>OY856334.1:15000-9706426 GCA_963693445.1 Agonopterix heracliana
TTTTCTTGCACTGTACGTTTATCACTACTAATTGTTTTGTATATCAAATGTGAATTGCTGAATAATTTTACTAAGTCCTAAATCTTCAACTAACGTGTCTTATATAACTTGTAATTTATATCAAACGTGAACTATTGAGCCATTTAGCAATTAATTAAGTGCCTTTATATACCTATTGAAACTCAGACTGTCTAAAGTGTATCACCTGTCTGCAAAGGGTCACATCAGAGTTGTATCAAATAGCATTCTGATGTGGCCCTAGACATAAAAATGCTTCAGGAGACATGCACTAGACTGCAGTCTTCTGTAGCGGTCTTACGTTTTGCGTTTTGCGGGCAAAACTTATTGTATCTAAGTGATTATATTGTATACTGTGAATCAATAAATAACTTTAAAAAATAAAAAAAAAAAAAAAACCTAACCTAACCTAACCTAACCTAACCTAACCTAACCTAACCTAACCTAACCTAACCTAACCTAACCTAACCTAACCTAACCTAACCTAACCTAACCTAACCTAACCTAACCTAACCTAACCTAACCTAACCTAACCTAACCTAACCTAACCTAACCTAACCTAACCTAACCTAACCTAACCTAACCCAGTCTCTCTCCGACCGTGGTCGCGTGCGGAAGCAATTGTGCTTTCTGTCAACTTGTCGTCCAATTCTGGACGACCGCGCTTCGTGTTGCCATTCCGGCAACTTGTTGACCATCGGTGGTCCAAGTGTCGTCCAATTGTCGTCAAGCGTTGACGACTCTTGTTGCTGGCGACAGTCGTCAACTGTTGGACGGCTTGTCGTCAGCTTGTCGTCAACTTGTTGCTGGTGGGCGACGGGTGGACGGATTGACGATGTGATACAGACAGTGACTTTTGCAACTCCACATTTACGTGCGTGCGCGCGTGCACACTTTGGATGCAGTGAGACACTTTTGGATGCAGTGACTTTTTAGATGTAGTGATTACATAGTGACTATACACAAACTTCAGCTGTTCGTACTGTGATTTTGTTTCATTACCTCCACCATGGACATCGAGGACTATCTGGTGTTCCAGGACGACTCGGAGTTGGATGAGGACGAACATACCGAATCATACCTGCTTCAGAACATCATCAGCTTGGCTTCTTCTATTGAGCTAACTCTCACGATGGACAAAAGTGTGAAAAGAACAAGTAAGGATTTTATTATTAAAAATGCTGCGAAAATCATTGACAGTGTTAACGACCTAATTAACTTTCCCAAGTGTGTAAAGTGCATCGTCGCCACAAAGCCCCAGTCCTCAGAGGTGAAGAAGGTTGAAGTGGCTACTGAAACTGAAGACAACTATGTGCCCCCCCCCTCTCTCGACCCACACACAGTGCTAGCCATTCAACAAACCATAAAGCAGGAACTGAAGAGGTCCGCAACCGAGCGGCCCCCTCTTCCTCCTCCCCCGCCTGGACCTCAAGCTTCGCCTCCACCCCCATCAATAAATCCTACTGTGCAACCTAAAATCTCCTATGCGGACTCTCTAAGAGCAAGTCTACCCAAACACAAACCTGCAATGATTGTCACGGTACAGGCCTCTGAATCTAGCGAAGACACACTGGCCAAATTCAAGAAGTCAGTCTCCTTTAGAGACAAAAATTTTGCTCCTGCTAAGATTTTACCCATCTCCGGCAATAAACTGAGAGTGGAATTCGATAATAGCCAACAGCGCGACGAGACCCTCGCCACTGTCTCTAAGGATGACGGTGTTCAGGCCGAGGCTGCAAGATCCTCAAACCCCATGGTCATTCTTAAAGGGATATCCAAGGATACCCCCTCAGAAGAGCTAGTCGATATTATCCTCAGCCAAAACCCAACGATCTGTGAATCTGAACCAAGCAAAGATGCTCTCAAGCTAGCCTTTTTAAAGACAAACCGCAACCCAGAACTGTACTACAATGCCGTGTTTACTATGTCTCCTGCCGTTTGGCAACGTGCCACCAAATTTGAGCGCCTCAACGTGGACCATCAACGCGTGCATCTCGAAAATTTCTCCCCCTTCAGGCAGTGCCACAACTGTCTCCAGTTCGGCCACACACAATCCCGCTGCAAGCTTGAAGACAAACTATGCTCCCACTGCTCCGGAATAAACCATCAGGCTAAGGACTGTCCAGTTAAGGGCGATCCCACCGCTGTACAATGTTATAACTGTATCATGCGCAACAAAAAACATAAACTGAACCATGATACCAATCATAGTGCCAACTCAGCAATCTGTCCCACCATCCGTGCTGTCAAGGCGAGAATTATTATGCGCACTGCTTATGAGTGATGTGGCCACTTAACATTATAAGGTATCAATGCCCTCTAGGCACCTGTATTATATTGTATTCTTTCTGTTTTAATTCTAAGTACTTCCTTTTGTTATTTTTATTTTATTACTTGTTAGCTTCCTTCATATCGTCAGTTGTAGCGACTGGCTGGCGGCTGGTCGTCAACTTGGAGACGCGTTGACGATTGGGCGTCTGTACGCTGCCCAACTGGCTTCATGTGGCAGCACGTCGGCAACATGTCGTCGGCAAGTCGACGACTGTAAACTGGTTGTCAACTTGTTGACGGCTGTTGCTGATCGGTTGTCAACAAACCTTCAAAACCTGCAAATTCCTCATTATTTGTATAGTGTCTAATTACTATTAAGATTTTGTACTAAAAAGCGTCAATTGCCTATTGTATATACATAGATTTTAAGTGAAACCTAGATTAAGTGTTTAAATCTCTAACTTATGTGCCTTATTTAACTACTTGTTGTATATATCTAATGTAAATAGTGGAGCCATTACTAATTTAGAGCCTAACTACCTTGTACTGTGTCTAATATTATTGCGATTATTTCTAATTCTTAAACATACATTGCTCCTTAGTAAAAGTTATATTGTATAAAGTGTATCACTTGTCTGCAAATGGTCACATCAGAGTTGTATCAAATAGCATTCTGAAGTGGCCCAAGACATAAAAATGCTTCACGAGACATGCACTAGATTGCAGTCTACTGTAGCGGTCTTGCATTTTGCGGGCAAAAATTTATAGTATCTAAGTGATTATATTGTATACTGTGTCAAAAAACAGATATGTATCAAATAGCATTCTGTTAAATAACTGTGTAAAACCTAAAAATTTTTTGAATCAACAAAGTTTAAAAAAAAAAAAAAAAAAAAAAAAAACCTAACCTAACCTAACCTAACCTAACCTAACCTAACCTAACCTAACCTAACCTAACCTAACCTAACCTAACCTAACCTAACCTAACCTAACCTAACCTAACCTAACCTAACCTAACCTAACCTAACCTAACCTAACCTAACCTAACCTAACCTAACCTAACCTAACCTAACCTAACCTAACCTAACCTAACCTAACCTAACCTAACCTAACCTAACCTAACCTAACCTAACCTAACCTAACCTAACCTAACCTAACCTAACCTAACCTAACCTAACCTAACCTAACCTAACCTAACCTAACCTAACCTAACCTAACCTAACCTAACCTAACCTAACCTAACCTAACCTAACCTAACCTAACCTAACCTAACCTAACCTAACCTAACCTAACCTAACCTAACCTAACCTAACCTAACCTAACCTAACCTAACCTAACCTAACCTAACCTAACCTAACCTAACCTAACCTAACCTAACCTAACCTAACCTAACCTAACCTAACCTAACCTAACCTAACCTAACCTAACCTAACCTAACCTAACCTAACCTAACCTAACCTAACCTAACCTAACCTAACCTAACCTAACCTAACCTAACCTAACCTAACCTAACCTAACCTAACCTAACCTAACCTAACCTAACCTAACCTAACCTAACCTAACCTAACCTAACCTAACCTAACCTAACCTAACCTAACCTAACCTAACCTAACCTAACCTAACCTAACCTAACCTAACCTAACCTAACCTAACCTAACCTAACCTAACCTAACCTAACCTAACCTAACCTAACCTAACCTAACCTAACCTAACCTAACCTAACCTAACCTAACCTAACCTAACCTAACCTAACCTAACCTAACCTAACCTAACCTAACCTAACCTAACCTAACCTAACCTAACCTAACCTAACCTAACCTAACCTAACCTAACCTAACCTAACCTAACCTAACCTAACCTAACCTAACCTAACCTAACCAGTCTCCCTCCGACCGCGGGCGCGTGCGGAAGCAATTCTGCTTTCTGTCAACTTGTCGTCCAATTCTGGACGACCGCGCTTCGTGTCGCCGTTCTGGCAACTTGTCGTCGACTTGTTGACCATCGGTGGTCCAATTGTCGTCAGGTGGTTGCTGGCAACTGTCGTCAACTTTTGGACGGCTTGTCGTCAACTTTTGGACGACTTTTCGTCAACACCATCGCCACGTCGTTCGAGCCACATTCACAACTCTGGCTTCTTCGGAGACTCCAACAACCTCGGCGACTTCTACAACCTTGGCGATGGGCTGCGGTGACTACAGCATGCTGCGGGAGCCCCCACTTGGCTGTTGGCGGGCTGCATGTGGGCGACAGTGGACTGCGATGGCTGCGGCGGTCTGCGGGCGCCCCCATTGGGCGGCTTGCGGGCTGCGTGCGGGCGACGGTGGGCTGCGGTGGCCGCAGCAGGCTGCGGACGCCCCCATTTGGCTGCTTGCGGGCTGCGTGCGGGTTCCATGCATGCAGGCATAAACAGTGACAAAGTGACTTGGTGATATCCTCAAGTTTAATAAATGCAAACCATAATTTCTTCTATGTGACCCAAAATTCGTTAACTCACCTACTCCATCATCATTTTGTGCTACCAAAATCATCAAGACTCTCAAGCTCAGCAAATCATCATTTCCCCGTGCGACTCAAACTATCTAACTGGAAACCATCATCTTTTCTTTTCGTGCGACTCTAACTTCTGTGACTCAGACTATGTGCTAAAAGTGACTATACGTGATTGTTTTTCTATGTGCCTTGTATAACTATGTGTTTGTTTTTCCAATGTGTCTTGTATATCAATGTGTGCAGTGTAAGCTGTGTCGTGCCATTGTGGTCGTACAGTCCCACTGCACATAGTGTTTTCCTATGTGTCTTGTGTAACTATGTGTTTGTTTTTCCAATGTGTCTTGTATATCAATGTGTGCAGTGTAAGCTGTGTCGTGCCATTGTGGTCGTACAGTCCCACTGCACATAGTGTTTTCCTATGTGTCTTGTGTAACTATGTGTTTGTTTTTCCAATGTGTCTTGTATATCAATGTGTGCAGTGTAAGCTGTGTCGCGCCATTGCGGTCGTGCAGTCCCACTGCACATAGTGTTTTCCTATGTGTCTTGTATAACTATGTGTTTGTTTTTCCAATGTGTCTTGTATATCAATGTGTGCAGTGTAAGCTGTGTCGTGCCATTGCGGTCGTACAGTCCCACTGCACATAGTGTTTTCCTATGTGTCTTATATAACTATGTGTTTGTTTTTCCAATGTGTCTTGTATATCAATGTGTGCAGTGTAAGCTGTGTCGTGCCATTGCGGTCGTACAGTCCCACTGCACATAGTGTTTTCCTATGTGTCTTGTATAACTATGTGTTTTTGTTTCTCCAAAGTGTCTTTTATATCAATGTGTACAGCGTAAGCTGTGTCGTGCCATTGCGGTCGTACAGTATCGCTGTACATAGCATAACTAGTATATGCAGTGCAAGTTACTAGTGCCAATGCGGTCGTTTTCTTGCACTGTACGTTTATCACTACTAATTGTTTTGTATATCAAATGTGAATTGCTGAATAATTTTACTAAGTGCTAAATCTTCAACTAATGTGTCTTATATAACTTGTAATTTATATCAAACGTGAACTATTGAGCCATTTAGCAATTAATTAAGTGCCTTTATATACCTATTGTAACTCAGACTGTCTAAAGTGTATCACATGTCTGCAAAGGGTCACATCAGAGTTGTATCAAATAGCATTCTGATGTGGCCCTAGACATAAAAATGCTTCAGGAGACATGCACTAGACTGCAGTCTTCTGTAGCGGTCTTACGTTTTGCGTTTTGCGGGCAAAACTTATTGTAATTTAGTGATTATATTGTATACTGTGAATCAATAAATAACTTTAAAAAAAAAAAACCTAACCTAACCTAACCTAACCTAACCTAACCTAACCTAACCTAACCTAACCTAACCTAACCTAACCTAACCTAACCTAACCTAACCTAACCTAACCTAACCTAACCTAACCTAACCTAACCTAACCTAACCTAACCTAACCTAACCTAACCTAACCTAACCTAACCTAACCTAACCTAACCTAACCTAACCTAACCTAACCTAACCTAACCTAACCTAACCTAACCTAACCTAACCTAACCTAACCTAACCTAACCTAACCTAACCTAACCTAACCTAACCTAACCTAACCTAACCTAACCTAACCTAACCTAACCTAACCTAACCTAACCTAACCACAGTCTCCCTCTGACCGCGGGCGCGTGCGGAAGCAATTCTGCTTTCTGTCAACTTGTCGTCCAATTCTGGACGACCGCGCTTCGTGTCGCCGTTCTGGCAACAAGTCGTCGACTTGTTGACCATCGGTGGTCCAATTGTCGTCAGGTGGTTGCTGGCAACTGCCGTCAACTTTTGGACGGCTCGTCGTCAACTTTTGGACGACTTGTCGTCAACACCATTGCCACGTCGTTCGAGCCACATTCACAACTCTGGCTTCTTCGGAGACTCCAACAACCTCGGCGACTTTTACAACCTTGGCGATGGGCTGCGGTGACTACAGCAGGCTGCGGGAGCCCCCACTTGGCTGTTGGCGGGCTGCATGTGGGCGACAGTGGACTGCGGTGGCTGCGGCGGCCTGCGGGCGCCCCCATTGGGCGGCTTACGGGCTGCGTGCGGGTGACGGTGGGCTGCGGTGGCCGCAGCAGGCTGCGGGCGCCCCCATTTGGCTGCTTCCGGGCTGCGTGCGGGTTGCATGCATGCAGGCATAAACAGTGATAAAGTGACTTGGTGATATCCTCAAGTTTAATAAATGCAAACCATAATTTCTTCTATGTGACCCAAAATTGTTAACTCACCTACTCCATCATCATTTTGTGCTACCAAAATCATCAAGACTCTCAAGCTCAGCAAATCATCATTTCCCCGTGCGACTCAAACTATCTAACTGGAAACCATCATCTTTTCTTTTCGTGCGACTCTAAGTTCTGTGACTCAGACTATGTGCTAAAAGTGACTATACGTGATTGTT
Source organism: Agonopterix heracliana (assembly GCA_963693445.1). Classification (NCBI taxonomy): domain Eukaryota; kingdom Metazoa; phylum Arthropoda; class Insecta; order Lepidoptera; family Depressariidae; genus Agonopterix; species Agonopterix heracliana. The sequence continues at coordinate 22,239 of OY856334.1, forward strand.
TTTCTATGTGCCATGTGCCTTGTTTTTCTATGTGTTTGTTTTTCCAATGTGTCTTGTATACCAATGTGTGCAGTGTAAGCTGTGTCGTGCCATTGCGGTCGTACAGTCCCACTGCACATAGTGTTTTCCTATGTGTCTTGTATAACTATGTGTTTGTTTTTCCAATGTGTCTTGTATATCAATGTGTGCAGTGTAAGCTGTGTCGTGCCATTGCGGTCGTACAGTCCCACTGCACATAGTGTTTTCCTATGTGTCTTGTATTACTATGTGTTTGTTTTTCCAATGTGTCTTGTATATCAATGTGTGCAGTGTAAGCTGTGTCGTGCCATTGCGGTCGTACAGTCCCACTGCACATAGTGTTTTCCTATGTGTCTTGTATAACTATGTGTTTGTTTTTCCAATGTGTCTTGTATATCAATGTGTGCAGTGTAAGCTGTGTCGTGCCATTGCGGTCGTACAGTCCCACTGCACATAGTGTTTTCCTATGTGTCTTGTATAACTATGTGTTTGTTTTTCCAATGTGTCTTGTATATCAATGTGTGCAGTGTAAGCTGTGTCGTGCCATTGCGGTCGTACAGTCCCACTGCACATAGTGTTTTCCTATGTGTCTTGTATTACTATGTGTTTGTTTTTCCAATGTGTCTTGTATATCAATGTGTGCAGTGTAAGCTGTGTCGTGCCATTGCGGTCGTACAGTCCCACTGCACATAGTGTTTTCCTATGTGTCTTGTATAACTATGTGTTTGTTTTTCCAATGTGTCTTGTATATCAATGTGTGCAGTGTAAGCTGTGTCGTGCCATTGCGGTCGTACAGTCCCACTGCACATAGTGTTTTCCTATGTGTCTTGTATAACTATGTGTTTGTTTTTCCAATGTGTCTTGTATATTAATGTGTGCAGTGTAAGCTGTGTCGTGCCATTGCGGTCGTACAGTCCCACTGCACATAGTGTTTTCCTATGTGTCTTATATAACCATGTGTTTGTTTTTCCAATGTGTCTTGTATATCAATGTGTGCAGTGTAAGCTGTGTCGTGCCATTGCGGTCGTACAGTCCCACTGCACATAGTGTTTTCCTATGTGTCTTGTATAACTATGTGTTTTTGTTTCTCCAAAGTGTCTTTTATATCAATGTGTACAGCGTAAGCTGTGTCGTGCCATTGCGGTCGTACAGTATCGCTGTACATAGCGTAACTAGTATATGCAGTGCAAGTTACTAGTGCCAATGCGGTCGTTTTCTTGCACTGTACGTTTATCACTACTAATTGTTTTGTATATCAAATGTGAATTGCTGAATAATTTTACTAAGTGCTAAATCTTCAACTAATGTGTCTTATATAACTTGTAATTTATATCAAACGTGAACTATTGAGCCATTTAGCAATTAATTAAGTGCCTTTATATACCTATCGAAACTCAGACTGTCTAAAGTGTATCACCTGTCTGCAAAGGGTCACATCAGAGTTGTATCAAATAGCATTCTGATGTGGCCCTAGACATAAAAATGCTTCAGGAGACATGCACTAGACTGCAGTCTTCTGTAGCGGTCTTACGTTTTGCGTTTTGCGGGCAAAACTTATTGTACTTAAGTGATTATATTGTATACTGTGAATCAATAAATAACTTTAAAAAAAACCTAACCTAACCTAACCTAACCTAACCTAACCTAACCTAACCTAACCTAACCTAACCTAACCTAACCTAACCTAACCTAACCTAACCTAACCTAACCTAACCTAACCTAACCTAACCTAACCAGTCTCCCTCCGACCGCGGGCGCGTGCGGAAGCAATTCTGCTTTCTGTCAACTTGTCGTCCAATTCTGGACGACCGCGCTTCGTGTCGCCGTTCTGGCAACTTGTCGTCGACTTGTTGACCATCGGTGGTCCAATTGTCGTCAGGTGGTTGCTGGCAACTGTCGTCAACTTTTGGACGGCTTGTCGTCAACTTTTGGACGACTTTTCGTCAACACCATCGCCACGTCGTTCGAGCCACATTCACAACTCTGGCTTCTTCGGAGACTCCAACAACCTCGGCGACTTCTACAACCTTGGCGATGGGCTGCGGTGACTACAGCAGGCTGCGGGAGCCCCCACTTGGCTGTTGGCGGGCTGCATGTGGGCGACAGTGGACTGCGATGGCTGCGGCGGTCTGCGGGCGCCCCCATTGGGCGGCTTGCGGGCTGCGTGCGGGCGACGGTGGGCTGCGGTGGCCGCAGCAGGCTGCGGACGCCCCCATTTGGCTGCTTGCGGGCTGCGTGCGGGTTCCATGCATGCAGGCATAAACAGTGACAAAGTGACTTGGTGATATCCTCAAGTTTAATAAATGCAAACCATAATTTCTTCTATGTGACCCAAAATTCGTTAACTCACCTACTCCATCATCATTTTGTGCTACCAAAATCATCAAGACTCCCAAGCTCAGCAAATCATCATTTCCCCGTGCGACTCAAACTATCTAACTGGAAACCATCATCTTTTCTTTTCGTGCGACTCTAACTTCTGTGACTCAGACTATGTGCTAAAAGTGACTATACGTGATTGTTTTTCTATGTGCCTTGTATAACTATGTGTTTGTTTTTCCAATGTGTCTTGTATATCAATGTGTGCAGTGTAAGCTGTGTCGTGCCATTGTGGTCGTACAGTCCCACTGCACATAGTGTTTTCCTATGTGTCTTGTGTAACTATGTGTTTGTTTTTCCAATGTGTCTTGTATATCAATGTGTGCAGTGTAAGCTGTGTCGTGCCATTGTGGTCGTACAGTCCCACTGCACATAGTGTTTTCCTATGTGTCTTGTGTAACTATGTGTTTGTTTTTCCAATGTGTCTTGTATATCAATGTGTGCAGTGTAAGCTGTGTCGTGCCATTGCGGTCGTGCAGTCCCACTGCACATAGTGTTTTCCTATGTGTCTTGTATAACTATGTGTTTGTTTTTCCAATGTGTCTTGTATATCAATGTGTGCAGTGTAAGCTGTGTCGTGCCATTGCGGTCGTACAGTCCCACTGCACATAGTGTTTTCCTATGTGTCTTATATAACTATGTGTTTGTTTTTCCAATGTGTCTTGTATATCAATGTGTGCAGTGTAAGCTGTGTCGTGCCATTGCGGTCGTACAGTCCCACTGCACATAGTGTTTTCCTATGTGTCTTGTATAACTATGTGTTTTTGTTTCTCCAAAGTGTCTTTTATATCAATGTGTACAGCGTAAGCTGTGTCGTGCCATTGCGGTCGTACAGTATCGCTGTACATAGCATAACTAGTATATGCAGTGCAAGTTACTAGTGCCAATGCGGTCGTTTTCTTGCACTGTACGTTTATCACTACTAATTGTTTTGTATATCAAATGTGAATTGCTGAATAATTTTACTAAGTGCTAAATCTTCAACTAATGTGTCTTATATAACTTGTAATTTATATCAAACGTGAACTATTGAGCCATTTAGCAATTAATTAAGTGCCTTTATATACCTATTGTAACTCAGACTGTCTAAAGTGTATCACATGTCTGCAAAGGGTCACATCAGAGTTGTATCAAATAGCATTCTGATGTGGCCCTAGACATAAAAATGCTTCAGGAGACATGCACTAGACTGCAGTCTTCTGTAGCGGTCTTACGTTTTGCGTTTTGCGGGCAAAACTTATTGTAATTTAGTGATTATATTGTATACTGTGAATCAATAAATAACTTTAAAAAAAAAAAAAAAACCTAACCTAACCTAACCTAACCTAACCTAACCTAACCTAACCTAACCTAACCTAACCTAACCTAACCTAACCTAACCTAACCTAACCTAACCTAACCTAACCTAACCTAACCTAACCTAACCTAACCTAACCTAACCTAACCTAACCTAACCTAACCTAACCTAACCTAACCTAACCTAACCTAACCTAACCTAACCTAACCTAACCTAACCTAACCTAACCTAACCTAACCTAACCTAACCTGAGCAAACCTAACCTGAGCAAACCTAACCTGAGCAAACCTAACCTGAGCAAACCTAACCTGAGCAAACCTAACCTGAGCAAACCTAACCTGAGCAAACCTAACCTGAGCAAACCTAACCTGAGCAAACCTAACCTGAGCAAACCTAACCTGAGCAAACCTAACCTGAGCAAACCTAACCTGAGCAAACCTAACCTGAGCAAACCTAACCTGAGCAAACCTAACCTGAGCAAACCTAACCTGAGCAAACCTAACCTGAGCAAACCTAACCTGAGCAAACCTAACCTGAGCAAACCTAACCTGAGCAAACCTAACCTGAGCAAACCTAACCTGAGCAAACCTAACCTGAGCAAACCTAACCTGAGCAAACCTAACCTGAGCAAACCTAACCTGAGCAAACCTAACCTGAGCAAACCTAACCTGAGCAAACCTAACCTGAGCAAACCTAACCTGAGCAAACCTAACCTGAGCAAACCTAACCTGAGCAAACCTAACCTGAGCAAACCTAACCTGAGCAAACCTAACCTGAGCAAACCTAACCTGAGCAAACCTAACCTGAGCAAACCTAACCTGAGCAAACCTAACCTGAGCAAACCTAACCTGAGCAAACCTAACCTGAGCAAACCTAACCTGAGCAAACCTAACCTGAGCAAACCTAACCTGAGCAAACCTAACCTGAGCAAACCTAACCTGAGCAAACCTAACCTGAGCAAACCTAACCTGAGCAAACCTAACCTGAGCAAACCTAACCTGAGCAAACCTAACCTGAGCAAACCTAACCTGAGCAAACCTAACCTGAGCAAACCTAACCTGAGCAAACCTAACCTGAGCAAACCTAACCTGAGCAAACCTAACCTGAGCAAACCTAACCTGAGCAAACCTAACCTGAGCAAACCTAACCTGAGCAAACCTAACCTGAGCAAACCTAACCTGAGCAAACCTAACCTGAGCAAACCTAACCTGAGCAAACCTAACCTGAGCAAACCTAACCTGAGCAAACCTAACCTGAGCAAACTTAACAGAGTTTACCATGATGTCCGAGTTGTTCTCCTCCATCTCGCGGCAACGCCATCTATCGTGGTTTGGCGGAACTATGTTTTACTAAACTAAAGTTAATTATTATAATGGGTTCTTCCGCGTTTTTATTTATTTTGGAGTTCCCAAATAAACTCCAAAATAAATAAAAACGCGGTAAGAACCCGTTATAATGATTAACTTAAGCTTAATTAATAACTGCGTAACTCTAAAAAATTATGTTTTACTAGCTGTCAGAAAACTTGGGTTGGGATATTCCTGACTGGCTCCGATTTATCCTCTGATAGCATGGTCAACTCGGACAATATGAACAACTCGGACAACATAGTCAACTCTGACAACGTGGTCAACTCGGCCAACAAATGGTCAACTCGGACAACATGGTCAACTCTGACAACGTGGTCAACTCGGCCAACAAATGGTCAACTCGGACAACATGGTCAACTCTGACAACGTGGTCAACTCGGCCAATAAATGGTCAACTCTGGCAACATAAACAACTCGGATAACATGGTCAACTCTGACAACATGAATAATTTGATAGCATGGTCAACTCGGACAACATGGCCAACTTGGTCAACATGGTTAACTTTGACAACATGAATAACGTTGACAACATGGTCAGCTCGGTCAACATGAACAACGGTGGATTTTGTCACAGTTAATGAATGAATGAATGAAATATTCTTTTATTTACACCAAAAATAAATTACAATACACAAAAGGAAATAAACTGATTATGGTCCAAATAAGGCGGTAGGTTAATTTAGTTGTCAAGAGTTGTTCATGTTGTCCATGCTGCCAGAGTTGACCATGTTGTCCGAGTTGTTCTCCTCCATCTCGCGTCAACGCCATCTATCGCGGTTTGTTGGAACTATGTTTTACTAGCTTTCAGAAAACTCCCCATTGGTTAGATATATTCCTGACTGGCTCGGCAATCCACGCGCTTGTACAGGCGGCGACAGGCGTTTCCTTTGAAGTTACCGACTTTCGATGGATCACAATACACACCGCAGGCCGCGACAGGCGCTCTGTTCCCACGGCGCCGGCGTGGCGCGTGGATTGACAACGCACATGCCGTGGGACCCTATCTACAAGCTAGCTACAGTTGACGCGACGTAGGTTGAGTATTCTATAGATTTCCTGACAGCGTATACTCGAAAGGGACAGAGATATGACAAAAATGTATGAGAAATCGTGCCTTTGTTTGCCATAGTTGCAAGATTTTGTATGCAATTTCAACTGTGGCAAACAAAAATATCGCATACGCAGAAAGGGACAAACGACATGGATTTTGTCGCATTCACTCTGTGTAATTAGCGTATAAGGCTGTCTCGTTTTCGTGACTATTATTATTTTAATGCCTTTTCTAGTTGATTCTCTTTCTACGTGACGCGAGGTTTTTTTTTTTTTTTTTCTATGTACCTATTTACTAGCCTTGTTACTAGACCTTTTGGCTAAATCTTATTTTATTTTTAATTTTCTTCTGCTTTCACATTAAAACGTTGGTATTCGACGTTTTGATGGTTCTTTGGAGTTTTTGGAGACAATCGAAAGACGCAGGAAACGCAGAGAAGTCCACAGGAAAGAGGTGAACCGACCGCTTTGCCGCGCTAAAATCACGGAACGCTTTTCCTGTTTACGACCCACACACCATCATATTTCACTAAACTGTATATTGTTCACTTGCACGACGCTTTGTTACGCAAAACAACACCAATTTTACGAACGAAAACTCACTATAAACAATAAAAATTCGATGAAATATGAGGACTCCAAACGTCAGCTATCAAATCCCACCAAAAACTCCCGGCGCGAGGATTGTAGCGACAGTGTTGCCAAGTTCGGCCTTTCGGAACTATACAGGGTGTCCCGTAAGTCGACGTCAAGCCGGAATCGGGTGATAGTCCAAATCATAATAGTTACTAGAAAAGTAAAAAATATAATCTGTCTTGAATTTTTTAAATTATAGGCATTTCTTTTTTTTTCGAGAAAATGTACACCCTGTGATGGTTTTTTAGCTCCTGCGGGGTTAGCATGCACACCCGCGATAGCGACATTTAACACATTCATCTGTCAAATTTAGGTGATACAGCCGCCATTTTGAAATCTTATCACAACAGCAAACATGGCGCACGCTTGTGACGTCACTTTTTTATCATATCGATATCTCGCGAAATAGTATCACAATGCCGAACATGGCCACCATTTGACAGCTACGCGCGCTCAATTTTTTTCACTTTTTGACAGTTTTGCGTGATAGTTTATCAACCACAGAATTGTGCGCGATAAGCATATTTTTTGGCAAAAGACCGTGAAAATCGGTAAAATCAAGGTAAAATTAACTCAATTCTTAAATATAAATAGTGGTTTCGGTGATTTCCGGTGATTCGAGATGTCATTTTCTTTATTATCACTCATCCTATTTTCAGGCACTGAAAATTTTTGAATGAAATCTATATTTCTTAAATATAAATAGTTATTTCGGTGATTTGCGGTGATTCGGGATGTCATTTTCTTCATTATCAATCATCCTATTTTCACGCACTGAACAATTTTTTTTAATCTGTCTTATTCCAAAAAGTTGAAAAGTTTGACATCCTTTTTTTTTTGTAAAACGTCACGACGTGCTTAATTGGAAAGATTTTTGCGTGAAGTTGGCTACTCGACAGAGAGATAATTTCATATCGCTTGCTCTCTCTATGAAATTGTTGCGGATAAGAAGTATGACAAATGAACAAAACGAACGAATGGTGAACGAACGAAGTGATAGTCGTGATAAGTATACCACAGGATATCACAGAGTCAGCATGTTCGCAAATGTGATACGTTATCATGCGTGGTATGAAAGATAGATTTGATAGATATATCTATCACGGGTATGCATACTACGCCTGCTGTTGCTACAAATCTTAACTTTTTTTCAATTTTATTTTTCTTATGTAATCCCGAATAGTGCTAATCTAACCTATCACTTAAAATTCTAAGTCAACTGCTCCAGCTTGGAAGAAAGTGTCACATTATGCCGTACAATGAATAGACAATTAATATTCCGTCCATCTTTAACGGACCGTACTGAAAAAAAGAAGTACTACGCCAGGTTGGCAAGTAGCACTAAAAGTTGACGCATTTAATAAGGATTCTAAAATGGTATAATACTTGCTACATTATTTCTTTGATTGCGGGGAAAAAAAATATTCCTTCAAGAAACCCAGTTTCGAAAAACATTTCTTTACCTTCTAAAAATTATTCTAGTGCGTTCAAAGCTTGCCTAAGACCGAGTGAGACGGAGAGTCATTCATGAAGTGTGAGTGAGACAGGTAGTGACGCTTTCAAGTCAGAGATGCTAACTTTTTGTTTTTAGGACAAATTAAACACCAATTATTTTTCACCTAACAAGCTCGGAAAGATTCTGTTTATCGTTCGAAATCTGAGTGCAAAAGTGTATTTTATCCGCTAGCGTGGAAAGAGTTTTTGAAATTCGAATCTGTCTATTCAATATTTTTGTATACCGCCAATGCACTGAAAATGCTTAATAACTATTTCATGACACTGGCCAGCACGAAAATAAAAACTTATTGAAATGTTCTTTTTAGCAATTCACTTTTTTTCCTCGCTGTTGTGAGGTGAAAAATTGTGTGTTTCGCTCGGCTGCAAAGTTATTCTGCGTCTCGTACCTTTGAAACCTTCGCTAAACGCTCAGGATTCTATTATTTGAACCACTCGCTTCGCTCGTGGTTCAATCCTAGAATCCTTCGCTTGCTCAGGTTTCAATAAAAGTACTCGCGGCAAAAAGCAACTTTGCAGCCTAGCATAACAAATAACTATTGATCTGTAATCTCTAAGCGCAAAAATGGTGGAGAGAAAATAATTCAAACTCCATGGAGAAAAACTACTGCTATATTAAAATTAGAAAAACAAAAAACCCGACTGCATAAAAAACTATTAGGTACTTCACTGAAAAGATAAAAACAAGCTCCTTAAATCAGCTATAATAACTTTGCTTGGGCAAATTAATACAATTTGAATGTTATTATTACTTATTAGGTAGGTATCGCAAACGGGGACAAAGAAAAATGTCCTATTTGTTGGTTATTGGTTTGTCCCCGCCTGCAATACCTACCTAATAAGTAATAACATTCAAACTGTATTAATTTGCCCAAGCAAAGTTATTATAGCTGATTTAACGAGCTTGTTTTTATCTTTTCAGTTACCTAATAGTTTTTTATGCAGTCGGGTTTTTTGTTTTTCTAAATAATTTAGTTTATTTCATACTTTTTAGTCTTGTGTCAAAATGGTTGCATAAAAATACTATAATATATATATAATTGGAATCTGCTCTTCACCAGCTTTCATTTGATACCCATATTGTATTTTTTTACGAAAAAAATTTGATTCTCCCCCCTCTCTTTCTTAATTCGCATACGCCATATTAAAATAATGTACCCTATGTCACTCTCACAATTTTTACGAATCTAACGACACCTCATATGTTAAAATCAATCAAGCCGTTTAGGCTGTAGGGCGTGCCAAAGAAATAGACATACAAACATACATACATACATACATACATACATACATACGCTCGAAAAACAGTCGGGTAATAAAAACTTAAAATCATCTGCCTCCGTTGTTGTTGTTACATTTATCCTTGCGGAAAGACAAAGGGAACATAGCCCATGCAGCCAAGTCTGATTTGGTATTTTTTTTATAAATTCATTATAAAAGGCACTATGTGCCTGATCTGCGTTTAAGTTATAATTTTTCCAAGTCTTCATATTTCAAGTTAATATTCGTTTTTCCGTAATAATCATGTAGTTTTCGTCATTTTTTTCCTTGTGTCATTTCCGAGATCAAGTTTCTATTTTCCGATGTCTTCAATAGGTTTTCAATATTGACAGAAATCCGTAGTCTTTAGCAGTTTATCGTTTATCGTAACTTAAACCCTTAAACCTTAGAAAAAGTGTCTAGAATGAGCCTCACACTTGTTCCGTATAAAACAAAAGGGGCTAACTTTCTTAGGTTGGTGTGCGTGAGGCGCCATACAAAATATGTATATGTATGGGTATATGTATAGGAACCAGTACTGGTTCCTATTTTTTTCGACGCTTTCGTATCTTTGACTGTTTATCTTGATAATCTAAGCCTTAAACCTAACACATTGAAATGCGAGTGTGGTGCACACATTGCAATGTTTAAGGAAGTTTTACGCGGGGATATCAATCCGAATCGAACGGTCGCGCCTTACTTTATTTCTCACTTTTACTATATTGTTCTCCATTAAAGGCACATTATTATACTAATTCCACCACATTATCACAACAATAGCCACGAAAAACTAATTTAGAAAATTAAGAAACAAAGTCCGCCCGTTTCGTCTTGTTTCCCGCGCAAAACTCTCATCTGCCTCCTCTTTCTAACTCTATGCTGGAAACAGATACGGCAACATCAAATGTCAAATTCTGTCATTGTGAAAGTTTTTTTTTTCTTAATGGCCAAGTTACTTTAAGTTGATTTTATGTTTACAAAGGAGTTTGCAGGGACAGCGAGTGACGTCACTCGTGGACCGAAAAACTACGTTATTTTATAAAAAAATATCTGTAATCCTTTCATTTTAAAATCTCTGACATAGAAAATATGATTATTGAGTCAATTATCTCGAAATGGTTTTGGTGGAAAAAAAAATTGACATACCGAATTATTCAGAAAAGGAAGATTGTTTTTCAGTTAATAAAATAACAATAAATGAAATATACAGGGTGAAATTGATATCATTAGCATCCTTTTAAACTAAGAGTCTTCCCATCAAACTGAACAACTTTGACTATGGGAGCAAACCAAACGGAGCAAAAAAAAAATCTGCTGTCCCATACTAAACTGCACCCGCCGCCGCTGCCTACACGACTAAAATGTATGGGACTTTAGTTTTTTTTTTGCTCCGATTTGTTTGCTCCCATAGTAAATGTTGTTCAGTTTGATGGGTAGACTCTTAGTTTAAAAGGATGCTATTGATATCGATTTCACCCTGTATAATAATTTATATACAGGGTGGATTTTTGAGACGGGGCAGTAAGGGCAAGTACCTTAACCGTTGTAGCTACAGCGAAACGTTCTTAGGAGACTATCCTTAACTTTTTGAAAAATTTCGAACTGCATTCACAGATTTTGAAAAAAATGTACAGTCAGCAAGAAAATTGTCAATTTACACAAAAACTTTTTTTGATGTCAATCGATCCTGTTTCTTATAAGGATCAATAGACTCTATGGGACCAACCGAGGTTTGAGTACTAGAAATGTCAGAAATCGCAAAAAACGTTTCCCATACATTTGGTAGGAAATGAGACTCCAAATTTACTTTTATTTTATTTTTTATTTTATTTTATTCATTTTAGGAAAACTTACGGACTAATTACAGGATAGGGTATCAACATAACCAAAACAAAATTGCCAACTAAAAGTTTCCACAGATAAATATCATTCGTTTTGCATAATTGTGTGAAAATACAAATTTATACATAACAAAACTTTTTTATTATGGATAGACTGGCCGCTAAAAAGAAGTTTGTTCGAAAATAAACAAAAAGGATCAAAATATTAATAATATTAGAAAATCTTCAAAACGTGTTGTAAATTGTATGATTTTAAAAATACATTTCTTTCTAATACGGTTTCAGTATGTTTTTATTATCAAAGTCTTCTTAGCGGCAAATCTGTCCTTAATAAAAAGTTTTGTTATGTATAAAAGTAAATTTGGAGTCTCATTTCCTACCAAATGTATGGGAAACGTTTTTTGCGATTTCTGACATTTCTAGTACTCAAACCTCGGTTGGTCCCATAGAGTCTATTGATCCTTATAAGAAACAGGATCGATTGGCATCAAAAAAAGTTTTTGTGTAAATTGTCAATTTTCTTGCTGACTGTACATTTTTTTCGAAATCTGTGAATGCAGTTCGAAATTTTTCAAAAAGTTAAGGATAGTCTCCTAAGAACGTTTCGCTGTAGCTACAACGGTTAAGGTACCTGCCCTTACTGCCCCGTCTCAAAAATCCACCCTGTATAATAAAAATATATATCATAATTTTATTTGGCTAAATGAAAGAAATAAATGGCTCATTCCCTTGCGTATCAATGGTCACAGTGACTGGCATGGCGAGCCACATGCGCGTCGTGGCGGGGTTTGTATATACACAGGCCGTGGGACCCCAGCCAACCAGTCTCACTCTAACCGCGGTCGCGTGCGGAAGCATTTTCGTTTTCTGTCAACTTGCCGTCAACTTGTTGACAACCGCGCTTGTTGTTGCCATTTCGGCAACTTGTCGTCAACTTGTTGACTGCAAGTGGTCAACAAGTTGACCACTGTTGACGACTGTCGTCAACTTTTGTTGCTGGTGACCTGTTGTCAACTGGACGCCGAAGTTGTCAACCTGCTGACAACGTTGACGACGTGTTGACGACGCTGCTGACGGCGTGTTGACGACTCCCAGCGAAGCGTTGACGACCTGTTGTTCGATTAGTTGTCAACCTCCACACCTGACACTCGGCTGATCGGCGGCTTGTCGCCCGCATCTCGCCGACGCATCACTAATTCTTAGCCAGTCTGAAATGGAACCCTCTTTTGAAGAAACCATGGAGCCGTCAGCTGCCCAATCATCGGACTCAGAGCCCACCAGCTCCACTGCCGTCGCGGGGCCTACCAGCCAGTGCCACAACTGCAGAGTCCTCACCCAAGCATTGAAAGAACTTCAAGAAGTCCACAACACAATTGGATCACAACAAAGGACAATTGAAAATTTGTTAGAGACCAATCAAAATCTCTCCCTTGCTTTGCTGAAAATGCAGACGGAGACACGCACCATACCTTACCCAGCACCCTCCAGCTCCACCACGGGACGACCGAAGCAGATGGTGCCGGGCAATACAAATACAGTAACCACTACCACGGCCGGCACGGGAGTGGGCGGAGGAGCAGGCAGTGGTGGGAAAGGGGGCACCCAGTGTGTTCTATGCGGGGCGTTTTATACTACAAGGAATATTCTGCGACACATCAAAGAGAAGCACACTAATTACGCCAATAGGCTCTTTCGGGATCACCCGGAGTACCCGCGGTTCTTCCACTTCAAAACGAACGCCCCCAGAAGCAGGTGCCCTCTTGAGAACAGACCACCTCTCGGTATGACACGTGGGGTTGCTGGTGTTAACCCACAGTTTTTGGGCCTCGCGGAGGGAAACAGCTCCTCAACGTCTGAAGACTAATTGTTTCTTTTTCTTTTTAATATCTTTGAATTATAATATACTAGCTCTAAATGACTATACTTGTCTTATAGTAATTAGCATTTGTTTAGAATAAGTTTAGAAGTTGAGAAAAGAGCGACTCAACGTTTGAAGACTAATTAAAGTGACATTTCTTTTTCTTTTTAATATTTTTCATGTACACTAGGTCTAAATGACTATAATTATAGTAATTAGCATTAGTTAAGAATAAGTTTAGAGGTTGTGAAAAGAGCGACTCAATAAAAAAATGTCAAATAAACTCTCTGCCTTAACTTTAAGTACCTTTGTCACTATGCCACACTCATCATATTCCATGTAATTGTCAATTAATCTCTTTTTCAGTGGTCCGCTGTAGCGGCTAGTTGACGGCCGGTCGTCAACTTGGAGACATGTTGACGACTGGCAGTCTACCTGTTGCCTGCGTGACTTCTTGTCGGCAACAAGTTGTCAACTTGTTGTCAGCTTGTTGACGACTGTTGCCGACAGGTTGTCAACACATAATTAAAAGCCTGCATATTTTTCGACGTTTGGTTAATGTATTAATTTTGTACTAGCAACTGGTATAATCCTGACTTTGTGTGGTAATGCAGTGGGCACAGAAGCGCACTATACGCACGCAAGTGCTTAATGTATGCACGTGCATGCATCCCTCGCTCGGGATGTTGTTTGATTTTTGTTTTTACTATTAAAATAAACGATTAAAGTCACGTCTTATGATTGATGCAATGAGTTTTATTTCCCTATGTTCTTTGCGGCCCGCTGATTCTACTATCATTATGCATGTGGCCCACCGATGACATTGAGTTTGACATGCCTGATGTGAAGAATCAACATTTGTTTGTACCACGTGTGCGTTCACACACGATGACGCACTGACGGAGCGGCAAACGTCAGTCCGTCATTTGTGAAGCAAGGAGTTGTATGAAACCGCACGTAGAAGCACACACGGTGACGCATTGACGCACCGGGTGTGGTTCTATGAAATGACATCTGCCGCTCCGTCAGTGCGTCATAGTGTGTGAACGCACTAACACCGTGACGTCCGACGACGTGAAATGTTGATGTTATTGAATTACCGCAAAACCTCACACACCTCGACTCAAGTGATTTATTTATATTATCGAATTTCAATGATACTTATGACCTAGTACTATGATCTCTTAGCTTTTAAGTTTACTATCTCACAGTTATGGAAAGCCGTCAATATTGAGTATTTAGTAAACATTTAATACTGCTCCGTTAACTGCCTCCGTGGTCTAATGGTTAAGAGCATTGGTCTCGTGACACGGAGGTCGTGGGTTCAATTCCCACGGAGGACACCAGTGATAATAATTCATAATCATTTATTGCTATGTCACTTTGTGCGTTTTTCCCCAGTTGCTTAGGACATTGGAGGCTGAATCGCCTGATTGTCTGAAAAAGGAACATGATTCCGTGCTTCGGATGGCACGTTAAGCCGTTGGTCCCGGCTACTATCTCTGGTGGTAGTAGTCGTTACATAAAATCCACGTCAGAGGCCGTAAGGCGGTCTGAATAAACTCTGACACCAGGTCTTGCCCACACTATACGAAAAGTGATACTAAAAAAAATTACTAAAGAGATAATATAATTATAAACTTAAAAAGCCAATCACAGGTTTTCAATTAGGTACTTAACAACCTAGATTAGATACAACATTATCACAAACTAATCAGACGATGCCGCGCGCAGTCCACCGCGGGCGGACTGACGGACGGACGGACTGACGTCAGGTCCCGCATCAGTCGTCTCGAAACACGTCCGTCGCGGTACACCGAACAAACGGTAGCGATACTACCAGCTCAGAACGCGCACTCGCCCACACATAATTATATGCGTCAATAACGTAGGTACATTGCGATATTATTCTTATCTTTGATATTTTTTTTTAAATTCACACTCTAATGTTTAGTTAATACTCAGTATTAGACATATGACCTTACTATTGTATTGCTTGTAATAAAATGTTGTATTTATGGAGAGCCACAATTACAGCATTCATTACATTAGATAGTAAACTTAAAAGCTATATCATTACGGATGATTTCTTTTAAATTATACAGGGTGTAAGTGACAGCCAAGCAAATACTACGGTGAACTCAGACCATCAAACTGAATAACTTTCACTATGGAGCCTCAGGAAACGCGAAAAAAAAATCTGCTGTCCCATACATTTGAGTCGGGTAAGTACGGCAGTTTTGTATGGGACAGCTGATTTTTTTTTCGCGTTTCCTGAGGTAGGCTCCATAGTGAAAGTTGTTCAATTTGATGGTCTGAGTTCACCGTTTTAGTATTTGCTAGGCTGTCACTTACACCCTGTATATTGTATGGTTTATCTTTGAAATTATTTTGTTATAAATTATTGCACGGCGTTTAGCACCCTCGCCGCGCTCGGGTGCGTGCTAATTTACATTCTTATATTAAAAAATGAAATTAAAATATAATCAGTGTGTGTCAACAGTTGCGACTCAAACTTCTACGGTTTTAGAGATCGATCGTAGACAGGGGTCCGATCGCGCTAAATAAATATCCACTGTAACGACATTGAATCAAATGCGAATCATAATTTTTTACACATTATTTGACAGATCATTACAGCTGTTTGACAGATCGATGTCAATCACATAGTAAATATCTAAGAAACAAGTCAAGTTTAGCTCGATCCAGAACGGAACAGTTGAATAGTAACTGGCTTGTAATTTGATTACAACTGAAAGTGAATAAGGAATGAACTTCGATTATTATAAATGAGCGCGATCAGCTTCCTACAGCTATGGTTCTGTTCTTACGATAGCTCGTGGGCGGGGGATCAGTGAGTGGGCAGACAGGGACAGTGTCGATACTGTAGGCACATCACCTGTGCTGCACTGTGCGCGCGGGAGTACCATCAGCATATATACGGCGCGCGCCGGCACCGCGCCACAGTTCTCTGCCGACCCTCCAGTCTGCAGCACACGCCGCGTAGATACCCACATACCTTGCACAGGTTAGTCATTATCATTAACTGTTTATATTTTATTTTAATTTAGTACCTATACAGGGTGTAGGTGACAGCCTAGCAAATACTGAAACGGTGAACTCTGACCATCAAACTGAACAACTATCACTATTGAGCCTACATCAGGAAACGCCAAAAATTTTCTGCTGTCCCATACAAAACTGTTGTACCTACCCGACTCGAGTGTATTCGTTCGGCGTTTCCTGAGGTAGGCTCCATAGTGAAAGTTGTTCAGTTTGATGGTCTGAGTTCACCGCTTCAGTATTTGCTAGGCTGTCACTTACACCCTGTATACAGGGTCCTTTTTAATATGCTGACAAAAGACCTAGTACGCTATAAAGACTTATTCAAGGGCATGATCAGACCATCAAACAGAACAACTTTCTCGACGTCAGCAATAGCGAAAAAAAGAATCTGTTGTTTCATACAAAACTGCAAACCACTTGAGCGAAATATACGGGACATAATTTTTTTTTTCGCGATTACGTTGTTTGTCCGATAGAGAAAGTTGTTCAGTTGGAAGGTCTGATAAGTGTTAGCCTATTAAGAAGTACCCTGTATACTTAGTATTGTTTTAATTCTATCCATCCATCCTCACAGCCCTTGATCAGTCCGTTTTCGACATAGGCCTCCTCCATATTTCTCCATGACGTCCTGTTCCTCGCCCTCTGCATCCAGTTGGGACCCGCGTGTCTCCTAATATCATTGACCCATCATTCTGGTGGGCGGCCTCTACCACGCGTGGTTTCTCTGGGCCTCCACTCCAGTGTTCTTCTGGTCCAACGCTCAGTATCCGTACGTGCAACGTGACCCGCCCATCTTCACTTCCGGCGTTCTATAGTGGCAGTATATTGTTTTAATTAGGCAGTTATTATTACATCATGTCAGCCTTTTAGGCCCCACTGCCCAAGCAGTGGCATCTTCTTTGTTATGACATCTATATTACAGTATGTAACTTTTTAGAAAGCTTATAAAGCAAAATATATTGCGAGATTTTTTGCTTCAAAATAGGGAATTTTATTTATTTTTACTCTATCAAATAAAATAAAATCTTTAACAGTCCTAAGTAGAGATACTGTTTTAAAATTGTATGTTATTTGAAGAGCTCACAGTTCTAATAGGTTTTTTAAAAGCCAATTACTAATAATAAAAGCAAGTAATTTAGTTTTTTCTCGTGGGACCCCATTGCAGGGCAAAGTTTTACACCAGAGAGACTGATAGAGATCGATAATAGAGTAAGTAATAATGTTGTCATGGTGGTAGAGTATGATGCATTTGAACACAGTTGCAGGTCGCGTTGATGTCTTATGTATCAGAACAACAATAAATGCTCTACATTACACACAAACATCAATCAATCAAATATACTTTATTTAACACCAAAATACAAACAGTAAAATACAGAAGGAAAAAACAGTAGGCACAAAAATAAGGCGGTCTTATCGCTAAGAAGCGATTTCTTCCAGACAACCTGTAATAGAGCTTCGCGTCAGTTGCGAAAAGGTATGGACACTCAACCAGGAAGGTGCGGGTTCGAATCCCCATACCTAAATATTTCATATTTTATTTATTGCCATCACACAAGCACATACAATACACTGTTAGACACATTACATGCACTCATAATGATACCCTGTAAGGGCACCGCAATAGAAATTATATTTATCTTTATTAGAGAATACTAAATTATTTTTCAAAGCCTACTTAGACCTTAGCCTTACTTAGGTAGACTAAAATATTTACACCATATCTGAAGTTTGTATTAATGGTAATAAAGCCTCAAATATGTGAAAAAAAAAGGTTTTTAGAACAAAATAATGGCTAAATTTTAAATTTTTAACTGTTGCTGACGTGATTTTTTTCTAATTTAGATATATTTCTAGGCTCAAATTGGCTCTTAAAAATATCAATTCATAGATTAGTCCCGGTTCAAACCGTAAAATGATTGGGCTATAGTTAGCTTATATGTAGCTTTTGAAATACAACTCTGTTAGTGGGAGCCGGGTTTCCTCACTCAGAGGGTTTAATAACTCAATGAAAAGAAACAATTAATTATTACAGTCGATGTAATGCAATCGATGGATGTAATGGCCGCCATCAATCTCTTTAACTGTTCGGTTGTCCCGTCCATTCTATTTACATCTCTTTTTTATTTTTAACTTTATGATGATATTATCTGAGCTATTCTATTTTTAAAAAAATTGCTGCTATCTTGGGTACATTATGTGATGATTTTGCCAATGTCTAGTTTATGTAACAAGAGTGCTTGACGTTGTACGGTATACAGGGTGTCCGGTAAATAATGGATAACCCAGTAACTGCTGATAGAGGAGTTCAAACCCGTCCTGAAAATGGACTTTCATGTCCAATAAAAGTGCCACGGTTTTTGAGATATTTGGACTTTTAATTTTTTTCTGGAATTTATGACTTGTCACTCTTTTGGCCGTCATGGCCACAAAAAATGAGATTTTTGCAGTCGGATTTTTGCATAATATTCTCTAAGAGTCAGACGTGCATAAAAAGTTAGTGTAGCTAGGGATGTTCTATTAAAAAAAAGAATCTTAGTCCACATTAAACTTTTTCCGGAATTTTTACCCAAGTTTGAGCACGTGTGGTCTAAAAAAATGTATGGAGACCAGGGTGGCAAACTTTCTCAAAAGTTGCCTATTTAATGCTGATTCCGAAATGATATAATACCTACCTACATGCTATTATTTGTAATAATAAAAAAAAAGATATTGCTATTGAAACTGAAAACTTAAAATTTTATTTAAAATCGGTTAATACCTGATCTGCTTGAAGACAGCATGCATGAAACGATTTATTTTTGTCTAACTCTAGTTTCTAAAAAAGCTGTCTTGAATCGAACCAAACAAACGTATGCATTCTTTAATGAATTCTTTAATTGAAAGTATTAATGTCAATTTACTACTATTTGGACTACCAAGAACCATATTTTTGACCCGGAGTGCGATTTTTGAATCTCATTCGGTGAGCTCAGCAGTTGAAAATGTCAAAATTACTATGGAGATAAGCATCTTTCTACTACTGATTTGACATTATAAAATCATACTACAGGAGAGAGATTTTTGAGAGTCAAATCCGCAGTAGAAAAATGCGTATCTCCGTAGTAATTTTGACATTTTCAACTACTGAGCTCACCGAATGAGATTCAAAAATCGCTCTCCTGATCATCATCAGACTCTTAAGATTAAAGACACTAAATCACCAAAAGGAACTAGACAGTGCCCATACTTGCTACTCCTTGGTGTGATATTGGCCGGGATCTCTTCAAAAATATTTGTATGGTCCTGGTCATCATCAAACCATAAAGATGATGGCCAATATCATACCTAACAACATCGAGTTTGGGCTCAAATGCTTAGTTGCATTTAAGGGATTCATGTCCTTCAGGGTTTGATAATGATCAGCTTCATAAAAATATTTTCAATGGGATCTAGTTCAATATCACATCTAGGAACATCGAGCTTGAGCTCTAATTCTTAATTTAAGTTGCTACGGTTTTTATCTTTAGGGTTAGCTCGATATTTCTGTTCGGGACGAGCAGAACTAAGGGAGGGGTAGTGTCACGGATGCTTTCAAACGACAAACGTAAAAAGGCATTCAAAAATTCAAAGGGTTGGTCAACAAGCTTCATAGCTCAGCGGTCGGTGGATGGTTCAAGTTAATATGTTGTGTGATGATGTGGTACGTAACCCTCGGTGCACGAGTAGACCAACTCGCACTTGACCAGTTTTTTTGTACTTATTTTGTAAATGTTGTCAACGTCTGTACAAACGTTCCGGCTGCTTAAAGTTTGATAATAGTATCTTAGATAGGTGTGAGAGCTAGTATGATGTGCTGTCACATTAATGTGAATGCTAGTATGCTATGCTAAGGATAATGCTAATGATATGCTACGATGCTAATACTTGCTATGAGGTGAGTGCTGAAGTCGGATACGGCCGACAGGAATGAAACGGCTGAGAGATGCTGTTGTATCGACGTTTATTCAAACACTGCTTTGATAGTATAAATGCTCTTAAAAGGTAATGTTAGCGCCCTATGTACGATGCACTTTTATCGAGGTCGCATGATGTCCGCGTTCAATGTTCAAATGCTGTGCTGTGAAATGGCATCTATCGACTGACCTCAATAATTGATGTACGTACTTCGTACAATAAGCAAGTCCTCGTCTCGCTGAACGTTGGTAACACAGTTAGCACCGGATCCGGAAGGGTCCAATAGGCGCAGCCTCCCGACCGACGCGACGGTTCACGTTTGTTGTTTTTTAGCGGAAATGTGTTTGTTTCCGCCGCGAGGCGTCAGGCGAGGAGGGGCACGCTCTACTCTACACTGCAGCGGTTCATTACAGAGATCTAGCCTCAGTTCATTAATAGCGAGCGAGTCGTCTAAGAAAATATACAGGCAGTTTATTTTTTAACTGCAGGAGTACGGGGAAACCTAAAAGGATATACCAGTACAGTTTTCTCCATACAAACGTATTCCTCTGTTCTCTATCTGGATAATGACAGTAGAGGACATTTTTTTCACCATACAATCTATGTCACCTCTGATATGTCCCTGTGTTTTGCTTTTTTGCACTAATTCATTACTGTAAGAACTAGGGACCTTCGAAAATGACTAATTTACAGCCCGTTTTCAGAAATCCAGTAAACAAATATAAACAAAAAAAGCAAAACATACAAACATAGCCAAAGTCTTTCTCACATTATTTTTGAAAGAATTATTAAAATCGGTTTCGTTTTGGAGGAGGAAACAGGCGAATACGAAATGCACTTTTCGTCGATTTTTTGGATATAAAATCGGTCCGAGCTGCAGTTGTCTCTTTCGCACTTT
The DNA here is from genome assembly GCA_963693445.1 of Agonopterix heracliana. Lineage (NCBI taxonomy): Eukaryota > Metazoa > Arthropoda > Insecta > Lepidoptera > Depressariidae > Agonopterix > Agonopterix heracliana. Next base: position 43,363 of record OY856334.1, read on the forward strand.
AGTCGGCGGGGTGGATGGGTGGGGCTGATCTGCTAAACAGTCTGAAAAGTTACCTCTCCAAAAAAGCAAAATACAAATTCACCAAATTAGCATTTCAGCCCGCCTATCCTCTTAAACCATAGGAGATACAGGGAAACTGTGTTAGGAACCATACTTTCATACAATTTACTGGTACCTCATACATAAGTATGGCTTGTTTACAGTTTACATAAGATCTGACAACGTGTGAGATGTCTTCGGACTACGAAATTCGTAGCACTACACACTTTCGTAGCGCTACGCACTTTCGTAGTCCTACTACAAAACGCTACGAAGCCCAATTCGAAGATATTATCACGCTTTGAAATTATTCATACAAAATTTCAAACCCTTATATCTTCATAATTATATTACAAATGCGCAAACTAGATTTTCTAAGCTATTTTTCCATATATAAAACATTACTTTTATTAACACCGTCTACGAGTGTTATACGACATCGTTTTTTATGAAATTGACAGCTCTCCAACCACCTTAAAACTTCCACGCTCGAAATAAAACTCGATTTTACTAATTCATAAAGTAAACAAAACTTTAAAAATTTGGTAATAATTTAATGAGTTGCCGCGTAAGGTAGGTACTGTTAATTTTTAACAAAGAATTAACATACCTAAATAATAATTAGAAAAAAAGAGAACTTTATAAACCCACCAGGTGATGCGGGGCGGGGGTCGGCAGGCAGTATGCTAATGAGTGGATATTATTACAAACTTTAGGGTTCAGTTATCGGAATGTGTTAATATAATCAGCAGGAGGGTCCCGCACGTTGTGTTGTTACAATATAATGTAATTAATTACGTACGGTTTGTGAGTTTGTTTGCGTTCGCGGAGGAGGTGAGGTTACATTGAGTTACTTAGTTTAAGAACACGTTCTCTTAAACTAATAATAATAACATTCTACATTACTGTACTAGTGATCTATCTGTACTAACATCGTCATCATCAGCCCGTAGGTATAGCTTGTTAATAAATAGTTAGACGTAGTGACAGGTGGAACTAATAATTTTGGTACGGCGATGGTCTTGTCAGGTTATTGCGTGATTTTGACGTTCTTGGAAGGAAAGGAGCGTCCCCATTTTTTTCGAGCTGTTTTTTGCCAGTTTTTAACATAATTTTTGTTTTGTTATACGGGATGTCAACATATTTTAGTTGTTGCTTGAGGCCCTTCTTAGGGTCCTTCTTAATATGCTGACTTAAACCATCAAACTGAACAACGTTCTCTACGGCATCAACATCGAGCGAAAAAAATCTGTTGTCCCATACATTTGGCTCGAGTAGGTTTCTATTTTTGTATGGAACGGCAGATTTTTTTCGCGATTTCGATGTTGGTGCCTTAGAAAAAGTTGTTCAGGTTGACAGTCTGATCATCCCCTTAAAAAAGTGTCAGCATATTAAGAAGAACCCTATAGGATTTAGTGAAAATTGTTCAGATTGACGGTTTAAGCCACCCCTCCAAATATGCACGTATTTAAGTTTACACCTTGTATTATCGGTTTTTAACGTAACTTCAACAGTAACCCGCAAGTGACCGCGATGTATCCGTCCCGCTCCTCCCGGCGGCACGACGGCGCGTGCGAGCGAGCCGGCACCATGGCCCGCTGCGCGCTCGCACTGCTCTGCGTCGGGCTCGCAGCTGTGTGCGCGGACGCAGACAAGCGCGCCGAGAGTTAGTATACATACATCATTACATCACAATCACACTCACACTCTCTCTGAACATAAGCAGTGATTACAATACCCTACATCTAAGGCCGATTTTGGCATACATTGCTTGCTTTGATCGCTACACTTTAAAATGGGTAAGTAATATTCGATATAAATACAAAGAATATATAGTTTAGGAAATATAACTTCTTTTGATATAATTTTGTTTGAAATACAGGACACTTGCTATAATAAACGTTAGATATAAATTTAAGACCTATAATTTGATAAAGTATAAAACGCATCGGATATAATGAACCTTAAGTATAACCATCACATGTTATACAATCTATAAAGCATAACATTTAATAAATATAGCATTGATGTCATCTAGTTTTAGAATGTCTAATAATCAATGCTCATAATATAATATTTAAAAACCGCATATCGATATCTAAAATATGACCGCTCTCTAAGTGGTTACACTACACTACATACCGAACCTAACCTAACCTAACCTATAGTTTTGAAGCTACCTACCTTTCTGCCCCCCAAGCAACAAGCAAGCAAGCATGCAGCGAGCAAACAATCATGCAGGGAGCAAACAAACATGCAGCAAGCAAGCAAGCATGCAGCATGCAGGCAAGCATATTGATGCTCCGCTCGCTTCGCTCGCTCCGCTAAGTGTGCAACATGTTCTAACCTAACCTAACCTAGAATTATTAAAACACCTGTTTGTTTTTCTCAGGCAGGGGGCATCCGCCCCCCGCACCCCCCTCGCGGGGGGCGCAGCCCCCCTGCACCCCCCAACATGCATTCAAGCAAACATGCAAGCAAGCACACATGCAAGCAAGCATGCAAGCAAGCACACATGCAAGCAAGCATGCCAGCAGACAAGCATGCATGCACGCACAAATGCAGCATGCATGTGACACACGTTTCGCTTGACTCCACTTGCTCTATACGTGGTCACACTACCTAAATTAACCTAACCTATAGTTTAGAAGGCAATTTACTAGTTATAAAAAAATATTTAATTGTATGTCTTTGGAGCAATACTTCAAGGGATCGTTATGTCTCATAAAATAACATCAAATGATTGATATATCAAACAAATTTTATATTAAGTAATCGTTAGTAATAATCAACATTAGATTTATTAAAATTATAGGATATAAGTATTCGATTAAATGTATGTTATGTTTTTTCAATATTATGCTCGTAGTTAGTATTTCTTACGAGCATTATATCATTTGAACGTTATAAAAATTTTATTATACCAAATGTTATTATACGAAACGGGACGCACCCCTTTAAAATAGAGAGAAAAAATCCATTTATGCCGAAATCGGGCCCGACCAACTAGCAAGTAACCGCTGCTTTACTGACACAGCAGCTCACTGTTATTTGGATGTTGTTCTATCTTCAACTATTATAAAACTAAAACAGAAGTTTATATTTTAAAAAAAGTTATGATACCTATAGTTTTTAGGTGTCCCTAATTTTTTTGATTTTTTATCTGTCTGTCTGTATTCTCGTTCGTTCGAGCATCATGCGAAAACTTCTGAACCGATTACGACGAAATATTTTTTGTTTGAAAGCATGATTTGACTTAAAACCTGGTAAGTACGTAATTAGTGTGGACGAAGTCACGGGTGAACTCTAGTAAATAATTAACATTTAGACATTGTACTATTGCATTGTGCAATAAATGATTATATTGTACTACGGTGTGTGTGTCTCAGTGTCGCCGATGCCGTTCGTGCTGGGCTCGCGCTACGGCCGCTCCCCGCCGCGCATGCTCGCGCCCAGGAACGACAGGTACCTACTACCACGTACTCGTACACCCCTATCATTATATAACTATTTACACAGGCACACGCAACAAATACACGCACACACACACACCATTACATACACACTTAATTAATAAAATTAATTTAAAAACAAATATTAATTTTACAAGAAAACAGTATACATTTATTTATAATCTTTATTGGGGTTGTCACCGCATTCAAATTTATTAAGTAGGTTGACTTTAGTTTTAACATAAACAATAAGTATAGGTACCATATTATTACTGAAATAAAATGACATCAACTTTTGCAGCCAGAGAAAGAAGGAAGATAAGAAAATAAATCATGAAATATGGTAAACATTACTTACATAAATATCATCTATTCATTCTATTAAAATTATTCAATCATAGATTTACAATGAACTCTCTATACTTACCGATAACTAACCTATTTTTAAACAAACATCACTATCTTATATATCTATCCATCTATTTATAGCATCACAGTGCGTGCCAATTACTTCGATACTACATAACGCTTTTACCTCATTAACATCCATACATAACTGCCGAGTACTATACGCATCTCATATTTCTTTCTTCTTATTGTTATCTTGTGGGCTGCAAGCCCTGGTGTCAGAGTATTTTCAAACCGCCTTACGGCCTCTGACGTGGTTTTTATGTAGCGACTACTACCACCACAGATAGTAGCCAGGACCGACGGCTTAACGTGCTATCCGAAGCACGGAATCAATTTTCTTTTAAACAATCAGGTGGATTCAGCCTGCAATGTCCTAACCAACTGGGGAAAAACGCACAAAGTGTTGGTGGTGGTACATCACTGGTGTCCCCCGTGGGAATCGTACCCACGGCCTCCGTGTCAAGAACGCAATGCTCTTAACCATTAGACCACGGAGGCAGTTATAGAGCGCATACTTACTAAAATTCTTATAGAACGCTTTCACCCCATTCACATCCATACATAACCGCTGAGTACTACGCATCTCATCTTTCTATACGACATTACAACTAAATACCTTGATAGTGGAATCACATGAAGTCCGTGTCGATGGCAGGTTCTTCATGGGCAGTCGGTATGGGAAGCGCTCGGAGCCGGTCTCTGACGTGCAGACCGCGGGGGGCCTCGCGCCGTGGGGCCTCGCACAGGGGGGGCCCGGCTCGTTCGCGGGGGGCCTCGTCACGCTGCAGTGCGACTACACCGGCCTGGGCCAGCTGTACCGCTGTCGGCCGGCGCGCAGGACGCTGACCGACAACATGTATGTATAATTTGTATTTTCACCCCTCCGGGCGGAAAGTGTCAACTTTCGTCCCGCTGCGCTAAACGAAGCTGCCGCCTTCCACCTCCGTCGAGGAGAAATAGTAGATTACACACCGAGGGCAGGAAAGTAAGAAAGGTCTCAGATCTCATGTAACTGTTGAGCCGAAGTCAACAAACATGTAATCTGAGGCTTTCTTATTTACTGCCCGAAGTTAGTATACTATTTTTCTCCTCTAAGGAGGTGGACAGCGGCAACTTCGTTTAGTACATAAGAATTGACGCTTTCCGTTCGGAGGCGAGAAAAAAATAGTATACTAACCTCGGGCCTCAGTTCACATGTTTGTTGACTTCGGCTCAACAATAACATGAGATCTGAGACTTTTCTTACTTTCCTGTCCTCGGTGTGTAATCTACTATTATACCTCCGTTCTCAAGTAACGTAGCGTAGGATGCCACATCAGGTATGCTTTCACTAATAAATGTCTGGTGGTCATACTCAGGCAAACAGCCAGATTGGCTGTTAAAAATGAAATATGAAATAATAAAACAGAATTAATGTTCAAATTTTTTTTTTCACATAAATGAACAATATTTTTATTTACTTACCGGGTATCGCGAAAAAAAAATCTGCTGTCCCATACAAAACTGCTGTACCGACTTGACTAAAATGTATTGGACTGATGATTTTGTTTCGTGATTTCGAATTTGGCTCCATTTATTTATTTATTTATTGACGAAACCAACAGCATCACATTGGGTAGTATAAAAATAACAATTTGTGTAGGTAGTATAGCCAATTACAGGTTTCCTTATGTTAACATAGTGAAAGTTGATCAGTTTCATGGGCTGAAACACCCCCTTAAGTATTACTAGGGTGTTTTGTTACACCCTGTACATCAGCTTGTTCTAAACAATTATATTTGTTTATTTAATAAAGCAATAATTCAAATTATAATATTCGAATATTCTGGCTACGTAGCGCTACGAAGCTATTGCTACGAAAGTCTGTAGCTCTTCGAAATTCGTAGGCTAAGATAAATAATTACTGAATGTATTCGAATGACATAAAGTCACTTCTTTTAGCCCTTGATTTAGAAAAATGAGGTAAAACAAATGAATGACATACTTCTAATTTGTACGCAATTGCCCTAGTTGTAACGGACAATTTGTGCTAGTGTGTATGGACCAATTGCCCTAGTTGTGTGCTTCCACTTAACGCGCTTTAAGCCTATCCATTAATTTTACTGTGATCTAAGGGTTTATCAATAAAATTAAGTAGTCTCGAGGCAGTGTGTCGTACATACTCCACTACAACAATAACAAAGAATATGTTTCAGAAGAATCGGCGACGAGCCGAGCGCGCCCGAGGTGGAGTAAACAGACCGGCGGCTACTGTGATCTACCCGCACTCGTCGCTCCCACGGCCCTCGCATCTCGCCCTCTCACTCGCTCGCTACTCTAGAAGGTGACGCAATGGACTAGACAGGAGTATAGGTTATACATACATAGATAGCGTACTTATAATATTAATGTTATTATTGAGTGTTACATTACAATGCGTTGGGGCTATGGTTGTTTTAAAAACACCACAAATTTTTAATTATAACGAAATTTTAAGGGTGTCTTCAGACCGTGAATCTGAACAACTTTCCCTAAGGAACATGGGTCAAAAAACAAGAAAAAATTTTGGACCTCCATGCAAAAGTGCGGATCGGCCGATCTATTTTGTATGGGAGGTCCAAAAAAAATTGACGTTTTTCGACCCATGTTTCTCAGGGAAAGTTGTTCAGATTCACGGTCTGAATACACCCTTAAAGTTGCAACTGTGGCTAAAGAGCAAAGCAGCGACTGTGTGGTCTGACCCTTAATTATTGGTACAGCAGTAGGACTAGCATGCGATGCACGACAAAGCTACAAAATGAGATGACTGTCATGCGCGCTCACTTCGGCACGCGATAAAGTAACAATGACAGAGGCACTTCTAGACTCTTCTCGCTCGGTCGGGGGTGGCATGCTAGGCGTGCGTCGCCCCGCGCGTTGTAACGCGACACATCGCTTGTCCGCGCGGCGCGCGGCTGGGAGCGCCGCGTGGACGCTGCGCCGGCGCAGGGACGCGTCGGGAGGGGCGGTGGTGATACAATACCGACGCTATGAACCATAATACGACCATTAGTTTGTCTATGAGTAAATCAAATTGTTATTTAACTGTAAGTTTTTCAAAAAAGAAATAAATATCATAGCATGATAGCATAACATATTTTCACGACTACATTCCCCGAGGGGGTAGTCGGAGATATTCTGAAACCTCAGAACATCCACGTTTCACCAGTGTACCGAAACTCCAGGAGTGCGATTTTTGAATCTCATTCGGTGAGCTCAGCATTTGAAAATGACAAAATTTCTATGGAAATATGCATCTTTCTACTGCTGATTTGACTTTCAAAAATCATACTACAGGAGAGAGATTTTTGAGAGTCAAATACGCAGTAGAAAGATGCGTATCTCCATAGTAATTTTGTCATTTTCAACAGCTGAGCTCACCGAATGAGATTCAAAAATCGCTCTCCAGTGTGACGGAGGGTGAGCCCGCCCGCCCAAGAAATAAATAAATCCATTAATTACCTACTTGCATGAATTCTTCTTCTTATCGTGTGGGCAGCAAGCCCTGGTGTCAGAGATTTTTCATACCGCCTTACGGCCTCTGGTGTGGTTTTTATGTAACGACATTTGTGTACCTGTATGAATTTATTTGTAACCCGAAACCTGCTACTCCGGTTAAGTCCCGTCCGATACAACCGTTTTTCAATATTTAATTTAAAATAATATTTATGTTAATGATACTTACATGTTTGAAATGTTAGCTCTAAATATACCACGAGATCTCCTCACGTTGCATTGTTGAATCACCGCCCCTCTCACAAACTGATACCGGCGAATAGTCATAAGTAGGTCTACCATGAGTTTTCACCGTACTTTACTGCTGTAGTTACGTCACCAATTTTGTACTGAATTTCTTACAGCGCTCATAGTGGTTACGTTGAGAACTAATTTCTGTCATACGAATTGGCGACGTAACTACAGTAGTAAAGAACGGTGAAAACTCATGGTAGACCCTAAGTTAGGATAAATAGATGTTTTTAATTATAACAATAATTGTTGACTGTACTTAATATAATATTAAATCTATGAGATTGTGCCAAATAAAAAGGAATTCCGAGTAACCTCCGAGTTGTGTTGTATTTATTTTTGTAAACCCTAACTTAACCCTTCGATCAAAATAAAATGAATGGATAGGCCTAAAGCGCGGTAAGTTGAAGCAAACTACTGGTGCACTTGGTACATACAAACTAGCGCCATTATCTGTCAAATCTAGGGCACTTTCATACAAGTGACAAGTAAAAATTTCATTTGTTTTGCTTCACTTTTCTGGTTTGAAATGTTCGCGTAAGGCCTATCCATTCATTTTATTTTGATCGAAGACTTAACCCCGAAAGGCCCAAGAACAGGAGTGCGATTTTTGAATGTCATCGGTGAGTTTGAACGGTTTTTAAATCTCATACAAAAGCGTTCTCATCCATCTTTCTACTGCTTATTTGACTTAAAAAAAACGCACTCCTGAATTATGACTTTTGGAAGCCAAATCAGGAGTAGAAAGATGCATATCTCCATAGAAATGTTGACATTTTCAACTGCTGAGCTCACCGAATGAGATTCAAAAATCGCACACCAGAACAATAACTACTCCCCCCCCCTCCCATGTCTCACACTCACCCTCCCACGTGAGAGGAGGCCCTTGCCCTGCAGTGGGATAGTATTAGGGTTGCCAACCCTACTACATAATATAGTATACTACCTACTATATTTGGGGCCCGAACTATAATAAAATTCTGAGAAAAATGTGTAGTAGGCAAAACTATATATTTTGATGAGCAAATAATTTATACAGAAATTAAATATATTGGTACCAAGGATCATTAAAAATGCCCAATAATTTAACATTATTTAAAAAGAAATCTCTCTCTTCGTCACATTTGTTTAATTTGATCTAGACTGGACCACGTTGATACTTTCTAAACAATTTTCTACAAAATCGACTGCTCAAAAACGACAACAAGTTGTCCTAAAGTCAGATTTATCAACAAAACAAAAAAATTATACTTAATATTTATGTATCGACTCCAGCGACTTCTGCGTTTACACGAGGCATTATTTTTTATGACGAATACGAAATGGAGATATGATTGTTCCTTAAGAATAAAATCTTGGCATTCAAACTAAAAATTAGCAAAAAATCGTAATAGTAGCTTTTGAAACATTTTAAATTAACAAATTTGATAAATACTAAATATTTTCTTATTTTTCCCCGATCTACTATATTTTTTCGGGTGCTAGGCTCAAAATACTATAATATTTGGTCTAAAAAAGTTGGCAACCCTAGATAATATCCTACGGGCTATAATAACTAACTTATAATAATATCAGTCACCTAGACACTTCATTAGTATGTAGACTTGCGATTTGAATTATTAACGAGGATACGAGCATAACTTAGAGTCTAAGTTATACATTCGTTCTTTTAGTATGAATGAAGTAATTTCAGAATAAACGCTAAGGCCGGATTCGACCAAACTTTGATTTATAGAAGAGTAAACTATACAAGGAACAATTTTAGCTTAGCGTTTATTCCGAAATTACTTCATTCATACTAAAAGAACGAATGTATAATCCACCTAAAGAAACAGGTCGTTGTATCCGTACTTTTTGCAATGTATATCTATACAGTTTTAATTTCTTAGGTTTCTCTTTTTTTTTTTTTATTTCTAATTAATGGCTTTTTGCTTGTGCGTAGCACCGCATTTCCGCCAGTGTCAAGTGTAATTTATGGGAGAATCTATCCCAATCTCAGGGATTGTTTTTGTTCAAGAACAAAGAAGAGATTGAGGATTGCGGAGCCTCGTGGCAGGCAAAAACGCGACGCGCGAAAACCACGCGAGACGTGTGCTCGGGTCAATTCCTGCAACGTGACTCAGGTTTCTTTTTTTTATTAAATTTTTTGTAGTTACGTGACATTGACATTTCCTTACTCTCATAGATTAGTAATCATAGATTAGGGTTGGTAAAACACAAAATCAGTTAACTCTAGAGTAACCGGCGACTGAGGCTGGATTCAACCAAAAGTTTTATAGAAAAGTAACTATACAAGAAACAATTTTAGTCTTAGAGTTTATTCCGAAATTAACTTCACTTGTCTTCTACTACACTAAACCCATCGGTATAAGTTTAACACCGTCAAATTCATAGATTAGGGTTGGTAAAACGCAAATTACAATATCGACAGTGGAAATTTCAAATGTCGTAAGGGACAAACCCCTACTTTTGAGTAGAGCCAAAAAACAAAATTTTGGCAAAAAAACATCATAACTTCTTTATTTTCTTTCCTATTAAGGTGATTTCCAGACAGATAGTTTTAAATTTACTTCATCTATAGAAGACTATTAATCAAACCTGGATTAGCACAATAGTTTAGAAGTTAGTGTCCCTTACACAATAGAATTTTTGAACAGATGTCCTTTACACAACCGAATTTTTGAAGAGATGTCCGTTACGACGTGGAAAAAATTGCGATTTACAATAAATCTATTTTACACCCTACCACACCCTACGCTTAATCATAATAATTTTGTTGTAACTGCCTACCAGTCTTGTCCACTCCTATAATTGTATGTCGTAAAGCTATTATAAAAAAATAAAAGGAAGTTACAATAAAAAATGTCGATCCAATCAAAGAGATTATTGCTATGTCAGAGACAAATTTCTGATCAGCAACTGTGCAGTTTAGTTTTGCTTGTCCTTAATCACTGTTTTTACCGATATTTGACACGTTTTCTTTATAAGTACCATTTATATAACCGAAACATTTTCTACAGGGTTCAACTTAATATGCTGACAGTTTTTTACAAGGATGATCAGATCTTCAAACTGACCATCTTTGTCTATGGGACCAATTTTCAAATCGCGAAACAAATATCAGCTGTCCCATACATTTGGCTCGAGTAGGTTTGCACTTTAGTATGAAACAGCTGATTTGATCCCATAGAGAAAGTTGCTCAGTTTGAAGGTCGGATAAACCCCTTAAAAAAGTGTCAGCATAATAAGAAGGACCCTATATGTTCGACGCCATTGTTGTTGTTACGGCCTACTGTACACCTATCTCCCTAGCTGCCCTGACCTAGCGGCGCTGTGTCAGAAAGGAAACTAAAAACTGACAAAACGGTGTTATTGATTATAAACATGTTACAGCCATGTTGTGCTATTTCGAATCAAATGAAAGATCGAATGAAGATCGATGAATTTCGTTCTCTGGGTAGTGGACTCGGTGGTGTAATTGGTTAGCACGTTTCCCCGTTTTGGAAGAGCGTGGGTTCAAGTCCCGCCCGAGACAAATTTTTCAATATTTCATTTCATTTGACAAAACGGTGATTCATAACCCGCTAAATGACATTACATCTAGCTTGTTATAGCCGTATTGAAGAACGCGAAGCGCTGATACAATGCAACGATCGTTCGATCAGCCGGCTAAATTTTGATCCACCGTAATACGAAACGGCTCCTTTTAGACGGCTAGCTGTTATGTCTTCTTATACCTCTATTCCTCGAGGAAAACCTTCTGCTACGTCCTGGAGGGCGCATGACACAGGGCATAGGCTAAAATACGATAGATATCGAGTGGTTTATGGTGGCCGTTACCTATGTAATGCAGCTAATAAGTTTTACAAACCAACTGCGAGATATATTCACGAGTCTAACCCTTCCCTGCTGAAAAGTCCTCAAAATGTTAGCCAAATTGCTCCTCGGGATGGCCAAAAGAATTTTTTTGTACCAAGTATGTACCTATTTACTCTTAGCGAAGATCAATTACTCACTTAGCTTTCATACGCTGCCCTTTCTCCCGAATGAAGCCATTGGCATCAACACCCCAATGGCCTCACGTCTCAAAGGCGACTGGAACAAAATCATAAACCTACTCCAGGTTGGTAGTTCCACCCGCAAAAGAACAAACGAGACAACCGCCTTTTTGCCAAGATAATGACGCTTACCATCGATGCGGCTAAAACCAAGGGGCTCCAGGATACACAACACGTCTACAGACACAAGCGCATGGCGAATTATGTAATTTAAGGCTTAATGACGGATATACTTACATTCCAGCACAACGCTGACATCTTAATTTATGACAACACTTTTCTCCACCCAACACTACAAATATATTGGGACTAGCCTACCTTGCAATCTGGATGTAAGACTGTGGCAACTTTCAAAGAATCATTGTAGAGCAGCATTCCCAAAATGAAGGAAGGGAGAGAGTACCTACAACCAAATTAGCGTATGACTCCGGCTCCATACTATCACTTTTTTAAGCGGGAAACATTAGCACCAACAGCGCTACTCACAAACAGTGACAAAGACAGTCTTGCCGCGATGTCATCCCTGCTTGCACGGCCAAGTTTTCAGGGAGCTTAGCGTTTGGAGAAGAGGTTGCAGTTGCAGTTGCAGTGGTGATTATGGCAGAGTTGAAAGCTTTGGAATATCTGTGTACGCTCATTTATTTGGGAATTTCCACCTTGTTTTATACAAAACGGCGGTTCCCTATTCGTCTGTAAACCTCCGACTTCCGAGTAAACTGTTCATGTGGGTATCCCCACTACCTACGTGCGCCCAGCTTATTATGGGTTTGCGTTGCTTGGTGTGTCGCCGTGTGAACCGACGGTACTGAACAACTTTCTCTAAGAAACGTGTAGGAAAGTAGCAAAAAAAATTGGGGTTTTCACACAAATGTTCGATCAGCCGATTATCGAATATTTGTATGAAAAGTTTATTTTTGGAACTTTCCCTTCTTCCTTTGCGAAAGTTATTCAGTATCATGCTTCGATCAACAATATACAACTAGATAACGGGTCGCATACAAAATCAAAGAGAAATTCTGTCCTCGTGAATAGTAGGTAACTATTGGGCACTCTAAATCAAATTTCGTTTTTTTTGCTAAACTCGGTCGCTGCGCTCCCTCGGGTAGCAAAAACGAAATTTTGATTTAGACTGCCCAATGGTTATTTTAGATGCGAACGAAACGTGTGATCGAGTAACCTGTTTGAATCCTCATGTAACAAACGAAAAACTTGATTTAGAATGCTCAACGATGTTTAGACGCGAACGAAAAGTGTGATTTTTCGTTCAATAACTTTCTCAGACATAGGTAATCATGAAACGCAATTTATCTTTGGTCTCTGTTACGATTATATAATTGTGTACCAAGTACCTGACTAAATCAGATACTAGATTGACGTCGAACACGGCTGACGTTTTAAACAAATAAGTAAATTTTATATAATGTCTTTAAAACTAGATGATGTGGTGGAAGTGGTTATTATTAAATGGAATGAATATGGACTTCATAATGTTCGAATAATCGGTTCTGACTATTACGAGGGTATTTTAATACCAATCCGTCACAAAACACAAAATGGTACATTTTGGTCTGGAATTTATTATAAAGGACTTAAGGTACATGCTCGTGTGGCTAGAATGAACCATCAATTTGTGGATTTAGTGGAAGTTCCAAAACCACCGAAATCCTAAAATACCTGAGAATATAAATATGCATGTACTTAACTGCGGTTGCCATAACGCTATTTAAGCCTCACAATGAAGTTCATGAAACAGCCTTGTTCATTAAACTTAGAAAGAATTTGTGCAGATTTTTCAGACAAACCTTCTCGTCATGGAAAATTGTTACCTGATACTATTCGATGTATTATTTCCGGCCCGTCAAACTGTGGAAAGACGAATTTGGTAATTGGGCTTCTTTTACATGAAAATGGCTTATATTACCGAACTGTATATCTATATTCAAAGACGCTTCTTCAGCCTAAATACGTGTTTTTAGAAAAGGTATATGAAAAGGTGCCAGAAATCCGATTTGCTAAATTCCACGAGAATGATGATGTTTTGAGACCTCAAGACGCCTCTCCTAACTCAGTCATTATTTTCGATGATGTTGCATGTGAAAATCAAAACAATATACGTGACTATTTTGCAATGGGTAGGCATAGAAATATTGACTGTTTTTACTTGAACCAAACTTATAGTAAGATACCTAAGCAATTAATAAGAGATAATGCAAATCTGCTTATTCTTTTTAAGCAAGATGACGTTAACTTACGTCATGTTTACGATGAACATGTTAATACGGATATGACTTGGTTGCAATTTCGAGAGATGTGCTCGAAAATATGGAATTATCCTTACAGTTACTTGGTTATCAATAAGGACTGTGAAAAAAACAAGGGGTGCTATCGAATGAAATTTGATACGTTTGTAAAATTTGAATGATCCCTTAAAATGCAACCCATAATTTAAATGTCTTCATTATCATTTCAACTTTATGATGAAGACAACATCTAAAATGAATAACGAGCAATTACTAAAACAGCAAATAATATCATCTGCTGAAAATGTTCGAAAAAAATTTAAGAAAATACGCGATGTAAAAGCCGATAGTGAAATGGTTCTAGAGTCGGTGCTCAAACCTATAACAGAACCTTTAAACCAAATAGTTTCAAAAACTTCGCAATCTGGTTCTATGGATAATGCTGATAAAACTCCAAAGCGTATCAATTCGTGTATAAAACGAAGATACAATAAAGTAACTCCTAGAAAAGATAATAATTTAAAAAGATTAAACTTTTACAATAGAAATGACGAGGAATCATATGATCCAGATTCAGACACTAATACTGAAAGCAATAATAATAACATAATTGAAACGTATTCAGCCAAAATGTCTAACAGTGATTCTGATGGTCCGGAAGACAAAGATACTACGTTCCATGTAACACCAGACGTTAATTCAAGTCCTGCGTCGTTTAAAACAATCGAAAGTATAAGTCCGTCTTGGTCCTTGTCGTCAGAAATGTTTAATGACGTTCCCTATGGTGTTAGAAGAGATAGAGGAAGATTTATGCTGGGTAACTCACGTGTCTTTGTTACCGATGATAAAGTAAGTATTGGCAAACATTCATACGAAAAAACTCCTGGAATCGTCGAATTGTTATTTAAGAAATCACCAGATTTGGATATTGTGAGTGAAAATGACAAGCGAGAATACAAGAAGATGCTTTTGGATACAAATGCTCATAGACGTGATTATGACCCTACTAAACCAATAAAAAGTAACAAAGGCCGGAAATATATGCAATTAATGAGACCACTATTTATTAAATTAGCCAAAAACTGTGCTAGTACGGAAAGCGTTTCTCAGGGATCGGGGTTGCCATGTTTAAAGCAGGTACATGAAACTATTGACTATGTGTACTGGGATAATCCTAATGAATTAGTCGAAAGATTGAAACTTTTACTCGCTTCACGTGATGCGGGAAACACTGGCTTAGACAACGAAATTTTATCAATTATTGAAGAATTACGTGAAAGTGGAATAGTCAAATAAATATAAGCTTTGCTTGGCTTTTATTTTCATCAGTTGATTACTTTTCGTTGATAAACACAGTCCTACGAAACATGAATATTGATAAATTCGGTCATCACGTTCATAAACGTTTACGATTACATCACTCATTATTGGATTTCATCAATAACGCTTTGTTGAGGAGTGAAAGTGGAGAATTTGATTTGAATTTTGTAAGACTAAAAGGTGTAAAGTTACCTGTTGCCTCAGATGATGTCGTCAACAAGGAGTACGTTGATAATTTAACTCATAATTTACACACAAAAGAGGAACTGCAATCGGAATTTCAAAAACTTAGAACAGAACTATTGTTATATTTTAAATCTTATACTTCAAAATTTTACACTAAGCCTGAAATTGATCAACTTATTTTAGTTCAACATAAAAATGAGTAAGCAACAAGTTGTTAACGAAATTCATAAAGCGGCTCGGAGAAACTTTGTACGTCGTCATGTTGTACTTAAGGGAATTGATGACTTGTGGCAAGCTGATTTAATTGACATTCAAAATTATGCGAAGCAAAACCATGGAAATAATTACATTTTGGTTATTATAGATTCAGTTTCAAAATTTGCTTGGACAGTGCCAGTTAAAACCAAAACTAAAAATGAAATAGCGAACTCATTTGCAAGTATCCTAAAGAAAGGTCGATGTCCAATTAACTTGCAAACGGACCTGGGTAAAGAGTTTTATAATGACAAATTTCGGAATTTATTGTTGTCGTACAATATTAATCATTATTCTTCGTATTCTACAAAGAAGGCGTCTATTGTAGAGAGATTAATAAGAACTTTAAAAAGTAATTTATACAAACACTTTAGCTATGCTGGTAATTATAAGTGGATTGGAAAACCATTAGAGAATATTGTTGATCATTACAATAATAGTGTTCATCGAACTACAAAATTCAAACCAAAAGATGTAAATCGCATGAATGAAGACATTGTTATGAATAATATAAAATCTTCGCAAACTAATTCAGCAAAGAAAAACAAATATAAGATCGGTGATTACGTTCGAATCAGTAAATACAAAGGACAATTTGAAAAAGGTTATACTCCTAACTGGTCTACTGAAATATTTACTATAACAAAAATAAACAGCACTGCTCCGGTGACTTACAAAATTGAAGATCAGCGAAAACAGGCTATACTTGGAACATTTTACGAGCAAGAACTTCAAAAAACCAACCACCCGAATATTTACTTAGTGGAGAGGGTTCTAAAAAAGAGAGGTAGTAAAATGTTTGTGAAATGGCTAGGTTTGAGTAACAGTGAAAATAGTTGGATTGACAAAAGTGCAATTGTGTAAATTCATATAACATATGGTTACGGTGGACAAATTATCATTAGCTTCTAGATAATGCAAGGAGGAGGACTTGTTGATACTATCATAAATAATTTACCGATTGAACTACATTTGCCAGGCTATAATTATTGTGGTCCAGGAACGAGACTAAAAGAACGGTTATTGCGCGGTGATAAGGGTGTCAATAAGTTAGATGACGCTTGTATGACACACGACATAGCATATTCAAACTATACAAATTTGGGAGATCGTCACAAGGCAGATTTAGAATTATTGAATATGGCAAAACGAAGGATTAGGTCAAAAGATGCAAGCAAAGGTGAAAAACTGGCATCATGGTTGGTGAGCAAAGTTATGAAAACGAAACTAAAAATGGGGTCTGGCGTTAAATCGTTCAAAAGTATCATTTCTAAAATTCGTACTCAGCTTAAGAAATTTAAACCTAAGAATAATGCTTCTGCTATTAAATTCGCGTATCAAGCTGCCAAGCGACTTATTTCTAAAAAGGATAGAGTCCGTTTGCCTCGTGTAATCCCAATTCCGAAAAGCGGAGGATTTTTGCCCTTAATACCCATATTCGCAGGACTATCTGCATTGGGTTCATTAGCTGGAGGAGCTGCGGGTATTGCAAAAGCTGTGAATGATTATAAATCATCGCAGAAAAATCTAAATGAATCCGAACGTCACAATAAAATGATGGAATCCATAGCCCTAGGAAAGGGTCTATACATAAAACCTTATAAAAAAGGCAATGGTCTGTATTTAAAAAACTAAGTAAGAGGCTACCTAAACGCGCTCTCACGAATTTAGACATTTTAGAGCACGCTTCTTCTATTCCCTATTTTAGAGGAGTGTACATGAGGGACAAATTACCCAAACGTCCTAAAAAAATTGAGTGTGCTGTAATTAATTTAGATAGTTCTGAGAATGAGGGCACTCATTGGGTAGCCTATGTTAAGGTAAATGAATATTGCGAATATTTTGACAGCTTTGGGAATTTGAATCCGCCATTAGAGTTGACTAATTACCTAGGCAATCGAATTATTTTTTATAACTATACTAATTATCAAAGATTTGATTCTGTGAACTGTGGTCATTTATGCTTGAAATACCTAAAAAAATTTTGGCACAGTAATCAATTAAAATCGAATGCACCATCAGTATCTAAATCATTGACACCATGACCTTCACGCTGTCGGTATCTAATACAAAGTCAACGCTGGTTACTAACTATTCACCACCTTTACAACTAGACGGAAAATATGAGTGTGGTCTGCTATATTTTTCTACTTTTAATTCAATACCAAACGTTGACTGCAGAAATAATAAACTGCATTACGGCGATAATGAGGTTATAGAAATACCAGAAGGATCGTATGAACTGGAAGATATATGTGATTATTTGAAAAAACATGTTAAGGATTGTACTTTTAGTTTAGAGTGTAATAACAATACATTGAAAACTACAATAATGTGTTCGAAAGTATTACATTTTGAAAAAGATGGTTCCATCGGCAATATATTAGGTTTTGGAAAAGAAACCTTGTCATCGAGTATATTACATGAGTCCAGTTTTCCTGTCAGCATTCTATCGACGACTGTGCTAAGGATCGAATGTGACATAATAAGCGGTTCATTTGTTAACGGAAAACCTAGTCATATAATGTCACAGTTGCTACCGAAACGCCGGCGCGGACGGACGCTTAACAGCGACCGGATCGTCGCCGATGCAACGCTAATTTCCGTTGACCTAGATCAAACGTCATGGCGAACCCCGCCAAGCGCAGCGACACCATTGTGGTGTGCGAACTACTCGCCTTCGTGCAGAACAAGCTCGACGTGATGGACGAGCTCAGTCTGGGGCAGATCTGCACGTCGAGCTTCACGGAGGACGAGATACACGCCGCCAAGGTGGTGCTGCATGAGACCGCCGCGACCGGACCCGTGCGCCTTGTCACCAGGAAGAAGGATGGGCGCGGCAAGCAAGACCTTCGGGACATCTTCAGGGTGTTTAAGGAGACTGACCCGGACGATGTCCCCACGTACGTGGTGCGGGACCTCAACAAGCTGCCGCCGGTGACTTTCGATCACGTCGACGTCACCCGGCTGCTCAAGGACATCCAGCTTTTGAGGGCCGACATCACCGATATTCGGGGCAAATTAGAGGCCTCGGAACGAACCAGCGCTGAGTTGCGTCATGAGGTGACCGCATTGCAGGCCGCCGCGAACGCTGCGCCAGCGTTTTCGCCGAGTAAGCGAAACGTGACCACGCCGCACGGCGCGGACGCGCCACCCGACACCTCACCGACGTCAAGCGCGACGTCACCAGCAACTGACCTAGTTAGCCCGCGGACCGATGCCCCCGCCACGCCACGCGCTCGCGCCAATCCTGAGCCGAGCCGAAATAAACAGAATCCTCCCTTGATCCCCGTGAAGCCAAGTACACCCCGGCACACCCAGGATACGTTCAAGGAGGAATTGTGCCGCCCCCCGCGCCGCTACCCCGCGCGCCCCAGGCCCCATCGCAACATCAAGCACAGGGCTCCGGACGCACAGCCAGCGGCAGCGCCTGCTAGTGACCCGCCTAATGAAGGCGCCGACGATGACGGTTTTACCTTAGTAAAAAGGAAGAATCGTAATCGTCGTAGCCGCAATGTGCGTGGCACCGCCCCGGCTGCTTCAACAACCATCAAAGCAGCCACGCCGACGACTTGGGTGTACATCTCCCGCCTGGACAAGAAGACGACCGCGAATGACATCGCAAGTCACCTTGCCACCAGGTGCCTGGGTCAGGATAAAAGGCCTCTCCCCGGGAGCGTGTACGAGCTGGAAAGTAGGTCACCAGACTTCAAGGCCTTTAAAATCCATGTTCGTGCCGCTCACCTGAAGAGTTTCCTGACGCCTGACTTATGGCCCGCTGGAGTCGTCTTTCGACGCTACAGGGTAGCGAGAACAAAGAAACCCTAGGGAGTGTAATGTTTATGTTTGTTTTTGTTTCTTATATTGTTGTATGTATTCTAGATTAAGGTATTTATAATATGGGCCTGTTATGATTAATTTTGTACTGTTGCCTGAAATAAAATTTATTATTATTATTATTATTATTATAATACATGAGTTTGCACCTAATGTTCCTCCAGGCTACAGGATTATTGAGGTACCTAAAAATATAATTTATTTTCCTGTAAATCAAACCAGTATAAGCTCAATCAATATAAGAATTTTGGACGCAAACAATAATTTAGTTAACTTACGTGAAGAAGAAATTCAATTATACTTGCACATAAAAAAACAATGATTGTTTTTGATATAAACGCGGCTCCAGAATCATATAACCTCAGTTCAGACTTGGCTGTACAGAAACCAA
The DNA here is from genome assembly GCA_963693445.1 of Agonopterix heracliana. Classification (NCBI taxonomy): domain Eukaryota; kingdom Metazoa; phylum Arthropoda; class Insecta; order Lepidoptera; family Depressariidae; genus Agonopterix; species Agonopterix heracliana. The sequence goes on from OY856334.1 coordinate 63,317, forward strand.
CACCTTATAAAGGAAATAAACAAAACCGGAATATCAAGACATTCAACAAAAAAAGACAATTTAAGAAGCAACTAACAAAGGAAAATAAGAATTTTCTTAAACTGATAGGTTTGTTAAAATGAGCATCCTCAATGTTACAGGACCTCTCATTTTCGATAACAGTATTGAAAGCTATGAATACCATTCATACAAACCATATGTAACCAGTTTTAACAAGAATGATGAGATTCGCATACCTATTAATCAGCAGGACTTATACGTGCTACCATCAGCAAGTACTTTGTATATCGAAGGAAATGTTAAGGTTTTCAATAGAGATACAAAAGAGAAAGTTAATAGCGTTCAGTTTACTAATAATCCTATACTTTTCCTTTTTCAAGATATTCGTTACGAACTTAACGGTATTGAAATAGATAGAATAAAGAATGCAGGTCTTACTACGGTAATGAAATCTATTTTATCGTTGAGCGAAGGTGAGGCAAAAACATCTGAATGTTGGGGATGGAATATTGAAGGTATAAAAAACGTAGGCGGTAACTTCTCGATGTCTATACCTCTCAACAGGGTTCTCGGATTTGCAGAAGATTATAATAAAATAATTATTAATTGTAAGCATGAACTCGTTCTTTTACGGGGTAATACAAATTTAAATAGTTTATTGTTGAACTCTGGAGAATATGTAGAGGATATCGAAATAAGTAAAATAATTTGGCGCGTTCCACATGTCAAAGTATCTGATCGCGAAAGAATTAACTTACTTCGTACTTTGGAGAACGACCGTGCTTTAAACATAGTATTCAGAAATTGGGATCTTTATGAATATCCTTTACTCCCCCAATCATTAAAACATTCTTGGTCAATTAAAACCTCTTCTCAGATAGAAAAACCGAGATATGTTATATTAGGATTACAAACAAACCGTAAAAATCAAGCAGATAAAGATATGTCTAAATTTGACCACTGCAGCTTACGTAATGTGAAGGTATTTCTGAATTCAGCTTATTATCCATATGAAAACTTGAATATTAATTTTGATAACAACAATTATGCATTAATATACGAGCAATATGCCAAATTTCAACAGTGTTTCTACAGACGTAGACCCGAGCCGTTGTTGACTTTTGAAGATTTCAAAAAGAAGGCACCGCTGTTTGTAATAGATACATCAAGGCAACCTGAAGGTTTAAAGTCTGCTGGGGGCTCAATTGACGTACGCATAGAGTTTGAGTGTGACACAGAGATACCTAATCAAACCTCAGCATACTGTTTGATTCTGAACGATTGCCTAATCGAATATAAACCGTTGACTAGCATTGTTCGAAAATTATCATGAGTCATATTTTTATTGATGTGCAAGGTTTCCGGGACTCAAATAATAATTTCGTAATAAAGGAACTGGCACTAGCTACATTAGAACACACTCAAGTATTTTTGGTGAAACCTCCTTATTCGTACTCCTGTTTAAGTTATGAAGAGAAAAGACAAGTATCATGGATAGAACGAAACAGAGGTATATTTTGGAGAGAAGGTTTAATTGATTATCGCGAGTTTAAAAGGACTATTAAACCTTTTTTAACTAATAAAAATATTGTTGTAAAGGGCCAAGAAAAAGTTAAATGGATAAAAGACTTTTGTAATAATTGTTCTGTAGTAGATATTGGTGAAAAGGGATGTCCTAATTTTTTATATCTGTATAATAATTTTTTAGGGAAACATAATAATTATAACTGCTTCACTCATAAAAAACACTGTGCGCTTAAAAATGTAATTAGTCTTAAAAAGTGGTTTGATGATAACAATATGTATAAATTCAACTTGTTTTGTATGTAGTATTATTATTTTAGTTTTATTATTATTTTAAGTGGTGTATAGCGAGTAAGAAAAATAATAAAATTACATTGTCATTAAAACAGTTTTTTTTTTTTTTTTTCATTTACCGCATGTGTTTTACTTATTTATTGTAACTAGCAACTTAGGTAGATATTGCATAATTTCAACCAAACAATCTATTTTAATCATACACCCTTCCTTAGGGTAGAGGCCTGTGCCCTGCAGTGGGCTTTGATGATGAATCTATTTAATCCATACCTATTTTAAAGTAGGTATCTAATCTTATTTTAAACTAGCAATATAGTTTATTTTTAGTCTAGTTTAACTTTGTTTCTATTCAATTTACATAACAAAATCGTAAAAAATTTCATGATGTGACGTGAGTGGAAGAGTTCACGTGGTCTGCAGTTTTTTGAAATCTTGGGAGTACCTGAAAAATAAAAAGAGTTAGGCTTGCATAGAGAGGATAAGTAGGTATTTAATTTAATAAGGAAAAAAATTCAAAACTTACCAGTAACTGATTAAAAAATACGGGTTTTTTCATCTGTAATAAGTAGGTATGGAGTAAATATTTTAATAAAACTAAAAAATAAGTTGATCCTTCTATTTTATTTGTTAATGTGCTTTATACATTCACCATGCCTGCCAAAACTTTTTAATTTTGCAAAATTATTACGTTCGTTCATTAGTATTTTATTCAAGTTAAAATTTAAATTTAGTGACTATAAGTCATATTCAACAGAGCATAGCTAAAAATAATTTTACAGTCACTATGGTTGATTAATAACTATTAATTTTTATTTCAAACTTTAAATTATTGTACAAATGAGTAAGATCCAATTCAACAGAAACATATTTTAAAAGTTAAAACATACACTAGTCAGCTGTATCTGATGACATGGTTTTTGCCTAAAGACAGAATTATTTTATTTCAACAAAATATTATTACAAATTAATAAAAACAAAGAAATAAGAGTTAGGATCTAAAGTTGTTGAGTGTCTGCATCAGAAGGTGGTGGAGTCAGTATTCCTCCACTAGTAGGTTCATGATCCATCGCGCCACCTGGATCAGCATGTTCAACTACTTGCTCAGCAATAATATGAGGCAACTGTAAGAAAATAAAAACATAACAATAAGAGTTTACCAAAAATAGCATTTAGAGAAAAATTAAAATGTACTTAAATAATTTTTTTAGATTTACTCACGTTATCAAAATCCGTATTTTCTCCCATAGCCCTCGACATTAGGAAGAGCGTATGTGTGGTGGCGCGGAGCACTGCATCGTTCTCCTCGTACACATGGTAGCATGACTTGACTGTTGGTTTTAATGCAATATGGTGTTCTTTTTCCATGAACTCACATATCTCGATTTTAACCCGATATTTTGGTATTCTCGCGTCAATACTTGTGGCAATATAATTTGTTTTTGAGCATTTGGCAGGCATGGTGAATTACGACCACACTATTATTTAATCTTTAATCACGACTGTTCGCGTTCGAGTCACACGTAATTATAAAAATATTTAATAAAGTTAGTGTACTGCCGGCCGGTCATCGGATATGCTAGCAAAGCGATTTACTCGCGGTCGCCGCCTGCGCGCGCGACTTGATTGGACATGAATTTGCGAATCATGCACTTTATTTTGAAAGAATTGGTTTTTACCAGGAATATTTATTTAATATTCAATAACAATTATGCGCTGCCTGTTCTAACATGTTTTTAGCTGAACAAGGTAATTTTCCTTGGATTAAACTGTCTATCTCGCTGATAGATTGCAAATCAAATTAATATTTACTGTCTCTCAAAATTCGATGTTTGCAGGAATAAGAACAACAAAAAAAAAACATATGTATCAAGTAATAAATGAAATTTATTTTTTATCGCATCAATACAATCTTAAATGTAAACAATACATTATTAGGTATTCCTCTGTCCATTTACCTTTTTTTAATACCTTTTGATGAAGAAATTGCATCAGTACAATATTAAAATACGTTTAAACAGTACAATATTAGGTATTCCTTCCTGTCTACAAAAAATACAATTTATTTGTATCATTAAATTGACAAAAATTTTAGAAAATAAGTACCAGCTAAAATTAATATTTCTTGTTCAATAAGTACATTACTTTTATACGTATAAAGGTCAAGTATTTGTTGCATGTTATACATGCTAGATATGTTTCTAGACAATAAATCAATACCAATTTTATTTACAAATGTTGTAGCAGTAACAAAGTCATTTTTTATCAAGTCTTTTAATATTAAATTTACACATAGAGCAAACTTATTTATAGCAGTAAAAACTGAGCGCACCATACTTCTATCACATCGTTTATAACAATATAGCAGTTGGAATAAAGTATAATGATGCATGTTATCATCGATTTTATATTTTCTTATTTTTATAAATTCTTCATAAATATGTTGCCATTCCACAAAATTAATAAAAATGTCAAAACCGTTACAAAATATATGAATTTGAGGATAAAAATCGTCAATAGCCCATAGACCAGTTGTAATTGTAACACCATTTTTATGCCTGTAGGTATGTTCTGAAATCACTACACCAGATAAATAACCGTCCGCCATTGTTATTCACGTCACGGAGACTGCAGTCAAAAAAATGAGCTGTGTCCCCAAGCGAATGTAGAAATGTTATCACTCATGATTCTTCGTTTATCATCATTGCCAGACAAAGCAACTTTATTAACTTCACGTGTAAATATTTGATGCTTGAGAGATTTGAATAAAATATTGCTTTTCCTGATGACCTTATCTTTTTCGCTTAACACATTTTTGTAATCAACAAAACATAAGTCATTCAAAACATATTTTTTCGTTCCTTTAGCCTTTTTTATTTCGTTGGTTTCAGTTTTTATACAATATAATTTAGATCGAAGGCCTACAAACTCTTTTATGTTTTGCCCACTAAATTCATCCTTAAATAGGCCGGGAACTTTTTTATTAGCTATTAATATTTCGTACCTGTTATTTTCGGGGTAGTTACTTGTATCAAAGAAATTAAAAAGTTGTGATTTTAGGTCATTATAAAAATCTGTTGTGTTTATCAAATACAGAAAGCTGTCTGTGTCAGTATAACAAAGTTTCAGTTGTGATCCGTAAAAAGGTTTCATAACAGAGTAGTGAAAATTGTACATATGACATTTGGACAATTCTAATACTGAGAAACCTATGTAAATTGGTTTGTCAAGCACCACACTTTCCGGTTTCATTTGAATTGCTACAAAATTTTCTGAAAACACTGTACAACTATGGTAGTTTGGTCTAGCTATTAATTGTTCGGCGGTATATGATTTTTTTGTCTTGTTACTTTCGTCATTCCACTTGTTAACTAATTTTACATCAAGTCTTTTTTCAGAATCTTCTAACGTCTTGCCAAATATACTGTTGTTTAGTAATTTGAAAAAATCTTGTTCAAATGCGGATTTAGCTTTTTGCCTTAACGCTGTATTTAAGTCTATGTATTGTTTTAAGTATGGACTTTGTTTAAATTGTATAATTCTATGAATCGTAATTAATTTCAACCCATTTTGTAAACACAGTTTCAAATGAATAAAATGGATGACGTAACGGAATTTATCGTATAAATTGGGAATTAATTTTGACGTTTTTGAACCTGGCGCGATACACTTTTGAGCGCAAAATGGTAAATCATTATGTAAATCGTGCAGGTGTTCGGGATATTCCAGATCTACTTCTAAAATATAACCGTAGTTATTATTATTAGGAACTTGAAAAACATCAAAGTTATTAATTATCGACCTGTCAAGTAATTTAAAATCTGAATATGGCAAATAATCACACATTGCGTAACCATATAAGTTGTTACAATCGATATATACCAAGTAACTACTCTGTTCGTTTTCTTTGTAATTTGATAAGTACTTGTTGTTAGCTATTGCATATCTAGTAGAACATAAACATATTCCACCACGAATACCTTTCTGAATCATTCTTATAATTTCTAAATTATCGATGAGCTCCAACTGAACATCAGTTTTAAGTAACATCGCATCATAACTCAAACTCGGCGCCGTCAAGTAAAATGCAGGATCTAACCGGTAGTTATCCCTACACGTCGAACGAAAATTTTGAAAAACATCGGCCAGTAATAAGACATCTGTTTGCAGATATAAATCAGTATACTCGCCAAGGTTTTATATATTAAATGTTTTCCAAATATTCAAGGCATGAGAATAGTCTGTTTCTGAGATATCTGTATTGGTTAATAAGTTAAAAAAATGATGACGTGCCGGCAAACTATTTTCTTCATAGGACTGCCAACTTTTCATATATTGGTACGGATAAACACCTTTTCGTTTTAATAATTTAAAATGAATGTTATTTGGAAAAAAATTAGAAAGGCAATTTAAGTTTTCAGCGTTCAAATTTTCAGCTAATTTTTCTAAACTAGTTCCGAGAAATTTAAATGAATCTACAAATCGGACGGCTACGTATTCGCCATTCCCTACAGAAAAAAATTTATTAAAAGAAATATAATTTTCTTTAGTTTTTGCTATAACTTTGATTCTACCAGACATTTCCCCTAATTCGCGAACAAAAAGATGGGCATCGTATCCAGATAAATTATGAAAAAACACTGGAACGAACTTAGGTAGTGCGTAACGAATATTACAGTACGTATGAGCAGCTCCTCGATATTTTCCTGTCAAATGACAATGATCTCTTACTCTGTCATCAAACAATAGTTTTGAACATATAGAACAATCCTTGGCTTCGGTGAAACGTTTCAAATCATCGTCTGTAAATATCATCTGGACAGGGTCATTTAAAATTGTATGTATCATCGACACATCCCTTTGAAGGTATTCGATAAATTTGCTAACGCAATCAGACCCACGATATGAAACATATTTATTTAAAGAACTGTTATATGAACTTACGATGTAATATCCAAACGCAGCTGGTACATGTTTTTGCAAGTCTGTCGTAAAACTCGAACACGTCTCGGATTCACACGGCTCTAGAAATGATTCAAAATCTGCATAAATGACAAAAGGCACATCTTGCATTCGTTCGTAATGTTTAAATTGTACTACGGAACCTTTATCCGGTAAGCAGGTTGCGACACCGCCACATATATGACTTGTTAATGAGACTTCTGTATTAAAAAACAATAAACAATCGTCACAAAAATATATTTGGCCATGATGTTTAGTTACTTGGGATCTTACTAACCGGCTCAAGTTTTTGATAAGACAGTAATGAGAGCGGTTACCATTTTCGATTAGTAGCAGATTAACGTGGTGCTTTCTTTTTTCCCGTGTTCTATAAAGAGGACCAACCACTTTACTTTTATTAACTCCGTAAATATTTACGCTAAACGATGGATTTCTTTTTTCAAAAATGGTGATATCTGAAAAAGCCACGGGGAATGTCATATCGGTTATATTAAGGAAATCTTTAAAATCGGGATAGCTTGTCACTCGGTTTTCATTGGATTTAGCCGGGAACAGAGCAGCCATGACACAATATAAAAAACAGTAATTATCATTGTTCCTGATGTTCAAACACGCTCGTTTATACTTTAGACAGTTAGGTAAATCTATGTAAGTGGAAGCTCGTAGAGGTGAATATTTATTCACATTTACCTCCAGATACAAGTTCTTTAAAAAATGCCAACCACTGTCTTTTTCCTGAAACTCCCCTATCTTTTTGGTTATTGTTTCGATTACTTTTGCGAATAAATCATTAAAGTTATAATTTTGATGAATACTTATGTTCTCAGTAGCGAATGATTTTCTTTCTGTCGCTTCATTTTTAGTCAACGTAAACTCAGCAAAGAATTCGAAATTCACTTTAACATTAATATGCTGCGCAAGTTTTGCGTCTAGAATATCATGCACGTGGCGGCGCACGCGCCATAGATAACGCTCGGGAGGCGAGACCTCGACAAGAGCCCGCTGCTCGTCTCCGCCCGGGCATCGAACACGGTACCCTGCGATACGGGAGCGAAACGCGGAACTAATTTTTTCTATGCAATCGTTAATGGTAACAGAATTATTGTTTTTATGTAACGTACTCCTGAGATGAGCAGAAAAAACTTTACTTTGTATTGATTTATCGCATACGGTACAGTAAATACTTCTTTTTGACATAATTGATAGTAAGTACCTACCTAATTAAAATGTTTAATTTTAGTAACGTAGCAAAGTAACAATAATGAATGTCTTTAATGTGGATGCAGTGATTACCTACTTAGGCGTATAGAATATCATTTCCTACACATAAATGATTCTTATTATTATTCTTCTCGTGTACCTACCTATTAGCAGTGAAATAAAAATATGTTTAAATTTACATTTACAACATTTTTAATATCGAATTATAGATTTGGACAGAGGAATAGATACAGTCATGTACATAAATCTAAAATTTATTTTTTAGATGCATAAAATTTCCCCTCCCCTGTGAACTTAGCTTTTACAGTGCTAAGGAAATTTTTGAGGTCGCGCAGCTCAAGAGCATTAGAATGAGCCTGATATTTTACAGCTATAGAGGCTCTATCTAATCGCTCCTTCCAGTCAGCCACCCCAACAATATCCTTAGAATTATAAATCCTAAGTTCTACGTACGTGTCCCCGTCGAACTGAGCCGCGCGACGCAGTACGCCGTCAGCTACTCGGCGCGTGAAGCTTGAACCTAGTACGCTTTGCTTGCGGGCGGCGGCGGCTCGGCGGGCTTCTTGCTCGTCCTCGCTATCGGACGACAGCAGCGAGGTGCTCTGGCTGGTGGTAGGTGCGGGCGTCACAGGGGTGTTGTCAATCGTACTGGCTCCTCGATGCTCCGACTTCTTGCGCGGCTTTTTGGGTTTCGGCTCCGTTGGCTTTGTCGCCTTGGTTGCCTTTGTCTCGGCTCTGCAACAAGGTGTAAAGTGTAAAAATTACGTTAAATTAACAATATCAGACGGCACAGAGGCGCTCTATGCGAAGATTATTTATATAGTGACGGGGAATATAGTATCGTGAGCATATGACTACGAACAAAAATTACGAACTTTAATAGTTAGTACAGTTCGATATCAAAATCTATTAAAATAATTACCTTATTTCTTCCTCGCTGTCCGAAAATGAAAAGAGACTTTTCGGTTTTTCTTCGCGGCTGCTCGCCTTCCTCTTCAACGAGTTGTAGTCGCTCTCAGACCTGCAAATAAACAAATAAATAATAATAAAAAAAAAGAACCACAAACTTTCATAATTACCTATGGCACTCACAAAACACAGATTTTTAAAAGATAATTAAAACAACTTATTTTATTTGATCGACAACAATTGCTAAACTGAAAACAATAACTATTTTACAGGCATTGATGGTTGCCGCACCAGTCAAAATATTATAAAGTTATTAATACTGTTGTAACATAATTGAATTTAATTATTTACTTATAAGAACATAATTAAAACTTACGAACATTATCGAAACAGCACGAATTCGTCGCAGTTGATGAATGATGAAAACAGTTTTCACTGATGAACTTTGTTGAAGATCCGAAGGCACTACTGTTGAGGATCGGAAGGCACGACTCGAGCACTCGTAGATAATGGAAATGATTCAAACATTTCATTTCCAGTTTTTATGCGAAAAAATACTGTCGACATTACGATTTTTAGTCAGGGGTATACAACCTTCAAGCATAACATTATGATGAAATTTATATTATTTATAGAAATTTGTGTAGGTGCGTGAGTATACGCCATAAAGGTAGGTATGCCGAATAGATACGGTTTTTTATATTTTCACACAAAACAAACTTAAGACCTCGAGCGCAGAAGGCATGTTCGCTGTCCACCAGCACCAACAGACCAATCTATAGATACATATAACAGATTACATGAAAAACTGTTGAACCAAATCTTTAGTAACTATTCAAAACGTTAATAAAGACACATTAGAGGGTACCTATTTGAATATGATATCCTTACTTTGTAGACATAATAACAGTGAAGCTTTTATAAATGTTCATCACCTCTGAATTAATAATTATTGTAAAAAAATCTGGTCAGCAAAAAACCTGTGGAAAATAATGGGAAATTTATAAGTTACACTGGAAATATCATAATACAGAACAGAGTATCACGTTCCATAACGTTAAGCTTGCACTTTCGTGGGAACGCTTAACGCGAGCGTCACCACATGCAGTACATGCACGCGTGCAAAGTCTACGCTAGTGATGGGAGAAACGAATATCATAATTGTTATACCTACAACAATAAAATATGGAATAGAAAACAAACAAACAAAATTTAGCTTCTGAATCCTTAAGATCTTACGATCGATCGATCGATAACGAGATATTACGATCTAAAAGATACATTGGTTTAATGTTTAAGGAATGGACGAACGAACGGACAAACGGATAAACGGACGGATGAACGGACGGACGACGGTGTAGACTTAGTAATAGGGTCCCGTTGGCACCCTTTGGGTACAATACTAATTAATACGTAATTTCTGTACTATTCTGTTTATTCCTTCCAGGAAGTAGATTACTATAATATACTTCAAAAATTATTTACTTTAACTTTATTTACTTCATTTAATTCTGAAGAACACATTCAATAAGTTGTTATTGTCTATCGAATGATTCGTCGAAAGCACTTGCCCATCACTAATCATAGTTAGTTAGCAAGACGGACTTTATCTTCAAGTTACGTGCTTAGGTGCCTAGCAGTTTTAATATTTTAATAAGTGAATCACAAAAATAGGTAGTGTAAAGTGTAATTGAAGGACTCTTTTTCAAGGTGTGTAATATTTTTTTAACAAAACGGTGACCATAGACAGCACCATAAATATTTATATGTTCAGAAACCTTACTGGAAAAAGCTGTGTAGTATTCATGTAAATACCTAAATTTAAATTTTACCTATACTTTGCTGGAAAGGTGATAAGACAAAAGAGTTCCTTTGCAATGAGCCAGAAAAAGGAAGGTCAAGCGCACCCAGTACGTAAAGTCAATATTGTTTTTTTTTTTTAAATAACTTTCATTTTCACACTTTGCTGGAAAGGCGATCAGACAAAGAGTTCCTTTGCAATGGGCTGAAAAAGGAAGGTCAAGCGCCAAGTACGTGAAGTCATTATTAAAATTTTTCTAAATTTATATCAAAATAACTTTCAATTTCACACTTTACTGGAAAAGCGATATGACAATACAGTTCCTTTGCAATGAGCTAGAATAAGGAAGGTCAAGCGCCCAGTACGTAAAGTCAATATTGTTTTTTTTTTTCATGTTTATAACTTTCATTTTCACACTTTGCTGGAAAAGCGGTATGACAATACAGTTCCTTTGCAATGAGCTAGAATAAGGAAGGTCAAGCGCCCAGTACGTAAAGTCAATATTGTTTTTTTTTTTTTTTCATGTTTATAACTTTCATTTTCACACTTTGCTGGAAAAGCGGTATGACAATACAGTTCCTTTGCAATGAGCTAGAATAAGGAAGGTCAAGCGCCCAGTACGTAAAGTCAATATTGCTTTTTTTATAACTTAAAATTGAAGTAATTTAACATTTTAACCGATTTAAAAAAATATGTGTTTTTCCAGTCAACGTAAATGTATTTTTTATAATTTTCTTGAATCAGGGTCCTTATTTATTCAGTGTGTGTGTTTTATGAATATACGATCAGATGCTATGTTGAATTCTAAATTTCTAAAGACGAAGATAGTGCTGAGAAAGGATCAGGCTTGGTAAGTCTTTGCAGAAAATATTCATTACTTTTTTAAATAATTGAAATTATCAAAATGTAGTATAGAGTACCTAACTCTGAAGTCAATCAAAATGCTAAGTTAATTTTCTTGTTGCAACGCAAAACAAGATGTGCTAGTGTGCTCTTGTTTTTTTTTGTGTACACAAACCACAGTATAAGATTGTGCATGTGTCGAACATAATGTTGGCTAATCGAATAAAACGTTAGCGAGCTACCTATAGATATCATAAAACCATGCACGTGCCTAACTATGTATGTGGAATGCAATGCAACAATGATAGTGCCATCTACATTACTTTCATGCATTTCAAACAGGTTACTCGATCAAACTTTTTTGTTCGCGTCTAAACATCGTTGAGCATTCTAAATCAAGTTTTTCGTTTGTTACATGAGGATTCAAACAGGTTACTCGATCACACGTTTCGTTCGCATCTAAAATAACCATTGGGCAGTCTAAATCAAAATTTCGTTTTTGCTACCCGAGGGAGCGCAGCGACCGAGTTTAGCAAAAAAACGAAATTTGATTTAGAGTGCCCAATAGTTACCTACTGTGAATATACAACATTTTTTGTTAACGAACCGAGAAAACAGTCCGAATACATTCTAATTTCGACCTCAAAGCAACCATAATTCCTAGTAATTTAAAAAAGGAACACTGCGGCATTGCGAGACGTGCTTACGTTGGCTTTGTTCGAACGCAACTAATTCAAAATAAGACCTCACTCCAATAGTGAGGCGTTATTTGCCGGGACATGTTTTGAGCGCTGACGCGTTATCTAGTTGGATATTGTTGATTGAAGGTATCATGGGTACAATCGCCCTTTAAATTAATGCACCGTGCATAACAATAAAGAGTAAAGTTGTCTAAATAATGTTGCCGAACCATGGTGCATACTTCTTTAACAAAACATACTAAGCAAAAGGTAAATTGTTTTGTGTAATTTTATTGGAACCTGGAACCTTTAATTTGAATATTTATTATAAATTCTTTGATTATAGAACTTTTTAAATAGCTTTACAACATTTAATTTTAGAGTGAACTAGACTGGCAGGTTAGTTACACCAAAATAATTACGATTATTCTTAGGGTGTACAATATTTTTTATTACAATCCCAATTTTTTTAACGTCGTAACGGACACGTGTTCCAAAATTATATGGTTTAGGGACCTAATCTTCTAAACTATTATCCTAAGCGAGATTCAATCAATAGTTTGCTATAGATAAAGAAATTCGAAAACAATTTGTCTAGAAATCATTACAATAGCAACAAAAATTTAAAAGTTATAACGTTTTTAGGCAATATTTTGTTTTTGGTTCTTCTGTAAAACATACAAGTTTATTGCTGAAGTGTAAGTGTACTACCGAAATATCGGGAATATAGATATCAAAAACGTGGTAAAACCCCCTTTTAAATGTTAAATTTTAGTTTAAATTAGAACCGTTGTCATGACTTTCTACAACAACTTTAAAATTATTTGTGAAAATAACGTCGTAAAGGACATACTGTATTCAAATTATTTGGGAACATAACGTCGTAGAGGACGTAATGTAAATAGCGTGTTGCTACTTAAGACAATATTTATTCAACATTTTAAAATATTTTACCAGAATTTTTGTTGTAAAGGACATAATGCAATAATTGTTGCTACTTACGACAATGTTTATCAAACATTTTAAATTACGCTTTCAGACGATAATGTCGTAAAGGACATAGGGTAATAATGTGTTGCTACTTACAACAATATTCATTCAAAGTTTGAACTATATTTTAAAATAATTTTATGTTGTAAAGGAATGTTATTTTTTTTTATGTGGGTTACAACGTTTTAACGCAGGTAATCATAAAGGCTTACGACGTAGCATAAAACTATATTACAGTTTGAACCTAAAATTTGACCTATACGACATAAATTTTTAATATTTTTGTCACTTACTACAAAATGATGGTCCTCGTATCTCCTTTATTTGAAGAGATATCAAAATTTTAAATACACAGATCGATAGAGGAAAAAATTCTGAGTTCAGTGGTATATTCAGTGGACTTACGACAAAATGTCCCTTACGACATTTGAAATTTCCACTGTCGATATTGTTCACGATCGTAGGTTGAGTATTCTATAGATTTCCTGACAGCGTATACTCGAAAGGGACAGAGATATGACAAAAATGTATGAGAAATCGCGCCTTTGTTTGCCATAGTTGCAAGATTTTGTATGCAATTTCAACTGTGGCAAACAAAAATATCGCATACGCAGAAAGGGACAAACGACATGGATTTTGTCGCGTTCACTCTGTGTAATTAGCGTATAAGGCTGTCTCGTTTTCGTGACTATTATTATTTTAATGCCTTTTCTAGTTGATTCTCTTTCTACGTTCACGATACAATTTAGAATGATGTGGATTTGTTACTTTTTAGAAATTAATAAAAACCATAAAATTTTTCAAAGAAAACAGCTAAATTCTGACTGGAGCCACGCGCTCGTTCGCATCGATTAGTATGGAGAGTCGTGGTCCATCAAACTGAACAACTTTCACTATGGAGCCAACTTCTAAAACGCGAAAAAAATATCTTCTGTCCCATACATGTCGAGTCTGTATAGTCGGTAACTAAGTAGGTAAAGCCTGACCAGAAATATAAAAAACCAGGTTTGTGGGCGCTGCAATCGACTATAACCTTTAATGTCAGTGTTCCAAGTAAAAAAATTAGTTCCAACGATTTTCCGCAACGTGGCGAGGTTTTTTATTTTCCTGGTCGGGTGGTCGGGCTTTACTACAGTTTTGTATGAAACAGCGGATTTTTGTTTCGCGATTTCGAAGTTTGCTCCATTGTGAAAGTCGTTGCGTTTGATGGTAGGTAGGTATACCTAAACCAACCCTTTAAATACAACTAGGGTGTTTTGTCCACCTGTAGGACGGACGGACGGACGGACGGACGGACGGACGGACGGACGGACGGACGGAGGGACATTGTAGGCTTGTTAAAAGGGCACCCTTTGGGTACAGAATCATAAAGCGCGTCGCATACAGAAGGAGTCGAGGCGGCGTCGAGTCGGTTTGGTATGATATACAATTACCGACCGTATGTCAAGGTAGCAAAGGCCCCGCGCCCCGACGCCACCTCGACTCCTTCTGTAGGCGATGCGTTTTAAAATACGATATAAGGAGATTATCAGGATTATATTATGTACTGAAGGCTTCGATCAACAATATCCAACTAGATAACGCGTCAGCGCTCAAAACATGTCCCGGCAAATAACGCCTCACTATTGGAGTGAGGTCTTATTCTGAATTAGTTCCGTTCGAACAAAGCCAACGTAAGCATGTCTCGCAATGCCGCAGTGTTCCTTCAAAAATTACTAGGAATTATGGTTGTTTTGAGGTCGAAATCCATAATGCATTCGGACTGTTTTCTCGGTTCGTTAACAAAAAATGTTGTATAATCACGAGGACAGAATTTCTCTTTGATTTTGTATGCGACCCGTTATCTAGTTCTATATAATATTGTTGATCGAAGACTGAAGGAAGGGAAGAAATGTATTTCGGTAGTATTGTTATATTATGTAAGTTAAAAACGAATAGTCGAAAAATTACTATTCGTCTCAAAAATTATGTATTAATTAATGTATTAATACGTGTTACATGGTGGAGGCGCGTATATTTATTTTCATGTAGCTTCCTCCTCTTACTTTTGTATGAACATAACAATAGCGCGATGTAAAGTACAAGCAATGCCATCTATTGGTGAAATAAAAAACTAATAAACACGCTTAGTAACGTACTAAAAAGTATAAAATAATGTGATTTACTTATAATATTGCTAACGGGAATTATACATCCTACCATTGTACACATGTAAAACTAAAACTTAGGGTTCCGTGCTCAAAGGTTGAAAATGGGACCCGGTTACTAAGCCTACGTCCGTCCGTCCTACCTATTTAGGGCTGTAACTTTTGAACCGTAATAGCTAGATAGTTGAAATTTTCACAGAATATGCGTTACTACGGCGGATTTGTTAACAAATAATAAAAATGTTAAAAAGTTAAAAATTAAGGGGGGTTCTCAACAAGAAACTAGTTTTTATCGACGTTTTTTCTTCTCTCTCTATTGTAAAAACGGTAATACATACAAGCGACAAACTTGGTGTGATTATAGAGCAAACTCTACAGTATAGCAACAAATAATAAAAACTGGCCAAGTGTGAGGCGGTCTTGCGCTAACTGTCTCAGAGAAAAAACATTTTTTTTGCAAGTTGTTGTGTTTTGTGTTGGTGTGGTACCTACGGAACCCTCGGTGCGCGAGTAGCCCGACTCGCAATTGACCAGTAAAAAACGGGTAGTAACGTTTCTTAGAGAAATTTATTTCGACAAAGTTAAGCGCTCCACGCTCTCTACTTTTATTTGCACCAAAATACAGGGTGAAATTGATATCATTAGCATCCTTTTAAGTTCAGTAAGTAAGAGGCAGTGAGGAGTTGGACGCCTCACACATAGTCAAAGAAAGACAGAAATAGAGTCGAAAGTATTGCGAATTTTCGAGCTCGCTTCGCTCGCTCATTCTTTAATACTTGATTATTTGTTTCCGCTCTCTGAAAGTAAGCTTGCTCGCTCTAGTTTTTGATCCACACACAAATCAACTCTATTTCGGCATGAGCTACCCAATCATGTTATTATGTATTAGTAATACGGTACGGTACGGTATGTATACTGTTGGTGTGCCATATTAAATAAAATTAAAATTAAATTAAATTAAATTAAATTAATATGAGTTCGGTCCGAGTTTTTGTTTCATAGAAGAATAGCCATAATTTCGGCTATAAATTGAATTATATTTATATAATAATAAAAAAAAGTAATTTTGACATTTTCAACTGCTGAGCTCACCGAATGAGATTCAAAAATCGCAAGCCTGGAGTGTAAGTGACAGTGACAGCCAAGCAAATACTGAAACGGTGAACTCAGACCATCAAACTGAACAACTTTCACTATGGAGCTTAGGAAACGCGAAAAAATATCTGCTCATACATTTTTGGGTTCCCATACATTACATGCGATTTTTGAATCTCATTCGGTGAGCTCAGCAGTTGAAAATGTCAAAATTACAATGGAGATATTCATCTTTCTACTGCTAATTTGACTTTCAAAAAATCGCACTCCAGTTCGTCACGTGGGCAATGTCTTTTTCATGACATCGTATTTATATTTTTAATATGCAATCCAGACCTACTTAACTATATAAAAATTTCAATATTAGAGTCAACTTTCAAGAAAATGAACTAAACATCACCATGGCTTCCCCTGCACCCCGCACCCCTGCACCCCTGCACCCCTGCACCCCTGCACCCCTGCACCCCTGCACCACACCGCGCGGAAGGTGACCGCGCAGATATTAAATTCTTTTAAGCTGATTGATTGGGAGCGAGCGGAGCGACGCCGCAACCAAGTGCGAAGCCACATCAAACGAAAGGCAACTATTTTTAATACTTTTCAGGGTTCCCTAACAGGACGGTCTATCTAATAGAGAGCTCGAGGTAATAGTGTGTTGTTAAAAAAGTAAAAATAATAATTTAAAACTTTTAAGGGGGTTGTTTAGACCATCAAACTGAACAACTTTCACTATATGGAGCCTACCTTTCACTATATGGAGAAACGCGAAAAAAAATCAGCTGTCCCATACAAAACTGCTGTACCTACCCGACACAAATGTACGGGACAGCAGATATTTATTCGCGTTTCCTGAGGTAGGCTCCATAGTGAAAGTTGTTCAGTTTGATGGTCTGAGTTCACCGTTTCAGTATTTGCTAGGCTGTCACTTACACCCTATACAAGGTGTTTCATAAGTAAAAATAAATTAAATTAAATTAAATTAAATTAAAAATCATTTTATTGTCTCAATACAAAGTCAAAGTCAAAGTCAAAGTCAAAATTTTTATTCAAAATAATATCACATAGATAACTTTTTGACGTCATTTTTGATTCTACCACCGCTTCGGAAGGTGTTCCGTTGTAGAGAAGATGCGGCCAGAAACTCTACAACACACTTCTTTTCAACAAAACAAAATATACAAAGTACAAATATTGAATTACATAGTGTAACATTGTCAAGACCAGACATTTTGGTCATTCAAATAATCATCGAGTTTATAGTAACCTTTTTTACAGAGGACTTGTTTAACATGGGATTTAAACTTTTTGTCTGGCAAGTTTATAATATCCTCTGGTATCTTATTATAATAGCGTATACAGTGCCCCATGAAAGATGTGTTGACCTTACTGAGTCGAAAATGTGGGAACACTAATTTATTTTTATTTCTTGTATTGTAATTATGAACGTCACTGTTTTTGGGAAAGAGAGACAAATTTTTGCGAACGTATAAAATATTTTCGTAAATATATTGACTGTAGAAAGTCAAAATACTGATATCTTTAAAAAGATCTCGTAATGAATCTCGACAACGCAGATTATAAATGGCTCGAATTGCCCGTTTTTGAAGGATAAAGACTGTCCCAACGTCTGTAGCACGGCCCCACAGCAAAATACCATAAGACATAATACTATGGAAGTAGCTGAAGTACACAAGTCTTGCAGTAGCTATATCGGTTAGCTGTCTGATTTTTCGAACTGCATAAGCTGCCGAGCTCAGCCTACCCGCTAGGGTTTCTATATGAGGACCCCATTGCAGCTTCGAGTCAATCTTTATCCCTAAAAATACAGTATTATTTGTGAAATGCAATATATCATTATCTAAAATTATTAGATTTTCATTATTAATAACATTTGGTAGAGTGAATTTAATACATTTAGTTTTCTTTGCATTTAATGCAAGATTATTAACACTGAACCAATTCAGAACTTGTCGAAGAGTATAATTTACATTCTCATTTATATCATCAACATCTTGTGCCTTTCTACTTGTTTTGAAAATAAGAGAAGTATCATCAGCAAATAACACTATGTTCGACAAGTTCTGTACATGTAGGGTAAATCGTTTATATAAACCAGAAAGAGAAATGGACCCAATATAGATCCCTGTGGAACGCCCATTTTTACTTGTGAGCCAGACGAATTTGTTCCATTGATAGACACCCTTTGAATTCTATTTTCCAAGTAAGATTCTAAAAGATCCAGAGCTCTGCCTTGAATACCGTAGTGGTTTAATTTGATAAACATTGTTTTATGATCAACACAGTCAAATGCTTTGGATAAGTCACAAAAGACTCCGATTGCATTTTGGTGCTCTTCCCAAGCGCTAAAGATATGCTGAATCAGCTTAACTCCGGCGTCGGTTGTTGAGCGACCCTTGGTGAATCCAAACTGTTGCTCATGCAACAGCCTCTTGAGGTTAAAGTGGGAGAGCATTTGACTGAGTATAATCTTTTCAAAAACTTTGCTGAGAACGGGTAGGACTGACACAGGTCGAAAGTTACTAGGATCGCTTTTATTGCCCGATTTGAAAAGTGGTATTACTTTGCTGTGTTTCATTAAGTCAGGGAAAGTTCCCGAGTCAATGCAGCAATTAAACAAAGATGCTAAATAAGGTGCTAAAGTTTTAATTACAGCGCTGAAAAGCTTGACTGACATACCCCACAAATCTTCAGTATTTTTTTGGTTCAATGCTTTGAAGACCTTGACTATTGTATGAGGGTCAACATGGTCAAAACTGAATTGGGAAGTGCACTGGTTTACATTATTCTTTAGCAAGACTTCGGCAAGAGCAGGAGAAGAGTTCAAAGATTCTGTAGTCTTTACAGGAATGTTGGTAAAGAATGTTTCAAACTCCTCAGCCACTTCCGCCTCTGAGCTAACTACACCATGATCTGTCTTAATTGAGATGTCTTGTTCTCTCGGTTTTATATTCCCAGTTTCTCGGTTAATCACATTCCAAACAGTCTTAACCTTGTTGTCTGACCTCCTAATTTTATTACGGATATGTAAAGATTTCGCTAAGATGCAAACTTTTCTAAATATTTTTGAATATGTCTTGACGTATTCTTTAAAATTATCACTATGCATATAGGTCTTTTTTCCGTATAGTTCAAAAAGAGTGTCCCTACTCTTTCTGATTCCAACCGTAGCCCAGTCGCTAATTTTGAATTTTTCGGTTGATGTGGTTTTACGAATTTTGAAAATTTTGTCATACTCTGTACAAAGTACATTAAAAAAATCTTTTGTAACAATTATTAGGGTCACTCTGGTTAAAGTTAAGAAACGGCAATTTACTCTCTAACGTGTCTTTATATCTCTCTATCTTTCCAACAGTGACGGGCCTACTCTTTTTCATAATTTTATCGTTCGTTTTTAAAGCTGGGAAAGAAAATATTTGTCCGCTGTGATCTGATTTAAGGCAATTTATTACCGCTTTATCAAAGAACTCACAGTTACAGAATATGTTATCTATACATGTGGCGGTAGTAGCTGTTATTCTAGTTGGTTCCAAAAATAAGTTTTGTAAGTCAAATGAATTGAATAAACTAGTAATTCTAAGGCAGTACGAGTCTTTTTCAAGTAAGTTAACATTAAAATCCCCACAGACTATGATGGATTTATTACTTTTAGATACTAATTTTAACGCATCTTCCATTACTGACTCAAAAACATGGAAGTTCGAATCATAGGGCGGCCTGTATACACAAATTATAATGTGTTTTTGTAACTCGACACAAGACAGTTCTATGGTACTTTCAACCGAAAGTCTGACAATATCTCTACGTTCCTTTACTTTAAGATTATTTCTACTAAATATGACTGATCCTCCGCGAGTTTTCGACTTTCGGTTGAGAGCACTAGCTACTCGATAATTTTCGAAGCCAAATAACATTTGACTTTCTTCGAGCCAATGCTCAGTAACACAAAACAAATCTAATTGAAATTTTTCTAAAAATAATTCGATTTCTAATTCTTTGCCAGAAAAGCCTTCGATATTCTGATGAACTAATTTAAGTGTAAACGGCTTTTCTTTTGTCACATTACCTAGTTTAAATCCGGAGATTCCAGTACATTGTTAGCAATATCACTAATCAAAGTATTGTCTGAACAATGTGTCACCGACCCGCTATCCGCGCATTCGCGACTTGACTCGATGATGTTGACACAGTTGTTACAGTTTTTCTTACAAGTACAAAAAAAACATAAATATTTAAAACTCTTAATCTTTGTTAAGACCGTCAAACTGAACAACTTTTTCTATGGGACCAACATAGATATCGCGAAAAAAAAAAACTGATATCCCATACAATATATTTTAGCTCTAGTCGATTTGTAGAGTATGGAACATCATTTTTTTTTTCGCTATTTCGATATTGGTCCCATAGTGAAAGTTGTTCAGTTTGATGGTCTAAACCACCCCCTTAAATGTTTATTTGTATTTTTGTAACACCTTTGTATAAGATAATTAATTAATTCTACAGTAGACATACTCGAAGTTGGAACAACTGGTTTTTTTGACGACTTCGATATTGGTTCACACTTGAGGCATAAGGCTTAGGGACTTGCTGATTTCAAGGGTGCGCCGTGCCTACCGGACCTGAGAGTTCAGTATGTCACACTCTCAAGAGCTCTCTTCCTGCACCCCAAACAATCAAATACGGAACCGATACTTCTTGCCCAACTCGCGCTTGACCGACTCGTTTTAGTTTTTCCTTTGAGAGCGGTCGGTCGGTATGCTAAATATAATTAATTAAACTACACCCGCGTAGGAGTTCTAAGACTCCTTTTCAATGTGGTCTGAATAAGTTGAAGC
The DNA here is from genome assembly GCA_963693445.1 of Agonopterix heracliana. Taxonomy (NCBI): domain Eukaryota; kingdom Metazoa; phylum Arthropoda; class Insecta; order Lepidoptera; family Depressariidae; genus Agonopterix; species Agonopterix heracliana. Next base: position 84,633 of record OY856334.1, read on the forward strand.
TTCCCTCTTTCACTATAAATGCATTTAATAATAACTAGTGTTTTCCCGCGACTTCGTCCGCACAAATTATATACCAGATTTTAAGTCAGATCATAAGCTATCAAACAAAAAAAGTTTCATCAAAATCGGTTCAGTAGTTTTTGCGTGATGTGCGAACAAACAAACAAACTAACAATTTTGTCAATAGATGGCGCTGCACGTTTTTAAATCGCGCGATCGATATGTTATTTGACTTTATATGAAGTGAACTGCAACTTTTTTATTCCTCATGATTTTACGGTTTTATAATAGTTAAGACTAGGTGCCTACGTTCAAATAACCACTGTCCAGAATGATAGCAAATAAAAACCGGTCAAGTGCGAGTCGGGCTACGCGCACCCACAACACATTAACTTACAAAATAGTTTTTTTATACCGTATAATTTGCTCTAACGGGATTTGCTGTAACGGAAGGCTCTAACGGCCTTTTGTACGGGAGTGAATGTTGGGTGTGGAGCAAAAGGAATGAAAGTCGAGTGAATGCAGTGGAAATGCGCTCTTTACGAAGTATGAGTGGTGTTACAGTGACCGACCGAATCAAGAACAGTGTGATAAGAGATCGGTGTAAGTTGAAGGATGATGTGGTAACCAGGATTGAAAGAGGTATGCTTAGGTTGTTCGGTCACGTACAGAGGATGAATGAGAGTAGACTCACTAGGGAGATTTATCGATCCAATATCAGTAGAACAATCGAGAGAGAGGAGAACTTACCACGACCAAATAAATGGTCTTCTCCGAAAAGGACAAGTGCGTAGCACCCTCAACCGACGGAAGTGCATGAAGAGATGTATGAATGTGAGTGAGGCGAGAGAAGTGTGTCAGAATCGTAGTGTGTGGCGAGTCGTAGTCTCTGCCTACCCCAGTGAGATAGTGGCTTGAGTATATGTATGTATGTATGTAATTTGCTCTATAATCACACCAAGTTTGACGCTTTAATGTATACCGTTTTTACAATAGAGCGAGAAGAAAAAACCTTGATATAAACTAGTTTCTTGTATGAGGACCCCCCTTAATTTCAAACTTTTTGACATTTTAATTATTTGTTAGCACATTCACCATAATAACGCATAGGTATTATTTTTTTTTTTTTTTTATTACGATTCAAAAGTTACAGACCTAAATAGGTAGGACAGACAGAGAGACGGAAGGACAACGTATAGTAATAGAGTCCCGTTTTCACCCATTGGGTACAGAACCCTATAAAACGTAAAAACGTTACAAATGGCTACCAAAAGCTATTTCGTTCTACAAAATCATAAAATCTTTAGCTACAATTCTCTCACCGTGCCATTAACTCTAATAATACCTGTTAAATGATGTGCTATAATTATAAGACAATAGCGCCCGGGGGCGGGGGCGGGGGCGGGGGGTAGGCAGAGCGACAGTCAAGTCCCATACAAACAGACAAACATCCGTCGATGTCTGTCGGCAAACAACTGATAGCGCACATTTATAAAAGGGTTTACTTTCTTGCCTACGGCCGACTCTCACACCGACGCGTAAGCGCTCTTACAGACCAGCGACACTTTGCGGTCGCAGAGGGTCGCGCGACCGTAAAGTCTATGAGCGCTACTGTCGCGCGACGTCGCGCGACCCTCTGCGACCGCAAAGTGTCGCTGGTCTGTAAGAGCGCTTACTCACTGTCTTGTCTCGTGATTTAGCTGTAAGTTCTACAAAAAGGAAATAGGTACTTACTTAATGAAAATAAAATAAAATGTACTTAGGTGTGAACTTAATTCCTCAAATAACGTTATTTTGCAGTTAAATATTAAACTAAAGCAGCGATTACATTACCCAACTTGCAGGGCGATTTCAGCATACATTGCCTGATTCGTTCTCTCTATTTCAAAGTTTAGCGATCGTTTAGCTATGTATTTATTTATTTATTTATTTATTTATTTATTAGGTTTGCCAACAGGCTAACATCGTATAATATTAAATAACAATCCTGTTCATAATTCTTTAAACGAAGTAGACCCAATTACAGGCAAACACAGCTTGAACATAATAATAATGATGTAAGGCTTACTGATATATAGGTACTAGGTTAAATAATCTAAAACAATACTTTAGATTTACATGATGCATGCATAACTTATCTTAGCTAGTTTAAACTAAGTTTACACAAGAGAGAATACAATGTTTTTAAAGGTTGGCAATGAATTTGAGAATATATCAATTTGTGAAGATGTATGCCGAAATCGGCCCTAAATGTTGGTTAATGTAAACGCTGCTGTTGGGTAATGTAACTGTACTTTTGATTGAACTGTAATTAGTGTGTGATGCCTAACGTCACGCAACAACTGTGGATCTCCCGCTAAACTCCTTACGGAGTTTTGAAGAGAAATTGTGGATTCTACTTAGATTATAATCATTCTGTAAAAAGCCGTGGTGGTCCAGTGGCGAGTAACCTTGCCTGCCGCGCAGGAGGCGATGGTTCGATTCCCCGTCCAGGCCGACTCGTACCAATGAGTTTTTCGGAATTTATGTACGATTTGTAACACCACTGGCTTTTCGGTGAAGAAAAACATCGTGAGGAAACCTGCATGCTTCAATTTCGAGGCATGTATTGTACCCGCTGTCCATTATAAGTGGCGACGGGCTCACCCCCTGTCACACTGTACAGAGTTTTTGGTACTACTGGTGAAACGTGGATGTTCTGAGGTTTCAGAATATCTCTGACAACCCCCTCGGGGAATATAGTCGTGAGCATATGCTTATGCTTATGCTTATGTAAAAGACGAATATAAAACCGGAAACTGCTACTGCTTACCTACTGTATTTAAAGTTCACAAGTTTACATAACTTATAGACAGTTATTAACTATTCTTATGCTTATAGTCACATTAATTCAAATAAAAAAATAAGTCGTCGCCGCGTCGTCGGCGGACGGCTTCCCATACTAAATGACTTGTTCGGTCGGTGTCGGTCGCCTTCGGTAGATGTGTCTCAACCCTTAGGCTGAATTTAGTGCATGACCAACGGTCAGCGCTGACAGCGGATTAACCAATCAAGAGACGCGGTTTAGTGCGGCGCTGACGAATTGTACGCCGCTAATTGGTTAATCCGCTGTCAGCGCTGACCGTCTGTCGAGCACTACGAGCTTACACTGCGGTGTGACAGTGCGCAGGCTCGGCCGGGGGTCGTAGTGTTATAAAACAATCACGGCTGCTCAATTCAATATCAACATTGTTTCATTACATTCTCTGGGACCGAAGTCCGGGCGAGCCTGGTTTGATGGCCGCTCGTTACGGGGTAGCTCTGAGACTTTGTAATAACTTTACTAAATGACTCGGGCTTAATATATGCCCCTATTATCTATAGCACCTACCTACCTCATCATCATCATCATTCTTAGTGCGTATCTGGGTAAATACTGCAGGGCATAAGCCTCCTCTCTATTTTGCCATTCTTCTCGGTCCTGTGCCAGTCGCATCCAGGTCTTGCTGTCGTCAACCCGCCTGGCTGCCGGACGACCCACTTCTATTTGGCTTAATCTCGACTCTGTTAAGGCTTTGTTCCACCTGTCATCATTTCGTCTAGCTACGTGTCCTGCCCACCGCCACTGACGTCCTGAACCTTAGTTTGACGTCGGATCTCGACAATTATACTAATATTAGTCTTTCATTACATCTCGACTTTGGTGACGTAGTTAGATGTCTAGCATGGCGCGCTCATAGGCTCTCTGTGCTACTTTGATTTTGTGTTAAGCTTCCTACATATTCATGTTTCCGATAATTGAAACCTCCTTGACCGTCACTGAAAATTATTACCTACGTGTAAAGTAAGTATAGGTATTGTGACTTCTCTCCATTGCAAATTGGAGAGAGCTTGTAAGCCGGCTAATCAAAAGCCAATTTCAAACAGATTTCTTCCAATTAGGTTACCGTTACGTGAATTTGCATTTATCGACGCAACATTGAATATTAATCTGAACAACGTATTATAATCTTATCATATGTCAACCCGCGCGGACACCGCCACTACAGTAGCCCGTATAAATATGATATAACAACTAATTAGTAGATATCGCGCGGCGTCCGTCTGTGAGTCCGTCGCGGCTCGTCGCGTCCTCGAGAGGACGTGATTTGTGATGTTTGTGACGGTGAGTGTGGCTTAGTGACGGATGGATCGCTCGCCGACACTCTCAAGTCGAGTCGAGTCATAATAATTTATTCAATGCAGGGTGTAAGGAAAAGTATCATTAACCTTTAAACCACATACTCTACCCATTAAACTGAGGGCCTACCATGAGTTTTCCCTTTACTTTACTACTGTAGTTACAGCGCCAATGAGCGTTTTTTTTTTTTTTTTTTAATGCCGTTTTCTTATAACTCAATAGATGGCAGTAGTGTCTGTACGACAAACTGTCAAGCAAAAACTTCCTCTGCAATGTCACCTATAGACTAAAAAACGTAGAGATTTCATTCTCTTTGGTTCGGATTTGGAATTTTTTTCGATTTCTTTCTTAGCCAAAAATACAGTCCTTTTTCGTTGTTTTTCAGAAAAGCAGTTTGAAGTAAACTATTCTATTCTATTTTTATTTATTGGCGTTTCCTTGTTAGATTTCGCCAGTGTCAAGTAGTTTGAGGGAGTGTCTATCCAATCTCGAGGATTGTTTTTGAGTAAGAACAACTGAGAAGGATTTTGGAGCCTCGTGGCAGGCTGAGACGCGAACCGCGCGAACACCACGCGAGAGACAAGTGTTCAAGGCAAACCCTGCAACGTGACTCTCTGAAGTAAACTAACAAACACGACAAAGTAAATGCTACGATACGAGTTTGATTAACAATTACATTTGACAGCTCAAGTTTTCTTATTGCCAGTTCAATTTCAGATTTTTCCTTATGATCAAAGAGTTTTTATATTTATTTTAGTCAAATTGTAGTCTTGTATCACCTTAAAGAGTATATTAGCATAAGAAATATAGTTAAATATAATAAAAAAAATATGTTCCAAAAGATTTTTGTTTTTTTTCACTTCACTTTTACCCTCATTTCGGGGAAAGATAATTTTTCAGTGTTTGACATAGATTCGTATAGACCGTAGCGTCATCTATCGATCTACTATGAAACGAAAAAAAAAACGCTCATTCGTATGACAGAAATTAGTTCTCAACGTAACCACTAGGAGCGCTGTACGAAATTCAATACAAAATTGGTGACGTAACTACAGTAGTAAAATATGGTGAAAACTCATGGTAGACCTACTGAACAACTTTTACTATGGGAGCAAACCGATCGGAACTCACGGTTTCCTCACGATGTTTTCCTTCTCAGAAATGCCAGTGGTGTTACAAAACGTACATATAAATTCCAAAATAACTCATTGGTACGAGTCGGCCTGGACGGGGATCGAACCATCGCCTCCTGCACGGCAGACATGGTTACTCGCCACTGGACCACCACGGCTTATAAATTCGTGTTGGTATGTTAGGTAGGTGTTAGATATGGAGAGGAGTGAAACGACCGACGGTTCGTGATGCACTGCTTTATTGGCGTAGACGCAGCTACGCTATAGGTACGCTTATATGTAGGTATACATACACAACACCCCTGACCCTATTTTTTAACAATATAATGAGAACCTATTCTATTTTTCCCTATAATCTACTATGGGACGAAGTCGTGATGGCCTCCTTCTAGTGGGGAGTGGCATATTCACCCTCTCACTGCCTCCCCTCCCTTCTGCCTCACTTGGGTCAGCCTCATTCTGAGGGATCAAGGGCGGCAGCAGCGGCGGCGGCGGCGGTAGCGATGGCAGTGGTGAGGACGGCGGAGTCGAAAACGACGGTGTCGACGGCGGCCTCGGCGGTGTCGAAGGCGCGGACGGCGTCGGCGGCGAGCTCGGTGGCGGCGTCGGCGATGAGCTCGTTGGCGGCGTCCATTGCGACGTCGTTGACGGCGGCTCCATCACGTAGCCATCATATAAGATTGTATTCGTGTCCCATGGCGCCTCATTTGTACCGCCCTTATATACAACTATCTGATTTTTATGTTTCTTAACTTCTACTGACCTTTCTATATCTTTAATCATATAAACGACTTTCCCAATCTTTCTTAGTATAATACCCTTACACCATATATACTTATTTTTACAGGAATATTTTTTGTACAACACATTCAAGCCTGGTTTGAATACTTGTTCATCTTTTTTATTCTGCGAACACTGTGCATTTACTTGATTATCTGGTGGCGGTGATGGCGTTGACGATGGCGGTTCTGACGAAACACTAGGTTTCAGTAGGTCGAGTCTAGTTCTTAATTTATGACCGTAAAGGAGTTGTGATGGGGAAAATCCTGTGGTAGTATTCACGGAATTTCTATAGTCGAATAAGTATCTCAACAATTTTAGATGGTTTTCTTTTACTGAACGACTATACATTATGCTTGATTTTATCCCTTTTTTTACTATCTTTACGTACGATTCAGCCTGGCCGTTACTGGCTGGGTGGTACGCTGGCGAAGTCAAATGCGTGATACCGTTTCTTTTACAGAATTTATTGAATTCATTTGAACTAAACGCTGTACCATTGTCACTGACCAAAGTCTCGGGTACGCCGTATCGGGAGATGAAGTCGTAAAATTTTTCTATGGTTGCAAGAGAAGTAGCTGTATGATTCATATCATAAACTTCGAGCCACTTTGTGTGAGCATCTACTATAACTAGGTACACATGCTTATTTATCGATAAAAAATCGGCATGGATTCTTGCGAAAGCACGGCGCGGATACCCCCAAGCCGACACCGGCTCACGACGAGGTGATGGTCTTAATTGGATGCATACGTTGCACCCCCCTATCATGTGCTCGATGCTTTCATCGATACCCGGAAACCAAAATCGCGACCGTGCCTCAGCCTTTGTCTTCACTATACCTAAATGTGAAGAATGTAGCTCTGACAATACTTTATGACGTAATACTTCGGGAATTACTATCTTATGACCCCTCATAATGCAACCATTTTCGTATGACAGTTGTGTTCGGCATAAATAATAAGGTTTAATCCTAATATTTGTTACCTTTACCGGCCAACCATTCATAACGTATTTAATCACTTGACTCATATTTGTATCATTTTTTGTCGCCTCACGTAATTCCTCCATTGTAATTGGCAAGCTCCCGTTATCGATAAAGTAAACATATGATGCGCGGTCGCATTCTTGAGTGGTGACGTCATCATCGCAGTAGGCAAGCCCTAGCGCCGGAGAGGCGGGGGGCGGCGGCAGGCTTGCTCGGGACAAGTAGTCCGCTATGTTAGCGCACGCGTGGGTTCGGATCCCATCCTGGATCTGGTGGTCGAACGACAGATCTACAGGAAACTTCACGGACATTATGCACGATAATTATTTTATTTTATAGCCACGCGGCGCGGGTAGGTACTACGCTCGTCGCCACTGTTAGATATGGAGAGGAGTGAAACGACCGACGGTTCGTGATGCACTGCTTTATTGGCGTAGACGCAGCTACGCTACAGGTACGCTTATATGTAGGTATACATACACAACAGTAGGTATTTAGGTACTATGTATCTATACATATGTATAGTTAGATAAAACAAAAAACCTTCTCATTTTCCTTGTGAGCGACTCGACGACAGTATTCATGAACTTTCAACTCGATACATAATTAATTAATTAAAAATTATTCAGAATATAAAAGGTAAGTAATTAGCGGAGTGTCAGTTTGTCGCAACTTGGGACCGTGTCGATGTGCCCACCGGCTGTGTGGCGAGTAGGACGGCTCGCGGTCTGTGCGGTTCGGGTTCAATCAGCAAAACTTACAGGTTTGCTGCATGACGACTGTATTCACCGGAGGATAACATGGTTGTGGCATGTATGAGAATGGAAACTCAATGTTGAGGTCCGGGTTCGATTCCGCACGGACGACCCGCCATGTAGCAATGAGTTTGTCTAACTTATGTACGTAATACCGACTACTCTCAAACGGTGAAGGAAAACATCGTGAGGAAACCTGCATACGCTGAAGAAGAAATTCCGATGCGTATGTGAAGTCTACCAATCCGCATTGGGCACGCGTGGTGGACTAACGCCCATACACCCTACCTGAGGGTACCCTGCAGTGGGACGTATATAGGCTGTGATGATGATGATGAAACCAAAAGATGTCTGACCACAACCCGAATAGATGTGCATAATAATTTCTAGCTCGCTTCGCTCGCTCCGTTATTTTTTGTGTCTAATTAAGATAAGGGGTGGCAATAGTAGATTACACACCGAGCGAGGGCAGGATAGTAAGAAAGGTCTCAGATGTTCGCCTCGGTCAACATACTTACATGTGATCTGAGGCTTTCTTATTTAGGTACTGCCCGAGGTTAGTATACTAGTTTTAATATTATTGATTATAAACATGTTACAGCCATGTTGTGCTATTTCGAATCAAATTAAAGATTGAAAAAACCCCCCCGTCCCCTTAAGACGCAACAGATTGAAAATTTCGTTCTCTGAGTAGTGGGCTCGGTGGTGTAATTGGTTAGCACGTTTCCCCGGTTTGGAAGAGCGTGGGTTCAAGTCCCGCCCGAGAAAAATTTTTCAATCTTTAATTTGATACTAGTTTTCCCCTCGACGGAGGTGGAAAGCGTCCACTTCGTTTAGCGTAGCGGGACGAAAATTGACGCTTTCCGTCCGGAGGGGAGAAAAATCGGTTTGTGTCCATGGCGGCAGAAATGCAAGCTCCGCCACTGAAACGATGCATAATAAATAAGCAGAGCACCTGGTCCCGTGACGTCACTACAGATTAACAATAAGTGGCGACCCTTCGCGTGAAGACATCGCTCACACGATGATACGTATCGCGCTGTCGCGTCGTCGCGTCCTGTTGACACAGAGAACAACCTCGCCACTAAAACTCGGTTGCAGAAACGCTCATTCGAGTTAATCCTCCATTAAATCTCTTGCTAGCTTTTACTACATAAATAAGACAAAAAGTCTGCAACCGGAGTGCAATTTTTGAATCTCATTCGGTGAGCTCAGCAGTTGAAAATGTCGAAATTACTATGGAGATACGCACCTTTCTACTGCGGATTTGACTCTTATAAATCTCTCTCCTGTAGTATGATTTTTGAAAGTCAAATCAGCAGTAGAAAGATGCATATCTCCATAGTTTTTTTGACATTTTCAACCGCTGAGCTCAGTGAATGAGATTCAAAAACCGCACCCCTGGAAATATATAAGCATAAGCATATGCTCACGACTATATTCCCCGAGGGGGTAGTCAGAGATATTCTGAAACCTCAGAACATCCACGTTTCACCAGTAGTACCGAAACTCTGTCCCGTGTGACGGGGGGTGAGCCCGTCGCCACTTATAATGGACAGTGGGTACAATACACGCCTCGAAATTGAAGCATGCAGGTTTCCTCACGATGTTTTCCTTCACCGAAAAGCCAGTGGTGTAACAAATCGTACATAAATTCCTAAAAACTCATTGGTACGAGTCGGTTTGGACGGGGATCGAACCATCGCCTCCTACACGGCAGGCAAGGTTACTCGCCACTGGACCACCACGGCTTTTTGAAAAACAATCCCCAAAATGGCCACAATCTCTGAAACCGAGTGCAAGCTTACAAAGCACTATTTACTCATCGACCTCAAATATTCATAGTACGAGCGACATTCACACGTTTAGTCACAATATAAAGAGTCCACTTTAAGTCTCATCCCCACAAGCGCAGACTCAAAGGATCACAAATTGCGTTAAGGACTCGTTCACACGAGCGACGCGTCTCGCTCCGAGCTCTGTGTGCACGTAACTTAATGTAATGCTGACATTGTTTTATAGAGAAATATACGATGATATGGATTATGGAAGAGGTTTAAGTTTAAACTTTCCTTGTTTTGTAGATAAACGCGTCTACTTTAGGTTTAATGCGGCGTTTTCCAAGACTAGTAAATCGAAAAAACACTAGATGGCAATGTTAAAATTACTCATTCACAGTTTGGGGAATCCAAAAAACACGTAAACATTGTAGCCGGAAGACTTTTTAATTACCAAAAAGATAACCAATTGCCGTTTAGAAATTGTTTTAACGTATCTAATAAATGACTAATATAAAAACTTAAGGCGTATCATCCCGGGACCACGACTCTCCATACTAATCGATGCGAACGAGCGCGTCGCTCCGGTCACAATTTAGCTATTTTCTTTGAAAAATTCTATTTTTTTTTCATTAATTTCTAAAAAGTAAGAAAACCACATCATTCTAAATTGTATTGTGAACAATATTGTAAATTTTCATTTTCTTCCGATTCAAAATGTAATAGTAAAATGGTTACAACTGGAAAAAAAAGGGCGACTTTAGAGTCCCTTTTCTTCGGTTTTATTCATTAAAATCGATTTCTAGAAAAACCACATCACTTCTCATATCCTGTAGATGGTTCAGTTTATTTTTCAGCTCAAAAAGTGTCATATAGTTAATGAATAAAATGGTTACAAAGTTACTCAAAACCGGCAGGTAGCCCCTTAAGTCTTACAGATCACAACCCAATGTAGAAAAAAAAATTAAAAAAAAATTGTCTGAAATTTTCAAATTTCGAGGTTACTGTTTTTTTTCTATACTGTCATGTTCTTCACCGTAGTTCAATACCCATTCGTAATAGTAAGACTGTCTAAAGTTGACATACAAAGCTATAAGACCAGATGATGAAGTCAACTTTGATGGGTCTTATAGCTTTGTATGGCAACTTTAGATTGTCTTACTATTACGAATGGGTATTGAACTAAGGTGACGCTGTCTCAAACAGCAGATTTGTTCGCGATTTCATTGTTGGTCCCGCAGTGAAAGTTGTTCAGATCGATGGTCTAAACCACCCCTTTATTTGTATTTTTGTAACACTTTGTATAATTATAGTAGATTACACACCGAGGGCAGGTAAGTAAAAAGGTCTCAGATCTCATGTAATGAGGCGAAGCGGAGGTTAACATCTGAGGCTTTCTTATTTACTGTCCGAGGTTAGTATACTATTTTTCTCCTCGACGGAGGTGGAAAGCGGCAACTTCGTTTAGCGTAGCGGGACAAAAATATAATAATATCTAGATATAAAAAAACACAGTTATAATGACAAGAATAATATTTAATTCCGGTAAATTTACAAACTTAACACACATTCTACTAATATTAGATTAATTTAATATTAAATGTACATTACACCATATTGTTAAATACTTAGGATATTTCACATTATTCTGATTTCATTTTGACTAATCAGTCCTAGATGCATTCAAATCTATTTAAAGTAATATTATATCTAAGTATAACTTAATGACATTCGTTATATAAATAAAATATTCGTGGATTGGAATCCCCACTAGCACAAAATAATTCAATCGGTACCTAATTGAATATTAAAAAAACATGCCCACGTAGATGCATTAAAAAAATCTATCAATTATAATTATAGTAGATACGTCTACGAATATTCTCTTATTCGTAGAGATACGTACTGAAGATGGAACTATATATGGGTACTTACATAAATATAGTAGACTAGTGTTTACCCGCGACTTCGTCCGCACAAATTATATACCAGATTTTAAGTCAGATCATAAGCTATCAAACAAAAAAAGTGTCATCAAAATCGGTTCAGTAGTTTTTGCGTGATGCGCGAACAAACAAACAAACACACAAACACACAAACAAACAGACAGACAACATTTCTAAAAAAGGTTGATTTAGAGTCAGGGATACCTAAAAACCATATCGTAATCTTTTTTTTGTAAATATCTTCAATGTACAGACACACTTCAGTTACAGTTTTATAATAGTTTAGATGACACACCGAGGACAGGAAAGTAAGAAAGGTCTCAGATCTCATGTAATTGTTGACAAACATGTAATCTGATGCTTTCTTATTTACTGTCCGAGGTTAGTATACTATTTTTCTCCTCGACCGAGGTGGAAAGCGGCAACTTCGTTTAGCGCAGCGGGACGACAATTGACGCATTCCGTCTCAGTCCGTATGAAATGTACCTATGTACCCATGAAAGCATCCAATAAATGAACATGAATTATTTTATTTGTTACTAGTGTTTTGCCGCGACTTCGTCCGCACAAATTATATACCAGATTTTAAGTCAGATCATAAGCTATCAAACAAAAAAAGTTTCATCAAAATTGGTTCAGTAGTTTTTGCGTGATGTGCGAACAAACAAACAAACACACAAACAAACAGACAAACAGACAGACAAAATTTCTAAAAAAGGTTGTTTTTCGGGGATACCTAAAAACCATATCGTAATCTTTTTTTTGTAAATATCTTCAATGTACAGACACACTTCAGTTACAGTTTTATAATAGTTTAGATTTACGAAACATAATGTTAAAATATACAGTCTTTTGCCACTTTTTGGTATGATACATATGGCATTCAAAATAAGCCTACACCCGTGTTTGTGTGTATGTATGTCATATAATAATGTAAGGATAATAAAACCGGTCAAGGAGTCACGTCGCAGGAATTGACCCGAGCACACGTCTCGCGTGGATTTCGCGCGTCGCGTTTTTGCCTGCCACGAGGCTCCGCAATCCTCAATCTCTTCTTGTTCTTAAACAAAAACAATCCCTGAGATTGGGATAGATACTCCCATAAATTACACTTGACACTAGCGGAAATGCGGTGCTACGCACAAGCAAAGAGCCATTAATTATAAATAAAAAAAATAAAAAAAACCGGTCAAGTGCGAGTCGGGCTACTCGCGCACAGAGGGTCCCGTACCATACCACCACACAACACAACACAACATAATATTAACTTACAAAAACACTTTTTTCTCCGGGACCATTAGCGCAAGACCGACTCACACTTGGCCGATTTTTATTATTTGTTGTTATACTGTAGAGTTTCAAAACATCCACGTTTCACCAGTAGTACCGAAACTCTGTCCAGTGTGACGGGGAGTGAGCCCGTCGCCACTTATAATGGACAGTGGTACAATACATGCCTCGAAATTTAAGCTTGCAGGTTTCCTCACGATGTTTCAGTGGACTGGCGGTATCGAAAAATATTGAATAGACTGATTCGAATTTCAAAAACTCTTTCAACGCTAGCGGATAAAATGCACTTTTGCACTCAGATTTTGAATGATAAACAGAATCTTTCCGAGCTTGTGAGGTGAAAACAAAAAAACATACAAAATTTCTAAAAAAGGTTGATTTCGAGTCAGGGATACCTAAAAACCATATCGTAATCTTTTTTTGTAAATATCTTCAATGTACAGACACACTTCAGTTACAGTTTTATAATAGTTTAGATTCGAGCACAGTAGCTCAGAGCACACAACTATAGTCTCGTCACAAGAGGGCAGTCTCTTCAGTCCTCGTCGCTGTCGTGGACGGTGATGGAGTTCATGGAGCGCTGCGCGATCGCTGCGTTGCTCTGTGCGTTCAGTCTGGCGGAAACATGAGAAAGGCATTCAAATTTGAGACCTTGGTCATCACCAGACCCTCAGTGACGTCACTAGACCCCTTAGTGGCGTTATTAGACCATCAGTGACGTCACTAGACCCCTCATTAATAGTCCTATACCTCTCAGCATGGCAAAGTATATGCTTACGACTATAGTCTCCGAGGGGTCACATATATTTAGAAAGTTCAGAACATGCACGTTTCACTAGTAGTACCGAAACTCTGTTCAGTGTGACGGGGAGTGAGCCCGTCGTCACCACTTAAAATGGATAGTGGGTACAATACATGCCTCGAAATTGAAGCACGCAGGTTTAGACCGAGGATAACCTCTATGGCATTCACAATGGTTGATTTCTGTATGAACCAATATAATACAATTTTACAATAAAAATAAATAACACAGTTAATTTCCAGCACTTACACAGGGTGTTAGGGTAGGGTTTGCTCACGATGTTTTCCTTCACCGAAAAGCTAGTGGTGTTATCTTCTTCTTATCGAGTGGGCTGCAAAGCCCTGGTGTCAGAGTTTATTCAAACCGCCTTACGGCCTCTGACGTGGTTTTTATGTAACGACTACTACCACCAGTGATAGTAGCCGGGACCAACAGCTTAACGTGCCATCCGAAGCACGGAATCATCTTTCTTTTCAGACAATCAGGTGATTCAACCTGCAATGTCCTAACCAACTGGGGAAAAACGCACAAAGTGACATTTCATAGGTGCCCCCCGTGGGAATCGAACCCACGACCTCCGTGTCAAGAGCCCAATGCTCTAACCATTAGACTATGGAGGCATTAGTGTTATAAAGCTAGATCTCTCAGCGGTGATTAAATCCTTCATCGGTCCAGCACAGTCTACTCCGCTCACCGCGAAGGGAAAGAGTACTTCGAGACTGCTAGGCTGGAAATCCTTGAAGCCGAATGCCAAGACCGCAAGACCCGTCCCAAACCAACTTACTATTTCACGTAAAACTCGACTGTACTGTGTCGCTTGTAAGGCTGCTTTTCAACCAGAGATGTGTGAGGTAGCGAGGAAAAAAATTGGACAATGAGAGTGTTTCAATTTCTCAATGACGTGATCGAGCGAGCGCGCTATTGACGGATCGTTTCCTCGCTCACCGCCTCGCTACCTCGCACATCTCTGGTGGGAACGCAGCCTAACAGGGTCTTTAAGACAAAACTCTGATTCTTTAGTTACATTCGAGCTCACGCCGGGAACTTTTGAGGGTCGCCGTCAACGGATACGTCGTGGAGGACATCATCATCATCACTCGGCTCACCTGTCGACCAGGTCGTGCAGCGCGCCGGGCACCGCGCAGGAGAGCCCCACGGGGCGCAGCGTCATGTCCCGCAGGAGAGGGTGCGTGGTCCCGGACGCGGTGCTGAGTACTGCCAGCGGGGCGTGCTGCAGCAGCAGGTGCCGCGCGCGCCGCAGCGACTGCACCACCGTGTGCACCTGCACGTGACCGAACGATACGACGATTACACACAGAGGACAGGAAAGTAAGAAAGGTCTCAGATCTCATGTTATTGTTGACCGAGGCGAAGCCGACGTCGACGAATATGTGACCTGAGGCTTTCTTATTTACTGCCCGAGGTTAGTATACTATTTTTCTCCTCGACGGAGGTGGAAAGCGGCAACTTTGTCTAGCGCAGCGGGACGACAATTGACGCTTTCCGTCATTACTGCTTAGAGACTGAGGATATTTAAAAGAACTGGATTATCAGCGGCATAGCAGTAATATAAATGAGTAATAAAAATTAGAGATACGTGCCATGTTTGGACTTTGTAATTGTATGATATGATGAGTCCATGAGTAGGTTTAGAGTGTGACCGGACGTCAGAACAGGATGTCAGAGCAAGACGTCGGAGCAGGATGTCGGAGCAGAATGTCGGTGCAGGATGTCGGTGCAGGATGTCGGAACAGGATGTCAGAGCAAGACGTCGGAGCAGGACGTCGGAGCAGAATGTCGGTGCAGGATGTCGGTGCAGGATGTCGAAGCAGGATGTCGGAGCAGGATGTCGAAGCAGAATGTCGGAGCAGGATGTCGGAGCAGAATGTCGGAGCAGGATGTCGGAGCAGAATGTCGGTAGAGCTGGCCCTGTTGTAGTTACCTGCGCGTAGACCAACGGCTCGTTGGTGATCTTCTGGAACAGGTTGCCGGTGCCGGCGGTGAGGCGGTCCGGCGCGGCGCCGAGCAGGATGTCGGTGGAGCTGGCCGTCTCCGCCGGCACGGCCGCGCCTCCCACGCTGATGCTGTTGTACGCGTTACCCGCCTCCACGCGCGCAAAGTCCTGCGATTACATGCGTGCTTTATAATATCAGTTCACAGACGTCCACTGCTGGACATAGACAAAATAATAGTATATTTCGGCTCGGCTTCGCCTCGGTCATTACATGAGATCCGAGACCTTTCTTACCTTCCTGTCCTCGGTCTGATTCTACCTACGAAAACGGCAGTAAAATTGAGCATTTTAATAAAAGAAGATTCCTAGTTTTTATATTAATTAATAATTTATCGAAAAAAAACTAAACTTTTGGATATCACTGTGATATGTAATGTAAACTATAATAGTATTTTTTTGGCTCTAGTGTCATTGTCATTATCTAGTACGGCAAGCATGCCACCCACGACAGAGCGTTTAAACAAGAAAAACGTCATGCATAGTTAGGCAAGGCATACGTAAAATAATATAGATGGACGCACATCCTCCATTTTTATCGTTTTCTCGGGGGTGGTACGCGAGGCCTACAGGAAGGAAACAGGGGAATATGTTTGTATGAACTAAACGGCACCCGTCTTTCCCGTCAATATATACAAGTGAGCTAAGTTGGTCAATATAGCCGAGGCTGTAATGACCAACGCTCACGCGCTTCATACGACAGTATTTTTGGAAAATGGCGCTGGGCTATAGCACGCATGGTAAACATTTTCGCACGCGTGTTCTTAAAGCTGCATCATGTTCTAAAAGTGGTGCGATAAGATCCACTTTTCGAGGAAGTATGTTGAAAAGAGTATTGTATTGTGTAACAGAAGCATAACGTTAGAGAGGCAGCTAGATTGTATAGTTACCTTCACTTGTATCTTGGACTTGTTCTTGTTACTCTTCACGCTCGGCGGCTGAGCGTCGTCCTCGAATATGATCATCCGCGCCACGTTCTTGGGCCCGATGTAGAAGTAGGTGGGGTCCCGGCACGGTATGTCGTGTTCTGTCACAATTATATCACATTACATTATTATCACAACGTATCTTCAAGTGTAAGTGACAGCCAGCACGGGTAGCATGCCACCCACGACAAAAACGTAATTTGTGTGCCTTTTTTGGCATACGGTACGTAAAATAACATAAAATGGAGGCAATTCTCGATTTTTATCGTTTTCTCGGATGTGGTGAGGTCTGCAGGCAAATATACAGGTCGCGCGACAGGTCTAGTCTGTGCACGGGGAGGCTGATGATGACGCGCTACTCACCGGTCAGCAGCAGGTGGGAGCGGCGCAGTAGCAGCAGGTCGCGCGACAGGTCTAGTCTGTGCACGGGGAGGCTGATGATGACGCGCTACTCACCGGTCAGCAGCAGGTGGGAGCGGCGCAGTAGCAGCAGGTCGCGCGACAGGTCTAGTCTGTGCACGGGGAGGCTGATGATGACGCGCTACTCACCGGTCAGCAGCAGGTGGGAGCGGCGCAGTAGCAGCAGGTCGCGCGACAGGTCTAGTCTGTGCACGGGGAGGCTGATGATGACGCGCTACTCACCGGTCAGCAGCAGGTGGGAGCGGCGCAGTAGCAGCAGGTCGCGCGACAGGTCTAGTCTGTGCACGGGGAGGCTGATGATGACGCGCTACTCACCGGTCAGCAGCAGGTGGGAGCGGCGCAGTAGCAGCAGGTCGCGCGACAGGTCTAGTCTGTGCACGGGGAGGCTGATGATGACGCGCTACTCACCGGTCAGCAGCAGGTGGGAGCGGCGCAGTAGCAGCAGGTCGCGCGACAGGTCTAGTCTGTGCACGGGGAGGCTGATGATGACGCGCTACTCACCGGTCAGCAGCAGGTGGGAGCGGCGCAGTAGCAGCAGGTCGCGCGACAGGTCTAGTCTGTGCACGGGGAGGCTGATGATGACGCGCTACTCACCGGTCAGCAGCAGGTGGGAGCGGCGCAGTAGCAGCAGGTCGCGCGACAGGTCTAGTCTGTGCACGGAGAGGCGCGTGGGGTCCCGCCCCGCCACCAGGTCGCGCGCTCGGACGGGGGGCAGCATGTGAAGTTCTCCCACGCGGTACGACAGGGGGGGCAGCTGCGGCGGGGGGCCTGGGGGGTGGATACGAGAGCTATTATAGCCTGCAAGTGCAATTCTCTTAGGTAACATCCTTCGTGCATCCTCCAGATCGTCGAAGATGTCATATTAAGTCGAATTGACTGCTCGCCGATGTCTCAACCGATGTTTGCGCTTAGGCTGGATTTAGTGCACGACCGACGGTCAGCGCTGACGGCGGATTAACCAATCAAAGGCGTGCATTTCGTCAGCGCCGCACTAAACCGCGTCCCTTGATTGGTTAATCCGCCGTCAGCGCTGATCGTGCACTAAATCCAGCCTTAGAGAATTGCACTCCTACGCAACTAGACAAAGTATCTGTCGATTAGCGTTAACGACAGTAGAAAACATAAAAATGTATGGACTTGACGTATGGTGACGAAAGTAAACGTCAAAATGTTTCGATCACCATAAAATCCATACATTCTGTCATTTCTACTAGCGTCTACACCAATAAAAATATTACTTTGTCTAGGGCCCCTAGTCTCCTGTCGGTGATGCCACCGTGGTTACAATCACAGAAGAATTATAAGAGGGATTAGAAGGGCAAAGAAGGAGTGGAACGCGTGCCACACGGTTATGCAATGATTTGCATAGCACCATAAGGCGCGCGACGTGGTGCGAGCGAGAAGGCATGATTAGTTATAGCAGCGTAAGCGTGAGCTACCAATCCGCATTGGGCACGTGTGGTGGACTATCGCCCATACACCCTCCCTGAGGGTAAGCCTGTGCCCTGCAGTGGGACGTACTATATAGGCTGTGATGATGATAATGAGTTGTATTGTAATACATAGTAAAAAATTATACATTGAATAAATTATGGCAGATATGACAAAAATGTTTCGACAAATTACATTACAAGGTGTTAGGATGGACAGTGGCATTACTTCAATGGGTGATTGTAGATGATACTGAACAACTTTCCCAAAGCAAGGAGAAATTTGCAACCGTGTAGAACAATCTCTCACTGGACGTGGAGACCGGTTCTCGTATCGGCAAGGCGGCCACGACGTTCGGAAAGTTCAGTGCAAGAGTATGGGACAATAAACACCTAACTACCAAGACTAAGATGGGCGTGTATCAGACATGCATCTTGAGTGTACTCTTGTACGGAGCTGAGACTTGGACGTCGTATGCAAAACGGGACAGACGGCTAAACACCTTCCACATGCGCTGCCTTCGGAGTATCTTGGGCATACGCTGGCAGGATAGGGTGACAAACGAGCGGGTACTCCAGGTTGCACAGCTGCCTAGTATCACAGCTCTTGTGGTGGCTGGGGCACGTACATCGTATGGAGGACTCTCGTTCGCCAAGGCGCATCCTTCTTGGTGAGGTCGCACATAGGAAGAGACCAGTCGGAAGACCCATGCTGCGATTTAAGGATTGCATCAAGAGGGACCTGACCGCTTTCGGAATCGGACACGCAAACTGGGAAGAGCTCGCGGAAAATAGAGAACGATGGAGAGGGAAAACAAGAGATGGTCGGACTACGCATGACGAAACCTGGTTCGCACAACTGGCAGAGAAACGAGACAAGAGGCATAACGCTGTCACAATCCCGTCGTCATCCACCAGCGTACAGTTCTGTTGTGGAGACTGCGGACGTGTATGCGGCTCACGTATAGGGCTGTACATCCATGAGAAAAAGTGCTTCTCCACAAACACTGCTTAAATCATCTGCCACAGATGAAAAGGCCTATGATGATTCTTTGGGAAAAGTTGTTCAGTATCATGGATACAATCACCCCTTAAAGTAACGCAACTGTTTACCTCGACAACCTTCTTTCTTCTTGTTCTTCCTTTACCTGTATTGTATACTAATAGACAAAAGAAAATTACATACCTGTTTCAGAGATTTCCTCTACGTCGCTGCTGTCCGATGACCTCGTGACGCCACTTGTCGCTTTGAACGGAGCGCTCTCAACCACTTTACTCGCGGCCACTTTGCTTGCGGTCCCACTAGCTGTAGAACCACTCGTAGATTGGGCATCTATGTGAACTCTGAGGTTTGTCACTACGTTGGTGAAAGATGTGGGTCCCTTCCAGATGTCGCTGGTATTTAACGTATGAGACGTGACTCCAATAGTCATGGTCGTCGGTACATCGTTTGTTTTAAACACCACTCTGATTTGACTCGTCACGTTTGATACTTTCGTCACATTAGTTGCACCAACACACGTGATGTCATCTTCACTTGAGACCTCTGCGACCTCATTTGAACTGTCTTCTGTTATATCAATCGATTCTTCTGTTCTAACTTTACTTGACCCTTTGGTGTCTTTACTATGCGCCGTATCATTTGGTTTCATAATGACTTCGCTTTGACCCGTATTGCCGCCACTTGGCCCTGAACTATCTTCACTTTGCCCCATAGCGTCGTCACTTGACCATAAACCGTGTTCATTTGACACTAAAGTATATTCGCTTGGACCTACATTAACTTCACGTCTCCCCATATTAATTTCACTAGTCTCCATGGCGTCTTCATTTGGTTCCATATCGTCAGTCGGTTCCGTGAAGTCACTTGACCATAACGCGTACTCATTTGACTGTTCTTTTGTATCTTCGATTGGTTCTATATTAACTTCACTTGATCCAATAGCGTCGCTTGGCCTTATTGCGTCTCCGCTTTGCTCAATACTGCCTCTACTTTTCCCCACATTTTCACAATTCCCCATAGTGTCTTTATTTTGCCCCGTACTGTCTTCCATTGACGCTGATGACTTGTCTTCTTCCTTTTTAATGACGACGTTTTGTATTTCACTAGCTTTGTCTTTACCCTCAACTTTATGGGCGACATCATCATCAGCCCTTCCTGTGTCTTTAGAACTAACTGAATTTATTAAAGCCTTCTTTAACTCTGACATGATCGAAGAATTTTCTTTCGGTTCAATATCACTATTCTCTTCTTTAGCGAGCTCAGAACTTTCGATCTTTATTTTGACTTCATTTGATCCATTTGTGATCTCTTGTGACTGTTTAGTGACCTCATGTGACCTTATTTCGACCTCAGGTGAACCTGCAACCTCAAGAGACCTTATCGTGACGTCATGTGGCTTCTCTTTCATGGTTAAGGGCTTGATAGTGATATTGCTTGGTACTAAATTTAGTTTAGGTGGACCCGGATTATCGACAGGTCTTATAGTCAGTTCACTGCTGACGTAATTTATGATGTCACTGGCTCGTCTCTTCGGCGCTACTGCATCGATGACGTCACAGCTCGCCCTGCGCCTCTGTGACGTCACAGTCTTTATGGCAGGCTTTTTCATTTCGGTTTCATTGTCCATAGATGTTACGACGTCGTCCAGAGCGCGTTGTATTAATGTTTGTTCAGTTAAAGGCATAGCTTTAGCATCTCTATGTAATGAACCATCTGGTTGGTTCAATTCAGAATCAGTCGATTTAACATTTTCTTTCGTGTTACAGAGTTTTTCTTCTAAAATAGTATCAGTTGGTAGAATTTTCCAGGTTTTAGGATTTAACTTTTCAGGTGGTGGTGGTTTTGGTGCTATTTTAACGAATTTTTGAGCATATGCTTTTGACGGCATCATTTTAAAAGAAACTGGTACCAGTGTTTGGTGTAGTTGGATCACAGGAGTTACAGGTTGGTTCGTAGATGAAGGTTGATTCACATTTTTTTTAGGTTGGTTAATTGTTGTTACATGTTGGTGCAGGAATGTCACAGGTTCGTTGTTTAACGTCACAGGTTGTTTAACGAATTTTGATG
Organism: Agonopterix heracliana; assembly: GCA_963693445.1. Taxonomy (NCBI): domain Eukaryota; kingdom Metazoa; phylum Arthropoda; class Insecta; order Lepidoptera; family Depressariidae; genus Agonopterix; species Agonopterix heracliana. Next base: position 106,121 of record OY856334.1, read on the forward strand.
GCTGGTAAACGTATGGTGGTGGTTGATTCACAAATGAAGCAGTTTGGTTCTTAGACGAAGCAGGATGGTTCTTAATTGTTGAAGGTTGCTTCACGCATGTTGCAGGTTGGTTCACGTGTGTTGTAGGTTGGTTCACAAATGTTGAAGGTTGCTTCACGCATGTTGCAGGTTGGTTCACGTGTGTTGTAGGTTGGTTCACAAATGTTGAAGGTTGCTTCACGCATGTTGCAGGTTGGTTTACGTGTGTTGTAGGTTGGTTCACAAATGTTGAAGGTTGCTTCACGCATGTTGCAGGTTGGTTCACGTGTTTTGTAGGTTGGTGCACAAATGTTGAAGGTTGCTTCACGCATGTTGCAGGTTGGTTTACGTGTGTTGTAGGTTGGTTCACAAATGTTGAAGGTTGCTTCACGCATGTTGCAGGTTGGTTCACGTGTTTTGTAGGTTGGTGCACAAATGTTGAAGGTTGCTTCACGCATGTTGAAGGTTGGTTCACAAATGTTGAAAGTTGCTTCACGCATGTTGCAGGTTGGTTCACCAATGTTGAAGGTTGCTTCACGTGTGTTATAGGTTGGTTCACAAATGTTGAAGGTTGCTTCACGCATGTTGCAGGTTGGTTCACAAATGTTGAAGGTTGCTTCACGCACGTTGCAGGTTGGTTCACAAGTGTTGTAGGTTGGTTCACAAATGTTGTAGGTTGATTCACCGCACATAGATCAGATCGAACTCTCAACGGTAGAAGTGGAGGAGGTTGTTTGAAGTTCGCGACAGGCTTCTCAATATTTTTATCATTCGATGGATTACCGAGTGTTGGGGTGTTTGTTGCCGGCCGGTTGACCGGTTTGTCTGTCTGTCCGTTCGTCACGTTCATACATAGTTTCACTGTTGTTTGATTGATATACTTGTTATGGATGGGAATAGTTTGGGTATGAAATAGATGGTTCACAGGGGCCGTTGTGACTTGGGGTTCATCGCTGGCTCCTTCTGTTGCATTGTCTTTAAGTATGTCTATGGGTGTAGCATTGTCTTTGGGTGTATCATTTTCTTTAGGTGTAGTATTGTCTATGGGTGTAGTATTGTCTATTGGTGTAGCATTGTCTTTGGGTGTAGTTTTGTGCTTGTCTGTCATCATAGAGCTGATGTAGAAGTACTTCTGGTTGAGTGTTTTCTGTCGGTTCCACTCATCGAGGTCGTTTTTTAGTTTCTCATCTATTTCTTCCAACGATGGTATTATTTTCTTTTGACGCTTTATTTTCGATTTTGATCTTGATTTCGATTTTGATCTTGATTTCAATTTTGATGTTGGTTTAGTTTTCTTTCTCTTTTTATCTTTCTCTTTGGACTGAGGAGCTGTGGAAGTAAATAATTATTTGAATAGGTTCGCCTCAAACAATTTGTACGCTAATTTGAAAAAGAGCTTCATGTTTTTGAGAGGTATGGCGCGTTTCGGAGAGGTATAGACGCTCAAGCATGCGGGTCCGGGTTCGAATCCGCATGCCGCTACATCTGTCCGCACCGAAAGCTCCGAACTAGGCACGAAAAGTTCTATTCGTTCGAATATTCGTACAAATTCAGAGTTCGGCGCGTTCGGCTCGTGCAGGTATGCGATCAGGATCACCGTAAGCGAAATGAACCTCATTTGGCAGCACGGAATCGAACTTTTTCACGCTCTATCCTTTTCTGTCGCTCAGGAACGTCATTGGCTAGAGAAAGAAAGGTCGCAGCACTGCCGCTGCTGCCGCGTGCGGTTGCATTCACGCTATCTTTCTCGCTCTAGCACATTTGCTACGAACATTTGCATTTGAGCGACAGAAAAGAATGGAGCATCAAAAAATGCGATTCCGTGATTTTCACGTTTTCAGGACTCTTCATAATCATAAAGAGTCCTGAAAATCTGTACAACCTGTGAAACCTGTACCGATGGTTCAATAAATATTTTGTATTTTATTTTGATGCCAGGTTCAACCTTCTAAGCAGGAAGATTGTAAATATGATAAATACTCACGTTTCTTGCATTTTGGCCCCGGCTTGACCTGTAAAAATGTATTACATAACATAACGCAAGTACGATAGAGCGACAACAAAAAACATTGAAAAAACCTTCGATCGAAGTAAAATTAATGGATAGGCCTTGTTGTAGATACTGTCTGTATTAATCTCTTGTTGTGTAAACTCTTTATAAGTAATTTTCTTTTTTTGGAATAATCTATGTGACATATTCTTTTATTCCTATTTTAAAGTTTATTGCTTGCTCAGTTACTTCACTTCAATATAAACACTTGTGTCAGTAACATCTCTTTTACTAATTTATACAATTACTTTACATCTTCGATCCAATAATACAACAGGCCTAACGCAAACATTTCAAACCAGAAAAATAAGGCAAAACAAATGACAGGTGTACTTTAAATATGTACCGAGATGACAGACCAAGTGTGCAAGTTTGTATGGACCAAGTGCACCAGTAGTGTGCTTCAACTTAACGCGCTTTGAGCCTATCCATTAATTTTAGTTTGATCGAAGGAAAAAAACACGTTTCGTGTGTGTGCGTGTGTGTGTTAGACTGGTATGTATTGAACTTAGATCAAAATAAAATGAATCGATAGGCCTTACGCGACCATTTCAAACCAGAAAAATGAGGCAAAACAAATGAAAGGTTTACTTCAAATTTGTATGCAAGTGCCCTAGCTTTGACAGATAATGGCGCTAGTTTGTATGGACCAAGTGCACCAGTAGTGTGCTTCAACTTACCGCGCTTTAGGCCTATCCATTAATTTTATTTTGATCTAAGGTATTGAAAGGTTCTGACACTTCGACTGGTTTGTGTAACTCATATAATTATATTTTATTTTAGCTTGTCTTGTCCTGTAGTGTGTGTCGGTTATTCCAGGTCCGCATTTAGTTGATCTGATCGGTTGAGTTGGTTGAACCAAACTCAACTTGGTTCAACTTTATATCTCGTGTTTAGATGTATTATTGCGATCTCAAAATAACAAGAAATACGTTATTATAAATATTAATTACAACTTCTAGCTAAATAAAGATAAATGACAATAAAAAGTTTTCTTTTTGAGTTTCTGAACCAAGTTGAGTTTGGTTGAGTTGTTGTTGAAGTTGAGTTTAAAAAAAAAACTAAAATGTTTATTGATCGAAAATGATTGAGCGTGCACAGGTGACAGTGGTAAATAGATATTTATTTATTGTTTATTTGTACACAATAAGTTTGCCTTGTAATTATTAACTGTCTTTTTTGCGGGTCTGCTGGAAGAAATCTCTTCAGAGATAAGCTCGCCCTTTGTACATGTTTTCTCAACTTTGTATATTTTTATGTCTTTGTGTGCAATAAAGTGTTATATTATAGATACAATAAATACGTAGAATTAATTTGATCATGGAGGGGTCGAGTCTGTTTATGAGGATTTTTAAATAAAGAGGAATAGCCAATTTGTGAGTATTATTTACAAATAAACCTTGTCGTATGTACTACATTCAGATTGTTATTTATTTCAGTGTAAAGGTGACCCATAAAGGCAAAAGATTTGTTCCCAAAACTGTTGTTGTTATAGTTTATTGTGGTTGATTTGTATTTTTGAACTCACCTTCGGCTTGTTCTGTACCGGCTTGGCGAGTAGATGCGTGCAGCAACACATGCACTTGTTCTGCGTCTTGTGCGAGAAACTGCCGGACAGACACACTTTTATTGTTACATTACCTACATTAAATATAAATATCTTGGACAGTTTCACACATATTATCTAGTCACATTTAAAGTTCCAGAAACAAGCCTGGACTTGTATTATGATAACTAGACAACGATATAGAATACATATACAAGGTGTTTCATAAGTAACAATAAATTTTTGAAACTCATAAGGGGGTTGTTTAGACCGTCAAGCTGAACAACTTTCTCTATGGGACCAACATCGAAATCGCGAAAAAAATAATTTTAAATCCCATACATATTTTAGCTCTAGTAGATTTGTAGAGTATAGAACATAATTATTTTTTTTCGCGATTTCGATATTAGTCCCATAGTGAAAGTTGTTCAGTTTGATGGTCTACACCACCCCCTTAAATGTTTATTTGTAGTTTTGTAACACCTTGTATAGATACAAACATCCATGACTCGGGTACAAATATTAATATTCAACATACAAATATTAATCCCTTACGGGATTCGAACCCGCAACCCTCGGCACAGCAGGCAGGTTCACTACAGATTGTCCTATCAGGCCGTCAAACGTCAACATTAACAGAGTACTATTTAGATCTAATTCTAATTGTTAACAGGCACTATAACTTTGTAATCGGGTTGTTCTGTGAGAAAAAACATAAAATCGGTCAAGTGCGAGTCGGGCGACCCTCGCACTGAGGGTTCCGTACCAAAACAAATAAATAGTTATTTGTTCTGCTAGGCTGCAAAGTTGTTTTTTGGCGCGAGTACTTGTATTGAAACCTGAGCAAGCGAAGGAGTCTAGGATTGAACCACGAGCGGAGCGAGTGGTTCAAATAATAGAATCCTGAGCGTATCGAAGGTTTCAAAGGTACGAGACGAAGAATAATTTTGCAGCCGAGCGAAACACACAACTTTTCACCTCACAACAGCGAGGAAAATGTTAGATGCAAGCAATAACTTTAGATCATCATCAGATACATCGCGCTTCATGACGTTGTCCCATTCTATTGCGGCGATATAGTACTCTTGCATTTAATCACTGTCTCACTGCGGTTACGTGTAGCAGTTTGTATGAAAAAAAAATTATCAGCATAAAAAATGTCCTGGTGTATACTGAGACACTGCGCAAATAATTCAAGAAATGTAAGGAAATGTAAAGGAATAACTTCTCATAGGTAAACTTGATGAATTAATTATTAAAAAGCATTTTAAATATTATTTTAAACGATATTTTTATCCCACATACCTACTGGGAAAATAACAAAGAGATTTAAGCTTATTACTAAATTAAATCTCTTTGGAAAATAATTATATGCAAATGCAAATAAGGACAAATCCATACGTGAAAAAGAGATATTGCTATTCAAAGAGATTATGTTTAGGTATAATCTCTTTTTGTTCCACTCAAATAAATTATAGTGAAGGACAAACCTATACGCGAAAAAGAGAAGACAATAATATGCACGAATATAAGTATGCAAAGCTTGTCTGTAAACAACATAATCTTTTTGTCCTTCTCGCACGTATGGTTTTTACCATGGAGTAAGAGGAGATGGCATATCGGCTTGTTTCTATAGAAAATTATGTCGCCGACAAAGGGGGTGAGGGACGGGCGAGGGGAGACAAAAAGCTTAGGGGAGCGTGTCATTTCTCTATGGTCGCCGTACAAACTAGTGCACAATTGGTGGCTACAGTGCAACTTTGTTACACCATCTCTACCAAGGGGAGCGTGTAATTTCTCTATGGTTTTTACTATCTTTTTATCTGGACTGGCAGAATAGACAAATATTGAATAGAAAGATTCGAATTTTAAAAACTCTTTCCACGCTAGCGGATAAAATGCACTTTTGCACTCAGATTTCGAACGATAAAAATAATCTTTCCGAGCTTGTGAGGTGAAAAACATATTAACTTCCAACAAAGTTTTTTTTTCTCCGGGACTTTTAGCGCGTGACCGACTCACACTTGGCCGATTTTTATTATTTGTTGTTATACTGTAGAGCTTGCTCTATAATCACACCAAGTTTGACGCTTGTATGTATTACCGTTCTTACGATAGAGCGTGAAGAAAAACCCTTGAGAAAAAATAGTTTATTGTGTAAGGACACCATCAATTTTTGTCATTTTTATTATTTTTTAATCCGCTGTAATAACGCATATTCTGTCAAAATTATAACTATATGGCTATTACAGTTCAAAAGTTACAGCCCTAAATAGGACGGACGGACGGAAAACGTAGGCTTAGTAATAGGTTTCCGTTTTCACCCTTTGGGTACGGAACCCTAATTGTGACTACTTTTTAAAAGTAGAAGTGCCAAGTGCGATACCATTTTGAAAACTTGATTAAATGGGCCAACTTTTGAAATAGCTTGCCAGGTTAGCGCCATACGTTTTTTATACAGGTGTAGTCTTAAAGTGCCAATGAAAAAATACTTGGAGTACTTGAGACGCTGTTGTCGCTTTGGCACCTCGTGTTGCTGTTGTTCCTGTTCTTCCCATGTATCTAAACTATTATAAAACTGTACCTGAAGTGAGTCTGTACATTGAAGATATTTACAAAAAAAAAGATTACGATATGGTTTTTAGGTATCCCTGACTCGAAATCAACCTTTTTTTTTAGAAATTTTGTATGTCTGTTTGTTTGTTTGTTCGCGCATCACGCCAAAACAACTGAACCGATTTTGATGAAACTTTTTTGTTTGATAGCTTATGATCTGACTTAAAATCTGGTATATAATTAGTGCGGACAAAGTCGCGGGAAAACACTAGTCTATTTTAAAACTAGTTACGACAGTATGCCGCCACAGCAAGTTTTTATACTTAAGAGTTCTTCCATCCCCTGGTTGTCTGGAAGAAATCGCTTTTAGTGATAAGACCGCCATTTGTACCCTTACGTTCTTTTAATTATGTTTTTGTTGCTGTATGTTTTTGGTGTGCAAAAAAAGAATATTTATGTTATGTTATGTTATGTTATTGTAACTCACTCGTGTAGCGGCAGTTCCCTGGGCGGCGCGAGGTTGTTCCCCCTGTACATCCTGTTCCTGGCATCGTTCACGGCGCGGTGTCTCTTCGCGGCGCAGCAATACTTGGAGCCCTCCCTGAGACGCTGTTGTCCGGACTGTTGCGCCTCGTGCCGCTGTTGTTTATCCTGTTTTAGACGCTGTCGTTCCTGTTGTTCCCGTGTTCGTGTGTTCTCTTGTTGTTTTTGTAGATTTTGTAGTTGGTCGGCGAAGTTTGGCCGGCGTTGCGGTTGTTCGAGGCATTGCTTGAGCTGGAAATGTATACGTATGTACACACGGCGACACATCAGGCTACGCACCCTATATACCCACAACTACACTACGTATAAAACACGGCATAGTGCGGTAGAGAGCCTGCATAGACGCGGCTGCCGGCGCGGGCGCAGCGTGCCGTGAGACGAAACAACAACAACATACCGCACCCTCTCGCACGATTCGCAGCGTTCAAATTCTAATAGTTCAAAGTCCAAACAGGGTAGCCTGAGCTGACGCCGTGTGTACGTAAAGTTACGACAATCTATAATTATCGCTGACAATCTTCTAAATATTATTGGCTACTAGATTTATTTACACGCAAACATACATAATTTGTATGGTGCCTCACGCACACCAACCTATGAAACCTGGCCCCTTTTGTTTTATACGGTAAAACAGTGAGGCTCATTCTAGACATATACTTTTTCTAAGATGGAAACATCGAATAAAAAAAACTGCTATGTGTACTCGACTAAAATGTAAGGGACATTTGAGTCGAGTCCGTACATATAGGGTCCAACTTAATCTGACACTTTTTTAAGGGGATGATGGGGCCATCAAACTGAAAAACATCCTCTATAGCACCAACATCAAAACCGCGAAAATAAAATCAGCTGTTCCATACTAAACTGCAATGCCTACTCGACTCAAATGTGAGACGGCAGATTTTTTTTTACGAATTTAATTTAGATTTGCTTCCATGATAAAGTTGTTCAGTTTGATGGTCTGGAGTGCGATTTTCGAATCTCATTCGGTGAGCTCAGCAGTTGAAAATGTCAAAATTACTATGGAGATATGCGTCTTTTTTTGGGTAAGTAATATTCGATATAAATACAAAGAATATATAGTTTAGGAAATATAACTTCTTTTGATATAATTTTGTTTGAAATACAGGTCACTTGCTATAATAAACGTTAGATATAAATTTAAGACCTATAATTTGATAAAGTATAAAACGCATCGGATATAATGAACCTTAAGTATAACCATCACATGTTATAAAATCTATAAAGCATAACATTTAATAAATATAGCATTGGTGTCATCTAGTTTTAGAATGTCTAATAATCAATGCTCATAATATAATATTTAAAAACCACATGTCGATGTCTAAAATATGACCGCTCTCTAAGTGGTTACACTAAATACAGAACCTAACCTAACCTATAGTTTTGAAGCTACCTACCTTTCTGCCCCCCAAGCAACAAGCAAGCAAGCATGCAGCGAGCAAACAATCATGCAGGGAGCAAACAAACATGCAGCAAGCAAGCAAGCATGCAGCATGCAGGCAAGTGTGCAACATGTTCTAACCTAACCTAACCTAGAATTTTTAAAACACCTGTTTGTTTTTCTCAGGCAGGGGGCATCCGCCCCCCGCACCCCCCTCACGGGGGGCTCAGCCCCCCTGCACCCCCCAACATGCATTCAAGCAAACATGCAAGCAAGCATGCAAGCAAGCACACATGCAAGCAAGCATTCACGCAAGCATGCCAGCAAACAAGCATGCATGCACGCACAAATGCAGCATGCATGTGACACACGTTTCGCTTGACTCCACTTGCTCTATACGTGGTCACACTACCTAAATTAACCTAACCTATAGTTTAGAAGGCAATTTACTAGTTAAAAAAAAATTTATTGTATGTCTTTGGAGCAATACTTCAAGGGATCGTTATGTCTCATAAAAAAACATCAAATGATTGATATATCAAACAAATTTTATATTAAGTAATCGTTAGTAATAATCAACAATAGATATATTAAAATTATAGGATATAAGTATTCGATTAAATGTATGTTATGTTTTTTCAATATTATGCTCGTAGTTAGTATTTCTTACGAGCATTATATCATTTGAACGTTATAAAAATTTTATTATACCAAATGTTATTATACGAAACGGGACGCACCCTCTTTTTTTTACTGCTAATTTGACTCTCAAAAATCTACTTTAGGAGTGCGATTTTTGAATCTCATTCGGTGAGCTCAGCAGTTGAAAATGCCCAAATTACTACGGAGATACGCATCTTTCTACTGCGGATTTGACTCTTAAAAATCTCTCTCCTGAAGTATGATTTTTGAAAGTCAAATCAGCTGTAGGTAGAAAGATGCATATCTCCATAGTTATTTTGACATTTTCAACTGCTGGGCTCAGTGAATGAGATTCAAAAATCGCACTCCAGACCATCTGCTGATTTGACTTTAAAAAATCATACTTCAGGAGTGCGATTTTTGAAAGTCAAATCAGCAGTAGAAAGATGCATATCTCCATAGTTATTTTGACATTTGCTACTGCTGAGTTCGACGTATGACATTCAAAAATCGCGCTCCTGGGCCACCCGTGAAAGTTTCGGAACAATATAAAAATCACCGGTAAGTAGTCTAATCTAATCTAATCTAAACTATTATAAAACTGTAACTGAAGTGTGTCTGTACATTGAAGATATTTACAAAAAAAAGATTACGATATGGTTTTTAGGTATCCCTGACTCGAAATCAACCTTTTATTTGAAATTTTGTCTGTCTGTTTGTTTGTGTGTTTGTTTGTTTCTTTATTTGTTTGTTTGTTTGTTTGTTCGCGCATCACGCAAAAACTACTGAACCGATTTTGATGAAACTTTTTTTGTTTGATAGCTTATGATCTGACTTAAAATCTGGTATATAATTTATGCGGACGAAGTCGCGGGAAAACACTAGTTAGCTTATAAATGTTTAGTCACAGTGCCCTCTAGCGGTGAACAACAAAATCAGTAAATTCTGTAACTATCTGGTCGGGATATGTTGTGTTAGTACATCTATTCGACAGCAGATGGCGTTCATTTCAATAGAAAACAATAATATTATTGTCATCATTCCCAATTTATAACCTACAAATAACTGCGACAAAATCGTTATTTACATACCATTTTAATATTTTATCTTCAGTTTTACAAATATTATGTTGTTCGGCGTTTATAAATTATCACAATAGAACGTAGTTTTGAAAATTAATGCGCGGAAATTTCCTTTTGTTCTAAACTGCACCAAGTTTATTACGTTGTTGTACAATTGTTTGTTACGTTGTTTTAAAAAACACAGCACTCTGTCCAATAGATATGGTTCTAGATTACAATCTATACCTTCTTGTAACGACATTATTCTATCACGATTCAACTAAAACTAATTTTAATAACGCCTAGCATGATGTCAGAGAGCAATGATCTCTCACAACCTTAGACGATTTATATAGGGACCCGCCTCGCGTTAGCATTTCCCCTCTGACAACGTACAAGATCAAGAATTCTTACGCATTTAAATACAATTTTATACCTTATCACTAAACGCGACAGCCTATAATTGCGGAACAACAATTATCACGTTTCACACGACACTGTTTTTCATTTTATTTTAAATTTTTATAAATATTGTTTTTTTTTTATTTAGATATTCAAAATTAGAAGCATAAGCATATGCTCATGACTATATTCCCAGAGGGGGTAGTAAGAGATGTACTGAAACCTCAGAACATCCACGTTTCACCAATAGTACCGGAACTCTGTCTGTTCAAAATTCGAATCTATCGAATAAACTCCAAAGTTGCGGTTTTCATGCTCCCCCCTCGCCCCGCAAAGTGTCAGAAAAGTTTGTTAGTAGAATTACACGCGTAACTAGTCCATACATAAATAGTCTAAGCTCAACATATACGACGTAGAGATAGGTCAGTGACGTTCGTTGAAGTCATTTCAAGTTCAAACTCCGTTCGGTTGTTTTTATTTTAACGTTTCAATCAATTTTTGGGCGCATGCGATGTCGCATTCGTATTGCAACGACATAGCGGCGCAGTTCCGACTTTGTTTCCGTAGCGAAAGTTGTTCAGTTTGATGTTGTTTGACGACCCGGTTGGTGTAATGGTTACCACACCGGACTGCCAAACCAGGGTCCTGGGTTCGAATCCCGGTTCGGTCATGGATGTTATATGTTCGTGCCGTTGTTGTATGGTTTCCATAATAAAAGCCTTTAGTGCTAGTTTGGGATCATTACAATGTATGTGCCTGTGAGCGTTATTTATTTATTTATAACGTTCTAAATCACCTCTTTAAATATAAGTAGGATATTTTGCAACAAAACACCCTAGTAATACAGGGTGTAAGGAAAAGTATCATTAACCTTTAAACCACATGCTCTACACATCAAACTGAACAACTTTTAGTATGGGAGCAAACCGATCGGACCAAAAAAAAAGTAATAGTACCATAGTAAAAGTTTAAAGGTTAATGATACTTTTCCTAACAGCCTGTATAGTGAAAGTTGTTCAGTTTGATCATGTGATCAAAACACCATAGTAATATTTTAAGGCGTAGTTAGTTTGGATTTAGACCATCAAACTGAACAACTTTTACTATGAGCCAAAGTCGAAAATTGTCTTTTCTCCCCTCCGGACGGAAAGCGTAAATTCTCGTCCCGCTGCGCTAAACGAAGTTGCCGCTTTCCACCTCCGTCGAGGAGAAAAATAGTATACTAACCTCGGGCAGTAAATAAGAAAGCCTCAGATCACATGTTTGTTGTCAACAATGACATGAGATCTGAGACCTTTCTTACTTCCCTGCCCTCGGTGTGTAATCTACTGTAACAATACACCGCGGCTTCACTTCAGGGTCGTTTTGAAGCCGGAAGGAAGTGATATGCCATCGGAAGTACAATGATGATGATGATATCTCTGACTACCCCCTCGGGGAATATAGTCGTGAGCATATGCTTATGCTTATGCTAAGTACAATGATTGATTTCAAGTGTCTGTCGGTAACACGCCCGCCTTCGTCGCTAGTGTTTTACGGGTTCGAGCATTGACTTAAACTCTAGCTATAGACAGGCCCTTTCATAGAAGCAACATGTTCCACTTGAATGCGGTGCCCGCATCTGATTGATGTTCCCGAGTTAAGAGAATATTATTCCGAGAGCGAAAATGCGCGCTGCATACAAATGAACTATGGTGATATTTTCAATACTAACCAATTAAAGTCAGTGAAATTTTGCAGAAACAATCTAGAAACAAATCTCTATGCTTCTACAGAATCCGATTTTCGTTAAAATGTACAGTTTCAATGCTAGGATTAATTTAAGATTTGTATGGAAATCTTTGAGGCACTGTAACTTGAAAACTATACATTTTAACGAAAATCGGACTCTATACAAGCATAGAAATTTGTTTCTGCAAAATTTCATTGACTTTAATTGTTTAGTATTGAAAATATCACCATAGTACGTTAGTATGGAGCGCGCTCCGAATAATATACCCTTAATTTCGTCACTATGGCAATGACAGACCGCAATGTGTCATTTAGTGTTGTTTTGTGCGACATGTTGTTTGTTTGAACGAGCTTGTCTATCGCTAGAGTATAATTATGTCAGTGGGTTCGAGGTGTTTTTCACTACTATTGTAAAATATTATTATTACAATTAATTCTACTACACTGATGGCCACGGACCTGAAAAAAAGACGGACGTAATCTCGTCTAATCACGAGTTAAGCAACCATTTATTTTTGTGTGCGTGCTGACGAACTGTCGCGCGGTACAAAATGGTGGCGGGTTGTAGGACCTGCGCCTAGAACTGGTGCAGTTGTGTGAGTGTAGGTCTGTTGTAGAACAAAGGAATATGTAAGACCTTGCATGCTTCACAACTTTTTAGTGTCACATTGCGTCCACCTCTTTTTCAAGTCCGTGACTGATGGCATATCACTTCCCCCGCTCTCTACCTCTTTCCTTCACCTCGTATCGGCTTCGAAACGACCCCGATTCCACGGCGTATGAACCTACTCTCATTAGGGCAGTGTCCGCGCCCCCGCCGGCGGGGTCGGCTGCTATGGGCGCGACCTGCGCCGTCAGCAAACTACTGTTGACCCTCCGCACCTCCTCTATGTCCGCGAGACGAACCCTCTTCTGTCTCCTTCCCTCCCCATCCCCCCACTCCCTCCCCCCCATAGAGCTCAGTCTCTCCAACACGACCGACAGAGGCCTACACAAAGCTAACAACTCTATATTCCTTCTATTCACTATGAAATCCGCGGATAAATTTCTCCAGGCGACATCGAAATATGTATTTGCACTTTCATTAGCGGTCTTTTTCTCGCGCGTGTTACGGTGTATCTCTCTCCCGTTCTTGCCTCTCACTCTAGTGACATCGGAGGAATATAGGACGGTCTTATCACTAGATTCGCAATCGGCATCCGAGTCTATGACGAGACCATCGGTCTCAGAGTCTGAGGTGTCAGTTGAATGGGGCGTTTCTTTGAAGTAGTCTTTTGATGGAGGGTTTTTGGGGGTTTTGGGGTCATTGGCCTCGTGTCGGTCGGTGAGATTGAAGTGTGAGGGTGTGGGGTTAGGGTGGTGCGAGCGAGAGAGGAGATAGTCACATCTGACGAGAGGTATAGAGACAGTTTGTAGAAGTTTCGCATCTGAAAGAGAAAAACGTAGAATACAAAGTTGAAATCAGTTATAACTTTTTCTTATCGTGTGGGCAAGCCCTGAGAGTTTTTCAGACCGCCTTACGGCCTCTGACGTGGTTTTTATGTAACGACTACTACCACCAGAGATAGTAGACGGAATCATCTTTCTTTTCAGACAATCAGGTGATTCAGCCTGCAATGTCCTAAACAAACGGGGAAAAACGCACAAAGTGACATATAGAGTCGTTCTTAATATGCTGATTTTTTTAAGGGGATGATCAGACCATCAAACTGAACAACTTTCTCTAAGGCACCACCATCGAAAACGCGAAAAAAAAATCTGCCGTTCCATACTAAACTGTAAACCTATGGGACAGCAGATTTTTTTTACGCGATTTCGATGTTGGTCCCATAGAGAAAGTTGTTCAGAGTGATGGTCTGATCGTCCTCTTAAAAAACTGTCAGTATATTAAGTTGGACCCTATATATCACTAGGTGTCTTCGTGGGAATGTAACCCACGACCTCCGTGAGCCCAATGCTCTTAACCATTAGACCACGGAGGCATTTTTCTACCCGAACACCCTTAGATCAAACTAAAGTTAATGTATAGGCCTTACGCGAACGTTTTCAAACCAGAGGGATGAGGCAAAACAAATTAATGGTATACTTCAAAGTACCAGTTTTGACAGATAATTGTGCTAGTTTGTATGAACCAATGGCCCTAGTTGTGTGCTTCAACTTAAAGGCCTCCGTACATTGCAGCGATATTATCGACAGCGATATCGCGAAACCTTATACACTGCAGCGATTCCGCGATTCGCGTCACGCATGCGCCCTTCACTGAATGTAGTCGAAAGAGTTGCGATAATATCGCGGCAGTGTGTGGGATCGAGCGCGTCCCCATACAAAATGCACTGGAAACAATTATCGCGCAACGATATTATCGCTCGATAAAATCGCTGCAATGTGCGGAAGCCTTAACGCGCTTTAGGCCTATCCATTTTACTTTGATCTAAGCTACCACCCCATGTAACTTAAAAACATAAAGAAAAATCTCACCAATATCGAATTCCACGTCACTTCCGTTACTGCCGAAACTGTGTTCACTGCAAGCAGCATCGTCACTGTCCCCCGCGCCGCTTGACATCCCCACACCTGAACCACTTTGTCCAACACCTGAACCACCTTGTCTAACACCTGAACCACTTTGTCCAACACCTGAACCACCTTGTCTAACACCTGAACCACTTTGTCCAACACCTGAACCACCTTGTCTAACACCTGAACCACTTTGTTCGTCACATGAATCACTTTGTTTAACACTTGAACCACTTTGTTCACTTTTAATAACGCGGTTCAATGGTCTTATCCACGGTATAATGTTATCAAATGACACAATTGTTTTAGTTGACACTAGACGACTTTTATTTGACTTTTTATATTTAAAGTATTTTAAGGCATCATATTCTGTCTTCTGTTCAGCCAAAGTAGAAGGTTTTATATCTATTTTTGAATCAGATTGTTTTTGTGAACCGCCTTGTCCAATTTGTGAACTGCCTTGTTCTATTGGTGAATCAGTTTGTTCTACTCGTGAATCATCTTGTTTTATTTGTGAACCACATTGCTCTATCCAGGAATCAGTTTGTTTTAGGCGCGAATCGCTTTCTTCTATAACTAATTCGCATGAATCATCAGAATCACTATCATTGTTTATATGATTTTTATTATTAGTTATTAAATTTTGTTGTGAAATATCATTGGGGTCGGACTCAGCGTTTTGTGAATAACTGTGTTCTATAATGTGGTTGACATTTTGTGGTTCATTGTAATTTGTCATTTTGGCTATGTTTGGTTTTAGTAAGGACCGTTTAGATATTTTGTTTCGGTTAACAAGTGATTTAACGTCACTTATAACTATATTATAATTGTCATTGCCTGGCATGGCATCATCGTTTGTTATAATTCCCTTTGCCTTTTCGTTAGCTATTTCCGCTTGTAAAACAGATATGTTGGTTTCGTCGTCAAGTGACTTTATAAGTTTTTTCATTCGAGTGTCAATAGCTATGTCTTGTTTTTGTAAGGTACGTTTGTAATGGTAAAGTTTTTCGTTAATGTCTTTTATCTTTTTAATTTCTTTAGCTATATCGGCTGGTATGACGTTTGATTTAATACGTTTTGTTATTAGGCAGTCATTGTCGCTTGCTTTAGGAGATATAATAGTAGTTTGGGTATCGTTTGTCACTATGTTATCTATAGATACGTAGTCAGGTATAGGAGGTGTAGATTGACTATCAACTGATATAGTTTCATTTATGACTGTATTGTCTTTGTCACTGTAACTTGCTAGTATAGCCGTCGGTTTGTTTTCGTTATAGTTCGTTTTAAAGTATTTCGACACGGAATCATCAGGAATGTTTTCTTTTATTAAGGATATTGTGTTTTCATTAAGTGTTTTAACGCCATCTGTGACTAGATTGTCACTATCGCTATAGTTTTTATTTGTATTGAAAATGTCAGTTTTGGTTGGAGTAACAGGTTCCACGACTTTCAAAGCTCTTTCAATAATGTCAGTGTTGTCTTTGGTTATGTTATCATCTATAGGTTTTTCTTTATTTAATTCTGCGACATTTTCTTCATCTGAAGAATCATCTTCAAAAATTAAAACTGTTTTACAGATCGTGGGGTTTAATTTCTCTAATAAAGCAATACTAGATTGCTCTGTTACTACACTAGATTTTTCGACACCATCTCCGTTATTATCGGCTTCTATTTCCGTCTGATCGTCAGTTTCTTCTGATTCTACGGATTCATTCATAGATGTTATTGATCTCGCTGGACTGTTTTCAACATGTTCTTGATTGTCACCGCGTGACTGTGTTGCCATGTCACCGCGTGACTGTACCACCTCGAGTCGCTCGAGTGCCCTCTTTCTGCTTTTCAGCGCATCCGTCTCGCTCTCTCCCGGCGCTTTGTCTCTGTCTATCACCGTCGGAGATTCTTCGTCAGAAGATTCAAACAGTTCTACAGTTTCTATTTCTCTCTCTATCAGTATTATATCGTCGTCTTTATCTGGGGAAATGGCAAATTCGTTATAATTAGAAAAACATGTATCTAAAAGGTGAGTCTGTCTATACGGGATGTACACTTTTTACACACTATAGGGTCCAACTTAATATGCTGACAGTTTTTAAGGGACCAGACCATCAAACTGAACAATTTTCTCTATGGGGACCAATATCGAAATCACGAAACAGAACAAAATTGCAAAACTACTCGAGCCAATGGTCTGATCATCCCCATAAAAATTTTCAGCATATAAAGAAGGACCCAGTATAAATACTAAACTATTAGCGAACCGTAACAGATTTGCGTCTGTAGATATTTACTAAAAAAAAGGTTACGATCTGGTGTTTAGAGGCTGGAGAGGCTGGAGAGCAAGGCTGATTCAGTGGCATCTCTGTGATGGGGATGGACCAGGTCTGCCTGCATAACTTCAGTCGATTTAGGAGTTACAGACGTTTAAAGGTCAGCAAAAAATTAATGTTCAGCTGTAAGGCTGATCGCATGTTATTATTGTAGTGTGCACTGTAGCTATGTGAACAGCACAAAAACTGACATGAACTGCCAGTCGGTTTAGGAGATACAGCCGTTCAAAGATAGGACCTTTGAACGGCTGTAACTCCTAAACCGACTGATGAACCATGTCAGTTTTTGTACTGTTCACATAGCTACAGTGTACATACTACAATAATATCATACAATCAGCCTTGTAGCTAATCGTTAATTTATATTGGCTTTTCTTCTTTTACTTCTAAACCGACTGACGTTATGCAGGCAGACCTGGTCCATCCCCATCAAAGAGATGCTCTACACCCCATGCACAGTAAATCAGCATTGCTGCTGAGTGTTGCAAAAACACTTATCTCTTATAATATTATATGAGAACTAGTAACGCGTGTAATTCTACTAACAAACATTTCTGCCACTTCTTGCGGGGGGCGAGGTAACATGCAATCAGCAACTATGGATATTATTCCCCATAACTTTAGATTCTAATTTTGAATGTTAAAAATCATGAAAAGTAGTCTCGTGTGAACCCCAAACGTTCTAAGTCGAAATTATTGTTTCGCAATTATTAGGCTGTCTCGTTTAGTGATAAGGTATAAAATTGAATGTAAATGCACATGATCAATTGATCTTATACCGTGGCAGAGGGGTAATGTTACCGCAAGGCGAGTCCTTATAATAAATAGTCAAAGATGATTATAACAATAATGACAATGATAGAATTGACAACATTTCATTTTAAGAAAGGTACCAAAATTTGAAAACTATTTGGAGATTATGTGATTCAAAGCTTATATCAAAATTATAAGATTTTTCTATCCATTATTTCTCGAATTATTTGAAAAATAATGAAAAATATAATATAGGTTGAATGAGATTTGATTCCTTTGCCTGCTTGGCTTTTCTATTGTATTTGACAGTTTTTATTTTTAATGTCACTGAGGCCAAGGTATCTTGGCCATAAATCCTACGTTTTTCAGAAAATTCAAAAGTAAATTAAAAATAGAAATATTAGTCAAAAATTAAATCAAAAAAATACGTATCCCTTATTTTTTAACCTATTTTTATATTTAACATTAAAAACAGGTGGTTAAAAAATGAAATGTTGTCAATTAAAATGAAAGATGGTGTTTACCTCGCTCCATCAGCTCGTCGAGCACCTGCTCGCACTCCTCTACATTTACATATTTGTCGTCCCCCACGTCGTACTGTAACACACATACATATTGTTAGCTGGGAATAACCTGTCTATATTTGGTTCTGTTTTATGTGCCTAATCTAAACTATTATAAAACTGTAACTGAAGTGTGTCTGTACATTGAAGATATTTACAAAAAAAAGATTACGATATGGTTTTTAGGTATCCCTGACTCGAAATCAACCTTTTTTAGAAATTTTGTCTGTCTGTTTGTTTGTTTGTTTGTTCGCGCATCACGCAAAAACTACTGAACCGATTTTGATGAATTGTTTGATAGCTTATTGTAAGGTATGTCGAGAATTAGTTTGATTGTTTTGAGCTGTCAATATTGTGGGTAGGTTAGTCTTGCAATAAACGTACGTTCGGGAAAGACGTGTTTTATTCCCGACTGCTCCTGTGTGCCTTTTACTGCCTATATCTTTCAGTGGCGACGATTTGGACAGAATCATACGTGTGTATAGTGTGTTGTGACAAAAAAAAAGTCAAAAAGGACGGTAACATTAGAATTTGTGCTGATTACAAACTAACGCTAAATAAAGTAATTGAAGTCGACCGATATCCGTTACCGAGGGTGGAAGACGTACTCACTAAACTAGACGGGGGCGAACATTTCAGCAAAATAGATTTATCACAAGCTTATGCACAGTTTGTTTTGGACGATTCCAGCAAATATACGGTCATAAACACACATAAGGGTATGTTTAAATACAATCGCTTAGTATATGGGTTATCGTCGAGTCCGGGTATATTCCAGAAACGTCTAGAGGGGTTGTTTGCAGATTTATCACACGTAGGGGTATTTTTGGACGATATTATAATCACAGGAAACTCGACTAAAGAACATATAGAAAATTTACATAAAGTATTCGAACGGTTGGAGTCACACGGACTCAAGGTTAAGAAGGAAAAATGTGCATTTTTTGAAAAATCTATAAAATATTTAGGTTACATAATTAACAAAGACGGGGTGCACACCTGTCCGGATAAGGTCGCCGCTATCCGAGACACGCCGGCACCGACGAATGTCACAGAACTGAGGGCGTTCATCGGTACCGTAATGTATTACGCTAAATTCATTAAAAACGTCAGCACGATGCTCGCACCACTATATAATTTGCTACGAGTCGGTACAGAGTTTATTTGGAGCGGGAGTTGTCAGGAGGCCTTCGATAAGGTAAGGGAGGCGTTGAGTTCGAGCTCGGTGTTGGTGCACTACTCGGGCACGCTGCCACTGGTGCTGACGGCGGACGCGAGCGGCGTGGGCGTGGGCGCGGTGCTGTCGCACGTGACGTCGGCGGGCGAGCGGCCCGTGGCGTATGCGTCGCGCTCCCTCAACTCGGCCGAGAGGGCGTACGCACAGATAGACCGCGAGGCCCTGGCTATTGTATTTGGTTTGAGGAAGTATCACCAATATTTATATGGAAGAAAATTCCTGTTACGGACGGATCATAAACCGTTGACACATATTTTCGGAAAAAAAACAGGCATACCAGTGATGGCCGCGTCCCGTATGCAGCGTTGGGCAGTTTTGTTGGCGGGGTACGACTACGACATAGAATACGTCACGTCTAAGAGGAACTGTGCCGATGGGCTATCGAGACTACCGGTTCCGAGTACACAGCGCGTTCCCGTCCATGAGGTAACTTACTTAAATTTCGTAGAAGATTTTTTGCCGGTAACGAACGATGACATAAAGAAGGCTACTGCAAAAGATCAGGTATTATGTAAGGTTATGCTTTTTATTAAAACAGGATGGCCGCCCGTGTGTCCCGGGGAAGATATCAAACCCTTCTATAATCGACGAGACGAACTGTACATAGATTGTGACTGTATTATGTGGGGCTACAGAATAGTAATACCGAGCCTCCTACGCCGATCCATCCTTAAACAACTGCATAGTAGCCACATGGGCATAGTTAAAATGAAAAGCTTAGCGAGAAGTTACGTCTATTGGCCTAGCATCGATGCGGACGTGGAGGCGACGTGCCGGGCCTGCGACACGTGCGGGGCGGAAGCGGCCGCGCCACCACGAGCCCCACCCCAAGCCTGGGCGTACAGTGCCCAGCCGTGGGCAAGACTGCATGTCGATTTCCTCGGGCCGTACAAGGGTAAGACATTCTTTGTTTTGATTGACTCCAGTACCAAATGGCTCGAAGTATTCGAGATGGCACGAACCAACGCGACAAATGTAGTAAAGGTGTTGAGGGCAACTTTCGCTAGGTACGGTTTACCGTCTGTAATAGTATCGGATCAGGGTCCACCGTTCACGAGTAGTGAATTTAAAGATTTTCTGAAGAGTAACGGTATATATCAAGCATTTTCGCCCGCATATCATCCGCAATCGAACGGAGCGGCCGAGAATGCCGTTAAACTTTGTAAAAGAGCAATTAAAAAAGCCTATAGGGACAACGTAGATATAGACACGGCCTTACAAACCTTTCTGCTGGCATATAGGAATTCGATTCAAAGTACAACGGGCGAAACCCCAGCCATGCTGTTACAGCGCCGATCGCTACGTACACGGATGGACTTGTTACGCCACGAGCACGGTCTAGAGGTAAAGGTGCGTGCGGCACAGGCCCGGCAGGCTGAATACGCGGGAGGAGTGCCGCGCGCACTGGCGCCAGGGGAGCAGGTGTGGGCGCGTGAGTACGGAGCTAGGGATAAATGGGTAAAAAGTACAGTCACGGAACAAGAGGGCTCACGTAGGTACATTCTCGGTGACGAATTCGGTCGATCGGTATCGCGACACATAGATCAAATAAGGCGCAGATCGCGACTGTCTACTGTTACCTGTCCGGAAACTGAGCACCCAGAGGTCGGTGAAGTGTCGCATGGGGGTGAGGAAGTCGTAAATGGTTCCAACCCAGATGTAGCACGAAGGGGCGTGGAGGAAACCTGTACGTCAACGGAATCGGAAAAGTCTAGCACCAGCAGTAAACACGATGAGGTCAGTACGGGAACTTCAAAGATAGTACAGGATTCCACCACGGCCATAAAAGGGTCACCTTTGCCGGAGAACCGTCCTAAACGTATCCGCCGCCCAGTTATTAGATTTCCAGAATTTGATTAAAACCAAGCCAAGCTATGTGTATAAGGTATTATAAGTAAGATAACTTATATTGTTATTGTGAAATATTTTTTTTGTAATAAATAAGCAAAACTAATTAGAATTAGTGTTGTAATAACGGTGGAGGTGTAAGGTATGTCGAGAATTAGTTTGATTGTTTTGAGCTGTCAATATTGTGGGTAGGTTAGTCTTGCAATAAACGTACGTTCGGGAAAGACGTGTTTTATTCCCGACTGCTCCTGTGTGCCTTTTACTGCCTATATCTTTCACTTATGATCTGACTTAAAATCTGGTAAGTATATAAAGTATATTTGTGCGGACGAAGTCGCGGGAAAACACTAGTTAATAAATAAATACGTGTCAGTTCAGGTCGTCAATTTTGGTTCAAGAAAACTCATCATGGTGATTTTGGCGGCATCGCGCAAGCTTCCAAGATCATTAATTCACTATAAAGAAGAGTTTTGCGTGGGAATTGAGAAGAAAAGGACGGGCTTTGTTTCTTAATTTTCTAAATTCATTTTTCGTGGATATTATTGAATGTGGTGGAATTAGTCTAATAATGTGTCATTAATGGAGAACAATGTAGTTAAAGTGAGAAATAAAGATAGGCGCTTCCGTTTGATTTGGATGAATCCTCGTGTAAAACTCATCTAATTGGAATGTTTGAACCACTCTTGCATTTCAAGAGTTAGGTAGGTTAGGTTAAGTAAAAAGTTAAATATAATTAACTAGAGTTCACCCGCGACTTCGTCCGCATAAATTATGTACCAGATTTTAAGTCATAAGCTATCAAACAAAAAAAGATTAATCAAAATCAGGTCAGTAGTTTTTGCGTGATGCGTGAACAAATGAACAAACTTGTCAATAGATGGCGCCACACGTCATTTAAATCGCGCTATCGAGTGTTATTAGAGTTTATATGAAGTGAACCGCTACTTTTTTATTCCTCACGATTTTATAATAGTTAAGAAGACCAGGCTGTAAGGGCTAGTTCCCATTGCCTTTCCGTAAGGATAAATTATAATAAGCATGACGTGTCGGTCACCTGGTCCTCGTGCACTTGTCCCGCGGGCACCAGGTCGCGCCACGCCGGCGCGGGGTCCGTCAGCAGGCCGGGGAACATGTCCGCCACCTTCTTGTGCAACTCTACAATCATACAATTATATATTTCAACGTTTTTTTTTGGGAGGGCTGAATCTAAAATTTCGAGATAATTGTCTCGATAACGATATTAGCTATACCCACTGACATATACTCTAGCGATAGACAAGCTCGATCCAACAAACAACAAGTCGCACAAAACAACACAAAATGACACATTGCGGTCTGTCATTGCCATAGTGACGAAGTGAACTCGGGAACATCGATAAGGTGCGGGCCCCGCATTCAAGTGGAAAATGTTGCTTCTATGAAAGGGCCTGTCTATCGCCTGAGTGTAAGTCAATGGCTATATAAGAGATTTTAAAATGAGGATTACAGATATTTTTTATATAATAACGTCGTTTTTCTGTCCCACGAGTGACGTCACTCGTCGAACTGAAAAACTCCTTGGTTATGTTGATGTCAGGGTAGAGTTCTGAGGAACGTGAGAGAATACAGACATATTCCGGCTGGGTTCCGTCACGCGCCGTCAGAGCGTCTACACGGGACATACAAACAATGCAACATACGTAGCGCGGCGGAGTGGCTGGGTTCCGTCACGCGCCGTCAGAGCGTCTACACGGGACATACAAACAATGCAACATACGTAGCGCGGCGGAGTGGCTGGGTTCCGTCACGCGCCGTCAGAGCGTCTACACGGGACATACAAACAATGCAACATACGTAGCGCGGCGGAGTGGCTGGGTTCCGTCACGCGCCGTCAGAGCGTCTACACGGGACATACAAACAATGCAACATACGTAGCGCGGCGGAGTGGCTGGGTTCCGTCACGCGCCGTCAGAGCGTCTACACGGGACATACAAACAATGCAACATACGTAGCGCGGCGGAGTGGCTGGGTTCCGTCACGCGCCGTCAGAGCGTCTACACGGGACATACAAACAATGCAACATACGTAGCGCGGCGGAGTGGCTGGGTTCCGTCACGCGCCGTCAGAGCGTCTACACGGGACATACAAACAATGCAACATACGTAGCGCGGCGGAGTGGCTGGGTTCCGTCACGCGCCGTCAGAGCGTCTACACGGGACATACAAACAATGCAACATACGTAGCGCGGCGGAGGTGCAGTAGTCTTGTCCCAGCATCGCGCGGCGCGCGTGTTCGCGCAGCTCGCTCCACAGCCGCTGCAGCAGCACCAGCGACACGTAGCCGCGTCTACACGGGACATACAGATATGTACGGGTCAGTTGGTAGTTCAGTAGGTCTACCATGAGTTTTCAGTAGTAAAGTACTTTACTAATGTAGTTACGTCACCAATTTTGTATCGACTTTCGTACAGCGCTCCTACTGGTTACGTTGAGAACTAATTTCTTTCATACGAATTGGCGACGTAACTACAGTAGTAAGGTACAGGGAAAACTCATGGTAGGCCCTCTGTCGTATCTTTCGATACGACTTACGGATTCCGAAAAATAAGCGAAGCGAAGTTTTGTAGGTACAAATAAAATTTCCTACAAAATAAGTGGTATGCACTTTTTTCATAGGACTTAACCTTTGAGGGCTATAGGGCCAAGAATGTCAAAATTTATGAAATTTGTATGGCGACCCTTATGAAAGTTAAAGATAAAAATAAAATGATTCCATATTATTAATTAGCAACCCCAAAAACCTCTGGATATAAATTTTCAGTCGGTTCGGCGAACCTTTAGAAGCTGCTTGGATATCGTAATTTTGTATTTTTTTCACCGCCAACCAAAGTCAAAAGTCAATATAATTTATTCAATATAGGAGCTTGAAGCACACTTATTAAACGTCAAATCTTTTTTAAGCTACCACCGCGTCGGAACGTGTTGTCGCTGTAGAGAAGATGCGGCCAGAAACTCTACAACATAACACGACTTAAAACTATTACAATATAAATTCTTAAGCTACTGTTATGTATACAATAATACATAGTCTTGTTGTATACATAACAGTAGCTTAAGAATTTATATTGTAATAGTTTTAAGTCGTGTTATGTTGTAGAGTTTCTGGCCAACCAAATCTTTTTGTATGACTTTTTATTTTCTTCAACCTTATATACCAATGGAATGTTGAATATAATATAATAATAATAAATCTTTATTTATTCAGATAACTATGTGATCCATCCAGGGTTAGTAGGTACAATAAAATAAAATAAAACATCACTAATTGAGATTTGGTCATCTCAACGAAGTGCCTCATTATGGGGCAATCAATCTTTTCAGCAATAGCCTTCAGGATGCCGTTGCTGCTGCCCCGCACTCTATTTAGTAACGATCCAGTCTTTTTACGAAGGATGGCGTGAAACCCATCCGTTCGGGCTTGAACAATCTGATGCACTACAGCAGGCCTGTGTCACTCCGCGTGTAGATATTAAAAACATACCTACAGTTGCCTACAGGCGGCGGCCATTGCGCAAGGGCCAATCTAGTAGGCTGCCGTAAGCCAAGGAAGACAGACGTATAACTTATTATGAACCGTAGTCCAGTGAATTAAGGCCCATATTCCCTCAAAAAAAAATTGGTAAGTATGTAAATGAACACGTGCTCGGCTGGAACGCGAGCTAAATTAAATCGTATTGTTTATCAGATTGAGTACATATTTCTTTGAAAACCATTGCGAAGTAAAGCTTCTGTAACGCTAGTTACTAGTTATTATTCTGTGACTACAGTAACGTGGCAGGCGCAACAGCGCCCTGAAGGCATTATTGTACTGGATCCGCAGAACATTGTACGACTTTTGAGTGAAACTAACCCACAGGCTGCCAGAGTAAAATGACGTGCAGTATGCCTTAAACAATGTTACCTTAACTGCATCAGAACATCCGGCAAACCTGCGCGCCAGCATGTTGGCTCTTATCGACAATGCTCTGCGTTCCCTCTCCATATCTGCATCGTCTTTAAGGTCGTCGGTAACTAAATGCCCTAGATATTTAAATTGGGATACTTTGTTTAGAGTAAACCAAGCTCCAAAACTCCGGGAATGACTTCTCCTGAATGTAATTTTTCGGCTTAATTAGACAGGGTTAGGTTAGGCAGTATACTCACTGGTCGTGGAAGGCGGCGCGCGCGTAGAGCCAGCCCCCCCTCGCGCGCCCGCGCACGCGCGGCAGAGCGTCCAGCAGCTGCTCCAGGTCCTGCACCTGCGAGGGCAGCTGGAACGTGTCCTGCCGTGCGCACGACACATACGACTAAGATTAGTATTTTTTTTTCAATTTATTTACTAGCCTGGTTACTAGACCTTTTGGCTAAATCTTATTTTATTTTTATATTTCGTCTGTTTTCACATTAAAACGTTGGTATTCGACGTTTTGATGGTTCTTTGGAGTTTTTGGAGACAATCGAAAGACGCAGGAAAAGCAGAGAAGTCCACAGGAAAGAGGTGAACCGACCGCTTTGCCGCGCTAAAATCACGGATCACTTTTCCCGTTTACGACCCATGCACCATCATATTTCACTGAACTATATATTGTTCACTTGCACGACACTTTATTACGCAAAACAACACCAATTTTACGAACCAAAACTCACTATAAACAATAAAAATTCGATGAAATATGTGGACTCCAAACGTCAGCTACAGAATCCCGCCAAAAACTCACATCGATTAGCTGCGAGTGACGAGTGTTGCCAGCTTAGACAAACTATATGTCTAGAATGAGCTGAACGGCTATACCGTATAAAAAAAAGGGTCCAAGTTTCATAGTGAACAGTCTGGGAGATACGGGACTCGGGATATATGCTAGGGAATAAAAGCACGTCTTCCTTGTTACTAGTATATTGCAGAACAAAGACCATTTCGAATGACGGAGCAGTTGTCATTATAATTATGCATATACCTACATTACACATAGGTTAGTGTGCGTGAGGCGCCATACAAATTATATATGCGTGCGTGTATATGGATAGGGTTTTGGGGCCGGTGCTGGTTCAAATTTTTTTCGACGCTTTCATATCTTCGACTGTCAATCTTGACATATAACTTTTATCAAAGGTTGCCAGATACAATTTTTTGAAATCCGTAGGTCTAGGTTAAAAAATCCGGGGAAATCCGTAGATTACTTCTATAATAATCCGTAGATCTCCAACCTTTCTTTGAAATGCTTTATCTGACTATTTTGGAGTAAACTGGCCCAAAACATCGCTTTAAATTGGCGAAGAAATTGGAAACTTGGAAAAGTTTAAGCGAGAATAGTGCCCAGACAACATAAAAATCAATAAATTAGATCTTACTTTTCTGTACTAACTTAAATTTCTGTTTCATTATTTTAATTTTTTCTCAATGTCAGTCCTGTTGTCAAAGTGGTTCAAGTGAACAAAATGGTTCAAGAGAACAAAGTGTTTCAAGTGAACAAAGTGTTTCAAGTGAACAAAGTGGTTCAAGTGAACAAAGTGGTTCAAGTAAATAAAGTGGTTCAAGTGAACAAAATGCAAACTAACCTCAGTGATCAGAGAGTATGAATTGTCATATAACAGCACGACGTCGACCGTCAGCCACTCGTGCTGCCACAGAGTGTCGCACTCCCTGCGCCGCAGTCGCAGCAACTTGTGGAGCGACATGTGGCGCAGCCTGTCCCTGCAATATACATGTACATCATCATCAGCCACTCGTTCAGCCACAGGCACAGCTCTGTATCTGCTCAGGGTGGCTGCCTCGCGAGGCACAGCACTGTTGTCACTTACCACAGCGCCACGAGGCGGTCGGTGCGCGCGGGGCTCGGCAGGTTGCCTCGCGAGGCTCGCACGAGGCTGGCGAGCGCGAGCAGACAGGAGCTGCGCGGGGCGTGGGGGGGCTTCGTCACCACTTTAGGATGTATCACCGCACCAGGCTTTACCACAGCACTAGGCTTATTCTTCTCCTGTACATAAAATTATATAGGGTATGAACATAAATGCGTTACATAATATTTCTCCTCTCCGGACGGAAAGCGTCAATTGTCGTCCCGCTGCGCTAAACGAAGTTGTCGCTTTCCACCTCTGTCGAGGAGAAAAATAGTATACTAACCTCGGACAGTAAATAAGAAAGCCTCAGATCACAATTACATGAGATCTCAGACCTTTCTTACTTTCCTGTCCTCGGTGTGTAATCTACTATACACTCGAGAGCAATGAATACAGGTCACCAACAGCATTAAACCTTAATATCCCGGAAACTAAGAATGATAGCTTATTCAAATAAAAAGTATTTTATAATTTTTCACCTCGTGCCCTTTTGATTCCCCCGCTAACGCTCAGGATTCTAATTTTTGCAATCGCATAGGATTTAAGGTTAACTGTCAACGAGTTTAGAGCTGAGGTTCACAATACTATTTTGAATGTTGGCCGGCGATAAATGCCAAATATTGTATAAGTACTTCAAAAAGCAAAATGATAAAGCGGCAATACCAAGGCAATAAAAAAGAGATCTGAAAATTTCAATAGAAATTACAGTGACCGGTGTTTCCACAATTCAGATATTTTAATGTGTTTTTTTACCAAAATAAGCATCATAAATATTATTTACCTACATTATAAAATAATATACAACTGTATAAAATCATTGGCATTTTTTCTATGACCGGGGCCGCATCTCTTTTCATTAAAAGACAAAATTTATGTATCCAACAAAATGGAGCTCATTTCGAGCAACTAGGTAATTAGTTAGTTTACCCTTTTTTCGTTCAATTAAAATAAGTTAAGATTTTATGGTTTTTCTTTCATTTAATTGACCAAGTTTGTTAGAGGGTTTTGTGAAGGGTTAGGGAAATGGAAACTCCCCTGCACATTCTCTGCAATTGTGGTCCACTAATGCACAAACGAAGTATTCATCTTGGCAGACAGGTACTGACTCCAGACGAGATACAAAACCTCCCTGTGATTTCTAACTGCTGCAGGGATTAATAGGGAACTGTAGAAAGGGCGTTCACAAAAGATCAGCGATGGTCGATGGCAGTGTAGTGTAGTGTAGTGTAGTGTAGTGTAGTGTAGTGTAGTGTAGTGTAGTGTAGTGTAGTGTAGTGTAGTGTAGTGTAGTGTAGTGTAGTGTAGTGTAGTGTAGTGTAGTGTAGTGTAGTGTAGTGTAGTGTAGTGTAGTGTAGTGTAGTGTAGTGTAGTGTAGTGTAGTGTAGTGTAGTGTAGTGTAGTGTAGTGTAGTGTAGTGTAGTGTAGTGTAGTGTAGTGTAGTGTAGTGTAGTGTAGTGTAGTGTAGTGTAGTGTAGTGTAGTGTAGTGTAGTGTAGTGTAGTGTAGTGTAGTGTAGTGTAGTGTAGTGTAGTGTAGTGTAGTGTAGTGTAGTGTAGTGTAGTGTAGTGTAGTGTAGTGTAGTGTAGTGTAGTGTAGTGTAGTGTAGTGTAGTGTAGTGTAGTGTAGTGTAGTGTAGTGTAGTGTAGTGTAGTGTAGTGTAGTGTAGTGTAGTGTAGTGTAGTGTAGTGTAGTGTAGTGTAGTGTAGTGTAGTGTAGTGTAGTGTAGTGTAGTGTAGTGTAGTGTAGTGTAGTGTAGTGTAGTGTAGTGTAGTGTAGTGTAGTGTAGTGTAGTGTAGTGTAGTGTAGTGTAGTGTAGTGTAGTGTAGTGTAGTGTAGTGTAGTGTAGTGTAGTGTAGTGTAGTGTAGTGTAGTGTAGTGTAGTGTAGTGTAGTGTAGTGTAGTGTAGTGTAGTGTAGTGTAGTGTAGTGTAGTGTAGTGTAGTGTAGTGTAGTGTAGTGTAGTGTAGTGTAGTGTAGTGTAGTGTAGTGTAGTGTAGTGTAGTGTAGTGTAGTGTAGTGTAGTGTAGTGTAGTGTAGTGTAGTGTAGTGTAGTGTAGTGTAGTGTAGTGTAGTGTAGTGTAGTGTAGTGTAGTGTAGTGTAGTGTAGTGTAGTGTAGTGTAGTGTAGTGTAGTGTAGTGTAGTGTAGTGTAGTGTAGTGTAGTGTAGTGTAGTGTAGTGTAGTGTAGTGTAGTGTAGTGTAGTGTAGTGTAGTGTAGTGTAGTGTAGTGTAGTGTAGTGTAGTGTAGTGTAGTGTAGTGTAGTGTAGTGTAGTGTAGTGTAGTGTAGTGTAGTGTAGTGTAGTGTAGTGTAGTGTAGTGTAGTGTAGTGTAGTGTAGTGTAGTGTAGTGTAGTGTAGTGTAGTGTAGTGTAGTGTAGTGTAGTGTAGTGTAGTGTAGTGTAGTGTAGTGTAGTGTAGTGTAGTGTAGTGTAGTGTAGTGTAGTGTAGTGTAGTGTAGTGTAGTGTAGTGTAGTGTAGTGTAGTGTAGTGTAGTGTAGTGTAGTGCAGTGTAGTGTAGTGTAGTGCAGTGTATACATACGGCTAACAGTTGCGGCAGCATGTGGAGCTTCTCCTCGGCGCGGCGCAGCCAGCGGGGCGCGCGCAGCATGACGGCATAGTGTAGTGTAGTGTAGTGTAGTGTAGTGTAGTGTAGTGTAGTGTAGTGTAGTGTAGTGTAGTGCAGTGTATACATACGGCTAACAGTTGCGGCAGCATGTGGAGCTTCTCCTCGGCGCGGCGCAGCCAGCGGGGCGCGCGCAGCATGACGGCATAGTGTAGTGTAGTGTAGTGTAGTGTAGTGTAGTGTAGTGTAGTGTAGTGTAGTGTAGTGTAGTGTAGTGTAGTGTAGTGTAGTGTAGTGTAGTGTAGTGTAGTGTAGTGTAGTGTAGTGTAGTGTAGTGTAGTGTAGTGTAGTGTAGTGTAGTGTAGTGTAGTGTAGTGTAGTGTAGTGTAGTGTAGTGTAGTGTAGTGTAGTGTAGTGTAGTGTAGTGTAGTGTAGTGTAGTGTAGTGTAGTGTAGTGTAGTGTAGTGTAGTGTAGTGTAGTGTAGTGTAGTGTAGTGTAGTGTAGTGTAGTGTAGTGTAGTGTAGTGTAGTGTAGTGTAGTGTAGTGTAGTGTAGTGTAGTGTAGTGTAGTGTAGTGTAGTGTAGTGCAGTGTATACATACGGCTAACAGTTGCGGCAGCATGTGGAGCTTCTCCTCGGCGCGGCGCAGCCAGCGGGGCGCGCGCAGCATGACGGCATAGTGTAGTGTAGTGTAGTGTAGTGTAGTGTAGTGTAGTGTAGTGTAGTGCAGTGTATACATACGGCTAACAGTTGCGGCAGCATGTGGAGCTTCTCCTCGGCGCGGCGCAGCCAGCGGGGCGCGCGCAGCATGACGGCATAGTGTAGTGTAGTGTAGTGTAGTGTAGTGTAGTGTAGTGTAGTGCAGTGTATACATACGGCTAACAGTTGCGGCAGCATGTGGAGCTTCTCCTCGGCGCGGCGCAGCCAGCGGGGCGCGCGCAGCATGACGGCATAGTGTAGTGTAGTGTAGTGTAGTGTAGTGTAGTGTAGTGTAGTGTAGTGTAGTGTAGTGCAGTGCAGTGTAGTGTAGTGTAGTGCAGTGTATACATACGGCTAACAGTTGCGGCAGCATGTGGAGCTTCTCCTCGGCGCGGCGCAGCCAGCGGGGCGCGCGCAGCATGACGGCATAGTGTAGTGTAGTGTAGTGTAGTGTAGTGTAGTGTAGTGTAGTGTAGTGTAGTGTAGTGTAGTGTAGTGTAGTGCAGTGTAGTGTAGTGTAGTGCAGTGTATACATACGGCTAACAGTTGCGGCAGCATGTGGAGCTTCTCCTCGGCGCGGCGCAGCCAGCGGGGCGCGCGCAGCATGACGGCATAGTGTAGTGTAGTGTAGTGTAGTGTAGTGTAGTGTAGTGTAGTGCAGTGTATACATACGGCTAACAGTTGCGGCAGCATGTGGAGCTTCTCCTCGGCGCGGCGCAGCCAGCGGGGCGCGCGCAGCATGACGGCATAGTGTAGTGTAGTGTAGTGTAGTGTAGTGTAGTGTAGTGTAGTGCAGTGTATACATACGGCTAACAGTTGCGGCAGCATGTGGAGCTTCTCCTCGGCGCGGCGCAGCCAGCGGGGCGCGCGCAGCATGACGGCATAGTGTAGTGTAGTGTAGTGTAGTGTAGTGTAGTGTAGTGTAGTGTAGTGTAGTGTAGTGCAGTGCAGTGTAGTGTAGTGTAGTGCAGTGTATACATACGGCTAACAGTTGCGGCAGCATGTGGAGCTTCTCCTCGGCGCGGCGCAGCCAGCGGGGCGCGCGCAGCATGACGGCATAGTGTAGTGTAGTGTAGTGTAGTGTAGTGTAGTGTAGTGTAGTGTAGTGTAGTGTAGTGCAGTGCAGTGTAGTGTAGTGTAGTGCAGTGTATACATACGGCTAACAGTTGCGGCAGCATGTGGAGCTTCTCCTCGGCGCGGCGCAGCCAGCGGGGCGCGCGCAGCATGACGGCATAGTGTAGTGTAGTGTAGTGTAGTGTAGTGTAGTGTAGTGTAGTGTAGTGTAGTGTAGTGTAGTGTAGTGTAGTGTAGTGTAGTGCAGTGTAGTGTAGTGTAGTGCAGTGTATACATACGGCTAACAGTTGCGGCAGCATGTGGAGCTTCTCCTCGGCGCGGCGCAGCCAGCGGGGCGCGCGCAGCATGACGGCATAGTGTAGTGTAGTGTAGTGTAGTGTAGTGTAGTGTAGTGTAGTGCAGTGTATACATACGGCTAACAGTTGCGGCAGCATGTGGAGCTTCTCCTCGGCGCGGCGCAGCCAGCGGGGCGCGCGCAGCATGACGGCATAGTGTAGTGTAGTGTAGTGTAGTGTAGTGTAGTGTAGTGTAGTGTAGTGTAGTGTAGTGTAGTGTAGTGCAGTGTATACATACGGCTAACAGTTGCGGCAGCATGTGGAGCTTCTCCTCGGCGCGGCGCAGCCAGCGGGGCGCGCGCAGCATGACGGCATAGTGTAGTGTAGTGTAGTGTAGTGTAGTGTAGTGTAGTGTAGTGTAGTGTAGTGTAGTGTAGTGCAGTGCAGTGTAGTGTAGTGTAGTGCAGTGTATACATACGGCTAACAGTTGCGGCAGCATGTGGAGCTTCTCCTCGGCGCGGCGCAGCCAGCGGGGCGCGCGCAGCATGACGGCATAGTGTAGTGTAGTGTAGTGTAGTGTAGTGTAGTGTAGTGTAGTGTAGTGTAGTGTAGTGTAGTGTAGTGTAGTGCAGTGTAGTGTAGTGTAGTGCAGTGTATACATACGGCTAACAGTTGCGGCAGCATGTGGAGCTTCTCCTCGGCGCGGCGCAGCCAGCGGGGCGCGCGCAGCATGACGGCATAGTGTAGTGTAGTGTAGTGTAGTGTAGTGTAGTGTAGTGTAGTGTAGTGTAGTGTAGTGTAGTGTAGTGTAGTGTAGTGTAGTGTAGTGTAGTGTAGTGTAGTGCAGTGTAGTGTAGTGTAGTGCAGTGTATACATACGGCTAACAGTTGCGGCAGCATGTGGAGCTTCTCCTCGGCGCGGCGCAGCCAGCGGGGCGCGCGCAGCATGACGGCATAGTGTAGTGTAGTGTAGTGTAGTGTAGTGTAGTGTAGTGTAGTGTAGTGTAGTGTAGTGTAGTGTAGTGTAGTGCAGTGTAGTGTAGTGTAGTGCAGTGTATACATACGGCTAACAGTTGCGGCAGCATGTGGAGCTTCTCCTCGGCGCGGCGCAGCCAGCGGGGCGCGCGCAGCATGACGGCATAGTGTAGTGTAGTGTAGTGTAGTGTAGTGTAGTGTAGTGTAGTGTAGTGTAGTGTAGTGTAGTGTAGTGTAGTGTAGTGTAGTGTAGTGTAGTGTAGTGTAGTGTAGTGTAGTGCAGTGTATACATACGGCTAACAGTTGCGGCAGCATGTGGAGCTTCTCCTCGGCGCGGCGCAGCCAGCGGGGCGCGCGCAGCATGACGGCATAGTGTAGTGTAGTGTAGTGTAGTGTAGTGTAGTGTAGTGTAGTGTAGTGTAGTGTAGTGTAGTGTAGTGTAGTGCAGTGTAGTGTAGTGTAGTGCAGTGTATACATACGGCTAACAGTTGCGGCAGCATGTGGAGCTTCTCCTCGGCGCGGCGCAGCCAGCGGGGCGCGCGCAGCATGACGGCATAGTGTAGTGTAGTGTAGTGTAGTGTAGTGTAGTGTAGTGTAGTGTAGTGTAGTGTAGTGTAGTGTAGTGTAGTGTAGTGTAGTGTAGTGTAGTGTAGTGTAGTGTAGTGCAGTGTATACATACGGCTAACAGTTGCGGCAGCATGTGGAGCTTCTCCTCGGCGCGGCGCAGCCAGCGGGGCGCGCGCAGCATGACGGCATAGTGTAGTGTAGTGTAGTGTAGTGTAGTGTAGTGTAGTGTAGTGTAGTGTAGTGTAGTGTAGTGCAGTGCAGTGTAGTGTAGTGTAGTGCAGTGTATACATACGGCTAACAGTTGCGGCAGCATGTGGAGCTTCTCCTCGGCGCGGCGCAGCCAGCGGGGCGCGCGCAGCATGACGGCATAGTGTAGTGTAGTGTAGTGTAGTGTAGTGTAGTGTAGTGTAGTGCAGTGTATACATACGGCTAACAGTTGCGGCAGCATGTGGAGCTTCTCCTCGGCGCGGCGCAGCCAGCGGGGCGCGCGCAGCATGACGGCATAGTGTAGTGTAGTGTAGTGTAGTGTAGTGTAGTGTAGTGTAGTGTAGTGTAGTGTAGTGTAGTGTAGTGTAGTGTAGTGCAGTGTAGTGTAGTGTAGTGCAGTGTATACATACGGCTAACAGTTGCGGCAGCATGTGGAGCTTCTCCTCGGCGCGGCGCAGCCAGCGGGGCGCGCGCAGCATGACGGCATAGTGTAGTGTAGTGTAGTGTAGTGTAGTGTAGTGTAGTGTAGTGTAGTGTAGTGCAGTGTATACATACGGCTAACAGTTGCGGCAGCATGTGGAGCTTCTCCTCGGCGCGGCGCAGCCAGCGGGGCGCGCGCAGCATGACGGCATAGTGTAGTGTAGTGTAGTGTAGTGTAGTGTAGTGTAGTGTAGTGTAGTGTAGTGCAGTGTATACATACGGCTAACAGTTGCGGCAGCATGTGGAGCTTCTCCTCGGCGCGGCGCAGCCAGCGGGGCGCGCGCAGCATGACGGCATAGTGTAGTGTAGTGTAGTGTAGTGTAGTGTAGTGTAGTGTAGTGTAGTGTAGTGCAGTGTATACATACGGCTAACAGTTGCGGCAGCATGTGGAGCTTCTCCTCGGCGCGGCGCAGCCAGCGGGGCGCGCGCAGCATGACGGCATAGTGTAGTGTAGTGTAGTGTAGTGTAGTGTAGTGTAGTGTAGTGTAGTGTAGTGCAGTGTATACATACGGCTAACAGTTGCGGCAGCATGTGGAGCTTCTCCTCGGCGCGGCGCAGCCAGCGGGGCGCGCGCAGCATGACGGCATAGTGTAGTGTAGTGTAGTGTAGTGTAGTGTAGTGTAGTGTAGTGCAGTGTATACATACGGCTAACAGTTGCGGCAGCATGTGGAGCTTCTCCTCGGCGCGGCGCAGCCAGCGGGGCGCGCGCAGCATGACGGCATAGTGTAGTGTAGTGTAGTGTAGTGTAGTGTAGTGTAGTGTAGTGTAGTGCAGTGTATACATACGGCTAACAGTTGCGGCAGCATGTGGAGCTTCTCCTCGGCGCGGCGCAGCCAGCGGGGCGCGCGCAGCATGACGGCATAGTGTAGTGTAGTGTAGTGTAGTGTAGTGTAGTGTAGTGTAGTGTAGTGTAGTGCAGTGTATACATACGGCTAACAGTTGCGGCAGCATGTGGAGCTTCTCCTCGGCGCGGCGCAGCCAGCGGGGCGCGCGCAGCATGACGGCATAGTGTAGTGTAGTGTAGTGTAGTGTAGTGTAGTGTAGTGTAGTGTAGTGTAGTGTAGTGTAGTGTAGTGTAGTGCAGTGCAGTGCAGTGCAGTGCAGTGCAGTGCAGTGCAGTGCAGTGCAGTGCAGTGCAGTGCAGTGCAGTGCAGTGCAGTGCAGTGCAGTGCAGTGCAGTGCAGTGTAGTGTAGTGTAGTGTAGTGTAGTGTAGTGCAGTGTATACATACGGCTAACAGTTGCGGCAGCATGTGGAGCTTCTCCTCGGCGCGGCGCAGCCAGCGGGGCGCGCGCAGCATGACGGCATAGTGTAGTGTAGTGTAGTGTAGTGTAGTGTAGTGTAGTGTAGTGCAGTG
The DNA here is from genome assembly GCA_963693445.1 of Agonopterix heracliana. Lineage (NCBI taxonomy): Eukaryota > Metazoa > Arthropoda > Insecta > Lepidoptera > Depressariidae > Agonopterix > Agonopterix heracliana. The sequence continues at coordinate 141,367 of OY856334.1, forward strand.
TAGTGTAGTGTAGTGTAGTGTAGTGTAGTGCAGTGTATACATACGGCTAACAGTTGCGGCAGCATGTGGAGCTTCTCCTCGGCGCGGCGCAGCCAGCGGGGCGCGCGCAGCATGACGGCATAGTGTAGTGTAGTGTAGTGTAGTGTAGTGTAGTGTAGTGTAGTGTAGTGCAGTGTATACATACGGCTAACAGTTGCGGCAGCATGTGGAGCTTCTCCTCGGCGCGGCGCAGCCAGCGGGGCGCGCGCAGCATGACGGCATAGTGTAGTGTAGTGTAGTGTAGTGTAGTGTAGTGTAGTGTAGTGTAGTGTAGTGCAGTGTATACATACGGCTAACAGTTGCGGCAGCATGTGGAGCTTCTCCTCGGCGCGGCGCAGCCAGCGGGGCGCGCGCAGCATGACGGCATAGTGTAGTGTAGTGTAGTGTAGTGTAGTGTAGTGTAGTGTAGTGCAGTGTATACATACGGCTAACAGTTGCGGCAGCATGTGGAGCTTCTCCTCGGCGCGGCGCAGCCAGCGGGGCGCGCGCAGCATGACGGCATAGTGTAGTGTAGTGTAGTGTAGTGTAGTGTAGTGTAGTGTAGTGTAGTGTAGTGTAGTGTAGTGCAGTGTAGTGTAGTGTAGTGCAGTGTATACATACGGCTAACAGTTGCGGCAGCATGTGGAGCTTCTCCTCGGCGCGGCGCAGCCAGCGGGGCGCGCGCAGCATGACGGCATAGTGTAGTGTAGTGTAGTGTAGTGTAGTGTAGTGTAGTGCAGTGTATACATACGGCTAACAGTTGCGGCAGCATGTGGAGCTTCTCCTCGGCGCGGCGCAGCCAGCGGGGCGCGCGCAGCATGACGGCATAGTGTAGTGTAGTGTAGTGTAGTGTAGTGTAGTGTAGTGTAGTGTAGTGTAGTGTAGTGTAGTGTAGTGTAGTGTAGTGTAGTGTAGTGTAGTGTAGTGTAGTGCAGTGTAGTGTAGTGTAGTGCAGTGTATACATACGGCTAACAGTTGCGGCAGCATGTGGAGCTTCTCCTCGGCGCGGCGCAGCCAGCGGGGCGCGCGCAGCATGACGGCATAGTGTAGTGTAGTGTAGTGTAGTGTAGTGTAGTGTAGTGTAGTGTAGTGCAGTGTATACATACGGCTAACAGTTGCGGCAGCATGTGGAGCTTCTCCTCGGCGCGGCGCAGCCAGCGGGGCGCGCGCAGCATGACGGCATAGTGTAGTGTAGTGTAGTGTAGTGTAGTGTAGTGTAGTGCAGTGTATACATACGGCTAACAGTTGCGGCAGCATGTGGAGCTTCTCCTCGGCGCGGCGCAGCCAGCGGGGCGCGCGCAGCATGACGGCATAGTGTAGTGTAGTGTAGTGTAGTGTAGTGTAGTGTAGTGTAGTGTAGTGTAGTGCAGTGTATACATACGGCTAACAGTTGCGGCAGCATGTGGAGCTTCTCCTCGGCGCGGCGCAGCCAGCGGGGCGCGCGCAGCATGACGGCATAGTGTAGTGTAGTGTAGTGTAGTGTAGTGTAGTGTAGTGTAGTGTAGTGTAGTGCAGTGTATACATACGGCTAACAGTTGCGGCAGCATGTGGAGCTTCTCCTCGGCGCGGCGCAGCCAGCGGGGCGCGCGCAGCATGACGGCATAGTGTAGTGTAGTGTAGTGTAGTGTAGTGTAGTGTAGTGTAGTGTAGTGTAGTGCAGTGTATACATACGGCTAACAGTTGCGGCAGCATGTGGAGCTTCTCCTCGGCGCGGCGCAGCCAGCGGGGCGCGCGCAGCATGACGGCATAGTGTAGTGTAGTGTAGTGTAGTGTAGTGTAGTGTAGTGTAGTGCAGTGTATACATACGGCTAACAGTTGCGGCAGCATGTGGAGCTTCTCCTCGGCGCGGCGCAGCCAGCGGGGCGCGCGCAGCATGACGGCATAGTGTAGTGTAGTGTAGTGTAGTGTAGTGTAGTGTAGTGTAGTGTAGTGTAGTGCAGTGTATACATACGGCTAACAGTTGCGGCAGCATGTGGAGCTTCTCCTCGGCGCGGCGCAGCCAGCGGGGCGCGCGCAGCATGACGGCATAGTGTAGTGTAGTGTAGTGTAGTGTAGTGTAGTGTAGTGTAGTGTAGTGCAGTGTAGTGTAGTGTAGTGCAGTGTATACATACGGCTAACAGTTGCGGCAGCATGTGGAGCTTCTCCTCGGCGCGGCGCAGCCAGCGGGGCGCGCGCAGCATGACGGCATAGTGTAGTGTAGTGTAGTGTAGTGTAGTGTAGTGTAGTGTAGTGTAGTGTAGTGTAGTGCAGTGTATACATACGGCTAACAGTTGCGGCAGCATGTGGAGCTTCTCCTCGGCGCGGCGCAGCCAGCGGGGCGCGCGCAGCATGACGGCATAGTGTAGTGTAGTGTAGTGTAGTGTAGTGTAGTGTAGTGTAGTGTAGTGTAGTGTAGTGTAGTGTAGTGTAGTGCAGTGTATACATACGGCTAACAGTTGCGGCAGCATGTGGAGCTTCTCCTCGGCGCGGCGCAGCCAGCGGGGCGCGCGCAGCATGACGGCATAGTGTAGTGTAGTGTAGTGTAGTGTAGTGTAGTGTAGTGTAGTGCAGTGTAGTGTAGTGTAGTGTAGTGTAGTGTAGTGCAGTGTATACATACGGCTAACAGTTGCGGCAGCATGTGGAGCTTCTCCTCGGCGCGGCGCAGCCAGCGGGGCGCGCGCAGCATGACGGCATAGTGTAGTGTAGTGTAGTGTAGTGTAGTGTAGTGTAGTGTAGTGTAGTGTAGTGCAGTGTATACATACGGCTAACAGTTGCGGCAGCATGTGGAGCTTCTCCTCGGCGCGGCGCAGCCAGCGGGGCGCGCGCAGCATGACGGCATAGTGTAGTGTAGTGTAGTGTAGTGTAGTGTAGTGTAGTGTAGTGTAGTGTAGTGCAGTGTATACATACGGCTAACAGTTGCGGCAGCATGTGGAGCTTCTCCTCGGCGCGGCGCAGCCAGCGGGGCGCGCGCAGCATGACGGCATAGTGTAGTGTAGTGTAGTGTAGTGTAGTGTAGTGTAGTGTAGTGCAGTGTATACATACGGCTAACAGTTGCGGCAGCATGTGGAGCTTCTCCTCGGCGCGGCGCAGCCAGCGGGGCGCGCGCAGCATGACGGCATAGTGTAGTGTAGTGTAGTGTAGTGTAGTGTAGTGTAGTGTAGTGTAGTGTAGTGCAGTGTATACATACGGCTAACAGTTGCGGCAGCATGTGGAGCTTCTCCTCGGCGCGGCGCAGCCAGCGGGGCGCGCGCAGCATGACGGCATAGTGTAGTGTAGTGTAGTGTAGTGTAGTGTAGTGTAGTGTAGTGCAGTGTAGTGTAGTGTAGTGCAGTGTATACATACGGCTAACAGTTGCGGCAGCATGTGGAGCTTCTCCTCGGCGCGGCGCAGCCAGCGGGGCGCGCGCAGCATGACGGCATAGTGTAGTGTAGTGTAGTGTAGTGTAGTGTAGTGCAGTGTATACATACGGCTAACAGTTGCGGCAGCATGTGGAGCTTCTCCTCGGCGCGGCGCAGCCAGCGGGGCGCGCGCAGCATGACGGCATAGTGTAGTGTAGTGTAGTGTAGTGTAGTGTAGTGTAGTGTAGTGTAGTGTAGTGTAGTGTAGTGTAGTGTAGTGCAGTGTATACATACGGCTAACAGTTGCGGCAGCATGTGGAGCTTCTCCTCGGCGCGGCGCAGCCAGCGGGGCGCGCGCAGCATGACGGCATAGTGTAGTGTAGTGTAGTGTAGTGTAGTGTAGTGTAGTGTAGTGCAGTGTAGTGTAGTGTAGTGTAGTGTAGTGTAGTGCAGTGTATACATACGGCTAACAGTTGCGGCAGCATGTGGAGCTTCTCCTCGGCGCGGCGCAGCCAGCGGGGCGCGCGCAGCATGACGGCATAGTGTAGTGTAGTGTAGTGTAGTGTAGTGTAGTGTAGTGTAGTGTAGTGCAGTGTATACATACGGCTAACAGTTGCGGCAGCATGTGGAGCTTCTCCTCGGCGCGGCGCAGCCAGCGGGGCGCGCGCAGCATGACGGCATAGTGTAGTGTAGTGTAGTGTAGTGTAGTGTAGTGTAGTGTAGTGTAGTGTAGTGCAGTGTATACATACGGCTAACAGTTGCGGCAGCATGTGGAGCTTCTCCTCGGCGCGGCGCAGCCAGCGGGGCGCGCGCAGCATGACGGCATAGTGTAGTGTAGTGTAGTGTAGTGTAGTGTAGTGTAGTGTAGTGCAGTGTATACATACGGCTAACAGTTGCGGCAGCATGTGGAGCTTCTCCTCGGCGCGGCGCAGCCAGCGGGGCGCGCGCAGCATGACGGCATAGTGTAGTGTAGTGTAGTGTAGTGTAGTGTAGTGTAGTGTAGTGTAGTGTAGTGTAGTGTAGTGTAGTGTAGTGCAGTGTAGTGTAGTGTAGTGCAGTGTATACATACGGCTAACAGTTGCGGCAGCATGTGGAGCTTCTCCTCGGCGCGGCGCAGCCAGCGGGGCGCGCGCAGCATGACGGCATAGTGTAGTGTAGTGTAGTGTAGTGTAGTGTAGTGTAGTGTAGTGTAGTGTAGTGTAGTGTAGTGTAGTGTAGTGTAGTGTAGTGTAGTGTAGTGCAGTGTAGTGTAGTGTAGTGCAGTGTATACATACGGCTAACAGTTGCGGCAGCATGTGGAGCTTCTCCTCGGCGCGGCGCAGCCAGCGGGGCGCGCGCAGCATGACGGCATAGTGTAGTGTAGTGTAGTGTAGTGTAGTGTAGTGTAGTGTAGTGCAGTGTATACATACGGCTAACAGTTGCGGCAGCATGTGGAGCTTCTCCTCGGCGCGGCGCAGCCAGCGGGGCGCGCGCAGCATGACGGCATAGTGTAGTGTAGTGTAGTGTAGTGTAGTGTAGTGTAGTGTAGTGTAGTGCAGTGTATACATACGGCTAACAGTTGCGGCAGCATGTGGAGCTTCTCCTCGGCGCGGCGCAGCCAGCGGGGCGCGCGCAGCATGACGGCATAGTGTAGTGTAGTGTAGTGTAGTGTAGTGTAGTGTAGTGTAGTGTAGTGTAGTGCAGTGTATACATACGGCTAACAGTTGCGGCAGCATGTGGAGCTTCTCCTCGGCGCGGCGCAGCCAGCGGGGCGCGCGCAGCATGACGGCATAGTGTAGTGTAGTGTAGTGTAGTGTAGTGTAGTGTAGTGTAGTGTAGTGTAGTGCAGTGTATACATACGGCTAACAGTTGCGGCAGCATGTGGAGCTTCTCCTCGGCGCGGCGCAGCCAGCGGGGCGCGCGCAGCATGACGGCATAGTGTAGTGTAGTGTAGTGTAGTGTAGTGTAGTGTAGTGTAGTGTAGTGTAGTGCAGTGTATACATACGGCTAACAGTTGCGGCAGCATGTGGAGCTTCTCCTCGGCGCGGCGCAGCCAGCGGGGCGCGCGCAGCATGACGGCATAGTGTAGTGTAGTGTAGTGTAGTGTAGTGTAGTGTAGTGTAGTGCAGTGTATACATACGGCTAACAGTTGCGGCAGCATGTGGAGCTTCTCCTCGGCGCGGCGCAGCCAGCGGGGCGCGCGCAGCATGACGGCATAGTGTAGTGTAGTGTAGTGTAGTGTAGTGTAGTGTAGTGTAGTGTAGTGTAGTGCAGTGTATACATACGGCTAACAGTTGCGGCAGCATGTGGAGCTTCTCCTCGGCGCGGCGCAGCCAGCGGGGCGCGCGCAGCATGACGGCATAGTGTAGTGTAGTGTAGTGTAGTGTAGTGTAGTGTAGTGTAGTGCAGTGTAGTGTAGTGTAGTGCAGTGTATACATACGGCTAACAGTTGCGGCAGCATGTGGAGCTTCTCCTCGGCGCGGCGCAGCCAGCGGGGCGCGCGCAGCATGACGGCATAGTGTAGTGTAGTGTAGTGTAGTGTAGTGTAGTGTAGTGTAGTGTAGTGTAGTGTAGTGCAGTGTATACATACGGCTAACAGTTGCGGCAGCATGTGGAGCTTCTCCTCGGCGCGGCGCAGCCAGCGGGGCGCGCGCAGCATGACGGCATAGTGTAGTGTAGTGTAGTGTAGTGTAGTGTAGTGTAGTGTAGTGTAGTGTAGTGTAGTGTAGTGTAGTGTAGTGCAGTGTATACATACGGCTAACAGTTGCGGCAGCATGTGGAGCTTCTCCTCGGCGCGGCGCAGCCAGCGGGGCGCGCGCAGCATGACGGCATAGTGTAGTGTAGTGTAGTGTAGTGTAGTGTAGTGTAGTGTAGTGTAGTGTAGTGTAGTGTAGTGTAGTGTAGTGCAGTGTATACATACGGCTAACAGTTGCGGCAGCATGTGGAGCTTCTCCTCGGCGCGGCGCAGCCAGCGGGGCGCGCGCAGCATGACGGCATAGTGTAGTGTAGTGTAGTGTAGTGTAGTGTAGTGTAGTGTAGTGCAGTGTAGTGTAGTGTAGTGTAGTGTAGTGTAGTGCAGTGTATACATACGGCTAACAGTTGCGGCAGCATGTGGAGCTTCTCCTCGGCGCGGCGCAGCCAGCGGGGCGCGCGCAGCATGACGGCATAGTGTAGTGTAGTGTAGTGTAGTGTAGTGTAGTGTAGTGTAGTGTAGTGTAGTGTAGTGTAGTGTAGTGTAGTGTAGTGCAGTGTAGTGTAGTGTAGTGCAGTGTATACATACGGCTAACAGTTGCGGCAGCATGTGGAGCTTCTCCTCGGCGCGGCGCAGCCAGCGGGGCGCGCGCAGCATGACGGCATAGTGTAGTGTAGTGTAGTGTAGTGTAGTGTAGTGTAGTGTAGTGTAGTGTAGTGTAGTGTAGTGTAGTGTAGTGTAGTGTAGTGTAGTGTAGTGTAGTGTAGTGTAGTGCAGTGTATACATACGGCTAACAGTTGCGGCAGCATGTGGAGCTTCTCCTCGGCGCGGCGCAGCCAGCGGGGCGCGCGCAGCATGACGGCATAGTGTAGTGTAGTGTAGTGTAGTGTAGTGTAGTGTAGTGTAGTGTAGTGTAGTGTAGTGTAGTGTAGTGCAGTGTATACATACGGCTAACAGTTGCGGCAGCATGTGGAGCTTCTCCTCGGCGCGGCGCAGCCAGCGGGGCGCGCGCAGCATGACGGCATAGTGTAGTGTAGTGTAGTGTAGTGTAGTGTAGTGTAGTGTAGTGTAGTGTAGTGTAGTGTAGTGTAGTGTAGTGTAGTGTAGTGTAGTGTAGTGTAGTGTAGTGTAGTGTAGTGTAGTGCAGTGTATACATACGGCTAACAGTTGCGGCAGCATGTGGAGCTTCTCCTCGGCGCGGCGCAGCCAGCGGGGCGCGCGCAGCATGACGGCGGCGCGCGACACGTCGGGGCCGCGCCCCCGCAGCTGTCGCTCCGCTGCGATCAGCGCGCGGAGCTGCAATACAACATTATACTATACATCTTTCAGCCTATCGCGCACCGCACCCGCATCGCAGCGGACGCGTGGTGTTGCCGCCACTGCGGACAAATGGGAAAAAAAGTCTCGATAGTCCCCACTGGTGACGTAATTAAACCATTATAAAAATTTAACAGAAGTGTGTCTTTACATTGAATATATTTACAAAAAAAGATTACGATATGATTTTAAGGTGTCCCCGATTCCAAATCGACCTTTTTTTAGAAATTTTTCCCGTTTGCCGTGAGATTCTGGTCGACCTATCTCATAGGATAGGTTTATCAGTACACTAAGGCCCATCACATACATGCGGAATCGTCAAACGGAAACCTGATTCGGGATTCCGATTAGGAATTCCTGATGCCATCTACACACATACGTTTTTTTCATCCGGAATAACGTTTGGCAGCAGTATTGCCAACTATGGTTACAAAAAATACTAGAGTGCCGTTTAAAATACGCCTGCTATCAAAACTGAACGTCTACGAAAAAAATCAAGTCAATGCTGTTAACCATTGAGGAGTCCCCTCGTACGGAGACGTAACATTCCTGGCTTCAGCACCAGATTCTGGTTAAATGTGAGTTTTGCTATCAAAACTGAACGCCTACAAGAAAATTGCTAGCCAATGCTATTAACCGTTGAGGAGTTCCCTCGTACGGAGACATTCCTGGTTTCAGCACCAGATTATGTTATAATATGTGTTTTTTTTGCTATCAAACTTAAACGTGCACACAAAATGGCAAGCCAATGCTATTAACCGTTGAAAGCGCGGCCTAAAGATCACACGGGGTCCAAGGGGCGCTTAAGGACCTTTGGAACAACCCTATAGGACCTTAAAAACGGAGCCCGGGTGGACCCAAAGTGCCCGAGGGACCTAAGGGGTCCTGGACGACGCGAGAGATCCGGAACAACCTAAGTTTACCTTGGGTACTCCAGGGCGATTTGAACCTTAGTGATTTTTTGTGAGACCCTAGGGTCCCTTGAGAACTCCAGGCCCCTTTGGAAACGGAAAATATTAAAAAGATCAGAAGGAAACAAAGCCCCCTCATGCTCCAGTCACAGTTCACAGTACTAGAATTCTGACATTTCAGACCTCTATATCTCCGTTTGTACTGCGTGTAGAGGTATTGTCGGGCCCGACTTGGACGATTTTGGGTGGCGGAGAAAATGAGACACGCTTCCGGTTTGGACGTCTGCTTTACTCAAATTCGTTCTGTTGAAAAGGGACTTTACATTTGGAACAGCGCCTTATATGGCCACATGCGGCCATTCTTAGTACTAATTACTAAACTAGCTATTACATCGATAAACTACATTGGCTACCTACCTACCTATTGGCTTGGTATCAACGAAATGCGGTAGATGGCGGGCAGCATGTTGTCATGCCTAGAACCTAGATGTCGCCACCATGCTGTTAAGGCTGGCATTAACAGGTATATTGTCGTACTTTGTTTTGTTCAGCACATCAATATCTTCCATAAAAACAAGGAGTGGTTGGTAGACGCTCAAAAAAAATATTTAAAAAATGACGCCACTTTCCGGCATTGCTCTTTTTATGTCTTTGATGACATTGTTTTATGATTTACTGACCAAAAAACTTCGATCTTACATAATGACAGATATGAATAATATAATATAATGAAATTATTTTAATTTTTTAATTTTGTAACAATAATTTAAATTTTTGCCAATCTTTACTTTTTTTTGCAATAGTTCTTAATCATTAAGAACTAAATCGCAGAAGCTATTTTTGAGCGATTTCGCAACTATACCGCAACGACATCGCAACTGCACCGTCATGATACGATATCGTTTCGTCAACGCCTACGCTAAAAAATATCTTGTGCAATATGGCTGAAAATCTTTAAAAAATGCCACCAAAGACATCAAAAATTCACTAGATTTAGTAAAAGTTCTCCGAAATGTGCAACACTCCATCCGCAACGCAATCTCATCGAGTTTTTGGCGGGATTTGGTAGCTGACGTTTGGAGTTCTCATATTTCATCGAATTGTTTATTGTTTATAGTGAGTTTTGGTTCGTAAAATTGGTGTTGTTTTGCGTAACAAAGTGTCGTGCAAGTGAACAATATATAGTTCAGTGAAATATGATGGTGCATGGGTCGTAAACAGGAAAAGTGTTCCGTGATTTTAGCGCGGCAAAGCGGTCGGTTCACCTCTTTCCTGTGGACTTCTCTGCTTTTCCTGCGTCTTTCGATTGTCTCCAAAAACTCCAAAGAACCATCAAAACGTCGAATACCAACGTTTTAATGTGAAAACAGACGAAATATAAAAATAAAATAAGATTTAGCCAAAAGGTCTAGTAACCAGGCTAGTAAATAAATTGAAAAAAAAAAAAAAAACAATCTCATCGAGAAAACCGGTTTGGACGAAATTGCGGACGGAATAGTTCCGACTGTGTGTGGTAGTAGGTCGGTGAGTTTGTATGCAATTGCTGCATCCGGAATCTCGAATCGAAATATCGAATCGGGATTCCGTTTAGCATTTCCGTATGTATGTGATAGGCCTAAACGTTAAGTCACCTCGGTCCGGCACAGAGAGTGGTACATGTATATGAATTTATATGATGCTGCGGGTCCTGTAGACGAGTGGCTCCAGCGTCACCTTCTGTACACATACCTCGGTCTGGCACAGAGAGCGGTACATGTATATGATGCTGCGGGTCCTGTAGACGAGCGGTCCAGCGTCACATTCTTTACACATACGTCGGTCCGGCACAGAGAGCGGTACATGTATATGATGCTGCGGGTCCTGTAGACGAGCGGCTCCAGCGTCACCTTCTGTACACATACCTCGGTCCGGCACAGAGAGCGGTACATGTATATGATGCTGCGGGTCCTGTAGCCGAGCGGCTCCAGCGTCACCTTCTGTACACATACCTCGGTCCGGCACAGAGAGCGGTACATGTATATGATGCTGCGGGTCCTGTAGACGAGCGGCTCGAGGCCGGGCTCCAGCGCGGCGCCCAGCGACCGCAGCGCCGCGCTGCGCTCCTGCGTCACCTTCTGTAACGACAGTAGCATGTTACAACATTTTTTGAAATGTCTAAATTCAAATATTTAGTGGTAATGAACTACTATAAATTTTATTTCACTTTTTTGAAACCGATTAGTGCTACAAACAGCACGTGTACAGACAGCTGCAGGTGCTGCAGCAGCACATAGACAGGTCAGTAAGTGCGGTGTCACCTTGCTGTTGTTTGTGGCCGGCTGCAGCAGCACCTCGTGCTGCAGGTACAGCGAGGTGAACAGCTCCAGGTGCTGCTGGGTCCAGCTCCATGGGTCCGCCCGCGTCGGCACCGAGCTGCAACATACCACAACATTATAGTAATAATGTAGGTACTACATAAATACGCAAATTGTACCTCCCAGATGGCTTTTACTTTAATAATATTAATACCGATGCACTTCTTCCACAAAAACCAATGGAAGAAGCCTCTTAAAAATAAGAAGAAAACAAAAAATAAGAAGTACAAATATATGAAAACAGACAAAACTAATCTGAAATAAATCGATTTTATTAAATTTTATTTTAAAAAGTAAAGTTATAGCCTATAGAATCCCACTGCAGGGCAAAGGCCTCCGCTCACGACTAAGGGTGAGAGGGAGTGGGCCATACTCCACCACGCGGGCCCAGGGCGTGTTGGTGGAGGCAAGTTAGTGGTCAACTTGCTGTCAGAGAAATTTCAAGCCACCTCAATAGGCCTCTGACCTGGCTTAACGAATAGTTGCAACGTCATCTGACGGGACTATCCGAGACCAACTGCTTAACGTGCCTTCTGAAGCACGGAAACGCTCGAGATGAAATACCACTAAACTTTTTTTTATTTTATTTTATTTTATTTATTATTTATTTATTTTATAATTGCCTACTTAACAGTATGTACTATTTGTAACCCCCTAAGACGACACTCATTGACCCAACGCTTGCCTATCCTTAAAAGAAAACGTACTAAAGAAACCTCCACGGCAACAGTGTTGTGGAATATGACCCACTCCCACTTGCTGCTGAGAGGAGGCCTAAGTGTTGCAGAAGTTGTAGCAAAATTACTGGCCACCCTCTAAAAGGTTTATGGTATTTAGAATATTATTCGTAGAAATTAATTCTCCCGAATAATGTGATCTTCGACTTTAGAGTAGGTAACTCATTGTAATGTTTACTGTCTTGATTGATAGGGTAGGTACTTACGTGGATCCACTATTCATCTTGAAATTACTCTATTTTGTTATGAATGAACAACAAAAGTAGAGAAACGCGTTGAAAAATTAACCATTTTTCACAAAATTCAAGCAAAAATTTGGAAAAAGTCAAACAATACAAACGTCATACGTCAACTGTTTTTTTTACCGATTTTTTTTTTTTTAATCAGTTTATCCTTTCGGAAAGGCTATGGGAACTAGCCCTTACTGCCTGGTCATTAGTGTCTTTTTTCTTTGTACTTAAACCTAACCTTAATACCTAACTCTTGAAATGCGCGGGTGGAACACGCATTCCAATGTTCAAGGGAGTTTTACGCGAGGATCAATCCGAATCATACGGGAGCGCCTTCTTTATTTCTCAATTTTTCTATATCGTTCTCCATTAATTACACATTATTAAACTAATTCCACCACATTAACACAATAATAGCCACGAAAAAGTAATTTAGAAAATTAAGAAACAAAGCCCGTCCTTTTCTTCACGGTTCCCATGCAAAACTCCCCTAACTTAACCTAACCCTAACACCTTAGCCTAACACATTGAAATGCGAGGATGGACGCATTCCAATGTTCAATAGAGTTTTACACGGGGATACAATCTGAATCAAACGGGAGCGCCTTTCTTTATTTCTCACTTTTACTATATTGTTCTCCATTAATAGCACATTATTACACTAACTCCACCACATTAACACAATAATAGCCACGAAAAAACTAATTTAGAAAATTAAGAAACAAAGCCCGTCCGTTCCGTCATGTTTCCCGCGCAAAACCCTCTTTTTTTTTTTTTTTTTTTTTTTACCGATATAATATAAGAGTGATGTGCCCAAAGGTGGTTCAGTAATGATTAATTAAATCGAGAAGGAAAATTTTCTTTCAGCGCTTAAAGCAGTTTTTAAAAGTATATTCTTGCGACAGATTGTATCACTGAGATATGATTTTATCAAAATAAACCTTGCATGGCGTCAGAAAAAATTAGTGCATACGAACAATTCGATTCTTTGAAATAAAACCGTACAGCTTGGCAAAAAAGTCGTGATAAAAAATAAGGGCGCTGCCTCCACGCAAGAACGTCAAAATCACACATAACCTGACAACACCACCATACTAAAATTTTAGTTCCACCTGTCACCACGATCATGACTTTTTTGCCAAGCTGTAAATGAGTTTACAATCTAGATGGTAGTAATCGGTAAGAGTACGTCTCTAGCTTCTACTGAAGTTTGTGAGTGAATCGTGATAGTCAGGCAATCTATTTCTTTTTCTTTTACTCATGTCCTTTGAAGGAACGGTATCTCTCTTTCTCCTTCAAAAGTGAAAGAGAGGGGAAGATGAAGTGATAAGCTAAGTATATGTTTATCAAAATGTCACTTTTATAATTTTGTGTTGTGTTGTTAAGAAAAATACATGAAAGAATAGTGAGAAAAGTTGATAATTTGATTCTCTAATCAGAATTTGACGCAATAAAGTGTGTTAAACCTATTAATATTCGTGGTCAGAGTGTTTACTAAATGTTTTTGTAACCGCTAGAAACTTTTTATGTTAGGTATACTGTAAGAAATGGATAAATTATTTAGCACGAAACGTGACAGAAGCGTGAATTTCAGTCGCGAAGAGACAGAAAAGTTAATAGCCCTCGTCGAAGCGAAGAAATATATAATAGAAAATACGGAAAGTAACGCAATAACCTGGCAAGATAAGGCGAAGGCGTGGAAGGAGATAGAAAACGAATACAATAGCGCAATGGGTACCATATTTCGTAGTACAAAGAATTTAAAACTCAAATATGAGGCTCTCAAAAGGGACACTAGAAGAAAATTGAGTTTAATAGAACAAATGAAGAGTAGCGGTGAAGGTCCCGTGCCCGTCCTGACGTTAATAGATGAGAGAATGAAAAGGATGATATTATATTCTGTGGAAGATGAAGACAGTGTGGATGACACAGAACAGATTGTCCGGACAGGTGCGTACACACTTATGATATGACTGAACTCCATACCAAATATCAACGAAATTTTAAGGCTATTTTGGGGGTTGCTTTAAGATAAGATAAGAATAAAAAAGGGGTTTCTGCTCTTTTTCCCTTTAGAGGGGGCATCTGGGGATCCCCCCCCCCCCCCCTCCCCAAATTCATGCCGCAGGATACTAAAGCTGATCCCTATTTTGCATAACAATAAATTACAAATTTAAAAAACCCCCAACGCCAAAAACAAACATTTAAAAAGTAAAAAATAATGCGGTCACCTATTATTTTTGATGTAAGCAAATGTATGTTTTACTTCTTTACTCTCTTTAAGATATTTTAGGTTAATTAATGCGTAGGGGACCACTATGAAATGACTATTGATTTTTTTTTACAATCACTTGCGTTCCCCGACACATTAATTAACCTAAAATATCTTAAAGAGAGTAAAGAAGTAAAACATACATTTGCTTACATCAAAAATAATAGGTGACCGCATTATTTTTTACTTTTTAAATGTTCGTTTTTGGCGTTGGTGGTTTTTTAAATTTGTAATTTAATGTTATTTCATAATTTTTAAAGTTACATGAAAACTACTAAACCGATTTTCATGAAACAAAGCTAAGAACACTCTCGCAAAAATTAGCTTTCTACTTGAAAAAACCGCATCGAAATCGGTCCACCCGTTTGGGAGCTACGATGCCACAGACAGACAGACCGACAGACAGACAGACAGACCGACATAGGCGTCAAACTTATAACACCCCTCTTTTTGCGTCGGGGGTTAAAAACAGAGATTTGAAACACTTAGGGCCTTTTTCACCACTTCTAGATAAGTTATTGTTTCTCGAAAAATCCGATTTAGTAAAGAATTTTTTTTTTTTTACTTATAGCCTAAATTTTTTTCCAGATAATACAGAAAATATAGAGGCAGCTACAGACAATTTATACTTTGTTGCAGTCAATGGTGGTAAGTATACCTACAATATTATAAACTAACAGCATATTTATAACAGCTAGTAGTTTGTATAACTCTGGTAGGTGGCGCTGACGTCCCTTAAAGACGTCGTCTTGGCTTGCGGGGCGACGACAGCTCTGTTGGAGTAGAGCATGCCCCGGATAGGCAGGTCGTGGGTTCGAATCCCGCTCGCCGCCCGACTTTTTCAATCTTTAATTTGATTAAGCTAACATGGCATGTAAAATAATAAATTCGATAACAGCATATGAATAAATACGACTAGAAGTCAAGCTTCTTAAACCGCGCGCAATGGCGCTAGACTCGCGATAAAACTTGTAATCCATTGCTTTATGGATCAAAATGTTGTGTTTATGAGTCTAGCGGCGGTCTCCAGCGCGGCGGTATCAAGCTTTCGATCTGTACGGATATTTAATGTGCTGACAGTGCCCACGACTTTTTCCACTTCTTTGTCTTAGATTTATTCACACAGGTTGGAACTACCAGATTTTAATTTTTTTTTGTCTGATATACCCATCAAGGGTCCTTCTTAAGAGGATAGACGAGTACGGTTTATTCCATACAAACGTATTCCCCTGTTTTCTCACTGGATAATGACACTAGACCAAAAAAAAATTATCATACAATCTATGTTGCCTCTGCTATGTCCCTATGTTTTGCTTTTTTGCATTAATTAATTACTGTATGAACTAGGGACCTTCGAAAATGACCAATTTTACCGCCCGTTTTCAGACATCCAGCAAACAAATTAGACAAATGTGAACAAAAAAAGAAAAACGTACAGACATGGCCAAAGTCTTTCTCATATTATTCTTGAAAGAATTATTAAAATCGGTTTAGTTTTGGAGGAGAAAACAGGGGAATACGAAATGCTGTTTTCGTCGATTTTATGTAGATAAAATCGGTTCGAGCTGCAGTTGTCTCTTTCGCACTCTAGTGGGTGAGTTTTATGGGTGGGACAGATCAGATCGGACAAATATGTAAACAGTCGGAAAAGTGACATATTCTCCAAATTAACATTTCAGACCGTCTATCCTCTTAATATGCTGACACTTTAAGGGGATCAGACCATCAAACTAAACATTCTCTATGTCACCAACATAGAAATCTCAAAGAAAAATCAGCTGCTAAACTGCAATACCTACTCGACTCAAATGTATGCATCAGCAGATTTTTCTTTTGCTCCAATCGGTTTGCTCCTGTAGTACTTAAAAGTTGTTCAGTTTGATGGGTAGAGTATGTGGTTTAAAGGTTAACACTTCCCTTTCCTTCCCCAAACGTTAGATCAGCTGGTCATCTGCATTTAGTATGGAAAGACCAAATATTTTGTTTTTCGTATTTCCTATAGGTTTCCTAGGGAAAGTTGTTCAGTATCGTAGGTACAATCATCCCTTAAAGTACCTAATGAAACTGTTTACCCTACCCTGTATTAAGCATATGCTCACAACTATATTCCCCGAGGGGGTAGTCAGAGATAGTCTGAACCTCAGAACATCCACGCTTCACCAGTAGTACCGAAACTCTGTCCAGTGTGACAGGGGGTGAGCCCGTCGCCACTTGTAATGGACAGTGGGTACAATACACGCCTCGAAATTAAAGCATGCAGGTTTCCTCACGATGTTTTCCTTCACCGAAAAGCCAGTGGTGTTACAAATCCGTATTCTAAGTACAAATATTGTAACTTTTAGATTCGCACGGTGATATCATCAACAACATTAAAGTGGAACTGGAAGAAGAGCCGCAAGTAAAGAGAAAGTGTTTGGAACCTAACACCGCCCTCAGCAACAGTCCCGGTGTCTTCAGGGAGGTGCCCTGGGAACCCGCTGCGTTACTAAACGAACACCAACCAGCGTCATGTGAGTTATTGAGTCTAAGGGACGATTCAGACCTACCGGCTCGCATCGCGCCGCGTCGGAACGGAGCCGTACGCATGTGGCGGCACTGAACGGACGCGAAGGCAGCCGATCGCATGTCGACGGAGCCGGCTATATAGGGTCCAACGTAATATGCTGACACTTTTTTAAGAGGATGATCAGACCGTCAAACTGAACAACTTTCTCTATGGAACCACTATCGAAATTGCAAAAAAAAATCTGCTCTTCCATACAAAATTGTAAACCTACTCGAGCCAAATGTATGGGACAGCTGATTTTTTTTTCGCGATTTCGATGTTGGTCCCATAGAGAAAGTTGTTCAGTTTGATGGTCTGAACATCCCCTTAAAAAAGTGTCAGCATATTAAAAAGGACCCTGTATGTCGCGGAATCCGTCGGCAGCCGTTCGGAGCCGTACGACCGGGTCGGAATGCGAACGGAAACCACCTGGTTTCAATATGCATAAGTTGCATCCAAATATGAACTTTACTTCCTGTTTACACATTTCAATATCATTTGCCGCATTACAAAATGCCGTCCGGCCGATGCGAGCCGGTAAGTCTGAATCATCCCTTAGTAATACTATAGCTTTTGAAATGTAGTGCAGTGAAAAAGCCGTGGTGGTCCAGTGGCGAGTAACCTTTCCTGCCGTGCAGCAGGCGATGGTTCGATTCCCGTCCAGGCCGACTCGTACCAATGCGTTAAAATAAATTATTTTTTTTTTATCTCAAATCAGGTGAAGGAACAGGTTGACGCTAGTAGTAAATGAAAGAATGTATGGATTTGACATTGGCGATCGAAACATGCCCTACCCCCTAGACAAAGTACTTCCGATTAGCGTTAACGACAGTAGAAAACATAAAATTGTATGGACTTGACGTATGGTGACGAAAGCAAACGCCAAAATGTTTCGATCGCTAATGTCAAAACCATACATTTTGTCCGTTGCTACTAGCGTCGACGCCAATAGAATGTCACTTTGTCTAGGGGGGCTGAACTGTAAGCGCTCGCGAGCTGTCATTCATTATACACGCCTTTCATGAGTTGCGCTAAAGAGTTGCAGCAACGGCCAACCAACGGCCAACGGCCAACTGGCAACAACTAAACAACTGCAGCAACGGCACGCGTCCAGCTCGCGAATTGCGCATTCGCCAGATATGGGCACACCCTTAAATGAGCTTAGTAATATCACAGAGTACTATACAGGGTGTAAGGAAAAGTATCATAAACCTTTAAACCACATACTCTAACCATCAAACTGAACAACTTTTACTATGGGGGCAAACTTTTCAGCGCAAAAAAAAGTCTGCTGTCCCATACTCAACTGCAATACCTACTCGACTCAATCATATGGGATGGGACAGCCACATCGGATTTTTTTTTGCTCTGATCATTTCGCTCCCATATTAAAAGTGGTTCACTTTGATGGGTAAAGTTGGTTTAAAGGTTAATGATTGTTTTCCTTACACCCTGTATACTACCGTAAGGTAATATTATAAAGCAAGAGTGAATTCGTTTTACGATCCGTTATAGTCCAATCATTTGAGAGTTTTCTTGTATGGACACCCTAACAATAATTCATCTATCTCTGAAACTTTGCAGTGTGATAAAGTAAAGTATACCGATTATGGCTGACAAATAATCTAGGACCGGAAAAATTTAAACCTAGATTATTTGTCAACTGTAATCTGTATACTTTACTTTATCACACTGCAAAGCTTCAGTGATAGATTAATTATTGTTAGGGTCAAACCCTAAAATGATTGGACTATTAGTCTCGTTGACCAAAATACTATCGATTCGATTTCGATGAAATTTATTACTGAGCTAACACTTCATCATTCTCTTACCTATTTCCCATTATCTGGGGTCGGCGCAATATGCGCGCTAACACTTGAAAATTAAAAATCTAAGATTAATTTATAATAGTTTTATTAATATTGTTTATTTATATTCTAGGTAAACCAATAGAAAAGAGTCCTTTCGATGACAAGACAGTGACCTTAAAGAATGAGCTCCTACAAGAGGAAGTACTGCTAAAGAAACTACAACGACAGATGCTAGAAGACGAGAGAGAACATAAAAACCAAATGTATTATTTAGAAAAACAACACATGCTCCTCAAAATAGAAATATTGAAAAAGGAATTATAAAATGTGCCATAAAGTTACTATACCAGGAATAGAGAAACTGTCGGCTGAGAGAGCGAGATGTACCTAGCAGCACCACTGTATAATAGAAAGAGATTCTTCATTCCTGCGCCGCAAAGGTTGCCAAGCCGACGCAGCTTTATGAAGTGTGTCGACCCACTGAATACTGGCCCAGCGCAAGCGAGGTGTACTCTTTGGCGACAAAAAGTGTCCCTCCCAACTCCATTTGTGCCGCCGTCTGAGAGCCTCCCGCCTGGACATGACTTGCCTTGGGCGACCTGGAAGTCGTTAAACCGACTTCGAACCCAGGTCGGTCGCAGTAAGGACAACATGTTCAGGTGGGGATTCTCGGATGCGCAAAATGTGAGTTGCTTGTGTGGAGCTCCACAAACGATGGCCCATCTCACATCGTGCCCTGCGTGCCTTAACACCTGTACGCAGGAGGAGCTCATGACCGCTAGCGACGGTGCAGTATCGGTTGCCCACTTCTGGCAAGGTACTATTTAGCGACTTTGTTCAAAATTTGAAGTCGACACGATAAGAAGATAGAAAGAGATACGTGACGCGAGGCAATAGAACCATTTTTGGAACCGTTTGACAGCCCGTCGTCGGCACGGTGAAAAATCGAGCTCTGTGAACATTTTGTCAATCTAATGTGGAATCGTGGATATTTTTTTGAAATTATATTAACACTTTCACAAAGTCATCCACGATTTCACGTTAGAATCACAATTATTCACAGAGCTCAAATCTTCGCCATGCCGACGAGCTGTCAAACAGTTCCCAAAAACGTTATCATTTGACAACTCATGTCAGTTCCTCTATTCCGTAAGCTATATAATAACGTTATGCCCAGTGCTTGGGCATTCGAACAATACATATTATGAGTAAATCAAATTTTATAACTCATGTTTTATGGTGAAAAAAGATCTGTGATAGACAGGACACGACAAAGTTTCTCCTATGAAAAGCACTAATACTTTATTTGTCGTGTAAGGGTTGAACTTACATCACATAGCACAGCATCGCATTTCACGCGGCCGTTTTATCGCGCGCGATCGCGTTCCGTCTATCTTATATGCAAATGACGTTCCTGAGTGACAGAAAAGGATGGAGCGACGGAAAAATGCGATGCGGTGCTATATTAAATGAGGTTCGACCCTAACGGCCGTGCGGCGGAAATTGGCGCCTTTAGTGTAATGACACACCTGCAAACGTACGGCGCCTAAAGTAGGAAACATTTCGCGTACTGGTGTGTCGCCGGTATAGGGAAAAGCGTTGCGCGCGTATTCAACCGAACGTTCGGCGCGGAACGTTCTGCAGGTGTGTCCCAACACTTAACCTCGCATAAGTAGTTACTTTATTTTATGTTCTCCCCTCCGCACGGAAAGCGTCAATTTTCGTCCCGCAGGGCTGCGTTCAGAACCTTTGGGTGCGGTTGTTTTTCTCGCTCGCTCTTATGGGTAGAACGCTTTTCACCGAGCCTCGGAACGGCGTTAGTGCGAAATGTTGCACTCGGGGTGCACTCTGGGCGTAGGTTCTGAACGCACCCCTGCGCCAAACGAAGTTGCCGCTTTCCACCAAAATAGTATACTAAGCTCGGGCAGTAAATAAGAAAGCCTCAGATCACAATCTGCTATAAAGACCCGTGAAATAAAACTCCATATCAATAAATAGTACAAGTATATTATAATTGTACAGAGAATCGTTCGTACGAACGGACAGACTGACGATCTTATCAAACAATACGTTCTAAATTATAATTCACTTACAAAATCTGTTAGTTTCAATACAAATTTAGAATAAATATACAGTCTTGTATTGGTGGGGTTGTGTTAAAGTTGTACAACTTATACGCTCAGTTGCAGAAACGCTCATTAGAGTTAATCCTCTATTAAATATCTTGCTGTCACTTTTTGTATTGTTGACGTAGTAAAAGCTAGCAAGAGATTTAATGGAGGATTAACTCTAATGAGCGTTTCTGCAACTGAGCGTTAGACACACATCTTCAAAGTTGTGAATGAGCTATTAATTATTTAAAAGATTAGCTGTCTAGCTTGCACTAATTAAAATATTAATTAGTGCAAGGAAGAAAACTATAGCATTCAAATACGATATTTGAATATTTAGCAATTTTTTTCTTTCCAACAATACAAAATGTTTCGACACAATATTTTGAGTTTAAAAACATTAATAGTCCATTCACAAAGACAAGACAACAAAATTAATTTGAAAAAAATAAATTTACGATAAGCAGTAAAAAAATGTAAAAAATTATCTAAAAAATGAATACATAAAATCAGTCTAACAGTTCCTCTTAATAACTAATTACGAAAATTTTAGTTTTGACTTCAAAATGTTGCTTCGTTTTTACAAAATTTGTCTTTGAGCATAATTTTATACAACACTTACATTTGGGAAATTCGTCCTAAAGATTTAAGTTATCTGGCTTATCTGACAGATCTTGACATTATTGAAGATAATGTCAAACGATCTGTCAGATAAGCTATCAAGAACTTATCTTAAAGTGGTGAAAGAGGCTTAAGTCTTAAAAATGAGCACTTTAGCAAAATATCTCGTTTTAGAATTTTCACGAGCACATTTTGCTTTTCAAATTATGTTTACCTTTTCATTAAAAACAGCCAACAACCTTCTTTCAAATTGGGTTAAATATTGTACAATAAGAAGCAACATTAATACTATTATAATAAAACTCGATTTTGAATGGAAGTCGACAAAAGGAAGATTATTTCGATACAAATATTACATTCAAGTCACAGACTTAAAAGAAGAACAGACGGAATGTCATCTAATCATGAGTGAAGCACCCATTTCTTTTGTGTGCGTGCTGTCACGCGGTACATAAGGTGACGGGTTGTAGGACCTGCGTCTAGAGCTAGTGCATCTGTGTGAGTGTAGGTCCCTTGTAGAACAAACGAGATTGTATTACATTGCATGCTTCACATCTTTTTAGTGCAATACTCGGTCCGTATTTCTTTCCGGTCCGTGATTCAAGTCAAATCGTGCGCAATTCCTTGTGACGTACGATAATTAGATATTAAATTGAAAATAATTATCTACTTATATTTGTTGCTGGAGACAAATTATTTGAAACAAAGGGCTTTATTTACATGGGTCTTTGTTAATGGTTGAAATATCAGACAAAAAACTAAGTCTTAGAAAACTTCGATTATTTAATAATGTTTTGTTTTTTAACATTGAAGTGTTTTCTTTATTATTCTCTTTTCATAAACCAGTTTTAAACTTGCGTATAAACGTTGAATACTTGTCCCACTACAGTCAACTGTTGTAATTGTAATGTTTAGGAATGTTTATAAACATTTTGAAACATTTCTTTTTTGTTAATTCTGACTACCCCTCGGGGAATATAATCGTGAGCATATGCTATGCTTCTTTTTTGTTTATGTTTTCTTAACCGTCTTTTGTAGACAAATGTTGATGAATGCTGCGAGAAAACCTTCAAATGTATATTTTATTAAAATCATTTGATTTGTGATCAAATTCAGAACATTCGTCAACTGTTGTCATTACTTGTAATGTTTAGGAATGTTTATGAACATTTCGAGACATTTCTTTTATGTTCATGAAAACCTTCAAATGCTGTTAATAAACAAAACCATTTAATTTGTGATCAGATTTGTAAAAAGGTAACAATTAATTTATCAATGAACAATACCTAGTTTTAATGTGAACTTACAACAAACGTGTACATAATTATAGTTACATTAAATATAAATATTTACATTATATTATATTATAATTAATTTAATTAAATAAAGTGCGATGTAAGATTTGTTCATTGTTTTCTTTAAATTTATATTAAATATTGAATGACACAAAATAGTGAGACTGCAATATACGGCGCGTCGGATTACTGTCTGTCACGCTCGCTCTCGCTTGCAACTATATTTCTGTCTAAAAATAAGAAAATACCCGACGCGTTGTTGATCGGAATTTCTACAATAACCTGAATAACATATTTTAAAAGTTGGTTAAAAATTAGTTCGAAGTTGACTGCTGCGTCCGACTCCGGACTGGATTTTTCGGAAGCCATTAAAAAAGAAAAATATGGTTCAATATGGCTGGATAGATGGCGTTGACGCGAGGTGGACCTTGCTATATTAATAAAACACGGAATACAATAAATCGATTTTTTATAAGCAGGAAATCAAATGACACTCCATCAACCTCAGATAAATTAACAGGAATGGATTGGAAATGATCTCTCATTTCTACGCAAAAAAGTCTGTCAATTTTGCGGGGGTGAGGGGGGAGTTTTATATACTGGCGCGGGACGCGCGTCAACTATTTTTATATGACGGGTATGCTCACTGAGCATGCGTCTTTGGCAGAGGGGTACGCGCGTAATATCGCATCCATTCCTGTTAATTTATCTGAGCCATCAATGGATGTGCCTACTAACTTTTTTAGCCTAAATCACCATCTTCGGACCCAAGTCACGCCATCTATCGAGGCATGTAGGACTGCATTTAAAATTTTAAACTAGATGTCAGAAAACACCTCATTGCGTGTCAGTAGTTACGACGATTACTAAGGTTAAACCACTGCGATGAAAAAAGGTACCTTTTCCATCGATCTACGCCGACGTGATGTCATTTGAGTTTTATCTAAAAAATGTACAAATAGAATAGAATGTATCAAAATGTTTTACAAATACTTTATTAATATTTATTTAGTACGATTTATTTTACAAGGAAGTTTGTGTGAATGGAAGGATCAAAGGAAGGACGACATTATATACGAAACTAAGAAACTTGTAGTTAGGTGTGTAAAGTTGACATCATTGTTAGTTGCGAAAATTTTAAACAAACATTAATTGCAGTCTAGTTCAATAGGTATGGGTTAAACCACGGAATATAAGCAGTACCTATACGAAGTACACACGGCGTCAGCTCAGGCTACCCTGTTTGGACTTTGAACTATTAGAAGTTGAACGCTGCGAATCGTGCGAGAGGGTGCGGTATGTTGTTGTTGTTTCGTCTCACGGCACGCTGCGCCCGCGCCGGCAGCCGCGTCTATGCAGGCTCTCTACCGCACTATGCCGTGTTTTGTACCTAGGGTGCGTAACTTGATGTGTCGCCGTGTGTACGTCTTTGTGGCCCTAATTGTCTGACTCTTGTTAATTTCAAGTAATTTTTTAAAGACTGGATTGGAATACTTATAACATTTTCTCCCCTCCGGACGGAAAGCTTAAATTTTCATCCCGCTGCGCTAAACGAAGTTGCCGCTTTCCACCTCCGTCGAGGAGAATAGTATACTAAACTAGGGCAGTAAATAAGAAAGCCTCAGATCACAATATGTTTGTTGACGTCGGCTTCGCCTCGGTCAACAATTACATGAGATCTGAGAACTTCCTTACTTTCCTGCCCTCGGTGTGTAATCTACTATAGATGTCATGAAATGTTATTAATTAAATAAAATGACTGGTGACTAGTCACAAATAATCAGTACAAATACTATTATCATCATCATACGTCCCACTGCAGGGCCCAGGCTCACCCTCAAGGAGTATGGGTGCACAAATACAATAATACAACTAAATACATACAAACTGTTCCATTTTGAGGCAAGTTATTTAGTAGCTATATTAAACTGGCAAATTAAGTCATTCGTTATTAGTTAAGTTTTGTAATTAACCATCTCAGTTCACTAATATAATACAACGTACACTATCAACATCAACGTTCCAGAAATGACAAAACCAAAAGTGTAAACGAATATCGTCGATGGTTTGTAGAAAGGGCGAATAAAGCATTTTTCGCAAAAACGTTTTTTTTGGTTAGTTAGAACGGTGGCTCGTTTCTCTATAGATTAGTATAACCGACGTACGTAAAAGACCACGGGAACGTGCGATTTTTGAATCTCATTCGGTGAGCTCAGCAGTTGAAAATGTCTTAATTACTCTGGAGATACGCATCTTTTTACTGCTGATTTGACTCTCAAAAACCTCTCTCTTGTAGTATGATTTTTGAATGTGAAATCAGCAGTAAAAAGATGCGTATCTCCAGAGTAATTAAGACATTTTCAACTGCTGAGCTCACCGAATGAGATTCAAAAATCGCACTCCAGGGCAATATTCAATTGGTTTAACGGCGAATATGAACTATAAAAACTGTCATTTTGAAACTTCTACAAAACACCGACGATATACTTGCTGACATTGGTGGATTTTCTGAAAGCTAGTTTAAAAAGTAAAAAATCATAGTTCAAAATGCCTCGATAGATGGCGTTGACGTGAAATGGTTCGGAAGATGGTAATTTAGGCTAAAAAAGTAAAAATAAACTGCACGTAGACATGCAGTCAATGTATCACATCTCCCGTGACGACACATTTTTTTTTAACGCACTATCAGACCCATTCATTGTCGAAGTATCATTTCATTTTTTTATTAATAAAGGATAAATGTTAAATTTATTAAAAGCAAGGTTCCACATCCATTTTGCATCAACGCCATCTATCGAGCCACTTGGAACTATAGTTTAATTAGCTGTCTAAAAATCCCCCATTGCTCATAATGTGCATAAAGTTTTTATTAGTGATCGGAGACATTATATTTTTAATTTCTTCATGACCTATTTTAATTAAACTAAGTTTCACAATTAGTAAAAAAAATCCTTAAATCGTTGAATAATAAAATTTATATGACACAATGAAATGCATAACTTATTTAACTATAATATTAAACCTATGAACTAACCAGCTATGTACAACCAACTATTTATATATATATACGAATCACAATGTTAAGTATAGTACATACTAGGTATAGTATAGTTAACTTATAGTATAGTATAGAAGTAGTACAGATTGGGTAAACAGGGTCAAAATAGGCAGTGATTAATTGAGTTAGAAATGTGACTGTTTTTGACTTTTTTACAGTAAACTATTTTAAAACTGCCTCCGTGGCCTAATGGTTAAGAGCATTGGGCTCTTGACTTGACACGGAGGTTGTGGGTTCGATTCCAACGGGGGCACCTAGTGATATGTCACTTTGTGTGTTTTTCCCCAGTTGGTTAGGACATTGCAGGCTGAATCACCTGATTGTCTGAAAAGAAACAAGATTCCGTGCTTCGGATGGCACGTTAAGTCGTTGGTCCCGGCTACTATCTCTGGTGGTAGTAATCGTTACATAAAAACCACGTCAGAGGCCGTAGGCGGTCTGAATAAACTCTGACACCAGGGCTTCCCCACACGATAAGAAGAAGAGTAAATTGTATGTAAGTACACATACTTCAGAGGTATTCTACATAGTTACGTACATACATATACTCGACACCATAATCCCTTTCGGGGTGGTGTGAAGCTTTTCTACAACTAGGTACCAACTACATGCTGTACTAGGGCTCATCTTTAGCGCATATGCAGCGATTACCCAACTTGCAGGGCCGATTTCGGTATACATTGCCTGATTTGTTCTCTCTATTTAAATTGTGGCGATAAAAGCAAGCAATGTATGCCGAAATCGGCCTGCAACTCGTCTTTTTGAACGTCCAACCACAGGAAATAGGCGAAAATGAATATCCAATAATGTACAGAAAATGTCAAAAACAGTCTCATCACATAAAAAATTACAAAATAATAATAAAAACTACGAAAATATAAAACTACAAGGCGGTTATAAATAGTAGAAAACATCCGAATTTGGATTCTTTTTAAAGTTATAAATCGAGAGGTATCCAAAAACGTTCGTACAAAATCTAAAGTGACGCGGGGGTGGAGGATAGCTCAGTTATATCAAACAACTTGACAAACATACATTCACGACAGTGTTCTCTTTGAGGTGGTCAGCCACTGTACAATTAACTACCACCTATGAAAGTTGAATTGGAAGCAAGGTTTAATATTTATTTTATTTTTCTTTAAATTTACTTCCTAAAAAATTTTACATTGTTCATCGCTCCATTAAGAAGTGTGCCAAATCATTTCAAGACTGCCTTTTTTCATTTTCGATTACAATGATTCGAAAACATTGAAACATTACATTTAAAGATGCGTTGGCATTTTTTTAATAATCTTTTTCCTCTTCTTTAAAACAATAATGTTTTAAAGAAACATATTTTGAAATGTTGATTTTTATTCG
The DNA here is from genome assembly GCA_963693445.1 of Agonopterix heracliana. Classification (NCBI taxonomy): domain Eukaryota; kingdom Metazoa; phylum Arthropoda; class Insecta; order Lepidoptera; family Depressariidae; genus Agonopterix; species Agonopterix heracliana. Next base: position 167,994 of record OY856334.1, read on the forward strand.
CGAAGGCCTTAGCGCCATCTATCGATACCCTAGAAAAACACTGGAAAAAAGCTAATTGGCAACCAACAACGCCATCTACCGACAGTTTTTCTAGCCACCTCCTATCTACCCCCCGCGCGAGAGAACAGCCCACCACACAGATTGTCAAACAAATTAACCTAAAGTCCCACCTACTGACAAGCTGTGTGCTGCACTGTATATACAGCCTCCGACAGTCGAACTCTTATGGCTATAATAAATGTCATTTCGTTTCACAAGTCATGTTGACTTAGCCATTTTCATACTTATGACTTTATACATAAGACTTTAAGTTAGGGACTTGGTGTGATTTGAGGTTAACTCTTAGATTATAAATCCTTGCATCCACATAATATTCATTTGAATAACACCAACTCTCAAAGGAATTGAACGTATTACCACATTACATTGCTCGTCAAGTCATGCGCTTTCAACTGGGGGACTTTCTTCGAGCTAATAAAGTAAAACATTAGTACAAAACTAGCTCGATAGATGGCGTCGATCAGACATGGATGCAAGAGGTGTTGCTGTCTGAGCAACCCCTTAAGTATTACTAGGATGTTTTGTTACACCCTTCACTGCTGATTTTCGAATTATCGGATCATTACCCTTAAATAAATATATCACAAGAACTCAACTGCTATTCCAAATTACCCTCATTCTAACGCGGTTTGTGAAAAAGAGGTCGCTGTAGTCATCAAGGATTTATAATCAAAGTATAATACCAACTATAGTGCATAATAATGAATTATAGTAACCATTCTGAGATCATATATTTAGTCTTTCAAATCTCATTTACTTAGAAATCGACAGTACTTTAAAAGTTTTCATATTTTTATGAAAATCGTCTCTTATTCAAAATATTTGTCCTAACCAATATATTTTAACTATAAATATAATGTCACCTTAACGGTGGAGTGTTTCCTTCGTACGAGGAGTTTGTTTCCTAATAAAGTGGTGTATCTCCTTTAATTGCTATTTTAGAAAAGTTTATCCTTTAATGAGAGGAATTTCTCCTTCATATAGTGGATTTTATCATTGCGTAGCTCAGCTGTTCCAAAATAAGACACTCAATACGCCATTAGAATTTTTTTTGCCCCTTGTTCAAATGTTAAGGATCCTTTTTAAACATTTTGGAAATATATTAACAGAACTATCTACGAATCATTTAATTTATCGTGTAAAGTAAGTAAAATAAATTCTTGAAAGTGGCTATGGAGTATTTTCAATAGCGTATTCAGTGTTTCATTATGGAACAGCGGAGCTATACTCCCATTGTTTCATGATGCGATACAAATCCTCAGTGTGGTGCAGGTTACCTTCAATGGGAGGAGTTTCTCCTTCATACAGTGGAGTTAATACTTCATTGCATATTCCCATCTTTTTTTATGATGCCATGCGAATCCTCAAAGTGGTGGAGTATTACCTTCAATGAGAGGAGTTTATCCTTGATACAGTGAAGTTTATCATCGCGTAGTTTCACTTTCATGATGCGGAGGAAATCTTCAAACTGGTGGAGTATTTACCTTCGATGAGTAGACTTTCTCCTTCATGCACTGAAGTCAATTCATTGCGTATTCCCATCTTAATGATGCGAAACAAATCCTCCGTGTAGTGCAATATTACCCTTCAATTAGAGGAGTTTCTCCTTCATACAGTGGAGTTAATTCATTGCGTATTCCTATCATTTTTTCTATTTCGAAGCGAATCCTGAATTTGTGGTTTCTTGATGTGGAGCAAATCCTCAAAAGTGGCGGAGTATTACCTTCAATGAGAGGAGTTTCTCCTTCATACAGTGAAGTTTATTATTGAGTAGCTTCACTCCATTGTTTACGATGCGAAACAAAGCCTCAAAGTGGTGCAGTTTTACCTTTAATGCGAGGAGTTTTTCCCCCTCTAGCCGAAGGTAAGGGCGGCTAGCAGTGGAACTGTTGCTGCGTGATGGCGGAGAGGTCCTTCATGAGTCCCTCGAGGTTCTGCATCTCGCGGTGGAGCCTCTCGGTGGAGCGCGAGGGGGTGAGCGCCTCCAGCTCCTCGGAGCAGTGGGCGACCGCGCCACCTGCAGATTATTAGGAATTATCGCTTTAAATACAAAATAATATAGGTTACTAAAAGACTATGCCCAAGCTAAAAATGCGTCATCAAATTGCATCATCACCATTATATATTTCCTGTCTTTAGGTGACAATTTGGCCAGACGTAAGTTCAGCCTAACTTAAATATAATTTTGGACATGAACTTTTTGCTCGCGACTTCATTCACATCGGTTTCTAAGTTTAATCATAAGCATTTAAGCACAAAAAGTTTCATCAAAATTTTTTTGCGTGAAGCTCGAACCAACAATCAGACAAAATATCCAAAATCTATGATTTTGAGTCAGGGACACCTAAACACCATATCGTAACCTTTTTTTTTAAGTATCATTAATGTACAGACACACTTCTACTAAATAGTGTAGATTATTGCGAATAAATCGAATCAAATAAAAAAATCATCTTCATCTTTATCTAATTATCGAATTATCGTGTGATAATGTCCTTTTATTTTATTTGGGTAGAGAGACCTACAGAAATGCTTCATTTAAATTGTTCTATAATGAATTCTGCCATTAGAGGCGTGCACGTTAAAACAAGAAAACACTGTGAAGTCACCTTCTCATTAGGAATTCAAACGTTTAACAAAATTCATATGAGCAAGAAGAGAAACTTATGCTTTGTGACGTCACTACAATTGAGAAGGTTTCACATACAAAAAAAATCCATAAGAATTCTTATGCAAGTAATTCATATATATATGTGCACTCGTGGGACAAAAACAAGCCAAGTAATAAACGATACCTTAGTAGCTTTATACGATCCCTATAGGAAGAAATGAAAACGTATGTGACAAAGATACCCACCGAGCTGCAGTCTGTTGGGTAAATGCCCCGGCGACGAGCTCGCACTCTTCTTGTATGGCGATGACTCTCTGACGCTGCCTGAAATTGTATTTAAGTAAAATTATGTTCTGACTGTAAAGGCCTCCGCACATTGCAGCGATATTATCGAGCGATATTATCGACAGCGATATCGCGACACCTTACACACTGCAGCGATTCCGCGATTCGCGTCACGCATGCGCCCCACCACTGAATGTAGTCGAAAGAGTTGCGATAATATCGCGGCAGTGTGTGGGATCGAGCGCGTCCCCATACAAAATGTACTGAGAACAATTATCGCAAAAACGCAGCGATATTATCGCTCGATAATATCGCGGTAGTGTGTAGGATCGCGCGCGTCCCCATACAAAATGTACTGGAAACAATTATCGCAAAATCGCAGCGATATTATCGCTCGATAATATCGCGGCAGTGTGTAGGATCGCGCGCGTCCCCATACAAAATATACTAGAAACAATTATCTCAAAATCGCAGCGATATTATCGCTCGATAAAATCGCTGCAATGTGCGGAAGCCTTTAAAAGCAAAACCGAAAATCATGCGTCTTATGCTGCGCTGGTACTTCACATGGCAAATTTGACAAATATCACGCATGATATATATAAATAAATTTATGTCTCGTTATATTATTTTTCTCCTCAACGGAGGTGGAAAGCGGCTACTTCGTTTAGCGCAGCGGTACGAAAATTGACGCTTTCTGTCCGGAGGAGAGAAAAAGTATATACAGGATAAATTTTATATCACTGCGGATAATTTCAGCATGTATTCTGCTCATCAAACTGAACAACTTTAACTACGGAGCTAACTTCGAAATCACGAAAAAAAAAAAAACCAGTCCCATACATTCGAGTCGAATAGGAACTGCAGTTTTGTATGGGACAGCTGATTTTTTTCTTCGTCTCGGTCAACAATCACATGAGATCAGAGACCTTTCTTACTTTTCTGCCCTCGGTGTGTAATCTACAACATCTAAGGGTAAAGGCGAGTACGTACGGTTAGAGTGTGATGGTGTGGAGTGGTCGGACGCGTCGCTGAAGCTGTGCAGCGGCGCCGCGCCATGCGCCACGTGCGCGTGCGCGTGCGAGTGTGAGTGTGGGTGTCGCGACAGAGAGCCCCCCGCACCGTGCGCAGCGCCGCCGGCCGACGCGGCCAGCGCGGGGGGAGGCGAGCTGCTCACCGAGTCACGACTGAGGGGGATTTTCAATTTTTATTTTATTTTATACACCACTAATTTTTAATTAGTAACGAAACTTTAAGGGTGTATTCAGACCGTGAATCTGAACAACTTTCCCTAAGGAGCATGGGTCGAAAAACGAGGAAATTTTTGAACCTCCCATAGTAAATCGAGCGGCCGATCCGCACTTTTGTATGGGAGGTCCAATAATTTTTCTCGTTTTTCGACCCATGCTCCTTAGGGAAAGTTGTTCAGATTCACGGTCTGAATACACCCTTAAAATGTGTAGCTTTCTAGCTGGGGTTGTAAAAACTATGTTACTGAGGAGCTCCGGACAATCAACAGCAGACTGAGCAATGTTAACGAGGAAACATGGGGATGGGGAGGACGTTGCAGATGAGAGGTATTCCTGGGTAGGTCGACGTCTCCGCAGAGTTTAACAGAAAGGGCGTGACAAAATACACACACATACATAGTACTATACCTACACTCTGTATTTGTTGGCCTTAATAAATAAAAAACATGACACACATGACCACAGTACCATTTGAGGTAATCAGTAACTTTGCTTCTCCTGCCCAATATGTCTATTTGTTGTTAGCATATTGAAGATTTTAAAATCGAACGATGTGTCAAAGGGTTATAGATGATTACCCTTTCGCCCACAAAAACACTCTATAAGAACGTTATTCCTTAGTCGTCTAGTGGTCCATTCTAAGCCGGAATCGCAAAGATATTAAATTAAAATTAAGATCATTTCAAATCTTACACCCAATCTTACAGTAAATCAAACACTCACTGTGTATAGTGCCCCAGCGGTTCATACGCGACGTATTGCCCCCGCTCCCGCGCAGCGCACGCGTAGATGTCGACGCCGGGGGGCCCTATGCTGCCCCCCGGGCCCCCCATGCTGCCCCCGGGGCCCCCCGGACCCCCCGCGCCCAGCGCAGAGCACGCCGCGCCCAGCGGGCACGAGCCTGAACCACCTGCGATGTTTAGTGACGTGACATTATGTCATCCATGTAGATACACCATAAGTACACCTATTAAAGAACTGACATTGTGCCATCCATGTATTCTCATAATATTGAATTCAATAAATAAGGCAATACGTGCATACTGTAACCGATAGTAACAATTATCTACACTTCAGACATATTTTAAACCAGGCTAAAATATAAAAGTTTTCTTATATGGGTACTTGACGGTACATTTCAGACAAATCTTTAAAACGATGTAAGAAAAAGCAATGTACTATCAGTTTAAAATAACAATGTGCATGACCTTGAAGGGCCGTTGGATAACTTCACTCGGTTGTAAAGGAACATAGACTCTATGTAAAGGAAACAATCATTTGAATGACTCGAGTGAAGTTCGAGTGAGCGAACACGCGTCACATTTGCGAGCGAGGTCATGCACATTGTTATTTTAAACTGATGGTAAGTTAGGTCAGTTGCATTAAAGAGATTTGTTTCAGTTGATCGAAGTTTAAAGACTGAAAGCTGTGTATTGAAAAACATCTCCAGCGGAATAGAAAAAGATATTATCAGCCCAGGCTAAATTAAAGGTTAAGGGACTATCATCATAACTGTTTAACGCATGTTGGTGGTGCGTTGTATGCCGACAGGATCGGGAGCCTCGGAGAGGTGAATAATACGCCAGTAATGTTGTTGTAGAAATGGAACGTCTTTATTAGGGCCAGTGTAGTTTATATAGTAATAAGTACGTGCTATAAATACATGCGTCATTACTTATTAAGCTACGTGAGAGACGTGCGAGACGTGACTATATAAAACTACACTGCTTGCACAAATATCCCTAACAGTACTCCCCCCCTTTGAAAAAGAAAGGATAACATAATATTTAACAATCGTAAAACTAAAAAAATCACAAAAATGTATAAGCTAGGAGTGTAAAGATAAAAAGTGTATAACAGAGGGGAATAAAAACAAAGAAGATATAACAATCATTTTGAACTTAAGTATAAGCTAAACCGTAAAAGTTTGGGTTTACGGCGCGGCATGTCCGGAGCGTGTGAGTGTCGATCCGTTTGTTGCACTCGAAGATGGGGTCCGGGAAAGGGTCGTCTCGTCTGCTGCTTCGACGGCTGGCGACGAGAACGCTGGCTTCAAACCGGTCCATGGAGACAACTGTAGTGTAGTGCGGCCTGTAGCTGGATGGTTAAGCATTTACCATCTCATTTCAGGGCTTTGAACGGGCAATCGTAAGGAGCTGTCACGGACTTTTTAAACATGTCTCTTCTGAGGAATACATGAATGCAGATCTGCAGGTCCTTGTGAACGAAATGTAATCCCGTAGCTACTCGATCCCTCGAACACTTTGTGAAGATGCTTTTTGTGCTGTTCTTCTTTCGTGTTTGCGATGGGGACATCGTTGACGTAGCAAAAGGTGTGCTCCAACCCGTATAACACCGTATTCTTGTAACGCTAAAACGTTTGCACGGCGTTGTGTAGACCCAAACGTCATTTTGACGAATTCAAATAAATCGAAGGTCATTGTTTACATAAATCGCACGAATTGCTGACTCATTAAGTCATTAGAATGTGTCACGCTTGCAATGACGGACGGTTCCGTAACCTTGTCGGTCAGCTCTCTTGTATGTAGGTCAACAAGTAGGTATGTTTTGCTTCATGAAAAATTTTGCACCGAGAATCGAACGTGGAACATCTCGGCTGCGGTGATGGTCCATTTGAAGACACGGCGCGATCCCAGATTCAAATACATGGTCTTCTCCCCATCAGTGTGAATGGGCGTGCCTTAGAGGCGAAGAGATTGAATGCATCGGTCGAGGCTTCTGCTTAAAACAGCTAATACAGATACGTCTGCGCCTGTATCGATTAAAAATCGTGTTCCACTTTTGAGGTAGGTAACAACAGACGGCAGCTGCTTGTATTATTGACGCCTTGTGAACCACAGGCGTGGATGCGCGAGCCAAAAATCGGGAAACCGCGACAGGACGGTTAGCGCCTCGCTGGTCTTCTCTGGTGCTGGCGGCTGTGGTAATGCGGTTCCGGGCTGTAGCGAGACTCCGTACATCGTGGCAAGAATAAAGAGCTCACTTCAGTGACTATATTGCCTCTTGAAATTTCAATCGGTGAGACCCGCTTGTGGGAAGCCGAAAGAAATTGTACAAATCACCAAAGCGAGAAATCTTCCACACGATGCAGCTGTTTCCTTGTCGGGTGCGACGGATCACGTCGGGTGCGATGGATCACGTCGGGTGCGACGGATCACGTCGGGCGCGATGGATCACGTCGGGTGCGATGGATCACGTCGGGGTCACCAGTTTAACGCATGTTGGTGGTGCGTTGTATGCCGACAGGATCGGGAGCCTCGGAGAGGTGAATAATACGCCAGTAATGTTGTTGTAGAAATGGAACGTCTTTATTAGGGCCAGTGTAGTTTATATAGTAATAAGTACGTGCTATAAATACATGCGTCATTACTTATTAAGCTACGTGAGAGACGTGCGAGACGTGACTATATAAAACTACACTGCTTGCACAAATATCCCTAACAACTGTATATCAAAGACTCACAAGGTGCAGGCGGAGGCTGTAGCGAGGCGAGCGATGACTGCGGCGAGCCCAGTGGCGCCACACCCGACAGTAGCGGCGTGCTCTGTGAAGGAATAACAATTGAAATAAGCTTATTCTAGTGACTAATGAATAGACTGACTTCAGTCTATCCATAGTCGATAAGATGAGCTTTGTTTGATCAAGGATCTCATTGTGTGACTACCGATTTAATCTGAATCAAATCGATATGTTTTTGACAGTTCTTAGCTATTCCGCTTCTTTATACATAATAAATTAATTTCAGGCAATGTACCTATATGATCATAGAAACGAAATATTAACGTTGACATTGCCTAGTATAATCATATTAAGTTACCGATCTCGTAAACGGTAGATATAGTCGGAAACATACACTATCCTCAATAGGTCTAATACATTTCGTTGGAATCGGCGTGAAAGAATCTTCTCAAAGGAAAATGGAAATCCTCCATTTCCTCTCCAAGTTCCGTTTTTGGTAAGGCTGTGGTGAGCTGGACTACAAGGAATGTCCTCATCACAATTTGCAATATATTTATTGTTCTTAATCGATCTTTTGTTTTGTAACCCTCCATAATTATGAAACCTAACACTATGAGAGTAATGCCCATACCTGGTCGGGATGGTGCCTCTTGTGCTGCCTCCTCTCGCAGGTGCTGGCGCAGCTCATGGTGCCCTGCATGCTGCCCAGAGTGCCCATGTTGCCCATGTTACTCATACTGCCCACGCCCACGCCCATGCCCGTCATCGCTGTCGACATTATACGATTAGAGTAGAAAAAGATAGGAAATTTACAGATTAATTTAAAAACTTTAAAATAAGCATATATTATAGTTGATAGTAAAAGTTTTAAAAGAAGTGTTAGGTACAAGACAGTTTACAAAAAGTGTTTGAATACATGGATTTAAACCATAAAATTAAAATATTACAATGTTTGTTTATGAAAAGAAACCCACTAAGAATCCAAAATTCAATCGCGGCGGTCTCTGAAGAAAATGGTGCTACAGTTAGAGAATCAAAACTACTTTTACTTATATAAAACAGTTTTTATAACACATTTTAATATAACATGTCAACTAATGTACGCAAAACCTGAAAACCCAGTCCAGAATCTAAACCTGAAAATTGTCTTTAAATTTTCAAAGAATCGGTCTCATCGACATTCAAATTTTAATTTATGAGATGTTGATGTTGGTGTTTGATGTTGATTTTGGTTCCGTTTTATTTTATCAATTAGTTTTGTCTCGATCCCAGTCATCTCAAGACAAATATCATTTTAAATAGTAATCTCTGTATCTGTAATACAACACAAACAGTTTCCAGTCTTTACAAACATTCTTTAACATCATAAACATGCTAAAAACAGTGTAACTACGGAAGAAGCGAAACAAAAGGAGCATAAAGGCCTCACGCCTGTACTCGCAGCGCTGGCAGAACCCCGGGGGGGCACAGAGGGGCGCGGGGGGGCCGGGGCCGGGGCAGGGCGAGCCGCGGCACGGAGCCGTGTCCGAGCTGTCCAGCGAGCCGGCCCGCGACGAATCTACGAGGTGGGGGGCAAGCGGCAAATCATAATGAAAACAACTTAATAACATAGAAAACAGAACTGATCCGATAGTCGTAAGAATATACAGTGTTTCCGAGGATATTATAAGGTTAAGGGCCTGTTTCACCACTTCTGGGTAAGTTCTTGTTAGCTTATCCGACAGATAGTTTGGCATAATTTCATACAAAATATGTCAAACTATCTGTCGGATAAGCTAACAAGAACTTACCCAGAAGTGGTGAAACAGGCCCTTAGACTACTAAACTGAATAACTTTCTATATGTGACCAACATCGAAATCACGAAAAAAAAACAGTTGCCGTGAAATGCTACATACAAAACTGCATACCTACTCGACGAGCGAAGCATATGGAACAGCAGATTTTGTTTTTCGCGATTTCGACTTTGTTCCATAGACAACGTTATTTAGTTTGATAATCTGATCATCCCCTTAAAGACCCTCAGCATATTAAGTTGGACCCTGTTTTTTACAAAGGAAGTTATATTCAAAATTGCTTATAATTTTAAAAATAAAATAAATAAATAACGCTCGCAGGCACGTACATTGTAATGATCCCAAACTAAGCACTAAAGGCTTTTATTATGGAAACCATACAACAACGGCACGAACATATAACTTCCATGACCGAACCGGGATTCGAACCCAGGACCCTGGTTTGGCAGTCCGGCGTGGTAACCATTACACCAACCACCACCAATCCGTCTTGAATTTTTTGTTATTTGACTTTTTTTCTGCCTTTTCTAGTAAATTTTATATGCTTCGTAGATGGACAATTCAAGTTTTCAGCTGATGATAGCAATCGAATCGGAAATTAAAGCAGTCGTGTGTATATCTCATCCCAAAGGCATTTCATCTCCGTCACTCGTTCACCGGTAACTCTAGTTTTCTTGACCACCTCTTTAGAAAGCACACAGTAATATAAAGTGATATATTATGCTCCTCACCGACATAATATGTGGGCACGTAGTGTCTCCTGTCTAGAGACGCGGGGGGTCTGTGTGACTCACCGACATATGTGGGCACGTAGTGTCTCCTGTCTAGAGAGGCGGGGGGTCTGTGTGACTCACCGACATATGTGGGCACGTAGTGTCTCCTGTCTAGAGAGGCGGGGGGTCTGTGTGACTCACAGACATATGTGGGCACGTAGTGTCTCCTGTCTAGAGAGGCGGGGGGTCTGTGTGACTCACCGACATATGTGGGCACGTAGTGTCTCCTGTCTAGAGAGGCGGGGGGCGCGCGGGGGGTCTGTGTGACTCACCGACATATGTGGGCACGTAGTGTCTCCTGTCTAGAGAGGCGGGGGGCGCGTGGTGGCGCGCGGGCTCGTACTCGGCGGGGGGCGCGCGGGGGGTCTGTGTGACTCACCGACATATGTGGGCACGTAGTGTCTCCTGTCTAGAGAGGCGGGGGGCGCGTGGTGGCGCGCGGGCTCGTACTCGGCGGGGGGCGCGCGGGGGGTCTGTGTGACTCACCGACATATGTGGGCACGTAGTGTCTCCTGTCTAGAGAGGCGGGGGGCGCGTGGTAGCGCGCGGGCTCGTACTCGGCGGGGGGGCGCGCGGGGGGTCTGTGTGACTCACCGACATATGTGGGCACGTAGTGTCTCCTGTCTAGAGAGGCGGGGGGGCGCGTGGTGGCGCGCGGGCTCGTACTCGGCGGGGGGCGCGCGGGGGGTCTGTGTGACTCACCGACATATGTGGGCACGTAGTGTCTCCTGTCTAGAGAGGCGGGGGGCGCGTGGTGGCGCGCGGGCTCGTACTCGGCGGGGGGCGCGCGGGGGGTCTGTGTGACTCACCGACATATGTGGGCACGTAGTGTCTCCTGTCTAGAGAGGCGGGGGGCGCGCGGGGGGTCTGTGTGACTCACCGACATATGTGGGCACGTAGTGTCTCCTGTCTAGAGAGGCGGGGGGCGCGTGGTGGCGCGCGGGCTCGTACTCGGCGGGGGGCGCGCGGGGGGTCTGTGTGACTCACCGACATATGTGGGCACGTAGTGTCTCCTGTCTAGAGAGGCGGGGGGCGCGTGGTGGCGCGCGGGCTCGTACTCGGCGGGGGGCGCGCGGGGGAGGGTCTGTGTGGAGGCCATCAGAGCCCCGGGGCCCTCCACGCTGCCCGCAGACACTGTGACACAGATCATTGCTTATTTATACGCTGTCAAGTTAGTGCGCGGCACTACCTGGGTAATGCGGGGCGCGCGGGGGGTATAGAGATGACAGGGGGGCGCGGGGCGGGGCGGGGCGCGTGCAAGCTGTGGGTGTGTGTGTGTGTACACAGTGTTGTGTGTGTGTAGAGTGAGGGAGGGTCGTACTCTTACTGTTGGAGCTGTGTATGCTCTTGTCGAGGTGCTTCAGCTCCATCTGGTCGTGGTGTGTGTGTGTGTGTACACAGTGTTGTGTGTGTGTAGAGTGAGGGAGGGTCGTACTCTTACTGTTGGAGCTGTGTATGCTCTTGTCGAGGTGCTTCAGCTCCATCTGGTCGTGGTGTGTGTGTGTGTGTACACAGTGTTGTGTGTGTGTGTGTAGAGTGAGGGAGGGTCGTACTCTTACTGTTGGAGCTGTGTATGCTCTTGTCGAGATGCTTCAGCTCCATCTGGTCGTGGTGTGTGTGTGTGTGTACACAGTGTTGTGTGTGTGTGTGTAGAGTGAGGGAGGGTCGTACTCTTACTGTTGGAGCTGTGTATGCTCTTGTCGAGATGCTTCAGCTCCATCTGGTCGTGGTGTGTGTGTGTGTGTACACAGTGTTGTGTGTGTGTGTGTAGAGTGAGGGAGGGTCGTACTCTTACTGTTGGAGCTGTGTATGCTCTTGTCGAGATGCTTCAGCTCCATCTGGTCGTGGTGTATCCACAGGTCCGGAGGCTTGATGGCCGCCGACGCTGACGACTTCTGGTATGTACTGCAATGTTAACAATATCTTGTTTAGCAATGCCCATAATCTATAAAAAACGCCAACTCTCCTGGCCCGCGCAGTAATAAAACGTGCGAGCAGTATTGCCGATGTTGCGCGCTCACTCGCACTTAGGAGCCTTACGGGAGACCGTAGTGATGCATCGTGTTATTGTCGATTACTTGAAAAAAACGTTTGTTTTTCAAAACATATTTTTTTATTTAAAAAAAGCAAGTTGTACGCTTAATCTATAATACTTTAATACATAGGTATATTAATATGGGATGTCAATAATTGCAAGTCATAATTATATACCCTGACTAATGATTTTTTTAAATTCCCTACCCACTTATTGACCCTATAATTAGATAAAGGTTTCTAATATTTTTAATTATCTACCCACTATTCTACCATTTGTAAATAGTTCAACGAATTTGATATTTTGCTCATTAGACAGGGCAAGACAACAACCTATTCTTAGAAATCTAATCAGAGTATCGAAAATGCGTGCCGAACACGTGCAGCCCTAGCGCTTAATTGTTTTATGACTGCGCGGGCCAGGAGAGTTAGCGTTTAGTATAGTATGATGGTAGTGAAACTATAGCTACTTACAATGGAGAACTACACAATACACTCCACGTAATAGTTGTTCGTATATTTTAGTTTTATATTCTCTCACTCAGTTGCCGAAACGCTCATAAAAGTTAATCCTCTATTAAATCTCTTGCAGTCACTTTTTGTCTTGTTGACGTAGTAAAAGCTAGCAAGAGATTTAATGGAGGATTAACTTAAATGAGCGTTTCTGCAACTGAGTGTTAGTAAAGTAAAAAAATACGTTTGAAAAGTACGCTTAACTCTCATTTTGACGTCTAATTTGTAGTTGTTGATTTGACTAGTTGTCGTTTAAATGCGTTTATAGCAGGGGTGGCCAACTTGATGAGACATAAGATCTACTGTTTACTAACGAAACCCTGTGCGATCTACCACTTACATACTTCTTGAAATCTTAAATGATAATGCTGCAGTAGTTATTAATATGGTTATGGTTGTGGTTATGGTTATGTTATGAATTATGAATTATTATTATGAATTAGTTGGTAATTACGTTGCGCAGTCTGGTCTACTTATTTATATTTTTGCCTTGCCACGATCGACTGGACTAATAGTCGCGATCGACCCGTTGGCCACCCCTGGTTTATAGGATTGAAGCATGTTTTCCTAAAAATTTTCATTCAATTATCAAAACATCAGTGCTTTAGAGGGGTATCAAGTGTGGAGTGCTACAAGGGAATATGTTAGGTCCAATACTTTTTTTGTTGTACAAAAATGAATTGTCGAATAATATTAATCAATAGGGTCGAGAATGTGGATGTTCTAGGTTCTCACCCGAGACCGAGGTGAAAATTCCACGAGAACAATGAAGAGCATCCACTCTTATTCTCGGCCTTTCTCATTCGTTCTCGGCGAGAATTTAGTGCCTGCTTTAGGTATTAAGCAGCATTCTTTACCTACTTATGTTTCACTGATTTTAATATGCATAGTTATTTTTCTAATTATATTTATTTAAACATTTTAAAATAATTTTTAATATAACTTATGGCGCAGAGTAACGATAGCTACTGCTTTTGATATCCATCTCGACGGCGTCAAGATATACTGAGAAACTGAGAATGTAGTGAGTGTTCATTGTTCTAAAGCAGGCACTACATTCTCGCCGAGAACGGACGAGAAGGGCCGAGAACGAGAGTGTGGATGCCCTTCATTGTTCTCGCGGCGTCGTGAGCCGTAGTAATTTTCCTTTGGAAGTTCTTGCAGAGAATTCTCGCCGAGAAGTTTTCGCTAGGGTGTGTGCTTGTTTTATGGGTTTTCAGCGAGAACTTTCAAGGAAAATGACTACGGCTTATGACGCCACGAAAACAATGAAGGGCACCCACACTCGTTCTCGGCTGTTCTCGGCGAGAATATAGTGCCCGCATTAGTGTTAGTACCTGCTGCCGGCGGAGAGCGGCGGCTGCGAGCGTCGGCAGCACAGTGAGAGCGCGAGTGCTGCTGCGAGCGCGAGTACAGCGCACGCGCCGCCCGCGCTCGCCCACAGCCACGCCGACGTGGCGCTCGCCAGCCCGCCCCCGTCACCCGACTCTGTGGGCACGTGTGCATCTGTCAGCTTGGTATACATGCTGTAGCGACTCACTGTGCCGATACACTGTGCGATCGGGGTCGTAGTTGTGCAGAGTGCAGACCAACAAACTGAACTACTGTTACTATGGGACTAATTAAAAAATAGCATAAGCAATTCGCTCATCTAGTACTACAAAGACGGAATTGTCACAAATGCAAATATGAGTTAATGATGCCAGAATGTTCCAAAATATTCAATAAGTATGGTGTTACTAAGTCGTTTTTATTGTTCAACAAATAAGCGTAAGACGGCGCCACTGTCTTTGTTGCACCGGTACAAAAATTGACTCGCCCTGAGTGTAACAACGCCACATTCGTCATTTGCGCGGGACGCTCCGTAAAATGACAGTTACGTCTTTGTAGTACTAGATGAGCATATTATGCTCACGACTATATTCCCCGAAGGGGTAGTCAGAGATATTCTGAAATCTCAGAACATCCACGTTTCACCAGTAGTACCGAAACTCTGTCCAGTGTGACGGGGGGTGAGCCCGTCGCCACTTGTAATGGACAGTGGGTACAATACATGCCTCGAAATTGAAGCATGCAGGTACGCAGGCAGACACTAAAAAATACGTTTATTTTTTTCGCCGCGACACATTCATTTCGAGAAGCTATTGACATTTTCTATAGAACCTTAGATCAAAATAAAATTAATGGATAGGCCTAAAGAGCGGTAAGTTGAAGCAAACTACTGGTGCACTTGGTCCATACAAACTAGCGCCATTATCTGTCAAATCTAGGGCACTTGCATACAAATTTGAAGTAAACCTTTCATTTGTTTTGCCTCATTTTTCTGGTTTGAAATTTTCGCGTAAGGCCTATCCATTAATTTTATTTAGATCTAAGTATAGAACATATGATTTTGAAGGCCCATTTCCCTCCAAGTATCAAAACAGTTGATAAATCACATCAGTGTTTAATTTCACAAGTTAAACACGTCTTATTAAATCATACACCTCGATATTTATTCAAAGCATCCACCTGATTGTCTGAAAAGAAAAATTATTCCGTGCTTCGAATGACACGGGTTGGTCCCGGCTACTATCTCTGATGGTAGTAGTTGTTACATATAAACCACGTCAGAGGCCGTAAGGCACACCCGAGCGCAGCGCGGGTCGCCTGCTATAGCCGTCCACTCACCCATGGCGGTAGTATGCGGCACGACGGCACTGAACGGCCCCAGCCCCTTGCTGTTCCGCGCCTGCAGCTTGAAGCTGTAGGTGGTCCTCGGCCGCAGTCTGTCCACTCTCGCGCGGGTCGCCTCCCCCACGACGGCTATGGCCGTCCACTCCCCCGCCCCCGCCCCCGCCCCCGCCCCCGTCCCGGAGGACGAGGAGGACGACCCGGACCGTTGTACCGCGTACATTATCACGTAACCTGGCAACATTAGTAGCGTAAAGTTAAGCTCAAGATTATATTCCTCGAGGTGGTCATACTAGGTGATATTTTTGTAACACTTTTCATCACATTTCAAACTTAACAACTTTTACTATGCGAGCAAACATGACATCGCAAAAACAATTCAGCTGTTTTATACATTTGAGTCGAGTAGGCGCTGCCGTTTAGTATGGAACAGCAGATTTTTTGTTTGTTCCGATAGGTTTGCTCCCATAGTAAAAGTTGTTATGTTGTTTAAAAGGTTAATGATACTTTTTCTTACACCCTGTGAAATTTAAGTTTAATTTTGACGCAAAAATACCAAAAGTATGGAGATACTCGTATATGCTTGACGCGTAGAAGCTACCTATGTACCTAGTAATTAAAATGACAGTAAATTGTGTGTATATATGTACTGTACCGGTGATGACTCCGTTGGGCTTGGCGGGGGGGGTCCACACGAGCTCGGCGGCGCGCGCGGGGGGGGTGCGCGGGGGAGGCGCGGGGGTCGCGGGGGGGCGAGCCGGGGGCCGCCTCCAGCGAAGTGTTGGACACCAGCATGGACCACGACGACTCACGACCTCCTGCGAGGTAAGGTCGGGCATTAGGAGAGTTGTGATTCTGGCAGTCTACATACAAGGAGCGAAAAAGCCAATGCCTAAAAACGGCGCCTTTTATTTTTGACTTGAATATTTGAACTCGAATATTATTATTCAGAATAAAATTACAAACAAAACTTGTTATTACAAATACATATCTCAAAACTCAGTCCGAAAGGATATAAAGGCTTGAAGTAAGTAAGTAAGTAGTAAGCTTTATTTTGAAATAAAAAAAATTAGTTTAGTTGATGGCCGTGCCAAAAACAACGGCGAAAAACTAAATGCGTGCGAGCGACGTGAAATTCGGTATGTCAAGTTTTTTTTTGGATGGCTGAATTGAAAACCATTTCGAGATAATTGTCTCAATAATCATATTTTCTATGTCAGAGATTTTAAAATGAAAGGATTACAGATATTTTAATAAAATAACGTCGATTTTCGGTCCGTGCAGTGACGTCACTGGCATACCTGTGAACTCCTTGGTAAACATAAAATCAACTTAAAATAACCGGCCATTAAGAAAAAAAAATACTTTCACAATGTCAGAATTTGACATTTGATATTGCCGTATCTTTTTCCGGCATAGAGTTAGAAAGAGGAGGCAGGTTTTAATTTTTTTAAATACAGCTGTATGTAGTTTTTCTCCGTGGAGTTCGAATTATTTTCTCTTCACCATTTTTGCACTTAGAGATTACAGATCAAAATAATTTAAAAATTAAATTTATATTGATAAACTCGATGAATCGCAATAAGAATGAAACAGGTATCTTAAAATTATGTCTTCTGTCCGTAAAAAATATAAAAATGAAGACAAAAAAAAACTTGACATACCGAATTGTAACCAGATCAAACATAAAATCTTGAACACAGCTAAACAAAAAGCAACACATACCCTTGATAAGTTTGACGGCGAACTCGTAGGTGGTGAAGGGTCGCAGGTCGTCGAGCATACAGTTGAGGTCGGTCGCGTTGAAGGTGCGCGCGCGCAGGCCGGCCGTCGAGTAGCGCACCACGTACCGACGACCGTCCGTCGCCGTCTGCGAGCGGACACACATACAGACACACATTAGAGTAGCGAAGAAGAAGATTAAAAGAAGTGTGCTGTAGAGTTTCTGGCCGCATCTTCTCTACAACGGAACACCTTCCGAAGCGGTGGTAGAATCAAAAATGACGTCAGAAAGTTATCTATGTGATATTATTTTGAATAAAAAATTTTGAATTTGAGTTTGAGTTGAGCGATGCCGAGTATACAGGGTCCAACTTAATATGCTGACACTTTTTTAAGGGGGATGATCAGACCATCAAACTGAACAACTTTCTTTATGGGACCAACAGCGACATCACGAAAACGAAATTAAAATTAAAAAAAATTCGCATTAAATACCTTTCTTGGACATTGTCACACAAATTATCTCGTCACATTTAAAGTTCCAGAATCTAGCCTGGACTTGTATTATGATAACTAGACAACGATATAGAATACATATTATATAGATACAAACATCCATGACTCGGGCACAAATATTATATAACTAGTGTTTTCCCGCGACTTCGTCCGCACAAATTATATACCAGATTTTAAGTCAGATCATAAGCTATCAAACAAAAAAAGTTTTATCAAAATCGGTTCAGTAGTTTTTGCGTGATGCGCGAACAAACAAACAAACAAATAAACAAACACACAGACAAACAGACAGACTAAATTTCTAAAAAAGGTTGATTTCGAATCAGGGATACCTAAAAACCATATCGTAATCTTTTTTTTGTAAATATCTTCAATGTACAGACACACTTCAGTTACAGTTTTATAATAGTTTAGTTGTCATTGGTGTAAGTTGATAAGCGATTTGTTAGGGAGTACAGTTAATCCCCCTGCCCCCTAGGCCACGTCCTTGGTGTCAGTACAGTACAGTACAGGGCATTTCCTCTCCGACTACCGTGCCGAGCGGACGTGTGTGCCGGTTCATGACTTACTGAATAATATTCTGTTGTTTTATTTACTCCGTAAGCTTAACTTTAACTGTGCCTACAGAACGGCACAATGTGGGTGCTCAATAGTGAGTAAGTAAACGAATAACAAAACTTACCTGTCCCTTGGGCAGTGTGGGGTCCGTCCAGTACACCACGGCCGTGGTCCCGCTCAGCATGATAACCTGAAACAACACTATTCATTAACATAGAAATAGAACTAAAGGTAGTTAAACATTGGCTAATGTTTTCGGTTTATGGACAGTTTGTCCCCGTCGTCCACCAGGCCCCCCTCGGCCGCTGGTCGTCAATACAGCGAGTCTATACAGACATACCTTCAGCCCAACGGGTGGTATGGGAGGGGGGGGGGGGGGGGCGGTTCGTCCCCGTCGTCCACCAGGCCCCCCTCGGCCGACGGTCGGCAATATAGAGTCTACACAGACCTCTTCACATCCCAAATACCGCAGTGTCTTAAAAAGAAAGTCTTCGACCAGTGTGTGTTGCCAGTGATGACATATGGAACAGAGACGTGGTCGCTCAAGGCCTCATAAAAAGGCTGAAAGTCACCCAAACGGCAATGGAGAGGGCTATGCTCGGAGTTTCCCTGCGAGATCGGGGATCAGAAATGAAGATATCCGCAGTAGAACCAGAGTAGCTGACATAGCCCAAAAGAAAACTAAAGTGGCAGTGGGCGGGGCAGTCGCAGAACCGATGGCCGATGGAGCTGAAAAGTTCTCGAGTGGTGACCGCGTACCGGAAAGCGCAGCGTGGGTAGTTAGTGGGTAGGGCGTTGTGACGATCCTTGGGGGAGGCCTATGTCCAGCAGTGGACGTCTATCGGCTGAGATGATGATGACGGACATACCTTCAGCCCGACGGGTGGTATGAGGGGGGGCGGTTCGTCCTCTTCGTCGTCGTCGTCCTCGTCGTCCGGCTCCAGCTCGTCCTCGTCGTCCACCAGGTCCCCCTCGGCCGCCGGCTTGGTCCTCACGGTCGCGTACACCGGGGGACCCAGGCCGAGCGCGTTGCTGGCCCGGAGGGATATCACGTACTCTGAGTTCGATTCTGTGTTATATTATAAGATAATTAGTTAATACGTCAGGGAATGTGGATAAGTCAAAGAGATAAGTTTAAAAAAAGTGTAAATTTTATTTTACGAAATAAATGAATATTTTAAGTTAAACTTCAAACCATCAAACTGAACAACTTTTACTGTGAAACTAACATTGAAATCGCGAAAAAATATCAGCTGTCCCGTACATTTTAGTCAAGTAGGTACAGTTTTTGTATAGAATTGTTCATTGTACCACAAGCACGATTTCAAATTAAGATTTCTAAGTTGACTCCATAGCAAAAGTTGTTCAGTTTGATGAGCAGAAAGCATGGATATAATTCTGACGGTCCAGGTCTTACTCTGCCTCTCTGTTAACGAGGAATGAGTTTATGAGAGAGAAAAATTAAATATAACGCTACATACCGAGGTTCCGTATGACGTGAGAGTGTAGACTCTTGGGCAGCTCTCTCGAGGTCTCATCGGGCACGCCGAGCCCCCAGCCGAGCCAGTACCCCCGCACCAGCACCTCCGACGAGTCGCCCTGCTCCGACCACCACACCGAGATCCAGTCCCGCCCCGCGCGCGCTACCGGCGAGAGCTCACGTTATAGTGGCAGTAGGTACATGATACAACGAGCTCCGACCACCACACCGAGATCCAGTCCCGCCCCGCGCGCGCTACCGGCGAGAGCTCACGTTATAGTGGCAGTAGGTACATGATACAACGAGCTCCGACCACCACACCGAGATCCAGTCCCGCCCCGCGCGCGCTACCGGCGAGAGCTCACGTTATAGTGGCAGTAGGTACATGATACAACGAGCTCCGACCACCACACCGAGATCCAGTCCCGCCCCGCGCGCGCTACCGGCGAGAGCTCACGTTATAGTGGCAGTAGGTACATGATACAACGAGCTCCGACCACCACACCGAGATCCAGTCCCGCCCCGCGCGCGCTACCGGCGAGAGCTCACGTTATAGTGGCAGTAGGTACATGATACAACGAGCTCCGACCACCACACCGAGATCCAGTCCCGCCCCGCGCGCGCTACCGGCGAGAGCTCACGTTATAGTGGCAGTAGGTACATGATACAACGAGCTCCGACCACCACACCGAGATCCAGTCCCGCCCCGCGCGCGCTACCGGCGAGAGCTCACGTTATAGTGGCAGTAGGTACATGATACAACGAGCTCCGACCACCACACCGAGATCCAGTCCCGCCCCGCGCGCGCTACCGGCGAGAGCTCACGTTATAGTGGCAGTAGGTACATGATACAACGAGCTCCGACCACCACACCGAGATCCAGTCCCGCCCCGCGCGCGCTACCGGCGAGAGCTCACGTTATAGTGGCAGTAGGTACATGATACAACGAGCTCCGACCACCACACCGAGATCCAGTCCCGCCCCGCGCGCGCTACCGGCGAGAGCTCACGTTATAGTGGCAGTAGGTACATGATACAACGAGCTCCGACCACCACACCGAGATCCAGTCCCGCCCCGCGCGCGCTACCGGCGAGAGCTCACGTTATAGTGGCGGGTAGATAAGTACAGAACATGATACGAGTGATCTAAGTTGGTGATTGTAGGCTGCATTGCTCAAGCCGCAGACAAGGGCTGTAAATGAGCTGAAAATAACGCTAAATTCGTATTTACAGTAATTCTTTAGCTCAACACTAAAAAGTATCGAAATATACCTAGATGCATATACAGGGTCCAACTTAATATGCGGACACTTTTTTAAGGGGATGATCAGACCATCAAACTGAACGACTTTCTCTATGGGACCAACATGGAAATCGTAAAAAAAAAATCTGTTGTCCCATACATTTGGCTCGAATAGGTTTGCAGTTTCGTATGGAGGGGCAGATTTCTTTTTCGCGATTTCGATGATGGTTCCATAGAGAAAGTTGTTCAGTTTGATGGTCTGATCATCCCCTTAAAAAAGTGTCAGCATATTAAGAAGGACCCTATATATAAGTCGGCTTGGATGGGGATCGAACCATCGCCTCCTGCACGGCAGACAAGGTTACTCGCCACTGGACCACCACGGTTTTTTACGGCTACGGCTAGATGTCAGTAGTAAAACTAGGAATATAACTCACTGGTGAGGGGGGGAGGTTGTGGAGGCACCCTGGTCTCGTCGCGCTGCTGCTGCTGCGTGGTCGCGGACACCCACTCGCTGAACGGACCCGACCCGTTCGCGTTGATAGCACACACGCGGATCTGTTCATTATATTCTTTGTTTTTATATTTATCTAAGGCATTTGACAGCGTTCATCATAGAACATTGCTATTAAGACAACTTACGAATTTAATAGCAGGGCTCTTTATAAGATAATCGACTGCTTCGAAGACAGTCAAGAGTAGAGTTCAAAAAGTATTAGTGAGCTGAACTAAATCGTCGGGATATAAAAATAAAATAGGTGTACCTCAAGGTTGCATTTTAGGTCTGTTCCTTTTTTTATCTACACAAATGTTTTATCACGTTTGGAGTATAATTGGTTGATAACCGTCGATTGTATTATTTGCTAACGATAATTCGTTTTGTTCAAAGTTAATAGGAACGGTATAGATCTCTTAAAGGCCTCCGCTCATTGCAGCGATATTATCGCTGCAATTTTGCGATAATTGTTCTCAGTACATTTTGTATAGGGACGCGCTCGATCCCACACACTGCCGCGATATTATCGCAACCTGACGCAATCTCTTTCTACTACATTCAGTGGTGTGCGCATGCGTGACGCGAATCGCGGAATCGCTGCAGTGTGTAAGGTGATATCGCTGTCGATAATATCGCTCGATAATATCGCTGCAATGTGTGGAAGCCTTAAATGTCTTCAATCGACTTTGTTAAAAAACACGTCTATAAGTATGATTACAATACTCGAAATAATATCAAATTCTTTGTCGTAAGTTTATGTGCATGCAGATATTTCCACAATTTGAAATAAATGAGGACGCATGTTTTACGAATTTCAGACGCGCACTTATCCGCGGCGAATCGGACGAATCGTCAGAAGAATTAAAAGTTAATTTGTTTCGATCGTCTCCTTCGGCTCCTTCGCCGCGGATGGATATGAGGTCACACTTCATGTGTTCACTATTCAACCCTCTTCAACACACTATTCACTCCTTTGTTTTTTCCATTTCATTTTTTTTCTCACTTCAACACGGCTTTGCCAACAACCCAGTTGTTGCTGTTTTAATAAAAGTTCAGAGACAATTTTAGTGTAATCGGAACCGTACCTGATAAGTAGTGGCAGTGTCCAGGCCCCGCAACTCAGCCCTCCTCGCGTCGGCCGGCGTGGTCAGCGAGTCGGCCTTGCGGCGCGAGGCCCCGCTCGTAGACCCCGCGCTGGTGCCCGTAGGCCCCGCGGCGCCCGGGGCCGGGGCCGGGGCCGGGGCCGGGGCCACCGCGCGGTACCGCACCTTGTAGCCTGTGAGCGCGCCGCGGTGCGTGCGAGAGGGAGGTGCCTCCCAACGGACCAGGATCGACTGCGGGTCACAATACAACGGTCGGTCACACTTTATAGATGAATGTTTTGTGTGTATTTCACATCGAACGCCTTCGTGCTTCGGAAGTCACTTCCCAAGTGATGACAAGAGCTCGTTATCTTGTCGCATTGACGTCACGATAGTAGGTAGGGGAGAAAGTGGCACGCCTTGGAATTTGAGGTACATTAGAATAAAAAATTTAATAACTTCCGTCCCATTTACTATAGCCATTGAACTGACACGTCAGTGCAACGAACAAGATAGCGGGGTCTAGTAGTGATACTCAGTGGCACCAGTAGACACAGCGGTGACGTTAGACGGGGCCGCGGCAGTGACGTCACTGGGAGTCCTGACGCGCAGGGCTGCCGACTACGCGCCCGCAGCGGCTCACACTACCACGGAGTACAGAGCGGCCGCGCGCAGCCCTGACAGCGTGTAAGTGGTGGAGGAGGGGTCTGAGACCGACAGTACAAGATCGCGGGGTCTAGTGATTCTACTCACAGTAGCGTCCTGACGCGTAGGGCTGGGCTACAGCGCACCCCCAACGGCCGACACAACTACGGAATACAACGCGGCTGTGCGCAGCCCTAACAGTGTGTAGGTGGTGGAGGAGAAGTCTACCCACTAATGTTGCTCTCTACCGTGACGTCAATGCGTCAAGATAGCGGGGTCTAGTGATGATACTTACAGTGAGTCGACCCAATTCAAGGCGAGGCTCATCAAGTTAGACGTGGTCTCTGGCAGGAAAACACCACTTTACCTGACCCACTCCTCCCTCTTATGGAGAGCCTCCCTCCAGGCCAAGAGCTGCCAAGGCCGATTTGGAAGTGCTTAAATAGACACCGAACTCAGGTCGGCCGGAGTAAAGACAACCTGTTCAAGTGGGGTTACATAGACGAGTCTGATCTCCAGTGTGAATGCGGTGTTGCCCCACAGACCATGGCCCACCTCATATCCTGCCCTGACACCTGCTCGCGAGCGGAGCTTATAGACGCTGCCGACTAGCTACTGGGCTAGAAAGATATAAAAGGACTAGTCATCGGCTCGATAGAAGAAGATACTCACAGTGGCGCCAGTAGACACAGCGGTGACGTTAGCCGGAGCCGCGGCAGGGACGTCGCTCGGCGTCCTGACGCGCAGGGCTGTCGACGGCGCGCCCCCGGCCGCCGACACTACCACGGAGTAGAGCGCGGCCGCGCGCAGCCCTGACAGCGTGTAGGTGGTGGAGGAGGAGGAGGAGTCCACCCACTGCTGCTGCTCGCGGCCGCTCTCCGTCTGGTGGAGTGGTATGTAATGTTGGTTTAGTGATTGGTAATTTGGTTGAAAATTCTTTGCGGTCTCACAGACCCTTTGCACACAAGTATAGTATAATGAGGAATTTTCCGAAAGCTAATTAAAAAAATATATAATTAAAGATGGCGCATAAAATATATTTTAGTTTTAACTTTTCAGGAAAAAAAACGTTTGAAAATCATGCTAAACTCACATTTACAGTAATTCTGTACCTTGAATACTATTTTAAATAACAGGATACATTTAAAAAAGTATCGAATCGACGCCGAAAAACAAAGCAAAGCGTGCGTGTTAACGTTTGATAAAGAGTTGCTAATTCGACTTGAGATGGAAACTCGCGGATTAATTTGCTACAATATATAATAATTATACTATAAATGGACTCTATTTCATCAAGGAATCATACTTGTAATTGATATTTGCTTGCCTTCATGGTAGAATATACTGGAACATTTTATTTTTATAAAACGTAAATTATATGTAAAGCCTGACCAGAAATATAAAGAACCTGGTTTGGGAGCGCTGCAATCGAGTATAACCTTAAATATCAGTGATCCAAGTACAAAAGTTAATTCCAATGATTTTCTGCGACATGGCGAGGTTTTTTATATTTCTGGTCGGGTTTTACCATATTTTTCAAATGAATTATCAATCATTCATTCATTCTCGATAGATCTCGTTCTCACCTCGGTGTAAGTGATCGTATACTTGGTGGGAGGCAATACGTGAGGCGGTGTGGCATGAGGCGCGGTCCACGAGACCCGCAGCGAGTGAGGACCCACGGAGCCCGCCGTGACGTCACGCGGGGGTCCGTACGTCAGCTCCTCGGCTGGCGTGTGCACTTCTACATGCTGTGGGGGAAACGAATATGATACAAGTGAGTTAAGTTGGTCATTACGGTCGAGGCTGGATTGCAGCACGAGCCGCAGGCGAGAGCGGTAATCAGCCGAGACTATAATGACCATCGCTCACGAGATACATACGAAGTTTACACTGACATACATACACACTGTTACGGCTGAAATGAAATTAAATAATTTATTTGGTATGAATGGCTGTATGGGTACGATACCTTAGCTTTTAAAAAAGGCAGGACTGTCTTGAATATGATTCTGGCATGATCTAAGCA
This sequence comes from Agonopterix heracliana, assembly GCA_963693445.1. Lineage (NCBI taxonomy): Eukaryota > Metazoa > Arthropoda > Insecta > Lepidoptera > Depressariidae > Agonopterix > Agonopterix heracliana. The sequence continues at coordinate 193,239 of OY856334.1, forward strand.
CACACGATGAACTTTTTTAGGACGTAAAAGATAATGCATCTTTTCTTTGAATGTTTGGTCCAAATGGCACTTGACAAGGTTCGCAATGAATGCGAGACATAAATCGCGCAAGAGAAATAAACACAGAGATTCGATATTTTACAAGGTCCAACTAAGAACCGTTGGACCACGGCCGGTCCCCAGGCTTCACACATAGCCTGGCGGAAGATCTTCCCTTCTCACTGGAGGTTCCTCTACAAGAGTATACAGGTGTAACAAAACACTCTAGTAATACTTAAGGGGGTGCTTCAGCCCATGAAACTGAACAACTTTCACTATGGAGCCAACTTCGAAATCGCGAAAAAAAAGTCAGCTGTCCCATACATTTTATTCGAGTCGGTACTGCAGCTGTTTTTTTTTTTTGCGATTTCGATTTTGGCTCCATAGTGAAAGTTGTTCAGTTTGATGATCTGAAGCACCCCCTTAAGTATTACTAGGGTGTTTCGTTCGTTTGTGTAGTAAAGCTGATGATTCACTCACGTCGGTGGGGGGTGAGACGGCATGCTGCGTGTGAGCGAGCACGGAGAACAGGTAGGTGGTGTTGGGTTGAAGCGACGCCACGTTCATCTCGTGTCGAGTCGCCGCGCCTCGGGACACTCGCTCCCTGAATATCACCAAGACTTTAAGTAGTCCCAGATCTATGTGTCATCAAACCGGGGCCAACGCCCCGCGCGTTGTTTCAAGGCGGCACCGATATCATGTGATTTAAGAAACTGTTTCACTGAAGCTTTTTCTCCCCTCCGGACGGAAAGCGTCAATTCTCGTCCCGCTGCGCAAAACGTAGTTGTCGCTTTCCACCTCCGCCGAGGAGAAAAATAGTGTACGGGTAGTAAATAAGAAAGCCTCAAATCACATGTTTGTTGATCTCAGCTTCGCTTCGGTCAACAGTTATATGAGTTCTTGAGACCTTTCTTACTTTCCTGCCCTCGGTGTGTAATCTACTATAAATAGCTTGATAATATTGCAGTAAAGTTTTACATCGTATTGCAGTAATCTCCTTATATTTCAGTAAAATCTCGAGCTCGCTTTGTTCGCTCTATGCTTCACGATAACCGCCCTTAACGCCCTCGGCGTACAGATCACACCCCCGTACAAAACAAATGCCTCCTCCCCATTACTCCACATTAAGCTACTCTTTCTTAGTCGGACCGCGATGCCCGGCATTTCAAAAGCCCGTGGAAGATCTTCCCTCTTTTTTTATCTTCCTCCAGATGTAATGCCTTTGGATGAACATAAAAAGAGCCACCTTCCCATTATGCCGGTCTTTAGTCGGACCGCGATGCCCGGCATTTCAAAAGCCCGTGGAAGATCTTCCCTCTTTTTTATCTTTCTCCAAAGGCAATGATACTGGTATTTTTATTGTTATTATTTTTATAAGATATATAAAACATAACTCACCTCTCACTCCCTTTAACTTTATAAACGACAGCATATCCCGTAATCTCCTCTCCCTTCACCGCCGGCTCCTCCCAGCTCAACGTCACGAACCTATGCTTCACGATAACCGCCCTTAAAGCCCTCGGCACAGAGACCAGACTCCCGTTACCCTTCCTCAACTCGTCGAGATCCAGACCTTCGGCAGCGTGCAAATAATCATCGAAATTATCTTGGGCTATATCTTTAGATATATCTTGTTGGTCTTGGTATTCATCATATTCAATATCAGGACCCGATGTGTAAGCTGATGAGGTCTCTCCTAGGAAGTCTAGGTCTTCGGGCTGATCTAGACTTTGGTCTGACCCAGATGATATGAGACTGTTGAATATGTCGTGAGTTGAATTTTTTATGTTTTTAGTGTTGAATTTTTTTGGTGATTTTTTTGGGGTTTTTGTGGTCGATGTTTCTGTGGAAGGGGAGAGGTAGAACGGAAAAATGAATTAAAAGAAAAAAAGAATAAAAATAAAAGAAATAAACCATAAAGAAATTCTTTAAAAATAAAAAAGATACAAAAGTTTTTTTTTTAATAATCTTAACATTTAAAAAAGGGAAAAATAAAAAAAAATACTGTGTTGGTATTACTATGATAATAATGGTTTCGACAGATACATTGGTATTTGATTTACTTTCATAGACCGATTTTTTTTTATAAATGTTGTTTCTTTTATGACTAGTATTTTAAAAAATGTGTATAAATGTCAAAAACTTGCAAAAATATCTCTCTATACAATTAAAATTTATTGTCTTCCTTATTTTATTAATGAACCAATCTCAAATCAGGGGCGGATCCAGGATTTCATGTTGGGGGGGGCCCATCGGCCAACTCGGGCCACGTATTAAGATTAAAAGAAATTAAGAGAGCTCATTTCTTTACTCGGCCTCAAAATTCAGAGGTTCGTGGGGGGGGCCATGGCCCCCTGGCCCCCCCCCCCCCCTGTATCCGCCACTGTCTCAAATGCTCCTGTGTTTCTAAGCACATTCAAAAAAGTTAAAGAGCAAGCAAGCGCTTGGCATTGCCTTAATATGCCTGACGCCTGATGTATTCATTATCTTGAGAGCGAGCACTAGAGATCGCTTTACTATCATTTGCTTCCTGACGAGAAACGGCAAATAGTGCCATGCATATGTATATTCTCAAGACTATATTCCCCGAGGGGATAGTCAGAGATATTCTGAAACCTCAGAACATCCATGTTTCACCAGTAGTACCGAAATTTCTGTCCTGTGTGACGGGGGGTGAACCCGTCGACACTTATAATGGACAGTGGGTACAATACATGCCTCGAAATTGAAGCATGCAGGTTTCCTCACGATGTTTTCCTTCACCGAAAAGCCAGTGGTGTTACAAATCGTACATAAATTCCGAACAACTCATTGGTACGAGTCGGCTTGGACGGGGATCGAACCATCGCCTCCTGCACGGCAGGCAAGGTTACTCACCACCACGACTATCAATCTCATTTTTTTTTTTTTTTTTTGGACATTATCACACAAATTATCTAGTCACATTTAAAGTTCCAGATTCTAGCCTGGACTTGTATTATGATAACTAGACAACGATATAGAATACATATATAGATACAAACATCCATGACTCGGGTACAAATATTCATATTCGTCAAACAAATATTTGTCCCTTACGGGATTCGAACCCGCGACCCTCGACACAGCAGGCAGGTTCACTACAGACTGTGCTGTCGGGCCGTCGTCATTGGTTTACTATCATTTGCTTCCTGACGAGAAACGTTAGATAGTGGCGATGATGATATAAACTCACCATCCCCGGGCGGCAGCACGATGAGGCGCAAGCCAGCCACCGCGGTTCCGGCGGCCGACGAGGCCATGCACTGGAACATGCCGGCGTCCACTCGCAACACACCCTGTATACGTAGCGAGGTGCTGCGGACAATAGTGGACCTTAGCGACGTAGCTATTGATAACAATATCCCTTGTGTAGTAATGGCGATATGCTGGTATGATTATGCTGGACGCTGGTATGATTGGTTATCGGTGACGTGATAATATAATCATCTCGTTGATCTCTCCTAGAACCATTGAAGCGTTATTTTAATCATGACGTGATAATGGCGCTCCCTATTGGCAAGTGATGACTTGATATTATTACTCTATTGGTTTATGAATGAATGAAATTTATTTTATTTACACCAAAACACAGATACAGCATAGAAAATAAACAAAAAAACGATAATGGTACAAATAAGGCGGTTTATCATGACGTGACAACAGTTCTGGCTCGCTATTGGTTACCTACGACGTGATAGTAGTAATATTCGCTTCCTATTAGCTAACCATGACGTGATGTGACATCTTATTGGTCTCACCTAGTATTATCGACGTACTATTGGTTAATCATGTCGTGATACCGGCTTCTTATTGGCTACCGATGCGATGATACTGTTACTCTGTTGCTTTGACATCACGAGAAACTAGTTCTGTAATTTGCTACCTATGACGTGCTGGTAGTAATACTTGTTCTCTATACTATAGGTTAGCCGCGATGTGATCTAATTACCCTTTTGGTGTCTTATAGTATCATCGACGCGCTATTAGTTAATCATACCTTTCCCCCTATTGGCTACCGATGACGTGATACTATTACACTATTGGTTTATCATGACGCAACACTATTTCTGGCTTGCCATTGGCTACCTATACCTAACGTGATAGTAGAGTAATACACACTCCCTATTGGTTAGCGAGGATGTTATGTAATCATCCTGTTGGTCTCTTCTAGTATCGTGTAGGTATTGTATCATCGGCGCGTTATTGGTTATTAATGACGTGATACCGGCTCGCTATTGGCTAATAATGCGGTGATCACTCACCCGTCGATGATGGCGATGTCGTTGTCGTTGGGGGTGAGGGGCTCCCCGTCCTTGAGCCACGTGACGGCGGGGGGAGGCCTAGCACGCGCCTCGCAGCCCAGCGTGACGTCACCGCGCGTCACCGCACGCACCACCGGCCCCGCTGACAGTTGCACCCGGGGAGACGTCTGTGTGCGGGGCATTACAGAAAGGTGTTCTCATTATTAGGAACCTTTGATACAGTATATGTCAAGATTGAGAGTCGAAGATACGAAAGCGTCGAAAAAAATTGGAACCAGTACTGGTTCCTAAACCCTATACATATACACGCACACATACATAATTTGTAGGGCGCCTCACGCACACCGACCTATGAAACTTGGCCCCTTTTGTTTTATACGGGATATTAGTGAGGCTCATTCTAGACATATACTTTTTCTAAGTTAGGAATTAAAACGCTGTTTATGAAATCTTGGAAAACATTTCATTTTATTAAAGGTATTTACCAAAATTCAAAAACCATTTGGACATTATGTGATATAAAAGTTGTGTGAAAATCATCATAGTTCTCTATCCATTATTTCTCGAGTGATTTGAAATACCAATGCAAAGTTAGGATGAATAAGCTGGATTCCTTTGCCTGGCTGCCTTTTCTATTCAGTTTGACAGTTTAATTTCTACAGTCCAAGGTACTATACAGCAATGAATGCAACATAATTTTGAAATTTCAAAAATTTAATATTATTCGCCTGCATTATCCCACTGCTGGGCAAAGGCATCTACTTTAATCTTCCAATCCATCGTTAATTTGATCGGAAAAAGACGTATCTCTTATTATTCAAAAATGTTCTTTAAAAAACATAATTATTGTAACACCGAGAGCAGGAATTACATGAGATCTGAGGCTTTCTTATTTACTACCTGAGGTTAGTAGGTATACTATTTTTCTCCTCGACGGAGGTGGAAAGCGGCAACATCGTTTAGCGAAGCGGGACGACATTTGACGCTTTCCGTCCGGAGGGGAGAAACATATTTTTAATGTTTGTTACACCTGTATAATAAAACAAATAAAAGTTTACTCACGAGTACAGTCAGATGTGTGGTGTGGTCGGTGGAGTCGAGCTTGTTGTGAGCCCGGCACGTGTAGGTGCCCGCGTCCAGTGCCCGCGCCGACTGTACCCGCAGTGAGCCCGACCCGACCAGGTAGAAGCGAGAGTCCAGGTCACTACGGAGATAACAATTACTATGTTATCACTGCAACTGTTAACTGTTATTTGTCACTTTCACATATCTTTTTATTTTGTTTTTTAAGTTTCTAGAATATAATAATAGATAAGTACCAAAGTAAATTGTCATCTGAAGTCAACATTTTTCTTTCATTGGCTGAAACGTTCTTTGAAACGTTCTTTTTTCTATTTCGTTTGTGACTGTTAAAATTACGCATGTGGTGTTCACTTTTAAGTGGTTATACATTTAGCTTAAGACATAGTTAAGTATCATAATGATTGTATTAGTGTAATAACTGTAAGTGAATCAAATAAATAAAAATAAAATAAAATAAATACTATTATAAGTTCTTGTTAGCTTATCCGACAGCTCATTTGACATATCTCGTATCACACGTTCGTCCATCAACGCCTCTTTTGCTGGCCACTGCAGTAATGTACTTGTACGAAGTACGTACATCAATTATCGAGGTCAGTCGATAGATGTTATTTCGCAGCACCTAGCTCAGCAGTTGAACATTGAACGCGGACATCATGCGACCTCGATAGAAGTGCATCGTACATAGGGCGCTAACATTACCTTTTAAGAGCATTTACAATATCAAAGCAGGGTTTGAATATACGTCGATACAACATCAACAGCATCTCTCAGCCGTTTCATTCCTGTCGGCCGTATCCGACTTCAGCACTCACCTCATAGCAAGCATTAGCATCGTAGCATATCATTAGCATTATCCTTAGCATAGCATACTAGCATTCTCATTAATGTGATAGCTAAATCAAATTAGCTCTCACAGTACTATACCTCAGATCTATGGCGACGCCATTGTTGAGCCACGTGATGTCTGGCTTAGGGTTGCCCACGGCCGCGCAGTCGAATGTCACCGAGGCGCCTGCAATAGTAATGGTTACAGGGAGTCAATAACATTTATAGTTAAAAAAGCTGTTAAGTAAGCAAGTATCCAGACTTGCCTGTCCCTTTTTTGTCCTGGAAGAGATGGGTAAAGTGCAAGAAGTTTGGAATCCTCTATAGTGGAGCACAGACTGCCTAACAAGCGGTGAAACATGATAATACTGCTTCGTGGTCCGTAATGATCGTTCTTCTCCGTAGTTGTTTTTAGTGATGTTAACTTTGTCCCTTTCTAATGTATAAATTGACGTCATTCAATTGTCGCTCATGTCTTTGTGACGTCATTGGAATAGAAAGGGACGCACGTAAAATTGGAAATATCGACGACGAAGACGAACGTCAATTTTCTTGTATCAATGCTTGTAAGGAGGAGTGCTATCCTTTATGATTTAGATCCATGGGTAAAGTGTCACAGTAAAACAAAAGACAACGCGAGTTTGGTATGGAAGATTGGTGCCTTATTTTTTGCCGTTGTTCTTAGCGCGTCCATCAAGCAAATTTGAATTCTTTCGTTCAGAATAAAGTAACAAACAAAACTTGTTATTACATGTTTATCCCTAAACTCAGTCTGAATGGAGATATAAAGGCAACGATATCAATGTAGAGTCTATGTCTATGTATAAAGGCTTGAAGTTGAAAATATATTCATTACGTTTACTTCATGCCTTTAAATCTCCGTTCAGACTGAGGCTCTAACCTCTATACTTGTCATAAAGTTTTGTTTGTACCTTTATTCTGAACTATAATATTCAAGTTTGATTGATGGCCGCGCTAATAAAAAGGCGCCATTTTTAGTCATTGGCTTTTTCTATACCTTCTATGACGGTGAGTGGTTGAGGCGTGGCTATGAACCGAGGCGGTGACTCCACTCCGCTCGTCTCGGTTGTCACTCGCAGCTCCATCTCGTCACTCGTCCTGTAAGCGTCATCGTTTACAATGTATCAGTTTAACATTCACTGAAGTCGTCTAGTAGTGGCGATGATGATGATAACGAAAATGCCAAAAATAACAAAAGAATGTTCCGATCTTCCACAAGGCTAGATACGATGCTTGGGACTGACCGAGGACCAACGTTGTTAGTTTGAACTTATTATGTTTGGTCTTGTTAAAACGATCGATCCATTTAGGATTGCACATAACATTGCATCTTGCCAGGCCTAGCGTACTCTGCAGTTAAGGTACAGTATCATAAGAAAGAGTATCAAATACTGTATTTCACAGCTTTAATTGACAAAAAACAATATTTACAATTCAATCTCCTTAGTTATTTCATTAAAATAAGATAACGTTTATTATATATTATCAGATACTGTAGAAAAACAACTATTAAATAGAAACCCCCTTACTCGAACAGCCCACCCCAATACTTAGATCAAAATAAAATTAATGGATAGGCCTAAAGCGCGTTAAGTTGAAGCACACTACTGCGGGGCTAGTACGCCAACCCGCGATAGCGTGATATAGCTTTATCACGCTTCCGCTCTCTTTTTATTTGCACGCGACATAACGAGATAAAAGACTAAATTTGACAGACGGATGTGTTAAATGTCGCTATCGCGGGTTGGTGTACTAGCCCCGCTGGTGCACTTGGTCCATACAAACTAGCGCCATTATCTGTCAAATCTAGAACACTTGCATACAAATTTGAAGTAAACCTTTCATTTGTTTTGCCTCATTTTTCTGGTTTGAAACGTCCGCGTAAGGCCTATCCATTAATTTTATGTTGATCTAAGCATATACGTACATTCCCTGCCCTCACTAATTTTAACCTCATCCCTCCACTTGGTAGGAAGGGTGGCAGAATAAAGTAGGCAATAGTGTATCCTGTCTTACTCGCACATACTCATCATGCTTACTTTTCATTGTCAGTTTTTATTTTAATCATTTGAGGAAAACTTACAAACTGTTCACAGGATAAGGTATCAACATTTTTAAAACAGCATAGCCAACTAAAAGTTGAACTAGTTACGTGGTTGGTTACATGTTTGTTTTAATTTGTATATTCGTTGATTTCATTGTACGAATCGCTCTCGGAGTTTCTCATCAATATTAACTTTACTGTAGCTAACCCTGATATAGGGCTCGATCTTTTTAATTGAAGGATTGAATCAATGTAAATCTGCTTTTTCACCCCTCCGGGCGGATAGCGTCAACTTTCGTCCCGCTGCGCTAGACGAAGTTGCCGCTTTCCGCCTCCGTCGAGGAGAAAAATATTATAATAACCTCGGGCAGTAAATAAGAAAGCCTCAGATCACATATTTGTTGACAACAATTACATAAGATCTGAGACCTTTCTTACTTTCTTGCCCTCAATACCTTCACATGGGCTGCTTCTAGCCACACCGGCGACCCGTTGCGTAGCCACGTCACCCTCGGTACAGTAGTAGACTCACGTGTATGTAGCGGGCTGCATGTGTATAGACACTCGGCAGCGGTAGGTCCAGCTCCAGCGCGCCGCCCGGCAACACTGTGACCCGTTGCGTAGCCACGTCACCTGAGGTATCGTAGCCTCCACCCCCAGCATCACAGTAGTAGACTCACGTGTATGTAGCGGGCTGCATGTGTATAGACACTCGGCAGCGGTAGGTCCAGCTCCAGCGCGCCGCCCGGCAACACTGTGACCCGTTGCGTAGCCACGTCACCTGAGGTATCGTAGCCTCCACCCCCAGCATCACAGTAGTAGACTCACGTGTATGTAGCGGGCTGCATGTGTATAGACACTCGGCAGCGGTAGGTCCAGCTCCAGCGCGCCGCCCGGCAACACTGTGACCCGTTGCGTAGCCACGTCACCTGAGGTATCGTAGCCTCCACCCCCAGCATCACAGTAGTAGACTCACGTGTATGTAGCGGGCTGCATGTGTATAGACACTCGGCAGCGGTAGGTCCAGCTCCAGCGCGCCGCCCGGCAACACTGTGACCCGTTGCGTAGCCACGTCACCTGAGGTATCGTAGCCTCCACCCCCAGCATCACAGTAGTAGACTCACGTGTATGTAGCGGGCTGCATGTGTATAGACACTCGGCAGCGGTAGGTCCAGCTCCAGCGCGCCGCCCGGCAACACTGTGACCCGTTGCGTAGCCACGTCACCTGAGGTATCGTAGCCTCCACCCCCAGCATCACAGTAGTAGACTCACGTGTATGTAGCGGGCTGCATGTGTATAGACACTCGGCAGCGGTAGGTCCAGCTCCAGCGCGCCGCCCGGCAACACTGTGACCCGTTGCGTAGCCACGTCACCTGAGGTATCGTAGCCTCCACCCCCAGCATCACAGTAGTAGACTCACGTGTATGTAGCGGGCTGCATGTGTATAGACACTCGGCAGCGGTAGGTCCAGCTCCAGCGCGCCGCCCGGCAACACTGTGACCCGTTGCGTAGCCACGTCACCTGAGGTATCGTAGCCTCCACCCCCAGCATCACAGTAGTAGACTCACGTGTATGTAGCGGGCTGCATGTGTATAGACACTCGGCAGCGGTAGGTCCAGCTCCAGCGCGCCGCCCGGCAACACTGTGACCCGTTGCGTAGCCACGTCACCTGAGGTATCGTAGCCTCCACCCCCAGCATCACAGTAGTAGACTCACGTGTATGTAGCGGGCTGCATGTGTATAGACACTCGGCAGCGGTAGGTCCAGCTCCAGCGCGCCGCCCGGCAACACTGTGACCCGTTGCGTAGCCACGTCACCTGAGGTATCGTAGCCTCCACCCCCAGCATCACAGTAGTAGACTCACGTGTATGTAGCGGGCTGCATGTGTATAGACACTCGGCAGCGGTAGGTCCAGCTCCAGCGCGCCGCCCGGCAACACTGTGACCCGTTGCGTAGCCACGTCACCTGAGGTATCGTAGCCTCCACCCCCAGCATCACAGTAGTAGACTCACGTGTATGTAGCGGGCTGCATGTGTATAGACACTCGGCAGCGGTAGGTCCAGCTCCAGCGCGCCGCCCGGCAACACTGTGACCCGTTGCGTAGCCACGTCACCTGAGGTATCGTAGCCTCCACCCCCAGCATCACAGTAGTAGACTCACGTGTATGTAGCGGGCTGCATGTGTATAGACACTCGGCAGCGGTAGGTCCCCGCGTCGTGCGCTCGCGCGGGCTCCAGCTCCAGCGCGCCGCCCGGCAACACTGTGACCCGCGCCGCCTCCAGTCGCACTGGAGACCCGTTGCGTAGCCACGTCACCTGAGGGGGTTGTGTTCTAAGTGTTTGAACATCTAAGCGAGGCTACAGAATACACCGTGGAATCTGGGTCGTTTTGAAGTCGAAACAGGGTGCTTTAAACCGTTTAACTTAAACAACTGGGGAAAAACACGTAAAGTACTCGTAAATATCTCTAGGTGTCCCCGTGGGAATCGAACACACGATCTCCGTGTCAAGAGCCCAATGCTCTTAACCATTAGATCACGGAGGTAGTTTTGTTTTGTTAGTTTCTGATGCTGTCGATGACCGCACTCACGTCTAGCCGCAGCGTGGGAGGGGCGCGGTGGTTGCCGGCCGCGTACACTCTGCGGTCAGGTCGCTCCGCTCCGCTCAGGGGCGCGAGGGCGAGCCGCGGGGGCGCGCGGGGGGAACACGGCAGCAGGGCGGCCGATCCCGCTACAGCCAGGATACTGCGAGGTCCGGGGGATATTTGCGGCAGCTCTGCAAAAAGTTGTTAAGTATTTTAGAAATAAAACTGGAACAGAGCGTAAGCTCCTAAATAAGACGATTGATCTAGAGTGCCATCGGAAGACTTAAATCGTGCCGTGAAGTTGTAGTATTTCGTGAGAAGCCTGAAGGACGGATATAGGCAGATGATCAGTCATATTACCTGCTAGTAAAACGCTGGCCACCCTGGACACTATGGTGCCGACGCCGTCGACCGTCGCCACGCACTGGTACCTCCCCGCCAGCGGGGCTGTCACTCCCTCGATAACCAGCGAGCCGTTCTGAAGCTGCTTCCTGAAACATGGAGAAACATTGATTTTAAACTAACGAAATATAACATCTTCCTTAACCGGCTGGGCGCTGACTCTATCTCTTCGACATATTGACTACAGTAGTACAAGCCTGTACCTGCTGGTTACAGCTAACTAGACGCCCCATTACACCCCAGTCCCGAATAAAGTCACACTAAAGTATTCGACTTAGAGGTCAAGCGGATGCTGACTTCGATGCCAAGCGCGATGAACTTAAAGCCAGACCAGCCGCCGACATCCAGTTTAACTTCCTTAATGGGTTGACATGTAACCTGTGCGGACGCCCTTTTAAAGCCAAGATAGGCTACATCAGCCATCTAAAAGTACATCAACGAAGCTCTCAAAGTCAGTAGCCATAATCAGTCGCGACTCCAACACGGCCGTGCACCATCCTAGCTAACCATCTTAGAATTAGCTTACATAGAATATATTTACCTGTACTTGTCAGTGTTCAATATCACATCTTCCATGGTCGGCTGGGCGCTGACGCTGTGCCTCCACGTCAGTCTGACTGCTGCCCTGGCCGTGGCCGAACAGGGCAGCAGTGTGGAAGAGTCGGTCGTGATGACCACATCGCTCGGCTCCCTCGTGAACCTGATGCCTTCGTCTTGTGTGTCCTCGCCTCCTGCAATGACCACAAATATACAAATTAAAATAAACAAATCGAAGGTAGTGAAGTATGAATGGAACGGAATGTAGATCGAGTGAGAGAAGTACAAATAATGTGATAAGGATGAAAGATGACAAAGTGCATATTTATATGTGCAAGAGGCTTGGAAGATGAGGATGACGTAGAAAGAAGCTGGAAGGGAGGGGGTTTCTTCGCTCTTGAAGATGGACGGACGATGTAAGCGCATGGGACGCAATTCATTGGACGATGTGCCTCCCTACTACACACTGAGTACGAATCAGTCAGAACAGCATTCTGCAAACTGTTGCTGAATGTCGGGAGAGCCCCATAATGATACGATGGGTGCAGCTGCACACCAGCCTGTAGACCTTCCCAATGTTGGGTGAAGGTCCATATTTAAAATGAGCTTTTTCACTAACAATAGGCTAAGTTTCTCTGTTACTAACTAACTGTCTGAAATAAAGAATTTATGATTATTAAAAACCGAGCTTAAAATATGTAAGGAGGAAGATAAATAAAACAAGAAGTAATTATGTTAATACGGGTGTTTTCATTGTCATAGGTTATCGTTTCTCCAGAAAACTTGCGACACATCAAGCTACGCAAAACCAATATAAGCTAGCCGCGCGCAGGAAGAATAATGTATAACGTCGCCCGGCCAGCTTATTTTGGTTTTGCGTAGCTTGATGTGTTGCCGAGTGTACACCCTACATTATTTATTTATTAAATACAGTTCGGAATCACAACTTAGCTCTCAAAAAACAATAATAGCTCTCGACGTTTTTGATAAATAACGTCGAGTAAAAGTTAAATAATAAATGAGCCATTAACGAGGCCGAGGCGAGGCCGAGGGTACAAATCGATCCTCCATTAACAATTGTTTGACATAAATCTATCAATCTTTTGTTGTGATTCGATTCTAATTACTTTCAAAAGTTTTCTGTTTTGTTTCCGGCTTAGATATACCACGCTATTCCTTCACGTGGGGGTGGTAAAAGGAACAGAATAAAACCGGCCAAGAGCGAGTCGGAACAAGAGTTTAGAAAGAAAAAATCTCCGCCTCCTTTCCGAGCCCGACACACACTTGACAGGTTTTTTAGTATTTTTTTGTTTTTCTTTAGAGTATGTTCTGTAATCGTTCTAAGTTTGACGCTTGTGGATGCAATGCCGTTTTTACAATGCAGCAAAAACAAAAAAAAACTTGAAAATAATAATTCTTTGGGCTATTTCAGCTACTCTGGTTCTTCTGCGGATCTCTTCATTTCTGATTCGATCTCGCAGGGAAACTCCGAGCATAGCCTTCTCTATTGCCCTTTGGGTGACTTTCAGCCTTTTTAAGGCTTCCGCACATTGCAGCGATATTATCGAGCGATATTATCGACAGCTATATCGCGACACCTTATCTTATCTTAAGCGATTCCGCGATTCGCGTACGCCCTTCACTGAATGTAGTACAACGAGATTGCGTCAGGTTGCGATAATATCGCGGCAGTGTGTGGGTTCGAGCGCGTCCCCATACAAAATGTACTGAGAACAATTATCGCAAAATCGCAGCGATATTATCGCTCGATAACATCGCGGCAGTGTGTAGGATCGCGCGCGTCCCCATACAAAATGTACTGAGAACAATTATCGCAAAATCGCAGCGATAATATCGCTTGATAATATCGCTGCAATGAGCGGAGGCCTTTATGAGGCCTTGAGTGAGCGACCACGTCTCTGTTCCTGTTATAGGTCCTATAATATATCCCAATATTATAGGATATGTCTATTCATTCTTATACTGTGGTATTATTATTTATTATACTCTCCATTCAATCCGTCCGAATTCTTTCTTTATCCAACTACTTATACTCAATTTGAATGCCCACTTGTTAGACTAAAATACTTCACAATAATACGTATTCATGTGAGAGCACTTACAAAACTACTCGAGTATAATGAGATCGACAAAAGCTGATGATCTGTAGAGGAGAACCTTATTAATTCATCTGAATTGTGTTTTAGAAAACATTTGACAAAACCATAGAGACAAAACCTCGTAGGACGTACTGTGATCAAATCAGTTCGGAGCGCGCTCCATACAAACTTACTATGGTGATATTTTCAATACCAACCAATTAAAGTCAATGAAATTTTGCAGAAACAATCTAGAAACAAATCTCTATGCTTGTATGAAGTCAGATTTTCGTTAAAATATACAATTTCAATGCTAGGATTAATTTAAGATTTGTATGGAAATCTTTGAGGCACTGTAACTTTAAAATTATTTTAACGAAAATTTGACTCCATACAAGCATATAAATTTGTTTCTAGATTGACCATCTAGATTGTTTCTGCAAAATTTCATTGAATTTAATTGGTTAGTATTGAAAATATCACCATAGTACGTATGTATGGAGCGCGCTCCGAATTATATCCCCTTAAATATAAACTACAATAATAAAAATGAAGCACCTACAATTATGGCGATCTTATCAACAAAAAAGAAATTCCTTCCAAGAACATTAAGGGGTTGTTGAAATTACCCCATTCAGAAAAGTGATGAGTTCAATTTACCTTAAAAAGAAGATTCTACTTACTTTAAATTGTTTTCATTTACTTTTAAGTTTTAGAATGTCCAGTTCATTATATGGTGTACTTCATACCATCAAAATGAACAACAAAATCAGATGGTTGATAAAGTCGAGTAGCTATTTTACATTTTCTATGAAAAAGCAGATTATTTTTTTCGCTATTTCGATGTTGATACCTGTTTTAATGGTGTGAAGCATCCTGTTGGATATGTAACGCATTAAATTTTACACCCTGTATATTCTAAGAGGACGTATGGGTACACTAAGAATACATTTTTCGAAAATAGACCCCTAAAGAGATGCGACGGGGTTTTACAGTTTGCCGAAATGCACGCAGACGAAGTGGTTTGCCCACCACTTCGTAAAGTCGTTTTTCAAGTTAGTGAAAAATATAACGTAACTAGAGGACTTCATACCGCCGCCTTAGAATCTTCCCGACATGCACTTGGCCGTTTATCTAGCCTATGTTCATCACGGATGTAGCATTCTAATGGTGAAAGAATTATGCAGATCAGTCCAGTAGTTTCGGAGCCTATTCAATACAAACAAACAAAAAATCAAATTTCAAACAAACAAAAAAACTTTATAATATTAAGTATAGATTTAAATATCATCATTCCCTTGCCCATTTCCCAGTATCTGGTGTCGGCGCAATATGTCATCCTCTTCCATTCATCTCTCTTAGCCCTCGTTTCAGCACTCACTCCTTTCTTACACATATCATCCTTCACACAATCCATCCATCTTTTCTTCGGCCTTCCTCTCCTACCACAGCCATCCACATTCATACTTAACACTCGTCTCGTAACATGACATTCGTCTCTCCGCATCACATGCCTGTACCACGATAATCTATTACCCTGTAATTATAGATAATAAGATTAATGACCGTAAGTTAGATTTAAATAGACAAACAAAAACAATTTACTTTAATCGCCTAAAATACTATGACCCAATTACAAAACTATTCAACTTTCAACCCTCCCCTTATCAACCAAACACCCAATTTCCCAAAACAACCAAAGAGATCACCATATCCCGACAAAGTGTAAAAAAGGATTTAACATTCACGTTTAAGGATAAAATCCGTTGAATATACAACAATGGATTCAGATTAGGGATGGGGTAGAGCTCGGTGTCCGTAGCTGATATCCGAAAACATTGTTGTAACAGGAAAACAAAAGGTTGAATGACTATACTATACAGGTCGGTTAACTACAGCTGGCGCGTGCCACACATTTTCGCAATGCTTTTGTCTCACTGCACGCATAAAGAAAAGTTTCTCTATCTCTATCAAGCACGGACGCAGTGACAATAAAAACGCATTTGTGTGTGTCTGTGAACGCGCCAGCTTTAGTTAATCGACCTGTACTCTATAACAAAATGTGAGTGGTAAGAATCTTTAAAATAATAATTATAAGCGTCCTACAAAAAGGGGAGGTGCGGTGTACTCGAAACCGACGGGCACGTATGGATGTGTATGAGGCAAAAGAGGTACCTAAGTAAGGATCCGTAGTAGATGGCGCGCCCTGGTCTCTGCCTACCCCACAGAACGAAGGGAGTAGTCATTCATGTGATTGGTGCCAGACATGTGTGTTTATTGATATTGCTTGTGAGTGTGTTTTTTTTTTGATCCTATGTTATTGCATCTGGAGCCCAGATTACTTAATAGTTACTCATTGTAGGTTTCGTATCGAGTTTGTATGAAAACAATGAAAAATAAATTGTAAACACATTTGATGATTTCTAAAGACCTCCTCCGTCTTTCATTTAGTTTACCAGAATCTCTTAATATCCATATCCAAATCCGTATCGTAATATCGGTCACATCCCTACGAGGTTCACATAAAAGGGGTTCAGTAAACGAAATGCGCATCGTTTTTATACAACGAAGGTTATTATACGAAAACAAACACTAGGAGTGAGATCGCTTTATTTTATAACATTTTAAAATTTGATCATTTTCCCTTAAAGTAAAAAATTAATTATAATTCTAAATTACGAGTAAACAATAGATTTAGGGTTACGTTACGACACATTGATCGACGGAGTGACAAAAATTGCTTTTTTTCGCGATTTCGATGTTGGTCCCATAGAGAAATTTGATCAGTTTGATGGTCTGATCAGCCCCTTAGAAAACTATCAGCATGTTAAGAAGGACCCTGTATGGAACATCTGATTTATATTTCGGAATTTAAATTTTGCTGCCATTGTTTAGCTTTGACAGTCACTCAACCACCTTTTAACCTATACACTACCGAAATTCAACAATCTTATTTTAAACATTTCGTCGCGTCTTCATTCCGGCAGATCCGAGGTTAAATATGATCGCACATCCTTTCTGTAACACCCTGTATAGACCCCTGACCCGTAACAATCATCAATCGCAGACCAAAATGTAAAATTAACAAGATGGCCGAACGATTAAAGTTATTGACAATAAAGTGCTATAAATACAGAGCATTATATCCGCCCGCATCTGTCCGTGGTGAATAGATGCGGGGGACAGACGGACGGACTCATTTTAATAGTTGGTGAGTGGATAGCAAATATGTATATACAGGGTGTTTGCGTATCGATCGATAGAAGCAAAATTATTATGCATTATACAGGGTGTTTCTTAATATGCTGACGGTTTTACCAAGGATATGATCGGACCGTCAAACTTTCTCTATGGGACTGACATCTAAATCCCGAAAATAAGAACACTCTCGCAAAAATTATCTTTCTATTTAATAAATCCGAATCGAAATCGGTTCATCCGTTTAGGAGCTACGGATGCCATAGAAAGAAAGACAAACAGACAGACCGACATAGGCGTCAAACTTATAACACTCCTCTTTATGCGTCGGGGGTTAAAAAGAAAAACCAGCTGTTCCATAGCAAACGTCATTGACCAAACAAATCAGATGTTGGTCCCATTGTGAAAGTTGTTCAGTTTGATGGTTAGAATAACCCTGAAAACGCATATTTAAATTTTACACCCTGTATTGTATTTGTATTATATTAATTAATGAAAGAAACGTTACAATAAATTGACAAGTTAGTGGAATAAAAACCAGTTTAGGTTTTTAGCTGGTTTTTAGGTTTTTTTTTTTTTACTGCTCTGAAACTACCTCATCATACCTCTTTACAATCACCCTGTACACTAGGTACAGTGAGAGACAGATGTGTACTCCAGGTAGATATATTTTTTGCGATCCATCCCGTGTCTATAGTGACGAGTGTTTGTGTGATGTGCGCAGACGCATTGCTGTGCGCTACTCTATGAGTTCATTGTTGTTATTATTTGTAATGTGCCATGACATATAAATCATCCATGAAGGTCACGTTATTGAATTTTAGCTTCATTGCATCTTCTTCTTCTTATCGAGTGGGCTGCAAGCCCTGGTGTCAGAGTTTATTCAAACCTCCTTACGGCCTCTGACGTGGTTTTTATGTAATGACTACTACTACCAGAGATAGTAGCCGGGACCAACGACTCAACGTGCCATCCGAAGCACGAAATCATCTTTCTTTTCAGACAATCAGGTGATTCAGCCTGTAAGGCCCGTCACAGACACGCGCTATAATATGTTGCTATACTCTTCTTACGCACGAAAAATTACATAAGCACGTCTCTTTCCTGCGTGCGAGTGAGAGGAAGCGATTAGCAACTTGCATGCGTTAGAAGAGTACAGCAACATATTATAGCGGCCGTGTGTTGCGCGCTTAATGTCCTAACCAACTGGGGAAAAACGCACAAAGTGTGTTCCCGCCGGCTCTGTAGTGGACTGTAGGTGATTTTGTTGCGAGCCGAACGGGAAACGGGGAGGGTTTCTTCAGAAAATAAGAAGGCTTCTTTGCTGGTTACTTGGCTTGCTTCCAGCTTTGCTCTCGTTGACTGCTCCGGATCGAATGTGTCGAGAACCGGTTTTGGCGCTCTTTTTATTCCGTCCTGCGCCGTCCGAATGCGATGGACAGCGCGAGAGGCGGCGCATCTCGGAACCACGCGAGTGTGCGAGCGGTCGAGAGTGAGTGTGTGAGCGAGACGGGTATATTTGAACACGTCTCGAGAGCAATACTGTAAGGACAGCCGTTAGCTTTATTTGCATTTTTACATGAATTTACTATTTATTATTACATGAATTTACTATTTATTCGCTATTTCTATGTGCTATTTTATTGGAAAAAAATAGCACAATCCTATACACAAACTTAAAACTATAAGGAATAAAAGGCTTAAGCTACAGAGTAAAGGGAAATAAAACGATCTTAAAACTATCATAGTTAACAAACTTATCCTAATCCTATCTCTATAACTAACTATAACGTAACTTTATTGTAAACTTAATTCTATAGATAATGAAAGTAAAAGTGAATATAAAACAAAGTAAGCCGGTCGTCCCGAACATTCCTCCCGCCGTGCGTCGCCTGCCGTGGCGTCGCACTCATGCTGCTGGCTGGAGGGCGGCTGGCTCCGTCGGGATGATCACCAATTTCTTCGTCGGTCTGCGTAGGGTGCCGCCTTTGGTCCGGATATCAGCCGCTCGCACGATGCCGTCGGCCCCGGGGTAGACAGCTGTTACGAGGCCGCGAGGCCACGTGTTCCTCGGGAGGGTGTTGTCTGCTATCAACACCACGTCGTTCACCTTTAGCGCTGGACCTTGGCTGTGGGGCTCCCGCCGGTTCTGCAGGTCGGGAAGGTACTCCCTGACCCACCTAGCCCAGAAGAGATCGGCTAGGCGTTGGGAGGCCCGCCAGTGCGTGCGCCCGATGAGGTCTTGATCGGTGAAGGTGCCGGGTGCTGGGACGCGTGCTGACCCGCCGAGGAGGAAGTGGTTCGGCGTGATGGCCTCGGGGTCCTCTGGCGATGTGGAGACGTGCGTGAGAGGGCGGCTGTTTACGGTGTACTCCGCCTCTGCGATGAGTGTCGTCAGGACCTCTTCGGATGGGTGACGCTCGTGCAGCGCCGCGTAGAGTGACGTTTTCACGGCGCGGACGAGGCGTTCCCAGGCGCCGCCCATGAATGGGGCGCCGGGGGGTATGAAGCGCCAGCTGATCATCCGTTGGCCGGCTTCTTCCTCTGTCGCTCTGTCTATGGCGCGGCGTAGCTCCTTGTCTGCGCCGTGTAGATTAGTCCCGTTGTCGGACCATATCTCCGTGGGGCACCCGCGCCGCGCTATCATGCGGCGCAGCGCCATCACTGCTGAGTCGGTGCTGAGGGACGCGGCCACCTCCAGGTGGACCGCGCGCGTGGTGAGGCAGGTGAAGAGTGCCACGTAGCGCTTCTGGGTGGAGCGCCCCACGGTGACGGTCAGCGGGCCGAAGTAGTCCAGGCCGACGAAGGTGAAGCTTCTATGGTGGTGAGCTAGTCTGCACGGCGGATGGTTCCCAGTAGCAGGTCTCGACGGTGTGTTGCGCTTGATGCGGCAGGGTAGGCAGCGGTGTACTATCATTCGTGTGACAGGGCGGAGCCGGAGGACGCTGTAGTGTTGTCTGCATTCGTTGATGGTAGCTTCCACTCCCGCGTGTAGCAACTGTCTGTGTGTGTATTCTATGTACAGACGGGTCGCGGGGTGGTCTCCATCCAGCACTGGCGGGCTCCTCTGGTCGTCCGTGATGTCGTTCGCTGCGCCGATGCGTGTTTTCAGTCGTATAACGCCGTTTTCCAACGTTACCGCGATCGAGCGTAGTCTGCTGCTACTGGAAACGGCTTCGTTTCTGTTAAGTTGTTTCATCTCGTCTGGGAAGGCCTCTTCTTGACTTGACTTGATTAGTAAAGTCTCCGCTCGGCGTAATAATTCCGTGTCTATAGGTAGGAACACGAAATTATTTTTCGAACTCTGCCGTGTCGGTGTCTTGAGCGTAGTCGTCTTCGCTTGCCGCTTCCAGTCGGGATCTAATTCGTTGTTTTTCTTCGTACGCTTGTAGTACGTTTTCTGTTTCGTACGATGACACAGGGCGATGAACTGTAGAACTCTGGCCGTAGAACGCAGTAGTTTCTCCCACTTTGAGAAGCGAGTGGGGTCGGGAAGGCTTCGTTTCAGTGACGTTTTATTGTCACTCACGTAGTGTGTGCGCTCTTCGCCGGTGTTCGTAGGCTCTTCGTGTGTCGGCGCCTTCTCTATAGGCCAAGTAGATGGGTCGTCGCGGAGGAACTGTGGTCCAGTGAACCACCGATGGTGCTCGTTGAGGTCGCGGGGAACATCTCGCGTTGCGTCGTCGGCCACGTTCAGTTTGGTCGGGACCCACCGCCATTCGTTCGTCTTGCTGTGTTCTTCTATCGCGGCTATGCGATGTGCGACGAAGGGCTGGTAGGCTCGTGACCCCGTCCGTATCCAAGTGAGGACGGTCTTGCTATCCGACCAGAACGTGGTCGATTCGGGCTTCGTGTCGTGTTCTTCTGTGACGGCCGCGGCCATCCGAGCTCCCATCACGGCGGCTTGTAGTTCCAGTCGCGGTATCGATGTTAACTTCAGCGGCGCTACCTTCGACTTCGCTAGTACTAGTGACGTACTCGCTCGGCCGTGTGTGTCGACCGCTCGCCAGTAGAGCGCGGCGCAGTAGGCTGCCTCGCTTGCGTCGACGAATACGTGTAGTTGTAGCGAAGCCGCTGCACTGTAGTTTAGGTAGCACCGCGGGATAGTAACATCGCGCAGCGCTCTCAGGTGCGCCATCCAGTCTTGCCATCTTGTCGTGTTATCTTCGTCTAATGGCTCGTCCCACCCGGTGCCTCGGCGCCACACGTCCTGTAGTATTTGCTTCGCTCGTACTGTGACCGGCGAGGCGAAGCCCAGTGGGTCGAAGAGGGACATAACTATCTTGAGTGCTTCTCGTTTGGTCGGCGCCGCGCTCTCAAGCACGGCGGTTGGTACTCGCGCCATGTCTAGGTTGAACGCGAGTCTGTCGGCCTCTGGCTTCCATATTAAGCCGAGTACTCGTTCGGTGGTAGCGCCGTCGCTGAGAGGGATCGACGCTCGCTGCTGTGGTTCGATGTCGAGCGCCGTCTTGACTTCTTTCGAGTTCGAGGCCCACTGACGAAGTTGGAAATGTCCGCGACTGTGTATGTCGCGGACGTCTGTGGCTGTCTGTATCGCTTCTTCAGTGGTGCGAAAGCTGTCGAGGTAGTCGTCTACGTAGTGGTTTCGAATGATTGCGTCGACCGCCGTGGGATGCGTTTTTTCGTACTTGAGTGCGTTTCTGTTCTTGACGTAGATCGCTGTAGATGGTGAGCACGTCGCGCCGAAGATTAGCGACGTCATGCGGTACTCTTGAGGTGTTTCTTCTCCGCGCTTGTCCCCCCGCCACAGGTACCTGAGTGCGTCCCTGTCTTGTGGTCGAATCTTCACTTGCATAAACATTTCGGCGATATCAGCTGACACGGCGACGGGGTGCTGCCGAAAGCGCATCATCACTCCCGGCAGCGACTGGAGCAGGTCAGGTCCCGTGAGGAGGTGGTCGTTGAGAGAGACCCCCTTCGTCTTCGCAGCGGCGTCGTGTACTATGCGCACTTTGCCCGGTTTCATTGGGTTCAACACGGCAAAGTGAGGTAAGTACCACGTTTTCTTTTCTGTCTTCTGTAGCGGCGCGGGCTCGGCGTAGCCCTTCTGTAGTAGGGCTTCCATCTGTTCGTTGTACTTCTTTTTCAGGTCGGCATCTCGATCTATCTTCTTTTCAGTCGTGACGAGGCGTTTGTAAGCATTTTCGTAGTTGTACGGCATCTCGCAGTTGTCTCGCTTCCACAGTAGCGCTGTCTGGTACCGCCCATCTTCTGTCTCTGTCGTACACTTGTTTAATATTTCAAGTGCGCGGTGTTCTGGGTCGGACTGTGGTTGCTTCGGTGTTATAGTGAGTGCTTCTATTGAGAAGAAATGCTTGAGCTCTTCATCGAACGACGACGTAGTTGTTACGTGGTTCACGTAGTTGAGTTGCTTTCCTAGCGATCTTGCGTGCGCGCCGTGTAGCACCCAGCCCAATGGAGTGTGCGAAGCGACCGGCTGATCTCTCCGTCCTTGTTTCACTTCGCTTGCTAATAAAAGATGCCAGTTATCTTGCCCGATTAGAATTCTAGGCTTGCTGCTGTCGTATTGTAGGCTATCTTTTATCTCGGCGAGGTGGCGGCAGTCCTGCAGGTCTCGAGGCTTGACTTCTTGTGGGGAGAGCTGTAGGTTCTTCATAGTGCGCGCCTGGACGGTGAAGCGTCGTGTCGGGCCGTGTAGGGTGACCGCGACACGTTTCGATGTTGCGACGGTGAAGTTTGTCTCGCCGATTGCTTCTATATTGAGAGGGTCGGTAGGGCCCTCCGCGCCGATCTCGTTGGCCAGGTCCAGGTCGATTAGAGTGACCGTGGACCCGTCGTCGAGCAGAGCGTGCGCGTCGATTTCTCCCGCCGGTCCCGACACTCGTATCGGTACTATCTTCAAGAACGAGTGTGTCTTCGTAGGCGTCCACGTAGAGCCGACTGACTCCTTTTTCGTTGGGTCTTCATTCTTCGGCGGCTGTTCTGTTTTCGGTGGTTCTTCTCGCACGAAGTGAAGTAGTTTGTGATGCGAGTATTTGCATCCGTTCGTGTTGCACGGGTTCGTGCGGCAGCTGTGGTTTCGTGTTCTTCGGCGCAGACATTTGAAGCATAGGTGGTGAGATTTGGCTAGCTCCAACCTCTTGTTGACGTCTTCTTGTTCCGTAAACTTCTTGCATTCTGCAGCTGTGTGCCCCGACTTTTCGCATATGGCGCATGACGTCTTCGTTTCTGTAGCGTTGTAGGTTCGCTGCGGTCTTCTTTGTTGGTTTGAGTCGTGCGCAGTGACGTTCTCCGGCTGGGCGTGTGGGCCGCATATTTCGGCCTCGCGCTCCAGGAATCTCGCGAGCTTGATTAGGTCTGGTTCGTCTTGAGCTTGTATAGACAGGTAGTCGAACCATCTGTATCGTAGCGTTGTTGAAAGCTTCTCCACTGTTGTTCTTGCCAGTTCAGGGTTGAATAGGTAGTAGGCCCTGTCGAGCGCGTAGATCGTAGCTATTATGTTTGCTACGCGGCTCGCGAAGATGCAGATGTCGCGTGGGTTGTCGGCGGGGCGAGGTAGAGTGCGGAGGCGCTCGAGCTCGGCCGATGCTATGGAGTCGGGCCGACCGAAGCGATTTTCTAACATCTTCATGATCGTTGTGGGGCTGGCGTTTGTGATGAGTAGGGTTTCAACTGCTTCTTTTGCTCTTCCTTTTAAGCTTCTTCGGAGTCTGGCTATGTTTTCTGTGCTTGTATAAGTTGTGGACGACTCGGTGTACGCAGCGCGGAATGACAGCCATTCTTGATAGGCGCCGCTGAAGCTTGGTAGTTCTGCGAAGTGGCGGGGTGCTTGATGTTGTCCCGCCTTGACTGCCAGGGTAATTGCAGTCGCGAGGTCGGAGAAGTCGGTCGGTGGCGGCTGGGGCTTCATAGTTGCGTTCTGTGGTGTCGCGCTATCTGTTATCTGTGGCTTCGTGTGTTGGCTGTGAGATGTAGCCCACACTGGCGACGGCCGGTCCCACATCGGCCCTTTGGGGGGGGGCGATGCGGTCTGTTTCTGTTCATCCAGGCAGTTGTTCTCTTCTATCTGTTGCTGCCTGTCGGTTGTGGCGTGTACGTGGCTCTGCTGCAGCCATTCGTCCACCCTGGAGGTTGCGTCGGACCCAGAGATGACGGTGTTGCCATCGTCTGAGCTGGCGTCTTCTTCTTCCGCCTCGATAGCGGCGAGGCGGGCGGCGGCGAGTTCAAGCTTGGCGCGTGCTAGCTCTTCCTTGGCTAGCGCGATACGATGCGCCTTGGTGCTTGCTGTTGTCTTCATGGACGACTTCCTGCTGCTGCGCATCTGTTTGTTCGGTGCGGTCAATGCGGGCGTGGATGCGACGACATTGACGGCGGGGGCGGCAGCAGCAGGCGTTTCTGTAACTGTTGAGGCTTCTGTTGAGACTTCTGTCGACGAGCTGGCGAGGGTGCTGGCTTCTGAAGAGGATCCCGTAGCGGTCGACGTGGCGGTCGATGTGGCGGCAGTGGTACCGGCTTCTGTTGATTCGGCGGTACCGGTCCCACTGCCTTCTGTAGAGGGGGGTTCGGCCGTCGGGGTCCTTCTTCCTGTCTTCGATCTTGTCACCGGCATTTTCTCGTTTCGTTCTTCAATCGACGTTAATTTCTCTTCTATAAATTTAGCTTCTATCTTCTACGGACGTAGATTCTTCTATAATGACGCAGACCCGGAGCAGCCAACTTGTCTTCAATTTTTCTTTTTTCTTTCTTCAATATCCGCGCCTCGAATGGACCAAATGTTCCCGCCGGCTCTGTAGTGGACTGTAGGTGATTTTGTTGCGAGCCGAACGGGAAACGGGGAGGGTTTCTTCAGAAAATAAGAAGGCTTCTTTGCTGGTTACTTGGCTTGCTTCCAGCTTTGCTCTCGTTGACTGCTCCGGATCGAATGTGTCGAGAACCGGTTTTGGCGCTCTTTTTATTCCGTCCTGCGCCGTCCGAATGCGATGGACAGCGCGAGAGGCGGCGCATCTCGGAACCACGCGAGTGTGCGAGCGGTCGAGAGTGAGTGTGTGAGCGAGACGGGTATATTTGAACACGTCTCGAGAGCAATACTGTAAGGACAGCCGTTAGCTTTATTTGCATTTTTACATGAATTTACTATTTATTATTACATGAATTTACTATTTATTCGCTATTTCTATGTGCTATTTTATTGGAAAAAAATAGCACAATCCTATACACAAACTTAAAACTATAAGGAATAAAAGGCTTAAGCTACAGAGTAAAGGGAAATAAAACGATCTTAAAACTATCATAGTTAACAAACTTATCCTAATCCTATCTCTATAACTAACTATAACGTAACTTTATTGTAAACTTAATTCTATAGATAATGAAAGTAAAAGTGAATATAAAACAAAGTAAGCCGGTCGTCCCGAACAAAGTGACATATCACTATTAAGTGCCCCCCGTATGGGAAAAGAAACCACGACCTCCGTGTCAAGATAGTTAGTTCATTGCATTGTCTCCATTATATTTAGTATATCTAATTTCATTTTCTCTACAGGGTCCAACTTAACACGCTGACGATTTTTTTAAATAAGATGATCAGATCATGAAACTGAACAACGTTCTCTAAGGCACCAACATCGAAATTGCGAAAAAAAATACAGCTGATCCATAATTTTAATTAAAGCATAAGCATAAGCATATGCTCACGACTGTATTCCCCGAGGGGGTAGTCAGAGATATTCTGAAACCTCAGAATATCCACGTTTCACCAGTAGTACCGAAACTCTGTCCAGTGTGACGGGGGGTGAGCCCGTCGCCACTTATGATGGACAGTGGGTACAATACACGCCTCGAAATTGAAGCATGCAGGTTTCCTCACGATGTTTTCCTTCACCGAAAAGCCAGTGGTGTTACAAATCGTACATAAATTCCGAAAAACTACGATAAATTCCTTAAATTCCGAATAAATTCCGAGGTACGAGTCGGCTTGGACGGGGATCGAACCATCGCCTCCTGCACGGCAGGCAAGGTTACTCGCCACTGGACCACCACGGCTGTAATTTTAATTAAATGAACACATAATATCAAACAGACTCAATCAAGCTATGACACAGTTTGCATTAGGTTAAATTATTGTAGCTAAACTAAACACAAAATCAATAGTAACTATTGAGCGTATGCAACATGCAACCCAAATGTTACGGAAGCATCATTCAGCTTTCAAAGAGAACTGACACGCTCCAGTGCCAGCGGACGCATGAGCGGAGCGGCATTACGCGAAACCTAAGAGGAATGATCTCTTTATGCTAGAATAAAGAGGTTCTTGATCGTAGCACAAAACTGTAGACATCTCCATTCGTTTAGAATAGACGAAGCAATGCAAAGTTATAAATCCCAGTAAACGAGCAAGCCGTGGACAATTGGCTGTCACTTCATACAAATAGGAAGATCTGACAAGAAGAGATGAGCATGTGCGATGTGTGAGTGCGGGAATACACCATTGCACACTATTTTCTGCCACTCTTTCTATCATGAGGGGTCTCTTCCTACCAGGTAGCGGCCAATTTTTATCGTGTGAGGACGTAGTGCAGTGTACGTAGTGTAGTGATGTCACTACATCGCTACCTGTCAGTAGCCCGCTACAACTGGCACCGCACCGCGTGACTCAGCAGATGCACACAGTAATTAGGTCAATTAGCAATCCATCCAGCACATTCGCGCAACACTCAAGTACCAGAGACTGTAGTGACGTCACTACATCGCTACCTGTCAGTAGCCCGCTACAACTGGCACCGCACCGCGTGACTCAGCAGATGCACACAGTAATTAGGTCAATTAGCAATCCATCCAGCACATTCGCACAACACTCGAGTAGGTAGCCGAGGCTGTAGTGACGTCACTACATCGCTATCTGTCAGTAGCCCGCTACAACTGGCACCGCACCGCGTGACTCAGCAGATGCACACAGTAATTAGGTCAATTAGCAATCCATCCAGCACATTCGCACAACACTCAAGTAGGTAGCCGAGGCTGTAGTGACGTCACTACATCGCTACCTGTCAGTAGCCCGCTACAACTGGCACCGCACCGCGTGACTCAGCAGATGCACACAGTAATTAGGTCAATTAGCAATCCATCCAGCACATTCGCGCAACGCTCAAGTAGGTAGCCGAGGCTGTAGTGACGTCACTACATAGCTTCCGTCTGATTAATGAGTTTTGTTTGATACCATCAGAGCAGGCTGTTCATTTAGAGGACTGTTTGGAAAAATTATCTTTACAGCCGGATACAATGAACAAGTTGGTTTAGACTCGCTTGCCAGATTCCGGAAAAATATCATGTAGGCATGCTGTACTTGGTGTATCTAGATGTATAGGTTTTTCATCATCATCATCATCATCATCAGCCTATCATCGTCCACTGCTTAACATAGGCCTCTCCCAAGGCGCGCCACAAAACTCTGTCCTCGACCTTCCTCATCCATCATAGGTTTTTTTTACCCTTAAATTGGCTCAATTATTTTTCTTTTGTATTTCGTATGTTTTTAATTTCTGCTAGTTTAGAACCCAATCTGTAACAGTTTATAGATTTAAACTCATTTTTTCTATGCGATACCTTCTTCGCCTTCGCTTAGAAAGCTTTTTCTGCGTGTTGGGTTTGCCTGTAATTAGTAATAGTGGTGAGCATATGCTATGCTTATATGCTATGCTATACTTATGCTTATGCTTATGCTTATGCTTATGCTTATACTTATGCTTATGCTTATGCTTATGCTTATGCTTATGCTTATGCTTATGCTTATGCTTATGCTTATGCTTATGCTTATGCTTATACTTATGCTTATGCTTATGTGTTTGCCTGTAATTACCCCGCTTTAATGCACTTAGCAATACCCTACGTACTTGATTTGCTTTTCTAATAAACCGTTGTTGAAAAACGGCTACTAATAAGAATTGCCATCATTTTTTCCGTCAATGATTTGCAGTCCAATTTGTTTAACCAAACTAGACAGATATTTCAAAACAACATCGTAACTAGCTCCATACATCACAACTGTCGACAACATACTTTATATGAACTGCATGTGACAACATACTACCTCTTATATACCTCTTAAAACAAGGGAATAAGTTTGAAATTGGTTGGATTTGGAGGACTTGACACTTTAGTTGTTGTTATAAGTTATCTAATATAGCTCTTAATACAAGGTAATAAGTTTGAAAGTGGCTGGATTCAGACGACTTAACGAAAGGACGATTCAGTTGGGAGTTCTTGCAATATAGTTCCCATGAAATGGCTCTTAAAACGAGGCAATAAGTGCTAAATTAGTTGGATTCAGATGACTTCAGATGTTAGTTGGTAGCTGTCGATGTGAATGGGACCCTCTTTGTAAAACTTTCAAGATAAAAAGTAGCGTGGCTGACTGTTACACCGATACGGATGTTAAAGGCGGATTTCAGCAGTTTTTACTAACTGTAATTAAGGCAATACCTTATTAATACATAGGTATACTGCATACATAAACTTTCTCCCGAGCCTTTTCGCAGATCTGCATTTTGGGCGGCCTCTACCTATTTTGCCTCCTCGAAAATTAGAAACTGTTTACGTCTAACATGGCTGTATGGGCTGGATCCCATGGCCTTTAAAAACAGTGGGCACAGTCTTGACATGATCTTGCACACTTCTATTTGGAGCGATGAACATGCCATCTGTTGAGTTTATTAGGAAGTAAAAAAAATGAAAGAAAAACGCGCATTGTGAAGAAATGGTGATCAAATTTTAATTTATTTTGATGAATACTCGAACAAAAAGTTCTACTCGTTGAATATGCAAGTTGCCACCTCCACAGACTTTCTGTTCACCCCTCGCCCGCCGGCGTTGGGTCGACTTCGCATAGTTTCCAACAAGTAAGAGATTGTCTATAATAAACTTTTGTACAGATAACGCGGCGCGTTTCGGCAAATTGTTGAGGAATTCCGGCGAAACGATAGGTACCGCTATTTACATAGGCACCTATTAGGGTTGGGTCAGTTTTAGTTACGGTTTATTATGCCCAAGACGGCCTGCATCTATATTACCTACCTAAGGGAACAGGCAAAGTGTTCTAAATTACAAGAGAAAAAAATCTAATAGCATTTTTTTTACTGGCTCATGCAGCCACATCACAGTGTCTATAACTGTTTGAACGATCACAAGAAACATCGACTAAGATGGAAAAAGGCTCATTATGATCACAGACTAAAAAGAAGAACCAGACGTAATGTCATCTAATCATGAGTGATGCACCCATTTCTTTTGTGTGCGTGTTGTCACGCGGTACATAAGGTGACGGGTTGTCGGACCTGCGCCTAGAGCTAGTGCATCTGTGTGAGTGTAGGTCCCTTGTAGAACAAACGAGATTGTATTACCTTGCATGCTTCACATATTTTTAGTGCAATACTCGGTCCGTATTTCTTTCAGGTCCGTGATTATGATGTGATCGAAGATTCATCATCATCATCAGCCTATCATCGTCCACTGCTGGACATAGGCCTCTCCCAAGGCGCGCCACAAAACTCTGTCCTCGGCCTTCCTCATCCAGTCGCTCCCCGCTACTTTGTTCAGGTCGTCTGTCCAGCGGGCAGCAGGGCGTCCCACACTACGCGTAGCCAGTTCGCGGTCTCCACTCTAGAACTCTGACACCCCATCGGTTGTCAGTTCTTCGGCAGATATGACCAGCCCATTGCCACTTCAGCTTGCTAATTTTCTGAGCTATGTCAGCCACTTTAGTTCTGATCGAAGATTATGATATGATAACTATTCATTTTGGTAGACTGCGCTGCATTTTGTTGCTCTTTTATCATTGGGTTGGCATGTAATATTGATAAATGGGATGGGATTTTCGGATTTTCCTAATTCATAACAATATTTTCTCCGTGAGTTATTTACTCACATTTGATATGACAATGGACACAACACGCGCATGAAATTTCCGCAATTCTTTACTTCAAAAGTTTCACAACCGAGCATGTGACCTTAAAAAAGTATATGTCTAGAATGAGCCTCACTTGTTTTACCGTATTAAAACAAAAGGGGCCAAGTTTCATAGGTTGGTGTGCGTGAGGCGCCATACAAATTATGTATGTGTTCGTGTATATGTATAGATAGGGTTTGGGAACCAGTACTGGGCTCCGTCACTCACGTTTGACAGCTGCGATAAAGTCGTGACGTCACGTGCATCTTGCAAGATGTTGACAAGACGCAGGCTGTCGGTCATTGAAATAAGGCGCATTCTTAGAAAAAGTATATGTCTAGAATGAGCCTCGAGGTTAAAACGTACAAAACAAAAGGGGCTAAGTTTCATAGGGTGGTGTGCGTGAGGCGCCATACAAATTATGAATGTGTGTGTGTATAGGGTTTTGGAACCAGTACTGGTTCCAATTTTTTTCGACGCTTTCGTATCTTCGACTGTCAATCTTGACATATACTTTATCAAAGGGCGCATTTTAGTTTTCGTTCCTGAAGCGCAGAGTTCGAAAATCGAAAAAGCTCGCGAAATCGGGTTGAGTGCAGTATCTGTAACGGTAGTAACTATTAAGTAATCTGTGGTAGTACTGGTTCCAATTTTGACAAAGTACGAATGCATGCATAGAAAAGTCATCGAATCGGAACCCCCCACCGACCGAATCTTTCGCAAAATAAATGATAGACCTAAAACAGAAATGAAGGCCCAGATTTTCTTGCATTACTTTTTCCGCACAGAGGAAATTCTTGCTTCAAAAATCCGCTCTAAAACTAAAAAAAATAGCTCTCGGATTTTACTTTTTCCCTCCTGCCCTATATCTCCCGCCATTTTCCAATCAACGGCCGTCTTTACGCGGGAGCATCTGCGTTTGACAGTTTACTTTTTTTTTTCAATCACCAGACAACGGCAACGGCTCGGCCCCATTCAGCCTTTTGTTCCAGTGACTCAGATAGAGCTTTGTTTAAGCCTTTGATTGCGATGTTTGTTGCGTTTTGCTTTCGTTGCAATTTTGTAGTGTTTTTGCTGTCGATTTCTTTTGTTGATATCTCCTGGGCAGTCCTGGGTCTGTGTTGTTTGATTATACTTCTGGAAGTTTTCAGGTAGGTATTATGACCACATAGTTAGAAAGATTTCACGATATAAATATGTAAATGCATATCATCATCATCAGCCTATATACGTCCCACTGCAGGGCACAGGCCTACCCTCTAGGAGGGTGTTTTTGGGCGTTAGTCCACCACGCGTGCCCAATGCAGATTGGTAGACTTCACATTTGCAATTTCTTCTTCTGCATATGCAGGTTTCCTCACGTTGGTTCCTTCACCGTTTGAAACGACGGGAATGTATGACAAGATGTATGGACCTAGAGAAAGCAAGAGAGGTATGTCAGAACCGCCCAAAATGGAGATCCATAATCTCTGCCTACCCCTATGGGAAAAAGGCGTGAGTTTATGTATGTATGTATGTTTAAGAGCATTCGGTAATACGTACTTAAGTAAGAAAAACTCATTGGTACGTGGCATGTTGTCCGTGCGGATTCGAAACCGGACCTCATGATTGAGAGTCTATACCTCTCATACTCTCTCATCGTTGGTCCCATAGAGAAAGTTGTTCAGTTTGACGGTCTGATCATTTTAAGAAGGACCCTGTATTCTGTTGTTGTAGTCAAGTTCCGCTATGAGAATCCATGCCAAGATCCGATTTTTTCGCAATGTAAGAACACGCAACAACTTCCCCTTATAAGATTTGTGAAAACCTTTTATAGGACGCTTATAAAACAACGCTTTCACTTTGCGGGGCTGACAGGGCTCCAGTTAATGATAATTGTAAAAGTTTTCAGCTTTATTCTTAGTCTGAGAGGAATCGCTTAACTTCGCCTTTGAACATGAAATTAATTAGTTTAAGGAATCTCGGTTAATTTTATTTTAACTCACGACGGAAAGGAGGTGGAATATGCGTGTATAGATTGTAAGTATCTTTAACATTTTATTTCGACAAAGGAACAGAACTTTTTTAAGTATGATTTACATAGTTTTTAGAGTAAATAGTTTTACTTTAAGGGGCAATGGTTCCCATGATACTGAACAACTTTCCCTAAGAAAAATATCGGAAATTCGCAAAAAAAAAAAGGACTTTTCGTACTAAATGCAATTAGCTGCTCGAACGTTTGTTTGAAAAGTTTAATTTTGTTTTCTCGAAAGTTGTTCAGAATCATGGGAACAATCACCCCATAAAGTAATGCAACTGTTTACCCTAACACCTTGGAAAATACATAATCTCGGAATACCACGTTGGTCCTCATAATTTCTGTTTCTCCGTTTCCTTCTTCGAAACCACGCAACGGATGTTGATTAGAAATAATGGGAAAAGTAGAGGGCAAAAGAAGCGTCGGTAGACCGCGAATGTCGCTCGCGAAACCTGAAAGAGTGGACAGACATCGCCAGCGTCGAGCTGTTTCGGGTGGCCAGAGATAGACCAGGAGTGCTACCACGAAATTCGATTGACGATCTGTCAGTGCGTCTCGACAATCGTTAGGTCGTTGTCCAGAATCCGTACCATGATGTAAGATCGTCTCGACACAGGTATCATCGAAGAGAGAGATAGGTATATTCGAAGGCGACTTCACCATAGTCAAAATATAGAAAAATCATAGACTTTATTCGGAGGCGGGTCTTTTTTAGGGCACATTTTATAATTACGGATTTTAGAAAGCTGACTGCCAACCTCCAGTAATGGAGAGATACCCGAAGAAGAGAAGATGGGGGTAACGAAATGGAGCAACGTTCCTGACCACCCCGAAAGGGAATGCCGTAGGTACTAAGTTCGCGAGTAAAAGAAACGTTTCCCAGTTATAGCCCAAGATCCGACCGTAAATTATACACCTATTTGTTTGGTGAAAGAAATGTGATAATATCACTTATATTATAAGTGAAATTGGGGATGGAGATTATACAACGCCGCCGGGTTGGCTAGCAAAATCTTGCTGTAAGAACCTTTAGTATGATGATTTATGGTAAAATGTTTTCCACTGATCTGTTTGGGACGTAAATGAGATGCCGTCTGAAAGAGACCAATCTAAAGAACTGGAAAAACTGAACCTGGAAACTCAACTCTAGGGGAGTTGCAGCAGACTGAGAGGTGGCCACCCTAGTTTTTCCAGTCTTTACATCGGTCTCTTTCAGATGACACCTAAATTACTTCCCAAACAGTTAGATAGGTGGAAGAAATGGTACCATAAATCATCACGGTAAAGGTATTTGCGGCAAGATTTTGCTAGGCAACCTTGTATAATCCCTTGTATAAACATTCGCTTATATCACATTTCGTTCACCAAACAAATAAATAGGTGCATAATTTTGCGGTCGGATCTTGGTACATTACGTGGGCATCAAGCCCCAGCCTACAAAGTTAATATTTCATCCGCGGCCGTTACTCTCGCGCTGACAAACGACCTCTAATGAAATAAGTCGACTTTAACGTTACTTTTCATTAGAGCCACTTCATTAAGGCACGATTTTTATTTATGGGGCGGAGGCGGAGGCATTTGTTACTTAGAAAAAGTTTAAGAAGGTAAAATAAAGAGATACCAGCGCCCGTGGCATGATCGCGCGATAAAGCGCTATCGCGCCCTAGCTCCCTTTCTTTTTGCGCGCGAACGAATGAGTTAGCAGGCGCGATAAAACGTGTATCGAGGCACCATGCCACGGGCGCAGGGTGTCTACCCGGATATTCGAATTCGGATATCTTATTGTCAGACATTTATAATAATCATGATCCGGTGACGGATTGACACACCGTGTGTGCTTCTAAATGCGGTTTCATACAACTCCTTGCTTCACAAATGACGGACTGACGTCTGCCGCTCCGACAATGCGTCATCGTGTGTGAACGCTCTTAACACTTTTTTAAGGGGATGCTCAGACCATCAAACTGAACAACTTTCTCTATGGGACCAACATCGAAATCGCGAAAGAAAATCAGCTGTCCCTTACATTTGGCTCGAGTAGGTTTGCAGTTTTGTATGGAACAGCAGTTTTTTTTTTGCGATTTCGATCTTAGTCCCATAGAGAAAGTTGTTCAGTTTGACGGTCTGATCGTCCTCTTAAAAAAGTGTCAGCATATTAAGAAGGGCCCAATATGTATGTATTCTAGAGATTATTCCATTACTTTAAGGGGTGATTGTATGTAACCCATGATACTGAACAACTTTCCCTAATATAATAGAAAATTCGAGAATAGTGCTATTTGAAAATTGCTGACGCCCATCGTCTATCTATAGCGGAATCGCTCAATACCGAAGCGAAGCTACACTACAGGTGACTGCTACCAAAATGAAATACATACATATCTACAGACCCTAAGACCTTTGTAACAACGAGAAACGTCGGTGAGGCGCGACCCCGGTTCCGACACAAATTGAGTTAAGTACCTAACAAATTGAGAAGGGACAGAGTTCGTTGCTGATGGACCACCTTTCTTGCTTTAGCTAAGCAAGAAAGGTTGAGTGACAGAAAAGGATGGAGCGACGGAAAAGTGCGATCGCGTGCGGCCATGTGTAGTTCAACCCTTAGTTTAAAAGGATGCTTATGATATCACCCTGTAGAGTGTACTTCTAAGACTCGATATAAACTAAGTTTTTGTACCTACCCGACCTGTATTCGATAGCTGCATGTACTCGTATATACTTGCAGTATAGTAAAACACCTGCACTATCGGATAGACACAGTAATGCAATAAACTCCCTCCGAGTCCTCCGACCGACACACCCCTCGGGACGCGGGGGTGACGAGCATCTCTAGTCTGTTTTTCAGTATTGAAACTTTAAAACCTTGAGTCTATTTCGTGTCTATTCTGTTCTAGGCCGGTGCCAGTTTGTACGAAGAAAAACCGGCCAAGAGCGTGTTGGACTCGCCCATGACAGGGTTGCAAGTTGCAAGCAAGCCCTGGTGTCAGAGTTTTTTTAGACCACCTTAAGGCCTCTGACGTGGTTTTTATGTAACGACTACTACCATCAGAGATAGTAATAGCCGGGACCAACAGCTTAATCAGCTTGAATTTTGATATACTAACTTAGTGAGTAAGCAATACTAACAATGAAATTAACTGTAACTTGTGACATACCTACAATATGGAATTTATGTTCTGAAATAAATAATTTGATTGATTGATTGATTGATTAACGTGCCATCCGAAGCACGGAATCATCTTTCTTTTCAGACATTCAGGTGATTCAGCCTGCAATGTCCTAACCAACTGGGGAAAAACGCACAAAGTGTCAGATCACATCACTGGGTGACCCCCGTGGGAATCGAACCCACGAACTCCGTGTCAAGAGACCAATGCTACCATTGGACCACGGAGGCAGTTAGTCCGTAGTCATTCTATGAAGTCATTCTTGTAGTCATTTTATGAAAAAATTTTTTAGACATTTCGAGAGCCGTGGTGGTCCAGTCGGAAGTTCTATAAGGGACCTACACTCACACAGATGCACAGCTCTAGGCGCAGGTCCGACAACCCGCCACCATTATGTACCGCGCGACAGTTCGTCAGCACGCACACAAATATAAATGGGTGCTTCACTCGTGATTAGACGAGATTATGTCCGTCCTTTTTTCAGGTCCGTGCACTACGGCTATACAATAATAATAATTAAAATTGTATTCCATCGCAAAAACTTAAAACACAAGAAAATACGTATGTATAAGTATAATAATACCTACTTATAGCAAAGTTTCTGACCCAGAATCGAAACAGTATAATGACATGACCTATATGTAGGTAGGTAAGGTAACTTCAGTCAAATAATGCTGACCAACCAAATGGCTTTCAGTCAATACCAATTGTGACTGGTGACAAAAGAGTGTCGAATGTGGGTCGACACCCGACAGTCGATCAAATCGCGCCGCGGTCAATATCCGGTGGCACTCTGCACTTCCGCCGAAGGCACTAGCGGGCTCGAGTGTCGATATGTCGAATGTCTGTCGCAGAATGGCCGAGAGAGTGAGCCGATATCTTTGACACGAATGCCTCATGAAAAGAATTCTTTACGTGGTTTGAAACGGTGGTTCTTTCTTGCAGGAAAATGATACCAAGAACCAACGATATCAATGTACTAGAACACTATTTTAGAACTTCACGTGTATTTAGAACATTGCATACGAAATACTTTCCCTTCGTCGCCTCGTAAGGTGCGTTGGGGTAAGTTCGGATAGTTTTTAGCTGCATTCAGAAGAAGTTGGCAATTTATTTTATCAGAAATATATTTTCATGTTTGCATAGATTTAACGACTGCTGTGTTACGGTACAGTACAGTTTTGTATGAACGAGCGGATTTTTTTTTCGCGATTTTGATGTTGGCTCCATACTGAAAGTTGTTCAGTTTGATGGTCTTAAGTATTACTATGGTGCTTTATTACACCCTGTATAACGCAGTTAAGATTACTTACACCATGTATAAATAAAAATATTACGTTGTTACAATAACTTATGATTGAAATGATAGTCGCAGATACCTCCATCTCATCGATCCACACCACACGTGTCTGACAGACTGACAGCCGCGCGGCTGACAAGTGACAACTGTCATGTGACATTTGTCACGCGCTCCCATTATGTCACTCTCTGTTCAATTTGAGCTGGTTCGGCTTTTTGTGATCCAAATATGGATTATGTTGATGCGAGCTTTGTGAGCCGAGTCTCTTAACTATTGCATTATACTTATTCTATTCTAATCTTAAAATTGTGGCTCCGTCATAGTGTTGAATCAGAATCAGAAGAGATCAAAGCCTATGTACGTCTCCACTTCAGGACACAGTCCTACCACTCAGAATACAGAATAAACCAGAAACCGTCAAAGCGCTTGAGGCGATCACAACAACTCCAAATGAGCGTTTTTCTTTTCTTTTTTTAAATTGAGTTCCCAAAAAACTCGATAGATGACATGTTTATCGCTCCATAGAGCCGTAAGCGAGATCCTGTCAAAATCTGGTCAAGTCTGTGCCTGCCTTTTTTTTTTAATGCCAAGGGATCGAGCCCATTCTGCCATGTCAGGCGTAAAAGTTTAGAATTTTCGATTAAAATGATTAGTAAATAATGAAATTGTCATTAAAAGATGCGTTGGCATCTTCTTGATCATCTTTTCACTCTTTACTATTTTAAAGAAACACTTTTTGAAATGTTGCACGTTTCTTCGCACAGACCGTAGCGCCATCTATCGATCCCCTAGAAAACAAAAAGAAAAACGCTCATTGGAGTGGCTCGATATCTAGTCAGTCCGTCGATGGCCGACGCGCGCATCGGTAATTACTGAATAAAATCCTAATTAAATGGATAAATTAATCTTTTTTTGAGAGCGGGCGGGGCGGTGGTGACATTGTTTTGGACACAGCGCGCTGCGTCCAAATGTAATCGAACACTCCTTCTGGTTTATTCTGTATTCTGTGGCCTACCCTCAGGGAGGGTGTATGCGCGTTAGTCCACCACGCCTGCCTAATACGAATTGGTAGAATTCACATAAGCATCGGAATTTCTTCTTCAGCGTATGCAGGTTTCCTCACGATGTTTTCCTTCACCGTTTGAAAGCAGTCTAGCTACCTTAAGATTTTGGTACCTTAATATATTGGAACAACAAAACAAATTAGACAATTAGTCAAATAGAGTGTAAAATAGTCCTAAAGCTCGCGCAGACAGTCGGATCAGACGAAACAAGAACAATCTGACGTTAATCGTCGCGCATTGTCAACTCGTCCGTTTCTCGTCTGCAATTAGTGGCTAATTGTCCGAGACACTTTGTCTTCAGACTGAACGGTACTTTTGGTCTTACTGTCATTGTGACGAGAGGTGCAAGCATACCTAGACATAATATACTATATAGGGTCCAACTTAATATGCTGACACTTTTTGAAGAGGATGATCAGATCATCAAACTGAACAACTTTCTCTGTGGGACCAAAATCGAAAGCGTGAAAAAAATCTGCTCCTTCATACAAAACTGCAAACCTACTTGAGCCAAATGTATGGGACAGCAAATTTTTTTTCGCGATTTCGATGTTGGTCCCATAGAGAAAGTTGTTCAGTTTGATGGTCTGATCATCCCCTTAAAAACGTGTCAGCATATTAAGTAGGATCCTGTATATTATGTTTATGGGTGCAAGGGAGCTTTGGCTGATATATGTTAAAGAAAAAAAAGTTATAGATTATTTGTATAGTAAAATTATTATGGTGACTGAAAGGATGATGGATTCCTAGTCGATCTCGACTTCAGCGAATAACAAAACACATTTTCTAGAGACCGATGCATGGCTGCTGATGATCAGATTCTGGTGTACCTTTCCATACATTAACTCATGACCATAATCTCTTCCGAGATAGTCAAACACATTGCTGAAACAACCGCCTACCCTATCTATCTAAACTGAGTCACACACCTTTTTGTCTATATTGTACACATATGTATTTTATTGTTTAAACTTTGTTAAACTAGCTTTAATATTTATGTCATCATCATCATCATCATCTCAGCCGATGGACGTCCACTGCTGGACATAGGCCTCCCCCAAGGATCGCCATAACGATCGGTCCTGCGCCGCCCTCATCCAATTTATTTGCTTTATGTACAATAAGGCAAATAAAGATTTCTATTTCTATATCTATCTTATTCCAACTCCTACTATCTTCTTTGATTAATTTATTGCGGGTTCCGGTACAGATTAGAGTCATCCCCGGGCTAGCTGGACTTCATTGTCTAGTGTTGTGAATGGTCGCCGCTGTTGATCCTGGTTACAGCGATGGGAATGTGTGGTGGGCTTAGGCAAAAAAATAGTTACCATTTCAATAGAGTACTTGTATTGAAACCTGAGCAAGCGAAGTAGGCTAGGATAAAAGAAATAATAGAATCCTGAGCTTAGCGAAGGTTTCAAAGGTACGAGACGCAGAATAACTTTGCAGCCGAGCGAAACACACAACTTTTCACCTCACAACAGCGAGGAAAAAAAGTGAATTGCTAAATAGAACATTTTAAAAAGTTTTTTTTTTTTTGCTGGACATGAAATAGTTTCTAAGCATTTTCAGTGAATTCGCGGTATAAAAAAATATTGAAATTGGAAAGATTCGAATTTCAAAAACTCTTTCCACGCTAGCGGATAAAATGCACTTTTGCACTCAGATTTCGAATGATAAACAGAATCTTTCCGAGCTTGTGAGGTGAAAAAACTATTCCGAAGTCACCTCTTAAATATAAGATGTCATTCAGAGAAGAATTTTTAGAACAACACCGAAATGCAGTTGCAAAAGTTTCAGTGGCTAAATGGCACAGGTCAATATCGAAATGTCACGACATTTCGACCTGACCTTGACACTGGCTTCTGAAGCTCTATCCATTGCATCATTTATTCAACTCGGAGCCTTGTCTGAGTGCAATCAAAGTTCAGTTTTACTATTCTAGTGGTTGTGAATTAGTTGATGCAAGTTGTGTTATTTCTATTTTGATGTGTAAATGTAGGTTAGGTATATAAGGTCTAACAAAATGAACTGAAACTATTTTAAGGGGATGATCAGACCATCAAACTGAAAGACTTTCTCTATGGGACCAATATCTAAATCGGGAAAAAGTCTTGTGTCCCATACATTTCGGTCAAGTAGGTTTGTATGGAACAGCTGATTATTTTACGCGATCTCGATATTGGTCCCATAGAGAATATTTTTCATTTTGATGGTCAGGAGTGCAATTTTTGAATCTCATTCGGTGAGTTCAGCAGTTGAAAATGTCAAAATTACTATGGCGATATTAATCTTTCACCTGCTGTTTTGACTTTCAAAAATCTCACTCCTGGAGCATGATTTTTGAGAGTCAAAACAGCTGTAGAAACATGCATATCTCGATAGTAATTTTGACATTTTCAACTGCTGAACTCACCGAATGAGATTCAAAAATCGCACTCCTGATCATCCCCTTAAAACAGTTTCAGCTAATTTTGTTGGACCTTATACAGGGTGAAATTGATATCATTAGCATCCTTTTAAACTAAGAGTCTACCCATCAAAATGAACAACTTTTACTATGGGAGAAAACCAATCTTAGCAAAAAAGTCTGCTGCCTCATACATTTGAGTCGTGTAGGCACTAGGCAGCGGCGGCGGCTGCAGTTTAGTATGGGACAGCAGATTTTTTTTGCTCCGATTTGTTTGCTCCCATAGTAAAAGTTGCTCAGTTTGATGGGTAAACTCTTAGTTTAAAAGGATGCTATTGCTGATGATATCAATTGCGCCCTGTAGAGAAAACACTATGCAGATGGTACAAAAAATAATTTAATCGCAACGCCCTCTGTGAGGCAAATTAATGAGCTTCGACCGTCGATTGTGTAACGAGACAAATTGATGACGTCACACTCAGCGCGGCCATCCATCAATCACGACGCTTTAGTTCAAAACATATTACCATGCCGAAACGAATCAGGGCCTGCACCCGGAGTTTCGATCGCCGATTCGTCGATTCGCCTCGACAGTCATTCGTCTTTTGCGAAAATCCGGACTCTAACCGAAAGTCGAAGCGACAAGGAATCGTCGAACGAACGATAACCACAGACAAATTTCGAACAAATATAGACTTTAAAAAGTGATTTAGGTCTTTTTTAGTGCACAGTTTAATTATTACCGGATTTTGAAGAAAAGTTGTTTATTATTATTTGGATCACTTTTTATAAAAAAGAATAACATTTTGATACTTTGGAGACACTTAGCGACTTCTTTGTACGTATGGAATTAACGAATCCTTTGATTTGTGGAAAAATATGACATTACAAATTGGCTGTATGGGCTAAAATACCCTTCGCCTTACAAGAAAAAAAAATTGGTGTGGTGTCTTTGCCTTCGGTGGTGTCAATGTGAAAATTTTTGAAATATCTTTGGAAAAAAGTTTGTAACGTGAAATCCGAATTATTCTCTATATTTTATGGTGAAATACTGAATTGATTCAACAAACAGAGTAAGTAAATTATTATTAGTGGCGTAACTACTCATCTATGTCCCTATCAAGGCAAATAACAATCAGCTAAACTCTCCGAGGGCCAGCAGTGGACGTCCATCGTCTGAGATGATGCAAGAATGGCAGTGCATATCAATATGTTCAATATGTTCTGAAATCTGAGATCTGAGCTCAAGATTGGTTACCAAACCCTTGAAAACCTAAAGCGAGTGCAACCAACTCATGATTTTACTGCAACGGGCTTACTGCATGGGTACTTTGGCATTTTGTCAGTCCTGCCAGTCAGTAGTTACACCACTGAATATATAATGAAAATTTGTCAAAATAATTTAGTTAAGTTTGATTTAGGTATTTGAAACATTTACAGAAAATGAGCCACAGCCATCCATCAACTGTCCAGCAGCTTGATGCGTTATTGGACTTTTTGGATGAGCATAGAGACCTTGCTCGTGGTCATCTAAGAAGTGCAGATGGGAGGGAACGATCAAAGAGGCTGTGGGAGGAAGCAGCACAAATGCTGAATTCCATTGGGGGGAGTATTAAAACAGTGAAACAGTGGCAGAAGGTAAGCCATTTATTTACCTAAGTAAGCCCCACTTGCGCCAACCTGTGTTAGCAATAAACTCCAGGTTAAGTTGGTAACCCATGACTTTTTGTATAGAAAAACAAATGAGCGAGCTATTTTATCCGGAGTTAATTGCTAACCCGTGGTTGGCGCAAGTGGGGCTAAGTTTATTAAACGGGAAGATCTGCCGTGCCGTGGTGGTGGTCCAGTGGCGAGTAACCTTGCCTGCCGTGCAGGAGGTGATGGTTCGATCCCCGTCCAGGCCGACTCGTACCAATTAGTTTTTCGGAATTTATGTATGATTTGTAACACCACTGGCTTTTCGGTGAAGAAAACATCGTGAGGAAACCTGCATGCTTCAATTTCGAGGCATGTATCGTACCCACTGTCCAATTTAAGTGGCAACGGGCTCACCCCCCGTCACACTACTGCGCAGAGTTTCGGTACTACTGGTGAAACGTGGATGTTCGGAGGTTTCAGAATATCTCTGACTACCCCCTCGGGGAATATGCTATGCTATGCTATGCTATGCTCTACCACAATGCCTCAAAACGAAGGTGTTCAACCGGTGGGGTGTCAGAGTTCTAGAGTGGAGACTGCGAACTGGCAGGCATAGTGTGGGACGCCCTGCTGCCCGCTGGACAGATGACCTAAAACAAGTAGCGGGGAGCAATTGGATGAGGAAGGCAGAGGACAGAGTTTTGTGGCGCGCCTTGGGGAGGCCTATGTTCAGCAGTGGATGATAATGATGATGATGAAGTTTGTTATACATGGTGTTAGGAAAAGCATCATTAACCTTTAAACCACATACTCTACCCATCAAACTAAAAAGTCAGCAGACTTTTTTTTTGCTCTGATCGTTTTGCTCCCATAGCAAAAGTTGTTCAGTTTGACGGGTAGAGCATAGCATAGCATATGCTCACGACTATATTCCCCGAGGGGGTAGTCAGAGATATTCTGAAACCTCAGAAAATCCACGATTCACCAGTAGTACCGAGACGGGTAGAGTCTGTGGTTTAAAGGTTAATGATACTTTTCCTTACACCCTATATAATTATGAAATAAAAACTTATTAATCTGTGTGATTTTAGGTGTGGACGGACAGAAAACACCAGGCTAAAAAAATAGCAGGGGCGAACAAAAAGTCTGCGGGTGCGACAGGGGGAGGGCCCTCAGAACAGGTTCCCCTCTCACCATGGGAGCTAAGAGTTCTGGACATCATGGGAGAGGGTTTTGGGGGACCCCAAACCACAGCTACTGTACCAGCATTTAGACAGAACTGGGTAAGTTCTATTCAAGTAATTTTCCTAAAGATGTGCAAATTGATGCATGTGGGTCCGCAGCGGGGACCGGCCTTTTAAACATTCATGGAAGTGACGGATATCACCTTAAAGTGGACATTCCATTTTGACAGTATAATTTACAGAGATTAATTTAATTTGAAAAATTAATTTGTTGTTACTAAGTTGCCTCATAAATTATCTAGTCATAATATTTAAAGTACCTGCACTTGTCCTATGATGACTAGACAACGATATAGAATACTTACATAGATACAAATATCCATGACTCTGGTATAAATATTAATTAATATTATGATGAATACAAATGTTTGCCCAATCCGCCCCATTGGCACAGCAACAATTAATATGTATTATTGGATTTATGTAGATAGGGAAGTTGCCCTGGATTTGAGTACACGACTTTTTAGCGTTATTCTTATTACTACAAGGGGGAGCCACATTGTGAAATAAATTGAAAAAAGTGTGTCGGCTGATACGGCGGTGGAACCGTGAACAGTCCGATTATGAGGCAGTTGTCTTGACTCCTCGACCAACAAGACAGGTGCCTATGAGCGAAATCTCTGCTGCTATCAACATTATAGTACTTCTCAATTACCACCAGATGTTGGGAGCTGTCTATAGAAAGTTTACATTGGACTTAGTTTGAACTAAGATAGCATGTCATGGTACACAATAAACCATACACATTCAAATCATTTAATAAAGCACTAAGCTGTAGCATACAATTTCATCTGAACTTATATGACCAAACGTATTGCCAAAAGTGCAGTGCAGTGCAACTGTTACTGCCCAAAATGAGTACATTTCTTTTTCGGTACAACATTATGGGGACAGACATGGGAAGAAACCATCTGAAAAATCAGAATACTCTTTAAAGACAGTCTTGTGAATTTGTATTGAAATTTTCATTGCTGTTTTAAGTTTTCCACTGTCTGCGAACATGTTAAAAACCATATTGTATAAAATGTAAAACTTTTTTTACAGGATTTTGATGATGAGCTGCTATCATACTCCACTTCTTCCCAACGCCGCCAGCCACAATCCCAACCCTCTTCCCAACCACCCTTGATTGACCAAGCCTCGTCCCAACCACCCGTAACACTCTATGCCTCTTTCCAGTCCACGTCGTCCCAACCTCCATTGATGGCCCAAGTACTGCCGTCCCAACAACCCGTGACTCTCCAAGCCACTTCCCGGTCCCATTCAATTATTCAAGCCTCATCGCAAAACTCATTGGATACCCAAGCAACATCTCAACCGCCCTTGATTCTCCAAACTTCTTCCCTGTCCCCTTCAATTCTACCTTTAGCATCATCCCAACCGCTTCTTATTCCCCAAGTGTCTTCAGAACTCCCATGGATTGCCGAACAATCGTCTCAAACACCCCCACTTCTCCAAACTTCTTCCCAGTCCCCTTCAATTCTGTCTTTAGCTTCACCCCAACGGCCTCTAGCTCCCCAAACCTCCTCCCAAATTCCATTAATTGCCCAAGTGTCATCCCAACCTCCCTTAATCCCCCAAACCTCATCCCAACCCCCCATAATTCCTCAAGCCTCATCCCGAACCCCCATAATTCCTCAAGCCTCATCCCGAACCCCCATAATTCCTCA
This sequence comes from Agonopterix heracliana, assembly GCA_963693445.1. Lineage (NCBI taxonomy): Eukaryota > Metazoa > Arthropoda > Insecta > Lepidoptera > Depressariidae > Agonopterix > Agonopterix heracliana. The sequence continues at coordinate 237,788 of OY856334.1, forward strand.
AGCCTCTAACCAACAAGCAAATACCTCTGGATCAAGAACAGGTAGGCTATGTTTTTACTTTTTTTCATTTCATGCGATTCTGGTCGACCTATACCTACATCTTTGATAAAGTATATGTCAAGATTGACAGTCGAAGATACGAAAGCGTCGAAAAAAATTGGAACCAGTACTGGTTCCTAAACCCTATACATATACACGCACACATACATAATTTGTAGGGCGCCTCACGCACACCAACCTATGAAACTTAGCCCCTTTTGTTTTATACGGGATATTAATGAGGCTCATTCTAGACATATACTTTTTCTAAGACCTACCTACATACTGTATAAAATAACCAATACCAAATAACTTCAGTCATAACTAAGCAGTTGCGTAAACAAGTCACAATCCTTGCTTTTTCGGATTTTTTCTCTGTATTACAATAATTTATATCTTTTTCACATTTCCACTAAAGGGATAAAGTTTCTTATGCTGTGTTCTTGAGGTCGGAATGCTGGTCACTGTCACCACTTGTCACCACGAAACCGCGTTTTTCCCCAGTTGGATAGGACATTGCAGGCTGAGTCACCTGACTGTCTGAAAAGAAAGATGATTCCGTGCTTCGGATGGCACGTTAAACTGTTGGTCCCGGCTACTATCTCTGGTGGTAGTAGTTACATAAAAACCACGTCAGAGGCCGTAAGGCGGTTTGAATAAACTCTGACACCAGGGCTTGCAGCCCCCAAAATCATTAAAAAAAGTTGACGGTTGTAACAAGGATACTACCAACCACGAAAGGGAGTAAGGTTGTCCGTTTACCCCAAAAATTACCCAAAGTAAAATTATTACCCCAAAAATTAGCCTAAATAGTTACTTACCCTAAAAATTACCCTAGGACGTTATTTTTACCCTAAATCTAGGGTAAATTACCCTAAGTTACCCTACACTGATTTATGTATCCAAGTTGAAACAGAGACTTTTGAGTGGCGTGGCAAGTAGACGTATTTCGTTTGGCACGCAGTTTAGGTGGCCGCGTGGCTTTGCTATTTTATGGGCGTGTCATAGTGTGTTTTGATGCATAGTATGTTTTGTTAATTTTATGTTTTTTGTTCACAGGCACCAATAGGAGACGGATAACATCCAGAAGAGGAGCAGCTGCCGAAGATTCGATTCAAAATCGGCTCTTCGCCATAGAGACAAAGAGGCTTGAACTAGAAAGAAAAAAAATAGACGAGCTCATGGGCTTAAGACATCAGCTCTCAGAATTGACGTCAACTCTGAGGGGAATGCCAGAGTTAGCCGTTACCATCAGAGAACTTTCAGAATTGACAAGGGAGTTTTTAAGACGTCAATAACTAAACATTATTATATTTTATATTAATAGTAGATTACACACCGAGGACAGAAAAGTAAGAAAGGTCTCAGATCTCATGTAATTCAACAAACATGTGATCTGAGGCTTTCTGATTTACTGTCCGAGGTTAGTATACTATTTTTCTCCTCGACGGAGGTGGAAAGCGACAACTTCGTTTAGCGCAGCGGAACGACAATTGACGCTTTCCGTCCGGAGGTGAGAAAAGGTGGTTTCAGTCCATACAAAACTTTGACGTAGAACACTTATGTCTTCGTAATTATATTATAAATTGTAAATGTTATTTGAGACGCGCAATCTAGATTTTCTAAGCTATTTTACCATAATATAAAATATTACTTTTATTAATTAACTAGTGTTTTCCCGCGACTTCGTCCGCACAAATTATATACCAGATTTTAAGTCAGATCATAAGCTATCAAACAAAAAAAGTTTCATCAAAATCAGTTTAGTAGTTTTTGCGTGATGCGCGAACAAACAAACTAACAATTTTTTCAATAGATGGCGCTGCACGTTTTTAAATCGCGCTATCGATGTTATTTGACTTTATATGAAGTGAACCGCTACTTTTTACCTCATGATGATTTTACGGTTTAATAATAGTTAAGATACCGTTTATGCGTGTTGTCGACCTCAAAGTTTTGTATGAAATTGACTACTCTGAAACCACCTTAAGTATTTCTAGTAAAAGTTAAGTCTGATTACCAATAATATGCAAACAAAATCTGTGATTTATAATTGTTAGAAAACGTAAGTCTGATTAGTTACAAAACGCAATGTCAATCTGTGATTTATAATTAGTTTACAACTAGGTATAATTAGAAAACATAGGTACGTCTGATTATCAATATAACGCAATGTCTATCTGTGATTTGAGATTCGTTAATAGATAGGTATAGTTAAAAACGTAAGTCTGATTCCTAATATTAAGGGCAGTCTGCAAGAAATTTGTTGAATAGGTTTTAACAGATCTATTGTTGTCTCGCAGCTCCCAAGCAATCGAGCTACCAGTGCGAAAGTGACAACTGCAGCTCGAGCTGATTTTACCTACTTTTATGTAGTTAATAGAAATTTACCAAGCGAGCATTCAGTGCGCGAGCATTTTTATTATTTATATTATCCTCTTTTATTTTTCACTACGGACTGATACTAAGCGAACGCTATAAGAAGGATCATTATCTTGTAATTTCTCATAAGTACATTTTTTAATTATTTTAATTATTACAGTTAGAAAGTGTATGTAAATAAATACATCTAATAATTATCATTGTAACTGACTTTTATTATTTTTTACTATAACTAATGATCAAATATAAAATTTCCTCTCCAGCATTTCTCTTCTTGATCTGAAACAATACATAACTATTACATAACTTTACAATTGCATAATGCTAATGCGGGTTCGAATCCGCACGGACAACATGCCACGTACTACCAATGAGTTTTTCTAACTTATGTACGTATTACTGACTGCTCTCAAACGGTAAAGGAAAACATCGTGAGGAAACCTGCATATGCGGAAGAAGAAATTCGGATGCCAGTCTACCAATCCGCATTGGTGGACTAACGCCCATACACCCTCCAGCCTCCTAGAGGGTAGGCCTGTGCCCTGCAGTGGGACGTATATAGGCTGATGATGAATGCTAATGCCTCAATTGCTACCTTATTTTTGTACCTATTGAAACGAAATCAAAACAGAAATGTGTTAGTTAGGCGGGAGAACGGCACTTTTGGGGCCCCCCGCCCCCATACAAAGAAAAGGGGATTGAAATGAAAGTATGGCTATGTAACCCTATCAAAACTAAGTATTTGATTCACTAATATTGACTAGAATTACCTTTTATGACCTGTTGCCATTTAATAAATGCATTAAGTGGTCGCGGAACATCCTTCCACGTTGTAACACTTGAGCTGCACTTGAAGGTGCTGGTGTACGTGATGGCTGTCGGTTCAATTCCTCCCTTCTCTCTTCTTCCGTTAGCTCCGGTACCTCAATTTGAGCGCGTACGCACATGTTGTGCAACACACAGCAGGCAACAGTTATTTTGCCTGCCTTCTCGGGGCAATAATGCAGCTCCCGAGCGGCAAGCAAACATCGGAACCTTCCTTTCAATATGCCAAATGTTCGTTCAATAGTGGAACGGGCCCTCTTTTGAACATTATTGAAGCGCCCCTGTGGTGACCCTTCTTCAGCGTTGCTATAGGGAGTAATTAGATACTCCCTTAGAGGGTATCCGGAATCACCTAAAACAATATTAATTGAGGTTCACATAGACTCATATTATAATAGTTGTGACATAGTAGTTCCTAGATTGCGCTATCAATCAATCATTTAAGGAACCGGTTGGTGTAATGGCTACCACACCGGATTGCTAAACTAGGGCCCTGGATGCAAGCGCCAGTTCGGACATGAATGTTGTATATGTTTGTAATTCACAATAGGTACTTTTAGAGTTCCGTACCCAAAGGGTGAAAACGGGACCCTATTACTAAACCTATGTTGTACGTCCGTCCGTCTGTCTATCTGTCTGTCCTACCTATTTAGGGTAAAAAGTTAAAAATAAAGGGGGGTCCTCATACAAGAAACTAGTTATTTTCAGTGTTTTTTCTTCTCGCTCTATCGTAAGAACGGTAATACATACAAGTGTCAAACTTTGGTGACTATAGAGCAAAGACACAGACACAGATAGTATAAAAGATCTATTTGTCCAAAAAAATTGAATCCAACAATAACATACCCAATAGAAACGAAGTTTCTCCACCCGTTACTAGTGTTTCCATATGATGTTTGATGTCATGATGACTCCAAATAAATGAGTCGTGCGTTGCACCACCGAAGGAAGCGTCCACATTTAAAATGTAGTTTTCGGAATCACAGATCTGAAATGATATAAATAAATTATGAGTATTAATCTTCAATAGAATAGTAAGTTTATCCTGTAGGATCCTGCCTCAGGGCAAAGGCCTCCTCTCACGAATAAGGGACAGGAAGGTGGCCGTACTCCACCATATATACAAGTAAATTCATCTATTTAATTATTAAGTATTGAACTTTCATCATTATTGTTACCTAGTGTAACTTACAAGCGTCCCTGGCGCGTTGTGGAGAGCTATGGAAACTCAATCTTATTATTATTATTTATGATACACTAGCAGCTTAGAGCTAATGCGTGTATATCACTGTACCAATGAGTTTTCTGACTTATGTACATAATACCTGACTGCTCTCAAATGGTGAAGGAAAACATCGTGAGGAAACCTGCATACGCTGAAGAAGAAATTTTAATGCGTATGTGAAGTCTACCAATCCACATTGGGCACGTCCATACACCCTCCCTGAGGGTAGGCCTGTGCCCTGCAGTCGGATGTATATAGGCAGTGATGATTATGTAACTCATAAAATATAAGTAGGTAAGTAAGTAGTGCTGAAATACCAACCACTTGCACGTTCAATGAATGATACTGCTTACGGTTAAAAAACCGCTCTTCATTCTCCACTGGACGTATAACAGCAACATGGGTGCAATCAATGCACCCACATACTCCAGGCATACCAAATTTATTATAGAATCTGCAAAAATGAAATAGCTAAATACATTTTTTATTTATTAATATGAGGATGAACTCACAAGGAACAGCTAATCTCTACTCTCTATATAACCCTACTCATCACTGCCTGGTATGTTTGTTATTGGATAAATATGTAAGTATTTCACCTTCGGTAATTACCTTGTTTTAATCAATGTTCTCTCTTGTCTCACTTGGGGGAACTTGATATATTTTGCCACAATGCTGGGGGCATTCAGTGCTACTGTGACTTCATGGATGCACCTTGACACGGTTTGTTGTGCCATAGGTACATCGTGATTTTGCCCCACTTGGCCCTGATAGCTACCCCGAGCATAAAAATTTAGAGCTGTTATGATCTGAAAATAGTAGTTAAAATTATTTAATCATTCAGAAAAATGCTCAATTTTTGAAACTAATTCAATTAAAATACATTTTTAAATACCTTGTGCACAGGATCAATCCCATGCCTGTTCATTTTTGCGGGTAGAAGAGGGACTATGTCCTGGCACAAATCTTCTAATAAAGCTTTATCCAGCCTATAATTTTTTATGAACTCTGGATCTGGTAGTCTTACCAGATTCAGCGACTCACGGCTATGTAGTCTTTGTCTCCTCCTTGTAACATTTTCTTCCCTCATAGCTTCAATAAATAACAAAAATCTCGACATCGCGATGAAGCTGAAAAATCATGAGAAACTTTTACAATCACTCACTTTATTTTATAGAAATTGTAATATCACATTTCAGATCTTATAATTCTCACAGAAACATAACTAAAAACGTTAATTAATTCATGAAAATTACAAACGATAATCAAAAAGATACCTCTTGACTTGTCGTCCAGTTTATCGAAGTTTAGACAGTTTGACATCTGTCAAATTCAATTCATCGAGCACTGACAGCGTGCACTAGAGTACCGTTCGATCGACCAAGGTGTCAAACTAATGTCGGTCGTTCGAAAGTTCGATGCAGTGTAGATTAGAGTACCAAATTCAACGAAAATGTGCTCGCTATTGCGAAGTTCGAATGTGCGAGTAGACCCCCTGGGTTGTCGACTACGTCGCTTTATCATGTCAACTGAGTGGCTAAAATTTGTAAAAAGAGAAGTTATAGAAGGAAGCACGTGTATTGTCATATTCACTCAAGAATCTGAATTAAATCGTCTATGCTAAAATTATTTATCGCCTGTACAATATTATTCCCCTAGCTAAACAGTGAAGTGTGGTATCCTGCGGCCGTGTCATTCTGTATGCCCCGCCTCAACTCAATCACTCTCCGATTTGTGCATCGATTGTTAAAAAAATTTGCATGTAGGCAGATAATAGTAATGTGGCGAAAAGAAAAATTTCTGACTCATGCAATGAAACGGGGGTAGAAAAGAAAAATCTTTTAGGGTACCATAGAGTGAGGTGAGGTGTCGTCTTGTATAATGGAACAAAACATCCTTTTGTACTAAGTTATTATTTCAATGAGATGTTTTCTGTTCTAACAGCTAATTAAAAAAGAAAAAAGTTCCTTCTAAATGTCTTGATAGATGGCGTTGACGTACCATTGTAGTACCGTAGTAACGGGTAAATCAAATTAAAAGGAAAATCATTTCGGCGATGGCGTATCAGATGCATAAACAATTTTCATTTCTATCGAAAAAGTACGTAATTTTTTAACCGTGACATTTCTTTTAATGCTTTTCTTCTGACTAAATAATAAAAAACTCTTAAAAAAATATTAAATTAAATCTCTAGTGCCAACCCTGCCAGCACCCTTATTTTTCACTAAGTCTCGTTTCATATTAACACTCTTGCATACAAAATCTTTGTAAACAATTTCCCTCTGGACAATTTACGACCGTCTTCCTTACGGAATAAAATCGATATTCCTTTAATGTGTTTCTTATGGTAAGCGGGCGTCAAACAAGATTGTGCCTTAAAGTGATTACGTGAAAGTCCATTACATTAACAGTTAAGGGGGTAGTGTAGGCTAGGCTTGGCGTTTACATAATGAATTTTTATTCCAATTTGAAACGAAATAGGTAAAACATTTTAGTTACATGCAAAGGTTGAATTTTTGTTACATGCAAAATGTTTTAGATTATACAGGTCCTTAACTCAGAATTCATATTTTCGATATAATATTGTGATCGTTTTTGCCAGGACTTCATTGTAATTGAGATGACTTCTAGCTTTTCTGCTTTTAAGTTAAGGTGTTTTACCGGCGTAGGTATATTATACGGTTTAACACCGCTCATTTTATTATACTGACTACTAACTCGGTCACCTACTCAATACATCAATCTTCTTCTTATCGAGTAGGCTACAAAGCCCTGGTGTCAGAGTTTATTCAAACCGCCTTACGGCCTCTGACGTGGTTTTTATGTAACGACTACTACCACCAGTGATAGTAGCCGGGACCAACAGCTTAACGTGCCATCCGAAGCACGGAATCATCTTTCTTTTCAGACAATCAGGTGACTCAGCCTGGAATATCCTAACCAACTGGGGAAAAACGCACAAAGTGACATTTCACTAGGTGCCCCCCGTGTGAATCGAACCCACGACCTCCGTGTCAAGAGCCCAATGCTCTAACCATTAGACCACGGAGGCAGTTACATCAATACAAACATTGAAAAGCGAGATATGAAATCTACATTAAAAAATTATAACTAGGAGATGGTAAAAATAAAAAAAATTCATAGTGAACAAAAAAAAACTATTTACGACAGTATCTTCTGTAGTACGTTAATAATTTGAATTGTTTGGGCACCTATGCCCTAACTACACCTTAGCCTGCCCTACCCCCTTAACACAAGTACGGCACAATTTGCATGTAAACAGTCTCAAATACGATAATGACGCTATTTCATTATCTCTCTCTATCGCTCGGCGAGTTAATTTAGAGGAAACATCATTTTATTTGTTATTAAAATGTTCGCTACGAGCATTTGAAGCGAATATTACTTGTTAACTAGGGTCTGAGTTTTACTATAGTTTGTAAAATACAAGGTGTTTCATAAGTAACAATAAATTTTTGAAACTCTTAAGGGGGTTGTTAAGACCGTCAAACTGAACAACTTTCTCTATGGGACCAACATCGAAATCGCGAAAAAAATAATTTCATATCCCATACATATTTTAGCTCTAGTCGATTTGTAGAGTATGGGACATAAAAATTTTTTTTCCCGATTTCGATTTTGGTCCCATAGTGAAAGTTGTTCAGTTTGATGGTCTACACCACCCCCTTAAAGGTTTATTTGTAGTTTTGTAACACCTTGTATACAAGGTGTTTCATAAGCACAGACCACTTCATAAGTAACAATAAATTTTTGAAACTCTTAAGGGGGTTGTTAAGACCGTCAAACTGAACAACTTTCTCTATGGGACCAACATCGAAATCGCGAAAAAAATAATTTCATATCCCATACATATTTTAGCTCTAGTCGATTTGTAGAGTATAGGACATAACAATTTTTTTTCCCGATTTCGATATTGGTCCCATAGTGAAAGTTGTTCAGTTTGATGGTCTACACCACCCCCTTACAGGTTTATTTGTAGTTTTGTAACACCTTGTATAGGGGCCTTCTTAATATGCTGACACTTTTTTAAGAGGATGATCAGACCATCAAACTGAACAACTTTCTCTTTGGGACCAATACCGAAAGCGCGAAAAAAAAATCTGCTCTTCCATACAAACTGCAAACCTAGAGCCAAATGTATGGGCGGCAGATTTTTTTAAGGAGTGCTGAAATGACGGCTAAGAGAGATGAATGGAAGAGGATGACATATTGCGCCGACACCAGATACTGGGAAATGGGCAAGAGAATGATAATGACCTGATTTTTTTTTGCGATTTCCCCATAGAGAAAGTTGTTCAGTTTGATGGTCTGATCATCCCCTTAAAAAAGTGTCAGCATATTAAGTACGACCCTGTATTTTTACAAACTGTATAGCTAGGAAAATTCTGAACCTTTTTCTCATTAAACATAGCTAATCTATTAATGCAAAATCAAGTAAATAACCACACGGCTAACCACAAAGTTAATTAAGAGTTCATAACAAAAAGCAACGATTCAATTAAAAGTAAAATTAGGTGTATGCAATAATGAATACAAATGTAATGTAGGGAGAGCTTTGAACTCGGAGCTAGCTATAATACAGTTTCTTATTGTATTTCCTATAAAACGGTAATTAACTAGATTTAACAACAGCGATTTTTTTGTTATTGCTTGAGTTTATATACTACTAGTGTTTTCCCGCGACTTCGTCCGCACAAATTATATACCAGATTTTAAGTCAGATCATAAGCTATCAAACAAAAAAGGTTTCATCAAAATCGATTCAGTAGTTTTTGCGTGATGCGCGAACAAACAAACAAACTAACAATTTTGTCAATAGATGGCGCTGCACGTCGGTTTAAATCGCGCTATCGAGTGTTATTTGAGTTTATATGAAGTGAACCGCAACTTTTTTATTCTTCACTTCACGATTTTACGGTTTTATAATAGTTAAGATAGGTACGTTATTATATGGGGATTCAATAAACTGAAGAAGAGAAGAGAAGAAGAACAGAAGAGTATTCAGCAGAGTTTTTGTTTTTCTGGCACTGATTATACCTACAGCATCTGCTTCACCAAATTTTCTTCAGCATTTTAACATCATTTTAAAACCGCTTCGATCAACAATATACAACTAGATAACGGGTCGCAAACAAAATCAAAGAGAAATTCTGTCCTCGTGAATATACAACATTTTTTGTTAACGAACCGAGAAAACAGTCCGTATACATTATAATTTCGACCTCAAAGCAACCATAATTCCTAGTAATTTAAAAAAGGAACACTGCGGCATTGCGAGACGTGCTTACGTTGGCTTTGTTCGAACGCAACTAATTCAAAATAAGACCTCACTCCAATAGTGAGGCGTTATTTGCCGGGACATGTTTTGAGCGCTGTTTCTAGTTGGATATTGTTGATCGAAGTAAAACCGTTAAGAGTTCCTTTACAGTGCTGTGGCGCCCTCATGACAATATTGAAGATTGAATCTTATACATAATTTGAAGAATGAAAAAAAGACCATTTCTACATTTATTGCGATGTTGTGGACGAACGTTTAAAACCTATAAAAATGAATTTAAGGCTTTTGTAGTAAATTGGAGTAGCACTTTTTCATTTTGGTTCATTATTGACATTTTTGAGGGAGTTATGTTGTGGGTCTGCTATTGGGCGGTCACGAGTCGCGTGTCGCTCGTCGATTGCCTCCTCCCCGGCCTACAACGAAGCTCCAGTGGTGGCTCAAGATAGTTGTTATTATATAAGGTCTAACAAAATTAGGTGAAACTATTTTAAGGGGATGATCAGACCATTAAACTGAACAACTTTCTCTATGGGACCAATATAGAAATCGCGAAAAAAAAATCTGTGATCCCATACATTTAGGTAGAGTAGGTTTGTATGGAACAACTGATTTTTTTTTCGCGATTTCTATGTTGGTCCCATAGAGAAAGTTGTTCAGTTTGATGGTCTGATCATCCCCTTAAAGTAGTTTCAGCTAATTTTGTTGTAGACCTTATATAAGAACAACCCTTGAAGTCAAAAAATATATCTATTTAACCCACGGACCTGAAAAAAAGACGGACGTAATGTGACACTAAAAAGATGTGAAGCATGCAAGGTCCTACATTTTCGTTTGTTCTACAAGGGACCTACACTCACACAGATGCACTAGCTCTAGGCGCAGGTCCGACACCCGTCACCATTATGTACCGCGTGACAGCACGCACACAAAAGAAATGGGTGCTTCACTCGTGATTAGACGAGATTACGTCCGTCTTTTTTTCAGGTCCATAATTTAACCGTAACGTCAAGCACTTTTGCTACATAAACTCGACATTGGCAAAATCATAATTACCCAAGATGGCAGCCATATTTTTAAACATACATACATACATAAACTCACGCCTTTTTCCCAGAGGGGTAGGCAGAGATTATGGATCTCCATTTTGGGCGGTTCTGACACACCTCTCTTGCTTCCTCTAAGTCCATACATCTTTTCATACATTCCCGTCGATTTCGGCTGCTTTTAACCTGGCATTTTTTAATGACGTCCTTGATCTGATCTAGGTACGTCCTCTTAGGTCTGCCTATACCAATATTTCCTTTCACACACGCTTTATTTTTAAACATAGAATAGAATAGACATTTTTGAGAAATCTTTAATGGGGCCACTCTTAAAATGTCTACTGTTTTTGAGTATTGAATTTGATTAACAAAAACTAAACTTTTTGCTACTTGTCCATTCAAAAAACAACCAAAGAACTTCACAACTCCTGTCACAGGCATCGGCACTCATTAAAATCATCTAGCCAACATCATTAAACGTTCCATTACGCGACTATAGCCCATAAACATTTATCACTAAGGTCTAAATTAGCTTCGAAAGCTAGGGGAGGGGTCGCACCCTCTGGTTCAGATTTTTAAAGCAAATACAGAGGTTTGGAACCTATTGGAGATGTTTATTGAGTAATATTCCGTTTTGACTTTGATGTTGTGGTGAGTAGGTACCTGGAACAAACAAATATTTATTGTTAATTATTTAATGTACAGTTGAATAAACAAATTACATTCTTAAATATGCTGACACTTTTTAAGGTGATGGTCAGACCGTCAAACTGAACAACTTTCACTATAGAGCTTACATGGAAAGCGCGAAAAAGAAAAGAGTTTTTCATACAATTTGGGTCGAGTAGCCGCATTGGCGTATTCTATGGAACTATTGGGGATTTCGGTTTCGTCTCTTAAAAAGTGTTAGCATATTAAGTTGGACCCTATACAAGGAGTTTCATAAGTAAGAATAAATTTTTAAAACTCTTAAGGGGGTTGTTTAGACCGTCAAACTGAACAACTTTCTCTATGGGACCAACATCGAAATCGCGAAAAAAATAATTTGATATCCCATCATATTTTAGCTCTAGTCGATTTGTAGAGTATGGAACATAATTTTTTTTTTTTTTCGCGATTTCGATATTGGTCCCATAGTGAAAGTTGTTCAGTTTGATGGTCTACACCACCCCCTTAAAGGTTTATTTGTATTTTTGTAACACCTTGTATATGGACAAGTTACGCGCGAGGTAGCATGAAATCCACTTTGGACTATATTCCATTACTTTAGAATCTTTAAATTCCTTCTAATTTTAAATGTTAAAAATCATGAGAAGCGGTATCGTCTGAACCCCAAACGTGATAAGTTCGAAATTATTGTTCCACAATTATAGGCTGTCGCGTTTAGAGATGAGGTATAAAATTGTATGTAAATACGTAAGATTTTTTTATCATGCATGTTGGCAGAGTGGAAATGCTAAGACGAGGCGGATCCCTACATAAATCGTCTAAGGCCATAACCTACACCACTATTCTACATACAACCTGTAACTGCACATGCCACGACAATAGAAGACAATATAACGCAACACGTGCACAAACCCCATCAAGTTGGGGCCAGCCGGCCGCGTGGCACAATGCCTCACATATTATACTATTGAGTTGGTTAGGGTGCAGCGGTTTGAGTCGGATGCTGTGTTCTGGGTTCCGTATACAGAGAGAAATCGCAGAAAGCCACCAGCCAGTCTAGTATGGCTACTCTACTCTCCAACAAAGCGCCTTCCTTGCATAAAAATGCGACAATAACGGAGCGATGCATTTATTTAACAACCGATTGTAACCAAATGTCTAAACAAATATAGTAGATTACACACCAAGGACAGGAAAGTAAGAAAGGTCTCAGATCTCATGTAATTGTTCACCGAGGCGAAGCCGAGTCTTATTTACTGTCCGAGGTTAGTATACTATTTTTCTCCTAGACGGTGGTGGAAAGCGACAACTTCATTTAGCGAAGCGGGACGACAATTGACTCTTTCCGTCCGGAGGGGAGAAAAATCCATTTCATTTCATGTAGTATGGAAAAAAATAGAGCAAAAAGCGCGAAAGCAGAGAAATCATATTAGAGGGGCAGTTTCATATATTTCAGTCAAGTTGAGTTAGTCACATTGCGAATTTGTATAGAACAGGTGATTTTTTACAATAGATTTAATCAGGATCTCTTACAATAATATGTACATGTCTGATGTGCAGTCAACATGGCTGTAACATGTTTATAGTCACTAATATTTGAAATTGCAAAGTCTTAGTTTAAAATGTACGCCAACGGTATTAATTTTTATCCTGTAGATACATACATCAACGTACGTCTTGTATTACATCGCGTCCGCAAACTTCAAGGGTGTACAGAATCTTCGATATAACTACCCACCACTTGCTATTCTAAACAAGGTTCAGTTTTAGCCTGTTTCTTAAGAGGATAGACGGGTACGGTTTTCTCCATAAAAACGTATTCCCCTGTTTTCTCCCTGGATAATGACACTAGAGCAAACATTTTTTTACCATCTAATCTATGTTACCTCTGCTATGTCCCTATGTTTTGCTTTTTTACATAAATTAATTACTGTAGGAACTAGGGATCTTTGAAAATGACCAATTTGACAGACCGTTTTCAGACATCCAGCAAACAAGCAAAACGTACAGACAAAGCCAGTCTTTCTCAAATTATTCTTGAAAGAATTATTAAAATCGGTTTGGTTTTGGAGGAGAAAACAGGGGAATACGAAATGCTGTTTTCATCGATTTTATGCAGATAAAATCGGTCCTAGCTGCAGTAGTCTCTTTCGCACTCTAGTCGGTGGGGTGTATGGGTGGGGCGGATCGGACAAATATGTATACGGTTGGAAAAGTTACCTATTCTCTAAATTAGCATTTCAGCCCGCTATCCTCTTAATATCTTTTACAATTAGACCCAAACATTAAAATTCAACTGAACCCTAAAAATAAACTACCCTAAGACATACGAGTAAACTACTACAGGGGATAGCTACACACTACTTATTGTCTTACAGCATTGTGATAAGGTTCAAATTGCGTCGAAGTTTAATATGAAGTTATTATCGGAGGTCACGTGTCGGAGGACTGTTGTGGGTAATTGGCTTCTGTGCACTCTATATTGCATACTTCTTGTTATTTATTGTTATATTTATATAGGTCGTAAGTTATTTGGGTTAATATTTAAGTATACGCTATTGGATTATTTATTATTTTAGTGTGGTAGAAGACAAGTGAAGTTAATTTCGGAATAAACGCTAAGACTAAAATTGTTCCTTATACAAGGTGTTACAAAACTACAAATAAACATTTAAGGGGGTGGTGTAGACCATCAAACTGAACAACTTTCACTATGGGACCAATATCGAAATCGCGAAAAAAAAAATTATGTTCTATACTCTACAAATCGACTAGAGCTAAAATATGTATGGGATATCAATTTTTTTTTTCGCGATTTCGATGTTGGTCCCATAGAGAAAGTTGTTCAGTTTGACGGTCTAAACAACCCCCTTAAGAGTTTTAAAAATGTATTCTTACTTATGAAACACCTTGTATAGTTAGTTAGTTACTCTTCTATAAATCTAAGTTTGGTCGAATCTGGCCTAAGAAAGATACCGGAGAATATTCTAAACTTATCTGACAAAATAAGTCCTAAGTATGTGTTTGCTACACAACTCTGTAAAAAGGCTTAGGTATTATAAACTCTATGATTAAACAGGGTGTAAAAATAAATACTTTACATACCTTAGGGGTTCTCATGATTATCAAACAAATTGAACAACTTTCACTATGGCCAACATGGAAATCAGAAAAAAATCTGCTGTCAGCATACATTTGGGTAGAATAGTGATTATTTTCGTGATTTCGATGTTGGCTTCATAGTGAAGTGGTTCAGTTTGATGGTGTGAAACATAACATTTTACACTCTGTATAAATGATCAAAATGTCAGATCTTGACAATATTACGTTATTGTAATTCAACGTTGTTTTTATTTTAAAGTTGTATCACGTTGTACTGTGTATTTATATTTTGTTTTGTTTAAAAGATGTGCGTTGTAGAGTTTCTGACCACATCTTCACAACGGGTCCCGTTAAACGGGACACCTACCGAAGTGGTGCGCATTGGTAGAGACAACAAATGACCCCAAATGTGTGATATTATTTTAAATAAACATTTTCGGTTTTGAACCAGAAAATGTTATTGGAAACATATCAAAAGCAAAACACAAACGAATCAAATCAATCCCGTCCGTGTTTCCAACACATAAATAAAGATGGCGGCTAATCGGGCCTCGCATCCGATCCAATATGGTGTCGCTTTTTGTGCGTTTTGCCGCCAAATCGACTATCTTTTACACATATTTCACGGTTTTTGTTTCGCGCCCTGTTTCTCTTTGATAACATTATAAGGGTTGGAAAATTTATTTATTGTTTGGAATGACACAGATTTCCTTCAACAAAGGGTTGATTTGATATTTAATGTGACCCAAACACGATCCTGACTGTCTTTAAATATGATATGAGGTTGAGAACACGGACTTGAAAGAAATACGGACCGAATATTGCGCTAAAAAGATGTGAAGCATGCAAGGTAATACAATCTCGTTTGTTCTACAAGGGTAGTGTAGTAGTGTAGGTACACTCAAACAGATGCACTAGCTCTAGGCGTAGCGCGCAGGTGCTACAACCCGTCACCTTTATGTACCGCGTGACAGCACGCACACTAAAGAAATGGGTGCTTCACTCATGATTAGACGAGACTACGTCTGGTTCTTGTTTTAAGTCTGTGGTTGAGAATAAATGAGAATAAATATTTAAAACTCCTAAGGGGGTTGTTTAGACCGTCAAACTGAACAACTTTCTTTATGGGACCAACATCGAAATCGCAAAAAAAAAATCTGATATCCCATACATATTTTAGCTCATTACTATATTGGTCTCATAGTGAAAGTTGTTCAGTTTGATGGTCTAAACCACCCCCTTAAATGTTTATTTGTATTTTTGTAACACCTTGTAAATACCAAAGACCTAAGCTTTATTTTCACTTTCTGCCTTTTAGTTTAGAAGGCGAAGATTTCCTAAAAGGTATTGTCAACTAAGTTTCCCTAGAAATGGGTCTCATCTCGTACAAAGTTCTCCCTCGGCACTATTTCGCGGACCCATTACTAAAATGTTTTCCCCAAAACGAGCAAACTTGGCGACCTCACAGAAGGTCACGCGCCGAGACGAGCGTGTCACTCGGGAGTCAGCAGAGTTTTCTAAGTTTTCCATCACATCAGTATGCAAGACAAACTAGCTAAAAGACTGTACGTGACTTGAGACTCGCTCTAGCCTCTTTGCTTCCATTAGGAACGTACATATAGATTAAGAGCTCGGTGGCGCGTTGCGGAGAGGTATGGACTCTCAATCATGAGGTCCGGGTTCGAATCCGCACGGACAACATGCTACGTACTACGTACCAATGAGTTTTTCTAACTTATGTATTGTACGTATTACCGACTGCTCTCAAACGGTGAAGGAAAACATCGTGAGGAAACCTGCATACGCTGAAGAAGAAATTCTGATGCGTATGTGAAGTCTACCAATCCGCATTGGGCGCGCGTGGTGGACTAACGCCCAAACACCCTCCTAGAGGGTAGGCCTGTGCCCTGCAGTGGGACGTATATAGGCTGATGATGATGATAATATTATGATTATTATACAGTCGTGGTGGTCCAGTGGCGAGTAACAATGCCTGCCGTGCAGGAAGCGATGGTTCGATCCCCGTCCATGCCGACTCGTACCAATGAGTTTTTCGGAATTTATGTACGATTTGTAACACCACTGGCTTTTCGGTGAAGGAAAACATCGTGAGGAAACCTGCATGTTTCAATTTCGAGGCGTGTATTGTACCCACTGTCCATTACAAGTGGCGACGGGCTCTCACCCCCCGTCACACTGGACAGAGTTTCGGTTCTACTGGTGAAACGTGGATGTTCTGAGGTTTCAGAATATCTCTGACTACCCCCTCGGGGAATATAATCGTGAACATATGCCTATATGCCTATTATTATAAAGTGCTAGTGAGATGAAAAAAACGGAGAGTAAAAATCTTGATACGAAACGATAATTTCTTTAAAACCATACTAAGGGAAGATAGAGGGGAAGAGAGGCAGAGGAAGACCCAGACAGAGTTATCTAGCCCAAGTGAAGGAAAAGGTTGATGTCGCGTCGTATCCAGAACTCAAGACACCATCGGAAAACAGACAGGATTGGCGAATACTCCACCGACAAGAGCGTAGCTCTTAAATAAGATGATGATGATGATGATGATGAGTGTGATGGGTTCCTGAGCGGGGTGCGTTCCGTGATGCGGAGGATTTTTAAGGCGTATCATCCCTGGACCACGACTCTCCATACTAATCGATGCGAACGAGCGCATGGCTCTGGTCAGAATTTAGCTGTTTTCTTTGAAAAATTAGATTAATTTTTATTAATTTGAAAAAGTTAAAAAACCACATCATTCTAAATTGTGTTGTGAACGATATTGTAAATTTTGTAAGAGTAAAATGGTTACAACTAGAAAAAAAAGGGTGACTTTAGAGTCCCTATTCATTAAAATCAATTTCTAGAAAAACTACATAACTTCTCATATCGTGTAGATAGTTCAGTTTATTTTTCATCCATAGTTAATGAATAAAATGGTTACAAAGTTACCCAAAACCAGGAGATAGTAGCCCCTTAAGACAGATACACTCAGTTGCAGAAACGCTCATTAGAGTTAATCCGCCATTAAATCTCTTGCTAGCTTTTACTACGTCAACAATACAAAAAGTGAAAGGAAGAGAATTAATGGAGGATTAACTTTAACGAGCGTTTCTGCAACTGATATACAGACAAATCTGACAGCAATGCTCATAAACACTATTATAACCACATCAAACCACGAAACGTATCAAAAAAAACACGAAACCAAGTTATCAATATCCTCTATCTATAAGCTAATATAATAACGCGGGGGTCGATACACGTCAAATTGATTGACGTACGTAATACGATAAAACGCACGTCAATATTTACCAGCCGGCTCTCGGTCGGTGGCCACAGAGCAGAAGTTTAAATATTAATACACCTGCAGATGAACCACAGTCCATAATGTTAGAGCCATTGTCCGACTCCGAATAGCAACAACCAAGGTGGAAGTCGTAAGAAGCGAGGCGAAGGCGACTAATTCTTTAGAGTATAATAAGCAAGCTATGCTAATCAGCACATAAATAAAGAGTGTCAATTTCGCGTTCAATAAGTACCAAAATAAAACGCGTCCTGCCTTATTATGCAAACGCGTATATTCAAGAGTAATATTCAACTATTTGTATTTTCGCTTATACTTCTATCTATAATGGAAATAAAGAAAATTCTTGACTAGCGGTATTTAATTTATTTTTTATTTTTTTTATTTATAATTAATGGACAAGCAAGAAGCTTGTGCGTTAGCACTGCATTTCCGCCAATCTCAAGTGGTTTGAGGGAGTGTCTATCCAATCTCGAGGATTGTTTTTGAGTAAGAACAACTGAGAAGGATTGTGGAGCCTCGTGGCAGGCTGAAACGCGAACCGCGCGAACACCACGCGAGAGACAAGTGTTCGGGGCAAACCCTGCAATGTGACTCCTTTACAAAATTTGCTCACGTTCGGTGTCAAAGGCCGTGACGTGACAGATGTCTGTTCTAGAACTTGCTTATACCTACATACTGTAAGGAAGGACTAATTCCTTCAGGCATCGCCTTCGATCGAGATTAAAAAACTAGATAGACAGAAACTCATACGAATATCTGAAGACGGTTTTGTGATTTTACCTACATCTCGCTAAAAACATCAAAAATTTATAAGATTTTACATGCCACTGTGTATCTGTGTGTCTTATATTACAATCAAAGGTCATCTAACTTCTTAATCAGCACGGTTCAATTTTGCTCGCGTTATAATTTTGAATTTCGTATCAAAATGAATACGCGTTTTATGGATGTGAGACCTCTGTACTGCGGTAGTACTAGTATTTACTCTGTGGCTAGATCCGAGAGCGTGTGACGTCACCTAACCAACACGTATAATATTCATGATGGCTTCAATATCTGCGGTGAAGTTTTTCGTAGTTGAAATTTTAAAAGATAATTAAAAGTTATCACGAGGCACTTTAGCGAATGAGTTTTTAATTTAACGATCTACGTTTAATTAAAGCGACGAGGATGATTGAAAATAAATCGAAACGAATAGTAAAACAAGCAAATAGTAAAGAATATTTATGTTAAGGGTATATTATTCGGAGCGCGCTCCATACAAACGTACTATGGTCATCATCATCATCAGCCTATCATCGTCCACTGCTGGACATAGGCCTCTCCCAAGGCGCGCCACAAAACTCTGTCCTCGGCCTTCCTCATCCAGTCGCTCCCCGCTACTTTGTTCAGGTCGTCTGTCCAGCGGGCAGCAGGGCGTCCCACACTACGCCTACCAGTTCGCGGTCTCCACTCTAGAACTCTGGTGATAACGTACTATGACGAACGTACTATGGTGATATTTTCAATACCAACCAATTAAAGTCAATGAAATTTTGCAGAAACAACCTAGAAACAAATTTCTATGTTTGTATAGAGTCAGATTTTCGTTAAAATTTATAGTTTTCAAGATACAGTGCCTCAAAGATCCATACAAATCTTAAATTAATCCTAGCATTGAAACTGTATATTTTAACGAAAATCTGACTCCATAGAAGCATAGAGATTTGTTTCTAGATTGTTTCTGCAAAATTTCATTGACTTTAATTGGTTAGTATTGAAAATATCACCATAGTACGTTTGTATGCAGCGCGCATTTTCGCTCTCGGAATAAAATTCTCTTAAGTTATGTTTTGTTAATAAGCCGTGGTGATCTAGTGTGCGAGTAGTCTCACGTTCCATGCAGGAGGCGACGGTTCGATCCCAGCTCTGGCTGGCTCGTGCCAATGAGTTTTTGATTGAAACACTACTGGTTTTTCGGTAAAGGAAAACCTATGCTTCAATTTCGAGGCTTGCGATGATGATGACGCTTCAAGGCCGTGTTCGAACTCAGCGACTGATTATGGCTGACTTTTGGCCATGTTCGAAACAACGATAATTATGGCTGACTTTGAGAGCTTCGTTGGTTGCTTTCGAGGCATGTTAGTATTACAAATATCCTTTACTCACACACCAAAACACAAAATTAACTAGCATAGCATAGCATATGCTCACGCCTATATTCCCCGAGAGGGTAGTCAGAGATATTCTGAAACCTCAGAACATCCACGTTTCACCAGTAGTACCGAAACTCTGTCCAGTGTGACGGGGGGTGAGCCCGTCGCCACTTATAATGGACAGTGGGTACAATACACGCCTCGAAATTAAAGCATGCAGGTTTCCTCACGATGTTTTCCTTCACCGAAAAGCCAGTGGTGTAACAAATCGTACATTAATTCCGAAAAACTCATTGGTACGAGTCGGCTTGGACGGGGATCGAACCATCGCCTCCTGCACGGCAGGCAAGGTTACTCGCCACTGGACCACGACGGCTTCTTTCAAAACTAAAAAAACGGAAAATAACTAGAAGGGTAAAAAAGTCAGCCTTAGCACAGAAAGCTATTTCTTTCACACAACAAGATAACCAGAGCAGTCTGTACTGAGTACCTACCTAAACGAATTCTAGAAAATACATTTTTGTAAAATAAATGTAAAGATTGAAAAATTAAGTCTCCGTCGGAACTTGAAACCGCAATCTTCAAAACCGGGGAATTTCTGTCGACCAATTTAGCTACCGAGCCCACTACTACGCCAGGGAACGAAATTACCCAACCTATTCCGTCTTGAGGGGCATGATTTTGGTATTTGTATGGAAGACCTGTCCACTGTTTATTGCGTCATTATTGTATGCCTCTTACTAGACACAACGTCATCTCGCATCTCAATAACTACTAAGGGACATAAAATACAAACAGAGTCACGTGGTCGCACGCGTTTGTTTTAATAAACTCCGATCTAGAGGCCCCACGGCGGGCGCCAATATCAATAAGCAGGGAAACGGTTATTATTGTAAAGTTTTAAAACAATAACTTTAATGTATGGGTTTATTACTTATGGAGAGAAATCTGTGGGAGAGAACTATGCTCGGTGTTCCTCTGAGAGATCACATTAGAAATGAAGTAATACGTCAGAGAACTAAAGTGGTCAGAAAATTTGGTCAGGCAATGGGCTGGTCATATCTGCCGAAGAACTGACAACCGATGGGGTGTCAGAGTTCTAGAGCAAAGACCGCGAACTGGTAGGCGTAGTGTGGGACGCCCTGCTGCCCGCTGGACAGACGACCTAAAAAATGTTAGAGGAAAAGTGGTTTTTGGCAGACCCCCCCCCCTGCGTGCTCTATGGATTGCCCCTTGGTCTGCTGTCAATCTGACAGCCGGCTCACTTCCGCCTCGGCCCCGTGTGACGCGCGTACGCAATTCTAAACCGCTCCAATGTTTTATATAATTATTGAGGAAAAGTCTATTAAATGTATTCACCAGTGTCCAGAGAGTTTCAGTCTAATATCTCAGAAGCGGAATTGTAACTCATCGCCCACATAAAAGTATTCGGTCGAATCGAAAATTGAATCGCGGTAACATGGCGGAAACCAACACGTGCTTTTGTGATTGAAAAGTTCCGACCTATCTGTGCAAAGTGACGGGATATAATTATGTTTTGTGCTGCTGTTTACTAATATACATGTTTACATCTAATTTGAGGCATATGGACGCATTACTAACAAGAAAACGAGAGTTTTCCTGCGTTTGACCTCGCGTGAACTTTGGCTTGGTGCATGTAGAAACGTGTTTGTGAGCCTGAAACTGCCTGAAATCCTGCTGCCTGACATGATTGCTTGGTTTGAGTTACTAACAAGTCCATAATATGAAACTAACCTGAGTAAGTCTGTTCCATTTTATTGTGCCTACAAAAGTCGAAAGATCGTAGTAAGAGAGATCGTCGTTTATTATTTGTGCTTGAATTATTTGAATTATGTTAAGTACATTAATACCAGCTACGTCGGAAACATGCTGAACTATCATTGATTAAAAATCACATTGATGTTTTTAAAAGTCAAAATTCTATTTTATAAATTGAACCTTATTGCTTTTGGAATAGAGGTCATGTTGTACAAACCACCGATTTGCAAATTAATTGGTTTGAATGCATCGTCCAAATCGTGGTGGTTCTGTGCTTTGGTGAAATGTTTACTGAATATGACCTATTGTAATTAAAAGTTTAAATTGTGGAATGATGATTATGTAGACGTTTCATTAGTTCACATTGAAAGACTAATTAACAGAGACAGTTGTTGTTATTGACTGATCGTTGCCATAATATTGCTTCTTTACTTGTTTGATGTGAATGTGATTAAATGAAAATGATGAAACGGAGACTTACTAAAAATTTACTAGGTATTTCATTTCATATGGCATCCATGTACAATCGGTTTGAGATGTGTAGTTAACATGGATATGTGCAGTACAATGTGTTGTATCCGTGTGTTTAATTATCTTTTGAACGGCAAGGAATGGAGTGCTACAATGAGCTAAGGTGGAACGTGTACGGGCTTTGATGAAAAATCATTATCTTACAGTACTGTCATGACATTATCTATGTTTGAAAGCTGATCTTGTAATGAAAGTTATGTGTTACAAATGCAATAAGCAAGCTAAAGTAAGTACCTATACAAACTGAAGTTGATCGGGTTATGGTTAAATCGAGTAACAGTTGAATATAACATATTAATAAACAAATTGGAATTATTAAATGGTAAAGTTGTGAACAAATCTGGTTAGTAAAAAAAAAAAAAAAAAAAAAAGTTTGTCCATTTGAAATCACAATATTAAGGATCTAGTCGTTGAAGGATGATGAAGTCTAAATGTCACACATAGTTGTGGAGCCTGCCGGTACTGCATTTGGGTCCTCGTCAAGAATGAAACGATTAAGTTCCAATCCAACACGACTGTCTTCGGGCATGATGTTAGTTGCTACAGCAACAGGCGATTTGACTGCTTAAATTAAATAAATAAAATAAAAGTATGTTTTGAGGCATGACCCTTTGACATAAGGGACCTCACCTACATGTGCTCGCCCTTAGGGCCCTAACCTCATGACTTGCGATTCATAACCTGTGACTTGGGGGCCCTAACCCGACTTGAGGCCCTGATGTTAACGCATTGTTTTGTTGAAGTTGTGTAAAATAAACTAATTTGCATATTTCCTTAATTTTCATGACCTATCATGCATGATGCGGTTTGAGATGACTTGATGATGTGGTGACGATGTCCGCCTGTGTGCCATAACATAAACGATGCCTGAGGGGATGGAGTGATGACCATCCATGACTAGTGAAGTGTCGCAGCAGAAGCAAACGCTTATGTGAACTGGATCCGTGCCGACAGGGGCTTATGTGAACAGGATCCGTGCCGTGAGGGGCTTATGTATTGTGGATCTGTGCCGACAGGGGCTTATGTGAACTGGATCCGTGCCGACAGGGGCTTATGTGAACAGGATCCGTGCCGTGAGGGGCTTATGTATTGTGGATTTGTGCCGACAGGGGCTTATGTGAACTGGATCCGTGCCGACAGGGGCTTATGTGAACTGGATCCATGCCGTGAGGGGCTTATGTGTTGTGGATCCATGCCGACAGGGGCTTATGTATTGTGGATCTGTGCCGACAGGGGCTTATGTGAACTGGATCCGTGCCGACAGGGGCTTATGTGAACTGGATCCATGCCGAGAGGGGCTTATGTGAATTGATCCGTGCCGTGAGGGGCTTATGAGTTGTGGATACGTGCCGAGAGGGGCTTATGTGAATTGATCCGTGCCGTGAGGGGCTTATGAGTTGTGGATACGTGCCGAGAGGAGCTTATGTGAATTGATCCGTGCCGTGAGGGGCTTATGAGTTGTGGATACGTGCCGAGAGGGGCTTATGTGAATTGATCCGTGCCGTGAGGGGCTTATGAGTTGTGTCTTCGTGATCTTGCTGGTGGCCAAATGGGGGGTGTAACGTGCAGCACGGCGCAACTACCTGAAGAGCACATGCGTGCGCTTACTCCGTGCAGAGAGCATTCTGCGCGCCTTGGCGGCGCTGCTCTACGTTGCGTGCCTGTGCGCCTTGGCGACGCTGCGCGCCAGTGCGCCTTGACGGCGCTGCACTGTGCTGCGCGCCAGTACGCCTTGGCGACGCTGCGCGCCTGATTGGACTAAATGACTTACTTCCAGAACATATTGAGCGTTTACCGGCTGGATATTAGTTTGAAACGAACATGACATACTGCGACTTATTGCGTCTGATATGATAGTTGAGAATTTTTGCGTATAATGCGTAAGTTGCATGTTGCGAAATGAACATTGTGCGTGATCGAACCTTTGCGTAAATAACAGCGTCCGAGCATTTGGTGTATTACGAAAATGTGTTTGGGCACCATGCGCCGCAATTTACAGTCAAATCACCAACTGAGATTGACCTTGAATGACATGACTAATAAAGTGTTAACTGACTTCGAGGCTTGAAGATAACTAACCAATTATTTACAGATTGTATGCAAGAGATTATAAACCTAACATGATTGTCATAACTGGACAAATGGAGATATTACTAAACACAAAATTGAAATTAAGAGGCCTCAAGTACAGCTGGGATGGTCTTAACCTTTTAAGATTGTCAATTCTATTGTGTTGGGCACTACGCGTCGTAATTTACTGATCAATCACAAACAGAGATTGACCTATTGGATGACATGACTAATAAAGTGTTAACTGGCTTCAAGGCTTGAAGATAACTAACCAATTATTTACAGATTCTATGCAAGAGATTATGAACCTAACATGATTGTCATAACTGGACAAATGGAGATATTACTAAACACAGAATTTAAATTAAGATTCCTCAAGTACAGCTGGGATGGTCTTAACCTTTTAAGATTGTCAATTCTATTGTGTTGGGCACTATGCGTCGTAATTTACTGATCAATCACCAACTGAGATAGACCTATTGGATGACATGACTAATAAAGTGTTAACTGGCTTCAAGGCTTGTAGATAACTAATATTTATTTACAGATTCTATGCAGAGATTATGAACCTAACATGACTGTCATAACTGGACAAATGGAGATATTACTGAACACAAAATATACCTTACTTCGATTTGACCGCCGAAAATTCACATCAGTGGATACTTCTTGATGCTATTGGCGATGAAAAGGTTCAGAGGGCTCCAGATGTTTTTACGTTCAGCTGAAGGGAAGCAATTGTTTGGATATTCCTGCGAGGACGCAGGAGAAGTCAGGATGGCCGAACTGTTAGAGGAAAAGTGGTTTTTGGCAGACCCCCCCCCCCTGCGTGCTCTATGGATTGCCCCTTGGTCTGCTGTCAATCTGACAGCCGGCTCACTTCCGCCTCGGCCCCGTGTGACGCGCGTACGCAATTCTAAACCGCTCCAATGTTTTATATAATTATTGAGGAAAAGTCTATTAAATGTATTCACCAGTGTCCAGAGAGTTTCAGTCTAATAAAAAGTAGCGGGGAGCGACTGGATGAGGAAGGCCGAGGACTGAGTTTTGTGACGCGCCTTGGGAGAGGCCTATGTTCAGCAGTGGACGAAGATGGGCTGATGATAATGTGGGTTCATTGACGAACTGGATAATGAATTGTCCTCGAGCGACGTTTAGGTGAACTCATAGGTCACGGACACACCGCCGAGTCTTGTAGTAGTGTACCTTTAGCTTTCGTCTCTGTGGGGTATTTACTCGAGTACCACAACGTCATCTCTCATCTCAAGAACTACTTAGCGACTGCACACATAGTCACGAGGCTGCACGCGTGTGTTTGTTTTAATACACTCCAGTACGTAGGCCCCACGACGGGCGCCAATGTCAATAAGTGGGGAAATAGTTAATAATAGTTTTATAATAATAACTTTACTGTGTCGGTTCATTGAAGAGCTGAATAATAGCTTTATTATCGATCTGAATTAAAGCCAGGTATGAGACATATTTATTATTAATGACCAAATAGGCATGATATTAATGTATTATGGAGGTGCTACTTGGGAATTTTCCTCCATTGAAAAGGGAAGATCTTCCACCAGGCTTAGTGTGAAACCTGGGGACCGGCCGTAGTCCAACAGTTCTTAGTTGGACCTTGTATATATATCGAATCTCTGTGATTATTTTTCTTGCGCGATTTATGTCTCGCATTCGATTGTGAACCTTATTTGTAGTAGGTTACGAGTTAGGTATTTACGATGAACGTTGTCTTTGTATAGAGCATATTTCTGAGCGCGACGGTATCGCCATCTGTTAGCTTCTTTGCTATAACTTGTGGGTGTTGACATCTATGGCAAGTCCCCACATACCTATACTATTCGATAACACGACAATGCAACAAAAACATGTGCGCTTACACAACAAATCTTTGATACAACTACTAACCATAGTTTTTGAGAGTTACGCGGTTATTCATTATTAAGCCAAGACGCGGTAAGAACCAGTTAAAAAGTAACTTACAAGTTACTTACAGTATAATAGTAGATTACAAACCGAGGGCAGGAAAGTAAGAAAGGTCTCAGATCTCATGTAATTGTTGACCGAGGCGAAGCAGAGGTCAACAAACATGTGATCTGAGGCTTTCTTATCTACTGGCCGAGGTTAGTATACTATTTTTCTCCTCGACTGAGGTGGAAAGCGGCCACTTCGTTTAGCGCAGTGGGACGAGAATTGACGCTTTTCGTCCGGAGGGATGAAATAGTAGATTACACACCGAGGGCAGGAAAGTAAGAAAGGTCTCAGATCTAATGTAATTGTTGACCAAGGCGAAGCAGAGGTCAACATGTCTGAGGCTTTCTTATCTACTGCCCGAGGTTAGTATACTATTTTTCTTCGCGACTGAGGTGGAAAGCGGCAACTTCGTTTAGCGCAGCGGAGCGAGAATTGACACTTTCCGTCCGGAGGGGTGAAATTAACTATTACATCATCATGGTTGGTTTCGTCCACGGTAGCGGTAAGACCTCCGTACATTAAATAAACAAGACATCAAAGCACTTCTGAGCACGTGGCCAGTGTATCTCTTAATTCAGTTCGGGCCCCGCGGTGGGCGCCAGAGTCAATAGAGGGGGAGTTGTTGCAAATATTGTCAAAGTTGCAGTTCTATGTTCCCGTTCATCTTATAAGCTAAACGCCAAGAGGCACGTGGCGCGGTATCTCTTTATTCAGTTCGGGCCCCGCGGTGGGCGCCAGTGTCAATAGAGGGGGAGTTGTTGCAAATATTGTGAAAGTTGCAGTTTTATGTTCCGTTCATCTTATAAGCTAAAAGCCAAGAGGCACGTGGCGCGGTATCTCTTTATTTAGTTCGGGCCCCGCGGTGGGCCCCAGTGTCAATAGAGGGGGAGTTGTTGCAAATATTGTCAAAGTTGCAGTTTTACGTCCCGGTCGTAAGGTCGAATGGTTTTAATAGTTTCCTACGAATGCGCCGTTTAAAAAAAAGACCGCTTAACTTCGAGCAAGATTGGCAGGAAGAAAAATATCAGTAGTTTTAGTAGAATTTGGTACTTATAAGTCTAATTCTGGTTGATTTAAAATCTGTTCTCTTAAACTACTTTCTTTTTTAATATAATTATATAGTTATACCCTTAGGCATTTATAGTTATACCCTTTTTTCTCCATGCAATGTTTATTTCATCGCAATGAATTCACTCAAAGCATATACAATCAGGATATTTTTGAAATTAGAGTTAAAAGACTTTTTCTGTGTAAACGCGTTACATCTTCGACCAAAGACAAAAATAACTTTTTTCCTTAAAGTTGTCAAGTTTATTTTACTTTAAATATTGTCATCTACTGACTTTTCGATTTACTAGTCTTGGAAAACGCCTCATTCCCACTAAAACTCTTATACCAACTTCAAAACAACCAAAACGCCTCGACCCACGTGACAACACAAGGTGAAGCAATAAACAGTAAATTGACGAGGGCCGAGACAATTGTGCGGCGTTCCCTCGTTCCCTCCCGCCTGAAACTAACGGGGGTCGGTGACCCTTACAGGTCTGAGGTAAAACCTTTTGCTTTGTGGAGTGTTTTAGGACGAAATTTTTTGTTTATACAGGGTCCAACTTAATATGCCGATCAATTTTTAAGAGAATGATCAGACGCAAACTGAACAACTTTTAAGGGTATATTATTCGGAGCGCGCTCCATACAAACGTACTATGGTGATATTTTCAATACTAACCAATTAAAGTCAATAAAATTTTGAAGAAACAATCTAGAAACAAATTTCTATGCTTGTATGGAGTCAGATTTTCGTTAAAATTTATAGTTTTCAAGTTACAGTGCCTCAAAGATTTCCATACTAATCTAAAATAAATCCTTGCATTGAAACTGTATATTTTAACGAAAATCTGACTCTATAGAAGCATAGAGATTTGTTTCTAGATTGTTTCTGCAAAATTTCATTGACTTTAATTGGTTAGTATTGAAAATATCACCATAGTACGTTTGTATGCAGCGCGCATTTTCGAAATAATATTCTCTTAATATGGGACCAAGGTCGAAATCGGTAAAAAATCGTCTGTTCTAATGCCCATACATTTGGGTCTAGTAAAGGATTGCAATTTTTTATGTAATAGCAGATTTTTCGTGACAAAACCATGCCCATATAGTAGTGATGTGGCCTTCATGTGCTTTTCGTGATTTCAACGTTGAACCCATAGAGAAAGTTGATTTCGAACACTTGGGTGATAAACTGTGTCGGTATACACGCACACAGAGATACCCTAAGATAGCCTAAGAAAATTGGCCACATTTGATTTTTAAGGTAGAAGCGTCAGGCTCTATCTGGACATATATTTTTTCTAAGACTGGAATGTTGAAAAGTAAAACCACAGCGATTAGTTTCTCCCACTACGGGTCTAGACACAGACTGTGATGTCCCTGAGGACTCATACACGTACAATACGCATCGACGGACGCGAGGGGACGATGTACCCACGTCAGCACTTTCTACACTCAGCCACAAAATAAATAGGAGCAGAAGGCCGGCTCCATGCAGCCGAGCGCAATCTCGAGATCATGTCGATCGAACGCCAGACAATATGTACGCGTCAACGTGTTCGTGCAGCTGTATTGTATGGAGTCTAGTTAAGTCGGTTAAGTTGGTGCGTTCACACACGATGACGCACTGACGGAGCGGCAGACGTCAGTCCGTCATTTGTGAAGCCAGGAGTTGTATGAAACCGCACGTAGAAGCACACACTGTGACGCATTGACGCACTGGGTGTGGTTCTATGGACTGACATCTGCCGCTCCGTCAGTGCGTCATCGTGTGTGAACGCACTTACCGAGGAGCAAAGCTACGAGCATGTTAGGATTATGTTGACCACAGCGCACGAGCCGAGTGAGCGAAGAGAGCGTGCCGCGGCAGCGGTCGGCGAGTGCCAGAACCGAATCGCTACTGTTTCCAAAATTTTGAAATAAGGCTCATGGTCACTGGATTCATAACCTTTGCGGTCCACTAATTTACTTTTCGTCAATTGTCGTCCTGCTGCGCTAAACGAAGTTGTCGCTTTCCACATCCGTCGAGGAGAAAAATAGTATACTAACCTCGGACAGTAAATCAGATCACAATTACATGAGATCTCAGACCTTTCTTACTTTCCTGTCCTCGGTGTGTAATCTACTATTATTCGTCCGTTTATCCGACGACTAACAACAGCTAGTCGAGCCATTCGATAGTCCGACGACTCACTTCGACTAACTTTTATTCGTCCGTTTATTCTCTCATGTTATGTTTGTACATACAGATGCACAACAAGCAGTACTACATATTGACACGCACGGCAGACAAACAAACGTAACATTAACTCCGGACGGTAATGGCGCCCGACGTGGGGCCCCCGCCGCAGTAACACCTCCCCCTCAGTGAAACTGCAAACGACTCCCGCGGGACTACTGTCTGACCCCCCATGCTTTCTTTGCATCCAGGGTATGCAGGGTGGAAATTATAAGCATAGTGCACGAGGTGTTTTCGGGTTCCGTAACCAAAGGGCGCTAATTACTAAGCCTACGCTATCTGACCGTCTATCCTTACTTTAAAGAGCTGTATCTTTTGAATCGAAAAAGGCAGCGAAAAGAAATTTCCACATAATACTCGTTATACTCGCATGTGTAACATAACATAAATATTCTTTATTTGCATACCAAAAACATACAGCAACAAAAAACAGAATAAAAAGAACGTAGGGGTACAAATGGCGGTCTTATCACTAAAAGCGATTTCTTCCAGACAACTGGATGGGATGGAAGAACTCTTAAGTATAAAAACTTGCTGTTGCGGTGTAATAATAATACGATATCAAATATAAATAGCTTAAAATATATTACAAATACAGGGTGTCCCAAAACTCAACGATAATCTGGTACCGGGCGAGAGGTCAAGTTATACCAATTCTGGGAAAAATAAGAAAAAAATTCCATATCACTTAGTTAAAAAATAACAAATTAAATTAAAGATTGAAAAAGTCGGGCGGCGAGCGGGATTCGGACCCACGACCTGCCTATCCGGGGCATGCTCTACTCCAACAGAGCTGTCGTCGCCCCGCAATCCACGACGAAATTTTCAATCTATATTATCGTCTTTAAGGGACGTCAGCGCCATGTACCAGAGTTACAGCTCGTCGTCAGCTCTGTTGGAGTAGAGCATGCCCCGGATAGGCAGGTCGTGGGTTCGAATCCCGCTCGCCACCCGACTTTTTCAATCTTTAATTTGATTGAGCTAACATGGCATACATGTAAAATAATAAATTCGATTAAAAAATAAGTCATTTTTTCAAAAAAGTTGAAAATCTACACCCTTGGTCCTAGTTTTAAGTATATAGTTCGGCCGTTCAGAGAATGCGTTCCTGACACCTGTCAGTTAGTCACGACTAGTGATGGGCACAACATAACACTGAGTTCGTTACCGTTCCTCCAAAATTAAACGCCGCGTTATTTTTAAGATTATTTTCGTTTTAAATTATTAATTTGGTCATAGTTTTATTTTTATATTTAATAAAAGTTATCTTATAGTCCATTATTTTCAAATTCTTAAAAAGAAAAACAAAACGTATTATTTTATAAAGTATAACTGTATAAGAACAGATTACGATACTGTTATTGCCTGTTATTGTTAGCACAGCACTATAAATATAAAGCGCTGACATAACCTTGTAATAGCGCAGTAAAGATTTAGAAAAATATTGTTTACCACGTTATTTGATACTCAGTTTGGCACAAAATTATAAAATTCATTGATTATTGATATAATAATGTTGTTTTAATGCTCATCAATTGTTAAAACGGTAAACAACCAGCAAAAATATTTTTATCGTAACTGCAACGCCATTACAAAGTTACGTCGTCAGTTCAATCGCGACGTGTCAGGAACGCATTCTCTGAACGGTCGAAGTAAAGTGATCCCATATTTCACGATTTTGCTGTGATTTTTTTAATGCCGTAATCTAAAATAACGGTGCTATTTATCCCAATCTCGAATTAACGTAATAAACATTGTTAGTTCAGTAAAATAAATTAAGTTTCATTGAGTCATGGTTTAGAAAAATATTGTCAGTTAACTTTGACACTTCATTTCGGAAAAAAAATGTACTAGACTATTTGTATAGACGAACTCGCGGATAAAAGCTCGTAATGAATAAAAGTTTTAGGTGTTCCTCCGAATCGTGTTTGAGGAAAAAACATGACTAAAATTAATGTAACTTATTCAATTTACGAACACACCAAGAATTTCGCTCGTTCCTCCTACACCCACGTAGGGTTGCCACACAACTGTCTTTTACCAAACACATGTCACGTTTTTATCTGCATATCCGGTCAAATGTTTCTTCACTAAGTTAAAGGCAACTAAGACCCTCAAAAGGTGAAGGAAAACATCGCGGGGAAACCAGCATACACTGAAGAAGAAATTCTGATGTGTAATGTAAAGTTTACAAATCCGCATAGTGCGCGAGTGGTGGACTAACGCCCATACAGTACCCGTACCCTCACAGAGGGTCGACCTATTTCACGCACTAGTGCACATGTTGTGGACTAACGCCCATACACCCACCCTCACAGAGGGTCGGCCTATGCCACGCGCGACAAAACGAGGGAGGAAAATAATAGTATTTTCCTGCCATAGGGCAGCAAACCTGAAATAGCAACTGCAGTTTAGTATGAAACAGCTGATTTTTTATTTGCGATTTCAGGTTTGCTTCTATTCTATTCTATTTTTATTTAATGGCGTTTCCTTGTTAGATTTCGCCAGTGTCAAGTTATTTGAGGGAGTGTCTATCCAATCTTGAGGATTGTTTTTGAGTAAGAACAACTGAGAAGGATTTAGGAGCCTCGTGGCAGGCTGAGACGCGAACCGCGCGATCACCACGCGAGAGACAAGTGTTCGAGGCAAACCCTGCAACGTGACTCCCAGGTTTGCTTCCATAGAAAAAGTTATTCAGTTTAATAACCTGAACCACCCATGAAAAGCTAAAGATTTTATTATCACCCAGTAGTATGTATGACATACCTAAGGTATAAGTGCGTTCGACACAATTCCCACTAGATAATCTACAGGGTGACATTGAACTCATTCGACAAATTGGGAGTGGTTCAGACCATCAAACTGAACAACTTTTTCTTCAGACCATCAAACTGAACTACTTTTTCTATGGAAGACAATCGAAATTCATAAAAGAAATCAGTTGTTCGTGATCGCGATACTAAACTGCAATGTCTACTCGACTCAAATGTATTAACATCAGATTTATTGCAATTTCAAGCTTGCTTCCATAGTAATAGATGTTCAGTTTGTTGGTCTACCCCTAAAAAAAAATCGAAACTTTTCGATTTCACCATGTAGACACGCCTGTAAGTAAGTTGCAGCAGACCGTACATACCTAAATCTAAAATTTTTGTTTTAGTTGGTCTAAAACTGCAGTATAATACATCATCAGCCTATCATCGTCCACTGCTGAACATAGGCCTCTCCCAAGGCGCGCCACAAAACTCTGTCCTCGGCCTTCCTCATCCATACAGTATAATACAGTGTCAACTTATGGGAGACGTGGCAACCCTACACCTATAACTGTTTAAGTACGAAATACCACACATCTCGCAAATACCTAAACACTGTCGCGCAATAAACAGGCCGTGAACCCGTTATATTACACTACTGTACGCATTATACAACACATGCTCACGACTATACTCCCTGAGGGGTAGTCAGAGATATTCAGCAACCACAGAACATCCTCCAACAAAAGACATCATCGGCGATTCATGCATTTTTGGTCCGAATGTGAAAGGGCTGGCCAACAAAAACGAATGCTATATTCTGTTAGAACTAGTCAAGCATTTATTTTTATGGCATGAAAGCTGTAGCAGTAAGAAGTAGCTTGATTTCATCAAAAACGTATGAAGACAGATTTTTCAAACCTTAATAAAACTTAGGAACATGGTCCTACAGCTTTGGTGCCATACGGAAAAATTCTGAGACGGACTAGTTCTAACATTATACAGGGTGAAATCGATATCATTAGCATCCATTTAAACTAAGAGTCCAGACATCAAACTGAACAACTTTTACTATGGGAGCAAACCAATCGGAGCAAAAAAAAAATCTGCTGTCGCATACTAAACTGCACCCGCCGCCGCTGCCGACACGACTCAAATGTATGGGACAGCAGTTTTTTTTGCTCCGTTTGGTTTGCTCCCATAGTAAAAGTTGTTCAGTTTGATGGGTAGACTCTTAGTTTAAAAGGATGCTAATGATATCGATTTCACCGTGTATAAGCTGCAACTTTAATTTCATCAAAAATATATGAAAAGGTAGATTTTTCGAACCCAAATAAAACCAAGGAGAATGGACCTACAGTTTTGGTGCCATAATAATAAATGTCTAGACGCACAAGTCCTAACAGAATATAACTTTTTTTTTGGCCGGCACTTTCACATTTTGGACCAAATCCGATGATGTCTTTTTTCAGAAACAATCTAGGGACTAATAGTAGCCCTGGGATGGTATTTTCGAAGCCAGCGCAATTGGAAGTGAATGGCTAGCTTTTTGAAACAAGCAAATAAGAATAAGACAAGTATCACATGTGAGTCAACACAGCACAAACATCACACGCCAATATTTAATCACATTATAACGAGTAGTAAAGGAGAGACCGCATAAGAAACATTGATATTAGAACAAGAACAAATGTAACAGACATATACTAACAAGAATCGATCAGCTGAAGTGGAGATGGACAGGGCATTTATGAGAATTAATCAACCATGAGAAATAGAGCAAAACTGTGACAAATTGGTACCCCAGAGACGGGAAAAGAGAAAGAGGTAGGCCGTTCAAAAGATGGGAGGACGAAATTAAACTAACAGCCGGTCCATTATGGCGTCAATAGCCCTAGACAGAAGACAGTGGAAGGACCTGGAGGAGGCCTTTGCCGGAAGACACTCTGAACTAAGAGACTTTATAGATTTATAATAACACCGAATCGCGAAATCTTATTTGATAATTGTATTAGAATAACTGCATGTAATTAGGTAAAAAAAAACTAAAATTTTGAATAATGTTTAAGAATAATTTAACAGTAAATGAAAATGAAATGATTTAACTATGAGTATTGTATATGGAAAATACGTTCAGAAATAAAGGCTATTTGTAATTGAAATAACGAGTACAGTAAACAAGAAACGGGGTTCGTTCGCGAATTGTATAAACGTTCCCACCCATACCATACCTTGCTACATTAGTCATCTGATCTAACGTTTACATGTCCAATTTACTTGGCTTGTTTGAACTGAGAAAACAAACACGGTGGAGATAATAAACGCGATGGACAGAGGTATATTTAAACAATTAACATAGGTACCACATTCTCGAAACAATATTTTCTTTACCGTTACCCCCGAACGTATATTTTATTTCGTGGTCCAGCGGTGAGTAGCTTTGCCTGTCGTCCAGGCCGACTTGTACCAATGAGTTTTTCGGAATCTATGTACGATTTGTAAAACCACTGGGTTTCCGGTGAAGGAAAACATCGTGAGGAAACCTGCATGCTTCAATTTCGAGGCATGTATTGTACCCACTGTCCATTATAAGTGGCGACGGGCTCACTCCCCGTCACACTGGAGAGAGTTTCGGTACTACCTAAGTGAAACGTGGACGTTCTGAGGTTTCAGATTATCTCTGACTACCCTCGATGAATATAGTCGTGAGCACCTACTTATGTGTAGTGTAGTGGGTTATAATAAAATTATAAGTAGCACAATTTATGGATCCGAAACATTTTAGGGGGTGCAGCAGACCATCAAACTGAACAACTTCTACGATGGAGCCAGCACTGAAATAGCGAAAAAAATTTGTTGTTCCATAGGTACATTAAAATGTTTATGCTATGTTTTGGTGTACAATAGTTATTTGTTATGCTAGGCTGCAAAGTTGCTTTTTGGCGCTAGTACTTGTATTGAAACCTGAGCAAGCGAAGGGATGTAGGACTCGCTTCGCTCGTGGTTCAAATAATAGAATCCTGAGCTCAGCGAAGGTTTCAAAGGTACGAGACGCAGAATAACTTTGCAGCCGAGCGAAATACACAACTTTTCACCTCACAACAGCGAGGAAAAAAAGTGAATTGCTAAAAAGAACATTTTTTCGTGCTGGCCAGTGTCATGAAATAGTTATTAAGCATTTTCAGTGGATTAGGCGGTGTAGAAAAGTATTCAATACACAGATTCGAAATTAAAAACTCTTTCCACGCTAGCGGATAAAATGCACTTTTGCACTCAGATTTCGAATGACAAACAGAATCTTTCCGAGCTTGTGAGGTGAAAATTTTTTTTTCGCGATAAGTAGGGATGTTGGCTCCATATTGAAAATTATCTAGTTATGGTCTGAAGCACCCCCTAAAATTTTTAACTAATTTTAAATCTTAAATAGTTGTACAACTAAGCGTTCGCCATTTTTTTTATTGTCTACCAAAACAACAACACAAACACAAAGAACACAACACAAATTCACAAATTCTAATTTTGGGTTATTTCCGTGCAGAATTTTCAACAGATGCAAAAATGAGAGAGTACCTAATCGAATGGCGTGTATACCGTAGTCAGTATCGAATGACATGATAAAACAATAACGATACCTCGTTTGACTACGGAACCCTCAAAATCAGCAAAACATCGACCGCCCACGGTCATTATTTGTACCCGAAGCTTAATTTCGTCCGTCTGTCCGTCCGTCGGGTCACAATTACCGGCCGCATCGTCACCTCGCCTCACATACCTGCATACTTACCGATGTCACTGAACTTGCATTTACATATGTTTCGACGAAGCATGCACTTTTTATTGCAATATTTGTGTGACACTAATTTGTTTTGGAGTGTTTCCTTGAACTGACCGCAGTTCTTTTCTTTCTGTAGTGTCTGCTTCTGGTGAGTATACTCGGACAGGTAAAAACTGAACAACTTTCACTATTGCCCTTTGTAATTGTCTATTATGCTGTTTTTATGAGTGTTTACCCGTGGACCCGGTGGCTTGACCCACTACCGGGTCCACGGGTAATTTTAATTACCCATGGCCACAGATTATATAATACTATACAGTACAGATGCCCAACGTCAAACAATGGAACGCGACTGCCGTAACGCGGGCAGTCTTCGGGCAACGTAAATTGCTCGATTTTCCGAGGCTCATGAGATTTTTTTGTAGTCAGATCATGTAATTTTAGTAACAATTTACACTTTAACGTAAACATTAATTACAAATGGATACCATAACGCCATATATTGGCATTTTTTTAACAAAAACATCATTTGTATGGGATGGGACACCATGCCCATGGCCACAGATTATATAATACTACCCATGGCATTAGAGATTGCTCCTTGGACTTCTGACAATATGTGTATTTCCGTGTGTACAATAAAGTGTTAAATTAAATAATAAATAATATGACTGTCCTACTGAGCCAATGTCGAAATAAAAGAAAAAAATCAGCTTCTCATAAACCTACACCCAAAGTTTTTGATAAGTTAACAAAATTTTAAGGGTGTCTTCATGCGATGAAACTAAAAACCAAATGAATACAGGGTCCAACTTAATATGCTGACAGTTTTTTAAAAGGATGATCAAACCATCAAACTGAACAACTTTCTCTAGCAGCAAACAATCCCATCCAACGCAGCTAGTTTGATGGGATCCTTTGTGCCGGGTACGATTATTGAGGAAAGGGCCGATTAATGTGTGTAATTATTATTTATTTTTATTATGCTGACGAAACGTGTTGTGGATATATATGTATACCTTCTTGTGACGAAGCTTGTCGTGGATATATGGCTGTACATCTTTTGGACGAGGCTTGTTGCCAATTTAAATAATTAATAATTTGTATACACTTTCTCTATGGGATCAACACAAAATCGCGAAAAAAAATCAGCTGTCCCTTACATTTGGCTCGAGTAGGTTTGCAGTTTTGTATGGAAGATCTGAAGGTTTTTTCGCGATTTCTATGTTGGTTCCATAGAGTTGACGTTCTGATCATCCCCTTTAAATAATGTCAGCATGCTTAGAAAGACTCTATAACGGTCGAAAGACGAGAAAATGTTTCGGACCCACAGAAAAGTGCGGATAAGCCGATAGATTTTCTATGGGCGGTCCAAAAGTATAAAAAATTATAACGGTTTATAAAATACTAGATGACCGCGTTGAAGTTCATCCCGACACACACTTGACCATTTGTTTAGTCTATGTTCATCATGGATAATGTAGCATTCTAAAGGTGAAAGAATTATTCAGATCGGTCCAGTAGTTTCGGAGCCTATTCAATACAAACAAACAAAAACCAATCTTTCCTCTTTTTACCCGACTGCGACAGAAGGAGGGTTATGTTTTTCGAGCGTATGTATGTATGTATGTATGTATGTATGTATGTATGTATGTATGTATGTTTGTATGTCTATTTCTTTGGCACGCCCTACAGCCTAAACGACTTGATGGATTTTAACATAGGAGGTGTCGTTAGATTCGTAAAAATCGTGAAAGTGACATAGGGTACATTATTTTAATGTGGCGTATGTGAATTAAAAAAGAGAGGGGGAGAATAAAATTTTTTTCGTAAAAAATACAATATGGGTATCAAATGAAAGCTGGTGAAGAGCAGATTCCAATTATATATATATTATAGTATTTTTATGCAACCATTTTGACACAAGACTAAAAAGTATGAAATAAACTAAATTATTTAGAAAAACAAAAAACCCGACTGCATAAAAAACTATTAACTGAAAAGATAAAAACAAGCTCCTTAAATCAGCTATAATAACTTTGCTTGAGCAAATTAATACAATTTGAATGTTATTACTTATTTGGTAGGTATTGCAGGCGGGGACAAACCATAACCAACAAATAGGTCATTTTTCTTTGTCCCCGTTTGCGATACCTGCCTAATAAGGAATAACATTCAAATTGTATTAATTTGCTCAAGCAAAGTTATTATAGCTGATTTAAGGAGCTTGTTTTTATCTTTTCAGTTAATTATTATTACTAGCATAGAAGTGGCGACGGGCTCACTCCCGTCACACTGTACAGAGTCACAGAGGATTACAATATAATACTTATAATCCTCTGTGACAGAGTTTCAGTACTACTGGTGAAAAGTGTATGTTCTGAGGTTTCTGAATATCTCTAGTCTAACCTCCTGGGGTAAATTATAGTCGTGAGCATATGCTTATGCTAGAATAGCGGTGGAAGGATTTAGACATAATTTGTCTGATATTATTGATTATAAACATGTTACAGCCATGTTGTGCTATTTCGAATCAAATTAAAGATTGAAAACGTCGACGACGTCCCCTTAAGACGTAAAAGATTGAGCAAGAGAAATAATCACAGAGATTCGATATAATATATACAAGTTGTAATATTTGACTTGCAAGTTGGTTGGTTGTAATACTGCCAGTAGATGGCGCGCACGTCCCCTTAAGCACGTCCCCTTAAGACGTAACAGATTGAAAATTTCGTTCTCTGGGCTCGGTGGTGTAATTGGTTAGCACGTTTCCCCGGTTTGGAAGAGCGTGGGTTCAAGTCCCGCCCGAGACAAATTTTTCAATCTTTAATTTGATAAAGTGTCTGCTTCAAAATCTATAAATTATATCACGCAATCAAGGTTCCGCTACACAAATAAACAGGACGCTGTAACCTCCCCTCGGCTGTAATCTGCGAGGTTGAACTGATTTACAGTTGTCCGATAACGCGACGGGGCTTGTGGGGACCGGCGGGGTGCAGGCAGCGACCCTTCGATAATTAATACCAACTGAAAACGTTGTGAGTTGTGTGGTGTAACTTTAGATAGAGGCTTTAATGCTTTAACTATGACTATGGAACTAATACTATCGCGCAAGAAATACCATCAAATCAAAATCAAATCAAATATTCTTTAATTTACACCAAAATATAAACAGTAAAATACAGAGAAAAATAAAACAAGAGGCACAAAATAAGGCGGTCTTATCGCTAAGAAGCTATTTCTTCCAGACAACCTTAGGGTATAGGAAACGGTGCACGAAGAATGGTAGGCGGTGTTTCCAGACAAATGATCAGAAAGGAGCAGTTATCAACAAAAAGCAATTATACATAATAAACCTATTATAAATACATAATATATATATATAAAAACATACATACACTAACATCATACATAAATACGCGTACTACACAACAAAACATGATAAGAAAAAAAAAAAAAACCACAGGCTTAAGAAAAGATGTAAGTGCTCATCATCAGTAAAAATAAAATTATAAAATAATATGTGATCCTTAGACTATAATGTGATCGAGGAAATGAGACTTTACTTTTGATTTAAAAACATTCAAGGAAGGTGCACGTCTGATCGACTCTGGCAACAAGTTCCAAAGCCGAACGGCATCATTTATAGCATAGCATATGCTCACGACTATATATATTACCTGAGGTGGTAGTCAGAGATTTTCTGAAACCTCAGAACATCCACGTTTCACTAGCAGTACCGAAAACGGGTCGGAGCAATCCGATCCGAAAAAAAATCAGCTGTTCCATACTAAACTCCGATACCTACTCGACTCAAATGTATGCGAACAGCAGATTTTTTTTGCTCCGATCGGTTTGCTCTTATAGTAAAAGTTGTTCAGTTTGATGGGCATAGTATGTGGTTTAAAGGTTAATGATGGTAACCTATCTTACTTTCGAAATTTCACTGACCGAATTTCAGTTGTTCGAAAACGGTTTATAGAATTTTCTAGTGACAGATATTTTGTTACACATACATTTGTTACTCCTTATAAAGACTTGACAGAAGTATCATTTTCCAGAAAATTTAAAATCAGAATTTCATAATCATTTTTTTTCTTTTGACAACGGTCTTCTGGGTTCGAAGTTTTAAAATGTAGAAGCAACTTCTTCCAAAGTATGACTAGGACACTGACACAACACAGTAAAGTTTTCTGTAATAATTACCTAGTAGATACATGATACCAGGATTATAGCACCAACATGGTTGCTAGCATGCTGCTTGCTTGCTTGCTTGCTTGTTGCTTGCTTGTATGCATGTTAGGTGGGCCGGTGCGGGGGGAAGCCCCCTGCCTGAGAAAAACAAACCGGTGGTTTTAAAAATGTAGGTTAGGTTAGGTTAGAACATGTAAAACACTTAGCGGAGCGAGCGAAGCGAGCAGAGCATCAAAATGCTTGCTGCATGCTTGCTTGCTTGCTGCATGCATGCTGCATGCTTGCTGAATGTTTGCTTGCATGTTGCTTG
Organism: Agonopterix heracliana; assembly: GCA_963693445.1. Taxonomy (NCBI): domain Eukaryota; kingdom Metazoa; phylum Arthropoda; class Insecta; order Lepidoptera; family Depressariidae; genus Agonopterix; species Agonopterix heracliana. Next base: position 278,507 of record OY856334.1, read on the forward strand.
CTTGCTTGTATGCATGTTGGGGGGTGCGGGGGGCGTAAGCCCCCTGCCTGAGAAAAACAACCTAGTGGTTTTAAAATTGTAGGTTAGGTTAGGTTAGAACATGTAAAACACTTAGCGGAGCGAGCGAAGCGAGCGGAGCATCAAAATGCTTGCTGCATGCTTGCTGGCTTGCTGCATGTTTGCTTGCTTGCTGCATGCTTGCTTGCTTGCTGCATGCTAGCTTGCTTGCTGCATGCTTGCATGTTTGATTATAATGTATGTTGAAGGTGCGAGAGGTGGACGCCCCCTGCCTGAAAAAAACCATCTGGTGTTTTTAAAATTCTAGGATAGGTTAGGTTAAATATTTCTGCGGAAATGTGACTGTACGGAAAAACAAATATTCGAAAAAGTAAATTATCTGACTTACATTACTTCGGAAAACTGTGTTACAGAATTTTGATCCATTGGTTAAAAGATAAAAAGGACAATAAAAAATCTGGCTTTTTAAAATATGGCGAATAATATTTCGGGGAAACAAAAAAAAAGGGAAACAATAAAAAGTATAACGATTTCGGAGAACTAAAATTCGGAAAACTATTTTTCGAAAGTACGATAGGTAACCGTTAATGATACTTTTCCTTACACCCTGTATAGACGTTAAGGGTATATTACCGTTGGCGCTCTCCATACAAACAAAGTCTGGTGATATTTTCAATACTGTGCGATTAAAGTCAATAATTTTTTTCAGAAACAATCTAGAAACTAATCTCTATGTTTGTATGAAGTCAGATTTTCGATAAAATGTTTAGTTTTAAAGTTACAGTGCCTCAAAGATTTCCATACTAATCTTAAATTAATCCTAGCATTAAAACATGTATATTTTATCAAAAAATCTGACTTCATACGAACATAGAGATTAGATTGTTTGTGAAAAAAATCATTTGACTTTAATTGGATAATTTTGAAAATATCACCAGACTACGTTTGTATGCAGCGCGCATTTGCGCTCTCGGAATAAACTTCTCTTAATACAACGAGCTGTTTTCAGCCCTATACACAAAATGTCATGGACAGTTTGCACATAGTGCGCATATGCAGACGCCATCGCCATTTCGAAAATCAAAAAGTTTCTATAGAGTGCCGGACATGTGCCCTGTCAGCGGCTGCAACACCTTGACCTCGAAATCTAACGCCCGGATATAATGATGATACAGGCTGACGATGATGATGATGATACCTATGTAAAGATAGACTGTAGCATTGTTATTAAATCTCCTGTAGACACAATGACTGTCGGCCGGCGCCCGCGCACCTGGCCCGCTCCAACACCTCGCTATCACAACATAGTATTGTGACGTCACATCTGTCCGCATTGTCCGAACCTCTATTGTTGTAGCGCCAGGAATGTGCCCAGTTTTGTTATTAGATGGTGCTAGTTAGAAATTGTTATAGGTTCTACTTGGAGTTCATACTTAGATGTAGAACGATTCCTTCCTGTGTCGTATTAAGGCTAGGTTATCCCAGTGCAAGCGTCTCTTTCTTGCAAGCATAAGTTTACAATTAGCCATCCCGCTCCAATTGAAAGCAGGATCGCAAAAAAACGTGTTTTTCATCAATATCTTTGCTCATGGGTGTTTCTAAGCTCAAAATTCTACGGAGTTCACTAGAAATATTTAATGTATTTAGTTAAGTAACCTAACCTAACCTAACCAAACATTAGAATTAGTTCAGCGGATTAGCCGTGAAAACGAAACAGACACTTTCGCATTTACAATATTAGTATTGTATCTATACCCCACAGGTCATCAAGTCACAGGAGCTCAAAGACATAAGTCAACCGGTATCGGTATCGGATCGGTCCCCTCGACTACTAATCCCTTCCTAAGTCACCGTGACGTCACGACAAACCCGCCACCGACCTGTAAATCACTCTCGACAGATTACAAGCCAGCTAACCGTTGTGTAAGGATATAACTGAGAATTAATCGAATGTGTTCGGAGATAGTGTAGACTGTGGTATCCGGCGTTGAATTACCAACTCAGATGGTTTCGTACAACAGTAGTACCAGGTTTATAAGTCTTACCGATGTACAGCTTGGCAAAAAAGTCGTGATAAAAAATAAGGGCGCTGCCTCCACGCAAGAACGTCAAAATCACGCATAACCTGGCAACACCACCATACTAAAATTTTAGTTCCACATGTCACCACGATCATGACTTTTTTGCCAAGCTATACCTGCGAAGTTGACAAATTTTAATAGCGCGCGATATTATATTGACCAATCAGGATGTGCCACCTTGGATCCATTGCCGCTATTGGCTAATTTGTTTTAGCGCCCTTTTCGCTGACATCCGACTTTGTTCCCGAGATTACTATGGCAATGACAGACCGCAATGTGTCATTTTGTGTTGTTTTGTTTGACATGATGTTCGTTTGAACGTGCTTGTTTATCGCTAGAGTATATGCCAGTGTATTCACCATACAAATATTTGACTCTTACGGGATTCGATCCCGCGTCTCTCGGCACAGCAGGCAGGTTCACTACCGACTGAGCTATCTTCCCTTAAGGCGTATCGTCCTTGGACCACGACTCCTCATCCATACTAATTGATACGAACGAGTGCTTGGCTCCGGTCAGAATTTAGCTGTTTTCTTTGAAAAATTAGATATTTTATTATTAATTTTGAAAAAGTAAGAAAACCACATCAATCTAAATTGTGTTGAGAATAATATTGTAAATTTTCATTTTCTTCTGATTAAAAATGTAAGAGTAAAATATGGTTACAACTGGAAAAAAAGGGGTGACTTTAGAGTCCATTTTCTTCGTTTTTTTTTTATTAAAATCGATTTCTAGAAAAACCACATCACTTCTCATATCGTGTAGATGGTTCAGTTTATTTTTCAGCTCAAAAAGTGCTATAGTTAATGAATAAAATGGTTACAAAGTTACTCAATATCAGGAGGTAGCCCCTTAAATCTTTGAACAAATTAATTGACAGTGCACACTACACATGTCTCGAAATCGAAGCAAGCAGGTTATCCCTAAAAGAACAGCTTATCCCAACATAATTGTATAGCAGGGAAACATAAAAGCAGTGAACGCCGGCATCGATTTTGGCACGTAGCGGCGCCGGCGGCTGCAGACGCTGCCGTGCGTCGAGCCAAGCGAGCTGTGTCTACACCGGAACATTACCGCTTCATTACTGAACTCATGTGTAGGTAGGTACTGCTGCAGGATATGTTTTAATGGATAAGTTAATTAATTAGTTATTACTGAAGGTTTTGACTACAGCTATAGCTTTATTAGAAAAACAGTCCATCGTGCGACTAACTTAGGTGATTTAGTTCTGTTCGTAGAATTTGATACTCGTATTTGGAATTTTTCTGTTTAAACTTGAGCATCGAGACTAAACGGATGACATAATTACAACAACTAAAAACTCCTTATAAGTCGTCAGGATAGAATTGAACTACATCACACAGAACCGCATCGCATTTTTCCGTCGCTCCATCCTTTCGTCATTTGCTAGAGCATATAAGATAGACGGAACGCGATCGCACGCCGCCCAAAATCGTACAATAAATTCCGAAAAACTCATTGGTACGAGTCGGCCTGAACGGGGATCGAACGTTCGCCTGCTGCACAGCAGGCAAGGTTACGCCACTGGACCACGACGACTATACAGGTTGTAACAAAACACCATAGTAATACTTAAGGGTATATTATTCGGAGCGCGCTCCATACAAACGTACTATGGTGATATTTTCAATACTAACCAATTAAAGTCAATTAAATTATGCAGAAACAATCTAGAAACAAATTTCTATGCTTGTATGGAGTCAGATTTTCGTTAAAATTTAAAGTTTTCAAGTTACAGTGCCTCAAAGATTTCCATACAAATCTTAAATTAATCCTAGCATTGATACTGTATATTTTAACGAAAATCTGACTCTATAGAAGCATAGAGATTTGTTTCTAGATTGTTTCCGCAAAATTTCATTGACTTTAATTGGTTAGTATTGAAAATATCACCATAGTACGTTTGTATGCAGCGCGCATTTTCGCTCTCGGAATAATATTTTCTTAAGGGGGAGCTTCAGAACATACAAATATTTTCCACCCACTGTCCATTATAAGTGGCGACAGGCTCACCCCCCGTCACACTGGACAGAGTTTCGGTACTACTGGTGAAACGTGGATGTTCTGAGGTTTCAGAATATCTCTGACTACCCCCTCGGGGAATATAGTCGTGAGCATATGGATGGATGGATGGAAATATTATCCCTTTGAAGGATTCGAACCCATGACCCTTGGCTTAGTAGCCCGGTTCACTACCGACTGAGTTATCGAGGCGTCAATTATTGTAGTAACATTAATAAGGTGTATAAGCATAATTATGCTCACGACTATATTCCCCGGGGGGGTAGTCAGAGATATTCTGAAACCTCAGAACATCCACGTTTCACCAGTAGTACCGAAACTCTGTCCAGAATGACGGTTCTGCAAAATTTGTGTGTGTGTGTGTGAATAAGGTGTATACGTATTATAAAATAAAAGACGGTACGTCCGTCCGTCGGTCCAGCTGGTAACTCTATACAAATCAGATCTCTGTGATGTTCGTTTCCTCGCCATCTGTTAGAGCTACATTATATTTAGCTTAGTCATTACACATTACTATTTATTTGGGCGCATCCTGCACTTTAATGTGTTAACGGTTTTATTTTACTGTTTGTTAATTACATGTCGACTTTTGAAGTTAATCTGGCAGTAGCGTAGTAACTACAGGCTGGCTGGACTGGCAAAACGCCAAGGGCTTCGGGCTTGAAGGGCGTCAAGAAGTTTGTCCCCGTGAGTTGGATGGCCAGGAGTATATTCAGTCATAGAGTCTGGGACAATAAGGATTGAGGATGTAGGATTTGAACTGTATTTCAGATTTGCAATGACCTAAATAATGTATACACAAGTGTGTTCACACACGATGATGCATTGACGGAGCGACAGACGTCAGTCCGTCATTTGTGAAGCGAGGAGTTGTATGAAACCGCACGTACTAGAAGCACACACGGTGACGCATTGACGCACCGTGTGTAGTTCTATGGACTGACGTCAAGGAGGTTTATGTACGTTAGTCCACCACGCGTGCACAATGCGGATTGGTAGACTTCACATACGCATCAGAATTTCTTCATGAATTTATGAGATATAGCGAGGTGACACTGCCAGTGTTCATTCCGACAGCAGGTTGTAATAAAGAATCACAAACGTCAAACAGGCGCTCTATAATGCAAATATCATGGAAGTGGGTCGCCACTTCGCTCCGGAGCTACTGAACTGAACTGAACAAGCAGTAGCGACACTCAAGTACGTTATAACCTGTAGGATCCCACTGCAGGGCAGAGGGTTCCTCTCATAGACACCTTTATAACGTCAATTTCCGTGTGGCTGTATCAATACTGGTCGGACGGGATAGGGACGATTCAGACCTACCGACTCGCAACGGGCCAGGCCGTCCGTCGGAGCCGTACGCGTGCCGCGGCAGCCGTGTCAACTCCGGCTTCGGTGTTTAGTGCACACAACTTGAATGAATCAACTCGCTGCTAATCTCCGTTCTCATTCAGTGACAGCCGACCGGCTGCGAACGGACGCGAAGGCAGCCGATCGAAGCCGCGTACGGCCGTCGCGGATTGTGAACGGAGAAGTTGCATGCAAATATGAACGTAATTCCGATTACACATTTCAATATCGTTGGCCGCATTGCAAAATGCCGTCCGGCCCGGCCCGATGCGAGCCGGTAGGTCTGAATCGGCCCGCTGTAGAGAAGATGCCGCCAGGGACTATACAACAACACTTGGTCAAGTCACAAAACACACAGGTCTGAAAACACTCTGACACCAGGGATTGCTTTGCTGCCACGATAAGAAGAAGCTCTAAGGGTGTGCTGGAAGAAATCTCTTCAGAGATAAGCTCGCCTTTTGTACATGTTTTCTCAACTATGTAAATTATTATATCTGTGTGCGCAATAAAGTGTTATCATAATAAGAAGAATGATCCTAAATAATTTAATAACACAAAAAAAATAAAATGTACCTAACATTAAATAAAATGAAAAATGTATTTATTCCAAAGGTTACTGCTTGTCTACTGCACTGTGTCAGGGTGAGGCACAATGTACTAAATAATACCTCGACCACATTCGTATGTAGATGAACATTTTGTATGGAACGGGTCGCGAGTGCCTTCTGTTACTAGGCGAGTCTCGAGGGAGGGTTCTTATCGTGGAGGAGTAAGAATGAAAATGCATTGATGTGTGGGACTTGTGGTATTGTGAAGGTGAATTATACGTTGTTTGGATATTGTGGTTGAATCGAGGGCGTAGATAAGAGCTGTTACATAAATACTAGTTAGTGTTACAAGACGTTCAAAAGGTTCTTCTTGAGAAGTGGCTGTGACAGCCGACTGTACCTTGCTGTCACACTAAACGACGGGTTAGAGTGATTTTTTAGCTAGGATTCGCATACCACCAGAGATAGTAGCCAGGACCAACGGCTTAACGTGCCATCTGAAGCACGGAATCATCTTTCCTTTCAGACAATCAGGTGATTCAGCCTACAACCTACAACGTCCTAACCAAATGGGGTTCGCACAAAGTGACATATCACTAGGTGCCCCCGTGGGAATTGAACCCACGACCTCCGTGTCACGAGCCCAATGCTCTTAACCATTAAGACCACGGAGGCAGTATTCTCGTATTGTAAATCATCGTATGCGGTAACCCACAAAATGTTTACAAAGTATAAATATAGTAAACCGCGATCCGAATTGTAACAATAAACTGTACGTTACGTAACGGTTACGCGTTACAAAGTTTAACGTTCGCTCGTAAACATTCGTGTGTCGAACACTAGTACAATACGATACGATGCGGCAACACTGGTTTGTTGCGGTCGTGATATTTGTATACCTGAAGTGTTGCCAGATCCAATTTTTAGAAATCCGTAGGTCAAAGTTGGAAAATCCGTAGAAATCCGTAGATGACCTCTTGAAAAATCCGTAGATCTACAGACTTTTTTTTTAATGCTTTATCTGACTGTTTTGAAGTGCACTGACCCAAAAAATCGCTCTAATGAATGAAATGAATGAATGAAATATACTTTATTTACACCAAAAACACAGATAACTACAGCATTGAAAAAAACTCAATCTAATCGGCGTCTACTCGTTCTAATTTGGCGAAGAAAATGGAAACTTAGACAAGTTTGAGCGAAAACAATGCCCAAACTACGTGAAAATCAATCAGTGTCATACATGTCACAATGAAAAATATAAAAATAAAAATAAAAAAAATAAAATAAAATTTATTCAGCCCAAAGAACAATTAAAGTTTTATACAATCGAAAACTTAAATTGTATCTAAAATTAAACTAAATATTAATAGTAAAGTAACATCATAAGGCTATATCTGGGTAACTGCATCGATGTACCTCAATCTCCGAATAAGAAAATTTCTGAGTTATTGGAGAGAGTGATTCCTCCATGCTGTACCAAGACGGTATTATTTTCAACAAGCAAGCTTTTCTACTTAATTTACTAAAGGTATGCATAAACAAAAAGGAAGATAGTTAAAAATGATTAACTTAGATAAGAGTGGTGTCTGGTGTGTGTGTCTGATGTATGTGTGTGTGTGTATGTGTGTGTATATTAAAATTATGTCATGAGAAAGGCGTAAAAATGAGGTATGATATCCATGCGAATTACATCAAAATTTCACATTACCTAATTATAATTAACATAACACAGCTTCTGTATCAGAATAGTCCAATGTTAGCAACCATGATTTTAGTTTCTTTTTAATTTCATATTTGCTTAGGGAGACAATGTTGAACAGTTTATCGACTTTGTTATAGAGATATGCACTCAAATGTTGATAATGACGCCCTGCGAAGACAGTTCTAATTGGCTCACGAGAGCATGGGTCTACTTTCCTTCTACTAATGGGCACCGAAATCCTGACGGGAAATTCTACTGACGAATGTCTGCGAAGTACTGTTTGTAAAATGAACAGTTGTCGTACATTTAGTATTCCCGACTCTTCATACAATTTGGTAGTCGGATATTTAAAGGGTTTTCGCATCATAACTTTTAGTACGGCTCTTTGCGCCCTTTCAAGTTTTATCAGCGACGATTTATCTGCTCCGCCCCAAGCAGGGATGCAGTAACCAATAATAGAAGTACCCAAGGCATCGTAGACAGTTTTTAGGAGTTTAGAATCTGCTGCATCTCTTAGTTTTTTCATAACAAAAATTAACTTCCTTACTCTCGCGCAAGCATTGTCAATATGTTTATGCCAGTTCAATGAGCTATCAATGACCACACCGAGGTATTTAATGTGGTCTACTCTACTTAGCCGAACACACAAACAACCATTGGAAGACGCTGAACACGAATGTGCTGTAATTGAAAAGGTGTCAGGGGGTTCGGTAGAGCGTCTCATATAAAAAGGTACAAATTTTGTTTTTTCTAGATTTAGTGTTAGCAAATTACTCTTTAGCCATTTCATAATAATTTTCAATGCATTCTCTGCATTTTCATTAACTTCTGCCCAAGTCTGACCAGAAACTACAAGCGCAGTATCGTCCGCATAGCAATAAATTTCGCAGTGGGGTATAACTAGTTGACAGAGCTCGTTAATATAAATCTTAAATAGTGTTGGGCCCAGGATACTGCCCTGCGGAACACCAAAGCTTATGTTCATCCTATCGCTCTGGTAATTGTCAATTTTAACATATTGATTTCTGTTTGTTAAGTAGCTTTCAAACAGTTGCAAGGGGAGACCTCTAACACCTATGTTTTCCAGTTTCTTTATCATTATCGGAATTGCCACAGTATCGAAGGCCTTGGAGAGATCAAGGAAAATACCTATACTTTTTTTTTTTTGGTCTAAATTTTTAACTATAGTTTGAGTCAGATGAGTGACAGCATCAACAGTTGACAGACGAGCTTGGAAACCATATTGGTTAGGAGCTATGATATTAAATCCCTCGAGGTATTTATTTAAGCGATGGTTTATGACTTTTTCCAAGACCTTCGACAATGCAGACAGAACCGATATTGGCCGCAGGTTATTATGAGTTAATGGACCACCTTTTGGGATTGGATGAACCACCGCTGTTTTAAATGCTTCAGGGAAGACACCATTTGAGAGAGCCAAGTTACATATATGTGTAATAGGAGGGATTAGACTATTGCGGCAGCATTTAATAATCTTGGAAGAAATTCCATCATAGCCAACGGAACAATCACTACGTAGGTTTAAGATAATACTTTCTATTTCGGCTTCGTCAACACTCAATAGAACCAAAGAATTACACAGCTCATTATTCACCGTGCTGCAATGATTGGAAAAATCAGTTGACAGAAGAATGTTGTCAGCTAGTCGTTTTCCTACATTAACGAAAAAGTCATTAATCTCATTTAAAGACGATTTAGGATCATGTTTACTAGAGAGAAGCTCTGCAGTACTTGTGGTATTTTTGTGAAGGTTCCCGATCTTTTTAAGTGCAGCCCAGGTAGCTCTCGGATTATTTTTAGCCTTGTCTATTTCGCTACGCTCATATTCTCTTTTTATATTTCGTAATAAATTATTGCAGAAGTTCCTGTATCGTGTATAAACTAATTTAGCAGTGATGTTATCCGGGTTCAATCGTGACTTCTTGTATAGTTTATCTCTATTTCGGATGCATCTTAACAGGCCAGGAGTAATCCAAGGCTTAAGAATTTTTGTTTTGTTGCTTGGTTTAATAGTTTTTGTGTATTTTGACGTGATAGTTGTGACCATCTCAATAAGCTTATTGGTGGCAAGGTCTGGATCATTACAACTCAATACAGGAGCAAAGTCTAGGGACTCGATCTCAGGCGCTAAAGCTATATAATCTATAACCGTGTACATCGATTTAGTAGATAAGTTATGTCCAGAAAGACTTTGAACACATGTTAAAATTGGAATGTGATCCGTAACCAGAGAATCAATTTTTAAGACAGTTGGGTTAAGGCCAAGATTACTTTTTATTAGAACATGATCTAGGCAGCTATTTAATCGGGTAGGGGAACAGTACGCGGGTAAAATCCCATGCAAAGACAGTAGGTTTAGGTACCGTTCACGACAAGAGGGATCTTTGCAGTCTGCAGAGATATCTATGTTTATGTCACCTGTTATTATGATGTTCTGATAGGATTTCAAGTTCAATAGCAATTTGTTAAGATCATCAAAAAATATATCGAGATTCTTGTACGATGGTGAGCGATATATTGCAACTAAAGCAAAGTTATTACCTGTAGTGCATAGCAGACAATTGGCTTCAACAAATAACGGTTCAGTAACGAAAAGTTGGAGATTATTACTAGCGTAAACAACTACCCCATCATTCTGGTTCTTGTTATTTGTTGTGTTGTGTGAACAAAAGCCGTCAAGGAGTGGAACACTCGAGGTCTTATTAAGCCAACATTCAGATAAAACAATAATGTCAAGATTGATTCCAGTAGTACTTAATACAGCAGTGAAATTATCGATATTTTTACTAATGCTACGAATATTCTGATGAATTATTCTATGAGAGTATTGAGTAGAGTTTACGTATTTGGGGCATTCGACTGGCAAGCAAGTGTACACGTTTGCAATATTTAGGTTGTCCAGTTCTGGAATAAGATTATTCAAGTTCAGATTATTAGCCATTTATATAACATAAAGAAATGCACATTGTAGTTGTAATATATGACTCAGGTTTTTTGCAAGAAGGTTGCCAGATAAGTATTAATATGCTATAGTTTTTGTTAGTTGTACATGTGGATATCAATAGAGTTGAATAGGTATGTGTGTATTTTGTATTATGTAAACAACGTGTGGGTATTTTTGTTAGAATTGAGACTGGTTCAATATTAGTATAAACATATCGCAAACTTATACATGACATGCAATAGCAAATAAGGAATACGGTATAATAAAGTTCAACTTTTAGTAGGCAAGTTTTGTAGACATTTTTCAGTATGTATACGAAAAAGTCCCCCTCCATGTTCTTTTCTAAGATAAATTTTCCCATTCACCGTCCAACAATATTTGTATTCGTTGAGAGTAGCGAATTGACGGACCTGATAGTACAGTTTTTTCAAGCTTGGTGGAAGGTACTCCGCTACGAATATCGGTATACTCTTACCTGATATACCCAAATGACCTGAGTTTAGCTTTTGGTCAGTACTTTTGGTTTTATTAAATGATCTTGCTGCTGAGAGGAAGAGATCCTTTTTGTTTACTGATGAAAACTCAGCGACAATTGGATTCACCAGGCCAGCTTTAGTCGGAAGTCGGTAAATATCTCGCATGTCAGAAGGCAGTACTTGAGATCCCAGCACCTCTCCAATCCCACATACAGTCGATATCAGATCCTCGTTTGATTCCTTCTCCTTCTTTGGGATATTCCTAAGCTCTACAGTGGAGGAACGGGATGTAAGTTCAAGGTCCCTGACTTTTTGTTCCAAGAAAGAAATATAATATTGATCTTCATTTCTTTTTTTTTCAAGGTCCCATATTTGTTGCTTCATTTCTTCAAACATTTGGTTGCTAAAATCCATCCATTGCTTAATTTCGGCATTACATTGTTTTATTTCGGTATTTTGTTGCTTAACCTCTATTATTTCTTTGGTAAGATTTGAGAACTTTTTGGTTTGATCGTCCATAATTGTGCTAAGCATACCTTTAATCTCGGCGTATTCATTAATAGGCGACTCCGGAGATTCAGGAAATTCTGTCCGAGTTCTTTTACCAGATGGACCAGCCTGTCCCGATCCCTGCATTTTTTTCGTCGGGCCGCTGGCACTGGTCTTGGGATTTGGGGGTGATCGCTTAATATTATGCATTCTTCACGGTAAAAATAAAACCACGTTCGCAGTTTTGTTGCACTCGTAAAGTTAGGACACGCAGTGTGAATGCAAGTGTAGGTAAGAACAACGGTGAAAACAAGTTTTCGTAGCACAACACGTAGCAGATGCGTAGCAGCGTAGTAGTGACGTAAGCGATCGTAGCAGTGAGCGCTCCGATATCCGTAGGCTTGCGTAGTCTGGGCAACCCCCGCGCCCCGCTCCGGCTCCGTGACGTCCGTTAGGCGCTTGGAGTGTGTACCGTTATTTCGTCGCTCACTGACCTGTCACCGTAGCTCAGTGGTAGCACGATGAACACGATGCGGGCGGGAAGAGGGTTCGAGTCCGGTCCAGATTTGTGTCCCCACCAAAATCAGCAATTTGTTTGTTCTACTTATTAGGTAGCTCACCCGCAACACACGAACAGAGGGTATCTCCTTCACACACCCCCCGAGGGGAAGAATCGTCGTAAGGTTTCTTAAGGAGCGACAAGAAATTGAATATTTAGGTGATTATCCAATCACAAAAATTGAATTTCGACAGTGTCCGAGAAATTTAAACTGAGCTCACGCAAGCTTGTACGCACGACCGAACTACTGCTCGGCACACGGAGGAATTTCTGTCTTGTCGTGTTTGACAGAAAGTAGAAGGAAGGAGATGGAAAAGAGGGAGCTTAGTAGGAGGGGCTTAGTAGGGAAAGCAATATTTTACGAAATACTGTCAAATACACAAAAAAAGTAAACATTAATTCGATTTATTTGAAGCTGGGTATCATTTTATTCAGAAAATTGACACTTTAGGGAGGAATTCTGAAGATTTCTAAAAATCCGTAGATTTGCCATTGAAATTCGTAGATCCGTAGGCCAGGCCAAAAATCCGTAGGTCTACGGATAAATCCGTAGGTCTGGCAACACCTCACCTACTGTAATTGTGATAATAAAACACTGTGGAATGCATGTTATGTCCTGTCATTGAAACCACTGGATGGCTGTCCAATTTTTGTACCTATTTTATTTACGCTGACCAAGACAGGCCAAACACAATCTTAATCGATGAGCTATGGAGATCATACTATTAATATACGTTCCATACTAAGCTGCAATGCCAACTCGACTCAAATGTATGCAACAGCAGATTTTTTTTTTTGCTCCGGTCGGTTTGCTCCCATAGTAAAAGTTGATCAGTTTGATGGGTAGACTCTTAGTTTGAAATGATGCCTTAAATTTCACCCTGTATATATCGATTTTGCACCCCTATCATAACATCATATTTCTATCTTCGGTGATGGTTTAGGCTGTGCGTGGTCCGTCAATCTGTCAGTCACAGAACAGTTTTATAAGTAAACTAGTTTTTTCCCGCGACTTCGTCCGCCCTAATTATATATACCAGATTTTAAGTCAGATCATAAGCTATCAAACAAAAAAAGTTTCATCAAAATCGGTTCAGTAGTTTTTAAACAAACGCGAACAAACAAACAAGCAAACACACAAACAGACAAACAGACGGACAAAATTTCTAAAAAAGGTTGATTTCGAGTCTGGTATACCTAAAAAGCATATCGTAATCTTTTTTTTGTAAATATATTCAGTGTACAGACACACTTCAGTTACAGTTTTATAATAGTTTAGACATCGTGTGTGTACACACGGCGACACTTCAAGCTACGCAAACAAACAAAAGCTGGCCACGTGAACTTATACATTACTCTACCTACGCGCGGCCAGCTTATTTTGGTTTTGCAGCTTGATGTGTCGCCGTGTGCACATCGTTTTCCTTGCCTACTTACTTCTTCGTTATCGTATATTCTGACCTAAATAACAGTTTAGTTTGATGCTCATTAACTGAGAACTGAATACACCTCAAAACGTAACCCCAACGCTAAACCCAATTACGTCCAACACAAAACACCGAATGACTTGCTAATTTAGTCCTTCGCCTTCCCAACTTTAATAAAAGAAACGTGACAATAATGTAACCGGCTGACAGCCCTGACAGCTGACAGTCGGAGTCACCGAGCCCAATTATAATATTAATTATAACTTATTGTTGTATTTGCATCGTCATCTGATGAGTACGATTTATAAGGCGAGCGGGGAATGCCGGAAGGGGACAGCCAAGGCATATGTACGCTGGTCAAGTACTCAATTATACAGGGTGTAAGCTTAAATACGTTACATTAAGGGGATGGTTCAGACCATAATTAAAATCGCGAAAAAAATACAGATGTTCCATAGAAAATTCGACAAATAGCGATTTAACCGATTTCAGCTTTACTCCCATTGTAAAAGTTGTTCAGTTTGATGGTTTGAAGCATTTTATTTATGTAAGTACCGTATTAAGAAAGCTTAGCTATCTAGATGTTATATTATTTGGCCACGGACCTGAAAAAAAGACGGACGTAATGTACTGGACACTAAAAAGATGTGAAGCATGCAATGGCCTACATTTTCGTTTGTTCTACAAGGGACCTACACTCACACAGATGCACTAGCTCTAGGCGCAGGTCCGACACCCGTCACCATTATGTACCGCGTGACAGCACGCACACAAAAGAAATGGGTGCTTCACTCATGATTAGACGAGATTACGTCCGTCTTTTTTTCAGGTCCGTGTTTTTGGCATAACAATTTTGAGTTTGATTAAAGAATGTTGAAAAAGGTTTCAAGAATGAATGACGTGTCAGGTCATAAGCTTTTCGGGCACAAAAGATAAGAAACGATATCCCTTAGTCGCCACATACGGCACCCACGGATAGAAATGTATAGTAAATTCGAATGCTATGCATCATTCTAGACGACAAGCCGTCGCGGGCGTCTAGCTAGGCGCCGATAACGATGCTACGCCGTAGTCACGTAGCGATGCGCTACGGAGCTACGAGTTATATAAATGTCAGACGTGGGAGTATAATTGAGTTATTATATATAGTAACTAAGCCGACCACTTACTATAAATACCCATAACTTATCATTGAATGAACCGATTACGATGAATTAAAGCCTAAATTTTAAGACGCTCTTATCCCGTCGAGGCCGTTTTTTGAACAAGAACGAAAGTGTTTTAAACTGTGTTTTAAAGTCTGAAATTAAATTATGTCTTATTTAAGGATCGGGCGGATGGGCGACTGTTCTCAATTACACGATTAGATTAAGTTTACTAGATAGAAAAACATCCCAAAGTTACCCCTTTTTGTTGTTTTTTCAATACTATGATTATACTGCTGATATTTAACTTTTTATTCTTGTACTTAACTAAATACATTAAATATTTCTAGTGAACTCAGAAGAATTTTTAGCTTAGAAACTCCCATGAGCAAAGATATTGACGAAAAACACGTTTTTTGCGATCCTGCTTTCAATTGGAGCGGGATGGCTAATTGTAAACTTATGCTTGCAAGAAAGAGACGCTTGCACTGGGATAACCTAGCCTTAATCAAAACAGAGACCTATGCTTTTGTAAAAACCCGATCCAAATTGGTTCAGTCGTTTTAAAGTGATGCATGCACAAACAAATACAAAACATCTACAAGGGTTTCAATACATTCCATTACGTATCCTAAACGCCCCCAATTAATATTTATACAAATATCTTCGATGTTCATCGATTACGATTTCATTTTACCTACAGAGTGTTGGGGTAAACAGTTGCATTACTTTAAGGGGTGGTTGTACCCATGATACTGAACAACTTTCCTTAAGAAACCTATAGGGGATTCGCAATAAAAAAATCAGCTGATCGAACGTTAGTCAAGTATGAAAAGTAGTTTTTTTTTCAATTTCCTGTAGATTTCTTAGAGAAAGTTATTCAGTATCATGGGTAAAATCACCCCTTACAGTAATACAATTATTTACCCTAACACCCTGTTACAGGGTGTAATGAAAAGTATAACTAAACTTGAAACCTCATACTCTAACCATCAAACTGAACAACTTTTTCTATGGGAGCAAACTTGTCTGAAAAAAAAAACAATTCTGCTGTTCCATACTACACTAAAGTATAGATGATAGATTTGTGTGTTTTAATTGTAATTTATTTATGCAGAGACAACAATAGCTGCATAGAATATTAGCAAAACACGTAATATTTTACAATCATTACATGTATCAATTCTTCTTCTTATCGTGTGGGCAACGTTTTTTCAGACCAACTTACGGCCTCTGACGTGGTTTTTATGTAACAACTACTACCACCAGATATAGAAGCCGGGACCAACGGCTTAACAAGGTGTAGGGGAATCGAAGCCATTGCCTCCGTGTCAAGAGCCCAATGCTATTAACCATTCGACCACGGAGGCAGTCAAGTATCAATAATAAGTGTGTTTATGTAAATCGTTACAATATCTGTAGACCCCCATAATAACTAGTGACCAGCCTTCTAGTAGAGGCTCAGAACCTCGCACAGTTCCGATCACAACATTGGCAGGATTCCAGCGTGAGTCAGCAGTTATCAACAAACATATTACTTGAATATTTGTATCATTCGTATACTTACTACTTGTGATGGCTTATATTATCCGAAATTGGCTTATTGATTTATTTGACCGGATGACCGGACAGTCAAATATGTTCTTTATCGTATATAATTATGTACTCTGTCCCGTTTCGGTCTTGTCGGAATGGTCTAATGATGATATAAATCTGGAGCAAAATGGCAGATCTTCCATGGACTTGTTGGTATTCCCTGGACAGCGGTCGGCATCAGCATTATAATTTAGGCTGGCCACATACAATCGGCATCACGTAATGGAGTACATTTCCATATTTTATTCACACACATACGTTTTAAGTTGAAGGATGATATAGTAATATAGGATTGAAAGGGGTATGCTTAGATGGTTCGGTCACGTAGAGAGAATGAATGAAAGAAGACTTACGAATGAAAATCAAGCAAAGGTGAGCGGAAGTGTTGGGAGAGGCCGTCCGAGGAAAACATAGCATGATCAAATCAATGATCTTTTCAGAAAAGGACAAGTGCGTAGCACCCTCAATCGACGGAAGTGCATACAGAGATGTATGAATGTGAATGAGGCTAAAGAGGTGTGTCAGAGTCGTAGCGTGTGGCGGTCCGTGGTCTCTGCCTACCCCCATATGACAATGCCGAGAGCTTATGTATGTGTGTACATACGTTTCTTACCGTTTCGAATGGCAAGGCTCAGTTGCGTTGAGAGACGTTAATGATTGAGAGATGTCTTCTGGCAGGAATGTTGCCAACTAAGATTATAGAAAATCGCTAGAGTGCTGTTTAAAGAAATCCTAAAAAATGTAAGTGCCAATTGCATTTACATTTTTTGTATTTATTAAAATGATATGTACCTCAACGAAGTCGCAACTGCACCGGTGCAGAAAAGTTTTATTTTATTTTATTTTATTTGGAAGACCAACAGCTGTTGACACAATACAAGTATGGATGGCTAACAGAAAGCCAATTACAGGTCTCAGCTGATAGAAACAGAACTTACAAAAAAACAAAGCAGATCTTAGACTAAAAATACAAATTTGGTAACAAAAAGATAGTGAACGTTACAACAATCGACCGATTAAGAAACAGTCTTCCTCGCAATAATATAGATTACAATACAAAGCAAAGGATATATAAAATATAGATTACAATACAAACATTAACACCAATAAAGCCTCATCACTCGCTAAAAAATCTACTATTTAGCGCATTCCTCGCTGACGCCGCGCTGGTGCAGAAGATAATTATATCAAAGTTCTGAATGTGTGTGCTAGGAAGTATTTACTTCCTCCTGAATTCCGTTGAGTAATTCCGAATCGTTGTAAGGAAAATAAACCAAATACTCTAGAACGCTAATTCTCTATAAAGAACAACTTTTACTATGGGAGCAAACCTGTCAGTTCAAAAAATATATCAGCTGTTCCAAACTAAACTGCAATACCTACTAGATTCAAACGTCCCATACCCTGATTTTGTTGTTGTTCTGAAAGGTTTGCTCTCATAGCAAAAGTTGTTCAGTTTGATGGGTAGAGTGTGTGGTTCAGGGTTGAACTACACATGGGCGCACGCAATCGCACTTTTCCGTCGCTCCATCCCTTTCTATCACTCAGGAACGTCATTTGCTCCGTGCGGCCATGTGTAGTTCAACCCTTAAAAGGTTATTGATATTTTTTCTTACACCCTGTATAAAGGGTAAACTTGGTTTGGTGATCACACTGCCGCGTGTCTGGGTTATATTAAAGGCAGGAGGTAAAGTGGGCGGTTCAAAGTTAAAACGTTTTAATTGTCGAGGTTTAATTTAAACAGGCGTTTAGCCAAGTGTTTACCGCACTGAGTTAAGATATTGTTTAGTTAAACGTCAATGTTACATGCGTGTTATGGAGAACTTTATTCTACTAAAAAGCTTTTCATTATATCAATTTATACATGGTGTAAACTTAAATGCGTAATACAGGGTGTTAGGAAAAGTATCATTAACCTTTAAACCACATATTCTACCTATCCTACCTCTCCGACCAAAAAATACGCAATACCTACTCGATTCAAACGTATGGGATAGTAGATTTTTTTTTGTTCTGACAGGTTTTCTCCCATAGTAAAGGTTGTTCAGTTTGATGAGGAGAGTTGTTGCGAGTAATAATATGGCAACATAGAAATATGGTGTTAATTTTAAGTTTATATCTTGCAACACTTTTTGTTCCTTCTTCTTCCGGCGATCCGATACATTAAACGGCTGTAAAGAATCTCTGCGCCTTTTATTCAACAAGAGTGTATCACGGACCACAGCAGCACCTATATCATCAAACTACAGTCCACACCTAACAGAGTAAGTGGTTCAAAGGTTAATGATACTTTTCCTTACACCCTGTATAACTTTTCAAAGGTATTATCTTCATCTGTACATTCCTTAATCTCCTCTTAATACCTACGATAAGAAGGGTCTATTCTAAACCACCACAACCACACGGTGCTGGATCAATACCCACAAAGCGAGACAAAACAAACAGATAAACTCCAAACCGCAGTGCAGTCTTAAAACTGAAACTAAGTGACGTCACAGTCGAGTCGTCTGAACCAGATTTGCTGCCAGATTCGTTTTTAAGAAATCCGTAGGTCCAGGTAGAAAAATCCGGAGAAATCCGTAGATGACCTCTTGAAAAATTCGTATATCTACAGACTTTTGTTTTAATGTTTTATCCTGGCTTTATCTGACTCTACGAACAAATAATAAGATCTGACTATTTTAAAGTGGACTGACCTAAAATATCGCTCTAATTTGGCCAAGAAAATGGAAACTTAGACAAGTTTAAGCGAAAATAATGTCCAGACAACATGAAAATCAATCTGTGTCAGTCCTTTTGTCATACATGTTACAGTTAAATATTTCTGTCGTGGAAATCCCAACAATCAAGGAGATCAAAAAGTTTTGTACAAGATACAAAACAAGGCTAAAGAGACACACTAATAGATTGGCCAGAAATCTGTGCAATCATAATCAAGGGACACGGCTGAAGAGGTGGTAAATACTGGATCTTGAATTAAGATAATGGAAAAATGGGCTTGAGACTTGATGAAGTGTCGCCTATAGAAAAAACTCACAAGCAACAGAGAAACAATCTGATTATGGCCATCGTTGGCCGATTGCAGATAAAATTAGTGAAAAAAAAAAAAACTGTATAGCGTCAAAAATTAGAAGGAAGGAAGAGAAAAAGAGTAGGGACGAGCCATATTTTACGAAAAACAGTCCAGAATACAAAAAAAGTAAACATTAATTAAATTTATTTGCGGCTGGGTATCATTATATGCAGCAAATTGTCATTTTAGGGAGGAATTCAGAAGAAAAGCCATGGTGATCCAGTGGCGAGTAACCTTGCCTGCCGTGCAGGAGGCGATGGTTCGATCCCCGTCCAAGCCGACTCGTACCAATGAGTTTTTCGGAATTTATGTACCTACTATTTGTTACACCACTGGCTTTTCGGTGAAGGAAAACATCGTGAGGAAACCTGCATGCTTCAATTTCGAGGCATGTATTGTACCCACTGTCCATTATAAGTGGCGACGGGCTCACCCCCCGTCACACTGGACAGAGTTTCGGTACTACTGGAGAAACGTGGATGTTCCGAGGTTTCAGAATATCTCTGACTACCCCCTCGGGGAATCTAGTCGTGAGCATATGCCTATGCTAATTCAGAAGAATTCTAAAAATCCGTAGATTTGCCATTGAAATCCGTAGGCTAGGCCAAAAATACGTAGATCTGGCAACACTGCTTGTTTGATCCAGTGGAGCGTAGTTTGTGTCAGTGGGACTTTACCTGTAACAATAGATAGGTTATTCATTAGTATACAGAGTCAGAGAGGTTCAGTAGAGCGTTGCGGAGTATGGAAACTCTATCTTGAGGCCCGGGTTCGAATCCGCTCGGACTGCATACATGCGATTTTCTAAATTTTGTACGTAATACAGACTACTCTCAAACAGTGAAGGAAAACATCGTGAGGAAACCTGCATACGCTGAAGAAGAAATTCCGATGCGTATGTGAAATGCTCAGAATACAGAATAAACCAGAAACCGTCAATGCGCTTGAATGTGAGGCACTCACAACAACTCCAAATTGGAGTGGCTCGATATCTAATCAGTAAGTAGATGGCCGACGCGCGCATCAGTAATTAATGAATAAAATCCTAATTAAATAGATAAATTAATCATTAAATAGATACGTTTTTTTTTTTTTAGTAATTAATTAGGTAATGTGTGAAGAGCGGGCGGGGCGGTGTTGTGACATTTTTTTGGACACGGCGCGCTGCGTACAAATGTAATCGAACACTCCTTCTGGTTTTCTCCAATACGCATGATCACGCGTGGTGGACTAACGCCCAAACACCCTCCAACTATACAGTGTGTAAACTTAAATGTGTTGCATACTTTAGGGGGTGACTATCAAACTGAACAACTTTCTCTATGCTAATACTGTATTTTTAGGGATAAGGATTGACTCGAAGCTGCAATGGGGTCCTCATATAGAAACCCTAGCGGGTAGGCTGAGCTCGGCAGCTTATGCAGTTCGAAAAATCAGACAGCTAACCGATATAGCTACTGCAAGACTTGTGTACTTCAGCTACTTCCATAGTATTATGTCTTATGGTATTTTGCTGTGGGGCCGTGCTACAGACGTTGAGACAGTCTTTATCCTTCAAAAACGGGCAATTCGAGCCATTTATAATCTGCGTTGTCGAGATTCATTACGAGATCTTTTTAAAGATATCAGTATTTTGACTTTCTACAGTCAATATATTTACGAAAATATTTTATACGTTCGCAAAAATTTGTCTCTCTTTCCCAAAAACAGTGACGTTCATAATTACAATACAAGAAATAAAAATAAATTAGTGTTCCCACATTTTCGACTCAGTAAGGTCAACACATCTTTCATGGGGCACTGTATACGCTATTATAATAAGATACCAGAGGATATTCTAAACTTGCCAGACAAAAAGTTTAAATCCCATGTTAAACAAGTCCTCTGTGTAAAAGGTTACTATAAACTCGATGATTATTTGAATGACCAAAATGTCTGGTCTTGACAATGTTACACTATGTAATTCAATATTTGTACTTTGTATATTTTGTTTTGTTTAAAAGAAGTGTGTTGTAGAGTTTCTGGCCGCATCTTCTCTACAACGGAACACCTTCCGAAGCGGTGGTAGAATCAAAAATGACGTCAGAAAGTTATCTATGTGATATTATTTTGAATAAAAAATTTTGACTTTGACTTTGACTATGGGACAAACATCGAAATCGCAAAACTTTTTTTTTAAAGTAAAAATATTAAAAAATATGGAGCCTCGAGATCTTATCACAAGCATATCACAGGTACCTACGCCACAATATCGTACATAAAGGGTACGAACGAAGGAATCTCAATTCAGCACAATTCATGTAAACACATAACATAAGGCTGCACAACACAACACAACGCATAGCGATGTGAAACAAAACCGCAGACGTGGGGGAGTGTGACGCCGCCCTTAGTGACATTATAGGATAGTTGCTTCATTCTACTTGTTAGAGTGCATCCTTTTACTTCTTAACTATTATAAAATCGTAAAAATCGTGAGGAATAAAAAAGTATAGGTTCACTTCATAAAAACTCAAATAACACTCGATAGCGCGATTTAAATGACATGTGGCGCCATCTATTGACAAGTTTGTTTGTTTGTTCTCGCATCACGCAAAAACTACTGAACCGATTTTGATGAAACTTTTGTCGTTTGATAGCTTATGATCTGACTTAAAATCTCGTAATATAATTTATGCGGACGAAGTCGCGGGAAAACACTAGTACGAGTATTTACTAAATTTATAAAGACATATCTGTATAACCTCTGGGTAGATTTTACTACGTCAACAAGACAAAAAGTGACAGCAAGAGATTTAAGACGCTGTTATCCCGTCGAGGCCGTTTTTTGAACACGAACGAAAGTGTTTTAAACTGTGTTTTAGAGTCTGAAATTAAATTATGTCTTATTTAAGGATCGGGCGGATGGGCGACTGTTCTCAATTACACGATTAGATTAAGAAAAACATCCCAAAGTTACCCCTTTTTGTTATGTTTTTTCAATACTATGATTAAACTGCTGATATTTAACTTTTTATTCTTGTACTTAACTAAATACATTAAATATTTCTAGTGAACTCAGAAGAATTTTTAGCTTAGAAACTCCCATGAGCAAAGATATTGACGAAAAACACGTTTTTTTGCGATCCTGCTTTCAATTGGAGCGGGATGGCTAATTGTAAGCTTATGCTTGCAAGAAAGAGACGCTTGCACTGGGATAACCTAGCCTTAATGGAACATTAGCTTAAATGAGCGTTTCTGTAACAGCACTTTTAAAATATAAATAGGTGCACCCAAGTCTTCCGTACGTGTAACATTGAAGCTAACTCAGCAAGTCTCTACAACGAATACGTAATAACATAACTCAGTTTTGCGGCTGTGCTTACCCGAGCGTAGCGTATGCTCACGACTGTGTAACCCGAGGGGGTAGGCAGAGACATTGTTAATATACCATCACGGTCGGAATATTCACGTAATAAAATCTGTTTGCTTTTAACACTTCGCCTTCATTAAAATGAAATTTGTTTTATTTTTATGAAATTCGGTTCATTAGTGTTCCGTACTCAAAGGGTACTAAAACGGGACCCTATCATAAGCCTATGCTGTTTGCCGTCCGTATGTCCGTCTGTCTATCCTACCTATAAAAGGGCTGTATCTTTTGAACCATAACATCTAGACGGATGTAATTTTTACAGGATATGCTTTATTGTGAAATTTATTATGGCGTATTTGCTAACAAATAGTAGAAAATAATTACAAAAAGTAAAAAATGAAGGGGGGTTTATACAGGGTTGAAAGTTAAGATGGGGCACAAAGGGTAGCTACAATAAACTTAGGAGACGAAAGCTAACTTTTGGAGTAGGTACGCTAAAAATTTTGATAATGTTTACAAAATCACAACTAAATGATTTTGTTATTTCCCTACTATATGTACTTATGGGAACTAATTTTGCGTTTTCTGAGAGTTCTGATGCCTCGACCTTGGTTGACACCATAAAGACTTATGTTCCTTATCAGTAAGAGGATCGAATGGAATGAAAAAAAAGTGTTGTGAAAATTTCAGTTTTTCTTGATGTACCTACATTCTGGTAGCTTCTCTTTGCGCATCATTTTAACTTTCCACCCTGTAAAGTCCCCATACCGAAACGTTATTTCTTTTTGCTCTATCGTTGAAAAAATTACAGTACCTATACAAGCGTCAAACTTAGTGATTTTATAGTGCAAAAAACTCTAAATAAAACAACAAACAAAACCTACCAAGTCAGGGCCGTAGCTAGGACTGGATTCAAGGTAGGGCATAGGAGGTTTAAGGTAGGGCGGAAGCAAAGAGCAGTTTTTTTGGATGAGATGAGAAAAAAACATACCAAGTCTCAAAACGATGGTGATACTGAGTTCCATTAGCCTACCTATCCCCTTCAACACCACTCAAAGGCTGGAGCGAGCGAAGCGAGCTCGAAATTTCACACTCCAAGACTCAAAACGGTGTTGGTATGCGTTCCATTAGTCTACCTACGCTCGTAATATCATAGGCTGGAGCGAGCGTTGCGAGCTCGAAATTTCACACTCAAAAACTGAAAACTATTTTGGTATGCGTTACATTAGTCTACCTACGCTCGTAAGATCATAGGCTGGAGCGAGCGAAGCGAGCTCGAAATTTCACACTCAAAAACTCAAAACGGTGTTGGTATGCGTTCCATTAGTCTACCTACGCTCGTAATATCATAGGCTGGAGCGAGCGAAGCGAGCTCGAAAGGCCATTGAACCTCTTTGTATGGGAGGCTGGCATAGTGATGACCATAAATTTTCAGGAATTTCAAAAACGCGGCGCACCCTGAAACCTATGTATATCGATAGAGGATCTATAGACGAACATAAAATGTCAAATAACATATGGTCCTAAAGTGCAACGTTTTCGAGATAATCCATGTTAAGGATCTTGTATGATAAAAATCCTAACACATTTTCCTCCAATACCAATCTCCGTGGTCCAATGGTTATATGACTTGGGATCTTGACACGGAGGTCGTAGGTTCGATTCCCATGGGGGACACCTAGTGATATGTCACTTTATGCGTTTTTCCCCAGTTGGTTAGGGTAATGCAGGCTGAATCACCTGATTGTCTGAAAAGAAAGATGATTCCGTGCTTCAGATGGCACGATAAGCCGTTGGTCCCAGTTACTATCTCTGGTGGTTATTATTCGTTATATAAAAACCACGTCAGAGGCCGTAAGGCGGTCTGAAAAAACTCTGACACCAGGGCTTGCCCACACGATAAGAAGAAGAAAATGTATGGAATAGAAAATGTTTTTGGCATAAACAAGTTCTATGACACCTTTCTGTAATACCCAGTATGAGAAATATACCGAGGTAGGTAGGTACTTATTGATGATAATTTATTTCAAAAAAAGTTCCTGTATTAATGGCAAACATTTATTTCATCTGTGCAGGTATACACGTATGGAGGTGCTACTTGGGAATGTTCCTCCATTGAAAAGGGAAGATCTTCCACCAGGCTTAGTGTGAAGCCTGGGGACCGGCCGTGGTCCAACAGTTCTTAGTTGGACCTTGTATATATATCGAATCTCTGTGATTATTTCTCTTGCGCGATTTATGTCTCGCATTCGATTGTGAACCTTATTTGTAGTAGGTTACGAGTTACGTATTTACGGTGAACGTTGTCTTTGTATGGAGCATATTTCTGAGAGCGACGGTATCGCCATCTGTTAGCTTCTTTGCTATAACTTGTGGGTGTTGACATCTATGGCAAGTCCCCACACACGTACACACGGTGACACATCAACCTATACAAAACCAAAATAATAAGCTGGCCGCGCGACGACTCATAAATGTCATGCAACCTAAACCTACTCGCGGCCAGCTTATTTTGGTTATGAACAGCTTGATGTGTCGCCGTGTGTAAGTACAAATACGCCTCACGACGCGCTGCATACTTCGCGGTCAACTTATACTGGCAGTGTAAGAAGCAAAAAAAAAAAAAAAAATACTGGCAGTGTGTAGTGCGTCGTCGTGCAGGTTGTATTTGCTATTGTACCTCAACAGATGAAATAAATGTTTGTCTGGGCTATGTCCACATGGAATATATTTTAATCATGTGCTATGTCTATGTTTTTCTTAATTGCAATTACAATTTAATTGAGATAACAAAAAATCGAATGAGAACTTTTTTCGAAATAAAGTACCTACCGCTGTATTTTTTCACCAAAAAGAGAAAGGTGTAATAGAAAACGTTTATACCTAAGCACGGACTTGAAAAAAAGGCGGACGTAATGTGACACTAAAAAGATGTGAAGCATGAGCATGCAAGGTCCTACATATTCGTTTGTTCTACAAGGGACCTACACTCACACAGATGCACCAGTTCTAGGCTTAGGACCTACAACCCGCCACCATTTTGTACCGCGTCAGCACACACACAAAAATAAATGGGTGCTTCACTCGTGATTAGACAAGATTACGTCAGGTTTTTTTTCAGGTCCGTGTACCTAGGTAGGTATCATAAACATCAACCAAGAAGGGGTGGTATCCCGCGGTGCGTCTGGAAGTCCGATGATAGTAGAAAGGGGAAGGCGGGATGAGCTCATGCAGCTCTGGTGCACACTCACCGCAGTACAATCTGTAGAAGACCGACAAGCAGGCTACTCTGCGGCGGTGGGCTAGGCTATGAAGCTTGGTTTCCACCAACCAGATTACTGTCGCCAAGATGCCCAGCTTTTTGGCTGCACTTTGAGCCTTAGACTCGATGTCAGCGCCGAAGTTGAGTTTCGTAGTCAACCCATGCTCAGAAGCTCGAGACTGTCGGAAACAGGGACAGATTTATCTTCCCCGGAAAGTAGGAACCAGAATAAACGAACTCCTTTTGGCGTTGAACAGACGAGCCTGTGTTTTGGTTGCGTTGAAGTTGACTAGATTATTGTCACCCCATTGGGAGACAAGACTTAAAGTCAAGTTTGTCCGCTCCACCATGGCTTCCCTCTGCGAACGTATTTCATCCCCGCCCCAAGCGCCGGATAGATATCTCTCTGTGACAGTACTGTCATCTGCATACCCAATAATACCTGACACAAAGAAGTCAGTGATGTGTAGCAGGAAAAGTCTCGCAGAGAGAACAGACCCCTGAAGAACCCCAGCATCAATTGCCATGATGTCTTCCGACCTCTGAGCAGCTGTCAATGACAACTCTAATCGACCGTTCACTCAAGAAATCAGATATCCAGCTGCAGAGATCAGCAGGGATGCCATAAGCAGGAAGCTTGCTCAGCAATCTAGCGTGCCATACCCTGACAAAGGCCTTCGAGATGTCAAATTACACAACTAGTGCTTCGCTGTGTTTCTCGATGGCCTCGCCCCACCAGTGCGTGACATCCATCAATTATTAATTTAATTAAATAGACTATGTATTACTGTTTAAATAACCTTAGCGTAAGAATTTATATTGCAATAGTATTAAGTCGTGTTATGCTGTAGAGTTTCTGGCCGCATCTTCTCTACAGCGACAACACGTTCCACAGCGGTGGTAACTTAAAAAAGAATTAACGTTTAATAAGTGTGCTTCAGGCTCCTATATTGAATAAATTATTTTGAGTTTGAGTTTGACATAAGAAGATCCCCAGTCGATCGCCCCCGGCGAAAGCCATATTGACGATCACTGTGTAGATCATTATCTTGTAGGTATGTCTGCAACTTACTGTTAAGTACTCTTTCCATGACTTTACAGAGAATGGAAGTGATGGCTATAGGTCGGTAGTTGCAGGGGTCGGAACGAATGCCCTTCTTGGGAATCGTTCTTGTTCTGAGAGAGAGGCGACACAGGCGTGTTAAAACAGGAGACAACTCAGGCGCATAATATCTCAGCACTCTTGCAGGTATTCCATCAGGACCTGGCCTCACATGCAGACTACGCAATGCTCTGCGGACCTCTTTCGTGTGTATTGTCATCTCCGGCATGTGTGGCTGTTTGGCACGAGCGTCCAGACGTGAATTGCTCCTAAACAGAGAAGCATATAAATTCGCTTTCTCAGTCAGTGACCCACCAGGTTTCTGCATGGGAGGCAAAGGGGGACGGTAGAAATTGGATTCGACCGATTTTGAAAGGGACCAGAACTGTTTACTACCAGAAGGGTAGGATGCCAGTCTGTGCAAAAACCGATACTGAGTGCTTGTCTGGATCTGATGTCAGCAGAAAGTCTAAACGATTGGGCGTATGGCCATCGACATCCGTTACCCGCGTTGCTTGATTCACCAGCTGGGTGATATCTAACGATAACGCAAACTTACGCGTCTCTCTGCCAGCATGGTTAGTTTTCTGGAACAGGAACAGCCACTCGCTGTGGTGGGCATTTAAGTCCCCCAGAAAAACAAGCTCCGCTCCGTCGAGATACGCTCCTCAGTTACCCTGATGGACCTCTTGGGCCCGACAGACTGATGGGAAACTCACTTGTAGACTGTGGGGACGCCCGATCCCCCCTGCAATGGCCACCGGGACCTCCCTTCCAGTCGCCAAGGCTGCAGTGGGGCAGCCTTTCACACGTGGCGAGCGCACTACTTGGGCCCCCTACTAACTGCGGTACCGACCCACGACTGTCACCGGGCTTCGGATCCCGCTACCCTCCAGAATGAGTTTCCCGGTACAGTGTTGCTCAGAGGCCAAGACCGGTTCCGAACAGCACAGCTGATTTTCTCCCATTCCCCAATAGCACTGGCACTCCTGCACACCGACGGAATGCAGCAAGCTGCTTGGCGCAAGACTCCAGCAGGAGGGTGGGCGCAAGCCAGGCGGCTCCTTGCGGAGCCTAGTACCGCTGTGGGGGATCGTTCGGCCGTCACCACAAACTTGGTAGTCTGTGGTGGCGGCGTTGTCCGGGGTGGAGGAGGTAGATCCTTAACCACCCCAAACGTCCACCACCTACGTCCCACTGCAGGGCACAGGCCTACCCTCATGGAGGGTGTATGTACGTTAGTCCACCACGCGTGCACAATGCGGTGCGGTAGACCTCATATACGCATCGGAATTTCTTTTTCATCGTATGCAGGTTTCCTCAAAATGTTTTCCTATGCCGTTTGAAGCAGTTGGTGCTACGTAGGTACATAAGTCAGAAAAAACTCATTG
Organism: Agonopterix heracliana; assembly: GCA_963693445.1. Classification (NCBI taxonomy): domain Eukaryota; kingdom Metazoa; phylum Arthropoda; class Insecta; order Lepidoptera; family Depressariidae; genus Agonopterix; species Agonopterix heracliana. The sequence continues at coordinate 307,092 of OY856334.1, forward strand.
GTACATGGCATATGTCATCCGTGCGGATTCAGACCTGGACCTCAAGATTGAATTCCATAGCTCTCTGCAACTCGCTACCGACGGAGCGTTGCGATTCTATTGATATATGATCGCATCTTATAGGTAATTGGGGGGGGGGGATGTGTTAGGATTTTATACAGGATGTAAGTGACAGCCTAGCAAATACTGAAACGGTAAACTCAGACCATCAAACTGAACAACTTTCACTATGGAGCCTACCTCAGGAAACGCAAGAAAAAAATCTGGTGTCCCATACATTTTAGTCAGGTAGGTATAACAGTTTTGTATGGGACCGCAGGTTTTTTTTCGCGTTTCCTGTGGTAGCCTCCATAGTGAAAATTGTTCTATTTGATGGTTTGAGTTCACCGTTTCAGTATTTGCTAGGCTGTCACTTACACCCTTTAGGTAGGTACAAGGTGTTACAAAAATACAAATAAACATTCAAGGGGGTGGTTTAGACCATCATACTGAACAACTTTCACTATGGGACCAATATCGAAATCGGGAAAAAAAATTAATATATTGTATGAGATATCCGTTTTTTTTTGTCGCGATTTCGATGTTGGTCCCATAGTGAAAGTTGTTCAGTTTCATGGTCTAAACAACCCCCTTAAGAGTTTTAAGTATTTATTTTTACCCTGTATACACAACATCTTTAACATGCATTATCTCGAAAACTTTGCACTTTAGGACTATAGTTTATAGGACATTTTTTGTTCGTCTATACATACTCTATCGATATACATAGGTTTCAGGATGCGCCGCATTTTTGAAAAATTTCCGAAATTCCTGCAAAATTATGGTTACCACTATGCCAAAAAGTTCAAAGCCCTTTCACACTCAAAAACTCAAAACGGCGTTGGTATGCGTTCCATTAGTCTACCTACGCCCGTAATATCATAGGCTTGGAGCGAGCGAAGCGAGCTCGAAATTTCACATTCCAAGGCTCAAAACGGTGTTGGTATGAGTTCTATTAGCCTAACTACGCTCATAATATGATAAGCTGGAGCGAGCGAAGCGATCTCGAAATTTCACAGTCCAAGACTCAAAACGGTGTTGACATTTGTGTTCCATTAGCCTACCTACGCTCATAATAATCATAGGCTGGAGCGAGTGAAGCGAGCTTAAAATTTCACACTCCAAGACTTAAAACGGTGTTGGTAACTCATACGGCATTCCGAAGCGGTGGTAGCTTAAAAAGAATTGACGTTTAATATGTGTGCTTCAGGCTCCTATTCTATATTGAATAAATTATTTTGATTTGATTTGCACAATATCATAGGCTGGAACGAACTCAACATTTCAAGCTCCAAGGCTTAAAACGGTGATGGTATGAGTTCCATTAACCTACCCACGCTCATAATATCATAGGCTGGAGCGAGCGAAGCGAGCTCGAAATTTAACACACCAAGTCTAAAAACAGTGTCAGTCCGAGTTCACTTAAAAAAACAACTTAAAGGCTGGAGCGAGCGAAGCGAGCCCGAAATTTCACAGCGATGGAACTTTGTTGTGACCAGAATTCTGACAGTTTTGTAAGGGAATTTGCCCTACTTGCCCATATAGTAAAGACGTTGCCCATGTAGGAAAGAAGTAATGGTTGGGTGATTTTTAAGGTAGGGCATTGGAATTTTAAGGAAGGGCATTGCCCCACGATGCCCCCCCCCTAGCTACGGCCCTGTACCAAGTGTGTGTCGGGCACACGCTAAGGATCCTGAGTTGAATGAAAGGAAACAAGTTTTTTTGTATAAGTAGTTAAAAAGAATCAAGACCATTCTCGTATATTTACAAACAACTTCACCTTAAATATACTCAGAAAACCCTCTGAGCATTAACTACAGTAATTACTTACAAAAATACATCCTAACTCAAGGGAATAAAGTACATTTCTACTATGAAAAAATTACAAGATAAACGAGTTTTTAACTCAAGCAAATACAGAACTAAACCTTAAGAGATAGAGTACATTTTTGTTTAATAAAGAGTCTTAGAACAATTATGCTCAGTTATTAATTTGTAGGGTCGTTACAAAAAGTCTTGTAATCGTTTGGGGGAGACGTTTGCTGAAGGAATTTCATCCTTGTGCCTTTTATAGAAAAAGTTCTTTTTTTTGTCTGGGTTTTTTTCTACTGTATATTTTGGTGCTTATTTTACGCTAGACTGCCAAAAACTAAAAAAGTAAAAGTGACATAAAATGATATACAAGTAAGGAAAAGTATCATTAACCTGGAGTGCGATTTTTGAATCTCATTCGGTGAGCTCAGCAGTTGAAAATGTCTTGATTACTCTGGAGATACGCATCTTTTTAATGCTGATTTCACATTCAAAAATTATACTACAGGAGAGAGGTTTTTGAGAGTCAAATCAGCAATAAAAAGATGCGTATCTCCAGAGTAATTAAGACATTTTCAACTGCTGAGCTCACCGAATGAGATTCAAAAATCCTGATCCTGTAAACCATATTTTCTACCCATCAAACTGAACAACTTTCACTATGGGAGCAAACCTGTCAGCGCAAAAAAAAGTCTGCTGTTCCATACTAAACTGCAATACCTACTCGTCGTGCTGATACGTTTGCTCCCATAATAGAAGTTGTTCAGTTTGATGGGTATGTGGTTTGAAGGTTATTCTTCACATAATCCTCGCCACACGCACATAATGGTGTACACGTAATGTTAAAAGTAAATACAGTGAATTTTGTTTGATGTCTCGAGTAGCTCTTAGTAGGAGCGAGGGGTTGAAACGCGAGGTTATATCGTTCATAGTCTTCTTCTTATCGAGTGGGCTGCAAGCCCTGGTGTCAGAGTTTATTCAAACCGCCTTACGGCCTCTGACGTGGTTTTTATGTAACGACTACTACCACCAGTGATAGTAGCCGGGACCAACAGCTTAACGTGCCATCCGAAGCACGGAATCATCTATCTTTTCAGACAATCAGGTGATTCAGCCTGCAATGTCCTAACCAACTGGGGAAAAACGCACAAAGTGACATTTCACTAGGTGCCCCCCGCGGGAATCGAACCCACGACCTCCGTGTCAAGAGCCCAATGCTCTAACGATTAGACTACGGAGGCAGTACATCGTTCATAGTTTAAATATGTCTATGAGTTTAAAGGTTAATGATATTTTTCCTTACATCCTGTATATACGTCCTACCTCAGGGCACAGGTCATGAGCGTTAGAACACCTCGCGTGCACAATGCGGATTTGTCTTTACATACGCATAGGAATTTCGTCTTAACTGGAAAAATTTAGAATGACATATTGACATGCCATCAGATACAAAACTGCAGCACCTAAAAACCCAGTGTAACAACCAGTTAAATCAAAACTTGATAAACAAAAGGCAAAACTATCAATACCCTCGGGACAGAAGCGAAGTGAAACCGATCACAGCCCGCTGTACTGTAATTATTATAATCTGTGGATAGAGCAGTGGGTGCAGGTGGGTGCCCCAGTGCGAGCGGGAAGCGGGGCGAGTCGCTCCGCTTGTGAGCGGTGTTAAAGCGATTACAACCGACGAACCGACATCTTGCAATTTAAGACCTATCCAATCAATAGGAAACTCGCAAGGATGTCCTTTGTAACCAAACACCTGCACGAGAGCATAATATATATTTCTTAGTTTTTTCAATAAACATTACGATTAACACAAATGTCGTTATTAAAATGTTTATGAGGCTCTAAGCCTCATGGCTCAAGCCCTCTGGATAACAAGATATGGCAATTTTTAAAGGAGAAAGTGTGCTCTAAGCCTCATAAAAATTTGGAGAGTCTCAAGTCATCATTGACGAAAGCAGTGGCTGACATAGAAATGAATATGGTACGTGTTTCTATCAATGACTGGCCGCGACGTTTAAGAGAGTTTATAAAAAATAGAGGTGCACATTTCGAATAATTTATTTGTAATATAAATAAACCGTTTTTTGAAAAAAAAAAAAAAAAATATTTTAAGGCCATTTTTAGTTGTGACATTATTTATGGACCGACTAGGTACAATTCATACGATATTTTATCTTATTTAGGTATAACATATTATACATTTCACTCTTCTTATCGTGTGGGCAAGCCCTGGTGTCAGAGTTTATTCAAACCACCTTACGGCCTCTGACGTGGTTTTAATGTAACGACTACTACCACCAGAGATAGTAGCCGGGACCAACGTCTTAACGTGCCATCTGACGCACGGAATCATCTATTTTTTCAGACAATCAGGTGATTCAGCCTGCAATATCCTAACCAACTGGAGAAAAATGTACAAAGTGATAAATGTAGGTGTCCCCCGTGGGAATCGAACCCAAGACCTCCACATTTCACTACATTTAACTGGAAACCCTTTTATTTTATACAGTAAACTTTTATTTTAATACTACCCCAACTTAAGTAAATCTAACATAACTTATTCTCCGCTCACACTCGCGCCACTCAAGCTAGTAAGAGCAACAAATAATAATATTTCTCTATTTTCCCTCCCGTGGCTACACGACCGAGGGAACACACCTGTCTAACTTGTTGTTTACAATATGTTCTTCTGGTACTGTACCTAGTTAGGTATAATTCTTTTTTTACTTGGATTGTTTTTGTAACGAGGATAAATGTCTTGTTACTGTTATACTGTAAGTATAGAAGAAAAAAAAAATACAGTAAAAGTACTAAAATTGCCGTTCAAAATTAAACGTATAAAGTCCGCCACATGCTCGTAAACACGGAATTCCGAATTAGAATTATTCTATTCTATTCTATTTTTATTTAATGGCGTTTCCTTGTTAGATTTAAGCATCCAGATAAAAAAACAAAATAGTTATTTGTTATGCTAGGCTGCAAAGTTGCTTTTTGGCGCGAGTACTGTTATTGAAACCTGAGCAAGCGAAGGAGTCTAGGATTGATTGAGATTCTGTTTACCGTTCGAAACCTGAGTGCAAAAGTGTATATTATCCGCCAGCGTGGAAAGAGTTTTTAAAATTCTAATCGCTCTATTCAATATTTTTCTATTGCGCCTTAGTGCGCCAAAATGTTATTTTTTTCTTGCATCCAGCCAGCATTTTCCTCGCTGTTGTGAGGTGAAAAGTTGTGTGTTGCGCTCGGCAGCAAAGTTATTCTGCGTCTCGCACCTTTGAAACCTTCGCGGCACTCAGGATTCTATATTTGAACCCACTCGCTTCGCTCGTGGTTCAATCCTAGGATCCTTCGCTTGCTCAGTTTTCAATACAAGTACTCGCGCCAAAAAACCACTTTGCAGCCTAGCATAAAAAATAACTATTTCATAACATTCCGTTCGACCTTCAAAAAAAAGTATCATGTCATCACACCATCTGGAACTAGAGTAGTTTACAAAAAAACGTGACAACCTCTGATACGGCGACTAAACAAATCTGTCGCACGGTTTCAAGTATCACAACCCCACAAAGTATTAGAAAAAAGAAGCACCGACTATTTTTATCTCATCTCTCGTCACCCCCACATTCCTGGATATTTTTATATGATTAATGGGCTTGCGTTTGCGTTTCGGCTGATAAGCTATGACGAGAACCGAGGGAGGGACTGGGAGAAGGAATGAAAGGGATAAGGCATTTTGTATGTAAGCGTATGAAATAGATGAGGACAGCGTAGGATCGGTCGTTTTGGCGATCCTTGGGGGAGGCCAATGTCCAGCAGTGGACGTGCATCGGATGAGATGATGATGATAATGATATAAATCCCTCTGAAACACTTAGCCAATCATAATTTGACGTAATTTATGAATAAATAAATGGATCAAATCATAAGTTACGTCAAAGTTGGTCCCCAAATTATGAATTTTAGTTTAGATGCACAATCTAATGTAAAATCTTAGCTAATTGATTGAGAATTGACTAGTTTAATATCGGATGACGCAATATCGAGACCATCGCTAACATATTAGTTTGATGCATATGCTCACGACATCCACGAATCGTTCTAGCATCCACGTTTTCATCCAGAACATCCACGTTTCACTGGTAGTACCGAAAGTGACCGAAACTCTGTCCAGTGTGACGGGGAGTGAGCCCGTCGCCATTTGTAATTTTTTTGTAACGGACAGTGGGTACAATGTATAACTCGAAATTGAAGCAGGCAGGTTTTCTCACGATGTTTTCCTTCACCGAAAAGCCAGTGGTGAAAAACTTTGCCTATCTTCGATTGCACAATCATTCTGCCATTTTTGAGCGTTTATTGAGCATTTCGTTTTTATTAGTTACCGAATCATTTTAAGTCTGCCGCAGTCTGGTAGAAAATCGGTACAAATTACGACGACGAAATGAAAATCTGCACTCCATTTTCCAAGTTCGCAAAGAACGAAGAACTGTAGTATTTAATATTAAATTCCCTCGTCACTCCCACGCCCCGAGGCAGCGGAATGACAAAATGATATATCCATGCAGAGTAACGAATATTTCGACAGACATACATCACTGCAGCCGGAATCAGTCGAACGCACGTGTGCAGGGTGCAGTGGGGACACACTGCGAGCGACGAGCGTTAGCGATACGCTACTCCAACGAGATACGCTACTCCAGCGAGATACGCTACTCCAGCGAGATACGCTACTCCAGCGAGATACGCTACTCCAGCGAGATATTTAGCGACAGATCGCTTCAGAGTAAGGCCTTTATCACTCATTCGTAGGCAGTGAGATAAGCACCTTAACTTTAAAGCTCGCCAGACAGTTGATACTCGCGCAAGCAAACGAAACGTGTCGCGTCATTGCGTCACATTGCGTTGTCATTCGTTTCGCCACCGATAACGTCGAACCGGCACGTCGCGTCGTGCGCAATACAAAGTAATAACAACGTTGAGTCAAGCTTCATTAGATATATTTTTGCGCGTACGGCCTAGCAGCGGGTAAGATATAGGTAATTAAATCGTAGGAATTTATTATCTTCTGAGGATTGATGTATCTGTTACGTCATAACTCTTTAGTAATCTGTGGTATCGTCAACATTGTGTTCAGCTCGAACTCTCAGGCTACATGTTTGAGACATCAGACCCCAGCTCTGTTCAGTAGCGGTACTGAAAATCACATCATATGAGCGAGGGTGACGACGAAAGTGTTAGACGAACCAAGCTTTAATCTAAGATATTCACATTCGTACCATTATAATCAATAAGTCAATCACCGCTTTCACTAGCACCCCACCTAAAGCTATTCCCGCCCCCGCCACATCTGCTGCGAGCTAATTCTACGTGTTTAGAGTAGTCCCTTTGTTGCACTATAACGTTCGGATGATTGAGTCACTGTACATTAGGCACTGTTTATCTTGTTACTTATTGTTATAGCGCTATAATAGAGAAACAAGAGCAATTCGGATCATGTTCATTGATTTCAATTTAGGAGAACAATTTCAAAGCTGTTGCGTTAAGTATACTTTAGACGGGCAATCGATTGTATGCTTTCTATCAAGACCAAATCGCCCGTTAGCCAAATTGCACCGTCTAAAGGCCGATCGCAACTTGGGTCAAATCAAATATTTTTGCTATTTGGCCTTGACAGAAAGCATGCTATTATTTGCACTTGCATGTCTATAGGTTAGTGCCGTTTAGAAAGGACCACCTCCCCGTGGCTGTGTAAACAGGGGCCCTAGACAAAGTGACATTCTATTGGCGTTGATGCTAGTAGAAAATGACAGAATGTATGGATTTGACATTGGCGATCGAAACATTTTGACGTTTGCTTTCGTCACCATACAATTTTAAGTTTTCTACTGTCGTTAACGCTAATCAAAAGATACTTTGTCTAGGGGCCCAGTTCTACTGTCCAGTAGTAGAACATCAAACTGAACAACTTTTACTATGGGATCTTTTTTTTTCGATGTTGGCTTTATAGTAAAAGTTGTTCATAGCAAGGCGGAGGACTGCATCGCGAAAAAGAACCGAACCTTCTCGAGCCAAATGTATGGGATAGCCGGTTTTTTTTCGCGATTCGATGTTGGTCCAATACAGTAGAAAGTTTAGTTTGATGGTCTGATCATCCCCTTAAAAAAGTGTCAGGATATTCAGTTGGACCCTGTATCATGTTATGCTAGGATAAACTTTTCTTTTGGGGATTACCTGCTTGCACTGTCAATTAATTTGTCCAAAAATGGACGGCCCAATATCTCTATTTGTAGAGAACCTACCTGCTGCGTCGCGTCAGTTTGTAGGTCTGACCATCCCCTTAAAAAAGTGTCAGCATATTAAGAAGGATCCTGTATGTGCCTTGTAGTGGCCAGAATTATAGAGCAATCGATATGCTGCCGCTCATTCCGGACCGGCAACGACATTAGCCGCGTCAAAACTCAAAATAATGGCCTGCCTCAATCCCTTCATGGGCAACTCATCCCACACACGACTCATCCCGCGGGCTCAGTTGACCGCTACTTTTTATGTTGGGGGCGACTCGGACCACTCGGTCAACTCATCCCGCGGTGGATTAGGTAAATAGTAGCAATTCGGTTCTGGCACTCGCCGGCCGCTACCGCGGCACCGCTCGCTCCGCTCGCTCGGCTCGTGCGCTGTGGTCACAAGAAACCTAACATGCTCGTCGCTTCGCTCCTCGCTAACCTAACCGTCTGAGTTGGAAAAGGGGGTTTCCCCATTCACTCCCGCCCCCATCCACCGCGGGATGAGTAGACCCCTTGGGAAATGAATGGGCCGAGTCACCCCCGACAAAATAAAAGGTGTCAACTGAGCCCGCGGGATGAGTCGTGTGTGGGATGAGTTGCCCATGAAGGTGCCTCAATGTTATCCGGTGATAGTCCCCAATACCGAAGCTCTACAGCGACAAGCTCTTGCAATATGAATATTGTCACAAACGTTGGCCTGCAATAAATCAGATGACAATGGTGCTCCGATGCGACAGTCGATACCGGTGCGGGGCGCCACTATATCCGTACGATACTTACTTTGTGAGTGTGGTGTAAGGGATGATAGAAGTTGTCTAATGATTTGTCAGCTTCCTATAATAAACTACTGTCTTAGAGCTCGTTGGCGTAATGTAACTTCAGCATTGGAAACTATCACCAAAGTTAAGCAACGTCAGTTCCAGAAAGTGTTTGGAATGGGTGACCGTTTTAGTGGTGTTTCACCTCGAGCATTTCCATGTTTCCATTCAATTGGTTCCGAATAGTTCCTTTTCTGAACCAATCAGAGGCCCATTAAGGTGAAAATTCTATAAGCCAACTCCGTCCGTCTCACCTTTTCGATGACGAAGGCATTTGCCGAGTTTTGCAAGAGTTACAGCGGTGGGAATGTGTGGTGGGCCTACGCTCGATTATTAATTTGCCGAACATTTGGATCCTACAAACTATTAACCTGTGCCATAACATACCTTTTTTTAGGAATCATCAGAGGTAAACGATTGTCAACTGCTTTTATCCTAACACACCTCACGCTTATAACTTGGACCAAACAAACAAAAACCATTAATTTTATTTTAACTTATTTCAATCCAAGTTTAGAAGCTGACTTATACCTCCAGCCAGTAAATATTAAATTAAACTCTATCTCGTGAGCAATAGGGTGACTTATCTAACCTCGGGTCACGTTAGATTTTATCTGTTCAATACTAAAGGATTTACTATAATCGGATCGGGGCTAGGGTTACCATTTGAAAGGCGAGACAAAAACCCGGATTTCCTTAGAATAAACCGGATATTTTTAATGAAGATATCTGAACAGTCGTTTTAGTTATTCAGCATCAACATATTCTTACAGCATCAACATATCTAAACTATTATAAAACTGTAACTGAAGTGTGTCTGTAGATATTTACAAAAAAAAAGATTACGATGTGGTTTTTAGGTATCCCTGACTCGAAATCAACCTTTTTTAGAAATTTTGTCTGTCTGTTTGTTTGTGTGTTTGTTTGTTTGTTTGTTTGTTCGCACATCACGCAAAAACTACTGAACCGATTTTGATGAAACTTTTTTTGTTTGATAGCTTATGATCTGACTTAAAATCTGGTATATAATTTGTGCGGACGAAGTCGCGGGAAAACACTAGTTCTTAATATGTTGACAGTTTTTGAAGAGGATGGTGAGACCATTAAAGTGACCAACTTTCACAATAGAGCAAAAGCAAAAATCGCAAAAAAAAATCTGCTGTTCCAAACATTTGGTCCGAGTAGCGGTTGAAGTTTTCAATGGAAAGCTGTTTTTTTTTTCGCGATTTCGACGTTGGCTCCTTAGTGAAAGTTGTTCCGTTTGATGGTCTGAAGGACCCTGTTCGATATGTAACGCATTTAATTTTACACCCTGTATATCCATCCCACTGCAGGGCACAGGCCTACCCTCAAGGAGGGTGTATGGGCATTACTCCACCACAAGTGCCCAAAGTGGATCGGCAGACTTCACAAACGCATCAGAATTTCTTCTTCAGCATATGCAGGTTTCCTCACAGCAGTTGGTATTACGTACATAAGTTACAAAACTCATTGGTACATGGCATATCATTGGCGTGGATTCGAACTTGGACCTCAAGATTGAGTTTCCTAGCTCTCCGCAACGCGCCGAAGATGCAGTGCGGTTTGGTAAAGCCAAATTAACCAAGTTAGATTTTTTTCGAAACAGCTAAAATTAAATTAAAGATTGAAAAATTAACTAAGCTAATAATTATCTACGCTAAATCCAGAACAATAGACAGTTTTCAATGCCGGACGGATTCCGGACGAAGGCGCAAAGATTCGGATGCGTGGCAACCCTGACCGGACTTATATTCCCTCGGGACCCACGCTCTCAGTTCGACTCCATTATTTATATTCACCGAGTTGTTACTTTTCAATTAGTCTATTGTTTTGAGTTTCTTCCTGGGGGAATCGTTGTAAATAAATTATTGTTGTAAGAATCCTGATATAGCGGCCACTGAGTCGCCGCGACTAGTCTAATTAAGAGCCCTATCACACAAGCGATTTTTGAGCATAGGCCATTTCGTTACTTCCTCTTATCGTGTCGACTTCAAATTCTGAACAAAGTCGCTAAATAGTACCTTGCCAGAATTGGGCAACCGATACTGCACCGTCGCTAGCAGTCATGAGGCCCTCCTGCGTACAGGTGTTAGGGCACGCAGGACACGACTTGAGATGGGCCATCGTTTGTGGAGCTCCACACAAGCAACTCACATTTTGCGCATCCGAGAATCCCCACCTGACCATGTTGCCTTACTGCGACCGACGGTACCTGGGTTCGAAGTCGGTACCTGGGTTCGAAGTCGGTTTAAGGACTTCCAGGTCACCCAAGGCAAGCCATGTCCAGGCGGGGAGGCTTCCAGCGGGCTTCACAAATGGAATTTGGTATGGAACAGCGCGACAGCAATACATCTGTTAAAATGTTATTTTTCTGGCAGACCGCATTTCTTCTTAATTAACCAATTACGCTTCCGCTCATTCAATCGATACGTAAAATGTTACTTAAATGTAAAAATTACTTTATTTCGGCATCCTTAACTTGTTTTTCGCCCCATTATCTAAAAAAAATCATATTTTTAACAACAAAATCTACCCTTGATCGGGTTACTTACACCCTTAAAAAACTAACGAGCACAAAAAAACCCTTGTACTGCCCGGGGCTCGAACCTATTACCGGTTTTAATTAAGCAACATCAAACGGACCCCTACGGCCATACCCGGATAACCGGATAACCGGACGCTCGCTAATAACCTGTGTTTTGCATGTTTATGCTCCGGATTGAGAGTTAATTCGGATGTATAGGAGGTATTTTTGAGGGTACATTGAAATGATGTTGGGGATGATTGGATTGTACTAGTATGTATGCTTCAATTTCGAAACAAATAAAAATGCAATCGGTTATTATGTTTGGATTGATATTTTTTTGGAAATGCCGCGTACCTCTATACAGTATGTACAGGCGTTTCATGCTTAGGGGAACTGCCACTGGGATCAACATTGAAATCGCAAATAAAAATCCATTCCATAGAAAATATCTGTGACGCGGCGTGCGACTCCACCCAAATGTATGGAACAGAAGATTTTGACCCAAATGTATGATTAGAATTCACATACGCATCAGAACCGTTAGCGCGCTCCATACAAATGAAGCCTAGTTATATTTTCAATACCAACCAATTAAAATCAATGACATTTTTCAGAAACAATCTAGAAACTAATCTCTATGCTTGTATGTTGTAAGATTTTCGTTAAAATGTATAGTTTTAAGTTACAGTGCCTCAAAGATTTCCAAAGATTTCCATACAAATCTTAAATTAATCCTAGCTTTAAAACTGTATATTTCATCAAAAATCTGACTTCACACAAACATAGAGATTAGTTTCTAGATTAGCATAAGAAGCATAAGCATATGCTCACGACTATATTCCCCGAGGGGGTAGTCAGAGATATTCTGAAACCTCAGAACATCCACGTTTCACCAGTAGTACCGAAACTCTGTCCAGTGTGACGGAGGGTGAGCCCGTCGCGTCGCCACTTATAATGGACAGTGGGTACAATACACGCCTCGAAATTGAAGCATGCAGGTTTCCTCACGATGTTTTCCTTCACCGAAAAGCCAGTTGTGTTACAAATCGTACAACTCATTGGTCCGAGTCGGTTTGGACGGGGATCGAACCATCGCCTCCTGCACGGCAGGCAAGGTTACTCGCCACTGGACCACCACGGCTTCTAGATTGTAGTTTCTGCAAAATTTAGCATAGCATATGCTCACGACTATATTCCCCGAGGGGGTAGTCAGAGATATTCTGAAACCTCAGAACATCCACGTTTCACAAGTAGTGCCGGAACTTTGTCCAGAAAGACGGTTCTGCAAAATTTCATTATTTTTAATTGGTTAGTATTGAAAACCTCGTTTGTATGCAGCACGCATTAGAGCGTTCAGAATAAACTTCTCCTAAGCGGATTTTCTCTTATTGTAATTATTACGCTATAACCAGACGAGACCGTTTCATATTATTCAATTAATTTTATTTATTTTTTTATTTTCGTTTATTGAAGTAATCAACAGCGTTACAAACCAAGTGTTCAGAAGAAATAGTGAGCTTAAGATAAGGCCAATAATAGATTACTCTTAATTAACAAAGTTAATACAAACGTGACAAAACAGATAGCAATAAGTGCAGGTTTACGGGTCTATTGGAGTACATAGATACTTAAGCAGGTAAGTAGAATTTATTATTCATAGGAATTTAATTATATGCAAAGTACTACAGCATCGTAATATTATTATCATTGCAGGCGAATTTGAAAGTCTATGTGTGTGTGTTTGCGAATGCTAGTGTAGTTTAGTTTTTATGTGTTTGTGTTTTTGATAGTTTTAGTGCTTAGGTTAGTGCGGGTATAAGTATGAGCGTAGAAGAGTATTTGAGCGCGAGTGTAGGTATAAGTATAATAGTGTGTGTGTTCTGGTAGGTACAGGTAGATATAAGTAAGATAGTATGTGTGTATGCGTGTTAATTCTCAGGGGTGTTTTTAATGCTGTTAATGGTATTAACAATATTTCGTCTAAATGTATTTCTCGACATGTAGTAGGGATCTAAGTCAGAGAAAAGTTTGTTGAAGGTGTCCGCTAAGCGTGATAGCGCCTCATTTGAACCGTAGTTGGTTCGATGCAGCGGCACATGAAGAAGGCGGGTGTGGCGCGTGCGGCGCTGCGGCACATTCAGTGCCGCTGCACCCACCAACCCCGGACAATCAATGCGGGAGTTTAAAATATCGTGCAGGAGCATCATATCCAACAAAGTACGCCTGTCCTGAAGCGTCAGCATGAAGTGGGTTTTACAACTCTCCTCATAAGATTCGCATGATGTGAAAGTCTGGTAATTTAAAAATTTTACAAATCGTTTTTGAATTTTCTCTATTACATCCTTGTATTTATTGTACTGGGGGGCCCAAATGGATGACCCGAACTCAAGAACACTTCTCACATAGGCAAAGTAAACACTTTTAATACATAAGGGATTACGGAATGGTGAGCATGTGCGCATGACAAATCCAAGTGTCTTAAACGCTTTGTTAGTTATAGTATCGATGTGAATATTTAATGCAAATTTCGTATCAAAATAAATGCCGAGGTCACGTATCTTTTCCACTCGACTTAGAATTTTACCTTTTATATTATAGTTGTAAATGATGGGGTGACGACTACGTGTAAAACTGATAATGTTACATTTTCCGGTGTTAACTGATATTCTATTGCGGTCGTAATATGCGGACAAGTTATTAAGGTCGTGCTGAAGTTTGAGTGCATCATCCGGTGAGCCAATATCAATAAATATTTTTGTGTCATCCGCGTACATGAGGAATTTTGAGTGAGACAAACAGGCGTAAATGTCGTAGAGAAAAGTGTTATATAGAAGTGGGCCTAAATGTGAGCCCTGAGGCACACCAGAAGGAATGTTTACATAGTCCGATTTGTAACCGCCCATGACTACCGCCTGTGATCTGTTCATGAGATACGACTTTATCCATCGCAACAGGTCACCATGGATGCCAAGAGAGTATAGCTTGGAGAGGAGGATGATGTGATCCACTCGGTCGAATGCTTTTTCGAAGTCCGTGTAGATCACATCAACCTGCCTCCCCTTTTCCATGTTATTGCGAACAAACTTAGAGAAAAGAATCAAGTTTGTGACCGTAGACCTGCCCTTCAGGAACCCGTGTTGTTCGACAGGGATACCCTTTGCTATTGTGGGATATATTAAGTCGTACACGACTTTTTCAAACGTCTTACTAAACACATTGAGTATCGAGATGGGCCTATAGTTCTCTACTCGACTGGTTAGTCCCTTTTTATGGACCGGTACAATACGTGCCTGTTTCCATATATCCGGAAATATGCCTTTCGAGATGGAATTATTAAAAATAATAGATAGAGGATAAGCTAGTGAGCCAGAGCAATTAATTATGAAGATAGGCGGGATGTTGTCATTACCAGCACCTTTATTTGGGTCGAGGGATTTAAGTAATAACCTTATAGAATCTTTAGGGATGCGTAACGTGCCGATATTATTATTGGTTGTGTTTTGAGGCGGGAGAAGTGCAGTATCTGAATAATCGCTAGCAGGTGATGAGAACATGTCATAAAAGAAAGTATTGAATCCGTTTGCTATATCGGAGCTATTAGTAAGAATTGTATTATTAAGCGTGAATTTACTAGGATAATTACTACAACCTCTACGAGACTTTACAAATGACCAAAACTTTTTCGGATCTTTTGTTATTGAATGTTCCGCATTCGAAAGAAATTTTTTGTAACAAGCAGCATGAACTCTGTGATACCGTTTTCTAAGAAGAGCAAATTCAGCGTAATCATTTTGATTATGAAATTTTTTCCAAGTTTTATGTGCTTTATTTTTCTCGCGAATTATTTTTATAAGACTAGGCGAGTACCAGACTGGGTAAGCTTGTCGACTACTATTATGTACGGAGAGAGGGATATACATATTAATACATGTATAAATATGTTCATACAACAACTCAACCGCATCATTAACACACCTATCGTTAAGTTCACGAGACCAATCTATGCTATTTAGGTAGTTATTGATCTTGACATAGTCACCTTTCCTAAACTGATGCTTGCTTGTGCAGGCATCTTTCAAGGGCGGTATAACAATATCTGACGCGTCGATACACAGAGGAGGATGAAACGAATCCACTTTTGAGAGAGGATGATCACACTCAGTTGTTTCTAAGGAGAAGTTACAAAGTACGAGGTCCAAAGTGTTACCACTAGAATTTTTAAGAGAGTTGTATTGAGAAAAACCATTTAGATTTGCCAGGTCTATTAATTCGATACCTAGTTCTCTCGCTTCCTTCGACTCTTGTTTTGGGGTAATAGTTGGACACGCATCACTCCACCCTACAAATGACATATTGAAATCCCCCACAATCATGTATTTGTTGATATCGTCACCACTAACGAAATCTGTAAACAATTTCATGAAAAGCGATAAATCTATAGATTGGTTGCTATAATCGCCACGAATATACGTTGCAATTACATTTAAGTTGGAATGCGCACCTAATGAGTGCGAAGGAATTGTAACCCATAATATCTCAGTAGGCTTAAAAGACGTAGGTTCATTTCTATAATACGCATTTAACTCTCGGCGCACACAAATCATCACACCCCCTCCACTAGACTTACCACTTAAACCTTATTAATAATAAATTAAAAACCCTTTTCCAATTAGAACCCGAATCTGAACGAATTCAATATCGCGCAGAAACAAATAAACACTTGGAACTAAACAACTTGGAGATTACGTCCGACCCACCCTACTCTCAAATTATTAATATCTCAAGTAACACCCTTCTTTCAACCCCTTCTGCTAATAGTCAAAGTTAGTTCGGAGCACTGACTTAAGGCTAGGTTATCCCAGTGCAAGCGTCTCTTTCTTGCAAGCATAAGTTTACAATTAGCCATCCCGCTCCAATTGAAAGCAGGATCGCAAAAAAACGTGTTTTTCGTCAATATCTTTGCTCATGGGAGTTTCTAAGCTAAAAATTCTTCTGAGTTCACTAGAAATATTTAATGTACCTATTTAGTTAAGTACAAGAATAAAAAGTTAAATATCAGCAGTTTAATCATAGTATTGAAAAAACATAACAAAAAGGGGTAACTTTGGGATGTTTTTCTATCTAGTAAACTTAATCTAATCGTGTAATTGAGAACAGTCGCCCATCCGCCCGATCCTTAAATAAGACATAATTTAATTTCAGACTTTAAAACACAGTTTAAAACACTTTCGTTCGTGTTCAAAAAACGGCCTCGACGGGATAACAGCGTCCGGTGGCGCGTTGCGGAGACCAATGGAACTCAATCTTGAGGTCCGGGTTCGAATCCGCACGGACCACATGCCATGTACCTACCAATAAGTTTTTTCTAACTTGCCTATGTGCAACATGAGTGCAATAAATATATTGAGTATTGTATTGAGTACCTACGTAATACGTGGTAATACCGACTGCTCTCAAACAGTGAAGGAAAACATCGTGAGGAAACCTGCATACGCTGAAGAAGAAATTCCGATGCGTATGTGAAGTCTACCAATCCGCATTGTGCACGGGTGGTGGACTAACGTACATACACCCTTCCAGAGGGTACGACTGTGCCCTGCAGTGGGACGTATTAGGCTGTGATGATGAGGTGGTTTTTAGGGTTCCATAGTCAAACAAGGAACCCTTATACTTTCGTCCATTCTGTCTGTTTGTCTATATGCCCCACCTCAATAACTCGCTCCCCTTCCCCCCCTAACTTCTAAAATACTGGAGTTAAAAATCGGAAACTGCTAGGTTTCTATACGACAATATTAAACGTTAACTAAACTATTATAAAACTGTAACTGAAGTGTGTCTGTACATTGAAGATATTTACAAAGAAAAGATTACGATAATGGTTTTTCGGTATCCCTGACTCTAAATCAACCTTTTTTAGAAATTTTGTGTGTCTGTTTGTGTGTTTGTTTGTTCGCGCATCACGCAACAACTACAGAATCGATTTTAATGAAACTTTTTTTGTTTGATAACTTATGGATGTGACTTAAAATCTGGTATATAATTTGTGCGGACGAAGTCGATAAGTTACGAGATGTTACAGTTTTCAAGTAAGTGATTAGGAGGTATGCGCGTTCTATGTCGCGGGCAACAACTGGTAAGTATGACATAATAATCCTAAGATTTATTGCAACCTAAGACTCGAGCCCTTATCATCGGCAACCAAACTCCTCTCCCCTAAGAATTTAACTATCAAACTTTATAAATTGAAGCTGAATTAATAGTACGAACCGAATTATGGTTTAAAGAAAAAGATATATTTAAAATATAAACCAAAAACATCCCACCTTCTGGGGCAATCGGGTAAAATGAGAAGTTAGGTTAGGTTAGCAAAGGTTCTGAGTTTATGTCTTAACTATTATAAAACCGTAAAAATCGTGAGGAATAAAAAAGTAGCGGTTCACTTCTTTTTTTTAAATACAGCATTGCTCAGGGAGCATTTACTGCGGACATTGGCGAGACCTCGAAGGGTCTACCGAGCCACATGCAAGAGCTTAAGCAACCTGCCCAAGGGGCACCCAAAATGGGTACGGACCTCGGCAATAGGCGTTGCTGGGACTACGCGGCCTACGACTTAGGGGTAGTAGGGATCGGTGAGAACGGTTTACTTCATATAAACTCAAATAACACTCGATAGCGCGATTTAAGTGACGGGTGGCGCCATCTATTGACAAGTTTGTTTGATAGCTTATGATCTGACTTAAAATCTGGTACATAATTTGTGCGGACGAAGTCGCGGGTTAACTGTAGTCTTAACTATTATAAAACTGTAAAATCATGAGGATTAAAAAAGTAGCGGTTCTCTTCATATAAATTCAAATAACATTCGATAGCGCGATTTAAAAACGTGCAGCGCCATCTATTGACAAAATTGTAAGTTTGTTTGTTTGTTCGCGCATCACGCAAAAACTACTGAACCGATTTTGATGAAACTTTTTTGTTTGATAGCTTATGATCTGACTTAAAATCTGGTATATAATTTGTGCGGACGAAGTCGCGGGAAAACACTAGTATTGTATAAAGTTGAACTTTAACTCTATGGAGATGTCACCCTCCCTACCCTACCCTAGCACGCACGGACGCGTCGGACTTTTATTAAAAAACCGAGTTTTGGTGCTACGTGCCTGTCGCTTACTGACCCTCGCGTCCGGACCAGCGTCCGGGCATCCGGGGTCGGTTGACGAGTACCTATCCTTGGACAGAGTACGGCAAAAATATACAGATAGATTTATATAATTCACTAGTGTTTTCCCGCGACTTCGTCCGCACAAACTATATACCAGATTTTAAGTCAGATCATAAGCTATCAAACAAAAAAAGTTTCATCAAAATCGGTTCAGTAGTTTTTGCGTGATGTGCGAACAAACAAACTAACTAACAATTTTGTAGCTAAACTTTTTGGCTACTTTTTCTAGCAACTTTTGGGACTGAGAGTTTTTTGTAGCCAGAGCCATAAAAATTTACGAATATGGAGCGATAAATAATGCCAAAGTATGAAAATAGCTACATATTCGATATTATTTTACTTTCACTCCCTCGAGTAGGTACCTAGAATATTTCACTCCGGTTCTTAAATTTTTTGTTGTAATGAAAGAATTTGGAAACACTGTCTAATTTTGTCTTTACAACCGTTTACAGTTTCAATAATGTTTTTTAACCATTAATATTTTGAGAAATTGAAGAAATTTCAAAGTATTAGCGTTGTTTTAATCGATTTTGATGTTTAGCTACTTCTAGCAACTTTTATGGGATAGAAAATTGAGCAATCTAGCAACTTTTTGTGAACTACTTAGCTACAGCCCTGAGGTAGCAGTTGGCAACACTGGACTGGTAAACTAAAATGGTATCAAATTGAATAACTTTTACTATGGGACGAATATTGAAACAGCGAAAAAAACAGGGTGTAAACATAAATGGCATAGATAGACTATAGAATAGACCATCAAATTGAACAACCTACCTACCTAGTACCTAAACATTATAATGTATGTATCTATAGGATAATAATTTAGAATAATGTTGTGTTTTTTGTATGTATACCCTAGTTGCTACACGGCAATAATTTGTACGCCTGATGGGCAAAATGTATCAGAACTTTTAAATAATATTAACACCAACTGTAATGCACTACATTTTGACAAATAAATAAATGAAATGAAATGAAAACTTTTATTACGGGACGAATATTGAAATTGCAATAATAAACGGCCAAGTGCGTGACGGGCTAACTTTAAAACTATACATTTTAACGAAATTCTGTCCTTATCCAAACATCGATTCTAGACTGTTTCTAAAAAAATCATTGAATTGTAATTGGTTTTTTTTTTTTTTTTTTTTTTTTTGCTTTGATTTATTTTAATAATGTAAGTGAAACAGTAATTATAATTATAATAACACTTAACCTAAAGAAAAGAAAAACAAGACTTATAAATACTATACATACTACCTATAAATAAAAAACATCCTCTAAATTACCGCTGCATGCCGGCAGGGTGCCCAGAAGGCTGGCAGCGTTGCCTCTTTGTATGGCCAGACTGATTCGCTGGCCGAGGTAGCTGCCAGCCCTCTGGTCACCCGAGGCCTCGATTAGGCGCGCCGATAATTCTTTAAATAATCGGCGCGCCTCTGGCCCCCACGGACCCAGTGTCTCAACCCCAAACGGTGCAAATATATAACCCTCGCCGAGGGCTACATATAAGCGCCGCTTGAGGTTTTCCGCAGTAGCCGCCGCCGCACCTGCATTGGATGAGGTCGCATTGGTTGTAATTGGTTAGTATTGAAAAATTAGAAAATATCTCCAGCCTTCGTTAGTATGGAGCGCTCTCCGAATTATATTCCCTTAAAAATCAAAATGACAGCAGCAGCAGCAGACATTGAGACGATCTTTATCCTACAGAAACGAGCAATTCGAGCTATATATGGCCTGCGTTGTCGTGATTCGCTTCGCGAAATCTTTAAGGAAATTAATATTTTAACCGTTTATGGACAGTTTATTTATGAAAACATTTTATATGTAAGAAAAAATTTGTCTTTGTTTCCACGACATTGTGATGTTCATAATTATAACACACGAAATAAAAATAAACTGATATTTCTACACTTTCGGCTTAGTAGGGTCAACACGTCTTTCATGGTTAACTGTATACGCTGTTATAATAAAATCCCCGAGACCATTTTGAATCTTTCAGAAAACATGTTTAAAACTCAGATCAAAAAAGTCCTCTGTAAAAAAGCATACTATAAACTGAATGATTATTTAAATGATCAAAATGCTTGGGTCTGAGTGTCACTAACGTATAGTTTACTGTATAGTATCAATTATTTAATTAAATAGACTATGTATTACTGTATACATATACATAACCTTAGCATAAGAATTTATATTGTAATAGTCATTAAGTCGTGTTATGCTGTAGAGTTTCTGGCCGCATCTTCTCTACAGCGACAACACGTTCCGACGCGGTGGTAGCTTCAAAAAGAATTGACGTTTAATAAGTGTGCTTCAGGCTCCTATATTGAATAAATGATTTTTGAATTGAATTGAATTGACAGACTTACGACGCCATTTTGTATTATTCATATTATACCTAGATTTTCCGTATAATTTGTCGAGAAAAGTGAAAAATTTAAACAGGTCCTCGGAAGAAACGAAATTAATCTTTCAAACAACACACATTAATCCAAGCCTAGAGGCATGTTGAAGGGACTTAAAATTGAACGTAGGTTCTCTAAAGACTTTAATTCCACAGAAACTAATTAAGAGGACGTACATTTGAGTCGAGAACAAAAGAAATTGTCTGACGAAATTGTATTCCGAAAAGGTCTTTTAAATTTATTATTAAAACTCTCCAGTATTTTCCTTTTACTCAGAAACGTTTCATAAAATTTCACGATATCAAAACAGGTATGTCTTCACCGGGATAATTTTCTCAGCTGTACCATAGTGTAATAAAATGGGTCAAGTGCGAGTGCCTGCACGCGCAACGAGGGTTCAGTACTACACCACCACACAACAAAGACACAAATAAAAAAATAAAAATCCTTGACCTTTATCGCGAGACCAACTTGGCCGGTTTGTAAAATTTGCTCTATTATCACACCAAGTCTGACGCTTGTATACCATGTATAGGCCTCCCCCAATGATTTATTTATTTTATTGGAAAACCAACAGCAATACAATACGGTAGTCACAAGAGTATAAAGCAGAAAGCCAATAACAGGTTTTCACTGATAGAAACAGGAATAGTCGAGAAAAAACAAGTAATTAACAATGTATAAAAAATGCACATAAGTCAGCACACATGTCAGCCTACAGGTAGATATACCTATAAAACTTAAGTTAAACACAAAGCATTGCAAAAAACAATAAAAGAAAAGAAAATAAAAGACCTTAGTCTAACAATAACCCCTATACTTCATCAATAAAGAAATCACGACTTAACAACCTCCTTGTCGACTCGACGCTGGAGTTAAAGAGATCAATATTATAAGTATTGCATAGTTTATTAAAATTGTCACTCGCACGCCACATAAACGTATTCTGCCTATAATTAGTGGATGCAAACGGTGTATGTAACGGTGGATTAAATCTTAGTAATTTAGCTGGAGCTCGGAGAGATAACATCGAGAGTAGCTCAGAGCAGTCAATGGAGCCAGAGGCAACCTTAAGAAGAAAGATAGTGTCGGAGATCTCCACATGATCACCACAACGACCGGTCCTGCACTGCCTTCATCCAACGGGTTGCCACCGCCTTCACCAGGTGAACGGTCCACCTTGACGGCCTTACCCACCCTGCGTCGGTCCGGTACACTGTCAGTAGCCACTCGAAAACTCTTCGTCCCCATCGCTCATGTGCTCTGCGAGCTATATGCCCAGCCCAGCCCATTTCCAAATAGTTGAGCAATTCTTCGAGCTATATCAGCTGCTCTGGTTCTTTTGCGAATCTCTTTAATTTTGATTCCATCTCGCAGGAAAACTCCGAGCATAGCCCTCTAGATTGACACAAATAAAAAAATAAAAATCCTTGACCTTTATCGCGAGACCAACTTGGCCGGTTTGTAAAATTTGCTCTATTATCACACCAAGTCTGACGCTTGTATACCATGTATAGGCCTCCCCCAATGATTTATTTATTTTATTGGAAAACCAACAGCAATACAATACGGTAGTCACAAGAGTATAAAGCAGAAAGCCAATAACAGGTTTTCACTGATAGAAACAGGAATAGTCGAGAAAAAACAAGTAATTAACAATGTATAAAAAACGCACATAAGTCAGCACACATGTCAGCCTACAGGTAGATATACCTATAAAACTTAAGTTAAACACAAAGCATTGCAAAAAACAATAAAAGAAAAGAAAATAAAAGACCTTAGTCTAACAATAACCCCTATACTTCATCAATAAAGAAATCACGACTTAACAACCTCCTTGTCGACTCGACGCTGGAGTTAAAGAGATCAATATTATAAGTATTGCATAGTTTATTAAAATTGTCACTCGCACGCCACATAAACGTATTCTGCCTATAATTAGTGGATGCAAACGGTGTATGTAACGGTGGATTAAATCTTAGTAATTTAGCTGGAGCTCGGAGAGATAACATCGAGAGTAGCTCAGAGCAGTCAATGGAGCCAGAGGCAACCTTAAGAAGAAAGATAGTGTCGGAGATCTCCACATGATCACCACAACGACCGGTCCTGCACTGCCTTCATCCAACGGGTTGCCACCGCCTTCACCAGGTGAACGGTCCACCTTGACGGCCTTACCCACCCTGCGTCGGTCCGGTACACTGTCAGTAGCCACTCGAAAACTCTTCGTCCCCATCGCTCATGTGCTCTGCGAGCTATATGCCCAGCCCAGCCCATTTCCAAATAGTTGAGCAATTCTTCGAGCTATATCAGCTGCTCTGGTTCTTTTGCGAATCTCTTTAATTTTGATTCCATCTCGCAGGAAAACTCCGAGCATAGCCCTCTAGATTGCGCTTGGGTGACTTTTAGTCTGTTTATGACGCTTTCAGGGACCCACCACGTCTCTCACTAGCAGTAGACAACACATTGATCAAGGTCTTTCGTTTTGAGCAAACTAATTCATAGCTCTATTCCTTACATAGCTAGTGAAACCGCATCTTAAACGAAGGTTCATTGGAATTCAAAGCGATCTAATATCGATATCGAAAGCTTCCAGACACATTTAGACTGAATCGTCTAAGAATAGCCTTGCCGAGGGATTTAGGATCTTGTATCCAAGGTATAAAATGTTATTTTTGTTTAACATTGTCTGCGATACCCAATTTGGTCTCAGGACGGGTAAATGATAATAGCAAGTCGATTGTCCAAGTTATGAGGATTCCTTGTGAAATGGTAATGGGAGACATCATGCCATGGGCGTTACCAACACTCTCTTGGCAGGTTTTTGTATAGTTTTAGGATGTCACAACTCGTTCCGGAGCCATTGTGGACACTCATACACCCTCCCTGAGGATACACTGAAAAAAATGTTTTGTTAAATACAACCAAACTTTGGTGACCACCGAACTGTTAAACATAATCAAACATTTGGTTAAAACAGCTAAACAATTGGCTATTTATAACCAAACGTTTGATTATGTTTTACAAAACAGTTCGGTAGTCACTAAAGTTCAATTACATTTAACAAACATTTAGTTAAAGATTTCTTTGAGTGTAGACCTTTGCCCTGCAAGGACGTATACAAAGTGCACATGTAAGGAAAAGTATCATTAACCTTTAACCACATGCTCTACCCATCGAACTGAACAACTTTTACTATGGCAGCAAACCGATCAGCGCAAAAAAAATCTGCGGTTTCATACTAAACTGCAATGCCATTGCCTACTCGACTAAAATGTATGAGACAGCTGTTTTTTTGTTGTTTTGACCGGTTTGCTCCCATACTAAAAGTTGTTCAGTTCGATGGGTAGAGTGTGTGGATTAAATGTTAATGAATGATGATGAAGCCAACCACACGGCAAAAAACTGCATATAAATGTCAAATGAAAATATTTTGACGCTTTAATTTTTCTACAGCGGTCGTTGAAAGCGGCATCTTGTGGCTTACTGTCTGTGATTATAGCATACAGAAATTTAAGCTCCTCTAAGAAATTCCCCAACAGAGCTAAAGACATAACCAGCGCCAATTAGTCGGCAGTTAGCGTGGCAGTAATAAGCGCTGGCAACACCGGGGCTCATAAATCAGCGCGTCGCTGCGAAAAGGGGCTGTTTTGCGGCCATTCGAACGTTTCCACGAGTGCTATCTCCATTGTGTACACGCTAGTTGAGATATGTCTTTAGTAATACGCCTAAATATTTACGTGTTGCAATGCCTTTACAAATTGTAGAAGAAGGAATCGTTTTTAAACAGCATAAGCATATGCTCACGACTATATTCCCCGAGAGGGTAGTCAGAGATATTCTGAAACCTCAGAACATCCACGTTTCACCAGTAGTACAGAAAATCTGTCCAGTGTGACGGGGGGTGAGCCCGTGGCCACTTATAATGGACAGTGGGTACAAATACATGCCTCAAAATTGAAGTTTCCTCGCGATGTTTTCCTTCACCGAAAAGTCAGTGGTGTTACAAATCGTACATTAATTCCGAAAAACTCATTGGTACGAGTCGGCCTGGACGGGGATCGAACCATCGCCTCCTGCACGGCAGGCAAGGTTACTCGCCACTGGACCACCACGGCTTCTACGACTTCAACAAAAGAAGGGTCTCAATTCGTCGTTTATAATTGTATTTTCAAAGATAACTTCAGGCTTCGGCATTTCTTGACCGATTTGGATGATTCTTTCTTTGGATTCGTTCTCGAGGAGTTGGTCCTATTTTAATTCGGCGAAGATATGATGAAGCGCTTCGGAGGTAGACAGTATTCCAGTTATTCCTGGAACGGAAAGATCGTGAGGAAACCTGCATATACAGAAGAAGAAATTCTGATGCATATGTGAAGTCTACCAATCCGCATTGGGCACGCGTGGTGGACCAACGCCCAAACACCCTCCTAGAGGGTAGGCCTGTGCCCTGCAGTAGGACGTATATAGGCTGATGATGATGATTCCTGGAATCGTAACTTATCTTATCTTATCTTATCTTATCTTAATCTTAACTGTTCACGTCATATAAACTCCGATAACACTCGAAAGCGCGATTTAAATGACGTGCAGCGCCATCTATTGACAAAATTGTTAGTTTGTTTGTTTGTTCGCCGATCACGCAAAAACTACTGAACCGATTTTGATGAAACTTTTTTTGTTTGATAGCTTATGATCTGACTTAAAATCTGGTAAGTATATAATTTGTGCGGACGAAGTCGCGGGAAAACACTAGTTATTTCTAAAACCTTCCTCCACCCTATAACTTGCAAGGTATTCCGACTTCGAGTGGTCAATTAGTAGTAGAAACAGTAAGTTTATAAAGTGCGATGTTTATCAGCAGTTGACTCGATACACCTGTTATTGACTAGTTAATTACTGGGCTCGTTCGTATATTAACTCGCTCGTCGACAACTCTATGGTTGGTTTAGTTTCTAAACTGGTAGACGTCGGATATTGGTCGGATAGATCCGCTATCTGAATATGTAGCAGGAAACCACAGACTTAAAAGAAGTTGTTAAAATTAATAAATATAAATACCCTAGCTAAGTATAGGCAGTATATACACGATTCCTATGCACAGTTTTAAGTTTTGGCATATTGAACTTTTGAAGGCGTATTTTTTTTTTTTTTTTTTTAATTTATTTACTGGCCTGGTTACAAGACCTTTAGGCCATATCTTCTAGTAAAACAAAATCTTCATTAAGCCTCTCTTTAAGCCTATTCTGATATAAATGTTCATTTTCTAAGACAAATCTAAAATCTTCATTTTCTTTCTTCATATCAAAAAATTATGTTTCTTTTTTCCACACAACAACACTATTAAACTAAATGTCGCACAGGCATAGTGTTGCCACCTTAGCCCTTTTGGGGCTAGATCTAGCTCTTTTTACTGTAGGTGAACCCGTGGTCTAATGATTTAGCCCGGAAAGGCCTATCTTATCTACCCCTTTTCATTTTCTTTAAAATATTGCACCAAAATCTGACAGCCATGAACATCGCGATAACATCGAACTTTCGCGATGTGTGTAATTAAGGGTATATAATTCGGAGCGCGCTCCATACAAACGTACTATGGTGATATTTTCAATACTAACCAATTAAAGTCAATGAAATTTTGCAGAAACAATCTAGAAACAAATTTCTATGCTTGTATGGAGTCAGATTTTCGTTAAAATGTATAGTTTTCAAGTTACAGTGCCTCAAAGATTTCCATACAAATCTTAAATTAATCCTAGCATTGAAACTGTATATTTTAACGAAAATCTGACTCTATAGAAGCATAGAAATTTGTTTTTAGATTGTTTCTGCAAAATTTCATTGACTTTAATTGGTTATTATTGAAAATATCACCATAGTACGTTTGTATGCAGCGCGCATTTTCGCTCTCGGAATAATATTCTCTTAAACATTTTCCTATTAAATTGATTTTTTCTTAAAATTCAGTTTAATTTTGAAAAATGTTATTGTGATTCAAACTTATAAAATAAATACATAATATTAATCATTACCTAGTAAAGGTAAACTAGAAAAATGCGGAACATACATGGGGTATTTTCGTATACGGGTAGGTGTGACGAATCAAAAAAAAAAATTGGGCGTCTCCGTTTGGACCACCCTGTACGCTTATGATGACTTTGAGTCTTCTATGGAACAGCTGATTTTTATCGCGATTTTCAAATTGGTGCCATAGAGAAAGTTGTTCACTTTGATGGTCTGATCATCCCCTTAAAAAAGTGTCAGCATATTAAGAAAGACCCTATATTTCCTACACGACCATTGACTTCTACTGGACGAAGAGTCCGCGCTCAAAAGTGTCCGAACCAAAAGAGACCTAAAACGTATAAAAGAGACTTAATTACGCGACAGTCTTTGTTTGAACCATAGACTTAAACTCTAGCGATAGACTTGCCCTTTCATAGAAGCAACATGTTCCACTTGAATGAGGTGTACGCACCTGATTGATGTTCCCGAGTTCACTTCATCACTATGGCAATGACAGACCGCAATGTGTCATTTTGTGTTGTTTTGTGTTACATGTTGTTTGTTTGAACGAGCTTGTCTATCGCTAGAGTAATATGTCTATGGTTTGAACGGTCGGTGCACGCCTTGCCGAGATGGGGTAAAAACTACGCAAGCAAAATGAAAAAGAATTTAAGCATTTTCAATGTTTATATTACTACACACGTACTTGGGTTTGTGTAGGTTAGTCTCGGACACTTTTTTCGAGAATTTTGTACTAGACCCATCGTCCATAGTATTATACGTCAATGTACACGACTCTGTTCATATAAAATTCTCAGACAGGCCACTTTATTTTCTATCAACCCCAACATTCAATAGCGAAAGGAACTTTCCACAAAAACGGATAAATAAAAATAATATTTCCTCTATCAAGGACCCTCCATATCTCTCTCTACACTAAAGACCCATCGATCAAGTTAATATCAACCTTAAACAATACCCATAAGGGTCATAATAGGTGATTTGTAAACTCTAAATTTACTAAATTCCCACGGATCAAACCAGTTTCAATCGTAGACATTGGTAATAAGAGTCAAGGTAAAGGACTTGTGTTATGGGGTAACGGTTTAGACTTTCAACTCACGTAGTCACCCCTAGAGGGCGCGAGTCGTTATGGTATTTCTAATAATAACAGAGCTATGGCGGAATTGTTTTGTAGACGAATGACTTTTCAAGTTCTTGAGTATTTGTGGAACAAATGGTGGGGAGAAACTAAGAGCATTTTGAATTTCTTTGGAAAAAGATTGTTTTCTCAGTGATCCCGACACACACTTGGCCGGTTTGTATTACTTGTCGCTTTACTTTTGAGTATGCACTATAATATCATTAAGTTTGACGCTTGTATGTATGTATTACCGTTTTTGTGAAAAAAAACTTTGAAAAATCACGTTTCTCGTATGACGACCCGTCTTTATTTTTCACTTTTTGCTTTTTATCATTTGTTAGCAAATCCGCCGTAATAATGCATGTTGTGTGAAAATATAGGGTCTTTCATAATATGCTGACACTTTTTTAAGGGGATGATTTGGAGTGCAATTTTTGAATCTCATTCGCTGAGCTCAGCAGTTGAAAATGTCAAAATTACTATGGAGATAAGCATCTTTCTACTGCTGATTTGACTTTAAAAAATCGCACCCCTGAAGTATGATTTTTGAAAGACGCATATCTCCATAGTAATTTTGACTTTTTCAACTGCTGAGCTCACCGAATGAGATTCAAAAATGGCACACCTGACCGTCAAACTCAACAACTTTACTGTCTCTATGGGACCAACATCGAAATCGCGAGAAAGATTGATGGTCTGATCGTCCAATTAAAAAGTGTTAGCATATTAAGTTGGACCCTGTATACACCCCGTTATAGGTAGGACAGAGGGACGAAAAGCGTAATCCAAGACCAAGACCGATGCCATTCCCGAAACAGAAACTCCACTTTACGGTAATCGGAAGTTTATTTTTTAATCTTACTAAAAACCTATAAAACGAACGTGCACGTCCGTCCGCCCCGCGCCTAGGGTTGCCAATACATTTACGCAAAGCCGGACATAACATATGCAGAAGCCGGACATCTGAGTTCCAGGGCATGTTTGTAATAAACGTTTACGTAAAAGTGTAAATTGTATACTAAAATACATGATCTGACTACAAAAAAATCTCATGAGCCTCGGAAAATCAAGCAATTACTTTGCCCGAAGACTGCCCGAGTTACGGCAGTCGCGTTCCATTGTTTGACGTTGGGCATCTCTGTCTGTAGTATTCTGGTAGTATTATATAATCTGTGGCTAGATCCACTGAAACCCTTACATACCCACCCATTTAATCCATACAAAATCGGTGTAGCCGATTTGCTAACATTCCTCCTATAGTGCTTCTTGCACACGATTGCGCAAACTTAGGTCAGGCAAGCCACCATAAGTTACTAAAGTAAGCTATTAAAATCACTTTATAGACGAGTCTACGAACACACTTTAATCTATACAAAACCAAAATTAGCTGGCCGCGCCACGTTATACGTTACCAACCTATGCCAGGCCAGTTTATGTTGGTTTTGTAATTTGTATAGCTTGATGTGTCGCCGTGTGTACAGCGGTCTTGCCTAAGCTTACGCAAGCGTTTGGAGGTAGAATTAAAACAAAATTTTGTTAGAGAATTCCGATTTCATTAACAAAAAGCATAAGAAAAGCTGGACAGGCCAGACTTGTTAATAATATTAGCCCGGACGCGACTGCAAAAACCCAAAGCCGGACGCCTGGCAACCCTACCATCCCGGTGGCGCGTAAATCGCCGCCATTTTTATTAGTTCCCGCTAAAACTTGCTATTTCGGTGCGTAAAGCGATCGCTTGATTGAATGTATTTGCATTTTATTGCGACGCCCGCCGAAGTGTTCATTACGGGAACTGAAGTGGTTGGTTACACGCCATTTTTTTACTTTGTAATCTAATAGCTGTTATGCCTTACTTATATTTGAGACTATTATGGAATAACGGCTTTACAGACCCTTAATTAATGGGGTTCGTCCAGTGGCGTATTCTCTTAAGGGCAAAATAGCCATGTGTATTGGAAATTGTTGCCCAAAGAAATACAGAACTAGCCAGACATCAGTGTAAAAAAAATTTCGAACTCGCTCCGCTCGCTCTAGTTTATCTTTTGACTATTGTAGGTACTGCTTGCATTAGTTAGATCAATTGAGAGATAGCCAAATCGTTTTACGGAAAAATTTCAAGTTCGCTTCGTTCGCTCTGGTTCTCTATTTGCTACTATTGCGCTAAATAGACTGATACGAGTTCTATGCACAACTAGTCGTACGGAAAAACTAGAGCTCGTTTCGCTCGCTCCATAATAAAATAAGAATAACCGACATTCTTTTTCGATCAATTCTTAAATATCTCATAAACAACTTTTGCTGGCACAAATATTGGGTACGGGATCGCCGCCGGTAAACTGCAGTTAAATGGCTACGGGCTCACCCCCTGTCACACTGGACATAGTTTCGGTACTACTGGTGAAACGTGGATGTTCTGAGGTTTCAGAATATCTCTGACTACCCCCTCGGGGAATATAGTCGTGAGCATATGCTATGCTATTAGTAATTCCTAAACTCTGTCCAGTTGTTGCCTATCGTAAGTAAGTTTTCCGACCTTTTAAGAATAAAGTCAATAACGAATTGGTGCTCAAACCCTCTCAACTAATAGCTGCCAAGTGTGATCAGCATCCAAGTCACGTGCTCGCATTTATCTAGATAACTATACATAACATAATACGTATAGCTTTAGATAATTGCTTCTCAAGAGTCCAGTGGCTTATGTAATGCGATGGAACATGTTCTATTCTGACAGCAAGTTGATCATTCATTATTTCACTCATAGACGAAAAAATTTTCGCTTACGCTAGTAGACCGAATATCAGTGTAACCGGGTATGAGATAGCGAATTATATGAAGTGACATCTCGGAGTCAGGTGGTTGTCCCATACAATTTATATGAAGTGACATTTTGGAGTCAGATGGCCGAAGTACAAAAAAGTGGATACGTCGATAAGGACAGCAATAAGTAGCGGTCTCCTTTTTTAACTAGAGCGAATTTGCTATGTGCATCTCTTACTGAGTGATATGACAAGACACGTGCTTCCTTCTAGTGCCTTCTCTTTCTACGATTTCACTTCTTCATTCAACGTAGAATTGAGAAGTATAGGAAGAATTTAAAAGCAGTTGAATGTCTCCATCCATTCCTAATAACAACGAAATTTTTAGACTATTTTGAATTACAGAAACATAGATTTGAAACTACAGGGTGTAAGGAAAAATATCATAAGACGCTGTTATCCCGTCGAGGCCGTTTTTTGAACACGAACGAAAGTGTTTTAAACTGTGTTTTAAAGTCTGAAAACCAACTATGTCTTATTTAAGGATCTGGCTGATAGGCGACCGTTCTCAATTACACGATTAGATTAAGGTTAATAGATAGAAAAACATCCCAAAGTTACCCCTTTTTGTTATGTTTTTTCAATACTATGATTAAACTGCTGATATTTAACTTTTTATTCTTGTACTTAACTAAATACATTAAATATTTCTAGTGACCTCCGTAGAATTTTGAGCTTAGAAACACTCATGAGCAAAGATATTGATGAAAAACACGTTTTTTTTGCGATCCTGCTTTCAATTGGAGCGGGATGGCCAATTGCAAACTTATGCTTGCAAGAAAGAGATGCTTGCACTGGGATAACCTGGCCTAGAGTATATTGTTTAAAGGTTAATGATACTTATCCTTACAGCCTTTAAAGTATATATTTGTATAAATAAATTATATTTGCAAATCAGATTTGGCCAGAAAGCTAAATATGGATCGGGAAATCTTTTTTTTTTTATTTATTTTTATTTTTATGGGGGCTTTTAACCATGAGGTTATGACAGCCCCATCGTGCCTTAACTTTAGAACTAGTAGAAGGTTTGTTAACAAAACTAAACACTCACAAAGCTAAAAAAAACATTATTTTATCAAATTCAAATATAAGTCGTAAGTACGGTCAGCCAAGAAAGTGTTCTATTATTTTTACAAAGTTTCCTGGCTAACGCAACGGAAACATCGCTCAGGTGGCTAAGGAAACTGGAATTGTTCCAGATTCAAATTCAATATTATCTCTTAGATATTCCGTGATTATGCCAAAAAACATACCTTATTATCCGACTATAGACCGCCTTCGTCCTGTCCCTTTGTGCCAGATCGCTGATTTTTGTCAAATGATGTGTACTAAAGTCTATGTATCTACTAACAACACTATGGACATTGTCTGAAATAAATTGATTTTATTTTATTTTATTTTTATTTTATTTATTTATAAATGTTGAATGAAACTACGTAGCCGAGGGGAGACTGCGTCCGCGTCCCGTCACTGTTTCACGTCCCATCTATCAGGCCCACGCCTCCTTACCGCAAGGCCACGGGACAGGGCGAACGGCGGCGTGAATTGCGATTTTAGAATACACTAGTGTTTTCCCGCGACTTCGTCCGCACAAATTATATACCAGATTTTAAGTCAGATCATAAGCTATCAAACAAAAAAAGTTTCATCAAAATCGGTTCAGTAGTTTTTGCGTGATGCGCGGACAAACAAACGAACAAACAAACTTGTCAATAGATGGCGCTGCACGTCATTTAAATCGCGCTATCGAGTGTTATTTGAGTTTATATGAAGTGAACCACTACTTTTTTATTCCTCACGATTTTTACGGTTTTATAATAGTTAGTTAAGATTAGTGTTGTCCCTACTATTACGCAAGCACGCAGCGGCGCGTAGGCAGTGTATTCTAAAATCGCAATTCGCGCCGCAGTACTGCAGTACGCCCTGTCCCGCGGCCATGCCAGGCGGTTAGGGTGGTGGTGGACTCCTTTTTTATTTAGCCGACTGTACCTACATCTAAAGAGTAAACTTTCTTTATCAATTAAAGTTTAACGGCCTCTGTCGGTCTGTCTGTTACAATTTTATTACTAGAAATACTGTGTGATATAAAGTTATTTGTCTTACCGGGTGTCAGTTTTGAGTGTATATGGGAGCTGTGGGATAAATTATAATTCATTTATAGCGAGATTTTATAACACCAATGGCTTTAAGGTGAAGGAAAACATCGTGAGGAAACCTACATGCTTCAATATCAGTATTCTGGTTTGTAAGTTTCAAGATTTCACCACAGGCACATAAGTTTCTAGAAATTGTTTAATAACTTTGTATGCATGCATGCTCACACCTACATTCCCCTAGGGGGTAGTCAGAGATATTCTGAAACCTCAGAACATCCACGTTTCACTGGTAATTCCAAAACACTGTCCATTGTGACGGAGAGTGAGCCTGTCGCCACTCGTAAAGGACAGAAGGTACAATACACGCCTCGAAATTGAAGCATGCAGGTTTCCTCACGATGTTTTCCTTTAACCGAAAAGCCAGTGGTGTTACAAATCGTACATAAATTCCGAAAAACTCATTGGTACGAGTCTGCCTGGACGGAGATAGAACCATCGCCTCCTGCACGGGGGGCAAGGTTACTCGCCACCGGACCACCACGGCTTCTTACCTATAACTTTGTATGGAGCCCACTAATGCTGCTAACGGTTATACATATAGGTATATCATCTTAATACGGGTGATGGACAGAAAATTAGCAAGCTGAAGTGGCAATTGGCTGGTCTTATCTGCCGAAGAACTGACAACCGATGGGGTGTCAGAGTTCTAGAGTGGAGACCGCGAACTGGTAGGCGTAGTGTGGGACGCCCTGCTGCCCGCTGGACAGACGACCTAAAAAATGTAGCGGGGAGCGACTGGATGAGAAGGCCGAGGACAGAGTTTTGTGGCGCGCCTTGGGGGAGGCCTATGTTCAGCAGTGGACGATGATAGGCTGATGATGACAGGTGATGGATTTCACCTAAGCCTTGTGACAAGGTTCTATGGTGGAATAGATTTCAAATTGGTTGATTGTACATGCCATGTGATGATGTAGCCTTTTGTGTACAAAAACGAAGCACAAAACAAACCTTTACCTATATCACCTCATACGACTCCCGCGGGAAGATATAGCATGATGTAAATTGTGAACCGGCTACGAAAAAGCTCCTGTTTTGTGCCTACAATTCTACAGACTTATGACACCCTTATGTCTTACACATAAGAACGAGAATTACTTGACATGCGGGACTTCATAATGTGAACATAGTTGGGACATTACTTTTTTTGGAATTACAAATGTGTACAATTCCGTATCCCCAAAAAGGATCTTTATGCCATCAACATAAATGCCAAAATGGTTTAACATGCGAGACTTTAAATGTAAAGCGAGTATAAACATTACTTTTATAGAAATGAAAGCCTAAAATTGTAATCCAGTCTTCCACCAAAGCCCCTATGTTTTTCAGCCTAAGGACGAAAATCGCTCAACCAGTGAGACTTGTATGAGAAACGTGTGTAAGCATATATACACGTTCACGTAAAATGACGTTGTTCGTACGTGTTAATAACGGCAGAGTGCGTAGGAAGAAATATTGCGAGATATAAAGATATGATAGGTGGTTTTTGAAATAGGCGATAATTTTACCGGATTGCTGTTAAGGGGCCATAGGTCCCGGCGAATATTTTCTATGAGAAACGCGATTGCCCAGCGCTCCGAAAAGTGTGTGCGTGAGCCGTATTTTCGATTAAAAAGGACTAATCAAAGTACTTTTTCTAGATTTTTTTGTTGAATATGTGAGTATAAATGCAAAAAATCGGAAACTATTTTAAGTTCTTCTAAAACGAGAAAAATGTTTAAAAATGCATGAAAATACGTCATCTTTGTGACGATTTTCTATCGAGTGAAGTAATTCCAATCGTGTATTCAGTTGATGATTTCACTAGATGAACTATCCAAAAATACTGAGGTATGAGTATGACTTTAGTTTCGGTAAATGGTATAAATCTAGTCGTAAAATGAAAAATAAAAGATGCCTCCGAGGTATTTCCACCTACTATTACGTCTTAAAGCATGAAAACACGAAAATTGGCCATAACGGTCGGTAATGTTCAACCTTCTTCCGTAGATCCATGTTTCAAAATTTAGGTTCGTCTTTCTATCAGAAATGTAATAAAACTCTTTTTCTCCCCTCCGGACGGAAAGCGTCAATTGTCGTCCCGCTGAGCTAAACGAAGTTTCCGCTTTCCACATCCGTCGAGTAGAAAAATAGTATACTAACCTCGGGCAGTAAATAAGAAAGCCTCACATCACATGTTTGTTTAAATATGACAATTACATGAGATCTGAGACCTTTCTTACTTTCCTGCCCTCGGTGTGTAATCTACTATTGTTTTATTTTCGTCGTTAGGTTAGAAGGGGACAAACCAACAACGACGATGAAAATCGATCCATCTTATCGGTATCATCATCATCATCCCGACTCCGTTTAGACATGGCCGGAATTATATCGAAAGAAACATTGACAAAAAGCATGTGTACCTATTGACACAGATTTTATAATACTATACAGTACAGATGCCCAACGTCAAACAATGGAACGCGACTGCCGTAACGCGGGCAGTCTTCGGGCAAAGTAAATTGCTTGATTTTCCGAGGCTCATGAGATTTTTTTGTAGTCAGATCATGTATTTTTAGTGACAATTTACACTTTTACGTAAACATTAATTACAAATCGATACCATAACGCCATATAATGCTATTTATTTAATATAGGACACCATGCTATTGATAACCTCCCCATTTTGGAATCGGTTAAAAAGGCAGCCTAAAAACTGTCCCAGGTAAGCCAGTCATTGTACAAACCGCACCGAACGTGTAATATACTACATATAGGTACATAATGTAACCGGCACCGTTGATTTACGATCAAATCGTGCCGACGTGAATGAAGCATGCGCTTTGGTTCAAGGGAGAATTTACGTGTGAATCAAATGCACTTCTTTTTAGTTTATTCTGTTCGATGTGTGACGAATTCGGCTGCATTTTTGTTATTATGTAGAGAGAGTTTGTGGCACGTTGTGTGTCTTTCAATTATGATATCCAGGTTTGATACCACTGATGTACAGTTGCAGAAACACTCATAATTGTTTATCCTCCATTAACACTTTCGCTGCTAACCTCAAAATCATGATCCTCGCGCAGTGCTAAAACAGACGCCCCGTAGGTCGTGCGCACAGTCGTAACGTAAAACAAAGCGGCTCACCTCGTGGGTCGGCCCGCACATGCGTAAGGTTTGGGTGACTCGCGCTGTAGGTCATGAGCACAGGCGAAACTTGACCCCCTTCGTAGGTCGTGCGCACAGGCGTAACCGTGAGACGATAAACTGGCTCGTCTCGTGGGTCACCCGCGCAGGTGTAAGGTTGTCGGTGACTCGCGCGGTAAGTCATAAGCACAGCCGAAATGCAATATAACTGACTCGTTACTTGGGTTCTTTAGCACTGCGGCCCATTGGTCGCCGACCTACACCGTAGGTCGTCAGCAGCAAAAGTGCTCCATAAAATAAATCTCTTGCTGTCACTTTTATCTTGTTGACGTAGTAAAAGCTGACAAGAGATTCAATGGAGAATAAACTTTAATGAGCGTTTCTGCTACTGGACGTGAGTCTTTCTAACTTATGTATGTATTACCGTCTGCTCTGAAACAGTGACGTAAAAGACCGTGAGGAAACCTGCATACGCTGAAGAAGAATTTCTGATGCGTAATTGTGAAGACCGAATTTCCGACAGAATTTCCGCATTGGGCACGCGTGGTGGACTAACGTACAAGTCATCCTCACTGAGTCTACAGGCCTGTGCCTTGCAGTGAGTCCTATAATACAGGGTGAAATTAATATCATTAGCATCCTTTTAAACTAAACACGTGACGCTCAACATGAAACGTTGCTTCTTTCAAAGTTTCTTCATTTTGCAAGAGAAGCAACGTCGCGCGTTGTTTTGCAACGTGCAGAACATGTTGGGCGTCACGTGTTGCGCGTCAATTGTTGCCTAGTGGATACGAGGCTTAAAGAGTCTATCCATCAAACTGAACAACTTTTATTATCGGAGCAAACCGATCGGAGCAACTAATTATCTGCTGTTCCATACTACTGCAATGCCTACTCGACTCAAATGTATGCAGTTTGATGGGTAGACTCTTAGTTTAAAAGGATGTTAATGATCTCAATTTCCCCTGTATAGATAAGGTGATATTGATGAAGATGTCACACAGATATCTAGATTCTAGACCCATTTGAAGAACCAGAAACTAGATCAGACTTGTTCTGTAATGTAGGTTTCTAATCTCTGGTTCTAAAGTTCTAGGCTCAGGAAACTTATCTTTTATAGTAGATTACACACCGAGCACAGGAAAGTAAGAAAGGTCGCAGATCTAATGTAAAACATGTGAACTGAGGCTTTCTTATTTACTGTCCGAGGTTAGTATACTATTTTTCTCCTCGACGGAGGTGGAAAGCGACAA
The DNA here is from genome assembly GCA_963693445.1 of Agonopterix heracliana. Classification (NCBI taxonomy): domain Eukaryota; kingdom Metazoa; phylum Arthropoda; class Insecta; order Lepidoptera; family Depressariidae; genus Agonopterix; species Agonopterix heracliana. The sequence goes on from OY856334.1 coordinate 344,721, forward strand.
CTTCGTATAGCGCAGCGGGAAGAAAATTAACGCTTTCCGTCCGGAGGGGAGAAAAAAGTCTTAAAACTACATAATTACTTGTAAAACGTGTCATAAGTGGACACGCTGCGTTCAGGAAACGTAACAAGTTTCTGTATAACTAAGGAATGTTAAAGAGACCGTTTACTTCAAGTTCATTGAAGAAAAAACCTGTCACACACGCAATATAACTAAATACGGATTTTTATCATTTAATTAGTATTTAGTATCGTGTTGTGTAGGTTTAATAAGGTTTTTTGATATTGTTAATATTTGTAGGCATTTGTGGGCGAAAAGCACCAGTAACCCCTAGCCAACCTATGGTTGCTAGCTGTGGCAAAAGTATGTATCTAAGCATAAGCCTAAGCATATGCTCACGACTATATTCCCCGAAGGGAGTCAGAGATATTCTGAAACCTCAGAACATCTACGTTTACCAGTAGTACCGAAACCCGAGACGGGGGGTGAGCCCGTCGCCACTTATAATGGACAGTGGGAACAATACATGCCTCGAAATTGAAGCATGCAGGTTTCCTCACGATGTTTTCCTTCACCGAAAAGCCAGTGGTGTAACAAATCGTATTAGGTATATAATTCCGAAAAACTCATTGGTACGAGTCGGCCTGGACGGGGATCGAACCATCGCCTCCTGCACGGCAGGCAAGGTTACTCGCCACTGGACCACCACGGCTATGGCTAAGTACCTATGTATCTATAGCACATTAAACATCCCTGACCTATTCTAAGGCTCTAAATCGCTGAAGATAAAAACATGAAAGGAATACATATTCTACAGAGAATGTAGGGGTGCCCTAAAGAAGTGTTCATCATCATCATCATCAGCCTATAATCGTCCACTGCTGAACATAGGCCTCTCCCAAGGCGCGCCACAAAACTCTGTCCTTGGCCTTCCTCATCCAGTCGCTCCCCGCTTCTTTTTTTAGTAAAGAAGTGTTATTTTTCAAAAATCCACTCTTGACAAACGAGGTATTGGAGTTTTCCGAAATCAACGCGAACGAAGTTGCTATTCTATGAAACTAATGTAAATTCAAAAACAATTTATACGACAAAACTCCCAAAGATAGTATTCGTTGTAATAATCCCAACCGTATATTGCACTTAATGCACTAAAACTATTAGCTGTCTCCCTCACCCACGTGCTGTACGACAGAGATAGGTACGAGATGCAGCTAAATCGGGGTTTAATTTCGAGTTACATTACGAACTGCAATGTTATTTGCATATCTTAATGTGGAGCTGGTTGCGGAGGTGACGACACTTTTAAACCGACTTTAAGGGGACATTGCCGTTGGCTCGCTCCATACATAATATGTATACAAAATCTGACAAATGTAAAGCACATATTACATTGGTTTCTAGACCGTGTCTAAAAAAAATTGCACTTATCCCCCTATCAAATCTAAACTATTATAAAATTTTAACTGCAGTGTGTCTGTACATTGAAGATATTTACAAAAAAAAGATTACGATATGGTTTTATATTCTCCTCGGCCCTACCACAATGCCTCAAAACGAAGGTGTTCAATCAGTGCGTTCTGCCAGTGATGACCTATGGTGCGGAAACGTGAACCCTGACGATAGAGCTAGTTCATAGATTCAAGGTCGCTCAGCGAGCTATGGAGAGAGCTATGCTTGGTGTTTCTCTGAGGGATCACATCAGAAATGAAGTGATTCGTCACAGAACTAAAGTGGCTGACATAGCTCAGAAAATTAGCAAGCTGAAGTGGCAGTGGGCTGGTCATATCTGCCGAAGAACTGACAACCGATGGGGTGTCAGAGTTCTAGAGTGGAGACCGCGAACTGGTAGGCGTAGTGTGGGACGCCCTGCTGCCCGCTGGACAGACGACCTAAAACAAGTAGCGGGGAGCGACTGGATGAGGAAGGCCGAGGACAGAGCTTTGTGGCGCGACTTGGGAGAGGCCTATGTCCAGCAGTGGACGATGATAGGCTGATGATGATGATATGGTTTTTAGGTATCCCTGACTCGAAATCAACCTTTTTTTTAGTAATTTTGTCAGTCTGTTTGTTTGTGTGTTTGTTTGTTCGCGCATCACGCAAAAACTACTGAACCGATTTCGATGAAACTTTTTTTGATTGATAGCTTATGATCTGACTTAAAATCTGGTATATAATTTGTGGGGACGAAGTCGCGGGTAAACACTAGTATATTATAAAAATACAGGCCTTCATAGGTGGGACAGACAGACAGAGAATTAAACCGCAAAATGGATTATAGATGTGATGTGTCGTATATTATGTATATTTACAATGTCTACAGGGTGAAATTGATATCATTAGCATCCCTTTAAACTAAGAATCTACCCATCAAACTGAACAACTTTTACTATGGGAGCAATCCAATCTTTTTTTTTTCTAGCCGATTTCCTTTGATAAAGTTATATGTCAAGATTGACAGTCGAAGATACGAAAGCGTCGAAAAAAATTGGAACCAGGACTGGTTCCTAAACCGTATACATACACACGCACACATACATAATTTGTATGGCGCCTCACGCACACCAACCTATGAAACTTGGCCTTTTTTGTTTTATACGGGATATTCGTGAGGCTCATTCTAGACATATACTTTTTCTAAGCCGATTTCATCCCACTGCTGGGCGAAGGCTTTCCCTTTAATCCTCCAACCATCTCTGTCCTGGGCAGCAAACCAATCGGAGCAAAAAAAAATCTGCTGTCCCATACCTACATTTGAGTCGTGTAGGCCGCGGCGACGGGTGCAGTTTAGTATGGGACAGCTGATTTTGTTTTTGCTCCGATTGGTTTGCTCCGATAGTAAAAGTTGTTCAGTTTGATGGGTAGACTCTTAGTTTAAAAGGATGCTAATGATATCAATTTCACCCTGTATATTGTAATTTTCAGAATTTCGGAAGTCGAATTTCGAAAATCTATCGTTATTAGTTGTTACACAATAGGTATTTCAAGCAACACCCTTTTGTCTCTCTACCCCACAAGGAAACAGGCGTGACGTTATATATCGACATTATATCAAAGAAAATTAAATACAATCCTATTCATAGCCACAAAGTTGTCAAGTTAGACCAGTAGGTCTATAGCTAGGTCATGTACAAGACCTAGGTAGAAAATAGCTTAGAAACAAGCTTTCTAAATCTGTTTCCAGTGATCCCACACATCACGACCTGTTTGAGACAATGTCTAGATATTGTTGGCAATTTGTTCTGCTTTGAATATTGTAACAAGAAAAGGCACTGTTGTTTTTGGTTTGTTCATTGTTAAAATCTAGTTTTTATTCTATGTCTAAGTTATAAAGTTATATATAGTTATAAGTTATAAAGTCCTCTGTAAAAAAGCATACTATAAACTGGATGATTATTTAAATGATCAAAATGCTTGGGTCTGAGTGTCACTAACATATAGTTTACTGTATAGTATAAATTATTTAATTAAATAGACTATGTATTACTGTATACATAACCATAGCATAAGAATGTATATTGTAATAGTCATTAAGTCGTGTTATGCTGTAGAGTTTCTGGCCGCATCTTCTCTACAGCGACAACACGTTCCGACGCGGTGGTAGCTTAAAAAAGAATTGACGTTTAATAAGTGTGCTTCAGGCTCCTATATTGAATAAATGATTTTGAATTGAATTGAATTGAATATAAACTTAAGCGCATACACCTCCTCCGTCCTTCTGTACACAGGGTGAAATTGATATCAGCAGCAGCAGCACCCTGTTAAACTAAGAGTCTACCCATCAAACTGAACAACTTTTACTATGGGACCAAACCAATCGGAGCAAAAAAAAATCTGCTGTCTCATACTAAATAGTCCGTGTGGTGTCGGCTAAGAGTAGCACCATCCCATTTCCTCCCGTGGGTGCCGTAAAAGGTGACTAAGGGATCTACCGGAGGATGGGCAGCACCATCCTCTGAGTACACACATTCAATCCAACTGCGATCGCCAACCCGCCTGCCAAGCGTGGCGATTATGGCAAATCCCCCCATTTTTGGGGAGGCCTATGTCCAGCAGTGGACGTTTATCCGCTGATATGATACTAAACTGCACCCGCACAGTGGGTCGAAACTGCTAATTGAGGGACTTAGGATTTTTTCTTCTAAATTGATTTTTTTACTTATACCAATGAATGGATAGACCTAATTAAGCAGCAGCCTAACCGGCCGCCACAAGCCTAACAATATTTTCTTCAGGGTTCGAAATTATCACGATAATTATTTTCTTTGATAATTATCCAAGCTGATTCTTAGTTTTTAGAGAAATTTCTAACTAAAAGTTGTAAAGTTGCTTTTTTGCTTTAATACACTCTTATCCAGACCAAACAGCACCTAGTCTTTGGCATAATTGTTTCTCATCTCAATGAATAACAAAAAATTGAGAAGTATTACAGAAAACCGTGAAAAAAAAATGATTTCGTTGTTGGGAGCTTCTTTTTTCGCTAATCGTGATCGGAAATACATGGCGTGACATAGCTAGCGCAAGCTTTTTGTGTTTCCGATAAATTTTATAATTATCAACGTCTTATTATCATGATAATCATCATGATAATTATCACTTCGAACCCTGATTTTCTTCTTAAATTTTTTCAAAAACCTTAAGGTTTCGTCTGAAAAAAAAATTCTGTTTTGTCTGTATGGATCCTGACGAACCTTAAGAATCAGAGATCAACCAAGTGAAATTAAAAATAAAAGAACATTATTTGCCTGTGTGGGTTTTTACAAAACTATAAATACAAAAGGTCATTACATTTCCTGTTCATTCCTAAGGTTAACAACTACAGGCCCTTTGTTTTTATGACTCAAATAACATTTCTTTAATTATTTATACATAACTAGCAACCCACGGACTTGAAAGAAATACAGACCGAATATTGCACTAAAAAGATGTGAAGCATGCAAGGTCTCGTTTGTTCTACAAGGGACCTACTCACACAGATGCACTAGCCCTAGGCGCAGGTCCGACAACCCGTCACCTTATGTACCGCGTGACAGCACGCACACAAAAGAAATTCGATGCTTCACTCATGATTAGACAAGATTACGTCTGGTTCTTCTTTTAAGTCTGTGTAGCCACCATAGCTAACCAGCAAGTGTGGAATTTTTATACCAATGTCCTTTCTCAAGCTATCTCTATATCAAATGTCATCAAAATAAGTTTAGTGGTTTACCGATGAAAACATGACAGGTACGAACAACGGAAACTTTTTTTGCTTGATAGCTTATGATCTGACTTAAATCTGGTATATAATTTGTGCGGACGAAGTCGCGGGAAAACATTAGTCTAAAATATAAAAGAAAAAACCGGCTATTATAAATGATTTACATTCGCCATACAAGCGACCTGTAACTTTACTGGAGTATTAAGTTAGGATTTAAGTAGTATCTTAGTTTTTGGTCACCATTTATGCTGTCCCTACGTCGGGAGAGGCTATAATGGTGTACCTTTTTATTTATAGTACCTACAGGGACCTTCTTAATATGCTGACAGTTTTTTAAGGGGATGACCAGACCATCAAACTGAATAACTTTCTCTATGGGACTAATAATTGATATTTTTCTTCGCGATATCAATGTTGGTGTTATAGAGAAAGTTGTTCAGATTGACAATCATCCCAAAAAAAAAGTGTCAGCATAATTAAGGACCCTGTAATGTACCTAGTCGGTCCATAAATAATGACACAACTAAAAAGGGCCATAAAATAAAAAATAAAATATTTTTTCAAAAAATGGTTTATTTAATTGAATTGGTTTATTTATTTTAATTTAATTAGATTAGGGCATGATGGGGCTGACCTGACATAAGGATAAAAAGAATAAAATAAAAAGTATCTTAGTTTATGCATCTGGTCAATCAGTCAAACACTGGTTTCTTCACCATAATGGCACAGATATTATAATACAAGATAATGGCAAGCCAAACTCAATGGCCATTGGCTTGACAGGAGAAATAGGTATAAATATAGGTATCATACTATTCTATCAATCAATCAATTATATTTTACTTTTAAACCAGAAACATAGTATTAAAAGAGTAACAAATTGTCACAACACCCACGCAAAAAAATGGAATGGCCTATTCGAAGCCAATACCACACTTTTCTTTCTTTTGAAACTTTTCAAACAAAATTAACCCACCTGTATTTATTTACAGCAACATTTAATTAGCCCCATCCACTCTATAACCGAGAAATTATCGTCTGCCTCCCTCGTTATGTCTCTAAAAGACATTAAGACCGTCAACGGAGCCCTATTCTCCACCACAAATAAAATACGCTCCCGAACTCTCCCGTCCATCAATTAGACAGTTTAATGCGTTCAGTAATCAACCTACACCTATAAACCATTAACTGTAACGTAAATAAACTACTAAAGCGTCCATTGTATATAAATAACGCCGTAGAAAATCGTAAATTTACGAGAGAAATTTGTATACAAGTTGTGTGGTTGATTCATTGTTTTTACATTGAATAAATTATGTTTATTCCAAAAAGGAAACAATTTAGTGTAATTTAAATGTTGCAGATATTAACGCGAGAGTATTAACGAGCGCCGATCGATAATAAATGGTAATATTTATAAGAAAGGGACTTACCTTGAGCGTATGTAAACAAATTGAGAACGGCTAGCAAGAATATCCAGTTTCCAATTCCAAAACGACACATTCCGGTCCGGCACATGTTTGAAAACACTCAAACGACACTACAGCACAGGTTTTAATTCATCGCAATCACATTTTCACATAAAATTCACTAGTTTTCGTGTAATTATTTCATTAGCTGCACTGCCGACGGCATTTGACGATCCGCCATTATCGCAAGCAAGGCTACGTTCGGAAATTCAACTCGATAATGAAAGGGCAATGCCCGGGACAATCGTGTCTTGGACTGCAGTGAATATAGCAACATGTGGCGGGTTTATTAGTATTGAAGCTAGCAACACAACTAGTGCTGCGCGCTGTCACGGCATATCGATTTAAATTGTTTGCGTTTAGTTCTAAATCGGTTTTTGATGGATTGTGGTTTATGAAAACATTAGGAAGGCAAATGAATTTCCGATAGTTACCACAAACTTAATTCATCACAGATAATTAAAAAACAAAGAAATAGGTAATTATTGAATAATTTTTTAGAAAAATTATAAGATGGTTTTTTGTCGAAATAAAACGCAAACCACAAGTCAGTCATTGTCAAGCGAAAAAAAAGTTTCATACGTCAGTGAGTCAGTATTATTTACAAGCTTTTAGTGTTTTATTTGTGTTTTCATCAAATAAAATACTCAAAAATAACTTCAAAATGGAGTTACTATACTCCATGAGGCGCAAACCTTTGAAATGCGAGCCACCACACTTTGAAAAGTAAGTTTATCGGCACCACCTTTTCATCTTTATAACATCGACTTTTTCCATGCTTTTACCTATTAGATTGTCTCCAAAACTATCACCAAAGCATTTAGAACTCTTCTCAAATACGTCAGAGACCTTTCTGTCAACGCAAACCCTCTAATTCCAGCTCAACAGACCCTGAAGTGACTCTTCCAATCTGCACAATATCGACATGCAATACAATAGTTTTCTCGTCCCCAACCTATTAAATTCTCCACAAAACTATCACCAAAGAATTCTAAACTCTTACCTAACACTTTAGACACTATCCTAACAACGCAAACCCTTTAATTCCAGCTCAACGGACCCCGAAGTGACTCGTCCAATCTGCACAATATCGACATGCAACATAATAGCTTTCTCGACCCCTACGGAGCTATCGGACACGGACGGGGACACGTGGGGTGGCCATGTGTACGTGTGTGACTTGGAAACGCCGTGGGATAGTCACAAAGTCACTAGCACTACTTATCCGGTGAGTGAAGAGTAGAAAGGAGGTAGGGTGTGATACTACTGTGAATTTAGAGTCAGACTGTGCCTTTTTAGCTCTACACATTGACGTAGAATACTATGGACGCTGGGTCTAGCACAAAATCAAAAGTAAGTATGTGTATAGTAATATAATCATTACAAATACAAATACAAATTTTCTTTATTGCACAATTACAGGTATAAAAGGTCATACATTAAAATATCAGATAGGTTTCACTGTAACTTGCCAGTGTCAGCATGCAATAATTATTATATTATTTTCCAATATCTTATTCCAGTTCACACATTTTTATCTAATTATATGAATCATAAATTACAAATTATAGTTTTAATGAGAATTGATTAAAAAAATTATATATTGATGTCTGTACAAAAAAAATTTACTCATTAGTCGTCCGACACAAACAATAAATTTATTTTAAATGTCAAAGAAATCTGTAATGTTATCCATTAAATATTCATCAATAGTATAATAGCATCTGGTCACTAAAAAATTATGTAATTTTATTCTAAAATGTCTACAGTTCAATTCCTTTACTGGATCTGGTAATTTATTAAATAATTTGGGTGCCAGTACAAATGGAGTTTTTGAATAGAATGCCATATTTGAACGATGTAGAGGACGTACCTCTATTTTATTCCTTGTACTCCTTGGATGTCTAGTTGCTATTAATTTAAAATTATGTAGATGTTCTTTTACAAATACACAAGCTTCATAAATATACAATGACGATAAAGTTAATATTTTAAGTTTTTTGAAATACGGAATGCAACTATCTCTTTGTCCGGCACCAAACATAGCCCTGATACATTTTTTCTGAATTCTAAATAAAGGCAAAATATAGATTCCAGGGGCATTTCCCCATTGTAATAATCCATATCTTAAATTAGAGCCCACATATGCGTGGTAAGCACAAAGTGCTGTTTTCTGTGATGCTAGTCTGGTCAATTTTTTTAGTACATAAACATATTTGCTTAATTTCGTAATTAAGTTATTAATATGTGGCTTCCAATTCAGGTGACAGTCAAGTATAATTCCTAAAAACCTTATCTCATTTACTTGTTCAATTGTTTGTCCATTACAATTAACAGTTATATGTCTGGGTCGCGATTGTGGCAGATAAAATTGCATGAATTTAGTTTTATCAAGATTAGCAATTAAATTGTTTGCTTGGAGCCATATGACTATATTATTTAGAGCTTTATTTATATTTCTTTCATATTCATCAGAATTGGTACATCTAATCAGTAGTGATGAGTCGTCTGCAAATAACACCATCTTGTGTTCAACACAGTCCGGAAGATCGTTAATGTAGGCCAGAAAAAGAAGGGGTCCCAAGATGCTTCCTTGTGGAACACCTCTTTCTACTAATCTGGTGTTCGATTTTGCTATCCTTTCAGTATTATATTTGTCTATATATGTTAAAAACGTTTGTTGTTGGCGATTAAGCAAGTAAGATTTTAAAAGTTCATGGGCTGGCCCTCTTATACCTTGGGCATACATTTTACTAAGGAGTATTTCGTGCGAAACAAAATCGAACGCCTTTGTCATATCCATGAATATTGTTGTTATTGCCTGTCTATTATTTATATTTTCCGTTATAGTCGTCATTAGGTCATATATTGCAAGATTCGTGGATTTATTTTTCCGGAAACCGTATTGTTCCTTTTTTAAAATGTTATTTTTTTCAAAGAAACTGTATATGTTGTCATAAATTACCCTTTCAAATATTTTTGATATGACTGGAATAAGAGCAATCGGACGGTAATTTTCACAGTTTTCCTTATCACCTTTTTTGAACAACGGCTTGATGACGCTTGTTTTAAGTTTATTTGGGTAAACTCCTTGGCATAAACATAGGTTAATAATATAGCTTAAAGGGCTTGATATCTCCTTAGAACAAAATTTTATCACTTTTGTGGAGATTTCATCATACCCGACGCTGTTTGTATTTTTCATATTTAGGATTAGCTTTTGAATATGATCAGGACAAGTTGGAGTCAAATATATTGAGTTTACGCAGGATGGAATCGTAGGTATGTCTATGTTAGCATTATTATTATTATTACTATTAAATATACTTATGTCTATAAAAGTATCGTTAAATGCGTTAGCTATGTCACCAGGCTCTACCAGGAATTCATTATTGTGTATAACTCTGTGTATATTTTGCTTTGGCGCTTGATACTTGTCTTTATTAATAATTTGCCATGTAGCTTTTGTAACATTTGTAGCATTTTTTATGAAATTGTTATTTTGAATTCTTAGTGATGTGTATATAACTCTTTTTAGTAGTCTGTTATATTCATTGTAAAATTGAGTATTTTTAGTTTTCTTACTGTGCCAATATAATTTTCTTTTCCGAATACTAGATTTTTTTATACCAGGCGTTAACCATTTCTGTTTCACTTTGTTATTAATTCTTATTTTTGTTACAGGGAAACACAGGTCATAGAACAGTTTAAAAGTATAATTGAAATTGTCATATGCTTTGTTAGCATCTTCTTCTGAGTAAATATTATTATGAGATAAGCTTTGCAGGCAATTCGTAAATTTCTCTAGATTATCTTTACAATAGTCACGTTTCTCCATATACCAGAATGATCTAGAGTGGTCATTTTTGATTGGATACATAAATAATTTAGCAGAGTGATCAGAAAGTCCCAGGTGGAGTATCCTACCATTACATCGTCTGCTATTATGAGCTATATTATCAATACAGGTGCCGCTTTCTAATCTCGTCACATCTTTAAATTCAAGTTTAAATTTATAACTATGAAGTAAGTCTACAAAATATCGACTGGTGGCACTATCTTTTAAAAAATTGATATTGAAATCTCCACATATTGCTGCCTTTTTATTTGTTATACTGCTTAATTTAAGTAGAAGTATTTCAAATTGTTTGAAAAATACAGATACATTACGATAGTCTGGAACTCGGTATACACATACAACAATCAGATTATATCGTCGGTCCAATCGTAAACTAGCCAATCTGAAAATTCCTAACTGTTGGGGAGACTCAATTAAAATTTTGGGGAGATTAAATTAATTAGGTACTGTAAAGCAAGTTTTTCACGTAGATATTCAAAAAAATCTGTGTATTGGTCCTAGATAATTGTCTTTCTGGTCACACTTTAAAAACAACTGATATACTTGCTTAGTTGTCTAATGTGTAATGACTATCTCACGTAGATAGGCAAAAAGAATAATAGCAATATCTTCTCAATTATTGAGGTTACACATACGATACTTTGCCTCCACTTGAATCGAAATGAAACATAAATTTTGATATAGTAAAGTCGAAAATGCCAAAATGACAGATTGGCTAGTTTACTATTGGACCGACGATATGGTACTACATCAAGAGCACAGCATTCAAAAGTTCTATTTATTGATAATTTTTTATACTCTGTCAGTTCTTTATATTCGATACCTTTCCTAATTAGGATGCATGATCCGCCTCTCTTTTTATCGCGCATGTAACCCGTAGTTAGACAATAATTATTTACGTTTACAATGCTTTCTTCCCCCTTCATAATGAAATGCTCAGTTAAGCATAACACATCAACCTCTTCATTGTTAGATCGTAGATCATCTAACACTACTTCTAATTCTACTAATTTATCGGACAAGCTATAAATATTTTGATGTAATATACGAAGATATGTGGTATTACTTGTTTTAGTTGCGAAAAAGATCCTTGTTCGGACAGCTATAATTTGACAAGGCTTCTTTAGAGTAGTACATTTCAATATCAGATATTAATTCTAGTATACTGTCGAAAATATTCGCAATTGCATTATTTTTTATTCGTCCACTCCTGTCATACATGTCATATGAATATGACAAATTTTTATTGCTGTCAATTATAAAAGCATATTCGTGAGTAATATTATCTAGATATAAAAGGTTATTAAACGCTTCTACACGTTTGTTAAATAAGGAAACGTTACTGCAGCATTTAAACGTGGGCAAACAAATAATTACATTAGTATGCTGCACCAGCAATAGTTGATCTCTTATATAGTCCACAGTACGCGAGTAATTTTGAGTTGTTTCAAAATCGTTTTCTCCTATAAATACCAAGCAATAATCTTCGAATGTAAAGTCTTGTAACTTTTTCTCTATGCCATTTAAGGTGTTATGGACATTGCCACCTGTTGTTAAATAGTGGCAAATTTGATATTGTGGAGATTTTCTTTCTGCTGTTTCCTTTATTCTGTTTTGGTGGTTATTACTTAGAATACATAGTCTTCTTGTCTTAGTTTTATTATCTTGTTTAATTATGTTAGGCGTTTCTGTTGTTTTCTGTCCGTCAATTTCTACCTGTTTTGTATGTTTCAGTAATGCGTCTGCTGTTGCATCTTTTTCATCCAAGTCTTTTTCCAGTAATCTTTTAGCTGATTCTGCTTTTGTGGTATTTATACTCATTCTTTTTTTGGATTTCGGAGTAGTAGTCGGAGTAGACATCATTAAACTCCGCAATTGTTCCATTCGTGTGTCTTTTTTCATATTCTGTTTTTTTAAAGCACAGTTTTCCGCTATTAAATTTTCAATTTCATTCTCTGCTATCTCCAGTTTAGTTTTAAGATCAACTATTTCTTTTTTCATTTTTTCCATTTCTGTGTAAGATTTTATTGATTGTAGTTCAGGACAGCTTCGGTTTAAATCGTTATGATTACCAGGTAGTGAGTCTTCAAATTCGTCTTCATCTTCAGTGTCTACTGGTTGATCTTCAGAGTCTTCTGGTAATGATTGGAATGAATTTTCCGACAAAACGTTTAAGTCATTTTTTGCACGTCGAGTAACGTAATCGAGTGAGGTAGGTGTACTGTCGTTTGAACTGCAGATTGACGTGGTCGGTGAACCTGTTAACGACTTTTTTACTTGTACCTTGTTTACAATACATGTTTCACATTTCCATTTTACTCTGTGTTCCGCCGTCATAGTGTTGTAGTATCTTTTCTCGGAAACATTTGTACAATTTAGATGATAATGAAATTGGCAACATTTACATGTCAATACTTGTCTATCAGTAATTCGGTATGTCAAGTTTTTTTTTGTCATCATTTTTATATTTTTTACGGATAGAAGACATAATTTTAAGACACCTATTTCATTCTTATTGCAATTCATCGAGTTTATCAATATAAATTTAATTTTTAAATAATTTTGATCTGTAATCTCTAAGTGCAAAAATGGTGGAGAGAAAATAATTCGAACTCCATGGAGAAAAACTACCTATATTAACTATATTAAATAAATTAAAACCTGCCTCCTCTTTCTAACTCTATGCTGGAAACAGAGACGGCAACATCAAATGTCAAATTCTGACATTGTGAATGTATTTTTTTTTCTTAATGGCCGGTTATTTAATGTTGATTTTATGTTTACCAAGGAGTTCACAGGTATTCCAGTGACGTCACTGGACGGACCGAAAAACGACGATATTTTATTAAAAATATCGGTAATCCTTTCATTTTAAAATCTCTGACATAGAAAATATGATTATTGAGACAATTTTCTCGAAATGGTTTTCGATTCAACCCTCCAAAAAAAAACTTGACATACCGAATTGTTTTACAACATTTTCCGCATTTTTTAGTCATTCTTGGATTATCTAATCTATGGTTTTTGCCAAACAAATGTAAATAAACAATCGGTGTGTTTGTTATAGATGATAATCAACTTATTAATTTAATAAAAAGTTAAAAACATAGAAAAAATTTTCCACCATAGCAGAGGCTCGAACACCGGTCTTCTAAAGTCGCACTGTTTTAGGCGGAGTGCGTGACCACTGAGCCAACGTGTATTTTAAAGTGAACCATGAAATAGTCAATTGCAATGAGCGTATGGCAGCTAGATGAATGCAGTTAGCAACCAGTCGGCTTGACGATGACTCACCGCAGCGAGAAGATTGCGGGTATTGAAAATGCTGAAATTCTTTTTCATTTGCTTGCTTAGTTTCTACCCCATTGCGGCAAGGGGTGCACCGCGCGCGTGTTTTCGACCGTTCAAACAAAGACTGTCGCGTAATTAAGTCTCTTTATACGTTTGAAGTCTCTTTTGGTTCAGACACTTTTGAGCATGGACTCTTCATCCAGTAGAAGTCAATGGCTCTACACTACAGGGTCCTTCTAGGGTCAGGGTTGTTCAGTTTGATGGTCTGATCATCCCCTTAAAAAAGTGTCAGCATATTAAGAAATATCCTGTATGGGTCACCATAGACGAGAAGCTGCATCAGGCTGACTTTCCACCAGATCCACAGATTATTATTTACTTCTTCTTTATTATCTTCTTATGAGCAAGGGCTTCGCCATGGTGGGGGGCAGGGAGGGCTGTCAAGAGCTTGTGAAGCTTATATTTTTGTCACCCTCCATAATATTAACTTGCCGCCCCCTCCCCCTCATGCTGTAGCACAGTAGGCATTTAGCGTGCGGGTGTGGCAATGGGCACAGTGGGCAGTCAAATATCTTTCAAACTGTGTTGTAACATCTACCACTATGTTTGTAGATATCAGCCCTGGAGTGGGACAGTGAAGGCAAGCAGCTGCTCGTGGCGACGACCATCGGAGAGGTCTCCGTGTTCGGGCAGAAGGACTACTTGCTGAACGAGTGGACTTGTTTATACTCCGCTAGCTTTCCTGGTAAGGATTGTTCTTTAAAATTGCAACATATTCATATGTTAGATACGAGATACATAGATACGACTAGAAGTCAAGCTTAAACCGCGCGCAACGACGCTAGACTTACGAAAAAAGTTGTATTCCATTGTTTTATGGATCAAAATGGCGTGTTTACAAGGCGGTCTCCGGCGCGACGTCCCGCTTGTATGAAGCTTCCAATCTGTTCGGATATTTAATCATGTGATTGCAATGTCAAGTTTTAGGCTTTACCGTTATTTACTGATTCTGCCAATGTCTGTGTTGGAGGAAACAAATATTTTTAAATTGTTTGTATGGTATTTGGCAATAAGGGCAATAATTTTCATTTCTGAAAAATTTATGAAAGGAAACATAATTGAATGTTATTATTTTACATGTATGCCATGTTAGCTTAATCAAATTAAAGATTGAAAAAGACGGGCGGCGAGCGGGATTCGAACCCACGACCTGCCTATCCGGGGCATGCTCTACTCCAACAGAGCTGTCGTCGCCCCGCAAGCCATGGCGAAATTTTCAATCTATATATTATCGTCTTGAAACATAATTGCTCTAAAATTTAAATGATATGTTTTTAACTAATCATCATATAAATAAATTATACACCATGGGATAGGGGTCATTTTGAAGGTGCTTCAGACCATTAAACTGAACAACTTTTACTACGGGACCAACTTTGAAATCCCGAAAAAAATCAGCTGTTTCATACATTTTTGTGGAGAAGCTATTTACATTTTCTATGGCACAACTATTTTGTGATTTCAACATTGGCTCTATAGTGGAAGTTGTTCAGTCGAAGCACTCCATTCCGGCTTGAAAAACGACTCCGATTCCATGTTGTATAAGTCAAGAAGAAATAATGTTTCTCGTGCTCAGTGTTGCCACCTTAGTTTTAGTAATTGGGGCATTTGAAGAAGCTAAAAAGGGCTAGATGGAGCACAAATTACCAAGAAAAGACTTGCTAGAAAAAAGGCTAAAAAAAACACCTTTACTAATGATTTCAATTGTGTATTTATTTTTTATTTTGAATCACAATAACATTTTCCAAAATTAAACTGAATTTGAAGAAAAATTTTACCAATTTAATAGGTTCAAAAATAAAAAATGACACAAATCGCGAAGGTTCGGTCTTATCGCGATGTTAGCATGGCGAAAATTTCAGATTTTGGTGCAATATTTTTATGAAAGAAAGGGCTAGATAGCCCTTTCGGGCTAAATCATTAGACAATGGGTTCACCTACAGTAAAAAGAGCTAGATCTAGCCCTAAAAGGGCTAAGTTGGCAACACTTCGTGCTTTTAAGAAACGATTTGTGAACCGTTAGGAAAACCCTAAAGGTGTGAAAATGGGGATTGAAGTTTGTACGAGCAGGACAAATTCGTAGCGATGCAAGGTAAATCCAGCTAGTAACATATAAACTGTGTAATTAAACAGGGGAGCACATAATAAAGGCGGTGTTCTTCCACAACGGTCGTCGCATCGTGGTGACCGACAAGAAGCCGGACGCGCCCATCACTGAGCGCCTACAGATGCTCCGGTCTACCCCCACACTGAAGGGGTTTGGGTAAGTAGCACGGAGGAATGAAAGGAGCGGAGGTGTCGCAAGGCGGATTAGGTCTGTCGCTATTATATTAGGTCACAGTGGGCGTGATCTATGATGCTCAATTCGAAGCGGCCCACCATTCTTTTTGCTAATAGGGGTTTTGTCAATAGAATACATCTAAAACGAAGTGCGCTGTTCCTGGATTCGGTTTTAGGGGCGGAATAAATAAATATCTTGGACATTGTCACCGCTCGATCATATGATTCTGAGTTCAATGTCCGTCCGCGGGCCGCGCACTGCATACGATACGTATGATAATAATAATTTTGTAAATCATCAATACCGATTATAAACAGTGATAATGCAGTCTGTTATCATTAACAAGTGCCCTGGTTGAGTTTCGCCAACTAATTAAAAATTACCCTATAGACTCGCGACGTGCCTCGACATAATCGCTAATAGTGCTGTATTGTTTTGTTGTATTTTAAGTAATCAATTCCAAATTTGGTCCCCAGCGGTGTCCCCTGCGAGGGTCTATGCGTGATGACAGCAACTGGCCTCCTGGGGGTAGTGACGTCACAGAACAATTGCCCCCTGACAGCGACGGAGCCGCTGAGGGCGCAGCGGGACCACGTCACTCGAGCAGACATCGTTAACAAGAGTATGTATATCATCAGCTCTTGCGCCGTCTATGAGACGGGATTTTGAGCTTATTCCGATGTACGCCACTTTAGTATAGAGCATAGCACTCTTCTTGTATCTTCTTTTCCTGTTGCCTTTTACTCTATGGTGTTGACATCACTTGTGGCAAGCTCCCGCTACTAATGTTAACCTATTTATGTGTTTCTACAGACGGTAACCTGCTGGTGGCAGGTGTGTGCGTATCATCAGGGCGCGCATGTGTGCGTAGCGCGGTAGTAGCGGTCACCCGGTCCTGCGCCGGCGCTCCCCCGCGTCGCGTGAGGGTCACGTTGCAGCCTCTACCCACCGTCTACCTGACCGACACTACTGTACCCGGTGAGTGTATGTGTAGCAGTAGTAGCGGTCACCCGGTCCTGCGCCGGCGCTCCCCCGCGTCGCGTGAGGGTCACGTTGCAGCCTCTACCCACCGTCTACCTGACCGACACTACTGTACCCGGTGAGTATTCTATATTTCTAACACAGACATAAGTAATGCTTCAGAATGCAGAATAAACCAGAAAGAACATAGCATTATCTTAACTATTATAAAACTGTAACTGAACTGTGTCTGTACATTGAAGATATTTACAAAAAAAAGATTACGATATGGTTTTTAAATATCCCCGACTCGAAATCAACCTTTTTTAGAAATTTTGTCTGTCTGTTTGTCTGTTTGTTTGTGTGTTTGTTTGTGTGTTTGTTTGTTTGTTTGTTTGTTTGATCGCGCATCACGCAAAAACTACTGAACCGATTTTGATGAAACTTTTTTTGTTTGATAGCTTATGATCTGACTTAAAATCTGGTATATAATTTGTGCGGACGAAGTCGCGGGAAAACACTAGTCCTTTGATAAAGTTATATGTCAAGATTGACAGTCGAAGATACGAAAGCGTCGAAAAAAATTGGAACCAGTACTGGCTCCTAAACCCTATACATTGACAAGCACACATACATAATTTGTATGGCGCCTCACGCACACCAACCTATGAAACTTGGCCCCTTTTGTTTTATACTGTAAAACAGTGAGGCTCATTCTAGACATATACTTTTTCTTAGGCATTTTCATTGTATGCCGCGCAATGTGCCAAAAATCTAGTATAAACCCTCGCACCTGACACCTCCAATCTGAGAAACCTTGCAGATAAACAATTACAAATTAAATAGTAAAAAATCGTGTTTTTAAGTAAGCAGAAGAATATGGTGATGCCCTGAAAGATTTATTTGTAAGCATAAGCATATGCTCACGACTATATTCCCCGAGGGGGTAGTCAGAGATATTCTGAAACCTCAGAACATCCACGTTTCACCAGTAGTACCGAAACTCTGTCCAGTGTGACGGGGGGTGAGCCCGTCGCCACTTATAATGGACAGTGGGTACAATACACGCCTCGAAATTTAAGCATGCAGGTTTCCTCACGATGTTTTCCTTCACCGAAAAGCCAGTGGTGTAACAAATCGTACATAAATTCCGAAAAACTCATTGGTACGAGTCGGCTTTGACGGGGATCGAACCATCGCCTCCTGCACAGCAGGCAAGGTTACTCGCCACTGGACCACCACAGCTTATTTATTTGTAAGTGCAGTTAATTAATAATACAATTATTATACCTTACAGCTTCGATAACATGGAGCGTCCGAGACGACACGGAATCTCTGCTGATCGCCGGCTCGTGCCTCACGCTGTGGAAACTGACCGAGCGAGCGCACGCCGTACACAAACTGTTGGCTAAAGGTATATTATAGTAACATGTCATGTCACGACTCGGAGTCTTTATCGACCACTTTACTCTTAGCCCTACAAACTTAATAAACACATGCACACCTTAAAACTAAGCAACTCCACCTGCTGCAGGTTTTGCAAGGAGGAAATGGAAACTCCCCTTCACATTCTCTACGATCGTGGTCCACTAATGCACAAACGAAGTATTCATCTTGGCAGACAGGTACTGACTCCAGATGAGATACAAAACCTCCCTGTGAAATACATACTGCGATTTCTAACTGCTGTAGGGATTAATAGGGAATTGTTGAAAGGGCGTTCACAAAAGATCAGCGATGGTCGAAGTGGTACAGGCGCAAGTCTGTTAAGGCCCCATTAACTCAATAATAATAATAGCCCTACAATCGTGCACTATGAATATCAGAATCACACGAAAACACTTGTCAATCAGCTAGAGATCGTCGTCGAGTACACACGCTGCCTGGAGTAACCAAACACTTCGTCATACCATAGGTTGCTACCATACCCTAGGTTTCTTGCAGTTTCTTCTCCATGGTGTTCGTACTTGCGAAACGGGGGTAAATGTCGAGTCAGTGAAAGATAATTATTGACTCGACATTCATGATTCATTCATAATTCATAATTCATTTATTGCATCATATGGTAAAGAACATAGAGGTGAACATTTCATGATAATAGATAATTATCAAGAAAGAAATGAAAGAGTCATCGTCCGATCGTTTTTCGTTTGGAAGTCTGCCTCCGTGGTCTAATGGTTAGAGCATTGGGCTCTTGACACGGAGGTCGTGGGTTCGATTCCTACGGGGGGCACCTAGTGAAATGTCACTTTGTGTGTTTTCCCCAGTTGGTTAGGACATTGCAGGCTGAGTCACCTGATTGTCTGAAAAGAAAGATGATTCCGTGCTTCGGATAACACGTTAAGCTGTTGGTCCCGGCTACTATCACTGGTGGTAGTAGTCGTTACATAAAAACCACGTCAGAGGCCGTAAGGCGGTTTGAATAAACTCTGACACCAGGGCTTTGCAGCCCACTCGTATGAAGAAGTTTGGAAGTCGTTTGCTTCACCGCAAACCTATTTATACTTTTAATAATTTCAGGACCAATTCAAGGCAGTACAACGCCAGGCGGTGGACAGAAAACAGGCACCGATTGCTTCAATACATTGGTAAGATTTGCGTTTATTCTTAAATTAAAGATTTAGAAAACATTAACGATTTTTGTAAAACTTGCCATAATTCAGCCGTAATACTTACCATAATTCAGGCTTCTTCGTTACCCGAGGCACAGATTATATAATACTATACAGTACAGATGCCCAACGTCAAACAATGGAACGCGATTACCGTAACGCGGGCAGTCTTCGGGCAAAGTAAATTGCTTGATTTTCCGAGGCTCATGAGATTTTTTTGTAGTCAGATCATGTACTTTTAATAACAATTTACACCTTTACGTAAACATTAATTACAAATCGATACCATAACGCCATATATTGCCATTTTTTTAACAAAAATTTTATTTGTATGGGATAGGGCAAGGAATAAATGATTATGATTATGATTATAGGACACCATGCCCGAGGTGAAGTTTGTTTTTGTTTGTTAGTTTTTTTGTGTACACGGCGACACAAAGCTATACAAAACCAACATAAGCTGGCCGTGCAACGTTATAAGTTACTCAACCTTGGCGCGGTCAACTTATTTTGGATTTCTATGGCTTTTTGTGTCCAGACAAAATATGTTTAAAATTGTAAATATATTTTATCGACAGGTTTGGCAGCAGACAGGATCGTGGCCGGTGGAGAGAGGAGCGGTTCATACATCGCGAGGAGCCTCGCACTGTGTGCTCGCCTCCACACACGCGCTGCATCTACTGTCTACAGACACACACACGCACACACAACAATATGTGAGTATGTGTGGAGCGAGGAACCGTTCATACATCTGTTATTTTACTGTTGTGACGTAGCCTACGTTGCTGATTTAGAAATTTTGTTAATTTAGTCGTGTTTTTGTATTTTTTTGCTAATAAATAATTTTTCTGTTTGTCAAATTGTTATGGAATTTATGTTCTGAAATAAATGATTTGAATTCATTTGATTAATGTGTCAACCGTGGTGGTGGTGGTAACCTTGCCTGCCGTGCAGGAGGCGATGGTTCGATCCCCGTCCAGGCCGACTCGTACCAATGAGTTTTTCGGAATTTATGTACGATTTGTAACACCACTGGCTTTTCGGTGAAGGAAAACATCGTGAGGAAACCTGCATGCTTCAATTTCGAGGCATGTATTGTACCCACTGTCCATTATAAGTGGCAACGGGCTCACCCCCCGTCACACTGGACAGAGTTTCGGTACTACTGGTGAAACGTGGATGTTCTGAGGTTTCAAAATATCTCTGACTACCCCCTCGGGGAATATAGTCGTGAGCATATGCTTATGCTTATGATTAATGTGTCTAAATGCAGATCTTTCATATGTATTTTTTTACGTTCGGTGACAAATCAGAAAAAATGTCTTATTGCGCGGTTTCTAACTGTAAAAACTAAACTTCTAAGGTGACTGAAGATTTTAGTACTTAATTTTAATTAAAAACGTAATTTAATTACAATAAAAATACACGGTTGGTCCGAAACAGTCACGCGCGGAACACAAGTAAAACCATGATTATAACCGTTCTATCTTAATTTATTTCTGTGGTGTAGGTGCTTATCTCTGTACCTAACCCCGAATGACGGAGGCATGCCTCGGTCATGTGCTAAATATTTATTTATTTATCTGTGACAGCTATGTTCCCGAGCTGTAGTGACGAGTTGTAACGAGATAGTGACAGCCGGCTCTCCTGCCAAGAAGACCAAGTACTCGCCCGGCACAGCGTCCGTATGTATTGTTTTGTTACCTACATTCTTTTAGTTTAGGTAAAATAAAGAAAACTGCGCTGTATTTAGAATAATAAAAACATGTCCAACAAAACCACCTATCATGTACTCTGTGTGAGCAATAAACAATTATGAATTATGAAAAAGTTGTTAGTTCATCATATATAGTTAATAGTACATTAGGATACAAGTAAGCTAAGTTGGTAATTACAGTCGAGACTGGATTGCAGCACAAGCCGCAGGCGAGGGCTCCCAAGTAACACCAGCAAGTTGCTTTAAACCTTTATACACTATAAATTGCCTATTAGTGGTTAATATATAGACAACCGTGTTCTAAAGGTGATTTATAATAAGATGAAACATTCTAATAGAGTGTAGTGTCTCAGATCCACGTTTTAGAACCTCCTTTAAACTAAAAGATTAATCTAGTGTAAATAAACTAGTTGCTATCTACACTTAGTTTGGAAAAAGTGTTTGTTTAGAGTAATAATTCTGAAAGGAACATATTTTAAGACTTTCTGTAGGGTGATTTGACTATCATAAGCTAATTTGTTTTAGACGTGATCAATGTGGTTTAATACTGGTCTATAAATAAATGTTTATTAGAATGTTCTAGACGGACACAGTTTATATCTATTGTACAGAGTAAAATCTGAAGGCTTCCCGCTTAAATGTGTTTATAGAGGTTAGTTTTGAAAAGATACGTTAATAAGTGTTTTTATTCTACTGCTGGACGGTGTTCAACTATCCAGCAATGGAAAAAGTAAAAAAAACAAATATTCCGGGGGATTTCGACGAAATGTTCGTAAATAGGTACATGGAAAATAAGGAGATATTAGAACAAGATACAATAGTGTTTTTGTCTCAGGAAAAAAATAGCTAGCTGTCCCCCACTGGAGCCGACCGGGAAAATATGTTATCGTTGTCCCCCACTAAAATAGTATCAATGGATTTTAATGGAAACACTGTAAATGGTGTAATGTAATGTGTGTAAATAGTGTGCTTTATACATTAATAATAAAATAATAATGTCATAAATTCGAATACAACACTTATTAATTATTTATATGGTTATAGCCGAAGAGCGGACAGTTGGCAACCCTACCTCATCGAGTAGCAAGATGTGACCTACCTATTATAGGGTGTAGCACATCAGAAAGGTACCTACGTCTAAAAGTACAGGGTTGACTGGAGGGTTTTGTACAGTGAACATTTTTTTTGGTGTAAATTATCTCGTCGAGTAACAAAATGCGACCTACCTAGGGTGTAGCACATCAGAAAGGTTCGTCTAAAAGTACAGGGTTGACTGGGCGTAGCCTTAGTTTACAGTGAGCAAAAAAGTTGTCATTTTTTTTGGTGTAAATTACCTCATTGAGTTACAAGTTGGCATATAGTACAGACGATAGAACTCATCGAGAAGTGCCGAATTATATAGTTCCCGGTAGCTCTACTATTCCAGGCTACGGCAGTGGTCTAGCTAACGGTAGGGCGGGGAATGCTAAGAATACCCGGGTTACCAGAGGCTGCCAACATCAACGACTGTTATTGGCGACGTTAACGTATAACAGACGAACACTGATGGAGGACGAAAAGTTCACGAAACTCGAGATAGAACTAAAAAAGATTGAGAGGCATATTCTTGGGTTGTCAGAGGTCCGAAGACAGGGGGAGGATACGATGACCCGAATCTGGCCACTTGTTCTACTTCCGAGAAGGCGAAAGCCTGTTCCAGGGTGGCGTAGGATTTCTCGTCAACAAAACCCAAACAACCAATGCAATGGAGATCAGCAGCGTGCTAAAATTCTCCAAAAGGTGCAGCTTGAAGGTTGTACAGGTATACGCCTACTACGACGGGCTCTGACGAAGAAGTCGAATCGGTATACGAGGATATCTCTAGAGCTATCAACGATACTGCAAAGACTCATTTCACGGTTGTGATGGGGGATTTCAATATCAAAGTGGGTACAGGAGAACGATGAGTCAAAGGTGGGTCAGCACGGTATTGGTAACAGAAACCAGAGAGGGCATATGCTGCTTGGCTTCCTAGAGAGGCAAGGGTTATACTTGATGAACTCATTCTTCAAGAAGCAGCCCCAAAGGAGCTGGACCTGGCGAAGCCCTGACAGCCGGACGAAAAATGAGATCGACTTAATCATGACTTATAAACGGCACATATTCAGAGACGTATCAGTGATCAATAGGTTTAACAACGGAAGTGATCACCGACTTGTCCGAGGCACTCTGAATATAATTACAAGCTCGAGTGAAGACGTCTGATGAAATCGACTCCCCGTCCCACATTTCCACACACAGCACCAAACTGTAGTTGGAAGTGACAGCTTCCAACTTGACCTTCATAACATAATTGATTCGTTGGAAACCACCGAGGACGCGGAAGTTGGCGAGGCTACAAACCAACTAGTAAAAGCTCTCCGTGAAGTGGGCTACAGGCATTTCCACATGCAGCGTGTCGCAAAAGATTCCAAGCTCTCAAGCGAGACTCTGGAGTTTATAAGGCATAGACGTAAAATCCTGTCTGAGCAAGAGTTTTCGGCAGAACATCGGGCTCTCAATAAACAAATAAAAAAGCTGATACGGCGCGACCTCTGAACACACACGCTCCATAGAGGAGGCGATATAGCAGAACCAGGGGTCGAAAGTGTTCGCTCAGCAGCTCGGGAGATGCCACCTGTCTAAACTCAAAACAGCGGACGGGAAGATCGTTGCCTCTAAGCCGGAGCTCCTCGCTGAAATTAAGAAGTTCTTTGGAAGTCTGTATGCAACACACGCTCCAAAGCCTGTAGCTCGCAACACCCGCTCCAAAGCCTGTAGCTTGCGACACCGACCCCAGATCAGGGACTGAATTACCGAAAAATTTAGGTATATTTATTTTACGGTATGACGTCATACCGATAAATTCTGGTTAAAGAAAAATTTCAATACCGAAATAAATTACGGTACTGGAAAATAAACGGTATTCTTAAATACCATCACCTAACTAATCTTTATGAATAAAGGTTTTCTTTGATAAATTGCCATGCCGCGCTTCTACCATGCTTCAATTCGTTTCATTCGCTACGTGGCAGCAACAATGGCCAGCCACGTTTTTCATTACGTACGTATTCCTTTATAAGAAAACGGTACGGTACCTTTATAGCATTACGGTACCGTTATGTTTTTACGGTACGGTCATGGTGTAAGAGAACGGTACCGTTATGCCTAACCTTAATAGCATTACGGTACCGTTACATTTTTACAGTTCTGGTACCGAGTGCTTTAACCGCTTTCAGTCCCTGCCCCAGATCCCCAATAATAAGCCACTGTACGGACGATATCCCGCAAGTTGACTCGAGTGAGATTAGGAAAACCCTCATACAACAAAAAAATAACAAAGCTCCGGGTGAAGACGGAATAACAACAATGCTTCTGAAGGCTGGAGGTACTCAGGAAAGGCTCTTTAATTCCGTTATTCACAATGGCATAACACCGGAGTCGTGGAGCGGAAGTATTGTGGTCTTGTTGTAAAAGACTACGTCTACCTTGGACAGACTATAAGACTAGGAAGAAACAACTTCGACAAGGAGGCCGTTAGGCGCATCCATCTAGGATGGGCTGCTTTCGGGAAACTACATCATATATTTGCCTCGGCTCTACAACAACGCCTTAAAACGAAGGTATTCAATCAGTGCGTCCTGCCAGTAATGACCTATGGTGCGAAAACATGGACCCTGACGATAGGACTACCTAGTTCATAAATTCTAGGTCCCTCAGCGAGCTATTTTTTTGGGCCGGCCATGTCTGTCGCATCAGGAAAGGTGGGCAAGAATTGTCACGCCCTGGATCCCAGAAAACGGTCATCGGCGTCCAGGTCGTCCTAGGAAGAGGTGGCGGTACGATCTAGATGCTTTCGATAACGCGTGGCCAGAGCATGCGCAGGACAGAGATGGTTGGAGGATTAAAGGGAAGGCCTTTCCCCAGCAGTGGGATGAAATAGGCTAGAAAAAATTTTTTTTTTTATTTATCAGTACAAAATTGTAACAGACCCATAGAATACATATCTTAATCTAGAATAAGCGTAGCATAAGCATAAGCATAATGCTCACGACTGTATTCCCCGATGGGTAGTCAGAGATATTTTGAAACCTCAGAACATCCACGTTTCACGAGTAGTACCGGAACTCTGTCCAGTGTAACGGGGTGTGAGCCCGTCGCCACTTGTAATGGACAATGGGTACAATACATGCCTCGAAATTGAAGCATGCCGGTTTGCTTACGATGTTTTTCGTCACCGAAAAGCCAATGGTCTTACAAATCGTACATAAATTCCGAAAAACTCATTGGTACGAGTCGGCCTGGACGGGATCGAACCATCGCCTCCTGCACGGCATGCAAGGTTACTCGCCACTAGACCACCACGGCTTATACTCTTCAGTTTTCTGTATAATCTGCCTTACAGTGAAACTCGTCGAATTTTCGAGCGTGACGGTTCGTAATAAACACTCGAACACTTATAGACATGGCTCAGAAGTGAGATCGGTCTGTAGTTCTTGAGGAGGGTTTTATCTCCTTTTTTGAAGAACAAGACCACAACACTTCCGCTCCATACCTCCGGTGTTATACCATTGTGTATACCGGAATTAAAGAGCCTTCCTAGGACTTTCAGGACACCTCAGGTACCAGAGTAACTCCAGCCTTCAGAAGCATTGTTGTATTCCGTCTTCACCCGGAGCACTGTTATTTTTCAGTTGTTTGAGGGCTTTTCTAATCTCACTCGAGTCAACGTCCGGGATATCGTCTGTGTAGTGTTTATTATTGGGGACCTGGAGTCAGTGTTGCGAGCTACAGGCTTTGGAGAGTGTGATGCATACAGACTTCCATATAACTTATCAACTTCAGCGAGGAGCTCCGGCTTAGAGGAAACAATCTTGGCATCTCCCAAGCTACTGAGCGAACACTTTCGCCCCTGGTTATCAGCTTTTTTATTTGTTTATTGAGAGCCCGATGTTCTGCCGAAAACTCTTGCTCAGACAGGATTTCACGTCTATGCCTCATAAGCTCCAGAGTCTCGCTTGAGAGCTTGGAAGCTTTTGCCACACGCTGCATGCGGAAATGCCTGTAGCCCAATTCACGGAGAGCGTTTACTAGTTGGTTTGTAGCCTCGCCAACTTCCGCGTCCTCGGTGGTTGCCAACGAATCAATTATGTTATGAAGGTCAAGTTGAAAGCTGTCACTTCCAACTACAGTTTGGTGCTGTGTGTGGAAGTGTGGGACGGAGAGTCGATTTCATCAGACGTCTTCTTTCGAGCTTGTAATTATATTCAGAGTGCCTCGGACAAGTCGGTGATCACTTCCGTTGTTAAACCTATTGATCACTGATACGTCTCTGAATATGTACCGTTTATAAGTCATGATTAAGTCGATCTCATTTTTCGTCCGGCTGTCAGGGCTTCGCCAGGTCCAGCTCCTTTGGGGCTGCTTCTTGAAGAATGAGTTCATCAAGTATAGCCCTTGCCTCTCTAGGAAGCCAAGCAGCATAATTGTCCTCTCTGGTTTCTGTTACCAATACCGTGCTGACCCACCTTCGACTCATCGTTCTCCTGTACCCACTTTGGTATTGAAATCCCCCATCACAACCGTGAAATGAGACTTTGCAGTATCGTTGATAGCTCTAGAGATATCCTCGTATACCGATTCGACTTCTTCGTCAGAGCCCGTCGTAGTAGGCGTATACCTGTACAACCTTCAAGCTGCACCTTTTGGAGAATTTTAGCACGCGGTATTCTACCCGATTCGACACACTGCTGATCTGTTCTCAGCTTGGCCATGAATTTATAATTAGTTAATAAGATATTGTAATGAGTTAATTTAATACACGAATTAGCATCTCTGACATTATCAAAATAATAATTTGTAAGCCGCAAGGTAAGACATGGAGGACCTAATTTATTTTTGTAACACCTGCTTGTAAAACTACGCATGTCATACAAATAAATGCATCTTTATCTTTATCTCTATCTCCATTACATTGTTGATGAGGGTTTTGTTGACGAGAAATCCTACGCCACCCTGAGACAGCCTTTCGCCTTCTCGGAAGTAGAACAAGTGGCCAGATTCTAGGGTCATCGTATCCTCCCCCTTTCTTCGGACCTCTGACAAGCCAAGAATATGATTCTCAATCTTTTTTAGTTCTATCTCGAGTTTCGTGAACTTTTCGTCCTCCATCAGTGTTCGTCCGTTGTACGTAGCCAATAACAGTCGTTGATGTTGGCAGCCTCTGGTAACCCGGGTATTCTTAGGATTCCCCGCCCTACCGTTAGCTAGACCACTGCCGTAGCCTGGAATAGTAGAGCTGCTGGAAACTAGGGGCCGGGGCCATGTGGGACTAAATTCCATATTTGGGAGGTAAAAATGCCATAATCACTACGCTTGGCAGAGCGGGTTGGTGATCGCAGGGATATACCAGTTGCACCGGTGATGCTGCTGCCCATCATAGGTCGAGGGATTTTGGTATAGCCCGCTTTGGATGGATATACCGGAATCACAGTCGGTCGCCAGAGCTTCGTTGGTTAGTCGGCAGGGTGCACCACGAGCAGATGAGGTTGGCAGTTAGGTTGTCGCCATAGTGTACTGCGTTTACCCCTTACACCCCGACAGTAATAGATCTCTGAAATACCTATTCTTCAAATTTCATGTACTTTTCCTCTTAATACTGACTGACCAGATTTATTACACTGACCGTAACAATTATAATAAAATATACAGTATTTACACGCCTTTTATAGGTTTGGTCATAGGTTTCATAGGTTTTTCAAAAATATCCAAAAAGTGGCGACACAGTCAGTATGCAACTGACTGTGTCGCCACTTTTTGGATATTTTTTGCTAACGGTACACAATTTTTAAGTTTGTGTCCCTCCAAATTAATACCTATAATTGATTACTACATGCCACCAATCTCTCAACCATCCATGGACACATTTCCAAGACGTTGTTGCATCAATCAGTTTTTACATTCGAACATAAAACTCGGCCGACTAAGAAAAGTTCCAGGTTAATAGGCAACCTATGTTAATAATTAATAAGACGACTAGAGCTATCAAATGGCAAAGTCTCATTTTGTTACGCAATGAGGTAATTTTTTGAATCAATCAATCAAAAGTATATTTATTCAAAATAGGATACAATGTACCTCTTTTCGAACGTCACAATATATAAATTATGTCAAATTGTAATCACACCACGCTTTTGTATCTTCAATATAATCAACAATTCTATAATACGCCTTGCCAGATAACGACTTCTTAATAATGTAATTTAAACTTTCTTTCAGATAAGTTTAATATATCCTTAGGTATCTTATTGTAAAGCCCATAAATGATGTATTGACCCTACTGAGTCTGAACACAGGGGTGTCAAGTTTATTTTTGTTTCTAAGATTAAAGTTGTGCCTGTCACTGTTCTTTGGAAATTGTGCAATATTTTTACGGACATACATTATATTTTCGTAAATAAATTGACCAGCAACGGTTAAAATTTTAATGTCTTTAAAACGGTACCTAAGCGAATTTCGACGACGCAGTTTGTAAATTGCACGTACTGCCCTTTTTTGTAGCACAAATATTGTAGGTATTAATATCGGATGCTCGTCCCCAAAACAAAATACCATAAGACATGATGCTGTAAAAGTAGCTGAAATAGACTAGCCTCGCAGTTGCAACATCCGTTATTTGTCTTATTTTCCAAACTGCATATGCAGCAGAGCTTAACCTGCCTGCTAAAGATTTTATATGTGGGCTCCACTGAAGTTTTGAGTCTAAAGTTATACCTAAGAAAATGGTTTTGTCCACAAATTCTAGCTTATCGTTATCAATAATTACACTACAGTTCCCCTGTCTAACATTAGGAAGACAAAAATTAATACATTTGGTTTTCTTGGAATTAAGAACTAAATTGTTTATAGTGAACCACTTTAGTATCAGCTGAAGAGTATTGTTTACCGTGCAAATTTGATCATCATTTCTGTCGACTTTAAAAATAAGTGATGTGTCATCGGCAAATAATACTATCTTAGTCATGTCATGTACCATATACGGAAGATCATTTATGTAGGTTAGAAAAAGAAAAGAACCCAATATAGAGCCCTGAGGTACACCCATTTTCATACGAGCACCAGAGGATTAAACTTCATTTATTTCCACACTTTGAACTCGTTCTCTAAAATAAGAGCCAATCAAATCCAAACCTTTATCTCCAACTCCATAGTGTTTTAGTTTGCCTAGCAAGGTCTCATGCTCAACACAATCAAACGCCTTTGATAAGTCACAGAACATTTTCAAAGAATTTTCCCAGGCACCAAAAATGTGCTGATTAAGATCAATGCCGGCATCAGTCGTATTTCGTCCCTTAGTAAAACCGTATTGCTGAAGATGGAAAAGTTTATGCATATTGAAGTATGAAAGCATTTGATTGAGCATGAGCTTTTCAAATATATTGCTGAACACTGGAAGAATAGATACCGGCCTGTAATTGCCTAGATCTGATTTGTCCCCAGACTTAAACAGTGGTATTACTTTACTAAACTTCATTAAGTCAGGAAAGACGCCTAAGTCTATACACAATTGTTGAATAAATATGATAAAGGGCCAGCAACAAGTGAAATGACTGAACTTATTAGCTTCACTGACATACCCCAAAGATCTTCTGTATTTTTCAAATTAAGTGATTTAAAAGTCCTTACTAAAGTGCAAGGGTCATTTTGCTAAACTTTAATTGAAGATGGGGAGAAATATTAACATTTTCCTTAAGTAAGGCTTATGCCAGTACAGGAGATGACCGCAAGTTCTGAGTTGTTTTTTATGGGAATATTAGCCAAGAAGGTTTCAAACAGCTGAGCCACTTCAGCATTAGAACTTATTAAACCCTTATCAGTGTTCAAGGAATTTTTAGCCACTATAGAATCAGGCCGACTCAGGAAAGTCCCAGGACTAGGCGAGGCAACAACCCTATATAATTCGGCACTTCTCGATGAGTTCTATCGTCTGTACTATTAGTTCGGTAATTCTGTGTTTTTCAGACCAACAAATTAATAAAGTTTTGAAACTTATGTGGCATGATACCTTTGGGTGTGGTGTTCAAAACTCACAACCCTCCCTCCCCCTCCACCTGACGCTTCACCCCCCCTCGCCTTGAAGTTTGTCCCCGTTAACAGTTTTTTATCTTTTTTGCAAAAACTATAATAGATACAAAAAAAATGTCAAAGGTACAAATTATCCTCATTAAATTTTACACAAAATAAGTTATATGCACTTTCTTCATAGGACTTAACCTTTGAGGGCTAGAGGGACGAGAAAGTAACAACATTTCAAAAGTTATGAAATTTGTATGGCGACCCTCGTGAAAGTTGAAGATAAAAATTAAATGATTCCATATTCTTAATAAGCGACCCCCAATACCCTCGGATACAAATTTTCAGTCGGATCGGTGAACCTTTAAAAGCTGCTTTGGCGTTTGAAATTTCTATGGCAGCCATCATATCTATCATAGTTTCCGCGGGCCGTTGACCTCATCCTTCAGGATTCGACCTTCTAAAGAAGTCAGTTTTCCCTGTATCACCAAAGCATCCATGTGATGATCCCTAAATTTCATCCTTGTACCGAAAGGGGAACCCGGAGATCAATTGGAGGTATCTGGTTGATCCCCACCACTTTCCATAGAGAGTACATAGATACCTACTCGGATTGTTCACCGGGTTTCCCTCAACCAACGTATAGTAAAATTATTTCGGGGATCATCATTAGGATGTCTTGGTGTTAAAATGAATATTTCTACTTCCTCAGAAGGTCGAATCCTGAAGGATGAGGTCAACGGCCCGCGGAAACTATGATAGATATGTATGGCTGCAATGGAAATTTTAAACGCCTAAGCAGCTTTTAAAGGTTCACCGATCCGACTGAAAATTTGTATCCGAGGGTATTCGGGGTCGCTTATTAAGAATATGGAAACATTTCATTTTTATCTTCAACTTTCACGAGGGTCGCCATACAAATTTCATAACTTTTGAAATGTTGTTACTTTCTCGTCCCTCTAGCCCTCAAAGGTTAAGTCCTATGAAGAAAGTGCATATTATTTATTTTGTGTATAATTTAATGAGGATAATTTGTACCTTTGACATTTTTTTTGTATCTATTATAGTTTTTACAAAAAAGATAAAAAACTGTTAACGGGGACAAACTTCAAGGCGAGGGGGGGTGAAGCGTCAGGGGGAGGGGGAGGGAGAGTTGTGAGTTTTGAACACCACACACAAAGGTATCATGCCACATAAGTTTCAAAACTTTATTAATTTGTTTGTTATCCCCATACATTGAATACATAGAATTACTGTACTATATATGCTAACTTGTTGCTCAATGAGGTAATTTACACCAAAAAAAATGACAACTTTTTTGCTCACTCTACAATACCCTCCAGGTTACGCCCAGTCAACCCTGTACTTTGAGACGTACCTTTCTGATGTGCTACACCCTAGGTAATGGCCTCCGCTCATTGCAGCGATATAATCGCTGCGATTTTGCGATAAAGGCTTCCGCACATTGCAGCGATATTATCGAGCGATATTATCGACAGCGATATCGCGACACCTTAAACACTGCAGCGATTCCGCGATTCGCGTCACGCATGCGCACACCATTGAATGTAGTAGAAAGAGATTGCGTCAGGTTGCGATAATATCGCGGCAGTGTCTGGGATCGAGCGCGTCCCCATACAAAATGTACTGAGAACAATTATCGCAAAATCGCAGCGATATTATCGCTCGATAATATCGCGGCAGTGTGTAGGATCGAGCGCGTCCCCATACAAAATGTACTGAGAACAATTATCGCAAAATCGCAGCGATATTATCGCTCGATAATATCGCGGCAGTGTGTAGGATCGAGCGTGTCCCCATACAAAATGTACTGAGAACAATTATCGCAAAATCGCAGCGATAATATCGCTCGATAATATCGCTGCAATAAGCAGAGGCCTTAATTGTTCTCAGTACATTTTGTATAGGGACGCGCTCGATCCCACACACTGCCGCGATATTATCGCAACCTGACGCAATCTCTTTCTACTACATTCAGTGAAGGGCGCATGCGTGACGCGAATCGCGGAATCGCTGCAGTGTGTAAGGTGTCGCGATATCGCTGTCGATAATATCGCTCGATAAAATCGCTCGATAATATCGCTGCAATGTGCGGAAGCCTTCTTGTTACTTGATCAGGTAGGGTTGCCAACTGTCCGCTCTTCGGCTATTAGGGTGCCGCAAAGAGAGTCGCACACTTAGAAAAATTTTATGATAATTTTATATGGAGATGGGACTTAGAAAAAATTTGGTCGAAATTGTATGAACCATCGACTTTCGGGTGAAATTAGTATGGGGGCTGGACTACGAGCATATACCCCTATAGAGACGTAATACATGCGAATTTAAAAGAAAACAATTCTGTCAACTAGCTGCGGTGCGGGGGGGACGGAAATGCTCCGAAGTACTACGAAGTCTATTCGAAACAATGGCGGAAAACAAAGGCGTTGCGAAATATATAAGTGACAAGTCACTGATGAGTTGACAGAGTTGGGTCGCCTTATATTACGTCTCTATTTGTACGTACTGGTATGTACTCGTAGGGGCTGGACTTGTAAAATTTTAAAAAATGTTTTTTTTGTACCTCAGGTATTCAAAAATTTAGCTATTTTTTCGCTAGGATTCACCGTTATCTAGATATTTTATAAATTATGTTTTTATAAAGGGAAGGGGGTGCGATCTAACTCAGTCGGTTAGGTTAGCGGGGAGCGAAGCGACGAGCATGTTAGGTTTCTTGCAGTGTTGCCAACGTCCACTGTCTGGATTACCCAAAAACATAACTGAAAATCCCCAATTTTGGGGAAAGTCAGATCGATATTCCCCACATGTTTTTAGCAAAGAAATAAGTACTATTCATAGAAATCTAATATATTTATTACTTAAACTTCAATATTTAAATGTGTAAATTGTCAATTATCTTGCTGACTGTACATTTTTTTTCAAAATCTGTGAATGCAGTTCGAAATGTTTCAAAAAGTTAGCTCTTCATTGCGCCATAGTTAACATCATTTGACGGATCAAATTTTCGGTTCCCTGGCTCCCTCCATTCTTCTTAATACCTTCTCTAATGGCCATAAGTGCTACTTACTACTGTCATTGTGCAGGCAATTACGATTCTCTGTTTTTAAATTCTTCAGAACGCTAAATTTTCTTTCGACAGATGCGTTTGAGAAAAGCAGAACGATCAATAGGCTTATTGCCTTATATTTCAAATTTTTATTGTACTTTGATTTGATGGATATAAATGCTGCCATAAAATAAACTCTAAAACCTTCCTGCTGTTGCAAGTTGAGTTAAATATACATAATTTATAAATTATACTTAGGTACTTCTTATACTACTTTTATGACTTCTTAGTTCAGTTCTAGTGTAAATGTCTCAATTCCCCGCATTTTCCCCACATAAACGCTCTCCCCACAAATTACCCAATCGGACTGAAAATCCCCGCAGTTTGGGGAATTCCCCACAGATTGGCAACGCTGGTTTCTTGCGACCACCAGAACCGAATTGCTACTGTTTAGCTAGTCTACCAACTCAAAAAAAAATTGGACTTAAAAAAAAGGGTGAGGGGGGGGGGGGGGGGTCACACTGGGCAGAGTTTAGGTACTATAGAAACGGGGATGTTATGAGTTTTCAGAATATTATATCTGACATACCCATGGGGAATATTGTCATGAGGATATGTCGACTGATGTTCTTATATGATTGAAAAATCATTATTATTTTGGACTACTATCAAGATTTTTACTCATGTTCACATAATACTTAAGTAATAAATAAAAAG
The DNA here is from genome assembly GCA_963693445.1 of Agonopterix heracliana. Classification (NCBI taxonomy): domain Eukaryota; kingdom Metazoa; phylum Arthropoda; class Insecta; order Lepidoptera; family Depressariidae; genus Agonopterix; species Agonopterix heracliana. The sequence goes on from OY856334.1 coordinate 379,038, forward strand.
GCTTTAACTTTCCTACCTACTTGTTTTCTTGTTTAATTTTAAATATTGTATGAAACCTTCACACTTGCACTTCACATCTCAGAGCCTTGTAAACGTTTGGTACGACTATGACAAGAAATTACAGTATATAAACATTGCATTTTATAGACCACCATACAAGCTTCATAGGAGTAATTTACTATTTAACGGAATGAAATGTCAGTGACTAGTATTTTAATCTAGTGAAAGTCATATTGTGTTCTATAGCTTTCTCTATAGGATACAAACTCTTGTCACGGTTCAAGGTGCAAAGCGTCGCCATTTTAAAAATTAAAATGGAACCTAAAAAGAGTAATACATATTTGATGTAGCTTTAAACACTTGTTTTGACCACTAAAAACTATAAATTACTTGAAATGGATACTTTTTATGAGGAAGCATCATAAAAATATAATTTTTGTTGAAATTAAATGAAAAACTAAAATGCAATATGATTTATGAAAATGTTAAAAATAATTTCTTTTAGCTTAAATGTTATAATACAGCGAGCGCTTTAGTTTTATACAATCATCTCCATATTTCCCACGATACAATTAAATCCGCACTCTCATTCGCGCTGTCTATACGAAATACCAACGCGTGATAAATATGATCTTAATGTTAATAAAATGTAAACGCCATGTTGAAATAAATATCATAAGTGTCAAACGTACGCCATTAGGAAACAAAACAATTTTAAGCGGTTTATTCTTGTATGATTCTTGTGATTATAAATTTTTAGCCGATCGGTTATAAAATGGTGTAAAGAATGTCTGTTTTACTATCCTAATATTATCATAAGACTATCTACTACACTAAATTTGTGCTCTAGAAACTGTTTAAACGTATTCCTGTAAAGGTTAGTCATAAGAGTTGGCTCCGAAACTCGTTGTCTTATGACTATCCTGGTTTCGCACTATAAACGTTGCCCATTTTTCGGTAACTGTGTCTATACGAGCTCTAGGAGATGTCTACACGGACGATTCGCTCTTATGGTAGACAACGGAAGTAAATTCTAGTAGTTATCCTATATCCTCTTATTAGATATTGTTGTGCAGCTTGGGCTGTAATCGGGCCGATTCTGTAATGACCAATGCTCAATCGTTTCATACGACATCAAAAAAATGTTTAGACAAATACTTGTGAAAACTGGTACCCAGACTTCTTTCTTCCCGCGCACTGCACCTGTGTGCAATTTACTACTGAGCGCGCAGGTATTACCGCTCTATTGCCGTAATATAAAGTAAAACGCAAGCGTGTTGCATTATGTCCCTAAAAGCGGTGCTATAAGAGCCACTTAACAAGCAATTGTGTCGAAAATTCAAGTACTAAACTATTTTGACCACGGTTAATCCATAACGTATCGCAAATCAAAATAAATAAATATTGCAGGGTCAAGGAGGGGCGACAGTATCGTGGTGTGCACAGTCATACCTCGGCGGTGTAGTGGTGTGCGTAGACACTAGGGCTCAACTACACGTGTACAAGCTGCCGCAGCCCTGGACCGACAGCAGTGAGTATACTTATAGTATAGTATAGTTGTGTAGACATTAGATACTCTGGCTCAAATACACGTGTACAAGCCATGTACAATAATTCGGTATGTCAAGTTTTATTTATTCATTTTATATTTTTTACGGATAGTAGAGGCCGTAAGGTGGTTTGAATAAACTCTGACACTAGCGCTTGCTGCCCACACGTTAAAAAGAATTAGACGGACGGAACAACTAGACATACCGAATTGTGACTCGTTTGTTTGTTTGTTTACAGCAACAAACTTGGGTGTCCAACTGGCCTGCAATACCTTCGAGTACGCTCTCGTGGGTGCGTGGGATTACCTCGACTTACTGCTCACCCTCAAACCGAATATCGTCGAGCCGCTTACTGAGAGGTAAGAAACTGATTAAGCATTTATATTTTAATAGTTATTAAGTCGTGTTATGTTGTATTGTTTCTGGCTGCATCTTCTCTACAGCGACAACACGTTCCGACGTGGTGGTAGCTTAAAAAAAGGATTTGACTCAAGCTCCTATATTGAATACATTATTTGAGTTTAATTTTATTTGGAATGAACTTTTGGACTTTTGGTCTAAACTCTTCCCCGTTACATAACAAATTATTCAAATTCCGGTTTTTCTCACAGCGTGTGTTGCGCTATCCATAGAACTGTTCCACTGAACAGAGTTTTGGATACTCATAGTGGAATACATACATACATGTTCTCACTGGAATAGGCAGTGACAACGGAACGCCACCTACTACGATCCTGACAGACTTTCGCTTCCTCCACTTTCATTAGTCTCTTCATGCATGTTTGTCGGTTTCGGGGACATTTGACCTGACCCTTTTTAAGCACGTTACCAAATTGGTCATGTCCATAGACATATTACTCTAGCGATAGACAAGCTCGTTCAAACAAATAACATGTCAAAACAACACAAAATGACACATTGCGGTCTGTCATTGCCATAGTGACGAAGTGAACTCGGGAACATCAATCAGGTGCGTACACCTCATTCAAGTGGAACATGTTGCTTCTATGGAAGGGCAAGTCTATCGCTAGAGTTTAAGTCTATGGTCATGTCCGTCTATTTTGTCCCCTTCCACTTACGCTTGCCTTATAAATTGCCCTCATCAATCTGCTCTCATCCATTCTCTCCAAAACCATCTCAACATACATTTCTCTATATTTTTCACTACATCCTCTTTTAGACCACAACGTTTAATTCGATTAACCTATTTTTCAATTTATCCATCACAGTTACACCACACATACTTCTCAATGAGCGCATTTCTACGGCGTTAATCCTACTTTAGTGTTTTTTCTGCCATACCCAAGATTCACTTCCATACATCAATTATTTCGGGACGAACACACGTGCCTTCTTGGACACTTGTATGAAAAAACAATAATATGTAGATATTATGTTGTCGCAGACTGACGGAGACCTTCCAGCGACAGCCGCCCGCGTTCCAGCAGTATTACTACCACAGCTGGCTCAAACTGAGGATAGCTCTATGCAGGTGCGTATCACATTTGTACCAAACCATCGATCTTCGTTTAGCGCAGGCGGGACGAAAATTGACGATTTCCGTCCGGAGGGGAGAAATAGTTATTTGTTATGCTAGGCTGCAAAGTTGCTTTTTGACGCGAGTACTTTTATTGAAACCTGAGCAAGCGAAGGATTCTAGGACTCGCTTCGCTCGTGGTTCAAATAATAGAATCCTGAGCGTTTAGCGAAGGTTTCAAAGGTACGAGACGCAGAATAACTTTGCAGCCGAGCGAAACACACAATTTTTCACCTCACAACAGCGAGGAAAAAAAGTGAATTGCTAAAAAGAACATTTCAAAAAGTTTTTATTTTCGTGCTGGCCAGTGTCATGAAATAGTTATTAAGCATTTTCAGTGCATTGGCGGTATACAAAAATATTGAATAGACAGATTCGAATTTCAAAAACTCTTTCCACGCTAGCGGATAAAATACACTTTTGCACTCAGATTTCGAACGATAAACAGAATCTTTCCGAGCTTGTGAGGTGAAAAATCAATTTTTTGCCTTGCACTGGGATCCCACAGGCTATAACTATAACAACGCCCCCTCCACAGACTGCTGCCAACGACGCAGTCGTCGGCGTCGTGCCTGACGTCGCTGCAGATGACGAGCGCGCTGTGGGCGGCCGTCAGCGCCTCCCTACGCCCCGACGACAAGCTCGACGACAAGCCGCTCGCCGCGCTGCTCGACGAACACAACGACCACGACAAGGTAACGACCCACCTTTTGAATAAGATCTGACTGACTGACTGACTGACTGACGCCTAAACCGCTGAAGATAAAAACATGAAAATACGTATTCTACATAATTCGTTGGTGGTTTGTAGAAAGGGCGAATAAACCCATTTTTCGCAAAAACGTTTTTTTGGTTAGTTAGAACGGTGGCCCGTTTCTACAGGGTGGAATTGATATCATTAGCATCCTTTTATAAACTACTAGTGTTTTCCCGCGACTTCGTCCGCACACATTATATACCAGATTTTAAGTCAGATCATAAGCTATCCAACAAAAAAAGTTTCATCAAAATCGGTTCAGTAGTTTTAATTTCACCCTGTATATAGATTACTATAAACGCCGTACCTCAAAGACCACGGGAACAGGCAAAAGATGTACGTAAGGATCGTAGTAGATGGCGCGCTCTGGTCTCTGCCTACCCCAATGGGAAAGAGGCGTGACGTTATAGATAGATAGATAGACCTCTTCCAAAACGGGCCATTTTTGTACCGACTGTTACGTACGGCGTCAAAAAATATGGTAATAATAGTTGCCTAAACATACAACTAAAACTTTTTGTTTCAACGATATATTTTGTTTGTCATACAAACGAGATTTCATAGGATATCATGATGGATATTTTTGTTCAAATTGTGCAAAATGGAATTTAATGGAAAGATCGTTTTTTGTATCGCTATTTGCTGCTTATACAAGGTGTTACAAAAATACAAATAAACCTTTAAGGGGGTGGTGTAGACCATCAAACTGAACAACTTTCACTATGGGACCAATATCGAAATCGCGAAAAAAAAAAAATGTTCTATACTCTACAAATCGACTAGAGCTAAAATATGTATTATTATTATTATTATTATCAGCCGTTAATGTCCCACTGTTGAGCAAAGGCCTCCCTCCGTTCTCTCCAATAGTCTCAAAATATGTATGGGATATAAATTTTTTTTTGTTTTACGATTTCGATGTTGGTCCCATAGAGTAAGTTGTTCAGTTTGACGGTCTAAACAACCCCCTTAAGAGTTTAAAAAATTTATTGTTACTTATGAAACACCTTGTATACTTAGATCAAAATAAAATCAATTTTATTTTGATCTAAGCTTATATACTGCGCTATTTGTGATTACTTCGACTTGTCATAATATTACTTTGAATATTTTTTAACACAATACTACTTTATTTATGGCTATTGTATTTCTATAAATGCAACTTACTTGAGTACAAACACTTTCTATGCAATGCTTTTGCTAGGCGCGGCCAGGTAGATTCAGTATACACTGACTTTTCTAAGGCGTTTGATAAGGTTGACCACAAAATACTTTGCAGTAAGATCTCTGCCCATGGCATACACGGTAATCTTTTTCGTTGGATTTGTTCGTACCTGAACAACAGGAGCCAGCTTGTGACCGTACGTGGCTTTATATCATCGTCTGTGTCTATCACCTCGGGTGTACCCCAAGGATCACATCTCGGACCCTTGCTCTTTGTGATCTTTATTAATGACCTGATTGACCGCCTGACTTGTCCCTGCCTACTCTATGCAGATGACCTTAAGGTATTCGCTGAGGTCGATAAAGTCAGTGATTGCATCGCACTTCAGCGGGACCTGGATGTCATCTCGCGTTGGTGCACTGAGAATAGGATGTCCCTCAACGTCGGTAAATGTTTCGTCATCTCGTTTACTCAGAGGCACCACAAAGTAATCTTCGAGTACGGTCTTTCGGGGCAGAATCTGGAGCGAAAGGTCGTAGCTAAAGACCTTGGTGTCTTGTTTGATGAAAAACTCTCCTTTCGCCCACATTATGAATACATTGTAAAAAGGGCAATGAGATTGCTCGGCTTCATAGCTAGATCTACTAAAGGCTTTAAGAATCCGTACAGTTTTCTTTACCTCTACTATGCCCTTGTAAGGAGCATACTGGAATATGCATGCCCTGTCTGGTCTCCTTATTACTCGACTCATGTGGAGAACATAGAAAGAGTCCAAAAAAAGTGTCTCAGGATCCTTTCTTTTCGTCAAAATATTGGTCGGCAATTGGTAGGCTATCCGCGAAGGTGCATTAAGTACAAAATTTCGACACTCGAATGTAGACGCAAGCAGCACGACCTCATCTATCTACACTAGATCCTACATTCCTACATTGATTCTCCGACTCTGCTTTCATCGTTGAACATCAACACCCTCTATAGATTTCGTGCTCCACGTACTTTTGCGCTCCATGTGTATAGGAACAATACCTCCTTTTACAACCCTATTTCTAGAATGTGTCGTCTGTACAATGACCTCAGCTCCGAACATATGGAACTCGACATCTTTGATAAAAGTCTTGCAAGATTAAAAAGATGCATCATTGCTGTTCTCAACCCACCACCAGTTAGCGGTTAAGTTGTGCATGCTATTTATTTATTTTAACAATTACTAACAACAAAGTCTAATAATTATATTTTTGTAATTTGAATTTTAATCTGAATTAGGTAGGTACCTAATTTAATTGTATTGCTTAATTATTTTGTTAATGTAAGATAACGATTTCATTTCATTTTCTTTGGTTTAATACTATATTAATTTTTGGATCGCAACAATTGCTAACTAACTTATTGAATTTGAACGTTTATCGAAATTTGGGTGCCTATTGTATACTTTTAAATGTAAGTATCTGTTTTGTTTCGATGTTTCACGAATTAATTATGATTTCAATTTATGTAACAAACTTACTCCTCCATGTTTTAAAGATAGTGATGCTGTGTACATGTGTAATTGGATTACAATCTAGTTCTAACATATCTTATTGCAATGTAAAATGGTTTCTTCTTGACTGTGATCTGTACGTGTACCTATACAATAAAATAAAAATAAAAAATAAAAAATATCATAGATGGCCCGACGGCACAGTCTGTAGTGAACCTGCCTGCTGTGCCGAGGGTCGCGGGTTCGAATCCCATAACGGACAAATATTTATATGATGAATATGAATATTTGTACCCGAGTCATGGATGTTTGTATCTACAGGGTGAAATTGATATCATTTGCATCCTTTTAAACTAAGAGTCTACCCATCAAACTGAACAACTTTTACTATTGGAGCAAAACAATCGAAGCAAAAACAAAAAATCTGCTGTCCCATACATTTGAGTCCAGTAGGCAGCGACCGCGACGGCGGGTGCAGTTTAGTATGGGACAGCAGATTTTATTTTTGCTCCGATTGGTTTGCTCCCAACACTGACATATACTCTAGCGATAGTAGACAAGCTCGTTCAAACAAACGACATGTCACACAAAACAACACAAAATTACACATTGCGGTCTGTCATTGCCATAGTGACGAAGTGAACTTGGGAACATGAATGCGGTGCGCCCACCGCATTCAAGTGGAACATGTTGCTTCTATGAAGGTTGCTTACACATACTCTAAGGTCGTGAATATAGTAGATTACGCACCGAGGACAGGAAAGCAAGAAAGGTCTCAGATCTCATGTCATTGTTGAAACATGTGATCTGAAGCTTAATTATTTACTGCCCGAGGTTAGTATACTATTTTTCTCCTCGACGGAGGTGGAAAGCGACAACTTCGTTTAGCGCAGCGGGACGAAAATTGATGCTTTCCGTCCGGAGGAGAGAAAAAAGAGTAACTTATGGCTAATGCGTTGATTACAGGCGTTACTAGCCCTGGAGGCGAAGACAGAGCCAGGAAGCGAGACCCTGCCTCTACACGCGCTCCGTCGAGCTCTCCAGCGGGTCCTCGACGTGGCCTACACCGCGCTAGCCAGCGCGCACTCACACAAGCCGCAGGGGTGAGATGATACACACACAGGGACACCTCTACCACACCCCAGACACTGCCTGCATAGGACAGAAAGTGATAAAATGACGTCAGCACGTGAAAAACTGAACCTAGGGCTGCAGAACTATGATTGCGTGCGGTATATAAGCATAAGCATAAGCATATGCTCACGCACGAGTATATTCCCCGAGGGGGTAGTCAGAAATATTCTGAAACCTCAGAACATCCACGTTTCACCAGAAGTACCGAAACACTGTCCAGTGTGACGGGGGGGTGAGCCCGTCGCCACTTGTAATGGACAGTGGGTACAATACACGCCTCGAAATTGAAGCATGCAGGTTTCCTCACGATGTTTTCCTTCACCGAAAAGCCAGTGGTGTTACAAATCGTACATAAATTCCGAAAAACTCATTGGTACGAGTCGGCCTGGACGGGGATCGAACCATCGCCTCCTGCACGGCAGGCAAGGTTACTCGCCACTGGACCACCACGGCCTCGGCGGTATATGTCCACCAGAATCTTAACTGAGCTGTTGGATAAGCTAACAAGAACTTATCCAAAAGTGGCGAAACAGGCCCTTTATGTTATTTTCACCATATACCTAGACAGTTAAAGTTATTTTTATTTTATTTTCTTACCTTCGGACGGAAAGCGTCAATTTTCGCCCCGCTGCGCTAAACGAAGTTGTCACTGTCCACCTCTATCGAGGAGTAAAATAGTATGCTAACCTCGGACAGTAAATAAGAAAGCCTCAGATCACATTTTTGTTGACCTCGGCTACATAACATGAGATCTGAAACCTTTCTTACTTTCCTGCCCTCGTTGTGTAATCTACTATACTAGTACTAGATACTCTTTCTTATTTATTTACTGTTTCGAAAAGCTTTTTATACTACAAAAGAGGTGTGTTAGGATTTTAGTAAACATTACAGAGATGGAAAGTTGTAGACACACACTTCATAAAATTAAAGATCCTAACCTTGACTTCTCTGTACATCTTAGAAATTTGCAACTATGTCCAAAAACACCTAAACCTTTACACAAAGGCAAAAGATATATGTTCCCACAACCTGAGACAAAGAGATGGATTAGCGATACCATTTACAGAAATTCATTTCGTTAGTTCAGGTACATACCATATGTCAATAAAAATTTATAATAAATTACCTTCAAATATAAGAAATATTGAAAAACAATCAGGTTTCCAACAAAAACTAAAGGAATTTCTTATAGAGAGATGCTTTTATTCCCTGCAGGAGTTTTTTTGATTGTGTAAAGTAGGTAGCCGTGTAGTTAGATTAGAAAATATATAATATTATAATACAAATACAGTAAAATAAAGTTGTAAAGAAATAATGGATTAGATAAGATACATATTGTAAAAGTCAGCTATCAAATCCCGCCAAAAACTCCCCAGACTACTGTTTGGTGTTACTGGTGTTACTACTCTTGAATTTTTTTTAAAAAGACATCCTCTGTAATAATAAATTATTAAATTTAAAATTTATAAAAAAAATTTTTAATTAATTTTTTATAAAATTAAATTCAAAATTAAATTTTTTTCTAAAAAAACTAGTAAGTTAAGTTAATAATGAATAAGTTATAACTACATTTAGTTTGCAGTGCCCTTACAGGGTTCATGTGCGCTCTATTTTTATATTTGAACACCTTATGTAACCACATGAAGCAATAAACTATTATGACTATGACTATGACTACTGCTGTGCCGGGGGTCGTGGGTTCGAATCCCGTAAGGGACAAATATTTGTATGACGAATATGAATATTTGTGCCTCCCCGAGTCATGGATGTTTGTATCCATATATGTACACTATATCGTTGTCTAGTTATCATAATACAAGTCCAGGCTAGATTCTGGAACTTTAAATGTGACTAGATAATTTGTGTGACACTGTCCAAGATATTTATTATTTATTTATTATTATACCGTGCCTTACATTATACTAACCGTCTCATCATCGCCACGCAGGTACGCACTATGGACGGACCCGACAGCGCTGCAGCAGCTGCGGCGGCTCATAGCGGTGTGGCGCGGCGCCAGGATGTCTGCGCTCTGCAGGACCCTCGCCAGGCTGTCTGCGGCCGGACATCCGCCCAAACAGGACCTGCTGGGTGAGTCATCGTCGCCACGCTGTCGGGATATACAAAGCTATGTCACGCCATGTCTATCCGATCACGATCCGAGAAAGAAGCTCACAAACACGAAATAACTTATGGAGGTGCTACTTGGGAATGTTCCTCCATTGAAAAGGGAAGATCTTCCACCAGGCTTAGTGTGAAGCCTGGGGACCGGCCGTGGTCCAACAGTTCTTAGTTGGACCTGGTATATATTGAAGAACTCCATAGGTTAACCCCGGCAGCGGAAGACTGGCTAAAACATCTTGACCTCGAAATTTAAATCTCCCTGAATCCAAGCAGGAAGACAAAAAAAAATGCCATACGATATGATGATGGAGTTTGCATAAGCATAAGCATATGCTCACGACTATATTCCCCGAGGGGGTAGTCAGAGATATCCTGAAACTTCAGAACATCCACGTTTCACCAGTAGTACCGAAACTCTGTCCAGTGTGACGGGGGGTGAGCCCGTCGCCACTTATAATGGACAGTGGGGTTTGGATAAGAGTAAAAACAGCAGTTTTAGAAGAGGAAGGAGGAGTTATCTAGCCCAAGTGAAGGAAAAGGTTGATGTCGCGTCGTATCAAGAACTCAAGACTCTAGCGGAACAGAGACAGGATTGGCGAATACTCCACCGACAAGAACGTAGCTCTTAAGAGGATATAATTCGGTGCGCGCTCCATACAAATGTACTATGGTGATATTTTCATTACTAACCCATTAAAGTCGATAAAATTTTGCAGAAACAATCTAGAAACAAATATCTATGCTTGTATGGAGTCAGATTTTCGTTAAAATGTATAGTTTTAAAGTTACAGTGCCTCAAAGATTTCCATACAAATTTTAAATTAATCCTAGCATTGAAACTGTATATTTTAACGAAAATCTGACTCCATACAAGCATAGAAATTTGTTTCAAGATTGTTTCTGCAAAATTTCATTGACTTTAATTGGTTAGTATTGATAATATCACCATAGTACGTTTGTATGGAGCGCGCCAACGGTAACATACCCTTAATATAGCATTGTGTTTTGTTACAGAGGAGTGCCTGGCCCTCAGCAGTCAGTCTCAGGCGCGCGTGTGGGAAGCTTTACCTCGCTGCTCGGTCTCCGCCCCACACGGCCGGTCCCCACCACTCTATGTGAGATACTGGTATCGATTCGGTATTGCCACGACTTAACTTAACTAAATTTATTCCTGTCATTTTCTAACATTCGACAAAGAAAAGAGACAGAAAACCAACAACTGACTTTAGTGCTGTCAAAGTGACGCTACACGCCCAAAATAAGATGGCATCATAATGCACGCCATCTTATTTAAGTCGTTTTTGGGCGTGTAGCGTCACTTTGACAGCACTAAAGTCAGTTGTTGGTTTTCTGTCTCTTTTCTTAGTCGAATGTTAGAAAATGACAGGAATAAATTTAGTTAAGTTAAGTCGTGGCAATACCGAATCGATACCAATGAGTGATTAATGATTATACTTACTAAACGATTCTTATTGTAGTGTTCTGCTAGTTGCGTTGGTGGTCCAGTGGCGATTAACCTTGTCCACCGTGCAGGAGGCGATGGTTCGATCCCCGTCCAAGCCGACTGTCACTCGAGATTTATTTTAGGAAAACTTATGGACTAATTACTGGATAGGGTACCAACATTTTATAAAACAACATTTCCAACTAAGTAGTAGGTAGGTAGAGTAATGTATAACGTCACGCGGCCAGCTTTTAAGTTGGTTTTGCGTAGCTTGATATACAATAGGGGATCGGACAACTAGTCAAATTAGCAACTCTTAATCGAATGTCAAAACGTGCGCTTTGTATGAAAAATTGTACTAGATACCCACAAGTGACGTCATCAACATATCATTACTTTATTTATACTTCATCATATTATCAAAAATAGTATTCAAGCTAAAGAATTACAGAAAATGAGAGTATAGCGTTATTTTCAAACGTTTTTTTTTACTAAGAAGATAAAACTAAAATATATTTGATGCAGTCCGATCCCCTATTAGTGTTGTACCAAAATTAAATGATAATCGATCGATTGAACAAATGTGTTAATTTATAATATTTGTGTCAAGTTCGAGTACGGAGTGGAGCCCGAGGCGCTCCGCTACGCGCCGGAGCCTCCTTCCTACCTGCAGTGTGACGTCACCACGCCCTCACCCAACATGGACTCTATAAGGTCTGACTATTTTTGTATTTATGGAATTGTTTTATTATTATATAATTTATTTTATTTTCCGAAAGCCGTGGTGGTCTAGTGGCTAGTAACCTTGCCTGCCGTGCAGGAGGCGATGGTTCGATCCCCGTCCAAGCCGACTAGTACCATTGAGTTTTTCGGAATTTATGTACTATTTGTAACACCACTGGCTTTTCGGTGAAGGAAAACATCGTGAGGAAACCTGCATGCTTCAATTTCGAGGCATGTATTGTCCCCACTGTCCATTATAAGTGGCGACGGGCTCACCCCCCGTCACACTGGACAGAGTTTCGGTGCTACTGGTGAAACGTGGATGTTCTGAGGTTTCAGAATATCTCTGACTACCCCCTCGGGGAATATAGTCGTGAGCATAATTATGCTATGCTTATTTTATTTTATTTGTAAAACTTACAGCTTACAATTACAATAATAGTTCTGTTAATGCTATATTACAATCTGAGCCAATTACAAGTTTTCACCTGTAGTAAGTAGTCTAGTCACTAAAGTATAGTAGATTACACAGCGAGGGCAGGAAAGCAAGAAAGGTCTCAGATCTCATGTAATTGTTGACCGAGGTGAAGCCGAGCTCTACAAACATGTGATCTGAGGCTTTCTTATTTACTGCCCGAGGTTAGTATACTATTTTTTTCCTCGACCGAGGTGGAAAGCGGCAACTTCGTTCAGCGCAGCGGGACGAAAATTGACACTTTCCGTCCGGAGGGGAGAATAATAATGTTTAAATAAATATCTTGACAATGTCGAAAATATTTGAAGCTAGTAAAGTGGTTTTTTATGGTAGGTACTTACTTCGTTTTAGTTCATCCACAGATTACCCCCAATAGATACCGCATGATGAATATTTCGTACAGGCCCGAAGTCACCATTTTTGACGGTAGGTGCGGGTAGCGGGGCATGAAACAATGCAACATGATTGGCCATTTCAAGGTCGCACTATTCCGATCTCGCTCTATCCCGTTGCTTATATCAGTGCAAAATCATAGATGTGTGGTGCGCGTCGGCGGCCCTGTATGCGGTATCTATTGGGGGTGATCTGTGAGTTCATCATAATGTAGCTTATAAAATCCGAAAGCGTTTTACTTTACTGCATTAGTGCAGTTATTCCTGCGCGCTCATGAATAATTCAATCTTAGGCGTAGGCAGTTGGCGCAATTTTTCATAAATACTTGTCTAAACTTTTATTTTTTGCTTTTGTGTTGAAAAACGTATGAACGCGTGAGCAATGGTTATTATAGTCTCGGCTCGTTAACAGCCATCGCCTGCGGCTCGTTCTGCAATCCGGCTTCGACTGTATACTCTATATTCATTTCTAATCTTGTCCATTCTAGTAACACCACACATCCATCTCAATATTCGCATCTTTACTGCATGTAGTCGTTTTTTTCATCTGTAACCATTCTGTTACTTAATGGTTTAACATTCCGAGCCATACATATCTAATCTATTCGATCTATTCATATGATAGTGTTAAGGCGCAATAGTAGGACGAAATACATTGGAGGCATTTTCTATTTTTTTTTTTTTTCATTTTTCGACTCGATTTATACAATTTACCGAAACCAAAGTTATACCTCAGTATTTTTCAATGGTTATCTAGTGAAATCGTAAATTGAATACACGATTGGAATTACTTCTCTCAATAGAAAATCGTTACAAAGATGACGTATTTTATTTAATAACATTTTTCACGTTTTAGAAGAACTTAAAATAGTTTCCGATTTTTGGTAGTTATACTCACATAACATAGTCACCATTAGTTTATCTAGTGAAATCATAATTTTTTTATAGAAGTGCTTTTGTTAATTCTTTTTTTTCCCCTCCGGACGAAAAGCGTTAATTTTCGTCCTGCTGCGCTAAACTAAGTGGCCGTTTTCCACCTCCGTCGAGGCTAAAAATAGTTTACTAACCTCGGGCAGTAAATAAGAAAGCCTCAGATCACATGTTTGTTGCCCGGTGTTTGAAAGGTCCAGCGCGAAATAGTAGATTACATACCGAGGACAGGAAAGCAAGAAAGGTCTCAGATCTCATGTAATTGTTGACCGAGGCGAAGCCGAGGTCAAAGAACATGTGATCTGAGGCTTTCTTATTTACTGTCCGAGGTTAGTATACCATTTTTCTCCTCGACCAAGGTGAAAAGCGGCAACTTCGTTTAGCGCAGCGGGACGAAAATTGACGCTTTCCGTCCGGAGGGGAGAAAATAAAATTAATCACCCGCGATTGCGTCGAGCCCGTGTGGTGTCGGCTAAGAGTAGCACCATCCCATCTCCTCCCGTGGGTGTCGTAAAAGGTGACTAAGGGATCTACCGGAGGATGGGCAGCAGCATCCTCTGAGTACACACATTCAATCCAACTGCGATCGCCGACCCGCCTGCCAAGCGTGGCGATTATGGCAAATCCCCCCATTTCTTGGGGAGGCTTATGTCCAGCAGTGGACGTTTATCGGCTGATAATGGTGATGATGATGATTGTGTCGGTGCCAGACCTGCGTGATTGCGCGTGCGATTGCAAGATGCTGTTCGCTCTTTCTCGCGTAAGAATGATTTTTTTTCTATGGTCGCAGTAAAATAACCATCAACCAAACAATATAATAAAAGCATTAAAATGTGGAGCTATCGAAGCGAGCTCGAGCTTTTCTAAACTATTATAAAACTGTTACTGAAGTGTGTCTTTACATTGAAGATATTTACAAAAAAAAAGATTACGATATGGTTTTTAGACCAAAAAAATAACAACAACTCCAAATCTATCTTTTTTAGAAATTTTGTTCGTCTGTCTGTCTGTTTGTTTGTTTGTTCGCGCATCACGCAAAAACTACTGAACCGATTTTGATGACACTTTTTTTGTTTGATAGCTTATGATCTGACTTAAAATCTGGTATATAATTTGTGCGGACGAAGTCGCGGGTAAACACTAGTAATATTATAAAGTCGTTGCGCAAAGCGATCTAAATCCTGGAACGAGCGAAGCGAGCTCGAGATTTTACTGCAATCATTGCAGTGAAATCTCCAGACAACTAAAATAGTTGCCTACTTTGCTTGTACGGTTAATCCGGCACTGTGCTTGTAGTGTCCTGCTGGTTACGTTGTGGTCCAGTTCCTGTTCGCTCTTTCTCGCACACAACCTCATTCCGCGCGCGATCACTCGCGATTGAATGTACGTCTAAAGGCACCAACTGTAATGTCCCCGCAGGTACATGTACGTGGGGGGCGGAGCGCGGCCGGCGCGGTGGCGCGCGTGTGCGCGGTGCGGAGCGCGCGCCCTGCCACACGCGCAGCCAGCACGACACGCGCTACAACGCGCGCTGCACGGCAGATTCCTCCCCGCTTGCAGGTTTGTAGCACCTTGCCGACAGATGCCGCCAGCAGTCCCCTACCAAACATACGACATGAGACAATTTGCGATGGCACATTGGACACCCGTAAGCTGCTACACTCATAAAGGTATTATACCTTACAGGAATAGAGCAACAAACATGAGTTGTCAAATGAAACCTTTTTTGGATGTTTTTTGGAGACTATTCGCAGGCAAAAATTCGAATATTGTCTATAATTCTGAGCCTAACGTGAAGTTGTGGATAAATTAATGAAGTAGTGTCAGTATATTTCATAAAATTATCTACGATTTCACTTTAGATTCGCAATTATTCACGGAAACCGAATTGTAAAAATTAATTGGAGACAAAAAAAACGGTCCTAATGCCTAGCGTCACGTATCTCTTTCTATTATACAGTGGTGCCGCTAGGTACATCTCGCTCTCTCAGCTGTATGTTCCTCTATTCCTGGTATAATACCTCTATGGTTACACTAAGCTTCACGATCGCAAGCGAGACACAAATCGCGCAAAAAGATTTATTGCAGTCTTAGGGGGGTATTACAGGACGACACTCAAGTGGAGATCTCTTATTGGGTATAGATAGAAAAGGATACAAATACATACAACGTATACATGCATCCTTGTCTATCTTAACTTAAGAAGAGATCTCCACTTGAGTGTCGTTCTTTAATACCCCCCTTAGTATACAGGGTGAAATTGATATCATTAGCATCCTTTTAAACTAGTCTACCCATCAAACAGAACAACTTTTACTATGGGACCAGAAAAATGTTAAATTTGGCGACGGGGGCTCAATTTATGCGGTCCATTCGCTTTAAACTAGTCGCATATCGCTACTAGACTGACACTTCCTTCGCGTGGATTTCGAAAAGCTGTGTGGGGTCTTGCCACAGATGGCATCACTCACAACATCGCAAGTTACGGCAACGAAGCCAAGAGGTGACGCTACCGCCGCACTCGCAAACTTCGATCAACAATATACAACTAGATAACGGGTCGCATACAAAATCTAAGAGAAATTCTGTCCTCGTGAATATACAACATTTTTTTCACCTCACAAGCTCGGAAAGATTCTGTTTATGGTTCGAAATCTGAGTGCAAAAGTGTATTTTATCCGCTAGCGTGGAAAGAGTTTTTGAAATTCGAATCTGTCTATTCAATATTTTTGTGTACCGCCAATGCACTGAAAATGCTTAATAACTATTTCATGACACTGGCCAGCACGAAAATAAAAACTTTATGAAATGTTCTTTTTAGCAATTCACTTTTTTTCCTCGCTGTCGCTCGGCTACAAAGTTATTCTGCGTCTCGTACCTTTGAAACCTTCGCTAGACGCTCAGGATTCTATTATTTGAATCCTTCGCTTGTTCAGGTTTCAATAAAAGTACTCGCGCCAAAAAGCAACTTTGCAGCCTAGCATAACAAATAACTATTGTTAACGAACCGAGAAAACAGTCCGAATACATTATAATTTCGACCTCAAAGCAACCATAATTCCTAGTAATTTAAAAAAGGAACACTGCGGCATTGCGAGACGTGCTTACGTTGGCTTTGTTCGAACGCAACTAATTCAAAATAAGACCTCACTCCAATAGTGAGGCGTTATTTGCCGGGACATTTTTTTAACGCTGACGCGTTATCTTGGATTATGTTGGATATTGTTGATCGAAGCTCGCAAATGTGCAGGTAAAGCAGGCACTACATTCTCGTTGAGAACAGACGAGAAAAGCCAAGAACAAACGAAAAAGACCGAGAACGAGAGTGTGGATGCCCATTATTGCTCTCGCGGCATCCTGACCCGTAGTAATTTTTCTTTGGAAGTTCTAACCGAGAATTCTCGCTGAGAAGTACTCGCGAGAGTGTAGTGCCTGCTTAAAGACATCTAGCATGGCAGAAGATCTTCCCTTTTCAATGGACCTTCGCAACTTCAAATCCCCGTTGCACTCCATTAAAGGTCGATTTTCGAACAATCCTTTCTTAGTGCACCCCTGCGTCATCTGTAGAATCTATGTTCCAAAAATGTTTCTACCTTCAGCACTAGGCTGTACCTACGTTATCTATCAGTCAGTCAGGCAGTAAATCATGGTACTGTTCTATTAATATTGATAACAAGTCTGCGAGAATACAGCAGTGGCGCAAAGTAATAATGGGTTAATTATTACTCGTGCCACCGCTTTAGTACCACCGTTAGCGCCGAATGTACCACTGTATGTATGAAACTTGATTTCTTGTTACAGATGCGGCGGAAAATGGACTATGTTTTCAAACATTTAGTTTACTGAGAAAATCTACTAAGTTTTAAATTAATATTAAGTTAATGGTATTGTAAATAAAATGAAGTTTAAATAAAATATCTGCGTGATTAATTAAAACCTGACGAAATAATGAATTAATTTGTAACGGAGTTATCGGCATTTTGTAATGAATAAATTGTGATACAAGTGAGCTAAATTGGTTATTGCAATCGAGGAAGGGGCGCAATTCAGCCCCGAGCCGATCTTCTTATCGTGTGGGCAAGCCCTGGTGTCAGGTTTATTCAAATCGCCTTACGGCCTCTGACGTGGTTTTTATGTAACGACTACTACCACCAGAGATGCCATGGATGGATGGACCAACGGCTTAAGGCGTATCTGCCCTGGACCACGACTCTCCCTACTAATCGATGCGAACGAGCGCGTGGCTCCGGTCTGAATTTAACTGTTTTCTTTGAAAAATTTGATGATTTTTTTATTAATTTCTAAAAAGTAAGAAAACCACATCATTCTAAATTGTATTGTGAACAATATTATTGTAAATTTTAATTTTCTTCCGATTCAAAAAGTAAGAGTAAAATGGTTACAACTGGAAAAAAAGGGGTGACTTTAGAACAGGGATCTTCCTAGCTTTAGAGTCCCTTTTCTTCGGTTTTATTCATTAACCCGTCCCATGTCTGAGGGTCCGACGTCGGACCCAAAATTTTTTCATACGTAGAGTGTTTGTGGGTCCTACGTCGGACCCGTAAGCATAGTGCCGCCATTGGCTGGCTTGTGGTGCCGGTGCGTTCCGTTCTACCTCTATTTATATTTTTTATTAGATTTATTGGTTTTCATTGGTTCGTTTGAATACAATTCTGTGAAAAACGGAACAAGTTTCATCTCAAACAAAGAAGAACTAGTGAACCATAGTGAATTCACGGACCAAGATGGCGGAAGTCGTGTCGGAACTATTTCAATGTTTACCAAGTTATTCAATTGTTTTTAAACAAAGTGTTGTTCATAAATACCTCGTAATATTGTCAGCTTTTAGATTATTATATTGGTTTTGTGCTTTGTGAAGTGTAACAATGTGTAAAACGGTAATATCATGCAGACGGATTCCAGTTTTTTTCCGAAAGGTAGGTAATTATATTCCGTGTTATGTTAATTACTAATTAACATAACACGGAATATTTTTGTTATTGTTTAATAATGTAAATAATGTCAATTGTAAGATGTATTTAGAATGATAGGAAATTTTATTTACTTCGTAGATATATAATTTATTGCCATAATTTCATAGCATAACATCGATAAATATTTTTTTCTAAAAGGTGGTAAAAAAAAATTTCATTGTATAAAACACAGCGACACGCGAGCCATTTTTGTTTGGCAGAGCCTCGACACGGGATGGGTTAAAATCGATTTCTAGAAAAACCACATCACTTCTCATATCCTGTAGATGGTCCAGTTGATTTTTCAGCTCAAAGAATGTCATAGTTAATGAATAAAATGGTTACAAAGTTACCCAAAACCGGCAGGTAGCCCCTTAACGTGCCATCCGAAGCACAGAATCATCTTTCTTTTCAGACAATCAGGTGGATTCAGCCTGCAATGTCCTAACGTATATTAAACTGTAGTCTTTGGTCCTAACCTACTGAGGAAAAACGCACAAAGTGACATCTAAAACGATAAAAATCGAGATGTGCCTCCATCCTTCTATTCTATATTTTAAAAAATGGCTGCCATCTTGGGTATGTGATGATTTTGCCAATGTCGAGTTTTTATAGCAAAAGTGCTTGACGTTGTACGGTTATATTGATGTTTTGGTGACTTCAAGGGTTGTTCTTATAAAAGAACAATATCCTGAGCCACCACTGGAGTTCCACTGTGGACCGGGGATGGGGCAACCGACGCGCACGTGACCACCCAATAGCAGAGCCACAGAGCAACTCGCCTCCATCCTTATTATTTTACGTAAGTATGTCAGAAAGAGCGCGCATGACGTTTTTCTCGTTTAAACGCTTTGTCGTGGGTGGCATGCTAGTCGTGCTGCTTGTATGAAACTTGTCTTTAGCTCCGGCCTCGCCGAGATATCTATTCATGTGAGTTCGATCAGAGACGTAGACATCTTGGGGGGTCCATTTATTACGTGAGGCGTTAAGGGGAGGGAGTCGAGTCAAATCTCACCCAACAGTAGGTACCATGTTATCGTGTTTGCTAACACCATAACATCAATTCCCCTCCCCCGCAGGCGAACGCGGTGAAGTTCCGCGTCCTCCGCGTCGGAAAACAAGGCCTCACACCATAGGCCAAGTATTTCGCTCTTTCTACGCCTCACACACAGCCACAGAGTACTTTTTTATACCGGAAATAGAGACCTCTCTTGACGGTTTTAGGGAGCAAGAGAAACGAAGCGCCGTCTTTGGATTTATTTTGAACTATAAGCAACTACAGCTGTAGCCGCAGGAAAATTACAGATTTTTTTCTAATAGCTTCTCCTAAATTCTTAATTACTTGTTGTTATCTTTGAGAATAACAACAAATAATTAAGAATCTAGGTGAAGCAAACATGAACACACAACACATGAAACATCTTTTCAAAAATACATTTGGGAATAATTGATAAATAGTTTTAAATAAAACAATTCAAAACAATAACAAATCTTACTTTTATTTTAAACAATTGTAATGAACTGTAGGTACCTATCTGTAACAATATACATATAAATCTATGTGCAACATTAACATAACCTATACATTTACCTAAGCTGCTGCATGTGTGCTTGTAATGTAAATAAACATCTATTAATGCTGAAATAAAACAATTATTAACAAGTAGTATTCTGAGGTTTCACAATATCCCTGACTACCCACCCCGTCAGGGAATATTGTCGTCAGCATTTATGCTTACGCTTATGCTTAGGTAAACAATAATAATATTTTATGGTTAATTAAATTAACTGTGTCAATATATTAATTGAAAAAATCTATCTAACTAACATAGGTACAAATTTTCCGTCAACAGATTGACCTGTTTTATACACAAGTTTAGTTCCGATTATACAATACAATATTATTGTAACATGGAGCTGATCTGATGATGAAGACTAAAAATGGTCGCTGGTCGAGGGATCTCCTCGATTCATTAAAAAACTGTTAAAAGTCGATTCAAATTTCAATTTATGATTAAATATTAAAAAAAACATTCGTGTATTGTTCATTCATTTATCTAGATGAGGACTTTTGGTATCACTGCCATAGAAACTAAAAAGTTACAAATAAGATTAATTAAAAATCTTTTAAATAAGCAACTATTTTTAACAGACTTCAAAAAAGAGGAGGTTCTCAAATCAATACGTACGAGTACGAGTAAAGTTTTTTGTGTTACGCGATAACTCCGGCCTTCTCACCGATTTGGATGATTCTTTTTGTGTTGGTTCATAGAGAGATTAGAGCAGCTTTATATTTAAACACTTCTTATCGTGTAGGCAAGCCCTGGTGTTTATGTAATTAAACTTACAAGAATAATACATTATACAAGTTCTGCAATGGGAATGCAAGCGATGCAATGATTACATACATATATACATAAACTCACGACCATAATCCCTTTCGGAATGGTCACAAACATTACTACAACTACCAACTTTCTGTTTAAGAATGTAGTTGTAGCAATGCTCACATTGAGCCATTTAAGTTTCAGGATGGAAAGAAGTGTCAAGTGGTGAGAGGTGGCTAGCATTTCGCCCACATAAACACTGCATAAGAAACCTTTAATCCCTTAGTCAACCCACGAGAAGAATTGGGGTGGTAGGTGGTACATTCTAAGCCAAAACCATACGGCCCACGCCCACGATTATAATAACGAACATAAAATATTATCAAAGTAGTAATCTAAGTTGAGAAAGTTATTTTTATTCCTTTAGTGCAAGGTTTAATCATTTTACTTATTACTTCTTAATTTTAATGGATTTTAAATAATATTTATGAGCCTCCACTTGTAAATAATCATTTCTATCGTCAACTCCTCGTTTTCCACACAATATCTTATTAATGTCTTTACAGTAGTTGTAGATAAAAAATTTCACTACTAAATTAATTAAGTGTTTTTTTAACAGATCCTTATGATTTATACAGTTTAAAAAATTTAGATCCACTAAAATAAGTATTATTGTTTTGAAATATTCTTTCAATAACTTTTTTTGTATACTTTTTTGTAACAAGAAGTTAGAAATATCTTGTATATTCGAAATAATCTCAATCATAGCACTACTAGGATTGTGTAGCCAATTCCTACCAGCATACTCCCTTCTTTTAATGTACTCGTGCTGTCCCTCATCATCCTGCATTAAACTTTGGCACGTTTTACAGTTCTTGTATATTTTTCTCTTCGCTTCGCGCACAAAGTACCCAGTGACATAAGTCAGCGGCGCAATTATTTTAGGATCAGTTTTAGACGCCACCGCCGTTAAATTTATATTCATAACGTCGTCCATGTCGACTTCGTACTGGGAGGGCGTATTGGCTTTACAATCATCGTTTATTACTAAGGCATGTAGTGCCTCGCCATAGTCCTTTTCGCAGTTAGCACCCGGAGCATGGACACTAGTGAGGTTGTTAACTAGGAGCGTGGCAAAAGCAGATTCAAATCGCTCCGGTGTCGGATTTGTGTTGCGGCACCCGTGGCTTCGAATAGCCCCAAAAAAGTTTTCCAAGGGGTCTTGGTTTAGGTGCCGCATCCAAACGGAAGAAATGTCATAGTCGTCTTTTAATTTTTTTGTCAATAACTCGACTCCCTCCAGTGTCATTACCCAATTTCTTAAAGTGGGTACAAATTCTTCTTTTCCACTTTTTGTTACAAATTTCATTTCCTTTAAACACTTCTTGCCCTCGTTCCAAAGTTCGTGGTGAATGGAATTTGGTCTCACCGGTCCTAGATAAGGTTTTCCATGTTTATCTTTTTTTGCGTAACTCCCATTTACCGAATCAAATAATTTGTCAAAAAAAAGAAGTATGACCGCTGTTTCCTGACTCTCCTTTGGAAGGACACCGATATCTGTAAATAAATAATTGCAATGCTTAGGAACCCTCATCATTAAAATGAAAAAATATGGAACCGTTTTCGGAGAATCGAGATTCAGACAAAAATGTTTCTGTTTTGTGATAAGTTACATTAGTAAAAAGTTGCTGATGTCCTGCTTTCTAGTGTATCTTTGTGTTTAAAACTATCAAATAAGAAAGAATAATGTAGGTATGATTTTACCTGATAGATATCCCATACTTGCGGCAACAGTTGAACTAAAAACCTGGCTGGCAAATTTTACTTTCATTTTTCCAATTTTTTTAGGAATAATATGACTTTCGGTAAGTTTTGGTATTAGCCTCAACCCTTTCCATCCAGGATTTTCATCATATAAAAGTTGTAAGTGTTCCCATTTTGCCGTACCTTTTTTGTTATCAATATTATACTTTAAATCTTTAGTCAAAAGATTATTTCTTATTCCTTTTAAGAGGTGTGGCGGGTCAAAAATTACGACAATTTCCTCTTTTTCAATAATGAACACATTATCATTCGGGTTTTTTCCCTCTCTTAAAAAAACTCCTCTTGCATCACTGACTAAGCGGTTGATTGCGGCTCTGTTGTTCGCACCCTGATCACATACAGTGGCTAGAACACGAAATCCAGCTTTTTGCAATTCCTTGATCACTATCTTTATTTGTTTTGAAAGTTCTAGCCCTTTAGTAGCCCCCCGAGAAAAGGTGTAGGCCACAGGTTGCTTGTAGTTTTTAATAAGACCCCTTATCATAAAAACTTGGGCATGGTCAGCAAAAACCTGTTCAGTTTTATTCCCGTCAGTAACAAAACCAGACACTTCATCTTTTCTCTCATTGTACGTAAGATTAACCTTGAGGGCTACTTCGTCAAATAATAAAACACAAAGGTTTTCATGCTTTTTCATCTTTGATGCCTTCAGACGTAATTGAGCAAATACCTTTTCATTTATGCCAGGTTTTAGTGCAGCTTTGTTTAAAAAAATGACAAGTGTTTGTGGTGCTGGCAAAATAAATATTTTCCGCAAGAATCTATAAGCTTTGGGACTTTGTTTGAGTAAAGTTAGTGCAAGAATTTTCTCCTTGACATTAAAACGTCGGCCCTTTTCTTTTTTCTTAATTTCTCTCATCTGCAGGAACATTAATATTTTTGCGGCGCTACTCCACTTTTCAATTGCATTTAAAAAATTAGGGTTTGACATAACATTTTTTGCTGCCCTAATTTCAGCGGATTGCTTTTTTACTTTATTCTTGTATTTGGATATCTTCATTTTCAGTTTTTTAACTTCAGTGTACAGCGTTTGCTCGTTTACTGACATCTTAACTCGCCGTATCCTTTTCCGAACAGCAGGTATCGTTCTTTGTCGCTTACAAGTGTCTGAAAGAGGAAAAACTAATAAATTCAAAGAAAAAAGTATCTAGCTACTCTGACACCAGAAGTCGCCATTAAAGCATGAGACAAAAATAAATATTAGGTAGGTACGCTAAACACAAATTAGTTGTATTTAGGTACCTACTATTTGACTAATTTTTCACGAAAGTTTATTTGGAATTTCGAAATGGACATAAATTAGGAGAAAAATACCTCTCTTAACAAGAAAATGCGGAGTATCATGTTGGGCGTTGATTTCTTTGTTAAGACCTTGATTTGGAACCGCATCAGATGCAGAATCTGAAATGTTTCTGAAAAATTAGAATCTCGCTGCAAAGTACAAAAATAAAATAAATTTATTTGCCCACAACTTCATTTTTGTACTCATAGCATGGCATATGCTCACGACTATATTCCCCGAGGGGGTAGTCAGAGATATTCTGAAACCTCAGAACATCCACGTTTCACCAGTAGTACCGAAACTCTGTCCAGTGTGACGGGGGGTGAGCCCGTCGCCACTTATAATGGACAGTGGGTACAATACACGCCTCGAAATTGAAGCATGCAGGTTTCCTCACGATGTTTTCCTTCACCGAAAAGCCAGTGGTGTAACAAATCGTACATAAATTCCGAAAAACTCATTGGTACGAGTCGGCTTGGACGGGGATCGAACCATCGCCTTCTGCACAGCAGGCAAGGTTACTCGCCACTGGACCACCACGGCTTAGTTTTTGTACTCAATACCTACTAATATTTTAAATGCCTTTTCATTGTATTCTAAACCAAACAGGAGTGCGATTTTTAATCTCATTCGGTGAACTCAGCAGTTGAAATGTCAAAATTACTATATGCGTCTTTCTACTGCTGATTGGACTCTCAAAAATCATACTTCAGGAGTGCGATTTTTGTAAGTCAAATCAGCAGTAGAAAGATGCCTATCTCCATAGTAATTTTGACACTTTCAACTACTGAGCTCACCGAATGAGATTCAAAAATCGCACTCCTGAACTCAAATAGGTGCTATTGGACCAATTTTTCATAAATTTATTTTTTGGTATCTCGAGATCGATATAAATAACGAGAAAAATACCTTTCTTATCAAGAAATTTCGGAACAACTTTTCGGGCGTTGATTTCTTGGTAAAGGCCTTGATTTGGAACCGCATCAGTTTCAAAACCTGAAATGTTTCTGAAAAATTTGAATCTCTGCAAAGTACAAAACTAAAATAAAATTATTTGCCCGCAACTTCGTTTTTGTGCTCATACGAATATTTTAAATGACAATCTAAACCAATCTAAACCACTAGAGCCCATGTAAACAATTATAGTTCTGGAGTGCGATTTTTGAATCTCATTCGGTGATCATAGTCTGTGTGGATGGAAGTGATATGGAATTTTTTTCTTATTTTTCCCAGAACTGGTATAACTTGACCTCTCGCCCGGTACCAGATTATCGTTGAGTTTTGGGACACCCTGTATAGGTAGTGTCAGATTACATCCTTTTTTTATTTTGATTGTTTGTTTTAGGGTATGAGTTTACACACACTGTGTAAATTTTGTCCTAAAATTGAGTTTTTCGTAATATCTACTAATTTAAAAACAAAGGTTCCGTGGTGATTTTTCTTTGGATTTACTTCTAATATAAAAGAATACAAATGTATTTAACAACTGGCATAAAGAAATTGTATATAGGTACTATTTTATTCCAATTTTACATGTTTTTTTTACTTTGTTTAATTATTTAAGAAAATTTTCAGGAAGGAAAAAGGAGGATTTTCAATCTAAATGAAACTAGAATCATACTTAATCTAAAATATAAAACAAAAAACCGGCTCTTATAAATTATTTAAATTCGCCATACAAGCGACCCGTAACTTTACTGGAGTATGCCGGCAGTCGGCACCTAATCAGCGCCAGCACTGAAATTACCCACTGGTGCCGCCAGTGGAGGCCCTAACATTAAATGATGCTCAGAGGGATATTTTTATTTGTTTTTAAATCTACTTTATGAAGATGAATCAGACTTTACCTTGTGAAGTACATGGTACTACGCCTTCTTGCAAATTCAGTGTATTTCTTAAAGGCCTTCGTTCATCCCAAGTGAACCGAGGAATTGTTGACAAACCTGCAACAATAAGTAAGTAATTAAGTACTTATTGTAATAAAAGACGTTAAGTTCTATTACAGCAAAGTTGATGTCTTACGATTATGAGTTTTCAAAGTTTTCGTTTTTTACCTTTACTGTTCTTTCATTTGATACAAATAACACAACCACACGTAGGTATACGATGTTGCGGGCGCAGCTAGTAATAAACAAATACAGTAAAAGCCAATACCTAATGAATTGCATATCAACAAAACCAACTGAGTTGTCAAAAGAATCAAAGGGGTTTGTGTAGAGATGGCGTCGTTTCATATTTTCAAGGCCACTGATGGAAGTACTGAAATTAAGAAGAGGGATACTAAAGTAAACTAACTTACTATGGAACACCTATAGCTAAGTAATATCGGGGCTGAGGTATACAGGGTAGAATATTTTAGACAGGGCAGTACGGTAGGTGCCTTAATAGTTGTAGATATAGGAAAATGTTCTTAGAAGACTATCCTTAACTTTTTGAGACATATAGACCTGCATTCACATATTATGAAAAATGTACTGTCAGCAAGAAACTTGTCAATTTGCACAAACACTTTGTTTGATGCCAACCGATCTTGTTTCTTATAAGGATCAAAAACTCGAATGAACAAACTGAGGTCAGAGTACCAACTGGAATTGTTGGAAATCGCAAAATATCTTTTTTCATGTGGGAACCCCTAACATTCGTCCGAATACGAGCTTTACAAAAGGACTGTAACCTAGGTTGGCCTTTATACAAAACAGGATCGAATGGCATCAAAAAAATTTTTGGGGAAATTGTCAATTTTCTTGCTGATAGTACATTTTTTTTAAATCTTTAAATTTAGATCTAAATGTTGTGAAAAGTTAAGGATAGTCTTCTTAGAACGTTTTCCTGTAGCTACAACGGTTAAGGTACCCTACTGCCGCGTCCAAAAACATTCACCCTGTATATTTTATCTCGGCTCCGATATAACTTACAGCAAATTTTATTAGTCAAGAGGTTTGTTAGAGGTAATGCTACAAAACAATAATAAAATAATCAGTGGCCGCAACAAAAAATGTGTCCATATAAAGTTGCACAAACCCCTTTCAATAAGTCAAGACAAGTCCTTCCTATCAGGGAATCAAATAATTTTTCAAAGAACCTTGAGCTAATTAATATAAATCTCACCCATCAAATTCAATCTTGGCACAGCAATTTTGCTGATTCTGTTGAATCGGCAACAATATTTGTCTTCGAAGTGGGAGTGACAAACTCTGCGATGGGTATATATGTATTCGTTTGACAAACCCACGATGTCCCCACCGATAGTAAAGATCCAAGATCTGAACCGATCTGGTTCTTTTTCTGGATTTGGAAAACCATGCAAGACTCTGTGTGAATCTGTCGATAGAATTTCATATGGTAAATAATATAGGTACACAGGTTTGTTGAATGGATTGACTTGATATCCTCGATGTAAAAAAAGTTAAAAAATTGTGACAAACGGAATATACAATGAAAGTATACATGGGCGTACCCAACCCAGGGAAGGCAGGGGTGGCAGCTGCCTCTATCTGGACCTGGCCTGCCAGTCCTGCCACCCCTTCTTGTCTTACATGCATATAGCTGGTTATTTATAAGCTCGGAATAGTACTGTTCTATTCATGAAATCCTACATTTAGCACTCTTTATTTCAGTGAATATACCTGTATCTTAGAAATACAGCAATCCTCGCCCCTACCATCTATGGTGAAACTGACCGTACCTACACCCATGTATGTACAGGTACCTAAGGTGTATAGTGTAGGAAGATATGTTTGATCGTATATAATTCCAAAGGTAGAATTGTACATTTACCTCCACTTTCTGCACATCCGGGAACACAACATTTTGCCTTTGACATAGACATTTTAGCTGAATTGTATGAGAATATTTTAGATTGGTCTCTAAATATTGGAGTGCTATCTCGCAAGGTTAAAACAATAAACAACTGTCTACTCGATGGCCCTTGCAGAGATAGCTCTTTAAATTCACAAACAAATCGTAAACCACCAAATCTTGAACAATAATCGTGTAACAATCATCAATCAATCAAATCACCCGCCATGGACGCCATTTAAATCCAGTGCAGAATGTCGCAACTCCTTAATAAAAATAGTTATATGTAACTGATGCTAATTCCTTTAGGTTGGTAGCAACTAGCAATCGCTTTCATACACTCTGGATACCGGTCATGACCGGTTCAATTTAATTAACCTTACTTATCTATGGCAGTGAGTTGCCATGGTTACATTATCTTTGATCCAGTGTTTAAAGTAAAGAAGAATAAATTCTACTGTGTTTCGACTAAATTCTATTGTAACCACAATTATAATATCGTATGAAGAGTTGATCTTACAGAATCTCTCTGATTATAGATTAAACACTATCTTGAAACTAAATGATATTAAGTTCAAAATTTATTTTGAAGGTTATCTTTTTTGAGCGTTGTTATTATTTCTACTGAATACATTTATTATTCATTTATGGCAGCATTCCAGGACCTAGGCTATGACACCAAATTAAGAAAGAGTACGCTCATCTCTGCTACTCTGAGATTTACGAAATTTATAATTTTGTCATATTGTTAACCGACAACGCCAGAAGGAGGGTAATGTTTTCCTACAGTACAGACATCTCTGTTAATTATTCGGCGTAAAAAAATCAAGTACGACGTTTTATAGCATGCTAGCTTGTTTTTTTTAAGATTGATGTCCCTGCACACAGCCCCAATCTGTCAAACCTCTGTCAAGTGTCAAACGCTAGCGACTAGGGATGTAAATGCAAAGACTGCAAAGTACAGTTTTAATCACGCATTCAGTCATTTATTACACGGCTGAACAGATTCGGATTAAATTTGGTACCCAGATAGAATCTATTCTGGATTAACACATAGGATACTTTTTAAAGTTCCCGCAGACGGGGTAGCGGGAATAAAGAGAAATTTTAGGAAAAGGCGCCGCCCTCGTAAGATCTTGGTGTACTCCACGTGTACTCACAATACCTTATCACACGTTACAGTATAACTATTACCACTTGTATTAATTGATCTGAGGGAAAACATCACACTCTGCGGACCCCGCTTTAGTAGGGTCAAAAACATTGACCAAGAATTTTCTGTGTTTATGACAGCAACCGGTCACCGTTTGAGATGTTCTGTAGTCTTTGATGTTAGCATCCATTGGCAACTTGTAGCAAAGTTTCTGACCACTCCGAATGGTATGGTCGTCGTGAGTATATGTATGTAATCCTGTAAATATATATATGTATGTAAATGAAATTGATAAAGTGATGTTCAAATAAATAATTTAATCTAATATTGTACCGTACTTAATCCTTCTTTTTTAAAATTTATATTGTATACCTTATTTCATTTGGCTAACTGTTGATGCATACGAAAGCTGTGTATACCTTTAAGTGATGTATTCATAAGACCTGATGCTCGTGTATTTTTAAACCTTTAATCAAATTTGTGAATGTGTCGTTGGTGTACCTAATAAACTATTAAATTAAATTAAACTATCCTTTTATATGACAATCGATCGAATCTAGTTTCAACTAATCTGTCATTGCGGTATTGATCGGTAACAGCACATCACTAGTGTCGAATCGTTCGTTGTTGCGAGAATCGAAGCAAGCGTTTTGCGACTGCGTTGTATTCAATCTTGAATATTTCAATAATCTTGCATCGAGCTAATACAAGTGCTAAAGTTTTTACTAGTAAAATACTTTGTAGTTATTATAAATGGCAGACAAGAAAGGTATTTATGCGATTTATTTATTACTTCTTTGTTCTTTTTATTATTCGAAGGTAGACGTGTGTAACGTCATAAAAAGGCCTTGAAATTGCAAGTTTTTGTTATAAATCAGTTACTTTATCGACTAGCTTAGACGTTAACGTATATTCTATAGGTTTTCCCTAGTAAAATTGAGTCTAGAAAAGTGCTGAATTGATTTGGCGCGGCAGATCAATATCTCTGAAAATCCAAGATGGATGACATCCTTATGGACCCATTGGAGGCGGGATTATTGCAGGAATGTTCTAAAAATAGTTCCATTCATTACTAAAACTGATTCACTGACCTGTACCTTGAGTACACAGGATGGCTCACGGCGAAATATTACGAAAACATCCGCTAACATCGCCTCCAATTATTCGCTATTTTGTCCCATAAAAACTGTGAAATCATTCAGAAAAACTTATTAGAAACATCGTAGATTTACTACAGTTATGCTTTATCTCCTAAATAACGATTATAATAGGCATATAGAGTCAATAAAGCTAAGTAGGTCACAGGTTTCATAAAATAATCTGCAGTCTTTTTAAACTTCAATAAAATTCCATTTAAAATGCATATTTCCCATTTCAATCCTTGTTAAAACCATTTTAAATTAATAGATCAGAATCTACTATAAAAATGGTTGTGAAATAAGTCACTTTACAAACATATGTAGAAAGAAAACTACCTATAGTATCAAAATGGTGTAGGTATTGATTTTATGTCATTGGATGTGCAAGTGCTAGTAGGTGTTGGAAGATATTTTGTTAGATTACTGCTACGGCTTAGCGGTAGTCGTACAGAATGATCAGTGGCGGATACAGATGGGGGGCATATAATATCTGAATGAACTAAATTCTAATTTAAGTATGATTCAAGCCATATTTCGACCCCTCTGGCCTCAATTGTCGTAAACGCCAAAAATGACTTTTTCTAGGGGAATACACCGATCGATAGAGCGAAAAAAAATAAACAAAACTGCATTTTTAACTAATTTTAGCAAAAAGTGGCGTTTACGACATTTGAGGCCAGAGGGGTCGATTTAGTTCAAAGGATGAAAAACTAGGATAGTAGTCCCTAGGCTTTTATAAAATGTAGCAAAAACCTAACTTTACACTCATATTTTATTAAACTTTAATTTAATTGACAACTGACGAGTAGGTGTTTAAAACTCTTAAACCGACAATAACATTTCTAAAACTTGTAATTATACAACTAAATAACCACTGAACAATATTTATGTATCGCTAATTTACATAACTAAGCCTTGATGACTTTACATGCGTCTACCTACTCATTTGAATATTCAATGCTTCTTTAGATCTTAAACAAAACATGTTACGTTTGGAACGTCACTTACATCTCCGAACGAACTGGGGATTTAAACTTGATAAGAGAATTTATGATGGAATATTATGGCAAATGACCAGACTAAAGATCTGATCTTAAATAATGGGATCTGCTGAAACCAATCAACTTAGATATGTAAACCGTAATGGTAATCCCTTTCGGATGAAGTCTGGTTCGCATATCCGGCAGAGATGCGTGACAGAAGGCATAATGATGGCACAGTCCCTCCGTCACCCAGCGGAGTACAGTTCTGTTGTTGAGTCTGCAGATGTGTACGCTGCTCTCGTTTACGATTGTACAGCTATGAACCAAAGTGCTTCTAAAACAATCCTTAAATCATTTGAAATAGATAGAATATGATGGTTGATGTATCCCTTTCGGGGTGAAAACAATCTACGCTGCAGCTGCATTGAAACTTATTGGCTTATATTATCTGATATACTATATAAGCCATATTAAAGCTAAATATTTTGAGTTCCCAAGCCATACAACTTTCAAAGACTATATCCAAATACTAGACAACCACATAAAATACTACATGTCGGCAGCAAATGCATAACCAAATAGTTGGTTGGTTCTAGCGGATCCCATTGTTTAACAGCCCAGTGTTTCGGGTAAGAGTACCTTTTAATAACGTTGCCCACATCCCTGCCCCCCCTTAGCGCCGCCGCAGGAGCGCCGCGACGCCGGCGCAGTCCCGAGGCATCGACTAATCAGTATCATGTAATGACATCATATAGAATTTTTCTTTCTTTATTTTTTCTTTTTTGGAAACATAGTTGAAGAGAGACCAGTATATGATATGTGCGTATCGGCGTGTGGACGATCGTATGTGTTCAGATTTGTAACCCTTTTGGGGAGTTGAACGCTGTGTTTAACATTCTGTTGTCAACTTTAGCAATCGGACTCTGTAAATTTATAGAAAAAGGACACAATTTGTTTTGCTAATTTCCAAATATTGGCATTTATAGATCCTACACTAAAAAAATGTTTTCATGAGTCCATTTGTTTCTAGAGGATGATGTTATGCAGACGTGAGCAATTGACACAATCTTTAATGGAATGAAAATAAAATGTGAAAGAGAATCATTAAAAATGGGTGCACGGTAGTAAATTGCCAAGTTCCAAAATAAAAATAGGCACAGCAATCAATTCTTCAATACGTTTTTTACTTACAAAAATCTGACGAGTGATTATGTTGAATAATAAAATTTGTTCTCTTGTTATTTATTTAAAATGTTTAATCTTTTAAAATGCTGCTCTTTGAGAATTATTGAATTTGAAGCTAAAATGTTGGCTGTACAGTAGATGTCTTTGGCTTGAAATTATTTGTATAGTGTTAAATAAAAAATACTTCTCTTTGAGTAGTC
This sequence comes from Agonopterix heracliana, assembly GCA_963693445.1. Taxonomy (NCBI): domain Eukaryota; kingdom Metazoa; phylum Arthropoda; class Insecta; order Lepidoptera; family Depressariidae; genus Agonopterix; species Agonopterix heracliana. Next base: position 411,610 of record OY856334.1, read on the forward strand.
TAAGGTTGAATACAACATAATCACTTGTCTGATTCTTAGATAACATTTATATTTAAAAAATAAGTTGTGTAAATGAGGGCTGTCTATTAAGAAGATGTAATTAAAATAAAAAATAGACAGGTCTCTTGTAATTTGATAATTAATCGGTGTTTTCATGCTACCATTATTTTTGTCTTTATTTTTCAATTGATATTTTATTTCACAGCTTATTTTTTATTTTTAACACTTTATTTTTTAATAATAACCAGGTTTCTTTAGAAAGTTATTTAAATAAAATATTAAACAAGCTGGTTGTTATTATAAAATTGCTAGAATTTTTGCACCTTTTTTTGAGGTAAAGAGACAAAGTTTTTTCGTTTTACAAATGAAATTATTTGAGTAATAAAAATCTCTTTTTCTCTAAGATATCCCATTAGTATTATTTTACGATAGGGATGTCGTTTTGAGTTGTTTTTTGTTTTTTACATAGTTCTATAAACTAATTCTTTAGTATAACGCAAAGAAAAAGATTATGTGACACACACACACACACAACAAACTTTGAAATAATATATATTTGATATAAACAAACTACCTAGAAACAAATCAAAAAACTTGTTGAAATGAAAAAAATTCTGAGATAATTGTGTAATCACATCATTTTTTTTTTTAAATATCTGATATCTTGAAAGGTTTTAAGATTACAGATTTCAGCATAAAATTAGGATAGTTCCTATATTTTGTGCCAAAATAGGAGTGACTTTAAAAAAAATTATAAAATAAAAAATTATCGGTTTTCGGAATTTTTTTTAAGGTCACTCCTATTTTTATTAATATTGTGTGTTCAATACTAACATTAATAGAAAAAAAATCAGTGGTATTTAAACTGAACAAATTAAAAAACTAATTTTTGATACAATACCACTGGTTTTTTAATGGTCACAAAAATGGCAAAGTTCAAGTTTAAGACGTTTATTAAGTTATTAAAACCAATTTTTGTGGTCATTCTACAGGGTGATGGTAAAATTGGCACTTAATTATGCCAATTTGCAACTTGTATGTTCAATTTACACTGTTAAAATTAAGATTAACATAATTTTAGATTTCGTATGACTGTCCATTGAAAGAACAATCTAAAGTCACACAAAATCTAAATATTGACCATGTTTTCTGTTCAACTAGAGCTCTTTCAATCAATCAATCAATCAAATCATTTATTTCAGAACATAACAGAAACAAATTAAAATTTTAAGTTGAAAAAAACATGTCACTGGATTGAGTCAATATGTTAACAGGAATGATAATTTGTTAGTGCGTGTGTGACTAGAATAAGGAAAACGAATGGATTTTAATAACAAAAATGCACATGATTAGATAACAGATCGATAAGGCCCAACGCAGAAAGTTAGGCTGCGAATATTGACGCACAAGAAGTAAGAAGAAGAACTAGATCGTTCTAGAGTAAGAATCAGATTATAGTCAGAGTGCTCGAGAGTGTGGAAGCCCAGCGTTCCGCAATGCACGCACACAAGTGCGCGGCTCTAACACTCGTACACGAGTGAAGATAACGCGATTTTTGTTTCGCCTTTGTGTGCGTTTGTTGCAGGACGCTTGTGTGATGTTTCTACACTCGTGTGCTCTCGTAAATAGGTTTCCATACTATTGTATGGAATTGTCCCTATTTTTTTAACTACTTATCCGGTCGTCTTCTTTGGGTCTTAATTTTTCGATGTCAACAAGCATTATTAAAGATAATACTACAAAAAAACATTTTACGATGTCAACAAGCATTAAACGTCATATAAAGCGACATAAAGCTAAAAAACGTACTTAACTTTACTTAAAATCTATTCGTTTTATTGTCTAAGGAAATTAAAAATTCCATAGACAACGATGCATGCCTAATTAAGCTTTTGAAGGACAGGGAAGTGTGCCAGTCGAGAGGTCTTGTCCATGGTTACAAACGGTCACTTAAAAAAAGAACACACCGACTTTATTGCTCACCATTTAATAGGATCACTTGATTTTTTTTTCTTTTAATTTTGGTCTTAGTCGGTCTTGTCCAGTCTTTTACAGGGATCCAGATAATAAAAGAATTTCTATATTTTTCACAGATGATAAAACTTTTCTTTTTCTAATGGATAAAAATGCTGTTTTTGTGTTTTTATCCAAATAGGTTTGATGTTATATGTTTAAAAAAAGGACAAATATAACAACAAACCTTGCTTTTTGCGATTTAATTAAAATTAAGCTTTTACTATACATTTGGAAGTACATAATTATGTGTCCGCCATATTGAAAAGGACGCCATTTTGTATTTTCTAACTGTGGCATACTTTTTGATGATGGAAAGTATTAGTATAATAAATGTTTTGGAGAGGGGTACTATACCAGGATTTTTTGTGATATTATTAACTGACATTAAGTGAAATTTTGCTGTTTAATAAACAGCTGTTTTGTCTTTTTTTCCAAGCATGCAGTTATGTTAAGTTGGCTTGGAGTCTGTAGTTTATTGATTTCTGTTGGGATTTGAGTGAATTTCTAGATAGTTGTTGGTAGTGTTTTTATTTTGGTAATATGAAAGTTTTGTTATATTTAGAAGTAGTGTAGTTGTGTCGTTTTCGTGCTAGCATGCTTCTAAGTCCTTCAACGCACTCATATCATAGTGTTCTTTTTTTAGACTTGGCTTTTTTTCGCATAAAACGCTTCTAGATTTTTGAACAGCAAAATGATTTTGAAAAAAATGTTTAGGAAAGTAAAATGATATTTTGAAACAAATAAATCTTGGTAAACAATTGTTGATAGTTAGTTTTAATTAATAGATTATAAATATTGTTTTTCAAGGAATGTTCACGACATGTATTCACGTTTTTATGGTTGCCATCTTGGCGGCCATATTCTTTGGACGACTCTAAGCTTTTACGATTCTTGCACGAAATGACCACCAATGAAATAATTGAAAATACATTTTTAGGTATCATTAAATTACCACAGCCATGTAGATTATTAAACAGTATTTCAGTTTCAAGCCTGGTATCGTGCTTGAATTATATCAAAACATGACCGATTTTCAAGCCAAAAATTTCCATGCCAAAATTTTTAAATAAATTCTCAATTTTCTTTATTATACCAACCCTGTATTCCAGTGGAGAAGGCAGTCTATTTGCAATGATAATTTTCTGGAAAACGGTTTGAAATAAAAGTGTAGAGTCGAATGTTAAATAAAATAATAAATGTCTTTCTCGTTGACAAGGTTCTTACTTGTGTGATTGTTTTGTTAATTAAGGATTTTTCAATCAATTTAATGGTCACATTTTGCATATTGACACTGCACAGCTTTTAAAAATCACTGGTTACTAGGTTCTTTAGTAAGCTGGCGGATTTTTACATTTGTGATCTGTAAGGAATAAAAATCACATTGGCATAAAAGCATTTCAGAAATTGGAAGATGTTATGCATCAAATGTCAATGAAATAACGTTGTTTTTATGGTACCTACTCAGAATATAGCGAAATGCCAAGTTATTTTCAATGCCATGTGATTCATATTATTTAAAGGGTTACTAGTACAAAAAACTGTCAGCTTTGAAGGATTGTATGAATAATTTCATATACATAGTCTTGAGCATTATGTGATCATTAAAACGGAATGCAAATGTAAATAACATTTGGTAGGCGTTCAGCACATAAAAAGCTATTTGTGTTGGATCATCGAACTTAACCTACCAAATTATTGTCTTTGCCTTCGGTTCAATTTGAAAAAAGAATAGAAAGATTTTTTTTAAAATTGAACCCAAGAAATGTCACTTTTCACCAGCCAGAGTTTTATTCAAACATTTTTTTTTAATTGATATTTTAAAATGTTTGTGTTGGATGAAACTCTCAATTTTGGGTGATTATTGTAACGCCTTGTATGGGCATCGCTTGTCGTTAACCACTGGCGTCAGTTACTTGCGTGGATAAGACATCCCTTTCTTTCACGTAAAATACTTTAATCTGACAAAGACAATATAATATAATAAAAATAATCAATAAATAATACAATTGTCCTATCCACGCTAAGGCTACATTAAAAAAATCGTTGCCATTGTCTAAAAACTACTATTTTAAAATATTATTGATTATGGCAACACTCGTTTTAGTATGGCCACACTGTCACGTCAAGCGTGAATGCTCGGGCTTGGGTTGCGGCCACCAGACTTGTCCGACCGACTTGTCGTTTCAAAAAGCTCTGACTTTTTAACTTGTCTTTTGGTTTTTGGGGTCAGGTTTTTTTTAATGTGAGGATAAATAATACAATTAAATGTTAAAATACAGATTAAAGTACAAAATAATTTCGAAATTATTAGTCGTCAAAGTTTGCTAAAGATTTCCCCAAACTTTTGATACAATTCTGTTCTGTACGTACTTCTCTTTTCGGTAAAAATATTTAGGTCGGCTTACATCGCCGTTTTAAAACTTTAAACGCATTTAATGACGGTCTCTCAAAGACTGATCATGCCAAAGATGATGGATATAATTAACAGAAACCGCCAGAAACGAAAAATTATTCTTATGAGTCTTCCATACATAGATTGTCGCTTTCCCAGTTTTAAGTTAGTGAGCATTAACGCAGCGCAGTATTGTAGTTAGTAATAACCAAAATTACGTAAAATCTACACCTAGTACTACCTGTTTTGCATTTAACAGATTTATGCGGATTTTTATTCGGAAATATTTCATTGATATCCATCTTTCTTCGCTCATAATACCGATGACATTATATTTAAAAATGTTCAAGATGCGTTTGAATATGTCATGGTGTATTTCGACCTGAATTTCCTAAATATTAAAAAAACTTGTTACACAAAAATTGCAAATTTTACTACGCTCACAAATTATTCATCCTCGTACAACCCGACCCCGCCAGACAAGTCTTGTCGGTCGGGCGCGCGACCGCGTCGCACAGCTCGCTGACTGACTTGTTTGTCGCAGTGACACCCCCCCTCGGAGCCTACCCCCAGCCTCAGCCCCCGCAGGGACCCTTCCTACCGGCACCTCCGCATCAGGCCGCTCCTCAATATGGAGGTAATAATTTAAATATAATTATGGGTACCAGACTTGAAGGACCAACGGAAATTGGATTATATTTTCTATGAGTACGTTCAGAAGTGCTTATCCTAGGACAGTGCTTATCTTGCATCAGATGAGGCCGACAATAATAATGGCTTCTCGGTGAAGGAAAACATCGTGTGGAAACCTGCAATTGAAGAAGAAGAAATTTTGTGGGCCTGTCAAATCTACCTATCCGCATTTCGCGCATGTCCACCATGTGCATATATCCTTGCTTTTTACTCATGTTTCAGCAATTGAAAGACTGATCTTTAACTCATATTACAGCAATTGAAAGACTGATCTTTAAATCATGTTAAAGCAAAGTTAATTTTTCTAGTTGCCTTTGGATAATAACGTATTTTTGACCCCATAAGCATTAATTGTAAAGACCTGTGTATTTTTTAACTCCGTTTCGAATATATCAGTTTCAGTCCACTATTTCATTACAAAAGTAAGGCACTGGACCACAAATTTTACAGCATAAACTCTTCGATCAAGAATATACAACTGATCGAAGCATATAGTCTTAGAAAAAGTATATGTCTAGAATGAGCCTCACTGTTTTACCGTATAAAACAAAAGGGGCCAAGTTTCATAGGTGCGTGAGGCGCCATACAAATTATATGTGTGCGTGTATATGTATAGGGTTTAGGAGCCAGTAATGGTTCCAATTTTTTTCGACGCTTTCGGATCTTCGACTGTCAATCTTGACATATAACTGTATCAAAGCATAATAGTAATAAAGCATGCGTCGACGCCCACAGTGGCGGGCGGGTCGCCGTACGGGATGACGTTCGGGGGCGCGGGCGCCGGCGCCGGCGGCATGTACGCGCCGCCGCCCTACGACCAGCTGCAGCACCACCAGACCATCCCCGCGCTCAGCCAGCAGCTGCCGGTGAGTGCCCACTGCCCACCGCCCAGTGCCCGTGCCATACATCTACACCTCTAGTATCGCGTCTTTGCTCCATAGAAAATAACCTGTTCCCGCCTACGAATAAGAATAACTATAGAAGAGTAACTCTAAACAAAATGGCAATAATTCTTGGCACCCAATGAAAAATAACATGTATGAGTTTTGGCGGCTAGGCCGGCTAGATACAGTTTTTAAAGAACAAATTTAGAACACGGTACGCTTTTTTTGGTGCCACTTTTTGAGCTTCATTTACACTTCTATACATTATTATTCGTAGGTTCCCGCGCTCTTCGGAGAGCGAAAGCCGCGCTTGCCGCGACAAGTATTATGGAATAAAGTCGAGTCACGCGCAAGAAGAGAATTCATGCTAGACATGCTAATCTATTACATACTTTAGAAAAGTTTCATTAATAATTATTAACTGAGAATATCAATCTGCAGTCAGAAGTGAGATAGGTGTCTGAACTAGGAGAATTTAGTCTACAGTTGTCGGTGAATTACTGTTATAACGTATATTTTTGTAGTGTTTGTCCAAGGGATAATTACAAGCAATAAAATCTTCTATTTCAGACAAATGTACAGTCCATACAAATACAATATTTGTTAATAGGCATTAGAGAACTTGCATACGATGTTAGTAGAGTACAACATAAAACTCAAAGCCTTCCAAAAATCTTTCCAGAAATTATAAAACAAGCCGGCATAATTTAGTTTGAGGTTACGCCTGATATTTATCTATTGACTTTTGAAACAGTGTCGCCTGTTGAGTTATCGGAGAAGTAAATTTAAAAATACAGTGTGTAAGGGACAACCCTCCGCAGACTGAAACGGTGAACTCAGACCATCAAAATGAACAACTTTCACTATGGAGCCTACCTCAGGAAACGCGAAAAAAAATCAACTTCTTCATACAAAACTGCTGTACCACCCGACTCAAATGTATAGGACAGCTGATTTTTTTTCGCGTTTCCTGAGGTAGGCTCCATAGTGAAAGTTGCTCAGTTTGACGGTCTGAGTTTACCGTTTCAGTCTGCGGAGGGCTGTCTCTTACACCCTGTATAAATACTTATGTAAAGCTTTTTGATGTCAGAAGAGCGATTACTCCCCTAATACATAGTACTCGCAAGTGTTTATAATTATTTGTAGTCATAATATTTTTGATATCTGAAGAGCGATTACTCCCCTAATACATAGTACTCGCAAGTGTTTATAATTATTTGTAGTCATAATATTTTTGATATCTGAAGAGCGATTACTCCCCTAATACGTAGTACTCGCAAGTGTTTATAATTATTTGTAGTCATAATATTTTTTTGTTTGTTTCAACACAGGATTACGCTGGATGTTATAAACAAGTAAGCCCTGCGCCTGAGGCATGGTGGCGCGATAAAGTACTATCGCACCCTAGCTCTCTTTCTTTTTGCGCGCGAACAAACGAGTTAGCAGGCGCGATAAAACGTTTATCGGGGCGCCATGCCGCGGGCGGTGGATTGGCCGGTTGCGGGTTCGACCCCCGTCTGAAACAGATTTTATCTATTTTTAATTAGATTTAAATCAAGTAAAACATTATTTCGAGTTTGACTCCTACCTAGCTGCTATTTTCTTTAATGGGTATCTGAATAAACTTTTTTCTTGTTTCTCGCAGATGTATAGTCCAGCGGCGGCCATGTACGCCGCAGCGGCCGGGTACCCGGGGTACATCGGGTACCCGGTGCAGTACTACCCGTACTACCCGCACGCCGTGCAGCCTTCTATACAGCCTCTCCGGCCCACCATCATGATACCTGTGAGTCTCACTCTATTCAACAGTTTAAACTTAAATGCGTTGCATATCGATCATGGTTAACCCAAACCCCAATGGGGCCTACCCAATCGATTTTGCGAACATTGTGCCAAGTGCATTGCCACTTTAATTTAACAATCTTCGGGTTACTTCGGCTACCCATGCATGTTTTCCTATGGATCCCTTCATTTCTGATTTGATTTCGCAGGGAAACTCCGAGCATAGTCCTCTCCATTGCCCCTTTGTGGCTTCTTTTACTAGGCCTTTAATGATCGATCACGTCACAGTTCCATATGCTATCACTGGAAGTACATAATGGTCAGAGACTTTTGTCTTGAGACGCCATTAAAAGAATCTAAATAAGGTATATTTAAGTACCCGACTGGTGTAGTAACAACAAGCCTCGCCCCCCAGCAGAACGGGTTCGAGGCCGGCGGCAGGTTCGAGGCGCTCTCGCAGACACTGCTGCCCCCCGCGCCCCCCGCCGTGCCCCCCTCCCCCGCACACCTGCTGCAGCCCCACCAAGTGCTGTGAGTATATTATATACATAAATACGATGAAAGACACATTAAAGATCTTTCATGTTACAGAAATCGAAAGACTGATCTTTAACTCTTTGTGACACGAGATTAAGCACTCGCTACGAAACTATTGGTCAAATTCTAAGTCAGACGGACCAATCGTTAAATCATGTTATAGCAATCGCAAGACTTATATTTAACTCGTTTTACAACAATCGAGAGACATATCTTGAACTCATGTTACAGCAATCGAAAGACTAATCTTTAACACTACAGCAAAAGAAAGACTGATCTTTATCTCACTTTTCATTACAGAAGACTAATCTTTCGCTTCTGTTATTAAAATTGAAAGAAAGGTCTTTCATTCCAGATTGAATGTGTGTCGGAGATCCAAATAAATAATTTTTCTTTCTTTCTTTCTTTTTAACTCACATTACATCAATTGAAAGACAAATCTTTATCTCATATACAACAACCGAATACTATCATTAAGTCACTCTACCTTCAGCAATTGAAAGACTGATCTTCAACTCGTGACACAGCAACCGAAACGAAATACTGTTCTTTATCTCATGTTACAGCAAAAGATAGACTGATCTTTGACTTCTATTATAGAAAATGAAAGACTGGTATTTTAACTCATGTTAAGACTGATCTTCAACCCATGTGACAGCAAAAGACAGACTGATCTTTGACTTCTGTTATAAAAATTGATAGACTGGTCTTTTTAACTCACGTTAGATCAATTGAAAGACTGATCATATACAGCAACCGAAAGACTAATCTTTAACTCATACTCATGTTACAGCAAAAGAAAGACTGATCTTTATCACACGTTACAGCAAAAGAAAGACTGATCTTTAACTCATGTTACAGCAACCGGTATACTGATCTTTAACGCATACTACAGCAATTTAATTACTGTTGTCATATTAATCGTGAAATTAATAAATAAAAACGTTAATTTTACAGGTGGCGTTAAATATAACGCGTGAGGGATTAGAATCAGACGGCGCCGACACGACGACGACACGACGGTAACACACGGGACACTTTCAACAAAATTATGCCCTCTGCTGGTCATAGACCTTCCCAATCATTTCTACAATACATACGTTATGTATTTACTACACATTTTAAGCTAAAGTTAAATATTTCAATAGGTTTATTACCCACTTCGGTAGTAACGTAATATGACGCCTTTGTTCTCAGAAGGGTAGGTATAGACTAAATATTTTAGGCTGACCTGACATGTCATAGGATGGTTAATAAAATAATTGCCGTAAATCCCCATTAGTGGTAAGTAAAGTTTGAATAGTTATCCTTTAAGTACCCGTAATGTATTGAACCAATCTCAAGAGCTTGCGTGTTCTTAAGGTCGTCTGTACACTGATTAGAAGTTTATGTTGTATCTCTCTTAAAGTGACTGATGCATAGGTACTAAAAATGTTTAGTATTACGCTTAAGGGTCTGTAAGTGCTTGGGATTCGTAGAATACTCAAGTGCTCGCGTTCTGAAGAGCGTCAGCTTAAGCTCTACCTTGTACTTGAGATTGGGTTATTAAGAAACGGGTCTTAAACTGTAATAATATCTTTTGAACAAACACTCTGTTGCTGAAACGCTTATTAAAGTTAATCCTCCATTAAATCTCTTGCGGTCACTTTGTCTTGTAGACGTAGTAAAAGCTTGCAAGAGATTAAATGGAGGATTAACTTTAATGAACGTTACTGCAACTGGGTGTAAGTCTTGGAGTGATATTGAGTTTATTTCATAATACGGACGAAAAAAGTTTATTTTCCATTAAATTTTCTTAACATCTGCATTAAAACGTAAAAAACAAACAAAAAAAACTGGTTACATACAGTAAAAAAATAGTTAAAAATAAGTAGCAACGTCCGCCATTTTGAATAACCGCCATTTTGTTTTCTTTCAAAATGGCGGAACTATAAGAACTAAGTAATCCGTGTGTTATAAATATGATATAATAAGGATAAAATATCTAATAATATAAGTCTGTCCGTCTGTCCGTCGGTGTATATCATCTTAGCCCGGTATATATTTGACTGTGATGTCTTATTCGCTAGTTTTATAGTGTTTGTCGTTATTTACTTTTAGCTCTCTAACTTAGATCCAATTTGGTAAATTTTATAAATACAGGCAACAAAACGCCCTAGCAATATTTAAATGTGTGGTTAATGCTCAGTCGCAGAAACGCTCATTAAAGTTAATCCTCTTTTAAAACACTTGCGGTCACTTTTTATCTTGTTGACGTAGTAAAAGCTACCAAGAGATTTAATGGAGGATTAACTTTAATAAGCGTTATTGGACAACTTTCACTATGGATGGAGCCAAATCGAAATTAAATAAAAAATATCTGATGTTTCTGTTTCGTATATAAATGTAGTTTGGAGTACGTAGGTACGAATCTACTCAAATTGTATGAGACAGCGGTTTTTTATACAAAGGTGAAAGTTGTTCAGTTTGATGGTCTAAACTTTAGACCATCAAACTGAACAACTTGGGTTGGTTTAGACTCCAACCCTTAAAGCATTACTAGAGTGTTTTGCATCCTGTATATACAATATACATGGCTGTACCATGCAAGTATAAAAATAATAAAATACATACATAATCACGACTATTCCTTTTCGGGAGTGGTCGGAAACAAAGCTATAACTATAAAATTTAACACATTCTTATACCCTGACGCATAGACACATTTTGCGGACTATACAGCTGTATCCAGACCGCATAATATGCGTACCATCTATGAACGTATTAACGTAACGCGAAAGGAATTTAGAGTGGACACTGAATTTCAAATGGTCACTAAAGGTCACTAAAGTGTTAAGAAGGCATTAGGGCTCATTTTTTTGAAGGAGTATATACAGGGTGTAAGGGACAGCCCTCCGCAAACTGAAACGGTGAACTCAGACCATCAAACTGAACAACTTTCACTATGGAGCCTACCTCAGGAAACGCGAAAAAAAATCAGCTGTCCCATATAAAACTGCCGTACCTACCTACTCGACTCAAATGTATGGGACAGCTGATTTTTTTTCGCGTTTCCTGAGGTAGGCTCCATAGTGAAAGTTGTTCAGTTTGATGGTCTGAGTTCACCGTTTCAGTTTGCGGAGGGCTGTCCCTTACACCCTGTAGAATAGATATTTATATACATAGATAACATATACTAATGCTCATTGTCTGTAATGGGGAGGGCAGGGATGCTATTTTTGAATCTCATTCGGTGAGCTCGGCAGTTGAAATTGTTATAATTACTATGGAGATATGCATCTTTCTACTGCTGATTAGACTTTCAAAAATCTCACTCCTGAAGTATGATGAAAGATTAGCAGTAGAAAGATGCATAATATCTTCATAGTAATTTTAACATTTGCTACTGCTGAGTTCGACGTATGACATTCAAAAATCGCACTCCAGATCCTAAGGTGTACACGAAGACAGTTTAGACAAAATTGTCACGAGTTAACAAGTGTCTCGAATGTATTTCCCTTACAATGAAAAGTAAATGTATTCAATTTGTTAATCTACAACATTGTATTGTCATATACCAATAAATAATAATAATAAAATAAATTTAGCAATAATTTACTGAAAAACGTATTCTATTTTTTTTTAACTTTTAGTTCATTTTCGAAGATAAATGAATTGCGAAAGCGAATACGAGGCAATGAAGTAAATAAAACTTTAATCTTTAATTTTCTTGATACATTACTTAATTTCAGTGATACATGGTGTAAGTACCTACAGCGAAATAGAAACAAACCCATTCACTGATTGACTCATACGAAATCATTACAATTTTGTTTCTAGGTGCTTACAATTATATCAGATTGAATTTTTTTCCTACTCACTTATGGAACTCTCGAAATTCAATTCTTAGAATCATATCACACAAGCGATTGTTGAGCATAGGCGATGTTGCAAAGGCACCGCAACGATATGGCAACTGCACCGCCACGACATCGCAGCTGAATTGCCAATGTTACTGAGCGTTATTCTGGATCTCAGAAATATCGCAGCGATATAGTGATGCGATGTCGCGCCGATATGGTTCCGTCGACGCCTACGCTCAAAAATAGCTTGTGTGATATTACCCTATTAAACTTTTGAACGCCAAAGACGGCCGACGGGAAATCGTGCCATATCCGCCATGTCGGTATTATATCACGACGAGTAATTTATCGCGTTTTAATCGGTAATAAACTTACTTTTGATTATGTTATACCAAAAATGACGTTACTTTATCTTTCTTCAAGACTCATGTTAGCAAAAAAACAGCAGCTGAAGGCATTAAAACCGAAAAAAGTTAGGTTACTAGTTAAGCGGAACATACGTGACTGTGATGTCTTGGCGGAAAAACGCATGCGCCTCCTCGGAGATAGATATTAGGTTTCCCCTCAATGGTATTGCCTCCTTCATTGACCATGTATTTGAAGGGTGAAGAAAGCAAAAAGTATTGGGGCCAACTTGTGTTAGGATCCCACTGGGTCAAAGTGTTGCTGGCTTCCCCCTATAACAAGATAAGATATGTCATTTAGGATGAATCACTTTCGTAACATGACGTGGCGTTCAAAAGGTTTAATGGCTATAAAGTTTCGTCATCGGCGTGGTTTATATTCAAGTAGTTATCAGATATAAATGCAATAGTAACGGCAAACACTATAGCTAGATAGATCGCGTCCGCGATCACGTCTCAATACCATAGTATTATTGAGCGGAGGGTTGCTTGTGTTAACTTACCCGTTGCTATGGTGGAGGACTTTATCTGAAGACAGTAATTTTCGAGGTCGTTTAGATTAGCACTTTCGCTGCTAAGCTCAAAATCTTGATCGCCTGACCCCCCTCGTAGGTCGTGCGCACAGTCGTAACTCGATAAATGTGGCTCGCGTCGTGGGTCACCCGCGCATGGTATTCTGTGACTCGCGCGGTATGCTATGAGCACAAGCGAAAGGCTATTGTACCGACTCGTTACGTGGGTTCTTCAGCACTGCGGCCCATTTGTCGCCGACCTACGACGCAGGTCTTCAGCAGCGGAAGTGTTAAACCATTAAACTGACAACTTTCACTAAGGAGCCAGCAAAAGAATACAAAACTATTACCTAGTCGACTCTACGCATAGAATTGCAGTTTTTTGTTAGACTTTGTCTCCATTGCGCAAGTTGTTCAGTTTGATGGTCTAATTACACCTTCAAATATTACTATGATGTTTTACTACAGCCTGTATATCACATATATAAAATAAAAAATAACTTTATTTGCAATAACATAGGACTCGCGACCATAGTGCCTGTCGTTCAGAAGTCTACTTTGATAAATCCTTGACAATAGCAAATGGGGTAATTTTAATACAATCAAACGAGATGTCTGTCTGTTTATAAAGATTTTTTTACGTTTGAATCTCATTGAAAAAAAGGTTTGAAAAAGGTTTTATTTTTATTTTTATTTTTTTTAATTATTATTGACAATGTTTTTAAAACTGTAGTTGCAAGGTAAACGAGTAATAGCTCAGTGGTTAAGAGTATAAAGCCTCTCAGTTCGTGGGTTCCTACCATCTGAATTGTTTTAATAATATACACAAAAACTCTGGCCCTTTCGGATTGATGATAAACTTCGATACAACAAGAATCTTTTTAAGCGTGCAGTTGTGTATAAACATTAGTTTTGTGTATATTTTACTGGTTAAGAGGATATACTCGCGAGCGCGGTATATACAAACTTCGATCAAAGTAAAATTAATGGATAGGCTACGAATAAGAATAACTATAGAAGAGTACCTAACTCTAAAAAATCGAAAAAAAATTTGGCACCCAATGAAGAATGACATTTTGTATGAGTTTTGGCGGCTAGGTACAGTTTTTAAAGAACAAATTTAGAACACGGTAGACTTTTTTGGTGCCATTTTTTGAGCTTCATTTACACTTCTATACATTCTTGTTCGTAGTGGATACGCGAACATTTCAAACCAGAAAAATAAGGCAAAACAAATGACAGGTATACTTCAAATTTGTACCGAGATGACAGACAAGTGTGACAGTTTGTATGGACCAAGTGCACCAGTAGTGTGCTTCAACTTAACGCGCTTTGGGGCAATCCATTAATTTTACTTTCATCGAAGTATACGTAGTTTTATTCTATTTTGAATATTAAGTCAATAAAATTTTTAAAATTCGGTCTAGAAACAAATATTTGTGTTTCTCATATTTTCGTTAAAATGTCGCTCGCAGGTATATCCTCTTAAACTATTTTACGTCTTTTAAATAAATGAAAAGTATTAATCTTGCCTTTGCCACATAATACTAAAACAAACAAACAGACAGACAGAAACCCGCCTGTTTAGTGATATATAAAAGAAAGAAAATTGAGAAAAAATATAAACAATGTGGTTGTGCGTGACGAGTGCGAGTGGGACGGGTAGTGTGTGTGTGAAAGAGAGAGAGAGCATGTTTTTCGATTGGATTTGTTGCGGAGTAATATTTTGTTTTTTAAATGAAATGTGTTTGTAGAATTGTTTATTTATAATGGAATAAACTTCGATCTAAAATAAAATAAATAGATACTCAATCGACGCATCAAAAAATGGTAGATTCAAAGGAGATGCGGCCCCGGCCATAGAAAAAATGCCAACGGTTGTATACAGCTGTACCTATATTATTTTATAATGTAGGTTACATTTATCATGTATGGAACCTTAAATAATTTTTATGATGCTTATTTTGGTAAAAAAACACATTAAAATATCAGAATTGTGGAATGGTGGTAATTTCAAGTGAAATTGTCAGATCTTTTTTTTTATTGCCTTGGTATTGCCGCTTTATCATTTTTCTTTTTGAAGTATACAATATTTGGCATTTATCGCCGCATGTCCTTTGCCCTACTGTATTGATCTTAGTATTGCCATAGAAAATATAATAGTGCTACAATACAGAAGGCCCCTAACTGTAGACATAGCATCTCACCCTGTAATTCGACAATACCACTTTTAGAGAAGTCGAGAAAGAAGCAAATGGGTAGATCAACTATTTTTTGTCCATACCTAGTCCCATCATCTGCATAAAATTTTCTCAATGTTCAGGCTCAGGCTCAAGCTCAGGTTTTGCTTGCACCAAAATTTTATGTTTGTTGAATAACTAAGGATTGCATTTATTAAACACACACACGGTTTTGCAAAATTACTTGAATTTTACTTGACTTTTGGCGGTTGTCCGATGGACGCTTTATTTCTTTGTCCCCACGCTTTTTGGTCTATCGGACAACCGCCAAAAACTTATATTAGTTCAACACAGATGGTGCAATGCACATGTGTGTAGAAGAATCATATCATTAGATACCAATATCTATCTCACAAAATTAATGAATGTCAAGAAAAAAGGAATAAAAACTTTTTTTATACAGTACCGTGAGGACAAAAAATAGTTGATCTACCCAAATACAGCACTCACGCGTGTGAGAGCGAGACGGGGTGTGTGCCGATGCCATCTTGTTTCTGTAGTAGTACTATTCAAGTATCATGAGATCATTCTATGGAGAGACAGGGGTGTGGTATTGCTCCATCTTGACATGTCAATTCGAACAAAGATTTGCGTACATTTTGCATCTAGTTATTTTATTTATGATCGATGTTAATAAACAACTTTTTGTTACAACTTTTGGATGTTTCAAAAGTTGTAATTTCGAATGTTGTTAATAGCAATATCATTATTTTGACACAATGAAATGTTGAACGAGAAAACTGAAAACTGATATAAAAAAATTACTTTATTTAAACAAAACATGTGAATGAAATAGAAATAGAGCAAGAGAGACGGTTCTATGAATCTCAGTTTGTATTAAACTTAAGATCTGATTGTTTAAATTTGTTCGAATTTAGTACGTATGGATCTTTTTATAAAGTTGAAATTAAGTTCGAAAATTTCAAAGAGCAGATAAAATCCTGTTTCTTTAGTATGTGTTTTAGGGTTGGCCCAAACTATATTTTTGAAAAAATTCAGTCGATTCTTTGAAATCTTTTGATTAAATTTCAATTTTTAGCAAAAAGTTGCTAAATTGCTTTTCTGTTTTTAACCTATCACTTGACATTATAGTGTTAAAAATTCAAGACTTCATTCCAATTAAAAAAGAATTATTGTTTTTATATAAAAACCTCTTTGTTTATGGGAAAAATGATGTTAAAATTCCGTTTTTAATGTTAAAAAAATAAGTCTTTCTTAAAGTGATAGGCGTAGAGTTGATTTTTGTTTGTTGAAAGTTGATTAAAAAAATCTGTTAATTTAATTTCACACAAAAAGGTACTTTATTGCGGTAACGCTTGGGACCGCTTTTCGATACCTTTGTTAAACAGATACAAGTGATTAAAACAAAGAGAGTGGTTAGGTCCCTTTTAGATAGAAGTGATGAAAGCAAAAAAGCGCGATTAGGTACCTTTTCGTGTGGAAATTCTGTGGCCTTTGATGGGCGGGATAATGCCGAAAACGCGGTGGCGCCTCAAGCAATAGTAACTTTTCTATTTAAATGGTGCCTTTACGGTGATGTCGCTGAAACATGCATTTATCTGACCCGACAATTCCATAATTTTTTGTTGAAAAACATTTAAAAATATATATTTTCGTCGAGAATGTTACACACGTAGCTATAATAAATATATTAACGGATTTACTCTTGTAACTCACGCAAGATGAGATATACTCGTCTCATTCACGTGTATTGGGTACGTGGCAACATGAGTGAGACGGCATAATTATTTCATCTTGGTTGCGTTAGAACAGTAAATCCGTTATTATCATGTATATTATAGCTACGCGTGTCACAGGCTTAATCTTGAGTAAGGTCTCCCGGGGTAATTGCAACTATGGAGCAATTGGACTTATAAATCACGATCGATTGTCTAGAAGGCATCTAAGAAGCCTTCATTTAGAAGGCAGGTTTTGGTAAATAAAGATAGTTGAATCGTGACTTATAAGTGCAATTGCCCCAAAGTTGCAATTGCCCCATTGTTTTAATTACCCCGGAGGTCTTAGAAAAAAACATTGTTTTCAAAGTAGGTAGCTACGTTCAGTTTTAAATTGTTCAAGCATAATAAAATGTATAAACTTTGCATTTTTGAAAATGCACTTACAATTATTCTGTCCCATGTTATTATATGTATTTACAATTTTTTGTAATATAAGTTTATATTTGAAATTTTGCAACTTTTTTTGAATATATTGCATTTTTTTTGTTAAATAAAATCGTGTTGTTAAAAATTTAGTTGGAAATTCAATAAAACATAAAATACTTGATATTAAGTCTATTTTAAAAATAACCAAAAAAGAGTATTTTTTGCAAGCTACATAAAACTAAGGTTTAGATGAAAGCGCATAATTCATATTAAGGTTAGAATCATAACGAATCGCCCTTATAACAAAATTTATGATTTCTCAATTAAGAAAAAATAAAATAAAAAAGAACAACAACTTCTACAAAGGCCTTAAAAGAAAATTTATGTTTTTTTAAAAGAGGAATATTTAAAACCTCTAAAAATATTGTATTTTGAAATAGGTATGGTTGGAGTTGCACTTTTTTATTTTTCTTGATTGAGAAACCTACCTTTTGTGATGAGGGTGCCGCTGAGCGGTTAAATCATAAAGGTATTATACCTGGAATAGAGGAACTGACAGCTGAGAGAGCGAGATGTACCTAGCGGCACCACTGTATAATAGAAAGAGATACGTGACGCGAGGCAATAGAACCGTTTTCTAATCTCTTACCAATTTTTACAATTCGGTTTCCGTGAATAATTGCGAATCTAAAGTGAAATGTCGATAATTTTGTGAAATATACTGACACTACTTCATTAATTTATCCACGATTTCACGTTTGACTCAGAATTATAGACAGTATTCGAATTTTTGCCTGCGAATAGTCTCCTAAAAACATCAAAAAACGGTTTCATTTGACAAACTCATGTCAGTTGCTCTATTCCTTTAAGGTATAACCTTAGATCAAAATAAAATTAATGGATAGGCCTTACGCGAACATTTCAAACCAGAAAAATGAGGCAAAACAAATGAATGGTTTACTTCAAATTTGTATGCAAGTGCCCTAGATTTGACAGATAATGGCGCTAGTTTGTATGGACCAAGTGCACCAGTAGTGTGCTTCAACTTACCGCGCTTTAGCCTATCCATTAATTTTATCAATTATTTTTATCTAAGGGTATAACACCTTTATGGGTTAAACGCCCTCTTAGAGATAGCGCGCACGAGCAACTTTTGTCTCCGCAACTAATAAGTTTAGAACCATTTTCTTAGTATGAAGTATTCGCTAAATAGGTACAAGGAACTTACAAATGAACGCCAAATTCGGAGAACCGTTTAATAGGTAACTGATTACTGCAATTTCCAACCCCTCCCTCCTCCCCCTACGTAAGAAAAAATAAGACTTAAATGAACTCCCCCCATTTTAATCTTACGTAAGATCAGTATCTAACAAAATTGCAAAAAGAAAACGACGAGTTGTGTCATAAAAAGTAACTTACTCAGTCCCTCTCACCGCCCATGTAAGAAAACATAAGACTTGCTCGAATAGATTCATTTATCATTCGTTTACGGAGTTTCTTTTACTGAGAAGATAAAACTAAAACATATATTTTACGCAGTCAAGTGCTATTACATTTACAGTCAGCATGTAAATGTAGTTTTTGATTTAGATGCAGAGTTTCTGGTTAGAAGTCGCAAGAATGCCTTCTAACAATGTTACGAAACGGTGTGCCCATACAGAAAGCACTTAGTATGAGATGCTGTGCGCCACATCTCGATGCGGAAGGATGCGTACGCCGTCTCATACTTATTGTGCTTTTGTATGGACAAACCGTCGATCAATGTATCGTAAACTCTTAACCCTAAAATAACAGGATGTATCAAAACACCCTAGTAATACTTAGAGGGTGCTTCAGACCATCAAACTGAACAACTTTCATTATGGAGCCAACTTCGAAGTCGCGAAAAAAAAACAGCTCTTCCATACAAAACTGCTAACCTACTCGAGCCAAATGTATGGGACAGCTGATTTTTTTCGCGATTTCGATTTTGGTCCCATAGAGAAAGTTGTTCAGTTTGATGGTCTGAACATCCCCTTAAAAAAGTGTCAGCATTTAATAAGGACCCTGTATGTTATATGGGGTAATTGCAGCTATGGGGTAATTGTATCTATGGGGTAACTGCGTCAATGGTAAAGTTGAGTTGGTACATATTGTAAGTGTATGTGGGTTTTGCTCAACGTGTGGGGTCTGTAATAGTGTCACGTGCAATATATTAGCATAATTATTATTTTGTTTCCAATAAAATTATTAAAAATCTAATCTTTTGGTTTTATTTCGTAACTCTAACTTTTGCATCAAAATTATAAAAAAATTACATTATCAAATATTTTTGTTAACGCTTAAAATAACCGGCCTTAATAAAAGATTACGAAACGTTTCCTACACCAGCTGCATGGCTCACCTATTTCATTTTGCACGCGAACGAACTAGATAAAAGGCGCGATAGAGCCTTATCGATTATCGAACGCATCGTGCTGACTGCAGACCCCATTGGAGAAGTTACAAATATGGGGCAGATTTTAAATGCCGTTATTGCCCCATTGGTGCAATTACCCCGTAGATGCAGTTGCCCCAAGTTGATAATAAGTAGTTTTCCAGTGATTCTATTTTCGTACCTACCATACATACCTACATTCATAAGCTAACGCCATTTGTCCCATGGGGGCAGGCAGAGACCACGGACCGCCACAAGCTAAGAGCTTAGCCTCATTCACATTCATACATCTTTTCATGCACTTCGGTGCTACGCACTTGTCGTTTTCGTACCTACCTATTATTTTAGGACCTCTTCTGCGGAAGGTTAATATTTAAAAAAACTCAGGAGTCCCTGGTGTCGTAAATAAAACAAACACAACCTAACAACAATACCATTTAATTGGTTATACAGGTTTTTACATATAGCAACAATAAGGGAATATTTTCTTGCTAATACATTATCTTTCACGATACAGCTGTGAATGAAGAACGGTACATTGCTTTCTAAGGACTAAGATAGGGCTGTAACGAATGTGCTGATATCGACGAGAAAAAAATCTTTTTTGTTGAAAAATATTGTCGTTTTTGGCTAAACATTAGCCAAATTAACTAAGGACTTGATTTTCAATTTATAATCTTTTGCATGTATCTAACAAATTAACTAGTTAGCAAAACGTTACAACCCTACTAAAGTTACTAATAAAACATGTTTTAGTAAAAACTGTACACTAATAAAACTAGTCACTGTTTTGACATAAACATTTTAGTGTTAGTTGTGTACTAAATCTTATTTTTTTAGTAAATCTATACATGTTTTTTAGAAATACTAATTCAACTAATTACTTATAAGTAGTCTTTTGGAAATAATGTTTATAACTCAAATTGGGAAGACATTTTTGGAAGACATTCGTTTTATAATTATTTTGACATTGAAAATATATTTTCTTTGCACACCGTATTGCTATAACTACACAAAAATGGAAGCACAGTGATTTCATTCGATCCAAATTCTTTTAGAATTGGTGACATCTCATCCATATCAACAACAATTTTCATAAATACAACTATAATAACAGCACATAGATTTTGTTAACGTTTTAACAAAATCAACGCCGTCTATCGGTCAAAAAATTCGAAATTGAAGCATACCTATAACTTAGCTAAAGTTTAAAAATAAACATTATCTTATCTTATCTAGCTAAAGCCAGTGATGTAGGCAGGTACTATGATATGATTATGAATTTATAAAATTTATAATCATTCCTGCATAAATTGCGACAAATTAAATTTCATGACAATGCTAATGACATCTGTTATCGAGTAGCGGGATCAAGTTTCTGCAGATTTTGTTAAAACGCCACAATTGAACAAATGGCAAAATAATTTGTTTTACCTACTTAATACATAAACACCGACACAGACACCGGACGTACACATACTACATATATTTACATTTATTTATTTATAATTTGACAGATAGTTTTCCATTTCGATTTCAAAACAATCGGCTTTTAGCCAAATTAAAAAATAACATAGAAAATAAAACTCATTAGTTTACGCTACTCGCCGCTAGATGGCGCTAGCTGTAGACAACTGCGATTCAACTTTTTAGGAGAATGTCTAGAGAAATTAATATAAGTAATTCTGGCTATGCCTCAACATCACATCACAAGCAACATCTATTATAATTTTACCGACTTCGCGAATCCGGAAAGGTTATAATATCCCGACACGGTCGCTACTCTAGCGTTCTATTGTCGTCGTCACATATTTTTCGTTTTTCATATTTACATCTTAACATTTAAAAAAGTATAAAAACTAAAAACCAATATATTGCTGCAACTGTACCTCCTTCAAAACGTCGATTACTTACTTATTTTTATAAGAGGTTAAATTTCAAAAAATTATTTGTTTTTAAACAAAATAACAAAGAATAAGTAACTCATTTCTTTTAATAATGTTTAAAGAATAATTTCGTATATTATTTGATATAAATTGTATTATTGAATTGGAAGCGCTGGATTATAAATAAAATAAAAAAATCTATAATTAAATTGTCTTATTCCTAAACACTTAATTACAATAATAATTTTAAGTCTATCGGCGAATGACAACATGCGTTACGCGATTTATCAATATTTATTGCGATTATACACAATAATTTATATTTCGTAGAAATATAATTAATTTTGAATAATAAATTATGTTTAAAAGCAAGGCTTTACTAAAACTTTAATTGAAACGTTATATATATTTTTATTTCTGTAAATAACTAACAGAAAACATCATTTTTATTAAATTCGCGTAGTGGTGGTAGGTCGAATCTGCCCCATATGCATATTTAAAGAAGGAAAATTATCTTTAGATGATCCAGTAAACCTATAGGTACAATACCTCTATAATTTTATTACAAATTATATTAGAGCCTTCATTGTTTAAAAACAACGTAAGAGGCTTTTTATGCCTCGTAAAGCAATAGACGTGTTTTTCGTAACATTATAGCGTATTTGAAAAATAAAAAATTACGTCGGTTACGTAAGTAGTAATTAATAGAAATAAGTTAAAGTTTATGAGTGTCCTCCTTTTTTTTTAGATTAATCCACAATAATAAAATAAACATTCACAAAACATTAAACAGTGCCTTTGGCATAAAACATTTAAAACCAGACATTTTTTATACACAGAAAGCATTTTCATCAAGCTGACAACTACACAACATATAAAATATACTCTTTAATTGGCAAAATGGGAGATATGTATCGTATATAACATGACTCTGATATATTCTACAACACTACAAATACTTAATATCATATTTATTGTAGGTATACCAATAGTGTGTCAATGTAACACTTTGACAATAAATTATGATTTACTTAAAAAAGGTAACACCTTCGTCGGAGTCGCGTGGCTAAGGGGGTAACAAGTAGACGTTTCGTCGGCTTGCGATTTTATTGGCTACGTGGCTCCGCCGTTTATGGCGGTTTCCAGTGTGTTTTTGTTTAAAAACGGGGCTTTGAGATCGCCATATCCTATTACCGTACAATATCTAAAAAATATATTTTCAACACGACACTGGCGAAATCTAACAAGGAAACGCCATTAAATAAAAATAGAATAACACCTTCGTCGTTAAACGAATGGCATTCTCACACAGAGGGTTGAAGGGGCTGAAGAGAGAAAATTTTAATAAGTACAATATTAGAAAGTAAATAAATTAAAATCCGGAGTAATGTCAACACACTATTGGTAAAAAAACTCAGTGCTTACTTTCGACTACTCATAAATAAACAAAAATAAATCTAGAAACACGCACACACGCTCACAAACACACTTCTCCAAATTAAATTGACAGCAGAGTAAGATATTATAATATTTTCACCATTATTTTTGATCTGTTTAAACTAAATGCTGGCTTTTCTACAATAAGTAGTCGAAATTAAACAGGCAAGTACCTTAAAACTAACGCTGTGCGTCTATTTATCTTAAACATCAATCTTTTTAACGTTTACTTACAGAACATAGCTTTCAGCAAACACAATACCAATATGGTTTAATACTTTTCAAAAGCTTGAAGCTTCTTAGCAACAATTTATTACTTATTCGCATCTTCTATTATTGTAATAGCTGGTTCTAATAAATAAAACGGAAGCCTGAAAATATTTTTTTGCTTCTAAAAGTTCTAAATGCGGAATCAAATAATGAAAAAGTGATAAGGAAACAAATTATGTTAGGCCTTATTTTG
Source organism: Agonopterix heracliana (assembly GCA_963693445.1). Classification (NCBI taxonomy): domain Eukaryota; kingdom Metazoa; phylum Arthropoda; class Insecta; order Lepidoptera; family Depressariidae; genus Agonopterix; species Agonopterix heracliana. The sequence goes on from OY856334.1 coordinate 435,219, forward strand.
GAATTTTCAATAATTATTTACACATTGAGTATTAATCGTACTACATTTTAGAAGCAAATTTTTCGAAAATATATTTCCATTGTCAACAACATTCAGATTCAATATCAACGCTTTAGACATACATATTTGATAAACAACAGTCATTAAATAGGTTTTTTAAAGATATATAATCATATGTTATAGTGTCTACAAGCAATTGATAATTTTAAATAGCCATTAAAACAATTTCCATTCCCATTTCATTGAGCGAAAATTCTTTAGTTTAATTGCTTTGTCTATTCAATCTAAACATTTAAAAATGCCTCATGAAATGTGTATAATTTGCACTAAATAATTTTACCAAGACGCTTGCAGACACAGTCTAAGACGGTTTTTATATTTCTTATACTTAAAACCGACTATGTATATCAATTAGAATAGTTACACTTTGGAAGATAGGGACAGGTATATAATTTACTAATATCATTCACTCGTTGTTTCATTTCATCGTGGATTTATTATAACAAGGGGTGCTTACCATAAAAATATAATATAATACCTAGTATGATATGGCAGTGTTTCACTGTGTCATATTTATCCGTTCATGATTAGAATACTCGAAAAGAGACGGAACAGTTTCGTTTGAGCCTCATATCTTTTTGTGAATAGGCACCCCCTTTTATAATTTTTTGTATTGTATTTTCCACACTCAAATAGAAATCGTAACTTAATCAATTCCTACGCCTTTTTTCAAATTTCATTTTCTAATGTTTTTTTACTAAATTAGTTCTAATAAATAAAATGTATTTTTTTCGTACAGTATTTCGTTAGTCAAGTCAAAAATAATGATTCTATAGATTAATAGGTATACTGTGCTTTTAAATCGTAGTTTAATTAGACGTGCATATTTATGGAATATAAGCAATTGTTTTTTATCTACCAAAGTAGTAAGAGGTGGAAAGGACCCCGTAACGTACTGCTGGTTGTGGTAGGGTTTAAAATAACCTTGTTGCCACACCAAAAGAAAGTATTTTACACCGCAGTGAACATAATAATAAATAAATAAATATTTGATTTTTTTAATAAATAAATATTTTATTCTATTTAAATATGTTCTTGTTGTTTAAATAAGAAAGTAAGTAGTTCTTAAGTTCCTATTTTTATTAGTAGGTAAATAATCTACACCAAACTAATTTTGTTTTTTTTAGTTTCTACTTCGTTCACACATCGTTATTTTTTTCTGTAAATGCATACACTCGCACAATAAATATTATAAATTAAGGCGTGTTTCGCCTCTTAGATTTGTATAGTCTTTTCAAAAGTTTTTAATTTTCCAAAAAATCGAATTCTACATTTTTATAAATCCAGAGCGACATCGTTTTTGAATTTTTAACATATAAGTAAAGTAGTCTACCGAAATTAGATATTTTCTAATATAAGCCGTTCTTTTAACAGCTTTTTTCGTTTCTTATTGATTAGTAGGTACAAGACAGATAATTTTTACTACCAGTTGATTTACAATTTTAAACATTATAATTTTCAGAACAGAGATATATTGGCCATTTTTGGTCGGTACCGATTTTTTTACGTCTAATGGATAACGTAAGACCGAAAATTAAAAAAAGTTGACCAAACTAGAGATTGGCATGTTATGGAGCGCAGAATGTGTGGTTTGTGTAAGTAACACAAGTAAAAAAATATTAATAAAAAATTAAAAAGGATTTGGACCCGCGTTTTGATAGTTGGCCCTACCCATCAGTAGATGGCACTAGCGTCCTTTACTGACAAAGATTTTTTCGATTTTTATTTCGATTAAAAAGTCGTGAAAATAATTATTAAAAAATTGCTTTTATTACGAACGACCAACAAGGTCAATAACTAAATAGCATTTAGAAGTGTCGTTGAAAAAAATTAAGACCTAAGTACATATTTATTCAAACTGAACTTACAAAACATTGTAATGCTTAATTAAATTGAGATAGACACTTATTCGTTTTAAATTGTTTAATTTATTAATGTCAATTGTATTCTTTACTATTATATAATTATGAGCATTCCACCCGAATAGATATTTGAACATTATGGCCAGCCTAGAGTTCTCCAATCTCCTTCTAAAAATCAAACTGCTATTATAAATGTCATCCCATTGCTGACCAAAGGCCTCCCCTTTACTCTTTCACTATTTCCTATTTCGAGGTGGCAGAATGGCCTGGATAAACTGTCAAGAATATCTAAAAACACCACATTAATAATCCGAAATTACAACAAAAACATTTTCATCACAACACCAAACATTTAAAACTGCGCTCCATCAGAAAACATTTAAAAACATTTAATCAACGACAATATCTTGGCCCAGGCGGTCGATCTCCGACAGTAGGAAGTCGACGTCGTTCTTAGTGACGGCTGCCGAAGAGATGATGTTCCTGAAGAAGTTGGGGCGTCTGTCGTCGGGCTGGTAGCCCACCATGATCGTGCCGGCTTGCATCATGCGGCCTTTGAGCTTGGCGCACACCTGGTGACAGATTTAGAATGTTTCAGGATTGAATGACGGGCGAGACATGTTGTGAAGTCACAAAAACATTGCATATGATTTAGTACGAGTAGCATCTAACTACTACAGTAGCAACTAATATTGAGCAACAGTTACTGGCAAGTTGCTTAACATTTGTCGCCTTTATTTCTACATGTTTTTTTTTCGTAGCCGACTGTACCGCATGGATATTAAACAAATAGATCCATAACCTCCTTACAACCCCGGAAACACGAAAATTGCCCATGGCGGTCGGTAATGTTCAACCTTCTTTAAGATATTTCGATATTTCAAACTTTAGGTTTGTCCCTTTAATGTACTACCGTCTTACTCCAGTTATAGTACACTGTGCTCCCGGTATAGACAATACATATTTCCAGCTTCCTGGTAGGTACCTATCAATGCCAGTATAATTCAGGAATAATCCCAATGAGTATTTAAAACTTACGTATACGAGTATAATAGCGAGTGATCTTAGGCAAACGGTGAAGGAAAATATCGTGAGGAAACCTGCATACGCAGAAGAAGTAATTCCGATGCGTATGTGAAGTCTATCCGTATTGTGCACGCGTGGGCGAGCGTAGTAAAACCGCATTATACAACTTGAGGAAAGGTCCCAAAAGAAAGAGTACGTACACCCCCTGCACCCCACCAATGTCGACCTCACCCCCTCACGGTGGTGGAGGTGGACAACAGTAAGCAGTGGAGTATTCCTTTCTTACTCGCACTCAGCATACAATACCATGTGCTTGTCTCTTGTCAGTGCGAAGTGTCCAGGGTGTTGCGCAGTAGATAGATAAGATAGAAGAATAGGGCTGTCAGTTGAGGATGGATCTCACCTTCCCAAGCTGAATCTCCTTGTTCTTATCATGGGGGATGCCCCTCAGCTGTTTCGGCAGGTACCAGAAGGAGACGTTGACCATCTCTGGCTCCAGGATCAGGTAGAACTTGTCGGGTTGCTCCTTGATGCGGCGCACCATGTAGTCGGACAGCTCCATCAGGGTGTCCATGAGCCGTTCGAAGCCTGACGTGCCCTGCGAAATAAAAAGAACCAAGAAGGTGTATTTTATTCTGTTAAAAATCTGATAAGTACACTGGATGAGCTGGTGACCTTACATGATGGAGAGGATACCTTAGGGCGTCACTGCATCCACAGCTTGAAGATGTTGTTGTGGCGGCCGCACTGGATGATCTGGTATGAGCTGATCGTCCTCGATGATGGAGAGCATACCTTGCCGCGCCATTACAGCCACAGTTTGAAGATGTCGTTGTGGCGGCCGCATTGGATGACCTTATCTATTGATATTCTGTGGATGAACTGATCTGATCTGATCATGCTGGATGATGGAGAGCATACCTTGCCGCGCCACTGCAGCCACAGCTTGAAGATGTCGTTGTGGCGTCCGCATTGGATGACCTTATCTCCGGTGTCGTAGCGAGGGTCGTAGATCTTGTCCGTCATGAAGAGGTACTCGGCTGACATGGCGTTGCAGTTCAGGAGGATGCCCTGCGGGGGAAGAAGAACGTTATCATCACTAAATAGTATACAACAAAGTCGCTATCCGCGTCTGTCTGTCTGTTTTTCCGCTTACTTCTTCTAAACGGAACGGACTTTGATACGGTTTTCTCAGTCATTTTGAGAATTTCTTCCGGAAGGTTTAGGTAGGTAGGTATGTGCATTATAAATTATAATATAAGTATTAAACTTTATATTATAGATCCCGCCGCACCCGGGCGAAGTTGGATCGGCACTAGTTTACAATAAATGTAGTCATATATGGTCACTAAATGTGGAAGTTTGTGACGATTCTTCTATGTTTGTGACTCAATCACGCATAAATGGCTGAACGGATTTGGGTGTAATTTGGCACACAAACAGATTATGTTCTGGATTAACACATATACCTAATACTTTTTAACAGACAAAGCTGACGGAGTCGGGGACAAAAGCTAGTTCTAAATTATCATATAATTTAGAATATGCTGTAGAGTGGCCTACGTTCAGTAGTAAACTATGATGATGATGATGAAATTCATCTCTTAGTTAGTACCTAACTCGTTGTTTACACAACGAAGTGTTCATAATACAATCTGTGTCACTACAGATAACAAAATAATTTAGAATGGTAATGAAATGCAAAGTGGCCGGAAGGGTGACGCGCTATCTGTCGGCAACAGATGTTTGTTTGTGATTTGTGTTGTTTGTCCGTCTGTCTAGGGGTTATTGATATGATAAATAGTTAGAGTTTGGTGTAACTGGATTGTTGAAATCTGCCTTCAGATTGCTTGAGACATTTTGACATGGAGTAAAATAAAATTCCATGGATTCCGTGGATTCGAAGCTATGTATGAAAGTGCAGTTGTAAAAAAGTAACAAAAAACGTTCCACTATAATGAGCGCTATAACTTTAAAGCATATTGCTATTTTCATAATTGTTTCAGAGGTAGGTAGGTACATTTTGGTTCAAGTAGCTACCTATAGTTTTCCCCCGATTTTGTTCAGTTTTATGGTCAGGAGTGCGATTTTGGAATCTCATTCGGTGAGCTCAGCAGTTGAGAATGACCAAATTACGATGGAGATACGCATCTTTCTACTGCTGATTTGTCTTTCAAAAATTGCACTCCTGAAGTTTGATTTTTGAAAGTCAAATTAGCAGAAGAAAGATGCATGAGAACGCTTTTGTATGAGATTTTTTACCGAATGAGTTTCAAAAAACCGCACTCCAGGAGAGCGATTTTTGAAACTCATTCGGTGAGCTCAGCAGTTGAAAATGTCAAAACTACTATGGAGATCTTATGGAGATGTACATCTTTCTACTGCTAATTTGACTTTCAAAAATCACTACACTACAGGAGAACGATTTTTGAAAGTCAAATCAGCAGTAAAAAGATGCGTATCTCTGTATAGTTCAGTCAAGTTAAACATGAAAAGGGGGCCGTGCTTGCAAAAGGTCCGGTCGTTCTGAATTTTTTATATGTTGTTAGGACCTAAACCAGGATTAAATAGCCAGATTTGCAATTTCCAAAGTGCTGTGCGAGCGGCGGTGTAACCATAAAACCATGAAAATTTCGGACTTTTTTCAGCTTTTTACTTTTTTCTCGAAATCTGTAAGTCGTATCGAATAGTATTGTAGGTATACTTTTATTCTGACAAAATTTCCTACAAAACAATTGGTATGCACTTTCTTCATTGGACTTGACCTTTGAGGGCTAGAGGGACGAGAAAGTAACAGCATTTTAAAAGATATGAAATTTGTATGGCGACCCTCTTGAAAGTTGAAGATAAAAACAAAATGATTCCATATTCCTAATCAGCGACCCCGAAAACCCCCGGATACAAATTTTCAGTCGGTTCACTGAACCTTTAAAAGCTGCGTTGGCGTTTGAAATTTCCATGGCAGCCATCTTGGATTTCGCAATTTTGGATTTTTTTTCACCGCCAACAAAATCTGACCAGGATCCACTATGACATTGTTCAAGGTCCATACCCCTATCTGTCATAGTGTCCGCGGGCCGTTGACCTCATCCGTCAGGATACGACCTTCTGAGGAAGTCGAAATATTCCTTTTAACACCAGAGCATCCTTATGATGATCTCCAAAATTATTTTAATATACGTTGGTCGGGGGAAATCCGGCGAACAATTATCCGGGCATCTATCTACTATCTATGAAAAGTGGTGGGGATCGACCAGATACCTCCAATTGATCTCCGGGTTCCCCTTATAGTACAAGGATGAAATTTAGGGATCATTATAACGATGCCCTGATGTTAAAAGGAATATGTCGACTTCCTCCGAAGGTCTAATCCTGACGGATGACGTCAACGGCCCGCGGACACTATGACAGATAGGGGTATGGACCTTGAACAATGTCATAGTGGACCTTGGTCAGATTTTGTTGGCGGTGAAAAAAATCCAAAATTGCGAAATCCAAGATGGCTGCCATGGAAATTTCAAACGCCAACGCAGCTTTTAAAGGTTCAGTGAACCGACTGAAAATTTGTATCCGGGGGTATTCGGGGTCGCTGATTAAGAATATGGAATCATTTTGTTTTTATCTTCAACTTTCAAGAGGGTCGCCATACAAATTTCATAACTTTTGAAATGATGTTACTTTCTCGTCCCTCTAGCCCTCAAAGGTTAAGTCCTATGAGGAAAGTGCACACTACTTTTATTGTAGGAAATTTTGTCAGAATAAAATTATACTTCCAAAAATATTCGATACGAATTACAGATTCCGAGAAATAAGCGAAAAACTGAAAAAAGTCCGAAAATTTCATGGTTTTGTGGTTACACTACCGCTCGCACATCACTTTGGAAATTGCAAATTTGGCAATTTAATATTGGTATAGGTCCTAACAACATATAAAAAATTCAGAACGACCTGACCTTTTGCAAGCACGGATGTACATCTTGACTGAACTAGTAGTAATTTTGACACTTTCAACTGCTGAGTTCGACGTATGACATTCAAAAATCGCACTCCAGAACTGAACCACCCTCTTAAGTATTTAAAGGCCTCCGCTCATTGCAGCGATTTTATCGAGCGACAATATCGCTGCGATTTTGCGATAATTGTTTCCAGTTCAATCGTTCAAGCGATATTATCGAGCGATAATATCGCTGCGATTTTGCGATAATTGTTCTCAGTACATTTTGTATGGGGACGCGCTTGATCCCACACACTGCCGCGATATTATCGCAACTCTTTCGACTACATTCAGTGAAGGGCGCATGCGTGACGCGAATTGCGGAATCGCTGCAGTGTGTAAGGTGTCGCGATATCGCTGTCGATAATATCGCTCGATAATATCGCTGCGATGTGCAGAGGCCTTTATTTTTCACAATGTGTTGTTCTTTTTAGGTGTTTTGAAATCGATCGATAATGTTGTTTCGTGTAACAAAGAATAGTCCAACCCTACAAATATTTGACATACCATCACATACACCCGCATCTTTTCACTGAACAAACAACCCTCCCCTCCCCTAATACACCCTTCACCCCCTCAAACATCCATTACAACATTCCTTTCATATTTTCCACTTGTCCACTCCAAAAACTACCTTAAAACTTTACAGCTAGAATTTAAAATCTAATGTCGATAAAAGTTAATGATTTCGTTCAAGCAATTTTGGTCGTTGTGTTGGATAGAAATAAGGTAGGTATTCTAGTGAATATTGATGGGAATGACAGTAAACGTCAAGTCAATACGTTAAGTAATAAATTCTGTTAGCTCCGCCCCGGTGGAAAACGTCCACCACATTTTCGGGATGGGATAGACTAGGTTATCGATAAATAAGAAACGATAGTTTTTAATTAGGTACCACAAAAAAGATATGAAACTGATTGGATATCGACAGGTGCCCTAATCTTCTCCTAAATGAAGATAAACACATAACCCGACGACCATTATTCCTCTCCGGCTGGTCTGAAACTTTGTTACAACTAGGTACCATCTTATTAGTTGCAGCAAATGTCATCTATCGTTTTTTTTTAGTTTTGTGATTAGGTACCGAAATCTCAAGGATTGTTTTATGCCAGTTTAAAATTTGAGTAGTTATTTATTTGAGCTAATACGAAATGGTGCAGCCTTCAAGTCAAAAAGCACCCGACCGACACATGACCGCCTGCAAAAAGACTTACCAAGCGACTCCCAAAATCAAGGACTATTGACGGAAGAATTTATTGACTATTGACTTTGACTATTGACGATTCTTTGTAAAACTTTCACTATGGAGCCAACATTGAAATCGTGAAAAGTCTTATTGTTGTTCCATAGAAAGCGCTAATGGCGACTCGACCCAAATGTGAAATAACAAATTTTTTCGTCATTTCGATGTTGTAAAATTTGTTCAGGTTGATGGTAATCTCTTTAGAGATAAGCTCGCCCTTTGTAATTGTCTATTATGCTGTTTTCATGTATATTTCTGTGTGTACAATAAAGTGTAAAATAAATAAATGGTTTGAAGCACCCCCTAAAGTCTTTCAGCATAAGTATTATACGCCTATGCCTATGCTACCTGTGCAATATTTTACATAGCAGCCTTTACTGAAGAAATTAAACCTACCTATTATGAAGTCATCAAAACATCGATACAAAATCTATCGACACCAACCCCAACACTACAACCATCTGACGTCACAGGCAACTTTTAATTAAATTCCTCTCGCTCCAAACATATGTTGCCAATTTCCACCCCTTTCAAAACCTCCACCTACCTTAAACTCTTATGTCACAAAGCTCAAATTCCTTTGACAAAGAATGCAATAACTTAACTCAGTTATTAGTCCGTATTCCAAAGCATTAAGGTCGAGTTGTGAAGTTAATGGGCTAATTTTATAAATCATTAGAAACAGAAGTCTGCATTTGATGTCGTTTTTATCGTGAGAGTTATTGTTGAATTAGGTACGGAGCGAAGATAATGTGTGCGAGTTTTATTTCATTAGGCTTTCGATGAATGAGGTGGAAGGTTCCTTCAATGAAAAGGGAGGATCTTCCGCCAGGCTGGGTGGGACCCACTAGATCCAACAGTATTAGTTGAAACTTGTGTAATTTATTACCGTCTACTACTGTCTGCCAAAGAAAACGTTACAGCACAAATGTGTGAAGTTAAATTGTGATCCATATTTTTGTATAATATTTATTATGTTTACCCTGTATGTAGGTACAGGGTATAAGGGACAGCCCATCCCAGCTGCCGAGCATGCGGAGAGGATGAGGAGACCATGGAACATATTCTTTGTGACTGAGATGTCTTGGTTGCAAAACGCATGTGCCTCCTCGGAGATGGATACCCAAAACCAGAAGATCTTAGGTTTCTTCCCCTTAATGGTGTTGCCTGTATTTGAAGGGTGAAGAAAGCAAAAGTATTTTGGCTAACACAAAAGATCCCACTGGGTCGAAGTGTTGCTGGCTTGCCAGCCCCCACAACAAGATAAGATAAGGTAAGGGAGAGCCCTCAACAGACTGAAACGGTGAACTCTGACATACTCAGACCATCAAACTGAACCACTCTTACTATGGAGCCTGCCTCAGGTCAGGAAACGCGAAAAAAACAGCTTTTTGTTCTGACAGGTTTGCTCCCATAGTAAAAGTTGTTCAGTTTAATAAATAATTAAATAAATAAATATCTTGGACATTTGTCACACAAATTATCTAGTCACATTTAAAGTTGATGCAAAATAAACATTTGATTTGATTTGATTTGAGTTCCAGAATCTAGCCTGGACTTGTATTATGATAACTAGACAACGATATAGAATACATTTATAGATACAAACATCCATGACTCGGGTACAAATTTAATATTCATATTCGTCATACAAATATTTGTCCCTTGCGGGATTCGAACCCGCGACCCTCGACACAGCAGGCAGGTTCACTACAGACTGTGCTGTCGGGCCGTTTAATATATGTGGTTTAAAGGTTAATGATACTGACCTCGTATTTGAAGTGCACGGTGGAGCATTGCAGCAGAGTTCCCATCAGCTTGTGAGGGTTCCACGTGACCGAATCAGCCCTGCGAGATAGAAACACAATTTAGCTTGAAATTAAATTTATTATTGATAATAATAATAACAGGCCTCTACGTGTTGGCTTCGGCCCCACGCACGCCTCCCAAAGGTCCGGGACGCTTATGTCCCGAGATAATGAAAACACATACATCGGTCATTCTCCGAGCAGGTTTTTTTGCGCGTCCTGGCCTATAAGACACACAAAAACTAAAATTTTCGCATGTTTGATATTTTTTAACATTATAAGGGGTCTATAGCTAGGTGTACACGAGATTTTATGCACGTAATTTAAAAACTACTGATTGAAATAAATTTTTGAAACCCCGTTCTCTAATTTCACCGACGTGTCCCTTTGCCGAAATCATTTACAAAAATCATTCTCCTCGCAAAATTCCAAGAATTATATCAGTTTACTCCTATGAGTTTTTCGGAATTTATGTACGATTTGTAACACCACTGGCTTTTCGGTGAAGGAAAACATCGTGAGGAAACCTGCATGCTTCAATTTCGAGGCGTGTATTGTACCCACTGTCCATTATAAGTGGCGACGGGCTCACCCCCCGTCACACTGGACAGAATTTCGGTACTACTGGTGAAACGTGGATGTTCTGAGGTTTCAGGATATCTCTGACTACCCCCTCGGGGAATATAGTCGTGAGCATATGCTATGCTATGCTACTCCTATGATATTTAAAGCACATTAGATAAGTATACCACACAAAAAATATGAGTTGTATGAACCAGATCGTTTCCGAGATATAAAATGTTTTTACCTTGTCCTGAGTTAAACTCTAATTTCACCGTCACGACAAATACTTGTGCATACAAAACTATATAAAAGTTTGTGGAACATCACTATCGCTTGATCGGCTAGCTCTTAGGATCTCGCAGGCGCTCAAGCAAAACAGTAGTGTGTATGCTGCAAAGATAAGCGACTACGAACGTATTTACCTAATTTCACCGTCGATGGTTTTCGATTTTCCTAATTTCATCTTGCTCATTTTAAAATTTACGTGGCTAAGTTTGAGTTCTGTAATTAATTCTCGGGAAAAAGGGTACCAGCCTTAACATGCTGTTATACCCTGTTAACTGTTTTTATCCTATAATAAAGAGCTATTTGCAAAAAATCACGAGTTCCTAATTTCGACCACCTAATTTCACCGACGAACTTGACTGTGAAATTAGTTTCTATCGACTGACTCGTTGATAGTCGGTAGTCTCAGCCTACCCCCATGGGAGATTGGTGTGAGCTTATGTATGTATGTATTATTAAAAAAGGAATAATAAAAGTGATCATCATCAGCTCCCGATAAACGTCCACTGCTGAATATCTGGAATATAAATTTATGACGAATTTGTAACGATTAATATAAAGAAATTGTTACATGTAAAAATTATAAAAAATGAGTAAAATTTCTAATAAAAATGGAGTAAAACCTAATTTCACCGTAGCCTGTCTAATTTCACAGTCGCGCAAATATTTCAAACCTCAATATCTCTGCAACTGCTAAGTCAAATTAAGTCCCACTTGGACTAAATAGTTTATAATTGGATACTCTTTTATATGATACCGATACTGACACAAAATAATGAAGAAAAAAAATCGACGGTGAAATTAGGCGGAGAACGCCGATCCTGAGAATGGCCGACATAATAATATGATGTTACCATTTTCAATAAATACTGGATTTGGAATATTTATCATATACTATAATGGACCAACTTCGAAATAGCGAAAAAAATATGTTTCATATAAAACTGTAGTGTAGTACAGTCAACATCAAAAATTAAATGATGACGAAATTAACTATCATAACTATTAGTTATGTGATATTTTATTCTCTATAGTAATTTTATTATTAGGTTATATGCTCACGACTATATTCCCCGAGGTAATCAGAGACTTTCTGAAAACTCAGAACATCCACTAGTGGTCCTGTCTCGTTTTTATTTCATCGCGATTAAAAAGGGTATATTATTCGGAGCGCGCTCCATACAAACGTACTATGGTCATATTTTCAATACTAACCAATTTAAGTCAATGAAATTTTGCAGAAACAATCTAGAAACAAATCTCTATGCTTCTATATACCTAGTCAGATTTTCGTTAAAATATACAGTTTCAATGCTAGGATTAATTTAAGATTTGTATGGAAATCTTTGAGGCACTGTAACTTGAAAACTATACATTTTAACGAAAATCTGACTCCATACAAGCATAGAAATTTGTTTCTAGATTGTTTCTGCAAAATTTCATTGACTTTAATTGGTTAGTATTGAAAATATCACCATAGTACGTTTGTATGCAGCGCGCTCCGAATAATATACCCTTAAACTAGTAGATTGTCAAAGTTTCTGACTATACCATAAGTGAAACTGTCCGTGAGTTTGTTTGTAAAAGATTTAAAAATCAGTACACCAATACGTGCCCATCCATAAGAGTGTTAAAATGATCCCTTCTACAAACATAATCAATTATAATACCCACAAACATCGCGCTTAGGGTTAGGTAGGGGTGGGCAGGATTGATTCACAATTGATTGTCGCGTTATGTAAATTAGTTGGGGTGCCTTTATAGTGCCAACAATTGACTTTAATTTGGGTTGGGTTTACTTAAATTAATTTTGAGTTAGCTTGAAATGGTTCTTTAGGAATGTTATTTTAGGAGATAAAGTTTCTTCTTTAATCGTTTTCTTAAGGCTAAGGATGGACTAAAGTTTTTATAATGTCTAAAATGTATTTTTTATTTATTTATTTTATTGGAAAACCAACAGCAATACAATACAGTAGTCACAAGAGTATAAAGCAGAAAGCCAATAACAGGTTTTCACTGATAGATACAGGAATAGTCGAGAAACAAATGGTTAACAATGTTTAAAAAAAACGCACATAAGTCAGCACACATGTCAGCCTACAGGTAGATATACCTATAAAACTTAAGTTAAAAACAAAGCATTGCAAAAAACAATAAAAGAAAAGAAAATAAAAGACCTTAGTCTAACAATCACCCCTTCACTTCATCAGTAAAGAAATCACGACTTAACAACCTCCTTGTCGACTCGACGCTAGAGTTAAAGAGATCAATATCATAAGTATTGCATAGTTTATTAAAATTGTCACTCTATCTTGTATCTTGGACATTGTCACACGAGATATAATAGTTTCATTTAAAATAGCAGAATCTAGCCCAGACTTGTGTTATGATGACTACACTGCAATGATATAGTATACATCCAGGGTCTTTCTTATAATGCTAATAGATTTGTAAGGGGATGATCAGACTATCAAACTGAACAACTTTCTCTATGGGACCAACATCGAAATAGCGAAAAAAAACAACTAGTATAGCATAGCATATGCTCACGATTATATTCCCCTATTAGTCAGAGATATTCTGAAACCTCAGAACATCCACGTTTCACTAGTAGCAAAGAGTATACTATATACTACCGCTAGTAGTATAGAAACTCTGTCCGTGTGACGGGGGGTGAGCCCGTCGCCACTTGTAATGGACAGTGGGTACAATACATGCCTCGAAATTAAAGCATGCAGGTTTCCTCACGATGTTTTCCTTCACCGAAAAGCCAGAGTTGTTACAAATCGTACATAAATTCCGATGGTACGAGTCGGTCTGGACGGGGATCGAGCAATCGCCTCCTGCACGGCAGGCAAGGTTACTCGCCACTGGACCACCACGACCTTGATCCCATAGAGAAAATTGTTTAGTATGATGTTCCGATCAACCACTTAAAAAACGCCTGTAAGGAACCTATACGTTATTTATTAAATAAATAAATACCTTTCTGAGAAAATACATTTATTTGATTCCCATCACTATGGCGAAATGTTTTAAACACAGTGAAGATAAAATATCTATCCACTTAATGTCAAGCCAAATAGCTTTAAAACACTTTTCCGACCCTATTTTAGAGTTAAGCAACTCAAATATGTGGGCCCCGTATCTACTGTAGACACAGTTGCAGGGTTCCGTACGGTTTAAACTAATCCCCCGGTTTTTAATGCATTCACGCTTAAGAGTTTAGGGTCTCGTTTCACACCGAAGTGTAATTTATTTAGTAATTTAAAAAAAAAGTACGCTGAATTTCCGCTGAGTGTACTCTGCAGTCAGAAGAACCTGAGGAGCAATCCTAAAATTGGAAAGTCTAAAATGAGGCCTTATTATAACCTGAAATATGACTCCAGTTGGAATGACAGAAGCGAGTCACATGTGACCCACCTGTGCTCTACAGGTTGCAAATAATTTGACTTTTCAAATTAACTGGATGGACTTCAAAGCCTATTGCAGCCTACCAATACGGGGCTTTGCTTTCATCCAATTAACTACTGGTATACAGGGTGTAAGGGACAGCCCTCCGCAAACTTAAACGGTGAACTCAGACCATCAAACTGAACAACTTTCACTATGGAGCCTACCTCAGGAAACGCGAAAAAAAATCAGCTGTCCCATACATTTGGGTCGGGTAGGTGCGGCAGTTTTGTATGGGACAGCTGATTTTTTTACACCCTTACACCCTGTATACAACGATAATGTCCTAAAATCGTCAATCCAATAGGTCCTAAAACATTCAATTTTCAATGTAACTTTTGTTATCGGTTTGCCAAATACGCTTATTTTACAATACGAATCTATTGCTTTAGAATTATTTCAAAGGTTTGACAATGAAAACATTGCCTCATGAAATAAAATAAAACTTTTTAAGACGAATTTCAAAAACTTATCGGCATAAGCCAGGAAGCTTAAAAAGGAAATTCATGGTTAGATCACGAATTTATTGCCCAAGGAGATTGTCTGAGATATTTATAAACTTAGAACATTTAGGGACTGTTTCACCATTTCCGAAAAAGTTCTTGTTAGCTTATCCAAAAGTGGTGAAATTAGATACATGAAAATTCGCACTCTCATGATCACTTCGGTGTAACAGTCGGACATTTAGAAACTGCCAAAGCGGTGTGATAAACGAGGCGGTGTGACAGACAGCAGAATGTTACACTTTTTGTTTTTTTATTGTTAGGGGAAGTTTTTTAATTAATTGTAGAGGCTGAGGGTAGAGGGAGGTTTTGAAGGAAAATGTGGGTAATTCGGGGATTAGGGCGGGATAAATTGGGCACTTTTATTTAGTTAGGTTGGATTTTAGTACGAAAATATCTTTTTATGGGGAAAATTCTGTTCAAATTAGCCTCTTTTGTACTTATAGTATGTAGTATGTAGAACTGTTACCTATTCCTGTGCCTATAATTTTTGGTATACAGGGTGTTAGGGTAAACAGTTGCATTACTTTAAGAGGTGATTGTACCCTTGATCCTGAACAACTTTCCAGAAGAAACCTATATCAAAATTTTTTGAGCTAATCCAACGTTTTTTTTTGCGAATTTCCTATATGTTAATCAGGGAAAGTTGTTTAGTATCATGGGTACAATCACCCCTTATAGTAATGCAACTGTTTACACTAACACCCTGTATTTACTTAGGTGAACTCAGGTACAAAATTTACTTCATCATTCTGTATGGCATGTGGTCAGTAGTGTAGGTAAAGTAAAATAAAATGAATAAAATTGTTTTTCAAGTCATCTATATTTTTAAGATGAGCTTTACATGCATTGTACGCAAATATATACATATACAGGGTGACAACTAGTATCAGCTGTTTTATATGTATACATTTAAGTCGGGTAGGTAGCCGTAGGTAGGTACATTGTACCTAAAGCAGATTTTTTTTATTTACGCTTCCTGACTCCATAGTGAAAGTTGTTCAGTTTGATGGTCTGAAATTCATCGTTTCTGTATTTGCCTGGCTATCCCCGTATTGAATATATTAGTGAATGTATCTATTTAATATACGACTAAATTAAAGCTCCAACTTCATAGACTCGCAACTTCTAAACACGGGCACTTATATAAATCTGCCGGGTGTAGGAATTAATCCGGAGGCCATTAGCTGGATCCATCATGGCGGCTAAATGTTTCCCGCGCAAATGTGCGCCGCGCGAGCAGTGGACCAAGCGACAGCTAGTGTAGGGTTGCCACAAGAAGCTGATAATTAAAATGAGCTTCAGCCTTAATAGAAGTTTATTCCGAAATCACGAATGCGCACTGCATACAAACGAAATCAGGTTATATTTTCAATATTAACCAATTAAAGTCAATGAAAATTTTCAAACAATCTAGAAACAAATCTCTTTGCTTGTATGTTGTCCGATCTATAAGGCACTGTGTAACTTTAAATCTATACTTACCTACATTTTAACGAAAATCTGATAACATAAGAACAGACATTAGTTTCTAGATTGTTTCTGAAAAATGTCATTAAAGAAGAACGACCACTTCCCATACATTCGTTTACCTGTAAATTTTTCTTTGATTTAGTTGAAGTAATTATAGGTACTATGTGGTTGATGTATACAATAAATATTGAATATAGAAAAACTAAAGGTTAATTCCATTTTCATTGGTAGTAATTTAATTTAATTTGGTAATGAGGAATAAAAGTTATATCGAAAAAAAAACTGAGATTATTTGACAGGTAAAAAGTGGACATCCTTCTTTAATTGGTTAGTATTGAAATATAACCAGACTTCGTTTGTATGGAGCGTGCCAACGGTTATATATTTAAATACCCCACAACCAAAACAATACGTAGTATCAAAATGATAAATTACATGAAACGTCTAATTAGCAAAATGTCCAAATAGGAGAACGTCCAATGAGCAAATCGTCTGATTCTGATAATATTCTGATGCTAGGCACGAAAATATGGACATTCTTATGTCGAAAAAGAAACATCATTTTGAAAAAAGCATAAGCATATGCTCACGACTATATTCCCCGAGGGGGTAGTCAGAGATATTCTGAAACCTCAGAACATCCACGTTTCACCAGTAGTACCGAAACTCTGTCCAGTGTGACGGGGGGTGAGCCCGTCGCCACTTGTAATAGACAGTGGGTACAATACGTGCCTCGAAATTGAAGCATGCAGGTTTCCTCACGATGTTTTCCTTCACCGAAAAGCCAGTGGTGTTACAAATCGTACATAAATTCCGAAAAACTCATTGGTACGAGTCGGCATGGACGGGGATCAAACCATCGCCTCCAGCACGGAAAAAAGACGTTATAAAAATGTTGATTTCGTATTCGTAATCAGAGACCCCAAAAACCCCCTGCACTGGTAGCATGCTACACGTGATACGGCCGTATCACGTCTTTTATCTCGTTCGTTCGAGCGCAAATAGAAAGAGAGCGAAGTTGTGATAACGCTTTATCACGGTGTCATGCTACCTATGCAGATATAACGCTTGATAAATTGTGTTGAATCTCGAATAGGCGGAAAAGCGTTTGTGCAGAACTCAGATAAATCCAATATGGCCACCATATCACAGAATAGGTAATAGGTAGTTCACCATATTTAATCCGCCATTTTAGAATATTTCAGAATATCCAATTAGGAAACATAAACAGTTTTCAGCAATATGCTACGCTATGATATATCACGTATACTCAAGATACAAAGAAAAAAAAATTGTTTGAAATATAAAAATCCACATTTCATGAGCATTGTTTAGTGTGACAGATAGTGAACCCGTGGCTACTGTTAATGAACAGTGCGTTATCATTTTATGACTTTGCTAATCTCTTACAGAGAAGCTGAAAACCGCCATAGATTTTTTCATGGTTTTTTCTCAAGGTTAACACTTAAGTTAAATAAATATGTCAGTAATAAGCCTGTAGGATCTCACGAGTAAGATTAAAACAAATATTATTAAATAAAATAATAATTAGTGACAGCCCTACGAAAGGATTAGTGAATCGTAGCACCACCGCTACGGCGTAGCTCGTAGCCGTCGTAGCAACGTGCTAGTTCGCATGTCAATCTACGATTACATGATCTTTGGGAATGAGGGATCAGTTGGGATCAGGGATTTCCTCTTTTCCCCTAAATTTCAGAGTTGAAGTAATTGAGAAATGATGTATTTTGCAAGTATAATTAAATATTGCTGTGGCATTGAAAATTCGTCGTTTCGACAGGCCGAAACGGCGACGCTGGCTTCTATCAGCCTTATTTTAAAACTAGGTGCTTTAATTTACACTGACCTGCAATACTAAGCCCGGCTTGCACCAAGTATTTAGGCTCAAAAGCGTAAGCGAAAAATTTTTGGTCAATGGGCTTAAACGTATTTAGTGATAGTTCTGTCTTTCACGCTGCTCATACAAATGACAGTGACAGCATCATATTTAACTATGCTTAAGACTAAATACTTTTTGGTCCAAGCCGGCGTAAGTCTACACTTTTAATATTTCCATTTTTTCTAAAATTTGAGATTAAATAAACAATGTTTTATAGCAAATGTTATCAGCTATCTTTGTAACTATAGTAAACTATACACTATAATTTTCGAGTCTTTTTATTTCGAAAGTATAACTGCATGGGTAGCATGCCACAGTGATACAGCCCTATCAAACCTGCGCTCTCTTTCTATTTGCGCGCGAACGAACGAGATAAAAGACGTGATACAGCCGAGCATGCTACGGCTTCTGAAGCTTGTACTTATAAAGTTATTGCAATTTTAAAAGTTTGATGTTGTTTGTTTGTTGTTGTTTGTTGGTTGTTGTTGTTTGTTGTTTGTTTGTTTTTTTTAGTTTTTTTGTTTGTTTGTTTGTTTCGCGTTTAGAAGCCGTGGTGGTCCAGTGGCGAGTAACCTTGCCTGCCGTGCAGGAGGCGATGGTTCGATCCCCGTCCAAGCCGACTCGTACCAATCAGTTTTTCGGAATTTATGTACGATTTGTAACACCACTGGCTTTTCGGTGAAGGAAAACATCGTGAGGAAACCTGCATGCTTCAATTTCGAGGCATGTATTGTACCCACTGTCCATTATAAGTAGCGACGGGCTCACCCCCCGTCACACTGGACAGAGTTTCGGTACATACTGGTGAAACGTGGATGTTCTGGGGTTTCAGAATATCTCTGACTACCCCCTCGGGGAATACTTAGTTTTGCAGGCCAGTGTAGTTGATGACAAGTTGTACCTGGCTCTCTGCCTTCTCCTGAAAGAATAATGGTCATAAGTATATGTAAGCACTCACCTCTCGATGCCAGTGAGGCGAGGATGGCGATACTTCTTGGAGAACAGCAGACCACCACCCCAGGCAGCCTGCGAAGCACAACAATCTGATATATGACCCAACATTTAACCATTAGAACTTGTCTGAGTCAATTTTTAATTAAATTAAGATAAACAAAAAAATTATATAAGGGCCTGTTTCACCACTTCTGAGTAAGTTCTTGTTAGCTTATCCGACAGATAGTTGGACATAATTTGTATGAAATTATGTCAAAACATCTGTCGGATGAGCTAAAAACAAGGACTTACTCAGAAGTGGTGAAACAGGCCCTAAATATAGAATAGAAAATAGAGAAAAGTACACAAAGAGAGAGAGAGAGGGAGAGATAAAAAAAAATGTTTTGTTAAATGTATAAGTATAACCAAATGTTTGTTTACGTGCTACAAACAGTTTGGAAGTTACTAAAGTTTGGTTATATTTAACAACAACAAAAATTCTGTACTTAAATGTTTATTTGCATTTTGAAACCACTCCGAAATATTATCTCGTTGTTAGCTCGTATTAATTTTGCAAATTAAATTCCAAACAAGTTTTCATATTCAAGCAAACAACTGCTTTATTTCCTTGTCCCATCCCGAACAGTATAAGCACAGAATACTACAATACTACCGTAAGTATAAGGTACTAAAGCCTGACCAGAAATATAAAAAACCTCGCCATGTTGCGGAAAATCATTGGAACTAATTTTTGTACTTGGAACACAAACATTAAAGGTGACAGTCGATTGCAGCGCCCCCAATCCAGGTTTTTTATTTTCCTGGTCAGGCTTTACTTAACAGTATACTTACATCAACATGCATCCACATGTCGTACTTCTGGCAGATGTCGGCTATCTCCAGCAGAGGGTCGAAGGCGCCCAGAACTGTCGTCCCAGAAGTCGCGTTCACGAAGAATGGCACCTGAAAATAATGTCACCATGTAAGAGTTGTAGGTAATAGACTTGGGCTACTCGATAATTTCCAAGACTGGTTTTAGAGTGTCGTTTGTGTTGACGTTGTGCTATATTGTCTGACGGCAGGTCTGACGTAATACCAAGTGTTGCAACGTTGTGCGATCGTGTACGATGCAAAGGTATATAGTTGCGCGAGGCTGTGTGAACTTGTGCTACTTTGTGCGACGTGGTGCTATGTACGTCTTAGTGTTACGTGAATGGTTAAGTGATGTTGTGCGATATCGTGCAATATTGTACGAC
The DNA here is from genome assembly GCA_963693445.1 of Agonopterix heracliana. NCBI lineage: Eukaryota > Metazoa > Arthropoda > Insecta > Lepidoptera > Depressariidae > Agonopterix > Agonopterix heracliana. Next base: position 455,576 of record OY856334.1, read on the forward strand.
ATTGTTTGGCGGACGTTATAACAAATAGTGCAATGTTCTGTGGCTCGTGCAACGCTGTGTGACCTTGTTCTACTTTGTGTGACGTTGTGAAACGTCGTGCGATGTTGTGCAATGCTGTAAGGCATAATGCCAAGTAGTGCAATGTTGACACATAGATGTGAACATTGTGTCCTTGTGCGGCGTGGTGAGTCTTTTTACGACGTTTCCCAACATGTTGGGTTTCATGTGTTGCCTTGCAGATATTGTGGGTACGTAATAAAAAGAATAACTGTACTCACATTGCCCCTGTCCTTGTGGTACCTGACGAGTCGCTCCAGCTCCGAGGGGATCATGCGTCCGCGCTCGTCCGACGGCACACAGATGCAGTAGTCCGTGCCCAGCCCGCACACAGATGCGCACGACTTTATTGAGTAATGGCACTGTTGGAAGTTATTTAGATTAGTTAGAACCTTTTCCTATGCAGCGCTTTGCGCGTTGGTAACGCACCGCTTATGAAATTGCACCCTATAGTTATTATGATCAGTGGCGTATTGTGTTTGCATGTCCGTATGTACCCACAGGTATGGGGAAAAAGTCGTTGCCCAATTAAAAAGCCCGTAGCCAGAGGTTCGATAGATCGAAGAAACGTGCATTAAAATATATATATTTTTTAAATAAAGCAAAAATAAAAAAAATTTGATTCTTAAATTTTTTTGTTAAGTACATTTTGTGACCCCCGTTCCGGGTCGTTTCTGGTGCAGAAGCTACTAGCCGTAGCAATTCAGCGTGGCAACGCTGCTATCATAAGAGGCTTCTTTGCGCCAGAATCGACAAGGGGCGGGTTATTTGACTCAACTTGTGTTTCATTGTCTGTTTGTGTATCTTTATTCTTATTATTTGGAACATATTAGAAAACTATACAGGGTGTTTCATAAGTAACAATAAATATTTAAAACCCTTAAGGGGGTTGTTCAGACCGTCAAACTGAACAAATCTCTCTATGGGAGTTTATGGGACCAACATCGAAATCGCGAAAAAAAAATTGATATCCCATACATATCTTAGCTCTAGTCGATTTTTAGAGTATGGAACATCAATTTATTTTTTCGCTATTTCGATATTGGTCCCATAGTGAAAGTTGTTCAGTTTCATGGTCTACACCACCCCATTAAAGGTTTATTTGTATATAAACATAATATTATGTGTGTCATACTAAGAAACTGCTCATCTATGAAAATTCTCTAATATCAATGCTTCTTTAAATAAACTATTTAATTTAATTTATATTTTATTAATTTAAAACAAATATAAAAATTTTGTTATTATTAATTTACTAATTAGCTTGCAATGGAGCATTTTTTCGGTCAGAAAGCTGATTGCAAAACATCATCTATTCAAATGCAAAATTTCATCACGATTGGAAGAATGGTATAGAAACGCATAGGTAAGGGACAAACAAACAAACCATACAAACATTGTCGATTTATGTGATGCAACTTTCTCCCCTCCATCGACAAAATTTTAATCTTTGTTTCTTCTTTATTTATACATATAGCATAGATAAGGAAGGTATAGAGTACCTGGTCGGAGGTGAACATGACGAGGTGCCCGCCGATGCTGGACAGGCCCTTCTCCTTGTACTGGGGGAACTTGTGGTGGCGAGCCGCCAGGAAAGCGTACAGGTTCGAAACCGAGCCACCTGCGGGGGGCAGAGGGTTTAAGAGAATATTATTCCGAGAGCGAAAATGCGCGCTGCATACAAACGTACTATGGTGATATTTTCTATACTAACCAATTAAAGTCAGTGAAATTTTGCAGAAACAATCTAGAAACAAATTTCTATGCTTCTATGGAGTCAGATTTTCGTTAAAATATACAGTTTCAATGCTAGGATTAATTTAAGATTTGTATGGAAATCTTTGAAGCACTGTAACTTGAAAACTATACATTTTAACGAAAATCGGACTCCATACAAGCATAGAAATTCGTTTCTAGATTGTTTCTGCAAAATTTCATTGACTTTAATTGGTTAGTATTGAAAATATCTCCATAGTACGTTTGTATGGAGCGCGCTCCGAATAATATACCCTTAAACGTCTGATAGGTATGAAGCTAGCAGTTCCTGTGTGTTTGAGATTGATTAGAAAAGAGAGAATCATACTCGTATGTATCCGAGATGGGTTGTAAAAGAAAGAAGTATCTGTATCTGAGACCGGATACGGATTGGAAACGAGAGAGGTTTATGTATCCGAGATGGATTGGAATAGAGAGATGATGATGATGACTCGTAGATGTTCCAAAACTTTGAAAGAAAAGAAGTTTCCAAATATTGACATTTTTTTAAGGCCCAATGGTAGGACGAAATACCTTGGAGGCATCTTTTATTTTTCATTTTACGACTAGATTTATACCATTTACCGAAACTAAAGTCATACCTCAGTATTTTTGGATAGTTTATCTAGTGAAATCATAAACTGAATACACGGTTAAAATTACTTCACTCGATAGAAAATCGTCACAAAGATGACGTATTTTCATGCATTTTTAAACATTATTCTCGTTTTAGAAGAACTTAAAATAGTTTCAGATTGTTGGTATTTATACTCACATATTCACCATTAGTTTATCTAGTGAAATCTTAAAAAAATCTTTAAAAAGTGCTTTTGTTCATTCTTTTCAATCGAAAATACGGCACACGCACGCATTTTTCGGAGTTTGTCATAGAAAATCTTCGTCGGAACCCATGGCCCCTTAATAACATTTTATATCCATACCTAATGTGCCGCTAAAGAAGTGATTCAACACAAACCTGGAGCCAGGATAGAATCTCCAGTATTCCATCCGATCATGGACCTCATCTTCTCCAGCACGACGTTCTCCATCAGGATGAAGACTGGCGCGATCTCGTAGGTGAACATGTTCGTGTTGGCGGCCGCCGTCAGCCACTCCCCGGCCAGGGAGATGATGTCGAGGCCACAGGATAGTTGGTTGAAGAAGTGGGGGTGACCTGTGGGAAGAGATGTACTGTTAGGTTGAAATAGCGATGATAGATACGGAAGAGAGCTAGCGCCTTATAGCAACTTGCCAACAGATGGCGCTAGCAGTCCCATAGCAAAAAGTAAGACATAAGACAATTGACGATGGCACATTGGAAACCCGTAAGCTGCTACACTAAGGTTCAAAGCACAGCACAGCATCGCATTTTTCCGTCGCTCCATCCTTTTCTGTCACACAGGAACGTCATTTGCTAGAGCATATAAGATAGACGGAACGCAATCGCACGCGGCGTGCTGTTCCGTTCCGTCTATCTTATATACTCTAGCAAATGACGTTCCTGAGTGACAGAAACGGATGGAGCGACGGAAAAATGCGATGCTGTGCTACGTGGTGTAGTTCAACCCTTAATGCCCATAATCAATTCATCGGTTCAACGTCATCCGGGAAACGTATAATGTTAGGTTCCTCTTTTGTTTTTAATGTTCCGAGTATACTTTAATTTATGGTGCTTTTGCGGTAGGGTCTTCATCTCTGCCATAAATGATCTCTGGAATTGGCTCTCTAATAGCCATGCTTTTTTCTAATTGTGCTCTCTCCCGTTTGCAATGGTTTTCCTACTCTTACTATCTTCTTTGATTAAGTTCATTGCGGGTTCCAAGACAGATTAGAGTCATCCTCCAGGCTCGCTGGACTTCATTGTCTAGTGTTGCGAATGGTCGCCGCTGTTGATCCTGGTTTACAGGAGTCCGAAAGAAAATCTGGGAAACGTGTTTCTATAAAAAGTGTTGCGGAATGGCGTATGTATTTCCAAGCAGGTAGGTTGAAAAATTGTACCAAAAATAATAATGGTAGAGGTACTTGCGGCAACATTTTGCGATAGGATTGTATGAACCCCTGTGTAAATTTTCATTTCGTTCACCAAGCCATAATTTTACATTGGGAAGGGTTTTATTCCAGCGCAAAATTAATGAAACAACATAAGTGAAAACGTAAAAAAAATTCTTGGTCTATGTAGAAGAAAAAGTATAAGTATTAAATCCCAAGAGGTCGGCTTTTTTGTGCAAAAAAAAATCCTTTTAGGAAAAACTACTTGAATGGTGAAAAATCAATCAACACAGATTCGGTTTCAAGTCGCAAATTGTCAAAGCAATCCGGAAACTTACCGGAAACAATAGTTCGGGCGAATGGCGCGTGCTATTACATCCGGACCGTCCGGTATCCGGGTTTACAAACGCTGGTGAACCGCGAAATTGTTTTGTTTACAAGTGACGACTCGAGGTTTTTATGGGGTGGGGTGTTCGGAATTCAATTTTGGTTGAGACAAAAAATGTATGCTTAATTTTACTTTTTTTATGCATTGATATTCGGTTCGACCTATCTGTGTCGACTGCATAAGAACAACATAAAAAACCTTGTTCCTTAGTCGCCTCGTCGACACCCACGGGAATTAATAGGGTATTCTAATCCAGAAACACACAGTATAGTCAGTTCCCCTAGACTAGATAGAGTATCCTAGATAAAATATTATATCGTATAAACATTGATTTAAATAATAAAATATGGCCGGATTATTATAGCGTGATCTATGTAATGTCCAATACAATATGGCGGAGGCTGTCTCCCGCCAAAATTGCCAAGATGGCGCCCGCTTTTATGGCTAATGACGTAATAAAACACAGATTTTAGAGTGGGGATTTTCGCGTAATGATTTTTTAAGCAGAAGCTTTGGAATTTTGAATTATTTTTGTCTCAGACGGCGTTAATGCACTTGCGCGCTCCATAAAAACGAAGTCTGATTATGTTTTCAATACTAACGAATTAGTCAATGAAATTTTTCATAATCCATCTAGAAACTACCTGAATCAGTTAATAATAATTTATCAAATAAAATTGACATCTGTTTTCCTTATAAGAGAAAACACATCGTAAATAAAAAGAACTCGTGGATATCGCAAGACGTCCATAACGTGAAATTTCTAATATAATTATATTAATCTTTGCGTGAAATCCTTCCTTATTTGACTTCATCATCATTCTCTTGCCCATTTCCCATTATTTGGGGTCGGCGCAATATGTCATCCTCTTAAATCCTTCCTTATTTGACTTCATCATCATTCTCTTGCCCATTTCCCATTATTTGGGGTCGGCGCAATATGTCATCCTCTTAAATCCTTCCTTATTTGACTTAATTGACATTAAAAAAAAATTCCCGAACTAATCTCAATGCTTGTAACACACAGTCAAATTTTCGTTAAAATGTAAAAGTTTTAAAGGTTTTAAAGTTTAAGTGCCTCAAAGATATCGAATACAAATCTTAAATTAAGGCTTCCGCACATTGCAGCGATATTATCGAGCGATATTATCAACAGCGATATCGCGACACCTTACACACTGCAGCGATTCCGCGATTCGCGTCACGCATGCGCCCTTCACTGAATGTTGTAGAAAGAGATTGCGTCAGGTGTTGTGGGATCGAGCGCGTCCCCATACAAAATGTACTGAGAACAATTATCACAAAATCGCAGCGATATTATCGCTCGATAATATCGCGGCAGTGTGTAGGATCGCGCGCGTCCCCATACAAAATGTACTGAGAACAATTATCGCAAAATCGCAGCGATAATATCGCTCGATATTATCGCTGCAATGAGCGGAGGCCTTTAATCCTAGCATTGAGACTGTATATTTTATTTTTAACGAAAATCTGACAACATAATATAAGCATATACTAGTTTTAGATTGTTTCTGAAATTCTTTGTCTTTAATTGGTTAGTATTGAAAATATAACCAGACTCACTACATCTTCGAGCCCATCTTTGTCCCGGAGTGCGATTTTTGAATCTCATTCGGTGAGCTCAGCAGTTGAAAATGTCAAAATAACTATGGAGATATGCATCTTTCCACTGCTGAGTTGACTTTCAAAAATCATACTACAGGAGAGTGATTTGGGAGTCACGTTGCAGGGTTTGCCTCGAACACTTGTCTCTCGCGTGGTGTTCGCGCGGTTCGCGTCTCAGCCTGCCACGAGGCTCCTAAATCCTACTCAGTTGTTCTTACTCAAAAACAATCCTCGAGATTGGATAGACACTCCCTCAAACTACTTGACACTGGCGAAATCTAACAAGGAAACGCCATTAAATAAAAATAGAATAGAATAGAGTGATTTTTGAAAGTTTAGAAAGATGCATATTTCCATAATAATTTAGACATTTTCAACTGCTGAGCTCACCAAATGAGATTCAAAAATAGCATCCCTGAGGACTAGATAGAGGTCAAGAGCAAACCCATCAATAATAATTGAAAAAAAGACCTCGTTTGTATGGTGCGCCCTCCGAATTCAATTTTTTTTCTGTCCCTTAAAAAGAATTTATCACAATAGACCTCCCCATTTTTTCCTGTGGATGTTGTATGAGGTTTGATGGTCTAAATTAAACCGTAGAGCGCATTATTTATCTATGGTCTAAACCATAACTCTTCAAACATTACTAGGATGTTTTGTTACGCCCTGTATACAGTTTGAAATTGATATCATTAGCATCCTTTTAAACTAAGAGTCTACCCATCAAACTGAACAACTTTTACTATGGGAGAAAACCAATCGGAGCAAAAAAAATCTGCTGTCCCATACTAAAATGCACCGGGTATGGGACAGCAGATTTTTTTTTGCTCCGATTGGTTTGCTCCCATAGTAAAAGTAAGTCAGGTCAGTCAGTTTGATGGGTAGACTCTTAGTTTAAAATAATGCTAATGATATCAATTTCACCCTGTATTGATTTTGATTCCATGTTCGGTAGGTGTTACAAACGGCATTCTACCAAGAGCATATTTTTTTTAAATCTTTTGTATAAACCCTCAATTTCCCAGTAGGGTGACAATACTGCTAATTAGAATACCCCGCACAGTGTTTAGATTTAATGTTGTTTGTTGAAGCGCCCCCTGGTGGCGAGATAAACCGTCCCCGGGGACGGGGGCGGTTTATCATTTGACACTTTTTTATACGTTTTACTATACAGGGTGGCCAGAACATAGACTTCCAAAATTTCTTTTTTAAGTAGAGTAATTCAAACTGAACAAGTTTTGCAATGGAGTAAACAGTGAAATAGCTAAAAGAAATTATACAGGGTGTAAAAAGTTACCCTAATAACATTTAATAGAGTGGTTTAGTTTAGACTTTAGACCATCAAACTAAACACCAAGAAAAAAAATCTGTTGTCCTATGTATACCTATCTGAGTCTAGTAGGTAGGTATGTTCTGCAGTTTTGAATGAAACAGAAGATTTTATTAATTTTTTTTCGGTATTGTTGGCTCCATAGTGAAAGTTGTCAGTTTGATGGTCTTATCCACCCCTTTATTAGGGTGTTAGGGGGGTAACACTCTGTATATCACTATCTAGTCATCATAATACAAGTCCGGACTCAATTTAAGGTCTATGTGAAAATGTCCAAGATAAAACATGCTACGAACGCTACGCCGTAGCTCTTTATTCTACGCCGTAGTCTTACCACAAAAATAACTCAAAAAACCCCCAAATCTCCTCTATCTCAAAGTATTTCAATAAACAATCAATCAGCCCCTATTCACACTCGCCCCTTCCTCCCCTCTGATATAAATACTCCCTAGAGGAGGCCGGGGAACACTATCTTTTTTATTTCTCCTTTTTTTATCAGACACACGCCTTTGCGGATATTTTTGTTGAACTATAGTTTTTGTGATAAGGATTTTAATTTCCTGGTGGTTTACTGTGTGGTGACCCTAACAAAACTCAACGCTTGTCGCGAATAGTGCAAAGGAAATTTTGCCGGAGGGGTAGACAGAGATTATAGATTTCATAATGTTTATTCGACCTGTCTTTTTTTAATCGCAGAATACTCTTTGATACTGTCACAATTAAGACGAATCTACAGATACCTTATTATGATAAAATCCATCAAGCCGTTTAAGCTACAGAACGTGCCAAACATTTAGACAAATATACAGGGTGCCCAAGTCAATTAATTGAACAACTTTCTCTATGAGACCGATTTCAAAAAACGAAAAAAAACTGCGTACGGGACAGTCCATTTTTTTACGCGATTCCTATTATTGGTCCAAAGAATTAGACAAATAACATGGTGCCCAGTTATGAAGTGCCCAAACGTAATTAGATGAACCAAACCAAACCAAGGTGAACACCTTTCTCTATGAGACCAACGTCGAAATCGCAAAAAAAAAAAACTCGACCCCATGTTTTTTTTTCGCAATTTCGATTTTGGTCCCAGACATAGTTGTTCAGTGAAAGAAAACATTTGTTGATCATAACATAGTTGGTTAAAGTCTAAATCGTTACAGTCTAAACAGTTAGAGATCCGCAACAAACTTGGTCATCATACCTAATTAAAATCCACCTTTAGCTTCGTCAGTAGCAAAATAGAAACGCCCTCCGAAACACGGAAAGCACCCGGCTCAAAGGAACCCATCACACTAGCAGCATTCCCGCGTTGAATGGCTAGAGAAATCCTTTGGATCGTTCCCGCTCGCAACAAGCCTCCTGCCCAGCTGACGCTCAGGCACAAAAGGCTTGGCCTCACAAGCACCAGACGTTTCCCATTTGTTCAGCTTGATGGTCAGGTTCACCTAATTTCGTTTGCGCGCTTTATGACTGCAAACTTAAACTCGACAAACATTACCGTCTTACTGGGGCAGTCGGGTAAAATACAAAAACATAAACGCTTCCCATACAAAATTCTTAAATATTACGTATTCGTATATCTACTGGACGCTCCACGGGCTCGTGATTTTGAAGGATACAAAAGGCGGCCTTATCAACATTAAAACCATTGTTCATTAAGCCTAAGCATCCTAACCTAAACTCAAAAAAACATCTGGCATCCCCACGTTAGCAGATAGCGCGGCAAAATATTGTTTTTGACAGTGATAATATATTTTTGGAGGGAAAACCTCTCGGGAGTCGAGTGCGAGAGATAATTGTCTGCGAGGGGCCTTGTGTTATCTGTGGTGTTGTGTTGATGACGTAACAATACTGTCTGACGTACTGGTTGTGCTCTTTGTTGCGATAAAAAAAGAGATTGGGTAAAAGGCCTTTGGTCGTTTGTGGTACCTACCGAACATGGAATCAAAATTAATATACAGGATCCTTCTTAATACAGGGTTGATTTTAGAGGGGACAAGTAGCAAGTTGTTTTTTTAAAGTTTTGACCTGCATTCACAGATTTCTCGGGCTCACCCCCCGTCACACTGGACAGTTTCGGTACTACTACTGGTGAAACGTGGATGTTCTGTGGTTTCAGAATATCTCTGACTACCCCCTCGGGAAATATAGTCGTGAGCATATGCTTCACAGATTTTGAAGAAAAAAATTACAGTCAGCAAGGAAATTTACAATTTACACAGAAAATTTTCTCTGTAGCTACAGTGGTTAAGGTACCTGTTCTTAGTGCGTTCCATGTGCGTTCACACACGATGACGCACTGACGGAGCAGCAAACGACAGTCCGTCATTTGTGAAGCAAGGAGTTGTATGAAACCGCACGTAGAAGCACACACGATGACGCACTGACGGAGCGGCAGATGTCAGTCCATAGAACCACACGCGGTGCGTCAATGCGTCACTCAGTCACGTCAGTTTTAGTATTAAAAATATCACTAGACTTCATTTGTATGCAGCGCGCATTTGCGCTCTCGGAATCAAACTCTGTCCAGTGACAGGTAGTGAACCCGTCACATTTCTAATTAACAGTGGGCACAATACGCGCCTCAAAATTAAGACGCGTCGAGGCCGTTTTTTGAACACGAACGAAAGTGTTTTAAACTGTGTTTTAAAGTCTGAAATTAAATGCGACTGTTCTCAATTACACGATTAGATTAAGTTAACCAGATAGAAAAGCATCCCAAAGTTACCCCTTTTTGTTATGTTTTTTCAATACTATGATTAAACTGCTGATATTTAACTTTTTATTCTTGTACTTAACTAAATACATTAAATATTTCTAGTGAACTCAGAAGAATTTTTAGCTTAGAAACTCCCATGAGCAAAGATATTGACGAAAAACAAGTTTTTTTGCGATCCTGCTTTCAATTGGAGCGGGATGGCTAATTGTAAACTTATGCTTGCAAGAAAGAGACGCTTGCACTGGGATAACCTAGCCTTAAAGCATGAATTACAAAAGTTTTAGAATAAACTCTAATCTTTAAAAAACAAACAGCATCTGACTGACAGTCCACCCCAAAAAATACCGCCGCATTCCAAACAAACATTCTAGTGCGTAATCTCTAACAAAAACACCCCTCATACAGTGCTGCCCTCTAAAATGCAGATTAAACTGGAATTATTGCAACACCTGACTTCCCCAGAATTAATAGCGACCCCATCTGGCGAGGGGATTATATTAAATTCCTTTTGACGAATTAATATTAGTTCTCGTGTGGCAACCCTAACTAAAAGTTAGCTAAACCAGAATATACTCTAATGTTTGGGTAGTAAGGTTGATATTAGCTTGGAGAGTGGTTTGAAGAATCAATTTTCTATTCGACATAGTGCATTGTTGTCTTTTTACGGAATTTTGACTTTTTGCAAATTAAAAATATGCGCATGAAGAGAGAAGGAAAGAAAAGACAGTGGATGAGGCGAGGAAAGTATCTCAAAATCGTAGCGTGTGGCTCTGGCTTCAAATGGACCACCATATTTCTTCCAGTGGGTAAAATATTGCCGTTTACCCAAACTTGAAAACTGGTTGTTGGTCAAACCACAAAATTGTTATTCAAAATAATATTGAATCACTTACTTAGATAGTTTTCTGACGCCATTTTTTTGACTCTACCATCGCGTCGGAATGTGTTTCGCCGCAGAGAAGATGCGGCTAGAAATTCTATAACTTTTCACATACGGAAAACCGTCGCTTGAATATCAAATACAAATCAGAATAACTTCATCAAACCAACCCACAACACGCTACAATATGACCAATCACACACACCACTAACTCGGTTAGTGATGTAACAGCCCGGGAATCAACCCTGAATACCTTCATTTGCACAACACTACGTGACGGGACTCCGGTGTCGATTCAATTAGAAACTGGGTTGCAATATTAATTGCGGGATGTTTGACTGGGAAATGACGAGCCATTTCCAAATTATATCATATCTCAAGATTTGCCAACGAGCCATGGAGCGTAGCATTTAGCATAAGCATATGCTCACTACTATATTCCCCGAGAACCTCAGAAACCTCAGAACATCCACGTTTCATCAGTAGTATCGAAACTCTGTCCGGTGTGACGGGGGTTGAGAACGTCGCCACTTGTAATGGACAGTGGGTACAATACATGCCTCGAAATTGAAGCATGCAGGTTTCCTCACGATGTTTTCCTTCACCGAAAAGCCAGTGGTGTTACAAATCGTACATAAATTCCAAAAAACTTATTGGTTCGAGTCGGCCTGGACGGGGATCGAACCATCGCCTGATCCACGGCAGGCAAGGTTACTCGCCACTGGACCACCACGGCGTAGCATTTTAGGTGTAAAATTTACCGATTGGGTACGAAACACAGATCTGCGCTCCAGAACTGATATAGCTGACGTAGGCCTTAAAACAGCTCAGCTGAAGTGGGACTGGGCGGGACATATCTGCCGCTTGCATCCGGAGAGGTGGACCAAGATGGCCACAGAATGGGTTCCACAAGATGGTTACCGATGTCGAGGAAGGCCCAGGAGAAGATGGAGCGATGACTTGAATACCTTCCTGAAGGGTTGGCCAGAGATTGAATAGCATAGGGAGGATTGGAGAAGAAGTGGGGAGGCCTTTGCCAAGCAGTGGGACAAAAAACAGGCTACATACAAAAAAAATTGAAATCGTTGGTGACGCGTTGCAGAGACACTCAATCATGAGATCTGGGTTAGAATCCGCACGGACCACATGCCATGTACTAATGAGTTTTTCTTACTTATGTACGTAATACCGACTGCTCTCAAACGGTGAAGGAAAACATCGTGAGGAAACCTGCATACGCTGAAGATGAAATTCTGAGGCATACGTGTAGTCACATTTGGGGTCAAACAGGATTCCAGTTTTGGAACAGTGGACTTTTTAACGATTTCGGCTTTGGTGGGACAAAAGTTGAGAACCAACATTAAAAAAGTGTTTCAGTTTGATGCTCTGATCAGCTCCTTAAAAACATTCGGCATACAGGGTCCTTCCCTTCTTAATATGCTGACACTTTTTAAGGGGATAATCAGACTATCAAACTGAACAACTTTCTGTATGGGATCAACACCAACATTCTGAAAATCAGCTGTCCCATACAGAAATTTGGTTCAGCAGGATTTCAGTTTTGTATAGGACAGCTGATTTAACTTCGTTTCGGCTTTGGTCCCATAGAGAAAGTTGTTCAGTTTGATGGTCTGATCATCTCCTTAAAACCGTCAGCATGTTAAGAAGGACTCTGTAGTCTAATACTATCTCCCTACCAAACCATTATCTCCACACCATCCTCATCCAAAGCCCCTATAAAGCCGAAAACTCTATAAAATCAATCGTGATATAAAACCTGATGGTTCGATCCATCAAACTATGTTAATACGGCCCCGGGTGAGATGGGGAGTTGGGGCTCTGCGGGGTAGCCATAATGTCCTTGAAGATATTCAGATTGAAATAAAAAAAATCTGCAAAAGATTGAACTTTGAGACTTTGACGCGAAATGCATAATGCTGAAACCGCTGCGTGGAAAAAGACTCTTTGACAAAACATCGGTCATAGATTTAAGGCCTCCGCACATTGCAGCGATATTATCTAGCGATATTATCTAGCGATATTATCGAGCGATATTATCGACAGCGATATCACGACACCTTACACACTGCAGCGATTCCGCGATTCGCGTCACGCATGCGCCCCACCACTGAATGTAGTCGAAAGAGTTGCGATAATATCGCGGCAGTGTGTGGGATCGAGCGCGTCCCAATACAAAATGTACTGAGAACAATTATCGCAAAATCGCAGCGATATTATCGCTCGATAATATCGTGGCAGTGTGTAGGATCGCGCGCGTCCCCATACAAAATGTACTGGAAACAATTATCGCAAAATCGCAGGGATATTATCGCTCGATAAAATCGCTGCAATAAGCGGAGGCCTTTATACTTCTATGGGATAGGTAGGCACATAACTTCGATACAAATGACTAACAAACAGCAAGTTTTTTATCGCATTTGATTCGCACTATGAATTAACGAGCACTGATTCTCGCTTGTACGTGGAGTCAAAAATGACGTCAGAAATCAGAAAGCTATCCATCTGATATTATTTTGAATATAAAAAAAAAATTGAAAAGGGAATGCTGAGATGGTTTGGTCATGTGGAAAGGATGAGTGATAGTAGAATGACGTATGAAATATATAAAGCAAGTGTGAATGGAAAAGTCGAAAGGGGTCGCCCTAGACGTACGTATGCAGACCAAATTGGCAGCATACTTAAGAAGGGCCAGATCAAATGTACCCGAAACCGACGAGCGTGTATGAAACGACTTATGACTGTGGAAGAGGCAGAAGAGGTATGTCAGGATCGTAGCCGATGGCGATCAATTGTCTCTGCCTACCCCAATGGGACACAGGCGTGAGTATATGTATGTATGTATGTATGTTGAAAAATTTTGATTAAAAATTTGTGGTAATATTTTTTGAATAAAACATTTTGAGTTTGAGTTTGAGCTGGTAATCCTCATTGTTTTAAAAGATGTAAAATGAAAAGTCCCAAAAACGCCTAACTCCATGGTCATTGTACACAACGGGCGGTGACATAATTCCGCATAATCCAATGATTTGCGTGACACTAATATAGTCATCCTACACTCCCTTAGATTCCCATCTCTCTCCCACTAATACTATAACCCAAATTCTGTTGTAAATCTTGAAAGATTTTTATAATGGGCTCATTTTTAGAAAACACAATTTCTTCAATTCAATTTTTTTTTTTTAAATTTTACGATTAAATACAATTAAAATTAAAATGTAAAGAGTGGTCATATATTTTTATGATAATGACTCCTTAGGTGAAGACGCCAAGACTCTCGCAACCTTTTACCACCTTGGTAGACAGTTTTTTTTTTTTTTTTTTTTTTATTTATTATTCACAATATAAGTTTACAGCATTAGCCAAAACACTTATATATATAGAAGGTGTAAGATATTAATCTTCAAAGCCATCCCAATTGTCACCATGGTATGCATGTGTGTGAAATAAGCATAACCATATGCTCACGACTATATACCCCGAGGTGGTAGTCAGAGATATTCTGAAACCTCAGAACATCCATGTTTCACTAGTACCGAAACTCTGTGTGTGAAATAAAAACTAAAAAAAATCACTCTCATCCTCTCAGCATAGATGTAAGTCATCGTCAGACGTCGCGATCCATTCCGTAAGGGTGGCGACAAACAAACGATTACTGCACGGCACACCGAGCGCGTGATGCGACCGAATGTCATGGAAAATTGTTGACGACCCCTGCTTTGTAGAGATGGGCCTGCAATTTTAATAAAAAAAAGTTCCCCAAGTTTTGTGGCGTTTTTGGTCAAGGACTACTATCTCCGTGAAAATGTGGCCATGGGAAACGACACTTACCTTCACCTCGCCATTTGTCTTCTCTCGCATAATAGAACCTTTTCCGACGTGGCTGTTGGTGCTTTCACTTGGGGAAACTACGTCGCACTGCAGGGCTCAGGCCTAGGTACCTTCAGGGAGGGTGTATGGGCGTTAGTCCACCACGCGTGCCCAATGCGGATTGGTAGACTTCACATACGCATCGGAATTTCTTCTTCAGCGTATGCAGGTTTCCTCACGATGTTTTCCTTCACCGTTTGAGAGCAGTCGGTGTTAATATATAAGTTTGAATAACTTATTTGTACATGACATATCGTCAGTGCGGATTGGAACCAGGAGTGCGATTTTTGAATCTCATTCGGTGAGCTCAACAGTTGAAAATGTCAAAATTACTATGGAGATACGCATCTTTCTACTCTGATCTGTCTCTTTTAAAAATCGCTCTCCTGTAGTATGATTTTTGAAAGTCAAATCAGCAGTAGAAAGACGCATATCTCCATAGTAATTTTGACATTTTCAACTGCTGAGCTCACCGAATTCGCACTCCTGGAGTGCGATTTTTGAATCTCATTCGGTGAGCTCAGCAGTTGAAAATGTCAAAATTACTGTGGACCTACGCATCTTTCTACTGCTAATTTGGTTTTCAAAGATCATACTACAGGAGAGCTATTTTTTAAAGTCAAATCAGTGGTAGAAAGATGCGTGTCTCCATAGTAATTTTGACATTCTCAACAGCAGAGCTCAGCGAATGAGATTCAAAAATCGCTCTCCTGGAGTGCGATTTTTGAATCTCATCGGTGAGCACAGTTTTTAAATATCATACAAAAGCGTTCTCATGCATCTTTCTACTGCTGATTTGACTTTCAAAAATTGCACTCCTGGAGTAAGATTTTTGAGAGTTTAATCAGCAGTAGAAAGATGCATACAGGGTCCTACTTAATATGCCGACACTTTTTTAAGGGGATGATCAGACCGTCAAACTGAACAACTTTCTCTATGGCACCAACATCGAAATCGCGAAAAAAAAATCCGCTGTCCTGATCATCCCCTTAAAAAAGTGTCAGCTTATTAAGTTGGACCCTATATATCCATTGTAATGTTGACATTTTAAACTGCTGAGCTCACCGAATGATTTTCAAAAATCGCACTCCTGGACCTCATGTTTGAGTGATCTACCTCTCTGCAAATAAACCGTCGCTCTGAGTGAATTTTGAGTGATTTCATACAATTAGTATGGAATTACAATACTCACTATCCTAAAAAATTATTTTCGCCAGACAATTTTTAACTTTTCCATCACTCCGTCTATAAAACCCGCCCCTCCCTCGCCGACCCTCCGTCAAACAATTCAATTACTTGCCCAAATGGCTCGGAATAATCGCCTCTTACTTACACTTGCCCGAGCGAGATGAGAAGGGTATTGTTACTACAACATCGGGTACGTTGGATGCCAGAAATTACAGGAAATATAGATGAGAGACTAGTTTTAGAAAAGAAATCGTTCTTTGATTGATGCCAATTTTGTAGAGATGAAACATAGAAATTATTAATTTACTACCACGGACCTGAAAAAAAGATGGACGTAATCTCGTCTAATCACGAGTGAAGCACCCATTTCTTTTGTGTGCGTGCTGTCACGCGGTACATAAGGTGACGGGTTGTCGGACCTGCGCCTAGAGCTAGTGCATCTGTGTGAGTGTAGGTCCCTTGTAGAACAAACGAGATTGTATTACCTTGCATGCTTCACATCTTTTTAGTGCAATACTCGGTCCGTATTTCTTTCAGGTCCGTGTTTGATTGATGCCAATTTTGTAGAGACGAAACTAGATTGACATTTGGAAAAACCAGAAAATATTATTCGAAAACGAAAAGTTAAATAATATGACGAACGAACACCGACCTAAGTGGGTTCACACACGATGACGCACTGACGGAGCGGCAGACATCATTCCGTCATTTGTGAAGCAAGGAGTTGTATGAAACCGCACGTAGAAGCACACACGGTGACGGACGGACTGACGTCTGCTGCTCCGTCAGTGCGTCATTGTGTCACAGCTCTAAGACGACTACTAAACTAAAACGGCCTTGGCAGATCGTCGTTTGTGACACCTATCTAAAATGTTATCAAAATCAATATTTAGAGCGGGAATCGCGTCTCCTTCCTCTGTGGAACGCTATACTAGAGTTTCAGTATTTTATCACAATACCTATATACTATTATTTTCCGATAAGTTATAGCCTACACTAGGTTATAGCGCTAGGAGTGTAAATGTGTTTTCGTCACACAACTGCACGGATACGAAATTTGATTCCATGTCAAAAACGAATGTTGTTAAAATACGCCAGTCATATAAAACATTGTAGGTCGCAGTTGATTGCACGGAGCTGCATTTTTGGGATGTTGTCAGGATAGATACCAGCAGTACCTATAAAACCAATTTTCCCCAAACCAAAAAATTTCAAAGCTGCAAAATTGGTTTTATACTGCTGGTATCTATCCTAACAACATCCCAAAAATGCAGCTCCGTGCAGTCAATTGCGACCTAAGGCGATTTCTATGTCTGAGGTGACTGGCGTAAAAATTATATTTCCGAAAATACATTTTTTTAAACCACATTCCAATCGAAAGGGTTATACCAATTATATATCTATATAACTCTTTTGGGGTCGGCATAAACTCTACTTTAACTATCAGCTATTCTATTCTATTTTTATTAAATGGCGTTTCCTTGTTAGATTTCGCCAGTATCAAGTGTTGAAGATATATTTATTAGATATTGTACGGTAATAGGATATGGCGATCTCAAAGCCCCGTTTTTAAACAAAAACACACACTCGATACCGCCATAAAACGGCGGAGCCACGTGGCCAATCAAATCGCAAGCCGACAACACGTCTACTTGTTACCCCCTTAGCCACGGAACTCAACGATCAGCTATCTTCACATCTTTTAAGCGATAACTTTAACACCATGGTTAGTAGTAGGAACGATGTTTCTGACAGCCCTGAAAGGATCCTTAGTTTAATGATCACTCACCAGTCTTGACCTGGTGCTTGAGGGTGATCTTGCAGTCCTCGAGGAGCTGCTTCAGGGGCAGGGGATCCTCGGGCAGGTGCAGGTCCAGCGTCTTCTGCATATCCTCCGGCATCTTGAACTCCAAGATCTGTAGGTGTAAACCTTGGTTAGTAAAGTAGGGTGATTTCGGAGACTAAAGTGAGGATGTAATAGAAAGATCTGCAGCAGATTATGACATAGAAATACTCGTATTAATAAGAACAGGCTTCTGAAGGACTGACGACCTGTTTACGGAGACTTGAGACTGCCCCCGCCAATGTAGACCTCACCCAACTGTCAGTGTTATAGGAGGTGAAATCGTGCTTTGACAGGCGCTAATATTTTGTACACAGTTTCAGCTCTAAGTCATCAAAAATTTCCTATACGTAGAAAGGGAGAAACAACACAGGTTTTCTCTTGCGATTAGTGTCTATGCTTGTCTAATTTTCTAGTTATTCTCTTTCTACGGCTCTTGTCAGTGCCCTTTTGTCTGAAGTGTTCAGGATGTGCCATTGCTTACCGTCGGTCGGTAATCCGTACCATACTGAGAGGGATAAGGTTGAAATTGGTGGGAGGCAGAGATCTAGGGGTTCTTATACATTTTAGTACTACAATTAAGGGCTACACATTCCAACATTCCAGTGTCTGCTGGTTCCACCCAGTATAAAGGCTGATGATGACAAACCTTCTCATTCCTGTCGTAGACCTGTTGCACGAAGTCGACGACCCTCACGAGGAACTCCCTCGTCTGAGGGTTGGCATCTTCACGGTACGGTGATGAGTGGGGACATACCTTCTCATTCCTGTTCTTGACCTGCTGCACGAAGTCGACAACCCTCATGAGGAACTCCCTCGTCTAAGGGATGGCATCTTCACGGTACGGTGATGAGTGATGACGTACCTTCTCATTCCTGTCGTTGACCTGCTGCACGAAGTCGAGGAGCACGTCGACGACCCTCGCGAGGAACTCCCTCGTCTGAGGGTTGGCATCTTCACGGTACGGGAGGATCGCTGCGGACAAATGTAACTTTGTTAGTCAAGCGACAGTATTGGTATACCTTAGTACAGCGGTTCCCGAATGGGGTTTTATGACTAACAATTGGATGCGTAGGTCTGGTGCAGCATTCAGCCTACTCCTAAACTTATTTTACGTGTAAAAAAACTTCGAAATCTTGAATTTTCGCGGAACCCCTGAAAGCCTCTTACGGAACCCCAGGGTTCTGCGGAACACCATTCCGGAACCGCTGCCTTAGTAAACCCTAGTGTTGGTTAATTACAATAACCGGTTATCATAGGCGTCTTAGGGGGGTATTACAGAACGACACTCAAGTGGAGATCTCATCTTGAGTATAGATAGAAAAGGATGCAAATACATACAACGTATACATGCATCCTTGTCTATCTTTACTTAAGAAGAGATCTCCACTTGAGTGTCGTTCTGGAATACCCCCCTAAGTGTCCTATGATCACATAGGTGATCAACAGAGTCCGGTAAATAAACCTTTAAGGGGGTGGTGTAGACCATCAAACTGAACAACTTTCAGTATGGGACCAATATCGAAATCGCGAAAAAAAATATATATGTTCTATACTCTACAAATCGACTAGAGCTAAAATATGTATGGGATATAAAATAATTTTTTTCGCGATTTCGATGTTGGTCCCATAGACAAAGTTGTTCTGTTTGACGGTCTAAACAACCCACTTAAGAGTTTTAAAAATTTATTGTTACTTATGAAACACCCTGTATAAGGTCTAACAAAATTAGCTGAAACTATTTTAAGGTGATAATCAGACCATCAAACTGAACAACTTTCTCTATGGGACCAACATCGAAATCGCAAAAAAAAAATCAGCCTTTCCATACAAACCTACTCGACCTAAATGTATGGATGGGACCGCAGATTTTTTTTTCGCGATTTCGATATTCCCGTAGAGAAAGTTGTTCAGTTTTATGGTCTGATTATCCCCTTAATATAGTTTCACCTAATTTTGTTAGACCTTATATATATCGTCGTAATATATCGCGAAAAAAAATCTGCTGTCCCATACAAAATTGCAGTACCTACCTACTACCTATTCTACTCAAATGTATGGTACAGCTGTTTTTTTTCGCGTTTTCGATGTTGACTCCATGTAAAAGTTGTTCAGTTTGATGAGTAGAATAAATGCTGAAGTTATCCGTAGTGATATAAAATTTACTCGCTATATCGACACAATCTGAAGTCGTTAAGGGTATATTATTCGGAGCGCGCTCCATACAAACGTACTATGGTGATATTTTCAATACTAACCAATTAAAGTCAATGAAATTTTGCAGAAACAATCTAGAAACAAATTTCTATGCTTGTATGGAGTCAGATTTTCTTTAAAATATATAGTTTTCAAGTTACAGTGCCTCAAAGATTTCCATACAAATCTTAAATTAATCCTAGCATTGAAACTGTATATTTTAACGAAAATCTGACTCAATAGAAGCATAGAGATTTGTTTCTAGATTGTTTCTGCAAAATTTCATTGACTTTAATTGGTTAGTATTAAAAATATCACCATGGTACGTTTGTATGCAGCGCGCATTTTCGGTCTCGGAATAATATTATCTTAAACGTGCTATCCCGATATATTAAAAGTGCTACCAAAATTCCTAACTCTGGTGATCAAATTTGACTCGACAGTTGTCGTTAGTGACCCTCATTCCTCTAAACGTAACTCCCAAAAACGTTACCTCTGCTCTCTAAAGAAGCCGGACGGAGGCCACTTCGACCAACCCTAATCCTTCCTCTAGGGGTGCTTTTGACCCCCTACGTTCAGTCGGTGTCTGTCAAATGACTGAACAGAATTCGAAGAATTAAAAATAAAGGTTTTTTAGTCTGTCATTGTGTAGATAAAATATGAGGTAGGTTCTTATACCTCATATTCCAAAATAATTACGTTATAACAAAAACAAAATCTGAATTAAAATGTTATTTTTTAAGTGAAATTTATTTTTTCAACCTGTTTTGTTCCACAATCATGGGAACGGGAAGTTAATATATATTACCTTACAGAAATAAAGCAACTTTAAAAAACACTGAATTTAACCGCAGACAGGTTAATATCTGTAATCACCATCATTATGCTCACGACTTCGAAACCTCAGGAGAGCGATTTTTGAATCTCATTCGGTGAGCTCAGCAGTTGAAAATGTCAAAATAACTATGGAGATATGCATCTTTCTACTGCTGAGTTGACTTTCAAAAATCATACTACAGGAGAGCGATTTTTTAAAGTCAAATCAGCAGTGAAAAGATGCGTATCTCCGTAGTTATTTTGACATTTTTACCAGCTGAGCTCACCGAATGAGATTCAAAAATCGCTCACCTGAACATCCACGTTTCACCAGTAGTACCGAAACTCTGTCCAGTGTGACAGGGGGTGAGCTCGTCCACTCACTCGCCGTTTTTAATCACCAAAAACTTTAAAAAAAAATTATCCCAATTGGGCAGGTTTTTGACCCTCTTAAACAAGAGTTTTCAGAAGAATTTAGGTCGTTATGTTACATTTTTTGTTTCATTATTCCTTACTCACAAGAACAAAGAGATAAAACGGAATTTAATAAAAGCGTAACATTTTAAAAAGTTTGAAACGTCGTTTATTTCGCATTTTCTATAATACCCAATCGCAAAAAATCTACAATAAATTATCAGGCATTTACAGAAGGTTAGTAACTTAACCCCCTGCCGGCGGCGGGGTCATAAATACCCATAGAACGGACAAGTTGATCCCGCGACGTAATGACTGACTCGGCTTGAATTGAATCTCTCATTTGTGAGGATTTCCGGAGTAACTATGGAGAGAGTTTCCATTTTATTTTGTAAAGCGAATCGTTCCTTTAAAACTGTAGGCAAATGAGCACTAATTAGTGGGCAAAAATGAGTGGCAGTGGGCCATACTAACGCTGGTTGGTGGATAGAAAGTTGACTAAGAACCTGTCAGAATTTTGTTTTCCTTATAAAATGTTACTAACGTAAAGATAGCTCGCTGATAGCTTCTTAGCGATAAGACCGGCTTATTTTGCCCATACTGTTTTTCTCCCTGTATTTTACTGTTTATAAGTATTTTGGTGCAAAATAAAGTATTATTTGATTTGTTTATGATTCTTTAGTATTTTAATTTGACATAATAGGTAGTTAGGTACATCAATGAAACCCTTGGACCAAGTGGGAGCAAACTGTGATAGGTACGTTGTTATGAATGACCTAGTCAAAATCTGAAAAATAGTATCATGAATTCATGATTGAAACATTACCTTTTATGGTTAAATTTTTATTACTATATAAATTTTATAATGCTAAGGCTGTAAATAAGATGCGGACAGAAGCTCTACAAAGACAAGTCCATCATTCTTTAGAGAAAAATAATAAATTTGAGTGCAAATGAAGTCCAAAAATCTCAGAAATAATAAAAAATACAAACAGCCTTTGGTTTCAATTTGAAATCCAAGTTTATACACACATTTCCAAGGGGTAAGTATTCCTTTAGTTTACTGTTGTTCATGTAGAAAAATGATATTAAAAAATCTTCTCCACACTAACTTTCCTTCCAAAACCCGCAAGAAACAGATAAAAAGATTCTATTTCCCATCTAAATCCCACTCAGCCCCACTCTATCAATCCTCGTTCTAATGTGGCCCCTCAAGCTCCATCCACGTTACAAAGTTCCCTCACATGACTCTTATTTATAATATTTTGATGCTAAAATTGAATAACTGAAGAGACTTTGTAAATGAGACGAAGATTATGAGGATTTTCAGTCGGAAAAATGGATGATCATTTTGTTGAGCTTGGTGTTTATTTAAACAGCCAAAACATGCTTCGATATTCTACTTTATTTTGAAATTCTCTTATAAGGAAATATTAAACCCAAACACATAGCTATTGAGTCATTATCATTATAAATGATTGATGACATAATTTTAATTCGTTAAACTTTAGAATAGAATAGAGGCGCTCGTTGTAGCGGAACTTCGGTATCAATTGAAAATGATCACCGAAGTCAAGCAACGTCAGGTCCGGTCAGTCTTTGGATGGGTGACCTTTAGTGGTATTTCATCTAAAGCATGTCCGTGCTACAGGAGGCACGTTAAGTAGTTGGTGCCGTCACATGGCGGTGTATCTATTCGTTAAGTTAGGTCAGAGGCCTATTAAGGCGGCTTGAAAATTATCTGACAGCAACTTGCCTCCACCAATCCGAAGTAATCCGAACTGAGCCTGCGTGGTGGGGTGTGGACCACTCTCTCTCAAAATTATTCGTAACTCGCCTTTTCCCTGCAGTGGGATCCTACATGCTATAACTTAGGATTGAGTTGTGAAAAAAATTTCTTTGGATTGTGGCTAACAACTGATAAGCAGGTATGGTATAGGTATCGAGTATGAATGAACCACTTCTCCTCTGTAGTTAGAGGTCTGCAGAACTTTGCCCAGATAACTACGAGTAACAAACAAGGTACCTATTCAAGCGTTAGTGGTGCTACTGTCACTATACCGCCTTAACCCCTGCGATGGAATGTCACTCTCTCCCCGATTAGTTACACTTCGGCTCCGGCACGCGTCGGCTCCAATATACAAACAAATACACTTTTGGGGTCACATATTGAGTCACTTCAATCAAGCCATTTTAAATCTTATAACAAGGGTGTAAGAGTAAAATTGGAAGACTTTTGTACGTGGATTGGGATGCAGGGTTAACATTAAGGGTATTTGGGGGTTTTAATTAGAAATTCCTCTCGTAACACCGATTTAGGGTTTAAACTTTGAGTAAGGAATGTTGTAATTCGTTTTTTATGTCAGGCTTTTGGGAAAAATAACTAAGATGCCAATGAGTAAGAATTTCAATTATGTTATTTCGTAAAATTATTGGTTGGCATAGAATAAAAATGCTCTATTGTGTCGGAGATCCAAATAAATAATTTTTCTTTCTTCCTTTCTATTGAAGAGTGGTATTTAGAGCATTATTTAAATATTAATTTATATTGTTCAGCTTTCAGCGATTTCATCTTGAAATATTTATATTTCTATGATGTAATTAGTTTAATAGCATAGCCAACTTTCATCGCGTTTCGTGCAAACTTTTTTGATGTAATAGGAATAGGTATAATACCTATTTCTTTTCATGCTGCCACTATTCTTGGATAATACGAAAAAAAATGTCATAGGTAATTCGTTAAATTAACTTAAATAAGGATTCTAAAGAGGTAAATGATATTAATGGTACAAATAGGAACATCATACTTTGGAAAGTGTTTTTATAAGTACCCAGAATTCCGATAACCTATTTCTTCTGTATCTTTCCGAATTATAAAAAGTTGTTAAAACTTTAAAACTTAAATAGAGACAATAATTTATTCACAAAATAAATCACTTCTTTAACAAGTAGACAAAGTGGACGTCCAAAATTATATTAATTTGTGTAACATTTAAAAACATAGATATTACAAAAACGCCAAGGCTGTGAGACTCTCTAGCCATTAGAATTCCCTCGGTAGCATCAGCATCAGAAAACATCTTCACTTAACATCTAGGGCCCTTCTACCCTCAAAGCACGCTTCAAGTATCTAAAAGTACAACTCTGCAATCGGCTTATGACGTCCAAAACATAAGTTCACACAAATCTTACTTTACAACAATACTACAACATTAACATTCGACTTAAAATCAACGGGCTAAGGATGAGAATTGGTTGATACAGCTGTATAGTTAATGTGGTTAAGAGAAACATCTGGAATGTGATGTAATGCTTGACAAATAAATGCTGCTATAGGGGCGATTCAATATTTGCTGAGGGAGCTTGTTTCAGGATTTTCAACTCAAATAAAAGTGGGATAGAGTATCAAATGCTATAATTATTGATGTTGAGAATATAGTTAAATGGATGTGTCACTGGCGCAGAATCGATTAATTTAGTAGTAAGAAAATAACTGAAAAAGGTAGGTAGGTTGGTTAGGTAGGCCACGCATGTGCCTTTCTTAATATGCTGACGGTTTTTAAGGGGATGATTAGACCATAAAACAGAACAACATTCCCCCCTAGCCCATTAGCCCCTAGCTAACAATGAAACTGGGAACAAAAAACTCAGCTGTCCCATACATTTGGGTCGAATAGGATTGCTGATTCGTAGGGAACAGCAGATTTTTGTGATTTCTATGTTGGTCCCATAGCCATTGTTCAGTTTGTTGGTCTGATCATCAGCATATTAGAAAGACCCTGTATAATACGAATAAATTTCCTTCTCAACAATAAAATTTTCAATACATGCAAAATATTTTACTTTAAAAACATCAAAATATCATAAACTGGTAATTATTTAGACCACTGCTACGCACCCTCTATCTGCGGTGCATTGAAGACGCGTGTGTCTGACAGCCAACTGATAGTATTAACATGGATTATAACACGAGGCCCACTCGGGCCGACTCGCCCCACTCGGGGCCAGTTCGTCCCCCGCCGCCGGTGGAGGGTTAAGGGAATAAAGTGAATTTTGATGTTCGCGTTTTGGAACGTGCGCCGTTCTCACGGTCTTGTCTCGTTGGAGACGTTGGTAATTCTAATTACTATTAAAGAAGAATTTTAAAGGCTTTTATTTATCCCAACAGGTAGTATATGGGGCAATAATGGACCACAAAATTTTCTTTAATCCATTTTTCGTACTCGTCTAGACTTTAGTATCCTCGTCACATATACAAAGTAATTTATGTACTTATTTATTTATTTATGGACTAATTTTACACCCAAGTAGTGACACTTTTGGTAGGTAAGTACCTATTTAATAGATTAGCTGTTTATTATGTAGTATAAAACAATATAAATGTCTTTCGGGAAATTGGTCAATAGGAATGATTGAGGAGCGAGAGAGAAAATAGATAGATAGATAATTCATTGAGAAGGTCTTTGTCTAGCAGTGGGACACTAAACAGACTACAAAATAAATTAAGTACAATTTAAGGTATTCCTTCTAGAAATATTTTGTTAAAATTGCTTTTTTATAGATCAACATATTTTTTCCATAAAGATAATGTATTTCTTCATGCGAGAATCCTATCTACATTCTTATTTCAAAAGAAAAGTTTTTCGTACTATTTTCATACACAAAATTGTGCATCGAAACGAGAGTAAAGAAAAATCTCTCATTTTCATTTCCATACTCACAGTCAAAGGGCAAACAATCCTTCATGAAAACAATACATGTCTGATTAATTCACAATACTATATCTTTAACAATACCTAACTAACAACGGTACATTCCTCTTTAAAACTCTCCCCTGATCCTTATCTCAAAGCAGCAAGACGGAAAATACAAGAAAATCGGTTTCATAAACAGCAAAAGTAAAATTGCAATCCCTATATTGAAAATCAAAAGCTATTGTTATGAGAAATCTGTTGTAATATCCTATCCTCTGTTTTGTTTTTGCTATATGATATTGCTCTTTAAAGCTGGGTAGTTAAGGTTTATATTTGTATTGGGGTCGTTCCCTCTTGTAATTCGGGGCAGGAATCAAACGCATCTGTGTTCGGATGTTACTGCAATATGGCGCTGGTTGTGACTGTAATTTTGGGAAATTTGGGACAGAATTACCAGTCAGGACTTACTGAGAAGATTTTAGAATATTCAATCTTTTTTTGTGAGGATGTCCGTATTTTTATTTCTATTATATCAAAGGCGGCAGTTATTATTCAAAATTCAAAAAAAATAATAAGAATTGTGTTTTTTTTATTCAAAATGGGTTTGCGCTTGGCTTCATCTCACCTGAAGTGTAGATAAAGCCGAGGATGTAGCGCGCTCACCCAGAAAAAGCCTATCTCTTCTTTTAAAAATATCCTGATTGTATTTGTTTGGGAAAACAGACGCAGGGAGAGAGTTCCAAACCTTACCGGTTCTCATTATAAAAGAGGATGCGAACCTTTTTGTACGAATTGTTGGAAGATCGACTACATATGGATGCAGTCTCGCGTTTTGTGGAAATCTTGCGATTCCAATTTCTAATTGCCAAGGCGTGTTGTTGTTATCACATTGGAATTTAAAAATATTGTACTTTTGTAATAGTGATCCTAACAATAAATCAAAATCACTTATCGTTTGTGTATTACAGCAAGAAAAAAATCGTATATATTTGCAAGAAAACTCTTATTTTGATTTTTTTATGGGTAAGTACTTAAGTAACTATTTATTAATTTAATTTTAACATTATTGCACACGGAAATACAGATGAATACAGCATAGTAAAAACACTTGACGCTTCATTCCATCCAACACTCTTAAAAAAGTAGCTGATTCAGCTTTCAAAAACAGCATTGTCCGTAATTTTCATCTCTGACCATAGTCACCCTACTTCCCCACATTCCTGGACACAAGTGACTTGCATGGGCGCGCGGTTATTGCTGCGAATTTTCAATCAGTGACGTTGTGGCCCTCGCGGGGTCCTTACTGTAGGACCCTACCCGATGGCCCCGCCGCATTCTGAGGGTTAACTTTATTGCAAATTGTTGTAAGAGAAAAATTATTAGTTGTTAATTTTGATTTATTTATTCGTATGCTCATAAAGGTATTTCGTAGTAGGGTCAGAGATTTTACCAATGTGTATTTTGAATAGCAAATATGTATCATTGTTCGATAATCGATATTTGGATTGTTTTTGAACAAAGCCACAAACTTGAACCAGTAAAAATAAAATGGCGGTGCCACGTGGCCACTTAAGGGTCGGCACTACCCTAATCGGGCAAAACAGGGTTCGGCGTTCCGACTTTTGAGGATAGTAAATAGCTATATTTAGAAACAAAATTAATACCATCGCTTCTTTAAAAGATGAAGTACAAGATAAACAAAAAAAAATTCAGTAAAATTGTGTAGTTACATCAGAAAGTAATCGAGAATTTCATGAAAAACTCCAGAATAGCACTGCCGCGTTCCGAGTCCTGTGATTTAGTGAAACAAAATAAAACAACAAAATATATTTCTAATCAATGGCAAAACATCAAAGAACACTTTAAACAAATCAGTTTTTCGATACGACTTCTAGTTTTTTTGCAATTTGTTACCAAAAATCACATATTTTTTTGGACGTTTTCTTCATACAAATTACTATGGGCCGTCAATCGTTCGAAATCATTGCAAATAGACCGGTGACCGGCAACACCCAACCCTGTCTTAGAAGATTAATGAACAAATCCATTTTTAGCTAAAGTAGGCAAAGTAACTTATAAAAAACCGGGCAAGTGGGTGTCGGGCCACATGCAGTGTAGGGTTCCGTAGTTGCCCGTCACGTATGTGGACTTAGAAGTACATTTTATAAATTGGTCGACTATTACTCGTTATTATAACAGAATAACTGTAAGTTTATTACTATTGTTACTAGCAAACTAAGGAATGATAATCTGAAATCATCATCATCATCGTCAGATATGTTTTAAATAAGAATGGAATAAGAGTTAATTCTGTACCGCAGTAGGTAACTCAAACGATTGACTTTGTAAGTCATTTGCACGACAGAATTTTGCGCGAAAAGACATTGCGCGACACAAGACAACACAAAGGAATTTCACAAAAGTTACATTCCGGGCACTGTTTGGTAGTTTTTGGTTATTTTGGTAATTTATGGTAGTTTTGAGTCTTTCGGTAGTTTTTGGTAAATGTTCGTACAAAAGTAACCAAAAAGTTATTTTGGTAGATTTTCGTACTTTTCGGTAGTAGTTTTTGGTTATTTTGGTAGTTTCTGTTTTTTTTGGTAGATTTTCGTACTTTTTGGTAGATTATTGTTATTTTGGTTATTTTTCGTACTTTTTGGTAGTTTATGGTTAATTTGTTACTTTTGGTTCATATCTCATTTCATTTTATTTATTTACCTTAAATTGTAGGTAGGTACATAAGTTACAGATGGTAAGTACAGAGTAACTATTAGTCACACTACAATATAATTTATAACATTAAGAAAAAAACAGATTTAAACAATAGGTGCCAGACAATAACTTAACTACCACCTTTCACTTACTACAATTAAATTAGTTAAATGTTATAAAATCAGTTAAATGTGATTAGTTAAAAATTATAATAACCTATTGAGGTACAAATAATCGGTCTGCAACACATTTTTTTCTACTCAGATTGATGCCTGTTTGTTTACTTATACTGAAGAAACTAATTAAAGTCATAGGGACACTGTTCGATTAATAATTCTTTAACCTTCTTCAGAAATTTCTTGTCGGCTTTAATGTCATCTGGTATTTTACTATACACAAGAACAGTATTCGACTTTATTTTGTAGTCCTTAGCATCGATGCTAGTCGGTAATTTGGTACCAGTAGCTCATTTTTGCGAGTTAAATTTAATCTCTTGCTACGGAATACTACGGGGTATCGTCTCACGATTTCGCACAGATCGAGGATATACGAAGCTGTCACAGTGAGTAATTTAAAGTCGGTAAACAAGGATCGGCATGACACCCTTATTGACTGAATTCCGCTTACGATTCGAATGTAGGTACCTCTTTTGCAAAACATATATTTTATTTATGTCAACAAACCCACCCCGTAGCCAAGCCGTCAAGAACTCTTTTGTTTTTATGGTAGTTTTTGGTAATTTTCATTCTTCTATCAAATATTTCCAAAAAGTATAAAAATCTACCAAAATAACCAAAAACTACGAAAATCTACCAAAATAACCAGAAACAACGAAAAACTACCAAACTAACCAAAAACTACCAAAAAACCAGAAACAACAAAAAAATAATTACTAAACTACCAAAAATTACCAAAACCTACCAAAAGAACCAAAAACTACCAAAAGAACTATTGCCATTATACAAATTTTTTTCTTTAAAATTACTTCTTGTTAATATTGCTGTGCCCTTTCAGGATTCATGTACCCACTTTAGCTACTAAGTAACACCTACTTATATGTTCTTGTGTCGCACAATGTCCTTCAGCGTGACGAAAATTACTGCTGAAATTTACCATAATCTACCAGCCCTGTTTCAAATTCTACTTAAATTCTACCAAATAATATTAATGTCGTTACAGATGGTTAAAATTTAATATAAAACACGTTTTTGAACAAAATATTATCAATTTTATCTAAACGCTCATCATTACACATGTTATTTTTGCATTTTTGTATAATTTTTATTGGTTTTCATCACTTTGTAACATGGATGCTTCAATTTTCAAATAAATATTAAATTTGGTCGTCCCTACGCAAGTTTAAATTTAGTACAGTTTTCTGTGTCTCATAAGCAGAGTCAGAAATTTTGGTAGCACTTTTAATTATGTCAAAGGGATTGCACGTTTATCGACTTCCGATTGTGTCCATATACGGGTAATTTTTTTATCACTGCGGATAACACCAGCATGTATTCTACTTATCAAACTGAACAACTTTCACTATGGAGCCAACTACAAAAGAGCGAAAAAAAAATCAGCTGTCCTATACAAAACTGCAGTACCTACATATTCGACTCAAATGTATGGAACAGCTGATTTATTTTCGCTATTTTGAAGTTCGATACATGCTGAAGTTATCCGCAGTGATATAAAATATACCCGTATATCGACATTATTGGAAGTCGATAAACATGTAATCTCTTTGACATATTAAAAGTGCTAGGTACAAAAATTCCAACTCTGTTTAGAAGCCCTCTTTTGTAAAAAAAAATAACATTAGGCGATATGATTAATATTTGCTGTACTAGAAGTGAGTTCGGTGGCGCATTGCGGAGAGGTATGGACTCTCAATCAAGAGGTCCGCGTTCGAATCCGCACGGACAACATGCCACGAACCAATGAGTTTTTCTAACTTATGTACGTATTACCGACTGCTCTCAAAGGGTGAACGAAAACATCGCGAGGAAACCTGCATAATGCAGACGAAGAAATTCTGATGTATATGTGAAGTCTACCAATCCGCTTTGGGCATGCGTGGTGGACTTACGCCCAAACACCCTCCTAGAAGGTGCCCTGTGCCCTGCAGTGGGACGTATACAGGGTGTTACAAAAGTAAGAATAAATTTTTAAAACTCTTAAGGGGGTTGTTTAGACCGTCAAACTGAACAACTTTCTCTATGGGACCAACATCGAAATCGCGAAAAAAAAATCTGATATCCCATAGATTTTTAGCTCGAGTCGATTTGTAGAGTATAGAACATAAATTATATTTTTCGCGATTTCGATATTGGGCCCATAGTGAAAGTTGTTGAGTTTGATGGTCTTAACCACCCCCTTAAATGTTTATTTGTATTTTTGTAACACCTTGTATAGGCTGATGATTATGATGATGATGTACTAGAAGTTCCGGAAAACTTGCAAACCCTGCAATCGTTTTCTCAGCCAGTTAGAGTATTGCCAGCTTAGATTTTATTAGCCTGAATCCTTGCATTTTTAAGTACATTAACATTTTCGAATACCCAATTTCTACTAAAATCTACTAAACAATTTTGCCCTAAATATACCAATAAAGAAGAAATCTACTAAAAGTCGTCACACTGATGATGTCCTTTTGCGCAAATGTTTTTGAAGGCAATCGTTCCAGTTACTGCAAAATTAACTTTTATTCCGTGCTTAAAATATTATATCTGACGATGATTATGATGATAAAAGATTACAAACCCTTAGTTTGCTAATACCAATAATATTAAACTTATAATAATTTCATTATTCTGTTAAAAGTTTTAATTTGTTCTGTTAAAATAATTTTAAGTTTTTTTAAGCCTTAGTAATACTGTGATCTAATTAGCTAGAACCCATCCTATCCTACCACCAGGGGTGATCTTTGATCAGTCACATTATAGGTCCATCACGGTACTGTACTGTTGCTGTAAATGTCAATTTCGACCTACGGCTCTCAAATCCAGATGCTGCAGGATGATTGCCACGCACAACCAAACATTCAACATTAATTTAATGTGGTAAAATCTGCCTTCCGAGTAGTAGGTACCCTAAATTCGGTCGGACCTACGACCCTGCCAGGATAGGGTCGGCCGACCAGACTTTTTAGTCCTTACTAATTGGACTCTAGACCAACAGACTAGTTACGTCCTTTAATTCAACGAGGTAAAATGTTGTGTCACCAGGTAGGGTTCACTTTTTCCTTCACACCAGTAAACACGCCAGCCAAGCTGCCGCGCGCTGCAGCCGACCAAGTTTTTTGCAAGAAAAGTATTACCAAAAGCTATCAAATTGATTTGTTCATTAATCTTATAAGATAGGGTTGAGTGTTGTCGGCCACCGGTCTTTTTCTTTTGACAGATATGTCAAACGGGCCGTAGGTAGTGCCGACCCTTAACCCGCGCACGAAACACGTCCGACCGTGATCCGTGAATCCTCTAGTCAGGCGACTCCGACCAATAAACTTGCCAATCTGCTAGAGGTCACTCCTGGCTACCCTAAAAAGAAACACGTTCGTGAGTTTATAAGCATAAGCTTATGCTCACGACTATATTCCCCGAGGGCGTAGTCAGAGATATTCTGAAACCTCAGAACCTCCACGTTTCACTAGTACCGAAACTCTGTCCAGTGTGACACGTGAGCCCGTCGCCGTCGACAGTGGGTACCATACATGACTCCAAATTGAAGCATGCAGGTTTCCTCAAGATGTTTTTCCTTCACCGAAAAGCCAGTGTGGTGTTACAAATCGTACATAAATTCCCTCATTGGTACGAGTCGGCCTGGACGGGAATCGAACCATCGCCTCCTGCACGGCAGACAAGGCTACGCGCCACTGGACCACCACGGCTTCGTAAATGTTCGTAAGAATAATTTTCCAATAATCAACTCTTGCCCCTAAAATAAGCTTTCCATTACAAAACGTGCCCCAAAGCAAATAGAAAATAAATAATCATAACAAAACACAAATCTCATAAGACCAAAGACAAATAACCTCAATCTGTGGCAGTCTATAGCCATAAATAAAAAACTAAATCCTTGTCTATGGAGTGAGGTGACGCGCAATGGCCGGGTAATCCTCGAATATATTACGCGACCAAGACTAAGTGGTAAAGGGAGATAATACACCCTGAACACATTACTGCCATTTTATACAAATGGGCTCGAACTGTCAAGAAGAGGTAAGAATGTGTGATAATGAGTAAAACAGGTGCATACAAAGTACGTATGGGCGATGTCGCATCAAGTCAGTCGAATGCCAGTACAATCTATTCAGTTTGTGGCCGTATGTGCGCGAATATTCGCTCGCTTTTGTGAAGCTGTCCTTCTGGTGCCCATTTGTGGTCTTTCTTATACTGTGACAGTACCATTTCGAGTTAGGACATAGGAGCCAAATGACCCACTATAAACTGGTCCTGTGGGCATTTGGTCACTTAAAAACTCATAATTATGGTCATTTTGGTCATCGAATTTTTGCTGTTTGGCCCAGACACCTACGTAAACCATTCAGGTCAAATCGTTCCACTTTTCTTTAGGGTTGCCATTGACTTACACTCTAGCGATAGACAGACCTTTTCATAGTAGCAACATGTTCCACTTGAATGCGGTGCCCGCACCTGATTGATGTTCCCGAGTTCACTTCGTCACTATGGCAATGACAGACCGCAATGTGTCATTTTGTGTTGTTTTGTGTGACATGTTGTTTGTTTGAACGAGCTCCAATATCGCTAGAGTATATCGTCGCTTGAGAGTGAAAACCTCGTACTTAAGTAAAATATTTTACAGCGTAACCAAAAAACAGATTTCCGAGCATGTTCCGAGTTTTTCTTTCTTATTAAATTAAATCAATGAGGGTTGCCTTGTCTCCGACATATTATACCTACCTACAACACAAAATCGCATCTACATCAATATCATGTTACTCTATGACAACAACCCCAAAATGTCCGATTTTATAGCCTCAGAGCGGTAAGTAATTTTACATTATGTCGCCTGCAGTTAGACGCATCGGTGCACTCGACGGATTGAAGTGCATCTGCATTTTATTGCCTTCGCAGTACAATTCCAGCTTGAATATTAGGTTGCTACTAAGAGAAAAAGGCTACGTTTTCTGTGGTTTTGGAGATGAAAGTAATCATGTTGCTGATTGTGATCCTGTTTATTAATTATTATATGTCTTAACATTTGACGAAGCGTGTTGCAGATGCAGATAATTATGTCGCCATTTTTGACGAAGCGACTTTAAAACTACTTAGGTAATATACATTTTAACGAAAAAAAAAAAAAAAAAACTTCATTCCAAATAAGGGCGAAAAGATATTCCGATACCTATACAGGGTGTAAAAGCCTGGAAAAGTATAATTATTCTTTAAACCACATAGGTACTCTACCCATCAAACTGAACAACTTTTACTAGGGGAGCAAATCAAAACGATCGGAGAAAAAAAAATTTGCTGTTCCATACTAAACTGCAATAAATAAATCTAATCTAATCTAAACTATTATAAAACTGTAACTGAAGTGTGTCTGTACATTGAAGATATTTACAAAAAAAAGATTACGATATGGTTTTTAGGTATCCCTGACTCGAAATCAACCTTTTTTAGAAATTTTGTCTGTCTGTCTGTTTGTTTGTGTGTTTGTTTGTTTGTTTGTTTGTTCGCGCATCACGCAAAAACTACTCAACCGATTTTGATGAAACTTTTTATGTTTAATAGCTTATGATTTGACTTAAAATCTGGTACCTATATAATTTGTGCGGACGAAGTCGCGGGAAAACACTAGTACATAAATAAAAGTAAAAGTTGCAATGCCTATACTCGTCTCGAATGTAGGTATGCAAAAGCAGATTTTTCTTGCTCCATTTGTTCAATTCGATGGGTAGACTCTTAGTTTAAAAAAGGATGCTAATGATATCAATTTCAGCGTGTATATACCTACACGTGGTATTGGTTAATATAGGCCGTATCGTACAAACTTGTGTTTTATTGAACCCAACACAACCATTACTTGCAACTTCCCCCAACGCAGTAATTAATCAGATTTTAACTTTTAAATTCAATTTGCGCGTCGAGTCGCGAGTGCGGCCATTGATTGGGATAATTAATTGTTTTGGTTAGGGGTGGGTTTTTATTTAATAAAATACAACACAAATTCGCAATCATGATCCCTTTCGGGGACGGTAGAAGCTTTCGTCACTTCGAAACAAATGAGTGTGGTAGGATTTTTATTTTTTTCTGTCAATATACGTGGCAACAAGCAGGTGACGTCGCGATGACGTCACCTTGGTACGACACTCACACTCTACCCGCAACTGTTTACCAGCAGTTGACGTCATGAAGCATTCGGCCAATCACAGTCATTTACGATCACGTGACTAATGTAGACAAAACAATTTTTCGTTGTTGATTTTCTCTTATAATATCCAGTATTTTTCTTAGCTGACTTTTCCAAAATTCATACATACATTACGGATGCCATCAATAGATATATCCTATATTTTACATGCTGTCAAATAACCTATTACCGCGATCGGCCTTCTGCATAGGCAGCATGACACCGTGATAAAGCGCTATCTCTTTCTATTTGCACGTGAACGAACGAGATAAAAGACATGATACAGCCGTATCACGTGTAGCACGCTACCAGTGCTGGTACTTTACTAAATAATAAATGAGGTGACACATAAGGAAAGTGTCCCATTTTGCCATTTTTAGCCGGAACACACGTAAAGATGTTGCAGTGTTTGTTCTTCACTTTTGGTGTGGAAAGTGGCTATTTAAAACCTAAACCGTTCTTCCTTCAACTTTGCCAAAATCGTATTTGGGTCAAAAGTACCCAGCCCCAAAACTTCAAAACACCATCTCACCCATGTAAACTGATACCAACGTTATTTCCGGCGGACGCAGCGCCCTCGCCGGAAGCTGCGATAAGCTCGAATGCGGTGACATTCGCTATTTAGATATGATTTGTATTACTATTGATAAGGAGTTGTTTTCAAGAAGGGGTGGTTTTTGAGAGGGATGATTTTCAACAGCATAGAGTATCCAGTCCTTCTTAATATGCTGACGGTATTTTAAGGGTGTAATCAGACCATCAAACTGAACAACTTTCTCTAAGACCGTGAAAAAATCAGATAGGTATTCCAAATGACCCAAATGTATTGGGACAGCAGATTTTTGTTCGCGACTTCTATTTTAGTCGCATGGAGAAAGTTGTTCAGTTTGTTAGTCATGGCATGGCATTCTCCTCGTCAAACTGAAAAACTTTCACTAAGGGTGGAACTACACCAGGCCGCACAGCATCGCATTTTTCCGTCGCTCCATCCTTTTCTGACACTCTGGAACGTCATTTACTAGAGCATTATAAGATAGACGGAACGGAACAGCACGCCGCGTGCGATCACGTTCCGTCTATCTTATATGCTCTAGCAAATGACATTCCTGAGTGACAGAAAAGGATGGAGCGACGGAAAAATGTGATGCTGTGCGACCTGGTGTATTAGTTCAACCCTAAGCCAACTTTGAAATCGCGAAAAATAATCCGCTGTTCCATACAAAACTAACTTCGCTCAAATGTATTTTTCAGCTATTTCAAAGTTGAGTTCTTCTGTATTTTTTTCAGATTCACGAGTTTGTTTCCAGAAGTGTTGCAGAAGTGCTTTTTTTGAATCGTGACATTCAAAAACGTGAATGATGCATTATTTCACAGTAATTTTGACATTTTCAACTGCCGACTTAAAAAAATCACACTAATTACTGTTCCTTTTTCATGCAAAATTATATGAAATACTTACAATCGTAGTACAGATTGCCGACGGCGGAGGTCAGTTTGGGGGTGCCCTGTCCTGATAACGCAGCCATCCTGTCGCTCTACGGACAGACAACGTGTTCCTATTAGTTTTACTATAGATGGGTATACGTATTGTCTTATACAAGATGTTTTCACGTAGGTAAAATAGTGAACGCAAAATCTAAATCTTTTGTCTTAAGTACAAAACTAATTTATCCCAATCTTAGATCAAAGTACAATTAATGGATAGGCCTAAAGCGCGTTAAGGGGGTTGCAGAGGGCAAGACACTAAACTAGATGGCGCTCGGGAGCATTATTCCTGATTTTGTCACATTTTATTTTATATCTTCGTAATTAAGTTATAAATTGCAAATGTTATTTGAGATGCGCAATCTAGATTTTCTAAACTATTTTTCCATATATAAAATATTACTTTTGTTAATATCGTCTACGAATGTTCAACGTCACAGTTTTGTATGAAATTGATCAAAATTAAAATGTATATCAAATTCGTATGAACAATAAAATTACCTACTTTAACTTGTAGCTAGATCAGTAAAACATAAACACAAGTGCGCGCTTAATTGAAAATTTTGATTGAAATCATCACAATTACGAGATATACAATAAAATGTGATAAAATCATGAATAATGCTCCCGAGCGCCATCTAGTTTAGTGTCTTGCCCTCTGCAACCCCCTTAAGTTGAAGCACACTACTAGGGTAATTGGTCCATAATACGCACTAGCACAATTATCTGTCAAATCTAGGGCTATTGCATACAAATTCGAAGTAGGTATACCATTCATTTGTTTTGCCTCATTTTTCTGGTTTGAAACGTTCGCGTAAGGCCTATCCATTAATACTATGATCTAAGATCCCAATTACAGTTTTTTCTTTTTTTTAGGGTTCCGTACCTGGATAGGAAAAAGCGGAACCCTTATAGGATCACTATGTTGTCAGTCTGTCAGTGTGACTTCGGGAGAGGTCTACAGATAAGGTCCCTAGGAGGTATTAAAAATGCAAGCTTCTATAGCTACCTAAGTTTGCTAGAACCGCGAGATTGGTATTCATTTATTGATATCTATACTTCTACGAGTATACTAAAGACGAAAGATTTGATTTTTTGTTTGTTTGTTTGTAATGAATAGGCTCCGAAACTACTGGACCGATCTGAATAATTCATTCACCATTAGAATGCTACATTATCAGTGATTAACATAGGTTATCAAAAACGGCCAAGTGAGTGTCGGGAAGATTCTAAGGCGGTACGAAGTTCGCCGCGGTCCTCTAGTTGTAAATATTTTTTCAGGTTTTGCGTTCACATTTCTTAATAAGATTCTTTATTGATAGATGAAGCGATAGAAAGCTAAGCAAAACTGTTTGATTGTCATTACAAAACAGTTCAAATACGAATTACAAAATGGGAGTTAGGCCTACCATTCTTCAATTACTAATCATAACATAAAGAAGATCTACCACTCTTTAATTAAGAGGATATAATTCGGAGCGCGCTCCATACATACAAACGTACTATGGTGATATTTTCAATACCAACCAATTAAAGTCAATTAAATTTTGCAGAAACAATCTAGAAACAAATTTCTATACTTGTATGGAGTCAGATTTTCGTTACAATGTATAGTTTTAAAGTTGCAGTGCCTCAAAGATTTCCATACAAAACTTAAATTAATCCTACTGTATTGCATTGAAACTGTATATTTTAACGAAAATCTGACTCCATACAAGCATAGAGATTTGTTTCTAAATTGTTTCCTCAAAATTTCATTGACTTTATTTGGTTAGTATTGAAAATATCACCATAGTACGTTTGTATGGAGCGCGCCAACGGTGTTGTACCCGTAAAATTACAAAATGGGATAAGGCTGACCACTATTCAATTAGTGTCGCCTTCACACGAGATTCATTACAAAATCTGAGATAGGCCCATGATTCTTGAACAAATTACAAAATGGGAGAAAAAGGCCTAGGTACGACTCTTCAAATAAGACATCCACTGTCCAATGCCTTTAAGAATTGACGTTTGAAGCTGAGAATCATTTTCCCGTATCCATAGCATACCTAGTTTCAATTGCACAATTATAAACGAAAGCTAAGAATGCTAGTGGCTGAAGATACGTGGAGTGAAGATATAAAATCGGTCAATATGTCTGTGAACTTAAGGTTTATTTTTAACATTTTTATCTTCAACAACTTTTTCCAAATTACAATAGCATGCAATAACTAGACAACTATCAAAATCATGCAACAGTAAAACCAAAGTCTGCAAGCGAACAAAGGACACCTAAAAACCAAAATGGCGTGCGAAAATCAATATGGCTGCCAAGATGGCGGCGTAAAATGGCGATAAAAATGTATTTTAATGAACGAACCAACTGGATTTGCCCAGCTATTTGCTTGCAGTACGAAAAAAAGCCGTCCAAAGTTAGCTTTGACATTTTTGCTAACTTCTATTCTATTCTGTAAAAAGAGAAAATATTACATTACTTAATATATTTTTGTACTTTTTTTCAACAGATAATGTGTTTTTTACTCAAATCGGAACGGCCAATGTATTAAAATTTAATTTGAAAGTGAAATTTTTGTAATTGAAAAAAGAAATAGTTTTGTAATCGATACGAATTGAAATTGCGCATCACTATTTCTGCACATGCGTAGAAAAATCCATACTAAAAGGTCATAAGGTTAAATGACATATAATTTACATATATTTTAAGAATGTATGAAGAGAATGAAAGAACTAAAAACATCTAATTCTACCATCTAATAAGAAAATATTTAATTTTAAATTTAATAAAAAAATTCATATACAAACCTTTATTTAACTATTAGACTTTAAATATAACAACTATTATAATTTATATGAATTTGAAATTACTAATAATAAATTTAACACTATTTATAAGAAATATTTTTAGTTGAAAAACAAATTACTATGTGGCTAATTGGATCGTGGATATAATTATATATGAACAGGGTGTGTCCGCGTAGTTTCGAAATTTTATATATGTTTTTCATATATGATGAGAATATATATTTTTATATGTTTTAATATTCCAGCTGTAAGCTGTAAGTTAGGGAGCTGGTTGCAGACTGAAGGCTCCAGGGGTGGATTTCAGGGGATGTTTCTGAACGGCGCATGCGTGGTTTAAAGGTCGGAGGTAAAGGGGGGGTTCTAGGCTGAAAGGGGGGTGGTCAATAAATGGGAAAACAGGTCACGGCATTTCACTAATTTATTAGTTTACTTTTTAGGGTTTGTATTTTAGAAATATTGTTAAGTAATAGCTAGGTTTCTAACGTGTACCACTTTATTTCTTTTTGTGGGTATCGGACGAGGCGACTAATGGATAAGACCACCAGTATTTTGATAGATGAAATATCACTACTTGATACGTAATTTCATTCTGAAGCCTTCAATAAGCTAAAAGTGAGCCATGCTATAACTGCAGGCTTCAAAATACAGGGTGTAACATTAAATTCATTACATATTAAACAGGGTTAGACTCTAAGTTGCAGAAACGCTCATTAAAGTTTATCCTCCAAGAAATCTCTTGCTAGCTTTTACTAAGTCAACAAGACAAAAAGGCAAGATATTTAATGGAGGATTAACTCTAATGAGTGTTTATGCAACTGAGCGTAAGACCATCAAACTGAATAATGTTTATTATGGGATGAAATTGAAATTACGAACAAAAAACAGCTGTTTTATACTAAACTGCAGTGCCCGCTCGTCTCAAATGTATGCAACAACAATTTTTTTTTGCTCCGATCGGTTTGCTCCCATAGTAAAAGTTGTTCAGTTTGATGGGTAGACTCTAAGTTTAAAAAGATGCTAATGATATCAATTTCACCGTGCATTTATTTATATTTTTATGTTTTTACATAAACGAAAGAAAAAATTAACAAAATCTTAAATACTACAATGTTCAGTAAACAAAGAATGGAAAGGTCACCTAGCTTCCCAACGCCCACTCAGCCACCCACGGTTAGGTAACACCCACGCACTTACCCACGCCTATTCTCAACTCAACTTTGACCTTCTAGTGAAATGCAGTGATTGGAATGCCTCCAAAAATGTTTGTTTGAAGATGAAAGGATTTTCTTGGAACAAAGAGTTGAAGATGGAATTGTGTTGTTTGGGATAAAGCAGAAAAGGACAGTGGGCAGTAGTGGTCGAGCCTTCTCATAAGTAGCGTAGGTAGTACGATTAAAAAAGGGGTTTAAAACATTGTTTATACAGGGTCCTTCTTGGACGACGTTTGTTTCTTCTTTTCTTGGGGGCTCACCCCCCGTCACACTTGACAGAGTTTCGGTACTGGTGAAACGTGGATGTTCTGAGGTTTCAGAATATCTCTGACTACCCCCTCGGGGAATATAGTCGTGAGCATATGCTATGCTATGCCATGCCTTCTTGGACGACTGTCAAACTGCACAACTTTCTCTATGGCACCAACATCGAAATCGCGAAAAAAATCTGCTGTATGGGATTATTTGTTCAAGAGAAATAAAGGTACAGGTTTTTTGTTTAGCAGTTTTTTGATACTAATTTAAGCATATCGCCGCTATTTCCATCTTTTGCTTGAATTTTCTTCTGTCATAATCTAGAAATCTTTCTAGGTCATAATGGATAGCTTTATTGTTTTTTTTTTATTATGAATCAAAAATAATCTTCTCGTACTGGAGTGCGATTTTTGAATCTCATTCGGTGAGCTCAGCTGTTGAAAATGTCAAAATTGCTCTGGAGATATGCATCTTTCTACTGCTGATTTGACATTCAAAAATCATACTACCTACAGGAGAGAGATTTTTGAGAGTTAAATCCGCAGTAGAAAGATGCGTATCTCCATAGTAATTTTGACATTTTCAACAGCTGAGCTCACCGAATGAGATTCAAAAATCGCACTCCTGGTACCATTGACCTCTTATAACAGGAGACTGGTACTCAAAACGAACAGAAAAGTCCTATGAAGATACGGATCTATCCAGTGCTGATTTGATTTTCAAAAATCGCACTCCTGTAGTATGATTTTTAAAAGTCAAATCTGTAGGAGAACGATCCATATCTCCCATAGACATAGACTCTAGTACATTGATATCGTTGATAGTAATTTTGACGTTTTCAACTGCTGAGCTCACCGAATGAGTTTCAAAAATCGCACTCCAGGATGGGACTGTTTGTCGGTTTTAATATCATTCGAGAATGATTTGGAATAAAATTATTAACCTAAAGTTGAAGTAGGTACCTACTTTATCGATTTTCTTCATTTGTTTATTCTGTATTTAAATAGTCCAAGGAAGTGTGGTTGTTTTAATTTCATTTGATAAAACATTCGGCTAATCAATGTATCAATAAAGAAAAGAAATAAGAAAGAAAAAAATCGTCACCTCTTTCTCTCAGCTCAAATTATTAATAGTTACATTTATCACGCCATCTTCCCCAAAACACCTACAAATCTTAACACTCCAAAACTAAACTTGTCTCTTGTCCCCAATACCCCGCAATCTGTAGTACTTACAAACAGGGGGTCCACCCCTCACACTCTTCACCCCCGGGGGGCGTGTGACGTAAGTTACACGCCCCCTGGTCGATAAGGTCGTATTGGCATAGCATAGTTAGGTACGTATACATTTTTCAGAAGACAATTTTTAAGTGCATCTTCGTTACTATAAGAAAGAGCATGGTACTACATAATTATGTTCGTTTTCAAATAATATCATTATGCTATGATGAAAGAAATAGTAGATTACACACCGAGGGCAGGAAAGTAAGAAAGGTCTCTGATCTCATG
Source organism: Agonopterix heracliana (assembly GCA_963693445.1). NCBI lineage: Eukaryota > Metazoa > Arthropoda > Insecta > Lepidoptera > Depressariidae > Agonopterix > Agonopterix heracliana. Next base: position 497,707 of record OY856334.1, read on the forward strand.
TAATTGTTGACAGAGGTGAAGCCGAGGTCAACAAACATGTGATCCGAGGCTTTATTATTTACTGCCCGAGATTAGTATACTATTTTTCTCCACGACGGAGGTGGAAAGCGGCAACTTCGTTTAACGCAGCGGGACGAGAATTGACGCTTTCCGTCCGAGGAGAAAAAGAGTTAATGTACAGGGTGAAATTGATATCATTAGCATCCTTTTAAACTAAGAGTCTACCCATCAAACTGAACAACTTTTACTATGGGAGCAAACAGATTGTAGCAAAAAAAAAAACTTTTCCACACTAAACTGCACCTGCAGTACCTGATCGACTCAATTTTTTTTCAGGCCATCAAACTGAACCACTTTCACTATCAAGCCAAATTCGAAATCACGAATAAAAAATCTGCTGTCCCATACATTTCAGTCGCGTCAGTACCACTACCTATAGTTTTGTATGGAACAGCTGATTTATATTTCGCGACTTCAAAGTTGGCTCCATAGTGAAAGTTGTTCAGTTTGATGGCCTGAAGTGTAACTAGAGTGTTTTGTTACACCCTGTATACAATGATGATAATGATAGATGACAGAGACAGTTATGACAGAGAGTCAATTATCGTCTATAGATAGTTCATAGTGATATACTCAGCTATAGATAGCTGTTTGATAGTGGATACATACAGTGGTATCAGAGTATCAAGTAAAAGCTTGTTTTAGCTAAAAAGCTTTGGGAAGTACCTAAATAAACATTGTTATCTTTAGCATTTTAGTGAATACAGAGTAACAATATACGTACAGAGACTTACACCTGTATTTATAAACGAAGCTTCATAGCCTAGCCCAGCACCGCAGAGTAGCCAGCTTGTCGGTCTTCTACAGATTGTACTTCGGTGAGTGTGCCCAAGAGCTGCATGAGCTCATCCCACCTTCCCCTTTCTACTTTCGGACTTCCAGAAGCACCGCAGGATACCACCCCTTCTTGGTTGATATCCCACGTATCCGCACTAAGCGCTTTTCTGATTATTTTATAATGCGCACAGCCAAGGAGTGGAATGCCCTGCCTGCGTCAGTATTTCCGAGCGCTTACAACCCGAATAACTTTAAATTAAGAGTGAATAGGCTTCTTTTGGGTAAGCTCGCTACATCTTCGACTCCATCTCTGTCCTCAGGACTGGATTGAGGTCCAGAGCAAACCCATTTTTTAACAATAAAAAAAAACGGATCCCTTGCATTTTAGTAATATAATAGGCGCTATAATGGACCAAATAAAGGGCAAAAGGAGCACTGATTGGCAATCGAACCCCAGGAAAGCGGACAGGCATTGCCAGCGTTGAAAAGTTGTTCAGTTTAGGTAGGTACGGACGAGCAGATCTGAATGACAACCTCCAATAGTGGACACGACCCAAAGAAACACAAGCATAAACATATGCTCACAACTATATTCCCCGAGGGGGTAGTCAGAGATATTCTGAAACCTCAGAACATCCACGTTTCACCAGTAGAACCGAAACTCTGTCCAGTGTGACGGGGGGTGAGCCCGTCGCCACTTATAATGGACAGTTGGTACAATAATGTCTCGAAATTGAAGCATTCAGGTTTCCTCACGATGTTTTCCTTCACCGAAAAGCCAGTGGTTTTACAAACCGTACATTAATTCCGAAAAACTCATTGGTACGAGTCGATCTGGACGGGGATCGAACCATCGCCTCCTGCACGGCAAACAAGGTTACTTGCCACTGGACCACCACGGCTTTTTATATTGATATTTGTAAAAATAAGGTCTCTAAACGTACGTTACTCTATAGTTAAGTGAAAACGATGGAATTGATAGGTAGCTTAGACACGATATCAATTGGCAAATACATTTTCACGGTCGGTTATGGCGGCCGGCAGGGTGAGTGCTTTAATATCTAATTATATTTAAATAATTTAACTGATAATAATGTTAAAAAATTACTTTGCCATTATACCTTAAGATGACCATGCTTCTAGCACTCGCGAAAAGTGGCCACTTTTGGCAGTTTTAAAGATAATGACTACAAACATTATGAAAACAAATCCGCAGTGACCCGATAAATTGAAAATCAGCAATGACTTCAATGTGACATTCTTGTTTTTTTTGGAAATGTTGTTTAATTGTTTAGAAATAAAAAATACGATGCCCCCTTAATGCTTGGGCTCTATGCCACACCTTTATGAAAAGGTGAGGGCTATGAAGCCCAGAAAACACTCCAAAAGAAACTTTATACTTTAGTCACCTCGTAAGATACCCTTGGGAATATGTGGGAATACGTTCATAATTACAATACAAGAAATAAAAATAAATTAGTGTTCCCACATTTTCGACTCAGTAAGGTCAACACATCTTTCATGGGGCACTGTACACGCTATTATAATAAGATACCAGAGGATATTCTAAACTTGCCAGACAAAAAGTTTAAATCCCATGTTAAACAAGTCCTCTGTAAAAAAGGTTACTATAAACTCGATGATTATTTGAATGACCAAAATGTCTGGTCTTGACAATGTTGATGTAATTCAATATTTTTACTTTGTATATTTTGTTTTGTTTAAAAGAAGTGTGTTGTAGAGTTTCTGGCCGCATCTTCTCTACAACGGAACACCTTCCGAAGCGGTGGTAGAATCAAAAATGACATCAGAAAGTTATCTATGTGATATTATTTTGAATAAAAATTTTGAGTTTGAGTTTGTGGGATGGTCCACCAAAACCACAAAGTAATTAGAAATAAGCACCGTTTAAAATTCTCCACAGACGTACATTCCAACGTAAACAGAAAGCCTTTCAGAAAAGAGACAGCGCTATAAGAGAGACAGAGTAAGCTAGCATCCTGTATTGATCGGGTCTAATGTACTAGGTTATGTAACTTATGTACAATGGTGGTTTGGTACATAAGTGTTCACGTAGATTGATCCGTAGACATATATTTGACGGAGTCTAGGAATTTTGAATCGGTATTTCGAAAGGGGCTACCTACTGGTTTTACCTTGAAATTGGGTAACTTTGTAACGATTTTATTCATTAACTATGGTACTTTTTGAGCTGACAAATAAACTGAACCATCAACACGATATGAGAAGTTAATGCAGTTTTTGTAGAAATCGATTTTAATGAATAAAACCGAAGAAAAGGGGATCTAAAGTCACCTCTTTTTTTCCAGTTGTAACCATTTTACTATAACATTTTTAAACGAATGAAAGTGAAAATTTACAATATTGTTCACAACACAATTTAGAATGATGTGGTTTTCTTACTTTTTCGAAATTAATAAAAAAATCCTCTCATTTTTTCAAAGGAAACGGCTAAATTATGACCAGAGCCAAGCGCTCGTTCGCATCGATTAGTATGGAGAGTCGTGGTCCCGGGATGATACGCCTTACATTCTGAAAGTCTAAAGATATACATATAAACTCAAGACTAAAATACCTTTTGAGGTGGTTAGAAGCTTTGCTATAACTGTTAACTAGTGATACTATACCAATGAGTATACTCGTACCTAGAGTTTAAGTCTATGACTCGTACCAATGAGTTTTAACACCACTGGCTTTTCGGTGAACAGACACCGAGTTTCGGTACTCCCGGTGAAACATGGATGTTCTGAGGTTTCAGAATACCTACCTCTGACTACCCCTCGGGGAATATAGTCGTGAACATATGCTTAATAAAGCGCTTTCCCACACGATGACGCATTGACGGAGCCGCAGAAGTCAGTCCGTCATTTGTGAAGCAAGGAGTTGTAGGAAGTATTGAGTACCTATTGATTGAGTATTGTATGAAACCGCACGTAGAAGCATACACGGTGCGTCAATCTTTGCTTCACAAGTTCACAAATGACTTCTGCCGCTCTGTCAATGTGTCTTCATGTATCCTACTATAGTATTAGCCAAAATCAGCAATTTGAAATCAATCATTCATCGGACAAACTAACTAAAAACCAGACTGACTACGAAAATGCTACAACGGTACCGTTCGTTGATATCTTTTATAGCTGTCGTAGCAAATATTTCGTAGTAACATCGTAGCTGCGTAGCGGTTTCCAATAAAAGTCAAAAAACGTCTAATAAGCAAATCTGAAGTCAGATTTATTGCTGAACTGGTTTATACGGCTAAGTTCGAGTGGAACTCACCCACGGAAGGTTCCGTACAACCGTACAATATTGTGTTTTCGCCGGGCCCCTTAGCGCGAACCCGACACACACTTGACCGGTTTTTATTATTTGTTTTTTTAGCTTAAAGTATGCACGAGTTGCTCTGTGGCTCTGCTATTGGGTGGTCGTGTCGGTTGCCCCATCCCCGGTCCACAGTGGAACTCCAGTGGTGGCTCAGGATATTGTTCTTTTATAAGAACAACCCTTGTCACCAAAATATCAATATAACTGTAGCAACTTGCCAACAGATGGCGCTAACAATCCCACACAAATCGCACAAGAAGAATTCTCACAGAGTCACAGTATATATACAAGGTTCCGACAAACATCAAGTAGGACCACGGCCGGTCCCCAGGCATCACACCTAGCCTGGCGGAAGTACTTCCCTTTTCTATGGAGGAACCTTCCACCTCAGTTCCTCTATATAACCGTACAACGTCAAGCACTTTTGCTATAAAAACTCGACATTGGCAAAATCATCACATACCCAAGATGGCAGCCATATTTTTAAAATATAGAATAGAATTAAAGTATGCATTATAATCACACCAAGTACAAAAAGAGCAAAAACATGAAAAAATGAAACCACTCGACTACTAAAGACCACTGGCTTTTCGATGACAGAAAACAACGTGAGGAAACGTGCATGCTTCAATTTCGAGCCATGTATTGTACCCACTGTCCATTATAAGTGGCGACGGGCTCACCCCCCGTCACACTGGACAGAGTTTCGGTACTACTGGTGAAACGTGGATGTTCTGAGGTTTCAGAATATCTCTGACTACCCCCTCGGGGAATATAGTCGTGAGCATATGCTTATGCTATAGAGATTCGTTTCTAGATTGTTTCTGAAAATATTCATTGACTTTAATTAGATAGCAGGTATAACCAGACTACTTTTGTATGCATCGCGCATTTGCGCTCTCGGAATAAACTTCTCTTAAGGCCTCCGCTCATTGCAGCGATTTTATCGAGCGATAATATCGCTGCGATTTTGCGATAATTGTTCTCAGTACATTTTGTATGGGGACGCGCTCGATCCCACACACTGCCGCGATATTATCGCAACTCTTTTGACTACATTCATTGGTGGGGCGCATGCGTGACGCGAATCGCGGAATCGCTGCAGTGTGTAAGGTGTCGCGATATCGCTGTCGATAATATCGCTCGATAATATCGCTGCAATGTGCGGAGGCCTTTAAACTTATCAATATTCCATCCGCTTATACTTCCAGAACAGGACGAGTTGAGAATCTGAGATAACTCGGAACTCTCGAGATATAGATAAGTTTTATAACTAACTTATTCGATTTGTGAGATATAACAAGGAAGTAGGTACAGACACTGGCAGAAGTGACAGTGGGCTTTATAATCCACTACAGTGTGACCGTTTTTCGTTTTTTTCAGAACTAGCATAACATATGCTCACGACTATATTCCCCGAGGGGGTAGTCAGAGATATTCTGAAACCTCAAACATCCTTGTTTCACTAGTAGTACCAAAACTCTGTCCAGTGTGACGGGGAGTGAGCCCGTCGCCACTTATAATGGACAGTGGGTACAATATATGCCTCGAGATTGAAGCATATCTAAGTGTCTACAAAATATCTAATAGATATCTAGTAGATATTATGTGCTGTGTGGGAGTAGAGTTAAAACTTTTTCGCTTTTTGTATAGAGACTGCCTCAGTCCTTTTGAAATACCGATTTTCCCGAATAGTCGAGTTTTCCAGAATATCGAATGGTCAGTGGTTTTCAAACATATTGTTTAACACTTTTGGCGGTAACAGTCACCATCTTTTTGGGACAACACTTTTCGAATCAATCACCAGTTTGTCCGTAAGTTTATCGGATGCTGTCCTAAAACTCAAAGTTAAAAGTTTTAGAAGTTTTCCCGTTTTTTACGCATTTCTCTTCCCTTTCTTAGGTACCTACCTACTACCACAGACTTAAAAGAAGAACCAGACGTAATCTCGTCTAATCATGAGTGAAGCACCCATTTCTTTTGTGTGCGTGCTGTCATGCGGTACATAATGGTGACGGGTTGTAGGACCTGCGCCTAGAGCTAGTGCATCTGTGTGATTGTAGGTCCCTTGTAGAACAAACGAGATTGTATTACCTTGCATGCTTCACATCTTTTTAATGCAATATTCGGTCCGTATTTCTTTCAAGTCCGTGCCTACTACGTACCTAATTACTTTCGTAGGTGTATTCGAAATGAAGGAATTTAAAAGTAGGAAGTTTTTTTGATAAATAAGTTCCTAATTGTCACACTTCCGAATAAACCTCTAAGACCCTTATTTCGCCACTACCTGATAAGGTTAAAATAGCATATCAAACAGATGTATTACAAAACGATAGAATTTTGGTTAAGTATTTTCTGTTGGAGAGGCTATAATTATGACACTTATCCGGAATTACCAAGTGAAACAGGCCAAAGTCTTTTCTTTCCTTTTTCTTGTAAATAAATGACTAATTTAATAAAAGCTAATTATGTTCGAAATGGAAGAAAGGCCTCCGCTCATTGCAGCGATTTTATCGAGCGATAATATCGCTGCGATTTTGCGATAATTGTTTCCAGTACATTTTGTATGGGGACGCGCGCGATCCTACACACTGCCGCGATATTATCGAGCGATAATATCGCTGCGATTTTGCGATAATTGTTCTTAGTACATTTTGTATGGGGACGCGCTCGATCCCACACACTGCCGCGATATTATCGCAACCTGACGCAATCTCTTTCTACTACATTCAGTGGTGTGCGCATGCGTGACGCGAATCGCGGAATCGCTGCAGTGTGTAAGGTGTCGCGATATCGCTGTCGATAATATCGCTCGATAAAATCAGTCGATAATATCGCTGTAATGTGCGGAGGCCTTAATAGGTACCTACTTAAGGATATTTTATGCTAACGTCAAACTTTGGAATGTAAGGTCGTGTCTCCTGCTACAAAGAAAACAAAACATAGCTTCACTGTATGTTTTCCGCCATCTTGTATTAAAACAACATTTTTGAAAAACATAAGCATGAGTTACGGCTTAACAACTTAATTTATTTCGAATTAAGACATCTTCATCTTTCAATACCGGTTTTTAAAATAAAAATCAAAGAAAATAAATTTTTAATCAACACATTTCACAAAGGCAAAGAACAATATTTTCTAAGATAAAGAAAAAATTTAATAATTTTCACAGATGACGAACATAGGAGTGATTTTCGCCCTACTAATGGGCGTGGCTTCGCTAAGGGTTGCTTTAAGCACTTCAGAAACCGACCAATCAGAAGCCAGCGAACCTTTCGACCAGCCAATGGGAACGATGGAAAATGACGTGGGAAAGAGGCGGGTAGCTACCCCAGAAGTTGTCCTACAGTTGAAGTATGATAAAGGGGAACTGAATAGGATATATTTGGCTCAGTTTAGGAAGGAGAAAGAACTTTGGAAGCCATCAGTGCCCGAGAGGACGGATTTGTGCGCGGACCTTTGCCACGCAGGTTCTTTTTTTATTTGTTTTTTTTTTCGTTACTTTTTTTGGTAAAGGTTTTTTGTGTTTACAACCAGTTTTGTGGATAGTTCGTGGTGTACAGTGTTTGTGTGTGTAAACGTTGTTTTGTTTTTTTGTAAATAAGGTTGTTTTTGTTAAATGGAGATTGTTGTGGTAAAAATTTGAAGGTAAGTTATTATTTCATAAATTCGAATTCAGAATTCAATACGTATAGCTTTATGACGTAATTTTTCTGACTCGCTTCGGAAGGTGTTCCGGTGTAGAGAATATGTGACTCTAGAAACTCTACAATACACATCTTTTAAACAAAAAAAAAATATACAAATTACTAAATAAATAAGTACAACATTGAATTACCTAATAACGTAACTTGTAATTACAACCCATGTTTATCCATGTAACAGGGAACGACAGAATCTTCCAAACAACTGTGATTGTCCTAAACTCATGAGAGTGTCCACGACCAAATATTTGGGAGTCCTAATTGATGATAAACTGAAGTGGCAACCGCAAATCAATTTGCTATCAAAACGAGTGCGAAAGCTTATATTTGTGTTTAAGAACCTAAGACATGTAGCCAACAAACAACTATTAAAGCAAATCTACAAAGCACTCTGTGAGTCCATTCTTGGATATTGCATTTGTTCATGGGGCGGTGCAGTGCAGCCAAAACGTTTCTAATTGAATTGGAGCGGGCCCAGAGGAGTGTTTTAAAAGTTATGCAGTTTCTGCCATTTAGACATCCAACAGCACTTGTCTATGACGATGCAGGAGTCTATAGGTATATTGTCACTATACTACTTTTAGCTGACGTCTGCAGCGAGGTCAACGCCTCGCTGTCCAATGTATCGTATTATGAAATTTATAATTGATTTTCGCTAATAAACACCAGTGATGGTTTGAACTTAGTTACGCGTGGTTATTTTCGAGTACCTCCTTCTCCTAACCTGCACGCCCTACACGAACGCCACAAGTGGTGAACCCGACGTGATATAAGGACCAAAACTTTACAGAAACACAGTGTACAGTGTCGAGGAGTGTGCAGTGAATTTTTTTTTAAATAACTATGAGTTACGAAAACGTGTATCTATCCGGCACCGGCGGTTCAGGAGCGCCTGGAGGACATGGCGGCGCAGGCGGATCGCTCAGCAACCCTAACGCACAAGCTAGTGGTGAACTAGCGGTGATTACCGTGTCGTCTAAAATACCTGAATTTTGGACTGAGATGCCACGCGTATGGTTTGCACAATTTGAGACAATAATGGCACCCCAGAAACAAAGTGACGATACCAAATTCAGCCTAGTTGTATCGAAGCTTTCCAAGGACGCAGTTCGACAAATATCCGACATTTTGGTAACACCACCGAAGGAACAGAAATACGAAACCCTAAAGAAACGATTACTTTCGGTATACGAAGAGTCAGAAGAGAGACAGTTTCAAAAATTAGTTGGTGAAATAGAGTTGGGCGACCAGAAACCTTCGCAGCTGTTGCGACGCATGCGTGAATTAGCAAATAACACGAAGGTAACTGATAAGACACTGCACAATTTATGGACTTCAAGGCTTCCATCACACGTACGTGCAGTCCTGACGGTCAGCCAGGACCAAACACTCGAAAACCTGGCAGGAATAGCCGATAAAATTATGGAAAATAAAGGAGACAGCTCTATCAACGAAGTGTCGAACAACCAACCATTGGTTATGACGGAGTTATTAACGCAAGTACACAAGATGTCTTTAGAGTTGGCAGCACTTCGGGCTCAGGTCGATCACAGGAGAGACAATCGTCGTTTTAACAACCGCAGCAGAAGTCAGAGTCGTCATAGATCAGGGTCGCGTACTCCAAGGATAACACCAGACAGCCCAAAATGGCTATGTCGATATCACTTACGCTATAGAAATCGGGCACGAAACTGTGAAAAACCATGTAATTGGAAAAACCCGTCGGAAAACTAGAGTTAGCGTTGAAAGAGGCGGCCGTCAGCGCTATTCTACCATCAAGCCGTCTATGCGTTACCGACCGAAAAGGTGGATATCGCTTCTTAGTAGATACTGGCGCAAATATCTCAGTGATACCTAAAGGCAAGAGACATATCACCAGAGATCATACCTACAAGTTATACGCAGCCAATGGCACAGAAATTATAACATACGGCGACAAAACGCTAACACTAGATCTGAATATGAGACGGCCATACCAATGGACATTCATTATCGCAGACATTACCCAACCAATTTTAGGCGCCGATTTTCTTGAACATCATAACATTTTAGTGGACCTCAGAAGGAGGAAATTAATTGATGGAACAACAGGCCTACTTACGACAGGAAAAATAACGCAGTCTGATTTACCTACCTTGCGAACGATAAATGTTTCAAACCCATTTACAAGTATATTGGAAAAATACACAAATATTACGAAGCCTATGAATACGGCCACGCTTCCAAAACATAACGTCGTACATCAAATCATCACCGAAGGTCATCCCGTCCACTCAAAGTGTCGTCCGCTGCCCGCTGATAAGTATAACAGAGTTAAGAAGGAGATTGAGCTAATGTTACAGATGGGTTTATGCCGACCATCTAAGAGCCCCTGGTCAAGTCCTTTACACGTCACTAAGAAGAAAAACGGTGACTTACGATTGTGCGGAGACTATAGAAGGCTTAACGCTATCACAGTCCCCGACCGATACCCGATACCTAGACTCTTAGATTTTACATACCTACTACCGGGAACAACAATTTATTCCAGAATCGATCTCCAGAGAGCCTATAATTAGGGGTCACAAAACCGGTTTCACCGAAACCCGAAAAACCGGGTAAACCGGTTTTGACGACAATTTCCAAAACCGGGTTTCAGTTTAGCCAAAGCCGCGGTTTTCGATTTTTCGGTTTTGTCATACTTATTCCCTAAACTCACACGACATTGGCAGAAATGCAACGCTAGAAACAAGCAAAACGCTATTAGTTAACGTTTGGAGCTCCTCGACGACGACCCGAGCACAACGCTATTAGTAAACGTTTGGAGCTCCTCGACGACGACCCGAAAAGTCTTTTTACTTTGAGCAAAATGAAAATGTGGCAACTAACTACCAAGTGCTCAACATGGTGCAGCAATTAAGGACGACTGCAGGTTGACAAAAGAAAGCAGTGGTCACGATAAGAACCTTTAATGCCGCCCAATCATCTCAAGTCTACAAACTGTTCGCCAAGGCTCTGTGAAATTACCCTTTTCTTGGATTAGTATCAGCCTGCCGAACAGGCAGACTTCCGTAAAGAATACTCATCGACGATAGACCACATTCATGCAGTCAAGCAGCTGAGAGAAAGATGCAGACATTTCCACTATCTTTTTGAGCACTTGGTCAAGTTTCATTCTCTCCATAAAATATTGACAAGAGATAAGTGGATATCCTCCAGGAGCAGTAAAGTTATGCAGATGTTTAACATGAGTTAACCTGACTCGTTCCCATTAACAGAAGAATGTGACAAGGGGATACCATATCTGGATCATCAGGGATACCGCTAACAAGTCAAGAACAAAGAGACATGGCTCGTAGGTACTATACTTAGTCATAAATCACTGGTGGAGTCGAATACGAAGGCGGGTAAGCGGATCACAAATTCGAAGAAGAAATAGGCAGGACACTTGGAAGATGGGAAGGCGGCCGGTGCATGGTCTAAGACATTATCTAAGTAGAAGCCAAGAGAACGATGGAGGTCAATATTTGACCTACCACCACGTTGGGCTGATGGCATTGTGAAGGTGAAGAGTTTACATTGGATCAGATTAGCACCAGGTCTTTGAAGAATGGCGCAATAAGAAGGATGCACAGTACAGGTATGCCCCCCAGCAGTGGGCTGATATGGGCTGATTCGACTGATAAATTTTTATGGTGGTATGGATGGATTGTTAGTTCAATCGAATGAACTAACATTTCGTACTTTCGTAGTTATACCTGTCATACGCCGACTAAATAGGTAAGATTTGTTGTATTTCCAAACTGATTATATTATTTGCAAGAAAAGTGATACAAATTTATCAAAAACGCTTCAATTGTTTAAAAAAACGTTTTATTTAAAAAACAAAATGAAAACCGAAAACAAAACCGAAAAACCGGAAAACCGGTTTTGACATAAAATGAAAACCGAAAAACCGGTTTTGTAATATTCCTCCGGTTTTGTGACCCCTACCTATAATCATATTCCAGTCCAAGAAGTGGAAAAGACCGCAGTAATAACCCCGTTTGGCCTATTCGAATTTCCACGAATGCCATTCGGATTACGCAATGCTGGCCAAACGTTCGTAAGATTTTTAAACTCGATATTATTCGGCTTGGACTTCATATTTACATACATCGACGATATTTTAATAGCCTCAAAAACCGAAGAAGAGCATAAACGTCACCTAAACGAAGTATTTAAAAGACTGGAAGAAAATGGCATGACTGTCAATCAAGACAAATGCGAGTTTGGAAAAGCGCAAATAGAATTTTTAGGATATCTTATCACTCCAACAGGGATCAAACCGCTCCCGGAAAAGGTCGAAACAATCCAAAATTACCCAAGGCCCCAGACAGTACAAGAATTAAGAAGATTTCTCGGTATGATGAATTTCTACCGCAATAACATCCCACATGCAGCAAAGTATCAAGCTCGTCTGAACAAATATTTATGTGGTTCGAAAAAGAAGGACAAGACTATTATTACGTGGACCACGGACGCGATAGAAGCATTTGATCAATGTAGGGAATGTTTAAGCAACGCCGTTACATTGACATCCCCGTCACCAAGCGCACCATTATCATTGATGACCGACGCATCTCAAAACTGCGTCGGCGCAGTATTACAACAATATGTCAACGAGAAATGGCATCCACTAGCATTTTACTCAAAATCATTAAGTACAGCTCAGACTAACTACAGCACTTACGATCGAGAATTACTCGCAATTTACATGGCAATAACACACTTCCAGCGATATATAGAAGGTCGAGAATTAATTGTTTACAGTGATCATAAGCCATTATGTCATGCGTATACTACTAAACATAGCGTTTCAAACGAAAAGGCTTCGCCTAGGCGATTACGTCACCTAGAATACATCGCGCAGTTCACGACAGACATACGACACCTATTAGCTGGCGAAGACAATCCGGTAGCCGACGCTTTGTCCCGATTAGCACAAATTGATTGCCCGTCACCACTGAATTGGAATGAGATTGCCGACATGCAAAAGCTGGATCCCGAACTCAATCAACTGTTAAAGAAAAGTAACCTGAATTGGAAAAATATTAACCTAACCGATAAACAAAAATTATTTTGTGAGAGTTCGCACACAGAGTTACGACCGTACGTACCGAGTAAACTTCGAAAAGAAGTTTTCGATACAATGCATAACGTCACACACCCAGGTGTAAGAACAACAAGGAAGCTCATCGCTAACCATTTCTTTTGGCCCAGTATGAATAGGGATGTGGGACAATGGGCGAAAGCTTGTGTGTCCTGCCAACGTTCGAAAATACATCGTCACAACATATCACCCATAGGCACTTTCCCTGCATCGTCAAGGCTAGAATGCGTCCACCTGGACCTCGTCGGACCATTATCAGTGTCTGATGACAAAAGATACATCCTCACGATGATAGACAGAGCGACGAGATGGCCAGAAGCAGTGCCCATTACAGAGATTACCGCAGAAGTAGTTGCTAAAGAGTTCGTCAACACATGGATAGCTCGGTTCGGATGCCCCGCACAGATAACTACAGATCAGGGAAGACAGTTCGAGTCAAACCTATTCACCTCATTAACAAAATTATTAGGTATTAAAAAGATACGAACGACGAGTTACCACCCACAGTCAAATGGAATCATAGAAAGGTGGCATAGAACATTGAAAACAGCAATCATAGCACGCGGAAACTCAACTAACTGGTGTCAAGAACTCCCTATAGTGTTACTAGGACTGAGAGCTTCTCTACGTGACAGTGAAAACATCAGCCCCGCACAGATGCTTTATGGAACTAATATCCGCATACCAGGAGTATTTTTCGAAACAAAAAGACAAGATATATGCCCAGAAACATACACAGGCGAATTGCAACGCCGTATGTCACAAATAAGTCCATTTAAAGACAAACATAACTCCAGTGGGAAAACATACATTCACCCGGAGTTGAAAAGTTGTGAATATGTTTTTATAAGGACTGATGCAGTGAAAAAACCTTTAACCCCACCGTACGAAGGCCCTTACAAAGTTTTAGAAAAGTTTGAGAAGTTTTACAAGGTGCAATTGAATAACAAAACGGCAATAATAACATTGGATCGATTAAAACCAGCATTTCATTTAATAGAAGCCAAGGTGAATGACCAGTTAAAGAACGATAAAAGTGGCAAAAGTGATACACCGAGTAACAATGAATCGGGTCAAATAACAAACAACTCGACGGAAAGAAAAACGACACCAGTGCTGACGCGGTCAGGACGAATCGTACGACCGGTAGTTCGTTTCGCAATAGATCAGAAATAGTAAATTGCACCACAAAACACAAGCAATCGAGAGTTCAACTTAACAACAAAACTTCACGAGCACATCAAATCATCAGCCCCACGCTAAATATGGGAGGTTACTCATCAAAAGAAGAGGTTGTCATCGCACAGACAGCGGCCAGTGGAGGAGGTTCCAGCGCAAGTACCAGCACCACAGAAGTGTTGATGGGTGGAATACTAATCATCTGCTTTGTTCTTCTGCTCCTTGTATGCCTAAGAAAATGCAAAACCAGGTTTATTAAAGCCGTGGTAAAGCAAGTCGAGAAACGGCGCCAGCAACAGGACCCAGCACCACCGGCAATAGCCATGCGGTGCTCGGCAAGCAACGCTCCACAAACAGGCCAGACCCCCGGACAGATCAACCATGCATACATCCCTTGATGGGTTTAATAGCAGCGACGTGATGAGTGAACAGTGGAAAGTGTAATATGACAACGCTGGTGTTAGTGAAAGTGATTTGTGTAACAAACAATTCTATTGTTTTTATATATTTTCCAGTTGTGTACCTACACTACCTTTTCTTTACCTTTTCTAAATGACGAAAACATACGTTATTAAATTTTTTTTTTCTTCTTATTATGTAAAACTATAATTTAAGTAATTTTTCTTGGTATTAAATGTGTTTTAAATTGTAATTTAATTTAAAAAAAGGGGGGAACTATATAGGTATATTGTCACTATACTACTTTTAGCTGACGTCTGCAGCGAGGTCAACGCCTCGCTGTCCAATGTATCGTATTATGAAATTTATAATTGATTTTCGCTAATAAACACCAGTGATGGTTTGAACTTAGTTACGCGTGGTTATTTTCGAGTACCTCCTTCTCCTAACCTGCACGCCCTACACGAACGCCACAAGTCCTTAGTGTACGAAAGCCATACATCTTTAACTGCATAAGAAAATACCATAGAGAGGTCGTCCCTTACTTGCCACAGACGGCAAGTAGGAGACTGAACAGGTGTCCAGTTCCAAATGTAAAGAGTACATTTGCACAAAGACATTATATTTTTTTAGCACCACGCCTTTATAATACAGCAAATGAGAAACAAAAAATTAGGACATGCAATAACTACATCATTAAAAGTAAAATAATTGAATTTTTAAATGACCTGAACTACCATGAAACCGAAGCACTTTTACCAATAGTACAATAGTATAAATTATTTAACTAAGTACTTTCCCTTAACTTGAATGCACAATACTAATAATTTAATAATAAATAAATAATAATAATGTATAAAATTATAATAGAACATGCTGAAACAAAAGCAAAACTAACACACCCTCCCCCCTCCCTCCCCCACACACACCCCCCTACATATATATACACACACACTCACACCATACACTATTATCACACATTTATTATTTTTTTATTTTGTTTGTTTGTAAAAGTAATTGTAATCGCTAATAGATTATAAGAACCATTGCATTGTATCACAAAAGAGGGTAGGAACTAGCTCCTGGGTACACAGTTCGCTAGTACAGGAGCTAGGGCTAAATCAATGATGTAAACATGGTCTTTTTTTCAATAAAAATTCTATTCTATTCTATTATATTCTAATGTGTTGTCCTTCATTTACAAAGGAGGATTACAGAGGAGGCCTTATTGCCCAGTGCGATGAAATGGGCTAGTAAAAAAAATACAACGAATATTTTTCATAATATTTTATTTGACTTTTGACAAAATGCAAATTGCATTGACGAAGTGGAGTATTTTGTAAAAAATATACGTTCGTGGGCAGTGCAAATCCGGAAATGTCACTGGAAATTCCCATACAAATTCACACGACTGTCAAAACCGTACTGACAATACTCAGCCTAAATGACATCGAAGATTGTGACAGTACGGTTATAGACATAGTACGGTAATGGCCGTACTGCCACTGCTATTACTGAATAGTATTAACATCAGTGACAGTACGGTTATAGCTGTACGGTATTGGCCGTAATGACACTGATTTCAATGCATTTACATTAATGTTAGTGACAGTACGGTTGTAGCATAATTAACAAATTACCAAAAGTATCACTATAACAGTATTAGTCTCTAAATAAATCTCTAAATCTATTCAATAAAAGACGTTTTAATTAGGCATAGTTATTTGTATTGAAAATAAGGACGGTAATGTTATCACGAACTTAAGTATTTTGAGTTTAATGAGTTGACCTTAGATAAATACCTAACCTAGTGAAACGTGGATGTTCTGAGGTTTCAGAATATCTCTGACTACCTCGGGGAATATAGTCATGAGCATATGCTACGCTAGGCTATGCCTTAGATAGGTGATTGGTCTTCGCAGCGAAATCATCATCCATCATAAAATGGATCTTCTTCAAGACTTCAGCACTAGATTATCTGGACACTGGCGTGATGCTTGTCTTCTCTTTTCGCAATCGAGGCATTTAAAGAGAAAAAATAACATTGAGCACCAGCACAACATAAACCATAATACCATTTTTCCTATGGGTGTCGTACGAGATAGGGATAGATACGAAAGATAAGGTTTCTTATGCGTGATCGAAGAAATTGATTATACCTAATATGTAGGTATTGTATGAATAACCCATTATTAAAAAATTATCACAACGATTTTTGTTTTAATATCTTACCAAATTTTACTTTGCGATACAAAATAGTTAGGTAGGTACGATATTGCGTTATCAGGTACATATTTTTGTCACAAACATTTTTGTTACTGCAATTTACTACGTTTTATTACGTTGTCCATGCAAATTTATGAATATAATATGTGTATTATCAATTAAGATTATCACAGGTCACTTTTACTGCGAAAGTAATCCGCATAAACAAGCGCACACGCTCCCTGCGACGATATGCCGTTCATACAAAAAAGACGGTCAAAACCGTACTGTCAGTGTGTGCACTATTGATTTTGCGAGTGTGAGGCCCCAAAAAAAAGGTTTCTACAACGCTTAATTTTGGCAGTAGTGCAGTGGAATGCCTACACAGAATGGCAGTTGGCGTGGTTTACCCGGTAATCGTATGAAAAACAGTCTGTTATGACCGTAGTGTTTTTTAATGGAGCTTGAATACGAACGGTTTATACCGTACTGTCAATTTTCACAATCCATTTTTACGGTAATAGCCGTCACTGCCCACGAACGTGTTAAGTATAAAAATGAATAAATTAAAACATCACAAAATAGTAGTTGTCGCATATATCAGATATTTAGATTACACACCGAGGGCAGGAAAGTAAGAAAGGTCTCAGTAGTGCGATTTGTGAATCTCATTCGGTGAGCTCAGCCATGAAAATGTCAAAATTACTATGGAGATACGCATTTTTTTACTGCTGATTTGACTTTCAAAAATCGCTCTCCTGAAGTTAATAAAAATGCCTCTTTTTAGTAGCGTGCTCTCCGCTATGAGGTATTATATCATGATTTTTGAGAGTCAAATCAGCAGTAGAAAGATGCATATATCTCCATAGTAATTTTGACATTTACAACTGCTGAGCTCACCGAATGAGATTCAAAAATCGCACTCCTGAGGCTTTCTTATTTACTGCCCGAGGTTAGTAGGTATACCTACTATTTTTCTCCTCGACGGAGGTGGTAAAGTGGCAACTTCGTTTAGCGCAGCGGGACGAAAATTTACGCCGTCCGGAGGGGAGAAAAATAAATTAATGTTTTTAAAAATCAAATTCTTTATTTTGGCAGTTAAGTAGTCAGATTATTTTGACTAAAAGTAACGATTAATTTGTATAGATTGAAATCTTTGAGTCAGTGCAGTGTAATGTAATGTTGAAGCTTTTTTGACACATTAACTACTTATTTATACAAGGTGTTACAAAAATACAAATAAACATTTAAGGGGGTTGTATAGACCATCAAACTCAACAACTTTCACTATGGGACCAACATCGAAATCGCGAAAAAAAAAATGTTCTATACTCTACAAAATCGACTAAGAGCAAAAATATGTATCTACCTATGGGACATCAGAATTTTTTTTTCGCGATTTCGATGTTGGTCCCATAGAGAAAGTTGTTCAGTTTGACGGTCTAAACAACCCCCTTAAGAGTTTTAAAAATGTATTCTTACTTTATGAAACACCCTGTATATCTAGAAAATATTACTTAGCCTACCTATGCTATATCTTTTTAGAAACAAAGTCTACTGCAATTTGAGAATTCAATCGAATATTAGGAAATCCTGGAAAATTTAATACTCTATTCCAAATAGCAACGATAAGGCTATTTTGAAGTACCTAACGTTCAAGATATTATTATGTAGATAGCATATTTTTCTGACCAATATATTATATTTGCTAATCAGAATTGATCAGAAAGCTAAATAGGAATCGGAATATCTTTTCGTCCTTATTTGGAATGAAGTAAATAGGTACTTATAGGAAAACATTTATACTTTTCCTTACACCCTAATTTGTTAGGGTATGTGTGGCCCCCCAGGAGGTAGGGGGGTGAAAAAGATGTTTTCACCTCACAAGCTCGGAAAGATTCTGTTTATCGTTCGAAATCTGAGTGCAAAAGTGTTTTATCCGCTAGCGTGCAAAGAGTTTTTGAAATTCGAATTTGTCTATTCAATATTTTTGTATACCGCCAATGCACTGAAAATGCTTAATAACTATTTCATGATACTGGCCAGCACGAAAATAAAAACTTTTTGAAATGTTCTTTTTAGCAATTCACTTTTTTTCCTCGCTGTTGTGAGGTGTAAAATTGTGTGTTTCGCTCGGCTGCAAAGTTATTCTGCGTCTCGTACCTTTGAAACCTTCGCTCAACGCTCAGGATTCTATTATTTGAACCACTCGCTTCGCTCGTAGTTCAATCCTAGAATCCTTCGCTTGCTCAGGTTTCAATAAAAGTACTCGCGCCAAAAAGCAACTTTGCAGCCTAGCATAACAAATAACTATTTATTTTTGTTCTGACATTTTGCTCCCATATAGGAGCAACAATGTGGTTTAAAGGTTAATGATAACTTTTCCTTACACCGTGTGTGTTATTATAAGGATCAAATATAGCCAACCAACTTATTTTTTTCATTAATGTAATAAATAAATGACGCTCACAGACCTTAATAAAAACCATTTAGTCAATAATCATTAATCAGTCATCAATCATCAACATTTAAAATTAATTTTTAATAAAGTAGGTACAAAACTTTAGGTACACACGGCGACAGATCAACCTACCCGTAGTTGAACTCTATGTTCATGGACATAAGGTCCAACTAGTGCGTACGTGTAGGTAGGTCTGTACACGTAGGCATTTTAGACAAAAAAATTATTTGCCGAGTTCTCATAATGTTACGCGAATGTTAACGAAATGTATGTTTTTTGCTCCGATTTGCTCAAAGTAAAGTGTTTCAGTTTGATGGTTAGACTCTTAGTTTAAAAAGATGCTAGCATAAGCATTTATGCTCACGACTATATTCCCCGAGGAAGTAGTCAGAGAAAGGATGTTTAAAAGGATGCTATCAAATTTTCATCCTGTAGTAATAAACTTTATTTTCCCACAGGCCTCGGAGGAGCGTCATGCGGCGCGTCATGTCTGGATATGTTACCAGTAGGTCTACAGGCGGCGTTACACGGTGGTAACGTTACTGACAACACGCACGGAGAGCCTAGGGTCGCCGTGTGTCCCATGCTGTGTCGGAACCATTTAGGTGAGTTCCTACATGTTACCAGTAGGTCTACAGATACCGTTACAAAGTGGTAAAATTACTGACTCAACGCACGGAGAGCCTAGGGTCGCCGTGTGTTCCATGCCGTGTTGGAACCATTTGGGTGAGTTCCTACATGTTACCAGTAGGTCTACAGGCGGCGTTACACCGGGGTAACAGTACTGACAACACGTACGGATTGCCTTTGGTCGCAATCTGAGACTTAAATTAGAGGTGCATCCGCCATTCTTCTTTGAAATTTCCAGTGGGAATCAGTATGAACCTAAATTCAACACAGTATCTGTCATTTCATCATCATCGGCCTATAAGCGCCCCTGCAAGGTCTTCTCACGAATAAGCGTGACTCGCATGTTATTAAGGTTGCTTTTCAAAGTTTTTAATTTTATTTTACACAGGCGAGCCACTATGCAACTGCGGAAGCACAATCAAGGAAGCGAGCGAAGCGGAGGACACAGTGGCAACAGTCGACTGGAGCGAGATCTGCACAACTTTCTGCATTACCGACAGATATGTTCTATCAGGTGAGTTCTTTAACGCGAGTTGAAGCGTAGGAAGCGAGCGAAGCAGACATGAAGAATTTTGATTTCAAAGCCAAATTGTAAAAAAAAACTCAGTTTTGGAGATGATGCCATTATGAAAGTTCAGTTTGATGATCTAAACCTACCTCTAAAGTTTGATCACGCTTCGAATCAACAAACCTATTGAAGGGCTTCATGAAATTGGAGTCGAAAGTGGTTCAGTTTGATGGTCTGCAACTCCATGTTAAATATATGACCTTTCTGTTACTCGCTCTCACCCTTATTCGTGATAGGAGGCCTTTGCCCTGCAGTGGGATTCTATAGGCTATAACTTACTTACTTACTTACTTACGTAGAAAGAGAATCAACTAGAAAAGGCATTAAAATAATAATAGTCACGAAAACGAGACAGCCTTATACGCTAATTACACAGAGTGAATGCGACAAAATCCATGTCGTTTGTCCCTTTCTGCGTATGCGATATTTTTGTTTGCCACAGTTGAAATTGCATACAAAATCTTGCAACTATGGCAAACAAAGGCACGATTTCTCATACATTTTTGTCATATCTCTGTCCCTTTCGAGTATACGCTGTCAGGAAATCTATAGAATACTCAACCTACGCTTACTTACTTCTGTTACTCGCTATACTACAGGTTGTTAAATTAAATGCGATACATTTTAAGGGTGCTTCAGATTGAACTGTACCTACAGTTTTTGCTTTGGGAGGATACCAAAAATCACAAAAAAATTTAGCTATTCCATACTAAACCACAGATTACCAAACAGCAATGCCTACTTGGCTCAAATGTATAAAACAGCGGATTTATTTTTAATGATTTCATGTTTGCTTCCATCGCAGAAATTGTTCATTTTAATGGTCTGAACCACCCCTGAAAAATAAATCACCCAGCATTTAAGGTTTTGTTAAAACTTCGTTAACGCGACTGAAAACTGTGTCAACGCCCACAACACAAATCAAACCCCTATACATCTACAGGCTGTCCAGCTTGCGACGCATCAGCCACCAGCGCGCCCCAGCTCGCCAGCACCCGGATCCTGAACACGGTGGAGGGCTGGACCGCGTGGTGCGGCGTGCAGTGCCACCAGGGACAGGGCGGGGCCGCCTGCAACTGCGATCGAGCTCCCTTCCAATAGGTTGTTTACGTTGACGACCTTATGCATGTGGTTAGTATTAGTGGCTATGTGGAGAAACTTTTAAATAGTGTTGCAAAATATTCGGGTCAACGAGTGAGTCCCGACATGTTACCAGGAGTGCGATTTTTGAATCTCATTCGGTGAGCTCAGCGGTTGAAAATGTCAAAATTACTATGGAGACACGCATCTTTTTACTGCTGATTTGACTTTCAAAAATCGCACTCCTGGAGTATGATTTTTGAAAGTTAAATCAGCAGTAGAAAGATGCGTATCTGCATAGTAATTTTGACATTTTCAACTGCTGAGCTCACCGAATGAGATTCAAAAATCGCACTCCATTAGTTCTACAGGGACCGTTACACGGATGCGTCATGCTGTGTAGGAACCATTTGGGTCAGTAGGTTCAGTACCTACATGTTACCAGGTAGGTCTACAGTCTACAGGCAGCGTTACACAGTGGTAACATTACGGACTCCACGTAAGGAGAGCCTTGGGTCACGGTAAGGCCCATGCTGTGTCTGAACCATTTGGGAGAGTGCTTTCCAGCAGTCGTAGGTACTTGAGTTTTTTTGCAATACACTTTTTTTTTCAATTTGTTTTATTTATTTATTTTATTTATTTGCTTACAAGAAGATTTACAGATCAAATAGTATCTTTAGTTAAACATATAAGTTTACAAATGCTATTAACAAATCTTCACATGCATGCTCTTTGTTTTAAAAATTTAATTTATAATCATAAGTTTATTATTATTCTGACAGGAGAACAGTCATCAATTCATCACATCATCAGACAAAAAAATAGAAGCGAAGCAGAAAAATCAATAGAAAAAAATACAGCCGAGTTTAAGATAGAGATGCGACAGGTGATTCGAAACAAATGAGTCATTTCAATTGATCATTGAGGCGTTTAATATTCAAGTATTTCATGCTGCTAATAGATGGCGTAGAGTCATTTTTAAATCTATCGGAGAGTGTTTTGGTTTTGTATAAATTGCAACTGGTATAGGAATTTAGTAATGTCATCTAGTTTACTTAAAAATAAATTATTTGATCCTACGTCTCATTATAATACACAGCTAACATCCTTGGCTGCCGTTTTTCCATGGTCATAGTTAGTCCGGTAGGTACCTAACTAGATTTTAATAGCTAAAATCTCACCGAATATGTCTCTAGATTAAAACCGTAGGCAGGTAGGTATATTAAACAGCATAAAATATATAAAAATAAACATAATATCTATTTATCATATTCACCATTAAATTATATTACTTTTGGAGCTATCGATTATCATTCAGTAGGTAATTGAATATAACTCCATTTATTTTATGATAATAATCGTTTTTACAGTTATCCCATATATAAACAAAATTATTATGAACAATTTTGTATTTGTATTTATTATTTAATATAAATATTTAGGTAAGTATGTTTAAAAAAACATGATCAGTATTCGTTGACGGTAATATTAAGTTTTATTTTATTCATTATTAAAATAAAAATATATCACTTAATAATTAAAACATAAAAGATGTATAAAATATGTGAATGTTTTAAATTGTACTCTTAATGGCTTAAATTAATGTTACATAGTATTGTATAAATATGTATTCATCTTTTAGGCTTAGTTTGAAAATATAACTTTTCATATGAATATTAAAATCTATGGAAATACTACTGTGAATGACAATACAAAAATAAATTAGAACAATAATGTAAGCTAATGGAACCGAAATACGGTTTCATATAATTTAAAATGTAAAGTTGGTGTAAACTTTTATTTTATTTCATTAAATTTTTATTTCACTTTATATTTTCTTTTATTTTTATTTTTAATCCTACTAGTCAATTACTACCAATCAGGGTTGCGATTAGGTACATGCATCACTAGATGGAGCCACTGCATCGTAAGGGAAAGAACTGTTACGGTTATGAACTTTTCCTCTCACTTTGCTTTACTACGAAATTCGTAGAACATTTTTGCATTCAAAGGTGTATCTTTAAGTGTGACATAAAGGGACACAACGTTGTTTGTGTATGAAGCGACATATTTGTATGAAGCATAGTTTTAATAATGAACTGTATAGTAAATTGGTTACAAATTAGAAAACAGAAGACACATACATTTTATAATAATATGTCGCCAAGCCAACACGCTTCAGAAATGGTCTCGTTCTATCATTCTCTTAATTACTATTGCTCTCTCTCTTAGTACATTTGTATCGCTACAAAAACTCTCGTGCTAGTGGCGACATCTAGTGGTCGATGGTAGCCCTCATTATGTTTGACTCCCTAAATTTATTCAATTTTAACGATTATTGTGGATGTTTAAATAATACGTGTCGTGTAGCTCAAGTTTTACAGCAATTAGATTTTTTGTGTTTGTACTTAGTCAACATAAGTAAACTTACGATGTTTATTTGAGGGTGGCCATAGAGTCTTGGCTGCAACTGAAAAGGCCAATTCCTTCTGGCCACCTGGAGTGATATTTTTGAGAGTCATTATGTTGAACTCAGCAGTAGAAAATGACAAAATTACTATGGAGATAGGTATGCATCTTTCTACCGCTGATTTGACTTTCAAATATCATACTCCAGCAGTGCGATTTTTGACAGTCAAAACAGCAGTAGAAAGATGCATGTGCTGAGTTCAACGTATGACTTTCAGAAATAAAGCAATACCAATTTCATCAATGATTCAGTAGCTTTACCATGAGTTTACAGTGAGTGAACTCGCTAGCGAGGGTGAAACAGATTTCTATGGCAAATTGAACAGCGCCTCCTAGCGGTCACTGAAAGAACTAAAATCGGTAGTATGAGTCAGTCTGGTAAAAAACGTATCGAAATCATATCGCTAGCGATTGACGTTTTGCGGCAGTTACTATAGAAATTCGGTACCATGAGTCATAAATTTGACATACGTTCTCGAGAAATACCGTTACGATAGTGGTGAAGTCATTCACTAGCAAAATCAAGCGTGAATGCATAGTGAAAGGTTGTCGATTGACAATAAGTTTATTAATTTAGAGTATTATTTTGTCAAAATAATGACTTAACGAATAACCACTCTAAACTGCATTCATCTACTATTCCACCCAACCACTTGAAACGAAATATTTCTCCATAAAAACTGGCTTATAATCGTTCAAAGTCAACACTTATAAAGGTTCTAAAGTTGATAAGAATCTAAGAAGATAAGAATGATAAAGTGACTGTTTTTTTCTTTTTTCAAATTTGTTGTTCAAATCTAGAAAAAGCCTATAAAATTATCTTCAAGGTTTTTGTAGTAAGTTGGAGTAGCACTTTTAATTTAGGCTTTATGGTTTGAGATATCTTAAATATTGTGATGAAATGTATGAAACAGCAAATTTTATTTTGCTATTTCAAACTCCCTTATTAGTAAGAGTTGAACCCGTTCATTTGATGTAAAGTAATGTAAAATGTAAAGTTATGTTGAAAACGGATTTAAGTTTACATCCCGTATAATGTAGAATAGTAACTTCCTTTTTGTTAAGATTTTATTTTTGTACATGCCTTTCGATTTCCATATACTCCACTAGTAACTGGAATTGTGATGCACTGGTTCAAATTTTATTTTATTTGCGTTTAAACTCTTTAAAACCGACGTTATGTGGATAAATCTTCGTAGGTAACAAACACAATCACATCACATCACAGCCATTCACAGCACAATACAAAGTCACATTGACAAAAGTATAACCAATAGGTATAAATTAAAAAATCACTATGCGACGAACTCTATGAAGCTGCCCTATGACGCTTTCAATTGGCAGGGTTATTTCAAAGTTTTAAGTGTTTCTGCGATATTAGGCTGGGATACAAAAATATCTATCTTACTCTGTCTTTTGAATATAGTTAGAAAGAAGCAGCTTCATTAGTTGTGAAGTTAGTCACGTATCAACATGACGACTCGATAACTTACTAGACTAAACATAAACAATCGAGCTAACACTAGTGAGTATAGAAAATGTTTATGTAACTCATGGTGCGAGTTTAGTCGAATACCATTCGATGCTCGTTTATACGCTATCGACTCGGGTATTGTAATGTAACTTTTCGATAGCAACTCATGGTAGATGTACAGTTCTAAGATATAGTTAAAGTTATTGTACAGATAGAGTTAAGAGACAAACAGGAATCCATAAAATACTTACTCGATTCTAATCCAAAAATGTCACTAAATTGTGACTAATATATAACTATTTTTCAATATAGGGTACAATTTCTTAATACACAGCACTTAATACGTCTAACTAGGTTCTTCGGTAGGCATAATATATCTTTGTTTATTACACAATTAAAGTCACGTAATTTCTACTATCACCGCTATTTTTTAAATCGCACAGAACGTTATAATAATATTTGTATTGAAGAGGAAATTTAAAAAACACGCTCGTGACAAGCAATGACAGTTCTAATGACTAGGTTTAATAGCGTTAGTGAAAGTCTAGACAAGATAACGCCTAAAAACATAGGAACATAGGGCTCACACCATCATTCCATGAGGGTAGGCAAAAGTCTAAGCACAACTAATTCAAACTAGTTAATTCGTATACGAAAATTTGTATAAACTCCATGGAATAATTATTCCATTCCAAAAACGCCTAAAGATTTTGCGCGCCTTTTTGAAGCTAATTTTTTGACTCAACAAATTCGTCGGAAGGTGTTTTGTTGTAAAGAAGATGCTTCCAGAAACTACAATAATAGGAAAATGGTACGAATCGACGAACTTGTCCAGTTTGTCCAGCTTTTCCTTCTACTGAGAACTTATATTGATCTTAGTAACTTCTCTTCAGACTGAAAACAGTGAGATCAGTTTTAACTTCACTGAGTTTTCACTGTATAATAGGTATTTTTAGTTGTTTAAATGAGGTCAATATTGCATTGAATTTATTGATTCTACATGTAGATATGTTATGTTAGCTTAATCAAATTAAAGATCGCATTGTCTGGACTTTTGAGTGGTACTGGTTTGATTCTGGTATTTTAGACCTGGAGCAACCCTCTGATAACACGAAGACCTGCGTTAAATTGACAGAGAGTTTAGTGTATGCGAATAAAAAAGGTTAAAGACAACCCTTCATAATCATTTTACGAAACAAAATATTCCGTCATGTCTAAAATTCTCAAACTCTGTATCAATTAAAAACGTGCTAATTACATTGATGTATTAATTGACTCTTACATCAATTGTCACGGCAATCTTACAACGTTTACAGCTCTTAATTCGTTAACATTAAGATAGATTTTTGAACGTACTTCTGTAATTTTGACAGCTCAGTACTAACGCAAAATTTCTATTGAGTCATTCAGTAAACTGATTAGCTCATGACTCACTCAAATCATGAGTGTCTAGACTATATTATCTAATAAGGGTATCGTTTGGAGCCTGTAAAGGTTACAAAACTCAGCAACTATAATATATCGTTGTACTCTTCTAACGCAGGCAAGTTGCTAATTGCTTCCTGTCACTTACAGGCAGAAACGAGAGGTTCTTATGTAATTTTGCGTGCGTTAAAAGAGCACGTGTTGAGATCGTAATGTGTGTGCAGAATGCACATGAACATTTGTGTGAATGGAAAAGTGTGTATAAGCATGCTTGTGTGTATGAGTGTGTACAGTCAGTGAGTTTATGCGTGTTTGTGAGCTTGTTAGTGAGTCAGTAAGTATGTATGTATTAGTATCTGCGTGAGTGAGTGAATAAGCATGCCTGTGTGCTTGTGTATGTGTGTATACAGTGAATGTGTGTGTGCGTGTTTGTGTGTTTGTGAGTGAGTATGTGAGTATGCTTAGATTAATCTAGTGGTAGGAAACAACCAAGAATAATCGCGACAAACAATATCACGAAAGTCTTCCATTAAACTTTAAGAGTTAGTGTATATAAATAATTAATTATTTATCAACAAAATTACTAAAGTTAAGCGTTAGTTTTAACAACTAAAGAATATACTTCGTAAGGCATATCGTAGTTTTAATGAAAAGTGTAAAATATAGTCATATTAAGAGGTTTCCCTGACCGAACGACCTTGACTCTTTCAGAGCCGCCTCACCTCTACTAAACTACATTATTTTAGTAGGTATACCTATTTTTGACTGGCGTGTGCTTCATTATGTCACTGTGGTGCCTTCTAATATTATTTGTTCGTAGCTTCTAATCCAAGGAAATCACATTCTAAAATCATAAGAATTCGCCCCAAATTTAACAAGAAAAATAAGAAATATGATCTAGCAAATAAAGCCGAGATGTTGAACATCATTGCTACACTTTTCAATAATTTGTATGTCTTTCAAATAACGAGAAGATAGCTTCTAAAAACCAGCAAATATATGGCCCGGCCCTGCGTTTACCTATGGGGAGCCTCTTGAATAGGTAGTTCTAGTTACCTATTTTAGAACAAAAATTATCAGGAGGGCGATTTTTGAATCTCATTCGGTGAGCTCACCAGTTGAAATTGTCAAAATGACTATGGAGACACGCATCTTTCTACTACTGATTTGACTTTCAAAAATCATACTACAGGAGAGCGATTTTTGAGAGTCAAATTAGCAGTAGAATGATGCGTATCTCCATAGTAATTTTGACATTTTCAACAGCTGAGCTCACCGCATGAGATTCAAAAATCGCACTCCAGGTAGATAGATAAGGTAATCTATCTACCACGACTATGATATGTTTGCAAAAAATCACTGGTTCACCAGAAAAATAAAGGAACCTTTAATCGCAATAGGTAACTATTTCAAATATAAAAAAATGAGTTCCAATGCGAACGCCATGGCGAGGTAAGTATTTTATTATTTTTCTGGTCAGTCTGTAATGGTTTGAAAATTTCAACATAAGTTTGAACAATAAGTATTTATTTATTTAAATTAATACATCCTGAGTTTTACACGTGATCTATTATATTAATAGCTTAAAAAATACGATACTAAACTAACTAGGTAGGTACCTAGTAACTAGTAAGTAAGTTTTAAAAAATGCTTGAAATTTAATAAATCTAAAACCATAGATTTCAATTAAAGAATATAATGTTGACAACTTAGATTATCAAGATAGACAGTCAAAGCTACGAAAGCGTCGAAAAAAATAGGAACCAGTACTGGTTCCAAAACCCTATACATATACACGCACACATACATAATTAGTATGGCGCCTCACGCACACCAACCTAAGAAAGTTAGCCCCTTTTGTTTTATACGAAACAAGTGTGAGGCTCATTCTAGACATATAATTTTTCTAAGGTTGACAATGAATTAATATACTGTACGTAATACAGACTGCTCTCAAACGGTGAAGAAGAAATTCCGATGCGTATGTGAAGTCTACCAATCCGCATTGTGCACGCGTGGTGGACTAACGCCCATACACCCTGCCTGAGGCTACGTAGGGCCTTTGCCCTGCAGTCAGCTCATGCCATATGGGCGTTAGTCCACCACGCGTGGAGATTGAAAATAATGTGTTCTAGGTAAGTTAGGTATGTCAAATCGCGAAAAATACGTGTTGTAGCAATGTTTGTGAATAAAGTTGTCGCGTTGTTGTATTATAGTTATTATTTACTTGTTTAGTAAGTGTTTTTTTATTTAAATCTATTTTTCAACACACTTGCTCATAAATTGGCTCTTATTTCACCGCAATCAGGCACATAATGACACCTTAGGTAACCAAACTGTGACTTTTTCATTACTATTATTTTCACTAGTGAGTTATAGGTTTTTCATTACTATTATTTTCACTAGTGAGTTATAGGGTTTTCATTACTATTATTCACTAGTGAGTTATAGGGTTTTCATTAATATTATTCACTAGTGAGTTATAGGGTTTTCATTACTATTATTCACTAGTGAGTTATAGGGTTTTCATTACTATTATTCACTAGTGAGTTATAGGGTTTTCATTACTATTATTCACTAGTGAGTTATAGGGTTTTCATAACTATTATTCACTAGTGAGTTATAGGGTTTTCATTGGTACTATTATTCACAAGTGAGTAAGTAGGTAACTATAGAGTTTTCATTTACTGTTATTCACAAGTGAGTTATAGGGTTTTCACTTCGATCAAAATAAAATGAATGGATAGGCCTTAAGCGAACATTTCAAACCAGAAAAATGAGGCAAAACAAATGAAATTTTTACTTGTCACTTGTATGAAAGTGCCCTAGATTTGACAGATAATGGCGCTAGTTTGTATGTACCAAGTGCACCAGTAGTTTGCTTCAACTTACCGCGCTTTAGGCCTATCCATTCATTTTATTTTGATCGAAGGGTTTTCATTACCTACTATTATTTACAAGTGAGTTACTTATAGGTTTTTTTATTGGTTGAGTTTGTTTGTTCTTAAAAAAGTTTCGATACAAAAAAGATCGTGTTTGATAAAATGATTTTTTAGTATTATTTTCTTCACAATGTGTTGAAAAACGTCATATGATACACGTTCTGTATTGATGACTACCGTCCTCGGCTCTCTTAAGACCCTCGCCTGACGGTTCGGGTCTCAATGGCGCCTCAGCGGTAATCACCAACATTACACACTTGTACCATAATGTACTCTATTCTATTGCATTTGTTTTATGTAAATGGTGTTGTAGCATTCTTTATAATACCTAACTACAAATATTTTGTGCAATCATTTTATTACCTACTTGTCGTAGGTATTGTATTATGTACTGAACTGTACATACATTGTTTGAAAAACTTTAAATACCTACTTAGATAATGTAAATAATGGTAATACATAAAGCAGCGATTACATTACCCGACATGAAGGGCCGATTTCGGCATACATTGCCTGTTTTGATCGTTACACCTTAAAACAGAGAGAACAAAGCAAGCAATGTATGCCGAAATCGGCCTTGCATGTTGGTTAGTAATGTTTTCACTGCTTAAAAACTGGGAAGTGCAATGTAGCTTAAATACCTACCTAGGTAAGTAATTAAGTTATAGACAGTTTCAAACTAAACTCAATTGGCGTAAGGGACAAAGTACAGGTTTCCAGGACGAGCAAAAAAGATTCACACACGAACACACGGCGACAGGTCAGGTTACCCTGTTTGGACTTTGAACTATTAGAAGTTTAACGCTGCGAATCGTGGGAGAGGGTGCGGTATGTTGTTGTTGTTTCGTCTCACGGCACGCTGCGCCCGCGCCGGCAGCCGCGTCTATGCAGGCTCTCTACCGCACTATTTTGTGTTTTGTACGTAGTGTAGTTATGGGTATATAGGGTGCGTAACATGATGTGTCGCCGTGTGTACCTATTGTTAAACCGCTATAACGTTTCCATTTTGAAAGCTTATGTATAGTGCTTAAGTCTACTGTCAAGCTAGACTAAAATAAAAATGCTTCCATATAAAGTTAACTTTGTGTAATAATTGCCAAAAAAAATTATGTTTGTGTTTACTCTTAGGAACCTACTAACTACTTTCTTCTGTGTTTTTCTCTATTCTTTAGACTTATTTTATAAACTGTGATATTATTTCTGATAGGTACAGGCCCGACCAGAAATATAAAAAACCTCGCCATGTAGCGGAAAATAATTGGAACTAATTTTTGTACTGTCAGAAAAGGTGACAGTCGATTGCAGCGCCCCCAAACCAGGTTTTTTATATTCCTGGTTGATTCCTGGTCAGGCTTCTACCAGTGGCGGATACAGGGGGGGGGGGGGGGGCAGGGGGCCATGGCCCCCCCCACGAACCTCTGAATTTTCAGGCCGAGTAAAGAAATGAGCTCTCTTAATTTCTTTTAATCTTAATACGTGGCCCGAGTTGGCCGATTCCTGGATCCGCCCCTGGCTTCTACTGTTTTTCTAGTTGTGCTGGTTGTGCCAATTTGTATTATTAGATAAATAATGTCTTAGTAAAACGTTAAGTAATAAAATCTTTTCTGTTTTAATGAAGTTTTATTTAACATCATCAGTTTAAATGTAGGCTCTCAGTCCGGTACCGAGTTGTCCAAGTCTTATTTTGTCCAAAAGTAAAATTGTAATTCGGTCCAACTTTATTTCGCCCAAGTTTCATTTTGTCCAAGTTCCTAACGGTACTTGCCAAACTCATTTTTAGGGACCTAAACCTATTTTTCATAAATAAATAAAATTACAATCTTAAAGATTTACAAGAAGCTAAAATAATTTGAGTGAATAACTATTAAACATTTTTTTCAATTTGTTTAATTCCCAACATAAGTATTACTAACGCCATCTATGAATTTTCATTCGTATTAAGCCGAGATTCAGAGACGATTTTTTTGGTCTTGGTTCGAGCTAAGTAGTTAGGGTAGAAATGTATGGATTTTGACATACGGGAGTTCGAACTATGAAGCGCGCACGCAACACACGGCCGCTATAATATGTTGCTGTACTCTTCTAACGCATGCAAGTTGCTAATCGCTTCCTCTCACTCGCACGCAGGAAGAAGAAGACGTGCTTATGTAATTTTTCGTGCGTAAGAAGCGTACAGCTACATATTATAGCGCGTGTCTGTGACGGGCCTTACTTACAATAAGCTTACAAATCGTCTCTGAATCTCGGGCCTCAGACTTTGTATATGAATTCGTACAACGCCATCTAACGGCCCTATGCGGTACTAGCTCCTCAACACGCTTGCCGAAGCACCTCTTTCTTACCTTGAAAGATTTTATCAGCTTACCCGCAAGTGTTTTTGGGGTTTTAGGTAAGCAACCATTCTTTGTCAATCGTTTTTGGACATTTTGATGCTCAAACGATTTAACGCCATCTATGGACAATCGTTGATAACTTTAAGTACCTACAGCTAGCGTTCTGACCGCATCTTCTCTGCAACAGAATATCTTCCGAGGCGGTGAGATAAAAAACGTATGGATTAAAAATAATTAAAAACAGGTAAGTAATCAAATTTTTTATGTTTATTTTATATAAAATGTGCATTTACATTAATTTCGATATAGTAAAAATATATTGCATTAGGTATATAATAAATTAACCATTTACTTACACCTTGTATTTGTAATTAATATAATTTTATGGCTAGGTGAACTCTACTTACCGTAAAATGATATTAGAGACCTTAAAAACATGAACTAGTCAGAGACCTTAGTAGAACGTCTGTGCCCGATAACAATTGTTTATGTATTGTCTCTGGTATAAAGGGCTTGACGGGTAGTGTATTTACCAACCTATAAAAATAGACAACTCTCCATGTATGAATGA
This sequence comes from Agonopterix heracliana, assembly GCA_963693445.1. NCBI lineage: Eukaryota > Metazoa > Arthropoda > Insecta > Lepidoptera > Depressariidae > Agonopterix > Agonopterix heracliana. The sequence goes on from OY856334.1 coordinate 530,457, forward strand.
ACAATGGACGTATTATATTATCTTTTGTTTTTACTTCCTTAAAAACTCAACAGATAGCATGTTCATCGCTCCATAGAAAAGTGGCAAATCAAAAGACTGTGCCTGTCTTTTTTTAAAGGCCATGGGATCGTGCCCGCCCATACAGCCATATCATATGTATGTAAAAAGTTTAAAATTTCCGATTAAAATTATTCGTAAATGAAAGAATATACCATTAAAAGATACATTGGCATCTTTCTGATCATCTTTTCCGTCTTTATTATTATAAAAAAACCCCTTTTGAAATTTTAACATTCACTCGCGAAAACCGTGGCGCCATCTACCGAGTCTCTAGAAAAACACTGGAAAAATGCTCATTGTAATTAAAATGAGTAAATATTTTTTAAGTAAGTAAGAGCACAGATTATATAATACTATACAGGTAAGAGTAAGTTTTTCTTGTTATTATAAAATAAACAAAATTAGTTATTAGAGTTCAGTATGTAATAAATTGTATAATAATCTTACTTAATATAATTAAAATCAACATAAATTAAAATTCTAAGGGCCTGTTTCACCACTTCTGAGTAAGTTCTTACTAGCTTATCCGACAGATAGTTTGGCGTATTTTGTATGAAAATATGTCAAAATATCTGTCGGATAAGCTAACAAGAACTTACTCATAAGTGGTGAAACAGGCCCTAATCATATTATATTACTTAAAACATTATCACCTGTCAAATAAAATTAAAACTGATATTAATTTACAAATAAAATGCATAAAATACTTTCCATAAAGTGCGACATAATTCGAAAAAATACAGTTTAAATATAAGACATTAAATAAGTTAGTGAGGGTTAGCTTATATGACAGATAATTTGACATTTCTTTGATATACGAAATATGACAAACAATCTGTCAAATAAACTAACAGGAACTTATTCAGAAGTGGTGAAACAGGCCCTAAATGTAATAAAAATAATTTCGTTATAAGCTCACGACAATAATCGCTTTTGGGGTTGTCAGATCATTTGCTACAATTAACAACTTTCTTTTTAGCATGTCTGTGGTCAGAGAACTATAATTATATAGTATAGTCCAGTAAAAATATGCTATGTTAGTATGGTGAGATGGAAATAATTTATTAACAGGCATTTTTCTTTTACCATGTTAATGCATACACGACTATTTTTTAATTACTTTAACAATCTTAAAGGTGTATTCGGATAATGAAACTAAACAACTCTCCCAGGGCCGGATTAAGCCATGCAGAGGCCCCTAGGCAATGCGAGTCCTGGGGCCCCTATATCCATTGGCGTCGCAATGATTTTTTTCTATGGTCGCAGTAAAATAACCACCAATCAAATAACATAATAAAAACACAAAAATGTGGAGCGAGCGAAGCGAGCTCGAGGTTTTACTACAATATTATAAAATCGCGTTTCGTAATGCTATCTAAGCGAGCTAATAATAAAGAGCTCGAGATTTTACTGCAATAATTGCAGTGAAATCTCCAGCTTGCTTCGCTTTTTATGAAAAATAAGAGACAACTGAAATACAGATCTCTTATTTTTCGTAATTCCTTTTAAGTCTGGGGTGGGCCTAAATCATTGAGTTTTCACTTATTTTTCTCCCGAGCCACGGGGCCCCATGGCGGCGCTGGGCCCATAGGCTGGAGCCTACTTTGTCTCTATGGTTAATCCGGCACTGAACTCTCCCTAAAGTACAAAGTCGTTTAATGAGGGAATTTCCAAAATCCATTAGAAAGAAAAAGTAACTACTTTTGTGAAACAGGCACTTTATGTTGTAGAAATTAATCATTCGCAACCCAGATATAAGGTAACAATAGATAAACAATGGCTGATTCAATATCGCGTTATACCCCTTCCTGCTTAATAACTTTTTTCTTCCCCCGTTTCGCCGGAATCATTATTTTACTCTTCCACTCGTCCATACCCTGATCGGAAACCTGAATAATCTGTCCAGTCTGCGGGTTAATAGGAAAAACACCTTCCGGCGTGATCTTCTTCTTAGACGTGTCAGTACCGTGCCGTCTCTTCATATGTTTATTGTAATTCGACCAATTAGAAAACTCCATACCACAAAATTGACAACTATACGGCTTAGCGCCGGTGTGTTGTCGTTCATGGTTCTTTAGAATCTGTTTGAAACGGAATGCTTTGTTGCAATATTGACATATGTGAGGCATGGAATCCGTGTGAACGATTTTGTGAGCGTTCAACTGATATTGCAATCTAAAACAACGGCCACATTGCTCGCAAGAAAACGGTTTAACACCGGAATGCATTTCAACGTGCCTCCGTAACATATTCGGGAACAAGAAAGACTTATTACAAATCCTGCAAACGTGCGGCCTGATTTGATCGTGGGCCATAATGTGCGAAGTTAGCGTACCTTTGTTGAAGAAAGTCTTTCCGCAACGATCACAGGTGTAATTCCTTTTACGGTCTGACGTGTGGCGTTTTATATGGTCCCGTAGACTATTTGGGTTCTTATACACTTTCTTACAAATATGGCAGGTGAGGTCTTCAATGGTAATTGGTGTGCCGGCTTTTCTTCGTGGTTTTCGTTTCGGTTTAACGTTTAGGAAGTCCTGTAGGTGTTGCGTTAACGAAGCTTGGTCCGTTTGGACCTCTCCGCACGACGGGCACGGTAGGGACTTGGCGAAGTGCTGCTTTAGATGGGCACTTATGGTATCAGGGTCGATCGGATCGTCGCAGTAGTGACAGAGGTTTCTGGAATTTAATTAAACAGTTTCAGGTAGAGGTAAAGGACTAAGCATGTATCCCGGGGATGGATAGGTAGGATATCCCCACCCTCGAAAACTGAATAATATGTTTAGAGCAGTGATTGCAGCGATTTATTTATCAATATTTAACCCCCCACCCCCGTCCTCCCCCAAAAAAAATTTGTTAAAACGTTATGTTAATCTAGGGAAACCTATAATTGGCCTATGTATTGATAGTATGAATGGTTAAACTCTGTTTTATTTTAAGGCTGTTGGTTTTCTTAATAAATAAATAAATAAATAAAATAAATAAACACTTAACAGAACATATTTACATCACTTTATTTTACAGAAAAACATGAACAGTAGGTAATGCTCATGAATTATGTTGTGTGTTATCTAGCGACTGGTGGAAGACCATAAAAAAGTGTATGAATGTGGATTTCATGGAAAAGTCGGCAGGGTCCAGCGAATTATTGCACATGAGCATTCTTGTGAAGGTTCGAGCTTGTATTTCAAATTGCAGTATCTTATTTGTCATTTGGTGTGGTGTTCCATAAAAATGGGATTTATTCAGTGTTCTGTGTCCATAAAAGTTTAGAAACTACAGGACTACTAAAGACCACTGGCTTTTCGATCACGGAAAACATCGTGAGGAAACCTGCAAGCTTCAATTTCGAGGCGTGTATTGTACCCACTGCCCATTATAAGTGCAGACGGGCTCTATGTAATTCAATATTTGTACTTTGTATATTTTGTTTTGTTTAAAAGAAGTGTGTTGTAGAGTTTCTGGCCGCATCTTCTCTGCAACGGAACACCTTCCGAAGCGGTGGTAGAATCAAAAATGACGTCAGAAAGTTATCGATGTGATATTATTTTGAATAAAAATTTTGACTTTGACTTTGCTCACCCCCCGTCACACTGGACAGAGTTTCAGTCGGTACTACTGGTGAAACGTGGATGTTCTGAGGTTTCAGAATATATCTGACTATCCTCGGGGAATATAGTCGTGAGCATATATGGACTACTAAAGAAAAACAAACAGGTCTTACCTCAAACTCTTGCGATGCTTCCGAACATGTTTAACAAACGAATTAAAATCATCCTTCTTCATCCCCTTACAATCGATACAACTGAAAGCCGTACATTTCCCATGCACGACCTTCGCGTGAGACCTCAACATGTCTATATCCAAAAACTCTATATTACAGAACGAGCAAACCCAAGGATAATTCTTCCATGAAACGATGACCTTTTTACTCAAATCCGTTAGTTCCTTCGCGTATATCGTTATGTTGTTATACGGTCCTGAACTTAACGCTGCATCTAATATATCGCTTACGTTCAAAGTTTGATCGTAACTTTCAGATTCCTGTGGTAAAGCATTTGTTAGTTCTTCTTCCTTCGGTTCGACTTTTACTTCAATTTGTGTAGATATTTTCTGTTTAGGGGAAGAAATTATTGGTTTCACATCAGGTATGTCTTCTTCTATATTGTCTGCGTCAAATAAATCGTCGAAGGCTATTCTATCGTCAGAAAGGTCATATTTTAAAGTGTCACTGTTTGCAAAAATTGTGGTCAAAATGTCTTGGGATTTCTTGACTTTGTCGAGAAACTCGTACGCTTTGTTCAGAGAATTGTAACAGATGAAACATACTGTTTTAGGTAGAGAATCATGGTTAGAAATATCTACGTAAACAGCGTTTAGGAATGATAGTTTTAACAAGATTTCGTTGCTTCGTTTTTCGTCTTCGTTCAGGTTTAGGAATTTTTCTGAGCTTTTTAGCTCGGCGCAGAAGCGGCAGTATGTATTTTCAAACGATTCCATGTTGTTATTCCATTTATTTGGTCACTAATTGTGATAGAATTAGTAAAATTATTTTCTGATAATTTCCTCCATCCAAACAACGAATGACATTTCGATCATCGAAGAAATAACGTTTCTGGCGCTTCCGTTTCTGCTTCAATTAGAATAAAGGAAAGAGTCGACAATATGCAAAATGTAAATCTCTCGTCTCCTTCACTTTCTTGTATCTATTTTCTAAAGTGACAAATAAACGGCAAACAGACTTTAATCGATCGATTATGGAAAATACCGGTTTTTAATAATTTTGTAGTGCGTAGCAACTTTTTGAGTGATTATGATTAGATTGAAGTAATTTATTTTAAAATAAAACACATTGGTGGCATGGCGCGTTGCGGGGAGGTTACATACACCCTTCCTGTGGGTGTATGTAAGTTATTTTGGCCTTTGACCTGCAGTGCAGTAGTGGGACGACAGCAGGCAGGCTGATGATGATCGTACTTTTTCAATGCTGATTTTCATGCTAACAACTCCAAATATCGTCCGTGCAAAAACCAATTGAAATAAGTTTTACATACTGGCTCGTAACATAAACAAATATACAGGGTGTTTCATAAGTAGTATATTTAGACCGTCAAACTGAACAACTTTCTCTATGGGACCAACATTGAAATCGCGAAAAAAAATTGATATCCCATACATATTTTAGCTCTAGTCGATTTGTAGAGTATGGAACATCAATTTTTTTTTTCGCGTTTTCGATTTTGGTCCCATAGTGAAAGTTGTTCAGTTTGATGGTCTACACCACCCCCTTAAAGGTTTATTTGTATTTTTGTAACACGTTGTATATTATGGTAAAGCCCGACCAGAAAAATAAAAAACCTCGCCATGTTGCGGAAAATCAATGGAACTAATTTTTGTACTTGGAATACTAACATTAAAGGTTATATTCGATTGCAGCGCCCCCAATCCAGGTTTTTTATATTTCTGCATAGCTAGCATGCCGCAGTGATACAGCGCTATCACATCTTAGCTCTCTTTCTATTTGCGTGCGAACGAACGAGATAAAAGACGTGATACAGCCGTATCTAGTGTAGCATACTACGAGTGCAGCACTCGTAAATAGAAAGAGAGCTAAGGTGTGATAGCGCTGTACCACTGCGGCATGCTAGCTATGCTGGTCAGGCTTTACTTACATAAATACTTTTTTTATTTAATGGCTTTTTGCTTGTGCACCCCATTTCCACCAGTGTCAAAGTTTATGGGATTTTCTATCCCAATCTCAGGGATTGTTTTTGTTCAAGAACAAGAAGAGATTGAGGATTGCGGAGCCTCGTGACAGGCAAAAACGCGACGCGCGAAAACCACACGAGACGTGTGCTCGGGTCAATACCTGCAACGTGACTCCTACTTAGATAGGTACTTATTTTCTTTGGTTTTAGTCATGTTATTCGATAACATATAAGTACTAATTATAATACACTAGCTGTCTTTGCCTGGCATGCGTTGCATTGCCCCTTTTTTCCCGACACACACTACAGTCTGTCTATAAAGTCATGGCAAAAAATGAGGGCGCTGTCTCCACGCAAGTACGTTAAAATCAAGCATAACCTGGCAACACCACCATACTAAAATGATTAGTTCCTCAAACATTCATGCCATTACAGACAGACGTTGTTTTTTTTTCATGTTCATCACGAATAATGGTAGTTAGCATATTCTAATCGAATCTAATGGTGAAAGAATTATTCAGATCGATCAGTAGTTTCGGAGCCTATCCAATACAAACAAATAAAAAATCAAATCTTTTCTCTTTATAATTAATTATATTAGTTAGTGTAGATAACAGCTTTTGCGATTCCGTAATCAAACAATGAAATTAAATGACATTGTTCTTCTTTTGTACAAAGTGTGTTTTATCTGTCTTTAGAATTCATATTAACAGAAACTACCTATTAGATAATTAAACAGGCACCCAATATTTCACGGCTAACCGCATGGCCTTCGTGGCGCAATTGGTTAGCGCGTTCGGCTGTTAACCGAAAGGTTGGTGGTTCAAGTCCACCCGGGGGCGAAGAATTTTTTTAGTTTCCTATGTTGTTTATAGTTTCGAATAGATAAGTTTGTAATAGTAGAGCAATCGATTAGGTAAGCAATCTTGAGAAGATTGTATGGAGGAATTTGTTTTTGCTTTTAATTATAAATGACCGCCTTGTTGTAAGGTATATTCTGAAACCTCGGAACATCCACGTTTCACCAGTAGTACCGAAACTATGTCCAGTGTGACAGGGGGTGAGCCCGTCGCCAATTATAATAGACAGTGGGTGCAATACATGCTTCGAAATTGTTTTGTTAGTTAATATAAATTTATTAAATACATAATCAGCTATGTCTGGTGTGCAAGTAAACAAACTAGGCATAGGTATATTATGCTCACGACTATATCCCTGAGGGGGTAGTCAGAGATATTCTTAACTGATAGACTTCCTTTTGTATTTGTATTAACTACTTACTTTATTTTTATACTTTGGTTTTGTGTACAAATAAAAATAATGCTGACCCATTTGTAGTATAATAAGTGTCATACGAGGCAAAGGGGGCCATCTATTTTATACCGTCATACCTCTTTCAGGGGTGGGCAGAGGTTAGGATAAAACTGTGAGTGTTTGTTTGTATTATAATATAACAGCATTATGCAAAAACTACTGAACCGATTTTGATGAAACTTTTTGTTTTATAACTTATGATTTGACTCAAAATCAGATACTTAGGTAAACTTTATTTTTATTACATAATAGCAATTAGGGCCTTTGCCCAGCAGTGGGACATTGAACAGGCTACGTAAAAAAATCAATCTTGGCTATTGCACAACTACGTGACCTACGTAACATAGGTATATTAGCTGCTGGCGTAGGAGGTAAAATACGGCGTTTCATGAACCAAAGATTTCCTTTGGCAGGATTGGTCCTTAGGACCTAAAGATGGATTTAAGAAGTGGAGCCACCAAGATTTTTGATGCAAGTTTTGGGGGGGGGGGGGCGCCCTCAGCCTAATCTTGATAAATACATTATTTGAGCTACTAGGCCAAGTTTGGTATCATTTTCGCATAAATCGGGGATGCCGAATTCATTTACGGTATCATATTTGCACCATTCTAAGTAAAAACCTGTTAAATCATATTTTTTTTCGTTTTTGACTTCCTTTAAAAAAATGGAAAAATGTCCATAACTCACACAATATTTGGAATATTTTGGGAAAAAAAGTAGCTCTATAAAGCCCTGCTTATCCTTTACAGTAAAAAACATTTAACTTATATTTTGTATGTCTGTAAGTATTAAAAAAAACATAAAAACTAGTTGACGGTACCAAATCCTGAATTCGAAAAATTCAAATAATATGTTGTTTTCGATCTTGGAATGTTTCGCAAACACAATAAAAAACCAGCGAAGTGTGAGTTGGACTGGTGCATCGAGGGTTCCTTACCACCACACAATATAAATTTACCAAAAAGAAAGGATTTTCTTTCATCCAGTTCGAGATTATTAGGGCGATCCCAACTCGAACTTGGCACATTTTTTAGTATTTGTTCTTTAACTTAGGAGTTTCCACAATAATCATACCAAGTTTGACGCTTGTAAGTATTACCGTTTTTACGACAGAGGAAAACAAAAAAAAGATGAAAAAAACATGTTTCTGGTACGGGGACACCCCAAAATTTTTTGTTTTTTTGTATTTTTATTATTTTTTACGAAAATTTATATAAAAACATGAATTCTGTGAAAATTTCAACCGGCTACCTATCATAGTTCAAAAGATACAGCTCTTTAAAGGGGGGACAGGCAGACGGACGGATAGCGTAAGCTTAGTAATAGGGTCTCGCTGGCACTCTTTGGGTACAGAGTACTCTTTGGGTACGGGCGGTAGGTACACGGCGCACCACAACTTCAGTCACTGTGTAGCATGAACCAATAATTATTAAAACAATAATATTGCATGATATATTTCACATTTCGCTCTGCTCGCATTGCACGTCTTTTTGTTGATATTTTTAACACTCTATTTATAAAATAATGTTGTCAAAGTTTATTTAAGACATGAAATAGGAGTGTAACTCTCTAAAAACATTTATTATGCAATTAAATTGACATTATTTTATGTTACAGAAAATGTAGTTCAAATATTTGAAATTTTAATTTATATTTATAAATTCGCGTGTTTTTACTATATATTGATGCAACTATTCTTCCAGAATTGAATTCCACATCTTTGATTTATGCGAAAACGATACCAAACTTGACTTAGTACCTAAACTTACGCAGATATTAACCTAGGACTTCGCTGAGGCTAAAATGCCCCCCCCTCCCCATCTGCATCAAAAATTTAGATGGCTCCACTTCTTAATCGGATCCTAGGATCACAAAGATCAATCCTGCCGAAGGAAATCTTTGGTTCATCAAAAGCCGTATATTGACTTTTTTTGACTCCTACGCCAGCAACTAATAATAGATAGATTAGATTTTCAGTTATTAAATTTGTTCTTTAGTCGATCGATTACAATGAGATTCCGATTTTTACCGGTTTCTCAAGTGCAAAATTTAGTAACGATCCTGACTTCCTGACTATCAAGCATTCTGGCTTTCCCTTTCTTTTTGTAGTAGAGAGAAAAAGATGCAAATATTTATTTTTATTTTCTTCCTTTCAATAAAACGTCACAACATGTGACGTCAGTCGGTCGATCAATTTCGTCTGTGTGTATTGTGAACAAATTAGATTTTATTGTTGGTTTTGTGAGTTTAATTGTTACAGTTAAATTGAAAATTTATTCATCAGTTGCGCACGTAATATACCTACTAACCGTAACATTACCAAACACAAACTATATAGAGATACTAACGTATTACCAAAGACTTTACAAGCCACCGCGAAAAATATTCGAAATTGATTCGGTGTTTTGATGTTTTATATAACTTCGGCCGTTCAGAGAATGCGTTCCTGACACGTCGCGATTGAACTGACGACGTAACTTTGTAATGGCGTTGCAGTTACGATAAAAATATTTTTGCTGGTTGTTTACCGTTTTAACAATTGATGAGCATTAAAACAACATTATTATATCAATACTCAATGAATTTTATAATTTTGTGCCAAACTAAGTGTCAAATAACGTGGTAAACAATATTTTTCTAAATCTATACTGCGCTATTACAATACAAGGTTATGTCAGCGCTTTATATTTGTAGTGCTGTGCTAACAATAACAGGCAATAACAGTATCGTAATATGTTCTTATACAGTTATACTTTATAAAATAATACGTTTTGTTTTTCTTTTTAAGAATTTGAATATAATCAATCAAATTTTTTTTTTTTTTTTTTTTTTTTTTTTTTTTTTCAGAACATAAATTCCATATTGTAGGTATGTCACAAGTTACAATTCATTTCATTGTTAGTATTGCTTACTCACTAAGTTAGTATCTCAAAATTCAATTCATAATATTGTAATAATGCAAAATATCAAAAACTAGTGGTCAAAACTGTAAACAATGTCAAAATTTGATAAAGAAATAAGTAGTCTCACCTCATTAAAAATTATTAAAATAAAATAAGTACATTACAAATTTACAAAATTGAGAAAAGTGCAGTTCAACTATTATTATTATCATTATATTAAGTAGGTATATTACATTGGGTAGTACAGCGTTATATTTTATTGTTAAAACCTACCCCACCAGTACCGTAGACCAGTGGTGGGCAATGGGACACTCGTGCTTACCACCGACCACCTTCAGGATACTGTTGGTGCCGCCGTGAACTCTGTTCATTAGAGATGCCACTTTCTTGCGCATTATCGCGTGAAACCCGTCAGTACGCGCCTCGGCGAACATACCGGATGCACTGCAGAAGCGCGGCAGCCTCAAAAGCAACCTGAAAGCATTGTTATATTGGACACGTAGGGCGCTGTAGGCCTTCTGCGTATATCTTACCCATAGGCTGCTCGTATAAAAAGATTGACAGAAGGCTTTAAAAAGGGTAATTTTAACCTGTTCTGTGCAACGAGCAAACCTACGGGCGAGCATATTGCTTCTGACCGCCAACGCCCTACGTTCCCGCTCTATATCTTGGTCATCCCTCAGGTCCACTGAAACTATGTGTCCCAGGTATTTGAACCGTTCGACTCTCGCCAGAGCAGTTCCATACAGTTTGACAGGCGGCACTACCTGTGGAGCGCTGTTACCTGCGGCGAACACTAGGAGCTCACTCTTTTTGGTGTTGTACTTCAACCCATGAGTTTCAGCGTAAGTTTCGCACGCTAGCAACAGTCTCCTGAGCGCACTGACCGATGGGCTCAACAGCACCATGTCGTCCGCGTAGCTGATGTTATTGATGTTAGTACCATCAACAGAGCATCCCGCGTGCATGCTGCTGAGCTCACGGATCAACTGGTCCATGTACAGGTTGAAGAGCTTTGGAGACGTCAGCCCCCCCTGCCTCACGCCGCACTCCAACCTGTACTCCACCGAACACTCACCCGCCCATCGCACATAGTTGACCTGATTTTCGTACCAGTGTCCGAAGATGTCAATGACCTCCGACGGGAGATTCATCCCCTTCATCTTGTCCCATAGTACCGGGTAGGACACCAGATCGAACGCTTTAGATAGGTCCAAAAAGCATGCGTATACATCGGTACTTCTGTCTGTATAGTACCTGACGGTGTGCTTGAGCGCCAGGATAGCACTTTCAGTTGATAAACCCGCTCTGAACCCGAACTGGGCATCATGTAGGCATATATGCTTATCCAACTGCTTATCAAGCACTCCGTCCAGCACCTTCGCCGTGATAGTTGCTAGTGAAATGGGCCTATAGTTCGTCTTATCAGATGCATCTCCCGTCTTGTTTTTGATAACAGGTACCACAATCGTTTTCATGAGGTCTGGTGGTAAATACGAGTGTCGCATACAGAGATTGTATAGCAGTGCCAGTACACGAGGTAAGTGAGCCCCAGCATGTTTGAGGTGCTCTACACTTAGCCCGTCGTGTCCGGGAGATTTTCCTCTGGCCATGTGAGAGATAACCTGCCCTACTTGTTTGGCCGTGATGAGCAACGTCGGCGGGCGGTCGCAGTCAGATCGAGAGGCCCCGGGTGAGGGCTCGGCTCGCGTCACAGGCTGTGCAGCCACTCGGAAATGCTCCCGGAAAACGTTCGCTATAGCTATGGGCTCACTCACCCCATCGATGCTCACGGGCGTGGCAGGCTTGGCGTTCTGTTTTCCCACAGCTTTCCAAAATCTGTCAAAACGTTTACTACTGTGACTTGTAGCCAAAATGTCCATTTTAATTTGCTCTTGATTTTTAACACACCAGTTTAGTTTAGCTTTAAACACTTTACGACTATTACACATTACCATATAATAGTTACCACTTTTTGGTCTCCCCTTTAGAATCCACATTTCATAATCTCGCCTCGCCTGCCCGTGTGCATCTCTGACATGCTTGTTCCAACCTGTTACATATTGCTTTTTATTGGTACGATGATGTTTACCAATTGACCGGTTATTAGTGGTCGCAGCCGCTTCAGAAAGTGATCGTACAATGTCATGGTATAAAAGATCTATTACATTTTTATGGTCATCGATTTTACACATATGCTTACTACACTCCTGACATTCAGCAGGAAAGTCAATTTTTCTTAAGCTATTATGACAAAGATCTGCATATTTAGCAATCTGCACTCTATTTCTATCTCCCCACAGAACATCATTTCGGACCCTGCTAGTACCAACTATTATAGGTTTTAAAATACTTAGGTTACATTCAATTAGCAGCGGAAGATGATCTGACCAATAAACGTCATATAACACATTTACTTTTTCCACTGTGTTCCATGCCGCTTCGGTAACTAGGCAATGGTCTAACCAGCGGTGGCATCCATGAGTATCGCTAACATAAGTGTAACAGTTCTGATCTTGACCGATTTTTTCCATGTCGGCACATAACCAGTCTTGTTCAGTACAGAATGACAAAAGTTCCTTACCAAAAGGCTGTCCAGGGTGGGCGTTAAAGTCGCCTAAAACGTACACACATCCTACACCTTCACTCTCGATAATTGCACGAATCGAACTCATACATTCCGTAAAAATAACAAGATTTTCCACATTGTCTGTGGGCATATAAACACTCATCACCATGAAAGATCGATCACCGTCTTGAATTTTAATTGCACAAATACGCTGGTTGTCACACTGTATGATGGACACGGTGGGAAAGGCGGCGCGGCGCCATAGTAGGGCCACACCTCCGTGCGGCCGACCGCGCAGCAGGCCCGCTCCCGTGTCCACCGCCGACACACCAGTCGCGCTGAACTCGCTTGCTATGCCGTCCAACATAGGGATGTCGTGAGGCAGAAGCCACGTCTCTTGCAATGCTACCAGGTCGGCCTTTTCACATAAACCTCGAACACATTCCATAGACTTCTTAACGGATCTACAGTTGAAGCTTATCATTTTCATAGACAGTGTATAATTCATTATGTGTTGCTAATTAATTTTCCAATAGCTAAACATTTTTACTATACAGATTAGGTTATTTTACGCTTACCGTAATCCTTTCCAGTAAATCTGATAAACTTTCTGAATTTTATATCAGCTGGCCACAGCTTATCATCCAAAAAGAGCGCTAAATTGCTCTTAGCTACAAAAATCTTGTATGAATCATAACTTTTTTCTCGTTGCATCTGCATCTTATAAAGTGACACACTTACACCCGTCTTGCTATAAATGTAATCCTTAACATCTTTCTCAGTCGCCTCCTTATCCACATTGTAGACTAGAAGAGGTACCTTTGTCTCAGCTGCTTTAAACTTTCCCGACTGCTCTGTTGAAGCGATGCCTATCTTTCCAATAAAGCGGTTTTTTAGACGTTTTCTTTGTATCAGAATCCAGTCCTCGTCAGGCTATCTTATAGTCTATTCTAATGGACTATAAGATAACTTTTATTAAATATAAAAATAAAACGATGACCAAATTAATAATTTAAAACGAAAATAATCTTAAAAATAACGCGGCGTTTCATTTTGGAGAAACGGTAACGAACTCAGTGTTATGTTATGCCCATCACTAGTCGTGACTAACTGACAGCTGTCAGGAACGCATTCTCTGAACGGCCGAAGTTAGTGTTCATGTGTTCATTTGTTGTGTGTTTGTTTTGATATTGGTAATAAAATACGTGATAACCATTGGAGAAAAAAAAATACTCAGCAAATCAGAAAAAAATTACAAAATGTCTTCAAACAAAAATAGCAAAATAAAATTATTTCATTGCCGATTCTGCGCGGCGCAAAATGAATACGATGCACTTATTGATTTCTCGAATAACACTGAAATGTTAAAAACATATTTTAAAATTATAGATTTTTTCAAAATAGACTTTATAGATCTCTCTTTAGCAAATCTACCTAGAACCACTTGTGGAGCATGCTGCAAATCATTTCAAGATGCTTACAATTTCTTTGATAAAGTCAAAAAAACACAACAATATTTAAAAAAATATTATAGAAACAGGACTGACAAAAAACAGTCAACGAACACAACAACAATTAAAAGTGAAAATGTTCTGTATATTCCAAATTCAAAGCATTCGGCGTACACAGAAACTAACGTTGAACTGAAAACTACTGTTCTGAAACAATCACCGAGCACAGTAAATAAACATGTTACCATCCCGATTGCGTCCACAGAAAATAGAGAATTTATTAATAGTGACAGTAAAAATGCAATCAATGTTATTCAATCTCCAATATTGGAACTACCAATTTTCTACCAAGTCGACTTAAAAAATGCTAACAATCAAGCGAAAACCGATGAATTCGTTAGCGAAAATCTGAATTTGCTGCAAATTGATACAAGCGACATTGTGGCCACTTACTGCGGCGTACCAGTTTTCGAGAACGAAAAAGATGCCGAACCAGATGATAATTTCTACCAAAATTTCTGCAACATAATTTTCGATGACAATATAAATGTACACTTAGATCCATCTTGGACTAGTTACAAATGGTTTTGTCTACATTGCAATTTCCAATGTGAAAATATGGATGAATTAAGAGCGCATTCCAAAGAGCATCACAACGCTTGCTACGCGTATAATTGTATTGATTGTACTGATAAATTTAATACTTTTAACGCTTTTATCGAGCACGTCAGGATGCATAGAGAAGTTTTGAGGTAATTAATTCTTTAGAACTGTAGGTAACGATCTCCAAGGAGACATAGGATGATAATAAAAAAACATCGACTATTATTAATATTGTGTCCATTAACCGTACATTTTTCATTCAATCTAATAATAATGTAGACCCTATGTATGTTAGACAAAGATCGAGGCCGAATCGAATTTCAGCTTCTGCTGGCACTGTTGTGAACTCGTGCAGCGCTGATTTTCCTCACTCCTTCGGGTCTTGAGTGGAGTGGGAGGCGAGGAAATGAGGAATTGATTGAGAGATAATGTACCTGTAAATAAAAAATTCTATTAAAGCACCTACTCGGGGTAGAGTGCCTAGGAAGCTGACAGCGTTGCCTTTTTTGGATCGCTAAGCTTATTATTGTTCGAAATGACTGTCCACATATATGCTGCTTATCCTCCTTTCACCTGTAGTCTCTAGATAATATTAAAAATTATATTCAACCTTTACCAATAAAAGCAAAATCATTTTTCCAGAAACTACTGCCAATACTGTAACAAGAAATTCAAAACAAAAGAGCTATGCATGGCACACGTCCCGACCCACTTCGAAGGGCCACAGAGGATCTGTGAACAATGCGGCGAGGTCTACACTGACCCGGACGGTCTGGAGCGGCATAAGAAACTATACAAAAAGATCAGTCTGCCTAGAAAGTATAATAAGACCAGACCGAAGGTAATCTTAGAGAATGACGAGAAATCTTGGACTGATTACGAGTGGGCTTGCCAGGTAATCTATGTTATTAACTAAGTACGAGTTAATCTACAGTTCAACACGGCTCAAGCTTTGGAAAGGCTCGATTCCTGTGGGTTTCCGTCAATTTTCGCTAAAATTAAACTTATATTGGTTAATTTAGAATCTGAATTATTTAGGAAGGTGTGATAAGCCATTAAGCTTGTATTGGTTTTGCGTAACTTAATGTGTTGTCGCCGTGTTTCCCACCCTACCCACCAATTAAAATTTTAAATTTTAGTAACATATTGCAGGAATGCTTCATAAAACTACCCAACGTGTCGACGCTGAGGCTGCACGTACAGAATATTCACAGCAAATGCTTCGCGATGCGATGCTCCGATTGTCTGCGGTTCATGAGTAATTACAGGACTTTCGTCGCCCATGTGACTGTCCATAGACTTTATTTGACGTAAGTTGCTTTGGAATGTAGATCTTTAGCATGTAATCATAATAGTGCTCAATATTTTGGGGATCAACACTCAACAAGTAAGAGCGTACTCAGAATACTCAGATAGAGGCAGAAGGGAGGCAGCACGATTTTCTTTGCGTGGAATTTTTATGCCTAGACATAGAGTCCTAAAGAATGCTTGGCCAAGCTATCTTCTCAATAAGTTTCTTCAAGTTTCTTCAGTGGTTGGTTTACCTGTGAAACGATAAATAACACAGACCCGTTTTCGGATTTCTTGAAACATTATTTTATAGTTATGAGCTGGACCCTTCAGATCTTTCTAAAAGCTTTTAAAATTGCCAAAAGGCGCATGAGAGCTCTGACAGTTTTTTAAAGTTTCATTTGAAACTGTTCAGAACTACGGGTTAAATATTAATTTATGTTTCCTATCAACTTTCTAGAAAATACTGTCAATACTGCAACATGCATTTGGAAGATGAGGCCCTGCTCAAACAACACGTTGACGACCATCTGAACGGATCCCAGAGACCATGCCACGGATGCGGCCAAATCTTCCCAGACAACTTCCAGATGTCACAGCACATGAAGAAATACAACTCCCCAAGATGCGAAAGCGTTTTGACCACAGAAGACTTGACATGCGACATTTGTTCCAAAGTCTCTATCGATATAATAAAATTTAGAGCTCATAGAAAAATTCATTCGAAAAAATGTGACTTCACATGCGAGACTTGTGGAAAAGCATTTTATAAAAACTACATGTTAACTAACCATATTAAAACTCATAGTAGTGTTAAGACGGAGATTTGTCAAGTTTGTAATAAAGGATTTCATTTGAAATCTAAATTAAAAGCCCACGTCGCGACGCATTCGAATAATCGGCCGTTTATTTGCAATGAATGCGGCAACGGATTCAAAACTAAAGATCGTTTAAAACAGCATCTTTTGATACATGGGAACAACAAGAAGTTTAAATGTAAAGTCTGCAGCAAAGAATTTAATTACAAAAATAATTTGAGAAACCATGAATTTCAGCATACCGGCCTAAGGCCATATCCTTGTCAAAGTTGCGAAAAAACGTTCACCAATTGGGCTAACTGTAATAAACATATGATTAGGAGACACGGCATACATTTGGCTAAATCTAAAGTTACTGCTCACGGTAAGTTGGAGATTAATAGAAAAACTGGGGAACCTGTGAAATTAGCTTCGGATTCTAGCGCTAAAGAGTGGCTCAGGCAAATGATGAAGCCAATGAAAAGAGAAAAGAAAACTGGTATCGATATAAAAGTGACCCAACAAAGTTATATGAAGAATTAAAATAAAATGAAAAATAAACAACATTCTTTGGATTAGGATGAGGATATAATCTTATTTCAGAGCTACGCTCTTGTCGGTGGAGTATTTCGCGTCAGACCAGTCTACATTTTTGTTAATACATAGAGTTATACCTGTGTTATGTTTGACTTAAAATATATGTAATTAACTAATTTAAATATTAAAATTTATGTGCAGTAAAATTGTAGTCCGAAAAAAGTAATACTTTTATTTTTAAGCCTACATGATCTTAGGATAAACAGTTTGATTGAAGGTTGATTGTACCCATGACACTGAACAACTTACCGTAAGATACCTATAAGAAATTACGTAGTTAACCACCGTGTATTTTTTTTATCATAATTTGTTATTTATCAATTTATTGGAAACACCTTTGATCCATGATAGAGGTACCATGAGTCCACCACACGCCTTGTACAAGCATGGCGGACTAATGAACGAACAAACATCCTCACTGTGAGTCTGTGCCCATTAGTAGGACAATGGGAGGTCGTGGGTTCGATTCCCACGGAGGACACCTAGTGATTATGTCAGTCAATTTGCGTTTTTACACAGTTGGTTAGGACATTGCAGGGTGAATCACCTGATTGACTGAAAAGAAAGATGACTCCGTGCTTCGGATGGCAAGTTAAGCCGTTGGTCCCGGCTAGTATCTCTGGTGGTAGGTAGGTACCTAGTTTTCGTTACATAAAAACCGGGCAGAGGCTGTAAGGCAGTCTGAAAAAACTCTGACACCAGGGCTTACTGCCCCACACGATAAGAAGAATTGGGACAATAGAAGCTGATGATGATGACTAAAAAATAATGAAAGATAAAAAACACTGCATAGAAATGAGCAAACAATGATGTCTTTTCTGTAATCGATCGATTTCGGTAATAACCGGTTTTCGTAACCTCCGTCCCTAAAACTGTCAAGTTGACAAGTCAAAAGTCTTCGTAAATCGTGAAAGAAAATGGAAGAAAATTTACAAGAACATTGTTTTTCTTGTTAAAACTGAAATGAGTGCCGTCAATTCTTACTGCCGATTGTGCGCCGCACTAAAAACTCTCGACAAACTTATTGATTTAAAACAGGACGAGAACAAACGTCGAGAAATCGTTGAAAAACTGACTCGTATATACCCTGGTATTGACTTTACGGACGATGCATTGCCAAAAACTGTGTGTCTAGTTTGTGTAAGCTTTCTAGATAAAGCCTTTGACTTCGTCCTCGGTATAGAACAAGCGCAGGGAGCTTTAACCGACCTACTTTTAGTTCAAGAAATAAAAAAAGAGGCTCAAGAATCAGAATTTTCCGATGACGATTTCCCGTCCGATCCACCAGAAATCAAAGACGAAAATGTCGACGTTAAAAGCGAAGCAGAAGACGTCGAACCCCAGAAAGTTAGAGAGAGATGCAAAACGAAACATAAAAGAAAACGTACTGATTTCAGCTTAGACGCAATCCCTCTATCGCAATTGAAGTTATCGTGGAAGGAATATTTTTGGACGTGTTCGTATTGCGAAACTCAGTTCCCCAACATAGACGAACTGCGATCACATTCGATGCAGTTCCACGATTGCTGCAACTCGTATCGATGCACAGATTGTAATATTAGAAAACTCCGCCTGGATAGCTTTCTCATCCACGTGCAACGACATAGAAAATATCTTAAATCATCCTGTTATAAGTGTGACGAACATTTTATATCGTTAACGGAAGCTAACGCGCACAAAGCGGTTCACAAAAACACAAAACACATATGCCCTGGTTGCAACACAACTTTTCCGAGCTCTGAGGAGCTACAGCAACATTCTTCTACGTATTACCAGGCTCAAAAATCAAGAACGATAAAGCTACAAACAAGTATAACAGACAATCTCACTTGTGTCATATGTAAGAAGACGTTCAAACACAAAGGGACTTTAAATGCACACATTTTAATACATACGGAGAGAAAACGAGATCACACGTGCGATAAATGCGGCAAATGCTTCCTAAACAAGCAAAACTTAGCTGGCCATATGATTCTGCACGATAATGTACGGCCTTTCCAGTGCGAAATCTGCAAGGCGTGCTTCAAAACACAGGGCCAACTGCGAAATCATGTCGGAGTGCACGATAATAAAAAGCCGTTCGCTTGCGAGCAATGTGGACGATGTTTCCGACTGCAGAAACAACTGACTTCGCATAGTATAATTCATACAGACTCTATGCCATACACATGCTCGTTTTGTAACAAAGGTTTTCGCTTCAAAACTATTTTAAATCAACACATACGACAACACACTGGAGTAAAACCGTATGCTTGCGAAATATGTCAGCGAGATTTCACGAATTGGCCGAATTATAACAAGCATATGAAACGTAGGCACGGTATGGATATGGCGAAGAAGAAGCACACGCCAGACGGAGTGTACCCGATTAACCCGGCAACGGGTGAAGTTATTATTTACCCACAAACGAATAAAACTGTAGAGTGGAAGAAGCAGTTGCTGCGTCAAAGAAGGCCGGGGCGGCCAAAGGTGGCGCTCAAAACTGAGGAGCCGGTAGAAAATAAGAGTACAGAAAATCAGAGTGAAATAAGTCAATGATTTTTATACCTCACAAGAGTGGAACTAATGAATGATTTATAATTATATTTCACTACTACTTATATTCTGACTATAAAGTCTTGACACAAAATGAGGGCACTGTCTCCACGCAAGAACGTCAAAATCAAGCATAACCTGGCAACACCACCATACTAAAATGATTAGTTCCTCAAACATTCATGTCACGACATTTTAGACAGACTATAATCTTCGATGTTGTTAGATGGGTGGCAGGGGCGGATCCAGGATTTCATGTTGGGGGGGGCCCATCGGCCAACTCGGGCCACGTATTAAGATTAAAAGAAATTAAGAGAGCTCATTTCTTTACTCGGCCTCAAAATTCAGAGGTTCGTGGGGTGGGCCATGGCCCCCTGCCCCCCCCCCCCCCTCCCCTGTATCCGCCACTGATGGGTGGCACAATTTATTTGACGAATAGGCGTTTTTGAAAAACTGACATTGTGAGGATTGGACTTATAGAGAATTCGACATTTTGCGAAACGAAACAGATCCGATCTGAGAATGTGCTAGAATGGCCATTTTAAGAATTTGATATTTTGAGAAACAGATTCTGACAATTGGCTATTTTAAGAATTTGACATTTTGAGAAACTAACATTCTGAGAATTCGACCTTTTGAGACACTGAGATTCTGAGGGTTAGCCATTCTGAGTTGGCTAAAGTTTACATTTTGAAGTTTAATGTTTATTTATTTATTATTTATGCAGAACGGCCACTCCATGCCCAAAACTCCTATCTAAGGTGTGTCAGAGGTACATATTATGCATATTTCTAATCTTTATAACTGCCAAGTAAAAGCAATAAACATACTTAATTAATAAAATTTTATTCTAATGAGCGTTTTTCTTCTGGTTTTCTAGGGGATCGATAGATGGCGCTACGGTCTGTGTGAATAAACGTCAATATTTAAAAAACTGTTTCTTTAAAATAATAAAGAGGGACAAGAAGATGCCAACGCATTTTTTGATGTCATGTTTCAATATTTACTAGTAATTTTAATCGAAAATTCAAAACTTTCACTCATGACATGGTTGTATGGGCTCGATCCCTTGGTGTTTCAAGAAAAAGGCACGCACAATCTTGACAAGATTTTGACAGAATCTCGCGAACGGCTCTATGGAACGATAAACATGCCATCTGTCGAGTTTTTTAGGAACTAAATTTAAAAAAGAAGAAAAAAGCGCATTGGAAAGATATTTGGTGATCATTATTAAATTATTACCAATGGAATTGACTAATTATGCAACCCTGTTTAAATAAGTACAAAATAAAATCAGTAATATTATCTGTAAGGTTTAGATTGAATGAAAATTTACATAAATTGGACAAGAATCTAATCTTTTTATGCATTTTTATGTGAAAATCCTTACATAATTACCCAAGTTTGATTATTACAGCTGGTTTTTTTAACTAATAGTAGAAAAAACTTTGCAGTAGAAGATTTTCGTGCAGCTATTTAAAAGATACAAAATAGTTAACTTGTCTCGATAGATGGCGTTGACAAGAGATCTTCTGTCCCGTCAACGCCATCTATCGAGACTTGTTGAATTATTTTCACTTTAACTGTTCACGCCACCAAAGTCTGCGAAAAAACCAGGAACTAAAATTTTTAAATGGCTTGCGTTGCGTTTACGGGACTTTTTTGGCTTTGTTGTTACAATAATTTTTGTTAGTTTAATTATTGTTTACTGTTATTTAAAATAATTTTATCGTACAGACGCCATACTTAGGTATATTATTGTTATTAATAAACATGTGTTAATAATAATTCACAAACATGTGTTTACTAGTTAAGTAAATAATATATTATTATGTTTCATGTAAATAATATCACATTATTGTAATAAGATAGATTACTATGGTTTGTTTAGTTTATAAATAAAAATTATCTTATAATGAAATAACTAATATATTTTATTTAAATCACATATACAGAAACACGCTACCTACATAAATAAAACATAACCTTGTTATATAAATAAATATTATATAAATTTAAATGTTAAAGCGAGATGGAGTTATGTCAATTTGCATGTCTGGTATTTAGCGAGATGGAGTTATGTCAATTTGCATGTCTGGTATTTAGCGAGATGGAGTTATGTCAATTTGCATGTCTGGTATTTAGCGAGATGGAGTTATGTCAATTTGCATGTCTTGTACTTTGCGAGATGGAGTTAAGTATGTCAATTTGCTTTTCTGGTATTTTTATGCTAAATTGAGTTCTGTCAATTCGTAGGTATGTCTAGTATTTTGTAAAATATAGTTTCGATCTTTCACGTACCTACTTATATCGTATTTTGTGAATAAAAAATTGGTATGTACTTAATGGAGAGTTTCCTGACAGCTAGTTAAACGTAGTTCCAACAAACCGCGATAGATGGCGTTGACCAGAGACGGAAATTTAGACTAAAATTTAGCAAAGAAATGCATGTCACTGAGTCAGGCGCAACCGTGGACGAAGCATGTGCTCAGATTTTTCATCTTACTTAAAAACTCAAATGTTTACTATTTTATTATCTGCAAGGTCGCTCACCCCTGTTGCGTCAACGCCATCTATCGAGCCATTCGGAACTACTTTTTCTTTTTTAATGGATTTCTGGAAACCCCTCATTGCTTGCTTTTTACAATATTTTGAAGTTGAAGATAGGGAAAACACATTATCACTGAAAACATAATAGATCCATGACTGGCAAATTAGAACAGTTCTCTGTATTGGTTTGGAAGCTGTTTAAAAGCAACTAAAGCTAAGCATCTCGGCGATATTTTTGAATCAAATATTTTTTTGAATCTACAATTTTCTAGTCCCTTTTCCTTCAAATACATTATTCTATCATACAGAACAAAGTTTTCTATTACAGGTTGCAAATAATTCTGCAGTAAAATAAAGATTCCCGCCTTTTTCAACGTCACATCGTTTGACGTTTCGCGCCAAATCGTTGAAAGTTCCTCTTGATCGAATTCTATTCTTACGTTATTTTCTTCTAGGTTTATTACTGAATTTTTCACTAAATTAAATCCGTTAACAGCGTCTTGTATGTAACTGCTAAAATCATTGTTAAGAATTTTTGTTTTCACAGCTTTTCGTTTGTTTCGTTTTAATCTTAAGTTATCTGTAAGAAAAAAGTAAGTAAAAGATTAAAAATAAGAATTCGAACTGCAGTGCGATTTTTGAAAATCATACGAGCGGTTCGACTTATATTACTCTTTGGGTTCGGCAGTAGAAAACGTCAGAATTACTATGGAGATTATGCATCTTTCTAATGCCGAACCGCTCGTATGATTTTCAAAAATCGCACTGCTGGTAAAGTCATTCCTATTACATCACACTTACGTCCCATCGCATAAAGTTGTAAAACAGCTCTCGAAAGTAGATTAAATACTGCCCCTTCTAAACTATCATCTGACCTGCAAGGTGGTTGAGATGCCAATCTTAGAAAAGGAATCCTCAAAAATTCATATCCTTGATGTTTCTCGTAAAATTCCTTCGAACAGTCGCTCATAGGGAAATTATCAAATTGTTGGTCTTCATGTCTCATCTTATGGTAGCAGCATGGCATTAGAACCATTGCCTTGGCTTCAGCCATTTTTAAAAACAAATTAACGGCATCTACTGTCAAGTCAGCGCACGCGTGTAGCCCAGTTATACAAATACCTTCATGATTTTCAAACTTATCTCGTAAAAATTCTTTAATATTTTGGTCGGAATTATCTTGAATAAAATGTTTAATATATTTTACGTTGTCTATAGAATTTAAATGGTATTTTCTTTGACGTTTTTTCGCTCCAACGTAATGGCTTTCGTTGCATTCGAGGCCTAAAACTTTGTAGTTTGTCGTTTCGAAAACAAATTGATCCAAATAACCCTGAAATTAAAAATGAAATACTGATCAATCGAGTAGGTAACACCAAAGACGGCTGGCTGGAGACTAGGGCAAAAGGGGCAAAAGGCAAACTCATAAGCACAGGGATGCTCACAAAACCCTAGTTTGAAGCTCGCAGTTGTAGCTAATTTTTAGTAACTAGGTCAGTCAGTACGTACTTAGAGGTGAAACATGGACGACTTTTCGACCAATTATAACACTACAAAAGAAATGATCCCATAGTCGTCTCAAAGTTATGACGATGACACTCAACTATGACTTGGAGAACCATTATCAATAATTCTCATCTTGAGCTTCTATAGAGACCACTACTGATTGGGGTACCAGGCTTACCATCATGGTTAGGTATACGAATCCAACACACATGGACATCATATAGACGTCTTCAGTTTAAGCAGGTTTCATTATGATATTAAGTGGCGACGGGCTCGCCCCCCGTCACACCGGACAGAGTTTCGGTACTACTGGTGAAACGTGGATGTTCGGAGGTTTCAGAATATCTGACTACGTCCTCGGGGAATATAGTCGTGAGCATAGGTATGCTATGCTATCATGATATTTTCATTTACCGTTTGGGATCAATCAGTACCTATACCTTCATTCGTAAGAATTAAACTGGCAAGTACCGTGCGTGAGGATTCGAGGCCGGACCCTTATGTTTAAGTGTCTATATTATAATCTCGCTAGCATAAAAAAGGGGTTGATTATACTTACCAATCCTGATCCAAAATCGACGACCGTATCACATCCACACTCATTACAAACATCTATTATTTCTTTCGTCAAATAAACTATCTCATGTTTCTTTTTAGGACTTAAAGGCACATCTACTTTACTTTCCAAATCGTTGTCTTCAACAAACGCATCATGATTTATGTTAAAATTTTCTAATTTGGCGAAAAAAATACTCAGAAAGCCATTCTTTTCTGCTATAGCCTTTAGGTCAAAGTCGCTTTTGAAAAAGTCTGTGTTCTCCAAATTATCAATGTCTATCTGATCTAAAATATTGTTTACCAGAATGTCTGTGTTCGGGAAATTGTATAAATGTTGGACTTCTTTAAAAAATAATACAGATTCTTCAATATAGTCCTCTGGTTTAACGAATGATGGTGGTAGACTCATGTTCTGAAAAAAAATGCCTCTATTTACAAGTATTATTATACTTACCTAATCTTTCGAATCCAGGATCTGCACTATATCGAAGAAATTATGCATACCTACATATTATGCGGTCAGAACGGTCAGAACATTCAGAATCATGTATGCGAACTTTTAAATTACTTATATCTTTAAGCTTACAGTTAGTATTGCTAATTAGTGGTGATAGGTGGCTAGTCTTTTGCCCACAATAACATGGCATCTAAAACCAATTCTCTTATTCGCCTCGTCACGTCAGAAATGGTTAAGAAAACAAAATATATTTTCCGATCAATATCAGGCATTCGACTGCGTTAATCATATCGTTTTGGCTATTAAATTAAGCTTTTATCAATTCAATTTATCGATTTGTACTTAACATTGCAGCTCCAACTCTGGTACAATACTAAAACAAATCCAGAACATGGCATGTTGTCATAATCACTGATAAAATTTGGTGTACCTCAAGGCTGCATTATAGGTCCGTTTTTTGTTTTACTACCGTTTCCCACGTGTAGGGTAAAATATTAGAATTTTTGATTAAAAGTATCCTGTAGTCTTTTTAGCATTACAGATTTCCTCGATGCAAAAATACTATTGCAATCGGTTCAGTAGATTAGACGTGGAGATTAGCACACAAATTTACAGTAGGTAATGACTATTACAGATTTTAAAGGAACCAAAAATGTTAACGCAAATGAAAACCTCGAATAGGAATCAAAATATATTTTATTAATAACAATTATCAACTATCTATATCTATATTTCCAGAATAAATATCCATTGAAATTCCGAAACAGACAAGTCTATCCATAAAACATTTGGTAAGCATACATAACTTCTTATAAACTCTACACTAAGCATAATACCATGACAATATTTTCCAAAATAAATCAAATCTACAACTTAAAGCAAGTTATTTAAATAAATGTCACGTTTACAATCTTTTAGACTTGATAATACCCATATAATAATTATAGAAACAAACATGTTGTCTCAGGGATCTAAAGTCGGCCTAAGCCTCAGAAACAAGAGAGTGTCACTTTTTCCGATCCTACGCAAGCTCTCGCCAGATGGCTTGAAGCCCACGAGGGTCAGCTTCCACTAAGTCGTTCCAGCTATTCCTGGGTGTGAATTGGACTGCGGCGAGTAGATAGGTGGTTATGTAAGTGTAGAAATACACCTGCCGAAATTACGTTGCGTAATTTCGAGGCAAATATTTTTTGCTGAGGTCCTTAGCAATTATTACACCTAAAGTTGTCATTTTATTATTTATAATGGTGTTAATCCATTCGGTTATCTAATATTTCAATATTCGTGAAAGATAAGCAAAGCTTTCAATGCCATTTTGTGTAAGATGGCAACTATACAATCAAATACTAGGTACTTTTTTCTCATCCTAAGCAGTTTCTTGCTGAGGGCCGCTTAATTTCGCCCAACCTTCATTTTCTTTCTCCAACTTTTGTGACGCACCGTCGCCTATGACGCATTTCCCCGCCCATTTATCAGGGCTCAAGTATTTCTGACAGACTTCCACTAAATCTTCATTTTTCACCGCTAATACGCGTTCACGTTGAGTCTTCCAGATGTCGTAAGATAATCCGTAAAGGAACAAATCAATGCCTTTCATGTACTCTGCGATTGGTTGGTCCATTTGTTGTAAGATCGAAAGTTTTGCCTCAAATAGGTTTTGATCATCAACTAGATTAGCATTTTTAGTCATCCAATCTGAGGTATCATCGAAAACGTCCATAGTCAACCTAGTATTGGGGTCTCTGTAGGAATAGAAGTTGAAAATGCCATCAATTGTCAACATAGCCCCGCCACCGTAAGCTCCATTCTGTTCTCTTACTATTGGATGCAAGTATTTAGACGTCAATAATCTGGACAATACCCTAAGTTTGGCGTAATCCGGATCATTGTAAGCAACTGTCGGAATAACTTTGGCGCAGAAATTGACTGGGATATTCATAGAGATGTGTACGCCTCGGTTTTCTTTCGGTATTACTTTAGAATCTGTCCAATTGATGCGATTAATATCTTTATGCTTGTCGTCTTTGCATAATTCGTTGCAGAAATTCTCAACGTGTTCTTGGATTTTTGTGTCTGTGTTCGAATAATGGAAGGCGGCTCTCAAATTGTGACCTTTCAGGACTTGATCTCCAATTTCGTTGATAACTTTCTGTATATTTTCTATAGTGTAGTTTTTTTGGACATCTTGCATGTTTATTACATGCTGTATTCCTTGAAGACTTTCTTTGCATTCATCTACAGGGGATATTAGAGCTCGAGCCGCTTGCATGGCGTATGTATGTCCGCTATCAACGACTCCGCTTGTCAAGGAAGAACAGTAGTTATTTAACAACATGCCCATTCTTGAGCTGTTTTCGAAATTGGGTTTGTTGAATATTTCCGACCAAATATCCAGCATTTTCGGCAAGTTTTCGTCTAGGCAGTGACTGCCAACCAAGATTCCCTGTTCATATTGGCCTTGCAGATCTATGTGTTCTGTTACATGAGTTATAATGCTCAAGCCTGAAGTAGATTTGCTTACGTATTTGTCGAAATCTCTGTAGTTATAAGACTTGGTATCGAATTTATCAAGGGCATATTTGAAGAATGGCAGCAGTAGCCTTTGGGATTCATTTAAGCAATCAGTGCCAAGGATTCCCTTGAAATATGTTACTCCATTGGTATTTGCTTCACACATTTGAAGAGGAATAGTGCCAAAGATTGTATGAGTGAGAGTAGGAGCAGTTTTGTTTAAGGTAATCTCATCTATTTTCAAACAAGGCAAAGATTCCAGGCTTTCTTGCTTCTTCTGAGCAGCAGATAGCTCCAAGCCTTCTTCATAAATCTTTTCTCTTTCTTCTTTAGACAACTTTTTGACTTTAGTTTCCAATAACTTTGCTTCTGCAGCATTGAATATATCATCAAATTGTGGATCTGGTTGCATTGTCATTATAAGATTATGCTTGTTCTGAATGAAGTATTTCTCTATCACATCTTTTATGTAGCTGGGGTTTAATAGATTTGACTTCAATTGTTGGAGTAATTCGTTTACTTTTAAGGCATTGAGTATCGGACCTCCATGGTTCCATAACGGCATGAGATTGAACAGTAAATTTAAGCCAAATTTAGGAGACTGATGCTTGATTGATAACTCGAAACCGTGTAAAACACTTTCAATGTGGTCTTTCTCAAAACCTTTCTGATGTAATTCTTCAAGAGTTTGATTTACAATCTTCTCTACGACTGGAAACTTTTCTTTCTCAATATCCCTCAAACCGACAACGAATAACGTATCTCTGATTTGATTATCGTAACCTGTCAAAGAATTGTAACCTCCAGAAATATTTTTCTCAATCAAACTTTTGTAGAACGCAGAATTCGGTCCAATAATCATTAATTCTGCTAAGGCAGTAAGCATGAAGGTCTCGTATATATTTGTTATATCCGACATAACATAACCGATGGCAATTTGATTCTGTTTTTCAATTGGACCTCCAAATTGATCTAAACGGCAGCTAATTTCTGCACGTTTCATTTCTTTCCATCTCCCTTGAGGTGTTACGACGGTGTGAGCTGGGTCTAAATAACTGTATTTGCTCAAATACGCTTCGTTCAAAAATTTCAAGTTCTGTTCAAGAGGGAAGTTGCCATAGGAATAAATCCTAGCATTGCTCGGATGGTAGCAACTAGCGTGGAATTGCGTTAAATGTTTATGTGTAAGATTTGGAATGTGCAACGGATCTCCTCCTGATACGTATCCGTAAGTTCCTTGAGGAAGGATTGCATTAATAAATTTCTGGCCGAACAACGAGCTTGTCTCAGAGAATGCTCCTTTCATTTCGTTGTAAACGACACCTTTGAAGACTAATTCCGAAGATTTATCTTTTAAATCCTTATTTTCGAGTCTCCAGCCTTCTTGTAGGAAATCTAGACGAGCTAGGTTAGGTTTAAACACAGCATCTAGGTAAACCTTTTGTAGATTTTTGTAATCTACTTCGTTTTGCGACGAAAACGGGTAGAACGTGTAATCTGGTCCAGTTAGAGCATTCATAAAGGTAGCTAGGGATCTGTTCAGCATTTTGAAGAACGGATCGCGGACTGGATACTTCTCCGATCCACATAAAACTGTGTGCTCTAGAATGTGAGGCGTACCCATGGAGTCTAACGGCGTAGTTCGGAAACCAACTGAAAAAACGTTGTTC
Source organism: Agonopterix heracliana (assembly GCA_963693445.1). Lineage (NCBI taxonomy): Eukaryota > Metazoa > Arthropoda > Insecta > Lepidoptera > Depressariidae > Agonopterix > Agonopterix heracliana. The sequence goes on from OY856334.1 coordinate 559,533, forward strand.
GAATCGTCTCGTTCTAAATGCAGGTACTCGGTCTTTGTTTTCTCGTGTGTAAGGAAGTACGCTGTCATATTGTATTCTTTGATATGCTCGACTTCAGAGCAAGTGAACCCATGGCTTGATTTTCCCGGCTGAAGATTAGTGACAGATTCTTTCTTTTTTAAAATGCCGCTGGACTGTCTAGTGCTTACGGCCAGTCGATTGTGAAAACGATGCCAACCACTATTCTGCAGTCTTGAATACATCTTCGATTTTTTCGATTCCTGCAATGCACACTCACTTTTGTAATATTCCCGCTTATTTAAACTAAGTTGTTAATCGTGATGGTTATTCGATAGATGTTTTAGATGAGAACGATGCAATCGCATTACATTTTCGGTAAAAGAAAACCGGAATTACGAAAACAAATGAAAAATGATGCAAGATTTTTTTCATACTTACGCGCAATTGAAGGTTTATTTGTATTTATATGATTCCAGTGGACGAGGAATAATGTCCGTATCCTTTTTTCAGTTGGAATGTTGTAAATTACAACAATTATTCATCATATTTTTCGAAAAATCTAACCTCTACGCGAAATCAATCTCGGCTTAAATGACATTTAAATGGTATGTTGCCATTTTCGACAATCTACCAAAAACGCCTACCAAAAACATTCGGCCACACAACCAAAGAGAATTTAAACGCTAACGCCACACAACATGGAACAATCGAAAAAAAAAAAAACATTTGACAGCTATATTTTTCGATTAGAATCGTTCAGATTAGAATCATCCAGCAAATTTTTTGTTTATTCTTGACCGACTGAGACTTCTACTAAATTAGAAAGTATAAAGATGGTTTATATGGCAAGACTGACTGTGCGTTCCGAAACAAAGCACTTTGTAAAACTTTTCACTGAATCCTTGGATCCATGAACTTTAGAAAAAAATGTATACCCTTAATATAATCATTCTGTGCAACAAATGTAAAAAAAAGTAAAAGATAATCAATAAAGCATTTCAAAGGCTCAAATGCTTTGATTACTCTGAGAAGTCTCCGATTAATGTTAAGGAAAGCACGCAGTGTTTAGTGTTACATTTCAGAACGCAACCAGTGATGCCAACTTAGCAACTTTGTAGCTAGATCTAGCAATTTTTTGATGTCTGGCAGCTACAAATTTGTAAAACTAGTAGCTAAACTTTTTGGCTACTTTTTCTAGCAACTATTTGGATTTAGAGTTTTTGGAAGCCAGAGCCATAAAAATTAACTAAAATCCAGCAATAAATAAATAAATAAATAAATAAATAACGCTCACAGGCACATACATTGTAATGATCCCAAACTAAGCACTAAAGGCTTTTATTATGGAAACCATACAACAACGGCACGAACATATAACATCCATGACCGAACCGGGATTCGAACCCAGGACCCTGGTTTGGCAGTCCGGCGTGGTAACCATTACACCAACCGGGTCGTCGATAATAAATAAGGCTAAAGTATGAAAATAGCTAAATATTTGATTTACTTTTACTCACTCGAGTAGAATATTTCACTCTCGTTCTTACTTGTTTTTTTGTTACTACATCCGTTTATACGTGCGATACATAACATTTTCAACCTTTAATTGCACAGAATGAGCAAAAACATGGCCGTAACATGATAATAACCAACATAGGCGTAGCAAGGGGGGGGGCCGGGTGGGCCCGGCCCACCCCAGAATCCTTCTGGCCCACCCCAGAAATCAAATGAATCACTTACTAAAAGTAAGAGATATCAATTAATGATAAATAAACACGATGTTAATTTCTTGTGTTTCGTTTCTCATGTCCACTTTCTTGAAAAGTCAATGTGGTCTGAATGTACTTTCGCAAAATCTTGCAAGTCTTGAAGCAAAATCTTGAGCTCGCTACGCTCGCTCCTGTTTTTAGAACGTACTGCTTTGATTTTATTGATATTGCTGTAAAATCTCGAGCTCGCCTCGCTTCGCTCGCTTATGGCTAGACACATTGCAGTAAGATCTCAAGCTCACGTCGCTCGCTCCAGACTTGGGTGAAATGTCGAGCTCGCTTCGCTCGCTCTAGGTGTTGGATCGTATATCTTTTTATAGAGTAGTTATCTTGAGTTTGCTGTGCTCGTTCCAGCTTTTAGGTCATCAAAAACCCGAGATCGCTTCGCTCGCTCCAGAATTTAAACCGTATTACACGGATCTCACGGAAATCAGCTGAACAGCGTTTTATAAAACCCAAGGCTTTATAGGCTTTACTTATGATGGTATTAATGTGTGTGTCGTATAACAATTTAGAGTCGTGGATCACTCCGAGGTCCCGCACTTCAGACTCCCTTTGCAATGTTAGCCCTTTCAGCCTATAGTCAAAGAGGATTAGGTTGCGTTTTCGACTATAGGTGACAACGCTACACTTCGACGGATTGAGATCTAGATAGTTTCGAGCACAGTAGTCGAGCTCGCTTCGCTCGCTCTAGGTATTGGATCGTAATCTAATCATAAAGTAGTTATCTTGAGTTTGCTGTGCTCGTTCCAGCGTTTAGGTCGTAAAAAACTCGAGCTCGCTTCGCTCGCTCCAGAATTTAAATCGTGTTACACTTTTCTCACTATACCTATTGCAGTAAAATCTTGAGCTCGCTTCGCTCGCTCCAGAATTCAGTGAAATGTCGAGCTCGCTTCGCTCGCTCCTGGCTACGATTGTATCACAAAGACCTAGATGCAGTGCTCGCTTCGCTCGCTCCAAAATGCAGTGAAATGTCGAGCTCGCTTCGCTCGCTCCTGGCTACGATTGTATCACAAAGATCTAGATGCAGTGCATAGTGTATCACTAGCTCATTTAGCTTCACTCGCTCCAGGATTCAGTGAAATGTCGAGCTCGCTTCGCTCGCTCTAGGTTGTAGTTTTTATTACATCAACCTCGCCTGGGCCTGGCCCACCCTGGGAAAAAATCATTGCTACGCCCATGATAACCAATAACATTTTGAGAAATTTAACATTTTCAAATTATTTGCGTTATTTAAACCGATTTTGATGTTTAGCTACTTCTAGCAACTTTTATGGGATAGAAAAATGAGCAATCTAGCAACTTTTCGTGGAGTAGTTAGCTACAGCCCTAAGGTAGCAGTTGGCAACACTGAACGCAACCCGATGTCCCGGAGTTTTTGGCGGGCTTTGGTAGCTGACGTTTGGAGTCCTCATATTTCATCGAATTTTTATTGTTTATAGTGAGTTTTGGTTCGTAAAATTGGTGTTGTTTTGCGTAACAAAGTGTCGTGCAAGTGAACAATATATAGTTCAGTGAAATATGATGGTGCATGGGTCGTAAACAGGAAAAGTGTTCCGTGATTTTAGCGCGGCAAAGCGGTCGGTTCACCTCCTTCCTGTGGACTTCTCTGCTTTTCCTGCGTCTTTCGATTGTCTCCAAAAACTCCAAAGAACCATCAAAACGTCGAATACCAACGTTTTAATGTGAAAACAAAAGAAATATAAAAATAAAATAAGATTTAGCCAAAAGGTCTAGTAACCAGGCTAGTAAATACATTGAAAAACCAAAACCCGATGTCCCGATAATTTTTTAAAAAAATTTAAAAAAAAAATTATCCGATTGACATTTCTTTTATAAACACGTGTGAGCGTAATGAGCTCGCACGCAGTTATTTTGTGATAAAATAGCAAATAAGACAATCCAAAATGAGTTTATACAACTTCAAAAAGATCGCTGTAGTCCCCACAGCAAAGGTAAATATTAAAAACCACTGCTTCCCTAATACATTCCATAAAAAATGTCGACTTAAATTTATAACCTCTACTAACTCGTATTTGATAAACTTCCAGGACTTTATAGACATAATTTTGTCTAAGACACAAAGGAAGACGCCCACAGTAGTACACAAGCACTACAAAATATCCCGGATACGCGGGTTTTACATCAGAAAAGTTAAATTTACGCAGCAAAATTTCCACGACAGACTGTCCAGGATTATCCAGGTAAAGTGTTTTATATACTCTTCTGACGTTGAAAATTACAAGATACATATTTATACTCGTATTCTGATCTCAATGGGGTAGGCAGGAACACAAATAGTTAATTTAATACGCTGCTTTTATGCACTTTTTATTTAATTTTCAATTAACATCAGCGGATTCCTGTAATTGGTCTATTCTATGCTCATTTTTTTTTGTAACCATTCATTTGTAATTTGACTGTTGGTTTCCCGAATAAAAAATTTATAAATTTATAAATTTTTTTTTTTTATTTAAAATCGTAATTTACAGTATGTTGCACAATATTGTTAGTACAGTATCTATAAAAAAAACTTGAATTTGCCCGCAACTTAGTACCCGTAGATTTCTTCAACAGCCTATTGCGCCCCAGTAAAATATGTATTCCTAATTTCTTTATATTTTTAGTGGTTTACCCTAAGGCCCACTTGGCCCGGGTCTAGGGTGGCCAGATATTAGTGGTGGTAACTGCCTCCGTGGTCTAATGGTTAAGAGCATTGGACTCTTGACACGGAGGTTGTGGGTTCGATTCCCACGGGGGGCACCTAGTGAAATGTCACTTTGCGCATTTTTCCCTAGTTGGTTAGGACATTGCAGGCTGATTCACCTGATTGTCTGAAAAGAAAGATAATTCTGTGCTTCGGATGGCACGTTAAGCTGTTGGTCCCGGCTACTGTCTCTGGTGGTAGTAGTCGTTACATAAAAACCACGACAGAGGCCGTAAGCCGCCTTAGCGGTTTAAATAAACTCTGACACCAGGGCTTGCAGCCCACTCAATAAGAAGAAGTGGTGGCCAATCGTGACAAAAGATTCCCCGATGATAACAAGAAATAACTCAAGTTATAAATTCATTATACAGGGTAAATTTTATATCACTGCGGATAACTTCAGCATGTATTCTACTCATCAAACTGAACAACTTTTAATATGGAGCCAACATCGAAATAGCGAAAAATATTTAACTGATCGAGTGTGAAATTGTGAAAAATACCATCAGCTGTGCAGTAGGCCTAGCATACGACCTCCGAGAAAATTGAGACGTGTCTGTCTTTATTACTTTACATATGCCAAAATTATAATTTTGCACACTCGCTCTGGACGTTATTCTTTTTTTGTTGCTTAGTTGTTTGTGGCATGCTAGCCTACTCGACCCAAATGTACAGCGTATTTAAAGAAAGTTGTTTAGTTTGATGATCATCTCCTCTCCTGGCTTTTTGGTGAAGGAAAACATCGTGAGGAAACCTGCATGCTTTAATTTCGAGGTATGATTGTACCCACTGTCCATTATAAGTGGCGACGGGCTCACCCCCCGTCACACTGGACAGAGTTTCGGTACTACTGGTGAAACGTGGATGTTCTGAGGTTTCAGAATATCTCTGACTACCCCCTCGGGGAATATAGTCGTGAGCATATGCTTATGCTTATCATCTCCTTAACAATCAGTCAGTATGTTAAGAAGACCAAAAAATAAAAACTAATAATAAAGGTAAATCAATTAATGAATCTATTTAAAAACACTATAAATTACAATTAGTATATCACATATTGCTAGCGACAAGTAATCCCAGTAAGTATTGGTAATTTTAATTACAGGAGTTCCCAAAGCTGGACGATGTGCATCCGTTCTATGCGGACCTCATGAACGTGCTATACGACAAGGACCACTACAAGCTCGGGCTCGGACAGCTCAACACTGCTAGACATCTTATAGACAAGTAAGCATAATTAATAAGCTACATCGCTGAATTTGTGGAAATGATTAAAAATTTAAGGTGAGCTTTTATATCTTTCACTGACTACATTAACCACCGATTTAGAAGTAAAACTGTAATGGAGAAGAAATGGTAAGAAACTTCATAGCAAAAAGTTTTGAGTTAGGTGAGGTGTGATGATAGTCCATACGGAAGAGAGCTAGCAACTCAATCATTAGGCGGTGGTTCGATTCCTGGCCTGTACCACTATGTTCTAAGGAGTTGTTTGTTCGAGCATCACGCAAAAACTGCTGAACCGATTTTAATGAAACATTTTTATTTGATAGCTAATGATCTGATTCTTATTCTTATTCTGAATTAAAATCTGGTATATAATTTGTGCGGACGAAGACTCTAGTAATAATATAATAATATGTACATATATATGCTTTTATTCAGACATATTATTCTCTTTTTTTTTTAATTCTGCCAATCGGCAAAGGCTGGAGGCCTTTGCTATATTTATTTATTGCTTACTTTCTCTATTCTTTTCCGTGTTTCCAGCAACCGCCATCCCATTGTCTCAGTGATCTACCTCTCACTTATTTTTTTTTACCTTCTTTTAGGTGGGCTCCATTTTTCTGGCAACATGTACTAATCAGTAATACAATGTAATTCCAGCGTAGCCAAGGACTATGTGCGTCTCCTAAAGTACGGGGACTCGCTGTACCGATGCAAGCAGCTGAAGCGGGCAGCGCTCGGTCGCATGGCCACCATCATGAAGCGACAGGCCGCCAATCTTACTTATTTGGAACAGGTATGTTGTAATACAATGAATGTGATCAAAGCAGTTTATCCATTGCCAACACCAAATTCAACCTTTTGTACCCGACTGCGACAGGAGGGTTGTTTTTCGAGCGTATGTATGTATGCATGTATGTATGTATGCATGTATGAATGTATGTTTGTATGTCTATGTCTTTGGCACGCCCTACAGCCTAAACGGCTTGATGGATTTTAACGTATGAGGTGTCGTTAGATTTGTAAAAATCATGATAGTGACATGGGCCATATTATTTCAATATGGCGTCTGCAAATGAAAAAAGAGAGGGGGAAGAATCAATTTTTTTTCGTAAAAAAATACAATATGGGTATCAAATGAAAGCTGATGAAGAGCAGATTCCAAATATATATATACTATAGTGCTGTTATGCTGCCATTTTGACACAAGACTAAAAAGTATGAAATAAACTAAATTATTAAGAAAACAAAAAACCCGACTGCATAAAAAACTATTAACTGAAAAGATATTACTTATTAGGTAGGTATCGCAAACGGGCACAAAAAAAATTACAAAACACCTGACTATTTGTTAGTTATTAGTTTGTCCCCGCCTGCAATACCTACCTAATAATAAGTAATAGGCCCATCATATCGAACATTTAAATCGCAAACTAACGTCTAGTTCTGATTTTTTAATATGTTGTTAGGACCACTACCAGTAGCGTATATCCAAGTTTGCAGCTTCATAAGACCTGTGCTAACTTTGCAGCACCCGAAAAACCATCCCGTTTTTTGGTTTTTTGCTTACATCTCGAAGTCTATAAGTCGTATAGAAAAGGTTTCTAGGTACAAATTAAACCTGATAAAATTTCCTACACAACAAGTAGTATGTACTTGTCTCTTAGGACTTATCCTTTGAGAGCTACAGGGCCAAGAAAGCAATAGCATTTTAAAAATGATGAAATTAGTATGGCAACCCTCATGAAAGTTGAAGATAAAAAGAAAATGATTTCATATTCTTAATCAGCGACCCCGAAAATCCCCGGATACAAATTTGCAGCTGATTTGGTGAACCTTTAAAAGCTACTTTGGCGTTTGAAATCTATGCATTTGTTCAAGGTCCACAACCCTATCTGTCGTAGTTTCCACGGGCCGTTGACATCATCCGTCAGGAATCGATCTTCCGAAGAAGTCAAAGTTTTCCTTATATCACCAGAGCATCCATATGATGACCCCTAAATGTCATCCTTGTACCGTAGGGGGAACCCGCAGATCAATAGGAGGTATCTAGTCGATCCCCACTTTGCATAGTAAAGTAGATAGATAACCGGATAATTGTTCGCAGAGTTCCCCCCAACCAACGCATAGTAAAATAATTTCGGAGATCATAATAAGGATGCCCTGGTGATAAAAGGAATTTTTCGACTTCCTCAGAAGGTTGACTCCTGATGGATGAGATCAACAGCCCGCGGAAACTATGAAAGATAAGGCTATGGATCTTGAAGAAATGTATAGAAGACCTTGGTCAGATTTGGATGGCGGTAAAAAAAATCAAAAAATGCGAAATCCAAGATGGCTGCCATGGAAATTTAAAACGCCAAAGCAGCTGTTAAAGGTTCACCGAATCAGCTGCAAATTTGTATCCGGGGATTTTCGGGGTCGCTGATTAAGAATATGAAATCATTTTCTTTTTATCTTCAAATTTCATGAGGGTTGCCATACTAATTTCATAATTTTTAAAATGCTATTTCTTTCTTGGCCCTGTAGCTATCAAAGGATAAGTCCTATGAGACAAGTACATACTACTCGTTTTGTAGGAAATTTTATCAGGTTTAATTTGTACCTAGAAAACTTTTCTATACGACTTATAGACTTCGAGATGTAAGCAAAAAACCAAAAAACGGGATGGTTTTTCGAGTGCTGCAAAGTTAGCACAGGTCTTTCGAAGCTGCAAACTTGGATATACGCTACTGGTAGTGGTCCTAACAACATATAAAAAACTCAGAACTAGACGTTAGTTTGTTATTTTAGCGATTTTTTGTGTAAGATATGACCGGCCTATAATAACATTCAATTTGCTCAAACCACGTTATCATAGCTGATTAAAGGAGCTTGTTTTTATTTTTTATCTTTTCTGTTAATAGTTTTTTATGCAGTCGGGTTTTTTGTTTTCTTAATTAACCTTCAAATTTAAAGGATTTGTTGTCTTTACTACCGCCAAGTTCAAACTCAATCATGAGGAGGCGGTTCGATTCCTGGCCTGAACCTCTATCTAAACTATTATAAAACTGTAACTGAAGTGTGTCTGTACATTGAAGATATTTACAAAAAAAGATTACGATTTGGTTTTTAGGTACCTATCCCCGACTCGAAATCAACCTTTTTTTTTAAATTTGTCTGTCTGTTTGTTTGTTTGTTCGCGCATCACGCAAAAACTACTGAACCGATTTTGATTAAAATTTTTTTTGTTTGATAACTTATGACCTGACTTAAAATCTGGTATATAATTTGTGCGGACGAAGTCGCGGGTAAACACTAGTAAAATTTATAAATTTGTTTTCATCATTGGCTCGGCGGTGAAGGAAAACATCGTAAGGAAACCTGCATTCCCGAGAATGAAAAGAAAATACCATAAGTTTGGAGGTATGCGTAAAATATGGGCGAGTTTGGAGCGAACACAATGGATCAGCAATTATTATTTGTGGTTGGGCTCTTGCAAGCAGGGGTCTGGTCCTTTGTGTTCGCCCCAAGCTCACCCATATTTTACGCATACCTCCGAACTTGTGTTATTTTCTTTTCATTCTCGGGAATGCAGGTTTCCTCACAATGTTTTCCTTCACCGCCGAGCTAGTAAATGATAAATACAACCGTACATAAATTGCGTAGAACTTAGTAGTACAGGCCAGGAATCGAACCGGCGCCTCATGATTGAGGCTCTCTTCCGTCATCGCTCTTAGACCAGAATAATCGCATTGTTATAAGCCTAGGCTTGCTATAGCCCTCCCAAAATAATAATACTACCGCCACCTGTTGTTTTTTTTGCTGACCTTGATAAACACGTCACTGTGTAAAATGTTCAGGTGAGGCAGCATCTCGCCCGTCTGCCGTCCATCGACCCGTACACGCGCACCATCATCATATGCGGCTTCCCCAACGTCGGCAAGTCGAGCTTCATAAACAAGGTACGTTTAAGTGTGGTCGAAAAAAAAGGATTCACATTCATCATCAATTTAAATTATTATGATTATTTATGGTACAGTCGCCATACATCTACCAGAAACTAAAATAAATAAATTAAAAAAGTAAAAAGAACTTTATTCATCCACACATTTTGCAGTTGCTTTCATAATTTAAATATAAATATGTTTTACATAAAGAGTGTGCAGATGAAAAGGAAATAACCTCAGCATAGTTGCTGTTAATTATGGTTTTACCTTTTTTACAATCGCTCCGCTGGATAACAATATTTATTATTCGTATTATTTAATAATTTATATAAAGTAAATTACTAAAATTAAACTGGGGCATTAAAACTAGGGCAATATCAGTTAAAATGCCTAATGCCACCTGCCTAATTCAAGCAAATCAACACTATCTCATCATTAGGATCCTTGAATCGTGGATGTTCTGAGGTTTCAAAACATTTCTGACTAGGGGAATATAGTGGTGAGCATATGCTATGCTATACTATGTCAGGCCTGTCACACTCCGCACTGTAGGTATCGCCGCGCCGCGACGTCGCGGCCTAGTTCAGTCGAGTGCCACACGCTCATTGCATCGCGCGTCGGTCACTGCCTCGGATCTAGGTACTTACGCTCGATTCAATCTTGCGTTGCTGACATCCCTTACCATTCACGCACAGAGGCAATGTGTGCGTGACATTCACCCACAGAGAGTCAATGTGTGCGTGACATTCACCCACAGAGAGTCAATGTGTGCGTGACATTCACCCACAGAGAGTCAATGTGTGCGTGACATTCACCCACAGAGAGTCAATGTGTGCGTGACATTCACCCACAGAGAGTCAATGTGTGCGTGACATTCACCCACAGACAGTCAATGTGTGCGTGACATTACCCACAGAGAGTCAATGTGTGCGTGACATTCACCCACAGAGAGTCAATGTGTGCGTGACATTCACCCACAGAGAGTCAATGTGCGAGTGTCAGTCGCGCTTGGAGCGAGTGTTCTTAAGATAATTTTATTCCGAGAGCGAAAATGCGCGCTGCATACAAACGTACTATGGGGATATTTTCAATACTAACCAATTAAAGTCAATGTAATTTTGCAGAAACAATCTAGAAACAAATCTCTATGGTTGTATGGAGTCAGATTTTCGTTAGAATATACAGTTTCAATGCTAGGATTAATTTAAGTTTTGTATGGAAATCTTTGAGGCACTTGCACTGAATTTTTAAAACTATACATTTTAACGAAAATCTGACTCTATACAAGCATAGAAATTTATTACTAGATTGTGTCTGCAAAATTTCATTGACTTTAATTGGTTAGTATTGAAAATATCACCATAGTACGTTTGTATGGAGCGCGCTCCGAATTATATCCTCTTAAATAGGGAACCTTCTGTTGTACTCTTAGTTGTGACTATGTTAATTTACAATAAAATGTTAACAATGTATGTGTAATGTTGTCAGATAACTCGCGCCGACGTGGAGGTGCAGCCCTACGCGTTCACGACCAAGAGTCTGTACGTCGGACACACCGACTACAAGTACCTGAGGTGGCAGGTGCGTTTTATTTTATACTAGTGTTTTCCCGCGACTTCGTCCGCACAAATTATATACCAGATTTTAAGTCAGATCATAAGCTATCAAACAAAAAAAGTTTCATCAAAATCGGTTCAGTAGTTTTTGCGTGATGCGCGCTTAGATCAAAATAAAATTAATGGATAGGCCTAAAGCGCGGTAAGTTGAAGCAAACTACTGGTGCACTTGGTCCATACAAACTAGCGCCATTATCTGTCAAATCTAGGGCACTTGCATACAAATTTGAAGTAAACCTTTCATTTGTTTTACCTCATTTTTCGCGTAAGGCCTATCCATTCATTTTATTTTGATCTAAGGATGTGCGAACAAACAAACAAACTAACAATTTTGTCAATAGATGGCGCTGTACGTTTTTAAATCGCGCTATCGATATGTTATTTGACTTTATATGAAGTGAACCGCTACTTTTTTATTCCTCATGATTTTACGGTTTTATAATAGTTAAGATTCGCTGTTGCCCACGACGTGGTGTGAATTTTGGAAAACTTTAACACCTCGTTGTATTTCTTATCGATTTTCATAAATTTTTTTCTAAATCTAGAATTAAACATTTTAACGGGTTCTTACCGCGTTTTTGTATATTTGAGTTTCCGATATTAAGTTATTATTCTCAAAATGTTTTATTCAAAATGATATCACATAGATAACTATCTGACGTCATTTTTACTCTACCATCGCGTCGGAAGGTGTTCCGTTGTAGAGAAGATGCGGCCAGAATCTGTACAACACGCAACTAGATAAAAAAACAATGATTATACATGGTGTTAGAGTAAACGGGTTATTTTACACAAAATTTCACACAAAATTAATAATCAGCTTGGATAATTATCGGATGATAATCAAAGAAAATAATTATCTTGATAATTTCGAACCCTGGTTGTTAGTAATAAACAAGTTTGAACCGCCACCAGGTGATAGACACGCCCGGCATCCTGGACCACGCGCTGGAGGAGCGCAACGTGATAGAGATGCAAGCTGTCACCGCGCTCGCTCACCTGCGCGCCGCCATCCTGTACTTCATTGACCCCTCCGAGCAGTGCGGCCATAGCATCGAGGAACAGGTATCTTAATAAAATACATACATACATCTTAGATTATCAAAGATAGACAGTCAAAGTCACGAAAGCGTCGAAAAAAATAGAAATAGACTGGTTCCAAAACCCTATACATATGCACGCACACATACATAATTAGTATGGCGCCTCACGCACACCAACCTAAGAAAGTTAGCCCCTTTTGTTTTATACGGAACAAGTGCGAGGCTCATTCTAGACATATACTTTTTCTAAGACATACATATACTCTCGCTATACCACAGGGGTAGGCAGAGACTACGGCTCCACACACTACGATTCTGACATAATTCTCTCGCCTCCTCAAAGTCAAAGTCAAATACATTTATTGCAAAACTGTAGGTGCTCATCCCCTTTCATACATACGTACTACGAACAAGAATAACTATAGAAGAGTACCTAACTCTAAACCATAGAGGTATTATACCAGGAATAGAGGAACATACAGCTGAGAGAGCAAGATGTACCTAGCGGCACCATTGTATAATAGAAAGAGATACGTGACGCTAGGCAATACGACCGTTTTTTAGTCTCCAATTAATTTTTACAATTCGGTTTCCGTGAATAATTGCGAATCTAAAGTGAAATCGTAGATAATTTTATGAAATATACTGACACTACTTCATTAATCTATCCACCACTTCACGTTAGACTCAGAATTATAGACAATATTCGAATTTTTGCCTGCGAATAGTCTCCAAAAAACATCCAAAAAAGGTTTCATTTGACAACTCATGTTTGTTGCTCTATTCCTGTAAGGTATAATACCTTTATGCTCTAAACAAAATCAAAAAATGACATGTTGTATGAGTTTTGGCGGCTAGGTACAGTTTTTAAAGAACAAATTTAGAACACGGTACACTTTTTTTGGTGCAACTTTTTGAGCTTCATTTACACTTCTATACATTCTTATTCGTAGCATACGTATGTTTATTCATAATCATTTATTCCTTGCTTGATTGTGTACGATGACTTCTTTTCTTAGTTTACGTTCCAACAATCTACCTCGTCGAGGTGTGCAAGGATGCTAATAATATCAATCCTTTAGAGTCCTTCTTAATATGCTGACACTTTTTTAAGGGGATGATAGGACCATCACTAAACAACTTTCTCTATGGCAACAACATCGAAGGCGCGACAAAAAATGTGGTGTTCCATATAAAACTGGAAACCTACTTGAGCCAAATGGGACAGCTGTTTTTTTTTGCGTTTTCGATGTTGGTGCCGTAAAGAAAGTTGTTCAGTTTGATGGTCTCATCGCCTTAAAAAAGCGTCAGCATAATAAGAAGGACCCTGTATATCTCTTCATGCACTTCCGCATAACATTAATGACAGAACATTACACTACACCAACCGGGTCATCAAATCGCGTTTATTTATGAATTCGTCCATAAAAGAGATAAAAAAATCGTGTTCTTTTTTTCAAAACACAGACATTTTTGAAAAGAAATATTTATTTTAGTTTTTTCATAAGTATGTCAAATTTTTTGAACCGCGTCGATATAATTTTGTGTAACTTTGAGGCTAATTTGTATATTTCGAACAACCACAGCAAGGCATAGCAAATTCAACCACAAACCCAATCGACCAGTTGGCACATTCTAAACCCACTCTGCCTTCCAATCCAAAGGCCGTGGGTTCGAATCCTCTCGAAAACTACAAAATTTTATTTATTTTCTCTTGGCCCGATCGAAGCTGAGCTCCGTGTATTGCGGTGCGTCAGTCAAAACGCGGCCTATATTATATCAGTTTGTCAATATGGTCGCTCGGTACGTCTGTCTGTATGTAACCGGGCATTACCCTTGACAAACACATTTATTTATGTTTTTTAGTTATCTTCGATTATCTACCTACCACAGACTTAAAAGAAGAACAGACGGAATGTCATCTAATCATGAGTGAAGCACCCATTTCTTTTGTGTGCGTGCTATCACGCGGTACATAAGGTGACGGGTTGTAGGACCTGCGCCTAGAGCTAGTGCATCTGTGTGAGTGTAGGTCCCTTGTAGAACAAACGAGATTGTATTACCTTGCATGCTTAACATCTTTTTAGTGCAATACTCGGTCCGTATTTCTTTACCTACACTAATATTATTTGGAAAGATTTGATTTTTTTGTCTGTTTGTATTGAATAGGCTCCGAAACTACTGGACCGATCTGAATAATTCTTTCACCATTAGAATGCTACATAAGGGCCAAGTGTGTGTCGGGAAGATTCTATGGCGGTATCAAGTTCGCTGCGGTCAGCTAGTCCTTGATAAACACAACATTTATTTATGGCTTTAGTCAACTTTGTCACGTTTTAGTGAAATAAAATACACCCATATTTTTAATTAGTCAAAATTTAAGGGTGCATTTTGGTAATGAATCTTTCTGAAACCAAACGACTTTGCCTAAGGAACATGGCTCGAAAATCGTAAAAAAATTGTTTGCACCTCCCATAGAAAATTGATCGGCTGATCCATACTTTTGTATTTCCCAAAAAAAATTTTCGTTTTTCGTATTAGGGAAAGTTTAGGTTCATCTATGGACTGTGTCTGAAATAAATAGTACTTAATTAAAAACATTGGGGCGTGTTTATGATTTTAGGTCACTTTCCTTTTTAGTGTGCAGTGAGAATAAAATGCAGGGTGCAAACTTAAGGGGTGCTTTAGACTATCAAACCGAACAACTAAAACGAGGGAACAAACATTGAAACCGTGAAAAAAATCTGCTGCTTCATACATTTTGAGTCGAGTAGGCATTGCAGTTTGGTATGGAACAGCAGTTTTTTTTTGCGATTTCAGGTTTGATTGCATAGTAAAAGTTGTTCAGTTTGATGGTCTGAGCCACCCCTGCAAAAGGGAAGTGTTTACGAGTACAAAAGCACCCAGTATTATACTGAGAAGTAATAAAAACCAAATTGAAAATTTACAGATATCCCTCTTCGAGAGCATCCGCCCGCTGTTCAGCAACAAGCCGCTGATCGTGGTGCTGAACAAGAAGGACGTCGTCAAGAGGGAGGATCTTCCCCCCGCCAAGAAACTACTGCTCGACCAGCTGGAGGAGTCCTGCTCCAAGGGCAACCTTGTGAAGTAAGGGATCAAAATTGTACAATTTTTTATTTATCCATGTGGTGGTCCAGTGGCGAGTAACCTTGCCTGCCGTGCAGGAGGCGATGGTTCGATCCCCGTCCAGGCCGACTCGTACCAATGAGTTTTTCGGAATTTATGTACGATTTTTAACACCACTGGCTTTTCGGTGAAGGAAAACATCGTGAGGAAACCTGCATGCTTCAATTTCGAGGCATGTATTGTCCCCACTGTCCATTACAAGTGGCGACGGGCTCACCCCCCGTCACACCGACAGAGTTTCGGTACTACTGGTGAAACGTGGATGTTCTGACGTTTCAGAATATCTCTGACTACCCCCTCGGGGAATATAGTCGTGAGCATATGCCTACTAGCTGTAGAATCTAAAATAAATAAAAAAACATTTATATTTTCAGTGCTGACTCGAACTCAGAGTTATCAAAGGTCCCGATAATGGAGAGTTCCACAATGACGGAGGAGGGCGTGCAGGAGGTCAAGATGGAGGCCTGCGAGAGACTCCTCGGTCACAGGGTCACCGAGAAGATGAGGAGCAAGAAGGTAAGCCGGCGTCATGCGCCACGTGAGTGTAGCTACATAGTGCAGGAGGTCAAGATGGAGGCCTGCGAGAGACTCCTGGGTCACAGGGTCACCGAGAAGATGAGGAGCAAGAAGGTAAGCCGGCGTCATGCGCCACGTGAGTGTAGCAACATAGTGCAGGAGGTCAAGATGGAGGCCTGCGAGAGACTCCTGGGTCACAGGGTCACCGAGAAGATGAGGAGCAAGAAGGTAAACTGGATCCCTTTACTATTTATAACATTGATTTAAATAAAAGGGAAGATATGGTACTAGCCTCCAGCGCATGGACCGTATAAAGCGAGTCCCCCGTGACCTACCCGACTCAGTCGCTATCCGACCGGCGTTTGGATGACACGCGTGCGTGAGTGAAATCTGTTTTTATTTTTCGGTGGAATAAAGGTACCACAATGCCTTCGTGTGCATTTAATCGTTGCAAAAATCATTCGTTTGAAAAAACAAATCACACGGCATTACTTTTGACTCGTAAGTACAATGAAAACTTAATATTTCTTATTTATAAATGTCTCGATTCGTTATATTTCATCGCCATTTTGCAGAACGAGACAGAGATATACGATACGTAAGTGTGCGACAAGTTAAGCTGTTGGCGCGTTACCCGCATCCCGGCCATATTATATCGTCCTGTTCGCACGCGATCAGCTGTGTGTCATGCTGTCTCTTTCATTTTTGATGTATGATATTAAGCTTAGTTTGGTGAGTATAATGTATCTGTGTTAGTACGAGATCCGTTTTTCGAGTACGCAATATTAGAACGTACCGCTTCTTCCTCTATATTTATTCAAAGATTTATAACTAACTAGAACACCGCGGCGAACTTGGTACAGTAGTAGGTACCAGGTTTATATGGCTTACCGATGTACTGCGCAGTTGATAAATAAATTAACTGCCTCCGTGGTCTAATGGTTTAAGAGCATTGGGCTCTTGACACGGAGGTCGTGGGTTCGATTCCCACGGGGGGCACCTAGTGATTGCAGGCTGAGTCACCTGATTGTCTGAAAAGAAAGATGATTTCGTGCTTCGGATGGCACGTTAAGCCGTTGGTCCCGGCTACTATCTCTGGTGGTAGTTGTCGTTACATAAAAACCACGTCAGAGGCCGTAAGGCGGTTTGAATAAACTCTGACACCAGGGCTTGCAATTGCAACCCACTCGATAAGAAGAAGTTGATAAATTTTAATAGCGCGCGAAATTATATTGACCAATCCGTAGAAAGAGAATCAACTAGAAAAGGCATTAAAATAATAATAGTCACGAAAACGAGACAGCCTTATACGCTAATTACACAGAGTGAATGCGACAAAATCCATGTCGTTTGTCCCTTTCTGCGTATGCGATATTTTTGTTTGCCACAGTTGAAATTGCATACAAAATCTTGCAACTATGGCAAACAAAGGCACGATTTCTCATACATTTTTGTCATATCTCTGTCCCTTTCGAGTATACGCTGTCAGGAAATCTATAGAATACTCAACCTACGGACCAATCAGTATGTGCCACCTTCAATCCGTTTACGCTATTGGCTAATTTGTTTCCGCGCCCTTTTCGCTGCTATCCGACTTTGCACTCTTTGATTACTAAATGACTTCGGGTTTTGTCGGGGACTTGGGCCTGCTCTGCGCAAACGAAGATTAACGAACGGCCATATTTTCCTGGTCGTACTGTAATAGACACACACACACCGAGGACAGTCGCCTCGGTCAACAAACATGTGATCTGAGGCTTTCTTATTTACTGTCCGAGGTTAGTATACTATTTTTCTTCTCGACGGAGTTGAAAGCGACAACTTCGTTTAGCGCAGCGGGACGATAATAATTGACGCTTTACGTCCGGAGGGGGAAATATTTAAAAAGTGCTTTTGTTCATTCTTTTAAATCGAAAATACGGCACACGCACGCACTTTTCGGAGGGCCGGGCAATCGCCTTTCTCATATAATAAAATCTTTATCGGAACCTCATACTACTTGATACTTGAACCCTTGCCCACAGGTGGACGGTATACTGAACCGCCTGCACGTGGCCACGCCCTCCCCCCGCGACACGAGGCTCCGCCCCGCCGTCATCCCCCCGCAAGTGTTGGCGAAGAAGCAAGCCGCCGCCGAGAAGATTGCGAGGAAACGCAAGCTGGAGCGAGAGATTGAGATCGAGGAGGGAGACGACTATGTACTCGGTGAGTGGGGGTTCCCATGTATCTAAATTATTATAAAACTGTAACTGAAGTGTGTCTGTACATTGAAGATATTTACAAAAAAAAGATTACGATATGGTTTTTAGGTATCCCTGACTCGAAATCTACCTTTTTTAGAAATTTTGTCTGTTTGTTTGTTTGTTCGCGCATCACGCAAAAACTACTGAACCGATTTTGATGAAACTTTTTTTGTTTGATAGCTAATCTGACTTAAAATCTGGTATATAATTTGTGCGGACGAAGTCGCGGGTAAACACCAGTACATCATTAGTTAGGATTCCGTACCCAAAGGGTGAAAACGGGATCCTATTACTAAGCCTACGTTGTCCATCCGTCGGTCCGTCCGTCTGTCCTACTTATTTAGGGCTGTAACTTTTGAAGCGTTATAGCTAGACAGTTGAAATCTTCACAGAATGTGCGTTATTATGGCGGAAATACATACAAGCGTCAAACTTGGTGTGATTATAGAGCAAACTCTACAGTATAACGTAAAATGCCCATGATAGGGTTCCAGTAGAATAAGAAAATGTTTACTCCAGTATTTTAGAAGTTAGAGGGGGGGAGGGGGTACTATTTTTAGCGAAAAAATTTGTTTTCACCTCACAAGCTCGGAAAGATTCTGTTTATCATTCGAAATCTGAGTGCAAAAGCGCATTTTATCCGCTAGCGTGGAAAGAGTTTTTGAAATTCGAATCTATCTATTCAATATTTTACTATACCGCCAATCCACTGAAAATGCTTGATAACTATTTCATGTCACTGGCCAGCACCAACTTTTTAAAATGTTCTTTTTAGCAATTAACTTTTTTTCCTCGCTGAATGTGCAAAATTATTCGCTCTCGCTCTCGCTGCAAAGTTATTCTGCGTCTCGTAACTTTGAATCCTTCGCTAAGCTCAGGTTTCAATACAAGTACTCGCGCCAAAAAGCAACTTTGCAGCCTAGCATTACAAATAACTATTTCTTCATAACTACGACATTTCTGTTTTTGAGTTACTGTTATCTGTCTTCATGCCAAATTTCGATTCAATAGGTGCAAAAATGAGCGAGTTATTGAGGTGGGGCACACAGTATATAATGGACGAAAGTATAAGGGTTCCTTTAACTACGAACCCTAAAAAGTCAGCATATTAAGAAGGACCCTGTATAGCCTATGGGCCCTGCAGTGGGACGCATATAGGCTGATATAGTAATGTATTTGTTCACTTGCAGACCTACAGAAGAACTACGCTGATATAGCCGAAGAGGAAAGACATGACCCCATACCAGAATTCTGGGAGGGTCACAACATAGCTGACTACATCGACCCGGACATATTCGAGGTAATCATTATAATTTATTGCATTATGTGGTACTCAGACGTAAACTCATGAACATGTGCATTTTTCCCATTCTCACCTACGGTGCTTAAACATGGTCTTTGACAAAGGACCAAAAGTCAGGCCTCAAATTTTATCTAAGGGCTAATGGAGCGCAGCATCCTTGGCTTAAAACTGATCGACCGGGTCAGAAATTAGGCCATTCACGCCAGAACCCAAATGACAGACGTTGTCACCACCGCTGCCAATCTGAAGTGGGGTTGGGCTGGACATATCTGCCGCATGCCAGATGACCAGCAAAACGACTGCCAACTGGTCCTCAGTAAAACAAAAGTAAAACTCAAGCTAGTAAATGATAAATACAACCGTACATAAATTCCGTAGAACTTAGTGGTACAGGCCAGGAATCGAACCGCGGCCTCATGATTGAGGCGCAAGCTCTCTTCCATATGGGCTATCACTGTGGAATGCTATACAATTCTGACTCAAGGTGTGAGTCGTGCGCACTGCGGCCCATTTGTCGCTGACCTACGACGTAGGTCGTCAGCAGTTAAAGTGTATGTTGTCAGCATGTAAGGGAAGAAGCCCTTATCTATTAAGAGTCATTTTACCGCTCAGTGGAGCATCCTGAACCATCATATTTTTCAATCAATCAAATCAGGCCCACATCAACGAAAAACGATGAAAAAAATCTTCGAAAAAGTATATGTCTGGAATGAGCCTCACGGTTAAACCGTATAAAACAAAAGGAGCCAACTTTTATAGGTTGGTGTGCGTGAGGCGCCATACAAATTATGTATTATATATCCCAACGAAAAACGTAAAAAAGCGTGTATATGTATAGGGTTTAGGAGCCAGTGCTGGTTCCAATTTTTTTCGACGCTTTCGTATCTTCGACTGTCAATCTTGACATATAACTTTATCAGAGGAAAAAATGATACGGGAGTCGCATGGCTAGAGGTCTACCGAGAGGAGGTCTGCGTCGGCTCGTGATTTTTCTGACCATGCGGCTCGGCCATTTTGTGAACTCTTTTGTGTTTTAACCTTAAAACAATCACCTGAGACTCTAAACTACTTACATTGGTAAACTGCCACTCTAGATTTAATTAAAACTACTGATCATTTTCCTACGTATAATATTCATATAACGAGACGTTGGCTGAATTGTGATAACACATCGAATTGAAAAATGATAGCTGTAAACACTGTTCCATTCTTCCTCTCTTAGCACAGCCATCCACACATCTAAAATGTAATCAAAAACTAAACTTTGAACCTCTATTCTTGCAGAAACTAGCGGAACTGGAGAAGGAGGAAGAACTACGCGAGGCAGGCGGCATGTACGCGGTGCCCAAAATAGAATACGACGAAACCATGCGAGAGATACGGGACCTCGCCGTCCAGATACGGTACGTGACTATGATGATCAGATGTATGTTAAACTGTGAGAAGCAGGCGGAATGTACGCGGTGCCCAAGATAGAATACGACGAAACCATGCGAGAGATACGGGACCTCGCCGTCCAGATACGGTACGTGACTATGATGATCAGATGTATGTTAAACTGTGAGAAGCAGGCGGAATGTACGCGGTGCCCAAGATAGAATACGACGAGACCATGCGAGAGATACGGGACCTCGCCGTACAGATACGGTACGTGACTATGATCATAAGATGCACAGAACATTATAAGAGGGTTACAGCCATGTTGTGCTACTTCGAATCAAATTAAAGATTCAAAAATTTTTCAATCTTTAATTTGATTCGAAGTAGCACAACATGGCTGTAACATCAATAATATTGGAACAGGGTGTGCCATCTATATTGTATGAATTCAAGTTGTAATATTTGACTTGCAAGTTGGTTGGTTGTAATACTGCCAGTAGATGGCGCGCACGTCCCCTTAAGACGTAACAGATTGAAAATTTCGTTCTCTGGGTAGTGAGCTCGGTGGTGTAATTGGTTAGCACGTTTCCCCGGTTTGGAAGAGCGTGGGTTCAAGTCCCGCCCGAGACAAAAATTTTTCAATCTTTAATTTGATTATAAGAGGGGTTAGAAATGCAAAGTTGCTCTTTTGCTTCGGAGACGGCTGTCGCCACTTGTCTTCCCGCTCACGCTGCTACAATTACACATGCCCTCTCGCTCGCACCACGCCGCGCGCCTTATGGTGTTATGCAAATCATTGCATAACCTGTGGCGACACGTTCCACGCCTACTTTGTACTTCTAACCACTCTTATAATGTTCTGTGATCAGGTGTATGTTAAATAAAACAGAAATAGGGTACCCGTTGGATGGCAGCGCAGGACCGGTCGTTATGGCGATCCTTGGGGGAGGCCTATGTCCAGCAGTGGACGTTCATCGGCTGATATGATGTGATTTTGTAAACTAACAACAATCACTGGAAGCAAACGTGACATTTGCTGTTCCATTAATGCAATGCACTTCTCTTCTTCATTATTTAATTAAATGACTATGTATTACTGTATACATTACTTTAGCTTAAGAGCCTACCGAGCCTATTGTGCTGCCCCCAATCGTATTTTTTTTATTTCTAAACAATTAAACAATATTTCCAAAAAACAAGAATGTCACATTGTAGTCCTGATTGGCTTTCAGTTTATCGAAACATTACATATTATTATATTTTACGCTTGTAGCTAAAGTGGCCACTTTTGGCGGTTTTATAGATAATAACTACAAGCATTATAAAAACAATAAATTGAAAATCAGCAATGACTACAATGTGACATTCTTGTTTTTAAATGTTTCATGTTTTGTTGTTTAATTGCTAAGAAATTAAAAAAATACGATTGAGGGCAGCACAATAGGCTGCAGCCTTAAGAATTTATATTGTAATAGTCATTAAGTAGTGTCGTGAATAAATTATTTTGAGATTCAAATCAAATTCTCGAAACTCAAATTTATGAAACTACTAATTTTGTTTTACGATTTCGGGTTTGCTCATGTTGTAAAAGTTGATCAGTTCGATGGTCTAAACTTTACAATTCTAAAGTCTAAAGCACCCCTGAATATTTGGAAAGTGTTTAAAAATCACCAAGAATGCCTTCTTAATATGCCGACAGTTTTTTAAGGTTTTTTATCTATCACACGATCAATCTGAACAACTTTCTCTATGGGACCAAATTGAAATCACGAAAAAAAATCGGCTGTTCCATACAAATCAAATCTGAAAAACTTTATCCAAATGTATGAGACATAAACTTTTTTTTCGCTATTTCGTTTAGACAATCTAACTGAACAACTTTCACTAGGAGATCGTCAAAGATATCGCGTAAGTAAACTATGAAATGAAATAGTAGTATATTATTTCTTGGCCCGATCGAAGCTGAGCTCCGTGTATTGCGGTGCGTCAGTCAAAGCGCGGCCTATATTATATCAGTTTGTCAATATGGTCGCTCGGTACGTCTGTCTGTATGTAACCGGGCATTACCCTTGAGAAACACAACAATAGAAGATTACACACCGAGGACAGGAAAGTAAGAAAAGGTCTATAGGCCTACCATAATTTTTTACCATACTTTACTACTGTAGTTACGTCATCAATTTTGTATTGAATTTCGGACAGCGCTCCTAGTGGGTACGTTGAGAACTTATTTCTGCCATACGAAATTGGCGACATAACTACAGTAGTAAAGTGCAATGAAAACTCGTGGTAGGTCCTCTGATCTGAGGCTTTCTTATTTACTGTCCGAGGTTAGTATACTATTTGTCTCCTCGACGGAGGAGGTGGAAAGCGACAACTTCGTTTAGCGCAGCGGGACGAGAATTGACGCTTTCCGTCAGGAGGGGAGAAATATTCATTACTTATCATTAACACCTTTATTTTATCCGAGACTTTCAAAATGGTGGTTCGGTTTGTCTTGTAAGTTTGATCGCGTTCATCTCGAAAATTACCCTTGATAATAGTATGTCCGTATGCCCAGCGGGGCCCTCGGCCCTAGGGCTTTGAAACCTAGCTAATCATTTAGTGCTCATTTAGTGCTCTCTGAATATATATGGCTTATATTTAGTGCTTCAAAGATAACGGAGTTATATCAAATCTAAGCTGGCGTCCGCCCAGCGGGGCCCTCCTTTATTATGGGCAAAAATGATTAAAATGTTACATCAATATTTAGTGCTCTGAATTCCTATTAAAACTGTATCAAAAGATTTGATCTAGCTGGTTTGGTTTAAAAATTATTGCATTTTTAAGTTTTTAATTTCCAGCGGGGCCCTCTCTTGTTTGACTATATAAATCGCTGAAATTAATGTCACCATTTAGTGCTTGATGCCAGGTATCTGTCTGTATGGTTAATTTACACATTCTGCTTCTAATAAACCTGGAAAATGCAATAATATCTCGCAACATTGATTCATATAAATGACATTTCGTGGACAGTTGGCATCAGAAGTAGATAGAGAGCTTTACTTGTCCGTGGTTTCCTAGGGGATCGCTAGAGGGCGCTACGGTCTAAGCTTTCAGACACAAAGTTTTATCAAAATCGGTCCGGTAGTTTAAGTGTAGGGACACACCTGCGGAACGTTCCGTGCCGAACATTCGGCTGAATACGTGTCTACAAGGAAATATGGTGCGTTATGGTACGTACTGGTGTGTCGCAGGTATAGGGAAAAGCGTTGCGCGCGTATTCAACCGAACGTTCGGCGCCGGACGTTTCGCAGGTGTGTCCATACACTTACATTGGTCTAAATGTAAGTGTATGGACACACCTGCGGAACGTTAGACATAGTGTGATACGCCAACAATCAGACAAACCTTTGTAGTAGGTATTATATTATATATAGATAGATAATAAGTACTTACCTACACACACGCGCACTTTCATGAACGTGTTGGTACTAGTAGAAGTCATACGGCAGCGAATAATTGATAATATCACATCAAGGACTAAAATACGACGTAGATGTAGACAATGTACCAGAAATACGGGTGCACAATTTTAGGCGGACTAGTAAAAATAGTAAAGCTTTCGTATACTTCTGATGCCGACTGTCCACGAAATGTCAATTAATGTGAATGAAAATTGCGATATATTATTGAATTTTCCAGGTTTATTAGAAGCAGAATGTGTAAATTAACTATACAGACAGATACCTGGCATCAAGCACTAAATGGCGACATTAATTACAGCGACTTGTCGATTCAAACAAGAGAGGGCCCCGCTGGAAATTAAAAACTTAAAAATGCAATAACTTTTAAACCAAACCAGCTAGATCAAATCTTTTGATACAGTTTTAATAGGAATTCAGAGCACTAAATATTGATGTAACATTTTAATCATTTTTGTCCATAATGAAGGAGGGCCCCGCTGGGCAGACGCTAGCTTAGATTTGATATAACTCCGTTATCTTTGAAGCACTAAATAAAAGCAATACATATTCAGAGAGCACTAAATGAGTACTAAATGATTGGTTAGGTTTCAAAGCCCTAGGGCTGAGGGCCCCGCTGGGCATACGGACATGATAATAGTTATTTGTTATGCTAGGCTGCAAAGTTGTTTTTTGGCGCGAGTACTTGTATTGAAACCTGAGCAAGCGAAGGAATCTAAGATTGAACCACGAGCGAAGCGAGTGGTTCAAATAATAGATTCCTGAGCTTAGCGAAGGTTTCAAAGGTACGAGACACAGAATAACTTTGCAGCCGAGCGAAACACACAACTTTTCACCTCGCAACAGCGAGGAAAAAAAGGGAATTGCTAAAAAAACATTTTAAAATTTTTTTTTTTTTCGTGCTGGCCAGTGACATCAGTGGATTGGCGGCATAGAAAAATATTGAATAGACAGATTCGAATCTCAAAAACTCTTTCCACGCTAGCGGATAAAATGTACTTTTGCACTCAGATTTCGAATGATAAACAGAATCTTTCCGAGCTTGTGAGGTGAAAACAAATTTAATTATCATGTTGATGTAAAAGTGGGTAATGTTATATTTAGCAAATTTTTATGAATTTGTGGGGACTTGCCATAGATTCAACACCCACAAGTTATAGCAAAA
Source organism: Agonopterix heracliana (assembly GCA_963693445.1). Classification (NCBI taxonomy): domain Eukaryota; kingdom Metazoa; phylum Arthropoda; class Insecta; order Lepidoptera; family Depressariidae; genus Agonopterix; species Agonopterix heracliana. The sequence continues at coordinate 585,039 of OY856334.1, forward strand.
GAAGCTAACAGATAGTGATACCGTCGCTTTCGGAAATATGCTCCATGCAAAGACAACGTTCACCGTAAATACGTAACTCGTAACCTACTACAAATAAGGTTCACAATCGAATGCGAGACATAAATCGCGCAAGAGAAATAATCACAGAGATTCGATATATATACAAGGTCCAACTAAGAACTGTAGGACCACGGCCGGTCCCCAGGCTTCACACTAAGCCTGGTGGAAGATCTTCCCTTTTCAATGGAGGAACATTCCCAAGTACCACCTCCATAAATTTACTGAGAAGATATGTAAATGTTATGTTAACCCTATATCATATTTGTTGCAAAAATATACGCATATATTAACCTTCAAACCCCCCAACCCCCGCAGCAACAAGAAGGCGGTCCTCAAGGACTCGTCGCGTCTCACCAAGCAGTCCACCAAGCCGGTCATGCCGCGGACCAGCAGGGCGAGGGGCAAGGACCGATCCACCGGCAAGCTCAGGGACGAGATGGAGAAACTCGGTGAGGACACTGTTTTTATGTTCATTTGTTGCTTTTCAGTGTACAAGGTGTGGAGTGGAGCTTCGGTGTTGGAAACGATCACCGAAGTTAAGCAACGTCAGGTCCGGTCAGTCTTTGGATGGGTGACCGTTTAGTGGTATTTCATCTCGAGCGTTTCCGTGCTTCGGAAGGCACGTTAAGCAGTTGGTCTCGGATAGTTCCGTCAGATGGCGTTGTAACTATTCGTTAAGCCAAGTCAGAGGCCTATTGGCGGCTTGAAAATTCTCTGACAGCAAGTTGACCACTAACTTGCCTCCACCAACACGCACTGGGCCGGCGTGGTGGAGTATGGCCCGCTCCCTCTCACCCTTATTCGTGAGAGGAGGCCTTTGCCCTGCAGTGGGATTCTACAGGCTATAACTTACTTACTTACTACTTACAGTGTACAAGGTGACTAAGAGCGGTTTCGCACTACTTGCGATCCGAATCCGATAAGAACCCGTAAAAATATGGTCCGGACTAGTCTTTGAGTACTTATTATGTGGACTAGTTAGACGTGTAATTCTACTAACAAACATTTCTGCCACTTCTTGCGGGGGGCGAGGTAACATGCAATCCGCAACTTTGGATTTTATTCCCCATAACTTTAGATTCTAATTTAGAATCTTCAATCAACAATATCCAACTAGATAACGCGTCAGCGCTGAAAACATGTCCCGGCAAATAACGCCTCACTATTGGAGTGAGGTCTTATTCTGAATTAGTTGCGTTCGAACAAAGCCAACGTAAGCACGTCTCGCAATGCCGCAGTGTTCCTTCAAAAATTACTAGGAATTATGGTTGTTTTGAGGTCGAAATAATAATGCATTCGGACTGTTTTCTCGGTTCGTTAACAAAAAATGTTGTATAATCACGAGGACAGAATTTCTCTTTGATTTTGTATGCGACCCGTTATCTAGTTGTATATTGTTGATCGAAGTTTAGAATGTTAAAAATCATGAAAAGTAGTCTCGTGTGAACACCAAACATTCTAAGTTCGAAATTATTGTTTCGCAATTATAGGATGTCTCGTTTAGTGAAAAGGTATAAAATTGAATGTAAATGCACATAATCAATTCTTCTTATACTGTGGCAGAGGGGAAATGCTACCGCAAGGCTAGTCCTTATAATAAATAATCAAAGGGAATAGTAGTAGATCTATTTCTATGGTAGTTTACGCACTAGATCCGGCATCCGTCGTCCGATTTTACATACAGTTTCATACAACCTACCAAACACAATGACGTTTTACAAATAGACGCGTCATTCGCTAACATCACTGCACTTTAAAATGGCGCGTTATAGTGACGTGTCGCCCGTACACTAGAAGGCGCGCGACTATGCGAACGCCCGGCAATTACCTTGCTTCTTTGTTGGCATTTTGGAGCGCGTGCAACGCATCTACATATAAAAACATCTTAGACCAAACAACATTATTTTTACGTTTTCGGATCCAACGTAGTGCGAAACCGCTTTCAGAGCGAAATCGTATATTATGTCTCAGAAAAAAATTTTCATTTTCATTAGGTTAAACCTTCGATCAAAATAAAATTTAATCTGGGCTTCTTCATATTTTACATTGACCAAGACCAAGAACCTTCTTAATATGATGACACTTTTTATAGTGGATGATCAAACCGTCAAACTGACCAACTTTCTCTATGGCACTAACATCGAAATCGCGAAAAAAAAACCATACATTTGGTTCGAGAAGCTTTGCAGTTTTATATGGAACAGCAGATTTCTTTTTCGCTATTTCGATGTTGGTCCCATAGAGAAAGTTGTACAGTTTGATGGTCTGATCATGCCCTTAAAAAGTGTCTGCATATTAAAAAGGACCTTATAGATATCTGTTTAAGCGGCTGTCCACTTTTTTTGACGTTCTAGTGTGTAAAGTGGTCACTTTTGGTCCCTTCTTACCATTTTACACAACTTTACACTCACTAGCACATCAAAAAGTGTCAAAAAAAGTGGATAGCCTTGCAATAGTGTGTGTGCACTTTACAATAAAGAGATCCTTCCTCTTAGGGTTAAACTGGTTTTCTTAATATTTTACGTTGACCAGCCCCTCTAGCATGCCACCGCCTAGAAAACGACAAAAATCGAGAAGTGCCTCCATCTTTATTATTTCACGTAAGACAAAAAGAGCGCGCATGAGGTTTTTCTCGTTTAAACGCTTTGTCGTGTGTGGCATGCTAGCCGTGCAGGAATAGAAATATTTTATGATAAAATAAGCCTTTTTCTCTGGCCCGATCGAAGCTGAGCTCCGTGTATTGCGGTGCGACAGTCAAAGCGAGGCCTATATTATATCAGTTTGTCAATATGGTCGCTCGGTACGTCTGTCTGTATGTAACCGGGCATTACCCTTGAGAAACACATTATTCATTACTTATTATAAGCCGTGGTGGTCCAGTGGCGAGTAACCTTGCCTGCCGTGCAGGTGGCGATGGTTCGATCCCCGTCCATGCCGACTCGTACCAATGAGTTTTTCGGAATTTATCTATGGTTTGTAACACCACTGGCTTTTCGGTGAAGGAAAACATCGTGAGGAAACCTGCATGATTCAATTTCGAGGCATGTATTGTACCCACTGTCCATTATGAGTGGCGACGGGCTCACCCCCCGTCACACTGGACAGAGTTTCGGTACTTTACCAGTTTTACCACCACTTTTTAAATCGTTGTTTTACCTTTTTTTAACCCAATATTTAACCCCTCACCCCCCGCAGGCGTGGACATGTCGGAGACAAAAGAGGCTCACTTCACCCGCACGCGGTCCCGCTCGCGCTCGCTGTCGGCGCCGGCCTCGAAGCGCGCGCGAGTCGACACGCTGTCGCAGTCGCGCGCGAGATCCGTGTCGCGCCCCGCCAGGGACGAACAGGGCGTCAAGGATGGCGTTGTAAGTATACATTATTATTCCACAACACAGTAAAGGACACAGCTATTTTATTTCTATCAATAAATAAAGGACATATGACTTTTAAACATACATAAAGCCCGACCAGAAAAATAAATAACCTCGCCATGTTGCGGAAAATCATTGGAACTAATTTTTGTACTTGGAACACTAACATTAAAGGTTAAAGTCGATTGCAGCGCCCCCAAACCAGGTTTTTTATATTTCTGGTCAGGCTTTACATACATAAGCTCACGCCATTGTCCCATGGGGGTATGCAGAGACCACGGACCGCCACACGCTACGACTGTGGCACACTTTCGTTAGCCTCATTCACATTCATACATCTCTTCATGCACTTCCGTCGATTGAGGGTGCTACACACTTGTCCTTTTCGGAAAAGATCATTGATTTGATCATGGTATGTTTTCCTCGGACGGCCTCTCCCAACACTTCCGCTCACCTTTGCTTGATAAATTTCATTCATTAGTCTTCTTTTATCCATTCTCTCTACGTGACCGAACCATCTAAGCATACCCCTTTCAATACTTGTTACTATATCATCCTCCAACTTACAGCAATCCCTTATCCACACTGTTCTTAATTCGATCAACCAAAGTAATACCACACATACTTCTTAAGACGTAATAGTAGGTGGAAATACCTCGGAGGCATCTTTTATTTTTCATTTTACGACTAGATTTATACCATTTACCGAAACTAAAGTCATACCTCAGTATTTTTGGATAGTTCATCTAGTGAAATCATCAACTGAATACACGATTGGAATTACTTCACTCGATAGAAAATCGTCACAAAGATGACGTATTTTCATGCATTTTTAAACATTTTTCTCGGTTTAGAAGAACTTCAAATAGTTTCCGATTGTTGGCATTTATACTCACATATTCACCATTAGTTTAACTAGTGCAATCATAAATAAAATCTAGAAAAAGTACTTTGGTTAGTTGTTTTTAATCGAAAATCGCGTTTCTCATAGAAAATATTCGTCGGGACCTATGGCCCCTTAAGGAGCGCATGTTTAATTACCAATAATTTAGCATTAATTCTAGTAGTTTATTTATTACCACTAAATAATCGAATTTAGACATATTCCAAAATACCCATACCATTCTCTTCCCAGATGCGAAAGAAGGTGCGCAACATGGCTCACGTGGCCATCGCGAAGAAGACCAAGAAGATGGGTCTCAAGGGAGAGGCGGATCGCTTCATCGGCACCAAGATGCCCAAACATCTGTTCTCCGGCAAGCGAGGCGTCGGCAAGACGGACCGCAGATAGTTATATATCTATACCGCTTGCTACTTGGAACATTATATACTGGTTTACTTCAATTTGTTTTGTTTTATTCGATGGCACCAAGATGCCGAAGCATCTGTTCTCCGGCAAGCGAGGCGTCGGCAAGACGGACCGCAGATAGTTATATATGTATATCGTTTGCTACTTGGAACATTATATACTGGTTTATTTCAATTTGTTTTGTTTTATTCGATGGCACCAAGATGCCGAAGCATCTGTTCTCCGGCAAGCGAGGCGTCGGCAAGACGGACCGCAGATAGTTATATATGTATACCGTTTGCTACTTGGAACATTATATACTTGTTTATTTCAATTTGTTTTGTTTTATTCGATGGCACAAATATGCCCAAGCATCTGTTCTCCGGCAAGCGAGGCGTCGGCAAGACGGACCGCAGATAGTTATATATGTATACCGTTTGCTACTTGGAACATTATATACTGGTTTATTTCAATTTGTTTTGTTTTATTCGATGGCACAAATATGCCCAAGCATCTGTTCTCCGGCAAGCGAGGCGTCGGCAAGAGGGACCGCAGATAGTTATATATGTATACCGTTTGCTACTTGGAACATTATATACTGGTTTATTTCAATTTGTTTTGTTTTATTCGATGGCACCAAGATGCCGAAGCATCTGTTCTCCGGCAAGCGAGGCGTCGGCAAGACGGACCGCAGATAGTTATATATGTATACTGTTTGCTACTTGGAACATTATAATTATACTGGTTTATTTCAATTTGTTTGGTTTTATTCGATGGCACCAAGATGCCGAAGCATCTGTTCTCCGGCAAGCGAGGCGTCGGCAAGACGGACCGCAGATAGTTATATATGTATACCGTTTGCTACTTGGAACATTATATACTGGTTTATTTCAATTTTTGTACCGTTACAGGCTAGCACTTTGTTAAAACTATTATCTCCATAATGTGGTACTACTATATTTACTGCTTGATGAGTGTTATAAATTGGAGTACTGAAACCTGTTTATATTTTTGTCAAATCTACAATAGAATAACTTTTCAATGGCGCCTTAAAATGTATAATTATCCAGATATTTGTGGCGTAATTAAGAAAAACTTATTAAATAAAGAAGTTGTATAATTTATATTTGTTTTGTTTTAACTATCTGCCCTAATCTTTAAAGCAAAAATAATATCGTTACACACTCACGTCACTAATATTATAAATGCGAAAGTTTGTGACGATGTTTAGATGTTTGGATGTTTGTGACTCAATCACGCATAAACTGCTGAACGGATTTGGATGAAATTTGGCACACAGATAGAAGGTGTTCTGGATTAACACATAAGATACGGAGATAGGATTCTCGCAGACGGAGTCGCGGGCAACAGCTAGTACTGTATATAGTATCTTTCTGTATAAGGCAGAGCGCAGATTTAATCTGCGCTCTGCCTTGCCTTGCCCTGCTCTGCGCTCTGCGCACGACAGACGACAGTCTCAAGACAGACTTGTTTCCATAGGCGAAGTATTTTTCGCTTACGCTGATAGACGTAACATCAGTGTAACCGCGTATGAGACAGCGATAGTCATAAAATCCTATACAATTTGTATGAAAATAGATGTCTGACTCCGGAGTCAGACAGCTGTCGTAGAACAAAAAAGTGGCTACGTCGATAAGGACAGCAATAAGTAGCGATCTCCTTTTTTAACTAGAGCGAATTTGCTATGTGCATCTCTTACTGAGTGATATGACAAGACACGTGCTTTCTTCTAGTTCCTTCTCTTTCTACGCTTGTTTCACATAGACAAGTCTGTCTTAAAGCCTGACCCATGGATCTAAATCATAAAGGATACCACTCCTCCTTACAAGCATTGATACAAGAAAATTGGCAATGGCGTCGTCGATATTTCCAATCTTAGGTGTGTCCCTTTCTATCCAATGACGTAGTTACGAAAATGACAGGAGAGGAGCTACAATTTTGTACGTTGGATTAGAAAGGGACAAAGTTAACGCTACAAAAAACAACGACGCGACGGAGAAGAACGATCATTACCGACCACAAAGGAGTATTATCATATTTCACGTCTTGTTAGGCAGTTTGCACTCCACTATAGAGGATTCCAAACTTCTTGGCCCGACCAGAAATATAAAAACCTGGATCGGGGGCGCTGCAATCGACTATAACCTTTAATGTCAGTGTTCCAGGTACAAAAATTAGTACCAACGATTTTCCGCAACATGGCGAGGTTTTTTATATTTCTGGTCGGGCTTTAAAATAGTTGCAGAACAGTTGTGTCTTTGACGGCGCACACCAAGTAAAACAAAACTGTTTTATCTACTACACGACGCGTAACTTAACCTTACAACCACCGAACATTTATCATTGAACGTCCCCCAGCGCCGCGATCATATAATAAAAATATACATTATTATTATGGTCAACGATAGTTTTTTGTCTTCGCTGTTCCGCCCAAGAACATTATAATATATTCTATAGGGTTCCACCCAACGATATCACGGTTCCACCCTTCCTATTAGTACTGTAGCCCTGGGACTTTTTAATTACCAAAAAGGTTACATAATGCCGTTTTGATATTGTTGTAAGGTACTACATGGGTACGACATTGCTATTACACCACTCGTTTTTAATTACTAACATATCTTTAGGGGTGTATTCAGACCATGGAACTAAACAACTTTCCCTAAGAAACATGGATCGAAAAACGAACGACCTTCCATAGCAAATCGATCTGCCGATCCGCACTTTCTGTGATTTTAGTCCTATACAAGGTGTTACAAAACTACAAATAAACATTTAAGGGGGTGGTGTAGACCATCAAACTGAACAACTTTCACTATGGGACCAATATCAAAATCGCGAAAAAAAAAATTATGTTCTATACTCTACAAATCGACTAGAGCTAAAATATGTATGGGATTTAAAATTATTTTTTTCTCGATTTCGATGTTGGTCCCATAGAGAAAGTTGTTCAGTTTGACGGTCTAAACAACCCCCTTATGAGTTTTAAAAATTTATTGTTACTAGAGGGATAGCTTCTTACAAACAATTCTCAAAAATGCGTAACCACTTCAGAGTTTTAAAGACGTAGCTTGGAAATCGATACATACGCCAAAGTAAACTATGTTTGTCTCGTTTCTTCTGACGTCAAAAAAATTACGATGAAATGAGAAAGACGTTATTATTTTAAAAACGTCAGTACAAACGGCCACTGTTGCCAGTGGTTAGAAATAATTTCCCCAGAATTAATAACTAAATTTAATTAATTTATTACCTGAATTCTAAACTTGAATATATAGTCTGTGTTTTCTGATCAGATTTATAATTAAACTTTAAGGGCCTGTTTCAACACTTCCGAATAAGTTCTTGTTAGCTTATCGGACAGCTCATTTGACATATTTTTTATGAAGAATATGTCAAATGAGCTGTCGGATAAGCAACAAGTAACAAGAACTTATTCGGAAGTTGTGAAACAGGCCCTAAATATATCGTATTATACAGGGTTGATATTTAATCAGCCCAGATCGGATAACGTCACCATTTATTCTCTTCACTTTCACTATGCAAATAAAGATTTTTATTATTTATTTATTTATTTTATTTACTATGGTGCCGGCTTCGAAGTCGCGAAGAAAGGAATCAGCTGTCCCATACATTTGAGTTGAGTCGGTACTGCAGTTTTGTATGAAACAGCTGATTTGGTTTTCGCGATTTCTATGTTGGCTCTATAGTATAAGTTGTACAGTTTGGTTAGGGGAATGAATGGTGAACCTATGAAATAACGAAGAGGGTACCGAAACTCCCAACAATGTGGGAAAATCAAAATCGTATTTACTTGCAACACTGATGGCAAAAACAATGCGTGAAAATTTTATTTAGTTTTTCAATGTTATCTTGAATAATCTTAACAAAATATAGTAAACTTACTTGTGAAAAGTAACACCACTTCCTTTATTATTCTTTTCCGACCGTGATTTACAAATTTTTACGGCGCATTTCCACATTTTGGTAGCTTAATTTAAACGTCACGGATATGTCTGTACTCACCATAGATAAGCGACGGACTGAAGTCAAAGAAGTCTGCGGACTTCGACGAAGTGGCAACGCTTTAGTGCCCTATACTACTAATCTACATTGTTGTTACTTATGAAACACCTTGTATAGGCAGAGTCCGGGATGTGGCTCGGGAAGAGAGGGGTTACAACAGTTTTGTCGTTGGTGTGCGCGCTCGCATACTTTTTAAAGGGAAGCCGACAGTCGTTAGTCAGACTTGTTCTTGTAGGCATGAGACAATTTTGTCTGAAACGTTTTGTCGCAAGTGTGCGCGTCTTCATATATTTTGTAAAGCAATAGTCTGTCTTAAGCATAAAGTTATTATTCATGGAAACCGAATTGTAAAAATTTATTAGTGACTAGAAAACGGTTTTATTGCCTCGCGTCTCGTATCTCTGTCTATTATACAGTGGTGCCGCTAGGTACATCTCGCTCTCTCAGCTGTATGTTCCTCTATTCCTGGTATAATACGCTCTATGGTCTTAAGGGTATATTATTCGGAGCGCGCTCCATACAAACGTACTATGGTGATATTTTCAATACTAACCAATTAAAGTCAATGCAATTTTGCAGAAACAATCTAGAAACAAATTTCTATGCTTGTATAGAGTCAGATTTTCGTTAAAATGTATAGTTTTCAAGTTACAGTGCCTCAAAGATTTCCATAGGAATATTAAATTAATCCTAGCATTGAAACTGTATATTTTAACGAAAATCGGACTCTATAGAAGCATAGAGATTTGATTGTTTCTGCAAAATTTCATTGACTTTAACTGGTTAGTATTGAAAATATCACCATAGTACGTTTGTATGCAGCGCGCATTTTCGCTCTCGGAATAATATTCTCTTAAGACTGTCGTGACTATAATGTGCGGAGGCCCTAAGAAGCCCAACCCAGCAGGACGTAAAATAAAACACAAAATTAGCAAAATGAATGGCACATTTATATTTAATTATAATTATTCATTTTTATTATTAGACCTTTCTTGTAATTAATTACATTTAATTCTATGCATTTGAACTGATCAAAAACAATAATCAAATGCTCTATGATACAGGCTGCAGTGTTGCCAGGGGGGAAAATAACAAAAAAAAAGCCTCAAAACGCCACAATCTCCAGGATGTGAACAAAATATTCTCCAGTGCCTCAAAACCATTCACAAAAAAAAATGAGCATTTTATAATAAATTACAATTTAAAAGTACCAATTTCAATTGTCATCTTAATATACCAGCTGTACGTATAGACAACAAAATAATTATATAATAATAATAATTAAAAAAAACTTAAAGTTATCAGCTAAATGGAAGAGAAAGTTAACTAAACTAAAAAGGTCTTGAAAATGATTAAGTGACTTACTAACTAGGGTAGAATACTAAACAATAATGTTTTGAACTTTTCGTTCGATCGGCTGTGAACATGATATCCAAAAAAAAACGTTGGGACAAATTTAGGGGAAAAAAATTGGGGAATGAGACCCAAGATGTCACTAATATTTTTTATTTAAAATTGTATTTTAACTTGATAGCTCGTAGCCATAGCTCAAAATCATAGGATACTAAAAAAATATGTTTTCCTCATTTTAGACTCAAGATTATATAAGTGAGCACTGCTCTAAATTAAATTAGTAATGCTCACTTATATAATCTGTAGTCTAAAATGAGGAAAACATCGCTTTAATCTACACTCTCCGTTTATTGCAATGACACTGAAGACATTTTTCGATTGGGATTTGTATATATTTTCTCAATAGAATAGATAATTTGTTATTAACGTTTGTTAATTATTCAAAATATGCTTAAATCATTCTTAGAGGCGCTTTCAATAGAGTAAAATTCCTACGCAATTTTTTCTCTAAATTTGTCCCCAGCCCAAGTTATATAGCGCGAAATAAAAGCTAATACGAGAGAACTAAAACCGGTTTCTTTGGCTTTTGCAACTATTTTGCAGTCGAAATTACAAAATATTAACTTCAATATTCGGAACAAATTACCATCACCACTTCTGGATAAGTTCTTAATAGCTTATCTAACAGATCTTTTGACATATTTCGTATAAAAGATATGTCGTACGATCTGTCAGATAAGCTATTAAGACCTTATCTAGAAGTAGTAAAATAGGCCTTTTCGGTTTTATTTTGCTATCCCCTTTTATTCAGCGCTATAGCAACTTTTAAAACAGCCTTTGTTTTTAAAATTCAATGATTATAAAACGGATATTTTAGATATTTCATCATATTTTAACGTAATGGCATAATATTTTTGGTACAAAATAGTAAAGATGTATTCATGAATGAAAAAAATAAAAAGTTCTTTTTCGTGAACTATTGTGATTTTTCTTTTGATAGTAAATTTTCACCAGTTGTGGTATTTTAAAAAACAAATATTTCATAGTTAAAAAGAACTATTTTATATTATTTGATCAATAATTTCAATATTACCAAAAACAAGAATGAAGAAACACCGACTCAAAAGTCTGCCAGTATTGCCAACATAATTAATTCGAGCTTCAAAACCTACCGACCAAAAGAAAAACCAAAAACCTATCCTGTTAAAGCGAAAAAAATCTTATCTCTATATAATACAGTTCATATTTTCTGAAAAACTAAGGAATTATTCTACAAGAAACAACTATCAATACTGTACTTTACTCATAATAATAATATTACTGATCTAGTACAGATTGTAATCGTTTCTTTAAAAAAAAACTACCCTTACATTATGGTCTGGTAGGACCATTGAACCACGGATTGTTTTTGATCTTTGATATACCTGAGTCATGGATTTTTGTATCTCCAGGGTGAAATTTATATCATTAGCATCCTTAAACAGTCTACCCATCAAACTGCACAACTTTTACTATGGGAGCGAACAGAAAGGACCAAAAAAGTCTGCGGTTCCATACTAAACTGCAATGCGCACTCGATTCGAATGTAGACAAGAGAAAGATTTTTTTGCTCCGTTTTCGGCTTGCTCCCATTGTAAAAGTTGTTCAGTTTGCTGGGTAGACTCTTAGTTTAAAAGGATGCTAATGATATCAATTTCACCCTGTATAATATTATATATCGTTGTCTATTCATCATAATAAGTCCAGGTTAGATTCTGGTACCTATTTTTGATCTGACTAGATAACAATTTCCAAGATATTTGTGGGGTTTCGACAGTTCTAAGTTTAACGATGGCATATTGAAAAGACATGATTTTTTTTTAATTTGGATATTATACCACACCACTAGATTTTAGTTACTAACACAATTTTAAGGGCGTATTCAGTCAATGAAACTAAATAATTTTCCTTAAAAACAATTTCGGACCATCCCATACAAAACTGCGGATCAGAGATCTAATATTTTTTTTCGTTTTTCAGGCAAAGTGGTTTAATTTCATTATCTGTATACACCCATACAATTTTGTTACTAATTAAAACTAGTGGTGCATAGATAATTAAGAAAATAATAATTTCTTATAGGTCTTTGTTTGAGAATCATTTAAGATGGTATACATTTCATACATTTTAAAATCGATATGGAACTTTTATATTATTTAACGAAGTCATTTTGTTCAGTTTTGTCTAAATCAGGTTTATCAAAAAAACAATCCGAGGTTAACCTGTCATGATAGAAGCGGTCAAAATGATTTTTTATAATAATTTATTTTATACATAAAGATGTCAGCCAATTTATAAGAGATAACCGATTGAGCTTCGAAAAATTTTAAATATTTTATTTACAAAAAAAATATTATGCGTATTTTTATTAAATGTCACTTTTCAAAGTTTTATGAGATTGGAATCGGACAGAAAGCGTGAGAAATTCTGGTATTTATATTTATTATAAAACTCATGATACTTATATGTCATTAATATTAATTATTATAAATAAATATAAAATACACATTTAATATATTTTCCGAAAGCCCAATGTAACAAAATATATTTCAGAACAATTTTCAGCATTGCAGCAATAAAATGTTCATTTTAAATACAATTTTAATACCATGGTGGCTTCAGTACCAGCTAAGCTAATTTTTAAAGAGACTTTTTAATGAGGAAATGCATTTTTACTGGATGTCTAAGAAACTACAGTCCACGTGTAGATTAAGTAGTTAAGACTGTGTGATTATATAAAAACCAGAATTTCTGACGGTTATTCTGTCAAAAGTACAATTATTTAGTTAATAATAATTCAATAACTAAAACATTTACTTTCAAAAACATTTTTATAATTTTTATTTCAGTTACTGAATTATTAGATTAAGTATATAAAATAAAAATTCACAATAACCACGCTTTAAATGTCAAATAGCTACCGATTTATAAAAAATAATAATAATACTACGTAAAGTAGATCTCCCGGACCTAAACTAAAAATATATGTAAAAAAACAAATATTTCAACGATTTCACTGGAGTTTTGGTACAAAAAGAAAAAAATAAATCCTTAAGTACATCCTTAAGTTAGCAGCCATTTATTTCAATAACTATAAACTGGAGATTTTTTTTGTAAATTCATTAAAAAAAATGTTTTGGAAATACAACATTTTTATTTACTTACTTATGTAAAACGAGTTTTTTGTCACCTTTTCTTTGCCCGCAAGACCAAAGTGACGGAAACTCGAAAAAAATCAAAAAAATCTGTCACTGAGTTCTGATAATTTCGCTTTTCTCTATGCAAAATTACACGCCAGGTGTGTTTTTAACAGTGAAAGTAATATATGTAGCATGTTTTTGTGCTGTAAACTATATTTCAATTAAAAAAATAATTGCTATTAGAATAATTTTTTCAATGAATTTACAAAAAAACCCCGTGATCGCATCTAAAAATTAACGCACCACTTTCAAACTACCCACGTCCTCAACATAAAAAAAGAAATCACAATATCAGCAATATCCTTTCACTCACAACTATTTGGGGTCCATTTCGGAGTCTATTATTGTCAAGCTTTAGAGCAGTGAATAAAAAAAGACAGGACGGTAAGCGGCGGTGGCGATAAAAAAAACGTATCCTCAAAAATGGACACCAAATTCTAAAACCTACGCTTATGGCAGCGGACAAAAATGATTTTTAAAATAGTAATTAAAAATATCTTTCTTATATATTTATTAATAACACTATATTATATACCTATACATAAATGTAATTCTAGGCTAATATTTTACAAAATTTCTGGATTTTTTCTCCATTATCAGCTCGGGTAAGAACGCTTTTTTCACAAAAATCTCGTTTTTATATTTCATCGACGTTTTCTGGGTTTCCGTATTATTTTTAATTATAGAAAACTATAATCTATTACTAATAATATACACACTTATATGTACTATATAATAGTCCGACACTACGCACTGCATTTTTGTTTATTTATTCAATACACTCTTTGGGACAATCGCTTTTTTCGACCAATACTTTTCAAAGTCAATCAAGATGTCTCTATTTCAAGTCAATATCTTAAATTTGTATTTACAATGAAGTATAATTTTCTCAAAATCTGTTCTAAATCATACCACACTATGTATAGAACTTTTTAACTTTAAAAATTATACATATTTAATAAGTTTATAATATTTTTTTTGGAATTAAGACATAAATTTTGTAAAAAAAATTGCATTGCTATAAAAATAGCAGCTAACAAACTATACAATAAGTAATCACCCGAAATTAGATTACAAAATGTATATAAAGTTAGTTAAAAAACTCATCAACAAAAAACATGTTATTAGAGAATGACTTGAAACTGAAGACCATCTTATATCAATGGTTACATCACTGGTAAAATGTAAAATCAGTTGGCTATGTGTATTTAATACAAAAACGTAAGATTCCTTTACTATTTCAGCTTCTGAAACTGAAATCCACGTCCAAATTTGTATAATTTTACCGTATCTTGCAAATGGTGAATCCGCATCTTGGTGTATCTTGATTTAATTATTATTAATCTTAGATACAACTATTATGAACCTTAGATACATAATAATAATACTAAACATATTTATAACTATTATGAATCTTAGATACATAATAAATGGCTATATCGTATCTTGCATATCGTTAATCTGTATCTTGGTGTATCTTGATTTAACTCTTATTAATCTTAGATACAACTATTATGAATCTGAGATACACAATAAACGATAAGTCGATCACATATAGACAGAACTAAAATAACATACAATTCGCGTATGTGCTCTTTCTGTCATTTACTCTACTTTAAAACACCATAAATAATCAATCACATAAAATATAAAGTACGGAAAAAAACAACCATACTAAACGATTCAAGATACCTACGCAAAATTATACAAATATGGACTTAGTTTCGTTACATATCGCTTTAGACCTACAATATATATTGCAATTTTTGTCGCGCAATAGTTTTCTACACTTTCAAACTGGTTTTATACAAACGACATGACAACTTTGACGCTTTACCTGAGGCTCTGCTGTCCCCTTAGGGAAACTTAGCGTTGGTATACATAATACTATATGCAGAGTTATAGCTTTTAGCCTGTAGGATCCCACTGCAGGGCAAAACTCTTCTCCCACGAAAAATGGGGAAGAGTGGGCCATAACCCCACTAGAACTCAGAAAATTATTTTACTCCCACGATAAAGGGAGTAAGTGGGCCTTAACAACCACTTAGACACAGCAGATTCTTTTATGAACCTTTTAACATTAGTAATCGACTATCGCGAAACAAAAATCACAATAACATGGATCAAAAGTCGACCAGTTTGGCAAATTTTCTCACTGAGATGGCTAGCCATCGACTCGTAGTAAAGACATAGCCAGTGCCATGGTCCAGCCAGGACGCCAGGGGGTCCAGTGAGGGGGCCAGGGGGCGGAGGCCTACCTGTGAGGCTAGAGCAGTGCGTAGGGCAGGCCGGGGGTTCGCTATTGCGGCCCGCTGGGCGGCTGGCCGGGGAGCTGGCCCATACCCTGTGGGGACGAAAAGTTTTTGGATAAAAAATATGATAAACATTGTTTTAAAAGCATGCTGTAACACGCCACACATTTTTTTGACCACCCCGAAAGGGATTACAGTAGTGAGTTGTGAGTTTATGTTTGTATGTAAGGTGTAACATAACACCCTTGTCTCGTTCGTTCGCGCGCAAATAGAGCGATAGCGCTATATCGCGCTGCTATGCTACGGCCGGTGGTATACTAAAGATATATATTAAGAAAGATAAGATTAAGATATTATTTATAACAGACATGCACCTGCGATCATCGCTGGTTTTTGTGAAAGCATATTAGTTCCCTACTGTTCCCTACTGCAGTTAGGAACTAACAGGGAGGTTTTGTATCTCATCTGGCGCTAATACCTGTCTACCTAGATAGATACTTCGTTTGTACATCAATGGGCCAAATTCACAACGAAAATGCAAAGGAGTTTCTATCTCCTCTATGTAAAATCACCAGCATATTGAGATAAGACCTTGGGATTGTTGCAGTAAAGTTTCTATGCGAAGTGAGATGGTATATGATCGTGTATGAACCATAAAGGTATTATAGCAGGAATAGAGGAACTGAAAGCTGAGAGAGCGAGATGTACCTAGCGGCACCACTGTATAATAGAAAAAGATACGTGACGCAAGGCAATAGAACCGTTTTTTAGTCTCTTATCAATTTTTACAATTCGGTAAAAATTGATAAGATATGAATAAGGTTTCCGTGTTAGATAATTTTGTGAAATATACTGACACTACTTAATTAATTTATCCACGATCTCACGTTAGACTTAGAATCGAATTTTGCCTGCGAATAGTCTCTTGAAAACAGCCAAAAACGGTTTCATTTGACAACTCATGTCACTGCCTCTATTCCTGTAAGGTATAATACATTTATGGTATAAACTAGGTAGGTACTGACCGGCATGGGCTGGTAGTGCTGTAGAGGGGCGGCGAGCAGTTTGGGCGCTTCTTCAGCTTTCTCTTCTTCGCGCCGTTTGAGGCACGCCGCTTTGGGATTTAGGTTACGCTCTGAAATACAATAGATTTATTGCTATTATTATCTGATCTCATAACAGCCATCCCCATGCATAATCAAATTCAATAAAATAAAATACGCAATAAAAATTTTAATGTTCCCGTTTTTCCCGAGTTGGTGAGGACATTGCAGGCTGAATCACCTGATTGTCTGAAAAGAAAGATGATTCAGTGCTTCGGACGGCACGTTAAGCCTTTGGACCCGGCAACTATCTCTGGTGGTAGTGGTCGTTACATAAAAACCACGTCAGAGGCCGTAAGGCGGTCTGAAAAAACTCTGACACCAGGGCTTGCCCACACGATAAGAAGAAGAAGAATGTTATGATGCATTATTGTAGGACATTTCAGTGTGTTTTGCATTGACTTAACGTAACACGTACCAATTTACGTTTGTGTAGGTTAGTCTGGGACACTTTTTTCGAGAATTTTGTTTTAGATGTCAGAGTCTAAAGTCTTGCTGTCACTTTTTGTCTTGTTGACGTAGTAAAAGTTAGCAAGAGATTAATTGAGGATTAACTTTAATGAGCGTTTCTGCAACTGGGTGTGTTCCATGTCAATGGTGTTTTGTGATATAGTAGTTTAAGTTTTACACATTGTAAATACAATATAAATACTTACCGCGAACTTGCTGTTCCAGCGTCATGATGACCTCGACGGCCATGTTCAGAATGCCGAGCTTAGTCTGCGGCTTGTCGCTCTTCAGGTGGGTCATGCACATCCTGCCGAGCTCCTTCAGCGCCTCGTTTATATCCCTTATTCTTATCCTGCAATATTATTCGTTATTAGATAGGTACATGGTTTATAGTCCTAAGGAGAAGTGGCGGGATGATCTGGATGCTTTTGATTACAAGTGGCCAGATATTGCCCAGGATACAGATGGTTGGAAGATTAAAGGGGCCTTTTCACAGCAGTGGATGGAAAAAGATAATAAAAAAGTGCATGGTTTTGTTTGTTTGGTGTTACATTAAAAGATATGTTTGCATCTTTTTTTATTATCTTTTTCCTCTTTTTATTTCAAGGAACACCATTTTGAAAGTTCGATTTAGATTGGCATAACGCTTTGGCGCTATCTAGCGATCCATATTGCTAAAAATACGCTTTTTATTTAAAAACAAATTTAAAACTGCTCGCTGGTTTAAAGTTGCAAATAAATGTCAAATTATATTATTCTCGATTAATGATTTGCATAAACGAGTTCCTTAACATATTAATTTATACCTAGTTCTATCGAAAGCTTGTGTTTTAATTGCATCATTCATACCGGTAATATAAAATATCAAGTAGTCGTCAAAGCTATTAAATTATCCGTTCTTATTAGTTCGCTAAATAACAAAGCATACATTTAAACCAATTAAAAAACCATAAAATTCTGCTAATAAACATCAAATATAAACATAATATAATAATAGGTCACAGTATGTAAAATGTCACTAATTCAGAATATTAAGCATTCAGATCATAAATGATCACATAAATGAAATAATTTAACATAAATCTTTTATTTTATTTATAAAATAATACAGGCGAAATAGCCGCATTAACATATGGGACAGCATACCGAAGTACAATGTTTCCAATAGTACCTACGTAATACATAATTGAATGAATCTAAACAACTTTGGAAACATGGGTCGAAGAACAAGAAAAGGTTTTGGACCTGAAAATCGATCGGTCGATCCGCACTTTTGTATTGGTCCAAGAGCTAGTGAAGATCTATTTTAATTTGTTTAATTTATGATTAATATGAACTAGAAAGGTACAAAAGGCGGCCATGATTTTTCAATATTTTTTTTTCACCATTGTATAAAAGACACTTTTAAGGCTGTTAGAAGCCAGTTTATTACTCACTCACCTCTCCCTCGCGTTGTTGGCCTGCCTCCTCTCTTTCTCTCTCATGGCTTTAGCTTGCGGGTCGCCCTCGTCGTCCCCCTCATCCGCCGACGAACAGCTAGTGTTCAAACAACCCCCTTATTATTGCAGTGTTAAGATTCTTTTTCGAATGGACGAGAGTTGGTCAGAAATGTGTATGTTATGTAAATTATAAAATAAAAATGTTACTAAATTCTGAGATTATCTTTTTTTATCAGAGGGTTTTTGAACAGCCAGTCATATTTAGGGCCTGTTTCACCACTTCTGAATAAGTTCTTGTTAGCTTATCCGACAGATATTTTGACAATATAATGTCATACAATAAAAGGAATGCAAATGAGGGAATAGTTAGGGCCTGTAGTTAGTTATGCAATAAAATGACTTCGACTTTTGACTTTGACTTTGACTTTAAAAAATATGTCAAACTATCTGTCGGATAAGCTAACAAGAACTTGCCCAGAAGTGGTGAAACAGGTCCTTAGTGTGTATTTAATGTTCTATAATAATAATTTCAAGAATTTATAAATTATAAATTCATTATGGACAGAGTTTCGGTACTACTGGTGAAACGTGGATGTTCTGAGGTTGCAGAATATCTCTGACTACCCCCTCGGGGAATATAGTCGTGAGCATATGCTATGCTATACTAAATTTATTATTAACCTCATCACATTTAAAAGACTCCAAACGTTAATAACTTATAATAACCGCGTAACTCTCAAAAACTGTACTCAACTTGAAGATATGACTACGGTCAGAGATCACTTCACTGGCTCAAGGGCCCAGTGTACTTCTAAAAGTACATACCAATCTGGTCTTCGTGATAACCTAATTAAATAATTTGTACAACCGACTGATCAAAATGTCTGAATGTCTGTTCGAAACTTGTTCTTTCTTATAAATATCTGACAAATATTAACGTTTTCCTTATTTTTCTGACCAACCCACGTAGCCCAACTAAAACCCAGCTGTCTTCGATCTGTCAAGTGTCAAAATAAATAAACAAAAACGTTCTTACCTCGGCGACGAAGGCAGCGAGAGAGAGACAGCCGACCTCCTGTTTATTATTACTAATCTAGAGTTCTTTATGTGAAATGTATTTTAGAAAGAGTCCCAAGCTAAGAATAAAACCTCTAGAATCCGTGTATTAATTTAGAAACAAGTAAGGATAGTTAATAATATCTTCCGCTCGCTCAGTGGACCTCAATGTCTAACTTTAGACACTTAGGCTACACCTATCAACACGTTTGTCGAATAACAACAAACCTAGCATGCCGCAATCGAGTAAAATCGAGAGGTGCTGTCTTAGTTACTTTGTGAATACCAATATGAGCGCGCATGACTGTTTTCTCCCTACTAAATTGTTCCGAAATTTGAACTTATTAGGAACTAAAACATTTTGGTAGTGGGGAGGATTCTTAACTGGACATTTATGTGTAGCAGATTCTAGAGGATTTATAAAAGTACCCAAAAGCCATGAATGATAATTATTTTGTACAATGTTTTTCTTTTAACCATTTCCTGATTAACTGATAATAATTTCATATTATAACCGAACTGTGGATTGACTAAATGTATGATTATATTGAATGATTTATTTTACCGTTCCGACACTTTCAGTGGTAGTTCAGACTAGTATGGAACAGCTGATTTTATTTGCGATTTCAGGTTTGCTCCCATAGTAAAGATTGTTCAGTTTGATGGTCTGAACTATCCCTGAACGTTTCGGAACGGTAAAAAAAAATAATCCAGTATAACATTGTATTGTATTGTCTAGTATCGAGTGACGATCATTTTGTTTCTGGAACTAAATTAATAATTAAAATATTTTTGTACTACATAGAGCACTTTAGGCCTTACTCGATTTAAGAATGTTAACACATTATTAAAGATTTGTTTTAATATCACCGCAAAATATCTTTTAAATTCACATGGCCCGAGAATCACTTACCGTACTCCTAATAAGAATATGTAACACAAAATATACACATAGAACATAAACCTAAATCCTAACGCAATTAGAACTAGAATGGTGTGACAAATAGTGACATTAACATACTGTGACCCAAAGTATCTTGTTAGAAACTGATGAAAAAAGCTGAAACTTTCAATATTTTACATAATTTGTTAGTAAATAAATATATGAACAGTAGACCTTGATTTGTTTCCAATTTGAACTTAATTCCAAATAAGGACAAATTCAAAATGGTTTACTTTGTCATACAGTTGTTCTTTTTTAAGTTCTTAGAAACAACAGCGGACTCAATGATAGTTATTTGTAAGATATTATGCTTTGTGTGGTACCGGATTTGGTGTCAGGAGGCGACTAAGGGAAAAAGATTCTTATGCAGGGTTTTTGTCAGCGAAAGGCTATCACTACTTGATCTGAACCCTTATTTTTAACCTCGATTATTCCTATATTTTTAGCCTTAAGATGGTTGCAGAGTTGTCAATTTCATACAAAACTTTGTCGTAGAACACGCGTAGACGGTATTAATAAAAGTAATGTTTTATATATGGAAAAATAGCTTAGAAAATATAGATTGCGCGTATCAAATAACATTTACAATCTATAATATAATTACGTAGATATAAGGCTTTGAAATTTTGAATGAATAATTTCAAAGCTTGATATCTTCGTAATTCCGTTTATATTATTTTTATTTTTTAAATTTTATGTTGCGGAATTTGTGGCCGCATCTGAAATCTCTCTTTCCGACGAGGAAGAGTCACGAAAAATTATTAGTACTTTTCTTTGTGTGAAAATGTATTTTATTTTTATTTTATGTTAACTTGAGTCCGCTGTTGATAAATTCATAATAAAGTGAATAATATTTATAGTATAATATACAAATCCATATCGCACCTCTCGCGGACATTGTTGGCTTGGCGGCGGTGTTTGTCGCGGGCGGCCTTCGTGGCCGGGTCTCCGTCGTCCTCGTCGCCGCTACACAAGCTGGGGCATTTTGAGAGTTTTTGGGCATTTAAAACCAAGACACTCAAAATTGCGAGTTGCATTTTTGGGTGTTTTGGTTTTATTGAGGGTTGACTTAGCACGTTGTTACTTTATATTTTTTTAATAATAAACTCTCAACATTTTGAAGTTATTACCTAATTAAGTACTAAGTCAAATCTCAAATGTTAAAAACAATGAGCATTTACTTTACTTTTAATTACTATTTAATACAACATGCGAAACAAAAAGTTTACAAGGTAAAGCATGATTATAATTTTAAAAATAGCGACTATCATATTGCAAGATATTATGTTGCAATATTTTTTGGTTATACAAGTTATGAGAATTAATTTCTACGGATTGTAAAACCAATGTGTATAGAACCAGTTCATCTATCAAGTCCATTCCCATTTATTTATCTATTTAATAAACACTTACTGCATCAAAATATATAGGTACTGTATTTTACACCAAAACATCAGCAAAGTCCCAAAGTCTTGGGTCTTTAATAAACAGTATAGTTTATTTTTACAAGTACCGATAAAAAGGCAGATTTCGGATCTGATCATTTATTTCGGATATCTATACTCCATTCCAAATAGCAACGAAAATTTAAGGTCATTTTTAATTACAGAAACAGAGATTTGAAACACTAAGAGCCTGTTTCACCATTTCTGGGTAAGTTCTTGTTAGCTTATCCGACAGATAGTTTGACATATTTTGTATGAAATTATGTCAAAATATCTGTCGGATAAGCTAACAAGAACTTATTCAGAAGTGGCGAAACAGGCCCTTACTCTCACCTTATTCTTAGAACAGCTTTAGTAACGCCCAAGATATGTCGGATAGTACATCTTTCCGATAAATACATTATATTTGCTTGTCAGAATTGGCCAGAAAGCTAATTAGGAATCGGAAAATCTCATCGTTCTTATTTTGAATGCAGTATAGTTATAGTAGATTAGGTACATACCGAGGGCAGGAAAGTAAGAAAGGTCTCAGATCTCATGCAATGTGATCTGAGGCTTTCTTATTTACTGCCTGAAGATAGTATACTATTTTTCTCCTCGATGGAGGTGGAAAGCAGCAACTTCGTTTAGCGCAGCGGGACGAAAATTGGCGCTTTCCATCCGGAAGGGAGAAAATACTTTTAAATTATAATAAAGTAGGTAGTAGAAAGATGATTGCGATTTTAAATGTTTTTTTCCTCATATATGAAGCCGATATTTATATTCTTAGAGTAATTTTGAAGTTGTAAAACCTAAAATAATAAATAAAAAACAAAGTAAATGCTCATAGCGTTTTCATTTCACCCTGTTGATCAATAATAATTGATAATTCAATTATTCGCGTATCAATTATTAATAAATCAAAATGTCCCAGATATTATATACATGGTGTTATTTTAACAGAATTATAACTCTGTGACATCTTGATACATACATTAAGTTTTCACATTAAATAGAACAACATTTTTTATTTGTACAGAGTTCATTATTGAAGTCCTGGATATTAACGGTACATTGTTTATATCCTGTTTAAAAAAGTGACCAAGTTAATATAAACAAAATTTCATTGTTCCATTCAATGAGAAACAATCCTGTTAAAAAACACCCTGTATATTTAAACAAAATCATTTTTGCTCCAACGATTCTGAATTATTTTTTTCTATGATTATTAAAAACAAAAATCTTTCCTAATCATATTAAAAAACAACTGTATGACAAACAGATTTTTAAGATAAATTTTGCTGAAATTCAAGGTTTTTTTCAAAAGGTGCGTTCCAATAATGAAACAACAGGGTGAAACTGAAACTATTCTTAGAAACTTTAAAAAAAATCGTATTTCCTAATGGTTGGTTCCATTTATTTAAAGAAAATATTATAAAACTTGTTAGATTTTTCGATACTGCAAATGCTATAATCAAAATCTAATATTTTTATCGATTTTATTTCAAATACAGCGTTGTCTCTTCACTAGTGTATGTTTTACCCGTAAATATTTACAGTTTAAAGAGTCTACACTTCATTTGAAACAAAAAATCATATGTGCACATTTTTTTAAATTGAAAAGCTAAAACATTCTGTTTTTTTATACCCTTTTCCATTATTCATGCATATTTCCGAAATCGGTAAGATTCAGTTCCACCCCATAAAAGCGAGATATGTACAGGCTGTAGAAAGATATTGCTGAGGCGATGCATAAATTAGATCGTCAATAGTATATTGCTACACCATGTATGTGAGGCGTTTTGTCTGGTTATCGCAGTGGTTCAGTTTACAATGGTTCTTTATCGTTTTCATTGGGTTTATTCCAACATTCATCATCTTGAACTTTTAGTAAATCTTCATTTTGATTCGTTTACTCAACATACACATTAAATTAAAGTGACAACATAAGAAATTCGCATTTTACTAAATTCTGTGCTAAGATGTTAACAATTATTAATTTCTAAGAAACGGCGACTTCAATTGTTTTGATTTGACATTCATCTATTTTGAGGCTAACTTAATTCTATCATTAGTAGAAAAAATTTCATATTCGCCAGGGTTGAACTGATCAATAATTCTACACGTTGTGCCATTATTGGATCAACTTATTTAAAATTTAATTTTATCTTTTTTGAATAAAATTAAAGATTGAAAAATTAAGTCTCGGGCGGGACTTGAACCCGCACTCTTCCAATCCGGGGAAGTGCGTTATCAAATTTCGCTACCGAGTCCACTAACCAAAGAACGAAATTTTCAATCTGTTATCTTTTTTGGGCCAGAATGCCCAATAACACTCAAAACTGAACCACAACTCCTTCCAAACCGCCTCAAAGTATAAATGATCAAAAGCGCACCTCTCTCTGACATTATTCGCCTGACGCCGCTCTCTCTCTCGCACTGCCTTAGTGCCGGGATCTCCGTCCTCTTCGTCGGCACTTGAACAGCTATAAGCAAGGGTTTGTATAGTTGGCAGAACAAATAGGTACAAGAGATTCCTTTTCATTTGAAAATTGAAGAAATATCTTTCATTATCTTTGATCAAGAATAAACAAAAAACTAGATACACAATCAACGCCCCGAAATTGGTGGAACCAAAAGTTTGCTCAAAGTAATTATCTGAGTATAATTTTGTCTTATTGCTACATCTCACTGACAGCAAACATGTCAATTTGGACAACAATTTGCAATGATATTGCATTGAGACTATGCATCCAGTTCTATTATTTACGATCAATGAATCTCGTCAAACAAAACGTTAAATAGTAGATGATTGTATACAACAAATAAGCAAAACATTTTTCGGATAAGTTCTGGAAAAAACATAAATAACGACCGGTATTTTTCCAGTTAAATCAATTAAAATTTAAACAAAACGTCTGTTACAGATATTCATACACTAAAGGCCTGTTTCACCACTTTTGGATAAGTTCCTAATAGCATATCAGACACATTTAATATGAAAGATATGTCAAACGGATAATCCACAAGTGGTGAAGCAAGCCCTAAAATCAAATGAAACAGATTTAAAGCCAAGAAAGTGTCAACCACAAAAATACATGCCTCTTGTGGGATTCGAACCCGCTGACAGGTTAACTACTAACCGAGCAATTGAGTTTCTGTCTTTTTAAGGTTATATTATTCGGAGCGCGCTCCATACAAACGTACTATGGTGATATTTTCAATACTAACCAATTAAAATCAATGACATTTTGCAGAAACAATCTAGAAACAAATTTCTATGCTTGTAATTAGTCAATAGTCAGATTTTCGTTAAAATGGTTTTCAAGTGACAGTGCCTCAAAGATTTCCATACAAATCTTAAATTAATCCTAGCATTGAAACTGTATATTTTAACGAAAATCTGACTCTATAGAAGCATAGAGATTTGTTTCTAGATTGTTTCTGGAAAATTTTATTGACTTTAATTGGTTAGCATTGAAAATATCACCATAGTACGTTTGTATGCAGCGCGCATTTTCGCTCTAGGAATAATATTCTCTAAAGACGGGTAAGAGCTCTTACAGGCGAGCGACACTTTGCGGTCGCCGTGGGTCGCAGAGGGTCGCGCTCTTAGACTTTACGGTGGCCGTGAGTCGCGCGACTCTCTGCGACCGCGCTCTGTGTCACTCGTCTGTAAGAGCGTTCAAGAAGTTTGGCGCGTTTGTTGTAAAGCGGTATACTCACTATCTGCGGGACCGTTTGGAGCCCGGCTTGTTGTCGACGGAGCCGGACGACGAGGGCTTCGAGTCCAGCCCCGAGTCCGGGGGCTCTTTGCGTTTCTCTGTTGATGACGTCAATGTTTTATTTATTTATTTGTCACAAAAAAGACAGTAATATTCCACCTTTTACTTGGATCCGAGCATGCGTTTAGACTTATCTAGGTGTTGTATGGAGGTAGCCCAGAGTGACCGAGGTCTGTGCTTGGACTATTCCGTTTTGTTGACTAACGTAATGAATTTTGACTATCTTGGTTTTTGCCCAAGTCGTACACTAGATTCTTTAAACTATTCTATGGAAAAACAAAATCATGCAAACATAAGAAAAAAAAAAAATAAAACCCATATATTATTTATTCATAATTCATGATGTTTAATTCTAAATATTATTAATTGAACATTTTACAGCCATGTTGTGCTAGTTCAATAGCATGGAGATTTTTTAATTGGCGTCTAAATTTATATTAGAACGTTTAACAAAATTGTAATGCTGTAAATCTTACTAAAATAAATAAATACCAATTGAGCTATCGGGCAGTCAAAAGTTCGAATACTTGTATTATGACTCATAATACAAGTATTCGAACTTTTGACTCTGTTCTTGACATTTCGATACAAAAATACATTCTATAGTAGCCAACGACAGAACTTCAGGTAAATATGCATTCGGTTATCCAACCACTGCTGATGATGGATTAACAAACTGCTGACGACCTACCTGGTAGGTCAGCGACATATGGGCCGCAGTGCTCATGACTCACACCTTGAGTCAGAATCGTATAGCATTTCACAGGGTTAGCACTGCGCGAATGTCATTGTTTTGAGCTTAGCAGCGAAAGTGTTAAAGAGTATGATGTACTGGTATACTGACTGGTGTTGGGCAGCACGTGCCGCTCCAGCTTGACGCCCCCCGGCGCCTCCGAGTGCAGGTGCGGCGGCAGCGGCCCGCCCAGCCGCGGGACTGTCAGGAACACGGGGACAAACTTAAGGTTAAGAACGGTTAACTTACGAAAGAACGAATTAACGAACTTACGGTTACGGTTATTTGTACCTTAATGTTCATAGCATAATGCATATGCTCACGACTATATTCCCCGAGGGGGTAGTCAGAGATATTCTGAAACCTCACAACATCCACGTTTCACCAGTAGTACCGAAACTCTGTCTAGTGAGAAGGGGGGGAGCCCGTCGCATTCTCTGATTATCATACGAGTAGTGTATTAATGAAATAAAAGTAGAACTTACTTGAGGGAGGTTGGTGTGGATGGTGCACATCCTGAGGGTACAAGTCTGGTGCCTCGGCGTGGTTGCGCAGGACATTGATGGCGTCATCCAGTCTCTCTTCCATACGCGCTCCCTGCATAAATACATTTTATTTCGTTACCTACTTATGCTTTTGTAGATTTCGGTACTCTTCTCAAATTCAGTGTTAAAATTTTACTTCCGACATACATACAAATTGTGACTTGTCACACTGTATTAATGCCTTGATTGGTAATTTCGTTTTTGTTTAACACAATAATAGGGGTCATGATAATAGCTTAAGTGCTTTAAATAGGTCATCAAGCCTTAAAAGGACCAATCGTTTTCACATCAGAATGAAAAAAATATTCTAAGAATTTCAACGATAATATTAAATTATCAATCAAATCTCATCTTGAGGTGACATTTCGGGAGTAACATTCTGCGACCGATCCCAACCCACGACCACTACTGTGCTTATGCCTCCTTTTTTTAATGTCCAACTTATCACGGTCACATGTTCTTTTAGGGTTACAATACATTGATCGACGGCGATAGACGGTTTGTCCATACAAAAAGCACGATTAGTATAGGACGCTGTTCGCCACGTCGATGCGAAAGGATGCGTACGGCGTTCCATATTAATAGTGCTTTTTGTGAGGACAACCCAATGTGTCATACCTAACCCTTATTCATCGCAACCGTTACTTATTGATACATATATAGCTTGGCAAAAAAGTCATGATCGTGGTGACAGGTGGAACTAAAATTTTAGTATGGTGGTGTTACCAGGTTATGCGTCATTTTGACGTTGTTGCGTGGAGGCAGCGCCCTTATTTTTTATCACAACTTTTTTGCCAAGCTGTAATTATTGTAACATTATTCTAAAATTACTTTGAGAATAATAAGATACAAACAATAAATACGCCATTATTTACAATCAATAGCAAAAGAAACATTTATAGCTGCAAACCATGCCACATTATCTATGGTAACATACTAAAACACTCGATCAATTATTAAAAACTAATAATAAATGGACGGGTAAATAAATATCACCATGTTGTATTAAAGAAAAGTGACTATGAGTGAAAAGGTCTCAATGGAACCTTTACAGGGTGTTAACTTAAATGAGTTACATACTGTAGGAATTTATGTTTACATCCTACATTTTAAGTTTGACTAGGTATTTAGAACATCAAACTGAACAACGTTTGCTATAGGAACAACATTGAAATCGCGACATTTTTTTTTATTTTTTCCCCAGTGCCATTGACATTTTCTATGGAACAACAATTTTTTTTCGCGATTTCAATATCGGTCCCATAGCAATACTTGTTCAATTTGATTGTCTTACCGTCCCCACACATCCCAAACATATTTATATTGAATCGCTTTTCTACTATCCAATATTTCAACCAGCAAGTGCGTTAAATCTTCGGCTTCAATCAGGTGAGCTGAAGCCAAACGCAAACCCATAATGAATAAAAACATAAAAATTAAAAGTACCCAGTTATATACCGTCTATCACACATTAAGATATTTATCAACCCATCCACAAAGCCCTGGGCCCTATTAAATAAACGTAACAATTGACAAAGCAATTCAGAGTACATTGCTGAGAATGCTACGAGAATGTTACCTACTGCAAGTTTAGCGTCATTAGTAACCAGCAATGTGCTCTCAATTGTCATTGTAAACTGTCGCGTTTGTTAAACAGGGCAATGCAATACTCACAACAACATCGGAGTGCTCTCGTAGGAACACCATCGCCTCATCGAGCTGCCGCTGCTCCGCCGGCGCGCCCTACGGTTATTGCAGCTTTGTAGCTTACGGGTGGGGGCTGGCTACCACGTTTGGGTGTTTGGAGATTAAGTGGGTATTTTAGAGAGAAATTGGGTATTATTGAGATAAAGTGGGTATTATGGAGATTGTGACTTTTGGGAATTTCGTAGGTGCAACGCTGATGTAGCTACACGTTGGATCTTTTGCAAGTAATTTTGGGGCATTTCGGAGATGCAACTACAATATTAACACGTCCAAATTTTTCTGGTAGTTATTTTTGGGCGTTTTAAGGATGTGGCTCTGAGGTTGACGTGACGGGCTAGGTGGTATTTGTTTTTCGGTATTTTGGGGGTTTAAAAATGCCACGTTCAGAGTTTTAGGAATACTACAGACAATTTTATCTCGCTTTTTTGGGAGCTTTGGGAAAATAGCCCTCGAAAAGAAAAATTCTCGCAGGAGTTATAAGTCCGTCGTTTTGGACTATGTTATGATGGATCAAGAAGGCAATGAAATTATGCTTTGTTAGAACGATGAAGCACCGACGTTAATATGATAACTCAATTTAGAAGCAAACTACATTAAAAATCAATATCTACAAAGTCAAAACTCAAACTAAAAAGTCCAAGACTATGGTAGCAAGCTCCACACGTTATAATACAAAAAAAAACAACAAAATACAAAGATTATACAGAAAAAAAAGGTTTAAAAATCAACACTCAAACTTGGTTCAAAATGAGAACTATTGTATATGGGTAATATTATGGAAAATTACCTTATGAGTAAAAATAACTTCTAATGGGGCGTTTTCTAAATAAAAATCGATACCACTCAATAAATTTTACTATGACCAATACTGATTTTGGGGGAAAAAAATCAGCTGTTTCATACATTTGGGTCGAGTTACCCACCATTTTTAAACGAAATGAAATCGATCAAGGAACAACCGATTTTTTTTTACGATTGCTTATTGTTTCCAAATTAAAAGTTGTTCAGTTTGATAGTCTGAAGCAAATAAAAAAAACTGGTTGGTTGGTTGGTTAAATATGTAACGCATTTAATTTTATACCCTGTCATATGAGCACTACACACTAATGCCATGCCATTTCCATCTATAATTTTTTTCCGAACAAATTTAGAAAACGCCCCATTAAAAGATGAATTATTTACATTCATGCCAAAGAGATACATGCCGAAAATGTAAGACCAGTCGGACCAATAGCAACCAATATCGACGTTTAAAATATTAAATTTTTCTACTACCCGATTAGTACAGTTCGCGCAACGAAACATGAGCGCGCGCGAATGCAATTGGCCGCTTACGTCATCAACCTGCGTGAAAATCCCTACCCCGTTCCCCCAGCGCTCGTGATTTGATACGCGACCTATCTATTCTATGTTACTAATATTAGTCGCTCTTGTCCTTAATAGCCATGTCTAAAAACGTTTCTTGCTAACAAAATGTGTTCATCGCCATCAGCCTACATCATTCCCACTGGTGCACAGAACTCATGGTGAGAGTGTATGAACGTTTTAGTTCATCACATTGTACAGACGGCTTCATGTCAAGCTATACATAATCAACATAAGCTGGCCACGCGTAGTCGTAGGTAGGCTGGCATCACGTGTAATGACGCGTGGCCAGCTTATGCTGGTTATGACTTTGACTTGACTTATGCGTGAATTGACGCCGTATGTAGGTACTATGTGTTGCACTGGGCTTCACATACGAAAAAAAAACAAGAAGAAATACATCAGCTTCACAAAAACTGTTATACTAAAATAATTCCATTTAAATGCTAGATAGCATAGCAATGGCATCAATTCAATAAGCCAAACACAAATCATTAGCAAGACCCCTAAAACGTTTGCTTACAAGAGGAAAAGACGAGAGCTTACGTGAGGATAGAGATCAAATCATTGATTTAGAAAAAAAAACGAGTTTTGGGGTTTTTGGTTTTTGTGGCACTCCCTAAATCCCCAAAACTCTCAAATTTTATCCAAAATGTTGGGAGAGGATTTTGTTTCCAAATACAAAAATTACTTTCAAAGTAAAATCACATAATCAACTATCCCCACAGTAAAACCACTCAACAACTATACACAAAACAAGTTTGTAACCAAACTCCACTCACCATGACAGGGGGGAACACTGCGACGTGCTGATGATGCCCGTTGGCTAGCACGGCCGGCGGCAGCGGGTGCGGCGTCGACGCGCTGGGCGGAGAGGAGACCCCTGTCGCTACCCAGTTGGGTTGCTGGTGGAGATAGATTAGTAATTAGAAACTGTTGATGTGGCAACGTTAAAGATTCATCATCATCATCAGACTATCATCGTCCACTGCCGAACGTAGTCCTCTCCCAAGGCGCGCCACAA
The DNA here is from genome assembly GCA_963693445.1 of Agonopterix heracliana. Taxonomy (NCBI): domain Eukaryota; kingdom Metazoa; phylum Arthropoda; class Insecta; order Lepidoptera; family Depressariidae; genus Agonopterix; species Agonopterix heracliana. The sequence goes on from OY856334.1 coordinate 616,223, forward strand.
AACTCTGTCCTAGGCCTTCCTCATCCAGTCGATCCCCGCTACTTTTTTTAGGTCGTCTGTTCAGCGGGTGGCAAGGCGTCCCACACTGCGCCTACCAGTTCGCGGTCTACACTCTAGAACTCTGACTCCCCATCGGTTGTCAGTTCTTCGGCAGATATGACCAGCCCATTGCCACTTCAGCTTGCTAATTTTCTGAGCTATTTCAGCCACTTTAGTTCTGTGACGAATCACATCATTTCTGATGTGATCCCTCAGAGAAACACCGAGCATAGCTCTCTCCATTTTAAAGATTACTAAAGAGAAAGAGTTACTTTGTATTTTTCTTTTCTTTTTTACTACCTGGCCGACGTAGCCCAAAGAATTGCTAAACTTAAGTGGCTGTGGCGGGACACATTGCTCGCAGAACCAGGCGGTTTGAATAAACTCTGACACCAGGGCTTGCCCACACGATAAAAAGAAGAAGTGGCCGATGGGACCGAAAAGGAGTGGCGAAAGCGCAACGTGGTGGGACTGGTGGGTACGTGATTGAGTGAGCCCCCACAAGGTGGACCGACGACCTGGTGAAGGCGGCGGGAACACGTTGGATGAGGGCAGCGCTGGACCAGTCGTTGTGGCGGTCCTTGGGGGAGGCTTATGTCCAGCAGTGGACGTCCATCGGCTGAGATGATGATGACAAATTCCAGGCAAATAATCCAGTACCAATACCTTAAAATTGAAAGTGTTCTTAAACTGGATAGATCTGGAATTTGTATCGATTCAATCGCATGATTGTAGCGATGAACGCTGTCGACGAATAACTGATTAAATATTACTAAAGTTTTGCATCGTGGCTATCGTGGCATCTATGCTTTATAGCGTTTGCATCGATGCTGCATCGAGACCCAATCGATGCTTTTTACAGCACTTCTGCGCTGCAAAAAGCAAGTTGAAAATGTCAAGTACATACCTGTCCATTGTGATGCTGCACATGATGGTGGGGATGTTTGAGGGGGTAGAGACGCGCGTGCAGCGGCGGGGGCGAGTGCACGGGGGTGGAGGGGGAGGAGCCGTACGAGGAGAGGCTCGTCTCCGCGCCCGGCACGCCCGGCGTCTGCGCCGCGCCGCCGTACATCTGAAACCGACGGTGGAGAAACGTTAGTTAGTGGTAGAGGCGGCGAATTACCCCCGTTACTACCAAGTCTTACTACCAGTAGTAAGACGGGAAATTCATTTAACCATGTTTCTATACAATGAATTTCCGAGGAGTAGGAAAAAGAAATATCCGACTTCCCTCAATGGAGGCGATGTCGACGTTTGCAGACTGATTCAAAAAGGTGATCACACTTTGTTCGGTATCGCCGATAAATGACCGATTCTAAAAATGACAGATGAGTCTAGGAACGGCAGATTCTATGACAGCCAGATTCTATAAACGACAGATTCTGTAAATGTCAGATTCTGTGAATGTCAGATCCTAAAAAGATGACAGATTCTATAAATGACAAATTCTGTAAATGACAGATTCTACAAATGATAGATTCTACAGATGACAGATTCTACAAATGACAACACTGGCTGGTAGGCTAAGCTCTGCAGCATATGCAGTCAGAAAAATTAAACAACTAACAGATATTGAAACTGCCAGACTCGTATATTTCAGTTACTTTCATAGTATCATGTCCTATGGTATTTTATTGTGGGGTCGTGCTGCAGACATTGAGACGATCTTTATCCTACAGAAACGAGCAATTCGAGCTATATATGGCCTGCGTTGTCGTGATTCGCTTCGCGAAATTTTTAAGGAAATTAATATTTTAACCGTTTATGGACAGTTTATTTATGAAAACATTTTATATGTAAGAAAAAATGTTTCTTTGTTTCCACGAAATTGTGATGTCCATAATTACAACACACGAAATAAAAATAAACTGATATTTCCACACTTTCGGCTTAGTAGGGTCAACACGTCTTTCATGGGTCACTGTATACGCTGTTATAATAAAATCCCCGAGACCATTTTGAATCTTTCCGAAAACATGTTTCAAACTCAGATCAAAAAAGTCATCTGTAAAAAAGCATACTATAAACTGGATGATTATTTAAATGATCAAAATGCTTGGGTCTGAGTGTCACTAACATAATAGTTAACTGTATAGTATCAATTATTTAATTAAATAGACTATGTATTACTGTATACATAACCTTAGCATAAGAATTTATATTGTAATAGTCATTAAGTCGTGTTATGCTGTAGAGTTTTTGGCCGCATCTTCTCTACAGCGACAACACGTTCCGACGCGGTGGTAGCTTAAAAAAGAATTGACGTTTAATAAGTGTGCTTCAGGCTCCTATATTGACGCCGACGACGACCGTTTTCTGGGATCCAGGGCGTGGCAATTCTTGCCCACCTTTCCTGGTGCATTCGACAGACATGGCCGGCCTAATCCCACTTTAATCTGGCGGCTTTTTGCCCGACATCGGCTATTCATGTTTTTAGCGCAGTGTAGTATTTCTGACACGATCCGTTCTTTTAAATGATGATCAAAGGCATACAAAATCGAATCTCAGGGCACGTTTTGTGGGGTGAACTCACCGGTTGTAAAGGTGGCTTGGCGACGAGCATGGGGTCTGTGGGCGAGTGGTGTGGCGCGGCCGCCCTGAACGAGGACATGGGGGGCAGCGGCAGCTCCGCGCCACCGCCGGAACCCGTCGACGGCTCGCCTACTGGCGCGCCCGCTATGCCTGCAAGAGTAAGGGTTGGATGTCAGTTACATGTGTTCAAAAGGTGGTTAAGAGCTTTGGATACAAAATATACAAGTCTGGGCTAGATTCCGACACTTTTAATGGGACTGGTACTTTTAATGGGAATCTGTGTGACAATGCTCAAGATTTTTATTAATAGCTGGCATCAAGATGTGACAATTCTGAATGTTCGTGACCTTTCTTTGTCTTATCAAAATACATCAATATTCCACCGGCTGCAACGGTATCCTCATCACAAATATCCCACGTGATGCTATACCCGTACCGTAATCTATATGTATCTCTATCAGAAGCTGTCAGAGAATCCAACCTGCTGCGCAATATGCCACCTAATTCAACTAAATCCCACCGACAGCTCGAGTGTCCTACACGCTGCTCGGGTATTCTACTGATTGAGCTAGTATCTCACTGATTGCATCAGTATCCCACCACACCAGCTGCTCTAACATCCTATCTGCTACTCTGATATCCTATCGAAGACTGCGCAAGCACACAACCCGCTGCTCTTATATCGCACCCACTGCTCTAGCAACCCACTTACTGCTCTAGCATCCCACTTACTGCGCTAACATTCCACCCACTGCACTAGGATTCCAGTTACTGCGCGAACATCCCACCAACTGCGCTAGCATCCCACCCACTGCTCTAGCATCCCACTTACTGCTCTAGCATCCCACCCACTGCGCTAGCATTCCACTTACTGCGCTAACATCCCGCCCACTCTGCGCTAGCATCCCGCCCATTGCTCTAGTATCCCACCAGTTGCTCCAGTATCTCACCCACTGTCTTAGCATCCATTATATCACTACTATTACCTGGCGATGTCGCGTAGACGTCGTGCTGGTAGACGGGCGCGGGCGCTGGCGGCTGGTAGTACTGCGCGCCCCACTCGCCCGCATAGTAGGGCTCCTGGTACTGCGCCGGCGCACCCGCGCTCTTTGGCGACGCGTACCGGCTGGGCGAGTCGTGCCCGAACTCATCGCTGCCGTACTGGAAGAGAGAGAAAGGAGATATGTTAGTATTATGAGATAATTATATTTTAATATTGTACGTTAAAGCTATGTAATTTATAAACCACTTTACAATGGCTTATGCACGCGGAGACCTAGTTTGGCCGCGTGAAATAGAGTTCTTGATAAATATGCATGTTTCAACCAATAACTAAAGAATATTGTAAACTTGGACATAGTACCAGCTGTTTTGTGATGACCAGACAGACAACAGTATACTATAATTACCATAATAAAAATTCAAACTTCAGACTTTGGTGCAAATATTCATATTCACCATACAAATATTTGTATACTAACACTATATGGACATCTTGTCTGAAATAAATTATTTGAATTTGCCCCTTACGGTATTCGAACCCTCGGATCAGCAGGCAGGTTCATCACCAACTGAGTTATCGGGCCGTCTAACAGAGTCGATCAATTTTTTATATTTATGTCACAGTTTTTTTTCCAGCACGTATAACGACGTTTCTATTGGTGTTTTGTTTGTTCAGACCAATTCAGACTGACAGCATAACGGACGAAAGTATAAGGTTGCCTTGTACGGAACTCTAAAAATAGATACACAAAAACAACCAGAACCTATCAATTCGAAATTGCCACACCATCTCGTGCCAGCAAACCATAAAATTAACCACCAATTCGCCATAACTTAAGTCGTACTTAACCGGACACTATTGCACCTTAAATCTAGATTTCTATTAATTCCTAAAAGAGCTAAACAATAAGACCTAGCCTGGTCTAACTGGATATTTCGCAAACTATACTGTTATTCTCGTTGATAATAACTTGAGATATAATTACTGTGCTTTGTATTATTTGCTAACAAAGGATTTTAGTATAAACTAGAGTTTTCCAGCGAATTCGTCCGCACAAATTATAGGTATACCAGATTTTAAGTCACATCATAAGCTATCAAACAAAAAAAGTTTCATCAAAATCGGTTCACTAGTTTTTGCGTGATGTGCGAACAAACAAACAAACTAACAATTTTGTCAATAGATGGCGCTGCACGTCATTTAAATCGCGCTATCGAGTGTTATTTGAGTTTATATGAAGTGAACCGCTACTTTTTTATTCCTCATTCACTCAGATTTTACGGTTTTATAATAGTTAAGATAAGTATAATATAAGAGGCACGGAGTCGCTACATATAGACCTCAAGAGTGGACGTGTTTGGTTCGGTGCTCGGGTTAAGTGGCCACGTGGCTTCGCCATTTTGTGGTGGTTTCGGATTTGTTTATGTGCAAAAGTCTTTGAGACCACGGAAATATCAATAACCGAACAACGTCAAGCATATTTGTTATGCAGCATGTAAGTAAAAATATTATTTTAACCTTTAAACCACATACTCTACCCATCAAACTGACCAACTATTAATATGGGAGCAAACCTGTCAATACTTAACTGCCTACTCGACTCAAACGTATGGAACAACAGATTTTTTTGTTCTGACCGGTTTGCTCCCTAGTAGGTAAGTGGAAATGTTGGAAGGGGACGGCCTAGACGTAGGTACATATACGCAACAAATTCGCGACTTGCTTAAAAAGGGCCAGGTCAGATCTACCCGAAACCATCATGAAAGGACTAATGAATGGGGAGGAAGCTAGAGAGGTTTGTCAGGATCGTAGCAGGTGGCGTTCCGTTGTCTCTGCCTACCCCATTGGGAGACATGCGTAAGAATATGTAAATGTATGTATGTATGCTCCCATAGTAAAAGTTGTTCAGTTTAATGAGTAGAGTATGTCGTTTAAAGATCTTTTTATTATGTTCTTTTGCTGTATGATTTTCGTGTGCAAATAAAGAATATTATGTTATATAAAAGGTTAATGATAGTTTTCCTAACAACCTGTATATGCTGATGATGACACGGATCTATCTTTAACCTGTTGGTTCCAGATAGATCTATTTATCGTGCCTTGCGAAGCACGGATGCGCTCGAGATGAAAGCCAAAATTTGAGGCACCCATCCAAAGACTAGCCGGACATGATGTTGCTTAACTTCTTTTATCGTTTCCAAAATCGGAACTCCACTACGTCAACGAGCAATATTTCCTTGTAAAATAAAGAATTTCACTTGCATCATTATAGTCATCCATCACTTATTATTATCTTATTAATCAATCATTACAGCATTAACAACTTAATTTACCTTCATTACAACACAGCACTTAACTTCATGACGTTAAAGTATGTATTATTTATTTATGTAATCGGTGTGTTCTGTCAGTAATAATGAACTGTGGTGCGGAAACGTGGACCCTGACGATAGGACTAGTCCCTCAAGTTCAAAGTGGCTCAGAGAAACTCAAAGTCATTGGTGGGCCACATACATGCATAATGATAGCAGAATCATTGGGCCGCAAAGAACATAAAGAAATACAGCTCATTGCATCGATCATAGAACATGACTGTAATCGTTTATTTTAATAGTAAAATAAAAAAAAAAAAACAGAGCGACCGAAGCAAGCTCGACATTTTTCACACCATGACTAAAAACTTTTACCACCATTTTGACCACAGTACATTATTATGCTACTTCTAAAAGTCAGCATACACGCAAGCCATTACAGGAAACTATTCTTAAAATTGGATCGGGCCGCGAGAAAATGAGGTGCGGGCCGCATGTTTGATATGCCTGCTCTACAGTACAAGGTGTTACAAAAATACAAATAAACCTTTAAGGGGGTGGTGTAGTGTAGACCATCAAACTGAACAACTTTCACTATGGGGCCAATATCGAAAACGCGAAAAAAAAATGATGTTCCATACTCTACAAATCGACTAGAGCTAAAATATGTATGGGATATCAAATTTTTTTTTCCGCGATTTCGATGTTGGTCCCATAGAGAAAGTTGTTCAGTTTGACGATCTAAACATCCCCCTTAAGAGTTTTAAAAATTTATTCTTACTTATGAAACACCTTGTATAATAATAAATAATAAAAACCGGCCAAGTGTGAGTCGGTCTCGAGCTAAAGGTCCCGGTGAAAGAAAAAACTTGATACGGACTCCACGCAGGCCAAATTATTTTAATGACATACCACTGAATTTCATTAAAGCTATTTACAAAACTTAAAAAATAACAGTTTATTTACATAAGCTTTCTTCACCAAAAATAAATCGAGGAACAAACGACTAATTGCACAATTATTATACCATATACAGTTTAAAGTGTGGCGAGTGTGTACAGGACCATATTGGTAGTTGTTGCGAAACGAAGGCGAAAGCGAAATGTGTCCTATTGTGTTTTATATTAAACTAGCAGTCGCCCGAGACTTCACCTGGGCTGCAATCGGTGATTGAACCGTGATTGGACTACGTACGAACCATAACTTTTGACAAATTTGGTGTTGCGCTAATCGCGGTACTGCTCTTGACAGCCGTTAGAGTCGTTTTGACATAGAGTTTAATGCGATGCGGAATTCAGCACAGTTGAATAGTAATTGGATTGCAATGTGATTAGAACTGAAATTGGATAAGAATAGAACTTCGATGTTTTAACTTAGCGCAATCCTGCGTTCAATCGCTTTAGTTCTTTTACGGGTTAAGCCAAAAACATTCAAACATCGTCACAATTTTAACATTTATAACATTAGTAAAAGAGTATAGTGAATATGGAGTCCATACACTTGTTGGATAAAAATGAACACTAAAAAATAAAAAAGTGTCACTATCCGTCTGTTACGTTTTCTAAAATCTGAATCGAATTTGATGAAATGTATACAGGGGTCCTTCTTAATACCTGACGCTTTTTAAAGGGTTTGATCAGACCATCAAACCGAACAACCTTAGATTATCAAGATAGACAGTCAAAGCTACGAAAGCGTCGAAAAAAATAGGAACCAGTACTGGTTCCAAAACCCTATACATATACACGCACACATACATAATTAGTATGGCGCCTCACGCACACCAACCTAAGAAAGTTATTCCCTTTTGTTTTATACGGAACAAGTGTGAGGCTCATTCTAGACATATACTTTTTCTAAGCGAACAACATTATCTGATGGACCAAAGTCGAAACAGCGAATAAATATTTGCTGTTCCATATAAAGCTGCAAAACCTACTCGATCCAAATGTATAGGACAGCTGATTTTTGTTCCCGTTTTCGATGTTGATCCCATAGACAAAGTTGTTCAGTTTGATGATCTGATCAACCCGCTTAAAAACCGACAGCATGGCCCTGTATAGAGCTAGGTTTAACCCTAAATAAGGACAATAGACGTAAAAATTCAACGTAGACGCCTCCATATATTCGTTCTTTCTCAGATGCAGAAACGCTCATTGAAGTTAATCCTCCATGGACAAACTAAATTTGCACGCCTGCAAGCAGGCTAAATACAGCTACTGAACAATTTTGTAACACCCTGTTAACAAAGTATTTTGGCAAATAAACTCTTTCTATTTCTATTCCATTAAAACTCTTGCTAGCTTTTACTACGTCTCCAAGACAAAAAGTGACAGCAAGAGATTTAATGGAGGATTAACTTTAATCGCTTCTTAGCGATAAGACCGCCTTATTTTATGCCTCTTGTTTTTTTTCTCTGTATTTTACCGTTTATAGTTTGGTGTAAAATAAAGTATATTTGATTGATTGATTAAGCGTTTTTGCAACTGAGTATGAAACGGTCAATTTCTGGGTGGTCAGAAATTTTGTTATAACTACAAACTATCTTTGTAATCAAATTAAAGATTGAAAAAGTCGGGCGGCGAGCGGGATTCGAACCCACGACCTGCCTATCTTTTTGTAATCATTATGGAAGTTTCAGTCAGAATATTAACATTTTAATAAATAATTCAACTAGCTTTATACCTCCCCTCGGCCGACAGTGTACACGAAGTTTATCTCGACTCTACACCGACCATTGTTCGCTACATTTGGTACCACTCTTATATGTACTGAAAAAAAAATCGTTCCTAATACGACCTCCTATTCAATTTGGTTGTGTTGCTTTTGCTTCAATTCGTTTTTGAATTATCACTTTATGAATAGCTTATTACCTGCACGCGTTGAAGAAATTCTGATGCGTATATGAAATCTACTAATCCACATTATGCCTTAGATGAAAGTAGAATTAACCTTGAGGGTATGCCTGTGTCCCAGCAGTGGGACGTATACAGGGTGTAACAAAACACCCTAGCAATACTTAAAGGGGTGCTTCAGACCATCAAACTGAACAACTTTCACTATGAAGCCAACTTCGAAATCGCGAAAAAATAATCAGCTGTCCCATACAAAACTGCTGTACCGACTCGACTAAAAAGTATGGGACAGCTGATATTTTTTTCACGATTTCGAAGTTGGCTCTATAGTGAAAGTTGTTCAGTTTCATGGTCTTTGTTACACCCTGTACAGAGTGTAAACTTAATTGCGGTACATAATACTTTATTGGGTGCATTAGACCATCAAACTGAACAACTTTTACTAAGGGAGCAACTTTGAAATCAGGAAAAAAGTCAACTGTTTCATACATTAAGTAGAGTATCTAATGAAATCTTTCTTTCGGGAATTTGATGTTGGCTACATATTTAATTTTGTGAGGAGATTAAAGCGATCTTTCGACCCGTCCCCCTTTGATAGATCTTGAAAGTTGGCTCGACCCACCCAAATCTCACATGAGATTTTTCAAAATTAGTATATTGAATTTAAGACTACTATGAACTATTTATTTAACACGGTTTTCCCGCAACTTTACAATGTGTCTTGCGGAAAAAAGATTACGTGATATTTGCCGAGACCCCCAATTGCGTTGTATTTTTGTTTCGTAAACCCAAACTGTAATATTAGGTATGTGTGTGTTATTCACGCAAATATTTTTTATCAATCTATCTTTTAAAACTTATCACCCTAAGCTCTCAAACGCCCCCTACCAAACTAACACGTCACAAATCATATCCGCATTACAATAATATTTTAATGAATCACTGAAAACATGTTCCCAGACGCGTACCTACTGGAAGACTTGATGACGCATGGAATGAACATGAATGGCTTCCTGTTACAATGCCGGGACTCCGCAGCGGGAAGGATCGGGACTTTGTGCTTGGTGCAAGTTATAGGCTCTGGAGCTATCATTTTAAACGGAACGGCCCATCTCACATCATGCCCTTCCTGCCCGCAAACTTACACGCGAACGGAGCTTATGGACGCAGCCGGTAGTGTTATCCGTGTGGCAAAATACTGGACTGGAAAAATTTAAAATGACATGCCATCGACTCGATAGAAGAAGAACGGAACGTCCACTGTCCTCTGAAACCAGGGCAACAGCAAACCTCTATTCTGCCGCACAAATATAGTTCAAAATTTTCGTGGTTTTCTAATCACATATTTCTTGAGATCGTCGAGACGAGATCTATAAGAATTAAAAACCGTCCGTAGAAGTCGCGGAAGTGGCAAATCTGCACGGCTAGCATGCCACCCACGACAAAGCGTTTAAACGAGAAAAACGTCATGCGCGCTCTTTTTGGCGTTCGTAAAATAATAAAGATGGAGGCACGTCTAGATTTTTGTCGTTTTCTCGGCGGTGGCATGCTAGAGGGGCTGATAAGACAAAATGCAGGGGTAACTCGATTGAGCAACTTCAAGCCGGTATTTCTACACTCTACTGCGGTTTTAATTTGTAAAACATATCGCTACTTAGCAAATAAGTTTACCACGCAAGTCACATGCCATGTCTCGCCAGAAGAAGGGCATAGCTCCATCACAAATTTCCACCGCTGCTCGTAGAAACTAGTATCAACAGGTTAAATGTTTTTCTAACATGTTTTGTTAGAATTTGACGCAGGTGACCCCGATGTTAAACCATTCTGAGTGCGCCCCGTTGACCCTGACACTATCACTACTCCTCGTAGAGATTTTAGTTCCAGCACCAAGTTATCGTTAACACCGTATGTAGACCACAGTTAAACAAAAACTTAGGTGCACTGATTAGTTTACTTGACAATTGGTATAACAAAATCCGTAACCAAACTCACCCCATTCATCTTAAGGGTATATTATTCGGAGCGCGCTCCATACAAACGTACTATGGTGATATTTTCAATACTAATCAATTAAAGTCAATGAAACTTTGCAGAAACAATCTAGAAACAAATTTCTATGCTTGTATGGAGTCAGATTTTCGTTAAAATGTATAGTTTTCAAGTTACAGTGCCTCAAAGATTTCCATACAAATCTTAAATTAATCCTAGCATTGAAACTGTATATTTTCACGAAAATCTGATAATGATAATGATAATGATAATTTATTTGCAAAAATATGGTACATAAGATTTTATAAAATACAATTTTCCAGCATATTCTACCATGAAGGCATGCAAATGTTAATTACAAGTATGATCATAACAAATCGAATAACAACTATATTTGGTAATTAGTCAAATTTAAGATGTCAGATAGATATTAGATTATTCAGATAAAATTTCATAGATTTCAAATAATCAAACATAGAGTCAATAAACACATACAAATAAGTCACTTAAGAAACTGTTGTATTGAATAGTAACACTTATCCAAAAGATATTTGTATGTTTGCTTCTTAAACTTATAAGTGTTAAGTTTTTTAAAATCATTAGGTAATGAATTATACACTTTTACAGCCATACAGTATGCATTTTTGCTGAACAGTTGTAGTTTTTGTCTATTCGGTACACACAATTCATGTTCGTAAATTTTCCTCTGTCTGCGTATGCTCAAATCACAATCTGACTCTATAGAAGCATAGAAATTTGTTTCTAGATTGTTTCTGCAAAATTTCATTGAATTTAATTGGTTAGTATTGAAAATATCACCATAGTACGTTTGTATGCAGCGCGCATTTTCGCTCTCGGAATAATATTCTCTTAACACTTGAACCGTACGAATCGCATCAGAATTTTGATGATGCCTCTTTGTAACGGTAACGGATATGAATATGATAATACAATTTAATGTTTAAAACTTGCATCACCACAGAACAGAACACAACCGTCATGCATTTTTCATTAATTATAAAGTCACATACGATACTTTTTATCTTCATGTATAAATTAGTGACACAGAGAAGTAATGAAAAGGTTGAAGGTGGCATTTCTCAAACACGAGCAAACATATGAGGCTGTCGATTTCGTTTGAAGCCTAGAACCTAGAGGATTGGGAGGGGAGGCAGGGTATTTTTCCCTTTTTTGTAATTTGTTTTTGGTGTAAATAAATAATATTTCATTCATTCATTCAAAGGAACCTGAGGGAAATACGCTACAAAAAATGTTGTTCAATATTAAGGGTAGATTGTACCCATACCCCTTAAAGTAATGCATCTGTTTACCCTTATACCCTAGTTCAATTCATTTATACCAATATTTAATTATATAAATGAATGAATGATGAATATATATATTTTTTTTTCATTTATATTTTTTTTTATTCGTTTTTTTTTTTTATTACCTATTGATGTGAATTAGGCGAAAGTGGTTGTGTAGGGATTGTAAGATCTCTCTGCCTAACTTACTGGGAAATAGGCGTGACATTATAGATAGACAGACTTTCAAAGTCACCTCACAAACATCTACACTATACATGTAGTGAAACAGCAAAATATCCACATCTCCAAACACGTGCATAATATTATTCATAACTACACTATGTTACACTCAGTTATTATTTATAGATCTATTTGGAACTAGACTCTTAGCTTTAATACACGGGTTATTTTAGATTTGAGAGATACGTATGAAATTGTAATTATGATTTGTTTTGCGTGTGTATTTTGTGGAGGGAAACATCGGGAGGAAACATGCATACGCTAAAGAAGAAAGCGTATGTGTAGTCTATCAATAAAGAGTAAAGAATGATTAAAAATATCATCATTGATTATTTTTATCTTTTTTTTTTTTTTTTTTTTTTTTTAAAAAGCAAATGTTTTAATTAAAAACAATTAAAGTTATTAGTTTACTATACTTAAAAACAGTTTCTTGATTGACTTATAGAATTATATATGACTTATAGATTGATTGATAGAAACTTGAAATTTGAAACATATAGGGTCCTTCTTAATATGATGACACTTTGTTCAGGTGATGATCAGACCATCAAACTGAACAACTTTCTCTATGGCACCAACATCGAAATCGCCAAAAAAAAATCTGCCGTCCCATACAAAATTGCAAACCTACTGGAGCCAAATGTATGGGATAGCAGATTTTTTTTTTCGCTATTTCGATGTTGGTCCCATAGAGAAAGTTGTTCAGTTTGATGGTCTGATCATCACTTTAAAAAAGTGTCAGCATATTAAGTTGGACCCTGTATTCTACAGAGGATGTAGGGGTGGATGTGATGGTCGTGAAGGAAAGGATTTTTCGATATTCTAATTTCTCGCGGACGAAGCCACTGGCAAAAGCTATTAATAAAATATAATTTTAATCGCTAAAAACTGTACGAACTGATCGGTTACAAATATTATTTAACTTTTCTGTAAACATACTCCTAAGAATTCAACACTAATCCAAAAATTAGGAAGTAAGAACACTCCCGAAGCTTACATTTAAATGCGATCGTAAAAATGTTTATTTTTAGCGACAGAATAATATTTACGAGTACTAATATAATTGGTTACAGCTATTCAAGATGCGTGGGCGCACTGGCGCTGTCGTTTTGTACAATTTGTTTCTCATACGTAATAAATGACGTTTTAATGCTAGAAAATATTTGTAAATGACGTCGGTTGTAGTAAATAATATCAAACGTTAGCGCAGTGTAAAATGGACGATTCACGTCAGCTACGTGAAAATTACGCTGTTCTGCATTTTTGCGAATTTGTATTTTATTTATAGCATAAAGTTAAAATAAAGAAATTTCTTGTAATGTACGACCGGCCTAAAAGCAGGCGTGACTTACGACGTTATTCAGCACCTCTGTAGGTCGTATGTAAACGTCGTAGGTTTGCCCGCCTTAAGGTCTTTTGGTGATTTGGATTTTGAGCCATTATAGGCGAAATAACCAAGCTCACCCCACATTCCTGCCTGACACGTAAATATTACACGAACACGACACCTTTTAGTGTCGGGGGTAAAAATAACCAAACTCACCCCACATTCCTCACTCGTCAATGAATGCGGTCACGATACATGATCACTGTTGAATCTTCTCGTCCCGTGTCTTATAATAAGGCGCATCAGAGTGAATACAAACTATACACCACTAGTTTTTCATTACTATCAAAAATTTTAGAGGGGGAGGGTTTACATGAAATGAACAACTTTCCCTAAGGAACATGGGTCGAAAAATGAGATAATTTTGGATAAAAGTGCGGATAGGCCGACCGATTTCCTATGGGAGGTCCAAACATTTTTCTCGTTTTTCGACCGCTGTTCCTTAGGGAAAGTTGTTTAGATTCATGGTCTGAATACACCCTTAAAATTATGTTAGTAATTAAAAACTAGTGCTGTATACAGGGTAATAACAGGCCAATCAATCGAACTTACCCCACTCTCTTGACCTGGTCAAAGCAGCCGGCAACCCGTGGTCACTCTTAAATCTTTTCCTCGCCCTATGCCTCAACATGACCCAGGCGTCAGAACTAATACTAAACAATGATTACAGGTCAAACAATCGAACTTACCCCACTCTCTTGACTGGTCAAAGCAGGCGGTAACCCGTGGTCACCGTTGTATCTTCTCCTCGCCCTATGCCTCAACATGACCCAGGCGTCAGAACTAGTGCTAAATAATGATTACAGGTCAAACAATCGAACTTACCCCACTCTCTTGACTGGTCAAAGCAGGCGGCAACCCGTGGTCACCGTTGTATCTTCTCCTCGCCCTATGCCTCAACAAGGCCGAAGCATCAGGCTGTCCGAATTGAAACACCTCATCTTTCCCCCCTATAAAGTCCGTCGTCACATACTCCGATAGTCTTTCCCTATCACTAAAGTCCGCATATTCCGAACGCACACTGTCCAATATCTCCGAAGTCAGCCGAAGGGAGTCCGACGTTTGCCGAATCCCTTCAGGCTCGGGGCGATAATTATCACATATTTGATTGAAAGTGTTAAAATATTCCGTAGCTAGGTCCGTTTTAGGTTGATAGTTGTCTGGCGGCGGGTCGGCCGGTAGGAAACTAGAGTCCATCGTGTCATGCCGCAACGCCATTGTCACTGTCACTTAAATTTGAACTTTTTGCACTTTGCTGTCGGACGCATCACTGTTTTGTCGATTATTGCACTTACACCATTTTGCCTTTGAGCTGTTGGGGAAATTAAAAAACTAAATTCGCTGTGTTTACGGTTTTTTTCGAGAGCCAGATGTCGGACCACCCAGTTGAGTGTGAATCGATAAACAATTACAGAGAAAAAAAATGGCGGAGTCTTGAAGTAATTTAAAACACCTTGCATGAGAACTATTATGAACCCTTTTACGGTGATTGCCCTCGCCGGGCATCGAACGCGGGACAAAGAGAAAGCAGGTAAGCTCAAGTTACACCTTTCGCAAATGGATTTATAAAGATGATGTGTCAAAAATTTTGACAGAACCATTTGCAATTGAATTTTGAAGAATTTTGTAAAGTATTGACATGTCAATGGAAAGTTCTCAAATGTCACCCCATGGGGGTTAAAATCATGCCCCACATTCATGGGAGAAATTTCAGCATTTTGTTACAATGCGATATTTTGAGAACTGAAGACAATGAACATAAAAAACGAAATGTTAATACACATAAGTATACAGGGTGAAATTGATAGCAGACGGAATTTTTTTTTGTTCCGATTTTTTTGCTCCCATAGTAAAAGTTATTCTGTTTGTTGGTTTGTTGTAGACTCTTTGTTTAAAAGGATGCTAATGATATCAATTTCACCCTGTATACCTACATAAACTGAGGACCGAAAAGGAAAATAAAAATTTACAGAGATCCAGCCTAAATGTTCGAATGGACAAATAAGAAACCCAATTTTTACACAATAATTTCATACAAAATATAATTCCGTCAATGTAAAGACATAAAATACAAAAGAGAGTAGCAATAAATATGACCCAAAAATACAATTTCACAAAACAAAACGCGATAAATTTTGTCACACTTTTAAAATTACTCTAACAACATTTTGCCGCCAAATAAATAAAAACTACTAAACAGTTTTTGATAACAATAAAGCTAAACTTCAAAGGATCGCTGACAGATTGCAAAATCTTTTTTTTTGGTCCCTTTTTGTAATAAATAATGCGTTATTGCAAGTTTTTGTTAAAGAAATGTGTTCGGAGGTCCAGGTAGAAAAGTTTGTTCGTTTAGATGTTAACCGATTTGAGAAAAGAGATTCTAAGCTTTTAATGAAAGGGAATCTCCATTTTGTGTCCCATAAATCCTTTAATCTAAATTGTCATTAGTTTTTGGAACATTTTTAAAACTAAGTCCGATGGAGTCGCTCGTTGGCATAGTATAGTTTTCAAGGTGCCACCCATGAAACTATAATGTTAAACAAATTGTACGCGTGGCTTTCATAAAATAATTTCTATAGTGTATCCGAATTTTTTAATAATAATTTTCAATAAAAATTTGCATGCTATTGTATTTTAGCTGAATAGATGATCTATATCTATCCTAGACCCTAAGATCAATAAAATGTTATGTACCTACCTTTGATAAAGTTATATGTCAAGATTGACAGTCGAAGATACGAAAGCGTAGAAAAAAATTGGAACCAGTACTGTTTCCTAAACCCTATACATATACACGCACACATACATAATTTGTATGGCGCCTCACGCACACCAACCTATGAAACTTGGCCCCTTTTGTTTTATACTGGATATTCGTGAGGCTCATTCTAGACATATACTTTTTCTATTCATAGCAAATAAATTATTTCATTTCATCTAATTTCATTTCGGCATTGGAAATTTGTACCAGTTAGTTTCAGTGGAATTTCATTTCGAGTGTCTCCCTGCTTCGGAAGGCACGCTAAGCACTTAGTCCCGGATGGTGCCGTCAGATGGCGGTGTAACTATTCGTTAAACCAGACCAGAGGACTATAAAGGCGTCTTGAAAATTTTCTGGTGGCAAGTTGACTATTAATTTGGGGAAAGTATGCGAGTCCGTTTTTAGGATTTTTCTCGGTTTCAAAGTATGTAGTTTAATGTTAACAATCAGTTTTCGATAACTAACTTTTCTCCCCTCCGGACGGAAAGCGTCAATTTTCGTACCGCTGCGCTAAACGATGTTGCCGCTTTCCAGCAGCTCCGTTAGTAGAGGAGAAAAATATTACACTAACCTCGGGCAGTAAATAAGAAAGCCTCAGATTACACACACATCTCCGATCATCCTCAGATCACATGAGATCTGAGACCTTTCTTACTTTACTGCCCTCGGTGTGTAATCTACTATTGCTGCCTGCACGGTGATGCCTTATAATTTGACCATAAACTTATAGTATATTATGTTAATGAATTTGACATGATTTTGAATGAAAACGCTTCATTTCAAGAATAATTTTACCCATTTAAATTTACGAATTTTTTTAGAAAGTATGACATATCAAGTTTTTCCTATAGTGTAATTAAAACCCTTCGTTATAGCTATAGTTAACTTAGGTCTCAGGTTTTAGGAAGCCTTAGGACGTCTAGATTGTGAATGGTGTCATTTGGTCACCGTGCCTACCTACAGAAAATTATAAAAAAAAGTGTGGTATTAGTGAAATAATTTCAGACGACTAAAGGAAGAAATACCTTTTTAGATATAAGACCGCCTCATTTCTGTCAAATTATTAGTTTTATTTCCAGTACTGTATACTGCAAACCAACTATCATGAACTACAATTCTAGTTGGCTAGCCTTTCGGCCCCAAAGCCACTGCACATGAAACATTCCTAGTCGCCTCGTTCGACAACCACAGGAAAATATGAGATTTTATATTTTTTTGATTACGTCACTAAATAAACACATTTAATTGACGGCCCGACAGCACAGTCTGTAGTGAACCTGCCTGCTGTGCCAGGGGTCGCGGGTTCGAACATGGGCGTAGCAATGATTTTTTCCCAGGGGGGGCCAGGCCCAGGTTAGGTCGTTGCAATAAAATGTAAAACCTGGAGCGAGCGAAACGAGCTCGAGTTTTTACGACCTAAAATCTGGAACGAGCAAAGCAAGCTCGAGATTTTACTTCACTGTGGAAAAAGGAGCCAAAACCTAGAGCGAGCGAAGCGAGCTCGAGATTTCACTGAATTCTGGAGCGAGCAAAGCTAAGTGAACTCGAAATTTTTACTGCAATATAGTGAGATCAGTGTTATAAGACTTAAATCCTGGAGCGAGCGAAGCGAGCTCGAGTTTTTACGATCGAAAATCTAGAACGAGCAAAGCAAGCTCGAGATTTTGCTTCACTTAGAAAACATATAGGATCCAAAACCTAGAGCGAGCGAAGCGAGCTCGATATTTCACTGAATTCTGGAGCGAGCGAAGCTAATAAGTGAGCTCGAAATTTTAATGCAATGTGTCTAGCTGTAGTTACTTGTGATACAATCGTAGCCAGGAGCGAGCGAAGCGAGCTCGAGATTTTACTGTAATATAGTGACATCAGTGTAATTAGACTTAAATCATGGAGCGAGCGAAGCGAGCTCGAGTTTTTTACAACCTAAAATCTGGAACGAGCAAAGCAAGCTCAAGATTGCTCTAGATACACTATGAAAAGATATACGATCCAAATCCTAGAGCGAGCGAATCGAGCTCGAGATTTCACCGAATTCTGGGGCGAGCGAAGTAAGCTCGAGATTTTACTGCAATGTGTCTAGCCAGGAGCGAGCGAAGCTTGATTTTACAGCAATATAAATTAGATCAGTGCTGTAGGTTCTAAAGATAGGAGCGAGCGAAGCGAGCTCGAGATTTTGCTTCATTATAAATAACTCGATTTCTCCAGCTCATGCCGAGATCGAGGCGATTCAGTCTCTTATTTTTAGTAAGTGATTCATTTGATTTCTGGGGTGGGCCAGAAGGATTCTGGGGTGGGCCGGGCCCACCCGGCCCCCCCCCCTTGCTACGCCTATGGGTTCGAATCCCGTAAGGGACAAATATTTGTGACGAATATGAATATTTGTACCCGAGTCATGGATGTTTGTATCTATATATGTATTCTATATCGTTGTCTAATTATCATAATACAAGTCCAGACTAGATTCTGAAACTTTAAATGTGACTAGATAATTTGTGTGACACTGTCCAAGATATTTATTTATTTATTATTTATATAATTTTTAATTACATTAAATCATCGATAAATAAGCAATAACATGCATGCATATGCACGCAATCCATATGCTCACGACTATATTCCCCGAGGGGGTAGTCAGAGATATGCATCCACGTTTCACTAGTAGTACCAAAAACTCTGTCCAGCCAGTGTGACGGGGAGTGAGCCCGTCGCCACTTGTAATGGACAGTGGGTACAAGAAACGCCTCGAAATTGAAGCATGCATAGCATATGCTCACGACTATATTCCCCGAGGGGGTAGTCAGAGATATTCTGAAACCTCAGAACATCCACGTTTCACTAGTAGAAATTGAAGCATGTAGATTTCATAAACAATAACAAATCGTCACAAAGTACCTTACAAGCTAAACAACCCCTAGCTATGCAATCGAACCGCACACCTCGCGACCACCGGCGAGGACACCCGACACCGAGCCACTCGACTCAATCAGCTGATTCTCACGGGCTCACTTGCGCTTGCACACCTCATTACATTACCTATATGCACTTACTGTTCAATGCATGTCGTGTACTAACTATCAAACAAACTTTAGCTTACTATACGACCTATTTTTTGTATCTCTATAAAGTAAACTTCGTCTATAGAACCAACATCGAAAACGCGATCCAAAAAAATAACAGAGCCTCGTCTAAATCCATAAACGATCTACAAGCTTAGTCAAAAGAGTTGGACTTGGTGAAAGGTTGTAATAATTATGTTAGTATGGTTCTTCTTCTTATCGAGTGGGCTGCAAGCCCTGGTGTCAGAGTTTATTCAAACCGCCTTACGGCCTCTGACGTGGTTTTTATGTAACGACTACTACCACCAGAGATAGTAGCCGGGACCAACAGCTTAACGTGCCATCCGAAGCACGGAATCATCTTTCTTTTCAGACAATCAGGTGACTCAGCCTGCAATGTCCTAACCAACTGGGGAAAAACGCACAAAGTGACATTTCACTAGGTGCCCCCCGTGGGAATCGAACCCACGACCTCCGTGTCAAGAGCTCAATGCTCTTAACCATTAGACCACGGAGGCAGTTGCAGTATGGTGTAGTTGCCAGATTCCGCGTGATTTTGACGATCTTGCAAAAGAACGCAGTGGTACACAACGGTCCCAAACTGTTCTTATCATCTGGGCAGACTTTGTGCCACAATGCGCCGGCGCACGTATATTTGTAAACAGCGGCACATGAGCACCTGACAGCTGGCCGAGGGTCCAGATGTACAGCCGAACACCCGGGTCAAGGACTAACAGACACCTTTCTAAACACTTTATTTACGGTGTAAACTTAACAGAGGATGTAGTGACAAAGATAGAGAAAGGTTGAGATGGATGAGAGCAGATTGACGAATGAAACAACGTGTAACAATACTTAAGGGGGTGGTTCAGACCATCAAACTGAACAACTTTCTGTACTGGACAAACATAGAAATCGCGAAAAAAAAAACAACTATCCCGATACATTTCGGTCGAGCAGGTTTGCAGTTTTGCATGGGACAGCAGATTTTTTTTTCGCCATTTAGATGTTGGTCCCATGGAGAAAGTTTTCCAGTTTGATGGTCCGATCATCCGCTTAAAAAACCGTTAGCAATTATTAAGGACCCTATATTTATCGATGAACGATAGAATATGATCAAAATCGATAAAGTTTTTTTTGCCACAAACGGCACGGGTCAATATTGATTTAAAAATATAAGTAAAGCGACTCGAAGTAATGTTTGGGCACACGTGTTTCGAACCCGCACCTGTTTGTGAACGAGAACGCGACACATCTGCCGGTTCGTAGGCACTCTCTCTGTTATGATTCCGTGGTTCTCTTTTTGTACGATTCGATTTGTTTTGATGATTTTTTGATTTTGTGTCCACACCATAAAGGTATTATACCTTACAGGAATAGAGCAACAAACATGAGTTGTAAAATGAAACCGTTTTTGGATGATTTTTTGAGACTATTCGCAGGCAAAAATTCGAATACTGTAGCTGTGTGAACTTGGCACCCGACCTTGAAAAAATATTTTTTTTATATTTTTTTCTGATAGGTATTCGTATGTAGTTTATTGTAGTAGAAAAAATTTCGTTTGTAGTAGCTCCAAAAAAAAGATATAGGACTTTGAAAAAAACTCAGCACCCGGTTTTGTCGGAACTCAAGTTTGATAATTTATACTTAAAAAGAATCGTTTGTAGTTGATTGTAGTAGAAAAATTTTCGTTTGTAGTTGAAATTTTTTTTTTTTTTTTTTTTTTTGTGAACTTGGCACCCGACATTGGAAAATTATTTTTTTTATGTTTTTTTCTTATAGATATCGGTATGTAGATGATTGTAGTAACAATTTTTTCGTTTGTAGTAGCTCTAAAAAAAATTTAGAGCAATTCGAAAAAAAAACAATTTTTTTTATGGACTTGGCTCCCATCCATCCATCACAACCTATATACGTCCGCACTGCAGGGCACAGGCCTACCCTCAGGGAGGGTGTTTAGGCATAAGTCCACCACGCGTGCCCTAGTTAGGTAGGTACTACAAACGAAAAAACCCAACAACACAATACCTACATTAAAAAGTTGTGTAGTTATAATGGTTAAGTTGTGTAACTTCATTTCGTTTGTAGTAGCATTTTATCGTTTGTAGTAACTTTGTTTAGTTTGTAGAAACTACTTCCTTTGTAGTAACTTAATTTCGTTTGTAGTAGAGTCGATTTCGTTTGTAATAACTTCTTTTCGTTTGTAGAAGGATTTAAGTCGTTTGTAGTAACTTAATTTCGTTCGTTGTAGAAGAGTCTATGTCGTTTGTAGTACCTTGATTTCGTTTGTAGTAACTTGATTTCGTTTGTAGAAGAGTCTATGTCGTTTGTAGTAACTTAATATCGTTTGTAGTAACTTGATTTCGTTTGTAGAAGAGTCTATGTCGTTTGTAGTAACCTAATTTCGTTTGTAGTACCTTGATTTCGTTTGTAGTAACTTGATTTCGTTTGTAGTACCTTGATTTCGTTTGTAGTAACTTGATTTCGTTTGTAGAAGAGTCTATGTCGTTTGTAGTACCTTGATTTCGTTTGTAGTAACTTGATTCCGTTTGTAGTAACTTAATTTCGTTTGTAGTAACTTGATTTCGTTTGTAGAAGAGTCTATGTCGTTTGTAGTACCTTGATTTCGTTTGTAGTAATTTAATTTCGTTTGTAGTAACTTGATTTCGTTTGTAGTAACTTAATTTCGTTTGTAGTAACTTGATTTCTTTTTGTTGAAGAGTCTATGTCGTTTGTAGTACCTTGATTTCGTTTGTAGTAACTTGATTTCGTTTGTAGTAACTTAATTTCGTTTGTAGTAACTTGATTTCGTTTGTAGAAGAGTCTATGTCGTTTGTAGTAACTTAATTTCGTTTGTAGTAACTTAATTTCGTTTGTAGTAACTTGATTTCGTTTGTAGAAGAGTCTATGTCGTTTGTAGTAACAAAGTTTCGTTTGTAGTAACTTGATTTCGTTTGTAGTAACTTGATTTCGTTTGTAGTAACTTAATTTCGTTTGTAGTAACTTGATTTCGTTTGTAGAAGAGTCTATGTCGTTTGTAGTAACTTAATTTCGTTTGTAGAAGAGTCTATGTCGTTTGTAGTACCTTGATTTCGTTTGTAGTAACTTCATATCGTTTGTAGAAGAGTCTATGTCGTTTTTAGTACCTTGATTTCGTTTGTAGTAACTTGATTTCGTTTGTAGTAACTTAATTTCGTTTGTAGTAACTTGATTTCGTTTGTAAAAGAGTCTATGTCGTTTGTAGTAACTTAATTTCGTTTGTAGTAACTTGATTTCGTTTGTAGAAGAGTCTGTGTCGTTTGTAGTACCTTGATTTCGTTTGTAGTAACTTAATTTCGTTTGTAGTAACTTGATTTCGTTTGTAGAAGAGTCTATGTCGTTTGTAGTGCCCTAATTTCGTTTGTAGTAACTTGATTTCGTTTGTAGTAACTTAATTTCGTTTGTAGTAACTTGATTTCGTTCGTAGAAGAGTCTATGTCGTTTGTAGTACCTTAATTTCGTTTGTAGTTACTTAATTTCGTTTGTCGTAACTTGATTTCGTTCGTAGAAGAGTCTATGTCGTTTGTAGTACCTTAATTTCGTTTGTAGTTACTTAATTTCGTTTGTCGTAACTTGATTTCGTTTGTAGAAGAGTCTATGTCGTTTGTAGTAACTTAATTTCGTTTGTAGTAACTTAATTTCGTTTGTAGTAACTTAATTTCGTTTGTAGTAACTTGATTTCGTTTGTAGAAGAGTCTATGTCGTTTGTAGTACCCTAATTTCGTTTGTAGTAACTTGATTTCGTTTGTAGTAACTTAATTTCGTTTGTAGTAACTTGATTTCGTTCGTAGAAGAGACTATGTCGTTTGTAGTACCTTAATTTCGTTTGTAGTTACTTAATTTCGTTTGTCGTAACTTGATTTCGTTCGTAGAAGAGTCTATGTCGTTTGTAGTACCTTAATTTCGTTTGTAGTTACTTAATTTCGTTTGTCGTAACTTGATTTCGTTTGTAGAAGAGTCTATGTCGTTTGTAGTAACTTAATTTCGTTTGTAGTAACTTAATTTCGTTTGTAGTAACTTAATTTCGTTTGTAGTAACTTGATTTCGTTTGTAGAAGAGTCTATGTCGTTTGTAGTACCCTAATTTCGTTTGTAGTAACTTGATTTCGTTTGTAGTAACTTAATTTCGTTTGTAGTAACTTGATTTCGTTCGTAGAAGAGACTATGTCGTTTGTAGTACCTTAATTTCGTTTGTAGTAACTTAATTTCGTTTGTAGTAACTTGATTTCGTTTGTAGAAGAGTCTATGTCGTTTGTAGTACCCTAATTTCGTTTGCAGTAACTTGATTTCGTTTGTAGTAACTTAATTTCGTTTGTAGTAACTTGATTTCGTTCGTAGAAGAGACTATGTCGTTTGTAGTACCTTGATTTCGTTTGTAGTAACTTAATTTCGTTTGTAGTAACTTGATTTCGTTTGTAGAAGAGTCTATGTCGTTTGTAGTACCTTGATTTTGTTTGTAGTAACTTGATTTCGTTTGTAGTAACTTGATTTCGTTTGTAGAAGAGTCTATGTCGTTTGTAGTACCTTGATTTCGTTTGTAGTAACTTAATTTCGTTTGTAGTAACTTGATTTCGTTTGTAGAAGAGTCTATGTCGTTTGTAGTACCTTGATTTTGTTTGTAGTAACTTGATTTCGTTTGTAGTAACTTGATTTCGTTTGTAGAAGAGTCTATGTCGTTTGTAGTACCTTGATTTCGTTTGTAGTAACTTAATTTCGTTTGTAGTAACTTGATTTCGTTTGTAGAAGAGTCTATGTCGTTTGTAGTACCTTGATTTCGTTTGTAGTAACTTCATATCGTTTGTAGAAGAGTCTATGTCGTTTTTAGTACCTTGATTTCGTTTGTAGTAACTTGATTTCGTTTGTAGTAACTTAATTTCGTTTGTAGTAACTTGATTTCGTTTGTAGAAGAGTCTATGTCGTTTGTAGTAACTTAATTTCGTTTGTAGTAACTTGATTTCGTTTGTAGAAGAGTCTATGTCGTTTGTAGTACCTTGATTTTGTTTGTAGTAACTTGATTTCGTTTGTAGTAACTTGATTTCGTTTGTAGAAGAGTCTATGTCGTTTGTAGTACCTTGATTTCGTTTGTAGTAACTTAATTTCGTTTGTAGTAACTTGATTTCGTTTGTAGTAACTTAATTTCGTTTGTAGTAACTTGATTTCGTTTGTAGAAGAGTCTATGTCGTTTGTAGTAACTTAATTTCGTTTGTAGTAACTTAATTTCGTTTGTAGTAACTTGATTTCGTTTGTAGAAGAGTCTATGTCGTTTGTAGTAACATAGTTTCGTTTGTAGTAACTTGATTTCGTTTGTAGTAACTTGATTTCGTTTGTAGTAACTTAATTTCGTTTGTAGTAACTTGATTTCGTTTGTAGAAGAGTCTATGTCGTTTGTAGTAACTTAATTTCGTTTGTAGTAACTTGATTTCGTTTGTAGAAGAGTCTGTCGTTTGTAGTACCTTGATTTCGTTTGTAGTAACTTCATATCGTTTGTAGAAGAGTCTATGTCGTTTTTAGTACCTTGATTTCGTTTGTAGTAACTTGATTTCGTTTGTAGTAACTTAATTTCGTTTGTAGTAACTTGATTTCGTTTGTAGAAGAGTCTATGTCGTTTGTAGTAACTTAATTTCGTTTGTAGTAACTTGATTTCGTTTGTAGAAGAGTCTGTGTCGTTTGTAGTACCTTGATTTCGTTTGTAGTAACTTAATTTCGTTTGTAGTAACTTGATTTCGTTTGTAGTAACTTGATTTCGTTTGTAGAAGAGTCTATGTCGTTTGTAGTAACATAGTTTCGTTTGTAGTAACTTGATTTCGTTTGTAGTAACTTGATTTCGTTTGTAGTAACTTAATTTCGTTTGTAGTAACTTGATTTCGTTTGTAGAAGAGTCTATGTCGTTTGTAGTAACTTAATTTCGTTTGTAGTAACTTGATTTCGTTTGTAGAAGAGTCTATGTCGTTTGTAGTACCTTGATTTCGTTTGTAGTAACTTGATTTCGTTTGTAGTAACTTGATTTCGTTTGTAGTAACTTAATTTCGTTTGTAGTAACTTGATTTCGTTTGTAGAAGAGTCTATGTCGTTTGTAGTAACTTAATTTCGTTTGTAGTAACTTGATTTCGTTTGTAGAAGAGTCTATGTCGTTTGTAGTACCTTGATTTTGTTTGTAGTAACTTGATTTCGTTTGTAGTAACTTGATTTCGTTCGTAGAAGAGTCTATGTCGTTTGTAGTACCTTGATTTCGTTTGTAGTAACTTGATTTCGTTTGTAGAAGAGTCTATGTCGTTTGTAGTACCCTAATTTCGTTTGTAGTAACTTGATTTCGTTTGTAGAAGAGTCTATGTCGTTTTTAGTACCTTGATTTCGTTTGTAGTAACTTGATTTCGTTTGTAGTAACTTAATTTCGTTTGTAGTAACTTAATTTCGTTTGTAGTAACTTAATTTCGTTTGTAGTAACTTGATTTCGTTTGTAGAAGAGTCTATGTCGTTTGTAGTAACATAGTTTCGTTTGTAGTAACTTGATTTCGTTTGTAGTAACTGGATTTTGTTTGTAGTAACTTAATTTCGTTTGTAGTAACTTAATTTCGTTTGTAGTAACTTGATTTCGTTTGTAGAAGAGTCTATGTCGTTTGTAGTACCCTAATTTCGTTTGTAGTAACTTGATTTCGTTTGTAGTAACTTAATTTCGTTTGTAGTAACTTGATTTCGTTCGTAGAAGAGTCTATGTCGTTTGTAGTACCTTGATTTCGTTTGTAGTAACTTGATTTCGTTTGTAGTAACTTAATTTCGTTTGTAGTAACTTGATTTCGTTTGTAGAAGAGTCTATGTCGTTTGTAGTACCTTGATATCGTTTGTAGTAACTTGATTTCGTTTGTAGTAACTTAATTTCGTTTGTAGTAACTTGATTTCGTTCGTAGAAGAGTCTATGTCGTTTTTAGTAACTTAATTTCGTTTGTAGTAACTTAATTTCGTTTGTAGTAACTTAATTTCGTTTGTAGTAACTTGATTTCGTTTGTAGAAGAGTCTATGTCGTTTGTAGTACCTTGATTTCGTTTGTAGTAACTTGATTTCGTTTGTAGTAACTTAATTTCGTTTGTAGTAACTTGATTTCGTTCGTAGAAGAGTCTATGTCGTTTGTAGTACCTTGATTTCGTTTGTAGTAACTTGATTTCGTTTGTAGAAGAGTCTATGTCGTTTGTAGTACCCTAATTTCGTTTGTAGTAACTTGATTTCGTTTGTAGTAACTTAATTTCGTTTGTAGTAACTTGATTTCGTTCGTAGAAGAGTCTATGTCGTTTGTAGTACCTTGATTTCGTTTGTAGTAACTTGATTTCGTTTGTAGTAACTTAATTTCGTTTGTAGTAACTTGATTTCGTTCGTAGAAGAGTCTATGTCGTTTGTAGTACCTTGATTTCGTTTGTAGTAACTTGATTTCGTTTGTAGTAACTTAATTTCGTTTGTAGTAACTTGATTTCGTTTGTAGAAGAGTCTATGTCGTTTGTAGTACCTTAATTTCGTTTGTAGTAACTTAATTTCGTTTGTAGTAACTTAATTTCGTTTGTAGAAGAGTCTATGTCGTTTGTAGTACCTTGATTTCGTTTGTAGTAACTTAATTTCGTTTGTATTAACTTGATTTCGTTTGTAGAAGAGTCTATGTCGTTTGTAGTATTTTAATTTCGTTTGTAGTAACTTAATTTCGTTTGTAGTAGAGTCCATTTCGTTTGTAGTGACTTGATTTCGATTGTAGTAACTTGATTTCGTTTGTTGTAACTTCTATTCGTTTGTAGAAGGGTTTACGTCTTTTGTAGTAACTTTATTTCTTTTGAAGTATATTCTATTTCGTTTGTAGTAACTACATACGCGGTTTTGAGAAAAAATGTACATTTGAACACTAACCTAACCTAACCAAACTTACTTCCATGAAAGCCTACGTCGTAGACGGCTGTGCTCATAGAAAAGACTTCAACGAGACACCTTTTGTAACCTTCTCACAAAGCCTACGTCGTAGACGGCTATGGTCATAGAAAAGACTTCAACGAGACACCTTTTGCCACCTTCTCACAAAGCCTACGTCGTAGACGGCTATGCTCATAGAAAAGACTTCAACGAGACACCTTTTGTCACCTTCTCACAAAGCCCACGTCGTAGACGGCTATGCTCATAGAAAAGACTTCAACGAGACACCTTTTGTCACCTTCTCACAAAGCCTACGTCGTAGACGGCTATGCTCGTAGAAAAGACTTCAACGAGACATCTTTTGTAACCTTCTTATAAAGCCTACGTCGTAGACGGCTATGCTCATAGAAAAGACTTCAACGAGACACCTTTTGTAACCTTCATATAAAGCCTCTTATAGTGTCTCGTTGAAGTCTTTTCTATGAGCATAGCTGTCTACGACGTAGGCATTATAAGAAGGTTGCAAAAGGTGTCTAGTTGAAGTCTTTTCTACGAGCATAGCCGTCTACGACGTAGGATTTATAAGAAGGTTGCAAAAGGTGTCTCTTTGATGTCTTTTATATGACCATAAACGTCTACGACGTAGGCTTTGTAAGAAGGTTGCAAAAGGTGTCTCGTTGAAGTCTTTTCTATGAGCATAGCCGTCTACGACGTAGGCTTTGTGAGAAGGTGACAAAAGGTGTCTCGTTGAAGTCTTTTCTATGAGCATAGCCGTCTACGACGTAGGCTTTGTGAGAAGGTGGCAAAAGGTGTCTCGTTGAAGTCTTTTCTATGACCATAGCCGTCTACGACGTAGGCTTTGTGAGAAGGTTGCTAGAGGTGTCTCGTTGATGTCTTTTCTATGAGCATAGCCGTCTACGACGTAGGCTTTGTGAGAAGGTTGCTAGAGGTGTCTAGTTGAAGTCTTTTCTATGAGCATAGCCGTCTACGACGTAGGCTTTGTGAGAAGGTTACTAGAGGTGTCTCGTTGATGTCTTTTCTATGAGCATGGCCGTCTACGACGTAGGCTTTGTGAGAAGGTTACAAAAGGTGTCTCGTTGAAGTCTTTTCTATGAGCACAGCCGTCTACGACGTAGGCTTTCATGGAAGTAAGTTTGGTTAGGTTAGGTTAGTGTTCAAATGTACATTTTTTCTCAAAACCGCGTATGTAGTTACTACAAACGAAATAGAATATACTTCAAAAGAAATAAAGTTACTACAAACGACGTAAACCCAAACTACAAACTACAAACGAATAGAAGTTACTAAAAACGAAATCAAGTTACTAAAATCGAAATCAAGTCACTACAAACGAAATGGACTCTACTACAAACGAAATTAAGTTACTACAAACGAAATTAAAATACTACAAACGACATAGACTCTTCTACAAACGAAATCAAGTTACTACAAACGAAATTAAGTTACTACAAACGAAATCAAGGTACTACAAACGACATAGACTCTTCTACAAACGAAATCAAGTTACTACAAACGAAATTAAGTTACTACAAACGAAATTAAGTTACTACAAACGAAATCAAGGTACTACAAACGACATAGACTCTTCTACGAACGAAATCAAGTTACTACAAACGAAATTAAGTTACTACAAACGAAATCAAGTTACTACAAACGAAATCAAGGTACTAAAAACGACATAGACTCTTCTACAAACGAAATCAAGTTACTACAAACGAAATCAAGTTACTACAAACGAAATCAAAATACTACAAACGAAACCAAGTTACTACAAACGAAATTAAGTTACTACAATCGACATAGACTCTTCTACAAACGAAATCAAGTTACTACAAACGAAATCAAGGTACTACAAACGACATAGACTCTTCTACGAACGAAATCAAGTTACTACAAACGAAATTAAGTTACTACAAACGAAATCAAGTTACTACAAACGACATAGACTCTTCTACAAACGAAATCAAGTTACTACAAACGAAATCAAGTTACTACAAACGAAATCAAAATACTACAAACGAAACCAAGTTACTACAAACGAAATTAAGTTACTACAAACGACATAGACTCTTCTACAAACGAAATCAAGTTACTACAAACGAAATCAAGGTACTACAAACGACATAGACTCTTCTACGAACGAAATCAAGTTACTACAAACGAAATTAAGTTACTACAAACGAAATCAAGTTACTACAAACGAAATTAGGGTACTACAAACGACATAGACTCTTCTACAAACGAAATCAAGTTACTACAAACGAAATTAAGTTACTACAAACGAAATCAAGGTACTACAAACGACATAGACTCTTCTACGAACGAAATCAAGTTACTACAAACGAAATTAAGTTACTACAAACGAAATTAGGGTACTACAAACGACATAGACTCTTCTACAAACGAAATCAAGTTACTACAAACGAAATTAAGTTACTACAAACGAAATTAAGTTACTACAAACGAAATCCAGTTACTACAAACGAAATCAAGTTACTACAAACGAAACCATGTTACTACAAACGACATAGACTCTTCTAAAAACGAAATCAAGTTACTACAAACGAAATTAAGTTACTACAAACGAAATTAAGGTACTACAAACGACATAGACTCTTCTACAAACGAAATCAAGTTACTACAAACGAAATCAAGGTACTACAAACGACATAGACTCTTCTACGAACGAAATCAAGTTACTACAAACGACATAGACTCTTCTACGAACGAAATCAAGTTACTACAAACGAAATTAAGTTACTACAAACGAAATCAAGTTACTACAAACGAAATTAGGGTACTACAAACGACATAGACTCTTCTACAAACGAAATCAAGTTACTACAAACGAAATTAAGTTACTACAAACGAAATCAAGGTACTACAAACGACACAGACTCTTCTACAAACGAAATCAAGTTACTACAAACGAAATTAAGTTACTACAAACGACATAGACTCTTCTACAAACGAAATCAAGTTACTACAAACGAAATTAAGTTTCTACAAACGAAATCAAGTTACTACAAACGAAATCAAGGTACTAAAAACGACATAGACTCTTCTACAAACGATATGAAGTTACTACAAACGAAATCAAGGTACTACAAACGACATAGACTCTTCTACAAACGAAATTAAGTTACTACAAACGACATAGACTCTTCTACAAACGAAATCAAGTTACTACAAATGAAATTAAGTTACTACAAACGAAATCAAGTTACTACAAACGAAATGGAGTTACTACAAACGAAACTTTGTTACTACAAACGACATAGACTCTTCTACAAACAAAATCAAGTTACTACAAACGAAATCAAAATACTACAAATAGCTATAGTAATTATGAAAAAAAAGCTGCACTTTGTGATGGAAGCAAGCCGCTTTGCATAGTGATAGAAGGGACCAAAATAAGCGATTTGACCCGCAGCAGCGCAACTTTCATCCCTTAGGAACACAGATGGCGCCACTTCTTTACCTAAAACTTCAAAAAATTCTACAAGCCTAACGGCTTCACCGATTTCGTTGATAAAGGTGTCAATCGAAAGAACATTTATTAATTTATAATAAAAAAAATAAAAAGTAAAAAAATCTATAATGGCTGCGAAAAGCCATGCATTTTTGTAAATTTTTTATGCAATTTTTCAGTTTTTCCATAATAACATTTAAAAAATGTATGAATTGGATATACTTTTAATTATTCACATTATTAATAAATCAATAACACGTTTAATAAAAGAAATTGCATGTCAATATCTTTAGTAGTTACGAAAATATTTAAGATTTCATAAGCAGGCACGGCGCGCCCCAGTCATAGTAATTATGAAAAACATACTGAATTTTGTGATGAAAGCCAGCCGCTTTGCACAGAGATAGAACAGACCAAAATTAGCAATTTTATCCGCGTCAGTGAAACATTCATCCTTTAGGATCACAGATAGCGCCACATGTTTTAACAAACTTCAAAAAGTTCTAGAAACTAAACGGCTACACCGATTTTAATAATTTAAGTGTCAAACGGTTCGTCTTCTTAAGTTTCAATTTGCAAAAAATAAAAAGTCAAATGTTAACAGAAATTGAAAGTGAAAAATAAAAAAAATGCGTTCAACAAATAAAAAATTACATGTGTTCACTATACTACGTTGAACAATGTATGAAGTGAGTATTTTTTTATTTTAGATGCAGCAAATTAGATGTAATTTAAATCTAAAAATGAAAACTGCATCGAAATCAGTCTAGTAGTTTTGTAGATATTAGTAATTTCTGCCGATAAACGTCCGCTGCTAGACATAGGCCTCCCGCAAGGATCGCTACAATAGTGCCGGTCCTGAACTACCCTCATCCAACGAGTGTCCGCTACCTTGACCGGATCGTCGGTCCACCTTGTAGAACTGCCTACCCACGATACGTTTTCCAGTACGCGGCTGCGCGGTCACCACTCGTGAACTATCCCATTGCTACTTTAATTAGCAATTCCCCGGGTTGTTTCGGGCTGTCGGCCACCCGGGTTCCCTTGCGTATTGGCTCTTCATTTCTTATTCGATGTCGCAGGGACAATCTAGCCTCTGAGTGACTTAAAGCATTTTTACTTGGCCTTAATTTAGATAGCGACCACGTAACAGCATAATTTATTATATTAGTATAGCATTTCAAAACATTTCTATTTACTTACGTAAGTATGATTCCCACAGCCACCTTTGCAGGATTTTTTTTACACCACAGGGCGCAAGCTAGGTCAACGCGTTGGCAAGCACAGCATTGTGTCCATCACAGCCTGATTTATAAGCGCATTGGTTGAAGAATGTTTTCTATTTATAATAGTTCCTATCCCATTCCATCTTTTTATTTTAGGGATGTAACAAGACCTGTTAAGGTGGATGGACTCCACACTAGTCAAAATATACAATGGTCAGCGCATCGTATGCGTCGCAACCTGATTTATCTACAAGCGTATTAGTCGAAGAGGGATAATTCTGACCAAATCGCAGTTACTTTTGAGCATTGTGGATGCCATCCACCTTAGGAGGTCTTCTCACATCATCATAAAAAGATAGACATGGGATGGGAACTATTATAATATTGACGACCAATGAGCTTATAAATCAGGCTGCGACACACAATGCGCTGTAGTTGTCGAAACGTCGACCTACCTTGCACCCTGCAGTTTAAAATATTCTGCAAAAGCTGCACTCACTAATTGAAGGCCTAGTTTAAAGGCTGAAAGTCAACCAAAGGGCAATGGAGAGGGACGCTCGGAGTTTCCCTCCGAAATCGAATAAGAAATGAAGTCGACACAACCCGAAGAATTTCTACCTAGAGTGGCAATGGGCTGGGCATATTGCTCGCAGAACGGCTGGCCGATGATGCCGAAGAGTTCGTGAGTGGCGACCGCGCAGCCGCGTACCGGAAAGCGTATCCAAAAGGTGGACCGACGATCCGGTGAAGGTAGCGGACACTCGTTGGATGAGGGTAGTGCAAGTGCAGGACCGGCCTTGTTGTGGCGATCCTTGCGGGAGGATTATGTCTAGGCAGCGGACGTTTATCGGCAGAAATTACAAATATCTACAAAACTACTAAACCGATTTCGATGCAGTATTCATTTTAAGATTCGAAATAGATGTCTAAAATAAAAATACACTCTTCATACATTGTTCAACGTAGTTTAGTGAACACATATAATTTTTTATTTGTTGATTTGATTTTTTTTTATTTTTCACATTAAATTTCTGTTAACATTTGACTTTTTATTTTTTTGCAAAATGAAACTTAAGAAGACGAACCGTTTGACACTTAAATAATGAAAATCGGTGTAGCCGTTTAGTTTCTAGAACTTTTGAAGTTTGTTAAAAAAATGTGGCGCCATCTGTGATCCTAAAGGATGAATGTTTCACTGACATGGTTAAAATTGCTTATTTTGGTCTGTTCTATCACTGTGCAAAGCGGCTGGCTTTCATCACAAAATTCAGTATGTTTTTCATAATTACTATGACTGGGGCGCGCCGTGCCTGCTTATGAAATCTTAAATATTTTCGTAACTACTAAAGATATTGACATGCAATTTCTTTTATTAAACGTGTTATTGATTTATTAATAATGTGAATAATTAAAAGTATATCCAATTCATACATTTTTTAAATGTTATTATGGAAAAACTGAAAAATTGCATTAAAAAATTTACAAAAATGCATGGCTTTTTGCAGCCATTATAGATTTTTTTACTTTTTATTTTTTTTATTATAAATTAATAAATGTTCTTTCGATTGACACCTTTATCAATGAAATCGGTGAAGCCGTTAGGCTTGTAGAATTTTTTGAAGTTTTAGGTAAAGAAGTGGCGCCATCTGTGTTCCTAAGGGATGAAAGTTGCGCTGCTGCGGGTCAAATCGCTTATTTTGGTCCCTTCTATCACTATGCAAAGCGGCTTGCTTCCATCACAAAGTGCAGCTTTTCCTTAAAATATCTCCATAACGACTAGGACTAAAACGAAATCAAGTTACTACAAACGACATAGACTCTTCTACAAACGAAATCAAGTTACTACAAACGAAATTAAGTTACTACAAACGAAATCAAGTTACTACAAACGAAATCAAGGTACTACAAACGACATAGACTCTTCAACAAAAAGAAATCAAGTTACTACAAACGAAATTAAGTTACTACAAAGGAAATTAAGTTACTACAAACGAAATTAAGTTACTACAAATGAAATTAAGTTACTACAAACGACATAGACTCTTCTACAAACGAAATCAAGTTACTACAAACGAAATTTAGTTACTACAAACGAAATCAAGTTACTACAAACGAAATCAAAATACTACAAACGAAATCAAGTTACTACAAACGAAATTAAGTTACTACAAACGACATAGACTCTTCTACAAACGAAATCAAGTTACTACAAACGAAATCAAGGTACTACAAACGACATAGACTCTTCTACAAACGAAATCAAGTTACTACAAACGAAATTAAGTTACTACAAACGAAATCAAGGTACTACAAACGACATAGACTCTTCTACGAACGAAATCAAGTTACTACAAACGAAATTAGGGTACTACAAACGACATAGACTCTTCTACAAACGAAATCAAGTTACTACAAACGAAATTAAGTTACTACAAACGAAATTAAGTTACTACAAACGAAATCCAGTTACTACAAACGAAATCAAGTTACTACAAACGAAACTATGTTACTACAAACGACATAGACTCTTCTACAAACGAAATCAAGTTACTACAAACGAAATTAAGTTACTACAAACGAAATTAAGGTACTACAAACGACATAGACTCTTCTACAAACGAAATCAAGTTACTACAAACGAAATTAAGTTACTACAAACGAAATCAAGTTACTACAAACGAAATCAAGGTACTACAAACGACATAGACTCTTCTACGAACGAAATCAAGTTACTACAAACGAAATTAAGTTACTACAAACGAAATCAAGTTACTACAAACGAAATTAGGGTACTACAAACGACATAGACTCTTCTACAAACGAAATCAAGTTACTACAAACGAAATTAAGTTACTACAAACGAAATTAAGTTACTACAAACGAAATCCAGTTACTACAAACGAAATCAAGTTACTACAAACGAAACTATGTTACTACAAACGACATAGACTCTTCTACAAACGAAATCAAGTTACTACAAACGAAATTAAGTTACTACAAACGAAATTAAGGTACTACAAACGACATAGACTCTTCTACAAACGAAATCAAGTTACTACAAACGAAATCAAGGTACTACAAACGACATAGACTCTTCTACGAACGAAATCAAGTTACTACAAACGAAATTAAGTTACTACAAACGAAATCAAGTTACTACAAACGAAATCAAGGTACTACAAACGACATAGACTCTTCTACAAACGAAATCAAGTTACTACAAACGAAATTAAGTTACTACAAACGAAATTAAGTTACTACAAACGAAATTAAGTTACTACAAACGAAATCAAGTTACTACAAACGAAATTAGGGTACTACAAACGACATAGACTCTTCTACAAACGAAATCAAGTTACTACAAACGAAATTAAGTTACTACAAACGAAATCAAGGTACTACAAACGACACAGACTCTTCTACAAACGAAATCAAGTTACTACAAACGAAATTAAGTTACTACAAAGGAAATTAAGTTACTACAAACGAAATTAAGTTACTACAAATGAAATTAAGTTACTACAAACGACATAGACTCTTCTACAAACGAAATCAAGTTACTACAAACGAAATCAAGGTACTACAAACGACACAGACTCTTCTACAAACGAAATCAAGTTACTACAAACGAAATTAAGTTACTACAAACGAAATTAAGTTACTACAAACGAAATTAAGTTACTACAAACGACATAGACTCTTCTACAAACGAAATCAAGTTACGACAAACGAAATTAAGTAACTACAAACGAAATTAAGGTACTACAAAAGACATAGACTCTTCTACGAACGAAATCAAGTTACTACAAACGAAATTAAGTTACTACAAACGAAATCAAGTTACTACAAACGAAATTAGGGTACTACAAACGACATAGACTCTTCTACAAACGAAATCAAGTTACTACAAACGAAATTAAGTTACTACAAACGAAATCAAGGTACTACAAACGACACAGACTCTTCTACAAACGAAATCAAGTTACTACAAACGAAATTAAGTTACTACAAACGACATAGACTCTTCTACAAACGAAATCAAGTTACTACAAACGAAATTAAGTTTCTACAAACGAAATCAAGTTACTACAAACGAAATCAAGGTACTAAAAACGACATAGACTCTTCTACAAACGATATGAAGTTACTACAAACGAAATCAAGGTACTACAAACGACATAGACTCTTCTACAAACGAAATTAAGTTACTACAAACGACATAGACTCTTCTACAAACGAAATCAAGTTACTACAAACGAAATTAAGTTACTACAAACGAAATCAAGTTACTACAAACGAAATCAAGTTACTACAAACGAAACTTTGTTACTACAAACGACATAGACTCTTCTACAAACGAAATCAAGTTACTACAAACGAAATCAAAATACTACAAACGAAATCAAGTTACTACAAACGAAATTAAGTTACTACAAACGACATAGACTCTTCTACAAACGAAATCAAGTTACTACAAACGAAATCAAGGTACTACAAACGACATAGACTCTTCTACAAACGAAATCAAGTTACTACAAACGAAATTAAGTTACTACAAACGAAATTAAGTTACTACAAACGAAATCCAGTTACTACAAACGAAATCAAGTTACTACAAACGAAACTATGTTACTACAAACGACATAGACTCTTCTACAAACGAAATCAAGTTACTACAAACGAAATTAAGTTACTACAAACGAAATTAAGGTACTACAAACGACATAGACTCTTCTACAAACGAAATCAAGTTACTACAAACGAAATTAAGTTACTACAAACGAAATCAAGTTACTACAAACGAAATCAAGGTACTACAAACGACATAGACTCTTCTACGAACGAAATCAAGTTACTATAAACGAAATCAAGTTACTACAAACGAAATTAGGGTACTACAAACGACATAGACTCTTCTACAAACGAAATCAAGTTACTACAAACGAAATTAAGTTACTACAAACGAAATTAAGTTACTACAAACGAAATCCAGTTACTACAAACGAAATCAAGTTACTACAAACTAAACTATGTTACTACAAACGACATAGACTCTTCTACAAACGAAATCAAGTTACTACAAACGAAATTAAGTTACTACAAACGAAATTAAGGTACTACAAACGACATAGACTCTTCTACAAACGAAATCAAGTTACTACAAACGAAATCAAGGTACTACAAACGACATAGACTCTTCTACGAACGAAATCAAGTTACTACAAACGAAATTAAGTTACTACAAACGGAATCAAGTTACTACAAACGAAATCAAGGTACTACAAACGACATAGACTCTTCTACAAACGAAATCAAGTTACTACAAACGAAATCAAGGTACTACAAACGAAATCAAGTTACTACAAACGAAATAAAGGTACTACAAACGAAATTAGGTTACTACAAACGACATAGACTCTTCTACAAACGAAATCAAGTTACTACAAACGATATTAAGTTACTACAAAC
The DNA here is from genome assembly GCA_963693445.1 of Agonopterix heracliana. Classification (NCBI taxonomy): domain Eukaryota; kingdom Metazoa; phylum Arthropoda; class Insecta; order Lepidoptera; family Depressariidae; genus Agonopterix; species Agonopterix heracliana. The sequence continues at coordinate 653,814 of OY856334.1, forward strand.
GACATAGACTCTTCTACAAACGAAATCAAGTTACTACAAACGAAATCAAGGTACTACAAACGACATAGACTCTTCTACAACGAACGAAATTAAGTTACTACAAACGACTTAAATCCTTCTACAAACGAAAAGAAGTTATTACAAACGAAATCGACTCTACTACAAACGAAATGAAGTTACTACAAACGAAATCAAGGTACTACAAACGACATAGACTCTTCTACAAACGAAATTAAGTTACTACAAACGACATAGACTCTTCTACAAACGAAATCAAGTTACTACAAACGAAATTAAGTTACTACAAACGAAATCAAGTTACTACAAACGAAATCAAGTTACTACAAACGAAACTTTGTTACTACAAACGACATAGACTCTTCTACAAACGAAATTAAGTTACTACAAACGAAATCAAGTTACTACAAACGAAATCAAGTTACTACAAACGAAACTTTGTTACTACAAACGACATAGACTCTTCTACAAACGAAATCAAGTTACTACAAACGAAATTAAGTTACTACAAACGAAATTAAGTTACTACAAACGACATAGACTCTTCTACAAACGAAATCAAGTTACTACAAACGAAATTAAGTTACTACAAACGAAATCAAGTTACTACAAACGAAATCAAGGTACTACAAACGACATAGACTCTTCAACAAAAAGAAATCAAGTTACTACAAACGAAATTAAGTTACTACAAACGAAATCAAGTTACTACAAACGAAATTAAATTACTACAAACGAAATCAAGGTACTACAAACGACATAGACTCTTCTACAAACGAAATCAAGTTACTACAAACGAAATTAAGTTACTACAAACGGAATCAAGTTACTACAAACGAAATCAAGGTACTACAAACGACATAGACTCTTCTACAAACGAAATCAAGTTACTACAAACGAAATCAAGGTACTACAAACGAAATCAAGTTACTACAAACGAAATCAAGGTACTACAAACGAAATTAGGTTACTACAAACGACATAGACTCTTCTACAAACGAAATCAAGTTACTACAAACGATATTAAGTTACTACAAACGACATAGACTCTTCTACAAACGACATAGACTCTTCTACAAACGAAATCAAGTTACTACAAACGAAATCAAGGTACTACAAACGACATAGACTCTTCTACAACGAACGAAATTAAGTTACTACAAACGACTTAAATCCTTCTACAAACGAAAAGAAGTTATTACAAACGAAATCGACTCTACTACAAACGAAATTAAGTTACTACAAAGGAAGTAGTTTCTACAAACTAAACAAAGTTACTACAAACGATAAAATGCTACTACAAACGAAATGAAGTTACACAACTTAACCATTATAACTACACAACTTTTTAATGTAGGTATTGTGTTGTTGGGTTTTTTCGTTTGTAGTACCTACCTAACTAGGGCACGCGTGGTGGACTTATGCCTAAACACCCTCCCTGAGGGTAGGCCTGTGCCCTGCAGTGGGACGTATATAGGTTGTGATGGATGGATGGGAGCCAAGTCCATAAAAAAAATTTTTTTTTTTCGAATTGCTCTAAATTTTTTTTAGAGCTACTACAAACGAAAAAATTGTTACTACAATCATCTACATACCGATATCTATAAGAAAAAAACATAAAAAAAATAATTTTCCAATGTCGGGTGCCAAGTTCACAAAAAAAAAAAAAAAAAAAAATTTCAACTACAAACGAAAATTTTTCTACTACAATCAACTACAAACGATTCTTTTTAAGTATAAATTATCAAACTTGAGTTACGACAAAACCGGGTGCTGAGTTTTTTTCAAAGTCCTATATCTTTTTTTTGGAGCTACTACATACGAAATTTTTTCTACTACAATAAACTACATACGAATACCTATCAGAAAAAAATATAAAAAAAATATTTTTTCAAGGTCGGGTGCCAAGTTCACACAGCTGAATACTGTCTATAATTCTGAGTCTAACGTAAAATTGTGGATAAATTAATGAAATTTTCATAAAATTATCTACGATTTCACTTTAGAATCGCAATTATTCACGGAAACCGAATGGTAAAAATTAATAGAGGCGGATCATACATACAAGACAGACAGAATGGACGAAAATAAAACAAAAAAAAAGAGGAACCTAAACTACTGTATTGATTTGATACTAATGTATGTGTGTGATGTTGTCTGGAAGAAATCGCTTTTTAGCGACAAGACCGCCTCATTTGTACCACAATCCGTTTTGTTTCCTATTGCGCATTGTATTTTGTTTTAGTGTAAATAAAGTATATATCATTCATTCATTCATTCATGTACCGAAAAGTTTTCACAAATTTTTCCGACCCCCAAACCCCTTCCATACTTAACCTTGGCATTTCAAACTAACATTAGAAAACAACCTATACTCAAACACCTTAACAAAACTCTTATACCGACACAATAAAGAAGGAAATACCTTGCCTGACGGGACTTGGTTATTTGAAAACGAAACATTAAGAGGGTCATAGTAATCGTAAAGTTGTCTCGGCGGGGAATCGAACCGGTTGTCCAGCTGGCGGGCAGGTGCCGCGGTACAGTCACTGAGTAAAGACCGTGGCTTTTGTGCAACTATGTATTTCTTTGGGACTCGAAAATGTAAAACGGGAGTATCTTTGGCATTCAGAGAGCTATTTGAACAAAGTAGTTTTTTAGTGTCCTTGAACTATTTGGAGAGGTTGTAAGTTTAACTACGAGGACGTGTGGTAGATTTTTGTTCCCTTCCGACACGCGAAAGACGTGTTCTGGGAAACTGGTCGCTCGTTTTGCTTAGTTCTGTTGCGCGACACCTACCTGTAGGGCTCGCATGCCACCCCCGAGAAAACGATAAAAATCGAGATGCGCCTCCATCCTTATTATTTTACATATGCCAGAAAGAGCGCGCATGATGTTTTTCTCGTTTAAACGCTTTGTCGTGGGTGGCATGCTAGCTGTGCTGCAGCGATCAGTCGCGACAAATCAGCACTTAAGGCGTATCTGCCCTGGACCACGACTCTCCATACTAATCGATGCGAACGAACGCGTGGCTCCGGTCAGAATTTAGCTGTTTTCTATGAAAAATTAGATGATTTTTTATTAATTTCTAAAAAGTAAGAAAATAGTATGTAATGTAATTTTAAATTGTATTTTGAACAATATTGTAAATTTTCATTTTCTTCCGATTCAAAATGTAAGAGTAAAATGGTTACAACTGGAAAAAAAGGGGTGACTTTAGAGTCCCTTTTCTTCGGTTTTATTCATTAAAATCGATTTCTAGAAAAACCACATCACTTCTCATATCCTGTTAATGAATAAAATGGTTACAAAGTTACCCAAAACCGGCAGGTAGCCCCGACTACTAAACCGATTCAGATGGAATTTTCAGAGCACAGAGTTAACGTACTTACATAAACTCACGACTGTAATCCCTCTCGGGGTGGACAGAAAGAAAGAGAATAGAGTTAAATTTGAAACAACATTTTTATTTCAATGATTGGATCTCTCAATCAGCATGGAAATGCTCACGACTATATTCCCCAAGGGGGTAGAAAGAGATATTCTGAAAAGCCATAGCATCCACGTTTCACTCTCGTTTCACTGCCGCAGTCGGTTAAACAATTTTCAATCAATGAAATCTCGATTTTACAAAAACTCCGGAGAGATCGATTACCTTGCCATGGATTTATTTCATGACTTACTTTTTAGACAAAATTTTAGTGACAACTTCATAGAAAAGGAAATAGCAGTAACTGAAATTTCCTATAAAGTGAGTTATAAGAAATGAAGGTAAAATGACTTGACTAGACGACTGTACCGGTAGATCCAAATTAAATAACGTATAGGTATATAATTAGTAAGTTTGTGAAGCCGTAGCTCCGTATGGTAATTAGAAAACATCTTCATCACTTTATGGGAAGATCTGACCGAACTATAAGTTTTATATAATTCGTCAGCCTACTGGAGTGCATGAGAAGTTGTCATTATGAGAAGTTCGCGTTTTGAGAGCAATAGCGTATTTCTTTTCTTTTTTAAATTTAGTTCCTAAAAAACTTGACAGATGGCATGTTTATCGCTCCCATAGAGCCGTTCGCGAGATCCTGACAACATCTTGTCAAGACTGTGCCTGCCTTTTTTTGGAAGGCCAAGGGATCGAGCCCATACAACCATGTCAGACGTAAAAGTTTCGAATTTTCGATTAAAATGATTAGTAAGTAATGCCATCAAAATCTCGGCTTCGCCTCGGACAACAATTACATGGCATCTGGGACGTTTCTTACTTTCCTGTCCTCGGTGTGTAATCTTAATATTCTTCGCTTACCAACCAATAATATCTTTGCTATGTATCTTATAAGTACCCGACTGGCGTCGTAATGCAACTACCATAATGTTCCTAAAGAACTAGTGGTTATAATAAAGGATAACATTACAGGAATGCAACAAAACGCAGCTGTTGCTTGCAGTCTAAGATGCAACTCGCTTTGAGTTAATTGTTCTATAATTTACATTACTCGTCTGTGGTGCGTTGCGGAGAGGTATGGCGACTCAGTCACATGAGGTTCCAATGTGTTTCTAACTTATGTATAGGTAATAACGACTGCTCTCAAACGGTGAAGGAAAACATCGTGAGGAAACCTGCATATGCAGAAGAAGAAGTTCTGATGCGTATGTGAAGTCTACCAATCCGCATTGTGCACGCGTGGTGGACTAACGTACATACACCCTCCCGGAGGGTAGGCATGTGCCCTGCAGTGCGACGTATATAGGCTGATGAAGACGTACACTAACGACTACATTCCCCGAGGGAGACGAGATATTCTGAAACCTCAGAACATCCACGTTTCACTAGTAGTACTGAAACTCTGTCCAGTGTGACGGGAAGTGAGCCCGTTGTCACTTATATTGGACAGTTAGTACAATATTATGTACGTACGATGTTTTCCATCACCGAAAAGCTAGTGGTGTTACAAATCGAACATAAGTTCCGAAAAACTCATTTGTACGAATCGGCCTGGACGGTGATCGAACCATCACCTCCTGGTTACTCGATGGACCACCATGGCTTGCCTACGTACATTCTTTGATCTACTTCCGTTCTTTGCTCAGACGGCTTGCCTTCTATTGCGTACCCATACCACACCCCGGACACTGCCTACAAAAAACTAAAATTGACAAGATGACGTCAGCACATGCGAAGCGGAGTCTAGGGCTGCAATATCTTTAGCTGCGTGCGATACATGACTTTTTCGTAAATATAACCGTCTATTAAAAAAAAAAATATCCTTCGTCCTTAAATTTGTCTTCTCTTTGTTTCGAAAACATAAATTCTAGCGTGTCAATGAGCGTTTTTCTTTTTTTTTTAAATGCCGTTTTCTTATAACTCAATAGATGGCAGTAGTGTCTGTACGACAAACTGTCAAGCAAAAACTTCCTCTGCAATGTCACCTATAGACTTAAAAACGTAGAGATTTCATTCTCTTTGGTTCGGATTTGGAAGACGTCATCTTCTAAATATACTTATATTACTCTTTGACGTCATCAAAAAAAATTTGAAATTATTTTCGATTTCTTTCTTAGCCAAAAATACAGTCCTTTTTTGTTGTTTTTCAGAAAAGCAGTTTGAAGTAAACTAACAAACTCGACAAAGTAAATGCTACGATAAGAGTTTGATTGACAATGACATTTGACAGCTCAAGTTTTCTTATTGCCAGTTCAATTTCAGATTTTGCCTTATGATCAAAGATTTTTATATTTATTTTAGTCAAATTGTAGTCTTGTATCACCTTAAAGAGTAAATTAGCATAAGAAATATAGTTAAATATCATAAAAAATATGTTTCATTATGTTCCAAAAGATTTTTGTTTTTTTTTTTTCACTTCACTTTTACCCTCATTTCGGGGAAAGATAATTTTTCAGTGTTTGACATAGATTCGTATAGACCGTAGCGTCATCTATCGATCTACTATGAAACGAAAAAAAAAACGCTCATTGTGGTGTCAGTCTAGGCTACAGGTAACTGTCAAGGTAACAAGACGGCAATAGTTAGGCGGAGAGGTAAAAAGTTGATGGGAGGAAGGGAGCGTCCATATTGTATGTAGTAATAGATACTCTTTGTTATATTGTGCCCAATCTTCCTCGTTCTAAACAAAACTGTTTTCTGTCTGTCACACATTCTACCCTATTGTATACCTATACGTAGGCAGGTATATCAACAACACACATAGCTTGACATAACCTATTATAGTAGACCTAGTCAGCATTCCTAGGATTATATAAAGTACTAGAATGTTTTTGTAACCTAACCATAATAAACATGGACAAAGACGCGTGTTGGAACTATGTGTGGCACGCGGGTTTACTCGAGACACATGTCTTCACGTGAGCGACAAAGCTTTAGAGGGCCTAGCAAGCCACTACCGGGAAAACGACAAAAATCGAGACGCGCCTTTCTTTGTTACTTTTTGTATGGGAAAGCGAGAGCGCATGACCGTTTTCTCATTTTGTCTCTTTATCGTTCGTGGCATGCTAGCCTTATTGCTGAAATGATAACAAATCATTTTTGCCTCAAAACTTAAAATGCGAATAGCTTTAAATTTTAAGTATCACAATAATGAAATTATTGTTTCAATCTAATTATTTTGTTATAAATCAGTTGGGGTGGGGTGTATGAGGTTTTGCGCTTATTCATTAAGGGGCTACCTTCCGGTTTTGGGTAACTTTGTAACCATTTTATTCATTAACTATGAGCTGAAATTAAAACTGAACCATCTACAGGATGTGGTTTTTCTAGAAATAGATTTTAATGAATAAAACCGAAGAAAAGGGACTCTAAAGTCACCCCTTTTTTTCCAGTTGTAACCATTTTACACTTACGTTTTGAACCGGAAGAAAATGAAAATTTACAATATTGTTCACAATACAATTTAGAATGATGTGGTTTTCTTACTTTTAAGAAACTAATAAAAAATCATCTAATTTTTCAAAGAAAACAGCTAAAGAAGAAGTCGTGGTCCCGGGATGATACGCCTTAACACGTTGTATAATGTATTCTAGGTAGGTATATCGTTGTCTAGTCATCATAATACAAGTCCAGGTAAAACTGTGGACTACATTTTTATGATAAGACCTATAAATGTATACCAGTTTGTGACAATAAATGATTTCTGATTTCTGATTTCTGATTTCCAGGCCAGATTCTGGTACTCAATCTGTTTGACACTGACTGAGACATTTTTTGTGTACTACTGTTTTTTTTGTGAAGTCGGTTAATAAAAACCATCAAAGTTTTCTACCCAACCAACGTACGTCACTACATATAATTTACATTAAACATCTAACACATCTCCATATATAAAACTAAGGAATTTATTACATATAGCTATCTCGTTCTACATCCGGCTATACTAAACCAACGACATTACAAGTCACCTAACTTGACCCTTAAATCTCTATTAATAAGAATCATAATCGCTTAATTGGTGAGACGTTGTAAATGAAGAGTACACGTAAAAGGCGACACGCAGTCTGTCGGTTCATTTAGTATGTAAGTATGTTTATTGTAATGTAATCTTTATGTAGATGTAAATATCTAGGGCATTGACAATTTTAACAAACTTTTGTCCGCGACTTCGTCTATACGTTGACTTTAAAGAAGTACTATAATGTGTTAAAGTATTCGGAATATATTCTATCTATGTACCAAATCTCATCCAAATTAGTTCACCCGTACCCGTACCCGTTCCCGTCCCGTGCGTGATTGAATCACAAACATCCAAACATCGTCACGAAGTTTTACGTTTATAGTATTAAAAGAAAGAAAAAAATAATAATTTGGTTCTCCGAATCTCAGACACACATAATAAGTAAAGCCTGACCAGGAAAATAAAAAACCTGATTTGGGGGCGCTGCAATCGACTGTCACCTTTAATGTTAGTGTTCCAAGTACAAAAATTAGTTCCAATGATTTTCCGCAACATGGCGAGGTTTTTTATATTTCTGGTCAGGCTTTACTATCTTTTACATTACCACAGATACATTTTAATAAAGCATTGAAACAGAATATTAATACAGGGTCCTTCTCAATATGCTGACACTTTTTTAAGGGGATGATCAGACCATCAAACTGAACAACTTTCTCTAGAGCACCAGCATCGAAATCGCGAAAATAAAATCTGCTGTCCCATACATTTGGCTCGAGTAGGTTTCCAGTTTTTTATGGAAGAGCAGATTTTTTTTTCGCGATTTATACTTTGGTCCCAAAGAGAAAGTTGTTCAGTTTGACGGTCTGATCATCCTCTTAAAAACTGTCAGCATATTAAGGCCAGGTTATTCAAGTGCAAGCGTCTCTTTCTTGCAAGCATAAGTTTGCAATTAGCCATCCCGCTCCAATTGAAAGCAGGATCGCAAAAAAACGTGTTTTTCATCAATATCTTTGCTCATGGGTGTTTCTAAGCTCAAAATTCTACGGAGTTCACTAGAAATATTTAATGTATTTAGTTAAGTACAAGAATAAAAAGTTAAATATCAGCAGTTTAATCATAGTATTGAAAAAAACATAACAATAAGGGGTAACTTTGGGATTTTTTTCTATCGAGCAAACTTAATCAAATCGTGTTTTTGAGAACAGTCGCCCATCCGCCCGATCCTTAAATAAGACATAATTTAATTTCAGACTTTAAAACACAGTTTAAAACACTTTCGTTCTTGTTCAAAAAACGGCCTCGACGGTATAACAGCGTCTTAAGTTGGACCTTTGTAAATATTATCAATTTAAAACAAAGTGTCCGATCACTACAGTTTGATACATAGTTTTCGGTTTATTAGTAAACCTGTTTATTAGTAAACCGTAAACTATAAATATTAATCATAACATGACGCCCATAATTCTAGAACAGAAATATTTAACTACATAATCACACCCCATGTAACACTAAAAACGAGCTAAGTTTAAGTTCAACTCACTTACCGAAGGTTCCGTATCGTTTCGTATAATAATTAAGTTCGATGCTGGTTTAGATAAGTTTTTATTTAATCTATAATTTTTAGCATTTAAACATTGAGTTTTATTTTAAATATCGACTCCATACCTTAAGTTCTAACGTACAATGAATAAAGTTATGCGCCGCGGCATTCTTCGTGTTTCTGAATTAGTACGAAAATGCAACCAATGTCCGGCCGTCCGTAACTAGTCCATTAATATACAGGCAGTTAAATTAAATGCATCACATTCACATACTTAAAGGTGTACCTTCAGAACATCAAACCGAAAAACTTTCATTAAGGACCAACAAAGAAATCGCGACAAAAAATCTGCTGTTCCATTGAAAATTTCGATGGGAACGCGACCTAAAAAAGACATTGTCCACGTGACGAACTATATTCGTTTCAAATATTTGCGCAACTAACGAATGAGTGTAATCACAAAGAACAATTCAGAGACTATGATAGCTAAAATTATACACAAAACAGGAGGAATCTCATACTTCCCAATGAAATGGAAATTATCCTTTTCTGAAATGGGATTTCTTATAAAATTCAAATTTACCAGTTTTATATGCGAAACGGGATTGGGCAATATCTTTTGGAACAGTTGATTTTTATCACGATTTCAAATTTGGTCCCATAGTAAAAGTAAACTTCATGTTAATTACATTTCAAACATAAAAATAAAGAAATTACTAAAAGGGTTTTTACCCCTTCTCAGTACGGACCGCGGAACCCTACAAACACGAACCACCCCAACAGTTTCGAGTCATTATTATTCTACTACTTACATACCACAATCCGAAGTGTATCATCAACATAATAAGTGCTTAGTCGAGTTGTAAGACGATGGTAGTTGGTACAACACATTGTAATATTGTAAGACAATTAACTTGTTTAAACGTAAAAGATGGGTGAATTAATGGGTATAATAGAGGGTAGAAGAAGTGCCGGTAAGCCACGAATATCGTGGTTTTCTGATTATATTAAAGTATAGGAAAATAGGTGACCAGCTTATAGCGCAATAGCAACTGTATATGAGTCCATTCAACAAAAATTCAAATGTTTCCCGACATAGTAGGGCCCCGGCCGGTTTAAAGTATGGCAGATTATCCAAACCTGCTCTTTTTTGGAACTTAGTAACGGTACCATAGTACAAAAAGTATACTACATTATAGTCGTTTAATTGGAATTGTAAAGTTAATATGATATTATGAAAAACCGATGTGTGGACAAGAGTGATAAAGTGGGATTTAGAATAAAATTATTCGCGTAAACACGAAAGAGGGGTGAAAAGTAAAAGACTGTCTCGTTTAGTGATAAAATTGTATGTAAAATGCACATGATTAGTTGATCTTATACGTTGGCAGAGGGGAAACGCTAACGCGAGGCGGGTCCCTATATAAATCGTCTAAGCCCTGAAAGGGTCCATCCACACATTGCATGGGAACAGAGCGAGTTCAAAGGGGGTAAAAAAATCTTAGAGGAGTCAGATTTATATTAAGGTGTCATTAGATTTATCTCAAAACTGCAACCCGCCGTCAAGTGAACGCTGCGCAAACAAGGCAGCACTTAGAGAGGTGTCGGGTTCGAGCCCCGGCCCCGGTAACTCTATATTGTATCGGAACTGACATCCGGGAGTCCGTATCCGGTGGGAGCCGAGATTTATATCATAGCCTTTTTTTTAATTGAAGGTTAGTTTTGACAGGTCGCTTAGGTGTCTATTCTATTCTATTATTAAGGTTATGGCGCCCATCTTGGTGTAGATGATTTTGCCAATGTCGAGTTTTTGTAGCAAAAGTGCTTGACGTTGTACGGTTATGTAGATATTTTGGTGACTTCAAGGGTTGTTCTTATAAAAGAACACTATCTTGAGCCACCACTGGAGCCCCGCTGTCGACCTGGGAGAGGGCAACCAACAATCGACGAGCGCCGTGACCGCACAATAGCAGATCCACAACGCGACTCCTCGCTTAGGTGATTAGGTGTCACATAATTCTTTTATAATAATAATGCCTTTTCTCATCATAGGCTTTCCCAAAGGATCGCCATAACGAAACAATCAGAAGTCCCATACTAAACTGCAATACCAACTCGAATCAAATGTATGCAACAGCAGATTTTTTTTTGCTCTGATCGGTTTGCTCCCGTAGTAAAAGTTGTTCAGTTTGATGGGTAGAGTATGTGGTTTAAAGGTTAATGATACCTTTCCTTCCCTGTGTACGTCCCACTGCAGGGCACAGTCCTAACCTCAGGGAGGGTGTGTGTACGTTAGTCCACCACGCGTGCCCAATGCGTATTGGTAGACTTCACATACGCATCGGAATTTCATCTTCAGCGTATGCAGGTTTCCTCACGATGTTTTCCTTCACCGTTTGTGAGCAGTCGGTATTACGTACATAAGTTAGAAAAACTCATTGGTACATGGCATGTGGCCCGTGCGGATTCGATCCTGGACCTTCACGATTGAGTGTCCATACCTCACCGCAACGCGCCACCGACTCTCTTAGATTCGAACTAAGGTGATATAATTCGGAGCGCGCTCAATACAAACGTACTATGGTGATATTTTCAATACTAACCAATTAAAGTCAATGAAATTTTGCAGAAACAATCTAGAAACAAATCTCTATGCTTCCATAGAGTCAGATATTCGTTAAAATATACAGTTTCAATGCTAGGATTAATTTAAGATTTGTATGGAAATCTTTGAGGCACTGTAACTTGAAAACTATACATTTTAACGAAAATCTGACTCCATACAAGCATAGAATTTTGTTTCTAGATTGTTTCTGCAAAATTTCATTGACTTTAATTGGTTAGTATTGAAACTATCACCATAGTACGTTTGTATGGAGCGCGCTCCGAATTATATCCTCTTAAAGGTTGTTTAATACTGTCGCTACTGTCTGAACAATGGGCTGCTAATGCAGAAGACGTCAGATACGCGCATTGAATATTTATAAACTATAATGTTGTGATTTATTTACATTTATACTGTGCTAGTGTTTTATGGGTAACTGATAAATATTATATACGAGGGGCTCTGTTTGGGGTCACGATTTTAATATCTAAGATACATACAGTCACGACTTTTGTACGTTTCAGGGTGGGCAGAAACCTGCACTTCAACTACTAATATAAATAAGTACCGCCTCCGTGGTCTAATGGTTAAGAGCATTGGGCTCTTGACACGGAGGTCGTGGGTTCGATTCCCACGGGGGACACCTAGTGATATATCACTTTGTGCGTTTTTCCCCAGTTGCTTAGGACATTGCAGGCTGAATCACCTGACTGTCTGAAACGAAAGATGATTTCGTGCTTCGGATGGCACGTTAAGCTGTTGGTCCCGGCTACTATATCACTGGTGGTAGGTAGTCGTTACATAAAAACCATGTCAGAGGCCGTAAGGCGGTTTGAATAAACTCTGACACTAGGGGCTTGCCCAAACGATAAGAAGAAGAAGAATAAGTAGTGATGACTTAAAAAGACGCCCTCTTTTTGACTTCGAGCGTATTCAGGCTCCTTAATATGCTGACACTTTTTAAGGGGATGATCAGACCGTCAAACTGAACAATTTTCTCTGCGGCACCGACATCGAAACAGTGAAAAAAACAGCTGATTCATACAAAACTACTTGAGCCAGCTTGTATGGGACAGCTGATTTTTTTTTCGCGATTTCAATGTAGGTTCCTTAGAGAAAGTTGTTCAATTTGATGGACGTCCTTCGACCGAGGTGGTGAGAGACCAACGAGACCTCGCTCGATTGAATAGAAAAAACAAATTTTTGCCAACCCCCTTTTCGTTGCATGGGTCGAAAAAAAAATCTCTTCATAATATGTAGCGCATAATGCTCACGACTATATTCACCAAGGGTAGTCAGAGATATTCTGATAACTCAGAACTTCCACGTTTCACTAGTACCGAAACTCTGTCTAGTGTGAGCCCATCGCCACTTTTAAAATCCTGTTTTTTGATTACAATTAATCTGTTCTGTCTTGTTGCCAAATTTCGATTCAATAGGTTAAAAAATGAAGAAGTAATTAAGGCGCATACAGACAGACAGAATGGAAGAAAGTATAAGGGTTCCTTGTTTGACTAAGGAACCCTGAAAAAAGATAATATACACGCTTTGATGAAGTATATGTCAAGATTGACAGTCGAAGATACGAAAGCGTCGAAAAAAATAGGAACCAGTACTGGTTCCAAAACCCTATACATATAGGTACACGCACACATACATAATTAGTATGGCGCCTCACGCACACCAACCTAAGAAAGTTAGCCCCTTTTGTTTTATACGGAACAAGTGTGAGGCTCATTCTAGACATATACTTTTTCTAAGAGTCGAAGATACGAAAGCGTCGAAAAAAATTGGAACCAGTACTGGTTCCTAAACCCTATACATATACACGCACCCATTCATAATTTGTAGGGCGCCTCACGCACACCAACCTATGAAACTTAGCCCCTTTTGTTTTATATAGAATATTCGTTCTTCAGCTACTTCCATAGTATTATGTCTTATGGTATTTTGCTGTGGGGCCGTGCTACAGACGTTGAGACAGTCTTTATCCTTCAAAAACGGGCAATTCGAGCCATTTATAATCTGCGTTGTCGAGATTCATTACGAGATCTTTTTAAAGATATCAGTATTTTGACTTTCTACAGTCAATATATTTACGAAAATATTTTATACGTTCGCAAAAATTTGTCTCTCTTTCCCAAAAACAGTGACGTTCATAATTACAATACAAGAAATAAAAATAAATTAGTGTTCCCACATTTTCGACTCAGTAAGGTCAACACATCTTTCATGGGGCACTGTATACGCTATTATAATAAGATACCAGAGGATATTCTAAACTTGCCAGACAAAAAGTTTAAATCCCATGTTAAACAAGTCCTCTGTAAAAAAGGTTACTATAAACTCGATGATTATTTGAATGACCAAAATGTCTGGTCTTGACAATGTTACACTATGTAATTCAATATTTGTACTTTGTATATTTTGTTTTGTTTAAAAGAAGTGTGTTGTAGAGTTTCTGGCCGCATCTTCTCTACAACGGAACACCTTCCGAAGCGGTGGTAGAATCAAAAATGACGTCAAAAAGTTATCTATGTGATATTATTTTGAATAAAAATTTTGACTTGACTTGACTTGACTTCGTGAGGCTCATTCTAGACATATACTTTTTCTAAGAATACACGTGTTAGCACGACGTCTTTTACTAACTAATATATTTTTAATAGAACCCTAAGCATTTCCTTAACCACTTTGAACTCTAACAACTATAATAATAAAAGTAATTTTCCAATAATACACGAGTAATTATAATAAACGGTATATTGCATAAGATCGATATGATTCGCGTAGCTTTATTAAAAATTTAAAAGAAAGAAAAGTGACGTTGCTTTTTTAGTTTACGGAAAATTATTTCTATTTTTTATTTCAGTAGAGTTCACTTTTCGATGAGAAAATCTTTCGCATTTCTTTAAAAAAAAAAAAGAATGCCGATAAAATGAAGACTGATATGCACTTTATAGTATAATACCTATGTGACAACTATAAATATCGAATAGCATACTTGACTAGACCATTAGATGTTATTAAACTAATTCAGCGGTCGTAGCATGCGCGAAAATAAAGGCCTCCGCTCATTGCAGCGATTTTATCGAGCGATAATATCGCTGCGATTTTGCGATAATTGTTCTCAGTACATTTTGTATGGGGACGCGCGCGATCCTACACACTACCGCGATATTATCGAGCGATAATATCGCTGCGATTTTGCGATAATTGTTCTCAGTACATTTTGTATGGGGACGCGCGCGATCCTACACACTACTGCGATATTATCGAGCGATAATATCGCTGCGATTTTGCGATAATTGTTCTCAGTACATTTTGTATGGGGACGCGCGCGATCCTACACACTACTGCGATATTATCGAGCGATAATATCGCTGCGATTTTGCGATAATTGTTCATAGTACATTTTGTATGGGGACGCGCTGGATCCCACACACTGCCGCGATATTATCGCAACTCTTTCGACTACATTCAGGGTGGCGCGCATGCGTGACGCGAATCGCGGAATCGCTGCAGTGTGTAAGGTGTCGCGATATCGCTGTCGATAATATCGCTCGATAATATCGCTGCAATGTGCGGAGGCCTTAAGGCTTGGATTGTCTTTTCAGGTAAATCTACCAGAATGAGGCATTTTCCAAGACTAGTAAATCGAAAAATTACTAGAAGGCAATGATAAAATTACTCATAAACCTGTCACACTGATAGTAAAATGTGAGGTTTGTCTATGGTTTGCATCAAGTCTGACAGGTGGTGTTATTATTTTTTTTTATTTATAATTAATGGACTTCTTGCTTGTGCGTTAGCACCGCATTTCCGCCAATGTCACGTGGTTTGAGGGAGTATCTATCCAATCTCGAGGATTGTTTTTGGGTAAGAACACAGCTGAGATGGATTGCGGAGCCTCGTGGCAGGCTGAAACGCGAACCGCGCGAACAACACGCGAAAGACGAGTGTTCGGGGCAAACCCTGCAACGTGACTCCGTTATTATTATTATTGGTTGGTTGAGGGCCTTAACAGACATTGCCTGTGCCACCGCGACCATCGCTGGTCTTTTGTGAACGCCCCTTTCTTTATAGTTCCCTACTGATCCCTACTGCAGTCAAGAATTGCAGCAGATTTCTAATAGGGAGAGTCTGTATCTCATCTGGTGACAGGACCTGTCTACCAAGATGTATACTACGTTTGGACATTAGTGGGCCAAGTTAAATAAGTCGAATCTTACGAGAATTTTAGGTACTAAAACGTGTTATTATCGATTAAAAATAAAATCCATTATTTCAATGTCCAACATAAAGTAATAAATAAAATAAAAATAAATAAATAACGCTCACAGGCACATACATTGTACCTAATGATCCCAAACTAGCACTAAAGGCTTTTATTATGGAAACCATACAACAACGGCACGAACATATAACATCCATGACCGAACCGGGGTTCGAACCCAGGACCCTGGTTTGGCAGTCCGGCGTGGTAACCATTACACCAACCGGGTCATCAATGTTGTTCAGTCCACGTTTCCGACTGTACATTTGTTTATTAGAGGCGAGAAGTTCAAAGAAATCGTCTGCAATCAATTAACGTGAACGATATCTTTGTGAATCACACCAGTTTGCTGTTTCATATGTTTAGGTGCATAACATAGAGAGGGAAGAACTAGGATTTACGACGCTATTTAAGGCGTATCATCCCGGGACCACAACTATCCATACTAATCGATGCGAACGAGCGCGTGGCTCCGGTCAGATTTTAGCCGTTTTCTTTGAAAAATGAGATGATTTTTTATTAATTTAGATAATGTAAGAAAACCAAATCATTTTAAATTGTGTTGTGAACAATATTGTAAATTTTCATTTTCTTCTGATTAAAAATGGTTACAACTGGAAAAAAGGGGTGACTTTAGTTTCCCTTTTCTTCGGTTTTATTCATTAAAATCGATTACTAGAAAAACCACATCACTTCTGATATCGGGAAGGTAGATGGTTCAGTTTATTTTTCAGCTCAAAAAGTGTCATAGTTAATGAATAAAATGGATACAAAGTTACCCAATTTCATGGTTAAACCAGGAGGTAGCCCCTTAAGGGGATATAATTCGGAGCGCGCTCCATACAAAAGAAGTCTGATTGCAATACTAACCAATTAAAGTCAATGATTTTTTTCAGAAACAATCTAGAAACAAATCTCTATGCTTGTATGTTTTCAGATTTTTGTTAAAATAAACAGTTTCAATGCTAGGATTAATTTAAGATTTGTATGGAAATCTTTGAAGCACTTTAACTTTAAAACTATACATTTTAACGAACGTGATAGCATTCATGTCTTGTGATAGTATATAAATGAAGGTTACATACTTACATAACATAAAACTAATGTATTAATTTGCACCTACGCTATTATTGTTTTAATCCATTATGTCGTCATGGAATTATCATAATATTATAGTTCTCAACTGATTTTTATCTTGAATGCTCTGACGATGACGCGTTTTTAATCTTCTTTATCCATTTTAAATCGATTTTGTTTTAGTTTGTCATTTTTCGTTGCATTTATTGTTATAATTATGCAATATCTTTTTTTTTAATACATGCGAAAATTACCAAACTAAGAAGCTAGCTTAATTGACAACATTTCATTTTTTTACCACCAGTTTTTAATGAAAAATATAAAAATAGGTAAAAAAATAAGAGATACGTATTTTTTCGATTTAATTTTTGACTGATATTTCTATTTTTAATTTGTTTTTGAATTTTCTGAAAAACGTAGGATTTATGGCCAAGATACCTTGGCCTCAATGACATTAAAAATAAAAACTGTCAAATACGAAACGCCAAGCAGGCAAAGGAATAAAATCTCATTCAACCTATATTATTCTGAACCATCTACCTTCCCGATATCAGAAGTGATGTGGTTTTTCTAGTAATCGATTTTAATGAATAAAACCGAAGAAAAGGGAAACTAAAGTCACCCCTTTTTTCCAGTTGTAACCATTTTTAATCAGAAGAAAATGAAAATTTACAATATTGTTCACAACACAATTTAAAATGATGTGGTTTTCTTACATTTTCCAAATTAATAAAAAATAATCTCATTTTTCAAAGAAAACGGCTAAAATCTGACCGGAGCCACGCGCTCGTTCGCATCGATTAGTATGGATAGTTGTGGTCCCGGGATGATACGCCTTAAATAGCGTCGTAAATCCTAGTTCTTCCCTCTCTATGTTATGTACCTAAACATATGAAACAGCAGACTGGTGTGATTCACAAAGATATCGTTCACGTTAATTGATTGCAGACGATTTCTTTGAACTTCTCGCCTCTAATAAACAAATGTACAGTCGGAAACGTGGACTGAACAACATTGATGACCCGGTTGGTGTAATGGTTACCACGCCGGACTGCCAAACCAGGGTCCTGGGTTCGAACCCCGGTTCGGTCATGGATGTTATATGTTCGTGCCGTTGTTGTATGGTTTCCATAATAAAAGCCTTTAGTGCTAGTTTGGGATCATTACAATGTATGTGCCTGTGAGCGTTATTTATTTATTTTTATTTTATTTATTACTTTATGTTGGACATTGAAATAATGGATTTTATTTTTAATCGATAATAACACGTTTTGTAACTAAAATTCTCGTAAGATTCGACTTATTTAGATAAACTAAGATAAACATATACAGGGTCCTTGTTAATTTGCTGACACTTTTTTATGGGGATGTTCAGACCATCAAACTGAACAACTTTCTCTATGGGACCAACATCGAAATCACGAAAAAAAAAATCAGCTGTCCCATACATTTGGCTCGAGTAGGTTTGCAGTTTTGTATGGATGAGCTAATTTTTTTCTTCGCGATTTTTATGTTGGTCTCATATAGAAAATTGTTCAGTTTGATGGTCTGAACAATATATAGCTTTCTGAAGTCATTTTTTTAAAGTTTGAGAAGTTGTTCAGTAGTAGAGAAAATGCGGCCAGAAACTCTAAAACCATAAACTTGGCATGACCCATAAAAAATTTAAAAAAATTGGTTCTTATATGTAATTGACTGTACCTAACACTGTATACATTTAAACATTAATGTATACATTCATTGAAGTAGATAAATTATTTATTTTTCTTTTAGCTTCCTTATTTATTATCTTTTTAAATTGATTTATTCTAAACGGCAAAAGTTTGTTGAAGAAAGAAGTTTTAGTTTTGGAACAAAGAATGGGTTTTCAGGTAAAATCGAATTGAAAAGCACATGCTCACGACTATATTCTCTGAGAGGGCAGTCAATATAGCATTTTCAGAAAAGGTATCCACATTTTGTTAAATAGTGTCCAGTGTCCAAACGCTGGGCCGGGTGAGTTCCGCTTTGGACACTGTTTGTCCAGTGTGACGGGGAGTGAGCCCGTCGGCACTTATGATGGACAGTGGGTACATGCCTCGAAATTGAAGCATGCAGGTTTAGTATACGATTCGTAATTCATAAAATGTTGTAAGTTTTATGTTTTGAATTGTTGTTTTCAATTCTTGTAGACATATCAAAATAATTAAGTAAATTGTTATTTTACAAAAAAAGAGACAATAAAAAAACATTTGTTTGAATGAAAGAAATAATTATAAAATGTTGAGAAAACATTAAGTACATTTAAATTTTAAACTTAAAATGAATCAAAAGAAAGAAGAAAAGAAAGAAAGAACATTTTCAAAATGTTTCTTTTGAAACTTTACCTTAAATTAGACAATGGACTCCAAAGAGCAAAATACAAACAATCCAGAAGGTCCTTTCAAAAGAACTTAAAAACAAAAAACTATAAACCAGATATCAAAACACGTAATTATAAAAAAAATCCGAAAAAATCGACCACCACTCCTTTCTAACACGAGACCGCAAATTATCAATTTCAATCCGACACCAAAAATTGCTAAAAAAAATGTTTTTCTCCACAAACTTCAAGAAAACTCATCTAGACCACAAATTCGTTACAAACACTGAACAAAAAAAAACTTTTTTTTTCATCCACACAATTTCAAACAACGAACGCGTTGTATGTATACCACCCCACCAGCCAAACTTTTTAAAAAAGCTTGCCCGTTGCAATCCAAATTCACTGTCTTACCATCCAACAAAAAAACCCATAAACACAGCAATAAAAACTGAATCCTCAAATAAACCACATATAAGTTTCTTTATCACTATTAATTACATCACTGAAACTTTGCGCGAAGTTTGTTCACGATGAACGAGTGGCACTACCGAGCTCTCATGGCCGACTGCCATTCACTGCCCAATGTTGCTAGCGCGCGGTTGAGATTACCCCGCTGTGGTAGATTTATTTCGATGATGTTACCCCGCGTTTGTCGGTTGGCAGCTTTTATTTTGACGTTTTTGGAGTCAGATCTTCTTATCGTGTGGACAGCAAGCCCTGGTGTCGCGCAGTTGAGATTACCCAGCTGTGATAGATTTATTTCGATGAGGTTACCCCGCGTTTATCGGTTGGCAGATTTTATTCTGACGACTTAAGTATCAGATCTTCTTCGTATCGTGTAGGCAGCAAGCCCTGGTGTCGCGCAGTTGAGATTACCCCGCTGTGGTCGACTTATTTCGATGAGGTTACCCCGCGTTTGTCGTTTGGCTTATTCTGACGACTTAGGTATCAGATCTTCTTCATATCATGTAGGCAGCAAGCCCTGGTGTCAGAGTTTTTCTTTTTCAGATAATCAGTTGATTCAGCCTGCAATGCCCTAACCAACTGGAGAAAAACGCAAAGTATGATTTCACTAGGTCCCCCGTGGGAATCGAACCCACGACCTCCGTGTCAAGAGCCCAATGCTTTTAGCCATTAGACCACGGAGGAAGTGGAGTCAGAAACAAGTTTGGAGTCAGTTGTGAGAACACGTTTGGATTCAGTTGTACTCGTAAGAACAAGAACAATAAGTATGAATAAAATGGCTGTGGTAGGAGAGGAAAGTGAAAGAAAAAATTGGATCGATTGTGTGAAGGATGATAATGTGTAAGTAAGGAGTGAGTGCTGAAACGACGGCCAAGAGAGATGAATGGAAGAGGATTGCATATTGCGCCGATCCCAGATAATGGGAAATGGGCAAGAGAATGATAGAGTCAGTTGTGAAAAGTACCTAAGTATATGATTTTTTGTACTTTATAATTTCTGTGTGAGCCACGTGACCACCTAGCCTTGAATCGTCTAGCCACGCAACTCCGGCAAATCACTTCAACATGATGGCAGGTCAAACTCTATGACATGCCATCGACTCTACAAAATAAGATTTATTTCAACAAATACTTAATAAGGCATTTTCTATTTCATTTACATAAACGAATTAATACCTTATTTTTAATTATTAAATTAAAAACTGTGTCGCTTACGAAATTCGAACACCTTTTTATTTCAGATAGTTTCAAAAACGTTTAGTAATTTTAAATTCTAGTTAAAAATGATGTGAGTCTTGTGCAATAAGTGACGATACAGAGACCGCAGCGTGACAATTCTCAGAATACTATCTTAAATGAACTGAAATATAGACCGCATTTTTTAATACAATTCCATATAAGTATTGTATAATTATAGTTTACAAAAACAAGCGTATTTTTTTTAAGAATCAACTAATTTCCAATCAATCAATTGAAACATATTACCTACTCAGCAAAATATACCGTAAAGAAAAACAGAAGATATTTCGAAAGGTCCTCTAAAAACCTATGTAAATTTTATAACTGGCCGCTCAACAACAAAAATTCAATTTTCTCCATTCTAACTTACTCATACTCATTATGTTAAGTTTTCAAAACAGTGCACTCTTTACCAATTCCTTTGTCGCTTACACCCAACAACAAATAAAATTACCCCTAAACCAAGGACAAAAAGCTCTACCGCAACTGGCAACACAGAAAAGCGACGTTGCCAGATCTACGCGCGCGGAGCAACAACGCGAACGTAATGAGGTTAAAGTTTTCGAACACAACTTTTTTTTTCTTAATTTTCAGGCCGAAAAGATGACTGTAGAATTACTACAGTTCATTTCCAGTAACTCTTAAGCCTTTCGTAATAAAAACGAAAATGGCTTAATTGAGTGTTTTCTTATTTTGTACTGAAGTTTCCGAACAATTTTTTTTAAATTCTCAATGGCTAATCCTCCAGTTCATTAAAAGTCTTTTTTAAAACTCTTAATGCTGCGTAATAAATATGAAAATTTCTTATTTAATGGGACGTCGTATTTTGGAACGAAAAGTTTAGTAAACGGTAATTAGTGTAAAAAAAAGTTTTCTTTTTTTTAATGATTAATGAAATGGAATCTTTTTTGAACGTAGATAAATGTTGTGGCTTGATGACTAAGTTTTATATTAAGTAGGAACCTAGTGGCACGAAAATGTTAACTCAGATTATTTGTTGTACGATAAAAACATCAACTTACATACTTACGATAATAATCAATGGACAACGTTAACGTAACATTGTTTTTAAATTTTTTAATCACCTATTTTTATTTAATAAATTAAAAAATAAGAGATAACTATTTTTTTTTTACATGTTTCTATTTTTTTAATTAATTTATAAATTTTCTGACATCCTATTGGTAATGGCCTAATGCCTACTAGCTTAGATTATCAAGATAGACAGTCAAAGCTACGAAAACGTCGAAAAAAATAGGAACCAGTACTGGTTCCAAAACCCTATACATATACACGCACACATACATGATTAGTATGGCGCCTCACGCACACCAACCTAAGAAAGTTAGCCCCTTTTGTTTTATACCGAACAAGTGTGAGGCTCATTCTAGACATATACTTTCTCTAAGCCTACTAGGTACCTAAGAGGGGTTAGAAGTGCAAAGTAGGCGTGGAACGCGTCGCCACAGGTTATGCAATGGTTTGCATAACACCATAAGGCGCGCGGCGTGGTGCGAGCGAGAGGGCATGGGTAGTTGTAGCAGCGTGAGCGGGAAGACAAGTGGCCACGCCGTCTCCAAAGCAAAAGCGCTACTTTGCATTTCTAACCCCTCTTATAATGTTCTGTGGCGCTAACAATACTGCTAAACATCCTGATTAAGGCGTATCAGCCGTGGATCACTCTCCTCTCACTCACACTCCATACTAATCGATGAGAAAGAGCGCGTGGCTCCGGTCAGAATTTTGCTGTTTTCTTTGAAAAATTCGATGATTTTTTATTAATTTCGAAAAAGTAAAAAAATCACATCATTCTAAATTGTATTGTGAACAATATAGTAAATTTTCATTTTGTTCCGATTAAAAATGTAAGAGTAAAATGGTTACAACTGGAAAAAAAGGGGTGACTTTAGAGTCCCTTTACTTCGGTTTTATTCATTAAAATCGATTTCTAGAAAAACCACATCACTTCTCATATCCTGTAGATGGTTCAGTTTAAATTTCAACTCAAAAAGTGCCATAGTTAATGAATAAAATGGTTACAAAATTACCCAAAACCGGCAGGTAGCCCCTTAAACACTTTATCAATATATGGAGGTGCTACTTGGGAATGTTCCTCCATTGAAAAGGGAAGATCTTCCACCAGGCTTAGTGTGAAGCCTGGGGACCGGCCGTGGTCCAACAGTTCTTAGTTGGACCTTGTATATATATCGAATCTCTGTGATTATTTCTCTTGCGCGATTTATGTCTCGCATTCGATTGTGAACCTTATTTGTAGTAGGTTACGAGTTACGTATTTACGGTGAACGTTGTCTTTGTATGGAGCATATTTCTGAGCGCGACGGTATCGCCATCTGTTAGCTATAACTATAACTTGTGGGTGTTGACATCAATGACAAGTCCCCACAAATACATAGAAAAACTTTATCAACACTTACTTAGTAACTGATTAACAAAATAATTCTAAAATCCGCATCAGTTTTGTGAATGAACCTTTTGTACTACACAGGTCACGTGTCAGACACGTTTTATTTATCATTGTTTTTATTGTAACAAATAGGTGTGTCAGTATGTCTGTGGGTTTGCTGCAATCAACTTTATTGTGCAATTTTGTGTGACTAAGGAAGGAACCTCATAATTATCTTCTACTACAAATGCAACGAATGTTTTTTTGCGTGCGATTACAAAATTGTCAAGTTGTATTTTTAAAAAGTTATATTTTTGAAAAGAATAAATAATTAAATAAATAAAATAAAAATAACTTTAAGTATTTGTATCTTAGAATACAAGTTGAGAATAAAATGAAAACAGATAGACACGGATAAGGTATATACATGGCACACACTCACACACCTCCACATACACACCCCCACATACCCTACACCAACACACACACTCGCGCAGGCACACATGTTTACTCACATGCACATTTCATATATTTTTATTTTATATCTTTAAATTTTTTTTGTTATCTTTTGTTAATAAAATTTTTAAACATTAGTTATAAATTTTTGGCATGTCTCAATCTAAGAGTTATAATTAAGGAAGTAGCGAGGCATTCCCAATACGAGCATTCTCAAATTGCTCTAAGAGAAGACCTCAAATTTAAATGTACTTATTAAGTTTTGAGTGATTTTTTTTTTTTTTTGCCTTTTGTTTGTTCCACACTGTTTTGGACAAAAGTTCAACAACAAGTTTCTCTACAAGGTGTACCAAAAACTCCTCATAAAAAAGTGTCAGCATATAAAGAAGGACCCTGTAATAATCTTTGGCCTGTTATTTAGCAGACCATAACATTGGACATTTTTCACTATGGGACCAACATTGAAATCGCGAAAAAAAATGGCTATACTATTAGGTATACAAGGTGTTTCATAAGTAAAAATAAATATTTAAAACTCTTAATGGGGTTGTTTAGACCGTCAAACTGAACAACTTTCTCTATGGGACCAACATAGAAATCGCAAAAAAAAATCTGATATCCATACATATTTTAGCTCTAGTCTATTTGTAGAGTATAGAACTTCATTTTTTTTTCGCGATTTCGATATTGGTCCCATAGTAAAAGTTGTTCAGTTTGATGGTCTAAACCAAATGTTTATTTGTATTTTTGTAACACCTTGTATATACACCCCTATTTTTTAATTAGATACCAACATAACTATAAGGGTGCGTTCAGAGAACGAAACTAAACAACTTTCCCTATGGAACATGAGTTGAAAAACGTTTTTTGGACCTCATAGAAAATCGATCAGGTATTCAGCACTTTTGTATGGATGGTCCAAAAAAATTATAATATTGACGACGATATTATTTGTATGATATTCATGAACTTTCCACGAAGGCATTAAAATTATCTCTCCACTTCTTTCTGGCTCTTGTTATGTCAAACCTAATTTCAGGAAAATTCCTCAGAAATCTAGAACTGTGATCTATGTTTCGTAACAGTACATTACTAATATCTGAAAACGACTCTGTTCGTGACATCTTACTGCTCTGATACTAGACTATCTTCCCTATAGACTTACAATGTTTATAATTCTATTAAAATAAATAATTCAGGTGGCTGGGAAAATATCGGAATAGAACTTGCAGTAGCAAAACAGTAAAAGTTTACCCTCGTTCGGATAAGGACAGATTCGGGATATGGCAGATTCGGGTTATGGCAGATTCTTTTTACGGCAGATTCTTGTTAAGGCGGAACTCGATGGAAGTAAAACAATCAAGAAAAGTTGTTTGAAATCAGAGTAGATAGGGCATTTATCTATTAAGGTGTACGCACATTTATCAGAGGCGAACGAGCCGAAGGAGGCGAAAGAATCGAATTTTAGAATTGGTTGTATGAAATTCTATGAGACCTCGCACACTTATACGCGGCGCATCGGACGAATCGTCAGAAGAATTAAAAGGAAATTCGTTTCGTTCGCCTCCTTCGCCGCGGTTAGATATGCGGTCACCCTTAATATGCCAAAAGAGACAGGCGATGTTAAAAGTGACAGTAGCTTTCAAAAGTGACAGTAATGGGAAAAGTGACAGGATCTTTCAAAAGCGACAGGAGCTGTCAAAAGTGATAGGATCTGTTAAAAGGGACAGGAGCTAACTAACTCTTCCCTCTACATCATGAGTGATAATTATTGTATTGATCATGCAGACACGAAAGAAGACCAGAGTAGCAAACTTTAGTTGGAAAGATGTAATCAAAATTATACGTTATACTTAAACGTGTTAAAGAAGTTTCTCGTTTGTCTCCTCACCTCACGCATCGGACTTCTATAACAAGTCTGCGGGGTGGGCCGTCTGTGACTGTGACATTGTGAAATTGACAGTTCGTTACCTGTAGAAATAGATATCTACATTTCTTTTGTTTTTGTTTCCACTTCGACCGTCATTATGTCATCGTGTAGGCATGTTATCTTTTAAATACAATTTATCATAGGAAAATTGATATCTTTACTTGGATTAATTGATAATTTGTTTGTTGCTAGTCGCTTAAAATGCGTGCGTACACACGCAATACATAACTCAAGCCTATGGCCCACTATAGTAGGTACAGACAATACAAGGTGTAAGGGACAGCCCTCCGCAAACTAAAACGGTGAACTCAGACCATTAAACTGGACAACTTTCACTATGGAGCCTACCTCAGGAAACGCGAAAAAAAAACAGCTGTCCCATACATTTGAGTCAGGTAGGTACGGCAGTTTTGTATGGGACACCTGATTTTTTTTTCGCGTTTCCTGAGGTAGGCTCCATAGTGAAAGTTGTTCAGTTTGATGGTCTGAGTTCACCGTTTCAGTTTGCGGAGGGCTGTCCCTTACACCCCGTAGGTATGGTTTCTTCTTAATATGCTGACACTTTTTCAAGGGGATGGTCAGACCCTCAAACTGAACAACTTTCTCTACGGTACCAACATCGAAATCGCGAAAAAAAATACTCTGCAAACCTACTTGAGCCAAATGTTTGGGACAGCAGATTTTTTTTCGCGATTTCGATATTGGTGCCATGGAGAAAGTTGTTTAGTTTGACGGTCTGATCATCCCCTTAAAAAAGTGTCAGCATATTAAGGACCCTATATTACCGCACTTTTTGATATGGCGTCATGTCATTCAAACATAATTTCGACGAACTATATATATTGGTCTTATGGCTTATAATTGGTCTCCGCGTCTCTTTTTTTTTTTTTATAATTTTTATACCATCTTATACTATTTTTAACGTACCTACGTGTGCATTTTTCTAGACTTTTCTAGATACTGTAGGTACAAAGTGTTGTTGGCCCGGATTGAAACAACTCCTTTCTATCTTCGTATTCATTAGTCACAGTTAGTGCGCACTCCTGGGTTATGCATTAACTCCGAAAAAACAAGCTCTCTTCAGTTGTTACAAAAAATCATAGGTCACCAACTTAACCGGGAGTTCATTCCTAGACCAGGAGCGCGCAGAGATAAAGCTACTAAATGATTAACCTCATCAAAAAGCCCTCTCCTTTTCTAAAACGGCACAAGCACTAAGCTAAAAGTTTATCAGCTGCGACGTTGCCGCTCCGCGTCCCCCTCCAGGGGGCCAATTACGGTAATTTAAACGATCAAAGTTCTATTCTCATCCAATTTTGTCTCTAGTCCCATTCTAATCTAATTCTAATCTAGTTCTAATGCAGTTGGTGCGGATTTTCGTATTACGGTAAACGTAAAAACCGTTTCAAAAACGTTTAGAGATGTTACCCTATTTCAGTACAATCGATCATCGACTTGCCATTTGCATCATTGACACCTCTAGTTTGTTTGACACTTCTACAGAAAAAAAAAGAAAAGAGTGAGACGAAGCGATATGAGGAAATGAGAAAAAGATTTTCGCTTGGCGTTTCCAATTTGCTATTCTTCAAGTATTTTTTTAGTTTGAAAAATGATAAAATATGTTAAAATGAAGAAGATCACGCACGTCAGGATAATTATATGCATTCTTGGCTGTTGGAGGATGTCCTCGAGGAGTACAGATACCTTGTGTCTGGAAGGCGGGTCGAGCATTTTGTTCAAACCTTGGTGCGAATGTGCCGAGATCCTGAATGCAGATAGGCCTGCCTGCATGAGCAGGCAATGGTCAGAGTGTAATCTGAGGGGCGAAAGGAATGGTGTGGTGTAAGGTAGGTATACCTATATAGTTATAGCCAAAGTTAATTCTAGCATATACCCAGGGTGCTCTCAATGTTCTACACATTCTGCTCATTAGTAGTTATTCCTATCTACCACAGGACTTAATGAAAACGATTGTGGTGCCAATAGTCAAAAACAAAACTGGGGACATCTCAGACAAACATAACTATAGACCTATTTCACTGGCCACTATAGTAGCAAAGGTTTTGGATGTGTTGGTGTTGCTTGATGCTCAGTTAGAGGAGCAAGTGCAGCTGCACGATGCCGGGCACTCTACTGAAACAGCAATCCTGAGCATGAAGCACACCGTCCGCTACTATATGGACAGACAACCTACGCCCAGAGTGCGCCCAGAGTGCACTCCGAGT
The DNA here is from genome assembly GCA_963693445.1 of Agonopterix heracliana. Taxonomy (NCBI): domain Eukaryota; kingdom Metazoa; phylum Arthropoda; class Insecta; order Lepidoptera; family Depressariidae; genus Agonopterix; species Agonopterix heracliana. Next base: position 681,795 of record OY856334.1, read on the forward strand.
GCAACTTTTCGCCCTAACGCCGTTCCGAGGCTCGGTGACAAGCGTTCTACCCATAAGAGCGAGCGAGAAGAACAACCGCATCCAAAGGTTCTGAACGCAGCCCTGTGTATGTAGTGTCATATGATGTGCTGTGGAGCAAACTCAAGAAAACTAGTTTCCCTTCTGAGCTGCGTTTTGTTTTTGAGTATTGGTATGCGAACCAATAGAACCATGTCAGATGGTCTGATGCTTTATCGAATGCGTACAGGTTGGAAAGTGGGGTGAGGCAGGGGGGGCTTACGTCTCCCAAGCTGCTCAACCTCTACGTGAATGAATTATTGGTAGGCTCGGCAGTACACATGTTGGTTGTCATATTGACAATACATGCGTCAACAACATAAGCTACGCGGATGACATGGTACTGCTGGGCCCGTCGGTCAATAGTATCAGACATTTGCTATTGGTGTGTGAGGATTTTGCGAGCAGTCATGGATTGTTATATACCGTCGTCAAGGAAAGTGAATTTATGGTCTTCAGAGCAGCAGGTAAGTGCAGAGATGTGCCTCCAATTACACTTAATGGTGTACCGTTACAAAAATTTAAGTTCCTCGGCCACATTGTCTCTGAGGACCATAAGGACAACTTCGATGTAGAAAGGGAGCGCAGGGCGTTAGCAGTCAGGGGCAACATGCTAATCCGCAGGTTCAATGGCTGCACAAGATCAGTAAAAGTGACACTTGACTGACACTTTTCAAATCATATTGTTAGTCATTCTACGCCTGCAGCCTGTGGGTCAATTGCACACTCAGCTCGCTGAATGCCCTGCGTGTCCAATATAACAACATTTTCAGAATGCTGTTGGGGTGTCCGTCATGTTTGCAGAGGAGAGAACAGACGGATACCATGCAATCATTATAAAAAAAAGCCGTCTCACTCGTCAGCCGACTGTGTGCAAGCCACAACAGCATTCTGGAGATGATAGCAGGCAGGTTTGACTGCCCCATCATCACACACTGCAAGAAAGTGATGATTTAATTCTTCTATTCTGTTTATGTTGTATTTTAATTTATGTGTGTACTTACAAATAGACAAGGTCCTTCTTAATATGCTGACAATTTTTTAAGGGGATGATCAGACAGATCATCAAACTGAACAACTTTCTCAAAGGGACCAACATCGAAATCACAGAAAAAAATCTGCTGTCCCATACATTTGGCTAGAGTCGGTTTGCAGTTTTGTATGGGACAGCAGATTTTTTTTTCGCGATTTCGATGTTGGTCCCATAGAGAAAGTTGTTCAGTTTGATGGCCGGATCTGATCATCCCCTTAAAAAGTGTCAGCATATTAAGTTTTGGACCCTGTAGTTCTTAAGTCAAACACCGTTACTAACACATGGATCTTTGTTATCTGTTTATGAATAAATATTATTATTATATGTCTTACGTTCTGTAATCACGAGCAATTATGTCCCGGACCTTTGGAAGGCGTGCATGGAGCCGAAGCCAACATGTAGAGGCCCGTTCAAAAGACTAGTTAATCTAAATGTAAGGGATACACATGGCTGACACCATCTCCGAGCGCACAAGATGATACACACGGGGATGGTGTCCGCCAGGTGCAAAGACCATTGGAGTCCGGCACTATGGCCGTGATGGAAAAATAAGGTCTTGGGCTATGGAGGTGAAAGTTGGATGGATGGATACTGGGCTATGGGAGGAGACTAACGGACGCCTGCCATGACAACTAGTCTCAAAATTGTAAATAGGGCAGGCGGTGACTCACCGACTCGTCGAGTGGGCCCCATTATTATTACTTAAAACTTGAGTTTGAAACTAGGTTACAATATTTTCAGGTGTAGAGTGACCAAAGGTGCTGAGTTTGAGAAAATTTGGTAAACATAAACGCCTGAAAGAAAGCCAAGCCAAGAAAAGTCACACACTAAGAGTTACAGGTGCCGTGTTTGACGTTAAAGTTAAAAACAACCAAATCAACAATAAATGTAAGTGTTATCAATTCCCATTTACCTACTCTTGTTAATGAACATTGGCGTAGTTAGGGATTCTTCCTAAGGAGGGCAACCGGCCAGTCGGCTCATCAGCCACCATTGCCAGACTTGTCAGTGGCAAGTGTCAAAATTGACATTGCAAGGTCGGACTACAAATAAGATAATGTCGTCGCCATACAATCAAAAACCAGGTGCAAGGGAAGCAAGCTCAAGATTTTACTAGAATATGAATAAGTGATAATAAGATCCAAAACCTAGAGCGAGCGAGGCGAGCTAGAGATTTTACTAAAATATGAATAGGTTGGTAAGTGATAATACGATCCAAAACCTAGAGCGAGCGAGGCGAGCTAGAGATTTTAGTAAAATATGAATAGGTTGGTAAGTGATAATACGATCCAAAACCTAGAGCGAGCGAGGCGAGCGACTAAAATATGAATAAGTTGGCACGTAATCATCATCATCAGCCCATTATCGTCCACTGCTGAACATAGGCCTCTCCCAAGGCGCGCCACAAAACTCTGTCCTCGGCCTTCCTCATCCAGTCGCTCCCCGCTACTTTTTTTTTAGGTCGTCAGTCCAGCTGGCAACAGGGCGTCCCACACTACGCCTACCAGTTTGCGGTCTCCACTCTAGAACTCTGACACCCCACCAGTTGTCAGTTCTTCGGCAGATATGACCAACCCATTGCCACTTCAGCTTGCTAATTTTCTGAGCTATCTCAACCACTTTAGTTCTCTGACGTAATAGCATGAATTAAACCCTAGAGCGACCGAGCTTGAGAATTTACCAAAATATGAATAGGTCAGCACGTTATGATACGATCCAAAACCTTAGAGCGAGCGAAGCGAGCTCGAGATTTTACAAAATTATGAATAGGTTGGTAAGTGATAATATGATCCAAAACCTAGAGAGGGATAAACATTTATGCTCACGACTATGTTCCCCGAGGGGGTAGTCAAAGATATTCTGAAACCTCAGAACATCCACGTTTCACCAGTAGTACCGGTAGAGCGGGATATTTAGGAATCAATCCAGGTGCTAACGAAGCGAAGCGAGCTGAGGGTCGCCTAGACACTCTCCTCACTCCACCTCCTAGACCTAGCTCTTGGATAGAATTTTTATTTGGACCCATCCTCAGAGGTACTGTTCATAAATTAGCATTACATGTAATTAGAGTAAAAGGAGGCCCGAAAACTCAGTCTGTAGTGAACCTGCCAGCTCAGCTGCGAGTTGTGGGTTTGAATCAGTCAGCATTTGAATCCCACTAGAGGCAATCAGTAAGAACTAATAATATATGCTGAATATGAGTTTGTACACCAATAGACTAGGTTATGGTAGTGTGTGTGTGTGTGTGAAGTAAAGTCAAGCGTGGTGTGTTGGGGACGGTGAGCAGCCGCTTGTCACCTGTCAACAAGCCGGCACATGGCTCAGCTTTAGTGGATACAGCCCAGCCGCTAAGCGTTTCCGCTCCTCACATCTCTTCTTTTGTGGAGACCGGGCCTGAATGGGACTAGATAACCTCTGTGACATTTAATTTAACATCTCATACAACTACTATTTTGTTTCAGCAAACAGAAGAACGGCTGGAGAAAAACTGAACAGTAGAATGGAGAAGTATTGAGGGGACGAGAAGTGTAGTGAACGGGATTTTGTTATTTAGCTATCTCGTCTCCGCTCAGCTTCAGTGACACCACATAGACAATGGTTCAAACTAAGTACAGAAGATTTCTCACATTTGTATGGCACAATCAAAGCGGGGATGGATGGAACGGAATTAAGCAGGGTCAGGCCGGGTCGAGCTACATGTGAGCAGCAGCATAGAAAAAATAGAGATATAGGTTAACTCTGGACCGTACAGAAGATTTCCTCATCTCTCGGACCCACAGGATAACTTGGTCAACTCGGACAAAATGAACAACTTGGTGAACTGAGTTGTTCATGTTGTCCTAGCTGTCTGCTTGGCCAACTCAGACAACATGAACAACTCCGTAAACTCAGTTGTAAGTACATGTTGACCGAGTCGTTAAAGTTATCCAAACTTTTCATGTTCTCAGAAGTAATTTAGTATAACAGAACAGAATAATTTAGTAAAGCGTGATCCTTTTAAGACTCGGTCAACATGGACAACCTGATCAACTCTGGCTGATGACACGTACAACTTGGACAACGCAGTTTACCGAGTTGTTCATGTTGTCCGAGTTGACTAAGTTGTCATACAGGGGTGCGTTCAGAACCTACGCCTAGAGTGCGCCCAGAGTGCACCCCGAGTGCAACTTTGGCTCGGCTCGACCGAGGCTCGGTGAAAAGCGTTCTACCCATAAGAGCGAGCGAGAAGAACAACCGCACCCAAAGGTGCTGAACGCAGCCCAGGGTGTAACAAAACACCCTAGTAATACTTAAGGCTGTGGTTTAGTTAGACCATAAAACTGAACAACTTTCACTATAGAGCCAACATTGAGACAAATAAAAAAAAATTGGCCGTCACGGGACGCCCAGCAGATGTGAAACTTCTCTCGATGTAAACCGTCAGACAAAAAGGTTGCGGATCAGAATTTCAAAGCCCTCCCATAAAAAGTTTCACTTCAAAAATCTGCTGTCCCATACTTACTTACATTTTAGTCAAGTCGGTACTGCAGTTTTGTATGGAACAGCAGATTTTTGTTTGTTGGCTTCATAGTGAAAGTTGTTCAGTTTGATGGTCTGAAACACCCCCTTAGGTATTACTAGGGTATTTTGTTACATTGTTTAAAGTACTTCCGACTATATGACTCTGTCAACTTGGAAAACATGTACGACTCGGGCAACGTGGACAACTTGGTCAACTGTTGTCTAAGTTGACAAAGTTGTCCACGTTGCCAGAGTCGTTCATGTTGTCCTAGCTGTCCAAGTTCCGTTCAGTGTCCAAGTCCTTCATATTGTCGGAAGTACCTGCTTATAGAACATCTTGGTCAACATGATCTAAATTGGACAACTCAATGTTCGAGATGAGTAGGTGTATGACTGAATTGTTTATGTTGTTCAAGATGACAGAGTTGTTCATGTTGTCAGAAGTCCTTGTAGTCAAAATATAACAGAACAGAATAATTCATTAAAGATAGTGGCATGACCGAGGAAAATAAATTCCTCTTTGTCACCAGGGGTGCGTTCAGAACCTATGTCCAGAGTGCGCCCAGCCAGAGTGCACTCCGAGTGCAACTTTTCGCCCTAACGCCGTTCCGAGGCTCGGTGAAAAGCGTGTTACCCATAAGAGCGAGCGAGAAGAACAACCGCACCCAAAGGTTCTGAATGCAGCCCTGCGTGAAGAAACTTTGTCACAACAAGTCTGCTGTCTACACCTGTGAAAGTGACTGATCACGTCTACCATGCATATAAAGATAGATAGTAGTGGTTAGGGCATGCGGGCGGGCCTAGACCCGACTGGTGCATCCTGAGATATTATGAAGATGAACTACTTCTCTATTGTTACTATGGCAGCGGTATGCGGTGGAGAGCAACTGGCCTGCTTGTCGCTTCTTGACAAGCTATTACACATCTGCGCTAAGATCCTCCACTTTTCTCTGCTTTAATGGATAGCGGTCGATGTCTCAAGACAATCCATAATAAGATGTCGATTAGATTCAAGATGTTGACCAGTGAATGAAGATCTTTTACTCATTATTTTTAATAAAATCTATAAAAATAAAACAATTTCGTTAATTTTTTTCCGTTTTTTATTTAATTTCCCACAAACTGTAAGAAAACATGATCAGACTGGATGACAACAAGGAGGTCACATCACACACTATATTATAGCATAGCATAAATGCTCTCGACTTTATTCCCCGAGGGGGTAGTCAGAGATATTCTGAAACCTCAGAACATCCACGCTTCACCAGTAGCACCGAAACTCTGTCCAGTATGACTTGTGATCATTTTGCCACTTATAATGGTAGTGGGTACAATACATGCCTCGAAACTGAAGCACGCCGGTTTCCTCACTATGTTTTCCTTCACCGAAAAGCCAGTGGTGTTACAAATCTTACATAAATTCCAAAAAACGCAGTGGTACGAGTCGGCATGGGCGGGGATCGAACCATCGACTACTACATGCCAAGTTACTCACCACGGCACCATATTATAATCTTTAAAGACTGACAGAGTTCGGGCGCTGCTAGTGAAATGTGGATATTATGAGTAAGTATATCACTTTCGCTGCTGACGTAGGTCGGCGACAAATGGGCCGCAGTGCTAAAGAACCCACGTAACGAGTCAGTTATATTGCATTTCGGCTGTGCTTATGACTTACCGCGCGAAGCACCGACAACCTTACGCCTGACGGGTGACCCACGAGACAAGCCAGTTTGTCGTTTCACAGTTACAACTGTGCGCACAACCTATGAGGGGGGTCAAGTTTCACCTGTGGTCGGATCGGCGCTCATGAGCTACAGCGCGAGACACCCAAACCTTACGCCTGTGCGGGCTGACCCACGAGGTGAGCTGCTTTGGTCGTTTTATGTTACGACTGTGCGCATGACCTACGAGGGGCGTCAGTTTTAGCACTGCACTAGGGTTATGATTTTGAGCTTAGCAGCGAAAGTGATTTATATACTACTCCATCGGAGGCCGTCCATTCCCCATGACTTCTGAGGACAGTCATCATGCACTTATAATATCTTGCTCGTCTGCTTCGGATAGGTACACCGGCTTGTAGAAGACAAAATTTCCACCTGCCCCAATGATTATCTGATTGAACTTGGTTCCGTAGAATGTCAATGTGCCCAAAACCTACAACAAAAAAGAATATTGTGTGATGTGTCATTGCTTAGGTTACACTTATGAGGTCAGTAAGTGATATAGTGGTTCTTTGGTGGGTTCATGTGGAGGATGAATAAGCAATGCAGCAGATAGTTACTCGGTTACATCCTACAGATAAATTAGGTGCGGCGTACTCAAAACAAGTGCAGTGTAGTTAAGTACAGTATGTAAAGATAGGTATTTGGATCCAAAGGAGGTGAATAGTCTGCCCATCCCACAACTGAGAAATAGGTGTGGGGGTGAATAAACTTTCAGATTTATGATTTACTGCTAGGAACAAATAACTATTGGATGGATTGTCTTGATGTAGGCAGTAGCAATAGTTCTCACCACTCCGAGTGATTCGTCTCAACCTAGGGTCTTGAGGTAATGTTATGTGTTAAGTTAGCTTGCATAAAAGAATAGTTACCATTAAAATACATATGTGCCCCACGACGACGAAGATATGGCATCACAAGACATGCTGCATTGCATGATTCTTTTCTTGATTTCCACACTCAGGTTCCACATCCAAGTTCTTCTAACACATAGGTATAACACATATAACGTGTATGCCGTGAGAAGGGTCAGGTCCGAAGGTAATTAGTTGAGGAGTTAACTCCTTCGACAGTCTCTACCGTTTTATGTACCGCGCGAGTCTCGCCTAAAGCACACGTCTTCCCTACATGGTTGGGATGACATCGAACTCACGAAAACCAAGGTCCACTTCATGAAAATCTGGTGAATTAACAGTTTTTTCAATGTTTTTCAGTTATAAATCTCTGAACGATCTTAAAAAAGTTGTGAAAAAGTAGATATTTTGTAACTACAACAGAATCGTTCAAAAACGTTTGAGCCATCTGTCAAAACGGCTCTAACGGCTGTCAAGAGCAATACCACGTTTAGCGTAATACCAAATTTGTAAAAAGCTAAGCTTCATTCGTGGTCCAATAATGGTTCGGTCACCAAATATTTACCGTAATTGGCCCCCAGGTCTAGAGCGAGACGGGGCGACAACACGGGATAACGTGGGGAGAGCTTACGACTTGACAGTGTAATGGTATTAATATTGTTACGTTGGACGTAGGTCTTGGGTTGACTACTGACTAGCTTATATCGGCGACTTGGTCCGCGTCCGCGCGTTTTAGAATATCGAAAAATATTTTCTAGGTGCACCCATATCCTCCGTAGAATCTATATTCCAAGTAAGATGTTTCTATGCGCCGTGGTGGTCCAGTGGCGAGTAACCTTGCCTGCCGTGCAGGAGGCGATGGTTCGATCCCCGTCCAGGCCGACTCGTACCAATGAGTTTTTCGGAATTTATGTAATATGATTTGTAGCACCACTGGCTTTTCGGTAAAGGAATACATCGTGAGGAAACCTACATGCTTCAATTTCAAGGCATGTACTGTACCTACTGTCCCCATAAGTGGCGACGGGCTCACCCCCCGTCACACTGGACTGAGTTTCTGTTCTACTGGTAGACGTGGATGTTCTGAGGTTTCAGAATATATCTGACACTCTGACTACCGCCTCGGGGAATAAAGTCGTGAGCATATGTATGTATGTATGTTTCTAATTTCTATCTTCTAGCGGTTTAGGCTGTGCATTCTCTGTCAGTCAGTCAGTCACGGAACTGTTTTATAAGTACCTACCTATACAGGATGAAATTGATATCATAAGCATCCTTTTAAACTAAAGGTTTACCCATCAAACTGAACAACTTTTACTATGGTAGCAAACCGATGATCGGAGCAAAAAAAAATCTACTGTTCCATCCTAAACTGCAATGTTTACTCGACTCAAATGTAGTCAACAGCAGATTTTTTTTTTTGCTCCGATCTGTAATCTGTGGGTCTTGCTACAATCATAAATTTCATTTTTTCTTTTCATTAACCCTTCAAGTCCCGCGGTCGCGATATCGCCCGATATCAATTGTTTAATCAATTGTTATCTTAAGCCGGGATACTAGCGGTTAATATCTATTCTTAGGGCTATGTCGGTCAACATCATTATAAAAGTGTATTACGTAGGTAATGTTAAAAAGATGCTTAGTAAGTACATGAAACATTCACGGTGTGTTCGTTGCATAGTAGGCCCTGCCTTTACGAGTTTAACGTTTAAAAGTTATCTACGGACGATGCTTGTTACGTGTCACGATGGATACAAATCCGCATTACCTTGCATTATATGTATGCAGAACAATTAGGAAGTTTACTTTAGAGAGACAAAAAAATTTGTCATATGAAACTTCGATCAACAATATACAACTAGATAACGGGTCGCATACAAAATCAAAGAGAAATTCTGTCCTCGTAAATGTACAACATTTTTTGTTAACAAACTGAGAAAACAGTCCTAACACATTATAATTTCGACCTCAAAACAACCATAATTCCTAGTAATTTTTGAAGGAACACTGCGGCATTGCGAGACGTGCTTACGTTGGCTTTGTTCGAACGCAACTAATTCAGAATAAGACCTCACTCCAATAGTGAGGCGTTATTTGCCGGGACATCTTTTGAGCGCTGACGCGTTATCTAGTTGGATATTGTTGATCGAAGATATGAAACTACGACGACTGTGTAATTTTTTTACCGAATTGACAATTACAGCATATCGCAGCAATTATTAATTAGCGATTTATTTGGAAACACAATCTTAAGGTCAAAGATTGGGTTTCCATCATCATCATATCGTATGGCATTTTTGTCTTCCTGCTTGATCCGAGGGGTGTTTAAATTTCGAGGCCAAGGTGTTTCAGCCAGTCTTCCGCTGCCAGGGTTAGCCTGTGGAGTTCTTCGATTCCACCGGGGAAACGGCGCAGAGTGCACTCGTTTACCACATGGGAGAGGAGACCCTCCAGATCAGACCAGACGGTCAGGTGCCCCGCAGTCGCACGTCGGAGACTCCCTCAAACCCCACTTGTGGAGGTGATAGTTGGTCCTTCCGTGGTTGGTTCTGAACCGGTCCCCAGGTCTTACGGTCTTTTTGAAAACCAGCCAACTTCCACAACTTTGATCTTTATTTATTGGTTGATTTTACACATCTCCGCTCAACTCCGCTTTGGTGGATTCCAGGCTTTACTCAACGAAGGTGATCGATTGCTATCGTGCAGCCGACACTTAATAGTCTTTCAACTTGGACGATTTCAGAATCGATTTAGAATACCATCCACTCCGCCTAAGTGTTGTTCGGGGTTTTCAACTTACAACTTTTCTTCTTTTTTTTTTGTTTCCGACTTTTTTAAAGTCGCCGTGTCGTTTACAATTTTAGACTTTTTGAAAAGTAGAGTTTTTAAACTTGTTTCCTAGTTTAAGTTTGGGGGTTGTTTTGAATTTTTTATGGGGTGAAATTGGTTATTTTGTAATTGTAGAGGGGAATTTATGGAAAACTTACGCATCGAATTCAATTTAATGTAAAATTTGTGATATAATCTGTTTGTAGCTTTAAATGTTTAAAAGTAATATCTCTGAGAGCACTTTTGTATTATTGTCCTACGAATAAGAATAACTATAGAAGAGTAACTCTAAACAAAATCGAAATAATTTTTGGCACCCAATGAAAAATGTCTTCGTAGTTATTGTCTATTCATTGCTTTTGTCTAACACCCGTATTTTTAGTTGTTTTCTTGGGGCTTCCTCACTCGAGTCGAGGATGTTTTTGACATTTTTGTCATACAAGTTATGTCAAAAACGTCCTCCACTCGAGTGAGGAAATGTCAAGAAAACAACTAAAAATACGGGTAAGTATTGCATCTCGCTGACAGCTCTAGTTCTTTTATTTATGACAAGCTTTTGCCAGCAACAAAATTTTTTTTTAAGGTATATTAATACCGCTGCCGGCGCGCTCCATACAAACGTAGTCTGGTTATATTTTCAATAATAACCAATTAAAGTCAATGATTTTTCAGAAACAATCTAGAAACGAATCTTTATGTTTGTATGAAGTCAGATTTTCGTTAAAATGTATAGTTTTAAAGTTACTGTGCCTCAATTTCCATACAAATCTTAAATTAATCCTAGCATTAAAACTCTATATTTTGACGAAAATCTGACTTCATACGAACATAGAGATTAGTTTCTAGATTGTTTCTGAAAAATTTCATTGACTTTAATTGGATAGTATTGAATGCAGTATGCAGCGCGTATGTATTTGCGCTCTCGGAATAAACTTCTCTTAAGACGCTGTTATTCCGTCGAGGTCGTTTTTTGAACACGAACGAAAGTGTTTTAAACTGTGTTTTAAAGTCTGAAATTAAATTATGTCTTATTTAAGGATCGGGCGGATGGGCGACTGTTCTCAATTACACGATTAGATTAAGTTTACTAGATAGAAAAACATCCCAAAATTACCCCTTTTTGTTATGTTTTTTCAATACTATGATTAAACTGCTGATATTTAACTTTTTATTCTTGTACTTAACTAAATACATCAAATATTTCTAGTGAACTCTGTGAAGTGAATTTTTAGCTTAGAAACTCCCATGAGCAAAGATATTGACGAAAAACACGTTTTTTTGCGATCCTGCTTTCAATTGGAGCGGGATGGCTAATTGTAAACTTATGCTTGCAAGAAAGAGACGCTTGCACTGGGATAACCTAGCCTCAAGTACTACTAGGGTGTTTTCTGTATGTAATATTTATAACTTGCTTATTTATAAGGGGGACAAATAAATCGGCACACTCAACGCCGCGGGCTAACTGCTATAGCTGGTTGAAACGTAACTAAGGTCCGCGGAACTTTGTCCCAGTTTCGGCTCGAGTGTTCTACAACGTAATAACTTGTAATTATTTTATCAAATCGTTCCACTTTGCTGTACTATTACTGGTAGGTGCCTATTGAGTACGTATAGACAGTTATTAGCTATGTATGTATCTGTATAAATCAAGTTTACAAAGATCAAAACGCCGTATTAACTCGGGGTGGATGAAATGGCGACAGGTTACGGGAATTACCTGTGGCTCCAGAATCCCCCTTAAACTGAAGGGGAAAATATACAGGGTCCTTCTTAATATGCTGACAGTTTTTTAAGGGGATGACCAGACCATCAAACTGAACAACTACCACAACCAATGGTCTATGGGACCAACATGGAATCCTGAAAAAAAATCAGCTGTCCCATACATTTGGCAAGAGTAGGTTTGCATATTTGTATGGAGTAGACGATTTTCTTATCGCAATTTCAATGTTGGTACCATAGAGCAAGTTGTTCAGTTTGACAGTCTGATCATCCCCTTAAAAAAGTGTCAGCATATTAAGAAGAAACCTATATAAAACCATCATAAGGCCAGTCGTCATGTATGGTTCGGAGTGTTGGGCCGCTAAAGTGGCGGATAAAAAAAAACGAATGAATGCAGCTGACATGCGAATGTTGAGATGTAGGTATGAATGGTGTTACTAGAATGGACAAGGATTAGGAATGAATATATTAGAAGAAGTTTGAAAGTAATCGAAAAACTGCGCAGTAATAGATTATCGTGGAATGCCGCATGTGATGCGGAGAGATGAGTGTCATATTACAAGACGAGTGCTAAATATGAATGTGGATGGCTGCATGAAGAAAGGACGACCAAAGAAAAGATGATGGATTGTGTGAAAGATGACATGTATTGTGTAGACTGAAATGAAAACTGAAATGACGGCTAAAAGAGATGAATGGAGGAAGACTATATATTGCGCCGACGTAATGAGATAAGGGCAGGAAGAATAAGGGTATCTGTGTTAATTAACTAGAGGGTGTAAGGAAAAGTATCATTAACCTTTAAACCACATACTTTACCCATCAAACTGAACAACTTTTACGATAGGAGCAAACCTGTCAGAGCAAAAACAAATCTGCTGTTCCATACTAAACTGCAATGCCTTCAAACGTATGGAACAGTACAGCTCATTTTGTTTTTGTGCTGACAGGTTTGATCCCATAGAAAAAGTTGTTCGGTTTGATGGGTAGAGAATAAAGATTTTGATTGTGTAGTTTAAAGGTTGATGATACTTTTCCTTACACCCTGTATATGAATAAATAAATAAATAAATAAATAAATATCTTGGACAGTGTCACACAAATTATCTAGTCACATTTAAAGTTCCAGAATCTAGCGTGGACTTGTATTATGATAACTAGACAACGATATAGAATACATATATAGATACAAACACCCATGACTCTGGTACAAATATTCATATTCGTCATACAAATATTTGTCCCTTACGGGATTCGAACCCGTGACCCCCGGCACAGCAGGCAGGTTCACTACAGACTGTGCTGTCGGGCCGTCATGATTCAATGAAAAGAAAAGTATAACCAAGATGTATTATCTACCTACACAACGATCGAGTCCTTTCTAATGCATCGCACCATCTCCCTCGGACACTGACAAACAAACAGAGATGGAGGACAAGTTATTTCATTAGTAAGGAAGCTATGAAAACTTTATCGAAACTTTGTTATGACTGTTGAACTGTTTTCATATCGGTTTAGTCTTTAGTTTAGTAGTTGGGTATAGTACATACATACATATACTCACGCCACTATCCCACAGGGGTAGGCAGAGACTACGGCTCGCCACACACTACGATTCTGACATACTTCTCTCGCGTCATCAACTTTCATACATCTCTTCATGCACTTCCGTCGGTTGAGGATGCTACGCACTTGTCCTTTTTGACCATTGAAAGACCATTTCTTTGGTCGTGGTAAGTTCTCCTCGGACTGTTCAGACCGCCTTACGGCCTCTGACGTGGTTTTTATGTAACGACTACTACCACCAGAGATAGTAACCGGGAGCAACGGCTTAACGTGCCATCCGAAGCACGGAATCATCTTTCTTTTCAGACAATCTGGTGATTCAGCCTGCAATGTCCTACCCAACTGGGGAAAAACGCACAAAGTGACATATCACTTGGTGTCCCCCGTGGGAATCGAACCCACGACGTTCGTGTCAAGAGCCCAATGCTCTTAACCATGAGACCACGGAGGCAGTTCGCCCGCTGATATTACCTATATCCTACGTCCTTTTTTTTTTTTAAAGAAAACATCGCTCCTTCATGCAATGACGTGTAAAGGACTGATAGGCACCACTAAAACTGTAGGCATCAAAAAACAAACAATTACCCCACCGTATCATTCAGTAAAGCCACGTCAGTGAAAACTGAAAAAGGGCTGTGGATAAAAGATTCAAATGGCAATTACAGAAGCCTTTGCCTGTTTACTTATGCATCACGCCTATAGTACGGTGGTTGATCAATCTTGCACCGTGCTATTTAGGTACTATGATTGAATTTTTGTTTCCATTAACACTGGTTTATTTGTGGGGAAAATTTGATTTGGGAAATAGTATAATAGCATTATTTATTACCGTGAGTGGTGGTCCAGCGGCGAGTAACCTTGCCTGCAGTGGAAGAGGCGATGGTTCGATCCCCGTCCAGACAGACTCGTACCAATGAGCTTTACGGAATTTATGTACGATTTGTAACACCACTGGCTTTTCGGTGAAGGAAATGTGATGGTGTACATTTTTATTTATAGCAGTAGTGTTTAGTTTTATTTAAATAAAAGTGAATAAAAACCATCTGTTCTGCGAGCAATGTGCCCCATCTACAGATTCTTTACAGGGTGTAAGGGACAGCCCTCCGCAAACTGAAACGGTGAACTCAGACCATCAAACTGAACAACTTTCACTATGGAGCCTACCTCAGGAAACGCGAAAAAAAATCAGCTGTCCCATACATTTGAGTCGGGTAGGTACGGCAGTTTTGTATAGGACAGCTGATTTTTTTTCGCGTTTCCTGAGGTAGGCTCCATAGTGAAAGTTGTTCAGTTTGATGGTCTGAGTTCACCGTTTCAGTTTGCGGAGGGCTGTCCCTTACACCCTGTATACAGTGTCCTTCTTCATAAATGCTGAACCACGCTGCGCTTTCGGTTTCGCGGCCGCCACTCAAGAACCGCTTTCCCCCGCCAAGCATGAGCATAATATATGCTCACGACTATTACCCCGAGGGGGTAGTCAGAGATATTCTGAAACCCCAGAGAACATCTACGTTTCACCAGTAGTACCGAAACTCTGTCCAGTGTGACGGGGGGGTGAGCCCGTCGCCACTTATAATGGACAGTGGGTACAATACATGCCTCGAAATTACAGCATGCAGGTTTCCTCACGATGTTCCCCCGCCAAATAGACCCGAATTTGATTTCTGCACATTCAAGGTCGGTCAAGTTTCGTTGCTCGTTCTGCGCTGAAGTTGTAAGCAGCTAACACGACACCGTGTTCCTATGATGTACGGCTTCGAATCATCAAGTAAGTATGTAGTAGGTATAGCTTGTTACCTAAGACTCACCCCGAGGGTAGTCGCTTCAATTCACTTAGCACGGGCATTATTTCACGCGAGTCGCCCCGTAGGTACGTCACGGCGCTTTGAGCAACGCGTAGGGTTACCATGGCAACGTAGCATAGACTTGTTCAGGATAAATGGCAGGAAAATCCGGATTGAGTACGGACGTTCCGTCCGGATATTCGCAGGACAATAATGGTATTTTAATTAAGTATTGTGCACACACGTAAATACAGGGCGTGCATAAGTTTATTGTATTTTGTTTGTTATTTGGAAAACTTACTGCAAATAGACAATCGGTTAAAAAGTTGCTCGTCTTTTTCATTAACTCAAAATGTTAGTTACTTATTTCCGTATCCAAAGGATGCCAATGCCAAGACAATGAGACCCTATCATTTATTTCACGTACGTACTGGTATTTTGTGTGCACACTGCAAGTAACATTGCCATTTTTTTTTAAATTAATGGTTTTATCAAATGATTAAGTACAAAATTGCTACATTATTTTTATCATTCATTAATAAATATTTGCAGTTGGTAATCAGTTATACTTTAAGTATTTTAATACTTTTAAGTATCACTGAGTAATATTCAAAATTCCATATAATCCGGATATCCGGACATTGTTAAAAGTTTCTAGTAGACAATAGAGTTGCAGGAAATTATTCTGTCAATAATAGATGTGATTATTACATAATTCCCTGAACCCGGATATATCCTGACGCGCCATGGCTGCACTACCCCGCAGCACCCCGCGGCGTCCCCCCCTCGCCCCGAAGTGTCTCCGGCAGCTCCATGCCAGATTTATAGCGTCGTCTACGTGATAATAATATGAGAGATTTGCATTTACCTATAACATTTAGATTTACCTAAATGAGCGTCGGTGACGGGTTGCGGTATGGGAACTAAATCTTGAGATCCATGCCATGCCATGTACCAATGAGTTTTTCTAACATATGTACGTAGTAACGACTGCTCTCAAACGGTGAAGGAAAACATTGTGAGGAAACCTGCATACGCTGAAGCAGAAATTCTGATGCGAATGTGAAGTCTACCAATCCGCATTGGGCACGCGTGGTGGACTAACACCCATACACCCTACGGTAGGCTGTGATGAAGTTAGATATAGGTACATGTTGAAAATCGTGGAGTTCGGTTCAATCCCAGCCCAACTCGCGGCTTCGCCTCGGTCAACAATTACATGAGATCTGAGACCTTTCTTACTTTCCTGCCCTCGGTGCGTAATCTACTATTTCTTTCCTCCGGACGGAAAGCTTTAATTTTCGTCCCGCTGCGCTAAACGAAATCGTCGCTTACCACCTCCGTCGAGGAGAAAAATAGTATACTAACCTCGGGCAGTAAATAAGAAAGCCTCAGATCACATGTTACATATCACATGTGATCTGAGACCTTTCTTGCTTTCCTGCCCTCGGTGTAATCTACTATTAAGGCGTATCTGCCCTGGACCACGACTCCATACTAATCGATGCGAACGAGCGCGTGGCTCCGGTCACAATTTAGCTGTTTTCTTTGAAAAATCAGAAGATTATTTATTAATTTCTTAAAAGTAAGAAAACCACATCATTCTTAATTGTGTTGTGAACATCATTGTAAATTTTCATTTTCTTCCGATTCAAAATGTAAGAGTAAAATGGTTACAACTGGAAAAAAAGGGGTGACTTTAGAGTCCCTTTTCTTCGGTTTTATTCATTAAAATCGATTTCTAGAAAAACCACATCACTTCTCATATCCTGTAGATGGTTCAGTTTATTATTCAGCTCAAAAAGTGCCATAGTTAATGAATAAAATGGTTACAAAGGTACCCAAAACCGGCAGGTAGCCCCTTAACGGAATTCTGACAAATGTAAAGCACTGATATTGGTAGATAGTGTCTAAAAAATGTAATTGACTTTGATTGGTTAATATTGAAACTAGGACGAAATTTCTACTGGATGCAGCGCACGCATTAGCTTAGCGCTTTCGGACTAAACGTCTCTTAATAAAATTAACGTTTAGGAGTGTTAAACATTCTTGTTTGTTATTCCTATGAGTTGAAATAAGCCTTGTTCGCAACTGGTTTCGTTCAAGTAAAAAAAAAATTCCTTGATCGTAACTAGTTTCGGAACTGCGGTTTCGATGGCGGCCGAAGCGGTTACAGCCTGTACGATCCCACTGCAAGCCAAAGGCCTTTCAAAAATAAGGGTGAGAGGTGGGTGTACGTATGTCAAAGTTACCGCAACACCATGACCTTACTGCCAGTACAATTTATAACAAAAACTAGCCTTAATGATACTCTATTATGACAGCTTTAGAAGCACGACACAAATTGAAATAAAACCCATATAGACCGGCGGCCAGCTACAGTCAACTATACCTTACAAAATTAGCGAACTAACTCATTATGCACCTAAAGTAGACTAAAAATAAGTCATAAAAAACTTGGTCTGCCAGGGCGCAGCTTGGCACGTTTTCCGGTGCGATGAAAAATGTGGACCCCAAAAACACCCCATTTTACCTCATCGAATTAATGGATGGAACTTGTCTGTTGGTCTAGAGGCCGATTAGTAAAGCCTAAAAAACCTGGTCTGCCGCCGCCTATCCTGGCAGGTTCATGGGTCCGACTGAATTTAGGGTGCTCCTCGGAGGGTGCATTTTACCTCATCGAATTAATGAATGAAATAAATGCCTAATTATAGTCCTATTAACTATGTTTACATATGCCTTGGTTTGCCTAGGCTCAGCCTGGCAGGTTCCCGGGTATGACTGATTTTACTTACAAAAAATTGTTTAGCCCAACTTCAAAAACCGGTATAAATCTATAGATTCTGCGGGAAAATTTGCTGAAGTTAGCTTGTATAAATTAACTAAGATATATTTACACATACAAATATCTCTGAGAGTGGAATTTTAATGGGAAAGGTTAACGGCCCGCGGAAACTAAAAGAGATAGATATGTGGTCCCGAAGGAAAAAATGTCAAAGACCCTGGGCAATTTGACGTCCCGATGTAAAAAAGCCAAAATGGAAAATCCAAGAAGGTCGACTTGCATTTTCCAAGTCCTCATAACTTGGCTATTGGCTTGGCAGACAATCTAAAGTTGCCATACAAAGCTATAAGACCGATCAAAGTTGACTTTTTCATCTGGTCTTATAGCTTTGTTTGTATGGAAACTTCAGACAGTCTAACTATTACTATGGGAATTAAACATGAACAACATACATGAGAACATGGCAGTATAGAAAATAACCTCGAAATTTAAAACTTTTCAGACGATTTTTTTTTTCTACGGCGTGTTGTGATCTGTAAGACTTAGGTTTTTAGGGTTCCGAAGTAAACAAGGAACCCTTATAGTTTCGCCATGTCCGTCCGTCCGTCCATCCGTCTGTCCGCGGCTTAGCTCAGAGACGCTTAGTACTAGAAAGCTGTAATTTAGCATGGGTACACATATTAATCACGCCGACAAAGTGATAAAATAAAATTTTGAAAAAAATTTTTTTTAGGGTACCTAAAAAAATGCAAGGGTAGGGGGACCCGTGAAGTGGGGATGCAATTTTTTTTCTCGTCTATCCCATAGTGTGGGGTATCGTTGGATAGGTCTTTTAAAAATACGGTGGGTGTGGGACAACCATTTTTCGATTTACGGATCCGTTATCGAAATATTAAGCTTTAAGGTGCAAATTTTTGTTAGAGTCAAGTGTCCCCCCCCCGAGGCTAGCTAAACGGTTGTTTCTGGATATGTGAAAAAATTCATGACAGTAGTGTATATAATGAAATTAAAAGGAAAACTATCACCGCTAAGTACCTAAGTTAACGAGTAATAGTCGACCAGCTTAAAAAATGTACTTTTTAGACTTTATTAGCCGTTAAAGCGTAGTATAAAACAAAAAGCCCCCTTCTAAGTTCGTATATTATGAGTGGCAACTACGGAACCCTACCCTGTGCGTGGCCCGACACGCACTTGGCCAGTTTTATTATATTAGTCATTTAGTACCTTACAACAATTTCTAAACGGCAATCGGTAATCTTTTTGGTAATTAAAAGTCCCCCGGCTACAGTACTATCCACTCATCTGACCGGTTTTTTGACCTTGACTTCCTTTTGTGCACCGGGCATATTTTCATACCGGAAAAAAAGGACCGTTGTTTGCCCGGGGTATATCTGTTCCCCAACAGCCCTGCTCTTTTATATTTATCTGTCCTTGTTTTACCTACAGAATAATCCATAAGCTCTATATTTCTATCTCTAACTTACAAAATTACCCCGACGTCTTTTATAGAAGTTCAGACCCCCTGTTCGATAGTTTTGTCGGAATATCAGCTTGAATCCGCGCGTTTCAAGTATCGGTCGGTTTCATGTTTCAAGTGGGTGTTTTGTGAAGTGATTTATTGTGTTTACTTGTTTAAAGTGGCAGTGCTAAATCATGTCTATGGATAAATAAACCATTCTGGATGCCGAAAACCAAAACATACGTGAGTCTTTTGTTCTTATTTATAAATAATCATTTTTATTTGAAACCGAAGCCGTTTGTGACTCATGTTTTCCGTCCTAATTGTTTAGACTTATCGTAATATGACACCACTTGATATTTTGGAATGAACTAAGTGGATTACGAAAATAAAGAATATTATCTGCAAATTTTTATCAACATTTGAAGTGCTTCAACCATTTTAATGGTTGTTTTCGTCGTTTTTTCGACTCTAAGTGTGTGTGCCGCTGGAACAGCTGGAGCTGGTCAAGATTGACTAGATTTTTCAAGATGGTGGTCACAAATAACATATTTTTTTGGGGAGTTTTTAATGAAACCCTAGGGAGTGTAATGTTTATGTTTGTTTTTGTCGCTTATATTGTTGTATGTATTCTAGATTAAGGTATTTATAATATGGGCCTGTTATGATTAATTTTGTACTGTTGCCTGAAATAAAATTTATTATTATTATTATTAATGACCGAGGGCATATAAGTGGCTATGACAATGGCTCGGCAATCCACGCGCTTACACAGGCAGCGACAGGCGCCCCTTTGAACCGACAGCGATCTGGATACAATACACACCACAGGCGTCTACAGGCCAAGACAGGCGAGACCGTTCCCACGGCGTGTGGCTTGGCGCGATTTGCGTAATATACATATACAGGGTGTTTCATAAGTAACAATAAATATTTACAACTCTTAAGGAGGTTGTTTAGACCGTCAAACTGAACAACTTTCTCTATGGGACCAACATTGAAATGGCGAAAAAAAAAAAAAAATTCCATACATATTTTAGCTCTAGTCGATTTGTAGAGTCCAATAATGAAAGTTGTTCAGTTTGATGGTCTACACCACCCCCTTAAAGGTTTATTTGTATTTTTGTAACACCTTGTATACAGGCCGTGGGACCGTACCCTAAAATAGTAAAAATAGGTGTACATCAAGCTAGCGTACACATGACGGGAATTAAGATTACTGTAGTGCCATTAAATTAGTCGTCCCTAAATAGTGCCTCTGTATTTTGAGATATTTATATTTTTTCCCTGGTAGTGCTGGTACAGTCAAGAGCACATCAAGCTTTACACTTTGCACTTTGGACCGGCCGTGTACTGTATGAAGCGTTATACAAATCAGAGCTAAGCTTATTCTGGTGACGTCAAGCTCCACTTGCTCTTGATTTATAAAAGACCTATCCAACGATACCCCACACTATGGGATAGACGAGAAAAGGTTTAGGTAGGTACCCTAAAAAAAATATTTTTCAAAATTTTATTTTACCACTTTGTCGGCGTGATTAATATGTGTACCCATGCTAAATTACAGCTTTCTAGTACTAAGCGTCTCTGAGCTAAGCCGCGAACAGACGGATGGACGGACGGACGTACATGGCGAAACTATAAGGGTTCCTTGTTTACTTCGGAACCCTAAAAACCGAAGTCTTACAGATCACAACACGCCGTAGAAAAAAAAAATCGTCTGAAAAGTTTTAAATTTCGAGGTTATTTTCTATACTGCCATGTTCTCATGTATGTTGTTCATGTTTAATACCCATAGTAATAGTTAGACTGTCTGAAGTTTCCATACAAACAAAGCTATAAGACCAGATGAAAAAGTCAACTTTGATCGGTCTTATAGCTTTGTATGGCAACTTTAGATTGTCTGCCAAGCCAATAGCCAAGTTATGAGGACTTGGAAAATGCAAGTCGACCTTCTTGGATTTTCCATTTTGGCTTTTTTACATCGGGACGTCAAATTGCCCAGGGTCTTTGACATTTTTTCCTTCGGGACCACATATCTATCTCTTTTAGTTTCCGCGGGCCGTTAACCTTTCCCATTAAAATTCCACTCTCAGAGATATTTGTATGTGTAAATATATCTTAGTTAATTTATACAAGCTAACTTCAGCAAATTTTCCCGCAGAATCTATAGATTTATACCGGTTTTTGAAGTTGGGCTAAACAATTTTTTGTAAGTAAAATCAGTCATACCCGGGAACCTGCCAGGCTGAGCCTAGGCAAACCAAGGCATATGTAAACATAGTTAATAGGACTATAATTAGGCATTTATTTCATTCATTAATTCGATGAGGTAAAATGCACCCTCCGAGGGGCACCCTAAATTCAGTCGGACCCATGAACCTGCCAGGATAGGCGGCGGCAGACCAGGTTTTTTAGGCTTTACTAATCGGCCTCTAGACCAACAGACAAGTTCCATCCATTAATTCGATGAGGTAAAATGGGGTGTTTTCGGGGTCCACATTTTTCATCGCACCGGAAAACGTGCCAAGCTGCGCCCTGGCAGACCAAGTTTTTTATGACTTATTTTTAGTCTACTTTAGGTGCATAATGAGTTAGTTCGCTAATTTTGTAAGGTATAGTTGACTGTAGCTGGCCGCCGGTCTAATACATTATTAGATCTAGCGCTTGCACTGACATTACTATAGAGCTGTTGGCTATACATAGAAATGACGTGGTACAAGAGAAAAGTTTAGACATCAATTACAGGAAAGTTATTCCACTCGAGGCGGCTGGAAAATTCTCTGAAAGCAAGTTGACCACTAACTTGCCTCCACCAACACGCACTGGGCCCGCGTGGTGGAGTATGGCCCGCTCCCTCTCACCCTTATTCGTAGGAGGAGGCCTTTGCCCTGCAGTGCGATTCTACAGGCTATAACTTTTGGTATATACGGAACTATCACGGTTCATGAGATACAGCCTGGTGACATACGGACAGACAGCGGAGTCTTAGTAATAGGGTACCGTTTTACCCTTTGGGTATGGAACCCTAAAAAGGGCTTTCTGTCCATGGTTTGTCTCATCATCTTGACGGATCTGTTTTGCCAATGGATAAACTTTTCACTACCAATGAGCGATTTAAAAAAATTAGCTTTCTATTAAAAAACGCATCGAAATCGGTCCACCCGTTCGGGAGCTACGATGCCACAGACAGACAGACCGACAGACAAACAGACAGACAGACCGACATAGGCGTCAAACTTATAACACCCCTCTTTTTGCGTCGGGTGTTAAAAAGAACGAACATTGACTCGTAATGTCACTTCTACCACATTCTAGTCACCATTAGCCCTCTGTATGGAAGCCTATAGTTTCGCAACGCGAGGCCTGTAATCAGACTTGAAAGAAAATCTATTTTTCCACGTCACTGCTACCCGGTAACGACCATGTGCCCTTCCTATTATTTTAGACTGTTTCGTTTTAACTAAAGCTTCAGTGCAGGACAGTTTGAGTGCCATAGAGAAAGTTGTTCAGTTTGACGGTCTGATCATCCCCTCTATATTCCCCGAGGGGGTAGTCAGAGATATTCTGACACCTCAGAATATCCAAAGTAGTACCGAAACTCTGTCCAGTCTGACGGGGGGTGAGCCCGTCGCCACTTTTAATGGACAGTGGGTACAATACATGCCTCGAAATTGAAGCATGCCGGTTTCCTCACGATGTTTTCCTTCACCGAAAAGCCAGTGGTGTTACAAATCGTACATAAATTCCGAAAAACTCATTGGTACGAGTCGGCCTGGACGGGGATCGAACCATCGCCTCCTGCACGGCAGGCAAGGTTACTCGCCACTGGACCACCACGGCCCCCTAACACTGTATATTATATTATTTTTAAATGTTTTATTTCCATTAGTATGAAATGATAGCTAAGTGTGCCTTTGTGGGAACATAGCCGTGATCAAATCCTAACCAACAACAACCAAACAAACACAGGACACCAGGTCAGGTCAACATTCTACCACTATCTACCCTCCGCTCACGCACACCTGCGCAAATCTCGCGCAGGTCACAACACAATACACGCACGCGCCGATACAGCAGATGTTCACGTTCGGGCGTCTTCGGGCGACGTCGGCGATCTTCGGCGGCTCGTGTTCCAAGAGTTTTAGATTACGATGTTTTACTTGCAGTATCGGTTGCCCACTTCTGGCAAGGTACTATTTAGCGACTTTGTTCAAAATTTGAAGTCGCCACGATAAGAAGAAGATTTGCGGATGTTGAGAAAGTTGATATTTGTGAAATGTATTCATAACTTTGTATGAATCGTACAGAAAAATTGCAACGAAAGATTGCCTGCAACTTCGTGGACATATGCTTTACTCAGGAATAGAGTAGCTTTCTATTAGTGTCATTTTTTTTAAATCCAATTCGTAGTTCAAGAGAATCCCCCAACATGCAAACAAATAGTAGATTACACACCGAGGACAGGAAAGTAAGAAAGGTCTCAGATCTCATGTAATTGTCGACCGAGGCGAAGATCTGTAATTTTAGAATTTTAAGACAAAGAGAACAGTTAGAGCGCATGTCATTCTAGTGTGGCATTTGCGTATTGGCATTCTGCGTATCTGTCATGTTGCGTTTCTGACGTTATGCGTGCAAACTCTGGAAGAATAGTGAGATGGATTTCCCAGTTTTTGGCAAAAATGGGATGTGCTATAGCAATACACTTTCCTCGTATACTTAGATACATAATGATTATAACAGAATTTTAGATTGATGTTGAAGAGATTAGAGATCTCTTCACAATATGTCATCTTTCACCATTTCATAAGAATTTAATAATCTGACTATTAATGAACGAAATAAATTTTCTGGCAGTCGTGTAGATATCACGACCTACGAGCTCTCAGATCAGTCTACGTGGTAGGTAATAACGTGATGAAGAGTCCCGCATCACTTGAGGGTAGACAAAACAAAGACCACCCTTAATAAAAAAAAGTAGAACAATAGATTAGCAGCATGGATATTTACATGTCATCTTATTTGCGTCGGTGGCGTGTTGCGGAGAGGTATGGACATCCAAACATGACAGTCCGAGTTCGAATCCACACGGACCACATGCCATCTACCAATGAGTTTTCTAACTTATGTACGTAATACAGACTGCTCTCAAACGGTGAAGGAAAACATCGTGAGGAAACTTGCATACGCAGAAGAACAAATTCCGATGCGTATGTGAAGTCTACCAATCCGCATTGTGCACGTGTGGTGGACCCGCGATTTCGATAGTTAGTGCCATAGAGAAAGTTTTTCAGTTTGATGGTCTGATCATCCCCTTAGACAACTGTCAGCATATTAAGAAAGACCATAAAGAAATTGTCGTGTCGTAAATGTAAAATCATTTTTCCTCTCCGGTAATCCGACCGTTCAAACCCAGGGACACTAATAGAAAGCTGTATCTCAAAAACTCAATCAGATTTTTTATAGCGATTAGGATGTCATTCCCATTGAGAAAGTTGTGTAGTTTGACGGTCTGATCATCCCCTAAGAAAACTGTCACCATAAGAAAGGTGACCATCAAATCATTTTCTCTCTCCGGTACTCCGACCTTCCAAACCAGTGACCTTACTAACCAGCTAACCAGCTTTAACTCAAAAACTCAAGCTAATTTTTAATCGCTATTTGGATGTTATTTCCATTGAGAAAGTTGTTTACTTTGATGGTCTGATCATCTCCTTAGAAAACTGTCAGCATATTAAGAAGAAATTGTCGTGTCGTATCAAATGTCCAATCAGTTTTCCTATCCGGTTGTCCAAACCCTCGAACCAAAAAGCGATAACTCAAAAACTCAAATTTTCCAACCAAGCAACTCGGGCGCATACTACATCAATCTCTCGCAATTAAACACCGAACCCTTTGTGTCCCGCAGGAGGGCAACTTATAAAGAACGTGCTTTTCGCTATTCAGAGCTCCCCTTCGAATTTTAGCCTTTTTTTTAAAGAGTAGGTCGTTCAACTTGTCTTTTGGATGGGATTAAAAAGAGTATTGCTTTTAGGGTTCCATGGGTGAAATGAGGTGGGTCTCAAATAAATATCATGGATCAACAGTCTGAGCTGGTAGCAACTGGATAACCGAGCATAAAGGCCTCCGCTCATTGCAGCGATATCATCGCTGCGATTTTGCAATAATTGTTCTTAGTACATTTTGTATGGGGACGCGCGCGATCCTACACACTGCCGCGATATTATCGAGCGATAATATCGCTGCGATTTCGCGATAATTGTCTCAGTACATTTTGTATGGGGACGCGCTCGATCCCACACACTGCCGCGATATTATCGCAACCTGGCGCAATCTCTTTCTACTACATTCAGTGAAGTGCGCATGCGTGACGCGAATCGCGGAATCGCTGCAGTGTGTAAGGTGTCGCGATATCGCTGTCGATAATATCGCTCGATAATATCGCTCGATAACATCGCTGCAATGTGCGGAAGCCTTAACTTTGTAGTAATTAAATAAGCCTTGGGAGAGACCTACATTTTGCACTGGAAGATGATTGGCCGATGATGAAGATCTGGGTAAGCCAGTTAGGATATAATACTATCCAGTAGAACTATGCGACAAAGCGACAAAACCGTCAAGCGTTTTCTCGTGGGTGGCATACTACTGGCATGCTGTCCGCGAGAAAGCGAGAAGTATCGAGATATGCCTCTATGTCTTTGGTACCTGCTCACACATTCCACAGTAAGATACAGAAGACTCGTAATAATATAAGGATTTTCATGAAGCATTTTTATTGTCCAATTGATGGGCAAATCTGCCAATGCTTTCTTCGTTCCTATCCGTTCTGTGCAATCATCTACCAACTTCGGAAGGAAAAACAAAGAAGCAATAATTGATAAACAAAAACAGAACTACGGAACCTAAACATCACAACACAAAATCACACTTAACCGACTGTACATCAAACAGTGAGTTACGACTTTTTAGCTGCAATACGTTATCAAAGGGTGTATAATAATATTCTATTAATTGTATACTCTCCTGACTATAGCAATTTGAACTTTACACGTATAGAAATAAAGTCGTTTAGTTAGATTTTATCTGATTTCAATATGAATGACGTACATTAGCATTATACTGGTTAACTGGTCATGTACTTTATTGTATGAGTTTTGAGTACATACAAGGTCTTGCCATGTAAATTTGAATCGTTTTACAATAACTTTAAGGCATGTTATTGAAAGGTTTATAAAAATGGTAACTATCGTAAAGGATTGATGTGGAAAATTGGTTTAAAAAAAAGTGCATTACAAAACGTAGACATAGACAACAGGGGGCCCAATAAATGAGTTAGCAGGGCATCGTCTCTAATTTTTAAGAAAGTAGAGACATTTGTTACTGTAGGCATCCCGAGTCTCTCCGCAATAACCCAGTTTTCCCGGCCCAACCAGTTCATCCCCATAACCCAAGCAAAATTCTGTCCTACTCACCATCGTTTTTGCACAAAGCGTGGTCTGTCTGCCTGCAAGTGTATTTGCATAATGCATTCACGGTTAGATCACGATTGGTGCATCCCATTGCATTTAGATAAATGTGTCTCGAAGGGGCCTCTATGTATTGGACCTGTGCTTGTGCCCCCACGCAAGCCTTCCAAAGGTCCGGGCTACGGCCCGTGAAATACCTGCTGAGATCATCATAATCATCGGCCTATATCCGTCCCACTGCAGGACACACACCTAGCCACAGGGAGGTATAGGCGTTAGTCCACCACGCGTGCCCAATGGCATTGGTAGACTTCACATACGCATCAGAAATTTTTCAGCGTATGAAGGTTTTTTCACTATGTTTTCCTTCACCGTAGGAGAGAAGTCGGTATTACGTACGTAAGTTAGAAAAAATCACTGGCACCGAGTGAAAGTCAAAAATGGGGGTCACAATGTTACCCAGGGTCCCAACTGACCTAGGGTCAACGTCCGTTTAAAAAAGCCCTCCTAATCTAGAATCAAACCATTTACATCCTCACCTGTTACCAACCGGCGGCTCATGAATCCATCTACAATTCTAACGCTATAGGGACAGGTTACTATTTGCATTGCAAGTTTAAAAATGTGTCCGGCTTAGGGCTTTATCACACTGGCGGTTTGAGAGCGTGTTTACAGGTGATACCTCAAAAAATGTAGACGACTGTGAAGCTAGCTCGAAACAAAAACGTTTTTAATACTCTAAAACCGTGTTTTTCAAATGACTCCGGACACACAATGAAAAACTGGAGCGAACGAAGCGAGCTCGACATTTTTCAGCACTACGAATCGATTATTTCCAAAACTGATGTACTAAAACGATGCTCAACTTTGGAGCGAATCTGCCTGCCTCTTCTTTTCAGTTTTATGTATTTGTATGGATGACAGCTATGTGTCCAAGGTGTGGCAGTACTAAGCCACCTATCTCCACTTGAGACAGTCATGCATCCTAAGAATGACACCTAACAGTTGTAGCAAAGTTTCTGACTACTACCCTGAAAGGGAAAACGGTCGTGAAATCGTGTAACTTTCATCACAAGAATGAGAACTAAAAATCCGACCTAAATTTGCCTCAAAACACGAGTACCTTTATAATCGTCACTTAACTTCGTCCCTATATCAAAGTCCATAAGTATCAAATTAACTTAATTTGAGGGACGTCATGCGAAAAAACATATCAGGACGTAAGTCCCGTAACTTCGCTCTTACACCCACGCTAATAAGGACCAAAATCGCACGATTCACGGCACTTAGTAGACGGAATTATGAAGAGGGAACATTTCAAGACGTAAGTCCCACAACTTCGCTCTTACACCCACGCTATTAACGATCAAAATCACATGATTCTGGATACTTAGTGGACGGTATATGGACAGAATCAAACAGGATTCCGTTAGCGCACCTGCCCTGCGCGGGCGCACGCCCTCTACGTTCCCCTTCCATGGACGGACAAACACATGGGCTTACGTGAATTATAGAACTTACTTTTACCAATCTTTGTTAATATGCTGACGATTTTTTAAGAGGATAATCAGATTATCAAACTGAACAACTTTCTTTATAGAACCAACATCTAAATCGCTTAAAAACCGTCAGAAATTTGATATGAAGCTGAAGATGAAATTCCGATGCGTATGTGAAGTCTACCAATCCGCATTGGGCACGCGTGGAGGACTAACGTACATATACCCTCCCTGAGGGAAGGCCAGTGCCCTGCAGTGGGACGTATACAGGCTGATGATGACGATTTTGCGTTTCTGACTGACTGTTTTTCTAATAGAGTAGTCACTGTTGTCGAAATCGTTTATGATAATTTATTCATTCCCTCCAGAAACATTAAATCTTCAATATTTTAAACGTGAGCACATCCTCGACACTTCATACAAACAGGCTGGCACTGACAAGAAGAGGTTAGCATATTTATGTCGAGTGTAGTTCGGCCACCATGATTCAAGTATAATTAATTGATTGATTGATTGATTCATGTGAACTCATCAGTTCATCACAATCCCCCAAACTCGAATATTAAATGCTAAGGTTCATTCAGACGCCAACTAAAACGGATTAGGGGCACAACACTCGCAAAATGTCACACTGGGTATGTTGGGTGCGAGTAGATTACACCACGAGAGGGGGTGAGGTCTCCATTGATGGGTAGCAGGGAGTGTCCATACTGTATAGGTAGTAGCTGCCAAACAACTTAGCAAAAACCTTGACTGCGCAGAACAAAAATTTCAGGCGAAAGAACTGCTGCGCACACCCCTTACCACTTTGTACCCCGCCCCATGAAGTGGTTTGCCGCGTAGCGTATTTGTGCTCTTTCTTATACTATTTTTGGTGTTTATAGTAAAGATTGTGGTCACCCCGAAAAGGGAACCTATCGCCAGTTCACAACTGTTCGACTCAATAGTATCCAACGTCCTTCACATCTCAATCTAGCCACAAAACAGGTCTAAGACAGTGGTCGGAACTTCACCATCTGCTATACTCGTTTCAACAACAATTTATTTTATAATTGATCTCTCATTAGGCACTTTAACACTGCACGTCGTGTCATTGGGCTTACATTGTTAGCAGGTGTCTTTAAATTCTTTATCAATGAGGTGTTTCCAAGACTATTCATACGAAAAATCTGCAGATGACAATAATTAAAGTCAAGAAAAACTTGTCACATTGAGACTAAAACGTTTGTTATACATAAATTAACATTAACTGCACAAAAAGAAGATGAATTCAAAGTATCAAAACGAATCAACGAATTGAGAAAAACGCGGAACACTTTCGAAAGCTGTCATCTTTTTACGATTGTAACGCCACGCCATGCTTTTTTAATGAAAATCTCACATTTTTTTCACAAGTACTGTTTAACTGGCAGACAGGATCAAAATCAGATTAGTGCCAGAGTTTTAAGGCAATGGAGACGGCCAGGAGCTGATATAGCTCAGAAAATTAGCAAGCTGAAGTGGCAATGAGCTGGGCATATCTGCCGAAGAACTGACAACCGATAGGGTGTCAGAGTTCTAGAGTGGAGACCGCGAACGTAGGCGTAGTGTGGGACGCCCTGCTGCCCGCTGGACACACGACCTTAAAAAAGAAGCGGAGAGCGACTGGAGGAGGAAGGCCGAGGACAGAGTTTTGTGGCGCGCCTTGGGAGAGGCCTATGTTCAGCAGTGGACGATGATAGGCTGATGATGATGATGATGATGATGGAGAGGGCCATGCTCTGAGTTTTTCTGATATCTCGGAACAGAAATAAAGATATTCGTAGAATAATAAATTAATAATAATAATAAATTATTTATTCTTCTCCACAGAAGAACCAGAGTAGGCAACATAGCCCGAAGAATTGCTAAACTAAAGTGGTAAAGGGCGCACATTGCTCGCAGAAAAGATGGCCGATGGGGCCACCCCTGAAAATTTGGAAAGTTCTAAGAAAATCACGTCAGGTTTCAGCTTCCTATGTCTAACGGTCTCTGCGAAAAACGCATGTGAAAGACGGACGGAGGGACAGACACCGAAAGGTGATTCCATAAGTGTTGCGTTTTGCCAATTTTGGTGCGAAACACTAAAATTCGCCCAGTTCTCACAGTATGTAGATCTAGACTCCATAATCAGATCTTTTAAGTCATCCGATATTATCTCCGACCAAACATAATTAACAAATAATTATATTTAGCACCAGATCGGACGACAGCCACCAGAAACTTGACGACAACCGGTCCTCGAACCACGAGGGGTCAATCAAAAGTCAATAATCCATCGAACACCTGGTCATAGATATTAGCATACGTGCGATACCGTTGCTTATCGATTGATAGCGAGTTAGTTTCGTGTTTTAAATGGGGAACATTGAGGTCTCTGATTCGTTCTACGTCTACAGCGATCGTTTATTATCACAGCCGATAAACGTCCACTGCTGGACATAGACCAGACATAGAATTCCACAACGACTGGTCTTGTGCTGCCGTCACCCAACGGGTTCCCGTCGCTACAAACTCTTCGGCCCCACCGGTGATCTGCTAGGCAAGCGATGTGCTCCGCCCATGTCTACTTGTGTTTAGCAATTCTTCGGGCTTCGTCGGGTACTTTGGTTCTTTTGTGAATATCTTCATTTCTGATTCAGACAGTCACACTTTTTTAAGTGGGTGATCAGACCTTCAAACTGAACAACTTTCTCTATGGGACCAACATCGAAATCACGAAAAAAAATCTACTGTTCCATACTAAACTGCAAACCAACTTGAGCCAAATGTATGGGACAGCAGTTTTTTTTTCGCGATTTCGATGTTGGTCCCATAGAGAAAGTTGTTCAGTTTGATGGTCTGATCATCCCCTTAAAAAAGTGTCAGCATATTAAGAAGGACCCTATATGTATCAT
Organism: Agonopterix heracliana; assembly: GCA_963693445.1. Taxonomy (NCBI): domain Eukaryota; kingdom Metazoa; phylum Arthropoda; class Insecta; order Lepidoptera; family Depressariidae; genus Agonopterix; species Agonopterix heracliana. The sequence goes on from OY856334.1 coordinate 712,989, forward strand.
TCTAGTTCAAGGTCACCAAGTGACAACTCTCGAAGAGCTAGAGGTGTCAGAGAAGAGAGAAAAATAGCGTGTATTTTTGACGGAAGTCAAGACCTAAGACGGATGCGCTCTCTTGTTCTATCCTCCTGAATCTAATGGAATTTGAAACAGATACGTAGCGGAAAGGAAAGCGCGCGCCTCTCAAAGGCAGTCGTGCGCGCTACCTCCCCTTCCCCAACGTCTGCACCCCGCAGGCCACTCGCTCACTAACTTGTCCGCCTACAGTGACAAGATCGGCGAGTAACACCCGAGAACGTCCAGTAAGGCACTGCCGGCTCTATAATTTATGCGTCGATCGACTTAATGTGTACATTAGTATTCTGTTGTCGACGAGAGGCGTATCTGTTACCCACTGGCTTCGTGTCTTCGTTGTCAGTGATCTATTGATCTGTGGCAAGTGGACACTGGTCTGCTAGTAAGTTAATTTTATGTGTTTGGATGAGATTCCCTGACAAAGTCCTAAAAAGCACTAGTGTCCTTCTTAATATGTTGACACTTTTTTAAGGGGATGATCAGACCGTAAAACTGAACAATTTTCTCTATGGCACCAACATCGATATTGCGAAAGAAAAATCAGCAGCACCATACAAAACTGAAAACCTACTAGAGGCAAATGTACGGGACAGCTAATTTTATTCGCGATTTTGTTGTTGGTCCCGTATGAAACAGCTGATATTGTTTCGTGATTTGGATTTTCGTGCCACGGAGAAAGTTGATCAGTTTGATGATCTGATCATCCCTTTAAAAAACTGCCAGCATATTAAGAAGGACGCTGTATGTACCAGAATTTCTTCAGGCTATTATATATTATATATTATATTATAATTTATTCTATGCGATTCCTTCTTTATGATGATCAAAGTATATAACCAACTGCCAGAGAACATAAAAAAATTGCCTTTTACTAAATTCAAAAGGGAGCTTAAGTCGTGGCTTCTAAAAATGTGTTTTTACACCGTAAATGAGTTTCATGAATCGAGTCACAACAATTCCTAATTAGACATTACTGTGACTCTTATGCAACGGATTAAAGATTTTTGTTTTTGATTTGTTTTGTACTATTTATATTACAATAAATTAATTAAAGTGACATAAGATTCATAAAGAGATGCGACATCAAAACAAGTATAATGTTAATTCATAATAATATCAATTGACATCATTGATATATTCCTGTTTGACTTAATATTTGTACGCCATAAACGGCAGAGGATAGCCGTGGTGGTCCAGTGGCGAGTAACCTTGCCTGCCGTGCAGGAGGCGATGGTTCGATCCCCGTCCAGGCCGACTCGTACCAATGAGTTTTTCGGAATTTATGTACGATTTGTAACACCACTGGCTTTTCGGTGAAGGAAAACATCGTGAGGAAACCTGCATGCTTCAATTTCGAGGCATGTATTGTACCCACTGTCCATTACAAGTGGCGACGGGCTCACCCCCTGTCACACTGGACAGAGTTTCGGTACTACTGGTGAAACGTGGATGTTCTGAGGTTTCAGAATATCTCTGACTACCCCCTCGGGGAATATAGTCGTGAGCATATGCTATGCTTATGCTATAAACGGCAGATTTTTGTGGACCTTTGTAATACTAACACCTTAACATCACCAAAAATCTAACGAATAAATTATTTCATTCATTCATTCAAGTCAAAATTTGTTCATGTAGAAACTTTTGCCAAAAGTGGGTGGAAGGATTTAGTAGTCATAGAACTTTTAAATATAACAAAATTAGAGTTAAAACGTTTTATCTGTAATACCTACCTCCTATTAAATATACAGTCACCACGTGCTGTTTGATTTACACAATATTTGTTCACTGATAAGTAAATAATACTTTTTTTTACTCAATAATATTAAAAAAAACTACTTTGATCTTCTATGCTTGACCGTTATTTTTAATTTACGTTACCTATCATAATTTTATGACAATTTTAATTGACTGCAAAAAAGGGAGGATCTCCGTTTGACCCGTGGAAATAAGAATAACTGTAGTTTTAATTAAAAACTGAAAAATTTTTCTCTGACGGGATTTGAACTGAAATATGTCAAAAGGGCTGTGCTTCGGTCGAGTAAAGCTACGAAGCCATTACTTCATTAGCTCAAATTCTAGTTTTCTAAAACTAGCATGAGACAAATTTGGCAATCTTTAATTTTGCTCGAAAAATACTAAACCGATTTTGACGATTCTTTTACTCAAATGGAGTCTCCATGTTTCTGGTAAGGTTCCAATAATTTCGAAAAGAAACAAACCATCATTTCCCGAAGGCACTGCCCATCACGTTTATTCAAATCACCCGCACGACACGCATCAAAGGGCATAAGTATAACAAACTAAACACATACATAACTATGTATAACAAACGTACAAGATGCTATAAACCAGCAAATTTTTCGCACAGGGTTCTTGACCGGGCTATTTCCGATCTCGGGATTCGAACCCGGTTTTATCGCCTGAAGGGAACGTTACTAAAGTGTGGTACTAGTTACGAGAGAATAGCGTGTCACTGATCCCCACTATAACGACAATAATAGCAGTGGTCGGACCAACTATCGTATACCGAAGGTCGTGGGTTCGATTCCCACGGGGGACACCTAGTGATTGTCACTTTGTGCGTTTTTCCCCAGTTGGTTAGGACATTGCAGGCTGAATCACCTGATTGTCTGAAAAGAATGACGATTCCGTGCTTCGGATGGCACGTTAAGCCGTTGGTCCCGGCTACTGTCTCTGGTGGTAGTAGTCGTTACATAAAAAACCACGTCAGAGGCCGTAAGGCGGTTTGAATAAACTCTGACACCAGGGCTTGCCCACACGATAAGAAGAAGTCCCAGCAATGCCTTATACCGAGGTCAGTATCCGTTCTGGGGGCCCTTAGGGTCTACGGCTTAGGCCGATTTCTCAAGTTCATTCGCTAATACTATTGACCATTAAGGGTACTTCTTCGTCACTGGTGTAGTCCCTCCATTAATCGCAGCAATAAGCAGCAGGTGCTGCACGGCTAGCATAACACCCACGACAAAGCGACAAAACGAGAAAATCGTCACGCGCTCTCATTTTGGAATTCGTAAAATCTCGAGGTATATCTCGATTTTTATCGTTTTCTTGGGGGGGTGGCATGCGTGCTAGGCTTAAGAATTTATAATTGTAATATGAAGTTATTAAGTATTGTTATGTTGTAGAGTTTCTGGCCATCATATTCTCCTAAGGTGGTAGCTTCAAAAATAGATTTGACGTTTAATAAGTTGACTTTAAGCTCCTATATTGAATAAATTATTTTGACTTGAGGCCTACTGTATTTTTCAATTCGAAAAAGTTGTATAATACCTACCCACAATAAGTTAATAAGTTTTAAGGCTAGGTTATCCCACTGCAAGCGTCTCTTTCTTGCAAGCATAAGTTTACAATTAGCCATCCCGCTCCAATTGAAAGCAGGATCGCAAAAAAACGTGTTTTTCGTCAATATCTTTGCTCATGGGAGTTTCTAAGCTAAAACTTCTCCTGAGTTCACTAGAAATATTTAATGTATTTAGTTAAGTACAAGAATAAAAAGTTAAATATCAGCAGTTTAATCATAGTATTGAAAAAACATAACAAAAAGGGGTAACTTTGGGATTTTTTTCTATCGAGTAAACTTAATCTAATCGTGTAATTGAGAACAGTCGCCCATCCGCCCGATCCTTAAATAAGACATAATTTAATTTCAGACTTTAAAACACAGTTTAAAACACTTTCGTTCTTGTTCAAAAAACGGCCTCGACGGGATAAGAGCGTCTTAATATTGTATGTGACGATTTATACCGATTATGTACAGTCAGCAGCAATAAGTTATATACACTTTAGTACTACGACGTAACCTAACCTAGCGATCAGCCAGTGACAAAATAAATATGATTATTTCATATTTATTCACTTAGGCACTATGAAAAAAGATATTATAGAAGGAATATACATATTTCTAACGCACAAGTCTATAAACGAGTCGCAATACAGCCTTACTAGGCGTAATCATCGTAACGTAACCAGCTTAGTTGCTAAATTTATCATAAAAAAATATATCGTATAATCAAATCGCTACCGCCTATGACTTACGCCACAAAACACCGGATACGATAACTGTGCACCTTTGTTCTGCGTACGCGCAGCATATCCTCCGGCGGCGGTCTTAATGATAGATTTACCTTACGATGCGATCTCGTCCAACTTACCTGTAACACAAAACGGGTTTTTGTTAGATATAGTTCTAGTTAAAGATAAAGTAGGTAAGTATCATTGAGGATTTTAACTGTAGTCTAGGTTAACAAGAATGGTTAATAGCACATCATCATCATCTCAGCCGATGGACATCCACTGCTGGACACAGGCCTCCCCCAAGGATCGCCACAACGACCGCTCCTGCGCTGCCCTCATCCTACGGGTTCCCACCGACTTCACCAGGTCGTCGGTCCACCTTGTGGGGCTGCAGCCCACGCTGCGTTTTAGAGGGATGAAGGATGCATAAATACAAAAAAAAAAGAAAATGTTTGTATGTTACTTAGTTTCGCCCATTGCCACTTCGGCTTGCTAATTGCTGTGTTAGCAAGCTGAAGTGACAATGGCCGGTCATAACTGCTGAGGAACTGACAACCGATGGGGTGTTAGAGTCACTGTAGAACTGTGGAGACCACAAACTGGCAGGCGTGAGTCGCCCGGCTGCCCGCTGGACAGACGACCTAAATAAATATTTTTTTTTATTTAAAGTTCACTTTTTACGCAGACGGGTTTTTTTATTTCTTAAATTTACTTTTTTATTTTATACTTTTTAGTTTTTTCAACTTTAAATCGTTATAAATCCTAAATGGTCATTAGAAATGAAAAACGAAGGGGCCAAGTTTCATAGGTTGGTGTGCGTGAGGCGCCATACAAATTATGTATGTGTGCGTGTATATGTATAGGGTTTAGGAACCAGTACTGGTTCCAATTTTTTTCGACGCTTTCGTATCTCCGACTGTCAATCTTGACATATAACTTTATCAAAGGGTCTAGTAATCTAAAACCAATAGTACCTATACTTAAATCGACAACTTCTGTATACGTCTTATTATTCTGTCAACCATATACGATAAGCATATAATTTATGTATGTATGTATGTACATATAAGATAGATACATAATAACCTGCCAATTCAACACTATTCTAGTATCCATTACACTTGTAAATTTTCAACTTTTTATGCCTTTATTAATTCGTTCTTCTGAAGTCTCTTGAAACAAGTGATATTCAATCTTAATACGTTGCTTTAAGGGTTATATTAGGGGGCTTGTGAAGTGATTTTTGTATCTTAATAACTTCGTTCTTTCCATGTCTCTCAAGGCAAGCTATTATCGTTCTTAAGACGTTACAATAAGAACTGTATTAATGGAAATGCAAAGTGTAAGTTAGTATACCAAATTTGGTGGCATCTTGTAAACTATCAATAACTCCATACTAAGTTATGTTGTACTTGTGTTAGCTGTCAAAATGACCTACAAAATTATAGCTAAAAAGGTAAAGATACATTTTGTTTAGTTTTATAGATAAAATGAAGCTAGAGAAAATTATGCTTCTATAACATTAATAACATAATATAAGAGATTTTTTTTTATTTCAATTTCATTCTACTTGTCAAACTGAAACTTTAAGGTTGTAACAGGTAGATGACACGATTGTGTCGAGACCTCCGCTTCTAAATACCTAGTAGACAAAGTTGTATTACGTTATGCCATAGAGGTAAGTATATGTATACTCTAAGCGTTATGCTATACAACCTGCCCACCAAATAATTTCTACTCTACACGTGTTTCGCTCCACCAAGGAGCATCCTCAGGAGTTAGACCGACGAACGTTCAGTAGTGTCAGTATATTTCATAAAATTATCAACGATTTCACTTTAGATTCGCAATTATTCACGGAAACCGAATTGTAAAAATTAATTGGAGACTAAAAAAACGGTCCTATTGCCTAGCGTCACGTATCTCTTTCTATTATACAGTGGTGCCGCTAGGTACATCTCGCTCTCTCAGCTGTATGTTCCTCTATTCCTGGTATAATACCTCTATGGTCGCGACACAATCGTGTTATCTACCTGTTAGTCATGGATTTCCGCAAAGTAACGCCTGATTCAATAAATTTAAGGTTGTATTCAGACCGAGAATCTGAACAACTTTCCCTAGGGAACATGACTCGAAAAACGACAAAAAATTTTAGACCTCCCATAGAAAATCGATCTGCCGATCGGCATTTTTGTATGAGAGGTCCAAAAAACATCTCGTCTGTCGAACCAAGTTCCTTGGGGAAAAGTTGTTCAGATTCACGGTCTGAATGCACCCTTAAAGTTTCGTTACTAATTAAAAACTAGTGGTGGATATACCTCAATGATATTAAGTCAATGTATATCCACCACGAGCGCCCAATGAGGATTGTGAAATTCTTCTTCAGCGTGTGTAGGTTTCCTCACGATGTTTTCCTTAATTATTCTGTTCAATGTTTGTAATAGCTTTTCTGATTTATTTCGCGATTTCACAGTTAGTCCCCTAGTGAAAGTTGTTCAGTTTGATGGTGGAAGTGCAAGTCTTTTAGGAGGGTAATATATAAATTGAAAGAAAACCATATCCCTTAGTCACATCGTATAACAACCTAAGAAGTGGGTCTATCTAAATTACTAAGCAAGAAACCCCAAAACATACAAAACAATTTCCAGATTTCGATATCAAAAACATACTTTGTATATTGGTATATTATATTTACAAGGTTAATTTCACCGTTTAATTTTTCCCTCCAAAATTCCTATACCATCAAACTTCACCCAATAATACCTGTCCAGGGACCATATGTCTTAAACCAAAATCTTCAAAGCTCAACTCCATTGTTCGATCAAAACCGAATCGAAACGAGAAAGAGAAAAAAAATAAAGAAAAAATACTCAGAAACGCATCTGGCATCATACACCCTCAAACACCCCCGATGAGAGAGACAGCGAGATAGGAAACCGGTAAGAGCGAGAGAGAAAGACAAACAAAGCACCCTCGCAGCAAAAAATCTGAATTGGATGCGCGCACGCATCGTTTTCGTTCCGTTTCCGAAATTCAAATCTTTCGCATTTCGGAACGGTTTAGTTTTACTTTTTTTTAATTCAAATTTTTATAAATTGGCTTCTGCTATATCCGTTTTGATAATCTTTTGAATTAATATTAAAGTCACGTTTTCTGTTCCGATTTTGGAAAAAAACAAGATCGATCCTTATTACCTTATTATTATACAGGGTGTTAGTTAGTAAGTTGCATTACTTGTACTCGTAATACTGAACAACTATTCCAAAAGGAACAAATGCAATTAGAGAGAATTACAAACAAATTCACAAATAAAAATAGCAAGTTTTCATACCTATAAAACGTTCAAACAACAGATTGCATTTAGTATGTGAAATGTTATTTACTTATTTATTTCCTATAGGTAGGTATTTTAGGTTTTTTTATAAAGTATAATAATAGATGACTATACAAGGTGTTTCATAAGTAACAATAAATTTTTAAAACTCTTAAGGGGGTTGTTTAGACCGTCAAACTGAACAACTTTCTCTATGGGACCAACATCGAAATCGCGAAAAAAAAAATCTCATATCCCATACATATTTTAGCTCTAGTCGATTTGTAGAGTATAGAACATAAATTTTTTTTTTCGCGATTTCGCTATTGGTCCCATAGTGAAAGTTGTTCAGTTTGATGGTCTACACCACCCCCTTAAAGGTTTATTTGTAGTTTTGTAACACCTTGTACAGGCTGAGTCTTTCTTGATATGTTTTAAAGGGGTTGATCAGGCCATCAAGCTGAACAACTTTGTCTATGGGACCAACATTGAAATGGCGAAAAAAAAATCCGCTTTTCTATTGGCTCGAGTAAGTGTGCAGTTTTTTATGGAACAGCAGATATTTATCGCGATTTCAATGTTGATCGAAAATTGTTCAGTTTGATGGTCTGAACATCCCCTTAAAAAGTGTCAGCATATTAAGGATGTATTAAAAGTGTATTTATTGAGTTTATGTTATGACCGCATCTTCCTTACACCTTACAATGCGATAGAAGCTGTAGCAGTCACAAAAAAAAAAGTCGCAACTATTAAAATTTCAAAACTATTTCCAATAATATATTTGAGTTTGACCATCTGTTCCCAATCACCATTGTCCTAAACCTGCTAAAATTAAAAACAAAACAAACGCCATTTTGAATTTGTTAAGCCACGGACAAATTCCCACGAGTGACGCCAGGAAGAGAGGAATACCTTTCGTAATTTAAAAAAAAAGTAAAAAAAAAATAAACGCCCGCATATAAACGCTACTTTTCGAACATCTGTCCCTTTGGCTAACATACTCAGCTATCTGTCCTTGTTATTCTAAAGTTGATACGTGTGTAGCCGTCTCGTTCGCACGTAAAAGGCAGGTAGTACGAATGCAGGTTTTATTGCAAGTGTGTTAGTGCTATTGTATTTTAAATGTAGTTAATGTATCGATTAAATATCGAATTTCTTTTAGAATCGATGTTTGATTAGAACTTTAAAAAAAAACGCAGACGGAGGCAATAAACAGCATTGAACGGGAGGATCTTACTAAGCTAAGGAAAAAGCATTATTCGTTGTAGACAGGATTATGAATATAATATTGTAAAGACTACTACCACCAGAGATAGTAGCCGGGACCAACGGCTTGACGTGCCTTCCCAAGCACGTAGTCATCTTTCTTTTCAGACAATCAGGTGATTCAGCGTCCAACTGGGGAAAACGCACTAAGTGGCATACGAATATCACTAAGTGTATCCCCCGTAGGGATCGAACCCACGACCTCCGTGTCAATAGCCCAATGCTGACCACGGATGTGGTATGCTCACGTCACGATTTACCCGAGTGGATAGTAAGAGATATTCTAAATCATAATCAGAATACCTCATAACGATGTCAATACGATAGGGAATTAGGGACAGATCAGTGAGACCAATTATGAGCGGAGAGGTCTAGGCTTATTTATAACAGATTACCCCCTTTCTCCTCTTTGGAAACGAGTGATCACATCATCATCAGCCTTCAGTAGAAAAAAATAGATACCTACCTCCTAATATAAATCCCGCTATTTCCACCGTGAGAACGTTTGCCACAGTTTTATAGTATATCGTAAAGTCATAAAGCAATTGAACTCAACATTTTTCGTTTATGAGTTATTTACTTTTTGCTTTCTACCTGTTGCTTTCTTTGAGATTGTAAACATAATTCTTGACTGGAATAAATGTTTACACTGAAAAAAATGTTTTGTTTACTTAATTATAATTGTAACAAATCTTTAGTGACTTGCAAACTACATTGTAGGGAAAAATCAAAATTTTGACAGCATACTTAAGAAGGGCCAGATCAAATGTACGAAACCGACGAGCATGTATGAAACGACTTATGACTGTGGAAGAGGCAAAAGAGGTATGTCAGGATCGTAGCCGATGGCGATCAATTGTCTCTGCCTACCCCAATGGGACACAGGCGTGAGTATATGTATGTATGTATGTATCAAAATTTTGGTATAAATAGCAAAACGTTTTGCACTTTCAAACTTTGATCGTCTAAAATGTGGATATTCTGGATATGGTAAAACTTTAATGCGTTACGTAACGAATATGATACTTTAGATTTTGACCATCAAACTGGCCAACTTTCATTATGGGACGAATCTTGAAATCGCGAAAAATTATGACTGTTCCATAGAAAAAGTCAAAGGCTGCTCGAGCGAAAATGTATGGAACAGTTTTTCGTGATCTCGGTGTCAAATAAAAACATTTGTTTTCTTCAAAATAATATCACAAAATAGTTTTATGACGTCATTTTTAGACTCTACCACCGCGTCGGAAGAAATTTGATGAGATATGTTTGGTCCCATAGTGAAAATTGTTCAGTTTGATTGTATGAAGCACCGCTATATTATGTAACACGTTTAAGCTGTCACCGTGTTTTGTTGTGTTGCACCCTATATTTCTAAAGGTAACGCTCTCTGTTACGTGGTGAATATAAGAATTGAAAGTTTTAGAATGGATGAAGAGATGTATGGATGTAAATGAGGCAAAAGAGGTTTGTAAGGATCGTAGTAGATGGCGCGCCCTGGTCTCTGCCTATCCCACTGGGAAAGAGTCGGGACATTATAGAAAGATAAAGTGACCTCGTCGGGGAAAATTCTTAGTACATTTTTTTATATTTTTATTTATAATTAATTGACTTCTTGCTTGTGCGTTAGCACCGCATTTCCGCCAATGTCAAGTGGTTTGAGGGAGTATCTATCCAATCTCAACCATCTAACAACTGAGAAGGATTGTGGAGACTCGTGGTAGGTTGAAACGCGAACCGCGCGAACAACACGCGAGAGACAAGTGTTCGGGGCAAACCCTGCAACGTGACTCTTAGTTAAGTTTTAATTCTAGTTAAAACCACTTGTTTCAACAACATTAAAACTCAAAAGCTAAACAATATTTCACCAACTACCCCATAGATAGAGGATGTGTATTACCCTCTCCACCAACCGTAACGCAAGGGTCGCCCGCGCACCCCACATTTGTCTACTATACATTCAACACCCATAACATAACCCTTAACGCTTAGACATTGAGTGTAAAATCGGTTGACTTGCGAGCCATCGTATGCGGAACAAGATATGAATCTCCCGTCTCTTTCACTCTTAAATTAAAAATATAGTACGCTCTCACTCTGTGAAGTGAGTATAGAAATTATATTATTTGAGACTTATTGCGTTTTTGTTATCGGATTTTTTTCGGAAAAAAAGGGTGAGAATTAATTTGTGAATGAAAAATTATCATTGATAAGTGGATGATCAATTGATACGATCAATGGACTGCAATAATTACATCATCATCATCAGCAGCCTATACGTCCCACTGCAGGATACAGGCCTACTCTCAAGGTGGGTGTATGTACGTTAGTTCACCACGCGTGCACAATGCGGATTGGTAGACTTCACATACGCATCAGAATTTCTTCTTCAGCGTATGCAGTTTTCCTCACGATGTTTTCCTTCACCGTTTGAGAGCAGTCGGTATTTATTTAAGATCAGTGGGTCTACCATGAGTATTCACCGTTCTTTACTACTGTAGTTACGTCACCAATTTTGTATTGAATTTCGTACAGCGCTCCTAGTGGTTACGTTGAGAACTAATTTCTGTCATACGATTTGGCGACGTAACTACAGTAGTAAAATACAGGGAAAACTCATGGAAGGCCCTCTGATAGTAAACTAAAATAATAATTCCAGACATTAGAAAATAAATTGTTACGTCATAGCGTAGATCTACGTTCAGGCAGTTTAAGCTCCACGCACATACGGAATTGCGATCCGGAATTCCGAATCAGGATTACGATTTCGTATGGATTTTCCCACTCCACAATAGCGTTCGGAATTGCGGAGGTATCAAATCACAATTCTGATTCGGAATTCAGATAGGTGGGGGACCTTAAGGTGGTTTCCGTCCATACAAAACGTTGTCGTATAACACTCGTAGACGGTGTTAATAAAAGTAATGTTTTATATATGGAAAAATAGCTTAGAAAATCTAGTTTGCGCATATTATTCATACAAAATTTCAAACCCTTATATCTTCGTAATTATATTACAAATTGTAAATATTATTTGATATGCGCAAACTAGATTTTCTAAGCTATTTTTCCATATATAAAACATTACTTTTAATGTTTTATATATGGAAAAATAGCTTAGAAAATCTAGTTTGCGCATATCAAATAATATTTACACCGTCTACGAATGTTATACGACAACGTTTTTTTATGAAATTGACAGCTCTCCAACCACCTTAAGGTTAATGGACAGAGGAAACTATACGAAATTGAAGCATGTAGTTTTTGTACCATGTTTTTCTTCACCGAAAAGCCAGTGGTGTTACAAATCGTACATAAATTCCTAGGAAACTAATTTTAGTCTTTACAAAATACGTAAAAATAAAAAATAATAAGAATCAGAGAGTGTAGATAATAATCTATATCTTCCTACTTGTCATTTATACCTGATACACGCATAAAAGGGCACGCACCATTTTTTTGCTCGCTAGTGCTGTGAAAGGGTCGATAGATTGGACATCGATGTTTTATGTACTGCGTTATATTATTTATTTACACACCAAAAACGAACAAAAACAAAATGAAATGGTTAAATTTTCAGTTAGGTATCACTAGAAGACATTTCTTTCATGCGCAAAATGTGAGTTGCTTGTGTGGAGCTCCACAAACGATGGCCCATCTCACATCGTGCCCTGCGTGCCCTAACACCTGTACGCAGGAGGAGCTCATGACCGCTAGCGACGGTGCAGTATCGGTTGCCCACTTCTGGCAAGGTACTATTTAGCGACTTTGTTCAAAATTTGAAGTCGACACGATAAGAAGAAGATGCACCAGTTACTGTTTAATATTTTTAATGAGTAGCTTTTAACCGCAACTTCATCCAGGTGGATTTCCTGAAACTTAACAACCCATTCCACCCCAATTTTTTATACAAGGTGTTCATAAGTAAAAATATATATTTAAAACTCTTAAGGGGGTTGTTCAGACCGTCAAACTGAACAACTTTCTCTATGTGACCAACATCGAAATCCCGAAAAAAAAAAACTGATATCCCATACATATTTTAGCTCTAGTCGATTTGTAGAGTATGGAACATCCTTTATTTTTTTCGCGATTTTGATATTAGTCCCATAGTGAAAGTTGTTCAGTTTGATGGTCTAAACCACCCCCTTAAATGTTTATTTGTATTTTTGTAACACCTTGTATACCCTACAACTACATGCTCCGCAGAATATGTATTCCTAATTTCATATTTCTATCTTCAATGGTTTAAACTGTGCATTGTTTGTCAGTCAGTTAGTCACGGAACTGTTTTATAATATGTAGAATAAGATAGATAGATTTAAAACCAGCCATAATTACAATGTGACATACCTACTTAGTTTCTGAAAATGTCGTATAATTGTCAAGAACATAGGTAATAAAAAATACGATTGAGGGCAGCACCGGAGGCTCGGTGCCGTCTTAATAAATAATTTAATCGTTACTAGCTTCATACAAAATAGCAAAAAGTGAGTTAAGTACAATGTTACCACTGGGAGTGTCGATTTCATAGTAATCAAATTAAAAATAACTAAATGATATACCAGATAATATACATGACGTTTATAAAACATTAACCAGGCCTCTTTTTTTACAAAATTGATGATCAACCATTAGTAAGTCTAAACCAGGCTACGTGCTGCGTGAGGTCCTATTAAAAAGGAATTTAATACCGCCAATTCGTTTTTTTCTGTTGCCATTTAAATATATGAACAGAAATAAGAGAGTGGTAATCAGATATTCTTTCACATGACTAATGTCTTGGTAGTATAGCGTTTAAGGTTTACAAGCTTTTGCCCGCGAGGTTATGTTTTAAAATGAAGCTACAGGGCTTCGGAAGGCACGTTAATCAGTTGTTCTCGTGTAGTTAGATGGTGGATATCTATTCGTTAAGTTCATTGGATAAGCTATCGTTTATCAACGATTTGAGTTTGACCCTATAATTATACAGGGCCCTTCTTAAATGCTGAGGCTTTTTTAAGGAGATGATCACACCATCAAACTGAACAACTTTCTCCATGGCACCAACATCCAAATCACGAAACAAAATCAGCTGTTTCTACAAAACCGCAAACCTACTTGAACCAAATATTATATGGGACAGCTGTATTTTTTTTCGCGATTTCGATTTTGTCCCCATAGAGAAAGTGGTTCAGGTTGATGGTCTAATCATCCCCTTAAAAAAGTGTCAGCATATTAAGAAGGACCCTGTATGTATAGCAAATTTTCTGTCCATCCAGAAGCCGTGATTTTGTATGTATGTTGTTTTTCTTCCTTCAATAGAACAGCCACTGCATATTTCATGCACATGCATAAAATATTTCCGACATCCCGTCGTTTTTTTCGAAACACTCATTTATCACCTAAAAATTCGCATGCAGCGGAATCCAGGTGAATAAGTTAGACTTTAAAAGTTAAATTTCAGTCTGACATCTGTCGCGCCTAGCTCAAAATATTCTGAAAATTTCAATATGTCTAGGTTACAGACCGTCTGGACTAGTGAGGTGTCATAGGTTTGAACTCCTGCAGAACCGGCGAGAAAGAAAAAATGGAACTGAAACTAGATAATGAAGTTGTCGTCGGGACCATGACAACCGAGTCAGCGAATGAACTCAAGCAACCGGCCTAAGGGCAGCCGAAGGGGTAGATCGTCGCTAGTCGACCAACAAATCCGTGTATTTATTTCGTATAAGTTAAATAAATAAATATCTTGGACATTGTCACACAAGTTACCTAGAATCGAGCCTGTAGGGCTATTGTGTAAGCTTCCGATTATATAGTTTACGAAATCGATAACGTTTTATGACTGTCCCAGCCAATTTTTAAATAATATTTTGTTTCTGTGATCATCGTGTTCATTATCTGAGATAAATTAACTAAATATTAAGAAGCAAAATCGCCAAGAACTGCTAAAACACCGTGTCGATTTGATAGCGATTGAATCGGGTATAGTTACACAATAACCCCCCAGGACTTGTATTATGATGACTAGACAACGATACAGTGTACATATAATAGATACCAACATCCATGACTCGGGTACAAATATTCATATTCATCATACAAATATTTGTCCCTTACGGGATTCGAACCCGCGACCCCCGGCACAGCAGGCAGGTTCACTACAGACTGTGCTGTCGGGCCGTCACCAGTTCCAGTCAGTTCCTTCCCAGCAGACACGCATGCATTGTAATGTAAACACTTTGCAAAAGCGTTGCTTGTACTTCGCGGCACATTGGGTAATCTTCTTCTTATCGTGTGGGCAAGCCCTGGTGTCAGAGTTTTTCAGACCGCCTTACGGCCTCTGACGTGGTGTTTATGTAACGACTACTACCACCAGGGATAGTAGCCGGGACCAACGGCTTAACGTGAAATTCGAACCACGGAATTATCTTTCTTTTCAGACAATCAGGTGATTCAGCACGCAATGTCCTAACCAACTTGGGAAAACGCAAAAAGTGACATTTCACTAGGTGTGAATCGAACCCCGTGTCAAGAGCCCAATGCTCTTGACCATTAGACCACGGAGGCATTGGGTAATGGAGATCGCGACTTTGCCTTGAGCCATCGTCGTTAATATTTCTGCACTGTACACCACGTGGCTACCGGTCATAGAGTCACTGCATCCGACCTTCCTACCAGATACCAACGAGAAAGGGAGCATTGGTGGCGCGTCGCGGAAAGGAATTGGCTTTCAATCATAAGGGTCTGGGTTCAACTGCCATGACATACCATGTACCAATGAATTTTTCCAACTTATGTACGAAACCGACTGCTCTCAAACGGTGAAAGAAAACATCGTGAGGAAACCTGCATACGCTGAAGAAGAAATTCCGATGCGTATGTGAAGTCTTCCAACCCGCATTGGGCACGCGTGGTGGACTAACGTACATACACCCTCCCTGAGGGTAGACCTGTGCCCTGCAGTGGGACATACATGCTGATGATGGTATCTTATGATACCGAGATAGTAAGCCCATCCATTTTTCCTGGCTGCAGCCAGAAGCAAATTTCCATAATTTCTAACGAAAACACCCAAAAACAAAGTAATCAATACACCTGTTAATAATCTTCAATCGTATCTACCATACCAACCCGTCATCGCCCATCAATCACTCACCCAGATGTTACTCCAAAACACCCACATCACTACGAGAGATTTTGACAAATTGCCTGATTATAAAACGCACGCGCATACAACTCATCAGTTTGAATTTATTCGTGGGGACGAGACATATGGTAAAACGTTTTGATTTAAATTTTTAATGCGCCGAATTTGTTCGTTCAGCGAATAACATGACAGATAAACTATGCCTATGTAATACCGGTTTTATGTACAGAACAGAAATGCATTAATTGTTTAATACGCTGCTGACTAACCGTATGTTGTGAGGGCAACATCACAACCCTGCCATGAATGATCTTTGGAATTGGCTCTTTAATAGCCATGATTTTTCTTATTGCTGTCTCCTGTTTGCAATGGATGGCATCAATATCTTCTTTGATTAATTCATTGCGGGTTCCAAGACAGATTAGAGTCATCCCCCGGGCTCGCTGGACTTTATTGTCTAGTGTTGTGAATGGTCGCCGCTGTTGATCCTGGTTTACAGGAGTTACAGCGGTGGTAATGTGTGGTGGGCCTATCTGACTAACTGACCACTCAGACGAATGAAGGAAGAGCTTCATTTGTCAGTCCTATATAACTCTGTCGAGGTCTGCCTCTAGCTCTCTTCTCTAAATCTCGATCTCTCTCTCTTCCAGGCGTTTAATCCCATATGATGGTACAGGCGTGGAAGGCTGACCCTTCCGCTCTTTTCTCTAAATATTTCCTAATAATAAAGCCCTTCTATCGAGTCGATGGCATGTCATTTTAATACTTTTGCAGCTCAGTATGCCACAAGGATAGCGATATTGGCAGCGTCCATAAGCTCCGTTCGCGTGTTGCTGTCCGGTAGGAAGCGCAAGATATGAGATGGGCCATAGTCAGAGAAGCAACTCCACATTCACATCTGAGTTCCGATCCGTCGATAGAACCCCACTCGAATAGGTTTTCTTTACTCCGGCCGGCCTGGGTTCGAAGCCTGTTTAAAGATTTGCCGAGATCACGGCTTGGCAGTTCGTGTAGGTACTGAAGACACGCTCTCCGAAAGGGGCACAAACGGGTCGGTTAGTGCTCTTTTCCCGCCAGATAAAGTCCTAGTAAGTTATCCTGAAATCCCGAATATACAGGGTGTAAACTTACATGCGTTGCATACTCAAAGGGTTGCTTCAGACTATCGAACTGGACAACTTTCACTATGGGACCAACTTTGAAATCGTAAAAAAAAATCAGCTGTTTCATACATTTTGGTCGAGTAGCTAGCTATTGGAAATTTTCTATGGGAGTTGTAGTAAAATGCCTAACTATAAAAGGGAATGATCACGTGAGACGAAATAACGTGTTCATACTAACATGAACAAGCAACAAACAATGCAGGATTAAAGTATGAATAAATAGAGAGGTGATAAAAATCAAGACATTTCACAACCCTAAAATTAATCGATACTCAAACATCGACAAACGCGCATCCCTATCGTGAAATCCCATTCCCCGGTCAGCGGGGGTGCGAGGGGGAGAGAACGGGAGCACCTGGCGTCTGAGACGCCAATCGCGTGCCTGCGTGCGCGCAACTACACAAGAGCCTGTCGGAAACGGAAAAACTGGCGGTGATGTGCGAGCCGGGCGAGGGACAACGGTTCTGTACACTTACATTAATATTTAATTAAGAATAGGCCATAGACAAATTAACCTGATGACTCCTGACGAAGGGTGAACTTTTTCAGAAATTAGCATGTAATGAAGGGTTTCCTTTTCTTTATTTAATTTATTTCTTAAATAACTTAGCAGATGGCCTTGTTCATGGCCCCACAGAAAATTGTGCCAAACTGCCAAATCAAGTCAAGACTCAATCGGTGCACTTTTATTACACTTCCTACATCCTCAATAATATCCAGAATATCCACGTTTCACTAGTGTCGGGTAGTGGAACTCCACCACTTATAATGGACAGCTGGACAATGGACAACTGATGCATGCCAGTTTCCTCACGATGTTTTCCTTCACCGAAAAGCCAGTGGTGTTACAAATCGTACATAAATTCCGATAAACTCATTGGTACGAGTCGGCATGGACGGGGATCGAACCATCACCTTCTGCACGGCAAGGAAGTTGCTCGCCACAGCTTAAAACGTTTGTTTCTTCGGTTAATCACTACATAGTATAAAACAAAGTCACTTACCGCTGCCTGTCAGTCTGTCTGTCCCTATGTATGCTTAGATCTTTAAAACTACGCAATGGATATTGATGCGTTTTTTTAAATAGATAAAGTGATTCAAGAGGATGGTTTATATTATGTATACCTATTGCACCCGTTCGAAGCCGGGGCGGGTCGCTAGTAAATTATATATGGCAAAGGAACAGTATAAAAAAGAAATCTACGTATCTATGTGCAGTACGGTACGGATAAAGAACTGCAAAAGAACCCAAGGGAAGTTCTAGCACAGTTTCCGAACATTCTGCAGGGAGTATGTTATCTGCTTATAATTTCAGATTGTTGCGGGAAATGTCTCATTTGAATCCTTCACTTGCGGATCCCCAAAAATGTCTTTTAAAGGTTTTAATGAGGGATATACATTTATGGCGCGGAGTTAAAGTTTTAAATCGTGTGAATGATTTCGAATTATTCAACAGGTGGAGAACTGTGACGTTGCGAGGTTACTATCCAAGATTTTTTAAATTGCAATACTCTCCCAGCTTTTAAACAGAGGTATTTTGGTAAATGGTCTTATCTGGGGGGGCTGGTAAGCCAGCAACACTTCGACCCAGTGGGATCTTTTGTGTTCGCCCCAATACTTCTTACTTTGTTCACCCTTCAAATACATGGTCAATGAAGGAGGCAATACCATTGAGGAGAAGAAGCCTAAGATCTCCCTGTTTTGGATATCCATCTCCGAGGAGGCACATGCGTATTGCCGCCAAGACATCACGGTCACAAAGGATATGTTCCATGGTCTCCTCCTCCTCTCCGCACGCTCGACAGCTGGGATCTAAAGTGAGTTTCATCTTGTGCATCAACGTGCCTGTGGCGTTGGGAAAGGGTTAAGCACATAGCAATAAGCTAAAGGCGTCACTTTTATAGACTGCTGTACAAATACGAAATCGCCAAAAAGTGACGAGTTGCAGGACAGCAAGCCCTAAAATTGGTATAGGAACCAATTTTAGGGCTTGCTGTCCTGCAACTCGTCACTTTTTGGCGATTTCGTATTTGTACAGCAGTGAAGCGATTCTTCAATGTTTTTAGTTGTTGCAAAACTCAATATTTTACGGAGCCCTAAAATAAGCAAAACCGGGTTTTTCTTTAATTTAATGAAAAATTTGGTCCTTTTTAAGGGACCAGCGGGCTTATGTATGAGGCTAGAGCTCCGCGGCTGCTTTAGTGACAGTCCTTCGACGAATCAATTCTCCGTGTGATAAGTCCAAGTGATGTGTCCAAGACTTTATAGTCTGTCTATAAAGTCCTGACCAAAAATGAGGACGCTGCCTCCACGCAAGAACGTAAAAATCAAGCATAACCTGGCAACACCACCATACTGAAATGATTAGTTCCTCAAACATTAATGTCACGACTTTATAGACAGACTATACGTTTTGTTTTCAAATCCAGTCCCGAATCCGGCCGAACTCATGGGCACCCGGTGGACTCGTGCGCGGGCGCAGGTCCGGCTTTGTTTTTGCGTCGTTTTATTACGTTTTACCTGTAACTGTTCAACAGCTGCTCCAGGGTGGACTGACCTGATTTTATGGCTAAACTTTCTACGTTATTGCACGGTTTCTTCGCCATTCTGTTTTCATTCATTTGTCGCCACAGTTTCCTTTTATCCTTAGATAAAAGGATGTAAAAAGGTAACTTGGTTATGTATGGACTTATACAGGTTGTTTCATAAGTAACAATACATTTGTAAAACTCTTAAGGGAGTTGTTTAGACCGTCAAACTGAACAACTTTCTCTATGGGAAATCGCGAAAATAATTTTATATCTCATACATATTTTAACTCTATTTGTAGAGTACCTATAGAACATAATTTTTTTTTTTGCGATTTCGATATTGGTCCCATAGTGAAAGTTGTTCAGTTTGATGGTCTACACCACCCCCTTAAAGGTTTAAAAATTAGGTGAAGCTATTATAAGGGCTTATATATATTATCAGACCATCAAACTGAACAACTTTCTCTATGGGACCGATATCGAAATCGCGAAAAAAAAATTGCTGTCCCATACATTTAGGTCGAGTAGGTTTGTATGGAACAGCAGATTTTTTTTCGTGATTTCGATATTGGTTCCATAGAGAAAGTTGTTCAGTTTGATAGTCTGATCATCATCCCCTTAAAATGGTTTCAGCTAATTTTGTTAGACATAATATTATACAGGGTGATATTGATATCATTAGCATCCTTTTAAACGAAGAGTCTGCCCATCAAACTGAACAACTTTTATTACGAGAGCGAAACGATAGGAGCAAAGAAAAAATCTGTTGTTCCATACTAAACTGCAATGCCTACTCGACTCAAATGTATGCAACAGCAATTTTTTTTTGCTCCGATGTGTTTGCTCTCATAGTAAAAGTTGTTCAGTGCACCCAATGCGGATTGGTAGACTTCACATACGCATCGGAATTTCATCTTCAGCGTATCCAGGTTCCTCACGACTTTTGATTAAACTCATTGGTATGTACAATTAGGTATGTCGTCCGTTCGGATTCGAACCTGGACATCAAAATTGAGTTTCCATAGCTCTCCGCAACGTGCCACCGACTCATGTGTCATTTAAATTAAATTTATCAACATAACAAAGAACTAAACTCACGAAGATAGTGGAATTTTATCAAAAACACGTTCTTTTATAGTGTTTTTCAAAATGGTACGCGAAAAATTTGCGAAACTAAACGTAAACAATTGCAAAAGTTATTTTGCAAACCGAAGATTACAAAATTTTGCAAACCAAAATTACGCGACAAAAATTGGATGCTCTATTTCTATCTATACAAATTGCAATACCGACTCGACTCTGATGTTAATTAAGTTCTTTACTTTTTTATTTATTATACAGGGTGTAAGGAAAAGTATCATTAATCTTTAAACCACATACTCTACCCATCAAACTGAACAACTTTTACTATAATGAGCAAAAGTGTCAGAGCAAAAAAAATCTGCTTCTCCATACGTTTAAGTCGAGTATTGCAGTTTAGTATGGAACAGCAGACTTTTTTTTTGCGCTGACAGGTTTGCTCCCATAGTAAAAGTTGTTCAGTTTGGTGGATAGAGTATGTGGTTTAAAGATTAATAATACTTTAAAACCTGTATTAATGGAACAAATGATAACATTTTCTCGATTTAGATGTTTTGGCTCCATATCCATAATGAAAGTTGTTCAGTTTGATCTGAATCACAAATAAAATCTACAATTCTAGATACACATTACACAATCAACGGTCCAAAAATGACAGATTTAAAAATGCCCTCAAACTAATATGTGGGATTGTGGAGGCACTTTGTCTCAGTATTGCTCCATCTCCAGTAAACAATTTGCTAAAATTTTATAACAGACTACCACGGTCTTGAAAGAAATACGGACCGAATATTGCACTAAAAAAAGATGTGAAGTATGCAAGGTAATACAATCTCGTTTGTTCTACAAGGGGCCTACAATCACACAGATGCACTAGCTCTAGGCGCAGGTGCTACAACCCGTCACCTTATGTACCGTGTGACAGCACGCACACAAAAGAAATGGGTGCTTCACTCATGATTAGACGAGATTACGTCTGGTTCTTCTTTTAAGTCTGTGGACACTACATTTAATTTTATATTTTGATCAATGATTGTTACCTATTATTAAATTACAATGGTGTTGAAACAGATAATAAAATAACAAGCAATAAAGACCGATTGACATTCGTTACAATGTTGCTCATTATTAGGGTACCGTAGTACTTTCGAAGAAACCCATCGATTATAATGTGGCTTATTAGATCAATAGATCATACATCATGTCATACAGGATGTAAACATATGTGCGGTACATGTCATTCAAGGGTAGCTTGGACGACCCGGTTGGTGTGATTGGTTACCACGCCGGACTGCCAAACCAGGGTCCTGGGTTCGAATCCCGGTTCGGTCATGGATGTTATATGTTCATGCCGTTGTTGTATGGTTTCCATAATAAAAGCCTTTAGTGCTTAGTTTGGGATCATTACAATGTATGTGCCTGTGAGCGTTATTTATTTATTTATTTATTATTTATTCATCATACTGAACAAGAACATTTTTCAATATGGCGACAAAATCGAAATAAAAAAAAAAACATTGTTTTTCGATAAAAAACGTCACTGGCAACTCGATCCATCCATATGTGTTGAATAGCAGAATATTAAGAAATTTAAATTTTTGACCCATAATGAAAGTTGATCGGTTTGAATTTTGATGGCTCCATAAATTCGGGTCGAATAGGTTTACAGTTTTGTATGGAACAGCTCGATTTTTATCGCGATTTCGAAACATGTCCCACAGAGAAAGATGTTTAATTTTATGGATTGACCATCTCCTGAATATATTTACAGCTAATTTTGTTGACTCGTCCATAAACTCACGACCACAATTCCTTTCTGGGTGGGCAGAAACGTTGCTACCGCTACCAGCTGTATTTGAAACGTCCAGTTATATTATATCAGCAATGGACGCGTCTGTTGGGATTTATTTATTAATACAGAACCCGCAGCTTCAGTCGCAGATCGCACTTGACCGTTCCTGTTTATCAGTGGGCGGACCAGATACCCTTGCATTGATATTGTCACGGTATCTACTTCCTTCATTCTTTAAAAGAAAGTGCAATTTATTTAACTATCATTTTGTTTTTATGCGTTTTTTAAGTATGCCTGTTTTTGGAAATTGTCCTGTATTTTGCAATTGAGAGATCCGCTTTAAATTTTTATATAGGGTCCAACTTAAGGGGCTACCTCCTGGTTTTACCATGAAATTGGGTAACTTTGTAACCATTTTATTCATTAACTATGGCACTATTTGAGCTGAAAAATAAACTGAACCATCGACACGATTGAGAAGTGATGTGGTATTTCTAGAAATCGATTTTAATGAATAAAACCGAAGAAAACGGAATCTGAAGTCACCCCTTTTTTTTCCAGTTGTACCCATTTTACTTTTAGGTACAATTTAAGTCTGAAGAAAATTAAAATTTACAATATTGTTTACAACACAATTTAGAATGATGTGGTTTTCTTACTTCTTAGAAATTTATAAAAAACTAGTGTTTTCCCGCGACTTCGTCCGCACAAATTATATACCAGATTTTAAGTCAGATCATAAGATATCAAACAAAAAAAGTTTCATCAAAATCGGTTCAGTAGTTTTTGCGTGATGCGCGAACAAACAAACAAAGTAACAATTTTGTCAATAGATGGCGCTGCACGTTTTTAAATCGCGCTATAGAGTGTTATTTGAATTTATATGAAGTAAACCGCTACTTTTTTTTTCCTCATAATTTTACGATTTTATAATAGTTAAGATCATCTCACTTTGCATTGCATTGCCGTTTTCTTTGCAAAGTTTGCAAAGAAAACGGCTAAATTCTGACCGGAGCCACGCGCTCGTTCACATCGATTAAGAGAGCTATGGAGAGTCGTGGTCCCGGGATGATACGCCTTAATATGTTGACAGTTTTTAAAGAGGATAATCATACCAACAAATTGAACAACTTTCTCTATGGCACCAACATCTAAATTGCAAAAAAAAATCAGCTGACCCATACATTTGGCTCGAGTAGGTTAGCACTGTTAGCAGTTTTGTATTGAACAGCAGATTTTTTTTTCCGCCGTAGAGATAGTTGTTCAGTTTGACGGTCTGATCATACCCTTAAAAACCGTCGGCATATTAAGAAGGACCATGTATAAATAATCGGAATTTATGTACGATTTGTTACACCACTGGCTTTTCGGTGAAGGAAAACATCGTGAGGAAACCTGCATGCTTCAATTTCGAGGCGTGTATTGTATCCACTGTCCATTATAAGTGGCGACGGGCTCACCCCCCGTCACACTGGACAGAGTTTCGGTACTACTGGTGAAACGTGGATGTTCTGAGGTTTCAGAATATCTCTGACTACCCCCTCGGGGAATATAGTCGTGAGCATATGCTATGCTATGCTGTATAAATGAACAATATTTACAATTAGGTAAGTAATAAATTAATAACGTATAATAAAGGTCACTAGGTACATCCGCGTATCAATTAATACGTGATCTATCATTAATTGAGCGGTAATGTGGAGTTGTGACATTGTTTTTATCATTTTGAGGTAGTACCTACCTACCATGTTTTATTTGCTTTGATTTATGGATTATTTGCGTGGGATACTTATTATCAATCTCTATAAACATATTCTTCGGAGTTAAGATGTTGGCTCCAAAATAGACCTTACCTTTCTATAAGTCCAGAGATCCTGTGAAAAAACAGTGTCCACAAACAACAAAACCAAGTGTCTAAAAACAACAACTACGTCTGACTGACACAAAAACAACAAAGTATCTACAGACTATACAAAAGCAACGTGTCAACAAACACAACAGCCGCTCACTGATGTTGGTGGTGCGCGACGAAGCGACGGTCGGGCTGGTGGTGACCGTTGGACATCACTACACACTTACCTTCAGTTTGAGTCGAAGCTAAGCAAGACATTCTAAAGCCTTCATGTGTCGCTTACTATGTGCATTACAACAAAAACAGTGCAGTGTCTACAAACAACACAACTACGTCTGACGACAACAAAACAACAAAGTGTCTACAGACAACACCACAACAAACACAACAGCCATTCACCCATTGTGGCGGCACGTCAGCGTGCTGATGGTGGTGGCGACGGTCAGGCTGGTGGTGACCGTTTGACATCACTAACACACTTACCTTGAGTTTGAGTCGAAGCTAAGCAATACATTCTACAGTCTTGCATGTGTCTCATACTATGTGCATTACAACAAAAACAGTGCAGTGTCTACAAACAACACAACTACGTCTGACGACAACAAAACAACAAAGTGTCTACAGACAACACAACAACAAACACAACAGCCGCTCACCCATTGTGGCGGCACGTCAGCGTGCTGGTGGTGGTGGTGCTGATGGTGGCGACGATCCGGCTGGTGGTGGCCGTTGGACGCGGCGCACGACGTCGCCGCCACTCCGTACTAGCGTGCATAAAAGTGGATGTGTAACATTGAACATTTAGTGGTTTAGGTGAGCCGTTTGGAATTGCGGATTCTTTATTAAAGCTGGTATGCTGGGTGGTGGTGGGCTCGGGTGTTACATAGGTTCTTAAAATTCACATAATAGGTATTATACTATCTAAAGGAAATAGTTAATTAAAGATGAATAGTCATCATGAAAAATCAAGCAGAGGCGGTCGCGTTTTCATAGCTGTAACTTAATAATTGCGGTTTTACACAAAACTGCAGACCTACTCGACGTACTCGACCCCAAACCAATAAATTATAGAAATTTGTTTAGTTTGATGGTCTGGTCTGATGAAAGCCGACGGCATAATAAGAAAGAACCTATAAAATCTTATCAAGAATCGAGATGCGTTCAGTTAAGAGATTTGGTACAAAACTGTTATTCGATTTTGCATTTAATTTGTCGAATCCTAGTATTCGTGTCACATAAAACCCAACTTAATTCAGCAAAGTAAAGCTCACATATCTGCGCACTATTAAACGTAGTGGGCCTGAAACCGTAGTAAAAGTGAAAGGTCCAACCATCACTCGAGTGTCGCTTAACTTAATGCGAGGAGAATAAAAAGGTCTGCCGTTGACCCCTTTAATGTAATGAATCGTTTTAGTTTTGGGATAGAATTGAGCTTTCTCGTGTTACTTCCTGAACTGACGATACGCGCAATCAAGCCTCTAAACATCCCACTACAATGCAAGCAATGTACTCTACCAAACACAATGGGATACAACTCAGACTCCGATTTAACAGGCCCCATGTTGGGCGCCAAAATCATTTGTATTCAGGTTATGGTCCCAGATAGCTGTTAGATTACAATGTAAACGCGGGATCTATAATAAAAAAGGCCCCAAGTTGAGCGCCAAAATTAACTTAAGTGTTCAGGTTATGGGCCCAGATAGTTGTTAGCTTACAATGTAAACGCGGGATCTAAAATAAAAAAAGGCCCCAAGTTGAGCGCCAAAATTAACTTAAGTCTTCAGGTTATGGGCCCAGATAGTTGTTAGATTACAATGTAAACGCGGGATCTAAAATAAAAAAAGGCCCCAAGTTGAGCGCCAAAATTAACTTAAGTCTTCAGGTTATGGGCCCAGAATCAGATGGATAAAAATGTTAATGCGGGATCTTAAATAGAAAAGGCCCCAAGTTGGGCGCCAAAATTAACTTAAGTCTTCAGGTTATGGGCCTAGATAGTTCCGATAAAAAAGTGGATGCGAGATCTTTAAGTTCCTATGAGCGAATGGTCCCTGATACACCTATATGTACAAGAGGATACACAAGAAATGTACATAAGACGGCGGTACACGTATACACGCGTTAGCCACTCCGCTGAGCTCCCTACATCTTCAGTTTTATGGCTCTACGACTGTCTCTTGTACCGTCACGAGGACAAATCTAATCGATTAATTCTCATATTCACACTACGCATTCCTAGTTATCCCGCTAGTTGTCCTGTGATAAGAATACTGATAATGTTTTGCTTCTAAAACGGCATGCCTAGCATGACAAAGCGAAAAAACGACAAACCGACATGCGCGCTCGCTTTCGCATACGCAAAGAAACAAAGTGAGAGGCCCGTCTCGATTTTTGTCGTTTTCTCGGGTGTTGCACACTTGCAGTGAATTTAGTGGGGAGAGATGTAGTGTAGGTATTATATTGGAAGGTAGTCTCGAGTGGGTTTGCAATTTTGTATGGAACAGCTGATTTTTATTTCGCGATTACGATGTTGATGCAACAGAGAAAGTTGTTCAGTTTGACGTTCTGATCATCCCCTCCAAAAATTGTCAGCATATTGAGAAGGACCCTATATTGAATGGTTTGTGGATGGTTATGTTAATTATGTTTCTCAAATATTTAAAAGGGATCCTCAATTCTTATACATTTGAATAAGGTACGTCAAATACTAAAAAAATATATAGGGTCTTTCTTAATATGCTGACACTTTTTTAGGGGATGATCAGACCATCAAACTGAACAACTTTCTCTATGGGACCAATATCGAAATAGCGAAAAAAAAATCAGCTGTCCCATACATTTGGTTCGAGTAGGTTTGCAGTTTTGTATGGGTGAGCAGATTTTTTTTCGCTATTTTGATGTTGGTGCCATAGAGAAAGTTGTTCAGTTTGACGGTCTGATCATCCCCTTAAAAAAGTGTCAGCATAATTAAGAAGGACCCTGTATAAATAGGCATATTCAGCGTTTTATTTAGGAACAGCCGACATGAGCCAGCTAGCGACTACTTTTCAGTGCGAGCCCGTTTGTATGAAGTGTCCTATGTTGTGGTGCAGTCAAGAATAAATGTAAAAGTAAAAAAATAATATTTCAGTAACTCTTGTCTACGCAACAGTATCGCTAAGAGGCAACAAAGGCAAGGCCGCGAATTAAAAGCAAGTTACTTCTCCCTGTGCTCCCCCCTCGCACCCCTCCCCCTCCGAAACCCTTACCCCCATTCACTTAACGTTTTCATACTGTTTTATGTATAAATAAGTGTCTGGTTTATGTGTTTACATGTATCTAGCAAGATTTTATATTAGGCTTTACTTTTTTAGGAGTTTTGTATTAAAAATTGCTTTGCTGTTGCAATATTTGCATACCTATACAGCACGGGCTATTCCCAGTAGTTTAATAGTTCATTAGGTACACCAACGACACATTCACAAATTTGATCTTACCGAGTAGTTTAACCATTTGAACTACTGGGAATTTTCTTCCTAATAGACTTACTAGTAAGACCACTGGGAAAGCACAGGGTGTAACAAAACACCTTAGTAAATAAAGGGTAGGTTCAGACTATCAAACTGAACAACTTTCACTACGACAAAGTCGAAATCAAAACCAGCTGTCCCATACATCTGAGTACGTACAGTGCGACATAAAAGAGTAGAAAATAAATGAGGGCGCTGCCTCCACGCAAGAACGTCAAAATCTGCTGCTGTAATAATGCTGCTGTAGCAACTTGCCAACAGATGGCGCTAGCAGTCCCCTAGCAAAAAGTACGACATAAGACAATTGACGATGGCACATTAGAAACCCGTAAGCTGCTGCACTAAGGTTCACAATCGCTGGCAAGACACAAATCGCGCAAGGAGAATTATCACACAGACTCAGTATATATACAAGGTTCCGACAAACATCATTAGGACCACGGCCGGTCCCCAGGCATCACACCTAGCCTGGCGGAAGTACTTCCCTTTTCTATGGAGGAACCTTCCACCTCAGTTCCTCTATACTGCAATAAGCTGGCAAGACCGACCTACAATTTGTACTAAAATATTTTGTTCCGCCTGTCACCGTTTTCTACTCTTTTATGTCGCACTGTACTGCAGTTTCGTATGGGACAGCCACAAAGTAACGTCGTTAGCGACGAGCACCACGAGAATTTTCATAAAAAAACGGTTTTATGCGATTTTCAAGAGGCTATTGCTGGTGCCGGATCCGGTAGACCTTCAAATCCGCCGGATTACCGGATCCGGAAATGCAATCCCTATCCACAATACGGGGTGGAAGGAAAAGTGTCATTAACTTTCCACCAGAGATGTGCGAGGTAGCGAGGCGGTCAGCGAGGAAAAAATCGGCCAATGGGAGTGCTTCAATTTCCCAATGACGTGATCGAGCGAGCGCGCTATTGACGGATTGTTTCCTCGCTCACCGCCTCGCTACCTCGCACATCTCTGGTGGAATGTTAATGACACTTTTCCTTACACCCCGTATTGTGGCTAGGGATTGCATTTCCGGATCCTTAAACCACATACTCTACCCATCGAATTGAACAACTTTTACTATGGGAACAAATCGGTCAGCACAAAAAAAAATCTGCTGCTCCATACGTTTGAGTCGAGTAGGTATTGCAGTTTAGTTAACTGCTGAATTTTTGTTGCTCCGGTCAGTTTGCTCCCATAATAAAAGTTGTTCAGTTTTATGGGTAGACTCTTAGTTTAGAAGGATGCTAATGATATCAATTTCACCCTGTTTATATGATTTCGTCGATACACGCTGTATACCATTGTATACTGTATACAGTGTCAATCAATACCATAAAGTTACTAATAGAGCGAGTTGTATCTAGCGGCACAACTTTACTGTTTAATAGAAAGAGATACGTGACGCGAAGCAATAGAACCGTTTTTGGGGATCTTATCGCAGGGTAAAAATTAGTTTTCCGTGAATAATTGCGAATTGAAAGTGAAATCGTAAATAATTTAGTAAAATATACTGACACTATTTCATTAATTTCTCCACGATTTCACGTAGAATTATAGACAGTGCTCGAATTTTCGCCAGTCGATAGTCTCCTGAAAACATCCAAAAACTGTTTCATTTGACAACTCATGTCATTTCCTCTACTCCGGTTAGGTATAATAACTTTATGGTCAATACTCTATCACTAGAACAGAGACATCTCATTATAAAAGCTATGGAGCCGGAACCTGTCCATCCGTAAGGAATGCCGACCGACAGATGTTTCCACTATTTATTGATATATGATCGAGTTTGTTGGAGATCTTTGCTATATGATTGGTGGTTTTCATCACGTCATTCTAGACGGAGAGTCAAATATTTTGAATGTGGGCCTTGTTACAACTGTATTTCACCGCAAGCAAGTTACTATTAGTGATGAAACAATTATCACTTAGCGATTAAGATTTCGATTAAAATCGCCAAAATCAACTCACGTAATTAATGGACGCCCCCTTACTTTTTATGACAAATAGTCTTTTAATATTTTTGCAACATTTTTCATTGCTATTTTGGTAGATACTGATCTTACGTAAGATTAAGGGGTTCATCTATCTCTTATTTTTTCTTACGTATATAGTAGATTACACACCGAGGACAGGAAAGTAAGAAAGGTCTCAGATCTCATGTCATGTGATCTGAGGCTGTCTTATTTACTGCCCGAGGTTAGTATACTATTTTTCTCCTCGACGGAGGTGGAAAGCGACAACTTCGTTTAGCGCAGCGGGACGACAATTGACGCTTTCCGTCCGGAGGGGAGAAAACTTACTTTACTACATACGTATCATTGACCAGGTGTGTTATAAAGTGACAGAACAAGTGTAAACCAGTTGGCATCAAAATAGATACCTTCGAAACACTATGTAGTCGTAATGTTTAGTTCAATTTATTCATAAAGGGCGTTGTTTATTGACAGCGACATCTATTATATTATAATCGAACTAGCGGGCGCCATCGGTGCACAGTGCAGTTCATTCAAGCAGTATAATGAATGACCATATACAGGGTCCAACTTAATATGCTGACACTTTTTTAAGAGGATGATCAGACCATCAAACTGAACAACTTTCTCTATGGGACCAAAATCGAAATCGCGAAAAAAAAATCTGCTGTCCCATACATTTGGCTCGAGTAGGTTTGCACCTACGAATAAGAGAATGTATAGAAGTATAAATGAAGCTCAAAAAGTGGCACCAAAAAAATTGTAACGCGTTCTAAATTTGTTCTTTAAAAATTGTAACTCGCCGCCAAAACTCATACAAAATGTCATTTTTCATGGGGTGCCAAAAATGATTTCGATTTTGTTTGGAGTTATTCTTCCATATTTATTCTCTTATTCGTAGGTTTGCACTTTTGTATGGGATGGGACAGCTGATTTTTTTTTCGCGATTTCGATGTTGGTCTCATAGAGAAAGTGTTCAGTTTGATGGTCTGATCATCTCCTTAAAAAAGTGTCAGCATATTAAGAAGGACCCTATATGGTCCTTATTATGATGTCATTTTTTTAAAGGGTATGATCAGACCGTCAAACTGAACAACTTTCTCTATGGCACTAACATCTAAATCGCGAAATAAAAATTCTGCTGTCCCCATAGACTTAAACTCTAGCGATAGACTTGCCCTTCCATAAAAGCAACATGTTCCACTTGAATGAGGTGTACCTACGCACCTGATTGATGTTCCCGAGTTCACTTCGTCACTATGGCAATGACAGACCGCAATGTGTCATTTTGTGTTGTTTTGTGTGGTATGTTGTTTGTTTGAACGGGCTTGTCTATCGCTAGAGTAATATGTCTATGGCTGTCCCATACATTTGGCTCGAGTACCTACGTTTGCAGTTTTGTATGGAAGAGCAGATTTTTTTTTCGCTATTTCTATGTTGGTGCCGTAGACAAAGTTGTTCAGTTTGACGTTCTGATCAACCCCTTAAAAAAGTGTCAGCATATTAAAATGGACCCTATATAACGTAATGTATTAAAACGTTTCAGTACTTAATGAATTAAATATACAGGATCCAACTTAGGGTGGACGCATATCTATCCGCGGTGAAGGAGCCGAAGGAGGCGAACGAAACGAATTTAAATATGCGTCCACCTTTAATATACTGACGGTTTTTTAAGACGATGATCAGACCATCAAACTGCACAACTTTCTCTATGGGACTACTTTCCTTAATGCTGACCATCTTTTTTCTTTTCGTGAGAAAACCTGCATGCTTAAATTTCGAGGCATGTATTGTACCCACTGTCCATTATAAGTGGCGACGGGCTCACCCCCCGTCACACTGGACAGAGTTTCGGTACTACTGGTGAAACGTGGATGTTCTGAGGTTACTTCTATTCTATTCTTACTAGGTAATATGAATCAGATTTTTTTGTGAAAACCCGCCTTGTAGGTTAAGTATTATTGCTGTAGGAAAGATGCTGTCTAAACGCTCTTACAGATGAGCAACACTTTTCGATCGCAGAGGTTTAAGGCCTCCGCTCGTTGCAGCGATATTATCGAGCGATATTATCGTTGCGATTTTGCGATAATTGTTCTCAGTACATTTTGTATGGGGACGCGCTCGATCCTACACACTGTCGCGATATTATCGAGCGATAATATCGCTGCGATTTTGCGATAATTGTTCTCAGTACATTTTGTATGGGGACGCGCTCGATCCCACACACTGCCGCGATATTATCGTAACCTGACGCAATCTCTTTCAACTACATTCAGTGTGCGCATGCGTGACGCGAATCGCAGAATCGCTGCAGTGTGTAAGGTGTCGCGATATCGCTGTCGATAATATCGCTCGATAATATCACTGCAATGTGCGGAAGCCTTTATGAGCGCGACCCTCTGCGACCCACGGCGACCGCAAAGTGTCGCTCGTCTGTAAGAGCCCTAAAACGTAAACACTAAAATCTCAATTTCAAATAATATTATGGATTACAAACATGATACATCCATGTTGTGCTATTTCAAATCAAATTAAAAATTCAGTCTAGGACGGGATTTGAATCGGCAATCTTCCAAACCGGGGAATTTCTCGCTTGTTATTAAATTTTTCACTTTAAAGATACGAAATTTACTCATTATTTCATTATCATTATATCTAGCTATTTATCTATCATATCACTTTTCTCAGTGTAGTAGTAGTAGTTGCTACTGAGCCTACTGCTTGCATAAACTACATTGTAAATTCCGGTGCAAAATGTCAATACAAATAGCATGTAATTGGATGGCAACAGGTCCACTACGTAATTACACACTATTAGGAGTATGCTAATTGTTTTTTTAATAGCTTTAAGAGGTAGTACAACATAGTAAAAAAGATAACTGATAAAAATATAGTTTTTAGATAATTAAAAAAAACTCACGTCCATTTTGTGAGCTGGGTAGAGCAGACCGTAAGCCAAAGTCACTATTGACAGAATTAGGACGCATGGAAAGGTAATCGAACGGAGCAAAAAAAATCAGCTGTTTCATACTTAATTGCAATGCCTACTCGATTCAAATGTATACAACAGCAGATTTTTTTTGCTCCGATCGGTTTGCTCCAAAGTTCCTTAGTAAAAGTTGTTCAGTTTGATGGGGTAGGCTCTTAGTTTAAACGGATGCTTATGATATCAATTTCACCCTGTATACGTCCCACTGCAGCCTGCAGGGCACAGGCCTACCCTCAGGGAGGGTGTATGGGCGTTAGTCCACCACGCGTGCACAATGCGGATCGGTAGACTTCACATATACGCATCAGAATTTCTTCTTTAGCGTATGCAGGTTTCCTCACGATGTTTTCCTTCACCGTTTTAGAGCAGATTTGAGATTTATAGCATAGCATAATATGCTTACGACAATATTCCCCGAGGGTGTAGTCAGAGATATTCTGAAAGCTCAGAACATCCACATTTCACTAGTACCGAAACTCAGTCCGTGTGACGGGGGGTGAGCCCGTCGCCACTTATAATGGACAGTGGGTGGATGGGATACATGCCTCGAAATTGAAGCATGCAGGTTTCCTCACGATGTTTTCTTTCACCGAAAAGCCAGTGGTGTTACAAATCGTACATAAATTCCGAAAAAGTCATTTTTAACCACACGAAATTTAAATGTATATCGTATCATTACACATTTTGTATCTCTCCTTAAACATTTCATCTTCCGTTACACAATTTCATAAAATAAAAGCTACCGTGTATGGTAAAGACAAGTTTCAACACAGATGCTCTGTACAATTAAAAAATGTTAATAATTAATTAAGTTATTATCTTTTATAATCAACGGGTCAGAAAGTTGTTTCGGCACGTAAGCGGCGACGGCGAAAATGTACGCGTCATTGAAATACAACGTGTGAACACAGACCTGTAAGGGTTGAACTACACATGGCCGCACGCGATCGCACTTTTCCGTCGCTCCATCCTTTTCTGACACTCAGGAATGTCATTTGCTAGAGCATATAAGATAGACGGAACGCGATCGCTTGCGATCGCACGCCGCAGGGACGCCGCGGTGGACCGACGACCTGGTGAAGGCAGCGGGAAACCGTTGGATGAGGGCAACGCAGGACCGGTCGTTATGGCGATCCTTGGGGGAGGCCTATGTCCAGCAGTGGACGTCCATCGGCTGAGATGATGATGATAGTTGTATTGGATTGCCGCGGGTGGTCTGGCTTTAAGTTCATCGCGCTTGGCATCGAGATCAGCGCTACAATTCAATTCAATTCAATACATTTATGCTACGCTACGCTTAGCCTCAAAGTCGAACCCCTTATTCTGGACAGTGTTCCTCTACCCCGGTCGATCTTTAGCAAGCTCCGCCCAACAATTGGGATCAATCTCGCAAAGCTTCATGTGGTATTCAAACTCACTCAGCCAGCTATGGAGAGAGCTATGCTCGGTGTTTCGAGATCACAGGAATCAGGTGATACCTACGTCAGAGACTCAGAGAACAAAAGGGGATGGCACAGCTCTGAATAAGGAAGCTGAAGTGGCAATGGGCTGGTCGTATCTGTCATAGAAGTTACAACAGAAGAGAGGAGACCACGAACTGGCGCAATGTGGGACGCTTCGACGCTGGACAGACGACCTAAAAAGCTCCTGCGGGGAGCGACTGGATGCGGAAGGCCGAGGACAGAGTTTTGTGGCGCGCCTTGGAAGAGGCCTATGTTCGGCTTTGACATCAGTGGCGTCAAAGATATGTGAAAGAAGGACCCTATATCAGGCCTGTCTCACTCCGCACCTACGCGGTCGCGCCGCGACGTCGCGGTCTAATTCAGTCGATTGCCACGCGCTCATTGCAACGCACGCGTGACCTTAGCATAGATGTAGGTACTTACGCTCGTTCCAATCTTGCGTTGCTTTCATCCCTTACCATTCACGGACGGAGAGTCAATGTGTGCGTGACATTCACCCACAGAGAGTCAATGTGCGAGTGTCAGTCGCGCTTGGAGCGAGCGTTCTTAGATAGTGAACCTTCTGTTGTACTCTTGGATATTCCGTGTCTATGTTACAATGAGCGTTTTTCTTTTCTTTTTTAAATTTAGTTCCCAAAAAACTCGACAGATGACATGTTTATCGCCCCATAGAGCCGTAAGCGAGATCCTGTCAAAATCTGGTCAAGTCTGTGCCTGCCTTTTTTTTTTAATGCCAAGGGATCGAGCCCATTCAGCCATGTCAGGCGTAAAAGTTTAGAATTTTCGATTAAAATTATAAGTAAATAATGAAATATGTCATTAAAAGATGCGTTGTCATCTTCTTGATCATCTTTTCACTCTTTACTATTTTAAAGAAACACTTTTTGAAATGTTGACGTTTCTTCGTACAGACCGTAGCGCCATCTATCGATCCCCTAGAAAACAAAAAGAAAAACGCTCATTGCGAAGGTTTAAGAGGCAGCGTGTCAATACGATCAATGCCCCAACTAAGATCAGCCGAACGAGCACCTGTCACCGCAACAATTAACCAGATAAACTGGTCCGACGTGCAAACTCGCGCATAATAATATAAATAACTATGACTTTGCCGTTTTTGTTTTAACAGGCTCATATGGTGCGAGGGATCATTCGAAATTAGCTTATTAGGTGCTCGACGACAAAAATTGCTTTGTGGTGTGCTCGGATAGCACCAACCAGGACGGTTGTCGTAAGAGGCGACTAAAGCTCAGGCCACACAGAGGCGGTCCAGCGGAAAAGCGGGCCGGCGGCGGTTCTGCGGGAAGCGAAAGCGTTCCAAGGCCTAACACAGGGTCCGCGCGGCGCGAAGGCGGCCGGTGTGATATCGAAAGCGGCCATCCATAATATACAAAATGACAGCGCGGTAAATACCGCCACCGCTCTGTGACACCTCGCATTGACTACAATGGAATACAGCGGCCGCGGCCGCTTCCGCGACGCCCCCGGCCCGCGTTGCGGCCGCCTGTTTGTCATAGCGTTCTGCCCGGTGCCGCTCCCGGAACGGATTTCTGTGTAGCAGGCTCCATATAAACTTGTACATTACAAAAAAATCCCGCCTCCGGTACCGCCTGTGTGTGGCCTGAGCTTAAAGGTGAACGCATATTTATCCGCGGCGAACGAGCGGAAGGAGGCGAAAGAATATAATTTTATAATTCTTTATATGAAATTCTATGACAAATCGCACACTTATCCGCAGCGCGAATTGGACGAATCGTCAGAAGAATTGAAAGTAAATTCGATTCATTCGTCTATTGACTTTAATTGGATAGTATTGGAAATAGAGAGCGCTAACAAGAACAATGATGGCAGGTGGAGTAAAGCCTTAACAGAGTGGTGGCCGAGATTAGGTAAAAGAGAAGTGGGTCGTCCGGCAGCCAGGTGGGTTGTCGACATCTGGAAAAGTACAGGCAAGACCTGGATGCGACTGGCACAGGACCGAGAAGAATGGCAAAATATGGAGGAGGCTTATGCCCTGCAGTGGGTAGATACAGGCTGAAAATGATGATGATGATGATGATGATGAACAAAAACAAAACAAATGCGACGTTTTGCAAAAAGAAGAAACTTTGAAAGAAGCAACGTTGCGCGTTGTTTAACAACGTTGCCGAACATGTTGCGCGTCAATTGTTGCCTAGTGGATAGGAACTTCGATCAAAGTAAAATAAATGGATAGGCCGCCCAAAGCGCGTTAAGTTGAAGCACACTACTGGCACACTTGGTCTGTCATCTCGGTACATATTTGAAGCTTAGATCAAAATAAAATTAATGGATAGGCCTTACGCGAACATTTCAAACCAGAAAAATGAGGCAAAACAAATGAGAGGTTTACTTCAAATTTGTATGCAAGTGCCCTAGATTTGACAGATAATGGCGCTAGTTTGTATGGACCAAGTGCACCAGTAGTGTGCTTCAACTTACCGCGCTTTAGGCCTATCCATTCATTTTATTTTGATCTAAGATTTGAAGTATAACTGTCATTTGTTTTGCCTTATTTTTCTGGTTTGAAATGTTCGCGTAAGGCCTATCCATTAATTATACTTTGATCGAAGGATAGGAGGCTTATTTCTTAACCGCAGCATGTAAACTCACCACAAAACCATTTAGTTTCAGGTTTTATTGATGGAACAGTATACATTCTATTTTCGTTATTAAATTGTAAGTATTATAACATTAGTGATAAACATGAGAGATACGGCTATAAATGTTTCTATAATTACAGGCTGGACGATTAATTACCACCATACATCATCGTCAGCTCGTGGTCCACCCACTGGTATAATAAGTAAGTAATTTAATAAAAAACCTGCCAAGAACATGTCGGGCTCACCCAAGATAGCACTAGTTTTGACTTTGAGCGCAGATATCTCGAAACAGAAGCATTATTGCTATTAAGGGTTGAACCTCATTTAATAGCATCGCATCGTATTTTTCCGTCGCTCCATCCTTTTCTGTCACTCAGGAACATCATTTGCTGGCGCATATAAGATAGACGGAACGCGATCGCACCGAATGCGATGCGGTGCTGTGTGATGTAGTTCAACCCTTAGTTTGTATGGGAGTTTTGTTCCATTGGACAAGACCTATCCAACGACACCCCACTCGATTTATTTAAAAAAAAAACAGTATTTTTGAACCCCCTTTTCGTTGTATGGGAGCAACCGAAAAAATTTGTTTCTTCATAACAATCATATTTCTGTTTTTGGGTTACTGTTATCTCTCATGCCAAATTTCGATTCGGCAGGTGCAAAAACTAGGAAACCGAGGCGAGGCATACAGACAGACAAAATGGACATACAAATTAGCTGAAACTATTTTAAGGGCATAATCAGACCATCACACTGAACAACTATTTCTACAGGACCAACGTCGAAATGGAGAAAAAAAAACGGTTCCATTCAAAACTGCGAATTTCTCCTTGATCCAAACAAATAATGGGATTCAATGTTAATCCCGTAGAGAGTTGTTCAGTTTGATGGTCTGATCATCCTCGTCAAAACCGTCAGCATATTAAGAAGGACCCTGTATAAATCCCGAAATTGGGATAACATTGTAACATATGATTTATAAGGCCAATATATCAGGATATCCATTTTTTCGAGACAACAGAAAAAGCTCAGACTCTGCAGTAACCTTTTCTTTTCATATTTGCATTTCTGGGTCCTACCGTTTCTTGTGGAGTATCGTAATACAAATAAATGTATGGTTAAAGATACGACTTGCGATTTAAAATACGTTGTTTAAATAAAAATTAAGATAAAACAATGAATCTATAGAGAATTGCAACTGGAAGGGAACAATAAAATTATGCATCGATAGAAGACTTTCAAATTATTGCGCGGGATACAGAGCTTGGGATAAACCTTTACCCAACCTTCATGACACAGCCTTCGATAACACACAAAATATATACAAGACATAAACAAGATACACAATCAAAAGATCGAAAATAGCAAGATCAAAAGTACAATAGTTATTTGTTATGCTAGGCTGCAAAGTTGTTTTTTGGCGCGAGTACTTGTATTGAAACCTGAGCAAGCGAAGGAGTCTAGGATTGAACCACGAGCGGAGCGAGTTGTTCAAATATAGAATCCTGAGCGTAGCGAAGGTTTCAAAGGTACGAGACGCAGAATAATTTTGCAGCCGTACGAAACACACAACTTTTCACCTCACAACAGCGAGGAAAATGTTAGGTGCAAGCATTAACTTTAGATCATCATCAGATACATCGCGCTTCATGACGTTGTCCCATTCTATTGCGGTGATATAAAGGATTAACTTCTCATAGTTAAACAAGATGAATTAATTATTAAAAAGCATTTTAAATATTATTTTAAACGATATTTTCATCCCACACTGGGAAAATAATTATATGCAAATGCAAATAAGGACAAACCCATACGTGAAAAAGAGAAGACAAGAGATATTGCTTTTCAAAGAGATTATATTTAGGTATAATCTCTTTTTTTTCCACTCAAATAAATTAAAGTGAAGGACAAAGCTATACGCGAAAAAGAGAAGACAATAATATGCACGAATATAAGTATGCAAAGTTCGTCAAGTTAGCAACATAATCTTTTTGTCTTTCTCGCACGTATGGTTTTTACTATCTTTTTATCTGGACTTGCAGTATAGACAAATATTGAATAGAAAGATTCGAATTTTAAAAACTCTTTCCACGCTAGCGGATAAAATACACTTTTGCACTCAGATTTCGAACGATAAAAATAATCTTTCCGAGCTTGTGAGGTGAAAACGAATATGTGAGGTAACTATGAGTCTTAGGCCGAAATTCAGAGCGTGAGCTTTATCTGGGTAGGGTTGAAAACGTATGGATTTTGAAATACGGGAATCAGAACTTAAACTTAAAAACATCTCTAAATCTTGACCTCAGTATTGTGTAACATCTCGCTGACAACTTGACAATTCCAAAAAAATATACAATATATTTACTTTTTAATTGTGATCGAAGGACACAGGTTAAAAAACAAAACATCAAGAGACAAAATAATATTAAAAAATCACTTACCATTCCATTGTCCATGCCCCCATATGGCGATTGGTACCCCGCCTTTTCTGTGACTGCAAATAAATTCAAACAAATTAGTCAAAACCAAAACATTGCTTCAAAAAATTTCAAAACTTCTTCCCAAATCCGCGATCCTCGAACGAGTGTTGGAAAATCGACCAAAAGCGAATTACGTGTTACGTTATGCCATTTCGTAGAACAGATTATTGTTTATTTTGTGTCAAACGCATATTATTTCACGTCAAAAAGTTGACGGATAAAATTGGCGCCCAGCATGGGGCCGCTCCGGTTCTCATAATTCCGAGGACGCAGTTTAAAAAAAGTGATATTTTTACGATTTCACGCACGGGGTGCATAAACAGAGCCTCCTCGAATGACGCACCCGATACGACAAGCGCACCGTGAACCAAAGAATAGAGAATCAGTAGAAATTGCAAGAGGACTATTTAGTTCAAGAGTGATAAAAAGATATCAAATATAATTCTACCTTATCTTCATACGTCTAACAACTGATATTTCCTCAAATAGTCTTAGTGACTTATGATCTTTTTCTGTGTTAACCAGATATGGTATTTCGTATATGGTGCCATGCGGGCTGCGCCTACATGGTACTTCTATTAAGGCGTAATAGTAGGTGGAAATACCTCGGAGGATTCTTTTACGACTAGATATATACCATTTACCGAAAATAAAGTCATACCTCAGTATTTTTGGATAGTCTATCCAGTGAAATCATAAACTGAATACACGATTGAAATTACTGCACTCGATAGAAAATCGTCACAAAGATGACGTATTTTCATGCATTTTTAAAAAAAATTCTCGTTTTAGAAGAACTTAAAATAGTTTCCGATTTTTAGGGTTCCGAACCTCAAAGAGGAAAAACGGAACCCTTATAAGATCACTCTCGTGTCCGTCCGTCCGTCTGTCACAGCCACTTTTCTCAGTAACTATAGAAGCTAGCGACTTGAAATTCGGCATAGTGGTCAATCATGCTAACCCAAACGTAAAGCGAGACAAAAAATTTAGAAAATAATTTTTCTACAAATTTTTAAGGTCCAAAAACTGACGACTTTTAAAAAAAAAGTTTTCCAATCTAGCCGAGTTTGGTATCATTTGAAAGGGCTTTGAACGTAGATTTCGTATTGGTAGTTCGTTTTACTAAGCGATGCGTAGTTATTCATTTATAAGCCCGACGGCACGAAAAATTTTGGTTCCCCCCCCCTGATCTCCGAACATATAAAGCCAAAAATTCTGAAATAATTCTTACATGTCGATGAACCATTGAATTTTGTAGGAAAATTATAGCGGTGTCTGTATTGATAATAGTTTTTGAGAAAATTGAAAAAATACAGTACAAACAAACTTAGGGTTGCAGTTGATGTTTTTCGTTGATGAGCATAGACACAAACTTTTTATATTACATTTTAAATAAAATCCAATAAATTAACACCAGTTTAAGTCATAAAAATAAACAATGATAACAAAATTGCTAGTTTTTCGATGAATTACCAACTCCGTTGAGAAGTTTTGTTGTTAGCCATATTTCGTCACTGTTTTTTGCCTAATACATTTTTAAAAGACGGTAAATCTGTTAAATTCCACTTAATCTATTCTATAACACCCTACAATTATTCCTACTCATTAATAAAAGTACAAAATGAATAATTGTTTCGATATTTTGATTTGTGATTTGTATGGTTTCATGCAAGAACGGGTGTACCTACCGGTACCGGTGAAACTTGGTAAACAGCTAGTTAGAGTACCTATATCCAGAGATAGCATAAAAAGTAGGTGCTTAAGATTTTTGTGAAAAATCACTATTTCATTGTAGAATAAACTGTATTTAAATATTTTCGAGAAGGTAATAGTAATTTAAACATTTGAACTTTGCTTGAATGACAGGATGTGAGGTCCGATTCACAATGCAGGAAACTTAAAAATTGTGACTTTACAGCAAACCGTATTTCATTATTGAAAAAATCCTAACATATATAAGAGAATTATATTTAATGAATGTAATTTGATACAGGCGCTGAAATCTCTTTATGAGAATTCAAGTGCTTGTGTCAGGATTAACGGGGCATACACTGACTGGTTCGGTATCTCTCGTGGTGTCCGACAGGGATGTGTAGCGTCCCCGTGGCTATTTAATTTATTCATGGACAGTTGTTTAGTAGAGCTGAAAGAGAGTGAATGTGGATTAAGAATGAATGAGTTGCTGGTCAAATGTCTGTTGTACGCCGACGATCAAGTTCTACTTGCATCGTCGGCGAATGACTTGCAGGCGATGGTGACATGCATGAATGAGTCTTTTAAAAAGAAAGGAATGAAAGTGAATGTAAGTAAAACAAAAGTTATGGTGCTAGAGAGGAATGATGATGACGAACGTACTGTATGCAGTATTAAGATAGGTGATGAAAAATTGGAACAGGTGAATGAGTTTGTGTACTTGGGATGCATGTTTACCAGAGACGGTAAGTGTGAGGGTGATATTGAGAGAAGAGTGAAAGCTGGAAATAGGGTAAATGGAGCTCTGCATTCTTTTGTGAAAAGTCAACACGTGTCCAAAAAGGCACGGATGGCAGTTCATAACGGAGTGTTAGTCCCAACATTGATGTATGGAAGTGAATCTTGGGTATGGCAGAAGACGCACGAAAGTAGGATTAACGCTGTGGAAATGCGCTCATTGAGAAGTATGTGTGGTGTAACTGTTATGGACAAATTGAAAAATAGTTTAATCAGAGAACGTTGTGGTCTGAAAGAGGATGTAGTGACAAAGATAGAGAAAGGTATGTTGAGATGGTTTGGTCATATGGAAAGAATGGATGAGTGCAGATTGACGAGTGCAACCTATAAGGCAAGCGTAAGTGGAAATGTTGGAAGGGGACGGCCTAGACGTACATATTCGGACCAAATTGGCGAAGTGCTTAAGAAGGGCCAGGTCAGATCGTCAGATCTACCCGAAACCGACGAGCATGCATGAAAGGACTAATGAATGTGGAGGAAGCTAGGGAGGTTTGTCAGGATCGTAGCAAGTGGCGTTCCGTTGTTTCTGCCTACCCCAGTGGGAGACAGGCGTGAGAATATGTATGTATGTATGTATAAGAGAATTACGGAAAGTAAAAAAACATTAAGCCATATCAACAGCTATACGTTATTAAGATGGATTGAAATAATTATTTTCACAAATGAAATATTTAACATCATAATGACTAGGACAAATCGGAATAAAATCTTTACACGTCGCGTCAGTCATACGTCAGTAGTGAATCATGGACATGGATCAAAGAGATTATACTTGCATAGGGAGGATAACTTTTGCAAGGCGGTCCACTTTTTTTGATGTTTGTTGTTTTATGTTTTGTGTCATGTGGTAGGACAAAAGGCACAAAAAGTTACTACTTTACACAACTTTACATACACTAGCATGTCAAAAAACGTGGAAAGTGGACAGCCGCATAAACAAAATATCTAAAGTTCCATCTCTTTCTACTATTAAAGTTATGGCATAAAAGAAAAGAGACTAACTACAATCTTAAATTGATGCGGACTGTTTGCTTTAGAATTAAGAGATCCTTCTTGTTTGCTGTGAGATATGGATATAAACCAATGTATAGACAATACCAATGCTACCTTCCTGATCATGGACAATACCTTTCCAACGTCGAAATACAATGACTCGAAATGGCATTAAAATAATAGTAATCGCGAAAACGAGACACGCGTATACGCTATGTTGATGCTGATAAAGTTGAAATTGCTATCAAAATCATACAACTTAGTCGGGCTAAGGTAATTAATACTTTTTTTTCATATCTCCGTCCCTTTCCAGTATGACCATTCCAGTCTGCGAATCTATAAAATACTCAATCAACGCTTTCCAAGCTTTTTGATCATTAACATGCAATGAAATTAGAGACAGTGCCTTACATTACAACCTTCTTGATCATGAACTTTCGCTTACGCTAGCTTATGCATCTTTTAGTGTTTTAGGCATTAAGATTGAATTATCAAAATTCTTGGTTTTAGGCTACGAATAAGAGAATGTATAGAAGTATAAATGAAGCTCAAAAAGTGGCACCAAAAAAATTGTAACGCGTTCTAAATTCGTTCTTTAAAAATTGTAACTCGCCGCCAAAACTCATACAAAATGTCATTTTTCATGGGGTGCCAAAAATGATTTCGATTTTGTTTGGAGTTACTCTTCCATGTTTATTCTTATTCGTAGGTTTTAGGCTTTCATATCGAGAAGACAAACTGGAGTAATGTATTTCTATCCAACTCGGGTGCTAGTACTAATGTGAGAAAATGATAAACCTAGTTCTTCTGTTCGTCAATAACCCGCCTCATTACAATACATTTTAACTTCTAGAACAGAAAGATGGCATTGTCTATAAGCACCTGGAGAGGAGAGCAAACTTCCGTACGGGCGGTGAAAATGACTTTTCAATTTATATGAAGCTAGATGACTGACTCTGGATTCAGACAGCCTTTGTAGTACAAAAAGTGGTTACGTCGATAAGGACAGTAATAAGTAGCGATCTCCTTTTTTAACTAGAGCTAATTTGCTATGTGCGTCTCTTTTTGAGTGAATATACAAGACAAGATCAAAAAAGTCCTCAGTAAAAAAGCATACTATAAACTGGATGATTATTTAAATGATCAAAATGCTTGGGTCTGAGTGTCACTAACATATAGTTTACTGTATAGTATCAATTATTTAATTAAAAAGACTATGTATTACTGTATACATAACCTTAGCATAAGAATTTATATTGTAATAGCCATTAAGTCGTGTTATGCTGTAGAGTTTCTGGCTGCATCTTCTCTACAGCGACAACACGTTCCGACGCGGTGGTAGCTTAAAAGAGTATTGACGTTTAATAAGTGTGCTTCAGGCTCCTATATTGAATAAATGATTTGAATTGAATTGAATTGAAATTGAACACGTGCTTCCTTCTATACCTTCTCTTTCTACGTTCTA
This sequence comes from Agonopterix heracliana, assembly GCA_963693445.1. Classification (NCBI taxonomy): domain Eukaryota; kingdom Metazoa; phylum Arthropoda; class Insecta; order Lepidoptera; family Depressariidae; genus Agonopterix; species Agonopterix heracliana. Next base: position 757,211 of record OY856334.1, read on the forward strand.
AATCCATGGTTTATATCACAGTAATACCTAAGTCTGTGGTTTATATCCATGTTCTAGAATCATAGTTCAAAAAGATTGCTATGATTGAATGAGATTGCAACGCATAAACTGCTTGGTGAACTTAAAATACAGGTGGTAGTCATGGATCTAAATTCCAAACTTCTTGGTGGTAGTCAATAGAGGGTGTTAAGCAAGGAATATACTACTCTCTACCGTGTTAGGTGTACCCACCCATTTGTTTACAAAAATACTTGGCTATTATCCATCCACTTCCTTTCACTGGAAACAATTCATGACCCACGCAGACGCTTGAAAAATAAATAAGTATGTTAAAGTGAATTGAAACCTTCATTTGCATTAAGACTCCCTTGGGATATTCAGGGATTTTCTTAGTAATCATATTGAATTCCAAATATTACGTAAAATTTTTCGTGCAGTAGGTACTTAAACTTGTCCGATGTAAGTGTTCATGTAGCGAGACCATTGCCACTTCTTTAAGCATGGTCACAATACGTCATGTTTTTAAACATTAATACTTTAAATACTTACTTAATATTATAATATTAAAACGGCTGTAAGCTATCAAATTATCATGACATAATTTCTCTATTATATCGTTGCACTTTTTTTATGTTGTGCTCGCTATACCATTTTGTACCTTCCGAACAACGACGGTTTTCGTTAACACTGTTCTCATCTTTTCTTACGGTAACATTAGGTTCGGAACCCTCTATGTGCGAGTACACACCTCGCTCTTGGCCAGTTATTTGCATTTATACTCACATATCCACCATTAGTTTAACTAGTGAAATCTGCCGTGGTGGTCCAGTGGCGAGTAACCTTGCCTGCCGTGCAGGAGGCGATGGTTCGATCCCCGTCCAGGCCGCGACTCGTACCAATGAGTTTTTCGGAATTTATGTACGATTTGTAACACCACTGGCTTTTCGGTGAAGGAAAACATCGTGAGGAAACCTGCATGCTTCAATTTCGAGGCATGTATTGTACCCACTGTCCATTATAAGTGGCGACGGGCTCACCCCCTGTCACACTGGACAGAGTTTTCGGTACTACTGGTGAAACGTGGATGTTCTGATGATTCAGAATATCTCTGACTACCCCCTCGGGGAATATAGTCGTGAGCATATGCTGATGCTTTTTAATTGAAAATACGGCTCAGGCATACACTTTTCGGAGCGCTGGGCAATCGCGTTTCTCATAGAAAATATTCGTCGGACGGGACCTATGGCCCCTTAAGACGAAGCCAGGCTCTCTATTCTGTGCCCTGAACAGTCAGCGAGCCTCAGATGCTCATAATTTCTCTACGATCATCGATAGAAAGCCCAGCTCAATCAATTGCTATCAACTTTACAGAAGAAAAACTTATAAATGATTTTGGTTTAAGACAAAGAATGATAGATAGGAAAATGTTGGTTTAATTACACGAAATGTTTAAAATCATGAATCGATTTCGACAAGCGACTTCATCTTAACTATAAAGAACGCAGGATATGTTTAAGTGTAAAATCTATGTGCTACGCATTTGTTACTTCGCCTACGCTAAAAAATAGCTTTTGTGACATTACTGTTACGACACCCGTCGGTGTTGATCTCATTCTAAGTCCAGAGGAAGGTACAAGGGACAAAATTATTATACCACATTCCAATTATAATAATTTTATTGTCATTAATATTGAAAAATTAACAATGGCGCCCAACGTGGGGCGATATCGTCACCATAAAAAAAAGTATTAAAATTTAATTGTTCGGAAACGTATTCAATAATGTTAATCCCATAAAGGGGTTATTTTTATTAGAGTCCATTCAATGAGCAAATAAAAATCCGAGGCTGGTAAATAAAAAAGCGATTAAATGTTACTACAGATTTTTTCATACACTTCATAGTTATGAAGTGGGTCAGCATTATGGTGACATTAAAAAGGATGGATTAAAATTGGTTGCCATTTTATATTTTTAACAATTATTGTCGACTTACCAATGTTAAAATAGAATGCAGCATAAAGTAGAATGAAACATGCTAAATTGACGAATTTGCTTAATTCTTAAGAAAACACGACACTCGACTCTTTTCTTACTGGACATATATTTTTACTACCAGCTCTTCTTCCTATCTTCTTCTTAAATGTATTTCTCTACTTCTAACTGCTACGTTTCTCTTCTGTCGAGTGTCGAGTCGTCAAACTAATTTTTAAATGCCTTTTTTAATTATCTGTCACATTCAATGTCATTAGGTATCATATTCAATGACATTCTATCCTCAAGGACTTCGCATCAGCGCCTGTGCTTGATTGTTTTACATCATTGCTTAGTGGCCGAGGACATTTGAAAGGACTGGAATGTCAGCGGTGATGTATGGCATCAGAGCACAACTTAAGCATACAAAGTTGACATTAGAAACATGTATCATTTTTGGGTATTAATATTTCATGACGTGGTGAGTCCATGTGTCATACATTTGAGTCGAATAGGGACTGCAATTTTGTATGGGACAGCAGATTTTTTTCGCGATTTCGATGTTGGCTCCATATCCATAGTGAAAGTTGTTCAGTTTTGAGACTAGAATACATGCTGAAGTTATCCGTAGTGATATAAAATTCACCCTATATATATCGACAAAAATAAAGGCTTCCGCACATTGCCGCGATATTATCGCTGCGATTTTGTGATATTTATTTCTAGTACATTTTGTATGGGGACGCGCGCGATCCTACACACTGCCGCGATATTATCGCAACCTGACGCAATCTCTTTCGACTACATTCAGTGGTGGGGCGCATGCGTGACGCGAATCGCGGAATCGCTGCAGTGTGTAAGGTGTCGCGATATCGCTGTCGATAATATCGCTCCATAAAATAGCTCGATAAAACCGTTGTAGAGTGCGGAGGCTTTAAACGTGCAATCCCTTTGACATATTAAAAGTGCTACCAAATTTCCGAACTCTGGTTATATACATCAATGAGAGATTTGTGAAAAGCTTTTTTATCTAAATTTGACTATACATTTAGTCAGTGTCAGACACCCTAATTATCAACAAAACAACACCATCACGCCGTTCCAACGGAGAGCTGACAGAACAAAAGCAACAATAAACAACAAAGACAGACCAGACGCGCCATTAACAAATAAATGCTTTTTGTTTAATAAATTCTGTCGCTAAATGGCACAATTAACTTTGCACAATTATGAAATACATTACAATAATTTACATAATAATCTCGTCTGGAGTTGGTTACAGGGTTGGAGTGAAGGGGGTGGAAAGATCCACTTTATCTACGTTCTTGCTTCAAGTTACGAGTTAATCAAAAATGAACAAAATAGATGCACAATGCACAATGTCTTGCAAAGTATTGGCAGATTGTCGGGCATGTTATCTTGTCGCCTTACTAAGAGCGTAGGTGGAGAATAGTGGAGGTTTGTAAGCTTACCAGTTATTTCAGGGAAATATCAAATAATATATTATTAAGAATATACGAACCAAAATGGCGACGTACTTAAAAAGGGTCAGGTCAGATCAACCCGAAACCGACGAGCATGCATGAAAGGACTTGGAGGAAGCTAGAGAGGTTTGTCAGGAACGTAGCAGGTGGCATTCCGTTGTCTCTGCCTACCCCAGAGGGAAACAGGTGTTACATAAGTAAGAATAAATTTTTAAAAATGTTAAGAGGGTTGTTTAGACCGTCAAAATGAACTACTTTATATGGGACCAACATCGAAATCACGAAAAAAAAAATTTTATATCCCATACATATTTTAGCTCTAGTCGATTTGTAGAGTATAGAACATAATTTATTATTTTCGCGATTTCGATATTATAAATAAATAAATAAATAAAAATTATTTATTTAAGCATGCTATGCTTATGCTTATTTATTTCAGACATTACATCCATATGTTGGTCCCATAGTGAAAGTTGTTCAGTTTGATGGTCTACACCACCCCCTTAAAGGTTTATTTGTATTTTTGAAACACCTTGTATATGTAGGAGTAGGTATGTGTATTAAGAATAAAAAATGAAATAAAAACTAGTGAACTCAGATTTCCGCTTAAGTGCACTTTTAATTGGGCCATTTAAGGTCATTTTTGGAGAGTTGATTGTTTTCGTGTATCTAGTTTTTTTACTGATCAAAGGTAACAGACCAAAAAATATTTGCTTTCGGAAAATTATACGACAAGGCATAATGCTCACGCGGAATCATGCGATATGGCTCATGGTGACACGAAAGAAGAAGCAAGCTAATGCTTGTTTCCAAATCTCCATCACATTGCCAAGTCTTTCTCAATGACATGCCATCGACCAGGCAGAAGAACTCGAAAGACCCCCTAGTAATAGAAAGTACGTCCCAGAACAAAGACGTGATAAAGTCAAATGAACCCGTCGGCTCGTTAGGGGGGAATTTGCGAGTGACTCAGAGTTTCATCTACAGTTTATTTTGATGTTTCTAGGTTACGGAGATAATCCATACTAATATTATGAATGCGAAATCATATAGTCGTATCTGTTACGATTCACAGAACCGATTTTAATGAAATCTGTCGGTCCAGCATGGTTTCTAAGCGCGACTTTAGCTCTCTGAAAATCACGGGAAGAGGTATTTTTCTAGGCAGCGAAATAGCGTCCGCGCAAGGGAAAAAGTGCTCGTTGCGCGCGGACTAACTTTTAATATGGATTTACATTTCGGGTCAATTCCTACTGAAAGAGCAGCGACCGGCAGAGCGCGGCATTTTACCTAGCATATTGAACTTTTACCTTTAATTATTTCATCTTTTTTTTTAATGTTACTTATTATTTTGTACAAAACATTTTACTAATTTAATTAGCTTATTAATAATTATTAGATGACAAAAAAAAACGAAAATATCCTAAAACTATAATATGTAATATCCTAAAACAAATAATATCTTTTATTTTTATTTATTTCCTTTTTGGAGAATTTACAGCTAAATAACAGTTTGATATGGACAAATTTATGGTCAGATGCTGATAAATGTTCCATTTTCTGACATGACATAAAATGTCAGAACGGGGAACGGGTAGTTGAACTGTCATTCTATCGCGTCAATTTTATCTTATCTCACTATAAGCAAAAGCATAAGCATATGCTCACGACTATATTCCCCGAAGGGGTAGTCAGAGATATTCTGAAACCTCAGAACATCCACGTTTCACCAGTAGTACCGAAACGCTGTCCAGTGTGACGGGGGGTGAGCCCGTCGCTACTTGTAATGGACAGTGGTTGTATCTCACTATAGATCAAGTTAAATAGTCTAGATAAAATGCCGCGCGCTGCCAGCCACTGCTCTATCAGTGGGAATTGACCCACGTATCTACAAACACAGAAACGCCATTGGTCAACGTAGACCAATCACATTCAACCACGTATCTGTCACCAAACTTTACAAGCAGTAACAAAAATGGCACTCCTTCAAAAAGCCGTACTTCCCCGCCGCCTTGCTTGACATAAATAATAATAACTTGGCCAGTTCACGGCAAAGCGAATGCTTAATCCAAATTATACGGTTCTGCAAGTCGGTGGGGAGTTAGAGGCCCTTGTCCATTGGTGTCGACTGGAGGCAACTTGAAACATTGGGGTGGATTTTAGACTGTTTGATAGTTTATTTAACACATTCGTGAGCTCCTTCTATTTTCAGAGTTTTTCAATTGGGGCACTCTCAACAATTATGAAAAAACTTTAGGTCGAAAATTTGTTAAATCGAATTAAAGATTGAAAAATTAAATCTCGGACGGGACTTGAACCAGAAACTTTCTAAACCGAGGATTTGCTTTCGTCCAATAACTAAGCAACCGAGCCAAACTACGTCAGAGAACGATATTCTTCAACCTACACCGTCTTAAGGGACGTGGCGCCATCTACTGGCAACTTTTCAAACTACCAACTCGCAAGTCCAATATCACAACTAGAAATTATAGATGACACAACCCGTTCCAATTTCAAAAGTTTATTATAAACATTTTACAGCCATGTTGTGCTTTTTCAAATCAAAGAAAATGTTATTAAATAAGGTAAATTGTTTAGTTTTTGAGATATGGGATATTTTCAGAATACACGCAATTTTGAGTTTAGCAACCGCAGAAATAACTTTTATTCCTTGAGAAATAGGGAAATACTATGAAATAGAAATCTGTTATTACTTCCGATAAAATGAACATTCTATAAATATTATTTTATTATTAACATTCTATTTTAACACATTTAAATGAATATGATTAATTTTGTGTGTACACACGGCGACACATCAGGTTACGCACACTGTTATTTGTTAATCTACAACATTGTATTGTCCTATACAAATAAATAAAATATAAGGTCTAACAAAATTAGGTGAAACTATTTTAAGGGGATGATCAGACCATCATCATACTGAACAACTTTCTCTATGACCAATATCGAAATCGCGAAAGAAAAATCTTCGGTCCCATACATTTAGGTCGAGTAGGTTTGTATGGAACAGCAGATTTTTTTTTCGCGATTTCGATATTGGTCCCAAAGAGAAAGTGGTTCAGTTTGATGGTCTGATCATCCCCTTGAAATAGTTTCACCTAATTTTGTTAGACCTTATATGTATACCCATAACTACACTAAGTACAAAATATTGCGGTAGAGAGCCTGCATAGACGCGGCTGCCGGCGCGGGCGCAGCGAGCCGTGAGACGAAAAAACAACAACATACCGCACCCTCTCGCACGTTTTGCAGCGTTCAACTTCTAATAGTTCAAAGTCCAAACAGGGTAGCTTGAGCTGACGCCGTGTGTACGTCCGAAAGGGCAAGATTTGGCGGAATCCGGTTTACTGTACTAACACCCGCAACTTGTTAAACCTAAATTTATGCACAATAAAGATTTTACTTTACTTTACCGTGAACTGGCTACGGTACCATTTACTATGCGTGGTCCCACACCGTCTTGGCTGGTTTTTAAATATCTCCCACGACATTCTCCTGATCATAACCAGGTAGGGTTGTGAAATGATGAAAGGATTAAAATCTCACACTAACATCCGTGAATAGAACTACGTCAACATCTCATAATCATCTCGGAACCGTGCATATTCCCTGCACAGTAAGTAACACTAAACCTACTCAAGGGACACTAACAATGGGTCTATCTAACTATGACAAGTCCGTCCCCCAGGCCGCCCCTTCCGATGCATTGTACAGAATAATCCAAATTATACGCTACCAAATCTAGGGTGATTTCCAATGAAGCCGACATATTTTTGTGTCGACATTTTATTCTAATTTGGTATCTGAAATTCTGAATTCTTTTCTGTTAGAGCACTATTACTTCCAGTAAGAGGTCAAGTCTAGCTCGTTTTTCAATGTTACAGTTTTGTGAAGACTTCTAATTGCACTTGATATCTAAATTATTTTGATTTCAGTGATTTTCATCTAAGAACAGATTCAGTAGTCACATGGTGCCCCTGTACTCAAATAAAAAAAAGGCGCGTTCTCTTCTACTTCTACCCCAAAAAGTTTAGCCGTACGTACCATACAAGGGGATAATTGGCGTCCCGCAAACATCTTTCCCGGGATGCTTCCTCTTAGGCTCTAGAAACGGGACGTCTCGCGTTGTCAACCCTAGCCCTAAGTCCTCATCCTCAAAAATTTAATACAAGAGAAGCCTTGCTGCAACAGCAAATTTTAATGGAAGTTGTAGCAAAGTTTGTGATCACCACGAAAGGGATTACAGCCGTGAATTTGTGCTAAATCTAGCGTTTTTAGATTCTCAGTAAAATATGTAACATTTCAGTACCGATTTCCTTCGCATTTAGCATTCTAAATCAATCGTCACTTACTACTTTAGGAACTGCAGTCTATAATTTTCATCGTCTTTGATATTGTAACGTTACACCCCCAGGGTTCGAGTTAAAAATGCAGTTTTAACGCCTTGATTACAAGCTTCGTGTCCTTGACCATGTGCTTCTTTTAGTTTCAAGTTCACCAAACTGCGTTCCAGCAACAAACCTCACATAGCCGGGCAACTGTGATCGCTGAGCATTAGCAGTACAACGGCGGAATCAGCGGTACTTATTAAAATATGTCTCGTCCAAGGAGATGTCTTTATGAAAGGAACCAATTAGATCTTGCTGTGCTTCCCCGTATCCCGCCGATTTTGACGATTTCCTTTTCGTACAGCAATCTTCAGCAAACTTATTGGTCTGCGGCTTCAGTCCAGAACTGGCATAGCGGAATTGGTGGACGTGGCGTGGGGCGAAAAGCACCTTAGCAAAACTTGCAGTTAGATGAGCCCTCTTGTGGGGCAAAAACAAGTAAAGTAATAAACCGGCCCGGACATGTCTGTTGTATTCGGAGAAATGGGCTAAAATCACAAGACTGGCTTCCCCAGGATCGTTGACGAGGTAGAGCCAGAAAAAGACCAAGAGATAATGCCCGGTCAATAGTAGCACCCAATATAGAATTTGAGGAAGGCTGAACAGGCTAAATTAAAAATAAGTTACAATGTAATCAAGGTCGGAATCATCGCATTAAAAGCTATTTGAGGATCAGCGATGTGAAAAATGGCGAATAAAGAAACTACCAAAAATCTGATAACAAACCTGTTTAGACCACAATTAAAAACCAAAAAGTCTTTATTACTCCAAATCCTTATCTACAAATCGAATAAACAGAGGCAACCCTAATGGATTTAAAAAACTCATCCGAGATCTCCCCCTCATCAAAAAACATAGTCCGAGCTAATAAATCAAAAGTTTTACGGTAGATTAGCGAGAAAAAAAGAGAAATTACGAATTGTTTTCTCCCCTTGATGATACATACAGATATAATCGACCCACTGCCGATATCAACTATAGCAACTGCTAATTTATAAAAGCGGTCAGGTACGCTGGATATTATATTAAAAGTGTAATGAATGATAATCATTGTTTACGCTAAACATAACACTCTCACTTTCTTAATACACTCCTTGACAGGAATTTTAATAACGTGAATTATATCTTAAATATAATCTGATTTGATGCATGTATCAATAATGATTTGGGGCTTCAACTGATACCTGAAGAAACCAGAGTTCGTCCATTTGCTGGCTAATCTTTCCACTAAAGCATGAATGATTTTCATGCGCTCTGACTCGTAAAGAAGATAATTTGATGTAGGTGGTGGAATTTTTCGGAAAACTAAACACCGCTCCACATGAGTCGCAAATATATGCACAGAATAATACGCAACAAATATAACAAGAAAGGGCAGCTCGTAAGCTTTCAAAAATCTAAACACGCTATGATCCATAAATGAAAAAAAGCCAGGGATCGCAATAGTAAGTCAGAGATTTGTAGTGCTTCAATCACGTAGACGTTTGACGCAAAATAGTGTTAATTTTTTAGAAGGTAAAAAAATTTAGACCTTATTTGACGCGACCTCAATGCCCTCCGGAATTATCAAAAACTTTGCTACACATACACCAGCATATTCTTCATACAACATATTGTAAAATGGGTCATACACTGTCATAATGGCAACACGGCCGCGGGATAGGGCGAGAATAAAAGAAAAATTTGGCGCGAAAGCACGTGGCGGTCACGCGCCATTTTGAGTTGTCATGTCACCGAAATGTTTAGTTTTTTGAAAGGTTAGTAGATTGTAAATGTAAAAAATTACAGACGTTCATAAGCTCACGACCTCAATCCTTTTCAGGGCAGTCAGAAACTTTGCTGCAACTATAAACTTTCAACAAGGCTCACCTTTAGCATATTGAAGGTTTCATGATGGAATGAAGTGTCAAGTGGTGACATGTGGCTATCCAACGGCTACCCGCAAGCGTGTTTACGCTTAAAGCTTCGGTCACACAGGGGCGGTTCTGCGGGAAACTAATATCTCCGAAACCGCGAAGATGTTTGTGTGTTTTATAGGGTGTGGTTTGGTGGCCATGTTCGAGTTTGTAGGCCCCTGCCACAGAGAAATAAGCGCGGGTTCGGAGATATTAGTTAAGCGCAGGTCCGCGCCCGGACTGCTTTCCCGCAGAACCTCCTCTGTGTGACCGAAGCTCAAAGCGGACTAAATGCCTTAGTCGCCTCGTACGCCACCTACATGAGATACCTAGAGAGAGAGACCTATATGAGATGGGGTCGACCATTCCAAGGTACACCACACGGCGAGAATAAAAAATAATCAAATTTCAAAATACGTATCAAACATTGATATTAAAATCAAGGTGTCACACAATTTGGTTCATGTCTTCAACATTTATTCAATAAATAAAAAAAAACATTTAATTACAGATCAGAATACGATCACAATTCAAGCCACTTGGTTCCTGTTCCTGATCATTTCCCCCTAAAACCAACAGCCACTCGACAATATGGCCACGAAACTTCCCACAACAAACGAGCACTGTAGTGCTCAATGGTCCGAAAGGCCACCATGTAACGTGGCACGTGACCACTTAGTTAAAACTGTTTAGGAAATATTAGACCCTTAATATGATTCGACAGGGTATTTATTTTGGCGGTCTGCGTTCTTATTATAAGATATTACTCGTATGTTTGATTATGAATCAATAATTCTTCCAATTCACGTATATCTTCTAATCGTGTGGGCAAGCCGTGGTGTACCTGGGTCTCTGGTGAAGAATCTTTCACGCTGATCTATAGTTACAATTTCAAAAGATGTCCGGTACTCTGATCATTTCAAGTGCACTAGCAGTCGAGTGCTAAACACAGATTCACTTTCTCGTCCTTCATCATCATCCTATTTAAGTCCCACTCTGCAGGGCTCAGGCTTACCCATTTCATCATATTATCATCCACAGCTGAACATAGGCTTCTCCCAAGGCGCGCCACAAAACTCTGTCCACGGCCTTCCTCATCCAGTCGCTCCCCGCTCCTTTTTTTAGGTCGTCTGTCCAGCAGGGCGTCCCACACTACGCCTACCAGTTCGCGGTCTCCACTCTAGAACTCACACCGGTTGTCAGTTCTTCGGCAGATATGACCAGCCCATTGCCAATTCAGCATTGACTTCACATCCGCTTCGGAATATCTTCATCAGCGAATGCAGGTTTTGTCACGATGTTTTCCTTCACAGATGGAGAGCAGTCTGTATTACGTACTTAAGATAGAAAAACTCATTGGTACATGGCATGGCATACGTGCGGATTCGAACCAGGACCTCAAGATAAAGTTTCCATAGCTCTCCGCAACGCCTCTAATGCTGGTTGGGAAATCTCCACAACGATGGCAACTCAAACTCTATGACATGCCATCGTCTCGACAGAAGGCCGGTTTAAGAGGTGACTAATCCCTTTAGGCACGTCATCACAGTAGGAACCATTTTAAATGGTCATCTAAAAGGCCTAATAGGAATCACTAAATATGTATGAACGTGGTGTCGAGTCCAATAAATTGCATTGCCTTTAGAAGGTTGTTCCCAGCATGACGTAGCTCGTTAGGTGCAGGTTATGTTTGGAATTAAGAATGCTTGATTGGTACACATGTCTTTCCAAGAGGGGTAGGCAGAGACAATAGATCTATACTTGGAAGACGCCTTTGGGGGGGGGGGGGGGGGGGATTTCAGCTAAATTTTCATAGAAATTGTTGCTGTCTGGTTGGTCGGACGTTTAAGTGGAAGCGGGTGGAATATTCGGCCGGACGGAATAATGGCAGATGAACGAAAGAGAGACAGTCAGCAGGCAGACCAGCAGACAGATTGTTGGACGATATCTGTAGAGGCCGGCAAACAGTGGATGAGATTAGCGTGGGACCGTTCTAGTTAGCATGAAAATAAAGAGTCCTGTACCCAGCAGTGGGCTTTACCGGGTTGATGATGATGATGCTGAACGCCAGAACTATCAATTAAAAACGGGATTGAATTCATGATATGCAAATCTTCAAGAAAAACACAAAAAATAAGTTATAGCCTGTAAGATCCCACCGCAGGGCAAAGGCCTCTTCTCAAGAATAATGGTGAGAGGGAGTGGGCCATACTCCACCACGCGGGCCCAGTGCGTTTTGGAAGAATAAAATTTTATTATTCGATTAATTTTAAGTACGCACATACCCTATCAAATAAATCCAATATGCTCCAAAAATATAACCAAAACATTCAGTAACATACTTCACGCTGATTTCAATAATTACACGCGATCATATCTCTCCGAACTCTCAGTCTAACTTGTGGAACAAGTTGCGGGAGTGAAAGGGACGAAAAACGGGAGTGTGCGCGACTTGGAACGGATTTGTCACTAACGTAACAAATATTGTCGACCGTGAAGTGAAGTGATTATTAGGGGTTCCGTAGGTCGCATTCATAGTGCGGCTAGTTTGTGTCCGGCTCGAAGGACCAACTTTTTAGGAATTAGATATCTATTACGGCAATTAGTAATTAGTAACCGTTTATCGAACAACACATCCTGATATTTGTTTTTGTACAACGTTCTTCTCAGCACACACACATGCGTTGTGCCAACGTCGTAGGTCGTCAGCAGTTAAAGTATTAAGTGGAACAGCTTGTCAGCAACAAATCCATGTTTTTGAAGTGAAACTTCTTATGGCAGGGCTTTGAAATTCTAATCCGCACCTTTTTGTGTGACGGAAGTTCGAAATTTAAATCGAGATTGGAAGTTAGAAATTTAAATCGGGAGAAGTTTCACATTTCCCAGGCGGCCCGTGATTGGCAACTTTTTTTGTTTAACGTCCGTCTCAGCACACACGCATGCGTTGCGAGACTTGCAACTTTTTGGAGGCATGGGTCATTCTATCGTCCAGATCTCTACTGCTCTCTAAGGCTGACGATGATTAAGAAAAAAGTAGCAAAAACTAGTCCAGACTATAACTACAACCATTTCAACGTGGGGCGGTACAGTCATTCGCCTAGTATGATTAATCGAAGCGAATTTAACGCCGCGGTGCGTCCGACCCCTCTTTTTGTGTTCGACTGTACGGTAGGGTTGCATTGCACTTTTGTTGGTACAAGTACTTTTTGATGTCCGATTGTGAGAATGGGAAAAAGATAACAAATTTAGTATAAGCGTATGCTCACGACTGTATTCTTCATAATTAATATTTAAATGCATGTGCTCACGACTTTAATCCCCGAGGCGGTAGTCAGAGATATTCTGAAACCTCAGAACATCCACGTTTCACTAGTACCGAAACCCTGTCCAGTGTGACTGGGAGTGAGCCCGTGGCCACTTATAATGGACATTAACAATACATGCCTCGAAATTGAAACACGCAGGTTTCCTCACGATGTTTTCCTTCACCTAAAAGCCAGTGGTGTTACAAATCGTACATAAATTCCGAAAAACTCATTGGTACGAGTCGACCTGGACGGGGATCAAACCATCGCCTCCTGCACGGCAGGCAAGGTTACTCGCCACTGGATCCAAAAACGGAGTAAAAACTCTAATAGCAATAAAACACCTCAAATGAGATCATCCCAACCGCTCCAACCCCCCAATTAACCGAAAATCTCTCCGTAAACAAGTTAACCCTAAAAAAGCGTCCAATATTTGAGTACAAACATTGCCTAGTGGTCGCCCCGCGTGTTTGCCTGCCTAAACAAACAGTCGGCTACCAATCGGAATAATATAACGGGAATGGGTCCAGAACGGTCTTTTAGATAGATTGAAATCTGTAGTGTATCTGAATGACAGAATACGAAACAGTGTAATTAGAGAAAGATGTGGATTGAAAGAGGATTAGTGACAAGGATTGAAAAGGGAATGCTAAGATGGTTTTGTCCTGTGGAAAGGTTGAGTGTAAGGAAAAGTATCAATAACCTTTAAATCACATACTCTACCCATCAAACTGAACATCTTTTACTATGGGAGGAAACCTATTAGAACAAAAAAACCTCAAATCAAATACAGTAAAACCCAAATAATTTCTAAACCAAAAGTATTTTGTTTACTAAATGACTTTTAATTGTTTAATAGCATATGCTCACGACTATATTCCCCGAGGGGGTAGTCAGAGATATTCTGAAACCTCAGAACATCCACGTTGCACCAGTAGTACCGAAACTCTGTCCAGTGTGACGGGGAGTGAACCCGACGCCACTTATAATGGACAGTGGATACAATACAAGCCTCGAAATTGAAGCATGCAGGTTTCCTCACGATGTTTTCCTTCACCGAAAAGCCAGTGGTGTTACAAATCGTACATAACTTCCGAAAAGCTCATTGGTACGAGTCGGCTTGGACGGGGATCGAACCATCGCCTCCTGCACGGCAGGCAAGGTTACTCGCCACTGGACCACCACGGCTTTTTTTCAGCATTTTGGTACCAATGAGGTACCAATTAGGTGAGCTTGTTAATCCAAACCAAAGCAACACCCATTTAAGAAATGTATTCAAAAATAGAAACTTTTAAAAAATTCTCACCCGCTGTCTTCCAAAGACAAACATGGCGAAATCACGATTTAAACTTAATTAAATACAATTAAAATAAATTGAACTATCCTTTTAAAGGGTTAAGAGAAATAGCTAAGAAGAATATCCGACCTAATACGGTTCGGATAAGATTGATTATTGCAAATTAAATGCCTCATTAAGATTTTTACACAGTTTTTCACACTTTCTGTCTTTGGTAAGGTATTTTTGATGAGCTCTGCCTTTTTGTTTGGATTCAAACTGGTATTTGCTTGCATTTATACAGGGTGAAATTGATATCATTAGCATCCTTTTAAACTAAGAGTCTACCCATCAAACTGAACAACTTTTACTATGGGAGCAAACCAATTGGAGCAAAAAAATAATCAGCTGTCCCATACTAAACTGCCCGTCGCCACCGCCCGCTGCCTACACGACTCAAATGTATGGGACAGCAATTATTTTTTTGGTCCGATGGTTTGCTCCCATAGTAAAAGTTATTCAGTTTGATGGGTAGACTCTTAGTTTAAAAGGATGCTAATGATATCAATTTCACCCTGTATATAGCATAAGCATAAGCATATGCTCACGACTATATTCCCCGAGGGGGTAGTCAGAGATATTCTGAAACCTCAGAACATCCACGTTTCACCAGTAGTACCGAAACCGTACCCGTACCCTGTATATAGGGTCCTTCTTAATATGCTGACACTTTTTTAAGGAGATGATCCGACCATCAAACTGAACAACCTTCTCTAAGCGACCAACATCAAAATCGCAAAAAAAATCTGCTGTTCCATACAAAACTGCAAACCTACTTGAGCGAATTGTATGGGTCAGCTACTTTTTTTTCAGCACGAAGGCATTGTCGCACTTTAAGCGGGGGTATTACAGAACGACGCTCAAGTGGAGATCTTTAATCTTTAAGTAAAGATCGACAAGGATGCACGTATACGTTGTATGTATTTGGATCCTTTTCTATCTACACTCAAGAAGAGATCTCCACTTGAGTGTCTTCAGAACGACACTCCCCCCTTATGTTAATGTTATAGCCTGTAGAATCCCACTGCAGGGCAAAGGCCTCCTCTCTCGAATAAGGGTGAGAGGGAGTGGGCCATACTCCACCACGCGGGCCCAGTGCGTGTTGGTGGAGGCAAGTTACTGGTCACCTTGCTGTCAGAGAATTTTCAAGCCGCCAATAGGCCTCTGACCTAGCTTAACGAATAGTTACAACGCCATCTGACGGAACATCCGAGACCAACTGCTTAACGTGCCTTATTTCGCCTAAAATCAAAAAAGTATCTCAATAACGCAATGCCGCTCGTATTGCGTCTAAGTAAATTAGGCGACGGGGGCTCAATTTATGCGGTCCATTCGCTATAGGCTGGTCACCTATCTTCCGCAATTTTAATTTAATCAAAGTTATTAGTCGAACAAACATCAATACAATCATAAAAGGGGGATCGTTGCATATAGTCATCGGTCTCGGATATAATTTCATTTATCATCGTGTTTACTTTATCTCCCTTCTGATTCGAGTGTGGAATGACCTTTTCGTTTTAATTGACTTTCCATTGTGTGTTTGGGATCAGATTTCAGTGGGACGTTCTAGGTCGATGATCAGACCGTCAAATTGAACAACTTTCTTTATTCAGCGAATATTTTGGTCCTTTAGAGAAAGTTGTTCAGGTTTGATCATCCGCCATCAACAGATAGCATATTAAATTGGTGTATGTGTGTAAGTATGTACCTAATGTATTATAGGGACCATCAAATTGAACAACTTTTTCTATGGGACCGAAGTCGGAATTGCGAAAAAAATATATGCTATTTCCATAGACTAAGATTTTTTTTCGCTTACGCTGGTAGACGGAACATCAGTGTAACCGCGTATAAGATAGCGATCCTATACAATTTGTATGAAGATAGAGGTCTGACTCCGGAGTCAGACAGCCGGCGTAGAACAAAAAAGTGGTTACGTCGATAAGGATAGCAATAAGTAGCGATCTCCTTTATTAACTAGAGCGAATTTGCTATGTGCATATCTTACTGATAGAATATGACAAGACACGTGCTTCCTTCTAGTACCTTCTCTTTCTACGACTATTTCATACAAAACAGCTATCCTACACTACTATAATCCTATAGCAGATTTTTTCCGCGGTTTCGATGTTGGTCTCTGGTCTGATCATCCCCTTAAAAAAATTTCAGCATATTAAGTTGGACCCTTTATTCATGTGTGTATTAGGTATGTATTAAAATAATAAATCATAATTTATCTGAAACACATGTAACCAAAGAGTTCACAGGCCGTGTTATCTCTCCACAATATACTATGATGATACTATACTACGTCTATTTATCATTAAAAAAATTGCAACTTAAACTCGTAGTGACGTTGTTTGTTTGGACAGCTGCGCAGGCGCTGCGACGCCATTCGCCGGAGAGCGGGGGCCAATCAGAACGCTTGAATCGAATTTGGAATTAGATCGAGTACAACATGAATAGGCGGTTTTGTTTTAATTGTGAATTACGAAAGATTTGGGTGATGATTAAGCATAGCATAATAGCATATGCTCACGACTATATTCCCGAGGGGTTAGTCAGAGATATTCTGAAACCTCAGAACATCCACGTTTCACCAGAAGTACCAAAATTCTGTCCAGTGTGACGGGGTGAGCCCGTCACATCAGGTGAAAGGCGGAAAAGATCCATAAATCCCAGTTTGTCCCCCCGCTCCCCTCCCTCTGGCTACGTGCGTACAAGAGGTGAAAACTTTAAAAAGTCATGAAGAAATAAAGTTTTAGCATAAGCATAAGCATATGCTCACGACTATATTCCCCGAGGGGGTAGTCAGAGATATTCTGAAACCTCAGAACATCCACGTTTCACCAGTAGTACCGAAACTCTGTCCAGTAATAAAGTTTTTTTTAAATGAAATAGGTTAAAATATAATAAAAACATTTCAACGGGTTCTTTCCGCATTCTTTATCATTAGGTAATCAATTTTTTAATGATGTAAACAAAATTAATTATAATTAATTATTTATCTCACTCGTACAAGAGTTGATAACCCGCAGGTTACTACGTCTATCTCATCGGGAATGAAGGGGTTAAATGTCACGATTGTAAGCACCGCACGCTTATTGTTTATTAAGAGGATAGACGGTCTGAAATGCTAATTTGGAGAATAGGTCACTTTTCCGACTGTTTACGTATTTGTCCGATCCGCCCCACCCATACACCCCATCGACTAGAGTGCGAAAGAGACAACTGCAACTCGAACTGATTTTATCTACATAAAATCGACGAAAACAGCATTTCGTATTCCCCTGTTTTCTCCTCCAAAATTAAACCAATTTTAATAATTCTTTCAAGAACAATATGAGAAAGACTTTGGCGTCTGTACGTTTTGCTTTTTTTGTTTATATTCGTCAAATTTGTTTGCTGGATGTCTGAAAACGGGCGGTAAAATTGGTCATTTTCGAAGGTCCCTAGTTCATACAGTAATTAATTAATGCAAAAAAGCAAAACATAGGGACATAGCAGAAGCAACATAGATTGTATGATAAAAAAATTGTTGGTCTAGTGTCGTAATCCAGGGAGAAAACAGGGGAATATGTTTGTGTGGAAAAAACCGTACTCGCCTATCCTCTTAAGCGCGATGTTTTTGTTTTGATTGCCATTTGAAGTGTTAAATAATAAAGATCATTGGGTGAAATCTGACCCAGCTAACTAAAATTTTTACAAAAACCAAATTGGTTTTAAAATGTTTAGTATTAACCTACATTAAATTTTATGTAGTTATTTATTTTCTAAACCATGGGAATAAAAAGGGGTTCGTATCGGAATGACCTAAAAGCAAATTGACCTACGTATCATAACGACCTAAAAGCAAAACGTCCTATTATCAAATCGACCTAAAAGCAAAACGTAATATTAGATGATGATGATGATATTTTGATGATTTTCAATCAATTTGGGTCGAGAGAAAGAGACGTTGGGGCAGACGTTTTTTTCTGTAGGTCGTGGGTATAGGTCCCATACATTTGGCTCAAGTAGGTTTGCGGTTTTGTATGGGACAGCTGATATTTTTTCGCGATTTCGATGTTGGTCCCATAGAGAAAGTTGTTCAGTTTGATGGTCTGATCATTCCCTTAAAAAGTGTCAGCATATTAATAAGGACCCTGTATTAGGTAGGTACATATCATAGTAAAGTTGCAAAGTCAAATGTCACTAGTAACCGATAGCGGGTTCGAAGCCCGTTTGATAAAGATTCAATTACATATACATATGCATAATAAAATCTCGGTGGCGCGTTTCGGAGAGGGGACTCTCAATCGTGAGGTCCGGGTTCGAATCCGCACGGACAACATGCCACGTACCACTGGCTTTTCGGTGAAGGAAAACATCGTGAAACACCTGCATGCTTCAATTTCGAGGCAAGTATTGTACCCACTGTCTATTACAAGTGGCGGCGGGCTCACCCCCCGTCACACTGGACAGAGTTTCGGTACTAGGTACTGGTGAAACGTGGATGTTCTGAGGTTTCAGAATCTCTGACTACGCCCTCGAGGAATATAGTCGTGAGCATACAAAGTACGAAGTCACGGGCGCGCCGCTATTTCCAACAATATATATAAAACTGCAGTAATTTACAGAATGTCAGTCAGTTTGTCCATAAACCCATAATTCTTATAGACCGAGGCCGGCGGGCCATTCGATGGTAATATAATAACATGTAATTGACTATTTTAAACATTATTTAGCACATATATATTGTCTATTTACTCGTAAGTGCATAAGCGGTTGCATTGATGTTTGGGAGGGCACAAAGCCTATTGCTGCCCTCAATCGACATTGACAAAATGACATTCTAAATTAGAATCTGAATTAATGAAATAAAGTCCAAAGTTGCGGATTTCATGCTACCTCGCCCCCCGCAAAAAGTGGCAGAAAAGTCTGTTAGTAGAATTACACGCGTAACTTGTCCATATATAAATTGTTTAAGACGCTGTTATCCCGTCGAGGCCGTTTTTTGAACACAAACGAAAGTGTTTTAAACCGTGTTTTAAAGTCTGAAATTAAATCATGTCTTATTTAAGGATTGGGCGGATGGGCGACTGTTCTCAATTACACGATTAGATTAAGTTTACTAGATAGAAAAACATCCCAAACTTACCCCTTTTTGTTATGTTTTTTCAATACTATGATTAAACTGCTGATATTTAACTTTTTATTCTTGTACTTAACTAAATACATTAAATATTTCTAGTGAACTCAGAAGAATTTTTAGCTTAGAAACTCCCATGAGCAAAGATATTGACGAAAAACACGTTTTTATGCGATCCTGCTTTCAATTGGAGCGGGATGGCTAATTGTTAACTTATGCTTGCAAGAAAGAGACGCTTGCACTGGGATAACCTAGCCTTAAGGCATGAGATGACTATAACATTGGAATCAGTATATTTAAAAACGAGTTTCTCACGAACCCCTCGTGACAATAAACCAAGTATGATTGATACATGGCATGTAACAGTTTCAACATGCGACGTGACTTACTATATTTGGTTGGGTTATTTCTGTTAGAGGATTTTGATTAGCACAGGTTTTAAATATGTCCATGCTATTGTAATATTTATGGGTTTGTGGTGCAAGTTAAAAGATGAAGCGGAACTTCTAGTTGACTAAGCAATATACTTGTAAGGAAAAGTATCATTAAACCTTTAAACCGCATAGTCTACTCATCAAACTGAACAACTTTTACTATGAGAGCAAACATGTCGGAACAAAAAAAGACAGCGTTCTATAAAATCAAAGTTAGTAGTAGTCTAGTAGACATTGAAGTTTAAATAAGATAAGATAAAGATAAATATTCTTTATTTGCACACCAAGAATAGAAAAAATACAATTTAAAACAAGTATGAGAAGGGTACAAAGGGCGGTCTTATCACTAAAAGCGATTTCTTCCAGACAACCATTGAATGGAAGAACTG
The DNA here is from genome assembly GCA_963693445.1 of Agonopterix heracliana. NCBI lineage: Eukaryota > Metazoa > Arthropoda > Insecta > Lepidoptera > Depressariidae > Agonopterix > Agonopterix heracliana. The sequence continues at coordinate 777,568 of OY856334.1, forward strand.
TTTACAGAGACAAATGCTGCGGCGGTGCACTAGTAGGTATCTATATACCCATCTAAATATATAGAGTAAATATAATGTATACATACATACACACATACATATATAAATACATAAATATATACATACAAATATAATTATGCTGTTAATATAAAAATAAGAATATCATAGTCAAAAGGACAAATTCATAAAATCAAAACATGATGGATGGATTAAATGGAACAGCATTTTTTTTTTGTTCTGACAGGTAGCAAACCTGCAGCGTGGGCAGGCCCACCACAAGGTGGACCGACGACCTGGTGTAGGCGGCGGGAAACCGTTGGATGAGACCTGTCGTTATGGAGATCCTTGGGGGAGGCCTATGTCCAGCAGTGAACATCCATCCGCTGAGATGATGATGTTGAATATCCTTCACCGTTTGAATAAAGAAATAATATCTCATGACTTAGACCACACCACCGTGTACTCCGTGTACCAAGTCAGTGCCCAAATAAGGCGCCATCAATGACAACGTCTGTCATAGAAAAACGCAACGGTTTGATTGATATTGATATGCTAGCGGTACACTACACGTCTCATTTCACAGAGTTTATATGTCTCTATTATTTATCTTTGGGATTTACTTTGTATTGCTACTGCAGCCTTTTCTACTCCGCGCCTTCGCTGTACAGGGTGTTAGGAAAAGTATAAATTAAACTTTAAACCACATACTCTACCCATCAAACTGAACAACTTTTACTATGGGAGCAAAACGATCAGATCAAAAAAATATATACAGGGTCCAACTTAATATGCTGACACTTTTTTAAGAGGATGATCAGACCGTCAAACTGAACAACTTTCTCTATTGGGCCAAAGTCGAAATCGCGAAAAAAATCAGCTCTCTCATACAAAACTGCAAACCTACTCGAGCTAAATGCTGAGAGCAGATTTTTTTTTCGCGATTTCGATGTTGGTCCCATAGAGAAAGTTGTTCAGTTTGATGGTCTGAACATCCCCTTAAAAAAGTGTCAGCATATTTAAGAAGGACCCTGTATATCAAATTATCTCTTCCCTCGATTTTCCGAGTTTTACGAGTCATCTCAGCCGTGGGCGTCCACTGCTGGACATAGGCCTCCCCCAAGGATCGCAATAACGACCGGTCTTGCGCTGCCCTCATCCAACATGTTCCCGCCGCCTTCACCAGTTCGTCGGTCCACCTTGTGGGGCTGCGTTTTCCGGTATGCGGTGCGGACGTCACTCGAGAACTCTTTGGCCCCATCGGCCATCGGTTCTGCAATGTATCCCGCCAATTGCCACTTTTTTTTTTTTTTTTATATTTATTTATCAAATACATAAACAGACATCTTATGAACTAAAAACATTGATAAACCCGATATCAGGTTTGTCCCACTTAAGCAATTCTTTGGGCTATGTCAACTCTGGCGATGGCTCTGGTTCTTCTGCGTATCTTCATTTTTGATTCAATCCGAGCATAGCCCTCTCCATTGTCCTTTGGGTGACTTCCAGCCTTTTTATAAGGCCTTCGTGAGCGACTATACATCTTTGTTCCATGACTCGCGTATTCATTCAACTCTCTATGTAACAGACTTTTAGAGTTACTGAATAACCAATAGTTAACACTTTCACTGCTGACGACCTACGTCGTAGGTCGGCGACAAAGAACCCACGTTGCTTGTAAGTTAATTGCATTTCGCCTGTGCTTATGACATACCGCGCGAGTCACCGAAAACATTACGCCTGCGAGGGTGACCCACGAAACGAGTGATGTTGATCGTTTCAACGTTACGGCTGTGCGCATGACCTACGAGGGGGGTCACGTTCTATTGCATTTCGCCTGTGCTCATGACCTACAGCGTGAGTCACCTAAAACATACGCGTGACTCACGAGTTGAGCCACGTTGGTCATTTAAACGTTAAAACTATACAAATATGTACAAAATTGTTTATTTTGACTCACAGGTAAAAATATGATATTACAGTAGTAAAATGTTTCTCTGTGGACTACCAAAAGGCATACAAAATATATTGATATTGTGATACCAGAAAAACCCAATGAGATTTTAACGAAATGCGCACAAGACTGTGCGCACGACCTACAAGGGGTGTCAATTTTAGCAATGAGCGAGGATCATTGTATTGTGCTTAGCAGCGAAAGTGTTAAGATTTATCTCATAATCTTAAATTTTCTACGTTAGACACAGAATTAACCTATACCCTATACGTGAATACCTAGGTACTTTTCTTTTCTACGGTATCTAAAAAAACATGTTGTCGGGAACGTATAAATCAAGTTTACTCGTCTAGCGTTCGTGAAATATATACGCTGTTAAAACTTATAGTAGGCAGACTGTTGCAAAGGGGTTAGGAAGGTGTTATGCGAATTCGATAGAAGCGTTTGTCGAAAATAGAAACATCAACTATTTGTTTCATGCATCGTCATCTCTATGGTATCTACTCACATACCATAGACACGGAGATTAGTTTAAAATCGTGGTAAAAAAATAATTTAGGTACCCGATTTAATTGGTTAAATATTGCAAATATATTCAAACTTCGTTTGTATGAAGCGTGCTCAGGCGCTCTCGCAGGTATATCACCTTACACTAGGCGCGCACGAGCAACTATTTGTCTCTCATAGGGTTTGTATAAAAAATGTCGTCGTTACATGCGCGCACGTTCATACAAGCCCAAAGACTTGATGTGACGGACAAATTAGTTGCTTGTGCGCACCTAGTCTTAGAGCGCAGGCAGGGTATAGGTTAAAACAATCATTTTTGCAGTTCGTAAAATATTTCCCTTAGGAGGGGGAGTTCTGACGTCATCAATTTATCTATGGGATTAAAAAAACCTGTTACCTACGCCGTGAAGTGTGGGGTATCTAATGAAAGGGATTCATGAACCAGCACTCGTAGCATGCTACACGTGATAGGGCTTTATCACGCCTTTTATCTCGTTTGTTCGCTCGCAAATAGAAAGAGAGCGAAGGTGTGATAGCGCTATATCACGGTGTCCTGCTACCTATGCAGTTCTAAAAATAACTACACCATTACCTCTCAGCCACTTGTTTTCTAAAAATCCAAAAATAATTTTCAAAACATCATCAAGTTTGGGCTCCTCCAGTTAGGAAACGGCTGCGTAAATTTTCGTAAAGCATACGCCAAATGTCTCGTGCGTGATATACCCATTCTTATGTCAATAAAGCAATTTCAAAAATATGTATGTTTACGATTCTGTTTTCAGTAAACAATTAAATAAAAATAAATAAATATCTTGGACATTGTCACACAAATTATCTGGTCACATTATTCTTAATTTCTTTATTGAAGTTCGATATAATATGAGGATATTATATAGGTTCGATAGGAGTTATACATAAGGCAATTTCAAAAATATTTGCCTGAACCTTGTTGGCCCTATAATATGTTAAAATTAAGAGATAACTAAAAATTGGAGTACTCCATAAAACAAGCTAAATATAAATGTAACATTAATTCAAACTCGCAAAACAATAACACAAGTCAAAACGATCGCAATTCATTTTCGCTTCGCAATAGACGAAGCGAAAACAGTCCGCACCTTCACCCGCCGTCGCGGAATTTTTACTACACATCACCGTAGTCAAGTATTGTAGAGATTTTTATTGACAGCCAAATGAATCATTGGCTAATCGATTCAGAGATTTGCTATAAAATAATTATAGCCGTCTTGAGGTCAGGCAGAGAGTATATCTAGAGGCCAATGGGGTTCTCTTTGCTTTGTGGTGGTAGAATCCAAAAGAGATGATAGCCCATACGGAAGAGAGCTTGCGCCTCAATCATGAGGCGGCGGTTCGATTCCTGGCCTGTACCACTAAGTTCCTCGGAAATTATGTACGGTTGTATTTATCATTTACTAGCTCGGCGGTGAAGGAAAACATCGTGAGGAAACCTGCATTCCCGAGAATGACAAGAAAATACCACAAGTTCGGAGGTATGCGTAAAATATGGGTGAGCTTGGGGCGAACACGAAGGACCAGCGATGGTCCAAGTGTTACATTAACGACCCTTGCTTGCCCAACACAAATCTTAACTATTATAAAACCGTAAAATCATTATAAAACCGTAAAATCATGAGGAACAAAAAAGTAGCGGATTACTTCATATAAAGTCAACTAACACTCGATAGCGGGATTTAAATGACGTGCAGCGCCATCTATTGACAAAATTGTTAGTTTGTTTGTTTGTTCGCACATCACGCAAAAACTACTGAACCGATTTTGATGAAACTTTTATTGTTATACAAATTTGTGCGGACGAAGTCGCGGGAAAACACTAGTAATAAATAAAATAATATAGAATCCAAAACATTTAGTACTTGTGGTGGACTAATGAACGAAACATATACTTCCCCCTGCAGGGCACACCGTGGTGGTCCAGTGGCGAGTAATCTTGCCTGCCGTGCAGGAGGCGATGGTTCGATCCCCGTCCAGGCCGACTCGTACCAATCAGTTTTTCGGAATTTATTTATGTACGATTTGTAACACCATTATTGGCTTTTCGGTGAAGGAAAACATCGTAAGGAAACCTGCATGCTTCAATTTCGAGGCATGTATTGTACCCACTGTCCATTATAAGTGGCGACGGGCTCACCCCCCGTCACACTGGACAGAGTTTCGGTACTACTGGTGAAACGTGGATGTTCTGAGGTTTCAGAATATCTCTGACTACCCCCTCGGGGAATATAGTCGTGAGCATATGCTGTATGCTGCAGGGCACAGGCCTACAATCAAGGTGGGTGTATGTACGTTAGTCCACCACGCGTGCACAATGCGGATTGGTAGACTTCATATACGTATGAGAATGCCTTCTTTAGCGTATGCTTCTTCTTTATATGCTGACACTTTTGACGGCCCGGTAGCTCAGTCGGTAGTGAACCTGCCTGCTGTACTGAGGGTCGCGTGTTCGAATCCCGTAAGGGACAAATATTTGTATGATGAATATGAATATTTGTACCCGAGTCATGGATGTTTGTATCTATATATGTATTCTATATCGTTGTCTAGTTATCATAATACAAGTCCAGACTAGATTCTGGAACTTTAAATGTGACTAGATAATTTGTGTGACAATGTCGAAGATATTTATTTACTTTTTAAAAGGATTATCAGACCGTCAAACTGAACAACTTTTCCTATGGGACCAACATCGAAACCGCGAAAAAAAAAATCAGCTGTCCCATACATTTGGCTCGAATAGGTTTGCTGTTTTGTATGGAGCAGCTTGTTTTTTTTTGCGATTTCGATGTCGGTGCCATAGAAAGTTGTTCAGTATGATGGTTTGATCATCCCCTTAAAAAAGTGACAGCATATTAAGAAGGACCCTATACAAGGTGTTTCATAAGTAAGAATAAATTTTTGAAACTCTTAAGGGGGTTGTTTAGACCGTCAAACTGAACAACTTTCTCTATGGGACCAACATCGAAATCGCGAAAAAAATAATTTCATATCCCATACATATTTTAGCTCTAGTCGATTTGTAGAGTATAGAACATAATTTTTTTTTTCGCGATTTCGATATTGGTCCCATAGTGAAAGTTGTTCAGTTTGATGGTCTACACCACCCCCTTAAAGGTTTATTTGTATTTTTGTAACACCTTGTATAGAGGGGATGAAAAAAATACAATATTTTTTTACCTAATTTCGACTCTTCGACCTAAGTTCCAGGGAAAGTTTCTCAGTTTGACCAACACATCAATCTCCTTGAAGGTCCATGAATCGGGTACAAATATTTGCCCCTCATGGAATTCGAACCGGCGACCCTCGGAGGCATGTGCACTACCAACTGAGCTATCGGGCACTCTAATCATCACAAGCATATTCATTTAAAAAGCCTCAAAAAGAATAATTTTGAAACCTACAACCGTATCAAATCATTCACCGCAGGCTCGCTACCTTGTCTGCGTATTAAAGATATTTACCCCGTAACACTATTTACTCAGATGTTTCATCGGTTAATATATTCATAAAGAGAATATACAAATGATTTGCTGAAGCTACACCGGACCAGTTGTCCCATATTGGAACGGTTGAAAAAACCTTTCTGGTTATTGGATTGTAATTGGCTATATAAGAGACTTCACGGTTTTATTTCTCGTAAGTGTATAGCATGGCTAGCATGGCAGCGTGATTAGCGTTATCGCACCTTAGCTCTCTTTCTATTTGCGCGCGAACGAACGAGATAAAAGACGTGATATAGCCTTAGATCAAAATTAAATTAATGGATAGGCCTAAAGCGCGGTAAGTTGAAGCAAACTACTGGTGCACTTGGTCCATACAAACTAGCGCCATTATCTGTCAAATCTAGGGCACTTGCATACAAAATTGAAGTAAACCTTTTATTTGTTTTGCCTCATTTTTCTGGTTTGAAATGTTCGCGTAAGGCCTATCCATTCATTTTATTTTGATCTAATTATATAGCCATATCACATGCAACATGCTATGGCAGCTGATATAGGTATGCTCTTAACTACAGGGTGAAATTGATATCATTAGCATCCTTTTAAACAAAGAGTCTACCCATCAAACTGAACAACTTTTACTACGGGAGCAATCGTATCGGAGCATTAAAAAAATCTGCTGTTTAGTTCTTGTTACCTTATCCAGCAGATTGTTGGACATAATTATCTTTCATAAAAAGATTGTCAAACAATTTGTCAGATAAGTTAAAAAGGGAGCTATGGGAAAAGGACCAATCGCGTCGCCCCAGTTGGTTTGTTTTTGTTTGTAAAATATCTTTATTGTCAATAATAATTAACTTATAGTCTAGTGTACATTAGAGCCTAGGAATAAGTATCATAATTTTTATAGTAAACAGTTTAGCAGGCTATCTAGCCTATTTAAAACTTTTGTGCAATGGTTCTTAAGAAAATGATTATTAGTATGATAATGGACTGATATTTTCCGAAAAGGGCAAGTTCGTAGCACCCTCAATCGACGGAAGTGCATGAAGAGATGTATGAATGTGAATGAGGCTAAAGAGGTGTGTCAGAGTCGTAGCGTGTGGCGGTCCGTGGTCTCTGCCTACCCCCATGGGACGATGGCTTTAGCTTATGTATGTATGTATATGTCTAGTGATGATAGGCAGAAAAACAATTACAATAATTCCTTTAGTCACCCCATAAAAAGCTGGAAGAATTATCGCAAAATCCAAACCATAAATTGAAACGAATAATTTTGAAAATCACTTTATAATTAGCTTAATAAAACAGGTGGTAATTTTGAAAACATATGGGCTAGAAAATTACCGAATTATTGTTTTTGTATGGAGATTTAACATGGGAAAAGGAAGCACCTGCCAGATGGTATGGACTAAATAGGCCTGTTAAGTTTACAAATAGTACACAACTGTGGCACGAACTGGGACCAACTGCTTATAATGTCTTGCAAAGCATGGAGGCGCTGAAGATCAAATAGTATAACCTGCCACTAAAATCATAGACTTAAGACTTTTATAACCATGAATATGATAGCAAAATAGTGTTGGAGATTATACAATTTGAGGACCTTGGTCAGACACATGTGCCCAGCTATAGAAAAAAATATGGTTACATTGATAAGGACAGCAATAGCTATTCTAATTATTAGGTTTTAAGGGCTGGGTCAATGACCAATAGCTACCGCAACCTGGACAAATCTATTGTAGCTGTCACCCACCCCACAGACTTCATGAACCGTGTTATGCGTGGGGGGGGGGGGGGTCCCCTAACGTCAGTAGGTGTTATCACATACCCACCCAGATTGCGGGTCCTGCTGTGAATCATCATCATCATCAAAACCCTGTTGTAGCTTACATTTCAGGATCATTACAATGTATGTGAGTGTTATTAACAAACTTCAACAAAAGAAGGAGGTTCTCAATTCGACCCGTATGTTTTTTTAATGAAATTGACCAAATTGGTGACCTGCTTAAAAATCTACTGAAAACCGACGAGCATGCAAGAAAGGGCTAATGAATGTGGAGGAAGCTAGAGAGGTCTGTCAGGAGCGTAGCAGGTGGCGTTCCTATGTATTTATGTAACCTGCTGGACAAATGCTTCAACCGTTATGACATCAACAACAACATCACAACCATACTCCTATTACGGGTGGCCAGAAATTTTACTAGGCACAACTATCAACTATCTTAAATACGCAAAATGTGCATTATACAGGGTGGAAAGTTAAGATGGGCCACAAAGGGCAGCTACCAGAAGCTAGCAGAAGCATTATTTAGAAGCATTAAGCTACAAGAAAACACTAACTTTTGGAGTATTTTACTTCTCTGCATTCACAGATTTTGAAAAAGAAGTGATAATTATCATTGATAATTTATAAAATTAATTGAAAAAACAAAAAGCTTGCGTAAGCAATGTCAGGCCATGTATATCTGATCATGATCCGTGAAAAGAAGCTCACAATCACAAAATAATTTTTCTCACTGTTTTCTGTCGTTTTTCTCTATTATTGGTTATTCATTGTGTTGAGAAACGAAAATGTCGAAGACTATGAGCTGGTAGGTCTGGATAAGAGTGCATCAAAACAAAAACAGCAATTTTAGAACTTTTAGTTAGAAATTTTACTCAAAATTAGGAATCAGCTTGGATAATTATCCGATAATTATCAATGATAATTATCAAAGAAAATAATTATCTTGATAATTTCGAACCCTGCTATCTTTTTAATTGTATGCAGGATTCTAGCCTAACCCATGGTTCAGTTTACGAACTATAGTATAGCCACAGATTACTTAATAGTTACTACCGTAACAGATACTGCACTCAACGCGGTTTCGCGCGCTTTTTCGAATTTCGAACTTTACGCTTCAGAAACGAAAACTAAAATGCGCCTTATGTCAATGAGCGACAACCTGCATCTTGGAAGATGCACGTGACGTCACGACTTTATCACAGCTGTCAAACGGGAGTGACGAGGCACTGGCATAGTCGCACACCTTGGACACTTGCTGTCATTTCATACAAAAAATACAAACACGTCAGAGGCCGTAAGGCGGTTTGAATAAACTCTGACACTCTGGCTTGATGCCCACACGATAAAAAGATGTCATACAAATGGGAAAAATTTACAAGACGTAAGCATGTGTGATACTAAGTGTGAGCGAGACAGGAACATGCCATTGCCTACATTTTATGCAACGCTTCCCACCAGCAAGGCTAGCATGCCACCCACGAGAAAGTGTTTAAATGAGAAAAACTTCATGGGCGCTCTTTCCGTCTGGCATACATATAATAATCAGGATGGAGGCACATCTAGATTTTTATCATTTTCTCGGGGGTGGCATGCGAGACTTACAGAGGGGGTGAGGTAAAATTGGTAGGGGGAAGGGAGTGTCCATATTGTATGTAGAACTGGATAATATTTATTAAACTGTGATAGCCGCATACTAAATCATGTACAAAGGGAACTTTATAGGTATAGACAAGTCATGATGACTAGAGATGTCCAATCAATAGAGTTATTGTAACAATCAGACCGACCTTGCTCTAAATACGCTGTAATGTAATATTGTACATGATTGCTGTCTAACTAGGTACATTACAAATTATTGTATCAATTCGTTATTTTCAATTCTATTTATTAGATGAAATGAACATGGTTGAACACATTTGTATTCCCTTGCCTATTGTGTGTGAAGAAAACTTGTTTTTTTTTTTTCAAAGTGGCTGGTAAAGGCAAAAGTCTATTGTATCTATTATAAAATGAGTAATACAGGAAATGTTAAGTCTATGGAATCAAAAATCTGTTAGAATAGGAATGATTTGTATGTTTTTGTTAAACATTGTTTATCGGCAGCGTAGGCACAAGATTCCTATGTAATGAACTATCTATACCTCTAAGCTAAGCGAACGATTCGAACGACGTCCGCGCCTCCCGTGTAAATAAACAAATTTAAATTGTAAACATACACGTTTAGAGAACATAAAAACGGTAATTCGCGCTCTAAAATGACGAACAGAATAATAACGACATATCCTGGACGTATGCGCCGCGAACCTGTGATGCGAATGAAAAAAAAAATGCATTCAGATGCCCACTTACCAGAGTGGCACTTTACGATATTTTTTGTTGAAAAAAGTTACACGGTGAGTCGATACGAGGCAAAGTTTACCTGAATACAGCGTCAGAGCGCACGTCAAAGCAAATAAATCCTCTGAAACAATTCAGCTTCGCTCTGAAAATCAACAGAAGCACAATGGGTCGAGCGAGCACATTTGACAATCTACTTGCGATCAAAACATAGGCTTTATGAGCTTTTAACGTGGCTGTTAGAGGTTTTAGGTACTAAAAACACTTGCGTGAAACATTGTAGAACGTTGATAAATACGTTTTGGACGCGTAGGTTGGATTTTTTGAGCGTATTTTGAAAAAATGCTGTCGGGTCTCAACACTGAAATGGCATAACACGCAAACACTTTGGTCGATTTTCACAATGAAACACTTCACTTAACCGCGATAGTTTGTTCGAGGAACGCGAGACGGGCCGCGGTATGCATTTTCTCACTCACCTTGTTGTTTATTCGCTATTTTATTGAAACAGTTTTGAAAAACTTCATATAAATGCATAGGCTCGTCATCGCTCGTCGCCATTTTGGAATTTACTGTCGAAATAAACCATAAACAATATAGAGCAGCCTTCTTGGGGGATCGTTCATTTCATGGTATACCTTTTCTCTGAAACATGGTATACTTTTGTTTAGCTTCCACGGAGCAGATGCGGAATTTTCAGGATTTGGAAGTTGATTCTTGGAGGGTTTTTGTAATACTAAACAAGAATTTTCTCTTTCTAGAAGTTAGGAATAAAAACACTTTATTTTGAATTTTTTGGAAGAATATTTTGAAGTTTCTTGCCCAAAACCAGAGACAAAAGTAGAAAAAAGAAAAACGTCGCCATGTTTTTCGCACTGAAAAATAAAAGTTTGACGTAAGAGCCTACAAAATTTTCGAGTGCACTTACAAATAAACAAAACACACAATTTACCTTCATGTAACATGTTTTCACTGAATTCCATCAACACCCAAAACCAGGTAAGCCATTTCCGCATCCCAAAAACCTATAAAACTTCTAAAATACTATAAAAACCGAACTTGTTTGTCATGTACATAACCTTTTTGTCATTGCAGATTTTTGTTAGTTTTAGCCAGTTATCCTTACGTTATTCGAGCGTTTTGAAGCTACGCAAGCACAGTAATGGCAAAAGCAAGAATGTGAAACGGAAGGATAGCCCCTCGGCTTTATATGATGCAACAATTTGCCCTGAAAGTTTAACCGAGTCACTACGAAATTTTGATAAGAATGCGCTGGCTGAGATGCGTCGAATCGACGTCCGGGGCCTTTACAAAGCCGACGGTGCGTCCAGAAAGGCGCTGAGAAGTTTATCAGACCGGGTATCAGTCAAAAAAGTGTCCTATATATCGTCAGAATCGTTTGAATTGAACAAGAACGGTTGGTCATCTTTGCCTACGGTTACAGTCGATGTGGGGACTAAAGGCACCAGGTTCAGTTTCACGGACAACTTTGCGGGGCTGCTGGCGAGGAGCGTGCGGGACAACCGGTTCAATTATGCGGTGCAAGTACGCGGGTTCAAGACGGAACGCGGGATCCATGCGGACTTGAAACGTAACCCGAACCTTTTAAATAGACTGCGTAAGTTCTTGGGTCAGTATTATTTAGATTAATTAGGTATTTCAGTTAACACTTTAACTGCTGACTACCTACGTCGTAGGTCAGCGAGTTCAGCGAAAAATGGGCCGCAGTGCGCACGACTCAAATGTTGAGTCAGAATTGTATAGCATTCCACAGTGTTAGCACTGCGCGAGTATCATTGTTTTGAGCTTAGCAGCGAAAGTGTTAAGTAATGGGCGAAGGACATTACGCCACAGGCACGATGATGCACAAGATGAAACTCACCCTTGATCCCAGCTGCCGAGCGTGTGGAGAAGATAAGGAGACCATGGAACATATCCTTTGTGACTGTGATGTCTTGGTGGCAAAACGTATGAACCTCCTCGGAGATGGATACCCAAAACCGGGTGATCTTATGTTTCTTCCCTTCAATGGTATCACCTCCTTCATTGACCATGTATTTGAAGGGTGAAGAAAGCAAAGAGTATTGGGGCTAACACAAAAGATCCCACTGGGTCGAAGTGTTGCTGGCTTGCCAGCCCCCACAACAAGATAAGATAAGAATAGGCGAAGGAAGCATTTGTTTAACCTGCGGCTTTAGCATGATGTCTGTTCGTTCGTTCATGTGCAACTGGAAATAGCTAAGGCAATGCTCCGTCACTCGCCTTCGACAGTTGCGATTAGAACCTACGGTTCCTTGTATCTCACGAGTTACAGGATTTCGTGCATTGACATAGGCACAATTTAGTTTGTCATCCCTGAAGTTTGAAATTCCATAAAGCGTGTGAAATTGGGAGAGTTCGGAATCTGTTATGGTAATAAGCATAAGCATATGCTCACGACTATATTCTCCGAGGGGGTAGTCAGAGACATTCTGAATCCTCAGAACATCCACGTTTCACTAGCAGTACCAATACTGTTCAGTGTGACTGGGGGTGAGCCAGTCGCCACTTATAATGGACAGTGGGTACGTGTAAGCCTATAGGAGGGTGTTTGGGTGTTAGTCCACCACGCGTGCCCAATGCGGATTGGTAGACTTCACATACGCATCAGAATTTCTTCTTCTGCATATGCAGGTTGCCTCATGATGTTTTCGTTCACAGTTTGAGAGCAGTCGGTAATATGTGAAGTGAAAAGACAGGTAATTTATAAATATTGTCTGTTTTAGATTATAGTTTATTTTGTTATAATTTTTTATTACCTCTTATCATATTTCTGAAATGAAATACATAGTTATAGGTATTAAACGGATAAGCATAATTATCTGCGTAGCAGTTATTGAATCATTAATGCTTGCAAAATAAATATTGTTTTGAGATTTGGTTTATAAATTAAACTTAACAATGAACTGCATTATATTGTTATTGTTATAATACCTTTAAGTACTTACTTCTTTTATTTTATTTTAGCATTAGTACATTACAATTTGATTCACTGATGAAGGAACTGAGGTTGAACAAACTTGATGTAGGTGCTTTCCACATCGTGTTAGCTAGCCCTAGTTCCGAGGAAGCAAAAAGTTGTTCACCTTTGTGACTTCATCAGTGAATCAATAAAGTGATTTATCTTCTCATTAGATGATGTAAAAAAGGTCAAGGTACGATGGGACTGATATATACAAGCGTATAAAAGTCCCTAAAAAAGAATAAAAAAAAAAAAAATAGTACTAATAAAAAAGTTGTGGTGGTCCAGTGACGAGTAACCTTGCCTGAGGTGCAGGAAATAATGGTTCGATCGCCGTCCAGACCAATTTGTTCCAAAGAGTTCACGGGAATTTATTTACGATTTTTAACACCACTGGCTTTTCGGTGAAGGAAAATATCGTGAGCGTTTTCAGAATATCTCTTGACTACCCCCTTGGGGTATATGGTCGTGTGCATATGGTAAGCTATACTACATTACAATAGTATGTCTATCTAGCCGATCAACCCTCATATACAGACCTTCTTAATATCATTGATTATAAACATGTTACAGCCATGTTGTGCTATTTCGAATCAAATTAAAGATTGAAAAATTTGTCTCTGGCGGGACTTGAACCCACGCTCTTCCAAACCGGGGAAACATGCTAACCAATTACACCACCGAGCCCACTACCCAGAGAACGAAATTTTCAATCTGTTACGTCTTAAGGGGACGTGCGCGCCATCTACTGGCAGTATTACAACCAACCAACTTGCAAGTCAAATATTACAACTTGATTTCATACAATATAGATGGCACACCCTGTTCCAATGGTGGTGTAATTGGTTAGCACGTTTCCCGGGTTTGGAAGAGTGTGGGTTCAAGTCCCGCCCGAGACAAATTTTTCAATCTTTAATTTGAGACCTTCTTAACACTTTAACTGTCCATGCATCCCATGTGATGTACTGACAAGATGGCTTGATACGTAAAATGAAACATTATGATAAATAGACCATGATTTCTCGAGTGTGTTTCAACGTTTTTGAACAAACTATTCGGGAGTCCATGCTTCGTACGTGCATTACTTTTAATGCTATTTATTTAAATTTTCTGATGATTTGACCTAGGAGTCTGCAGACGAAATTTAACTTACCTAAAATATTTCGCTTACCTATAATAAATTACGTATTGCCTTCAAAATATAATAATATTTTTGGACATGTGGTGATGGGAACATAAATATTAAACAGAGCATTGATTTGTCGGGCAGGTCTCTCAAACGAGCCGGTGGAGAAGCCGTCGGCGTCCCCCGAGCTGTCGCCGCGGCTCGAGAAGCTCCTCAGCGAGGAATCCGTGCTCACACACCAGCAGAAGGACAAGATCAAGATCGCCTTCGCTGAGGGCTACCTTGCAGGTAAGAACTATAGTTTTAAATAGATGATAGCGACTTCGTACGCGTTGCCCACTGAACCACCTGCTTGAAAACGTTGCCTGTAGCACACCCTCGATACTTTGCTGTCGCTGACAAGAAGAGGTAAGCACGAGCGAGAGAGGACTACAACACTGCCTAATTCTATTTTTTTTAAATTGTATCTTTTAGTAGTGTGTATGATTTTGCCAATATCCACTATAAATAGCAAATTCGCTTGATGTTGTTCTGTGATATATTTGGGTGATCTCAAGGATTGTTAGTGTACGAAAACACTCTTGACCCACCACGAAATGTTAGAGTTTCGTGGCAGACCGGAGAGCAGACAAACGACACGCGACCACCCATCAACAGACCTGCAAAGTGACTACAACATTGCCTGCTATTGTCTTTCATGAGGGGGGTGAGGAAAAAAATCTGCAGTGGGACTGGTGTCCATCACCATCATCACCTCAGCCGATGGTCGTCCACTGCTGGACATAGGCCTCTCACAGGGATCGCCACAACGACCGGTCTTGCGCTGCCCTCATCCGTTCCCGCCGCCTTCAACAGGTCGTCGGTCCACCTTGTAGGATGCGCTTGACTCACGATGCGCTTTCCGATACGCGGTCGCCACTCGAGAACTCTTCGGCCATCGGTTCTGCGAGCAATGTGGCCCGCCCACTGCCACTTTAGTTTAGCAATTCTTTGGGCTATGTCAGCTGCTCTGGTTCTTCTTCGGATCTCTTCATTTCTGATTCGATCTCGCAGGGAAACACCGAGCCCTCTCCATTGCCTTTGGGTGACTTCCTGCCTTTTTATAAGGCCTTGAATGAGCGACTACGTGTCTTCCATATGTCATCACTCATCACTGGTTAAAAACATTCGTCTTGAGTGTCCATACTCATTCTTATACTAAAAGTCTTTTTTCAGGATCAAGTCCAGAGAATGTGCGGGGTACCAAAGCCTCGAAATACCTGAAGTTGGTCCAACAGCTCCTGACCATAGTACTGTTCCTGGCCATCTTCGTCAGCCTCATGGCGTCAGTCAGCGGGACTGTGTTCAGGTAACTAACTATATCATCACTAACATCGATAGCCTCTCAAGTTGGTCCAACAGCTCCTGACCATAGTACTGTTCCTGGCCATCTTCGTCAGCCTCATGGCGTCAGTCAGCGGGACTGTGTTCAGGTAACTAACTATATCATCACTAACATCGATAGCCTCTCAAGTTGGTCCAACAGCTCCTGACCATAGTACTGTTCCTGGCCATCTTCGTCAGTCTCATGGCGTCAGTCAGCGGGACTGTGTTCAGGTAACTAACTATATCATCACTGTCATCGACAGCCTCTCAAGTTGGTCCAACAGCTCCTGACCATAGTACTGTTCCTGGCCAAACAAACTAATTGCAAACAGAGAGCGCACGTTTTCTCGTTATACAAATCGATTTTGGCTTTGGGTACAAAATATGTCCACAAATGTAAAGCTGTGTTATTTTTTCACTACTGTTAACGATTGAGCTGTGATTCGAAGAATCTGCTGTTCCATAGAAAAAGGTCAACGGCTATTCGACCCAAACGTATGGAACAGCAGATACTTTTTGGCGATCTCAATGTTGGCTCCATAGTCAAAGTTGTTCATTTTGATGTTCTGAAGCAGGTTCGTTTAATATTAATAAATATCTTGGACATTGTGACACAAATTATCTATTCACATTTAAGTATCAGAATCTAGCCTGGACTTGTATTATAATGACCAGATAACAATCTAGAATGCATATCACGGTCCTTCTTAAAATGATTGACGGGTTTTAAAGGGATGATCAGACTATCAAACTGAACAACTATCTCTAGAAGATCAACGTAGAAATCACGAAAAAAAATCTGCTCTTGTATACAAAACTGTCTATCGCTCAGTTGCAGAAACGCTCATCAGAGTTAATCCTCCATTAAATCTCTTGCTGTCACTTTTTGTCTTGTTGACGTAGTAAAACCTAGCAAGAGATTTAATGGAGGATTAACTCTAATGAGCGTTTCTGCAACTGAGCGTTTGTCGGCCGAATATGTAATGTGTTAAATATTTATACCCTGTATAATTAGCTCGCACTATGTTGTACCTACATGCGCAGGATTCAGCTCGGGAACCAAGTAGAGGTGGACCCTGAGGACATATCCGTCACCTTCGACGACGTCAAAGGAGCAGATGAGGCCAAGCAGGAGCTCAAGGATGTCGTGAGTTGTTGCATTTGTTCATTTTGTTACGTTTGATAATTTTGATGATCGGTATCATTATCAGCCTATATACGTCCCACTGCTGGGCACAGGCCTACTTTCATGGTGAGGGTGTATGTACGTTAGTCCACCACGCGTGCCCAATGCGGATTGGTAGACTTCACATACGCATCGGAATTTCTTCTTCAACGTATGCAGGTTTCTTCACCGTTTGAGGGCAGTATTACGTGCTTAAGTTTTTTTTTTTTTATATAGCCTATTTTGTGTCCCACTGCTGGGCAAAGGCCTCCCCTCTTTTCCTCCAATCTTCCCTATGCAACGCGAAATCAGGCCAACCGTTCAGGAAGGTATTCAAGTCGTCACTCCATCTTCTCTTGGGTCTTCCTCGACGTCGGCAACCGTCTTGTGGAACCCATTCTGTGGACATCTTGGTCCACCTCTCCGGGTGCATTCGGCAGATATGTCCTGCCCAATCCCACTTTAGCAGAGCTGTTTTTAGGCCAACGTCCGCTATACCAGTTTTGGAGCGTAGATCTGTGTTTCGCACCCGATCGGTTAATTTTACACCTAAAATGCTGCGCTCCATAGCTCGTTGGCAAATCTTGAGACTGGATTTCTGATGTTCGGTCAAAGACCAAGTCTGAGCACCGTAAGTTAAGATGGGCTTAAGTTAGAAAAATTAATTGGTACATAGCATGTAGTCCGTCGACGAACCCGGACCTTAAGACCTTAAGAAATAAAAGTTTTTTTTATTAGTAATTGTGTATGTGAATGTCTGTTAATTAGTAATTGTTATGTTTCAGGTAGAATTTCTGAAGTCTCCGGAAAAATTCTCTTCCCTCGGCGGGAAGCTGCCCAAAGGTGTCCTGCTTGTTGGTCCTCCGGGCACTGGTAAGTAGGTTCATCTACTGTATGGGTCGATAGTAACTTCCATGACTTGGGTACAAAATAATACCCATATTCATCGTCCATTCTACTGTACAGAATGTAAGTCCTGCTTGTCGGGCCCCCGGGCACTGGTAATTATATTCATCTACTGTATATGTCGATATTCCATGACTTGGGTACAAAATAATACCCATATTCATCGTCCTTTCTACTATACAGAATGTAAGTCCTGCTTGTTGGTTCCCCGGGCACTGGTAAGTAGATTCATCTACTGTATATGTAGATACAAACTTCCATGACTTGGGTACAAAATAATACCCATATTCATCATTCTACTTTACAGAATGTAAACTAAAATGCGTTACGTACGGAGTCCTTCTTAATACGCTGGCGGTTTTTTAAGGAAATCATCAGACCATCAAACTGAACAACTTTCTTTATAGGCCAACATCAAAATCGCGCAAAAAATCTGCTGTGGATACTATTATATAAAACTTTAACAATTAACAATAGTGTCTATACATTAAGATTACGATGTGTTTCAAGGTATCTGACTCAAAATCAAGTATTTTAAGATGTTTTGTCTGACTGTTTGTTTGAGCATCACGCAATAAATACTGAACCTATTTTTATGAAACTTTCTTTGTTAGCAAGCTTATGATTTTTTTGTTTTAAAATCTGGTACATAATTTGGTCGGACGTAGTTGCGGGTAAACTCTTGTAGTCTACCGGTTGAAATTGATATCATTAGCATCCTTTTAAACGAAGAGTCTACCCATCAAACTGAACAACTTTTAATGTGGGAGCAAACCGATCGTAGCAAATAAAAAATCTGCGGTTGCGTACATTTGAGTCGAATAGGCATACAGTTTAGCATGGAACGTGGGTTCGATTCCCACGGGGGACACCTAGTGTTATATATCACTTTGTGCTTTTATCCCCAGTTGGTTAGGACATTGTAGACTGAATCACCTGATTGTCTGAAAAAATAGATGATTCTGTGCTTCGGATGGCACGTTAAGCCGTTGGTCCCGGATACTATCTCTGGTGGTAGTAGTCGTTACATTTAAACCACGTCAGAAGCCTTAAGGCGGTTTGAATAAACTCTGACAACAGGGCTTGCCCACACGATAAGAAGAAGTATGGAACGGCAGATTTTTTTTTGCTCCTATTGGTTTGCTCCCATAGTAAAAGTTGTTCCTTTTGATGGGTAGACTCATAGACATCTTATATACAAACTAGACTCACAATCAACGTTCGAAAAATGGCACAACCAAAAGAGCTCGGATGAGCTCTTTTTTGTACTAGCTGACAGTTAACAAGCGAAATACGACTATGTTTATGAATCAAATACAACGTATTAGTGACAACCAGCAGCATGCATACTTAATTTGTGCGGTTTTTAGCGTCAAGGTGCACAAAAATTTGCTAAGATTTTATATGACACTGTGGATCTAGTATAGGAGGTCAATGGGTAGACTCTTAGTTTTAAAGGATGCTAATGATATCAATGTCACCCTTTATAAATCATTCGTGCATAACCGGCTATGCTTGATAATCTGTGTGCCAAGATATTTATTTATTTACTGTCCATAGGCAAGACGTTGCTGGCGCGCGCGGTCGCGGGAGAAGCCCGTGTGCCTTTCTTCCACGCGGCCGGACCGGAGTTCGACGAGATACTGGTCGGCCAGGGAGCTCGCCGGGTCAGGGATCTATTCAGTGAGCTCACATATTTATAGTTTACTTTCTTTTGTTACCTTCTAAGGTGGGATACAAACCATCCCGACCAAAGACTTACTACGATTTCTAGCCGCAGTGGGGATTGGTAAGGAACTTTGAAAAAGGGTGTTCACAAGGTACTTGCGGAAGCCTGTCAAGGCTCCAAACCCAAATAAAAATAATACCTTCTATAACTAAGCATTATCTAAAAGCCAAGGTGGTCTAGTGGCTACTAGCACGCCCTGGACACTGCCTGCAAAGGACAGAAAGTGACAAGATGACGTCAGGTCAGGACATGAAAATCTGAGCCCAGGGCTGCAAAACTATGGTTTCGTGCAGTACAATTTGAGACGGGTAGATGGCAAGCATGATTCAAGATGGCAATACCTATTCAGGGTCCTCCTTAATATATGCTGACACTTTTTAAGAGGATGATCAGATCATCAAACTGAACAACTTTCTCTATGGGACCAATATCGAAATCGCGGAAAAAAATCAGCTGTCCCATACATTTGGCTCGAGTAGGTTTGCAGTTTTGTATGGAAGAGCAGCTATTTTTTTCGCGATTTTGATATTGGTCCCATAGATTCTTATTCTTCTTATTTTTATAGAGCAAGTTGTTCAGTTTGATGTTATGATCATCCCCTTAAAATAGTTTCAGCTAATTTTGTTATACCTCATAGATTGCACATGTCAATCTGCTCTCATCCATCCATCCATGATCCAATATTTTAATCGAAGCATTTTTTTACAGAGGCAGCCAAAGAACGCGCGCCCTGCGTCATATTCATAGACGAGATAGACTCGGTGGGCGCCAAGCGAACCAACAGCGTCCTTCACCCATACGCGAACCAGACAATAAACCAGCTCCTCTCTGAGATGGACGGCTTCCACCAGAACGAGGGAGTCATCGTGCTCGGCGCCACTAACCGGCGGGACGACCTCGACCAGGCTCTGTTGAGGCCTGGCAGGTTCGATGTCGAGGTAGGATGCTAACTCCACTCTTGGAAATATACTCCACTTTTATCAGATGTTCCACTTTTAGCTAAAAAGTGTCTTCCTTGATGGTAATGTTGGGTCATTTGAAGGTAGAATACTAACTCCACTCTTGGAAACAAACTCCACTCACTCCACTTTTATCAAATGGTCCACTTTTTAGCTAGTAAGTATCTTCCCAAAGACTCATGGTGTGATTTAAGGGTTTCGGACAATCAGGTGATTCAGCCTGCAATGTCTTAACCAACTGGGGAAAAACGCACAAAGTGACATATCACTAGGTGTCCCCCGTGGCAATCGTACCCACGACGTCCGTGTCAAGAGCCCAATGCTCTTAACCATTAGACTACGGAGGCAGTTGAAACTTGAGACAGCAGAAGAAACTCCATAACAACCTAGAATATGACGAAGTATTTAGTTAGGTCCCGCGGTATTTGCACTCGGCGACGTTTTCGAGCTCTAATTTTCCTCTGCCTAGGGTCCATCACGACCGCCTCATACAAAGAACGTTGTAGTACTGACGGGATCCGTATTGATGGCGTAGGGTGATCTGTGATTCAGCCTAAGATACATTAGTAAATATCATGATACTTATCACAATATTTACTACACTGCTATACCACTACTTTATACTAGGCTCCTGGGTTCGAATCCCGGTTCGGTTATGGATGTTATATGTGTGTGCCGTTGTTGTATGGTTCCCATAACAAAAAGCCTGAGGCTTACTTGGGATCATTACAATGTATGTGCCTGTGAGCGTTATTTATTTATTGACATGTAGCGTTCGCTTAAGCACAGAATAATAACTAGTAACTAGCGTTACAGAAGCTTTACTTCGCAATGGTTTTCAAAGAAATATGTACTCAATCTGATAAACAATATGATTTAATTTAGCTCGCGTTCCAGCCGAGCACGTGTTCATTTACATACCTACCAAATTTTGTTGAGGGAATATGGGCCTTAATTCACTGGACTACGGTTCATAATAAGTTATACGTGGTTATACGTATTGAAAGAGTTTATTGCGGCAGCCTACTAGATTGGCCCTTGCGCAATGGCCGCCGCCTGTAGGTACCTACACGCGGAGTGACACAGGCCTGGCTTAAGAAAGAATCTATATATTTTGTTGGTAGGTGAACGTGCCGACACCGGACTACGGAGGTCGTCGTGAGATCCTGGAGCTGTACCTCGCGCGAGTGACCGCCGCTACAGACGTGAACTGCGACGTGCTGGCGCGGGGAACCACCGGCTTCACCGGCGCCGACCTGGAGAACATGGTCAACCAGGCAGCTCTCAAGTAAGACCAAATACAGGGTGTAAGGGACAGCCCTCCGCCGACTGAAACGGTGAAGTCAGACCATCAAACTGAATAACTTTCACTATGGAGCCTACATCTACCTACCTACTGAGATTTTTCTCTTTTAGGTAGGCTCCATAGTGAAAGTTGTTCAGTTTGATGGTCTGAGTTCACGGTTTCAGTTTGCGGAGGGCTATCCCTTACACCCTGTATATCGGTTACAATCGTAAAGTTACTATACCAGAAATATACAGGACTATGTATGGAAAAGTATCATTAACATTTAAACCACATACTCTACCCATCAAACTGAACAACTAGGGAGCAAACCCATCTGAGCAAAAATTAAATCAGTTGTTCGATAATAAACAATGTCTACTCGACTAACAGCAGATTTTTTTTTGATCCGTTCGGTTTCGGCTCCCGCCATAGCAAAAGTTGTTCAAGAATGCGAATGATATCAATTTCACCCTGTATATGAGTTCAAATATGAGTGTGAGTGGGTATTGAGTGTAAATCTCAAATAGGAGAGGGACACGAATGTGTTAAAAATATAGTTACTGCAAAGCCTCTGACCACCCTGGCCGTGAGATGTATTTAACCTATAACCCTTGTCAACAGGGCAGCAATAGACGGAGCGAAGAAAGTGACAATGAAGTACCTTGAAGACGCAAGAGACAAGGTGCTGATGGGACCAGAGAGAAGGTCCCGCCTTCCCGACGAGGAAGCCAACGCTATCACAGCTTACCATGAGGGTGGACACGCTATTGTCGCTTATTATACTAAGGTAAGATGTGTGTCTTTAACTGGGAAGATCTTCCTTTGTAAAGACAGTTGCTTGAAGAAGCCAGAGACAAAGTACTAATGGGACCTGTGACACTAAAGTAAGTCTTTAACTGGGAAAATCTGCTTTTACGAGGCTAAGAGAGCTGGTATAGACACCAGCCAATCTACTATGATTCCAGTTGGTAGTCGGAGATATTCTGAAACCACTAGTACCGAAACTCTGTCCAGCGTGACGGGGCGGGAGCCCGGACAGCGGGTACAACACATGCCTCTAAATTGAAGCATGCAGGTTTCCTCACGATGTTTTCCTTCACCGAAAAGCCAGTGGTGTTACA
The DNA here is from genome assembly GCA_963693445.1 of Agonopterix heracliana. Lineage (NCBI taxonomy): Eukaryota > Metazoa > Arthropoda > Insecta > Lepidoptera > Depressariidae > Agonopterix > Agonopterix heracliana. The sequence continues at coordinate 800,288 of OY856334.1, forward strand.
AATCGTACATAAATTCCGAAAAACTCATTGGTACGAGTCGGCCTGGACCCCGTCCAGGTCCCCCCGTCCCCCCGTCCGATCGAACCATCGCCTCCTGCACGGCAGGCAAGGTTACTCGCCACTGCACCACCACGGCTTTTTTTTAATACTAACCAATCCCAAGAATGTTGCCATTATATTCTAATTTTATTATCAAAAACGGATTTATGTTCAATTATGGTTTGAACTTGTTGCAGGATTCACACCCGTTACACAAAGTGACTATAATGCCGCGCGGTCCTTCACTGGGCCATACCGCATACATACCCGCTAAGGAAAGGTACGTTATAGTTATATTATTATTTATTATATCTATATACAGAAGTGTAAGGGTGAACTAATAGGTAAGGTCTCGGGTCTCTATGGGACCAACATCGAAATCGCGAAAAAAATCAGCTGTCCCATACATTTCGCTTGCAGTTTTATATGGAAGAAGTTGATTTTTTTGCGATTTCGATTTTGGTGCCGTAGAGAAAAGTGTTCAGTTTGACGGTCTGATCTTCCCTTTAAAAAAGTGTCAGCATTATAAAGAAGGACCCTGTATACTTCATCTCGCTTCGGTGACGGTAGCGGACGAAGTCGCGGGCAAAGTCTTGTATAGGTAGACCAGAATCTCATGGCATAAAAATAAGTAAAAAAAAATTGAGATTTTCACATGGTAGTGTCAAAATGTCATCTGTCTAGTCTAGTCAAAGTAGACCCCGTACAGACTCCGATTTTTTGCAGCGATAAATACGCGCATTTGTCTATCGCGTGACTTTATCGTTATACTAGCAATTAACAGGCGTTTGTATAGATTCAAACGCATGATTGTAGCACACACATGTCTGTATCGATGCACACGCGTGTGTGCATTGTGGCAAAGGCTGTCGACGAATGACTGATCATATATTACGAAAGTTTTGCATCGTGGCTGTATCGCGTTTGCATCGATGCTGCATCTTACGCTACAACTTATGCGCTGTCAAAAGTCGCAGTGTGTAAAGCGCCCTAATCGAATTACCCCAGCGTTGCTTACTCTAAAATTTGATTTCACTATTTGCCATCAGATTCTGGACGTAGTCGCGGGCAAAGTCCTATAATGTTTATTAATGTTTCAGATACCACGTGACGAAGCAGCAGTTACTCGCTATGATGGACACTATGATGGGAGGTCGCGCCGCGGAGGAGCTCATATTCGGCCCCGACAAGATCACGTCCGGTAACTACGTACATACATACATACATACATACATACATACCTACATACATACATACATGCCACGTGACGACGCAACAACCGTGGGAGTAACTTAACTATAGTTAGTAGCTTAAGTTTTAATGCTCTAAGCTTAGAAAAAGTGTCTAGAATGAGCCTCACCGTATAAAGCAAAAGGGGTCAACTTTCATAGGTTGGTGTGCGTGAGGCGCCATACAAATTATGTATGTGTGCGTGTGTATTAAGTTAAAGATAAATATTCTTTATTTGCACACCAAAATACACAAAAAAACAACAACAATAAACATGAACAAGAAGGGTACAAAAGGCGGCCTTAACACAATATGTGTATGTGTATGTGTCTGTGTATTCCAATTTTCATCGACGCTTTCGTATCTTCGGCTGTCAATCTTGACATATAACTTTATCAAGGACTCTAAGGCCGAGATTCAGATACGATTCTTAAGTCATAGTTCGAACTCCCGTATGTCAAAATCCATACATTTCTACCCTACTTAGCTCGAACTAAGACTAAAAAAATTGTCTCTGAATCTCGGCCTTAGGTCATCCTACTTAGCTTAGCTGGAGATTTTCTCCCATTTAGTGGAATATCAAACTAATGTCCCAAGTTTCCCCACAGGCGCATCATCAGACCTCAAGCAAGCGACCTCAATAGCATCGCACATGGTGCGCGAGTGGGGCATGAGTGAGAAGGTGGGCCTCCGCACCATGGAGCCCGGCCGCTCCTCGCTGGGCCCGCAGGAGACTCTGGGCCCCAACACCAACGAGCTGGTCAGTCATCTATACTTACAGAGTGTAACAAACACCCCAGTAATACTTAAGGAGATCTATCTATCTATCTCAATTCAATTCAAATTCAATTCAAAATCATTTATTCAATATAGGAGCCTGAAGCACACTTATTAAATGTCAATTCTTTTTTAAGCTACCACCGCGTCGGAACGTGTTGTCGCTGTAGAGAAGATGCAGCCAGAAACTCTACAGCATAACACGACTTAATGACTATTACAATATAAATTCTTATGCTAAGGTTATGTATACAGTAATACATAGTCTATTTAATTAAATAATTGATACTATACAGTAAACTATATGTTAGTGACACTCAGACCCAAGCATTTTGATCATTTAAATAATCATCCAGTTTATAGTATGCTTTTTTACAGAGGACTTTTTTGATCTGAGTTTTAAACATGTTTTCGGAAAGATTCAAAATGGTCTCGGGGATTTTATTATAACAGCGTATACAGTGACCCATGAAAGACGTGTTGACCCTACTAAGCCGAAAGTGTGGAAATATCAGTTTATTTTTATTTCGTGTGTTATAATTATGAACATCACAATTTCGTGGAAACAAAGACAAATTTTTTCTTACATATAAAATGTTTTCATAAATAAACTGTCCATAAACGGTTAAAATATTAATTTCCTTAAAGATTTCGCGAAGCTTTTCTATAACGTCACGCCTCTTTCCCAACGGGGTAGGCAGAGACCAGAGCGCGCCATCTACTACGATCCTTACAAATCTCTTTTGCTTCATTCACATCCATACATCTCTTCATACATGCCCGTCGGTTTCGAGTACTCCGCACCTCCACCGCATCCTCCGCTAAGGAGATGGTAAAAAATATAAAATATCTAGAAATAAATTATGAACAAACTAACTGAGAAAACCAATTAATTAATTGATCATTTTGTTAAATAGGTAGGTACTGGTATTTGTCCGTTTCTTTATATGTTTTACAGCACAAGTGCATTATTTTTAGTTAACAATAAGATGGACAGAAAACATGATAGGCTTTGCAAAGAATTTGGTCGTTACCCATATCATGTGTATGTACTATAAAATAAGCATAAGCATATGCTCACGACTATATTCCCCGAGGGGGTAGTCAGAGATATCCTGAAACCTCAGAACATCCACGTTTCACCAGTAGTACCGAAACTCTGTCCAGTGTGACGGGGGGTGAGCCCGTCGCCACTTATAATGGACAGTGGGTACAATACACGCCTCGAAATTGAAGCATGCAGGTTTCCTCACGATGTTTTCCTTCACCGAAAAGCCAGTGGTGTTATAAAAAATACTATACTATAAAATAAATAAATACATAACGCTCACAGGCACATACATTGTAATGATCCCAAGTAAGCCTCAGGCTTTTTGTTATGGGAACCATACAACAACGGCACACACATATAACATCCATGACAGAACCGGGATTCGAACCCAGGACCCTGGTTTGGCAGTCCGGCGTGGTACACCAACCGGGTCGTCAACTGTTGGTAAATCAATAAATAAATAAAAATAATATGATGTCTGTTGATCGCAGGTGGACGGTGAAATCAAGCGCATCCTATCTGACAGCTACGAGCGAGCCAAGGCGATCCTGCGCGCGCATGCCAAGGAACACAAGGCTCTAGCGGAGGCTTTACTTAAGTATGTACGCACGGCGATAGATCAACCTACCCATAGTTGGACCTTATGTCCATGAACATAGAGTTAAACTATGGATAGGTTGATCTGTCGCCGTGTGTACATACAGACATACACACACATAGCTACGACGACCTGGATAGATCAATTGTAGCTGTCATGTCACCCTTGACCTAAAGCTCATTTCCTAGGTTCACGACCTTCATGAACCGTGTTATGCTTTTTGAGGGGTCCCAAAAATATTTTTGTAAATGTATTGACTGTAATAAGTCAAAAAGTGCTTCTCCAAAAACACTGCTTAAATCATCTGCCACAGATGTATTATTATTGTTGGCTGGGCTATTGCAAGCATGGTTCGTTATGTAACACTGCGACCATCGCTGATCTTTTGTGTTCGCCCCAAGCTCACCCATATTTTACACATACATCCGAACTAATTTTTTATTATTCTCGGGTATGCAGGTTTCCTGTCGAGGTAGTGATTATGTTAAATACAACCCTACATAAATTCCGTAGAACTTAGTGGTACAGATGTAAAGGCCTATGATGAGTAAGTCAAAATTACTGATATATTGAAAAAGATCTCGTAGTGAATATCGACAACGCAGATTATAAATGGCTTAAAATGCTTTCAAAAGCGTGAAGGATAAAGATCGCCTAAACATACGTAGCACGGCCCCACAGCAACTAGAACTTATTTTTCATATCAAAACTCATTTATATTGTTGAATCTACTTAATTGGTATTAATATTATTTTCTCCCCTCCGGACGGAAAGCGTCAATTTTCGTCCCGCTGCGCTAAACGAAGTTGCCGCTGTCGAGAAGAAAAATAGTATACTAACCTCGGGCAGTAAATAAGAAAGCCTCAGATCACATGTTTGTTGACCGAGGCGAAGCCGAGATGAGATCTGAGACCTTTCTTACTTTCCTGCCCTCGGTGTTTAATATACTAAATAAATGAGTGGTGAAACAGGCCCTAAAACTGACTAATTGTCCGACAGGTACGAGACCCTAGACGCTGAGGACATAAAGGCGATAATGAACGGTGACAAGATCAACACGGAGCGAGCCGGCCGCCCCTCGGGCTCCGCCAGCAAGGAGCCCGCCTCCACCCCCTCCAACACCCCCTCGCCCTCCCCCTCGGGGCCCGCGCTGAGGCCCAAGCCCGCGCAGGCGCAGCCCGTAGCCGCATAGTGGTGCGTATGTTCCTTTCAGGTTTCGGAGCCTATACAATACAAACAAACAAAAAAATCAAATCTTTCATCTTTATAATATAAGCATATGCTCACGACTATATTCCCCGAGGGGGTAGTCAGACATGCTGAAACCTCAGAACAACCACGTTTCACCAGTAGTACCGGAACTCTGTCCAGTGACAGGGGGTGAGCCCGTCGCCACTTGTAATGGACAAAGGGTACAATACACGCCTCGAAATTGAAGCATGCAGGTTACACACCTGGAACCTGGTGTTCTGTGACTCACAGATCTGTACCTAGCTCAGACACCAGTCTCTCAAAACAGTAATTATAATATACTCTTTTATGTATCTGTTTATGTAACTAATATTGTTATGTGTTTTGAGAGAAAATAAATGTTTTTATTATTATTATGTTATGTGTCTTACGATCCGTAATCACGGGCAATTAAGTCCCGGACCTTTGGAAGGCGTGCATGGAGCCGAAGCCAACATGTAGAGGCCCGTTCAAAAGACAAGTTAATCTAAATGTAAGGGATACACATGGCGGATACCATCTCCGAGCGCACAACATGATACACACGGGGATGGTCCCCGCCAGGTGCAAAGACTATTGGAGTCCGGCGCTATGGCCGCGATGGAAAAATAAGGTCTTGGGCTATGAAGGTGAAAGTTGGATGGACGGATACTGGGCTATGGGAGGAGACTAACGGACGCCTGCCATGACAACTAGTCTCAAAATTGTAAATAGGGCAGGCGGTGACTCGCCGACTCGTCGAGTGGGCCCCATAAAACGGCCGCACGCACAAAGTGCGACAATGGGGCAACATCCCACTGAGCGGCTAAAGGTTGTCGAGAGGTGCGGCACCGGTTTCACCATCGCGGGGTTTACCCCCGTGAGCGGGTTTCCCCGTTATTACGCCATTACGTGCAATACACTTCCAACCTGGAGCATAGGTTCTCTGCTCTTGCGATTCCACTCTGGACGGCCAATGAAGGCAAGCCAGAGGTAGGGGGGTGTGTTACTGTCTGTAGGGGTGTGTGTGTGTGTGAGCGCATGTCTGTATGGTCCCCCTGGATAGGGGTTCGCGGTGTCGCCACTCACCGTCAGCTCGCCACAAGCTGCCCCCGCGGGGTTATTATTATTATTATTATTATTACACAACAAAATATTATATTTTCTTCTTCTATATTATAAAGATTATTCTATATTAGAAAGTAGCCGTGGTGGTCCAGTGGCGAGTAACCTTGCCTGCCGTGCAGGAGGCGATGGTTCGATCCCTATCCAGGCTGACTTGTACCAATGAGTTTTTCGGAATTTATGTACGATTAGTAACACCACTGGCTTTTCGGTGAAGGAAAACAACGTGAAGAAACCTGCATGCTTCAATTTCGAGGCATGTATTGTACCCTCTGTCCATTATAAGTGACGGCGGGCTCACCCCCCGTCACACTGGACAGAGTTTCGGTACTACTAGTTTTACGTGTATGTTCTGAGGTTTCAGAATGTCAGACTACCCCCTCGGGGAATATAGTCGTGAGCATATGCTTATGCTTATAAATGTTTGTTTCAGGATGACGACCAGAGCATCGCGTGCCGAGTCAATACCAATTAGTAGACGTGTACAAAAGAACAATAGAAGCGAAGTGTTATTGAAAATTTTGCAGGCCGCCCTAGCCGCCCTGTGTTTGTAAATGTACCATCTCATTATGATAACATAGTTACACAATAAAAATAAGTAAAACCTCTTATATCTGCGCATGCGTTTCTGTCTTAGATTTAACATCGATCGGGTTGGGGTAACAGTTTAAAAAAATCACGTCACATTTAATAAAATAGAGATAAATAAAAATGTATCTCGTTCTAAAATATCCGAGGGTAATTTTTTTTCTCCCCTCCGGACGGAAAGCGCCAATTTTCGTCCCGCTGCGCTACACGAAGTTGCCGCTTTCCACCTCCGTCGAGGAGAAAAATATAATACTAACCTCGGGCAGTAACGGTGTGTAATCTACTATTTTTATATTAATAAAAGATAAATTGTAATTTCATTGGCCATAAACTCTTATATTGAATTCTCTAATCTCATTTAGAGAAGTTTATTCCGAGAGCGCAAATGCGCGCTGCATACAAACGTAGTCTGGTGATATTTTCAATACTATCCAATTAAAGACAATGACATTTTTCAGAGATAATCTAGAAACTAATCTCTATGTTTGTATGAAGTCAAATATACAGAGTTAATGCTAGGATTAATTTAAGATTTGTATTGAGGCACTGTAACTTTAAAACTATACATTTTAACGAAAATCTGACTTCATACAAACATAGAGATTAGTTTCTAGATTGTTTCTGAAAAATGTTATTGATTTTAATTGGATAGTATTGAAAATATCACCAGACTACGTTTGTATGGAGCGCGCCAACGGTAACCCCTACTGTACGGTAACCCCGGTTTTCCCTTAACGTTTAAAATGAAGTCTACAAATATAGAAAGTGCTAGATTAACTGCCAATTTAGTTCCTTTTCTTCCTTAGAGCGGCGAATTAAAAAAAGTAAAAGAAAACGAAAAAAAAAATACGTGTTACGTTTGACGTAAAATAGTTAATGTATTTTATAAAATTAATCACTATTTTATAATTTTTAGCTTGATATAAACGTTTGGTTTCGTGAAAATTATTTCTTTTTGAGTTTACTATTTGAATTTTTAAAAAATCTGCTCTTATTGGAATAAGAGCAGATTTTTTATAGTAGCACCAATTCCTAGTTGTAGCAACATTTCTGTCCACCCTGTTATGAATTTATGATCGACATAATTTAAACTGAAATTTTTATCCATTTCTTTAAATATTTTAGCGACACCTAACTCGAACAACTTAGCCATAGCAACAAAATTAGAAAAATTGAGGGCGCCACTTTCTTTGCATTATTCATAAGACTAACAAAAATTGTTCTTGTTGTCAGTGTTTTCCAGTCTTTTTTTTAATTTATATAACTTAACGTAAAAACCCAACTAAGAAATAATTTTCACGAGACAAATAACATAGAAAGAGTTGGAAGTCGCGAATAAAATGTTGAATAACACTTATTTGTTTTATTTATTTATTTTAATTTAATTTTTTCCAATAATTTTATTTGTATGCTATGCCCAAAATTATTGTGTCAAGCCCGACCAGAAAAATAAAAAACCTCGCCATGTTGCGGAAAATCATTGGAACTAATTTTTGTACTTGGAACACTGTTATAGTCGATTGCAGCGCCCCCAAACCAGGTTTTTTATATTTCTGGTCAGGCTTTAATTAGCTATCTTCACTAAGCAAGTCATTCTTAGCAAAATGCTAAAAGTAACCCATGGTCTATCTTTAACGGTTTCAGAGAAAACAATATTTAAAGTTGCTCATTTGGTAATATAATAATGGTCGGTAAACGAAGAAAATATTTTTCTCTTTTCCGGTTGAGAACTTAAGTAATGTTTCAGTTTCAGTTCTTTATTGCCTTAAAGTGCATGTATACATAAGATGGAATGTTACAATAGAATCAATGCAATTTTACCCAAGGGTGTAGCAATTATTTTATAAGTACCTATATAACTACCTAACTACATTTAAAATATAATTATGAAATTGAACTATGAATCAAAGTAAGTAATGTAAGATTTTAATTAAAAAAAATAAAAATGAAAAATCACTTATACTTCTTCCAAATAGGGACGACGAGATTTTGCGATTCCTATGTAGCTTTCTGGCCAATTCTGATAAGCAAATATAATTTATTTAGCAGAAAGATGTACTATCCGACATATCTTGGACGTTTCTAAAGCTTGATTCAAATCTCTGTTTCTGTAATAATTATAAAAAATGGCCTTAAATTTTCGTTGCCAATTGGGTATGGAGTATAGGTATTTTACGTTTTCTTCGGATCTGTGAAGCTTTGGCATTTTAGCATTTTGCTAAGAATGAGTTGCTTAGTGAAGATAGCTAATTAACAAAAACACGTCCGCTCCCAAGCGATTCTAAAAGACCGTGCAAAGGAATAAATAGATCCTCACAAGCCAGGTTAGAGCAACGGTGTTGCGTTGCGGAGGTATGGATTGAGTATCCATCGAGGGTCCGGGTTCGAATCCGCACGGACCAAATGCCAAGTACCAATGAGTTTTTCTAACTTGTGAACGTTATACCGACTGCTCTCAAACTGAATGAAAACATCGTGAGGAAACCTGCATACGCTGAAAAAGAAATTCTGATGCGTATGTGAAGTCTACCAATCCGCATTGTGCACGCGTGGTGGACTAACGCCCAAACACCCTCCTAGAGGGTAGGTCTGTGCCCTGCAGTGGGACGTATATAGGCTGTAATGATGATGGTGAAGTACGAATAAAACCAGATAATCAGATATGTATTTTTAATTTTAATATAAAAACACAGTAACATTAGAATACAGTTTCGTATAAAGTATTCGTACGCAGAAAAGCGTTTTAAAAAATATAATGCTAAATACAAATAACATTGCGGGTTTATGATAATAAAATATTTAGTTATTATGATTTATATATTTGAGAACATCGACTACAAAAGACAGTAGACGGGACTCAAGCTATAAAAAGGCGAGTAAAAAAATCCCCCAACAGTTCGCTCGCTAGATGGCGTGATAAGGAAATTTATAGAAATTGAAGCTATTCTATTACTTCAGTGGATTTTTTCAACGCTTACTGCCCTGTTACCTCGCACAGCTCTGGTGAAAAAAGCCAGCTTTGTGAGGGGACTCCTGCCGAACGTTCAGCTGAACGTGCAACGATTTTCCACTATACCGGCGACACACCAGTACGCGCCATTTTTCCTAGTTACGCGTAGGTATCTACTGTCTTTGAAATATTTTATTACTAAAAACCCTAGATGAGAAAAGTATTATCACTTCTCTGCTTTTTATTAAGCTAGATCTAAAGATAGCCGTACAATTACACAGGTAAAACTAAAATTAAGAATAGGCTGCCATTGCCAATTTACTCGGGGAATTAAGAGGATAGACGAGTACAGTTTTCTTCATACAAACGTAATCCCCTGTTTTCTCCCTGGATAATAAAATAACACTAGAGCAAATATTTCTTTACCATACAATCTATGTCACCTCTGTTCGCTTTTTTGCATTGTTTGCTGTAAGAACTAGGGACCTTCGAAAATGACCCATTTTACCGCCCGTCAGACATCCAGTAAACAAATTTGACCAATATAAACAAAAAAAGCAAAACGTACGGACATAGCCAAAGTCTTTCTCATATTATTTCTGAAATAATTATTTAAATCGGTTTAGTTTTGGAGGAGAAAACAGGGGAATACGAAATGCTGTTTTCGTCGATTGTATACAGTAGGAAAAGTGACCTATTCTCCAAATTTGCTAATTGAAATTTGGAATTTGAAATGCTTTTCAGCCCGCCTATCCTCTTAAGTGTTACTATTGGCTGATTTTTTATCGATATCATTGAATACATTTCAACTCTAAAACCGATGATGCCGATATAATCAGCATGTTTCACAAAGCACTGCGTATTTTAATAAATTGTGACGTTCTCTGGGAAAAGGCACCTTGTTGTCGGCTTTAGTTTCCAAGATATTTATTTAAAAAAGTCGTGGTGATCTAGTGGCTAGTAACCATGGCTGCCGTGCATGAGGCGATGGTCCGATCCCCGTCCATGCGGACTCGTACCAATGCGTTTTTCGGAATTTATGTACAATTGGTAACACCACTGACTTTTCGGTGAAGGAAAACATCGTGACATCGTGGCGATGGGCTTACTACCAGTCACACTACAGAGTTTCTGATGTTCTCTCTCTGACTACCCCATTGGGGAAAATAGTCGTGAGCATATGCATGCATATATATTTAGAGAAATTTACGTAGATTTTGGATCCATTGATAATTTCATACCGACAGCGACAACAAGGTCCCTTTGCCGTGAAAACGTCACAATTTTCTTCTATTGATTAATAACATTGCCATATCAGAATAAAATTATACATAGTTAGGTACTTAAAAACATGGACAGTGATATAGCTAGCATGAATATTTAATATAGTATTATTTAAATGTGCGTCGATAAGTACAATGTCTTTCAATGTCGTAGATTTAATGTGTGTCTACTATACAAGGTGTTACAAAAATACAAATAAACATATAAGGGTGTGGTTAAGACCATCAAACTGAACAACTTTCACTATGGGACCAATATCGAAATCGCGAAATTATATTACAACAGAATCGTTGAACTAAAAATATTGTAGAATTTAACTTAAAAAAAACAGTCGGAAAATATTCACTCTTTCTCTTCGATCAACAATATCCAACTAGATAACGCGTCAGCGCTTAAAACATGTCCCGGCAAATAAAGCCTCACTATTGGAGTGAGGTCTTATTTTGAATTAGTTGCGTTCGAACAAAGCCAACGTAAGCACGTCTCGCAATGCCGCAGTGTTCCTTCAAAAATTACTTGGAATTATGGTTGCTTTGAGGTCGAAATTATAATGTATTCGGACTGTTTTCTCGGTTCGTTAACAAAATATGTTGTATATTCACGAGGACAGAATTTCTCTTTGATTTTGTATGCGACCCGTTATCTAGTTGTATATTGTTGATCGAAGCTCTTTCTTTTAAAAAAAACACGTGATATTGGGAGAGGGGTAAGTGGTAGAAAGGGGTGAAAAAAAAAGTGGTCATAAAAACCTCAAGAGATTAATAGACGACCCCTTATGTTAAAACACAAAGCACACATTAAATCTACGGTTCCGACAAAAGTTACAGAATCAAAAATTAACCTTTTAATCTAACCTTATTTCGGAACAAATTGATTGATGAAAAGACTTGTTTTAAAAAGTAGTATAATTTTGTATGGGAAGTAGAAATTTTTTTGCGTACTCCCATTTCTTATAAGGTAAATAACATTATCATACAATTTGAGTAATTGAAGGCTTTAGGACGTTCCACAGTCGAATTGTCGGCCATTTTCTTTTGATTTTCTCCACCCTTCGGTTAAATAAAGAGGGTATTGTTTTATCTGTTAAGTATATCAACTTATACTTTTTTCTGTTACATTTAAATTTTATATGAGAAAAGAAAATGTAGTTTCTGAGATCGCTACTAGGCACTTTTATCTGTTACGTTAAATTTTATCTCAGAATAGGGACTTTATCACCGCCACTAGGCACTTTCTTCTGTTACGTTAAATTTTATCTGAGAAAAGGGGCTTTATGCGCGCCACTAGGCACTTTTCCGTTACTAAATTTGTTTTTGCAGAAAAGGGACTTTGAGCGCCAATAGGCACATTTTTATGTTATATTTACTCTTTTTCATACAAAATATGTCAAACGACCTGTCAAATATGCAAGAACTTATTTCGAAGTGTTGAAACAGACCCTTAACAATCTAACGTATTACCCAAAAAACAAAATGGCCGACGACCAACAAAACAACCAAAACACACCCTCACCAAACATACCCACAAAACGCTAGCAAAATCCTAACCGCTCTAACAGAGCGGATCCCCAATCACTGTTCCTCCTCTTGGACCTCCACTGGCACCTCCTGAACCTCCTCGTCCCTCCTCACAGGCTCCAACTCAATCGCAGGATCAGCCGTCGCTTCAGCCAAATTCGTTACAGACTTCGACTTGAAACACTGAAAATCAACATGGCGGCTTTTCGCTTCTTCCTTCTCCCAGGACATGTGGATGAAGGGACGTTGGACGTAGTTATAGATGACCTCTGCCCGTCCCCCTGGTCGTTTCCGCACCTTTTCCTTGTAAGTTGGATATCCTTCGACGCCGAGGCGGATTTTTTTGAGACCGCGTTCTTTCATCACTTGTTTTGCTACGTCTCTGTGGAGGAAAATAGGTCTTGTTTTAGAAAGGATCACTACAGAGTGAAATTGATATCATTAGCATCCTTTTAAGCTAAGAGTACCCATGAAATGGAACAACTTTTACTATGGGAGCAAACCAAAAAAAATCTGATGTTGCATACATTTTTGTCGAGTTGGCATTGCAGTTTAGTATGGAACAGCATATTTTTTTTTGTTCCGATCCGTTTGCTCCCATAGTAAAAGTTGTTCAGTTGGATAAGTAGACTCTTAGTTTAAAGGGATGCTAATGATATCAATTTCACCATGTATATTTTATTGATCGATTGACTGAGATGGGTGGGTCTTTGTGTAGCAGTGGAAGCAATATATGTAAGTTGTGCGTAGTATATTAATAACTCTTAAGATGTAGGCTAAATATGACTCCTAAAAAGAAAGCCTGATGGTAAAAAAGGGACTAAATATGTTTACAACAACCACAAGAATATAACTAGGGTCCTTCTTAAAATGCTGACACTTTTAAGGGGATCAGACCATCAAACTGATCATCTAAGCAAGTAAATAAATAAAATAAAAATAAATCTTTTTCTAAGGGGCCAACATCGAAATCACTAAGAAAAAATCTGCTGTTTCATTCAAAGCTGCAAACTTACACACTCAACTCTCGTTATATCACCGCGGCCGCGATATTATCGCTTTAAAGCCGCGATATCGTCGCTATAAAGCCGCAATATCGTCACTATATCAAAGCTATAATTATCGCCGCGGTATCTTCGTCATATCGCCGCAATATCTTCGTTATATCGCCGCAATATCTTCGTTATATCGCCGCAATATCATCGCTGTTACGCAACAACAACATTGCTATATCGTTACTATAATTATCACCGTGACTTCTTTGTTATATCGCCGCAATATAGTCGTTATATCACCGCGAAATATTGTCTCTATATCGCTGCGACATCATCGTTATATCGCCGCGATATCATCGCTTTAAAGCCGAGATATCGTCGCTATATAATTGCTACAATTATCGCCGCGATATCTTCGTTATATCGCCACGATATCTTCGTTATATCGCCGTAATATCGTCGTCATTTCGCACCGAAAACATTGCTATATCGTTGCTATAATTATCGCTGTGATATCTTCGCTATATCGCCGCGATATAGTCGTTATATCACAAGAGTCCTCACCTATTCTCAATATACTTGAAGAACCTATACAGCGGTGTGGAGAGCACAGTCTGGCTGTACTCGTCGCCCATCTGCGGGGGGTACTGTTCGTCCCACTCCACCGCGTCGTCGTCCAACAGCACCACCACGTGGCACTCCCGGTCCCCGCGCTGGGCCGATATCACCATCAGGGGCAGTATGAGGCGCTCGAGGAATGACTCAAACTGTTTGCGTGCTCCCTCGTTTGAGAGCTCGTGGAGAAGACCTCGGAGGTTCTGGGGAAGAACGTTTTTATTATTTTTGTGGTTTGCTAACAAATACTGCCTTTAAGACCTTTTTAAATAAAAACCGGACAAGCGCGAGTTGGAGGGAGTCGCGGCCTAAGAGTTCCATACAAACTTGATAAATTATGAACTATAACTTTGCAGTTAAAAAAATATTCTCTCATACATTGGGTTTACCTATACATCACAGTCAAACTGAAATAGTAACTTTTTTTTTTATTTATTTATAATTAATGGCTTTTTGCTTGTGCGTAGCACCGCATTTCCGCAAGTGTAATTTATGGGAGTATCTATCCCAATCTCAGGGATTGTTTTTGTTCAAGAACAAGAAGAGATTGAGGATTGCGGAGCCTCGTGGCAGGCAAAAACGCGACGCGCGAAAACCACGCGAGATGTGTGCTCGGGTCAATTCCTGCAACGTGACTCCAATAGTAACTTTGTATTCAAAAGAAATCTTTTTTTTGTTGTTGTCTTGTAATAAATCTTTTCGGTGAAGGAAAACATCATGAGGAAACGATTTCGAGGTATGTATTGTACATACTGTCCATTACAAGGTAGCGACGGGCTCACTCCCCGTCACACTGGACAGAGTTTTGGTACTACTAGTGCAACATAGTTGTTCTGAGTTTTCAGAATATCTCAGACTACCCCCTCGGGGAATATAGTCGTGAGTATATGCGATGATGCTTATTTGTGACAAACTAACGAATTCCGGATTTATTCCATATTTATTCCTTAACTTGTTGTGAGACATTGCTTCTTGTCAAATTTCTACATGATTCTAGATCCAGTGGTGGTCCAGTGGCGAGTAACCTTGCCAGCCGTGCAGGAGGCGATGGTTCGATCCCCGTCCATGCCGACTCGTACCAATGAGTTTTTCGAAATTTATGTACGATTTGTAACACCACTGCCATTTCGGTGAAGGAAAAAACATCGTGAGGAAACCTGCATGCTTCAATTTCGAGGCATGTATTGTACCCACTGTCCATTATCAGCTCACCTCCCGTCACACTGGACAGAGTTTCGGTACTACTAGTGAAACGTGGATGTTCTGAGGTTTCAGAATATCTCTGACTCCCCCTCGGGGAATATAGTCGTGAGCATATGCTTCTAGATCTAAGTCAACAAAAAGGTTAAAGGTTTTTAATTGAGTGTATCAAAATATTATATAAATGGCTGTATCTTTTGATTGTGTTGACTCAGAAGCTTGAATTTTATACACTTCCAAGGTACTAGAGACCTTAGTATTCAGTGTTAATCTCAATTTGATACTTCTATCCGTCCCTGAGAAAAAGCATACTGATAGACAGACAACAAAGTGTTCCTATAAAGGTTCAGTTTTTTCCTTTCCAGGTACGGAACCCTAAAAATTAAAAAGTAAGTATAAAATTGAACATACCTGACACCTAACAGTGTTGGCATCAAATGGAACAAGCAGGTAGTCGCAAGCTTCCCTCAGTTCCTGCACGGAAACGGTCGGGGGACAGCGAATGGTGCCTCCCCGGTAGTACTCCAGTATGGCTCTGAACACCGTAGCCGATATACCCTCGGCTACGTCGTACTCTCCTCGTTCGTTTGTGTGCGTGAACTCTAGACCTGTAACATTGAAGTATACTAAATTCATCTCTATTGCTCTATTAATACAGTATGAATGTGTCGCGAAAATTTGAAAACGCTCAGCGACACGCTTCTGCGCGCGTCTTCGCCTGCAAGGGTCGCTCGGGTTCGCGCGTCACCGCGCGCATTCGCGCCATATGACGAAGCACAGGGCCGAACTGTGTGACCACTAAGCAAGTAATCACTTTCACGCGTCAACGGGGCGAATTATTTCGCGTCGCTTCGCTTTCACTCTGCGCCAGTGGGAATTGAGCCTAACACAGGCAAATTCAGAGAGCATGGAGCTAAGAATGAAACCGAAAAATTCAAATATGTAGATTTTTTTACTGGCACCGGCTGGCACCAATTATTCTTAAGACGGCCTTTTCCTAAGGAATATGGGTTGAAAAACGAGAAAAAATTTAGACTTTCCATACAAAGCTAGGGGTGTAAGGTGATGATAATAAATCTGTTTATCACTTTCACAGTCTTGCAATAACAAGGTTTCACCTGTGATTCATTGTTCTCAGATATCACTGAATTACCTAACAAATTAGTAATTATTGTTATTATTAGTCATAGTACTTTCTCTTGCCGAATGAACGCTTCAAAATCGTAACAAACATTCAGTCCAAAAGGGAACATATATAATCGTGAAGTAAGTTATAGCGTGTAGCCCACTGCAGGGCAAAAAAAAAAAGCGTGTAACAATGAAAATAACAAAGAAAAACAACGTATTCTTACCTGAACTAAACATCCTCCCCAACATAGTGTTCGGGTGAGCAGTAAAATGTGCAGACTCCACTACAAATCTGGTATTATCTACGACCAGAGTGATCCTATCGTCCGCCACTTTCGGACCGTTCCGAGGCGGGTCCTGGGCACCCGAAGTTGATGGGGTAGGTGTGTTGGGGGACTGGTTTTTTGGAGGCATATTTGAGGGTATTCTAGGCCTGATTAGGGGTCCGTTGCGCTTCGATAGCCTCTTGCGACGCTCCTCGTTGTCTCTTCTGTATTCTTCTGTGTCGCTACTGCTGTCTGGGTAGAAGAATGGGCGTCTTGGGTCGGACATGGCCTCTTGGCCTGTTGCTTGCGTGTCGGACATGGGGGAGTTCTGGGGGGAGCTCGTCACATCACGTTCGGTCGGGCGCCACTGCGGTTTGAATTGGGGGCGCGTTGATTTCGTTTTGGTGAAATAACAATGGTTTGTTTTCTCTTGGAAATTTTCGTCAGCAGCTTTTGACACATTGAGGTTTTCTTTCTGAAATTAGGTGTTGCCAGTTTTGGAAAGAAAGCAACAGTGTTGTCATTTTTTAAGTTTTACGGTGGAGTGCCGGTTTTACGGAATGGTGCATCGTTTTTGTTCATGCAATGTGAGATACGATTGAAACGAGTATCCAAATCAAAAACTACCTAAACGCCAAAAAATGAAAAAAGGGATTAAAGGAGTTTTGCGCGGGAAACAAGACGAAACGGGCGGACTTTGTTTCTTAATTTACTAAATTATTTTTTCGTGGCTATTGTTGTGATAATGTGGTGGAATTAGTATAACAATGTGCCTTTAATGGAGAACAATATAGTAAAAGTGAGAAATAAAGTAAGGAGCGTTCGATTTTGATTGATATCCCCGCGTAAAACTTCCTTATAAAAATTGCAATGTGTGAACCACTCTCACATTTCAATGAGTCAGTCAGGTTAGGTTTAAGTTACGATAAACGAAAAACTGCTAAAGACTACGGATCATCTTACTTGGCTGCATGGGCTATGTTCTCTTTGCCTTTCCGCAAGGATAAATGTAACAACAACAACAACGCCAAAAAAAATTCCGATGACCAATGGATCGGCTGTTGACCTTTTTTCACTGTCAAATGCGGAAATTATCAATTTTCTAATTAAATTTTCTATAATAATTCAGTGAAATTCATCTCCGAACAAATATAGTTGTGAAAACAATGTGATAAAACCACTCAAGTGCGAAAGTGACGTGCGACACAGGTGTTATATACGGCGCATAAAACTTGTTTCCCGTTCCCTGTTTGGGCGTTACAGCTTTTTTTACACGAAAAACTGTTATAAATGGATCTAAAAGAGGAATACCATGACCCGGACTACCCAGGGGCCGCTGTTAAAGTGAAAGAAGAACCTTCGAATCTAAGCAATGAGGAAAACATCGAGAAAATCAAGCGAATTATTCACCGGGAATTTTCAAATGAATTGGAAGTGAGAGAAAATGAAATAATGCTAATAGAGCAACGGTATGTACCTGTTTTTGACCTTCGGGAAATAAACTGCTGGTTATAATAACCTTTATAGGTTATACTTGAGTTGTTTTTGAAAAAGGGTGTGTAAAACACCATGTGGTTATGCATTGTTTGAAAACATGTTTAGGAAATGTTTTTGTTTTCTAATTGTTTAGGGACATTTATACACATTTACGCGCTCGTTGGCGTAGTTGAGCTTCGGTATTGGAAACGATCACCGAAGTTAAGCAACGTCAGGTCCGGTCAGTCTTTGGATGGGTGACCGTTTAGTGGTATTTCATCTCGAGCGTTTCCGTGCTTCAGAAGGCACGTTAAGCAGTTGGTCTCGGATAGTCCCGTCAGATGGCGTTGTAACTATTTGTTAAGCCAAGTCAGAGGCCTATTGGCGGCTTGAAAATTCTCTGACAGCAAGGTGACCACTAACTTGCCTCCACCAACACGCTCTGGGCTGGCGTGGTGGAGTATGGCCCTCTCACCCTTATTCGTGAGAGGAGGCCTTTGCCCTGCAGTGGGATGCTACAGGCTATAACTTACTATACACATTTACATATCAGTCCATAGACTGCATATTATCAAGCTTAACTGAGTGCGTATACTGGAAAGGTTGGAGATATGACAAGAATGTATGAGAACATGTAATGCCTTTGTCTAAGTTGCAAGATTTGTAATCAATTGCAAATCTACGATCAGTCCCTGGACTATAAGTAGATTTGTTTTTTGGTTTGAGTGGCGTTGGTAGAGTGTGCCCCCCAGTGGGGACAGCACCTCTGTTTTTACAGCACGACACTACTCGCGGTCGTGTAACTCCTGGATGTTGTGCCGTTTCAGACGTTGTGGGTATCGCTGGCGGGCAAGCTTTCAACTTAGGCAAACAAAAATGTCCAATAGAAAGAGACAAACAACATCAATTTCCTTTTGCTCACTCTAGCTTTCTGAAAAGGCATTAAAATTATGAAAATTGTGAAAACGAGACAGGCTTATACGCAAATTGCATAGAATGACTGAGATAAAATCTATATCGTTTGTCCCTTTCTGCATATGTAATTTTGTTTGACTAAGTTGAAATTGCTTACACCTTAAGTGCATCGCATACAGAAGGAGTCGAGGCGCGGGCGCGCGCCTTTGCGACCTTGACATATGGTCGGTAATTGTATATCATACCAAACTGAGCGTGGATTGCGCGCTTGGATTCTTGGTATACAATTAAGGCCTCCGCTCATTGCAGCGATTTTATCGAGCGATAATATCGCTGCGATTTTGCGATAATTGTTTCCAGTACATTTTGTATGGGGACGCTCGCGATCCTACACACTGCCGCGATAATATCGCTGCGTTTTTGCAATAATTGTTCTCAGTACATTTTGTATGGGGACGCGCTCGATCCCACACACTGCCGCGATATTATCGCAACCTGACGCAATCTCTTTCGACTACATTCAGTGGTGGGCGCATGCGTGACGCAAATTGCGGAATCGCTGCAGTGTGTAAGGTGTCGCGATATCGCTGTCGATATTATCGCTGCAATGTGCGGAGGCCTTTATCGACCGTATGTCAAGGTTGCCAAGGCACGCCCGCGCCTCGACGCCGCCTCGACGCCTTCTGTATGCGATGCGCTTAACAAAATCTTGCAACTTA
Source organism: Agonopterix heracliana (assembly GCA_963693445.1). Taxonomy (NCBI): domain Eukaryota; kingdom Metazoa; phylum Arthropoda; class Insecta; order Lepidoptera; family Depressariidae; genus Agonopterix; species Agonopterix heracliana. Next base: position 819,970 of record OY856334.1, read on the forward strand.
GTCAGACAAAGGCACAATTTTTTATACATTTTTGTCATATCTCCATCCCTTTCCAGTTTACAAGCTCAGCTTGTTTTCATAATATTCATTTTACGGCCTAAATCAACCACAACAAAATAATCAGTGCATTTCCACCCAAAGAGAATGTTACGCACTATGTTATAAGCAGTGATCGGAGTAGGTAGATTTTTATTTTATGTACTTGTGATATGAATTGTCATAGACATCATAACATGGATAAGCCTTTTTCCCGAGATTTCGTTCAGTATTTTTATTTATTTTTTATTTTATTTTATTAGGCTCATCAACAGTTGTTACATTAATACATGGCATACTTAAATACTAGGTAAAACAAACGGCTAAATGCACAACTAATTAAAGATAAGCACAGCATGCAATGAAAAATATTTGCCAAAGTAGCATTTGTTAAGTACAATAAATTTACATTTTTAAACTTTGACTTAGAATTATAAAATTATTAAACAATTTATAAAAACAAATTAAATTAGAAAAATTAAAATGGAGAAAATTTAACTATGAAAAATAAATCAAATTAAGATAATCAAATTAACATAAAAATAAAATCAAACTAAAATAATCAAACTCAAATAATTAATTAAATTAAGGCAATTAAATACATGCAGTCGAAATAAAACAATAAATAAAGTTAAAACACCCAAAGTAGGACACTCAAATTAAATTAAATTAAATTAAATTAAATTCCTGAAAAATTAATCCCGGAGGCATGTCCATATTAATATATGTTTCAGTTCATTGACCCCAAATCAATCTACCTACTCCGATCACTGGTTATAAGAGTCAGAACTTCCATACTAAAAACTAGTTGTGATGGATATCCAGAATGTTTGAAATGTGCCCGAACGTTCAAAGGAATTTAATGGCGTCAGTGCACATTTCAAATAAAAAATTTTTGTTAGAGAGTTTCGCGAGCCTGTTCCCACCTTGTTGATTCAATGATGAAGTTACAAGGATAAACAACTTTTTAGCTTCATCTGAATCAGGGCTAGCTAAAACTTTGTCAAAAGCACCCAACATCAAATTTTTTAAATGGAACAGATTTCTTAATCAGTGAATCTTGAGCTTAATTTAACTTGACACATTCCACTAATGGATGATAAAAAAGAGTAGTTCACCAAGTTGTGATGAGTGTGGAGTGGTCGAGGACTTTCATCACATGTTAGTGGAGTGTGTTTGGTACGAACAGGCTTGAATGTCTCTTCTTATCGTATGGGCAAGCCCTGGTGTCAGAGTTTATTCAAACCGCCTTACAGCCTCTGACTTGGTTTTTATGGAACGACTACTACCACCAGAGACAGTAGCCGAGACCAACGTGTTAACGTGCCATCCGAAGCACGGAATCATCTTTCTTTTCAGTCAATAAGGTAATTCAGCCTGCAATGTCCTAACCAACTGGGGAAAAACACACAAAGTGACATATCACTAGGTGTCCCCCGTGGAAATCGAACCCACACAACCTCTGTGTCAAGAGCATAATGCCCTTAACCATTAGACCACCAGGCTCTGATGCTCCTAGAAAAGAATCCACCTTTGCAAACTCATCAGTGTATCATTGAATAAATTAGAAAACGATGTTAGAGTAGGTACAATGGTGGATTTGCAGTCTTGGCCGCTCTAGGCCCCAAGCCATGTAGTAAGTACCAGTCGCCCCTTTCTCAGCACCCATCATAAAGACTACATAATGTATTTACTTTATATAGCCAACTTTTATCGAAACCGATTAAAAAATTTAGCTGCTAGTTTGTAATATTTAGGTACTTTGCGTTATTTCTTGTTATCAATGAATTTTTTGTCACGACGTGGCCGCTCCTAATATCTGGCCACCCTAGGCAAATCCGCCACTGGGTAGGTAACATCTAGACATAAGGTACAATAGGACTGACATGTACATAACACTTGTATAAAAGTCCCTAAAAAAAAGATTAAAAGAAAGAAAAGAAGAATAAAATCATGGAAAATGCACAATTACACAAACAAACAACAAGTGAAGGGGTTAGATTTATCAGTATATTATAGTTACTTTCTAGCTATTATATATTCATTCTTACAATGTAGCGTAAGTTCATGATGCCATCTCTTTAATAGTAGGTATAATCAAGTTATAATACCAGTATGAAATTGTATGAGAAATATAATTGCAAATTACAAAACTTTTAATACATTTGCATGTTTTGAGACATGACACTTGATGCTGTGCTAAAGACTGGAATTCATTAAAGCAGAGTGGAGCGGAGATGTGTTAAATCTACCAAAAAGAGAGCTTGCAGAATCAAGCGAGGAAAATTTATGTAAAAAAACCTCCCAAGAAAATCAATAGTATTTCTTACAATTCTGTTTAATTCCTTCTTGAGAATACAGTACTACCCAAAACTAAGGAAAGTATCCCAAATATCCATGATTGCAAAACCCGGCAATCCAACAACTGAGGCTAGTTCACAAAGGCTAAATTATGTGCTGTCAAGGTTTTCGCTAAGTGGTTTGCCGGCTATTATAATTCTAGTTCTAATCTCTTTAGTAAAACACTTCACAATTTTAACAGGTTACTAATGTAGAAAGAGAAGGAACTAGAAGAAAGCACGTGTCTTGTCATATCACTCGGTAAGAGATGCACATAGCAAATTCGCTCTAGTTAAAAAAGGAGATCGCTACTTATTGCTGTCCTTATCGACGTAGCCACTTTTTTGTTCTACGACGGCTGTCTGACTCCGGAGTCAGACATCTATTTTCATACAAATTGTATAGGATTTTTATTTATTTATTTATTTATTTATTTATTTATTTATTTATTTATTTATTTATTTATTTATTTATTTATTTATTTATACTAAAAATACAAATACATTATCTTAACAGGTTTTCACCCAAATTGATAACATAATAATTTATTAATTAACTTGCCTTACTTAAATAATCTAAAGCGGCCTCTGTGAATTTTGTCAATGAACAATGGAATATATCAACCTCTTTTGATATTCCGTTTAGTATTCTGAGTGCGGTGGTTAATGGAGCGTACTTTAATATGTTGGTCCTGCACTTCGGCATCACAAACACCTGATCCCGGGGGCCTCTACGCATTCTCGTATCGGGGACGCGCAGTCCAATACTTTCCAGTATTTGCGGGTTATTAAGGATGCCGCGAAACACTTTAAAAACATATGTAGTGAGGGCAATGTTTCTTCTAACCTCCAGCTTGTAGTAACCGACCATACCTAGCACAAAGAGGGTTGGGTACATCAGAGGATAGAAAGGATAGACCCCATATTGTTTGAAGTACATGTACCTTATGTATTTATTTTGAATTTTTTCGACCATAAGTAATTTTATGACTATCGCTGTCTCATACGCGGTTACACTGATGTTACGTCTATCAGCGTAAGCGAAAAATACTTCGCCTATGGTTACTAAGCAGTTGTAATGTAAAACAACCTATCACACTTTTTCCTGTCACGGCATGCAGATGCAAAGTCCTTGATAGAATGTCATTGGTACAAACACATTCCATGTGTCAGAATCTTAAAAATAAGTAGATTGGTGGATTTCACATAAGTACTATGCATTAGAAAATCTTCTTAAGACGCTGTTATCCCGTCGAGGCCGTTTTTTGAACACGAACGAAAGTGTTTTAAACTGTGTTTTAAAGTCTGAAATTAAATTTTGTCTTATTTAAGGATCGGGCGGATGGGCGACTGTTCTCAATTACACGATTAGATTAAGTTTACTAGATAGAAAAACATCCCAAAGTTACCCCTTTTTGTTATGTTTTTTCAATACTATGATTAAACTGCTGATATTTAACTTTTTGTTCTTGTACTTAACTAAATACATTAAATATTTCTAGTGAACTCAGAAAATTTTTAGCTTAGAAACTCCCAAGAGCAAAGATATTGACGAAAAACACGTTTTTTTGCGATCCTGCTTTCAATTGTAGCGGGATGGCTAATTGTAAACTTATGCTTGCAAGAAAGAGACGCTTGCACTGGGATAACCTAGCCTTAAGCTTATACAGGTTGGTTTCGGTTGAGAGCATATTAAGGAGGACCCTGTATAAGTTAGTACAGTAGTACCAGGTTTATAAGGCTTACCAATGTACCTGCGCAGTTGACAAATTTTTATAGCGCGCGAAATTGTATTGACCAATCAGGATGTGCCACCTTCAATCCGTTTACGCTATTGGCTAATTTGTTTTCGCACCCTTTTCGCTGCTATCCGACTTGCACTCTTTGATTACTAAATGACTTCGGGTTTTGTCGGGGACTCGGGCCTGCTCTGCGCAAACGAAGATTAACGAACGGCTATATTTTCCTGGTCGTACTGTACCGTGCGTGCGGATACAGCCTGTGATAGGATCCTCTTCCCAATCGACACTCGTAATAAAATAATTACGTATATGGTTTGGTTCCAGCATGACATCGTCGCGTCGAATGCTGCACCGTCTTCGCTATGCCCTCGTGAACAGCTACTACCGTGATCAGAAGCTGCAGCTCACCGCCAGCCAGATTCAGGATGAGGTGGCCGCTCAACACGAACCCAGAGCACGGACTGAAGTATGCTAGCATAGTAATATTAATTATTTGGTAGACAGGGTCATTGACTAAAAGCTACTGGGAACTGGACAGATCTATTGTAGCTATCACCTGTGACCTTAAGTCATTTCCCATGGTTTTCATGAACCGCTTTGGTGGGAAAATTCCTAATACAGGTGATATGGTAAAGCATTACTTTAGGGGTGATTGTGACCCATGATACAGAACAACTTTCCCCAAGAAATTTGGACTTTCCATACTAAATGCAATCAGCTGATCAAACGTTTGTATGCAAATGTGTTTTTTTTTCGAATTTCTTTTTGTTCCATTGGGAAAGTTGCTTAGGTATCATGAGTACAATCCCCATTAAAGCCCATTAAAGTTATGCAACTGTTTACTCTAACACCATGTATGTAGTTTATTTATTTTATTGGAAAACCAACAGCAATACGATACAGTAGTCACAAGAGTATAAAGGCCTCCGCTCATTGCAGCGATAATATCGCTGCGATTTTGCGATAATTGTTCTCAGTACATTTTGTATGGGTACGCGCTCGATCCCACACACTGCCGCGATATTATCGCAACTCTTTCGACTACATTCAGTGGTGGGGCGCATGCGTGACGCGAATCGCGGAATCGCTGCAGTGTGTAAGGTGTCGCGATATCGCTGTCGATAATATCGCTGCAATGTGCGGAGGCCTTAAAGCAGAAAGCCAATAACAGGTGGGGAGTTGTTGTCACTATGTATCCACCTGGATTGCAACTCCTGTCTCCTGCTTTGAATGAGCAGTTCACATTCGCAAAGGTGTATGGGTGTTTCCTCTGCTTCAAAGCAGAATCTGCACGTGACAACAATAGTTATAACAATAATGGTATTGTGCAAAAGTATGGCTAGTCCAGAGAAAATACTGTTGCAGACTACAGTAATTGATGCAAGATCTTAACGTTTTGTACAGTATTACCACAATATGAGAAAGAGTACAAATACCTACGTACATTACGGACACTGAGGTAGGTTGACCTCTTTCGTATACTGTGGTAATACTGTACAAATGGTTAAGATCTTGCATCAATTTCTGTAGTCTGCAACTGTATTTTCTGTGGACTAGCCATACCTTTTCACAATATCATTATTGTTGTCACTTGCAGATTCTTCTGTGAAGCAAAGGAAACACCCACACCTCTGCAAATGTGAAGTACTCATTCATCCACCCCCCTCCCTTGGCTCAACCCCTCTTGGATGTATGGGAGGTGGTCGACAGAAAGCAGTGGTATTGTCCTATCTCACTCGCACTTAATCAGCATATATGTGCTAGACTTTTCTTGTCAATGCAAGCCCGTTTGTATCAAGTTTCAAGGGTGTGATAATCCTATGAATAGGCATCTTCGGGGACTCTCAAGATGCCTATTTACATTTGACTTGTATCTAAAGATATTAATTTGCCTGTCCGCAGGTATCATCACTGCTACGCGATGGCCAGCGTCGACTTCACCCGTCGGTGCGCAAGCTGCTCGGCAAACAGACAGCCGACCTCGACGAGATATTGTTCAGGAGCAGAGCACCCAGGAACAAGACCAGGAAGGACTACTCGGTGAGTTGTGACGTCAGGTATCATCTAGCCAGCGTCGACTTCACCCGTCTACAAGCTCCTAGACAGCTGACCTCGAGATACTTGGAGCAGAGCAGGAATAAGACCAGAAAGGACTACTCGGTGAGTTGTGACGTCAGGTATCATCTAGCCAGCGTCGACTTCACCCGTCTACAAGCTCCTAGACAGCTGACCTCGAGATACTTGGAGCAGAGCGCCCAGGAATAAGACCAGAAAGGACTACTCGGTGAGTAGTGACGTCAGGTATCATCTAGCCAGCGTCGACTTCACCCGTCTACAAGCTCCTAGACAGCTGACCTCGAGATACTTGGAGCAGAGCAGGAATAAGACCAGGAAGGACTACTCGGTGAGTTGTGACGTCAGGTATCATCTAGCCAGCGTCGACTTCACTCGACTGTATAAGCTGCTCGGCAAACGGACAGCCGACCTTGACGAGATATTGTTCAGGAGCAGAGTGCCCAGGAAGGACTACTCGGTGAGTTGTGACGTCAGGTATCATCTAACCAGCGTCGACTTCACCCGTCTACAAGCTCCTAGACAGCTGACCTCGAGATACTTGGAGCAGAGCAGGAATAAGACCAGGAAGGACTACTCGGTGAGTTGTGACGTCAGGTATCATCTAGCCAGCGTCGACTTCACCCGTCTATACAAGCTCCTAGACAGCTGACCTCGAGATACTTGGAGCAGAGCGCCCAGGAATAAGACCAGAAAGGACTACTCGGTGAGTTGTGATGTCAGGTATCATCTAGCCAGCGTCGACTTCACCCGTCTATACAAGCTCCTAGACAGCTGACCTCGAGATACTTAGAGCAGAGCGCCCAGGAATAAGACCAGGAAGGACTACTCGGTGAGTTGTGACGTCAGGTATCATCTAGCCAGCGTCGACTTCACCCGTCTACAAGCTGCTAGACAGCTGACCTCGAGATACTTGGAGCAGAGCAGGAATAAGACCAGGAAGGACTACTCGGTGAGTTGTGACGTCAGGTATCATCTAGCCAGCGTCGACTTCACCCGTCTACAAGCTCCTAGACAGCTGACCTCGAGATACTTGGAGCAGAGCGCCCAGGAATAAGACCAGGAAGGACTACTCGGTGAGTTGTGACGTCAGGTATCATCTAGCCAGCGTCGACTTCACCCGTCTACAAGCTGCTAGACAGCTGACCTCGAGATACTTGGAGCAGAGCAGGAATAAGACCAGGAAGGACTACTCGGTGAGTTGTGACGTCAGGTATCATCTAGCCAGCGTCGACTTCACCCGTCTACAAGCTGCTAGACAGCTGACCTCGAGATACTTGGAGCAGAGCAGGAATAAGACCAGGAAGGACTACTCGGTGAGTTGTGACGTCAGGTATCATCTAGCCAGCGTCGACTTCACCCGTCTACAAGCTGCTAGACAGCTGACCTCGAGATACTTGGAGCAGAGCAGGAATAAGACCAGGAAGGACTACTCGGTGAGTTGTGACGTCAGGTATCATCTAGCCAGCGTCGACTTTCCCCGTCTACAAGCTGCTAGACAGCTGACCTCGAGATACTTGGAGCAGAGCAGGAATAAGACCAGGAAGGACTACTCGGTGAGTTGTGACGTCAGGTATCATCTAGCCAGCGTCGACTTCACCCGTCTATACAAGCTCCTAGACAGCTGAGCTCGAGATACTTGGAGCAAAGCGCCCGGGAATAAGACCGGGAAGGACTACTCGGTGAGTTGGGAGGTCGAACCATGGTAGGGTTACTCGCCATTAGACCACCACGATATCTTAGAGCCAATTTCATCATTCTCTTGAAGAGAGGATGAAGAGACCATGGAACATATTCCTTGTGACTGTGATGTCTTGGCGGCAAAACGCATGTGCCTCGGAGATGGATACCCAAAACCGGGAGATCTTAGGTTTCTTCCCCTCAATGGTATTGCCTCCTTCATTGACCATGTATTTGAAGGGTGAGGAAAGCAAAAAGTATTGGGGCTAACACAAAAGATCCCACTGGGTCGAAGTGTTGCTGGCCTGCCAGCCCCCACAACAAGATAAGATAAGATCATTCTCTTGTCCATTTCCCATATCGGGAGTCGGCGCAATATGTCATCCTCTTCCATTCATCTCGCTTGGCCGTCGTTTCAGCACTCACTCCTTTCTTACACATATCATCCTTCACACAATCCATCCATCTTTTCGTCGGCCTTCCTCTCCTACCACAGCCATCCACATTCGTACTTAACACACGTCTCGTAACATGACATTCGTCTCTTCGCATCACTTGCCCATACCACGATAATCTATTACCCTGAAATTTTTCCGTTATAGGTGCTACTTTCAAACTCTTAGAGCCAATGTGTCATTAATAACACTTATAACATTTTCAATAACACTAAATCATTTCTTCCTCAGGCCATGCTCCAAACGCGTAACTACACGATCGCAGCCGACACGACCAAGTCCCTCCGCCCGGACAAGCCCGAAGACTACTGTGTGAAGCAGGAGGACCCTTCCACCAGTCGCCCCAAGAAGATCCCCAGGCATATAGACCCCAAAGTGACCAATGTAATGACCCTAGACGAAGCTACAAGGAACCAGATGAAGTATCGCTACAGGATCATTATTGGTGAGTCTATTTCTACTCCATGAATCAGGAGGATTCTTCCATCAGTCGTCCCAAGAAGATCCCCAGCCATATAGACCCCAAAGTGACCAATGCGATAGATACTCCCATAAACTACTTGACACTGGCGGAAATGAGGTGCTACGCACAAGCAAATAGTAGATTACACACCGAGGACAGGAAAGTAAGAAATGTCTCAGATCTCATGTACATGTGATCTGAGGCTTTCTTATTTACTGTCCGAGGTTATTATACTATTTTTCTCCTCGACTGAGGTGGAAAGCGGCAACTTCGTTTAGCGCAGCGGAACGAGAATTGACGCTTTCCGTCCGGAGAGGAGAAAAAGCCGTTAATTATAAATAAATAAAAGAGTACTGAGGTATGACTTTTGGTTTCGGAAAATTGTATAATATCTAGTCCAAAAATGAAAAATAAAACATGCCTCCGTATATAGGGTCCAACTTAATATGCTGACACTTTTTTAAGAGGATGATCAGACCATCAAACTGAACAACTTTCTTTATGGGACCAACATTGAAATCCGGCTTCAACTAAAGGCGCAATAGTAGGACGAAATACAGGGTCCTTCTTAATATGCTGACACTTTTTTAAGGGGATGAGCAGACCATCAAACTGAACAACTTTCTCTATGGGACCAACATCAAATCGCGAAAAAAAAATCTGCTGTCCCATACAAAAGTGCAAACCTACTAGAGCCAAATGTTTGGGACAGCAGATTTTTTTTTCGCGATTTGATGTTGGTCCCATAGAGAAAGTTGTTCAGTTTGATGGTCTGATCATCCCCTTAAAAAAGTGTCAGCATATTAAGGACCCTGTATTTCGTCCTACTATTGCGCCTTTAGTTGAAGCCGGTTTCACTGTTCTGTGTGGCGGTGGGTGCGTGCGCAGATAATTGCGTGAGCAGGTGCGTGCGTGTATGCGTGCGTTCTTGGGTGGATGCGTGCGTGGATGGGATGGTTTCGTGCGAACGTGTGTATCTTCAGTGTAGAAGCTTTACTTTTACGGAAACCTCGGATGTTTTTAAAGTTATCCTTCGCTCTTTCCAGGCAACACGTCTAAATACGCGCCGCCGGCGTCCCGAGCGGACAGGTCTACCCACAAGTGGCTGCTTTACGTGCGAGGACCCCCGTCCTGTCCCGACCTGTCGCACATACTGACGCGAGTCGTGCTGCGGCTGCATCACTCCTACGCGCCCCACCACACTCTGCATATCGAGTGAGTCTCATTCATCTATGTTACATTCCCAAATTCACATCATCATCTCAGCCGATGGACGTCCACTGCTGGACATAGGCCTCCCCCAAGGATCGCCACAACGACCGGTCCTGCGCTGCCCTCATCTAACGGGTTCCCGCCGCCTTCACCAGGTCGTCGGTCCACCTTGTGGGGGCTCAATGCCCACGCTGCGATTTCCGGTACGCGGTCGCCACTCGAGAACTAGCAGGCCCCATCGGCCATCGGTTCTGCGAGATGTGCCCCGCCCACTGCCACATTTAACAATTCTTTGGGCTATGTATGTCGGCTACTCTGGTTCGTCTGCGGATCTCTTCATTTCTGATTCGATCTCGCAGGTATACTCCAAGCATAGCAGCTATAAATTTTTGACGCAAAATATCACATAAATTTGCAAAATGAAAGACATAGAATAAAATTTCTTATTTGTCTTAAAAAAAAAACATTTTAATTAAAACAATATATTACACAGTCACTTACAAATACATAAAAAGCACAACAAAAATAAACAAATAAAATTGTCTGTGACCGTATACAGTATACTGTAGTTGGTCAGACAAACAACCACTGCTATTATTGTCATAGCTGAGCTGAACTTAAGGCGTAATAGTAGGTGGAAATACCACGGAGGCATCTTTTATTTCTCATTTTACGACTAGATTTATACCATTTACCGAAACTAAAGTCATACCTCAGTATTTTTGGATAGTTTATCTAGTGAAATCATAAACGGAATACACGATTGGAATTACTTCACTCGATAGAAAATCGTCACAAAGAAGACGTATTTCATGCAATTTCAAACATTTATCTCGTTTTAGAAGAACTTAAAATAGTTTCCGATTGTTGGTATTTATACTCACATATTCACCATTAGTTTAACTAGTGAAATCATAAAAAAAATCTAGCAAAAGTACTTTGGTTAGTTCTTTTTAATCGAAAATACGGCTCTCGCACACACTTTTCGGAGCGCTGGGCAATCGCGTTTCTCATAGAAAATATTGGTCGGGACCTATGGCCCCTTAACATAAAAAAAAGTTTGTTGAGAAAGCCCCTTAAAAATCGTCAGCATAGAAGGACCGTGTATGAAATTTCACAAATAGCGTAGCATATGCTCACGACTATATTCCCCAAGGGGATTGTCAGAGATATTTAAAAAATTTACGGTTTCATAAATTAGCTGTTAAAATTGCTAATTAATAATGTTATTACAGTAAACCTCCGTTCCACGTGTCTCGACGAGGCTGGGGGGAGTTCCCCGCCAAGGTGGAGCTCCACTTCGCTCTGCCGGAGCGGAACCGCCCCGCCTGTGTGGAACACACCATCAAGCTGGATAGGAACTACACCGGTCTACAGACTTTAGGTAAGACTAGTTAATTTTATTCAACAATTTTTGCATGGTCAGCTTTTTGACGTCATGTTTCTGACTCCCGTGAGCCCGTCGCCACTTGTAATAGACAGTGGGTACAATACATGCCTCGAAATTGAAGCATGCCGGTTTGCTCACGATGTTTTCCTTCTCCGAAAATCCAGTGGTGTTACAAATCGTACATAAATTCCGAAAAACTTATTGGTACGAGTCGGCCTGGACGGGGATCGAACCATCGCCTCCTGCACGGCAGGCAAGGTTACTCGCCACTGGACCACCACGGCATGGTATTTTTATTATATTTTGAAATAACAATTGTACGTTTTCAAATTACAGGTGCCGAAACCATAGTGGACGTGTGGCTGTACAGTACCAAAGAAATGATCGAATACGAGTTCAAGGAAACCGACGATGAACCCCAGACGGACATACCGACAGACACAGAAATACAACCCAAGCCGGAACCTATAGACGAGCCCATACAAGACACGACACAGACGGACAACTGGCTAGACTTCTTCTCAAACACCACAGAAATGGACGTGGACGAAATGATTATAAAACCAACGAAGAAAACTGAAGAACGAAGCGATCTAGAAAGCTTAATAGAACCAAACGTCATACAGAAAGAAAATACGGAAATAATACAAAACGATGTTAAAGAAATCGAATTTGATCCGGTCAATATAAAAACGGAGATAGAAGAAAATTGGCCTGAAAATGACAATTACAAGAACATAGAAAATGTATCGGAAGATCTGCCTAACGAATTATTGACTCAACCGACTTCGCCTAAAAAGAGGATAATGAAATACATAGACCCAACTACAGGAAAGATATACTACTTAGAAATGGATAGAAACTTGGATCTAAGTAAAGTTCAAGAAATCGTTATAAATTCAAAAGGAAACGTTAAAACGGCTAAAATAAGTCCGATCAAAGCGAACGGGTTAAAGAACGTAAGAAAAAACACTAAGAAAGGTGGAGTTTCTTTACTGAAACCCGAAGTCAAAAGTCAGTTGAAAATTGAAAATAGTACCGTCAAAAACGATAAACCGAAATCAATTTTGAAGAAAAATTACACTCATATAGAGAACGATCATTGTTATCTTGGTACATCGTGGACGAAATCAGTTTCTTTCATACAAAATGAGATCGTGCCAGAAGAAATCAAGCCGGCCGTTGCTGACGTAGTGATTAAAAAAGAAAAGTCGTTGTTTACGTGTCTGTGTGCGAACTTGTCTCGGTTATCAAGTGTAAAAGTGGCAGTTAACTATCTGTTAAAGAAAATTCCAGTGATAAGTGATTCGGCCAGGGACCCAGACTTTGTCAAGTGTTTTCCGTTCGTAGTTGACCACGAGGAACGCTATTGGAGATACGATTTTGCTAAACGGAGAAATATTGAGGTGAGAATTTTTATAGCAGAATCCAGGGTTCGAAATTAAGACGATCATTAATTTCTTTAATAACTATCCGAAAACGAATGAATATGTTATGGATGGCATTCTGTATCCAGTGGGTGATGTAATCCACAAAATCACTGCATCATCATCAGCCTGTACACCACTTGTTTGTTAATTACTAATAATAATAATAAAGCTTTATTTGTTCCGTAATTTACATTTCAAATGAGTTTTAGTTTACTTTTTTTTAATAGTTTGCTTACGTTATGTTAGTATTGTTAGTTAAGTATGTGTTTATGTTTCTATTATTTCTATTACGGATCCCTTTCTTTGGGTAAAAGCCTCCTCCATCTCTTTCCATGTAACTCTATTTCGTGCCTTCTTTTTCCAATCGTCCGTTTTAATTACTAATAGTAGTACTAGTATTTTTTTAGACCTGTTCAAATTTGTGAACCAGCCAATCAACTTTTTATGGGAGGTCCAAACATTTTTTAGTATTTAGTGACCCACATTCCTCGGGGAAACACCCTCCTAGAGGGTAGGCCTATGCCCTGCAGTCATACTAAACGTGCTGGTCCAGAAAGGATATAGTTTTCAGCAACTTTGTAATTTTTTTTCCAGTGGTCCAGAGCGAAACTTATAAACAAATTACTAACGGAACACCTACCAACAACGGAACAGATATGGCGAACCAAACAAATACTCATCTATTCACGTCTCCACGGCTTTTACCCGATCCGGACCGAAATCCAACCGAGATCAGACTACGATCAAGCCGAATGGTCATCGTGGACCGACTTAGAAAATACCCGTCGACTTGAATCCAATATAAAAGAAATATACCCCAACGCTGACGATATAACCACGCTATCCGTCTTCAATCCTCAAGAATTCAACCAAGATTTGTCAGAATCGATAGAAATAGATTCTGATGAAGAATTGGAGATAGTGAATGATACTCCGGTGAGAGTGAAGAGAGAAGTTAGTGAATCGTGTAGTGATTTGACTGTGTTACCGGTGGAAAGTGATGAGGATAGACTGAGGTTCATGTTTATTGAGAAGAAATGTGCAGATTTGGGCTTTGAGCTGCGGAATGAGGATGTTGGGAACGGTTATTCTTATAGGTAAGTAATAACCTTACATTATCAGTGATATGAAAATTTGATACAACTAACAATTATGTTTTGTAGTGTGCAGTTGAAAGGCTTAATTTTAGCATATTGAAGGCAAGTGGGGATAAGTGGCTAGCCTTTCGACTACAATAACGAATTCTTTATGGTTGAGACACATCAAACCAAATTTATCTTTATAGTTAACCAGGAGTAAATAAAATAGGATTAATCAGATCAGCGTAGCATAATGCGCGTAATAAGGATATATCACGACTTTATCTCGTTTACGCGCAAATAGAAAGAGAGCTAAGGCGCAATAGCGTTATATCACACCTTTACACAAACCTTCAAACTGAACAACTTCAATCATGTAGCCAACAACGAAATTAGCGGAAAAAAAATTTGTTGCTCCCTAGGAGACGTCAATTGCCTTTGGACCCAATGTTTGGAACAGCAGATTTCTTTTAACCTTCAGATCAGCTCTGTTTTAAGGGTATATTATTCGGAGCGCGCTCCATACAAACGTACTATGGTGATATTTTCAATACTAACCAATTAAAGTCAATGAAATTTTGCAGAAACAATCTAAAAACAAATTTCTATGCTTGTATGGAGTCAGATTTTCGTTAAAATGTATAGTTTTCAAGTTACAGTGCCTCAAAGATTTCCATACAAATCTTAAATTAATCCTAGCATTGAAACTGTATATTTTAACGAAAATCTGACTCTATAGAAGCATAGACATTTGTTTCTAGATTATTAATGCAAAATTTCATTGACTTTAATTGGTTAGTATTGAAAATATCACCATAGTACGTTTATATGCAGCGCGCATTTTCGCTCTCGGAATAATATTCTCTTAACACTACTGTTACAATAAATGTTCTCCTCCAACAGTGCTGTGCACGCAGTAATGCTGTCGGCTGTCAGAAGCTTCGCTGAGGACCTTATCCGGCACGCGCTCGCCAACAGATTGCAGGAAGAAAGCGCCGAGAGAGGGGTACAAGTTTGGGCTGGGTACGTATTTATTACGTAAACAAATAAACAATAATAGCTTCGATCAACAATATACAACTAGATAACGGGTCGCATACAAAATCAAAGAGAAATTCTGTCCTCGTGAATATACAACATTTTTTGTTAACGAACCGAGAAAACAGTCCGAATACA
Source organism: Agonopterix heracliana (assembly GCA_963693445.1). Classification (NCBI taxonomy): domain Eukaryota; kingdom Metazoa; phylum Arthropoda; class Insecta; order Lepidoptera; family Depressariidae; genus Agonopterix; species Agonopterix heracliana. The sequence goes on from OY856334.1 coordinate 835,045, forward strand.
TTATAATTTCGACCTCAAAGCAACCATAATTCCTAGTAATTTAAAAAAGGAACACTGCGGCATTGCGAGACGTGCTTACGTTGGCTTTGTTCGAACGCAACTAATTCAGAATAAGACCTCACTCCAATAGTGAGGCGTTATTTGCCGGGACATGTTTTGAGCGCTTACGCGTTATCTAGTTGGATATTGTTGATCGAAGAATAATAGGGATACAATTTTTGAGAGTTACGCGCTTATTAATTAAGCTAAAGTTAATCATTATAACGGGTTCTTACCGCGCTTACCGAGTTCCGATAGTGGTCGGAGCAAACGAAGAAGAGTGAGGGTAGACAGATTTGTCTGCTCTTAACAATCTACCTGCAGTTCTACAGTCATCCCGTGATCATGGCAGTTGTAACACTGCCGAAATATCGGCAACTCCAAAATAAATAAAAACGCGGTAAGAACCCGTTATAATGATTAACTAGTGTTTTCCCGCGACTTCGTCCGCACAAATTATATACCAGATTTTAAGTCAGATCATAAGCTATCAAACAAAAAAAGTTTTATCAAAATCGGTTCAGTAGTTTTTGCGTGATGTGCGAACAAACAAACAAACTAACAATTTTGTCAATAGATGGCGCTGCACGTCATTTAAATCGCGCTATCGAGTGTTATTTGATTTTATATGAAGTAAACCGCTACTTTTTTGTTCCTCATGATTTTACGGTTTTATAATAGTTAAGATTAATTTAATATTATAATAACAGGGATATACAAAATGTATGGGGTCTAGCGAAAAATTAATGTAGACTCGATTTTGTCTCAGAAAAAGCCAAAGTCGACATAAATGACAAAAAAAAAATGCGTTTATGCAGACTCATAATGAAGCAAAGCAATAAAACTCAGTTGCATAAACTCCTTGCTAGCTTTTACTACGTTTAGCCCCACTTGCGCCAACCACGGGTTAGCAATTAACTCCGGATAAAATAGCTCTTTCAGTTGTTTTTCTAAAGCCCGACCAGAAAAATAAAAAACCTCGCCATGTTGCGGAAAATCATTGGAACTAATTTTTGTACTTGGATCACTGACATTAAAGGTTAAAGTCGATTGCAGCGCCCCAAACCAGGTTTTTTATATTTCTGGTCGGGCTTTATACAAAAAAAAATCATGGGTTACCAACTTAACCTGGAGTTTATTGCTAACCCAGGTTGGCGCAAGACTTGCAATAAACTCCAGGTTAAGTTGGTAACCCATGACTTTATGTATAGAAAAACAACTGAAAGAGCTGTTTTATCCGGAGTTAATTGCTAACCCGTGGTTGGCGCAAGTGGGCCTAAGATTTGACCACGCTTCGAATCAACAAAATATAATGGAAGACATATTTAGATTTGTATTCACCACATAATTTGTAAATCTTAGAAGTGTATTTGTCCCTCTCCCGCAGGTCGTCGTCACGTAGCGTCATCTCGCTCCCGCACGTGTTCTCGGGCGCCATGTCGCGGCGGCTGGCTGCGGTGACGTCACGGGCCCTCGCCACTTCCTCCACCCATACTTACGAGACTCTTTAATAAACTATGTATTTATTATGGCGCCCTTTCATTTTATCTGTCTCCTTTAGTAGCCACAATGTTAGTCAAATTTATTTCGGTACTGCGTGTACACACGGCGACACAAAGATACGCAAAACCAAAATAAGCAGGCCGCGCGAAGTTATACAGTACTCTACCTACGCGCGGCCAGCTTATTTTGGTTTTGCGTAGCTTGATATGTGTCGCCGTGTGTACATTCGTCAAACAATATTACACCGCCAAATATTTTGATACACGAAAACCAATACGAAAACGAATGATTCCTCATGTACCTAAGGTCGTTGCTATAAAATCATATATTTTATCGAGCGAAGCGAGCTCGAAACTCTTCTGTGATACAACTCGATTCAATGCAATAAAAAAACTGGAGCGAGCGGAGCTTCTCACAATTTTCATTTAATATAGTGTGGTGGTCTACTTTATAAAGGATTGCTGGCGGGCGACTACCTGATAAATAGATAGTGTTTCTGTATGGAATACCACAGGGAAAGGTCTTAGGACCGAGTCTCTTCATCATTTACAAAAGTGTATCCATCGGTGACACTACTTTTCAAATGGTTGGTAACTAGTATTCTTTTAGATTTCAGAAATATAATAAATAAAACAAAGGCAACTATTAAAACAACATCACTGTACTTGAAAACTTAAGCCGGAACAAAGTACTAGTGCTAACAATTAATATACCAGTTACATAATAAATAACACTTAGCAAATAACGGTTACTATAATAACAGCGCATTCTTAACAAATATACTATATCTAAAAGTATACATAAATTTTAACATTGTAACGGGTTTTTAAAATTAGTCTCTAATAAGAACCCGTTACAATGTTGAAATTTAGTTTAACCGCGTAACTCGACTGTATTCTACTGAAAATTACAAAATAACAGACTACGGGCACGTTAACATTGTTGGCAATATTTTTTTGATACATTCATCATTATATCAATCATAGAGACATTTGTGTGGTGTACCGTTCGTTCGTAATACCTGTATTCATTAACTTATGACGAATATTTAAACATTTTATTGCTGCAAAATTTTATATCTGTACCTATCCTTCTTTAGCGCATGTAAGCATGCATTTATGTCTTTTGTTTACTCTGTCTACAGATCTGTCTCTGCTTCATGATAATTCTGTCGTTTCTCCTAAGTAAATCTTAGAAGTAGGTAGGTAGGTACTATTTGTTTACCACGGCACACCACTAGGACAATCATTGTATAATGTAAAGCCTGACCAGGAATTTATAAAACCTGGTTTGGGGGCGCTGCAATCGACTGTCACCTTTAATGTTAGTGTTCCAAGTACAAAAATTAGTTCCAATGATTTTCCGCAGCTTGGCGAGGTTTTTTATATTTCTGGTCGGGCTTTAACATATTCAACACTATGTAGGTATATTCAAGTCATAATCATGTATGTTTTACCCGAAACTTTAGCAGAAAAACTATTATTTGGTAGGTAAGTATTTAAAAATTACAAATTGGAATTTGTAATCCTGTAGAAGTTTCGAGAAATTGACATTTTCGGTTTTTGAATCCTGTAGCGAGAAATTGTAATTTTCCTTATAGTGGACATTTTGAGACTTTGATATTATTCGCCTAATCGCATATGGCTAGACAATGTTGAGGGCTTAGATTATCAAGATAAACAGTCAAAGCTACGAAAGCGTCGAAAAAAATAGGAACCAGTACTGGTTCCAAAACCCTATACATATACACGCACACATACATAATTAGTATGGCGCCTCACGCACACCAACCTAAGAAAGTTAGCCCCTTTTGTTTTATACGGAACAAGTGTGAGGCTCATTCTAGACATATACTTTTTCTAAGGTTGAGGGTTAAACATTTTTTTTTCACAACAGGGTTCAACAGTTCAACAGAAACAAAACGCGTATAGAAAATTCATGTTAAAACCGCCTACAAAAATAAATAATATTAGAATTAAATATAACAAATCGTAAAAAGGGGTTTTCCTCACTTATTTACTTGAGACGGTTTGTTTTTGACACCATTTTTGCCTAACAAAACAACTGTCAAAGAAAAAAGTATTTCGCGTAGCCTATTCCCTAAAGTTATAGGTAGATATTAAACATTGTAAAAATTCTCAAATTTTTTAGAATCCGTGACAATGTAAATCTATACATTGTAACTACTTAAATATTGTCAAATCTCCGAGAACACGTGACAATGTTACCATTTATACATTGTAAACATTCTCAAAGCTCTAAGAACCCGCGACGTCCAATTTATACAGAATTTATACATTGTAATCATTCTCAAATATCTGAGAACCCGCGACAATGTCTTATTTATACATTGTAATCATTCTCAAATCTCTGAGAACCCGCGACAATGTCTTATTTATACATTGTAATCATTCTCAAGTCTCTGAGAACCCGCGACAATGTCTTATTTATACATTGTAATCATTCTCAAATCAGACTTATCTACCGATGTAAAATAACTAAATTCTGTAGGTAGGTAGGTACCCACTTCAATTAAAATCGAAGTCAATCGGCGGCAGAGGTGGCGGTTTGTTCTTTTGCTTCCATATCTCGAATCTGTCTTGAGAATCTAATAAATAAAAGATATTCATTGAGAACCAAATTCGTTCTTCGTAAATCGTACAGCTCTACAACATTGCGTACGATAATGGTTGAACTACACATGGCCGCGTTCCGTCTATCTTATATGCTCTATGCAAATGCCGTTCCTGAGTGACAGAAAAGGATGGAGCGACGGAAAAGTGCGATCGCGTGCGGCCATGTGTAGTTCAACCCTAATAATAGTTATTGTTTTATGAACCTATTATGAACCTCCTAACCTCGTCTGGCAGCACAGATCGAATTTTTGCACGCTCCATCCTTTTCTGTCGCTCCGAAACGTCATTGGCTAGAGCGAGAAAGGTCGCAGCACTGCCGGTGCTGGCGCATTCCCACTCTCGCTCTATCAATTATGACTTTCCTGCGAGCGACAGAAAAGGTTGGAGTGTCAAAAAATTCGATTCTGTGCTGCCAGACGAGGTTCAACCCTTACTTTGAACGCTGAGCCTATTGACGAGGCTTGCAAAGTATCTGTCAGCAAGTTCACCACTAAAATTGCCTCCACCGATACACTGGGCACGCGTGGCGTGGAGTATGGCCCATTCCCTCTCGCCATTATTCGCAAGAGGTATTCAGCGGGATCCTACAATAGTCTTAACTTTTTTGGTCCCGCGGACTGTCCCATGCCTGTTTAGGCCCAATTCTAACACAAACCATGGCCAAAAATAGTAGAAAACGGTGACAGAAGAAACTAAATATTTTAGGTAAAAATCTCTTTTTGACTCATAAGGACCACTTCCCATAAGGATCAAGTTCCCAGTTAGGCTGCTTTTCCAACTGAGATGTGCGAGGTAGCGAGGCGGTCAGCGAGGAAAAAATCGGCCAATGGGAGTGCTTAAATTTCCCAATGACGTGATCGAGCGAGCACGCTATTGGCGGATTGTTTCCTCGCTCACCGCCTCGCTACCTCGCACATCTCTGGTGGAAACGCAGCCTTAGACGGGTTTACCAGGTTATGCGTGATTTTTTCTATTGAAGAAAGATGGCTACCTAAATTTTTTCAACTCTACATGACCAAAAGAGCTATTAATGCTCACCAGTAGCCCTGGAGGAAGTCGCCGACCCTCGAAACAGGCGAGCTAATATCACCCGCGACGGTGATATCGGACGTCCAGGAGATTGGGTGTGGATCGAACCGCTGCAGTTGTTCGGTCGAGCGGCCGGAGCTAGGTGATAATAGTTTATTAGAGGAATGGTGGGTGATGGGGTTGATACAGGGTGAAATTGATAACATTGGCATCCTTAGGAGGGTATTTCAGACTGACACTCAAGTGGAGATCTCTTCTTGAGTATAGATAGAAAAGGATGCAAATACATACAACGTATACATGCATCCTTGTCTAAGATCGATCGAAGAAGAGATCTCCACTTGAGTGTCGTTCTGTAATACCTTCTAAGAGTATGTACAAGGTGTTACAAAACTACAAATAAACATTTAAGGGGGTGGTGTAGACCATCAAACTGAACAACTTTCACTATGGGACCAATATCGAAATCGCGAAAAAAAATAATTATGTTCTATACTCTACAAATCGACTAGAGCTAAAATATGTATGGGATATAAAATTATTTTTTTCGCGATTTCGATGTTGGTCCCATAGATAAAGTTGTTCAGTTTGACGGTCTAAACAACCCCCTTATGAGTTTTAAAAATTTATTGTTACTTATGAAACACCCTGTATAAGCAAGCTATAGAGCGCGCGGGTATGTTAGCACGGATATGAATGGAATACCTTTATAAGTAATTTATTTGCTTTGAAAAAGTAAATAGAACAGATGCGCGCGCTCTATAAAGGGTGTAAAGAAAATTACACCAAGTAAACCAAGCGCTAACCTCTCCTGCCCCAATGCCACAGACTCTCGACCCTGCCGACGGTCGCGGCGACGGGCGGCACGCATGTGGGTCGTGACGTCACTCTGAGGCACACCAAGCACAGGCAAATGACAATACTAGCGAGGCCGCCAGCCAGCGGGATCCAGCACCAGTCCCACCATAGCCACTGTAATGTAATATTCATATGTGAGCGTCCAGCCCCGGATCTACCAGGGTGTACGGGGCCCATGCCACGGGCGGCAGGTAAAGGGGGCGCCAAAATCAAGAGTTTGAAATAAATTATAAACGAATTGACACTATTGAAAAAAATGCTCGCTTTGCTCGCTCTTGGTTTTAGATCGTACTGCAGTCATCAAATTATATTGCAGTAAAATCTCCGTTTTTTTTGCAACTACTTAACCTGGACCACAGATAATATAATACTATACAGTACAGATGCCCAACGTCAAACAATGGAACGCGACTGCCGTAACGCGGGCAGTCTTCGGGCAAAGTAAATTGCTTGATTTTCCGAGGCTCATGAGATTTTTTTGTAGTCAGATCATGTATTTTTAGTAACAATTTACACTTTTACGTAAACATTAATTACAAATCGATACCATAACGCCATATATATTGCCATTTCTTTAACAAAAAAATTTCATTTGTATGGGATAGGACACCATGCCTGGACCTAGCCTCCCTGGGAGACAATTATTGTTATACCATTAGAGAAGAGGGGCACGACTATGTCATCTTTTTGCACCGCCTCGGAAAAATCGTAGATTCGGGGCTGAGGGAGTCCACGCAAAAAGGTTTCAGTTGTCCGGTTTTGAGAAGGTTTGGCATCTAGATCAGACACATGATCATTATAGAATAATAAAAAGGTGGGTTAAAATGCCGACAACTGGACCCTTCTTGCTTGGACGCCCAAATAATTATATAAGTAGGTAAACTCCGTGAAGTGAAGAAGCCTATTATGGTGTCATAGAATTTCACACAAAGAATTCTAAAATTAGCTTCTTTCGCCTCCTTCGGCTGGTTCGCCGCCGATATAAATTGCTTCCTATACAGGGCCCTACACAGTGATAGCCTAGCAAATACTGAAACGGTGAACTCAGACCATCAAACTGAACAACTTTCACTGTGGAACCTACCTAAGGAAACGCGAAAAAAATCAGCTGTCCCGTACAAAACTGCTTTACCTTCCCGACTCAAATGAATGGGACAACAGATTTTTTTTTCGCGTTTCCTGAGGTAGGCTCCATAGTGAAAACTGTTCAGTTCGATGGTCAGAGTTCACCGTTTCAATATTTGTTAGGCTGTCCCTTACACCCTGTATGTATTAGTGTACCTACCTATGTAATGTAATGTGTGTACATGTACGTACATCGTACCTGCGCGCGCGCACGGTGGCGGCTCGTGCTCGTGGTCGGCAGCGCGCGGCGCCGGGCGGGCTGGCGGCTCCGCGCGCGCAGGACGTGCACGAGTTCTCGCCTTCGGCCGCGTACGTGTTCGCTGGACACACCGCTGTGGGGGGAGACAGTGGAGATACCCGTTGGAAAGGCCCGTCATGCACAGTACCACAGTATAAGAAAGAGTAGGTATCTAGTACTACATAGAGTACGGACACACCCTGCCCCCCATCAATATTATCCTCACCCCTTATTATAAACATTCCCATTTGTATAAGATGACAGCTAAGTGTCCAAGTTGTGCTTCTGTTGCAGTTTTTTTATAACTATTATAAAAACGTAATATCATGAGGAACAAAAAAGTTGAGGTTTACTTCATATAAAATCTAATAACACTCTATAGCGCGATTTAAATGACGTGCAGCGCCATCTATTGACAAAATTGTTAGTTTGTTTGTTTGTTCGCACATCACGCAAAAACTACTGAACCGATTTTGATGAAACTTTTTTTGTTTGATAGCTTATGATCTGACTTAAAATCTGGTATATAATTTGTGCGGACGAAGTCGCGGGAAAACACTAGTATAATAATAAAAATACTTACAGCAAATCTTCTGTTCAGACATCAAATAGTGTCCCTGGGGGCACGACACCACGATGTCGACGTTCCCGGGGTACATGCTGGCAGCCAGACGGTGGTACTCACGGTGCCCCGTCAGATCTGATACAACAACATTCTAATCATCATCATTCAATAAGTCAATTCCAATCGAATCTACGTCGCTTTCGCAATTCCACACAAATGGTATATTATCATCATTTACTGCCTGCCACAGAACTGTCTCCGTAGTCTAATGATTAAGAGCATTGGGCTCTTGACACGGAGGTCGTGGGTTCGATTCCCACGGCACCTGGTGAAATGTTACTTGTTTTTTCCCAGTTAAGCCGAATCACCTGATTGTCTGAAAAGAAAGATGATTTCCGTGCTGGCGGATGGTATGTTAAACCGTTGGCCCCGGCTACTATATCTGGTGGTAGTAGTCGTTACATAAAAACCACGTCAGATGCCGTAAGGCGGTTTTAAAAATCGGACACCAAAGCTTGCTGCCCACACGATAAGAAGAAGATTATCATATAAGCTGATGAACGTCCACTGCTGGACATAGGCCCCCATCCCCAAGGGATCGCCACAACGACTGGTCCTGCGCTGCCCTCATCCAACGGGCTCCCACCGCCTTCACCAGGTCGTCGGTCCACCTTGTGGGGGCCCACTGCCGTTCTACGCTGCACTTTCCGGTACGCGGTCTCGAGTTCTTTTCGGCCCCATCGGCATACCTTTTTTCTCAGAGAACAAGTGATGATCGATTGGCCAGTTTAGCAGATAGTCACATTGGCAGTTCGTCACTTGCGCAGTTCCACACTTATTGCCATGGACTAACCTTTTTTTTCTCAGTGTAAGATCAATTTGCAAGTTTTACAGATCGTCACTTTGAAAGTTCGTCATTTGAAGATCGTATCTTTCGAAGTTTCAAACTCATGCTATGCTATGCACTAACCTTTTTTCCTCAGTGTATGAGTGACGATAGATTTGAGACTCCTTTTGTACGATGGTGTCAAGGTCTTGTTCCCATCCGGCTTTGATATAATCACTGTGAAACAGAAATAATATAATTTTTGAAAATGTTATAGACTAAGACCCTTTCCAAGGTTTGAAGACCTCTCCAAGTCTTCTTTCTCTAATGAAGACGAGAATGAGCACTAAAATTCAGGACCAGTTTCGTTGTTGTTAAAGTGCCCAACTAAAAGTCGTACCAGCCCTGTCACTTATTATTGAGAATTTACCAGCCATTGAGAGGTTTTACTTATCCTTGAGAAGCCGTACCTATACATGAGAATACGAGCGGTGTTGTGATGGTGTTGTGAAGCTGACGCTACTCTTTAGAAATTGTACCTATCATTGCAAAATTGTACCTGTCATTGAGAAGTGTACCGTACCCATTATTGAGAAGTTGTACCCATAATAAGACGAAGACATAGAGAGGGAGCGCAGGGCATTGGCGGTGAGAAGAAATATGCTCGCCCGCAGATTCACTCGATGTACGACTCCAGTAAAGGTGACGCTTTTTAAGGCGTTTTGTCAATCCTTTTACTCGAGTGGACTGTGGGTGTCATATACGCGGCGTGCCTACAATGTGCTGCGCGTCCAGTAAAACAATGCTTTCAGGATGCTGCTGGGGCTGTCGAGGCGCTGCAGTGCGTCCGGCATGTTCGCGGAGGCGCGAACAGACGGTTTCCACGCGATCATTCACAAGAAGGTGGCCTCTCTACTGCAGCGCCTGCGTACCAGCGACAACAGCATCCTGAAATGCATTGCTGCTAGATTTGATTGTCCCATACAAAAACACTGGGTGGAGCTGGTGATTGGGACAGTCAAATAAACTAAGAAATGCAAATACAAATTATATTGATTCTAATTAACATAAACTAACATAATTTTAAGTAAACATTGTTATTAATCAACCTACTAACAAAATTATGGATTTTTATCTGAAATAAATGAGTATTTAATTTAATTTTAATTTAAATTTATAATCAAGAAACTGGTCCTAAATTGTATCCATCATAGAGAAGTTGTACCTATTATTGTGAAGCAGTTCTTTACAAACTGGGCCTATCATTGAGAAGTTGTACCCATCATTGAGAAATTGTACCAATCATTGAGAAGTTGTACCCATCATGAGAAGATGAACATGTCCAAGAAACTGTACCTATCGTTGAGAAATTGTACCCATAATTGAGAAGTTGTACCCGTCCTTGGAACTCAGTAATTAAGACACATTCAACAGTTAGCCATACGTACCGGGAACAGCAGACAAGGCGGGTGCATTGGAAGCGCATAACAACGCGAGCGAGCACTGCAGGTCGCGGTGACACTGCGCGCTGCAGCGCACCGCGCCGCGTGGACACGCAGACAGTATGGCCGTCGCACGCACGTTCGTCATACCGTCCTCCTGGAAGGAATTAATTATGGTATTACCGATTCTTGGATTTTTTGTCTTTTTCTGTTTGTTCGAACGTCACGCATAAACTACTGGACCGATTTTGATATAACGTCTGTGTTTTTTTTAAAGCTTATCAGATTTAAAATCTGGGTTAATATTTTATCTTGCTATGGTGAAAAGATCCGTTGTGGAGGAAATCGCGGGCAAAAACTTGACGGTCCTTCATAAAGCGTGGGAGAAATCGAGCCACATTGGCCTAGTAACATTGGTAGATTTTTAAAAGCATAATTTAATTAAGGATGGTTCTCACCTCATCCCTCATGCAGAAAGGTTCCTCAACAGCTACGGAATTGTTATTGTTACAGGAGAAGGTCCACTGAGACATGACAGGACCCAAGTTCTGCAAGGCTTTTAGATCCTGCAATAATTACAACTGATTGAGCGGGCAGTAATCTTCCTCCTATGAGCAGTTTGGATTATGGAGCTATGGGTAGTTTGGTAGCCGTGTGGTGTAGTGCGTGTGGCATAGAAAATACCAACATATTGCGTTCTTGTGGCACGAAAGATTTCTTATGCAGTGGTTTTGTTTCTAGAACCTTTGTGTTCAAGCATTGACCAGAAATATAAGAGGTCAATGAGTTCAAGTGGCCCTAGCACTGTAACTTGTGTTTACTAGGATCAACAGTGACAACCACTCAAAAAACTAGACAATAATGACCTGCGAGGGAGCGGGGATTCAGCAAGTCAATTTAATTGGAAAAACAGGACGAAAGTTACACTGCTCCGTATTTAGCGGGTCTGATAAAATTAAGATATTCTTTGCTTTTGGGTGCGTTTCCACAGAAGTGAAGCGGAGATGTGTAAAATCAACCAATAGCTTGATTCCGTCTAGCAAAGTCAAGTAAATGTAGCAATTTGATAGTTTGATTTTACTTAAAAGTAAAAAAAAAAATTAAGATCATCGTCTTTGTCTCAATAAAAGTTCTATTCCTGTCTATTCCGCCTTATTTGTACCATTACCGTTTTTTTGTTTCTTTTTCTAAGCAGTATCTGTGTTTTTGGTGTACATTTAAGTATATTTCATTCATTCATTCATTCTATTCTAATTTCCGCTCCGCTCCGCTTTAGCACAACGAACCCCAACATTTTCATCATCAGCATGTATCCTCCCATTGTAGGGCTATGTCTGCGATGGATATGGGAGGGGTGGATATAAATGGGTGTGCTTCCTATGCAAATTGTGCCACGGTGCCACCCCTTTCGGCCTTGTGCCAATCTCATCCAAGTCTTACAGACGCTTTTCCCGATGTTGTCAATCCACCTGCTACCGGACGACCCATTATCTTTTGCTTAATCTCGGACACCACTCTGTATAAGTCTGTTAAGGCATCCACCTGCCATCTCTTCTAGCTACGTGTCTTGCCCACAGCTGTCAACATCCGACGTCTAACAAATGTTCATGACGTCAGGCCTTGCACTACAACATTCTAAAATTCTTCTTCTCAGTGTTGCAGTGATTTCTGTCGAAGACTTGCTAACTTTAGAACAAGGTATCTTCAGGACAAACCTCGTAAGAGCAGGGCTGGTCAGTGGAGTACATCGGTATGAAGACCACATTGAACGTCGGCACGGCGATCACTGTCAGCCTCACGTTCCGATGCACTGTATCACCCTGCAATCAACCAAGGAGCTGGTGAGTCAGTTAAATTACTTAAGCACACCTTGGAAATTTCATGAAGAAAGTTAAAACCCTAAAATCTCGCTGCAGGACAAATGCCTCCTCTCACGAATAAGGGTGAGAGGGAGTGGGCCATACCATACTCGACCACGCGGGCCCAGTGCGTGTCATTTCATACAAATGGGAAAAATTGAAAAGAAGATTTAGGGTTGACCTTATCTGGCAGCAAAGAGTCGCATTTTTCACGCTCTATCCTTTTCTGTCGCTCAGGAACGTCATTGACTAGAGAGAGTAAAGCACTGCCGGTGATGCCGCGTGCGATCTCATTCACTCTCAATGACGTCAGAAAATGGTACGTCAATTCTCACCTTAACACATGTGTAATTGCCCACATTCTTCGGCTCCACCTTCTTGACGGAGACGACCAGGCCGCTCACGAGGACGTTGTCATACTTCAGCATGGCGCTTCTGTCCGTCTTCCACGACACATCCCTGTCTACGTAGCGTGAGAACCGAGAGTCGGGTAAACATTCTACGATCACGTTGTCACCGGCCATGGCGTAGATTTCGTCCTGGAAATAATTTTCATTACAGTATAACGTATCAATGGTGTAATAATAATTATTATGTAGATTTCTTGCTGTTTGTTATCACAATCATTATTATCTGTTTTTACCCAAACACATTCGTTTTTCTCTCACTCAATGGTTTGCTGGAAGAAAACTCTTTTAGAGTTAAGCTCGTCTTTGTACATCAAGACTTATTGTAATTATTCATAATTATGTTGTTTTGTGCACAATATAGAATCTAAGAATCATTAGCATCACCATTATCCATTACATACATTTCGTCCGGTTTCTTCTAGTTTTTTCAACCAAATTTTGATATAATTTTAGTAGCTAAAAACTAAAATCCGGTAAATTTAGAAGAGGGAGAGAGTGCCTATTGTCTAGATGCCTATACCGATCTTAAAACATACTGTTGGTTTCTACAGGCATACTTACTTACCATTTGAGGTTGAAGTGGAGGCAAATTCCTCAACCCCGTTACCAGCTCTTTCATATCCACTGCAGTCCTTTTTCTCCTGTTCTGTCTAATTCTATAAACGCCATCGTCATCTTTAAAATATTTCTCATAAAATTCGTCACTACCATCAAAATTTGCTTCGTTTCGCTTTCCCACAATCTTCACATTATCAAAAACATCATTAGAATCATAATTTTTCTCAATAGTTTCTCTATCATCAATGTTTACGTCATTAACGTCACTTTTACTGACTGTTCTGTAATTAATAACTGCGTTATCATCATAATTCGCAAGTAACGACCTCTTATTACGTATCCAATCCCATCTTATAGCGTTTTTCGGTGATACAAATCCCATATCGTAACCGGTTTCGAAATTCCTTCTGAATTGCCTTCTTCTTTTTATCGGGGGTTCAACAACAAAGTACTTCGGGGTTCTTTTGTACTTGTGGCATTTGAGCTTCTTCACGTATTTCTCAAATTTCTGCTTTGGTAATATTTTGCGAACGGTTAGGACGTGGTTTAAGGTCGCGTGGATATCGCATATGCAGTTGGAGACAGTTGTGGAGTCACAGGCCTCTTGAAGCAAAGGATGGGTGTTAATTTTGGGAAAGGACAAGAGTATTTTTGATTGTTATTAGGGTTTTTTGCTGACAGTTTTTAAGGGAATGATCAGACCATCAAACTTTCTCTGTGGGACCAACGTCAACATACATACAAAAAAGATAAAGTAACGTCACTTTTGGTATTAAAAAATCAAAAGTAAGTTTATTACCGCTTAAAACTCTATAAATTACTTGTTGCTATAAACATATTTATACAAGGTGTTACAAAACTACAAATAAACATTTAAGGGGGTGGTTTAGACCATCAAACTGAACAACTTTCACTATGGGACCAATATCGAAATTGCGAAAAAAAAAAATTATGTTCTGTACTCTACAAATCGACTAGAGCTAAAATATGTATGGGATATCAGATTTTTTTTTCGCGATTTAGATGTTGGTCGCATAGAGAAAGTTGTTCAGTTTGACGGTCTAAACAACCTCCTTAAGAGTTTAAAAAATTTATTCTTACTTATGAAACACCCGGTATATATCCCGACATGGCGGTATATGGCACGATTTCCCGTTGTCGGCTATGGCCGTCTTTGGCGTTCAAGAGGTTAATTAAAAATAAACAAGGGGAAGAACCTGTAAGTATTTTTAATTCATTTTCAGAACTGTATTAAACAAACTTACTTTACCTCTATTTTTCTTCGGGGCCTTCGTTGTGGTCTGTTCAGTGGTGTTCATCAAGGAATTATAAACTTGAGTCATTGTTACAATTTCAGCCATAGTTTGTTTCAAGTCCTGTGGTATTTTGTGTTTCGCTTTTAAAGTTTCGGCAGCTTTCGTTGACTCCTAAAATAAATGTTTATTTCAATTAGATAAAATTTTTATTTTGCTGTGTGGCGTCCGGCCATACCCTGAAGGCCTACCATGAGAAATCGCAAAATAAAATCAGCTGTCTCATATGTTTGGGTCGAGTAGGTTTGCAGTTTTGTATGGGACAGCTGATTTAATTTTTGCGATTTTGATTTTTGTCCCATAGAGACAATTGTTCGATTTGATGGACTATAGTTTCAGCTAATTTTGTTAGACCTTATACAAGGTGTTTCATAAGTAAAAATACATATTTAAAAATCTTAAGGCAACCCCCTTTAGACCGTCAGACTGAACAACTTTCTCTATGGGACAAACACCGAAATCGCGAAAAAAAAACTGATATCCGATACATATTTTAGATCTAGTCGATTTGTAGAGTATGGAACATAATTTTTTTTTTTCGCGTTTTCGATATTGGTCCCATAGTGAAAGTTGTTCAGTTTGATGGTCTAAACCACCCCCTTAAATGTTTATTTGTATTTTTGTAACACCTTGTATAACAAAGCAAAACATAATATTCTGCCACACATGGTGCCGTGAAAATTCTAAAGTCAATACATTTAAAAATTAAGAAAAACCCTGCATAAAATAAAAAAGATTCAATACTTACAGATTGATTAATGCTCTGCGACGTTAATCGATAAATATTGTTCTGTGACAACATTGTAGTCTTAGCAGGAAACCCTGATAACAACAAAAATACGGACTTTATTACTCTTACACTCAGTTGCAGATCCGCTCATTAAAGTTAATCCTCTATTAAATCTCTTGTTGTCACTTTTTGTCTTGTTGACGTAGTAAAAGATAGCAAGAGATTTAATGGAGGATTAACTTTAATGAGCGTTTCTGCAACTTAGTGTTAGTGCCGTATCACACAAGCGATTTTTGAGCGCAGGAATTAGCATAGCATATGCTCACAACTATATTCCCCAAGTGGGTTAGTCAGAGATATCCGGAAACCTCAGAACATCCACGTTTCACTTGTAGCAGCGTAGGAGTTGATGAAACGATATAGCCGCGATATTTCTAAAATCAGTTTGCCGGAATTGCGATTTAAAAACCGTTCAAGCTCACCGATGACATTCAAAAATCGCACCCCTGAACTAATCTCCTACACTAATCACTAATCAAAGTGAAAAGGCCTCCGCTCATTGCATCGATATTATCGCTGCGATTTTGCGATAATTGTTCTCAGTACATTTTGTATGGGGACCCGCGCGATCCTACACACTGCCGCGATATTATCGAGCGATAATATCGCTGCGATTTTGCGATAATTGTTCTCAGTACATTTTGTATGGGGACGCGCTCGATCCCTCACACTGCCGCGATATTATCGCAACCTGACGCAATCTCTTTCTACTACATTCAGTGAAGGGCGCATGAGTGACGCGAATCGCGGAATCGCTGCAGTGTGTAAGGTGTCGCGATATCGCTGTCGATAATATCGCTCGATAAAATCGCTCGATAATATCGCTGCAATGTGCGAAAGCCTAAAAGAGGCCTTATAGGTAATATTATATTGAAATTGAAAAGAGTGTGCACTGAAATGACGGTTGGTAATGAACTGGAAACTGGACGATGCCAAAAGAATTGCTGTGGAAATTGTGAGAATCCAATTCAAATAAGAAAAGTTATTGTACCTTGGACTAATATTGAGCTGAGAGCCGTCGGTTTCTTTCTTATCTCCGAATCCTTCGTCTTGTCTCGAAGGAATATCTTAGCGTCTCCTGATTGACCTGCCTTTTAAAAAAAGAGTTACTAGCTTTTTTTAATTTGCAAATTTGAGTAGCTGTGCCATTTATGTTCATAAGGATCACTTCCCAAAGGGATCACTGTCCAAAAGGACCACTTTCCAAAAGGAACACTTCCCAAAAGGATCACTGCCCAAAAAGAACCACTTCCCAAAAGAACTACTTCATAAAAGGATCACTGCCCTAAAGAACCACTTCCTAAAAGGATCACTCAAAAAGGACCACTTTCCAAAAGGACCACGTCCCAAAAGGATCACTTCCCAAAAGGATCAATGACCAAAAAGGACCACTTCCCAAAAGTACCACAAGAGCGACAGTGAGATTGAGTAAGAGAGAGTGACATTATCAGCCTCTGTCCTGCTGCACAGGTATACCTACCCTCATTGCGATGGATTCCACCATGCATGCCCAAAGTAGATTGATAGACTTCACATACGCATCTGAATTTATTTTTTATGCAGTAAAGGCACCGTTTGAGAACAGTCGATATTATTTGGTACCTATATAGTGCAGGACATTGGACAGTCGGTACAATACATGCCTCGAAATTGAAGCATGCAGGTTTCCTCAAGAAATTTTCCTTCACCGAAAAGCCAATGGTGTTACAAATCGTACATAGATTCCGAAAAACTCATTGGATCGAGTCGGCCTGGACGGGGATCGAACCATCGCCTCCTGCCAGCAGGAAATACTCGCAACTGGACTACCACGGCTTCTAAAATAATAATACAGTTCAAAAAACCAACAGTACCTTATTCGCCTTGCTATCATGCAGCAGCATCTTTTTAATCTGTTTCATAGGCTGGTCGAATTTCCCCTTCTTGGCTTTCTCTTTGACCTTGGGTTTTTCGGGTTGCTCCAAGTCCGGCAGTTCGCTCAGTTTTTCAACGATACAGTAGTCGCCTGTCGCATCTTCTTTTGTTTTGTATATAGTTTGGGTCTGGGCTTTTGGCTGTGGACTGAGACGTTTAATGTTTAATTAATCTAAAGGGTGAAATTGATATCATTAGCATCCTTTTAAACTACGAGTCTACCCATAGAACTACTTTTACTATCTGAGCAAACCGATTCGTTGTTAACGTCGTTCGTTGTCGAGGCGATTTCGATGTTGGTCCCATACAGAAAGTTGTTCAGTTTGATGGTCTGATCATCCTCTTAAAAACTCAGCATATTTAGTTGCACTCTGTATATCTACAGGTTGTTATAAACAGTTGCATTATAAGAGGTGATTGTACCCATGATACTGAACAACTTTTCCTGAGAAATATATAGGAAATTCATATAAGTTTTTTTTATTCTTACTTTGGAAAAGTCGTAATTTTTTTCGCATTTCCTAACAATTGGTTTCTTAGGGAAAGTTATTTCAATGTAAGTAATGGAACTGTTTACCCTAACACCCTGTATACCGGAAGATTTTTTTAAAGTGGCGTTTTCAGGGGTGATTCATACCATCAAATTGAACAACTTTTACTATCGGAGCAAACGTGAAATCGCGAAACCTATAATAGGAAATTAAATAGGGCGTCGGTGACGCGTTGCGGAGAGCTATGGAAACTCAATCTTGAGGTCCAGGTTTGAATCCGCACGGACCACATGCCATGTACCAATGAGTTTTTCCAACTTAAGTACGTAATAACGACTGCTCCCAAACGGTGAAAGACCGGCCGAGGCAGTAGAAACACGTTTAAATGAATTTCCCGTCTTACTACTGGTAGTAAGACTTGGTAGTAACAGGGGTAAAAAACGAAGAAAACATCGTGAGGAAACCTGCATACGCTGAAGAAGAAATTCCGATGCGTATGTGAAGTCTACCAATCCGCATTTGGGCACGCGTGGTGGACTAGCGCCCATACTGGGTATATTAGGCATGTGCCCTGCAGTGCGTGGGACGTATATACAGGTAGTGATGATGATGATGATAGGAAATTAGCGAAATCAATTTTGGACTTTTCATACTAAAAATGCAATCAGCTAATCGAACGTTTACGTACCTATGAAAAGTTTAGTCAAAAATAAAATTCTCACCGTGTCGTAGATAGACTCATGCCGAATAAAGACAAATCGTACATATTATCGTCCTCTGATTTCCTTTTATCCGCTGCAAATCGTTTCCATTCTCTGTTCAAACCATCTATCTCATATTTTAAAATTGATAGCAACAAACTTTTATCATTTTTTGATTGATTTGCTAAGTCTTCAGATTTGTCGTTAAATCTTGCCGTTTCGTAATCTTCTAGAATAAGAATAGTTGGGTAGGTTGAGTTTTGTGTGTCGCCGTCACTATTATTTTTTGCAGTAACATTGCCGTGTTTTAACGCTGTTCTCACTGGGCGAAATTTATCAATAGGTGACGTAGATTTTTTAAAAAATTTCATCTTTTCTATTTTGTTGATAATTGCCATGGAGGCCGTTTTGATTTTCTTCAATAGGCCTCGTTCGGTCGTTTCGGTCGACTGCATTTCTTCTTTAATAATTTCGAAGCCTTGTTGTACTTCTGCGTCTGTTTCGTTTATTTTTTGAGCTATAGTTTTATCTGGTATATGTTTAGGATCAGGCTTATGTATTTCAGATTTTTTTTGTGTAGGGCAAATTTTTTTAGTTTTAGCTTTATGAGTTTTCGTATGTTTCGTTGTGTTTTTTGTCTTTTTTTCGCCTTTATGTTTGCTTTTCTCTCGCTTAAGTTTGGTAATGGTGCTAGATAAATTCCTTACTTCTGCTATGTCGGGCATGCTGTCGAAAAGATTGAATAATACATTCATGTTGTAACTTAACAGCTCTGGTTTGGCGGTGTTCGGTTGAACAGTTCTCTGAACTAAATGCTTTTCTGGAATGGCTGTAACTGATAGATACATGTTTTTAGTACTTTTTCGTTTCATGGTGCTTGTTAATGGAAATATTTTTACAGCCGTCGTGGTTACAGGTTGTAAAGCTTTCGTTTTGGGATAGTTCGGGTATACGCTGTCGCCTTTGTTCAAATAATCATACCAAAACGCTCCTCCTGTGTCGGCGATTAGTGGGGATTCGATTTGAGATAACTTAGCTTCCCGTTTATGATGGCTTGTTAGGATTTTATTGATCACCTCTTTTGGAAAAGATGACGTCGTTGCTAATTTCTTCTTTTTAATTCGGGCCAGTAAATGTTGTAGTCTGTTTATTCTTCTACCTTTTTTCACTTCATCATCGTCATAGGCTTCTATAGTAGTTGAAACTGTAGTGTCAGTAGTAAAGTAGTTAATAAAAGGCGTTAATGCTTCAGATGATGGGATGCTGTAATCTATGAATTGAGTATGGCTGGTAGGTTTACAAATTATATTCACGTTTATATTGTCTAGAGAGTAAATACTTTTTACTGTACTCGGTTTTACGTTAGTTTGTTTATTAGTAGCTCTCGCTAAGCAACTTCTCACGGATCTGACAAAGTCTTTACATTTTTCATTGAAAGTTAAATTTGATGTTAAATTTAATGTAGTAGCATTAGCTATGCTGTCCGCTAATTCTACTATGTCATCAAGGAGTTCTTCTTTAGTGTGGTTGTTTTGTCTTTTGACTAAAAACGCACGTTTGTCTATGTAAGTGGAGAATGTTTTACAAGGTTTTCCTTTGCATTTTCCTTTAACTCTTTTGTAGTAATTGTGTAACAAAGTGTCTATCTTATGGACAGCATCTCTGAGCTTCCGTCCACCGTTCGGATTCATCCAGAAATAAGTCTGTATTTCTGTGCAATGGTCGTTCATATATTTAGCTAGGTTATCGAATTCGAATAGCAATTCAGTCATGACTGCATCGCTGGCCGCACACGCTCTGCACAAAGTAGCATTTGGTCTACAATGGCAGGAACAAACTTTGTCGTGACCAAACCACTTTTTGATACGCTCCCAGTTTATTTTTCTTTTGACTTTTCTGCAACTGGACTTTGCTTCGTCCTCAGTTTTTCTAGGTTTGATTCTGTGGGCTGTAGTTTTATAACGCGAATCATTAAGTTCCATAAGTTGACTTTTTACAGCGGCTATTAAATCTTTACTTAGAGAGACTCTTCCTACGATCTTAGGACTTGTAGTTTCAAGTTTCTGCGTCGCAGCTTCTGCGTTCATTGGGTGTATAGTATTTATTTCTCTGGCTGATAAATTGCTTCTAACAGGCTTAAAAGCAAAACTGCCTTCGGACATATTACCGTTTTCAACTAACATGTACATTCCAGGAGAAATATTTCTTTCTACAGAAACCGCTTCAGTAACATCTTCAAATGATTGTGCTTGATATTCTAAATCAACGGGAGTACTCATTTTAGCTAAAAACACCCTGCGAACTTTTAAGGAATCAGCAGATCGCTTCTTATCATTATCACCGTACGGGATTGCAATGTGAACCTGTATGGAATTTGTATTTGGTTCCATTTTTATTGTGCTTCTTGTTGTTTGTCTATTGAAAACAGACATGTTTTGGTCGTCTATAAAAAAAGGGTTTTTCATTAAATCTACGATCACTTCCAAGGTAGCTACGTCTTTAGCTGTAAATATGTTTTGAGCCTGACAATCTCGTTTGCCAACTCTTGTTCCCATTATATATTGCCACAGATGATTTGTGATTTTGGAGTGTTTTGTGTACTTATGGGTAGTGACTGTTGTTCTGTTAGCCTTTGCATCGGTCATGGGTTTGGATGTTGATTTATTTTCTAGTTCATCTGATTTTTCTTTGCTAAAGGATACAGGTTTAGTCGTTGCGGGAGGTTTATCCGTTACAGTTCCTGTCACGATGGCATATACTGTTCCTTTACGAATCTGTACAGGACTTCCTTTACCTTTCCTAATGGCCGTCTCTTTGTTACCAGCTTTTTCCTTAAAGTGATTTTCTTTGATATTATTTTCTTTGTTTGAGATTATATCAACAGTCACTTTTGGTTCTGATTCATAAGAATTATCTTTTTTGGGACTTATTTTAGCCTTTCCTCTAGAGTTTGCTCCAGAAGTTTTTTCGAGTTTTTTCTTTGTATTTTCTTTACATGGAAGAGGGTTATTGTTCGTCTGTTGGGAAAATAAATGTTTTGTCACTAACATATATCTTAAGTCATTGTTACTAACACCTCTATGGATCTATGATTTGGTACAAAAAAAAAATGATTAATCCGAAAAATGATCATTTTACCTAAATAAATTATTTAGTATACAGGGTGAAATTGATATCATTAGCATACTAAACTGCAATGTCGACTCGACTCAACTGTACGAAACAGCCGACTTTTTTTGTTGCTCCAAATAGATTTGCTCCCATAGTAAAAGTTGTTCAGTATACACTTAGTTTAAAAGGATGCTAATGATATCAATTTCACCCTGTATCACTAATACAGGTACTACTACGGGTAAATTAGAGAGTCGACTTACGAATCCGTTCGTGGGTTCGACGTAGGACACTTCCTCATTTTCGGTTCCAAATAACTCCTTCAGTTTAGTCACAATTACTTTATCTAAGTCCTTCAGTTTACTCTCAAATCCTTTGTCTGTCACTGATCTATTAACTAGTGTCCTTTTCACTAATGCCTAAACAAAAAGCTTCAATAAAGCAAAAAGTCAAAATTCTTAGTTAGAAATTCAATCCGATAATGAGGCGTTTCAGTAAAAAAAATGATCGAAGACGAGCATTTTTTTTATTGTTATGGTTTTAATATGAAAGACGTTTTGAGATAGTTTCAACTCATCGTCATATTGTAGGTACAGTGGATGTTAATTTATTTTCTCCCCTCCGGACGGAGAGCGTCAATTGTCGTCCCGATGCGCTATACGAAGTTGTCGCTTTCCACGTGCGCCGAGGAGAAAAATAGTATAGGTACTAATCACGGACAGTAGGTAAATAAGAAAGCCTCAAATCACATGTTTGTTACATGAGATCTGAGACCTTTCTTACTTTCCTGGCCTCGGTGTGTAATCTACTATTTTAGTGCCTATTGTTATACTGTAGAGTTTGCCTATAATCACACCAAGTTTGACAGTTGTATGTATTACCGTTTTTACGATATAGCGTGAAGAAACAACGTTGATAAAAACTAGTTTCTTGTTGAGAACCCCCCTTAATATTTTTATTCATCATCATCATATCAGCCGATAAACGTCTATTTTGGACATAGGCCTCCCCAAAAATGGGGGGATTTGCCATAATCGCCACGCTTGGCAGGCGGGTTGGCGATCGCAGTTGGATTGAATGTGTGTACTCAGAGGATGCTGCTGCCCATCCTCCGGTAGATTAGTCGCCTTTTACGACACCCACGGGAGGAAATGTAATAACGCATATTCTGTGAAAATTTCAGTTGTATGGCTATTACGGTTCAAAAGTTACAGCCCTAAATAGGTAGGACGGACGGACGGACAACGGAGGCTTACTAATAGTGTCCCGTTTTCAATCTTTGGGTACGGGACCCTAAAAAAGTTCCTATTATTATCGTTACCAAAAAAAAACACACTTACGTCTTTCAAATCGCCTATATCATAGTCAAGAATCGAATAATCGTCGTCAGAGAGCATTTTATCTTTTTCTTCTTTACTCTTGTTGATTTCAACTGTCGTCTCGTTCGTACTCGCGAGTGCTTCGGTAGTGTCTGACACATTTGTTATAGGGACAATTGTGGTAGTATTCATTATTGTTAATGATGTTATATGTCTGGCAAAAATTTGCTGTATACCTGTAAAATCAGGAATTTTTAGATATTTTATGTTATTCTTACAGCCGATTATAGCATGTATTTAGTTGCTGTCAAGATTGGCTTCCCGCCATTAAATTTGTTCGGTCAAAGTTGTATTTGATATTCGTGAAAAATTGGTTTTAGTGATATTTAGACCAGGCAGTAAGGGCTAGTTCCCATAGCCTATCCGAAAGGATAAACTTAAAAAAAAAAAATTGTTGCTGTCAATTACTTGCGTTGTAATATATTTATTTAAGTGCATTCCCATCGTAATCATGAGGGATCATGTCACAGAATAGGTTTGGTATATAGTTCTCTATACAGAACGGCCACTCCCCGCCCACCTCTGACTTCAGATACCCCCCCCCTCACACTTGAGGGAAACTTGAGGGGACTCAAGTATCAGCCCTGGACCACGACTCTCCATACTAAACGATGCGAACGAGCGCGTGGCTCCGGTCAGAATTTAGCTGTTTTCTTTGAAAAATTTGAAGATTTTTTATTAATTTAGAAAAAGTAAGAAAACCACATCATTCTAAATTGTGTTGTGACCAATATTGTAAATTTTCATTTTCTTCCGATTAAAAATGTAAGAGTAAAATGGTTATAACTGGAAAAAATGGGGGTTTAGAGTCCCTTTTCTTCGGTTTTATTCATTAAAATCGATTTCTAGAAAAACCACATCACTTCTCATATCGTATAGATTGTTCAGTTTATTTTTCAGCTCAAAAAGTTAAATAGTTAATGAATAAAATGGTTACAAAGTTGCCCAAAATCAGGAGGTAGCCTCTTAAGTAAAAAAAAAAAATCCAAATCGGAGCAGTTTTTTGTTGAAATTTAAACTTACGTGGAAAGAAATTTAATCTTGAATGCGCAGTCGTCGCATCATCATCATGTATTATTTGTTCCGTGTGTTTTAGGTCGCAAACAAAAGAGCCTTCGCGCGTCTTTGGGTTGGCGCTCGGTAAATTTGCCGTGGTTTCAACTGAAAGGTCGTCAACATACATAATTATTATATTAAACTTAGGTTATTACTTTTCGAGGTGAGCAGATATATTGAGTCTACCTTTTCAAGCATGTTGTGGGGTTTTAGTTTAAGACGTAATAGTAGGTGAAAATACGTCGGAGGCATCTTTTATTTTTCATTTTACGACTAGATTTATACCATTTACCGAAATTAAAGTCATACCTCATTATTTTTGGATAGTTCATCTAGTGAAATCATCAACTGAATACACGATTGGAATTACTTTACTCGATAGAAAATCGTCACAAAGATGAAAGAAAGAAAAAAGAAAAGAAAGAAAAAACTTTATTCACCATTAAAGGCACACACGAAACAAACACAGTACAGTAAAAGAAATAGTAGGTGGTAGCGGTGTGTGCCGCGATGGTAAAAAGGACACGACTCAACATAGTGCCTTACTTGGTAAGATGACGTATTTTAATGAATTTTTAAACATTTTTCTCGGTTTAGAAGAACTTCAAATAGTTTCCGATTGTTGGTATTTATACTCACATATTCACCATTAGTTTAACTAGTGCAATCATAAATAAAATCTAGAAAAAGTACTTTGGTTAGTTGTTTTTAATCGAAAATACGGCTCACGCACACACTTTTCGGAGCGCTCGGCAATCGCGTTTCTCATAGAAAATATTCGTCTGGACCTATGGCCCCTTAATAAAGCAACGAATAGTGATACGTGTTGGTGATTATAAGGTTTAGTTTGCAGTTTTTTTTTTGCACTATCATCATCATCACCCTATACACGCCCCACTGCAGGGCACAAGCATCCTCAAGACGATAGGCGTTATCCACCACACGTGCCCAATACGGATTTGTAGACATCACAGTATTTCTTCTTCAGTGAACGTAGGTTTCCTAACAATGTTGAAATGCAATTTAAAAAAATAGCAGACGGAAACTTCCGTACCCTTTTATGATCATCATCATCTTCTACAGTTCCCCCTCATTTTAAGAGAATTTTATTCCGAGAGCGAAAATGCGCGCTGCATACTAACGTACTATGGTGATATTTTCAGTACTAACCAATTAAAGTCAATGATATCTTGCAGAAACCATCTGGAAACAAATCTCTATGCTTGTATGGAGTCAGATTTTTGTTAAAATATACAGTTTCAATGCTGGGATTAATTTAAGTTTTGTATGGAAATCTTTGTGGCACTGCAACTTTAAAACTATACATTTTAACGAAAATCTGACTCCAAACAAGCATAGAAATTTGTTTCTAGATTGTTTCTGCAAAATTTCATTGACTTTAATTGGTTATTAGTATTGAAAATATCACCATATAGTACGTTTGTATGGAGCGCGCTCCGAATTATATCCTCTCAAGGTCCTCAGTTCAATCCTCTCATTATCATCATCACAGCCTATATTACTGCAGGGCACAGGCCTACCCTCAGGGATACCACCCGTATGGGCGTTAGTCCACCACGCATGCCCAGTACGGATCGATAGACTTCACATTACGTTCTATGTTGTAAAATAATGTACGGAATAAAACAATTTAATTACCTCTTCTTGCAACTCTCGGGTTAACTGGCTCTATGGTTCTGGTATTCGCAAATCTTGTTCTCCAAAAATCGCTAAAAACTTTACTGGCATTAACAACTTCATTCACACCACCCGTAAGATTCAAACTGGCTTCGTATTTCATCAAACATTTAGTCAACTCTAGTTTGTTATACTGGATAGAAATAGTTAAATATTCGATCACTCCAAGATCGTGTTGTGAAATTATGTTGAAATTGATATTCATGTGTGTAATTTTCAGGTTTGACTGGCATGTAATATGTGGGTAGATCGATATGTATTATCAGATTCGGTCTAGTGGAATTTACGTAAAATTCAGCTGTATTTAGCATTTCAGCTATTCGGGAGATTCTGTCGAAAACAGTTAAATTTTACGGATGGTGTGGCTGAAATTTGATGGGAGAAATATAGGAATCTGTGAACATAAGCTTGAAGTAACGTGGATTATTATCACTACACAGTAAAAACAAAGTCGCTTCCCACTGTCTGTCCGCCCCAATGTATGCTTAGTTCTTTAAAACTACGCAACGGATTTTGATGCGGTTTTTTTTAATAGATAGAGTGAAACAGGTAGGTAACTAGGTTTTTTGAACAGGACTATGGCGTCTGCCTGACCAATGTATAAACACAGAAAAAATGGCATCTCAAAATGAATGGTCCCCCGAAAACGTCCGCTTGCACGGAGCGCGACAAGGGGGCAACATTTCCTGAGCGGCTTAAGCCTCGTATCCACTAGCTAGGCAACAATTGACGCGCAACACGTGAAGCTCAACATGTTCGGCAACGTTGTTAAACAACGCGCGACGTTGCTTCTTTTGCAAAAAGAAGAAATTTTGAAAGAGTGTGCATCCTTATTATTTTACGTATGCCAAAAAGAGCGCGATAAGTGTTCGAATCCCGTAAGGGTACCCGAGTCATGGATGTACCTATGTATCATAATCATAATACAAGTCCAGGCTAGATTCTGGTGTTTTCTGGTGTGATAATTTGTATGACTATGTCCAAGATCATCATCATCATCATCAGCCCGGTAAACCCCACGTTGCTTATGATTTTACGTATGCCAAAAAGAGCGAGCATGACGTTTTTCTCGTTTAAACGCGTCGTGGGTGGCATGCGAGCCGTACTAGAACGATGCGAGTACCTATGTCTGGGATGGGGGACGCCCAGGGGGTCAAATAGAGGCAAATAAGTCGAATTCTTGGTCACACATACCCTCGTTCTAGCACATACCCCTATACCTACATGGTGATTGTTTGTCAAATATGACAAACACCAGATAGCAAATAGCCATGTGAAGTGCCACCATTAATTAATAAGTTTATAATAAACTTACTCACTATTATTCGATCTTTCTCTCCATTGTTTTTCATACGGATGTCCAAATGGAGACTTCGAAGAGGTTCTCTTAGACGTGGCTGAAAATAATTTCAAATTTTAGGATGAAAACGGGCTATTCATAAGCCTACGCGGTCTGTCCGTCCGTCCGTCTGTCCTACCTATTTAGGGCTGTAAATTTTGAACCGCAATAGCGCGTTTTTCTAATAATAAACTAGATGGCCTTGCAAAGGAAATTAAGAGGATAGGCGAGCTGAAATGAAGAATAATTCACTTTTCCGACTGTATACATATTTGTCCGATCTGCCCCACCCATACACTTCGCCGACTAGAGTGCGAAAGAGACAACTGCAGCTCGGACCAATTATATCTACATAAAATCGACGAAAACAGCATTTCGTATTCCCCTGTTACCTCCTCCAAAACTAAACCGATTTTAATAATTCTTTCAAGAATAATGTGAGGCTGTTGCTGATCTGTTGTTTTTTTAATTTTGGTATATTTCTAGCCCCAAATTGGCTCTTAAATGATACAACGAAAAAAATACCAATTCTTAATTATTCCCGGCTCAAACTGTATCAACGAATAAAAGCCTATTTCGTAGTGTAGAGTACTTACAATGTGCAGAAAATAGCTTCTCTTTCTCCGGATCGTGGAACAAAATATCATATTTGCAGCTATTTTTGCTGATCATAATTCTTTTCGGCTCATTATATTTGAATTCGGGTAGTTTCTTCAGTAATTCTTTCGTCTTTGTTGTGTAAGAAGGTACTAAAGGCATCATAATATTATCATCTTCGGAATATATATTATGAACAGGTTCCATTTGATTCGTATGACCGTATAATAGTTTATTGTGCATAGTACGCAAGTACGTATCTTTTTCCTTGTCTATAAGTAAATTTTTCATTGGACTGGGTTCTTTGTACATTTTGCTACTGACTTCTTTTGGAGGTTTTAGTTCATTATTGATTATTCGTTCCAATTCACCAAGACTTGGTTCTAATTCCTTTTTCGTGTTCAAATATTTAAGGGAGTCATTATCTAAATTAAAAATGGTTATATCATGGTTTTGTCTCACACCATCGAATACATTAGCTATGGAAGTCTTTTTATGCATGCTACTTCTTGGATCCCAAATTTTAATCTTTTTGCGGAATCTATCGTTGCTTCCCTCATATTGAGAATCATTGTCATGATCTCTCCTTTTCCGATTCATAGTTTCATTGTCAAAATGATAATCGTCATACAGTTTGCTTTCTAATAGATTCAAATACTGCATTTCGTTTTCTGCATCGAATCTGAAGCCTTTAAAGTCAGTGAATTTATTATGCTTTTTAGTTATAAAAGTGGTGTTACCTTCAGCAGTTGTTGAGCGTATAGCACGGGTAAGTTTAGAGGGCATTTTGGATATTTCTTTGCTTTTAACAAATTTTTGTTTAGTCGTGATTCCACCCTTGGTGAACCAGGAATCCGATAATTTTGATGATTCTGTCATAGGCTTGGTGACTGACTGAGTATCAATCTTGTGTTCCTTGAGGAATCTTTGAAACAAATTAATGCCTTTTATGTTATATATATGGTCCTTCTTAATATGCTGACACTTTTTAAGGGGATAATCAGATCGTCAAACTGAACAACTTTCTTTATGGGACCAACATCTTAAGTTGGACCCTGTAGTTATGTATAAAAACATAAAGGGGTTTGTATAACTTTATATGGACCAATGGCGTCAAATTGTTATGTTGAGGCCACCGATAATTTCATTATTGTTTTGTAAACCGAGTCCGTGAGCCCTTAGAATAAGATTCGGCTGTCAGGTAAAATCGGTTAAATTTCGAATGTGCTTTCTAAAAAAAAAAGTGCATGACGAAATAGAAGTCATATTTTTTAAAATGGTTTAAAAAGGCTTAATGTATGATTTATTCGAAAAAATATTGTCTATAAGTAAGCATAAGCATATGCTCACGACTATATTCCCCGAGTCAGACATTATTCTGAAACCTCAGAACATCCACGTTTCACCAGTAGTACCGAAACTCTGTCCAGTGTGACGGCGGGTGAGCCCGTCGCGTCGCCACTTATAATGGACAGTGGGTACAATGCCTCGAAATTGAAGCTTGCAGGTTTCCTCACGATGTTTTCCATCACCGAAAAGCCAGTGGTGTTACAAATCGTACATAAATTCCGAAAAACTCATTGGTACGAGTCAGCCTGGACGGGGATCGAACCATCGCCTCCTGCACGGCAGGCAAGGTTACTCACCACTGGACCACCACAGCTTCTAATGGAAAGACCAATGGATTATAATACAAACCTGTCGAAGTCGGTCGTCTTCATTGGGACCGGGGTAGTGAAGTATTGTTTCGGAGGCTTGTTCGTTTTGGATTTTGCCTGTAATTATTTTAATAATATTAAAAACGTTGAGGTTACCGGTGACTTTGTACGCACGGGTTCCCATTATCGTAGCGAGATGATATACTTACCTACCAGATTTTAAGTTTAATCATAAGCTTTCAAACACAATAAATTTGATTAAAATCGGTCCAGTAGTTTTTTCGTGACGCGCTAACAAACAAACAGACAAATCAGTAAAAAAATTCGTGGTTTTGAGTCGAGGACACCTATTTCTTTAAATATCTTCAATGTGCTGACACACTTCTCTTAAGTCAAAGCCAAGTCAACCAAATTTATTCATATAGGAGTTCTGTTTGAACCACACTTATTAAACGTCAAATCTTTTTTTGAAGCTACCACCAAAGCTACCACCAAGTCCAAGGTATGCTATACCTCGACCAGAATCTCATGACATAAAAAATATAGATTTTCACATGGTAGTGTCAAATTGTCATGTGTCTTGTCAAATCAGGCCCTTTACAAACTAGGACTTTTTGCAGGTATAAAAACGCGCGTTTGTCCATCGCCTGACTGCATCTCAACACTGGCGTTTGCATCGATTCAAATGCTTGATTGTAGCAATGCACACGCACGTTTGTACGAATGCAGATGCACGTGTCCATTGCGACAGTCTGTCGACGAATGACTGACAAAATACTACGAACGGTTTGCGTCGTGGCTGTATCGCGTTTGCATCGATGCTGCTGTAGCGCGTTTACATCGATGCTGCATCGCGACTGAATCAATGCAGAAGCGCTAAAAAAGGCGCAGTGTGTAAAGGGCCCTAATCCAATTACTCCAGTGTTGCTTACTCTAAAATTATATTTCCCTATTTGCCATGAATTAATATGAATTATATTACACGACCTCATGAAAAGGCTGAAAGTCACCCAAAGGGCAATGGAGAGGGCTATTCTCGGAGTTTCCCTGCGAGATTGAATCAGAAATGAAGAGATCCGCATAAGAACCAGGGTAGCTGATATAGCCCAAAGAATAACTAAAGTGCCAGTGGGCGGGGCTTGCCCACGCCCACATTGCTCGTATAACCGATGGCCGATGGGGCCGAAAGGTTCTCGAGTGGTGACCGCGTACCGGAAAGCGCAGCGTGGGTAGGCCCCCCACACGGTGGACCGACGACCTGGTGAAGGCGGCGGGAAACCGTTGGATGAGGGCAGCGCAGGACCGGTCGTTGTGGCGATCCTTGGAGGAGGTCTATGTCCAGCAGTGGACGTCCATCGGCTGAGATGATGATGATGATGATGATTTGCTATCAGATTCGGGTCGATCTATACAAGTATACGAAGTATACCTAAGCCAGCCAGATAACATTTTCCCCGAAACCGACGAGGAGAATTGTCAAGAAAATAATATTATACAACTTACGGTTGTGGTTTTGGTGGGTTCACTCATGGCAGTGTTGCGAGCTAAAAATTTAAATAAACCTATATTAGTTTACGTGTATCCTGCGACATGTGTATCTTGCCCAGGATGGACGGCTCAAACTTGGTCACTTACTGAGGCCCAAAGTTCAAGCTTAAGGCTTGCGATTGAGCGCAGCATTCTAGGTGTTAAACGAACCAACAGGGTCAAATACACCAGCGGGGCTAGTACGCCAACCCGCGATAGCGTGATATAGCGCTATCACGCTTCCGCTCTCTTTCTATTTGCACGCGACAGAACGAGACAGACGACTAAATTTGACAGATGGATGTGTTAAATGTGGTTGGCGTACTAGCCCCGCAGGTTGCGCTCCAAAACTCAAATAGCCGACGTTGGAGAGAAACGCGCCAAACTTAAGTGGGAGTGGATCGGTCATGTCTGTCGGATGCATCCTGAGAGATGGGCAAAAATCAGCATGCCTTGGATCCCCGAAAACGGTCGGCGGCGTCCAGGTTGACCCAGGAAGAGGTCGCTTGATGACCTAGATAAATTTGACGACCAGTAGCCAGAGGTTGCACAAAATTTTGTATCGAAAATATAACCAGACTTCGTTTGTATGGAGCACGCCAACGGTAATATACCTTAAAAATATTTACAGTACCTACATCTCTGGGACCCTGTTTTTAGGAAAATTGTAAACGACTTACATTGCTTCTTCTTGGGCATTTGAGTAATTTTGGAGATTTCTTTCATGGCGTCCATATGGTCGTTGTAAGATAGCAGAGTGGTATCAATCGGTACAGGCTCTGGCTCTTGGAATTTCAAAGTTATTAGTCTTTGTGCTGAAAAAAAGATTTTTGTAACTGAAGAGAGATGCTTTGAAACTCATTAGACAGCTAGGTGGCGGTTATCGTAAACAAAGTTACATATGTAGGCTTCTTCTTAATATGCAGACACTTTTTAAGGGGATAATCAGACCGTCAAACTGAACAACTTTCTCTTTGGGACCAACAACGAAATCGCGAGAAAAAAATCAGCTGTCCCTATATTTGGCTCGAGCAGCACAGCTAGCATGCCGCAGTGATACAGCGCTATCACACCTTAGCTCTCTTTTTATTTGCGTGCGAACGAACGAGATAAAAGACGTAGAATGTAGCATACTACGAGTGCAGGTTTGCACTTTTGTAAGGTGATTTTTTTTCGTGTATTCGTATCATAGATTTTATGGTATAAAAATATTTGCTCTAATGTAATCATCCTGGGAGGAAACAGGGGAATACAGGGTGGTTGGGGATCTACCTCCTAGCGGTCCATCCCGGGCAACGGCATCACAAGCTACCAAGTTTGTGGTGGCATCTGAACTATCACCCACAGCGGTGTGGTAGGCTCCGCAAGGAGCCGCCTCCTGCCGGAGTCTGATGCCAAACAGCTTGCTGCGTTCCGTCAGTGTGCAGGAGTGCCAGTGAACTTCTGGGTAAGCTCGCTACATCCTCGACCCCATCTTTGTCCTGAGGACTAGATTGAGGTCAAGTAAGAGCAAACCCATTTATAGTTAAAAAAAAATAAAGGATGATTATCTTACTTGTGCTCAATTGAAGAGGTCGGTCGAATTTAGTATCAATCTTCAAAGTAGGAAAAGATTTGAATGACTTCATATATATTTCATTAACATCCTTTACATCATCATTCGCTTTTATATATCGATCTGGCGAATAGTTTGCTGACGAAGACAATTTCCGTATATTCTTGTTAGGTCTAACTCTGGGCATTTCACTAAAAGACGTCGATCTAAACTTTTTTCCAGCTTTCATCGTCTTAGACGCTTTCGTTCTCACATCAAAAAACTGCCTTAAAATTTCCAATTCTTCGCGTAAATGATCCAAGCTCGTGGTCGTCACTTTTGAGTTTTGTATTTTATTTAATATATCGTCCCAAGGCATGGGAGATCGTGTTAATCCGTCCATATTCAATATATCATTGTGCCACACCATCAAATCGTTAAAGTAATCAGCGTATGTTTTTAATTTGTCATATTTTGCTGTTTTTTTAAGCGTTGTAAATCTATTGTTAAGATCATTGATTGCTTCATCTTTTATAGGAAATGAAGACTTGTTATTAGGTCTTTTATGAATATATCTAGTTTTTGATTTAAAAGTTCTGGGTGTAACCCTTTCATACACTTTGTCATAATTCGGTGCAAATAGACTAAATCTCTGTATGTTCGGTGATGTGAAATATTCGGATCTGGAAGTCATTGTAGGTTTAGTAGGCTGGAATAGTGGCAACATTTTTCTTAAATCGTTGACTTCGTTCACAATATCTTCCAGGGTAACTCGGTGTGAGTTTGATTCGGTCGATAGTTTTCTATTATCATTTCTAGTTTCTATGGTAGATATTGGATGAGTTTTGGTTCTAAATTTTTGTTTTGATAAACCTTTCATTGCCAATACATCTGCATGTGTTTCTACTTTTGGTGCAAAAACGGAATCTGAAAGCATGGAAAGTGTTGATTGTATTGATCAGAATTATTTTAATCGAAAGACTGTACTGGGCTGGATGAATTAAAGCTACCTAGCTTCTTAAAATTCACATGGTAATGTTAAACTGTCATCTGTGATTTTTGCAGCGATATAAACATGCGTTTGTTAATCGCGGGACTGCATCGCTACACTGGCAATTAACAGGCGTTAGTATCGATAGACGCGCTTGTGCATTACGACAAAGGTTGTCGACGAATGACTGATCATTTGATTTGTAATATTTATTACGAACGTTTTGAGTCGTGGCTGTATCGCGTTTGCATCGATGCTGCATCGCGATTAAATCGATGCAAAAAAGACGCAGTATCTAAAGGGCCCCAATATAATTACCCCAGTGTTGTTTTTTTTTAAATTGTGTTTCCTTATTTGCAATCTGATTCTGGTACACCTAAAGTTTTTGTAGCAAGGCCTTGTGCACATTGATGGATTCCGGTGTCAATGACGTAATGGCATTGGTAGAAACTATAATAGAGAGATATCTTACCAGCTAATACAGATAATTTTGCTTTTACCTGAATATTTCAACTCAGGATCGATGAAGTCGTTAGCCCAAGTGCCTTCAGGTGCCGTTTTATCCCAATTTTTAGCATCTTCTACGGCTTCTTCCCAAGGTAGCGTCTTATAATGCGGTGGTTTAATAATCTTCGGTTCTATAGCTTCCCATGGAGATGACTTAAAAGGTTTTTCTAGTTTGGGACTTTCCCATATGTCTTTGTTAATTTGCGTCTGCATTGGCTCTAGCGATGGGGGGGTATCCCATAAAGTATTTTTATCGAAATGAGCAAATTTTTCCAGTTTACCATATTGGTCGTCTGTGTTTCTTTCTGTAGCCACAGTATCCCATGAAGTGTGTTTGTCCAAATGATCCAATTTTTCCATTTTACTGAGATTGTGATCATCATCTGAGTTTCTTTCAGAAGCCATAATACTGTCTTCTATATTGCCTTCCGGGAAGACGTATTTAGTAATATTAGGTATTTGCTTCCTCATTTCATCCACGCTCGGTAATTTATCAAATCTGATTATTTTGAATGCATTAATCTTTGAGGACATGACGCTCATATCTTTATCAGAAAGAGTCGATAATCTTTCGGGGCTCTCTACTCGGAAGATGTTCTTGAATCTTTTGAACGGATTAAACCTCGGTGCTCTGACGACGCCACGTTTGTGTTTCTTGAGATTAGCTTCTCGTTCTTTTGGTTTTGATTTCTTAAATTTTAGTTTGTTAAAAAGCCTTTTAATTTTACTTTTAGTATTATCTTTGAGTTTTACGAACGCTGTAGGTTTTGGAACTAAATTGACGTCTACGAAACCGTAGTTGTTATGTTTAGTATGATCAATTGGGGCCAAAGTAGCTTGGTCTTTGCTTTTATACTGATCTTTCTGACCGTAATTGTGGTAAAAATATTTGTTGTCTCGTGGGTTTCTTTTGTCTCTCCCAAATTCTTTTACAAGTAATTTATCTATGAGTTCATTTGGATCTATGTCAGGGAGGATTGTCATTGGGTTAGGTCTTGATGTACGACGCTTTTTATTACCAAATAGTTTTCCTATAATGTTTTGGCGCGCCAACCCTTTGAATATCATCACGTTTTGAGGCGGAGTTTCCTCTTCCGGAAAAGGAACGTTAATTTGTGGCTCTGAAATGTCAAAAATTTAGCATAATATACCGATCGAGATGTAATACATAGCATGCAAACTTACTTTTTAAAATTGACCTACGGCTATAGACTCGATCTACGATCACGGTAGCAACTGATTGATTGAATGATTATGAATTATCTATCGATCAAATACGGGGTGTAAGGAAATGTATTATTAACCTTTAAACCACATACTATACCCATCAAACCGAACAACTTTTACTATAGGAGCAAAACTGTAAGCGCAAAAAAAATGCTATTCCATACTAAACTGCAATATCCACTCAGCTCAAACGTATGGAACAGCAATTTTTCTTTGTTCCGACAGTTTTGCTCCCATAATAAGTAAAAGTTGTTCAGTTTGATGGGTAGAGTATGTGGTTTAAATGTCAATGATACTTTTCCTTACACCCGGTATACCCTGATTTTGTTTCTGAATATTTTTATTATAATTTACTTTAAATCACGATTGAATTGATTATAAATACTACAAAATTTGCCGTTTCCTAAGGGCCTTATCTCAACGGAGACTAGAAATACACAATACAATTTTATTTCATCATTTACAATACCTACCATTTAAGACCATACCATTTACCATTTTTATCTTTTAACGTAAAATTTAATTTATTTTTAAAATTACACATACCACGTGTATTGAAATATTTGGACGAAGCTTTATGATCTTCCAGAGTCTTCAACAACAAATCAATGTCAACTTCTTGGTCACGTTTGTCCTGCTCTAACACATCTTTATCTTCGTTATCCATTTCCGAAACATCGCTATTTTTATCAACCGTTCTCTCTTGCAACTGTTCTTCAGTCGTTACAATTTTCGGTTCAATCGATTTCAAAGATACAATTTGCGACGCATGGAATTTCCTAGCAGCTCCAGAGTCTAGAAACAGATAGAAATGTTTTTTGAACCACGAATCGTCGCTTCTAGTAGAAATATCTTGATCTTCTGAATCACTGTCTTCCAAAAAACGTTTTGTTCTTGTGGTCGGAATTTGAGGTATTTTATTCAATATGTATTTACCTATGTCGTCAACACTGTGATGTCTATGGGCTTGATATCTTACTAAAGCAGAATACTTGTTGTTGTCATTTAAATCTTTGGTGAAGTTTAAATAATGTTTATAGCCATCAACGAATTCTTTGTAAGAAAGTTTGTCACTGAGGCCTTTGAAGCTAGTATCTTCTATTGAGTTAACTTGCCGTCTTGTCGCATCGTCATAAACTGTATAATAGGTCGAAAACTGGGTTGTAGAAGTAGGATGAGGTCCATAGTCGTCCTGCAGGTCAGGAATTCCTTCGCCATAATTCTGTCTTCTAATAGTCTCTTTTAATGTTAAGTCCGCTAGAGTTTCCAAATTTCTTTTGGATAGTCTAAATTTGTCTTTCCTTTTTCGTTTGGTTGGTACCGTAGTTGGTGTTGTAGTAAGCATTTTCATGACGTTGTCTTCATGTGTTTTCGCCAGTAGTTGCTCGAATAATGAAAGCATTACATAATCATCTTCCAGAGTAGGTATAGTGCGTTTAGTTGAGTCTTCGTCCGTGGTCTGAGTTATTCTTTTTTTTTCATAAATGTCTGTGTTACGATGCTTTCTGTGGGTGGTAGTCTTTGTTTGCTGAAGTATTGGTGCCAACATTGGTTTCGTAGTATCGGATTTTTTGGTTGCTTTGTCGCTGTCTTTGGGGCACTCTTTGGGACATTTCTTATGAGATGTTTTAGGACATTCTTTCGTATATTTCTTCAGTTTTTCCATCATTTTGTGACTTTGTGACGTAATAATTTTTTCAGTTTCTTTCAATTCTTTCGGTAAATCAGTTGATATTTTGGATTTTATCTTTTTGTAGAGTTCTTTTAATTCACTTTGTAATTTATCCTCTATACAGCATGCTATAGTGTAAGCATCGTGTTTTATAGATCTAGCTGCTAGATTGTGAGTAGATTCTCCATCAGTAATTCCAATTGTATTATTGATGAATTCTGGACTACGCCTGGTATTTTTATTTATAATTTTTTCATCCATATAGGTAATAGCCACAAGCGTAGAAATGAGGCCATATTGTCCTTCTATACGATTTAGAAGAGGGTCTGCTTCGAAAGTAGCTTCTGTTACCGAGTTAGTAATCATATCGCTTATAGAAGGACTTTGTTCAGATATCATTTGCATGGCTCGAGCTTTTATTTCGTCTAGTAAAACTTCAATTGCAGCAGTTCCTTGATAATCAATCTCGTTCTTTTCAGGAGAATACTCTGTTAATGGTGTAGTAGACATAGGAGTGTTAACAGTTTTTGTATTAGTTTCGTCGTACAATGTTTTCAATTCTTCGAGTTGAGTGGTGAGCGTTTGTGATTTCATAAAGTTAGCTTGACCGAAAGCTGTGATAGGAGTTGTTTTGTAGATGATAGAATTGTTTTTTAGAACTTTAAAAGGTGTTACGCTTATCACTTTCGTTGACAGACTTCTCTTATTTTTATCTGTGACGTTTTCTATGAAAACTTGTCCCATTATTTCTACTTCTCGCTTGTTTTTATCTGGACTATGTTTCCTTTCTTTTGTGAATATTTTACCCTTACGACCTTTCTTTCCGTCCTCATTCCAATGTTTTACATGCAAGTCTGAATCAGTTTCATTACCAAGTCTGTTTTTCTGTTTTCGACAAAGATGTCGTTTTCTCGAAATCATTTTTTGTGTCGTTTTCGAAAGTTTTCTTTGAATCTTTCGCCAGATGCCTGATTTTCTGTGACATGCTTTACTGGTTTTAATTTCAGTTTTAGGTTGTATGACTGCTTGAGTAGAAGTTGGTGTAGATGTTTCTTCTTTTGAAACTTTTTCTTTTTTGGGTGCTATTCCTTTTTTCTTCGCTGTAGTTTTGGTTTTCTCCGCTCTTCTGTGCAAGTGTCGTTTGTCATACTTCAAGTAATGTTCGGTCGTGTATTCGTTATTGTTTAAACTATCGAATGTCTCATCCAATAGATCGTAGTTAGCTATACTTTTAGATATAGTATGGCTATTAATAAGCACCATCAGATAAAATAAACTGAAAACAAAGAGAAATTACAGCACCACCAGGAAAATAATTCTGTTCGTCAATCTTCGTTTGCGCAGAGCAGACCCTACATACATAAACTCACGACCATAATCGAACGAACGAACGAATCGAACGATTTTTCCCGATCAATATCATTCCGCTGAGACCAAATTTTCCGACAAAATCGCGGAAAAGCCCCCATCTGGCAACCCAGGGGTCTGGCGAGTTATGGAAGTTGAACTATCAATCTAATACGATATACAGCAGCGTCTGTACTTTTGCCCCCTGAGGCACAGATCACACTGTACTTTTGCCCATTGAGGCACAGATCACTGTAGTTTTGCCGCCTGAGGCACTGATCACTGTACTTTTGCCCACTGAGGCACAGATAACTCTGTACTTTTGCCAACTGAGGTACAGATCACTCTGTACTTTTGCTCACTGAGGCACAGATATTCCCACGCTTTAATTACCTACTGCCAGAACGGTACGCGCAATAATGTTTCTATAATAAAGCTCGACTCAGCGTTCTTATTACTTCGTACAGCGCGCGACGTATGCGAAGTCGCCGTCTGGTGAGAGTGGCCGAAATCGTGCAAGGGCATTGTTACGATGCGCCGAAGTGTTGGTGGTTATCATCTCGGTAATATCTCTCATAACCGAGTGGCGGAGGTCTGACCGAGGTATACCGTGTAACAGTATATGGCGCTCGTCGCTGTCTTCTATTCGGTCGCTTGTATGTAGTCTGCCTACTGTTTTCTTTCTTTTTCGTGTCTCTCAAGGGTGACCGCATATTTATCCGCGGCGAAGGAGCCGATAGAGGCGAACGAAACGAATTCCCTTTTAATTCTTCTGACGATTCGTTCGATGCGCCGCGTATAAGTGTGCGCGGTGTCATAGAATTTCATAAAACCAATTCTAAAATTCGATTCTTTGAAAGAAATACGGACCAAATATTGCACTAAAAAGATGTAAAGCATGCAAGGTTCTCGTTTGTTCTACAAGGGACCTACACTCACACAGATGCACTAGCTCTAGGCGCAGGTCGTAGAAAGAGAAGGAACTAGAATGAAGCACGTGTCTTGTCATGCATGCAGCATGTTATGTACCGTGTGACAGCCCGCACACAAAAGAAATGGGGGCTTCACTCATGATTAGACGAGATTACGTCTGGTTCTTCTTTTAAGTCTGTGCTTGAGACACCCACGGGAAGAAATACGGTGGTTCATTCTAACCAGGAATCACACGTCTAAGTAAACAACAAACACTCACCATATAAAATTGAATAATAACATTTGCTATGTATTAACAAATCCAAACCTCGCATGATACCATAAAATTGGGTTAAACGAACCAAAAAACAAATATATTTCGCAATATTCTTGCAAATCTATGTACTTCATTGATTCACAATTGTTTTGCTTTCTGACGTTACGTCATTTTGAAATCCTCTGGCGTTTTGCTGAAGAAGAAGATTGGTTGTCTATGAAAAGGCAGAGGTGAATTTGTAGGTAGGTACTGTTTGAAAAAGATGGGATATATGAATGCAGTCTGCAGTGGGCAAGAAACATGGATTTAGGCAGGGAATAGAAATCAGATTTTGTTTCCGATTTCTGATCGGCTTTCCTTCTTCCTGTCTTTGTATGAAATTACAGCTAAGTGTCGAAGGTGTGAATGGGGCACTTCTACCATATAAAACAAAAGTGGCCAACTTTCTTAGTTTGGTGAGCGTGAGGCGTCATACAAATTATGTATGTGCGCGTGTGCTGGTTGCAGTTTTATCGACGACTGATCGTCTCTATCTTGACATAATAACTTATCCAAGGTTCTACATACAGAACGACCAATCCTTGCCCCTCTCCGACTTCAGATACCCCACCTCATCCCTCACTTTCTGGCGACACTAAGGGAGCTAAGCAAGAAGCACATACAGCAGACACGCGCGTGCAAGTTGGACGGCGCGGCTCGTGTACCGACGGACGGACGCCATTTTGTCTGTACCATAGGTACCACTTGGCCACTTTTTGAGTATACTCAACTGTACCATTTTGTCTATAGCAGGCAGTGTAGCAGCTGGGCAGCGTTGGGAAGCTACGTAGTATCTACAATTCTACAGTATCTACGTACTTATACTCACGCCTGTGTCTCATTGGGGTAGGCAGAGACAATTGATCGCCATCGGCTACGATCCTAGGTGTCTTCCGTGGGAATCGAACCCACGACCTCCGTGTCAAAAGCCCAATGCTCTTAACCATTAGACCACGGAAGCAGGCAGAACACGTGATGGGAATAGGTAATTTAAAAACATGTTTTTTTTAAACTGTTTTATTTACATTTGAACACAATAGTCACAGACACACTAATAAAATTAGTACCTAAGTAACAAAAATGATTAGTAATAACCAACATTAAACAACATTATTGTATAGGTACTACAAAAAGTCCAAATTAACGTATATGCCGATATCGTAACTGAGCCCTAGTCCCCTCTCGCTCTTCATTCGTAAATTCACGTAGGAGTAACCGAGACCGCCTGCTGTTATGTTTATCGATGCTTTCGAGTGCATTGTGTCCAAAGCTTGGATGCCCTGGAAAGTTAAAAAAATGTAGGGTTTAAGTGACAGCCTAGCAAATACTGAAACGGTGAACTCAGACCATCAAACTGAACAACTTTCACTATGGAGCCTACATCAGGAAACGCAAAAAAAATCTGCTTTCCCATAAATTTGAGTCGGGTAGGTACCTACCCGAGGACTCATGGATACATTTTAAGAATCGTGTTTTGTTAGTTAGTAGGGTGAGTGCGTCCCCGTGCGGTGGGTTGAGATCAGGTTCAGTAAATTTTTACAAAACAAATTATTTAATATTTTGAAAAAAAAACGGTGTTGAAACTATGATAATTTGATTCTGCTCTCGATTTTAAACAAACTACTTTCTAGTTTTGCGTTAATTCATTAATTATATAATACATCCCACTGCAGGGCACAGGCCTACCCTCAGGTAACGCTAGTTACTACTTAGTTATTATTCTGTGCCTCAGGGAGGGTGTACGGGCGTTAGTCCACCACGCGTGCACATTGCGGATTGGTAGACTTCACATACGCATCACAATTTCTTCTTCAGCGTATGCATGTTTACTCACGATGTTTAACTTCACCGTTTGAGAGCTGTGTTAATGTTTGTTGTTATCTTAATCTTAACTATTATAAAACCGTAAAATCATGAGGAATAAAAAAGTAGCGGTTCACTTCATATAAATTCAAATAACATTCGATAGCGCGATTTAAAAACGTTTAAAAGCGCCATCTATTGACAAAATTGTTAGTTTGTTCGCGCATCACGCAAAAACTACTGAACCGATTTTGATGAAACTTTTTTTGATTGATAGCTTATGATCTGGCTTAAAATCTGGTAAGTATATAATTTGTGCGGACGAAGTCGCGAGAAAACACTAGTTATCTATAAAACCTCCAAAAGTGACCACTTTTTGAGGTTTTAACGATAATCGCTACTAGCATAAAACATAATAATCCGTTATGTTTTGAACATAGATGATGGAGGATACGGGTTGAACTACACATGGCCGCACGCGATCGCACTTTTCCGTCGCTCCATCCTTTTCTGTCACTCAGGAACGTCATTTGCTAGAGCATAGGTGGGTCATTGTCATATAAATAATGCTTTAATTTAATTTCTTTTTGCAAAAAGAATCAACAATTATATTATACTTTTTACCCAAGAAAATCTTTTTAATGAATTAATTCGATAAACTGAATTTTTGCTGTTTTTTATACTCAAAAGTCCGTTTCGGTGGTCCGTTCAAAACAGATGTATGCAAGTTTGCAATGCAAAAAGTAAATGTAAACTGCACTTAATGTTCGCCCTGTTCAGCTTAATTAGTTCTCTCAATCCTCAAAAATCATGTGCTATTGATATGAATCCTAAAAGTGGGTCGGTTTTTTATTTAAATACGATTGTCACATGTTACACAAGTTGTATGTCTTTTCGGTGGTCCATATTTTTATCCAAACATTTCAACATTTTTATGCTTAAACGTTCCCAAAAACAAATAGTTCCTTTCTAAGGAAAGTCATCAATATCCCTTGATGCATCCCTGATCCACATTTCATCAAAAAAGAGGAAAATCTTTTTCGTTTACCCAAAAATACTT
Source organism: Agonopterix heracliana (assembly GCA_963693445.1). Lineage (NCBI taxonomy): Eukaryota > Metazoa > Arthropoda > Insecta > Lepidoptera > Depressariidae > Agonopterix > Agonopterix heracliana. The sequence goes on from OY856334.1 coordinate 877,076, forward strand.
TTTTGTCAAACTTCATAGCGTCTTTCCGGTTACTACATTAAATTTGTAAGTATTATTGAATAAGTGAAATTTTCGTTATAGCGCAGTACATACTAATGTCTAGTTTACAAACGCATCATATTTGGCTAGCCAGCCCGCTATAGTTTCAGGATAGCTGAATTTGAATGTGAAATTTCCGTTCGGTGGTCATCTTTTTGGTGGTCATTGGTGACCACTGACCAACAAATCGACTTCAGGAACAACGTTATTTTAACTTTTCTCCACCAATATGAACTGAGCCCGCTTAGGTGGTATATGGTCCACTCGCTGCCACCCTTATTTATGAGAGGATGCCTAATAAACAACCGAAACTTAGAGAAGAAGCAGGGACGAGAGATACTAAAAAAGTCGAAACGCATTAGTCAAAAAAATAAGGTCGTAGTAGAAGTCCACCAACTTCTCCGGCTTCTTCAATTGTTTCACACACATATCTCAACCGGTGAAGTACACAATTGTGAGGATGCAGGTTGCAGAGTTGAAGGTTGAGATGAAATTCTGATTGGATTCTACCAATCAGCATGTGGTAAATAGAACTGGCGAACAATCCCATACACCCTTCCTAAGGATAGGCCCTGAACCCTCTGCCGTGAAATTTACGAAAACTGATGATAATGATGGATGATAGGCATAATCTTCCCCTAAATCCTCCTCCTTCATCTGCTTCGAGACACACTTTAAGAGCTTTGAAAGGGAATTTGAAAACAGAAAGGTTTATTTATTATTAATGGAGTTAGAATCAAAATTAAGTTAGCATAAATAGAAGAGAATGAAAGATTAATAAACCGGATGAAAATTATCAAGAAACGTTAACTGAAACCACGGAAGATACTCATATTGTCAAATGAAAAAAACGAGAACCGAAAAGATGTCGTTTTGGTGGTCCATATTTTACTATATTTTTATGGTAAAAATTCGTAACAATTCCCTATATCTGACAAAGTATAATAAAATGTAACAACAGAGAAATTTTAATTGAGATTAATGTATGTTGAATTTTGTTTTATTTTATGAATAAAGCGCAATTGATGTCTTCTTGGTGGTCATCTGCACCTTTTCGGTGGTCAGAAAAAAACGTTTTCTGGTAATTATTTGATAAAGGAAGAAAAACGACCTAAATTTTTAATTTATTTATGTTATATTTACTATTTTACTTCGGTTAATAATGAAAAAGTGGTAAAAATTAACATCTTTTCACATTCCTTTCTTTGCACCCCTTATATGACAATGACCCAGGTATAAGATAGACGGAACGCGATCGCGTGCGATCGCACGCCGCACGCGATCGCGTTCCGTCTATTTTATATGCTCTAGCAAATGACGTTCCTGAGTGACAGAAAGGGATGGAGCGACGGAAAAACGCGATCGCGTGCGGCCATGTGTAGTTCAATCCTTAAACGGGAGGCCTTTTCCCAGCAGTGGGATCATAGATTAATATGTATATTGGTTATAGATAGGTAAGTCGCCTTGGATTTTAGGACGTTTTAATTATTGGCGTTGCCTCATATTATTAGCAGCAGGGGGAGCCCCAGTATGAAATAAATTGAAAAAAGACGGACGGCTGACACAAGGCTCGAACCATATGCACCCAAAACGTGAGCCGGTTGTCTAGACCACTAGACCAACAAGACAGTGGTTGATACGGGCGAAATCTCTCACTATTACAGCGCAGCGGTGAGGTGTAGCGCGCTTTCTCTACACTTTAGATACGAACCCAAATTCAACACTTAGTACTTCGAAACGTAACCGATAGATGGCGGATGCTGTCTATGGAAAATAGCGTTCCACCTAGTTTGTACTGAAGATATCACAGCAGAGTGGGATGATGCAGGCTAATAAAACATTGTATATTAAAGTCTTCACCTGAATCTTCTTGTATTCTGGTCCCGAATAGAAGTAATATTTAACCCTCTTCATGAAAGGGAAGGCGTTATATTCCACAAGTTCATGTTTAGCAACCATCACTCGGTTGGCGACGTTGCCAACCAGAAGGTTCTCACTGTCCACGCTGGCGACGGCGATGAGGAACATGGTAATTAGGATCGTTGACTTCATTTTGACCTGGTAATTAAAAAAAATATTGAAAGGCTAAGAAGCTATACAGAATGTGGTTTAAGTCAGCAACGCGCATATTTTTATCCAGACCATCAAACTGAACAACTTTTACTATTGGAGCAAACATATCAGAGCAAAAAAAAAATCTGCTGTTCCATAAATAAACTGCAACTTAGATCAAAATATCTTATTTTGATCTAAGAACTGCAATAGGTACGTATACGACTCAAATGTATGAGACAGCTGTTTTTTTTGTTCTGACAGGTAAAAGTTGTTCAGTTTGATGGGTAGAGTATGTGGTTCAAAGGTTACATTTACTTTTCCTTACACCCGGTATATGCGATCTCGGAACAACAAAATCGTTGCCAGTACCTACATATATATATAGGCTTATATGCGATCTCGTAGCAAGCTCACTTCTATGTTATCACAAAGCAATGTGGTACACAATTGATAAACTTACAAGGCTATCTACCGAATCTAACTTCAACGTTAACTTTACTAAAGTACTTGTTAACTAGACTGAACTAAGGGTAGATAGAAGCAAATCACTTTTACTAAGTATCGTCACCATCTCAGCTGATGGACGTCCACTGCTGGACATAGGGCCTCCCCCAAGGATCGCCACAACGACCGGTCCTGCGCTGCCCTCATCCAACGTGTTCCCGCCGCCTTCACCAGGTCGTCGGTCCACCTTGTGGGGGCTCACTAACCACGCTGCGCTTTCCGGTACGCGGTCGCCACTCGATAACTATTCGGCCATCAGTTCGGCGTGCAATGTGATTTACCGCTCGAAATATTAATGTCTGTAATAATGTACTATAAATTATCAAACGACTAAAACTTGCATGTGTAGTGTTTGTACTGTTAGTGTAAGTTGTTGAATAAATGAATTGAATGTGCCCCGCCCATTGCCATTTGAGTATAGCAAATCAGGCTATGACGGTAACTTCATTCTGGAGTGCGATTTTTGAATCTCATTCGGTGAGCTCAGCTGTTGAAAATGTCAATTTTACTATGGAGATACGCATCTTTCTACTGCTGATATAACTCTCAAAAATCATACTCCAGAAGTGCGATTTTTGAGAGTCAAATCCGCAGTAGAAAGATGCATATCTCCATAGTAATTTTGACATTTTTAACTGCTGAGCTCACCGAATGAGATTCAAAAATCGCTCTCCTGGGGTGAAATTTTTGAAACTCATTCGCTGACCGCAGCAGTTGAATATGTCAACATTATATATTGCATCTTTTTCTGCTGATTTTACTATCAAAAATCATACATCAGGAGTGCGATTTTTGAAAGTCAAATCAACAGTAGAAAGATGCATATCTCCATAGCAATTTTTACATTTTCAAGTTCAAATCGCACTCTGATGGCGAATCTCTTCATGTCTGACTCGATCTCGCTGGGAAACTCCATGCATACCCCTTACCATTGCTATAATTATGAGCCTATATACGTCCCACTGCAGGACACAGGCCTACCCCCAGGGAGAGTGGTGTGGGTGTTAGTCCACCACGCGTGCCCAATGCGGATTGGTAGACTTCACATACGCAGTAAGTGCAGTGCGGTAGATTGAATTGAATACCTAAATCAAAATGTACTAAGAGAGCAGACGTGTACATGAGGTCGAACTTCCGTGAGGTCGGAATCTAATGACCTCTTGTACACTTTTGCGCTCCTGGTACATCTCAATGCTCAAACGTTACCTACAAGCAGGTACACATGATGGTCACATCACTACTAGCTAGCTTTCAAAAATATCACTTGTGCACTTTTGCGGCCAGCGTGTCTTTTCAAGCAGGGGGGCCACGAGGATTTCAAAATCCTGTTGGACCTACTAGGGGGACTAAGCGGTAGGGCCAACAGTCCGTAAGGCTTAAAACAAAAGAGACTTACCTATAAATTCACCAATAGGAATCCAAATAGTATCCAAAAAACTAATAAAATTTCTGCAATAAAATTCTAGAATGAAAAACACTAAATACGTTCAATCTGTAGCAGAATACTTGGAGTAATACAAACTTACGAACATTACTGGTTGAAAGGTCAGCGATATGTGAGGTCACGTACAAAATAATCAGTTCCCTGATTGTATCTCTTATCTCATTACCGTGTGGTACAAAATGGCTTGATTGGAGGGACTGAACTTTGTATGGAACAAGATTAGAAGATGTAGTGACAAGGCTGGTGATAAATTTTCCTTATTTATTACATTTTGTTTACCTACTCGTATTTGTCACGCGTAAAATGAGTCATTCATAGCATTTGTATGACAAAAATTTTGTGTAGGTACTCGTAGTATATCTATCTATAACGTCACGCCTCTTTCCCAGTGGGGTAGGCAGAGACCAGGGCGCGCCAACTACTACTAGACAGAATCTAGTCTAGATACTACGATTCTTGCATACCTCTTTAGCCTCATTCACATCCATACATGCCCGTCGTAAAAAATAATATGTTTTTTGACATTTAGATTATTTTTGTCTAATATGAAATGTAGTAGAACAACTGAGAAGTAATGTTCCCACTAGTTCCACTATTCGGTGGTGCATTTAAAAGTAGAACTAGTGGGAAATAAAAGTCCCATTAGTTCTACGGTAGAACTGTTCAGTAGAACTACTGGGAATGAACGGTAGGCTCCCCTTGTTATAGGACGCAACCGATTTGATCAGAATACGTCCTACGAGGGCGCCCCCTGCCGACACTTCCACTCACTAGCCAGTAGGTAACTAGTACTTTGGACTGAATGTAGTAATTTCCTGACAAGAAAAGCCATACGATTTCATTTCATGTATTTTATATTAATTTCATGCATAGCGTATTTAGCAAATATCAATCTTTTATCAATAACTACCATTTCTGGTCTGGCGTAATAGTAGGTGGAAATACCTCGGAGGCATGTCGTTGCAAAACTACGTTCAGTTTAAAATCATGGTCTCCCGATGTATTGTTTTGTTTAAAGTCTAGTTATGAGCAAGTGATAACGATATAATGTGCAATCATTGACTCATTTCACAATAAAGTCCCTAGACTTAGGGTTGAGACACATTTGACCGACGGCGAACGACAAAAAAACCACGATTAGTATATGTGAAGGCGTTCGGCGCCGTTCGCCGCGTCGACGGCGGCGGATGCATATGCTCACGACTATATTCCCCGAGGAGGTAATCAGAGATATTATGAAACCTCAGAATCCACGTTTCACCAGTAGTACCGAAACTCTGTCCAGTGACAGGGGGTGAGCCCGTCGCCACTTATAATGGACAGTGGGTACTACATGCATCGACATTGAAGCATGCAGATTTCCTCACGATGTTTTCCTTCACCGAAAAGCCAGTGGTGTTACAAATCGTACATAAACTCCGAAATACTCATTGGTACGAGTCGGCCTGGACGGGGATCGAACCATCGCCTCCTGCACGGCAGGCAAGGTTACTCGCCACTGGGCCACCACGGCTTAATGTCCGGACGTAAGGATGCGGACGGTGTCCCATACTAAACGTGCTTTTAGTATGGATCCCCCGTCGTTCGCCATCGGTCAATGTGTCTCAACCCTTATTTTTAATACACTAAGGGCCTGCGTACACCTGGCGAAGCGCAGCAAAGAACATTTTTCACTGCCAAACCATTTAATAGACTTTGCTCGCGTTGAAATAACATTGAAAATTAATAGCAGCTGATTCTAGTTTATTTCATATTCATTAGAAAATAAATCAGAGTCTTTGAGAAAAATGTATAGGTACAATTATTGAAGAAAACTTATGGAAATAGTTACCAGTCTTACTTAATTGCCTTAAATATTATTTAGTTAGTAAAAATACTTATTTTAAACTTATAGCTACTACACTTCATACAAATGAGCTCGCACTACGAGTAACAAGAGGCTAGTGCATGTATGCTGAATGAGTGCGAGTAAGAGAGGAATACACCACTGTTTATTGTCACCCTACAGCCTAGCAATAGATCCAATGTATGGGACAGATGATTTTTTTTCGCGATTTGATGTTGGCTGGCCCCATAGAGAAAGATGTTCAATATTAAGAAAGACCCTGTATTATGTTTTAATATGTAACACATTTAAATTTACACCCTGTATAATTTCTCACAGATCCTAGAGAGGTAGAAAGAGTGCAGGTCGAGTTATAACGAATAATTACACTGCCATTTACCGGATTTATACAGGAACAAGTGCTTAACTTGCCTTCCGACGCATATTTTTTTTTTTATTTCGATATTTGATCCCATAGAGACAGTTAGTTTGATGGTCTGATCATTATCAGCCTATCAACATCATCATCATCATCTCAGGCGATGGACGTCCACCGCTGGACACAGGCGTGCGTCCGCCAAGGATCGCCTACACAGGCTGTAAATTTAAATACAATTACATATATTAAGGGTATATTTTCGTTTGTGACGTCATCACTTGCTGTCAAATTTCAATAAAAAATGTTGATAATGTTTTGTAAGTTTTCCGTGACCTTTTGTTTGAGCTCCCACCATCGATAAGAAAAGTGTTAAGTATTTTTTGTGAAGAATACCTAGTTAGTAGGTAGGTTTTTTTTCACACAATAAGAAATTCATTACTTAACTAAAACATTTTAAGTTAACCAAAGTGGGAAGTTTCGGTTAATTTAAAGTGTAACCTACATACATACCACTTTTTTCAAACTAAATACGATCATCACTGTGGGCAAAAAAATTGTGTATAGAGATACAAAAATTATGATTTCACAATATGTAGAGTAACGGAATATGCCTACATAACTAATTAAATTTATTTTTATAGTTTCAAAATTACACATGTGATATTTTTTACTAACCGACAAGGAGGAGATTCTATGATATATATACCGCCGGTATTCTAATTTTGAACATACTGAAAAAAAAATCACCGACATTTTCGTCAATTCGGTATGTCAAGTTTTTTTTGGGAGGACAAAATGGAAAACCATTTCGAGATAATTGTCTCAATAACAATATTTTATGTCAGAATATTTAAAATGAAAGGATTAAACTAAATATCAACTTAAAATAACTGGTCATTCAGAAAAAATATGTTCAATGTGTCAGAATTTGACATTTCATGTTGCCGTTTCTGTTTCCAACATGGAGTAAGAAAGAGAAGGCAGGTAATTTTTATTTTTTAAATTAAATTTTTAAACAACAAAATTAACAACGTGGAGTTCGAATAATTTTTTCGAGCTCACTTTTGCCATTTACAGATAAACTTCATGAATTGAAAAAAAAAATGTTTCTTATAATGATATCTTCTATCCGTAAAAAATATAAAATAAAGACAAAAAAATGCTTGACATACCGAATAATTGTGTGAATAATATAGTAGATTACACACCGAGGGCAGGAAAGTAAGAAAGGTCTCAGATGTCATTTGATTGCTGACCGAGGTGAAGCCGAAGTCAACAAACATGTGATCTGAGGCTTTCTTATTTACTGCCCGAGGTTAGTTTACTATTTTTCTCCTCGACGGAGTTGGAAAGCGGCAACTTCGTTTAGCGCAGCAGGAAGAAAATTTACGCTTTTCGTCCGGAGGGGAGAAAACAACATTTTCTATGTTAGAGATTTTAAAATGAAGGGTTACGGATATTTAAAAAAAAATATAATGTCGTTTTCGACCAGGAGTGCGATTTTTGAATCTCATTCGGTGAGCTCAGCAGTTGAAAATGTCAAAATTACTATGGAGATTTGCATCTTCCTACTGCTGATGCGACTTTCAAAAATCATACTTCAGCAGTGCTATTTTTGAAAGTCAAATCAGCAGTAGGAAGATGCATATCTCCATAGTAATCTCCATAGTAATTTTGACATTTTCAACTGCTGAGCTCAGCGAATGAGATTCAAAAATCGCACTCCAGGGCCCTATTCAATAAACGCGACAATTACAGGTGAAAGGCGACAGGCGAAAATTCGACAATTATTTACAGTTCAATAAAAATGTACATTGACAAAATTGTCAAGAGCATTGAGTTCTGCTTACGTAGGTCGTGGGTTCGATTCCCACGGGGGACACCTAGTGACATGTCACTTTGTGCATTTTTCCCCAGTTTGTTAGGATATTACAGGCTGAATCACATGATTCCATGCTTCGGATGGCACGTTAGGCCGTTGATCCCGGCTACTATCTTTGGTTAGGTACATAATGTTAGAGGAAAAGTGGTTTTTGGCAGACCCCCCCCCCTGCGTGCTCTATGGATTGCCCCTTGGTCTGCTGTCAATCTGACAGCCGGCTCACTTCCGCCTCGGCCCCGTGTGACGCGCGTACGCAATTCTAAACCGCTCCAATGTTTTATATAATTATTGAGGAAAAGTCTATTAAATGTATTCACCAGTGTCCAGAGAGTTTCAGTCTAATAATAAAAACCACGTCAGAGGCCCGTAAGGCGGTCTGAAAAAAACTCTGATACCAGGGCTTGCTGCCCACACGATAAGAAGAAGTGTTTAATAAAACAAATACTTATGTCAAGTTTTTCAGGACAAATTGTCATTATGTCTATTCTATTTTTATTAAATGGCGTTTCCTTGTTAGATTTCGCCAGTGTCAAGTGTTGAAGATATATTTATTAGATATTGTACGGTAATAGGATATGGCGATCTCAAAACCCCGTTTTTAAACAAAAACACACACTTGAAACCACCATAAAACGGCGGAGCCACTTGGGCAATCAAATCGCAAGCCGACGACACGTTTACTTGTTACCTCCTTAGCCACGCGACTCCTCTGTCACATGTCACCTGTCAGGAGAAAAATTATTGAACATAAATATGTCAAATTGTCGCTACAATCCGACAAATTTCTTATCTCAAACATGCTTGGAAATTTGAGCATTATGTTGACAACCTTCTTTGAAATAAATCGAAATACTATGCGAGCAGTGGCCGGCAATAGTTGTATGAAAATCAACTCAATCAAATCAATCAATCAATCAAATCTATATCTGTCGTAGTTTAGCGGCCAAATAAATTACATAGTAAACTTATATTATGTCGTGTAATTTAAAAATGAAACGATCTTTTACTCCGAAACATGGCAACCAAGGAGGTAACTTATCAAAGGTTTGGTTTAAATTTTGAACTGGCTTGCAAATAAAAAGCTTTATAATGAAAAAAAAAACGAATGGACACTTTAACCACAGATAAGTTATAAGTTACTAGATTTATCGCAGGAAAAATTATTGTTGTTCGTCATTGATTTTGAAAAGTTGATTAATTTTCATTTCCGCGCATTCATAATTCATAATATTTATTGCATAATCATAATAATAACATAATAGCATTGTTTGAGAAAAGCACTATACAAGCCTTGGCCACAACTAGGCATTGATGGACTTACGTATGTGTGCCTTGGCTTCGCCTCGGCCCACATTTACACGTTCGTCCATCGATGCGTCTTTTGCTGGCCACTGCAGTAATGTACTATAATTTTCCACCATGACATTTTGACGAAATTATCAGATTTTCCACCTGTAATTGTCACGCTTATTGTCACGTTTATTAAACCGGGCCCTGTAAACTCCTCGGTAAATTTGAAAAGTACATAAAATAACTGGCCGATAAGAAAAACAAAGTTATAATGTCAGAATTTGACATTTTATGTTGCCGTTTCTGTTTCCAGCATCGAAGTAGAAAAAGAAGGAAGGTGTCTTTTTTAGATTAGCAAAGTTTTTTCTACGTGAGTTCGAATGATTTTCTTGTGACCACTTTTGCATTTAGAGATTACCGTTCAAATTCATTTAAAAATGTATTTGTATTGATAAACTAGCTAGCTTTTACGGTTCGCTTTCATTGCAACAAACTATCTTTCATAAAAAATACTTATTTTATAACTATCTCCCATAATCTGTATATTCTTCTATCTAGCCCCACACCAAGAAATGGTGGTTGGGCAAAAAATCTCGAGAGAAATATATCTCAAGACAATAATTATATTACTACTTTTGTATTGTATGGTATAGTCAAAGTGAATTTACGCTATGGTATGGTGCTAAGGGACCCTCCGTACGTGAGTCCGACTCACATTTGGCCGGTTTTCTTTAAATATAGTAGTTTACTTAACAAAATTTTAAAAATATTGCTTTTATGACTAGTGGAGAAAAATTAGCCGTGGAATTTAAATATTCCCATTGTTTTGGCAGACGTGCCTAAACCACTGAACCGATTTTGATGGTTGAGACGTCATTCGACTGCAATTTAAGTCTGTGATTGAGTCATAATTGCAAACATGACGTGGATGTACATTGAAGATATTTATAAAAATGTTAATTGGCGGTGTTTGGAATAGGTACCTACGTAATGGAATACATTGAGACCATTTTTAGAATTTTTGTCTGTTTGTTTGTGCATACGTTATTTTAAAACTACTGAACAGATTTGGATTTCACGAAAGCATAGGGCTTAGTTTGGATTGGCATCAAACTAGTACCTACCTAAGTAATAAAATCTTTTCTGTTCAATTATTCATTGAAATTGGTAGGAAGCAAGTTTTTAGTTGTTTTGATATTATTTGCAGTGATTTAATTTCAGAAGTAAATAAAAATTGCATGATTTTCTTATCAAGAATTTTATACTACGTAGGTAATTTAATCTTCTTGCTTAGAATTTATTTGAAACTGTGCGCGACTGTATTGGTAATTGTATATTGAAAAGCCGACCAAAGAGAATGGTCATAGATTTGGTATACGCTACTTAGACGACACTGACATAATTGAAGTCATTTCAATTTGATTGAACAATATGACGAAAATTATCCTAGAATTCGTTAAAATTTTTTGGAATACAACATAATTTTAGCTTTAGAAAAATACAAATAATGAATTATTCCATTCAATTACCTTTGTGTTTCAGTCATCCACAGACGGATCGAGAAAAAAATTGTCGCAAATTATTTTTAAAACATTTGACGCGGACGTGCTCCAGTAACGGCATTTCGCCGTACAATGAAAAAAATCAGAAACAAAGATAATTTTGCAGTTGTCACAGGATGTCAAAAGCTTGAATTTGTTCGCCATTTTGTATGGTAATCACAATATTTGATTTTAAATAATATGTTTTCAAAAATATTAGTGTTTCAGACTGGTATTTAAAAAAATCGATTCATTATGTTTTTTAAATTTATATAAACTTTCTTTTTACGTAAACTGTAAATTCAACCGTGTAACGTAACCCTTCTAAAAATGTTCCTAAAGTAACCCCATTTTTAGCAATATTTCGACGAACAGTGTCCGGATTTTATGCGATTACTAAAATAAATTATATGAAACATACAAAAAAACGATTCATTACATTTTTAAGTAAAGGCAGTTCTTTCATAATAAATATAAAACACTGGATATGCAATAGCATATCACTGAAAACAATGTTCCTAAAAGTAGGGGTTTTAGAAAATATACCCTTAAGGGGTACATCAGACCATCAAACTGAACAACTTTCACTATGGGACCAACATTGAAACAGCAAAAAAAACAGCTGTTCCATACATTTGGGTCGAGTCGCCATTGACTTTTTCTATGGAGCAGCAGATTTTTTTTCGCTTTTTAGCGATAAGACCGCCTTATTTGTACCATAATTTGTTTATTTTCCTGTGCAATGTATTTTATGTTTGGTGTAAATAAAGTATATTTCATTCATTCATTCATTCATTTTTTTTCGGTATTTAAAGCCTGACCAGAAATATAAAAAACCTGTATCGGGGGCGCTGCAATCGAGTATAACCTTTAAATACAGTGTTTCAAGTACAAAAATTAGTTCCTATGATTTTCCGCAACATGGCTCGGTTTTTTATTTTTTTGGTCAGGCTTTAACTAATTCGCAATTAATTACAACCTGTATAATTTATCAAATATCTTGTGTCAGAAAGTCGCAATATTGTTTCTCCAAAGCTTTCAGAGCGCCCTCTGTTGACAACAGCGCGTTCTGTCTCCTCAGATTGTCTATGAGCGCGTTCTGTCTCTCCACCGTAGTGACGAGAGCTTCACTCTGGATGTCACCAACAAGAGAGCAATTGAGAGGAAGATGGTAGGAGTTACGCTAAGAGACCGAAAACGAAACGACTGGCTCAGAGAGCAGTGCAAAGTCACTGACGTCATCAAGCGTATCGCGAAGCTCAAGTGGCAATGGGCTGGTCGTATCGCCAGAAAAGGAGGCTCGTGGGGCAAAGCACTGCTGGAGTGAAGACTGTGGGGAGAAAAATGCCCAAGAGGAAAACCGCGAATGCGTTGGTGTATGTATGTATTGCTCCTGACCGATTTCTGCCACGGCAACTGCTCCAACTCCATTGTTGGCGTTGATGGGCCCTCACGTGGCTAATATAGCCAATCGTCTTGGAGAAGATCCTCGCACATAGCGGGCACGTGAGCACGTCATTCTCATAGTGATATTGTATAACCGCTGGTGGTCGGGCTTTCAATTCATCACGTTTGGCGTCTAGTTGTGATCGCCTACTTGCTTCAAAATCATAAATTTGACTGTTTACACGTGTTCTCCATGCTGGACGGATGGCCGCCAAATCCTCCCACTGCGCGGGCTCTATGCCACACCTTTTCATATGGGCCTCTTGCACATCTTTATACCTGATAAGTTGCCCGCCATGCTTACGCTTGCCCTCCTTCAACTCAGAGTAAAAGATGCGCTTTGCCACTCGCTCGTCCGCCATCCGGGATACGTGGAACGTATATGCGTTGGTATAACGATATCAAAAGAACAGCTGGAGTGAAATGGATAAAGAGGGCACAGGATCGAGAGGGATGGCATAGACTGAAGGAGGCCTACACCATTACGGTTGAAAACGGCTAGGAAAGAGAAGAATATAATTTATCAAAGATCCTGCGTCAAAAAGTCACAATATTCCTTCTCCAAAGCTTTCAGAGCGCCCTCTGTTGACAACAGCGCGTTCTGTCTCCTCAGATTGTCTATGAGCGCGTTCTGTCTCTCCACCGTAGTGACGAGAGACTTCACTCTGGATTCCAGCTTAGAGATGGATGTTTGGTGAGAGGCGGAGAGGGTGCGGGTTGAGTCTCGGAATTCCTGGAAAATTAATAAAATTTCTTAGAACGACGTCATTACGTCACGTCATTTACGAAATCTCAAATATTCAAACTCCAGGTTTGCCAAAGAGAAGCGTCAGAAGGATCGACCGTATCGGAAATAATCCAATAGCTGGATGCAGGCGTTAAGGCCGCAAAACTGAAGTGGGACTGGGCCGGACATGTTTGTCGCAAGCATATTATGTTTGCTCTATATAGGGTCCTTCTTAATATGCTGACACTTTTTTAAGTGGATGATCAGACCGTCAAACTGAACAACTTTCTCTACGGGACCAACATCGAAATCGCGAAAAAAAATTCTTCTGTTCCATACAAAACTGCAAACCTACTCGAGCCAAATGTATGGGACAGCTGTTTTTTTTTCACGTGTTCAATGTTGGTCCCATAGAGAAAGTTGTTCAGTTTGATGGGCTGATCATCCCCTTAAAAAAGTGTCAGCATATTAAGTTGGACCCTGTATAGAGCGGTGGGCAACGATCGCGACCCAATGGGAGCCCGACAATGGAAGCCGGGGCCGGGGCAGACCAAGAAAAAGATGGCGCGACGACCTGGATGCCCACGAAGCAGAATGGCAACTGATGGCACGGGATAGAGCAGGCTGGAAAAGCTTGGGGGTGACCTTTGCCCAACAATGGGACGAAATAGGTTAATAAAACATAAACAAAAGGATATAAAGGATAGGATATATCATCATCATCATATGTTCACGACTATGTGAGGAAACCTGCATTCTTCAATTTCGAGGCATGTATTGTACCCACTGTCCATTATAAGTGGCGACGGGCTCACCCCCCGTCACACTGGACAGTGTTTCGGAACTACCTACTGGTGAAACGTGGATGTTCTGAGGTTTCAGAATATGCTATATGTAAATAAATTACCTTTTCAGCTCTCTTGGCGGTCTCGACCTGATGCTTCAAGTTCTCTATCATTTCCTCTTGTGATGCGCATCGAGCTTCCACGTTTGCTGTCTTCGATCTGAAGAAATGAAACAATGAATGTATGTATTCTATATCGAGGCCTTTGCCCTGCAGTGGGATTCTACAGGCTATAACTAACTAACTAACTATTCTATATCGTTGTCTAGTTATCATAATACAAGTCCAGGCTAGATTCTGGAACTTTAAATGTGACTAGATAATTTGTGTGACACTGTCCAAGATATTTATTTATTATTTATTTATAATGAATATATGGCGCTCGTTGGCGTAGTGGAGCTTCGGTATTGGAAACGATCACCGAAGTTAATAGTCATAGAGCCCACAACGGATTTGGGCCTAAACGTACAGGACAGCTGGATTCATTCTAGGTCGAAAGAACACTCCAAAGTACATCATATAGCCTCGGTCTTACGACTCAAACCGGTCACTGAAATTTTTTACAGCGGTCAGACAATCGCGAAAAAATGGGGTCTGGGCCTAAACATATAGGAATCAAACCGAATGCATTTTAAGAAAGGGACTACTTAGGACAACAACTCTGCATATTTACTTTTTCTCAAATCGGTCACCGTTCAAAATCAGACCGGGGTTGAAAATCGAAAAAATCGGGTCCTGGGCCTAAACATATAGGAATTGTGAAATCAACTTGGATCGATAGAACACACTTTCCCCGTCACGGAAAACCCGGTCTTACAAGGCGGATAGGTCACCTTTCCAGAATCAGACCACTTTTATAAGATACCAAAAATGTATTGCAACATTTTTCATGAACAATTTGGCGAACTGTTGGTTAAGCAATAGTTGTAAAGTTTATGAAATCTGGTTCAAACACAAATTTATGATAAATTATGAACTATAAAGACCATTAAAATTAAAATTATTATTGCAATTAAAAATAGAAACAAACAGATATCTCGACAACTGTTAGTAATAGAAAAAAATTGTAAATAATAAAATTGTAGAAAATTTTATGTTCTACAAGATTGTGATAGATTTTATCATGATTTGATGCATTGAAAACGTGATATTAGCAAAAACTTAATAATTAAAATAATAACAGACAAATATCTCAACAACGGTTGACGATAGAA
Source organism: Agonopterix heracliana (assembly GCA_963693445.1). Lineage (NCBI taxonomy): Eukaryota > Metazoa > Arthropoda > Insecta > Lepidoptera > Depressariidae > Agonopterix > Agonopterix heracliana. The sequence goes on from OY856334.1 coordinate 892,266, forward strand.
AAAAATTGTTCGAATTAAAATTTTAGATAATGTTATGTTCTACGAGTTTTATTACAGCTATGTTCACGATTTGATGTATAGGAAACAAGATATTTGCAAAAACTAATTAATTAAATAAAAACAAACAGATATCTCGACAACGGCTGATGATAGATCAAATTGGTGTAGCATACAATTGTAGCAAATAAAATTATCAATAAATTGTGTAATGACGTTTTTCGCCATTTGATACGTAGGAAACGAAATATTTGCAAAAACTATTTAATTAAAATAATAATAAATTGATATCTCGACAACAGTAAGAGATAGAAAAAAAATTGTAAAAATAATTGTAGAAAATTTAATTTTTCACATATTTATTTATTTATTTATTTATTTAACACTTTATTGCACACATAATATTACAGAAAAAAACAATATAAAGTATACATGTACAATATTTGTTATATTTTAATACGATTTGATGCCTTGGTAAGGAGATATTCGCAAAAACTTAATAATTAAAATAATAACAGGCAAATATCTTGACAACGGCTGAAGATAGAAAAAAATTGTTCATACGAAAATTGTAGATGACGTTATGTTCTATGAGTTTTGATAAACTATGTTCACGATTAGATGTATGGGAAACGAGATATTTGCAAAAACTAATTACGACGTATCAAATGGCGAACAAAGTCTATGCTCAAATTGTATACTATTTTATTTGCTACAATTTTACTCTTAACAAATTTGCACTATCATAAATCTTTGTAGAGATATCCGTTTGTTTTATTTAATTAATTAGTTTTTGCAAATATCTCATTTCCCATACATCTAATCGTGAACATAGTTTATCAAAATTCGTAGAACATAACGTCATCTACAATTTTGGTATGAACAATTTTTTACTATCGTCAGCCGTTGTCAAGATATTTGTCTGTTATTATTTTAATTATTCAGTTTTTGCGAATATCTCCTTACCAAGGCATCAAATCGTATTAAAATATAACAAATATGTGAAAAATTAAATTTTCTACAATTTTTTTTACAATTTTTTTTCTATCTCTTACCGTTGTCGAGATATCAATTTATTATTATTTTAATTAAATAGTTTTTGCAAATATTTCGTTTCCTACGTACCAAATGGCGAAAAAAGTCATTACACAATTTATTGATAATTTTATTTTCTACAATTTTATTCTACACCAATTTGATCTATCATCAGCCGTTGTCGATATCTCTGTTTGTTTTTATTTAATTAATTAGTTTTTGCAAATATCTTGTTTCCTGTACATCAAATCGTGAACATAGCTGTAATAGAACTCGTAGAACATAACATTATCTACAATTTTAATTCGAACAATTTTTTTCTATCGTCAACCGTTGTTGAGATATTTGTCTGTTATTATTTTAATTATTAAGCTTTTGCTAATATCACGTTTTCAATGCATCAAATCATGATTAAATATATCACAATCTTGTAGAACATAAAATTTTCTACAATTTTATTATTTACAATTTTTTTCTATCACTAACAGTTGTCGAGATATCTGTTTGTTTCTATTTTTAATTGCAATAATAATTTTAATTTTAATGGTCTTTATAGTTCATAATTTATCATAAATTTGTGTTTGAACCAGATTTCATAAACTTTACAACTATTGCTTAACCAACAGTTCGCCAAATTGTTCATGAAAAATGTTGCAATACATTTTTGGTATCTTATAAAAGTGGTCTGATTCTGGAAAGGTGACCTATCCGCCTTGTAAGACCGGGTTTTCCGTGACGGGGAAAGTGTGTTCTATCGATCCAAGTTGATTTCACAATTCCTATATGTTTAGGCCCAGGACCCGATTTTTTCGATTTTCAACCCCGGTCTGATTTTGAACGGTGACCGATTTGAGAAAAAGTAAATATGCAGAGTTGTTGTCCTAAGTAGTCCCTTTCTTAAAATGCATTCGGTTTGATTCCTATATGTTTAGGCCCAGACCCCATTTTTTCACGATTGTCTGACCGCTGTAAAAAATTTCAGTGACCGGTTTGAGTCGTAAGACCGAGGCTAAATGATGTACTTTGGAGTGTTCTTTCGACCTAGAATGAATCCAGCTGTCCTGTACGTTTAGGCCCAAATCCGTTGTGGGCTCTAGGACTATAAGCAACGTCAGGTCCGGTCAGTCTTTGGATGGGTGACCGTTTAGTGGTATTTCATCTCGAGCGTTTCCGTGCTTCGGAAGGCACGTTAAGCAGTTGGTCTCGGATGTTCCGTCAGATGGCGTTGTAACTATTCGTTAAGCCAAATCAGAGGCCTATTGGCGGCTTGAAAATTCTCTGACACCAAGTTGACCACTAACTTGCCTCCACCAACACGCACTGGGCCCGCGTGGTGGAGTATGGCCCACTCCCTCTCACCCTTATTCGTGAGAGGAGGCCTTTGCCCTGCAGTGGGATTCTATAGGCTATATCTTTTTTTTATTAATATATGACAATGGGGTCATCTACGGAAACGTTCATGTGCGAATAGGATCATCTGAGAATGGGAGCATCTGAGAATAGGACCATCTACGAATGGGACCATCTGAGAATTGTACCATGTACGAAACAGATCATCTGAGAATGGGAGACTCCGAGAATAGGACCATCCACGAATGGGACCATCTGAGAATGGGACAATATTTGTGCTACAAAAAAGGGCAGTACGTGCAATTTACAAACTGCGTCGTCGAGATTCGCTTAGGGACCGTTTTAAAGACATTAATATTTTAACCGTTGCTGGTCAATTTATTTACGAAAATATTATGTATGTCCGTAAAAATATTGCGCAATTTCCAAAGAACAGAGTGACAGGCACAACTTTAATCTTAGAAACAAAAATAAACTTGACAATACATCATTTATGGGCTACTGTATACGTTTTTACAATAAAATTCCTGACGATATATTAAATTTATCTGAAAGAAAGTTTAAATTACATATTAAGAAGTCATTGTCTGGCCAGGCGTATTATAGAATTGTTGATTATATTGAAGATACAAAGGCGTGGTGTGATTCCAGTTTGACATAATTTATATAGCAAAACCTGTGACTTTTTAGATTGTGACGTTCGAAAAGAGGTACATTGTATCCTATTTTGAATAAATATACTTTTGAGTTTGAGTTTGAAGGGATCATCTACTAATGGGACCATCTACGAAAGGGATCTTCTGCGAATAGGACCACTTACGAATGCGAATGTGACAAGTTGCTTCAGTGTTGCCAGATGATAATCTGGCATTCTCCCCAAATCTTCCCGAAATCCCCCCAAAATGGTACTGTTTTGAGAAAAAAACCCCCACTAATTGGAAAAGTATTTATTTATTCAAATACAATCAAATAAAATTTGCTTTCATCACTGGATCAGCATCTCCACTTACGTCGTCAGCAGTTCCATACATTTTCTCTGAGTTAAATTTTGTTTTGACAGTGCCAATCATTATCTTCACCACGGCATCTGTGCCTTGAGAGACCTCATTGGTTTTAATCACTGTGTTTTATCAAAGTTTTACACTTTGGCAAAGACGGTATTGGCGGGGTGGTTGGCGTTAAAAACCTGTTTGACCGACTGCGACCGAACGACGCGCGGCAACTTCGGGACCACACGGCTATTATCGTCCATCGTCTCGTGCGCCGCTGCATTGTTGTGCTAGTGCCTCAGCACTCGTAGTATGCTGCACGTGATACTACTGGCGGGCTGTATCACGTCTTTTATCTCGTTCGTTCGCACGCAAATAGAAAGAGAGCTAAGGTGTGATAGCGCTGTATCACTGCGGCATGCTAGCTATGCAGATCAATGAATACTAGTGCGTGTGTGCGTTCCTATGGTGCGTTCAAATTAAGTAATGAGAGGTTTGATCGCGTTAAGTTATAAAAAGTTTCGTCATCATGATTTTTCAAAAAATCCTCGAATTCCCTCCAAGCCAATTTTTTTCCCCCCGCAGAACCCCCCAAAGGATTGGTCCCCCCAAAAATCCCCCCTTGGTCTGAAAATACCCCCAAATTTGGGGGGAATCCCCCCCATCTGGCAACACTTAGTTGCTTCTGTAGCCCATAGCGACTGCATAAAAGATACCGCAAAGACCTTAGATCAAAATAAATGAATGGATAGGCCAATTCGTAGTAGATCCTTTTCGTAGATGGTCCCAAACGCGAACATTTCAAACCAGAAAAATAAACATACTAAATCTACCTTAGCCGTTTTACTTCTGACGCAAGTTTGTCGGTCTCACTTCTTTGCTCTTTGAAAAGGCGCTCCTTTTCCTGAAATAAAAATGAAATTTTATGACATTCAGCAGTTTTGTATGGAACAGCAGATTTTTACGCGATTTCGATGTTTCGATGAAAAAGTTGTTCAGTTTGATGGTCTGATCATCCCCTTAAAAAGTGTCAGCAAATTAAGAAGGACCCTATACAGGGTGTAAGGAAAAGTATCAGTAACCTTTAAACCACATACTCTACCCATCAAACTGAACAACTTTTACTATGGGAGCAAACCTGTCAGAACAAAAAAAATCTGTCCCCCCCCCCCCCCCCCCTGTATACGTGGATGTGTTGTGTTATAAGCAATGATCGGAATGACGGGGGAAAACATAGTCAAAAGTATGGATACGCCTTGAAATTCCCGGGATTTAATTGTTTGTAGTAACCTCTTTAGAAATTCTGAAGGAATGTTTTGTTTTTATGATGACGTTTTGTTTTTTCAATAAATGGAGTCTTGCAAAACGTGTTTATTTTCTCATACCTATTTTATAATGTCAAGAGGAGTTTTTTTAGCGGGAATGAGAACTTTGGTGTTCAATATCTTAGCCCTTTTTAAAGATAGAAAAAAAACACAATTACCTCGTGATTTTTCATAGATTATTTTGATGCTAAAAACAAAAAGTGTTGGTCAGACTCATTCTACATTTAAATAATCCCGGGACTATTAACAAAAATCCCGCGATTCCGGGAATCCCGAGGCATGTCCATGTTAATGACAATGATCAAAAATGCCCCGACATTCCGATCACTGGTTATAAGCAGTGATCGGAATGTCGGGGCATTTTTTGAGCATACAAGTTTGGATACGCCTGAATTTCCCGGAAGTATCCGGATTTAATAAATATGGATAAAAATTTCACGGGATTTATTGGGATTACCTATTTAGATGTCAAGAGACGTTTTTTTAAATCAAGAGTATTAGCAGCGCATACTAGAGGCCGCGACTTTGAAACACGCCGCCTGGTACTTTTGACATGTACCGCGCTTAGGTAAATATGTTGACCGTTATTAAACAATGATATTAAGTAACTAGATTAGTAGTTAGGGCACCAATGCGTTGCCACTTCGAAGATGTCTGCAGGCTTCTTTGACTTCAGTTCAGGCGTTTATCTATAGTGAGCGGACATATCCGTGACGTATAAATTAAGCTACCAAAATGGGTAAATGCGCCGTAAAAGTTTGTAAATCAAAATCGTATTTACTTGCAACACTGATGGCAAAAACAATGCGTGAAAAATTTATTTAGTTTTTTAATTTTATTTTGACAAAATATAGTAAACTTACTTGTGAAATGTAACACCACTTCCTTTATTATTCTTTTCCGACTGTGATTTACAAATTTTTACGGCGCATTTCCCCATTTTGGTAGCTTAATTTATACGTCACGGATATGTCCGTTCACTATAGATAAACGCCTGAACTGAAGTCAAAGAAGCCTGCAGACATCTTCGAAGTGGCAACGTTTTGGTGCCCTAACTACTAATCTAGTTACTTAATATCATTGTTTAATAACGGTCAACATATTTACCTAAGCGCGGTACATGTCAAAAGTACCAGGCGGCGTGTTTCAAAGGCGCGGCCTCTAGTATGCGCTGCTAATACTCTTGATTAAAAAAATAACGTCTCTTGACATCTAAATAGGTAATCCCAGTAAATCCCGTGAAATTTTATCCAAATTTATTAAATCCGGATATTTCCGGGAAATTCAGGCGTATCCATACTTGTATGTATGCTCAAAAAATGCCCCGACATTCCGATCACTGGTTATAAGAGATAAGTGTACTTTTTGCAACCATCAGCAGCAAGGCTGATTCAGTGTTTATGGGGTGTAGAGCATCTCTGTGATGGGGATGGACCAAGTCTGCCTGCATAACGTCTAACGTCATAATATCTCTTATACTATTGGATTATTTCGTCGTTACCATAGTAAATAGTTTATTAACGAAAACACAAAAACACAAAATACAAAACACCAGTGCAAACGTAATCAATCCTACAAACTACAAATAAAAGATATCCTCCAAAGCACCCACCCGAGGCAGAGTACCAAGGAGGCTGGCCGCATTGCCTCTTTGGATAGCCAAACTTATCCTCTGGGCAAAATAGCTGCCAGCCCTCCTGTCCCCCGTGGCCTCAAACAAGCGCCTCGAGAGGCCCTTTAGAAAAAGTTTCGCCGCGGGACCCCAACAGCCCATGGTCTCCACAGCGAAAGGCAGAAACTCAAAGCCCTCTCCCAAACCGTGATACGTCCTTCTCTTTTCCGACTCTGCATCGATCGCCGCCGCCCCCGCACGGCTACAAGACCCCCGGACGTGAGATGGCGCCAAAGTGTCGACACACGTGGCGTCCCAAACCAAACACCTACCACGACTCCACGGTATGAGAGACAGGCCATCCGGTCTTTTCCCATCCGACCGAAACATACCCTGAGGCTCCAGTATAGATGGGACATTTACTGACGCCAGGGCCCGCTTTATCAGCTCGTTTAGAGCAGCATGCCGAGGAATACGACCTGTGCTCTTCTGGCAACACAAACCGTGGTGACCAAGCTCGTCAACACCGGCACCGCAGCGACAAAAGTGTGGTTGGTTTGTCCTAACACCCAGGCGAAGGCAAATAGCCAATGACAGGGTGGAGCTGCTCAATAGAGTACCCAAATTAGACGATGGAAGGGCCTGCAACCACGACCCAGATTCCTTCTCCGACACCGCCAACAAGCGAGCACGGTCAGCATCACAAGTGGCCGAAGTAATTAAAGCCTCCAGCACCTTCGAGCAGAGAGGTTCATCCCACTGCCTCTGAGAACAAAGCGCCGAAGGAAGGTCGCCGGGACAAAAAGACAGCCAAGCGTTCCTAGCCTCCAACCGATGCGGGACTTCAACGGAACCCAGAGAAGGGCTGTTTACCTTACCGTATAAGTCAACGCAACTAAAGGAAGAGGACAAGAACGCCGGCAGTGAAACTGAAGAAACTTTCCTGACACCCAAACCACCAAAACGGACAGGCAAGGCCGCTTGATCCCAGGCCCTTTCCGAGAACGGGCAGTTAAGTACTTCAGAGAGAGTGGATTTTATGCAGACATCAACCGTACCAATCAAATCCCGGTACTTCCACAAAGGACAACAACGCAGGACATACATGAATTTGGGGACAAACAAACAAAAACGAATAATGAAGAGAGCCATGTGAGGACTAATGCTCGCCAAACGTTCCGCGTTCTGCCTAAATTTTTGCACCTGTTCCTCGATAAAAGGCGAGAAAGAGCTTTCCAAAAGAGGAGCCCCCAAAAGACGTAACGACCCTTCGTCCACAACGCGAATATTCGGCGCAACAGCGTTAAAGTCCGCTAAAATTTGTAGGCGCCTATCTAGGTCCAACGTGGGACTAACAAAAAGTTCGCACTTCGGGAAATTTAGCTCCAGACCGATTGATGAAAAATCCTGGACCAAACTTCTTAAATCTGACAGCACTGTACTTACGTCACCCCCCAAAGTACCATCATCCAGATACCAAACGTTAAAGTTCGCCTTCAGAGCCGAAATTATCGGGTGTATAGCCAGGCTAAAAATCGCTGGACCCAGTGGATCACCCTGCTGGCAACCCACTGAAGAAGATAAGTCATGATCCATGTACACCAACCTGGAGGGAGCGCCGTAGCACTGCCACAGATATGGGTACGCCGAAGGGACAATGTCCCGTACCTGGTTGAGCAAAGCGCCACGATCCACGGAGTTGAAGGCATTCTTCACGTCGACCTTGAGAAATACCTCCCCTCCATTCCCCTCTAAAAATGACCGCGCAGCATGAACCGCGGCCTCGCACCCACCCCTGCTACCGAACCCCAGCTGGACAGGCTGAAACTTGGCAGTCAAATGCGGTAGCAACAACCTGCAGCATACCTTGGAAGCAAGGCGCCGCAAGGTGCAACCCACAGCAATCGGCCTTATGCCGCCATCCTTCTTCTTGAGGGCGCACAAATTGGCACCATACAGTACTTCCGTAATAGCAACTGGAATTTTACCCGACAGCATCAGATTGACTAGGGAAACTAAACTCGACAAGAGCAGTCTGCCGGTGTCACCATTCGCCACGCAAACCAAGTCCTTAAGATGTTGAGGAGTGATGCCATCCAGACCCCCCGCAGAACCACTCTTAAAGCTCATCAAAGCCCCGTGCACATCCTGAGCAGTAACAATCGGAGTTGAATCAGAAGCCCGCGGTGGGTCCGGAAGGCAAGAGGAAGCCAGAGGCGAAGGATGCTTCGAAAGCAACGCCCGCAATGTTTCTGCACTATTCGGAGCGATAGTGTCATCCGAAAATAGCATCTGAGCGGCACCTCTCAAGTCCCCCTCGTTCACCCTCGCCTCGATCTTCCTGTGGACGTCAGCCTTGCCGTCAACACGTCCATTCACATAAGTGCTACCCGTCAAAATTGGCTGTACATCGCAATTCCGCTTAATCTTCTGGGTCAAAGAAAGTGAGTCCCCCTCACTCAGTTGAATATGCAAGGTGGAGTAAGCGAACCGCAACAACTTCTCCCAGCACGCGACATCGTTTCTCAAAACCACCGCGTCAATAGCACCTCGAAGTGAATTAGCTACAGTCACGCGGGCACCACGAGGAATCCGCTTCACCAGGGGCAGGGATTTAAGATCACCCAAAACTCTCCAAAGAGGCGATGGAGTAGAAGCCACCGCCCGAGCAAGTGGACGAGAATCGATATTGACAGGAACTGTTTGCCCCAGAATGGGGTTCCCGGAGGAAGTGGAAGCCACCCTATGCGACTTACTGACGTGAATCTTCAAACCCTTCTTTCCTCTAAAAAACCTAGGCAACGGACAATGAGGGCACCGCTCAAAAGCACTAAGAGATACAAAAGTAGGCGGTGAAGGTTGAGAAACAAGGCCGTCCGGCGCGGGCTGCAAAACCAGAGAAGCAGAAGGCCGTGAATCATCGATAAAGGGGGAGGGCTGAGACATTATCAAATGCGTAAGCTAAAATATAGCATAATTACAGATACATTATTATAAACAACATTCGTGTAGTTACAGATACAAGCAAACATGCAGCAAAGAAAAACTTATAAACTATCACACAAATACACACTAAATGAGTACAAATAAAAAATATTATTAATAAAATAAAAAATAAAATAAAATAAAAAAAAAAACCGATGACCGCCGTCAGCGCGGGGCACGCACGGCGCGGCGGCCGGCGCGGGGCAGCGAGATGCGACGCGAAGCCGATGACGCGACGAAACAAACCGCAGCTTTGCGTTGAACGAAACGTTGACCTCCGATTTCTTTTTTTTTCCAATACGTTCGTTCTGGTTGTGGGCTCGGTGGTGTAATTGGTTAGCACGTTTCCCCGGTTTGGAAGAGCGTGGGTTCAAGTCCCGCCCGAGACAAATTTTTCAATCTTTAATTTGATTCGAAATAGCACAACATGGCTATAACATGTTTATAATCAATAATATCAGAATAAATTATTTGTACACTCACATCGAATTTCTTCTGCACCGCCATGTATTTGGCTCTCATATCGGCGGTGCTGGCTCGCAAGTTGTTCGTTTTGTTCAGCAGCGTGAGTCGCTCGCTCTCCAGCTCGGCCTGGTGCGTGAGGTGGACTTCACATTGAGACGCCTGTTGGTTTTATGATAAAATTGTTAGCATAGCATATGCTCACGACTATATTCCCCGAGGGGGTAGTCAGGAATATTCTGAAACCTCAGAACATCCACGTTTCACCAGTAGTACCGAAACTCTGTCCACTGTGACGGGGAGTGAGCCCGTCGCCACTTATAATGGACAGTGGGTACAATACATGCCTCGAAATTGAAGCATGCAGGTTCCTCACGATGTTTTCCTTCACCGAAAAGCCAGTGGTGAAGTTTAAAGAGACCTAAAACGTATAAAGAGACCTAATTACGCGACAGTCTTTGTTTGAACGGTCGACGACGCGCACGCGAGCGCGTGCGGTGCACGCCTTGCCGCGATAGGGTAAAAACTACGCAAGCAAAATGAAAAAGAATTTCAGCATTTTCAATGATTATATTACTATACACGTACTTAGGTTTGTGTAGGTTAGTTTCGGGCACTTTTTTCGAGAATTTTGTACTAGACCGAGCGTCCATAGTATTCTACGTCAATGAGAAAATATTAATTTTTTTGTGTGAAAACGGATTTTCTCAAGAATTGAACTTATCTAGCCGCGGTGGTCCAGTGGCGAGTAACTTTTCCTTCCAGTCCAGGCTGACTCGTACAAATGCCGTAAGGCGGTTTGAAAAATCTAACACAAGAAGCCGTAGCATACGGCTACGGCTGTATCACGTCTTTGATCTTGTTCGATAGCGCGCAAATCGAAAGAGAGCGAAGGTGTGATAACGTATCACGGTGGCATGCTACCCATGCAGGGCTTGCTGCCCACACGATAAGAAGATTACATACCTTTTTGTCAAGAGTGGATTGTACTTTGTCAATTTGTTCTTGCATCAACTTTATCTTAGAAGAAAGAAACTTGCATACGCTTTCCACTGTCGCTTTTTCTGTAAAAACATATTATTTATGTTAATTTTATATTTATAAAATAATGCCGTAATATAAAAAGCCGTGGTGATCCAGTGGCGAGTAACCTTGCCTGCCGTGCAGGAGGCGATATTTATGTACGATTTGTAACACCACTGGCTTTTCGGTGAAGGAAAACATCGTGAGGAAACCTGCATGCTTCAATTTCGAGGCATGTATTGTACCCACTGTCCATTATAAGTGGCGATAGGCTCACCCCCCGTCACACTGGACAGAGTTTCGGTACTACTGGTGAAACATGGATGTTCTGAGGTTTCAGAATATCTCTGACTACCCCCTCGGGGAATATAGTCGTGAGCATATGCTAAAATAATGCCTCCTTTAAACGAATAGGTACACCGCCATCAAACGAAACTATCTGGAACCGACTGCTTAACGTGCCTTCCGAAGTACGGAGACGCTCGATCGGTCACCCATCCAAAGACTGACCGGACCTGACGTTGCTTATCTTCGGTGATTGTTTCCAATACAGCAGTTCCAGTAGATTCACCAACGATTATACAAGGTGTTAGCGTGTTAGGAAAAGTATTATTAACCTTTAAAAACCACATGCTCTACCCATCAAACTGAACAACTTTTACTATTGAAGCAAACCGAGCAAAAAAAATCTGCTGTTCCATACTAAACTGCAATACACCTACACAACTCAAATGTATGTGACAGCAGATTTTCTTTTCTACAAGTTTGCTCCCATATCCCAGTAAAATTAGATAATTTAGGAGAAATTATTCCCAGAATATTGGAACTTGGTTTAAATGTTCCTTTAGTTTATACTTATTGTTGTTGTCTGGGGCATACACTCCTATGATGATAAGCTTTGTTAAACCCACTTTTAGCCTAACCCATAGGAGCCTTGGGCTCACACATTCATATTCGTTCATACAATCTGCCATTCGTTCGGAAAGGATAATCCCTACTCCTTTGCATCCTCTGCTTGTTTCGGGGACACCCGACCACAGAGCTGTATATGAGCCATGTGTGGAGGTACCGATTCCTTTCCTTTTCGTCTCATTTACACACAGTACGTCTATTCGTCTCATATTCATTATCTCACAAACTTCATCCATCTTTTCTATCATTCCTCCACGAACATTCAACGTAGCGAAACGGCTTTCCGTTGCCCGCTTTTCGCCCCTTCGTGACACATGGCGTGACGAGTGGCGAACTTCATCGCCGCCTACGAGATTATTTAAATTAACTCTCATTTATGTCCCACGAGTAGCTAGGGAAATAACACACGTCCATCCTGGCAGAGCCCCGCTTGCCAGGGTAAGGCTATTGTACGCCTGGGTGGCACCCAAACCCAGGACAGAAGGCACGCTTGCGACTAGGCTCGCCCCTAGCCACGCATTCATTGGCACGGCAACCTTGAATTGGCATGGGAAAAGGTGGGAAAGGATCATTATACAGAAGGATAAAAAGGAGGGGGGGGGGGGGGATACTATTGTCACGGAAAGGAAAATAAATGCAACAATAGTAGCTCGAGGAATCCGGGGTCGCATACCCGTATATTCTTGTTCATCTACCGGACAGGTAGAAGAAAGAATACCCTCTGGATTACAAATGTACCCGAAACCGACGAGCGTGTATGAAACGACTTATGACTGTGGAAGAGGCAAAAGAGGTATGTCAGGATCGTAGCCGATGGCGATCAATTGTCTCTGCCTACCCCAATGGGACACAGGCGTGAGTATATGTATGTATGTATGTATGTAGTTTATACTTACTACCACGTCAGAGGCCGTAAGGCGGTTTGAATAAACTCTGACACCCGGGCTTTGCAGCCCACTCGATGATGAAGGGTAGTCGCATCGCGAGTCGATTGTTGGTTGCCCCCTCCCCGGCCTACAACAAAGCTCCAGTGGTGGCTCAAGATAGTGTTCTTTTCGAAAAACAATCCTTGAAGTCACCAAAATACATAAGTTACCGTACCTACAACGTCAATCACTCTTGCTACAAAAACTAGATATTGGCAAAATCATCACATACCCAAGATGGCAGCCATTTTTTTAAAATATAGAATAGAATAGATACTTTTCCACTCTGTACCTATGTACCTATGTATTAGCATAATGCTCACGACTATATTCCCCGAGGGGGTAGTCAGACATATCCTGAAACCTCAGAAAATCCACGTTTCACCAGTAGTACTGAAATTCTGTCCAGTGAGACGGGGGGTGAGCCCGTTGCCACTTATAATGGACAGTGGGTACAATACATGCCTCGAAATTGAAGCATGCAGGTTTCCTCACGATGTATGTATTAAAAGTAGTGATTACCTTTCAAAAACGATGGAGGAAGAATTTTCTCCTGCACATTAACCGAAACGAATGCGTACAGAAATTCCAGATCACCATTCAATCTATCTCCTCTATAGATATTACAATCGCAAATAACTCTTGTAGAATTTGTACAGTTTTTACTGGAACAGTTTTCAGTTTTTTCTTCGACAGTTTCAGTTTTTCCGTTCTCTTTCGCAGTGTTTTTCGTTTTGGTGAATGTTTTTGTTTTGGTTGGAGTGTTTTGTTCTGGTGTTTCTGTTTTTGGAGTAGCGCAGCTGTGTTTCCTGGTGGGCGTGTTGTGGGGACTGATTGATAATTTGCTCGAGAACTCTGAGAAGAAATCTTGTTTTTGCTGTGAAATTTAATATAAAAATGTTTAGCGTTCTTCGTACACCATTTCCTCTACCCTTAGGTTGCCTGGAAGAAATTTCTTAGCGATAAGACCGCCTTACTTTGTGCCTCTTGCACAGAGATTAAATATATTCTAGATTATCTAACTAGATCATGTCTAAAAATGTCATTGACTATAATATTTGGTTAGTATTGAAAATAAGATCTAGGTAACTTCTTTTGAATGCAGCTAATGTGTGATCTCTCTAATAAAACTGAAATGTTATTATAGGCTCAAAAACTTGAGGTAAAAACTCGGAAAGAGAACAGCAAATTATTGATGAAACAAAATCAGTGAAAAACATACCATAACATGCTCGATTTCCCTCATCAGACTTTCAGTTTTCTTTTCCAACTGTTTATTTAGCTTTTTGAACTCATCTTCGCGTGCTAAGAGGTCGAGAGAATCCATTTTTCACTATAAATAAATTTTTCAGTCTTAAATTATCTTGGTTGGTAAATAAATACCTACGCAAATTGACGTTTTGAAATGATGCGGATAAATTAAGAAACTGTTAAACATTGCTTACATCGTTGTGTTCGTGGACTTCTTATTTTAGTAGCGTTATAAAATGCATCCAAACATGTCGGTTGCTATAGCAACGTTGACTATGTAAACAATACAGCTTTTTAAGGTGACTGAAATGCAGTCAAAAGTTGATCTTTTTACCTAAAATTTCATGAAACACTTATGTAAAATGTCTGGTATTAAATTAAATAATGATAAACTACTTTATCATTATAATTTTAATAAATCAAAATGTTTGAAACACAGTTTTTCAGCTGTTGTTGAATGTCCAGTACTGACATCTAGTTTTGACGAGACGAACTTTTACAAATATCGCCACATGTTTTCGTGTCAAAAACAGCTGTGCTGCAGCCAATCAGCAGCTAGCAACCTATGTCAATAAGCTATGTTTTCTTTGTTCCGGACACGCGTTGATATTTTTCTGACAGCTTCCTTTATCTCCCATATGATTGTGTTTGAGCAAATCCAGCCATCTCGTACCGAAATACTGTAACAAAATCGAAGATTTAGCTTCAAAAAGCATTCCTACAACAAAATTTTGCCAAAATAATGCAGGATTTCCTCAAAAATCGTATCAAGGTCATTACACCATTAATGAGTGTGAGAGGGACGCGTAGATAAAACGATAGAGACACAGCGAAAGTTTATTGTCTATTTTCAATCGATTGACCAATGAGAACGAACTAGCACAGCTGACAAAATCAGTCGGTGATTGCTAGGAGCGTAATTCAGACGCGCGCTCCTTTGTGAAGCGCAAAAATTGAAGAAAATCTCCATTTGGATAGCGTTTTTCGCGTCCAGACTTACTGTTACAGTGTAATAATGTATTTGAAGAGGAAAAGACACGATCATAGAAGTGTTATATTATAGCGTAGGTGTTTTATAGTGGATGTTAGACGAAATTATTTGCTGCTAAAAAGGTACGTTCAATCTCTTTGTTTTATTTTGTTAACCATATGCTTAGATTTCACGTCGTATTTATTACGCATTTCGTTAACGTAGCAGTTTTTCCATCGAATATCTGCGTGGTATGATAAAAAACCTTTTAGAAAGTTAAATGACAGGTTGTGCATAGTGGTATGAAACGGATGATTTATGGATGGAAATGTTATCGTGTTATTCTTACGGTGCTAAGTGCATTGCAACTTTGTAGGGTAATTGCATAATTACGGATAAAAGTTTCATGCTGTAATTCCGTGTCGAATGGTTCTTTTATTGCATAGAGATAAGCATTATAAATTGATGCATAATAAAATCAGCTGTTGGTTGTATATTGGCAGGTTCCCTTGCCCTTTTCGAACAAAGGATGAACGACCGGGCCCTAGCGATTTTTTTTAAACAGGTTTTGACTTTTTTTCAGCCAGTCCCTTCGAGTCCTTTGACCATAGTGTTGTGCTTAACTTGAAAATTACCGGTTTTAAATCTAGGTTTTTAACGGTACGTGCGACCTTTGGCAACCATTTCTCTTCCTTTATTGCGATGCTTGTAACACTTGGAACCAATATTTGGGCCAAGTTTGTTGCCAAATAATTAATTGTAATTATGTAGACATTAACGTTGAAGATATATTTGTGAAATAATGGTTTTGTCCTTGGATTTTAAAAATAAAAGTAGTTTTGTTGGGTCTATTATTACATCCAACCTTATAGAGTTAAAGTGATGTCTATAATATGTTACTCTAATATTGTAAAGAACGTTAAATAACATTTTTTAGTAATGATTAAGACTAGACGAACACGAAATCGGTATGAATCGGTATGACAGCCTCCAAACCGTCCGCCATTTTTCTTTTAAGTCAAAATCAGCTGTTCGATGTTTTTTCTAAACTTGTAACATCTGTAGGCCTGGCATGCCACCACGACAAAGCGAGAAAACCGTCATGCGCCGAAAAATCGGTATGACTGCCACCAATCCGTCTGCCATTTTTTTTAATGTGAGTCAAAATCAGCTGTTCAACTTTTTTTTAAAACTTTTAAGCCTGGCATGCTACTTACGACTAAGCGAGAAAACCGTCATGCGCGCTCGCTTTCGCATACGTAACAAAGACAGAGACAAATCTAGATTTTAGTTGTTTTCTCTGGTGGCATGTTAGAACCACTGAGATGGGATAAAGGATACCTATTTTTGTTTGTTACGTTCTCTGTATTACCTATTCGTTTACAGTACTGTACTTCACAATGGAATATTACTCAGTTACCTGATTTTAGACAAGAAAAGAATCTGACTCATGTTTGTTGAGTGAGTGGGATGATTTTAAGTGACTACCTAGGTACCTACCTACCTTATTATCTACCCTGGTAGTTAGGTACTTCAAAAAGACAATAGTTCTTGAAGATAACTAAGTTGTAAATACCTAAATACAAACGACCATAATCCCTTTGGGGTGACCAGAAGCTTAACTAGGTAGCTCTTTAGGATATTGAGGGGCCTGTTTCACCACTTCTGAATTAGTTCTTGATAGATTATAGGTATGACAGATCGTGTGAAATAAATGTCAAAAACATATTCAGAAGTGTTGTAACAGACCCTGGATGTATCAGGATGGTTGGTACCTAGGTAGGTACGACTTTGACGTTTCAAATTGTGAAATCTCTCTAAACAAGGTAAGTAAGGAAAAGTATTATTAACCTAGGCAGAGTATGTGGTTTAAAGGTTAATGATACTTTTCCTTACAACCTGTATAGGTATGGTACCCTAACCATGTATAAACACATTATCCCTTAGTCGCCTCATATGACACAAACGGGAAGTAAATTAAATGGGCAAGCCAGTAATTAGGTTACCTGGGTATGCTATTATTGCTGTTCCATCATTGATTTTCATGTGACATATTATGCACGTATCTGTACCTTTCTTTTTTCGCGTGTTTATTACAGTTGCCAGCTAAAATATCGTATTAAAAACCGGATAAAAAGTGGAAAAGTGAGTTAATCCACGTCCAACTTATTTCGTTTTTAATTAGGTAATTGTTGTCTTAAAATGAAATGTCTCTTAATTATGAATCTGCCACCGATTTAGAAGATAGATAGTTTGCTTGTTTTTGAAGATGCCATACCTCTCTCTCTCTTCCTGGCTTTTAATCCCATAATAATATGGTGGTGGGGTCAGCCTTCCGCGTCTGTTCTCTCCACCTTGCCCTATTTCTGACGTCATCTTCGCATAGTATAAGAGATAAGTGTACTTTTTGCAACCATCAGCAGCAAGGCTGATTCAGTGTTTATGGGGTTTAAAGATCAGTAAAAAATTTACGATTAGTTGCAAGGCTGATCGTATGATATTATTGTAGTATGCACTGTAGCTATGGGAACAGTACAAAAACTGACATGAACTGCCAGTCGGTTTAGGAGTTACAGCCGTTCAAAGGTTGGACCTTTGAACGGCTGTAACTCCTAAACCGACTGACAAACCATGTCTGTTTTTGTACTGTTCGCATAGCTACAGTGCATACTACAATAATAAGATGCCATACCTATCAGGTTGAAATTGATATCATTGGCATCCTTTTAACACAAGAACGTACCCTTCAAACTGACCAATTTTTACGATGGAAGCAAACCGATCGGAGCATAAAAAAATCAGCTGTTTCATACTAAACTGCCATGCCTTCGACTCAAATGTATGCAAACGAATTTTGTTTTTGCTCCGATCGGTTTTCTCCCGTAGTAAAAGTTGTTCAGTTTGATGGGTAGATTCTTAGTTTAAAAGGATGATAATGAATAATGATTTAAATCTAACCCTGTACCTATAATGTTGAATTGAAGTAGATTTAATGCCGCTCTCCATGTCACGGACTTGAAAGAAATTCGGACCGAATATTGCACTAAAAAGATGTGAAGCATGCAAGGTAATACAATCTCGTTTGTTCTACAAGGGACCTACACTCACACAGATGCACTAGCTCTAAGCGCAGGTGCTACAACCCGCCACCTTATGTACCGCATGACAGCACGCACACAAAAGAAATTGGTGCTTCACTCATGATTAGGCGACATTACGTCTGGTTCTTCTTTTAAGTCTGTGCTCCATATTATGTAAGTTACCATATTGAATTCCCAGACGTGTAGTCTCTATGCAATTCAGTTTACGTCATCTTCACAGTTGTAAATAAAGCAGTAAAGCAAAATGAAGCGTCTAACGGTGCTAATGCTCACCTGTTTGATGAAGCATAACACTATTCTAGCGGGTGTTTGTACTGTTACGATGCTTGGCCACAGTATAAGTAAGAATATCTAGTACTACGTACAGTACGAACACTCCCTGCCTCCCACCAATTTCTTCCTCATCCCCTCTGGCAGGATTGTGGCGTAAAATCATTGACCTCTTAGACTAGACACCCAGTGTCATATAAAATCTTAGCAAATTTTTGACAACATTGACACAAAAACCCACACAACTTAAATATGCATGCTGCTGGTTGGCTTGGCACTCATAAGTTGTATTTGCTTCATAAACTTAGTCGTATTTCGTCATCTTATAAAGATGTACTACCCGATATAGCTCTGTCTGTGATTGGATCACATCAAAAACGAAAACGTCATCTTCTTACTTTCCTTTAAGTACCTAGTTATAGACAACTTGTGAATCTATATTTATTCCAATTTCACTATAACAAGTAGAATGACAATAGTTCTAAATAAACAATAACTTTTGTTATCAACTCTCAGTGCATTCACTTACAGTAATTACTACTATTACGTTAACGAGGTTCATTTACTAATTTACCATACCTACCTACTAACGAATAGTTAACTTAATAGTTAGCGTTGACTAAAACCAACATTTCATTTTAACTAATTGACAATATACCTAATTATAACAAAATTATTTACTAATTATTGCCCGCGACTTCGTCCGCGTGAATTTCGGAAAACTTCAACACACCGTTTTACCCCTTTAGGGGTAGATTTTCGGTAAATCCTTAACGCACCCCTCGATGTTTATGTAGAATATATATTCCAAATTCCATGTTTCTACCTTCAAATGACGCTTTCCAAATGGAAAAATTTGGCATTTTCCGAAACTCACTAAATAAGAAAAAAAAAATTCCTTATGACTCGATAGATGGCGTTGATGAGAGATGGATTAGCAACCTTGCTGTTTATAAAATACAAATGAAATGATAAAAAATCCTGTTTTTAAATAAGCAGAAAAATATGAACAGCTATAGGTCCTACTTCGTCAACGGATGTGTCTAACTCAGTACTATGCATATGAACATTTTCGTCTTCACATCCAACTCATATCAACGACATCTTTCGGAGAATGTTGAACGACGTTCTGGTCAGAAAAGTCCACATAAAAATACCGGTAAAATATTGATCTGAAAGTTCTGCAACCTCATTTCGCGGACGTCGTCACGTCACGACAAATGAATAATTTAACCGGTAAACTGTAAAATATCGATTGATGCGCAACACTATTTTTGACGCGGGAACTTTGAAAGTCGAAGCCCTTTCGGTCAAAGACCTTAAATTACAACTTTGGTGGGAAAACGCGGAAACTGAAATCGGATATGTAGGTATTTATTTCAATTTCTTGTTTGAATTTCTATAATTCTAGTTTTTAAATACCCTATGCATTGCTGTCCATTATAAATGGCGACGGGCTCACCCCCCGTCACACTGGACAGGGTTTCGGTACTTCTGGTGAAACGTGGATGTTCTGAGGTTTCAGAATATCTCTGCATACCCCCTCGGGGAATATAGTCGTGAGCATATGCTATGCTTATGCTGTTCTATGGCCAAGGTTACAGCCACCTTTTGAAAAATTTGTTATAAAAGTTTGCCCTTTCTTACTATGCCCTACTCTGAAGAAATTTAAGTTATGATGAACAATCCTGCGCGCGCGTCCATTGCCCTAAGCCCTAGGTGTCATTGTCACTTAATTTATAACCCAAAGGGCTACAAGTGACGCAATGAGACCACTGAAGCGACTAATAAACACACATGCAGACACACACGCGTAGATGTGTAAAAAATATTGTAGGGATGTATATAACGGATATGAATTTCGGATATCGGATACGGAAAACCGATACTTACCTAACATAAATTTTTTCACTGAAAAATTAAGTCTCGGACGGGACTTAAACCCGCAACCTGGCGGGCTGTGCTTTAAAATGTTACAATAAAAATTATTTGATATTAGATACGAAATTAGTTTTTAAATACTAGCCATTACCTATTTGATAGGTACTTGCTTTGTTTTTTTAAATATTGGCCAGTCGTCCCCTCAGGACGAAACTTTTCTTCTTGATCAGCCTATAATATCATCCCACTGCTGGGCTGGGCAAAGCCCCTCTTTTCCAATCGTTCCTGTTTTGGGCAACCGTCAAATTTACCAAGTCATTCCCGCCACCTCTTCCTGTGGAATTAGAGGGTAAAAATGCAAAAGAAAAGTTCGATTGTCGTATACGATAATTTCGGATATCCGTTACGTTTTTTGGATATCAGTTACGTTTTTCGGATATCGGTTAAGTTTTTCGGATATCGGTTAAGGTTTTCGGATATCGGAAGTGGCATCCCTAACGGACATACATACAAACAGGTCATTGTCCTTATAAACAATGGGACCTATTATTTTAAACGCTAAGTGAATTGAAGTAAGTTGGTACGTGTATTTCCTATGTTTAAAAAAAAAGGTTTTTCGAAAATGGAAATCAACAAGACAAATTATACAGGGTGTAAAATTCAATGCTTTATATATTATACAGGGTGCTTCAGACCATCAAACTGAACAACTTCCACTGTGCAAATATATGGAATGGCAGATCTACAATGGTGTATTCCTGTCTCGCTCGCACCCACTCTGTATCGAAAATGCTTACCTTTTGTAAATTTTTCCCTTTTGTATGTAAAGACAGCTAACACTCAGTTGCAGAAACGCTCATTAAAGTTAATCCTCCATTAAATCTCTTGCCAGCTTTTACTACGTCAACAAGACAAAAAAGTGGCATTAAGAGATAATGGAGGATTAACTTTAATGAGCGTTTCTGCAACTGTAAGTAAGTGTCCAAGGTGTGGTCATACTTATACTATTGCTATCTTATACTAAACTAGGGACCCGCCCCGGCATCACACGGGTGCAATGCACAATAAACCTTTCTCTTAAATCACTCTATCAATAAAAAAAAACCGCATCATAATCCGTTGCGTAGTTTTAATGATCTAAGCATACATAGGGACAGACAGACAGTGGGAAGCGACTTTCTTTTATACTTAAGAAGAAGAAGAAGACTTAAGAGCGATGATGATCCATACGGAAGAGAGCTAGCGACTCAATCAAGAGGCCGCGGTTCGATTCCTGGCCTGTACCACTAAGTTCTACGGAATTTATGTACGGTTGTATTTAACATTATCACTAGCTCGACGGTGAAGGAAAACATCGTAAGGAAACCTGCATACCCGAGAATAATAACAAATTAGTTCGGATGTATGTGTAAAATATGGGTGAGCTTGGGGCGAACACAAAAGATCAGCGATGGTCGCAGTGTTACATAACGAACCTTGCTTGCAATAGCCCAGCCAACAATAATAACGTAAGACATATAATAATAATAATACTATGTAGTGATTGTCACCTTCGTGGTAGAATACAACAACACCCTCCTAATTCGCCGCAGTCGAGTAAAAATGACTCAAATACAACATTTACACGTAGTTACGTCACGAATAAGTTTCCGATGACTGTTAACTTATAAACAATGATATTAGTAAACAAAGGAAACTGCTAATGGCTCCAGTGCATGCACTTTTGTGTTTAAATGTCAGGGGAAACGAGTTGGGTGCTTGTTTCCTGCTTTCAAACTGTGAAGGAAAACATCGTGAGGAAACCTGCGTACGCTGAAGAAGAAATTCTGATGCGTATGTGAGGTCTACCAATCCGCATTAGGCACATGTGGTGGACTAACGTACTACATGGGAGGCCTCTACCCTGCAGTGGGTTAGGGCAGTAAAAGTTGTTCAGTTTGATGGGTAGACTCTTAGTTTAAAAGAATGCTAATGATATCAATTCACCCTGTATGTGTAGGGTCTACCCATCAAACTGAACAACTTTTAATATGGGAGCAAAACTGTCAGAACAAAAAAAAATTCTATTCCATACATTTGAGTCGAATAGGCATTGCATCATTGCAGTTAAGGGGCCATAGGTCCTGACGAATATTTTCTATGAGAAACGCGATTGCCGAGCGCTCCGAAAAGTGTGTGCGTGAGCCGTATTTTCGATTAAAAACAACTAACCAAAGTACTTTTTATAGATTTTATTTATGATTGCACTAGTTAAACTAATGGTGAATATGTGAGTATAAATACCAACAATCGGAAACTATTTTAAGTTCTTCTAAACCGAGAAAAATGTTTAAAAATGCATGACAATACGTCATCTTTGTGACGATTTTCTATCGAGTGAAGTAATTCCAATCGTGTATTCAGTTGATGATTGCACTAGATGAAATATCCAAAAATACTGAGGTATGACTTTAGTTTCGGTAAATGGTATAAATCTAGTCGTAAAATGAAAAATAAAAGATGCCTCCGAGGTATTTCCACCTACTATTACGTCTTAAGTATGGAACAGTTGTTTTTTTTTGCGCTAACAGTTTTGTTAGCGCAAAAAACAGCAACAGCAGTTTTGCTCCCATAGTAAAAGTTGTTCAGTTTGATAGGTAGAGTATGTAGTTTAAAGGTTAATTATACTTTTCCTTACACCCTGTTTAACATACTTAATATGTCATAGATAGGTACATATTTATATGCTGATTACAATCCTACTTACTTTTTTTTGTACATTATGTCCAATGTCGTTGAACTCATATGAAGAGTAGGCGCTTACATAGGACGCTAAAAAAACTATACTTAACTTTTTTGTGGATTTAACAACATAGTATTTTGACCTGTAAGTCAATGACAGACTTAATAGTTTTTGTACTATGCTTGCACACGGGGACGCATCAAGCTACGCAAAACAAACATAAGCTGGCCGCGCGACGTTATACATTTCTCTACCTACGCGCGGCCAGCTTATTTTGGTTTTGCGTAGCTTGACGTTTCTCCGTGTGTACGTTCATAAACTGACGACCAGAATCCCTTTTGGTGTGGTCAAAAACATTGCTACAACTACGCCCGTTTGAAGCAGATTTTTTTCGCGCCGACAGGTTTGCTCCCATAGTAAAAGTTGTTCAGTTTGATGGGTAGCATATGCTCACGACTATATGGTAGTCAGAGATAATTATATATAGGGTCCAACTTAATATGCTGACATTTTTTTAAGAGGATGATCAGACCGTCAAACTGAGCAACTTTTTCTATGGGACCAACATCGCAATCGCGAAAAAAAAATCAGCTCTTCCATACAAAAGAGCAAACCTACTCGAGCCAAATGTATGGGACAGCAGATTTTTTTTTCGCGATTTAGATGTTGGTCCCATAGAGAAAGTTGTTCAGTTTGATGGTCTGAAGATCTCCTTAAAAAAGTGTCAGCATATTAGGAAGGACCCTGTATACCTCAGAACATCCACGTTTCACCAGTAGTACCGAAACTCTGTCCAGTGTGACGGGGGGTGAGCCCGTCGCCACTTATAATGGACAGTACAATACATGCCTCGAAATTGAAGCATGCAGGTTTCCTCACGATGTTTTCCTTCACCGAAAAGCCAGTGGTGTTACAAATCGTACATAAATTCCGAAAAACTCATTGGTACGAGTCGGCTTGGACGGGGATCGAACCATCGCCTCCTGCACGGCAGGCAAGGTTACTCGCTACTGGACCACCACGGCTTTGAAGGGTAGGTTATGTGGTTTAAGACTTAATGATACTTTTACACCCTGTACGAGATATTTTTCACCGTGTAGACAAATGTTAAGGCTAGGTTATCCCAGTGCAAGCGTCTCTTTCTTGCAAGCATAAGTTTACAATTAGCCATCCCGCTCCAATTGAAAGCAGGATCGCAAAAAAACGTGTTTTTCATAAATATCTTTGCTCATGGGTGTTTCTAAGCTCAAAATTCTACGGAGTTCACTAGAAATATTTAATGTATTTAGTTAAGTACAAGAATAAAAAGTTAAATAAATAAATAAATATCTTGGACATTGTCACACAAATTATCTAGTCACATTTAAAGTTCCAGAATCTAGCCTGGACTTGTATTATGATAACTAGACAACGATATAGAATACAAATATAGATAATAAATATCAGCAGTTTAATCATAGTATTGAAAAAACATAACAAAAAGGGGTAACTTTGGGATTTTTTTGTATCTATTAAACTTAATCTAATCGTGTAATTGAAAACGGTCGCCTATCAGCCAGATCCTTAAATAAGACATAATTGGTTTTCAGACTTTAAAACACAGTTTAAAACACTTTCGTTCGTGTTCAAAAAACGGCCTCGACGGGATAACAGCGTCTTAAATCCGTAGTATATGGCTAACCCTTTACACGTGCTCACTACACTTGGCAACAAGACGTACCTAAACCATCAGCTATGTATAAATGTCTATCAACTAACTGAATAATGAGACATTTGAAGGACGGACAGCAAAAACCGAGCGTGGCCGCTCGGGGCGTCTACAAAAAAACTTTTTGCGTCACTTGAACACGGTATATGCTTACGACTATATTCACCGACGGGGTAGTCAGAGTTTATTTCATTTCATTTATTGCCATAAATTGTATGTAAGTACATTATATATTAGATGGTAACATGAATTGGTTTAATAGTCCAGTACAATTTTACTCATATGAGTGTAGCAATCTATTTTATACACTATAATAGGATAATCTAAAGCTTGCATTTTTCAACATTAAAAGTAAGACAATATGTCAGAATTTGCAAATTGGAAATGTAAATGGAATATAATTCATTTATATATGATTAATTAATTCTTCATGTCATGTTAGTTTAAAAAATAAAGATGATTATCATAATTTACAGGTATGGTTACAATTTAATAAACCAATAAGTAAAAGAAACAATTTATTCTCAATATACTGACACTTTTTTAACGGGATGATCAGACCGTCAAACTGACCAACTTTCTCTGTGGCACCAACATCAAAATCGCGAAAAAAAAATCAGCTGTTCTCATCGACCTAGAACAAAGTGAGTGTCGGACTCGCACATCTATGGTTCCGTAGAACAATATTTAAATAACCCTCCTTCTGTCGCAGTCGGGTAAAAAAAATCTCAGGTATCTCTTGCCCGACACATACTTGGCAGGTTATAATGTTTTGTTGTTTTACCTTAAGACGCTGTTATACCGTCGAGGCCGTTTTTTGAACACAAACGAAAGTGTTTTAAACTGTGTTTTAAAGTCTGAAATTAAATTATGTCTTATTTAAGGATCGGGCGGATGGGCGACTGTTCTCAATAACACGATTAGATTAAGTTTACTCGATAGAAAAAAATCCCAAAGCTACCCCTTTTTGTTATGTTTTTTCAATACTATGATTAAACTGCTGATATTTAACTTTTTATTCTTGTACTTAACTAAATACATTAAATATTTCTAGTGAACTCAGGAGAAGTTTTAGCTTAGAAACTCCCATGAGCAAAGATATTGACGAAAAACACGTTTTTTTGCGATCCTGCTTTCGATTGGAGCGGGATGGCTAATTGTAAACTTATGCTTGCAAGAAAGAGACGCTTGCAGTGGGATAACCTAGCCTTAAAGTATGCTCTATAAAATCACGAATCACGCTTGTATGTATTGCCGTTAACACTACTAGGATAGCAAAAACAAACAAAAACCTTGAAAAAACGCGTTTCTTGCATGGGAACTGGGAACCCTCTTAAATTTTTGCTTTTTGTTTTTTTTAAATTATTTGTTAGCAAATCCAATGTAATCAATAATGATACATGTATATTATTACAACCAGCTAGCTACGGTTCAGAAGATACAGCCCTCTGAAACTAGGACGGACGGACGGACAGACTGCATAGGCTTAGTTAGTAGTTAGTACCTAATAGAGCCCCGTTTTCACTAAAAATCTGGGAGTAATTTATGTAGGACGTACAAACACATGGACAATAGTAATTGGGGTCCTTGTTTGACTACAAAAACAAAAAAAAACATTTTTTTTTAAATTATAACTTTAAAATAACAAGCACTCTCAGCCAAAGATTTCATAACTTCCAATAAAATTAAAAACAACACAATTTGCACAATAATTTAGTTAATTGCACAACGTAACGTGTGGTTTCAGCGAGACTTTATCTTTAGAACTGTTAGTTACTAACAAGTTATGTAAACTTAACAAGATTATTAATAGTAATAGTTACTTATTGGCTTTCCTTCCTTCCGTGAACATGTAGGTTATTATATTTACTTATGTATGTCAGCTGTCTTACCAACTGCTCTCAAACGGTGAAGGAAAACATCGCATCGTGAGGAAACCTGCAACGCTGAAGAAGAAATTGTGGTGCGTATGTGAAGTCTACCAATCCGCAATGTGCACGCGCGGTGGACTAACGTACACACGGCGACAGATCAACCTACCCATTGTTGGACCTACATACACCCTCCTTGAGGGTAGGCCTGTGCCCTGCAGTGTATAGGTTGTTAATTACTTGTGATGATGATGATGCCAGTTGTCAGCGCTACGTGGCTGTTTTCGGCGGTTTAGGTAGCTCGAAGGTGTGTTCGTCCTTAAGGGTATATTATTCGGAGCGCGCTTCATACAAACGTACTATGGTGATATTTTCAATACTAACCAATTAAAGTCAATGACATTTCGCAGAAACAATCTAGAAACAAATTTCTATGCTTGTATAGAGTCAGATTTTCGTTAAAATGTATAGTTTTCAAGTTACAGTGCCTCAAAGATTTCCATACAAATCTTAAATTAATCCTAGAATTGAAACTGTATATTTTAACGAAAATCTGACTCTATAGAAGCATAGAGATTTGTTTCTAGATTGTTTCTGCAAAATTTCATTGACTTTAATTGGTTAGTACTGAAAATATCACCATAGTACGTTTGTATGCAGCGCGCATTTTCGCTCTCGCCATAATATTATCTTAAAAGTAAAATATATCTGTAGTTATGCTCTCTAACCACCCCTGAACTACCTCCGTGGTCTAATGGTAAAAAGCATTGGGCTCTGGACACGGAGGGCGTGGGTTCGAATCCAACGGGGGACATAGTCATATCACTTCTTGTGTACAAGGTGTTACAAAAATACAAATAAACATTTAAGGGGGTGGTTTAGACCATCAAACTGAATAACTTTCACTATGGGACCAATATCGAAAACACGAAAAAAAAAATTGATGTTCTATACTCTACAAATCGACTAGAGCTAAAATATGTGGATTTCAGATTATTTTTTTCGCGATTTCGATGTTGGTCCCATAGAGAAAGTTGTTCAGTTTGACGGTCTTAACAACCCCCTTATGAGTTTTAAAAATTTATTCTTACTTATGAAACACCTTGTACATATATCCGTTGGTTAGGACATTACAAGCTGAATCACCTGATTGTCTGAAAAGAAAGATGATTCCGTGTCTCGGATGGCAAGTTATGCTGTTGGTCCCGCCTTCTATCTTTGCTGGTAGTAGTCGTTTTATAAAAACACGTCAGAGGCCGTAAGGCGGTCTGAAAAAAAGAAGATTAGAAGACCCCTGAAAGAGATTCGTGTTTTAAAGCAGAAAGTAAAAACATATTGGAGTCATGTCGGTGCATCGAACTGCACACGTCTTTTCTTTGTGCACCGGTTATTGCTCTCGCAGATTTTAAGTTGGAACAGTTCGTTGCACCTAAGGGACAAGCCTCATTTTATATCTGCACTTACTAGTTTATGTCCGTGATCTTAAAAAAAAAACATGTATTTTCTTAAATTATGATTAATGCACTCTTGCTTGTGCGTTAGTACTGCATTTCCGCCAGTGTCAAGTAGTTCATGGGAGCATCTCAGGGACTGTTTTTGATCAAGAACATGAAGAGATTGAGGATTGCGGAGCCTCGTGGCAGGCAAAAACGCGACGTGCGAAAACCACGCCATACAACTGCTCGGTCCAGAACCTGCAACGTGACTCCAGTTTTTTGTTACACACAGTGTAATTGATATCATTAGCATCCTTTTAAACTAAGAGTCTAACCATCAAACTGAACAACTTTTAGAATGGGACCAAACCGATCGGAACAAAAAAAGTGAGCTGTTTCATACTAAACTGCAATGCCTATTCGATTCAAATGTATGTTTATCCTCGCGTATGTAACGATATCAATGCGCGTATGACACGCCATGTTGAGTTCTAACTTATGTACGTAATACCGACTGCTCTCAAACGGTGAAGGAAAACATCGTGACGAAACCTGCATACGATGAAGAAGAAATTCCGATGCGTATGTGAAGTCTACCAAACATACTTACACCCCCACCGTGTGGATAGGATCGGTGTCCCAGTAGTGGGACCTATACAGGGTGTAAGGAGAAGTAACCTTTGAACCCCATCAAACTAAACAACTTTTAGTATGGGAGCAAAACTAGGTATCAGAACAAAAAAAAACTGTTCCATACTTTTACGTCGAGTATGTATTGCAGTTTAGTATGGAACAGCACGTTTTTTCTGATCGTTTTTCTACCATAGAAAAAGTTTAAAGTTTAATTTGAATTATACTTTTCCTAACACCCTTTAGATGATGATTCATTGCTTACTATCAACACGTAGATTTAGAACACCTTTTTCAACGTTAGCCAAAAACGTAATTAGGCGGAAAAAACCACCACGACCTTGGCGATGACCGATCGCCCTTTGCATCTCGTTCGCACCCGTCAGTGTTTACGTACGAGGGAGCAGGATAGGTTAAAGGTGCAATGGACTAGAGAGCCGGATGTTTTTTGCGTTTCTTTCTGTATTAAAAGTCTGGTTCGGATAGGAACTGTTTTGAGAATTCTGAATCAGAAATGCTATTGTGTAAGTTTCCCAATCGGTAAAAGATTGATGTTTTTTTTTATGTCTGCATTGGGCAAAAAGTTCTGTTGTGTTTCTCAGATCATCGTATCCAATCTTTGACTACTTATATGAGGACTGGTAACGCGTGTAATTCTACTAAAAAACATTTCTGCCTTAGAAAAAGTATATGTCTAGAATGAGCCTCACTGTTTTACCGTATAAAACAAAAGGGGCCAAGTTTCATAGGTTGGTGTGCGTGAGGCGCCATACTAATTCTGTATGTGTGCGTGTATATGTTAACTTGGTCTACCACTTGTAATAATTATAGAAGAGCGGAATATCCCCACACAAGCAATTTCTTTTTGCTAAAAAGGAGATTCCATAACCCGTTTTGTATTGTAGATTAAGTTACTGAAATAAACACTTTTTATTTATTTTATTTATTTATATGTATAGGGTTTAGGAACCAGTCCTGGTTCCAATTTTTTTCGACGCTTTCGTATCTTCGACTGTCAATCTAGACATATACTTTATCAAAGATTTCTGCCACTTTTTGTGGGGGGCGAGGTAACATGCAATCAGAAACTTTGGATTTTATTCCCCATAACTTTAGATTCTAATTTTGAACGTTTAAAATCATGAACAGTAGTCTCGTGTGAACCCCAAAGACGTTCTAAGTTCGAAATTATTGTTTCGCAATTATAGGCTGTCTCGTTTAGTGATAAGGTAGGTATACAATTTAATGTAAATGCACATGATCAATTGATCTTATACCGTGGCAGAGGGGAAATGCTACCGCAGGGCGAGTCCTTATAATAAATAGTCAAAGTATCAAATATCTGAAATAAATTGAATAAGTATGAAGAAGAAGAAGAATCGCATTCGACTACGGCGTCTGTTTTACAAAAGCAGTCAGTTAATATAGTCTAAGTTTGTTAGATTCAGGGCCGGATTAAGCCATGCAGAGGCCCCTAGGCAATGCAAGTCCTGGGGCCCCTATATCCATGGGCGTCGCAATTATTTTTTCCTATGGTCGCAGTAAAATAACCACCAATCAAACAACATAATAAAAACACAAAAATGTGGAGCGAGCGAAGCGAGCTCGAGGTTTTACTACAATATTATAAAATCGCATTTCGTAATGCTATCTTATTCTGGAACAAGCGAAGCGAGCTCGAGATTTTACTATAATATTATAAAATCGTTGCGCAATGCGATCTAAACCTTAGAGCGAGTGAACCAAGCTCAAGGTTTTACTAAGTTATTGTAAAGTCGCGTTTCGTGATGCTATCTAAATTCAGGAACGAGCGAAGCGAGCTCGAGATTTAAATGCAATTATTACAATAAAACCTCCAGCTTGCTTCGCTTTTTATGAAAAATAAGAGACAACTGAAATACAAATCTCTTATTTTTCGTGATTCCTTTTAAGTCTGGGGTGGGCCTAACTAAATCATTGAGTTTTCACTTATTTTTCTCAAGAGCCGCGGGGCCCCACGGCGGCGCTGGGCCCATAGGCTGGAGCCTACTTTGTCTCTATGGTTAATCCGGCACTGGTTAGATTGTTCACTAGCGCTATTGTTCGAACTTCGAACCTCGCTCAACACAATTAATACAGTCAATTTGTACTCAACAGGCCCCTAGTGGGAAAGTTTTGGGGTAGTTCTAATTTCTTTCATTCCTTAAGTATTTTGGGGGTGCTGAATCCGAATCTGAGGTTTGCCAACAAACGTGACGCAACATTGTCAAAATCGCAAAAAAGTGAAAAATTTCTGTTTTTTCCGCAATTTTGCTTAAATCTCGGAAAACTATTAACTTTTAGTAAATGACCTGTTTCCAGAAATTTAATCTGACTATATTTCCTACAAAATTAGTTAAATGTACTTTTGTCATAGGAACCTTTGAGAGCTACAGCAGGGCTGAGAAAGTAAAAGCATTTTAAAAATTATGAAATTTGTATAGCGACCGTCATGAAAGTTGGAGATAAAAAGAAAATGATTTCATATTCTTAATCAGCGACCCTAAAAACCCTCGGATACAAATTTTCTTTCGATTCGGTGAACCTTTAAAAGCTGCTTTGGACATGTCGCAGCCATCTTGGATTTCCCTTTTTTTTATTTTTTTTACCGCCCTCCAAATCTGACCAGGGTCCTATATGACATTTGTTTGAGGTCCATAACCATATCTGTTGTAGTTTCCACGGGCCGTTGACATCATCCGACAGGAGTCTATCTTCCAAGCAAGTAAACATTTTCCCTGTATCAACAGAGCATGTATTTGGGTGGTCTTAACTTAACTAACCAGAAATCACACGACCGAATAGTTATCTACTGATTTACTGAGAATAAGTCAAAGTCAAAGTCAATATTTTCAAAGTCAATATTTTTATTCAAAATAATATCACATAGATAACTTTTTGACGTCATTTTTGATTCTACCACCGCTTCGGAAGGTGTTCCGTTGTAGAGAAGATGCGGCCAGAAACTCTACAACACACTTCTTTTAAACAAAACAAAATATACAAAGTACAAATATTGAATTACATAGTGTAACATTGTCAAGACCAGACATTTTGGTCATTCAAATAATCATCGAGTTTATAGTAACCTTTTTTACAGAGGACTTGTTTAACATGGGATTTAAACTTTTTGTCTGGCAAGTTTAGAATATCCTCTGGTATCTTATTATAATAGCGTATACAGTGCCCCATGAAAGATGTGTTGACCTTACTGAGTCGAAAATGTGGGAACACTAATTTATTTTTATTTCTTGTATTGTAATTATGAACGTCACTGTTTTTGGGAAAGAGAGACAAATTTTTGCGAACGTATAAAATATTTTCGTAAATATATTGACTGTATATAAATGTAGGTATGATCAACTTCTGGTTAGTACCGATGAGTCACAAATTTAACTGATTATCTTGTGAACTGTTGACCCATAGCTCAACTTCGACGGCTTGATAGCTCAGTCGGTAGTGAACCTGCCTGCTGTGCCAAGAGTAGCTGGTTCGAATTCTTCACTATCAATTTATGAGCCGTGGTGGTTCAGTGTCGAGTAACCTTGCCTGCTGGAGGCAATGGTTCGATCCCCGTCTAGGACGACTCGTACCAATGAGTTTTTCGTAATTTATGTACGATTTAACACCACTGGCTTTTCGGTGAAGGAAAACATCGTGAGGAAACCTGCATGCTTCAATCTCGAGGCATGTATAGGTATTGTACCTACTGTTCATTGCAAGTGGTTTTTCTGTACCGCCACACTGGACACAGTTTCGGTACCTACTATTAGCACAGAAAAACAATCATACTACTAGTGACACGTGGATGTTCTGAGGTTTCAGAATCTCTCTGACTACCCCCTCAGGGAATATAGTCGTGAGCAAATGTATGCAATTTATGAGAATATATTTCGTCAAATGAACCTGAAAAAAAGACGGACGTAATGTGACACTAAAAAGATGTGAAGCATGCAAGGTCCAACATTTTCTTTTGTTCTACTAGGGACCTACACTCACACAGATGCACTAGCTCTAGGCGCAGGTCCTACATCCGTCACCATTATGTATGCGTGCTGTCAGCACGCACACAAAAGAAATGGGTGCTTCACTCGTGATTAGACGAGATTACGTCCGTCTTTTTTTCAGGTCCGTGGTCAAATCATTAAAATTCTGTCCAAATGTTAATTTACCATCATTAGCATTCAGTAAATGTCAAGGAAATTAGGTTATAATGTCATATTATCTGTTTGGCTGTGGTTCCGGTTTAAAATGGATCAACCTATTTCCTCTCGTCGGCGTCGTCGTACAAGGCGACTAAAGCATATGTTTCTTTCTACTGCAGTATAGAATAGTTGCATTTAGTATGGAAAGTCCACAACAATTTTTTCCGAATTTCCTGTAGGTTTCTTTGGGAAAATTGTTCAGTGTCATGGGTACAATCGCCCCTTAAAGTAATGCAACTGTTTATAAGGGAGTCTATTTTAGTTACACCCTGTGTTCTCAACATTTGAATGTCAATAACAGAACAACATTAAATATTAAAGTTAGATTCGAACCTACGACCTTTCGATTCCCTACCCTTTTATTACTTACTGGCTCGAATTCAAAACCTTCCCAGACATTCGACTCATTGAATTTTCAGTCTCAAAAGTGCATTAGACCCAAAGTCATTTCCCCCTCAGACGTCTAGACTAAACCCAGACCTTACAATATGGTAGGTAGGTAAATACTAGGTAGGTACCTAGCGAACAGCTGATCGTGAAGTTGAAAGCGTCAGTTGACTTTGAATTTTCGCGCGGAGCGGTCGTGTGCGCGCGAGTGTTGTTTTGATTTTTAATGTATTTTATTGGTGTTCTTTTGGCATTTTTGTTTTGATTTTATTTTTGAGACTATAATATAAGGTCTAACAAAATTAGGTGAAACTGTTTGAAGGGGATGATCAGACCATCAAACTCAACAACTTTCTCTATGAGACCAATATCGAAATCGCGAAAAAAAAATCTGTGGTCCCATACACATAGGTCGAGTAGGTTTGTATGGAACAGCTGATTTTTTTTTCGTGATTTCGACATTGGTCCCATACAGAAAGTTGTTCAGTTTGATGGTCTGATCATCCCCTTAAAATAAAATATAAGTATCAGATGATATTATGTCTTTAAAAATATGGTTCGATGATTTCATCTTTATTTATTTTTATTTGAATGATCAATTATAATTATACAGTGTGTAAAGTTAGGGGGTACTTCTGAGTTGAGTTTCAGACCATCAAAATTAACAACATATTACGGGACTTATACAGACTTCGCGAAAAAAATAGTTGTTCTATAGAAAATGACAATCTCGTGGTCCAATTCTACCCCAACATGGAACAGCAGATTTTTTCTTCGCGATTTCGTGGTTTTGTTCAGTTTGATGGTCTGAAAAATGTTAGTAACTTAGTTAGTAGCTTTCATATTAAATGTTGTTCATTTTTATTAGCTGAGAAAACCTCAGAAAAGATCATACAAAAAATTACCTCGTACTATGTATTTTTTATTCGTTTACAAATTATAACGTTAAAATAAAACACAATAAAAACAAGTTTGTATTTTTGTCTTAAAAAATACAAATAGATACGACCTTCACAGTACAAATACAACCTTGGTTTCTCTAGTTTCATGTCCTTTGTCTCTGTTGCTGTTATAAAAACTAAGTGCAACGTTTTTATAACATGTCGTAAAAATCACGATTATATGGTCTTCCATAATATGCTCATGGTTTTTGGGGTTCTGCTCTTCCATACTTTTTGAGGCGGTATAGTTTTTTTTTATTATTGATGGGTTTGCTCTTGACCTCTATCAAGCCCTCAGGACAATGATGGGGTCGAAGATGTAGCGACCTTACCCAGAAGTGCACTGGCACTCCTGCACACTGACGAAACGCAGCAAGCTGCTTGGCGCCAGACTCCGGCAGGAGGGTGGTCGCGAGCCAGGCGGCTTCTTGCGGAGCCTACCACACCGCTGTGAGTGTGGGGGTTATATGGAACAGCCAATTTTATTCGCGGTTTAAAATTTTCTTTCTCCATAGGTACTGTTTGTTCAGTTTGACGAGTATAGGTACAAATGGCAAAAAGTAATAATAATGTATTCTGTAGTATTTCCTAATAAGGAATTTCAATAGAATTAAGGTAGTTTGATGGGAGTCCGTTGCTCTGTTAGGATGGGAAAGGTTAACAAAATTGTTTTAACAGTATTGAATACAATGAAAACTGATACTATTATGTTGAATAGTAAATAATTATATTCCCGGTTTCAAAATAGGGAAGTGGTCGTTCTGTTGTTACAAAACATTGTGGTTTTACTTTGATAATGATACCACACGTTAAATTGATGCTACTCATAATAATAATCGATAACACGCCATTTTTTTTTTTTTTTTAAACATTTAAAAAGTAAAAAAATTTTTACTCTTCATTTTGAGACAGAGACAACTAATCATACTTTTTAGTAACAATTTGCTTTTAAAATATTGAATGAAAGCGTTTTTTATGGCGTGTTTTCTAGCAAACTATTAAAAAGAAAATATACCCTACATTTTCAGGTGCTTCAGACCTAGAATAAAAAAATTAAACATCATAATTTTTTTTTAGCTGTACCGTTCGCAAAGTCATTGTACAAGTTTGAACTCATTGGAAACAGCCAATATTTTGAATGCTAAAAAATTGTCTGTTGCGTTTTCAGTTTTCACATTACGGCTAACAAAATAAGGAAGTTATAATCTGAAAAGTTTTTTTTTTGAAACAGCTGAATATACAGAGTGTTACATAAGTAAAAATAAATATTTAAAACCCTTAAGGAGGTTGTCTAGACCATCAAACTGAACAACTTTCACTACGGGACCAACATCGAAATCGCGAAAAAAAATATCAGATATTCATACATATTTTAGCTCGAGTCGATTTGTAGAGTATAGAAAATCAATGTTTCTTTTCGCGATTTCGATATTGGTCCCATAGTGAAAGTTGTTCAGTTTGATGGTCTAAACCTTCTTAAATGTTTATTTGTATTTTTGTAACTTTGTATAGTATTTTATTATCTTTTATAAGGAGTTTAGAGTATGTATAGTATAGAGAGACAGCTTGAACGCAGATACAGAAAAAGGACATGATAAACATCGATAACAGTTATTTTTCTCTTTTTGACTTCCTTACTTCCAAGTCTTCCAACCTCTG
This sequence comes from Agonopterix heracliana, assembly GCA_963693445.1. Lineage (NCBI taxonomy): Eukaryota > Metazoa > Arthropoda > Insecta > Lepidoptera > Depressariidae > Agonopterix > Agonopterix heracliana. Next base: position 927,932 of record OY856334.1, read on the forward strand.
ATGAAAAAAAAACTTTATTTATTTAACACTTTATTGTACACTAATAAATACAGAAATAACAATTATAGTAGACATGTACAAAGGGCGACCTTATCTCTAAAGAGATTTCTTCCAGCAGACCCGCAACAGAGACAGTTCTAAACTTTCTTTGTTTACAATGTCTACCTTTATTTTTGTTTGTTCTACTTAGTGTGATGACTTGGTTCCGTCGCTGAAATAAAAAAGTGATAAAATTTGTGATAATTATAAACTTAGTGCTGTGATAGTTGAAATGTTTTGCCTTTTTGGGTCCAGTAAGTATATTGGATTTTTCTTGGTGTTTTTGTATCTTGAAACGTGACGACCTATCTTAATAAGATTAATTATGTTTTTCTACCGAATCTAATAAAAAAAAAGACATAATTCCATACCAATTCCAGACATTATGGTGCAAAAGGGCATTACTAAATTGTAACGTACTTATATATTTTTTTTAAGACGCTGTTATACCGTCGAGGCCGTTTTTTGAACACAAACGAAAGTGTTTTAAACTGTGTTTTAAAGTCTGAAATTAAATTATGTCTTATTTAAGGATCGGGCGGATGGGCGACTGTTCTCAATAACACGATTAGATTAAGTTTACTCGATAGAAAAAAATCCCAAAGTTACCCCTTTTTGTTATGTTTTTTCAATTAAATATTTCTAGTGAACTCCGAAGAATTTTTAGCTTAGAAACTCCCATGAGCAAAGATATTGACGAAAAACACGTTTTTTTGCGATCCTGCTTTCAATTGGAGCGGGATGGCTAATTGTAAACTTATGCTTGCAAGAAAGAGACGCTTGCAGTGGGATAACCTAGCCTTAAGTTAAAAAACAAATAAGGTTAAAAATAAAATCAATAAATTTTATTATCATTATTTTATACTGCATTTCCTGTCTGTACTTTTCTGTACACTATGTATTAGGTGCAAAAAAGTATAATTGATTGATTGATAAAATCAGTTATAATTGACTGCTACAGCTATAAGCCTATTAAATATGAACTTATATAACCCAATAGTCTGGTTAACTGTAAATATGTTTAGTCTATTTATTTATATATTCGTTCTTATCTTATATTATATTTACTTTATATTTATCTCAAGTCATTGTCCTAGTTGTGCGCTGTAGTTCATTTTCGCAGACATAACATAAGATCGCGGACGTGCTCGCTTTTAATGATACGAGTATAAGTTTTAACTTCCATAAAAGTAAAAATGAAAAATTTACGAAAATAAAACTGGTATAATTTCATAATGACTTACCTATTTATTTATTTTATAAATACAGCGTGTACTAAAATGGTGAGTACATACCATCAAACTGAACAACTTTCACTCAACAAAAATCCGCCGTTTCATACATTTGAGTCACTAGGTACAGCAGCTTTGTATGGAATAGTTAACTTTTTCCGCTTTTTCTGAGATTAGCTCCATAGTGAAAGTTGTTCAATTTGATGGTATGATCTGAATTCACCGTTTCAGTATTTTCCTGGTAGTCCCTTAGAACCTGTAAAATTTGCCTTTTTATTCTACACAAATAGTAGTAAAAATACGGACTAAAAATACAAAAGTGCAAAATAAGGCCATCTTATCGCTGAAAAGAGATTTCTTCCTGACAACCTTAGAGTAGATGAAACGATCTTAGTTTTATTAATAAAAAAAAAATGAAGCGGGGCATACAGACAGACAAACAGACAGAATGGACGAAAGTATAAGGGTTCCTTGTTTGACTACGGAACCCTAAAAATTGGATTTATATGTCCCATATGCAAAATTATATCGGCCATTTTTTAACAGCCAACATTTTGTTATGCGAACGAAAGCGAGAACTTTTGACAGTTTTCTCGCGGTTTTCGTTTTGTCGACGTGTCGCGTGTCGGCATGCTAGCCCACAGGTGAATGTACCGTTGTCTTCCTAGAAGCTTTGTCGTCTGCACATTGACCTAGGTCTGTCTAGACTAGACTATGCCCTGCCCTAACTTTTGAGGGTGAGGGGTGAATTCGGTACCGCTTGTGTCATTATTCGGAGCGCGCTCCATACAAACATACTTTGGTGATATTTTCAATACTAACCAATTAAAGTCAATGAAATTTTGCAGAAACAATCTAGAAACAAACTATGCTTGTATAGAGAGTCAGATTTTTTTTTTTTAAATGTATAGTTTTAAAGTTACAGCGCCTCAAAGATTTCCATACAAATCTTAAATTAATCCTAGCATTGAAACTGTATATTTTAACGAAAATCTGACTCCATAGAAGCATAGAGATTTGTTTCTAGATTGTTTCTGCAAAATTTCATTGACTTTAATTGGTTAGTATTGAAAATATCACCATAGTACGTTTGTATGCATCGCGCATTTTCGCTCTCGGAATAAAATTCTCTTAAAGGGGATGATGAGACCATGAAACTGAACCACTTTTCTCTATGGGACCAACATCGAAATCGTGATAACAAATCAGCTGTTCCATATTTAACTGCAATGCTTCTCGACCCAAATGTATGGGGACAACAAATTTTTTCCTCGCTTTCGATAGAGAAAGTTTTCCAGTTTGATGGTCTGATCATCCCCTTTAAAAAGTGTAAGCATATTAAGAAGGAGTAAAAACGTAGAAAGAGAAGGAACTAGAAGAAAGCACGTGTCTTGTCATATCACTCAGTAAGAGATGCACATATAGCAAATTCGCTCTAGTTAAAAAAGGAGATCGCTACTTATTGCTGTCCTTATCGACGTAGCCACCCTTTTGTTCTACGACGGCTGTCTGACTCCGGAGTCAGAGTCGCTGTCTCATACGCGGTTACACTGATGTTACGTCTATCAGCGTAAGCGAAAAATACTTCGCCTATGAGTAAAAATTATAGAAACAAAACGCAAAGAGGTGCAAAATAATAAGGCCGTCTTATAGCTGAAATATTAAATTACACACCGAGGGCAGGAAAGTAAGAAAGCTCTCAGATAACGTGTAAATGTCAACAAACATGCGATCTGAGGCTTTCTTATTTACTGCCCGAGGTTAGTATACTATTTTTGTCCTCGACGGAGGCGGTAAAGCGGCAACTTCGTTTAGCGCAGCGGGACGAAAGTTGTCGCTTTCCGCCCAGAGGGATGAAAAAAGAGATTTCTTCCAACCTAAGGTTAGAGGAAAGGTTTTCCTCTATTGAATTTAAAATGGGGTTTATATATTTATGCATCCTGGAATCACTTCGTCCATTTTGTTTTAACCAGGTGAATGCCCTAACAGACTTCCTAAAAGCTTTGTCGTCTGCACGTTGACCTAGGTCTTGTCTAGACTAGAATGTGCCCTACCCCAACATTTGAGGGTGAGGGGGTGAATTCGGTACCGCTTGTGTGTGGATCTTGATTTATTGTTATTCAATTCCGGTATGTTGCCAGGTGTATTAAAAATGTTATAAGTTTTTTATTTAAGTATTATACATAGTACTCTATGTTATACAGGGTGAAATTAATATCATTAGCATCCTTTTAAACTAAGAGTCTACCCATCAAACTGAACAACGTTTATTATGGGAGCAAACTTAGCGGAGCAAAAAAGAACGTGGCGACGGGCTCACCCCCCGTCACACTGGACAGAGTTTCGGTACTACTGGTGAAACGTGGATGTTCTGAGGTTTCAGAATATCTCTGACTACCCCCTCGGGGAATATAGTCGTGAGCATATGCTTATGCATGCTATGCAAAAAAGAAATCTGCTCTTTCATAGATTTTAGTCGATTAGCATTGCAGTTTTTAGTATGGAATAGCAGATTTTTTTTGCTCTGATTGGTTTGCTCCCATAGTAATAGTTGTTCAGTTTGATGGGTTGTCTCTTAGTTTAAAAGGATGCTAATGATATCAATTTCGCCCTATATATATTAGATATTCACCAAAAGTAATCGTTTAAAACTTTTGTCTTTTCTTCATTGCTTCACAGTCCTCTTAACAGCTGTTATAATAAAGGTCACTACATCCTTACCTATAAGGAAGTCACTATGATATAATATACATACGTACATAAATACATTAGTTACACGTGTATCGTACATAATGACAATTACATTACATTGCACAGTTGGTTAGTAAACCTTGACAGAGATTAACAAGGGCGTAGCTTGTGGGTGTTAACCGACTTAGGAGCAGGGGGGTTTTGTGTTGAAAGCCGCCTTGTGATATGTTCACGACTGTATCTCCGTAGGGTATAGTCAGAGATAGATAGGTCAAAGTAGCAGCGCTTTGCTATGAAATTCTTAGACAAACTTTCACCCCCCTTTTCAGATATCTTTAGAAATTAGATTTTTTTTTTTAAAGCCCCAGTTGCCAAGATACGTGTCCAATTTCGAGTTTTCTGGTTTCATGTTTTTGTAGATTTCATGAATGAATGAATGACATCTTTATTTCCATGAATGAAATCTTTAATGAGGCAAAAGATGTATGTAAGGATCGTAGTAGATGGCGCGCTCTGGTCTCTGCCTACCCCATTGGGAAAGAGGCGTGAAGTTATAGATAGATAGATAGAAATCTTCTATTCTATTCTATTTTTAAGGTTATGGCATCCATCTTGGTGTAGATGATTTTGCCAATGTCGAGGTTTTGTAGCAAAAGTGCTTGACGTTGTACGGTTATATAGATATTTTGGTGACTTCAAGGGTTGTTCTTATAAAAGAACAATATCCTGAGCCACCACTGAAATTCCGCTGTAGGCCGGGGATGGGACAACCGACAAGCGACCGCCCAATAGCAGACCCACAACCCTAGAAATCTTTAACTGTGACGAGAGTTTTGGATAGTAAGCTTCTTCTTGTTCTCGTGTGGAATCGTCAAGTCTTCTTCAAATCGTCAAAATCCAGTATCTTGCTACCTCTGTCTGTGGATAGTTCCTAAGCTTGTAATGTATGTGACAAATATTAGCAGACTTAGAGACAGACATGATCAGACCATAAAATTGACTAACTTTCTCAATTGAACCGAAAACGGAGTCCGCGAAAAAAATTTGCTGGCCCATTTTGTATAGAAGAGGAGATTTTTTTCCCGTGATTTATTGATTGTTCCCATGGAGAAAGTTGTTCAGTTTGATGGTCCGATCATGCCGTCAGGATACCTAAAAAGTTGTCACTGAAAGTAGATAGTTGGAAACCTACTAGATATTAGAGGATATGTGATGTTACCCTCCGTGTAGCGATGCCAATACATTTTAGGTCTGTTGAAAGCATGAATTTTCTATAAATTTTTCAAAACTTTACCGTTACTACAAAATCATCATCATCATCATCATCATTGATCATCGGCGTCCAGGTCGTCCTAGGAAGAGATGGCGGGACGATCTAGATGCTTTCGATGACGCGTGGCCAGAGCATGCCCAGGACAGAGATGGTTGGAGGATTAAAGGGGAGGCCTTTGCCCAGCAGTGGGATGAAATAGGCTAGTAAAAAATATTAAAATTTTGAAGAGGGCGGTATTTAGGTAGGCAAAGCTACATACAAAAACGCCCAATGCCCTTTTCAAAATCAACGTTACCACGCGTAGGAAGCGGGCACAGCCAGTCTAATAATAAAATTGTTAATGCCAGTTTGAGCGTACGCTTACCATTGGCCTGCCCTTGGTTGGCCCTTCTCAATTGGTAGGGCAAGGTCCGGGTACTATGGTTACGCAATTTATTGCCTCACCAAATTATTGCCTACCTTCACTTTGATAGCATTCGTTTTTGAATGTACTTTTTAGGAGACTTTATTTCCGTGATTATTCCATGCAACATCATAGACTTAGGATTTTTATCTAATGTAAAAAGATCCGACCGCAAAATTATGCAGCACCGCTAAATTAGGCAACTTTTTGGGGGCAACTGGCGGGGTGTATACAACGCCGCCGGGTTGCCTAGCAAAATCTTGCCGCAAGTAACTTTACCACGTTGATTTATGGTACAATTTTTTCCACTTACCTGTTTGGGAAGTAATTGAGGTGCCATCTGTAGAACGATGTAAAGATCTGGAAAAACTAGGGTTGTCACGTCTCAGTCTGCAGTAAGTTGTTGTAAGATTGCAGTATTCCAAAGGGTTTATAAAGGCGGCTTGAAAATAGCAAGTTAACTAATTCGCTTCCACCAAGCCGCACTGGGACCGCTTGATGGAGGGCGATATACATCACTAATTATTAATTAGTAACGAAACTTAATGTGGTGACACTTTTTTAAGGGAATGATCAGACCGTCTAAACTGAACAACTTTCTCTTTTGTACTAACATCGAAATCGCGAAAAAAATATCTGCTGTTCCATACAAAGCTGCAAACCTACTTGAGCCAAATGTATTTTTCGCGATTTCGATGTTGGTCCCATAGAGAAAGTTGTTCAGTTTGATGGTCTGAACATCCCCTTAAAAAGTGTCAGCATATTAAAAAAGACCCTGTATACTTACCTACTCCTCTCTCTATCCATGATGTTGATGAATTTATTATTTATCTTTCCGTTTGTTTGTTACAGGTGAGTGTGCCAAACAGTTTGACGAGGATGATGATGATTTGGCTCCAGTAAGTACCGATTCTTATACAGGATGTAAGGAAGAGTATCATTAACCTTTAAACCACATACTATACCCATCAAACTGAACAACTTTTACTATGGGAGCAAAAATGTCAGCGCAAAAAAAAAAACTCCTAATAGACAGCAGTTTTTTTTTTGATTGGTTTGCTCCCACAGTAAAAGTTGTTCAGTTTGATGGGAAGAGTATTAGGTTTAAAGGTTAGGCCTGACCAGGAAAATAAAAAACCTGGTTTGGGGGCGCTGCAATCGACTATAACCTTTAATGACAGAGTTCCAAGTACAAAAATTAGTTCCAATGATTATCCACAACATGGCGAGGTTTTTTATTTTCCTGGTCGGGCTTTTACATACATTTTTAACAAAAATTAAAACATTTATACCTGATATCATTGGCAACTTTTTGGTCTATCCATCAAACTGAACAACCACCCTGTAGGTATACAGGGTGTATAATTCATTTGAAGGGGAGATCCCTAATGCAGCGCCATAAAGTAAAGCTTGCCATAAGAAAAATGTCCACGAGATAAAAGTCAATTAGAAAATGGTTTTTACATAACACGTAATAATGCCTACACCTAGTTTCGCGCGGTCGGGCCAGTCGATCCGCGTATCTAGGACGCTAGCAGTGAAAGTTGAGAGTTTAGCCGACTTGGAAGCGGTGGAGTTGTGTTTTTAACCGTGACTTAGATTGTTAGTGCTGTCGTGGTCCATTGGCGAGTAACCTTGCCTGCCGTGCAGGAGGCGATGTTCGATCCCCGTCCATGCCGAATCGTACCAATGAGTTTTTCGGAATTTATGTACGATTTGTAACACCACTGGCTTTTCGGTGAAGGAAAACATCGTGAGGAAACCTGCATGCTTCAATTTCGAGGCATGTATTGTACCCACTGTCCATTATAAGTGGCGACGGGCTCACCCCCCCGTCACACTGGACAGAGTTTCGGTACTATACTGGTGAAACGTGGATGTTCTGAGGTTTCAGAATATCTCTCACTACCCCCTCGGGGAATATAGGAGAATATAGATTGTTTAGAAGAGGATTGTCGTGGTGAGTTTCGAGTACCCATGCCTGTCTTGCAGAAGGCGATGGTTCGATGCCCGTCCTCGTCCAGGCAGACTGGTAAATGAATTTCTCGGAACATGACTTGGCTCTTCCATTTCTGGTCCGGGTTCGAATCCGCATGCACGAAAGGCCAATGTTCTGTTTTTCTAACGTATGCACGTAATACCGACTGCTCGGAAAGAAGGAAAACTTCTGGAGGAAACATTAGTCAACATCATTCTCTTGCCCATTTCCCATTATCTGGGGTCGGCGCAAATGTCATCCTCTTCCATTCATCTCTCTTAGCCGTCATTTCAGCAGTCACTCCTTTCTTACACATATCATCCTTCACACAATTTATCCATCTTTTCTTCGGCCTTCCTCTCCTACCACAGCCATCCACATTCATACTTACTTAACACTCGTCTTGTAACATGACACTCGTCTCTCCGCATCACTTGCCCGTACCACGATAATGTATTACCCTGTAATTTTTCTATCATAGGTGCCACTTTCAAACTTCTTCTAATATACTCATTCCTTATTTTGTCCATTCTAGTTACACCACACATCCAACAAACATTAGTATAAGTTATTATGTTATTATTATATCAGCCATCGCTGTACCATTGTTCAGCAAAGGACTTCATCCATTCTCTCTACGCGTCCCGGTTTTGCGCTTCGTTGGGCCAGTTCTTCAAGAAGCCATAGATTTCTTCCCGCCACCTTCTAGGTCTGCCTCGACGCCGAGGTATAAGTAGATGCCATAAATAAAATAAAAAATATCTCTGCAACCCAATTGTGGTCAAAACCTACAATCCTACAATATGAAAAGAAGTAAACAAAACATGGTTTCATAAAATCACGTAACACTCTGATTTAGTATAGGTAAATTTATAATAAGCATATGCTCACGACTTTATTCCCCGAAGGGGTAGTCAGAGATATTCTGAAACCTCAGAACCACATCCATGCCACAGACAGACAGACAGACCGACATAGGCCTCAAACTTATAACACCCCTCTTTTTGCGTCGGGGGTTAAAAATGCCATAATAAAATGGTTACAAAGTTACCCAAAACCCGGAGGTAGCCCCTTAACCATAGTCTCAACTTGAAGTTTAGTGTATGATATCTTTAATACAATTACCGTAGTATATTATTGTACAATATGCAGATATTCGTAATTTATGTATGTACAGTTTAGTTTAAACAAGTGTCTTGTGTGTACAGAGTTGTGACACAGTTTTTCTTTTCCTTTTAAACAAATAACAACGGCCTTGCGAATTTTTGTTGTTTTCATTCATTAATGATCAATTGTAATTTTACATCACTACCTAGTGGATTTTCTGTTAAGGAAAACATGGTACGCCAACCACACACACACACATATACATACATACATATTTGGTACGCACAGCCAGGGCTAAGATGATGATGTAGGTAACCAACCATGGTCTTTTTTTTCAATAAAGTTTTATTCAGGATTCTAAAGGTCCTTCCAATTTACTGACGGCTTTTTGAAGAGATGATCAAATCATCAAACTGAACAACTTTCTGTACGGGAACATAGGAAACGCGAAAAAAATACAGCTGTGCAAAGAAAACATACTCGAACCGAATGGTGGTATGGGAAAGCTGATTTTTTTCATGATTTCGTAGTTTGTCTCATAGAGAAAGTTGTTCAGTTTGATGGTCTGAAGCATGCCCTAAATGTAACACATTTAAGGGGATGATCAGACCGTCAAACTGAACAACTTTCTATATGGGACCAACATTGAAATTGCTTAAAAAAAACAGCTGTCCCATACAATTGGCTTTAGTAATAGGTTTGCAGTTTTGTATGGAACAGAAGATTTTTTTTTACGATTTCGATGTTGGTCCCATAGAGAAAGTTGTTTAGTATGATGGTCTGATCATCCCCTTAAAAAAGTGTCAGCATATTAAGAAGGACCCTATATCTGTAGTTTTCCTATCATCATCACATGTGCCAGGGTTTATGTACGTTAGTCCACCACGCGTGCACAATGCGGATTGGTAGACTTCACATACGCATCAGAATTTCTTCTTCAGCGCATGCAGGTTTCTTCACGATGTTTTCCTATACATAATTGATATTACCCACGGACTGACAGACGGATGGACGGATGTATTTATTTCGACATTAGCAGTGTTGTGTACAACGCAATAAGAAACGTGTGGAAACTGGTTATTAGTTCATTTGCATTACTAATATTGGTCAATATTGATTATTTAATTTCGCAGTAATTAATGTTTTAAACAATATAGGTAATTAAAATAATGGTACCGACACTTGATATGACAACATATTTAAAACTATCAGTATCATCATCATCATCTCAGCCGATGGACGTCCACTGCTGGACATAGGCCTCCCCCAAGGATCGCCATAACGACCGGTCGTGCGCTGCCCTCATCCAACGTGTTCCCGCCGCCTCCACCAGGTCGTCGGTCCATCTTGTGGGGGCTCACTGCCTACCCACGCTACGCTTTCCGGTACGCGGTCACCACTCGAGAACTCGTCGGCCCCATCGGCCATCGGTTCTGCGAGTAATGTGCCCCGCCCATTGCCACTTTTACAATTCTTCGGGCTATGTCAGCTACTCTAGTTCTTCTGCGGATCTCTTCACTTCTGATTCGATCTCGCAGGGAAACTCCGAGCATAGCCCTCTCCATTGCCCTTTGGGTGACTTTCAGCCATTTTATGAGGCCTTGAGTGAACGACCACGTCTCTGTTCCATATGTCAATGGTAATATACACTGGTCAAAGACTTTTGTCTTGAGACACTGCGGTATTTGGGATGAGAACATATCCATACATTCTACTCAAGCCACTATCCCACAGGAGTAGGCAGAGACTACGGCTCGCTACACACTACGATTCTGACATACTTCTCTTGTCTCATCCACTTTCATACATCTCTTCATGCACTTTCGTCGGTTGAGGATTTCCATGAATGAAGATTTCCACAGCAAAGTACCTAAGCTTTCTTTTTCTTTTTTTAGTTTCCAGCTTAATTTTTTTCTTGTTTCTGTAAAGGAACCCTAAAAAGAACAATGACGTACAATCAATAGTCAATATCACTATTATTCAGTAAAAAAATACAATTGCATTCTATAAACTAAACAATAAAGTTTAAATTCCTTTATTCTTCTATTGTTCATAATCCTAAGTCCTTCTATTGTTCATAATCAAGCGATTTTCAATCTTTTTGCCTTGGTTTAAGAGTTTCGGAAGCTTTTTTCGTGCGCATAGAACACATTTACATACGATTTTACCATCTTGCAATGCTTTATCCATTGCCACTTACTCTGTGAGTTTAGACATCATAATGTCCCTTAGAAAAGTCTCTAATCCATTAACATAAGGATGAAAATTACTTGAATGAAGGGATTTGGTTTATTAGTAGAACAATGGAATTTAAACTTTATTGTTTAGAAGATAGAACTCAATTGTTTTAATGGATTGCTTCTTTTAATTAACATATGCAATAGATTCATGGTTTCCTGGTACATTTATTTCAATCACGTAATTTTTATGCGCAGTTTGCGCAATCCCGACACGCACTTGTCCAGTTTTTATTATTTTTTGTTTTAAATTAGATTAGGCACTATTAAATTAATCGCGCCATGTTTGACGTTTGTGTATGTATTAGGTAAATTTAGGTACCTACCTACTTACTGTTTTAAAAAAAAAAAAAAACGTTTTTTGTATGAGAATCATTCTGAATTTTGTACTTTTTTCATATTCGCATGCATGCATGCATATGCTCACGACTATATTCCCCGAGTCAGAGATATTCTGAAACCTCAGAACATCCACGTTCACCAGTAGTACCGAAACTCTGTCCAGTGTGACGGGGGGTGAGCTCGTCGCCACTTATAATGGACAGTGGGTACAATACATGCCTAGAAATTGAAGCATGCAGGTTTCCTCACGATGTTTTCCTTCACCGAAAAGCCAGTGGTGTTACAAATCGTACCATAAATTCAGAAAAACACATTGGTACGAGTCGGCCTGGACGGGGATCGAACCATCGCCTCCTGCACGGCAGGCAAGGCCACTCTTCACTGGACCACCACAGCTTAGCAAAACCGCCATAATAATTTAAAAAAAAAATAAAAATTGCCGTGAAAAATTCAACTATTCTAGCTATTACAGTTAAAAAGATACAGCCCTTTATAGGTAAGACAGACGGACGGACGGACAGCGTAGGCTTATGAATAGGGTCCCGTTGGGTACGGGACCCTAAAAATAAGAAACTATCCCTTAGTCACCTCGTACGACCCCTACGTGAAGAAATAGTCTCAAACTGTCCTGAAAATGAATGTGGTCGTGATTATACCCTAACGCAATTTCCTACAAACAAAATCTACTTTTCTATTAAGACGTGATGCGGCGCCGCTCTTTAGGTATTTGAGGGGGTGAAGCAGAGGAAGTGACGGGAGAGTAGTCCCGCCCATCTGCGGGTGGCACCCCGCGTCAACTTTTTTTTTGGAAAGAGTTTTACGGCTCTGGGTTCATATTCTGTTGCCAACCGTATTGACCACCGATTCCGGGATTTTTCCGGAAATTTAAATAAATCATTTTTTTACTAACTATTAATATCATACTATACTCCATTACAAATAGGGGCGAAAAGAAGGAAAAAAAGGTTTTTATAGTACATACTTTAAAGAAATATGAAAAATTGTATCAAACAACAATGTTGCAAAGCGATTGACGATGTTGAAAGACCTAAAGAAGCAGTGGTGCACACATGTGGTTCGTCTTCCTTTCAATGAAGCTTTTTTAAAGATAGTTATGAAAAATATCCGCCAGGTGGAGCTAGTAGCCATATGGAACCTTAATATTTTTAAAAATTCTAAAAAATGTACTAAGATTAGTAGAACTTCTTTCAAATCGTTATTGAGCATCGTTGTATTTATTTATGAATAGATTTGTCTCTAATCTAAATCTGAAAAATCTAGAAAAAATGTGTTTGCAAGTTATTGAGGTAGGTACTAGAGTAGGCGCAGAGACTTAATAGTTTGTAACACAGAACACACGTACAGGCCTGGATTTAGGCGACTAATTTCTAAAATGAATAATGACAAGCAGTGGCGTAGCGTGCCTCGGCGATTTGTTTGGGTACCTTATGAAGGCTAAAGATTTCTCACAAAAGAAAAAAAATGTTTTCATAAAAATTTAAAGAAATATTTATTCATCATAATTATCTAAGTATCTGTCACTTTCTCCAAAAAAAATCAAACAATTCAAATGGAATATTACACTCTCCTTACCTTTTTTCGGCAAACTGATTTATTAAATCATTTATAGCTGATGAAGAAATCAGGGCCGTAGCTAGGGGGGGGCATCGTGGGGCAATGCCCTACCTTAAAATACCAATGCCCTACCTTAAAAATCACCCAACCATTACTTCTTTCCTACATGGGCAACGTCTTTACTATATGGGCAAGTAGGGCATTTGCTCCCTTACAAAACTGACAGAATTCTGGTCACAACAAAGTTCCAGTGCTGTGAAATTTCGGGCTCGCTTCGCTCGCTCCAGCCTTTAAATTGTTTTTTTAAGTGAACTCGGACTGACACTGTTTTTAGACTTGGTGTGTGAAATTTCGAGCTCGCTTCGCTCGCTCCAGCCTATGGTATTGTGCCGTATGAGTTACCAACACCGTTTTAAGTCCTGGAGTGTGAAATTTTAAGCTCGCTTCGCTCGCTCCAGCCTATGATTATTATGAGCGTAGGTAGGCTAATGAAACACAAATGCCAACACCGTTTTGAGTCTTGGACCGTGAAATTTCGAGCTCTCTTCGCTCGCTCAAGCCTATGATATTATGAGCGTAGTTAGGCTAATGGAACTCATACCAACACCGTTTTGAGTTTTGGAGTGTGAAATTTCGAGCTCGCTTCGCTAGCTCCAGCCTATGATATTATGAGCGTAGTTAGGCTAATGGAACTCATACCAACACAGTTTTGAGTTTTGGAGTGTGAAATTTCGAGCTCGCTGCGCTCGCTCCAGCCTATAATATTACGAGCGTAGGTAGACTAATGGAACGCATACCAGCACCGTATGTGTTTTTGAGTGTGAAATTTCGAGCTCGCTTCGCTCGCTCCAGCCCATGATATTACGAGCGTAGGTAGACTAATGGAACGCATGCCAACACCGTTTTGAGTGTGAAATTTCGAGCTCGCTTCGCTCGCTCCAGCCTTTGAGGAGTGTCGAAGGGGAGGATAGGTAGGCTAATGGATCTCAGTATCACCATCGTTTTGAGACTTGGTAGTTATGTTCTTTTCTCATCTCATCCAAAAAAACTGCTCTTTGCTTCCGCCCTACCTTAAACCTCCTATGCCCTACCTTCAATCCAGTCCTAGCTACGGCCCTGTGAAGAAATTTGGGAAGTATTTATTAATTTTTGCTTACGCACGTCGGGGGCCCCGTATAATTGATACGGCAGATACGGCGGTAGCTACACCTCTGATGACAAGTTTCCTAGTGCTAAGTTCGTAGCCTCGAAAAATATGCCTTCTTGTGTCCTGCCTGAGGTACTGTGGCAACTACTAAACAAAAATAAAAAACCGGCCAAGAGCATGTTAGAATCGCCCAAGGTAGGGTTCCGTAGTAAATATGAAAATATTTTCTTAACATAGCTTAAATAACTTAAAAAATCCTCAAGAAGCAAACAATAGTGCGATTGAATTTCGTTCAGCGCCATCTATTGATAGACGCCGACACGGCGGTCGACGGTCGATATTTTATTTGATTTCTCCGAAACTAGTTGGGCTAAAGCTTCCGTTATAATTTTCTTTGAAAGTACTTACAGAGAGCTAGCTATATTGTGTCACATTTTCAGATTTTTTACTCCTGTATTTTAGAAGTTAGAGGGGGGTACGCCCTATTTTTGACTTTGAGCGCAAATATCTCGAGACACAAGCATTGTAATGATTTAGTTTCTATAGGAGTTTTCTTCCATTGGACAAAACCTATCCAACGACACCACACTCGATTTATTAAAAAAATATTCTTTTAACGACCTTTTCGTTGTATCCCATACAACGAAACCCGAAGCACGGAAACGCTCGAGATGAAATTATGACGAATTATGACGTCATAATTTTTTGTTCTGAAACCTATCGTGTGGGGTATTAAATAAAAGGGCTTCATGAGTCGGTCTTAAAAATATACTATACCATTACCTTTCAGCCATAATGTTTTAAAAAATCCAAAAAATATTTTCAAAACATACCAAGCGTGGGCTCTTCCAGTAGGCCTCGCATGCCAACCCCGAGAAAACGATAAAAATCGAGATATGCCTCCATCCCTATTATTTTACGTATGCCAGAAAGAGCGCGCATGACGGTTTTCTCGTTTAAACGCTTTGTCGTGGGTGGCATGCTAGCTGTGCAGGTAGGAAACGGCTGAGTAAATTTTTGGAAAGCATACGCCAAATGTGTCGTAATATCGACATTCGTCATATCTAACGTCAATAATGCAAATTCAAAAATATTTATTGATGAATGCGGATTGGTAACTTCATTATAACGCATCCGAATTTTTTCTTCAGCGTAAGTAAGTTTCCTCACAATGTTTGCTTCATCGCTTGCTCTTCATCCTTGTCACTTGTTGAGGACAAAAACCTATCCTTGATGGTATTCCATCTACTGACACCTGCACAATATTGGAGACGCTTACTTGAGTTTATTTTAAGTTAGGTGGTGGTGGTGGTGGTTGTGGTGTTTAGTTATTGTGTCTTGTGTTTTTACTGTATTACAAATAAATAAATAAAATATTTATTTTTACTGCTCTTGGAGAAAGCATTATTGTCAGCACTTATTTTGATTAGAAATTGTTATATTATGATGAGATACACGAGAATTACCTACTCTGAATTAGCGTTACAATAAAAAGTTGATTTTGTTTTTCACGGTGGTAAGTATAAGTATTGAGGAATGCAGGATTGAAGTCTTCCAACTTTTTTAGTATTTTTTTATGGAGTGACGAAGGTCACTTGTCTTGGATAAATACCCTGCAACCATGACTAAGGTGTAGTTATTCCATTAACATTCAAGGGGGCTACTCGTTTCTAAGGGCAGGTTTAGACGCGAACACCTTCCGGTAGTACCTACTTGAAGACTATTCCGGCAATGAAGGCTGACCACGGTTGGTAAGCGACGGTCTTTAGTGAATTTCGATAAATTGAAGGCCATTCAGTAGGCCTCGCATGCCACCCCCGAGAAAATGATAAAAATCGAGATGTGCCTACATCCTTATTATATTTACGTATGCCAGAAAGAGCGCGCATGACGTTTTTCTCGTTAAAACGCTTTGTAATGATAAAAATCTATGCTAGCCATGCATGAATGCTTTCTTGTTTTTTGGAAATGTTTTTTAACTGTTTAGAAATAGAAAAATACGATTGGGGGAAGCACAATAAGCTCGATCCCCTTTAAAAAATCCTTGTCATTGAGTCATTAGAAGGATAAAAATACTTAATAAAGATCTTACGTACGTCTACATTACTATTATGTACATACAATGTGGCAAGGAAAAACATTGTTGAATTTGAATTTAAGGTGGTGTTGCAATCTTTCGTTAGATTAATTATAGTGTTTCGTGTTTTTATCGATTCCGTAACTTTAGAGAGATTTTTTTTAATGCATTAGTAAGATTTAGGTAGTTACAAACAATGTGAAGGACGTATTAATACTTGGATTGATGTTATTCATCTTTGAATAAAGTGTATTTGATTGATTGATTGATTACAGATGTCGTTCAAGGCTTAAGAAAACTTGTTTAATTCGCCCTCAAAATCGATTTTCAGTCCGGTTTAATCATACGGAATTACGGACCTAGTGAGCACAAAACTGATTTTTTCTTTCGTTTCCATCAACACCGAACGAGTGAAATGTTAAAATTAACATGCACTTGTGTTTAATTTAGACGACATTCTTTTTAATTTAAGATAATGTTCCTATAATTATTTTGTATTTATATAACATTCTTCTATCAATCACTGCCAATCGGTATTTTGATTTTTTATAAAACGAATACGGTCTGAAAAGGTTTCGTAGCCCTGCTGCTGTCATCTGCCTATTTTCGTCTTTATTTGACATATAGTTTTATAGTTTAATAATGTGCCATTAATGGAGAACAATATTACAGTTAAAGTGAGAAATAAAGATAGGCGCTTCCGTTTGATTTGGATTAATCCTCGTGTAAAACTCATCTAATTGGAATGTTTGAACCACCCTTGCATTTCAAGAGTTAGCTAGGTTAGGTTAAGAACAAAGAAAAATATAACTAAAGACCAGGCTTTAAGGGCTAGTTCCCATTGCCTTTCCGAAAGTATAAATTCTTATCAAAAAAAATAAAAATTGTTTACCACTTTATTGTATTTCAAACCATCGTCAAAAATCAATATTTAGTGTGAAAAGTGTTCATCTTTTTATATTGTAAATATTAATGTGAGATTAAGTATATCAATTTAATCACGTAAGTAATTGTTTAGATTGATTTTTGACACGTGATTTTTCATTTTGGGTAAGAGGATTGGCGGATACCGTTTTGGCCATACAAACGTATTCCCCTGTTGAGTTTAAAAATCCAAAATCTAGCTCAAAATAAGCTAAGGTGGCAACTCTAAACGTCAGCGTTTAGCGAACGTGACACAATATGTCTACCTCGTTCAACCCTAGACGGGGGCCGCTGTACATCGACGTTTTTGTGGGCAGAACTAGTAACAACCACTTACTAGACGAGTCGATGTACTCCAAAGTCAAAAAATAAAAAATTGGCGAGCGTCCGTCTCCGACCGTGGCTAAAAGCCGTCTGAGCGCGCCCCGCTAAGACCCGCTCCGAGAATATTTGGTACGCCATTCGTATTTTTGAGGATAAATAAATAATGGAATTACTTTTTATAACTTTTGTTGATGAATTCACTAGAAGAATCAATGGTGAATATGTGAGTATAAATTAAAAAGAATGAAACCTACTTTAAGTTCTTCTAAAGCGAAAAAAATCGTTTAAAATGTTAAAAAATACGACATCTTTGTGACGATTTTCTATCGAGTGAAGTAATTCCAATCGTGTATTTAATTGATGATTTCACTAGATAAACTATCCAAGAATACTAAGGTATGACTTATAATTCGGTAATTTGTATAAATCTAGTCGAAACATGAAAAATAAAAGATGCCTCCAACGTATTTCCTTCTACTATGTCACCTTAATTGACAACCTTCATTGTTGCCAAAGAATAACGCAATAATAATCAATCAAGCCAATATAACCTCTAACACAAAGAGCCAACGTTCATAATCCTATCAAACTAATTTGACATACGATCTTTAGTTCCATTCTATAATCAGTTCAAAAAACGAATCCATTTGCATCAAGCTAATTCAATCCTTGTGTCAAACAGTATAAGAGTTATCATTTAAATAGAGAATGAACTACACAAGGTTAGTAACAGAAATAGGAATATGAGCCTTATTATTAGTAGGAAATAAGGTTGGTATTAGAATGTTTTGTGGTGAAGGTAAAATGCAGGGTGACGTCATGGTCGACCCTTTGACATACTTTCAGTTGCTAAGCGGAAGATGTGTTTGTACTTTGTATAGGTACTTGGTACTTAACTAGGTAGGGTACCTACTAGTCAGTATATGAAACAGTAGCTACCTATGGTACTATACTGTCGTGCTAAGCCAAAAGGGCCTATGTCCGAAAATGACCAAAATCTGTTCTTTTTTTTTTATATACCTATGGATTCCTTGAACTGTAAGGAACTAGAATTGTAAACAGAAAAAATTATATATTTACTAGAAGTGCCTGAAAAATGACTAAGCAATTAGACGTAAAGGCCTATGGGTAATTCTTGTATGGAGTCTTTTTTTTTAAGCGGCTAGGTACCAAATGTTGTCGGTATTTTAAGGCTAATATTACCTTACATTTTTATGGAAAATAAATTGTCCTATGGTGTAACGTTTCGGAGATATTTAGGTTGAAAGATTTAAAAAATTACTTACAAATCTCATAAAAATTTACCACATTTTTTGTTTCTATAGCCCAGAATTAGTAAGTTTTAATTATTTGTGATATCATCACGCTTATTTGGGCTATAAAAACAAAAAAAAGTGTTAAAAAAACCAAAACTAGTAACTTTTACTGTTTTTCAATACTAACCAATTAAAGTCAATGAAATTTTGCAGAAACAATCTAGAAACAAATTTCTATGCTTCTATAGAGTCCGATTTTCGTTAAAATATACAGTTTCAATGTTAGGATTAATTTAAGATTTGTATGAAAATTCTTTGAGGCACTGTAACTTGAAAACTATAAATTTTAACGAAAATCTGAGAATATCCATACAAGCATAGAAATTTGTTTCTAGATTGTTTCTGCAAAATTTCATTGACTTTAATTGGTAAGTATTGAAAATATCACCACAGTACGTTTGTATGGAGCGCGCTCCGAATAATATACCCTTAAGGTGAAGGGTTGTAGCACCTGCGCTTAGAGCTAGTGCATCTGTGTGAGTGTAGGTCCCTTGTAGAACAAACGAGATTGTATTACCTTGCATGCTTCACATCTTTTTAGTGCAATATTCGGTCCGTATTTCTTTCAAGTCCGTGATTGCAGCATTATTAAAATGACGTGCCATCGACTCGATAGAAGAAGAACATTATCAACCCTTCTTCACGGACCTGAAAGATATACGGACCGAGTATCGCACTAAAAAGATGTGAAGCATGCAAGGTAATACAATCTCGTTTGTTCTACAAGGGACCTACACTCACACAGATGCACTAGCTCTAGGCGCAGGTCCGACAACCCGTCACCTTATGTACCGCGTGACAGCACGCACACAAAAGAAATGGGTGCTTCACTAGATTACGTCTGGTTCTTCTTTTATGTCTGTGCCCTTCTTAGTGACAGGAAGCAAGCCCGTAGCCAATTTTTGCTCTAAAACGTGTCGGTTTAGGTTAGGTAACAACATAAAATAGTATGAACGATCAATTATGAATGTTCTAATCTGAATGGTATAAATAAAACAATGTAATGTATTGTTGTTACGCAGCGGGCGTCTATTGGTCTCGATCGTATTTGTCTATACTTGGTAGGAGTGCAACATGCACTACGGATTCAAGGCCTCCGCTCATTGCAGCGATATTATCGCTGCGATTTAGCGATAATTGTTCTCAGTACATTTTGTATGGCGACGCGCGCGATCCTACACACTGCCGCGATATTATCGAGCGATAATATCGCTGCGATTTTGCGATAATTGTTCTCAGTACGTTTTGTATGGGGACGCGCTCGATCCCACACACTGCCGCGGTATTATCGCAACCTGACGCAATCTCTTTCTACTACATTCAGTGAAGGGCGCATGCGTGACGCGAATCGCGGAATCGCTGCAGTGTGTAAGGTGTCGCGATATCGCTGTCGATAATATCGCTCGATAATATCGCTGCAATGTGCGGAAGCCTTCAAGGTTGATCTTGACTATGATTGCTTATAGCGGCAGCATATTGGCTACACCTGTTCTTCTAGTATAGTTTCTCTAGTGGCGCCACATCGGACTGGTTTGGTGCTACTCGTATTACTAAGCAGTAGGCCTCTCATCGCATGTCACTCCTGAGAAAATTATAAAAAGAAATAGATATGTGTCTCTTTGTTATTTGAGCCTACACAGGTTGTAAGGAAAAGTATCATTAACCTTTAAACCACAGACTCTACCCATCAAACTGAACAACTTTTACTATGGGAGTAAAACGATCAGAGCAAAAAAAAATCAGCTGTCCCATACGATTGTGTGGAGTAGGTATTGCAGTTTAGTATGGGACAGCTGACTTTTTTTTTGCTCTGATCATTTTGCTCCCATAGTAAAAGTTGTTTAGTTTAATGGGCAGAGTATGTGATTTAAAGGTTAATGATACTTTTCCCTGTATACGTCCCACTGCAAGGCACAAGCCGGCAAGTAGGAAGGGTGTATGGGCATTAGTCCACCGCGCGTGCCCAATGCGGATTGGTAGACTTCATATACGCATCGAAATTTCTTCGTCAGCGTATGCAGATTTCCTCACGATGTTTTCTTTCACCGTTTGAGAGCAGTCGGTATTACGAACATAAGTTAGAAAAACTCATTGGTACATGGCATAATATTGGCATGTGGTCCGTGCGGATTCGAACCCGGACCTCAAGATTGAGCTTCCACAGCTCTCCGCAACGCGCCACCGACGCTCTCTTGTTATTTTACGTACTTATGTCAAAAAGAGCGCGCATGACGTTTTTCTCGCTTTGTCATGATGTATGCTAGCCGTGCTACATGATCAGCCCATACTAGTAGGTATACCGACTACGTATACACTGACGCAACATTACGAACGAACCTTGGCACGCTTTTAGCATCTATCACGTTTTTTAAATGTTGTTCTACGTCTAACTGCTTTATGTGAAAGATATACCGGTTGCCTTAACAAACTTAATTTAATCAGTAAAAATATTGCATATTATACACGCAGTTTTTATTAGTGGGTACAATACATGCGCTCGTTGGCGTAGTGGAGCTTCGGTATTGGAAACGATCACCGAAGTTAAGCAACGTCAGGTCCGGTCAGTCTTTGGATGGGTGACCGTTTAGTGGTATTTCATCTCGAGCGTTTCCGTGCTTCGGAAGGCACGTTAAGCAGTTGGTCTCGGATAGTTCCGTCAAATGGCGTTGTAACTATTCGTTAAGCCAAGTCAGAGGCCTATTGGCGGCTTGAAAATTCTCTGACAGCAAGGTGACCACTAACTTGCCTCCACCAACACGCACTGGGCCCGCGTGGTGGAGTATGGCCCACTCCCTCTCACCCTTATTCGTGAGAGGAGGCCTTTGCCCTGCAGTGGGATTCTACAGGCTATAACTAACTAACAATACATGCCTCGAAATTGAAGCATGCAGGTTTCCTCACGATGTTTTCCTTCACCGAAAAGCCAGTGGTGTTACAAATCGTACATAAATTCCGAAAAACTCATTGGTACGAGTCGGCCTGGACGGGGATCGAACCATCTCCTCCTGCACGGCAGGCAAGGTTACTCGCCACTGGACCACCACGGCTTACTTTACTATTTATTTTCAATATACCGTACCTATTCGAAATTATATAGAATGTCTCGGTGAACAAAATGTAGGTATTTTATTTTTTTATTGATTGGCAAGTAAAAAAGTTTACTGTCTTAAGTTTGTTATGCAGAAAAGAGATTTAAAAAAAATGTAAATTAAAGGCAGGAGTATGAGATGATGATGATGAAACGTGATGTTAACATTTTATATGGGAAGTTGTGAACTTTTTTACGATGTTGGCTGAGAAGTGTAAATTAATTTAATTTAGGTCGCGCCTCGTGGAAGTGGCTATCTAAAATAACTTTTTTGCTATGCGGAAATACTAATTTCTCGTCGTTAAAAACATACGTACCTATCGGTACCCCGATAATATCTTAGTTTACACCCTGTATAATGCTGCAGTTTCACGAATTTACTTAAGAGAATATTATTCCGAGAGCGAAAATGCGCGCTGCATACAAACGTACTATGGTGATATTTTCAATACTAACCAATTAAAGTCAATGAAATTTTGCAGAAACAATCTAGAAACAAATCTCTATGCTTCTATAGAGTCAGATTTTCGTAAAAATATACAGTTTCAATGCTAGGATTAATTTAAGATTTGTATGGAAATCTTTGAGGCACTGTAACTTGAAAACTATACGTTTTAACGAAAATCTGACTCCATACAAGCATAGAAATTTGTTTCTAGATTGTTTCTGCAAAATTTCATTGACTTTAATTGTTTAGTATTGAAAATATCACCATAGTACGTTTGTATGGAGCGCGCTCCGAATAATATACCCTTAAGAGGATATACCCGGCAGGGCGTTCGAGAGCGATGTATACAAAGTTTGATCCTATTTTCATTATTAACCAATTAAAGTCAGTTAATTTCTTTTAATACGTTTTAGAAACTTAAACACGGTCCTTCTTTATATGCTAATCGTTTTAAGGGGATGATCAGACCATAAAAATAACCAACTTTCTCTATGGGACCAACATTAAAATCGCGAAAAAAAAATCTGCTGTCCCATACATTTGGCTCGAGTACCTACGTTTGCAGTTATGTATGGAACAGCAGATTTTTTTTGGCGATTTCGATGTTGGTGCCACGGAGATAGTTATTCAGTTTGATGGTCTGATCAGATCATCCCTTTAAAAAGTGTCAGCATATTAAGAACTGTGTGTGTGTGTGACTGTGTTTTGTTTGATTAATTAAAGATTTGCATGGAAATCTTTAAGCCACTGAAACTGTAGGTACATTTTAACGAAAATCTGACAAAAATCGTGTTTAACATTGAATTAAAAAAAAAAAAAGGTTAAAGTTTAAACAAAATAGAATTAAACTTCGTTTGTGTGGAGTGCGATTTATATCCTCTTAACAAATCTTATCCTCTTAATGAAAATAAAACAATTTTTTGTAGGTAAATGGAATTGTAGTATTATGGAATTGTTGTTCAAAATCTGTTGTTCGACCAAAGTAGGTACTGTTGTGAAAAAAACTTATCTTTTTTAAAACACATGCTCCAATATTTGGTTATTCCCAAAATCCCCAGCATTTCCCCATTAATTATTTTCGTTTTTTTCGAATTCCCCATCGGTCGAATAAAAACACGAACATGAAAAAAAAATACAATTCACGCAAACGCGGAAGAGCGTTCTAAATTTAAAACGGCACTCCGTGTTGACAAACAATTTGCTATCTTTATCTCCCTCCAGATAACGCGTATCGCTGTCTCGTGCGAC
Source organism: Agonopterix heracliana (assembly GCA_963693445.1). NCBI lineage: Eukaryota > Metazoa > Arthropoda > Insecta > Lepidoptera > Depressariidae > Agonopterix > Agonopterix heracliana. Next base: position 951,381 of record OY856334.1, read on the forward strand.
TCGACGATAACAAAACAAAATGGCCGACCGAGTCCCATATGATTTTTATTAGCATAGTAAACTGTTTTGTTTACATAATTTATTTAAGTCGTTCTAGTGTTTTGATTATTAAATTTGTTTTTGTATTTTGAAATTCTGGGAATTTCTGGGTAAGGTCATGACATAAGTCAGTTTACATAAATGACATTTACTTACCTACCTATCTACAGGGTAAATTTTATATCAGTGCGGATAACTTTACAATGTATTCCACTCATCAAACTGATCAACTTTCACTATGGATGTATACAACTTCGAAATAGCGAAAAAAAATCAGCTGTCCACATTTCATTTGTCTGTAAGTAGGTATACATTTTCAGTAGAATAGCTACTGCTAGTTTAGTATGAAACAGCTGTTTTTTCGCAATTTTGAAGCCTGTATACAAGGTGTTACAAAAATAAAAATAAACATTTAAGGGGGTGGTTTAGACCGTCAAACTAATCAACTTTCACTATGTGACCAATATCGAAATAGCGAAAAAAAAATTGTATTCTATACTCTACAAATCGACTCGAGCTAAAATATGTAGGTATGGTATGTCAGATTTTTTTTTTCGCGATTTCGATGTTGATCCCATAGAGAAAGTTGTTCAGTTTGACGGTCTAAACAACCCCTTTAAGAGTTTTAAATATTTATTTTTACAACTTATGAAACACCCTGTATATATAGGTAGGTACTAAGTTTCAACAGGATTAGTTAAACCAACCTATTTTAAGGGGATGATCAGTCCATCAAACTGACCAACTTTCTGTATCGAGCCAACCTCGAAATTGCGAAAAACAGTCAGCCGTTCCATACAAAACTGTAATCCTATACTTTACCCAAATGTATGGGACGGCAGATTTTTTTTCGTGTTTTCGACTTTGGTCTCGTAGAGAAAGTTGTTCAGTTTGATGCTCTGATCATCTTCTTAAAAAACAGTTAAGGGCGTAACAAACGGACGCTATAATATACAGCGCAGTACAGCGCAGTATAGCGCTATACTGCGCTCTAGAGTACGGTATAGCGCTATACCGCGCTCTATAGCGCAGTACTGCGCTATAGAGCGCAGTATAGCGCTATAACGCGTGTGCATCGAGATGGCAGGATCAAATCTTCGTTTCAAAATTTGGCCTATCGGTAACATAGTACTCCATTCAGCTGTCCCATACATTTGGGTCGAGTAGGATTGCAGCTTTTTCTTCTTCTTCTTATCTTGTGGACAAGCCCTAGTGTCAGAGTTTATTCAAAACCGCCTTACGGCCTCGTGACGTAGTTTTTATGTAACGACTACTACCACCAGAGATAGTACTGGGACTAACGGCTTAACGTGCCATCCGAAGCATGGAATCATCTTTTTTTTTCAGACAATAATGTGGATTCAGCCTGCAATGTCCTAACAAACTGGGGAAAAACGCACAAAGTGACAAATCACTAGGTGCCTCCTGTGGGAATCGAACCCACGACCTCCGTGTCAAGAGCCTAAGCTCTTAACCATTGGACGATGGAGCTTTGTATGGAACAGCTGATTTGTTTTTTTGTAAATTTGATGTTAGTTCCATAAAGTTTTTTAGTTCGATGGTCCCATCAACCCCTTAAAATCCGTCTGAGAGAGTAAGACGTAATTAATTATCATTTATTTTGATTATATTGGAAAACCAACAAGAGTAGGGGTCGAAAATGGCCTGAACTGCTTCGAGAAAAGGATGGTAGGCCGTGCCGCTTTTTTTTTGCTCGACTTGGCGGCTGCACTGCCGTGCCCCCAGATATTACAGAATTTTCAAGAGTATGAAGCAGCATTTTGTAATTGAATTAATAATTGAACAAAAGTATTTTCATTACTTGTAATTTCAATTAAGTAATTGGAATTACCTACGTAGTTTTATTGTTAATAAAATAACATTAATTTAGTAATTGAAATTACACAATTAAATACCGAACATCCATCATCCACCTTCAAACATCAAATGGCTAATGCAATCATTATTTACTTTCAAAAAGCATTCATTTATAATCGGAACCAAAAAAGTAATCAATCAATCAATCAAATCAGCCCATATCAAACCACTGCTGGGGAAAGGCCTCCTTTTTACTGTGCCACTCCTCACGGTCCTGTGCGAATCTGATCCATGGCTGACCCGCAAACCTTACAATGTCAGCCAAAAAAGTAAATGAGCAAACAATTTGAATTAACAATAATTACAATCTAAACTTGAAAGATAGCTTATGATCTGACTTAAAATCTGGTATATAATTTGTGCGGACGAAGTCGCGGGTTAACTCTAGCTACTTATAAAAATTGTAATTGTTAATTTAATTACCTTTCAATAATTGCGAGTAATTACTTACATCTTACAATTTTATTAGTAGTTAATTACAATTTGCCCAACACTGGTAGGTACCTACTACCTACCATTACCATGTTACCGAGAAGATACATTTTGAATCAAAGATTTTGATCCTGCCGCCTTGATGCTCACAATTTATCAATGGAATGACTGACATAGTACTCCCTAGTGATGTGCCGAGACAGGTTGGACTTGAGTTCGGATTCGAATACCTTTGTAATAATGCGCTTTCGTAATAATGCGAGTACACTAATTATGCGAAATAAATATTCGGATTCACAATAATCGAGTAGGTACTAACAGTTAGCACTTACATAAATTGCAACATTAATTTCTCATCTCTTGTCGAAAAACGACTATATTGAGTAAGAGTAGGTTTATACAGGCTGTATGGTTAAGTGTGTTACCTACATACTTGATGGGGTGTTTCAGACCATAAAACTTAACAACTTTTACTATGGTACGTACAACTTTGAAATCGCGAGAAAAAAATCTATTTCGTACATTTTGGTAGAGTAGCTATTATCATTTTCTATGAAACAGCAGATGTTTTTCGCGATTGATTTGTTGGCTCCATAGTGAAAGTTGCTCAGACTGGACTCGAATACGAGTAAGTACCTAATCAATTCGAGCTCGTGACTCGAAAAGGTGCCAATTTGATATTTCTTTTAACGAGTACCAAAGAAATAAAGACATCTTACTCTAATAAATTAAATATGAATATCCGAATATTAAAAATAGTCGTCTCGGCACATCACTAGTGCTACAATGGCGACGAGCCTAGCGGCGAACACAAAGCACTCGGCCAGGCCGCACGCACACAGACGACCATAGAGTGAACTCTACACGGAAGACCACTTCTTGATACTTAATTGTTTTTTTCGTAAGCAAGTACTTTGCTTAGCAACGTAGTTTATTTATCATTTTAGATAGGTATTAAAATGTAACTGAGAGTCACGTTGCGGGTTTGTCCCGAACACTTGTCTTTCGCGTGTTGTTCACGCGGTGCGCGTTTCAGCCTGTCACGTGGCTCCGCAATCCTTCTCTGTTGTGTTCTTACTCAAAAACAATCCTCGAGATGGGATAGATACTCCCTCAAACTACTTGACACTGGCGACAATGTGGTACTAACGCACAAGCAAGAAGTCCGTTACTAATTATAAATTAAAAAAAAATTTACTCAAATAAACATAAAACGTTAACTTTAAATTCAATTGATCTTATTTTAATTGGTAAATAAAACTAATTAATAATATAATAACTTATTTTAATTGGTTTGGTTGGGTGATTTTATTTAAGTCTGTTGTTTGTACTCGCTTCAGACCATCAAACTGACAACTTTCACTATTGTGGTCCCATAATAAAAGTTGTTTAATTTTACACCCTGGATAATATTTGTCGAGTTGTTTTTGCCTGACCGGTGAAGCTCGAGCACAAACAACAAACAATAAATTTTCCGTTGATTTATCCATTACAAACAGGGATTTTTAATTAAAAGTTAACGAATTATGTTTTTAAAAGTTAAATTTTAATACCTATTTAATGTAATAAACAAATTACTTTGCCAAACAAACTTACTTAAAAAAAATTACAAGGATCAAGATCAAGTGGTCTTCATGTGAACACTCATAATTTTGCCATTTGCGTCTGTATGCGTGAGTACGGTGGCTAGCTTGCGAGTGTAGGGATACAATTTTATACAGCGTGTTTAATTAAATTCATAACATGGGTTCATGGGGTGGGATGAAAATCAAACCAGGAGGTTTGATTCCTTTTATCTAATCATAATGCCGCCAATGAACGCAAAGGTACCAGCGCCAAAATTTGTTCGAGTGAAAGGTCTGCCTATCTTAAAAATTTACAATGAAAAAGTAGATCCTACTCAAGTTGATTGATTTGATTTTCCCAATAAACACAAAAATAAAAAAAATGTACCTACCGGAAGATTTTTTTACCGTTCCAAAACTTTAAGGGGTGGTTCAGACCATCAAACTGAACAACTTTTATTATGAGACCAAATATGAAATCTCAAAGAAAAAATCTGCTGTTCCATACTAAACTGCAAACCCCTGCAAGATTCGGAAAGGTAAAAAAATCATCCGGTACCTACAGGGTGTAACAAAACACCCCAGTAATACTCAAGGGGGTGCTTCAGACCATGAAACTGAACAACTTTTACTATGGAGCCGACATCGAAATCGCAAAAAAATCAGTTGTCCCATACAAAACTGCTATACCGACTCGACTAAAATGTATGGGACAACTGAAAAAAAATCGCGATTTCGATGTGGCTCCATAGTGAAAGTTGTTCAGTTTGATGGTCTGAAGCACCCTCTTAGTGATATTAGTCCGCCAATTCAATAAATAAGTTGATTATTTAAATAAATCAGGTCGTTTGTAAAACATCCTGTATCTATGCGACGTAATATACCAAGCAGTATAGCGCAGTATAGCGCTATACTGCGCTATACTGCCCGGTATCTTTCAGATGGAAATATCCTCCTCTCACTCGCACAAGAACGGGACGTGCTCATGCAATGTTTCGTGCGTTAGAAGAGTTCAACCTCGGCGGTATCGCGCTATACTGCGCTCTATAGCGCAGTATAGCGCTATACTGCGCTGTACCGTACTCTAGAGCGCAGTATAGCGCTATACTGCGCTGTACTGCGCTGTATATTATAGCGTCCGTTTGTGACGCCCTTTAGAGTAGTGATAACTCCACTGGCTTTTCGATAAAGGGCGTAACAAACGGACGCTATAATATACAGCGCAGTACAGCGCAGTATAGCGCTATACTGCGCTCTAGAGTACGGTATAGCGCTATACTGCGCTCTATAGCGCAGTACTACGCTATAGAGCGCAGTATAGCGCTATAACGCGTGTGCATCGAGATGGCGGGATCAAATCTTCGTTTCAAAATTTGGCCTATCGGTAACATAGTACTCCATTCAGCTGTCCCATACATTTGGGTCGAGTAGGATTGCAGCTTTGTCTTCTTCTTCTTATCTTGTGGACAAGCCCTGGTGTCAGAGTTTATTCAAAACCGTCTTACGGCCTCGTGACGTAGTTTTTATGTAACGACTACTACCACCAGAGATAGTAGCTGGGACCAAAGGCTTAACGTGCCACCCGAAGCATGGAATCATCTTTTTTTTTCAGACAATCAGGTGAATTCAGACTGCAATGTCCTAACAAACTGGGGAAAAACGCACAAAGTGAAAAATCACTAGGTGCCTCCTGTGGGAATCGAACCCACGACCTCCGTGTCAAGAGCCTAAGCTCTTAACCATTGGACGACGGAGCTTTGTATGGAACAGCTGATTTGTTTTTTTGTAATTTTGATGTTAGTCCCATAAAGTTTTTCAGTTCGATGGTCCGATCAACCCCTTAAAATCCGTCTGAGAGAGTTAGGCGTAATTAATTATTATTTATTTTGATTATATTGGAAAACCAACAACAGTATATTACAGAATTTACAAGAGTATGAAACAGCATTTTGTAATTGAATTAATAATTGAACAAAAGTAATTTCATTACTTGTAATTTCAATTAAGTAATTGGAATTACCTAAGTAGTTTTATTGTTAATACAATAACATTTATTTTAGTATAATTAAAATTACACAATTAAATACCGAACATCCATCATCCACCTTCAAACCTCAAATGGCTAATGCAATCATTATTTACTTTCAAAAAGCATTCATTTATAATCGGAACCAAAAAAGTAATCAATCAGTCAATCAAATCAGCCCATATCAAACCACTGCTGGGAAAAGGCCTCCTTTTTTTACTGTGCCACTCCTCACGGTCCTGTGCCAATCTGATCCATGGCTGACCCGCAAACCTTACAATGTCAGCCAAAATAGTAAATGAGCAAACAATTTGAATTAACAATAATTACAATCTAAACTTGAATGATAGCTTATGATCTGACTTAAAATCTGGTATATAATTTGTGCGGACGAAGTCGCGGGTTAACTCTAGCTACTAATAAAAATTGTATTTGTTAATTTAATTACCTTTCAATAATTACGAGTAATTAATTACATCTTACAATTTTATTAGTAGTTAATTACAATTTGCCCAACACTGGTACTACCTACCATTTACCATGTTACTGAAAAGATACATTTTGAATCAAAGATTTTGATCCTGCCGCCTCGATGCTCACAATTTATCAATGGAATGACTGACATAGTACTCCCTAGTGATGTGCCGAGACAGGTTGGACTTGAGTTCGGATTCGAATACCTTTACAATAATGCGCTTTCGTAATAATGCGAGTACACTATATGCGAAATAAATATTCGGATTCACAATAATCGAGTAGGTACTAACAGTTAGCACTTACATAAATTGCAACTTTCATTTCTTATCTCTTGTCGAAAAACGACTATATTGAGTAAGAGTAGGTTTATACAGGCTGTATGGTTAAGTGTGTTACCTACATACTTCAGTGTTTCAGACCATAAAACTTAACAACTTTTACTATGGTACCAACTTTGAAATCGCGAGAAAAAAATCTATTTCGTACATTTTGGTAGAGTAGCTATTCTCATTTTCTATAAATGACATTTGCTGTTTTTCGCGATTTTTTTTTTTTTTGGCAGTGTCACACAAATTATCTAGTCTCATTTAAAGTTCCAGAATCTAGCCTGGACTTGCATTATGATAACTAGACAACGATATAGAATACATATTATATAGATACAAACATCCATGACTCGGGTACAAATATTCATATTCGTCATACAAATATTTGTCCCTAACGGGATTCAAACCCGCGACCCCCGGCACAGCAGGCAGGTTCACTACAGACTGTGCTGTCGGGCCGTCTTTGTTGGCTCCATAGAAAAAATCGCGAAAAAAAATCCTACATTTTGGTCGAGTAGCTATTGACATTTTCTATGAATGACATTTGCTGTTTTTCTCGATTTCTTTATTGGCTCCATAGAAAAAGTTGCTCAGTTTGATGGTTGCTCAGAATGGACTTGAATACTCGAGTAGGTACCAATTTGATTCTTCTTTCAATCAGGTAACCAAAGAAATAAGAAAATTTTTGTCGAATAACTTAATATTAATATCCGAATACTAAAAATAGTCGTCTCGGCACATCACTAGTACTACAATGGCGGCGAGAATGGCGGCGAGCACAAAGGGCTCGGCCACGCCGCAGTCCGCCGCACGCACACACGCCACCGTAAACTCCACGTGGAAGACCACTTCTTGATACTTAAATTTTTTTTCTTGATAAAGTACTTTGTTTAGCAACGTAGTTTATTTATCATTTTAGATAGGTATTAAAATGTAACTTAAATTAACATAAAACATCTTATTTTAATTCGTAAATCATTGATTTTATTTAAGTCTGTTGTTTGTGCTCGAGCGTCACGCAAAAACAACTGGACCAATATTATTCACGATGTAAATTTAAATGCTTTACATTTATCAGATGGTCGTGCCTCAGACCATCAAACTGAACAACTTTCACTAGTTTGGTCCTATGGGGTCCTATGGTTCACTATGGTGGTTGTTTAATTGTATAACGTTGGTCCAGTTGATTTTGCGTGACGCTCGAGTACAAACAACAGACAAAAAATATCCATTGATTTATCAGCAACAATCAGGGATTTTTAATTAAAAGTTAACGTATTATGTTTTTCAAAGTTAAATTTTAATACATAAGTATCAAATAATAAACAATTTACTTTGCCAAACAAAATAATTACAAAAAATTACAAGTATCAAGATCGATAATTTGCCGTTTGCGTCTGTGTGCGTGAGTGCGGTGGCAGCTTGCGCGTGTAGGAATACAATTTTATACAGGCTGTTCAATTAAATGCGTTATATGGGTTCATGGGATGGGATGAAAATCAAACCAGGTAGTTTGATTGATTCCTTTTATCTGATCGTATGCCGCCAATGAACGCAAAGGTGCCCGCGCCTTAACTGGTTCGAGTGAAAGGTCTACCTATCTTAAAAAATTACAATGATAAAGTAGATCCTACTTAGTTGTTTGATTTGATTTTCCTAATAAAGACCAACATTTAAAAATATACCTACCTACCGGAAGATTTTTTTTTTGTGTTCCGAAACTTTAAGGGGTGGTTCAGACCATCAAACTGAACAACTTTTACTATGGGATCAAACCTGCAATCGCAAAGAAAAAAATCGGCTGTTCCATACTAAACTGCAAAGCCTCCTAAACTCAAATGTTGACAGGCGATTTTTTTTGCTTAATTTGGTTGTTGAGACACTATTACTCATATTAAATTTGTTGTTTAACATTATAATAATAAACTGGTAAGTAATATTAGTCCGCCTATTCAATAAATAAGATGATTGATTAAATAAATCAGGACGGTTGTAAAACATCCTGTATCTATGCGACGTAATATACCAAGCAGTATAGCGCAGTATAGCGCTATACTGCGCTATACTGCCCGGTATCTTTCAGATGGCAATAGCCCCCTCTCACTCGCACAAGAACGGGACGTGCTCATGCAATGTTTCGTGCGTTAGAAGAGTTCAACCTCGGCGGTATCGCGCTATACTGCGCTCTATAGCGCAGTATAGCGCTATACTGCGCTATACCGTACTCTAGAGCGCAGTATAGCGCTATACTGCGCTGTACTGCGCTGTATATTATAGCGTCCGTTTGTTACGCCCTTAAAGGAAAAGGCGTCTATTGGATTTGGTTTCAAAATGGGACCAAGAACAAAATCGCTCCAAATATTTGAGTCCCAAATATTGCAGCTTTTTCCAGACTAAGGCCGAATTCGACCAAACATAGATTTATTGAAGAGTGTAACTATACAAGGAACAATTTTACTTTTGGTGTTTACACACCCCGTACTAAAAGAACGAATGTATAATTCACCTAAAGAAAGTGGTCGTTGTATCCGTACTTATTGCAATGTGAGGTTATACAGTTTTAATTTGGTAGGTTTCTTTTTATTATATTTTTTTTTATTATGTGACATTGACATTTCATTTAGATTAGGGTTGCTAAAACGCAAGATCAGTTTACACTAAAGTAACCGGCGGCGACTTAATCTAAGACTAAAATTTACTCGCGTTTGGTCGAATCGGGCCTAAATTGGTGAATAAAATTGTGTAAGCAGGGGCGGATCCAGAATTTCATGTTGGGGGGGGCCCATCGGCCAACTCGGGCCACGTATTAAGATTAAAAGAAATTAAGAGAGCTCATTTCTTTACTCGGCCTCAAAATTCAGAGGTTCGTGGGGGGGGCCATGGCCCCCTGGGCCCCCTCCCCCCCTGTATCCGCCACTGTGTGTAAGTATGTAAGGTATATTATATTCTGACGTTAAAAATAAGTTGCATTATATCGATAAGGAACAACCAGTGTAATCGAATAGACGACCTTGTGATATTCGTGATTAGATACTGCTTGTGTATGACTTTTTTAGGTCAATTGCAATAAAATACTATATTTTAAAATAATTTTACAAAGTATCTTGTTGCCCATCAAACTGAACAACTTTGGGAGCAATATATGAAATCGTAAAATCAAATCTGTTGTTCCATACTGAACTGCGATGCCTAATGCCTCAACTCGACTCAAAATGTATGGAACATAATTTTTTTTGGGGTTTCATGTTAGCTCTCTAAAGTATTTTAGTTTGATGTGTAGAGTTTAAAAAAGGATGTGATGGTATGGACTGTGGATTAGAACGATAATTTCGATTTCACCCTGTATAAAAGTATTGCATAGAAATTGCTTTTAGGGTTTTTTAGTAAGTTGATATTACACATCTTCTTAACTATTATAAAACTGTAACTGAACTGTGTCTGTACATTGAAGATATTTACAAAAAAAAGATTACGATATGGTTTTTAAATATCCCCGACTCGAAATCAACCTTTTTTAGAAATTTTGTCTGTCTGTTTGTCTGTTTGTTTGTGTGTTTGTTTGTGTGTTTGTTTGTTTGTTTGTTTGTTTGTTTGATTGCGCATCACGCAAAAACTACTGAACCGATTTTGATGAAACTTTTTTTGTTTGATAGCTTATGATCTGACTTAAAATCTGGTATATAGTTTGTGCGGACGAAGTCGCGGGAAAACACTAGTTTATTATAAAGGCTTTCTTGATTTAAAAAAAATCCTTAATTTTGCAATGATGCGGACCGGGTAGCTGTAAAAGCCATTAAATTACCAACAAAATGGGTAAAAGGCCCAGACAATTGCTATATTACCGCGACGAATAATAGTCCAGTCTTTGATCTTATACTTTTCTATACATCTACTATTTTAAAACTAAACTAATCTAACGGAATGAGGAATTAATTGATGACGTCACTAGAAAAGGTCAGGTACAGATAAATCGCGATGAGTAAGAAAGAGATATCGCTATAGGTCGTTAAGGAATTAGGAACAATGATTATCTTCTTGTTTATGGGTTCCTGGTATTTTGGGGACACGAACATATTAAGAAAATGTTTTGTTTATCTGTTTTTATATGTCAATTTCTTTATTATTAGCCTTCCCATGCTTATATCTGTCACAGGTGTTTTGCCCTGCAGTGGGATTAGTGGGAGAGTTGGGCGTATACAGTGAATAAAGTAAAAATAAAATAGAATTAAACAAAAATATATTTTCTTGTAACCTGGTGGGAACCTATTTTTTCCTGGTAAACAAACTAAAGCGAATTTTATATCAATATACAAATTTTTCACGCAATCTTTCAGCATTAGCTACTATATTACCGTTGGCGCGCTCCATACAAACGTACTATGGTGATATTTTCAATACTAACCAATTGAAGTAAATGAAATTTTGCAGAAACAATCTAGAAACAAATCTCTATGCTTGTATGGAGATATATTTTCGTTAAAATGTATAGTTTTGAAGTAACAGTGCCGCAAAGATATCCTTACAAATCTTAAATTAATCCTAGAATATAAGTAATAATATATATAACTGTATATTTTAACGAAAATCTGACTTCTAGTACAGTACCTACATTGTTTGTATGCAGCGCGCATTTGCGCTCTCGGAATAAACTTCTCTTAATAATTCTTTATATCCATCGGGTCTGGATCACCCTGTATATTATGCCATACTTTACACTTAAACACACATCTACAAGTTTTTTTTTTCTTTTTTTTTTCTTCTTTTTTTTGTTTTTTTTTTGTTTTAATTCTATTCAGTTGTTTTTGTTTTAAACGTTCGTTAAAAACAATTTAAACAGTTTAAAAAGAAAACTGAGCATCACTCCTGGCCAAAACATTTAACAATTTACAACAAAAATTGCAACGCCAACTTTAAATGACCCGTGAAACGAACGGGTCGAAATTTGCCCCACTTGTGACGTGAAAGTAGGTCACGGGGGCAGAGGGGTGACGGGGAGGGGGTGCATTCGGCCAAGGCTAGCATGCAGCCCCGCCCTGCTACACAGAAAGGGATCGCTTTGTATGGTTGTGCTTTTTTGGAAATAGCGAAAACAATTTTGTTCCATAGTAACTTTACTGGCTATTCGATTCGAAATAATGGAAGATACAGGGGCTTTTGATATGTAAGAAAAACTGTATTGAGACAATAAATGATTTTTTTTAAACTACATTTTTTTTATTGTAACAAAATCGAAAAAACAAATTGGATGTGCTGTGCTGTCCCACATTTGAATCGAATCTGTTTGCAGTTTTATATGGATCTGCCGATTTTTTTCGCGAGGTCGATATCTAGTGTGCAGTTTTGTACGGAAAAGCAGTTTTTTTTATCTATTGTATTGGATTGTGTTCCTATGGGATTTCCCATAGGAAAAGTTATTTAGTTTGATTGTCTGAAACATCCCTTAAACGCATTTAAGATAACAGCATGGACGACATGCCATGTACCTACCATTAAGGCTGCACCGAGCCTATTGTGCTGCCCCCGAAATGTCACATTGTAGTGGCCACTTTTGGCGGTTTTAAAGATAATAACTACAAACATAAAACATTATCATCCGTAATGTTTCGATAATTTGAAAGCCAATCAGGACTACAATGTGACATTCTTGTTTTTTGGAAATGTTGTTTAATTGTACTGAAATAAAAAATATACGATTGAGGGCAGCACAATAGGCTCGGTAGGCTCTTAAGTTTTTCTAACTTATTTACGTACCTAATACCGTCTGCTCTCAAACAGTGAAGGAAAACATCGTAAGGAAATCTGCATGCTTCAATTTCGAGGCAAGTATTGTACCCACTGTCCATTATAAGTGGCGACGGGCTCACCCCCCGTCACACTGGAGTCCAGTGTCCTCACGAGTCCGTTCTGTCCAGTGACTGGACAGAGTTTCGGTACTACTGGTGAAACGTGGATGTTCTGAGGTTTCAGAATATCTTTGACTATCTTCGGGGAATATAGAACACTTTTATACTTAGGCTTTTATAGATCTAATGGCTCTAATTTAGGCTTTCTTGATTGAGACATCGTAAATGATAGGTTGATAGATCAACCTATTATACAGGATGAAATTAATATCATTAGCTTAGCATCCTTTTAAACTAATTAAACCCATCAAATTGAACAAATTTTACTATTGGCCTAACCCATCAAATTGAACAACTTTTACTATGGGAACAAATCGATCGGAGCAAAAATAGACTAGCTGTTCCATACTAAACTGCAACGCCTACTCGACTCAAATGTATGCAACAGCAGCTCTTTTTTGCTCCAATCGTTTTGCTCCCATAGTAAAAGTTGTTCAGTTTGATGGGTAGACTCTTGGTTTAAAAGGATGCTAATGATATCAATTTCACCCTGTAGACCCAAAACAGTAAATTTAAAGCCATTCTACAACTCTAATACGATCCTAAACATCATCGCTTCCTATTTTAGTAAAGTAGCTGTTACCAACGCCCTGGTTTTATAAATAGACTCTACGTTTCACAATGAAGCGCTTTCAGCGATGCGACCTCGAATATTACACTTTTTTGTTAGATAGTTAGTGTTTTAAAGCGGATTCAATGGTGCAATACACATCGAATAATTTGTATATTCGAGATCAGAGGGCCTACCAATCCTACCATGTGTTTTCCCTGTACTTTACTACTGTAGTTACGTCGCCAATTTCGTATGGCAGAAATTAGTTCACAACGTAACCACTTTGTTCCATAGAAAATAACTTGTTCCCGCGCTTTTCGTAGAGCAAAAGCCGCGCTTGCCGCGACAAGTAGTATGAAATAAAGCGCAAGAAGAGAAATCATGCTAGATATAGATTCCGTCATCTAAGCGAGCTAAATTAATATTTTAAGTCTTATTATAGACTTTTAAACACAAAAAGTTTCATCAAAATTGGTCCAGTAGTTTTGCCTGATGCTGGAACAATGGAACAAAAAAAAAGACAACAAAAAAAACCAGACAAAAATGCAGTAATCGGTGATTTTGAGTCACCACACACATACACACCGCTCAAATGACGCCATATCGTGACCTCTTTTGTATCTCAATATAATATCTGTGTCATCTTCAATATACCGACACACTTATATTACAGGTTTAAGTGTAGATAAATGTATAATTGTAACGTCACATTGTCCACAGATGCACAGTTGTGAGACAGTGCCGGCGCCTCCACCGGTAACCACTGGTCCGAACCTGCTGCTGGAGCTGGGCCGCCTCATCATCAGAGCCAGGAGTCGCAGCCCAGCCGCCTCAGCGCCCAGGGACCGCCTGCTGCAAGCCAAGTTGAGAGCCTCTACCAGTCACCAGGTAATTATCACACGAGATAAAATACAGAAACAAAAATGTGAATCAAGAAACAAAAATCCGAATCAAGAAACAAATATACGAATCATTCTTGATTCTGTGTTTCTACACAGAAACAAAAAATGTGAATCGAAAACTTCTAGAAACAGATATTGGTAGTTACCACAAAAATATTCACCAGTCACCAGGTACGTACCTAGCTGTTACAAAAAGATCGTCTCATCATCATCAGCTTACATACGTCTCTCACTATCAGACACAGGATGACGTGCTGCAGTCTCAGGGGCTAAGTCTTCGGGGTGGACATCATACCTTATGGTAACTCCATATTCCTTCTGTTTGATCTCCATTCAGAACTATTCCTTTGTAATTCCAGGTGCAAGTCCAGCCGAAGCTTGAGACGTCGGAGCCGAAGCCAGGAGTGGAAGTCCAGCTCAGCAACCACGTCCACGCCTTGTGGAATGAACAGATACCCGTTTGCATTGAGGTATGTTTATTTGCGGGGATTTTAGGGCTTTACCATGTTAGGGATCTAAGGTATAATTTTCTTTTTGTATTTGTATTACCTTGTTCTTGTAAGCAAATCTTGCATCTCTTTTTTCACACAATTCCAGAGACTATAAATCTTATGGCTCTAGTGAGCTAGTCTGATGATGGAGTAATCTTCCCTCCCTCATCATCTCAGTCGATAGTCGTCCACTGCTGGAATAAGGGGGCTCCCAAGGATCCCCACAACTCGCGATCCTGCGCTGCCCTCATCCAACGGATTTCCGCCGCCTTCACCATATTCAGGTTCCCGATCGCTACTCGAGAACTCTTCGACTCCGTCGGCCATCTGTTCTGCGAGCAATGTGCCCTGCCTATTACCACTTAAGTTTAACAATTCCTTGGCCCTGTGAGCTACACCCTGGTGTGGTGGTATCTCTTGCAATATTTTAGTGGGAGAAAATATTTAGGAGGTCAGAGGTCGTCCTCTGATCTATAACGTTTGGTCGTGAGTTCATGTATGTATGACTTGGCTCCAGGTCCTGCTAGCGCCAGAATGTCCGGAATGCTACTTATCGATGAGCCGCATAGAAGGGGAAGCTTCATACGACAAACTGCACACACAGCAGCGCGGCTTGCTGCTCGAGAGATGGACCATGCGAGCACTTGTCAACAAGTTAGTATACTCCTGCATCATGGTAGCCTAGTACTTACTCTGAACTAATCCGCATAGATGATGAAGCTTTATACGACAAACTGCATACACACGGCGGCTTGCTGCTCGAGAGATGGACCATGCGAGCGCTTGTCAACAAGTTAGTATACTCCTGCATCATGGTTGCCTAGTACTTACGCTGAACTAATCAGCATAGATGATGAAGCTTTATACGACAAACTGCATACACACCGCGGCTTGCTGTTCGTGAGGTGGACCATGCGAGCGCTTGTCAACATGTTAGTACCTATACTCCTTGTGCATCATGATAACCTAATACTTCGGAGGTAGTGGACTAATAAATACTGCAGGTACTCCTGTATTATGATAGTTAAGTACCTTTGAGGGTAGTAAACCAATACAGACTGCAGCTTAAGATGGTTGCAGAGGTTTCAATTTTATGCAAAAGTTTGACGCGTAATAAATACTTGAACTTAAGCATCTGTAAGCTCTTCATACTAATCAAGCAATAGTACAATACGAGCGCTTCTTAGTAAGTTCGTACTCCCTAATATTTCGTCATTATTTAATAGCACTCCTTCTATTCCAGGACCCACGAAGCTCCCACCTTCATAACGTCGCAATGGCTGCTGAACGCTGTCAGGTCGCAGTTGCACTTCTCACAACTCTCGGCTTGGCTCGCTCGCCTGAAGGGCACCGGTGAAGAGGACCCTACTGAGCGCAGGTATGAACCAGTGGGGTACTGAGTATATCACTGGGGTACTGAGTGAACCAGTAGGCTACTTAATGAATCACTGGGGTGCTGAGTGAAGCAGTAGATCACTGAGTGAAACAGTAGGTCACTGTGTGAATCCCTTCAGTGCTAAAGCCGAGATTCAGATAGGTTTTTTTAGTCTTAGTTCGAACTGCCGTATGTCAAAATCCATACATTTCATCACCCTACTTAGTTCGAACTAAGACTGAAAAAAACGTCTCTGATTCTCGGCCTAAGTGAACCAGTTGAATGAATCTCTAGGGTACTGAGTGAACCAGTAAGTCACTGAGTGAACCAGTTGGTCACTGAGTCACCCAATAGATTAAAGTGAACTAGTAGGGTACTAAAACTGACTCTTCAAGGTCAGTTTTAAAGCCCAAGCTGTGTGTAGGGTTCTGAGTATAATAGTGTGGTTCTTACGGTATTTGCTAGGCTCGTAAGATTTAAGGGCACCGCTGTAAGAATCTACCGAGTGCAGGTTTTCTAATTAATGAACCAATAAGGTTCTTGGTAAACGAATGAAGTAAACCAATAGGATCCTAAAACCATCCGTTTTTTTATTTATGATTTACTACAGGAATAAGTGAACCAATATGGTTCTGTTTATTTGTAACCTAACGACAAATTGTGAATTGTTTCAGACGCAAGCTGAGCCGAGAAACGTGCAACTACAAGAAAATCGAATCAAACTGCGACGAAACGGACCCAGCAAACGAGGAACGCCAACTGAACATAGTTTACTCCATAAAAATACCGGGAGAATCATACAAAATGTCCGAATTCAACAAACCGCCTACCGACCACACGTTCCCAGTCACTGACATAGGGAACAACGTATACCTTAAAGTTTTATTAGAAAGTCTACCGCGAATCGATGATATACCCAACGTAAAATGCACTTGTCAAAAAAGGAGGGCCAGCAAAGAAATGTCCGTGACAACTCATGAAGAATTAGTCGGCCAACTCAATGATCTCAGTATAGGCAATAAGTTTAATCAAAACGGTATAAATTCTAACATTGGTAATTCAACACGTCGTCTATCAATCATATCCAATCCGGGATCCACTGAATATCTATACTCTAACGCACCGGACAAAGAAAAAGAGACCGTATTACTTGACGATAGAATGCATACTTTGTGCAGTGAAAACGGTAAACACAAATGCAACTGCGACGAAGAATCAGACGGTTTAAATCACGCATCTTCCACTAGCTTAAGCGAACCAAAAAAACTCGACGAGAGACGTCTAAAAGAGATAGCTAAATACAAAAGGCGTTTGCGCAAAGAGAGCAAACTTAAATTATGTGACAGCACTTCTTCGGAAGGCGATGGACTGAAAAAAGAAACTCACACATCTATCCCAATTTTGCAGGCTTCTAGATTTGACAGGTTTCGTGCAATAGGATGCTATAGGAACCAGACATATTTGACTTTACCTGCAAGTAGGATCGAAAGCAAATCGCCCTTTATAGACTCTGTGACGATACCGCCAGCGGAATACAAGAAAACAGTCTCAGTTTCCACACAAACTGAGGAAATAACATGCCAATGTGGTGTAAATATAAACCTCAAATGCGAAGAATGTAGAGGCATGGTCCGATCAGACGGCAACTATAATCTAGCATCATTAGACAAATCGGAAGTCCTACTTGACGCCATAGAAAGATGTCAAGAAGAAAACGGTGTCCGCCGTAAAAGAGAGGACGACGAAAAGTCCAAGAAAAAGCTAAAATGTGATAATTTTATTAGTAATAGGTGTGATAATCATAAAGATAATTTAGAAGGTAGTTTTAACATAAAGAGACCTAAATTGAGACGTCTATTTCCAATTGTAGATCGTATAGAAAAGATTGTTAGTGACAGGTTTTATAATACAGAAAAAGATATAGAGCAACTGCATCTTAGGACTGACGATACCGTTTTTTCAACCCCGAAACCTGAGGCAAAAAGACAGAAGACCTTTTCGATAAGCGACGACGATTATGTCCTATACGAAAAATGTGATTACGGGACGATAGATCGATGCGAAACCGACTCTCCTCAGGATAAAAAAGGGTTCCATTTCCCAGATCTCACTCATGATGCCAAAAAGGGGGACTCGATTCCTTCGCCGACAGAAATGGACCGTTTTCGATGGAGATTTGATTCGGCTGCGTCGATGGTGTTTCATACTAAAACTGGGTTGCCGTTGACTTCGAGTCCAGCGCCGTTGAGGAGAGGGAACAACTGTTTTGATTTTGATGATTCTATCAATGGAATTTCTGGGATTAAGAGGTGAGTTTTTGAACGTATTTTTTGATTAGCTTTTGGTCCGTGTGGACATTGATTTTATCATCAACAGCCTATAAGGTAATTGAAAAGGTTTTTACTGTAATTTAGTGTAATTTTTTTTTTATAAATAAATAAATAAATAAGCATCCCACTGCAGAGCACAGGCCTACCCCAAAGGTATGTACGTTAGTCCACCATGTGTTCACGCGGTTTTTCACGAACTTCCTTTAGGTTCCCTGGGGAACGTTGTTCGCTAACATCAGTGCGTATACATAATCATCATCATCATCATCAGCCCGGTAAACCCCACTGCTGGGTATAGACCTCTTCATTTTCACGCCAACTAGAACGGTCCCCCGCTAGTCTCATCCACTGTTTGCCGGCTACTTTACAAATGTCCTCCGACCACCTGGCTGCTGGTCTGCCCACTGATACATAAACGTGTATTAAAAGCTTAAGAAAGAACAAACTTCAAATCTGCAACACACTTCGTCAAAAAGACAATTATTAAATCAGTACAACTATTCATAAAAGTAATGCAACTGTAACATTTTCACTCTGCATACAGGGTGTAACAAAACATGCTAGTACGGTATAGAGGGCGTTTAGATTTTAAACATGTAATGTTATTTTTGCAGTGCTCTGTTCCACCCGCTCTCGCCCCCGTCGCAGCCCGCCTCCCCCGCCTCCCCGGCGCCGCGTAAAGTGCTCCCAACTGTCAACAAGGAGCCCACGCCCAAGCTGAGGATCGGGCCCAGCACTGGACTGCTAGGTAAGCAGTCGTACATAATTTGTACTTCCAGTTGTCCTTTGTTATTAGTGGAATATTTTTTCGATTTTGAAATGAAAACAAACCATTATTATTTAGTTATTTGAGTGCTAGCAAGGTTCGTATAATAAATACTACATCGACCATTGCTGATCAACAGGGTTTAAAAACCCTGTTGGAGCCTTTAGGGGGTGCTTCAGACCATCAAACTGAACAACTTTCACTATATGGAGCCAACTTCGAAATCGCGAAAAAAAAGTCAGTTGTCCCATACATTTGAGTCGAGTTGGTACTGCAGTTTTGTATGAAACAGGTGTTTATTTTTTTCGAGATTTCGATGTTGGCCATAGTGAAAGTTGTTCAGTTTGATGGTCTGAAGCAGCCCCTAAAGGCTACAACAGGGTTTTTTTACATCCTGTATTGTGGTCGCACCCATCCCCCCTTCCCCCCCTTTGTTTGTTTGGAGGTATGTTGTCCCCTTTGAACACATACCTCCAAACTTATGGTATTTTGTTTTCATTCTCGGGTATGCAGGTTTCCTCACGATGTTTTCCTTTAACGCCGAGCTAGTGATAATGGTAAATACAACCGTACATAAATTCCGTAGAACTTAGTGGTACAGGTCAGGAATCAAACCGCCGCCTCGTGATTGAGTCGCAAGCTACTGAATCCACCAAACAATGAACAATCTACTAAATATTTTACAGGCACATTCGAGGAGTCTGCGTTGAAAGGTCGCTTGGAGCCAGTGGCGACCGTCCACGGCTTCACGGCCGAGCTGGGCGCCTCGGGAGCTTTCTGCCCGCCCCACAAACGACTGCCCGTCACTGTGTTCTTCTATGCGCCGGGTGGCACCAATGCGCCTTACATGGTTAGTGATTTGAATAAATAGGGTTAAATAAATAATTTCATCCAATGTTTTGATACTTTATTTTGAAAACACGTATAATAATTAGTGATAATTAATTACCTACTTTTAGTTTTACAAACATTGTTGTATGTGAATACGATTATTTTTGTTGTTATGTAATGTCATGAGTTATGCTCATGGTTTGACTTATGCGATTTTTTCGTTTACGATTACGATCAAATATTGGTTGCGCCGTGTGGTTTGGGCTTAGAATGGATTACCAAATTCTTCCCGTGGTTTTCGTACGAGGCGACTAAGGGATAAGTGCATGCTGTGTTTATCTGTAATTACTTGTACATTTAGATAAAATCTGTTAAATAAGTACTTAAGCTTGCATTGATGTAACAACTGTTGATGAACCAATAAAAATAAATAAATAAAAAAATAAATAAATAAGGGTTGCATGGTAATTGTAAGCGAATTTTTTTTTCGACTTTTCATACAAACGTTCGATCAGCTGATTGCAGTTAGTATGGAAATGTTTCTTTGAGAAAGTTGTTTAGTATCATGGGTACAATCACCCCTTAAAGTGATGCAACTGTTTACCCTAACACCATGTATAGCCAGCCACCTATCAATTTACACGTATGTTTATCTTAATACCTTCAGCAGCAGGTAATGGGTTCGCGTCCCGTTCTACCTAATTATTTCAATCTTTTTCTCCCCTCTGAACGGAAAGCTTCAATTAACGTCCAGCTGCGCTAAACGAAGTTGCCGCTTTCCACCTCCGTCGAGGAGAAAAATAGTATACTAACCTCGGGCAGTAAATAAGAAAGCCTCAGATCACATGTTTGCATGAGTTTACATGAGATCTGAGACCTTTCTTACTTTCCTGCCCTCTGTGTGTAACTGTGTAATCTACTATAATTTAATTTGAAATGGTTTCTGAAACTCAAACAAACCATTTAAAACCAAAATCTCTCTCATCCACCCACCCACAGGGTCACATAAACCTCGGCCCGTCAGGCTACCGCGTGGCCCGCTCCGGCACCATCCAGGTGTCCCTGTTCAACCCGCACGGCACGCTCGTGAAGATGTTCGTGGTGCTCTACGAGCTGACGAGCATGCCCGCCATGGCGCGCACCTTCCTGCGGCAGAGGACGCTCTACATGCCGGCCGGCGCCGACCCGCCCGAGCCCAGGGCTCTGCACAAGTGGCTCAGATACCTCATACACCTCAGGTGAGCTGACTCTACAGACAGATGCAATCCTAGATGGACAGAAATCTGGTCGTCTTCAGCCTCTGTATGCCGTATTCGACCTCTTTACGTTATATTCGGCCTCTGTTCGTCATATTCTATCGATACTTAATAGTTTCTATTCTGAACACCATTTATAGAAACGTAAATTGATTGTTATATGTATAAAATCTATATGTGGATGCTTGTAAATGGCTAATGGTTTGTTATTTTAAGTATATTATTTTGTAAAAGAGGCTGTTAGCATCCCGAATAATATAATATAAAATAAAATGAAATATTCGGCCGCTGAACGACATATTGGGGCTCTGTATGTCATAGTTGGCCTCTGTATATCATATTCGGGCTCTGTTTGCTATCTTCGGCCTCTGTATTGCAGTCTTCGGCCCAAGTCGAATTCGGCCTCTGTATGCCGTCGTCGGCGTCTCTTCTCTCTGTATGGAATCTCTTTCTTGAAGAAATGATGTCAAGTGATAGATAGCCCTTTCCTCCAAAAACACTGCATTAGAAACCTACTATTCTACTCTGGAATTTATATTTTTTTACTAAAATGCCTTTTCTCTTTCTTTCACAGATTCATGACGTCAAAATCCGGTAAACTCTACCTCCATACAGATATACGTATAATAGTTTCCCGAAAAGCTGACTTGGATACGGCGACGGCACATTCCGCCTTATTCCGCCCCATACCGACCAATCACAGCCCCATCACGTCACCGCCGACCAATCAGAGCGAAGGAAACAAACCGACCAATAACAAGAAAGATTATCTGACCAATGAGGGCGCTGGGACTTCGAAATTGACCAATCGCGCGCCTAATCGTGTTTTTGGCGGTTGCAGCGAATTCGATTCTGAGAGGAAAGTGCCAGAAATCGGTTATGATACTCAGAATGGGGTGTCTTATGAATTGAGAAGTTTCACTTACGCGCCGGAGAATCCGAAATATTCTCCGCGATAATATTGGACGAAGTTAAGATGTGGGTTGAAATATATGTTTTTTAGTGCCTGTCATGTACTATTTGATTGTTCGTGTTAATAATATGTATGTATTAAAATGAGAAAGAATATATTTTTGGTTTTTATAAAAATGTTGTGTTTTTTTATTTTGTTGGTCAATACACACTGAATCTAGTTTCTTTAATAATATTATACACTTACTATCATGGACTCTTCTAACCAACCTGAACACTTAAAAGTAGAATTACAAAACACATTAAATCCCAAAAAAAACTGTTGTTCCACACAAAACTGCGTTGCAATACTTAATTATACTTACCACTTTTTTTTGTATGGAACATAGGTAATTTTTTTTCTTTTGCGATTTCAAAAATGCTGGGCTAGAAAAATCATCGACTCGATAGAAGAATATAGAGAAAACAAAAACAAGTTAATACAATAATTTATTTGTATAAATAATCATGCCAATTATACAGTCATACCAATAAATTAACTTCACGCTATGGCATCCACTTAAAATATAATTAATATAAATAAATGCTAAATCGAAATTTGGGCAAACACGATTTTTCATAGAAAATTTCGGAAATAAAATGTTTTATTTGCTTTGGTTAACAATTGTCGAAGTTAAGCAACGCTAACCGTTGCATATCTTTGGATGGTTGACCGGTTTATTTATATTTCATCTCGAGCGCATCTTCGGAAAGCACGTTAAGTGCTTAGCCCCGAAATGGTCAATGAAGCCCTGTCTATTGTTTAATCTGCCATTTTCGAAGCGTTGATTTTGCATAATCTAGTTTTAGTGTAGACCTGGGCAATAACTTATATTTCGTTTTCCGAAATTTCCTTTTCCATGATCCAATAAATAATAAATCTAAGGCAATAAATATTAAACAATAAAATTACTAAACTATTTTGTACATAACATAACTTAAGCAGGTATTTCAAAAGCTTTTTTATCAGCCTATGTGCTATAGCCTCACTGGCAACTTTAGATCGCAGAATTTATTTATAAGGACTATGTATTAATGAATTAAAGTGTTACAGTAAATAAAATTGTCCTGAAATTGACATTCACTGGTAAAGAAATAAGCTTTCTAATGAGGAAATTATTATCAGAATTTGTTCTAACTATATTAAAGCCTCTGTTAATCAGTAATCTAACAAGATTTCAATTAAAGACATCACTTTGCTTAGCGTCATTTGACTGGATTATTATCTTTTTATCGCCTAGTTGTATTCTGTCATTTCCTCGATTCAAGAGTCAAAGAATTCCTCGACTCATCCTGGAAATGGTCGAGAAATTGGTATCTGATAATGGTTGAAATTTATTGGAAGTCCTTTCTTTCTTTTTTAGCAAGAGATACATTTTCCCATAAAATGTTTGCAGTCCGATATTATTTGTAGACATTTTTGACTTACACTGAGACTTTGACTGAGTGAAAGTCGGCTCGAGTCGAAGTAATCTTGAGAAAGTAACTAAGAATACAAATGTAAATAATGTCTTAAAGTATCAAAATGTAAAGTCAAATAACGGTTAATCAAAGTGAGATCTGTACACTTAGGTTCAATATGCATAGGTACGAGTTATCTATCTATTACCAAATTGTTTAGTTTTTTTTATCCCAGTTACAAAATAGTACATTATGATACAAGTGAGCTAAGGTGATCAATACACTCGAGTCTGCATTGAAGCCCGAGCCGAAGGCGAGGGCGTAATGGAGCCGAGAGCACCAGTAACCAATGCTCACATGCTTCAAATGAGGTTTTTCAACACACTTGTGAGGAAAAAATATATGAAATTTCACAAATAGGTTTAGCCAAATATTTGTAAATATTGCACACGAAATTCGTTTTTCCCGGTGCGTTTTATTTGCTTAGCGCACTTAAAGTGCGCTAATGTAAAGTAAAACGAACACGTGTTGTAATCTGCATTATGTATGAACTTAACAACGGTGCAATAAGATATATTTTACGAGCAAGTGTGTTGAAAAATTAGTTTCAATTACACAAAAAAACTGTAATCTCTCTTAATTACAGACTGGTTTGTTTAGACGTGTAACAATACACACACAATATCATAATATTTTTGCGGATATCCTTGGTCTAATATATTTAAAATTACAAGCTAATTTGACTGGCTAATAGAACGAGACGGTATAATGTGTTATACTCTCGTTAGATGAGGGCGGCTATAGGCTTGTACGTTTCTTTCGATCTGCGCTCTGTACGGAGTATTGTGGAGGTTCACATCGAGTTCAACATCGGTCTCCTGGGAACAGAAAAGAAAAGGGGTAAGTAAGATATAGTAGATTACACACCAAGGGCAGGAAAGTAAGAAAGGTCTCAGATCTTATGTAATTGTTGGCCGAGGCGAAGCCGAGGTAAACAAACATGTTCTCATCTGAGGCTTTCTTATTTACTGCCCGAGGTTAGTATACAATTTTTCTCCTCGAATGAGGTGGAAAGCGGCAACTTTGTTTAGCTAAGCGGGACGACAATTGACGCTTTCCGTCCGGAGAGGAGAAAAGAATATAATTAAGTACCTATTATATTCCTATTATAGTAGATAACACACCGAGGACAGGAAAGTAAGAAAGGTCACAGATCTCATGTAGGTAATTGATCGATCTCTAATCAATCACAATTTCTCACTCTATCTCTCAGCGTAACATTACACATAGGTACTTCGCACGGAACGCATTTCAACAGCATTCGTTTTACTATCATGCTTCTATACCCAGCACTCCATAACATACATAAGTGTAGTCACCAACACTCCATTGGGATTCGAACCAAGGACCCTGGTTTGGCAGTCCGGCGTGGAAACCATTACACCAACCGGGTCGTCATACAGACAGACTACGGCCTGTCACAGGCTAAGATTCTGACATACCTACTTTTCTCTCCTCATCCACTTTCATACATCTCTTCATACACTTTCGTTGGTTGAGGGTGCTACGCACTTGTCCTTTTCGGAGAAGACCATTTATGAATGAATGCATGTTTTAAATAAGTAAGGAAAACGTTGAAACAGGAAAACAATTATTAGTCTCGTAATTGTGTTAATAATAATGGCGATTGTATGTAAATTTGTATCAGTCCAGTCTAAGTATGTACCTCACACAGGTAATTTTTGTTTTTATGTTAAAAATTAACGTAATGGTATTCGATAAATGAAACCAAATAAATTCTTGTAAGTATACAAATATTTTGTAATACAGTCCTTATACTTTCGTCCATTCTGTCCATAGACAAATTACTCTAGCGATAGACTTGCCCTTGCATAGAAGCAACATGTTCCACTTGAATGAGGTGTACGCTACCTGATTGATGTTCCCGAGTTCAATTCGTCACTATGGCAATGACAGACCGCAATGTGTCATTTTGTGTTGTTTTGTGTGACATGTTGTTTGTTTGAACGAGCGTGTCTATCGCTAGAGTAATTTGTCTATGATTCTGTCTCAATAACTCGCTCATTTTTGCACCTATTGAATCGTTTGGCATGTAGATATAAATAACAGTAGGTAGGCGTACCTAACCCAAAAACAGAAATGCAATAATTATGAAGAAACAAATTTTTTCAACCCCCCAAGTTCGACTTTTCTAGAATCGGTTGTAGCCAGAGCTCGTTAAAGCCCGACCAGAAATATAAAAACATACATACATACATACATACGCTCGAAAAACATAACCCTCCTTCTGTCGCAGTCGGGTAAAAAAAACCTCGCCATGTTGCGGAAAGTCATTGGAACTAATTTGTGTACTTGGAACACTAACAGTCGATTGCAGCGCCCCCAAACCAGGTTTTTTATATTCCTGGTCAGACTTTACAAAACATGTTCACCTAAGTAAAAGCTAAGGAGCAAGCGAAGCAAGCCCAACTTTTGTATCACCACGATTTAGCTTTAGATAAAGATTTATCTGTTTTGATTTTTGTCTTAGAGCGAGCGAAACGAGCTCGACTTTTCTCCGCTCAACTAAAGTGCCTATTTGCTGCCCCATAGTAAAATGCTACCCGGGGCATTTGCCCCAGCCTCACTTACGCTACGATACTGTGGCGGTCCTGGTTCCGACCTGTTGCCGACCGCTGGTCTATATTATTATTGTTGGTTGGGCTATTGCAAGCAAGGGTCGTTATGTAACACTGCGACCATCGCTGGTCTTTTGTGTTCGCCCCAAGCTCACCCATATTTTACGCATACCTCCGAACTTGTGGTATTTTCTTTTCATTCTCGGGTATGCAGGTTTCCTCACGATGTTTTCCTTCACCGCCGAGCTAGTGATAATGATAAATACAACCGTACATAAATTCTGTAGAACTTAGTGGTACAGGCCAGGAATCGAACCGCCGCCTCATGATTGAGTCGCTAGCTCTCTTCCGTATGGACTATCATCGCTCTTTGTCTAGTCTGGTCTATAACATACCTCAGTGGGATCCATACTGCGTGACCAGGGTCCCCAGCCGGGCTCCTCCTCGTGGTCATAGTGATGCTGGTGTTGAGCATGCTCGTAGTATATCACCTGGGGACAACGATCAATTGTTTATTACAGTTTGGAGGCTTTAGAATGCGTTGTGGACGTGGCACAGGTGCAAGAAGCAGACAATACATTTGCACAGAAAATACACCAATAGTTTCTAAGAATGGGGGGGGGGGGGGGGAAATGGGGTGATTGGGGATCTACCTCCTAGCGGTCCACCCCGGGCAACGGCATCACAAGCTACCAAGTTTGTGGTGGCGGCTGAACGATCCCCCACAGCGGTGTGGTAGGCTCCGCAAGGAGCCGCCTGGCTCGCGACCACCCTCCTGCCGGAGTCTGGCGCCAAGCAGCTTGCTGCGTTCCGTCAGTGTGCAGGAGTGCCAGTGCACTTCTGGGTAAGCTCGCTACATCTTCGGCCCCATCTTTGTCCTGGGGACTAGATTGGGGTCAAGAGCAAACCCATCAATAATAAAAAAAAAAAAAAAAAAAAGAAACCGTAGAAATAAAAGGTACTAGAAGGAAGCACGTGTCTTGTCATATTTACTCAGTAAGAGATGCACATAGCAAATTCGCTCTAGTTAAAAAAGGAGATCGCTACATATTGCTGTCCTTATCGACGTAACCACTTTTTTGTTCTACGACGGCTGTCTGACTCCGGAGTCAGACATCTATTTTCATACAAATTGTATAGGATTTTATGACTATCGCTATCTCATACGCGGTTACACTGATGTTCCGTCTACCAGCGCAAGCGAAAATTCTTCGCCTATGCTAATTACTAACAACCGTACCCAGTAGACTGGAAGCATTCCCCCTCTGGATTGCTTGCTTAGTTCGTTCACACACGATGACGCACTGACGGAGCGGCAGATGTCAGTCCATAGAACCACACCCGGCGCGTTAGTGCGTCACCGTGTGTGCTTCTACGTGCGGCTTCATATAACTCCTTGCTTCATAAATGACGGACTGACGTCTGCCGCTGCGTCGATGCGTCATCGTGTGTGAACGCACTTATCCGCTGCCGGAGGAAGCTGCCAGCTCTCTTGTCACCTGTGCTCTCGACCAGGCGTGCGGACAGCTATTTGCTTGTGGTCCCCATGGACCAAGGGTTTCTACCCCACAAGGCATGAAAATGTATCCTGTATATAATGTAAAGAATTGACGTTTAATAAGTGTGCTTCAGGCTCCTATATTGAATAAATTATTTTGAATTGAATTGAATTGAATTGAATTGAATATCCCTCCCCAAATAATAAATTGAATAGGTACACAATTGAAATTACTTCACTAGATAGAATTTCTTTTCGAAAAGTTAAGAAAATAACGTAATTTTAGCATTTTTTTCTCAAACTAGAATAATTTGCAACCGTTTAGGTATAATTATTGGAATTTTACTCACATATTCACTACCTACTAGTTTATCTAGTGAAATCATCAATCAAAGATTACTTAAAAAGAATTTTCTTTCTAATAGAAAATAAGGCGCTCACGCACTTTAAGGAGGGCTGGGCAATCGTGTTCTCATAGAAGATATTTGCCTGAACCTATGGCCCCTAAAGCTAGTTAAGCAACAAACAAAACAAGTTATCTGTTAGATAGTTTACCTACTTAACCGTTGAAAGTTCGTAAGGTAAAGTATTCCTACAATTAAGTCAAAGGATGCCATTCAAAGGCAGTCATTCCACTTTCACTTAACCTCTACCTTCATTGGAGTCACGAATAAATCGATTCGATTATGGATTCCGCATAATTTTGTTTATGTTTTATTTATGTTTGAGTGGTAGTGTAGTCGTTAGTAGCCTTGGCTTCCGTGCAAGGGGCAGCGGTTCGATCCCGGATCAGGCTAATGCTAATAATGTTTTAGTAACATAGGTCATCATCATATCGTATGGAATTTTTTTTGTCTTCCTGCTTGGATCCAGGGAGGTTAAAATTTCGAGGTCAAGATGTTTTAGTAACATAGTTAGCTATGTATTATCTAGAATTCTAGACACATTGATATCTTCCGAATAAAAAATAACTAAATTCACAATCAACGTTCCAAAATTGGCAGAACCAAAACAACTCCCAAGATATCTTTTTAGTGTTTCGACCAAAATTGGCAAAATGGAACCGAAACAAATCTTGTTGTTGTGTGTATATAGGGTCCTTCTTAATATGCTGACTCATTTTAAGGGGATGATCAGACCATCAAACTGGACAACTTTCTCTAAGGGACCAACATCGAAATCGCAAAACAAAAATAAACTGTTCCATACAAAACTGCAAACCTACTAGAGCCATGGGACAGCAGATTTTTTTCGCGATATCGTTGTTGGTCTCGTAGAGAAAGTTGTTCAATTTGACGGTGTGATCATCCCCTTAAAAAGCTATATGGTGGCACGGACGGAATCCTCGATGGGCGAGCCCGACTCGCATTTGGCCGGTTTTTTACTTTAATAATTGTGTAAACCAGCCTACAATCGGAAACACCTTTTGATCAAAAATCGATTCGTTCCCTCAATTTCATTCAAAAGCGTAGAAAGAGAAGGAACTAGAAGGAAGCACGTGTCTTGTCATATCACTCAGTAAGAGATGCACATAGCAAATTCGCTCCAGTTAAAAAAGGAGATCGCTACTTATTGCTGTCCTTATCGACGTAGCCACTTTTTTGTTCTACGACGGCTGTCTGACTCCGGAGTCAGACATCTATTTTCATACAAATTGTATAGGATTTTATGACTATCGCTGTCTCATACGCGGTTACACTGATGTTCCGTCTATCAGCGTAAGCGAAAAATACTTCGCCTATGTTCAAAAGTAAAAAAAAGAAAACGAAGCGTAAAAGAATGCTACTAATGACCGACTCGATTGCATATTCGATTCGATACAACTCGGTTATTAATCGGATGTATGTAAGTATGTAGGTGAACCGGTCAGGTGGTGAACTAGAAAAAAAAATGTGAGTGAAATATTTAACGGTTAACATGAATGAAATGAATGGGTCAATCATTTATGATTGAGATTTTGTGCAGTGGATTTTGTATAGACCACCCTTTTTCTTCATGTGGGTGTCGTAGGACCCGATTAGTATAAGCATAGCATAATATGCTCCCCGAGTCAGTGATATTCTGAAATCTCAGGGTCCTTCTTAATATGCTGACTCTTTTTTAAGGGGATGATCACACCATCAAACTGAACAACTTTCTCTACAGGACCAAAATCGAAATCGCGAAAAAAAATCTGCTGTCCCATACATTTGGTTAAGTTGGTTTGCAGTTTAGTATGGAATAGCATTTTTTTTTTCGCGACTTCCATGTTTGTTTCATAGAGAAAGTTGTTCAGTTTGATGGTCTGATCATCCCCTTAAAAAATTGTCTGCATATTAAGTTGGACCCTGTATTCTGTCTACACCGAGAGAGATTGCAGTCGTGAGTTTATAATAAAGGTTGGACATTATACTTAACCCTACAATAAAGGTTGCAGTGTCAAGTTCCTGCACTTTCTCTGCGCGAGCGCATGCCGTTGCATCCGTGACCGCTTGCACCTTTCATCTACATACAATTATACATAAGTTCACGCAAATATCCCATGGGGGTAGGTAGAGACCACGGACCGCCACACGCTACGACTCTGACACACCTCTTTAGCCTCATTAAAACATTGTTAATTGAAATTTATTGACACAGGCGTTACTTTGCGGAAATCCATGATTAACAGGTAGATGACACGACTGTGACGAGACCTCCGCTTTTAACCTAGTAGACAAAGTTGTATTACGTTATGCCATAGAGGTAAGTATATGTATACTCTAAGCGTTATGCAATACAACCTGCCCATCAAATAATTTCTACTCTACACGTGTTTCGCTCCACCAAGGAGCATCCTCAGGAGTTAGACCGACGAACGTTCGAAACAGAGTTGTTACCCCGCCGAGCGTCCGACACCGAGACCGATGTTAATTGAATTTAAAATGTATAGTTTCAAAACTACAAAGGCTTAAGGGTATATTATTCGGAGCGCGCTCCATACAAACGTACTATGGTGATATTTTCAATACTTACCAATTTAAGTCAATGAAATTTTGCAGAAACAATCTAGAAACAAATTTCTATGCTTGTATGGAGTCCGATTTTCGTTAAAATGTATAGTTTTCAAGTTACAGTGCCTCAAAGATTTCCATACAAATCTTAAATTAATCCTAGCATTGAAACTGTATATTTTAACGAAAATCGGACTCTATAGAAGCATAGAAATTTGTTTCTAGAATGTTTCTGCTAAACTTCATTGACTTTAATTGGTTAGTATTGAAAATATCACTATAGTACGTTTGTATGCAGCGCGCATTTTCGCTCTCGGAATAATATTCTCTTAATTAAATTTAAAATGTATAGTTTCAAAATTACAGTGGCATAAAGATATCACAAAAATGAAATTAATCCGAGCATTGAAACGATGTTTTTAACAGAAATCTGACAATTAGGGTCCTTCTTAATATACCTACCTGACACTTTTTTAAGGGGATGATCAGACCGTGACCGTGAACAATTTTCTCTATGGCACCAACATCGATATCGCGAAAAAGAAATCATCGGTCAAACTGCAAACCTACTTGAGCCAAATGTATGGGACAGCTGATTTTTTCTTCGCGATTTCGATGTTGGTCCCATAGAGAAAGTTGTTCAGTTTGATTGTCTGATCATCCCCTTAAAAAAGTGTCAGCTTATTAAGAAGGACCCTGTATGTTAACGGAAATCTGACAAGGTATCGATACAGATATTAAGATAAGATGAGAATAGATAAGATGAGAATAGATAAGATGAGAATAGATAAGATGAGAATAGATAAGATAAAACTATAGATATTGACTTGTATTATAATATCTGTGATATTGGTTTCTTTTCTACAGGCTGTGGTTTTGATTAGTGACGCGCATTTAGGGGGTGCTCAGACCATCAAACTGAACAACTTTCACTATGGAGCCAGCATCGAAATCGAAAAAAAAAAACAGTTTCATACAAAACTGCAGTACAACTCGACTCAAATGTTTGGGATAGCTGATTTTTGTTTCGTGATTTCGAAGTTGGCTCCATAATTAAAGTTGTTTAGTTTGATGGTCTGAAGCACCCCCTAAATGCGCGTCGCTGACCAAAAACCACAGCCAATAGTGTTAAGAGAATTTTATTCCGAGAGCGAAAATGCGCGCTGCATACAAACGTACTATGGTGATATTTTCAATACTTAAGAAATAAAGTCAATGAAGTTTTGCAGAAACAATTTAGAAACAAATCTCTATGCTTGTATAGAGTCCGATTTTAGTTAAAATGTACAGTTTCAATGCTAGGGTTAATTTAAGATTTGTATGGAAATCTTTGAGGCACTGTAACTTTAAAACTATACATTTTAACGAAAATCTGACTCTATACAAGCATAGAAATTTGTTTTTAGATTGTTTCTGCAAAATTTCATTGACTTTAATTGCTTATTATTGAAAATATCACCATAGTACGTTTGTATGGAGCGCGCTCCGAATTATATCCTCTTAAAATTCTTCAAACTAGGCCATAGCTTCGTTTTTATGGAGCGCTTTATCAGATATATCCTCTTAAGCACAAGTTTTTGCATGACTCATTGAAATTCGCAAAACATTACAGTCTCAACAAATTGTTTTACTAATGATAATGGGACTGGACTCATCCGGCATCCGGATATATTAAGTACATCAAGTTTATCTCGAATGAAAACCAGTTGTGGGGTAAATCAGTAGGTACCTAGTTAATGATGCTGGAATCTTGAAGAAAGTGGGGTAGGGGGTAAAGATGTCTTTGATGTTTTGCGAAATTACGAATATTGTCGCAATTCTTCTTCTTACATACATACATAGCTCACGCCAGTGTCCCATTGGGGTAGGCAGAGACCACGGACCGCCACACGCTACGACTCTGACACACCTCTTTAGCCTCATTAACATTCTTCTTATTTTCGTGTCAATTGTTCCTTGGTGTTTCTTCATGGGCTTTGTTAATAAGCAGATGGTTTTTTTACCCGACTGCGCGACGCAAAGGAATAGGGTAATGTGTTTATATAAGGCTTATTACACTTGGTAAAAAAAACTTTTTGAAAATAACGTTAAACTCTCATTTTCTGTAATTCTGTAGAAATTTTTAATAATAATATAGGATGGGCTTAGATTATCATAGACATATACTTTTTCTAAGAGGATGGGGTACAAAAAGTATTGAAATGTTGACGACGTCTCTTGTGGGTATTTATACTCTGAAATGGAATCCGAGATCAAAACTTAAAAAAAAAAAAGAGCCTCTTTTTTTTTAATTTTGATCTCGGATTCGATTTCAGAGTAGGTATAGTAACATTTTTCATACAAAGCCCACGTTTTGACATTCGATTAATTAGTTGTACGATCACCTATAAAACAGCAGATTTTTTTTCGATTTCGACTTAGAAAAATGTTCACCATGAAGGTCCTATCGTCTTCTTAAAAAATCGTCGGCGGTACGGGGTCAGCCTTAGGGTGTGTTTCTTGGTGTTGTGTCTACGAATAAAGAAATCTTTATTCGTAGTGTTGTGTGTATTTTTATAATCATATTTGTGCTGAGCTGTACTGGATTTTCGACTGTTCTTTCATATGTGAATGTCATTCATTCATTCAAGTTTCATTCATTTAAAATTGACAAATAAAATAAACAATCTAGCCGCTGGTGGTCGGGTTTTAATACACAATTAATTCAACTAGGTTGGTTTTTAAGGTTAGGTAATTAATCTTAAAGAGTTTATCAAGCTATAAACTATCTTATAATTATAACACATTAGAGTACAATTTAGGTACTAATGTAACAAACAAGTCACGCTTGCGCTTAGCAGTGTCGTAAAAGAAAGTGTTTTTATAAAGTGTAAATGTGACCTTAATTTTGTAATTATTTTGAATGGAAAGTAAAGTTTTTAAGGTTTGTAAGAAGCTTCATAAACTATTCTATTCTTTTTAGTAGGCAGGACCGGCTAGGGTTGCCAGATGGCCGGAAATTCCGGAATTTTGCGTCTGGTCTCTTGTCCAGTTTATTAGTATAATCGTGGTTGGAGTTTGTAGTTTACAAGAAAATTTTCAGCGCAATTACGTAAAGTGGCTGTTATTGCACTGCATTTAGGTTCATAATGCAGCTTATAAAACACGCGAGCTTTTTACTTCACATTAACGCAATAGTGCTGATCAGAAAATATCTCCACGCGCAGTACTAAATCGAAAACGAAATCTGCCCGCCATTTTTCACAAATATTTGTCTAATCTTATTTGTGAAAAAAAAATCCTATCAAACTCGAGAGCGTTGGTCATTACGGTCTCGGCTGTTTACCGCACTCGCCTTCTGCTCGAGCTTGCAATCCAGCCTCGACTGTAATGACCAACATAGCTCACTTGTCATCCTACTATTCACCTCGGGACCTGAAATTATACACAGCATATTTTTTGTGCCAATTCATTTGAACATTACTTTTCTGGTAAGCTATTGGTCAACTCGCTGTCGGACCTAATGTATAAATAAATAAATAAATATCTTGGACAGTGTCACACAAATTATCTAGTCACATTTAAAGTTCCAGAATCTAGCCTGGACTTGTATTATGATAACTAGACAACGATATAGGATACATATATAGATACAAACATCCATGACTCGGGTACAAATATTCATATTCGTCATACAAATATTTGTCCCTTACGGGATTCGAACCCGCGACCCCCGGCACAGCAGGCAGGTTCACTACAGACTGTGCTGTCGGGCCGTCTAAAATGTATGAAGCTTACCTTCTGCGGCGGTTGATGCTGTTTCTTCAGGTCAAGCCAGAACCTCGCCAGGTTGATGCCCAGGCCTACCAGCGCGATGAGGAAGAATTTCACCTGGAGAAGAAACCTTAATGTTAGTCATTAATGTAGTTACTTTTGTATTAAAACTATCCCAAGATGCAAGGAAAGAGCCTCTCCGATTGACAAAACTTGAGTTTGTCAGGCCCAAAATGGGGCCTAGATCAGTGGCGGATACAGATGGGGGTCGCGGAGGGCGCGCGCCGTCCCCTTACGGGGCCGCCCGTAGTGCCGCCCGCGCCGCCCCCCATATGTATGCGCACGGATAGAACAACGGCTGCCAAAGCCAACATTCTCCTTCGAGCTCTCTCTAATTGCGAGTTTATTATCATGCCACTTCTGCGACTCGTGTTTTTATTACGATCAAATCAAGCTCTAGATATCTTTAGCGCCCCCCCTTGAATTTTTTCTGTATCCGCCACTGGCCTAGATACGTACATTGCTGACTGTGACTGGCTAATCTTTACACTACAGCATGAGTGATTGTCATGCGATGTTACACGACAATCACGCATGCTTCACGAAAGACGAAAACCAACCATGAAGAGAAGATTTCAAATGTGAAAGAATTAACAAAATCAATTCAATACCTAGTTTTCGTGTAAAACTCCATTCACAAATGACCAAAAATAGCGTGGCAACATTATGTTGCGACTATTTTTTAATACTACTTTTTTGTGTAGATAAGTTTAGCGTTAATTTAACAAATGCCTAAGGGTAGCCAGTGGGCTAGTTTCGAATGGGCTATGTATCATTATCTAAACATATGGATGGGTGAACTAAACTTGTAATTCTGGATTTTGGAAGACAGGGTGAAATTGATATCGTTGGCATTTTTAAACTAAGAGTCTACCCATCTGAACAATTTTTACTATGGGAGCGAACCGATAGTAGCAAAACAAAAATCTGCTGTTTCATACAGTTGACTCGAGTAAAATGTCAGTTTATCAGTTTAGTATGGAACAGCAAATTTTTTTGTCTCTACGATTGGTTCTCTCCCATAGTGAAAGTTTTTCAGTTTAATGGGTAGACTCTTAGTTTAAAAGGATGCAAATGATATCAAATTTCACCCTGCAAAAGCGAATTCCCTTTTTCGACACGCTTTTCTTTTTCAAAAACGAACATTCAACGCCGAATTAAATAACCGTTTTGTTTATAAAGGATAACAACTTTCTCTGTTTTCGAGGACAGGTTTCTGAAAGCGAAACTAGATCCGCAGGTGTATCGAATTCATTTCAAACGCTATATTATGTAACTGAACATGCTTTCACTAAGTATCTAATGACAGCATTGTATGTAATAATAGTAGACCAAGACCGTCGTAGGATATCCGGAACGACTTTATTTATAATCATTAACGAACGTATGTTTATACATCATCATCATCAGCTTATCGTCCACTGCTGAACATATAGGCCTCTCCCAAGGTGCGCCACAAAACTCAGTCCTCGGCCTTCCTCATCCAGTCGCTCCCCGCTACTTTTTTCAGGTCGTCTAAGCGGGCAGCAGGGCGTCCCACACTACGCCTACCAGTTCGTGGTCTCCGCTCTAGAACGCTGCCTAGGGCGCCTTATTTTTTCTCTGTATTTTACTGTTTATATTTTGGTGTAAAATTGAGTATATTTGATTGATTGATTGAACGCTGACTCCCCAGGTTGTCAGTTCTTCAGCAGATATGACCAGGCAATTGCCACTTCAGCTTGCTAATAGATTTGTTTTGAATATGCACTATTAGCTATATGAACAACATGAAAACTGACGTAATGCGTCAGTTAAAGTATGACCTTTGACTTTGAACGGCTGTATCTCCTAAACCGACTGACAAAAAATGCCAGTTTTTGTACTGTTCACATGGCTACAGTGCATATTACAATAATACCATTCAATTTTAGCAACCAAACCAGACGTTTGATGGGCCGTAACTCCTAAACCAACTGGAGTTATGCAGGCAGACTTGGTCCATCCCCATCAGAGAGATGCTCTCTCCCCTATGAACACTAAATCAGCCTAGCAGCTGATGGTTACCAAAAGTACGCTTATTTCGTATACTAGGACAGGATAGGCTCGGGGTGGAGCACCTCCTTCGCCATCCCTTAGTCCTCTAGGTCTTCCTTTGGTTTCCTCAGGACTCTATAACTCCTCTTCAACAGGCTTGAATAATTTTGTAAATTGGGACCGATAGCGTTCACACAAACTTATAGCAATTTTTTTTTTTATGTGTGAAATTTTATTAATAAATAATAAATAGCTTAAGATACATAAACAGTCAATGAAATACAAATTCAGTTAAATAACCCGCCCCTTGTCGATTCTGGCGCAAAGGAGCCCCTAATGCTAATTAGTTACATAATCTTACCTGAAGTTTGAAAGACAGGATCTGCAGCAAAGTTCCGATCTTGGCTTTCAGGACGGCACCAAGGATGAGAAGCTTTAGGATGGCCTTCTTTTTCTTCTTCTTCTTGCCTCTTTGCTCTAGAACATTGTGGTTGTAATATTAAATACCTTGAGAGGTTTAGATCTATAGAGTGAAATTGATATCATTAGCATCCTTTTAAACTAAGATTCTACCCATCGAATTGAACAACTTTTACTATGGGAGCAAACCGATCGGAGCTAAAAAAAATCTGCTGTTCCATACTAAACTGCAATGCCTACTCGATTCAAATATATTATGCAACAGCAGTTTTTTTTTGTTCCGATCGCTTTGCTTCCACAGTAAACGTTTTTGATGGGTATACTCTTAGTTTAAAAGGATGCTAATGATATCAATTTCACCCTGTATAAAGGTGTATATATCTACAGGTGTAACAAAACATGTAAGTAATATTTAAAGGGATGGTTCAGACATCAAACTGAACAACTTTCACTACTTATAGAGACAACTTCGAAATCGCGAAAAAAATATCAGCTGTCTCATACATTTGACTCAAAACAGTAGTACAGTACGACCAGGAAAATATGGCCGTTCGTTAATCTTCGTTTGCGCAGAGCAGGCCCGAGTCCCCGACAAAACCCGAAGTCATTTAGTAATCAAAGAGTGCAAAGTCGGAAATCGAAGAGCGAAAAGGGTGATTGGTCACACATCCTGATTGGTCAATATAATTTCGCGCCGCGCTATTCAAATTTGTCAACTGCGCAGGTACATCGGTAAGCCTTATTTAAACCTGGTACTACTGTACCGACTCGACTCAAATGATTTAGTCGAGTCGGTACTACTGTTTTGTATGAAACAACCGATTGTTTTACGATTTCGAAGTTGACTGTATAGTGAAAGTTGTTCAGTTTGATGGTCTGAAGCACCCCTTTAAGTATAATTAGAATGTTGTGTTACAACCATGTAGGTATAGATTTGCATGGCTATATTATAGGTACACAGGGTCCTTCTTAATATGCTGACACTTATTTAAGGAGATGTTCAGACCATCAAACTGAACAACTTTCTCTATGGGAGCAACATCGAAATTGCGAAAAAAAAACTGCTGCTTGCACATTTGGCTCGAGTAGATTTGCAGTTTTGTTTGGGACAGCTGTTTTTTTTTCGCGATTTCTATGTTGGTCCCCAAGTTGTTCCAGTTGACGGTCTGATCGTCCTCTTAAAAAAGTGTCAGCATATTAAGTTGGACCCTATATGTAGGTACTAAATCTACGGGATGCTATTCAAATCAACTGACTATTGATAACTACTCAATAGCCAGTCCTAAAAGGAATGCAACATTCTATTATTCTAGTGCATAGTCTTTTCATTCACAAATATGCATCATGCAAAATAAAATATAATCAATCATGCATTCAAAAGTGCCATGATGCTTAGAATATAACTTCGATACCAATCCGTCAAATAAATTGAAATATTCCTGCAAAAAAAAACTAATTCGTTTATTATCATCACCATCAGCCTTTATTATGTCCTACTGCTGGACACAGGCCTACCCTCAGGGAGGGTGTATGTACGTTAGTCCACCACGCGTGCCCAATGCGGATTGGTAGACTTCACATACGCATCAGAATTTCTTCAGCGTATGCAGGTTTCCTCACGATGTTTTCCGTCACCATTGAAGAATATCATCATCTCAGTCGATAGTCGTCCACTGCTGGACATATGCCTCCCACAAGGATCGCCACAACGACCGGTCCTGCGCTGTCCTCATCTAACGGGTTCCCGCCGCCTTCACCAGGTCGTCGGTCCAACTTGTGGTTGTTGATGAACATACTCATCAACAACCTTTTATACTTCAGTCCCACTGCAGAGTACTACTCTCATGAAGTATGTATGTACGTTAGTCCACCACGCGTGCACAATGCGGATTGGTAGACTTCACAACGCATCGGAATTTCTTCTTCAGCGTATGCAGGTTTCCTCATCGGTTTCGGTAATTAAATTTTGGCTAATTATAAAATTGATTTATAAATACTCTGATTGATTTTATCATCATCGACATCATAAATATGGTAGTTGGTACAGTCAAGAGCACGTCAAGCTAGACACCTTGGACTTTGTACTGTTCTTATGGCGTTCGTTTAAGACACAATATCGCACTTCGATTGTCAAGGTTGATGTGCTCTTGACTGTACGTCACAATCTCTCTCGAATCGGCTTTAAGTCCTACGAGTATTAAGTGCCAGTTGTACCATTGATGGTACTACTGACACGATCTAGTGCCAATTGTACCATTAATGGTACTACTGGCACCACCTAGTGCCAGCTGTACCATTGATGGTACTTCCCGATGGTACTTCTGGTCCAGCGGGATCATCAATTCATCACAGCTGATTGACGACCAGCTACAAAAAAAACGGTGACAGCTAGGTATTATATTTTATATGCAATAAATGATGATTATGATTATGATTATGATATTTTAGTAGACTTTACTAGTTAAAAGTTGTTGATGTACTATTCGATTTTATTTAAATCTACCACAATTCGATTTATAACAACAATTTTTTCTATGTGAGCATCGTTCACGAGCTCTCTGGTACAACCTTGGTACACCCTATATTCGCTGTTAAAATGAAACCTCGATAAAACGATAAAGCAATAGACTTAAAAAAACCACACACCTTCAACCGAGCTCTTATCTTCGACTCCATTCTCCACGTTGTCATTATTCATAGCATGCTCAGCGACAGCATCCAACGCTTTCTCCCCCAGAGACCAGGCATCCTCGACTACACCCCTCCCTTTCCTCACCGTCGCATTCTCGGCCCTACCCCCTACTACCCACGACTGAATTTTGCCAAACCCACGTTGCTCCTTCATCATCATTGGGTGAACGAGGTGTATTTTTGCTGGTTTCTGCTTCTTTTTTTTCTTTTTTTCTCCGGCGCCTGTCGATATTGTGATGCTGTCGATGCCTCCGCTGTCATGGTGCTTTCTTGATAATGCTCTGTGGAAAAAAACATTAGTTTAGTAGGAGAAATTGCATTCTTATTATATTGGTGAATGCATATTTAGGTACGTCACACTGGATAGAGTTTCGGTACTACCAGTGAAATGTGAATGATCTCTGACTACCCCCTCGCGGAATATAGTCGTGAGCATAAATGCTTAATTGGGTAGGTACCTACTTAAGGCTAGGTTATCCCAGTGCAAGCGTCTCTTTCTTGCAAGCATAAGTTTACAATTAGCCATCCCGCTCCAATTGAAAGCAGGATCGCAAAAAAACGTGTTTTTTGTCAATATCTTTGCTCATGGGAGTTTCTAAGCTAAAAATTCTTCTGAGTTCACAAGAAATATTTAATGTATTTAGTTAAGTACAAGAATAAAAAGTTAATTTTTTTTTTTTTTATTTAATTTAATTTTAAATATCAGCAGTTTAATCATAGTATTGAAAAAACATAACAAAAAGGGGTAACTTTGGGATGTTTTTCTATCTAGTAAACTTAATCTAATCGTGTAATTGAGAACAGTCGCCCATCCGCCCGATCCTTAAATAAGACATAATTTAATTTCAGACTTTAAAACACAGTTTAAAACACTTTCGTTCGTGTTCAAAAAACGGCCTCGACGGTATAACAGCGTCTTAAAGAAAATTTTCGGCTATGAAATGATGGAAAATATTTCTTTTAAATAAATTGCGGAATGCCAGAAAATCCGTGAAAGCTTAAATGATGGATACTTAGTTTGCACTTAGTTTCTTAAAATTAATTAGTGATTTTTTTATACAAAAGTGCATAGCCAACTCCTCAACTTTAGATAGAGATGAGATATGCATCCGATTATCTGAACTCATATTATATTGGGTCCTTCTTAATATGCTGACACTTTTTTAAGGGGATGATCAGGCCACCAAACTGAACAACTTTCTCTGTGGTACCAACATCGAAACCGAAAAAAAAATATTTCAGATTTTTGTTAAAATGTATAGTTTCAAAGTTACAATGGCTCAAAGATTTTCATAAAAATCTTAAATTTATCCCAGAATTGAAAATGTATATTTTAATGGAAATCTGAAAAATTACAGGCACAGAGGAGATTAGTTTATAGATAAGTGTGTTCACACACGATGATGCATTGACGCAGCGGCAGACGTCAGTCCGTCATTTGTGAAGCAAGGAGTTGTATGAAACCGCACGTAGAAGCACACACGGTGACGCAGTGACGCACCGGGTGTGGATCTATGGACTGACATTTACCGCTCCGTCAGTGCGTCATCGTGTGTGCACGCACTAACGTAAAAAAATTATTTCAATTGTTAAATATTGAAGATAGGATTGAACTTGGTTTGTATGCCTTCTGACGCGCTGCAAAGACTATCGTCTTACATTTTGGTTTTAAACTTAACACTGTACTATTGGACTAGACTAAAAAGGGCATTTACCTAACTACATACCTACTCTAATTACTAAAGACAAATATATTCTGCACTTTCTCTGACACTTTACACGTTTCTAAACAAATATGGTTTTCTCTCACGCGTTTGTTTGTGCATTAACCTCTTTCTCTGTAGTTGGGTGATGTGATGATGATGATGTAGCTAGTTTTAATGGCCTACGTTGTGTACAGAATCTACTTACATAAAAAATGGTAGGTATCAGCATTTTTAAAAGAAAAGGAGGGCGTCAAATTTTAACATCCACGAAATGGGAACTTCGTTAAAAATTCGAACGTTCAACAAGCTAATTGCATTTAGTCCAATCTTTTATTGCAAATTTCCTCTATTGAAATTTAGGGGATCGGAAGGGGATGATCAGAATGTCAAACTGAACAACTTACTCTATGGCACCAGCGTCGAAATCGCGAAAAAAAACTGCTTTCCCATACATTTGGCTCAAGTAGGTTTGAAGTTTTATAGTTAACTAGTGTTTTCCCGCGACTTCGTCCGCACAAATTAAATACCAGATTTTAAGTCAGATCATAAGCTATCAAACAAAAAAAGTTTCATCAAAATCGGGTCAGTAGTTTTTGCGTGATGTGCGAACAAACAAACAAACTAACAATTTTGTCAATAGATGGCGCTGCACGTCATTTAAATCGCGCTATCGAGTGTTATTAGATTTTATATGAAGTAAACCGCTACTTTTTTTTTCCTCATGATTTTACGGTTTTATAATAGTTAAGATAATGTTGAATAGGTACCTACACAATATTTTTTATTAGAGAGTTATTGAGTTACCTATGATTTTATGGAAGAAATTAGTGATAAGACCGTCATTTGTACCCTTTTTGTTTGCTTTTAATATTATCATTTTGTTGTACATGTGCAAAATGTGTGCAAAAGTTATTGTATAGTCACGGACCTGAAAAAAAGACGGACGTAATGTGACACTAAAAAGATGTGAAGCATGCAAGGTCCTACATTTTCGTTTCTTCTACAAGGGACTTACACTCACACAGATGCACTAACTCTAGGCGCAGGTCCTACATCCGTCACCATTATGTACCGCGTGACAGCACGCACACAAAAGAAATGGGTGCTTCACTCGTGATTAGACGAGATTACGTCCGTCTTTTTTTCAGGTCCGTGTGTATAGTATGAATAAATTGTTTATTTCCATAGGCGAAGTATTTTTTTATTTCATTTTGTTCGGTGACATCGCCTGTCATGGTGATCACATGTGACTCATTGGTGTCTTATATGATCACCTGGCGAGTTCACCAAGATGATCAAAGTCGATTTGAATTACAAACAATTTTCGGAATCTATAATAGCCAATCAATAATCATAGCGATCATGTAGTACATTATAAATACAAAGAAAACCAAGATGATGTCAAAAACACGTTTACTGTCACTCAAAATATTCCTCTCACACCGTTTCGAATGGTCATTGACCACTTAAGCAGCAATACAGTAATCAAGCGATAGGGACACTGAGTCCACGACCGTGGTCACGTTTTTTCCGGTTTAGGTTGGACATAATTATATCTATCGCGGCTTCTTCTTCTTATGGTGTGGGCAGCAAGCTCTGGTGTCAGAATTTTTTCAGACCGGCCT
Source organism: Agonopterix heracliana (assembly GCA_963693445.1). Lineage (NCBI taxonomy): Eukaryota > Metazoa > Arthropoda > Insecta > Lepidoptera > Depressariidae > Agonopterix > Agonopterix heracliana. The sequence continues at coordinate 994,263 of OY856334.1, forward strand.
CTGACGTGGTTTTTATGTAACGACTACCTACTACCACCAGAGATAGTAGCCGGGACCAACGGCGTGCCATCCGAGGCAATCATCTTTCTTTTCAGATAATCAGGTAATTCAGCCTGCAATGTCCTAACCAACTGGGGAAAAACGTATATAGTGACATATCACTAGGTGTCCCCCGTGAGAATCAAACCCACAATTAATATTTTAGCCAATATCTTATATAGGGTCCTTCTTAATATGCTGACACTTTTTTAAGGGGATGATCAGACCATCAAACTGAACAACTTTCTCTATGGGACCAACATGGAAATCGCGTATAAGAGTACATCTACGCCACATTAACTATTTTTTACAGGAAGTTGAGATGGGGCACTACCTATATAGCTACAAGAAAACGTTCATAAGAGACTTACCCTAACTATTGCAGTATTTTACTTCTGCATTTACTGATTTTAATTTTTATTTATTTATTTAGAGTGATCAAATATATGTTTTAAGGTTTATTCTGATTTAAAATAAAATGTTTCAATTTATTTTTAAATTTTTACTTTTCATTGATTGTTTTAAATCCAGCGGTATTGTGTTTAGTAATTTAGGGATTATGTGAGCTATGGTACGACTGCCATAGAAATTATTTTTACGTGGTACTATTAGTTTTTTATTTGCAACCTGTCTTGTATTAATATTGTAAGCCACAAACAAAAAGGAATTTGAATATCAGTGTTATTGTACTGTTCTACCATCAATAGAAAATCTGTGCGTTTATGGACGGGCATTATTTTACAAAACCTAAATAATCCTTCGTAGTTTTCACAATTTTGTTGTTTTATGTGGTTGGGAACAATAATTTTGAGTAGTCGTATTTGTAGGTTATAAATTCGGTCTAGGTAAGTATTAAAGGTCGAGGTATCAGAACTTTCAGTAAACGGATCTTGGAAACTTATAGTTTATTAATAGTAAAAAAACGAGCTTATTTTAAGCTTGATTTTAAATTATGTCCAGTGTAGTTATTGCCGCTACTGTGTGACTGGTATATTGACCTCAAGAGCTGTCAAATTATAACATCTTACTTTCACCCGACCGTTTTTTACTCTCGTTATGCTATTACAATATGTACCTACATACATACCTACTGTTTGTTGTAAATTAGTTGTTATTCAAATGTGAGTGGGCTTCTTGTAGAATTGAACGTTTCTGTTCGTTTGTTTGGCTTAGGTAAATAGGTTGAACAAGAGTAGAACAAGAGTTAACAAGACGGTTTGTTTAGATTATTCTCTGATATTCATGGGTGATTCAACTCATGATACTGGAGTCACGGACCTGAAAAAAAGCCGGACGTAATGTGACACTAAAAAGATGTGAAGCATGCAAGGTCCTACATTTTCGTTTCTTCTACAAGGGACCCACACTCACACAGATGCACTAGCTCTAGGCGCAGGTCCGACACCCGTCACCATTATGTACCGCGTGACAGCACGCGCACAAAAGAAATGGGTGCTTCACTCGTGATTAGACGAGATTACGTCCGTCTTTTTTTCAGGTCCGTGACTGGAGTGCGATTTTTGAATCTCATTCGCTGAGCTCAGCATTTGAAAATCTCAAAATTACTATGGAGATACGCATCTTTCTACTGCTGATTTGACTTTCAAAAATCGCACTCCTGAAGGATGATTGGTGGGTTCCTTGCTTAAAACGTTTCTTGTTTGACTACATTAAACACAGATTTCATCTAAGTGGCAATGATTTACGAAAAACGGAAAGAATATGTGAATTTAGAAAATCATAGAGTCACAAATGAAAAAGTGCCACAATGGAACAAATATTTGCAAATAAGTGCACGCGGAGAAATCACTAGCCCGCGCGCATTGCCCAAAGATTTCGCCCACTCCAATTTCACTGGCACACTCTTACATCCTGCTTTCTCGCTCCTTTTATTGGTAAACAAAAGAGACGGTGATATCATTAATTTGTGTAGGATTATGGGAATTATTTCTATTCAAGTTTTAATGTAGGATTAAATACTAAACTCTGAGTTAAAATTAACTTTCCAAGTTTGCCATTGTTTGTTATACAGCGTCCTTCTTAATATGTTGACACTATTTTAAGGGGATGATCAGACCTTCAAACTGAACAACTTTCTCTATGGGACCAACCAACATCGAAATCGCGAAAAAAAAATCTGCTCTTCCATACAAAACTGCAAACCTACTCAAATGATGGGACAGCTGATTTTTTTTCGCGATTTCGATGTTGGTCCCATAGAGAAAGTTGTTCAGTTTGATGGTCTAATCATCCCCTTAAATTCATTCATTCATTCATATTTCATTATAAGCATTTTATTCAAGACTCCAAGAATTATTTTTTGGGAGTTGGTTAGGGTTCTAAATATAAGGTCCCATAGAGAAAGTTGTTCAGTTTGATGATCTGATCATACCCATAAAATAGTTTCAGCCAATTTTTTTAGACCTTATATTATATTGATACTCTCCTCTCTCCACAAGTGCGCTTCATGCAATCGAAGTTTGATTCTATTTTATTGAATTAAATTCTACTAACTAAGTAGTAGTTATTTCTGTATCTGTGGTTTGTCGATTCCAAAAAAAAAACTTCCTCATAAGTATTAATCCATTGTGTTTCTATTTCTACCACAGAATCAACAGACAACGATTTTTTTTTAATTTCTAAAATATCTTTGTAAGCCATTAACAACGTTGTAATTGTGTTTTGTTGTTGTGTAATTAAATAAGTATTTCGTTCAATATTCAAAATATAATTTAACTTCGTTTGTATGTATGTATCTCTTAAATTTAAAAATAGACAGAATAGTTGGTATTTTCTGACCACTCTCAAGGCATTATAGGCGTGAGTAAATACATGGTGTAACAGATAATTGTGGTCACGTTGGCTCCGTAGTGAAATTTATTCTTGCTGATGGTCTGGAGCATCCTTTAAATATTGACCACACGTTCCTGTCACATCCTATATGTGACCACAACCTGCATTCTATGGTGGACAGGCGACCGTGTCAAATATAACATGACTTTGATATTCTGCGGTTAGACAGCCACGGTACTTCGTAAAGTAGCCGTTTAATACCATACATCCCATTCTTTTATTATCCATAATAATTAGCTTTAAATACAGGGGCCTTCTTAATATCATCATCATCAACCTATACAGGGTGAATTTGATATCATTAGCATCGTTTTAAACTAAGAGTCTCTACCCATCAAACTGAACAACTTTTACATGGGAGCAAACCGATCGAAGGAAAAAATTATCATCTATTCCATACTAAACTGCAATGCCTACTCGACTCAAAGATGGTCTGATCATCCCCTTAAAAAGTGTCACCAGATTAAGAAGGACCCTATGCAAGGTGTTACAAAAATACAAATAAACCTTTAAGGGGGTAGTTTAGACCATCAAACTGAACAACTTTCACTATGGGACCAATATCGAAATCGCGAAAAAAAAAATTGATGTTCCATACTCTACAAATCGACTAGAGCTAAAATATGTATGGGATATCAGATTTCTTTTTTCGCGATTTCGATGTTGGCTCATAGAGAAAATTGTTCAGTTTGACGGTCTAAACAACCGCCTTAAGAATTTTAAACATTTATTGTTACTTATGAAACACCCTGTATAGATAGGATTAGATATTATCTGTGATAATGTCGAGCGAGAGCCTCCTTCGAGCAGCGCGCGCGTGCGTCTCCGAACTCGATAATAAGAAAGATCTATGACAATTTTTATATTTTTGACGAACATTTTAATGTTCCTATAATTTATATTAACATTGTATTGAAATCTTGTGTATATGGGACCTTGTAACCTGAAATAAATGTTTTTTTTTTTTATTTTTATTTTTAATGTCCAAGATATTTATTTTTACGCATTAAACTTACAACTCTCCTCTTTTTGCGTCGGGGCGCGGGGGTTAAAAATACATTGCTAACATGTTCTACATCTTTTAGTTACAATGTAGTTACTGTAGGTACCTACGCGATAAAGAGATTCGCTCTCAATCCCATCAAACCGGTTGGTGTATATTACCGTAGCGTGACCAGACCGACGCGTGATGTGAACCTACTTTGAAAACAACGCGCCTTAATGAAAGCAGAGAGTTCTAAAAAGAGTAGCTAATAAATTTTTTGGGCCGACATATCGCGACATAACCTCAGGGTTGAAAGCCCTAAAATAAAAAAAACATAAGCATAAGCATATGCTCACGACTATATTCCCCGAGGGGGTAGTCAGAGATATTCTGAAACCTCAGAACATCCACGAGTAGTACCGAAACTCTGTCCAGTGTGACGGGGGGTGAACCCGTCGCCACTTATACAGGGTCCAACTTAATATGCTGACACTTTTTAAGGGGATGTTCAGACCATCAAACTGAACAACTTTCTCTATGGCACCAACATCGAAATCGCGAAAAAAAAATCTGCTGTCCCATACATTTAGCTCGAGTAGGTTTGCAGTTTTGTATGGAGAGGCTGATTTTTTTTTCGCGATTTCGATGTTGGTCCCATAGAGAAAGTTGTTCAGTATGACGGTCTGATCATCCCCTGAAAAAAGTGTCAGCATATTAAGAAGGACCCTATATAATGGACAGTGGGTACAATTCATGCCTCGAAATTGAAGCATGCAGGTTTCCTCACGATGTTTTCCAATTAAAAAAAGAATGAAAAAATAAAACTTATTTTAGCATGAAAGGGCATATACAGGCTGTAAAATTGTATGCGTTACGTATCGAACTGGATGCTTCAGATTCAGACCATCAAACTGAACAACTTTCAAAATAGAGCCAACATCGAAATCGCGAAAAAAAGACAGCTGTGATTTACAAAATGTAAGAAACGGATGATTTTTTTCAAATTTGTTCCCATAGTGGTTCAGTTTTAATGTTTGGTAATTTATAATGAATTGATTGTGTAATTGTAGTTATACAGAAGTAACGTAACTTCTTCCTTCTTAACGTGTTGACACTTTTTTAAGGGGATGATCAGACCATCAAACTGAACAACTCTCTCTACGGCCGGCACCAACATCCAAATCGCGAAAAAAAACTGCTGTTCCATAGAACACTGTAAACCTACTTGAGCCAAATGAATGGGACAGCAATTTTTTTCACGATTTAGATGTTGGTCTCATAGAGAAAGTTGATCAGTTTGACGGTCTGATCATCCCCTTAAAAGTATCAGCATATTAGAAGGACCCTGTAGAAATAAACTCCGTTTGTATGGAGTTCGTTAGCGGGTATATCCTCTTAAGGTTATACCTCGGGATGTTGCAGTTCTCAAAATTCCCGGACAAACTCACAGGCGAAAGCAACAATAAAGGCCTCCGCACATTGCAGCGATTTTATCGAGAGCGACTTCGCAATACCTTACACACTGCAGCGATTCCGCGATTCGCGTCACGCATGCGCCCTTCACTGAATGTAGTCTAAAGAGATTGCGTCAGGTTGCGATAATATCGCGGCAGTGTGTAGGATCGAGCGCGACCCCATACAAAATGTAATGAAAACAATTATCGCAAAATCGTGGGGTGCGACTCGATGACGCGTCGCGAAGTCGCAGCGATAATATCGCGGCAGTGTGTAGGATCGCCGACCCCTACAAAATGTACTGGAAATAAATATCGCAAAGTCGCTCGATAAAATCGCTGCAATGTGCGAAGGCTTTAAACTAGGGAACTAACCTGGCCATGCCATGCTGCATCAGATCGGAGAGTGCCCCAAGCGACTGCTCAACTTCCCTCCCCAGCTGCGAGGGCATCTCCTCGATGGACCTCCCTGATGACTCCACCTCGGCATCTGCTGCTTCTGTAAAGAGGATATCAGTTCATCGTCAGTTTCTGTCGATCGTCCACACTATCACTCATACTCTAGGAAATCTACGTATTTTTGTATGGAGTAGGTTGCATTAATTGCACTTTAGGGGATTCTTTTGGAACATAGTAGAAACATACCTGAAAAACATAAATTCTCAATAATGCCCGATTTTTTTATTGTGTATTATTGAATAATTAAGACATTTACAAAATATTAAATTTGCCTTGTGAATTAACTGTCACTTTTGCTGGAATGCTGGAAGAAATATCTTTAGAAATAAGCTTGCCCTTTGTACATTTATATCGATTTTTAGGTATTTCTCAGCCTGTATAACCACGAAATCTCGAAAAAAATATTGTAAACTAATACAGACATACGTTCAAACACAATTTACTAAAGTGTCTTTAATGCAATCTCAAACCGTATTTTTCCCCGACTAAGTCGCAGAAACGCTCATTAGAGTAAATCTCCATTAAATATCTTGCTAGCTTTTACTACATCAACAAAAAAAAGTTACAGCAAGAGATTTAATGGAGGATTAACTTTAATGAGAGTTTCTGCAACTGAGTGTATAAGTCCTTCTGAATGATGACGGTCGGTAGCACAGTCTGTAGTGAACCTGCCTGCTGTGCCGAGGGTCGCGGATTCGAATCCCGTAATGGACAATAACATTTGTTTGATGCATTGATGCATTTGTACCCGAGTCATGGATGTTTGTATCTATATAGTTATCTAGGTGTTCTAGATATCGTTGTCTAGTCAGCATAATACAAGTTCAGGCTAGATTTTGGTACTTTAAATGTGACTAGATAATTTGTAGGTACCGTGTGACAATATCCAAGACAATTAAAAAATAAAATTTTAAAAAAAGATGCCGGTTTTTAAAAAGACCACGAGTTTCTATAACCGTATACATAACCTAGCTTAAGAATTTATATTGTAATAGTTGTAATACAAGTCATGTTATGTTGTATAGATTTTCTGGCCGCATCTTCTCTACAGTAGCGTAGCGACAACACGTTCCGACGTGATGGTTGCATGCTCACGGCTTTTTGATTGTTGTTTGTTTGTTCAAGCATCACGTAAAAATTACTGGACCGATTTTGATGAAACTTTTTCTGTTTAAAAGCTTATGAAACTGGTAAGTATACTTATACAGAGTCCAACTTAATATGCTGACACTTTTTTGAGAGGGTGATCAGACCATCAAACTGAACAACTTTCTCTATGGGACCAACATTGAAAGTGCGAGAAAAAAAACTGCTGTCCTATACATTTGGCTCGATTAGGTTGGCAGTTTTGTATGGAACAGAAGATTTTTTTTCGCGATTTCGATGTTGGTCCCATAGAGAAAGATGTTCAGTTTCACGGTAAGATCATCCCCTTAAACAAATGTCAGCATATTAAGAAGGACCCTAAATGTAAGCCGTGGTGGTGTTAGCAGTGGCGAGTAACCTTGCCTGCCGTGCAGGAGGCGATGGTTCGATCCCCGTCCAGGCCGACTCGTACCAATGAGTTTTTCGGAATTTATGTACGATTTGTTACTCTGGCTTTTCGGTGAAGGAAAACATCGTGAGGAAACCTGCATGCTTCAATTTCGAGGCATGTATTGTACCCACTGTCCATTACAAGTGGCGACGGGCTCACCCCCCGTCACACTGGACAGAGTTTCGGTACTACTGGTGAAACGTGGATATTCTGAGGTTTCAGAATATCTCTGACTACCCCTTCGGGGAATATTCGTGAGCATATGCTTATGCTTACGCCTATAATGTTTTCTAGCTACTATGACTTCTGCTGCCAATGCGGACGAAGTCACGGGCAAATGCTATAGAATCTGATAGAATCTAATTAAATCTCTACCGGGTTGCAGATACAACTAACAGGAAGCTGTAGATAAATAATAAGCTTACCGTATCATCAGTCATCACCAGTTGAGAGCAATTTGTGAAATTATAGATGACGAGCATTTTGTAGTTATTCAAAGAGATTATAATGATTTGAGGCTCACGAGCGTTGGTACCAGATTGAATTTAACTTTCTCATGAATTATAAAATGTTTTCGTAGAAATTAGGTTCTGGGTTAAATTAGATTTTTCTATGAATATTTTATTTAGTTCTGTAGAGATAAATGAGACAACTCAACTGATCAACTGTCTAAAATAAATGTACCTAAAATGTACTATTTAGTATAAAAAATAAAAATAGATAAATGAGATCATTCGGGCTCAATAAATGTTTGGGCCTTTTCTGAAAATAGAAAACAACAAAAAATGGTGCGTATTATTAGAACTAGCTAAATCGTTAAAATCGTTAAAATAAGACGAATGTTGTTGGGTTATACCTGACAAAGTTATGCAGGTTCGAAGAATCGTCATTTTCATACATTTTGTACTAAAAACGATTAGAGCGTGAGGCATATATAATACAGGGTGAAATTGATTTGTTTGGTCCAATAGTAAAAGTCGTTCAGTTTGATGGTACTCTATACTAGTAGACTCTTTGTTTAAAAGGATGCTAATGATATAAGAAAAGTACTCACTCATAGTCACTCTGCATAAGAAAAGTGAAGTCATAACCTCGTATTTACATACAAATAATGACGACGTTTCATACAAACACCTGTTTTGCATGAAAGAGATAGAAGATGATTTAAAAACGTTTTTCAATCGCTTGTAACTTTTTTGTTTCCTATTCGAATGTAGTTTTGTTTGAATATTTTGTTATTTTTAGCCTATTCTTGTAATTCGTTACAAGATATAAATTTCCAGGATCGGACATCATCCCAATTCACTCATCTTGGCGAGGGCACTGCCATGCCCCCAAATCTAACTAGGTTACATTACAATAAACAAAAAAATTTCCTCATGTGATAAAATTTTAGAATACAAAAAGGCCAGAGCAAATAATTAGCATATTCGAAAGTAGCTTAATTAAGAAATTTTTTAACCAAGTATTTAAATATTTTTATTCTAATTAAAATTCATTATCATTAAAAATATCTTTCATAGTACATCTGCCCATGTCCACATTTTTAAATAATATTTTACTACAACAATAATACGTTGACAGTGACTTTAATAAGCAGATATTGTGTGTGATATAAAGTAGATTTGATCTCTGTTATTTTTACGTATACGTAAATAATTGTTTCAGAGCCAAAGAGTCAACAAAGGCCTTTTCCCAGGCTTCCTTAGAAACCACTCTAAACAAATTTAATCCTAATCTCTTCAGTAGTTAGGGCATTGAGTTATAATGCTCTTCACATTTTAGTGTAGAAACTATGACATTACTATAAACGTAGAGAAAACAGTTTGTATGGAAAGCTTGGATACAAGTCTACTATTCTATCTAATTCGTAGTACTATAATATCAAAGTTTATAGATCTATAATGTTCAGTGCCACAATTTTATGACAACGCAGCATCTTTTTTATCACTAAATTAAATAAAAACTTTTTATGCAAGTCAAGACCTATTGAACACTAGAAAACTGCTACTTTTACTTGTAAACAAAAGTGTAAAATAAGTAGACATCAGCCAACGGACTATAGAAAAGAACCGGAGAGCAAAATTCGCACGATCACAAAAGATACGAACGAAAGTGAAAAATAATTTTCTAATAGGCTTCAACGACAGATTTGTCAATAGAAAAAATACACTTTCATCTATTCTCATAGAATTTTCATATAATTATGGTAGTTTAGTTATTGTGTGACCTAAGTACCTATAGAGATCGGCAGACGATTATTGTGCAAGTTTTATTGTATAAATTGTAAACAAGGTCCTTCTTAATATGCTGACACTTGATGATCAGACCGTCAAACTGAACAACTTTCACTATGGGTGCAACATTGAAAACTGAACAACTTTCCCTTAAAAAGGCACATATCGAAAAAAAAGAAAAAAAATATAGTTTTTCTTCTTATCTTATCTTCAATTCAATTATAACAGAACATTTAATTAAAACAGAACATTACATAATTTGTATTAAGATAAAAAATTACAAGTAGGTACAAAAAAGGCGGTCTTAGTTTATTCAAACCATGTTTAATTGTTTTGTTTAGTTTTTTGATTTTTTTATTATTTTTTTTATTATTTAAGAAAAATTAAATAAGAAATATTTATAATTTTGATCACAGGGTTTAAAGTATATATTAAAACAATTGATTTTAACTGTCTTAGTTTATTCAAACCATGTTTAATTGTTTTGTTTGGTTTTTTGATTTTTTATTTATTTATTTTATTATTTCAGAAAAATTAAATAAGTAATATTTATAATTTTGATCACTGGGTTTAAAGTATATATTAAAACAATTGATTTTAACTGACTTTACTAAAAATTTGTGTAAAATCAAATTTTGGTAGATTTTACCTATCTAAATCCTACTATTCCTATAATAAGAAGAAACGATAAAACACATTCAAATTTATTTTTGCTAATTAAAAACCTTCTTTTTCTGAAGTCGGTTAAAAATTAGAAGGAAAACATAAAATTCATTTGAATTACGTACAATGTAAATATAGCGAACGAACAACCAATACAAAAGACATCAACGTGGCCAACATTCTTATTTTTTTTTTTTTATACAAAACAGATAGGTACAAAAATATAATCTAGATATAGACAGCGAACGAAAACCGCAAGACTTTCTTACATTATTTTTGAAAGAATTATTAAAATCGGTTTAGTTTTGGAGGAGAAAACAGGGGAATACGAAATGCTAATTTCGTCGATTTTTTACCCGACTGCGCGACGCAAAGGAAGGGTAATGTGTTTAACAGCCTATGTATGTATGTATGTATGTAAGTTTGTACCTTTGTGGCACACTAGAGACCAAACGCGTGGGCCGATTTTGATGATTCTTACGTCAATCGATTTGTCTTAAGGGGCCATAGGTCCGGACGAATATTTTCTATGAGAAACGCGATTGCCGAGCGCTCCGAAAAGTGTGTGCGTGAGCCGTATTTTCGATTAAAAACAACTAACCAAAATACTTTTTCTAGATTTTATTTATGATTGCACTAGTTAAACTAATGGTGAATATGTGAGTATAAATACCAACAATCGAAAACTATTTTAAGTTCTTCTAAACCGAGAAAAATGTTTAAAAATGCATGAAAATACGTCATCTTTGTGACGATTTTCTATCGAGTGAAGTAATTCCAATCGTGTATTAAGTTGATGATTGCACTAGATGAACTATCCAAAAATACTGAGGTATGACTTTAGTTTCGGTAAATGGTATAAATCTAGTCGTAAAATGAAAAATAAAAGATGCCTCCGAGGTATTTCCACCTACTATTACGTCTTAATCTTGCGAGTGTCACTAAAGACATGACAATAATAAAAATTCAATAGGCGACTACCAGACGCCATATTGCAAAAAATAAAAAAATTAAAGTTGACGAACTATGTCGAATGGGGTATCATTGAATGGGTATTTGAAAATCATCTTTAGGTTTCTCATACCATTTTGCATTTCGAATTACCATTTAGGATCTATAACTATTTAAAGTTGAAAAAAACAAAAAAGTGTAATATAAAAAAGTATATTTACGAAATCAAAAAAACCGTCTGCGTAAAAAGTGAACTTTAAATAAAAACTGAAAAGAAAAAAACAAGTCCTTTAGTCTAAAATTCTGTTATGTAACATTGAAGCGACTTTAATAGTCGGGACCCATTTTCTAGACTGGATAAAATTTTCCGAATAATGGGTTCCGACTGTAAAAGAGTAAAAGAGTGTGGTAGCTTAAAAAAGATTTGACGTTTAATAAGTGTGCTTCAAGCTCCTATATTGAATAAATTATATTGACTTTGACTTTGACTTGACTTGACTTTGAAAAGTCGCTTCAATTTCATAACAGAATTTTAGACTAAAGGACTCGTTTTTTTTCTTTTCAGTTTTTATTTAAAGTTCACTTTTTACGCCGACGGTTTTTTTTATTTCTTAAATTAACTTTTTTGTATATAAAATCGGTCGGAGCTGCAGTTGTCTCTTTCGCACTCTAGTTGGCGGGGTGTATGGGATATGATAAATACGTATAAGTACAGTCGGAAAAGTGACTTATTCTCCAAATAAGCATTTTAGCCCGACTATCCTCTTAAAAAATCCTTCCATTGATGCTTTCATGAGACTTTTAATTAAGTGAAAATGGTTATGAGTGTGTGTGTATAAAGATTATGAGAGAAAAATCTTTATCGATGTAGAGTTTAATTCAATCAACAGTTTTTATCAAAATTTCTTATTTCATGTTTCTGAACCATTGATATGAAATGCGTGAGAAAAGTGACAAGATGGCGTGCTCATAGCGTCTGTTAATTTGTTTGAAATAATCTAGATAGAGCATTTTATATATACGAGTAGTTTGGTTCAATAATTTTAGGTTAATCTTTTAACAATGGGACCTTACATTCGATAGTGCTTTTTATATAGTATGGTTTGGTTAAATAATTTCAGGTTAATCTTTTAACAATGGGACCTGCATTTTTGATCTAGAATTTGCTGGTCGACCTAGAATAATTTATAGAATAAAAAACACGGAGAGAAATATGCTAAGATACCTTTACTACGTGGGGTGCAAGAAAGCTCAGCTGAAGTGGGACTGGGTCGCACATGTCTGTCGCATGCAGCCCGAAAGATGGGCCAAAATCACCACAGACTGGGTTCCCCAGGATGGTCACCGGCGTCGAGGTAGACCAAGAAAAAGGTGGAGAGATAACATGGATGCCTTCTTGGAGAGTTGCCCAGAAGAAGCACATAAAATAGAGGATTGGATAGTAAAAGGGGAGGCCTTTGCCTAGCAGTAGAACATTGAACAGGAAACGATAAAAAAAGCTTTAGTGAGTTTACACACAATGACGCATTGACGCAGCGGCAGACGTCAGTCCGTTATTTGTGAAGCAAGGAGTTGTATGAAACCGCACGTAGAAGCACACACGGTGACGCATTGACGCACCGGGTGTGGTTCTATGGACTGACATCTGCCGCTCCGTCAGTGCGTCATCGTGTGTGAACGCACTTAGGTACTATGTAACAAAGCTTTAATTTAGTTAGCTGAAAAATGATTTTGTTTTTTTGGCCTTTTTGGATTGAACTAAAATCTGTTTTATTAAATAAACTATAAGCATATGCTCACGACTATATTCACCAAGGGAGTAGTCAGAGATATTCTGAAACCTCAGAAACTCCACGTTTCGTTTCTTAAACTATCATTTTGCGAAAATAAAAATTCTTAGGACTAATTAAACATAAAGGCTTCCGCACATTGCAGCGATATTATCAACAGCGATATCGCGACACCTTACACACTGCAGCGATTCCGCGATTCGCGTCACGCATGCGCCCTTCACTGAATGTAGTAGAAAGAGATTGCGTCAGGTTGCGATAATATCGCGGCAGTGTGTGGGATCGAGCGCGTCCCCATACAAAATGTACTGAGAACAATTATCGCAAAATCGCAGCGATATTATCGCTCGATAATATCGCGGCAGTGTGTAGGATCGCGCGCGTCCCCATACAAAATGTACTGAGAACAATTATCGCAAAATCGCAGCGATAATATCGCTGCAATGAGCGGAGGCCTTTATTGTGACAAAAGAAAAGGCACAGTACACAGTTTTTGGTTTTAAATTCAAAAGAAATCATAAATTCAAAAACATCATTTTCCGAGTTCGTAAAATCAGAACGCGTGACTCAAAAATGAGTTTCATCGATCACCAAATACGTTCCCGAACCGGTTTCGAAATTTTAATAAATTTCTTCCAAAAATAAGTGAAAGTCGCGATTATGATTTTCGAATTAGCATGATTGTGTGCTTTTCTCTTCACTATAAATTCATGATCGTTTCTACTACTATAAAAATACCTTAGAAAAAGTATATGTCTAGAATGAGCCTCACTGTTTTACCGTATACAACAAAAGGGGCCAAGTTTCATAGGTTGGTGTGCGTGAGGCGCCATACAAATTATGTATGTGTGCGTGTATATGTATAGGGTTTATGAGCCAGTACCGGTTCAAATTTTTTTCGACGCTTTCGTATCCTCGACTGTCAATCTTGACATATAACTTTATCAAAGAAAAATACTTACTTTGTTTATTTATTCGAGACTAGCTTTTGACCGAGACTTCGTCCGCTAGCACCGGCTAGCTCAGAAAAAAATATATTTTGTACCTATCAGTTTTTAAACACAACATTATTTATTAAAATCGGTCTAGTAGTTCGTGATGATTGAAAAAACAAACAAAAAACCGAACAAATAGACAGTCAAAAACAAAATCGGTGATTTTGAGTCAGGGATATCTAAACACCATTATCGTAGCTTTTTTTATCTTCTTGTGTACAGACAGTACAGACGCAATTTTTGTTTTAGTTTTCTATTGTCATTGCTTATGCTTTTATTAAAATATAGGTAAATAGTAGAGTAGTCTATGTTGTATGTTTTTAAGACGCTGTTATTCCGTCGAGGCCGTTTTTTGAACACGAACGAAAGTGTTTTAAACTGTGTTTTAAAGTCTGAAATTAAATTATGTCTTATTTAAGGATCGGGCGGATGGGCGACTGTTCTCACTTACACGATTAGATTAAGTTTACTACATAGAAAAACATCCCAAAGTTACCCCGTTTTGTTATGTTTTTTCAATACTATGATTAAACTGCTGTTAATTAACTTTTTATTCTTGTACTTAACTAAATACATTAAATATTTCTACTGAACTCAGAAGAATTTTTAGGTTAGAAACTCCCATGAGCAAAGATATTGACGAAAAACACGTTTTTTCGCGATTGTACAATAAAACAAGGCTAGAAACTTTTAAATACTTGTATTAATATAGAAAACACAATTTTTAGTTACAGAGCAATGCTCACACGACGGATAGTTTTATAAGAGAGTGTTGCTAGCATTACAATTTTAAATACCAACAATAAAAAATAAAAAGTGTGACCACAATTAATTCCTGCTCAATATTTAATTGAACAGAATTGGCCGGCGACACCTTAGCCCTTTGTGCAGACGTCAGCATATGACTATAACAAATTAAACTTTATTACCAAGAAAATAAAGTCCAAAACAGATGGAAAATTGCACATGCAACTACACATCAAAGGGTTAAGACCTAAGAAAGGTACAAAGTAGAAATACAATCGGTTACAAATATATTAACCAGAGAATACCTTTAGTAAAGTGTGAAATAACAACAACTAGGCATTCTTAAGGAAATAGGTAAACAAACACATAGCAGCAACGACTATTTGTTTCCCTTCTATTAAATTACGAGTCAGCTCGACTCAGTCCTACGATGGCATGACAGCACATCTTGGAATCAGACAAACCCATTTGAGCTTGTCCACTGAGGTAAACAGATGTACATAGAACTGTATAGTTCTTTCAACTAACCTCTAAGACAACATTCTTAAGAGGTTCTCAGTTTTATTATAATCCAAGATGAGGGGCCACTCGGAAACAATGTTTTTACAACGAGACGAGTACTACATAAAGAGTATCGATATACATTTACGAGTATTATGCCTAAATCTTAGACAGAACAAAGGAGTATAAATTTATCTTTTCAAGGCTAATAAATACAGAATTACGAACAGGTATACTAAATCTTATCTGACATTTTGACCTCTGCAACCCTTACATTACCATCCGGGCCGGGAATCACTTTAACAATACATCCCATTGGCTAGTTCATGGGTGCGACATTGGGCGTTTTCACAATAACTATTTTGCCTACTAGCTCTGCTGATGGCATGAGCTGATTGCTTATATAAATTGCTTATGTAATTGTACCCATCAACTCTAAATTGGACATAAACTTATTCCAAGTATTTAAATTTTCCTGGGGCTTTATAGAATCCCAGTCATTTAACACCTTACATTTGGTTTGGATGTTAGTTTAATTTCGTTTTTAATAAATGAATTTTACCCTTGTAGAAGGCAATAAAACACTTCTAAGAACATGTGAATACATAGTCACAGAAAAATCCTCAGAAGTAGTTTTCCTATGCAGAAGCGTATTGAGCTCTGCCTTGCAATCTTTTGCAAGAAAAATGTAACATATTGTACATAATTGTATTTGTCTGTGAAATTGAGACGGTATTCTATAGCAATCCGCTTTTTAAAACTCAGGCAGCCACGTATAGCATGGTTCATACCCTTACAGTACAGACTATTGAATAGATTATTAGTGAAATTATTAGTCACTTTATTTTTAAATCAGTTTATAGAACTGTGCGCGCGCATTTCAAGAAATATAATAAATTCTGCCATCGTTGGCATTGTTTATATCTAGATGGAAGGCATAGCTTATAGATCTAACATCCTTACCAATATACAGATAGTAATAGCATCCCAATATAGATGGGCTGCTTTAATTGTATGTGGTACATGCATACACTTGCTGCTGGACTGCTCAAATAAATTACCTTATAGAGGCTGCAGCCAGTACACCTTTGCATAGGAAATACATTTACCAATTTTATTAAATTTATTTTCTAATGCCAAGAATCTTTGAAGTGCTTTCTCGGTACACTTTCATTTGAAGTGTTTTTATCGATGGAACTATCCTCCAAGGCAATAGCCCTTTTTTCCAAGAAATGTATAAAATTTGCCATGGACGGCATTATATCAGGATCCACACGATCAAGGTGGTAAGACCTGTTTGTAAAATTATCTAATTTTTTAGACAATACAGATATCAATAGCATATTCCATTGTTCTATTGGTTGATCTAAGTTTTTCAAAGCATATAGCTGCTGTTGTACATCAGAAATGAATGAGTGAATCGTAGCCGCATTAATTCTTCCTTTGACATCATGCACTAACACTTTTATCACGCTTTTTCACTACACAAATGCCGAAAGTACGGAATAAATACTTTATTTCACTATTTTCGTGTTTGTTTACGTCGAAACGTCAACGTTGTTTTGACAGCACCTTGATATGACAGCTGAACGAACGACGAACGAACGATAAGGAACGATCGGAACCGAACGCACCCGAGCTTGCCCGAGAACACCCGAAGAGCCGAAGAGTGAATAGTGAGTGACGAACGAAGAACGAATTGACTTTTCGTTCGTTCGCACTTCCCGCGGCCGACGAGCGACGCGCCGATTTTTCGCTTTACCCCCGTAATGTGAACGATGAAAACAATTTTTTACTGATTTTATGGAAATCAGCCGAAATATTGGTTTATTTATGTTGTAAAGCTGAACTGTAAGCTCGGAGGTATCCACTAAACTGAATTAAGCACTGGGTTTTGCACAAATAGCCGCTTCACCACAGCACTCGCGGTCACAAGACCCACTATAGAAGGCACTTGAAATCGTCCCGCAATCTTGTGAATCACTCCGTTTAATAGTTTATACGAAGGACCACTTAGCCTGTACAATAAAACAAGGCTAGAAACTTTTAAATACTTGTATTAATATAGAAAACACAATTTTTAGTTACAGAGCAATGCTCACACGACGGATAGTTTTATAAGAGAGTGTTGCTAGCATTACAATTTTAAATACCAACAATAAAAAATAAAAAGTGTGACCACAATTAATTCCTGCTCAATATTTAATTGAACAGCGATCCTGCTTTCAATTGGAGCGGGATGGCTAATTGTAAACTTATGCTTGCAAGAAAGAGACGCTTGTACTGGGATAACCTAGCCTTAAGTAAATAAACTATTTTTATTACAGGCGATGGTTCGATCCCCGTCCAGGCCGACTCGTACCAATGAGTTTTTCGGAATTTATAATGTACGATTTGTAACACCACTGGCTTTTCGGTGAAGGAAAACATCGTGAGAAAACCTGCATGCTTCAATTTCCACCGCATGTATTGTACCCACTGTGCATTATAAGTGGCGACGGGCTCACCCTCCGTCACACTGGAGTCTGGACAGAGTTTCGGTACTACTAGTGAAACTCCACGTTTCACACGTTCTGAGGTTTCAGAATATCTCAGACTACCCACTCGGGGAATATAGGCGTGAGCATATGCTTATATGCTTATTACAGCCGTTTGTCTCTTTTTTGTCGGTTAATATAGTAGATATATCCCTATTTTTTTTGTGGATCTTTATACGTTTTACAAAAACAATTCAATTTATGGAAATAATTTATTAATCACAAAAAATTACCCCCGTTCCGGGTCGTTTCTGGTGCAAAGGCTTGCCATATCATTTCAACGTGGCAACGCTGCTAGCGTAATGGGCTCCTTTGTGCCAGGACCGACAAGGGGCGGATTATTTGACTGAGCTTGTATTTCTTTGTTTTGACGAAGCATGTTGCTGATTTTTGTCTGTTTGTGTATCATTGTTATTGACGGCGCATGTGCTGACCGCTATTCAATTTATCAAACCTGTGTTTTAGGCCAGCAGTGGGGAAAAAAGAGAAAATTTCCATCAGTTCTCGCTTATACTTCCGCATTCTTTCGAAGCTGTTAATAGATAGTAATATCAACTAACTTAACGTTTTGTGGTCTCGGTTGACATCTAATAAACGTCAGATTATCGCTAACGCATCACGTTTGTGGCTAGAAAGGTTGAAATTGTGATAGATTGACATCTTAACACCTGTTGTAGAGAGAGAAAATGGAAAAATAATGGCGGAAACCAGAAAAAAAGGTATTTTTCTTCGATGTGTGAAGGAAAATATTACCTAAGTACGAATATGCTTTTATTTTTGTAATAATTTAGGTTCTTGAAAATTATGAAATAATTTTTAGTTGTTTTTTTTTTTCAATAATAATAATACAAACATCCATGACTCGGGTACAAATATTCATATTCATTCATCGTACAAATATTTGTCCTTTACGGGATTCGAACCCGCGACATAATAAAGTTAAATAGATTTAAACAAATGGAATAACTATTGAATTAGGTACTTAGTTTTGAAGATGATTTTAAAATTAGATTCTACTTATTTGCTAATGAAATGTAGATAAAGTAAAGTAAAAGTAGAGTATTTGTTGTTTTCTTTTTTATGTCAGTCATTACTTAATTAACACTTAAATTGTTTACTTATAATTTTTTGTTTTTGTTATGTAAGTTTTCAGAGATTTTTTTTGTTTTATTTTGATCTAGATTTTACCCGCGACTTCGTCCGCACAAATTATTTACCATATTTTAAGTCAAATCACAAGCTATCAAACTTCGTTCTTTAGTTTCTTCGTGATGCTCGAACAAACAAACCAACAGCCAGACAAAAAGGTTTTTTTTGGAGTCAGGGATACTTAAAAACCATAATCATAATCTTGTTCTTACTTATCAATTATAATACATTTTAAAAGTTACGTTTAGTTTTGAAAATTATACTCAGGTTTGTGGTCACCCCGAAAATTAATAGGTACTAGATCGTAAGAAAATGTTACTCGACGGTCTAAAAAAGAATACTGTGAACTACACTAACATTGTGAACTGCTAATGTGGGAATCCCCACGCAGGTATATCGTTTACGTATAGGTAGTTAATATAAGCAAGATTAACGCGTATACTGAAAAGAAATGGAGATATGACAAAAATGTATGAAAAATCCCCTTTGGATGAAGTTGCAAGATTTGTGAGCAATTTCAACTTAGATAATCAAAAATATCGCATACCTAGACGCAGAAAGAGATAAACAACATCGATTTTATCTTTCTCACTTTATTATCGTATAATCCTGTCTCGTCTATTCTTAATAAAACTTTTTTTTTAATTTCTATGTTTCCGCGTTTTTTTTAAATGCCTTTTTTTTTTATTTCCTAGTGCTTGAGTCGTAAATGCCAGTTCTAGCTATTCTCTGTCTATGTTTAAGAATAATTTAATTAATGAATTAAACATAACTGCGTTATTAAATACATTGCTTACCTTGCCACATCCGCCTCTGTTTATCAACTTCCCCGTCCCAACTTTCCAAAATTTTTCCCGCCTTTTCTTTAGCACAAGACCAAGCGTCATCCTCGGCCATGCAGTCAAAAATCGACATTAAACTCGGCGCCAAATTCTTTCCCAAACTCATTACATATTCGTAAGAACGTTCAATCAATCCCGCACTTTCAACGTTTCTACTTAAAAACGAAATTAAAACGAAATAAAAAATTAATTTCGACGCCATTTTGACGTCAAAATTCGCGTGACTTTCTTTTTTTTTCGGCAAAGGATCGCAAGTCCAGCCAGCCTAATTTTTCGCGCGCTGTCAGTGAAAAGGTGCTTTCTAGTACCCGTTCAAGGTTGAACTGAGAGGCCGCGTTTGTGAGAAGCTACTTTATAGGCACCTACTTTCTTTTAACACTGGTTTTAATAAAGCCTATATGGTGACGATATGAGATGCGATATGTTTTAGCTTTAGCGGATCTATTACGAATTGATTGTACCAGTTTTACCGTAGTTTTATTAATTTTGTGCGTGACTTTTTATCTGTTCTGCTTTTTGGAATTTGGGAGAAATTCTAAGAGATTTGGAATGGTTTTGGATGGGCATTGCTTTCCACATGCCATGTGGTTTCTAGCCTTAGATCAAAAATAAAATTAATGGATAGGCCTTACGCGAACATTTCAAACCAGAAAAATGAGGCAAAACAAATTAAAGGTTTACTTCAAATTTGTATGCAAGTGCCCTAGGTTTGACAGATAATGGCGCTAGTTTGTATGGACCAAGTGCACCAGTAGCCTTCGATCAAAATAAAATGAATGGATAGGCCTTACGCGAACATTTCAAACCAGAAAAATGAGGCAAAACAAATGAAAGATTTACTTCAAATTTATATGCAAGTGCCCTAGATTTGATAGATAATGGCGCTAGTTTGTATACATGTACCAAGTGCACCAGTAGTTTGCTTCAACTTACCGCGCTTTAGGCCTATCCATTAATTTTATTTTGATCTAAGCCAGTAGCAACTATATCAATGTACTAAAGTACTTTGACCTAAGATTCTAGCCTTGATTGGAAATGCTTGCCAACAGTCATCACTCGAAACGTCATTTAATCTTGATTCTTGAAATCTTTTACAGGGTGGTCCAAACTAAACAACTTTCTATAAGGAACTAACAGAGACATTTGAAAAAAAGTTGGCCGTCACGGGACGCCCGGTAGGCAGCAGATGTGAAGTCTTCTATGAGATGGTCTTTAAATAAAGTCTTCTTATCTCCCGGTTTAGCGCGCTTTTTTCGAAAACTAAATCTCAGCTTCAGGCACTCCTGATTTAAATTTGGAATTTCCGTCACATTTTGCGGATCAGAATTTCGAAGCCCTTACATGAAAAGTTTCACTTTAAAAAAATTTACTGTCCTACTCTTCGATCAAAAATATAGAACTAGATAACGGGTCGCATACAAAATCAAAGAGAAATTCTGTCCTCGTGATTATACAACATTTTTTGTAAACGAACCGAGAAAACAGTCCGAATGCATTATAATGTCGACCTCAAAACAACCATAATTCCTAGTAATTTTAAAAAAGGAACACTGCGGCATTGCGAGACGTGCTTACGTTGGCTTTGTTCGAACGGAACTAATTCAAAATAAGACCTCACTCCAATAGTGAGGCGTTATTTGCCGGGACATGTTTTGGGCGCTGACGCGTTATCTAGTTGGATATTGTTGATCGAAGGTCCTACTCTAGAAGTCCCACTAAGTGTTCCACATAAATGTTCATGTATCAAGGAGTTAGATTATGAAGCGAGATTCCCTGCGAGATCAATGATTCTCCCGAAATGATGAGATATGCTGAAGAATCAGTATAGCCGACATATCCCGAAAAAAAATGGAAATGGGCGGGGCACATGTTAGCAGAACAGATGGCCGATGGGGCCGAAGAGTTCACGAAGTAGCGAATCAGCGCGACGCAGGGTGAGTAGGCAGTGAGCATCCGACAAGATGGACCGACGACCTGGTGAAGGAAGGTGGCGGGAACCCGTTGAATGTGAGCCTATGTCCAGCGTGGACGTCTATCGGCCTAGACGATGATGATGATGATGATATTAAAATTATGTATGGAAAGTGCACAATATTTTGTTCACCTCACAAGCTCGGAAAGATTCTGTTTATCATTCGAAATCTGAGTGCAAAAGTGCATTTTATCCGCTAGCGTGGAAAGATTTTTTGAAATTCGAATCTGTCCATTCAATATTTTTCTATACCGCCAATCCACTGAAAATGCTTAAGGTGGTTGGAGAGCTGTCAATTTCATACAAAACGTTGTCGTATAACACTCGTAGACGGTGTTAATAAAAGTAATGTTTTATACATGGAAAAATAGCTTAGAAAATCTAGTTTCCGCGAATCAAATAATATTTACAATTTGTAATATAATTACGAAGATAAGGGTTTGAAATTTTGTATGAATAATTTCAAAGCGTGATATCTTCGTAATAATATTATAAATTGTAAATATTATTTGATATGCGCAAACTAGATTTTCTAAGCTATTTTTCCATATATAAAACATTACTTTTATTAACACCGTCTACGTGTGTTATACGACAACGTTTTGTATGGACGGAATCCACCTTAATAACTATTTCATGTCACTGGCCAGCACGAAAAAAATAACTTTTTAAAATGTTGTTCTCTTTAGCAATTAACTTTTTTCCTCGCTGTTGTGAGGTGAAAAGTTGTGTGTTTCGTTTGGCTGCAAAGTTATTCTGCGTCTCTTCGTACCTTTGAAACCTTCGCTAAGCTCAGGATTCTATTATTTGAACCACTCGCTTTCGCTCGTGGTTCAATCTTAGACTCCTTCGCTTGCTCAGGTTTCAAAACAAGTACTGGCGCCAAAAAGCAACTTTGCGGCCTAGCATAACAAATAACTATTTAGTTCAGTTTTCTCGTATCGTAATGGAAAATTATCGGCTGATGACAATGCATTATATCATTGATCATAAACAAGATACATTACAATACCTTGACCTTGTGCGATAGCGTGTTCGTAGTATATTCACGACGTAGTGGACGAGTGAGGTGATCTGAGTAATTTCAGTTTAATTGTATCATAGAGTAGTTATTACTGAGGTTAAGGGTCAAAGTGCAAGATCGACTTCGTGACGCGATTTAGAGACGTTAAAAGTAAAGTAAGTTATGGCACAGAAAAGAGATACAGTAAAGCAACTTCATGTAAGCGACTGAATCGAAACACGCACACACACGCGCAACGACGCTCAAATTATGTTTTTTTAACAACCCCCGATATCACCAAATATTTAAGAGAATATTATTCCGTGAGCGAAAATGCGCGCTGCATACAAACGTACTATGGTGATATTTTCAATATTAACCAATTTAAGTCAATGAAATTTTGCAGAAACAATCTGGAAACAAATTTCCATGCTTCTATAGAGTCAGATTTTCGTTAAAATGCTAGGATTAAGACGCTGTTATACCGTCGAGGCCGTTTTTTGAACAAGAACGAAAGTGTTTTAAATTGTGTTTTAAAGTCTGAAATTAAATTATGTCTTATTTAAGGATCGGGCGGATGGGCGACTGTTCTCAATTACACGATTAGATTAAGATTACTAGATAGAAAAAAATCCCAAAGTTACCCCTTTTTGTTATGTTTTTTCAATACTATATTTAACTTTTTATTAAATATAGTATATAGTACTGCTGATATTTAACTTTTTATTCTTTCTTGTACTTAACTAAAAACATTAAATATATCTAGTGAACTCAGGAGAAGTTTTAGCTTAGAAACTCCCATGAGCAACGATATTGACGAAAAACACGTTTTTTTGCGATCCTGCATTCAATTGGAGCGGGATGGCTAATTGTAAAATTATGCTTGCAAGAAAGAGACGCTTGCACTGGGATAACCTAGCCTTAATTTAAGATTTGTATGGAAATCTTTGAGGCACTGTAATTTGAAAACTATATATTTTAACGAAAATCTGACTCCATACAAGCATAGAAATTTGTTTCTAGATTGTTTCTGCAAAATTTCATTGACTTTAATTGGTTAGTATTGAAAATATCACCATAGGTAGTACGTTTGTATGGAGCGCGCTCCGAATAATATACCCTTAAGACGCGAGTACCGTTTTTTCCATACAAACGTATTCCCCATTACACACTGTATTCCATATACACTAGAGCAAAAAAACAATTTACGACACAATCTAGTTACCTCTTCTATGTCCCTATGTTTTGCTTTTTTACATTAATTAATTACTGTATGGACTAGGGACCTTCGAAAATGACCAATTTTATCGCCCTTTTTCAGACATCCAGCAAACAAATTTGGCGAATATAAACACGAAAAGCAAAACATACGGACATCCTGATTTCGGCATACACTGCTTGCTTTGATCTCTACAGTTTGAAATAGAGAGAATAAATCCGGCAATTTATGCCGAAATCCGATCAACTGCAAGTGTAATCGCTGCTTAACTGAACTCGCTATAACGCGTGCATGCAGCCGGGATGCGCTGCTCCCGGCGCTCCCCCCCCCCCCCCCCCCCCCCCCGCACACTGCGCTCGATTGACCTGCCGCGACTACTGAGCTTCACCACTATTACTATTTTACACTGTGCCCAAACGCATGAACAGCTGATTTTGTTTTCCAAGATGAAATCGTGTTTGTCCCGTAGTGAAAGTTTTTCAGTTTGATGGTCTGAAACGCCTTCTTAGTATGTGTTACATACATTTAAGTTTAAACTATGGCTATAGGCTCGTGATGATGATGATATACTTTAGAGGTTACGACTAGTGGTTGCGACTAGTGGCAAGTGTGAACGTCGTTCTAGCTAATGTCTAGAATAAACTTATATAACAATGCATTGATTGCTAGTCCTGCAACTTGGCTAAGCGTAAACTTGTAGGTTTTATTAGGGTTCCGTATTTAAAGGAGTCGTTTCAATTTGTACGGTATCCAGAAAAATCGAGAAATATAAGCATAAGCATACACTCACGACTATATTCCCCGAGGGGGTAGACAGAGATATTCTGAAACCTCAGAACATCCACGTTTCACCAGTAGTACCGTAACTCTGTCCAGTGTGACGGGGGGTGAGCCCGTCGCCACTTGTAATTGTCAGTGGCTACAATAGATACCTCGAAATTGAAGCATGCAAGGTTTCCTCACTGCTTATCATACCTAGGAATTGGGTGAAAATAATTATAATGCAAGATTTTATATTATACCTATTAGTTAGACAGATAGACTTAGTCCCTTAGAAAAACTGTTTATTTATTTCTTTATCGTATGGCTGATTCTATTACACTCAAAAATAATAAAATTAAAAATCAAAACACTGAATTACGAAAAGAATACCTAACACTAAAAAAAAAAAAAAAAAAAAAAGCGGTTTAAGGAAAAATACTTACCGGAATTAGGGCTTAATAACTCAGCAATAAACTGTTTTTTGGCTTGTTTTTGACCTTAATTCAGAAGATCATGAACAATTTGCAATATGAAAAAATATATTGAAAGAACAGGCCTTACTTGGAAAAACTATATAAACGATTGAAATCTCAAAAAGGCTTAAGGTGCCGGCTTTAGGGCATTATACCCTACCATTTTAAATTCAAAAACAAAGCAAAATGTTAATATGTAATTTTTGTGAAAAAAAACGACTTCAAAACAATTAAATCCTTTTTTTACATGAAACTTAATAATCTTTGAAGGTGAACTGGTTATCATAAACATACCTACATATAAAGTACTTAATTTTGGATAAAAAGATCCATAAAAAACACACAAAGTACGTCTACCTATATTTTGCTTATGACTTACATCGCGAGTCACTGAAAACATGACGCCTGCGCAGGCGTCACCTGTGCAGGTGACCCACGAAACGTGTCAAGTTTATCGTTTTAAGACGCTGTTATCCGGTCGAGGCCGTTTTTTGAACACGAACGAAAGTGTTTTAAACTGTGTTTTAAATTCTGAAAACCAATTATGTATTATTTAAGGATCTGGCTGATAGGCGAACGTTCTCAATTACACGATTAGATTAAGTTTAATAGATAGAAAAAAAATCCCAAAGTTACCCCTTTTTGTTATGTTTTTTCAATACTATGATTAAACTGCAGATACTTATTTAACTTTTTATTCTTGTACTTAACTAAATACATTAAATATTTCTAGTGAACTCCGTAGAATTTTGAGCTTAGAAACACCCATGAGCAAAGATATTGATGAAAAACACGTTTTTTTGCGATCCTGCTTTCAATTGGAGCGGGATGGCTAATTGCAAACTTATGCTTGCAAGAAAGAGACGCACACCTGTGCGCACGACCTACGAGGAGGATCAAGTTTAACAACCTTAAGCCTGTGCGTGTGGCCCACGAGTTGAGCCACTTTGGTCCATTAAGGGGCTACCTGCCGGTTTTGGGTAATTTTGTAACCATTTTATTCATTAACTATGGCACTTTTTGAGCTGAAATTTAAACTGAACCATCTACAGGATATGAGAAGTGATGTGGTTTTTCTAGAAATCGATTTTAATTAATAAAACCGAAGAAAAGGGACTCTAAAGTCACCCCTTTTTTTCCAGTTGTAACCATTTTACTCTTACATTTTTAATCGGAACAAAATCAAAATTTACTATATTGTTCACAATACAATTTAGAATGATGTGGTTTTTTTACTTTTTCGAAATTAATAAAAATTCATCGATTTTTTCAAAGAAAACAGCTAAATTCTGACCGGAGCCACGCGCTCTTTCTCATCGATTAGTATGGAGTGTGAGTGAGAGGAGAGTGGTCCACGGCTGATACGCCTTAAGAGTGGCGACGGGTTCACTACCCGTCACAGATGACCAGTGTGATGTGAGTGTGAGTTACTACTAGTGAAACGTGGATATCAGAATATGATATCATTATCTCTAATGTAGATAAGTCGTCAGCATTTTTACTCTTATTTCTTGTAACATGTCACGTATTTGAAACTATCAACCAAGAGCAATGCACGTTTTTGGATGCATGAGGGATTTAGTGGAATTTAATCTCGACTGCCTCTGAACTTTGAAAGGCACGTTATTCAATTCAATAACATAATTTCCATAACAATGTCATAATTTTACAATTTCATTTGTTATATAGTAGTATTATTTTTATATAAATAAGTAGGTCATTTTATACACTGCTAGAGTTTGTACCCGCGACGACTTCGTCCAGATTTTAAGTCAAAAAAAAAAAAGTTTCATCGAAATCGTTTCAGTAATTTTCGCGTTATGGTCGAACAAACAAACAGAAAGACAGACTAAGAAAAAAAATTGTGCACTTTCCATACTAAATGCAATCAAGCTGATCGAACGGTTGTATGAAAAGTCGAAATGTTTTTATGCCAATTTCCTGTATGTTTCTTAGGGAAAGTTGTTCAGTCTCATTGGTACAACCACCCCTTAAAGTAATGCAACTGTTTACCCTAACACCCTGTATTTTTTTTAAAGTAAGGCTCACTACTATCAGCGTAAATTTTATATCACTGCGGATAACTTCAGTATGTATTCTACCTACGAATAAGAATGTATAGAAGTGTAAATGAAGCTCAAAAAGTGGCACCAAAAAAGGCTTCCGCACATTGCAGCCCAGCGATATTATCGAGCGATATTATCGACAGCGATATCGCGACACCTTACACACTGCAGCGATTCCGCGATTCGCGTCACGCATGCGCACACCACTGAATGTAGTAGAAAGAGATTGCGTCAGGTTGCGATAATATCGCGGCAGTGTGTGGGATCGAGCGCGTCCCCATACAAAATGTACTGAGAACAAATATCGCAAAATCGCAGCGATATTATCGCTCGATAATATCGCGGCAGTGTGTGGGATCGAGCGCGTCCCCATACAAAATGTACTGAGAACAATTATAGCAAAATCGCAGCGATAATATCGCTGCAATGAGCGGAGGCCTAAAAAGTGTACCGTGTTCTAAATTTGTTCTATTAAAACTGTACCTAGCCGCCAAAACTCATACAACATATCATTTTTCATTGGGTGTCAAATTTTTTTTCGATTTTGCTTAGATTTCAAAACTGGTTCCATTGGGAAAAGTTGTTTAGGTTGATGAGTAGAATACCTACGAATAAGAATAACTATAGAAGAGTAAGGGCCTGTTTCACCACTGAGTAAGTCCTTGTTAGCTTATCCGACAGATATTTTGACATAATTTCAAATTTTGAAATCGCGATAAAAAATAGCTGTCCCATGCAAAACGTTCGTCTCAAATGTATGAGACAGCTGGTTTTTTTAGCGATTTCGATGTTGGCTCCATAGTAAAAGTTGTTCAGTTTGATGAGAATACATTCGCAGTTATATAAAATTTACCTTATATAGGCTGAAATGGTGAAAAAACTGGCTAGTGATAGTGAATTAAAGAAATTCAAATCAATACCTACGTCATTTCCTTAATTATAGTTCAAAGTGGATGACCTTCAGTTTTTAAATACATTACAATAAATAAAAGACCTAGCGGCAACTAGTTCAGATATTTAGATTTTTATATTACAATAGAAGGGTTCTGTAACCTATCTATCTTAGCTATTATAAAACCGTAAAATCGTGAGGAATAAAAAAGTAGCTGTTCACTTAAACAAATTCAAATAACACTCGATAGCGCGATTTAAAAACGTGCAGCGCCATCTATTGACAAAATTGTTAGTTTGTTTGTTTGTTCGCGCATCACGCAAAAACTACTGAACCGATTTTGATGAAACTTTTTTTGTTTGATAGCTTATGATCTGACTTAAAATAATTTGTGCGGACGAAGTCGCGGGAAACACTAGTATATATATATTTTTATATATTTTATATTATTCGGGATGCTAACAGCCTCTTTTACAAAATAATGGTACCTACTTAAAATGACAGACCTTCAGCCATTTACAAGCATCCAAGCATATCTATCGGGTACATACATACAGGGCCTTTTTCAATATGCATGCATATGCTCACGACTATATTCCCCGAGGGGGTAGTCAGAGATATTCTGAAACCTCAGAACATCCACGTTTCACCAGTAGTACCGAAACTCTGCCCAGTGTTACGGGGGGTGAGCTCGTCGCCACTTATAATGGACAGTGGGTACAATATATGCCCAGAAATTGAAGCATGCAGGTTTCAAAAACACATTGGTACGAGTCGGCCTGGACGGGGATCGAAGCATCACCTCCTGCACGGCAAGCAAGGTTACTCGCCACTGGACCACCACGGCTTCCTTTATCCTTCTTTTGTATGTTCATTTTTTTTTGTGTTTTCATACAGAAGTTCGATTAGCTAATTGCATTTAGTATGAAAAGTCCGACAAAATTGCTTTTTTTGCTAATTTCCTTCAGGTTTCTTAGGGAAAGTTGTTCAGTATCATGGGTATAATCACCCCTTAAAGTAATGCAACTTTTCTGTTTACCGTAACACCCTGTATTTTTTGAAATTAAGGTGCATCCTGTGTACATGCTTGTAAAGGCACCGACAAGGTGGATCAATGACCTGGTCAATGTAAAACTAACCTGTTGGATGAGAGCAGCGTATGACCGGTCGTTGTGGCTACCGGTCATTAATTAACATAAACATAACATACTTACTTAAATATTCTTAATTTTGCACACCAGAAACAGAAACAAAACCACCGCACGCGCACCGAGGGCTCCGTACTACACAAAATACAAAAAATTTATTGAACCAACGTGTGATACAGGTTTTCAGGACTCGTAGTGATTATGATTAAGGGTATATTATTCGGAGCGCGCTCCATCCAAACGTACTATGGTGATATTTTCAATACTAACCAATTAAAGTCAATGAAATTTTGCAAAAACAATCTAGAAACAAATTTCTATGCTTGTATTGAGTCAGATTTTCGTTAAAATGTATAGTTTTCAAGTTATAGTGCCTCAAAGATTTCCATACTAATCTTAAATTAATCCTAGCATTGAAACTGTATATTTTAACGAAAATCTGACTCTATAGAAGCATAGAGATTTGTTTCTAGATTGTTTCTGCAAAATTTCATTGACTTTAATTGGTTAGTATTGAAAATATCACCATAGTACGTTTGTATGCAGCGCGCATTTTCGCTCTCGGAATAATATTCTCTTAACAACCTTAGATTACCTATCACTAGCACATTGTATAGATAATACAATAAAAGTTTTAAGCTGTGATCCCACACTAGACTCAGGGCCTGGAATGCGATTTTTGAATCTCATTCGGTGAGCTCAGCAGTTGAAAATGTCAAAATAACTATGGAGGTAAGCATCTTTCTACTACTGATTTGGCTCTCAAAAATCATACTTTAGGAGTGTGGTTTTTTAAACTCAAATCAGCAGTAGAAAGATGCGTATATCCAGAGTAATTTTGACATTTCCAACTGCTGAGCTCACCGAATGAGATTCAAAAATCGCACTCCTGGTCGGAGAGGATCAGCATTAGTATTAACATTTAGATACAAAATGAGCGGCAGTTATTACACCACCACACAACATAATTATTAACTTACAAAAAAGTTTTGCCAGTGATGACCTATGGTGCGGAAACGTGGACCCTGACGATAGGGCTAGTTCATAAATTCAAGGTCACTCAGCGAGCTATGGAGAGAGCTATGCTCGGTGTTTCTCTGAGGGACCACATCAGAAATGAAGTGATTCGTCACAGAACTAAAGTGGCTGACATAGCTCAGAAAATTAGCAAGCTAAAGTGGCAATGGGCTGCTCATATCTGTCGAAGAACTGACAACCGATGGGGTGTCAGAGTTCTAGAGTGGAGACCGCGAACTGGTAGGCGTAGTGTGGGACGCCCTGCTGCCCGCTGGACAGACGACCTAAAAAAAGTAGCGGGGAGCGACTGGATGAGGAAGGCCGAGGACAGAGTTTTGTGGCGCGCCTTGGGAGAGGCCTATGTCCAGCAGTGGACGATGATAGGCTGATGATGATGATGATGATGAAAAAAGTTTTGTTTTCTCCGGGACCGCGAGACCGACTCACACTTGGCCAGTTTTTGTTATTTGTTGTTATACTGTAGGGTTTGTTCTATAA
The DNA here is from genome assembly GCA_963693445.1 of Agonopterix heracliana. Classification (NCBI taxonomy): domain Eukaryota; kingdom Metazoa; phylum Arthropoda; class Insecta; order Lepidoptera; family Depressariidae; genus Agonopterix; species Agonopterix heracliana. The sequence continues at coordinate 1,025,052 of OY856334.1, forward strand.
CCACACCAAGTTTGACGCTTGTGTGTATGACCGTTTTTACGATAGAGCGAGAAGAAAAAACGTTGATACCAACTAGTTTCACATGTATGAGCTGATTAAGGGGTTGCCCCTTAAGACGTAATAGTAGGTGGAAATACCTCGGAGGCATCTTTTATTTTTCATTTTACGACTAGATTTATACCATTTACCGAAACTAAAGTCATACCTCAGTATTTTTGGATAGTTCATCTATTGAAATCATCAACTGAATACACGATTGGAATTACTTCACTCGATAGAAAATCGTCACAAAGATGACGTATTTTCATGCATTTTTAAACATTTTTCTCGGTTTAGAAGAACTTAAAATAGTTTCCGATTGTTGGTATTTATACTCACATATTCACCATTAGTTTAACTAGTTCAATCATAAATAAAATCTAGAAAACGTACTTTGGTTAGTTCTTTTTAATCGAAAATACGGCTCACGCACACACTTTTCGGAGCGCTCGGCAATCGCGTTTCTCATAGAAAATATTCGTCGGCACCTATGGCCCCTTAATTAGTAAATTTTTGATATTTTTATCATTTTTTAGAAAATTCGCTATAATAACGCACATTCTGTGAAAATTTCAACTGTCCAGCTATTACCGTTCAAAAGTTACAGCATTCAATAGGAAGGACAGACAAATAGACAAACAGATGGATGGATTGACGGACGGGCAGACGGACGGACAACGTATAGGCTGAATATGAATAAGGTCCCGTTTCACGCTTTGGGTGCCCTAAAAATACAATTTACAACAGGAAAAATAATATTGTATTGTACAATCACATTCATTAATTAGTTCGCATCATATAAAGTTTAATAAAATCACTGTAATTATAATTTTAAAATTGCAAATAAAAACTGAAAAAAAATTAATACAAAATTTAAACGGAACCCTAGAAATAGACTTGAAAAATATATCAATTGCTTACTATTTAGAATCATTTAATCAATTAGCTTCTTTGTAGAGGCACGTTTTGTAAAAATAATAAAAAATCTATTTAATAAAATAAACTTTTTTTAACTATGGAAGTGCCAAAGAGTGAAGTAAACAAAATGTTTTCATTCACACTTTTTTTTAAAACAGTGTTCCATTGTGTTTATTTGGTTGCAAATATTTGTGTTTCAAATTACGGTATTTATATGTCTTTCACGATAAAAGATGAATTGTTGATTCATGAACCAGTGAGCAATGTAAAGTGGTTCACACCTGCTTATGAAACTAATTGGAATTATGTAAGTATTATTATCATAAAATTTCAGCCTGTTTACATCTCACTGCAGGGCACCTTCCCCCCCCCCCCCCCCCCCAAAGCCCAAATTGCGAGTAAAATATGTACACAAGGCGACACATCAAGCTACGCAAAACCAATATAAGCAGGCCGCGCGACGATTATACATTACTCTCCCTATGCGCGTCCAGCTTATAGAGCAGTTATTCAAATCGTAGGTCAATGTCATTTCGATCACAACACAAGTTGTGGTATAATAACGCCGTCATTTAACGTTCGTCATTTAACCACTTGACTTCCAGGTAACTTCATACTAATTAACAATATTACCGATTCAAATAAAAACGTTTTTATATTTCGTACTGCCAATACAGAATTCAAACTGAACCCTAGAAATGGAGTTGAAAAATAAAACAATTATAATACTTAGAATCATTTAATCAGTAAATTTCTTTGTAGATGCACGTTTTGTAAAAAAAAAGTGCTTTATAAAAAAACTTCTTAACCATGGAAGTGCCAAAGAGTGAAGATAAAAAAAAGTTTACATTCACCCTTTTTTTTAAAACAGTGTTCCATTGTGTTTATTTGGTTGCAAATATTTGTGTTTCAAATTACGGTATTTATATGTCTTTAACGATAAAAGATGAATTGTTGATTCATGAACCAGTGAGCAATGTTAAGTGGTTCACACCTGCTTATGCAACTAATTGGAATTATGTAAGTATAATAATTATCATAAAATATCAGCCTGTTTACATCCCACTGCAGCACACAGGCCTACCCCCCGAATTGCGAATAAAATATTTACACACGGCGACACATCAAGGTACGCAAAATAAATATAAGCAGGCCGCGCGACGTTATACATTACTCTCCCTATGCGCGTCCAGCTTATTTTGGTTTTGCGTAGGCACCTTGATGTGTCGCCGTGTGTAGGTACAGAACAGTTATTGCAGTGATTTATTTTTCAAATCGTAGGTCAATGTCACTTCGATGGTACCTCTACACAGAACACAAGTTGTGGTATAATAACGCAAAGTTAGTCATTTAACTACGTGACTTCCAGGAAAACTTCATACTAATTAACAATATTACCGATTCAAATAAAAACGTTTTTAAATTTCGTTCTTCCAATACAGAATTCAAACTGAACCCTAGAAATGGAGTTGAAAAATATAACAATTATAATACTTAGAATCATTTAATCAGTAAGTTTCTTTGTAGATGCACGTTTTGTAAAAAAGTTAGTACTTCATAAAAACTTTTTCAACCATGGAAGTGCCAAAGACTGAAGATAAAAAAAAGTTTTCATTCACACTTTTTTTAAAAACAGTGTTCCATTGTGGTTATATGGTTGGAAATATTTGTGTTTCAAATTACGGTATTTATATGTGTTTTACGATAAAAGATGACTTGTTGGTTCATGAATCAGTGGGCAACGTCAAGTGGTTCACGCCTGCTTATGGGACTAATTGGAATTATGTAAGTACAATCATCTTATTAGCGTACACAGGGTGTAATTGTGACAGCCTAGCAAATACTGAAACGGTGAATTTAGACCATCAAGCTGAACAACTTACACTATGGAGCCACTCTCAGGAAACGCGAAAAAAATCTGATGCTCCATACAAAACAGCTCGACTCAAATGTATGAAACAGTTGATTTTTTTTAAACGTTTCCTGTACGTGGCTCCGTAGTGAAAGTTGTTCAGTTTGATGGTCTCACCGTATCAGTATTTGCTGTCACATACACCCTGTATACGTCCCACTGCAAGGTACAGTTTACCCTCAAGGAAAGTGTATATAGGGTCCACTTTTTTTACGGGATAATCAGACCATAAAACTGAACAACTTTCTCTATGGGACCAACAATGAAATCGAGAAAAAAAATCTGCTGTTCCATACATTTGGCTCAAGTAGAATTGCAGTTTTGTATAGAACAGCAGTTTTTTTGTCGTGATTTTGATGTTAGTGCCAGTCTGAGAATCCTCTTAAAAAGTGCCATCATATTAAGAAGGATCCTATAATTATGTACACACGGCGACACATAAAACTAAGCTAAACCAAAATAAGCTGACCGCGCGTAGGTAGAGTAATGTATAACGTCGCGCGGCCAGCTTATATTGGTTTTGCGTAGCTTGATGTGTCGTAATATACTAATGTGTGTCGATGTGTCGGCCTTAATGTAATAATTAGAGTATCGATGGAATGCCAGTTAACTTGAACATTAACTAATCGATTTTAATCGCCGATTAGTGAATCCATTCACCTTGTGTCTGGGTTATAATGGACCACACATTACTTTCCGTGGCTGTTATAAGAGGTAACTAAGGGATAATGTTTAAAATGCAGTGTTTATTGTGGGCGTTAATATTTTAGCGGGTCAAACCATCGAACTGAACAACTTTCATTATGGGACCAATATTCTTCTTCTTATCGAGTGGGCTGCAAAGCCCTGGTGTCAGAGTTTATTCAAACCGCCTTACGGCCTCTGACGTGGTTTTTATGTAACGATTACTACCACCAGTGATAGTAGCCGGGACCAACAGCTTAACGTGCCATCCGAAGCACGGAATCATCTTTCTTTTCAGACAATCAGGTGACTCAGCCTGCAATGTCCTACCTAACCAACTGGGGAAAAACGAACAAAGTGACATTTCACTAGGAGCCCCCCGTGGGAATCGAACCCATGACCTCCGTGTCAAGAGCCCAATGCTCTAACGGAGGCAATATTGAAATCGCGACAAACGTTTTCCCATAGAAAGCATCAATACGGCCACTCGACCCTAATGTGTGGAATGGCAGATTTTTTTTTGCTCTTTCAATGTTGATCTCACCCTGTGTTAGGGTACTATTTGAGAGCGTGCTTCAGCTCTTTCAAATATGTACCCTAACACATTTAAGTTGACATTATGTATGTTATACTTAGTAGATTACACACCGAGGACAGGAAAGTCAGAAAGGTCTCAGATGTCACGTAATCGACGCCTCGGTCAACAAACATGTGACCCTGAGGCTTTCTTATTTACTGTCCGAGGTTAGTATATACTATTTTTCTCCTCGACGGAGGTGGAAAGCGACAACAATTGACGCTTTCCGTCCGGAGGGAAGAAAATTAATATAATCATACAAATAAAGGTTAGGAAAGTGTTTAAAAAACCTGAACTGTATGCGTTAGTAATAAGATTCAAAACATGTAGCAATGTAGTTAATAACATGCAACTGCATTCAATTTGCATAGGTCAAAAAACATATTTTGCACAGAGCATTGGCACAGAATCGTAAAATAGCAGAATACAAGATAAATGTGTAACATTTTGAAGGTCAAATTTTGTTGCAAAAGCTGTCTGGGAGAGGATAATTATGTGTGCGCAAACATATAGGGTCCTTCATGATCAGACCAACAAAAACAACATCGAAATCGCGAAAGAAAAATCTTTTGTCCCACACAAGACTACTTGGGACAGCTGATTTTTTTTCCCGATTTTGATGTTGGTCCTATAGAGAAATTTGTTCAGTTTGACGGTCTGATCATTCCCGTAAAAAAGTGTCAGCATAGTGAGAACATATAGGGTCCTTTTAATATGCTAACACTTTTTAAGGGGATGCTCAGACTGTCAAACTGAACAACTTTCTCTATGACACCACAATCGAAATAGCGAAAAAGAAGTATGGGACTGATGATATCTTTCTTCGCGATTTCGATGTTGGTCCTTTAGAGAAAGTTGTTCAGTTTGATGGTCTGATCATTTTCCTTAAACAAGTGTAAACATATAAGTGCGTTCACACACGATGACGCACTGACGGAGCGGCAGATGTCAGTCTATAGAACCACACCCGGTGCGTCAATGCGTCACCGTTTGTGCTTCTGCGTGCGGTTTCATAACACTCCTTGCTTCACAAATGACGGAATGACGTCTGCCGCTGCGTCAATGCATCATCGTGTGTGTCAAGGAGCCTGTATAATATCGACGCTGGAAAGCGGAAACGCTGTAACCCACAAAAGGCAAACTTTACACCAGGCCCGAAAAACTTTTGCGATTTCAGAAAAAAATTCATAACTTCGTTAATGTTAGTCCCACATATGCCATTTTTGGATAGAAAATATAATTTAAGATAAGCTATGATACGAATTTCCCCGATTCCGTTAAATGTTCCTGCTTTTAATTTTATTGTGGGTTACAGCATATGGACTTTTTTTTTAATCCCCATAGAACGCTGTAACTGAAGTCGATTATTGTATGGATTTCATAAAATAATACTTTATTTTGGAAATCGAAATCGTTGTAACCCACTATTCCGTAATGTACCCAGTACCATAGTTTTGATGTAACAATATAACCTTTTTAATTTGTATAGTCATGTAATGGTTTAACCACAAGAACAGCGAAAAAAATTGCTAAATTGAAATGACGTAAATATTAAGTCAAAAATGTTTACTGTGTTATTAAAAAGTAAAGACATCAGAAAGTAATTCAAAATATAATATTATTAGGTTACAAAAAAGCACAAAAAGCTTAATTCTTAATATTCGAATAGTCGAAACAGGAATTAACTGGAGCGCGGAAGCGTTCTCGACGAATTTTTTCTCAAGGAATTCATCTCAAGGTAGGATGCAAAATCTGATTGATTATTTATCATAATTGACAAATTACTGTCACATATTTGGAGATGTATCAGTAATCAATAGATTATTCAACAATATTCCAAGTAACACTTTTTAAGGGAATGATTGAACCGTTGAACTGTACAACTTTCTCTATGGAACCAACATCAAAAACGCAACAAAAACAGTTGTTTTATTCAAAAGTGCAGTCCTACTAGTGCTAAATGTATGGGACAGCTGTTTTTTTCGCGATTTTTATTTTGGAACCAAAATAGATAGTTATTCAGTTTGATGGTCTGGTCATCCTCTTAAAAAACTGTCAGCTGTCTGTAAGTTAGGTATACGAGGAACTCCGTAATATCAACTTTAAACATGAAAGAAAATCATTATTACAATGATAAAATTCTGCTTGAATAAAACATTTTCCAAGTTATCCTCTAAATCTGATGCAATTCGCAATACCACTGAGAACGAGGCTACAAATCTGCTGAATATTACATAGTAGGAGACAAAATTTACTCACGACCTCTCGAACGAGACTGGAGATCAAGAGGAAAACACGTGAAGTATTGAAGGTTTTCGATAATAATAAAATAGAATTAGTAACAAATGCAACTTCCGACACACAAGCCCCATAAAGGAGACGATGAGCAGATTTGGCAGTTCAGTAGCTTCGGAAAAGCCCAGAATCGTATAAGTGAGGAAGACTACGAGGCACGAGATACTTCTGGGCCGGATTTTCTAGCTGAAGTTTAAAATTACTATGGAAGTAAGTACCTATAAGCGATACCTTCCTGGTGTATAATGGGCAAAAGAAAAGTAGATAGGCTACGAATGACATGGCTCGCAAGCCTGAACAAACAGTAGACAGGCATCATCACCTTTAAAAAGCTTTTTCGTTTGCCAAGAGACAGCCAGGCGTATACAGAGCTGACTGCCAACCTCCAGTAATGAAGAGAAACCCAAAGAAGAAAAAAGTAAGCCAAATACACCACTACATTGGTGAAATCCTGGATCTTAATTTGAGTCAGATTAGGAAGACTCCCGCTGCTCAAAATAAGAAGGCGTTGGATGAAGGCTCCTATCACTCAGGTTTCCTTTGCGAGGGACCCAGGGCTGTGCTTCATCAGTAATCAGCTTAAACGTAGCTTCCTGACGTATCGGTGTCGGCATGAACTCGGATAAAACCATTGGGCCATTAGAATAGGCAGAAACAAATTCGACAAATAAGCTGGTAAAGCGCATTCAGTCGAGATGAGCTGCTTTCGGGAAACTTCATTACATAATATTATGTCTATCCGAATACCTAGAACGAAGAACTTATTCAACCTACCAATATTCACCTTTAGTATTTAAACGTGGACGAAAATAGTAGTAGGAGACGACGTAGAAACCCTTACGTTAACGTGATCTAACGTCTATAAATTCATAGAGAGCGAGTGCGAGCGATCTAAGACAGCAGCTGTAAAATAAGCAATTTAATGTGGTGAAGTGTTGGTCATCTCTGGCTATGAATCGACGGGGAGTCCGAGTTCTCAGACGGAGACAACGAAGATAGGCGTAAAGTGGTTGAGTACTTACCCCTCCAGTCCAGTGGACCGAGAACCTGAGGCAACATTTAGATATGAAAGGGCGAGGATCAAGTTTTGTAGCGCATCTTGGGAGAGCATTATTGAACAGTGGGTGACGATGATGCGCTCCACCCTCCTGCCGGAGTCTGGCGCCAAGCAGCTTGCTGCGTTCCGTCAGTGTGCAGGAGTGCCAGTGCACTTCTGGGTAAGCTCGCTACATCTTCGGCCCCATCTTTGTCCTGAGGACTAGATTGGGGTCAAGAGCAAACCCATCAATAATAAAAAAAAAAAAAAAAAAAAAAAAAGGGAATAATGCAATCCAGTTCACTTTTTTTTAAATAACGTAAAAAATAAGGAAACACATTTACGAATAAAAATGTCAAATAACAGTATCTAACAAGTAGACTTACTATTCAAACGAAACCAATTACGCGCCAAAAAATACGAACAACAAAAGTAAGACACCTTTTTGACGGCCATGTACTGATTTGGGACGCAGTAAATGGTAGGCCATAGCGGTTTGAGTGCCAAATCGATGGTGGTAAAAGCAATAACTTTGTCGCGAATACTACATTTAAAAAAGCGTAAATTGATTTGATCTAGAAATAGAGATTTGAAATGAATGTTGTAACACGTCATGTAGCCATAATGTTGGTTACGTTAAAACGTAATAAGCCACATTTGTTGCTAACAATTGGACAACAAAATGTCATAAATGTGGTGCACTAAAATTTTTTGTCCCGCAAAAACGCTGTAACCCACATTGAATAGTATATCACGAACGATGTAACTAGCTTGTTGGTTTTTTCTACGGAACTCGATTTTGACGTAAATGCAAATCGGTAAAAATTTAGAGTTTTTGTGCTATTTACAGCCTACCAAAATCTATGTCGACCAAAAATAACAGGCAATTTCAACGCTGTACAAAATTTTCTAAGGGCCGTAGAGCTATGGGACTCAGACCATTCGACGCAGAATTTTTTTCTGATTACGAATCTGCAATAAAAAAATTTTGACACTGGTGTCAGTTACAGCGTTTTCGCTTTCCAGCGTCGATATGTTTATTGTTTATGCATATTCTGTTGCAAATTTCAAAATTTCTCCATACTTAACAAAATGCATGTGTTAATCTACCGATTAGCCTAACATAAAGTTATGGTGTATTAGTAAACACGAAACTAATTGAATAATAATCATAATTATAATTATTATACTATAAAGAAAGTGTATAAATTGTACTACTTACATTTTATATTATAACTTTCGTTTTTTACTAAAAAGCTGTAAGGTAATATGATAATTTCTAGATACCTACGCCTTAGAAAAAGTATATGTCTAGAATGAGCCTCACTGTTTTACCGTATAAAACAAAAGGGGCCAAAGTCAAAGTCAAAGTCAAAATTTTTATTCAAAATAATATCACATAGATAACTTTCTGACGTCATTTTTGATTATACCACCGCTTCGGAAGGTGTTCCGTTGTAGAGAAGATGCGGCCAGAAACTCTACCAAGCCAAGTTTCATAGGTGCGTGAGGCGCCATACAAATTATGTATGTGTGCGTGTATATGTATATGGTTTAGGAGCTACGAATAAGAGAATGTATAGAAGTATAAATGAAGCTCAAAAAGTGGCACCAAAAAAATTGTAACGCGTTCTAAATTTGTTCTTTAAAAATTGTAACTCGCCGCCAAAACTCATACAAAATGTAATTTTTCATAGGGTGCCAAAAATGATTTCGATTTTGTTTGGAGTTATTCTTCCATATTTATTCTCTTATTCGTAGTTTAGGAGCCAGTACCTGCTAGTTCCAATTTTTTTCGACGCTTTCGTATCTTCGACTGTCAATCTTGACATATAACTTTATCAAAGACCTACGCAATATTGCAAATTTTATAAAAACCGGTAGAATTGCCTACCAAAGTCTGTTCTTGTTTATTCTTATTTTAACAATTTCATAATTAAATACTAATGGTTGGAGTATTAAAATTTTCACTTTGGTATCACGGACCTGAAAGAAATACGGACCGAGTATTGCACTAAAAAGATGTGAAGCATGCAAGGTAATACAATCTCGTTTGTTCTACAAGGGACCTACACTCACACAGATGCACTAGCTCTAGGCGCAGGTCCGACAACCCGTCACCTTATGTACCGCGTGACAGCACGCACACAAAAGAAATGAGTGCTTCACTCATGATTAGATGAAATTCCGTCTGTTCTTCTTTTAAGTCTGTGTTTGGTATTTAAAAGGTATGGGACACAAAAAAAATACACATGGTGTAAAATTAAATGCGTTACATATCGAACAGGGTGCTTGATACCATCGAACTGAACAACATTTACTAAGGAGACAACAATGAAAGAAATCCTCAATACTCGACCAAAATGTGTGAAACAGATATCTTTTGTGCGATTTCAAAGTTGGTCCCATAGTTAAAGTTGTTCAGTTTGATGGTCTGAAACACCCCATAAAATATGTACATTTAACGCTTTAAGACGCTCGCTTCCACTATGTACTCGTAAACGCAGTAGAGGTGAGGTAGCTCTGAAAAGGTCAAGGTCGTTCAGTCAGGGAAACCTCTTAAGTTTACAACCTGTATTGTGCTATAGCTGTATTGTACAACCTGTATTGGCTTGCTTTACATTGTAACCAGTCTATATTTGGTGTTTTTATAACTGTAATCTGTTTTATGTGCCTAATAAATAAATATAGATAAAAAACATTGGATATAATCAAGAAGCTTAAAATACCTACAGGATATAATTGTAATAATCTGGTTCTCACAGAAAAAAAATTCTCATAATTGTTAAAATTCAAGGCTATTTTGTTGATTGGCCGGCCTTCTTGGATTCTCCATAAATATTTTATTAAATCTACCTTTAAGCTAATGAATGAATAGGGTATTTTTTATTTGAGAATTATTCTAAAACGTACCTATCTACCTATCTATATACAGGGTGTAACAAAACTTCAGCCCATGAAACTGAACAACTTTCACTATATGGATCCAACTTCAAAATCGCGAAAAAAAACAGGTGTCCATAATATTATAAAAGCTGCACTAAAATTGACTAAAATGTATGGATGGGACAGCTGTTTTTTTTTTTCGCTTTTTCTATGTTGGCCCCATATCGCTGGGTGAATACAATAACGGCACAAGTCAAAATTTGGCAAATTAGAGTTAGATGCGGATTCATGCTCTGCGCCAACTGTTCTATTTATGCAATAATGACTTAACTTGCTACTTCACAGGGTTTCCCGATAGATGGCACTAGTGTCACTTAAATCTGTTCGCGCGTAGTACATTCGACGCAACTTTAAACGCAATTTTCTCGAAATCGCTTTTTTTTAATTGTGCCGTTATTGTATTCACCCAGATTGTATTCACCCAGCGATATTAAGAAAGACCCTTGTCGAATCATCGTGCATTCGTGAATGACAGAACCTTGTTTTTGTATCGCAATTTATAGGCCTCCGCACATTGCAGCGATATTATCGAGCGATTTTATCAAGCGATATTATCGACAGCGATATCACGATACCTTACACACTGCAGCGATTCCGCGATTCGCGTCACGCTTACGCCCCACCACTGAATGTATTCGAAAGAGTTGCGATAATATCGCGGCAGTGTGTGGGATCGAGCGCGTCCCCATACAAAATGTACTGAAAACAATTATCGCAAAATCGCAGCGATATTATCGCTCGATAATATCGCGGCAGTGTGTGGGATCGAGCGCGTCCCCATACAAAATGTACTGAGAACAATTATCGCAAAATCGCAGCGATATTATCGCTCGATAAAATCGCTGCAATGAGCGGAGGCCTTATTACTTTTCAGGGCTCCGTACCTCAAAAAGAAAAACGGATGCCTTTTAGGATCACTTTGTTGTATTTCTGTCCGTTTGTCAAAATGATTTTTCTCAGGAACTGGTAGAAGTATCCAATTAAATTTAATATCAAATACGCCCCCTTCTATGATCCCTTAGACGTGTCAAAAATGCACGCTTTTAAGTCAGTGCAGTCAAAAGATACGGCTTTTTATGTTAAGTACATAATCATATTTGATACTCGCAAATAAATCAAAACCTATAAAGTACTTCCTGTTGATTTAGAATCATGAAATGTGACAAGAAGCAAAGTCTCACAGTACACTGCAAAAGTATACTGATAGGAATAAATCTAAAAATCGTATGTCGAAAAATAATTGAAGCGAACTTGGCGTGTGATAGCTTATATTACTGCCTGATGCGAGAGAAAGAGATGGGGCGGCGCGCGCGCCTGAAACGACGCAAGCGCAAAAACATACTTTATTTTATTGTGATTTTACTAATTAAATAAGTTCAATTCTGCTCTAATCAACGTTTATAAAATATCAAACTCTTTTTTTTAAATCAAGTCTCGTGTTTCCATTATTCACCGTTTAGCAGTTCCAAGCGTTTATCGATAAAGACGGAGGCTACTTTGGCTTGTTTTTCTATCGAGAAAATTTGTCTTAATCGTGTTTTGGCTGTAATCAAAACTTCAATAATATGTTCAATTTACACATAGCCACAAATCATAATCCTACTGTTAGTACCTACTTCATGATATCTGATGCTTTGAAGAATCCTATTTTTTCACATAGCCTCTCAATTTGTAGTAATATCACTTTTTTCGATTACAAACATGTACGTATACGTTTTTTTTCGACTTCCTTGGTTTGTTCTTGTTTTCAAGCATTGAGGTACTATGTTAACTAGAGAAGCTACCGAGAAGTAATGTTTTGTAACACGCGTTAGGGTGCACGCGCTCTAACTCACTTAGCCTGTGCCAGGCGCTCGTCGCAGCCTGACGCTCCCAGCACGCGCCCCACACTGCTGATCATGGTGCACAGATTTTGTTCGCGTTGTCTGCTCTATACATAATTACTCAATGTTTTCAAGTTTGATATTCATTATGAGGCATTTTCCAAGACTAGTAAAACCAAAAATCACTGATAAACGATGGCAATGTTAAAATTACTCATAAACCTGTCACATTGACGGTAAAAAGCATGGGTCTAGAATCATAAAGGATCCCACTCTTCCTTAGAAGCATTGATACAAGAAAATTGACGTTCGACTCCATCGTCGATATTTCAAATTTTACGTGTGTCCCTTTCTATCCAATGACGTCACAACGAAAATTGAATGACGTCAATTTTTGACGTTGGATTAGAAAGGGACAGAGCTGGGACAAAGTTTGTAAAAAAGGTTACTAAAAAAAAATTACGGAGAAGAACGATCCTTACCGACCACAAAGGAGTATTATCATGTTTCCCGTCTTTTTAGGCAGTCTGCACTCCACTATAGAGGATTCCAAACTTCTTGGTAAAAAGTGAGGTGTGTCTATGGTTTGCATCAAGTCTGACAGGTGGTGTTGCCAATGAATAAATTGTTCACTATAACAATGTATAATTAACATTACCTGCACAAAAAGTAGATTAATTCCAATCAAAACGTCTTTCACATTATAACCTTCATAATCGTATGAACGAATTAACAAATTGCTCCCTAAAATTGGGGAGTTAAAAAACAATTCACATTTTCGATCTGACAGCTAGTTGACACGATTGTATCCTCCTTCCAATGTCTTTGAAAAATTTTTTTTAAATGAAAACATAATGAGTTAAGTTTGACTATCACTTAGCCGGTTTTTTGTTTTAGTTCGGATTTCAAATGCAGGGTCACACAACTTGGTTCATTTGTTGACTTCGCACGTGAAACTAAAAAGATTCTTTTTAAAGTGTTTATTGAATTAGAAAATGGCGGACTTCGAATCACAGATTAAAAAGATTAAAACTAAAAAGTGTTTACTAATTTTGTTTACGAAAACAGTGTTTCATAGTGGTTATTTGGTGTTATGTTATTTTTTAAGTTTTTGGGCTGTTAAAGTATGGTATTATATTGGACAAAATGAACTATCTGAACCAATTATTAGGGATTTGAAATATTTTGCGCCGTGTTTTTTTACGAATTGGAATTATGTAAGTTGGAATAATTATTTATTCGAAGAGCCACTGTTAACTATACAGGGTGTAAAGAAAAGTATCATTAACATTTAAACCCATCAAACTGAACAACTTTTTGTATGGGAGAGTATACCAGTCAGAACAAAAAAAAAACAGCTACCTATGTTTGAGGTGGTTTGAGTCGAGTAGGCATTGCAGTTTAGTATGGAAAATCTGTTTTTTTGCGCTGTCATGTTTGCTCCCATAGTTAAAGTTATTCAGTTTGATGCGTTGAGTACTTTTCCCTACACCCTGTATTATTACGTATGTACCTACCTACTTGGTACCTATCAATTGAGGTCCTTGAACTTAAGACGCTATGATCCGGTCGAGGCCGATTTTTGAACACGAACGAAACATGAAAAACTGTGTTTTAAAGTCTGAAATGAAATTATATCTTATTTAAGGATCTGGCGGATAGGCGATCGTTCTCAATTACACGATTAGATTAAGTTTACTAAATAGAAAAACATCCCAAAGTTACCCCTTTTTGTTATGTTTTCTCAATACCTACAATGATTAAACTGCTGATATTTAACTTTTTATTCTTGTACTTAACTAAATACATCAAATCTTTCTAGTGAATTTCGTTGAAGTAAAATTCTTAGGGACAGTTGTTCAGTATCATGGGAACAATCACCCCTTAAAGTAATGACACACGACACACCACACGACATCCCATGCACGGCTTCATTCCTGCGCCGCAAAGGCTGCCAAGCCGACGCAGCTTCAAGCAGCCACTGAATACTGGCCCAGCGCAAGCGAGGTGTACTCTTTGGCGACAAAAAGTGTCCGTTCCAACTCCATTTGTACCGCCGTCACAACGACTTGCCTTGGGCGACCTGGAAGTCTTTAAACCGACTTCGAACCCAGGTCGGTCGCAGTAAGGACAACATGCCAGGGGGATTCTCGGATGCGCAAAATGTGAGTTGCTTGTGTGCAGCTCCACATCGATGGCCCATCTCACATCGTGCCCTGCGTGCCCTAACATCTGCACGCAGGAGGAGCTCATGACCGCTAGCGACGGTGCAGTATCGGTTGCCCACTTCTGGCAAGGTACTATTTAGCGACTTTGTTCAAAGTTTGAAGTCGACACAATAAGAAGAAGAAGAAATGCAACGGTTTCCCCACCCAGTAAAACCCGAGAAAAATGCGTGTGACAGACGGCCGGACTGACACCGAGGTGTTCCATAAGTGTTCCGTTTTACAATTTTGGTACGGAACGGAACTCTAAAACGGTAGTTACTTGTATTTACCGCATAACATTATTTAACATTGAATCTAGACTCGACCACCTTTGAATTACATTAAAAACCGGATTTTCAAATGTACCTACATTTTAATTGCTGTTTTTAAATAATTGTTTATTATTGAAAAGACAATGTAGGTAACTTGACGACCCGGTTGGTGTAATGGTTACCACGCCGGATTGCCAAACCAGGGTCCTGGGTTCAAATCCCGGTTCGGTCATGGATGTTATATGTTCGTGCCGTTGTTGTATGGTTTCCATAATAAAAGCCTTTAGTGCTTAGTTTGGGATCATTACAATGTATGTGCTTGTGAGCGTTAAAAAAAAAAAAAAAACTTTATTTAAGTAGGTAGTAAGAAAAATAAGTTTTTTTAACGTTGACAATGTTTTTGATGTGTATCATCGATTGGCAGTAAATTCGTACGATTGATTGCATTAAAAACATTATTTGTTTCAGATTAGAAACCAATTTAATTTGACTTACGACCTTTAAATGTATAAATAAGCGCATTGACGCAATTTTATCTGAAAGTTGATGTGCTTTTGCAATAATTATTTATAATATATTCACTGATCATTCATTCATTTTGCTTACGAACGATATGACTTGTAAACAACAAAAATAATAATAGCAAATAACTAGAAATAAAATAAAAAATACTTTCAGACTAAAAAACATTTAAAAATCTGACAAGTAGGTACTCAAATCAAGTAAAAACAATATTGTGGACCAGAGAAAAATCAGTTTCGATAAGTGAAAAATATAGTGTTTGAGAAAAATTTTGTGTTTGTGAAAAATGTAGTGTTCGTGTCATAGATTTAGCATATACTATATTACATCGGCTACGGATTATCCAATGCGAGACCGAAAAAACCTGTGATTTTGGAAAAAAAAGCGGGATTCGTTCCGTTGACAACTGACGCTAGGTCCATACAGGCTCATAGCGTGTTCGTGAATGGACTCGTCTATCTATCTCGCTCTAACATACGTTAATGCTATTACCTTTCTCTTTCGCATTTCCGATCTAACGTAGTATACTAAATCAATGGTTTGGGTAAAGTGTTTTGAAATAAACAAATAATACTAAAAATGTTACCAATTTAAAATTCTTGTTGTCTGTAAATAAATAAACAATTTAAAAAAAAAAAAAAAAAATTAACAAAAGTACTAACTAAATAAAAAAGAGTAGGCCCCGAAAAAAAAAAAAAAAAGTTTTAAAATGTCAAAAAAAATATGTAAAAATTTTAAAAGTGTCTTAAAACGCGATAAGTCACATTCGAAATTGCGAATAATTCATTACTGTATCAATTTATTTTTTATTTTGGCCCTTTCATTATGGGGTCTAAAGATTTTGTTAGAAGTGGACACAATAGCAAAGGACGAAATGGTGGCAGACTCCATAAAATATTACGCGCCATTTTATATTACTAATTTGGCTGTTGTAAGTATCTAAGTGTAAACAATTCGGTATGTCAAGTTTTTTTTTGGAGGTCTAAATCGAAAACCATTTCGAGATAATGTCTCAATAATCATATTTTCGATGCCAGAGATTTTAAAATGAAAGGATTACAGATATTTTTAATAAAATAACGTCGTTTTTCGGTCCACGAGTGACGTCACTCGCTGCCCCTGCAAACTCCTTGGTAAACATAAAATCTTAGATTATCAAGATAGACAGTCATAGCCACGAAAGCGTCGAAAAAAATAGGAACCAGTACTGGTTCCAAAACCCTATACATATACACGCACACATTCATAATTAGTATGGCGCCTCACGCACACCAACCTAAGAAAGTTAGCCCCTTTTGTTTTATACGGAACAAGTGTGAGGCTCATTCTAGACATATACTTTTTCTAAGCATAAAATGAACCTACAGTAACTGGCCATTAAGAAATTTTTTTTTAAATATAGGTGTATGTAGTTTTACTCCATGGAGTTCGAATTATTTTTTCTCCACCATTTTTGCACTTAGAGATTACAGATCAAAAAAAATTAAAAATTAAATTTATATCGATAAACTCGATGAATCACAATAAAAATGAAATATGTGTCTTAAAATTATGTCTTCTATCCGTAAAAAATATAAAATGAAGACAAAAAAAAAACTTGACATACCTTTACCTACCGAATATAAAATTTTTTAAACAACACACACACCTCACAAACGTTCACATACACTAGTGATATCAGCATGCTTATAAGGTGCGTCGGGGTAAGTTCGGATGGTTTTTAGCTGCATTTATAAGAAGTTGGCAATTTATTTTTTCCTCAAAATCTATATGAGTTAGCGTAATAAAATAAAGTTGAATCTGATAATCAATAAACAACCTATCAGAAAAATATTTTCATGTTTGCATAGATTTAACGACTGCTGTGTTACGGGAGTTTAAAGTGTAAATTAGGGGCGCCAATGACGTTTTACAAATAGACGCGTCATACGCTAACATCACTGCACTTTAAAATGGCGCGATTTAGTGACGTGTAGCCCGTACACTAGACGGCGCGTGACTATGTGAAAGCCGGGCAATTACCTTGCTTTTTTGTTGCCATTTTGGAGCGCGGGCAACGCATCTACATATAAAAACATCTTAAAGGGGCGCAATGTTTGTAAATACATCCCTGTTAGCTTGAGCCAAATGTATGGGACAGCAGATTTTTTTTTGCTATTTCGATGTTGGTACCATAGAGAAATTTGTTCAGTTTTATGGTCTGGTTATTCCCTTACAAAACTGTCAGCATAATTAAGAAGAACTCTGTATATGGAAAAGGGCAGAAAGAAGTAGAATGAAGAATATAGAACAGCAGTGCAATTTTCGAATCTCATTCGGTGAGCTCAGCGGTTGAAAATGTCAAAATGACTATGGAGATATGCATCTTTCTACTGCTGATTTGACTTTCAAAAATCATACTTCAGGAGTGCGATTTTTTAAAGCCAAATCAGCAGTAGAAAGATGCGTATCTCCGTAGTAATTTTGACATTTTCAACTGCTGAGCTCACCGAATGAGATTCAAAAATCGCACTCCAGATCATTTTGATTTTTGATTCAAACCCAGGCTTCATCAATCATAACGCCTGTTAAAATGTGTCGAGCAAAAGTACTTATTTGTTTAAATAATTTTTAACAGTCATATTCCTATAACCTTCAGGCACTTTTTCGTAAATGAAAACATCAAACCTACAGTACTGTGCTTCAATTTTAAGGCTATGGGCTCACTTGTAACAGACAGTTCAGTGTTCAGGAACCGAGTAGATATCCTACAGACAGAGAAACCGCTTCAAACAAGCTCGCGGCGGCGGTCGGTACACCCCTACATGAGCAGTGAGAGTAGGTACCTATACTCCATTCCAAATAGCAACGAAAATTAAAGGCTATTTTTAATTAAAGAAACCGAGATTTGAAACACTAAGGGCCTGTTTCACCACTTCTGAGTAAGTTCTTGTTAGCTTATCCGACAGATATTGTGTATGAAATTATGTCATAATATCTGTCGGATAAGCTAACAAGAACTTACTCAGAAGTGGTGAAACAGGCCCTTATTCTTAAAACAGCTTTAGTAACGTCCAAGATATGTCGGATAGTACATCTTTCTGATAAATCTTAACTATTATAAAACTGTAACTGAAGTGTGTCTGTACATTGAAGATATTTACAAAAAAAAGTTTACGATATGGTTTTTAGGTATCCATGAATCGAAATCAACCTGTTTTAGAAATTTTGTCTGTCTGTTTGTTTGTTTGTTTGTTTGTTCGCGCATCACGCAAAAACTACTGAACCGATTTTGATCAAACTTTTTTTGTTTGATAGCTTATGATCTGACTTAAAATCTGGTATATAATTTGTGCGGACGAAGTCGCGGGTAAACACTAGTAAATTATATTTGCTTGTTTGCTTGTCAGAATTGGCCAGAAAGCTAAGTAGGAATCGGATAATCTTGTCGTTCTTATTTGGAATGAAGACCAGATGGTTATTGATATGATTATGATTTATGATTCTAGCCACCCGCAAGTGTATTATGGTCGTGAGTTTATGTATCTATTACCTATCTTCTATTTAATAAGCATATGCTCACCACTATATTCCCCTAGGAGGTATTCAGAGATGTTCTGAAACCTCAGAACATCCACGTTTCACAAGTAGTAGGTACTCTATCTCTTCTTAAATGGTAATTAATTAAATAATTATAGTAATTATAGATCATTACAGGATCTCCGTGAATGATAGATAAGTAGGTGAAATGTGATGTGATTTTGAACTTAGATAAAACTGCGAGTATTGTCCGTAACAGTAATAAATAAACTTGCCAGGAAATAAAAATTCCCAGAAATTGTGAGATTTTTATTTAATTGCATGTCTTTCGCAAATGAATGAACGAATGAAATATACTTTATTTACACCAAAAGCTAAATACAATACACACTAGGAAACAAACTGATCATGATACAAATAAGGCGATATTATCGTCTTTTTAAAATTTTAATGACAATATATTAAAAACCGATTTCAACACTTTTTGATAAGTTCTTGTTAGCTTATCTTAACAAGAACTTATTCGGAAGTGGTGAAACAGACCCCTAATCAATTTTTTTGAAGTGAAACTTCTTATGGGAAGCATTTGAAATTCAGATCCAAAACATTTTTGTGTGACGGAAGTTCGAAATTTAAATCGGGTGCGGAAGTTCGAAAAAATGGAGAGAAGTTTCATATCTGCTGGGCGTCCCGTGTCAGCGAACCTTTTTTTTTTACTTTAAATGGTCCCAGTGTATTTTCTATGTGGGCAATCCTAGCGTGGTGAGTTTTGGTAGTATTTTATTGTTTTATGAACAAAAACAAGTTCATACAAAATGGCTGAGCCTAGTGGCTAGCCCTAGCTAGCTAGCTGGATCAGATAACTAATCATTTTCTTTTAGGTTTTTTAGTGAATTTTTACGTTTATGTTGTGGCAACACAACAACAAATCACTCTTTTCTATGTACCGTCCAGTTATAATTTCTTATCAATCATTAGTCGCCCTTATTGGTTTTTGATGTTTGGGCGTCTTTTTAGTTTTAATTGTAATGTTAAGTGTTAAAAATAAACAATTAAACATTAATATTGAGATAAAATTAACTTTTAGTGTCCAATTACGATAACATCAAATAAGTGTAAAAGTAACTCTTAATTTCTTAAAAAAAAGTGTTTAACCAATTTTATTTTTAAATCGATTTCAACCTAAATTATTAAGTAACCAATTAATTTCTTTTTTTAAGAGTTAACCAATTTTTAAAAAATCGTTTTTACTTTTTTTTTTCAAAACATGGATGTCTTATGGAAAGAAAGTAATATATTTTACAATGTCCTATGTTTTTTGATAACTGAAAATGAAAAATTGTTTGATAGAAGTGACGCTAAACTTTATTGGAGAACAGTGTTGCATATAACAACATTACTCCATTATTCCTATGTCGGTTCTTTCGCTGAATCTTTAAGTAAAACGTTACAAAACAGTTTGCATGAAGATATAAGGTGTTTGTTCGTTTTTCGAGTTGGATATTTGACTGGTTGGAACGTTGTGAGTACCTTCATTATTTGTATTCTAGGATCCAGTTATAAGTTTTCTTCATCCATGTGTTTAGACAATGACAAATTCATGTGGAAAAGTCACAGTTTAAAAGGGGGGTAATAAATGTCTATCTTAGATTTGAATTTTAGTTTCTAAATCAAGTCGAATAACTTAACTTAACTCCAAATCTTTTTAAAACGGCTAAGGATGTATATCCAAGAAGCACCAGAAATTGCAATAGACTAGACCAGTGACAATCCGTTTGATTCTCTCTGCTCCTGCCCCAGGTTGTCAAGAGTGGATAGTATTAGATATCTAGGCATCATAATAGACAAAAATCTCAACTTCAAACCCCATATCGATGCACTCACAGCCAGGACGCGCAAACTTATTTATGTTTTTAAAAGCCTACGTCATGTGGCCGATACCAAAATTTTGAAGCAAGTCTACTATGCCCTGTGCCAATCAATCCTGGTGTACTGCATAACGTCATGGGGTGGAGCTGCCAAAACCTTTATGATAACGCTTGAGAGGGCTCAACGAGCTATACTGAAGGTCAGTTTGTCCTTGCCTTTTTTGTATCCTACAACTGACTTATATCGTAGGTGCTCAGTTCTCACAGTGAGACAACTTTTCATTCTCCAAACTGTCCTCAAAAAGCATAGTTCAATCACTTATGATCCTGCTTCCAATCTACGCCGAAACTACTTTATTCCCTATCCCAGTAAGCGTAACACAAAATTTTCCGAACGATTCTTCTTTTTCTTAGGCACCTACTTGTACAACAAATGTAACAAACAGTTAAATATATATCCACTGACAAAGGGCCCATGTAAACATACAGTATTCTCCTGGATCCAAAATCTAAATTATATTGAAACAGAAAGTCTCCTTACTCCAATTTCCTAAAATTATTAAGCACATTCCCGTTATTTATCTGTTTGCTTATGTGTTTTTGTTTTGTTTTCTTCCTTTTCTTTTCTTTTGATCTAGCAGTTAGTTTTTCCTCGTCACACTGAACTCACACCTTCATATTTACACGTACACTTGTCTTTACACAATACCTACTTCTACTTCCATACTATCCACAGAAAGAAATTAATAATATTCTATGTACCTGTCTGCATAATTTGTTTTCTATTGTCTCTCTATCGTTAATGTATACTTTTAAGTTAAATTAGTTCCTAAATTATCTGTACCTTTCTAATACAAAGAGTTTCAATGTTGTAGTGTAACCGATCCGTGAAGGGAGAACCTGGTGTTCTGTGACTCACAGATCTGTACCTAGCTCAGACACCAGTCTCTCAAAACAGTAATTATAATATACTCCTTTATGTATCTGTTTATGTAACTAATATGTACTATTGTTGTGTTTTGAGAGAAAATAAATGTTTTTATTATTATATTATTATATATTAATGTTCCACGATCCGCGCGTTCCACTATGTAACCATACTTATAGCAAATAAAGTTTCTATTCTATTTCTATTATATTCTATTCTATAAAAATAACATGGATTTTATAAATGGTCCAACTTAATATGCTGACAGTTTTTGCAAAACCCAAACTGCAAACCTCCTCGACCCGAAAGTATGAGGAGGCAGATTTTCATCGCGATTTCCATTTTAGTTTTATAGAGAACTAGCGTTTTCCCGCGACTTCGTCCGCACAAATTATATACCAAATTTTAAGTCAGATCATAAGCTATCAAACAAAAAAAGTTTCATTAAAATCGGTTCAGTAGTTTTTGCGTGATGCGCAAACAAACAAACAAACAAACAAACAAACACACAGACAAACAGACAGATAAAATTTCTAAAAAAGGTTGATTTCGAGTCAGGGATACCTAAAAACCATATCGTAATCTTTTTTTTTGTAAATATCTTCAATGTACAGACATACTTTAGTTACAGTTTTATAATAGTTTAGAAGTTGTTCAGTTTGATGGTCGATCATCCGCTTAAAATAGTTTCAGGTAATTTTGTTAGACCTTATAATAATACGCGACAAAACAATAGACTAACGCAATTTTTTTTTTTTTTTAAGTTTCTTTGTTTCTGTGTACTTTGGCTACTTCGATGTACCTACACCTGAAGATCTGCTCTCCCCATAAGAGATAATGAGCGTGATTATATATGCAATTTAGTAGTTAACGTTAACTTAATAGTAAACAAAAAATATACGTAAACAACACTTAATGACTTAATTATCTTTAAATTTAGTTAAAACTAGCTGCGTTAGAGACGTTTTTTTTGCTATTTCCGTTTTGGTCTAATAATCATTTGGGCGCCTTTTTATTCATTGATTAATTCATTGCGGGTTCCAAGACAGATTAGAATCCCCGGGGTTTCTGATCTTCATTGTCTAGTCATTAGACTCTAGTGAATGGTCGCAGCTGTTGATCCTGGTTCACAGGAGTTACAGCGGTGGGAATGTGTGGTGGGCCTATGCCAATGACGTTTTACAAATAGACGCGTCATACGCTAACAGCACTGCACTTTAAATTGGCGCGAGATAGTGACGTGTAACCCGTACACTAGACGGCGCGTGACTATGTGAAAGCCGGGCAATTACCTTGCTTTTTTGTTGCCATTTTGGAGCACGCGCAACGCATCTACATATGAAAACAACTTAGGCCT
This sequence comes from Agonopterix heracliana, assembly GCA_963693445.1. Taxonomy (NCBI): domain Eukaryota; kingdom Metazoa; phylum Arthropoda; class Insecta; order Lepidoptera; family Depressariidae; genus Agonopterix; species Agonopterix heracliana. The sequence goes on from OY856334.1 coordinate 1,047,955, forward strand.
ATGCCCGTTAAAAAAAACCACAGCCATCCACATTCATACTTAACACTCGACTCTCCGCATCACATGTCCAACACAACGATTATCAAAATAAACCACTGTCATAGGATTTATACGATACATTTATAATAATTTACATAGTCTAGACAAATAAATCAGATATCGTTAATTGGTTAGTAATATTAATTGGTGGCCTTATGTTGATAACTGAGAGAAATACTTCTTCGTGTTAATTTAATTAGTTTTGATAACGGATGTCAGTAGACTGACTGACAGTATACACGACTGCCTCCGTGGTCTAATGGTGAAGTGCTTGGGCTCTTGACACGGAGGTCGTGGGTTCGAATCCCACTGGGGACACCTTGTGATATGTCACTTTGTGCGTTTTTCCCCAGTTGGTTAGGACATTGCAGGCTGAATCACCTGATTGTCTGAAAAGAAAGATGATTTGCATCGGATGGCACGTTAAGCCGTTGGTCCCGGCTACTATCTCTGGTGGTATTAGTCGTTATATAAAAACCACGTCAGAGGCCGTAAGGCGGTCTGAAAAACTCTGACACCAGTGCTTTGCCCACACGATAAGAAGAAGTAGAGAGCTCGGTGGCGCGTTGCGGAGAGGCATTTCGAGTCCATAATACTCTCAATCATGAGGTCCGGGTTCGAATCCGCACGGACAACATGCCACGTACCAATGAGTTTTTCTAACTTATGTACGTATTACCGACTGCTCTCAAACGGTGAAGGAAAACATCGTGAGGAAACCTGCATATATGCAGAAGAAGAAATTCTGATGCGTATGTGAAGTCTTCCAATCCGCATTAGGCACGCGTGGTGGACTAACACCCAAACACCCTCCTAGAGGGTAGGCCTGTGCCCTGCAGTGGGACGTATATTGGCTGATGATGAATGAATGAATGAATGAAAGAATGAATGAACGCATGTCAAGTCAACCAGTATGAATGTAGGCCATAGAATCTTGCCACAGCAAATTATTTGCAGTTATGATGCGACAGTATACGGTGGCAGAAAATGTAGGCACTGGCGTATTCCTGTCTCGCTCGCACTGCAGGGCATAGGTTAACCCTGAGGGGTGTATGTACGTTAGTCCACCACGCGTGCCCAATGCGGATTGGTAGACTTCACAACGCATCGGAATTTCTTCTTCAGCGTATGCAGGTTTCCTCACGATGTTTTCCCTTCGCCGTTTGAGAGCAGTTTACGAGAATTTTATTCCGAGACCGAAAATGCGCGCTGCATACAAACGTACTATGGTGATATTTTCAATACTAACCAATTAAAGTCAATGAAATTTTACAGGAACGATCTAGAAACAAATCTCTATGCTTGTATGGAGTCCGATTTTCGTTAAAATATACAGTTTTAATTCTAGGATTAATTTAAGATTTGTATGGAAATCTTTGAGGCACTGTAACTTTAAAACTATACATTTAAACAAAAATCTGACTCCATACAAGCATAGAGATTTGTTTCTAGATAGTATCTGCAAAATTTCATTGACTTTAATTGGTTAGTATTGAAAATATCACCATAGTACGTTTGTATGGAGCGCGCCAACAACTCATTGTTGCATGGCATGTCGTCCGTGTGGATTCGAACCCGTACCCTCACGATTGGTTGTCCATACCTCTCCGCAACGAACTAACCGACGCTCTTTTTAGATAACATTTAAAATAGTTAATTAAGGGGCCATAGGTCCAGACGAATATTTTCTATGAGAAACGCGATTGCCGAGCGCTCCGAAAAGTGTGTGCGTGAGCCGTATTTTCGATTAAAAACAACTAACCAAAGTACTTTTTCTAGATTTTATTTATGATTGCACTAGTTAAACTAATGGTGAATATGTGAGCATAAATACCAACAATCGGAAACTATTTTAAGTTCTTCTAAACCGAGAAAAATGTTTAAAAATGCATGAAAATACGTCATCTTTGTGACGATTTTCTATCGAGTGAAGTAATTCCAATCGTGTATTCAGTGGATGATTGCACTAGATGAAATATCCAAAAATACTGAGGTATGACTTTAGTTTCGGTAAATGGTATAAATCTAGTCGTAAAATGAAAAATAAAAGATGCCTCCGAGGTATTTCCACCTACTATTACGTCTTAAATATATTTTTTATAACCCCAAAAACTCTTTCATTGGGTAACCAACCTAATTTCCCAATCATCAAGGCCTGAATTAGGTTAATTGAGTAACCAGCTGTTATCAGAAAGGTCATTGACTCGGGTCGAAGTACAGCCAGACAAAACGTGTTTCTATTCACGTGTACATTGTAGTTTAATTATCTATAGGAAGTCTGTGATAGTGTTTGGTTTAGAGTTCCGTGTTTGGAATATAATACACTAATTGAATCGATAAATATCAAAAGCCGGTATGTCCATCCTCTGATAAAAATTATTAATATTGTTTTTAGGGATCTATTTGAGTACCTAGATAAACCCTTCAAAATCACTTACAAACATTAATTTTTATAGAGTTTGAATCGTATCTACTCTGACAGGTCCATTCAAACTAAATAAAATTGATTTTTATTGAGTTTAATGGGACGTCCCAGAGGTGGGACATACCGGCGTTTGATATTTATCGACTCAATTAATTTTACTAGTTTTTTCTCGCGACTTTGTCCGCTTTGTAATCGATTTTTTATGCAGGTGCTAAGCTCAAAACAATGACATTCGCGCAGTGCTAACACTGTGGAATGCTATACAAATCTGACTCAAGGTGTGAGTCATGCGCACTGCGGCCCATATGTCGCTGACCTACCAGGTAGGTCGTCAGCAGTTAAAGTGTTAATATGCTGAAGGTTTTCTAAGGGGTTAATGCGACCATCAAACTGAACAACTTTCTTTATGGAACCTTCATCGAAATCGCAAAAAAATATCTTCTGACTCTGCTCTCCAAATTTATGGGAGATATTTATGGTTTTTGTCCCCTCCGGACAGAATTGTCGTCCCGCTGCGCGAAAAGCCGCTTTCCACCGCCGTCGAGGAGAAAAATAGTATACTAACCTTGGGCAGTAAATAAGAAAGCCTCATGAGATCTGAGACCTTTCTTACTTTCCTGCCCTCGGTGTGTAATCTGCTATAGTAATGTGGTTTTAGTACTTGTATCTGATTAATTTGCAGTTTTATGATCATAATAATTATTAATTAGTATAGTGGTGGTGTGAACATTATCTCACAACATGCGTGGATCATTTATCGCATGAGGTCAGATCTCTTAGTTAATTATAATAAACAACTTTATTTATTTATCTATTTCATTTGTTCGCTTAATGAGACTTATATCTGTGTCGCTTCTGAGGTTATCCTTAAGGTTAAAAGCCATAATATAAAAAAATATGGAAAAAATTGGACGTTTTAGAGCATTATAGTGAATGCCTTCCTATAGCCCAGTCATTTTACGGAGTTTTGTTAGAAGGGGTGGGGAGTAATTAAGAATGGTACTTTTAATCTGTAACCGGTACGTCCATTGACAAAAAGACTATCTTAAAAACTTATTTTAATAAAATGCACATAGAAATTTTGTAATATTCTGGTTTGGCCATTTTCTGGTTTACCCTACAATGATTCTGCACAACATTTTACTAATTACAAAACTAACATTTTTCATTGTTAGTTTTCATGTTCGGAATTTATGTACGATTTATAACACCACTGGCTTTTCGGTGAAGGAAAACATCGTGAGGAAACCTGCATGCTTAATGTCGAGGCATGTAAGTACCCACTGTCCATTATAAGTGGCGACGGGCTCACCCCCCGTCACACTAGACAGAGTCATTGAATATCTAACAGAGTTTCGGTACTACTAGAGAAACGTGTATATTCTGAGGTTTCAGAATATCTCTGACTACCCCCTCGGGTATATAATAATGTAGTCGTGAGCAAATGCTTAATCAATCAATCAATCGAATATTTATTGCTTTCTTACATTGTAGTACACAGTAAGGGAATCGTACATAGGTCTTAGTAATTTTACAATGGAGCACCCTGTAAGGGCATAATAATATACAGGGTGTTTCATAAGTAACAATAAATTTTTGAAACTCATAAGGGGGTTGTTTAGACCGTCAAACTGAGCAACTTTCTCTATGGGACCAACATCGAAATCGCGAAAAAAATAATTTTAAATCCCATACATATTTTAGCTCTAGTCGATTTGTAGAGTATAGAACATAATTTTTTTTTTACGCGATTTCGATATTGGTCCCATAGTGAAAGTTGTTGATTTTGATGGTCTAAACCACCTCCTTAAATGTTTATTTGTAGTTTTGTAACACCTTGTATAATATGTAGTCGTGAGCATATGCTTATACTTACATTGTTTTCTTTCTTTCCAGTTGTTCCAAACCGTCTTCCTCTTTCTCGCTCTCACCCACGACGCGTTAGAATGGTGCGACAAGCAAGATGCTACGTATTGCAAAAAACTGCGGTATTGGAGAGATGTCATCTTTTCTGGCCTAGTCGTTCCTTATACGTGTGTGAGTATATTTTATTTTGAAACTTTTTTATTCTATAGAAAGTTGTTCAGTTTGATGGTCAGGAGAGCGATTTTTGAATCTCATTCGGTGAGCTCAGCAGTTGAAAATGTCAAAATAACTATGGAGATATGCATCTTTCTACTGCTGATTTGACTTTCAAAAATCATACTTCAGGAGTGCGATTTTTGAAAGTAAAATCCGCAGCAGAAATACGCGTTTCTCCATAGTAATTTTGACATTTTCAACTGCTGAGCTCACCGAATGAGATTCAAAAATCGCACTCCTGATCATCCCCTTAAAATAGTTTCAGCTAATTTTGATAGACCTTATATTATACAGGGTGTAAGTGGCAGCCTAGCAAATACTGAAATTTTTTAATACTGAAACGGTTAATTCAGACCATCAAACTGAACAACTTTCATTATGGAGCCTACCTCAGGAAACGCAAAATAAAATCTGCTGTTTCATACAAAACTACTAACCTACCCAACTCGTGTATGGGACAGCTGATTTTTTTTTCGCGTTTCCTGAGGTAGGCTCTAGTGAAAGTAGTCCAGTCAGAATGGTCTGAATTCACCATTTCAGCTAGGCTGTCACACGGTAACCTATCTTACTTTCGAAATTTCACTGACCGAATTTCAGTTGTTCGAAAACGGTTTATAGAAGTTTCTAGTGACAGATATTTTGTTACACATACATTTGTTACTCCTTATAAAGACTTGACAGAAGTATCATTTTCCAGAAAATTTAAAATCAGAATTTCATAATCATTTTTTTTCTTTTGACAACGGTCTTCTGGGTTCGAAGTTTTAAAATGTAGAAGCAACTTCTTCCATAGTATGACTAGGACACAACACAGTAAAGTTTTCTGTAATAATTACCTAGTAGATACATGATACCAGGATTATAGCACCAACATGCTTGCTAGCATGCTGCTTGCTTGTTTGCTTGTTTGCTTGCTGCATGCTGCTTGCTTGCTTGTTGCTTGCTAGCTTGTATGCATGTTGGGGGGTGCGGGGGGCGGAAACCCCCTGCCTGAGAAATACAAACTGGTGGTTTTAAAATTGTAGTTTAGGTTAGGTTAGAACATGTAAAACACTTAGCGGGCGAAGCGAGCAGAGCATCAAAATGCTTACTGCATGCTTACTTGCTTGCTGCATGCTTGCTTGCTTGCTGCATGTTTGCTTGCATGTTGCTTGCTTGCTTGTATGCATGTTGGGGGGTGCAGGGGGGCTGTGCCCCCCGCGAGGGGGGTTCGGGGGGCGGAAGCCCCCTGACTGAGAAAAACAAACTGATGGTATTAAAATTGTAGGTTAGGTTAGGTTAGAACATGTAAGACACTTAGCGGAGCGAGCGAAGCGAGCGGAGCATCAAAATGCTTGCTGCATGCTTGCTTGCTTGCTGCATGTTTGCCTGCTCGGTGCATGCTTGCATGCTTGCTGCATGCTTGCTTGTTTGCTTATATGTATGTTGAAGGTGCAGTGGGGTGGACGCCCCCTGCCTGAGAAAAACAATCTGGTTTTTTTTAAATTCTAGGAAAGGTTAGGTTAAATATTTCTGCGGAAAAGTGACTGTACGGAAAAACAAATATTCGAAAAAGTAAATTATCTGACTTACATTACTTTGGAAAACTGTGTTACAGAATTTTGATTCATTGGTTAAAAGAAAAAAAGGGCAATAAAAAATCTGGCTCCTCAAAATATGGCGAATAATATTTCGGGGAAACAAAAAAAAAGGGAAACAATAAAAAGTGTAACGATTTCGGAGAACTAAAATTCGGAAAACTCTTTTTCGAAAGTACGATAGGTAACCTGTCACACCCTATACAGGGTGTGACAGCCTAGCTGAATACATTTGAGTTGCTATTTCATACATTTGAGTCGCGTAGGCAGCGGCGGCGGGTGCAGTTTAGTATGGGACAGCTGATTTTTTTGTTACTCCGATTAGTTTGCTCCCATAGTAAAAGTTGTTCAGTTTGATGGGTATACTCTTAGTTTAAAAGGATGCTAATGATATCAATTTCACCCTGTATATATATTGATTTTTCGGTGAGGTACCGACGGTGCGACTAGCAACCAGTTGTATTGATGAGAAATTGTCGAGCTATGAGCCACGTCATATGTTTGTGTAAATATTAACAAGTTCCCATTTGCTTTCCAGTTCGTATTCGCAATGTTCTGGGGCCTCTACGCCATCGACCGAGAGCTGGTCTTCCCGGCGGTCTACGATGACGTAATACCGTGGTGGTTCAACCACTGCGTGCATACAAACATCCTCGTCATGATGCTGGTGGAGACGCTGCTACAGCCCAGGAGGCGCCCCACCGACGCCAGGCTCGAGCTGATCATGAATGGAACTGTTGGCATTCTTTATGCTATTGTGTGAGTTGTTGCTAACAGTTATAAGTGATAATGTGAGGTCTTTGAAACATCGCGTTTCAGAGTAATAAAGACACGGCACTCCGACTTAGATTTCTATTGATGAATGGCTAGCATGAGGTGCAGAAATCGGCAATGCGCACTCATTTTGACGTATGCAAAGTTACAAAAGATATGTTATATTTTTTTTCCTTAGCCTCTTTCATCCCACTGCTGGGTAAAGGCCTCCCCCCTTATCCTCCATGCATCCCTGTCCTGTGCCAGTTCTATCCACCTTTCGTCAAAGGCATCCAGGTCGTCTCTCCATCTCTTTCGGGGTCGACCCTGGTGGCAACGTCCATTCTCCTTTGACTTTGGCCCATCTTTCCGGATGCAATCGACAGACATAGCCCGCCCAATCCCATTTCAACTTTGTGGTTTTTTCACCAACATCGGCTATTTGTGTTTTTTGGCGTATTGTGGTGTTCCTGACGCGATCTGTCCGTTTGATCCCCAATATGCTACGCTTCATCGCCCTCTGGCAAACCTTGTAAACTTAAATTCTTTATATACTATACTTGAGACTATCAGACTGAACAACTATTACTATGGGACCGCCAGACCGCAAAATAATCTGCCGGGTCATACATTTTGTGACATTTTCTACGGAACAGCAGATTTTTTATCGCTTTTTCAATATCGGCTCCTTAGTATAAGTTGTTCAGTTTGATTGTCTTAAGTACCCTTTTCGATTTGTAACGAATAATAATTTTACACCTTGTAGGTACCAGGTTTATACTTTATTTTATACGTTTCGATGTTACTTCATTTTTATTATAACAACTCTAATACTAATATTTTTCTCCTTTTCAGATACTACTCAATATACTACTTCGCCAACCGCTGGCTTTACAATGTCTTCGGCATCATGACCTGGTGGCAAGTTTGCATCTTCCAATGCGGCATCTGGGCATCTTCTTACATCTTCTACAAACTCCAGTTCCCTCTCAACAGACTCATACATAGAGAGAACGAGGAAGAAGAGAAAACTGTGAATACTGAGAATAGTGCAGAAATAAAAGAAACTACGGAGTTAAGTAAAGAGAATGAGAAAGATTCTCCGTTCTCAGAAAAGAGTTGGAGTTTGAAGTATAGAACGAGTAGAATTGAAAATTCGAGTCTATAGCTAATTTTAGAGGTTTTAAGATATAATTTTATAGGTTTTAAGATAGTTTTAAGCTATAATTTTAGTGGTTTTTAAGACATAATTTAGAGGTTGTTAAGTTTTAAGATTACTTAAAAAAGAAATGAGTACAAAGTGATTGCATTAAAAAAGGGGAACTAAAAAAAATAGTTCAGTTCAAATTTCTATGAATATTTGGTTACCTTTTTCTCAAATGGATTTAATTTTTTCTTGCTCTTAAACAAATTGTACATTTTTATTAATTAATGTTACTTTTAATGGGAGTGGTAAAATTAAAAAACTTTAGTAAAACCTTAATCTGGAATATAGGTATTTTGATTGGTGTGGTAGTTTAGCATATTGCGATCAAATAAAACATACTTTATTCCTTTTGGAGCTTTTAAGAGGCCTTTTAAGGGGTCATTCGTTTTACAGTTCAGTGGCAAAGAAAGTGATATTAGGTCAGTCACATAATATTATGTGATTACGTGCAAAAACAAACAGATAAAACTCCAAAAATTATATTTATACTGTATTTAATCACTAAACCAAAGTAATACTAACGTTTTAGATTTAGTTAAGAAATCATTCTAATGTTTTTGAATTACCTATATTTTATTGTTTTTTAGAAAGTTAGATGTTCAAAAAATAAAATTATCCTTCAACAGAAAATGAGACACAATTTCCTGTTTATCCATATTTGTAGGTAAATATTTTCATTACGTTTTTTATCAAATAATATTTAATTCCAATGCATCAATATTAATTACCCACTTACGTAGATATTGAATGAAAATTCCATTGATGAACATCCAAACTGAGGATCCTTCCTATGTGATAATTAATATAATTGTGTATAATTTATGTGATAAAATTTTATTATATTAGTAGAATTTTTAGTCATTAGAATCAAATAATTTATAAAAAAGAATAGAAATAAAGCAAAAAACAATGTCTACATTTGTTTATTTTCAACGCTTTCCTAAACTTATTCGTCAGACGTGATATAATTCGGAGCGCGCTCCATACAAACGAAGTCTGGTGATATTTTCAATACTGAGCAATAAAGTCAATTAAATTTTTCAGGACACACATAATGTACTTACCTCATTTTAAAGGAATTATTAAAAGTCAACTAATAATTTTTACAAAATATATTTTAAGAAAGTTTATCTTAAAACTTATTTTTAACGAATAATTACAATTTTTTTAAAAAGTTCCATTTTAAAAAATTACAAAAATATCAGTGCTATTGTATCGATGTACAAACGGGTAACCTTTGAAAAATATTTTTTATTTTTTCACCTTACAGTTTAAAAGGGTAACTAGAGTATTTTTTTATCTTACACTATTCTCTATAAATAAAAAAATAGAATTGGCAGTGATTCAATTCGTCTCTTAAAAATAAATTTACAATTTAATGACTAAACTAAATCTTCACAAAAACCTGTAGCGTTTCTCGAAATAAAAAAAACCTACAGGCTTTTATTTACCAATCAGGATCTCCCAAAGGTTACAAGAGTTCATGGATTTTTTACTCAAATAGGAATAAGAAAGTCTTTTTTGATACAAATATTATGGTCAAAAAGAATTTGACTGCATTGACTGCTTGGTTACATAAGCAGGATAAGGGATATAATTCGGAGCGCGCTCAGAAACCCTCCCTCTTAACCAATCAGATACGCAGGATATTTGAAGTGCTAAACGGTATAATGACGTACCTATTTATGTGCGGCTTTCCCTATAACACTGCTTAATCATCTGCAGTAGTAAGGCCTATGTTGATAATGACTACGCTAAAAACTAAACACTCTTTCTGCTTGAACCACCTGATCAGATGGATTGGGAAACTAAGACAATCTGAGGTGGCTTCCGATGCAGTGACTTTGAGATGATCAGAAAGATACTACGCTATAATAGCCAATCACTTATATCCTGAATAAAATTGTCTGTTGTTTCTTACTTTACAAAGTATCTTAGAATGTCATCCATATAAATGAAAATTGATAATTTTAGTCTTGACAACAATACTTTTTCTCCGTTGATTTGCTATCTTTACAAATACCTATTAACTGAGAAATTGTACCAACTGCTCGTAATTCTATTGCACCATATTTGTGATAAACATAATATGAAACCTGCGAAAGACAGTCCATCAATGCTACGAAAATTTGTTACAATTACTTTCTTATTCCTATTTGACAATACACCACAACAAAATCACAAAATAATAACTAATAAAAGTCACCAATTTGTCTGTACATTAATTGCCTAGGATGTCTCGGTACTCCATCGTCGTATATCCTCTGCGGATGTAGGAAATATGACGACGGAGTTCGTATACTAACACCAGAAATCTGTGGCCTTTTCCTTAGTTGATACGTCGCAAGTTCTGATGCAGCAAACTGTGGTTCTGCATGTTGGAAATTGCTTCTGTATCTAGTGAAAGCGTAGTCTCTATCAACAGGAACTACGAAACCACTTGGAGCCCTTACGTTTACTGCTGGAGGCAAATTTGGAGCTAATGCTTCGTTTAAACGTACATCGTAATCGTTTTCTATGGAATCTGCTAGGTTGTGTTTGATAGAAATGTTTTCTGGTAACAAAGGTTTTCCTGTTGCTGTGTATTGTTTAGAAATATCAGGTTTTATGTGAACTTTTGGTATTGGTTTGTAGACTTCGGGTTTGGGATCTTTTTGTGTCTTGTAGTCTATAAAATCTGGGCTACTTGGCTTGAATGGGGCTTCAGTTTGCTGGTGAATTTTTGGAGATTGTGTTGCTAGGTATGGTTTTAAATAGTCACCAGGTGTCAAAGTTGGTTCTAAGTGTTTTTGCATAGCGTCGTATTGATCGTTATATGTTTGTTTAACTTTTATAGCTAGGACCTTAGCCTGTTCTTCAGTAGTTGTCAGTTGTTCGGTTGTTGTTGATGGTTTGTTGGTTTTAATTTCAGGTTCTGATGTTGTCAAAGGTTTTTCCGCTTCAACTGTTGTCGTTTCTTTGTCCTTCGTTTCATATTCTATATCTTCTTCATCGTAATATTCCTCTTCGTATTCTTCTGGTTTCAGATTTGTTGTTGTAGGTTCAGTTGTGACAGTTGTTGTCGGTTTTTCTGTTGTGGTCGTTGTTGTAGTGGGTTTTGGAGTAGTTGTAGTAGTGGTTGTAGTTGTAGTTGTAGTAGTAGAAGTGGAAGTAGTGGTAGGTTTAGGGGTGGTGTTAGGAGGGGAACTCAAGTCTTTGCCAGCAACCGGTTGTAAGCCCCTAGGTAAGTAGGGACTACCACCCCTAGACGGTAAAAAAGGACGCTTAAAAACTTTCACATTAGGTTTAACATCCTTTATCCGGCTAGTTATGTCTTCTTCTTTCTTCTTATCTACTTTTTCTTCGTAATCATAATAATCGTCGTCGGGTTTTTTCGATGGACGTTCAGTGACTCTTTGATTGTATGTGTACTTTTGTGATTTGACTGGTGGTTCATAATCGTATTCATCTTCATAATCTATTGGTCTTGGCGGCTTCTTACTTTTGGGTGGAGTGCTGTAATTTGGTCTAGAGGGCTTAAACTTTTCCTTCTCAACTGGCTCAAGCCTAGGCCTTTGCTGTACTGTACTGGTCTTCCCAGAAGACGATGGTCTACTGGTATCTTCATCTTCATAATCCTCATAATAATCGTCGTTTGTTCTTGGAGCTTTAGTAGTAGCTACAGTTATATATTCGTATTTGCCTTTCTCATTGGCTGGGACGGGTCTTTTGATTTTTGGTGGCATTCTCGGTTTACCGAAGATGCCGTGGCCGTTTGGTTTGACTAAAGGCTGGCCTTCGGCTGTTGGAGGTGGAGGCTTTTCATCATCATCTTTTTCTTTATATCTGTCATCTCTATTTTTGAAATTCGGGCGTTCGTATCTTCTCCCTTCGCTGTAACGGTCTTCCCTTTCTCTTGTTCTGGAACCTTCTCTTTTGTTGTCCTGAACATCTTCTCTTTGTGGCCTTCTTTCTTCCCTAGGTTTGATTTCGTCACGAGGTCTAACTTCGTCTCTTGATCGTATAGAATCTCTGGATCTTATATCATCTCGACGTTCATCTCTGGATCTTTTTTCATCTCTTGGACTTACTTCATCCCTGGGTCTTATTTCGTCCCTGGGTCTTATTTCATCTCTGGGCCTTATTTCATCCCTAGGCCTAATTTCATCCCGAGGTCTGATTTCATCTCTGGGCCTTATTTGATCTCTAGGCCTGATTTCGTCTCTTGGCCGAATTTCATCTCTTGTTCCGGCATCATCTCTAGAACGAACATTTTTTGGTCTGACTTCATCCCTTGGCCTTATTTCATCACGAGGCCGAATTTCATCCCTTGATTTCATATCATCCCTGCCCCTGACTTCGTCTCTTCCTTTGATCTCATCTCGTGGCCTTATGTCATCCCTTCTAGATTCTTCTCTTGGTTGCATTTCATCTCTTCCTCTCATATCATCCTTTGGTCTTTCATCTCTTTTTTGTCCTCTCGGTCTGTCTTCGTCATACCGATCATCATCTCTAGGTCTTGGCCTTCTCCTTGTGCTGGGTCTGCGGTCTTCCTCATCATATGGTCTTCTTTCGCGGTCGTACTGTGGTCTTTTGCCTGGTCTTCTTGGTCTATCGCCATAAGATCTTCTTTCTTCGTAATCTTCATCAGTTTCATCTCTTGGTCTTGAACGAGGTTCAGCGTCTCTGTCTCTGTATCTGAAAAAATATTGAGGTTCATGTTAGAAGTTGGTTAGTTGAAGGAAAGATAAATCACATACATTTTCTCTGGCAAAAAGCAATTTTTTAAACTATATCTTTAATTTTGTTCGTTTGAAGTGTGGCTCCTTTAGACTCTAGAGAACTTAACTTTAACTATAGAACCAACATAGAAATCAGGATAAAAGTAAACTATTCTTGAAGTATAATAGGTCTAGTAGAAGCTAGTTTGAAAAAATATAAAACTACAACGCTTTTCACGATTTTGGTATTGGTCTGATCCACCTTTTAGAGATTGAGCAAATTTAATCTCTACGAGTCATACAATAAACACCAAAATAATTGTAGGTACCTGTCTTCTTCATAGTCGTATGGTCGACGCTTGCCAGGCCTGCCTCTTGTCTTTGGTCTGCCTCTTCCACCTCTGGAAATATAGGAAAACAATTTTTAAGAAAGTAAACCGCACAGATGGTTTGCTCTCTATCAATTCTTATAGTAGTTACGCCATGCTTTATGCTGTATGGGTCTTTGTGTGTTAGTTGGATATCGTACAGAGTCTAGTCAATACAGCAGGGCTACTATAGGTACATCATTATTAGCTTTTTCTCCCCTCCGGACGGAAAGAGTCAATTTTCGTCCCGCTGCGCTAAACGAAGTTGTCGCTTTCCACCTCCGTCGAGGAGAAAAATAGTACACTAACCTCGGACAGTAAATAAGAAAGCCTCAGATCACATGTTTTTGACAATTACATGATATCGGAGACTTTTCTTACTTTCCTGTCCTCAGTGTGTAATCTAGTAAAATCAGCAATGACTACAATGTGACATGCTTGTTTTTTGGAAATATTGTTTAGTTGTTAAGAAATAAAAAAAAATACGATTGGGGGCAGTACAATAGGCTCGGTGCAGCCTTAAGTTATACATGGTAAATAGTTAAATACCTTTCTTCATACTCATAATCTCTGGCATAATAATCTTCGTCGTCGTCATAGTAATCGTATCTGTAGGCTGGTCGACGTCTACCACCGGGGCGAGAGGGTCGTGCTGTGGTTGTAGTGGTAGTGGTGGTAGAGGTACTCGGCGGTGGGGCGGCTGTCGTTGCTTTGTAGAGAGCGTCGTTCCTGGAATCATGGGAAAAAGGAAATTAGACTTTCGGACAAAAAGGATTTTTGAGTGGCATCGAGACAACAACTACTTTACTTGATTGCCGTAAGATTACTAGATTGCCTTATGCATCTGAAATAATGTTTCTCTTATGCGAGTAGTTCTTATATTAATCAGTAAGCTCTTGTTGTCCCTCAATATGCATTAGATGAATAATTCCTTGTCAAAATGTTCTATAATATATTGTGATTAAAAACAGTGACATCTATGTCACGCCAGTGGTACAAACCCGTTATAATTATTAGTCGAGTTCTTACAGGTTAACACGGATTCAAATAAACAGACGAAGGTAATAACAATCGTTGCCTATCGCCTATCGTTATTAAAAACAGCGCCATCTATGTCACGCCAGTTGTACTAACCTGTTTTAATAATTAGCCGAGTACCTACTGTGGTAAACGTTACAGATTCAAATTAATAGATTAAAGTATTTTAATCGACCCCAGCCGCTATTAAGAACAGCGCCATCTATGCCACGCTAGTAGTACTAACCTGCTAAAGTAATTGGCTGAGTTCTTACAGTCCACCACGGAAACAAACTGGCAGATGAAGGTCTTCTGATCGAAGGCAGTGTAGTTAGCGCAGAGGAAGTCGTATCTGATGCCGTCTATACAGTGGTGGTATACCTGGAAGTAGCAAGAAATACCATATTTACGTAAATTTTTTGTTACATTGTTTTACTCTACATGTTTATTCGGCTGCAAAGCTTTAAGAGTACAGGCATGTCACTGGGAGTCAGTAGCTTCAAAGTAGACCAGTTTCTGTAAATACGGCATAATGAGGATTGTTTAAATACAATGAATGTCGTTATAGAACCAGTAGCGTGGGGGGGCGGGGGGCAAATACCTCAGGTGGAAATTTACTAGGGGTGGCGAATTCGGGAAAAATATAGATTGATTGAGCTCTATCTGTAACTGATTCGTAGAACGGAGAAAAGTTGAGCTCACTTCGCTCGCTCTAAGTATCTGTTTAAATCCTAAATTCTGACCGCAGATAAAATGTGGTGCTACAAATTTCGAGCTCGCTTCGCATGAAGTCTGGTTCCAACCGATTTGTATTCAGAAGAAATGTCAAGCTCCCTTCGCTCGCTCTTTAAATTATGTCTGATTACCAATGATCGGAATGACGGCGGCAAACATAGTCAAAAGTATGGATACGCCTTAAAATTCCCGGGATTTAATAAATATGGATAAAAATTTCACGGGATTACTGGGATTACCAATTTAGATGTCTGTGATGTTTGTAGAAATTAGAAATTCTGAAGGAATGTTTAGTTTTTATGATAACGTTTTATCTTTTGGAGTCTTGCAAACCGTGTTTCTTTCCTTATATTTTTTAATGTCAAGACTAGTTTTTTTTAATCAAGAGTATTAAAAGCGCGTATTAGAAGGCTGAACAATAATAAAAATAAAAATAAAATTTTTATCGTGAATGTTCATAGATTATTGTGACCCTAAAAATTAAAAATCTTGGTCAGACTCATTCTACATTTAAATAATCCCGGGATTATCAACAAAAATCACGCGATTCCGGGAATCCAGAGGCATGTCCATGCTCAAAAATGCCCCGACATTCCGATCACTTATGATTACACCCCAACTTCGTAGATAGTCGTGCTACAAAATTTCGGACACGCTTTCCTCGCTCCGTTATTTTTTACGATAGTCATAGTCATAGTCATAATAGTTTATTGCTTCATGTGGTTACATAAGGTGGACAAATATAAAAATAGAGCGCACATGAAACCCTGTAAGGGCTCTGCAAACTAAATGTAAATGTAGTTGTAACTTATTCATTATTAACTTAACTTATTACAATATTTATCTTCGATCGATTTGCACGCATAATGTCAGAAACGCAAAATGCCAGTTCCATTATTTTTTTCTGTAAATGCCAGAAACGCAAATTGCCAGCGTGGGCGTAGCAATGATTTTTTCCCAGGGTGGGCCAGGCCCAGGCGAGATTGATGTAATAAAAACTACAACCTAGAGCGAGCGAAGCGAGCTCGAGATTTCACTGAATTCTGGAGCAAGTGAACCTAAGTGAGCTCGAGATCTTACTGCAATGCAACTAAGTTTTTGTGATACAATCGTAGCCAGGAGCGAGCGAAGCGAGCTCGACATTTCACCGAATTCTGGAGCGAGCAAAGTGAGCTCGAGATTTAACTGCAATGAGTCTAGCCAGAAGCGAGCTCAAGATTTTACTGCAATACAGTGAGATAAGTGTAATACGATTTTAATCCCGGAGCGAGCGTAGCGAGCTCGAGTTTTTTACGACCTAAAAGCTGGAACGAGCAAATCAAACTCAAGATTTGACTACTCTATGAAAAAATATACGACCCAAACCCCAGAGCGAGCGAAGCGAGCTCGACATTTCACCCAATTCTGGAGCGAGCGAAATCAGCTCAAGATTTTACTGCAATGTGTCTAGCCAGGAGCGAGCGAAGCGAGCTCGAGATTTTACAGTAATATAAATAAGATCAGAGCAGTACGCTGTAATAACAGGAGCGAGCTCAAGAATTTGCTGCAAGATTTTGCGAAAGTAGTGTATTGTGTAGTGTTTATTTACCATTTACCTATTCATAAGTAACTTATTTTTAGTAAGTGATTCATTTGATTTCTGGGGTGGGCCAGAAGGATTCTGGGGTGGGGTGGGCTCACCTGGCTCCCCCCCTTGCTACGCCTATGATTGCCAGAAACGCAAAAAGCCAGGAACGCAAAATGTCAGGAACGCAAAATGACAGACACAATGCCAGGCCAATATGCCTTCTTAGATAAGGGAGCAAACCTCGTGCATTGTGTGTGTATTTCAAAATCAAATTTCTCGTAGTTATCTACACTATTATAAAACTGTAACTGAAGTGTGTCTGTACATTGATGATATTTAAAAAAAAAAATTACGATAGGATTTTCAGGTACTTATCCCTGAATCGAAATCAACCTTTTTTAGAAATTTTGTCTGTCTGTTTGTTTGTATGTTTGTTTGTTTGTTTGTATGTTAGTTTGTTCGCGCATCACGCAAAAACTACTTAACCTATTTTGTTGAATTTTGTTTGGTAGCTTATGATCTGACTTAAAATCTGGTATATAATTTGAGCCGACGAAGTCGCGGGAAAACACTAGTACATACATAAACTTACGGCCTTGTTCTCATTGGGGGTGGTCGGAAACTTTCCTACCAACTGTTATAGTAAATTTTTAACTCACCTGACATTTGTTCGGGATAGAAGCGTAGAACCCATCGTGAAGCCCCTCGCATTTGAAGTCCATAGTCTCCGGCGGAGGTACTGTGTCAAAGAACGGATATTCGGATAAATTATATCCGTTTAACTCTCTTGGCAGGTTAGGATCGTATATGTAATCCTTTTGTGGTATCCCAGTTAGTTTGCTGGTCGTATTAGTGGCTTCACCTCCCTCTGCTGTGGTATCTGCGTCCATCTGTAATTAGAATCAAAAACAAAGTTACAGTTTGAAATATCGATGGAGACAGCAGTTTTTATGAGTTTACTGAAAAATTAGATTAAGAAAGTTGTAGTTTTTTTTTAAATCTATTTCGGCCCACCAAAACTAGGTGGTTCTTCTTATCTTATCTTATCTTGTTGTGGGGCTGGCAGGCCAGCAACACTTCGACCCAGTGGGATCTTTTGTGTTATCCCCAATACTTTTTGCTTTCCTCACCCTTCGAATACAAATGGTCAATGAAGGAGGCAATACCATTGAGGGGAAGAAACCTAAGATCTCCCGGTTTTGGGTATCCATCTCCGAGGAGGCACATGCGTTTTGCCGCCAAGACATCACAGTCACAAAGAATATGTTCCATGGTCTCTTCATCCTCTCCGCATGATCGGCAGCCAGGATCTAGGGTGAGTTTCATTTTATGCATCATCGCGCCTGTGGCGTAGTGCCCAATACGTAGGTGGTTCAATACAGGGTGTTAGGGTAAACAGTTGCATTACTTTAAGGGGTGATTGTACCCATGATACTGAACAACTTTCCCTAAGAAACCTGTGGGGACTTGCCATAGATGTCAACACCCACAAGTTATAGCAAAGAAGCTAACAGATGGCGATACCCGTCGCGCTCAGAAATATGCTCCATACAAAGACAACGTTCACCGTAAATACGTAACTCGTAACCTACTACAAATAAGGTTCACAATCGAATGCGAGACATGAATCGCGCAAGAGAAATAATCACAGCGATTCGATATATATACAAGGTCCAACTAAGAACTGTTGGACCACGGCCGGTCCCCAGGCTTCAGACTAAGCCTGGTGGAAGATCTTCCCTTTTCAATGGAGGAACATTCCCAAGTAGCACCTCCATATTGGTGACCCTCGACAAAGAACATCGCAACCTGAGCACCGCAGAGCAGCACCAACCCAGAGCAGCAACCAGTTCAACAAACCCCTCGACCAGGTCAAACAAGCAGCAGTCACACGCCGTCAACCCGAAGCCGCACCAGGTCCATCGCAGCTGTCTTCACACCGCTTCCTGGGCCTGCAGCTTCCTCAAGGACAGTCAGCGTCTGCATAGAAGGATCTCCCGCAGCCCACGTGTCTGAGCTCACCTCCACGTGGCAGTTCTGCTCGCCTTCTCCACGCCTGTCACTCAACCGCATCACATCAGGACTCGTCTCCCTGACAGACACACACTCGCAGCACATCACTCGTCAGACTCACTTGACTGGAGCCCTGCACCTACATGGATACAGACTGCACACTTCGAACAACTCAACGACCTCCGGTCTGAGGGGGGAGTACTGTGGGGACTTGCCATAGATGTCAACACCCACAAGTTATAGCAAAGAAGCTAACAGATGGCGATACCGTCGCGCTCAGAAATATGCTCCATACAAAGACAACGTTCACCGTAAATACGTAACTCGTAACCTACTACAAATAAGGTTCACAATCGAATGCGAGACATGAATCGCGCAAGAGAAATAATCACAGCGATTCGATATATATACAAGGTCCAACTAAGAACTGTTGGACCACGGCCGGTCCCCAGACTTCACACTAAGCCTGGTGGAAGATCTTCCCTTTTCAATGGAGGAACATTCCCAAGTAGCACCTCCATAAACCTATAGGAAATTAACAAAAATCTTTTTTAACTTTCCACACTAAATGCAATCAGCTGATCGAACGTTTGTATGTATAAAAAGGTTTGTATGTATAAAAAGTTTTAGTATCATTGGTACAATCACCCTTACGACTGTATAGTATATACCCTACTATACAGTGTATATCCTAACGCCCTATTAATGAACCATTTATGTCATTGTATCAAGTTTCACCTTTCAGTTCTGGTCTCCGAGAAAAATGCCTATGACAGACGGACGGACGGACAGACACCGAGGCGATTCCATAAGTGTCCGTTTTGCCAATTTTGATACGGAACACTAATTCTTGAGAATGAGATGTTATGGTTGATTATTTTTTTATTCACAACGAGCAGAAGATAACTTTTTAAAACAACATCCGTGTAAAAACTACTCTTTTCTCAAAGCAGGAAGCTTTACACTGAATCTACAGACAAATATGTCGTTCGATATTCGATCCAAGGTTGGTTACTTTTCATGCCCTCGCTTCACTTCTTAGTTCGTACAGAGACAGACTAAGGATGTTTAATTAGGTCCCAGTTTCAAGTCCCGTGTGGTCCGAGCTAAGAACAGTATCAATGATATTTTAGAAACTTATGCAGGATTCATCATCATCATCACAGTCTATATATACGTCCCAGTGCAGGGCACAGGCCTGCCCTCATGGAGGGTGTATGGGTGTTAGTCCAACACGCGTGCGTGCGTGATAGCAAGACTTCACATACGCATCGGAATTTCTTCTTCAGCGTATGCAGGTTTCCTCACGATGTTTTCCTTCACTGTTTGAGAGCCATAAGTTAGTAAAACTCATTGGAACATGGCATTGGAATTTAGCTCTTTCACGAAGGAAAACATCGCGAGGAATCCTGCATATGGTATATACGTCCCACTGCAGGGCACAGGCGTACCCTCAGGGTCAATGGCGTGCATATGCTGAAGAAGAAATTATGATGCGACAACACGTTCCGACGCGGTGGTACCTAGCTTAAAAAAGAATTGACGTTTAATAAGTGTGCTTCAGGCTCCTATATTGAATAAATTATATTGAATTGAATTGATGGGAATGTGAAGTCTAGCGATCCGCATTCTGCATGCGTGGTGTATTGAAACACCTAGTGAGCCTGCCGTAGCCCTGCTCCAGCACATACGGATGTACAGAGGCTAATTATTATTTCGAACTGCCTCCGTGGTCTAATGGATAAGAGCATTGGGCTCCTGACTTCCTGGGTTTGATTCCCACGTGGGACACCTAGTGACTTTGCTCGTTTTTCCCCAGTTTGTTAGGACATTGCAGGCTAAATCACCTGATTGTCTGAAAAAGAAAGATAATTCCGTGCTTCGGATGGCACGTTAAGCCGTTGGTCCCGGCTACTCTCTCTGTTCGTAGTCGTTACATAAAAACCATGTCAGAGGCCGTAAGGCGGTTTGAATGAACTCTGACACCAAGGCATGCCCACACGATAAGAAGAAGATTATTTCTAAATGGAACCAGTACTAACCAAGGGAAGCTCTTGAAAACATTTCAAAATAAATCTTTATCCTTTGGTTGCTTCTTAAAATACCCAAGACACCAAATTGCTTGTTATACTCTAACTCAAGAACCATACGCCTTATTAATTATTATCATTAATTCGACTAACACTCAGTTGCAGAAACGCTCATTAAAGTTAATCCTCCAATAAATCTTTTGCTAGTTTCAACAAGAAAAAAAGTGACAGCAAGAGATTTAATGGAGGATTAATTTTAATGAGCGTTTCTACAACTGAGTGTTAGTGTCTAACTCTTATTAGGACGAGAAGGACCAAACATTCAAGGCCATAAATCCTAAATGCGTATCTGTTATTAAACAGAATGTTGTTTTATGTCAATGAAATAATATACTTTAGTCTTGGAATTAGATCACAAACGCATTAAATAATACTTAGGTACCACTAATTAGGTCTTGCTTCAAGGCTTCTATCATAATTATGTACTTAGACAGACATGTAGTTAGCACCAGTTGGGATACAAACCATCCCTGTTAGGGACTTATTGCGATTCTTGACTGCAGTGGGGATTAAGTGGGATAGAAGCGCTCGTTGGCGTAGTGGAGCTTCGGTATTGGAAACGATCACCGAAGTTAAGCAACGTCAGGTCCGGTCAGTCTTTGGATGGGTGACCGTTTAGTGGTATTTCATCTCGAGCGTTTCCGTGCTTCGGAAGGCACGTTAAGCAGTTGGTCTCGGATAGTTCCGTCAGATGGCGTTGTAACTATTCGTTAAGCCTAGTCAGAGGCCTATTGGCGGCTTGAAAATTCTCTGACAGCAAGGTGACCACTAACTTGCCTCCACCAACACGCCCTGGGCCCGCGTGGTGGAGTATGGCCCACTCCCTCTCACCCTTATTCGTGAGAGGAGGCCTTTGCCCTGCAGTGGGATTCTACAGGCTATAACTTTAACTTTTTAGGTACTACTAATTAGGTCTTGCTTCAAGGCTTCTATCATAATTATGTACTTAGACAGACACCACAGGCACCAGTTGGGATACAAACCATCCCTGTTAGGGACCTATTGCGATTCTTGACTGCAGTGGGGACTAAGTGGGATCACACACCATGACGCATTGACGGAGCGGCAGACGTCAGTCCGCAATTTGTGAAGCAAGGAACTGTATGAAACCGCAAGTAGAAGCACACACGGTGCGTCAATAAGTCACCGTGTGTGCTTCTACGTGCTTCACAAATGACGGACTGAAGTCTGCCGCTCCATCAATGCGTCATCGTGTGTGAAAGTACTAATAGGGAACTATAATAAACGGGTTCCAGGCGTGCACAACACACCAGCGATGGTCGCAGTGGAACAGGCGCGAAGACCCCAACAATACATTTTTGACCCACCCGCGATCCTTAAAATGTCGTCCGATCAATGTTTTGGTGGTCTGCCTGCTGACCTACTTTCCTTGACCACTTGATGTTGAAAAATAGATACAGTTTTGGAAATAAACAATTTCATAGTGCTGGAAAATGTCGAGCTCGCAACAGGAAAGCCCGACCAGAAATATAAAAAACCTCGCCATGTTGCGGAAAATCATTGGAACTAATTTTTGTACTTGGATCACTGACAGGTTATAGTCGATAGCAGCGCCCCCAAACCAGGTTTTTTATATTTCTGGTCATTCTTTACGTATCTCTGAGTGACCAGTATACCTTCTTTGCATTAATTAGAAGTTGGAAGCGATGGGGCGTCTCGTGTCAGATTTCTAATCTTGTTCTAGCAGTTGAAATAAGTTTGAAAAACCCAGATCTATTGGATCCATACCTCGGCTCCATCTTCAGGCGCGGATGGTAGCTCCTCGGGAGCTGCTGTGGTGGTGGTGGTGGTCTTGGAGAAGATCAGCGATGTGGCTTTAACTGCTGCTGAAGTGGGCAGCTCATTGAAGATTATCAGGCCTGGAATGATAGAGACTTTCTATTACTTTGGGTCTGATTCTTTGTGGCGGAACTTCTGAACTTCTTCTTGCTTTCTTTGAAGTTCCACTTAAAAAGTTGGCAGTCACGGGACGCCCGGCAGATGTGAAACTTCTTCCCGATTTAAATTTAGAACTTCCGTTCCGGCATACAAAAACTTACATATGGGTCGAGAACTATTTACATGTTGTTTGTATGTTGTTGTTTGATGGTCTGAGGCACCTCGGCAGCTTATGCAGTTCGAAAAATCAGACAGCTAACCGATATAGCTACTGCAAGACTTGTGTACTTCAGCTACTTCCATAGTATTATGTCTTATGGTATTTTGCTGTGGGGCCGTGCTACAGACGTTGAGACAGTCTTTATCCTTCAAAAACGGGCCATTCGAGCCATTTATAATCTGCGTTGTCGAGATTCATTACGAGATCTTTTTAAAGATATCAGTATTTTGACTTTCTACTGTCAATATATTTACGAAAATATTTTATACGTTCGCATAAATTTTTCTCTCTTTCCCAAAAACAGTGACGTTCATAATTACAATACAAGAAATAAAAATAAATTAGTGTTCCCACATT
Organism: Agonopterix heracliana; assembly: GCA_963693445.1. Taxonomy (NCBI): domain Eukaryota; kingdom Metazoa; phylum Arthropoda; class Insecta; order Lepidoptera; family Depressariidae; genus Agonopterix; species Agonopterix heracliana. The sequence continues at coordinate 1,071,004 of OY856334.1, forward strand.
TTCGACTCAGTAAGGTCAACACATCTTTCATGGGGCACTGTATACCTACGCTATTATAATAAGATACCAGAGGATATTCTAAACTTGCCAGACAAAAAGTTTAAATCTCGATGATTATTTGAATGACCAAAATGTCTGGTCTTGACAATGTTACACTATGTAATTCAATATTTGTACTTTGTATATTTTGTTTTGTTTAAAAGAAGTGTGTTGTAGAGTTTCTGGCCGCATCTTCTCTACAACGGAACACCTTCCGAAGCGGTGGTAGAATCAAAAATGATGTCAGAAAGTTATCTATGTGATATTATTTTGAATAAAAATTTTGACTTTGACTTTGACTTAAAACTACGCAACGGATTTTGATGCGGTTTTTTTTAATAGATAGAGTGATTCAAGACGAAGGTTAATTGCATCCGTGCGAAGTCGGGGCGGGTCGCTTGTTAAATATAAAATAAAGTATGTTTTTCTTACCCCACCTGACCTTACCACAATGTTCAAACAACTCTGGTTATAAAATGTAAAAGTATTTTTGGTTTTTCCTAACTGTTCAATGTCAATGTGACTTTGCGGTTAGAACTAAAGTTACGTTTCTCGTTTGACCTTGAGTGACCTTTCAAGCATTTTCCTTGTTTATTTATTATGCGATAACATTTCGACGTGTTTCTGAGAATTTTTTAAGGTTTTTTATAGCGTGAATCATCTTTTCATATACTACCAAAATACGTAACCAACCGCTTGATGCGCGTTAAAGCGCATTGTAAACGAAGTTGGATCCTATTTTCAATACTAACCCATTAAAGTAAAAGAAATTTTGAAACTCGTATTTACTATTCAGATTTAAGTCAAATTATAAAGGATGACATTGATATCATTATCATCTTTTTAATCTGAGTCTACCCATCAAACTGAACAACTTTTAATATGGAAGCAAACAGATCGGACCAAAAAATGATACATACATTTGAGTGCAGGCATTGCAGTTTAGTATGTAATGGATGGAACAATTGGTTTTTTTTTTGCTCCGATCCGTTTGCTCCCATAGTAAAAGTTGTTCAGTTTGATGGACAGACTCTTAGTTTAAAAGGATGCCAATGATATCAATTTCACCCTGTAGTAGTTTCAAAGTTGCAGTGGCTCAAATATTTTCACACAAATCTTGACGTAAAGCATTTAAACTTTAAGAAATGTCATTAACTTTAATTGGTTAGTATCTATTGTAAATATTATAAAACTTCATTTGTACAGAGCGCACTGCAACGAATATTTAGGACAAGTTGATGATGATCAAATGATGTACCTCCGACAGATGACGTAAATAGAAAATCATGTCAAATGTCAAGGATTACAAGTTGTCGTTAAGTCTTCACAACCACAGTCAATCTCTGTTTTAATTAGCAATAAAGTTGTATTCTATGCATTGATTATTTGCCGATAAGTTATGCAAGAACACACTGTATCTTATGTGACTTTTGACATTATTCGTACAGTTATGTTTCGTGTTGTCCGGCAAAGCTGTATAAAGCTCAGGTCCGATCGTGTATGGAGTATTGCTGCCACATGTGGGATGGCTCAGCTAAGTATCAACGGAGGCTCTGGACTCGGTTGAACGCAGAGCCAGGCTTGTGGAAACCAAGCTTCATAGCCTAGCCCACCGCCTTAGAGTAGTTTTTTTTCGCGATTTCGATATGAGATCGCGATCTCCATAGTGAAAGTTATTCAGTTTCATGGGCTGAAGCAGTCCCTTAAGTATTACTAGAGGGTTTTGTTACACCCTGTATACGTCTCACTGCAGGATAAAGGTCTACTTTCATGGACATTGCGGATTGGTAGACTCCAGAATTTCTTCTTGAGCGTATGCAGGTTTCCTCGCGACATTTTCTTTCAAAGCCGTGGTGGTCCAGTGGCGAGTAACCTTGCCTGCCGTGCAGGAGGCGATGGTTCGATCCCCATCCAGGCCGACTCGTACCAATGAGTTTTTCGGAATTTATGTACGATTTGTAACACCACTGGCTTTTCGGTGAAGGAAAACATCGGGAGGAAACCTGCATGCTTCAATTTCGAGGCATGTATTGTACCAACTGTCCATTATAAGTGGCGATAGGCTCACCCCCTGTCGCACTGGACAGAGTTTCGGTACTATAACTGGTGAAACGTGGATGTTCTGAGGTTTCAGAATATCTCTGATCCTCGGGGAATATAGTCGTGAGCATATGCTTATGCTTATTTTCTTTCACCGTTTGAGAGCAGTTGGTATTACGTACATAAGTTAGAAAAACTCATAGGTACATGGCATCATCATGGATCAATCACGGACCAGAAAAAAAGGCGGACGTAATGTGACACTAAAAATATGTGAAGCATGCAAGGTCCTACATTTTCGTTTGTTCTACAAGGGACCTACACTCACACAGATGCACTAGCTCTAGGCGCAGGTCCTACAACCCGCCACCATTATGTGCCGCGCGACAGTACGTCAGCACGCACACACATAAAAATGGGTGCTTAACTCGTGATTAGACGAGATTACGTCAGTCTTTTTTTCAGGTCCGTGGGATCAATACCAAAATCAAGGTTTTCTTATTTTGTTATTCTAAATTATTAATAGTTTCTCGATACAAAAATACCTAAAACTAATACAATAAAAATGTTATAATAGTTTCCTCGTATCCTGTTTAACCTTGTTCTAAAATGGTTGTTTGACATTAAATATCCATTTATAATTGAAATAAAATGCCCTTGGTAGATCGCCGTTTGTGGCACCTACCGAATATGGAATCATCAACATCTTCTTCCTCTGTAAAACGCGAATAGTTTCAATGAAATGAATGAAAATGAATGAATGAAATATTCTTTATTTACACCAAAAACAATTACAATGCACAATAGGAATAAACTGAATTTCAATTATTTATTGCAATTATATATTAGCAACATGCCATGTACCAATGCGTTTTTCTAACTTACCGACTGCTCTCAAACGGTGAAGGAAAACAGCGTATGCACGTTGCAAACGCTGAAGAAGAAATTCTGATGTGTATGTGAAGTCTACCAATTGGGCACGCGTGGTGGACTAATGCCCATACACCCTCCCTGAGGGTAGGCCTGAGCCCTGCAGTGGGACGTTTATAGGCCGATGTTGATGATTTATTGCAATACGCTTTGAAGTTATGTCGCTCGAAGCGGAACGTGTTTCCGTCACTGTCACTTTCAACAACTGCACTTCCATACCAAATTAAAGATTAAAAAATTATGTCTCAGGCGGGACTTGAATCCGCAATCTTCCAAACCGGGGAATTGCTTTTTCTAATTTAGCTACTGAGCCACTACGCCAGAGAACGAAATGTATCAACCTTTCGTCTTTAAGGGACGTAGCGCCATCTACTGGAGTTTATACAAACTAACCATCTCGTAAGTCTAGTATTACAACGAATTATTAATTGGGATAAGAAATTCCCCGGTTTAGGGTTCAAGTACAGCCTGAGACATAATTTTTCAATCTTTAAATTGGTTTTGAAATAGCACAAAATGGCTGTTACATGTTTTATAAGCAATTCCATACAATTTAAAAGGCAAGCGTAAGTGGAAATGTTGGAAGTGGCCGACTCAGAATATACACTGACCAAATTGGTGACGTGCTTAAAAAGGGCCAGGCCAGATGTCCGACGAGCATGCATGAAAGGACTAATGAATGTGGAGGAAGCTGGAGAGGTTTGTCAGGATCGTAGCAGGTAGCGTTCCATTGTCTCTGCCTACCTCATTGAGAGACAGGCGTGAGATTATCTATGTATATACTAACATACAAAGCTAGCGTAAGTCGTAACATTTGATTTCCGTCAAAACAGGATGCGTTCATTTTCTTAGCAGTTTGATTAGGTCCATCGTCGGTATGTACAATTTTTGTGTTTATTTTCAAGTTCATACATACGTATTCGTATTTGTACTCCTATTTACATGCATGTTATATCTATACTTATATTATAGGGTCTTTCTTAATATGCTGACACTTTTTAAGGGGATGGCCAGACCGTCAAACTGAACGACTTTCTCTATGGGACCAACATCGAAATCGCGAAAAAAAAATCAGTTGTCCCATACAAAACTGCCAACGTAATCGAGCCAAATGTCAACCCCTTTAAAAAGCATATAAGCATAAGCATATGCTCACGATTATATTCCCCGAGGGGGTAGTCAGAGATATTCTGAAACCTCAGAACACCCACGTTTCACCAGAAGTACCGAAACACTGTCCAGTGTGACGGGGGGGTGACCCCTTTAAAAAGTGTCAGCATATTTAGTTGGACCCTGTATTATAAAGAGGAAAGATTTTGTTTTTCTCCCCTCCGGACGGAAAGCGACAATTTTCGTCCCGCTGCGCTAAACGAAGTTGTCGCTTTCCACCTCCGTCGAGGAGTAAAATTGTATACTAACCTCGGACAGTAAATAAGAAAGCATCAGGTCACATGATTAAATGAGATCTGGGACCTTTCTTACTTTCCTGTCCTCGGTGTGTAATCTACTATTGTTTGTTTGTATTGAATAGGCTCCGAAACTACTGGACCGATCTGAATAATACTTTCACCATTAGAATGCTACATTATCCGTGATGAACATAGGCTAAAAAAAACTGCCAAGTGTGTGTCGGTAAGATTCTAAGGCGGTACGAAGTTTGCCGCGGTCAACTAGTATTTAAAAAGTACTTACACAATAAACTTAATCCCGCCCATCTGTGTCGGGATCGCTTCATTGTGCCAGAGTGATCTGTAACAAATAATAATACACATAAAATATAGGCTGATTATGATGATTGTGACATGTCAAATGGGCACAATTTGGAATGGTCCGTGTGGAATGGTCGCACTCAAGTTGGCCGTTGCAGTATGCAATTTGGGATACAGGGCTTAACGCAGTGCGATTGCTGCGAAACTATTCAGTTGAAGGTACACCTGCTAGAACATACATTGATATCGTTGTGCTAGAATGTCCGTTGTGCCCGAACTGGCCACGTACTTTGGCAGTACGCCGGCCGTTAACAGCTCCGTTGTTCTATTTTCTAAGACTTTCATATATTTTTCTCAAACATGCTTGGAAATTTGAGCATTATTTTAACAACCTTCTACGAGATAAATCGAAATTGATGTACTGGCCCAAGTACCATGCGAGCAGCGGCCGGCAAAAGTTGTATGAAAATCCATATCTGTCGTGGTTTAGCGGCAAATTATATTACGTAGTAAACTCATATGTTAAAAATTGAACGATCTTTTACTCCGAAACATGGCAACCAAGGAGGTAACTTATTAAAGGTTTTATTAAAATTTCAAACTGGCTTGTAAATACAAAGCTTTTAAATGGAAACAAAAAACGAATGAACACTTGTGATGAACACTTTAACCACAGATTAATAATAAGTTACTAGCTTTAACGCAGGAAAAATTATTGTTGTTCGTCATTGATTTTGAAAAGTTTATTGATATTAATTTCCGCGCATTGTTTGAGAAAAGCACTATACAAGCCTTGGCCACAACTAGGCATTGATGGACTTACGTATGTGTGCCTCGGCTTCGCCTCGGCCCACATTTACACGTTCGTCCATCAATACCTCTTTTACTGGCCACTGCAGTAATGTGCTATTTCACCTCACAAGCTCGGAAAGATTCTGTTTATTGTTCGAAATCTGAGTGCAAAAGTGTATTTTATCCGCTAGCGTGGAAAGAGTTTTTGAAATTCGAATTTGTCTGTTCAATATTTTTGTATACCGCCAATGCACTGAAAATGCTTAATAACTATTTCATGACACTGGCCAGCACGAAAATAAAAACTTTTTGAAATGTTATTTTTAGCAATTCACTTTTTTTCCTCGCTGTTGTGAGGTGAAAAATTGTGTTTCGCTCGGCTGCAAAGTTATTCTGCGTCTCGTACCTTTGAAACCTTCGCTAAACGCTCAGGTTTCAATAAAAATACTCGCGCCAAAAAGCAACTTTGCAGCCTAGCATAACAAATAACTATTGTTTTGTTTAAAAAATGAGTGTCGTAGAGATTCTGGCCGCATCTTCTCTACAACGGAACACCTTTCGACGGCGACACGCGGTGGTACAGTCAAGAAAAATTACGTCAGAAAGCTATCCATGAGATTTTTAATGAATAAAATTATTTTGAGTTTTAGTTTTGATTTTATCAAAGGCTATGCCAACCCTGAAAGGTATACTATAGATTTTCATTGAAGAATAACGTTCACTCTGGCAATAAAATTTAATTAAAAAACTGAAAACTAATTTGTCAGAAAAAGCAGTCCCATAAGTTTCTTACAAAACATTCTGATAACGTATCATAACTCGTAACACCTTGTAATAAGGTTTAATTTGGCGTGTAAATTATAATTAACAATCTAATGTGAGTTGGGAGTAAGGTGTGGGACCTTGCTTTGTTTTCTTAATAGTGATGGGATGTGGATGTGTTACATAATTATCGATACTTGTTTTTATGAGTCGTCATTTAATTTCTATAAGATAACTATTTAGTTTTTATGTTAAAACGGATCTTCTAAAAATATTGAACATAAAAGTCAATCTTTTTATTAAATATTTTTTTTTTTTTTTTTTTTTTTTTTTTTTTCGCGAAATTCAGTAAGCTAATGCGGTGGTTAAGACCATAAAACTGAACAATTTTCACTATGGAGCTAATAACAAATCGGAGAACATAGAAAAAAAATCTGCTGTTTCATATCTTTGTTTACAAATTCATCTATTCTTAGGATCTATACGAGAAACAGTTAGCGATAAAACTACCGTATTTCGTACCATCAGTATTTCCTTTTTGTATATTATATTTGTGTGTAAAATAAAGTGTGATTGAATCAAATTGAAGATTGAAAAATTTGTTTTTCTAATCTATCCTGAAATTTTCCCCTTAAGACGCAATAGATTGAAAATTTCGTTCTCTGGTTAGTGGTCTCGGTAGCGAAATTGGATAGCGCACTTCCCCGGTTTGGAAGAGTGCGGGTTCAATTATTCAATCTTTAATTTGATTCGAAATAGCACAACATGGCTGTAACATGTTTATAATCAATAATATTGAGAATATACCTATATTGAGAGTCAGCATCCTAACCATAACCTTTTGTAATGTTTTCATGTGTCATGGAACTGTTTCATCTTTTACTTTACATTACTAGTGTGTGTAAATAAACAATTTTTAATTTTAATTTTAATTTTAATTTAATAGTTGAAAGTGTGATTGATTGATATACTTAAAGGAAAAGTTGATAGATTTATTGCTTTGAATCACAAAAAAATGGTAGGTATATATAGATACCTACCTTACTTACCTACTTGAAGTGTATATAGACACTTCAATAACAATGTTTAATGCATCATATCAATCGATTCTAACTGAACCAGTAACAATTTTTTTGTTGATGCATAAATGTAATATTTACGATCATTTCCAGTTTAAAGTAAGGTCAAAGTAACGAATGCCCAATGCCGTGCAAAGGGCTTCATATTATACAACCTGGTCACATTATCTATGCATCTGGCGTCGATATGCTATATCGGCGAGTGTTCGGTATGAAACAGAGTGAGCCAAATTATCGAGAAGAGTATCGGAAACGATGATGGTAAACATACTGGCGCGATTATTAATTTCATACTGACGTGAAGAGGGGAAGGTGCAAAGTTAATTAACCGGGTTGTACATCAGAATTAAGAACTCGCCAGAAACTAGATGCTGTAGAAATGTGATTCTACCAAAGAATGCTGCGAATGAGTTGGGTTCAACGAGTCACCAATGTGGAAGTTCTACGACGTGTCAGGAAGTCCAGGGAGCTGTTGCAAACCATTAAAAGTAGGAAAGTCACCTACCTTGGTCATATCTTGAGGAATGAGCGATACCAACTGCTCCAGACTATAATAATGGGCAAAGTAGAGGACAAAAGAAGCGTTGGTAGGCCACGAATGTCATGCTCGCGAACCTGAAAGTGTGGACAGACATCGCAAGCGTCGAAGAGTTGTTTCGTTTGGCGAGAGATAGACAGGGATATGCAGAGCTGATTGCCAACTTCCAGTAATGGAGAGGAACCCGAAGAAAAGTACGACAGAATTTGTTCTTTAGCGAATGCAGGTTTCCGAACGATATTATTTTACCTGAAAACCATTAGTGCTACAAATCGTACATTGCTTAGCTCACAATTCTAAAAACTGAAAATTAAATTAAAAATATAGGACTCTTATCCAGGCTGGGATTTATATAAATTAACCAGTATTAGTTGGAAAATCTAAACTATCGATAACATTTTATCGACTTTTCCCAACACTACGTACACAAACAAAACAATAGGAAAGATACAGCGATATGGCTTCACTTCCGATCATTGTCTATTATTTCCGAAAATTGTCGACAAACATACATACATACATGTACTGACGGAAAATGATGGATAAATAGCTTATTAGGGTGGGAATTTTTTGATATTGAGCCTTGTAACAAAGGTCATAATCATAAAGTACTATTACGATCATATTCTGTTTTAGTATAAAAAAGTCTTTACAATTCAGGAATCTTCTTAATATGCTGACACTTTTTTAATTTGATGACCAGTCTTTCTCTATGGAACCAACATAGAAATCGCGAAAAATACATTTAGGTATTGCTTGTTGCAGTTTTGTATGGAACAGCGGATTTTTTTTACAATATACAACGTGTTAATGAATGTTTGTCCAGACCATCAAACTGAACAACTTTTACTACTATGGGACCAACTCTGAAATCGCAAAAAAAAAATCAGCTGTTTCATACTAAACTGCAATGCCTGCTAGACTCAAATGTATGAGATAGCCGATTTGTTTTTTTACGAATTCAGGTTTGCTTCCATAGTAAAAGTTGTTCAGTTTGATGGTCTGGACAAACGGTTTTCAGGTTTTGCGTTAATTCATTAACACGTTGTAGAAAGTTGTTCAGTTTAATGGTCTGATCATCGCCTTAACAAAGTGTCAGCATATTAAGGAGGACCCTCATCATCATCATCATCTCAGCCCGATGGACGTCCACTGCTGGACATAGGCCTCCCCCAAGGATCGCCACAACGACCGGTCCTGCGCTGCCCTCATCCAACGGTTTCCCGCCGCCTTCACCAGGTCGTCGGCTCACTGTGTGGGGCCTACCCACGCTGCCCTTTTCGGCCCCATCGGCCATCGGTTCTGCGAGCAATGTGCCGCGCCCACTGCCACTTTAGTTCAGCAATTCTTTGGGCTATATCAGCTACTCTGGTTCTTCTGCGGATCTCTTCATTTGTGATTCGATCTCGCAGGGAAACTCCGAGCATAGCCCTCTCCATTTCCCTTTGGGTGACTTTCAGCCTTTTCATGAGGCCATTAGAAGAACCCTATTAGTACCTAAATTCACTGTCATAAATCTTTTCAGTGTGGTCAGAAACATGGCTACTGTCTTGCATGCAGTTGCAGCAGGGCTCACACATACAATTATATGTGTTTATTATCTTAAGGGGCTACCTGCTGGTTTTTGGTAACTTTGTAACCATTTTATTCATTAACTATGGCACTTTTTGAGCTGAAAAATAAACAGAATCATCTACAGGATATGAGAAGTGATGTGGTTTTTCTAGAAATCGATTTTAATGAATAAAACCGAAGAAAAGGGACTCTAAAGTCACCCCTTTTTTTCCAGTTGTAACCATTTTACTCTTACATTTTGAATCGGAAGAAAATGAAAATTTACAATATTGTTCACAATACAATTTAGAATGATGTGGTCTTCTTACTTTTTAGAAATTAATAAAAAATCAACAAATTTTTCAAAGAAAACAGCTAAATTCTGACCGGAGCCACGCGCTAATTCGCATCGATTAGTATGGAGAGTCGTGGTCCAGGGCAGATACGCCTTAAAGTGTATTGAATGTACGAATGAAAATGATGTAGTCGACTAATGTCTAAAATGAATGACAAAATTTCATTAAAATTTATCAAAGATTATAGTTTCGTATCGAATTCATTCATTCATTCCTTCATTCATATAAACTTAATTATTAATAGGTTGTTCGTTATCTTATAACTTTTACAATAAAACCTACCAAGTGAATGTAACACAATCTATAGTAAACGAACACATAGTATAGTACAGAGCAATGAACAATAATGGTAAAAGTAACTGCGCTGCGCAAGGACGCACGCGCAAGGTGAACGACCTGCGCGCGCGCAGTCCATTTGCGCAGGCCCTTAGCTAGTCTGTGATACCATAGTAACTATGTTAAGAGTATATTAGGTACCGTTGGCGCTCTCCATACAAACGGAGTCTGGTGATATTTTCAATACTATCCAATTAAAGTCAATGAATTTTTCAGAAGCAATCTAGAAACTAATCTGTATGTTTGTATGAAGTCAGATTTTCGTTAAAATGTATACCTAGTTTTAAAGTTACAGTGCCTCAAAGATTTCCATACAAATTTTAAATTAATCCTAGCATTTAAACTTGTATATTTTATCGAAAATCGGACTTCATACGAACAAAGAAATTAATTTCTAGATTGTTTCTGAAAAATTTCATTAACTTTAATTGGATAGTATTGAAAATATCACCAGACTTCAATACTCAATACTCAATATTTATTGCTTTCCACAATTACGAAGTATGTATGCAGCGCGCATTTGCGCTCTCGGAAATAAACTTCTCTTATATTAAGGCTGCACCGAGCCTATTGTGGTGCCCCCAAATAACAATTAAACAATATTTCCAAAAAACAAGAAGGTCACATTGTAATCATTGCTTATTTTCAATTTATTGGGACACTGCTGATTTGTTTTTATAATGCTTGTAGTTATTATCTTTAAAGTGGCCACTTTTGGCGGTTTTAACGATAATAGCTATATAGCATTAAGCATAAAACATAATATTCCGTAATGTTTCGATAAACTGAATACCAATCAGGACTACAATGTGACATTCTTGTTGTTTGGAAATATTGTTTAATTGTTAAGAAATAAAAAAAATACGATTGGGGGCAGCACAATAGGCTCGGCAGGCTCTTAAGAGAACGCTGGCTGTCTTCTTACAAACTGCGAACACGTTTTAAAAAAAATGTGTTAAGGTTTCACACAAATTAGTCATTACGTAGTCACATTTATTACCAGAATCTATCCTAGACTTGTATTATGATGACTAGACAACGAAATCATGATCACAGTATTATACGTCCCACTGCTGGGCACAGGCCTACCCTCAGGGAGGGTGTATGGGCGTTAGTCCACTACGCGTGCCCAATGCGGATAGGTAGACTTCACATACTCATCGGTATTTCTTCTTCAGCGTATGCAGGTTTCCTCACAATGTTTTCCTTCACCGTTTGAGAGCAGTGGGTAAGTTAGAAAAACTCATTGGTACATGGCATTGCGTGCGGATTCGAACCTGGGCCTCAAGATTGAGTTTCTATAGCTCTCCGCAACGCACCACCGACGCTTTATTTTGACATAATGAATCCGTTGTCTTCTTCTTATCGTGTGATGTGGGCAGCAAGCCCGTCTGGGTTTTCAGACCGCCTTACGGCCTCTGACGTGGTACTATCAGAGATAGTAGCCGGGACCAACGGCTTAAGGGTATATTATTCGGAGCGCGCTCCATACAAACGTACTATGGTGATATTTTCAATACTAACCAATTAAAGTCCATGGAATTTTGCAAAAACAATCTAGAAACAAATCTCTATGCATGTCAGTGTAGTGGAGTCAGATTTTCGTTAAAATGTATAGATAGTTTTCAAGTTAAAGTGCCTCAAAGATTTCCATACAAATCTTAAATTAATCCTAGAATTAAAACTGTATAATTTAACGAAAATCGGACTCTATAGAAGCATAGAGATTTGTTTCTAGATTGTTTCTGCAAAATTTCATTGACTTTAATTGGTTAGTATTGAAAATATCACCATAGTACGTTTGTATGCAGCGCGCATTTTCGCTCTCGGAATAATATTATTTTAACGTGCATGCGAAATCATCTTTCTATTCAGACAATCAGGTGATTCAGCCTGCAATGTCCTAACCAACTGGGGGTAAACGCACAAAGTGACATATCACTAGGTGTCCCCCATAAAGGTATTATACCAGGAATAGAGGAACATACAGCTGAGTGAGCGAAATGTACCTAGCGGCACCACTGTATAATAGAAAGAGATACGTGACGCGAGGCAATAGAACGTTTTTTAGTCACTAATTAATTTTTACAATTCGGTTTCCGTGAATAATTGCGAATCTAAAGTGAAATAGTAGTTAATTTTATGAAATATACTGACAACTACTTCATTAATTTATCCACAATTTAACGTTAGACTCAGAATTATAGACAGTATTCGAATTTTTGCCTGCGAATAGTCCCCAAAAAACATCCAAAAACGGTTTCATTTGACAACTCATGTTTGTTGCTCTATTCCTGTAAGGTATAATACCTTTATGGTGTCCCCCGTGGGAATCGAAGTTACCATTAGATCACGGAGGCAATCCGTAGTGAGACCGTTCTATAGAGTGCCGAGTGTGTGCCATGAGGGTAGGCCTGTGAAGTAGTGACGTGTAAAGGCGATGAAAGGAATCGAACCAGCGACCTCCAAGCGTTATTACTGTATCATTGGGTATTCTATTTAAAATTACTGCAGTAAGCATTGAGCATGTCCAATAGTGAAAGTGGGTGGCGGAGCGTAGCGGGATCGAATCCATTGTTGCACGTTATACGTCATTTACATACTTACGACCGTATTTATTTTGTGTCAGATCATAAGAATTTGACGAATGTCGTGGCTACCATCCATAGTACCTAGGGTGTTAGTAAAATGACTTAAAAATGTTAGTGACATTTACATTTATTTATTGACTTCGCACCGCCGGAGAATTAGTTTATTCCGACACCCACTTGGGCGTTTTATATAGCCTATGTTACTCAGGAATAATGTAGCATTCTATTGGTGAAAGAATTTTTAAAATCAGTTTAGAAGTTTTTGCGTGAAAGCGTAACAAACAAACTTACATTCGCATTTATAATATTAGGGAGGGATGAACAAAAGGGGGCCTGCCTTATGCAGGCTATTCCGCACTAGGTCCGCGTGGTGGAGTATGGCCCACTCCCTCTCACCATTATTCGTGGGAGGAGGCCTTTGCCCTGCAATGGGATCCTACAGGCTATAACTTATATCTCATCTACGAACTATTCTCTTGCCTTTCATCATCATCATCATATCAGCCGATAATCGTCCAGTGCTGGACATAGGCCTCCCCAAAAATGGGGGGATTTTCCATAATCGCCACGCTTGGCAGGCGGGTTGGCGATCGCAGTTGGATTGAATGTGTGTACTCAGAGGATGCTGCTGCCCATCCTCCGGTAGATCTTTTAGTCGCCTTTTACGACACCCACGGGAGGAAATGGGATGGTGCTACTCTTAGCCGACACCACACTGAAACTCTTGCCTTTAACTGAGGTAATTCCTCTTTCAATGGGAACAGACAGCAACAATACAAACATTTATTAATTGAAGTATCGACCTCGGATTTCTTCGTCCGTCATAACTATAACTATGTAATTACTAACTTCACGCCGTCGCCACGGGTGGGTGGGCAGAGTCAAGAAACTTTTATATGTAGGTATGCCTTTAATTGCGTAACTGATATAATACTTGTCCAGAGGTAAGTTGGTTATGATTAGAGATGTGAGAAGTGAAGCGTGTGTCTAGGATATTGGAAGACAAGCATGACTGTATACAGTAGGCCTATCATGCCTCGCACGACAAAGCGACAAGACTAGAAAACCGTCGTGCGTGGTTGCTTTCGCATACGCAAAGTAACAAAGACAGAGACGAAGGAGACGTATCGATTTTTGTTGGAAAAAAAATTCTAACGCAATAAATATTATACTCACAAAAATCTTTAGTACATATACAGGGTGTAAGGGACAGCCCTCCGCAAACTGAAACGGTGAACTCAGACCATCAAACTGAACAACTTTCACTATGGAGCTTACCTCAGGAAACGCGAAAAAAAATCTGCTGTCCCATACATTTGAGTCGGGTAGGTACAACAGTTTTGTATGGGACAGCTGATTTTTTTTCGCGTTTCCTGAAGTAGGCTCCATAGTGAAAGTTGTTCAGTTTGATGGTCTGAGTTCACTGTTTCAGTTTGCGGAGGGCTGTCCCTTACACCCTGTATGTTTGTAGCCTTTACCGCAGCGGGATGAAAATTAACGCTTTCCCTTCGGAGGGGAGAATTTTTTTTTTCATTCTTATGTGTGTAAAACTTTATCTAAGAGATTGCGATGAGTAAGGGAGGGTATTACAGACAGAACGACACTCAAGTGGAGATCTCTTCTTAAGTTAAGATAGACAAGGATGCATGTATACGTTGTACGTATTTGCATCCTTTTCTATCTACAGGGTCCAACTTAATATGCGGACACTTTTTTAAGGGAATGATCAGACCATCAAACTGAACAACTTTCTCTATGGGACCAACATCGAAATCGCGAAAAAAAAATCTGCTGTCCCATACATTTGGCTCGAGTAGGTTTGCAGTTTTGTATGGAGCAGTAGATATTTTTTTTGCGATTTCGATGTTGGTGCCATAGAGAAAGTTGTTCAGTTTGATGGTGTGATCATCCTCTTAAAAAAGTGTGGACCCTATATACTCAAGAAGAGATCTCCACTTGAGTGTCGGTTGAACTTTGAGTTGAACTTAGTGGAAGCGGTGCACAGACTTAAATAACAGACTTAGCATTTGATCAACTACTGCGTGGCAAGTTTGCACACATTCATATTTCATGCACACATTAAAAAATACAGGGTCGTATCAAGTCAAAGCATTCGAAATTTTCCAACTTTAGGTAGGTACCTACATATTGAAATAGTGACAAATTATGTAATGCAGTTTTAAAAACACTCAGCTCGAGGGAAACATTTTATGTCCTATTCCAGAACATTGTTATAGTTTTGGAAATTATAGATTTGCATTGCACCGACACGACTCCCTCAAATTAAGAATAATAAATCGCTGCCAACATACTCGTATATACATACTTATTTACTGCCCAAGGTGTGTCTACTATTTTTCCCCTCGACAGAGGCGGAAAGCAGCAACTTCGTTTAGCGCAGCGGGACGAAAGTTGACGCATTCCACCCGGATGGAGCTAAATTATTTGTTTATGCAAATGTCTAAGAGTTCACTATTTCCTATATGATTTATCCTGAACCGATGCTATGTGTTTAAGTATACCACACCTAATGAAAGGTTCTTCAATAATATACACTCAGTGTCAGAAACGCTCATGAAAGTTAATCCTTCATTTAATCTCTGCTGACACTTTTTGTCTTGTTGATGTAGAAAAGCTAGCAAGAGATTTATTGGAGAAATTACCTTAAATGAGCGTTTCTGCAAATTAGGGATAATCAAATTAACTGGTGCATAATATAAATACTTACTAAGCAGAGGGTCAAAAGAAAATAGATAAATAAGTTAATACTGAAACTATTTATTTTCAAACAAGACTATTTTGTTCATTTGATTTCTTGACAAATTGCCATCAATGTTTCAATCTCTCCGTCGATAATTTCTTCATTCTCATTGATATGATAATTATACTTATCATAGTTATCTATACAACTTAGTTTTTTAGTTTTGGCTGGTATGTTGGTGAATCTGAAACGATTGAAATACTTAATATTAATCTTCATAAAATTTAAACTCCTTTTACCTACAATAATTCATACCTATACCTTATAATTATTTATAATGTCACTATTGAGATTATATTTTGACTAATACAGGGTGTAAGGAAAAGTATAATTAATCTTTAAGTTTATAGCACATAATATCTAGTAGATGTTGAATATTGGTCTACCATGATCTACGATATCAACATTATGTCTAATAGATATCTAAAGCTGACCTTGAAATCTTATCCTTAAAAGATATTACTATATTATTGTTACTAGATGTCTAGAGCTGATATTAAAACAATGTCTACATGAGATATTGAAAAATATATTTAATACTAGTGTTTACCCGCGACTTCTTCCGCACAAATTATATACCAGATTTTAAGTCGGATCATAAGCTATCAAACAAAAAAAGTTTCATCAAAATCGGTTCAGTAGTTTTTGCGTGATGCGCGAACAAACAAACAAACAAACAAACACAAACAAACAGACAGACAAAATTTCTAAAAAGGTAGATTTCGAGTCAGGGATAGGTACCTACCTAAAAACCATATCGTAATCTTTTTTTTTGAAATATCTTCAATGTACAGACACACGTTAGTTACAGTTTTATAACAGTTTAGATTAGATTAGATTTAGATACATCTCAAAAATCTTTATAAAGTAAAATTTGATTTTTTTCTTCCTTCGCTAGATGGCGCTGATCGTAATTAAATCACGCTATCGAAAGGTTCTTAGGAATTGCATAATATGTCTGTTTAGCTACAGTGCACCCTACTTGGGACACCAGGCGGGAAGAGATGAGAATGCCTTTTTTCTACACTTAAACTCCAGCTCAAGTTCCAGCAGTATCATTGTAGTAGTTGCTATTATTGTGAAGCTCTCTGAGCACTCCGTGCATCAGACATCTTGGAGATGTCTAGCAGATGTGTGTCTAGAAGACATTTAGTAGGCGCCGTAGGCGGACATAGAGGCATCTTCTAGATATCTTTTGTACTACTTATAAAAATCACAAGACATACTAGATATTTGAGCAAATATTTACAAGATATTTATTAGACATTCTTTAGACATTTTGTGCTGTGTGGGATATATTCTTCAATATTTTCTTAGCCATAAACCGCATGCATATATCGTAATTAATGTTGTTTCATATAATGTTGTTGAGTATGTATTTAAATTAATTCATACTTCATTGCTTAATGAAATACAAGGCAATAATGCAATCGTGCAAACAAACATGCATACAAGCTAACATGCAAGAAGGCAAGCATGCAAGCAAGTATGCAATCTAGCATGCAAACAAGCAAGCAAATCCGCAAAAAAGCATGCTAGCAAGCGATAAGTGAACCGTACAGTACATTACATACTCTAGAATTCAATGTAAGTATGCTGTTTTATGAGATACTAACGTTTTAAGGAGCATTCGAGGTACTGGGGTGAGCAATATCAGTCTCCGATGATGCTTTAGATTTTTCTCTATCTTCACATCTATTTCTAGCAACACATGATCTCCACTCCACTTCTTTTTATTCAAGGAACAATCCTAAATTTTATTGATAGACGCATCTTCTTTATTCTGTAAATAACACAATATATTAACTTACACTCAAATTAATTTGCCGTGAAAAGCCGTGGTGGTCCAGTGGCGGGTAACCTTGCCTACCGTGCAGGAGGCGATGGTTCGATCCCCGTCCAGGCCGACTCCTACCAATGAGTTTTTCGGAATTTATGTACGATTTGTAACACCACTGGCTTTTCGCTGAAGGAAAACATCGTGAGGAAACCTGCATGCTTTAATTTCGAGGCATATATTGTACCCACTGTCCATTTTATAAGTGGCGACGGGCTCACCCCCCGTCACACTGGACAGAGTTCCGGTACAACTTGTGAAACGTGGATGTTCTGAGGTTTCAGAATATCTCTGACTACCCCCTCGGGGAATATAGTCGTGAGCAGATGCTTATGCTATGCAAATTAATTCAAGGCTAAAAAATGAGTCACATTTTTAATAAAAAAATCTTTGCTAACGTGAATACATCTCTGGAATTTTGCACTAGTACATGAAATGTCAAACAAGGATTCTAACAATAGATATTTAACGAATTAACAAAATAATGACTTTACTTATTGGTTTTATGCAATTAAAACAATGCAAACATAGATTTTCTACTAAAATATAGTGAATATGTGCTTCCGTAGCACATAATATGTAATGAAAAACAGATTAAACAATTTGTGTCCCAACACGAGATTTACTTACCTATGAAACGATAATCCGGGTGTCTTCCGATAGGATGCACTGTCACACTTATGCGCACTGCATTTCACCATAATTTAACAAAAACTTCCGCTCCTTTGGTGATACTTTCAACAATATTTTTTTCAAAACTCAACACGGCGTTTTGACAACATTTCACTGAAGGGCACTGACGGCCATATCGTTAGCTATCAAGATGGCAACCGGGCACGATGGTTGCATTGTTTATGGGTGCGTGTGGTGTAGCAACAATAGATAAACAGGGATAGTGCTATATGAGTTCTCTCAGACCTATTAGAGATAGAAATAATAAACTAGTGTGTGTAAATAGTGCTATGTCTGCTACTGTAATACCTAAGTCTGTGAAGCGGTGGTTCTGTAATCTTCGATCAAAATAAAATTAATGGATAGGCCTTACGCGAACATTTCAAACCAGAAAAATGAGGCAAAAACAATGAAAGGTTTACTTGTCACTTGTATGCAAGTGCCCTAGATTTGACAGATAATGGCGCTAGTTTGTATGGACCAAGTGCACCAGTAGTTTGCTTCAACTTACCGCACTTCAGGCCTATCCATTCATTTTATTTTGATCTAAGTCTGTAATACCCCCCTTAGTCTTAGGCAAAACCTAGTCAATACTATATAAACACTAAGCTCTGAGAATCTAGGTCTCACCAGGCACGCTCGTCACGTCTGTCCGTCCGTCTGTCACGTTACATAACTGTACGTTACGTGATTGGACATTATTTATTATTCTCTAACTATTGCCTGGTTTGCTTCATTGATATTGAAGGCACGTAGAGAGAATATAGGGAGGGGTTGAAAAGTGTTCAGTATGAATGTCAAAACATGCGGAACGATAAATAGGTAACAATAAGATACAAAAAAATAATTAGTAAAATATACAAGCATATGCTCGCGACTATATTCCCCGAGGGGGTAGTCAGAGATATTCTGAAACCTCAGAACATCAACGTTTAACCAGTAGTACCGAAAACTCTGTCCAGTGTGACGGAGGGTGAGCCCGTCGCCACTTGTAATGGACAGTGGGTACAATACATGCCTCGAAATTGAAGCATGCAGGTTTACTCACGATGTTTTCCTTCACCGAACAGCCAGAGGTGTTACAAATCGTACATAAATTCCGAAAAACTCATTGGTACGAGTCGGCCTGGAGTGCGATTTTTGAATCTCATTCGGTGAGCTCAGCAGTTGAAAATGTCAAAATGACTATGAAGATATGTATCTTTCTACTGCTGATTTGACTCTCAAAAATCATACTACAGGAGAGAAATTTTTGAGAGTCAAATCCGCAGTAGAAAGATGCGTATGTCCATAGTAAATTTGACATTTTCAACAGCTGAGCTCACCGAATGAGATTCAAAAATCGCACTCCTGGACGGGGATCGAACCATCGCCTCCTGCACGGCAGGCAAGGTTACTCGCCACTGGACCTCCACGGCTTAAATCAGCTGTTTCTTACATTTAAATTGTGTGGGTATTGCAATTTTGTGTATGACAGCAGACTTGTTTTCTCCATTATATTCCATTTTGGTTGGAAAACCTTTATTGTAGCATATGCTCACGACTATATTCCCCGAGGAAGTCAGAGATATTCTGAACACTCAGAATATATCTACGTTTCACTAGTAGTACACGAAACTCTATGAATCAGTATTCTACTACATATTTAATTCAACAAAACCTAACAGTACCACCAAAAACATATGCAAATAAATTTAACTGTCTGTCCGTACGTCGCAGTTAAACTATACTGAAGTAACTTCATTACGTCCTTAGAGGGTTATGTGGCACAACACACTAACCTACTGATTCCAAGTCGGTTAAATAATGAGGTTATAGAACTGTGACCTTGGTTCGCCTTATTAAGTTTACTGATTTTGAAATAAGGTTATTTTGTTCAATAGTGGTATCCATTTCATCATCAGCCTTTATACTTCCCACTGCAGGACACAGGCCTACCCTAGGTGTATGGGCGTTAGTCCACCACGCATGCACAATGCGGATTGATAGACATCACATACCCATCGTCCGTGTTGTGTCGGCTAAGAGTAGCACCATCCCATTTCCTCCCGTGGGTGTCGTAAAAGGCTACTAAGGGATCTACCGGAGGATGGGCAGCAGCATCCTCTAGTACAAACATTCAATCCAACTGCGATCGCCAACCCGCCTGCCAAGCGTGGCGATTATGGCAAATCCCCCCATTTTCGGGGAAGCTTATGTCCAGCAGAGGACGTTTATCTGCTGATATGATGATAATGACATACCCATCAGAATTACTTCTTCAGCGAATGCAGGTTTCCTCACGGTGTTTTTAACTTCACCGTTTAATGTACTTTGTAGTACCTAAATGCTATTAACACTGACAAAAACAACTAGGGGAATACACTACCCATCAAACTGAACAACTTTCACTATGGGAGCAAATCTGTCAGAGAAAAAGAAAATCAGCTGTTCCATACTAAACTGCAATGCCTACTCGACTTATACGTATGGCATATAAGAGGTCAATGTATGGCATCCATTTTTTTGCTCCGACATGTTTGCTCTAGTAAGTTGTTCAGTTTGATGGGTAGAGTATGTGGTTAAAAGGTTTATGATACTTTTCCTTACATCCTATACAGTCGTGAGCTTTTGCAGCATCATTTCCACGCGGATGAAGTCGTGGACAAAACGCTGTAAAATTACTATACATAATTATAATGTAAATTATGCATGCGGTTTAGGTACAACATTGTTTATCGGTGAAGGTGTAATACGTTCTAAATC
Organism: Agonopterix heracliana; assembly: GCA_963693445.1. Classification (NCBI taxonomy): domain Eukaryota; kingdom Metazoa; phylum Arthropoda; class Insecta; order Lepidoptera; family Depressariidae; genus Agonopterix; species Agonopterix heracliana. Next base: position 1,091,745 of record OY856334.1, read on the forward strand.
GTGACTTGTAATACTAGGTAGGTTTACAGTAGAATATCATGGACCTAGGTGTTGTATTCAAGGACTTATTGGGGCTGAGATAGCCGTATGCTTAAAAAAACCGAAGGATTTATTGAAAAGAAAGGGTTTGAGAAACGATTACTTATAAATGAATGAGGTAAAGGGTAAGGTGATATGGAAGGCCCCATCATCATCATCTCAGCCGATAGACGTCCACTGCTGGACATAGGCCTCCCCCAAGGATCGTCACAACGACCGGTCCTGCGCTGCCCTTATCCAACGGGTTCCCGCCGTCTTCACCAGGTCGTCGGTCTGGGCTGTCCTTTTGTACGATTTAAAAGTTGACCCCATATTGAACGCATCCACACAGACGACATGCCAAGTACCAATGAGTTTTTCTAACTTATGTATTCTTAGCGACTGCTCTCAAACGGTGAAGGAAACCATCGTGAGGAAACCTGCATACGCTGAATAAATTCTGAATATGTGTAGTCTACCAATCCGCATTATGCACTCGTGGTGGACTAACGTTCATACATTCTACCTGAGAATAGGCCTGTGCCCTGCAGTGTGACATATTTAGGCTGATGATGATGACTATAATAATGCTAGAGAAGCTAGAACAATCATAGCGCGCCCGCGACTCCGTACGCGTAGACCGCAGACTTTAAATACTCATAGCTTTTGAGTTAGCGATCAGATTGCGATGAAACAAATCGTAAATGTTAAGTCAAAGTAAGCCCTAGATTACTGTGAAAACGCCATCCCAATCGGTTTTGTCGTTTTTAAGTGATGCCGGCACAAACAAACAGAAATATATTCTAAAATGAATTCCCTAAACCGCCCCCATTTTTTTTCAAATTTCTACAATGTATATGAAGAACAAAAAAAAAAAAATGTCCAATGTCCAAATCTCCAATGTGTATGTGTAGATGTTCTTCCATTAATTGACAACATTTTCATCTCGGTACCAACAGATGTCGCCACAAGGATAATTTCGCAATGAAGAAGATCAGCTTTTGAAACCGCTTTAACCTCAATCCATGAGTAAACACCAGTGCGTTGTCGCAATAGACGGACAGACATGTGAACATGGTCACGATACGCTTGACACGATCTGTCGATGCACGAATTAACTATTATAACGACTGTGTCCCCTTTGCAGATGATCAGAAACTTGGCTACAATGGTAAAATTTAATGAATAACTGATTGTAAAATAAGTAAAATGAAAGGGGGTGCTACAGATCATCAAACAGAAAAATTTTCAGTATGGATCCAATATAGAAATCGAGAAAAAAAATTAGTTGTTCCATAGAAAATGTCAATAACTACTCGACTCACCCCCTCCGCAGTCTAATGGTTAAGAGCCTTGGGCTCTTGGCGTATTCCTCTTATTCAAGTGCAAGCGTCTCTTTCTTGCAAGCATAAGTTTGCAATTAGCCGTCCCGCTCCAATTGAAAGCAGGATCGCAAAAAAACGTGTTTTTCGTCAATATCTTTGCTCGTGGATGTTTCTAAGCTAAAAATTCTCCTGAGTTCACTAGAAATATTTAATGTACCTATTTAGTTAAGTACAAGAATAAAAAGTTAAATATCAGCAGTTTAATCATAGTATTGAAAAAACATAACAAAAAGGGGTAACTTTGGGATGTTTTTCTATCTAGTAAACTTAATCTAATCGTGTAATTGAGAACAGTCGCCCATCCGCCCGATCCTTAAATAAGACATAATTGGTTTTCAGACTTTAAAACACAGTTTAAAACACTTTCGTTCGTGTTCAAAAATCGGCCTCGACGGGATACTCGTGTCGCCACGAACAGTGAAAACAAACTGCGTCTACGCAGCGTCTTACAAAACTGTTTGTGGTTCTATTTCAACAAGTGGTGTTGAAAATGTAGTGGTTTTCGCTAAACTGAAAAACATTGTTATTTTAAACGTAATTCTAACTGCGGTTGCGGTGATTTTTTTCTACAATGTTTTGTTTTAGCGTTCCGTTGTCAAACAAGGAATATTTATTGTCTCGTCCGTTTCTATCTGTATGTATGTTTGTATGCCCTGACTCAATTAAAGTGACAAAATTTTTTTGTTATTATATAGTTACATTAATTACAGCCTAATGTTATGCCATTGATAACAAAATGTTTCATTAGGTAGTTTTTACTAAAGTTTGGTTATTATACAGGGTCCAACTTAATATGCTGACACTTTTTTAAGGGGATGATCAGACCATCAAACTGAACAACTTTCTCTATGGGACCAACAACAAAATCGCGAAAATAAAATCAGATGCTCCATACGAAACTGCAAACCTACTCGAGCAAAATGTATGGGACAGCAGATTTTTTTTTCGCGATTTCAATGTTGGTGCCATAGAGAAAGTTGTTCAGTTTGATGGTCAAATCATTCCCTTAAAAAAGTGTCAGCATATTAAGAAGGACCCTATATGCGTTACATACTTTATGGGGTGCTTCAGACCATCAAACTGAACAACTTTTAATATGAGACCAACTTCTAAATCGTTGAAAATAAATCAGCTGTTTCATACATTTAGGTCGCTTGGTTTTGGTTAGCTATTATTGACATTTGCTCCGATCGGTTTGCTCCCATTCTAAAAGTTGTTCAGTTTGATGGGTAGGTACTCGTACACAGACTTAGTTTAAAAAGATGCCAATGATTTCAATTTCACCTTGTAGTTTAAATGCTAGATTAGTTTAAGATTTGTATGGAAATCTTTGAGCCACGATAACTTGGAAACGGTATATTTTTACAGAAATCAGAAAAACTACATACACCAGAGATAAGTATTCCAGATTGTGTTTAAAAATTATCATTGCCTTTAATTGGTTAATATTGAAAATAGGATGAAACTTCGTTTGTATGGAGCATGACTATATCCTCTTAAAATCTCATTAACCATTTAAAACGATCTTGCACAACCACGGTAAAGAAATTGTTTACCAAACTATAAGCAAACTACGAAGTCTTTTCAATCAAACTTCTTTAAGCTTTATTACATTAACATTAAGAGATATATCAGGATGCTTCTTAAAAGGACTAACACCAAATAAATTAAGACTCAAAGTCTCCAGATTCAGACCAATTTGAACTTTATAGTAGAATCATTAAGAGTTCTAACTATGGCTTCGTAAATTATGTAGTCTAGAACTTTAATTCCAGATTAAAAGGCACAAATTCAAGCCACTTTCGACTGTGTATCTTAGAAGATAAGAGTTCTACATGGTGACTTGTTACATATTCTAGAAGAAATGTAAAGTCATGATTCAAAGACACTAAATTCAAGCCAAATTCGACTTTACTATGTAAGATTTAAGAGTCCAACTAGATGGCTTCTTAGACGATTCAAAACTGGTTGCTGGAAACCAGAATATAAAACGTGTTTGGTAGCTCATTGGTGACCCAATGGTTAGTGTAATTTTATAGCTAATTATTGTCATATTTTTGTAATTAACTTTTTGGTAATTTACTACTGGTTTTTTGAGTTTTATTTTTGTCTGGAAAATATTGACAAATTAAAAACCGGACAACGGCAAGACTTATGCAAATTACGGAATAAAATCCAGTAGCAGGTTTTCTATACTCTTATGATAAGTTAATCATCATCATCATCATCATCATCTCAGCCGATGGATGTCCCCTGCTGGACATAGGCCTCCCCCACAGATCGCCACAACGACCGGTCCTGCGCTGCCCTCATCCAACAGGTTCCCACCGCCTTTACCAGGGAGTGCGATTTTTGAAACACACACGTTGAAATTAGCAGTTGAAAATGTCAAAATTACTATGGAGATATGCATCATTCTACCGCTGATTACTGATACCGAAGATTGACGAGTGAACTAAGTTTCTTGCGGCCGTAGCATGTGGCAGTGTGATATAGAGCTATCGCACCTTAGCTCTCTTTCTATTTGTGCGCGAACGAAAGAGATAAAAGGCGTGATATTGCCTTATTACGTGCATCATCATATACCTACAGTTTCTAATCGTAGGTACCGTACTTATATACGAGTACATCTTTCAATCGTACTGTACATACATACCTACTTATTCAATTATCATCGACTAGCTAGTTATTACCAAAGTGCAAAGTATGTGTTTGACCTTTCTGCCTACTTATTGTTTTAGACATACTTCAGTCACGCAATTCACAACTATTTAAAGTTGTTGTGAAAGTTGAACATCGGAGAGAAACGAATTATGATAATAATTGCATCTAATCAAATTTTTCAGGGTTTTTACTTTTATATTAGACCGCCTTATTTTGTGCCTCTTGTTTTATTTTTCTCTGTATTTTACTGTTTATATTTTGGTGTAAAATAAAGAATATTTGATTGATTGATTGATTGATTATATAAGGTCTAAAAAAATCGCCAGCAGCGCCGATAAACTGTTTCATTAGATAGACATGAGTATGCAGAGATGATTACAAACCTCCAGCAATGTAGAGGAACACGAAGAAGAAGAGAAACAAACCATTACATTGCGTTTGCGATGTTTCTCTAAGAACAGTTCTGCAACCAGACGGGTGTCCAACCAACCAACCAGCAACTAATTCCTTCAGACTATCGTCAACCTCTTTTCAGCCCTCAGGATACGGCTGCCAGTTATAGTCACAGCATCTGACCCCACCTCTGATCGTATCGGTCTCCCGATCTATCAGACATAGGAGGGTAAGGACGAGAGACAACCATGTGGCTATCGGTTATAGCCACTGCATCTGGCCCCACCTCTGATCGTATCCGTCTCCCATTCCATCAGACATAGGAGGGTAAGGACGAGAGACAAACCGTGTGACTGCCGGTTATAGCCACTGCATCTGACCCCTCCTCTGATCGTGTCGGTCTCCCGTTCCATCAGACATAGGAGGGTAAGGAAGGACGAGAGACAAACTGTGTGGCTGTCGGTTATAGCCACTGCATCTGACCTCACCTCTGATCGTATCGGTCTCCTGATCCATCAGACATAGGAGGGTAAGGACGAGAGACAAACCGTGTGGCTGTCAGTTATAGCCTCTGCATCTGACCCCACCTCTGATCGTATCGGTCTCCCGTTCCATCAGACATAGGAGGGTAAGGACGAGAGACAAACCGTGTGGCTGTCGGTTATAGCCACTGCATCTGACCCCACTTGATCGTATCGGTTTCCCGTTCCATCAGACATGGGATGTTTAGGGCGGGGACAAACCGTGTGGCTGTTGGTTATAGCCACTGCATCTGGCCCCACTTGATCGTATCGGTCTCCCGTTCCATCAGATATAGGAGGGTAAGGACGAGAGACAAACCGTGTGGCTGTCGGTTATAGCCACTGCATCTGACCCCACCTCTGATCGTATCGGTCTCCCGTTCCATCAGACATAGGAGGGTAAGGACGAGAGACAAACCGTGTGGCTGTCGGTTATAGCCACTGCATCTGACCCCACTTGATCGTATCGGTCTCCCGTTCCATCAGACATAGGAGGGTAAGGACGAGAGACAAACCGTGTGGCTGTCGGTTATAGCCACTGCATCTGTCCCCACCTCTGATCGTGTCGGTCTCCCGTTTCATCAGACATAGGAGGGTAAGGACGAGAGACAAACCGTGGGGCTGCCGGTTATAGCCACTGCATCTGACCCCACCTCTGATCGGTCTCCCGTTTCATCAGATATAGGAGGGTAAGGACGAGAGACAAACTGAGTGGCTGTCGGTTATAGCCACTGCATCTGACCCCACCTCTGATCGTGTCGGTCTCCCGTTCCATCAGACAGACGATCAGAGGTGGGGTCAGATGCAGTGGCTATAACCGATAGCCAAACTACTACTAAATGCAATAAGCTGGTCGAACGTATGGATAAAAAGTCGAACCCCCTGAAAGTCATCCTTTCATAATATTGATTCATTTATTATCACATGTACTACCAATACATAACAATGTATAAAAGTAGGTAAAAAGGTCACGTACCGACAAAGAGATGTAAGACATAACAGTTAGCACCTACGCAATTATATTTATTTTTATTTTTAGTTCTATTGACGCATAGTAGAGACGATTTGAAATGGTTACCGCACTTAAAAGTTATCACAAACAGCGCTTTTATTAATCGTTATATTTGATAGAGTTTTTTTGTAATTTTAAATTCGTAATTAAATTTTATTACAATGTAAAACATATAAACTCACGACCATCATTCCTTTACACACCATAAATCATTATGGTAAAGGTACTTGCGGCAAGATTTTGATAGGCAACCCGGCGGCGTTGTATGAACCACATACATACATACATACATATGCTCACGACTATATTCCCCAAGGGGGTAGTCAAAGATATTCTGAAACCTCAGAACATCCACGTTTCACCAGTAGTACCGAAACTTTGTCCAGTGAACCCCTGACATATGGACCCCTGTATAAAATTTCACATAAATCACATTCGTTCACCTAACAAATAAGTGCATAAACTAACAGTCGGCTCTTGGGCTATATTAGTTGTTTACGACAGCGCGGTCTTCTCCGATCCACTTTGGTGGATTTCCGGCCTAAAGCAGAAACTCTCGCAGAGAATTCGAGAACGAGGGTAGGCCCACCACAGCATTCCCACCGCTGTAACTCCCGTGGACCAGAATCAAAGGAGAACAAGGGTAGGTACAAGATATATCCCTGACATCATCATCATCAGCCTATACTCGCATACGTCCAACTGTAGGGCACAGGCCCACCCTCGGGGCAGTAAAGTAAAGATATCAGTCCACCACCCGTCACAATTTCATCTTCAGCGTATGCAGGTTTCTTCACGAGATGTTTTCTTTCACTGTTTAAGTGCGTTCACACACGATGACGCACTGACGCATGCGGCAGATGTCAGTCCATAGAACCACACCCGGTGCGTCAATGCGTCACCGTGTGTGCTTCTACGTGCGTTTTCATACAAGTCGCATAGCATAGCATAGCATAGCATAGCATAGCATATGCTCACGACTATATTCCCCAAGGGGGTAGTCAGAGATGTTCTGAAACCTCAGAACATCCACGTTTCACCAGTAGTACCGAAACTGTCCAGTGTGACGGGAGGTGAGCCCGTCGCCACTTATAATGGACAGTGGGTACAATACATGACTCGAAATTGAAGCATGCAGGTTTCCTCACGATGTTTCACCGAAAAGCCAGTGGTGTTACAAATCGTACATAAATTCCGAAAAACTCATTGGTACGAGTCGGCCTGGACGGGGATCGAACCATCGCCTCCTGCACGGCAGGCAAGGCTACTCGCCACGGGACCACCACGGCAATCATACAAGTCCTTGGTTCACAAATGCCGGACTGACGTTTTCTGCTCCGTCAGTGCGTCATCGTGTGTGAACGCACTAAAAGAGCTATACTTTGAAATTGACCAATACATAATAAGCTTGCTACAATCAAAGCCTCAAACAATAATCGTTGATCGAGCAATACATCTGATCAGTTAATTGTACAATAACTGACAGACATATTGTGTAATATCTTTTGTAATATTTCGGATGCTTTCCGGTTTTTTTTGGGAGTTTGATAAAGCTTTTGACAGCGGGTTTGCTTGGGTGAATTTTTGTGTAGAAAAAAATTATGTTCATGTTCGTGGAGAACAACAATTTAACGATGCAGTATAGCTGTATATATAAGGTGTATTGTAAGTGACAGCCTAGCAAATACTGAAACGGTGAACTCAGACCATCAAACTGAACAACTTTCACTAGGAAACCTACCTCAGGAAACGCGAAAAAAATCTGCTGCCCCACACAAAACTGCTGTACCTACCCGACTCAAATGTATAGGACAGCTGATTTTTTTCCGCGTTTCCTGAGAAAAAACCATAGTGAATGTTGTTCAGTTTGATGGTCTGAGTTCACTGTTTCAGTATTTGCTAGGCTGTCACTTACACCCTGCATAAATTCTGCACATGTAAGCTTGTAATTCAATACAATAAAATATTCATTCATTCATTCATGCCATAAATATCTATATGTCGATCAATAGGAATCAATCGTGACAAACAGACAAACCAACTTTTCACTTTCATTATTATCATCTAGAGATGATAAATAATTATTGTTATGATATCATAACCGCCGGAGGCATGCGCGCGCGCTGGTTTCCGAACATCTTTAAAATTACGCCTTACGAAGTCTCACGGATTAAGCTATTTTCACACTTAAGGCTTAAATTTAAGAGTTTTAATAAAGGATAAGCAGAAGAATTGTTGACTGACATACTTTTGGCATCTTTTGTTAATGTATTTTTTTCATAACGTAATCCACGTAATAATTCGATTTTAATACCTACGTCTTTGTTTACATCATCGTCAGCCATAAGAAGGAATAGCCCAGTAAATTTATGGAGTTTTGTTTAACAAAACCCCTCTTAGAGGGGTGGGAAGTAATTATGTATATGTGACTTTTAAACTTTAAATTACACCATTTAGCGACAAAAAGACTAACTGAAAAAAGATCGCTATGCAACATACAGGGTGAAATTGATATCATTAGCATCCTTTTAAACTAAGAGTCTACCCATCAAACTGAACAACTTTTACTATGGGAGCAAACCAATCGGAGCAAAAAAAATTCTGCTTCGGGTACAGGAAACAGTGAACGAAGAAAGGTAAGCGGTATATCACCACTTGACACGTTAGATACTCCATCTTGAATCTGGTTCACTGGTCATCATATGTGCGTTAGTCCACCACGCGTGCCCAATGCAGATTGGTAGACTTCACATACGCATCACAATTTCTTCTTCAGCGTATGCAGGTTTCCTCACGACCTTTTCCGTCACCGTTTGAGAGCAGTTTTTTCTCCGTAACAATTATAATATCCATTAAAAATTCTTCCAAAGGTATTTGCAGTATTTCTTACGATATTGCCGTATGTCTATATACATAGGTATAAATACAAGGTCCGGTTAGGTAAAGTACAGAGAGCAACCAAAGTTCTTGATATTTAAAGCCTGACCAGGAATATAAAAAACCTGGATTGGGGGCGCTGCAATCGACTGTCACCTTTAATGTTAGTGTTCCCGGTACAAAAAAAATTGTTCCAATGATTTTCCGCAACATGGCGAGGTTTTTTATTTTCCTGGTCAGGCTTTAATTTAAACTCAGGGTGGATCCAGTCTTTAGATAATCTATAAGTAAGTGGTTATAGCCTGCTCGATTCCACTGCAGGGCAAAAGCTATACATTTGAGTCGAGAAGGCATTGCAGTTTAGTTTGGAACAGCTGATATTTTTTTGCTCCAATCGGCTAGCTCCTATACTATAGTAAAAGTTGTTCAGTTTGATGGGTAGACTCTTAGTTTAAAAGGATGCTATTGATATCAATTTCACCCTGTATATTCTGCCTGACTGATATTGTGAGTCGATGTATTCCAAATGGTTCTGTAATCAAGTCGACATTATTGAGGTGACAAATCTTATGGAAACTTTTGCTGACAGTTGTATGACCTTGTAATGGTCACTGAAGGTCGACCAGTTGTTTTATAGAGAGGTTAAAATTGTTTGAGCGCATAGGTAGGTATAATACCTACAGACAATTAATAGCGAACTGACTTTTCGGTGAAGGAAAACATCGTGAGGAAACCTGCATGCTTCAATTTCGAGGCATGCATTGTACCCACTGTCCATTATAAGTGGCGACGAGCTCACCCCCGGTCACACTGGACAGAGTTTTGGTACTACTGGTGAAACGTGGATATTTTGAGGTTTCAGAATATCTCTGATTACCCCCACGGGGAATATAGTCGTGAGCATACGCTATGCTTATGCAATCAATAGCGCGTTGTGGAGAGGTATGGGCATTCAATCATGAGGTCAGGCTTCGAATCCGCACAGGACAATATGCCATGTACCAATGAGTTTTATTAACTTATAGTACGTAATACCGACTGCTCTCAAGCGGTGAAGGAAAACATCGTGAGGAAACCTGCATACGCTGAAGAAGAAATTATGATGCGAATGTGGAGTCTACCAATCCACATTGTGCTCGCCCGTTGGACCTCGCCCATTCACCCTCTCTAAGGGTAGATCTGTGCCATGCAGTGGGACGTATTATGATGGGGGGGACCACGCCATTGACGACGAAGTGCCCTGGTAAGTCAGCCGACCCTGTGACTGGCCTTAGCACCAAGAAGAGGTACGGACCTCGGCATTAGGCATTGCTTAGACTATGCGGCGGATTGGGGTTCGGTGAGAGGTGTCCATACGCAGAGATGTGCCTGTAACGTCTGTATTAGGGGCTTGGGGCCTTGACAGGCTTACACTAGTGCCACTTAGACCATAGCTGGTCCTTTTTGAATGCCCTTCAGTTCCCTATTAATCCCTAATCTTAGTAGATTTTTGATCGGGATAGTTACTATCTCATCCGGTGTCAAAACCTATCTGCCTAGATGAGTACATCACGCCTGCAGCTGCCAAAAGCCCCGCCGGCGGGGACGTCAAGTACAGTGTAGCGGAGCTACGAGAGCTGACTAAGCAACAATGCCGAACACATCGATCGAGTCGATGTAAACAGAGATCTATCTAGGTCAGCGCATGCGACCTAGCACGTCACACAGAAGACGGCCAATCACAATATGGATCTGTCCAACGCATCACAGCTCATTACGAATAACAACCAATCACATGGCGAGTCCTGAATCGCACTATCGAAGTTATCAAGAGACTTTGCATATATATAACATCCAACTAAGAACTGTTGGACCGCGGTCCCGGGCATTCCAACTAGCCCGTGGAAGATCTTCCCTTTTCCTCCAAATACAGTGACGCAATGTATGTAATGAATAGAATGCATCCATATTTAAAACGTCGGCTTATTTCAAAAGTCACAACAATCTGTCACCAAACTAAATATGGTAATTGAATGCAAATACAAATTAGTTAGAAAGTTTATCGACTGTCGGCTTAGAGTTGACATAATATCGATATTACGATTGTCGAGGTCGAGTTACGTCACTAAAGTTCACGCTTTTTTAAATAGACTTTCTTGTCACGGTGGTTTTTTATCGTGAATCTTTCAAAAGACAATGAATTTGTGAAGTATTTCATGCTTTGGAAGGCACGATAAGTATAGTTGGTCGCGAGAATTCTTATTATATCTACCTATCTCTATGTAACTATACTATACAATAAAACAGTTATGTGACTGACTTATTAATTGACAGACAAAACCATTTCAAGATACATACCTACCATAATTGTCTAAGTGCGTTCACACACGATGACGCATTGACGCAGCGGCAGACGTCAGTCCGTCATTTGTGAAGCAAGGAGTTGTATGGAACCGCACGTAGAAGCACACACGGTGACGCATTGACGCACTGGGTGTGGATCTATGGTCTGACATCTGCCGCTCCGTCAGTGCGTCATCGTGTGTGAACGCTCTAAATTGACATTGACTAAAAATTACAAATAAAGTGACGTAAAATTATATAAATATTTTCTGTTCGAAGTTTTAAAATGAAAGGATTTCAGATATTTTTAATAAAATAATGTATTTTATGTTTAACGATATCATTGACCGACCTGTAAACTCCTCCGTGGTAAACTAACGTACCCGAACAATAAACTTTATTCAGTTTACACACATTGAAAACACTTTTATATAGACAGGTACATTTTGGTGACAAATTATGTTTCATTCATTCATTCATTCCTCAAAGGGCGACGGGCTCACCCCCCGTCACACTAGGCAGAGTTTCGGTACTACTGGAGAAACGTGGATGTTCTGAGTTTTCATAATATCTCTGACTGACCCCCTCGGGGAATATAGTCGTGAGCATATGCTTATGCATTCCTCAAAGGAACATGGGTAGAAAACCGATGTGATCGTCACTTTTACGGGAGGTACCATCATATTTCTCCAGGGAAAGTGGTTCAGTTTTAGCTGTGGTTTCAAACATTGGTGAATTAAAGTGAACCCTGTAATTAAGGCTAGGTTATCCCACTGCAAGCGTCTCTTTCTTGCAAGCATAAGTTTACAATTAGCCATCCCGCTCCAATTGAAAGCAGGATCGCCAAAAACGTGTTTTTCGTCAATATCTTTGCTCATGGGAGTTTTTAAGCTAAAACTTCTCCTGAGTTCACTAGAAATATTTAATGTATTTAGTTAAGTACAAGAATAAAAAGTTAAATATCATAGTATTGAAAAAACATAACAAAAAGGGGTAACTTTGGGATTTTTTTCTATCGAGTAAACTTAATCTAATCGTGTTATTGAGAACAGTCGCCCATCCGCCCGATCCTTAAATAAGACATTATTTAATTTCAGACTTTAAAACACAGTTTAAAACACTTTCGTTTGTGTTCAAAAAACGGCCTCGACGGTATAACAGCGTCTTAAAGGTAAGTACATGAACACGGAACTCTTCACAATAATCAGTCTAATTTTTAACCTAATGACAGCTCTATCAAAAACCGATTGAATTACAAAACGTACAATTTGTACGTAATGTAATACCACTTGTTTTACGTCACATCAAATTCGGGTCAGCACATTTTATTGGGCTCACGTACCTACGTATTGTGATGTTGCAAAATATTGGTTTTAAAGCACAGCCTACTGGAAAACGGAAAATGTAAACTTAAACACCTATCGTAAGGCCATTTTTAGGGTTCCGTACCCAAAGGGTGAAAACAGGACCCTATTACTAAGCCTACGTTGTCCGTCCGTCCGTCCGTCCGTCCTACCTATTTAGGGCTGTAACTTTTGAACCGTAATAGCTAGATAGTTGAAATTTTCACAGAATATGCGTTATTATGGCGGATTTGATAACAAATAATAAAAATTTCAAAAAATTAAAAATTAAGGGGGGTTCTCAACAAGAAACTGGTTTTTATCGACGTTTTTTCTTCTCGTTCTACAGTAAAAACGGTAATACATACAAGCGTCAAACTTGGTGTGATTATAGAGCAAACTCTACAGTATAACAACAAATAATAAAAACCGGCCAAGTGCGAGTCGGTCTCACGCTTATGGTTCCGAAGAAAAAAAGTTTTTTCTAAGTTAATATGTTGTGTTGTGTGGTGGTGTGGTACGGAACCCTCGATGCGCGAGTAGCCCGACTCGCACTTGACCGATTTTATTTAGTTTTAATGTTACAGCGCCTCAAAGATTTCCAAACAAATCTTAAATTTATCCTAGTATTGAAACTGTAGGTATGTTTTAACGAAAATCTGACAACATACAAGCATAGAAATTATTTACTAGGTAGACCGTTTCTGAAAAATTTCATTGACTTTAATTGGTTGGTATTGAACATGTAACTAGACTTCGTTTGTATGAAGCACGCTCCGAAATATATTCAACTTTGCCAAAGACTCTCGTAGGTACAGTCAGCATCAAAAGTATCTAAGCATGTTAGGTGTTCATAAATATCTGAACAACTTTACGATAGCAAACCTTATTTCAACTCACAAAGAAATCAAATTTATTTATCTGTCATGTTAATATTTGCTAAGTTGAAAAGAAATGGTATCTAGTAGGAAATAGGGTTTATTTTCGTGTAATTGTTCCGATGTTTTTGAACGCCGGAGATGCTTATTTTGATGCTGACTGTACATATGTTTTTATCGAACGCCCTCTCACAAAATAATAATAAAAAACAAATCATAAGCATAACTTTAAAAAAAAAGAATTAAATAATAAATTTGTCAGATTATCGATTATTGATGCAAAATAGTGAAGTAATTTAATTTTCCTTGCTATATAAATGTCATAAGTTTAATTACTATCCTTGAACTATTTAATAATGAATTCTGTATAGCAACTGCAGTTATTTTTTAATATTTTATTAATCCTAGATAGGTAAACGTACTTTATTTGCAAATTAAATGCCAAAGTTTGGGTCCGTAGACTTTTTTTTGTGGGACCTTTTAAATCCTACTAAATATTATGAAGGGCGCCAGTGGCGTATTGCAGACAGGTATGGAGAATCAATCACGTGTTCGAATCCACACGAGTACATCATCCACACAGGGTGAAATTGATATCATTAGCATCCTTTTAAACTAACACCCTTATTCTTAGTTGTTTTCTTGACATTTCCTCACTCGAGTGGAGGATGTTTTTGACATAATTTGTATGACAAAAATGTCAAAAACGTCCTCGACTCGAGTGAGGAAACCTCAAGGAAACAACTAAGAACACGGGTGTAAGAGTCTGCCCATCAAACTGAACAAATTTTACTATGGGAGCAAACAAAATCTGCTGTTTCATACAATTGCGTTGAGTGAAAATTGCAGTTTAATATGAAACAACAGTTTTTTTTGTTTCTATCCGTTTTATCCCATAGTAAAGATTGTACTGTTTGATGGGTAGAATCTTAGTTTATAAAAGGATGTTAATGATATAAATGTCACCCTGCATAAATTTAAAATAACAAAGCCACGCAGACAAAGTAATATAAAAATACTTTAGAAGTAATTGAATATAAAAAAAACAAAGTGGTACCTTACCAAAAATCCTTTTTTGCGCAAAAACGTTCAAAGTCCCAGTATCCTTTCAAAAATAGAAAACACTGCACTTTGTCCACAAATTATGTTTTTGAACACTTCACATTGCAGTCTCTAGAACACTAAAAAGTCTTAATTAGCCAAAGTAGTAGTCATAATAATAGAAAAGAACGTAAATAGCTACAGCGTAAAAGGCAAATTTGAAATAGAGGTAGAAAAAATCCTTCAAAAATTCCCAGACTATTTGAGTTACGCCCTTTTGGGTCTGGACAGGTGTGGGTTCTTGCATTTATTGTTTTTTTTTCTGAGCCAATTCGATCTGCAACAATAATTTTTTAATGTTTGAGAGAAGCAATTTTTTTTTATTTGTCAGTAAGTATATAGAAGAACTCCTGTTACGAATAAGTGTGAAAGGCAGAAGGTCATAATTATGGATGGAGCAATTTTGGTGGAGTAATTCGAAATAAAAAGTAACTAATTGTATTGGGAACTTAAAGATTAATTTTAGTTTAAAAACTTTTTTTTTTTTCGTATATAAACGTATTTTTCTGCTACGGAACAAACGGGAATAAAAAAATTGTTCCGCGGAACTATTGGAAAAATGTCTCACTTGTTCCGTTACGGAACTTCCACCACGGAAGTACTGGGAATATATTCTTAGCTAGAAACATTCGATTTTTTTCCGTCTAACCTTTCAAATATTTCGCGTAGGATGTTATGAAAGTGTAGGTATTTATAAAAAATAATTTCTAACAAAATACCCTAGTTACACTTAAGGGGGTGCTTTAGACCATTAAACTGAACAACTTTCACTATAGAGCCAACATCGAAATCGAGAATTATTTGTTGAATCTGTAGCAATTTAAAACCGATGTAAGTATTTTCTTATTCACAACATCAAAGTCACTATCAATCATGTCCAATTACGCATAGTTACCCTATCAAAAACTCACCAGAAATCACTTTAAAAACTCATTTTCAATTAACTATTATTGAATTGAATTGAACTTCCAACAAAAATAAACTAAAATGTCACAAGAAACGGAACAAAATACAACCAACTATTAAAAAAAAATAAAAAATAAAATGGCTGTTCCTTCGTGCGGACGCATGCGCGGTACAGCAATGACAGGTGAATGCAATGGCGGGGAGAGTAGGGCAAGCATGCGTACTGGCATAATTGAGGACATTGCTTTTTGTTTAAGTTTAAAATTGTCAAGTATTTAGGTGATCGAATACAAATTATTGTTAAAATTGGTTAAGAACTAGTTTTTCTCGCAGTTTTGGTTGGCGTATAACTCTTTTTGGTTTATGTGTGTCGTGTTGTACTGTTTGGTTCGGGCTTTAAATGGACCACCCCCTTTCTTCGTTCGCAGAGGTGACTAAGCGATAATTTATGTAAAAACTGTCAGTAAGTTACAGGGTACTTCTAAGTAAATAATTATGAAAGTTTTTTGAAGGGATGATCAGTCCATCAAACTGAACAACTTTGTCTATGGGACTAACATTAACATTATGAAAAAGAATCAGCTGTCCCATAGAAGGTCGAGTAGGTTTGCAGTTTTGTATGGAACATGTTTTTCACGATTTAAATGTTAGTCCCATAGAGAAAGTTGTTCAATTTGATGGTCTGATCATGCCCTTAAAAACTGTCAGCATATAAAGAAGGATACAAAAAAAGTTTGTGTACGTATGAATTTATACAAAAAGTACACACCTAAGTGCGTTCACACACGATGACGCACTGACGGAGCGGCAGATGTCAGTCCATAGAACCACACCCGGTGCGTCAATGCGTCACCGTATTTGCTTCTACTCGCGTTTTCATACAACTCCTTGCTTCACAAATGACGGACTATAACGTCTGCCGCTGCGTCAATGCGTCATCGTGTGTGAACGCACTTATGCATAGAAGTCTGAAATGACATGTTTATTCACCAGAACATAGTAGATAATAGGTGTTACAATAATAATATTTAAGTAGCTTATATTCTAACGGCATGCAAATCCGTATGTCCCACAGAAAAATACTCAATCAATTTGATGTCCTGAAAAACATTGTATTAATTGCCAATCCATAAAATATAAACGACAAAAAACGCCCGCGTCATATCCAATTCAAAACGACTATTAAAACAACGTTAACAAGAATTCAAATTACGAAACATGTGAAAACATTGACTATTCAAATCATGGTCACCGCGCGGTATTGCGTGTGCGCACCTTCACAATACGATCGACTCAAGCGCAAGCGACGTGAAAACTTTACTAGTTTGAATTATTTGCTGGGATGTTGAGTCTTAGATTATGGTAGACCTATTTTCTGCCATTTGCTTTCGTGGGCACTAAAGATACTATGGGTTCTTATGTAGGTAGTGATTTAGTGGGCAGGATTTGGAATGAGTATGTTGGAAGAAGTGTAAACGTACGTAACAAAATACCCTAGTAATACTTTAGGGGGTGCTTCAACCCATGAAACTGAACAACTTTCACTATGGAGCCAACTTTGAAATCGCGTAAACAATCAGCTGTCCCATACAAAACTACTCTACCGACTCGTCAAAAATCCCCATCGGCCTCATCGATCGGCCATCGACGACCCGGTTGGTGTAATGGTTACCACGCCGGACTGCCAAACCAGGGTCCTGGGTTCGAATCCCAGTTCGGTCATGGATGTTATATGTTCGTGCCGTTGTTGTATGGTTTCCATAATAAAAGCCTTTAATGCTAGTTTGGGATCATTACAATGTATGTGCCTGTGAGCGTTATTTATATTTATATTTATTTATCTGTTCTACGAGAAATGTGCCGCATCCCATTGCCACTTTAGTGTAGCAATTCTTTGGGCTAGGTCTGATACTCTGGTTCTAATGTTTTGATTAAATAAAAGTTAAAATTTGATCCCGCAGGAATATAGGTTCTAATGTGGATCTCTTCATTTTTGATTTGATCCCGCAGGAATATAGGTTCTAATGTGGATCTCTTCATTTCTGATTTGATCCTGCAGGATATAGGTTCTAATGTGGATCTCTTCATTTCTGATTTGATCCTGCAGGAATATAGGTTCTAATGTGGATCTCTTCATTTCTGATTTGATCCCTAAGATTTTAGTTTGATCTCCCAGAACGATAAATGATTTTGTTAATATTTAATTGCTTAAAGCATAGTGTAATAGTTTGTTTGAGAACAGAATAGCTAATAATGTAAGTGCAATTTAAAACACAATTTCTACATTGTCTAAGATTCTCACCTCGTGTGAAAAGACGCATGGTCATTCATTGTGACCACACTTTATGATCTTGCGTGTACATTAACAAATTAATTATTTGTGTCCTCCTAATTAGGGTTCCGCACACAAAGGGTGCCAACGAGATCCTATTCGCCCTATTTTTCCCTTTTAGCCTTTTAGCCTTTTATTTATGACAAAATTCAAAGTCAATATAATTTCGAATCAAATTAAAGATTGAAAAATTTGTCTCGGGCGGGACTTGAACCCACGCTCTTTCAAACCGGGGAAACGTGCTAACCAATTACACCACCGAGCCCACTACCCAGAGAACGAAATAGCTGGTTGTAATACTTCCAGTAGTTGGCGCGCACGTCCCCTTAAGACGTAACAGATTGAAAATTTCGTTCTCTGGGTAGTGGGCTCGGTGGTGTAATTGGTTAGCATGTTGCCGTTAGCATGTTGCCAGAAAAACACACATTACCAGTTGACGTTTAATAAGTGTGCTTCAAGCTCCTATATTGAATAAATTATATTGATTATTTCTCGGCTCGGCCGGTTTGGAAGAGCGTGGGTTCAAGTCCCGCCAGAGACAAATTTTTCAATCTTTAATTTGATTCGAAATAGCACAACATGGCTGTAACATGTTTATAATCAATATAATTTATTCAATATAGGAGCTTGAAGCACACTTATTAAACGTCAACTGGTAATGTGTGTTTTTCTGGCAATAAACTAATTTGATTGATTTGACTAGGCCCACTCTGAGCGTCCTTTCGTCCTAAGTTCAAAGGGCTGTATCTTTTGAACCCTAATAGATAACCGGTTGAAATTTTCACGGAATACGTGTTATTATATTGGATTTAATGATCAATACTAAAATAAACGAGAAGTAAAAAAATAAGAGGGATCCCCATATAAAAAACGAGTTTTATTTGAAGTTTTTTGTTTTTGCTCTATCGTAAAAACGGTAAAACATACAAGCTTCAAACTTGGTGTGGTTATAGTGAAAACTTTAAAGTATAACATCAAATAATAAAAACTAGCTAAGTGTGTGTCGGGCTCGCGCTAAGAGTCCCGGAAGAAACAAAATGTTTTTTGTAAGTAAATATATTTTGTGGTGTTACGGAACTCTCGGATCGAATAGTCAGACTCACGCTTGGCCGATTTTTTATCCACAATGGCTTGCACTTGGCAATAGTCGCATCATATTTCCAGCAATCAACATTGCACATTTTTTTGTCATGCAAGGTTAAAATTTTAACTAAAAACAGCTGGTTACTCAAGCTTGTCTCAATAACTTGGTTAAAACATTTATTAAACATGCAATGTTGTGGTTAAACAATGTGGGATTTCCCAAATTAGTTAGGAAGGTACTGTAAAAATGTGTCTGTCAACGTATAAAATTGCCCCTTTTTTTAAAGGGCATGGCATAAGCATATGCTCACGACTATATTCCCCGAGGGGGTATTCAGAGATATTCTGAAACCGCAGAACATCCACGTTTCACTAGTAGAACCGTAGTTTTTTTAACGGGCATGGACCAAGCTAGTCAAAAAGAAAAACGCATTTTGGCAATTAAGTTAGGGGTCACTTTACTTAAATCTTAAGTCAACTTAAGGGGCCATAGGTTCAGGCGAATATTTTCTGCGTGCGTGAAAAGTCGTGCGTGTGCCATATTTTCGATTAATAGATGTTTGTGTGAATTCACTAGATAAAACCAATGGTGAATATTTACATTAAAAAGTAAGTTATAGCCTCGGCAATTGTGAATATGTGAGTAAAATTTCAGTAAGTACCTATAATTATAAAAGGTTGCAAGTTATTCTTGATTGAGATAATGACGCGAAAAATGCGATATTTTCGTAACTTTTCGAAAAGAAATTAATTTCAATCGTGTTTTCAATTAATATTTCACTAGATAAACTATCTAAGAATACTAATGTAGAACTCGTTGTTCTGCAAGATTTATACAACCAAGTTACTGAAATGAAAGGCTACACAGTATTCTTGGATAGTTTATCTAGTGAAATTATAAATTGAAAACACGATTGAAATTACTTCACACGATATAATTTCTTTTCGAAAAATTCCGGAACGTATGGCCCCTTAAGTCAACGGTGTAGAATCACTGGTGTGTTTTGTTGAGACAAAAGTACAATTTCTTCCTCAAAAAACCCACACCTTTCACATTACCACATTTCACTGGAAAATCGATGTTTTGCGCTAATTTGAGTTCTAATCTAATTACATAAAGTGCGTGCTACATTTTCATGTCCAACATTTCCTTCCTAGTTATATTTGTTTCCTCAATTTGTCTGTTTTTTTTTAAAGAATTCGTTCGGAAACGTGTTGTGTAGAATTTTAATAATTGATAATTTTCTGATCGATTTATTAAAGGAAGTCCATTTAAAAATTACTAAGATTTTATACAGGGTGTAAAAAAACAATTTTTGAGCCTTTAGGGGGTGCTTCAGACCATCAAACTGAACAACTTTCAAAAAGGCTCAAAAAATTTTTTTTACATCCTGTAGTTAATAGTATCATTAAAAAAACATGTTCACGCTCAAGTCACGGTCATATTTTGGGGTGATCAGAAACAGTCAGTTTGTGAAAGAGAAAAAGATATACAGGGTGTAAAAGACATCTCCCGAAAATTAAAGGGGTGAAAGTACCAACTATGGGACCAACAGTGAGAAGTCACAAAAAGTGTCTGATTCTGATACGATACCCATACGTTGAGTCAAATAGAATTTCTGTTTTTATACCCGGTGAAATTGATATCATTAGCATCCTTTTAAACTAAGAGTCTACCCATCAAACTGACAAACTTTTATGATAGGAGCAAATCGATCGTGGCAAAAAAAATCTGCTGTTTCATTCCAAACTGCAGTACCCGCTCGACTCAAAAGTATGCAACAACTGATATTTTTTTTGCTCTGATCGGTTTGCTCTAATAGTAAAAGTTGTTCAGTTTGATAGGTACACTCTTAGTTTAAAAGGAATGATATCAATTTCACCCTGTTGAAACACCTCTTTTTTCGCGATTTCGGAGGAGGAGGTCGCGGTCGCGGAGGTCCCATGGAGAAAGTTGTTCAGTTTGATGGTCTGATCATCCCCTTAAAAAACGTCAGCAAATTAAGGACCCTATACACTACTCTATAGCACTACTCTAATAATTACATTCATCTTTTCTCATCACTTGTCCATACCACGATAATGTATAAATTAAAAACAAATGCGAAATTTATACAACGTGTGACTAGTGTATTACCGTTCCATTTTCAAACCGTTTTCTCCTATAGCGGGTCACGCTCTGATTGGTCGGGAAAACTCGCACACACACGTCATTGGTCATTTTCTTTCTGTCTACATCCTTTTAAAAAGATGCTTGAATCCAAACTATTAATTAATCTAAACTATTATAAAACTGTAACTGAAGTGTGTCTGTACATTGAAGATATTTACAAAAAAAAGATTACGATATGACTTTTTGGTATATCTGACTCGAAATCAACCTTTTTTAGAAATTTTGTCTGTCTGTTTGTTTGTGTGTTTGTTTGTTTGTTCGCGCATCACGCAAAAACTACTGAACCGATTTTGATGAAACATTCTTTTGTTTGATAGGTAGCTTATGATCTGACTTAAAATCTGGTATATGATTTTTGCAGACGAAGTCGCGAGTAAACACTAGTATTTTATGATGTTAACCTTTGTTTATTTTTAGTTAAATACAGGCATAAGCATAAGCATATGCTCACGACAATATTCCCCGAGGGGGTAGTCAGAGATATTCTGAAACCTCAGAACATTCACGTTTCACCAGTTGTACCGAAACGCTGTCCAGTGTGACGGGGCGGTGAGCCCGTCGCCACTTATAATGGACAGTGGGTACAATACATGCCTCGAAATTGAAGCATGCAGGTTTCCTCACGATGTTTTCCTTCACCGAAAAGCCAGTGGTGTTACAAATCGTACATAAATTCCGAAAAACTCATCGGTACGAGACGGCCTGGACGGGGATCGAACCATCGCCTCCTGCACGGCAGGCAAGGTTACTCGCCACTGGACCACCACGGCTTTTTACACGGTTAAATACAGGAAACCAACCAAATGGAGATGGCTATACTTGGAGTAACCCTGCGAGGTTGAATCAGAAATGAAAAGATCCGCAAAAGAACTAGAGTAGCTTACATAGCCTAAAGAATTGCTAAAGTGGCGATGGGCGGGACACATTGCTTTTAGAACCGATGGCCGATGGGGCCAATGAGTTCTGGAGTGGCGACCGCGTACCGGAAAGCGCAGCGTGGGTAGGCCCGATAAGGTGGATCGACGACCTGGTGAAGGCCACTCTTTCTTTCTTTTCGTGTCAATTGTTCTTCTACTGTTTCTATATTTCATTAGCCAGATATTTGGCTAGCCTGACAGTGCTCAGTGTAGCCTTATTGAGGTCTTCTCTCGTGCAGATGTTCGGGCACAATGTACATTCCAACAGGTGCGCCATCAACTGGACAAGGTTCGCCGCAATCTCACTGCATTAGGCCAGTGTCCCTGTACCCTCAATTGCATAGATTTTGTCTGCAACGACCAACCTGAGTGCCAAGCCGATTTAAGGTCTTCCACACTGGCTATTTGCCCTGTAACATCGACATGTTCCACAGAGTGCATCTAGCAACAGATGGGTCGTCATTTATACTCGACGTACAGCGCTGTGTGTTGGGTGAGGGCAACAGGAACACGTTGGATGAGGGCAGCGCAGGACCGGTCGTTATGGCGATCCTTGGGGGAGGCCTATGTCCAGCAGTGGACGTCTATCTGCTGAGATGATGATGATGAATAATGTTGAGATTGATCAACTTTTCTAGCAAGGTCTAGCAAAATGAGAAGAATTCTTCTATTTAACACTGGTATAAGTATAAACTAAAGTTAATCATTATAACGGGTTCTTACCGCGTTTTTATTTATTTTGGAGTTCCCGATATTTCGGCAGTGTAAAAAGTGCGTGTGTGTAAGTATATAAAAAGTAAGTTATAGCCTGTAGAATCCCACTGCAGGGCAAAGGCCTCCTCTCACGAATAAGGGTGAGAGGGAGTGGGCCATACTCCACCACGCCGGCTCAGTGCGTGTTGGTGGAGGCAAGTTAGTGGTCAACTTGCTGTCGGAGAATTTTCAAGCCGCCTTAATAGGCCTCTGACCTGGCTTAACAAATAGTTACAACGCCATCTGACGGAACTATCCGAGACCAACCGCTCAACGTGCCTTCCGAAGCACGGAAACGCTTGAGATGAAATACCTCTAAACACCACCCATCCAAAGACTGACCGGAGCTGACGTTGCTTAACTTCGGTGATCGTTTCCAATACCGAAGCTCCACTACGCCAACGAGCGCGTCAGTACCTAGACTACCTAGGCTGCCTAGTATAGGTACTAAGTATAAAATTCGTAGTAAAATCACTCGATCTAATTTCCTACACTGGATTACCAAACCTCAACTACACCTCTATAGCAATAATACTAATAATTTATGTCTTCAATAATCTGAAGCAAGATGAACACTCTTACATTTGATTGTAACATAGAAAGTTGTTCTGTTCGAAGCGTATGCGCAGGTGACATTGTATCTCAGACATGCGAATTGTAAATGTCTAATTATACGTACGTATACTCAAGACTGTAATACCTTTCGAGGTGGCCAGAAACATTGCTACAAGTACTTATTTAGTGTGCTGCTATTGCAAAGCTTACTAAAGCCTCTTTAACATTATACATGGAGAAAAAAAATGTTAACGAATAAAACAAAAATATGTTTTAAGAAAAAAGCTATAGGTAATTTATAACGGACAGCGGGCCTACACGTCTCGGAATAAGGTAGTGTTTTAGATCTTCTCAGTAAAAAAAACCTTTCATATTTACAGGATTGAGGAAATCATGAGGTCCGGGTTCGAATCCACATGGACAACATGCCACGTACCAATGACTTTTTCTAACTTATGTACATACTAGCTGTTGCCCGCGACTCCGTCTGCGTGGACCTTAAAAAAGTATGCTATGTGTTAATCCAGAACATATTCTATCTGTGTGCCAAATTTCATCCAAATCCGTTCAGCCGTTTTTGCGTGATTGCGTTACAAACATCCAAACATCTAAACATCGTCACAAACTTTCGCATTTATAATATTAGTGAGATGAGATTACCGCTCTCAAACGGTGAAGGAAAACATCGTGAGGAATCCTGCATAATATGCAGAAGAAGTAATTCTGATGCGTATGTGAAGTCTACCAATCCGCATTGGACACGCGTGTTGGACTAAGCCTAGGCACAGGCCTACCCTCTAGGAGGGTGAGCATTAGTCCACCACCTCCAAAAAATCAGCTGTCTCATAGATACTAAACTGCAATACCTACTCGATGCAAACGTATGGGACAGCAGATTTTTTTTTTGTTCAGACAGGTTTGTTCCTATTGTAAAAGTTGTTCAGTTTGATGGGTAAATCATGTGGTTTGAATGTTAATGATACTTTTCCTTACACCCTGTATAACTCATACTGATAAAACGATGAACACAGAAGAAGTCGGGGGCAAAATGTGTATACCTGGTGGTTCGTATGCGGTGAGACTATACCAGTTTTAGAAAGGTCGCCAAACTAAGAATTTGTGGTTTATCTTTTAATTGAATCAACGATACTTACTTAACGTTGTGTCATACCGTTCTTATTGTCCATTGTTTTGAATAACCAGGAAATGGTTGTGATATTAGTAGATTACAAACTGAGGGCAGGAAAGTAAGAAAGGTCTCAGATCTCATGTAATTGTTGACCAGACGAATTATTAACTGCCCGAGGTTAGTATACTATTTTTCTCCTCGACCGAGGTGGAAAAAGGCAACTTGGTTTAGCGCAGCGGGACGAGAATTGACGCTTTCCGTCCGGAGGGGAGAAATAAACATACATAAGTATATGCTCACGACTATATTCCCCGAGGGGGTAGTCAGAGATCTTCTGAAACCTCAGAACATCCACGTTTCACCAGTAGTACCGAAACTCTGTCCAGTGTGACGGGGGGTGAGCCCGTCGCCACTTATAATAGACAGTGGGTACAATACATGACTCGAAATTGAAGCATGCAGGTTTCCTCACAATGTTTTCCTTCACCGAAAAGCCAGTGGTGTAACAAATCGTACATAAATTCCGAAAAACTCATTGGTACGAGTCGGCTTGGACGGGGATCGAACCATCGCCTACTGCAAGGCAGGCAAGGTTACTCGCCGCTGTACCACCACGGCTTTTTTAAGGGGAGAAATACCCAATTATATTGTTATTAAAACAACAGTTTTATAATTTCTCCGATAAGATTTCGCCTTGAATGCTTATTTGCAAATGCAGTTAGTATAGCAGGTTATCTTGGTGATTTTTATTTTTAGGGAAGGTGTAGACCGTTAAACTGAAAACTATGAGAACAAAACTGAAATAGCAAAAAAATCTGCTGTTCTATAATAAACGGAATTTGTAAAGAAAGGACTCAAAATATATCCGTTTTAGTTTTTCCCATACAAAAGACTTCAACGGGCGTTAAAATAAAAAATACTCAGTTGCAGAAACGCTCATTAACGTTAATCCTCCATTAAATCTCTTGTTAGCGTTTACTACGTCAACAAGACCAACAGTGACATTTATAGGTTTAATGGAGGATTAATTTTGATGAGCGTTTCTGCAACTGAGTGCAGTGATTTGCCATGCAATGCAATAAGGCCGATCAAAATTGATTTTTTTCATCTGGTCTTAAAGCTTTGTATGGCAACTTTAACTATTACGTATGAGTATTGAATTAAGGTGACGAACATAACAGTAAAGAAAAAAAACGATAACCTCGAAATTAAAAAAATTCCGACAATTTTTTCCTAAAATGCTATAATCTTAATAACTTTTTCCCCCTCCGGACGGAAAACGTAAATTTTCGTCCCGCTGCGCTTAACGAAATTGCCGCTTTCCACCTCCGTCGAGGAGAAAAATAGTATACTAACATCGGGCAGTAAATAAGAAAGCCTCAGATCACAATATGTTTGTTTACCACAGCTTCGCCTCGGTCAACAATTACGTAAGATCTGAGACCTTTCTTACTTTCCTGCCCTCGGTGTGTAATCTACTATAATCAATGCACTCATTTTAATTAGACTCAACGATATAAATGACTATAAAAAAAAAAAAAAAAAAACTAATAATAAAATAGCCATTGACATTAAAAAAAATGATTATTCGTTAGAAAATACAAATGTATTTTTCAAAGCTTTCTAAGTAGACAAAAATTTTTACTTCGTGTTTGAAGGGTGTACCTACTCGTATGATGGTAAACCGTTAAAATTGTAAAAAAATTTACTATCAGATTTTTTTAGAACGAAATAAATGCTAAATTTTGAATTTAGAGCTGTTGGTGTCGTGATTTTTATTTTATTTTGGTATATTCTAGGCCCATATTGGCTCTTAAATGATACACCGAAAAAAATATAAATTCTTAAGACGCTGTTATCCCGTCGAGGCCATTTTTTGAACACGAACGAAAGTGTTTTAAACTGTGTTTTAAAGTCTGAAATTAAATTATGTCTTATTTAAGGATCGGGCGGATGGGCGACTGTTCTCAATTACACGATTAGATTAAGTTTACTAGATAGAAAAACATCCCAAAGTTACCCCTTTTTGTTATGTTTTTTCAATACTATGATTAAACTGCTGATATTTAACTTTTTATTCTTGTACTTAACTAAATACATTAAATATTTCTAGTGAACTCAGGAGAAGTTTTAGCTTAGAAACTCCCATGAGCAAAGATATTGACGAAAAACACGTTTTTTTGCGATCCTGCTTTCGATTGGAGCGGGATGGCTAATTGTAAACTTATGCTTGCAAGAAAGAGACGCTTGCACTGGGATAACCTAGCCTTAATTAGTCCCGGCTCAAACCGTAAAATGACTGGGCTATATAGCCGAGCCGCCGGGATCTATCTTCTATGGCATGACCCACACTCGCCTACGACCAAAACAACAAAGGACATGTCACACTTTGAATAACATTACATAACACAATGCTGACAGTTTTTTGAATACATTGTCTAATTGTGTAATAGGTCAAATTATATTAGATAATTCGAAATTTTGCGGTCGCACTGACCTGAAATTGAATTTGACCACAAAAAAAGTAGATTTTTAGGTTTTTATAACTTATTACGTTTTAGCCTCATTTTTTACGTTATCTACATCTACACTATACGTTTTTTATGTTATTTTAAAATATTTAAAGTTACATGAAAACTACTGAACCGATTGTCATGAAACAAAGCTACACTCTCGTAAAAATTAGCTTTCTATTTCAAAAACTGAATCGAAATTGGTCTAACCCTTTGGGAGCTACGAAGTCAAAGACAGACAAACAAACAGACAGACCGACATAGACGTCAAACTTATGACGTGACGACATTATTGACAGCTGCGATTAGTTCGTTTCTAAAGCGCAAAGTTCGGAATTCGAAAAAAGCGTGCGAAATCGGGAGAGTATTTCGAAGAAACACACACATTGCTGGGCGTCTCACGACGGCTACTTTTTTATTATTTGCTATTATAATCTGCCAAAATAAAGCATATTCTGTAAAATTTTCAATCGCGTAGCAATTAAGTTTCGAAAGATGTCCTTTTGAACCGTAATTTCGGACTCCATACAAGCATAGAAATTTGTTTCTAGATTGTTTCTGCAAAATTTCATTGACTTTAATTGGTTAGTATTGAAAATATCACCATAGTACGTTTATATGCAGCGCGCATTTTCGCTCTCGGAATAATATTCTCTTAAGGACCGACTGACGGACAGCGGGTATGGTTTGGGTACGTAACCCTAAAACTTTACAGTGATGATGATGATGCAAAATTCAAACCTTGTTAAATACTAATGTCTCATAGAAAATTCGCAAACAAACAAAAGTTCAACCAAAAAATCACTTCTCATAGTTATTTAGCTTACTTTCTCTATGTTACGCAAAACTATAGCAAGCGAGCTACTCGCACGCATTTTAACTAACCACGTCGTTCAACATACTAAGTCTCCCCATTCGAACCAATTTCAAACTTATGTCCTTATCATAAAGGTTAAAAGAAGAGACTTATTGGAACGACGCTGATGCAGTTTGAAAATCGAATTTATCACTGTTACGTTTAGATTGATAGCTTTCTTGTAGATCCTTTATAGTGATGCCAATTACGTCAAATATAGAACTTTCGATCTGGAGTGCGATTTTTGAATCTCATTCGGTGAGCTCAGCAGTTGAAAATGTCAAAATTACTATGGAGATACGCATCTTTTTACAGTTGATTTGACTTTGAAAAATCGCACTCCTGAAGCATGATTTTTGAGAGTCAAATCAGCAGTAGAAAGATGCGTATTTCCATAGTAATTTTGACATTTACAACTGCTGAGCTCACCGAATGAGTTTCAAAAATCGCAATCCAGGTGAAGGAAATGAGAGCTGCTATAGTCATAGGAGATAGCCTAGAATCTGTCACTGAAAAAAATAATTTTCTAAAATACAACAAGAACGTATAATTGCGAAATTAATTGTTATTTAAAAAAAGGCAATGGTCTTTAGGCGTTTCGCGCCATGATCGATTTAGACCACGGTGTGAACCGCCCAAATGCTCTTTTCCAATGACTGAATAGTAAATAGTAAAACGCCTTTTGGACTACCTTCTGATGTCAACATTTAAGAACTTGATAGTGATTTCGAATGTTTTTTGTACCGACGGCGACGGGTAGATAATAATCAGTGAAAGAAACTTAGCAGTAAAGGTCCAAAAAGATCCATATTTAAAAAATGCACTTGGTCTTTTCATAACGAGGCCCAAGGTCCGAACCGAACCAATCGTGGTGCGTTATGCCTAAAGACCCAAATAAAAATATACCATCATGAATATTTGAAAAAAAAAATGTAGTTGATTCATAACGAATCATTATAATGTTGGAACCTTTTTGTCACTGTGGTGCACAATCTCTTTTTATTATTAATAATGCTTCTGTGGTATGTAAAAGATTGTATGTGTATCAGATCGTAATAAAAGATGTTTCTTTCTATAAGTAATTTGTAGAAGGCACAATAAGATTTAAATTAAACACGATAGCTAAAATCCGTTTTCCCAGATTAGAATTAAAAAAAATACAAACATGTAATATTGTTACCATTTTTTTCTCTCCGTGCACATGGCATCTGCAATGCTTGACTAAAGTAGATACAGTTTTCTTTTTTTCTAAAACGGTTAGCAAACTAAATTTCTCAACGAAATTTCCTAAACAATTTCCAATAAAGCTTCAATTACAGCAATAATTATAGCTAGTTTCAGTTCAAAGAACAATTAGTTCCGTGTCCGATCACGCGGCAAATTGACAATGGAAATTAAATTCTGCACAAAGTAGCATTAAGTCTTGAAGTTCCTTGATAATTTAATTTCACAGGTTTTACAAGTGATGAAAACATCGTGAAACTTACACGCTTAAATATCGAGGCGTGTGTTGTGCCCACTGTCCATTAAGGGGCTACCTCCTGACTTTGTAACCATTTTATTTATTCACTATGGCTTTTTTGAGCTGAGAAATAAACTGAACCATCTACACGATATGAGAAGTGTTGTGGTTTTTCTAGAAATCGATTTTAATGAATAAAACCGAAGAAAAGGGACTCTAAAGTCGCCCCTTTTTTTCCAGTTGTAACCATTAAAAAATGGGTTTGCTCTTGACCTCAATCCAGTCCTGAGGACAAAGATGGGGTGGAAGATGTAGCGAGCTAATCCAGACGAAGCCTATTCACTCTTACTTTAAAGTGATTTGGGTTGTAAGCGTTCGGAAATACTGACGCAGGCAGAGCATTCCACTCCTTGGCTGTGCGCATTATAAAAGAATCAGAAAGGCGCTTAGTGCGGATACGTGGGATATCAACCAAGAAGGGGTGGTATCCCGCGGTGCGTCTGGAGTCCGAAAGTAGAAAGGGGAAGGCGGGATGAGCTCATGCAGCTCTTGTGCACTCTCACCGAAGTACAATCTGTAGAAGACCGACAAGCAGGCTACTCTGCGACGCTGGGCTAGGCTATGAAGCTTTGTTTCCACCAGCTTACTGTCGCCAATGGTCTGATCAAAGAAGGACCCTACAATAAACACTGATAATGTAAATACTTTCTATTATTGAACAAGTACAAGGTTCAAGCCTACAAACTGGACTACAACTGTCACCGTTAACTAAATAAGCGAGTTGGTAAGCAGGCAGCGTTTCAACACAGCCTTACACAAGCAAATTGCAAAGTATCGGCTAAGTTACGTAAGTTACTGGGTGGCTAGGATATCTGTAGATCTATTTAGATTGTTGATAGGACGTGAATGCTATTATCATGACTTTATATCATTGAAAGGTGGTCAGAAACTAAGCTACAATTACAAAACAATTCATAATTTTATTGTGCAGCAGCAGGAGTAATTTTCATGTGATTCACGGGGTTTTTCTTAATATGCTGACGGTCATTTTATGGGGATAATCAGACCATTAAACTGAACATCTTTCTCTATGGAACCAATATCGAAATCACGAAGAAAAAATCTGCTGTCTCATACTTTTCGGTCGAGTATGATCGCAGTTTTATATACAACAGCAAAAAAAAAACTACTGTTCCCATTGAGGTACTATGTTAAATAGAGAAGCTACCGAGAAGTAATCTTTTGTAACACTTGTTAGGGTGCACGCGCTCTAACCCACTTAGCCTGTGCCAGGCGCTCGTCGCAGCCTGACGCTCCCAGCACGCGCCCCACACTGCTGATCATGGTGCACTGATTTTGTTCGCATTGTCTGCTCTATACATAATTACTCAATGACTGTTCCATAGATATTTGGCTCGAGTAAGTCTGCAGTTTTGTATGGAACAGCTGATAAATTTTTCGCGATTTCGATGTTGGTCCCATAGAGAAAGTTGTTCAGTTTGACGGTCTGATCATCCCATTAAAAAAAGTGTCAGCATATTAAGAAGGACCCTACCCATATTAAGAAATATTCCAGTCAGATAGCAAGTGAGCTGTGTACGTAAAGTTGTTATACCTAGTGGTGCTTACTTACCTAGCAATTGCGAGTTATTATTTCGGTCAAGGTAACGAAAGTAAATAATTGAATGCATTGTAAAACATGTTTTTATATACCTACATTCTGTCACTTGCTATTGCAATAAATCAATACCACCTTTTAATATGGGTATAGGCCATAGAAAAATTACTCTAGCGATAGACACGCTCGTTCAAACAAACAACATGTCACACAAAACAGCACAAAATGACACATTGCGGTGTGTCATTGCCATAGTGACGAAGTGAACTTGGGAACATCAATCAGGTGCGTACACCTCATTCAAGTGGAACATGTTGCTTCTATGCAAGGGCAAGTCTATCGCTAGAGTAATTTGTCTATGGTATAGGCACACACTTGACGGTCACTTCATATAAAAAACTAACAAGAAAAGGTAAGCATATGCGATGCTAACACTCAGTTGCAGAAACGCTCATTAAAGTAAATCCTCCATTAAATCTCTTGCTGTCACTCTTTGTCTTGTTGACTTAGTAAAAGCTAGCAAGAGATTTAATGGAGGATTTACTTTAATGAGCGTTTCTGCAACTGAGTGTAAGTGAGTGAGAGAGTCATCCACCGTTGCCTGTTGTCGTCTTCCAAAAGTATTCCATGAGGGGGTGAAGTAAAAATAGTTGTCGGAGCAGGGAATGTCCGTATTGTATGTATGTATTAGTACCCTACAAAATGTACGGACGTTGATGTCTTTTGTATGGATGAAACATAAATGGTTCAAATTGAGTCTTGTTAAATGATTAATTATTAAATTAGGACTGTTAAATTTAACTTAATAAATTTTTAATTTTAATTTTTGTGTCCCCTATGTATTGCGTAGGAAAAGAAACTGTGTATAATAGTGTAACTGTAACTGTCCCATAATGATTTTGTCTAGTTGTCGTGAATGTTGTGAACACCTGTAACTGGGTTATGTATCAGATCTATACCAAACTGATGATGTAAAATTGATTGTTGTAATATGTAACCTGTTGGTGAGCCTAATAAAGAAATAAAAATAAAGAAATAAAATAAAAATAAACTTACATTTTGTTTATTGTAATCACCTTAAAAAAAACCGGACGTACGTATTCTTGTCTAATCACGAGTGAAGCACCCATTTATTTTTGTGTGCGTGCTGACGAACTGACGCGCGGTTGTAGGACCTAAGCCTAGAACTGTTGCATCTGTGTGAGTGTAGGTCCCTTGTAGAACAAACGAATGTGTAGGATCTTTTTAGTGTCACATTACGTCCGTCTTTTTTACAAGTACGTGATTGTAATTTTATAAGTTCTTGGTTTATTTAGACTCTTCCCGACACACACTTGGCCGTCTTTTTTAGTCTACGTTAATTCCGGATAAGGTAGCATTCTAATGTACAATATTTTTTTTTTTTTTTTTTTTTTAAATTAAATCGTTTAATTATTCAGATCGGTCCAGTAGTTTCGGAGCCTATTCAATACAAACAAAGAAACAAAAAAACAAAAAATCAATCTTTCCTCTTTATAATATTAGTATAGATTTGTATTTTATAAAGAAATTTATGTGGAGAAAAATAAAATATTTTTAAGTTTTTTATTCCACGTGAGGCTATATTTTAGTCCATATTGTAACTGTAAATAAATGAATCTTTTGTCAACTACGTGCCTGTTACAGCGAAGATTCTGGTCACTCCTAGAAGTAATACAGTCGTGATTATACGTATGTACCTTAAGACCTAACTCAAGAAAATCTAGTGTTTATAAATCGGCCTTAGAGCTAGTGAAAGTAATATATAAGTCTAAACAAGTGTACGTCTAATGACTAATGTAACTTGACCTATTTAGCCATATCAATTGATATCGCAACAGAGATCAAAACAAAATGGGTGTTTATAAACCAATTAAGATTGACCTGTGAAATTGATACCAGTTTTATGTAATTAAGGTTCTTGTTTAAATGGTTTTCATTAATGTATTGCTTAATAGTAGTTGGTATTTTGTAATTTTGTCATTAATGCAGTAATTCGTTTATAAATGCCTTGCTTAGTTTCTTGTGTTAGCGTGATTATATTTTGTTATTTTAACCGACTAAAAAAATGAGGTTATGTATTTATTTAGTACTAGAGTTTGCCCACGACTTCGTCCGCGCCGTAAAATCAGTGTAGTTATAAGCTTTTAAACACAAGAAGTTTCATCAAAATCGGTCAAATCCTTTTTGCGTGATGCTCGAACAAACAAACAGAGATACAACAATAAAAAATCTGTGATTTGGTGTTACTACGATGATGCAAACAAAGTCACGGGAAAAGCTGAGTAGTCTACATTATCCGTTATGAATACACGGACCTAAAAAAAGACGGACGTAATGTGACACTAAAAAGATGTGAAGCATGCAAGGTCCTACATTTTCGTTTGTTCTACAAGGGACCTACACTCACACAGATGCACTAGCTCTAGGCGCAGGTCCGACACCCGTCACTATTATGTACCACGTGACAGCACGCACACAAAAGAAATGGGTGCTTCACTCGTGATTAGACGAGATTACGTCCGTCTTTTTTTCAGGTCCGTGGATGAATATATGCTAAAAAAATGGCCAAGTATGTGTCGGGAAGATTCTAAGGCGGTACAAAGTTCGCAGCGGTCATCCATTGAGTTACTATGTTTGACACATAGTACCTCACTTCGGTCATCTAGTATTTTTAACCGACTTCAACAAAATGAGGAGGCTCTCAATTCGACCCGTATTTTTTTTTTGTATGTTATAAATCAGTACCTAGGACAAAAGTAAACAAAAATAACAGACGGAAGAATGCATTTTACAATCAATTAATTATTTATTTATTTATTTTTATGGACGTTTTTACTTCAATCCTTGACCTAATTAAATGATGAATTTTAATATGAATTTCAAGGGCACCGACCTAAATTGGTTTAAAAATGTTATATCAAAAGTTGTCTCTTATAGAACGACATTCTATGGAAGGTTCTAGATTGTTTGCAAGGTTTTTTTATACTTAATAGTCTAGCTTTGGCTGCGTTTTTGTCCGAGCAGACCATTCCAGTCTAATAAGCTAGTTTTTGTCTTTGGAAAAAACATGGTGGTTCCACAGGTGGTTCTTTGTATCAGTAGTTTTTATTTTAGCCTAGATTACCACCTATCAAACAGAGAAAACCGCATAAAAATCGGTTTAGTAGTTTATAGAATAGAGGACACATTGACACACGAATAAACACAGTTTTCAGAATCCTAGTTTAAGAGCTAGGCATCACAAAATGGTACTTGGTCAAATTGTTATGTTTTTTAAATTCTACGTCTCAGTCTAGTTCTTTCGTCTCAGCATGAGCTACAATATATTGCTTGACAATCAATCATCAATCTCCGTCAGCTATTATTAAAAAGATCAAAAAATGTATAATCGCACAACATATTTTTTTTGCACCAAAATTTAGTAAAATACAGAGAAAAAAAAAATCTGCCACAAAGTAGGCGGTGTGACCAAAGATTTTTTAACATTAAGTAATAAAAAAAAAGTGTCTATTAAAGATATTTTTTTTATCTTTTTCATATTAAAACATTTTTAAGCTTTTGGTAGACATTGTAGACACGTATATCGGTGAGGCAATATGGATCTAAATGAATTCATTGCGTTAACAGATTAACATATTATGTTATTAACATTACGCCACACCATTTAGGAGATGACCAAAACATCTTAAAAAATTCCTTTACAGCTTTCTTTTATTATTTAATTTGGCATAATCTTTTCAATAAAAGTATGTAATGGACAAGATAAGATAAAAGATTTACGAATTACTGTTTTTGTTTTATAAGCATATGCTCACGACTATATTCCCCAAGGGGTAGTCAGAGATATTCTAAAACCTCCAGAACATTCACGGGTTTTTTTTATAATTAAGTTTGTTTTTAGGTTTTATTTATTGTTTAAGAAGTTACTTTCCTATTTACATTCTACCTCATTAAATGTACTTGTTTATTTTATGAAATAATGTTTAGTCCTACTATTGGGCAAAGGCGTTAACTCTTTCATTATACATTTTACTGTTTTCCTATAATTTTCTGTCAAAAATCATACCTAGTTCAAAACTATTATACACATAGGTTACAATCACGACCACTTTCAGTTCAGGGATGTTCAGAAAAATCACCACAACTGCCAATAGTCTTTTTTGCCATTCATTTTACTTTTAGCATATTGAAGGTTCCAGTATGGCATGACGTGTCAAGTATTGATATTGTGATGTTTTCCTCCACTAAAATTCCGCATCAGAAACTGTACCCCTTAGTTGACTCATAAAAACCAAGGGAAGAAATAAGGTGGTCCATTTAAAGTCGAAAACACACGGCAATTTAGAGCTGGCAAATTGTTTATTTTTAAAAAACACTAACTACCGTTTTTATTTACATAAAACGGTTGTTTCTTATGCAATAAAAAAATGTCACACCGAATTAAAAACCCAAAAGACAAAAGGCAAAATGACCCGATTTAAAAACAGGTTCTTTAAAGGCGTTACAGAAAAAATGTTACGAAAACTAAGTTATGTAATACAAGGCATAATACCGTTTGGCCGTTTGCCTTTGCTGTAGAAGAAAAAAACTATCAAAACAAAGCACTTTTCGTTCTGAAAACTTCTGAAGAAAACACTCACTTTGGGAAAATTTTTGAACGTAACTCTTGCACTCGCGTTTTCTTTTTTTTTTTCTTTTTTTTTCGGAGGCAAAGGCGCGTCTGCACGCAGCCAAGTCACTCGCGAACTGACTACGCTTGACTTTTGCTTTGGTAGGAGACTGTTGTTAAGGTGGAGTCATATTGGTTTGGCTATTTTGTAATTTATAGATTTCTTAATTTATAGACGTAGACCAGTTTTATTTGGGTGATTTGGTGCCGTATTTATTGTTTTTCAAATGGGACATTAGAGCTACCTACTCTAAATAACAACACAAATAAGTAACTTATAGACTTTAAAGTAATTAACCTAATCTTTTTTTTTAGGGTTCCGTCCGTCCATCCGTCTGTCCTACTTATTTAGGGCTGTAACTTTTTAACCGTTATAGCTAGACAGTTCAAATTTTCACAAAATGTGCGTTATAGCAGCGGATTTGCTAACAAATGTGAGAAAGTTAAAAATAAGGGGGTCCTCATACAAGAAACTAGTTTTTATCAACGTTTTTTCTTTTCGCGGTCTAAAAACGGTCATACACACAAGCCTTAGAAAAAGTATATGTCTAGAATGAGCCTCACATTTGTTCCGTATAAAACAAAAGGGGATAACTTTCTTAGGTTGGTGTTCGTGAGGCGCCATACTAATTATGTATGTGTGCGTGTATATGTATAGGGTTTTGGAACCAGTACTGGTTCCTATTTTTTTCGACGCTTTCGTAGCTTTGACTGTTTATCTGGATAATCTAAGACACAAGCGTCAAAATTGGTGCGTTATAGAGAAAACTCTACAGTATAACAACAAATCATAAAAATTGGCCAAGTTCGAGTCAGTCTTGCGCTAAAGGTCCCGTAGAAAACATTTTTTTTTTAATTTAAGTTGAAGGATGATGTGATAACCAGGATTGAAAGAGGTATGCTTAGGTGGTTCGGTCACGACACGTACAGAGGATGAATGAGAGTAGACTCACTAGGGAGATTTATCGATCCAATGTGAGTGGAACAGTCGAGAGAGGGCGTCCGAGGAGAACTTACCACGACCAAATAAATGGTCTTCTCCGAAAAGGACAAGTGCGTAGCACCCTCAACCGACGGAAGTGCATGAAGAAATGTATGAAATTGGACGAGGCGCGAGAAATATGTCAGAATCGTAGTGTGTAGCAAGCCGTATAGTCTCTGCCTACACCTGTGGGATGAGGGTGTGAGTATATGTATGTATGTCTTTACGTAAATTAGGTACTTACCTATTTGCCTATAGTTTCATCTAGGTACAGTATTTTTAAAAGGAACTAACATTCAAGACGCACCTTTATAACCACTTCCACAAACATACCTACGCACACCAGCACAAATGTAAGTGTGAGTGAGTGACAGAATGCATTTACTATTAAATTTATAGTCTAATGCATATTTTCACAAGACAACAATGTATAGACTTGGATTTTTAGTCGCTGCTCATATATCTTTTGTTAAAGTCGTAATGATGTGAGATATGGATATTTTTTGGTGAAATTAATCAAAATTCTGTCATCCATACTATACGGGTCTTTCTTATGTTCATACCATCTAACTGAACAATTTTCTCTGCGGAAACAACGTCGAAATCACGTAAAAAATCAGTTGTTCCATACAAAACTGCAAACCTACTCGAGCCAAATGTATGGGACAGCTGAATTTTTTTTTTGCGATTTCGGTGTTGGTCCCATAGATAAAGTTGTTCAGTTTGATGGTGTGATCATCCCCTTAAAAAATATTCAGCATATTCAGGAAGACCATATACAGGGTGTAAGCAAAAGTATCATTAACCTTTAAACCACATACTCTAGCTATCATACTGAACAACTTTTACTATGGGAGCAACCCTGTCAAAACAAAAAGAAAAAATCAATTGTCTCATGCATTTTAGTCTAGTATCAAATTCAGAATCTGTCCTGCTTATGGGTTATACAGGGTTTTTCGCCTTTAACCCATCAGCAGGGCAGATTCTTCTGGATTCTGTAGCATTAGTATTATGGCAGATTCTGAATTCAGCAGATTCTCATTTCGATAGTTTCTTGATTCGGTAGCGTCAGTAATAGGGCAGATTTGATAGGTAGCTTCTGAATTCTGTAGCATTAGTATTAGGGCAGATTCTGAATTCAGCAGATTCTCATTTCGATAGTTTCTTGATTCGGTAGCATCAGTAAACAGATTATAAATGCGGCAGATTCGAATTTCGATAGTTTCTGCATTCGCTAGCATAAGTAGGAGGGGAAATTCTGGATTCGCTGGATTGAAACATGTTTCGTCCAAACATTTTTAGATGTTATGTAGGTAACCCGTATGACTGTGGCTCAAAATCTACGGATGTTGATGTATTTGGTATGGGTAAAACATACGTTAATTTGATAACATACAACATGTAGCCCGTTGATGTCTTTTGTATGGGCAAAATAGACATGCTTTAAAATTAGGTGAGTTTTGCATTGATTTAGTGGATTTAGGGGTTGGGTTAATATTAGAGGGGGGCAGAGTGTCCTTATTTGTATTACCTACTCTTTCTTTCACTACACTTGACTGTTCTGAAAACTGAATTTTAGTTAATCATTAACCTATTCGCAGCCACAAAAGAGACAAAAAAAAAATTTCACGGAAGCCACCGTGATTTATTGTAAACATTTTATTTTTTATAGAGTGGTGTCGGCTATCGCCGTCAATGGCTCTTATACCCTAAATAATATGTGTCGGCTAGTGCCGTTAGTGGATCGAAAAAAAATCTGCTGTTCCATACTAAACTGCAATGCCCTCGACTCAAATTATGCAACAGCTGTTTTTCGGAATAGCTCTGACCGGTTTGCTCCCATAGTAAAAGTTGTTCAGTTTGATGGGTAGACTTAGTTTAAAAGGATGCAAATGATATTAATTTCATCCTGTAAATTTGGCAGATGTCAGCAAATAAATTGATAACAAACAATACGAATTTATGAAAATATTCCATTATAATTTATTTATTACTTATTTTAGTTTTTAATTTATTACAATGTTATTTACATACAGTTGTTTTACATTTTATAATCTACTTACATAGAAAATAAATTAATGAAAATTAAGAATGGCGTCATGTTAATAAATTCACGACTGTCCTTTTCAAGAAGGTCAGAAACTTTGCTAGTTTTACTTTAGTTAGACTCTCCGTCTCAATAAATATGTATTACATTTACTATTTATTACTCAATTACATAAAGTAAAAAATAATAAAACAACCAACGTCGTTTTAATTCGCATCTAAAAGAACATTTTTTATTGGAGTTACTGTCAAGCCGGTACGATACGCGACTGGGCTTGAATTTTTTTGGGCTTGACTTGGCCTGCAAATCTCGGTTCAGCCGGCAGATCAAAGCCAATGGGCTATTGGGCTAACTCGTTGATTTGTTTTTATGCCTTTTGGAGAAAGAGTTTGTACTTCCTAAAAGACATAATATATCAGAATAAAACTCAAAAAATAGTACAATATGTACATAAACTCACGACCATAATTCCTTTTGGGGAGGTCAGCTACTTTGCTACATGGAGAAAATATCAAGTAAATAAATAAATAAATAAATAAAAGTTGAGAAGTTAAGTTGTAGAAGTTGTTGTTGTTGAGTTGAGTTGAAGTTGAGTTGTTGTTGTTGTTGAGTAGTATGTGACAGTTATTTATTTTATTACACTTTACTAAGTTTTGTTATTTAAGTAGATTGTAGTTAAGTAAGAGTTAAATCTACCAGAATTAGATTAGTAACAACTTTTCTAGCAAAATCTGTTTTTTGTAGTAAAGTCTGCAAAAATTAATAGTTGGTAACTACAAGTACTAGATTATTTTTCTCCATGAAAAACTGCCTTTTTCAATGCAGTGGTAGCAATTATTAAACAGATAAAAGTGTGTAAGTTAAATTTTAACACTACTCCCTAAAACTCAATTTCACTAATTTTCTCTGTCCTGTTCTCTGTCCTTTTCTCCGTTTTCTTCTGTCTTGTTTGTCTGTTCGTGTGTCTCTTTGCGTGTTTCTTGCTTCCCTCCTGTCGCTTCCGTCTCGCTGTCAGTCTTCGTCGGTCGTACTCACTGTTGTATGAGTTTCCCCTGCAATTTCATACGTACATACATACATACATAATATGTACTTATAATAAAACTGTGAATGTATTAAAAATGTTTGCGAAAATTATTTGGGGGACGGAAGCGCGTTGCGGAGAGATGTATGGAAACTCTATTATGGGGGTCCAGGTTCGAATCCGCACGGACGGCCTACCATATACCAATGAATTTCTAACTTATATACGGAACACCGGCTGCTCTCAAACGGTGAAGGAAAACATCGTGAGGAAACCTGCATACACTGAAGAAGAAATTCTACCAATACGCATTGTGTAAACATGGTACTACACTAACGCCCACACACCCTTTGATGGGTACCCCTGTGTCCCGCAGTTGATCAGCTGTTGCATACATTTGAGTCGTGTAGGAGTTGCAGTTTAGTATGAACAGCAGTTTTTTTTTGCTCCGATTTTTTTCCTCCCATAGTAAAAGTTGTTCAGTTTGATGGGTAGACTGTTAGTTTAAAAGGATGCTAATGATATCAATGTCACCCTGTATAAGCTGATGTTGATCATTATTTGACTCGCACATTATAGTATGTTGTGTTGTACGTTAAAGCTGCCTCCGTGGTCTGATGGTTAAGAGCATTGGGCTCTTGACACGGAGGTCGTGGGTTCGATTCCCACGGGGGACACCTAGTGATATGACACTTTGTGCGTTTTTCCCCAGTTGGTTAGGACATTGCAGGCTGAATCACCTGATTTCTGAAAGAAAGATGATTCCGTGCTTCGGATGGCACGTTAAACCGTTGGTCTCGGCTACTATCTCTGGTGGTAGTAGTCGTTACATAAAAACCACGTCAGAGGCCGTAAGGCGGTTTGAATAAACTCTGACACCAAGGCTTGCCCACACGATAAGAAGAAAATTATGGTACTCGTGTGTTGATTCCAAAGTGAAACTTGTTCAGTTAATGGACGGAAGGACCCCCTAATAGTAGATTACACACCGAGGACAGGAAAGTAAGAAAGGTCTCAGATCTCATGTAATATGAGGCTATCTTATTTAGTGTCCGAGGTTAGTATACTATTTTTCTTCGCGACGGAGGTGGAAAGCGACAACTTCGTTTAGCGCAGCGGGACGAGAATTGACGCTTTCCGTTCGGAGGGAAGAAAAATATGTAATGTACCTACTTCAAGAGAATTTTATTCCGAGAGCGCAAATGCGCGCTGCATACAAACTGCATACAATACGGTGATATTTTAAATATTAACCAATTAAAGTAAATAAAATTTTGCAGATACAATCTAGAAACGAATCTCTATGCTTGTATAGAGTCAGATTTTCGTTAAAATATACAGTTTTAATTCTAGGATTAATTTAAGTTTTGTATAGAAATCTTTGAGGCACTGTAAATTTAAAACTAAACATTTTAACGAAAATCTGACTCCATACAAGCATAGAGATTTGTTTCTAGATTGTTTCCTCAAAATTCCATTGACTTTATTTGGTTAGTATTGAAAATATCACCATAGTACGTTTGTATGGAGCGCGCTCCGAATTATATCTTCTTAAGCTAATATAGGGCTATAGTCGAATGATAAGGATGCCTTTATAGCATATAATGTAGTTTGTAGCAAGGCTATGGCTAAAAATAAGTACTAAATAACTACTAGTTGAGGCACTGGACTCTAAAGGTGAACAAATGACCTTTTTGAAAACCACTTCCGACCAAGGACTTATGCAAAGCATACATACATACATATCCTCACGCTCATTATTCCTAATGGGGAGAACAGAGCCTCAGATGAACACCAATCGAAGCCACTTATGAAAAAATAGGCAGGGGCTATTGTGAAGTCATAGCAGATGCTTAAAAGGAAAGCTTGATACCGTGTCACCGTGTGAGAACATGCCCCAACTGAGTACCTATGTGTAGTACAAGAAGCATAAGCATAAGCATATGCTCACGACTATATTCCCCGAGGGGGTAGTCAGAGATATTCTGAAACCTCAGAATATCCACGTTTCACCAGTAGTACCGTATGTCTGTCCAGTGTGACGGGGGGTGAGCCCGTCGCCACTTATAATGGACAGTGGGTACAATACATGCTTCGAAATTGAAGCATGCAGGTTTCCTCACGATGTTTTCCTTCACCGAAAAGCCAGTGGTGTTACAAATCGTACATAAATTCCGAAAAACTCATTGGTACGAGTCGGCCTGGACGGGGATCGAACCATCGCCTCCTGCACGGCAGGCAAGGTTACTCGCCACTGGAC
Organism: Agonopterix heracliana; assembly: GCA_963693445.1. NCBI lineage: Eukaryota > Metazoa > Arthropoda > Insecta > Lepidoptera > Depressariidae > Agonopterix > Agonopterix heracliana. The sequence continues at coordinate 1,133,559 of OY856334.1, forward strand.
CACCACAGCTTTTACTTTTTTTTTAGTACAAGAAAGAGTACTATAATGCTTAAGCACAGTACTACCAAAGTCTGTCGCATATATTTACACCCTGTGTACGTCCCACTGCAGGGCATAGGCCTACACTCAGGGAGTGTGTATGTACGTTAGTCCACCACGCGAGCTAAATTCAGTTTGCTAGACTTCACACCATCATCAGCCTATAATCGTCCACTGCTGAACATAGGCCTCTCCCAAGGCGCTCCACAAAACTGTGTCCTCGGCCTTCCTCATCCAGTCGCTCCCCGCTACTTTTTTTAGGTCGTCTGTTCAGCGGGCAGCAGGGCGTCCCACACTACGCTTACCAGTTCGCGGTCTCCACTCTAGAACTCTGACACCCCATCGGTTGTCAGTTCTTCGGCAGATATGACCAGCCCATTGCCACTTCAGCTTGTTCATTTTCTGAGCTATGTCAACCATTTTAAGTCTCTAACGTAGAATTCACATACGCATCAGAATTCCTTCTTCAACGTTTTGCAACACTGGTAGCAAGCCACACGTGATACGGCTGTATCACGTGTTTTATATCTCGTTCATTCGCACGCAAATAGAAAGAGAGCGAAGGTGTGATAGCGCTGTATCACTGCGGCATTCTGCCTATGCAGGTTTCCTTATGATGTTTACCTTCACCGTCACCAGATAACAGTTTACCTACTTAAAATAATTATTACGAAACATTATAGTTATTTAATTCAGTATAAATTACCATATTTTGCTCTATTATGTATTATTATGTAAGGATCGTTAGAAAAAATTAACAATGCGTGAAGTAGTGTTCAGATGAAATTAAACTTACCCATTTATGTCGAATTTATTTTAATTGCTATAGAGATTTAAATTATAGTGCTTCATCTTTTTTGGTCAAGTGATATTCAAATCGCCCGGCAGTATGATCTCGGGTGTAATTGGGATCGGGGGAATTTTGGATTGGGGGAGTTTGGAATGGGGGAGTTTGGAATGGGGAAGTTTGGAATGGGGGAGTTTGGATTGGGGAAATTTGGTATGGGGGAGTCAAGAACGGGGGAGTTGACGCTAACTGAATGTGATGTAAACTTAGGCGCATGCCAGACAGAAGGAACGTAAAACGAGATTGGGGTGTGGACACATACAACATTTATTAAGAGAATATTATTCCGAGAGCGAAAATGCGCGCTGCATACAAACGTACTATGGTGATATTTTCAATACTAACCAATTAAAGTCAATGAAATTTTGCAGAAACAATCTAGAAACAAATCTCTATGCTTCTATAGAGTCAGATTTTCGGTAAAATATACAGTTTTAATGCTAGGATTAAATTAAGGTTTGTATGGAAATCTTTGAGGCACTGTAACTTGAAAACTGTACATTTTAACGAAAATCTGACTCCATACAAGCATAGAAATTTGTTTCTAGATTGTTTCTGCAAAATTTTATTGACTTGAATTGGTTAGTATTGAAAATATCACCATAGTACGTTTTTATGGAGCGCGCTCCGAATAATATACCCTTAAGGGTTGAGACACATTTACCGACGGTGACCGATGGCGGCGGGCCCATACATAAATGTCATTAAGTAGTCCGCCGTCATCGCAGCGTCGATGGCGGACGGCTTCCCGTACTAAGTGACATATTTGTATGGGCCCGCCGTCGGTCGCCTTCGGTAAATATGTCTCAACCCTAAAGCGATCTTTGACTAACACATTTTGTATCCTCGTCTCACGTTTTTTCTGTCTGGCCCGCGCCTTAACCAGAAAGGTGCTATACTAAAGGCAACAGTTTAGAAAGAAAAAGTTACATGCTAGAAGAAAATACATTTTATATGCCACTTTATTGTACAGTATAAATTTTGTACTAAAATTAAAACTAGCTAAAAAATCGTAAATATTACAATATCATTGACTAAATTAGGGTAAAATGGTAACTATTATCAAAGATTTAAAGCTCGAAAAACGTAAGCTCGCTCTTCTAGCATTGCATTGAAGAGGATTTTGTAACTAGCGATCTCTATACAAAAAACTATATCGTTTTAGACACCCAAACCTTAAAAATACATTACTGTTATGATAAATAACCAGGAGTGCGATTTTTGAATCTCATTCGGTGAGTTCAGTTGTTGAAAATGTTAATAAAACCTATGGAGATATGCATCTTTCTACTGCTGATTTGACTTTCAAAAATTATCCTTCAGGAGTGCGATTTTTGAAAGTCAAATCAGCAGTAGAAAGATGCATATCTCCAGAGTAATTTTGACATTTTAACTGCTGAGCTCACCGAATGAGATTCAAAAATTGCACTCCTGGAGTGAAATTTTTAAAACTCATTCGCTAAACTCTCCAGTTGAAAATGTCAAAATTACTATGGAGATGTGCATCTTTCTGCTGATTTTACTTTAAAAAATCGCACTCCATAAGTATTAGTTTTGATAGTCAAATCAGCAGTAGAAAGATGCATATCTCCATATAGTAATTACCCGTATTTTTATACAGAACAACATTTAAATTACCAAGGACTTTTTCTGATTGTAAATTAGGAACGGTGTCAGTTTGTACGATCATTTTTTCATAGTATATCCATAGACTTGAACAGAAGAACGTCGCCCAATGTGGCTCGTAATCGGCAAGAAAGTACTAAATTATGCGTTAACGCTGTAAATATACCGTTATATGCAATTGCATATGCAAACATGCAATTGCATATAATCCGATGTCTAGTAATGACATTCTCTAGGGGCAATTTTGAAGATACGGACATCTGCGCATAGATCTTATCTAAAGATTTAAATCTTCGGCTAGTTATTATTAAATTTTATAGTAAACAGCAGAGTCATCAAGTTAAAACATACATCATAGAAGCAAGAATGGCCTTTTTTATAGAAGAATTAATCATAGTATTCAATGGCACTTTTGTATGTTTCTTTTAGATGAATTTAAAACGCCTGCGTTAAGTTCTAAAGCAATGATTTGGTCTACAAAGCGTGAGCTAATCTCTTACCCAGATATTTGCTTCTTGAAGAACCCAGAATGAGATGAGGACTGCATAGTGCGTTTTGTGATTGCATTGCTTATTAAAACTTGATTTGAGGTGAAAAGAAATGTTGATTTCGGTGCTTACAACTGAATACAGAACATTTTATAGGTACATAGTTACAGTCCGTTCATACCATAGAGAAATTACACGCTCCCCTTGGTAGAGATGGTGTAACAAAGTTGCACTGTAGCCACCAATTGTGCACTAGTTTGTACTGCGACCATAGAGAAATGACACGCTCCCCTAAGCTTTTTGTCTCCCCTCGCCCGTCCCTCACCCCCTTTGTCGGCGACATAATTTTCTATAGAAACAAGCCGATATGCCATCTCCTCTTACTCCATGGTTCATACTATTGATTTATCAGAGATTCCTCGTGTAATATCTTAGCTTTTAAACGCGGCGATATCGTAAGCGATAGATAATAAATCCATCGCATTAGTGCGTTCATACACGATGACGCATTGACGCAGCAGCAGACGTCAGTCCGACATTTGTGAAGCAAGGAGTTGTATGAAACCGCACGTAGAAGTACACACGTATTGACGCACCGTGTGTAGTTCTATGGACTGACGTCTGCCGCTCCGTCAATGCGTCATCGTGTGTGAACGCACTTAGCTTGGAATTCGTTGATTAGTCACTTGTCTTATAAATGTGTTTTGATCTCGCCTCTCTTAGGTCGAGATTAAGATACTTTTTTAAGCCTTAGTTCGAAGTTCCATACATTTTTCACTTATGCTCAAAAGATGTCTCTAAACAATCTGAATCTCGGCTTTAGTGCGTTCACACACGATGACGCACTGGCAGAGCGGCAGATGTCAGTCCATAGAACCACACCCGGTGCGTCAATGCGTCATCGTGTGTGCTGCTACGTGCGGTTTCATACAACTCCTTGCTTCACAAATGACGGACTGATGTCTGCCGCTGCGTCTATGTGTCATCGTGTGTGAACGCACTTATTAATTTCTGATAATCGTGTGAACGGACTCTTATTCTAGCTACTGTTTGTTATGATAATAGTATTTCAAAAGACCTTTCTTTTTTCGAAAGACGAAACTTTGTCTAGGCTTTTGGGAACACCAAAAAATTCTAATAGAATGGAATACAACTCAATTTCGGTAGAAAACGAATTAAAAGACGTTAATTTCTTACATAAGAATTCCAAATAACTCCCTCAGGGAAGAATTTTTTTCATTCATATTTTTACATTCCGAGATACGAGATAACTTTTATCCCCAACGTTTACTAGAGTTTAAGAAGTATAATCTTAAATTCCGTCTTATAAAGATTTGCCTTTTGAAATAGTACAATTCGATACAAAATTACAATAGTTCTATGTGCGAACACGGACCTGAAAAAAAGACGGACGTAATATGGCACTAAAAAGATGTGAAGCATGCAAGGTCCTACATTTTCGTTTGTTCTACAAGGGACCTACACTCACACAGATGCTCTAGCTCTAGGCGCAGGTCCGACACCCGTCACCATTATGTACCGCGTGACAGCACGCACACAAAAGAAATGGGTGCTTCACTCGTGATTAGACGAGATTACGTCCGTCTTTTTTTTCGGTCCGTGTGTGCGAAACAGTCATGCCATATTGTATACAAATACACTGAATAAATTGATAACTAAGTACAGCAAGAGTTATAGATAATGCAAACAAGACATCTAGAAACAAGACTGAATAGAATATTATTATCTCTATGCGCATATTCAGCAATAACCATGCTTTTCCTATTTCTGTCTCCCATTTGCAATGGAAGTTGGAAAGTTCTTCCTACTTCTACTATCTTTTTTTATTAATTGTGATTAATTGCGCCCAATCACAACACATGACAATTAAGTCCAGAGAGCGAGTGGGGGATGACTATAAGTGCGTTAACACACGATGACGCACGGAGCAGCAATCGTCAGTCCGCCATTTGTGAAGCAAGGAGTTGTATGAAACCGCACTTAAAAGCACACACGGTGACGAATTGACGCACCGGGTGTGGTTCTATGGACTGACATCTGCCGCTCCATCAGTGCGTCATCGTGTGTGAACGCACTTATAGTCATCCCCCACTCGCTGTCTGGACTTTATTGTCTATACAAGGTCTAACAAAATTAGGTGAAACTATTTTAAGGGGATGATCAGACCATCAAACCGAACAACTTTCTCTATGGGACCTACATCGAAATCGCCAAAAAAAAATCAGCTGTTCCATACAAATCTACTCGACCCAAATGTATGGGACAGCAGATTTATTTTTCGGATTTCGGTATTTGTCCCATAGAGAAAATTGTTCAGTTTGATGGTCGGATCATCCCCTTATAATAGTTTCAGCTAATTTTGTTAGACCTTATATAGTGTTGTGATTGGTCGCAGTTGATACTGGGTTACACTAGTTACAGTGGTGGGAATGTGAGGTGGGCATAGGCCCGAAATAATGCGATATTTTTGCCGTGGTGTGGTTGTAGTTTACAAAATATTTCTAAATATTATGCTGACTGTTTTTCAAGGGGATTATCAGACTATCAAACTGAACAACTTTCTCTATGAGTCCAAGATCGAAATCGCGAAAAAAAATCATCTGTCCCATACATTTAGGTTGAGAGAGTTTGCAGTTTTGTATGGAACAGCGGATTTTTATCGCGATTTCGTTGTTGGTCCAGACAAAAAGTTCTCTAATTTGATGGTCTGATGATCCCCTTAAAAACAGATCACATAAAAAGAAGGAGCCTGTAATGCCATACAATAGTAAACTCTTTCTAATATTCAATTCAGTCCGTTTCCCAACATCAGTGCCGATAAAGTGATGACTACTGCATAACTACAGATGTATAAATAACTACTTTTTGCCTGCGATATAGTTTCCGCTTTCATCTTTGTATAGATCTTCGTTGACGCCGTAGTACGAAGGCGCGTTGGGGCAGTCAACCTGGAATAAGAAAAAAGTTTAATTTTAGTCTGTTGCACGTTGCAGCAAGATATGAACACTTAATTATGAGGACCTGGGTTCGAATCCGCACGGATGAAATGCTATGGGTCAATGAGTTTTTCTAACTTAATACATAATACCGACTGCTCTCAAACGGTGAAGGAAAACATCGTGAGGAAACCTGCATATGCAGAAGAAGAAATTCTGATGCGTATGTGAAGTCTACCAATCCGCATTGGGCACGCGTGGTGGACTAACGCCCGAACACCCTCCTAGAGGGTAGGCCTGTGCCCTGCAGTGGGACGTATATAGGCTGATGATGAACCGCGTTCCTAAGAGTGCAGCGTGGGTAGGCCCCCCACAAGATGGACTGATGACCTTGTGAAGGCGGCGAGAAGCCGTTGGATGAGGGCAGCGCAGGACCGGTCGTTGTGGCGATCCTTGGGGGAGGCCTATGTCCAGCAGTAGATCATAGTCTATCGGCTGAGATGATGATGATGATTGTAACAATTACCTTGAAGAACCAGTCGCAGACCCTCAGCCTCTGATTGAAGACGGTCCCGGGGCCGCAGATGAAAGAGTACTGTATGTTCCCTCCGATGCCAGGGACGCACCAGTGCCAGACCTGAAATATAGTAACAATATAGTAATCATTTATTCAGATTCAAGGCAATATCCGCTACAAGCTTCGTCAATGGAGCACACAAGATAAAATCCTCATGCAAGCTTCGTCAGATTATCACTAACTAATCTAAAGGCACTGCCCTGTGCAACCCTGGTTCAAAGGTCCCTAACATACTGGCCGCATTGCCCCTCTGGATGACCAGTGAAATTTTCTGCACCAGAAAGGTTCCCAAGCGTGGGTCCCCCCCCCCTTAGTCCGCATTCGCTGCCCTATCTCCCTTACAAAGTCCTTGGCATCGACCCCCAAAGGACTCCAGTCTCAAAAGTGGCCGGCACGAAATCGTACCCTTGCTCCAGGTTGGCATATGGCGTCCGCTTTAGCCTCGCATTGTTTGTCAATACTCAATATTTATTTATTTCCATAATTACAGCATTCATTACTTGTCTCAGGTAGGATGGAGCATATATTTGGTTCTGGATTTTACTTTGGCTTTGACTCTTTGACTTTATAGCTTTGAATTTGGCTTTAACAGTGACTTGCAGCGAACTCGAACTATAAAGAGAGGATTAGTTAGGCCATCAAACTGAACAACTGTTCAAATGTATTTGTTCTGTTTTATCGTGTACCCTACCTATCCACTACCATCTTTTTACCATACTTAAAATTTACCTACTGTTTTTGCATAATCGCAAGTACCTAATTGGGACAAACTTGGTAGAATAAATCATAGCGCCTTTAATAAAGTTAGAGCATTTAAAACATGGTCGAGGGCCAAGTAATAATGTTTTATTTTTGTCACTAGGATCTAGTGGGAATAGAAATAATAATATTCTACTTCCCCGTTATTCCGGGGACCTAGTGAGAAAACGGATCACTGCAGAACTTTTGCTCCACCACGGAACTATTTTTCATAAATTATTAGAATTAATATTTTACGCCTGATTATAACATTACAGCAATATACAAGACAGATAATAGTGAACATTGACAGACACAATTTCTTTCTGGTCTGTGGACACAATCTACCTGGCGGGTGGGGGGTTCGGTGGCTGAACTTGCGTTCACAAACGACGATGCATTGACGGAGCGACAGATGTCAGTCCGTCATTTGTGAAGAAAGGAGTTGCATGAAACTGCACGTAGAAGCACACACGGTGCGTCAATCCGTCACCGTATGCGCTTCTGCGTGCAGTTTCTTAGAACTCCTTGCTTCACAAATGACAGACTGACATGACGTCTCGACTGTGTAACCTGTGATGTTTTGGCGGCAAAACGCATGAACCTCCTCGGAGATAGATACCCAAAACCGGGAGATCTTATGTTCCTTCCCCTCAATGGGACCTCCTTCATTGAACATGTATTTGAAGGGTGAAGAAAGCAAATCGTATTGGGGCTAACACAAAAGATCCCACTGGGTCGAAGTGTTGCTGGCTTGCCAGCCCCCACAACAAGATAAGATAAGATAGGCGCTTATTATCTTACCTGACACATGGTCTCCGGATCAGCATAATAGCCCGGTATTTTGTCGTCACAGGTGAATGATAGTCCCTTGGGCACTTCTTCGTACACCGGGTAGTCCTGCCCCGGGATGTATCCGTCCAACTGCTGCAATGGGAACAGACAATACGAATGAAGCGATTTCATAATAAAAAAACAGTTGGAATATGTTCCGTATTTTTTTGATTCCCTTATTTTAGGGAGCAATTTATTAATTCATTAATAGGATCTGTGATAGGATTAAGAAGGTGAAATTCACGGACCTGAAAAAAAACGGACGTAATGTGACACTAAAAAGATGTGAAGCATGCAATGTCCTCCATTTTCGTTTGTTCTACAAGGGACCTACACTCACACAGATGCACTAGCTCTAGGCGCAGGTGCTACAGCACGCACACAAAGAAATGGGCGCTTCACTCGTGATTAGACGAGATTGCGTCCGTCTTTTCTTCAGGTCCGTGGTTAAATTATGTATAACGAAGCATGATTTAGCGTTCGTTTCGTACAGCACGCTACGTATTTTGCCAATGTACGTAATCTGCTGGTAAAAGGGAATTAATGAATCGTTCTGTCGGCCAACAGTCCCGTGGCAAACTTGTCGTCGGAGAACGATTGCTGAATCTGCCAATGCAATACCTAAAATAACAAAGATGCATGAAGGCACATCTTTATTTTTATCGTTTTATCCGGGTAGGCATGCTACTGGTTATGTTTTATCTCGTCACGATCGAACACTGGAGACGTAAGAAGTCGCGGGCAAAAGGTAGTTAAAACTAATTTAATATTATTCCTAACTAATCTAGATTAAGGATAAACATAAAAACAATACAATAATTATAAGCTGATAACCATACAGACGTCAATATCCGACACAAATCCATTCATTATAGTTGATAATGATTTTTTAATTAGAATATAATTATTTTAACACGGAGGAGCTACTATAGTTTTATGTTTCAATTTTAACTATGAACTTCCCACTAGCATATGTATGTCTGCCTACTAAAAAATAAATATAGAGGGTGTAAACTTAAGGGGGCGTGTATGCTCACGACTTTATTCCCCGAGGGGATAGTCAGAGATATTCTGAAACCTCCGAATATCCACGTTTCACTAGTAGTACTGAAACTTTGCTCAGTGTGACAATTTATAAATCGTTTCCTTATAACAAGAATGTCACATTGTAGTCACTGTCGATTTTTTTATTTATCGTGTCATTTCGAGTTCGAATTCAGAGATATTCTGACAACGCAGAACATCACCTTTCACCAGTAGTACCGAAACTCGCCGCTTATAATGCACAGTGGGTGCAATACATGCCCCAAAATTGACCTTATTATCCTTAAGTTATTACCCGATTATTCCTTCACCAAAAAGCCAGTGGTGTCACAAATCGTACATGAATTCTGTAAATAATTGGTACAAGTCCGTCTGGACGAGGATCGAACCATCGCCTCCTGTACGGCAGGCAAGGTTACTCGCCACTGGACCACCACGCACGATTTCGAGTTCAAATTCCAACTCTCAGAATATCAGCTATGAGCCTCATCTGGCAGCACAAAATCTCACCTTTTCACGCTCTATCCTTTTCTGTCGCTCAGGCACGTCATTGGTTAGAGCGCGAAAGGCCGCAACACTGCCGGTGGTGCCGCATGCGATCGCATACCCGCTATCTTTCTCGCCCTAGCAAATGACGTTCCTGGAGTGCGATTTTTGAATCTCATTCGCTGAGCTCAGCAGTTGTAAATGTCAAAATTACTACGGAGATACACATCTTTCTACTGCTGATTTGGCTTTAAAAAATCGGTCTCCTGTAGTATGATTTTTGAAAATATAATCAGCATTAGAAAGATGCATATCTCCACAGTTATTTTGACATTTTCAACTGCTGAGCTCAGCGAATGAGATTCAAAAATCGCACTCCTGGAGCGACAGAAAAGGATGGAGCGACGGAAAAATGCGATTCGGTGCTGGCAGATGAGGTTCAAGCCTTTGTCTACTTGGCTTGCACCTTGGTATAAATAGAGCTCCATAAAATATGTGACAGACAGACAGACAGAAGTTTGCATAAAATAACAATAACATAATCTCACGATCTAAATAACCATCTTATTATTGCATTACCGTCTAACTAGTCACAATTATAGTTTAATTATAATCACAGTTATAGGAAAATTATAGTTTGACGAATGACTGTGTCAGTTTAACTTTATAATTGTATTAATTTACAATTGTATTAACTGCCTCCGTGGGTTTTAAGAACATTGGGCTCTTGACACGGAGGTCGTGGGTTCGATTCCCACGGGGGACACCTAGTGATATCTCACTTTGTGCGTTTTTCCCCAGTTGGTTAGGACATTGCAGGCTGAATCACCTGATTGTCTGAAAAGAAAGATGATTTCGTGCTTCGGATGGCACGTTAAGCCGTTGGTCCCGGCTACTATCTCTGGTGGTAGTAGTCGTTACATTAAAACCAAGTCAGAGGCCGTAAGGCGGTCTGAAAAAACCAGGGCTTGCCCACACAATAAGACGAAGAACAATTGTATTATTTTATATTTATCTGCTTATAAAAGACATCATACGATTTCGTCCAAAATGTGAAAGTGCCGGCCAAATAAAAAAATGTGGTATTCTGTAAGGACATGTCGGTCTAAGAATTTATTATTATTATATGTCACCAAAGCTCCTACAGCTTCATAAATCAGCATTTTCATACATTTATGATGTAAAACATTTACAGCTTTTATGCCATAAAAAATGCTTAGATGGACAAGTTTTAACAGAATATAAGTAGCATTAGTTTTTGTTGGCACTTTCACATTTGGACCAAAATGTATGAAACGCGTGCAAGTGCGATTCGATGTACAATCAAATGCCTAAAAATGCCACCTTTTTTCTTTTCGCCGATATATTTAGCTCGGCCATCTATCAAAAGGTCAACTCAACTCAACTCAACTCAAAATTTTTTATTCAAAATAATAAATCACTTAGATAACTTTCTGACGTCATTTTTGATTCTACCCTTCGATCAAAATAAAATGAATGGATAGGCCTTAAGCGAACATTTCAAACCAGAAAAATGAGGCAAAACAAATGAAATTTTTACTTGTCACTTGTATGAAAGTGCCCTAGATTTGACAGATAATGGCGCTAGTTTGTATGTACCAAGTGCACCAGTAGTTTGCTTCAACTTACCGCGCTTTAGGCCTATCCATTCATTTTATTTTGATCGAAGATTCTACCACCGCTTCGGAAGGTGTTCCGTTGTAGAGAAGATGCGGCCAGAAACTCTACAACACACTTCTTTTAAACAAAACAAAATATACAAAGTACAAATATTGAATTACATAGTGTAACATTGTCAAGACCAGACATTTTGGTCATTCAAATAATCATCGAGTTTATAGTAACCTTTTTTACAGAGGACTTGTTTAACATGGGATTTAAACTTTTTGTCTGGCAAGTTTAGAATATCCTCTGGTATCTGGTATATATTATAATAGCGTATACAGTGCCCCATGAAAGATGTGTTGACCTTACTGAGTCGAAAATGTGGGAACACTAATTTATTTTTATTTCTTGTATTGTAATTATGAACGTCACTGTTTTTGGGAAAGAGAGACAAATTTTTGCGAACGTATAAAATATTTTCGTAAATATATTGACTGTAGAAAGTCAAAATACTGTTATCTTTAAAAAGATCTCGTAATGAATCTCGACAACGCAGATTATAAATGGCTCGAATTGCCCGTTTTTGAAGGATAAAGACTGTCTCAACGTCTGTAGCACGGCCCCACAGCAAAATACCATAAGACATAATACTATGGAAGTAGCTGAAGTACACAAGTCTTGCAGTAGCTATATCGGTTAGCTGTCTGATTTTTCGAACTGCATAAGCTGCCGAGGTGCCTCAGACCATCAAACAACAACATACAAACAACATGTAAATAGTTCTCGACCCATATGTATGGTACAGCTTGTTAGAATATGCTATTTATGGCAACACTTATTTTAGAAAAGGTGGCAATTACGGGTGACGTGAGATGTCAATTAAACTGATTGTGACACTTCTGCGCGCGCGACTGCGAAAGAGTTTTTCAAAGTGTTATTTGAAGATTAAAAACCTGAAAATATAAACTATTATCCTAGTCTTTCATTCAAAAAACTACTGAGTTCAACGCCGAACACCAAATGGAGGTCTGAAGACAGTGGCAAGTTTTCAGTTCAGAAGAGGGAAGTCTATCGCGCCTAATCGGCTGGTGAAGTGAGATTGTTTGATTGTGAATCGTGATTGTGGCTTTTGTTAATCATAATTGAAGCTAAGAAAAGTAATAACCTACCTACAGCTACGTGTACCTACCCAGGTAACCAACGTGAGTTCACCTGTACCTATCTACCACGGTCTGATTGAGGAAGCAATAAGGTCAGTCAAGTGATTTTCTTCAGATCGAGAAACTTTATAAAAGTCGTTAAAGTAAGATGAAAGTAAGCTGAGTTACTCAAAAACATAATACCTACACAGTGCAGACCTTTACCAATACAGAAAATATTAACAACAAATACCAAACTTTTGACGAATGTGCGTGTATCACCGTGTTATGTACCGGCGTTAAACCGGCGTGTACCGGCGTTGTTGGTTATCCAGCCTTGTGACAGGGATTTGGACAATTTGTTTCTGCTTTATTCTTAACTGGTTTTTACAATTTGTTTCCTACTTTACCGTTACAACAATTTGTATTACTTATTAATTCTCAATTGGTATAAGAGATTTGAATAGAATTAAGTAAAAGGTTTATACCTAAACCTTTGAGATAATAATAATGGTCAAACAAGATATAGATACCTACAGATATTATTAATTTGTGTATACTGCTCTAAATTTCGAATGTTTTGACATTGTGGACCATTGTTGTGAAGTTTATGTGTTGGATTTGTTCTGATCTGGGTGTCTAAGGTGTCTTGTGTTTAGTTGGTAACTATGGGATCAAATTCAAGGAAACGCAGTCATTCAATATCATCATCAGACGATGATACAAGTCCTGAACGAAAGAAAAGTAAAGCATCACATAGAAAGCATAGAAAATCGCATAAACAGCAACGTGACCACAGAGCAAAGAGTCGTAATCAAAGATCACGAACATTAAGTGTGTGCACGGGTACGCCGCCCCGACCACCACCACCTGACCCAAATGCATTTGCACAACTAATGAGTACTGCATGGACTCATGGATTTACAGCGAACATTAATGTTATTCCTGAATTCGACCCCAGCGATAGTACACAAAACATAGAGTCATGGATCCATAAGGTTAACGAGTGTTCTAAAATCTATTGTTGGAATGAAAAGCAAACCTCACACTATGCCTTACCAAAGTTGACTGGTCTCGCGAAACGTTGGTACCAAGGTTTACCCTCTTTGCCATTTACGTGGGACCAATGGGTTGAAAAGTTGAGATCTGCTTTTCCATCCACGGAAAATTATGGGGATATGCTGAGTAAAATGTTGCAAGTGCGTTGCAGAGTAGGTCACTCATTGGACACTTACTATTATGAGAAAATGGCACTTATAAACAAATGTGAGATTAGTGGACGAAAGGCTGTTGGTTGTTTAGTGCATGGAATTGATGATAAATTTATACGGATGAGTGTCAATGCTTGCCGGTTCGAGGAACCTGAACAGTTACTCTCATACATGCGTACCTTAGCTCAAAGTGATGGGTATACACAAATAAGACGTAGGTTGTTTCCAAATAGAGAATCTAAGCAAACTACTCACCCAAGCAGTGCAGTAAACAACCAACATACTCAGGATGTTCCCAAAACAGATATAGTTTGTTTTGGCTGTGGTGAAGTAGGTCACATACGTTCCAAGTGCCCAAAATCTGTAAAGAAGTGTAACTTATGTCGGAAAGTAGGGCATATAGCCCGTGATTGTAGAAGTCGAACATTATTAGCGATTACTGGTCCTGATGAGAATGACCAAGAGGCAGGGGCGCGCCAGCCACCAACTGATAATGTAATGAATATACAATCATGTGGACAAGACAGTTCTAAATATTATAAAGAAGTAAAAATTAATAACATCATGAAGGTTGCATTCATTGATTTGGGTAGTAGTTGTTCAATTATAAGAGAGTCGGATGCTAGAGAGATTTTCGGTCACTGGGACGAGTCGTCCAATGTTCCCAACCTTAGAGGTTTTGGTAACTCACATGTTATACCATTAGGCAAGTGTAAGGGAACGGTAAGCTTAGATGGAATCGATGTGGATCTAGAAATGATAGTAGTATCAGATCAGTTCATGCGTAATGCGCTTATCATAGGTCAAACATTCACTGAATTACCTAACATAGCCATTCACAAAACTTCCGATCAGTTGATATTTTATGAAGTACCTCTGCCTTGCACAAGTGAAACTGCTAAAGTAAATCTAAAACTCTCTTCAAACTTTACATTAGACGGTTCAACTACATCCCCAGTGGAAGTGAACGCTGATCATTCGTTTTCTGGTGCATTATATCTACCTGGCGGATGTTGTAGAGAACAGAATAGACAGTATATAGTACTACCGGGATTGTACATGTTTTCCAATGGAAAGGGATTTTTGATGCTGACCAACTTAACTGACAAAATTATAAATTATAAGTGTGACAGTATCATAGCGAGAGGATTGACTTTTGAAGAGCCAACAGATTTATATGTGGGAAAGACAGAAACTGCTACGGACACAAATGTGAATGTACCTAAAACACCTAGTCAGAAACCGTTACCTCTAGAATCGTTAAAATTAGGGACACAGTTAAACGATCAACAAGTTGATTCATTACATGCATTACTGCAAAAGTATAGGGATTGTTTTGCTTTAGACCTGTCCGAGCTTGGTGAAACAAATATTATGCAAATGGATATCAAGCTTAATGATGATACACCGGTAGCCTACAATCCATATCGCATGTCATTTAAGGAAAGAGAACAATTGTCAACTATAATAGACGACTTACTGCGTAATGGAATCATTCGACCTAGTTCTTCTTCTTATGCCAGTCCAATCATTTTAGTGAATAAGAAAAATGGACAAAAACGGTTGTGTGTGGACTACCGTGCCCTTAATAGAAAAACTTTAAAGGATAAATACCCATTACCTCGCATAGAGGACAAGCTGGACACCCTTGGCGGTAACAACTATTTTACGAGTTTGGATCTAGCTTCTGGTTACTACCAAGTACCAGTCGCAGAGCAGAGTAAACACTTGACAGCATTTGTCACTCCGGAAGGTTTGTACGAATATAACCGAATGCCATTCGGATTGGCAAATGCTCCAAGCGTATTCCAGAGGACTATGAATTTAATGATAAAAAAAGCTGGCAACACCCGTGTAATGGCTTATATGGACGACCTTTTGATACCTTCAACAACGATAGAGGAAGGATTAGAAAGCTTGGAACAGGTATTTATGATGCTAAGAGACGCCAAGCTAACCCTCAACGTTGAGAAGTGCTCGTTCTTTCAGGAGCGCGTAGATTATTTGGGATACGAGATAACCAAAGACGGATTGAGACCTGGTGAACACAAAATAGCAGCAGTGGAAAAATTTCCAGTTCCAAAAGACGTCCATGAAGTCCGGCAATTTGTGGGTCTAGCAAGTTATTTCAGGAGGTTCGTTAAAAACTTTTCAATCATTGCTAGACCATTAACCGTTCTTACAAAGAAAAATGAGCCATGGCGATTTGGACCAGATCAAGTAAAAGCGTTTAATGATCTTAAAGAGAGGTTGACTTCTAGACCAATCTTGGCTCTATTTGACCCTAAGGCAAACCTAGAAGTGCACACAGACGCGAGTAAATATGGTATCGGGGCTATCTTACTACAGGATAATGGCAGGGGGCTCCAGCCTATCGCGTACTACAGTCGCCAGACTTCGCCAGAGGAGCAGAAATTTCACTCATATGAGCTGGAGACCCTTGCCGTCATCACTGCTCTTAATCGGTTTCGCGTGTATTTGCTGGGCGTAACATTTAAGCTGGTTACGGACTGTAGCGCAGTTCGTAGCACGATGACCAAAAAGGACCTGATCCCGCGCGTAGCTCGCTGGTATTTAGCTATGCAAGAGTTCGATTTTAGTATCGAATATCGCGCTGGATCCAAGATGGCTCACGTAGATGCTCTGAGCCGACGTCCAGTGGAACCATATGAACAGTCGGGCGACGTTGAACTAGACGTCTTACGTATTGACTCCACTAATGACTGGCTTCAGACTGTGCAACAATCGGACTCAGAGTTACAGAGAGTCGTTGATATTTTGAAGGATCCTGCCATGAACAACGTGGTTGAGATAAAAAACAATTTCACTCTAAAAAATGATCGTCTCTACAGAGTGACCAAGAAAGAAAATGAGGTTAATCTCCTTTGGGTTGTTCCGAAGTCTGTACGATGGCAGATTCTCAAGATGCAACATGATGAGGTCGGACATTTTGGGTTTGATAAAACGTATGAGCGGATTCGGAAGGTTTATTGGTTCAAAAATATGCGGAAGTTTGTTAAAAAATATTGCAAAGCTTGTTTACACTGTGCACACAACAAAGTCCCAAGTGGACCCAAGGAAGGTATGTTGCATCCGATCCCGAAGCCTGATAAACCTTTCGATACGCTACATGCGGACCATTGTGGACCATTTCCTCAGAGCAAACGTGGTAATTGCTATATACTGGCAATAATTGATTCGTTTACGAAGTACATTTATATTAAACCGGTTAAAAACTGTAAAACAAAGACGACTATCGGTGTTTTTGACGAATATTTCTCTCTATTTGGGGTACCAAGGCGTCTTATTACAGATAGGGGTACAAGTTTTACTAGTCATACCTTTAATAGTTTTATCAAAGAAAAGGGGATCAAGCATATTTTAAATGCGGTAGCTACGCCTCGGGCCAACGGCCAAATAGAGAGATATAATCGTACTATTATAGACTCAGTCACA
Source organism: Agonopterix heracliana (assembly GCA_963693445.1). Taxonomy (NCBI): domain Eukaryota; kingdom Metazoa; phylum Arthropoda; class Insecta; order Lepidoptera; family Depressariidae; genus Agonopterix; species Agonopterix heracliana. The sequence goes on from OY856334.1 coordinate 1,150,627, forward strand.
TCTTGCAATCATGGTCGGCCGGAAAATGAATGGGATGTTGTGATCCCAAAAGTGCAATGGGGCCTCAACAACACCCTAAATAAGGGCACTGGTAAAACTTCCGCCGAAATCTTGTTCGGAATAAATCCCACTGGCCGATCTGATGGCATGATGAACGACTTGGTTTCCGATTCACAAATAATTAATGATCGTAACGAAATCAGGAACGAAGTTACAGAAAAAAATGTGATTGAGCAAGAAAAACAAAAGGAACGTTTTGACAAAAGACGAAAAGAGGCTACAGAGTATAAGGTCGGTGATCTTGTGAGAGTTGAAAGAGAAATAAGTGGTCTACCGGGTCAGAGCAAAAAACTTCTGCCTAAGTGCAGCGGACCGTATAGGATTTCCAGAGTACTGGGCAATGACAGATATGAGGTGGTTGATACCCCAATTACTAAGAAAGATGGAAAGTCGTCGTACAAAAACGTGTTTTCGGTTGACAAAATACATCCTTGGTTAGTGTTTACAAATGATCCCATAGCTACTGACTCTGATGGCGATACAAATTAGTTGAGTGAATAATCTTTCAAGTATACAATTATTTGTATAGTTCTGAGTTGGTTGATTCCGCAATTTGGGAAGTTGTTGATAATTTGGATTTTATGTTAATGTTTAATAGTTAGTACTTTGCAATTGTTTTATTTAGATTTATGTTGGTGTTTTGGGGAAGCCCTGTGTGGCCTGGAGTGTTCCCTGGTTGTGTCCTGTGTGGCTATTCATTGGCGACAGTTGGTCGGTTTGGGGAAGTCCTGTGTGGCCTAGAGTGTTCCCTGGTTGTGTCCTGTGCGGCTATTCATTTGGCGACAGTTGGTCGGTTATAGTTTGGCGACAGTTGGTCGGTTTGGGGAAGTCCTGTGTGGCCTGGGGTGTTCCCTGGTTGTGTCCTGTGCGGCTATTCATTGGCGACAGTTGGTCGGATATAGTATGGCGACAGTTGGTCGGTTTGGGGAAGCCCTGTGTGGCCTGGGGTGTTCCCTGGTTGTGTCCTGTGTGGCTTTTCATTGGCGACAGTTGGTCGGATATATAGCGACAGTTGGTCGGTTTGGGGAAGCCCTGTGTGGCCTGGAGTGTTCCCTGGCTGTGTCCTGTGTGACTATAAGCTTGGGTACGATACAATTTATAATAGAATTAGTTTTGAAATAAATACTTATTATTGATTCGTTAATTGTGTAACAGCAGAAGGTCACAATTCTAAATTATAACTTCAGTGTCTTAGGTTGATTTAAGCTAAGGTATTAAATTATAATGCCTATTATTAATTATATATATAGTCGCGAGGTCGCGTCTGTTGTCAGAATTGGCCGAATGTTAGAATATGCTATTTATGGCAACACTTATTTTAGAAAAGGTGGCAATTACGGGTGACGTGAGATGTCAATTAAACTGATTGTGACACTTCTGCGCGCGCGACTGCGAAAGAGTTTTTCAAAGTGTTATTTGAAGATTAAAAACCTGAAAATATAAACTATTATCCTAGTCTTTCATTCAAAAAACTACTGAGTTCAACGCCGAACACCAAATGGAGGTCTGAAGACAGTGGCAAGTTTTCAAGCTGTTAGTGCGTTCACACACGATGACGCATTGACGGAGCGGCAGACGTCAGTCCGTCATTTGTGAAGCAAGGAGTTGTATGAAACCGCACGTAGAAGCACACACGGTGACGCATTGACGCACCGTGTGTGGTTCTATGAACTGACGTTTGCCGCTTCGTCAGTGCGTCATCGTGTGTGAACGCATTACATAGTTTCAGCTAATTTTGTGGGCACCACTGTTGGACCTCCCATAGAAAATCGTTCGGCTGATCCGCACATTTGTATGGGAGGTTTAAAAAATGTTTCACGTTTTTCGACCCATTTTCTTCAGGGAAAGTTGTTTATAGGTAGTTTCGTTGTCTGAATAACCCCTTTAAATTTTTTTTTTTAAACTTTGGTTACTTACCGCTAACGATCTATCTATTAGATACATAAACACTGCTAGAACCCCTATGGAACCCAGATGCATGCCGCACAATCTCGTCTGTGTCATCTTGACTGCGGTACCCTAATATTGAGTTGATGTTTAAAACCTGTAACAAAGAAAACAAATATTTAAGAAAATATACAGGGTGTTTCATAAGTAACAATAAATATTTGAAACTCTAAAGGGGGTTGTTTAGACCGTCAAACTGAACAACTTTCTCTATGGGACCAACATCGAAATCGAAAAAAAAAAATGCATATCCCATACCTACATATTTTAGCTCTAGTCGATTTGTAGAGTAGGTATAGAACATCAATTTTTTTTTTCGCGATTTCGATATTGGTCCCATAGTGAAAGTTGTTCAGTTTGATGGTCTATACCACCCCATTAAAGGTTTATTTGTATTTTTGTAACACCTTGTATAGAAAACCCTGTACTTTTCTGTTTTAAAAATGAATAAATTGTTATATACAGGATGAAATTGATATCATTAGCATCCTTTTAAACTAAGAGTCTACCCATCAAACTGAACAACTTTTACTATGGGAGCAGACCAATCGGAGTAAAAAAAAATCTGCTGTCCCATACATTTGAGTCGTGGTAGGCAGCGGCGGGCGGGTGCAGTTTAGTATGGGACAGCAGATTTTTTTTTGCTCCGATTGGGTGTTCAGTTTGATGGGTAGACTCTTAGTTTAAAAGGATGCTAATCATATCAATTTCACCCTGTATATCTTTTATACAGGGTGTAAGGGACAGCCCTCCGCAAACTGAAACGGTGAACTCAGACCATGAAACTGAACAACTTTCACTATGGAGCCTACCTCAGAAAACGCGAAAAAAAATCAGCTGTCCCATACATTTGGGTCGGGTAGGTACGGCAGTTTTGTATGGGACAGCTGATTTTCGCGTTTCCTGAGGTAGGCTCCATAGTGAAAGTTGTTCAGTTTCATGGTCTGAGTTCACCGTTTCAGTTTGCGTAGGGCTGTCCCTTACACCCTGTATAAGCCCACAACTAACAAGTATCTATGCTCATAAAACAGTTTCATGACTGGCTGACTGACTGACTGACAAACAACACAGCCTAATCAACTGAAGATAGAAATATGAATTTTGAAATACTTATTTTACAGAGCAGATTTACACCCTGTATGTGTATAGTTACCCTAACTACATACATTCACGCCACTGTCCCATAGGCAGAGACCACGGACCGCCACACGCTACGACTCTAACACACTTCTTTAGCCTCATTCACATTCATACATCTCTTCATGCACTTCCGTCGATTGAGGGTGCTACGCACTTGCCCTTTTTGGAAAAGATCATTGATTTGATCATGGTATGTTTTCCTCGGACGGCCTCTCACCTATCTGTTTTGTAAAAAAGTCGTAAGTAGGTATTTTCACTTTTGGAAATGTCCTTCACCCCAAAAATTCCCCACAAATAAAACAATATTCAACAATGTATAGTTAACAACAAAAACTGTCTCCTACAATATCTTGTAACATTAATTAACTTAAAAGAATAGAACAAAGGCAGGGTACGGTCAGCAAAAACGAGGAACATACGATTACAATTGTAATTGAGGTAATTGCAGAATTGTGATCGATTATGCAAAATTGTGAGAGATAGCAGTCGATATTATCCGATTGTGTTTAGTGGGTATGATACGGGTGGTAGAATAATCGTTAAGGGGCCATAGGTCCAGACGAATATTTTCTATGAGAAACGCGATTGCCGAGCGCTCCGAAAAGTGTGTGCGTGAGCCGTATTTTCGATTAAAAACAACTAACCAAAGTACTTTTTCTAGATTTTATTTATGATTGCACTAGTTAAACTAATGGTGAATATGTGAGTATAAATACCAACAATCGGAAACTATTTTAAGTTCCTCTAAACCGAGAAAAATGTTTAAAAATGCATGAAAATACGTCATCTTTGTGACGATTTTCTATCGAGTGAAGTAATTCCAATCGTGTATTCAGTTGATGATTGCACTAGATGAAATATCCAAAAATACTGAGGTATGACTTTAGTTTCGGTAAATGGTATAAATCTAGTCGTAAAATGAAAAATAAAAGATGCCTCCGAGGTATTTCCACCTACTATTACGTCTTAATCTAAGTTGGTTCCGGTTATTGCTGGTTGCTTAGAAAAAGTATATGTCTAGAATGAGCCTCACGAATATCCCGTATAAAACAAAAGGGGCCAAGTTTCGTGGGTTGGTGTGCGATAGGCGCCATACAAAATATGTATGTGTGTGTGTATATGTATAGGGTTTAGGAACCAGTACTGGTTCCAATTTTTTCGGCGCTTTCGTATCTTCGACTGTCAATCTTGACATATAACTTTATCAAAGGCTGGTTGATTCTTTTTTCACTCATCCATCACCCGCTAAATCGCACAACTCTGTTGGCAAGCCAGCCGCCTGAGAAATGAGCGGTTTCTTTTCTTTTTTAAACTTAGTTCGTTAAAAACTCGACAGATGGCATGTTTATCGCTCCATAGAGCCGTTCGCGAGATTTTGGAACCCTGCCTTTTTTTTGGAACGCCAAGGGATCGAGCCCATACAGCCAAGTCAGGCTTAAAAAGTTTCGAATTTTCGACTAAAATGATTTAGTAAATAATTAAAAATGCCATTAAAAGATGCGTTGGCATATTCTTGATCATCCTTTCCCTCTTTATTATTTTAAAGAAATACTTTTTTGACATTTTGACGTTTATTCGCACAGACCGTAGCGCCATCTATCGATCCCCTAGAAAACCAAAAGAAAAACGCTAATTACCCGTCAAGTCCTTGTACAGACTATAAAATTAAAAGCGGTGCTGCAGACCAATAAACTGAGCAACTTTCACTATGGAGCCCACCACAGAACATTAGAGGGATTAGAAGTGCAAAGTAGGCGTGGAACGCGTCGCCACAGGTTATGCAATGATTTGCATAACTCCATAAGGCACGTGGCGTGGTGCGAGCGAGAGGGCATGAGTAGTTGTAGCAGAGTGAGCGGAGAGCAAAAGCGCTACTTAGCATTTCTAACACCTCTTATAATGTTCTGTGTAGCCACCATCGAAATCTCAAAAATGTGTTTAGTCTATAGAAAATCTGGTACCATTTAACAGACATATTTCCAGGTTTAGGCAGATTTACAATGTCAGTTTATAGCTATTAAGACCTGTCCCTGAAAAATATAATTTATCGTTTTAAAGGCAGTGACCTTTTTTGTTTATAACGTATTTTTATTATTAGATCTCTTTTTAGGATTCCACTGAAAATTTATAAAAAGCTAAAACTATAATTTTACTCTCCGGACTTGAGGCGAGAAAGACAAGGCCCATAGTGGGATTAGACAATTTGCAAGCTGATGTGGCTATAGACTGATCATAATTATGATGATACCTATTATTATTATTTGAGGTTGGGCTATTTGCTTTACGCATACGGGAATGCAGGTTTCCTCACGATATTTCCTTCACCGCCAAGCTAGTAAACGATAAATACAACCGTACATAATTCCGAAGAACTTAGTGGTACAAACCAGAAATCGAACCGCCGCCTCGCTTTTTAGGCGCAAGCTCTCTTCCATATGGGCTATAATTGCTCTTAGAATTCTTATGATACCTGAACCGATGCGTCAGAGTTCTAGAAGAGAGACCATGAACTGTCAGGTGTGGAGTGGGACGCTTCGGTGCTGGACTGATGACCAGAGACTGGTAGCGGGGAATGATTGGATGAGGAAGGCCGAGGGGAGAATTTGTCGTGCGCCTTGGGAGATATCTATGTTTCTACTCCAATTGGCAGAAACAGCAATGCCCAGGGTCCAGCTGCTGCTTACTACGGACTATTGGAGGAACCCACCTAGGTGCAGAATGGGTACGGACTTCGGCACAGGACGTTGCTGGGGCTACGCGGCAGAATTGGTTAGCTGAGATCGGTGAGGTGAGAGAATGCAGTGAACTACTATAGTACTACTACTATAGTAGGCGGATAATTATGATGAATAAACATTCAAGACTAGGTACTATTTTATTATTATCAGCCATTGATGTCCCACTGTTGAGCAAATGCCTCCCTCCGTTCTCTTCAAGAGTCTCTGATCCGCGTTTCGACAGGCCAGTTCTTAAGGAAACCATCAATTTCGTCCCGTTACCTTCGTCTAAGTCTGTTTCGACACCGATTTAGTTTCGTTGGGGAACAGTTGGAGGTGGTTTTGGCTCATAGTCATCTGGCATGCAGAAGATAGTGTCCAGCCCAATCCAACTTTAGATTGGGAGCAGTGGTAGCGACGTCTGTCACTTGGGTTCTGGAGCGAATGACTTCGTTTTAAGCCTGCTGCGCTCCATAGCTCTCTGACAAACCTTGAGGCTTGACTTCTGTTTGTTCGTCAAAGACCACGTTTGAGCACCGTACGTGAGAATCAGAAGAGTGCACTCTGCAAGCTGAATCTCTCTCAAGACTGCCTCCGTTGTTAAGAGCATTGGGCTCTTGAGACGGAGGTCATGGGTTCGATTCCCACGGGGGACACCTAGTGATATGTCTCTTTGTGCTTTTTTCTCCAGTTGGTTAGGACATTGCAGGTTGAATCTACCTGAATGTCTGAAAAGAAAGATAATTCCGTGCTTCGGATGGCACGTTATGAAGATGGTCCCGGTGACTATCTCTGGTGGTAGTAGTCGTTACATAAAAACCACGTCAGAGGCCGTGAAGCGGTTTGAATAAACTCTGACACCAGGGCTTGCCCACACGATAAGAAGAAGAATGCAGAAACATGTTCATGAGGAGATAGTGGAAGATCTCCTTTGATCTGTTCTTTCATTGAGCAAAAGTTCTTATTTTAGTTTTATTTAATTAAATTAGATGGCGCCACTATTCTATCTTTATGGCTGAACCCTCATTTTATGTGAAAATACGTACCTACTTGGATAGTTTTTGTCCCTATAGAATCATAGACAAAGAACAGGGTCAAAAATAATTAACATTGTAGAATTTAAACAATTGTTAACACTGATGCTATCTGTACATTCCCACGATATTTCACAAAATATTTTTATTATTATGTTGTCTTTTTAAATATTGTTTTAAAGGCGGTGAATGACTATACGTAGTAGGTAGTCATTTATTTAATGTGCCTATAATTTATTTTAAGTGAGCCTTGAAACAACTATAAGCTTTATAAAATACTTACACTAGTTTGCACAAACACTCATTAAAGATAATCCTCCATTAAATCTTTTGCCGTCGCTTTTTGTCTCGTGGACTATGTAAAAGCTTGCAAGAGATTTAATGGAGAATTAAGTTTTAGCAATCTTTTTGACCACTAAAAAATAGAATCGATCCGTCAGTTTATGCCAACAATGCCAAACTATGTTTCACGCTTGTGTCCCATTGGGATAGGCAGAGACAATGATCTATTATAATCCTGATACACCTTTGAAATACCATTTATACATTACAAGTGTTTCGGTTTCAATTCATCTGACTTTTTTATCCAGAAACGCTGCAACACTTCTCGTGGTTCCGGCTTACAATGGACCATCCCATTTCTTCACCTGGGTATCGTACAAGGCGACTAACGGATAAGGGTTTTATATGCAGTGTATTTGTAGGTGAAAGCTTAGATCAAAATAAAATGAATGGATAGGCCTTACGCGAACATTTCAAACCAGAAAAATGAGGCAAAACAAATGAAGAGTTTACTTCAAATTTGTATGCAAGTGCCCTACTAGATTTGACAGATAATGGCGCTAGTTTGTATGGACCAAGTGCACCAGTAGTTTGCTTCAACTTACGGCGCTTTAGGTCTATCCATTCATTTTATTTTGATCTAAGGGTGAAAGGCCCACCTACTTATTTATTTTAACACTTTATTGTACACCCGGAAATACAGACGAATACAGCATAATAGACAAGTACAAAGGGCGAGCTTATCTCTGAAGAGATTTCTTCCAGCAGACCCATGATAAAGAAAAAGTCCTATCACCAATTTACACTTCATTCCATTTTGAAGCAGTAAATTATCTAAATGTTTTTGATTATCCCCAAAAGGATTATGGTCATGAGTTTATGTATTTATGTATGTTTCTGTCCAGCCCCTCTAGCATGCCACCGCCGAGAAAACGACAAAAATCGAGACGTGCCTCCATCTTTATTATTTTACGTACGCCAAAAAGAGCGCGCATGACGTTTTTCTCGTTTAAACGCTTTGTCGTGAGTGGCATGCTAGCCGTGCAAACACTCAATTTGGTATACCTACATACCGTATACAGGGTGAAATTTATATCATTAGCATCCTTTTAAACTAAGAGTCTACCCATCAAACCGAAAAACTTTTACTATGGGAGCAAACCAATCGGAGCAAAAAAAAAATATGCTCTGTTTTCGAGAATTGAGTACTAGACCCGTCGTCCGTTATTTGGTATGTCAATGTCAGATAACTATATAATATTTTGTTTTCACTATTCCTCCTTTTTTCATTACATTCGTTTTGGGTTCTGCTATAAGGTGTTATTACACTTGGCTAAATTTAGATTCTAACAAGAGGGACCGAGCTATAGGTTAGAACGTGACGTTGTAAGTACCTCCCGTTCTAACCTATAGATCTGTCCCTCTTGTTAGTATCTAAATTTAGCCAAGTGTAATAACACCTTTACACGAGCTACACTGTAGCTACTCGCTACAGTGATGTAAACGTGTGGTGGGCTATGTTATTAACTATGTTAAACAAATTTAATTTAATTAACATACAACTTAACTTAATTTTGCAACCGCAAAGAGTAGCATCATTGTAATTAAGCTTACGAAATTTGACCCAGAACATTTTATAATTGTCAAGTCAATTTTGTTTTAAGATTACAAGCAATTTACTATTGCGAAAGTTTTATCTCTTTTTGTTTAGTAAACATTGTATTTAGACCTGTAAATATTTTGTTGGTATTTTTGGTGTCCACTTCTGATAGTGCCAGCACAGAATCGTGTCCTAAGATGCCATGCCACCACACAACATAATTAACTTACAAAAAAATTATGATTTCTTTGGGGCTTTTATTGCGAGACCGACTCACACTTGGCAGGTTTTTGTTATTTGTTGTTATACTGTAAAGTTTGCTCTTTTATCGTACCAAGTTTGACGGTTGTATGTATTACCGTTTTCACAATAGAGCGAGAAGAAAAAACTATGATAAAAACTAGTTTCTTGTATGAGAGCGCCTTAATTGATTTTTTTTGTAATTTTTATTATTTGTTAGCAAATCCGCCGTAATAACGCACATTCTGTCAAAATTGCAACCAGCCAGCTTGAAAGAACATATTGTGACAAGAATAGAGAAGGGTATGCTTCGTTGGTTTGTTCATATGGAGAAGATGAGTGATAGCAGATATACAAAAGAGATATATGGAGCTAAAGTGAGTGGAAGTGTCGGCAGAGGGCGCCCTCGTAGGACGTATTCTAATCAAATCAGTTGCGTCCTACAAAATGGGGAGGTGCGGAGTACTCGAAACCGATGGGCATGTATGAAAAGGTGTATGGATGTGAATGACGCAAAAGAGGTATGCGAGGGTCGTAGTAGTTGGCGCGCCCTGGTCTCTGCCTACCCTACTGGGAAAGAGGCGTGACGTTATAGATAGATAGCAATGGTTTAGACCTCTCTCACTCAGTATCGTAAATGCTTACCTCTTCTTGTCAGTGCGAGTTATTTTGTATGAAGTGACAGCAAATTATCTAGCATGTGACTTTACCGTGTAGCTTATAAATAAAACACTTCATTACAAACTTATTTTTAGGCTGCATTTTAGCAAACATCATCATCATCAGCCTATCATCGTCCACTGCTGAACATAGGCCTCTCCCAAGGCGCGCCACAAAACTCTGTCCTCGGCCTTCCTCATCCAGTCGCTCCCCGCTACTTTTTTAAGGTCGTCTGTCCAGCGGGCAGCAGGGCGTCCCACACTACGCCTACCAGTTCGCGGTCTCCACTCTAGAACTCTGACAACCCATCGGTTGTCAGTTCTTCGGCAGATATGACCAGCCCATTGCCTCTTCAGCTTGCTAATTTTCTGAGCTATGTCATACAAAACCTTAATTAGTAATTTTCCCTTAGCTCCTTACCAAATCAAGTAAATCATAGAAAAATTAATTAATTTACATTTTCAATTATACATTTGTCTGCTAACCATACGTTCCCACGTTCGATAGGAAATTAAAGCCGTTGCCAATGCACTGTTCATGATCTTTTTTGCTATCACTTCCACATACGTTTGTTAAAGTTTTTGTCCGTCTGTCTGTCTGTCATATTTGTCAATGTTATCGTGCGTTAAATTAGTTTTGGCTCCCAGTATACCGGAACCCTAATGTCCTGGCGGAGTGTTTCAACGAAGGTCTCATATATAAAGTTGTTCAGTTTTATGGTCTGAAACACCCCCTTATTGGGATCACACATGATGACGCATTGACGGAGCGGCAGACGTCAGTCCGTCATTTGTGAAGCAAGGATTTGTATGAAACCACACGTAGAAGCACACACGGTGACGCATTGACGCTCCGTGTGTGCTTCTACGTGCGGTTTCATACAACTCCTTGCTTCACGAATGACGGACTGACGTCTGCCGCTCCGTCAATGCGTCATCATGTGTGATAGCACTTAAGACGCTGTTATCCCGTCGAGGCCGTTTTTAGAACACGAACGAAAGTGTTTTAAACTGTGTTTTAAAGTCTGAAATTAAATTATGTCTTATTTAAGGATCGGGCGGATGGGCGACCGTTCTCAATTACACGATTAGATTAAGTTTACTAGATAGAAAAACATCCCAAAGTTGCCCCTTTTTGTTATGCTTTTTCAATACTAAGTATGATTAAACTGCTGATATTCAACTTTTTATTCTTGTACTTAATACATTAAATATTTCTAGTGAACTCCATAGAACTTTTAGCTTAGAAACTCCCATGAGCAAAGATATTGACGAAAACCACGTTTTTTTGCGATCCTGCTTTCAGTTGGAGCGGGATGGCTACTTGCAAACTTCTGCTTCTAAGAAAGAGACGCTCGCACTTGAATAAGAGAGCCTGAAGCCGTGGCGGTCCAGTGGGAAGCCGTGGTGGTCCAGTGGCGAGTAACCTTGCCTGCCGTGCAGGAGGCAATGGTTCGATCCCCGTCCAGGCCGACTCGTACCAATGAGTTTTTCGGAATTTATGTACGATTTGTAACACCACTGGCTTTTCGGTGAAGGAAAACATCGTGAGAAAACCTGCATGCTTCAATTTCAAGGCATGTATTGTACCCACTGTCCATTATAAGTGGCGACGGGCTCACCCCCCATCACACTGGACAGAGTTTCGGTACTAATGGTGAAACGTGGATGTTCTGTGGTTTCAGAATATCTCTGACTACCCCTGCGGGGAATACAGTCGTGAGCATATGCCATGCCTGGTGTACCAAGCAAGACCACAAATTAATACATCAAATCGATATACCAAACGAAACAGGGAAATAATTGAACCACGAATTCAATATCTATGGTAACAATATGTGTGTCAGTCAGTCAAAGTATCTTGTTATCAGGTGTCTTTATAACCGCAGGACATTTCATCATCTGTCAGCTACGTATGCAGTGATATAAAGCCTGACCAGGAATATAAAAAACCTGGATTGGGGGCGCTGCAATCGACTATAACCTTTAATGTTAGTGTTCCAAGTACAAAAATTAGTTCCACTGATTTTCCGCAACATGGCGAGGTTTTTTATTTTCCTGATCAGGCTTTACTTACAAAAGTTTAACTGATCTAGAGCACTCTAGAGTCTGACAAAGTGGCCTCAATGTCTTCTACGGGGTGTTAGGGTAAACAGAAAAGGCGAAAATAGTTATTTGTTATGCTAGGCTGCAAAGTTGCTTTTTGGCGCGAGTACTTGTATTGAAACCTGAGCAAGCGAAGGATTCTAGGATTAGAATAGAATAGAATCCTGAGCTTAGCAAAGGTTTCAAAGGTACGAGACGCAGAATAACTTTGCATCCGAGCGAAACACACAACTATTCACCTCACAACAGCGAGGAAAAAAAGTGAATTGCTAAAAAGAACATTTTAAAAAGTTTTTTTTTCGTGCTGGCCAGTGACATGAAATAGTTATTAAGCATTTTCAGTGGATTGGCGGTTTAGAAAAATATTGAAAAGGCAGATTCTAATTTCAAAAACTCTTTCCACGCTAGCGGATAAAATGCACTTTTGCACTTAGATTTCGAATGATAAACAGAATCTTTCCGAGCTTGTGAGGTGAAAAAAAAATTTCGAATTTCCTGAAAGTTGGTCAGTATCATGGGTACAATCACCCCTTTTAAATTAATGCAACTGTTTACCCCAACACACTGTATATGTAATTAAAATAAAACGAGTCGACACATTTTCAGGGGTGGTTCCGGACATCAAACTGAACAACTTTTACCATGGGGACAAACATGAAATCACAATTAACAATCAGCTGTTCCATACCAAACTGCAAGGCCAACTCTACATCAGATTTTTTATAGCAATTTCAGATTTGCTCCCGTAGTAAAAGTTGTTCAGTTTGATGGTCTGAACCGACCCATAACTTTTTTCGACTCATTTCGTGTATAAAATAAACTATTAATATACTGTGGTCTTAACACAAGTTTTATACATGGTTTCAAGATAGCATCTGTATACGTGTGAATAGATGTAAGTGTGTGCGTTCACACACGATGACGCATTGACGCAGCGGCAGACGTCAGTCCGTCATTTATGAAAAAAAGAGTTGTATGAAACCGCACGTAGAAGCACACACGGTGACGCATTGACGCACCGGGTGTGGTTCTATGGACTGACATCTGCCGCTCCGTCAGTGCGTCATCGTGTGTGAACGCACTTATTGATACTCTTTCTTAAAGTCGCGTGGTAACAAGTAGACGTGTTGTCGGCTTGCGATTTTATTGGCCACGTGGCTCCGCCTTTTTATGGCGGTTTCGAGTGTGTGTTTTTGTTTAAAAACGGGGCTTTGAGATCGCCATATCCTATTACCGTACAATATCTAATAAATATATCTTCAACACTTGGCGAAATCTAACAAGGAAACGCCATTTAAGGCCAGGTTATTCAAGTGCAAGCGTCTCTTTCTTGCAAGTATAAGTTTGCAATTAGCCATCCCGCTCCAATTGAAAGCAGGATCGCAAAAAAACGTGTTTTTCATCAATATCTTTGCTCATGGGTGTTTCTAAGCTCAAAATTCTACGGAGTTCACAAGAAATATTTAATGTATTTAGTTAAGTACAAGAATAAAAAGTTAAATATCAGCAGTTTAATCATAGTATTGAAAAACATAATAAAAAGGTGTAACTTTGGGATTTTTTTCTATCTTTTAAACTTAATCTAATCGTGTAATTGAGAACGGTCGCCTATCAGCCAGATCTTTAAATAAGACATAATTGGTTTTCAGACTTTAAAACACAGTTTAAAACACTTTCGTTCGTGTTCAAAAAACGGCCTCGACCGGATAACAGTGTCTTAATAAAAATAGAATAGAATACTTTTTCTTATACTTTGCGTAAACTATGAACCCGGGTATTCCAAAATCGACTGTCATCATACCCTTATTACCTACGACGCAAGATCTAAATTGTTACAAAATATATCATCTCAGCGTAATCTTAAGCACAATTTGCGTTTATTATGCCGCAATGTTGTGGGAGAAGCCTTTTGTAACGTTGTTCACAACATTATAACATTTTATCTGACGTATCTTCGAGGTATGACCACATGGTACTGAGTTGTAAAATTCGTAATTATGGGTGTGATTTTTAACAATGAGGTTTTGGAAATGACCTCTGGGTTTATGGAAAGAGACGATATCATTAAACAAATGTTATTAGCCAAGACTTACAATCCTTTTTTTTTTAGTCCCGGATGCAAAAAGGCATAGACATATTACTCTAGCGATAGACAAGCTCGTTCAAACAAACAACATGTCACACAAAACAACACAAAATTACACATTGCGGTCTGTCATTGCCATAGTGACGAAGTGAACTCGGGAACATCAATCAGGTGCGTACACCTCATTCAAGTGGAACATGTTGCTTCTATGGAAGGGCAAGTCTATCGCTAGAGTTTAAGTCTATGCAAAAAGGGTTATAAGTTTTTAAAGCCCGACACAAAAAGAGGGGTGTTATAAGTTTGACTCCTATGTCGGTCTGTCTGTATCTCTGTCTGTCGGTCTGTCTATCTGTGGCATCGTAGCTCCCAAATGGGTAGACCGATTTCGATGCGTTTTTTTTAGAAAGCAAATTTTCGCGAGAGTGTTCTTAGCTTAGTTTCATGAAAATCGGTTCAGCAGCACTTTAAAAATTGATGACATTAAATTACAAATGAAAAAAACCCCCAACGCCAAAAAAAATAAAAAAATAAAGAAATAATTCGGTCACCTATTGATGTAAGCAAATGTATGTTTACTTCTTAACTTTCTATAAGATATTTTAGGCCAATTAATGTGTCAGGGACAGCAAATGATTGTTAAATAAAATTAAAATCAATCAATGGTCATTTCATATTGATTATCAAGAGAGTTAAGAAGTAAAAAATACATTTGCATACCTAGGTGACCGAATTATTTGTTGCTTTTTAAATGTTTGCTTTGGTGTTGAGGTTTTTTTAATTTGCTTAAAAAGTCATGAGACTACTCAACAAACTGAACAACTTTTACTATGAGGGCAAACATGACTGACTTCCACCTTGTTACATCTGCGCACATAATTTGGTAGTAGAAAAGAATGTTTATTTTTCAAAATTTCAGTCTGCTCTACATTTGGTTTCATTAGTACTCTAGGAAATCTACGGATTTTTGTATGGAGTAGGTTGCATTAATTGCACTTTAGGGGATTCTTTTGGAATATAGTAGATACATACCTGAAAAACATAAATTATCAATAATCCCCGATTTTTTATTGAATAATACACACACCGTGTGTATTATTCAATAATATTCACCGCGACATGTCCGTCACACTGGACAGAGTTTCGGTACTACTGGTGAAACGTGGATGTTCTGAGGTTTCAGAATATCTCTGACTACCCCCTCGGGGAATATAGTCGTGAGCATATGCTTATTATTGAATAATTAAGACATTTACAAAACATTAAATTTAGGTATGAACAAAAAATTGAAAACTGGTGATTTTGTACAGGACGGCTTCACTCAATACGGTTTTCTTATAACAATAATAATCCCCGGTTTATATCGCAAATTTGAGAAGATATTTAATATTTTGTAAGTCTTAAAAAATTCTAACAATTTACTAGAGTGTCTTTAATGTAATCTCAAACCGTATTTTTCCCCGACTATAGCGTCAAAGTGTAAAACAACCTCTAGACGACTCAAATTAGTTTAAACGTTGACCTAATGACACTATGTGACCTGCCATTAAGGTCGTATGTCCAAACATGTAATGTTAACATTATTATGTTAATACAATACATTTAGCTCTGACCTTTGACACAGGAAATGTATTTTATTTATTCTTTACTGTAAACATAATGTCCTCTCTGCTTAATGCCGACGCGACGGACTTGGGTTTTGGCATTTTCAGGAATTTAGATTGTTTACAGCTTGCTTGATTGCTTTTCTGTGATTGGACAGTAAGTATATCATTTTATGAAAGGTAACCAAATTCGAAGACCATTCTAATACGAGTATTACGTCATTCAATGTGTTTATCATATATGTCTGTCAATTATTTCTCGAGTTGTTTTGAAATGTTTTTTGCCTTTTTGTATTAATTAATTACTGTATGAACTAGGGACCTTCGAAAATGACCAATTTTATCGCCCGTTCTCAGACATCCAGCAAACAAATTTGACGAATATAAACAAAAAAAGAAAACATGTATTATTCTCGAAAGAATTATTAAAATCGGTTTATTTTTAGAGGAGGAAACAGGGGAATACGTAATGCTGTTTTCGTCGATTTTATGTTGATAAAATTGGTTCGAGCTGCAATTGTCTCTTTCGCACTCTAGTCGGTGGGGTGAATGGGTGGGGCGGATCGGACAAATATTATGTATACAGTTGCAAAAGTGACCTATTCTTCAAATTAGCATTTCAGCCCGCCTATTCCTCTTAAGAGAATATTATTCCGAGAGCGAAAATGCGCGCTGCATACAAACGTACTATGGTGATATTTTCAATACTAACCAATTAAAGTCAATAAAATTTTCCATAAACAATCTAGAAACAAATCTCTATGCTTCTATAGAGTCAGATTTTCGTTAAAATATACAGTTTCAATGCTAGGATTAATTTAAGATTTGTATGGAAATCTTTGAGGCACTGTAACTTGAAAACGATACATTTTAACGAAAATCTGACTCAATACAAGCATAGAAATTTGTTTCTAGATTGTTTCTGCAAAATTTCATTGACTTTAATTGGTTAGTATTGAAAATATCACCATAGTACGTTTTTATGGAGCGCGCTCCGAATAATATACCCTTAAATATAGTGATGGGCTCACTACCTATCTGTTGGACAGAATTAGGCCATATTTAGTCATCATCATCTCAGCTAATGGACGTCCACTGCTGGACATAGGCCTCCCCTCAGGATCGCCAACGACCGGTCCTGCGCTGCCAAGTTTAGTGAATGAAAAATATTATAAAACAGATTTAAAGTTAATAGCTTCCTTTCGCTTTTACAAACAGTTAATATTTAACAACTAAGCACATTTCTTTGGTTAGTTTTTAAAGTTTAATTATACAGTACGAACACTGAAAAGATGAAAAAACTTCAACGTAGCGCAACAAATTACTTAAAGTGAATGTGAGACTAAAAGTTATAAGTATCTTATAACATATACAAGGTGTTTCATAAGTAACAATAAATTTTTGAAACTCATAAGGGGGTTGTTTAGACCGTCAAACTGAACAACTTTCTCTATGGGACCAACATCGAAATCGCGAAAAAAAAATCTGATATCCCATACATTTTTAGCTCTAGTCGATTTGTAGAGTATGGAACATGTTTTTTTTTTCGCGATTTCGATATTGGTCCAATAGTGAAAGTTGTTCAGTTTGATGGTCTAAACCACCCCCTTCAATGTTTATTTGTATTTTTGTAACACCTTGTATATACATCGTAAACGTCACATACCATATTGGCGAGCTGTTAATTTGCTTAGAGAATTGCTTCCCTGATTATTAACTTAGGTATAATTTTTAGTCTTACATTCATATTAAGTAATTTGGCGGCGAAAGACGCTAGTGGGGGGTCTACTAAAAACAATATTCAAATTAGATTGAGTAAAGTCTAGGAAAAATACGGTTTGAGATTGCATTATAGACACTATAGCAAATTGTGTGTGAACTAATATTGCTGTTAGTTTATAACACGTTTATAACATTTATTATCACGTATCCACACACTACAGATACTGGTCAAGTAGGGTGATACCTAGCATAGTGTTCTCCATAGCTTTTTATGAATCCAAACCAGTGCCTTTGCCCTGAATCAGGCAGGCGGCCCGTACCATATTTTTTTGCGGCCCGATCAAATTTTAAGAATAGCTTCCTGTCGCAAACATGCTGACTTTTAGAAGTAGGCATATTATGTATGGTGGTCAAAATGGTGGCGAAAGTTTTAAGTCATGGTGTGAAAAATCTAGGGCTCGCTTCGCTTGCTCTGTTTTTTTGTTTGATTCAGTCAGGTTCTATGATCAATGCAATGGGTTTATTACTTTATGTTGTATGCGGCCCACTGATTCTACTATCAATATGCATGTGGCCCACCAGTGACTTAGAGTTTGACATGCCTGCCCTGGATCATCATCAGCCTACATACGTTCCACTGCAAGCTATGGCCTACCCTCAGAGAGAGTACGTTAGTCCACCACGCGTGCACAATGCGGATTGGTAGACTTCACATACGCATCAGAATTTATTCTTCAGCGTATGCACTAACGGGAACGGTCAGTGGGCAGACCAGCAGCCAGGTGGTCGGATGACATTTGTAAAGTAGCCGGCAAACAGTGGATGAGACTAGCGGTGCACCGTTCTGGTTGGCGTGAAAATGAAGGCTTTATACCCAGCAGTGGGGTTTACCGGGCTGATGATGATGATGATGTATGCACTAACTGCCTCCGTGGTCTAATGGTTAAGAGCATTAGGCTCTTGACACGGAGGTCGTGGGTTCGATTCCCACGGGGGACACCTAGTGAAATGTTACTTTGTGCGTTTTTACCCAGTCGGTTAGGACATTGCAGGCTGAATCACATGATTGTCTAAAAAAAAACTGATATCCCATACATTTTTAGCTCTAGTCGATTTGTAGAGTATGGAACATGTTTTTTTTTTCGCGATTTCGTTATTGGTCCAATAGTGAAAGTTGTTCAGTTTGATGGTCTAAACCACCCCCTTCAATGTTTATTTGTATTTTTGTAACACCTTGTATAGGGACCTTCTTAAATGCTGGCACTTTTTTAAGGGGGTGGTTTAGACCATCAAACTGAACAACTTTCTCTATGGGAACAATATCGAAATCGCGAAAAAAAATCAGCCCCTCCATACAAAACTGCAATCCTACTCGAGCCAAATGTATGGGACAGCGTTTTGCTTTTCGCGATTTCGATGTTGGTCCCATAGAGAAAGTTGTTCAGTTTGATGGTCTGATCATCCCCTTAAAAAAGTGTCAGCATATTAAGTTGGACCCTACTTTGTTTGTAGCGTAAAAGGAAGGATTAGGGATAATGTAGCGCTTCCCTAAAATAAGATTTTAATCAAATTTGATTATCAAACAACAAACGGTCAAGTTAATGAAGTGAGACGGCACGATGCGTGTGAGCAACAAATACATTCTTCCTCGTTTCTACATATGTATTACTTCCTCACGATTTAAACATCGCATGCTACCGTTCTTTTATATTTAATTCAAATGTTTATTCTTTTGTTTCATTTGATATTCTAAATTATGCTAAATTATGTAATATTATGTCATGTCATCACTTAATTATGAATGAGAAAAATGATTGATGCTTATATCCATATGCACACGATTATGTTCTTATAGTAGTAAGAGGATTTCAAAAGACTTTTATTAAGGCCTCCGCACATTGCAGCGATATTATCGAGCGATTATTATCAACAGCGATATCGCGACACCTTACACACTGCAGCGATTCTGCGATTCGCGTCACGCATGCGCCCCACCACTGAATGTAGTCGAAAGAGTTGCGATAATATCGCGGCAGTGTGTGGGATCGAGCGCGTCCCCATACAAAATGTACTGAGAACAATTATCGCAAAATCGCAGCGATATTATCGATTGATAATATCGCGGCAGTGTGTAGGATCGCGCGCGTCCCCATAAAAAATGTACTGGAACCAATTATCGCAAAATCGCAGCGATATTATCGCTCGATAAAAACGCTGCAATGAGCGGAGGCCTTTAAAATTCGAATTCGCAACGCAGGATTCGTCAAACCAAAATCCCATACAAGCTTCGTCAAAGGCAACACACAAGATATATTCCGCATGCAAGCTTCGTCAGACTATCACTAACTAAACCAAAGGCTGCCATGCACAAGCCCGGCGCAAAGGTCCCTAAAATGCCAGCCATATTGCCGCATAATCCTTATGATTTCAGGCCTCCCCCAAGGATCGCTACAACGACCGGTCCTGCGCTGCCCTCATCCAACGGGATTCCGCCGCCTTCACCAGATTGTCGGTTCACCTTGTGTGGGTCACTGCCTACCCACGCTGCGCTTTTCGGAACGCGAACTCTTCGGCTCCATCGGCCATCGGTTCTGCGAGCAATGTCCCGGCCCACTGCCACTTTAGTTTAGCAATTCTTTCGGCTATCTTGGTTACTCTGGTTCTTCTGCGAATCTCTTCCTTTCTGATTCGTTCTCTCAGTGAAACTCCGAGCATAGCCCTCTCCATTGCCCTTTGGGTAGCCTTCAGCTTTAATGAGACATTGCCGCAGTACCAGAGAAATTATGTGTACCAAAAAGGCACCCGAGTATCCTTTAGCCCGCATTCGCTGCCCTATCCTAATAAAGCCCCCTGGCATCGACTTAAGAGCCTCCAGACCTTTTAGGGGAAGTCATGCCATAGGAAATCTAAATATTTAGGGTGAAATTGATATCATTAGCATCCTTTTAAAAAAGAATTGACATTTAATAAGTGTGCTTCATGCTCCTATATTGAATAAATCATTTTGAAATTTGAAACTAAGAGTCTACCCATCAAACTCAATTTTTACTATGGGAGCCAACAAATAGGAGCAAAAGAAAAAATCTGCTGTTGCATATATTTGAGTCCAGTAGGCACTGCAGTTTATATAACAGCTGACTTATTTTTGCTCCGATCGGTTTGCTCCCATAGTAAATGTTGTTCAGTTTGATGGGTGTTAACTTTTGTATGGAAAATCGTATTCCGTTTGTATCCGATGTCCTAGCGGATGACGTCGCATGCAAAAGCTAGTAACAATAGTAAGTTATAGCCTGTAGAATCCCACTGCAGGGCAAAGGCCTCCTCTCACGAATAAGGGTGAGAGGGAGTGGGCCATACTCCACCACGCGGGCCCAGTGCGTGTTGGTGGAGGCAAGTTAGTGGTCACCTTGCTGTCAGAGAATTTTCAAGCCGCCAATTATTAGGCCTCTGACTTGGCTTAACGAATAGTTACAACGCCATCTGACGGAACTATCCGAGACCAACTGCTTAACGTGCCTTCCGAAGCACGGAAACGCTCGAGATGAAATACCACTAAACGGTCACCCATCCAAAGACTGACCGGACCTGACGTTGCTTAACTTCGGTGATCGTTTCCAATACCGAAGCTCCACTACGCCAACGAGCGCTTCGAGCGAGTAACAATAAAATAAGAAAAATTCAGGTCCACCGAAAACCACACTGCTATACAAGGTGTTTCAAAACTACAAATAAACATTTAACGGGGTGGTGTAGACCATCAAACTGAAAGACTTTCACTATGGGACCAATACCGAATCGCGAAAAAAAAAAATTATGTTCTATACTCTACAAATCGACTAGAGCTAAAATATGTATGGGATATAAAATTATTTTTTTCGCGATTTCGATGTTGGTCCCATAGAGAAAGTTGTTCAGTTTGACGGTCTAAACAACCCCCTTAAGAGTTTTAAAAATTTATTCTTACTTATGTAACACCCTGTATATAAGGTCTAACAAAATTAGGTGAAACTATTTTAAGGGGATGATCAGACCATCAAACTGAACAACTTTCTCTATGGGACCAATATTGAAATCGCGAAAAAAAAATCTCCGGTCCCATACATTTAGGTCGAATAGGTTTGTATGGAACAGCTGATTTTTTTTCGCGTTTTTGATATTGGTCCCAAAGAGAAAGTTGTTCAGTTTAATGGTCTGATTATCCCCTTAAAATAGTTTCAGCTAATTTTGATAGACCTTATATTCCTCCGTAAAAAAGGCGTGTATTTAATACGCTGACTGTTTTTAAGAGGATGATCAGACCGTCAAACTGAACAACTTTCTCTATGGGATCAATGCTGAAAAACTGCGATCCCACTCGACCAAAATGTATGGGACAGCTGATTATTTCTTCCGCGATTTCTTTGTTTGTCCCATAGGGAAAGTTGTTCAGTTTGATGGTCTGATCATCCCCCTCAAAACCTATTAAGTTGGACCCTGTATGTAAATTTCACGACACATTTTATTCACATTTTTTTTTTTATTTTAATTTTTCCTAGTAAATTAAAAACAAACATACCCAGATCACAGCACTACACAAAAAGCTGAACAAAAACAGATGAAACTGAACACAGAACAGATCACTTGCACTCTCTGCGAGCAACTGAAATAGTTATGTGTGAGCGCGGACCGTTTTATTGTTAACGTTGGATTTGCGTGGATAAGATCGACTTCGTATCAAGAAATTAACTAAACCTTAAATTAAAGTTTGTTACAAATTAAAGATTGAAAAATTTGTCTCGGGCGGGACTTGAACCCACGCTCTTCCAAACCGGGGAAACGTGCTAACCAATTACACCACCGAGCCCACTACGCAGAGAACGAAATTTTCAATCTGTCACATCTTAAGGGGACGTTTCAATCTTTAATTTGATTCGAAATAGCACAACATGGCTGTAACATGTTTATAATCAATAATATTAAAGTTTGTTGTTATAGGTAGTAAAAGTTCTTTAGTGCAGTACGCTCTTCAGGGCATGTCATCATCATCAGCCTATATACGTACCTCTGCAGGGCACAGGCCTACCCTCTAAGATTTGCGATGCGATTTGGGTATTTCAGGGCATGTATGTATGAGAAAATGTAAAAATTTTTGATGAAGGATGAACAAAATAGCATTTTTTTATTAGCTTTTTTCATCGCACTGCTGGGCAAAGGCCTCCACTTTAATCCTCCAACTAGTCACTGTGGTCAGAGTTCTGTGATTGACTGACTGACAGATAGGGCCAACGTAAACCGCTGACGATGAAAGGAATACAATATAATATTGTACATAGGGCTGCCACCTCTCCGGGTTTGAGCCGGGTATGCTCTGGCCACGCATCATTGAAAGCATCCAGATCGTCCCGCCACCTCTTCCTAGGAAGACCGGGACGCCGATGACCGTTTTCTGAGATCCAGGGTGTGACAATTCTTGCCCACCTTTCCTGGTGCATCCGACAGACATGGCCGGCCCAATCCCACTTTTATCTGGCGGTTTTCCCCCCCACATTGGCTCTTCGTGTTTTGGAGCGCAGTGTAGTGTTTCTGACACGATCCGTTCTTTTAACATCCAGTATACTACGTTTACCTACTAATACTATTAGATGCGATTCCCAATATGGCACAACCCTAGATAAAAGTAAAATTAATGGATAGGCCTAAAGCGCGTTGAAGTTGAAGCACACTACTAGCACAATTGTCCGTCAGAACTAGGGCAATTGCGTACAAATTCGAAGTATACCATTAATTTGTTTTGCCTGATTTACCTGGTTTGAAATGTTCGCCTATCCATTAATTTTACTTTAATTTAAGGGCATAACAATAGTCATAAGTGTTGGTATAATTGGAAGGAGGCTTATAATCCTGCAGTAAGTGGATCATTATCTCAGGGCCTGTTTCACCACTTCTGGGTAAGTTCTTGTTAGCTTATCCGACAGATAATTTGGCATATTTTGTATGAAATGATGTCAAAATATCTGTCGGATAAGCTAACAAGAATTTATTCAGAAGTGGTGAAACAGGCCCTAAGTCTACTGCCTCCGAAAAGGCCTCAGAAGATGCACCTTAATACTCTATCCTCGTCCATCCTCATCCACTCCCACATCCACCTTCTAAAGTTTGACCAACCTTCAATCAAATCACCAGCTTGCATTTCAAGGCATGTCCACATTACGTCAACTAGACTCCCACGCGGGCGAAGTATGAAATTACAACTCAATAACCAACAGTAGCCGGTGTTACAGTTCATACAAACTGTAGACGTACCTTAACATAGCATCTAACGCCTTAAGATTAAAGAAGAAAATGCCTTGATTTTTGAGACTTGGTGAAAAAACAAATACATTCAAATTAATCGAATTTTAATTGATGGTTTGACAATTCATGAAATACGAAGTTTTTCTTCATTTCATTTGATTAATTGTTTTAGTGTTCCGTAATTCCGTAAATTGTTCTCTTAATACAGGTTGTAACAAAAACACCCTCGTAATGTTCAAAGGGGTAGTGGTCCAGTGGCAAGTGCCTGTTAAATACAGGACGCGATGGTTCGAACCCCGTCCAGGCCGACTGCTGCTAAAGAGTTTTTTGGAATTTATGTATTTGTAACACCAATGACTTTTCGGTGAAAGAAAACATCGTGAGGAAACCTGCATGCTTCAACTCCGAGGATATACAAGGTGTTTCATAAGTAACAATAAATTTTTGAAACTCATAAGGGGGTTGTTTAGACCACCAAACTGAACAACTATCTCTATCGGACCAACATCGAAATCGCGAAAAAAATAATTTTAAATCCCATACATATTTTAGCTCTAGTAGATTTGTAGAGTATAGAACATAATTTTTTTTTTCGCGATTTCAATATTAGTCCCATAGTGAAAGTTGTTCAGTTTGATGGTCTACACCACCCCCTTAAATGTTTATTTGTAGTTTTGTAACACCTTGTATAGGTACACTGTCAATGTCGTGGTGTCCAGTGGCGAGTTACCTTGCCTGCCGTGCAGGAGGCGATGGTTCGACCCCGTCCAGGCCGACTCGTACCAATGAGTTTTTTGGATTTTATGTACGATTTGTAACACCACTGGCTTTTCGGTGAAGGAAAACATCGTGAGGAAACTTGCATGCTTCAATTTCGAGCCATGTATACCCACTGTCCTTTATAAGTGGCGATAGGCTCTCTCCCCGTCACACTGGACAGAGTTTCGGTACCTACTACTAGTGAAAAGTGGATGTTCAGATTTTCCAGTTTTTATGTATAGTCGGGGAATATAGTCGTGAGCATATGCTATGCTTTACATTTGATTGAATCAGAAAAGTAGGATATCCGGATTTACTTCAAAATAAATCAATCCTCAAAACAAACGAGGGATCACGGATAGTTATGTGTTATTTCATTGCGTGTTTGGGCCCTGTGTGATTTATCGTTATCTAGCATGCAATTATGTAATTATGAATTAGTGGACATTCGATGTTTACTGACATTTACATGTTCTAATGTAAAGGCTTCCGGTCAAGAAAAGCCGGTGTTACGGGCTTGAGCATGCACTGACAGATTTAAGAGAATATTATTCCGAGAGCGAAAATGCGCGCTGCATACAAACGTACTATGGTGATATTTTCAATACAAACCAATTAAAGTCAATGAAATTTTGCAGAAACAATCTAAAAACAAATCTCTATGCTTCTATAGAGTCAGATTTTTGTTAAAATATACAGTTTTAATACTAGGATTAATTTAAGATTTGTATGGATATGTTTGAGGCACTGTAACTTGAAAACTATACATTTTAACGAAAATCGGACTCCATACAAGCATAGAAATTTGTTTCTAGATTGTTTCTGCAAAATTTCATTGACTTTAATTGTTTAGTATTGAAAATATCACCATAGTACGTTTGTATGGAGCGCGCTCCGAATATATACCCGCCATTTCGGAGGGGGTCACTAATACCTAATAAAATAAGGAAGACAGATAATGGTAACACAAAAACAGCCATGTACAGAAAAAAAGGTGTAAGGAAAAGTATCATTAACCTTTAAACCACATACTTAACCCATCAAACTGAACAACTGCAATACCTACTCGACGCAATTTTTGATCTGATCGTTTTGCTCGTAGTAAAAGTTGATCAGTTTGACGGGTAGAGTCTGTGGTTTACAGGTTAATGATACTTTTCCTTACACCCTGTATACCTAGTAAAATACTGGAGAAAAATTCTGAAAATTTTCTACAATATAGGTAAGTAAGTAAGTAAGTTATAGCCTGTAGAATCCCACTGCAGGGCAAAGGCCTCCTCTCACGAATAAGGGTGAGAGGGAGTGGGCCATACTCCACCACGCGGGCCCAGTGCGTGTTGGTGGAGGCAAGTTAGTGGTCACCTTGCTGTCAGAGAATTTTCAAGCCGCCAATAGGCCTCTGACTTGGCTTAACGAATAGTTACAATGCCATCTGACGGAACTATCCGAGACCAACTGCTTAACGTGCCTTCCGAGGCACGGAAACGTTCGAGATGAAATACCACTAAACGGTCACCCATCCAAAGACTGACCAGACCTGACGTTGCTTAACTTCGGTGATCGTTTCCAATACCGAAACTCCACTACGCCAACGAGCGCTTACAATATAGGTAATTACTTTCAATGAAAATTATAACTGATACTGTAGCGCAACCAGTTACGGAAAAATCTGTAACATGAAATTTATCTAGCTTGTTAGCATTTCGCAATTTATCCAAGCTATTGTCAAATACGACACCCACGGGAGGAAATGGGATGGTGCTACTCTTAGCCGACACCACACGGACAACGGCGACTAAGGGATCTACCGGTTGTAAGAAACCGCACGTAGAAGCACACACGGTGACGGACTGACGTCTGCCGCTCCGTCAACGTGTCATCGTGTGTGATTGCATAAACAATAAAAAAACATCTTGAGGAAACCTGCATACACGAACAAATTCTTATGCGTATTGTGAAGTCATGTCATGTCCGTGTGGTGTCGGCTAAGAGTAGCACCATCCCATTTCCTCCCGTGGGTGTCGTAAAAGGCGACAAAGGGATCTACCGGAGGATGGGCAGCAGCATCCTCTGAGTACACAAATTCAATCCAACTGCGATCGCCAACCGGCCTGCCAAGCGTGGCGATTATGGCAAATCCCCCCATTTTTGGGGAGGCCTATGTCCAGCAGTGGAAGTTTATCGGCCGATATGATGATGATGACGATGATTATCAAATAAGTTTTACTGATAAAATCTAGTTGTTTTCTTTCCCACCATAATCAAACCTTTTCCGAACCGAATATGCTTGGCTACGGAACCCTATCATAGGCGAGTCCAACACACTATTGGCCAGTTTTTAAGCTATGCAGTAACCATTTTAGGCCTCCGCACATTGCAGCGATATTATCGAGCGATTTTATCGAGCGATATTATCGACAGCGATATCGCGACACCTTACACACTGCAGCAATTCTGCGATTCGCGTCACGCATGCGCCCAGCACTGAATGCAGTCGAAAGAGATTGCGTCAGGTTGCGATAATATCGCGGCAGTGTGTGGGATCGAGCGCGTCCCCATACAAAATGTACTGAGAACAAATGTCGTAAAATCGCAGCGATATTATCGCTCGATAATATCGCGGCAGTGTGTAGGATCGCGCGTCCCCATACAAAATGTACTAGAAATAAATATCGCAAAATCGCAGCGATAATATCGCTCGATAAAATCGCTGCAATGTGCGGAGGCCTATAATCGTCATAGCTGATGGGAAACAAATAGGTAACTTTAAGGGGTATTTGATGAACTGTCTCATGAGACTGAAGATACAAAGAAACCGATCTATTGTTAGATCATTAAATAATAGCAAATCGTGAATCGCCCGCGGTGCACATTAGCTTCGGGAAAGGTCAGAAACTAATCGTTTGTTAGTCCATACTTTGTCCATACAAATTCACAAGAATCAAATACTAATGTTACATCTTCACTAGGTACTATGTTTCTACAAGGTGTTACAAAACTACAAATAAACATTTAAGGGGGTGGTGTAGACCATCAAACTGAACAACTTTCACTATGGGACCAATACCGAAATCGCGAAAAAAAAAATTATGTTCTATACTCTACAAATCGACTAGAGCTAAAATATGTATGGGATTTAAAAAAAAAAATTTTCGCGATTTCGATGTTGATCCCATAGAGAAAGTTGTTCAGTTTGACGGTCTAAACAACCCCCTTATGAGTTTCAAAAATTTATTGTTACTTATGAAACACCCTGTATAATTTCTATTTATTTATTTATTTTAACACTTCACATCAGGAAACGCGAAACAAAAAACAGCTGTCCTATACAAAAATGTCGAACCTACCCGAATCAAAATGTATGGGACAGCTGATTTTTTTTCGCGTTTCCTGAGATAGGTTCCATAGTGAAAGTTGTTCAGTTTGATGGTCTGAGTTCAGTGTTTCAATTTCAGGGCTGTCTCTAACACCCTGTATAAGAAATGGTTCAATAAATTTTTGTTAAACGTAAACCAAATGGCTCGTTATATCCTCATCTTTAAGAGAATATTATTCCGAGAGCGAAAATGCGCGCTGCATACAAACGTACTATGGTGATATTTTCAATACTAACCTATTAAAGTCAATGAAATTTTGCAGAAACAATCTAGAAACAAATCTCTATGCTTCTATAGAGTCAGATTTTCGATAAAATATACAGTTTCAATGCTAGGATTAATTTAAGATTTGTATGGAAATCTTTGAGGCACTGTAACTTGAAAACTATACATTTTAACGAAAATCTGACTGCAAACAAGCATAGACATTTGTTTCTAGATTGTTTCTGCAAAATTTCATTGACTTCAATTGGTTAGTATTGAAAATATCACCATAGTACGTTTGTATGGAGCGCGCTCCAAATAATATACCCTTAACAAAATGAAAGAATTTTTTAAATATAACTGAATTTTGAAAGAGGTTGCGCTCTCTCATTTCGTAGGACAAGACATAAATTGCGCTGCGCCAGCGTAGGTAGTTATGCCAAAAATTATTCCCACACTAATTAACACCATAATAAGTTATAATTTATTACGACGACATACGCATAACTAAAATAATAACAAAAGATACATGAGAAGGAAACCTTTGGTCAAGGTCACATTGCTAAATCAATTGTTTCTTTTTAACGATTTAGATCAAAAGATTTAGATCACGCAAAGGGCAATGGAGAGGGCTATGCTCGGAGTTTCCCTGCCTCTGAATCAGAAATGAAGAGATCCGCAGAAGAACCAGAGTAGCTGACATAGCCCAACGAATTGCTAAACTTAAGTGGCAGTGGACGGGGCACTTTGCTCGCAGAATGGGCGATGGGGCCGAAAAGTTCTCGAGTGGCCAACGCGTACCGGAAAGCGCAGCGTGGGCAGGCACCCACAAGGTGGACCAATTGGGAGAGGCCTATGTCCAGCAGTGGACGTCCATCGGCTGTGATGATGATGAGATCACCATCAGCCATTCCATCAGGGTAAGCAGAGAGTATACACCTTATTGGTCCTTCACATTTTATCTTGCTGCAAGTCAGCAACAGTTCGAACCAATGGGATCTTTTTTGTTAGAAATTTATTTTCTGCACCCTTCAAAAACATGTAAATTAGGGAGCAAATACCATACAGGGGAAGAAACCTGTAATCTCCGGGTTTTGGATGTCTAAACAAGGAGGCTCATGCGTCTAGCCACCAAGATATAACAGTCACAGGATATGTTCCATGGTTTCCTCCTCTCCTCACGCTCGGCAGTTGTGGTCTAGGTTGAGTTTCATCTTGTGCATCATCTTGCCTGTGGCGTAGTGCCCGTTTTAAGTTCCCTCCGACGATGATGCCACGAGCTTGTCGCTGGCAATTGCTATAACCAGCAGCCACACGGCAGCATGAAAAAACAACCACATAACAACAATATTGACGAAAGCGTCGGTAGCGCGTTGTAGTGGTGGATCTTACGAAACTCCCAGAATTCAATTCGATCCACTGGTGGAGCCTGTTAAGACCTGCCAGTATCATAGGATCCACTGAGCCTAATGGTGGATCACAGTGAACTTCAGCGTGCTATTCAATCCACTGGTGGATCGAGATAGTGGATCATACAGGACAGAGGGGTGGAGAGACATGGAAACTCAATCAAGAGGGTTCAATCTCAAGCTCAAACTCAAAATAATTTATTCATTATAGAAGCTTGATTATAAACGTCAAATCTGCGAACCACCGCGTCGAAACTTGTTGTCGCTGTAGAGAAGATGCGGCCAGAAACTATACAACATACGAGTTCAAAACCAAGTTTTTCAAACTCATGTACACACGGCGACACATCATGTTACGCACCTTATACATATACCCATAACCTACAAAACACAAAATAGTGCGGTAGAGAGCCTGCATAGATGCGGCTGCCGGCGCGGGCGCAGCGTGCCGTGAGACGAAACAACAACAACATACAGCACCCTCTCGCACGATTCGCAGCGTTCAACTTCTAATAGTTCAAAGTCCAAACAGGGTAACCTGTCCTGTCGCCGTGTGTACTTAATACGCAACTGCTCTCAAAGTGGGATCACAGACGATTGACGGAGCCGCAGACGTCAGTCCGTAATTTGTGAAGCAAGGAGTTGTAAGAAACCGCACGTAGAAGCACACATGGTGACGGACTGACGTCTGCCGCTCCGTCAATGCGTCATCGTGTGTGATTGCACAAACAATAAAGAAACATCTTGAGGAAACCTGCATTCACGAAGAAATTCTGATGCGTATTGTGAAGTCTACCAAGCCGCATTGTGCACGCGTGGTGGACTAACGTACATACAACCTCCTTGAGGGTAGGTCTGTGCCCTGCAGTGGGACATGATAATTTAGGCTAGTAGTCCTATCAGGCATTGAACGCGGCAGCAGGTTCATTATTCTATCAACACCAAACTCAATAAAATAGAATTAATGCACCACGGACTTGAAAAAAGACGGACGTAATGTGACACTAAAATGATGTGAAGCACGCAAGATCCTACATATTCGTTTATTCTAAAAGGGACCTACATTAACACAGATGCACCAGTTCTAGACGTAGTTCCTACAACCCACCACCATTTTGTACCGCGTGATAGTGCGTCAGCACGCACACAAATATAAATGGGTGCTTCACTCGTGGTTAGACAAGATTACGTCCGTCTTTTTTTCATGTCCATGGAATGTACACAACATTTTCCCATGCTCTAGCTCATGGTGCAAGGCAAAATGAAGACACCATATAATCATTATTTATCATCAGGTAATTGTCAAGTTGTAATGTCTGATGGTGTAAACAATTTAAATATCATTGTTTTAAATTCTCATAGTGAACTGGAACTGAACTGTAATTAAGTGTTGCCCAAATAATAATTTGAAGCTTGCGGTTTGCTTATGAAATGTTTTAAGAGTTGTTTTAAACAAATTTGAGTTAATTTTGGTTAAAGTAAAGCCACAGTGTAAGATAGAGTACTTAATTTTCTCATCTCTCAAACGGTGAAGGAAAACGTCGTGAGGAGACCCGCATTTGCTGAAGAAGAAATTGTGATGCGTATGTGAAGTCTACCAATCCGCATTGGGCACGCGTGGTGGACTAACGTATGTACCTACATATACCCTCCCTGATGGTGGGACGTATAATATACAGGGTGAAATTGATATCATTAGCATCCTTTTCTTCGAGTGGGCTGCAAAGCCCTGGTGTCAGAGTTTATTCAAACCGCCTTACGGCCTCTGACGTGGTTTTTATGTAACGACTACTACCACCAGTGATAGTAGCCGGGACCAACAGCTTAACGTGCCATCCGAAACACGGAATCATATTTCTTTTCAGACAATCAGGTGACTCAGCCTGCAATGTCCTAACCAACTGGGGAAAAACGTACAAAGTGACATTTCACTAGGTGCCCCCCGTGGGAATCGAACCCACGACCTCCGTGTCAAGAGCCCAATGCTCTAACCATTAGACCACTGAGGCAGCATCCTTTTAAACTAAGAGTCTACTCAACAAACATCGAAGCAAAAAAATCGGTTGCCCCATGCTAAACTGCAATGCCTACTCGATTCAAATGTGCATACATAATATAGGGTCCTTCTTAATGCTGACACTTTTTTAAGGGAATGATCAGACCGTCAAACTGAACAACATTTTGTATGGCACCAACATCGGAATGGCGAAAAACATCAAGCAAAACGTCGCTGTTTTTTTTCGCAACTTCAATGTTGGTCCCATAGAGAAAGATGTTCAGTTTGATGGTCTGATCATCCCCTTAAAAAAGTGTCAGCATATTAAGAACGGCTGTGTAAAGCAGATTTTTTGTTGCTTCAATCGGTTTGCTCCCATGGTAAAAGTTGTTCAACGTTGTACTTAGGGATGTGTGAAATTCAATATAGGGTATAAGAGACAGCCTAGTAAATACTGAAACGGTGAACTCAGACCATCAAACTGAACAACTTTCACTATGGAGCTCCATCACCGTTGTTTCCTGGGGTAGGCTCCATAATGAAAGTTGTTCAGTTTGATGGTCTGAGTTCACTGTTTCAGTATTTACTTCTGTCTCCTATACCCTGTATTGAATTTCACACATCTTTAAGTACCTCTTTCTCTTTCAAAGAAGATGGAACAAAAGGCAAGGTCGAAATCGAAAAACATGTTCGAAAATAATTATACGAGCAAATTTAAAATTATTCACAGCACAATAACATTATAAAAGATTATTAGTCGAAAATTGGTTCAAATTATGTCGAAACTCTTGGACTGTACATTCTGCTCGTACTCTTATGTAATGGTCGTAACGATACTACATTTATTGGTCAATTTGGAGTAGTGAACGATCTTGATACTTGCTTACTTGAAGACCTTTTTTTTTATTTTGAGCTTTTGCGCGCGGACTCACATCAGGATTAACGCAGCCTAGTAATAAGACGGGTGTTGCAATTTGAGACATTTATTTGAAATTCTGTCTTTCTATGTCTATAAGCTCAATGTCACTGAAATGGATGGATCGATAGACTACCACACTGCTTCATCATCACCCTATACGTCCCACTGCAGGGCACAGGCCTACCCTTAAGACGGGTGTATATATACACAAAGACTCATCAAGCTACGCGAAACCAAAATAAGCTGGCTCCGCGAAGTTTAACTTCATTCACCCTACGCGCGGCCAGCTTGTATTGGTTTTACGTAGCATTATGTGTCGCCGTGTGTACGTTAGTCCACCACGCGTGCACATTGCGGATTGGTAGATTTCACATACGCATCGGAATTTCTTCTTCAGCGTATGCAGGTTTACTTTCGATGTTTCCTCACGTTTGAGAGCAGCAGTAGTCAGTTACGTACACACGGCGACACATCAAGCTACTCAAAACAAACATAAGCTGGCCGCGCAACGTTATACGTTACTCTACCTACGCGCGGCCAGCTTATTTTGGTTTTGCGAAGCTTGATGTATCGCTGTGTGTACATAAGTAAGTTAAAATATCCTTTTTATACATTTATGTAATTATCTGTATATGAATGACTAAAATGTCTGGTCTTTACACTTTGAAATTATATTTTTACTCTGTATATTTTGCTTTGTTTAAAAGATCTGTGTTGTAGACACTGACATATACTCTAGCTATAGACAGGCCCTTTCATAGAAGCAACATGTTCCTTTTGAATGCGGTGCCCGCACCTGATTGATGTTCCCGAGTTCACTTCGTCACTATGGCAGTGACAGACCGCAATGTGTCATTTTGTGTCATTTTGTGTTACATGTTATTTGTTTGTCTGAGATGATGATGATGAACCAGCTAAGGGGACAAGGTGCTTCATGAAAGGGGTGGTACAGCTGCCTCTTCTACCCCTCCCTATCAAACCGCCTTATTTGTACCATTACCGTTTTTTTTTCTTTTTGTATGCTGTATCTGTGTTTTTGGTGTAAATAAAAGTATATTTCATTCATTCATTCAATTATTAGTCAAATGATGTCCCATCAAGTATCAAGTCTACTCGACCGCAGTGACCACCCATCGCTAAACAAATTGTTGTGGGAACTAAACAAAAGTTACAAATTCTGCGCGTGCGATCTCTTGGCCTTGATACCCTTTCTGTTTGCTGCTATTTCGACCAGGTCACGGCTGTGAGGGATAGTTTGTGAACTAAGGGATATCATTTACGCCTACTGGTATTTTAAATGTGAGGGTTTATGGCGATGATTCGATTCTTGTGACTTGTACGCATAAACGGCTGAACGGTTTAGGCTGTTTGGCCCATAGATATACATGGTGAAGTCAAAGTCAAAGACAGAATATTTAATATAGGAGCTTGAAGCACACGTAATAAACGTCAAATCATTGAGGCTACCACCACGTCGGAACGTCTTGTCGCTATAGAGAAGATGCGGCCTGCATAGGTAGCATGGCACCGTGATATAGTTCTATCACACCATCAACGAACGAACGAGATGAAAGACGTGATACAGCCGTATCACGTGTAACATACTATGGCTTCAGAAACCCAACAA
This sequence comes from Agonopterix heracliana, assembly GCA_963693445.1. Classification (NCBI taxonomy): domain Eukaryota; kingdom Metazoa; phylum Arthropoda; class Insecta; order Lepidoptera; family Depressariidae; genus Agonopterix; species Agonopterix heracliana. The sequence continues at coordinate 1,184,385 of OY856334.1, forward strand.
CTTAACACGACTTAATAACTTTTAAAACTTTTAAGGGAGTTGTTTAGACCATCAAACTGAACAACTTTCACTATGGAGCCAACATCGAAATCGCAAAAAAACAAATCTGGTCCCATACATTTAGCTCAAGTAGATTTGTAGGTCGAAGCGCTCGTTGGCGTAGTGGAGCTTCGGTATTGGAAACGATCACCGAAGTTAAGCAACGTCAGGTCCGGTCAGTCTTTGGATGGGTGACCGTTTAGTGGTATTTCATCTCGAGCGTTTCCGTGCTTCAGAAGGCACGTTAAACAGTTGGTCTCGGATAGTTCCGTCAACTGTAACTATTTGTTAAGCCAGGTCAGAGGCCTATTAAGGCGGCTTGAAAATTCTCCGACAGCAAGTTGACCACTAACTTGCCTCCACCAACACGCACTGGGCCCGCGTGGTGGAGTATGGCCCACTCCCTCTCACCCTTATTCGTGAGAGGAGGCCTTTGCCCTGCAGTGGGATTCTACAGGCTATAACTTACTTAGATTTGTAGTTTAGTATGGAACATAAGGTTATTTTCGCGATTTCGATGTATTTGCAGGAAATTCATACAAGCGTTCGATCAGCTGATTGCATTTAGTATGGAAATGCAGATTTTTTTTTTGCGAATTTCCAATAGGTTTCTTATATAGTAATGAAACTGTATTGAAACCCCAACACCCTAACACCCATAGAAGTAGGCTGAAATGTCAATTGATAATCTTTTAGTTTAATAATATTTAACTAGGGAGTCACAACTCGGGGTTAAGCCCTGCAAGGGTTTGCCCCGAACACTTGTCTCGCGTGGTGTTCGCGCGGTTCGCGTTTCAGCCTGCCACGAGGCTCCACAATCCTTCTCAGTTGTTCTTACTCAAAAACAATCCTCGAGATTGGATAGATACTCCCTCAAAACACTTGACATTGGCGGAAATGCGGTGCTAACGCACAAGCAAGAAGTCCATTAATTATTAAAAAAAATTAACTAAAAGATTATCAATTGACATTTCAAATTATGGATTTTGCTAGGGATAAATACGACAACGTCATCCTGAAGGTGATAGGAGGCAAGTTCGAGTGTCCCATCGCCAGTCATTGGTCCACACTTATGACTAAATATAATAGGTAGATATAAACAAATTAATTAATTAAGAATTATTTTTCATGTTAAATTGCAAATTCAAAATTATTTTATTATTATTATTTTTCTTTTGAATTGTTATTTCCATTGAAATCCTGACATTTAATGTAACTTACTAACATAGGGTGTAAGATGACATTTATGTACTTACTAATAAAAAAATTATGGAACTTGTTTTCCGAAATAAATGTATTGAATTGAATTGAATTGAATAAAATCTATGTGGATTATCTTAGTAGGCAAATACAATGAGACAATTATTTCCACGATCATAGTAATCGAATGATTAATGATTATTGTTTAGATCCACGAGGATGTTAACAATGGTACAAATTATAATTCTAACGATCTATAGATCTACATCTTATTAGAGGACTGACACGTGAAATGTCTATAAAACATTTTTTGTTTATTTATTTGTTAATTAATAATGATTTATGTATATTGACACGCCATTTTATCTTGAAACCTTCAATATTGTAGGACTTGGTGGTACCTGGTTGTACCTTGTAGGTACCTTTATTAATAAGAGATAAGTGTACTTTTTGCAACCATCAGCAGCAAGGCTGATCGTATGATATTATTGTAGTGTGCACTGTAGCTATGTGAACAGTACAAAAACTGACATGGTTTGTCAGTCGGTTTAGGAGTTACAGCCGTTTAAAGGTCCGACCTTTGAACGGCTGTAACACCTTTACTGACTGGCAGTTCATGTCAGTTTTTGTACTGTTCACATAGTTTATTGAAACAGGCGTTACTTTGCGGAAATCCATGATTAACAGGTAGATGACACGATTGTGTCGAGACCTCCGCTTCTAAATACCTAGTAGACAAAGTTGTATTACGTTATGCAATACAACCTAGGCTAGGTATTTAGAAGCGGAGGTCTCGACACAATCGTGTCATCGACCTGCTGTTCACATAGCTACAGTGCATACTACAATATATCATATGATCAGCCTTGCAGCTGATCGTTAATTTTTACTGACCTTCAAACTTCTGTAACTCCTAAACCGACTGACGTTATGCAGGCAGACCTGGTGCATCCCCATCACAGAGATGCTCTACACCCCATAAACACTGAATCAGCCTTGCTGCTGATGGTTGCAAAAAGTACACTCATCTCTTATACTACTTGGTTGTATACAGGGTGTAAACTTAAATTCGTTACATCCTTAGGGGTGCTTCAGATCATCAAACTGAACAACATTCACTATGGGACTAACATTGTGTCACGAACAAAAAGCTGTCCATGCATTTTGATTGAACCATTTGCCGCTGACGTTTTCTATCGAAAAGCGGATTTATTTTGCGATTTCGATTTTGGTCCTATAAAGAAAGTTGATCATTTTGATGGTTTGATTATCTCCCTAAAAAGCCGTCATGTATAAGAAAGAGTACTAATCTAAACTATTATAAAACTGTAACTGAAGTGTGTCTGTACATTGAAGATATTTCCAAAAAAAAGATTACGATATGGTTTTTAGGTATTCCTGACTCGAAATCAAACATTTTAGAAATTTTTCTGTCTGTTTGTTTGTTTGTTCGCGCATCACGCAAAAACTACTGAACCGATTTTGATGAAATTTTTTTTGCTTGATAGCTTATGATCTGACTTCAAATCTGGTATATAATTTGCGCAGACGAAGTCGCGGGTAAACACTAGTACCTACATAAAGCAGAAGACTGCCTGCCCCACCAATGTTTTCCTCACCCCCTCTCGATGGCACAGGAGGTGAGCGACAGTGACTAACTCACGGCTGCAAGTCCCAAATGAAGATTTAAAAAGAAACGAAAGCGTATGAGCTTCAAGCTCCTAAATAGAATTTGTGATTTAAAATTTTACCTAAAGGCAACACACGTCTGGCTATTCTAAGTCGGATACCACACGACATAAAAATGTAATAAATTCCCAGGAATTGTCCTAGAATGATGAACGACTCAGGCATCTGTAATCTTACAATAATTAATGCAATTGTCATAATTAATTGCATTTGATATTAATCAGAAATAGCAGACTGTTTACGTAAGCATTGATCTCATTTAATCATCCATTATTATTAGCCTGGTAACTATAACACGGTTCATGAAGTCCGTGGGCCTAGGAAATGACCTCTTGGTCAAGGATCTGTGATTTTCGAAATTCATACTTTGAACCAAGAAGTTTGGAATCCTCTATAGTGGAGTGCAGACTGCCTAACAAGACGGGAAACATGATAATACTGTGGTCGGTAAGGATCGTTCTTCTCCGTAGTTTTTTTTAGTGACGTTTTTTACGAACTTTGTCCCAGCTCTGTCCCTTTCTAATCCAACGTCAAAAATTGACGTCATTCAATTTTCGTTGTGACGTCATTGGATAGAAAGGGACACACGTAAAATTGGAAATATCGACGACGGAGTCGAACGTCAATTTTCTTGTACCAATGCTTCTAAGGAAGAGTGGGATCCTTTATGATTCTAGATCCATGCTTTGAACTCAGTAGTTGAAAATGTCAAAATTACTATGGAGATACGCATCTTTCTACTGATGATTTGACTTTCAAAAATCGCACTCTTGGTCGTGGTAGCTATTGATCATTAGCCAAGCCCTTATAACCAAATAGTAATACCTGAAAATGAGTCCTACCTGCAGAATCTTAACTTATTTCGTGTCAGCATAAGCCTGGCCTAACGCAGTGCGATTGTGTTGAACCTATCCGGTCAATGGCACACCTGCTGCAATGTCCGTTGTGCCCGAAAACCTGCACGAAAGAGGACCTCAATAATGCTACACTAGACGCTGTCAGGCTCGCCAAATATCTGGCCAATAAAATATAGAAACACAATACACAATCACAAAAGAAAGATTAAGAGCTCAGGTCACTCCTACGTGGTGATTCTAGCATTTAACTTGAGGAAATACCGATCCCAGCTAGCAAGATCAAGCTTTATTGTGACACGTCGCACAAACTTCCCACCCATACCATTCGACACACAGGAGTATCGTCATGAACAGTAGAACATAGCATAGCATAGCATATGCTCACGACTATATTCCCCGAGGGGGTAGTCAGAGATATTCTGAAATCTCAGAACATCCACAGTAGAACAATTGACACGAAAAGAAGTAGCATGAGCTATATTGCATGACAATCACTCTTGCTTCTTCTTATCGTGTGGGCAAGTCCTGGTGTGTCAGAGTTTATTCAGACCGCCTTACGGCCTCTAACGTGGTTTTTATGTAACGGCTACTACCACCAGAGACAGTAGCCGGGACCAACGGCTTAACGTGCCATCTAAAGCACGGACATCTTTCTTTTCAGACAATCAGGTTATTCATAGTCTGCAATGTCCTAACCAACTGGGGAAAAGCACACAAAGTGACATATCACTAGGAATCCAACCCACGGCATCCGTGTCAAGAGTACTCTTGATGTAGTGGATAAATTATCCAGTCAGGTAATAGTCGTATTGAGGCTGACTGAGGGTGCGTCAGACTAACTCAGGTTTCGTCACTCGGGAGGCTCTTTCCATGTAGCCTCTCAGCAGCATGTACGTCCAGAGGTGCGTCAAAGCGAGACAAATAAACCCTTATCACAGTTACGAAATTTTCTTACTCCCTGGCATTTCTTAAGCGTGAAACACACTGAAAAAGCACGGGGCAAGTGTATGGGAAGGATACAGCACGGGCGTGGAACGAATAATGCACTGACGCGACCACAGATTACCCCCAATAGATACCGCATGATGAAAATTTCGTACAGGCCCGAAGTCAAAATTTTTGGCGGTAGGTGCGGGTAGCGGGGCACGAAATAATGCAACATGATTGGCGATTTCAAGGTCGCACTATTCCTATCTCGCTCTATCCCGTTGCTTATATCATTGCAAAATCATAGATGTGTTGGTGCGCGTCGGCGGCCCTGTATGCGGTATCTATTGGAGGTGATCTGTGGACGCGACACAGAAGAGGCAAAGATACAGTAAGGTGCGTCATTATACAGGCAGATTCAATTTATGACTGTAAGGTAGGGTAAGGGTAAGGTAAAGGTACGGCACGGGCAAGGCGCGGGCATCGAAGTGGCATGCTTGTTCCATGCCGCTTGAGTATAATTCACGACGCGTCACTTGCATAAATTTCGTATTAAAAGGTGGTTTTGAAGCGGCACCAAGCGGCACTCTTGCCCCGTGCCTCTTCAGTGTGTTTCACGCTTTACACCGGCAAATATTTTACAAAAGGCACAAAACATTGAAACCTATGAAAATATCTCCTGTTCAAATCCAGAGAGATTAACAGAAGAAGGTAGCAGACATAGCCCAAAGAATTGCGAAACTAAAGTGGCAAAGAGCGTGCCACATTGCACACAGGTGGCCGATGGGATGGAATCCAAGAGTTCTAGAGTGGCGATTGCATACCGGTAAGCAATGTAGGTAGACCTTGTAGAAAGTGGACCTAACCTGCTGGATGAGGGCAGCGCAGGACCACTTTTTATGGCGATTCTTGAGGGTGGCCTATGTCCAATACTCCTTTAATAATGTATTTGCTTATTGCAAATCAAAATGTATTTGCTGACTTGATTTATAAAGGCGTTTTTTTTTTAAAGTGTCTCGTGGTATCTGGTACAAGACGATACCAACTGCTTGTAAGTGCATTAAGTGTGTGCTAAGTGCAAATGCACTCTCTCGTTCTTACCCTCCTATGTCTGATGGAACGGGAGACCGATACGATCAGAGATGGGGTCAGACGTAGTGTCTATAACCGGCAGCCACACGGAAAAACGCACTAAGTGATATATTATAATCACTAGGTGTCCCCCGTGGGAATCGAACCCACGACCTCCGTGTCAAGAGGCCAATGCTCTTTTTTTTTTATTATTGATGGGTTTGCTCTTGACCTCTATCTAGTCCAGGACAAAGATGGGGTCGAAGATGTAGCGAGCGTACCCAGAAGTGCACTGGCACTCCTGCACACTGACGGAACGCAGCAAGCTGCTTGGCGCCAGACTCCGGCAGGAGGGTGGTCGCGAGCCAGACGGCTCCTTGCGGAGCCTACCCCACCGCTGTGGGGGATTGCCGGTTGTGATGCCGTTGCCCGGGGTGGACCGCTAGGAGGTAAATCCCCAATCACCCAAGCTCTTTACCATTAGACTACTGCAGTTAACATTATGATGATGGTGATGATGATGATGTAGTTGTTGGTGATGATGACGGAAAGGCCTTCTTTCATCTTCATCCGTACAACACCGCACTCATTACTTTAATTCTAATGGCAGTTAAAATAGGTTAATAACCTGACTAAAAAATAAAAATGTATCACCCAGGACTCGAACCCGCTGAACCATAACGTTACGTGAACTATTACACGCTAAGTCGGTTAAAGGAGGTTATGTGTTACAGGTAGCCATGCGTGGACTCTACCGGTGCTTGCAGTGAAGGTTGCTCTACATTGAAACTACTAATTCCATACTAATAATTATAAAATCATAGACGTTTTTTTTTTCGCTTACGCTGGTAGACGGAACATCAGTGTAACCGGATATGAGATAGCGATAATCATAAAATCCTATACAAATTATATGAAGCTAGATTTCTGACTCCGGAGTCAGACAGCCGACGTAGCACAAAAAAGTGGTTACGACAATAAGAAAAGCAATAAGTAGCGATCTCCTTTTTTAACTAAAGCGAATTTTCTATGTGCATCTCTTATTGAGTGAATATGCTTCCTTCTAGTACGCACATTCTGTGTAAATTTTAACTGTCTAGCTATTACCGTTCAAAAGATACAGCCCTGAATAGGTAGGACAGACGTCCGTCTGTCAGTGTCAGACGGACATCGTAGGCTTATGAATGGGGTTCTGTTTTCACCATTTTGGGTACGGAACCATTATAAAACAGCCAAATCGATCCAGCCGTTCTTAAAGCCCATTCTTCAGAAAACAGGTTTTTCATATGGAGGTTCCCCCTCCACATTTGCGAACGGGATTTCAAGCCTATACGAAAACCGGTTTGCATTCGGAATTCCGAATTGCAATTCCGTATGTGTGTGATGGGCCTTAGTAATGCGTTTGCCAGCGAACAGATTTTAATTCGGAGCGCGCTCCATACAAACGAGGTCTGGTGATATTTTGAATACTAACAAATTAAAGTAAATGTTATTTTTCAGAAACAATCTGGAAACTAATCTCTATGTTTGTATGAAGTCAGATTTTCATTATAATTTTAAAGTTACAATGCGTCAAAGCTTTCCTAACAAATCTTTAATTAATCCTAGAATGAGCGTTTTTCTGTTTGTTTTCTTGGGGATCGATAGATGGCGCTACGATTTGTGCGAAGAAACGTCAACATTTCAAAAAGTGTTTCTTTAAAATATTTATTATTTTAAAGAAACACTTTTTGAAATGTTGAAATGCAGAAACAATCTGGAAACTAATCTCTATGTTTGTATGAAGTCAGATTTTCATTATAATTTTAAAGTTACAATGCGTCAAAGCTTTCCTAACAAATCTTTAATTAATCCTAGAATGAGCGTTTTTCTGTTTGTTTTCTTGGGGATCGATAGATGGCGCTACGATTTGTGCGAAGAAACGTCAACATTTCAAAAAGTGTTTCTTTAAAATAATAAAGAGTGAAAAGATGATCAAGAAGATGCCAACGCATCTTTTAATGACATATTTCATTATTTACTAATAATGCATAGCATATGCTCACGACTATATTCCCCGAGGGGGTAGTCAGAGATATTCTGAAACCTCAGAACACATACACATACCATTCCCTCATTACCTCATTTACTAATAATTTTAATCGAAAATTCAAAACTTTAACGCCTGACATGGCTGTATGGGCTCGATCCCTTGACAAGATTTTGACAGGCTCTATGGGGCGATAAACATGCCATCTGTCGAGTTTTTTAGGAACTAAATTTAAAAAAGAAAAGAAAAACGCTCATTAAAACTGTATATTCTAACGAAAATTTGACTGCATTCAAACATAGAGATTAGTTTCTAAATTTTTTCTGAAAATTCCATTGACTTTAATTGGATAGTACCTATTGAAAATTCCAGACTTCGTTTCTATTGTTCAGTTTGATGGTCTGAAGCACCCCCTTTAGTATTACTAGGGTGTTTCACCCTGTGTAAATGGCTTTTCGGTGAAGGAAAACATCGTGAGGAAACCTGCATGCTTCAATTTCGAGGCATGTAGGTATTGTACCCGGGCTCACCCCCCGTCACACTGGACAGAGTTTCGGTACTACTGGTGAAACGTGGATGTTCTGAGTTTTCGGAATATCTCTGACTACCCCCTCGGGGAATATAGTCATGAGCATATTATGCTTATGCTTATGCTGTATAAATAAAAATTTATGCTGTTCTATATTATAGATTATTATTCGGTATTCAATCTAAACTATTATAAAACTGTAACTGAAGTGTGTACATTGAAGATATTTACAAAAAAAAGATTACGATATGGTTTTTAGGTATCCCTGACTCGAAATCAACCTTTTTTTAGAAATTGTGTCTGTTGTCTGTTTGTTTGTGTGTTTGTTTGTTTGTTTGTTCGTGCATCACGCAAAAACTACTGAACCGATTTCGATGAAACTTTTTTTGTTTGATAGCTTATGATCAGACTTAAAATCTGGTATATAATTTGTGCGGACGAAGTCGCGGGAAAACACTAGTGGTTTATACAAGTAGAGCATTTAACCATTGCGACGGTCTCGCATCGCGTCACATGGTCGGCACATTGTAGTGTGTGTGAAAGAGCACGCAATACTTCAACAGGTGTGCGATGAAACAATACTGATACAGGATGTTCTGTTTTTAATCATCCGAAGGTCAAACTGTCATATGTACCATTCTGAAAATTGAGATATTCAAGTTAATTCTTGCTAAAATTACAAACATTAGAAAGTTTTTGATTGTTGTGAGCATGTGGACATGTGTGTAACTATATGATGCAATAAATGATTATTAGTTTTTACATACTTACTACGATTGATTACTGATTACTTATAAGAAAGATAAAAATATAACAAAGAAATTTCAACATTTACATAACAGTACAACAGTAGATTTTGCCCGCAGTTTCCTATGCGTCGAATTTTGATATCGAAAAATCCTTTTGTCCCCGTCAAAAGGTAGTTTTTCGCGTAACGCCATCTACCGTCCAGAAAATAAATTTGTAGTTTTGACTACTTTGACTATTAACTATTGAAAGTCACTCGTCATACAATAATCATTATAATTACTTATCCTGTCAACGGTCATATTTTTCATACATTAGACTTCAACGTGTTCATAATTTTTAAACAATTGATGCAGAAGAAATAATTAACGAATAAAATATTATCATGAATTCTTTTATTTTTAATTATAGAATATTTAGTAATTATTATTTAAAATAAAGGAATTCATATTTTATTTATTTATTATTCTTTTGCACCTTATAAATTATAAACACGTTGATGTCTTATGTATGAAAAATCTAATATTTCATTAAGTAAGTAGGCGCAATGGTTATGCCTCGGAAGGCACGTTAATGATGTAATAAGTCAAAAGTGACTTGAAAATTCTCACAACAAACTTTCTTTTCTCCACCAATATCCTTTGGGTTCATCTAAAAATAAAAAACAGTTCTGCCAAAATTAATAAATCTTTCGAACAAAATTAAAACACTCTGTATCTCTTATCACTTCTCCACCTCGGCGTATGAGTAATCAACAAACTTATCATTTACTTCCACAAAACATAAAACTCTACCTTATGCCTTGATCATAAAGACTTAAAGCTCTTTACCTGAACTATGTAAATAAATTTGTAGATATCCATCTAGACCAATAAATGATGAGCTACTGGTCCCCTCTTAGAAGAACTAAAAGAGGAAGAAAGATAGGTTTTTGAATAGAAATGTAAAGGTCTTCCTAAACTGGACGTTACGTGTGTTCCGATTTTGAAAACTAAATTTCGTATTCACATTCGCGCGCCGGGCACTGGCGGACGTGCCGCCATTTTGGTTTTAATTTTATTTTTTAAACAGTAAACAAACGTTGATTTTCGTGTTATTCTGCCTTTATTTTTAAAAAGTGTTTTGTTTTTTTTTGTGTTCAACAAAGGATTTTTTTAAATCTGTAAGTATTTTTTTTCTTTTTGTTAAATTATAATTATAAGTTAACAATAGTAGGTAAATTTTCAAGTGCATACATAAATTCATCACTTTATTCTACTTCGGTGTCGTCACGTCAGACAGAATATTTACTGTAACTGCCAAATAAGATAATCTTTATCTATCTATAACGTCACGCCTCTTTCCCAGTGGGGTAGGCAGAGACCAGAGCTCGCCATCTACTGCGATCCTTAAAAATTTCTTTTGTTTATTCACACCCATACATCTCTTCATACATGTCCGTCGGTTTCGAGTACTCCGCACCTCCCCTTTTTGTAGGACGCAACTGATTTGATCAGAATACGTCCTACGAGAGCGCCCTCTGCCGACACTTCCACTCACTTTAGCTCAACAAATGAGATAAGTCACCTACAATAGCCTACTACAATACATAAATTCATCACTTTATTCTACTTTGGTGTCATCATATCAGAATATTTACTGTAACTGTCAAATGAGATAAGTCACCTACAATATAAATTCATCACTTTATTCTACTTTGGTGTCAATTCAATTCAATTTTTTGTTTAATGGCATTACTTTGGTGTCGTCGTTAGAATGTTTACTGTAAATGCCAAATGAGGTAAGTCACCTACAACATACATTCATCACTTTATTCTACTTTGGTGTCGTCAGAAAGTTTACTGTAACTGCCAAATGAGACAAGTGACCTACAATACATAAATCCACCACTTTATTCTACACCTGTGTCGTCAGAACGTCTCTGACAACACCAGTCTGGGTTGGTGTTATTCGAATTCGATCCGGACACCTCACGTATCTTATTGTAATGTAACTATTGCAATGTTATGATGCAGTATTTTTGATGTAATGTTATCTTTTGTATTGTATTGTTTTGTAATGGAATGTAATGCACTATAATGACTGTAATGGAATGAAATGAAATTTTATATAATTTCTATTGCGGAGCCCTTATATCAGATGAGTGCATTTGTATCTAACATCTCGTATGTACTTGTGTGATGGCAATAAATGATCTATCTATCTATCTATAACGTCACGCCTCTTTCCCAATGGGGTAGGCAGAGACCAGAGCGCGCCATCTACTACGATCCTTACACACATCTTTCGCCTCATTCACATCCATACATGCACTTCGGTTTCGAGTACTCCGCACCTCCCCTTTTTGTAGGACGCAACTGATTTGATCAGAATACGTCCTACGAGGGCGCCCTCTGCCGACACATCCACTCATTTTAGCTCCATATATCTCTTTCGTACATCTGCTATCACTCATCCTCTCCACATGACCAAACCAACGAAGCATACCCTTCTCTATTCTTGTCACAACATCTTCTTTCAATTTACATCGATCTCTAATCACACAATTTCTCACTCTATCTCTCAGCGTAACTCCACACATGCATCGCAAGGAACGCATTTCAACAGCATTAATTTTACATTCATGCAATAAATGATATCTATGGAAATACCGTGTGGTGTCAGACTTCTAATAGCCCCAACCCAGATTGGTGTCGTAAGGGATGACTAATCTGGTCACAGGCACAGTATAAAGCCCGCTCTGCCTTCTCGACGAGTAGATTTGTCTCTGGTCTCGTCAAAATAACAATATCTAGAAAATACAAAGGCGAGACTTGGCGAATAGGGCCTCCACTAGGCCTCCAAACTCTCGTATTTGCTGTCTCGTGTAGTTTTGTCGAGAATGTGGAGCCAGCGGGCCAAGAAAGAGTATCTGGTACTAAACGGGTGGAAAGTTGAGATGGGGCACAAATGGCAGCTACCAGAAACATTAAAGCTACAAGAAAACGTTCTTAGGAGACTAACTATAACTTTTTGAGTATTTCACTTCTGCAATCACAGATTTTGAAAAATGTATAGTCATTGAGAGAAACTGCTATTTTTACAAAACTTTTTTTTCTTCATCCCATTCGATCCTCTTACTGAAAAGGAACATAAAGTCGTGTGGAAATCTGCATACGGTGAAGAAGAAATTCTGATGCGTATGTGAAGTCTTATACGCGTGGGAAATTCTGATGCGTTTGTGAAGTATCAATTATGTAATTAAATAAACTATGTATTACTGTATACATAACCTTAGCATAAGAATTTATATTGTAATAGTCATTAAGTCGTGTTATGCTGTAGAGTTTCTGGCCGCATCTTCTCTACAGCGACAACACGTTCCGACGCGGTGGTAGCTTAAAAAAGAATTGACGTTTAATAAGGGTGCTTCAGGCTCCTATATTGAATAAATGATTTTGAATTGAATTGAATACCCGCGTGGTGGAATAACGTACACTTCTTTTAGGGTAGGCCTGTGTCCTGAAGTGGGACGCATGCACTTTGACCATAATAATATCCTGCGTTCGTAACTACTTTTTGAATAAGCACCAGGAGTGCGATTTTTGAATCTCATTCGGTGAGCTCAGCAGTTGAAAATGTCAAAATTACTATGGAGATACGCATCTTTCTACTGCTGAGTTCACTTTCAAAAATCATACTACAGGAGAGCGATTTTTTAAAGTCAAATAAGCAGTAGAAAGATACATGAGAACGCTTTTGTATGAGATATAAAAACCGTTCAAACTCACCGATGACATTCAAAAATCGCACCCCAGTCTTTTAAATCGATTATGAACTAACGGTATAAATTACTGGTCTAATGAAACATTATTATGTGGTTATCAAATCACACAATGGTAGTGAAGATAAAATGTATTGTTATCATGTTATTGTGATATAGCTAGGTTTGATTATTTTATGATAAAATCACATAAACTTACATGATGATTTACCAAATAGTTGAATTTTTTTTACTTTTTTCTCTTTTAAATGTAGAATGCATGTAACCAGAATTAGCAAATTAAAAATTCGCAATATTTGTGATTGTTTAAAGAAAACATTTATTTAAAATTCTTTGGCTAGGATATCCCAGTGCAAGCGTCTCTTTCTTGCAAGCATAGTAGTTTACAATTAGCCATCCCGCTCCAATTGAAAGCAGGATCGCAAAAAAACGGGCTTTTCGTCAATATCTTTGCTCATGGGAGTTTCTAAGCTAAAACTTCTCCTGAGTTCACTAGAAATATTTAATGTATTTAGTTAAGTACAAGAATAAAACGTTAAATATCAGCAGTTTAATCATAGTATTGAAAAAACATAACAAAAAGGGGTAACTTTGGGATTTTTTTTCTATCGCGTAAACTTAATCTAATCGTGTTTTTGAGAACAGTCGCCCATCCGCCCGATCCTTAAATAAGACATAATTTAATTTCAGACTTTAAAACACAGTTTAAAACACTGTCGTTCGTATTCAAAAAACGGCCTCGACGGGATAAGAGCGTCTTATAAATAAAAAAACTGGAAAAGGACACGTGCGGGTTGGACACACGCATCGAGGGTTCTGTACTACCATAGAGATTGTGTGATGTATTTTAGCTGTAGGTCTACCATGAGTTTTCACCGTACTTTACTACTGTAGTTACGTCACCAATTTTGTATTAAATTTCGTACAGCGCTCCTAGTGGTTACGTTGAGTACTAATTTCTGTCATACGAATTGGCGACGTAACTACAGTAGTAAAGTACAGGGAAAACTCATGGTAGGCCCTCTGAATACATGATACCTACTCGTAATACGAGTAGGTATCCTAGACCCTAAATTAAAAATTTTGGACCTATTCATAACAAATAAATTATTTCATTTCATATTTAAAAAATTAAGTCGTCGGTTAAAAAAGGGCGTTCTTTCATTTAGTTCAGGATCATGAGCACGATCCCGACCCACACTTGACCAGTTTTTTGAAGGAACATAACAAACTTTTTGCTATTTTAATTTTTTTTTATTATTTGTCGTTTTACTTTAGAATTTTGTACTACTCATAATCACACCCACCAAGTTTGATTGCATAGGGCATTGCCAGTTTTAGAACCAAAAAAACTTTTCATTAACGAAGAACCCTCTTACCTTTATTGTTTCTGTTTTTTTTTTTTTTAAATAAAAATCAGTTGTTCCGTATTTAATTCTTATTAATATTGCAGTTTTGTATGGATTGACAGATTATTTCCCGATTTCGATGTTGGTTTCATAGTGAAAGGTGTTCAGTTTGTTGATCGGTGGCACACCTTAAAATGACCACACCTTTCTGTAAAAGTTGATCAGAGAAACCGCAAATATTTCCAATCAACGATCTTTAAATTATAATTTCCTGAAAACAGAACCGATAGCGCTACCGGCTTTATTAATGATTCGATAAAATTACTGTATCTTTATTGATAAGAATTTTAATCGACTTGTTCGCAAGATTACCTTTTGACAGTTGACAGTTTTTTGCAAATTTAACTTTTTTTGTTTTAAAAAACCGGTGCCACGTTATAAGCTCACGCCATTGTCCCATGGGGGTAGGCAGAGACCACGGACCGCCACACGCTACGACTCTGTCACACCTCTTTAGCCTAATTGACATTCATACATCTCTTCGTGCACTTCCGTCGATTGAGGGTGCTACGCAGTACGCACTTGTCCTTTTCGGAAAAGATCATTGATTTGATCATGGTGTGTTTTCCTAGAACGGCCTCTCCCAACACTTATTCGATACCTAGATTATTCGCCACGTTTTTTGAAAGGAAATTGCAACCCTACATGTTTTTTTTCGCGATTTTGATATTGGCTTGCTTATGCATACTCTAAGGATATTTGTCCTAAAGAATAAGTTGTTCAATTTTGAAGGTCTGATCATCTCCTTAGAAAACCTATCATCAGTCTAATTATACAGGGTGTAAACTTGCATACGGGGATATAATTCGGAGTGCGTTCCATACAATCGTACCTACTATGGTGATATTTTCAATACTATTCAATTAAAGTCAATGAAATGGCAATGCCGATTTAGTATGGGCGAGTGGCGTCATTTTTTTTAGGTATATATTTTTTTGAGCGTCCACCAACCACTCCTTGTTTTTATGGAAGATATTGATGTGCTGAACAAAACAAAGTATTACAATCATACCTCTACATGCAGTACCGACGGAGATATAAAGGTCTGAAATGTCAGAATTCTAGTACTGTGAACTGTGACTGTAGCATGCCCCTCATGCTCTGACATTTCAGACCTTTATATATCCGTTGGTACTGCATGTAGAGGTATGATTGTAATACTTTGTTTTGTTCAGCACATCAATATCTTCCATAAAAACAAGGAGTGGTTGGTGGACGCTCAAAAAAATAATAAAAAAAATGACGCCACTTTCCGGCATTGCTATTTTGCAGAAACAATCTACAAACAAATTTCTATGCTTGTATGGAGTCAGATTTTCATTAAAATGTATAGTTTTAAAGTTGCAGTGACTCAAAGATTTCCATACAAATCGTAAATTAATCCTAGCATTGAAACTGTATATTTTTACGAAAATCTGACTCCATACAAGCATAGAGATTTGTTTCTAGATTGTTTCTGAACAATTTCATTGACTTTAATTGGTTAGTATTGAAAATATCACCATAGTACGTTGTATGCAGCGCTCATTTTCGCTCTCGGAATAAACTTTTCTTATGGGGGTGTTTCAGAACATTAAAAATTTCAGTCAACGTTTACCATGAGGCTGACATCGAAATCGCGAAAATATAGATCTGTTACTCCATAGAAAATGTCAATGGCGACTCGCTGTATGGATTAGCTGATATTTTTTGTGATCAAACTGAACAACTATCACTATGGAGACAAAGTCGATTTTTTTTTAAGAATCTGCTGTCCCATACATTTGAGTCGAGAAAGAAACAGTAATTTTTTTTCTTCTCTTTTTTTGCTCCATAGTAGAGGTGGGCGCCGCGCCGGCGCGGCGCCGCCGCGCCGGTCAACCCGTGCCGCCGCCGCCGCCGAGTTAGGCGCCGACGGCGCCGGTGTCCGTCCGTGGTTGCTGTCTGCGTGCCTACTGCCGGCGCTAGTTGGCGTTCTATACTGTACTTTTAGATGGGCTCTCCGCTGACGGCGCCAGTCGCTCATTTGTTTGCCGGCGCTGGTTATCCATATCAGTGCCGGCACTGGTTGCCAAGCTAGCTGCCAGCAGCGCCCCGGTTGCCGAGGTAGCTGCCGGCGCTAGTTACAGGCCTAAACTATACTTTACAAGGGCTACTCTCCGCTGACGGCGCCAGCAGCTCATTTGGTTGCCGGCGATGGTTATCCATATCAGTGCCAGCGCTGCTTGCCAAGCTAGTTGCTGGCAGCACCCCGGTTACCGAGTTAAGTGCCGGCGGCGCGGGCTGCCGACCTAGCTGCCAGAGCCGACAGCAAAGTTGGCTGCCGGCGCTTGTTACCGGGTTAAACTGTACTTTACATGGGCTCCCCGCTGACGGCGCCAGCCGCTCATTTGGCTGTCGGCGCTGGTTATTTATATCAGTGGTTGCCAAGCTAGCTGCCGGCAGCACCCCGTTTTTCACGTTAGATGCCGGCGCCGCCGATTGCCGTACTAGTTGCTGGTGCCGATAGCCAAGTTGGCTGCCAGCACTAGTTACTGGGCTAAACTGTACTTTACATGGGCTCTCTGTTGAAGGCGCCAGTTGCTCATTTGGATGCCAGCGTTGGTTATCCATATCTGTGCCGGCGCTGGTTGCCGACAGCGCCCTGGTTGCCGAGTTCAGTTCCGGTGGCGCCGGTTGTCGAGCTAGCTGCTGGCGCTGACAGCCAAGTTGGCTGCCAGCACTAGTTACTGGGCTAAACGGTACATTATATGGGCTCTCTGTTGACGATGCCAATCGTTCATTTGGTTGCCGGCGTTGGTTATCCATATCAATGCCGCCCGGTTCCCAATGACGTTATTTTTGGTTGCCAGCGCCGGCAGCAGTCTCCAGAATCAGATTTCTTGAAATAATGCCGGAGATATCAAGCTTAAGTTCGATGTCAAGGAGTTGACATTTTGAGAGATGTGCTTGTCTATATTGGCGAGATAAGAAGAATGTGTTCTCAGGACTTTCTACACTTGCCGGGATTAGTCTAGCAATACCTGCTAATACGAAATACGAACCCCGTTGTTTTTTCTACACCTGGATTGGTTTTGAATGCTGAAAAATCGCGTTTGTAGTTGTAAAAACATTTAACATCAGCACATTTTTTTTTTTCATTTCTTATTGTGCATCTGTAGCTTCTAGATAATACATTTAACACCTAAAGTGTGGATTTAAAAAAAACATCCGCGCCGCGGCGCGGCGCCGCCGCGCCGACCAATTTCACCCGGCGCGCCGCCGCCGGCAAATTTCGGGTCGGCGCCCACCTCTACTCCATAGTAAACATTTTTCAAATATAGGGTGTTTTGTTACACCTTGTATAGTATCATCATCATCATCGTCGTATAAATAACTGAATAGAATTCTAGATTTTATAAACCAGACACCTTTTTGCGAACTGCAATGTCGTATTACTTATCAAGAATGTTTTTCGTGGAAAAATTAGCGCCTCGCCAGATCCAGATAAGGAGTTTGTATGTTATCTTTGTAATTTAACATGGGAGCGACCTCTGGTGGCCTCTCCGTGGAACTAGAGGTCACCTTACGTAATTTTTTCTCACGATTTTTAATTAATTATAAGTTAGATATCTCTAATTATCTATTAAGAAAATAATAACAGTTTTCAGCATCTATCGTTTCCACTGCAAGGTACAGGCCTACCCTAAAAAAGGGTGTTTATACATCCCTATTTTTAAATTCCTAGAAAAATTTATAATGAAGCGAAACAAAATTCCCTAAGGAAAAGCATACGCATATTTAAGAGTAATCAGAGATATTCTGAAATCTCATAACATCCACGTTTCAATACTTGTAGTACCGAAACTCTGTCCAGTGTGACGGGGGGTGAGCCCGTCGCGTTGCCACTTATAATGGACAGTGAGTACAATACATGCCTTGAAGCATGCAGGTTTCCTCACTATGTTTTCCTTCACCGAAAAGCCAGTGGTGTTACAAATCGTACATAAATTCCGAAAAACTTATTGGTACGAGTCGGCCTGGACGGGAATCGAACCTTCACCTCCTGCACGGCAAGCAATTACTCGCCAGTGAACCACCAAGGCTTTTCACGACTATATTAGCCAGTAAGGAAACTAAGGAAAACTGTAATATTGGACTTGCGAGCGATAGTTTGTAAAAACGCCAGTAGATGTCGCCACGTCCCTTAAGATGGAATAGGTTGAAGAATTTTGTTCTCCGGCATAGTAGGCTCGGTAGCTAAATTGTATGAAAGCAAATTCCCAGGTTTGCATTGCGGGTGCAAATCCCGCCCGAATCTTTAGTTCGATTTGAAATAAAACAACATGGCTGTAAAATGTTGATACTTAATCAAATATGTGAAATAATTTACTTAGGTAAGTACAATTTTTAAACACCACATTAGAAATGAAATAACAAGAAAAGTAGTCGTTTTGAAGACTGGAATCAATGTCACGATTTCACGACATTTTTTTCTTTGAGTAAGACCACCACGTAATAAAAGTCGTGACTATAAATTCTATTATCAAAAGTTGTTTTTTATAACTTCACATCGAAACATTATACAGGTTGTAAGGAAAAGTATCATTAACCTTTAAACTACATACTCTACCCATCAAACTGAACAACTTTGAAGAACCCCTTTAAGTATTACTAGGGTGTTTTTACACTCTGTATAAATAAAATAGTCCTAATAGGAAAATGTTGTCAGTGGCCGGTTTTTATATTTTTTTTTTATATTCACTGTAAATGTAGAGCATGAGACGAATTTTTTTTCGCTTACGCTGGTAGACGGAACATCAGTTTAACCGCGTATGAGATAGCAATAGTCATAAAATCCTATACAATTTGTATGAAGAAAGATGTCTGAATCCGGGCCAGACAGCCATAGTAGAACAAAATAGTGGTTACGTCGATAAGGACAGCAATAAGTAGCGATCTCCTTTTTTAACTAGAGCGAATTTGCTATGTGCATCTCTTACTGAGTGAATATGACAAGACACATGCTTCCTTCGAGTACCTTCTCATTCTACGCTGGAGAGTTTGTTCTATAATCACACGAAGTTTGATGCTTGTAATTACCGTTTTTACGATAAAGCGAAAAGAAAAAAACGTTGATACAAACTAGTTTCTTGTATGAGGACCCCATCTTAATTTTTACATTTTTATTATTTGTTAGCAAATCCGCAATTATGACGCACATTCTGTGAAAAATTTATTTGTCTAGCTATTACGGTTTAAAAGTTAAAGCCCTAAATAGATAGGACAGACAGACAAACGGACAACAAAGGCTTATAAATAGGGTCCCGCTTTCACCCTTTGGGTACGGAACTCTAAAAACTATAGTGAATCCTAAAAACCACCACAAAATTTTAGCAAAAGCATATACAAGGTGTTACAAAAATACGGGGGTGGTATAGACCATCAAACTGAACAACTTTCACTATGGGA
Source organism: Agonopterix heracliana (assembly GCA_963693445.1). NCBI lineage: Eukaryota > Metazoa > Arthropoda > Insecta > Lepidoptera > Depressariidae > Agonopterix > Agonopterix heracliana. Next base: position 1,204,075 of record OY856334.1, read on the forward strand.
CCAACATCGAAATCGCGAAAAAAAAAATTATGTTCTATACTCTACAAATCGACTAGAGCTAAAATATGTATGGGATATGAATTTTTTTTTTGCGGTTTGATGTTGGTCCCATAGAGAAAGTTGTTCAGTTTGACGGTCTAAACAACCCCAATTTATTGTTACTTATGAAACACCCTGTATAGCATAGCATAATAATTATTCCCCTAACTAAGAGGTAGCAAAATAGAGTAGATTTTTTATCTAGGTACTTGACATAACAGTATTTTGAAATCACTATGTCAATTCATTGGCATTATTGACCGTTTATTCAAAGTGACAATAGTTTAGAAAACAATGACATACATGAAAGCCTATTTAACTTTCACTACAATCTCGTACCATAATGATACGTTGGTCAATTTGATGGTCAAATTGTTTAGAAAGTTACTATTCTAGCCCAGGATGTCAGGTATAGTAACCATAATTATGTTACCGTAGTCGACAAAGAATCATTTTTATGCATTTTATCAATTTAATCATTCTATTGGGCTGACATAACCTCAGGGTTAAAAGCCCCAATATAAAAAAATAGAATTCCACCATTCCACTATACAAGGTGTTACAAAAATACAAATAAACCTTTAAGGGGGTGGTGTAGACCATCAAACTGAACAACTTTCACTATGGGACCAATATCGAAATCGCGAAATAAAAAAATTATGTTCTATACCTACTCTACAAATCGACTAGAGCTAAAATAGTTTAATACTCTTAAGGGGGTTGTTTAGACTGTCAAACTGAACAACTTTTTCTATGGGACCAACACCGAAATCGCGAAAAAAATTATTTGATATCATATCATCAATGACATAGTGCGTTCAATCTACATCGGAAGCAAGGAACTTCTTTTTTTAAACATGCGTTCACGCACCTGTTTTATTTAACGGCCGAACGCAACTGTCACTCCCCCAAAATGTAACCCCTAGAGAAGAGCAGGATGGAAGATTTGGCAGGTGTATTTTAATTCTTATCAAAAAATTGGGGCAATGGTGTTAATCGTAATATCGAGTATTTAAGAGGATAGACGAGTACAGTTTTCTCCATACAAACGTATTCCCCTGTTTTCTCCCTGGATAATAACACTAGAGAAAATATTTTTTTACCATACAATCTATGTCACCTCTGCCATGTCCCAATGTTTTGCTTTTTTGCATTAATTAATTACTGTAAGAACTAGGGACCTTCGAATATTACCCATTTTACCGCCCGTTTTCAGACAATCCAGTAAACAAATTTGACGATTATAAAAACAAAAAACGTACAGACATAGCCAAAGTCTTTGTCATATATTATTTCTGAAAGAATTATTAAAATAGGTTTAGTTTTGGAGGAGAAAACAGGGGAATACGAAATGCAGATTTCGTCGATTTTTTGTATATTAAATCGGTCCGAGTTGCAATTGTCTCTTTAGCACTCTAGTCGGCGGAGTGCATGCGTGGGGCGGATCTGATAAATACGTATATAGTCGGAGAAGTGACCTATTCTCCAAATTTGCATTTCAGCCCGCCTATCCTCTTAATTAAATGAACTATAAAGAGTGTTTGGGTAAAACTTGTATTACTTTAAGGGGTGATTGTACCCATGACACTGAACAACTTTCCCTATGAAATTGTAAATTATTATTTAATGTTCAAATGGCTATCATGTATTGAATTTGTTATTACAACTTTTGACATAATTCATTTAGATTTATGACTTTGTGTAAATGCCTGCATAGGTAGGTTGCAGTGAACATCAGCTAAAGCTTGTACCTACCTGAATCCATACACATTAAATTTCTAATTTCATTCATTAATTTCAAGAAACCCACAGGAAATTCTCAGACAAATTTTTGGACTTTCCATACTAAATGCCGATCAATGCTAATTTTAAAATCGCCATAATATCGACAACTTTACCATCTTCACCATTAAGTTCAAACTTGACACCGTAGAATCAGAGGGATTCACCCCCTTGACTTCATGGATGGTTGACGTCCCCTACATTTACTTTTATTTTAGTTTAATACACCTGTTATATTGAATCAGATTGAAGATAATACGATAATACTAATTCATTAAGACGTAATAGTAGGTGGAAATACCTCGGAGGCATCTTTTATTTTTCATTTTACGACTAGATTTATACCATTTACCGAAACTAAAGTCATACCTCAGTATTTTTGGATAGTTCATCTAGTGCAATCATCAACTTAATACACGATTGGAATTACTTCACTCGATAGAAAATCGTCACAAAGATGACGTATTTTCATGCATTTTTAAACATTTTTCTCGGTTTAGAAGAACTTAAAATAGTTTCCGATTGTTGGTATTTATACTCACATATTCATCATTAGTTTAACTAGTGCAATCATAAATAAAATCTAGAAAAAGTACTTTGGTTAGTTGTTTTTAATCGAAAATACGGCTCACGCACACACTTTTCGGAGCGCTCGGCAATCGCGTTTCTCATAGAAAATATTCGTCCGGACCTATGGCCCCTTAAATGTCAAATTCAAACAAACTCTTTTTTTAAATCACATAATAGCCTTCGGAAGGTTTCATTAGGGAAGATGCGACCAGAAACTCTACAACACACATCTTTTAAATATAACAAAATATAAAAATTACCTATAACTAAAATACGATCTTTCGCATACGAGACCAAGTTATAGCCTGTAGAATCCCACTGCAGGGCAAAGGCTTCCTCTCACGAATAATGGTGAGAGGAAGTGGGCCATACTCCACCACGAGGGCCCAGTACGTGTTGGTGGAGGCAATGTTAGTGGTCAACTTGCTGTCAGAGAATTTTCAAGCCGCCAAAAGGCCTCTGACCTGGCTTAACGAATAGTTACAACTAGTTACAACCATAGACATATTACTCTAGCGATAGACAAGCTCGTTCAAACAAACAACATGTCACACAAAACAACACAAAATGACACATTTCGCTTGCGGTCTGTCATTGCCATAGTGACGAAGTGAACGCGGGAACATCAATCAGGTGCGTACACCTCATTCAAGTGGAACATGTTGCTTCTATGAAAGGGCAAGTCTATCGCTTGAGTTTAAGTCTATGGTTGAACTTAATGGTGAAGATGGTAAAGTTGTCGATATTATGGCGATTTTAAAATTAGCATTGTAACTTTAAGTCTATGGTTACAACAAACAAATAGTTTATTACATAACATATTACGTATATATAACATATTACTGTATTGTAATATAACATATTACATTACATATGTTATATTACATAACAAATAGTTACAAAATCGCATACAAAAATACTCAATAAAAAACGCTATCCCTTAGTTGCCTCGTGTTGTACGAGGACTCTCAGAAGAAAATATTCTCATTATCCATCACCATTTACAACAATATCTTCGAGATATCGACTGAAATAACAAACTGTTTAAACATCGTAATTGCAATTTCTACAAACAACGTTATAATAGATTTTTAGTTGTAATTTGAACTCTATTCAAATGAAATAGAGTAGTAAACACACAAGCTCCAATAAAGATATAAAAGATAAAGTAGTGATAAGAAAGGACCTTGAATGTTCTAGTGACATAAAACTACAAAACGACATGTTTGAGACAAAATACCCACGTAATTATAAGCTAAGATCCTGTTATAAGTTTCTGCACCCATAATATTTAACCTAAAGAGCTACGCCCATGGAGGAGCCCGCACCACAGGATGAGCCTAGGGGCCCATAGGTCCTAAATCCTTGCCTACGAGGCAATGACTATCACATCACATTCAGCCTGTATCTACCCACTGCAGGGCATAAGCCTCCTCCATATTTTGCCATTCTTCTCGGTCCTGTGCCAGTCGCATCCAGGTCTTGCCTGTACTTTTCCACATGTCGTCAACCCACCTGGCTGCCGGACGACCCACTTCTCTTTTACCTAATCTCGGCCACCACTCTGTTAATACTTTACTCCACCTACCATCATTTCGTCTAGATTATGGATCTCCACTTTATTGGGCAATCCTAACACGCCTATTTTGCTTCTCTCAATCATACATATTGTCATAAATTCTCGTTAATTTCGGCTACTTTTAACCTGGTATTTTTCAATAACGTCCCAGATCTGGTCTCGGTTACGTCCTCCTAGGTCTTCACCAATATTTCCTTCCAAACTCGCCTTGTGTAGGGTCTAAGTCTAAGGGGATGGTTAGACCATAAAATTGAACTATTTTCCTGTGACACAGATTATACAGAGAGTCCAACAGATGACTCACTACATAAGAACGCTTGCTCAAAGTTGCAAAAACATACCTAAAATATTCAATCCAATGTCTATGGGACCAATATCGAAATCGTTTCATACGAAGCTGCAAACTTACTCTACCCAAATGTATGGAACAGCTAATATAATTAACTTTCTCTCTTTTCAGGTAAACAAACAATGACTGAAAAACTACATCGGATAGCAAGAAGATAAATAACCAAAATTACAAACGATTATGTGACTTGTAGTGAATTTCATTGAGATTCAAAATGGCTGAGAACGATGGACCTGTCAATGTCGATGATCTCCCTATTTCATTTCAGGTAAGGATGATTTTACCCTGTCTTCGTCGTACGAGGCGACTAAGGGATATGGATTTCATAAGGACTGGCTTGCACAAAAAAGTATTTTAGGCTTAAACTTGTTAAAGGCCTCCGCACATTGCAGCGATTTTATCGAGCGATATTAAAGACAGCGACTTCGCGACACCTTACACATTGCAGCGATTCCGCGATTCGCGTCACGCATGCGCCCCACCACTGAATGTAGTCTAAAGAGATTGCGTGGTTGCTATAATTACGCGGCAATGTGTGGGATCGCGCGCGACCCCATACAAAATGTACTGGAGATAAATATCGCAAAGTCGCAGCGATATTATCGCTCGATAAAATCGCGGCAATGTGCGGAAGCCTTTAATATGATTTCTCTCTGTCATCAGTTTGAGCAGTATAAGAGACTGAACGATCAGTAAATACGTTTAAACTTTTAGAAACACTTGTTGGTGCAAGCCAGCCTTACTACTCTGGGTGTAAAGAAAAGTATCATACTCTACCCATCAAACTGAACAACTTTTTAGTATCGAACAACAGATTTTGTTGTTGTGACAGGTTTGCTCCCGTAGTAAAAGTTGTTCGGTTTGATGGGAAAGACCAATACTTTTCCTAACATCCTGTGTTTATGTATGTGAACTTTCTTGAAACTAGTATAGCCATTGATACTAAAGATGATCCTTGATACATCTTTATGCAACACAGCTGGTAGTTGTAGCAATTTTTCTGTCCACACCGAAAGGTATTATGGTCGTGAGTATGATAGGTAGTAAGTCCATAGCCATTTAATAACATAGACTTTCAATATGCGCCCGCGCCGGTCAGACGGTAATCTGTGGTGGTCAAATTATTTGACATCTCAGTACAATGTCATTAACCCCTTGGTGTGGTTCCCATACAATGCGCGTGACTGAGTAATTTTTGTCGAAATGTTTTTGATATAATTTTACGTAATAACGTTGATTACTTGTTACTTGAAAGAAAACATCGTGAGGAAACCTGCATACGCTGAAGAAGAAATTCCGATGCGTATGTGAAGTCCACCAATCCGCATTTTGCACGCGTGGTGGACTAACGCCCATACACCCTCCCTGAGGGTAGGCCTGTGCCCTGCAGTGGGATGCATATAGACTGTGATGATGATGACTTGTAACTTTGCTTGGAAGAAAATCGGATTTTCTTAATGAACGAAATAGCAAAATAACTCACCAAAATAACCACATTTGGCAGTGGCATAATTGGCCGGCAGGACTGGAAAAATGCCAAGGGCAACCCAATGTTCATCATCCACAGCATATACATATTACGTCCCACTGCAGGTCACAGGCCTACCTCAAGGAGAGATGTAAGTAACGGTAGCCCACCACGCGTGCACAATGCGGATTGGTAGACCATCACCTTTTTGTTTCCTCACGAATTTGTTCCTTCTTTGTTTGAGAGCAAATCTCTCCAGTTTTTGGTATGTATTGCAATGACCTAGTCACATTACAGTAAAATCTCCAACTCTCTTCTTGTTTTCGTCCAAGATTTAGTTCGTTTTGCCACGTTTTTACCTGGCTTCATGGTCATATGCTAGTTGCCTCATGTTGTTTTCCTTCACCGTTCCTGATAGACATTCCGATGGTAGCATTTTACTGATACTGCAGTTTAAGCCCTACCTGATATAATAATATAACCATCAAAATATATACTTTAGAAATCGGTTCCGCTGTGTAACTCTGTTTAGTAACAAGGTGAATATTAACATACGCAATAAGTAGGTAATGTAGGGAAATTACAGAAGGGGTACTCCAATTAAACGTATTTATTGATATCGATGCTCAATTAGGAGTTAAATAAATTAATAATTGTTGATTTCAGACGAGTAATGGTCAATCCAATCCACATATTTTGGGCACGCGTGGTCCCACCGCCCAAGCCCATACACTTTCCTTTAACGCCCAACAGTGGGACGTATATGTTGATGATTAATTGGCACGCCGAAAATGGCAGAATATCTACGGTTCAATTGAAATGTAACATCTCTGTTTTGTCTATGTACACACGGCGACACATCAAGCTACGCAAAACCAAAATAAGCTGGCCGTAAGTAGGTAGAGTAATGCATAACGTCGCGCGGCCAGCTTATGTTAGTTTTGCGTAGCTTGATGTTTATTTATTTATTTAATTTATTTATTTAATAGGTACACCAACAGCATTACGTATTTCGCATTACAAACAAAGTTTTCATATAAATCTAGTCGCTAATACATAGGCCAGTTAAAGGTAAGTATACACAACATTCAAATATTACATCGTATTAAAATAATAATAAAATCTGGAATAATTAGAAAATAACAATTAGAAAAATAACAATTTGATGTGTCGCCGTGTGTACCTATATTCGCTAAATTATATTCTATTCCGATGATGATGATGGTGAATGGTCATTAGAGAAGTTTTAATTATAAATTGATGTCAATTTTTTAAAAAAATCACAAAGTTTAAAACAAACACGTCATTTATCAATGTAACTATAATATCATGTCCTATTCTAAATTTAAAGAAATGATTCATAGTCCATTGTTATTAAAAATAAATTACTTCATAAATAAAACAAAAAAATAATTTTAAATCAACAGATAAACACAAGGAATCCTTGCATTTAAAAAACATTATCATTAATCAAAGTTACTACGTGCATGTCTAAATTTAGATCTAAAGAAATGACTCTTCGTCCATTCTGCACTTAATATATTGCAGACAGACACGGTAAAGTGCACAATAGTTAATTATATCAGATAATGAAGATAACACGGTATCAAATCAAGTGACGTCATACATGTTGACGGCAGGAAAGTACCTGGTGATTTATAATGAAAATGATAAAACTATTGTTTCTCGTAACATAATGCAGTATAATGAGCGTTTTTCTTTTCTTTTTTTAAATTTAGTTCCTAAAAAACTCGACAGATGACATGTTTATCGCCCCATAGAGCCGTAAGCGAGATCCTGTCAAAATCTGGTCAAGTCTGTGCCTGCCTTTTTTTTTAATGCCAAGGGATCGAGCCCACACAGCCATGACAGGCGTAAAAGTTTAGAATGTTCGATTAAAATAATTAGTAAATAATGAAATATGTCATTACAAGATGCATTGGCGTCTTCTTGATCATCTTTTCACTCTTTACTATTTTAAAGAAACACTTTTTGAAATGTTGACGTTTCTTCGCACAGAAAGTAGCGCCTTCTATCGATCCCCTAGGAAACAAAAAGAAAAACGCTCATTTTATCGCAGACTTTGTGTAAATGCCTGCAAAGGCATCAGTGAAACTAATCAATGCCAAAACATCTGCAAAACTTTGTACATACCTACCTACATACTCGTATACCTGAATCCATACACAATAAAGTTAATTTATCATTTATCAAGGTATGTATCGGAGTCACGTTGCAGGGTTTGCCCCGAACATTTCTCTCGCGTGGTGTTCGCGCGGTTCGCGTTTCAGCCTGCCACGAGGCTCCACAATCCTTCTCAGTTGTTCTTACTCAAAAACAATCCTCGAGATTGGATAGATACTCCCTCTAAACACTTGACATTGGCGGAAATGCGGTGCTAACGCACAAGCAAGAAGTCCATTAATTATAAATTAAAAAAAAAGGTAGGTATCTACTATACCAGAAAGTTGGAGTTTGATTGATTGATTGGAATAGGTATTGTATTAAACCTATATGGCATTTGCACGCTACATGGCTCTCTGTGCTACTATACAGAATTTGGATGATCCTTTTTTGTTCTGAAGGAGTTTCCTCCAAATTCGGTATGTCAAGTTTTTTTTTGGAGGTCTAAATCGAAAACCATTTCGAGATAATTGTCTCAATAATCATATTTTCTATGTCAGAGATTTTAAAATGAAAGGATTACAGATATTTTTAATAAAATAACGTAGTTTTTCGGTCCACGAGTGACGTCACTCGCAGCCCCTGCAAACTCATTGGTAAACATAAAATCAACTTAAAGTAACTTGGCCATTAAGAAAAAAAAAACTTTTTCAATGACAGAATTTGACATTTGATGTTGCCGTTTCTGTTTCCAAAATAGAGTTAGGAAGAGGAGGCAAATGATTTTTTTTTTTATTATAGCAGTAGTTTTTCTCTATGGAGTTCGAATGATTTTCTTTCCACCAATTTTGCACTTGGAGATTACAGATCAAAATAATTTAAAAATGAAATTTATATTGATAAACACGATGAATCGCAATAAAAATGAAATAGGTGTCTTAAAATTATGTCTTCTATCAGTAAAAAATATAAAATGAAGAGAAAAAAAAACTTGACATACCGAATTGGTCTAATTTTAATTCAGTGAAGATCTGATGAGGCGTTTCGGAACTCCTCAAAAGTTGAGAGCAAATAATCATTGAATAATTTGCTTCCTATCAATGTAGGTATCATTTGCATGTATATTTGATATCTAAGTCAAATTAATGTACCTACAGGGTACATTTTATATCACTGCGGATAACTTCAGCATGTATTCTACTCATCAAACTGAACAACTTTCACTGTGGAGCCAACATAGAAATCGCGAAAATAAAATCAGCTGTCTATTCTATTCTATTTTTATTTAATGGCGTTTCCTTGTTAGATTTCGCCAGTGTCAAGTTATTTGAGGGAGTGTCTATCCAATCTCGAGGATTGTTTTTGAGTAAGAACAACTGAGAAGGATTTTGGAGCCTCGTGGCAGGCTGAGACGCGAACCGCGCGAACACCACGCGAGAGACAAGTGTTCGAGGCAAACCCTGCAACGTGACTCAAATCAGCTGTCCCATACATTTGAGTCGAATAGGAACTGCAGTTTTGTATGGGACAGCAGATTTTTTTTTCGAGATTTCGAAGTTGGCTCCATAGTGAAAGTTGTTCAGTTTGATGAGTAGAATACATGCTCAAGTTATACAAAATTTACCATGTATTAATCACTACTTAAAATCTTGAAATAGGTACACAAAAAACTAAAAACCGACTTCAGAAACTAAAATTTGTTGAAACTAATATGCAGCCAATGGTTTTTACCTTTACATACAATCAAAACATCACTTTGTTTAATTGGAGTCGGTGTCAAGACAAGCCCAAAAACTTACTCGAAGCCTTGTCGCCAGTTTTTTTGTCTCCGTTTTGTGCATAAGTTTCCATGGTCCATCCAATTTCATTATCCATTTAATATGTCGTTTCAACACACAAACGTTTAATTAATCATTTAAATAACAAAAGGATGTTGTGTTACGCTAGCCTTAAGGTGACATAGTAGAAGGAAATACGTTGGAGGCATCTTTTATTTTTCATGTTTCGACTAGATTTATACAAATTACCGAATTATAAGTCATACCTCAGTATTCTTGGATAGTTTATCTAGTGAAATCATCAATTAAATACACGATTGGAATTACTTCACTCGATAGAAAATCGTCACAAAGATGTCGTATTTTTTAACATTTTAAACGATTTTTTTCGCTTTAGAAGAAGTTAAAGTAGGTTTCATTCTTTTTAATTTATACTCACATATTCACCATTGATTCTTCTAGTGAATTCATCAACAAAAGTTATAAAAAGTAATTCCATTATTTATTTATCCTCAAAAATACGAATGGCGTACCAAATATTCTCGGAGCGGGTCTTAGCGGGGCGCGCTCAGACGGCGTTTAGCCACGGTCGGAGACGGACGCTAGCCAATTTTTTATTTTTTGACTTTGGAGTACATTGACTCGTCTAGTAAGTGGTTGTTACTAGTTCTGCCCACAAAAACGTCGATGTACAGCGGCCCCCGTCTAGGGTTGCATGAGCTAGACATATTGTGACACGTTCGCTAAATGCTGACGTTTAGAGTTGCCACCTTAGCTTATTTTGAGCTAGATTTTGGATTTTTTAAACTCAACAGGGAAATACGTTTGTATGGCCAAAACGGTATCCGCCAATCCTCTTACCCAAAATGAAAAATCACGTGTCAAAAATCAATCTAAACAATTACTTACGTGATTAAATTGATATACTTAATCTCACATTAATATTCACAATAAAAAAAGATGAACACTTTTCACACTAAATATTGATTTTTGACGATGGTTTGAAATACAATAAAGTGGTAAACAATTTTTAATTTTTTTTTGTTAAGAATTTATCCTTTCGGAAAGGCAATGAAACTAGCCCTTAAAGCCTGGTCTTTAGTTATATTTTTCTTTGTTCTTAACCTAACCTAGCTAACTCTTGAAATGCAAGGGTGGTTCAAACATTCCAATTAGATGAGTTTTACACGAGGATTAATCCAAATCAAACGGAAGCGCCTATCTTTATTTCTCACTTTAACTGTAATATTGTTCTCCATTAATGGCACATTATTAAACTATAAAACTATATGTCAAATAAAGACGAAAGTAAGAAGATGACAGCAGCAGGGCTACGAAACCTTTTCAGACCGTGATCGTTTTATAAAAAATCAAAATACCGATTGGCAGTGTTCGATAGAAGAATGTTATATAAATTCCAAATAATTATAGGAACATTATCTTAAATTAAAAAGAATGTCGTCTAAATTAAAAACAAGTGCATGTTAATTTTAACATTTCACTCGTTCGGTGTTGATGAAAACGAAAGAAAAAATCAGTTTTGTGCTCACTTGGTCCGTAATTCCGTATGATTAAACCGGACTGAAAATCGATTTTGAGGGCGAATTAAACAAGTTTTCTAAAGCCTTGAACGACATCTGTAATCAATCAATCAATCAAATACACTTTATTCAAAGATGAATAACATCAATCCAAGTATTTATACGTCCTTCACATTGTTTGTAACTACCTAAATCTTACTAATGCATTAAAAAAAATCTCCCTAAAGTTACGGAATCGATAAAAACACGAAACACTATAATTAATCTAACAAAAGATTGCAACACCACCTTAAATTCAAATTCAACAATGTTTTTCCTTGCCACATTGTATGTACATATAATAGTAATGTAGACGTACGTAAGATCTTTATTAAGTATTTTTATCCTTCTAATGAAATGACAAGGATTTTTTTAAAGGGGATCGAGCTTATTGTGCTGCCCCCAATCGTATTTTTCTATTTCTAAACAGTTAAAAAACATTTCCAAAAAACAAGAAAGCATTCATGCATGGCTAGCATAGATTTTTATCATTACAAAGCATTTTAACGAGAAAAACGTCATGCGCGCTCTTTCTGGCATACGTAAATATAATAAGGATGTAGGCACATCTCTATTTTTATCATTTTCTCGGGGGTGGCATGCGAGGCCTACTGAATGGCCTTCAATTTATCGAAATTCACCAAAGACCGTCGCTTACCAACCGTGGTCAGCCTTCATCGCCGGAATAGTCTTCAAGTAGGTACTACCGGAAGGTGTTCGCGTCTAAACCTGCCCTTAGAAACGAGTAGCCCCCTTGCATGTTAATGGAATAACTACACCTTAGTCATGGTTGCAGGGTATTTATCCAAGACAAGATACCATAGCTTCGTTACTCCATAAAAAATACTAAAAAAGTTGGAAGACTTCAATCCTGCATTCCTCAATACATATACTTAACACCGTGAAAAACAAAATCAACTTTTTATTGTAACGCTAATTCAGAGTAGGTAATTCTCGTGTATCTCATCATAATATAACAATTTCTAATCAAAATAAGTGCTGACAATAATGCGTTCTCCAAGAGCAGTAAAAATAAATATTTTATTTATTTATTTGTAATACAGTAAAAACACAAGACACAATAATACAACTTAAAATAAACTCAAGTAAGCGTCTCCAATATTGTGCAGGTGTCAGTAGATGGAATACCATCAAGGATAGGTTTTTTGTCCCCAACAAGTGACAAGGATGAAGAGCAAGCGATGAAGCAAACATCGTGAGGAAACCTACTTACGCTGAAGAAAAAATTCGGATGCGTTATAATGAAGTCTACCAATCCGCATTCATCAATAAATATTTTTGAATTTGCATTATTGACGTTAGATATGACGAATGACGATATTACGACACATTTGGCGTATGCTTTCCAAAAATTTACTCAGCCGTTTCCTACCTGGAAGAGCCCACGCTTGGTATGTTTTGAAAATATTTTTTGGATTTTTTTAAAACATTATGGCTGAAAGGTAATGGTATAGTATATTTTTAAGACCGACTCATGAAGCCCTTTTATTTAATACCCCACACGATAGGTTTCAGAACAAAAATTTATGACGTCATAATTTGTCATAATTTCATCTCGAGCGTTTCCGTGCTTCGGAAGGCACGTTTAGCAGTTGGTCTCGGATAGTTCCGTCAGATGTCGTTGTAACTATTCGTTGAGCCAGGTCAGAGGCCTATTTAGGTGGCTTGAAAATTCTCTGACAGCCAGCTGATCACTAACTTGCCTCCACTAACACGCACATTTTTTTTTTATTTCAGATTCTTACATCTAAATTAACAAATTATAATATCGCCAAACTGCTGAGCAGTTCGTAGTATCCCGTGTGGTAGAGTGGTGTGACGAATAGGTGTGAGAGGGAGTGGGCCATACTCCCTCTCACACCTATTCGTGAGAGACGGCCTTTGCCCTGCAGTGGGATTCTACAGGCTATCTCTTGCTTTTTTTTTGTTTCAAAAATAATGATACCATAGACTCCCAAGTACGGATTATTTTTTTCTTTTTCAGTAGGTACCTATTAACACCAATAATGTCACATTGCGTAGAAAATGTCAAGTTACTCTGTGAATTTTACCTATTCTATTCTTGTTAGATTTCGCCAGTGTCAAGTATTGAAGATATATTAATTAGATATTGTACGGTGATAGGATATGGCGATCTCAAAGCCCCGTTTTTAGACAAAAACACACACTCGAAATCGCCATAAAACGGCGGAGCCACGTGGCCAATCAAATCGCAAGCCGACGAAACGTCTACTTGTTAACCCCTTAGCCACGGGACTGCGAATTTTACCTATCTTGGCCGCCAGCAGCGTGATGACGTCTAAGTCACGAGTGACAGTTGATAAATTACATACAGAATCATAAACATACATAAACTCACGACCGTAATCCCTTTATGGGTGGTCACAAATATTGCTACTCCTACGTATTTTCTGTTTAAGAGTGTAGTTATACTCGTAGTAATGCTCACATTTTAGCAATTTAAGTTTCAGGATGGAATGACATGTCAAGTGGTGAGAGGTGGCTAACCCTTCACCTATAAACACTGTATGAGAAACCTTTAATCCCTTAGTTGCCTCGTACTACACCCACGGGAAGAATTCGGGTGGTCCATTATAGGCTGGAACCACACAAAAATGTAACTCCTTGTTCGTTTTTAGGGTTCCGTAGTCCAACAAGGAACCCTTATACTTTCGTCTATTCTGTCTGTCTGTCTGTCTGTTGCCCTACCTCAATAACACGCTCATTTTGCACCTATTGAATCGAAATTTGGTATGAATACAGATAACAGTACCTAACCCAAACAGAAATGAGGTAGTCATAATCATGAAGCAAGTTATTTTTTTTGAAAAGAATTTTTTTCCAACCACCTTTTCGTTGTATGGGATACAACGAAAAGGTCGTTAAAAAAATTATTTTTGTAATAAATCGAGTGTGGTGTCGTTGGATAGGTTTTGTCCAATGGAAGAAAACTCCTATAGAAACTAAATCATTACAATGCTTGTGTCTCGAGATATTTGCGCTCAAAGTCAAAAATAGGGCGTACCCCCCTCTAACTTCTAAAATACAAGAGTAAAAATTCTGAAAATGTGACACAATATAGCTAGCTCTCTGTAAGTACTTTCAAAGAAAATTATAACGGAAGCTTTAGCCCAACTAGTTTCGGAGAAATCAAATAAAATACCTATCGACCGTCGACCGCTGTGTCGGCGTCTATCAATAGATGGCGCTGAACGAAATTAAATCGCACTATTGTTTGCTTCTTGAGGATTTTTTAAGTTATTTAAGCTATGTTAAGAAAAAATTTTCATATTTATTACGGAACCCTACCTTGGGCGATTCTGACATGCTCTTGGCCGGTTTTTTATTTTTGTTTAGTAGTTGCCACAGTACCTCAGGCAGGACACAAGAAGGCATATTTTTCGAGGCTACGAACTTAGCACTAGGAAACTTGTCATCAGAGGTGTAGCTACCGCCGTATCTGCCGTATCAATTATACGGCCCCCGACGTGCGTAAGCAAAAATTAATAAATACTTCCCAAATTTCTTCATCAGCTATAAATGATTTAATAAATCAGTTTGCCGAAAAAAGGTAAGGAGAGTGTAATATTCCATTTGATACTTAGATAATTATGATGAATAAATATTTCTTTAAATTTTTATGTTGTTTCGGTACTACTGGTGAAACGTGGATGTTCTGAGGTTTCAGAATATCTCTGACTACCCCCTCGGGGAATATAGTCGTGAGCATATGCTATGCTTAATTTTTATGAAAACATTTTTTTTCTTTTGTGAGAAATCTTTAGCCTTCATAAGGTACCCAAACAAATCGCCGAGGCAGCTGTCTGCCAGGCAAGTCTCTGCGCCTACTCTAGTACCTACCTCAATAACTTGCAAACACATTTTTTCTAGATTTTCAGATTTAGATTAGAGACAAATCTATTCATAAATAAATACAACGATGCTCAATAACGATTTGAAAGAAGTTCTACTAATCTTAGTACATTTTTTAGAATTTTTAAAAATATTAAGTATCCATATGGCTACTACTAGCTCCACCTGGCGGATATTTTTCATAACTATCTTTAAAAAAGCTTCATTGAAAGGAAGACGAACCACATGTGTGCACCACTGCTTCTTTAGGTCTTTCAACATCGCCAATCGCTTTGCAACATTGTTGTTTGATACAATTTTTCATATTTCTTTAAAGTGTGTACTATAAAGAACCTTTTTTTCCTTCTTTTCGCCCCTATTTGTAATGGAGTATAGTATGATATTAAATTTCACATAGTTAGTAAAAAAAAATATTTATTTAAATTTCCGGAAAAATCCCGGAATCGGTGGTCAATACGGTTGGCAACAGAATATGAACCCAGAGCCGTAAAACTCTTTCCAAAAAAAAAGTTGACGCGGGGTGCCACCCGCCGATGGGCGGGACTACTCTCCCGTCACTTCCTCTGCTTCACCCCCTCAAATACCTAAAGAGCGGCGCCGCACGTCGTCTTAAATAATGGTTCGTATTTGGATGTCACTTTCTATTCGTTTTGAGTTTAGTGATCATGCAGTCACGACACGAACTGAAGGTTTAGTTCAATGAATGGAGAAATGACCGACTCGGTGGAACACGAAAATACCGGACAAACCATGGGAGAATTAAATAATTATGGAGTCTTATAACGGAACGGTCCAATTAGGGCTATGTGAGACATTTTGAAAATCCAATTCGTAATTCACATACGATGACGCATTGACGGAGGGCAGACATCAGTCCGTCATTTGTGAAGCAAGGAGGTGTATGAAACCGCACGTAGAAGCACACACGGTGACAGATTGACGCACCTGTGTGCTTCTATGGCCTGATATCGCCGCTCCGTCAATGCGTCATCGTGTGTGAGAGCACTAAGGGATAAAAAAACATTAGTTTGAAATTTTCAACCAAATTACAATAAAAAAATGCATGGGAGCTGAGAGCATCGGTGGTGCGTTGCGGATAGCTATGGAAACTCAATCTTGAGGCCCAGGTTCGAATCCGCACGGAACACACGCAATGAACCAATGCGTTTTTCTAACGTACGTAATACCGACTGCTCTCAAACGGTGAAGGAAAACATCGTGAGGAAACCTGCATACGCTGAAGAAGAAATTCTGATGCAGACGTGCATTCACACACGATGACGCATTGTCAAAATAAATAAATAAATAAATGCAAAATTTTGTTTCAAAAGTTAGAGAAAATTCGTATAAAATTAAAATTATCGTAACTTCTATAAGATCTTCTATATCGTAACTTATATTGATCTAAATTCATCTAAATATAACAATAAATTAGCAGCGTAACGTATGCGCAGGAGGCCGCATAGATCATCGCGTGACGTCACTTCCGGCGGACAACATGACCGACCCCGTTACAATTAAATTACATTCCATTGTGCATTTTAAACGGAATGTACTTTATTGGTTCAATACGATACAGTTTATACAAAAACTCCTCATCACAGCCTATATAATGTACGTCCCACTGCAGGGCACAGGCCTACCCTCATGGAGGATGTATGGGCGTTAGTCCACCACGCTTGCCCAATGCGGATCGGTAGACTTTACTTACGCATCAGAATTTCTTCGATCTCAGTCCATAGAACCACACCCGGCGCGTCAATGCGTCACCGTGTGTGCTTCTACGTGCGGTTTCATACAACTCCTTGCTTCACAAATGACGGACCAGTGACGTCTGCCGCTGCGTCATCGTGTGTGAACGCACTTATTAGAGTTTTTTTCTTAATGTCGCCATGCAAAATTTGGTTTTAAAATGGGTGAAAAGTTAGAGAGTTGAGGTGAGGCATACAGACAGAATATTTGAAACGAGGGTTCCGTTTTTGACAACAATTAAAGGTTTAAAGATGAATTGACGTTTAGTGGTGATAGGTGGCTAGTCTTTCGCCCACAAATACTACAAGAAATCCTTATCCCGAATATCCTTTAGTCACGTACGAGAGCCGTGGTGGTCCAGTGGCGAGTAACCTTGCCTGCTGTGCAGAAGGCGATGGTTCGATCCCCGTCCAAGCCGTCTCGTACCAATGAGTTTTTCGGAATTTATGTACGATTTGTTACACCACTGGCTTTTCGGTGAAGGAAAACATCGTGAGGAAACCTGCATGCTTCAATTTCGAGGCGTGTATTGTACCCACTGTCCATTATAAGTGGCGACGGGCTCACCCCCTGTCACACTGGACAGAGTTTCGGTACTACTGGTGAAACGTGGATGTTCTGAGGTTTCAGAATATCTCTGACTACCCCCTCGGGGAATATAGTCGTGAGCGTACGACACCCACGGAAAGAAATGGTCGCGATTCTTATCCGAAACCACACAGCAAAAAATGTCAAATGAAAATTCTTTTCAAATCGTGAATTCGTGGTGTTTCCTTTGCCTTCCGTGCAAATATCAATGGTGTAAATTCAACTAAAAAGACTCTTCCTCAATTCCAGGTAAAATACCTCGGGCAGAGCGACGCCAGAGGGCTATGGGGCATCAAACACACGAGAAAACCTGTCGACCTGATGGTTGCCGCTGCTAAGGCATTACCTCCTGGTGAGTTGATGGTCTTCTTTCGTATCAATGGTGGTCCGAGTTTGATTTGACATCGTGGTAAAAAGAATTGCCAACCAGCGTTACATGTTTACTGATTGAATGCTGAATAACTCTATCAAGGACCTGGATTCTAAATAATCAGGCAAGCGTAATGTGGGACGCCCTGCGGCCCTCTGGACCGACGACCTAAAAAAGTTTGCAAGGAGCGACTGGATGAGGAAGGCCGATGACAGAGTTTTGTGGCGCGCCTTGGGCGAAGCTTATGTTCAGCAGTGGACGATGATAGACTGGTGATGATGATTGTCATCATCTCAGCCGATCGACTTTCACTACAAGACAAAGGCCTCCACAAAGGATCGCCACAACGACCGGTCCTGCGCTTCCCTCATCCAACGGGTTCCCACCGCCTTCACTAGGTCGTCTATCCACCTTGTATGGGGTCTATCCAACGCTGTGCTTTCCGGTACGCGGTCGCCACTCGAAATGTCTTCGCTCCCATCGACCATCTGCTCTGCGAGCAATGTGCCTCTCGCATTGTCACTTTAGTGTAGCAATTCTTCGTGCTATGACGACATAGGTTCTTCGGCGAATTTCTTCATTTCTGATTCAATTTCGCTGGGAAACTCCATGCATAACCCTCTCCATTGCCCTTTGAATGACTTTTAGCCTTTCTATGAGGCTAAAAAAAACTAAAGAAAGGGAAAAGTGGGTTTGAAATCTCCATTTAACCGTAAAATAATATTTTGGTGTTTCCAGGTCAAATCCTGCCAATAGTAAAGCTGATGATCACAGTGGACGGTGTTCACCTGGAGACGATCAACCATGGCAAGCGAGACGAGTTCGAACATATGGCTGTGTTCTTCAATATCGAGTCCATCTCTTACGGAGTTCAGGTAAATAATAAGTTACAAATTCTTCTTTGAATTTGACCATCGATCCGATCAGATTCCATCAGATTTTAGTAGGAAAGAATGCATCTGCGTTTAGTGCGTACACTAATTAGCATAGCATATGCTCACGCCTATATTCCCTGAGCGGGTAGTTAATATTTTTTATTATTTGTTTTGGGCTGATGCAAGCAAGGGTCGTTATGTAACACTTAGACCAGCTCTGGTCCTTTGTGTTCGCCCCAAGCTCACCCACATTTTACGAACTTGTCGTATTTTCTTTTCATTCTCGGATATACAGGTTTCCTTACGATGTTTTCCTTCACCGCCGAGCTAGTAAATGATAAATACAGTTATAAATAAATTCCGAAAAACTTAGTGGGCCCGTCGTCGCCACTTGTAATGGACAGTGGGTACAATACATGCCTCGAAATTGAAGCATGCTGGTTTCCTCACGATGTTTTCCTTCACCGAAAAGCCAGTGGCGTTACAAAAAACTCATTAGTAGTCGGCCTGGACGGGGATCGAACCATCGCCTCCTGCACGGCAGGCATGGTTACTCGAATCGCCACTGGACCACCTGCTTACTTCTAAGAAAGCGACTGGTGTAGTCGTAATCAGCTATAAGAATTAAATTGTTATTCATGAAGGCTGATGATGATTTGTATACTTTACAGGACCTGGTGTATACGAGGGTGTTTTCAATGATTATCGTCAAGGACAATGCGGACGTGAAAGGTTTAAATCCTTTTGAGTGCCACGCTTTCGTTTGCGAGTCCAGGTGAGATTTTTTTTTAACTCGATACTATACTATACAGGTTTCTTCTTAACGAGCTGACTGTTTCTGTTTGTGTATTTTGTTTTTTTTTCTGAGAATTATCAGACCATCAAACTGTCTCTATGGGACCAATTCGGTATGTCAAGTTTTTTTTTTGGAGGTCTGAATCGAAAACCATTTCGAGATAATTGTCTCATTAATCATATTTTCTATGTCAGAGATTTTAAAATGAAAGGATTACAGATATTTTTAATAAAATAACGTCGTTTTTCGGTCCGTCCAGTGACGTCACTGGAATACCTGTGAACTCCTTGGTAAACATAAAATCAACTTTATATAACCGGCCATTAAGAAAAAAAAATACATTCACAATGTCAGAATTTGACATTTGATGTTGCCGTATCTGTTTCCCGCATTGAGTTAGAAAGAGAAGGCAAGTTTTAATTTTTTTAAATATAGCTGTAGGTAGTTTTTCTCCATGGAGTTCGAATTATTTTCTCTCCGCCATTTATGCACTTAGAGATTATACAGATCAAAATAATTTAAAAATTAATGTTATATTGATAAACTCGATATTCATCGAGATTCCGCAATGAGAATGAAACAGGTGGCTTATAATTATGTCTTCTATCCGTAAAAAATATAAAAATGAAGACCAAAAAAAACGTGACATACCGAATTTAGAATTCGCGAAAAAAAAACAGCTGTCCGAAACATTTGCGTCTAAGAGTATTTCAGTTTTGTATTCTTAAAATAACTGTTTTTTTCTGTATTTCGATATTGGTCCCATAGCGAAAGTTACGCTATTTCATGGCCTGATCACATCCCCGAAAAAAATAGTCAACATATTAAGAAGGACCCTGTATACACAAGTACAAAAACTCGCGACCATTATCTCCACCAATATTGACTTCCCCCCCTCAGACATATGGGTGGTGGACAACAATAAGAGGTGCTAGTATTCCTCTCGCACACGCACTCACTCAGCATTCATGTGCCAGCCTTTTCTTGTCAGTGCGAGCCTCTTTGTTTGAAGTGTCCAGGGTGTGGCATTCGTTACAATTATTATTATATTCGACCCCTCTGGCCTCAATTGTCGTAAACGCCAAAAATGAATTTTTACAGGGGAATACACCGATCGATAGAGCGAAAAAAAATTAACAAAACTGAATTTTTAACTCATTTTGGCCAAAAGTGGCGTTTTCGACCTTTGAGGCCAGAAGGGTCGTATCATTCTTCGCTGACCCATTGTTGGGAAAAGGCCTCCCTCCGTTCTCTCCGGACGTCCTGGTTTTGCGCTTCTATAGGCCATTTCTTTAAGAAGTCGATTTCAACCCGCCACCTTCAAGGTCTGCACCATTTGCTGTGGTTTTAACCTATAGGTCATTTGGCAATTTGTTACAAACTAGCTAAAAACCAGTGTGTTATTAAACTCGTATCAAACTCAATCCATCATGATGCATTACGCAGTCATCTCAGGAATGTTATCTTAACAGATTGACAGAATCTTATCTATTTGTAACATAGTGTTTGACCACTTCACTAAACAAATATAGTATTTCCCACAAGTGTAGTTACAAAATCTTTGAGATAAAATATAATTTGACCTACATAAAGTGATCCATTTTGGTACCTATCAATAAATTTATCTGATAGGTATGTTACAAAAGTTCGAAAATATCTGTTTGTCTGTTACGTTTTCACGGGAAAACTGCTGTACCGATTTTGATGAAATTTGGTATAGATATAGCTTGAACGCTGAGGTAGGACATAAGCGTAAACGTTTTTGAGAATTCGGCGCTTTTTGAGCGGTTAGCTTTTTGTGGAGTTGGTATTATGAGCTGATACGGGATATCAGATGCATCACGGAACATGGACAAATACCATCAAGCCTTAGATCCCCGTAGATAGTCGCCGGTGTTCAAGTTGACCCAGGAAGAGATATACCTACCTACTGTAAATAGGTGGCGAGATGACCTCGATTAATTTTATTAACAATGCTCTCAAACGGTGAAGGAAAACATTGTGGGGTGATTGGGGATCTACCTCCTAGCGGTCCACCCCGGGCAACGTCATCACAAGCTACCTAGTTTTTGGTTGTGGCTGAACGATCCCCCACAGCGATGTGGCAGGCTCCGCAATGAGCCGCCTGGCTTGCGACCACCCTCCTGCCGGAGTCTGGCGCCAAGCAGCTTGCTGCGTTCCGTCAGTGTGCAGGAGTGCTAGTGCACTTCTGGGTAAGCTCGCTACATCTTCGACCCCATCTTTGTCCTGAGGGCTAGATAGAGGTCAAGAGCAAACCCATCAATAGTAAAAAAAGGAAAACATCGTGAGGAAACCTGCATACTCTGAAAAAGGTATTCTGATGCGTATGTGAAGTCTACCAATCCGCATTGAGCACACGTGGTATACTGATGCCCATACATTCTCCCTGATGTGAGGCCTGTGATCTGCCGTCCTCATATAGGATGATGATGATGATGACTGGTTTCCCAAAGCAGGAACATATGGAAAAGTAAAGGGGAGGCCTAAGCAGTGGGGTGGTGAGGTAAAAAAAGCTAATGGAATTATTTTACAATTTCAGAAATGCAGCGAGACGGTTGACGTATTCGTTAGCAGCAGCTTTCCAGGACTATTCTAGAAGAGTAAAAGAAATGCAAGCAACTCCTGGTAAGACATTTCTTCCTTTATATTTAAAGAATTCGCTTTTTAATTAGTATGTTTTACTTTTAAATTTAAACGGGGTGCATATATATATTCATATTTTGTTGAATTATGTTGACATCATGAAGGGCAAGATTTGGCAAACTGCACATACTCGTATGTAATGTACTTAATTTTATTTAGCGACTAATAAATAAATTGTTTTTTTCTTTTCCAGAGCTGGACGATAGGCCTCCGAGTTTAAAGAAGAGATTCGCCATAGATTTGAGGACTCCAGAAGAAATCGAAGCCGATTTAGAAACCGAAGCATAGTTTTCTTATTGTCATCCCTAGTTATTGCAGTATTTTTATCCATTTTGCCACTAACTACCACACGAAAGAAATGTTTATTTTTTTATAAAAAAAGATAAAGAACGTCTCGGCCTAAGAGCTTAGATCAAAATAAAATTAATGGATAGGCCTTACGCGAACAATTTAAACCAGCAAAATGAGGCAAAACAAATGAAAGGTTTACTTCAAATGTGTATGCAAGTGCCCTAGATTTGACAGATAATGGCGCTAGTTTGTATGGACCAAGTGCACCAGTAGTGTGCTTCAACTTACCGTGCTTTAGGCCTATCCATTAATTTTATTTTGATCTAAGCCTAAGAGCATAATATTAGTGAATATAAGTGGTAAGTACTTATACATTCCCAAAACCGATAAGTAAAAAAAACATGAGAATACATTCCCAAAGAATACTTTATTTTGTAATTAGATTATAGTAGAAGTATAGTAGATTACACATCGAGGGCAGGAAAGTAAGAAAGGTCTCAGATCTCATGTACCTAATTGTTCAACAAACATGTGATCTGAGGTTTTCTTATTACCACCCGAGGTTAGTAAACTAGTTTTCTCCTCGACGGAGGGGAAAAAAGGCAACATTGTTTAGCGCAGCGGGACGAGAATTGACGCTTTCCGTCCGGAGGGGAGAAAAAGTATATTTTATGTTAAGTTTCTTTCTTTCACAATTAATTTGTTTATACCTACTATAATATGTTGATCCATATCATAATTTCAGGTAATAGTTGATATAATATCGAACTAGCTACCTTTTGTAGGTACCTAACCTACCAAAACCAATAGCTAACAAAACTATATTTGCTATTGCAAAGCTAGAAAAGTCAGAGAAATCTACTGTATTTTGACATCGTATGTGCAAACCATTTTTCTTTACATAATAACTAGGTACCTAGGACATTTTTCAAAGTATTAACTTTTGTATTTATGTAAGTTTGGGCGATGTACATTTTTATTTATTTATGATAAAGTTATAGTTTTTATTTAGGTTTTACAAGCCTTAAAGTACCAAATAGTGTTTGTGATTTTTTGATTATAAGACTATAATTAATTGAACAGGTAGTACATTTTGCGAGTAAGTAGGTATTGTATATTAAAATGTTTGTTGTGTAATTTGTTTTAGTTTTTTTTTACTTTCTTTTCTTACTCAACATTATCTCGAAGTGTGACTTACTCTTAGGTACCGGGTGTTATTACAAAAGTAAAAATAAACATTTAAAATTTTTTAAATGGGACCAACATCATCAAAACATGGGATCATGGGAACATCAAAACAGCTGTCCCATACATTTAGCTCGAGTAGATTTGTAGTTTATTATGGAACACCAAAACATCATCAAATTAAAGGAATCAACATTAAAATCGCGAAAAAAATTTGCTTTGCTATATATTTGGGTAGAGTTTCCATTGATGTTTTCTCTGGAGCATCTTTTTAATTTTTTTTATTTTTGCCGCTTCTAAATGTTTCACTAGCGAAGCTATAAAAGAGTTGTGAGAAGGCGCTACTAGATCCAAAAATCCAAAATAAAAAATATTTTGAAAGTTATGATTTTTATTTGTTATATAACTCTTTCTCTCTCTCTCTTAAATCACTATTCGCCAGTCCTGTCTCTTTTCCGCGAATGTCTTGGGTTCCACAGTTCCACACAACAAAACAACAAAACGAGAAATGAGCGCCATTTTAAAATGTTTAAAGTGAAAAAGACAGACACATCTCGATTTTTCTCGTTTTTCGAGATCGGGTATCGGATGTCACCCGGCATGCTAGGCCTACGGATACGGCATGATATCGACCTTTTCTTTCACCTGTTATAGTAATATAATGAAATAAAAATTCATAAAATTAAAACAACAAAAATATCAATAAAATTCATTTAAATCATCTAAAATTCGCATCACGAAAAGGAATTCTTCTTTCGTCTGTCTAACTGCTTCTATATTCTTCTCCATATATTGGAAGAAGCCATTTTCTAAGCCGTTATTAGAGCTTACTTCTAGAAGAGTTATTAGTCTTGAAGTAGAAAAATGTAGAAGTAGCCCTAGTAGATCTTTCTTAGTAGCTTTTGATAGATATAGTTCTTTAAGATTGATGTACCATCGTTGATTATTGTATTTTGTAATCATCGCAATATATTTTATTGCGTTGTGAAGCTGAAAAATTAAAATAAAAACGGTAAGTAATTGAAAAAATAAGTATCTTGGATATTGTTAATAATATTATTTAATCCAAGAAGGTATTTCACAGGCCGAAACCCGGACCTTTGGAAGGTTTGCGTGGGGACACAGGTCCAGCACGTAGAGGCCCCTTCGTGACACTTTTATTATCTAAATGTAATGAGGCATCAATCGTGAATCTATCCCTGAATGCATTACGCAAATACAGTTGTAGACAGACCACGCTTGGCGCAAAGACTATTGTAAGACGGACAGAATTATACTTGGGTTATTAGGGGTGAACTGGGTGGGCCGGGAAATCTGTATTATTGAAGAGAGACTCTCGACGCTTGCCGTTACAAACCTCTCAAGTTTGTCCAAAATAGCAGACGGTGACTTGCCAACTCATTTGATGGGCCACCCAAAATGGCCGCTCGCAAGGACCGATCAGGAGTCAACATTTAGCGAGCGGCTAAGGTTTTTAAGAGGTGAGTTTGCGGGCGCCAGTTCCCGGAGCTTAGCGCAATAGTCAGCAGATCCCAGCGTTATGACATTTTACACTTCCTACCTGGAGCATAGGTTCCGCTCTTGCAACTCCACTCCTTGCCGGCCGGTTAAGGCAAGACAGGAGGCGAGGGCCAAATCAATCCGGGCCCTCTAGAGAATGATCCGTGATATCACCACTCACCAACAGTTCACCACAAGCTCCCCTGCGGGCTTATTTTATTATAATTGTTTGTCTTTTCCTTATCTTGGGACATATAAGTGTCCCGGACCTTTGGGAGGCGTGCGTGGGGCCGAAGCCAACACGTAGAGGCCAAAAATCCCAGGCGACTATCCCAGTATACACTATAGAAGTGCAACCAAAACTCCCCCAGTGCAGTACTATTTTAAGGAGTGGAAAGAAAGGCCAGGTTAGGGTGCTAATGGACTAGGTAATTGGGTTATGGAAGGGACTATGGCGCCTGCCTTACCAATGTATTGTTTATTATAGAAAAAATATCACTCACCTCATACAGTCCTAATTCAAGATCGTTTAAAAACTCATCAAAATCGTTTATATTTCGAAAACGAAATTCAGTATTTCCTGATACCTTTCTCAACCAAACTCTATTCATTTTACCTTTCATTGTTATCAATCTGTGACCAGGGTGTTTATTCCTCGGTAGTAATCCTCTGTTAAATATAACTCCAGGTATAAGAGAATCTTCATCATTATTATTTTCTCTTAAACTGCTTCGAGTAGATTTGTGTAGGTAAAGAATGTATTTAAACAGTTCCATGTCTGCTGGATGGATATTATTACCGTTGGATTTTATTTCTTGGCTGTGGAAAAACAAATCATCTCCAGGGTTCATAAGGATAAAAATTTATCATTGATAATAATTATTATCATACCAAGGTGTTAGGGTAAACAGTTTATTTACATTATTTTTAGCGGTGATTTAATAAATAAATACGCTTCTTAGGACACTGAATGGATATTTAGTGCGTTCACACACGATGACGCATTGACGCACCGGTTGTGGTTCTATGGACTGGCATCTGCCGCTCCGTCAGCGCGTCATCGTGTGTGAACGCACTTAAGGCCTGTATTCACTTTGATTAGTGCGAGTGCAGGTGATTAGTAACTGCGGGTCATTTCTACAAACATTGAAAGTAAATCAAAGATAACAAAATGTCATATTCTACAGAAATATCATTATTGTAAAATATCTTCAACACACTTCTGTTGCAGTTGCATAATAGTTTAGATTGAGTATGAATGTTGTCATTGTCATTATCATCATAAATGACGTCTACTGCTGGACATAGGCCTCCCTCAAGGATCGCCACAACGACCGGTCCTGAGCCTCATCCGATGGGTTCCCGCCGCCTTCACCAGGTCGTCGATCCACCTTGTGGGGAGCCTACGCACGCTAAGCTTTCCGGTATGTTGTTACCACTTGAGAACTCTATGGTCCCATCGGCCATCGGTTCTGTGAGCAATGTGCCCCGCCCATTGCCACTTTAGTTTAGCAATTCTTGTACTACATTAAAATTACTTTAAACACAATGTACTTACGATAGGTCACTTAATTTTTTTAAAGCTGATCTTATGTCAATAGTTGTTCCCAACCAATCATATTGATTCAACGCCCTACTATTACCATCAATCATATCCTTTAATACTTTAAAGTAATAATCCAAATCGTCATTAGTTTTTTTGACTTTTATAGACTGTAACTTGTCCAAAGTCAGTAAAAGATCAGCAGGGTCGGAACTGCCAAATAGATATCTCTTCTCTTTCTCATATTCAATAGTTTCTTTAGGATTTTTAATGATCCCATCTAATTTTGATCTCTTTGTTTCGTCAGTACCGAAGTAGTAATCCATGGAAACAGGATTATTGTATGGACGTTTATGTTTTTCGATATACTCTCTACTTGATTGGTCATAGGTATCATGTTTTGATCTTAAAGTATACCAATCATACAGTCCAAACTCAGGATATCCTCGAGGTGTACCTTCTCTATATACTGGGTCTTCAGTTGTTGATGAATCGTTACTGTCTAAATCGGTTTCTTTAACGGTTGCTTTAGTATTTCTTGGTATTATAGTAGTTGATTGCACCGGCATGTAACCGAATATTTTATTTTTATACAAAATTTGTCTAACTGCGCTTAAATGGTCCTTAAACGGGACTTTGTTACTGGGATGACTCGAGTCGTCTGAATTAGGAAATATACTGTTAGGTTTTTCTTCGCTTTTAGATTCTTGACAACTATATTCTTTTGATAACCGCTGCTTTTTTCTTTCACCATTTCGGCCAAAATAAAAGTCCATATCGTAGTAATCTTTAAATTGATAATCCGCAAATGATTGTTGTTTTATTTTTACCGGCTTGACATATTTCGAGAAATCAAATTCTATTTTAACATTGTTGTTTAAGCGTTCTTTTATGGCACCTTTAGTTTTCTGTCTTCCTCTCAGATGTTTTTGGGATTCTCTGGCTATGAATTGTTCTTCGTATTTCGTTTCATCGCCAAAGTTTGGTCCAAGACGATTGTAAGGATTGAAGAAGGCATTGTTAGGGGCATAGTTGTATACAGGAATGTAATGTGGATATTCTTGAACTGGTGAGTTTCTTCCAACTGGTTTAAATTTTCTTTCCTGTGTAAGGAATGGTCCTGTGTCTGGATCTGAAATTAGTAGGTATATAAGGTTTTTTATATACTTACTATTAACCCAAGTACCGAGTCGGACTCGCACACCGACGGTTCCGTACTACCATTAGGTATATGTACAAATAAAAATTTCTCCCCTCCGGACGGAAAGCGTCAATTGTCGTCCCGCTGCGCTAAACGAAGTTGCCGCTTTTCACCTCTGTCAAGGAGAAAAAGAGTATACTAACCTCGGACAGTAAATAAGAAAGCCTCAGATCACAATGTTTGTTGACCGAGGCGAAGCCGAGGCCGACAATTACATGAGATCTGAGACCTTTCTTACTTTCCTGTCCTCGGTGTGTAATCTACTATAATCACACCAAGTTTGACAATTGTAGTACCTTTTTGTAGTATATTACCGTTTTTACAGTAGGTAGAGCA
This sequence comes from Agonopterix heracliana, assembly GCA_963693445.1. Classification (NCBI taxonomy): domain Eukaryota; kingdom Metazoa; phylum Arthropoda; class Insecta; order Lepidoptera; family Depressariidae; genus Agonopterix; species Agonopterix heracliana. The sequence goes on from OY856334.1 coordinate 1,232,339, forward strand.
AAAGAAAAAAAACTTGCAAGAAAAAAAACACATTTCTTGTATGCGCTACCATACAAGAAACGTGTTTAATGGAATAGACTTAAATTTTTTTTTTTCAAAATGCTTAAATTTCAAGTCGGTAACATCCCTAATGTTTCTCCTAAATTATCAGCCTTAAGCTCACTTCTAGAAACTATCATTAAAGTAAATTGATTTAATCTCTTGCTGTCACTTCTTGTCTTGTTGACGTAGTAAAAGCTAGCAAGAGATTTAGTGGAGTATAAACTTTAATGAGCGTGTCTGCAGCTGAGTGGCAATTTGGCTCTTAAATGATAAATATTGCAAAAAAAAACATTCTTAATTTGGTAGTTCCAGGTCCGTTAAATGTCTGAGCTATTTGTGTTATAAGGCTGCTTTTCCCCCAGACATGTGCGAGGTAGCGAGGCGGTGAGCGAGGAAACAATCCGCCAATAGCGCGCTCGCTCGATCACGTCATTGGGAATTTGAGGCACTCTCATTGGACGTTTTTTTCCTCAGTCATCGCCTCGCTACCTAACACATCTCTGGTGGGAAAGCGTTAATAGGCTTCTAGGTGAGCACGTTACATACTAGGCCTGTAGTACGCCTTGTTTGGAGCATAATTGTATACAGGAACATAATACGGATGGTCTTTTTGTACTGGTAGGTATTTTTCAATTGGTTTTAATTTTCTTTCTTGTTTAACGACTGTTTTAACATCGTTTGGACCTGAAATTAGTAATTTTTATAAGTCATGTACTATTGGGTTGGGTTAAGTCCTCTCTGTATCTGTTTTCTAGTTAATATAATCAGCAGCAGCAATACAATGGGTCTAGGTTCTTCTTTTGTGTTTGTAATGCTTTTTAACTAGCAGGGGTTTCGATTCTGCCATAAATTATCTCTGCAGTCTTCTGCACTGGCCAATCTTTTCTTTTTGATGTCTCTCCCGTTTGCAATGGATCAAGACGGATAATTAATTACTCGTAGTCTAACTATAAGAGATAATCATGGTACTTACTGATTTCATACACTTCGTAATGTTGCACTTTATCTTTATTATAACGAGATTGTATATCGTGAAACAGCTTCGAATCTTCAATTTGTGTTTCAGCACTGTTTTCAAAAAATCCGTGTCTTAAACTTTCTTTTTTACCTTTGGTATTTTCTAAAACTGTAGAATCTGATGTCATTTCAAAATTATCTTCGGAATCTTTACTTGTTGTTTCTCCTGAGTTTGCTTTGGATGTAGTAGTCAATACTTCGTAGTTTCTTCTTGTTGGCTCATTATTGTCTTTATTATCAACGCTCTTAGGTTCATTGCCTTTTCCAGTTCTTAAAACTGGAGTCTTTTCTTTTGGCTGTTCCACTTGGGTAGTGTTAGTTACTACATCTTTTAATGATTCGGTCGCATTTGTTTCTGCATGGATCAAATTTGGTTCAGTAACTATAGTATCTTCTTGAGTTTTTTCAGCTGATGAGCTTTCATTACTCGATTTAGCATTAGAGTCAACTTGAGATTTATTTTCGCTGTCAGATGAAGAATCGTCACTTTGAATCGGTTCATAAATTCTTTCTGTCATACCTGTTATGATATCTGTTTTCTCAGTTACAGTTTGTGCTGTAGCAGATTCATTTTCTACTGTGGCAGTTTCATTTTCTACTGTGGCAGATTCATTTTTTGAAGGTTCAATGGAGTCAAGGCTTGTGGAATCTTCGCTATCTTCTGCAGAAAATTCTGATATTTTCGTATGTGATTTTTGGGTTTCTATGGACGTTTTATTTGATATCCTCAAAGCTTCTTTAGTTGTGTCTTCCATTTTCGTACTGGTATCATCGTATACTACTTTGACTGGTATTTTTTCGCCGGAATCCGATTTGACTTTAGTTTTTACTTCTTTGGATTTGGATTCATTTTTATTTTTAACAGCTATCTCGACAGAAATATTTTCAGGTGTTTTAGTAGCATCGGTTTTCTTTTCTTCTTCCTCGCTCGTTTCTTTGCTTTTGTTCCTTTTACTTCTTTTACCATCACGTAAAGATAAATCAATTTTGTCATTTTCTTTCGTATTTTGTTTAGTTTTTTTCTCTTTACTGATGTCAGATGATTGTGTGTCTTTATCTTCTAGTTTATTTTTTTCTGTTCTTCTTAAACTCTTTGATTCTTCTTGAAGCAGTTTTGCTACGTACTCGTTTTGGGCATCAAGTTTTGCTTCTGATATTTCACCACTAGTCTCATTGTTCCCACCTTTAACTTGCACCTCTTCAAATATTCTTCTAGCTATTTTATCAAGAAATTGCTTCTTTTCGTGTTCAGGTAATAAATCTATATATTTAGCTTCGTTACTTTCACTGTCTTCCGCGAAACAGCATGTCATGATGCAGGCAAGAAAAAATATTAAATACATAATGTTTGTTATAAAATTTAGGACATTTTAATGTTATGCTGTTTTCTCAAATAATGGCAGAAAACAGTTGATTGGAAAACAAGTTAATTTTAAATTAAGCGTGGAAATTTTGAATTAGTAACAGTGATAAGGATGTATGAGGAAATTAATTTCTTGCCTTTAAAGCACTACTTTTTAATCAATGTTTGTAGGTTTAATGTAAGTTATCAGTTGGAAATAATTTTTAATTCGATTAAAAAAATTGTGATTTGGCATAATCAGTTTGATGCGTAGTTGACTAATTATAGCTTTAAAATTATAGTGTCCGTTATTGTTGTTAAGATAACCTTCAGAGCGTTTGAAAACGCCCAAAAGTCCGCGTTTCACACATTTTTAGTCCAAATATTAAAGTGTCGGCCAACTAAAACTAATGCTATATTATTCCGTCAGAATTTGTCCCCATTTATTATTATGGCATGACAGCTGTTGTCTGTTGTAGCTGTTAGTTTTATTACATAAAAAATTATGAAAAGGCAGAACTTTCAATATTCGTAGATTTTCAAACTTAAATAAACCAAGGATAATGGTCCTACAGCTACGGTGCCATAGTTTCCATACTAATAAACGCTGAGACGGCCTCAAACTTTCAAATTTTGGACCAAAACGGACGTATCATGACACATCATGTTACGCACCCTATACCCATAACTACACTACGTACAAAACACAAAATAGTGCGGCAGAGAGCCTGCTTAGACGCAGCTGCCGGCGCGGGCGCAGCGTGCCGTGAGACGAAACAACAACAACATACCGCACCCTCTCGCACGATTTGCAGCGTTTAACTTCTAATAGTTCAAAGTCCAAACACGTACGTATTTTATCTGACTAAACATTTTCATCTCGTTTTTATTATGAAAAGGAATATTATCTAACATATTATATGACATTGTGGTAACCCTTTTCTTATGGTACCTAAACAAGATAAAAATGTTCAGCCAGATTACAGGGTCCTTCTTAATAATAATATGCTGAATTTTTTTTTAAGGGGATCATCAGACCATCAAACTAAACAACTTTGTCTATGGCACCTACATAGAAATCTGAAAAAAAAAAATTTAACCTGTTCGATACTAAACTGCAATGTCTACTCGACTCAAATGTATGCAACAGCAGATTTTTTTTTTGCTGCGATCGGTTTGCTCCCATAATAAAAGTTGTTCAGTTTGATGGGTAGACTATTAGTTTAAAAGGATGCCAATGACATCAATTTCACCCTGTATGTCGAATCTCTGTAATTATTTCTCTTGCGCGATTTATGTCTTGCATTTGATTGTGAACCTTATTTGTAGGGTGACGATGACGAGTGAAGTATTCACGTTGAACGTTGTCTTTGTATGGAGCATATTTTCGAGGGCGACGGTATCACCATCTGTTAGGTTCGTTGCTATAACTTGTGGGTGATCTGTGGTAAGCCCCCACAGGTCATAATTATAATTGCTAGAAAGTAGAAACACTCTTCAAAATTCACCTTTTAATAAAAGAAACATTACACAAAGATATTTAATTACTTTAATTAAGCACTACTACTTAATACATATCTTAATTATTTACATAGTAGGTATCACTAAATTAGAACGAGTTTTATATTTGAACCCTGATTCTTATAACTATCTCTTTCTTACACGTCAGCTTTAAACCTAAAACTGCCTCTACTGATCTTCCTTCCTTTTCTTTTCAGACTCCTTTCGGACGCCAATCTTACATCTTCCAATTCGATTTCGCTGTCATTCTCTTTAATCATTTCTGGATTTTCTTCATCTATTTCTGTTTTAACTTCTTCAATGAGAACTGGGATCAGATGTCCATTCATTTCTTCATCGACTAACTCAATTTTATCACTATCCATTTCTGTATTAGTCATATCAATTCCTTCATTCATTTTCAAATCATCTTTTTCAATTTTCTTAACGACTTCTTTCATTAACGTTTCTACAATCAAATTCTGTTTTCTAACAGGTTTCCTTTTGGTCTTATCTTGATCTTTATGTGTATCGGAAGATGGTTCAGTTTCATTTGTTTTTCCAATTTCCATGTTAAGGTGGTAGAACATGGGAGAATCTTCGCATGGGATAGAGTCGCGTGGTCTGGTGCAGGTCAGCACTTCCTGGAAATAAATAGTCATGCCATCATCATCAGCTTCTATGCTGCCCACTACAGAGTCGCACAGTCACAGGCCTGTCTCAAAGTGAGGATAAATTATACATGGTGTAACAAAACACCCTAGTAATATTTAAAGGTACTGTAGTGTTGTTGGAAGCAGTAGATTTTTTTGGCTCCATAGTGAAAGTTGTTCAATTTGATGGTCTGAAGCACCCCCTTAAGTATTACTAGGGTGTTTTGATACACCCTTTGTAATTGTTTTCTATAATTATTTTACATCGTTGTCTAATCTATACATGTTGTAAGGAAAAGTATCATTAACCTTTAAACCACATACTCTACCCATCAAACTGAACAACTTTTTCTATGGGAGCAAACCGATCAGGGAAAAAAAAATCAGCTGACCCATACTAAACTCCAATACTCGACTCAAATGTATGCAACAGTAGATTTTTTTTGCTCCGTTCGGTTTGCTCCCATAGTAAAAGTTGTTCAGTTTGATGGGTGAAGAATGATACTTTTCCTTACACCCTGTAATACAAGTCCAGGCTAGATCTGATATTTTAAATGTGACTAGATAATTTGTGTTACAATGTCCAAGATATTCATATTCAACTGTCTATAATATTACCTACCTGAATATTTGAGAGTTACGCGGTTATTATTTAATCTAGGATTAAACATTTATCGGGAACTCAAATATACTAAAACGCGGTAAGAACCCATTAAAATTTTTAATTCTAGATTACCTACCTGGTTAAAAATAGTCTCGTTGGGGCATATGAAGCTCCACCGATACGTCGTGTTACGTCCGGAAGCGCTCTGTGACGTAAGACATACGTGGAACACTTGGCAATCGTTGTCCACGTCCGCGTAGTACCCGTACGTACGGTTTTCACAACTGTTGGGAAACAAGAAATAAGAATTAGAGGATTGAGGGTCGACTAAGATAGATTACACAACAAAGAAAGATGATTCCGTGCTTCGGATGGCACGTTAAGCCGATGGTCCCGGCTACTATCTCTGGTGGATAGTAATCGTTACATTAAAACCACGTCAGAACCACGAAAGAGGCGGTTTGAAAAAATTCAGACACCAGGGCTTGCCCACACGATAAGACGAAGTAATGAATGAACGACTCGATAGCTCTGTCGTTAGCAAGCCTGCCTGCTGAACCAAGGGTCACCGGGTCGAAGTACAGAGAATTTGTATTTACCGGGCATGGGCCCACCACACATTCCCACCGTTGTATCTCCTGTAAACCAGGATCAACAGCGGCGACCATTCACAACACTAGACAATGAAGTCCAGCGAGCCCGGGGAATGACTCTAATCTGTCTTGGAACCCGCAATGAATTTAATCAAAAAAGAAATTCTACAGAGGATGTAAGAGTGCACTCAGAAATACTTTCAAAAATCACCCCCTATCCTGTTTTTGACGCAAATCCACGTGGACGATGTTTTTACCCTCCTATAATATCTGATAGAACAGTAAACCGATCACACACTGTGGAGTCGGATGCAGTGACTATAACCGGCAGCCACACGGTGAGGGCTTAAGAGATGTTGACGACAGTTTGAAGGTATTAGTCGCTGAAAGTCTGACCTTCCCTTATCTAATGTATTTCCACACCTCCACTCACAGATGTGGGATCGGATGAAGTGACTATAACCGGCAGCCACACGATGAGGGCTGAAAAGATATTGAAGATAGTCTGACTGAAGGAATGAATCATTCCCATTACGCCGCTTCCCATGACACCGCTCTTCTATTTCAAGGGCCTTCCCATAACGCCGCGCCCGCATATAATCTATTCCCAGGACGCCGCTCCATCAAATTTGCGTTTAGGTCACTTAAACGGAAACCTGTGTGATATGACCCTCACGTCATGTAAACTCCACACCTCGATTCATACACGGTGGGATCGGATGCAGTGACTATCCGGCAGCGCGAGCGGTCAGGGCTGAAGAGATGCTGAAGAAAGTGTGAAGGAATTTGTCGCCTCTTACACCTGCCTAGGTTCATGCTATTTGAATCCGGACACCATACGGAAACCCTACTAGTTCTGTTTCCACCAGAGATGTGCGAGATAGCGAGGTGGGAGGCAAGGAAACAATCCGCCAATAGCGCGCTCGCTCGATCACGTCATTGGGAAATTGAAGCACTCTCACTGGCTGATGTTTTCCTCGCTCACCACCTCGCTACCTCGCACATCTCCGGTGGAAACGCAGCCTAAGGAGGAAAGATAAAAAAAACGTACCTGAAGGTATCAGTGATATTTTCTCTGATTGACGAAGCATTTGCTGGTAGATTCAATGTGTCTGCTTGGGTCTGATTTACCATCTCCTGCAATTAACAAAATTTATAAAAATATAATTATGTATACAAGGTGTTTCATAAGTAACAATAAATTTCTGAAACTCTTAAGGGGGTTGTTAAGACCGTCAAACTGAACAATTTTCTCTATGGGACCAACATCGAAGTCGCGAAAAAAATAATTTCATATCCCATACATATTTTTTAGCTCTAGTCGATTTGTAGAGTATACAGGGTGTTTCATAAGTAACAATAAATTTTTGAAACTCATAAGGGGGTTGTTTAGACCGTCAAACTGAACAACTTTGTCTATGGGACCAACATCGAAATCGCGAAAAAAATCATTTTATATCCCATACATATTTTAGCTCTAGTCGATTTGTAGAGTATAGAACATAATTTATTTTTTTCGCGATTTCGATATTGGTCCCATAGTGAAAGATGTTCAGTTTGATGGTCTACACCACCCCCTTAAAGGTTTATTTGTATTTTTGTAACACCTTGTAGAACATAAAAATTTTTTTCCCCGATTTCGATATTGGTCCCATAGTGAAAGTTGTTCAGTTTGATGGTCTACACCACCCCTTTAAAGGTTTATTTGTATTTTTGTAACACCTTGTATAGGTTTCGTGCCGTCAACTCTATGTACTCAAAAATCGTTTTTGTGATTTAGCCCGGACATTTCATACAAATCGGAAGGAGGTTGAAATTTGTGGTAAGCAGGGATTGTCTGTACTCTTTGTAGTACTAAATAGGTACTCTTCCTTTTAATGTGATAACTAGCCGCCGCCTTGCCGACGCAATACTGAAAGCGCTACGTGGGAAAAGGCTGAAAGCACTATGTACCATGTATGGAGGTGCTACTTGGGAATGTTCCTCCATTGAAAAGGGAAGATCTTCCACCAGGTTTATTGCGAAGCTTGGGGACCGGCCGTGGTCCAACAGTTCTTAGTTGGACCTTGTATATATAGGGTCCAACTTAATATGCTGACACTTTTTTAAGAGGATGATCAGACCATCAAACTGAACAACTTTCACTATGGGACCAACATAAAAAAAAAAATCTGCTCTTCCATACAAAACTACAAACCTATTCGATCCAAATGTATGGGACAGCAGATTTTTTTTTCGCGATTTCGATGTTGGTCCCATAGAGAAAGTTGTTCAGTTTGATGGTCTGATCATCCCCTTAAAAAAGTGTCAGCATATTAAGTTGGACCCGTATATATCGAATCTCTGTGATTATTTCTCTTGCGCGATTTATGTCTCGCATTCGATTGTGAACCTTATTTGTAGTAGGTTACGAGTTACGTATTTACGGTGAACGTTGTCTTTGTATGGAGCATATTTCTGAGCGCGACGGTATCGCCATCTGTTAGCTTCTTTGCTATAACTTGTGGGTGTTGACATCTATGGCAAGTCCCCCACACATGTAAGAGCGTCGGTGGTGCGTTGCGGAGTTTTTCTAACTTATGTAGGTAATACCGACTGCTCTCAAACGGTGAAGGAAAACATCGTGAGGAAACCTGCATACGCTGAAGAAGAAATTCCGATGTGAAGTCTACCAATTCGCATTGGGCACGCGTGGTGGACTACACCCATACACCCTCCCTGCGAGGGTAGGCCTGTGCCCTGCAGTGGGACGTATAAAGGCCTCCGCTCATTGCAGCGATTTTATCTAGCGATAATATCGCTGCGATTTTGCGATAATTGTTTCCAGTACATTTTCTATGGGGACGCGCGCGATCCTACACTCTGCCGCGATATTATCGAGCGATAATATCGCTGCGATTATGCGATAATTGTTCTCAGTACATTTTGTATGGGGACGCGCTCGATCCCACAAACTGCCGCGATATTATCGCAACTCTTTCGACTACATTCATTGGTGGGGCGCATGCGTGACGCGAATCGCGGAATCGCTGCAGTGTGTAAGGTGTCGCAATATCGCTGTCGATAATATCGTTCGATAAAATCACTCGATAATATCGCTGCAAGTGCGGAGGCCTTAAAGGCTGTGATGATGACGATGATGATTGTAGTACTTTCCTATACTGTGATATGACTTTGTAAGCGCTGCGTGTGAAAAGACTCAAAGCGTAGGTATTTTGCTCAAGATCTCACCCTCAAAAACTTATGCATGACTCCCTTCCTTGCTCCTGCATCAATGTCGTCACCTCTGATACACGCTGCGCTCAGAATTATTAGCAGACATCTTGTTGAGGCGGCCATTTTGTTTTTTGACAGTTTGTTTTCAACCTGAAACATGACATTAACTTAAAATAAAACTCAGGGAGTCCTATTAAACTTTGGGTCGCTCGTACTGCAACATTAGAATCTCGAAGGGGATAGTCAGAGATATTTTGAAACCTCAAAACATCCACGTTTCACTAGTAGTACCGAACGAAACTCAGTCCAGTGTGACGGGAGGAATCCGCCGGTATCTTTTGAGATATTATTTCTTTTTATTTTCTTTTTGTAACAAAAAGATAAGTAAAGCCTGACCAGAAAGATAAAAAACCTCGAACACTAACATTAAAGATGACAGTCGATTGCAGCGCCCCCAAATCAGGTTTTTTATATTCCTGGTTAGGCTTTAACAAACATATTTTAGATTGATTTATTACCACAGCCTATATAGGTAAGTTTTGTCTAAAACTTATACAGGGTGTAACAAAACACCCAAGTAATATTTAAAGGGGTTGTTTAGATCAGCGGTCGACAACAGGCGAATTTCGAGCTCGCTTCGCTTGCTCCTTAGCTGTTACTTAGGTGCATATGTTTTGTACCGGCTCTCTGGCTAAAACCGATTCGTATCGGGGATAAAAGTCGAACTCGCTTCGCTCGCTTTATGGTATAGATAAATTAAAATATTTCTGATCACAACCAGAGAAGATATGCTAAAAAATGTCGAGCTCGCATCGCTCGCTACGTAATTTTGTTTAAAAACAAAAACATGCAATTACAAAAACATTATAACACAGACATACTACAATTATTTTCCAGATGGTCAGAAACTTGGCTTAAACTACCAATTTTTTCTAGCTTGCAGTTGTACCGTTATACAATAATTTGAATTACAGACTCACCTCAGAAAATAATTAATCCTTAAAAAAATCTCATCCACAAAATAATAAAACAAAAACACAGTTAAAAAAAATCACTTCACTAAAAAAACACCTTTCGAGTTTCGCAAAATAAATGTGAGTGCGAAAATTTTCATACAATTTCGCTCTTTTATAAACAATACGGTGTAGCCGGCTGAATCCGCAATGAAGGATCAAAGTAGAGTCAGCAAAAACACCGGGAACAGAAAACGGTGAAATTTTTAAGTTCCTATATACGAACGAATGGTACCTATGGAAAATATTTAGATGGAAATGTAATAATGGAATGTGATGGAATTAGCATGGATTGAAAAAATCAATCAAAAAGCTTGGTGCTTTCCTATCATAATGCTCACGACTATATTCCCCCAGAGGGTGTCAGAGATATTCTGAAACCTCAGAACGTCCACGTTTCACTAGTACCTAGTACCTACTGAAAAAAAGAAAACGTCGAAGAAAATCATTTGATTTAAAATAAAGGTTGAAATGGTTACCTAGGAATCTCCAAATACGTAAATTAAGTTGTATTAAACTCAATTAAATATGACCGATTGAAACAAATTATAAAGCTTTTTGTATTATGAATAGTTAGAACTTTTTATGGTGTGACGAGTAGTTGCTGAAATCTAATTATTAACATGGAATTTAAAGCTGAAAGATTGGTCCCCAATTCGCGTAAAATATTATAAAATACGATAGTATGTATGTATGTATGAATACAAACTATAGGTACGAAAATAGGCAAAATATGCATAAAAATTCCATGCAGAAAAATAAAAAAAAACCCTCCCCCTCTTAATTTTGTCTCTTGGTTATTTATTATTTGTTAGCAAATCCGCCATAATAATGTATATTCTGTGAAAAATTCAACCGTCTAGCTATTACAGCTCAAAAGATTACTTTGTACGTAGGATAGACGAACGGAAGAACAACGTAGCACCCGTTGGCAGCCTTCGGTACGAAACTAGAAAAACAATAACATAAAAAGAATTATGCCCGAAACCAGGCTAAAGATGCGTCATCAATGCTTCATCATCATTTATTTAAAAAAATATTTGGTCTGAGTTATGAATCCCATTAAATGTATATTTGGCCCTATGGGAATGGGGGTTCAAAAATAAAATGCAATTTTATAGTATTTTTTTGTATCGAATTTCGTTTTAATAACCTATCTATTTTTTAACTTGGGATTTTTTTAATATTACCCATCAATTATTTCTTGTTAAAATAAGGCTTATGTCTTATCTTTAGGTGACAATTTAACCAGACGCAAGGTTCAGCCTAACTTTCATAGAATTTTGGGCATGATCCTTTGTGCACCAGTGCAACGTTTTTACTGACGCTACGTAAGCTTCGGGCCGAAGATGTGACACGAAATTATATCGATGTTTTAGATCGCGCGACAGCCTTGACTTTGGCAACTGCGCATTCCTTGCTGTCCGCCTTTTCTTTACCCTTGCCTTGCAATTGGAGTAAATTATTAGGTTTTTGGTCTTTGTGGGAAAGAAACATGCTGATCACACACAAAAAAGCCTGATGCAAAAAACAAGCTTTTAAGTGGGTTCACACACGATGACGCATTGACGGAGCGGCAGACGTCAGTCCGTCATTTGTGGAGCAAGGAGTTGTAGTATACCGCACGTAGAAGCACACACGATGCGGATTGACGCACCGTGTGTGCTTCTACGTGTGATTTCATACAACTCATACAATCTGCATACGCTAATGAAATTGTGATGCGTATGTGAAGTCTACCAATCCGCATTGTGCACGCGTGGTGGACTAACGTACATACACCCTCCCTGAGGGTAACCTGTGCTGTAGGGAAAACTTTTCCTTACACCCTGTATAGTGGTGATGATGATGTCTACTGGAGTTGTACTCGGCAGCGAGAAGCACTTTTCCATGGAACAACATTGTTTTTATTTCGTTGGCTACTTCAAGATTCTTCCCTTTTAGTCTCATCTAAGATTATGTACCCTAAAATTACCAGTGAAGAAGTGCAAAGATGAACCAAAAAGATTGTGCTATTTCACCGAATTCGTATTCAGGTATTCAGTATGTTGACTAAGTTCACTGACACTTTAAGAACATTATTGGGGTAGATAGAGACAACAAGTTTCTTGCTACATTTATGAAACGGTAAGCTCCGTTATGTTGAAACAAAAACCTACACGCTTAGCTAACGACCGTTTTTCCGGTGTGATTAGGATTCTTGCTACAACTACATTTTGTGCATAAACGTACGTCAGAAATCCCTGGTAGTTAGGACCTTCGCTACAGGATTAAACCAAAAAAGTTACAGATTGCCGTTTTGAAATTGTGGTAAGGTACCTACGATATTACGATATTATGACCAATTTTGATGATACATGCTGAAGTTATCCGCAGTGATAATTATATAAAATTTACTCTGTATATTCCTATATTCTTGAGCGATAGTAGATTTTAGGGATGTTTTTCCGAGACTGTAGGGATGCACAAAGAAAGTATGTTTTCGAAAATCAACCCCTAAAAGCCTTTTGCATTTTGCATTCCACGTGGATGAAGCTGCGGGCAACAGCTAGTCTATTAATACAGGATGTAACAAAACACCGTAGTAATACTTAAGAGTGTGCTTCAGACCATCAAACTGAACAACATTTCACTATCGAGCCAACATCGAAATCGCGAAAAAAATATCAGGACTGCAGATTTTTTTTCGCGATTTCGAAGTTGGCTCCATAGTGAAAGTTGTTCAGTTTCATGGCTGAAGCACCTTCTTTATTACTAGGGTGTTTTGTTACACCCTGTATAAATACATCTGTTTGTCTCGGTTTGGATGCCTTATGAAGTCCTGGTCAATCGGTCAAATTTCGATGTCTCCAAACTCCTGGCATAGACCCAATAGGGTCACCAGGGGAAATAACAAAAAAGATCACAATCAAGTAACAGTAAAGGTCGATAACTGTACCGCGGTTTTAGTGTGACCCACAAATATTTGCGGCGACTGTACATGATTGGAATAGCTAAATAAGGTTATTTTTCAATCTCTTCTTTTTTGGTTTGTCCTAGGGTTCTGTAAAGACCTTATGGCAATGCACAGTATTATATACAAGGTGTTACAAAACTACAAATAAACATTTAAGGGGGTTGTTTAGACCATCAAAATGAACAACTTTCACTATGGGACCAATATCGAAATCGCGAAAATAAAAAATTATGTTCTATACTCTACAAATCGCCTCGAGCTAAAATATGTATGGGAATCAGATTTTTTTTTTGTCCCATAGAGAAAGTTGTTCAGTTTGACGGTCTAAACAACCCCCTTAAGAGTTTTAAAAATGTATTCTTACTTATGTAACACCCTGTATAGCGCCTACGAATAATAGCGCGTTTAAAATAACAAGACGTCTGGAAGAGCTTCTGGTCCATGAAGGAGTTGATGAAGGGAGAACGACAACGTGGACTTGTGTATCCTGCCCATCCTAACTTACTGAGCTCAAACGTCACTTACTCAGGCCCAAAAGTCCAAGCTCAAGGTTTGTCAGAGAGCAATGGAGCGCAGCATTCTGGGTGTTAAACGAACCGATCGGGTCAGAAACTCCATGTTGCGCTCCAAAACTCGCTGACGTCGGAGAGAAAAGCGCCAAACATAAATGGGAGTGGGCCGGTCATGTCACCAGCGATGGTCTACGTGGCACAGGCTCAGCAAGCCTGTCAAGGCCCAACACCCCTCAAATAATAATAATAATAGGTACTCTTGCTGTGGGGCAGGTTTTTTTTCATCACACAGCTTAGACAAAAAGCTACTGAACCCTAACAATTTGGCAGAAAATGACGTCATGTTGGACACTGACATGGTCGTAATTTTTGTCATCTAGGACAGAAGTGTATAGAGTCGACAGTCGCGCTTGAACTTTTTAGTAAATTAAGCAATTCACTTCAAAAATCTGTTGTTGGTCATTTTATGGTCGTCTTCCATGAGGGTACGTGAAATCTCACTCCTCAGCGGATCTCAATCGCCTTTATACAGCATTTGATAAAAACCAATTTACCAAACCAAATAAAATATTACCCGTAGAATACTACGCGTTACAATTAGGTATGTATATGAAACCTAGTAGCACACAAGATCAAATAAAGCTGTGCAGAATCTGTATACAGGGTGTTTCATAAGTAAGAATAAATTTTTAAAACTCTTAAGGGGGTTGTTTAGACCGTCAAACTGAACAACTTTCTCTATGGGACCAACATCGAAATCGCGAAAAAAAAATTTTGGTATCCCATACATATTTTAGCTCTAGTCGATTTGTAGAGTATTATGGAACATCAATTTGTTTTTTCGCGATTTCGATATTGGTCCCATAGTGAAAGTTGTTCAGTTTGATGGTCTACACCACCCCCTTAAAGGTTTATTTGTATTTTTGTAACACCTTGATAAAAGATCAGCGATGGTCGCAGTGTTACATAACGACCCTTGCTTGCAATAGCCCAACCAACAATAATAATAATAGGTACCTAGGTAATTGCTAATGTAAAGGCACTGTAGAGTTAGTGTGCTTGGAAAATAATGTTTTTTAAATCAAACGTTTCATTACTATAGTAGCAATATGCATAGCTCTCCTTCTCTTTGTCTCTCGCTTCTCTCTCTCTCGCTCTTTTTTTTTATTTTTGTATTATTGATGGGTTTGCTCTTGACCTCTATCTAGTCCTCATGACAAAGATGGGGTCGAAGATGTAGCGAGCTTACCCAGAAGTGCACTGGCACTCCTGCACACCGACGGAACGCAGCAAGCTGCTTGGCGCCAGACTCCGGCAGGAGGGTGGTTGCGCGAGCCAGGTGGCTCCTTGCGGAGCCTACCACACCGCTGTGAGGGGTCGTTCAGCCGCCACCACAAACTTGGTAGCTTGAGATGCCGTTGCCCGGGGTGGACCGCTAGGAGGTAGATCCCTAATCAACCCAAACTGGCTCATCTGGCAAATGTTCCTGGCTTGTTAATCCAATATGGTGTTGGGGTCAGCCTTCCGTGTCTTCTCCACCTTGCCATATTTCTGACGTCGTCTCCGGAGACATTGCATTCGATCATATCACTGCGAACTGAGTTCATCCATTTAGTATAAGGATAATGACATCCTCTTAGTCTCTGTCCTGCACAGCTAGCATGCCACCCACGACAAAGCGTTTAAACGAGAAATACGCCATGCGCGCTCGTTCTGGCATACGTAAAATAATAAGGATGAAGGCACATCTCTATTTTTATCGTTTTCTCGGGGGTGGCATGCGAGGCCTTCTGGAATCGACAGTAGCAGCGCAAAAAAAAAGAAACCGGTCAGAGCAAGTAATAAATAAAAAAGCCTCTCCATCTATCTCTCTGTTCCAACTACAAGCATCCTAGGTGACTGACCTCGTGCGATTTGAAGATTACAATCCATACCTAAGTTCACTTGTGACGTGATTAGAATTATTTGCTAGACTCAGTAATAGACTATAGTATGCGATCAAAAGTCATGGCTTATCGCCAACTTTGGAGCCGTTGAGCCATGGATAGATATCCGCGTGCAAGTAACGAACCTATACTTATTCTTCTTCTTATCGTGTCGACTTCAAATTTTGAACAAAGTCGCTGAATAGTACCAGAAGCCAGAAGTGGGCAACCGATATTTCACTGATGAATGAATGTTTGGAGTGAGAGCACTGATGAATTGCCAAAAACTGTCAAAAAACACATGTCAATTTGATACCGTCGAATCGACGGTACCCCAGGCTCTGTACCCGGACTATAATCTAGAACGATTTAACCGTTCTAGACTATAATCCTCTGTGCCCGGGCCCCGGACTTTACATTTTCGATATATCGCGACCGTTTCGGTCCGAACTTCATTGTAATAGAGTTGACATTGGAATGAAAACGTTCACGCAATTGCGAAGTTCGAATGTCCGGGAGAAGCCCAGGTTAGAATCGAACCACCACCCTACGATAGGTTAACTACTAGACCCATGCCATGCGTCATACTAATTTAAAATAACGGCAGGTACAAATGGTCTAGTTGACCTAATAATATGAGTCCTAAATAATTCAAAGAACATAACCGCGCCTCTGCTAAATGCTATTTTCACATAAATTAAAGTTATTTATTACTAGTAACGGTTAAACTCTGTTAAATAAAAGTTTCACGGTGTTAAAACAATAGTTAATTGATTCGTTTGAAGCATAAATAAATAAGTTAATCTAAGTCGGTCGCCATCGTTCAAGTAGGTAAGGTACTTACATGGTACATTAATGGCGGTGGTGGCGAAGGAAAATTTACAATGACCGCTTCTAAGTAGGTAAAGCTGACCAGTAAAAAACCTGGTTTGGGGGCGCTGCAATCGACTATAATCTTTAATGACAAAGTTTCAAGTACAATAATTAGTTCCAATGATTTTCCGCAACATGGCGAGGTTTTTTATATTTCTGGTCGGGCTTTATATACTAACAAGCATGGAGGACAGCAAGTAGCGGAGATGAAAGCAATATTTATAGCGAAGTAAGTGCCCCCAAAATGCAGGGACAAAAGAGACAAAACGGATGCTCAGGTTCGGCCCCTAAAACCGAATTCAGGCCCTGTACCCGGACTTTCGATTTTCGATATATCGCGACAGTTTCGGTCCGCACTTCATTGTAATAGAGTTGTCATTAGAACGAAAACATTCACGCAATTGCGAAGTTCAAATGTCCGGGTAGACGCCCTGGACCGGCGCACTTCATGGTTTTTTATTTGATTGACAAAACCCCTCTTAGCAAAAAGAATGGCGGTCCGCTTCGTACTGAGCATCATCGGCCACGCCCACTGTGACGTCATGACCTAATATAATGGCGGCAGACTTTATTGCCTTGCGACACCTCCACTCCTTTTATCCCTCCGTGGTTTTCAAACCAAACACTTTCATCAGTCTATTTGATTTTACCATTATATTTTATTGGCAATAGGAAGTATGTATTGTGCCCTTCTTCCATTCAATTCATCTCCCTTAGCCCTAATTTCAGCACTCATTTTATTTTCTTGTGCATCGTCCTACCACAACCCTTCCACATTATCGTCCCTCCGCATCACATGCCCATACCACGATAGGTAATCTTTTCTGTCATAGGTGTCACTTTCGTTCGAGGTAGGCATAGACCAGTAAGAAAGGTAGGTAGGTAAGTAAAAAAACCCGACTGCATAAAAAACGATTAACTGAAAAGATAAAAACAAGCTCCTTAAATCAGCTATACCTAGTAACTTTGTTTGAGCAAAAATGTTATCATATTAGGTAGGTATCGCAAACGGGGACAAAGAAAAATGACCTATTTTTGGTTATTGGTTTGTCCCCGCCTGCAATACCTACCTAATATGATAACATTCAAATTGTATTAATTTGCTCAAACAAAGTTACTAGGTAAGATAGCTGATTTAAGGAGCTTGTTTTTATCTTTTCAGTTAATCGTTTTTTATGCAGTCGGGCATGGGCGTAGCAATGATTTTTTCCACAGGGTGGGCCAGGCCCAGGCGAGGTTGATGTAACAAAAACTAAAACCTAGAGCGAGCGAAGCGAGCTCGAGATTTCACTAAATTCTGGAGCGAGCGAAGTGAGCTCGAGATTTTATTGTAATGCATCTAAGTCTTTGTGATATAATCGTAGACAGGAGCGAGCGAAGCGAGCTCGACATTTCACCAAATTCTGGAGCGAACGAAGTGAACTCGAGATAAATCGTGGAGCGAGCGAAGCGAGCTCGAGTTTCTTACGTCGAAAATGCGGGAACGAGCAAAGCAAACTCAAGATTTAACTACTCTATGAAAAGATAAACAATCCAAAACATAGAGCGAGCGAAGCGAGCTCGACATTTCACCCATTTCTGGAGCGAGCGAAGTGAGCTCGAGATTTTACCGCAATGTGTCTAGCCAGGAGCGAGCGAAGCGAGCTCGAGATTTTACTGCATTATAACTAAGATCAGATTTGCAAGATTTTGCGAAAGTACATACCTAGATTCTATATAAAGATTCAAGAGTAAGTGATTCATTTGATTCCTGGGGCCAGAAGGATTCTGAGGTGGGCCGGGCCCACCCGCCCCCCCCCCCTTGCTACGCCTATGCAGTCGGGTTTTTTGTTTTTCTTAATAATTTATTTTATTTCATACTTTTTAGTCTTGTGTCAAAATGGTAGCATAAAAGTACTATAATATATATATATTTGGAATCTGCTCTTCACCAGCTTTCATTTGATACCCATATTGTAATTTTTTACGAAAAAAATTTGATTCTCCCCCCTCTTATTTTTTATTCGCAGACGCCATATTGAAATAATGTACCCTATGTCACTCTCACGATTTTTACCAATCTAACGACACCTCATACGTTTAAATCCATCAAGCCGTTTAAGCTGTAGGGCGTGCCAAAGAAATAGACATACAAACATACATACATACATACATACGCTCGAATAACATAACCCTCCTTCTGTCGCAGTCGGGTAAAAATGGGCATAGGCCCAACACGCATTCCCACCGCTGTAGCTCCTGTGAACCAGGATCAACAGCGGCGACCATTCACAACACTAGACAATGAAGTCCAGCGAGCCCGGGGGATGACTCTAATCTGTCTTGGAACCCGCAATGAATTGAAAAGAAGATAGGAATACATAATTCGAGTAAGGTAAGAGCGTCTTGGTGGCGCGTTGCGGAGAGGTATGGACACTCAATCATCATGAGGTTCCGGGTTCGAAACCGCACTGACTACATGCCATGTAACTAACAACGAGTCATTCTAAAGAATGTCCTTCTGCTCTCAAACGGTGAAGGAAAACATCGTGAGGAAACCTGCATACGCCGAGGAAGAAATTCTGATGCGTATGTGAAGTCTATCCGCATTGTGCACGCGTGTGGACTAACGCCCAACCTGAGGGTAGGCCTGTGCCTTGCGGTGGAGGCTGATAATGATAATGTGTTACTTTCAAACTTCCTCTAACATGCTCATTCTAGTCTCTATTCTATTTTTATTTAATGGCGTTTCCTTGTTAGATTTCGCCAGTGTCAAGTGTTGAAGATATATTTATTAGCCATTTAATTTTCGAGGGGGGATATTCATAGAAAAATAATGAAAAAGTAAGTGCTGTAGCCTCTTTCCCATACAAATATTCGGATTTCGGATAAATCCCTATGATAACCTCTGGATACGTGCCTGGTTTAGGACGCTCTGCAACTGCAACCCGCTGGGCAGACGACCTAAAAAAGGTAGCGTAGTGACTGAATATGATTAAAAGTTGATAGTAAATGATGTTGTAGGTGCGAGGTGTGTCAAGGTGCACAAGACATAAACGACCTGAGATCGAATCTCAAAACAAATATCTCAATCTACCTATTTAGATGCGAAAGATAACTGGCGGCATCACAAGACAAACGTGAACAGAATATTGATCATTGTAGGTAAAATGTCGACGACCTAGGCAAAATGTACCTAGTTTTACATAACATTTACGTTTTTGTCTTGTTCGTTTTCGTTGTTTGTGATTGTGCGTTAATTTGTTAATTTTAAAGTTTAGCTGTTTTTAGCATTTCTCATTTTTGTTTTAATAATTTCACTCAAGGAAGTAAAAAGTTCTAGGTACTATTAATCACTCTTCAATATTTTTAATCGGTACTTAGGCCGAGATTCAGAGACGATTTGTAAGTCATAGTTCGAACTCCCGTATGTCAAAATCCATACATTTCGACCCTACTTAGCTCGAGCTAAGACGGAAAAAATCGTCTCTGAATCTCAGCCTTAGTTCTCTTATTAGTTTGTGTTTTAATGGCAATAGTTACAGAGTATTTTTAAATTCTTATTTCAAAAAATAGTTCAAAAGTTACAGCTTGGCCAAAAAGAGTAGAATTTAAATGAGGGCGCTGCCTCCACGCAAGAACGTCAAAATCACGCATAACCTGGCAACACCACCATACTCAAATTTTAGTTCCACCTGTCACCACGTTCATGACTTTATGGCCAAGCTATATAGGTAGGTACTCAGGCTGAAAAGAGACCCTCTATTATTAAAATTGTGGGGTGTAACTATAGGGTTGAGACACATTCGCCGCTTCGACCATCGCATGGGATGCGGACGGCCTCCCATACTAAATGACATTTTTGTTTTGTATGGGCCGGCCGTCGGTCGCCGTAACCAGTAAACATACTTAAATATCTATGGGTCGCTGACGGTAACCCGCGCCGCGAGCTAGTATGCAGTGTTTATCTGTACTTATATATTCTATGGTATCATTTGGTTGTCCACCTCATGATGAATGCTTATGCTGGGTTCACATGCACGCCCCGTGCAGCCCGGCAAGCTTGGGCAATTCGCTGTACATCGATCGACTCGTCTGTAAATTGATTGTTACTATTTAACTTTATAGAAGCCTCAAGTACAGCGAATTGCCTAAGCTTGCCGGGCGGCACGGCGTGCATTGGAACCCAGCAGTAGGATGAATGGTGTAGGTACAGTCTGTCTATCAAGTCATGGCAAAAAACGAGGGCGCTGTCTTCACGCGAGAAGTCAAAATCAAGCATAACCTGGCAACACCACCATACTGACCATACTAAAATGATTAGTTCCTCAAACATTCATGCCACGACTTTATAGACAGACTATACCTACCTACCTAGTTACTTTATTTCCAGGATAAGCCTTGAAACTCTGAGCATAGTTAGTTACTTCTTTCCAACAGCTTTTTAAATTTTATTTCTTTCGATTCACATCAGTGCAATGGATACTCTGCTCTATTAAATCAAGTCACGAATCTTCGAGCTTCAGAAAAACATCTGGACGTTTAAAATTGCATACAACAAGGAAATTTATTTATCTACTTTACATAAGCGTCGCGTCTCAGTCAGAGCCGTAGCGTGATGTGTTCTAAGTATAGGTAGGTAATTATCTCCTTAAAGCCCGTCCAGAAAAATAAAAAACCTCGCCATGTTGCGGAAAATCAATGGAACTAATTTTTGTACTTGGAACACTAACATTAAAGGAAAGCGAACGAACGAGATAAAAGACGCGATACAGCCGTATTGCGTGTAGAGTGACATGCATTTTTTTGTTTACTTTTTAGCCTAAAATTGTTGTCTTCGGACACCCTCTCTGGTCAACGCCATCTATCGCCGGTGTGTTGAACTACGTTTGACTAGCTGTCATAAAACTCCTCATTAAAAAAAAAAACATGGTGTAGCCGGGCCTTAAAATGGTAGATTTTGGTAGCTTTCATAAACACCATAATGGCAACACCATCGCGTTCAGGAAAAGTGTTCCGTTATTTTAGCGCGGCAAAGCGGTCGGTTCATCTCTTTCCTGTGGACTTCTCTGCTTTTCCTGCGTCTTTCGATTGTCTCCAAAAACTCCAAAGAACCATCAAAACGTCGAATACCAACGTTTTAATGTGAAAACTGAAGAAAAGTAAAAATAAAATAAGTTTTAGCCAAAAGGTCTAGTAACCAGGCTAGTAAATAAATTAAAAAAAAAAAAAAAAAAAACATCTGTCAAATTGTCCAAATGGATGTTTATATTAGACCCTGTGTTTTTGCCACTAATTAACTAATTTCCCATCAAATGTGCACTAAATTAAGTTGATAACCAACAATGTCTGACGAAGAAGAAACTTACTGTCGACTTTGCGCCGAGCCAACGCCGAAAACTCAGCTGATATCATCCGACGAAGATGTCGCGATCTCGTCAAAGATATCTACAAAAATGCTATGGATAAATGTTGATATTTCTACAACACAGACCTTACCAACTACGATATGTTTCTCCTGCTTCGATCTGCTAGAACGAACATGGAGTTTTCTGCACAGCGTCCGCTCAGCACAAGAAAAATTAAACTCGATTTTTCAACCAAAAATCAAAGAGCAAAACAGTTCTTCGAAAGATATCAAGCCAGATAACATTAATAAAGCTGGAAAACCCACCGATATCGACTGGGAAGAGTTTAAAACTACAAAAACTGAAGTCAAAGTCGACCCAGAAGGTGACCATGTTGTCGAAATTACAACGGTCGACCCAACGACTCTTCTAAACATGAATTTCGAATTAATCAAACAAGAACACGATAGTGACCATGAAGTTAAGGACAATATGGACAGCGATTTTAACACAACCGACAGCGATTTACCGCTAATGATGCAACGGAAAAAAAAGAAAATTAAAAAGAAAAAACATCGTAAGTATGACTCGGAAATTTTTACCTCAGATCTGCTGAAAACGGAAGCGGATGCCATGCCGTTGGATATGTCTTCGTTGAACATGAGCTGGGAGGACTATATGTGTCGTTGTGCGAACTGCGATGCCTTGTGTAAGAATATAGCTTCGTTACGCCTCCATTCACTACAAATCCATCAAAGCTGCGGAGTCTTCAAATGCTCAGACTGCGGCAAAGTCATCGCTAACTTCAAATCGTTCGTCAACCACGTACGTACACACAAAAAGCTACTACGATACTGCTGCGAGTATTGCAACAAACAATTTACTCTAACCGCTTATGTTAAAAAACATTTAAACACCGTTCACCAGAACGCTTGCTTAACTACCTGTCAAAATTGCGGAGCGAGCTTCGAATCGGAAGAACTCCTTCAAGACCACTTAGTAATCTACGGGAAAGGTTACAAAAAGGGACGGAAACGAGAAAGCTATGATTGCGATTTAAAATGTGAACATTGTAATAAGGAATTTAAATCCCGCAGCAATTTACAACAGCACAAATTAGTACACACAGAACGCAGCAGAGATTTCTCGTGCCACGTTTGCGGTAAAATGTTTTTTACGAAAGGAACTTTGAGTACGCACATGGGAACTCATGAAGACACGAAACCGTTTAAATGTGAATACTGTCCGATGGCGTTTCGAGCTCGTGGAAACCTCCAATCTCACATTAGCTTACATTCTGGTGCTAAGCCGTTTGTTTGCGAGCAATGCGGGAAATCGTTCCGTGTAAAACGGCACTTAAAATCTCATTCGATCGTTCATACGGACTTAATGCCATATATTTGTGAATTCTGTAACAAACCGTTCAGGTTTAAGACTAGGTTAAACTTACATTTAAGGCAGCACACGGGAGCTAAACCGTATAATTGTATATATTGTCAGAGAGACTTTACGAACGGTTCCAATTATAAGAAACATATGAAACGACGGCATAATATTGATACGTCTAAAAAGAAGTATAATAATATTGTAGATCAGAGTTTGGATGGGAGCGATGAGGTTAATGGCAATGGAAGTCAAACGGGTTAACTATAAGAAACATGCATGAGGTTAAAAAAAATATATGCATTTTTTATCAATCTGAGGTCATTATGAAATGTGCACAATATTGTAAAGGGATGATCAGACCGTCAAATTGAACAACTTTCACTATGGAGCCAACATCAGCTTAACTTTAGAGGCAATATCAAAATAGCGAATAAAGAAATTGTTCTTCCATAAAAAACGTCATTGACTATTTGACCCAAATGTAAAGAGTAGCTGATTTTTGCTGTTAGCTCCATAGTGAGTTGTTCAGTTTGGTCTGATGCACCTTAGAATATACAGGGTGTAAACTTAAATATGTTGCATACTTAAGAGATGCTTCACACTTTAAATATTGGTCCCATTAAAGATGTTCAGTTTGATGGTCTGAACCCCATTTAAAATTTAATACATTTAATTTTACACCCTGTATAACGCATTTAAGTTTACAGTCTGTACACTCACGCCTTTATCCTATTAGGGTATGCAGAGCCGATCACCACTGGCTGAAATCCCCACAGAATCTTTCATCCTTTATTATCTCATTATAAATTTTCTATTATTACATTCCAACAGGTAATTTATTTCATTCTACAAATTATAACCAATTTTATAAGTAAAAAAGTCCAAATTACAGTTAAAATATGTGTGAACTATATCAAGGCATGGTTCCTATTTCTCTTCTCTCTTTGAATAGACAAACTAATTATTTGTGCAAAGTAGCTGCCAGCCCTTCAATCACCTGTGGCCTTGAAGAGCCACGCTTTCGAAAAATATGAATCAAAATTCAAACGAGATACCAAATACATACATACATACACAACAACAACCACGCATAGTTAGGAATTGTGGGATTGTTTCTGTCCACCCCAAAACAGATAAATTCTCCAAAATAGAATCTAGTTTCATCCCATTTTCACACAAAAAAGAAATTGTCTTCCATCTTTTGTCCAACGCCATGTATGTTGAGATTGCAGGAGGCTGAAATATCCACGCTACTAGGGCCTTATTTAATAATCATGACAATTGTAATTTACAATGACAATTCAAGGTTCATTGCTGGTTACTAATGACGCTAAACTTGCAGCAGGTAACATGTTTCCTAACATTCTCAGCAATGTACCCTGAGCTTTGACTACTTATATGAGGACTGGTAAAGTGGTAACGCGTGTAATTCCACTAACAAACATTTCTGCCACTTTTTGCGGGGGGCGAGGTAACATGCAATCCGCAACTTTGGATTTTACTCCCCATAACTTTAGATTCTAATTTTGAATGTTAAAAATCATGAAATGTAGTCTCGTGTGAACCCCAAACGTTCTAAGTTCGAAATTATTGTTTCGCAATTATAGGCTGTCTCGTCAAGTGATAAAGGTATACAATTTTATGTAAATGCACATGATCAATTGATCTTATACCGTGGCAGAGGGGAAATGTTACCGCAAGGCGAGTCCTTATAATAAATAGTCAAAGACCCTGAGTCATTGTAAATTACAAGAATCATGTTTATGAAATGGGCTTGTTAAATACCTGTACTGGGTCGCGATCGTGTTAATTTAAAACATCGAAGTTCAATCCTAGTCCAATTTCAGTTCTAATCACATTGCAATCCAATTACTATTCTACTGTGCTGAAATCCTGTGACTGACAGCCTTTAACGTCTGAGTGATCTGTCAAAACCTTAGACTATTTATATAAGGACAAGTTATCAGTAACTTTGGACGTTATTCCATTACTTTAGACTCTAATTTTGATTGACGAAATCTTGAAAAAGTCTCGTGTGTTCCGTAATTAATTATAGGCTATCTCGTTTAGTGATAAGATAAGGTATAAAATTGTATGTAAATGCACATGATTAATTGACATTGTACGTTGGCAGAGGGGAAATGCTATCGCGAGGGGTCCCTATATAAATCGTCTAAGGTCAAAACGGCTCTAACGACTGTCAAATGAAAAGCGCGATAAAGAATTTATTAAAAGTTTTTCGCACGCGGTCCAATCACAGCTCAGTGGAGATTTGTTTAGCACTATTAGTTTCCTGTAGTTACGTGGCTGGCTATCCTCATTTACTGACGTCACCTATTCCCTTCGGCGCAAACAGGGAGTGGCCAGGCCCCTTACGTTTATCGCCCATCTGTTACGGACCAACGCACAAGGTGTTGTCGGTCTCATTCATAATTTATTTTACGATACGAGTCAATTTTACTTTGTATTAACTATTTACTAGTGGCGTCCGCGACTTTGTACGCGTAGAACAGCATGGGTAGCATGCCACTGTGATACAGCGCTATCACACCTTCCCTCTCTTTCTATATGCGCGCGAACGAATGAGATAAAAGGTGTGATACAGCCGTATCACGTGTAACATGCTACGAGTGGTGAACGGCTAGCATGGCAGCGTAATATAGCGCTATCACGCTTGGCTCTCTTTCTATTTGCGCGCGAACGAAAGAGATAAAAGGCGTGATACAGCCGTATCACGTGTGGCATGCTACGGCTTCAGCATGGGTAGCATGCCACCGTGATACAGCGCTATCTATCACATTTTCGTTCTCTTTCTTTTTGCGCGCGAACGCACGAGCTAAAAGACGTGATACAGCCGTATCACGTGTAGCATGCTACGGTTTCAGGAGTTCCCAATCTTTTCTTTGTCACCTCGTAATATTGCAGAATATCATTGGAACTAATTTTTGACTTGAGAATTTAATTGGAACATTATTATTATTCGTATGGATTTTTAATTAAGTAAGCCGTGGTGGTCCAGTGGCGAGTAACCTTGCCTGCCGTGCAGGAGGCGATGGTTCGATCCCCGTCCAAGCCGACTCGTACCAAAAAGTTTTTCGGAATTTATGTACGATTTGTAACACCATTGGTTTTTTGGTGAAGGAAAATATCGTGAGGAAACCTGCATGCTTCAATTTCGAGGCATGTATTGTACCCACTGTCCATTATAAGTGGCGACGGGCTCACCCCCTGTCACACTGGACAGAGTTTCGGTACTACTGGTGAAACGTGGATGTTCTGAGGTTTCACAATATCTCTGACTACACCCTCGGTGAATATAGTCGTGAGCATATGCTTTATGCTTATGCAATTCCAAGCTAACTGCCAAGTTAACAGACAAAATAGGAATGAGTTTTAATTTAATTTAAAATGTAAATACTATGTTTATCTGTATTTATGACTGTATAGCCTTAAAGTACCTAATTACATCATTATAATGTAATTACAATAGTTAACTATTATAATAAAGCAATATTTTTACTATGGTACCAAGAAATTTACTTTTTATTTTTATTCAATCTCCCCATCTACAGGGTGTAATAAAACATCCTCGTAAAATTTTTAGGGGTGGTTTAGTTTTAGAAAACCAAACTTGCACTAGGTATGGAGCCAACATCGTTTTTTTTAAATCTGCTGTTTCATACAAAACTGCAGTAAGTATCTGCTTGACTCTCGACAATTCGAGATTTTTTTCGACGTGGTTTCCGTAGTGAAAGTTGTTCAATTTGATGGTTTAAACCACCCCTCCAAATATAACTAGGGTGTTTTGTTATTGTATACTTACAGGGTGTAAGGAAAAGTATCATTAACCTTTAAACCACATATTCTACCCATCAAACTGTTTACTATGTTGGTGGAAAACGACTGGAGCAAAAAAAAACTTCTGCGGGGCCTTAGATGTCAACCAACACCCACAAGTTATAGCAAAGAAGCTAACAGATGGCGATACCGTCGCGCTCAGAAATATGCTCCATACAAAGACAACGTTCACCGTAAATACGTAACTCGTAACCTATACACTACAAATAAGGTTTAGAATCGAATGCGAGACATAAATCGCGCAAGAGAAATAATCACAGAGATTCGATATAATATACAAGGTCCAACTAAGAACTGTTGGACCACGGCCGATCCCCAGGCTTCACACTAAGCCTGGTGGAAGATCTTCCCTTTTCAATGGAGGAACATTCCCAAGTAGCACCTCCATACTTCCATAGGTACTAAACTGCAATGCTTACTCAACTCAAACGTATGCAACACCTGATTTTTTTGTTGCTACGATCGTCCTCGCATGGTAAAAGTTGTTCAGTTCGATGGGTAGAGTATGTGGTTTAAAGGTTAATGATACTTTTCCTTACACCCTGTAGGTATAGGGTGCTTAATATGCTGACACTTTTTAAGGGGATGATCAGACCGTCATACTGAACAACTTTCTCTACGACAATGTCCATGTTCCATACGAAACTTTAAACCTACTTGAGCCAAATGTATGGGACAGCAGATTTTTTTTCCGCGATTTCGATGTTGGCCCCAAATAGAAAGTTGTTCAGTTTGATGGTCTGATCATTCGGTTTATTAACAAGGATCCTGAATAGTTACGTCAGTGTAATAATAAAGTAACACAGACAACAGCTAGTTAGCTAAAGAACATTAGAATAGATGGAGAAAAGATAAAATCTAAGTGACAAAGCGCGCCATTCGGAGCGTGTCCGCCATCTTGTGTTACTTATTGTTTAAACTTGTACTTCGGAGGACAAAATGGCGCCAAATGGATCCTTTTATTTTATACTAAAACAAACCAAAAAAACCAGGAAGGCTGACCCTGGGTTCCCGTGAGACTTTACAGGTTTTAGCGTTCCGTAAAAAAATAGGCAAAACGGCGCGGCGGCACACATCACCCCGGTGTCTGTCCGTCCGTCTGTTACAGGCGTTTTTAAAAGTGTCTTTAAAACTTTGTTGAACAAAGGACAGTGGGCAGAAGTGGTCCAAGAGCCTCCACTCATGAGACTTGTGGAAAATGAGAGTGCATATAATGTTGTATGATTCTGGCAAAAGCCTATTGAATTCTGTCCTGGTGGAATATCGCTGTGGTCATGATGTAGGTTCTAACTAGAAATAATATGATTTTACATAAGACGTGGTGTTTATTTCCTCCAAGACATGGAGGTGGTGTGACAGAGCCGTGTAGGGACGTGCTTCAAAGCGTCCAACGCCTTGGAATTTTTAAAGCCCGAGCAGAAAAATAAAAAACCTCGCCATGTTGCGGAAAACCAATGGAACTAATATTTGTACTTGGAACACTGACATTAAAGGTTATAGTTGATTGCAGCGCCCCCAAACCAGGTTTTTATATTTCTGGTCAGGCTTTAACTGTAGGTACCAAGGAACCAAAGAACTCTTTAACAGTTTATATTATAACACCAACTTGCCATTTCGAATGCATTTTCAGTTTTGATAACAATAGAAAAACTTGTTGAACTGAAACCTGGTGCTGCTACCAGAATCGTCTCCGTACGAGGGAACTCCTCAACGGTTAGTAGCAGTATCCTGCTGTTTTACATACCTATAGACGTTCAGTTTTGATAACAATCGAAAAATGTATGAAACCTAGATTTACTGCTCAGTTGCCCCATACAATTTAAAACCCACAGGGAAAAAGAGTTACGTGCTATAATTATTGTTATGGTCTTAGATTATCAAGATAGACAGTCAAAGCTACGAAAGCGTCGAAAAAAATAGGAACTAGTACTGGTTCCAAAACCCTATACATATACACGCACACACACATAATTAGTATGGCGCCTCACGCACACCAACCTAAGAAAGTTAGCCCCTTTTGTTTTATACGGAACAAGTGTGAGGCTCATTCTAGACATATACTTTTTCTAAGGTTATGGTGTACTTATATCTTCTACAGTATAAAATAAGGATATTCTAAATATATTTCGAAAGACTAAGGGCCTGTTTCACCACTTATGAATAAGTTCTTGTTAGCTTATCCGACAGATATTTTGACATATTTTCATACAAAATAGCTACGTCAAACTATCTGTCGGATAAGCTAGCAAGAACTTACTCAGAAGTGGTGAAACAGGCCCTTACTCTGACCAATTAACCAGTATCTACTTATAATATCTACTTATACATGCTTTTCACTTCTTAAATACCTACCTAGCGAGTAAACACCCATATATAAAAGACATTAAATGTAATGATAAATTGCGTTACTCGTTAGTACGTAATATTATCAACTGTTCTCTCTACATTCTGAGATAGATATAAACAGGTCAAAGAATAAGTAGCGAACAGAAATGCAACGATCGAGTCTCTCGACCGTATAGCACACCTTCGACACTTGGCTGCGCAGATAATTGATCTTGGCTGTCGGAGTTGCTCTGTGGCTCTGCTATTGGGTGGTCACGTGCGCGTCGGTTGCCCCATCCCCGGTCCACAGTGGAACTCCAGTGGTGGCTCAGGATATTGTTATTTTATAAGAACAACCCTTGAAGTCACCAAAATATCAATATAACCGTACAACGTCAAGCACTTTTGCTATAAAAACTCGACATTGGCAAAATCATCACATACCCAAGATGGCAGCCATTTTTTAAAATATAGAATAGATCTTGGCTGTCATAGTCACATCATACTAAATGGGAAAAACTGAAGGCTAGATTCTGGAACTTTAAATGTGACTAGATAATTTGTGTGACACCGTCCAAGATAAAAAAAATAAAAAAAAATAAAAAAACATTTGCGAAACTGTGCCAGTGAGACAGGAATACAACATTGCCTACATTTTCTTCGACGCTTCGTTCGATTCCCACGGGGGACACCAAGTGATAATATGTCAATGTCACTTTGTGCGTTTTTCCCCAATTGGTTAGGACATTGCAGGCTGAATCACCTGATTGTCTGAAAAGAAAGATGATGCCGTGCTTCGGATGGCACGTTACGCCTTTGGTCCCGGCTATATCTCTGGTTGTATACACGGCGGCTGCTCAGGCTACCCTGTTTGGACTTTGAACTATTAGAAGTTGAACGCTGCGAATCGTGCGAGAGGGTGCGGTATGTTGTTGTTTCGTTTCACTGCACGCTGCGCCCGCGCCGGCAGCCACGTCAATGCAGGCTCTCTACCGCACTATTTTGTGTTTTGGACGTAGCGTGGTTATGGGTATATAGGGTGCGTAACCTGATGTGTCGCCGTGTGTACACTAAGTCAGAGGCCGTAAGGCGGTCTTAAAAAACTCTGACACGATAAGAAGATCTTAGAATTCGACCATTATAAGTAGGATTACTAATTCCTCGACTCAACACCATAGGAGGAACCTCGAGATTATGACAGAAAATACAGAATTCGATGATGAATTAAGGACGTTTTTGACGTGTAAGTTTCTGAAAGGGTGATCGAAGAATTAGGCACAATAGCAAGATAAAGATTGTACCTTCTACGTCACTGTTCCTTGTATACTATGTCGCAGTAACGCACGCGATGGCGCGACGCGTGCGCAGATGCACACGAGATTGTAGAGTATAAGATATTTTGTTTAATTACAACACTTGGAATTACAATTTACAAGGAGATTCTATGCTTGACTAAGTGGGATCGCTGAGTCAACTAAATTTTTACCTACCCTACTTCTGAAAAGGAGGATACCTATTCCCAATTGGTCTGTTTATGTAAGTTATAAGTAAGTACGATAATTTTGACATTTCTTGATCGATTTGGATGATTCTAAAGGAGATAAGTATCATTTTAATTTGGAGATCTGGAGTGCGATTTTTGAATCTCATTCGGTGAGCTCAGCAGTTGAAAATGGCAAAATTACTATGGAGTTAAGCATCTTTCTACTGCTGATTGGACTTTCAATAATCGCACTCCAGAAGTATGATTTTTGAAAGCCAAATCAGCAGTAGAAAGATGCATATCTCCATAGATAATTTAACATTTTCAACTGCTGAGCTCACCGAATGAGATTCAAAAATCGCACTCCTGGCGAAGGATATCGGAACTCCTCAAAAATGTATAGCAAATCATCAGCGATTGAAGTACCTTCCCAAAAAAAAGTTTAAAAAACGTATACACGGTAAAATTGATACATTAGCATCCTTTTAAACTAAAAGTATTAAGTATACCCATCAAACAGAACAGCTTTTACTATCGGAGCAAACCGATCAGAGCAAAAAATAATCTGCTGTTCCATACTAAACAGCAGTGCCTACTCGACTCAAATGTTTGCAACAGCAGATTTTTTTTGGCTCCGATCGGTTTGCTTCCATAGTAACTACTTAGATAGGTACCTAAATGTTGTTCAGTTTGATGGGTAGAATCTTAGTTTAAAAAGATGCTAATGATATCAATTTCACCCTGTACCTATATATTCCACCACCTGAAAATTATTAAACAAAAAAATTACACAAAATTTAAACTGATTTCGAAACTTAAAAAAACAGCAGTTGTAACACTGCCGAAATATCGGGAACTCCAAAATAAATAAAAACGCGGTAAGAACCCGTTATAATGATTAACTTTAGCTTAAAAGAAACTGTTGCAAAGTTATCGACCATTCCAACAAAATAAAGGATTATGATCGTGGGGAAGTACCTATTTATGTAGAGTTTTCAGACTCTACTGTTTCCTACCTAAATTATTGTAGTCCGAAGATTAAAACGATCTTAACATTTTAGCTCGTGCCACTCCCTTGTGGAACGGTCGTGCTCACCAAACCGTGTAGAAAACAAAAGCAACGGAAATATTCCTCCAGTCGACGACAAGAAAGGCCGTGAGACAGTTTTCTAAAAACTGGACGCCATTTTAAATCTATTTCCTAAAGAAATCCTGTGAAAAACTAGGTTTGGGAAAATATTAGTCGTTAATGCAGTAGGCGCCATGTTGTAAAACTAAATTAAAAAATAAAAAGTTTACGCGCCGAAAAGTTACATAACTAAATAAACAATTTAAGACGAAAATATTTAACAAAAATGTATCTAAAAAATAAATTAACATTATTAAACAATAAATAAATGAAACACGACAAGTTTTAATGCAAATAAAAATATAAAAGTGCCTAAATTGATGGACTACATGATTTGACAGTTTATTTTTTAAATAAAAATGGACGGTAAAGGCGTTGCGGTGTTGCACCTTGCATTTTTTGCTTTCTTCACACGACTTGCATGCGCGCAAGATTACTTCAGGATGGTAAGTGGTACAATTATCCGATTGATGAGATTCAAATATGATAACGCGATTCTATTTTTACTGTTTTTCTGAGAACGTGCTTGAAGAAATGCTCTTTTTTTACTAGCCCACTTCATCCCACTGCTGGGCTAAGGCCTTCCCTTTAATCTTCTTACCATTTCTGTCCTGGGCATGCTCAGGCTTCTCAGGCCACTCGAAAGCATCCAGATCTATCTTCTGATTTATCTATCTATCTATCTATCAGATCTTTTTTTTTTTTAATTGGCTATACAGCATTGCTCATGGAGCAGTTACTGCTTTATACTGCGGACTATTGGAGGGACCGCGAAGGGTCTACCGATCCAACCGATCTAGGGGCACCCAGAGAGGTACGAACCTCGGCATAGGACGTTGCTGGGACTACGCGGCGGATTGGGTAGCGGGGATCGGTGAGGAGCATCCAGATCGTCCTGCCACCTCTTCCTAGGACGACCCGGACGCCGCCGACCGTTTTCTGGCATCAATGGCATGACAATTCTCGTTCACCTTTCCAGGTGCATTCGACAGACCTGGAGTGCGATTTTTCAATGTCATTCGGTGAGCTCAGCAGTTGTAAATGTCAAAATTACTATGGGGATACGCATCTTTCTACTGCTGATTTGACTCTCAAAAATCATACTTCAGGAGTGCGATTTTTTAAAGTCAAATCAGCAGTAGAAAGATGCGTATCTCCATAGTAATTTTGACATTTTCAACTGCTGAGCTCACCGAATGACATTCAAAAATCGCACTCCTGACCGGCCCAATCCCACTGGTAACTGGCGGTTTTTCCCCATCATAGGCTATTAGTGTTTTGGAGTGCAGTGTAGTGTTTCTGACACTGAAATGATCTTACACACATAAAATGACGACCATAATCTCTTTAGGGGTGGTCAGAAACACTGCTACAGTTGCAGTTGTAACAAGGCTTATAATTAGCATTTTGCAGGCTAAAGTAGACTTCAGGATCTACTAGACGCGTGGTGTCTGCGGCGAAGTGGTCTTCATAAGAACTTAAGCCTTTAGTCGCCTCCTACGACACCCACAGGCAGACACGTATCCAGGGGGGGGGGATAAGTGGGATGTATCCCCCCCCCCCCCCGAAATCCGAATTTTTGTATGGAAAAGTGATTACAGCACCTACTTTTTCATTGTTTTGCTATGAATATCCCCCCCCCCCCCCGAAAATTAAATGTCCCCACCCCCGAAACAAAAGTCTGGATACGTGCTTGCCCACAGGAATGAGGTGGACTATTTTTATCTGGAATCACCCGTATGCTAGGGCAGCTAGGGCACGCGCCCCCTTATGAAATCTCACTGCCCCCTTTAGAAATACGTAGACCTCTTGGTCTACTTTATCTGATAATATCACCTGATTATATCTGGTGAAAATCGGAGTTTTCTTTGCTCGCTCCAAGTTTTCGAGTTCCAAAAGCGTCCTTGACGCAATTAGATCAAATCCCAAAACTGGTTCAGTGAAATGACAAAAATATGTCAACCAGTAGTTAGAAAATAACTTTTCTATTGTATTGCAATGGTTTATTTGGTAAGATCAAGGCAAAATATAGGTAGGTACATTAATATAATATTTTGATCATGTTTTTGATATTTCGGCGCACGCGCCGTCCCACTCGCATGCATGCGCCGGCTGTTATGAGTTTTTTGCTGGACTCCCCTAAAGTAACCCTCGAAGTGCGGGGTGAGGTGCGGTATCTGAAGTTAGTGACGGGCAGGGAGTGACAATTCTGTACTATTATTTATTCTGTGGCTAGCAAGCAAAAATGTCATCGGTATTTTATGTAAATCGCATCATAAATATGCAATAGCTTGAATTTCATCCGATTTATCGAGTCTCACTAATTAATGAGTGTTATAAATCCATCAGATAGTGACAAAAAATGTGAGACTGCATTACTATCATATCCTCACGCTTGTTCTCCAATAGGGTAGATTGAGATAGTGACGTATAGTGCTAGCTTCGAATAGCACCGACCTAGAACGGTGTCGTTAAAGGCGGAAGAGGTGATTTGATTAATTTAATCTTCGAAGGTGCGTTGCGGTGAGTTGTGAGTTGAGACTCAAACATAAGGTCCGCGTCGAATCCGCACGGATGACATGCCATGTACCAATGAGTTTTTCTACCTCATGTACGTAATACCGATTGACGGTGAAGGAAAACATCGCGAGGAAAACTGCATACGCTGAAAAAGAAATTACTGATCCGTATGTGAAGTCTACCAATCCGCATTGTGCGTGCCTGGTGGACTAGAGCTCTAACACCCTCCATGAGGGTAGGCCTGTGCTGTGCCCTGCAGTGGGACGTATACAGGGTGTAAAAGTCTTTACGCGTCAAACTGAACTAGTTACTTTTACTATTATGGGAGCAAACCTGTCAGAACCAGGGACGTTGTCAGAACAAAAAAAAAACAGTTGCGATATCGCCCGTACGCTCAAAAATCACTTTTGTGTTAGGTCTCTAGGGAACTTGAAGCATAATTGTATCTGATAGGTAAGATAAGATACAATATTATTTGTTTACATACCAAAATACACAAAAAACAACAATATACACCAACAACAAAGGTAAAAAATGCGGCCTAATCACTAAATTTAATATATAAAGAAAACAAACCACTAAAATCTGGGACAAGCATATCAAAAAGTTGTCTCCAAAATATAATTACTCGGTCCGGTTTCGACCCAGCACCTTTGTTCGCGTTACGCACCGTAGTCAGTTTAAACTGCACATACGATACCCCGTTTTAGACGTAACCTTCACGCCTTGCTCAAGATGGCATGACTGTTGACAAAATTGCTTTAGAATCGTGATTTTGGTATTATTTTTGTAAAAACCCCGTGCGTTATTCTATTCTATTCTATTTTTTAAAATATGGCTGCCATCTTTGGTTTATGATGATTTTGCCAATGTCGAGTTTTTATAGCAAAAGTGCTTGACGTTGTACGGTTATATTGATATTTTGGTGACTTCAAGGGTTGTTCTTATAAAAGAACAATATCCTGAGCCACCACTGGAGTTCCACTGTAGGCCGGGGATGGGGCAACCGACGCGAATGTGACCGCCCAATAGCAGACCCACAAAGCAACACCCCGTGCGTAATGTAAATAACCGAGAACGTCTCGGTGTTGCGTTCAATCTTGAGGTCCGGGTTCGAATCCGCACTGAATGCCTCGTTACCAATGGGTTTTTCTAACATAAGCATAAGCATATGCTCACGACTATATTACCCGAGGTCAGAGATATTCTGAAACCTCAGAACATCCTCGTTTCACCAGTAGTACCGAAACTCTGTCCAGTGTGACGGCGTGAGCCCGTCGCCACTTATAATAGACAGTGGGTACAATACATGCCTCGAAATTGAAGCATGCAGGTTTCCTCGGTTTTTCTAACTTATGTAACTACTTACGTAATACCGACTGCTCTCAAACGGTGAAGGAAAACATGGTGAGGAAACATGCATACGCTGAAGAAGAAATTCCGATGCGTATGTCAAGTCTACCAATCCGGATACCTACACCCTCCCTGAGGGTTTTTTCCACCCTGTATATTTTTACAAAGCCTCGCTTTTTTTAACCTGCTATCGACAAGTTTCCCTTTTTAATACTATCTCATTGTTTTTACAATTACCGACGTCTATATTGAACGGATGTTGGACAATAGCTATTATGTCTGGTTTTGGACTTTCACTGAATCATTCGATTTGTGTCCTTTCTCTTACTTTTTATAAAATAATATTAGTACATGAGTCCAGTCAGCAGCTATAAGTTACTAGTAGGTACACCTTAGTACTACGACGTAGAACAAAAGTGTAGGAAATATGTACATATAGGGTCCCTCCACTTTTTTAAGGGGATGATCAGACCATCATACTGAACAACTTTCTCTATAGCACCAACATCGAAATCGCTGCCTCCGTGGTCTAATGGTTAAGAGCATTGGGCTCTTGACACGGAGGTCGTGGGTTCGATTCCCACGGGGGGCACCTAGTGAAATGTCACTTTGTGCGTTTTTCCCCAGTTGGTTAGGACATTGCAGGCTGAATCACCAGATTGTTTGAAAAGAATGACGATTCCGTGCTTCGGATGGCACGTTAAACTGTTGGTCCCGGCTACTATCTCTGGTGGTAGTAGTCGTTACATAAAAACCACGTCAGAGGCCGTAAGGCGGTTTGAATAAACTCTGACACCAGGGCTTGCACTTGCAGCCCACTCGATAAGAAGAAGATCGAAATCGCGAAAAAAAAAACAGCTCTTCCATACAAAATTGCAAACCTACTGTATGGGACAACTATTTTTTTTTCGCAATTGATTTTGGTCCCATAGAGAAAGTTGTTCAGTTTGATGGTCTGAACATCCCCTTAAAAAAGTGTTAGCATATTAAGAAGTACACTGTATAGGTATACTTATTGCTGCACTGTACTATATCTATCTATCGTCCCACTGCAGGGTACAGGCCTACTCTGAAGGAGGGTGTATGTACGTTAGTCCACCACGCGAGCACAATGCGGATTGGTAGACTTCACAAACGCATCCGAATTTCTTCTTCAGCGTATGCAGGTTTCCTCACGATGTTTTCTTCACTGTCTGAGAACAGCAGATGTTACGCACATAAGTTAGAAAAACTCATTGGTACATGGCATGTCGTCCGTGCGGATTCGAACCCGGACCTCAAGATTGAGTTTCCATGCCTCTTCGCAACGCTCCACCGACGCTTTCCGTTGTTTTCAGACAGTTAAATTTAACCTATTTACGTCAAGAAAAACCCTAAAGATTAACTTTTAAGAGGTTGCACAAAATTACCGGATATCCTTTTATTAAAAAATAAAGTGAATTACTACAATTTAGAACGATTGAAGCATTGTTTTATATGACCTTCGCGAATGCGCGTGACGCGCTTGTCTTTTATTATTAGAATTGTGAAGAGACATCTTTGTTATGTTGTCATATTCTTATTCCATACTTTGTCTGCCTCTATCTTAAGATCCAGTTACCTACACGTTTTCTACCTGCATAATGTTTGAGTCACATTTATTCATAGATACGAGTACAAACATCCATGAATCGGATAGGTGTATTATATTAATATTCATGTTCATCTTTCAAATATTTGCCCCTTACGTGATTCGAACCCGCGAGGCCACAGCAGGCAGGTTCACCGACTGAGCTATCGGGCCGTCAAGATCTTACAAAAATAATGTTGCATCCCCTAGAGTTGCTGCAACTCCTTGGCAGGTGCTAAATTGTTGCTCCCGCTTGATTAATCAAATTAAATCTTAAACAACATTAAAATTATGTATAAAGAAGGCAAACCAACTGAAAGGTCTTACAGCAGGTGGGAATCCGATCTTAGAGATCGAGTGGAAGGGTGCCCAGAATTCTGGCAACGTTCCCTCTTTGGATGGGGATGCTAGGTGCTTATTCGCTTTCCGAAGTACGCGACAGCCTTCTGATCACCTGTAGCATCGCTTAATCCCTAATATATGTAGGTCTAATATACGGATCCATCTAGATGGTGACTCCTGATGTCAATGAGCACTTTGCATTCGCAAAGGTGTATGGGCTTTTCCTCTGCCTCACATCAGAATCTGCAAGTAGGTGACTCTACAAGCCCCATTATGTGTAGATGCTTGTTAAGCTTACAGTGGCCTGTTAAGGCCGTCCTAGGAACCTTAAATTGCTGCTGTTTAGATTGATGTCAGCTAAGATACATCTACATGAGAAGCCATTCACAAGTTCTTTTGCATGCTTCGGTCTGAAAACTTTTTAAATTAAAAACCTTTTTAATTATTTTGCAGGGTGTAAACACAAATTCCGCGGAAGCTACACAATTTCTCCGTGAATATGACCGAGAAGCTTCCGGCATGTGTTACAGGTAGGTAAACACATTAATTTCTTCTCCAAAATGATGCATTTTGAGCCACCAGGACTCACTTCTTCGGGGCTTCGTTCTTACACACTCTGAGCAAGCACTACACTTTTACGAGAACAAGAACTTCACTACACTTTCATGTAAGAAGTTCCATGGTCAATTAATACAGGTTACGATGCCGCAAGAACGATAAACGTGACCGCACACTTTCATACTCAGCTTTTCTTGAGTTCCTCGCCAGTTCTCGACGAGAATGTAATGCTTACTTGGGATTTTACGGACTCTGTACCTACCTATAAATGAGCTGGTGAAGATGATCATAATAATCTCAGCCGATAGACGTCCAATGCTGGAAATCGGCCCCCCAAGGATCGCCCACCTTGTGTTACCCTACGCTGAGCTTCCAGGTACGCGGGCGCAACTCGAAAAATCTTCGGCCTCATTGTCCATGGGTTCTGTGAGCAACGTGGACCGCCCTTTGGCACTTTAGTTTCGTAATTATTTAGGCTATGCCAGATATACTGGTTCTTCTGCGAATCTCTTCATTTCAGATTCGATTTCGCAGGGAAACTCAGAGCATAGCCCTCTCCATTGCCCTTAGACTTTCGTCTTGAGACAATACGGTATTCGGGATGCGAAAATACTATCTAGCTTCCCGACCGTTGCCCAGCTGTTAATGATTGGTGATAATGACGATGAAGCCTAATTAAACTCCCTTTCATTCCAGAGTAACAATGTCGCAATGGAAATTCGTGACTAACATAACAGAGTACAACCGCCGGCGCATGGTTGAGGAGTTGGCCCTTAGTTCCAAGTTTGAGAGGCTCTCGTGGAGGAAGGCGGCTGCTTACGACGGCTCCAGGCTCTCCGATCCTCAGGGGAGGCGGCAGCTGCTGAAAATTGTGCAGGCGAGTCGGTCTTCGCTGCCAGATGATAAGTTTTCTGAGGTGAGACATAGATAGGACAACGATTCTTCCATCTTATGGTTGTTTTGAAGAAATAGCCGTTATGCTGGAGTTACTAGTCCCGTATAAGGGTGAAATTGATATCATTAGCATCCATTTAAACTAAGAGTCTGTGGTGGTTGGACGAGGAGATTGACACAGCTAAAAACGTGAATACGATTTGATAAATTATATATTTCCCTAGTAAAAGTTATGACCGTACAATATACGAGCCGATGAAAGAATGATTAAAGAATGCACTGCACACATAAGATAAGGTTGACATTGTTTGTCACTTGAAAAATAAAACCGAACTCGAAATTCAAATTATAAAATCTTGTGTTTCTTTTTGCGAGCCAGCAGTAGCTCTTAACAGCAAGGAGGTCGGCCGCCACAAGTCTACCCATCAAACGGAGACAACATCGAAATCACAAAAAAAATCAGCTGTTTCATACAAAACTGCAGTACCGACTCGACTTAAATGTATGGAACAGCCAATTTTATTTTGGTGATTTCTATGTTGGCTCGAAAGTCAAAGTGGTTCAGTTTGATGGTCTGAAGCACCCCCTTAAGTATTACTATGGTGTTTTGTTATACCCTGTAAAACCAAACCCGAATATAAAGGGATGAATTTTGGGAAATCCTTATGTGGTCAGTAGGCCTAGCATACCACCCGCGAGAAAACGACAAAAATCTAGATATGCCTCCATCTTTGTTACTTTAAGTATGCCAAAAAGAGCGAGCATAGCATTTTTCTCGTTCTTTCGCTTTGTCGCACGTGACATGCTAGCGCTACTGTTTATGTCTCATAGCTGATTAGAAAGACTTTCCGATCCTCCCTAGAGCAGCTAAAACCATGGTGAAACTTCAGAGGGTGGAGAGGATTGCCATAGTGAACAATTTTCACTATGGGAACAGAGAAATCGCGGAAAAACTTAGCACTTCGATACTCCAACTTCAAGGAAGGCACTCAAGGGCATTAGGACATCCCATCCTTTATTGGGTCTACTTTAACATCATAATAGTTGTCCCGTACCTAACTAATTAAGCCCCCGTAAACCCATGTCTTTTTTTTGCAGATCCAACAACTCATAGCAGAAATGAAAGAAATCTACAACTTAGCAAAAATCTGCCCTTACGGCCAGAAGCCCTACGACCCTCATATCCCAAAAACCTACCCTGGTCCTGAATACCCTACCTACCAGCTACACAACCAACCGTATCAGCACTACCAACCTTACCAAGAAAACTCGGAGTTCCCAAATTACTGTGATATGCAGTTGGACCCTGAGATTTCCAGGATCCTGGCACATTCGAGGATAGTCAGTGAGCTGTTATATGTTTGGAAGAGCTTCAGAGAGCAGACCGGGCCTAAATTGAAGAATCGCTTCATGAGATACGTTGCGTTGGCTAATCAGGCGGCTGTTAATACTGGTAAGACTTTAATTATACTTTAACATCATCCTTTTCTTCTTAGAAGGAGGAGAATATCCCCGTAAAATCAACGGGACCCACTGGTTCGGACAAAGAACGGATGAGGAAAGATCGTGCAATGAAAAGAGCACATTTGGGGTATCCTTTTGGGCGTCGCCCAGATGGTCACCAAGATTCCAGAGAAGCTGGAGGTGCTCAACTGGATTGATTGCATAGATAGGAGATGAATGGCGTGTTTTGTTGTCCGAGGTCAAGGCCTATTTAGTGTCCCTGAGCAGTAAAAATTTAGTATTATCCTGCTTCCATATCGCCTGCTTACGGTGGAGGAAAACAAAACTTCGTACGTTAATGAAAATATTCTGATGTGACTTTGGGGCACGAGTTAGCGAGGATTATAAAAGAAGAAAGGAGGAACTTTTCTTAGCCGTAGGACCATAAGAGGCGCATAATATGAATCCTTTTTCCCTGGTTGTAATTCGAAATGTTTCTGTGGGTGGAAAGCTAGCCTCTTTCACCTTTTGAAACTAGGGTGTATTTAATTGAAATCAGTCGACAAATCTACAGGGGTGATTCAGACCATCAAACTGAACAACTTTTGTCAGCAAACATGAAATCACAAAAGAAAAATCTGCTGTGATGCCTTCTCTACTTACTTGTGTGTCTACGTTTGAGTGTTTCAATTTTAGGCATTAGCAAAGATTTCACTTCTAATATCTAGATCTTACGATCGTATCATCTCACAAACATACTTTATCCTCAGGATATTCCGACGCCGGTGAACAAATGCGAGCTGCCTACGATGACCCTTCATTCCGGGCAAGCGTGGAAGAGGTTTACAACCAGGTGGCTCCGTTGTACAAGCAGTTGTTTACTTATGTGAGGAGGAGGCTGGTGCAGAGATATGGCGAGGATGTTGTGAGGTCAGACGGTCCTATACCTGCTCATTTGTTAGGTGAGTTCTTGGAGAAATACTTGGAACTAGGTAACAATTATCCTTACTTAATCTTCGTCTTTTGTGCCAGTACGAGCTATACAGGATCTTTTTTAATATGCTAACGGTTTTTAAGAGGATGATAAGACAATCAAACTGAACAACTTTCTCTATGGGACTAAAATAGAAAACAATAAAAAACCTACTGTTCCATACAAAACTGCAAACCTACTCGATCCAAATGACTTCGATGTTTAGACCCGTAGAAAAAACACCCCATTCATGATGGAATGATGTAGTGGAGAGACAAGCCCGTCAGCTATAACCGTATCATGGCTGCACGGGGTCCACCGGACGAACTCAGGTTTCGTCACTCAGGGAGACCCTTTTCTAAATAAGAAGCGTTTCACATTTCCACCACTAACTACAGGAAACTCTATGAGTAAACAAGGCTCAAGATGTAAGATTGACGACACCCAGTCCTACAGAAAAACTATAATTTCTTTCTTCGTAATTATAACATTGAACTTTCTTGCAGGTAATATGTGGTCTCAGAACTGGAAGTCGATTATGGACCTGGTGATGCCGTTCCCCCAGGCCCCCAACGTGGATGTCACCTCGGAGATGCTGCGGCAAGGGTTTACTCCTTTGAGGTAAGGGATTCAAACAGTAAA
The DNA here is from genome assembly GCA_963693445.1 of Agonopterix heracliana. Lineage (NCBI taxonomy): Eukaryota > Metazoa > Arthropoda > Insecta > Lepidoptera > Depressariidae > Agonopterix > Agonopterix heracliana. The sequence continues at coordinate 1,274,427 of OY856334.1, forward strand.
GCCCACCAATTTTTTAACGCATTTAGGACCATACATTGCCTGCCACCACTGCCAACACCTGAGTTCCTGTAAACCAGGAGAAACAGCGACCATTCACAAACATAAGGGTGAGAGGAATTGGACTACAATCCACTACGCTAGCCGATTGGTGGATGCAAATTAATAGTCAAATTGCTCTCAGATAATTTCAAGCCACCTTCATCATCAGCCCAAGCGCGCTACAAAACTAACCTCGGCCTTACTTCGTTAATGCAATGAGAAAGGCAAGCTTTAAGAGGACTCAGTGGGATCACATACGATGACGCAATGACGGAGCGGCAGACGTCAGTCCGTCATTTGTGTAGCAAGAAATTGTATGAAACCGCAAGTAGAAGCACACACGGTGCGTCAATCCGCATCGTGTGTGCTTCTACGTGCGGTTTGTTCCTTGCTTCGCAAATGAGGACTGATTCCTGCTGCTCCGTCAGTGCGTCATCGTATGTGACAGCTCTTAGTAGGTATATCGAAATATCTATAGGTTTTGCTTCAAAATATAAAATGCCGATGATGAAGAAGTGAGCAATGACGCAATGCTCATTTGGCGACGCAAATTTGGCGTAATACAAAGTTCTTGGACGTGGTAGCCACTATAGAAAGCCGGAAGTGGAGAAGGGCAGGCCACGTTACCCGTATGGATACAGAGCGTTGGACCAAAAGACACTGGAGTAGAGACCCAGAGAAACCACGCTGGGTAAAGGCCGCCCACCAGAAAGATGTCAATGATATTAGGAGACACGCGGGTCCCAAATGGATCCAGAGGGCGAGGGACAGAATGTCATCGAGAAATATGGAGGATGCCTTTGTCCAAAGGCATATTTGGATGGAATTGTGTAAATGATATCTATATTTCTATTACTCCATTTCCAGAATGTTCCAAATGGCAGAAGAGTTCTACACGTCGATGGGACTGAAACCAGTGCCCCCAGAGTTCTGGCGAGGATCAATGTTGATCAGACCTCCTCAGCGCAGCGTACAGTGCACTGCTAGTGCCTGGGACTTCTGCAATAGGATCGATTATAGGTAGGTTCAGAATAAGATGACAACACCCAATTATAATATACACGAGGCATATTTATGAAATCTATCCCATTACTTTTGGGCAAGTTTTTCTGATAAAATAAAAACTAGGAACGTGTTTTAAAAATCACCCAGTGTTAAAAGGAACCATTTTATCAGCGTACTCTTCTAAAAACACATCCAAATCGGTTAAGAAATGTCGAAACTATGGCCACACATGCACAAAAAACAGACGATTTAATAAATTTCTCCGTTTCTAAAAGTTTGGTAAAGAATCACATTGGTATTTCTGGATTATGCCCATGGTGACGAAGGAATTAACGGCAGTATCCTCCATCTACCTAAGATCGCTTACACCAGAAGTAAGTTAACCATGTTTTCACAGAATAAAGCAATGCACAGAAGTGACGATGCAAGACCTGATATCCACTCACCACGAAATGGCCCACATACAGTACTACCTGCAGTACGCTGACCAGCCCCAACTCTTCAGGGATGGAGCTAATCCTGGTATGCTATGCACATTTTAATGACCTTCTCAATCTGACAGGAGTGCAGTGTGAGGACTGCAGATTAAAATGCATTTACTTACTTGACATTTCCACAAAGAAATTTTAACATGGTCCCAATTACAATTTAAAACAGACCCTCAGTCATATGCTAACATCTTCATGGGACGTAGCTGTCTCATACGTCTTCGGGAGTAGGGCACGCAAACATTCAATCCTGTTTGAAGTGGTGGAAAAGATACTGACATTTTGTGAAGACTTAAGCGCCTTTATAGAATCGAACTTGGAAGTGAGAGCACCGGAATAAGTTATCGAGCCCAGAAAGTCACTTCTAAGGCCTTTATAAAAGACTTGGGGTCCCAATTCGGACACAAAAATTTTCAACCGAGTTTTCTTGTTGTTGGTAGAAGTAGAAAATGCTCATCATCTGCACGTATCCACCTATTCATTATGCCATCCTTTTGGTCCCTTCCCAATCGCATCAAGGCATTACCTACTCTCCTCTTATGGTTGCGAACCCACGGTTACTGGAAGACCCTCTCCCCTTTTGCATGAAAGTCGGTTAAAGAATTCTAGACACCTACAGTTTTCCAAGCTATTTTAAGTGAGTTTCTCTGTCCCCGACGTCCTTGGTGAACCTTGGTACCAATTGTGAATCTTGAAATTTATTGTGATATGACAGTGGCGCGTTTTGTTAGATATGTAGACAGATAATGAAACTAATTTAGTTTTTTGCCTCTCCAGCTTTCCACGAGGCGGTCGCAAATGCAGCCACACTGTCAGTCTACAACTTGCCTCATCTACAAAGAGTTGGGCTTTATCAAAACAAGTAAGTTTCATACAATCGCTTTCTTTTATTTGTAAGGCAGTGCAGCGAGAGCGGTTCCACCCAAAGCTTGGATTGGAGCATTTACCAACGAGTTTTTAGAAACTTTATAGGATTTGTGACAGCATTGATTAAATCAGCACCAATGAATTTATATGATTATGTTCGACTTACAATACCAGTAACAATACCACGCATTGGGCACACGGGGTGGAGAAACTCCCTTAAACCCTCACCATGAGGGCATGGTATGTCCCACAATTTGAGGACATTATTTTTAAGCTGGATGACGATTGCACTTCGACTTATACACCCTGATGATAAATTAACCCTCGTTTCTATCTTTCAGAACCCATGACCCTTATGAAGTGAGCATGAACTTCCTAATGACCATGGCTTTGGAGAAGGTGGCTTATCTACCCTTCGCTTTTATGGTTGACCAGGTACTTTTTATTTAGATTTTTTGACTGGATATTTGTACTTCAATTGAAGTCTGAGTGAAGCGCCTGTGATAGAAAAGGCTTATGATGGTATATACCAGAGACACGGAGAAATGGGTCCTAGTATTTTAACGATGGAAGGATGGAAGATTTATTTCCAAGATTCCGTTACAGTCACTCCACATTTATAGGAAATAATATGTTATTTGGTCATTTCATAGTTTCATCTGGATGAAACGTAGCCAGAGCATGCCCAGGACAGCCAGAGATGGTTGTAGTATTAAAGGGGAGGCCTTTGCCCAGCTGTGGCATGAAGTAAGCTAAGCTAACAGCAAAACTGCTTGATAATTATGTTTGTAGGTTGTATAGGGACCATTTATTAAAATAATTACTCCTTAAATTCCTTTTTTTTTATTTCCAGTGGCGGTGGTCGGTATTTGACGATGGAGTACAGCAAATGAATAACAGATGGTGGCAAATGAAACTACGTTATCAGGTAAATATCTTTCCTATCGCTGTTATCATTATCATTATACATTGGTAAGTATCAATGGGCGCAGGATAGATACTCTTTCTTATACTGTGGCGCCAGGGCCTCAATACTGGGCCCACTGGTGCAGTTTGGGGGAATCAACTTGCTGTAAAAGTAATTTTAAACACTATCTAAAAGCAGTTTTTGTGTTTTTCAGGGAGTGATACCACCTATACCTAGATCGGAGGCTGACTTCGATCCTGGCTCCAAATACCACATCATTTCTGATCAAGTAAGTTTTGGAAAGAAGAATGGTAAAACTGGACGTCTAGGTAGTCTGGATACGTGCCTGACACAAGTCTAACACTACCTACCATGCCAGCCCGTAGAGCGTCACGTGATTGCTTTATGCGCCAGCCAATGCAAATGGTAGCAAATAAGACAACTCTATGTGAAGACCGCAAGTTGGAACGTAACTGTATGATATAGCCGTGAAACATTGAAGTGCGCATGTCTGCTTTCGGTTCCTTACTTGAAGCTAGATGACCTGGTCAACTGGTCAATAAGCAGAGAATTGTATTCGTTGTACGGTACGGTCCAATGAAATAATGAGTTTTTATTTCGATCAGGAATACATTAAATACTTCCTGGCGACAATCCTGGAGTTCCAGATCTTCGAGCAGATGTGCCAGGTGTCGGGGCACACTGGACACCTGCACGAGTGCGATGTTTACAGGAGTAGAGACGCTGGGAGGCTTCTCAGGTTAGTTCCAGATCTTGGGGCAGATGTGCCAGGTGTCGGGCAGATGTGCCAGGTGTCGGGGTACAATGGATACCTGGACGAGTGCGATGTTTACAGGAGCAGAGACGCAGGAAGGCTTCTCAGGTTAGTTTCAGTTCCAGGTGTTGGGGCATATGTGCCAAGTGTTGGGGCAGATGTGCCAGGTGTTGGAGCAAATGTCCCACGTGTTGGGCCAGATGTGCCAGGTGTTGAGGCATACTGTACACCTGCACGACTGCGATTTTTATAGGAGTAGACGCTGAGAGGATTCTCAGATTAGTTTCAGATCTTGAAGCACTATAAATGTCTAATTGCTGCAAGTGCCTTCCGAAGCAGAGATGCGCTCGAAATAAAATACTACTAACCGGGCAGTGCCAAACTAAATAATGATAATGGTACCATTTGAAAGTATATTAATTTATTTATTTATTTACAGTGAAATAATGCAGTCGGGGTCTTCAAAGCCAGCTTCCGACATCATCAGGACAATGACCAGGGGGAAGACTAACAGGATATCACCTGAAGCTCTTGTTAAGTTAGTACCTACATACAAACATACCTACCATAGATCGGTCCCTATCGGGTGGTGAGAAACATTAACTACTACAACCAGCAAACAACTTGGAAAAAACCTTGCACCTCACTTACACTTCAGCATTTCTAGACCGATTTGGATTATTCTTTTTCTGTTCTAAAGGAATTACCCCCGAGCTAGTTCCATTTTAATTTTGTGAAGATCTGATGACGCGTTTCTCAAACGCTGACATCAAGACATCGGGTAATGAATCAACTGCTTTGTGTCGTTGTCGGAAATTAAAATTTTCATTAATAATTATAATAAGTGCAAAGCGCCGGAAAGATTGGGTAGGCCGATGGCCGATGGAAGAGTTTTCGAGTGGCTAACGCGTGCCGGAAAGCGCGACGCCCACCGACGACCTGGTGAAGTCGGCGGGAACCCGTTGGATGAGGGCAGCGCAGGACCGTCGTTGTTGCGATCCTTGGGGAGGCCTATGTCCAGCAGTGGACGTCTATCGGCTGAGATGATGAAGATGACTAAAAATGATAACCGACTACAGAACTAAAAAGTTGAAAATACATAGTATATAATATATTCAACCAATTACATTCCATTTAATTTGTTTTATTTGACTCGCTGTCAAGTCATCACAATTCACGGCTGGGCTTGGTGTCATTTGTTTGGGCTTGGCTTGGCATCGACTCCAATAAACAATTTTTTATTTTCTCCTCAGGTACTTCAGACCCCTTGAGCTCTGGCTTCGTGTCCAGAACCGAGACGAGCCCCTCATTGGCTGGAACTCCAACTACCACGATGTTTCTCTATTCGCGCCTCAGAGAGGCAACAGCGGCAGGAATGGAGCGTCGCTTCTGTTATGTTTGTTTAGTCTTTGGTTTTTATTGTAGGGGACAGGAGAGATTGTTAACAGTTTAAGGCCCATCACATACATGCGGAATCCCCCCTCCAGATTTGCGCACGGGATTTCAAACCTATACGAAAAACCGGTTTGCATTCGGAATTCCGAATCGCAATTCCGCATGTACCTATGTGATGGGCCTATGAGATCATATGGCTCTAATAAGACGAATTTTCCAAAATCCTGTTGCAAGTTTTTTACACCCATAGTATATGTAGGCAATGGTTAGATATTCTAGTGGACAACACAGTTTCAGGATCCTAAACACATAGGGAGGAACATCGTAAGGAAACCTGCATACGCTGAAGAAGAAATTCTGATGCGTATGTGAAGTCCACCAATCCGCATTGTGCACGCGTGGTGGACTTATTCCATATTATACAGCCACCTTGAGGGTGCGCCTGTGCCCTGCAGCAGGACGTATAAAGGCTGGTGATGATGAAAAAACATAAATGTAAAATCTGTAAAATACTTGTAATGGGACTTTAATCTAGAACCACATAGGGTAAAATGCCCTAAAGCCGGCACCTTAAGCCATTTTGAGATTTCAATCGTTTGCCCGAAAAAACGCGCTAATGCAGACTCTTCCGCACTTGTCGCTATTCCGGCCTCGATTTAGTTTGTATGCTGTGAGCAATCGACGTGATTTTGGTAACACGTAAGGAGCAGAAAATAAGGTATAGAGCAAAAATATTTGTTACATGTCAAATATGGACGTTAATAGTTTAGACTGCCGACTTTAGGCGGGGCCGGGGCCGGCTTTAGGCGCTTTTACCCTACGTACACACTTTAAAAACCAAAACTTCTTATATCTCACCGACTGCAGCGGCCTAAATTTTAGGCAAGAAAAATGTTGATATTAAAAAAGAAAAACTATTTCAAAGACATTGATAAGTTAATTGGTCTTGTCCAAGGAATATACTACTCTCTACCGAGAGTCTTGTCAAGTTTATTATAAGATAAAAATAACACCGAATTTAGCTTTAAAATAAATTGTTCTAAGATTGTTTCAATATTAAATTAGTATTATTTTTATTTATTTATAGTTTTCTTTCCTTCATACTAGAACATACTAATACACTACATACTAGAACTAACACGACAATCAAACATGCGCCACATGAGAGTACTACGAGCGCAGCCGTATGAAAGAGCGATAGCGACTAAGAAAATGTGGCGATATCGCCACAATGAATGGCACAGCGTTGTGGTGTGTTATGTAGTGCAAAATATTTCAATGATTATAGGAACGGCAAATTCTTGGATACTGGTAAGCATATAAGCATATGCTCACGACTATATTCCCCGAGGAGGTAGTCAGAGATATTCTGAAACCTCAGAAAATCCACGTTTCACCAGTAGTACCGAGACTCTGTCCAGTGTGACTGGGGGTGAGCCCATCGCTACTTATAATGGACAGTGGTACAATACATGCCTCGAAATTGAAGCATGCAGGTTTCCTCACGATGTTTTCCTTCACCGAAAAGCCAGTGGTGTTACAAATCGTACATAAATTCCGAAAAACTCATTGGTACGAGTCGGCCTGGACGGGGATCGAACCATCGCCTCCTGCACGGCAGGCAAGGTTACTCGCAAGTTACTCGTTATACTGGTAAGTACACATTTTAGTAGACTTTTCATAATTTTATTAAGTACACGTTGGCGTAGTGGAGCTTCGGTATTGGAAACGATCACCGAAGTTAAGCAACGTTAGGTCTGGTCAGTCTTTGGATGGGTGACCGTTTAGTGGTATTTCATCTCGAGCGTTTCCGTGCTTCGGAAGGCACGTTAAGCAGTTGGTCTCGGATAGTTCTGTCAGATGGCGTTGTAACTATTCGTTAAGCCAAGTCAGAGGCCTATTGGCGGCTTGAAAATTCTCTGACAGCAAGGTGACCACTAACTTGCCTCCACCAACACGCACTGGGCCCGCGTGGTGGAGTATGGCCCACTCCCTCTCACCCTTATTCGTGAGAGGAGGCCTTTGCCCTGCAGTGGGATTCTACAGGCTATAACTTACTTTTTTTTTAACTTTTTTATTAAGTACACAGGTTGCAAACATTTTCTTATTATATTGTTGGGTTTGCTCTTGACCTCTATCTAGTCCTCGGGACAAAGATGGGGTCGAACATGTAGCGAGCTTACCCAGAAGTTCACTGGCACTCCTGCACACTGACGGAACGCAGCAATCTGGCAGGAGGGTGGTCGCGAGCCAGGCGGCTCCTTGCGGAGCCTACCACACCGCTGTAGGGGATCGTTCGGCCGCCACCACAAACTTGGTAGCTTGTGATGCCGTTGCCCGGGGTGGACCGCTTGGAGGTAGATCCCCAATCACCCCACTTAATGCGTTACATGATACTTAAGACCATCAGACTATACAACTTTCACTCTCTTACTCACCCACGCGACCAACATTGAAATCACAAATGGAAAAACGATGCATGATTTTGATTAATCAGGGTCACAAAAAACAACCTAACAATCTAATTTGTGCTACTTATATGCGGTTTAGAACCATTATAGAGAAGTGGTGAAAAAGAGACGAATTGAGGTGTCACCAGTTACCACTAGATGAGGTTACTTCAAGATTACAATAGCATTGAACAACTTTGTTTTGGTACTACTGGTAGTACTACTGGTTCTTTCATTTTCTATAGTAGTTTATGCTCACTATATATTCCCTGAGGAGAGATTCCCTTATAGTCAGAGATATTCTGAAACCTCAGAACATCCACGTTTCACCTGTAGTACCGAAATTCTGTCCGGTGTGACGGGGGGTGAGCCCATCGCCACTTATAATGCCTCGAAATTGAAGCATGCAGGTTTCCTCACGATGTTTTCCTTCACCGAAAAGCCAGTGGTGTTACAAATCGTATATAAATTCCGAAAAACTCTTTGGTACGAGTCGGCCTGGACGGGGATCGAACCATTGCCTCCTGCATGGCAGGCAAGGTTACTCGCCACTGGACCACCACGGCTAGTATTAAGATGGACAAAAAACAATCCCATAATATCTAGGTACCTTGGACACTTATCGGCAAAACTGACAAAGAGGTAAGCATTTGCGATACTAAATGAGTACGAGTGAGACAGGAATACACTATTGCCTTCTATTTTCTGCACAGAACTTTATAAGAGGGGTTAGAGATGCAAAGTGGAGCTTTTGCTTCGGAAGCAACTGTACTTGTCTTCCCCAAGAATATTATATATTCCATAGGTGGATAGAAGACTCGAATTTCTTCGAGAATGCAAAATAAACGCTAATTCTATGCAACAAGAATTATTTTCCTTCAATGTTGTTGTTAGCTGACAACCAAGCCACTGTGAGATAACCGAAACCCTCGTGTGTCCCTTTCTAACATGTTGCCAACTTATTAAACTACCACTTTAGAATTTACTGTAAATACAAAAGATGTAAATTAAAAAATATTTTTGTTTTTGAAAATGTATAATTTTAATTATTTTGTGCAAAATATTTATTTTATTAATTGATAATTGTAGTTAGTTTTACACTATGTTTATTCAGTTTATCACAAAAAAAATAAGGTAAGGAGGTAGTGTATTATTTCAAAACTTTTTATTGGCAACTCTATGGTCTTATGATTCTTTGAGTTTGGTTAAAAGCTTGAAAACCTTACAAATTAAATTTAAAATTAATTACATTTTGTACATTATTAAAGAGTGTATATTACAGTTAAATAGTAAAGGAATTGAGATCGCCTTCATGTGGATACCTTCACATAAGGGCATCACTGGGAATGAGATAGCAGATAAAACTGCATATGAAGGGACTAATGCTCTTGATGTTACCAATATTGTTAATGTGCCACTATCTGATTATTATTGTTATGTAAGAACAGAAATATTTAAATTTTGGAGAGAAATGTGGAAGAAAGATCAAGAACAAAAAGGAAAATGGTACGGAAGTATACAACATGACATACCTGTTGATCCATGGTATAATAAATTGGAGTTCGCCAGCAGGGATTTTATTACTACTATTAATCGGCTCCGTTTTGGACACAACACCACACCTGCCCATCTTGCAAGATTGCAAATAGCTGTAAATGATTCATGCACTGAATGCAATGCATCAAATGCGGATGCTGAACACCTAATTTTCAAATGCCCAAAATACGCCATGGAGAGGTTGGTCCTTGCCAGTGAAGTGAATGAAGTACTGGAAAACGATTGTTCCTCCCGCCACTTGAATAATCTACTTAAAAATCCTAATTGCTTTGTACCAATTTACAAATTTATTCGAAGTACTATCGGTAAGATATAAAAAGTGAGATGTCAAATGATAGCAAAGAGAATTTAAACGCTAACGCTTATAATGAAAGTACAAAGTAGTGAAGTCTCTACTTAGTCTGTGAGTGAAGTGAAGTGAAAAAAGTGATGGAATTTTAAACCTTTTTTTTAAATTAAGACTTGGCCTGAAACAACAAAAACAATAAATTGAAATTTAAACTGTAGTCTTTGATTGAAATAAAATAAGATTTAGCCTAAAGGTCTTGTAACCAGGCTAGTGAATATTTAAAAAAAAAAAAAAAAAAAAAAAAAAATATGGCGGTCATAATTCAAGTCATAAAATTACAAATTCAAAATTGTTGTAATAATATTGGAAACTGTCGAAATGGTGAACTTTTGCTGTGTAGTTGGATGCAAAAATTAATACTACCCCGGCTGTGGCTTTTCTTTCTAAAAGTTAGGTACCTATGTTATTGTTTCGTAAAACATTTCTTAACTAGGGTGACCAATTGACCATTCTCTTCCTGGCTTTTAATCCCATATGGTGGTGGGGTCAGCCTTTCGCGTATGTGTTAACGCAAAATGAATTATCATTGTCGGACGAGATGTTTCATATTACAATATTAATACCTTTACTAGCTGTGCCCGTGACTTTGTTAGCGTGGTCTTAGGCCGAGATTCAGAGACGATTTGTAAGTCATAGTTCGAACTCCCGTATGTCAAAATCCATACATTTCTACCCTGCTTAGCTCGAACTAAGACTAAAAAAATCGTCTCTGAATCTCGGCCTTAGATTACATTAATTTACACAGGTTGGAATAGAACAGCATACATATTTAAATTAAAATCTGAACTATTTATAAAACTGTACCTTACAGAAGTAAGTGTCTTTAGTTCTGTACTTATTGAAGATATTTACTTATATAAAAAAGATTACGATATGGTTTTTAGGTATCCCTGGCTCCAAATCAACCTTTTTTAGAATTTTTGTCTGTCTGTTTGTTTGAACAGAATCATGCAAAAACTATAGAACTGATTTTAATGAAGTTTTGTTGTTTGATAGCTTATGATTCGTCTTAAAATCTGGTATACAGGGTGTAAGGAAAAGTATCATTAACACTTTAACTGTCCCAATGATATTTTACGTTACCATCACCACGTGTCCAAAAATATTATTATATTTTGAAAGTAATACGAGGTCACGTAATGAATTGCGGTATATACGGTAAGTAGGTATGCGAAATATTTTTGGTAAGATAAATTTCGTCTGCAGACTCCTAGGTAGCTATAAGAAAATTAAAAAAATCATATAATGCACGGACGTCTGTGCTTGGACTACCGACCAATAGTTTGTTTAAAAACATTGAAACACACTCAAGAAATAATGGTCAATTCACGCTAATGGTTCATTTTACGTATCAAGCCAGCTTGTCAGTGCATTATATGAATGCATGATGCATGGACAGTAAAAATGTTAACCTTTAAACTACTACTACTCTACCTATCAAACTGAACAACTTTTACTATGGGAGCAAATATGTCAGAACTAAAAATAATATCAGCTATCCCATACGTTTGAATCGAGTATACTGTATTGCAGTTTAATATGGGACAGCTGATTTTTTTTTTCCGACAGGTTTGCTCCCATAATAAAAGTTGTTCAGTTTTATGGGTAGAGTATGTATGTAGTTTAAAGGTTAATGATACTTTTCCTTACATTTCTGTATAATTTCTGTAAAATATTCCCTGTATAATTCGTGCGGAAGAAGTCGCGGTAAACTCTAATTACTTTTATACGGCGTACGTTTTGACGGCCCGGTAGCTCAGTCGATAGTGAACCTGTCTGCTGTACCGAGGGTCGCGGGTTCGAATCCCGTAAGGGACAAATATTTATATATGATGAATATGAATATTTGTACCCGAGTCATGGATGTTTGTATCTATATAATGTATTCTATATCGTTGACTAGTTATCATAATACAAGTCCAGGCTAGATTCTGGAACTTTAAATGTGAATAGATAATTTATGGTACAATGTCAAGATATTTATTTATTTATTAATATATATTTGTTTTTATTCTGAGTTTACCCCAAAAAACATTTTCCAGGATAAAAAGATAATATTTAACCCTCAACAAGATGGTAAGAAACAGGCTTGAATAAATGCATATTAGGTATCCCGTCAAATTTGAGAATGAATGGACACCCTAGTTAGAAAGGGACACACGAGGGTTTCGGTTTCGGTTAGAGGGTCTCACTTGTCTCGTTGCCAGCACCGTAGTGCGCAATCTAGCTAGTATACAAAATCTTTGGTCTTCCCACTCACGCTGCTAGAACTACTTATGCCCTCTCGCTCGCACCACGCCGCGTGCTTTATAATGTTATGCAAATCATTGCATAACCTGTGGCACGCGTTCCACGCCTACTTTGCACTTCTTACCCCTCTTATAATGTTCTGTGATTTTCTGCCACGCTTCCTAGCAAGAGGGGGTGAGGTATAAATTGGTGAGTAGCAGGGAGTGTCCGTACGGTATATAGTACCGAACCTCTTTCTTACACTCTGGTAGGTACTAAGATATTTCTTCCAGGCAGCCTTAGGGTAGAGGAATTAGTGAATGAAGACAGGCGTAGTTCTGTAGGTAGGTAGTGTTTTATTTGAGTACCTACCCAATATTATTTTATTAAAGTATACCTAATTTTAGTACTTAATCTAGTAAATGCATTTTATTAATAATTTTAACTTAAATACTAAAAATAAATAACTTATCCTAAGCGTTTGAAACAATTAAGAGCACATAAAACTGACTTAAGTAATACAACAAAAATTTCATTCTGGGAAATGGACATTTTGCGAATCGGTCAGCTTGTTACTTATTTGGTTAGCTAGGTTGTATATTTCTTGGGCATGTTTCACCACTTCTAATAATTTCTTAGTAGCTTTCATACGAAATATGTGAGACGATCTGTCGGATAAGCTATTAAGAACTTATACAGAATTGGTGAAAGCTAGGGCTCCAATCGTCCCTTTCGTTTTAACTAGTGACTGGTATTGAGATGTGAAAAAAGATGCATTAAATGAAATGAATTGAATTGATCCGGTTGCGAATCGGGAAGAGTTAATTCAAAAGAAAAACTAGCTGAGAATAATGATTAATCAGATTTTGATTCTCGGCTCCATTAGGATTCTATTGGTGATTAATAATCGATTTTGGAGAATGTTTTCATTTTAGAATTTTACATTTCATATGTCGGTGCATTTATATTATTGGCCATTTTGGAAATTTATCATGGCGTGAACGAGACAAGCCTAATAGGTTTAACAATGCCAGCCAGTATACAAAAATTTTTTTGATAAGAGAAATAAATAAAAAAAAAAATTTAAAGAATGGGTCAGTGGTACCTAATTCAAGTATTTTTTTAGTAATAGTCGTTGTGGGGTACATACTAGAACGAACTAGGGTAGTGTCCGTATAGCTAGCGTACACATGAAAGGGATCAGGCTAGGATTAGTCTCAAAAAATAGTGCCTAAATAGTGCCTAATTAGTACCTAGGTCAAATAAATAGTGCCTCTATACTTTACGAGATATCGATTTTTTTTACCTGGTACGCTAGCTTGACGTCAAGGTAGCGTACACATTTTCTGTGGCAAAAATGGCTTGCATTACAGCAACGACTTTACACTCTAAAAATAGTGCCCAAATAGTGCCCTAGGGCATCCAAAATCTCATGAGGCTAGGTTTTCAGGGAACGGAGATATAAATAAGTCTTTTGAATGAAACACGGAGTTGGCGTTGCGCTAGCGTACACATGATTTCATACAAAAGTTCTTACAGAAGGAAACGTTTCTTTTTATAAAAACTACATCAAATAAATAGTTCCTGAAATAGTGCCTCTGCCAGTACCAATATTACAAGTAAAAGCGTAGTGAAACAATATAAACAATCAATGCAAAGTTCTACGTACAAATGTATTGGCAGTTCAATGCTGTGAAATCGCTTATAACACACAAAAATTAACTCTATTAACTCCTAATTACTAATAAGCCAACTCTAAACTTGCTTGAATGAAAATAACGCGCCATCTCTTGGTATGAGATTTTACTAAGATTATAGAAGATTCTAGTACGTAGAACTTTGCATTGATTATTTATATTGTTTCAATACACTTTTACATAAAATGTTAGTACTGGCAGAGGCACTATTTCAGGCACTATTTATTTGATATAGTTTTTATAAAAAGAAACGTCTCCTTCTGTAAGAATTATTGTGTTAAGTCATGTGTACGCTAGCGCAACGCCCGCTCCGTGTTTCATTCAAAAGACTTATTTATATCTCCGTTCCCTGAAGACCTAGCCTCATGAGATTTTGGATGCCCTAGGGCACTATTTGAGCACTATTTTTTGATTGTAAAATGGTTTCTGTAATGCAAGCCGTTTTTGCCACAGAAAATGTGTACGCTACCTTGACGTCAAGCTAGCGTACCAGGTAAAAAAAATCTATATCTCGTAAAGTATAGAGGCACTATTTATTTGACCTAGGTACTAATTAGGCACTATTTAGGCACTATTTATTGGTACTAATCCTAGACCAATCCCTTTCATGTGTACGCTGGCTATACGGACACCTAGGGTACATAACAGTATAATAAGACATTACCTAAATTCGTCATTTTAAGAATTTGTCATTTCGAGAATTTGAACATTTTGCTAAATTATGTATCTTTCTTATCCCTTTCCATCTATAACACATTTTAGGAATTTGTCATTTCGAGATTTTGCTTAAGTTATGAATATTTCTTATCCTTTATTCCCTCTGTAACATAGTTCTTAAAGATCTCCAAATCATCATTCTTCTTATAACTAGTGACTGGTATTGTATGGTATTCGTGGGGATGATGATCAGGCTGTGAGTCCTGAGGTGTCCACTCTGGTGAGTAGGAGTGCCAGTCCTGTGGCGGCGATGGATGCTCGTGGTGTTCGTGGTCTGTTGAAAGAAAAAGTAACATATCACAGAACCTGTATAGCCGTGGAGAAAGCCGTGATGGTCCAGTGGCGAGTAACCTTGCCTGCCGTGCAGGAGGCGATGGTTCGATCCCCGTCCAGGCCGACTCGTACCAATAAGTTTTTCGGAATTTATGTACGATTTGTAACACCACTGGCTTTTCGGTGAAGGATAACATCGTGAGGAAACCTGCATGCTTCAATTTCGAGGCATGTATTGTACCCACTGTCCATTATAAGTGGCGACGGGCTCACCCCCCGTCACACTGGATAGAGTTTCGGTACTACTGGTGAAACGTGGATGTTCTGAGGTTTCAGAATATCTCTGACTACCCCCTCGGGGAACATAGTCGTGAGCATATGCTGTATAGCTAGTAGTCTTTGGCTGTTTAGACGCGTATTTGGGTTTGAGTTGGAAGTCCCGTACGTTAAAATCCATACTTATTCGACCTTAAACTAAAATCTCAGCCTTTGATCTTCATTTTCATGGTTGTCAAGCCAGTTTAACAATGATGGTTGTCAAACCTATCAACCATTTGTTGTTGTTGCATTAAGTACTTCAAGATGTGATTGCACCCATGATACTGAACAACTTTCCATAAGAATCCAAAAGGAAATACTCGAAAAAAATGCATTTTCCATACTACTTACGGTAGTACTCTGTGCTAAATGCAATCAGCTGATCGACTCTGTTCGTATGAAAAATCATAAAATTGTAGGTATTTCCTATAAGTTTCTTATGGAAAGTTGTTCAGTATCATGGTTACAATACTCCTTAAAGCAATGCAACTGTTTGAACTAAATTATATTAAAGTGAGAAAATTGTTGATAATCTTGACAACCATCATAGTTCAAGCCAGAGTTATTACATTAGCTTGACAACCATCAAAGTAATGGTCAAAGGCTGAGATTTGAGTTAAGTCTGATTAAAGTCGAAAACGTTTGTATTTTAACTCAAAAAACGTCTCTAAACCGCCAAAGATTACTACCCTGTCCACATCATGAGCGGTCAGCGTTTATTTGCCAAACCACCTTATCAAGGTGTCATGGTTGTCTAGTCCGGTGGCTATAATTTCCCTTACAAAACAGTGCAATGACACCTTTGTCTTAGCCGCCTACCTATGACACCCACGGGCCACGGGAAGAAATGTGGTGGCCGGAACCACAATTTGCATTATTATTTCGTTCTTGTGATTAGTAATTAACAAAATCTTATTTACAAAAATTTTCTCTCATTTACGTTTGCCTTGACTTTATATTTTCAAGCAAATTAATGTTTTATAACAGAAATTATTGTGTTTATGCTTACCGATATCAGTAAAACTTCTCTTATGACCTGTAAGCAAAAAACAGACCAACATTTTAATTTTATCTGTGTCATAAATAAGATTTTGTTACATTATTTCTATTAAAACACATACAATTTAAGCTTCATGATCACGAGCTTCATCTTCTCTCTTGGAAACCATAAAAGTTCAACACAGAATTGTTTCTCTGGCTTGACAACCATCGAAGTTAAATGTACAGCTGTTAATCTGAATTGACAATTATCAATGTTAAACTTTTGGTTGATACTCTGACTTTGATAGTTGTCAAGCCATGGTAACGACTGTGACCTCATAATTGATGGTTGTTAACCCAGAGTAACAGCGCCTGGCATTGTTAGTCAGACTTGACAATCAATAATAAGGTCAAAGTTGTTGACTTGACCACCAGCAAAGATGGGGTCAAAGGTTACTTGCCAACCATAAAAGTAGGTCAAATTCATTAACCCTCTCGGTAGATAGTGTATTCCTTGTATTAACCTAACTAGAAAACTATCAAAGTTTGTTTTGGTAAATAATATAATAAAATATATTTACCATGATGTTCATGATGTGGAGGAGACCAGGACCAGTCGTGATGATCCGAGTGCTTGCCCTTGAGGAGTGTGAAGAATGAAGCCAACTGTAATACAAAAAATAATACTTAAACCAAATTAAAGATTGAAAAATTTGTCTCGGGCGGGAGTTGTAATATTTGACTTGCAAGTTGGTTGGTTGTAATACTGCCAGTAGATGGCGCGCACGTCCCCTTAAGACGTAACAGATTAAAAATTTCGTTCTCTGGGTAGTGGGCTCGGTGGTGTAATTGGTTAGCACGTTTCCCCGGTTTGGAAGAGCGTGGGTTCAAGTCCCACCCGAGACAAATTTTTCAATCTTTAATTTGATTCGAAATAGCACTACATGGCTGTAACATGTTTATAATCAATAATACAAAAAATAATAGTTATGATTGAGCATTTTTGACAATTTTCTGAATTCGACTTTGCCACCAATCTTTTACCATTTTCCATCTTTTACCACATACATAATTTGTATGGTGCCTCACGCACACCAACCTATGAAAGTTGGCCCCTTTTGTTTTATACGGTATAACCGTGAGGCTCATTCTAGACATATACTTTTTCTAAGTGTGTAACATATAACGTAAAAATCTGCCATCAGAATTTATGTGAGGTTCGTAGCATTTTTAGGCACCTTGATTACCTTAAAACACTTTTACCTGGAAAATGGCCGTCTGGCCAAGCCAGCTGGTGGGCACACGATCATAGTACATACTAACACTACTCGATCTTACACATTTTCTTCATCAGAAAATAAGCGACTTCTAGCGGCCTTAGGATCTTGATCTATTAAGGGTATATTATTCGGAGCGCGCTCCATACAGACGTACTATGGTGATATTTTCAATACTAACCAATTAAAGTCAATGAAATTTTGCAGAAACAATCTAGAAACAAATTTCTATGCTTGTATGGAGTCAGATTTTCGTTAAAATGTATAGTTTTCAAGTTACAGTGCCTCAAAGATTTCCATACAAATCTTAAATTAATCCTAACATTGAAACTGTATATTTTAACGAAAATCTGACTCTATAGAAGCATAGAAATTTGTTTCTAGATTGTTTCTGCAAAATTTCATTGACTTTAATTGGTTAGTATTGAAAATATCACCATAGTACGTTTGTATGCAGCGCGCATTTTCGCTCTCGGAATAATATTCTCTTAAATCTTTCACATTTCATCATCATCATCATCGTATTTAAGAGTTATACGGTCTTGTCGGTGGAGTATTCGCCAATCCTGTCTCTTTTCCGCTAGTGTCTTGAGTTCTTGTACGACACGACATCAACCTTTTCCTTCACTTGGGCTAGATAACTCTGTCTGGGTCTTCCTCTGCCTCTTTTCCACATTTACTATTCGAAAATGAAAGTAGGTATAGTAATTCCGAATGCGAATTACAAACCTTTTTTGTTAAACCAAAATTAACTACCTACCATTAGCAACTTGACCTACTCTAACAAGACGGATAAAAAACTGGCCAAGCGTAAGTTGTATTCCTCACAGAGGTTGCGTGCAAAGAAAAACTAAACTTTGTTTGTTTCTAAAAAAATATATTAAGGCGTATCTACCCTGGACCACGACTCTCCATACTAATCGATGCGAACGAGCGCGTGGCTCCGGTCAGAATTTAGCTGTTTTCTTTGAAAAATTAGATTATTTTTTATTCATTTCTAAAAAGTAAGAAAACCACATCATTCTAAAAATTATATTGTGAACAATATTGTCAATTTTCATTTTCTTCCGATTCAAAATGTAAGAGTAAATGGTTACAACTGGAAAAAAAGGAGTGACTTTAGAGTCCCTTTTCTTCGGTTTTATTCATTAAAATCGATTTCTAGAAAAACCACATCACTTCTCATATCCTGTAGATCGTTCAGTTTATTTTTCAGCTCAAAAAGTGCCATAGTTAATTTATAAAATGGTTACAAAGTTACCCAAAACCGGCAGGTAAAGCCAGTTATAAAGTAACGCAGTTTTGATACGGAACAGCTGATTTCTTTTTTGCAATTTCCATGTTGGTGCCATAGAGACAGTTGTTCAGTTTGACGGTCTGATCATCTCCTACATAAGTGTCAGCATATTATGAAGGACCCTGCATAAAGTTTTTAGCGTAAAAAGTTGTTCAGTTTGATGGTAGAGTATGTGGTTTAAAGGTAAATTTTTCTTACACCCTGTATTGTTAGAAAGCGAAATTAGTTGATACTAGTGTTTTACTGCGACTTCGTCCGCACAAATTATATACCAGATTTTAAGTCAGATCATAAGCTATCAAACAAAAAAAGTTTCATCAAAATCGGTTCAGTAGTTTTTGCGTGATGCGCGAACAAACAAACAAACAAACAAACAAATAAACAAACAAACAAACAAACACACAAACAAACAGACAGACAAAATTTCTAAAAATGGTTGATTTCGAGTCAGGGATAAGTACCTAAAAACCATATCGTAATCTTTTTTTTGTAAATATCTTCAATGTACAGACACACTTCAGTTACAGTTTTATAATAGTTTAGATAAAACTAAATACCAGAGTGTGAAATATCAAAGAGAAAACGAACGTACATCGCCAGTGATCTACATCTGTCTTTTTTAGGGTTCCGTACCCAAAATGTGAAAACGGTACCCTATTCATAAGCCTGTCTATCGATGTGGGTCCGTCAGTCTGTCCTACCCATAGACGAAATTTTTTTCGCTTACGCTAGTAGACCGAATATCAGTGTAACCGGGTATGAGATAGCGAATTAGATGAAGTGACATCTCGGAGTCAGGTGGTTGTCCCATACAATTTATATGAAGTGACATTTTGGAGTCAGATGGCCGAAGTATAAAAAAGTGGATACGTCGATAAGGACAGCAATAAGTAGCTGTCTCCTTTTTTAACTAGAGCGAATTTGCTATGTGCATCTCTTACTGAGTGATATGACAAGACACGTGCTTCCTTCTAGTGCCTTCTCTTTCTACGGTCCTACCTATTTAGGGCTGTAACTTTTGAACCGTAAAAGCTAGATAGTTGTAATTTTCACAGAATGTGAGTTATTATGGTGGATTTGCTACCACGCTAACATATCTTATAAAGTAAAGAAAATTCATTAGGTCCTCATTCAAGAAAGTAGTTTTTATCAACGTTTTTTCCTCTCGCTCTGTCGTTAAAACGGTAATACATACAGCATAGCATAGCATATGCTCACGACTATATTCCCCGAGGGGGTAGTCAGAGATATTCTGAAACCTCAGAACATCCACGTTTCACCAGTAGTACCGAAACTCTGTCCAGTGTGACAGGGGGTGAGCCCGTCGCCACTTATAATGGACAGTGGGTACAATATTATACATGCCTCGAAATTGAAGCATGCAGGTAATAATAATGGTAATGGTGTGGTAATACATACAAGCGTGTGATTATAGACCAAACTCTACAGTATAACAATAAATAATAAAAACTGGCCAAGTGTGAGTTGGTCTCGCGCTAAAGGTCTCAGAGAAAACAAAATGTTTTGCAAGTTAATATGTTGTGTGGTGGTGTGGTCTTCTTCTTATAGTGTAGCAAGCCCTGGTGTCAGAGTTTTCAAACCGCCTTACGGCCTCTGACATGGTTTTTATGTTACGACTACTACCACAAGAGATAGAAGCCGGGACCAACGGCTTAACGTGACACCCGAAGCACGGAATCGTCTTTCTTTTTCAGACAATCAGTTGATTCAGCCTGCAATGTCCTAACTGGGGAAAAACGCACAAAGTGACATATCACTAGGTGTCCTCCGTAGGAATCGAACCCACGACCTCCGTGTAAGGAGCCCAATGCTCTTAACCATTAGACCACGGAGGCAGTGGTGGTGGTGTAAGGAACCCTCTGTGTGCAAGTAGCCCGAATCACACTGACCGGTTTTATTTTACTTTTACTAACACATCGTCTATCTGACAGTCACAAATCAGTCAAGTGGTCAAGCTAGTGATTAATGAAACTGATATATTATTTATGTTGATTGACTTATTTAGCATGTTTGACTACTTTAAAGTAGGTTCTTAAGAACCTACAGGTAGGTTCTTGTAACACAGATTAATTACTTTGTAATTTACTATCGTGGACTGTAGCGTCGGCAGTACGTTGGCGTATCTAGGGTTATTATATTAGTTATTTTGATGAAATTGCCGCCCTTCCCCTATGAAGAGAATACTATGACGAAATTAAGGAGCGAGTGAAAGGAGCACGACGTTTTTAGACCAACTTCCGACTTGGTTTTGGTCACAAGCTGTTGTTTTATCCATACAAAAGTTCCAGTAAAAATTATACAAAAACTACGGAGCGAGCGAAGAAAGTTCAACCGCCCCGTACGGCACCTTTTAGAAGGTTCAACAAAATTACCTGAAACTATTTGAATCGTATGGTCAGACCATCGAAAAGAACAACTTTCTCTATCATCATCATCATCAGCCTATCATCGTCCACTGCTGAACATAGGCCTCTCCCAAGGCGCGCCACAAAACTCTGTCCTCGGCCTTCCTCGTCCAATCGCTCCCCGCTACCTTGTTAGGTCGTCTGTCCACTACGCCTGCTAGTTCGCGGTCTGCACTCTAGAACTCTGACACCCCATCGGTTGTCAGTTCTTCGGCATATATGACCAGGAGTGCGATTTTTGAATCTCATTCGCTGAGCATAGGTATATAGGTCTCTCGAAAGGCGCGCCACAAGATTCTTTCCTCGGCCTTCCTCATCCAGTCGCTCCCCGCTACTTTGTTAGGTCGTCTGTCCAGCGGGCAACAGGTTCGCGGTCTCCACTCTAGAACTCTGACACTCCATCGGTTGTCAGTTCTTCGGCAGATAATGACCAGCCCATTGCCACTTCAGCTTGCTAATTTTCTAAGCTATGTCAATAACTTTACTTTCTCTATGCGAACATCCAATCGCAATAAATGGTCTGGAGTGCGATTTTTGAATCTCATTCGGTGAGCTCAGCAGTTGAAAATGTCAAAATAACTGGAGATAAATGCATCTTTCTACTGCTGATTTGACTTTCAAAAATAATACTTCAGGAGTGCGATTTTTGAAGGTCGAATCAGCAGTAGAAAAATGCATATTTCCATAGTAATTTTGACATTTTCAACTGCTGAGCTCACCGAATGAGATTCAAAAATCGCATCCCTGGTCTTTAAAATAGTTTCAGCTAAATTACCTTACATTTCACAAAAATTTTAACCGTCTTCAAAACTGAAATGTTAAAAATAATAATCAACCTAGGTACATCTTTTAAATTCGCGTCTATAAAAACATTAATTTGTTTTATTGGAGTCTGTGACCTATTCTCATTAAATGTAATAAAGTTGTCTATATTCAATTTGCTCTAAACACTAACTAAACACTTCATTTCATAGCAATTTGGAATAATCTATTCACGCCTATCAAGAAATTGCGAATTCTATTATTAATAACGGCTTGAAAGATGACAATAAAAAAAAATTAATCTATTTTTTTCTACGCATTGTTGTGGTTATTACTTGAGGCGGGCGCTAATGGCCTATTCAAAAAGTGTCATGAATTTTTTTTGGTGGTTTATGATTATTATAATGATGAAAGGATGAGTATATAAGGAAGGCACTACACTTTCGGAACTTCGATATTTGAAACGATTAGTGATATTACACACGATGACGCATTGACGGAGCGGCAGACGTCAGTCCGTCATTTGGCAAGCAAGGAGTTGTAAGAAGCACACGGTGACGGATTGACGCACCGTGTGTGCTTCTACGTGCGGTTTCATACAACTCCTTGATTCACACTGGAATGACGTCTGCCGCTCCGTCAATGCGTCATCGTGTGTCATCATCATCATCAGCCTATCATCGTCCACTGCTGAACATAGGCCTCTCCCAAAGCGCGCCACAAAACTCTGTCCTTGGCCTTCCTCATCCAGTCGCACCCCGCTACTTTTTTTAGGTCGTCTGTCCAGCGGGCAGCAGGGCGTCCCACACTACGCCTACCAGTTCGCGGTCTCCACTCTATAATAGTCATCGTGTGTGACCGGCTAGTTATACTTTCTTTGCTTCTAGTTAAAATGTGGTTCCGTGTTTTCTCTGAAGCCCAAAAAAGAAGATTCCAACTAACCTTAGCGGAGCTGACAGAAGTCTTATAGATGAGCAGAGCCAGCCCGATGGCGACGGACTTGGTGGCCAGGAGGAGGTCAGCATCATCCAGGTGGAGGTGGCTCCCACGTGGAACACCAGCAACTAACCTTAGCGGAGCTGACAGCAATCTTAAAGATGAGCAGCGCCAGCCCGATGGCGACTGACTTGGTGGCCAGGAGGGAGGTCAGCATCATCCAGGTGGAGGTGGCTCCCACGTGGAACACCAGCAACTAACCTTAGCGGAGCTGACAGCAATCTTAAAGATGAGCAAAGCCAGCCCAATGGCGACGGACTTGGCGGCCAGGTCAGCATCATCCAGGTGGAGGTGGCTCCCACGTGGAACACCAGCAACTAACCTTAGCGGAGCTGACAGCAATCTTAAAGATGAGCAAAGCCAGCCCAATGGCGACGGACTTGGCGGCCAGGTCAGCATCATCCAGGTGGAGGTGGCTCCCACGTGGAACACCAGCAACTAACCTTAGCGGAGCTGACAGCAATCTTAAAGATGAGCAAAGCCAGCCCAATGGCGACGGACTTGGCGGCCAGGTCAGCATCATCCAGGTGGAGGTGGCTCCCACGTGGAACACCAGCAACTAACCTTAGCGGAGCTGACAGCAATCTTAAAGATGAGCAAAGCCAGCCCAATGGCGACGGACTTGGCGGCCAGGTCAGCATCATCCAGGTGGAGGTGGCTCCCACGTGGAACACCAGCAACTAACCTTAGCAGAGCTGACAGCAATCTTAAAGATGAGCAGAGCCAGCCCGATGGCGACTGACTTGGCGGCCAGGAGGGAGGTCAGCATCATCCAGGTGGAGGTGGCTCCCACGTGGAACACCAGCGGGATCATAGCCATTGCCATCTTCTTCATACGGCCTGACTCTTCTGCGTAAAGATATACATTATTCATCAACATCATCAGCCTATACAAGGTCCTTATTAATATGCTGACACTTTTTTAAGGGGATGTTCAGACCATCAAACTGAACAACTTTCTCTATGGGACCAACATCGAATTCGCGAAAAAAAATCAGCTGTCCCATACATTTGGCTCGAGTAGGTTTGCAGTTTTGTATGGAACAGCTGATTTTTTTTTCGCGATTTCGATGATAGAGAAAGTTGTTCAGTTGGATGATCTGAACACCCTCTTAAAAAAGTGTCAGCATATTAAGTTGGACCCTGTATACGTCCCACTGCAGGGCACAGGCCTACCCTCTAGGAGGGTGTATGGACGTTAGTCCACCACGCATGCACAATGCGGATTGGAAGACTTCACATACATTACATTATACAGGGGGTAAGGACAGTATCATTAACTTTTAAACCACATAATCTAACTATCAAACTGAACCACTTTTAAGATGGGAGAAAACCTGTCAGAACAAAAAACAATCAGCTGTTTCATACTGCAGCGCCTACTCGACTCAAAAATGTATGAGACATCTGTTTTTTTTATGTTCTGACAGGTTTGCTCCCACAGTAAAAGTGTTCAGTTTAATGGTTAGAGTATGTGGTTTAAAGGTTAATGATACTGCATTTTACTACATTCTTAGATACATACAGGTGAAGCTAATTATAAGCGTATTAAAAAAGGGGGCGTTGCATACAACACTTGCATTGCAAAAAAATAAAAGTAGGTCTCGTTGAAGTCTTTTATATGAAACTAAACTGAATTATTCCATAATTTATAATTTATTTAGCGAATCTTTTGAGAAAATTTTAAGATTTCATACTTATAACAGCTTTCAATATATGAGGCTTTCTTAATTGATGATGGTGTTTATAGCGTTTAGCATACTTTTTAGGATTCCATACGCAAAGAGCGCCAACCTTTTATGGTAGCATTGTATGGTTATAGCCGTGGTGGTCCAGTGGCGAGTAACCTTGCCTGCCGTGTAGGAGGCGATGATGGTTCGATCCCCGTCCAGGCCGAATCGTACCAAAGAGTTTTTCGGAATTTATGTACGATTTACGTTTGGAAATGAGTGGAAGTGTCGGCAGAGGGCGCCCTCGTAGGACGTATTCTGATCAAATCAGTTGCGTCCTACAAAAAGGGGAGGTGCGGAGTACTCGAAACCGACGGGCATGTATGAAGAGATGTATGGATGTGAATGAGGCAAAAGAGGTATGTAAGGATCGTAGTAGATGGCGCGCTCTGGTCTCTGCCTACCCCATTGGGAAAGAGGCGTGACGTTATAGATAGATAAATGTACGATTTGTAACAACACTGGCTTTTCGGTGAAGGAAAACATCGTGAGGAAACCTGCATGCTACAATTTTGAGGCATTTACCTATTGTACCCATTGGTATCGATTCGGTATTGCCACGACTTAACTTAACTAAATTTATTCCTGTCATTTTCTAACATTCTGAGACAGAGAGGAGACAGAAAACCAACAACGGACTTTAGTGCTGTCAAAGTGACGCTACACGCCCAAAAACGACTTAAATAAGATGGCGTGCATTATGATGCCATCTTATTTTAGGCGTGTAGCGTCACTTTGACAGCACTAAAGTCAGTTCTTGGTTTTCTGTCTCTTTTCTTAGTCGAATGTTAGAAAATGACAGGAATAAATTTAGTTAAGTTAAGTCGTGGCAATACCGAATCGATACCATTGTCCATTATAAGTGCCGACGGGCTCACCCCCCGTCACACTGGACAGAGTTTCGGTACTACTGGTGAAACGTGGATGTTCTGAGGTTTCAGAAAAAAAGAAAGAGGTATACCCACCTCGGGGAATATAGTCGTGAGCATATGTTATGCTATGCTATTGTATAGTTATACTATACGGAACCTTCCATGCGTGAGTCCGACTCGCACTTGGCCGGTTTTTTAAGGCGTATCAGCCGTGGACCACTCTCCTCTCACTCACACTCCATACTAATCGATGAGAAAGAGCGCGTGGCTCCGGTCAGAATTTTGCTGTTTTCTTTGAAAAATTCGATGATTTTTTATTAATTTCGAAAAAGTAAAAAAACCACATCATTCTAAATTGTATTGTGAACAATATAGTAAATTTTCATTTTGTTCCGATTAAAAATGTAAGAGTAAAATGGTTACAACTAGAAAAAAAAGGGTGACTTTAGAGTCCCTTTTCTTCGGTTTTATTCATTAAAATCGATTTCTAGAAAAACCACATCACTTCTCATATCCTGTAGATGGTTCAGTTTAAAATTCAGCTCAAAAAGTGCCATAGTTAATGAATAAAATGGTTACAAAATTACCCAAAACCGGCAGGTAGCCCCTTAAACTCTACGCAGATGAAGTCGCAGGCAACAGTAAGCTCCAAATTATTGGCAACTAGGTTAGTAGCTTTTTGTAACGTCTCATAATTCATAATGGTAAATTTTGATGAACTGGTTTCCTGTTACCATAATGACTTACCAAGGTCGAATGGAACCACTTAAGGGTATATTATTCGGAGCGCGCTCCATACAAACGTACTATGGTGATATTTTCAATACTAACCAATTAAAGTCAATAAAATTTTGCAGAAACAATCTAGCAACAAATTTCTATGCTTGTATGGAGTCAGATTTTCGTTAAAATGTATAGTTTTTAAGTTACAGTGCCTCAAAGATTTCCATACAAATCTTAAATTAATCCTAGCATTGAAACTGTATATTTTAACGAAAATCGGACTCTATAGAAGCATAGAAATTTGTTTCTAGATTGTTTCTGCAAAATTTCATTGACTTTAATTGGTTAGTATTGAAAATATCACCATAGTACGTTTGTATGCAGCGCGCATTTTCGCTCTCGGAATAATATTCTCTTAAAAATTACGTAACACATGCTCACGACTTTATTCACCAATGGGGTAGTCAAAATCTTCTTATACTTTGTATAATATGTTGTTTTGTTTTGAAAGATGTGTGTTGTAGAGTTACTGGCCGCATCTTCTCTACAACGGAACACCTTCCGACGCGGTGGTAGATTCAAAAATGACGTCAGAAAGCTATCCACGAGATATTATTTTGAATAAAACATTTTGAGTTTGAGTTTTTTTAACCGACTTCAACAAAAGGAGGAGGTTTTCAATTCGACCCGTATGTTTTTTTTTATAGGGTACCTACTAAAATAGGTTACTCTGTAAGAAGTTATTAAGAAGGACCCTTGAGTATGAAAGTATACAAGGTGTTACAAAACTACAAATAAACATTTAAGGGGGTGGTGTAGACCATCAAACTGAACAACTTTCACTATGGGACCAATATCAAAATCGCGAAAAAAAAAAATATATTCTATACTCTACAAATCGACTAGAGCTAAAATATGTATGGGATATAAAATTATTTTTTTCGCGATTTCGATGTTGGTCCCATAGAGAAAGTTGTTCAGTTTGACGGTCTGAACAACCCCCTTAAGAGTTTTAAAAATTTATTGTTACTTATGAAACACCCTGTATACGTATGGACACTTCCTGCCCCCGCTAATAATATTTCCTCACCCTCGTGGAAGAAGGAAGGAAGACAATTTGCCGCGCTAGCAATAACAGCAGTAAGTACGATTTTTGACGAAATTGAGTTACATATAGATTCGGAATCAGCAAAATGAGCTCTATATTATGTTGTGACTCTTATTTTGATAGCTTAACGGGAACCTGTATTTTACAGTAAGCATAACAGCAGTATCTCTTAATAATGGGAAAAATTACTTAGAATGATAGCAGTAAGTATACTTACTGCTGGTTTTTTAGTAATGCGCCAACATTAACATTTGACCACTACTTAGAATAAGGGCAGTAACTAAAAGTACTGCTGTTATATTAAGCAAATTGATTTAACTTTTAGTAGAATATGAGCAGTAACTAGAAGTACTGCTATTATATTAAGCAAAGTGAAATTTACATTTTGGTACACTACTAAGAATATTAGCAGTAACTCAAAGTGCTGCGGTTATAGTAAGTAAAGTTTAATTTACTCAGAGTATTAATTGCTTAATGCATCAGTAGTAACTTTCGAGAAATTTATGAAAATAGTACTTATTTTGAAGTATTTAAGTATTGTTAACAACTTGAGAATTGGCAAAAACTTCCACTTTCTCCGAAGGTCGACTCGCTTGCTCCAGCCTTTGATATTATGCGCATAGGTAGGCCAATGGAACTCATACCAACACCGTTTTGAATCTTGGAGTGTGAAATTTCGAGCTCGCTTCGTTCGCTCCAGCCTTTGAATGGTGTTTTATGTGAACTCGGACTGACACCGTTTTTAGATTTGGTGTGTGAAATTTCGAGCTCGCTTCGCTCGCTTCAGCCCAAGATATTATGAGCGTAGGTAGGCTAATGGAACTAATACGAACACCGTTTTGGAGTGTATTGGAGTGTGAAATTTCGAACTCACTTCGGTCGCTCCAGCCTTGGAATTGTGTTTTATGTGAACTCGAACTGACACCGTTTTTAGATTTGGTGTGTGAAATTTCGAGCTCGCTTCACTCGCTCCAGCCTTTGACTTGAGTTTTGGGTATGGCTTAGGACCTAAGCTTAGGTGATGGAACTCGGACCGACACCGTTTTGAGACTTAATGTGTAAAATTTCGAGGTCGCTTCGCTCGCTCCAGCCTATGATATTATGCGCATAGGTAGGCCAATGGAACTTATACCCACACCGTTTTGAGTCTTGGTGTGTGCAATTTCGAGCTCGTTTCGCTCGCTCCAGCCTATGATAATTATTCGCATAGTATTAAGCCCATGGAACTCATACTCATACCAATGCAAATGCCGTTTTGATTCTTGGAGTGTGAATTTTTTAGTTTGCTTTAGCCTATCATATTATGAGCGTAGGGTAGGCTAATGGAACTCATACCAACACCATTTTAAATCTTGGAGTGTGAAATTTTGAGCTTGCTTCATTCGCCAGCTCGAGATATTATAAGCATAGGTAGGCTAATGGAACTCATACCATCACCGTTTTGAGTCTTGAAGAGTGAAATTTCGAGTTCGCTTCGCTCGCTCCAGCCAATGGTGTTTTGAGCATAGGTAGGCTCAAAGAGGTATAGTTTTGAGACTTGGTGTGTTCTTCTAATTTCAGGAGAGAAGATTTCACAGACACTGAATTAGGTATGTTACTCATCCAAAAAACTTGCCTTTTGCTTCCGCCCTACCTTAAACCTCCTATGCTCTACCTTCAATCCAGTTCTAGCTATTTAGGTAAGTAAGTAAGTAGTCCTTTTTCGATTACATCCGTCGCGGAATTTTTTCAAAATTTTAATTTTGCTTTTCATTATTTCCATCTACCTATAGATTTTATGTATTACTAATTTTGGAAAACGGCTCATTGTTTTCTCATTGTGAGAAATGTTAATTTAGTAACCCTAAGCGATTAATCTCAAGTGAAACATATGTGCCATATAATACTAAATTTAGTTTTGTAAAAGGTTTTGATTATTTTTGTGCAGATTTTTAATAGACACAAGATTTCTATAAATTTACATCTTTTTTTTCCCTACCCCATACTATGATTTGTATGAACTGCTTACGATAACGGCAGTAAGTCGGTAGTTGCTGCCGTTATTCTAAGCAAACTGTTAGTAAGTATCTAACTTTAACTTAGTATAAACGGTTTTCCATTATTTACAATTATCCTAATATAGATACAAACTTTTCGATTACTATATATCAAATTACATGATTTCAGCTATATATAAAAAAATAAATCAATTAAAATAACTGTATAAATAAGTCAGGAAAACTAAAAATGTTTCGAAAACTTTACGCGCCGTTTTCTCGAAATCAAGTCGAACGTACTTACTGCTGTTATTGCTAGCGCGGCTTATAGTAGGCAATGGTGTATTCCTTTATCACTCGCACTCATTCATTATAGCACGTGCTTACCTATTCTTGTCAGTACGAGCACGTATTTATGAAGTGCCCAAGGTGTGATGTCTTTGATAAAATTATCTTAATAAAAACGTTGGCGTTCGACGTTTTGACGCTTTTATTGAGTTTTTAGAGACAATCGACAGACGAAGGAAACGCAAAGAACTCCACAGGAAAGAGGTGAACCGACCGGAAAACAACATTCATTTCCAAGCACATTTTAGTATGCTGCTGGCGTACAAAAATATTTTTTTTTAGACGTAATTCACTAAAAAGATAAAAAAATCACTCACTTCTAGCAACACTGCTATCTGATCCCAATTTTGATTTGATTTCATAATAATACAACATTCTTCCTAACTCAGTCGTGCCTAAATGTTTATCATTAAAGTCCTCTAGCCATTTCGTGAAATAACTCGCGTATTCTTCAAATTTAAACTCTAATTTATCTTCTAATGTCGTCAAAAAACTTCGCCCGCCATTTTCATTTTCTTCTAAGGTCGTATCGGCAAAAACTGTTGCCGTTAAAAAAAATAAAGTCAAAATAAAGCGCGGGAACATTTTCTTTTTTAAATTTTGAGGAGAGCGTTCGGAAGCTCACGATCCAAAATCGAGACTGTTCAAAAAATGGTACCGCGATTTGGAAAGTAAAAAATGATTTGCCTACATAAATCTAAGTACGTCCATTTTAACTAGACATCCGTCGGCTTACTTAACGTTAATTAACGTACAATTCTGCAAGTACCTCTCTGAACATTAGAGGTCAATTCTGACTGGTTTTAAAAATGAAATTTGAAACGTTTTTTTTTTCTTTTCCCGCCATCCTAGCTGTGTGAGAATTTTCGAACACACTTGAACTTGTTTTAGAAGCAGTTTTTCGATTTTCTAATGATGCATGAAAGAATTAAATGTAATTTTAGGTAACTAGTTACTGTGCTACTCAGTTATTGACTTAAAATGTGCGTGTTTGATTCGATAACAGGGCGTTTTTAAATAACATTTATTAAGCTATTTAAATGTACCTACCGAAAGATGTAGGCACTTAATGTATTTTTATTAGATAGATATGTGTGTCAATTAGTGATACACTCATTTTATTGCTATCGTATTTTGGAAAACAGACCTTTATCACGCATATACAGGGTGTAAGGAAAAGTACCTATCATTAACCTTTAAACCACATACTCTACCCACCAAACTGAACAACTTTTACTATGGGAGCAAAACGATCTCGTTCGATGAATTCAGCAGTTGAAAATATCAAAATTTCTATGGAGATATGCATCTTTCTACTGCTGATTTGATTTCCAAAAATCATAATTCAGGAGTGCGATTTTTTAAAGTCAAATTTATGCAGTAGAAAGATGCATGAGCTTTTGTATGAGATTTAAAAACCGTTCAAACTCACCGATGACATTCAAAAATCACACCGCTGAGCAAAAAAAAGTATAGTATAGCGCCTCAATCATGAGGCGGCGGTTCGATTCCTGGCCTGTACCACTAAGTTCTTCGGAATTTATGTACGGTTGTATTTATCATTTACTAGCTCGGCGGTGAAGGAAAACATCGCGAGGAAACCTGCATTCCCGAGAATGAATAGAAAGTACCATAAGTTCGGAGGTAAGCGAAAATATGGGTGAGTTTGGGACGAACAGAATAGACCAGCGATGGTCTCAGTGTCACATAACGACCCTTGCTTGCAATAGCCCAACAATAAATCAATCAATCAATTTTAAGTTAATTATTTAAACTATTGACTAAACCTTAACTAAATCTACCTCAGTTAGTTTGTAATGTAAAAAGTATATTATACAGAATATTGAGACTAAAAAGAAAGTATGTACAAATTTACAATCCTAAAAGTAGGTAAGTATAATACCTACATATTTGCAGGGGGCCGCCGCATGCATTTTCTATCTATCTTACGATAGATCAATCAATGGGATCTTTTGTATTGACCCCTACATATTTTCTTCACCCATCGAAAACATGATATGTGATGCAATAACGTTCAGGGTAAGAAGCCTGTAATCTCCCAGTTTTGGATAACCATCTCCGAAGAGGCACATGCGTTTAGCCACCAAGACATCGCAGTCACACAGGATATATCGATGGTCTAGAAGACAAACGTGCTAAGTGCAGATCTAGCAATTATTCAGGAGAAGCGTTTTTATTATTTCAAAAGTTCAATATGCCAAAACTTAAAACTGTGCATAGGAATCGTGTATATACCGCCTATATACTTAGCTAGGGTATTTATCTTTATTGATTTTAACATAAATATAAAATATGAATTTTCAAAAGTTAGTATAAATATCAAAATCCTGAAAAAAGGCATCACTTACTACTTTTGTACACAAACAATATGTTTAATTGTGCATTTAACACTTTTGTGTATATTATGAACTTTTGTATTTTAGCAATTTTATTAAGAAACAGACTAAATATTAAAATTTTCTTTATTATTAAGCGAAACACACATTAACCGTAAGTATTAACTATCATTATTTAGTAAAATTGAGAACCTAAAGTTTCAAATGCCATAAGTAACAAAAGCACTTAGCGTGTTTGTCAAAAAAGTCAAATGTTCTAAATCTCTTTAGCATTATTTGTTGTTTATATTGGTAGGCAATAACAGTCATTAATATTCTTGGCTTCAACTTGACTTCACTTGTTATAAATGT
This sequence comes from Agonopterix heracliana, assembly GCA_963693445.1. Lineage (NCBI taxonomy): Eukaryota > Metazoa > Arthropoda > Insecta > Lepidoptera > Depressariidae > Agonopterix > Agonopterix heracliana. Next base: position 1,306,697 of record OY856334.1, read on the forward strand.
ACACATACTGATTAGACAGAAAGAGACGCAATTATGGCATTTGGGCAAACGGTAGAGCATGCTCATTTAATACATTTGGCATTAAAAAGTAAAAATATCAAAATTTTGCACTTAGCACATTTGTCTTCTAGACCATCGATATGTTCCATGGTTTCCTCCTGTCCGCACGCTCGGCAGCTGGGGTCTAGGGTGAGTTTCATCTTGTGCATCATCGTGCCTGTGGCGTAGTGCCCGGTGACGGCTCCGACGATGGCACGAGCTTTGCTCCTGGTGTTGTTCAGTGTGAACTTTTTATAAAGAGTGTAAGGAAAAGTATCATTAACATTTGAACCCATCAAACTGAACAACTTTTACAATGGGAGCAAACCTGTCAGCAACATTTAAGTCGAGTAGGTATTGTAGTTTAGTATGGAACATCAGATTTTTTTGTGCTATCAATAACACGTCATTTCATCCTGAAATTATTATTTTAGCATAATAGTGGTTGTAACCACTAAAATATGGTACGTAGGCTAGTTGTAGGTGTTATAGCAGAGTTTCTGTCCACCCCAAAAGTGATTATAGTTGATAGTTTCATTGCATAGCTATGGAACACGCTAATTAAACACAAAAAATTTAATAATCACATAAACCAATCATCATTTTAAATTATGAGAAATTATTGTTTCACTCTATGATTTATGACCAAAAAGCCTAATTGCCGTAGAATTCTACGCACTTGTAGGCCTCTTTATACAGGGTGAAATTGATATCATTAGCATCCTTTAAACTAGAAGTCCTACTCGACTAAATAGAGTTTAATTGTTATTTTAATTTAAACAGTCAATATTTAAGTGAAATGTAATATTTATATGTAATTTAATTTTAATGTCAATTTTAATTCTACTGTCACCATTGTAATAATTTCTTCTTATCTATATTGTTATGCCCTTACAGGGTGCTTCATTGTAAAATTACCAAGACCTATGTACGATTCCCTTACTGTGTACTACAATGTAGCAAAGCAATAAATAAATATTTGATTTGAAAAATAAATATTTGATCAAATGTAAAAAAAAAAAAAAAAAAGTCTACCCATCAAACTGAACAACTTTTACTATGGGAGCAAACCGATCGGAGCAAAACAAATCAGCTGTTGCATAGGTACATTTGAATTAAGTGGTTAGGTAGGCGTTATAGTTTAGTTGGTTAAAAACTGTTTTATTTTTGGTCCGATCGGATTCGATTGCTCCCAGAGTAAAAGTTCTTCAGTTAGATGAATAATATTTGTTTAAAAGGATGCGATCAATTTCACCCTGTATCCTACTTTCTTATGTAAGTAGGTACTAATAAAAGTATTAATTATGGTCTTCATTTATTATGTGTCTAATTATTTGAAAAGAAAGTTGGAAAGGTAATAGTTAAGTATAGTTTTAATTGACAGTTAAATAACGTGCATAAATGTTTTAACTACCTAACTAATTAAGTAGTGAAAATACGCATAGTGCGTATTATTTCAAAGCCTAGCCGTTTTTATAATAACATACCTACATTAAGAGGATATGCGATTGCCATTTTTCCATACAAACGAATTCCCCTGTTTCCTCCCTGGATAATTACACTAGACCAGGAGTCACGTTGCAGGGTTTGCCTCGAACACTTGTCTCTCACGTGGTGTTCGCGCGGTTCGCGTCTCAGCCTGCCACGAGGCTCCAAAATCCTTCTTAGTTGTTCTTACTCAAAAACAATCCTCGAGATTGGATAGACACTCCCTCAAACCACTTGACATTGGCGGAAATGCGGTGCTAACGCACAAGCAAGAAGTCCATTAATCTAAACTATTATAAAACTGTAATTGAAGTGTGTCTGTACATTGAAGATATTTACAAAAAAAAATTACGAAATGGTTTTTAGGTATCTCTGACTCCAAATCAACCTTTTTAGAAATTTTGTCTGTCTGTTTGTTTGTGTGTTTGTTTGTTTGTTCCCGCATCACGCAAAAACTACTGAACCGATTTTGATGAAACTTTTTTTGTTTGATAGCTTATGATCTGACTTAAAATCAGGTATATAATTTGTGCGGACGAAGTCGCAGGTAAACACTAGTTATAAATAAAAATAACTGGCCAAGAGCGAGGTGTGTACTCGCACATAGAGGGTTCCAAACCTAATGTTACCGTAAGAAAAGATGAGAACAATGTGATGAGAACAGTGTTAACGAAAACCGCCGTTCGGAAGGTACAAAGTGGTATGTTAAAGTGGTGTGGTAAATTATGTCATGATATTAGAATAGATATTATATTAAGTAAGTATTTAAAGTTTTAATGTTTAAAGAACATGATGTATTGTGACCATGCTCAAAGAAGTGGCAATGGTCTCGCTACATGAACACTTACATCGGACAAGTTTGAGTACCTACTGCACGAAAAATTTTACATAATATTTGGAATTCAATATGGTTACTAAGAAAATCCCTGAATATCCCAATTAGAGAATAGGAGGTGGAAATAGATAGGGAGTCTTAATGCAAATGTAGGTAAGACATCAATTTTCTTTAACATATTTATTTTTCAAGCGTCTGCGTGGGTCATGAATTGTTTCCAGTGAAAGAAAGTGGATGGATAATAGCCAAGTATTTTTGTTAACAAATGGGTGGGTACACCTAACACGAGTAGTATATTCCTTGCCTAACACCCTCTAATGACTACCACCTGTATTTTAAGTTCACCAAGAAGTTTATGCGTTGCAATCTCATTCAATCATTAGCAATCTTTTTGAGCTATGATTCTAGAACATGGATATAAACCATGGATAGAACGTAGAAAGAGAAGGTATAGAAGGAAGCACTTGTCTTGTATATTCACTCAAAAAGAGACGCACATAGCACATTCGCTCTAGTTAAAAAAGGAGATAGCTACTTGATACTGTCTGACTCCAGAGTCAGTCATCTAGCTTCATATAAATTGAAAAGTCATTTTCACCGCCTGTACGGAAGTTTGCTCTCCTCTCAAGGTGCTTATATACAATGCCATCTTTCTGTTCTAGAAGTTAAAATGTATTGTAATGAGGCGGGTTATTGACGAACAGAAGAACTTGGTTTAATATTTTCTCACATTAGTACTAGCACCCGAGTTGGATAGAAATACATTACTCCAGTTTGTCTTCCCGGTATGAAAGCCTAAAACCAAGAATTGTGATAATTCAATCTTCATGCCTAAAACACTAAAAGTTGCATAAGCTAGCGTAAGCGAAAGTTCATGATCAAGAAGGTTGTAATGTAAGGCACTGTCTCTAATTTCATTGCATGTTAATGATCAAGAAGCTTGGAAAGCGTTGATTGAGTATTTTATAGATCGTACCTTAGCCCGACTAAGTTGTATGATTTTGATAGCAATTTCAACTTCATCAGTATCAGCACAGCGTATACGCGTGTCTCGATTTCGCGATTACTATTATTTTAATGCCTTTTCCAGTCATTGTATTTCAACGTTGGAAAGGAATTGTCCATGATCAGCAAGGTGGCATTGGTATTGTCTATACATTGGTTTATATCCATGTCTCACAGCTCACAAGAAGGATCTCTTAATTCTAAAGCATAAAGTCCGCATCAATTTAAGATTGTAGTTAGTCTTTTTTCTCTTATGTCATACCTTTGATAGTAGAAAGAGATGGATCTTTAGATATTTTGTTTATGCGGCTGTCCACTTTCCACGTTTTTTGACACTTTTTGACATGCTAGTGTATGTAAAGTTGTGTAAAGTAGTAACTTTTTGTGCCTTTTGTCCTACCACATGACACAAAACATAAAAAAACAAACTTCAAAAAAAGTGGACCGCTTTGCAAAAGTTATCATGACTCTATGCAAGTACAATCTCTTTGATCCATGTCCATGATTCACTACTGACGTATGACTGACGTGTAAAGATTTCATTCCGATTTGTCCTAATCATTATGATGATAAATATTTCATTTGTGAAAATCATTATTTCAGTCCATCTAATAACGTAGCTGTTGATATGGCTTAATATTGTGTTCTCTTATATTATGTTAGGATTTTTTCAATAATGAAATACGGTTTACTGTAAAGTTATAAATTTTAAGTTTCCTGCATTGTGAATCGGACCTCACATCCTGTCATTCAAGCAAAGTTCAAATGTTCAAATTACTGTTACCTTCTCGAAAATATTTAAATACAGTTTATTCCCAACGAAATAGTGATTTTTCACAAAAATCTTAAGCACCTACCTTTTATGCTATCTCTGGATATAGGTACTCTAACTAGCTGTTTACCAAGTTTCACCGATACCGGTAGGTACCGGTTTACTCCCGTAGTAAAAGTTGTTCAGTTTGATGGGTAGACTCTTAGTTTAAAAGGATGCTAATGATATCAATGTCACCCTGTACAGTAGCAATAAAATTTAATCACAAGGCCAAGGGTTCGAATCCGCACGGATGACATGACATTAACCTGTTTAATGTAAATTTAAATGATTTGTATACATGGTGTAAGTTTAAGTGACAGCCTAGCAAATACTGAAACGGTGAACTCAGTCCATTAAACTGAACAAAAAAAATTGCTGTCCCATACAAAACTGCTGTACCTACCTGACTCAAATGACAGCTGATATTATTTAGCGTTTCCTGAGGTGGGCTCTTTACTAAAAGTTGTTCATTTTGATGGTCTGAATTCACCGTTTCAGTATTTGCTAGGTTGTCACTTACACCCTGTACAACAGTTACAGGAGTCGCTTTACACCGTAGCTTCAGACCACGAAACTGAACGACTTTCACTAAGGAGCCAACATCGAAATCGCGAAAGAAAAATCTGCTGTTCCATACTAAACTACAGATTAACGTAGGTACTAAACTGCAAACATATTCGACAGCTGATTGTGTGATTATGAGACGTTAGTCCCGTATTATATAGATATTCGGTGCCCGTATAGAAAATTTTCAGTTTGATGGTCTGATCATCCCGTTAATAAACCGTCCGTCCCTAATATTAAGGGAAAAAATTATATCAGAGTAAGTTATCCTGAGTGTAGAATCGATACTGGTTGATTAATGTGTTGGGTTAAATGTTACCGTATACGATTTTGGAATTCGCCAAGATAAAAAATTCAAAATTGAATTTCTTTTAATTCTTGACAGTAGTGAAAGTTGTTTTAATTGTTTTAGGAGAGCGTGTAAACCTGTAAAGGTTAGCCAAAAGGGTGCGTTAGGCAAAATAAACAGACTTCAATATTTATACCTATATTTTATGATACACCTGTCTCCTTTTATCGAGTCGATGGCATATCATTATACAGGGTGTTTCATAAGTAACAATAAATATTTAAAACTCTTACGGGGGTTGTTTAGACCGTCAAACTGAACAACTTTCTCTATGGGACCAACATCGAAATCGCGAAAAAAAAAAATATCCCATACATATTTTAGCTCTAGTCGATTTGTAGAGTATGGAACATCAATTCTTTTTTTCGCGATTTCGATATTGGTCCCATAGTACAAGTTGTTCAGTTTGATGGTCTACACCACCCCCTTAAAGGTTTATTTGTATTTTTGTAACACCTTGTATACAGGGTGTAAGGAAAAGTATCATTAACCTCCACATCTGCCCATCAAACTGAACAACTTAGTAAAAAGTAGGAGCAAAACAATCAGAACAAAAAAAAACAGTTGTTCCATACGTTTGCGTCGAGTAGGTATTGTAGTTTAGTATGGGACAGCTGCCTTGATAGGTTTTTTCCCATAAAAAATTATTTTGATGGGTAGAGTATGTGGTTTAAAGGTTAATGATACTTTTTCTAACACCCTGTATTTTCTAGCCCAGTATTTTGCCACACGGATTGCACTGTGGGCAGCAGCGCTTCCTTCCAGGACATGGCTGTTCACATGTCTTGATCATACAAAGGCTAGACTAGTCCAAAGGGTTCGATTGCAAAATGCATATTGAATAATGGACGTGGACCCTGACGATAGGGCTAGTTCATAAATTCAAGGTCGCTCAGCGAGCTATGGAGAGAGCTACGCTCGGTGTTTCTCTGAGGGATCACATCAGAAATGAAGTGATTCGTCACAGAACTAAAGTGGCTGACATAGCTCAGAAAATTAGCAAGCTGAAGTGGCAATGGGGTGGTCATATCTGCCGAAGAACTGACAACCGATGGGGTGTCAGAGTTCTAGAGTGGAGACCGCGAACTGGTAGGCGTAGTGTGGGACGCCCTGCTGCCCGCTGGACAGACGACCGAAAAAAAGTAGCGGGGAGCGACAGGATGAGGAAGGCCGAGGACAGAGTTTTGTGGCGCGCCTTGGGAGAGCCCTATGTTCAGCAGTAGACGATGATAGGCTGATGATGATATTAAATAATGAGATTCGAAATCGTTGACAAATGATGTGATGATCGTGTTCCTGTTATCTCCATAGTAATTTTGATATTTTAAACAGCTAATTTGATCTTGTGCTTTTCAAAAATCCCTAAACCCCTAAAAACCTGTGACAGACGGATAGGAAACGGATGTGGTTCGTTTTTAAAAGGTTGACTATAGGTACGAAACTCATAATATTCTTACCAAGTTCACACGGGATTAAAATTTATTCTTTTTTTTTGTGTACCGGTTCTTTGCGGTTTTTTTTGTCTATTGCAAAACAACTTTCGTTTTAAACGAACATTAACTATGAGTCATTAGTATGAATATGGTGTTATTTTGGCAGTTATTGGCGATTCTGTTTCTTCTTTTTAGTTATAGTAAGTAGATTACACACCGAGGGCAAGGAAAGTAAGAAAGGTCTCAGATCTCATGTAATTGTAAACGGAGGCGAAGCCGAGGTCAACAATTATGTGATCTGAGGCTTTCTTATTTACTTCCCGAGGTTAGGATACTATTTTCTCCTCGACGGTGGTGGAAAGCGGCAACTTCGTTTAGCGCAGTGGGACGAAAATTGACGCTTTCCATCTGGAGGGGAGAAAAATAATTATAATATAGGTATCTAGGACCATTTATATTCCTTGTCAAAAAAATTATTGTAAAAAAACAAGAAAATAAAGAAAAAACAAACTAATGTAAAAAATAAAAATAAAAATAGAGAAAAGGGTAAATGAGCCAGATGATGGGAGCTCAGAGGGCCGTAGATTCATCGGCAGACCAACTGAAACACTCCATCAAAGCTGTGCTGCCCCTCTAGCATGCCACCGCCGAGAAAACGACAAAAATCGAGACGTGCCTCCATCTTTATTATTTTACGTACGCCAAAAAGAGCGTTTTTCTCGTTTAAGCGCTTTGTCGTGGGTGGCATGCTAGCCGTGGAGTGTGCCAAGAAGGCTGGCGGCGTTGCCTCTTCGTATGGCGATGCTAACGCTGTCTGAAGTACGCGACAGCCTTCGTGTCGGCTGTAGCGTCGATCAGCCTGGAAGATATTTCTTTAAGGGCTATGTCGAAAAATAATTGGCGAAATTGGCGTGTGATAGCTTATATTACTGCCTGATGCGAGAGAAAGAGATGGGGCGGCGCGCGCGCCTGAAACGCAAGCGCAAAAAAAAACGTTACCTAACTATATTATTATGATTGTATTAATTAAATAAGTTCAATTCTGCTCTAATCAAAATTTATAAAATATCAATCTCTTTCCTTTAAATCATGTACGACGCTCGTATGTACGACGCATGTATGCTTGACCTACGCGCAGCCAACTTGTTATTTCGGTTTTGTATAGCTTGATATGTCACCGTGTGTACTGTACCTACTGTTGCTATAATGAAATAAATATCATCATCATCATCATATCAGCCGATAAACGTCCACTGCTGGACATAGGCCTCCCCAAAAATGGGGGGATTTGCCATAATCGCCACGCTTGACAGGCGGCCTGGCGATCGCAGTTGGATTGAATGTGTGTATTCTGAGGCTGCTGCTGCCCATCCTCCGGTAGATCCCTTAGTCGCCTTTTACGACACCCACGGGAGGAAATAAATATATAATTTATTAAATAGCAAATATGTATAGGTACTTGACGTCGTATGGTGATAAATATTTGGGGATTATTTTGTGCTCAAAACAAAATCTTGAACAACCCCCCGATTAACACAATAGCCCTCTACATTACCTACATAGGTACCTGCCTCTATTTTACTCACGATGTTTCCCTTCACCGTTTGAAAGCAAGCCTATATAAAACACGGTTATAAAAATGGATTACTTTCTCATCGGGTACCTACATTGGTTTTAAAAATGGATTACTTTCCTAACCTACATTAATTATGACCACCATAAAACGATGAACAACTAGGCCTAACCTATACTACTGGTATTTTCACTTTTATTGCGTTTCCTTTTTGATTTTAAGATGACTTTAGGTACCTACTTATCTTATTTTTAGTGATATCATAAAATTATTACTTACATTACAACATTAAAGGCCTCCGCTCATTGCAGCGATAATATCGAGCGATATTATCGCTGCGATTTTGCGATAATTGTTCTCAGTACATTTTGTATGGGGACGCGCGCGATCCTACACACTGCCGCGATATTATCGAGCGATAATATCGCTGCGATTTTGCGATAATTGTTCTCAGTACATTTTGTATGGGGACGCGCTCGATCCCACACACTGCCGCGATATTATCGCAACCTGACGCAATCTCTTTCTACTACATTCAGTGAAGGGCGCATGCGTGACGCGAATCGCGGAATCGCTGCAGTGTGTAAGGTGTCGCGATATCGCTGTCGATAATATCGCTCGATAATATTGCTGCAATGTGCGGAAGCCTTAATTCCCACCACACTGTCCTATAAGTTAGGCAGCCATTACACGATCAATCCAGTTTTTCTACCTTATGAGCGTAATACCGACTGCTCTCAAATGGTGAATGAAAACATCGTGAGGAAACCAATCATGAGTGTCCAGGTTCGAATCCGCACGGACGACATGCCATGTACAGTCAAGAGCACATCAACCTTGACATTCGAAGTGCGATATTGTTTCTTAATACGAACGCCATAAGAACAGTACGAAGTCAAAGGTGTCTAGCTTGACGTGCTCTTGACTGTACCAATGAGTTTTTCTATCTTATGTTTATGTATGCTGTAATACCGACTGCGCTCTCAAACGTAGAAAGAAAACATCGTGAAGAAAGCTGCATACGCCGTAGAAGAAATTTTAGTCTATCAATCCACATAGTGCACGCGTGGTGGACTAACGTACATACACCCTCCTTGACGGTAGGCCACTGTCCTGTAGGCCTCGCATGCTACCTCCGAGAAAACGATAAAAATCGAGATGTGCCTCCATCCTTATTATTTTACGGATGCCAGTAAAAGCGTGCATGAAATTTTTCTTGTTTAAACGCTTTGTCGTGGGTGGCATGCTAGCCGTAGCTGCATTGAGACGTTTATAGGCTGTCTTTATTTCAGACAGTCCCCCCTTTTTTTCCAGTTGTAACCATTTTACTCTAATATTTTTAATCGGAAGAAAATGAAAATTTACAATATTGTTGGTGGTTGTCTTACTTTATCGAAATTAATAAAAAATCATCTAATTTTTCGAAGAAAATACTGACTACTATAATAATAACTGACTAATATAATACTGACTAAATTCTGACTGTAGCCACGCGCTCGTTCGCATCGATTAGTATGGAGAGTCGTGGTCCAGGATCAAAATTACTATGGAGATATGCATCTTCCTACTGCTGAGTTGACTTTCAAAAATCATACTACAGAAGAGCGATTTTTGAAAGTCGAATCTGCAGTAAAAAAGATGCATATCTCCATAGTAATTTTGACATTTTCAACAGCTGAGCTCACCGAATGAGATTCAAAAATCGCACTCCAGGGAAAATAGTTAAAATTAGTTTCCCTTTCCAAAGCTTTCTAAAAAATGTGTATAATTTTTTTTAACACAAAACCATGTTATGTACAATGTGTAACAATGTGTGATACTGATATTATCATATTAATTAAACGCCCTTACAACAATAAATTACAAAAAGTTTCTTTTTTAATTAACATCACAATGACATGCCAACAAATTGAAATGACTTTAGTTTTTAGGGTTCCGTACCCAGAGGGTGGGAACGGAACCTAGGCCTCTGTCCGTCATACTCTAGGAAATCTACGGATTTTTGTATGAAGTAGGTTGCATTAATTGCACTTTAGGGGATTCTTTTGTAAATAGTAGATACATACCTGGAAAACATAAATTATCAAAAATCACCGATTTTTTATTGTGTATTATTGAATAATTAAGACATTTACAAAACATTACATTTTGATATGAACAAAAAATGGAAAACTGGTGATTTTGTACAGGACGGCTTCGCTCAATACGTTTTACTTATAACAATAATAATCCCCGGTTAATATCGTAAATTTGAGTAGATTTTGGATATTTTGTAAGTCTTAAAAAATTCTAACCTCAAAACTTAATTATTTACTAACTGTTTGTTTGTACACATTAAATTTGCCTTGTGATAATTAACTGTCTCTTTTGCTGGTATGCCGGAAGAAATATCTTTAGAAATAAGCTTGCCCTTTGTACATTTATATAGATTTTTAGGTATTTCTCAGGTTCCTGAGCCTGTATAACAACGAAATCTGGAAAAAAGTGTTATAAACTAATACAGATATACGATCAAATACAATTTACTAGAGTGTCTTTATTGCAATCTCAAACCGTATTTTTCCCCGACTATCTGTCCGTGTTTACTCTAAAGGGCTTCATCTTTTGAACCGTAATAGGTAGCCGGTTGGTGTTTATTGTGGCGGATTTCTCGATAGCACTATTGTTACCATTTTTCAAGGTCAACTATCGATAACTAGGCAAAACTAATCAGCGCCCCAAAAATAACATCTAATTTCACACTTTATTGTACACACTGAAAGCATATGCTCACGACTATATTCTCCGAGGGGGTAGCCAGAGATATTCTGAAACCTCAGAACATCCACGTTTCACCAGAAGTACCGAAACTCTGTCCAGTGTGACGGGGGGTGAGCCCGTCGCCACTTACAATGGACAGTGGGTACAATACACGCCTCGAAATTGAAGCATGCAGGTTTCCTCACGATGTTTTCCTTCATCGAAAAGCCAGTGGTGTGGTGTAACAAATCGTACATAAATTCTGAAAAACTCATTGGTACGAGTCGGCTTGGACGGGGATCGAACCATCGCCTCCTGCACGGCAGGCAATGTTACTCGCCACTGGACCACCACGGCTTTGTACACACTGAAATACAGATGAAAATTGCATATAAAATCTTAATAGACAAAGGGCGAGCTTATATCTAAAGATATTTCTTCCATCAGACCATATTGCCTATGCAGACACAATTATTAGAAAGTATTTTTTTTTTACTGTGTTGGTATCTTTTTGTTCTTTCAATCGACCTGATGCGTTTTAAATTGTTTTAAAACGAGGTAAGAGGTAACTTGAGATAATCTTTTGATTGATGTTTGTTCTTATTAGATGTATCGTGTGTACGGTCGTGGGAAATATTGTAAATTATCCTTAATAGTATAAGTGTTAATTTAGATTATTAGGGTTGAAGGGGGGAACAAACATACCCAGAAAAAAAACTTACAAAAAATCGAATTAATGTACTTATTCCATTATTCGTTCAAGTTCAAGACTAATTAAATGAAGAATCATAAAAAAATTTGACGTCAAAAAGTGAATGTACGAATTATGATTTCTAATAAAAATAAAGCACATTCTAAACTCAAAAAAATGGTGACGACCAAAAATAATTTTGAAAAGTCTACCACCAAATAAAGACTTGCATTTTGGTCGTATGCACTGGTTAATGCAAAGAGCATAGATAAAATAAAAAAGGAAGAACCAAGCGGTACTTGCCTGGAACGCTCGGCGTTCCCTGGGATTACAATATTGACAAAACTGCGCTACAGTCTGAACATAAATGCCTCCAATTAGTAGAAATTTTCCCTAAGCAAAAATATAATGTCTAAAAATTATAGCCAATCACTGCGTCTCAGCTACCGCCATGGGGAATCGAAGGAATTAGGATATTGAAAAGTAATGTCGCATTTTCAATAAATGGCTTTTCGAAAACTCAGCTTCGATAAGATATTTTTGCCTAGATTCCTAATCTAGCCTCTATCACCGGGACGACGCCGCCGACGCATCGGCACGTCGCGTCGCGACATGCTACGGGTCGCCTATGTTACTGCGAAAGCCAGCACATCGGTTGTCATTCATCGAACACTGTTCATCGATGGTATGCTACATCGATGGAACGATAGATCGAAAGTCTCGATAGTGTTGAAAGGGAAAGCATTGCTATCGAAAGGTTAGCTTCTACGCTAGACGTACGGAGCGGTCTATGATTATCGCGTCTTCCTCTTTTTATTTCATCTGAGGCATGGAGTGAAAGTAATTGAGATTTAATTCGGCCACTGACTGACACTTTCGTTAGAATTCTAAAACCACCGTATTTTATCCACAAACTTGTCAGTAGGTATATAAGTAAGGTCCTTCTTAATGAATCATGAGCAGTTGGTACAATTTCTCAGTTTGTAAAGTTCTCAATTCGTTCACTTTCGCTGTTCGTACAATTCGCAATTTGTGCAAATGATCATTTGGTTCAAATTAGCAATTCGTACAAATTCGCAAATTCGTACAAAAGAAATCATTATGGCGAACTAGGTCTTTTTCTATGCACATCATTTTAGAACATTGTCATGTAGGGTGGCGAGTAGGGGGCGAGTATGGGGCGAGTATGGGGCGAGTATGGGGTGAGTATGGGGCGAGTATGGGGCGAGTAGGGGGGCTGTAGGTAGGTAAGTAATAGTTGGATTGGATTGGTTGGAGTAAATTGATTTAAATTATGTAATAAAATTGTGTATTAAAATTTTCGTTAAATGATGTGTACTAACTAACATAGTGTTTAAGTCATTAATGTATCTACTAACAACACTATGGACATTGTCTGAAATAGATTTTTTTTATTTTTTTTAATAGTACCAAATGTAACTATATTTAGTTAGGTAATACAGTAGCTAGTAGGTACCTATACTATAACTCTTATGACTAATTTGCACTTAAAAATTAAAAACAAATAGGCCTGTGACCAAATTGCACTATTTATTATTACTAAATAAATTTAATATTCAGTTGTGCCTAAATTTCACTGATTATACAGTGTGACCATTTTGCACTGTGACCAAGAGGGTCCCGGTTCGAATCCGCACGGACGACATGTACCAATTACTTTTTCTAACTTATGTACGTAAGCACGTAGGCCTAAAAACAGCTCTGCTGAAGTGGGATTGGGCAGGACATAACTGCCGAATGCACCCGGAGAGGTGGACCAAGATGGCCACAGAATGGGTTCCACAAGACGGTTGCCGGGGTCGAGGAAGACCCAAGAGAAGATGGAGTGACGATTTGAATACCTTCCTGAACGGTTTGCCTGATTTCGCGTTGTATAGGGAAGATTGGAGGAAAAGAGGGGAGGCTTTTGCCCAGCAGTGGGACACAAAATAGGCTATAAAAAAAATAAAAATAAAAATGTACGTAATACCGACAGCTTTCAAACGCTGAAGGAAAACATCGTGAGGAAACCTGCATAAGCTGAAGAAGAAATTCCGATGCGTATGTGAAGTCTACCAATCCACATTGCGCACGCGTGGTGGACTAACACTACCACACCACCGGCACCGTTGTTGCGATTAGATTAAAGGAGATGTTCTCGATCTGGGTTATTAGGTACTTATTAGCTGTGCAATACGGTAAAACAGTAAAAAATTATCTGTCTAATAAAAAAGTACCTAAATTTAATTTTCTTTATGTTTAGATTGTACTGATAAAGGCTAGAAAACATAAGTATACTCATTTAAGGTGGATCCCCCCCGCTGCGATCTAATCCATCATGATTAGGGTTGGCACCAATGCCAACTGTCCTGTTTTGCCCGGGGACGTCCCGTATTTTTGGCATAAATTCAAATGTCAAGAGACAGGCCATCCGTATTTCGACCTGCATAAAGAGACTAAATCATCACGTAGGTATGCTAATTTTTTAATTTGATTGTGTGTATATCCGTTGGCGGGCTCCATACTAACGAAGTCTGGTTATATTTTCAATACTAACCAATTAAATTCAATGAAATTTTTCAGAAACAATCTAGAGACGAATCTCTGTTTGTATGCTGTCAGATTATCGTTAAAATGTACCTATAGTTGTAATGTTTCAATACCTTTAAGATTTCCATACAAATCTTAAATTATAATAGAATTAAAATGGGCTCCTTTGCAGTGCTTTGCTTTGGTATGATTCGGGGAGGGCTTTTTGACTGAGTGTAAATATTTTGTGTAAATATTTTATTTTAGTTAGTTACTTACATTTTAGTCAGTTGTATTTTAGTGTTATTTAAGTTTAGTTAGTTATATTTTATTTTTAGTTATCCTGTATATTTTATCTTTATTACCAAAATAAAGAATTTTAAACTATTAAAATTAAATAAATATGTCAAACAATCTGTCAGATAAGCTATCACCAACTTATTCAGAAGTGGCGAAACGGGCCATAAATATTTTATTTTTCTCACGGTAAAAGTAAGATCCCGGTTTTTTTCCACTTTTTATATTTAAGGTAGGTACGAGTAGGTATACCTAATTCAGAAAAAAGTTAGCAACCCTAATAATTATAACGCTTTAACGCTAATCTTTACCTTTATGATACTTACGCATTGCATTATAATAAGCATTAAAATTGTAAAGCGAAACGGAAACCCCGGAAGTGCGTAGCGGGCACGTGTGTATATGGGTTCCGTACATAACATAATGTTCATTTATTATGTAGGTAGCTGTAACTACCTCCGACTGCGTGGAATTTTTAGGCCCTAAAATCAGAAAAAAAGGTACTTTATTTTACAGAAAAACACAAACAGTAAAATATAGAGAATAAGGCATTTTTTTGTGTTGTCTCCCTGACTAGAGCAAAAAATTTTTTACCATACAATCTTTGTCACCTCTGCCATGTCCCTATGTTTTGCTTTTTTGCATTAATTAAACACTGTAAGGACTAGGGACCTTCGAAAATGACCAATTTTACCGCACGTTTTCAGACATCCAGTAAAAAAATTTAGACGATTATAATAAAAAAAAGCAACGTATCGACATAGCCAAAGTCTCTCACATATTATTTTTGAAAGAATTATTAAAATTGGTTTAGTTTTGGAGGAGAAAACAGGGAAATACGAAATGCAGATTTCGTCGATTTTTTGTATATAAAATCGGTCCGAGCTGCAGTTGTCTCTTTCGCACTCTAGTTGGCGGGGTGTATGGGTGGGGCGGTATACCTACAGTCGGAAAAATGACCTATTCTCCAAATCAGCATTTCAGCCCGCCTATCCTCTTAAGAATGACCCTTTAACCTATTCCCTGAGTGATAGGCAGAGACTAGGGACATCGTTCCTAGGACTGAATTATATATTTTAATGATGAATGTGTAACATCTATTGGCGCGCCTTGGTATGAAAATTCGACTTGTATGTCGTGACGGATCTCACACCACGTTTGACAGCTGCAAAAGTTCGAAATTTTCGAAAAATGCGTGCGAAATTGGGAGAGTGCGGTATTGACGGCTGCGATTTGAAAAATGCGCGCGAAATTGGGAGAGTGCGGTATTGACGGCTGCGATTTGAAAAATGCGCGCGAAATTGGGAGAGTGCGGTATTGACGGCTGCGATTTGAAAAATGCGCGTGAAATAGGGACAGTGCGATGTTTTGTTGTTTTACATATGCTGGGCGTCCCGCGACGGCCACTTTTTTTTAACACACCCCTTTCTCCACATCCACGTCTAAGAAAAGTCCATTTTTAAATATTTTGACATAAAAAACATTGTACTAACTACTTTAAAAAGTAGTAAAAGTTTAGAATTTTCGATTAAAATGATTAGTAAGTAATGAAAAGTATAATAGTGGGTAGTTAAAGTACTGAAATATGTCATTAAAAGATGCGTTGGCATCTTCTTGATCATCTTTTCCACTCTTTACTATTTTGAAGAAACACTTTTTGAAATGTTGACGTTTCTTCGCACAGACCGTTGCGCCATCTATCGATCCCCTAGAAAACAAAAAGAAAAACGCTCATTAGAAGAGAGCATACCACCTTTCTGATAATTTGACCAAAGGAATCCCAAAAACTCTTTTGAATTAAAATTTTACAACAACCAGCTACAACTGACCTCTAATTGTTTATCTAGTTACGACCAAAATTGTGTGTTAATTAGCATTAAAAAAACTGGCGGATGCCTTGTTAAATTTGTCATTTCATTATGTAAATTTAGGAGCAAAAAGATAATTTACTTTCAAAACACTCGGTACTATTTTAAATCAGTCTCTATTTTGGAACCTTGGCTTCCGAACGCACTCCAACAAAAAAAAAAGAAATTAAAAATAATGTTTTCGCGCGGAATGCTGACTTTATTTTTTTTAACGGCAACGGTTTTCGCGGGAACGACTGAAGATATCGGAAATAAAAATGGCGGGCGAAGTTTTTTGATGATATTAGAAGATAAATTGGAGTTTAAATTAGAAGAATCCGTGAGTTATTTTACGAAATGGCTAGAGGATTTTAATGATAAACATTTGGGTACGACTGGGTTGGGTAGGATGTTGCATTACGGTCAAATAAAAGCGAAGTTCGAAGCTGATAGCATCAGTGTTGCCAATGGTAAGTTTAAATGGTTTTTAATGTATTTTCTACGACGATCAGGTCAAAGGCCTACATACTCTCGCTAAATAGAAAAATATGCTTGATAAATTCGTTATTCTTTGCCAATTCTTTCATAGAAAGAGTAGTTAACTAGAATTTTTTTTTTTCGAAATCTGTCAATGAAGATTAATAATGTAATTACAAAACAGTCTGGGTTTTATCGTATCTACTACAGTTAGGTAACATGTCTCAAATTTTAATTTATTTGGTTCTTTACTGTATAATACAGGATCAATTAAAAACAAATTTTTAAACGTAAAGTAAGTACTCATTGAAATATTTTTTATTGTTTTTTTACAACAAACCCTGACGGGTCACATGTGACACCTTCAACACTGTAGAAAAATGATAATGATATCGCTTTCCAGCACAATCAGGACGCAGCAGGAAGATGGCTATGGCGATGATCCCACTGATCTTCCACCTCGGAGCGACCTCCGTCTGGATGATAATGACCACGATCTTGACGGTCAAGTCTGTTGCCATTGGAATGACTCTCCTTATATTTAAAATCGCTGCTGGTTCTGCTAAGGTGAGTTTATTATTTGGTTGTAAGGACTTGGTCAATGACCAATAGCTACCGTGACCTGGACAGATCTATTGTAGCCGTCACCCTTAACCTAGAGGTCATTTTCTAGGCCTACGGACTTCATGAACTGTGTTATGCTTTTGGACAGTAGATCTTCAATGTTAGTAGGTCACGTACCCACCCAGATGGCAACTCCTGCTGTGAATGAGTACTTTGCATTCGCAGAGGAGGTGTATTGGCGTTTCCTCTGCTTCACAGAAGAATCTGCAAGTGGGTCAATCTACGAACCCCATTCTGTGTAGATGTTTGTTTAGCTTGCAGTGTCCTGTTAAGGCTAGGACCAAGAGCCTTAAGTCGTTGCGGTTTGAATTGATGGCATCCGAGGTATGTCTGTTTGAGACGCCGGTCACAAGTTCTTTTGCATGCTTCAGTCCTGGTGTATCCGACCAGAGCTTACGGCTTTGGTTCACGGCCCATTCCTTCAGCACACGTCTAATGGTGTTGCGAGAAATGCCGCAATTAAGCTCGGGGACAACAGTAACGTCTTTTGAGCGTGAAATGCATCTAAGTAGGGTTATGGCAACACTGATAATTCCGTATCTCTCTGAAGTCAGTCCTCTGGTTCTGGCAACACAGAAAGTATGGCGGACACTTTGCGACTTTGCACTTAACTTGCTGAACACCTACTGAAGAATATTGAGGAGCCTGCCCGTCTGTGCGCTCCTAAATTGGTGACACAAATCAGTGTTGCAAAGGGTCACCGACACTTCATACCTGCAATGTTTTGGAATTTACAACATGGGCTCTTCATTATACATGTGCACTTTGTGCAAATTGTGCAACTAATAAGTGTAGGGATGAACTAAAATGTAGCGATTCTTTTATTTCTGAAGTCGGAGCCCTCTCTTTCTATACAGGGTGTTACAAAAGTAAGAATACATTTTTAAAACTCTTAAGGGGGTTGTTTAGACCGTCAAACTGAACAACTTTCTCTATGGGACCAACATCGAAATCGCGAAAAAATAATCTGATATCCTATACATATTTTAGCTCGAGTCGATTTGTAGAGTGTGTATGTGTGTATAGAACATAATATTTTTAATCGCGATTTCGATATTGGTCCCATAGTGAAAGTTGTTTAGTTTGATGGTCGAAACCACCCCCTTAAATGTTTATTTGTATTTATGTAACACCTTGTATATCGGCTATACAGGGTAAATTGATATCATTAGCATCCTTTTAAATTTAGAGTCTACCATCTAACTGTCAAACTTTTACTATGGGAGCAAAACGATTGGAGCTAAAAAAAACTGCTGTTGCATAGTCAATTGGACATTGCATTGGTATGGAACATTTATATTTTTGCTCTGGTCGGTTTGCATAGTAAAAGTTGTTGAGTTTGATAGAATAGACTGTAATGACATCAATTTCACCGATTTTTTTTTTTTCATTTTTTCCCCGTATAATTTATGCGGACGAAGACGCGGGTAAAAGGTCGTACAATCACTATATTATTATATTTGCAGACCAAAAATATACAAAATGCAGACAACCAGCACAGGATGAACTATAAAATAGAAATACAATTGAAGAGCATTATTGAATGTACTTTTTTCAACGTTTCGCATTAGCATAATGTCTTCATTTTGAAAACCGACAATCTAAGCCGACAATAGGTAGTGAAAAAACTTTTTGCGGCGCATTGTGTTAAAAAGACTAGTAGTCTTTTTTGGCACTAATGGACTAAAAAAAGATTAGGCTTGAAAATCTACTGATGGACTTTGAATTGAGGAAAGCTTTACCTTTCGTCTTCTTGTACCTAGGTACTTAAACCACTTTTTATTTAGCGAAAGCATAAGCATATACTCACTTAAGATCATTAAGAGGATAGGCGGGCTGAAATGCTAATTTGGAGAATAGGTCACTTTTCCCACTGTATACCTACGTATTTATCAGATCCACCCCACTAATACACCCCTACGACTAGAGTGCGAAAGAGACAACTGCAGCTCGGACCGATTTTATTTACAAAAAATTTACGAAATCAGCATTTCGTATTCCCCTGTTTTCTTCTCCCAAACTAAACCGATTTTAATAATTCTTTCAAAAATAACTTTGAAAGACTTTGGCTATGTCCGTACGTTTTTATTTTTTTGTTTATATTCGTCAATTTTGTTTACTGGATGTCTGAAAACGGGCGGTAAAATGGGTTATTTTCGAAGGTCCCTAGTTCTTACAGTAATGAATTAATGCAAAAAAACAATGGCAGAGGCGACATAGATTGTATGGTAAAAAAATATTTGATCTAGTGTTATTATCCAGGGAGAAAACAGGGGAATACGTTTGTATGGAGAAAACTGTACTCGTCTATCCTCTTAAGCACTAAGTACGTAAGTACTAGATGTGACACAACAAACGTCATGCGCCACTTGCGGGTAGGAACGAGGGCGGGTGAAGAAAATCTAGCAATTTACTGAGTGCAGTACGGCGATATCCCTGCACTTGAATGGATATACAGGGTGTAAGGGACAGCCCTCTGCAAACTGAAACGGTGAACTCAGACTATCAAACTGAACAACTTTCACTATGGAGCCTACATCAGGAAACGCGAAAAAAATCTGCTGTCCCATACATTTGAGTTTGGTAGCTACAGCAATTTTTACAGCAATTTTTTTATGAAACAGCGTATTTTTTTTCGCATAGTGATTGTTGTTCAGTTTGATCGGTGAACTCAGTTGAACAACTTTTTCTACAGGAGCAAACCTGTCAGAGCGAAAATTAAATCAGCTGTTCCATACTAAACTGCAATTCCGACTCAAACATATGGCACAGGTGATTTTATTTTTACTCTGACTCTGACAGGTTTGCTCCCATAGTAAAAGTTGTTCAGTTAGATGAGTAGAGTAGGTATGTGGTATAAAGGTTAATGATACTTTTCCTTACATCCTGTATTTTTGATTAAAGCAAGAACATTGCATAGTCGGATTAAAGTAATGCAGGCTAAACCGCTAAACCTTTTTTATAAAGATTACAATCAAAAAACATTCCAACAGTTTTCAATGAAAACTGGCTTTTGTTGTGAGCGAAATGTTTTTATTTTCAAACCTTCGATTGCCCACAAATAATTCCATATTATGATGACCGGAATTAAATACTAAAACTCTACACAAAGAGAAAACGAGAGCGTGCAGTAAGTTGATCCACATACGTACCTACGTTTTTTTTGTTATTTTTTTGCTGTCCGTCCGGCTGCCAGTCACAAATCATTCGAGCGTGTGTTCAAGAAATACAAAAAGTAGTTAGGTAGGTATAATTAATAATGGACTATCATCACACGATTAAGTTTAAGTGTTTTTAATGTTGTGTCAAGCAATAAAGTATACTTGTTTACTATACTTAACTACTTGTGTGATTTATCTCTTTGTTCGTAATAATACAGAAATAGTAGATTACACACCGAGGACAGGAAAGTAAGAAAAGGTCTCAGATCTCATGTAATTGTTGACAGAGGCCTGTAATAGATACTCTAAGACCGAGGCCAAGCCGAGGTCAACAAACATGTGATCTGAGGCTTTCTTATTGACTGTCGGAGTTTATATACTAGTTTTCTCCTCGACGGAGGTAGAAAGCGACAACTTCGTTTAGCGCAGCGGGACGACAATTGACGCTTTCCGTCCGGAGGGGAGAAAATAATATATCATGTACTTACATACGTAATGGTGTACGTTATGTTACTACTCTATACAGCATCATCATATATATACGTCCCACTGCAGGGCAAAGGCCTACTCCCTAGGAGGGTGTTTGGGCGTTAGTCCACCACGCGTGCACAATGCGGATTGGTAGACTTCACACACGCATCAGAATTTCTTCTTCAGCGTATGCAGTTTTCCTCACGATGTTTTCCTTCACCGTTTGAGAGCAGTCGGTAATACGTACATAAGTTAGAAAAACTCATTGGTACGCGGCATGTTGTCCGTGCGGATTCGAACCCGGACCTCATAATTGAGACTCCATACCTCTCCGCAACGCGTCACCGAGCCGAACCCAAAACTGAGAAAATAATTTATTCACAATAGAGGATTTGGAATATAGGTGTAATTAGGTTAGGTACACCGACACTTTTAACAAATTGGCAAGTTATTGTCGAATTTGTGAGAATACATCCGGTATCTAATGTATTCGATAAATTGGCAATGTGGTCCAACCTTTGTCACATACAACTTAGATCAAAAACTGCGAAAAGGACAAGTGCGTAGCACCCTCAACCGACGGAAGTGCATGAAAGAAATGTATGAAAGTGGATGAGACAAGAGAAGTATGTCAGAATCGTAGTGTGTAGCGAGCCATAGTCTCTGCCTACCCCTGTGGGATAGAGGCGTGAAAATATGATGTATACAGGTTGTTACAAAAGTAAAAAAAAAACTTTAATTCTTTTAAGGAGGTTGTTTAGACCATCAAATTGAACAACTTTCTCTATGGGACCAACATCGATCTCGCGTAAAAAAAATCAGCTATCCCATACATTTAGCTCGAGTAGATTTGTAGTTTAGTATAAACCTACTACATTACCTATTATGTGGTTTAGTATGGAACATCGTATTTTTTTCGCGATTTCGTTATTGATTCCATAGGTAGTGAAAGTTGTTCAATTTGATAGTCTAAACCCCCTTAAATGTTTATTTGTATTTTTGTATCACCTTGTATAAGGTCTAACAAAATTAGCTGAAATTATTATTTTAAGGGGATGATCAGTCAGACCATCAAGCTGAACAACTTTCTCTATGGGACCAACATGGAAATCGCGAATAATAATCTGTCCCATACAAAACTGCAAACATAACTCGACTCAAATGTATGGAACAGCTGATTTTTTACCTTGCAATAGGTACCTAGAGGCTAGAAATACGATACCGTTGGCGCGCTCCATACAAACGTACTATGCTGATATTTAAATACTAACCAATTAAAGTCAATGAAATTTTGCAGAAACAATCTAGAAATAAATCTCTATGCTTGTATGGAGTCAGATTTTCGTTAAAATGTATAGTTTTAAAGTAACAGTGCCTCAAAAATTTCCATACAAATCTTAAATTAATCCTAGAATTAAAACTGTATATTTTTAAGAAAATCTGACTCCATACAAGCATAGAGATTTGTTTCTAGATCGTTCCTGCAAAATTTCATTGACTTTAATTCGTTAGTACTGAAAATATCACCATAGTACATTTGCATGCAGCGCGCATTTTCGCTCTCGGAATAAAATTCTCTTAAGTTGGAACTCCCAATGTAGCCTTTTCCTTCCGCCCTACCTTGACCTTGCTATGCCAAACCACATAACTATAAGTATTATTATAATGTTTACAGCTGGCTTCGTTCTTCACACTTCTGAAGAGCAAGCATTCAGAACATCAAGATTGGTCCTGGTCACCACCACATCATGAGCACTATGGTAAATATTACATACCTTTTTAGGGTTCAGAACCCAAAGGGTGAAAACGGGATATGTATCTCTGTCCTACCTATTTAGGGCTGTAACTTTTGAACAGTAATATCTAGACAGTTGAAATTTTCACAGAATGTGCGTTATTACGGCGGATTTCTTAACGAATAATAAAAATTTCAAAAAGTTTAAAATTAAGGGGGGTCCTCATACAAGAAACTTGTTTTTATCAACGTTTTTTCTTCTCGCTCTATCGTTAAAACGGTAATACATACAAGCGTCAAGCTTAGTGTGATTATAGAGCAAACTATACAGTCATCATCATCATCATCTCAGCCGATGGACGTCCACTGCTGGATATAGGCCTCCCCCAAGGATCGCCATTACGACCGGTCCTGCGCCGCCCTCATCCAACGGTTTTCCGCCACCTTCACCAGGTCGTCGGTCCACCGTGTACCCACGCTGCGCTTTCCGGTACGCGGCCGCCACTCGAGAACCTTCCGGCCCCATCGGCCATCGGTTCTGCGAGCAATGTGCCCCGCCCACTGCCACTTTAGTTTAGCAATTCTTTGGGCTATGTCAGCTACTCTGGTTCTTCTGCGGATTTCTTCATTTCTGATCCGATCTCGCAGGGAAACTCCGAGCATAGCTCTCTCCATTGCCCTTAGGGTGACTTTCAGCCTTTTTATGAGGCCTTGAGTTAACGACCACGTCTCTGTTCCATATGTCATCACTGGCAACACACACTGATCGAAGACTTTCGTTTTAAGACACTGCGGTATTTGGGACGTCAAGAACAGTAAACTATACGAAACTATACAGTATAACAACAAATAACAAAACTGGCCAAGTGTGAGTCGGCCTCGCGCGCAAGGTCCCAAGAAAACGAAACATGTTTCTAAGTTAATATGTTGTGTGGTGGTGTGGTACGGAACCCTCGGTGCGCGAGCAGTGATGCCAACTTAGCAACTTTATAGCTAGATCTAGCAATTTTCGGAGGTCTGGCAGCTACAAATTTGTTAATCTTGTAGCTAAACTTTTTAGCTACTTTTTCTAGCAACTATTGGGATTGAGAGTTTTTCAAAGCCAGAGCCATAAAATGAACGAAAATGGAGCGAGAAATAAGGGCAAACCATGAAAATAGCTAAATATTTGATTTGATTTTCCTTTGTACTATATTTCACTCTCGTTCTTACTAGTTTTTTTGTTCTGGAAGCAGTCGGAAACACTGTTGGTTTTGTCTTTACATCTGTTTTTACGTCCGATACATACATTTTTCAATCTTAACTGTATAGAATGAGCAAAAACATGGCTATTACATGATAATAACCCATAATATTTTGAGAAATTAAAATAAATTTCAAAGTTTGGCGTTATTTTAATCGATTTTGATGTTTAGCTACTTCTAGCTACTTTTATAGGAAAGAAAATTGGGCAATCTAGCAACTTTTCGTGAACTACCTAGCTACAGCCCTAACATACCAGTTGGCAACACTGTGCGCGAGTAACCCGACTCGCATTTGACCGGTTTTTTTTCTGCTCTTCATGGATAGGTAGTGTTTTTTTACTAAAATTAACGAGCTAACAAAATCTTATTCATTTTAAACATACTTACTTTTAATTAAACTTACTTAAATAAAGATCTGTTTTTTGGTTGCAGGTCATAAGAGAAGTTTTTCACATATTATCGGTAAGCATAAATAAATGTATTTATTTATATAGTTTGCGCACAAAAATTAATAAAACGCAAATAATTATAAACAATACCTAATTTGCACTTTAAATAAGATTTTGTTACACTCTAAATACTTATACTTCATTCCAAATTAGGACGAAAAGATTATCCGACACCTATTTAGCTTTCTGACCGATTCTGATTAGCAAATACAATTTATTTATTAGATAAGAAGTTCTAAGCTTAGATTATCAAGATAGACAGTCAAAGCTACGAAAGCGTCGAAAAAAATAGGAACCAGTACTGGTTCCAAAACCCTATACATATACACGCACACAAACATAATTAGTATGGCGCCTCACGCACACCAACCTAAGAAAGTTAGCCCCTTTTGTTTTATACGGAACAAGTGCGAGGCTCATTCTTGACATATACTTTTTCTAAGGTTCTAAGAATAAGGCAGGGCCGTAGCTAGGACTGGATTGAAGGTAGGGCATAGGAGGTTTAAGGTAGGGCGGAAGCAAAGAGCAGTTTTTTTGGATGAGATGAGAAAAGAACATAACTACCAAGTCTCAAAACGATGGTGATACTGAGATCCATTAGCCTACCTATCCTCCCCTTCGACACCACTCAAAGGCTGGAGCGAGCGAAGCGAGCTCGAAATTTCACACTCAAAACGGTGTTGGCATGCGTTCCATTAGTCTACCTACGCTCGTAATATCATGGGCTGGAGCGAGCGAAGCGAGCTCGAAATTTCACACTCAAAAACACATACTGTGCTGGTATGCGTTCCATTAGTCTACCTACGCTCGTAATATTATAGGCTGGAGCGAGCGCAGCGAGCTCGAAATTTCACACTCCAAAACTCAAAACTGTGTTGGTATGAGTTCCATTAGCCTAACTACGCTCATAATATCATAGGCTGGAGCTAGCGAAGCGAGCTCGAAATTTCACACTCCAAAACTCAAAACGGTGTTGGTATGAGTTCCATTAGCCTAACTACGCTTAATTCATAAGTACATAAATCAAAAAAGGATAAGATTCAGAAACAATTATTTTGAGCGTGAGTTAATAGTCTAGGTAGGGTCGAAAGTGTAGGTAAGAAGTATGGATTTTGCATAGGGATTTTGACATAAGTACGGAAGTAAGAACTAAGAAGTCTTTGAATCTCGACCTTTAACTTAATTCCCGCTCAAAAGACATCTCCAAAGCTTTGAACAATAATGTGGACCTACGTTACGTGATAAAGATAAAATCTCCATAAATATAGCCATTAATAAACATAATTATTAATCTTTTTGCATTTTGAATAATAATTTTGGCTTTACAAGGAAATCATAAACGGAATTGCATAACATTTCAAATTAAAATCAAATCAGTTTATTGACAAAATCCATAAATATAAACCTACCTTTCAGCTTAGACAACGGACCATCCCATTTCTTCACGTGGGAGTTATGAGGCAACTAAGGGATAAGATTTCTTATGCAATGTTTTTATGGGCTAGTCACCTAATCATCACTTGATACGTCTCCCATACAAAACTACGGATCGGCCGATCGATTTTCTATAGGTCCAAAAAAATCTCGTTTTTCGACCCATGTTCCTTAGTTGTTCAGATTCAAGGTCTGAATACACCCATAAACTTTCGTTACTAATTAAAAAATAATGGTGTATACAGGGCACAAGGTCCTTCTTAATATTATTATGCTGACACTTTTTTAAAGTGATAATCTGGAGTGCGATTTTTGAATCTCATTCGGTGAGCTCAGCAGTTGAAAATGTCTAAATGACTATGGAGATACGCATCTTTCTAATGCTGATTTGACTTTCAAAAATCGCACTCCTGAAGCATGATTTTTGAGGGTCAAATCAGCAGCAGAGACATGCATATCTCCATAGTAATTTTGACATAATCAACTGCTGAGCTCACCGAATGAGATTCAAAAATCGCACTCCAGACCGTCAAACTGAACAACTTTCTCTATGGGATGGGACCAACATCGAAATCGCGAAAATAAAATCTGCTGTCCCATTACTACATTTGGCTCGTAGGTTTGCAGTTTCGTATGGAACAGCTGTTTTTTTCGTGATTTCGATGTTGGTCTCATAGAGAAAGTTTTTCAGTTTGACGGTCTGGGGTGCGATTTTTGAATCTCATTCGGTGAGCTCAGCAGTTGAAAATGTCAAAATAACTATGGAGATGCGCATCTTTCTACTGCTGAGTTTACTTTCAAAAATCATACTACAGGAGTGCGATTTTTGAATCTCATTCGGTGAGCTCAGCTGTTGAAAATGGCAAAATTACTATTGAGATACGCATCTTTCTACCACTGATTTGACTTTCAAAAATCATACTTCAGGAGTGCGATTTTTGAAAGCCAAATCAGCATTAGAAAGATGTGTATCTCCATAGTAATTTTGACATTTTCAGCTGCTGAGCTCACCGAATGAGATTCAAAAATCGCACTCCTGATCATCCCCTTAAAAAATGTCAGCATATTAAAAAGGACCCTGGAACTGTATTGAGAAAATTTTATTCAATTCAATTCATTTATTCAACAACTTACACTAACAGTACAAACACTACACATGCAAGTTTTAGTCGTTTGATAATTTATAGTACATTATTACAGACATTAATATTTCGAGCGGTAAATCATTAAATTAAAAAATCTTTATTACATTTAGAAACAAATAAATAGAATGAGATATGAATGTCAAAGAATATTAGATTAAGTTTATAGTCAGTTTCATAATTATACATATCAAAATATTAATCATAGTTAAGAGCAATGGGGGAAATATCCACCACAGAGCTTCTAGCTGATACTGAGCCTAAATATCGTCCGGCTGATAGTAGGAGCCTAGATTCCGAGTCCGCAAAAATATCAACCAGATCAAGTTGTACGATAGTGTTCATGAGCTTCAAGGCCTCGTATAGTGGTGTATGTGACATGGATACAGTTCTCGTTTTAGGTACCGCAAAAAGTGGGTGTTGGCGTGGACGAAGGGCATGTCTTTGCGCTATGGGTACGTTTAGTGGGACATAGGCCAGAAGAAAGGGATTGGTAATTTCACCGCGAATCATTCTAACGAAATATCTCAATAAGGCCAACTTCCGTCTGACTTCAAGGGAAACGTAATTCACCATGCCCAGAACAAAAAGTGTGGGATACATGTAAGGGTAATACCCGTAAATTTTACGATACAGAAATCGGGTGAATGACTTCTGTATTCGTTCAAGAATTAGGATATACTGGTCTGCACATGGGCTCCAAACAAGCGAGTTTGTTTCCAACCTACTTCGAACAAAAGCATTGTAGAGGATACAAATAGCTTCGCGGCAATCAAAATACCGCGACTGGCGCATGACAAAGCCTAAGCATCTTCTCGCAGCGTTCGATGTCTCAATAATGTGGTGACAGAATGACAACTCTGTATCAAACCAGGTACCCAGATCTTTCATTATGGAAACGCGCTTTAGCGTCTCATCCCCCACCACATACCGACACATTATAGGATTGTGCGCTCTTGTATATGACATCACTGCACACTTCGAAACATTCAAGTCGAGACTGTTGTTCTGACCCCATGCGCAGACCCCATCTATATCTCTTTGTAGCCTCACGCAATCGCTGGCGCTATTTATTGGGAGAGCCAGTTTGACATCATCGGCGAATATAAGGCAAGTAGCACCAATTACAGCGTCGGGTAAATCGTTTATCAGTATCAAAAACAGCAAGGGACCGAGGCTACTCCCCTGCCCGATGCCAGACGTTACATAATACGGATCTGATTTTGCGTTCTTGTATTGAACGTACTGAGTTCTGTCTCGTAGATAGGACGAGAAAAATTGTAGTAAAGGTCTTGAGAATCCTGTACCAGCCATTTTGTCCAATAAAGTATCATTATTGACTCTATCAAAGGCCTTCCTAAAGTCGAAATAAGCCACATCTACCTGTCGTCTCTGGTCAAGCTGAGATGCCAGAAGCGTGGTTAAATTTAATAAATTCGAGTTGGTAGAGCGCTTCGGTAGAAAACCATGCTGCTCATTACAAAACCAACCACGCAATTGATTGTAAATGTGGTGGTATAAAATGGATTCGAATACTTTACCGAAGATAGACAGTACCGCTACCGGTCGATAATTTTGAGTATCTGACTTTGCTCCGCTTTTATGAATAGGTAAAACCTTGGTTACTTTCCATTGTTGAGGATGCATTCCTGTATTAACTATAAGGTTGAATATATAGCAGAGAGGCACCACGAAAGCCTCACGACAATCCTTGACTATGAATTGGGGCACTCCATCTGGTCCTTGAGTAAATTTTGGAGAAAGACGCCTAGTAGCGCGGCGCACGTCCTCTTCACTTATACGGTCAATGGTGACGTGGTGTAACGGTACATTAGACATCATCGAAGCTCTTGAGTAAGCTTCAGAAGCATCTAGTTTTGGTGGTGTGGCCAGAAAGACACTTCTAAAGAAGTCGGCAAACAAACTAGCCGTTTCCCGAGGGGTACTTGTACCAAAGACTTCTGGTTCTAGACAGCGTCTATTTTGTTTGATAAATGACCAGAAAGTCGATGGATCACTCTTTATTTTAGTTTGAATGCGAGCAAGATAAGCTCTATGACTTTTCTCCGATTCCCGTTTGACCATTTTCCTATAATAAGTAAAAAAAGCATAGTACAATTGGTTATTTGTTTGTTTGTACAATTTGTGATAAGAGTTTTTAATTTTATAAATTTTTTTTATTTCTGGGTTGTACCACTCAGGGTAGGTGGAAGTATTGATTTTGTTTATGCTAATGGTGCTTGCTGGATGAAAGTGTTTATGCTAATGGTGCTTGCTGGATGCTTAAATGGCAATGCAAGACACCGTATATCCCTTAGTCGCCTGACGGATGATCCGAGGTAGATGTAACAATTCCGTACATTGCAATTAAACAGTTAACACATGATAATTTTATACCGAATGCGTCTCTAGACGCATCTTGAGAACGCACTACGTGTGTAGCGGTAAATTTACCGTTACCGAATGGGCAAAGATGACCGCATGAGTTTCAATGAAACACTTATAGCGAGCTTATAGAACTTTTTTTATTTATTGCAATTTTTGTATTGGTAACTTGA
Source organism: Agonopterix heracliana (assembly GCA_963693445.1). Taxonomy (NCBI): domain Eukaryota; kingdom Metazoa; phylum Arthropoda; class Insecta; order Lepidoptera; family Depressariidae; genus Agonopterix; species Agonopterix heracliana. The sequence goes on from OY856334.1 coordinate 1,336,195, forward strand.
TAGTAGTTTATTGTATTGTAACAGAAAAGTCTAAAGTGTAAACAAAGAATTAACCTCAATTTTAAATTTCTTAAGACGTTTCCCTGACCTTGACTCTTTCAGAGCCGCCTCATCTGTACTAAACTATGTAATTTTACTTTACCTATTTTTGACTGGACTAAATAGAACAACAAGCTATCTCAATTAATAAATTCGACAGATTCATGAGAAGAAAAAACCTGTTATTTTTCGGAATCGAGGAAGACGAACGTGGTTATAGAGATCTAACAAAATTTATACTGGAAATAATAAACAGCATATTGAAAATTGACTGTGAGGAAATGAGCTTAGATTCAGTCAGGAGATTAGGCAGGAAAGGAGAAAAAGCGAGACCTATCGTTGTGACCCTTACAACTGTGCAGCTGAAAATAAAATTGCTAAAGAACAAGAAATATTTAAAAGACACCGGTATTTACATAAAAGAAGATTTCCCACCTGAAGTTCTGAAAAAGCGAAAAGAGCTACAAGAAGAATTAGAAGAAGTACGAAACCAAGGAAAGAGAGCGATTCTAAAATACGACAAAATTGTAGTACTCCCAGACAAAAAAGTAGAAAAAGAAAGTAACCGTTCAAATGGGAAAAAAAGGAACCTATCTGCTTCTCCAGAAACTACCATACAAAACTCCCCTGAAACATCAACAAATAGACCAAAACAGCCGATAAAGAAAATCAGAAACGATATGAAGTACTACTTTACTAGGACACCAAAAGGAAACAAGGAATAGCAACAAACAAAGGCCCCTCCAAATCTCCCAACACGGCTAGTCACCGCGGGGGATCAAGACTATAACCCTCCAGGTCCAGATACCAAACAGGAACTCTACTTAGCTACATACAATGTGCGAACCCTACAGTCAGATATTAAACTCTTAGAACTGTTATACTGCTTAGAAAATGTAAAGTATGACGTTATTGGCCTATCAGAGGTCAGGCGTCTTGGCTGCAACATCGAAGAACATCAGGATATAATATTATGTTACAAAGGAGAGACACAAGGTCAGTTTGGTGTCGGATTTATTATAAAGAAAAGCCTTAAAAATAACATCATTAATTTTAGAGGACTGTCAGAGAGAGTCGCTTTACTTCAACTAAAAATACATAACCAAACGATGACTATCATACAAGCCTACGCTCCAACAGAACAATCAACAGAAGACGAAATAACGTATTTCTACAAGATTTTGAAAGAAGCTCTAGATGAAGCAGACGGAAAGGTGATAGTCATGGGGGACTTTAACGCACAAATAGGACAACGAAATGAATTTGAAACTCTTATAATGGGAAAATTTGGCTACGGAACTAGAAGCGACAGAGGATTACGAGGTACGGTATAGAGAAATGTTGGTGGATTTTGCTTATGAGTATAGACTCTGTATAATGAATACTTTTTATAAGAAAAACATAAACAAAAAGTGGACATGGCTCTCACCAAACGGACAAACCAAAAATGAAATAGATTTTATCCTGTCTAATACACCAAATATTTTTAATGATGTAGAGGTGATGTCCTCCTTGAAATTTGCCTCTGATCACAGACTTGTTAGAGCAAAAATATCGTTGTTCATACCCAAACGTAGCAGAAAAAACTATAATACGGCCAGAAAACAGATACTGACAACAGAAGAAGATAAGAAACTGTATATAAAAAATCTGGAAAAATGTAAAAGCGAATTAAAACTGCAAGAGAATGATACAGTACAAAGCTACTACGACAGGCTAACAAATTGTATAAATAAAAGTCTAACTTTAGCCTCCACAGCGAAATCTGGAAAGAAAAGTATTTTATCTGATGAAACAAAAAGTCTAATAAGATACAGATACGAATTGCAACACACAAAACCAAAAACATCAGAAATTAGAGAAGAGCTCAGTAAAATATATAAAAAGACAAATAAAAGTTTGAAAAAAGACTACAAACAGCACAGGACAGAGACCATCAAACAACATTTAGAAGACACAGGAAGCCTGAAAAGAGCCTACAAGAAACTACAATCACACAAAACATGGATTCCAGGCTTGACAGGCTCTGCAGGGCCAGCAAAAAGTAGAAAAGATATAATAGAAATAGCTACTAATTACTACAGACTATTGTACTCTAAACAAGACGAAAACGAAGTACAGGAGATACAAAGCACCAGAATAACAAAAGTATCTAACCTAGAAGAAGCCCCTATAATTAATGAATTAGAAATATTAGAGGAAATAAAAAAATTGAAATTTGAGAAAAGTCCGGGCCCTGACAATATAGTCAACGAAGCACTAAAACTAGCAAAAACCAAATTATTAACGCCGTTAGCCCATCTCTTCAACTTGATTTTAAAATACGAGAGAGTTCCGAGCACCTGGACAGAATCTAACATAATTCTATTATATAAAAAAGGAGACCCAAATGACGTCGGAAATTATCGACCTATCAGCCTTCTGTCAAGCATCTACAAACTGTTTTCAGCATGTATACAAAGAAAAATTAGTCCAAAAATTGAAATGCATCAGCCGATAGAACAAGCTGGCTTTAGAAAAGGTTTTTCTACAATAGACCATATCCACACTTTAGAACAGATTATAGAAAAATATAAAGAGTTCCAGAGGCCACTCTACCTAGCGTTTATTGACTATAAAAAAGCATTCGACTCTATATCACATAACTCACTATTTGCAACACTCGAACAGAATAACATAGAAAATTGCTACATAGAGATACTTAAAAACATATACGAAAATTGCATCAGTAAAGTAAAACTGGAAAATACAGGCCCTGAAATAAAAATCTGTAGAGGCGTCAGGCAAGGCAATCCCATGTCACCAAAGCTTTTCATAGCCACACTAGAATCGGTCATAGATAGACTAAAATGGGACAGGTATGGCATATACATGTATGGTAGATATGTCAACCACTTGAGATTCGCCGACGATATTGTAATTATGTCAGAGACTTATGAAGCCTTAGCAGTCATGGTACAAAGTTTAAATGAAGAGAGCAAAAGTGTTGGTTTGGAAATGAATCAATCTAAAACGAAACTAATGACTAACAGCGAACAGAAATGTCTTATGATAGAGCAACAACCACTAGAATATGTAGACCAGTACATCTATTTAGGAAAACAAGTTTCTTTCAAAACTAACAACAACGAAGAGGAGGTAGACAGGAGAATCAGGTTAACCTGGAACAAGTTTTGGTCGCTGAAAGAAACACTGAAAGGAGATTTACCGCTGCACATGAAGAAAAAAATCATGGACTCGTGCATTCTACCCTGTTTAACATATGGCTCTCAAACATGGACCTGGTGAATTACCTTATTAGACTTTTTGTTACAGGTTTTTTCTTCTCATGAATCTGTCGAATTTATTAATTGAGATAGCTTGTTGTTCTATTTAGTCCAGTCAAAAATAGGTAAAGTAAAATTACATAGTTTAGTACAGATGAGGCGGCTCTGAAAGAGTCAAGGTCAGGGAAACGTCTTAAGAAATTTAAAATTGAGGTTAATTCTTTGTTTACACTTTAGACTTTTCTGTTACAATACAATAAACTACTATCAAGTTACCAATACAAAAATTGCATTAAATAAAAAAAGTTCTATAAGCTCGCTATAAGTGTTTCATTGAAACTCATGCGGTCATCTTTGCCCATTCGGTAACGGTAAATTTACCGCTACACACGTAGTGCGTTCTCAAGATGCGTCTAGAGACGCATTCGGTATAAAATTATCATGTGTTAACTGTTTAATTGCAATGTACGGAATTGTTACATCTACCTCGGATCATCCGTCAGGCGACTAAGGGATATACGGTGTCTTGCATTGCCATTTAAGCATCCAGCAAGCACCATTAGCATAAACACTTTCATCCAGCAAGCACCATTAGCATAAACAAAATCAATACTTCCACCTACCCTGAGTGGTACAACCCAGAAATAAAAAAAATTTATAAAATTAAAAACTCTTATCACAAATTGTACAAACAAACAAATAACCAATTGTACTATGCTTTTTTTACTTATTATAGGAAAATGGTCAAACGGGAATCGGAGAAAAGTCATAGAGCTTATCTTGCTCGCATTCAAACTAAAATAAAGAGTGATCCATCGACTTTCTGGTCATTTATCAAACAAAATAGACGCTGTCTAGAACCAGAAGTCTTTGGTACAAGTACCCCTCGGGAAACGGCTAGTTTGTTTGCCGACTTCTTTAGAAGTGTCTTTCTGGCCACACCACCAAAACTAGATGCTTCTGAAGCTTACTCAAGAGCTTCGATGATGTCTAATGTACCGTTACACCACGTCACCATTGACCGTATAAGTGAAGAGGACGTGCGCCGCGCTACTAGGCGTCTTTCTCCAAAATTTACTCAAGGACCAGATGGAGTGCCCCAATTCATAGTCAAGGATTGTCGTGAGGCTTTCGTGGTGCCTCTCTGCTATATATTCAACCTTATAGTTAATACAGGAATGCATCCTCAACAATGGAAAGTAACCAAGGTTTTACCTATTCATAAAAGCGGAGCAAAGTCAGATACTCAAAATTATCGACCGGTAGCGGTACTGTCTATCTTCGGTAAAGTATTCGAATCCATTTTATACCACCACATTTACAATCAATTGCGTGGTTGGTTTTGTAATGAGCAGCATGGTTTTCTACCGAAGCGCTCTACCAACTCGAATTTATTAAATTTAACCACGCTTCTGGCATCTCAGCTTGACCAGAGACGACAGGTAGATGTGGCTTATTTCGACTTTAGGAAGGCCTTTGATAGAGTCAATAATGATACTTTATTGGACAAAATGGCTGGTACAGGATTCTCAAGACCTTTACTACAATTTTTCTCGTCCTATCTACGAGACAGAACTCAGTACGTTCAATACAAGAACGCAAAATCAGATCCGTATTATGTAACGTCTGGCATCGGGCAGGGGAGTAGCCTCGGTCCCTTGCTGTTTTTGATACTGATAAACGATTTACCCGACGCTGTAATTGGTGCTACTTGCCTTATATTCGCCGATGATGTCAAACTGGCTCTCCCAATAAATAGCGCCAGCGATTGCGTGAGGCTACAAAGAGATATAGATGGGGTCTGCGCATGGGGTCAGAACAACAGTCTCGACTTGAATGTTTCGAAGTGTGCAGTGATGTCATATACAAGAGCGCACAATCCTATAATGTGTCGGTATGTGGTGGGGGATGAGACGCTAAAGCGCGTTTCCATAATGAAAGATCTGGGTACCTGGTTTGATACAGAGTTGTCATTCTGTCACCACATTATTGAGACATCGAACGCTGCGAGAAGATGCTTAGGCTTTGTCATGCGCCAGTCGCGGTATTTTGATTGCCGCGAAGCTATTTGTATCCTCTACAATGCTTTTGTTCGAAGTAGGTTGGAAACAAACTCGCTTGTTTGGAGCCCATGTGCAGACCAGTATATCCTAATTCTTGAACGAATACAGAAGTCATTCACCCGATTTCTGTATCGTAAAATTTACGGGTATTACCCTTACATGTATCCCACACTTTTTGTTCTGGGCATGGTGAATTACGTTTCCCTTGAAGTCAGACGGAAGTTGGCCTTATTGAGATATTTCGTTAGAATGATTCGCGGTGAAATTACCAATCCCTTTCTTCTGGCCTATGTCCCACTAAACGTACCCATAGCGCAAAGACATGCCCTTCGTCCACGCCAACACCCACTTTTTGCGGTACCTAAAACGAGAACTGTATCCATGTCACATACACCACTATACGAGGCCTTGAAGCTCATGAACACTATCGTACAACTTGATCTGGTTGATATTTTTGCGGACTCGGAATCTAGGCTCCTACTATCAGCCGGACGATATTTAGGCTCAGTATCAGCTAGAAGCTCTGTGGTGGATATTTCCCCCATTGCTCTTAACTATGATTAATATTTTGATATGTATAATTATGAAACTGACTATAAACTTAATCTAATATTCTTTGACATTCATATCTCATTCTATTTATTTGTTTCTAAATGTAATAAAGATTTTTTAATTTAATGATTTACCGCTCGAAATATTAATGTCTGTAATAATGTACTATAAATTATCAAACGACTAAAACTTGCATGTGTAGTGTTTGTACTGTTAGTGTAAGTTGTTGAATAAATGAATTGAATTGAATAAAATTTTCTCAATACAGTTCCAGGGTCCTTTTTAATATGCTGACATTTTTTAAGGGGATGATCAGGAGTGCGATTTTTGAATCTCATTCGGTGAGCTCAGCAGCTGAAAATGTCAAAATTACTATGGAGATACACATCTTTCTAATGCTGATTTGGCTTTCAAAAATCGCACTCCTGAAGTATGATTTTTGAAAGTCAAATCAGTGGTAGAAAGATGCGTATCTCAATAGTAATTTTGCCATTTTCAACAGCTGAGCTCACCGAATGAGATTCAAAAATCGCACTCCTGTAGTATGATTTTTGAAAGTAAACTCAGCAGTAGAAAGATGCGCATCTCCATAGTTATTTTGACATTTTCAACTGCTGAGCTCACCGAATGAGATTCAAAAATCGCACCCCAGACCGTCAAACTGAAAAACTTTCTCTATGAGACCAACATCGAAATCACGAAAAAAACAGCTGTTCCATACGAAACTGCAAACCTACGAGCCAAATGTAGTAATGGGACAGCAGATTTTATTTTCGCGATTTCGATGTTGGTCCCATCCCATAGAGAAAGTTGTTCAGTTTGACGGTCTGGAGTGCGATTTTTGAATCTCATTCGGTGAGCTCAGCAGTTGATTATGTCAAAATTACTATGGAGATATGCATGTCTCTGCTGCTGATTTGACCCTCAAAAATCATGCTTCAGGAGTGCGATTTTTGAAAGTCAAATCAGCATTAGAAAGATGCGTATCTCCATAGTCATTTAGACATTTTCAACTGCTGAGCTCACCGAATGAGATTCAAAAATCGCACTCCAGATTATCACTTTAAAAAAGTGTCAGCATAATAATATTAAGAAGGACCTTGTGCCCTGTATACACCATTATTTTTTAATTAGTAACGAAAGTTTATGGGTGTATTCAGACCTTGAATCTGAACAACTAAGGAACATGGGTCGAAAAACGAGATTTTTTTGGACCTATAGAAAATCGATCGGCCGATCCGTAGTTTTGTATGGGAGACGTATCAAGTGATGATTAGGTGACTAGCCCATAAAAACATTGCATAAGAAATCTTATCCCTTAGTTGCCTCATAACTCCCACGTGAAGAAATGGGATGGTCCGTTGTCTAAGCTGAAAGGTAGGTTTATATTTATGGATTTTGTCAATAAACTGATTTGATTTTAATTTGAAATGTTATGCAATTCCGTTTATGATTTCCTTGTAAAGCCAAAATTATTATTCAAAATGCAAAAAGATTAATAATTATGTTTATTAATGGCTATATTTATGGAGATTTTATCTTTATCACGTAACGTAGGTCCACATTATTGTTCAAAGCTTTGGAGATGTCTTTTGAGCGGGAATTAAGTTAAAGGTCGAGATTCAAAGACTTCTTAGTTCTTACTTCCGTACTTATGTCAAAATCCCTATGCAAAATCCATACTTCTTACCTACACTTTCGACCCTACCTAGACTATTAACTCACGCTCAAAATAATTGTTTCTGAATCTTATCCTTTTTTGATTTATGTACTTATGAATTAAGCGTAGTTAGGCTAATGGAACTCATACCAACACCGTTTTGAGTTTTGGAGTGTGAAATTTCGAGCTCGCTTCGCTAGCTCCAGCCTATGATATTATGAGCGTAGTTAGGCTAATGGAACTCATACCAACACTGTATTGTTATTATTATTATTATTATTGTATTATAAAAATAAAACAAAAGTTGATAAGGATAGTTACATGAAGTATTCCAAAATCTTGCAAAAGTGTACGTACAAAGCTAAAAGAATTGCTAATCATAAAATTATAAATAATAGTAAGAATGTATGCAGAGCAGCTTGGAACATCATAAAGGATGAAACAACAAACGTAGCATCATTTCAAGCTATTGAAAGCATCAAATTAAATGATGAAATGATCTCGGACCCTGTCAGTGTGGCAACAAGTTTCAATGACTACTTTATTGGAATAACTGATATTTCAAAAGGTAATAAATCTGGTGAAAACGTCTTAGAATCCATTAAACCGGTACCAAACTCATTTTTTCTTGTCCCTTTTGGTGTTAATGAAGTAATTAAAATAATAATGTCACTAAAAAATACAAAGTCATGTGGCTATGATGAAATAGATACAAAAATACTAAAGACGTGCCGTAACGAATTGGCTCCAGCTATAACACATCTAGTAAATTTGTCATTTGAAAAGGGATACTTCCCCAAATCACTTAAGCTGTCTATAGTAAAACCAATTTTTAAAAAAGGGGACAAATGTGATCTGGGAAACTACCGACCAATTACATTAATTCCGATCATATCTAAAGTATTCGAGAAATGTATGCATGCAAGACTAGTAGATTTCTGTTCTAAGTTCAATATTATCAGAGCTGAACAAAATGGATTTCAAAGTGGAAAGTCCACAACTCTTGCGTGCTTCATGCTAACGTATAACATTCTTAAGAATCTTAATGCCAAGAAACACACAACAGCTTTGTTCTTTGATATGTCGAAGGCGTTCGACTTTGTTGTTCACGATATACTCTTGAGTAAATTGGAAAAATATGGTGTCAGGGGCCCTGCTCTATCGTGGTTCGAGACATACTTACAGGATAGACAACAACAAGTACAAATATGTAGACTAAATAATGATAACGTCCTCTCATCATATGGTTCTGGTTATAAACATAACAAATCAGGAGTTCCTCAGGGAAGCGTACTGGGACCACTGCTGTTTATCTTGTATATAAACGACTTACCTGAGGCAACTAACCACCAATGTGTATTATTTGCGGATGACTTGTCAATTGTGGTTACAACGGACAATGAGAATCTAAATAATTATGAAACTGACTTGAACAATACTGTAGACTCTGTAATTAAATGGCTAAATAAAAACAACTTACAAGTAAATCTATCAAAAACTAGTTATGTTCATTTTGCTACAAAGGGAAGAAAATACTTAAATTTGAATATTAACCATAATGGACAAATGTTAAATGTTACTGATAAGGTGACATTTCTTGGAATTGAATTGGACAAAGACCTTCACTTTGTCGCTCATATTGAAAAGGTCTGCTGTAAAATTAATCGTTTTGTGTATGTTCTCCGTAGGTTAAGTAAAATTGCTTCTCAGAAGATAGCTCTGTCTGCCTACCACGGCTATGTCGCATCTGTTCTTAGATATGGGTTGATCATATGGGGAAATGGGGCATACATTATAAAGGTGTTTATGGCGCAGAAAAAGTGCATACGAGCCATGTGTGGTGCGGGACCACGGGATTCGTGTAAACCATTGTTTCGCAAATTAGGTGTATTAACTTTTCCATGCATGTATATCTTAGAACTATGTAAATTTGTCAAACAACATCCCGAGTTTTTCAAAACTGCTAGAGAGGTTTTCCCCAGAAACACCAGAAAACCTGATAGACTTGCATCAGATTGTTTTCATAAAACAAGTCTTTTCCAAAATAACTGCTACTGTATGTGTATTAAAGTCTTTAATAAAATTCCAGACAGAATGAAAAAACTGCCAACCAAACGATTGCTAAGTGAAATGTACAACTGGTTGTTAGAGTCTGGGTTTTATAGTGTACAAGAATTTCTGGATCGATAATGTATTGACAAGGCACTGTAACTGAGTATGTAGTTAATTAAATAATAATGTTATAATCTATGACATGTTCTAATCTTTAATATTCGAAATAATGTAACGATAATGCCCTGTAATTAATTAATAATTTTATAAAATTTGTGACATGTAATCTCTACAAATATTTGAAATAATGTAATGATAAATGCTGTAATTTATTAATAATGTTATTGACTTTGTGACGTGTATCTCAAATATTTGCATGCTTCTTTTAGCTGAATAGAAGAAACTTTTTATGTACCTACCACTATTATGTTACCTATTCATAGCAAATAAATATTCATTATTCATATTCATTATTCATTATTCATTATTCATTATTCATTATTCATTATTCATAATATCATAGGCTGGAGCGAGCGAAGAGAGCTCGAAATTTCACGGTCCAAGACTCAAAACGGTGTTGGCATTTGTGTTCCATTAGCCTACCTACGCTCATAATAATCATAGGCTGGAGCGAGCGAAGCGAGCTTAAAATTTCACACTCCAGGACTTAAAACGGTGTTGGTAACTCATACGGCACAATACCATAGGCTGGAGCGAGCGAAGCGAGCTCGAAATTTCACACACCAAGTCTAAAAACAGTGTCAGTCCGAGTTCACTTAAAAAAACAATTTAAAGGCTGGAGCGAGCGAAGCGAGCCCGAAATTTCACAGCACTGGAACTTTGTTGTGACCAGAATTCTGTCAGTTTTGTAAGGGAGCAAATGCCCTACTTGCCCATATAGTAAAGACGTTGCCCATGTAGGAAAGAAGTAATGGTTGGGTGATTTTTAAGGTAGGGCATTGGTATTTTAAGGTAGGGCATTGCCCCACGATGCCCCCCCCTAGCTACGGCCCTGTTTGGAATGGAGTATAGGTATCAAATCACGACTGTATTAACTTGCGAAATGTTTAGAAGCTATGATACAACTGCGAAAAACGTGCTAATTTTACTTAAGTATAAGTACCTACGAGTATGACAATCAGTTCAGCATTTTTCAATATAAACAGCTTTATTTTCGTCCCGCCACCTTAGTCTAGGTCTGCCTCGACGCCAATTTTGATTCGTTGGGGACCAGTGGTGGTTTTAGCTACATAATCCATTTTTAAACTGTATTTTTTCTTCGCCCGACAGAGCAGGACTACCCACCAGCAGATTGGCAATCCTACACACCAGAACTGGCACACCACGACACTAAGAAAGACCACCATCCCGCTTACCAAACTGTACCGAGCAGCAGTTACAAAAGAAACGATAATTTAACACCCTACGAGACCTACAAGAATTATCATCGCGATGGAAAAGATAAGAAATATGCCTAGTTGAGAAACGTAATAATTAAAAAACATCATCGTGATAATTACAAAACATCATCATAATAATTACAAAACATCGTCATAATTATTACAAAACATCATCACAATAATAACAAAAAATCATCGTAATAATTCCATAAATCATCATAATAATTACAAAACATGATCTTAATAAAACTAGCACATCAAGACACTAAAAAAGACCACTATCCCGCTTACCAAACTGTACCGAGCAGCAACTACAAAAGAAACGACAATTTAACGCCCTACGAGACTTAACTACAAGAATTATCATCGCGATGGAAAGCTTCATAATTATTACAAAACATCATCAGTGCCGGATTAACCATAGAGACAAAGTAGGCTGCAGCCTATGGGCCCACAGCTGCCAAGGGGCCCCGCGACTCGGGAGAAAAATAAGTGAAAACTCAAAGATTTAGGCCCACCCCAGACTTAAAAAGAATTACGAAAAATAAGAGACAACTGTATTTTAGTTGCTTCTCTCGTTCCAGGATTAAGATTGCATTACGCAACGTCTTTCTAATATGGTATTAAAACCTCGAGCTTGCTTCGCTTGCTCAAAGGTTCAGATCACATTGTGCAACGATTTTAAAATATTGCAGTTAAAAATCTTGAGCTCGCTTCGCTGACTCTTGGTTTTAGATGGTGATGCAATGATCTCATCAGTAGATCCCGCGGCTCGGGAGAAAAATAAGCGAAAACTCAAATATTTAGGCCAAAGCGTTTAAACGAGAAAAACGTCGTGCGCGCTCTTTCTGGCATACGTAAAATAAGTAATAAGGATGGAGGCACATCTCGATTTTTATCGTTTTCTCGGGGGTGGCATGCGAGCCCTACTGTACGCCAGTTAATCGTAGGGGGTGCGACAAAATGTATGTAATGACGGCCAACACGAATCATTGCTGGAAATTTCCACAGATCAAACTCTTTAAGCTGATTTTCAAAAGATACCTATCTTAAATTGTTCCGAGAATTGACTCCATTGGCGACAAAAAAACAAGCCCATCCTTCACATGAATTAATAGAAATGACTTACCTATCTTTATTCGATTTATCAACAGTTCGTTTTTTATAAAGGGGTTCATTGTCTTGAAAGTCTAATGGGGGTGCGTAGAGCTATAAGTTTGAGAAACCCTGGTCTGAACTACCCCTTTAAATATTGTTGTACTTAGTTGTAGTGTTTTGTTGCTCTGTATACAGGGTGTAAGGGACAGACCTCCGCAGACTAAAACAGTGAACTCTGACCATAAAACTGAACGACTTTCACAATGGAGCCAAATCAGGAAACGCTTAAAAAAATCTGCTGTTTCATACAAAACTGCTGCACCTACCCGACTCAAATGTATGGGACAGCCTTAGATGGATAGGCCTTACGCGAACATTTCAAACCAGAAAAATGAGGCAAAACAAATGAAAGGTTTACTTGCAAGTGCCCTAGGTTTGACAGATAATGGCGCTAGTTTGTATGGACCAAGTGCACCAGTAGTTTACTTCAACTTACCGCGCTTAAGGCCTATCCAAAGGCTGGATTTTTTTTCGCGTTTCCTGAGGTTAGTAGGCTCCATAGTGAAAGTTGTTCAGTTTGATGGTCTGACTTCACCATTTCAGTTTGCGGAGGGCTGTCCTTTACACCCGTGCATGGACTCACGACCAAAATCCCATTCGGCATCAAGCATATGCTCACGACTATATTCCCCGAGGGGTAATCAGTGATATTCTGAAACCTCAGAACATCCAAATTTCACCAGTAGTACCGAAACTTTGTCCAGTGTGACGGGGGGTGAGCCCGTCGCCACTGCACTCGGCCAAAATCCCATTCGGGGTGCTCAGAAATTGATATCATTAGCATCCTTTTAAACTAAGAGTCTACCCAAGAACAACTTTTACTATGGGAGCAAACCGATCGAAGCAAAAAAATCTGCTGTTGCATTCACATAGTCGAGTAGGCATTGCAGTTTAGTATGGAATAGCTGTTTTTTGCTCCGATCGGTTTGCTCCCATAGTTGTTCAGTTTGATGGGTACTCTTAGCACAGAGTAGTTTGAGTTTAAAATGATGCTAATGATATCAATTTCACCCTGTACCTATACTAAATGTTTCAGGATGGAATGTGTACGTACCTGTTAGAATTCGTAGATCACAAACCGAGGGCAGGAAAGTAAGAAAGGTGTCAGATCTCTTGTAATTGTTGGCCGAGGCGAAGCCAAGCAAACATGTGATCTGGATTGCGATTTTTGAATCTCATTCGGTGAGCTCAGCAGTTGAAAATGTCAAAATTACTATGGAGTTACGCATCTTTCTACTGCTGATTTGACTTTCAAAAATCATACTAAAGGAGAGCGATTTTTGAGAGTCAAATCAGCAGTAGAAAGATGCGTATCTCCATAGCAATTTTGACATTTTCAACAGCTGAGCTCACCGAATGAGATTCAAAAATCGCACTCCTGAGGCTTTCTTATTTACTGCCCGAGGTTAGTATACTATTTTTCTACTCGACGGAGGTGGAAAGCGGCAAGTTCGTTTAGCGCAGCGGGGCGAAAATTTACGCTTTCCGTCCGGAGGGGAGAAAAACTTATTTATTGTTTAGTTTTTAAGAAAATAAAAGGCATTTATTAGAAATAGTAAAATTATTTATTTTTCGAATAAATTGTTTTATAAAAATTGGACGGATTTCTTTTTTTTTTCTTAAAATTTACAAAATGTATAAAGAATGTCTATAATTTTAATAAAAATGTATCCTTATTATATAACGTGAATGTATTTATTTGTATAAAATATAAAAAAAAATATTTGAGCTCAAGATCACAATACTTGGAATGAGATTCACAAAAAGAAACTTAAAATTATCAAAAAAAGTAATAAAAATTGTATCACAAAAGGGATACACTTATGGTTTCGACCTTAATCATAAAAAGTGGCAGTGACAATCTTTGTGATGATATTTTTTGTAAAATTGTAAAAATAAAATTTATAATTAACTATAAAAAGAGATATAAAAAAATTAAGAACAAAATTAAAGCTTAGTTATATGTTCACACGGCGTCAGCTCAGGCTACCCTGTTTGGACTTTGAACTATTAGAAGTTGAACGCTGCAAATCGTGCGAGAGGGTGCGGCTGCGGTATGTTGTTGTTTCGTCTCACGGCACACTGCGCCCGCGCCGGCAGCCGCGTCTATGCAGGCTCTCTACCGCACTATGCCGTGTTTTGTACGTAGTGTAGTTATGGGTATATAGGGTGCGTAGCCTGATGTGTCGCCGTGTACACATCACTAGTTTTTGATTACTAACATAACTTTTAGGGTGTATTGTAGTTTTATGTAGTTTCTTTGTATGTTAGTAATTAAAAACTAGTTTTGTATTTGAAAAAATATGCAGGGCCCTTCTTAATATGCTGACACTTTTTTAAGGGGATGATCAGACCGACAAACTGTATTTTAGTAAACTTCGAGATTTTCAGCGTACTCAATTACGTTGAGTTCAGGTACGTTGTATATGTCAATGTCCCACTAGGAGGCCTATGGCCATTACAATGTAAAAAAATATGTTTGAGCTCGCGGCCTCTTGGGCCCTCTTGGGTCGGGGGCCCGTGGCATTTTGCCAGCCCTGCCACCCTATTGTTACGCCACTGTATGGCACCAACATCACATCTCAAAGAAATCACGAAAGAAAATCTGCTGTTCCATACAAAACGCACCTACTCTAATCAAATGTATGGGACAACAGATTCTTTTTCGCGATTTCATTGTTGGTCCCAAAGAGCAAGTTGTTCAGTTTGATGGTCTAAACAACCCCTTAAAAAAGTGTCAGCATATTAAGAAGGATACTATACAAGGTGTTACAAAAATACAAATAAACCTTTCAGGGGTGGTGGTGTAGACCATCAAACTGTACAACTTTCACTATGGGACCAATATCGAAATCGCGAAAAAAAATGATGATCCATACTCTACAAATCGACTTAAGCTAAAATATGTATGGGCAATAACATTTTTTTTCGTGATTCCGATGTTGGTCCCATAGAGAAAGTTGTTCAGTTTAACGGTCTAAACAACCCCCTTAAGAGTTTTAAATATTTATTGTTACTTATGAAACACCCTGTATACAACAGCCGACTTAGAACTGTCGAACCGCGGTCCCGGGCATTCCAACTAGCCCGTGGAAGATCTTCCCTTTTCCTCCAAAGTGACCGAGGCCCACATTCAAGTTACTTCGTAACAGGAGTGCGATTTTTGAATCCCATTCGCTGAGCTCAGCAGTTGAAAATGTCAAAATTACTACGGAGATATGCATCTTTCTACTGTTGATTTGACATTCAAAAATCATACTACAGGAGAGAGATTTTTGAGAGTCAAATCCGCAGTAGGAAGATGCGTATCTCCATAGTAATTTTGACATTTTCAACTGCTGAGCTCACCAAATGAGATTCAAAAATCGCACTCCACATCTCCTTTTAACTAGAGCAATGTGCCATCTCTATTCCGGTTTTGAAGTACCGGTACCATCGCATTAGCGTTGTGTGATAGCGGTACCAGGTACGAACCTGTACTATTGGTACCGTACCAGATGTAGGACGGAATATTTAAGAGTACAACAGAAGGCTCACTATCAAAGAACGCTCGCTCCAAGCGCGACTGACACTCGCGCATTGACCCTCTGTGGGTGAATGTCACGCACACATTGACTCTCTGTGGGTGAATGTCACGCACACATTGACTCTCTGTGGGTGAATGTCACGCACACATTGACTCTCTGTGGGTGAATGTCACGCACACATTGACTCTCTGTGGGTAATGTCACGCACACATTGACTCTCCGTGGGTGAATGTCACGAACACATTGACTCTCTGTGGGTAATGTCACGCACACAATGTCTCTCTGTAGGTGAATGTCACGCACACATTGACTCTCTGTGGGTGAATGTCACACACACATTGACTCTCTGTGGGTAATGTCACGCACACATTTACTCTCTGTGGGTGAATGTCACGCACACATTAACTCTCTGTGGGTAATGTCACGCACACATTTACTCTCTGTGGGTGAATGTCACGCACACATTGACTCTCTGTGGGTAATGTCACGCACACATTTACTCTCTGTGGGTGAATGTCACGCACACATTGACTCTCTGTGGGTAATGCCACGCACACATTGACTCTCTGTGGGTGAATGTCACGCACACATTGACTCTCTGTGGGTGAATGTCACGCACACATTGACTCTCTGTGGGTAATGTCACGCACACATTTACTCTCTGTGGGTGAATGTCACGCACACATTGACTCTCTGTGGGTAATGTCACGCACACATTTACTCTCTGTGGGTGAATGTCACGCACACATTGACTCTCTGTGGGTAATGTCACGCACACATTGACTCTCTGTGCGTAATGGTAAGGGATGTCAGCAACGCAAGATTGGAACGAGCGTAGATCTATCTATACTAAGGACAAGCGTGCGATGCAATGAGCGCGTGGCACTCGACTGAATTAGGCCTCGACGTCGCGGCGCGACCGCGTAGGGACATTTTTATACCTACAGTGCGGAGTGAGACAGACCTGCCCGTACTTATGACTAAATCAATATGGGTACTATAAAGGTACCAAACAAATATTTACGCGAGTTAGGGCCTGTTTCACCACTTCTGAATAAGTTCTTGTTAGCTTATCCGCGAGAGATATTTTGACATAATTTCATACCCAGAAGTGGTGAAACAGCGTGAAAAAACATAAAAAGGTCCTTGTTAGGCGGAATACCGGTACCTGGTACCGAAATGGAAAGAACCGCTAAGTACCGGTACAGAAACTGTACTTTTGGTACCGGTTCCAAGCCTCTATTTGAGCGAATATGACAAAAAACGTTGCCATCTAGTGCCTTCTCTATCTACGGTACCAACAAAAAAACCTAAATTTCCAAGTCAGCCAACCTTCTAAAGCAAACACCCAAAAATATACAGAGTGTAATCAAAATGGAATCACTGACTAAACCCAAAACGCTGTTCCTAAACCAACCATACCTAACTTTTTTCTTAGTTAACCTTCTCTTGTCTAAACTAAACTTTTTAGGCCACGACTCGAAATCGGTCTCCATTTTCTTACACTGACTTTTGAACCATTTTCGCGCGAAATTCGCTGACGTTTTAGCTTGAATGCAAATGTCAAAATTGCCGCCTTTTTCTAGTGACGTTTGGAAATCCTTGTCTATGGTTATGGAGGTAGAACGTAAATTGTACGAGACGTCGACGCTGAAAATAAGTTTGTTTTTGTCGTCACGTATGTAAACGTAGAAATCTCCGACGTCTTCTGAACTCCTTACGTACCAGTGAACGTAGATTGTTGTTTGGGAACTGAAAAAAATAACAAAAATTAATTATATAATTAATAACATCTATAGGTACCTAAAAAAGAGATCTGTGGCGCGTTGCGGCTTGCGGAGAGCTATAGACTCCAATCAAGAGGTCCGGGTTCGAATCCGCACGGACAACATGCCACGTAACAATGAGTTTTCTAACTTATGTACGTATTAACGACTGCTCTCAAACGGTGAAGGAAAACATCGTGAGGAA
The DNA here is from genome assembly GCA_963693445.1 of Agonopterix heracliana. Classification (NCBI taxonomy): domain Eukaryota; kingdom Metazoa; phylum Arthropoda; class Insecta; order Lepidoptera; family Depressariidae; genus Agonopterix; species Agonopterix heracliana. Next base: position 1,353,883 of record OY856334.1, read on the forward strand.
ACCTGCAAATGCAGAAGAAGAAATTCTGATGCGTATGTGAAGTTTACCAACCCGCATTGGGCACGCGTGGTGGACTAACGCCCACACACCCTCCTAGAGTCCTAGAGGGTAGGCCTGTGCCCTGCAGTGGGACGTATCAAGCACGTCTCCATACTTTGGGTTCGGGGGGGACATCCAATTTCGGGGGGGGGGGGGGGGGATTCAATGAAAAACTATGAAAAAGTCATAGCTATGATCAATGTTCCATACTAATTTTTGGATTTCGGGGGGGGGGGGATAAATCCCACCTATCCCTCCCCCGGATACGTGCTTGGGACGAATATAGGCTGTGATGATGATGATGAAACTGAACAACTTTAAATATGAAGCCAACTTAGAAATAAAGAAAAACAATCAACTCAGTATCGCATATGCTTACCTCGTTCTTTTAAATTTTTCCCATTTGTATGAAATTACAGCTAAGTGTACAGGGTGACCGAGGTACTCGACTCAAATGTTTGGAACTACACATCAAATTGAACAACTTTCACTATGTAGCTAACATCGAGATACATCGACCTAGAACTCTATGGACACAGGGTCTAGTACAAAATTCTCGATAAAACTGTCCCAAACTAACCTGATAAAAAATATTGGTATGCATAGTAATGTAAACAAACTGAAAACATTGCAATTGAAATCGTATGAAGCTAGTCACAAGGGTTTATTTTGCTTACACCTACTTAACACCATATGCAGCTTCGACTGGAGGTGAAAATGAACATCAAACATGTCAGACGTAATGGCGGACGCGTTGACAGATAATCAATAAATAAAATAAAAATTTAATATTATGTTCGTAAACAAAATGATATTTCTAAATGCTTCTAAATGATAAAATAATAGTTTGCTTACTGAAAATAGGATACACCATCACATTTTTTCACTTTTCTTTGGTAGTTTTTACATGTTTTTTCAACACAGCACGCCATCATGAACTCGCGCGTGCTTAGACGACCAAACAAAGACTGGCAAGAGACTACAGTGCCTTTTTGAATTGTACACTTCTTTTGGTTCGGACACTTTTGAGCGTGGACCCATCTTCCATAGTGTTCTAATTCAATGTCGAGATAAAATAAAAAAAATCAGCTGTCCCATACATTTTAGTCGAGTCGGTACTGCAGTTTTGTATGGGACAGCTGTTTTATTTTTATCGATGTTGGCTCCATAGTGAGAGTTGTTCAGTTTGACGGTCTTAAGTATTACTAGTGTTTTGTTACACCCTGTATAGATAAAGTTGATCAGTTTGATGGTCTGACAACCCCTAGATAATGCATTTCAACGGTGTTCATTCTGAGGTGTTTAGGATGCTGTCCGGCGTTCCACAGGGCTCTCATTTGGGTCCTTTGCTCTTTCTGATTTTTGTTAACAGTGTGGTTGATTGCTTTCAAAACTCAAAGGCATATTTGTTCGCCGATGACCTCAAACTAATGAGACCTGTCAGATCAGATAATGACTGTGTGCTTTTGCAAGAAGACATCGATAGGCTGACTGAGTGGTGCGAGCGAAACAGAATGGTATTAAATGCCAATAAATGTGTATGTCTTTCATTCACAAAAAATGTCAATATAGTTACCTTCACATATAAAATAGATGGATGCATTCTCAAAAGAGTGGAGTGTATGAGGGATCTGGGAGTACTCATTGATAGTAAATTGAATTTTAATGCTCACTTGAACCACATTATAGGTAAATCAGCTAGAATGTCAGGGTTTATTATTAGGAATGCCAAACACTTCAGGCGCCCACAGACGAAGTTGCTCCTGTTCACTGCCCTCGTTAGAAGTAATTTGGAATACTGCTCTCATGTTTGGTCTCCGATCTACCAGGTTCACATCAACCGCATCGAGCGTGTTCAAAAAAAGTTTCTACACTATTTAAGTTACAATGCTAATCAACAGCGCCGTCTAAATTCTTACTCTGACCGATTAAAGTACTTTGGCCTTATGGCTTTGGACAGTAGAAGAAAGTTGTCAGACCTTATATTTTTCTACAAATTATTAAATAATGGAATTGACTGTCCAGAGCTCTTAAGCAGGATTAATTTTGTTATACCGCGAACTTTGCCACGCCCGGGAGTCTACAGGCTGTTCAAAGAACGAACTCATAGAACGAACTTGGGTCGTAACTCACCGCTCTGCAGAATGATCCGACTCTATAATTTTCTGCCAAAATCTATCGAAGCGGATGTCTTCGGAGATAAACTGCACTGCTACAAGAGCAAGATCCACAAACATCTCTCACTGTCTTAATTAATTAATTATTTTATTGTGCCTGTGTTAATTTTACAGTAGGTAGCTCATTTCACTAGATCTCAATTGAGATCTTTTTTTTTTTATTATCCGATGTATTTAAACTTATAAGAAATTTGTATTTGACATGATTAATTTTAATATAATATAATTGTTATTCTATTCTATTGCAAAATGTTTTAGCACGCTGATCTTATTATTCAATCAGATTGTTAGACTATTTAGGTACTTAATTTGTAATAATTATTATGTAAGTTGTGGTTGCCTATAAAAGGGTTAGCACCGTGCATGTTAATGATTAAGATATTTGTTAAAGAATTGTGTATAACCTGTTGGTAATCCTAATAAACAAATTGAAATTGAAATTTCAAAGTTCATCCTGTATTTATATAAAGACCTTTGATTGGATTTCCACTTATATTCAAGAAAAAACATAGATTTAAACTCTAGCGATAGACTTGCCCTTGCATAGAAGCAAAATGCTCCCCTTGAATGAGGTGTACGCACCTGATTGATGTTCCCGAGTTCACTTCGTCACTATGGCAATGACAGACCGCAATGTGTCATTTTGTGTTGTTTTGTGTGACATGTTGTTTGTTTGAACGAGCTTGTCTATCGCTAGAGTAATATGTCTATGAGAAAAAACAAATTTAATTCAAAAAGGAATAACTTACTACTGTATATCTCTGAACACCAAATCAGGTTCCGACTCAAAATCAAACATCTCATCAGTGTTGCCATATTTCTTCAATTTCTCCTCCAACTCGATGTTGCCAGCGCACAAAAGTCTCTCCTCGTCTATGGTAGATAACGTCTCATTTTCTAACGGCAATGGTTCACTGCAGGTTAAGTTTTGATAGATGGCGTTAGATTTTAACGCAGCTGATGTAAGGTGGTTAAGGTAGTGTTTTAGGGGACGTATGAAGCAATCGCAGTGGAGGTTGTTTCCTGAAAGAAAAACAGAATTTTAAAATATACTAGAGTTAACCCGCGACTTCGTCCGCACAAATTATATACCAGATTTTAAGTTAGATCATAAGCTATCAAACAGAAAAAGTTTCATCAAAATCTGTTCAGTAGTTTTTGCGTGATGCGCGAACAAACACACAATTTTGTCAATAGTTGGCTTGGCGCTGCGTCATTTACACACCACAGTCAAACCACACGTCTCATGAAATAGTCGGTATATGAAAAATTTCTCTCAGCCTAAACTTCACTTTTTCTTGTTTGTTTTGAAACATTTTTTTTATTTTATATTTTTGTAGTTGTAGGTATCTTATTAGACTTTATTTCTCCCAACTTCTTATGTATTAGATCCACTATCAGATCACTACCAAAAAAGTGTTGTTAATCAAGCTGCGGGGGTGCCTGGAGACTTACAATTCTCAGGTTTACCTTATGGTTTACCTACGTTAGGCTCCAATCTCCCTCAAATTGTTGTTTGTATAAAATGCGTGTATTATTCCTGTGTATCTATGTGTACTAGTATTTAACAATTTTTGGAGAAAATAAATAAATTTATTATTATTATTTTCCCCAAATTTCCCATTCCCTCTCCACACGCACGGCGGCTACTAATATTTAATTTTAACGGATGTTAGAAATACATTTGATAATCTCTGCTTACCCTCAAAATACACCTTCAACCCATCACTCACGATCTTCTTGCTCAACTCAGGGTAGAACTCGGTGAGCTCATTATTCCTCACGTCCAATATCTTCAACCGAGTCGCGTTCACAATGTTCGCTACGGGCAACACTTTCAGATGGTTGTTCTGTAGGTGTAACTCTGTTATGTTCTGTGGCAGATTGAATTTTAGTTCCGCTGGAAATTAAAAAGATATTTTTAAGCAACGTCTTAAGGCCGGTGCCAGACTTAGCATTAAGGCGCAATAGTAGGACGAAATACCTTGGAGGCAACAAATATTTTTCACTTTTCGACTAGATGTATACAATTTACCGAAAAGTCATACGTCAGTATTCTTGGATAGTTTATCTAGTGAAGTCATAAATTGAATAGGTACACGATTGGAATTACTTCACTCGATATAAAATCGTCACAGAGATGACGTATTTTCGTGTAGGTATTTTTAAACAAATTTCTAATTTTAGAAGAACTTAAAATAGTTTCTGATTTTTGGTCATATTCACCATTAGTTTATCTAGTGAAATAATAAAAAAATCTATAAAAAATACTTTTATTAATTCTTTTTAATCGAAAATACGGCACACGCACGCACTTTTCGGAGGGCTGGGCAATCGCGTTTCTCATAGAAAATATTCGTCTGAACCTATGGCCCCTTAAGCTATGTTCAAAGTATTGCTGTCTCTTTCCACCTCTCTGAAGATAATATGACACAATGAGACATAGTTCTTCACGTGTTTTGAACACATGTCTTAAGGGACGTGTCGCCATCTACTGGCGTTTTTAAAAACTACGAACTCGCAAGTCCGATATTGAGACAATTTCATTGTAAAACCCAGGTGTAGTGTAACATAAAAAAATTACAAAAATAATTCGAAAACTTACATGTTTTGGAAATAATATCTTCCAATTGGTTGTCGGATAAATCCAAAACTTCTAGCGAAGTAAGATTGCCGAGGACATCTGGAAAAAATGATAACAATTATTAAAATAAATAAATATACTTAATAATATATGAATTCGAGTGAGTTTGATTCGATAATAATACATAGTAGATACACCGAGGACAGGAAAGTAAGAAAGGAGGCCGAACATGTGATCTGAGACTTTCTTATTTACTGTCCGAGGTTAGTAAGCTACTTTTCTCCTCGACAAAGGTGGAAAGCGGCAACTTCGTTTAGCGCAGCGGGACGACAATTAACGCTTTCCGTCCGGTATCTTAATATCATTTGTATGATCATTTGTAAAAGTATCTTAATATAATTTGTATGATCTGGCAAAAAAAAATTTCTTATTATAAATGATTTCCTTTCCACCCGTATTTTTACTGGACTACAGTGTATGTATAAATGTGTATCGCACTTACTATTCCTAATATCATTAATGTCATTGCCAGATAAATCCAACTTCTTGATCTTCTGTCCCCCGACGGTGATATCGAACGTGACGACCGGTATCACGTTGTGACTCAGGTCCACTTCCATCAGCCTGTACGGGATCCACGGGCTGTACGGAAACATCTTTTTCGTTAGGAAACCGAAGTTGTTGTGCGATAGGTTCACCTGGGAATTATAAATATGGGTTAATTGTTTGATTGAACTAAAAAGACAGAAATTATAAATACGGGGAACCGGTCTAAATTTTGTAAACCATAATTCGATTTGTTCCGGATTCGTCGCGTTCCGGACTCGTCGTGTTCCGAACTCGTCGTATTCCTGATTCGTCGTATTCCAGTTTGGTCGTAATACGTACAGTCAGCTTCAGAGAAACGTGACCCCCTATCTAAAGCCGTTTTGGAGATAAATGGGAACATTGGATGTGCACAAACAAAAAAACAAACAACCTCTTACCCTAAACGCATACACGTTCTCCGTTCCGTCGTGGGTAAATAATATGGCATCGACTGTATTACGACGAAACTGGAATACGACGAATCTGGAACGCGGCGAATCCGGAACAAATCAATAATTCAGATAATATGACGACCCGATAGCACAGTCGGTAGTGAACCTGCCTGCTGTGCCGAGGGTCGCGGGTTCGAATCCCGTAAGGGACGAATATTTGTATGATGAATATGAATATTTGTACCCGAGTCATGGATGTTTGTATCTATATATGTATTCTATATCGTTGTCTAGTTATCATAATACAAGTCCAGGCTAGTTTCTGGTACTTTAAATGTGACTAGATAATTTGTGTGACAATGTCCAAGATATTTATTTATTTATTTATAATTTCTCCCTATTACCACAATTGATATGACAGGAGAATTTTTGAGATTGTAACGCCATCTAGTCATTAAATTATTTTCTTTCTTTATGAAAACGTCTCAATCTTTCCATCTTATCGAACACACTTACAATTTCTAATGATAAACAGTCATCCAACAATCCATTAGTTTTGTTATCTATTTTTTCCAACGTATTGTAGGACAGATCCAATTTCCTGAAACAAAATGCGTTATCAGCCATAAGAACACTGTTAGGTAAGAGCGAGATATCTTCTGGATAAGATTCGACCTGGAGTGCGATTTTTGAATCTCATACGGTGAGCTCAGCAGTTGAAAATGTCAAAATTACTATGGAAATAAGCATCTTTCTACTGCTGATTTGACTTTCAAAAATCGCACTACTGAAGTATTATTTTTGAAAGTGAAATCAGCAGTAGAAAGATGCATATCTCCATAGTAATTTTGACATTTTCAACTGCTGAGCTCACCGAATGAGATTCAAAAATCGCACTCCTGGTCTCACCATCAACACAGTATTCTAGGTAAGTCATACAGAACGGCCACTCCGTCAACCTGAGCTCAGTTGTTTCTGGTATAGAGGAACTGAAGTGGAAGGTTCCTCCATAGAAAAGGGAAGTACTTCCGCCAGGCTAGGTGTGATGCCTGGGAACCGGCCGTGGTCCTAATGATGTTTGTCGGAACCTTGTATATATACTGAGACTCTGTGAGAATTCTTCTTGCGCGATTTATGTCTTGGCATGCAATTGTGAACCTTAGTGTAGCAGCTTACGGGTTTCCAATGTGCCATCGTCAATTGTCCTATGTCTTACTTTTTGCTAGGGGACTGCTAGCGCCATCTGTTGGCAAGTTGCTACAGTGGGATAGGTCCAGGTGGAATAAAGATGTAGAGAGGTGTAAGTCTTTATGGGGAGCGTAGTAATGTCCCCAATGTCTCAAAAGCCAATTAAAGCTGCTAATCTCCAGAACACTTAATTCTGCCCGTAACATATAGCAACGTCACCTAGACTGTAGTCATAGATGCTTTTCTTTCTTCTCTAAATGTGACAAAAGCCAATAAAACTCACCTCAAAGCGACTAATCCTTTAAACACTTCATTCTGCACGTGCCGCAGACTATTGTCGCTCAGAGATAGATGCAGCATTTGCTGTAGACCTTTGAACGATCTCTTCTCTAGCGAGCTCAGAAGATTATGAGATAGGTCCAGGTGGAATAACTAGGTAGCGAGGTGTAGGACCTTTTGGAGCATGTAGTAATGTCCCCAATGTCTCAAAATCAAACGAAACTTACCATAAAGCAACTAATATGCTGGACCCTTAATTCTGACCGTATCACATGATAGCACTGGAGTAAGTTGATGCATTTCTTTCTCCTCTAGACATCTCAAAAGCCTATAAAACTGACAAAATGACTGTCAAAGAAGCAAGATAAATGTGTCAGAACACAGGAGTGACTATATGAATGTAAACCGACCCCAAAGCGACTAATCTCCAGAACACTTAATTCTGCCCGTATCATATAATAACACTAGAGTCGGTAGATGCATTTATTTCTCATCTACATGCCAGAAAAGTCAGTTAAACTCGCCTCAAAGTGATTTAACCTTTGAACACTTAATTCTGCCCGTATCATATAATAACACTGTAGTCAGTAGATGTATTTCTTTCTCATCTACATGCCACAAAAGTCAGTTAAACTCGCCTCAAAGTGATTTAACCTTTGTACACTTAATTCTGCCCGTATCATGTAATAACCCTGGCGTAAGTAGGCGCTTTTCTTTCTCTTCCAAATGTCACGAAAGCCAACAAAACTCACCTCAAAGCGACTAATCCTTTAAACACTTCATTCTGCACGTGCCGCAGACTGTTGTCGCTCAGAGAGAGATGCAACAGTTGCTGTAGACCGTTGAACGATCTCTTCTCTAGCGAGCTCAGTTGATTGTAGGATAGGTCCAGGTGGAATATATATGTAGCGAGGTATAGGACCTTATGGAGCGTGTAGTTATGTCCCCAAATGTCTCAAAAGCCAATGAAACTTACGGAAAAGCGACTAATCTCCAGAACACTTAATTCTACCCGTATCATATAATAACACTAGAGTCAGTAGATGCATTTATTTTTCATCTACATGCCAGAAAAGTCAGTTAAACTCGCCTCAAAGTGATTTAACCTTTGAACCCTTCATTCTGCCCGTATCATATAATAACCCTGGCATAAGTAGGCGCTTTTCTTTCTCTTCCAAATGTCACAAAAGCCAACAAAACTCACCTCAAAGCGACTAATCCTTTAAACACTTCATTCTGCACGTGCCGCAGACTGTTGTCGCTCAGAGAGAGATGCAGCAGTTGCTGTAGACCGTTGAACGATCTCTTCTCTAGCGAGCTCAGTTGATTGTGGGATAGGTCCAGGTGGAACAGTGTGGGAAGGTTGCCGAAGGCTGAGCGGGATAGTGAAGTTAAGTTGTTCTCCTGGGAATTAAAACAACATAAATTACAGGGTGTTAGGGTAAAACAGTTGCATTACTTTAAGGGGTGTTTCTTTCCCATTTACCGACTTACCCATTTACTGATCAGCTTTCACTAAGAAACCTATAGGAAATTCACATTTTTTTTTGGACTAAACGCAGTACAGTAGCTGATCGAACGTTTGTGTGATAAAACGATTTGACACGCTAGTGTCGTGATAGTGTCGTGATAGTGTCGTCCTAGTGTCGTGCTAGTGTCGTGCTAGTGTCGTGCTAGTGTCGTGCATACAACAAATATAATTACCTGTAGATACAAGTACTGTAAACTGGAGAGTGTATTGAGCGCCTCCCACGGCGGCTTGGTGACTCCGTTAGATGATAGGTCCAGGGATTGTAACGTCAGCAGTCCAGAGAAACTGTCGCCTGATAGTCTGTGGACATATCGTAGGCGTAACGTATAACAGGAATATACGAATATTTATAAATATATTGGACATTGTCACACAAATCATCGGGTCCGAATCAGAAAGACAATCTAGTAAAATGTCTTTGTGGGGTGAACAACACAAAAGCAAAACGACTTACTAGTAAAATGTCTGAAATGAGGAATCGTCATTAAGGGTATATTATTCGAAGCGCGCTCCATACAAACGTACTAAGGTGATATTTTCAATACTAACCAATTAAAGTCAATGAAATTTTGCAGAAACAATCTAGAAACAAATTTCTATGCTTGTATGAAGTCAGATTTTCGTTAAAATGTATAGTTTTCAAGTTACAGTGCCACAAAGATTTCCATACAAATCTTAAATTAATCCTAGCATTGAAACTGTATATTTTAACGAAAATCTGACTCTATAGAAGCGTAGAAATGTGTTTCTAGATTGTTTCTGCAAAATTTCATTGACTTTAATAGGTTAGTATTGAAAATATCACCATAGTACGTTTGTATGCAGCGCGCATTTTCGCTCTCCGACTGGTACACTGCCACAGAAAAATAGAAAATGAATCTTTAAAATAAAACTACCTAGTCACATTAAAACTTTTTAAGTACCAGAATCTAGCTTGGACTTGTATTATGATGACTGATGTACAGTGTGAAATTGATATCATCTTAACTATTATAAAACCGTAAAATCATGAGGAATAAAAAAATAGCGGTTCTCTTCATATAAATTCAAATAACATTCGATAGCGCGATTTAAAAACGTGCAGCGCCATCTATTGACAAAATTGTTAGTTTGTTTGTTTGTTCGCACATCACGCAAAAACTACTGAACCGATTTTGATGAAACTTTTTTTGTTTGATAGCTTATGATCTGACTTAAAATCTGGTATATAATTTGTGCGGACGAAGTCGCGGGAAAACACTAGTTGATTATAAACATGTTACAGCCATGTTGTGCTATTTCGAATCAAATGAAATATTGAAAAATTTGTCTCGGGCGGGACTTGAACCCACGCTCTTCCAATCCGGGGAAACGTAACAGATTGAAAATTTCGTTCTCTGAGTAGTGGGCTCGGTGGTGTAATTGGTTAGTACGTTTCCCCGGTTTGGAAGAGCGTGGGTTCAAGTCCCGCACGAGACAAAAAAAATTGCAATCTTTCATTTGATTTGAAATTGATATCATTAGCATCCTTTTAAACTAAGAGTCTACCCATCAAACTGAACAGCTTTTCCTATGGGAGCAAACCAATCGGAGCAAAAAATCTGCTGTCCCATACATTTGAGTCGTGTAGGCAGCGGCGGCGGGTGCCGTTTAGTGCCAGAAGCGTAATAAATATCATGTAAATGATACAAAATGTCCGTGTGGTGTCGGCTAAGAGTAGCACCATCCCATTTCCTCCCGTGGGTGTCGTAAAAGGCGACTAAGGGATCTACCGGAGGATGGGCAGCAGCATCCTCTGAGTACATACATTCAATCCAACTGTGATCGCCAACCCGCCTGCCAAGCGTGGCGATTATGGCAAATCCCCCCATTTTTGGGGAGGCCTATGTCCAGCAGTGGACGTTTATCGGCTGATATGATGATGATGATGATGAAATGATACAAACCTGTCTTCAATGTTGTTGTTGGACAGATTCAATCGCAGTAACGCGTTCATGGTCGGCCAGGTGTTGGAACGGATCTCTGTCAGGTTGTTATGCGCCAAGTTCAGCTCTCTGTAATTAAATATTTTATTTTTATTAATTGTTATACAGGGTCACCGAACAAATAGTAATATAACAAAAGCGTGGTTTAAATTAAACCAGTTTTTTTTTCATTTATTTTACAGCCATGTTGTGCTATTTCAAACATCACCTAGCTCGCTTTCACCTACCGCTACCCAACATAATTAGACTACTAATAGAGCCTCGTTTATTTATTTATTTATTTAAAGGTTTGCTAACGATACATTCACAATTATACATATTTTTAAACACACAGTGGCGTGTCGTTATCTTAAATCTAAAAAAAATCCACATACCAATCTTAAATCTTAAAACCCACGTACCAATCTTAAATCTTAAAATCCACATACCAATCTTAAATCTTAAAACCCACGTACCAATCTTAAATCTTAAAACCCACGTACCAATCTTAAATCTTAAAACCCACGTACCAATCTTAAATCTTAAAACCCACGTACCAATCTTAAATCTTAAAAGACACTCACCCCAAACTGATAGGAATCTGGAACACCTCCAAGTGGTTATAACTGAGATCAAGTGTCCTACAGCTTGCCAACTTAGCTAGACTACTAATATAACCCCATTAACTAAAATTACACATACTAATCTTAAATCCTAAAATAGACTTACCAATCCATAAAATACACTACCAATCTTAAATCTTAAAACCCACGTACCAATCTTAAATCTTAAAAGACACTCACCCCAAACTGATAGGAATCTGGAACACCTTCTCCAAGTGATTATAACTGAGATCAAGTGTCCTGCAACTTGCCAACTTAGCCAGACTGCTCTTAGACACGTCTCTTAGTCTATTGTGAGATAAATCTAGATCTAATACTGTAGGTATTGTGCCGAAGGTCGACGGCTTTATTATCTCCATTGCATTGTGACTTAGGTTTATGTATCTGAAAAAAAATATATAGAATGTTTTTTTTTTTATATTATTTAGTCACATTTAAAGTAGCAGAATCTAGCCTGAACTTGTATTATGATGACTAGACAACGATATAGAATACATATATAGATACAAACATCCATGACTCGGGTACAAATATTCATATTCGACATACAAATATTTGTCCCTTACGGGATTCGAACCCGCGACCCTCGGCACAGCAGGCAAGTTCACTACAGACTGTGCTAACGGGCCGTCATAAAAATACACATCAAACCTGTTAAAAAACAAGTCAAATCTGTTTAAAAAATATATACAAAATCACGTGTTTTACAATACAATTGATCGAATTGATAAAAAAAAACTACACGTTGGATTGATAACTTTCTATTTTTAGGGTTCCGTAGTTGAACCCTTATTTATACTCTCGCTCATTCTGTCTGTATGCCTCATTTTTGTACCTATTGAAACAAAATTTGGCACGAAAAACATTGCCCAAAGCAGTAGCACAGTCATAAAAAAGTCTGTGGAGAGGTATGGACACTTAATTACAGTGTCCGGGTTCGAATCCGCACGGACGGCATGCCAATAAGTTGTTCTAACTTATGTACGTAACACCGACTGCTCTCAAACGGTGAAGGAAAACATCGTGAGGAAACCTGCATACGCTGAAGAAGAAATTCCGATGCGAATGTGAAGTCTACCAATCCGCATTGTGCGCGCGTGGTGGACTAACGCCCAAACACCCTACCTAGGGCCTGTGCCCTGCAGTGGGACGTATATACAGGGTCCTTCTTAATATGCTGACACTTTTTTAAGGGGATGTTCAGACCATCAAACTGAACAACTTTCTCTATGGGACCAACATCGAAATCGCGAAAAAAAAAACAGCTGTCCCATACATTTGGCTCGAGTAGGTTTGAAGTTTTGTATGGAGGGGCTGATTTTTTTTTCACGATTTCGATGTTGGTCCCATAGAGAAAGTTGTTCAGTTTGATGGTCTGATCATCCCCTTAAAAAAGTGTCAGCATATTAAGAAGGACCCTATACAAGGTGTTACAAAACTACAAATAAACATTTAAGGGGGTGGTGTAGACCATCAAACTGAACAACTTTCACTATGGGACCAATACCGAAATCGCGAAAAAAAATATTTTTGTTCTATACTCTACAAATCGACTAGAGCTAAAATATGTATGGGATTTAAAATTATTTTTTCGCGATTTCGATGTTGGTCCCATAGAGAAAGTTGTTCAGTTTGACGGTCTAAACAACCCCCTTATGAGTTTCAAAAATTTATTGTTACTTATGAAACACCTTGTATAGGCTGATGATGATGATGGTCCGCCATGCTGTATTTATGATGACGTATAAACCTAACAACCTATCCTAAGGCCTTTGTTCAAACTTTGTCCAAAAATAGTAGATTACACCCCGAGGGCATGAAAGTAAGAAAGGTCTCAGATCTGAGGGTTTCTTATTTACTGCCCGAGGTTACTATATTTCTCCTCGACGGAGGTGGAAAGCGGCAACTACGTTTAGCGCAGCGGGACGACAATTGACGCCTTCCGTCCGGAGGGGAGAAAAAACAATATTAGATTCCTAACAAATATGACAGAGTACTATAATCGAAAAAACTTACCTGATAGAGAATAAGTTTTGAAACACAGCGTTAAATATTTCAGTCAAATTATTGTATGACACGTCGACCGTATGGAGTTCATATAACTTAGGGAACGCCATCTTTGGGATGCTCGTTATAAAGTTGTGCGAAGCGTTGAGCACTCTTATACCGGTCATGTTAGATATTGGTATCTGAAAATACGATAAAATATACAATAATATACAAGGTGTTACAAAAATACAAATAAACATTTAAGTTGGTTGTTTAGACCATCAAACTTAACAGCTTTCACTATGGGACCAATATCGAAATCGCGAAAAAAAATATTGATGTTCCATACTCTACAAATCGACTAGAGCTAAAATATGTATGGGATATCTGATTTTTTTTCCGCGATTTCGATGTTGGTCCCATAGACAAAGTTGTTCAGTTTGACGGTCTAAACAACCCCCCTTAAGAGTTTTAAAAATTTATTGTTACTTATGAAACACCCTGTATACTGGTTTATAAAGTCTTAGGGTTGAACTACACATGGCCGCACGCGATCGCATTTTTCCGTCGCTCCATCCTTTTCTGTCACTCAGGAACGTCATTTGCTAGAGCATATAAGATAGACGGAATGCGATCGCGTGCGGCCATGTGTAGTTCAACCCTTACCGATGTACCTGCGCAGTTGAAAAATTTTAATAGAATACAGACTATAGATAGATTTTACTAGAAATTATATTGACACATCAGGATGTGCCACCTTCAATCCCATGCCGCTATTGGCTAATTGTTTCCACGCCCTTTTCGCTGCTATCCGACTTCAAAAAAATTTTTAATTAAAAATGAGATGATTGAAGAGCGGACTTATTTTCCTGGTCGTACTATACCATCAGATGATAAATAAATTCAAACAAACACACACACATAAATAAAATAGCATTAGCATATGCTCACGACTTTATTGCCCGAGGGGGTAAACAGAGATATTCTGAAATCTGAGAACATCCACGTTCCACCAGTAGTACCGAAACTCTGTCCAGTGTGACGGGGGGTGAGCCCGTCGCCACTTGTAATGGACAGTGGGTACTATACACGCCTCGAAATTGAAGCATGCAGGTTTCCTCACGATGTTTTACTTCACCGAAAACAACGTACATAAATTCCGAAAAATTCATTGGTCGGCCTGGACGGGAATCGAACCATCGCCTCCTGGTTAAAAGTCCAAGGTTACTCGCCACTGGACCACCACGGCTTTTTTATATTAAACTAGAGTTAACCCGCGACTTCGTCCACATAAAATATATACCAGATTTTAACTCAGATCATAAGCTATCAAACAAAAAAAGTTTCATCACAATCGGTTCAGTAGTTTTTGCGTGATGCGCGAACAAACAAACAAACACACAAACTTGTCAATAGATGGCGCCGCACGTCATTTAAATCGCGCTATCGAGTGTTATTTGAGTTTATATGAAGTGAACCGCAACTTTTTTATTCCTCACGATTTTTACGATTTTATAATAGTATGGAGGTGCTACTTGGGAATATTCCTCCATTGAAAGGGAAGATCTTCCACCAGGCTTAGTGTGAAGCCTGGGGACCGGCCGTGGTCCAACAGTTCTTAGTTGGACCTGGTATATATATCGAATCTCTGTGATTATTTCTCTTGCGCGATCTATGTCTCGCATTCGATTGTGAACCTTATTTGTAGTAGGTTACGAGTTACGTATTTACGGTGAACGTTGTCTTTGTATGGAGCATATTTCTGAGAGCGACGGTATCGCCATCTGTTAGCTTCTTTGCTATAACTTGTGGGTGTTGACATCTATGGCAACCCCCACAATAGTTATAAGATAAGATACATACCTGACTAAAATCTTCAATCTCATTATACGAAACGACAAATTCCGAAGCGTAGCTGTTTTCATCGAACGCCCCCTTCTTTATTACTTTCAGTTTATTATAACTCAAGTCAAGTAATGTCATGTTGTTGCAGTTTTGGAAGGCGTTCTTCTCTATGGTGTCGAGCAGGTTGTGGGATATGTTCACTGTTGCTAGGTAGAGATCTGTGAACGCCTGTGTGTCTATTGTTGTTATTTTGTTTTCAGCTAAATTTATTATCTGGAAAAAGAAAAATGTAACATATATTCACTTACAAGTCATTAACCACATCCAGATAAGTTTTAGATAGCCTATGCAACAGATAAAATTTATTTATGACAAATAAATGATATGGTCTATTTATCTGATGAATGAAATACATAAATATATAACGGTCACAGGCACATACATTGTAACGATCCCAAGCAAGCCTCAGGCTTTTTGTTATGGGAACCATACAACAACGGCACAAACATGTAACATCCATGATCTAACTAGGATTCGAACCCAGGACCCTGGTTTGGAAATCCGGCGTGGTAACCATTACACCAACCGGGTCGTCAAATAGACCATATCGTTTATTTGTCATAATAATAAAGGGTCCTTCTTAATTATGTTGACAGTTTTTTAAGGGGATGATCTGGAGGCGATTTTTGAAAGCCATACGTTTAACTCAGAGGTAGAAATTGTAAAAATTATTATGAAGATATGCATCTTTCTACTGCTGATTTGACTTTCAAAAATCGCACTCCTGGAGTATGATTTTTGAAAGTTAAATCAGCAGCAGAAAGGAGCATTATCTCCATAGTAATTTTGACATTTTCAACTGCTGATTTGAACGTGTGAGTCTCAAAAACCAGACCGTCAAACTGAACAACTTTCTCAATGGGAATCGAAATCGCGAAAAAATTCTGCTCTATTCTACGCTTGGGTCGAGCAGGTTTGCTATTTTATATGGAATAGCTGATTTATGTTGGCGATTTAGATATAAGGCCCATAGAGAAAGGTGTTCAGTTTGATGGTCTTATGGAGAACTGGCAACTTGGGAATGTTCCTCCATTGAAAAGGGAAGATCTTCTAGCAGGCTTAGTGTGAAGCCCGGGGACCGGCCGTGGTCCAACAGCTCTTAGTTGGACCTTGTATATATATCGAATCTCTGTGATTATTTCTCTTGCGCGATTTATGTCTCGCATTCGATTAAACTTGTTCTGACAGGTTTGCTCCCATGGTATAAGTTTTTCAGTTTGATGGGTAGTATATGTGGTTTTAAGGTTAATTATACTTTTGCTTACACCCTGTCTACTACAAATACAGTGAGGCTAGCATGGCAGCAAGAAAAAAGCCATGGGATAACTTTGTCGGGCGCGTCATTCTAGACCGGCTCTCTGTGTTGTGTACTGTGTGTGATGGGAAGTGAGCCCGTCGCCACTAATTGTAATGTATAGTACCTAGGTACAATACTTGCCTCGAAATTGAAGCATGCAGGGTTCCTCACGATGTTTTCCTTCACCGAAAAGCCAGTGGTGTTACAAGCATAAGCATATGCTCACGACTATATTCCCCGAGGGGGTAGTCAGAGATATTCTGAAACCTCAGAACATCCACGTTTCACCAGTAGTACCGAAACTCTGTCCAGTGTGACGGGGGGTGAGCCCGTCGCCACTTATAATGGACAGTGGGTACAATACACGCCTCGAAATTGAAGCATGCAGGTTTCCTCACGATGTTTTCCTTCACCGAAAAGCATAAATTCCGAAAAACTCATTGGTACGAGTCGGCCTGGACGGGGATCCAACCAACGCCTCCAGCACGGCATGCAAGGTTACTCGCTGGACCACCACGGCTCTTACTTGATGTAAATAGGGTCCCGTTTTCACCCTTAGAGTACGGAACCCTAAAAACTAGGTTCTTGTAAACATATTTAAGGTTTTAAAATAGTTAAGTAAGTTATTTTGTAAAGCTGAAGGAACTTTTAACAAAACTTAGCTTACTCGTGTCGTGTGCTTGACAGCACGTGTAAGCTAAGAATGAAGGCAACAAACTCGTTCCCCTTTTGTTACCAAACTTTGACCCTTTTTCACATTTAAAAGCTCACCTCAGCGTATTTGACTTGTTGGAACATCTGGTAGTCCACTTTAGTGATCTGGTTCCTGGCTAGGTCTACGGTACCAATCCTGGTCACAGCTGAGAACGTCCCGCGTCCCACGTCCGATATATAATTGTCTTGTAGGAAGAGACGTCTGAAATATAACATAAGTTTGTCTGTAGGGTTGAAAATATTTAAAAAAACTGGTTACGGTCACTTATGTCAGTGGTTACGGTAATGATGTTTAGGGTAACACTAACAGTATAGGTTGCAATGCAAGTGACAGCCTAGTAAATACTGAAACGGGGAATTCTGACCATCAAACTGAACAACTTTCACTATGGATCGACACTCAGGAAACGCGAGAAAAAATCGGATGTTTCATACAAAACAGCTCTACCTACTCGACTCAAAAGTATGAAAACGCAGATTTTTTTTTTCATTTCTCCTGAGAGTGGCTCCATAGTGAAAGTTGTTCAGTTTGATGGTACCATGAGTTTTCACCTTACTTTACTACTGTAGTTACATCTCCACTTTTGTATTGAATTTCGTACAGCGCTCCTAGTGGTTACGTTGAGAACTAATTTCTGCCATACGAATTCGGTGTGTCAAGTTTTTTTTTGGAGGGCTGAATCGAAAACCATTTCGAGATAATTGTCTCAATAATCATATTTTCTATGTCAGAGATTTTAAAATGAAAGGATTACAGATATTTTTAATAAAATAACGTCGTTTTTCGGTCCGTCCAGTGACGTCACTGGCATACCTGGGAACTCCTTGGTAAACATAAAATTAACTTATAATAACAGACCATTAAGAAAAAAAAATACATTACAATGTCAGAATTTGACATTTGATGTTGCCGTATCTGTTTCCAGCATAGAGTTAGAAAGAGGAGGCAGGTTTTAATTTTTTTAAATACAGCTGTAGGTAGTTTTTCTCCATGGAGTTCGAATTATTTTCTCTCCACCATTTTTGCACTTGGAGATTACAGATCAAAATAATTTAAAAGTTCGATTTATATCGATAAACTCGATGAATCGCAATAAGAATGAAATAGGTGTCTTAAAATTATGTCTTCTATCCGTAAAAATTATAAAAATGATGACCAAAAAAAACTTGACATAGGTACCGAATTGGCGACGTAACTACAGTAGTAAAGAACGGTGAAAACTCATGGTAGGCCCTCTGAACTCACCGTTTCAGTATTTGCCAAGCTGTCACTTACAGCCTGTACAATATCATAGTTTTTTTTTTTTTTTTTTTTTTTTAACCTATTACGTCCCACTCCTGGGCAAAGGTCCCCTGAACTCTTATGGTTAGGTAAAAAAATGACAGATGTTTTATTTATGACAGTCTGTTTATTTTTATTTTTTTTGTTTGCTCGAGTATCACGCAAAAACGACTGGACAGATTTTCATAAATCTATTTGTGTTTAAACACAATCTTCATAAATCTATTTATTATGTTTATCTGTTTGTGTTTTGTGTCTATTTGTTTATCTAAACTATTATAAAACTGTAACTGAAGTGTGTTTTACAAAAAAAGATTACGATATGGTTTTTAGGTATCCCTGACTCGAAATCAACCTTTTTTAGAAATTTTGTCTGTCTGTTAGTTTGTGTGTTTGTTTATTTGTTTGTTTGTTTGTTTGATTGTTCGCGCATCACGCAAAATCTACTGAACCGATTTTGATGAAACTTTTTTTGTTTGATAGCTTATGATCTGACTTAAAATCTGGTATATAATTTGTGCGGACGAAGTCGCGGGTCAACACTAGTACTTAATATGATTAAGCTTAAAACTGGTAAGAAAAAAAAAGTATCAAAGTGTGCTCATGTACAGAGATAAGGAAAAGACATTACAAATAATAATAAAAATTATCCATATAAAAACTTATTTTATAAAAACTGATAAATATTGCTCTATTCAAATGTATGTTTTGTTTGTGACGCCATCTTGTTAACATCGCTGTTCTGTTCAAGCATCGTGAGATCGTGGTATGGAGAGCCATAGGTGAGGTAAAAAATAAATAAAAAGCTTACCTCAAAAACCGCATACCTCTGAAACTATTCCCATCCAGCTTCTTTATCTTATTGTTGTCTAAATGTAACACTTTCAACACCGTGTTCCTTGCAAACATACCTCTGTAACATTAAAACATAGTAAACAATAAATAATTATGCTCAAGATCATACACGGGGTTACAAAAGTACAAATAAACATTTAAAACTTTTAAGATAACAATTGATTAAACAGTTGAAGGGTTAAAGGACGTGGCGCCATCTACTGGAGTTATAACCTGCTAACCATATCCAAATTTCATTAACACTTACCCACGGACTTGAAAGAAATACGGACCGAATATTGCACTAAAAAGATGTGAAGCATGCAAGATAATACAATCTCGTTTGTTCTACAAGGGACCTACACTCACACAGATGCACTAGCTCTAGGCGCAGGTGCTACAACCCGTCACCTTATGTACCGCGTGACAGCACGCACAAAAAAGAAATGGGTGCTTCACTCATGATTAGACGAGATTACGTCTGGTTCTTCTTTTAAGTCTGTGCACTAATCTAAATGAAATGTCAATGTTACATAATTAAAAAATATATAATAAAAAGAAACCTACCAAATTAAAACTGTATAACCTCACATTGCAATAAGTACGGATACAACGACCTCTTTCTTTACGTGAATTATACATTCGTTCTTTTAGTACTGGGTGTGTAAACACCAGAAGTAAAATTGTTCCTTGTATAGTTACTCTTCTATAAATCTAAGTTTGGTCGAATTCGGCCTAAGACTTACCTAGGTATTTCAGCAATTTGATTATGACTGGCATTACACCAGCCCAGCTTTGTGAGGTCCCCTATATGAGATCCATCCAGTTTTGTTATATTGTTGTAACTGAAATAAAAAACAATTCATTCATTTATATGTTGTTCGTTACGAGCTTTTAAGTAAAAACATAAGCTTTTAAACAAAATTCATTAAAATTGGTGCAGTAGTTTTTTGTGATGCTTGCTCGAACAAACCATCTATCTATCTATAACGTCACACCTCTTTCCCAATGGGGTAGGCAGAGACCAGAGCGCGCAATCTACTACAATCCTTACATACCTCTTTTGCCTCATTCACATTCATACATCTCTTCATACATGCCCGTCGGTTTCGAGTACTCCGCACCTCCCCTTTTTGTAGACGCAACTGATTTGATCAGAATACGTCCTACGAGGGCGCCCTCTGCCGACACATCCACTCACTTTAGCTCCATATATCTCTTTTGTACATCTGCTATCACTCATCCTCTCCACATGACCAAACCAACGAAGCATACCCTTCTCTATTCTTGTCACAACATCTTCAATTTTCAATTTACATCGATCTCTACTCACGCAATTTCTCACTCTATCTCTCAGCGTAACTCCACACATCGAACAAGCCAATAGACTCAAAAATAAAAAAATATATTTTTTGAGTCAGGGGCACCTAAAAACCTAATCTAATATCTTAAATGTACAGACACACTTATTTTAGTTTTATAATAGTTTAGACTTTTGTTGACCCAAAAACAATATTTTTCGTTCGGCCTGGAGTGCGATTTTTGAAAGTCATTCGGCGAGCTCAGTAGTTGAAAATGTCAAAATTGCTATGGAGATACGCATCTTTCTACTGCTGATTTGACTTTAAAAAATCATACTTCAGGTGTGCGATTTTTGAAAGTTAAATCCTCAGTAGAAAGATGAATATCTTCTTAGTCATTTTGACATTTTCAAATACTGAGCTCAGCAAATGAGATTCAAAAATCGCACTCCAGATGTCTTAAAAATAATCACCACATCTTTCCCCGTCAATGCTGACCTCTCGGTGAGCAGATCGGTGGTGATGACGGCGGTAAACTGTGGTGTATTCCTCTCTCACTAGCACACATTTACTAGTATCTTCTTGTCAGTGCGAGCACGTTTGTATGAGTGTCCAAGGTAAGATGATACATACTATAAAGTATGACGAATTATTTATATTATAATAACAAACATACCTTAAATCTAAAACTTCAGTATCTCTAAGACCCTTGAATTGGTTTCGTTTTAATGTTGCTAGTCTATTGCCGTGCAGATCTAGTGTCTTCAACTTTTTTAGGTTCTGAAACAACATTACATTGCATTAATTACATTAACTAATTAATTGATAGCAATTATTTATAATCATCTTATCGTGTGGGCAAGCCCTGGTGTCAGTTTTTTCACACCGCCTTACGGCCTCTGACGTGGTTTTTATGTAACGACTGCTACCACCAGAGATAGTAGCCGGGACCGACGGCTTAACGTGTCATCTGAAGCATGGAATCATCTTTCTTTTCAGACTATCAGGGGCTTCAGCCTGGAATGTCCTAACCAACTGGGGGAAAACGCACAAAGTGACATATCACTAGGTGTCCCCGTGGGAATCGAACCCACTACCTCCGTGTCAATGTTTTCACCATTAGACCATAGAGGCAGGCAGGTGGTATTTACTAATAATATTCAAGAATTTAAGTAAAATATCTGATCTGCTTAAGAAAGCTCTGTTATCTTTGATAAACAACTTTAAGATAGAAATAATCGCGATTTCGATGTCGGTCCCATAGATAAAGTTGTTGTCTGTAGGTCTGATTAAAAAACCGTCCGCATAGACAGCAGAAAAAGGACCCGACACATTCATGACAGTACTCATAAAATAAGATATCTTAAATTTTATTACATTATTTGTTTATTAAGAGACGTAAAATAATAAGTAGATAAGTAGATACAATGTAGGTATCTACTTATTATTTTTCTAAAACATATCATGTCTTAGATAAATAATTATTCAAGGATTTATTATTTACGAGGCATTGATTTAAGAAAAACAGTCTTAAAATCATTTATGTTATCTTAAAAATTTCTTTATCCTATTTCGTCCCATTGTTGGACAAAGGTCCCGTTGCCATTCTGCTTCGTGAGCATCCAAACTTACTTTAATCTTCTTTTTTCGTTTCTTTTATCCACGGACTTGAAAGAAATACGGACGTAATGTCACACTAAAAAGATGTGAAGCATGCAAGGTCCTACAATTTCTTTTTTTCTACAAGAGACCGACACTCACACATGCCGACGCGCAGGTCCTACAACCGGCCGCCATTATGAGTACCGCGCGACAGGGCGACAGCACGCACACTCATATAAATGGGTGCTTCACTTTTGATTAGACGAGATTACGTCCGTATTTCTTTCAAGTCCGTGCTTTTATCTTATCTTTTGTTTGTTACAATTTATAGTTTACATTTCTTATTGTATTAAGTTTTTATTCATATTTACCTGGAAAGCCTCGGGTGGGAAGTCAGAAATAAGACCGTTAGAAAGATAAAGCCTCTCCAGCCTTCCAGCGGCTTCGCTGCCAGCGAATATATCTTTATTTAACTTTGTCATGAGATGCCCGTCTATTGACAATATCGATAAGTTGCTCAGGATCTGCAATTTGTAAGAAATAGTTAGTTATAGCCTGTAGAATCCCACTGCAGGGCAAAGGCCTCCTCTCACAAATAAAGATGAGAGAGAGTGGGCCATACTCCACCTCGCGGGCCCAGTGCATGTTGGTGGAGGCAAGATAGTGGTCAACTTGCTGTCTACAGAATTTAGAAGGAATAGTATAAAGAAAAAATTAACATTTACTGAAATTAAGTAAGTACCTACATTAAATGAGCCTGTCCGATCTATTTCATCAATTGTCATAGTGTTAATTTGTTAAAAAGTTTACTAAAACTGCATGACTCACTTTTTCTATACCGGAAGATTTTTTTCTCTCTCTAGTAATAAATAAAATCTCTCTTTAGTAATAAATAAAATCTCTCCTACCTAAACCTCTCAAGGACGGATCCAGAATTCTAGGGCCCTCCCTCTGGATCCATCCTTGAGATGTGTTTGGTCTAGGGGCATATATTGAATAGATAATAATAGCACAGCATAACTATATTAGTCCTCACAGTACGGCAACGGAAGTACTTGCGCAGAGCAAGGGTGGGGGGCTTGCGGGGAAGCGGGCGGCGCGGATTTTCCCAAGATCTGTATGAAGATTTTGGGATCGACTGCGCATGACTAAGTAAGTACCGGCGCGGCGGCGGGGCGCGGCGTATTACGAGCGTTGCCATACTATAAAAACTAATATAGTTATGCTGTGATAATAGTACAATATAGAAGCGAAACGATGGTTAAACCAACAAAAGATTGGTAGGAATATCTTGACATTTCGTAGGCGTGTTTTGACATTTAACGCGGGTTTCATTTCTATAGTGTACTATTATTGTAATCCTTTCGTCCCTCCAGGGTTGTGAGAGAGTGTTTCTTGGATTTTACTGCATTTTTGCCTCAAAAGCCCATTAATTGGCCGCTTCCGTTGTAATTTTCCTAATTTCATAAATAGAATGCTAACTTCCGCTTGTCATTTTCCCGCCATTCGCCAGCGTGCTGAATTGGCTCTGACGCCATTTTGTTCATTGTGTTTCCGGATTTTGACGAGTGCAGTTCTGCCTCAAAATACGCGAGTGAAAAAGTTCGAAATTTCCGTTATCGATATTAAAGTGAAATAATTTCGTTAAGTCACTCGTATAGTTTAGTTTTGTTCAAATTTGAAGCCCGTTTAGTGAATTCGGTTCGTCATGGCTCACGAAAGTCATTATATCGTCGAATCGAGGGTATATCGCCGCTCGCGTCGCGCCGCCGTGTTCCGCGCCACGTGGCTCGCGTCCAGCTCCCGCGCCCGGTGCCGCCCGCGCGGCGCCAGCTCCAGGTGCAAGCTGCAGGTGCAGCGCCGACGCGCTCCGCCGCCACGTGCGCCCCGTGTCTACAGTCTACAGTCGTTGCGAGTTGAGGTTTGATAACTCGCGGGCCAGGTTTGTGTTTTGACTTTGTACAACGCTTGGGTGCTCGGCCGCGCCGGCCCTCCATTTTCGAGGGAATTCTTCAAACCCCGTGCGCGGCATCCGGCCAAATTAAAACTACTTTGAGGCTAGGGTATTTTATTGCCTTAAGGTTTAAAGATGTTATACGACTAGCCTATTTTAATTTAACTAATGTCATGATAAATCTGAAAATTTGATAAATTTCCGATGATAAGCTGACATTATTGTTCGTTTTAGACGAATTACCGGTTTGACCGAGGTTAGACCGATATCGAATTTGACCGATGTCTTATACCCGTTAGAACGATATTTTCGAATGTCAGATCTGATAGCAGGAGCAGGGGCGGTGGGATTTCGATGATTTCCAATCTATTTAATTTTCATACACACATAATTATGTACATTGACGACCGTACTTCGATTTCGGAAAAGTTATCGCTACAAGTACCAACCATCTTCTGAGGTTGCAGATTGCGTGTGAGTGAATCGATAATTTAAAGAAAAGGGGGCGTCAGTAAAATGTTTGTCTAAAGTGATTAAAACCGAATAAGAATGGTTTCAATTATCTTGTATAACATTAGGTAACTTTTATTTTAACGGCTCAAAGAGCTGAATTACCTATGTTTTTCTTGTTACTAGCCGACTTATCGGAATGTTTAGCGAATGACCGCCATCGATCAGTTTGAGCCAAAATGATTTGAATATTGTTTTCGGTCTGTAACTTGATATTTCGACGGTCCCTACGTACATATTCCTAAGTGGTAGATACGTGATTTGCCTTTTATTGTTCCATGTCCTTCAGGTCACTCTATACTATCGATTAGTCAAAAAAAAATTAAACATTTTATGCAAATTGAACCTTAAATCCACACACACATTTCCCGTAACTACAAAATTAAGAAAAATTTCCGAAGTAAACTAACATCAGTGGTAGTTCAGTGATTCTACATTGGAACGTAATCCACGCCTGCTACGTAACTGCTACGCACTATGTTAGTTACGTTGTTTTACGTGGACAACTTTACATGCCTAAGCCAGGCCATGCCATGCAAGTGGTAGATAAGTTTTCTTACGTCGGAAAATAAAAGTACTTTTTATCAATAACTACCATTTAAGGCTTTTTATGTCGGAAATATTTTGTAAATATGATAAGAAAGTTGTATTTATGTTATTAAACTTCTGTAACTTCGTCTGGTTTTGGAAAAAAATATTGATTAGCCAGCCAAATTAACATCTTACAACCATCATGTCAATTCCAAATTGACATATTAGGTGAAAGTTGTTTATGACCAGGAAGCTGGCATACGTTTATGACTGTGCGCGTTTGTCATTATTTATAATAATTATAATGCTTTATGCAGAAAATAGTTTTAAAAAATTATGCGATGTAAAGAGGTCTATCAAAACCTCTTTATTTATTTATTTATTTCATTAATTGTACAAATTAAAACCATTTACCATGAGTTAACGAACGTGGCAATGTTGTTTAAGGCAATATGAACTAGAAAATTGGTTACGCCGATCACATGAGCGCTGATGTTTGTCGTGAAAGAGAGTAACAGTAGCTATAAGTAATATATGGGATGTTCAGATGGGAAGATGAATACCCCTCCATAATAGCCCTCTCCATTGCCCTTTGTGTGACTTTCAGGCTTTTTATGAGGCCAGGAGTGAGCTACTACGTCTCAATTTCGTATGTCAAGTACTTAATATTCTATCCTATTCTGTGTCGTCACTGGCAACACACACTGGTCAATGGCTTTCGTTTTGAGACACTGCAGTGTTTGACCGAGAAGATACTACGCAGTCCATACGTCCTGAACGATGTCCAGCCCAGTTAGATTCGTCTATTGACCTCTATCTCGAAGTGGGACCATCCTAACAGGATAGTTTGTCCCTGGTTAACATAATCGTAGTAACTTCGAACTCAGAGTCTACAATCTTTACAGGAGTGGGTGAACATGGACATTTGACATGATCTTCGTCTTGTCCATGGTAATTTTCAAACCAACTCGTTCGAAGGCTCTGCTAAGGTCATCAAGCATTCTACTGAGGTCCCCCATGCTCATCGTCATATTGACTATAATTATCTCACCCTGAGAGACTCAGCCCTTTCCAATCCAAAACCTTGAAAACATCTTCCAGTGCCACGGTGAACAGTTTCAGAGAAATAACGTCTCCATGCCTCACACCTCGCTGCGGTAGGTAGGATAGGTATCTATTCTGGTCATGTAATCGGACTGACATAGTGGCAGTAGCATTTGAGCACTTCCAAGTACCTACCAGTAGTCAACTTTTAATCGCTGGAGAGACTGCAGTACAGCACATGTCCCATTCAAATCAAAAGCTTTTTCGTAGTCCACGAACGCCAAGCAACGAGGCAGAGCGTATGTATGTGGTACGCGGTGCTAAAGTTTGTTCGGAACCCAGGTTACTCGGGAGGTTGGAATTCGTCCAAATGAGCGCGACACGGTTCGTATCAACTCTCGAAAACAGCTTATAGACATGGCTAAGAAGTGAGATGGGCTTATAGTTCTTCAGTAGGGCATTATCGTCCTTTTTAAAGAAGAGAACCATCAAATTTCTGTTCCATGTCTGCGGCGATTTCCCCTCAAGTATGACGAAGTCAAACAGCTTCTGAAGGGCTTAAAGACCGGTGTCAATAGTGACACCCACCACACCAATTATTTGTTTTGAATTAGATTGGTACTCATATCGTATGGTCAACAAGTCGCCTTATAATATTGTCAGTTTATCAAAATAGTAAAGTCTACTACTAGAGCACCGCCATAGCATTTATCGCTCTATTCCATCAAATGAATTTCTGGAAAAATAGCTTTACGAGATATGGCCGCCTTTGATACCCTTCTCGTCTATGTTGTAAATTGTATTTGGCTGTTTCTGACGAGTAAATATAGAATAATATATATTTTATGTTATCAATATTGCTAAGTCTCAAATTAGTTACTTTGCTATTAACAATATACTAAAACAATATAACAAAACAAACAATATACTACACATACTAAAGTACATGTAATTTTTTAAACCTTCGTACGTCCACGTTTCACTAGAAGTACCGAAACTCTGTCCAGTGTGACAGGTACACACGAGGTATGTGGGGACGGGGTTAAAATTTATGAATAATACTAAAAAAGTTTACTTTTTGTTGTAACAATACACTTCGTCCTTACCTACAAACCCCGTATCTCCATAATGTTTCCCATGTACAATGATCTATGTGACAGTTAAGATTTTGATCGATCTTGAGACTACCGCGTAATAATCAATAAGTACCACATACGTTATTTGTAATTAGAGAGTTTCCGATGTAGAACTAAGTAAGTGACTAATAACACACTTCCAATTAACTTTTTGAGTGTTTTCTTTATTTTACATATAGTTTACCGTATATTAAACCTATATTCCAAATTTCGTCACTGTGTTACAAATAGGACGTGAAATACACATGTTTGAAACTTAAAAGTGCTCTCCTGTAAAATTTGACTTTTGCACTTACGGGAATGTACGTAGGGACCGTCGATTTTACTAAAAGTTTTGGTTAAATTCTGAAATATTATGAACTCTTCGAGATTCTTTCGTGCGTCGCGTCGTCGTTTTTGCCACAGTAAATGACGGTTTGTTCTACATATATGTGAGCAAGTGTTCTTTTCATCAATCTTTTGATTTTATTAATTTAAAAAAAAAAAAAAGGAGGTGGAAACTCCCGTCCATCGAACCCTATAAAACCTGAGAAAACATGTCAAAATAGAAGACATTTTAAAATCGTCCTTAGCTCACATTATTTTCCTATCGAACTCCATGAATAAGATGGCTAAAGTGGTGCTTTCATAAGAACATAAAATATAATTTTGTCATTTCCTATCCTTCGGCATCGCCTAGAATTTCCGGCGTAAGGTTGTTCTGATTCTCTTCTTACTCTTGTTCTGTGAAAACTTGCACACCAAAGAGGAACCACGTTTATCGTGTTCTATCAACTATCATAAATCTGTCGTGTTTACTTTCTGTGACCCTTACCTAGGCTAGGAATAGAGCGACATCCTCGCTTAACACACAAAACACGCAGATTGTCAGAACTTCGATTTAGGATCTATCTAGAGAAGATAAGGCCATTATGCCATTCGTTGCATCAGTGCGCCACGTTTTGTGGGCATCGGCTCGGCCTAAAGTTAATGTGATTTTGGTAATGATCTTCAAATTACATATTTTCCTTATTACCTTGAAACTAACTTAGCATCATTTCGCAAGTACGGATCGACTGTTCGGTTGATCCGATAAAAGTTTTAGCCACGAAATTAGATTCTGAGAAGTATTTTATTATTACTCGGTATAAAGGAGCTAAATCTCAGCTTTGTTTATTTAGGTATCTATCTATTTAAGAGGTCAGGCCTCTTCCCCGGTGGGGAATTATAATTATAGCTTTTCTTTTTGTACTTACAGTTAAAGCGACTTCTCAAGTTGGATCAGTAATTTCTTCCTCGATGCTGTATTAAAGGGATCTGTAAAAACTTTCATAATTACCACAGAAAACAAAATAGGTAGATTAAAGACAAAATTTTATCATAATCTTTTCAAACATTTAGTTTTTGATAGAAATGGTTCGAATAACTTTGTTAGATTAACAAAGCAACGTTATAAATACCTATATATTGAAGAGTATTCAATTAATTATATTATTTTGTTTTTTTTTTCTTCTCTTACCATAACAGTACCTACTATGTTTTTGTTTTTAATAACAATATATTCTTTATTCTATTGAATCTGGTACCTATCATAACTTCATCCCCGCCATTCACCAGGTGATAACAGACACGTCTCACAACCCTGGAGGGACGAAAGGATTACAATAGAAAGATTTTACCTTACAATAAAATCAATATTGTGATCCTGAAGTCCCTCCAGGGCCTATTTAAGGCCACCTGGGTGAGTCGCAATGAACAAAATGGCGTCAGAGCCAATTCAGCACGCTGGCGAATGGCGGGAAAATGACAAGCGGAAGTTAGCATTCTATTTATGAAATTAGGAAAATTACAACGGAAGCGGCCAATTAATGGGCTTTTGAGGCAAAAATGCAGTAAAATCCAAGAAACACTCTCTCACAACCCTGGAGGGACTTCAGGATCACAATATTGATTTTATTGTAAGGTAAAATCTTTCTATTATCTATTTATATGCTAGGGGGACATTATGAATAGATTATAATGTCCCACCCCGACCGGCCCCAAAATGAAATCATGGATACACCCTTACCAACACTTTACCCTAAATAGTATTGTATTAATTGTACCTTGAAAGCTTCTTTAGGAAACTCTGCAATTTTAGTGTTGGTCATATAAAGCTCCTGTAAAGTCCTGTTCACACCGGCAAACGCGTAAGCATCTATAGATTTAATAGGAGAGTCGACTATGTGTAACACCCTTACTGTCGATCGGTGGAGGAGAGGACCGAAGAGGTTTGCTGAAAAAAAGAAAGTAACAACATTTAAAAATACTACAGGGTGTTCATGTAAACATTTGCATAACTTTAAGGGGAAAATATATAAAACCATCATAAGACCTGTCGTCATGTATGGCTCAGAGTGTTGGGCCGTTAAATAAAGTGACGGAAGAAAAACGACTGCATGCAGCAGAGATGCGAATATTGAGATGGATGTGAGGTGTTACTAGAATGGACAAGATTAGGAATGAGTATATTAGAGGAAGTTTGTAAGTGGCTCCTGTGAATGAAAAGCTGCGCAGCAATCGATTATCGTGGTATGGACATGTGATGAGAAGAGATGAGTGGCATATTACAAGACGAATGTTAAATATGAATGTGGATGGCTGCATGAAGAGAGGACGACCAAAGAAAAGATGGATTGATTGTGTGAAAGATGACATATTGTGTAAAAAAATTAATGAATGAATGTGTTATGAATTATGAATTATGAAAAGGTGTGTGCGCTGAAATGACGGCTAAAAGAGACGAATGAATCTTTGGGAAATTAGCAAAATATAATTGTAATCTCCATACTAAATTGTAATGATTTGACTGAACGTTTGTATGAGAAGATACAAATTTTTCTTTGTTTCTTTGGGAATGACAGGAGTGACACGAAAGAATCTAAAAAAAATTTTAAAATCTATTTTATATGTTGAACAATTAGTATTTGTGAGGTTATCTTAAGTTTAATTATATTAAGATAATCTAATTTAAGATTGGATCAACTTCATTATGTTAGTCCTTATTTTTATTTTATTTATTTATGTACAACTAAATAAGTTACAAAGGTTAATCGATACATACACATGAGTAAGCATTTTATTTAATTCACCTCTAATGCAAATCTTAAAATGCCATTGCTGGGCATAGGGAGTGTCCATACTGTATGTAGATACATATTCTATCTTACTGTGACATAGATAAGAATGAAATACTAAAATAGGTACTTACAAATCTTACATTCCTTCAGCAACAATCTCTCAATAGGCAGCCCTAGCCCTGCTATATTCCCTATACCCGCACTCAGAACTGCCAGCCCTGTGTTTTCACATCTTATGTACAACCCTGCGTCTGTCCCTTTCTCGCATACACAAGGGTACAATAGCTGCGTCTCTTTCGGACATGGGTATGCAGGGCCGGGGGGTATGTATTCTGAATTTAAATTGGGAAGCAGTGTTGCCAGGGTTAGGATAATTAGTGTGACCATTTTTTCGGTGGGGAAATCTGTAAAAAAATAAATATTTGGTTTAATGACGCTGTAGTATTTTTTTAAAAGTGCTTTTATGTGATTAAGTAAAGCTTTTATTTGAGTCTGATTTGAACCTGTTCCTAAATAAATAAATAAAAGTCCCACCGACTACATTATTGGCTTTCATTCTGTTTAAGTTCTTTACGCAATAATAATTTTACTTAACCACAAGCCGTGGTGGTCAAGTGGCGAGTAATCTTGCCTACTGTGCAGGAGGCGATGGTTCGATCCCCGACCGACCGACATGAACCAATGAGTTTTTTGGAATTTATGTACAATTTGTAACACCAATGGCTTAACGGAACACCTTCTGAAGCAGTGGTTGAATCAAAAATGACGTCAGAAAGTTATCTATATGATATTATTTCGAATAAAAAACGTTTGTGATTTGATTTGATTGTATGTAAGTTTTCTAATATACCAGCACAGCTAGCATGCCACCCACGACAAAGCGTTTAAACGAGAAAAACGTCATGCGCGCTCTTTCTGGCATACGTAAAATAATAAGGATGGAGGCACATCTCGATTTTTATCGTTTTCTCGGGATAATTTTTAGAGGGATAATCAGACCGTCAAATTGAACAACTTTCTCTATTGAACCAACATCGTATTCGCGAAAAAAATCTGCTGTTCCATACATTTGGCTCGAGTAGGTTTTTCTATGGGACAGCTGATTTTTTTTCGCGATTTCGTTGTTGGTGCCATAGAGAAAGTTGTTCAGTTTGACGGTCTGATCATGCCCTTAAAAAAGTATCAGCATAAGTATTATGAAGGACCCTGCATTTGCTCTGATTGTAAAACACTTGATTCATCAACTTTTATACAATCTCTTCATTGCACTTAAACACACCATTATGAACACAATTGTAAAGAGAAACTACTTCCTATAAGCTGGACAAGGCTGCATTATTCATACTTCGTCAAGTCAAAGAATATATTCACACAAAAAAATGCGACGACAAACTTAATTCGAAGGTCAAAATAAACCAGTTTTTCTAGTTTAAAGACAACTAGTACCTAGTGCGTTACGATTTATTAACAAACCTAATGATCCTTCACTAATTAGTACTACAATAAACAATAGTTATTGCATAATTATCTGAAAACATCGCAGAAAAGTTATCGATAAGTTAGCAGTACTTTCACCTGGTAAAAAACATATTTCAAGCTATTACGTACCAGTTACGTTTGACTTTTCGTTAATGATAGAAAATCCTTTAGCACATGAGTAATTTTAAATTGTTGTAACATAATAATTACGCTAATAAATACGCAATATTTTTCTTGGAAAAATCTACGCAAACTTTCCCCACCATGGTCAACACAAAACTGACTTGACCATAGATAATATAATTCTTTTTTTTTTAATTCTTCCATACGGAAGGGCAAAGAGAACGAGCCCATACAGCCTGGTCAAATGTTAATTTTCTTCTGATATTCAGGCCGAAGCCACGTCTTCAGTTTTTCAATGACATATAATTCCAATGAAAAGTCCATTTCTGACTTTCTCATTAAAATTTATAATGGAACACATTCCAATGTTCATTGGAGTGTTACGCGAGGATATAATACGAATCAAACGGGAGCGCCTTTCTTTATTTCTCACTTTTATTGTACTACTAAAAAATACAGCACGGGAAGCCTTCGACTCGTTAGTAAACATATTTCTTTATGAGTGTCAAATAAACTTTTTGTTTACTTTTTTTGCCTTCAGAGCACTCATAGACAAATTATCCGGCTTCTGATACAAGGAAATTGGCCATTTTCAAAGAAATAATAAATTTTTGAGACAAAAAAAGCCGCCGAGCACCGGCACTTCCCTACGACGAGTCACCTAAATCGTTCATTGTCCTTCACTATTGGCTCAACCCTAGTGGTTCATATATCGTTGGAAAGGGAATTTTATAAGGTCTTAAGTCGCAGAACATTCCAAAGAGAAATATACCTTAGTTTATTATAAAAAGCCTTAATTTTGTACGTCTACTCCTGACCCTATGAAGACCCAGCGGCGCTTGACGACTGTAAAGCTACTCTGACCCCATGGCGTCACACCGGCACGTCGGAGGTTAACACATTATTAGCCGCGAAAAACTAATTTAGGAAAATTAAGAAAGAAAGCCCGTCCTTTTCTTCTCAATTCCCGCACAAAAACCCGTCATCCCTCCAGCCAGTGTTCTAATATACTTATATTACTCTTTGAGCCAGTGTCATCGA
This sequence comes from Agonopterix heracliana, assembly GCA_963693445.1. NCBI lineage: Eukaryota > Metazoa > Arthropoda > Insecta > Lepidoptera > Depressariidae > Agonopterix > Agonopterix heracliana. Next base: position 1,387,067 of record OY856334.1, read on the forward strand.
ACATTTTTTTATTTTAATGAAAACGCCTCATTTCCACGCAAAAACTCCCACAGATTATCCCACAGACTGACTGAGCCTGACATTATGTAGCAAGCTACAGATGCGACAGTGAGATTTTCACTTAGTTCCAACAGATCTGTTGTGGCGCTTTTGTCGTCAAGGTAATTAGCATGAAAAATGTACAGTGCGACATCAAAGAGTAGAAAACGGTGACAGCAGGAACTAAATAATAGAGTACAAATTGTAGGTCGGTCTTGCCAGCATATGCGTGATTTTGACGTTCTTGCGTGGAGGCAGCGCCCTCATTTATTTTCTACTCTTTAATGTCGCACTGTACGTGTGATCGAAATACTCAGCTGTGCTGGTAGCATGCAACACGTGATACGGCTGTATCACGTCTTTTATCTCGTTCGTTTGCACGCAAATAGAAAGAGAGCGAAGGTGTGATAGCGCTGTATCACTGCGGCATGCTACCTATGCTGGAGTGTGATTTTTGAAACTCACACGTTCAAACGCATAATCTTCATAGTAATTTTGATATTTTCTACTGCTGATTTAAACGTGTGACTTTCAAAAATCGCTTTCCTTGGCGATGATGTACCTAAATGTATGTATTTATTGCTCCTGACTCCTGCACTCGTAGCATGCTACACGTGATACTTACGGCCTAATATACTTATATTACTCTTTGCGTACGGCTTTATCACGCCTTTTATCTTGTTCGTTCACGTGCAAATAGTAAGAGAGCGAAGGTGTGATAGCGCTTTATCACGGTGTGCTGACCAATTACAGCCACGACGACGACTGATATAAATTGGAACATGTTAGCCATAGACCAAAGAGTAATATAAGTATATTAGAAAAGAGAACCCACTCGTGGCAACATTATGCATCCACCTTATGTCAAATTGAAAGCTACCTAACTCCATCTATGTTTCAGTTCAGTTATTAAACCTATAATATGCATACCTACTTATATCTACTCATATGGATATTTGTTTTGAATGCTAGTTTTCGTTCAATCCTGCACCGATCCAGTTAAATTTCAGTCTCCCTACTATTCCTGTAATCTTTATATTGGTTAGAGAACAACAGAAACTCCAGAACATCACTAAATCGGCACGAAATTGAACGAAAACTACAAACAACACGCACATTACACAAATAGGCAGCCATCTTGAGAATTTGGCAATTTGACATTGACATAGACCGTAGTTTGCAGAACCTAATACCAGATGGCTGCAGTTTCTATGCAAACTACATTGAAAATACCTGCCAAAAGGCGATTGTCCTCCCACTGCCATAGACGTAGTAGCCTTACTGGCTACAGCCGTATAACTTCGCGCGGCCAGCTAATGTTGGTTTTGTATAGTTTGATGTGTCGCTTTGTGTAGACCCAAATGTCATAGCACGGTTTCTATTTCTATAGGTTCTTGTTCATAGGTAGTAACTATTAAATAATCTGTGGTATTCGGTATATTCCTTACACAGAAGTGTAGTAGTGTAGTAGGTACATTATAGGCGAAGTATTTTTCGCTTACGCTGGTAGACGGAACATCAGTGTAACCGCGTATGAGACAGCGATAGTCATAAAATCCTATACAATTTGTATGAAAATAGATGTTTAACTCCGAAGTCAGACAACCGTCGTAGAACAAAAAAGTGGTTACGTCGATAAGGACAGCAATAAGTAGCGATCTCCTTTTTTAACTAGAGCGAATTTGCTATGTGCATCTCTTACTGAGTGTTACGACAAGACACGTGCTTCCTTCTAGTTCCTTCTTTTTCTAGAGGTACATACTCTTTGCCAAGCTCTTTGCTCACAGAATACCATATAATACTGCTGTCTGTCACCAAGCTGTCACTTTCGAATGCTTTCGAAATGGTAGAAAATGTGCGAAATATGATAGAAATCTAATATCATTTTCTATTTTAATCTAATTACTTAAGTAGGTATTCGTTATATTATGATAATATATTTCAAATCGTAATTCGGTAATCTAGATTACAAAGTGTTTATAATATCCAAATCTAGCAATAATAAAATAAATTTAACATTTATCCTGATTAACTACTCATAAACTGCAAGTGAAAAATTAATAAAAAATGGCACCCAAAAGACAGCCGAAACGACCACGCAAAGAAAATTTTCGCTGCGATCAGATAGAAGGCGAACGATTCCATGCTCAAGTAGAAGATGTATTCCGATATAACTGGTGGGAAGTGTTCTGCTTCCCATATATATTGTGCTCAAGGATATGGGACTGTTGCATATCCCTGTGCTCAGGCACAAATCAATGCCTAATTTACTGGATGATGATCCAATGGGTCGTTTGCAAAATAACTAGAATAACAACCCCGGACCCCATAATATTCCCATATTACTTTTACATGTTTTGCCAAGTCATTTTACTGACAGTTTTTTTCATAGTACTTTGGAATTTATTTGGTAGAAGTGTCCTTATACCGTATTTTCAAGCGTATCATGACGCATTCATGGAAGGTGAACCGACACCGCAGCCGAAAAAGAATGTTACGCGATTGTCGTTTAGAAGATATTGCTTCAGAAAGGGCGAAATATTTGATACTTCGATTGATAGCAGTGGATTTTTGGCATGTCCGAGCTGTACGACAACATTTCTAGCTGTTTTAATCGATTTTTTTCTATACGAAAAGTCTTTTTGAAATAAATCTCAATGAAATTCTTAATTAGTTCTGTTCATTTTTCGTTATTCTTCATGTCATTCTTAAGCAGGTAGTGCCTGCGTGTCTTAATAAAAAGACTTATTTTTCCCTGAAGACCTATGATTTTGGATGCCCATTGAGTGTAAAATCGTTGCTGTAATGCAAGCCGTTTTAGTCACAGAAAATGTCTAGGTACCTTGACATCAAGTCAAGCTAGCGTAGGTACGGTATCGATATTAATTCGTCAAGTAGGTACCTACAGAGGTACTAATTAGTTGGGCACTATTTATTGGCACTGATTCTAGCCTGATCCGTTTTAAGGCCTCCGCTCATTGCAGCGATTTTATCGAGCGATAATATCGCTGCGATTTTGCAATAATTGTTTCCAGTACATTTTGTATGGGGACGCGCGCGATCCTACACACTGCCGCGATATTATCGAGCGATAATATCGCAGCGATTTTGCGATAATTGTTCTCAGTACATTTTGTATGGGGACGCGCTCGACTACATTCAGTGGTGGGGCGCATGCGAGACGCGAATCGCGGAATCGCTGCAGTGTGTAAGGTGTCGCGATATCGCTGTCGATAATATCGCTCGATAAAATCGCTCGATAATATCGCTGCAATGTGCGGAGGCTTTTATGTGTACGCTAGCTATACAGACACAATAATTTTTGTTAGGTTAGGTCAATGAGCTTATACAACTAGAGGGATAGCTTCTTACAAACAATTTTCAAAAATGCGTAACCACTTCAGAGTTTCAAAGACGTAGCTTGGAAATCGATACATACGCCAAAGTAAACTATGTTTGTCTCGTTTCTTCTGCCGTCAAAAAAATTACGATGAAATGAGAAAGACGTTATTATTTTAAAAACGTCAGTACAAACGGCCACTGTTGCCAGTGGTTAGAAATAATTTCCCCAGAATTAATTACTGAATTTAATTAATTTATTACCTGAATTCTAAACTTGAATATATAGTCTGTGTTTTCTGATCAGATTTATAATTAAACTTTAAGGGCCTGTTTCAACACTTCCGAATAAGTTCTTGTTAGCTTATCGGACAGCTCATTTGACATATTTTTTATGAAGAATATGTCAAATGAGCTGTCGGATAAGCAACAAGTAACAAGAACTTATTCGGAAGTTGTGAAACAGGCCCTAAATATATCGTATTATACAGGGTTGATATTTAATCAGCCCAGATCGGATAACGTCACCATTTATTCTCTTCACTTTCTCTATGCAAATAAAGATTTTTATTATTTATTTATTTATTTTATTTACTATGGTGCCGGCTTCGAAGTCGCGAAGAAAGGAATCAGCTGTCCCATACATTTGAGTCGAGTCGGTCGGTACTGCAGTTTTGTATGAAACAGCTGATTTGGTTTTCGCGATTTCTATGTTGGCTCTATAGTGAAAGTTGTACAGTTTGGTTAGGGGAATGAATGGTGAAGTTATCCGGACTGATTAAAACTTAACCCTGTACCTATGAAATAACGAAGAGGGTACCGAAACTCCCAACAATGTGGGAAAATCAAAATCGTATTTACTTGCAACACTGATGGCAAAAACAATGCGTGAAAATTTTATTTAGTTTTTCAATGTTATCTTGAATAATCTTAACAAAATATAGTAAACTTACTTGTGAAAAGTAACACCACTTCCTTCATTATTCTTTTCCGACCTTGATTTACAAATTTTTACGGCGCATTTCCACATTTTGGTAGCTTAATTAAAACGTCACGGATATGTCTGTACTCACCATAGATAAGCGACGGACTGAAGTCAAAGAAGTCTGCGGACTTCGACGAAGTGGCAACGCTTTAGTGCCCTATACTACTAATCTAGTCATTAATATCATTGGGTTAGGTTAGGTAGACCTAAACTCTAGCGATAGACTTGCCCTTCCATAGAAGCAACATGTTCCACTTGAATGAGGTGTACGCACTGATTGATGTTCCCGAGTTCAATTCGTCACTATGGCAATGACAGACCGTAATGTGTCATTTTGTGTTGTTTTGTGTGACATGTTGTTTGTTTGAACGAGCTTGTCTATCGCTAGAGTAATATGTCTATGGGTACCTCTATATCAGTTGGGGTGTATGAGGTTTTGCGCTTATTCACCTACCTATAAGGAAAATAAGGGCTGTGATGGATGGATGGATAAGGAAAATAATGCTATCCCAAAGTTATTATTTAATCACAATGAGAACAATAACAGGTTGTTTTTTCCCAATCACAAGGTCAGACATGATTCAAGTTTATTTCTTCAAATTCGATAAACAAAAGATAAACTTTTTAACTGTTTATTTTGAATTGTCAGCATACCTACCTACTTAGGTAACGTCCGTCCCTTTTTTTCTTTTTTGGAAATGACTAATACAGCGTTGCTCAGGGAGCAGTTACTGCTTTTTACTGCGGACTATTGGAGGGACCACGAAGGGTCTGTCTACCTATCCAAATGAATGAAGTTAAGCAAACGACCTAGGTGCACACAGGGGATTGATACTCTAGCATAGGACGTTGCTGGGGTTACGCGGCGGATTAGGTAGCAGGGATCGGTAAGATCCGTTTCCTCGCTCCGCCCAAATCACAATTCTGAATCGGCATTCCGGACCGCAATTCCTTATGTGTGTGGCAGTTGAATACGGAACCCTAAAAACAAACTGACCGTGCACGTTTGATCTTTGCTCCGGAGCTCACGTTGGCTGATAAATTGATAATAAACCGTTTAAAAGCTGGACCAGTGCAACGGGTTTCACCGTTGCGTTCCAGCAGCAACTACCTAACAAAATGGTCAACAAACTAGTTGTCGTTGCGCTCCTTGCACTCATCGGAATTTCAAGTGAGTATTAAGTATGGGAAAGGTGTACGAGATGATCCCCTTAATAGACTGCTCGTAGTTTATTTAAACAAAATTCAACTTAATATTTAATATTATATAATAATCTGTCTTCCTTCTACCTACCTGTTGTCATACTCAAAATGTTGAATTTATTTATATTTTGTTTTTATGCAGGATGCTAGGATAAACAGTCGTATAGGTACCTATTTTTTTTTTCCATGATGAACCAATAGGAAATTCGGAAAAAAATCGACCCTTCATACAAACGTTCGATCGGCTGATTGGATTTAGATGGAATGCTAATTTCCTATAGGTTTATCAGGAAAAGTTGTTCCGTATCATTGGTACAATCACCCCTTAAGGGAATATTATTCAGAGCGCGCTCCATACAAACGTACTATGGTGATATTTTCAATACTAACCAATTAAAGTCAATGAAATTTTGCAGAAACAATCTAGAAACAAATTTATATGCTTGTATGGAGTCAGATTTTCGTTAAAATGTATAGTTTTCAAGTTACAGTGCCTCAAAGATTTCCATACAAATCTTAAATTAATCCTAGCATTGAAACTGTATATTTTAACGAAAATCTGACTCTATAGAAGCATATAAATTTGTTTCTAGATTGTTTCTGCAAAATTTTATTGACTTTAATTGGTTAGTATTGAAAATATCACCATAGTACGTTTGTATGCAGCGCGCATTTTTGCTCTCGGAATAATATTCTCTTAAAGTAATGCAACTGTTTACCCAAACACCCTATATTTAACCCCTACCAAACTCACTACCAAAGGATCATGTTTCTTTTTTAAATACAAGTTAATTTCTTTTCCGCGGCGCCGCCGGCGCCGGACGGAAAGCGTCAATGAGGGATTTTCAGAAAGCCATTAATAGAGAAAAAGTAGTTCCAAATGGCTCGATAGATGGCGTTGACCAGACAGGAGCGAGCGACCTTGCAGATAATAAAATACAAATAAAATAGTAAGAATTTTTGTTTTTAAGTAAGCTGCAAAATAAATATTATTTCGTCAACGGATGCATCTGACTCAGTGACATGCATTTTTGTTTACTTTTAAGCCTAAAAATTTTCGTCTTCGGACCCCTCTCTGGTCAATCCCATCTATCGCCAGTATGATGAACTACGTTTAAGTATGTGTCAGAAAACTCCTCACCTCTGCAACCACGTTACAAGATTTTCCTACTCTACTAACAGGTGCGACAGTGCCGCTGACAGCAGTAAAAACAGTCGTTTCCGTGATAAGTGCTGTCACTAAGCTAGTAACTGGTATGGATGGTCTGATAAAACAGATAAAAAATGACAAGACTGATGGTGAAATCTTTCAAGAGAAAGTAACAAAGAAACTCGATGATATTTATACATTATGCACCGAAATCGATAACGTAAAAGGAAAAATTGATAATTTGAGTACTATAATGAATGAAAATAATGATAAACTACTAACATCTATTGAATTTAATAATGCTAAAAGGATTGTGGGGGATTTCAAAAAGAATGTTGATTACGTCAATAAGATTTATTTTGACAAATTTGCCGCAGTGTGGAACAATATAAAAAATTATAGGGGTAGTTCTGTCGACAAACATATTCAAGCACTCGTGAGTGATAGTACGTTCGACAGATCACTGTCCGATATGTTATCCGATATTACATCGTCACCAAATTCCCAGTCAAGTATTTTCTCGGCAATGAGTAAATATTATGATACTCAGGTATGATAATCGCTTTAAATATTATTGATTATAAACATGTTACAGCCATGTTGTGCACTTAAGACGCAACAGATTAAAAATTTCTTTCGCTGGTTAGTGGACTCGGTGGTGAAATTGGATAACGCACTTCCCCGGATTGGAAGAGTGCGGGTTCAAGTCCCGCCCGAGACTTAATTTTTAAATCTTTAATTTGATATTCGTTTGTTATAAGTAATAATTCTCTTAACGTAGTAGAACTTGTACGGTCTACCTAATTATTTCTTCTCGTTATTCCAGAATGGTTACGAATTTCATTGTGAAAATATTTCTCCTTTGGATGATCTTCACATTTTCTACGGAAACGTGATAACAACTTTTGCCAGAGGTTACGCTGTTCTTTTGACCTCTTATCAGCATCTTAAAATGAAAACAAACGATAACAGTAAGTATTGTCAAAGAATAAGAAAGAAAATCTAGTACTACGTAGGTAGTACATGGTATTGTCATGCTTTATTTGATAATGCCTGACAAACCTGGTTTGGAGGCGCTGCAATCGACTATAACCTCTAATGTCAGTGTTCCAAGTACAAAAATTAGTTCCAATGATTTTCCGCAACATGGCGAGGTTTTTTATATATTTCTTGTCGGGCTTTACGTATCAGTATTTTTGAAATATAATTTGACTAATATCAATTTAATTTGTAGAATTCTACCAAGATCGACAGAATACTGCGTTCAAGAATTTCAAAGAGGCTATAGAGGCTATAACTCAACACGCTAAAATTGACTTTGGTTTAATCGCAAACACCGATTACAGGGCATCGTATTCTTGCGATTCTCATGAATGGGAAGAAGGTATCGTATAATTATGTTTAATATCAACAATTGAGTAAAAAAACGCGGTAGAAGTGAAATCTTCAGGAAAATTTACTAAGAGGGAATGAAATGAATGCATTATCAGGAGTAGTTTTGGGGATTATTTTTTTCTGAAAGTATTTACTAGTGTTATTGTAATTGAGAAAAATGATATCAGAAACTTAGGTGCTAAATAAGTTAGTGTTCAATTCAAAATAAAACGTATAACTAGTTTTGTTTTCATAAAAAACCCCCAACGCCAAAAACAAACATTTAAAAAGAAATAATGGTTACCTATTATTTTTGATGTAGGTAAGCAAATGTACAATTACTTGCGGTCCCCGACACATTAAAGAGGGGTTTTCAAAAATCCATTGAAAAAGAAAAAGTAGTTCCAAATGGCTCGATAGATGGCGTTGACGCAACAGGGGTGAGCGACCTTGCATATAGTACAATACAAATAAAATAGTAAACATTTGAGTTTTTAAGTAAGAAGATAAATTTGAGCACATGCTTTGTCCACGGTTGCGCCTGACAGAGGCCGAGATTCAGAGACGATTTTTTCCGTCTTAGCTCGAGCGAAGTAGGGTCGAAATGTATGGATTTTGACATACGGGAGTTCGAACTATGACTTAAGGCCGAGATTCAGAGACGATTTTTTTTGGCTTAGTTCGAGCTAAGTAGGGTAGAAATGTATGGATTTTGACATACGGGAGTTCGAACCTATGACTTACAAATCGTCTCTGAATCTCAGCCTAAGAATCGTCTCTGAATCTCGGCCTTAGTGAAATGCATTTTTTTGCAAAATTTTTAGTCTAGATTTCCGTCCCGGCCCCTTCTCGGGTCAACGCCATCTATCGCGGTTTGTTGGAACTACGTTTTACGAGCTGTCAGAAAACTCCTCATTGACCTGAAATATCTTAAAGAGAGTTAAGAAGTAAAAAATACATTTGCTTACATCAAAAATAATAGGCAACCGATTTATTTTTACTGTTTGTCTTTTGCGCTGGGGGTTTTTTAAATTTTAAATTTAATTTAATTTTATTATTTTTAAAGTTACATGAAAACTACTAAACCGATTTTAATGAAACAAAGCTAAGAACACTCTCGCATAAATTAGGTTTTTATTAATAAAACCGCATCGAAATCGGTCCACCCGTTTGGGAGCTACGATGCCACAGACAGACAGACCGACAGACAAACAGACAGACCGACATAGGCGTCAAGCTTATAATACCCCTCTTTTTGCTTAAGGGGTTAAACATTTATTCTCAGAACATTGAAATTACCAAAATAATTTATAATAATTATTAATTTGTTTTGATTAATCCACTAGGAATTAATTTTATCCGTGTCAAGAATTACTTGTCGCTGCAAATTTCCCAAAATTATTGGGGAAGTAGTACTGAAGATGAAGTTCATAAACCTCCTGCCAACTGGAAGGAATATGATTGTGAAAGTGGTTGGTCTGAATATAAAGCTGTTCCTGGAGCAGAGTTTGACACAAAATCTTACGTTTGTACCACTGTAAGTATTACCTACTTATTATTAGGGTAAGTATATTTTCTTTGTCAATGTGGAGTTTTCAACAGCTAGTAAAGCGTAGCTCCAACATACTGCGACAGATAGCGTGACGCGAGAATTTCCGCCGAATGTGGGATTTTCCAAAATCCATTAAATAATAAACAATATTTAAAAAAAAACCGCCATAAAAAACTAAAAAGTTAAAAAATAATATTGCAGCCGATGACTTTTTCGTTCGCATCATAAGAACATTAATTTGTTTTTATCGAAGTCACTGTCAAGCCGGTACGATTCGCGACAAGGCTTGCATTAGTTTTTTGGCTTGGCTTGACACCGACTCCAATAAAACAATTTATTGTTCTTATGATGATATCGAAAAAGTCGTCGGCTGCAATATTATTTTTTAGCTTTTTAGTCTTTATTTAGGCGGTTTTTTTTTTTAATTATATTTATTTCACAATTTTTAGGCATGAATTAATTAGTTCGACTCAGATATCAGTTAAACACGCAAAGGGTACATCGATACAAAGCAAAAGTTTCAATCGCCGATAATTGCTGTCAACTTTTGAAAAGTTAAGGCCTCCGCTCATTGCAGCGATTTTATCGAGCGATAATATCACTGCGATTTTGCGATAATTGTTTCCAGTACATTTTGTATGGGGACGCGCGCGATCTTACACACTGCCGCGATATTATCGAGCGATAACATCGCTTCGATTTTGCGATAATTGTTCTCAGTACATTTTGTATGGGAACGCGCTCGATCCCACACACTACCGCGATATTATCGCAACTCTTTCGACTACATTCAATAGTGGGGCGCATGCGTGACGCGAATCGCGGAATCGCTGCAGTGTGTAAGGTGTCGCGATATCGCTGTCGATAATATCGCTCAATAAAATCGCTCGATAATATCGCTGCAATGTGCGGAGGCCTTTATTTATTTGAAAACGTTTTTATTTAAAAAAAGTCGTCGCTTTCTGTAAAAAACTTTATAATGTGAATTCGTAGCTACTATTTCGAACACTAGCGCAACGCCAGCTCCGTGTTTCATTCAAAAGACTTATTTATAACTCCGTTCCCTAAATACCCAGCCTCATGTGATTTTGGATGCTCTAGGGCACTATTTGAGCACTTTTTTTTTAGTGTAAAATCGTTGCTGTAATGCATGCCGTTTTAGCCACAGAAAATGTGTACGCTACCTTGACGTCAAGCTAGCGTACCAGGTAAAAAAAATCGATTTCTCGTAAAGTAAAGGGGCACTATTTATTTGACCTAGGTACTAATTAGGCACTATTTAGGCACTATTTATTGGCACTAATCTCAGCCTGATCCCTTCGTGTACTGTACATACGCTAGCTATACGGACACAAATTCAGGCTATAACGCCTACGAATAAAATTATTTGTTCGTAGATAAAAGTAAGCAAAAAAATTTATGTCTACGCATCCGTTGACGAAGTACCTATTAGTTCAAAATGTACTGCCTACCTACTTGAAACAATTTTTTTATATAATCTAACTTATCTGCAAGGTGCGAATATGATATTCAGATTTCAGCGACGGAGGGCTTTAAAGTTTTTAAGGCTTACGCTGAAATATTAATTAAAATTTTCAGCCATTCAGTCCCAACCTGACAAAACCCTACTCTGTAGAATACAGCGAGTTAGTACATCCTTGGGGCCGAGTATGGGAATCAAGAAGATGCGGATTCGGAGTACCTAGTTATGTTTATGGCAATTGCGAATTGGATAGACACTCGGATCCTGTTTTGAGTATTCGAAAACTAAGTTTGAGACTACAACAATGTGACACCAGCAAAAATGAGTATGTAATAACATTTAATTTGAACAATTTATTTTATTCAATATTATCAAAGCGCACATCTAGTTCTCTAAAGTCATAAATGGAATTTTCTAAATTTTACAGTAGAGTGCTTTTAAGATTCAAGGAGCGATACTTTTTCGACTAGAGCTATAATGACAGTGGCCCGCTCTAACGCACATGTTGTTCAATTAAAAAAAGATCTTAAGCACTCAATGCATTTACATAAAAGGAAAGTTATGATGGCATTTTAAAATCAATTTTGTTTTTTTTACATTTATGACTTTTTTTTAAGATGGCACTAGATTTGAGAGACAAACTAGAGACTTGGAGTGCGATTTTTGAATCTCATTAGGTGAGCTCAGTAGTTGAAAATGTCTAAATTACTATGGAGATTATGCATCTTTCTACTGCTGATTTGACTTTCAAAAATCGCACTCTTGAAGTATGATTTTTGAAAGTCAAATCAGCAGTAGAAATACGAATATCTCCATTGCAATTTTGACATTTTCAACTGCTGAGCTCACCGAATGAGATTCAAAAATCGCACTCCTGAACAAATTTTTTCTCTCCAGTCTATTATTGTACAGCATTGTAACCAGGAAGCTGGCATAGATTGTCTATACTTGGAGAGCAGACTACCTTACAAGAAGCGGTGAAACATGAAATTACTCCTTGGAGGTCGGTAATGTTCGTCCCTCTTTCGTAAATTCCCGGCGTTGTTTCTGACGTCAACTTTGTCCTTTTCTAATCATCATCATCAGCCCATCATCGTTCACTGCTGAACATAGTATATGCCTATGCCTCTCCCAAGCAGGACCGTAGCTAGGGGGGGCATCGAGGGGCAATGCCCTAGCTTAAAATCCCAATGCCTTACTATAAAAATTATCCAACCATTATTGTACTCTGTACAATATGGGCAAGTGTCCACATTGTCTTATGAAATAGACTTTATTCTAGCCGCAATCACGCACGTTGCAAGTTGCACGGCTAGTAAATTTCGAGCTTGCTTCACTTACTCATGCTTATTGATTTTGTTATATGAACCGGTAAAGCTTGTCTACAACCTACTCTTATCTCTTCGTGAAATGTAAGGCTTCCTCTCTCACTCTACTCCGGCTTTAGCAAAATTTGGGAACTTACAGAATTCTGGTTACAACAAAGTTGCAGTAATGTGAAATTTAGGGTTTGCTTCAGTCGCTTATGTTATGACCATAGAAAGGCTAATGGAACTCATACCGACCCCGTTTTTGTCTTGGTGTTTGAAATTTGAGCTCGCTTTGCTCGCCATTTTGAGTCTTAGAGAGTGAAATTTCGAGATCGCTTCGCTCTCTCCAGCCTTTGAATGATGTTTGGAGTAGGTATAGGCTAATGAAACTCGTACTAACACCGTTTTGGGTCTTGGAGTATGAAATTTCGAGCTCGCTTCGCTCGCTCCAGTTTTTGAATGGTGTTTCGAGGGTTATAAATTCAGTATAAACATCGTTTTGAGTCCTGCATGGGTAGCATGGCAGCGTGATAATGCGCAATCACACCTTCGCTCACTTTCTACCGACACTGAATTATGTTACTCATTCAGAAAACTAGCCTTTTGCTTCCGCCCTACCTTAAACCTCCTTTGCCCTACCTCTAGAACGATTTAACCAAGCCCTACCTTCAATCCAGTTCTAGCTACGGCCCTGCCCAAGGCGCGCCACAAAACTCGGTCCTCGGCCTTCCTCATCCAGTCGCTCCCTTTCTAATGCAACGACAAAATTTATAGAAAGGAACAAACTGAATACGTTGGAAACATCATCATACGTACGAACGAAGGATGAGCATTACCGACCGCCATGGTCAATTTTCGTATTTCCATGCTTGGATCTATTAAATCCTACTGGACCCACTAGGGGAACTAAGCAGTAGGACCAACAACAGTCAAGGGTTTATCCATCCATGATTGTAACATATACATAAAAGAGATCCTTCCTCTGAGATTGTAACCTTGTAATTTTTCAGAGTTGTGACAGATGCTCGATTCCATGAACAAGATAATAAGATCCACATTAAGCTTCAGTGTGGTGTATTGAAGGATGGTACAATTGACATAAATACCCTAAGGTGGACCCAGGATAACGAACCATTTTCAGAAAGTATTCCAAAAGAATACGCTGTACTCAGTTCACAATTGAAATCGTTCAATCTTGACAATGTTGTGGTTCCCAACGGAGAATTAGTCACAGGAGTTGGGTTTAAGGTCGTCGATCGTCATTTTATTTCGTTAGTGGTGAAAGCGAACAAAGTTTATAATTACTACCATGGAAACACTTTTGGTGCGGATAATTTATATTCCGCCCCGAAATCGAAGAAATCAAGGTAAGTTTCTGTGATTTGAATATCAAAGCAGTAAATAATGGTGTCCGTATTGCTAGCGTACACGTTCATTACGAATTTAAATAAAACAATAGTACTGGCTTATTTATATTTCAAGAACTATCTCCATTGTGGGGACTTGCCATAGATGTCAACACCCACAAGTTATAGCAAAAAGAAGCTAACAGATGGCGATACCGTCGCGCTCTGAAATCTGCTCCATACAAAGACAACGTTCACCGTAAATACGTAACTCGTAACCTACTATAAATAAGGTTCACAATCGAATGCGAGACATAAATCGCGCAAGAGAAATAATCACAGAGATTCGATATATATACAAGGTCCAACTAAGAACTGTTGACTAAGAATCTAAGAACTATTTTTATGTAATGTATGTTTGAAGTAAAACTTCTTTACGCACGCTTGACTTGGGTACTCGCTCGCTTGCTTGAACGGGCGAGGCCAACGGAAGTTTTACTTCAGTCGTTTGGTCTAAAGCATAGACTACAGTTTAATATAAGTACGTAAAGTCTAAAGCGCACTCGTTTTTTTTCTGTAAAATTATATCGAGTGAATTCGCGTGCACACTAGCGCCACGCCAGCCGTAGTTTATTCAAAAGACATGCTTATTATATCCGTTCCTTGAATACAGCGTTATGAGATTTTGGATGCCCTAGGGCACTATTTTTTGAATGTAAAATAGTTGCTGTAATGCAAGTCGTTTCAGCTACATAAAATGTATACCTACGCTACCTTGACGTCAAGCTAGCGTACCAGGTAAAAAAAATAGATAACTTGTGAAGTACAGGGGTACTAATAATTATTTGACCTAGGTACTAATTAGGCTCTTAGTATTTATTGGCACTAATATCCCTTTCGTGTGCGCTAGCTATACGGACACCTACTTCGCATCCAACTAGCCTGAACGCCATCTATCGCGGTATGTTGGAACTACGTTTCACTAGCTGTAACAGAAAGCTCCTAGTCTATGGTATTTTTGTTTTGTTCACAGAAGTAATATAGATATTACTAATCTTGAACGACCACCGAGAAAAATGGAACAAACATACGAAATGAGCAAGACAGGAGAAACTTACATCAACCTGACTCTTTCCAAATGGTCTACCCATTATAAAAATGAAGCGATAGTGCCGTATTTTGATATGACTCCGTATATTAAGGAGAGTAATTATTGGAGGACCTCCAAAACTGTAGCGCCCCTTGGCGGAATAGGACTGTTCTACAAAAGTTTACCAAATTATACTGGATTTTTGGCCTTCAAACATTTATCGCCAACATATATCCAGTTCGTCGACACGATTGAAACGACGCGGTCATCTTTGGGAAAGGCTCAACGTCCACTTGGTTAGATACCGAAGATATCGAGCAAGATGATAAAATCTATATAGTTATATTAGTTTAAATTTAATTAGTTGGCGAACTTTATAATTTTAGAAACGCATTTGGTATCTGTTACTGAGTACAATAGTGTGTTAATGACCTCCCGCTCGATCATATCCTGATCGAGGTCAATGCCCGCCCGCACCCGCGTACTGTAATACCTACATACGCGTGATAATAATAATTTTTAATCATCAATACATTGACTTTCAATTTCAGTCTCTGATGTTTTATTCACGCCATCACCACTCTAGAATAGACCGAAATGTAGAAGTTTAGATTACACCATGATACAGCGCTATCACACTTTCGCTCTCTTTCTATGGCTTCTGCATAGGTAGCATGCCGCAGTGATACAGCTTCGCTCTCTTTCTATTTGCGTGCGAACGAATGAGATAAAAGACGTGATACAGCCCTATCACGTGTTGCATGCTACCTGCACTCGTAGTATGCTGCACGTGATACGGCTGTATCACGTCTTTTATCTCGTTCGTTCGCACGCAAATAGAAAGAGAGCTAAGGTGTGATAGCGCTGTATCACTGCGGCATGCTAGCTATGCAGTGCTGGTAAGTTAAAGATATGTATTGTATACTTACAGTTATTCCAGAAGGCGTAGCATGTTGCATCAGCTATATATCACACTTTTATCTCGTTCGTTCGCGCGCAAATAGAAAAAGAGTGAAGGCGTGATAGCGCTATATCACAATGCCATGCTAGTCATGCAGAATGCAACAATAGGGAATCCCAATGAGGAGTTTTCAAAAATCCATTAAAAAATAAAATGTAGTTCCAAATGGCTCGATAGATGGCGTTGACGCAACAGGGGTGAGCGACCTTGCCAATAATAAAATACAAATAAAATAGTTAACATTTGAGTTTTTAAGTAAGATGAAAAATTTGAGCACAAACTTCATCCACTGTTGCGCCTGACTTAGTGACACGCATTTTTTTGCTAAATTTTTAGTGTAAATTTCCGTCTCGGTTCCGTCTTGGGTCAACGCCATCTATCGCGGTTTGTTGGAACTACGTTTTCTATTCTATTTTTATTTAATGGCGTTTCCTTGTTAGATTTCGCCATTTTCAAGTGTTGAAGATATATTTATTAGATATTGTACGGTAATAGGATATGGCGATCTCAGAGCCCCGTTTTCAAACGGCGGAGCCACGTGGCTCATTAAATCGCAAGCCAAACGCGTCCACTTGTTTGGGACCCCCTTAGCCACGCGACTCCGAACTAAGTTTTACCAGCTGTCAGAAAACTCCCCATTACCAAGGAACATAGTAAAGCCCAAGAAGTTTGGAATGTAAAGCCTGACCAGGAAAATAAAAAACCTCGCCATGTTGCGGAAAATCATTGGAACTAATTTTTGTACTTGGAACACTAACATTAAAGGTGACAGTCGATTCCAACGCCCCCAATCCAGGTTTTTTATTTTCCTGCATAGCTAGCATTCCGCAGTGATACATCGCTATCACACCTTAGCTCTCTTTCTATTTGCGTGCGAACGAACGAGATAAAAGACGTGATACAGCCGTATCACGTGTAGCATACTACGAGTGCTGGTCAGGCTTTAATCAACGATATTATTATGTCATACAACGGAAACAAATTAGAGCTTCTCAAGGATTCTCAACTCAAACGAAAATAACAGAAAAAGTACAAGATTCAGATCAGATCAGAAGTATTAGAAGCTTCTGACGCAACAACACGGCATGACGCTGCTGCTGCTGCTGCTGTAAGTTCAATATGGCGTCCTGTGATGGATGGCGTTTCAAGAGGGAACATGTGACTGCAGCGCCAAAACGGACCTATTGGAACTATAGCGATCACAGAACCTGCAGTGCGATTTTTGAAAATCATACGAGCGGTTCGGCAGTAGAAAGATGCATAATCTCCATAGTAAAAATAATTTTAATTTTAATTCTGACATTTTTTACTGCCGAACCGCTCGTATGATTTTCAAAAATCGCACTGCTGGTCCAGTCCAGTTGTTTTGGTAGATTATTCTTTTCTCATATGGCAATATTTATCACCTGTCAGATTATGGTAGAATTTTTTACTTTTCTTCAGTTCACCCTGAAAATGGCGAAGTGTGTCATGTCGATTTCAATTCACAATTATTTTTATTTCTAATTTATTGTTTCTACGCGAAAATATTAAATCTGTACATAGATAAAATTGTGAAGGAAATAGTTCGTGTCGACGCATATTTATTTATCTGCTGGTGAGTACATTTATAGAAGAAAAAATTCGAAAAGTGAAAATCAAGATTTCACATGACCAATTTTGTTCTGTATTTATTCAATGAATTTGAATAATAAAAAGTGTTTTTGGTATTCTCATCGCCTGATTATCATTATATCTAAATCTGTGAGTACGTTCAGTAAAATACAAGACCATGTCAGGGTTATTAAGATTGCGTGATCGGGTAAAATGAATAGATCGCAAAATCGGATACTATCGGGGTATTTACAGGAAATATTCGCTGCATAACCACTATTATGGTCACGTAAGTGTTACAAAAGTAGGATAGACGTATTGGTAGGCTAATAATTTGCGAAAACCGTGCGTAACGGTGATTTCGGGGCCTCCGCGGATCTCGACAATTTGACCTACATTTTCGGCACACTTTTCGTGAGTAAACAAAAACTGTTGATAATTTCAATGCGCTGTTAGATTTTTTATTAGTACTCGAGTGCTATTGAAGGAATAAACCAGTGTTTTCTAATAAAAATAATGTAAAATACATTATACAAGCTATAAAAATATTTATTGCTAAAACTCGTTGTAAAGTGAAAATGTGATTTTTTATTAGTATTATTAGTTTAAGTAGGCCATGTACCACTTGTTGGTGGAATGTGTCCGGTACGATCGGGATCGGGAGGCACTGATGGCAAAACTAGGGTTGAACAGACTCAATGTTGGAACGTTTCACTCAATTTTGGCATCACCGGAGTCGGAGGCTGCAAGGAGCTTGTTCACCTTTGTGAACTCATCAGTGTATTCATAAATAGTTGTAAGTTGTATACAAGGTGTTACAAAAATACAAATAAACCTTTAAGGGGGTGGTGTAGACCATCAAACTGAACAACTTTCACAATGGGACCAATATTGAAATTGTGAAAAAAAAAAAAATGTTTCATAGTTCATACTCTACAAATCGACTAGAGCTAAAATATGTATGGGATATAAATTTTTTTTTTCGCGATTTCAATGTTGGTCCCATAGAGAAAGTTGTTCAGTTTGACGGTCTAAACAGCCTCCATAAGAGTTTTAAAAATTTATTGTTACTTATGAAAGACCCTGTATTGTATATCTAAACAATCGTAAGTCGATAAACGTCCAATCCCTTTGACATAATATTAAAAGTGCTACCAAAATTCTGGAATCTGATTATTAATACACAGGGTCCTTCTTAGTATGCTGACAATTTTTTAAGGGGATGATCAGACCATCAAACTGAAGATCTTTCTCTATGGTACCAACATCAAAATCGCGAAAAAAAATCTACCGCTCCATACAAAACTGCAAACCTACTCGAGCCAAATGTATGGGACAGCAGATTTTTTTTTCGCGATTTCGATGTTGGTTCCATAGAGAAAGTTGTTCAATTTGACGGTCTGATCATCCCCTTGAAAAAGTGTCAGCGTATTAAGTTGGACCCTGTATAAGTTAATTAATAAGCCGTGGTGGTCCAGTGGCGAGTAACCTTGCCTGCCGTGCAGGAGGCGATGGTTCGATCCCCGTCCAGGCCGACTCGTACCAATGAGTTTTTCGGAATTTTTGTACGATTTGTAAAACCACTGGCTTTTCGGTGAAGGAAAACATCGTGAGGAAACCTGCATGCTTCAATTTCGAGGCATGTATTGTACCCACTGTCCATTAAAAGTGGCTCATTCCCCGTCACACTGGACAGAGTTTTGGTAGTGCTAGTGAAACATGGAAGGTCCGAAGGTGTCAGTATATCTCTGACTACCCCCTTTGGGAATACAGATGTGAGCATATGCTTAAATAAATAATATAAATAAATAAATAATAATTAAATAATTAATTAATTAAAATTACAAAAAATATTTATTTAAGAAAGACAAAGTGTGTATCCACGACAGGCTTCGTCATAGACAATACATTACTTACATCCACAACAGGCTTCGTCAAAGATAATAAACCACTCAGATCCACAGAACGTTTCGTCAATAAATACATCCCGTACATCTGCTACAAGCTTCGTCAATTTCCCTACCTACAATCTATTATAATAAATAATAATAAATTCTTTATTGTGTAGGAAATTCAGGTACAAATTTGCAGTTTACATTGCTTCTTACATAGTTTCACAGAACTCTGTCTTTTCAGACATATACACAAAGTAGTCTAGGAAAAATAAAAGTTAGTGGATACATTATTTCATTCCTTCATAGTGAGATTTCTAGAAAAATTAAACTAAATTAAAATTATTCGAATGTCAGACAGAACACCATGATAATAATAATAATACAAAGCAAAAACAAAACAAAAAAAGAGAAATAAACGTCAAAATTGTCAAATATAACTATAACAATACAATTATATTTCTTGCTTATAGTCTAAATATTCCTTTAAACTGTAAAAACATTTCTCAGACATCCACAAATGTAACATTTTCCTAAATTTATATATTTCAAACTCTTTAATTAAAAAATAAAGAAATTTAAATAATTAATTACTTTTAAAAAATTAATGTCTATTGCACGAAATCCCATACCACCTCATACTCACCTCATACCATCAAACAGGCAGTGTTCTTTTTACGTGATACCTACCTAATAAAGCCTAAGGGCCTGTTTCACCACTTCTGAGTAAGTTCTTGTCAGCTTATCCGACAGATAGTTTGACGTTTTTTGTACGGAAATATGTCAAAATATCTGTCGGTCGGATAAGCTAACAAGAACACACACGTAACTCATAAGTGGTGTGGTGAAACAGGCCCTTAATCTAATAAACCTAATCTTAACTATTATAAAACTGCAAAATCATGAGGAATAAAAAGTAGCGGTTCACTTCATATAAACTCAAATAACACTCGATAGCGCGATTTAAATGACGTGTAGCGCCATCTATTGACAAAATTGTTTGTTTGTTTGTTCGCGCATCACGCAAAAACTACTGAACCGATTTTGATGAAACTTTTTTTGTTTGATAGCTTATGATCTGACTTAAAATCTGGTATATAATTTGTGCGGACGAAGTCGCGGGAAAACACTAGTACCTAATAAACCTATAATATACTTATAATTACACATAATTATGGCAAAAAGAAAATAAATCAAAATTGTTTGCAGAAACAGGATATTATGTAATAGGATATTTTATTATTTATTTGTCAGGCTATAACTTAATTTTATGTTTTTAGGGTTCCGAACCTCAAAGAGGAAAAACGGAACCCTTATAAGATCACTCTCGTGTCCGTCCGTCCGTCTGTCACAGCCACTTTTCTCAGCAACTATAGAAGCTAGCGACTTGAAATTTGGCATAGTGGTCAATCATGCTAACCCAAACGTAAAGCAAGACTAAAAATTTGGAAAAAAAAAATCTACAAATTTTTAAGGTCCAAAAACTGATGACTTTTAAAAAAAAAAGTTTTCCAATCTAGCCATGTTTGGTATCATTTGAAAGGGCTTTGAACGTAGATTTCGTATTGGTAGTTAGTTTTACTAAGTGATGCGTAGTTATTCATTTATAAGCCCGACTGCACGAAAAATTTTGGTTCCCCCCCCCTGATCTCCGAACATATAAAGCCAAAAAATCTGAAATAATTCTTACATGTCGATGAACTATTGAATTTTGTAGGAAAATTATAGCGGTGTCTGTATTGATAATAATTTTTGAGAAAATTGAAAAAATACAGTACAAACAAACTTAGGGTTGCAGTTGATGTTTTTCGTTGATGAGCGTAGACACAATCTTTTTATATTACATTTTAAATAAAATACAATAAATTAACACCAGTTTAAGTCATAAAAATTTACAAAGACACAAAAATGTTAGTTTTTAGATGAATTACCAACTCCGTTGTGAAGTTTTGTTGTTAGCCATATTTCGTCACTGTTTTTTGCTTAAAACATTTTTAAAAGACGGTAAATCTGTTAAATTCCATTAAATCTATTCTATAACACCCTACAATTATTCCTAATCATTAAAAAAAGTACAAAATGAATAATAGTTTCGATATTTTGATTTGTGATTTGTATGGTTTCATGCAAGAACGGGTGTACCTACCGGTATCGGTGAAACTTGGTAAACAGCTAGTTAGAGTACCTATATCCAGAGATAGCATAAAAGGTAGGTGCTTAAGATTTTTGTGCAAAATCACGATTTCATTAGGAATAAACTGTATTTAAATATTTTCGAGAAGGTAACAGTAATTTGAACATTTGAACTTTGCTTGAATGACAGGATGTGAGGTCCGATTCACAATGCAGAAACTTAAAAATAATAACATTACAGCAAACCGTATTTCATTATTGACAAAATCCTAACATAATAATAAGAAAATTACGGAAAGTAACAAAATATTAAGCCATATCAACAGTTAATAGAGACCATCTTAATAGATGGATTGAAATAAAGATTTTCACAAATGAAATATTTATCATCATAATGATTAGGACAAATCGGAATAAAATCTTTACACGTCAGTCATACGTCAGTAGTGAATCATGGACATGGATCAAAGAGATTATACTTGCATAGAGGGAGGATAACTTTTGCAAGGCGGTCCATTTTTTTTGAAGTTTGTTTTTTTGTTTTGTGTCATGCGGTAGGACAAAAGGCACAAAAATGTACTACTTTACACAACTTTACATACACTAGCATGTCAAAAAGTGTCAAAAAACGTGGAAAGTGGACAGCCGCATAAACAAAATATCTAAAGTTCCATCTCTTTCTACTACTAAAGGTATGTCATAAGAGAAAAGAGACTAACTACAATCTTAAATTGATGCGGACTTTATGCTTTAGAATTAAGAGATCCTTCTTGTGAGCTGTGAGACATGGATATATACCAATGTATAGACAATACCAATGCCACCTTGCTGATCATAGACTATACCTTTCCAACGTAGAAATACAATGACTCGAAAAGGCTGTGGCTGTGGTGGTCCAGTGGCGAGTAACCTTGCCTGCCGTGCAGGAGGCGATGGTTCGATCCCCGTCCAAGCCGACTCGTACCAATGAGTTTTTCGGAATTTATGTACGATTTGCTACACCACTGGCTTTTCGGTGAAGGTAAACATCGTGAGGAAACCTGCATGCTTCAATTTCGAGGCATGTATTGTACCCACTGTCCATTATAAGTGGCGACGGGCTCACCCCCCGTCACACTGGACATAGTTTCGGTACTACTGGTGAAACGTGGATGTTCTGAGGTTTCAGAATATCTCTGACTACCCCCTCGGGGAATATAGTCATAAGCATATGCTAAAAGGCATTAAAATAATAGTAATCGCGAAAACGAGACACACGTATACGCTATGCTGATGCTGATGAAGTAAAATTGCTATCAAAATCATACAACTTAGTCGGGCTAAGGTACGTGATTTAATACATTTTTTTTCATATCTCCGTCCCTTTCCAGTATGACCATTCCAGTCTGCGAATCTATAAAATACTCAATCAACGCTTTCCAAGCTTCTTGATAATTAACATGCAATGAAATTAGAGACAGTGCCTTACACTACAACCTTCTTGATCATGAACTTTCGCTTACGCTAGCTTATGCACCTTTTAGTGTTTTAGGCATGAAGATTGAATTATCTAAATTCTTGGTTTTAGGCTTTCATACCGAGAAGACAAACTGGAGTAATGTATTTCTATCCAACTCGGGTGCTAGTACTAATGTGAGAAAATAATAAACCTAGTTCTTCTGTTCGTCAATAACCTGCCTCATTACAATACATTTTAACTTCTAGAACAGAAAGATGGCATTGTCTACCTGGAGAGGAGAGCAAACTTCCGTACAGGCGGTGAAAATGACTTTTCAATTTATATGAAGCTAGATGACTGACTCTGGAGTTAGACAGCCTTTGTAGTACAAAAAGTGGTTGGTTACGTCGATAAGGACAGTAATAAGTAGCGATCTCCTTTTTTAACTAGACCGAATTTGCTATGAGCGTCTTTTTTTGAGTGAATATACAAGACACGTGCTTCCTTCTATACCTTCTCTTTCTACGTTCTAAATCCATGGTTTACATCCATGTTTTAGAATCATAGTTCAAAAAGATTGCTAATGATTGAATGAGATTGCAACGCATAAACTTCTTGGTGAACTTAAAATACAGGTGGTAGTCATTAGAGGGTTTTAGGCAAGGAATATAGTACTCTCTACCGTGTTGGTGTACCCACCCATTTGTTATCAAAAATACTTGGCTATTATCCATCCACTTTCTTTCACTGGAAACCTACGAACAAATTTTAATATTATATTATTTTAATTTTAATATTATTTGTTCGTAGCTGGAAACAATTCATGACCCACGCAGACGCTTGAAAAATAAATATGTTAAAGAAAATTGATGTCTTACCTACATTTGCATTAAGACTCCCTACCTATTCTCTAATTGGGATATTCAGGGATTTTCTTAGTAATCATATTGAATTCCAAATATTACGTAAAATTTTTCGTGCAGTAGGTACTCAAACTTGTCCGATGTAAGTGTTCATGTAGCGAGACCATTGAAACTTCTTTGAGCATGGTCACAATACATCATGTTCTTGAAACATTAAAACTTTAAATACTTACTTAATATTATAATATTAAAACGGCTGTAAGCTATCAAATTATCTTGACATAATTTCTCTATTATATCGTTGCACTTTTTTTATGTTGTGCTCGCTATACCACTTTGTACCTTCCGAACAACGGCGGTTTTCGTTAACACTGTTCTCATCTTTTCTTACGGTAACATTAGGTTTGGAACCCTCTATGTGCGAGTACACACCTCGCTCTTGGCCAGTTATTTTCAAGGTAAAATAACAAACAATTTTATTATCATTGTTATTTTATGGCTTTCATCATCACAACTTATATACGTCCCACTGCAGGGCACAGGCATGCACAATGCGACTTGTTAGACTTCACATACGCATTGGAATTTATTCTTCAGCGTATGCAGGTTTCCTCATGATGTTTTTTTTTCATTTAAATCATATTTCATTCACCAAACAAATAAGTGCATAATTTTACGGTCGGATCTCGTACCACTACGGGCGCAAGCGAGAGCGCCGAACACAATGTCGCAGCAAGAAAGAGAGGTCATGAAGATGTAAGCGGTGTGCAAACCAGGAGCCTGATTGCGCTAAAATAAAATAAAGAAGTTCTATTCTTACCCAGTTTCAGTTCTAATCACATTGCAATCCAATTACTATTCAACTGTGCTGAATTCCGCATCGCGTTAAACTATGTAACTGACTGCCAGACGTTAAGTCTGAGCGATCTGTCAAAACGGCTGTCAAGAGCAGAACCGCGATTAGCGACACACCAAATGTGTCATAAGTTATGGTTCGTACGTAGTCCAATCACGGTTCAATCACCGAATATTTACCGCGATTGCAGCCCTGCACATATCTCCGCTACCTATGCCGCTAAGCATCTCCGCTTTGGTGGATAGTGGGCCTTACCGAGTCGTGCGGGACTATAAGCAACTCGCCTCGCTCTTGGGGAAAGCCAGCCTTATCGTGAACATGGCGTGAACAATGACATTATGAATATTGTGTCGTACCGATACACATCGGTGGACTTCCTTGTTTAGCACCACAATGAGCTTGCGTCATAGGTACATACCTCTGACGCTGTGATTGATTGTCATCTAAATAATATAGACATAACTGACACTGTAAGGATGGCATAGCATAGCGCACAAATATATTCCCCGAGAACAGTCAGAGATATTCTGAAACTCAGAACATCCACGTTTCTCCAGTAGTACCGAAACTCTGTCCACTCACTTCCCGTAAGTGAGCCCGTCGCCACTTTGTAATGGACTGTGCGTACAATACATGCCTCTAAATTTAAGCGTGCAGGTTTCCTCGCGGTGTTTTCCTTCACGAAAAGCCAGTGGTGTTACTGAATTCCTAAAAACTCAATAGTAACTACGTGTCGGCCTGGACGGGGATCGAACCATCGCCTCCTGCAAGGCAGGCAAGGTGTGGCCCACCCCAGAATTAAATGGAATCACTAAAAGTCTGGATGCTGCGTACTATCTTCTCGTCCATGTTGTACCCACTCCTGTAAAAAATGGAGACTGTGCGCTCGAATTTGTTGACGATTATGTTTACCTGGGTCAAACTCCGAGAAAGAGGTTAACCGTCGAATCCAACTCGGCTGGGCAGCGTTCGGGAAGCTATGTAGTATCCGGATCTTCACGTCCCAAATTCTGCAGTGTCTCAAGGTGAAAGTCTTTGACCAGTGTGAACTGCCAGTGATGAAATAAGGAACTGAGACGTGGTCTCGGTCCCTCAATGCCTCATAAAAATGCCGATAGTCACCCAAAGGGCTATGATCGGAGGTTTTCTGCGAGATCTAATCAGAAATTAAGAGATTGGCAGAAGAACCAAAGGAGCCGACATAGCCCAAAGAAATGCTAAACTTAATTGGCTATGGGCGGGGCAGATTGCTCGCAGAACCGATGGCCGATGAGGCCAAAGAGTTCTCAAGTGGTGTCCGCGTACAGGAAAGCGCAGCGTGGGTAGGCCCCACCCACAAGGTGGACCGACGACCTGGTGAAGGCGGCGGGAACACGTTGGGCGAGGGCAGCGCGGGACTGGTCGTTGTCACGATCCTTGGGGGGACGCCAATGTCCAGCAGTGGACGTCAACACAACTAAAAACTTATTAAAAAGGGAACACACTTTCTTGAAAAGTCTGAAATAAAATGTATAACAAAATTTCGAGCTCGCTGCGTTCGCAGCGAAAGCGCTTGAAAACAGAGCTCGCGCCGCATCCTAGTCATTATCCTGTGAAATATAGAGCTTACTTCGCTCGCTTCAGCTTTAGCCAGCTGGAAATATAGTGATAATATAGCAAAATGTCCAGCTCACTTCATTCAATCCTGTGGACGTAGCGTTATGCGGGTGATAACTTTATATCACACCTTTTATCTCGTTCGTTCGTTCGCTAAGGCGCGATAATACTATATCACGCTGCAATGCTACAGATGCTGGTTTTATCGTATTGTAATGGAAAATAATAGCTTCATATGTCTTAAAAACAGCAAAATATAGCTGTAACTAGGTAAGTATGTCTATGTCTCGAAGAACTTAAGTAGGTATAAATATTGTGCACACAAAAATACCGGACCGACCGGCCTTGAGACAACGGTGGAGTGGTAATGTGTACAGATACTGTGGTATTCGTACACTAACTAGCAGTAGCGATTGTCCGTGGCGGAAATCTACGGAAAACAAACTGTGGATGACAGCTGTGTTTTTTCGCGATTTCGACTTTGGTCCCGTAGGGAAAGTTGTTCAGTTTGATGGTATGATAATCCCTTTAAAATTGGTTCAGCTAATTTTGTTGGACCTTATATTACGTCGGTCTCCCATTCCATCGGATATAGGAGGTAAGGTCGAGAAAGTGCATCTGGTTAGCGCGTACGCGATTGGCTAAGACGATTGGTAACAAAAAATATTTCCATAATCTAATGGAAATATCCATAGCCGTTTTTTTGATCATATACGACATACTTATGGACTTCAAAATATCACAAGTACCTAACTGCTTTTCTATAAGATTAGCAGTCGGTCGCCGTTATCGAAATCAACAATTACGTATTCTATCTTCATAATTATATTATGAA
The DNA here is from genome assembly GCA_963693445.1 of Agonopterix heracliana. NCBI lineage: Eukaryota > Metazoa > Arthropoda > Insecta > Lepidoptera > Depressariidae > Agonopterix > Agonopterix heracliana. The sequence goes on from OY856334.1 coordinate 1,414,105, forward strand.
GACTTCAAAACCCGGACTTCAAAAAGGCAATAGGAAACCGTTATACCTGTCTGTCATAGCTACTTTCACCCCCCTGCACACTACTGACCTATCGCATCGACTGAGCATCACTACTGTATGGGTACATATACTGTGACTACACATCGTCCTAGGTCCTCCAAATCAAGTAATTTTAACTCTTATAACATAGCAATAAAAGCTATGTGAAGAGACTTGTGTAGTACAATCTGATTTAGTAAAACATACACGCATACATGATGGAATTCTTGGGCTTTCCCTTCGAGGTTCTTTCATGCATATTGCATTTCCTTGTTGGACTTAATTGAGCCTGTAGGATACCACTGTAGGGCAAAGGCCTCTCACGAATAATGGTGAGAGGGTGTGGGCCGTAATCCACCACGCGTGCCCAGTGCGTGTCGGTGAAGGCAAGTTAGTGGTCAACTTGCTGTCAGAGAATTTTCCAAGCTGCCTCAATAGGCCTCTGACCTGGCTTAAGATAACTTTATTCCGAGAGCGAAAATGCGCGCTGTATAAAAAACGATATTATTTTCAATACTATCCAATGAAAGTCATTGAAATTTTTCAGGAACAATCTAGAAACTAATCTCTATGTTTGTATGAAGTCTGATTTTTGATAAAATATACAGTTTTAATGCTAGGATTAATATAAGATTTGTATGGAAATCTTTGAGGCACTGTAACTTTAAAACTATACATTTATAACAAAATATCACCATAGTACGTTTGTATGGAGCGCGCTCCGAATAATATACCCTTAAAAAGACACAATTTTATGTAGACAAATCCTACGGGTGCGCGCGCCTTACTGAATTCTATTTAGAAGGGCCCTTTATTAGGAGAATCATCTCATCTATTGAAAGCCAATATACCTATTTGGTAATGATATTACCCTTGAAAGTTGAGTATAATGTCGATTTCACAAAAAACCGGTGCGTTTGGAACTCGTTCTACAAGATTCACTAGTTCAGCAGAATAAGTGTGTTTTTTTTAGTAATTAACATATTCTATTATCATTCGAGTCGAGGAACCTTTTATAAATCTTGCATTGTTTTGTTTTGGGTTGTTATTATTTGGTTGTAGGGCTTGATCAATGACCAATAGTTACCTCGACCTGGAAAGATCTATTTTGGCTGTCACCCTTGGCCACTGACATATACTCTAGCGATAGACAAGCTCGTTCAAACAAATAACATGTCACATAAAACAACACAAAATGACACATTGCGGTCTGTCATTGCCATAGTGACGAAGTGAACTCGGGAACATAAATGCGGTGCGCCCACCGCATTCAAGTGGAACATGTTGCTTCTATGAAAGGGCCTGTCTATCGCTAGAGTGTAAGTCAGTGCCCTTGACCTAGAGGCCATTTCCTAGGCCGACGGACTTCATGAACCGTGTTATGCTTTTGGAGGGGAGGTCCTTAATGTCAGTGGGTGTTATCACGTATCCACCCAGATGGCGACTCCTGCTGTGAATAAGCACTTCGCATTCGCAGAGGACGTGTATGGGTGTTTCCTCTGCTTCACAGCAGAATCTGCAATTCTAGTTTTGGGTTACTATTATCTGTCTTGTTGCCAAATTTCGAGTCAATAGGTTTAAAAATGAGGGAGTAATTGAGGCAGACAGAAAAACAGCATGCGACGAAAGTATAAGGGTTTCTTGTTTGACACATCGTCATCAGCCTATACAGGGTGTAAGGAAAAGTATCATTAACCTTTAAACCGCATAGTCTACCCATCAAACTGAACTACTTTGACTATGGGAGCAAACCTGTCAGAGCAAAAAAAAAATCAGCTATCCCATAGGTACCAAACTGCAATACCTACATGACTCGACTCAAATGTATGAGACAGCTGATTGTTTTTTGCTCCTTTTTCAATTTGATGGGTAGAGTATGTGGTTCAAAGGTTAATGATATTTTCCATACACTATGTATACGTCCCACTGCAGTGCACAGGGCTACCCTCAGTTCGTCACGTTAGTCCACCACGCGTGCACAATGCTGATTGGTAGACCTTACATAGGTACGCATCAAAATTCAGCGTATGCAGGTTTCCTCACGATGTTTTCATTCATCGTTTGAAAGCAGTCGGTGTTACGAACTTAAGTTAGACTTAGACAAACTCATTGGTACATGGCATGTCGTCCGTGCGGATTCGAACCTGGATCTCAAGATTGAGTTTCCATAGCTCTCCGCCACGTCCCACCGACTTTTAGGCTGCGTTTCCACCAGAGATGTGTGAGGTAGCGAGGCGGTGAGCGAGGAAACAATCCGCCAATAGCGCGCTCGCTCGATCACGTCATTGGGAAATTGAAGCACTCTCATTGGCCGATTTTTTCCTATCTCACCGCCTCGCTACCTCGCACATCTCTGGTAGAAACGCAGTCTTATCCTGTAGTTATTTTGATTGAATGAAAGCTGTTTATTCTCAGGTTCGTTGACCCGTTGAGATCGGCGCATTTTTCCTTGTATACATAGTTATAATGGCTCTCACATATAAAGTACTTCCTGGATATATATCTGTTTCTTTTATATACGTAATCGTTGGTGCGTCTGTAAGTGATCGTGTACCTTCTGAACAACTCGACGGTTTGAGGTCATATTCACACAATACAATCGTACGTATTTCAATGAACGTTCATAACAACGTTTTAACGTGAACGAAGTCGTATCATCATCATCATCATAGTACACGTCTGCAGTGCCAGGGAACAGGCCTACCATCTATGTGGGTGTTTGGGCGTTAGTCCACCACGCGTGCCCAATGCGGGATTGGTAGACATCACATATGAATCAGAATTTCTTCTTATGCATATAGGTATGCAGGTTTCCTCACGATGTTATCCTTCACCGTTTGAGAGCAGTCGGTAATACGTACATAAGTTACAAAAACTCATTGGTATGCATTTTGCAGAGGCATTTTGTCCGTGCGGATTTGAACCCAGACCTCATGATTGAAAGTCCATAACCTCTCCGCAACGCGCCACCGATCTCTCATTGATTCCCATGTACAAGGATGTTCTGTCTTTCACCATCTGCATCCAGTTGAAACCAGCGTGTCGCATAATATCATTGATCCATCTCTCTACACTGGGGAAATAGTGCAGGAAAAGTAGCACATTTTGTAGGCAAAATTTGTACATCAATGAAAATATGTTTTTTATCTTTATCTTGGCACTAGGAATGAGGATCTGGAGAGTACACCCAAAATGTTGGGGTCCTACCCGTTCCAGAGGGTATGGGTAGGGGGAATCGGGAACAGTACCTTTTCTCGAAGAGATTCGGCTTATTTTTAAGGCTAATAACTTCGGTCTAGATAGTACCAGTGAGATCAAATTTTCAGGATAGCATGTGGTTGTCACTAATAAAATGTATCCAATTTCATATTTATAGCAACATCGAAATCGCGAAAAAATTTATCAGCAGCATATGCTCACGACTATATTCCCCGAGGGGGTAGTCAGAGATATTCTGAAACCTCAGAACATCCACGTTTCACCAGCAGTACCGAAACTCTGTCCAGTGTGACGGGGGGTGAGCCCGTCGCCACTTGTAATGGACAGTGGGTACAATACATGCCTCGAAATTGAAGCATGCAGGAAAACATCGTGAGGAATCACGATGTTTTTCTTTACCGAAAAGCCAGTGCTGTTACAAATCGTACATAAATTCCGAAAAACTCATTGATACAAGTCGGCATGGACGGGGATCGAACCATCGCCTCCTGCACGGCAGGCAAGGTTACTCGCCACTGGACCACCACGGCACGAAAAAATTTATTCCATAGAAAAACATTCATTTAACCCAAATATAAATCTAGTATTGCCATAGTATCGGGAAACTGGGTTAGATACACATACTACTGTATTAGGTATGTTGGTCAGTCTGCCAGTTTTCCACTACCGGTTTATAAAACTAGTTCTTTTGATTTGGCGTTTGAGATTCATGTCTTGTTCACCTATATTTTATAATGTTGATACGAACGGGGGCCTAATGATTGAGTGTCCACAACTCTTGGGTTAAAAATGACTTCTTTGGACCTGGCAACCCTGGAGTTGCGGCAGACTGAGAGGTGGTAACCCTAATTTTTCCAGATTTATAAATCGGTCTCCTTCAGATCTCGTCCACCAAACAAATAGGTGCATAATTTTGCGGTCGGATCATAGTGTATCAGATTTTTAATTTAACATTGTTATATTAAGACCGATTTTCGTGTTTAGCAACAATATATTCTCCAAAAATGTAAAGTCTCTCTTTCTCCTTTCCAGTTCCCAGCTGCTCTGCAGCTCTACAGCAGAAAATGAAGGTCTGGGGGGCCCACGGAGAATTCTGCGCTCGCCACCAATGGGAGGTCATCGTGGCAACCCTGGCCTTGCTGGCCTGTGCAGCCAGTGTTGAACGCCACGGCCCCGGGGCCAGGTCCGAGCGATGCGCGGGTTGGGCCAGAGTATGCCCCGGCCTTGAAGCGGAATACCAAGCTGCTGACGCCGTAATCATGACCTTCGTCAGATGCGCTGCCTTACTATACGCCTACTACCAGATCTCAAATCTCCACAAAATCGCCTCGAAGTATCTCCTCATCATTGCTGGAGTGTTTTCCACGTTTGCCAGTTTTATTTTCACGTCAGCGCTTGCTAGTTTGTTCTTCAGTGAATTAGCTAGCATGAAAGACGCTCCGTTCTTGTTTTTGCTGGTAGCAGACGTCGCTAGAGGTGCTAGGATGGCGAAGGCTGGTTGGTGCGCTGGAGAAGATCAAGGAAAGAGGGTCGGAAGAGCGTTATCATTACTAGGTCCTACAGCGACTTTGGATACGTTATTAGCAGTTCTTTTAGTTGGAGTTGGAGCATTATCTGGGGTACCTAGATTGGAACACATGTGCACTTTCGCCTGCCTAGCTTTACTAGTCGATTACCTAGTCTTCGTCACGTTTTATCCGGCCTGCCTATCATTGGTTGCTGATTTTGCATCTGGAAGAAAAGATGTGGCCCCAGATAGTCCGTTTTCGGAAGCAGAATTGAAGCCTAATCCTGTTGTGCAGAGAGTTAAAATGATTATGGCTGCTGGGTTGCTTTGCGTGCATTTAACGAGTAGATGGCCTTGGCCGATAGACAGCGGTATCATGGAGGGACCTCTGAGAGACAATCTGACCCCTTCATCTCAAGATAATGTTTTACTACACTCGTACGTCAAATGGTTTTCTGTGAGCGCCGATTATATAGTCATAGCCACTTTACTCTGCGCTCTGATTATAAAATTCGTGTTTTTCGAAGAGCAGAGGAACTGGATTATAGATATGAATGACATGACGGTTAAGGAAGTCGAGAAAAAAGGTTCGAAACGAAAACCTATATTCACAATCACAGATGAAATCAGTACCGAAGCTGGTACTCAAACTGATAATTTAGTAGACGAATTGGATTGGCCTACTTTATCACCAAGTTCTTCAGTCGCCAGGCTGAATGCTAAAAAGCGTCCGATGGCGGAATGCCTAGAAATTTACCGTTCAGAAGGAGACTGCACATCTTTGAGCGATGAAGAAGTCGTTATGCTAGTAGAACAATCTCACATACCTCTTCATAGATTAGAAGCAGTCCTCGGAGACCCTTTACGAGGAGTCAGACTTCGACGCAGAGTCATATCAGCGAGATTCAATACCGAAAACGCTGTAAAACAACTTTCATACCTAAATTACGATTACAGTAAAGTCTTAAACGCGTGCTGCGAAAATGTGATAGGCTACGTTGGGGTGCCAGTCGGATACGCTGGACCTTTGGTCGTCGATGGCAAACCTTACATGATCCCGATGGCGACTACCGAAGGTGCTTTAGTTGCTTCTACTAATCGAGGTGCTAAAGCAATTGGTCCTAGAGGTATCACCAGTGTTGTTGAAGATGTAGGCATGACCAGAGCACCAGCGGTTAGATTGCCCAATGTAGTAAGAGCTCATGAATGCAGACAATGGATGGATGATAAAGACAACTTTGCGCTGATAAAAGAAGCTTTTGATTCAACATCAAGATTCGCGCGTTTGCAAGAAGTCCACATAGGTGTTGACGGAGCTACGTTGTATCTAAGATTTCGGGCTACAACTGGTGACGCTATGGGAATGAATATGGTGTCAAAAGGCGCTGAAAATGCTTTAAAATTGCTCAAAACTTTCTTCCCCGATATGGAAGTTATTAGCCTATCAGGAAACTACTGTTCTGACAAAAAGGCAGCCGCTATAAATTGGGTTAAGGGTAGAGGGAAAAGAGTTGTTTGCGAAACGACGATTACGGCTGAAAATTTGAGGACGATATTTAAAACTGACGCTAAAACTCTGGCGCGGTGTAACAAAATTAAGAATCTATCTGGATCGGCGTTAGCTGGTTCCATTGGTGGAAATAACGCTCATGCAGCGAATATGGTCACAGCTTTATTCATAGCTACAGGGCAAGACCCTGCTCAGAATGTAACAAGCAGCAATTGCTCAACTAGTATGGAAGTATCGGGAGATAATTATGACGATTTGTATGTTACATGTACCATGCCGTGTTTGGAAGTGGGAACTGTAGGTGGGGGCACAGTTTTGCCAGGTCAAGGGGCCTGTTTGGAAATCTTAGGGGTAAGGGGGGCAGGATTGCGACCGGCTGAAAACTCTGCAAGATTGGCATCGTTAATTTGTGCAACGGTTTTAGCTGGAGAGTTAAGTTTGATGGCTGCTTTAGTCAATTCTGATCTGGTTAAGTCACACATGAGGCATAATAGGTCAGCGCTTAATGTAGCTTCTGACGCGAATTTGTTGAAAGTGCCCAAGTTATAACAGATCTTGTATGATTTTTGTGAAAATTGAGACGACTGATTGGTGGGATTTAAAGAATTTTTGTGAAGCGGTTTTTAAAAGATTCTTGATTTTGATGATTGAAATAATTAAGTTCAGTAGGCCTAACATGAGTTAACACTCACAGTAAACTACATTTTTTGTATTCTAATAATTCTTTCCTACAAAATTGGCGCCGTTACTACAGTAGGAACGTACAGTTAAAACTCATGGTAGGCCGAAATATTTCGATGTGAGTTCTAAGAGGAAGGATCTCTTTATATACCTAATGAGGTCCTTGATCTTAGTGTGCGATAGTTCAGTGGTTAAATGCATATCTGGGTTGCACGCGAACCGAATTTTTCTATTTTCTGTGTTGAAATCTCAAATATTTTTATAACGAATAGTAACTGATGGATTTTGTATCGTGATAGTTTAAAGAAAGGCACTAAGACTAGCTCAATTTTTTAGTAAAAATACATCACAAGCCAAAATTCGCCCAATAAAACAAGTTGTAATGTATGTACTAAGTAACCTTTATCGGTTTTACCTATCGGAATACTGTATGAGACCCAGTGTTTAAAACTGACGCTTAACTATGACACCTTTTTCACACTATTGAGGTGAATTTATTTCGAAAAATTCTTAGCTAGCACCTATACTCCAGTCCAAATAGCAACGAAGTTTTAAGGCCATTTTGAATTGAAACACTTCCTCTCACTTATTCTTAGAACAGCTTTAGTAATGGTAAAGATATGTTGGATAGTATATTTTTCTCATAAATATATCATATTTGCTAATCGGAATTGGCCAGAAAGCTATACAGGAATCGGAATGTCTTTTCGTCCTTATTTGGAATGCAGTATAGAAGCCAAGAGCCAATCCATGGCAAATTTAAAGGGTATCGTCGCAAAACGTCCCTTTCTCAAAATGTCCCTCGTTCGCAAAACGTCCCTTTCTCAAAACGTCCATTTCTCAAAACGTCCCTTTCTCAAAATGTCCCTTTCTCAAAACGTCCCTTTCTCAAAATGTCCCTTTCTCAAAACGTCCCTTTCTCAAAATGTCCCTTTTTCAAGATGCCCTTATGCATACATATTTGATGACATTAACCACCCATTATGACTGGTATTGTCTTCCGAGCAGCTTCCGGTATATCTAGGGTTGCCGCACCTAACTAACTGCTAACTCAGTCGGTTAGGTTAGCGAGGAGCGAAGCGACGAGCATGTTAGGTGTCTTGCGACCACAGCGCACGAGCCGAGCGAGCGCAGCGAGCGTGCCGCGGCAGCGGCCGGCGAGTGCCATAACCGAATTGCTACTGTTTACCTAGTCCACCCGAAGATATAAGATTTTTCACCCCCCCTTGCAAGGTGGTTATTAGTACTTTGTATTTAAAAAAAGGGACATTTTGAGAAAGGGACGTTTTGCGAAAGGGACATTTTGAGAAAGGGACGTTTTGAGAAAGGGGCAACTTGAGAAAGGGACGTTTTGAGAAAGGGACGTTCTGAGAAAGGGACGTTCTGAGAAAGGGACGTTTTGCGAACGAGGGACATTTTGAGAAAGGGACGTTTTGCGAAGATACGATTTAAAGTTGGTAGTCATTGTATTTTTTGTAGATTTCGTGTTTATTGAGTGTGTGGTATTGCATAATTCAAGCAAATACGCAACTTTGTTCACATTACTGCCAAATCATGCACTGCGAGTTATTCTAGTTTTGTGAAGGGTTAATCATTTTGGCTTTATGGGTGTCGATTTTGAGTTAAAATTGTGAGTTTTCATTTGTGTTTATTAAGAGGCTATCTTATTTTTTATTTTTAATTAATTTATATGGTTAGGGACCAATTTTCGGGGCGTGGCATTCGTTATTTGAGACTTCGCATGAAGGTACCTTATTGCGGTCGCGTACTTTTTTGACTTCTCTAACAGATATGAGCGGCGCAATGAGGTACTTTTTTCACATGAATTGACTATATTGTATGATTTTATTATAATGATTTTGCAATTTTTGCACAATGAAATCGGTCCCCATTTATAAATATAGTTTCCATTTGGCGCGGGACATAAAATAATAATCGAATAAAATTTATTTTTTATAGATATTTGATAAAAAAACAACGTTATGCTGCGTGCGTAGAAAATTGATTTAGGTATATTATTTTTGTGGTGCGGGTTTCTAATAGGAATAGTGTAATGCTAGGTATATCTTTTTATATTATGTCACAAACAATTAAGTTACAAAGACGCCGCATATCAGAGCGCTTGCGGTTGCCTAGTTATGCGCTACTACTGCATGTAAATGTCGAAGGAAAATGATTGAATTATCATATTATGCAGGTGATACATAGGCGAAGTATTTTTCGCTTACGCTGGTAGACGGAACATCAGGGTAACCGCGTATGAGATAGCAGCGATAGTCATAAAATCCTATACAATTTGTATGAAGCTAGATGTCTGACTTCGGAGTCAGACAGCCGTCGTAGAACAAAAAAGTGGTTACGTCGATAAGGACAGCAAAAAATATCGATCTCCTTTTTGAACTAGAGCGAATTTGCTATGTGCATCTCTTACTGAGTAAATATGACAAGACACGTGCTTCCTTCTAGTACCTTCTCTTTCTACGAGGTGATATAATGTGTCGTCTTGACATGCATAGGCCTGTCTCTCTCATCACTGTAGGTATAATATAATGTTTTAGAACCGACCCGGTGATCAAAGAAATATCAATTCGCATGGAGATGGCAAACACCAGTTCAGTCTAATAATTTACCTTCTATGATGCGCGCAAGGTCGCATTATATCTTTTACAGGTTTATCAACATGTTTGAATAAACTTTAATACGCATTGTGTGGAAGTGAAACTTCTGTACGGTATTACAATGTATTTATTCTGTGACATGTCATTAACCGAACTAATTAGAGCTCGCGAAGTGGAAATTTTGAATTTATTCATACAAAATTCTTCGTAATTATATTATTAGGTAATTGTAAATCTTATTTAAGACTCGCAATCTAGATTTTCTAAGCTATTTTTCCATTATGGTATATAAAATACCGTCTACGAGTGTTCTACGACAAAGTTTTGTATAAAATTGACAACTTTGACCACCTTAACGTTTTTTTTCGTTCAGCAGTCCTTGAAAGCGGCGTCTTTTTGACTTAATTGTCTGTTTAACGTGCACATAGTGTTCGCAATTAATTAGAAATTGTTTTGTGAATCTACAGTGCGAAGACAAAAGGGAATAACTTTTTAAAAATGAAATCTGTCACTAAGCGCTTTTGCGTACTTCAAACTACGCACCAAGATAATTTTCTCTTCTTTTCCTTCCTTCTCTAGTCAGAAAGTATTCTGTTTTTTATTATTTTATTTTATTTAAATACATGACGTTGTAAATAGATGTTTAACATAAAAGACCACACTCAGTTCAGCATATTAAGTTGGACCCTGTATAATCATTTTAGTACATTTCTTTACGTAAACTGCCAGAAATTGTAAACTTGAAATAAGAATTAATTTTATAACAAATGCTAAATCATGTTTATTTGTTTTTGTGCCTTATCTGAAACGGCCTTGTAAATTACATTTTATGTATTTCTATTTATTAAATATAAACAAATCACAAATCAGTCTCAAAGAAACAAGTATTGACATGTTTTGTAATGACAAACCTTACCATTTTCATATCGTCGACGACTTGTAGCCGAGGATATTTCGTAACTATCCACCTATTCATTTGCAAAAAATCTTAAGGGAATGGGGGATTTCCTGATTGTTGGCAAATAACTGTTAAACGTGCCTCGATAGATGGCGTTGACTTGACGCTGAAGAAAATGTATTTCAAAGAGCATCCATTCTTTCTTTTCGCATAAATGGTTCTTCAGCATTGAGTAATTATGTATAGAGCAGACAACGCGAACAAAATCAGTGCACCATGATCAGCAGTGTGGGGCGCGTGCTGGGAGCGTCAGGCTGCGACGAGCGCCTGGCACAGGCTAAGTGGGTTAGAGCGCGTGCACCCTAACGCGTGTTACAAAACATTACTTCTCGGTAGCTTCTCTAGTTAACATAGTACCTCAATGTTCTTCAGTGGTTTTTTTGTTAGTGACGAAGTATCTTTCATGCTTTCATGAAAGTTGCTGTTTCCAGCTTATTTAAAAAACGGTTCATTACTTTTGTTGAGGACGGTATTAACAGACTTGCGAGGGGCAAAGACGAGAAGAATTAAATGAAAATACGTCTTCTCGTTACGAAAATCTGTATAACACAAGAAACAAAATAATATTAAAAACAAAACAGTAAAATTTAAAAGCATTCCAAAATATAAAAAATACAAATAAATATAAAAAGAGGTTGGCTGTCGCCAACAACTTTTTTGTTTTTTCAACATATATTTTCGAATCGTGAGATTCAAAATCATAGTCGAATGATGCATAATCTGAAATCTCTAGTAATTTTGATATTTTCGACTGCTGATTTCAGCAAGACTCAAAAATCGCACTCCAGTATAGGCACTCCTCTCGTCAACGCCATCTATCGAGATGTCAAGAACATTTTTTTGAATCCGGTGTCGGGAAATCCCCCATTATATAGTCATTTTTAATTAGTTGGCGAAAATGAACCAGGGCATTTGTTAATGATAACAGATTGCATTATCAATGTTTATAATTGGTATTGATGATTAACAAAATTATTATTATCGTACGTAAGGTACGCGCAGTGCGTGCAGTACGCGGGCGCGGGCGGACATTGACCTCAGAATCGTATGATCGAGCGCGGTCATTACTACGCAATTGTACTCAGTAACAGATACCAAATGCGTTTCCAACTAATTAAATTTAACCTTATATTTGTGGACAATGTTTTAAATGTTGATATTATTAGTTAGTGCTAGTTTACGTTGTTGTATCGCGTCGTCTTCCATGATTGTTAAGTTAGGCTTAAATTAGTCGCTGTAAGTCTTCAGTCGCAGTTAATTTTAAATTACTGGGGCCCTAAGTGTTGTTTTTCAAATATAGATTTTTGTACACTAACGTTTTTACATTTTATTTATCCCGCCTGGATCAAACTGATAGTAGTACCTATATGCCATCATCAAACTGATAACATAGTATTTTTTTCTTGATCAGACTATAGTCCGTTCGCGTTAAGAAAATAGTGATTTCAGTTTTAAAATTTATTGTTGAACGAGTCACGCAAAATACACAACCGTTTTGTTCGAAGGTCAGATTTCAACTGGTCACTGTGAACAAAACGGTTGTGTATTTTGCGTGACTCGTTCAACAATACATTTTAAAACTGAAATCACTATTTTCTTAACGCGAACGGACTATAGTAGTATATGCCTTGATCAGACTGATAGTAGTATATTCCTTGCTCAAGCTGATAGTAGCATATTCATAAATCAGACTGATATGATAGTAGAGCGTTTCTTCTCGGCGTTTGAACGGTCACTATCCTCACCAAATATTTCTGCCTTGTTTGTAAGAAAAGACATATTTTTTTAGCGCTGAGAGTCCAGCGGGCTTTATAAATGTGATATTGTAGATTACACACCGAGGACAGGAAAGTAAGAAAGGTCTCAGATCTCATGTGATTGTCAGCAAACATGTGATCTGAGGCTTTCTTATTTACTGTCCGAGGTTAATTCTCCTCGACAGAGGTGGAAAGCGGCAACTTCGTTTAGCGCAGCGGGATAACAATTGACGCTTTCCGTCCGGAGGGGAGAAATAAAATGTTATACCTTTTCTTATAAACAAAGCGAAAATATGTGGCTGTGGAAAAACGAGGAGAAACACCTGTGGCATATTCATACATCAGACTGATAGTAGTATATTCCTTGCTCAGGCTGATAGTAGCATATCCCTTGATCAGACTCATAGTAGCATAAAGGCCTCCGCATATTGCAGCGATATTATCGAGCGATATGTCACGCATGCGCCCCACCATTAAATGTGGTCTAAAGAGATAGCGTCGGAACAAAATCGCAGCGATAATATCGCGGCAGTGTGTAGGATCGCGCGTGTCCCCATATAAAATGTACTGGAAACAATTATCGCTCGATAAAATAGCTGCAATGTGCGGAGGCCTAATTCTAGATAATTTATGGTGTTATAAGTCGATGATAAAAGGGTGATAGTAAAACAAAACTGTATTATAAATATAATAATATTTATTTATTCTTTCTGACAAGTCATTTTTTCTTTACAAATTAACAATATTGGTTCAATCTCAAGTAAAAGCTAAAAACCACTGACATCCACTCACTCATATTTACAAAATGCAATAAACCACTCTGTACTTTTAAGACAAATAAAGAGATCTTTTTTAACTTACTACTCGATTTTCGCCATTTTGTATTTACACGGGCGTTTTTTTATTACAAGTTACTACCAACATTGCAAGAAAAATAATTTACATAGTTCAATTTTACAAGTGCTAGCATAAAAAATAGTGCATAATAATTTTTTGATGCTAAATTACACAAAAAATAAACCCAACATTGGGAAACTACATTTGCATTTGACAATAAATTAAGTAGAAATTGGACAAAAATTATACAAAATCACAAGATGTTTTGCTTCAAAAGTATTAGAGATAACACCTAGAAATATAATTATTTGTAATCTAGATAATCTAGATTATGAATTTACTTTTAAGCCAAATCACACAAGCTTTTTGAGCATAGGCGATATCGCTGCACCATAACAACGTCGCAACGATTCTGATTGATCTCGGAAATATCGCGGCGATATCGTTTCGTCAACGCCTACTCTCAAATATCGCTTGTGATATGGCTTTAATGTCAAGTTTCGCTTTGTGACATGGAGTTCATAATAAACATATCAATATGATAGTAGTAAGAAAAGATAGAAAAATAACAATTATAATTTCTCGTATGACCTAGAATTTACCTCTAATATCTCCCGTGACCGTCGTAAGACACGACTATGGGATATTTCTTTAGCATTTACGTAAAAGCCTAGTCACATAATGAATAATGTTACAACTAGGTTATGACCAATCCGAAAAGGAATGTGATTTTGAATTTATATTCAAATATTTAAATTCAAATATTGTGTTTCAAATCAAAGTTAAAGATTGAAAAACACGCGATGGCTCGGTAGCTTAATTGGAAGAAAGCACAGCCCCATTTTAGGAGGTTGCGGGTTCAAATCCCGACCGAGACTACATTTTTCAATCATTAATTTGATTTGAATTAAGAGCGTTACACAAGCGATTGTTGAGCGTTGGCGTTGACGGAAAGATATCGCCGCGATATTTCTGCGGCACAGTTGCGACATCGCCTACTTTGTCTGAAATGGCTTTTACATACTTAAATGTATGTATTAAATAATTTTACATACAGAATCTCCAATACTTTTGAAGCAGTTAATACCATTTTGAATTACTTCTAATTCTTTATAAACATAACATTGGTAGTCTTGCATAAATCGAGGAGCAAGCGACGGCGGTCTATTAATACATGGGACCCAACAGGGCTTGCCTTCACCACTAAAACGGGGCTTCGGCGAAAAATCCGCCGTTAAAAATTGAGATTTCAGAGAAATGCATCTTTGTGAACACCATTGAATACGAACGAAAACTTTTGTAGAATAAAGTTGTGACTGATTTTGTATGAAACCGTTTTTAGAGGTAATAAAAATAAATTATTCGAGACTTTACAAAAGCAGCGGTACCCTGTGATCCTCAATGTTTCGGATCGCATTCAATGGTGTGACAATTTATTAAATAATTAGTTTTCTTTATTCTGGAATAAGGATGTTGCTTTAACAATACTTTTTTTACAATTCATCGATCAAATATAAGAACTAGATGCAATTTGCAAAAAGAATACAATATTAAGACAAAAATGGGAGTTTGTTCACGAACGGTCGTGTTCCAGCTTGCCAAAAGGACGCTGCCATTTTGTTTCACGTGTTTTTAATCATAAAACAATACTTGAGATTTTGATATTCCCAAAACCTACTCGACATCGGTAGAAATACAGTGATAGACACAAGCAAACTGCCATAAATTTATAAGGGTCATATGAGTCAAGCTATTTTTGAGCATAGGCGTTGACTGAAAGATATCGCCGATATACCGCCGCGATATCATCGCTATATCGCCGCGATATTTCCGAGATCAATCAGTGTCGCACCGGAATATAAACGATGTCGCTACAATTCAGTTGCGACGTTCGTGGCGGTATAGTTGCGAGGTCAGGGCGACATCGCAGACGCTCAAAAATAGCTTATGATAAAGTCTCTAACACTGTTGCAGAAACGGTCATTAAAGTTGATTCTCCATTAAATCTCTTGCTAGCTTTTACTATATCCACAAGACAACAAGTGACAGCAAGACATTTAATGGATGATTAACTTTAATGAGAGTGTCAATAGCAAAAATGCCCTCTGATATTCTTTTTAGGGCACTTTTTAATCTGCATCTTTGATTGTGTAGTTTTTTATATTTGATCAATGACTAAAAGTAAATATTAAAGCAATATACAAATTCAAAAAAGTAATAATGTCAGTTTTAAACCAAATAACGCTAAGTTCAGTCTGTTTTGTGTACTTTGTATTGTAATGTTATTACAATAAAGTACTTATTCGCTTGGAGGTTCATCTAGTTTAAACTGTTATCCTCTTATTCGTGAGACGTGAGTTGTTGGACGTTGGGTAATCTGGTTGGTGAAAAATATGGGTTATTCCCGCGTATCCCCCACGGTCTCGGCCCCAGTGGGGTGACAACGGGAAAAAAATGCTCGCTGTCCCCCCCGCCTCCGCCTCCTCCACTGGGGGAATCATTGGATTATTAATGAAAACACTGTAAAGGCCTCCGCTCATTGCAGCGATTTTATCGAGCAATAATATCGCTGCGATTTTGCGATAATTGTTTCCAGTACATTTTTTATGGGGACGCGCGCGATCCTACACACACTGCCGCGATATTATCGAGTGATAATATCGCTGCGATTTTGTTCCGACGCAATCGATTTAGTGGTGCGGCGCATGCGTGACATATCGCTCGATAATATCGCGGCAATGTGCGGAAGCCTTTAATAGTTTTGTTATCAATTGTAGTATGTTTTTGCAATAAAAAAGTGTGCTTTATACATCAATAATTAACGTATAATGTTATAAATTTGAATTTAATTATTTATTACAACTCTGGTTTTAGAAAAGTACCTAAATACCTATTCAGAATCTTTCTTCAAAACATATAAATAATTAATAAGTGTTGTATTCAAATTTATAACATTGTACTTTAATTATTGATGTATAAAGCACACTATTTTATTGCAAAAACATCATAAAATTGATAACAAAACTATTTACAGTGTTTTCATTAAAAATCCATTGATTTTGTTTTAGTAGGGGACAACGATATCATATTTTCCGGGAGGCGGGGGGACAGCGAGCATTTTTTTCCCGTTGTCCCCCACTGGGGCCGAGACCGTGGGGGATACCGGGAATAACCCATAACATCGATGGATTACAGAGCTTTTGTATGACGAGTTCGTAATAGAATTGTATGATCACCCAGCGACGACCCGGTTGGTGTGATGGTTACCACGGCAGACTGCCAAACCAGGGTCCTGGGTTCGAATCCCGGTTCGGTCATGGATGTTATACGTGTGTGCTGTTGTTGTATGGTTCCCATAAAAAAAAGCCTGAGGCTTACTTGGGATCATTACAATGTATGTGCCTGTAAACGTTATTTATTTATTTAGTTACTCACACCCGTGCTGCCAACGACAGTCCTGGGTTTGAATACCGATTAGGTGAATTCGGTCATGAATGTTGTACAGGATAAAATTATCGAATCTCTGTGAATATTTCTCTTGCGCGATTTATGTCTCACATTCGATTGTGAACCTTATTTAGTAGGTTACGAGTTACGTATTTACGGTGAACGTTGTCTTTGTATGGAGCATATTTCTGAGAGCGACGGTATCGCCATCCGTTAGCTTCTTTGCTATAACTTGTGGGTGTTGACATCTATGGTAAGTTCCCACACACATGCATCCGATTATCCGATCTCTACCTATCATACAATAAGCAAGTGAACCCACCGATCATTGAGCAGCGTCGTCACAACTCACGCCTGACAACAAAGCTCGGCGGCTAGAGGAACCTAGCGTTAAGTGTTTGCCGTCCTCGTGCGAAGCCACGATCTGAAGCGCGCGCGACGCGTCGCGTGTAGACGCGCGTGCGACGCGCGTGCAGCCGCGAGGGAGCCCGCGCGGTACAGCTGGTGCGGCCGCCCTGCTACCAGTCTGTGGGGAGAAAGAGGGGAAGATTAGTTACACGACTAAAACTAACTTATATAAATTGTAAGTCAAAAACGTCCTCGACTCGAGAAACCAACATTTTTCGAACAGTCGGCCTTATAAATGAATATCTACGCATCACTTACACGGACTTGAAAAAAAAAGACGGACGTAATGTGACATTAAAAAGACGTGAAGCATGCCCCGCCGGACCGGAAGTACCATCGGGAAGTACCATCAATGGTACAGTTGGCACTAGATCGTGCCAGTAGTACCATCGATGGTACAACTTGCACTTAATTAAACTTAAAGCCGGCCTTTTTATTTTTAATATTTTGAATAAGCATGCAAGGTAAAAAAATTATTAAGTCTGAAGCATCCCATAACAAAAATTACATCAATAGGATGTAACAAGTGTTTTAACAGGTGATGACTAGACCTTCAATATTAGCATCGGTGTCTTTATGGCTTAATTGTCTACATCTCGTTTCTCTGCGCTTACTGCGCTGCCGTTAGCGACTAGCGGCGACATCGACATTAAGACGCTGTTATCCGGTCGAGGCCGTTTTTTGAACACGAACGAAAGTTTTAAACTGTGTTTTATAGTCTGATAACTAGTGATGCAACGAATACCACTTTTACGAATACGAATACGAATACGAATATTGATTCTACTATTCGGCGAATACGAATACGAATAGTGAAAAATAATTCAAAAATGTTTAAAATACACGTTAGTCATCATTATTTTACAGTCAAAAGAAACAGCTGGTAAGTATGGTCATTTAAAAAACCGACCGTGAGCGTGTCGGACAAATACTGAAACTTTGTTGTGAACTATTTTTTATTGTTTAAATTTTAAAGACCTATTAAGGCCTCCGCTCATTGCAGCGATATTATCGAGCGATATTATCGCTGCGATTTTGCGATAATTGTTCTCAGTACATTTTGTATGGGGACGCGCTTGATCCTACACACTGTCGCGATATTATCGAGCGATAATGTCGCTGCGATTTTGCGATAATTGTTCTCAGTACATTTTGTATGGGGACGCGCTCGATCCCACACACTGCCGCGATATTATCGCAACCTGACGCAATTTCTTTGTACTACATTCAGTGAAGGGCGCATGCGTGACGCGAATCGCGGAATCGCGGCAGTGTGTAAGGTGTCGCGATATCGCTGTCGATAATGTCGCTCGATAATATCGCTGCAATATGCGGAAGCCTTTAAACGACACCTTTATGGGATAGATTTTTATCTATCCGTCAAAAAAATTGTTTTATTCTTTTTTATTATCACTTATTAGATTTTGGGTTATTTATTATTCAGTAAAAAGTATGTTTTCTCAATTTTGCATCCATTGAAACAAAATTTGCCATTTGTTTCCACGGGTGCAAAAATGGTAAAGTAATTGAGATGGGACACAAAGATAGACCAAGAGACAAATGAATGGAGAAAACTATATTCTTTGTTTAACGTATAAACTATATTCTTTGTTTAAATTCTGCAGAACGCCTAAACTCGCTACATACAAACAAAGGTGAAAGATAATGTACTTTTTTATTTAAACACGATCTAGATTTTAATCTATGTGCATGTGGTTTGTCAGATTTTTGTAATAATGTACTACGTTGCTCAAATATTTCCATACATATATGTCTTAAATTAATCTTAGCATTGAAACGTAATTATTTTGTAAACGGAAATCTGACAAACCACAAGCACGCAGATTAGTTTCTAGATTGTGTTTTATAAAAATCATTGGCTTTAATTGGTTAGTATTGAAAATTGTTTTTCTGTGTTAATGCTGTTGAAAATAGGCTTTCTGAGGACAGTTGATTATTTCAAAGGATACTGTTTCTGGAAAATTTCTTCAATGTAGGAAAATTTATGTCTTCATGACCGAAATTAAGTGAATTTTGAGAAAATACTTAAATTACGAATGTCTTCTTGATATTCGGCGAATACGAATATTCGGTAATAAGCTGCTATTCGGCGAATACGAATATTCGTATTCGTATTCGTTGCATCACTACTGATAACTAATTATGTCTTATTTAAGGATCTGGCTGATAGGCGATCGTTCTCAATTACACGATTAGATTAAGTTTAATAGATAGAAAAATTTGTTTCTATGTTTTTTCAATACTATGATTAAACTGCTGATATTTAACTTTTTATTCTTGTACTTAACTAAATACATTATATATTTCTAGTGAACTCCGTAGAATTTTGAGCTTAGAAACACCCATGAGCAAAGATATTGATGAAGAACACGTTTTTTTGCGATCCTGCTTTCAATTGCAGCGGGATGGCTAATTGCAAACGTATGCTTGCAAGAAAGAGATTCTTGCACTGGGATAACCTGGCCTTAAACATAGTCTACCGTCGCGCCGGAGGCAGATAGACTTGTATGACATTCTATACACAAGGACTTCGCATCTACATGCTGTTAACGAGACAGGAAAACTGTGCTTAATTGTTTTACATTGCTGCTTAGTGACCGAGGACATTTGAAAGGACCGAAATTGTGTAAAATGTCAGCGGTAATGTATGACAGCCGAGCACAACTGAAGGATACTAAGGTGACATTAGAGACATGTGATGTCAAGGTCGAGTATTTGTGTATAGAACATAGACGAAATTTTTTTCGCATACGCTAGTAGACCGAATATCAGTGTAACCGGGTATGAGATAGCGAATTATATGAAGTGACATCTCGGAGTCTGGTGGTTGTCCCATACAATTTATATGAAGTGACATTTTGGAGTCAGATGGCCGAAGTACAAAAAAGTGGATACGTCTATAAGGACAGCAATAAGTAGCGGTCTCCTTTTTTAACTAGAGCGAATTTGCTATGTGCATCTCTTACTGAGTGATATGACAAGACACGTGCTTCCTTCTAGTGCCTTCTCTTTCTACGGTATAGAAGTAGACGTATGAGACAAGTAGCTTACCTCAACGTGCTAGCGAGGGTACACTCGCTGTGATCGTGTATCCGCGGAGGTTTCCTCCTGGCGTGGGACACTCCGCTGCCGCTGGCGACGCCCGCGGCGACGTTGACGTGGTCTGCTGCTCGCGCGTTGCGTCGGAGGAAGATGGGCTTGTTGCGGAGACGAGGTCTGGAGTCCGGGCGGGAGTATCGCTCGGTGTAGAGCGACCAGGCTGCTAAGCGAGATACTGCTTCGCCGTTTGTTGTTGTCGCTCGCGTCTGTAGAGAAAATAGTATCTATACTTATAAAACAGTTCCGTGACTGAGTGACAGACAAGAGCCTAAGCCGCTGCAGATAGGAACGTGCAATTTAGAATATAGATTCTACGGAGGACGAAGTCACGGGTAAAAGTCAGTTTAACATAAAGTTAAAAAGGAAAACAGAGTTAAAACTGACAATGTTATCGAAGAAACATTAATAAATTTCATACATATCCTATGAAGTTGTTGCTGGCCCGAACACGAGCAATATATTCATTAGATTAGCTATCTTACATACCCGAATTTATAACTAGAAATTATATTTAAAAAAAATCGTAAACAAAATATCTCTTAAAGTTACCAACTTTTGTAAGTTCAGTGTCATCCCTTATCATGGTTTCCTATCCCATACAAATGAAATTTTGGTTAATAAAATGGCAATATATGGCGTTATGGTATCGATTTATAATTAATGTTTACGTAAAAGTGTAAATTGTTACTAAAAATACATGATCTGACTACAAAAATATCTCGTGAGCCTCGGAAAATCAAGCAATTTACTTTGCCCGAAGACTGCCCGCGTTCCATTGTTTGACGTTGGACATCTGTACTGTATAGTATTATATAATTTGTGCCCTTATGTACTATTTTAAGTAACATTGTGAAAAAAGGCTGTAACGCAATATAATTCGTTTGCTAAATAAATAAATAAAATACCTGGTTGGTGGGTGAGAGCCTGTTGTTATCGTTCAGCTGGGGAGAGGTCCGTCCCTCCGCGACACCCTCTAATAGCTCGAACGTCACCTTGCATTCGTCACCACCGTACTGTTGGATAAGAAAATATTAAGGTTATTTGCATAGGTTACTTAGTTTGCTTCAGACGCCAGAGCGCCAATTTATATCGAACATTCAAAATAGTGTTCCTTAAATTAAAAAGAAGGGAAAAGGAGGGTTTGCCCCGAACACTCATCCTTCGCGTGTTGTTCGCGCGGTTCGCGTTTCAGCCTGCCACGAGGCTCCGCAATCCATCTCAGTTGTGTTCTTACTAAAAAACAATCCTCGAGATTGGATAGATACTCCCTCAAACCACTTGACATTGGCGGAAATGCGGTGCTAACGCACAAGCCAAGAAGTCCATTAATTATAAATAAAAAAAGAAGGGAAAAAAATGAAAATGTAATAGTTATTTAATTATTTACAAGGTAAATGAAGTAAACTTTATTTACTACTTACTGACCCGACAGACGTTATTCTGTCTAAAAAACTTATTCGAACAACGACGAACATCAAAAAGACATTTTAACAAATTGGTTCAACCGTTCTCAAGTGATGCGCTTACTAACGAACAACAATTAATTTTTATTTCATCATCATCATCATCTCAGCTGATGGACGTCCACTGCTGGACATAGGCCTCCACCAAGAATCACCACAAGGACTGGTCCTGCACTGCCCTCATCCAACGGGTTCCCGCCGCCTTCACCGGATCGTCCGTCCACCTTGTGGACCTCACTGCCTAAAGAACTCTTCGGCCCCATCGACCATCGGT
The DNA here is from genome assembly GCA_963693445.1 of Agonopterix heracliana. NCBI lineage: Eukaryota > Metazoa > Arthropoda > Insecta > Lepidoptera > Depressariidae > Agonopterix > Agonopterix heracliana. Next base: position 1,435,943 of record OY856334.1, read on the forward strand.
TCTGCGAGCAATGCGCCCCGCCCATTGCCACTTTAGTTTAGCATTTCTTTGATGGTACAAATACAAGGTGTTACAAAAATACAAATAAACATTTAAGGATGGTCAGACCATCAAACTGAACAACTTTCACTATGGGACCAATATGGAAATCGCGACAAAAAAAAAATGATGTTCCATATACTTTACAAATCGACTCGAAAATATATATGGGATATTCGTTTTTTTTTTTCGCGATTTCGATGTTGGTCCCTTAGTGAAAGTTGTTCAGTTTGATGGTCTGAACAACCCCCTTAAGAGTTTTAAATATTTATTTTTACTTATGTAACATCATAGACAAATTACTCTTGCGATAGACACGCTCGTTCAAACAAACAACATGTCACACAAAACAGCACAAAATGACACATTGCGGTCTGTCATTGCCATACTGACGAAGTGAACTCGGGAACATCAATCAGGTGCGTACACCTCATTCAAGTGGAACATGTTGCTTCAATGCAAGGGCAAGTCTATCGCTAGAGTAATTTGTCTATGTGTAACACCCTGTATAGTATAGTAAAGTCAGTACGTACCACTCTCACGAGGAAGGCGGTGTGGTCCTGCCGCAGCGCCCTGGCCGCGCGCCGCACGTAGGCTAAGGGTCCGCGCATACCGCCGCGCGCCGCCAGCTGCGTCGCTCGCACGCTCCACGGCTCCGACACGCAGTGTTGTAACTGTGGGGGGAGGGGGGGTTATTTGTGGGTTTATTTATCACTAGAGCTGCATGAAGGAGGGAGTTTGTTCCTCTTCTTATAGGGCTTCAAGCCCTGGTTTCAGAGTTTATTCAAACCGCCTTACGGCCTCTGAAGTGGTTTTTATGTAACGAATACTACCACCAGAGATAGTAGCCGGGACCGACAGCTTAACGTGCCATCCGAAGCAAGGAATCATCTTTTTTTTCAGACAATCAGGTGACTCAGCCTGCAATGTCCTAACCAACTGGGGGAAAACGCACAAAGTGACATTTCACTAGGTGCCCCTCGTGGGAATCGAACCCTCGTGGGTTCCGTGTCAAGAGCCCAATGCTCTTAACCATTAGACCACGGAGGAAGTTTGTTAATTATACTTGAGTCGAATCAAACAAATCGATAAGTTTTAAAGAGATATTTAAAAAGTTATATTGTTAAACATTAATTTGAGAGACGTATCAGTAGGAAGGCAGCATGCGTGTAATCAACAACAACATTCTGTTATAAGCACATCGCATGGGTTTCATCATTGTCTCTATGTATTATATCCTAATATCTCAACTCATTTTAAACCAAATAGAAGCAACATGTTACAATTGAATGCGGTGTCCGCACCTGATTGATGTTCCCGAGTTCACTTCGTCACTATGGCAATGACAGACCGCAATATGTCATTTTGTGTTGTTATGTGTGACATGTTGTTTGTTTGTACGAGGTTGTCTATCGCTAGAGTAATATGTCTATGGTTTTCAATAATAATTATCACTTCGAAACCTACTTGAAGTACAGCTTGGCAAAAAAGTCGTGATAAAAAATAAGGGCGCTGCCTCCACGCAAGAACGTCAAAATCACGCATAACCTGGCAACACCACCATACTAAAATTTTAGTTCCACCTGTCACCACGATCATGACTTTTTTGCCAAGCTATAACCTTATAAGTGTGACTACATACCTGTCTAACAGCTATAGACACGAGCTTGTCCAGCGTGTACGCGGGGTACGCCTTGATGCCCAGCATCTCTCTCGCGGCGTCCTCGTAGGCGGAGGCCTCCGTGTTGCCGTCCAGGACGCCTTTCACGAGCTCCAGGAGAGCCGTGTAGTACTCAGCAGGCGTCGACGCGTCCGTTGGTAAGTCTGGAAGAGGATATCGGTTGTTTTATTACAAGGTTCAGGAATAAATTCCATATAAAACGTCTGCTGTAAATCAAATTATAGAAAATATATAAAATGAATCCCTGTTTACCTAGGGCACGCTATCACTCGAGAACGGCTGGACCGATTGCGATGAAACTTTGGTGGGTTGTTATGGACATGCCACGCAAGGTTCAAAAACAAAACTGATTCTTAGGCGGTACGAAGTTCGCCAGGTCAGCTTGTAGAAAATAAAAATGTATCGCCAAAAATTAACTTTAGGTTTTTATGTTTAGGTATGCATGCGAATATCCGATCTCTGGTCATGACATATGGAACAGAGACGTGGTCGCTCACTCAAGGCCTCATGAAAAGGCTGAAAGTCACCCAAAGGGCAATGAAGAGGGTTAAGCTCGGAGTTATAGGACATAGCCCAAAGAAATGCTAAATTAAAGTGGCAGTGGGCGGGGCACATTGCTCGCAGAACTGATGGCCGATGGAGCCGAAGAGTTCTCGAGTGGCGACCGCGTACCGGAGAGGGCAGCGTGGGTAAGCAGTGAGCACAAGGCGGGAACCCGTTGGATGAGGGCAGCGCAGGGCCGGTCGTTGTGGCGATCCTTGGCTGAGGCCTATGTCCAGCAGTGGACGTACAAATGCTGTAATGTTAAGTACTCACTGTTGGGCTTCAGTCTGAGAGCTGTAGCGACACTTGGATGCCTGTCGTTCTTGTCCTTGGCCTCCTGCTCGGCTAGGGAGAGAGCGGTGCGGCGCGCGGAGGCGAGTCTCTGGCAGAGTGTACCGTGCAGTCGCAGGAAGAGATACCACGATGATGTGCACACGAAGCGAGCTTCCTGTTGGATGGGAATGATTGGTTATTTAATGGAAATAAACGGTGCAAACATTTATGGAACAAATTTCGATGTTGGCTAAATAGTTGTTCAGTCTAAGGCTGCGTTTCCACCAGACATGTGCGAGGTAGCGAGGCGGTGAGCGAGGAAACAATCCGCCAATAGCGCGCTCGCTCGATCACGTCATTGGGAATTATAAGCACTATCATTGACCGATTGTTTCCTCGCTTACCGCCTCGCTACCTCGCACGTCTCTGGTGGAAAAGCAGCCTAAGGGTTGAACAGCTAGATGAGGCTCAAAGCTTGAACTTTACGGCCCCATCGGTTCTACGAGCAATACTATAAATACATTGCCAGATTCTTTGACTCCAACGAAATCCCAAGTTTAGAGTGTACCCTCTGAGGTCCCCCAATTAGGTCGAGTACCCGTTGACGTTTTCTATGGAATAGCTGATTTTTGTCTCCCGATTGGGAGGAGCCCCTATGCGCCTGCATATCACCCTAACGGACCCTGATATCGTTGATATCTTCTTATCGTGTGGGCAAGCCCTGGTGTCAGAGTTTATTCAAACCGCCTTACGGCATCTGACGTGGTTTTTATGTAACGACTACTACCACCAGGGTAGTAGCCGGGACCAACAGCTTAACGTGCCATCCGAAGCACGGAATCATCTTTCTTTTCAGACAATCAGGTGACTCAGCCTGCAATGTCCTAACCAACTGGGGAAAAACGCACAAAGTGACATTTCACTAGGTGCCCCCCGTGGGAATCGAACCCACGACCTCCGTGTCAAGAGCCCAATGCTCTTAACCATTAGACCACGGAGGCAGTTTGATAAGTTATATGTACAGATAGACAGCAGAAGCTACGAAGGCGTCGAAATAGTAAATTACACACCGAGGGCAGGAAAGTAAGAAAGGTCATCTTATGTAATTGTTTTCAAAATTGTCAACAAACATGTGATCTGAGGCTTTCTTATTTACTGTCCGAGGTTAGTATACAATTTTTCTCCTAGACGGAGGTGGAAAGCGGCAACTTCGTTTAGCGCAGCGGGATGAAAATTGACGCTTTCTGTCTGGAGGGGAGAAAAAAATATAACCCAACTCTACGGTGATAGCCGGAACCTTGTGCCATCCGAAGCACGAAATCATCTTTCTGTTCAGACAAACAGGTGATTCAGCCTGCAATGTCCTAACCAACTGGGTAAAAACGATATCTACTGTAAAGATGTCACCACGGACTTAACAAATACAACTCACATTGGGCGGATGATCTCTGAAGTCGTCGTCCAGTTCCGACTTGAACTCCTTCACGGAGCCGCTGTCCTCATTGCTGCTGCTTCGCTTCACGTTGTTGGCCGGCGGGTTCGTGCTCAACTCTGTTGGGTTACAAATGTTTTTGTAACATACTAGCCTGTGTGCATTCCTGGCCTGTACCACTAAGTTCTACGAAATTTATGTACGGTTGTATTAAACATTATGACTAGCTCGACGGTGAAGGAAAACATCGTAAGGAAACCTGCATACCCGAGAATAATAAAAAAATTAGTTCGGATGTATGTGTAAAATATGGGTGAGCTTGGGGCGAACACAAAAGATCAGCGATGGTCGCAGTGTTACATAACGAACCTTGCTTGCAATAGCCCAGCCAACAATAATACATACTATCCTCGTAAGGCCTAACGACACATTTAAAGCACATAATCTAGTAAAAGGCTATTATTTATGCTGTTATACGTTATACCTAATGTCAATCAATCTTGTTTTCAATTTCATAATGTGTTAACAAAAAGTATGAGAAAATAAATCTATGCTACTTATTTAGCAAGAAAAAGCTCTAGGCTGGAAGTATTAAAGATAAATAAATAAAGCCCAATTTTTTTTTCCAAATTTACAAATCTTTTAAGTACATTATTGATTTGATTTCAGCATGTTATACCCATTGTTGTTTGAATTCTTGAACTAAAAATTAAAATTGCAGACGGGGCATGAACCCGCAACCTGCCTATGCTTTTGCTTTCTTCCATTAATATATCGACAATTCAGTCTCTAATTATAAATTACTTGACATACCTATATACGACATTTTTCCGAATCAGATTTACGAAATTGACATCTAAAATACTGTTTTACATATAAAAACATTACATAGATTCCGCAAAACACGCAGATGTGGCAGAAAACTCGAATTTTTTATGGAGATATCTTAAAGAATTAACCATCGTGGTTTAAATTATAACAAATCAGAAAAGTTAAATTATGATTTCAGAGACATATCAGTAGGAAGGCAGCATGCGTGTAATCAACAACAACATTCTGTTATAAGCACATCGCATGGGTTTCATCATTGTCTCTGTATAGTCCAATCATTTTGGAGTTTCCTTGTATGGACACCCTAACAATAATTCATCTATCGCTGAAACTTTGCAGTGTGATAAAGTAAAGTATACAGATTACGGTTGACAAATAATCTAGGACCGAAAAAAAAAACATCCTAGATTATTTGTCAATTGTAATCTGTATACCTTACTTTATCACACTGCCAAGTTTCAGCGATAGATGAATTATAAACTAGTCCAGTGAAACTCTCTACTTTTCTTCTCCATACAAAATGTTAAATTTGCTCACCTTTACTGTCAGTATTGTTGTTGTTCTTGGGCTTGTTCTCCTTGTCGTTCTTATTGTGCCTCCCGCTCTTATCCGACGCGTTGTCAGACTCCGACGACTGGAGACAAATAAACAATACATTACATTTTATTATTCATAAAGATTGTATTTATATTTCTACTTAATAGTAAAATTTGTTATGTACGCGTGTCTGAACATTATGTTGGAAGTGATAGAATGTTTTTTTAAATTTTTTGCATACTTGTCAGTAAATTTGTTCGTGCACACATGAAGCAAAAAGTACAGAACCGATTCGAATGCAGTTTTAGATGCAGATAGAGATTGATTTAAAGTAATATTTAGTTTTTATGAGGCGTGTATTGTACCCACTGTCCATTATAAGTGGCGACGGGCTCACCCCCCGTCACACTGGACAGAGTTTCGGTACTGCTGGTGAAACGTGGATGTTCTGAGGTTTCAGAATATCTCTGACTACCCCCTCGGGGAATACAGTCGTGAGCATATGCTTATGCTTATGCTTTAGTTTTTATTTCATCTATATCGACTCATTCAATCCAAAGGTACGTTACGTATTCAGACTTATTCGGGTTCTGCCTTTCGAAGTAGTATCCGTCGAAATTAATTCCAAAGTTGTAAGATAAAGGAAATCATAAATTTAGTTAGATAATTTTAGAATAGTTTGTTTATAGTTTGAGAGACGTATCAGTAGGAAGGCAGCATGCGTGTAATCAACAACGAAATTCTGTTATAAGCACATCGCATGGGTTTCATCATTGTCTCTATACGTTATCTAAGACTAACATTTTGTTTTTCTCCCCTCCGGACGGAAAGCGTCAATTGTCGTCCCGCTGCGCTAAACGAAGTTGCCGCTTTCCGCCTCCGTCGAGGAGAAAAATATTATACTAACCTCGGGCAGTAAGTAAGAAAGCCTCAGATCACATGTTTGTTGACCTCGGCTTCGCTTCGGTCAACAATTAAGTGAGATCTGAGAAATTTCTTACTTTCCTGCCCTCGGTGTGTAATCTACTATTTCCTGTCCAATAAGATACGTAATTTAGTAGTCTACGCGTGCGTACGAAGTTGAAATATGTTGATAAAATTAACTTAAACTAGAACCGAATCCGAGGTAAAAGCTAGTCTAAACTCTTAGAAAAAGTATATGTCTAGAATGAGCCTCACACTTGTTCCGTATAAAACAAAAGGGGCCAAGTTTCTTAGGTTGGTGTGCGTGAGGCGCCATACAAATTATGTATGTGTGCGTGTATATGGATAGGGTTATAGACTTAGATCAAAATAAAAGTTACAGAGGCCAGCGCTGGTAGCAATTTTTTTCGACGCTTTCGTATCTTCGCCTGTCAATCTTGACATATAACTAAATCAAAGTCTAAACTATTATAAAACTGTAACAGAAGTGTGTTTGAATATTGAAAATATTTACAAGAAAAAGATTACGATATGGTTTTTAGGTGTCCTGTCTCCAAATAAACTTGTTTTCGAATTTTTATTTGTCTGTTTGTTAGAGCATCACGCAAAAACTACTGAACCGATTATAATGACACTTTTTTTGTTTAAAAGCTTACGATTTGACTTAAAGTCGACCCGTGCGGACGAAATCGCTGACAATATAAAATAAAACAATATATCACCTCTTGCTTCTCTTGTTTGACGCCCGCGACTGGTTTATCGCCGTCCTTGTCTACGGGTTCCGCTGGACTGTCCGGACTCGCTGGCTCTTCCTTTTCTTCTGTAAACAATATATAAGTATGTAATTAAAACCTGTGAGATCCCACTGCAGGGCAAACATCTTAGTTCTAATATACAGGAGAATTTTTAGTTAGTGCAGAATGTTTATCCATGCATTTCACGTGTCAAACTGAACAACTTTTACTGTGAAGCAAACATCAAAATCGGGAAAAAAAATTCAGCGGTTCATTTCAGTCTAGTAGGTACTGTAGTTTTGCATGAAACTAAATTATAGATTGAAAAATTTGTCTCGGGCGGGACTTGAACCCACGCTCTTCCAAACCGGGGAAACATGCTAACCAATTACACCACCGAGCCCACAACCCAGAGAACGAAATTTTCAATCTGTTGCGTCTTAAGGGGACGTAGGGGTCGTCAAGTCCCGCACGAGAAAAATTTTTCAATCTTTAATTTGATTCGAAATAGCACAACATGGCTGTAACATGTTTATAATCAATAATATTGCATGAAACTGTTTTTTTTTTCGTGTAGTTGTTAAGTTTGACGAAGGAATGCATGGTTAATGTTTCCGCAATGACTAAAAAAATTATTCCGTATTGATTGCGGTTTTGACCAGACGGTCGCAGGAACAAATAGGGTCTATTAGTGAATTTTTTTATTGAGACGTATCAGTAGGAAGGCAGCATGCGTGTAATCAACAACAACATTCTGTTATAAGCACATCGCATGGGTTTCATCATTGTCTCTATTATGTCAAAAACATCGGGTTTGAGAGAACTTTGTTCGCCTCAACTCTGGCTGCGTTATCTGTGCAATGTTACAGCCCTTGTGGTAACATCGTAGGCTTTTTATAGTTCCTTTGTAGACGAAACTATGGAAACCATACAACGTCACAAACACACAGCTAAAGAGGTGTGTCAGAGTCGTAGCGTGTGGCGGTCCGTGGTCTCTGCCTACCCCCATGGGACAATGGCGTGAGCTTATGTATGTATGAATTGAATATAACATTCTACCTTCATCTCGCTCGTCATCTGACAGAGGCTGGCGAGGATGTGAGAACAGGTCTGGTAGGAACTGCCGCAGTAACTGTTTGATACGGCGCTTCTCTGCCTTTTGTATGGCGGTCTGTCGTCTGGCGTGGTGAATTAGAAGCTCTGCGGCGTCTCGTACTATCTTTATCGCTGTTGGAGATATGTTTTTATTAGTACATACATTTTTTAAAGATCTGAACATAGCGGACAAAGAGACAACTTGTGATAAACGAGATCTAATATTTATCTTATCAATCTGTGCAATTTGTAACACCACTGGCTTTTCTGTGAAGGTAAACATCGTGAGGAAACCGGCATGCTTCAATTTCGAGGCATGTTTTGTACAATCGACATCAAAAGTAAATGATGACGAAAGAATCTTTCCAAATTATTAACCGATATCATGTTGGTGCTATAAATTTTTAGCTTTGAAGCTCATTCCTGCATGACACAACTATAACTTTGTAAAATATGGACCCATTGTCCATTAAAAATTGTGGTAACGGACTTACTACCTTGTGGTAATTTACAAGAGACGTATCAGTAGGAAGGCAGCATGCGTGTAATCAACAATAACATTCTGTTATAAGCACATCGCATGGGTTTCATCATTGTCTCTATAATTATGTTAAAAATATACAATTCTACACTGTTTGGTAGTAAGACGGCCCGATTGCTCAGTCGGTAGTGAACCTGCCTGCTGTACCAAGGGTCGCGGTTTCGAATCCCGCATGGAACAAATATTTGTACCCAAGTCATGTATGTTAGTAGGTATCTATACAGAGTGAAATTGATATAATTAGCATCCTTTTAAACTAAGAGTCTACCCATCAAACTGAACAACTTTTACTATGGGAGCAAACCGATCGGAGCAAAAAAACTCAGCTGTTTCATACTAAACCGCAATGCCTACTCGACTCAAATGTATAAGACAACAGATTTTTTTTGTTCTGACAGGTTTTTTAAAAGTTGTTCAGTTTGATGGGTAGACTCTAGTTTAAAAGGATGCTGGTGATATCAACTTCACCGTAGTCATCAAATACAAGTTCAGGCTAAATTCTGGTACTCTTAATGGTACTTTTGAGTCTAAGTGACAATGTCCAAGATAGTTATTTATTTAGTCTAAAATACTGTAGTTTCTGCTCACCCTCCTGTCGACTGTGCATGCAGTAATCAACCACGAGATGCGGCTGCGGTGCTCTAGCGGCATACGCGCTCTCCACCTCGTTGAACAGAGACTTGGAGCGCATCGCCTTCAGGTCGTTCTGCTTGAAGTTGATGCCTTGATGGTCGAGCGATTTTAGGTAATACTTCTCGTTTTGTTCACGCCATTGCTTGTTGAAGCCCTGTTGATTGAAAATGTAAGTTAGGTTTTAGAAATTATCATTATCATCAGTCTTTCACACACGATGACGCATTGACGCAGCGGCAGACGCGTTTGGTCTACTATGGACAGATTCTACTTTGGACATCATGTTCTACTTTGGACAGATTCTACTTTGGACAGATTCTACTTTGTACAGATTCTACTTTGGGCAGATTCTACTTTTTTAATTTTTTTAATTATTATTAATTTTTTTCATGGTTACTTGACAACATAATAATTATCATTGTTAATTAGGTATTATCATTTTATTGTTCACTTTTAATACCTATTTAATGGTTTATGATTATTGATTACAGCCATAGGCGAAGTATTTTTCGCTTACGCTGATAGACGAAACATCAGTGTAACCGCGTATGAGACAGCGATAGTCATAAAATCCTATACAATTTGTATGAAAATAGATGTCTGACTCCGGAGTCAGACAGCCGTCGTAGAACAAAAAAGTGGCTACGTCGATAAGGACAGCAATAAGTAGCGATCTCCTTTTTTAACAAGAGCTAATTTGCTATGTGCATCTCTTACTGAGTTATATGACAAGACACGTGCTTGCTTCTAGTTCCTTCTCTTTCTACGATTACAGCTTACTATTTTTTTTAATTATTGTTTATAAAAGAGATTGGTTTAAGAAAACTGGCAGTATTGATTTTTGATCTCTCTACCAAAAGAAATGTACCACACACCCAGAAATTTGACAAATGACAAGACCAATGTCAAAAAAGTAGAATCTGTCCAAAGTAGAATCTGTCCATAGTAGAATATGTCCAAAGTAGAATCTGTCCAAAGTAGAATCTGTCCATAGTAGACCAAACGGGCAGGCGCCAGTCCGTCATTTGTGAAGCAAGGAACTGTATGAAACCGCACGTAGAAGCACACACGGTGACGCATTGACTATGGACGGTTCTATGGACTGACATCTGCCGCTCCGACAGTGCGTCATCGTGTGTGAACGCACTAATACGTCTCACTGCAGGGAACCTAGCATGCCATCCCCGACAAAACGAGAAAAATCTAAACGTGCTGTCTTTGTTATAAGCTGGTATTAGTACTTCAGACTCTGTCTGCATAGATACCAGCGCGCCAACCATACACTATATAAAAAGCTCAAAAAATGTATGTACCTAAATATGCCTATTGTTATTATGAACCTAATAAATTATTTGTATTTGTATTTTTTAAGCGCGTATGACGGTTTTCTCGTTTTGTCACTTTGTCGTGCGTGGTATGTTATTCATGCAGTGCATAGGGTGTTTGTACGTTAGTCCACTACACGTGCACAATGTGGATTGGTAGACTTCACATACGCATCGGAATTTCTTCTTCAGCGTAAGCAGGTTTCCTCGCGATGTTTTCCTTCACCGTTTGAGAGCAGTCGGTATTACGTACTCTTCTTCGTCCTCCCCTTATCCTATTACTTAGGGTCGGCGCAATATGTAGTCTACCTTAACACATTCACTGCCACCGTCATCTCTAGTGGTTTCTTTATCTTTTATCGGATGCCCCCGACACATATAGTGGAACAATTGGTAACACATATCATACTCCCAGTGCCTCTGACCACTCTGCGTGTCCATTTTTTATTGGAAATTCAAGTTTATTCCTATTAGCACTTCATGGTTTGTCCCACAACACAAAATACATTCTAACATACTAACTCGTTGGTACTGAGTGGAATAAACCGGACAATCCTGCGTGTCGAGAGGCACCCAGCGTAAGAATTGTATGGACAAGCATAAGTGTTCAAGGGCACTAAGCATTCCATTTTTTTGAACAACTATAAATGTTCCGAGCCGTGGTGGTCCAGTGGCGAGTAACCTTGCCTGCTGTGCAGAAGGCGATGGTTCGATCCCCGTCCAAGCCGACTCGTACCAATGAGTTTTTCGGAATTTATGTACGATTTGTTACACCACTGGCTTTTCGGTGAAGGAAAACATCGTGAGGAAACCTGCATGCTTCAATTTCGAGGCGTGTATTGTACCCACTGTCCATTATAAGTGGCGACGGGCTCACCCCCCGTCACACTGGACAGAGTTTCGGTACTACTAGTGAAACGTGGATGTTCTGAGGTTTCAGAATATCTCTGACTACCCCCTCGGGGAATATAGTCGTGAGCATATGCTATGCTATGCTATAAATGTTCGGGCACACAGCTTTCTATGTTTCGAAGTGGCACCTGGGTTTATTTAGGCTTACGGGTGAGGCAGTGAATGCGTGGTGGACCCTGTATGTATAGATGTAATTACCTTCTGGGCCTCTCTCCACTCCTCTTCCTTGGCTTTAAGCCGACGCAGTACAACTGGAACGGCAACCACTGGGTTCTTCTTCAAGCCAGCTATGATGTCCACCGCCTGCAACGAATTATATTAGTTATAAGTATCGTTTGTACTTTTATATGTACCAAAAATATAAGGGGTGAACCCACTAGAACATTATAAGAGTGGTTAGAAGTGCAAAGTAGTGCTTTTGCTTCGGAGACGGCTGTCTCCACTTGTCTTCCCGCTCACGCTTCTACAATTACTCATGCCCTCTCGCTCGCACCACGCCTCGCGCCTTATGGTGTTATGCAAATCATTGCATAACCTGTGGCAACACGTTTCACGCCTACTTTGCACTTCTGTTCTGTGGGTGAACCTCATCTGGCAGCACGGAATCGCATATTTTTCACACTCCATCCTTTTCTGTCGTTCGAGAACGTCATTTGCTAGAGTGAGAAAGTTAGCGGGAATGCGATCGCACGCGTCAGCACCGGTAGTGCTGCGACCTTTCTCGCTCTAGCAAATGACGTTTCTGAGCGACAGAAAAGGATAGTTTGAAGAAATACGATTACTTGCTGCCAGATGAGGCTCAAACCTTACAGGTCTTGTCACAGAGGTTTTAAGAGATAACTGTTTGTTTTTAACTGTTTATTCCAAAATAGCGCGTGTAAGAGACAGCAAGGCAAATACTAAAAATGGTGCAAACTAAACAATTTTCACAAAGGAGCTCAGCCCAGCTGGATTTTTAAGCTCAGGAAACGCGAAAAAACACGGCGACACACCAATCTATAAAAAACCAACATTAGCTGACCGCGCGACGTTATTATAAATGCATGAAACAGCTCAGATGACTGATTATATTTTCTTGTTTCCCGAGTTGGTTCCATAGTGAAAGTTGTACAGTTTGATGGTATAAAATCAGGTTCAGTATTTACCAGGCTGTCCCTTAATCCCTTACAACACCTCTCTTTTTGCATCGGGGGTTAAAAAGGAAGTACATTGGGTTACCCACCACTTTCGTTATGGATTGTTGGTTTGGTACAAATTATATTATTAAAAAAGAATAAAAATATATCACAAACATAAATAGAATCACTCCTCCTATATAAACAATGAGCTGGTAACAAATGAATAAATGAAACTTATACCTCGGGCCCAATGACCTATTTTAAGCACATAAATTAGTAAATGGCTAGAATTTAAGACCCCTCCTATTCCGTTTATCCAAATGAGGACAGGCCGAAGAAAAGATGAAATATGATATGCGTAAGAAAGGAGCATAGACATATACTCTACCGATAGACAAGCTCGTTCAAACAAACAACATGTCACACAAAACAACACAAAATGACACATTGCGGTCTGTCATTGCCATAGTGACGAAGCGAACTCGGGAACATCAATCAGGTGCGGGCACCGCATTCAAGTGGAACATGTTGCTTCTATGAAAGGGCAAGTCTATCGCTAGAGTTTAAGTCTATGGAAAGGAGTGAGTTATGAAATGACGGCGAGTGACGAATGGAATTTCCGTTTACACCCTGTATTATGAACGTATGTAAAACCATTATACAGGGTGTAAGGAAAAGTATTATTAACCTTTAAACCACAGACTCTACCCAACAAACTGAACAACTTTTACTATGGGCGCAAAACGATCAGAGCAAAAAAAAATCAGCTGTCTCATACGATTGCATCGAGTAGGTATTGCAGTTTAGTATGGAAAAGCTGACTTTTTTTTCGCGATTTTTATATTGGTCACGTAGTAAAAGTTGTTCAGTTTGATGGGTACAGTATGCGGTTTAAAGGTAAATGATACTTTTCCTCCCTGTATTATAATATGCTCGTAGGTACGACGCGGTGTAACTTAACACTTTAACTGCTGACGACCTACCTGGTAGGTCAGCGACATATGGGCCGCAGTGCGCATGACTCACACCTTGATTCAGAATCGTATAGCATTCCACAGTGTTACTGCGCGAATGTCATTGTTTTGAGCTTAGCAGCGAAAGTGTTAAAGTAATAGAACTGTCTACCATTAACAACCTGTACTAGGTGATTTTGTAAACACTTTCCAAATAGGGGTGGGTTCAGACCATCGTCGTACTGAACATCATTTACTATGGGGGCAACTCAGAAATCTGCTGTTCCATACTAAACCGCAATGATAATTAGACTCAAATGTATGAAACAGCTAATTTTTTTTTATTTCAGGTATGTTACTAAAAGTTGTTCAGTTTGATGGTCTGAACCACCCCTGCAAATTTAGAAATTGTTTAAAAAATACCTAGTATAAGGTCTAACAAAATTAGGTGAAACTATTTTAAGGGGATAATCAGACCATCAAACTGAACAACTTTCTCTATGGGACCAATATTGAAATCGCGAAAAAAGAATATGCGATCCCATACATTTAGGTCGGGTAGGTTTGTATGGAACAGCAGATATATTTTTTTGCGATTTCGATATTGGTCCCATAGAGAAAGTTGTTCAGTTTGATGGTCTGATCATCCCCTTAAAATAGTTTCAGATAATTTTGTTAGACCTTATAATGTTACGTTTGTAAAACCATTAGAATATGTTTTTAGTCATGACGCGGAATAATTTAAAAGCCCCGAAACATGGACAATGAACAGTCCACCATAGCCACAGCTTCCCAGTCAGACGGACATACATACAAAGTGAGTGCGTACCACCTTATCACCGTATATCCTTCGCAGCGCCCTCTGGTGCACCGTCGGAGAGTGTCCGCCGAGGCACTCGTCCAGCCTGAACTTGGCCGCCTCCTCGCCAGACATACGAGATAGCTTCTTCTGTACGCCTTCTAGTACGCGGATTGTGGCCGCGTTAGTTTCTATTACCACGTCCAGCTGTGGGCAAATTGTACACCGTTTAGTATATAGCCGTGGTGGTCCTGTGGCGAGTAACCTTGCCTGCAGTGGAGGCGATGGTTCGATCCCCGTCCAAGCAGACTCGTACCAATGAGTTTTTCGGAATTTATGTACGATTTGTAACACCACTGGCTTTTCGGTGAAGGAAAACATCGTGAGGAAACTCATCAAAATCGGTTCAGTAGTTTTTGCGTGATGCGCGAACAAACAAACAAACAGACAAAATTTCTAAAAAAGATTGATTTCGAGTCAGGGATACCTAAAAACCATATCGTTATCTTTTTTTTGTAAATATCTTCAATGTACAGACACACTTCAGTTACAGTTTTATAATAGTCTGGATTTATTTTCAGGCTTCATATACAGAGAAGATGACAACAGGGCCTTACGTCCGTCCGTCCTACCTTTAACGGGCTGTATCTTAAGCCACAACAAATTCCAGGCAGACAAAGTCGCGGATAACAGCTAGTGGTTCATAATTGACAACATTTCATTTTAAGAAAGGTACCAAAATAAGAAAACCATTTGGAGATTATGTGATTCAAAGCTTATATCAAAATTATCCGATTTTTCTATCCATTATTTCTCGAGTTATTTGAAAAATACTGAAAAATATAATATAGGTTGAATGAGATTTTATTCCTTTGCCTGCTTGGCTTTTCTATTGTATTTGACAGTTTTTATTTTTAATGTCATTGAGGTCAAGGTATCTTGGCCATAAAGCCTACGTTTTTCAGAAAATTCAAAATTAAATTAAAAATAGAAATATCAGTCAAAAATCAAATCGAAAAAATACGTATCTCTTATTTTTTACCTATTTTTATATTTTTCATTAAAAACGGGTGGTTAAAAAAATGAAATGTCAATTTAAGGTAAGGTATGTACAACTTACCTCGAACCTCTCGTCCTCGCACCTGTAGATGTACTCCTCGTACTGAGTTTTGCGTGACGTCACGAACGTGGAGTCCTCGCTCCATGTCGGGAAAGACACCCACGTGTCGTTGAGTACCTGAGACATACATCACCGTTAAATATGTACTTCTTATTTTGAAGTCTGTTAAAAATAGAAAAAAATATCTTCTTATCGTGTGGGCAAGCCCTGGTGTCAGTCAGAGTTTATTCAAACCGCCTTACGGCCTCTGACGTGGTTTTTATGTAACGACTACTACCACCAGATATAGTAGCCAGGATTAACGGCTTTTACGTGCCTTCCGAATCACGGAATCATTTTCCTTTTCAGACAATCAGGTGATTCAGCCAGCAATATCCTAACTAACTGGGGAATAAAACACTAAGTGATATATCTCTAGGTAGATGTCTCCCGTGGGAATCGAACCCACGACCTCCGTGTCAAGAGCCCAATGCTCTTAACCATTAGACCACGGAGGCAGTTATAATTATGAAAACTGCTGTTATTTTGTTGGCTGCTAGTAGATTCTGGTAGACCTATATTTACGATACATGTGAAGCTAATATTAGCGTGTTAAAAATAAGCTTAGCTTGGGTTAAGGGTATATTATTCGGAGCGCGCTCCATACAAACGTACTATTGTGATATTTTCAATACTAACCAATTAAAGTCAATGAAATTTTGCAGAAACAGTCTAGAAAAAAATTTCTATGCTTGTATGGAGTCAGATTTTCGTTAAAATGTTATAGTTTTCAAGTTATAGTGCCTCAAAGATCTCCATACAAATCTTAAATAAATCCTAGCATTGAAACTGTATATTTTAACGAAAATCTGACTCTATAGAAGCATAGAGATTTGTTTCTAGATTGTTTCTGCAAAATTTCATTGACTTTAACTGATTAGTATTGAAAATATCACCATAGTACATTTGTATGCAGCGCGCATTTTCGCTCTCGGAATAATATTCTCTTAAGAAGAAGACCCTTGGGCTTAAATGTTAACACATTCACTGCCACCGTCAACTCTAGTGGTTTCTTTATCTTTTATCGGATGCCCCCGACACATATAGTGGAACAATGGGTAACACCTATCATACTCCCAGTGCCTCTCGACCACTCTGCGTGTCCATTTTTTATTGGAAATACAAGTATATTCCTATTAGCACTTCATGGTTTGTCCTACAAAAGACACTCTAACATACTAACTCGTTGGTACAGAGTGGAATAAACCGGACAATCCTGCGTGTCGAGAGGCACCCAGCGTAAGAATTATATGGACAAGCATAAGTGTTCAAGGGCACTAAGCATTGCATTTTTTTGAACAACTATAAATGTTCGGGGCACACAGCTTTCTATGTTTTGAAGTGGCACCTGGGTTATTTAGGCTTACGGGGGAGGCAGTGAATGAAACTTACCTCTTTGCAGAGTGCGGTGCGTCCCGAGCATCGGCGAGAGGCGGCCTCGCGAGGCAAAGCGCAGTAAGACGTGCCGAGACGTTTGCACGTCGTCAGATCTGCAAACATATAGTTTTGTTAATAAATTGTTTCATTTTATTGATCGACTAATGCAATGGGAAGGCCTTCATCCATTTGTTATACAAGGTGTTACAAAAATACAAATAAACCTTTAAGGGGGTGTTGTAGACCATCAAACTGAACAACTTTCACTATGGGACCAATATCGAAATAGAGAAAAAAAAATTGATGTTCCATACTCTACAAATCGACTAGAGCTAAAATATGTATGGGATATCAAATTATTTTTTTCGCGATTTCGATGTTGATCCCATAGAGAAAGTTGTTCAGTTTGACGGTCTAAACAACCCCCTTAAGAGTTTTAAATATTTATTGTTACTTACGAAACACGCTGTATATAAGGTCTAACAAAATTAGCTGAAACTATTTTAAGGGGATGATCAGATCAGACCATCAAACTGAACAACTTTCCCTATGGGACCAATATCGAAATTGTGAAAAAAAATCAGCTGTTCCAGTGACCAGCAAAAGAGGCATTGATGGACGAATGTGTAAATGTGAGATGAGGCGAAGCCGAATGCCTAGTTGTGGCCAAGGCTTGTATAGTGTTTTTCTCAAACAATGCGCGGAAATTAAAATCAATCAACTTTTCAAAATAAATGACGAACAACAATAATTTTTCCTGCGTTAAAGCTAGTAATTTATTATTAATCTGTGGTTAAAGTGTTCATTCGTTTTTTTTGTTTCATTATAAAGCTTTCTATTTGCAAGCCAGTTCGAAATTTAAATAAAACCTTTGATAAGTTACCTCCTTGGTTGCCATGTGTCTGAGTAAAAGATCGTTCCATGTTTAAATTACACGACAGATATGTTTTTACTATGTAATTTATTGGGCCGCTAAACCACGACAGATATGGATTTACATACAACTTTTGGCGGCCGCTGCTCGCATGTATTTGGGCAGTACAGCAATTTCGATTTATCTCGAAGAAGGTTGTCAAAATAATGCTCAAATTTCCAAGCATGTTTGAGAAATTAAACAGAATGTATGAACATTTTCGGCACGCCACAGCCCATGGGGGCGATGTGACGCTTCCAATGTTAAAGTTGTTATACCCCCATGTACGCAGTCGCAGCACCATCGTGGTGATCAACGGGATGTGGGGGATTTACCTTATAAAAAGTATATGTCTAGAATGAGCCTCACTGTTTTACCGTATAAAACAAAAGGGGCCAAGTTTCATAGGTTAGTGTGCGTAAGGCGCCATACAAAATACAAATTATGTATGTGAGCGTGTATACAGGGTGTTTCATAAGTAACAATAAATTTTTAAAACTCTTAAGGGGGTTGTTTAGACTGTCAAACTGAACAACTTTCTGTATGGGATCAACATCGAAATCGCGAAAAAAATAATTTCATATCCCATACATATTTTAGCTCTAGTCGATTTGTAGAGTATAGAACATAATTTTTTTTTCTTCGTGATTTTGATATTGGTCCCATAGTGAAAGTTGTTCAGTTTGATGGTCTACACCACCAAAATAAAGGTTTATTTGTATTTTTGTAACACCTTGTATGTATAGGGTTTAGGAGCCTGTACTGGTTCCAATTTTTTTCGACGCTTTCGTATCTTCGACTGTCAATCTTGACATATAACTTTATCAAAGTTATTTACATTGATAATTTTTTACAATACAGAGTCCTTAATATGTTGACACTTTTTTAAGGGTATGATCAGACCATCAAACTGATCAACTTTCTCTATGGGACCAACATCGAAATCGCGAAAAAAAAATCTGTCGCTCCACACAAAACTGCAAACCTACCCGAGCCAAATGTATGGGACAGCAGATTTTTTTTCGCTTTTTCAATGTTGGTCCCATAGAGAAAGTTGTTCAGTTTGATGCTCTGATCATCCCCTTAAAAAGTGTCAGCATATAAAGAAGGACCCCATACAGGGTGAAATTGATATCATTATTAGCATCCTTTTAAACTAAGAATCTATCCGAAAAACTCAAAAGTGTGCAATTCTCATTATATTGGATAATTTCAAGAATTATTTCGTTGTCCCCACGCTTGGTCTATCGGACAACCGCTAATAACTTCTAGTACTTCAACACAGATGGTGTAATGCATATGCGTGTAGAAGAATCATAACATAATGATAAATTATCTATCTTTCAAAATTAATTCAATTCAAGAAATAAAAAAATAGCCGGTATGGCCGAGATTAGGCAAAAGAGAAGTGGGTCGCCCGGCAGCCAGATGTGTTGACGACATCTGGAAAAGTATAGGCAAGACCTGGATGCGACTGGCACAGGACCATGGAGTAAGAGGAGATGGCATATCGGCTTGTTTCCATAGAAAATTATGTCGCCGACAAAGAAGGTGAGGGACGGGTGAGGGGAGACAAAAAGCATTATGGGAGCGTGTCATTTCTCTATGGTATACAACAACCGCAGTACAAACTAGATGACGTCATGCCCAGTTGGTGGTTACTGTGCACACTTTGTTACACCATCTATAACCAAGAGGAGCGTGTAATTTCTCTATGCACAGGACCGAGAAGAATGGCAAAATATGGAGGAGGCTAATGCCCTGCAGTGGGTAGATACAGGCTGAAAATTATGACGATGATGATGATGAAGAAAAAATAACTAAAAACTTTTTTTAAAACAGTACCATCAGGACAAAACTTTTTTGATTAACCCAGTGCTTACCTAGGTACCTACGGCCGAGTTTCCAACCCGACTGACCGGACACTGTATCTATCTATCTATAACGTCACGCCTCTTTCCCAATGGGGTAGGCAGAGACCAGAGCGCGCCATCTACTACGATCCTTACATACATCTTTTGCCTCATTCACATCCATACATCTCTTCATACATGTCCGTCGGTTTCGAGTACTCCGCACCTCCCCTTTTTGTAGGACGCAACTGATTTGATCAGAATACGTCCTACGAGGGCGCCCTCTGCCGACACATCCACTCACTTTAGCTCCATATATCTCTTTCGTACATCTGCTATCACTCATCCTCTCCACATGACCAAACCAACGAAGCATACCCTTCTCTATTCTTGTCACAACATCTTCATTCAATTTACATCGATCTCTAATCACACAATTTCTCACTCTATCTCTCAGCTGTAAACTTTTGTAAATAGTGACATACCTATATCCATGGCAGCATCTCCTTGAGGCCTGTCGTGTCGTAGTTGAGCGCCGTAGCTGCCGATGGGCTCGTAGCGCGCCGGCTTAGACTCGCGAGCGACCGCGAACAGGCTGCTAGACGCCGCGCCCAGCGGGTTGTGTGTGAACGATCCTGTTGGGATATTACCTTTATTAAACAGGGTTCAACATTACATACTGACGGTTTATACCCGGACCACGACTCTCCATACTAATCGATGCGAACGATCGCGTGCGATCGCGCGCGGCCGGCGATCGCGTTCCGTCTATCTTATATGCTCTAGCAAATGACGTTCCTGAGTGACAGAAAAGGATGGAGCGATGGAAAAAGGCGATCGCGTGCGGCCATGTGTAGTTCAACCCTTATGCACGCCATCTTATTTAAGGTGTTTTTGGGCGTGTAGCGTCACTTTGACAGCATTAAAGTCAGTTGTTGGTTTTCTGTCTCTTTTCTTAGTCGAATGTTAGAAAATGACAGGAATAAATTTAGTTAAGTTAAGTCGTGGCAATACCGAATCGATACCATTGGCGTTAGTTTGTATGGACCAAGTGCACCAGTAGTGTGCTTCAACTTACCGCGCTTTAGGCCTATCCATTAATTTTATTTTGATCTAAGATTATAGCTACTTACCGGTGTGTAAGGTGTTGGTGGGCGTGTGGGGAGGGGAGGCGGGTCCCACGAAGTCCTGCAGCCACTTCTGCAGTTCAGGATGCCGGCAGAGGAACGGGGCGGTCACGCAGAGCAGCTCCGACGACGATATTATCTCGTTTGTGAACAGTAGTAGACATCTGTGCAGACATGTTGTTATTAATATAAATAGGAAATCATTTACTTGAAACGTAAAGGGAGCATCATCTAGAATCGTCAGCTTGTATACGTCCCACTGGCGGTCAATCGCGCTAGCTTTGAACGATACTACCAAAACAAAACCACAACCAAAAACGTTACGTTATGCACAATTCGTATCGCGCTAATTATATCAACTGTAACGATTTAGCTTTTTTTCGGAAGATACGTTGGCGTAACATTCGATCAAACTTTCTGTATTGCGGTTTTTTGAAAGCGTTCGAAACCAATAGCGTGCCAAGATAATCATCAGCCTATATACGTCCCACTGCAGGGCACAGGCCTACCCTCTAGGAAGGTGTATGGGCGTTAGTCCACCACGCGTGCACAATGCGGATTGGTAGACTTCACAAATGCATCAGAATTTCATTTTCTGCATATGCAGGTGTCCTCGCGATGTTTTCCTTCACCGTTTGAGAGCAGTCGATATTACGTACATAAGTTAGAAAAACACATTGGTACGTGTCATGTTGTCCGTGCGGATTCCAACCCGGACCTCTTGATTGAGAGTTCATACCTCTCCGCAACGCGCCAACGAGCTCTCGTGTGTTACTTATACCACAGATTATATAATACTATACAGTACAGATGCCCAACGTCAAACAATGGAACGCGACTGCCGTAACTCGGGCAGTCTTCGGGCAAAGTAAATTGCTTGATTTTCCGAGGCTCATGAGATTTTTTGTAGTCAGATCATGTATTTTTAGTAACAATTTACAATTTTACGTAAACATTAATTACAAATCGATACCATAACGTCATATATTGCTATTTTTTTAACTAAAATTTCATTTGTATGGGATAGGACACCATGCTTATACAAATAAATTATCTATCTACGTACCTGAGGAAGTTATCGTAGACGTGCTGAGATCGTAGCGCCTTGCGCGCCTTGTCGAAGAAGTTGTAGTCGTGCGCCGTCGCGAGCTTGGCCGCTTCAGCGTACGAGACGTCTCTCAAGTGCGCTCCTGAGATGCTCGCGCGCGGCTTCTTGGGGGGCGGAGCACCCGCTGCTGTGGGGGCAACTAGAGTTACAATACTGATTATGTGAAAGGAGCTACGAATAAGAGAATAAATATGGAAGAGTAACTCCAAACAAAATCGAAATCATTTTTGGCACCCCATGAAAAATGACATTTTGTATGAGTTTTGGCGGCGAGTTACAATTTTTAAAGAACAAATTTAGAACGCGTTACAATTTTTTTGGTGCCACTTTTTGAGCTTCATTTATACTTCTATACATTCTCTTATTCGTAGGAAAGGAGACATTTACGAAAACCAATAACATTCTACAGGATGTATCAAAACGCCCTAGTAATACTGTATGTATGTGTACTGTATCGAATAGTACACCGCCATAGCATTTATCTCATGTAAGACTTCTTCCATCCACTGGTTGTCTGGAAGAAATCACTTTTAGTGATAAGGCCGCCTTTTGTACCCTTCTTGTTCATGTATATTGTTGTTGTTTTTCGTGTATTTTGGTGTGCAAATCTTAGATCAAAATAAAATGAATGGATAGGCCTAAAGCGCGGTAAGTTGAAGCAAACTACTGGTGCACTTGGTACATACAAACTAGCGCCATTATCTGTCAAATCTAGGGCACTTGCATACAAATTTGAAGTAAACCTTTCATTTGTTTTGCCTCATTTTTCTGGTTTGAAATGTTCGTATAAGGCCTATCCATTCATTTTATTTTGATCTAAGGTGCAAATAAAGAATATTTATCTCATTTATCTTAATACTGCTTCAGACCTTGAAACTAAACAACTTTCACTATGGAGCCGACTTCGAAATCGCGAAAATAAAATCAGCTGTTGTTATACTGTAGAGTTATTGCTCTATAATCACACCAAGTTTGACGCTTGTATGTATTACCGTCTTTACGATAACGCGAGAAAAAAAAACCTTGAAAAAAACTAGTTTCCTGTTGAGAACCCCCCATTATTTTTAACTTTTTGACATTTTTACTATTTTAAAAATTTGAAAATTTCATGTATCTATTACGGTATGTATGCATTTATTACGGTTCAAAAGTTATAAAACCTTAAATAGGTAGGACGGACGGACGAACGGACAACGTAGGCTTAGTAATAGGGTCCCGTTTTCACCCTTTGGGCAGGAAAACCTAAAAATGAAGTTTCCATTTCCTGTAATAAAAATAAAATTATAATATAAACTTACATATCTGCTGCTGCGACGAGAAGCTAGGCGATCTCTTGAGGTGCGAATGCGCCGGCGCAGCGGGCGGTACAGCGCTGTGCTTGCTCGGGATCTGCTGCTATTGACACAATAGTAACTATTAGTTTAACGTTTATTTATTTAGTGGTTACTAGATGGATAGTGGGAAGGGTCAGAACTCTAATAGAGCAGCCGAGAGTTTTATATCACTGGGCAGTCAAACGGTAATTTGTATCATCATATAAGTAATTTAGTAAAAAAAAGAATGTGTTTTTTATTTAATTCTTAAAAAAATAAACCAATAAGGCCCAATTTCGCGTAAACTTTGCAGTTATAGTATGGAAAAAGCTGACAATTTTCGAAAAGGACGTTTTATGAAGGATGCATTCTCCGATAGGGATGTTTTGTGAAGAGTATATACTCTAGATACATTGCATTCTACGAAAGGGGCGTTTTGTTAAGGGTACATTCTGTAAAAGGGGCATTTGTTAAAGAGTACAATCTGCGAAAGGAACGTTATGTGAAGAGTACATTCTGCGAAAAACACTTTTTAGGGGTACGTTCTGCGAATAGACATTTTACGTAGTGTACATTCTGCGAACAGGTCGTTTTACAAAGGGTTCTGTGAAATAAGACGTTTTACGAAATGTACATTCTGCGAATAGGATTTTGTACGAAGAGTAAATACTACATACTGCGAAAGAAACATTTTGCGCATAGTATAAATTTTGCGAATGGTACATTCTACGTTAGCCAAATATGACATTTACCTGTACATGATGTGTTGTATGTTGAACGGGCGGCGGTGAAGGCGCGGGCGGTCTCTCCACTTCCCCCTCCACGCGCTGCTGTGGAGTTACGTTACTGTCAGTATCGGCGGAGTATACGGTGGCGGGTGAGAGGCTGACTGATGATTCAGAACTCTTAATGAGCAGCCGCTGGTTATTCTCATGTGGATCGAACGGTAATTGATTTCATCATTTTTATTGTTAGTATAGTTTTTTAAATCGTTGTGTAATTCTTTTTGAAAATTATCGCTAACCTACAAATTGAATACATGACCTACTTTAAAATTTACATCAAGCTATAAGTACAGCAAAAATAAATAGGGTGAAATTGATATCATTAGCATCCTTTTAAACTAAGAGTCTACCCATCAAACTGAACAACTTTTACTATGGGAGCAAACCGATCGGAGAAAAAAAATCTGCTGTTCCATACTAAACTGCAGCGCCTACTCGACTCAAATGTACTTATACAAAAGCAGATTTTTTTTGCTCCGATCGGTTCGCTCCCATAGTAAAAGTTGTTCAGTTTGATGGTAGACTCTTTGTTTAAAAGGAAATGTTATCAATTTCACCCTATAGTTTTTTAAATGGCTGTGAAATTCTTTTTGAAAATTATTGTGTATAAGACGAGTTACATGTAGCGATACGAGTTACATGTGTGTGACACTGTCACATGAACTGACCTAACTCTGCTAGTAAGTCCTCCTGGTTCTATATCAGTGTGTGACAGTTACACGTGTGTGACGAGTTACATGTGTGTGACGAGGTATATATGTGAGACGAGTTACATGTGTGTGACGAGTTACATGTGTGTGACGAGTTACATGTGTGTGACGAGGTATATATGTGAGACGAGTTACATGTGTGTGACGAGTTACATGTGTGTGACGAGTTACATGTGTGTGACGAGTTACATGTGTGTGACGAGTTACATGTGTGTGACGAGTTACATGTGTGTGACGAGTTACATGTGTGTGATGAGTTACATGTGTGTGACGAGTTACATGTGTGTGTCGAGTTACATGTGTGTGACGGTTACCTGCGGCGGCGGCAGGAGGGGCGGAGTGCGGACGTGGGGCGGGTAGTGAGCCGGCTTAGTGACAGCCTTCGCGTCGGGCAGGAACTGACCGAATTCGGCTAGTAAGTCCTCTTGATTCTCGAACAATTTCGCCACCTGTCGACAATCGTTGAATTAAAATAAAATGAGACTATAACTATATCTTATAATGTTTTTTTTATTCACAAAGATTTCACGTAGCGTTAGTTGTAGGTACAACTAGGTCGTTTTAGTCTTCTTCTTATCGAGTGGGCTGCAAAGCCCTGGTGTCAGAGTTTATTCAAACCGCCTTACGGCCTCTGACGTGGTTTTTATGTAACGACTACTACCACCAGTGATAGTAACCGGGACCAACAGCTTAACGTGCCATCAGAAGCACGGAATCATCATTCTTTTCAGACAATCAGGTGACTCAGCCTGCAATGTCCTAACCAACTGGGGAAAAACGCACAAAGTGACATTTCACTAGGTGCCCCCCGTGGGAATCGAACCCACGACCTCCGTGTCAAGAGCCCAATGCTCTAACCATTAGACCACGGAGGCAGCCAGTGGTGGTTTCGTTTTGGTCAAATAACCTATTAATGTTTGTGTGGACTTCAAACAAGTAGCTTGATTTACAAAGTACTTCTATTCTGTAAAATCAATCCGTTACGTTCAGGTAAATTATAACAATATTGAGGAGACATCACATAGTGAAAACTTTTTCGTCACTGTTTGCAATATAGCGAACTTCATGTCATTTCAGTTCGTCTAATAATGTTGCTAGAACAAATAAATCAAAACGCTTGGTAGATTTTTTAGGTACCTGCGAGTGGACTAGGTCTGCTGCTTGGGCAATGGAGAGGGCTATGCTCGGAGTTTCCCTGCGAGATCGAATCAGAAATGAAGAGATCCGCAGAAGAACCAGAGTAGCTGACATAGCCCAAAGAATTGCTTAACTATAGTGGCAGTGCGGGGCACATTGCTCGCAGAACCGATGGCCGATGGGGCTGGAAGGTTCTCGAGTGGCGACCGCGCTTTCCGCGCAGCGTGGGTAGGCAGTGAGCCCCCACAAGGTGGACCGACGACCTGGTGAAGGCGGCGGAAACATTGGATGAGGGCAGCGCAGGACCGGTCGTTGTGGCGATCCTTGGGGGAGGCCTATGTCCAGCAGTGGACTTCCATCGGCTGAGATGATGATGATGTACCTGAGAGACTGAACCCTGTACATATAGAGAGACGTACCTGCGAGTAGACCTCCTGCTCGGTCTGCTGCTTGGCTTGCGGCTCCTTAACGTCTCTGTGGCCGCGCTGGTACGCGTGCAGTATCTCAAGGAACCGCTTGTACTTGTCCGGCTGGCGGGAGAAGCGAGACTGTGGGAGGAAGACGGGTATTATAAACTTTGTAGTTTGTACACACATGTATACAGATGCTAAATAAACAAAATGTATTGCTTCGATCAAAGTTAACACTTTCGCTACTGACGACCTACAGTGTAGGTCTCTCAATTACATTATGGAGATATTTTTTACTAAATTAACAATAAAAAATTAAATTCCCTCATCCTCACATACCCCATAATTTCCCCAAACAAAACCATCAAAAACACACAAAAAGAAACTCACCTTTATCTTGTTAACGTATTCGATAGCGTGGTTGAACTCGACAGGCTGCCCAGCTGGCGCGGGGGGGTGCTGCCCGGCGGGGGGCGGCGCCGCGCCTGTTGGGGAGGGGGGGTTACTATGTCGTTCTGCTTAGTGTAGTGGGGGGTGTTGTGTGGGGGGCGTCAGAACTCTATAGAGCAGCCGAAGGTTGTTATCATGGTTGGTCGAACGGTAATTTGTTTCATCATTCAGATATGTAAGTGAAAAGTTTCCAAAAATATTATCCTTATTTCAAAGAAGTTTATTGCTTTCAAGTGTTATTTTATTGTTCAAGCCGGTATGATTTGCGACTGGGATTGGGCTTGGCTTGATACAGATTGATATCACGATTGATATCACTAAAATAGCATCCTTTTAAACTCTACCCGTCAAACTGAACAACTTTTAGCTATGGGAGCAAACAGATCGGAGCAAAAAAAAATCTGCTTTTCCATACTCAGCAATGCCTACTCGACTCAAATGCAGCAGATTTTTTTTGCTATCATTTTGCTCCCATAGTAAAAGTTGTTCAGTTTGACGGGTAGACTTTAAAGTAGACTCATAGTTAAAAAGGATGCTAATGATATCAATTTCACCCTGTAGTTACTTTAAAAGATTCTTTTTAGTTTGAAATCGATTATAAATATAACTATTTGTTACAATTGTATTATTTCTCAATTGTCATTGGTAAAATTGATATCAATCGTACATGCAAGGGGTAACTCCTTCAGAACAAAAAAGAACCATCCATATCAGCCAAGAAATTTTAGTACAATACATAAAAAAAATAGGAAAAAAAACATACAGACGAATAGAGACATCCCTTTTTTTAAAAGTCGAAATTGAATTAATTTGAGACCCCTTTAGAATATAATAGAATTTCAACACAAGTAGTATCATATTCCATAATTTAACTACCTATCGGTCGGTTAAGGGTATATTTTCGTTTGTGACGTCATCACTTGCTGTCAATTTTCAATAAAAAATGTGGATAATGTTTTGTAAGTTTTCCGTGACCTTTTGTTTGAGCTCCCACCATCGATAAGAAAAGTGTTAAGTATTTTTTGTGAAGAATACCTAGTTAGTAGGTAGGTTTTTTTTCACACAATAAGAAATTCATTACTTAACTAAAACATTTTAAATTAACCAAAGTGGGAAGTTTCGGTTAATTTAAAGTGTAACCTACATACATACCACTTTTTTCAAACTAAATACGATCATCACTGTGGGCAAAAAAATTGTGTATAGAGATACAAAAATTATGATTTCACAATATGTAGAGTAACGGAATATGCCTACATAACTAATAAAATTTATTAAACACTTATTTTTTTATATATTTTTATAGTTTCAAAATTACACATGTGATATTTTTTACTAACCGACAAGGAGGAGATTCTATGATATATATACCGCCGGTATTCTAATTTTGAACATACTGAAAAAAAAAAACACCGACATTTTCGTCAATTCGGTATGTCAAGTTTTTTTTGGGAGGACAAAATGGAAAACCATTTCGAGATAATTGTCTCAATAACAAATTTTATATGTCAGAATATTTAAAATGAAAGGATTAAACTAAATATCAACTTCAAATAACTGGTCATTCAGAAAAAATATGTTCAATGTTTCAGAATTTGACATTTCATGTTGCCGTTTCTGTTTCCAACATGGAGTAAGAAAGAGAAGGCAGGTAATTTTTATTTTTTAAATTAAATTTTTAAACAACAAAATTAACAACGTGGAGTTCGAATAATTTTTTCGAGCCCACTTTTGCCATTTACAGATAAACTTCATGAATTGAAAAAAAAACAAATGTTTCTTATAATGATATCTTCTATCCGTAAAAAATATAAAATAAAGACAAAAAAATGCTTCACATACCGAATAATTGTGTGAATAATATAGTAGATTGATTACACACCGAGGGCAGGAAAGTAAGAAAGGACTCAGATGTCATTTGATTGCTGACCGAGGTGAAGCCGAGGTCAACAAACATGTGATCTGAGGCTTTCTTATTTACTGCCCGAGGTTAGTTTACTATTTTTCTCCTCGACGGAGGTGGAAAGCGGCAACTTCGTTTAACTTCGAGAAAACAACATTTTCTATGTTAGAGATTTTAAAATGAAAGGATTACAGATATTTAAAAAAAAATATAAGGTCGTTTTCGACCAGGAGTGTGATTTTTGAATCTCATTCGGTGAGCTCAGCAGCAGTTGAAAATGTCAAAATTACTATGGAGATTTGCATCTTCCTACTGCTGATGCGACTTTCAAAAATCATACTTCAGCAGTGCTATTTTTGAAAGTCAAATCAGCAGTAGGAAGATGCATATCTCCATAGTAATCTCCATAGTAATTTTGACATTTTCAACTGATGAGCTCAGCGAATGAGATTCAAAAATCGCACTCCAGGGCCCTATTCAATAAACGCGACAATTACAGGTGAAAGGCGACAGGCGAAAATTCGACAATTATTTACAGTTCAATAAAAATGTACATTGACAAAATTGTCAAGAGCATTGAGTTCTGCTTACGTAGGTCGTGGGTTCGATTCGATTCCCATGGGGGACACCTAGTGACATGTCACTTTGTGCATTTTTCCCCAGTTTGTTAGGATATTACAGGCTGAATCACATGATTCCATGAATCGGATGGCACGTTAGGCCGTTGATCCCGGCTACTATCTTTGGTTAGGTACATAAAAACCACGTCAGAGGCCCGTAAGGCGGTCTGAAAAAAACTCTGATACCAGGGCTTGCTGCCCACACGATAAGAAGAAGTGTTTAATAAAACAAATACTTATGTCAAGTTTTTCAGGACAAATTGTCATTATGTCTATTCTATTTTTATTAAATGGCGTTTCCTTGTTAGATTTCGCCAGTGTCAAGTGTTAAAGATATATTTATTAGATATTGTACAGTAATAGGATATGGCGATCTCAAAACCCCGTTTTTAAACAAAAACACACTTGAAACCACCATAAAACGGCGGAGCCACTTGGGCAATCAAATCGCAAGCCGACGACACGTCTACTTGTTACCTCCTTAGCCACGCGACTCCTCTGTCACATGTCACCTGTCAGGAGAAAAATTATTGAACAGAAATATGTCAAATTGTCGCTACAATCCGACAAATTTCTTTTCTCAAACATGCTTGGAAATTTGAGCATTATGTTGACAACCTTCTTTGAAATAAATCGAAATTGCTGTACTATGCGAGCAGTGGCCGGCAATAGTTTTATGAAAATCTATATCTGTCGTAGTTTAGCGGCCAAATAAATTACATAGTAAACTTATATTATGTCGTGTAATTGAAAAATAGAACGATCTTTTACTCCGAAACATGGCAACCAAGGAGGTAACTTATCAAAGGTTTGGTTTAAATTTTGAACTGGCTTGCAAATAAAAAGCTTTATAATGAAAAAAAAACGAATGGACACTTTAACCACAGATAAGTTATAAGTTACTAGCTTTATCGCAGGAAAAATTATTGTTGTTCGTCATTGATTTTGAAAAGTTGTTTAATTTTCATTTCCGCGCATTCATAATTCATAATATTTATTGCATAATCATAATAATAACATAATAGCATTGTTTGAGAAAAGCACTATACAAGCCTTGGCCACAACTAGGCATTGATGGACTTACGTATGTGTGCCTTGGCTTCGCCTCGGCCCACATTTACACGTTCGTCCATCGATGCGTCTTTTGCTGGCCACTGCAGTAATGGACTATAATTTTCCACCATGACATTTTGACGAAATTATCAGATTTTCCACCTGTAATTGTCACGCTTATTGTCACGCTTATTGTTACGTTTATTAAACCGGGCCCTGTAAACTCCTCGGTAAATTTGAAAAGTACATAAAATAACTGGCCGATAAGAAAAACAAAATTATAATGTCAGAATTTGACATTTTATGTTGCCGTTTCTGTTTCCAGCATCGAAGTAGAAAAAGAAGGAAGGTGTCTTTTTTAGATTAGCAAAGTTTTTTCTACATGAGTTCGAATGATTTTCTTGTGACCACTTTTGCATTTAGAGATTACCGTTCAAATTCATTTAAAAATGTATTTGTATTGATAAACTAGCTAGCTTTTACGGTTTGCTTTCATTGCAACAAACTATCTTTCATAAAAAATACTTATTTTATAACTATCTCCCATAATCTGAATATTCTTCTGTCTAGCCCCACACCAAGAAATGGTGGTTGGGCAAAAAATCTCGAGAGAAATATATCTCAAGACAATAATTATATAACTACTATTGTATTGTATGGTATAGTCAAAGTGAATTTACGCTATGGTATGGTGCTAATTAAGGGACCCTCCGTACGTGAGTCCGACTCACATTTGGCCGGTTTTCTTTAAATATAGTAGTTTACTTAACAAAATTTTAAAAATATTGCTTTTATGACTAGTGGAGAAAAATTAGCCGTGGAATTTAAATATTCCCATTGTTTTGGCAGACGTGCCTAAACCACTGACTGAACCGATTTTGATGGTTAAGATGTCATTCGACTGCAATTTAAGTCTGTGATTGAGTCATAATTGCAAACATGACGTGGATGTACATTGAAGATATTTATAAAAATGTTAATTGGGATTGAGATCAATACATTGAGACCATTTTTAGAATTTTTGTCTGTTTGTTTGTGCACACGTTATTTTAAAACTACTGAACAGATTTGGATTTCACGAAAGCATAGGGCTTAGTTTGGATTGGCATCAAACTAGTACCTACCTAAGTAATAAAATCATTTCTGTTCAATTATTCATTGAAATTGGTAGGAAGCAAGTTTTTATAGTTGTTTTGATATTATTTGCAGTGATTTAATTTCAGAAGTAAATAAAAATTGCATGATTTTCTTATCAAGAATTTTGTACTACGTAGGTAATTTTAATCTTCTTGCTTAGAATTTATTTGAAACTGTGCGCGACTGTATTGGCAATTGTATATTGAAAAGCCGACCAAAGAGAATGGTAATAGATTTGGTATACTCTACTGTCATAATTGAAGTCATTTCAATTTGATTGAACAATATGACAAATATTATCCTAGAATTCGTTATTTTTTTTTGGAATATAACATAATTTTAGCTTTAGAAAAACACAAATAATGAATTATTCCATTCAATTACCTTTGTGTTTCAGTCATCCACAGACGGATCGAGAAAAAAATTGTCGCAAATTATTTTTAAAACATTTGACGCGGACGTGCTCCAGTAACGGCATTTCGCCGTACAATGAAAAAAATCAGAAACAAGGATAATTTTGCAGTTGTCACAGGATGTCAAAAGCTTGAATTTGTTCGCCATTTTGTATGGTAATCACAATATTTGATTTTAAATAATATGTTTTCAAAAATATTAGTGTTTCAGACTGGTATTTCAAAAAATCGATTCATTATGTTTTTTAAATTTATATAAACTTTCTTTTTACGTAAACCGTAAATTCAACCGTGTAACGTAACCCTTCTAAAAATGTTCCTAAAGTAACCCCATTTTTAGCTATATTTCGACGAACAGTGGTCGGATTTTATGCGATTACTAAAATAAATTATATGAAACATACAAAAAAACGATTCATTACATTTTTAAGTAAAGGCAGTTCTTTCATAATAAATATAAAACACTGGATATGCAATAGCATATCACTGAAAACAATGTTCCTAAAAGTAGGGGTTTTAGAAAATATACCCTTAACATACCTTCAATGCCAGGCTGATGGTGAATAGCGGCTTCAATCTGTTGATGCGCCTGTGAGATATGATGCAGTGTGTTGGCTGGCGTCGCGCTGACAGACAGGTTGTGGACTATGGCGCTGCTCACCGACCTGTGGGGGTAGCGTGAAGATATAGTGGTGTTCCGAGGGTGATCAGATCACAAGACATAGTGGGAGGGGTCAGAACTCTAATAGAGCAGCCGCTGGTTTATATCACTGGGCAGTCAAACGGTAATTTGTATCATCATATTGAAAAGATCTTAATTTTAAATTACTTTCTTTATGTAACACCAATTCTATATTTATTTCTAGATTTTATTTTAATGTCGCTCCGTTGAAGACCGTTGTAAACAAGCTATTTTTGAGCTTAGGCGATGTCAGGCCTGTCTCATTCCACAGATTAGGTGCGCTTGACACGCTTGCCGGCCGATCCCCTCCGAGGGGTGAATAACAATAGGTTAGATTTATCGTGTAATGGAAACTTTCTCGTCTAATGACTCGGTTCATTTTTGTTTGCACGCGCGCCGTTGTGACGTTTGGTAGGTTATTCGCGAATTGTACGTCGTGTCATAGAAATCACATGTTAAAACTATTTACCTAAAAACATAATACTCAAAGAGTGAAAACGGAAATGGTAAATGGGTCACGCGCTGCGTCTGCACATTATGACGTAGGTATTAGGGTTATTAGGGTAGGGTTATTAGCTTCTTCTTCTTATCGAGTGGGCTGCAAAGCCCTGGTGTCAGAGTTTATTCAAACCGCCTTACGGCCTCTGACGTGGTTTTTATGTAACGACTACTACCACCAGTGATAGTAGCCGGGGCCAACAGCTTAACGTGCCATCCGAAGCACGTAATCATGTTTCTTTTCAGACAGTCAGGTGACTCAGCCTGCAATGTCCTAACCAACTGGGGAAAAACGCACAAAGTGACATTTCACTAGGTGCCCCCCGTGGGAATCGAACCCACGACCTCCGTGTCAAGAGCCCAATGCTCTAACCATAAGACCACGGAGGCAGTTAGTAGGGTTATTAGCAATACCTTTTTGTATCTAGTTTAATGGCCATATCATCATCATCATGGGCCTTATTTCATCTAAGTAGATGTTTCAATCCGCGTCTGTTTGGTTTAGACACCGACGTTCGTGGCTGTATAAGCCAAACTACGAAGTATGTCTTTAACTCAAGCACCCTAAAATCCTCCAAGTATACACATTATTACAATACAGGGTGTAAGTGACAGCCTAGGCAAATACTGAAACCTTCGATCAACAATATACAACTAGATAACGGGTTGCATACAAAATCAAAGAGAAATTCTGTCCTCGTGAATATACAACATTTTTTGTTAACGAACCGAGAAAACAGTCCGAATACATTATAATTTCGACCTCAAAGCAACCATAATTCCTAGTAATTTAAAAAAGGAACACTGCGGCATTGCGAGACGTGCTTACGTTGGCTTTGTTCGAACGCAACTAATTCAAAATAAGACCTCACTCCAATAGTGAGGCGTTATTTGCCGGGACATGTTTTGAGCGCTGACGCGTTATCTAGTTAGATATTGTTGATCGAAGACTGAAACGATAAACTCACACCATCAAACTGAACAGCTGATTTTTTTTTCTTTGCTTTATAGCAATAACATCGCAGTCAAGGCGATACTCATGATGTCTGCCGACCATTATAGTACGATACTCTTTCTTATGTTGTGCCTATGGACTGTATGAACCGATGTGCGATGATATTTGATTGTTATACTATGACATGGAATAAAAACCCGATGGCAAACCCGCGACAATGATATTATGCGTCATTATGTAACCTCTATTTGAGGAAATAACTCAACGTTTATGACACATCAAAATAAACACTTTGAAAACAATTACATACAATTACGCGTAGAGGAATGTCAGCAGCATTATAACATCATTTTATTATTATTATTATCATGTCTAATGTCAACCAAGGTTATGTACAATTTTACCCTTAGAACCATTGAGGAGTCACGTTGCAGGGTTTGCCTCGAACACTTGTCTCTCGCGTGGTGTTCGCGCGGTTCGCGTCTCAGCCTGCCACGAGGCTCCAAAATCCTTCTCGGTTGTTCTTACTCAAAAACAATCCTCGAGATTGGATAGACACTCCCTCAAACTACTTGACACTGGCGAAATCTAACAAGGAAACGCCATTAAATAAAAATAGAATAGAATAGAACCATTGACTATAAGAGGTTCTAAGCATTGATAACATACTTCTCAAAACAAGTATTGTTTGTAACTTTGTTCTAATCTATAATATACAAGTTTGATTGTAGGCGGCGCTAAAAAAAATGGCGAAAGGAAAAAAGAAGCCATTTTCAGGCATTGGCTTTTGATTTACCCATTTTCATGGGAGTTCGATTTCCTATGACATCATTAGATAAAATTATTGCCTCATACGCGGTTACACTGATGTTCCGTCTACCAGCGTAAGCGAAAAATTCTTATGTTCAGCCCCTATACACAAGGTCATGGACAGTGCTCATGTACAGACGCCATTTCGAAAATCAAAAAGTTTCTATACAGGGTGAAATTTATATCATTAGACTCTTAGATCAAAACAAAATGAATGGATAGGCCTTACTCGAACATTTCAAACCAGAAAAATGAGGCAAAACAAATGAGATTTACTTCAAATTTGTATGCAAGTGCCCTAGATTTGACAGAAAATGGCGCTAGTTTGTATGGACGAAGTGCACCAGTAGCACAGAGGATTATATTGTACAGAGTTACAGCTTCAAACAACCTTGCAAAAGCGGCGCATCACTACATGCGCAGTATGATTGTGTGCGCGTTCACCTACGGGGCTCACGAACGAGGCCGAGGGGACACTTTGGCTATGCTTCGGGTGGTTACGGCGTAACAAGGGTGTGAATTTAAGGTGTGAGATATTGTCCATTCTTCCTTTCGGAAAGAGATTGGAGCCACTGACCTCTGTTAATATTAATATGTCTATGGATTATTTTCTGTTTGATCGTCACTGTCATTGTAGCAAAGAGTACAAACGTCATGTCATGTGAATTTAAAGTGTGAGATATTATTATCGTTCATTTTACTCGAGCATGTTTAAAAGTAGTTTAATAATATTAAACGAAATGGTTAATAATTACACTGTGTGCTTTAATAATACGAGGAGGAACACAAACAAAAACATCTCCTTCTTCATATACCTACCCCAAAGATCGTGACAGGTAAGTCAATTTCTGAGTCACCCGCGTAAAGCGGCGGATCGGGCGGCAACGTTTTTTTAATTTTAACTCATTTTATTCAACTAAATAACAAATAATAAATAACACAACAAACAACAACAACAAAAAAGAAAAACAATATAAGTACCTACATATTATAAAACATTATCCTTCATACTTCAATTAAATTTATTTCCTTTTAGACAGCCCTACAAGAATAGGCTAATGTAATCGAAGCTCCTGTGAAGCTGTTGCTCTGTACAATATAATCCTCTGTGCCAGTAGTTTGCTTCAACTTACCGCGCTTTAGGCTTATCCATTAATTTTATTTTGATCTAAGATTAGACTGAACAACTTTTACTATGGGAGCAAACTGCTCGGAGCAAAAAAAAAATCTGCTGGTCCATACTAAATAAACTGCAGTGCCTACTCGACTCAAATGTATGCAACAGCTGATTTTATTTTTGCTCCGATCGATTCGCTCCCATAGTAAAAGTTGTTCAGTTCGATGGGTAGACTCTTAGTTTAAAAGGATGCTAATGATATCAATTTCACCCTATAGTGGATCCTGTACTTATGTTACAGTTCTACAATAGTAAATTACCAAAATACTGGCACACCACTGGCTTTTCGGTGAAGGAAAACATCGTGAGGAAACCTGCATGCTTTAATTTCGAGGCATGTATTGTACCACTGTCCATTATAAGTGTCGACGGGCTCACCCCCCGTCACACTGGACAGAGTCTCGGTACTAGGTACTGGTGAAACGTGGATTTTCTGAGGTTTCAGAATATCTCTGACTACCCCCTCGGGGAATATAGTCGTGAGCATATGCTATGCTATGCTATGCTACCAAAATACTACCTACGCCTAAATTAACAATACTACAATGTACACAATTCATACAACTCAGTTAATGCGATATCTATCAACACATTTGAGAGTAAACAAGTCGGGTTCATCGACCCAAATCAGCTGGGTCGGCAGCCATTTGTTATTTTAAAACCAAGCTCCTTAGATTATCAAGATAGACAGTCAAAGCTACGAAAGCGTCGAAAAAAATAGGAACCAGTACTGGTTCCAAAACCCTATACATATACACGCACACATACATATTTTGTACGGCGCCTCACGCACACCAACCTAAGAAAGTTAGCCCCTTTTGTTTTATACAGAACAAGTGTGAGGCTCATTCTAGACATATACTTTTTCTAAGCCAAGCTCGATATTTGTGGGCTTTTTGGATAGGTACCTACCTATTAGAGTTTTAGTGGGTGTGGCCGCGATTTGTTGTAAATAAATATCTTGGACACAGCCACACAAATTATCTAGTCACATTTACGATCAGTTGCAGAAACACTCATCAGAGGTTAATCCTCCATTAAATCTCTTGCTAGCTTTTTCTACGTCAACAAGACAAAAAGTGACAGCAAGACGAATAACGAATGAATCAAAGAACAAATACAAAGAGTATGATAGCTTAAATTATACACAAAACAGGAGAAATATCATACTTCCCAATGAAATGGAAATTATCCGTTCGCGTTAAGAAAATAGTGATTTCAGTTTTAAAATTTATTGTTGAACGAGTCACGCAAAATACACAACCGTTTTGTTCACAGTGACCAGTTCACAGTGACCAGTTGAAATCTGACCTTCGAACAAAACGGTTGTGTATTTTGCGTGACTCGTTCAACAATAAATTTTAAAACTGAAATCACTATTTTCTTAACGCGAACGGACTATAGTCACATTTACGCTCAGTTGCAGAAACACTCATCAGAGGTTAATCCTCCATTAAATCTCTTGCTAGCTTTTTCTACGTCAACAAGACAAAAAGTGACAGCAAGACGAATAACGAATGAATCAAAGAACAAATACAAAGAGTATGATAGCTAAAATTATACACAAAACAGGAGGAATACTTCTGCTGTGGGATTTCTTATAAAATTCAAATTTATCAGTTTTGTATGTGAAACGGGATTGGGCAATGTCTTTTCATAATTTGTGATTAAGACAATCTTCCTTCGTATCAGCATGACCTATATCAGGACTTCCCAACCAGTGGGGCGCGCCCTCCTTGGGGGTGGTGATGTCGTAGGGAAGGGGGGGGGGGGGGGGGGGGGATTTCATTTTTAGAAGAAAAATCGACGTTAACGACGTTGACTAATTCACCCATTCATTCGTTGTTACCGCGACGTGTTCAGGCTCAGTAGGTTTCAGATAGCACAGTTCGTTTAAATTTTCATAGGAGGCATGAAAATATTACTTACTTGTGTTTACCCGCGACTTCGTCCGCACAAATTATATACCAGATTTTAAGTCAGATCATAAAACAAACAAAATTCCATCAAAATGCGTGATGCGCGAACAAAGAAACAAACAGACAAACGGAAAGACTACATTTCTATAAAAAGGCAGATTTCGAGTCAGGGATACCTAAAAACCATATCGTAATCTTTTTTTTGTAAACATCTTCAATGTACAGACACACTTCAGTTACAGTTTTATAACAGTTTAGATTATAACAGGGAGGCGTGACGCAAAAAAGGTTGGGAAACCCTGACCTATATGGAATGACAACAAAGACAATAATGTCAGCAGTATGTAGCAGGTACTCACTGTGCGACGGGTAGCAGGTGTACCAGCTGGGGCTGCGGCGGCGCGTGGTGCACCCCGAGCAGGACTCCGCCCCCGCCCAGCCCCGTGGGGGACGGCATCGACACCGACACCTGCGGGCAACGTAGATATTAGCTCTTATCTTAAAGCATTCAGTCTAAAGTTACAGAAAATACTCGTATGCAGCGTAGACTTCAAAAATCAAGAATAGTTATTTGTTATGCTAGGCTGCAAAGTTGCTTTTTGGGGCGAGTACTTTTATTGAAACCTGAGCGTTTAGCGAAGGTTTCAAAGGTACGAGACGCAGAATAACTTTGCAGCCGAGCGAAACACACAATTTTTCACCTCACAACAGCGAGGAAAAAAAGTGAATTGCTAAAAAGAACATTTCAAAAAGTTTTTATTTTCGTGCTGGCCAGTGTCATGAAATAGTTATTAAGCATTTTCAGTGCATTGGCGGTATACAAAAATATTGAATAGACAAATTCGAATTTCAAAAACTCTTTGCACGCTAGCGGATAAAATACACTTTTGCACTCAGATTTCGAACGATAAACAGAATCTTTCCGAGCTTGTGAGGTGAAAATTACATTTTTTATAAACTTATTCTGATAACTAAGAACTCGGTGGCGCGTTGCGGAGAGGAATGGAATCTCATGAGGTCCGGGTTCGAAGCACGGACAACATGCCAAGTACCAATGAGTTTTTCTAACTTATGTACGTAGGTATTACCGACTGCTCTCAAACGACGAAGACAAATATCGTGAGGAAACCTGCATACACAGAAGAAGAAATTATGATGCGTATGTGA
This sequence comes from Agonopterix heracliana, assembly GCA_963693445.1. Lineage (NCBI taxonomy): Eukaryota > Metazoa > Arthropoda > Insecta > Lepidoptera > Depressariidae > Agonopterix > Agonopterix heracliana. The sequence goes on from OY856334.1 coordinate 1,474,989, forward strand.
AGTCTACCAATCCGCATTGTGCACGCGTGGTGGACTAACGTACATAAGGTCCCTGCAGTGGGACGTATACACGGTCCTTCTTAATATGCTGACACTTTTTTAAGGAAATGATCAGACCATCAAACTGAACAACTTTCTCTATGGGACCAACATCGAAAACGCTAAAAAAATCTGCTGTCCCATACAAAACTGCAAACCTACTCGAGCCAAATGTATAACACAGCTCATTTCTTTTCACGATTTCAATGTTGGTCCCATAAAGAAAGTTGTATCGTTTGATGGTCTGATCATCCCCTTAAAAAGTGTCAGCATATTAAGGAGGACCCTGTGTAAAGGCTGTGATGATAAAATGCCTTAGTCGCCTCGTACGACACCCACGAGAAAAATTTAGACTAAGAGATAAGTGTACTTTTTGCAACCATCAGCAGCAAGGCTGATTCAGTGTTTATAGGGTGTAGAGCATCTCTGTGATGGGGATGGACCAGGTCTGCCTGCATAACTTCAGTCGGTTTAGGAGTTACAGACGTTTAAAGGTCTGGAAAAAAATTACGATCCACAGCAAGGCTGATCGTATGATATTATTGTAGTATGCACTGTAGCTATGCGAAAAGTACAAAAACTGACATGAACTGCCAGTCGGTTTAGGAGATTCAGCCGTTCAAAGGTCAGACCTTTGAACATCAGTAACTCCGAAACCGACTGATGAACCATGTCAGTTTTTGTACTGTTCACATGGCTACAGTGCATACTACAATATTATCATACGATCAGCCCTGCAGCTGTTCGTAATTTTTTTCCAGACCTTTAAACGTCTGTAACTCCTAAACCGACTGAAGTTATGCAGGCAGACCTGGTCCATCCCCATCACAGAGATGCTCTACTCCCCATAAACACTGAATCAACCTTGCTGCTGATGGTTGCAAAAAGTACACTTATCTCTTATAATAATTGGAGTGATCCTTGTGCCAGAACCACACTGATTTAGGTTTTAGTTAAATTTTTAGCTTATTGCTCAATTATTTTTCAATAGATTCAAAATTGAGGCGGGGCATACAAACAGACAGAATGGCCGAAAGTATAAGGGTTCTTTACCTGACTAGAGAACACTAAGAAAAATCGTTTCGCCAGGGTAAAAAAACCTAAAAAACAAAAGCAGCATCTCACCTGTCCATTGCTCTGAACTTCGATCTTATACCCCGGCGGCAGGAACGTGTTGAAGCCGACGATCAGCTCCGGATGCCCCTTGAACAGGTTCGACACCCGCGTTATGACACCCGGCGTGTCGATACTGTAACGATCACCACTATTAGACACGTCAGGGGGTGAAGTGGTTATATGTGTTGTGAGGGCAGTCTATTAAATGTATTGGTTAGCATCATGCTATTACGAAACCAACATAAGCTGGCCGCGCGACGTTATACAGAGTGTTAGGAAAAGTATCATTAACCTTTAAGACGTAATAGTAGGTGGAAATACCTCTGAGGCATCTTTTATTTTTCATTTTACGACTAGATTTATACCATTTACCGAAACTAAAGTCATACCTCAGTATTTTTGGATAGTTCATCTAGTGAAATCATCAACTGAATACACGATTGGAATTACTTCACTCGATAGAAAATCGTCACAAAGATGACGTATTTTCATGCATTTTTAAACATTTTTCTCGTTTTAGAAGAACTTAAAATAGTTTCCGATTGTTGGTATTTATACTCATATATTCACCATTAGTTTAACTAGTGAAATCATAAAATAAATCTAGAAAAAGTACTTTGGTTAGTTGTTTTTAATCGAAAATTCGGCTCACGCACAGACTTTTCGGAGCGCTCGGCACTCGCGTTTCTCATAGAAAATATTCGTCGGGACCTATGGCCCCTTAAACCAAATACTATACCCATCAAACTGAACAACGTTTACTATGGGAGCAAAAAATAAGTCAGCTGTCCCATACCAAACTGCAATACCTACTCGACGCAATCGTATGGGACAGCATTTTTTTTCCCCATCTCCCATAGTAAAAGTTATTCAGTTTAATGGGTAGAGTATGTGGTTTAAAGGTTAATGATACTTTTCCTTACACCCTGTATAGGGTCCTTCTTAATTTATGTTTTAACTTTTTTAAGGGGATGATCAGACCATCAAACCTGACAACTTTCTCTATGGGACCAACATCGAAATCGCGAAAAATAAATCAGATGTTCCAGACAAAACTGGAAAGTTACTCGAGCCAAATGTATGGGACATCAGATTATTTTTTACGCGATTTCGTTGTTGGTGCCATAGAGAAAGTTGTTCAGTTTGATGGTCTGATCATCCCCTTAAAAAAGTGTCAGCATATTAAGAATGACCGTGTATGTAATTCGATCTACGCGCGGCCAGCTTATTTTGGTTTTGTATAGCTTGATGTGTCGCCGTGTGTACATGAGTAAATATCTATTGAAACAAAGCTTTATACAATCTCGCTACGATAGTAAGGTTATTGATGAATCTTTTCATCGACGATACGATTTCGATTAATCGGCGATTATCGGCATTTAGCGATTCAGTCGATTCAGTGGGCAGACCAGCAGCCAGGTGGTCGGATGACATTTGTAAAGTAGCTGGCAAACAGTGGATGAGACTAGCGGGGGACCGTTCTTGTTGGCGTGAAAATGAAGAGGCCTATACCCAGCAGTGGGGTTTACCGGGCTGATGATGATGATAAATTTATCCGAAATCTAACAGAATGAAACGCACTTCATAAACCAAACAATTATTTGTTGCCTCAGAGGGATTATTTTCTACTGCTAGCTTAATAAAAACAGAAAAAAGAAATAGACTGAGATTGGAGAACTTCAAAATACCTATTTATTTTTTAAACAAAATCTGTAAGTAAAACTTTAATTTTGATTGTTAAAGAATAAATTCTATCATTTTCGGTAATTGTAAATTGAAATACATACCTAAATCATTTCTTAACTTTAAAAATATGTTTTATTTAAAATAACCTGTTATTGATTTATTTCTATTCTATAGTAGAGTGTCGGAGGCCCATTCGTGCGTCACGTGATTATTTTTTGCACTACCTAGAAGCTTTGTCTGTGTAGGTATTTACTCATATGGCCGCGAAGACAATAATGGTGCAATAATACATGTTTATTGAGACGTATCAGTAGGAAGGCAGCATGCGTGTAATCAACAACAACATTCTGTTATAAGCACATCGCATGGGTTTCATCATTGTCTCTATTATGTCAAAAACATCGGGTTTGAGAGAACTTTGTTCGCCTCAATTCTGGCTGCGTTATCTGTACAATATTGCAGCCCTTGTGGTAACATCGTAGGCTTTTTATTGTTCCTTTGTAGACGAAACTATGGAAACAACGTCACAAACACACAGCATCCCTAACCGAACTGGGATTCGAACCCAGCACTTCTGGATTGGCAGCATGAGCGCCGGGGGGTGCACTAGCACACTTTTCTTCGAAGAAAATACAGTGAAAAAAGAAATCTAAATCTTTGTTATATTATAATACAGAGTTTGAGAAAAATCACTGACACACAACATTGTTGATGTAATGTATCTAGGATCCAGATAGATGCACCTCCCTAAAACACTCACACACTCGCTCATCTACACAAATCTCACACAGCTAGCGTGACAGTCCTACCAGTGGCGGATACAGGGGGGGGGGGGCCCAGGGGGCCATGGCCCCCCCCACGAACCTCTGAATTTTGAGGCCGAGTAAAGAAATGAGCTCTCTTAATTTCTTTTAATCTTAATACGTGGCCCGAGTTGGCCGATGGGCCCCCCCCCAACATGAAATCCTGGATCCGCCCCCGAGTCCTACAAACATCACACCAACCGGGTCATTGTTCTTCACCATTCATAAAAAACAAAACATATTCAAAATGCACTTACGTCTGACTCTTGAACTCCTTCATGATGTCAAGGAAGTCGTTGTAGACCTGTGGCTGGGTGTTGAACTTGTACTTGACCTGGTCGAGGTAGGACAGCGCGTCCTCGACCTTGAGCCGCTGGAACTGCGCGCCGGGGGGCGCCGGCGCGGGGGACTGCCGCCCCAGCGCCATCGGCATGGCTGGGGCTGTTGGGTGCGGCAGCTGGGGGAGATAGCGACGGTTACAACAGGACTTCTCAACCAGTGGCATAAGCATATGCTCGCGACTATATTCCCCGAGGGGGTAGTCAGAGATATTCTGAAACCTCAGAACATCCACGTTTCACTAATGTTAATAATGTTATAGCCTGTAGAATCCCACTGCAGGGCAACGGCCTCCTCTCTCGAATAAGGGTGAGAGGGAGTAGGCCATACTCCACCACGCGGGCCCAGTGCGTGTTGGTGGAGGCAAGTTAGTGGTCACCTTGCTGTCAGAGAATTTTCAAGCCGCCAATAGGCCTCTGACCAGGCTTAACGAATAGTTACAACGCCATCTGACGAAACATCCGAGACCAACTGCTTAACGTGCCTTCCGAAGCACGGAAACGCTCGAGATGAAATACCACTAAACGGTCACCCATCCAAAGACTGACCAGACCTGACGTTGCTTAACTTCGGTGATCGTTTCCAATACCGAAGCTCCCACTACGCCAACGAGCGCTTCACGTTTCACTAGTAGTACCAAAACTCTGTCCAGTGTGACGGGGTGTGAGCCCGTCGCCACTTGTAATGGACAGTGGGTACAATACATGAAATTGAAGCTTGCAGGTTTCCTCACGATGTTTTCCTTCACCGAAAAGCCAGTGGTGTTACAAATCGTACATAAATTCCGTAAAACTCATTGGTACGAGTCGGCTTGGACGGGGATCGAACCATCGCCTCCTGCATGGCAGGCAAGGTTACTCGCCACTGGACCACCATGATTAGATCTGAGGCTTACTTATTTACTGCCCGAGGTTACTATACTATTTTTCTCCTCGACGGAGGTGGAAAGCGGCAACTTGCGGCAGCAGCGACGAGAATTGACGCTATCCGTCCGGAGGGTAGAAAAGTCTATAAAAAGTCCTGTTCTATAATTTACCTTGAGTCTCGGAGGCACGGGGGGTTGTTTGGTGGCGGCGTACTGAACGGGGCCAGCCTTCAGGTAGTTGATGACGGCAGGAGCGCCGGCGCGCGCCGGTCCCCGGCTGAATCCTCCCCCGCCGCCCACCGACAGCATCGCCGTCGCGCCTGTTGGTCACATACACCGTCAGATCACGTCACAATACATAATCTTCTTCTTATCGTGTCGACTTCAAATTGACAACAAAGTCGCTAAATAGTCCCTTGCCAGAAGTGGCAACCGATATAAGACGGCCCGACAGCACAGTCTGTAGTGAACCTGCCTGCTGTGCCGGGGGTCGCGGGTTCGAATCCCGTAAGGGACAAATATTTGTATGACTAATATGAATATTTGTACCCGAGTCATGGATGTTTGTATCTATATATGTATTCTATATCGTTGTCTAGTTATCATAATACAAGTCCAGGCTAGATTCTGGAACTTTAAATGTGACTAGATAATTTGTGTGACACTGTCCAAGATATTTATTTATTTTTTTATTATATTTATTTATATTCAGTCCGTCTTACGGTCTCTGACCTGGTTTTTACGTAACGACTATTACCACCAGACATAATAGCCGGTGTCACCTGCTGAACGTGCCATCCAAAGCACGGAATCATATTTCTTTTCTGACAATCTTTTTTTATTTTTTTTTTATTTTAGATGGGTTTGCTCTTGACCTCAATCTAATCCTCAGGACAAAGATGGGGTCGAAGATGTAGCGAGCTTACCCAGAAGTGCACTGGCACTCCGCTTGGCTTGGCTTGTCTTGGCTTTCTGACAATCTGGTGCCTACAGGATTGATATGCAAGTTCATATTTTCCACATTCATGATCTTCTATAAGTCATAATCAGTTTTATTAAAGTTGTGAGTAGTAGTATACAAGGTGTTACAAAAATACAAATAAACATTTAAGGGGGTGGTTTAGACCATCAAACTCAACAACTTTCACTATGGGACCAATATCGAAATCGCGGAAAAAAAAATTATGTTCTATACTTTTTGTAAAGTATAGAACATAATTTTTTTTTTCGCGTTTTCGATGTTGGTCCCACAGAGAAAGTTGTTCAGTTTGACGGTCTAAACAACCCCCTTAAGAGTTTTAAAAATTTATTCTTACTTATGTAACACCCTGTATAAAAACAAAATAAAATAGGTATCAATATTGTTGCATGATACAGCGATTTTTCACTTGTTTGATATGATTACAGAATGTTATAGTACACATTTATTATCTTAAACGAGGTAATGATACGCAACTAATAAAACAACAGTTTTAATAATTAATCAATCATATTCTTAGACGATTTATATAGGGACCCGCCTCGCCCTAACATTTCCCCTCCGCCAACGTGCAAGATAAAAAAATCTTACGCATTTCCATACAATTTTATACCTTATCACTAAACGCGACAGCCTATAATTGCCCAACAATAATTACGAACTTATCACGACACTGTTTTTAACATACAAAGTCAAAAGCAATGGAAGAAAGTTCAAAGTTGCGGATTTCGTGCTATCTCGCCACCCGCAAAAAGTGGCAGTAAAGTTTGTTAGTAGAATTACACGGCGTAACTTATCCATATACAGGGTGTTTCATAAGTAACAATATTTTTTTAAAACTCATAAGGGGGTTGTTTAGACCGTCAAACTGAACAACTTTCTCTATGGGACCAACATCGAAATCGCGAAAAAAATAATTTTATACCCCATACATATTTTAGCTCTAGTCGATTTGTAGAGTATAGAACATAATTTTTTTTTTTCGCGATTTCGATATTGGTCCCATGTGAAAGTTGTTCAGTTTGATGGTCTACACCACCCCCTTAAATGTTTATTTGTAGTTTTGTAACACCTTGTATAAATAGTCTAAGTATTGGACCACATCAACCCACCGCTGGGTATAGACCTCTTATTTATTGCTCCATTCCTAAGCACTGTGGCAATCTGATCCATTTCTAACCCATACAATGTCGTCCTACCAATGTGCTTGGCTTGTGGTTTGCCTACAGACCTCCGTCCATCCTCTGGTCACCATTCTGTTACTGCTTTGGTCAACTGACCATCTCCCCTTCTATCCATAATATCCCGTGCATATCAACTATAACTTTATGATTATAAAGTTGAAAACTCACCAAGTATTTGTGGTTGGGCCGATTGGGCCAATGTATGCATGTTGCTTGCTCCAGCTTGCTGGATCTGTAACAATAGATACGCTATGTTTAGTTTAAGGTGTTTGGGTTACAGGTTGTACAAAAATAACAATAAACATTTAAGTTGGTGGTTTAGACCATCAAACTGAACAATTTCACTATGGGACCAATAAAGTAAGTAAGTAAGTTAAGCCTCTAGAATCCCACTGGAGGGCAAAGGTCTCCTCTCACGAATAAGGGTGAGAGGGAGTGGGTCATACTCCACCACGCGGGCCCAGTGCGTGTTGGTGGAGGCAAGTTAGTGGTCAACTTGCTGACAGAGAATATTCAAACCGCCTTAATAGGCCTCTGACCTGGCTTAACGAATAGTTACAACGCCATCTGACGGAACTATCCGAGACCAACTGCTTAACGTGCCTTCCGAAGCACGGAAACGCTCAAGATGAAATACCACTAAACGGTCACCCATCCAAAGACTGACCGAACCTGACGTTGCTTAACTTCGGTGATCGTTTCCAATACCGAAGCTCCACTACGCCAACGAGCGCTTCACACACATACGGAATTGCGATTCTGAATTCCGAATGAAAACAGGTTTATCGTATGTTTGAAATTCCGTTCGCAAATCTGGGGGGAACCTCCATACAAAAACCTGTTTTCATTCGGAATTCCGAATAGCAATTCCGTATTACCTATCCGTTTTTGATCGGATCGGGACGATTTGTATCTCATCTAGGTGAGCACTACGTTTGTACATCGTGTCCCTAAGTCTTGTTTCTAAAGAAACGTGGCGTTATCACAAATGATTCCATTGCATATTCAAATGCATGCAATCTCTCGACTCGTGATCGACAATCGGTCAAAAACACCGTCTTATCTCACATTTACACACAATCACTAAGATTATAGTACGGCTCACCGAAACGTTTGTACTACGGTTAACGATGACATTTTAGGCGCGATTTAAGGCCTCCGCACATTGCAGCGATTTTATCGAGCGATATTATCGCTGCGATTTTGTGATATTTATTTCTAGTACATTTCGCATGGGGACGCGCGCGATCCTACACACTGCCGCGATATTATCGCTGCGATAATCCAGAACAAAAGAACCCAGGTCGGTCGCAGTAAGGACAACATGTTCAGGTGGGGATTCTCGGATGCGCAAAATGTGAGTTGCTTGTGTGGATCTCCACAAACGATGGCCCATCTCACATCGTGCCCTGCGTGCCCTAACACCTGTACGCAGGAGGAGCTCATGACCACTAGCGACGGTGCAGTATCGGTTGCCCACTTCTGGCAAGGTACTATTTAGCGACTTTGTTCAAAATTTGAAGTCGACACGATAAGAAGATCGCTGCGATTTTGCGATATTTGTTCTCGGTACATTTTTTATGCTTTGCTCAGCAGCCTTGCCTATGTTGAGCAGTGGACGATGATAGGCTGATGATGATGATGACATTTTGTATGGGGACGCGCTCGATCCCACACACTGCCGCGATATTATCGCAACCTGACGCAATCTCTTTCGACTACATTCAGTGGTGGGGCGCATGCGTGACGCGAATCGCGGAATCGCTGCAGTGTGTAAGGTGTCGCGATATCGCAGTCGATAATAACGGTGCAGTGTGCACAGGCTTTAATACAGAAGAGACGTGTTGCGGTGGCGGATAGTCATAGTAACACAATACAAACCTTATAGTACGCAGCATAGCGTAGTTATTGTCGTAAAGGAGAATCGCGCCCGCGCTTCGATTTAGGGTACAATTGGTCAAGTCTGATGAAAGTTCCAATTCGTCAAGCGGCTTTTAACCGCCCGGTTTTTGTTTTGATTCGTCAAGTACTGTAATGGTTCTAATTGGTCAAGTTTATTATAGGTTCTAATTCGTCAAGTCTATAATAAGTTTAAATTCGTCAAGTCTACTAAAGGTTCCAACTCGTCAAGTCTACACTACGTTATGATTCGTCAAGTCTATGATGAGTTCTGATTCGTCAAGAGCATAATTAACGGTGCAAAAAATAACAATTTTAATATTAATTAATTCAATATTAATTATGCTCTTGACGAATCAGAACTCATCATAGACTTGACGAATCATAACGTAGTGTAGACTTGACGAGTTGGAACCTTTAGTAGACTTGACGAATTGAAACTTATTATAGACTTGACGAATTAGAACCTATAATAAACTTGACCAATTAGAACCATTACAGTACTTGACGAATCAAAACAAAAACCGGGCGGTTAAAAGCCGCTTGACGAATTGGAACTTTCATCAGACTTGACCAATTGTACCCTAAATCGAAGCGCGGGCGCGATTCTCCTTTACGACAATAACTACGCTATGCTGCGTACTATAAGGTTTGTATTGTGTTACTATGACTATCCGCCACCGCAACACGTCTCTTCTGTATAAACCGTGGCTTAGGGATTTGAATATTTGCTCTGTATTTCGGTATGTCAAGTTTATTATTTGTACTTATTTTCGCGACTTCGTCCGCACAAATTATTTACCAGATTTTTAAGTCAAATCATAAGCTTTTAAACAAAAAAGTTTTATCAAAATAGGTTGAGTAGTTTTTGCGTGATGCTCGAACAAACTAACAGACGGACAAAAAATCCAAATCGTATATATTTTTTTAATATCACTAATGTCACAGACACTTTTTTACAGTTTTATAATAGTTTCGATTTTTACGCCCCGTCACACTGAACATAGTTTCGGTACTACTAGTGAAATTTTGATGATCTGAGTTTTCACAATATCTCTGACTATCCCCTCTGGGAATATAGTCGTGAGCTGAAACTACACATCATTTTAAGAAACTAATTGTTTTATTAGCGATTAATCGACTTCATCATTATTATAAATTTCATTTCTAAAATATTTTGGTGTGAGCATAGCATAAGCATATGCTCACGACTGTATTCCCCGAGGGGGTAGTCAGAGATATTCTGAAACCTCAGAACATCCACGTTTCACCCGTAGTACCGAAACTCTGTCCAGTGTGACGGGGGGTGAGCCCGTCGCCGTCGTATTTTGGTGCGAGACATCTAAAACTCCAAATGGTCGCGAGAAAATGTTTCATTCAAACTCCATGAAGAAAATCTTTGCTTAGATAAAAATAAAATACTGGACTGGACCGATTTTGATGAAACTTTTTGTTTGGAAGCTCACAAATAAATAAACTTAAAAACTGGTTCTCTCTACAATGATGGGAACCGTCGAAGTCGCGAGCAAAAGCTAGTATTAGTATAGAAATCTCAGACTACCCCCTCGAGGAATAGCATAGCATATGCTCACGACTATATTACCCGAAGGGGTAGTCAGAGATATTCTGAAACCTCACAACATCCACGTTTCACCAGTAGTACCGAAACTCGAGGAATAGTCGTGAGCATAAACATTTGAAACTGGTAAACAAGCAAATACTAGTAACAAACTACTTTTTATCTCATAAACAAACAAAACTCCTTTGATATATCTGCCAGTTAGCACACTAACAACACTGAGCCAAGAATGATTCAGCTTCAACGTATAAATAGATCGACGAACAAAAATAGTCGAGTTTCCTTGTCGCACGTGAACCCGCTGAAATAATGCAACCTTGACGAAATTTGGTATTTAGGTAAATTATAAACAATAGTAGAATATTAATAAATTCCTTCTAAATATGCTGACACTTTTTTAAAGGGATGATCTGACCGTCAAACTGAACAACTTTCTCTATGGCACCAACATCGAAATCGCGATAAAAAATCTACGGCTCCATACAAAACTGCAAACCTACTCGAGACAAATGTATGGGACAGCTGATTTTTTTTTTGCGATTTCGATGTTGGTCAGTTTGATGGTCTGATCATCCCCTTAAAAAAGTATCAGCATATTAAGTTGGACCCTGTATGTAATAAAGTTCTACTTATACAGGGTGTCCCGTAAATCAACGGCAAGCCGGAATCGGGTGATCATAATAGTTACCAGAAAAATAAAAAATAAAATCCAAGTCATGAATTTTTTAAATTATAGGCATTTTTAATGTACGTCCTGTGATGGTTTTTTAGCTCCTACTGATACAAATCATCCCTTTTTTTTTCAATTTTATTTTTCTTATTAAGACGCGTTATCTCCGCTCTCCGCTCTGCTGCGAATACCTAGAAGACCTAGTTAGGTACAATTAGGTACAACCAAAAACGACTAGGATATCATATTAAGTTCTCAACATTATTTTTGTTTGCCTTTTTTATTTCTGTAATTTTTTGTTGTTCGATGCATGGAAAAATTGTTCTCTTGTTTTCTTTTTCTTTTTAGTATGTATAGAGTCACGCACACGATGCTAATTGTTTATCTTTTGCTATTTCATGATGTGCACATATGCTTAGGATTATGGCTTGCTTTACATTATAACCTGTCTATATTTGGTGTTTTTATAACTGTAATCTGTTTTATGTGCCTAATAAATAAATAAATAAATAAATAAATCCTGAATAGTGCTTATCTAACGTGTTGCTTTGAATTCTCAGGGTGTATATTTTCAGGGAAAAAAATGCCTATAATTAAAAAAATATTATGACAGATTTATTTTTTTATTTTTCTGGTAACCATTATGATTTGGCCTATTCCGGCTGACGTCGACTTACGGGACACCCTGTATATATAAAGGTGTCAAGTACATTGAGTGCAAAGGGAGGGGCGAGTCTAGTATATAAATAAACTTGTTTACTTCGCCTCGCATGTACTCACAATGCGATAATATCACCGATAACCTCTTGTTTACAATATTACTTCGTATCTATGCGTGCATAAGGTAATAAGTAACGATGTTTATTAAATGCCATGTACCAATGAGTTTTTCTAACTTACGTACGTTATTCCACACTAAAACGGTAAAGAAAAACTATGAGAAGAAACCTGCATACGCAGAAGACGTTATTCTGATGCGTGTGTCAAGTCTACCAATTTGCATTGGGCATGTGTGGTGGAAATTAGTTTTTTTAACTTATACAGGGTGAAATCGATATCATTAGCATCCTTTTAAACTAAGAGTCTACCCATCAAACTAAACAAATTTTACTATGGGAGCAAACCAATAGGAACAAAAAAAAAATCCGCTGTCCCATTGCACCCGCCGCCGCTGCCGACACGACTCAAATGTATGGGACAGACATGTATTGTATAATTGTATTGTATCTTGCCCTTGTGTTTTATATTAGCTGTAGTAGCCTTTAAGTAGATGAACACAATGTTTGCCTAATTTTATGTAGTCTCTTGAGTTTGTAATGTGATTCATCTGTCGGTAACCCAAATAAATAAATAAATAAATAGACAGCAGATTTTTTTTTTACTCCGATTGGTTTGCTCCCACAGTAAAAGTTGTTCAGCTTGATGGGTAGACTCTTAGTTTAAAAGGATGCTAATGATATCGATTTCACCCTGTATGTATGTAAATACAGACTGCTCTCAAACAGTAAAGGAAAACATCGTGAGGAAACCTGCATACATTGAAGAATTCTGATGCGTGTGTGAAGTCTACCAATCAGCATTGTGCACGCGTGGTGGACTTACGTAAACTGAACAACTTGCACTATGGGACCAACATTGAAATCACGAAAAAAAAACAGCTGTTCAACAGAAAACTCCAACGGAAACCCAACCCAAATGTTTAGAACAGCAGATATTTTTTCGCGATATCAATATTGGTTCAGTAATCAAAGTTGTTCAGTTTGATGGTCTCAAAGTGCCCGTCACCACTTATAACCTTAGATCAAAATAAAATCAATGGATTACGCGAACATTTCAAACCAGAAATATGAGGCAAAACAAATGAAGTGCCCTAGATTTGACAGATAATGGCGCTAGTTTGTATGTACCAAGTGCACCAGTAGTGTGCTTCAACTTACCGCGCTTTAGGCCTATCCATTAATTTTATTTTGATCTAAGTTTATAACGGACAGTGGGTACAATACATGCCTCGAAATTGAAGCATGCAGGTTTCCTCACGATGTTTTCCTTCACCGAAAAGCCAGTGGTGGTGGTGTGTTTTCTACGCTGAACTTTGTGTTTAAGTAATAAACAAAATGTATGAATATTTTCGGCACGCCACAGCCCATGGGGGCGATGTGGCGCTTCCAATGTTAAAGTTGTTATACCCCCATGTACGCAGTCGCAGCACCATTGTGGTGATCAACGGGATGTGGGGGTTTTATTTACATTCATAATTTTTGTCAATATACATAACAGATTCAAGATTCTTCCTTTAAAGCAAATTATGATGATGTTGTAGGAATGTTTGCTTGATTACAGTGCTTGATGTGATGACACAGATTTGTGTAGATTTTTGAGCAGGGTTATCCTACACCAAGGCAAGGGTTAAAAGACAAATCTTTTTTTTTTTGAAGCTACCTAGGCGGCCTCTAGCGTGTTCCCCTGAGATCTATCACAGCCCCTAACAACAGATGTAAAGTGATAGCTTAGATTATCAAGATAGACAGTCAAAGCTACGAAAGCGTCGAAAAAAATAGGAACCAGTACTGGTTCCAAAACCCTATACATATACACGCACACATACATAATTAGTATGGCGCCTCACGCACACCAACCCAAGAAAGTAAGCCCCTTTTGTTTTATACGGAACAAGTGTGAGGCTCATTCTAGACATATACTTTTTCTAAGAGTGATAGTATACCTGGGAGACGGTCTGCGGCGGCAGCGGCACGGGCTCGTCGGGGCCCAGCCGCGGGACGCCTGATCGCTTCATCATGGCTGCGTCAGTGCGCGCCCATCACACGGGCTCACCTGGAAACAATAGCATTACATCGTTAGTTATGTATTAACTGATAGTCTAGTAAACATATCACAGTGGAACACCTAGGAATAGGACAATCTGGGGATTTTCAATGAAAAAGTCATCGCTGTGATCTTGTGACTCACACCTATATATAAATCTCACCTATATGGGGTACATACGTGGATACGTTGTTGGACAACATTCTGTTGCCCCCAACTTTGTCACTGTTGAATTTCATGTCTATACAGTCTTTCCTCAAGGTTCATGCTATCTCTAAACCAAATTTCATAAAACAGACTGACACACTTTCACATTTAGTATGGATTTTCAGTGTATACAATGTGTTAATGAATAAGCGCAAAACCTCATACACCCCAACTGATTTTCTAGTTTTACGTTAATTCATTAACACATTGTATATCCAGTATTCATCATCATATCAGCCGATAAACGTCCACTGCTGGACATAGGCCTCCCCGAAAATGGGGGGATTTGCCATAATTGCCACGCTTGGCAGGCGGGTTGGCGATCGCAGTTGGATTGAATGTGTGTACTCAGAGGATGCTGCTGCCCATCCTCCGGTAAATCCCTTAGTCGCCTTTTACGACACCCACGGGAGGAAATGGGATGGTGCTACTCTTAGCCGACACCACACGGACAAGTATCCAGTATTATATAAGAGTTATTTGTATGAACATTTTCGGCTATTTTTCCTATGCAGAGGATCACAGATTCGAATTCTTCAAATCCCACAAGGGGCAAATATGGGGGAAAACTCACGGACATCTACAGGGTGACATTGATATCACTGCATCCTTTTAAACTACGAGTCTACCCATCAAAGCCTTGTAATAATCAAAATGTATGAACATTTTCGGCACGTCACAGCCCATGGGGGCGATGTGACGCTTCCAATGTTAAAGTTGCTATACCCCCATGTACGCAGTCGCAGCACCATAGTGGTGATCAACGGGATGTGGGGGATTTAAACATATCTTCTTTTATAATTATGGTTTTAGAAACTTTATTTGATGGCTTAAAATGGCTTTTTGGTGACGGAAGAGCCGTGGTGGTCCAGTGGCGAGTAACCTTGCCTGCTGTGCAGAAGGCGATGGTTCGATCCCCGTCCAAGCCGACTCGTACCAATGAGTTTTTCGGATTTATGTACGATTTGTTACACCACTGGCTTTTCGGTGAAGGAAAACATCGTGAGGAAACCTGCATGCTTCAATTTCGAGGCGTGTATTGTACCCACTGTCCATTATAAGTGGCGACGGGCTCACCCCCCGTCACACTGGACAGAGTTTCGGTACTACTGGTGAAACGTGGATGTTGAGGTTTCAGAATATCTCTGACTACCCCCTCGGGGAATATAGTCGTGAGCATATGCTATGCTATGGTGACGGAAAACATTTAAAGAAACATGGAAAACATAGTGAGGAAACCTATATGTACAATTTCAAATCTAGTGTGTTAGGGAAGTGAAAAAGTCTTAACCTGTTTAGCCCTTATACAGGGGGTAAGAAAAAGTATAATTAACCTTAAACCACACTACCCATCAAATTAAGGGGCCATAGGTCCCGACGAATATTTTCTATGAGAAACGCGATTGCCGAGCGCTCCGAAAAGTGTGTGCGTGAGCCGTATTTTCGATTAAAAAGAACTAAGCAAAGTACTTTTTCTAGAATTTTTTTATGATTTCACTAGTTTATATGTGAGTATAAATGCAAAAAATCTGAAACAATTTTAAGTTCTTCTAAAACGAGAAAAATGTTTAAAAATGCATGAAAATATCTTATATAATCTTTGTGACGATTTTCTATCGAGTGAAGTAATTCCAATCGTGTATTCAGTTGATGATTTCACTAGATAAACTATCCAAAAATACTGAGGTATGACTTTAGTTTCGGTAAATGGTATAAATCTAGTCGTAAAATGAAAAATAAAAGATGCCTCCGAGGTAGTTCCACCTACTATTACATCTTAAACAACTTTTACTATGGGAGTCTGCAAACCTGCCATAACAACAAAAAATCTGCTGTTCCATACTAAACTGCAATGCCTACTCGACTCAAATGTGACAGACAGGAGATTTTTTTTGTTCTTAGAGGTTTGCACCCATTATAAAAGTTATTCAGGGTAATGGGTAGAGCCTACGCCGACCGACCGACCGACCGACCTACGCCGTAGGTCGTCAGCAGTGAAAGTGTTAACCTTTAAACCACATGTTTAAAGGTTAACACTTTCACTGCTGACGACCTACGGCGTAGGTCGGCGACAAATGGGCCGCAGTGCTAAAAAACCCACGTAACGAGTCAGTTATATTGCATTTCGGCTGTGCTTATGACTTACAGCGCGAGTCACGGACAACCTTACGCGCGCGGGTGACCCACGAGACGAGCCAGTTTATCGTTTCACGGTTACGACTGTGCGCACGACCTACGAGGGTGGTCAAGCTTCGCGTGTGCTCATGACCTACAGCGCGAGTCACCCAAACCTTACGCCTGTGCGGGCCGACCCACGAGGTGAGCCGCTTTGGTCTTTTTACGTTACGACTGTGCCGACGACCTACGTGGGGCGTCAGTTTTAGCACTGCACGAGGATCATGATTTTGAGCTTAGCAGCGAAAGTGTTAAAGGTTAATGATACATTTCCTTACACCTAGTTTGCCAGACACAATACATAAACATTTGTTATCATATCGTCGGTGTTTTGTAGAAAGGGTGAAAGCGCTATTTCAATAATTTTACAGGAGAGCAGATTTAAGGTTTCAATTATGGTTTTTAATTTTTAATGGCATACTTGGTAACTTCTTTTTGTGCTTATTGCAAAGTGTTAATGTAGGTACATTGTTTATAAAAAAACGATCCACCATTCTAACCATAAAGGTATTATACCTTAGAGGAGGAATAGAGCAACAAACAAAACCTTTTTGGATCTTTTTGGAGACTATTCGCAGGGAAAAATTCGAATATTGTCTATAATTCTGAGTCTAACGTGAAATTGTGGATAAATTAATGAAGTAGTTTCAGTATATTTCATAAAATTATCTAAGATTTCAATTTAGATTCACAATTATTCACAGAAACCGAATTGTAAAAGTTAATTAGTGACTAAAAAACGGTTCTATTGCCTCGCGTCACGTATCTCTTTCTATTATACAGTGGTGCCGCTAGGTACATCTTGCTCACTCAGCTGTATCTTCCTCTATTCCTGGTATAATACCTTTATGATTCTAACTAACCAAAAAAACGTCTACAAACGATATCAGGCACAGGATGATGTAGACAAGAACAAATTATTCATGAGAATGCATACAACAAACAACTTGGCAAAAACGTCACCCCTGCCCTATTGGTCAAATTCGTTATTTGATTATTTGCTAGATATTTCATTTCTAACCCCATTGGCTTATACTCTAGCGATAGACAGGCCCTTGCACTTAAATGCGGCGGGTGCACCGCATTGATGTTCCCAAGTTCACTTCATCGCTGTGGCAATGACAGATCGCAATGTTTCATTTTGTGTGACATGTTGTTTGTTTGAACTAGCTTGTCTATCGCTAGAGTATATGTCTGCGAGTGTATGGCTGTCTCATAGTAACTTGGTAAATGGAATAACGTAAACAAAATGGCCCTGAATAACATGCTAAGAAACTGACTGACCTTTGTAAATTGCTACCATTATTGATTTCTTTGTTCTTACACATTTTAACTTATGCGTAGATTTTATGTGATCACTGATCAATTTACTTGCCACATGGATGGTAAATAAATAACCATGTGCTGTTTCAATATAAGGTTATAATTCGACCATGCGGTCAAAATAACGTAATAATAGTACAGGTGTTTTTTAGTATAATAAAGTGGAAGGTTATAAAAACTCACAAAAACAAAGATCGACGGGTGACGTCACTAGTTCACGAGCTAAATCGAGACGCAGGAGAGCGTGGCCAAACGAAAAGTTTTTGTATAAACAATTATTACGCAACGAGAAACTATCTCGCCATCATGGGTTACCCAGCATGTGAAGTGAAGAAAGCTACTAACGTTTGAATTTGGAATGCTCTGCTCCGGTCAGTACAAAACCCACACAGGTTTAAAAACCGGTCCTACCGCACCAACGATGACACAAACTCGAACTTATTTATAGCGAAAAACGTACACAAATCAATAAAACCGCGGCTAGTTGCACAACTACGTCGAAAAACGGCGCAAATTGCAATACTTGAAACAAACTTTCTTTGCACAAGGAAAAATGACATTTCAGTCTATCCCGCCATTATTTTAAGGGCGCGTTCTGAAATTGATTTGGATGCGATCAATTTAATTCGGGTTCAGTTTTTGTGCACTGGGTTCTTGTCAGTACAAGTTTCGCATGAAACGTTATTATTTCCACAATGAATCATAGCGAGCGGATCTCATTCGAAGAAAAAGTTTACGTTGATTGAGGATAATGATCTTTCAGAGTAGAGTGGTAGAGTCCGGTTTGAGGTGGAGTATACGAAACGGGGACGGCGCGGCGAGGCGGTATTCGTCACCAATGTAGAAAATGGCGACTAAATACCAACAATTACATCGCGCGAGTCAACGTCAATGCTAATGTTATACGAAGGAGAATACTGGTTAGCCTATTTTACACAGATTGTGAGATGTGTGCACCTACTTATCTAGTCGAGAGATAACGATTTGTCTCGGTCGACTTAATTACACAAGGCAAAACTCTACATACCGTATAATCCTTTGCGGCAAAACGTTCAAATCTTCAATATTGCTTCGTAAACGTACTTTGTAACTCAAAAAACTGGTGTAAAACAATTTTTTATTATAATTTAGCGTCAAGACACGCTCCGTGCGAGCATATTCGTGCGCTCCCAAATAGCGCAACGGCGCAACTTTTTCGAGCGCGGCGTCAACACGGTCAGGTGGGCGAGGTTGCGACACTGCCATATCGCTGTCTCTTTCTGGCACCTCTCGCTCGCACAACCTATTTGTTATCTCGCTCGCACTCGCGCTCGTCACTAGCCCGGACAGGAGGGACGCAAGCGGAGCCCTCCGCGTACGAACGTCGCGCACCAAGCTGCGCGGCCGACTGACTGCGTCCCAGCGCCTCCAGCCGAGGGCTCGCGGTAATCGAGCCCTGAGCTGTAGCCCCCGCGGCGAGCTGGCAACGTCGCCAGAATAATAGCTAGCGGACGTGCCGCGATATGAAATGCCACGACCGACGAACCTCCACTTCACGGAGGTGGTGGACCAAAACAAATCTCCTTTCTCTAAAATTATACAACAGTTGCGATTGAGAGCGCAACCGGGCGCTTCATGCCCGTTTCCCGCCAAGAATATAAATGCATGATAACTATTACCTGTTACAGTGCGTCAATCATGATTTAAATTTGAGACAGCTGGCATACTTTGCCACGTTTATAGCCTGCACAAAGTAAGGAGTGATACTACATACATAGGTATCCATATGTTTTGACTAAGTACAATACCCCAATGGCTTTGAGACTTATCGGGGCAGGTTACCTTGACAACAGTGTGGTATGTGTCTTCACAAGAGGGGAGACGGTAAAATGATTACCGGGGATACTTGAACTCGTCCGAGCTACTTTTCGTAATATTTCCAGCTATACTGCTGTATTTACGATTTCTTTACTTCGAATCTTAGAGATAAAGGTCTGAACTAAATTACAGGTCGTGAAAAAATATCTTTACAGTTAAGCTGATCCTTTGTACTTGTCTGCTCTATTGTAGCTATTCATAAAAAGAATCCATTGTATAGGGCTGTGGAATGAGTATTTGATCCCTTTAGCCTCCTTTTGTAAAATTTCTAGGATTATAATATCTATGCCTATGTGTCTCCTTAGCAGTTGTTTAGGGCCATAATTTAATTACGTCCAAACAAACCAAAATCTTGGGAGTAGGTAATTGAGGAAAACTATGTTTTGAATCGATGTCTTGTCTTTGGATAGTTCTTCCAACCAAAATGAACAAGGGTTGTTGGTTTATTACCTGTGTTCATATGACCAGCGCAACAGAATAAACGTGGTGAACAGCAGTTCTGTTACCGGCAATTAGAAAACCTCAAAGGCTAGTTATAAAATGTCTTCACCGGGGTACAAAAATGACATGTCATTCCATTTTACAAAAGAATTGTATCACAAGAAAATAATGGACTAGGACTAACAGATGTCTAGCAATCAAGAGCATGATTAGTTAAAAATGCTAAAGAAACCAAATTGATCTATTATACGAAGAAACAGCCAGACATTGTACTTATCAGTGGCATAGCATATGCTCACGACTATATTCCCCGAGGGGGTAGTCAGAGATATTCTGAAACCTCAGAACATCCACGTTTCACCAGTAGTACCGTAACTCTGTCCAGTGTGACGGGGGGTGAGCCCGTCGCCACTTATAATGGACAGTGGGTACAATACACGCCTCGAAATTGAAGCATGCAGGTTTCCTCACGATGTTTTCCTTCACCGAAAAGCCAGTGGTGTAACAAATCGTACATAAATTCCGAAAAACTCATTGGTACGAGTCGGCTTGGACGGGGATCGAACCATCGCCTCCTGCACGGCAGGCAAGGTTACTCGCCACTGGACCACCACGGCTCTTCAACTTATCAGTGGGTACTACATAATTATTATTGCAAAGTGCAATCATTACTAACCTCTTAGGTTTGCAACCCTATTGATAAGTGATTGAGACATTTGAAGCCAGAGAATACGTGATCTACATGAAGTCTAATTTACAAGTCAAAACATCTCGCTTACTTTCTCAATAAAATTTTGCGTTTTCACTGACGAATAAATCTATGTTAAAGGATAAGGTAAACCAAACAATAAATGAAAGCATTTCTTAAAGCACTTTATTTATAAAAAACTGTTTTGATCAATGGAGGTAGATTTTTTTTAAAAGGCTACATTACAAAATGATGAACCTCGATTATTCATTTGATAATTTGAAAGAAAAAGAATAACAAAACAGATATAAAAATTAAAATTAGCTTGGCTTTGAATGAACTGGTAAAACAAAATTTATTAAAGACTGTTTTTTTTTCGAAGTGAAGCAATAATCATCTAGATTCAATAGTTTATAACGTTTTTTTCTGACAAATACTAATCTACAACTACAAGCAAACTAAGGGGGAAGTCTAGGGGAAAGTGGAAACTCTTATTGTAGTTTTGGAATTGATACATAATTTCCAGTCTTATAAACGTACCTAACAAAGGTGGAAAGGTGGTGGTGGTGGTGTGGTGGTGGGTGGTGGTGGTGGTGGCGGTGGTGGTGGTGGTTGTGGAATCTCTCAATTTGACTTTCAGAAAAATTCGCTTAAAGCAATAAATAAATAGACAAATTACTTTCTTAATCTTAGAGAATTTAGAACATACAGGTACAATATCACAGAAATTTGGATCAAAATACCAGCCGCTATTCTGCAGGAATGCCACTCTACCCGGTAGGACTAGATAAAATTAATAAATTTATAATCTTAAAACCAAGAGATGAGACTAAAATCAAGAAAATGGAATGCTGAAGTGCTGGTAAATGCTAGCTGGTCCGAAAATTATTGAAATTATTACGAACATAGCGTTCATTTTGTAACTTAGGTCTCAAATGGGATTTCCCCATATTTCTCCAGAGTTAATAGTCATCTTCTGATTAATGTGTTTCACCCTCGACTGTGTCATCGTTTATAGATGATAATGAGATGAAATAAGCTCATTTCTTTTAATATCAAGATATGAGCTGAGGTAGAAGGCAAGACTTTAAATAGCAATTTCTGGTGATCTGCAACAAACTCAAGGTAAACCGAGTGAAGACAAATACTCATACGAAACATAGCAAAATCAATCTGACGAAGTCCGAAGGAGTAGAAGAAGTGTTGCTACGACTTCTGGTTCGACCAACTGGGAAAAATAGGACATTCAAAGAAACGATGAGTAGATGACATCAAAGCAGTCGCAGGTTGTCTATGGACTAGACTCACAAAAGATAATAGTAAAGCCTGACCAGGAAAATAAAAAACCAGGATTGGGGGCGCTGCAATCGACTGTCACCTTTAATGTTAGTGTTCCAAGTACAAAAATTAGTTCCAATGATTTTCCGCAACATGGCGAGGTTTTTTATATTTCTGGTCAGGCTTTACAATGGAAGATGTTGGAGGAGGAATATGCGTCTCTGGATGCGCAGAGTGACGATGAGAAGGAACTAATATCTCTGCAAAAGGCTAATAAAAAAACCATCCATCCATCCCACCGAGCAGAAAGGGCTGGTTTTCTGCTCGGTGATCCATCCCCATCCATTTTAGATTTGGCCAAACGTATGGAAGCTGCCACCACTCATAGTCAAAGTGAAAGGCATTGTTTAAATCTTTTGTAATGTGGTGACGGACAGATTAGAGTTTGGGCACTGCTAGTGATCTTTTCTTCTTATCGTGTGAGCACAGCCCTGGTGTCAGAGTTTATTCAAACCGCCTGCTAACTAGTGATATGTGGATAGTTTCAATATTGCAAACTATCGAGGAATTAAGTTGTGACTTTTGACCATACGGTGATATGGTATGCTCTATATCACAGACCGAACTAAGTTTGCTCGAGAGACAGACGAAAATCAATAAAAACATCTAGGTACCTATGACCAATCAATCCGAATTACAAAGTAAACATAATCTATTCAAAATCAGGTCACATGAAATTATAGAGAACTTCATAATAACAAAGTTGTGATAAGAAATATTTCCATTCAAAACATCGATAACAACCACTCGCAGATTCAGCGAGATATCTCAACAATGCTACACGTAGCGCCATCTAGCGAGAAGAAACAGCTTCACGTTTGTTTTTGATCGCAGTTATCTTCAAGGTTTTTATTACTGAAGGACAACTTGTCAAGACCCAAGAGGAATGCCACATACAATTATATGAAGACAATACTCTGCTAATTACGAATACAGCCAACCAATGAGTTAAAAAACATCATAAACACATAAAATATCCTTCATGAATATGCAATGTTTACATTTGGGTGAGGCTTGTACAGCTAAAATGACGTAAACAGTTGTACATGTCTATATTAAGGTATCTAAAGACCTATAAATCGGCTATGTATTCATAATAGCACACACATAATGACCACGTCAAAGTGTGCGTTGCTGCATACACAAATACGTTTCTAAAATTGAGAGGACCGCGCTAGTGTATTAACCCCAATTAGATCACAACTGCGTGTCTATCGATTAAAAAAAAATAATTACCAAACCAATAACATCGTAAACCCTAATACGCTAAAACTCATTTTTATCGCTAGTATTAAATTTATCCATTGTTATTAACAGAGGATACGAAACGTTTAGCCTTGAAACTTCTTATCGAGTAGAGTAAGTGGCTCCCTACTCACACAGCCATTGGGCGAGCCGATTGCGACGTTGCCAGATTTACGCGAGCTACTGCGTCTCAATATTACAAGTGTCCGCCATCTTGTTGGAATTTATCACATGCAACTACTTGCTGACGATGTGACTGCACGTTTTTTCCAGATTATCAAATCAAACTCTCTTAGATAAAACAATCACAGCTGTTAACTGTCAGGTGAAATCTGCTACTCTCCAGTAATTTTACTGTTACGTAACCCTGTAAGAAAGGTACCTACGTGTCGATGCATTCCAAATTTTCATTATACAGACATTCTATAGACGTAGAAGTTTAGTTTATAGAGGTAGATATGGATAGGCGAATGATTGGCATCTCTTTGTCCAGATCATAGTGATTGCAAACGCGCCACGGCCTATGCATGGCATATCCATAGCTACTTATAGATGGCAAAGTGTCGGCGCAATATGGTCATGAGATACGTACTTAGAGCGGGTCGGGAGACGGCGCCGGGTGTGGGGCCCACGCCCCGAGGTCCCAGGGCACCGCTCGGGCCGACCCACAACCAGATTCATCACTAATACGAACATTTTCAACTAAAATTCCACGGTATCGATCACGCACAGACGCCATTTTGAACCGACACTGAGCTCGTGAGCTAGCGGTAGCGATATCGGACGAGCGACGTTGCCACGTCGCGCGTTTCCAATCCGCACTTCTATTTCTGGCTCCCTCCCCCCGCGACCGCTGTGACGACGGAGGTCGTCAAACAGAACGATCCACAAAACATTCATTACCCTGTATCTCAACAATTCCAAATACAAAACATCTAGTTGGCTTCGAATTTTGAGTTGAGGCATACATCAGCATGTACCTACGTATGATAAGATAATGGCTATCGAATAGTTATAGGTATTGTGTTGAGCGAGCCCGGCTTTCACCAGCGGGCGAGGCTGCCGCGCAGGTCTGAACCGACATGTGCCATTGGCCACCGCAGAGATCGATAGGCAAACACCGACGAGGACGCCGACCTACATACCACTATCGGCCCAACCGCCCCGTAAATACAGGCTATTTTGCAACGGCTGCGACTATAAACAAACTACCGCACAACCACACTGACGTATCCTACGTGTAGATACGCACACACTATCAGAGACTTCGAAAACGACGCGAACGAGCGGTGAAGCGCGCTCGGCTATGAATGTATATTATCATGTATTATGGCACTTTTCTAGAGTCGAAATTCCTTTGCCACGGCGCACCCAGCGCTCCCTGCCGAAGGACAAAGGGCCGATTTCACACGGAAAACAAAGGGAAACACCGGTGCAAGGAAAATAACACATTTTTGTTAAAAAGAAAAAAATTAACAAGTGTTTAGTGGCCCGAGCGTTGCCAAGTGGTCTGATCGCCGTAGAGAGCGCGCGGGCAACATTATGAAATTATAATTTAACACGACACGAATTGTGTTTTGATAAGGAAAATAAGAGTTACACATATAATATCAAGGGAATTGAATGGAAATCTACTTTTGAGTACGCTCGCTATACCTACGTAATATACTTAGATATGAATGGAGATTCATAGATGCAATATGGTACTGATAAATACTATTTCTAAGGTAAATAAGAGGATTCTACAAAGAAAAGCAATTAAAATCAACAGAATAATGTTGATAAAGCTCGCAATAAGAAAAGACGCAGTGTGTCAACCAGTAACTTACCTATATTTTTACTCGAAATCAGCGTATTTCTTCACAATTTTCACGGGAACGTCACTTCTCGCAGTGATAAACAATAATTTTAAGGTATTTTAAGGATTTTAAACGATTTGATATGCACAAAAAAATAATACATTCCGCGAAGCAAACGTCCTGCGCTCAGATAGACAGAATGCGAACTGAAATTGTTGGTTTGGTTTGGGTCGGGCGGTGGGGGGCGACGGGCGGAAAACCGGAGAACGGGGCAACCGAGGGAGCCAGAAAGGGCAAATTCTTATTAATTATACACGTACTTACATAACAAAAACCATTGTCAATACTTAATGGTAAATAGTTGCATGTTTTTTTCTTATCGGTTTATTATTTATTTGTGAGGATTATTGGAGGAAACATGACAAGAGTTTGTTTCTTGATAATTCAATTTTCCTTTTGATTGATGGCGCTGCACTCACACATTTACAAAACTGATTAGTGCATATGCCCATATGGCAGTGTTCATGAGTGTGCTAAATTTTCACTGGCGTGATAAAAAGTTGTTATATGCAATAGGTAATTATTTTCAGGACAAAGTAATGTTATGTCTATGTCTATGTATTGTTTTTAGTTACTCTATCGAGATAAACAATGAAAAACACAGAATTTTTAAGTCATAAGTTTTCTTTTCTGCTGATAATTTATGCTGATATTGTAATTTGGGTCAATAAAAAATATACATTCACAACCTCAACCTCTTTTTTGAGGCATAAAAACGGGCTCAACCGTGAACGTCAACACATTTTGGCGCTAATTATGATCCGAATAAAGCAAAAAGTAGGTCGGTTGTACTTTTCCCTATTCAAATAGCCATCATTGTAATCAAATGGGATTATAATGAATTTAAAATGCACCAATGAGCAATCGAGTTATTTTCTTAAGCGCCATCTTGAAACTTGTCGACCAATAAGAAAATGGTGCGTGTATTTGACACAGTGTTGCCGTTCTGGCGACTTTGTCGCTAGATCTAGGGGATTTCATGACTGTTTAGCGGGGAAAATTTTCGTTTTA
Source organism: Agonopterix heracliana (assembly GCA_963693445.1). Classification (NCBI taxonomy): domain Eukaryota; kingdom Metazoa; phylum Arthropoda; class Insecta; order Lepidoptera; family Depressariidae; genus Agonopterix; species Agonopterix heracliana. The sequence goes on from OY856334.1 coordinate 1,501,115, forward strand.
GCGACAAATAAATATTTAGCGACTTTTAGCGACTTTTGAACCTCAAGCAAGGCGACTTTTATCAGAAATAAAAATCGTGACAATCCAAACAAATGAGTAAAATTAATGTAACTAGTATGTCTAATTTTCGAGTCTGCCCATAAGACTAAACCGGAATTCCCCTATCATAAACAAAACCTGAGGAGTCGGTTCAAGTTGAACACCCAGATGACTAAACTTCTTCCTTGATTTTGAAATTTAAGTAAGTATAAGTACTTAGCTGATTGTCAAATTTTTTTGTAAAGTAATTATCACTACATAATTAATAAGTATTTAACTGTTAAAAGATTAAGGATTAGGTGTTTTGTTTGTAACTGGATTTTTTCAATAAACATGTTTCATTTATTTTACCTGTTCATTCTGTTCAAAAGTTGTTAGATTAACTTTCATTTATTCATTTTAGTGTAATAAAAAGGTGTTTGCATGAATCAGACAAGTATAAAACTTGATTAGACTTGGACAACCACGGTTTATATAACAGATAAAATCTAGGGACATCTAGCGGATTTTCAGAATAGATTTTTTCGCATATCTAGCGGCATTTTACGGAGTATCTAGCGACTTAAAATTTTGAAGAACGGCAACACTGATTTGACAGAAAACGATAAACAATTTGTACATTGTACACGTCGAAGAATTTGCGATAATTTTAGTTGATTTTTCACCGAAATCGGACATTTTCAGACGTGAAAATACCTCAAGAAATTTGTAAAATGCAGTTTAACTTTTCTCTCTTAGTTTTCACTGTTCTAATAGCAGTAGTTACTGCGAGAATCGACCCGAAGAATTTGAAATGTTTAGGTTTGTATTTTATCATTTTAATCTTATTTTAATGAGTTTCATGTTATAAATTGATGATAAAATTATTTTCAGTATGCCACAAGACCTTCCTAGAGCTTAACAGAGCGATAAAGAGTGTAGATAAGTGGAAAAAAGTTGATGTAAGTATTGGTAATATTTTTCCTAAACATTAGAAAATTAAGTTTATTTTCTGAAAATGTTAAATTTATAACTCAATAACTCATTAGAAAGATAATTCAGGCCATTTTAAGTATGTTATCATCGGAACTTGATTAGAGAAAATCCAGTAAGCTTATAAATACCAAGCAAGATTAGAAACGAAAAACCGGCCAAGAGCGTGTCGGCCTCGCCCAAGATAGGAACAAGGAACTCTTGGTTGATATCCCACGTATCCGCACTAAGCGCCTTTCTGATTCTTTTATAATGCGCACATCCAAGGAGTGGAATGCCCTGCCTGCGTCAGTATTTCCGAGCGCTTACAACCCGAATAACTTTAAAGTAAGAGTGAATAGGCTTCTTCTGGGTAAGCTCGCTACATCTTCGACCCCATCTCTGTCATCAGGACTGGATTGAGGTCAAGAGCAAACCCATTTTTTAATAAAAAAAAAAAAACCCTTAAGGCCTCCGCACATTGCAGCGATATTATCGAGCGATTTTATGGAGCGATATTATCGACAGCGATATCGCGACACCTTACACACTGCAGCGATTCCGCGATTCGCGTCACGCATGCGCCCCACCCACATATTACCCCCAATAGTATCTATTGGTCGTCATGAATAAATAAAAAAATGGGGCAGAACTATTTGAATGAAGGACTGTTCAAATAAGAAGAAAAAATCAGTTTCAATAGAAAATATAGTTATGCCCCATTTTTTTATTTATTCATGACGACCAAAAGGTCAGTTTTTGCTAGCTTGGTCCCAGTCCAGTCAACTTTGGGAACCACTGCTGCTGGTGATGATGATGACGTTAAACAAAGTTAACGCAATGGTTCCAGGTGGGCAACTTCAGGATGGACGCGGACGGCAACACGATGCAGGACAAGGTGCCCGCTCACCGTTCCTCCGTCTACATCTCCGAGATGATCGACGACATTTGTAAGTTATACACATTCCTCGCTCGTTGGCGTAGTGGAGCTTGGGTATTGGAAACAATCACCGAAGTTAAGCAACGTCAGGTCCGGTCAGTCTTTGGATGGGTGACCGTTTAGTGGTATTTCATCTCGAGCGTTTCCGTGCTTCGGAAGGCACGTTAAGCAGTTGGTCTCGGATAGTTCCGTCAGATGGCGTTGTAACTATTCGTTAAGCCAAGTCAGAGGCCTATTGGCGGCTTGAAAATTCTCTGACAGCAAGGTGACCACTAACTTGCCTCCACCAACACGCACTGGGCCCGCGTGGTGGAGTATGGCCCGCCCTCTCACCCTTATTCGTGAGAGGAGGCCTTTGCCCTGCAGTGGGATTCTACAGGCTATAACTTACTTACTTACTTACACATTCCTCGCCTGTAAGCATTGACATACACTCTAGCGATAGACAGACCCTTTCATAGAAGCAACATGTTCCACTTGAATGTGGTGCCCGCACCTGATTGATGTTCTATTCTACTCTATTTTTATTTAATGGCGTTTCCTTGTTAGATTTCGCCAGTGTCAAGTAGTTTGAGGGAGTGTCTATCCAATCTCGAGGATTGGTTTTGTAAGAACAAGAGAAGGATTTAGGAGCCTCGTGGCAGGCTGAGACGCGAACCGCGCGAACACCACGCGAGAGACAAGTGTTCGAGGCAAACCCTGCAACGTGACTCTGATTGATGTTCCCGAGTTTACTTTGTCACTATGGCAATGACAGACCGCAATGTGTCATTTTGTGTTGTTTTGTATGACAAGTTGTTTGTTTGAAAAAGCTTGTCTATCGCTAGAGTATAATGTCAGTGCCTGTAAGCCTAAATCACCTAGATGACACTTCGAAACATAGAAAGATGTGTGCTCCGAACATTTATAGTTGTTCAAATAAGTGCAATGCCCTTGAACACTTATGCTGGACCATATCATTCTTATGGTGGGTACCACTTTTTTATGTTAAAGAACTGAAGAGTCATACAAATGATTGCAGGTAAGAAGATGGACGACTATGTAAGAGTGTATTACAAGTCGACCGGCAAGCTCGCTATAATGCAGCTGATCATGGCAGACGGCAGCATGAACCCGGACTTCTCCAAGACCAAGTTTGTCACCGACGACGATCTGAACAAGAGTCTAGAGTATTATGTTAGTATCTCTAAATTATGGTTATGCCGTCTCGCTCGCACCACGCCGCGCACCGGGTCCGTATCAGAAAGACAATCTAGTAAAATGTCTTTGTGGACGACACAAAAGCAAAACGACTGAAATAAAAAATCTTCATCTTTGGTGTTAAAGGTTTCTTATGCAGTGCTAGTGTTTATATGAGCGAAAGCCAAGACATTTTTGACACGTCATTCCATTCTGAAACTTAAATAGCTACATTCTTGAACAGAATGCTGGTAGTTGTAGCATTGTTTCTGAGCACCCCGAATGGGATTACGTATGTATGTAGAATAATATTATTCTGTATATTATGGATTGTATGTAAGGGACGTATAATTATGGAAACGTAGATAGAAACAGTTTATAAACACAGAAACGTTACAGAACAACATTACACTACTATCCAAAAGCAACATACACAGCATACTTCAAATATATTTCATTTGTGTTCTGTAAAGTATAATAAGCATAGCATATTATATGCTCACGACTATCACGACCCTCGGGGAATCAGAGATATTCTGAAACCTCAGAACATCCATGTTTCACCAGTAGTGCCGAAACTGTCCAGTGTGATGGGGAGTGAGCCCGTCGCCACTTATAATGGACAGTATAAGTGGCGACGGGCTCACTCCCCATCACACTGGACAGAGTTTCGGCACTACTGGTGAAACATGGATGTTCTGAGGTGGGTTTGGCTACATGCCTCGAAATTGAAGCACGCAGGTTTCCTCACGATGTTTTCCTTCACCGAAAAGCCAGTAGTGTTACAATAATAATAATAAAGCTTTATTTGTTTGCAAATCGAACATAAATTCCGAAAAACTCGTTGGTTCGAGTCGGCCGGTCGGTGGTATGTATAATAATGAATACATTTATAAATTGCAGTGTGAGCGTATGTTTGAAGACAACGAGGACGAAATAACCGACTTGTACAAGAACAGGCCCCACGACGATATCATGCCTGATGCCGAGCAGGAGGTAAGTTTAATTATTGTTGCTTTTATTTTTAATTTGTCATACCAAACTGGAAAAAAATATGTAAAATGATGTGCTAATGGCCGGGAGCGGGGCGGAGCCCCCCGAAGGACACATCATGACTCTAAACTAAAAGTTGCGTTAATATATGGCAATCACACAATAAGAATATGCTCACAACTATATTACCCGAGGGGGTTCTGTAACCTGAGGACATCCAGTTTCACTAGTAGTACTGAAACTCTGTCCAGTGTGACGGGGAGTGAGCCCGTCGCCACTTATAATGGACAGTGGGTACAATACATGCCTCGAAATTGAAGCATGCAGGTTTCCTCATGATGTTTTCCTTCACCGAAAAGCCAGTGGTGTTACAAATCGTACTGTAAATTCCGAAAAACTCATTGGTACGAGTCGGCCTGGACGGGGATAGAACCATCGCCACCTACACGGATGGCAAGGTTACTCGCCACTGGACCACTACTGCCATAAAAGCCAGCGGTGTTACAAATTAACCCTAGGTAATGCTTGACGATAGGACTAGTTCATCAATTGTAGTCGCTCAGCGAGCTATACTCGGTGTTTTTCTGAGAGATCACATCAGAAATGAAGTGATACGTCACAGAAATAAAGTGGCTGACATAGCTCAGAAAATTAGCAAGGCTGGTCATATCTGCCGAAGAACTGACAACCGATGGGGTGTCAGAGTTCTAGAGTGGAGACTGCGAACTGGTAGGCGTAGTGTGGGACGCCCTGCTGCCCGCTGATGAGGAAGGCCGAGGACAGAGTTTTGTGGCGCGCCTTGGGAGAGGCCTATGTTCAGCAGTAGACGATGATAGGCTGATGATGATGAATGACGGCCCGACAGCACAGTCTGTAGTGAACCTGCCTGCTGTGCCGGGGGTCGCGGGTTCGAATCCCGTAAGGGACAAATATTTGTATGACGAATATGAATATTTGTACCCGAGTCATGGATGTTTGTATCTATATATGTATTCTATATCGTTGTCTAGTTATCATAATACAAGTCCAGGCTAGATTCTGGAACTTTAAATGTGACTAGATAATTTGTGTGACAATGTCCAAGATATTTTTATTTTTAATGCTTGAAGACACCCGTTGCTTGGTTCCTTTTTGGAGAACTTACAGCTAAACAACAATTGGATTTCAAAAGACAAATTGATAGTCAGATGCTGACAACAAGTTGTTGATAGTGGTTTTAACGTTTCAGATCTGCTTCAAGCACACGCAGTACTGTGAGGACTGGATGTTGCCCTCCGAAGAGGACACCACCTGGACGGCCGAGATGGAGGCTGAATATACCAAGGTATTGTTTTCTCATAATAATTTAGTCATTTTTACCCGACTACGGCGAAGCAAAAAGGGGGTTATGAATTTGATCGGTAGTATGTATGTATGTGAGTTGTTTGCCTATCTGTCGCCTCATAACTTCTAAACTACTTATCATGCTGCATTTGCTCACGACTATATTCCCCGAGGGGGTAGTCAGAGATATTCTGAATCCTCAGAACATCCACGGTTCACCAGTAGTACCGAAACTCTGTCCAGTGTGACGAGGGGTGAGCCCGTCGCTACTTATAATGGACAGTGGGTACAATACATGCCTCGCAATTGAAGCATGCAGGTTTCCGCACGATGTTTTCCTTCACCGAAAAGCCAGTGGTGTTACAAATCGTACATAAATTCCGATTAGCTCATTGGTACGAGTCGGCATGGACGGGGATCGAACCATCGCCTCCTGCACGGCAGGCAAGGTTACTCGCCACTGGACCACCACCGCTGCCTTTTCCGATTTACTAGTCTTGGAAAACACCTAATTAACACTTTCACTACTGACGACCTACGGCGTAGGTCGGCGATAAATAGGCCGCAGTGCTAAAGAACCCACGTAACGAGTCAGTTATATTGAATTTCGGCTGTGCTTATGACTTACCGCGCGTGTCACCGACAACCTTACGCCTGCGCGGGTGTCCCAAGACGAGCCAGTTTATCGTTTCACCGTTACGACTGTGCGCACGACCTACGAGGGGTGTCATGTTTCGCCTGTGCTCATGACCTACAGCGTGAGTCACTCAAACCTTACGCCTGTGCGGACTGACCCACGAGGTGAGCCGCTTTAGTCGTTTTACGTTACGACTGTGCGCGCGACCTACGAGGGGCGTCAGTTTTAGCACTGCGCGAGGATCATGATTTTGAGCTTAGCATTCTTCGATCAACAATATCCAACTAGATAACGCGTCAGCGCTCAAAACATGTCCCGGCAAATAACGCCTCACTATTGGAGTGAGGTCTTATTTTGAATTAGTTGCGTTCGAACAAAGCCAACGTAAGCACGTCTCGCAATGCCGCAGTGTTCCTTTTTTAAATTACTAGGAATTATGGTTGCTTTGAGGTCGAAATTATAATGTATTCGGACTGTTTTCTCGGTTCGTTAACAAAAAATTTTGTATATTCACGAGGACAGAATTTCTCTTTGATTTTGTATGCGACCCGTTATCTAGTTGTATATTGTTGATCGAAGTTAGCATTCATTTAATCCAAACTGTTACATTCTCAGGTGCACGGGCCTGACCCATACGGGTTCAGTAACTTCGCGCCCAGCATGGAGTCTATGCCGGACGTCGGCGATCTCGAGGACGACGAGGTTCCGGACATCGACATGGAGAGCGACCCTAGGGAAGAACTGTAGGTCATTGGCGACCCATGTTTATGTTATAGTCTTCTTAGCGTTTGGCAATCTGTTTAATTGTACAGGGTTTTAGGGTAGACAGTTTAAGAATACTCTAAGAATCCTTTTACAGTTCTGGGGGTCTAGACATAGAGAAATTACACGCTCCTCTTGGTAGAGATGGTGTAACAAAGTGTGCACAGTAACCACCAACTGGGCATGACGTCATCTAGTTTGTACTGCGATTGTTGTATACCATAGAGAAATGACACGCTTCCCTAATGCTTTTGGTCTCCCCTCACCCGTCCCTCACCCCCTTTGTCGGCGACATAATTTTCTATAGAAACAAGCCGATATGCCATCTCTTACTCCATGGGTCTAGACAAAGTACCTTTCGATTAGCGTTAACGACAGTAGAAAAAAAAATGTATAGGACTGTAGAAAAGAAGGAAAACGAATAGAAAATGCCTAGACAACATAAAGTTTTAGACAGTTGCTTTCGAAATTGAGCGTTTCTTGTTGAACTGAACGCTAATCATAGAGCAGATATTTAGCTATTTTTCTCTAATAAGCAATCGTCGATAATTTGTAAGATTGTCTATTATTCTGTCAATTTTCTATCGTCGGTAACGCTGCGGCGTAGACGTTTGTAGAATAAGAAGCGTGTGCACTTTGTCTAGGCCCTTTCTTTTGCTTAAGAGGATAGACCAGTACAGTTTTTTCCATACAAACGTATTCCCCTGTTACGAGTATCTCCCTGGATAATAACACTATAGCAAATATTTTTTTACCATATAATCTATGTCACCTCTGCCATGTCCCTATGTTTTGCTTTTTTACATTAATTAATTACTGTAGGAATTATGGGCCTTCGAAAATTACCAATTTTACCGCCCGTTTTCAGACATCCAGTAAACAATTTTACGAATATAAACAAAAAAAGCAAAAAGTACAGACATAGCCAAAGTCTTTCTCATATTATTCTTGAAAGAATTATTAAAATCGGTTTAGTTTTGGAGGAGAAAACAGGGGAATACGAAATGCTGTTTTCGACGATTTTATGTAAATAAAATCGGTCCTAGCTGCAGTTGTCTCTTTCGCACTCCAGTCGGTGGGGTGTATGAGTGGGGCGGATCGGACAAATATGTATACGGTTGGAAAAGTGACCTATTCTCCAAATTAGCATTTCAGACCGTCTATCCTCTTAATTCCTATAGGTTTTTTAGGAAAGTTGTTCAGTATCATATGGGTACAGTCACTACCCTTAGTAATGCAACTGCTTATCCTAACTAACGCCTGTGTAATTAAACTAGTGTGATCTTAGAAGTTAGAATGTACTCTGCACGGACCTGAAAAAAAGACGGACGTAATGTGACACTAAAAAGATGTGAAGCATGCAAGGTCCTACATTTTCGTTTGTTCTACAACGGACCTACAATCACACAGATGCACTAGCTCTAGGCGCAGGTCCGACACCCGTCACCATTATGTACCGCGTGACAGCACGCACACAAAAGAAATGGGTGCTTCACTCGTGATTAGACGAGATTACGTCCGTCTTTTTTTCAGGTCCGTGGTACTTTGTATATTTTGTTATATTCATAAATCACAAACACAGACTAGACCAGGCCCTCTAGTATGATGTTTTTACTTTCGCGCGACTGTTTATTTCTATACTACCTATATGTCGCGCGACGTTCTCGCTCCCTGAAAAGCGTGCGAAGAGGTCCTTTTCTACACAGAGAAGGCGCGTCGCGCGCGATTAGATGCATCATACTAGAGTGGCTACTTTTGAAAGTCGCACATCCTAATTTGTAATTCTTTAAGTATGTTTTTTACAATTTATTCGTCACAAAAAGCTTTGAAGACTATGAAATATTCAATATTTATGCCAAATAAGTAGTCTTCCTAATACAATGTAAAATGTGACTTATTGTGTATAGATTTCGAAACTTAAATCGTTAGTTGTGATTTTGTATGACAATATTTTACCGTGAAGGGGTTGTATGCCATTAAAATTGGGTAAATTGTGTAAAAATTGCATTGGTTTTATGCTTTGATAAACAATTAATGTATAACTTGGCTAGAAAGTGTAGAAAACTCAGGAGTTCAATGTTTTAGTACGGAGAAGAAGAGTAGAAGAGAGAGAATGAATAGAGAGAGCCAATACTAAATGTACTTAGCCCCGGATTAAAAGTACAAGGTCCTAATGTCAAGTAATAGGAGAGGACTCTAAAGGGTTCCGCACATTGCAGCGATATTATCGACAGCGATATCGTGACACCTTACACACTGCAGCGATTCCGCGATTCGCGTCACGCATGCGCCCTTTCACTGAATTTAGTAGAAAGAGATTGCGTCAGGTTGCGATAATATCGCGGCAGTGTGTGGGATCGAGCGCGTCCCCATACAAAATGTACTGAGAAGAATTATCGCAAAATCGCAGCGATAATATCGCTGCAATGAGCGGAGGCCTTTAATCTTGAGTTCCGGGTTCGAATCCGCACGGACGACATGCCACATACCAATGAGTTTTTCTAACTTATGTACGTATTACCGACTGCTCTCAAACGGTGAAGGAAAACATCGTTAGGAAACCTGCATACTTTGATAAAGTTATATGTCAAGATTGACAGTCGAAGATACGAAAGCGTAGAAAAAAATTAGAACCAGTACTGGCTCCAAAACCCTATACATATACACGCACACATACATAATTTGTATGGCGCCTAACGCACACCAACCTATGAAACTTGGCCCCTTTTGTTTTATACGGTTTAACCTCGAGGCTCATTCTATACTTTTTCTAAGCCGGCATACGCTGAAGAAGAAATTCTAATGCGTATGTGAAGTCTACCTATCCGCATTGGGCACGCGTGGTGGACTAACGCCCAAACACCCTCCTAGAGGGTAGGCCTGTGCCCTGAAGGTATATAGGCATGATGATGTTGATGATTTGGCGCTTGGGCTTTTGACAGTCTTTTGTGAACGCCCCCTTTTACAGTTCCCTACTAATCCCTACTGACTGCAGTCAAAAAAATCATAGTAAGTATTTGATCGGGATAGTTGTCTTCCTAGATTAGTACTATGATTGTACATCAGGGGGCCACAGTCACATAGAAGGTCCGTGTATGCAGTCGTTCGTCAAATCCATAGTCTCTGCCTACCGCTCTGGGAAAAAGGCGAGAGTTTATGCATGTGTGTTACCTTGAAAAAATTGGAGACGTTTGTCTTTAATCTTACCTGTTCTGTATATTGCATAGACGAAAAATTTTTCGCTTACGCTAGTAGACCGAATATCAGTGTAACCGGGTATGAGATAGCGAATTATATGAAGTGACATCTCGGAGTCAGGTGGTTGTCCATACAATTTATATGAAGTGACATTTTGGAGTCAGATGGCCGAAGTACAAAAAAGTGGATACGTCGATAAGGACAGCAATAAGTAGCGGTCTCCTTTTTTAACTAGAGCGAATTTGCTATGTGCATCTCTTACTGAGTGATATGACAAGACACGTACTTCCTTCTAGTGCCTTCTCTTAATACGGTTTATTGTTTATCAAAGATTTTAATATGGCATGGGTACTTAAGATATGTTTGGTAATTAGATACGTAATTGTGGCCTTTTTATGGCAAAATATTCCACAAACATTCCTAACAAAGAAAACTAATTTAAAGCCTGACCAGAAATATAAAAAACCTGGTTTGGGGGCGCTGCAATCGACCATAACCTTTAAATCCTTTAATGTCAGTGTTCCAAGTACAAAAATTAGTTCCAATGATTTTCCGCATCATGGCGAGTTTTTTAATATTTCTGGTCGGGCTTTAACTTCTAATAGTATGTAACTTTTACTTAGGTTTAGAAGTTTCAAACGTGCCTTTTAATACGAGATTAAAATAGAAAATATTTGAATTAAATATTTATTTAAGCTATTTAAGGTATGTTATCGAGTTTACAGTCTTAAGACATTTTATGATGAGAACGTTGAGTGATATAATTGTGTTGGTATTTTATATTAAATAATTTTGTTTGAAATTGTTGTTTTGTTTCAATAACACCTTTTTACCGCGTTGTTCTTGAATTAGAATGTATTTATTTCTTTATTCGTAGAATATAACCCAAAACGGGAAGAAATATACTGGGTGATTTTGTAAACACTATCCAAAGAAGGATGTCCACTTTTTACCTGTCAAATAATTTCTGTTTTTTTTTTCGATATTACTTTTATTCCTCATTACCAAATTAAATTACTACCAATGTAAATGGAATTAACCTTTAGTTTTTCTATATCAATATTTATTGTATACATCTATTACTAAATCAAAGAAAAATTGACAGGTAAACGAATGTATGGGAAGTGGTCGTTCTTCTTTCAGGGGTGGCATCAAACTTTACTATGAGAGGAATACCGAAATCATAAAAAAACGTTACTGTTCTATGATATGAAACAGCCAATTTTTTAAAAGATTCTAAGCAAAAGTTATTCAGTTTGATGGTCTGAACGTTTGAGTAACGCAATTATGTTTACACCCTGTATATTCGACAAAACAAGTTGTATTAAGGGGGTTGCAGAGACGTTCACAGGCAACTAGATGGCGCTCGGGAGCATCATTCCTGATTTTATCACATTTTATTTTATATCTTCGTAATTATGTTATAAATTGCAAATGTTATTTGAGATGCGTAATCTTGATTTTCTTAACTATTTTTCCATATATAAAATATTACTTTTGTTAATACCGTCTACGAAAGTTATACGTCAAAGTTTTGTATGAAATTGATTAAAATTAAAATGTACCTATATCAAATTCGTATGAACAATAAAATTACTATAACTTGTAGCTAGATCAGTAAAATATAAACACAAGTGCCCGCATAATTGAAAATTTTGATTGAAACCATCACAATTACGAGATATAAAATAAAATGTGATAAAATCAGGAATAATGCTCCCGAGCGCCATCTAGTGTAGTGCAACTCCCTCTGCAACCCCCTTAACTGGGGATGGTTGTAGAGAAAGCAAGATTATATAAAATATATATTTATTTCGATAATTATTATCACATTAGTAGGTACATAATTAAAGGCAAGATTTTATCATAATAATGTCACTTGGGCAGTCTCAGCTTGACTAAAATTTATAATTATTAACAATTTCAAATACTTTGCATTTCCATTTAATTTTATAAAAGTTTACAACATCAATTTCAGTATGGGGTATTTTCTGACAGATAATAAAAAAGTAAAAAATCTCAAAAGAAAGATTCATAGATTTAAAACTTTTCGCTTACGCTGAAAGAGAGCCAAGAAATCGAGAGCGAGATAGCCATTTGTGAAACCTTATGTAAACAAAAAAGACAAAACATAATTTTTTGTATCGGTCACTGTGGCCGGTTTTTGTGTTTGGCAAGATGTCAATCCTATTGAATCTTTGCCAAACAATATTGCGGCCACGATATGGCTTAATCTAGAGAGTAAATCTATGGACAGCGATGGCACGTCAAAAAATAAACATTTATGTCTTTAAATAAGCAGTAAAATATGAAATGGAAATATATTTTGTCAACGGATAGATTCACCAGCATCACGGTGATATTTTTTTATTTTTTACTTTTTATTGATTGGTTCTGATTTCTCTAACCATGATAACCATTTCCAACGTCCTGTCAACGCCACCTATCGAATCAAGTTGAAATAATATTTTGCTTTCAAAATTTGCTGTCAGAAAATCTCGCATTCGTAAAAGATGATAAAAAAAATTCAAATGAAAGGGTAAAATGTAGCACGACCGACAACGAAATTTTAAGAACACTTCTGTACCTTATTTGTATAGAAATAAAGGTGAAGTTAATCAAGTTCCGTCGCCATGTACACACGGCGACACATCAAGCTACCCAAAATCGATATCAGCTGGCCGCGCGTAGGGTCAATAACGTACAACGTCGCGCGGACAGTTTATTTTGGTTTTGCGTAGCTTGATGTGTCGCCGTGTGAACGGAGGAAACAAATCTTATATTTTAGGGAAAGTGGGTGGAATGTTTCATCTAATGTTTTACTACATTAATAACTATATACAGGGTGCATTTAAAAGGGTGGTTTTGACCATCAAACTGAACAATTCACTATGGATCCAATACTGAAATAACATTTGCGGTTCCATATACACTTGTCGAGTAAATAAGTTTTCAGTTTTGTATGGAACAGCTGATTTTTTTAAAGCCGTTCAACTCACCCCTTTATATGACTACCCTCCTTCTGTTATAACCTGTTTTGTTCATAGATTTTTTTTTGTAAAAGATGGTCCCTGAATAATCTGTAAATTTTTCTCATTTTAAGCTAAAAATTTTCACTTAATAAACTATTAAAGGCCTTTGGCGACTGGAAAATACTCTTGACATCGATTTAACAAACTCCCCTGCACCAATCACAGCTAGGAGTGGAGTATGTCCCACTCTTCTCCTTTATTAGTGAAAGCTTCTTACAGATCCTATATTCTACTAATAACTTAGACCATTTAACTAGGGACCAGTCTCGTTATAGCATTACCCACAAAGTACAAGACTAACTGTGATCAAGTGCATTTACATAAAATTTTAAAACTTATTACTATAATGGCGGAACAATAACTTCTAGCTGTGACTATTTTTCAGGTTTTTTAACAATCAAAATTACAATTAAAGTAATGAATAAAGTAGCGGATTTCATGCTACCGCAAAAAGTGACAGAAAAGTTTTTTAGTTGAATACACGCGCAACTCGTCCATAGTTAAATGGTTTAAGATCTACTTATACTAATCATTTTACAAACAATAACAGTTTATATTTATCTTAAAATGTTTTATGTCAATGATTTATTAACTAAATAATCATTCGCACGAAAAAAGGTACCAGGGCAGGGGTGCGATTTTTGAAAGTCAAATCAGCCGTTGAAAGATGCATATCTCCATACAAATTTTGTCATTTTCAACTACTGAGCTCAACGTGTGAGCTCAGCTGTTGAAAATGTCAAAATTACTACGGAATACATATCTTTTTACTGCTGATTTGACTTTCAAAAATCGTACTCCTGAAGCATGATTTTTTAAAGTCAAATCAGCAGTTGAAAGATGCATATCTCCATACAAATTAATGACATTTTCAACTACTGAGCTCAACGTATAAGTTTCAAAAATCGCACTCCTGATCATCATCGCTTACAACGATTTCTAACATTATTATTTTAATGAGTAACACCCTTTGACTATTTATTATAAGGACTCGCCTTGCGGTAGCATTTCCCCTCTGCCACGGTATAAGATCAATTGATCATGTGCATTTACATTCAATTTTATACCTTATCACTAAAAGAGACAGCCTATAATTGCGAAACAATAATTTCAAATTTAGAGCGTTTGGGGTTCACACGAGACTACTTTTCATGATTTTTACATTCAAAATTAGAATCTAAAGTTATGGAGAATAAAATCCAAAGTTGCGGCACAGAGGATTGTGGTTGCGGATTGCATGTTACCTCGCCCCCCGCAAAAAGTAGCAGAAATGTTTGTTAGTAGAATTACACGCGTTACCAGTCCTCATATAAGTAGTCAAAGGTCCACCTCCGTACCTCCGTCAGATGGCGTTGCTAATCTCGGCGTGCAGAGGAACAAAAAATGTCGTAAGCGAGAGCTGTGAAGTACCTTTTCATGCGAATTGATACATTAAGAACGAATTAAACTATATTATAAACATTTAATGCGATATTTTAATAATACAGGGTGTTAACATAAATAAGTTACGTACTAGGCTGCTTCAGAGTTCAGGAGTGCGATTTTTGAATCTCATTAGGTGAGCTCAGCATTAGAAAATGTCAAAATTACTATGGAGATACGCATCTTTCTACTGCTGATTAGACTTTCAAAAATCATACTTCCTAACGGGCGATTTTTTTAAGTCGAGCTCACCTAATGAGATTCAAAAATCGCACTCCAGACCATCAACCTGAACAAGTTGGTCCCATAGTAAAAGTTGTCCAGTTTGATGTTCTGAAGCACCTCCTTAAGTATGTAACGCATTAAAATTTACACCCTGTATAATGTCAAGAAAGGTACTGCGTAACATAATTAAAATATCTGACTAAAAACTAAAATAAAATTGAGCTCAATAGTACGTAGTTTTGTGATGAACCAACCATTCTGTGATAGAATAATCGTGAATCGTGATGCAAGAAAAAGCTTAAGAGGAACTTTACCGCTCAGTGGCGCCGACATCACAAAATTTAAGATTTCGTCAAGAAAACCAATGGCGATTGACTTTTTTATTTTAGGTTTTATTCAATAAGCGTTTTTCTTTTTGTTTTCTAGGGGATCGATAGATGGCGCTACGGTCTGTGCGAAGAAACGTCAACATTTCAAAAAGTGTTTCTTTAAAATAGTAAAGAGTGAAAAGATGATCAAGAAGATGCCAACGCATCTTTTAATTAAAGACAAGATTTTGACGGGATCTCGCGAACGGCTCTATGGAGCGATAAACATGCCATTTGTCGAGTTTTTTAGGAACTAAATTTAAAAAATAAAAGAAAAACGCTCATTGATTGAGAAATTGTTAATTATGTGATGAGGGCGCCCCTGAGCGGTAAAACCCCTCAAACCCCCGCAAAGCGAATGTCTTTCCTTTCATATGTTCTAAGGATGTGACGGATACAATTGTTTATCATAATCATAAGTCAAGAATACTGTTTAAAAAATATTGAATTTCTAAATTTCTAAATTTTAACGCAGGCGAAATCGATAACTGTTTGGCAGTGATAAATGCTCTGCGCTGCTCTGCTATAAGCTTTCAACTGGCATTTTAAGATAAGTTTATTTCGAGAGCGCAAATGTGCGCTGCATACATGCTGCATAAGTCAATGAAATTTTACAGAAACAATCTCTATATTTCTATGAAGTCAGATTTTCGTTAAGGCTAGGTTATCCCAGTGCAAGCGTCTCTTTCTTGCAAGCATAAGTTTACAATTAGCCATCCCGCTCCAATTGAAAGCAGGATCGCAAAAAAACGTGTTTTTCGTCAATATCTTTGCTCATGGGAGTTTCTAAGCTAAAACTTCTTCTGAGTTCACTAGAAATATTTAATGTATTTAGTTATAAGTACAAGAATAAAAAGTTAAATATCAGCAGTTTAATCATAGTATTGAAAAAACATAACAAGTGGTAACTTTGGGATTTTTTTTCTATCTAGTAAACTTAATCTAATCGTGTAATTGATAACAGTCGCCCATCCGCCCGATCCTTAAATAAGACATAATTTAATTTCATACTTTAAAACACAGTTTAAAACACTTTCGTTCTTGTTCAAAAAACGGCCTCGACGGTATAACAGCGTCTTAAATGTATAGTTTTAATGTTTTAATGTTACAGTGCCTCAAAGATTTCCATACAAATCTTTAATTAATCCTAGCATTAAAACTTTATATTTAGTGTCCGACCGAAGTTTCGTTTTCGGTTTCGGATTCGGCCAGTTTCGGCCCAAATTTGGAGTTTCGGTTTGGTTTCGGTTTCGGCAGAAAAACGGCCGAAACTACGGCCGAAACCGAAACTACGTTCGTGAGTTATCGCCTGGTCTTTGGTGGCGATCGGCGTAGTGGGGAGCGTCAAATTCACTCCCCGCGCCCCTGTTTATGTCTTGTGCTGTTTGTTTTGTGGTGTGAATTTGGAAGTTATGTTCAATTTGTGTTATATTACTTCCAATCAGGTAATATTTATTAAGCTATCTTTTTGATAAATAATCAATTTCATTTCAATTAGGTATTGTATTTTTATCCAACTTGTTTGGTATTTTTGCAAAGTTTTAGTACATTGTTCTACCTAGTACCTAAACTTTGTTTCCAATTAAAATAACGTTTTCACAAAGTGATTTAGGTCTGGCTGTTCTATTACTCCAATGGAAGACATCCGTTAAAATTATGTGTGTATGTACAAATAAATAACATTGCAATCAGTCCTATCCTTTGTTGTATATGAACTAAATGTACCTAAGTTAAAGTGTTCATTGAAATAAATATTTTTGTATTTTGTAGTTACTTTTAGGTAAAAATTATATTATTCAAGTGCAGTGTACAGTGTGTAAACTTAAATTCGTTACATACTTTATGGGGTCTTTACAATATCAAACTGTACCTACAACTTTCACTGTGGGACCAACATTGAAATGGCGAAAAAAAATCTGTCGTTCCATACATTTTGGCCAAGTGGCCATTGACGTTTTCAATGGAACAGCAAATTTTTTTCGCGTTTCCGGTGATGGCCCCATACTTCAAGTTGTTCAGTTTGATGGACTGAAGCACCCCCTTTAATATGTAGGTAATGCCTTTAAATGTACACCCTACAGGTAACTATAGTCTGTTTTGTTCAAGTCTATAAATGTTCAGAAATGAATAGCAGTTTAGTCAAATTCTTGCTAAAATAATTTTAAATATCAAAAAGACTGATGGTCATACATAATTACCTACGTTATTTGATGTTTTAAAGACTGATTTCACTTATTATTTTTCTGAGTTAAACAAACCTCACCTCACCCTTTAGGTAGATATGTACACACCTGCTGTACCTACCTACATTTACAGTAGACATAATTGAATTAAAAACAACAAAACTACTGAGTAATTTATCAAATAAACTCCTGTGAACATAAAACACATATTGACAACTAGCTAGTAGCTACATTGAACAAAACCTAAAAAGTAGGGAAGAATTGTGTCATAAGTTTCGGTTTCGGTTTCGGATTCGGCCGAAACTAGAACAGAAACCGAAATTCGGTTTCGGTTTCGGTTTCGGCTGTAAAAACGAGTTTCGGTCGGACACTATTTATATTTTAACGAAAATCTCTCATACAAACATAGAGATTAGTTTCTAGATTGTTTCTGCAAAATTTCATTGACTTTAATTGGATAGTATTGAAAATATTACCAGATTTCGTTTGTATGCAGCGCGCATCAGCGCTTTCTGAATAAACTTCTCTTAAGAGTAAAACCCGGCAACATTTGATGCTGTAGACAGTTGTAAGATATCACCTAACATCTAGCAACACATGTTGCGCTGCATTTCGCCGTGTGCCACGCTGTCTATGCTCCATGCAGGCAACTCCACTTTGCCGGTGTGAGTCGCCGCTTCTTCGGTCGGCGTACCTGCAAATTTGATAATTAATCTTCAGTTTATGTTGGCATCTTAGAAAAAGTATATGTCTAGAATGAGCCTCACTGTTTTACCGTATAAAACAAAAGGGGCCAAGTTTCATAGGTTGGTTGGTTGTGCGTGAGGCGCCATACAAATTATGTATGTGTGCGTGTATACAGGGTGTTTCATAAGTAACAATAAATTTTTGAAACTCTTAAGGGGGTTGTTAAGACCGTCAAACTGAACAACTTTGTCTATGGGACCAACATCGAAATCGCTAAAAAAAAAATTCATATCCCATACATATTTTATCTCTAGTCGATTTGTAGAGTATAGAACATATTTTTTTTAACGCGATTTCGATATTGATCTCATAGTGAAAGTTGTTCAGTTTGATGGTCTACACCACCCCCTTAAAGGTTTATTTGTATTTTTGTAACACCTTGTATATGTATAGGATTTAGGAGCCAGTACTGGTTCCAATTTTTTTCGACGCTTCGTATCTTTGACTGTCAATCTTGACATATAACTTTATCAAGGGTGTGCTACCCTTAAAATAGTTTCAGCTAAGGGTGTACTACCCTTAAAATAGTTTCAGCTAATTTTGTTAGACCTTATACAGGGTGTAAGGGACAGCCCTCCGCAAACTGAAACGGTGATCTCAGATCTCAGACCATCAAACTGAACAACTTTCATTATGGAGCCTACCTCAGGAAACGCGAAAAAAAATCTGCTGTCCCATACATTTGAGTTGGGTAGGTACTGTAGTTTTGTATGGGACAGAGAGAGTTGGTCCCATAGAGAAAGTTGTTCAGTTTGACGGTCTTAACAACCCCCATGAAAAAGTGTCAGCATATTAAGTTGGACTCTGTATAGTATACATACATACCTGATGGCAAGTCACTGTCGTATGATCTCAGAGAGGACACGAGACTAGACGAGGATAGCTTCAACAGTGCCGTCGCTGTAGTCAAGAACACTTGGTCTATACCCTGCAATATAACAAACAAACAATCAATCAATAACAACTTAATTAAAAAAATATTTATTGCCTTTCTCTTATAGTTATTACATACAAGGTAAGTACATAAACAGACAAACAAGCAAAATTGTACATACAAAAAGAAATAAAAGAAAATGCTTTGAGATCAAAAAGGCAAAAGGTGAGTGGCGTCAGCTGTGCTGTTCCGAAACCGTGGGCTCGGGCAGCGCTGTTTTTCAGCCACCAAACTTAAATAAACTTAAATAAATAACTTCAGTATGTAACTAATGATATCACCACCGTTACTAATGAAAGCACCATCGTAACTTATGATAGCACCACCGCAACTAGGTATAGCACCACCATGACTTGAGATAGCACCATCGTAACTAGAGATAGCACCACCGTAACTAGATATAGTACCGCTGCCATTTGAGATAGCACCATCGTAACTAGAGATCGAATCACCGTGACTTGAGATGGCACCACCATAACTAACGATAGCACCGCCGTGACTTGAGATGGCACCACCATAACTGGCGATAGCACCACCGTGACTTAAGATAGCACCACCCTAACTAACGTTACCTGATCATGCAGCGCGGATGTCTCGCAATACAAAGCACCTATAGAGGCAGCGTATTGCGCCGCGTCGCTGTACGTCACCGCGCGCGAGTCCTTCAGGTCGTTCTTGTTGCCAACAAGAGATAGCACCATCGTGACTAGAGATAGCACCACTGTGACTAACAATAGCACCTCGTGACTTGCGATAGCATCACCGTAACCAGAGATGGCACCACCATGGCATGCGATAGCGCCACAGTAACTGGAGATAGCACCACCTTGACTGGAGATAGGATAGCACCAACGTGACTTGTGATAGCACCATCGTGACTTAAGAATAGCACCACCGTAAGTAGCGTTACCTGATCATGCAGCGCGGATGTCTCGCAATATAAAGCTCCTATAGAGGCAGCGTATTGCGCCGCGTCGTTGTACGTGACCTCGCGCGAGTCCGTCAGGTCGTTCTTGTTGCCAACAAGAGATAGCACCATCGGCTCTGGCACGTTGCTGGAACGAGAGGGCAACAGTTTTAAGAGTATAGTTTCTGTATTACGCGGCAAACGCTAGTATGCAACAGAGGCAAGACAAACTTGGAACAGGCAGTGAACCATCGGCACAGTATAAGAAAGAGATACAGTATGGACACTACCCGCCTCCCTCCAACTAATTACCTCACTTTTTTACCGCCGAGGTAACCAGAGGGAAATAGAGGGGTCTATTGCCCTCTGGTTACCTCGGCGGTTACCTGTAGCCTAGGCTGCCACCTCAATTGACACGCTAGAAATTTCGTAACAAAGAGAATATAATCTCAGGACGAGATAAAAACTCTTATTGAAGAGCGGGTGTCAATGCGTTTTATTTCATGTACCGCTCGCACTAGCACCACAGAGGATTATATTGTACAGAGTTACAGCTTCAAACAACCTCGCAAAAGCGGCGCATCACTACATGCGCAGTATGATTGTGTGCGCGTTCACCTACGGGGCTCACGAACGAGGCCGAGGGGACACTTTGGCTATGCTTCGGGTGGTTACGGCGTAACGAGGGTGTGAATTTAAGGTGTGAGATATTGTCCATTCTTCCTTTCGGAAAGAGATTGGAGCCACTGACCTCTGTTAATATTAATATGTCTATGGATTATTTTCTGTTTGATCGTCACTGTCATTGTAGAACGTCATGTCGGATTATATGTGTTCTTTGGTCATGTCATGTGAATTTAAAGTGTGAGATATTATTATCGTTCATTTTACTCAAGCATGTTTAAAAGTAGTTTAATAATATTAAACGAAATGGTTAATAATTGCACTGTGTGCTTTAATAATACGAGGAGGAACACAAACAAAAACATCTCCTTCTTCATATACCTACCCCAAAGATCGTGACAGGTAAGTCAATTTCTGAGTCACCCGCGTAAAGCGGCGGATCGGGCGGCAACGTTTTTTTAATTTTAACTCTTTTTATTCAACTAAATAACAAATAATAAATAACACAACAAACAACAACAACAAAAAAGAAAAACAATGTACCTACATTATTATAAAACATTATCCCACCTATCCCCCCCCCCCCCCCCCCCTGGATACGTGCTTGATTGTTATCACTACAGTACATACCTATAGTATAAAAACAAAGTCGCTTCCCGCAGTCTGTCTGTCCCTATGTATGTATTAGATCTTTAAAACTACGCAACGGATTTTGATGCGGTTCTTTTTAATCGATAGAGCGATTCAAGAGGAAGGTTTTAGCATCAGCGTTGCACCAGTGCCGGGGCGGGTCGCAAGATGTAAATAAATAAGTAATTATTCAAATTATATTGGCACTGATATAGGCTTCGGTCTTTTTGGGTTGTTACTGCAACACCTGCATTATATTGGAGACGCTTACTTGAGTCTATTTTAAGGTGTATTATTGTGTCTTGTATTTTGTTGTCTTACAAATAAATAAATTCCGTACCGTACCTCTGTAATTCCTTGACCCACCCCTTGATGGCCGCGAAGCTGTTCGAGCTGGATATGTCGAAGACCAGGAGGGCCGCGTTCGCGTTCCTGTAGTACATCGGCGCCATTGATCTGAAGCGCTCCTGTCCGGCCGTGTCCCACACCTGCAAGTCAATCAATATCATCACTATGCCAATTATTTTTCGTACATACATACATACATAATATGCTAACGCCTATGCCCCACTACTGGGGTAGGCAGAGACAATAGATCGCCACATGCTACAATTCTGACACACATCTTTCGCCTCCTCAACATTCATAAGTCTCTTCATACAAGCTCGTCGGTTCCAGGTACATTTTATTTGGCCCTTCTTCAGTACGCATCAGATGTGATGTGAGGTACTTTTTTTTTATAAATAAATAAATAAATATCTTGGACATTGTCACACAATTATCTAGTCACATTTAAAGTTCCAGAATCTAGCCTGGACTTGTATTATGATAACTAGACAACGATATAGAATACATATATAGATACAAACATCCATGACTCGGGTACAAATATTCATATTCATCATACAAATATTTGTCCCTTACGGGATTCGAACCCGCGACCCTCGGCACAGCAGGCAGGTTCACTACAGACTGTGCTGTTGGGCCGTCAACTTGATTTTAGAGTGCCAAATAGTCCCAATACATTTTTGAGCCGCTGGCAGTGGATACGTCTGGAACGTGGGGGGCGGAGGCTAAGACGCGGTTTATACAGAAGAGACGTGTGACGGTGGCGGATATTCAAAGTAACACAATATAAACCTTATAGTTTGTAGCATAGCGTCGTTTTTGTCGTAAAGGAGAATCGATAGACGACGAAAACAGGTCACAACAGACCGACAAATTCTAAAAAAGGTTGATTTGGAGTCAGGGATACCTAAAAACCATATCGTAATCATTTTCTTGTAATCTTCAAAGTGCAGATACACTTCTGTTAAAGTTTTAGAATAGTTTAGAAAGATTACCTGTAGTTTAACTCTAGAGTCGTCGACGTTGATATTGCATGTGAAGAATGAGGCGCCGATGGTTGGTGATATATGCTTAGAGAACATCTTGCCGATGTACCGTACCACCAGACTGGTCTTACCGACACCTGCAATTTGACAAACATATCATGAGTTCACTGTTCACCAGAAGAATACTGGAGTGGAGGCCCGGAGAATCCACGCGTGGTAGAGGCCGCCAACAGAAAGATGGGTCAATGATATTAGGAGACACGCGGGTCCCAACTGGATGCAGAGGGTGAGGGACAGAACGTCATGGAAAATATGGGGGAGGCCTATGTCCGAAGACGGACTCAATCATGAGGCGGCGGTTCGATTCCTGGCCTGTACCACTAAGTTCTTCGAAATTTATGTGCGGTTGTATTTATCATTTACTAGTTCGGCGGTGAACGAAAACATCGTGAAGAAACCTGCATTCCCGAGAATCAAAAGAAAATACTACAAGTTCGGAGGTATGCGTAAAATATGGGTGAGCTTGGTGCGAAGACAAAGGACCAGCGCTGGTCTAAGTTTTACATAACGACTCTTGCCTGCAATAGCCCATCCACAAATAAATTAATAAATCAAATCAAATCAAATCAAATATACTTTAATAATGAGTTAATAATAAATATCTTGGCAAGTTTAGAGCTCGAAGAGCTCGGTGGCGCGTTGCGGAGAGGTATCTCAATCATGAGGTCCGGGTTCGAATCCGCACGGACAACATGACACGGACCAATAAGTTTTTCTAACTTATGTACGTATTACCGACTGCTCTCAAACGGTGAAGGAAAACATCGTGAGGAAACCTGCATATGCAGAAGATGAAATCCTCATGCATATGTGAATTCTACCAATTCGCATTGTGCACGCGTGGTGGACTAACGCCCAAACACCTTTCTAGAGGGTAGGCCTGTGCCCTGCAGTGGAACGTATACAGGCTGATGATGATGATGATTTTACCCAGTTAGCTTAGTCAAGAACATTACATGTATACTGAGACAGAGCCATATAAGGGAGTAAGGACATAGGATTTCGGAGCGTAGGCGATGACGAAACGATATCGCCGCGACATTTCTGAGATCAATCAGTGTCGCAGCGGATTCGCGGCGGTTCAGTTGTATGACTATTACTGTCGCCCACGTCCTGTACCACTGAGAGAAAATGTGGGGTGCAGGGAGTGTCCGTTCTGTCCGTAGAAAGAGAAGGAACTAGTAGGAAGCAAGTGTCTTGTCATATTGACTCAGTAAGAGATGCACATAGTAAATTTGCTCTAGTTAAAATAGGAGATCGCTACTTATTGCTGTCCTTATCGACGTAGCCACTTTTTTGTTCTACGACGGCTGTCTGACTCCGGAGTCAGACATCTATTTTCATACAAATTGTATAGGATTTTATGACTATCGCTGTCTCATACGCGGTTACACTGATGTTCAGTCTACTAGCGTAAGCGAAAAATACTTCGCCTATGGTTCTGTCTAAAGGAATCCGTCGCTAAGATATAATTGTCCGTGCTATCTTATGATTCTGGGTATAAAAATCTAACATAATCACATCTAAAACATTTTTGTTATCACTATAACATACGTAATTCAATGCATTTCATACGTTTATCAGTTGTTATCGTATTGGACATAAATAAATCAATCGTCTATTGATATTGTCGAGAGTAAAACATTGTAAGTGCATGCAATCAAATTTTGCAGGAAGATTAAAAACCGATAGAAAAAGCATAGCATATGCTCACGACTATATTCCCCGAGGGGGTAATCAGAGATATTCTGAATCCTCTGAACATCCACGTTTCACTACTAGTACAGAATCTCTGTCCAGTGTGACGGGGAGTGAGCCCGTCGCCACTTATGACGGACAGTGGCCAGTGGGTACAATACATGCCTCGAAATTGAAGCACGCAGGTTTCCTCACGATGTTTTCCTTCACCGAAAAGCCAGAAAGAAAAACTATGCTTTAAAGTATAACTTCATTGGCACAGCGACTGGTCGCGACCTAAAGTATGTCTTGGCTTCTGAAGCGAGAGAGTGACACTTTCCCCAATCCTGTGCATCCTCTCGCGTAGCTGGCTTGAAGCTCACAATATGTCAGCCTCCACTATGTCGCTCCAACGATACTTGGGGCGACCCACTACCGGTCATCGGCCAGTAGGTCCACCAAGACGCTCTCGTGAAATTATTTGCAATGCAGTAACCAGCGTATAAACAAGTGTTCATATCAGCTTCGGACATGGGGATACAGCAAACCTAGGGGCCTAATTTTAAACACAAAAAGTTGCATCAAAACGGGTCCCATAGTTTTTACGTGATGTTTCAATAATCAAATGTGAATAGTTTCATAGTAATTTATTTGCATTCATGTACATACAGCATAAGGTGTTACAAGTTATAGCTAAAGAGGATACATGAACCCTGTCAGGGTACCTACAGCAACATTTATGTTTGTTTTTTATTACATAAAGTAAAGTATAAGTAGTAAAGTTAAAGTAAAAAAAGAAGTAAAATAAAGTTCTTTTTACTGTTTATTTTTCAACCAAAGAGACAAGTCAATACTAAAATCGGTGATCTTACTTATCCACTTTTAGTGTAGATTTTAGTCCTTGCGTTTGGGGGTTGGTCCCCAAATTTTAGATAGCGATGTGCGATTTGTTCAAGCCAGGTCTGCAATATGCTATGTCAATAAGTTGATCAACCATTCCGCCCTAAGCCCATTCGGAGGTGTATGGCACGCTCTCGTAAATCTATATGCGTGAGAGGAGAGGATTTTTTTTTTATTATTGATGGGTTTGTTCTTGTCCTCTTTCTAGTCTTCAGGACAAAGAAGGGGTCTGACAGAGATGCACTGGCACTCCTGCACACTGACGGAACGCAGCAAGCTGCTTGGCGCCAGACTCCGGCAGGAGGGTGGTCGAGAGCCAGGCGGCTCCTTGCGGAGCCTACCACAACGCTGTGGGGGATCGTTCAAACTTGATAGCTTGTGATGCAGTTGCCCGGGGTGGACCGCTAGGAGGTAGAACCCCAATCACCCCTTTGATATGGGATATTGAAATGTTGATATCATTGGCCTCAAAATATGCCAAAAGTTATAACAGTTTCACTGTCAAGCGCCGATATGTTGATAACTATATTGGTAGCCAGTCTTGGAAGTATGGATTGTAAATGTCAAACTGAAACTCTCAAGATATTAAGATTTAAATTCTTTTAGTAAACGCCTATGCCTACATGATAAGGTGCAGGTCGGATTCTCGAACCGATGGTTCCGTACTACCACACAAACGTATACAAAAAAATTCCCCCGGATTTTTGGCGAAAGCCCGACTCACACTGTGCCGGTTTTTTATTTAACTTTACAGTTTACACTATACTCACGCCAAGTTTAACGCTTGTATCTTTTACAGTTTTAACGATAGAGCAAAATATCGAATACAAGTTAAAAAAATGTTTACTCTTCACTTTTCTGTATAAGTACGAAATAGATGGAAAAAGCCTTCCTGTTGATCTAGCATGCCACGTACGACAAAGAAAGCGACAAAACGAGAAAACGACCATGATGTGCGCGTTTCCTTAGTAACAAAGACAGGTATGTTTCGATTTTTGTCGTTTTCTCGGGGGTTTCATGCCTGTAGGCCTCGCATGCCACCCCCGAGAAAACGATAAAAATCAAGATGTGCCTTCATCCTTATTATAATATTACGTATGCCAGAAAGAGCGCGCATGACGTTTTTCTCGTTTAAACGCTTTGTCGTGGGTGGCATGCTAGCCGTGCTGGTCTACTGGAGGGTTGTTCAAGATTTCTACATACAGGATGTAACCAAAATACTTAAGGTGGTGCTTCAGACCATCAAACTGAACAACTTTCTCTTTGGCCAACATTGAAATAGCAAAAAAAAAAACAGGTGTTCCATACAAAATTGCAAACACAATAATATGGGACAGCAAATTTTTTTTTTCACGATTTTGATGTTGGTCCCATAGAGAATATTGTTCAGTTTGTTGGTTTGGTCATCCACTTAAAAAAGTGTCAGCATATTAAGAAATACCATGTATTTTAAACGGTATCGTCGCAAAACGTCCCTTTCTCAAAATGTCCCTCGTTCGCAAAACGTCCCATTCTCAAAATGTCCCTTTCTCAAAACGTCCCTTTCTCAAAACGTCCCTTTCTCAAAATGTCCCTTTCTCAAAACGTCCCTTTCTCAAAATGTCCCTTCTTCAAGATGCCCTTATACATAAAATATTTTATGACATTAACCACCCATTATGACTGGTAGTGTCTTCCGAGCAGCTTCCGGTATATCTAGGGTTGCCACACCTAACTAACTGCCAACTCAGTCGGTTAGGTTAGCGAGGAGCGAAGCGACGAGCGTGTTAGGTTTCTTGCGACCACGCGCACGAGCCGAGCGAGCGCAGCGAGCGTGCCGCGGCAGCGGTCGTCGAGTGCCAGAACCGAATTGCTACTGTTTACCTAGTCCACCCGAAGATATAGGTACGAGTATCACTCTATTTTAATTTTCGAGTACTGTACTTTACCTTCAATCTGTAAACAGGTCGTTTTAATTTTAGGGCGTATTACTTTTAGGTCCTTTTGCTTTTAGGTCAATCTGATTTCAGGTCGTTTTGCTTTTAGGTCGATTTGATAATAGGTCGTTTTGCTTTTAGGTCGATTTGATAATAGGACGTTTTGCTTTTAGGTCGTTATGATACGTAGGTCAATTTGCTTTTAGGTCATTCCGACACGAACCCGATTTTTCAACCCCCCTTGAAAGGTGGTTATTAGGACTTTGTATTTAAAAAAGGGACGTTTTGAGAAAGGGACGTTTTGCGAAAGGGACATTTTGAGAAAGGGACGTTTTGAGAAAGGGACGTTTTAAAAAAGTGACGTTTTGCGAACGAGGGACATTTTGAGAAAGGGACGTTTTGCGAAGATACGTTTTAAACATAAAAATAAAAAATTATCTTATCTATGCCTTGTTTAATTGCCAGCGATTTGTAAAATGTCAGGTAATAAATCTAACTAAATGAATGAGTCAGTTAAAGATAACATACTACAAATAATCCCTTCATCGGTGCGTTAAAGCGAAACTAACTCAAGGGCATGTAACCTAATACAAGAGCTTAGTATGATTGGAAGAAAACTATACTATAATTGGCACATTATACCGCAATCTTTCGGATGGATACGCTCGCGACTACGCTAGCGCACCAGTCAAAAACGGGATACACTCTGGAGACAAGTAGTTTGAGGGAGTGTCTATCCAATCTCGAGGATTGTTTTTGAGTAAGGAGCCTCGTGGCAGGCTGAGACGCGAACCGCGCGAACTCCACGCGAGAGACAAGTGTTCGAGGCAAACCCTGCAACGTGACACCTGTACTTAGATCAGTTGGTCCAAGCTAATAACAGGAACCCCTCTTGAATGAATAAGTCATTTTATCATGATAATTATACCTACCTAACTATAACACATTTATGCATGTTTATTTTTGCCATTTGATAAACAATGAAGTCACCTAATACAGGATGTTAGGAAAAGTATCATTAACCTTTAAACCACAGACTCTACCCATCAAACTGAACAACTTTTACTATGGGAGCAAAACGATAGGAGCTAAAAAAAAAAATCAGCTGTCCCATACAATTGCATCGACTAGGTATTGCAGTTTAGTATGGGACAGCTGACTTTTTTTTTTGCTCTGATTGTTTTGCTCCCATAGTAAAAGTTGTTCAGTTTGATGATTAGAGTATGTGGTTTAAAGGTTAATGATACTTTTCCTAACACACTGTATTAGGTGACTTCATTGTTTATCAAATGGCAAAAATAAACATGCATAAATGTGTTATAGGTAGGTAGGTAGCATAGCATAGCATAGCATAGCATAGCATATGCTCACGACTATATTCCCCGAGGGGGTAGTCAGAGATATTCTGAAACCTCAGAACAGAACATCCACGTTTCACCAGTAGTACCGAAACTGTCCAGTGTGACGGGAGGTGAGCCCGTCGCCACTTAAAATGGACAGTGGGTACAATACATGCCTCGAAATTGAAGCATGCAGGTTTCCTCACGATGTTTTCCTTCACCGAAAAGCCAGTGGTGTTACAAATCGTACATAAATTCCGAAAAACTCATTGGTACGAGTCGGCCTGGACGGGGATCGAACCATCGCCTCCTGCACGGCAGGCAAGGTTACTCGCCACTCGACCACCACGGCTTAGGTAGGTAGGTAGGTAGGTAGGTATACCATGATAAAATGACTTATTCTCGTTAGTAGTTTGGACTAACTGATCTATGTATAATAGGAGTCACGTTGCGGGGTTTGCCTCGAACACTTGTCTCTCGCGTGGAGTTCGCGCGGTTCGCGTCTCAGCCTGCCACGAGACTCCTGTATTGTTAGAATCAACAAGTTAGCAACAAATACTAACTTACTTGGTTCTGTACCCAAAGGGTGGAAACAGGACCGTAATTATAAGGTTCCACTGCGGATCTCTTCATTTCTGATACGATCTCGCAGGGAAACTCCGAGCATAGCTCTCTCCATTGCCCTTTGCATGACTTTCAGCCTTCTTATGAGGCCTTAAGTGAGCGGACCATGTCTTAGTTCTGTATGTCATCACCTTTGACTATTTATGATAAGGACTCGCCTTGCGGTAGCATTTCCCCTCTGCCACGTTATAAGATCAATTGATCATGTGCATTTACATAAAATTTTATACCTTATCACTAAACGAGACAGCCTTTAATTGCGAAACAATAATTTCGAACTAAGAACGTTTGGGGTTCACACGAGACTACTTTTCATGATTTTTAATATTAAAAATTACAATCTAAAGTTATGGGGAGTAGAGCGATGATAGTCCATACGGAAGAGAGCTAGCGACTCAATCAAGAGGCGGCGGTTCGATTCCTGGCCTGTACCACTAAGTTCTACGGAATTTATGTACGGTTGTATTTAACATTATCACTAGCTCGACGGTGAAGGAAAACATCGTAAGGAAACCTGCATACCCGAGAATAATAAAAAATTAGTTCGGATGTATGTGTAAAATATGGGTGAGTTTGGGGCGAACACAAAAGATCAGCGATGGTCGCAGTGTTACATAACGAACCTTGCTTGCAATAGCCCAGCCAACAATAGTATGGGGAGTAAAATCCAAAGTTGCGGATTGCATGTTACCTCGCCGCCCGCAAAAAGTGGCAGAAATGTTTGTTAGTAGAATTACACGCGTTACCAGTCCTCATATAAGTAGTCAAAGGTCATCACTGGCAACACACACTGGTCAGACTTTCATTTTGAGACACTGCGGTATTTGGGATGTGAAGATATTACATAGCTTCCCAAAACGCTGCCCAGATTTTCATCATCATCATCATCAGCCTATCATCGTCCACTGCTGAACATAGGCCTCTCCCAAGGCGCGCCACAAAACTCTGTCCTTGGCCTTCCTCATCCAGTCGCTCCCCGCTACTTTTTTTAGGTCATCTGTCCATCGGGCAGCACACTACGCCTACCAGTTCGCGGTCTCCACTCTAGAACTCTGACACCCCATCGGTTGTCAGTTCTTCGGCAGTTATGACCAGCCCATTGCCACTTCAGCTTGCTAATTTTCTGAGCTATGTCAGCCACTTTAGTTCTGTGACGAATCACTTCATTTCTGATGTGATCCCTCAGAGAAACACCGAGCATAACTCTCTCCATAGCTCGCTGAGCGACCTTGAATTGATGAACTAGTCCTATCGTCAGGGTCCAGATTTTCATACAAATCTTAAATTAATCTTAACAATCATCATCATCATCATCTCTGCCGATGGACGTCCACTGCTGGACATAGGCCTCCCCCAAGGACCGCTACAACAACCGATCCTAAATCTTAACAATAAAACAGAGTATTGTAAATGAGCGATGATAGCCCATACGGAAGAGAGCTAGCGCCTCAATCATGAGGCCGCGGTTAGATTCCTGGCCTGTACCACTAAGTTCTTCGGAATTTATGTACGGTTGTATTTATCATTTACTAGCTCGACGGTGAAGGAAAACATCGCGAGGCAACCTGCATTCCCGAGAATCAAAAGAAAATACCACAAGTCCGGAGGTAAGCGTAAATATGGGTGAGCTTGGGGCGAACACAATAGACCAGCGATGGTTGCAGTGTTACATAATGACCCTTGCTTGCAATAGCCTAATCACAAATAATAATAATTGTAAAGAGAATCTGACAAACCACAGCCTTCCAGATTAGTTTTTAGATCAAGTTTATAAAATTTCATTTGTTTATATTGAAAATAGGATCAAACTTCATTTGAATGCAGCATGCTCGGGCGCCCAGATACCTCACGCAGGTTTTTATTAATTTTCTTTCGTCTACCTCAAGTTGTTTCCAAGTTATAGACATTGTAGTAATTACAATTTACAATTTTTTACTACAAATTAAATAGTTAGGTTTGAGGTAGGTACACAAAATAGGTGCTAATAAAATAAAAAAGCAGCAAGCATATTTCTGTTGTTACAAAATAATGTGTAAAAAAAGAATAATAGTTATTTGTTATGCTAGGCTGCAAAGTTGCTTTTTGGCGCGAGTACTTGTATTGAAACCTGAGCAAGCAAAGTTTTCAATGGTACGAGACGCAGAATAACTTTGCAGCCGAGCGAAACACACAACTTTTCACCTCACAACAGCGAGGAAAAAAGTGAATTGCTAAAAAGAACAATTTAAAAAGTTTTTTTTTTCGTGCTGGCCAGTGACATGAAATAGTTATTAAGCAATTTCAGTGGATTGGCGGTATAGAAAAATATTGAATAGACAGATTCGAATTTCAAAAACTCTTTCCACGCTAGCGGATAAAATGCACTTTTGCACTCAGGTTTCGACCGATAAACAGAATCTTTCCGAGCTTGTGAGGTGAAATTGTTATTTGTTATGCTAGGCTGCAAAGTTGCTTTTTGGCGCGAGTACTTTTATTGAAACCTGAGCAAGCGAAGGATTCTAGGATTGAACCACGAGCAAAGAGAGTGGTTCAAATAATAGAATCCTGAGCGCTTAGCGAAGGTTTCAAAGGTACGAGACGCAGAATAACTTTGCAGCCGAGCGAAACACACAATTTTTCACCTCACAACAGCGAGGAAAACAAGTGAATTGTTAAAAAGAACATTTCAAAAAGTTTTTATTTTCGTGCTGGCCAGTGTCATGAAGCATTTTCAGTGCATTGGCGGTATACAAAAATATTGAATAGACAAATTCGAATTTCAAAAACTCTTTGCACGCTAGCGGATAAAATACACTTTTGCACTCAGATTTCGAACGATAAACAGAATCTTTCCGAGCTTGTGAGGTGAAAAGAATATTTTTAATTAGTACTTATAAAAAAAAAATCTAAGTAGGTAGGTGGTTCTAAGGATCTAAGGCCGAGATTCAGAGACGATTTGTAAGTCATAGTTCGAACTCCCGTATGTCAAAATCCATACATTTCGACCCTACTTAGCTCGAGCTAAGACGGAAAAAATCGTCTCTGAATCTCGGCCTAAGGTGGTAGGTAGATAATTTATAGTCCCACCACATGATTATTCAAATTAATACAATCCTAGAAAAGTTTTTAAAACTTGTTTTTTGTTAAACTGCAGGACTAAAGTACTTAGCTGAATGAGTAACTGATTGGGTTTGTATGCATTGTTGTTACAAGATATTGCATAAACAAAACATGTTTGTTGATTAGATCATGAAATGAAATTACATTTTTGAACGTACCTTGTGCTCCCAAAACTACAATTTTTGCTTCGATAACCTTCATTTTCAACAATAATAACACAAGTAGTAACGAAACTATAACTATTGGATTAGAAGTCACATTTTACACAGAGAAAAGTTTTAAATAATTATAAATAAACAAGGAAATTGAAATTTTCTACGAAACCAACGTCATTCTTCCACACTCGCAAAAATCAAACTGAATTAAACGAACAAATTAAAAATACCAATTTGGAAGCGAAGTTCATTCTATTACCAAACCATCTAAATTCAGCTGTATAATAACTGGTTTTGCAACAAAAAAAGGAGCGACATCTGTTGGATTGTAAAGATAGTTTTAAAGACATCGGTTTTGAGATTGAGCTTTCTTCGTGTTATTTTGATATTAGTTTAACTAAAGGTGTGCTAGATGGCAGTACAAGTCCTAAATTTAGTCAAGACACAGATTAGATAATACTGGTCAAGATCAAGAACTTTTATTTCATGATGAGGGAATAAAATCTTAATTCTATCTGCTCTGCGCTATTAATGCGTAATTTTTATGGCGTTTATTTCATAGCGATGCTTTCCCCCATCAAAAACCAATCACTATAAATGATTCTCATAAAATAAGAGCTATTCATATTGTCATTAAAATAGCCATAGCGAAATAAAATAATAGTAGTAGGTAAGTACCTACATATTAACCTAAATCACAGATTAGCCTAAATTGTACAAAATATAATAGAGATATTCTGAAAACTCAGAACATCCAAACCTTCCTACTCTAATAGGTATTAAATATTACCATTATTCACAATAGTTACCACAAACCATTTTCAAAGTAGGTAATAGATAGGTAATAGGTACCTAGAAACCGCAGAAGCAAGAAATCGAACTCACTTCAAACTTTCCTCTATAAAGGGTGGTGAAAAAATAAATGTGGTGGCATTAGATACAATTTTAAGCCAAGTCTTGAGTAGGTGTTCATCTAGCCCACACGTTATGAAAAATAAGGAAGAACCGGTTCTTCCTTCTTTTTCATAACGTGTGGGCTGAATCTCATTCCGTGAGCTCAGCAGTTGAAAATGTCAAAATTAACTAGGTACTATGGAGATACGCATCTTCCTACTGCTGATTTGACTTCAAAAAATCGCACTCCTGGAGTACAATAAAATATTGCCGATCATATAGTTGAATTATATTAGAAACTAATACAAACACTCCTATTACGATAAATATTCAGACAGTAA
The DNA here is from genome assembly GCA_963693445.1 of Agonopterix heracliana. Classification (NCBI taxonomy): domain Eukaryota; kingdom Metazoa; phylum Arthropoda; class Insecta; order Lepidoptera; family Depressariidae; genus Agonopterix; species Agonopterix heracliana. Next base: position 1,534,549 of record OY856334.1, read on the forward strand.
AACTCCACAACATTGATTATTGCTAACTTTTATATCAAGCAAGACGATTTTCAATGTTGTGGAATTAAATGTTTATTTAGATAAAAAATACAGGATAACTAACAATAAAATATAACTAACTAAACTTAAATGACACTAAAATACAACTAACTAAAATATAACTAACTAAAATAAAACTAGCTTAATAAAATACCTATTTACAAAAAAATACATGTACCTACACTCAGTCAAAAAGCCCTCCCCGGGTCATACCAGGAGTGCGATTTTTGAATCTCATTCGGTGAGCTCAACAGTTGAAAACGTCAAAATTACCATGGAGATACGCATCATTCTTCTGCTGATTTGACTTTCAAAAATCATACTTAAGGAGTGCGATTTTTGAAAGTCAAATCAGCAGTCGAAAGATCCATATCTTCATAGTTATTTAGACATTTTCAACTGCTGAGCTCACCGAATGAGATTCAAAAATCGCACTCCAGGTGTGCGATTTTTGAATGTCATACGTTGAACTCAGCAGTAACAAAAGTCAAAATTACTATGAAAATATGCATCTTTCTACTGCTGATTTGACTTTCAAAAATCATACTACACGAGAGCGATTTTTGAAAGTCAAATCAGTAGTAGAAAGATGCGTATCTCCATAGTAATTTTGACATTTTCAACTGCTGAGCTCACCGAATGAATTTCAAAAATCGCATCCCAGATGCAAAGGAGCCCATGACGCTTGTCGCGTTTCCACGTTGGATGGCGATTGACAACCTTTGCATCAGGTAGTACCCGGAGCGAGCGTCGTTCCCACTCTCCTGAAGTCGACGGCCGAGCTCTTTAACAAAGCTCAAAGCTTCCGACCCCCAGCAGCCCGTGGTCTCAAAGGCTAGTGGCACAAAATAATAATTTTGCACCAGGGCCGAGTAAATGTCCCGCTTTTTATCAGCTGCTAATTCGGCGGCGGACCTGGCAGACCGAACCGTGCGGCTGAGGTGTGAGGCAGCGAAAGTGCTGACACACGTCGTGGCGTCCCATATCAGACACTTTCCTCTCTGCCATGGCACCAGCGTTAGGCCATCAGGTCTTTTCCCATCTTTTCAATTAGTGGAAATAAAATATTCTGTAACGTTCTTAACGCCATGACACTTTATTAGAATGCCAAACTAGTGGCAGGAAACACGATTTTAACTAAAATTACGAGATAGCACTTTCTAAAGTCGGTAAAACACAGGGGGATCGTTTTACCTCGAGGGATCATTTTGTACCACTTTCCCCTAAGTAATTGTTGAATTTCTCGAATACTTAATTCTTTTTGCACCTTACAGCTCTTGTGTCTACGTGTCTTTTGAGCCTATTTTGAATATATCTTCACAACTTCTCCGAAATCGGAGTCTACAACTCTACACTGGAGCGAACGAAAAAAGTCGACTTTTCATACTATGGAATATGGAGAATATGGAATTTATGGAAAATCCAAAGTATTTTTCAAAAACGTCATACACTCATTAACCCGTACATCACTCACCCAACCAACCATCACCCACCCACCCATCCAACACAAACTCATCCCACAAAACCACACAGGCACGTATCCAGACTTTTGTTTCGGGGGGGGACATTAATTTTCGGGGGGGAATTTTCATAGAATAACCATGAAAAAGATAGTGCTGTAACCACTTATCCATACAAATTTACGGATTTCGGGGGGGGATAAATCCCACCTATCCCCCCCCCTGGATACGTGCCTGAAACCACAAATCATCACGTATTACTAACGTGCACAAACCGCTGAAACTTGTTGTTTCTGCGGTTTGCATTATCGCAATTAGCAATACTTATTTATGGACACATTTTGCATGCATACAGGGTGGAGCGGTAACCAAAAATAACCATTCTAGGGCTAATGAGGTATTTTCTGACAGCTGGTAAAACCGTAGTTCAAGCGAAGAGAGGGCCGAGGCTATTCTGTAATATCTACATATTCTGTGGCACACTAGTGCTCAAGGGCACCGCCAAGGGAGGGAAAGGGCGCAGCTATCCCCTCTATTCTATCGTCTCCCCCCCCTCCTCCAGTCCACAGGCTGGCCTTGCTAGTACCCCATTTCATCACACCATGTATATTGTTAAGGAAACCTATATAGGTAAATTATTAAATATAAACTGGCTCATTTTTTATTCGCCTCATGCAAAGTAGGTACCTATATAAGATTCCTACAATTTACTAAATGTTTTAATATCAATTTGCATTTATTATACAAGAGTAGTGCGTTTTAAAAATTGTAAGTAAATACATTACAATACTTATATCAATTTAAGAGGCTCCCCATAGGTAAACGTAGGGCCGGGCCATATTTTGCTGGTTTTTAGAAGCTATCTTCTCGTTATTTGAAAGACATATAAAAATTATTGAAAAGTGTAGCAATGATCTTCAACATCTCGGCTTTATTTGCTATAGATAATATTTCTTATTTTTCTATAAAATACATATGAAACCTGTGTTCAAAGAAAAGCCTAATATTGAAAAAAATCTGTATTATGTGCATCTATTTTTTATGTTAAAGTCACTTTTACTTGAGACACACACCTTTGTGTAGTCAATGTTAAGATCTAAAATTGATGTAAAGCAAACATTTTTCAAGACCAATATTTAATGAGTTAATTAGATAATTGTTATATTTGGTGCGAATTCTTATGTTTTGGAATGTGATTTCCTTGGATTATAAGGCACCACAGTGACATAATGAAGGACAAGCCATTCATAAATAGGTATATCTACTAAAATAACGTAGTTTAGTAGAGGTGAGGTGGCTCTGAAAGAGTCACGGTCGTTCGGTCAGTTGGTCGGGAATATTGCTACAACTAAGAACTATTTTTTAAAAGTGCCTTTGTAGCAAGGTTGGTAATTTTTTTTTAAATGTAGTGCAACTGCAACGAACAGATTTTTATTAATATTTCATTTTATGCCTAAGTAGTTAAATAGTTCTCATCTGAGTTTTGTTGTATGATCGTATTTGCAGTTTACTATTGAATAGCAGATTTTTTTTCGCTATTTCGATGTTGGTCCCGTATAAAGTACTTACCCGTATAAGTAGTAAAAATTGTTCAGTTTGATGTTCGTAACCACCGCCTTATGGTGCCTAGTCCATTGACGCGGAGATAGGCTGCGGAGCGGAGAACCGGAGAAATATTAACCAATAAGATTGCATAAAATCTCGGCGCTCAGATTTTATTTCAATCTTATATTTCTCCGTTTTTCCGCTCCGCAGTCTATCTCCGCGTCAATGGACAGGTACCCTTAAATGTTAATTTCTATTTTTGTAACACCTTGTATAAAGGCCTCCGCTCATTGCAGCGATTTTATCGAGCGATAATATCGCTGCGATTTTGCGATAATTGTTTCCAGTACATTTTGTATGGGGACGCGCGCGATCCTACACACTGCTGCGATATTATCGAGCGATAATATCGCTGCGATTTTGCGATAATTGTTCTCAATACATTTTGTATGGGGACGCGCTCGATCCCACACACTGCCGCGATATTATCGCAACTCTTTCGACTACATTCAGTGGTGGGCGCATGCGTGACGCGAATCCCGGAATCGCTGCAGTGTGTAAGGTGTCGCGATATCGCTGTCGATAATATCGCTCGATAAAATCGCTCGATAACATCGCTGCAATGTGCGGAGGCCTTAATTCTTTTTTTGTAATTTTTTCAGAAACAAAAAGCGAGTCATCATGAAATGTGTCAAGACATTGGCATTTCTTCTTGTCCTGATGTGTTTATTTGTAAACGTGAAGTCTTTTTGGGGGGGCGAGCGATCATGGGGCAGGTGCCCAAACCCCTTGGTCTATAATTCAAGGCGTGGATATTGTGAATACCCAGAAGTATCTTATGATTATTCCAATGTTGATTACGCGTACTATTGATTGAAAATTATGTAATTTTGTTGTATTTAATTTAATTGTACTGTAGGTATTGTGTTAATGTGAAATTTTACTACTAACATAGTTTACACATGTCGATACCAGAAGTATCAAGTAACGTAAGGGACATTTGGTCGAAAATGACTTTTTTATATGACTTGATTCGAAATTTTCTGCTCTATCGATTGGTGTATTCAAAATATCGAAATCTTGAAAAAAATGTCCCTTACGTCACACATTTTTGACAAGTCTAGAAGATTATTTTCCAAAAATGTTAACGTAAGAGACAGTTAAATTAAAATTGTACTGTTATTTAATGTATATCTCAGTGCTCGAACAATTTGTCCCTTACGTCATACCAATTTGAGATTTTTTTTACAAAAATGTACCTTACGTTATTATAAACCTTGATCGTTTTTGCATGCTGTCCCTTACATTAAACGCGTTTTATTTTATTTTACTTATTTAGAACTGCTTACAAAGTATCACTACACACACACACACAGTACACTATTATGTTCTAGATCAGTGTGACCTAACATTGTTATGTTAGGTACTAATAAAATGAATCATGGTAATTTGAATTTATATTATTACCTACACGACAGCGGCGAACTTCGTACCGCCTTAAAATCTTTCCAACACCAACTTGGCCGTAGCAGTTGAAAATGTCAAAATAACTACGGAGATACGCATCTTTTCACTGCTGATTTGACTTTAAAAAATCGCGCTCCTGTAGATTTGGCTTGCGCGATTTTTGAAAGTCAACTCAGCAGTAGAAAGATGCATATCTCCATAGTTATTTTGACATTTTCAACTGCTGAGCTCACCGAATGAGATTCAAAAATCGCTCTCCAGGAGTGCGATTAATTTATATACAGGGTCCTTCTTAATATGCTGACACTTTTTTATGGGGATGATCAGACCATCAAACTGAGCAACTTTCTCTATGGGACCAACTTCGAAATCGCGAAAAAAATATCAGCTGTCCCATACATTTGGCTCTCGTAGGTTTGCAGTTTTGTATGGAAGAGTAGATTTTTTTTTGCGATTTCGATGTTGGTCCCATAGAGATTTTTGTTCAGTTTGACGGTCTGATCATCCCCTTAAAAAAGTGTCAGCATATTAAGTTGGACCCTATACCTATTTTTTTTAAATTGTATTAATTAAATCCAAAACGTAGGTAGGTATGATTCTAATTCTATTTTTAAGTTTTGCAGTGCCCTAGCAGGGTCCATGTGTAGGTACTGGAACACTATGTAAACATCTTCCATGGTTGCAATAAATGATTTGTATTTTTATTTGTATTGACGCTGATATCTGTTAAGAGAATGTTATTCCAAAAGCGAAAATGCGCGCTGCATACAAACGTACTATGGTGATATTTTCAATACTAACCAATTAAAGTCAATAAAATTTTGCAGAAACAATCTAGAAACAAATTTCTATGCTTGTATAGAGACAGATTTTCGTTAAAAAATACAGTAGTTTCAATGCTAGGATTAATTTAAGAATTGTATGGAAATCTTTGAGGAAGTAACTTGAAAACTATACATTTTAACGAAAATCTGACTCTATAGAAGCATAGAAATTTGTTTCTAGATTGTTTCTGCAAAATTTCATTGACTTTAATTGGTTAGTATTGAAAATATCACCATAGTACGTTTGTATGGAGCGCGCTCCGAATAATATACCCATAAAAACCTATTATTCAAACTTTTTTGTAGACGGATAATAATCTGTGACGACGGGTCACGGGATATCGATAATTTCAAAGGTTATCGTACGAAAATTCCCAGCTGAGGTAAGTGTACGATAGGGTAACTATACTTAACTTATACCTACTTCTACCATACATTTTAGTAGAGTAGGTAAAATACAAAAATTAAATTGGTTGAGATCAAAGTGAATGTTCGATAGTGTACCTAACTAGGGGGGTACCTACCTAGTTATTGACATTTTCTATGAAATACAGGAGTGCGATTTTTGAATCTCATTCAGCTCAGCTGTTGAAAATCTCAAACCATTTTCAAAGTTGGTAATAGATAGGTAATAGGTACCTAGAAACCGCAGAAGCAAGAAATCGAACTCACTTCAAACTTTCCTCTATAAAGGCTGGTGAAGAAATAAATGTGGTGGCATTAGATACAATTTTAAGCCAAGTCTAGAGTAGGTGTTCATCTAGCCCACACTTTATGAAAAATAAGGAAGAACCGGTTCTTCCTTCTTTTTCATAACGTGTGGGCTGAATCTCATTTCGTGAGCTCAGCAGTTGAAAATGTCAAAATTAACTAGGTACTATGGAGATACGCATCTTCCTACTGCTGATTTGACTTCAAAAATCGATCTCCTAAAGTATGATTTTTGAGAGTCAAATCAGCAGTAGAAAGATGCGTATCTCCATAGTTATTTTGACATTTTCAACTGCTGAGCTCACCGAATGAGATTCAAAAATCGCACGATTTTTGAATGTCATACGTCGAACTCAGCAGTAGCAAATGTCAAAATTACTCTGAAGATATGCATTTTTCTACTGCTGTTTTGACTTTCAATAATCGCTCTCCTTGAGTATGATTTTTGAAAGTCAAATCAGCAGTAGAAAGATGCATATTATCTCCATAGTAATTTTAACATTTTCAACAGCTGAGCTCACCGAATGAGATTCAAAAATCGCACTCCATGCACGTATCCAGGGGGGGTGGGATAGGTGGGATTTATCCCCCCCCCCCCCGAAATCCGAATATTTGTATGGAAAAGTGATTACAGCACTTACTTTTTCATTGTTTTTCTATGAATAAAAATTCTTACTATTTTATTTTTATGTTATCATGAACTGCCTCCGTGGTCTAATGGTTAAGAGCATTGGACTCTTGACACGGAGGTCGTGGGTTCGATTCCCACGGGGGGCACCTAGTGAAATGTCACTTTGTGCGTTTTCCCCCAGTTGGTTAGGACATTGCAGGCTGAATCACCTGATTGTCTGAAAAGAAAGATGATTCCGTGCTTCGGATGGCACGTTAAGCCGTTGGTCCCGGCTACTATCTCTGGTGGTAGTCGTTACATAAAAACCACGTCAGAGGCCGTAAGGCGGTTTGAATAAACTCTGACACCGCCCACTCGATAAGAAGAAGAAGATAAAATGACGCGATGTTATTATAGCTATCACAACAGTATAAATTCATTAATAACCATTTGTATTTCATGAGTGGTGCAAGTTGAAATTGTTATTAGTACCTACGTAAGTAAATTGAATACATTAATTCAAGATCATTATTATTATCGAAGTGTCTATCGGACGACTATAGTCGTCCGATAAACGGACGAATAAAATAAAGTTAAGGCCTCCGCTCATTGCAGCGATTTTATCGAGCGATAATATCGCTGCGATTTTGCGATAATTGTTCTCAGTACATTTTGTATGGGGACGCGCGCGATCCTACACACTGCCGCGATATTATTCGAGCGATAATATCGCTGCGATTTTGCGATAATTGTTCTCAGTACATTTTGTATGGGGACGCGCTCGATCCCACACACTGCCGCGATATTATCGCAACTCTTTCGACTACATTCAGTGGTGGGGCGCATGCGTAACGCGAATCGCGGAATCGCTGCAGTGTGTAAGGTGTCGCGATATCGCTGTCGATAATATCGCTCGATAAAATCGCTCGATAAAATCGCTCGATAATATCGCTGCAATGTGCTGAGGCCTTCAGTCGTCCGATAAACAGACGACTAGCGCAGCAGCGGCAGCAGTCAGCGAGTGCCAGGAGTGCGAGTTTTGAATCTCATTCGCTGAGCTCAGCAGTTGTAAATGTCAAAATTACTATGTTGATACGCATCTTTCTGCTGCTGATTAGACTTTCGAAAATCGCACTCCTGAAGCATGATTTTTGAGAGTCAAATCAGCAGTAGAAAGATGCATATCTCCATAGTAATTTTGACATTTACAACTGCTGAGCTCACCGAATGAGATTCAAAAATCGCACTCCTGGTCTGCCTGCATAACTCCAGTCGGTTTAGGAGTTACAAACTTTTAAAGGTCAGTAAAAAATTAACGATCAGCTGCAAGGCTGATCGTACGATATTATTGTAGTATGCATGCACTGTAGCTATGTTAACAGTATAAAAACTAACATGGTTCATCAGTCGGTTTAGGAGTTACAAACATTTAAAGGTCAGTAAAAAATTAACGATCAGCTGCAAGACTGATCATATGATCTGATCATATGATCTGATCATATGATGATATGATGATGACTGATCACTGATCACATCACAGAGATGCTCTACACCCCATAAACACTGAATCAGCCTTGCAGCTGATGGTTGCAAAAAGTACACTTATCTCTTATACTATTCGATTGGCTGTCAGTATCTGACTAGTCGTCAGCTAAACGGACGAATAAAAATAAAGTAAATAGACAACCGCGAAGGTTATGAATCCAGTGACCATGACTGATTCGGTTCTGGAGAGCGATTTTTGAATCTCATTCGGTGAACTCAGCTGTTGAAAATAACAAAATTACTATGGAGATACGCATCTTACTACTGTAAATTTGACATTCAAATATCGCACTCCTAAAGTATGATTTTTGAGAGTCAAATCAGCAGTAAAAGCTTTAAGGGTAAGTATATTATTCGGAGCGCGCTCCATACAAACGCACTATGGTGATATTTTCAATACTAACCAATTAAAGTCAATGAAATTTGGCAGAAACAATCTAGAAACAAATTTCTATGCTTGTATGGAGTCAGATTTTCGTTAAAATGTATAGTTTTCAAGTTACAGTGCCTCAAAGATTTCCATACAAATCTTAAATTAATCCTAGCATTGAAACTGTATATTTTAAGAAGCATAGAGATTTGTTTCTAGATTGTTTCTGCAAAATTTCATTGACTTTAATTGGTTAGTATTGAAAATATCACCATAGTACGTTTGTATGCAGCGCGCATTTTCGCTCTCGGAATAATATTCTCTTAAAGCTATTTCAATACATCAATAAGAACATCTATTTCTAATATTTACGTTTACTGCAGAAAAAATAGGGAACCTAGTATATTTTATTCTGTGCTTTTGGCTAATAATTTTGTTTGTTTTGTTTTCAGAAGCTAAGAGCGAGTCATCATGAAACTTGTCACGAATTTGGTATTTATCCTCGTCCTCGTGTGTCTATTTGTCACCGTGAAGTGTAAAATTCATATTGGGGACGTCTGTCCACCTAACTATGAATATAAGGGAGGATATTGTGTACCTAAAGATAAAAGTTATGAAGATTATGAAGAACTTGAATGAACTTTTTTTGTTTTTTTTTCTTTATATTTAAAATTACTCGCATATGTAATCCACTTCAGCAACATGCGTCGTCAACCACCTTAATAAAAACAAAATCTGCTTCAGCAGCAAGGAACATTCTGCAGCATGCCACGTCAAACACTTATAAAATATATATCTTAAATCTTTTTTGAAAATAAATTTTACTTAGTGGTTACTTAGCAATTTATTATTTTTATTCTCCCTACGATATAGGTACAGTCAAGAGCACATCAACCTTGACAATCGAAATGCGATATTGTTTCTTAATACGAACGCCATAAGAACAGTACGAAGTCCAAGGTGTCTAGCTTGACATGCTCTTGACTGTACCTATCACCACAGATTAGATAATACTATACAGTACAGATGCCCAACGTCAAACAATGGAACGCGACTGCCGTAACTCGGGCAACTGTTCGGGCACATTTTCTCAGTAGCGGACAACCGTATTTACTAACGCCATCTAGTGATCCATGAAGTTCGTGTAACGTGTTCGTTTTGTCCGCACCAAGCCCACACCTTTAGTAGTAAAGCGTTATTCCAATAGATGGCGGTAGTGTTGAGCGAGTGAATGAGAAATGGCGAAATCATGTAATATATCGGTACCGGCCGGGGCGGACTCCGGGGTGCGCCGGCACATCGCTGTCATTGCGCCAGGGCACTCTGTACTATATGGCTAGAGTATATTGTTTCGGAAGCAAGTTGAGCTTACGTAAAAATTGTATCGATTTGCGTTGCGCCTGCAAGTAAGGTGCATTGGGGTAATTACGATAGAAATTTTGACGAGTTGAGTAAACGTCAGCATTTCAGTTAAAAAATCATTTTATTTTTAAATTATACTGCCTATATTTTCGTATCTCTTGAAAATTGATGAATGTACTTATGATTAGTGGAGATTACATACAAAAATACGCTGTTGATTATTTTCTATGCATATTTATTTTCATGTCTCACTTTTTTTGACATTTGGGGGAAATACGAAATATGCCCGGCTAATTCCGAAATAGTTGAAAAGTAGATCTTACTACTCATAGACTGAGGGTTTATATTTATTTTTCATTTGTAATTGCCCCTTACTTGTAATATTGTAAACATTGTTAATAGTTTCGCTTTTACGGTATTTTCGGATTGATTACTTCGGATTTACCCCGCTAAGAGGAAGTGGTTCTCAACATTTCAGACAGTTCGAACATATTAGTGTGACAATGTCCATGATATTTATACGCAATGTTTTAAGTACCGTAAAACTACACAACTAGGTACCTATACCTAGTCCTGGGCTGCAAGTATGGTCCAGTTTTCCTGCCGTAATAAATTGCTACACATAACGCCATGTAACAATTTTTATAGCTCCTATTGTAGACAATGATAAAGATAAACAGAAAAACTGTTTAGATGGCGTTATGTTTCGCATTTGCGTAAATGAGTAGTGATGGAAAATTGGACCATACTTGCACTGTATTTTAAGATAGTAAAAAAACAGATTTAAATGAGAAATAACTTTATTGTATTACAAAAAACTTAAACTTAATATAAATGGCAATACTTAACATACTACTTCAGTATTCTTATTTTGAGGGACTTAGGGCTTCTTTTTCTGACATACGTTCGAGGCATAATGACCCTGAAAAAGAAACCGCTGGTTGTTAATTTGCTACAATATTATACAGGGTGTAAGTGACAGCCTAGCAAATACTGAAACGGTCATTCAGACTATCAAACTGAACAACTTTCACTATGGAGCCACCCTATGGAGACAGCTGACTTTTTGGTTAATGACAGTTTTCTTAACACCCAGTATTGAGAAGAATAAGAAGATGTACCTACGTAGAAGATAATACATTGCCATACAATACCTTACGATTGAATATTGTAAGAAAATGTGGACCTAACATATTTAAATATTTATCCTAAATACCTAGTTTGAGAACCACTAGCTATTTCTATGAAAATTTCAGGTGGGGTTATTGCGAATGAATAATGTATCGTAATAAACCCAGAGGGGCATTTCCGAAACAAACTAAAAACCAACACGTGAACTTCGTGTTCTCCTCAATCAATATTAAAAAACAATAACCTACAACACTAAAAAACAATTATTTTGATAGCTTACCTGCACTCGTAGTATGCTGCACGTGATACGGCTATATCACGTCTTTTATCTCGTTCGTTGGCACGCAAATAGAAAGAGAGCAAAGGTGTGATAGCGCTGTATCACTGCGGCATGCTAGCTATGCTGGTTTCCAAGAAAAGAGTGTTGGGGTTATTACGAATCACCCAAAAAGGCGCGAAAATCACTTGTCTGTTGAGACGGCACGTTGCTCACACACTTACGATAGCAGCCGACGAACGGCGACTGGAGCGTCAAAGCCGATAACAATGGCGTCTAAAGTAATGTTCCCAGTACGAAAATATTGCGGCGTTTGGTAGATTTTATAAACTTTCGGAATATACCCATTTTCGCAATTACCCCAATGCACCTTATTATAATTCTTTCTTTCCACTCCTAGTCCAATCATTTTAGGGTTTGACCGTAATAATAATTTCATCTATCGCTGAAACTTTGCAGTGTGATAAAGTAATGTTGGGATTAGTAGGTACCTATACAGATTACGATTGACAAAAATAATCTAGGACCGAAAAGAAAACTAGGTGATTTGTCAACCGTAATCAGGAGTGCGATTTTTGAATGTCATACGTCGAACTCAGCAGTAGCAAATGTCAAAATACTATGAAGATATGCATCTTTCTACTGCTGATTTGACTTTCAAAAATCATACTTCAGGAGTGCGATTTTTGAAACTCAAATCAGCAGTAGAACGATGCATATCTCCATAGAAATTTTGACATTTTCAACTGCTGAATTCATCGAATGAGATTCAAAAATCGCACTCTATGGAGTGGATCTCATCAATTCTTGATTTTATTAAAAGAATGACCATTAGGTAGGTAAGTACTCATAAATAACATAAGTACAATATTTTATTCGGCGCTTACGGTGCGGTGTGAACCTGGCGTCCGCACAAAGTGGCAACGTCGCGTCGTCAAAGGCGAAGCCGTGGTCAACAAACAAATGTGATTTCGGTGTGCGTCAGAACCGCGGGTGTACTCCACCTATTACGAAGTAATCTATATAAATAAAATGCACCTGTTGTGTACCTCTGTGTACCTTTCTTAAAATTCTGTGTATCTAACCATGAAAGGAGATATGCATAAAATAAGGTACACCCGCCACCCTGTCGTCAGGATGGCGGGTGTACCGATAAACGATAAACAAACTTCAACAAACTATATACTACCATTTGGTACCTATTATGTACCTGTAGAAAACTGCATCTGTCAGAAAAAATTGTTAACCTAACCGAGTATATTAATAAAAAAAATCTGATACTTTAATAAGGCTTAAATGACTACTTATAACGTTCTTTCGTGTTTCAAACGACGATTAATCATATTATAACATACATTCATAACTTAATAATAAACCCAAAATAAAACAATACTTAAAAATCAACATTACATAAGTTTTAATTGAAAATAAAAATAAAAACTTCTTTAACTCATAACATAACATTTTATTTCTGACCATATACAATACAACGCAATGAGCGATCATTTGTCGGGCTTCGTGTTATAGTACTGTCGGTTAGTTATTATTGTATGGTGCAAAATTACTAACATAAAAACTTAAGTCTTACAGATCACAACACAACCCGCAGTAACAAAAAAAATTTTTTAACAAAAAATTTAAACCGACTTCTAAACTACAAAGGTAAAAATAATAATATTGTAGTCGTTGACTTTTACATTCGCATCTATAAGAACATTAATTTGTCTTATCGGCATCGGTGTGAAGCTGGTACGATTCGTGGCGCGATTCGCGGGCTTGCAGTAATTTTTTGGCTTGGCTTGGCTTGACACCGACTCCAATAAAACAAATTAATGTTCTTATAGATGCGACTGTAAAAGTCAACGACTGCAATATTATTATTTTTACCTTTTTAGTTTTGATGTCAGTTTTAATTTTTTGTTAAAAAAATTGTATTTCAAAATTTTTAGTGTTGAAATCTAGGTGAAATACATTAGCTCTACACCTCACTCGATTTAAAAAAAATCCAATCCATCTTTCGTACAACATTTCTGTTTTTGGGTTACTGTTATCTGTCTTTATGCCATATTTCGATTCAAAAGATGCAAAAATGAGCGAGTTAATGAGGCGGGCATACAGACACATAGACAGACAGAATGGACGAAAGTATAAGGGTTTCTTGTTTGACTACGGAATCCTAAAAACGACGAACATTACCGACCGCCGCTATGATCAATTAAATCTATGTGTTTCGGTACCACAGACTCTTGTGTTCGGTACCTATATCCATGAAGTTTAACTATAAAAGTTATTATACGTTTAAACACAACAGTATGACCAAGAAGCTTTAAATATAAAGGCATATAAAGCTTCTTGGTTATGACAGTTAATAAAAACAGAGTTTGACAGTCCCCATCAAAACATTTATTTTGCTGGGTTGCGATTTTTGAACATCACACGTTCGAATTTGCAGTAGAAAGACGAAATATGCATAATCTCCATAGTAATTTTGACATTTTCTACCGCTGATTTGAACGTGTGATGTTCAAAAATCGCACTCCTGAAGAGAATCGACAAACAAAAACGTCATCCTGTGTCACGGACCTGAAAAAAAGACGGACGTAATATCCTTTAAGGGCCTATGTCTAAAAATAATTGAAGCGAAATAGGCGTGTGATAGCTTATATTACTGCCTGATGCGAGAGAAAGAGATGGGGCGGCGCGTGCGCCTGAAACACGGAAGCGCAAAAACAAACTTTATTTTATTGTGATTGTACTAATTAAATAATTTCAATTCTGCTCTAATCAAATTTTATAAAATATCAATCTCTTTTTTTTAAATCATGTCTCGTGTTTCCATTATTCACCGTTTAGCAGTTCCAAGCGTTTATCGATAAAGACGGAGGCTACTTTGGCTTGTTTTTCTATCGAGAAAATGTGTCTTAATCGTGTTTTGGCTCTAATCAAAACTTCAATAATATGTTCAATTTACACATATCCACAAATCATACTCTTACTGTTAGTACTTCATGATATCTGATGTTTTGAAGAATCAAATTTTTTTCACATAGCCTCTTAATCATAAGTGAAGCACCCGTGTATTATGTTTATGTATGTGCGTCGTAGAAAGAGAAGGTACTAGAAGGAAGCACGTGTCTTGTCATATTCAGTCAGTAAGAGAAAGAGATGCACATAGCAAATTCGCTCTAGTTAAAAAAGGAGATCGGTACTTATTGCTGTCCTTACAGACGTAACCACTTTTTTGTTCGACGACGGCTGTCTGACTCCGGAGGCAGACATCTAGCTTCATACAAATTGTATAGGATTTTATGACTATCGCTATCTCATACGCGGTTACACTGATCTGATGTTCCGTCTACCAAGCGTAATTTAAAAAAAATCTTAGTCTATGGTGTGCGTGCTGTCGCACTGTCGCGGGGTACATACTGGCGGCGGGTTGCAGGACCTGCGCCTAGAACTGGTGCATCTGTGTGAGTGTAGGCCCAGAACAATCGAAATTGTAGGACCTTGCATGCTTCACATCTTTCTAGTGTAACATTACGTCTTTTTTACATATTTGTTATTTTGTCGATTTTTTCAACAAGCGCTGAATCAATTTCGTGGGACCACCTCGGAAGTATGACCTACCAAACAAAATAAGAATCATCAAAATCAATTCACAATTGGCGGAGTAATCGCGTAACAAACATTAAAAAAAAAATCATACGGGTCGAATTGAAAAACTGAACCTCTTGTTGAAGTCGGTTAAAAATAGTAGATTACACAACGAGGACAGGAAAGTAAGGAAAGTCTCAGATTTCATGTAATGTGATCTGAGGCTTTCTTATTTACTGTCCGAGGTTAGTATACTATTTTTCTCCTCGACGGAGGTGGAAAGCGACGACTTCGTTTAGCGCAGTGGGACGACAATTGACGCTTTCCGTCCGGAGGGGAGAAAAAAAAATGTACAAGATTTTCAAATTTCGAGATTACAATTTTTTTCTATACTGTCATGTTTTTCAACTGAGCTCAATACCCATACGTAATAGTAAGAATGTCTAAAGTTGCCATACAAAGCTATAAGACCAGATGAAAAAGTCAACTTTGATCGGTCTTATAGCTTTGTATGGCAACTTTAGGTTAGGTAATAACTAAACGGCAATCGGTAATCTTTTAGGTAATTAAAATGTCCCGTGGCTATAGTACTATAACACGAAGCCCGACAAATGATCGCTCATTGCGTTGTATTGTATATGGTCAGAAATAAAATGTGATGTTATGAGTTAAGGAAGTTTTAAAACTTATGTAATGATGATTTTTAAGTATTGTTTTATTTTGGGTTTATTATAATGTTCTTCTTCTTATCGAGTGGGTTGCAAGCCCTGGTGTCAGAGTTTATTTAAACCGCCTTACGGCCTCTGACGTGGTTTTTATGTAACGACTACTACCACCAGGGTAGTAGCCGGGACCAACAGCTTAACGTGCCATCCGAAGCACGGAATCATCTTTCTTTTCAGACAATCAGGTGACTCAGCCTGCAATGTCCTAACCAACTGGGGAAAAACGCACAAAGTGACATTTCACTAGGTGCCCCCGTAGGAATCGAACCCACGACCTCCGTGTCAAGAGCCCAATGCTCTTAACCATTAGACCACGGAGGCAGTTATTATGTTATGAATGTATGTTATAATATGATTAATTGTCATTTGAAACACGAAAGAACGTTATAAGCAGTCATTTATGCATTTTTCTACAGGTACACAAAAGGTACCAAATGGTAGTAAATAGTTTGTTGAAGTTTGTTTATCGTTTATCGGTACACCCGCCATCCTGACGTCAGGGTGGCGGATGTACCTTATTTTATGCATAGCTTCTTTCATGGTTAGGTACACAGAATTTTAAGAAAGGTACACAGAGGTACACAGCAGGTACCTTTTATTTATATAGATTACTTCGCAATAGGTGGAGTACACCCGCGGTTCTGACGCACACGATTTGCGGCTTTCTTATTTACTGCCCGAGGTTAGTATACTATTTTTCTCCTCGACAACGCAAAGTATGTATTGATGTGGTAGTGCCATCTATCAGCACGCAGAATAAACACTACAAAGTCGTCAATCATAATCAATTCACAACGATCCACGTGATACCAATTATTGCCGCCAGAGGGTAGGATGAGAACAAATTTTAATTTAATAAAAAATGTGAATTTGATGAACAAAGTCATTGCTTGATTTTCCGAGACTCATGAGATTTTTTTGTAGTCAGATCATGTATTTTTAGTATACAATTTTCACTTTTACGTAAACATTAATTACAAATCGATACCATAACGCCATCTATTGCCATTGTTTTGAACTGAAATTTCACTTGTATGGGATAGGACACCATGCTATCACTATACCAAGATCGGACCGCAAAATTATGCACCTTTTTGTTTAGTGAACGAAATGTGATTTAAGAGAAGTTTATTCCGAGAGCGAAAATGCGCGCTGAATACAAACGTATCTATGGTGATATTTTCAATACTAACCAATTAGAGTAAATGAAATTTTGCAGAAACAATCTAGAAACAAATCTCTATGCTTGTATAGAGTCAGATTTTCGTTAAAAAATACAGTAGTTTCAATGCTAGGATTAATTAAGAATTGTATGGAAATCTTTGAGGCACTGTAACTTGAAAACTATACAATTTATAGAAAATCTGACTCCATACCAGCATAAAAATGTGTTTCTAGATTATTTCTTCAAAATTTCAGTGATTTTAATCGGTTAGTATTGAAAATATCACCACAGTACGTTTGTATGGAGCGCACTCCGAATAATATACTTACCCTTAAATTTTACAGGGGTTTAAGGCTTCCGCACATTGCAGCGATATTATCGAGCGATTTTATCGACAGCGATATCGCGACACCTTACACACTGCAGCGATTCCACGATTCGCGTCACGCATGCGCCCTTCACTGAATGTAGTAGAAAGAGATTGCGTCAGGTTGCGATAATATCGCGGCAGTGTGTGGGATCGAGCGCGTCCCCATACAAAATGTATTGAGAACAATTATCGCAAAATCGCAGCGATAATATCGCTCGATATTATCGATGCAATGACCGGAGGACGATAACTTGGGTTTAACAGTACTCTATGGACAGGATTTACCATGGAGGTACCATGGTAAAGGTACTTGCGGCAAGATTTTGGTAGTCAACCTGGCAGCGTTGTATGTACCCCTGAATTCTACGATCGTACATATACAGCGCCATCTATCTCTACGTTCCTTTAACAAATCAGACCCTTTAAAATGTACCCCGAAAAGGGATAAGTTTAACATAAAAAAACAATTTGGGAACCATGTAAGTAACTGAGTCGCGGAAAACGGTATGTTTTGTGGTAATTTACAAAGGAATATACTATTCATGGCTATAAAGAGCTTAACTGCGGTTTTTGTGCAAATTAAAATGAGGATTCAAACATTGGACAAAGACAGTAAACAGAAAAATCTAATGTAAATGCGACAAATTCGACTTAAATTTAAGCTAAACGGTCATGCCCAAAATTCTATGAAAGTTAGGCTGAACTTGCGTATGGTCAAATTGTCACCTAAAGATAGGACATGTAATAAGCCTTATTTTAACAAGAAAATCGCTAAATAATTGATGAGTAATATTTAAAAAATCCAAAGTAAAAAAAATAGATAAGTAGGTTATTAAAACAAAAGCATTAATTCCATACAAAAAAAATACTATAAAAATTTCATTTTATTTTTAAACACCCATTCCCATAGGTCCAAATATACATTTTAATGGGATTCATAACTCAGACCAAATATTTTTTTAAATAAATGATGATGAAGCATTGATGACGCATCTTTAGCCTGGTTTCGGGCATAATTCTTTAAGCCATGAATACGCAATAGCACCGAAAATGTTCGTTTGTTCGTCTATTAGGCTGTGTGGTCGCTGTTTGTTGTACACACGGCGACACATCAAGCTATACAAAACCAACATAAGCTGGCCGTGCGACGTTACACGATATTCGACCTACGCGCGGCCAGCTTATTTTGGTTTTGTATAGCCTGATGTGTCGCCGTGTGTAAGTAGGTACACAAACGAACACTGACTGCACAAAAAGTTTATCAATTTGAAGTATCAAAACGTCTCTCATATTAAAACCATAATAATGTTATTAATAAATAAAAAAACTGCTCTCTAAAATTAGGGAATCGAGTAAAGAACGTAACTAACACTTTCGACTCGACAGCAAAAATGTGAAAACGCCTCATTAAAATAACGGCGCGCATATAAGGCAATCGACTTGCGCCCCCTAGGTCCCTGCCTTTGTCTAGGGCCTAGGTCCTTGTCTTTACCTCAGAGTAAAGACGGCCCTGGAGTGTGATTTTTGAATCTCATTCGGTGAGCTCAGCAGTTGAAAATTTCAAAATAACTATGGAGATATGCATCTTTCTTCTGCTGAGTTGACTTTCAAAAATCATACTACAGGAGAGCGATTTTTTTAAGTCAAATCAGCAGTAAAAAGATGCGTATCTCCAGAGTAATTAAGACATTTTCAACTGCTGAGCTCACCGAATGAGATTCAAAAATCGCACTCCTGACCTTTACTTTATCAATGCAGTGACTGAAAAAAAAACAAACTGATTAATTTTGTTGCTATTTTACGAGTATCAAGGTTTAGTGCTTAGATTATCAAGATAGACAGTCAAAGCTACGAAAGCGTCGAAAAAAATAGGAACCAGTACTGGTTCCAAAACCCTATACATATACACGCACACATACATAATTAGTATGGCGCCTCACGCACACCAACCTAAGAAAGTTAGCCCCTTTTGTTTTATACGGAACAAGTGTGAGGCTCATTCTAGACATATACTTTTTCTAAGGTTTAGTGGTTTCTACTCAAACTTTCAAAATACTTAAGGGGCTACCTCCTGGTTTTACCATGAAATTGGGTAACTTTGTAAACATTTCATTCATAAACTATGAACACTTTTTGAGCTGAAAAATAAACTGAACCATTTACAGGATATGAGAAGTGATGTGGTTTTTCTGGAAATAGATTTTTTTTAATGAATAAAACCGAAGAAAAGGGAATCTAAAGTCACCCCTTCCCCCACAAAGTCATCACATGGATAGCTTTTTGACGTCATTTTTGACTCTACCACCGCGTCGGAAGGTGTTCAGTTATAGAGAAGATACGGCCAGAAACTTTACAACACACATCTTTTTAAATAAAAATATGTTACTTACCTAAAAGTTCTGACACTATGCCCCATGTTTTTCAACTATAAATTATCACCGACCCACGGAGGGCGGTCGGCGTGGTGGCTCCCTCACCCATGAAATCCTGCAAGCTATAACCTAGCTGTACAGCTAAGACCTGGAGTGCGATTTTTGAATCTCATTCGCTGAGCTCAGCAGTTGAAAATGTCAAAATTACTATGGAGATACGCATCTTTCTACTGCTAATTTGGTTTTCAAAAATCATACTACAGGAGAGCGATTTTTTTAAAGTCAAATCAGTGGTAGAAAGATGCGTATCTCCGTAGTTATTTTGACACTTTTCATGGGCGTAGCAATGATTTTTTCCCAGGGTGGGCCAGGCCCAGGCGAGGTTGATATAATAAAAACAAAAAAAAAAGAGCGAGCGAAGCGAGCTCGAGATTTCACTGAATTCTGGAATGAGCAAAGCTAAGTGAGTTAGAGATTTTAATGCAATGCATCTAGGTCTTTGTGATACACATACATATTTGTGTGTGTTCTTTGTGTCGTAGCCAGAAGCGAGCTCGACATTTCACCGAATTCTGGAGCGAGCGAAGTGAGCTCGAGATTTTATTGCAATGTGTCTAGCCAGAAGCGAGCAAAGTGAGCTCGAGATTTTACTGCAATATAGTGAGATCAGTGTAATATGATTTAAATCCTGGAGCGAGCGAAGCGAGCTCGAGTTTTTTACAACCTAAAAGCTGGAACGAGCAAAGCAAACTTAAGATTTAACTACTCTATGAAAAGATACGAGCCAAAACCTAGAGCGAGCGAAGCGAGCTCGACTTTTCACCCAATTCTGTGAGCTCGAGATTTTACTGCAATGTGTCTAGCCAGGAGCGAGCGAAAGATTTTACAGCAATATGCCTAAATAAGATCAGAGCAGTATGTTCTAAAAACAGGAGCGAGCGAAGCGAGCTCAAGATTTTGCTTCAAGATTTGGAAGATTTTGCGAATGTAATTCTGACCACATTAGACTTTTCAAGAAAGTGGTCATGAGAAACGAAACAAGAAAATAATATCGTGTTTATTTATCATTACCTATTGATATCTCCTAATTTTAGAAATTGATTCATTTGATTTCTGGGGTGGGCCAGAAGGATTCTGGGGTGGGCCGGGCCCACCCGGCCCCCCCCTTTGCTACGCCTATGACACTTTTAACAGCTGTGCTCACCGAATGAGATTCAAAAATCGCACTCCCCTATTTTTGAATCTCATTAGGTGAGCTCAGCAGTTGAAAATGTCAAAATTACTATGGAGATACGCATCTTTCTACTGCTGATTTGCCTATCAAAAATCATACTCAAGGAGAGCTATTTTTGAAAGTCAAATCAGCAGTGAAAAGATGCGTATCTCCATAGTTATTTTGACATTTTCAACTGCTGAGCT
The DNA here is from genome assembly GCA_963693445.1 of Agonopterix heracliana. NCBI lineage: Eukaryota > Metazoa > Arthropoda > Insecta > Lepidoptera > Depressariidae > Agonopterix > Agonopterix heracliana. The sequence continues at coordinate 1,555,535 of OY856334.1, forward strand.
CACCTAATGAGATTCAAAAATCGCACTCCTGTTGCATAGCACTGGATAGGTAGACACAAGGTAGGGAAAAAAACAATGTATTTCTACTGCATATATTTTATGCAGAACATTTTATTTTTCATTTAAACATCAGGGTATTCATCTAAATATTCAACTCCTTTTTTGACACACTCCTTTAAGTAATAATTAAACTCATAATCATGTGGACAATAACTGATATTTCGAGTAATAGTGTCGGACTTCATGGTGACAAACATACAGACGAGCACGAGGATAAACACCAGTTTCATGACAAGTTTCATGATGACACGCTTCTGGTTTCTGAAAACAAAACAGACAACTGTCAGCCTGGCAACACTCGAGCTTGTTTACAGATTTTTATAAGGAGTTTTTGGCGGGCTTTGGTAGCTGACGTTTGGAGTCCTCATATTTCATCGAATTTTTATTGTTTATAGTGAGTTTTGGTTCGTAAAATTTGTGTTTTTTTGCGTAACAAAGTGTCGTGCAAATGAACAATATACAGTTCAGTGAAATATGATGGTGTGTGGGTCGTAAACAGGAAAAGCGTTCCGTGATTTTAGCGCGGCAAAGCGGTCGGTTCACCTCTTTCCTGTGGAGTTCTCTGCGTTTCCTGCGTCTTTCGATTGTCTTCAAAAACTCCAAAAAAGCGTCAAAATATCGAACACCAATGTTTTAACGTGAAAACAGAAGATAAATTGAAAAAAAAAGATTTAGCCTAAAGGTCTTGTAACCAGGCTAGTAAATAAGTATATATATATATGAAAAAAAAAACAGATTTACAAACTTTGAAAAAATGTAATGCCAGTAATGCAACATAAAGCCTGACTAGCATAGGTCTTTGACTATTAGTCAAAGGCATAGGTAGCATGCCGCAGTGATACATACAGCGCTATCACACCTTCGCTTTCTTTCTATTTGCGTGCGCACGAACGAGACAAAAGACGTGATACAGCCGTATCACGTGTATCATACTACGGGGGCAGAAGCCGTAGGGTATAGGGTATTGGTTTTTTTTTATTATACCTAAGTCCTACCTACTATGAAAAAATAAAGATTTATAAATTATTTAAGATCTTACGTATCACAGTTCCAACTAGTACCACTACTCTTGTATAAATACAAATTGATATTAAAGCATTTATCTATTGTAATACATATTTATACTAAATGAAGTAGGTAATAACGCGTCATTTTTAACTAAATTCAGTGATAGTTATTATCATTTATAAATCATTTTAGTTATCCTTATAGTTTTTAGGGGTCCATACCCATAGGGGTATTTTTTACTATAGATGGGCTTGCTCTTGACCTCAATCTAGTCCTCAGTACAAAGATGGGGTCGAAGATGTAGCGAGCTTACCCAGAAGTGCACTGGCACTCCTGCACACCGATGGAACGCAGCAAGCTGCTTGGCGCCAGACTCCGGCAGGAGGGTGGTCGCGAGCCAGGCGGCTCCTTGCGGAGCCTACCACACCGCTGTGGGGGATCGATCAGCCGCCACCAAAAACTAGGTAGCTTGTGGTGCTGTTGCCCGGGGTGGACGACTAGGAGGTAGATCCTCAACCACCCCTAAAACGGGACCGTATTCATAATGACTACGCTGCCCGTCCTAGCATAAGAGGGCTGTATTTACTAATGAATATAATTATGTATCTATCATTATATTGGATTTGACGACAGATAATATAAAAAAGCGGGGTTCCTATACAAGGTGTTACAAAAATACAAATAAACATTTAAGGGGGTGGTTTTGACCATTAAACTGAACAACTTTCTCTATGGGACCACTATCGAAATCGCGAAAAAACCGGATGTTCCATACTAAACTACAAATCTACTCGAGTTAAATGTATGAGATAGTGCGTTCACACACGATGACGCACTGACGGAGCAGCAAAAGTCAGTCCGCCATTTGTGAAGCAAGGAGTTGTATGAAACCGCACGTATAAGCACACACGGTGACGCATTGACGCACCGGGTGTGGTTCTATGGACTGACATCTGCCGCTCCGTCAGTGCGTCATCGTGTGTGAACGCACATAGCAGATATTTTTTTGGCGATTTCGTTGTAGCCCGGACCTTTGGAAGGCTTGCGTGAGGACACAGGTCCAACTAGACACCTTTATTTAAATGCGATGGGATGCACCAATCATCTCTGAATGTATTATGCAAATGCACCAGAAGACATACCACGATCGGTGCAGAGACTATTGTAGAAAGGACAAAAACTACTCGGGTTATGGGGGTGAACTGGGTGGGCCGGAAAATCTGGGTTATTACGGAGGGATTCGGGACGCCATGCCGTAACAAATGTCTCAAGTTTGTCAAAATAGCAGACGGTGACTTGCCAACTCATTTGTTTGGCCACCAGAATGGCCGCTCGCAAGGAGCGACAAGGCGGCAACATCTAGTGAGCGGCTAAGGTTATAGAGAGGCGAGTCTGCGGGCGCCAGTTCCCGGTGCTAAGCGCACCAGTCAGCCAGGCGGGGGGCGTTATGACATTTTACACTTCCAACCTGGAGCATAGGTTCCGCTCTTGCGACTCAACTCCTGGCCGGCCGGGTAAGTCAAGAGGTGAGGGCCTAATCAATCCGGGAATTAATGGAGAATCGGGTCCGTGTTGTCGCCACTCACCAACAGATCGTCACAAGCTGCCCTGCGGGATTATTATGATTATTATTGTTGGTTGATGGCCCAGATATGTGCCTGTGCCCTACGACCGTAGCTGGTCTTTCCATAGGTACTCTATCCCAAATGTATGATGCTGATTTTTTTCAGCCATTTCGATGTTGGTCCCGTTGAAAAAGTTGTTCAGTTTGATGGTCTGAGCATCCTCTTGAAAACCGTCAGCATATTTAGGTTGGACCCTGTATTTTATTTATACATATATTACATTACCTACATAGTTATTTTTTTTATTTCCGATAAAAAATGAACAGCTTCAACTGGGAATCTAGGGTACGATAACTTTTGACTCTGGATATCCCACGAGAAACGAGGAAAAAACCAGTGATATTTTTGGTAAACAGTAGGTAACTAGTTACCTAATGTTTTATGATTATCACAATGATTAAGGGGTGGTTCAAGAACCACGGTTTCAACTCGGTGAGTGCCGTATACTGAAATAGGATAAGTATGCTAAATGATTTTTTTTTAGATCAATTTTTTTTTATCGATTACCTACCTACTAGCAGCGCCCGCAGACCCACCGACTTTAAATACTCATAACTTTTTATTGAATGAACAGATAGCGATAAATAAATGGGTTCAGTATAAATATTTAAGCGCAAAAACAAATAGATAAAAATAAAAAATCATTGTGTCATTTAATAAACGCCCCAATTCATTTTTTTACAAATATTTTACCAATTTGCTCCACGTTTACAAGTTTACAATATTGTTATAAATACCAGATAATTAATTATTTCATTTTTATTTTATCACCATATGTTAATTATATTTAACAATACACAGAGGGATAAGATAATTAATATACAAATAAACATGAAAACAGCTAATAATATATACAAGTACTAATACATTAAAATTATAAACCTAATCTAAATTATATAATACATCTACAAAAAAAAAAAAAAAAAAAAAAACTGGGTTATGAATATGATAAATTAAGCATTACTGGGAGTTGTCCCCCGTTGGAAATGTGCCCATTATTGAAGCTGCGTTCCCTCGTTGTATGGCCAAAGATATTCTTTGGACCAAAAAGGAGCCGGAACGAGGGTCGCAGCCTTTTTCTTTTAAGCGTCGTCCTATGTCCCTGATGAAACCTTTCGCCTCAGAGCACCACGGCCCAGCCGTCTCAACGGCGACCGGTACAAAGTCGTACATTGGTTCCAGGTTAGAGTACCTGTCGTGCTTCAGCCTGGCTGCATTCTCGGCCGCTGAGCCGGCAGCACGTGTGGTGTGGGGCAAGTGAGAGGGTGCGAATGTGCTGACGCACGTTGCATCCCACAACAGGCTACGGCCTCTCTTCCATGGAACCAATGTAAGGCCATCCGGTCTTTTACCGTCGGTACGACTCAGGCCAGGGGGCTCCATCAGACAGGGAACATCAGCAGAGACCAAGGCGCGGCGGATTATATCGTTTAAGGTGTGATGGCGCGGACGTCTCCCGACACACTTGAAACAACTAAGGCCATGATGCCCGTTTGCTTCCACTGCTGCGCCACAGATGCAGCGGTGTGGTTCGCATACTTTGCAACCGAGCCTGAGAGCTGCAGCTACCCTCACAGAGTCATTGTCTAGCAACGTTCCTAGCTGTGATGAGGGAAGCGCATGTAGCCAAGCTCCTGACTCGGCTTTGCAAGCAGCCTTGAGGCGAGCCACGTCGCTTCCTGAGGCAGCGTTCGTCAGGATTGTGATCATCTGTTTAGAACTTATGTCGTCCCAGTTTCTCTGCGCTTTTGGGTTGTCGGGCCACTCAACACTAGGGAACAGGGTCGACCAAGCTGCGAGGGCCTCCGGTACGAAAGGGACGTGGAAGTTGTCACCTTCGATGGACAAAATGCGAGTGACAAGATCCACTGTTCCATGTGCGGAGGCCAGGAACGCAACTAGGCCGAGATCCTGAACGCGGCGTATCCCGAGGCCACCGTGGCGGACAGGGAGAGCGGCCTGACACCACTATGTTGGACATTGTCACACAAATTATCTAGACACATTTAGAGTAGGTAGGTACTAGAATCTAGCCTGGACTTGTACCTATTATGATCACTAGAAACCTAATAGGATATTCGCAAAAATAAATTTTAGACTTTCCGTGCTAAATGCAATCAGATCAGCTGATAATAATAGTAATCTTTAATTAGAAGCAAACGTTCGTATAAAAAGTCAATATTTCCTTTAGATTTCTTAGGAGAAGATGGTCAGCATCATGGGTAAAATCACCCAGCAAAGTAATGCAACTGTTTAACCTAACACCCTGTAGATACAAAAATCCATGACTTTGACTCGGTGCGGGTAAAAATATTCATATTCATTAAACAAATATTTGTCAATTACGGGATTCGAACCCTTACGGGATTATAATAAAATTATTATGAGGTGAAGGTGACCTTGATGATTGAAACTTCCATGACTCGGGTACAAGTACAAACATTCATATTCATCGTACAAATATTTATCCCTTACGGAGTTCGTACCCGCGACCCTTGGCACAACAGCAGGCAGGTTCACCACCGACTGAGCTATCGTACCGTCAACATAATGAATAATTACTAAACTTCGACATTGAACTTTAACGTAGTTTATGAATGGCGGTTCACCCATCTGGTTTTATCTGGTAAGCGAAAAATTCTTGGTAAATGGGTTTTTTACATCTCAAGTAAAGAAAAACGGCCAAGTGCGAGCCGGGCTACTCGCGCACTGAGGGTTCCGTACTATCACACAATACAGGAGGTAACTTATAAGTGAGGTTGCACCCTGCCTATATTGTAATAGCTTTAGAACTGTGATTGTATCTGTGTTAACTTTGTTAGTAATCCTAAATCTGAATAAATAAATAAAGTAAATGCATGACATATTAAAGGGGGAGCTTCAGGAGTGCGATTTTTGAATCTCATTCGGTGAGCTCAGCAGTCGAAAATGTCAAAATTACTATGGAGTTATGCATCTTTCTACTGCTGATTTGACTTTAAAAAATCGCACTACTGAATTTGTATTTTTAAAAGTCAAAAAACAGTAGAAAAGATGCATGAGAACGCTTTTGTATGAGATTTAAAAACCGTTCAAACTCACCGATGACATTCAAAAATCGCACCCCAGGAGTGCGATTTTTGAATCTCATTCGGTGAGCTCAGCTGTTGAAAATGTCAAAATTACTATGGAGATATCTTTCTACTGCTGATTTGTCTTTCAAAAATCATACTTCAGGAGTGCAATTTTTGAAAGCCAAATCAGCAGTAGAAAGATGCGTATCTCCATAGTAATTTTGACATTTTCAACTGCTGAATTCAGCAAATGAGATTCAAAAATCGCACTCCTGGTCTTAACAATGTTACAATTTGTAATTCAATACCTACTTGTACTTTGTATATTTTGTTTTGTTTAAAAGAAGTGTGTTGTAGAGTTTCTGGCCGCATCTTCTCTACAACGGAACACCTTCCGAAGCGGTGGTAGAATCAAAAATGAAGTCAAAAAGTTATCTACTTATGTGATATTATTTTGAATAAAAATTTTGACTTTGACTTTGAGTGGTGTTACAAATCGTACATAATAAATAAAGCCAATAAGAATCATAATAATCATGTAATGATACATATTTTGTGGAAATATCCTACAATATACAGGCACGATTACCTCCAATAGATACAGGGCCGCCGACGCGCACCACACATCTATGATTATGCACTGATATAAGCAACGGGATAGAGCGAGATCGGAATAGTGCGACCTTGAAATGGCCAATCATGTTGCATTATTTCGTATCCGCACCTACCGCCAAAAATTGTGACTTCGGGTCTTTCATCATGTGGATCTATTGGGGGTAATCTGTGCCTACGCCCTCTGAAGCTAGCTAGGATGGACAGCGTAGGCATTAGGAACGGTCCCGTTTTCACCCTTTGGGTACGGAACTCTAAAAACTAAAAGGATAAGTAACCAAAATGATAATTACTATCACGAAATTTGGTTAAATGTTATCACAAAACGACGCGTTGTTATTGTAATACATATTAATATTTAAGGATAAATATGCGTTAGGTACAATAGATAAATCAATTTGTATTTATACAAGAGTGGTGCTAGTTGGAATTGTGATAGGTACGTACCTAAGTACATTTAATAAATAATTGTTTTTTTTTTTAAATCACCGAATACCCAATCTTTACCTACTATTATCAAACTGTAACATAAGTACCTAGCAAGCACGTATCCAGACTTTGGGTTCGGGGGGGGGGGGGATAATTTATTTCGGGGGGGGATTTTCACTGAAAAACGAGGAAAAATGTTTAGCTGTAACCACTGTTCCATACAAATATTAGGATTTCGGGGGGGGATAAATCCCACCTATCCCCCCCCCTGGATACGTGCTTGGTACCTAGGTCTATTCTATACAAAAACCCGGCCAAGTACGAGTCGGACTTACGCACGGAGGGGTCCGTACCACCATATAATATAACCAAAAAATAACGTCTACCAAAATTGGAATCATTCCCGTTACGTCGCTTCCCATGACGCCGCTTTTGTGATGTGCCTCGGTTTTATTCCCAATATTCCCATCAGGCACGTATCCAGGGGGGGGGGGGGGGGGGATAGGTGGGATTTATCCCCCCCCGAAATCCGAATATTTGTATGGAAAAGTGATTACAGCACTTACTTTTTCATTGTTTTTATATGAATATCCCCCCCCGAAATTTAAATGTCCCCCCCCGAAACAAAAGTCTGGATACGTGCCTGATTCCCATCATGTCGCTCGATGCATTTCTTCTGTTCCCGGCACGTCGCTCGTCATTCTGACAGCTAGTTTTAGCACAGAGGATTGTAGTTTTAGATTCCCATCATATATGTGGGTACCAGGCGACGACATAAAATAATATTACTATACTATTATGTTATATGAACACCTCGTTTTCTATCCTTCCGTCTGTCTGTCACATTTTTCTCAGATACCGAAACTGAATATTGGCACAGATATAGTAGATTACACACCGAGGGCAGGAAAGTAAGAAAGGTCTCAGATCTCATGTAATTGTGCAACAAACATGTGATCTGAGGCTTTCTTATTTAGGTACTGCCCGAGGTTAGTATACTACTTTTCTCCTCGCACGGAGGTGAAAGCGGCAACTTCGTTTAGCGCAGCAGCATAAGAATAGTTTAACTATTCTTATGGCAGCAGGCCGATAATTGACGCTTTCCATCCGGGGAGGGGAGAATAGTAAGAAGATTACGCACCGAGGGCAGGAAAGTAAGAAAGGTCTCAGATCTCATGTAATTGTTCAACAAGCATGTGCTTTCTTATTTACTGCCCGAGGTTAGTATATTATTTTTCTCCTCGACGTAGGTGGAAAGTGGCAACTTTGTTTAGAGCAGCGGGACGACAATTGACGCTTTCCGTCCGGAGGGGAGAAATAGTAATTAATAGTCATCATCATCATCATCTCAGCCGATGGACGTCCACTGCTGGACATACGCCTCCCCCAAGGATCGCCATAACGACCGGTCCTGCGCTGCCCTCATCCAACGGTTTCCCGCCGCCTTCACCAGGTCGTCGGTCCACCGTGTGGGGGGCCTACCCACGCTGCGCTTTCCGGTACGCGGTCGACACTCGAGAACCTTCCGGCCCCATCGGCCATCGGTTCTGCGAGCAATGTGCCCTCCCCACTGCCACTTTAGTTTAGCAATTCTTTGGGATGTCAGCTACTCTGGTTCTTCTGCGGATTTCTTCATTTCTGACCCGATCTCGCAGGGAAACCCCGAGCATAGCCCTCTCCATTGCCTCTCCCTCCTCTCCTTTGGGTGACTTTCAGCCTATTTATGAGGCCTTAATAGGCAATAAAATTAATAGTCCGTTATCATAAATGAAGTTAAATAAGTACAACTTTTATATTTAGAAGAGCAGCCAAGGCACTTTACTCCATTTACAAGAAAACTCTAAATTTGTAGTTATTTATTTTTCTATTTCTTCATTCGGTATTTACTGTTTTTTTTTTAAATTAATATTGTAATAATAATAAGTGAACTTACCCAACAGAAAATCCCACAGAGCGACATGGCCTCAGGCCAAGCTCTTCAATAAAGATTAAAAAAAAAAAAAAAAGAAAGAGAAGTTGGGCGCAATTTTGAGGGGTAGAAAGGGTAGCCAAAAATATTTTCTGCAATATCGTGTGGGGTATCATTTGAAAGCTTATGAAAAGCAAAGGGGGCGGCTGATACATTCTCATATACCAAGATCCGACCACAATATTATTATTAATATATTTCAAGGTCGGATCTATTAGAGTTATAATTTGCAGGGAAGATTTAGCAGATATTAAACTACTTTCACTGTTTATTTACTTGGTTTTATTCCTTTTATGAGTTTACAGATCTTAGTACAACGTCCATCTTGCAATCTTATTTTTACCACACATATCCATAGATAATAGACAAAAGCAAGTACACATCGCAATGACTGCGTTCCAAATTATACAATTCTAACACCCTTCCTCGATTAAAAGTTTTACAAAATTTGTTAATCGCAATATGATCATATTATGGAAATCTTACTTTACAATTAATTGGTACCTTACTTTGAACAATAACCTTTCATAAAACAAATTCCACAAGTTACAAAATGTTAAGCTTGGAACGTAGAAAATTAAAAATATCGAATGACAAACTCTTCGTGAAAATATCAGCAGTATTGTTTTTAGAATCTACATACATTATTTTCAGTTTACCACTGATAACTAAATCTTTAATAAAATGATAGCGAGTATCAATATGCTTTGTTCGCTTACTGTTCTCATAAGAGTTGGTCATGTCGATTGCACCTTTGTTATCAACAAATAAGACACTTTTCACTTCTTTCACTTTAAAGTCCTTGCACAGTCCTTCACAATTTAAAATGTCACAAACACTAGTTGCTGCGGCGATATATTCAGCCTCAGCAGATGATAAGGCTACACAACCTTGTCTGCGAGAAAACCAAGACACGGGGTTCCCACAGTAGAATGTTACTGAGCCACTTGTGCTTCTTCTATCCATTTGATTAGTGGCCCAATCGGCGTCAGAGTAAGTTTCTATAGTTATATCTGTTTTCTTCTTTGTGTAAGTAATTCCTTTTTCCTTTGTATCTTTCAGATATCTAAGTACTCTCTTTGCTTCTGTCCAAACACTTCTGGTAGGTTTATCTAAAAATTTACTTAGGTAGGATGTAGCGTAAGTTATGTCTGGCCTTGATACGGTGCTTACAAACATGAGGCTCCCAATTAATTCTCTGTATGGTATATCTATTATTGCATCATCTGTGTTAGCCTGGAAACCTTTTGTCATTGGTGTTTTTGTACCATTACATTCTTGCATGTTGAATTTATTTAGCATTTTTTCAATCTGTTTAGTTTGTGTTATCTTCAATAATCCTTCATTTCTTTCTATTTCCATGCCAAGAAAATGTTTTACTTCTCCTAAATCTTTAGCTTCAAATTCTTTCTTCAGTTTTTCTGTCATGTTCGTTATTCCTTTGTCACTTCCAGTCAGTAATATATCATCGACGAATACTACCATGTATATGTCTGTTCCAGTATACATACAAAAGTCATTTTGTGATCTTTTCATTCCATTACTTTCTGCAAAGTCGTTGAATCTCTTATTCCAGCATTTTGGACTGTCTTTCAAACCATATAGTCCTCTATTTAGTTTCAAAACTTTTCCTTTTTGTTTAGGCAGCCCTTCCGGTATCTTGATGTAAGTTTCTTTTTCAAGTTTTCCGTTTAGAAATGCAGTAGGTATATCAAGTTGTTTTATTTTCCAATCGTTTTGTACTGCTTGTGCCATTAACATTCTTATCGTTGAAATTCGGGCAACAGGTGCATAATTGTTCTCATAGCCAACGCCCCTCACCTGGAAGCCCTTTGCTACCAATCTTGCCTTTTTTGTCTTATCTTCTTTCTCTCTGAATACCCATTTTACATCAATAGCCTTTTGGTTTTTAGGTAGTTCTGTCAAAGTCCATGTTTCCATTTTTTTCAGTGAATTTAACTCTTTTTCTATTGCTTCTTTCCATTCTTCGTCTTGTATTGCTTCTTCATATGTTATTTCTTCTAGTTGTGTAAGTAAACAGTACGATATATTGGTTTCATAGTCTTGTAAATAATCTGGTGTTTTTATTATTCTTCCTGATGATGTAGTTTTAGGTTGTTCTTGTCTATTTTCTTCATAACTTTCTTCTCTATTTGGTTCTTCCATATCACTTAATTTTTCTTCTTCTGAGTCACTTTCTGTTTCCATTTCTTCTTGATTTTCAAATATTGGCTCTTCAAATAAATTTCTTTCATCTGTCTTTTCCGGATTTGGCTCTTCTTGTTTATATTTGAAATTTTTTTAATTGAATATAGCATCTCTTGTAATGTGTACTGTATTAGTTTGTGGGTCCCATAGTTTGTGCCCACCGGGACAGTAGCCAATAAAAATCATTTCTTTTGCTCTTGCACTTAGCTTGTCTGCTTTTGGTACTAGCACTTTCCAAGCCTTACAACCAAATACCTTTAATTTCTTCAGATCTAAGTATCCAAACCATATTCGAGCAGGTATTTCTCCATTCAGGGCGACTGTGGGGCATCTATTTAGTTCATAAGCTGACGCTTGCATAGCTTGTCCCCATAGGTGTTTAGGTAGGTTGGTATCAGCAAACTTTGTCCTTGTTTTGTTCATTAATGTCCTGTTCATTCTTTCTGCTTTCCCGTTTTGTTGCGGAGTGTATGGTTTTGTATATTCCAAAATAATTCCTTTTCTTTGACACCAGTCTTTGAAATAGTTTGAAGTAAACTCACCTCCATTGTCTAGTCTTATTCTCTGAGTTTTGCAGTTTTTCTGAGTCTTTAGTTCTGTGATGTAGTTGATTAAATTTCTTTCAGCTTCACTTTTATTCTGCAGCAGTTTTACAACAGTGAAATGGGAGTAGTCATCAATTATTACCTGAAAGTATCGGTATCCTTCTGCAGTGGGTGGTTCTATTGGCCCACTTAAATCAGTATGAATTAACTGTCCTATCTTAGTTGTTCTTTTTTCATTTCTGTAGAATCTTGGTCTTGTAGCTTTACTCGTTATGCATTCTGTACATGGTTCATTACTTACTGGTAGTTTCAATATTTTCATTCCTCCTGTATTCAAATGTCCTAATCTTTTGTGCCAAATGTCTGCTTCGGATAAATTTTTCTCATCTTGCGTATTATATGAATGTTCCTCTTTATTTTTAGTCATTATTTCCATATTTAGTATGTATAGCTTGTTGTGTTCTTGTGCGTGTAATGTTATTCTTTCATTTTTAATTTTAAATCCGTTTGCATCGATATTTATGTAAAATCCTTTTTCAGTTAATTTCTTGACGGAGAGTAAGTTGTGTGTTATATCTTTTACAATTAGCGCTTCAATATTGATTCTTTTACCATTACATGTTGTTTCTAAAATTCCCTTTTTCTTTGCTGTCATTGTCGTATTGTTCGCAATATAAATTTTCACTTCTTCTTTTAGATTACTATGGATTTCATGTGTTCTTCTAATTCTGCTCTGACATAATGATCTGAGGCACCAGAGTCTAAAATGAATATATTTGCGTTTTGCATTGTTACTGTATTTAAGGCTATAAATGATTCATACGGTGGATTGTTTGAATTGTTCCCATACGAGTGGTCTTGTCTGCCTCGGCCTCTACCTCTTTCGTTAAATCCTCTTTTTCTCATATATCTATTTCCTGTACCTCTTCCTCTTGACTTGCATTGAGAGCTTTTATGTCCTGGTTTTTGACAATTATAGCAAATTATGATATTTGAACCTTGAAATGCGGTTTCATCCTGGTGAGAATTGCAGACTTTGAGTTCTTCATCTAAGAGTTTCGCTTTAACGAATTCTACGGTTGGACTTACGTGTAGAGTTTCTAATGCCGTTGATATTGTATTATACTTTTCTGATAGTCCTTGTAATAAATATGTAACTTTTTCTTCCTCGTCGAGCTTTTTCTCTGCACTTTCTAATTCCCTCGTTAACATGTCAAATCTAGTGAAATATTCTTCCATTTTTTCGTTGTCTCCAAGTTTTAGTTTTATTAGCTTTTTTTTTATATGAATTCTTGAAGTTATCGTTTTACGTTCAAAAACTTTGTTGAGTGTTTCAAACATTTCGTACGCACTTTTTGCCTCTTTGATAAGATCTAAATGTTTGTCCGTGATGCATTGTACGATGATTGATTTTGCTCGAGCGTCTGCGAGGCTGTCCGTCGTTATTTCCTTTATTGTCTTGTGTAATTGTCTTTCTTCCAGTAACATACTAACACGGAATTTCCAGCTATTGAAATTTTCGGCTGAAAGTTGAGGCAGATGAGACGAATATGATGAATTTATGTTTCCACTAATGGCGGCAGCTCCCGTGCCGGCCATGGCTTCTTTCGGTTTTTCTTTTCCTTCCAATTCCATTTTTCTTCGTGATTAGCCCATAACCTATTAGAGTTATAATTTGCAGGGAAGATTTAGCAGATATTAAACTACTTTCACTGTTTATTTACTTGGTTTTATTCCTTTTATGAGTTTACAGATCTTAGTACAACGTCCATCTTGCAATCTTATTTTTACCACACATATCCATAGATAATAGACAAAAGCAAGTACACATCGCAATGACTGCGTTCCAAATTATACAATTCTAACAGGATCTTGGGCTATCAAGGAATGCGTATCTCGTGGTTGTGTCGACAAGCTCATATGTATGCAGGCTAACATGTTGTTTTTTTTGTTTTCAGAAACCAAAAGCGTGTCATCATGAAACTTGTCATGAAACTGGTGTTTATCCTCGTGATAGTCTCTCTTTTTGTCACCATGAAGTCCGACGCTCATACTTTCTACAGGGTTGACGATTGTCCACCTGGTAGTATGTACAGTACAGTCACACAGAATTGCATATTAAACCCTAGCGATAAACTTGTCCTTGCATACATACAACATGTTCCACATAATTAATAATTTTCAAAGAATCAAATTATTATTTTTTTAAATATATTTACTAGCCTGGTTACAAGACCTTTAGGCTAAATCTTATTTTATTTCAATTTATCTTCTGTTTTCACGTTAAAACGTTCGTGTTCGATGTTTTGACGCTTCTTTGGAGTTTTTGGAGACAATCGAAAGACGCAGGAAACGCAGAGAAGTCCACAGGAAAGAGGTGAACCGACCGCTTTGCCGCGCTAAAATCACGGAACGCTTTTCCTGTTTACGACCACACCATCATATTTCACTGAACTGTATATTTTTCACTTGCACGACACTTTGTTTCGCAAAACAACACCAATTTTACGAACCAAAACTCACTATAAACAATAAAAATTCGATGAAATATGAGGACTCCAAACGTCAGCTATCAAATCCCGCCAAAAACTCCAATCAAAATAACGGCTCATAGTGTTGCCAAATCAAAATTACACAATACTACTATTTATATCTTTATCTCAAATTATTAAATCAAATTACTCGTCTCGACCAATTTTACGATTATTTTTAATTATTACACGTGAAATTTAAGCGTATTAATGAGTATCTTAATTATTTTGAACATCATTTTATTATCTTGACTCTGCTAAACTGGTAAATGGTGCAAGATTTGCAACAATTAACAAGCGCGAAACGCACTCATTGACATTTTGTAAGGAGACTACAGACCTTAGCAAAGATAAAAGACCTTGGTTCCACTTGAATGAGGTGTACGCACCTGATTGATGTTCCCGAGTTCACTTCGTCACTATGGCAATGACAGACCACAATGTGTCATTTTGTGTTGTTTTCATGTTCTTTGTTTGAACGAGCTGGTCTATCGCTAGAGTAATAATATGTCTATGCGGAATTGTGAAGTTATCAGTGAAAAGTATGACAACATTGAATATGATTAACTATAGTACACAAAATTGATGTTATAATTAAATGTGAGACTAAATTTTTTTTTATATAAAATGCTAAGTAGGGTATGCTAAAGAAATAAATTATTACGTTTAACTACTTATTTTTTCCTAGAGTGGCCTGTACGAATTCTGATTGCTGACTAAGGGGGACTAGGGGGGAGTGCTATTTTTGAAACTCATTCGCTGAGCTCAACAGTTGAAAATGTCAAAATTATTATGGAGATAGCATCTTCCTACTGATGATTTGACTTTCGAAGATTATACTTCAGGAGTGCGATTTTTGAAAGTCAAATCAGCAGTAGAAAGATGCATAGGTATATTCATAGTAATTTTGACATTTTCAACTGCTGAGCTCAGCGAATGAGATTCAAAAATCGCACTCCAGGCAAGGAGGTACTAATACATATCGCCTCGCCCGAACACTTTAACTTAATCACACTTTTTTGTCTTAATAATGTAATTTTTTTGTGTTTTTTATGTTTTTGTTAGTACTTACTGACTGTGTAATATATTGATTTTGTAATGTGTTTTTCTTAAGACAAATAAAGAAATTCTATTCTATTCTATTCTATTCTTTCCACTGCTGATTTGACTTTCAAAAATCGCTCTCCTGTAGTATGATTTTTGAAAGTCAAATCAACAGTAAAAAGCTGCGTAGTATCTCCGTAGTAATTTTGACATTTTAAACAGCTGAGCTCACCGAATGAGATTCAAGAATCGCACTCCTTGGTCGGAAAAAAAAACATTATTTTTTAAATTTTATAAAACAAACAGTTCAAAATGTTTTAAACAAGTGTTTTTTTCTTTTGTGTTTAGGCCATTAATTTCAAATAAATTAGACCTATAATATTTGATTTCTAGACTAGGTATTTTCAAATTCGCCATAATAAATTCAATATGTACAAAAATCTGTCAGTGGATAAACATTTATTTTATGTTACGTATCTCTAATCAATACTGAACGCTTTACATTCTAACAATTCTAACTAATCTTCATTTTTAATAGGGGAAACCCCAATATTCATATTATTTTATGTTTAAAATAAGGGTAATACCCTAGTGCTATCATGGCGGTATAGAAATATATTGATTAGACAGATTCGAATTTCAAAAACTCTTTCTACGCTAGCGGATAAAATGCACTTTTGCACTTAGATTTCGAATGATAAACAGAATCTTTCTGAGCATGTGAGGTGAAAATATTTTTACTACTTTTTCAGTTTCTAAAAAAGTAGAAATTAATTTTTGAATACCGCAAACGCGCGACTTTTTGTGCTCGCACCGGATCGGATCTCGGATCTCACTTGCGCATACTTGCGCACGTGCACGGCGCGTAGCGTGCGCGTGCGCGAGAACGGACACGGAGCGAGGGTGGCGACGCACAAGCTAAGAATTCAGTTTGATGGTCTGATCATCCCCTAGAAAAACCGTTAGCATATTAAGTTGGACCCTGTAGTAAATTGAAATTTTTTGTTATCAAATTCCGATAAAAATGAACAGCTTATACGTAGGTATGTAGGTACTCAATTGGGAGTACGATAACATTTGACACTGGAATTCCCGCGCCGCACCGAAGAAAAAACTAGTGATATTATTTGGTAAACAACTGCACACCTAATGATTAACTAAAGGGGTGGTTCAAGAACCAAGGTTTCAGTTCGTGAGTGCGGTAGGTACTGTACTTGTATGATAAAATAAGATTTAATGTTGATTTCTTTCTGCTGTTTTTCTTTTACGCTAGCGCAACGCCAGCTCCGTGTTTTATTCAAAAGACGTATTTATATCTCCGGACCCTGAAGACCTAGCCTCATTATATTTTGGATGCCCTAGGGCACTATTTAAGCACTATTTTTTGGGTGTAAAATCGTTGCTGCAATGCAAGCTGTTTTAGCCACACAAAATGTGTACGCTACCTTGACGTCAAGCTAGCGTACCAGCCCCTCTAGCATGCCACCGCCGAGAAAACGACAAAAATCGAGACGTGCCTCCATCTTTATTATTTTACATACGCCAAAAAGAGCGCGCATGACGTTTTTCTCGTTTAAACGCTTTGTCGTGGGTGGCATGCTAGCCGAGCTGGTAAAAAAAATTTTTTTCTCGTGAAGGATAGGCACTATTTATTTGACCTAGGTACTAATTAGGCACTATTTAGGCACTATTTTTTGACACTTATCCTAGCCTGATCCCTTTCATGTGTACGCTAGCTATACGGACACCCCGTTTTCACCCTTTGGGTACGGAACTATAAAAATTATAAGGATAACTAACATGATAATTACTATCACAAAAGGTTAAAAGTAGTTTACCTACATACTTCATAAGTATAAAATATGCATTACAAATAGATACAGATTTAATATCAATTTGTGTCTATACAAGAGTGGTGCTACCTGGAACTGTGATAGGTACGTAAGTACATTTCATAAATAATTTAACTAAGTGTAATTTTTTTTTTGTTAT
Source organism: Agonopterix heracliana (assembly GCA_963693445.1). Lineage (NCBI taxonomy): Eukaryota > Metazoa > Arthropoda > Insecta > Lepidoptera > Depressariidae > Agonopterix > Agonopterix heracliana. The sequence continues at coordinate 1,572,611 of OY856334.1, forward strand.
CACCGAATTCCGAATCCGAAAAAGGAGGACAGGAAAGTAAAAAAGGTCTCAGATCTCATGTAATTGTGGAAAAAACATGTGATCTGAGGCTTTGATATTGCCCGAGGTTAGTAGGTATACTATTATTCTCCTCGACGGAGGTGGAAAGCGGCAACTTCGTTTAGCGCAGCGGGACGATAATTGACGCTTTCCGTCTGGAGGGGAGAAATTTATTATAATTTATAAATGTAGTTAAAAAAGTACAACTTTATATTAGGGGGCAATTTAGGGGGTAGAAAGGGTAGACAATTTTTTTTTCTGCAATTTCTTGTGAGGTATAATTTGAAAGCTTATGAAAAGCAACGGTTGGTACATTCTTATATACCAAGATCCGACCACAATATTATTATTACTATATTTCACGGTCGGATCATGGGCTGTCAAGGAATGCGTGTCGCATCATCGCATGGTTGTGTCGACAAACTCATAATGTGTCCAGGCTAACAGGTTTTTTTTTTGTTATTTTTGGTTTTATTTTGTTATTTCTGAAAACAAAAAAAAATCCTCGTGATCGTCTGTATGTTTGTCACCATGAAATCCGACGCTATGACTTTCCACAGGAATTATGTTTGTCCTGTTGGTTATAATTATAATATAATAGCAAAGGAGTGTGTAGCTATCAATGAAGAGTTTGAAAACATTGAATATGATTATAATACACAAAATTGATGTTAAAATTAGAAGTGAGACTTAATATTTTTTCTAAATAAAATATTATGCTGTAGAAATAAGTAGGTACTGTTGTACTAAACCAATATACATATTAATCTATGCTGTACTAACACAGAGGAAGTCTCCGTCTCGTCTCGGCCGGCACCCTCCCTCTCGCGTCAACGCCATCTATCGCGGTTTATTGGAACTACGTTTTACTAGTAATCTGTGCGTACAGCCTTAGATGAAAATAAAATTAATGGATAGGCCTAAAGCGCGGTAAGTTGAAGCAAACTGCTGGTGCACTTGGCCCATACAAACTAGCGCCATTATCTGTCAAATCTAGGGCACTTGCATACAAATTTGAAGTAAACCTTTCATTTGTTTTGCCTCATTTTCCTGGTTTGAAATGTTCGCGTAAGGCCTATCCATTAATTTTATTTTGATCTAAGCGTACAACCCTCCGAAGCTAGCTAGGATGGACAGCGTAGGCATTAGGACCGTCCCGTTTTCACCCTTTGGGTACGGAACTCTAAAAACTAAAAGGATAAGTAACTAAAATGATAATTGCTATCACGAAATTTGGTTAAATGTTATCACAAAATGACGCGTTGTTATTGTAAAACATTTTATACTTATGAAGTAGTATATTCATAAGTATAAATATGCATTACGAATAGATACAGATTTAATATCAATTTGTGTTTATACAAGAGTGGTGCTAGTTGGAATTGTGATAGGTACGTAGGTAGGTACCTACATTTCATAAATAATTTAACTAAGTGTATTTTTTTTTGTAATCACCGAATTCAGAATCTTTACTATTAAGTATATTATAGTAGATTACACACCGAGGGCAGGAAAGTAAAAAAGGTCTCAGGGGTGCGATTTTTGAATGTCATCGGTGAGTTTGAACGGTTTTTAAATCTCATACAAAAGCGTTCTCACGCATCCTTCTACTGCTTATTTGACTTTAAAAAATCGCACTCCTGAATTATGATTTTTGGAAGTCAAATCAGCAATAGAAAGATGCATATCTCCATAGGAATTTTTACATTTTCAACTGCTGAGCTCACCGAATGAGATACAAAAATCGCACTCTAGATCTCATGTAATTGTACCTACAACAAACATTGTGATTTGAGGCTTTCTTATTTACAGCCCGAGGTTAAATTAAAATTAAATTTAAATTAAAAATCATTTTATTGTCTCAATACAGTTTTTCTTACAATCTAAGTATATATATATAAAAAAAAAAAAAAGTAGGTATAGGTAGGTAAACAATTTTTCTCCTCGACGGAGGTGGAAAGCGGCAACTTCCTTTAGCGCAGAGCGGGCCGATAATTGACGCTTTCCGTCTGGAGGGGAGAAATAGTAGATTCGCGCAGGAAAGTAAGCAAGGTCTCAGATCTCATGTAATTGTTCAACAAACATAACTGTGCTTTCTTATTTACTGCCCGAGGTTAGTATACTATTTTTCTCCTCGACGGTGTTGGAAAGTGGCAACTTTGTTTAGCGCAGCGGGACGAGAATTGACGCTTTCCGTAAGAAAGGAGAAATTCTTTCCGGAGGTTCCTTTCCGGAGAAATAGTAATTAATAGTCCGATAAAATGAAGTTAAAAAAGATTAAGTAGGTAAGTACTCGTAAGTACAACTTTTATATTTTTAGGGGGCAATTTTGGAGGGTAGAAAGGGTAGGTACACATTTTTTTTCTGCAATATCGTGTGGTGTATCATTTGAAACCTTATGAAAAGCAAAGGGGGCGGCTGATACATTATCATATACCAAGATCCGACCGTAAAATTATATTTTTTTTTTACGGTCCGATCCCGTGTTATTAAAGGAAGAAAGCGTGTCGCATTGTGTTGTGTCGAGTAGCTCATTATGTGTCCAGGCTAACAGGGGTGCGATTTTTGAATGTCATCGGTGAGCTTGAACGGTTTTTAAATCTCATACAAAAACGTATTCTCATGCATCTTTCTACTGCTTATTTGACTTTAAAAAATCGCACTCCTGAATTATGCTCAGCAGTTGAAAATGTCAAAATTACTATGGAGATACGCATCTTTTTACCCGACTGCGACAGAAGGAGGGTTATGTTTTTCGAGCGTATGTATGTATGTGGCGGGACCATCTGGATGCTTTCGATGACGCTTGGCCAGAGCATGCCCAGGACAGAGATGGTTGGAAGATTAAAGGGGAGGCCTTTGCCCAGCAGTGGGATGAAATAGGCTAGTAAAAAAAAAAAATGTATGTATGTATGTATGTTTGTATGTCTATTTCTTTGTCACGCGCTACAGCCTAAACGGCTTGATGGATTTTAACGTATGAGGTGTCGTTAGATTCGTAAAAATCGTGAGAGTATCATAGGGTACATTATTTTAATATGGCGTATGCGAATTAAAAAAGAGAGGGGGGAGAATCCAATTTTTTTCGTAAAAAAATACAATATGGGTATCAAATGAAAGCTGGTGAAGAGCAGATTCCAAATATATATATACATTATAGTATTTTTATGCAACCATTTTGACACAAGACTAAAAAGTATGAAATAAACTAAATTATTTAGAAAAACAAAAAACCCGACAAACCAATAACCAACAAATAGGTCATTTTTCTTTGTCCCCGTTTGCGATACCTACCTACCTAATAAGTAATAACATTCAAATTGTATTAATTTGCTCAAACAAAGTTATTATAGCTGATTTTAAGGAGCTTGTTTTTATCTTTTCAGTTAATAGTTTTTTATGCAGTCGGGTTTTTTGTTTTTCTAATTACTGCTGAATTACCTTTCAAAAATCATACTCAAGGAGAGCGATTTTTGAAAGTCAAAACAGCAGCAGAAAGATGCGTATCTCCATAGTAATTTTGACATTTTCAACTGCTGAGCTCAGCGAATGAGATTCAAAAATCGCACTTCAGGTTGTCTTTTTTGTTTTCAGAAACCAGAAGCGAGTCATCATGAAACTTGTCATGAAACTGGTGTTCATCCTCGTGCTCGTCTGTATGTTTGTCACCGTGAAGTCCGGAACCATTTTATCTGACGACCCCATGTTTAGAGTTTGTCCTCTTGGCACCGAGTATGATATACGCTCTAAGGAGTGTGTAGCTATCAATGAAGATATTGAAAACATTGAAAATGATTTTTTTATACGAGATTGATGTTAACTTAAAAGTGAGACTTAATATTTTTTTTAATTAAAATATTATGCAGTAGAAATAAATTATTATTTGACTTATTTTTTCCTAGAGTGGCCTGTACCTGTACTCTACATGCTGTGTTATCATAAAAAGGCTTCCGCACATTGCAGCGATATTATCGAGCGATATTATCGACAGCGATATCGCGACACCTTACACACTGCAGCGATTCCGCGATTTGCGTCACGCATGTGCCCTTCACTGAATGTAGTAGAAAGAGATTGCGTCAGGTTGCGATAATATCGCGGCAGTGTGTAGGATCGAGCGCGTCCTCATACAAAATGTACTGAGAACAATTATCGCAAAATCGCAGTGATATTATCGCTCGATAATATCGCGGCAGTGTGTAGGATCGCGCGCGTCCCCATACAAAATGTACTGAGAACAAATATAGCAAAATCGCAGCGATAATATCGCTCGATATTATCACTGCAATGAGCGGAGGCCGTAAATCTCTTGCTAGCTTTTACTGCGTCACGAAACAAAAATTGACAGCAAGAGATTTCTGCAAAAGAGTGTAAGGCTGCTTTTCCACCAGAGATGTGCGAGGTAGCGAGGCGGTGAAAATGGAAAAAAAGTGCTTCCAACAGAATCACGCAATGCCCATGCCAATAAGGAAAACGCTGGAGTCAATTCCTGCTTACCGCCTCCCGTCTAGATCACCTGTTTTCAGGAGTGCGATTTTTGAATCTCATTCGATGAATTCAGCAGTTGAAAATGTCAAAATTACTATGGAGATATGCATCTTTCTACTGCTGATTTGACTTTCAAAAAACGCACTCCTAAAATATGATTTTGAGATAGTCAAATCAGCAGTAGAAAGATACATATCTCCATACAGACAGATTACGTAATGAAGATCAAAACTAAAAAGCATCGACAGCCTGATAACATGATAAAAAACAATGTCCCATCTCTATGACATTTCAATTAGCGTTTATCTTTTCTTTTTTAAATTTAGTTCCTAAAAAACTCGACAGATGGCATGTTTATCGCCCCATAGAGCCGTTCGCGAGATCCTGTCAAAATCTTGTCAAGACTGTGCCTGCCTTTTTTTTGGAATGCCAAGGGATCGAGCCCATACAGCCATGTCAGTAGTAAAAGTTTCGAATTTTTGATTAAAATTATTAGTAAATAATGAAATATGTCATTAAAAGATGCGTTGGCATCTTCTTCATCATCTTTTCACTCTTTATTGTTTTAAAGAAACACTTTTGGAAATGTTGACGTTTCTTCGTACAGACGGTAGCGCCATCTATCGATCCCCAAGAAAACAAAAAGACAAACGCTCATTGTTTTGCTAAATATTAGATTCCGCTCTCTAAATTTCGTACAGCACGTGACGAGACGTATGCGACGTGTGATGACGTGATCTCCATCCCTGAAGACCTATCATCATGAGATTTTGGATGCCCTAGGGCACTTTTAGGGAACAATATTTTGTATGTTAAATCGTTGCTGTAATACAAGCCGTTTTCGCAACAGAATAATTACTCAGCGTAGGTACACACGGCGACAGATCAACCTACCCATAGTTGAACTCTATGTTCATGGACATAAGGTCGAGGTTGATCTGTCGCCGTGCGTACTATAATGGGAATTTTGCGTACGATAACTTTTGACACTGGATGTTCCGTTCAGTGATACAGATCCATTATTAAGAATTATCCCAGATTGGCCGCAAAATTATCGTCTTTTTATCGCATCTCAAATTCCCAAAACTTACAATAGTTTTGGGAATTTGGGATGTCTCTTACGAGTCTAAGGCTGGATTCGACCAAACTTAGATTTATAGAAGAGTAACTATACAAGGAACAATTTTACTTTTGGTGTTTACACACCCCGTACTAAAAGAACGAATGTATAAAAAGAAAGAGGTCGTTGTATCCGTACTTATTGCAATGTGAGGTGACACAGTTTTAATTTGTTAGGTTGTAACGTTGGGGTTTTGGGATATAAATGAAAACGCCCAAGTTAACAGAAATATAAAGATTAATTTAATAAATTAGGTAAGTATGGTAGGTACTATTTAAAAATGAAGGTCGTGGGCAAAAGGGCCCGTCTGATTTTACTCCCGAACAGCCAGGTACTTCCCGCGACAGCAGTCCAGTGAAGTGGTCGCACGGAGAGTCGTGGAAGTGGTGATGACGTCTGGATACTGGCGACGAGGAAGGATCTAATAGGATTTAATAAGGATTCTAAAATGGTATAATAATTGCTACATTATTTCTTTGATTACGGGGAAAAAAAATCCTTCAAGAAACCCAGTTTCGAAAAAATTTTCTTTACCTACTAAAATTAAATTATACCTACTAGTGCGTTCAAAGCTTGCCTAAGACCGAGTGAGACGGAGAGTCATTCATGAAATGTGAGTGAGACAGGTATTGACGCTTTCAAGTCAGAGATGCTAACTTTTTGTTAAATTTGGGACAAATCGCGCGATCATGCCGCGGGCGCAGGAGTGTGATTTTTGAAAGTCAAATCAGCAGTAGAAAGATGCGTATCTCCAGAGTAATTTTGACATTTTCAACTGCTGAGCTCACCTAATGAGATTCAAAAATCGCAATCTAGGCTAACATGTTATCTGTTTTGTTTTCAGAAACCAGAAGCGAGTCATCATGAAACTTGTCATGAAACTGGTGTTTATCCTCGTGCTCGTCTGTATGTTTGTCACCGTGAAGTCCGACGCTTCTACTCCGATCCGGATATGTAGCCCAGTTGGCACTGTGTATGATAAACAAACTCAGATTTGTGAAGCCATCAGTCAAACGTATGACAGCCTTGAAAATGATTATAATCATGACGAATAAAAAAGTAGCGGTTCTCTTCATATAAAATCAAATAACACTCGATAGCGCGATTTAAATGACGTGCAGCGCCATCTATTGACAACATTGTTAGTTCGTTTGTTTGTTCGCGCATCACGCAAAAACTGCTGAACCGATTTTGATGAAACTTTTTTTGTTTGATAGCTTATGATCTGACTTAAAATCTATATAATTTGTGCGGACGAAGTCGCGCGAAAACACTAGTAATATAATATAATTGATGTTAAACTTTAAAGCATAGATTTACACTCTCGAGAGAAAGAGAAACAAAAATAATGTTTTGTCTTTCAGCGTAAGCGAAAAGTTTTAAATCTATGCTTTTAAGGGAGTCTTAATTTTTGTTAAAAATAAAATATGCAGTAGAAATTAATTATTACTTACTTAATTATTTTTTCCTAGAGTGACCGGCATGGCCACCGTGATACAGCGCTATCACATCTTCGCTCTCTTTCTATTTTGCGCGCGAACGAACGAGATAAAAGACGTGACGTGTAGCATGCTACGGCTTCTGGAGTGTCAAACTGAACAACTTTCTCTATGGCACCAACATCAAAATCATGAGAAAAAAATCCGCTGCTCCATACAAAACTGCAAACCTACTCGAGCCAAATGTATGGGACAGCTGATTATTTTTCGCTATTGCGATGTTGGTCGAGAAAGTTGTTAGAGAAAGGTGTTCAGTTTGACGGTCTGATCATCCTCATCTAAAAATTGTCAGCATATTAAAAAAGGGCCTTGGAGTGCGATTTTTGAATCTCATTCGGTGAGCGCAGAAGTTGAAAATGTCTAAATTACTATGGAGATACACATCTTTCTACTGCTGATTTGACTTTCAAAAATCATACTTCAGGAGTGCGATTTTTTAAAGTCAAATCATTAGTAGAAAGATGCGTATCTCCATAGTAATTTTGTCTTTTATTTACAACTGCTGAGCTCACCGAATGAGATTCAAAAATCGCATTCCTGTATGTTTCCTCGGCTTCGCCTCGGTCAACAATTACATGAGATCTGAGGGCCTACCATGAGTTTTCACCTTACTTTACTACTGTAGTTAAGTCGCCAATTCGTATGACAGAAATTAGTTCTCAACGTAACCACTAGGAGCGCTGTACGAAATTCAATACAAAATTGGTGACGTTACTACAGTAGAGTACGGTGAAAACTCATGGTAGACCTACTGAGACCTTTCTTACTTTCCAGGAGTGCGATTTTTGAATCTCATTCGGTGAGCTCAGCAGTTGAAAATGTCAAAATTACTATGGAAATACGCATCTTTCTACTGGTGATTTGACGTAAAAAATCCCACTCCTGAAGTATGATTTTTGAGAGTCAAATCAGCAGGAGAAAGATGCGTATTTCCATAGTAATCTACTATAAATGCATAGGTACAGGAGTGCGATTTTTGAATCTCATTCGGTGAGCTCAGCAGTTGAAAATGTCAAAATTACTGCAAAGATACGCATCTTTTTACTGCTGATTTGACTGTCAAAAATCACACTCCTGAAGTATTATTTTTGGAAGTCAAACCAGCAGTAGAAAGATGCTTATCTCCATCGTAATTTTGACATTTTCAACTGCTGAGCTCACCGAATATGATTCAAAAATCGCACTCCTGGAGAATTACTATGGAGATACGCATCTTTCTACTGCTGATTTGACTCTAAAAAATCATACTACAGGAGAGCCATTTTTGAAAGTCAAATAAGCAGTAAAAAGATGCGCATCTCCATAGTAATTTTTACTTTATCAACTGCTGAGCTCACCGAATATGATTCAAAAATCGCACTCCTGGAGAATTACTATGGAGATACGCATCTTTCTACTGCTGATTTGACTCTAAAAAATCATACTACAGGAGAGCCATTTTTGAAAGTCAAATAAGCAGTAAAAAGATGCGCATCTCCATAGTAAGTTTTACTTTATCAACTGCTGAGCTCACCGAATATGATTCAAAAATCGCTCTCCTGGAGAATTACTATGGAGATACGCATCTTTCTACTGCTGATTTGACTCTAAAAAATCATACTACAGGAGAGCCATTTTTGAAAGTCAAATAAGCAGTAAAAAGATGCGCATCTCCATAGTAATTTTTACTTTATCAACTGCTGAGCTCACCGAATGAGATTCAAAAATCGCACTCTACTGGCCGACTCGTACCAATGAGTTTTTCGGAATTTACGTACGATTTGTCACACCACTGGCTTTTCGGTGAATGAAAACATCGTGAGGAAACCTGCATGCTTCAATTTCGAGGCATGTATTGTACCCACTGTCCATTACACGTGGCGACGGACTCACCCCCCGTCACACTGGACAGAGTTTCGGTACTACTGGTGAAACGTGTATGTTCTGAGGTTTTAGAACATCTCTGACTACCCCCTCAGGGAATATCATAAAGTTACTATACCAGGAATAGAGAAACTGACACTGACAAAGAGATACGTGACGCGAGGCAATAGAACCATTTATGGAACTGTTTTACAACTCGTCGGCATGGTGAAAATTCGAGCTCTGTGAAAATTTGGTTAATCTAACGTGAAATCGTGGATATTTTTTTAAATTATATTACTTACCACTTCCACAAAATTATCAACGATTTCACGTTAGATTCACACAGGAGAGCGATTTTTGAAAGTCATTCGGTAAGCTCAGCAGTTGAAAATGTCAAAATTACTATGGAGATACGTATCTTTCTACTGCTGAGTTGGCTTTCAAAAATCATACTTCAGGAGTGCGATTTTTAAAAGTGAAATCAGTAGTAGAAAGATGCGTATCTCCATAGTAATTTGGACATACGCATTTTCAACAGCTGAGCTCACCGAATGAGATTAAAAAATCGCACTCCAGTTCCCAAAAACGCTTTCTTTGACAACTATTCCGTCAGGTATAATAAACTTTATGGGGAATATAGTCGTGAGCATGCTATGCTATGCTTCAGGCGTGCGATTTTTTAAAGTCAAATCAGCAGTAGAGAAAGACGCGTACCTATCTCCATAGTAATTTTGACATTTTCAACAGCTGAGCTCACCGAATGAGATTCAAAAATCGCACTCCAGCTCTTATAGATAATATTATGCTTAATCATCCATTTGGTAAAGAACCCTAAAAATATTAAGAATAGTTACTATCACACGAAAGGTTAAATGATATCTGATCTATCACGGAATGATACCTACTTCATAAGTATAAATAGATACGCATTACGCAAATGATTTAATATCAATTTGTCTTCTTACAAGAAGTGGTTATAGTTGGAATTGAGATTCGTAAGTAAGTACATTTATTTATTTAGGATATTAAAATTGATAGGTATTCAATTATAATTAAAAAATTTCCCCTCCGGACGGAAAGAATCAATTTTTGTCCCATTGCGCTAAACGAAGATGCCGCTTTCCACCTCCGTCGAGGAGAAAAATAGTATACTAACCTCGGACAGTAAATAAGAAAGCCTGAGATCACATGTTTGTTGATCCGGCATCGCATCGGCTAACAATTACATGAGATCTGGAGTGCGATTTTTGAATGTCATTCGGTGAGCTCAGCAGTTGAAAATGTCCAAATTACTATGGCGATATGTATCTTTCTACGGCTGATTTGACTTTCAAAAATTAAACTACAGGAGAGCGATTTTTGAGAGTCAAATCAAATCGTACTACTGGAGTGCGATTTTTGAATGTCATTCCGTGAGCTCAGCAGTTGAAAATGTCAAAATAACTATGGAGATATGCATCATTCTACTGCTGAGTTGACTATCAAAAATCATACTACAGGAGAGCGATTTTTGAAAGTGAAATCAGCAGCAAAAATATGCGTATCTCCGTACTAATTTTGACATTTTAAACAGCTGAGTTCACCGAATGAGATTCAAAAATCGCACTCCAGGCGTGCGATTTTTGAATCTCATACGTTGAATTCAGCAGTTGAAAATGTCAAAATTACTATCTTTCTACTGATGATTTGACTTTCAAAAATCGCACTCCTGAAGCTCGTGTGTTGCCAGGCGAGAAAAATTCGGCCAATGAGAGTGCTTCAATTTCCCAATGACGTGATCGAGCGAGCGCGCTATTTGTGAATTGTTTCCTCGCTCACCGCCTCGCTACCTCGCATATCTCTGGTGGACACGCAGCCTAACAGTTGTGTTTTGTTTTCAGAAACCAGAAGCGTGTCATCATGAAACTTGTAATGAAACTGGTGTTTATCCTCGTGCTCGTCTGTATGTTTGTCACCATGAAGTCCGACGCATATTCTACACACCGTATTTGTGCAGATAAATATGAGTTTGATCGATATGCAGGGGAATGTGAACGAGTTATCTTTGTAAATGATTCGACTGAGAAGACCACAAATCATAACAAATCATAATACATACATACATACATTTACTCACGCCACTATCCCACGGGGGTAGGCAGAGACTACGGCTCGCCACACACTACGATTCTGACACACTTCTCTCGCCTCATCCACATTCATACATCTCTTCATGCACTTCCGTCGGTTGAGGGTGCTACGCACTTGTCCTTTTCGGAGAAGACCATTTATTTGGTCGTGGTAAGTTCTCCTCGGACGCCCTCTCTCGACTGTTCCACTGATATTGGATCGATAAATCTCCCTAGTGAGTCTACTCTCATTCATCCTCTGTACGTGACCGAACCACCTAAGCATACCTCTTTCAATCCTGGTTACCACATCATCCTTCAACTTACACCGATCTCTTATCACACTGTTCTTGATTCGGTCGGTCACTGTAACACCACTCATACTTCGTAAAGAGCGCATTTCCACTGCATTCACTCGACTTTCATTCCTTTTGCTCCACACCCAACATTCACTCCCGTACATAAGGGTAGGCACCAACACGCCGTTGTCAATAGCCAGACGTGCCCTTTTTGACACAAACACAAAATTTTAAACTCCAAATTTTATCTAAGTAAGTAAATAAATTTCTCAGTTGACATCAATTGTTAAGTACTTATTTTTTCCTTATACGAATTCGGTTCAAATGAGGGGATAGGCGAATACCGTTTTTTCCATACAAATGTATTCCCCTGTTTCCTCCCTGGAGTGCGATTTTTGAATCTCATTCGGTGAGCTCAGCAGTTGAAAATGTCAAAATAACTATGGAGATATGCATCTTTCTACTGCTGAGTTGACTTTCAAAAATCATACTACAGGAGAGCGATTTTTTTAAGTCAAATCAGCAGTAGAAAGATGCATAACTCCATAGTAATTTTGACATTTTCAACAGCTGAGCTCACCGAATGAGATTCAAAAATCGCACTCCTGGATAATGATACTAAAGCATAAACAAATTTACCATACAATCTATGTTACTTCTGCTATGTCCCTATGTTTTGCTTTTTTGCATTAATTAATTACTTTATGAAGGGACCTTCGAAAATGAACTACTTTACCACCCGTTTTCAGACATCCAGCAAACGAAATTTGACGAATATAAACAAAAAAAGCAGAACATACAGACATAGCCAAAGTCTTTCTCATAATATTCTTGAAAGAATTATTAAAATCGATTTAGTTTTGGAGGAGGAAACAGGGGAATACGAAAAGCTGATTACGATTCATATTCATATTCATTCATATTCATATATTTATTGCAATCACATGGTACAGTTAGGTCTTAAATGTAACAACTTTTGATCTACATATGATACCCTCTGGGCACGGCAACATAAATAAAATGTAACAACAATGTATATAATTGCTATGTTTGAAAGCATGCACGTATAAAATAAAGTAAAATAAAAAAATAAAAAAAAATATATCAAAATGCTCATTAAGTAATTGAATAATAATTGCTAAATAAATAAATTTATAATTAAATTTTAACAATCATAAAATTAGTTCACCAATTAATTAATGTTGAGGTTGACGCAATAAAATATTATTCATCAATAAATATAAACAATACAGTTTATGAATTAACATAAATTGGGTCCGTGAGGTTGAAGAAAGATAATTTTGATTGAGATTTGATTGAAGAAACGTTGATTAGATCTCAGAAAGAAAGTCTTCAATTTTATAATAAGATTTATTAATTAGGAATCGTTTTAATTTTTGTATAAATAGGTGATCTTTTTTTTCGTCTTTAATATGTTCCGGTATTTTATTATATATTTTCGTAGCGGTGAAGAATGGGCTTTTGTGGTACATTTCCATTGTTGTTGTGGGGAGGGCGAGTTGGTTTTTTGATCGAAGGTTATATTTGAGGTACGTTTTCTTAATAAATAAGTGAATATTTTTTCGGACAAATGTCGCCATTTCTAATATGTAGATTGATGGCAGAGTAAGAATTTCAAATTTAATAAAATATGGTTTACAACTGCACCGGTTTGATATGCGCGCTAGTATGCGAATGCATTTTTTCTGCATCACGAACACATCGTGTGCTTCCCCGCTATACCCCCATAAGATTATCCCATACCTTATCAGAGATTCCGCGTGACCGTAGTACGCAGACAAGGCAGTTTTAAAATCAGTATTCATTCGCAGAGTGTACAGTGCATACATATATCGCGACAGTTTGGTTTTTGTGTTTATAATGTGATGTTTCCAGTTTATGTTGCTGTCTATATTTATACCTAGAAGAATGCAGTCACGTACTTCTTCTATTGGAGTATTTTCTATTTTAATTTGCAAGGTAAGAGGTTGTCTTTGATGGGGGTGGAATTGAATCAATTTAGTTTTTTTTAAATTCATTTGTAGATTTATGCTTTTTAGCCAGTTTTGTACAATGTGGATAGTATTTTGGATTTTTTCATTATAATTTTCATTTTTTTTTATTTTAAACAGTAGCGAAATGTCATCCGCGAACATTACGCATAGTACGTCCTTAAGTTTAGGTATTGCGTTGATATAAACCAGAAACAGGGTGCAAGCGATTACGCTGCCTTGGGGAATTGACCCTTTTAGTTCACAACATTCTGAACGCACCGTTTCTATTGTATGCGATGTCTCGTTGTAATTCTCAATCTGAACGTATTGTTTACGTTTAGAAAGATACGATTTAAACCATTCGTGAGCGATACCGCGCATGCCCGACCTGTATAATTTAGAGAGAAGTATTTCGTACGACACATTGTCGTAGGCTTTACTTAGGTCCAATAGGATACCTATAGCATGGTGTTTAGTATTGATGTAATTTAGGGCTTCTTGGATGTATTTGTATACGGCTAGTACAGTTGAGCGATTTTTTCTAAACCCATACTGGTTTTCGTTAAAAAAGTTATTCTTTTCTAGGAAATTATTCATTCGGTAGCACATTACTTTTTCGAATATTTTAGACATAGTGGGTAATAATGCAATGGGTCGATAGTTGCTGGGGTTCAGTTTATCACCTTTCTTAAAAACCGGTTTTACTATAGATACCTTCAGAGCATCTGGAAAACAACCGCTTTCTAAAGATTGGTTGATGAGCCTTGTTAGTGGTGGGGTGAATTCGGTTGAACATTTCTTTAACAATGTAGACGGCAATTCGTCTATACCAAAACTAGTTTTATTTTTTAAACACCTAATTAAACCCGACACCTCCCGTTCGCTAACAGGTCGTAGGTATATAGAATTCTCTAACTGCGATTCTATGTAGATATGTGGGGGGACGGCATTGTTATTGTCAATCGAGGTTGTATTATTCGCCTGGGCCGATGGTGGTGACTCATTTACGCTGATGAAGTACTGATTAAAAATGTTAGCAATTCTTTCGGACGATTCTATTATTTCGCCGGTGCTTGATTTTAGTTTTATTTTAACATTTTTTTTAGAGTTGGTTTTACCTGTTATTTCATTTATTATTCGCCACATACTTTTTGTTTTGTTTACTGATTTACTCATTTCGCTTATATAATTTAGACGTTTTGAGGTTTGTACCGTTTTTTTTAAAGTTTTTTCGTATGATTTGTAATGTTTTTTTAACGTATTGTTTGGTTTTGTCTCATTTAGGAGCTTTTTTAACTGTCTTTTGTGTTTGCAGGATTTTCTTAGACCAGTAGTTAACCATGTTTTTTTTAATGTTTTTCTAATTGTAACTATTCGTTTCGGTATTGTTTCATTTAAAATTTGTTGTATTTTTTTATCGAATGTGTCATAGTTTTCGTTTGTATTTTTACTATCAATAATGATATCATTCCAGTTAACACATTTTAATTTGTTTTTAAACATAGCTATGTTCGATTCATTGTAGGTTCTTTTATAAATACGCCATGTCTTATTTTGACTTGATTTGTTTGTATTTGTGTTTAATCTGTACGTTACGCTTTTGTGGTCTGAAAATCCGTGTTCTTTTACAATAGTAATGAATGGTTCTCTATTTGTAAATACCAGATCGATGCAGGTCGCTGTAGTAGTTGTTTCTCTCGTGGGTTCGTTTACTACCTGTCTAAGGTTATATGAGAGCATAAGATCAGTTAGTCGCAAAGTATTTTTTGATTTCTCTGATACGTCTATATTAAAATCTCCACCTATAATAATGTGCTTTTTGGGTTCTTTTAGTTTAATTTTTTCTAGTAATTTGAGTAAAAAATCATAGAAAGTTTCAATCTCACGGTCCAATCTGTGAATACAAATTAAAATAACATTACTTTTAACTAATTCTACACTACAACATTCCACTATGAATTCTATTGACATGTCAACAATGTCCTGTCGCTCAACGTATTCGATATGTTAGCGTAGTAGGATGGCCACTCCTCCATGTATGTGGTGACGTCTATTGAATGAACTTGCAAAGGTATATCCTAGTATTTTGACAAGATTTGCTTTCGACTGTGTTATCCACGTCTCTGTAAGACATATGGCATCGTAGTTGTGGGTCGATAAAAACTCTTCTAGGAGGAAAATTTTAGTTTCGTTTAGGCTTTGCATATTTTGGAAGAGAACATTCGAGTAGCTAGCGAAAAGTCTTATCCTGTGGTTTCTTCTCATTTTCGTTCGTGTTTTCTTCTTCGTTTGTTAATTGTAATTGTTCATCCTGCATGATAAATGGAATGTATTCTTTTCCCTCCACGTATAATTTTGACCCTTTTATGTAAGCATTTTTACCATTTTGGCGTGCTACCCTTAAATTGTCCCTTAGTAATTTTCCAGTTTTTAGTTCTTCTGTAGTTTTGTATTCCGATATAGCAACTCCAGTGTTTCTAAACGCGTATCTGTGCCATAATAAGTATCTCATGAATCTTTGACTTATTAATTCGATCTCGATTGGTCGTTTGTAACCTCTCCTTCCGATTCGAGATATGTTTTCGATGTATGGATTAATGTCTACCCCCATAGCCTGGTAAAATATATCTGAGATACGACGGATAAGATCATCTTCGTTTTCGGCCTCATATTCGCTAATTCCATACACCACTATTTTCTTTGTATTTTCGCATGGCATTTTTTGGTCGTTTATTACTTTTGATAAATCTTCTATTTCTAATTTAAGCTCATTTTTTTCCTTCTCTAATTTAAAAACTTTTTCGTGTAGTTGTTTTAGATTCTGGTTTATGTTTGCCTGTTCCAAGGATAGAGATTCCGTATTTTTTATTATTTCATGCCTTAACTTTGTAATCACTGTATTTATTTCTTGCGATAGGATGCTTGTAACGCTACGTGTTATTTCTGTTGTGATTGAGGACTTCATGCTCTGCAATTCACTTTTTAAAAGTTGGCTAAATTTATCGTAGGTTATTGTATTTGACGTATTATGTGGATATAATCGGTCCGAGCCGCAGGTGTCTCTTTCGCACTCTAATCGGCGGCGTGTAAGGATGGGGCCGATCGGACAAGTACCTATACAGTCAGAAAAGTGACCTATTCTCCAAATTAGCATTTCTGCCCGCCTATCCTCTTGTCGTCCGCACGGATTCAAATCCGGACCTCAAGACTGAGTTTTCATACCTCTCCAGCCTCTCCGCATCGCACCACCGACGCTCTAACTAGTCCCTATTATTATTAAACGATGCTAGTTGTAGCGCAGTCTTAGATTATCAAGATAGACAGTCAAAGCTACGAAAGCGTCGAAAAAAATAGGAACCAGTACTGGTTCCAAAACCCTATACTTACATATACACGCACACATACATATTTTGTATGGCGCCTCACGCACACCAACCTAAGAAAGTTAGCCCCTTTTTGTTTTCTACGGAACAAGTATGAGGCTCATTCTAGACATATACTTTTTCTAAGAGCGCAGTATAAGACCACCCCAAAAAGAAATACCGTCGTTAGCTTATGTATAAAGGAACCCCGTTTTCTGCATCAATAAGCAAAGGAACATGTCCACTCAGCCTAAAACAAATAGGCCGAAAAAATCTTTACGATGCATTAGCGAAATTACGATAGCAAAATGTAATCCAAACAAATATGTTAGAGCATAATAAGCTAAGAAATGAGTGTAATTTAGCTAAAAGCTGAGCAAAAACCGGCCAAAGTGGCTGTAACCGTAAAAGTGGCTATAAATTAGCTAAAGCGCCATCTATACGTCGTGGCCTCATGTTTTATTAATGCAGTTTGCCGCTAGATGGCGTTAGTAGTGATTTAATTTGAATTGCTGAGGTCGGGCTTCGATGGTGAATAAACTACCTTGTAATGAATAATTTTTGTTTTTATTACGTTAGTGTTGTGTTATTTTAAATAGGTACTTACTTACCTATTATTTGTTTTTATTATTTTAGATAGTTGAAAATAAATGTACAGGAATTTAAATATAAATGTTTTGTACCTAAATATAAGAATGCCTTCCTAAACATACATAATAGGTATTTAGTTTGCAGTGCCCTTACAGGGTTCATGTGCGCTCTATTTTTATCCACCTTATGCAACCACATGAAGCAATAAACTATTATGACTATGACTACTTAAATGCTCTACATTACCATTTAAGAGGGTACTTAAGACTGTTCAGGAATGCGATTTTTGAATCTCATTTGGTGAGCTCAGCACTTGATAAAATCAAAATTAAGTACTATGGAGATACGCATCTTTTTACTGTTGATTTGACTTTCAAAAATCATACTTCAGGAGTGCAATTTTTAAAGTCAAATCAGCAGTAGAAAGATGCGTATCTTCATAGTAATTTTGACAAATGTTCAACAGCTGAGCTCACCGAATAAGATTCAAAAATCGCACTCCTGGAGTGCTTTGATTCAAAAATCGCTCTCTAGGATACATTTTATATCACTGCGGATAACTTCAGCGTGTATTCTACTCATCAAACCGAACAACTTTTATATTTTTCCTGTATATAGCATAAGCATGCATAAGCATATGCTCACGACTATATTCCCCGAGGGGGTAGTCAGAGATATTCTGAAACCTCAGAACATCCACCTTTCACCAGTAGTACCGAAACTCTGTCCAGTGTGACGGGGGGTGAGCCCGTCGCCACTTATAATGGACAGTGGGTACAATACACGCCTCGAAATTGAAGCATGCAGGTTTCCTCACGATGTTTTCCTTCACCGAAAAGCCAGTGGTGTAAAAAAAAATCTGCTGTCCCATACAAAAATGCCAAACTAACTCAACCCGAATGGATGGGACAGTAGATTTTTTTTTCGCGATTTAGAAATTGGTCCCATAGAGAAAGTTGTTCAGTTTGATGGTCTGATACTCCCCTTAAAATAGTTTCAGCTAATTTTGTTAGACCTTATATAGTGCACTATTTCAGAAGGACGTTCTTTACATTCTACCTATCTATCTAGTTACACGCAACCAACAAATTTGAAGGCCATTATAACCTTAGATCAAAATAAAATGAATGGATGCCTTACGCGAACATTTTAAACCAGAAAAATGAGGCAAAACAAATGAAAGGTTTACTTCAAATTTGAATGCAAGTGCCCTAGATTTGACAGATAATGGCGCTAGTTTCTATGGACCAAGTGCACCAGTAGTTTGCTTCAACTTACCGAGCTTTAGGCCTATCCATTAATTTTATTTTGATCTCAGATTATAACCACAGAAAATGTCACTAAAACTATTTGCAGTAGGTAGTAGGTACCTAACTACTTAGGTATAGCAATTTTTTTTTTTTTTTTTTTTTTGAAATATGTATTTTTATTTACAAATAAAGGTAACTATAATAGGTACATTAAAAATAAGTTAAATTAAATTAGTTTAAATCTTAATGATAAATGTAAAAGTGACAAAGTTCTAAGATGGCCTACATTTTTTATTGGTTAAAATTATATCCATGTAATAATATTATGTGTATGGTAGTAAATAATTCGAAGCTCAAAGTAGAGGTACCTACGGTCGTCACAATACGGTAGAGACCACCCGAGTATTGTTTGTTATGCTACCTACATTGACGATGTGCTGAGTGTGGACCTTCCTATTAAAGCCATTTTATAGTAGCCGCTACGAATAAGAATGTATAGAAATATAAATCAAGCTCGAAAAATGGTACCAAAAAAACTGTACCTTGACGCCAAAACTCATACAACATGTTATTTTTCATTAGATGCCAAATATGATGTGGATTTAGAGTTACTCTTCTATAGTTCTGTGTGTCCGGTGAATAACGGTCCAACTCAAAAAATGCAACTTTACAGGAGAGCCTAAAAACATATTTTTTTGGTAAAAAAAAATATTTTCTCGAAAACCGTTTCATATTTTTTCAAGCAAATCACTGTGTCTTCTAGATATTTTTATGGTCTTTTAATATTATATGGTTTAGTCTATGAAATACTTACCGTGCTGGAGATATTTCGTTCAGAAGTTGAATTAAACCTTTTGACACTAATAAAAATACGTTACATTATGATTTAAATTGAGTTAGGGCCTTTTACACTTCACAATAACCTTGGTATAAAATGGTTTATGTTATATTTTAATTTAATTTTTATTCCATCCCTTTCTTAAATACACACCACCGGAAAACTTACTTTGTAAACTGAATCAAAACGAATTGATAAAAGTAGTTTTATTTGGGTAAAACAAGCTCATCACAAAATTACAAAGTGTTTTTTGAGTTAAATTCTTTTTCACAAAGGTAACATTTTGTGCGTATGGATTTAAATCTAATATTTAATAATATTTTTAAGGAAAAATATAACAAACACTTGCAAAATGTACTTTCTAAGCTCACTGTTTAAGCTTTTAATTTCCACCATATTCAGCATTAAACTTAAGTGACACAAAAATTAGATATTTTCTAGAAAAAATATTCATTTCGTTATTAAGTAGGTAAGTAGTTTTATCATATATAGGTATATTTTTTTGATGGGTAACCTAGCTTATATGCAAATTTTGTGACGTGGCGGGTAACGCCACGTGGTATCAGTAATGCTGGAAAGTGAAATATTAAACAACAAACCAATATAAAAACAATACAAAAACAAATTCGAAAGCGACGCATGCTTAAAAACTTATCAAGTTAGAACTCACGATTCTGTGCCTCAAAATTGTATGACCAGTCTGATGTATTGTCATTCTTAAATACACGTTTGATATCCGGTTCGCTTTGCAGTGTTGTTATTATACAAAATACAAGATATTTTAGGAAAAAAATAGTTTAATTTCAAAGAATAAACAACAGATTCTTTCTTTACCACTCTATGTACAAGCCTATGCTTGAAGTGCGGTTCAGCAATCCCTAACTAAAACAAGGCCTGACATTATCACTTAGTTCAATATAACAGTACCACCCTTAAAAAAATTCGCCAGATTGTATTCATACTAAGTGATTCTTATTCTCACTACATAAAAGAAAATATTTGGTGATTGACGGTTTAACTCACTTATTCGACATACATTTTTGGTGAGACGTATAGCGTTCTCCCCAGTCCAAGATGATGTCAGTTTCCGTACTTAGCCCGCTATCAAACGCGCATCATATTCATGAGCTACACTTGATTTTTTATGTAGGTATTAACTATTAAGGTTTTTGAAATTTGGTTTAACTCAGATAAATCATATTTCACAAAACAAAATAAATTGTGTCGAAAGATTTAAGTCGAAGTAAATCCATGTTCACCTAATTTTATATTGGTTTTATGATCTAACTCTATTTCAACCATTGTGCACGATAAAAAAATGGACTTAAATCGTTTTGTAATAAGTCTATCTCTGGAATTATTAAAGGTATGAATATTCCAGTAACACCATTTTGTAGAGAAAAAAAAATTGAGTATTATGGCATTAAAAACTCATTTTGGATCTAAGTTGAGTTAGACCGTTATTCACCGGACCCACAGAGTTATTCTTATTCGTAGAGTAGCCGTTTCAAAAAAAATCAACACTATAACCTAATCTAAACTGTTATAAAACTGTAAAGGAAGGGTTGTACCTAGGTATAATGAAGATATTTACAAGAAAACGATTACGATATGGTTTTTAGGTGTCCCTGACTCCAAATCACCAATTTTTGGATATTTTGTCTGTCTGTTTGTTTGTATGTTCAGCATCACGTAAAAACTACTGAACCGATTTTGATAAAACTTTTTTGTTTGAAAGCTTATGATTTGACTTAAGATCTGGTATATAATTTGTGCCGAAAAAGACGCGTTATGTCGACTCTGAATTAGTTTAGAATTTTTTTTTTATTTAGTTTCGTCACGTGACTGTGGCCACGACTAAAAATGGGGAAGGCACGACGCAGACAAATATGGTTGCACCGTTACGTAACCGTGTATCAACATTATACCTAGTTATCACAAAAATGTTGTAACTTGTGGACACAACGACAAAACACAGTTACTGAAACTTTTTCGGTCGGATTGTGAGTGAACCGTTACCACACATAGTAACCAAACCCCACACAGTAATGTGTCGTAGTCGTAGTAGTTACGAAAGTGCTTCATAATTCAAAATACAACGCATATTCTCAAAGTATCAATAACATAACATAATATAATATGTTATGTTATGTTAAATGCATAAGAAAGAACGGGATTCAAATCTGCAACACGCTTCGTCAAAAATGAATTAAATTTCGATGAATTACCTAACTTCCATAAAATACGGACTGAACTGCACCATTTTTTGTTTTAATGAAAATGCCTTAGAAAAAGTATATTTGTCTAGAATGAGCCTCACTGTTTTACCGTATAAAAAAACAAAAGGGGCCAAGTTTCATAGGTTGGTGTGCGTGAGGCGCCATACCAAATATGTATGTGTGCGTGTATATGTTTAGGGTTTAGGAGCCAGTACTGCGCCCGCGGCATGATACATCGATAAACGTTTTATCGCGCCTGCTAACTCGTTCGTTCGCGCGCAAAAAGAAAGGGAGCTATGGCGCGATAGCGTTTTATCGCGCGATCATGCCGCGGGCGCTGGTTCCAATTTTTATCGACGCTTTCCTATTGCGACTGTCAATCTTGACATATAACTTTATCAAAGGAAAATGCCTCGTTTAAAAACATATGTCGCATCCATGGAGTAAGAGGAGATGGCATATCGGCTTGTTTCTATAGAAAATTATGTCGCCGACAAAGGGGGTGAGGGACGGGTGAGGGGAGACAAAAAGCTTAGGGGAGCGTGTAATTTCTCTATGGTCGCCGTACAAACTAGTGCTCAGTTGGTGGTTACTGTGCACACTTTGTTACACCATCTCTACCAAGGGGAGCGTGTAATTTCTCTATGGTCGCATCCACACTTCTACAGTCGCGCCACAAACGAGCAATCAGCGAGCGATCGCCAACACGACAATGCCCCCCTCCTTGATTCCAAATTCAATTTGCACCAATCAGCGAGCGCCGTCTTCCCGCCTTCTGCGCTGTCGGGCAGCCGGCGGACGTGTTTGAGTTTAGCTTCTTTTTTAAGAGGTTCTTTTTAGTACCATTTTGTTGTTTGTTTTTAAAATATTTTATAAATATAACAAAAAAATATATATTAAATTAATGCTTTTCGTTGATAACGATTGATTGATTGGGATTACAATAAAAAAACACATACAGATATGATACAGACAATTACTTTTTGAGCTATTTCCTGATATAAGTAGGTACTTACATATTTCACCATCAGGCACCCCTTGGACAAAAAGTTGCGTAACTTTGGGGAGTTACAGCCGTTCAAATGGTCGACCTTTGAACGGCTGTATTTCCTAAACTGACTGGAAGCTCATCTCAGTTTTTGTACTGTTCACATAGCTACAGTGCACACTACAATAATATCATACGATCAGCCATGCAGCTATTCGTTAATTTTTTACTGACCTTTAAACGTCTGAACTCCTAAACCGACTGGAGTTATGCAGGCAGACCTGGTCCATCCCCATCAGTCATCACAGAGATGCTCTACACCCCATAAACACTGAATCAGCCTTGCTGCTGATGGTTGCAAAAAGTACACTTATCTCTTATACTAGGTATAAGAAAGGTCTCAGATCTCATGTAATTGTTTTCAAAATTGTCAAGAAGAAACATGTAATCTGAGGCTTTCTTATTTACTGCCCGAGGTAAGTAGGGTATACTATTTTTCTCCTCGACCGAGATGGAAAGCGACAACTTCGTTTAGCACAGCGTGAAGAAAATTGACGCTTTCCGTCCGGAGGGGAGAAAAAAACATTTCACTGAATTTCAGAATGAAATTTTGCAATTTAGCAGTTTCGTCAGAAGCGCGGGAACTGAGACAACATGGCGGCGGCCGCGGGCGCGTCGTTACAAAATCAAATATCAAATATTGATATTCTGCCGATTTGTATTCAACTCTGTTTGAGGTACGGATACTATTTGATTTTGTACTTTGCGATAGCGTCGCGTCAGGATATATATACTTGTCATTTTAACTGAAATATTTGAAGGTCTGACATTTTTTAACCGACTTCAACAAAAGGAGGAGGTTCTCAATTCGACCCGTATGTTTTTTTTGTATGTTTTGTAATCTTTATATGCCTATATAGGGTCCAACTTAATATGCTGACACTTTTTTAAGGGGAGGTTCAGACCATCAAACTGAACAACTTTCTCTATGGGACCAACATCGAAATCGCGAAAAAAAAATCAGCTCTTCCATACAAAACTGCAAACCTACTCGAGCCAAATGTATGGGACAGCTGTTTTTTTTTTCGCGATTTCGATGTTGGTCCCATAGAGAAAGTTGTTCAGTTTGATGGTCTGAACATCCCCTTAAAAAAGTGTCAGCATATTAAGAAGGACCCTGTATAAATAAAATAAATAAAATTAAATATTTAAATTTCTTGGTCATACTGTTTTTAATTGTTCATGGCGGTCGGAAATGTTCGTGGTTTTAAGAGTTCCGTAGTCAAACAAGGAACCCTTATACTTTCGTCCATTCCGTCTGTCTGTCTGTATGCCCCGCCTCAATAACTCGCTCATTTTTGCATCTATTGAATCGAAATATGGCATAAAGACAGATAACATTAACCCAAAAACAGAAATGTTGTACGAAACATGGGTTGGATTTTTTTAAATCGAGTGACGTGTAGAGCGTACACCGTATCTTTTGCATTGAAGTACTTATAACTGCTTAGTCGAACTAATGTATTTCACCTAGATTTCAACACTGAAAAGTTTGAAATAAAAAAATTTTAACTAAAAATTAAAACCGACTTCAAAATTAAAAATGTAAAAATAATAATATTGCAGTCGTTGACTTTTGCATTCGAATCTATAAGAACATTAATTAGTTTTATTGGAGTCGGTGTCAAGCCAAGCCAAGCCAAAAAATTACTGCAAGCCCAGTTGCGAATCGTAGCGGCTTGACACCGAGTCCGATAAGACAAATTAATGTTCTTATAGATTCGAATGCAAAAGTCAACGACTGCAATATTATTATTTTTACCTTTTTAGTTTTGAAGTCGGTTTTAATTTTTTGTTAAAATTTTTGTTTGTTTCTGTAAGGTCCGATTAATCGAACTAACATCCACAGAGAAAAAGATAAAATTGAGATGTGCATCTTTGTCATTTAATGTAAGTCGAAAGAGCGAACATTACAATTTTATCGTATTGTCGTTAAAATATACAGTTTCAATTAATTTAAGATTTGTATGGAAATCTTTGAGGCACTGTCACTTTAAAAGTAAATTTTAACGAAAATCGGACTCCATACAAGCATAGAAATTTGTTTCTAAATTGATTCAGAAAAATTTAATTGAGTTAGCTGGTTAGTATTGAAAATATCACCATAGTTTGTATGGAGCGCGCTCCTCTAAAATATGTTTTGTTATACGTTGTATTGTAAGTTGTACAAGACAGAGAGCGCAGGCCTAGTAATAGAGTCCCGTTGGCACCCTTTGGGTACAGAACCCTAAAAAATGTCGACTGTCTGTCCATTTTGATAACAAATTAGTCCAAAGAAACATTATACAAAACAAAATAGGTCTAAAATTCCCCTTAGTCATCTCCTAGAACACCCACAGGAAGCTATGGGGTGCTCCATTATACCGTTTTATTCTTCGATGTTTTATTTATATAATGCTATAATCACCCCCTTTCAAGTCGACAGTCCCCAAGGGTCGTTCGTTAGTGAATGCTACGTCACTGCTACGCGGCGCTACGCCGTAGTAGTCCGTAGCTATGTGAAGATCGGTCTTCCATATAAAAGAGTTGAATGTAATCAGAAATTGAAAAATGATGATGATGATGATGATTTTCATAGCTAATGAGGGTTTTTCTTCTTTTTAATTTATTTTTCTTTTTTAATTTATGTTATAGCCGTGGTGGTCCAGTGGCGAGCATGGGCGTAGCAATGATTTTTTCCCAGGGTGGGCCAGGCCCAGGCGAGGTTGATGTATTAAAAACTACAACCTAGAGCAACCTGAATCCTGGAGCGAGTGAAGCTAAGTGAGCTCGTGATACACTATGCACTGCATCTAGATCTTTGTGATACAATCGTAGCCAGGAGCGAGCGAAGCGAGCTCGAAATTTCACTGCATTCTGGAGCGAGCGAAGCGAGCACTGCATCTAGGTCTTTGTGATACAATCGTAGCCAGGAGCGAGCGAAGCGAGCTCGACATTTCACTGAATTCTGGAGCGAGTGAAGCGAGCTCGAGATTTTACTGCAATAGGTATAGTGAGATCAGTGTAACACGATTTAAATTCTGGAGCGAGCGAAGCGAGCTCGAGTTTTTTACGACCTAAACGCTGGAACGAGCACAGCAAAATCAAGATAACTACTTTATGATTAGATATACGATGCAATACCTAGAGCGAGCGAAGCGAGCTCGACATTTCACCCAATTCTGGAGTGAGCGAAGCGAGCTCGAGATTTCACTGAATCCTGGAGCGAGTGAAGCTAAGTGAGCTCGTGATACACTATGCACTGCATCTAGATCTTTGTGATACAATCGTAGCCAGGAGCGAGCGAAGCGAGCTCGAAATTTCACTGCATTCTGGAGCGAGCGAAGCGAGCACTGCATCTAGGTCTTTGTGATACAATCGTAGCCAGGAGCGAGCGAAGCGAGCTCGACATTTCACTGAATTCTGGAGCGAGCGAAGCGAGCTCGAGATTTTACTGCAATAGGTATAGTGAGATCAGTGTAACACGATTTAAATTCTGGAGCGAGCGAAGCGAGCTCGAGTTTTTTACGACCTAAACGCTGGAACGAGCACAGCAAAATCAAGATAACTACTTTATGATTAGATATACGATGCAATACCTAGAGCGAGCGAAGCGAGCTCGACATTTCACCCAATTCTGGAGTGAGCGAAGTGAGCTCAAGATTTTACTGCATTGTGTCTAGCCAGAAGCGAGCTCGAGATTTTACTGCAATAGGTATAGTGAGATCAGTGTAATACGGTTTAAATTCTGGAGCGAGCGAAGCGAGCTCGAGTTTTTTACGACCTAAAACCTCTAACGAGCACAGCATACTCAAGATAACTACTTTATGAAAAGATATACGATCCAATACCAAGAGCGAGCGAAGCGAGCTCGACATTTGACCCAATTCTGGAAGTGAGCTTGAGATTTTACTGCAATGTGTCTAGCCAGAAGCGAGCGAAGCGAGCTCGAGATTTTACTGCAATAGGTATAGTGAGATCAGTGTAATACGGTTTAAATTCTGGAGCGAGCGAAGCGATCTCGGGTTTTTGATGACCTAAAAGCTGGAACGAGCACAGCAAACTCAAGATAACTACTCTATAAAAAGATATACGATCCAACACCTAGAGCGAGCGAAGCGAGCTCGACATTTCACCCAATTCTGGAGCAAGCGATGTGAGCTTGAGATCTTACTGCAATGTTTCTAGCCATCAGCGCGCGAAGCGAGGCGAGCTCGAGATTTTACAGCAATATAAATAAAATCAAAGCAGTACGTTATAAAAACAGGAGCGAGCGAAGCGAGCTCAAGATTTTGCTTCAAGATTTGCAAGATTTTACGAAAGTACATTCAGACCACATTGACTTTTCAAGAAAGTGGACATGAGAAACGAAACACAAGAAATTAATATCGTGTTTATTTATCATTAATTGATATCTCTTATTTTTAGTAAGTGATTCATTTGATTTCTGGGGTGGGCCAGAAGGATTCTGGGGTGGGCCGGGCCCACCCGGCCCCCCCCCCCTTGCTACGCCTATGGTGGCGAGTAACCTCACCTGCCGTGCAGGAGGCGATGGTTCGATCCCCGTCCAGGAGTGCGATTTTTGAATCTCATTCGGTGAGCTCAGCAGTTGAAAATTACAAAATAACTATGGAGATTATGCATCTTTCTACTGCTGACTTGACTTTCAAAAATCATACTACAGGAGAGCGATTTTTGAATGTCAAATCAGCAGTAAAAAGATGCGTATCTTGACATTTTCAACTGCTGAGCTCACCGAATGAGATTCAAAAATCGCATTCCAGGCCGACTCGTACCAATGAGTTTTTCGGAATTTAGGTATGTACGATTTGTAACACCACTGGCTTTTCGGTGAAGGAAAACATCGTGAGGAAACCTGCATGCTTCAATTTCGAGGCGTGTATTGTACCCACTGTCCATTATAAGTGGCGACGGGCTCACTCCCCGTCACACTGGACAGAGTTTCGGTACTACTGGTGAAACGTGGATGTTCTGAGGTTTCAGACAGAATATCTCTGACTACCCCCTCGGGGAATATAGTCGTGAGCATATGCTATGCTATGTCAAGCTAGTTCTTCTGCGGATCTCTTCATTTCTGATTCGATCTCGCAGAACTCCGAGCATAGCCCTCTCTATTGAAACGATATTACTTATAATGCGTTAATCAACATTAACTAAATTATTTAACTATAACATTGTATCCACAGTGAAGTATAGTATAGTATCAAAGTTGTTATAAAACAAAATGCATCAATCACACTACGGCACGCCTCCTGCTCGTATTCATAGTGTTAGAACGAGACGACTATAAAGACCAAGTATGTACGAGGAGAGAAGAATCTAGTTCTGTATCCTCAGTGTCTGTCCGTCTGTCTTACGCGTTTTTAGGTTCCGTAGTCAACAATGAACCCTTATAGTTTTAAGTTAAACTTAGATCAGAGAGGTTTAGTACTAGAAAGCTGTATTTCCACATGGGTATAATTTAATCCCGCTGACAAAGTGCTAAAACAAAATCTTGAAAAATATTTTTTTCACCTCACAAGCTCGGAAAGATTCTGTTTATCATTCGAAATCTGAGTGCAAAAATGCCTTTTATCCGCTAGCGTGGAAAGAGTTTTTGAAATTTGAATCTGTCTATTGAATATTTTTCTTTACCGCCAATCCACTGAAAATGCTTAATAACTATGTCATGTCACTGGCCAGCACGAAAAAAAAAACTTTTTAAAATGTTCTTTTTAGTAATTAACTTTTTTTCCTCGTGTTGTGAGGTGAAAAGTTGTGTATTTCGCTCGGCTGCAAAGTTATTCTGCGTCTCGTACCTTTGAAACCTTCGCTGAGCTCAGGATTCTATTATTTCAATCCTAGAATCCTTCGCTTGCTCAGGTTTAAATACAATACAAGTACTCGCGCCAAACAAACAACTTTGCAGCCTAGCATAACAAATAACAATTTTTTCCTGCTGGCCAGTGACATGAAATAGTTATTAAGCATTTTCAGTTGATTGGCGGTATAGAAAAATATTGAATAGACAGATTCGAATTTCAAAAACTCTTTCCACGCTAGCGGATAAAATGCACTTTTGCACTCAGATTTCGAATGATAAACAGAATCTTTCCGAGCTTGTGAGGTTAAAAAATCTTTGCTAGTCAAGTGTCCCATGCATGCCTTTCCACCGTGTTTTAGAAAAAAGAAAGCCAAATAAAATGTTTACTCTTTCAGTAGAACTTCACTACGAATACAACCAAAAGTGTTACTAACACAAGACATTAAAGAGAGAGAGCTATATCTTGCATCTCGCTCCGCAACGAGAGAGGAATATGGAATGAGTTTTTCGAGCGTAATTTTATACCACCCCACCACTTGAGAAGATCACGTAGGGTGACTGTGCTGTTGGGAAAATGTTGGGACAGTCCTGATTTTGTATAATCCGGAAAATACTTGGGTCCTTTTTAAGAGAAAATGGTTTAATTAGTGTTTCAGAACAATTACAATTATTTTGAGTGTAGTCCATATCATCTAAATGTTTTTGTTATAGGTAAATATACAAAGCTGTATAAATTGTATAACTATATACACCAGCATTTGTACGATAACATTATGAACCAAAATTATGTTTTTTTAGAAATTAAGTATTCGTTCTTTCTAGACGTAATTCTATGAAATCGGGAACAACATACGACCTACAGAATTGTGAGGTGCAAAGCGGAGAACACGAAACTGGCAGGCATGTACAATGTGTGATACAACGTATATCGATTTGAATTAGTTGAAAGAGGTACTCTAGCCTCTGCTTACCCCATTGGGAAAGAGGCGTAATGTTATAGTAGATTATGCTTGCTTTGCATCGATTTTCGGAAAATGAGCTCTACCAGTACCAACACGTATTTATCAGAATTTAACAACCAATCCTTGACGCTTAGGTACGTATTTTGTCTCCCGAACTTCTCTACGATGGCCACGCCACAAATAGTCAGCCCCCCGTTTAATTTACCGACTGTAAGCGATCCGTTACTGTACTGTTTGATGCCGTTTCCACTAGTGATGTGGCTGTGTGATTTTGGTTACGGATACTTATACGGAGACCGGAAAACCAACTCAATTTTTTAGGAACATTTACTGAACTACCTTTTTGCAACTTACTAAATGTTACATGACATTGTACATTTTAGAAAGATGCATCTGCATCGGCTTTTAGCGTCGGTTTTGTTTTTTTTAGTATGAAAAGTAACAAACCAGGGTCCTGGGTTCGAATCCCGGTTCGGTCATGGATGTTACTATGTTCGTGCCGTTGTGTATGGTTTCCATAATAAAAGCCTTTAGTGCTTAGTTTGGGATCATTACAATGTATGTGCCTGTGAGCGTTATTTATTTATTTATTTATTTATAACATTTCTAATTGATATTATGTTATAAAAATATCATAGGCATATATTCATGAGTAGGTATTACTAGTTATATTCTTTGTTCGTTCGATATAAGTTCCAAACCTAATCTAAAGTGGCCAGTACGGAACCCCGCGATATACCATATTATCTGCAATACCTATGTTACCTAGGTATTTATAAAAAATGGAGGTATTTTATTGTGTTCTATTTCGACTATAGTCCTATAGGGCTATTGTGTAAGTTTCAGATTATATTACAAGTTTATAAGATAGGTATAACTTATTATGACTGCCTGTAGCAGGCAATTTTAAGTACCACGTCTGATATTTACTAAGTAAATATTAAGAAATACGCCACATATGCCACAAAACACCATGTCGATTTAATACCGATTGAATCTGGTAGTTACACAATGAGACTCTTGATCATGGATATTGTTTCGGATACGATAACTATCCGAAGATTGATAACATCCCTAAACTGGAACATAGCTTTATGTAGGTATAAATGGTAGTTTGGCTGTTACTTGATTGTATTGAATTAATCATTGTTTTCGGGGAGAGGCGGTGGAAATTCTGCTAAAATGGGTTTTTTGATATTGATCTGCAGAGACCGTTGCGGTCACGGGTGATGTCATTGTGTTTCTGATAGGTTTGCTTACCTATTCACTTTGTTGTTATGTTGTAGGAAGAAATCTGATATTAGCTTCATTTAATAATGTACGTAAGCGGCAGCCCTCCGCACAACAGCTGTCCCATACATTTGAGTCGGGTAAGTACAGCACTTTTGTATGCAACAACTTATTACAAGTCTCCATAGTGAAAGTTGCTCAGTTTGATGGTTTGAGTTCACCGTTTCAGTCTGCGGAGGGCTGTCCCTTACATCCTATAGTTAGGATAAATATTTATAATTAATGGACTTCTTGCTTGTCCGTTAGCACCGCATTTCCGCCAATGTCAAGTAGTTTGAGGGAGTGTCTATCCAATTTCGAGGATTGTTTTTGAGTAAGAACAACTGAGAAGGATTGTGGAGCCTCGTGGCAGGCTGAGACGCGAACCGCGCGAACACCACGCGAGAGATAAGTGTTCGGGGCAAACCCTGCAACGTGACCCAGAGGCCTATTTAATAAACGTGACAATTTGACAATGACAGTTCAGAGTACATTGCCGAGAATGTTAGGATAGGTACATAATATCACCTACTGCAAGTTTAGCGTCACTACTAACCAGCAATGCACTCTGAATAATCATATTCAAGTATCTCGTTTATTAAACAGGGTCCAGAAGTGCGATTTTTGAACATCATACGAGCGAATCG
The DNA here is from genome assembly GCA_963693445.1 of Agonopterix heracliana. Taxonomy (NCBI): domain Eukaryota; kingdom Metazoa; phylum Arthropoda; class Insecta; order Lepidoptera; family Depressariidae; genus Agonopterix; species Agonopterix heracliana. Next base: position 1,603,992 of record OY856334.1, read on the forward strand.
GCAGTAGAAAATGCCAAAATTACTATAGAGATTATGCATCTTTCTACTGCTGAATCGCTCGTATGATGTTCAACCGCGCTGGCACCTGGCACAGGCTACGAAAGTATATGCCACTTTACAAGTAAGCTATAGCCTGTAGAATCCCACTGCAGGGCAAAGGCCTCCTCTCACGAATAAGGGTGAGAGGGAGTGGGCCATACTCCACCACGCGGGCCCAGTGCGTGTTGGTGGAGACAAGTTAGTGGTCACTTTACGAGTATTACAAACAATCCATTCCCAGCGCCGCCTCTTGACATATTGTTTTTAATTAAACTTGCGTAATCGTGTGTAAGTACAAAGCAGATTAACTTCACATTGACTTCTTCTAGTTCACTTCACATCAGAATTTCTTCTCAGCGTATGTAGGTTGCCTCACTATGTTTTCCTTCACCGGAGCAGTAGGTATTACGTACATAAGTGGGATCACACATGCATGACTCATGCACGCATTGACGGAGTGGCAGACGTCAGTCCGTAGAAGCATACGCGGTGCGTCAATCCGTCACCGTGTGTGCTTCTACGTGCGGTTTCATACAACTCCTTGCTTCACAAATGACGGACTGACGTTTGCTGCTCCGTCTAAACTAAACAACCCCTTAAAAGTTTTAAATGTTTATTTTTACTTTTACCTATATATTCGAGAGCATTATGCTTATGCTATGTATATCTTAACTATTATAAAACCGTAAAACCATAAGGAACAAAAAAGTAGCTGTTCACTTCATATAAATTCAAATAACACCCGAAAGCGCGATTTAAATGACGTGCAGCGCCATCTATTGACAAAATAGTGTGTTTGTTTGTTTGTTCGCGCATCACGCAAAAACTACTGAACCGATTTAGATGAAACTTATTTTGTATGATAGCTTATGATCTGACTTAAAATCTGGTATATAATTTGTGCGGACGAAGTCGCGGGAAAACACTAGTTATTTTATAAAACAATTCGTTAGTCCTACCTAACAGGTTAGGAGTTTTTTTTATTATTAACTTTTGTTTATCTATCACCACTTTACACATACTCGGTCACGACGAAGTTGGACACGTACTCGGCCCTGGTGGCCGGTTATCTTTTTTTGCCTGTCGTCGTTGAGACCACGGGGGTTTGGGGTGCCGAGGCAAAGACCTTCGTTGCGGAGATTGGCCGTCGACTGAGGGAGCGAAACTGTGACCCACGTTCCGGGTCGTTTCTGGTGCAGAGGCTTGCCATATCAATTCAACGTGGCAACGCTGCTAGCGTTATGGGCTCCTTTGCGCCAGGATCGACAAGGGGCGGATTATTTGACTGAACTTGTATTTCATTGTTTTGACGAAGCATGTTGCTGATTTTTGTCTGTTTGTGTAAAGCCCGACCAGAAATATAAAAACCTCGCCATGTTGTGGAAAATCATTGGAACTAATTTTTGAACTTGGAACACTAACATTAAAGGTGACAGTCGATTGCAGCGCCCCCAAACCAGGTTTTTTATATTTCTAGTCAGGCTTTATCAATGTTATTGACGACGCTTGTGCTGACCGCTATTTTTTGTGATTATTCAAATAAATGATTAATTGTATTTATTTCTTTACACATCATTTCATCTTAAAACAGTTGGTAGTTGTGGCAAGGTGTCTGTCCACCCCGAAAGGGATTATGGTCGTGAAATTATGTATGTAGGTAAGGTTAGGTTAGAAGTCATAATTCATTTGATTGGTAACAAATAAAATGCCTGGATCAACATAGTAACTATATTTTATTTGTAATAACTTTCACATTATTAAGTACTTTATTTAGGTGCATAATTTAGGAATACTTAAGTTCTTTAGTATGTACTTATATTTTACATTGGATTTACATTTTCATACATAGTAGTAGTATACATAAATTTATAATTATTTATTAAACTAATTCATGTTGTGTTTTGGCAGCAGCAATATGATTAGTAACTAATCTTGAAAGATTTATTTAAAGATAAAAATAAAAAATAAAAATTCCATAATGCATAATAGAAAAAATACAATGGCAGGTACCTAAGCTTCGACAATTGTGTTGGAATCGTAATGAGGCATGTTGGCATGGCATATTTAAAGACTTGGAATCCCAGAAAAATATTATAAAATATTACAAAAACACAGGTTTCAAAATAATCGCAAACATCGCAATAGTTTCTTTAAAGGACGTAGATGCCATCTACTGGTATATTTGCTAATAATAACCTCTCGATCGAGTCTTTTCAGGAAATATCTTAACCGCCGATTAGTATATTTTACAATACATATTTTTTTTTGAAATTATGGACCACAGATATCTTAGTATCTCTATAAAATTTGTCAAATAATTATGTTATCAATAAGTCTGGGTAAACCTATAAAGGTGATAAGTTGTATAAACTGTATAGGATGAAACAAAAACTGTATTTCTAGAATTTTTAGCGCTTAATTTTGCTTCCTGAAGCTCAATGTATACATTTTTAATATTATAATACATTAGATCGTTATACAAATAATACTGTTAGGTATAAAGATGCCTTCACAAATACGCTATCTTAACTAAAATTATTCAAAAAGCACAACACACTTTTAATTTTCTTAAAAACCTAAATTGCTAAATTATATTTTTGGCCTGCATCAGTTCTTATTCTTATTATAAGTTACTCAATTATACTAATTTTTATTATAATTTACAATTTTATTTCTAAAGTATATTCTTACTAGTTTAATTGTATAAAAATGTACATGACTTAATAAATACTCAATAAAGTTGTTATTAATTAAATTAAAAATAGTTTGATTGCAAGTATTACTTTTATTATTTGTTTACTTGACTCGAATAAAATAAAATAAAATAAAATATGACTGGGAAAATATTAGGATTTTTTTATCCGGTATGTCTCATCCGGTTCGTAAATCATAGTCACACTAAAAATATTAAAAAATACGTAAAATTATTACTGTAATTTTTAATTAAAACATTTCCCTTCAACTCTCTGTTCATAACCATTTCCTAAATAAATGCAAAATGTACAACTAACAAACAAAAAATAGCTTAATTTCATACTACATACGGCCTAAACATATCCATACCGGGTCGTCCGCCATCTTGGTTCATCACGACCAATCCCCGCCTATTGTTTTCCAAATTAGAATTAAAATTCGCCGCCGCCATAGCCCTTTCTCTCTCCAGCGCGATAATTCTGTCCCTATCCAACATTGGGGGAGGTTTGACAGCTGTCAAGTCTGCCGCCATTTGTTGCGTGGGTGCTTTTTCGGGCTCAGGTGGAGTTTCTTTGGGTGCTTTTTTGTCGTCACTCTGATGGTTTGAGTCCTTTTTGGTGTCGTGCTGGGCTTTTTTTGAGCGCTTCCACTTCATTCTTCGGTTTTGGAACCATATTTTTACCTGATGACAAAATAAAAGTGGTTAGAATTTGTTTTAATTATACTGTTTTTAGTATGGTAGGATGAGATTAGCCTGTAGACACAGACAAACGCCATGGGGGACTAATTTATAATTATGTACATAAGGACACTCTGTATACAGGGTGTAAGGAAAAGTATCATTAAACTTTAAACCACATAGGTACCTACTCTACCCATCGAACTGAACAACTTTTACAATACGAGCAAACATGCAATGGAAGCAGAAATTGTTGTTCTGACAGGTTTGCTCCCGTAGTAAAAGCTGTTCAGTTTGATGGGTAGAGTACCTATGATACTTTACCTTACAACCTGTATAAGCTCTTAAAAAATAGCTGAACCTATTCATCCAGGAGTGCGATTTTTGAAACTCATTCGCTGAGCTTAGCAGTGGAAATTGTCAAAATTACTGTGGGGATATGCATCTTTCTACTGATTTGACTTTCAAAAATCATACTCCAGGAGAGCGATTTTTTAAAGTCAAATCAGCAGTAGAAAAATGCGTATCTCCATATTAATTTTGACATTATCAACTGCTGAGCTCAGCGAATGAGATTCAAAAATCGCACTCCTAAACAACTTTCTCCATGGGACCAACAACATCGAAATCGCGGAAAAAAATCTGCTGTCCCATACAAAACTGCCAAACTAGCTCGTCCCGAATGTTTTTTCGCGTAGAGTTTCTGCATAGAAGCGTATTACTTATTCTTATGGTTTCTGGCTGCAAATGTGGCCAGAAAGGGAGTGGACATTTCTCTTAGTGTAAAGAATTCTCTGCAAAGATATTTTCCGACGCGTTTCACAAAAATTTATCTACCTACTTCAAAAATATGACTAAGATTATATTTTGAATATCTAATTTGATTTGATTTAGTAAAGTGTAGTAAAGATGTAGAAAACTCAAAATAATCCTAACGATAACTCCCATCCCAATAAAAATAACCTCAAAAAATCACATCGCATGTAAATGCAAACACCCAAGATGGCAACCACTTTAGATATTACAGTATTACACACATATCATACCCTTCCCGGGATTAATCTTTAAAGCCACATAAAAGCGGGCAATAACGTTTATGGCAGCCGTTTTCCCTCCATTTTGCCGCCCCTCTGTCTTACCATGAATAGGGTTACCAGAGAAGAAAATTGAATTGAAAATACCTACGGAGATTTCCATGAATATAATTGATGTTTCTCATGTGTAGGAAATCTTTTTGACATGGTTTAATGTATTGACGACTCGGTTGGTGTAATGGTTACTACGCCGGACTGCCAAACCAGGGTCCTGGGTTCGAATCCCGGTTCGGTCATGGATGTTATATGTTCGTGCCGTTGTTGTATGGTTTCCATAATAAAAGTCTTTAGTGCTAGTTTGGGATCATTACAATGTATGTGCCTGTGAGCGTTATTTAATCATAAAATAAATTATAAAATAATCAGGAGGATTATTTTAAGAAGGAAATATGGGAATTGAAAAGCACAGAAAATGTACTATAGATCTGATCGGTTAATTTTTAACATTGCAACCATGCAGTATCATCGAACAATTTTTGTCTGTCAAAATTTGTCTGGGAGAAATCGCTTTTTAGCGATAAAACCACAGTTTCTTCCTGTTCCTATTCTTCCTTCTATATTTCCTGACTGTTTAGTAAACTATGATTTTTGTGTCAAATAAAGTACTTATACCTATTATAGATTTCGATGTTGATCCTATAGCGAAAGTTGTTCAGTTTGAACCCCTTTAAAAGTGTCAGCATATTAAGAAGGACCCTTATTTTGTGCCTCTTTTTTTCTCTGTATTTTACTGTTTATATTTTTTTGTGTAAAATAAAGTACTTATATTTAATTGATTTGATTGATTGACCCTGTATATTTTTTATGAAAACGCCTCATTATGCTAATTTTGATTCCAACACGCTCAATATTTTGGTCCACATGTCCCACAAAGCCTCGTCGCCTGGTAACCCTAATCTTAACATCTGTAAGCTCAAATCCGGGCATCGCTCAACTTGACAAGTTGTTTTCCCGCCATTTCGCAAACGTCAGAACGAGGTTGTTTTTGGTGCCGAGATTGAGTAGGTGTAGTTTTCGGACGTGATAAAAAGGTGGGCCTTGTGAGACAATTTGTTATACAGGGTCTTTCTTAATATGCTGACACTTTTTTAAGGGTATGATCAGACCGTCAAACTGAACAACTGTAGCTATAGCACCAACATCGAAATCGCGAGAAAAAATCTGCCGTTCCATCGAGCTAAATGTATGGGACGGTTGTTTTTTTCTTACATTTCGATGTTGGTCCCATAGAGAAAGTTGTTCAGTTTGATGGGTAGAAAAGTTTAAAGCATGCTCAATTTTTACGAAATATTATATGGTAGGGTAATTAACTTTACAATGAAATCAATAATTCAACCTACGTAGGTACATAAATTCAAAACTGTACCTAGATTCAATGTCAACCTGTATAGTGTAAATTAGTTTTTAAGACAACAACAACATTTCAGGTGGGGATTCTCGGATGCGAAAAATGTGAGTTGCTTGTGTGGAGCTCCACAAACGATGGCCCATCTCACATCGTGCCCTGTGTGCCCTAACACCTGTACGCAGGAGGAGCTCATGACCGCTAGCGACGGTGCAGTATCGGTTGCCCACTTCGATCAACAATATACAACTAGATAACGGGTCGCATACAAAATCAAAGAGAAATTCTGTCCTCGTGAATATACAACATTTTTTGTTAACGAACCGAGAAAACAGTCCGAATACATTATAATTTCGACCTCAAAGCAACCATAATTCCTAGTAATTTAAAAAAGGAACACTGCGGCATTGCGAGACGTGCTTACGTTGGCTTTGTTCGAACGCAACTAATTCAAAATAAGACCTCACTCCAATAGTGAGGCGTTATTTGCCGGGACATGTTTTGAGCGCTGACGCGTTATCTAGTTGGATATTGTTGATCGAAGGTTGCCCACTTCTGGCAAGGTACTATTTAGCGACTTTGTTCAAAATTTGAAGTCGACACGAGAAGAAGAAGAAGACAACCATCCTCACCTGAGTCTCAGTGAGCATCAGACTGGTGGCCACCTCGAACCTCTTCGGCCTCGACAGGTACTTGTTCATCCGGAACTGTTTCTCCAGCTCCAGGAGCTGCTGGGAGGTGAAGGCGGTGCGCGGGCGGCGGGTCTTGCCGAGCAGGGCGTGCGGGGCTCCTGTGGACAAGGGGGTAAAAGTGGTTAAGAGGATATACAAGGTGTTACAAAAATACAAATAAACCTTTAAGGGTGTGGTATAGACCATCAAACTGAACAACTTTCACTAGGTATGGGACCAATATCGTAATCGCGTAAAAAAATATCATGTTCCATACTCTACAAATCGACTAGAGCTAAAATATGTATGGGATATCAATTTTTATGTTGTTGGTCCCATTGAGAAGGTTGTTCAGTTTGACGGTCTAAACAACCCCCTTAAGAGTTTTAAATATTTATTGTTACTTATGAAACACCCTGTATAGTTTCATTAGAAAAAGTATACTTATGTCATAGCGTAAATATAATAAAGTGGGTGTGCTTAGTGGTCGCGGCGAGTCTATACAACGCGCAGTGTGCGGAGGGGTGAGGCACCGGCCGTTGGGGTACAGCGCGCAGGTGATGGGGTACTGGGACCGCTCCCCCCGCCACCCGCACCCCCCGCACGATAGGCCTAGAGCGACCCGAGAGCGTCCGACCTATTTATTATTATATTCACTTTGCTTACGTCGAGAATGAGCCTGACGCTTCTGCCGTATAAAACAAAAGGGGCCAACTTTCTTAGGTTGGTGTGCGTGAGGCGCCATATAAATTACCTATGTCTGTGTGCGTGTATACAGGGTGTTTCATAAGTAAGAATAAATTTTTAAAACTCTTAAGGGGGTTGTTTAGACCGTAAAACTGAACAACTTTCACTATGGGACCAACATCGAAATCGCGAAAAAAACAAAATTGATATCCCATACATGTTTTAGCTCTAGTCGATTTGTAGAGTATGGAACATCAATTTTTTTTTCGCGATTTCGATATTGGTCCCATGGTGAAAGTTGTTCAGTTTGATGGTCTACACCACCCCCTTAAAGGTTTATTTGTATTTTTGTAACACCTTGTATATGGATAGGGTTCAGAGGCCCAAAAACCGTAGCATGCTAGCTAGCACGTCTTTTATCTCTGTGATAGCGCTATATCACGGTGTCATGCTACCTAGACGTCTGATGCACCCCCGAAAGTAGGTATGTACCTAATGCATTTTAGTTTATACCCTGTATAATAAATATTGTAACGAATTAAGTTTACATTTATTCAAAAAACAAATTAAGGCTAGGTTATCCCAGTGCAAGCGTCTCTTTCTTGCAATCATAAGTTTACAATTAGCCATCCCGCTCCAATTGAAAGCAGGATCGCAAAAAACCGTGTTTTTCGTCAATATCTTTGCTCATGGGAGTTTCTAAGCTAAAAATTCTTCGAGTTCACTAGAAATATTTAATGTATCTAGTTAAGTACAAGAATAAAAAGTTAAATATCAGCAGTTTAATCAAAGTATTGAAAAAACATAACAAAAAGGGGTAACTTTGGGATGTTTTTCTATCTAGTAAACTTAATCTAATCGTGTAATTGAGAACAGTCGCCCATCCGCCCGATGATCCTTAAATAAGACATAATTTAATTTCAGACTTTAAAACACAGTTTAAAACACTTTCGTTCGTGTTCAAAAAACGGCCTCGACGGGATAACAGCGTCTTAATTTAATTACCTGCAACGTTTTTATAACACACATAAACAACAACAATTTTCTCACCAATTACACAAATCAACAAATTGAATCAACCAATAAAATGACTACCAAAAAATACCTCCTAAACGACTGTGACACTTCCCGCCAAAACTTGACAGATGCGTTCGGAAAAGCCGCGCGTTTATCGCGTTGTGCAAACACCAACCAAATGTCACATTCAACCAATCCTGTTAGGCTAATTGATAATTATCATTTTTATGGGATCAGGATTAGTGGCGGTGCTTTTGTTATGAATTGGTTTCGTAATTTAGCTTTCTGTATCCATGATTGCGTTTAATAAATTGCTTCGTTTTGGCATTTTGGTGGATGGGGTTTTGGTAATTAGACAGATAACAGATTTTTGGACAAACATTGTTTATTTAATAACATTAAATTACAAATTTAAAAAACCCCCAACGCCAAAAACGAACATTTAAAAAGTAAAAAATAATGCGGTCACCTATTATTTTTGATGTAAGCATAAATGTATGTTTTACTTCTTTACTCTCTTTATGATATTTTAGGTTAATTAATGCGTAGGGGACCGCTATGAAATGGGGTTTTTAAATTTGTAATTTAATGTTATTTCATAATTTTTAAAGTTACATGAAAACTACTGAACCAATTTTCATAAAACAAAGCTAAAAACACTCTCGCATAAATTAACTTTCTACTTAAAAAAACCGCAACGAAATCGGTCCACCCGTTTGGGAGCTACGAAACCACGAACGGACAGAAACTTATAACACCCGTCTTATTTTGTCGCAATTTTTAAAGTTACTTCAAAACTGCTAAACCGATTTTCATGAAACAAAGCTAAGAACACTCTCGCATAAATAGGCTTTCTTAAAAAAAAAAACGCATCGAAATCGGTCTACCCGTTTGGGAGCTACGATGCCACAGACAGACAGAAACTTTTAACAGAGAAAAGAGGGGTTCTTTTCTTTTGTCGCAATTTTGAAAGTTACTTCAAAACTGCTGAACCGATTTTCATGAAACAAAGCTAAGAACACTCTCGCAAAAATTAGCTTTCTACTTGAAAAAATCGCATCGAAATCGGTCCACTCGTTTGGGAGCTACGATGCCACAGACAGACAGACCGACAGACAGACAGACCGACATAGGCGTCAAACTTATAACACCCCTCTTTTTGCGTCGGGGGTTAATCAAGCACTTAAGGGCCTATGTCCAGCAGTGGGTTCCATCGGCTGAGATGATGGTGATGATGATGAATAGGTAAGTACTTTTTTATAGTTTCTGTTCGTACCTTTTCTACAATGGAACATCTTCCGACGTGGTGGTAAAGTCAAACAAAATGACATCGAAAAACTAACTCTACAAACCGATCGGAGCAAAAAAATAAGCTGTTTCATACTAAACTGCAATGCCTAATTGATTCAAATCTATCCAACAGCTGGCCTTGTACCCGGACTTTCGATTTTCGATATATCGCGACCGTTTCGGTCCGAACTTCGATGTAATAGAGTTGACGTTGGAACACGCAATTGCGAAGTTCGAATGTCCGGGTAGAGGCCCAAAACTTTTTTTGCTCCGATTGGTTTGCTCCTATAGTAAAAGTTGATCAGTTTGATGGGTATTTTACTTTTAGTTTAAAAGGATGCAAATGATATCAATCTCAACTTGTAAGGTATACGTATTATTATTTTTATCTATTGCATTTATTTTTTTGCATATTTCCCTTGGTTCTTAAGAGAAAGTTGTTCAGTATCATGAGAACAATCACCCTTTAAAGTAATAAAAAAGTCTACACATAGGTACAGCCTGTATATTCATGCTACTGATAACAAGATAAAAGCAAAAGAATAAACGTAAGTAAACTAATTTAAAACGGCCATTAAAGGACCACAGAAAAGTCACGTACGATAAACAAGACAATCTTTTTATTGATTTTTGATTTCGGTACTTAAGCACGGAGCCGTGTTTGAGTTGTGAACGCATTCCAGTTTAATGTATTTTTAAATATTTTTCAAAATGTTTAAATAATGCTGGCTGTATGGCATGGTACCCACTTACCTGTTTGTAGTTTTAAAAAGTTTGGAGAAAAGGTTTTTTATCGTGCCCGGCTCTACGAAATAGCGGACGAGGAGCAGCGAAGACCAATCGGAGATCATTTAAGATTATCTATAGATACAGGGTGTGGTTTTGGCCAGCGACGCGCATTTAAGGGGGCCTCAGACTATCAAACTGAACAACTTTCACTATGGAGCCAACATCGAAATCTCAAAAAAAATACACCAGTTTCATACAAAACTGCAGTAGGTACCAACTCGACTCACATGGTATGAAACTAGTGTTTTTTTTCGGATTTCGATGTCGGCTCCTTAGAAAAAGCATATGTCTAGAATGAGCCTCGCACTTGTTCCGTATAAAACAAAAGGGGCTAACATTCTTAGGTTGGTGTGCGTGAGGCGCCATACTAATTATGTATGTGTGCGTCTAATTATGTATAGGTATGTATAGGGTTTTGGAACCAGTACTGGTTCCTATTTTTTTCGACGCTTTCGTAGCTTTGACTGTCTATCTTAATAATCTAAGGTCGGCTCCTTAGTGAAAGTTGTTCAGTTTGATGGTCTTATGATTAGATTAGACTCTAATCTAATCAACCCCTTTAAATATTACTAGGATGTTCTATTACACCTTGTATAGGCTGATGATGATAATCTCTCGACTGCCTCCGTGGTCTAATGGTTAAGAGCATTGGGCTCTTGACACGGAGGTCGTGGGTTCGATTCCCACGGGGGGCACCTAGTGAAATGTCACTTTGTGCGTTTTTCCCCAGTTGGTTAGGACATTGCAGGCTGAGCCACCTGATTGTCTGAAAAGAAAGATGATTCCGTGCTTCGGATGGCACGTTAAGCTGTTGGTCCCGGCTATTATCTCTGGTGGTAGTAGTCGTTACATAAAAACCACGTCAGAGGCCGTAAGGCGGTTTGAATAAACTCTGACACCAGGGCTTGCAGCCCACTCGATAAGAAGAAGATGATATGATGATCCGTTTGTCTGTTTGTTTGCGCACGCACTAAGTACTTAAACAACTGTAGAACCGGAACCAGAAGACATTTATTTTTTGTTTCATCGCAATCGGCTCACTTAGTGCGTTCACACACGATGACGCATTGACGGAGCGGCAGACTTTAGTCCGTCATTTGTGAAGCAAGGAGTTGTATGAAACCGCATGTAGAAGCACACACGTAAAGTAAAGTTCATGTATAGATCACAGACTAAAAAGAAGAACCAGACGTAATGTCATCTAATCATGAGTGAAGCACCCATTTCTTTTGTGTGCGTGCTGTCACGCGGTACATAAGGTGACGGGTTGTAGGACCTGCGCCTAGAGCTAGTGCATCTATGAGAGTGTAGGTCCCTTGTAGAACAAACGAGATTGTATTACCTTGCATGCTTCACATCTTTTTAGTGCAATACTCGGTCCGTATTTCCAAGAAGTTTGGAATCCTCTATAGTGGAGCACAGACTGCCTAACAAGAGGGATAACATGATAATACTCCTTGATGGTCGGTAATGATCGTTCTTCTCCGTAGTGGTTTTTAGTGACGTTAACTTTGTCCCTTTCTAATGTATGTCTAGGCGTGACGTCACTCAATTGTCGTTCATGTAATTGTGACGTCATTGGAATAGAAAGGGACGCAGGTAAAATTGGAAATATCGACGACGGAGACGAACGTCAAATTTTCTTGTATCAATGCTTGTAAGGAGGAGTGCTATCCTTTATGATTTAGATCCATGCGTATTTCTTTCAGGTCCGTGGTATAGATGCGTGTTTTAGTGGTCAGCGCGTAAAAACCGGCAGGAAAAGCTAGTATAGGTACGAACATTAATAAAATCAATGGGCAACTTTGCTAAGGAAGTACTTTCTTCCAATCGGCATCGGAAGGCGAAGTCTACGTTATTTATGTTTTCGAGAAACTTTGCCGACTTGCCCTCCGTTCGAATTGCAAGTTGCTCTACTTTGCATTGTAGTTAAACTTACGACCGCGTTTCCTTCCTGGGTGGGCAGAAACTTTTGGTGTTTAAGTTTGCTGTTGTGGTTGTAATGTTACATCAGCCTATTGTAAGTTTTTTTAATCTATACAGGGTGTAAGGAAAAGTATAATTAACCTTTAATCACTTTTAGTGATAAGGCCGCCTTTTGTACCCTTCTTGTTCATGTATATTGTTGTTGTTTTTTGTGTATTTTGGTTTGCAAATAAAGAATATTTATCTTATCTTATCTTTAAACCACATAGGTACTCTACCCATCAAACTGAATAACTATTACTATGGGAATATCTCTGACTACCCCCTCGGGGAATATAGTCGTGAGCATATGCTATGCTATGCATGGGAACAAACCTGACAGAGCAAAAAAAATCTGCTGTTCCATACAAAACTTTTTGTTTTGACAGATTTGCTCCCATGGTAAAAGTGTTCAGTTTGGGTTTAAGGCGTATCAGCCGTGGACCACTCTCCTCTCACTCACACTCCATACTAATCGATGAGAAAGAGCGCGTGGCTCCGGTCAGAATTTTGCTGTTTTCTTTGAAAAATTCGATGATTTTTTATTAATTTCGAAAAAGTAAAAAAACCACATCATTCTAAATTGTATTGTGAACAATATAGTAAATTTTCATTTTGTTCCGATTAAAAATGTAAGAGTAAAATGGTTACAACTGGAAAAAAAGGGGTGACTTTAGAGTCCCTTTTCTTCGGTTTTATTCATTAAAATCGATTTTTAGAAAAACCACATCACTTCTCATATCCTGTAGATGGTTCAGTTTAAATTTCAGCTCAAAAAGTGCCATAGTTAATGAATAAAATGGTTACAAAATTACCCAAAACCGGCAGGTAGCCCCTTAAAGTTTAATAATTACCTACTTTTTCTTACACTCTTATATTAATAGACTCTTGCTTAGTACTACATTTCCGCCAGTTTGTGGCAGTATCTATCCCACTCAATCTCTAGGATTGTTTTTGAGCAAAAACACAGTTGAAGAGATTGTGCATGAGAAAATATTTTGGATACAGAAGTGCGGATTAGCCGATCAATTTTCTAAGGGAGGTTAAAAAAAAATCTCGCCTTTTGTTCCTCAGGGAAAGTTTTTTTGTCTTATTATCTGAATACCTATTTGAGTTCTACCCAGTTGTTTAGTTTTACTATGTGAATCATAGAGGTATTATACCAGGAATAGAGCAACAAACATGAGTTGTCAAATGAAACCTTTTTTGGATGTTTTTTGGAGACTATTCGCAGGCAAAAATTCGAATATTGTCTATAATTCTGAGTCTAACGTGAAGTTGTGGATAAAATTAATGAAGTAGTGTCAGTATATTTCATAAAATTATCTACGATTTCACTTTAGATTCGCAATTATTCACGGAAACCAAATTGTAAAAATTAATTGGAGACTAAAAAAACGGTCCTATTGTCTAGCGTCACGTATCTCTTTCTATTATACAGTGGTGCCGCTAGGTACATCTCGCTCTCTCAGCTGTATGTTCCTCTATTCCTGGTATAATACCTCTATGATGTGAATAGACCCTTAAAATATTTTTAGTAATTAAAAAATAGGGATTGTATTGAGCATTTTTTTATTGGCTCTCAGAAAATCCCCCATTCGAAAACTATACTCCATTCCAAATAGCAACGAAAATTTAAGGCCATTTTGAACTACAAAAACAGAGATTTGAAACACTTCCTCTCACTTATTCTTAGAACAGCTTTAGTAACGTCGAAAATACGTTCGATAGTATATCTTTCTCAAAAATAAATCATATTTGCTTATCAGAATTGGCCAGAAAGCTATACAGGAATCGAAATATCTTTATTTGGAATGCAGTATAGAGCGAGCGAAGCAGCCCTTAAAATATGTAGGTAACACATTTATACCTGTGTATACCTGGAAGTAGAGCAACATTCAATGCCCTGCCAACCCCCGAACCCCCGAAGATTTATGTGGCAACCGCGTAGAATACAAGCTCGCGATCACTGCTTCTAATCCCGCGAACGATTTGTTTATGGGTTATTGATCTAACATGTCGGTAGAATGAAAGAAATTTGATAATTTCTACTTATTTGTTATTTGAAACAAGGTTTTTTTAAGGTTTTGACGAAGCATGTTGCTGAATACCGGCTGTTTTTTTATAGTAAGATTGACGAAGCTTGTGCCGACTGCTTGTTTTGTGTAGAAATTAATGAATTAATTCATTAATTTCTACGAAGAATCTGAGTTTCAAATAATTAATTAATTATTTGAAACTCAGATTCTTCTTGTAGTGCGGTAGCTGACTCCACCTGATTGTCTGAAAAGGAAAATGATTCCGTGCTTCGGTTGGCACGTTAAGCCGTTGGTCTACTACTATCTCTGGTGGTAGTAGTCGTTACATAAAAAACCACGTCAGAGGCCGTAAGGCGGTTTGAATAAACTCTGATACCAGGGCTTGCCCACACGATTAGAAGAAGATCGTGTGGTCGTGTGGTGTGTGAGCCCTGGGTTACAATCGCGGTAAATATTCGGCGATTGAACCGTGACTGTACTACGTACGAACCATAACTTTTGACACATTTGGTATTCCGCTAATCGCGGTACTGCTCTTGACAGCCGTTAGAGCCGTTTTGACAGATAGATGAGACGTTAAAGGCTGTCAGTTACATAGAGTTTAGCGCGATGCGGAATTCAGCACAGTTGAATAGTAATTGGAGTGCAATAATACATATAAATACAAATAAGGTGGTCTTATCGCTAAATAGCGATTTCTTCCAGACAACCTTGACTTTGATTCTAGGTATTTAGCCAGCACATTATTATTATTATTTTTTACTATAAATAAATGGGTTTGCTCTTGACCTCAATCTAGTCCTCAGGACAAAGATGGGATCGAAGATGAAGCGAGCTTACCCAGAATGGCACTGGCACTCCTGCACACCGACGGAACGCAGCAAGCTGCTTGGCGCCAGACTCCGGCAGGAGGGTGGTCGTGAGCCAGGCGGCTCCTTGCAGAGCCTACCACACCGCTGTGGGGGATCGTTCAGCCACCACCACAAACTTGGTAGCTTGTGATGCCGTTGCCCGGGGTGGACCGCTAGGAGGTCGATCCCCAACCACTCCAAAACTTGCACTACCTACGAATTTTTGAGCTCATCCAGATTCGAAGCCATGGGGTACCTTCAAAATCTAAATACCTCAAACTGGAAGTACCTTACTATCTTCGCCATCTCATCATCATATCATTTAGTACCCAGAATCTATGTACCTTTCTGCCAAATCCAGTCTGCCAAACACACCGCTACAAACTTTTTTTATAATATCACATAGGAACCCAATGTATTTAGTGTCGATTGCCATGTCAGACAGCATCCTGTATAAACACCTGACAGGACACCCTGTCTCCAGGAGGAGGTAGTAAATCAAATTACGCTGATTGCCTCCTTACGCTCTACGGAGCGTGGTAACACCATTGTGTTCTATGTAGCTTTGTATTATAACGCGTTATAAAACAAACGATATTACTGATAACCGTTTTATATACATGGTGTTAGGGTAAACAGTTGCACTACTTTAACGTCATTGTACCCATTATACTGAACAACTTTCTCTAAGAAATCGACAGGAATTCGCAACATTTTTTTCGACTATTCATACAAACGTTGGATCTGCAGATTGCATTTACTATGGAAACTCCAGAGGTCCTTCTTAATATGCTGACACTTTTTTAAGAGGATGATCAGATAATCAAACTGATCAACTTTCTCTATGGGACCGATATCGAAATCGCGAAAAAAGATCTGCTGTCCCATATATTTTGGTCGAGTATAGGACTGCTGTTTTGTATGGAACGGGTGATTTTTTTCTCTATTTCGATGTTGGTGCGAGAAAGTTGTTCAGTTTGACGAGGCCGAGAGTCTGATAAACCCCTTAAAAGTGTCAGCATATTATGAAGGACCCCGTACCGTATATCGTTGTTGTTGTAGACACTTCGATTGGCTGTTGCTAGTCGTCCAATCTTAACTATTATAACTATTATAAAACCATAAATTTATAAGGAATAAATAAGTAGCGGTTCTCTTCATATAAATTCAAATAACATTCGATAGCGTGATTTAAAAACGTGCAGCGCCATCTATTGACAAAATTGTTAGTTTGTTTGTTTGTTCGCGCATCACGCAAAAACTACTGCACCGATTTTGATGAAACTTTTTTTGTTTGATAGCTTATGATCTGACTTAAAATCTGGTACTTATATAATTTGTGCGTACGAAGTCGCAGGAAAACACTAGTAAAGAATAAAATTAGCATTCTACTATCGTCTAGTCGTCCGACTATCGGATGATATTATTTTGTACTGGTGATTTATACATCACCAAGTCAACCACGGATTAAAGGCTTCCGCACATTGCAGCGATTTTATCGAGCAATAATATCGCTGCGATTTTGCGATAATTGTTTCCACTACATTTTGTATGGGGACGCGCGCGATCCTACACACTGTCGCGATATTATCGAGCGATAATATCGCTGCGATTTTGCGATAATTGTTCTCAGTACATTTTGTATGGGGACGCGCTCGATCCCACACACTGCCGCGATATTATCGCAACCTGACGCAATATCTTTCGACTACATTCAGTGGTGGCGCATGCGTGACGCGAATCGCGGAATCGCTGCAGTGTTTAAGGTGTCGCGATATCGCTGTCGATAATATCGCTCGATAAAATCGCTCGATAATATCGCTGCAAAGGCCTCCCTTTAACAACATTATCCGATACAGTCAGTTAGGTTACGTAGCAAGGAGCGAAGCCAGGAGCAAGAGCATGTTAGGATTATGTTGACCACAGTTTCTTACAACTC
The DNA here is from genome assembly GCA_963693445.1 of Agonopterix heracliana. NCBI lineage: Eukaryota > Metazoa > Arthropoda > Insecta > Lepidoptera > Depressariidae > Agonopterix > Agonopterix heracliana. The sequence goes on from OY856334.1 coordinate 1,621,091, forward strand.
CTTGCTTCACAAATGACGGACTTCTTCTTCTTATCGAGTGGGCTGCAAAGCCCTGGTGTCAGAGTTTATTCAAACCGCCTTACGGCCTCTGACGTGATTTTTATGTAACGACTACTACCACCAGTGATAGTAACCGGGACCAACAGCTTAACGTGCCATCCGAAGCACGTAATCATGTTTCTTTTCAGACAATCAGGTGATGAGTCACACAGTCAGTCAGTCAGTCATGGGGCTGAGGCCTGCAATGTCCTAACCAACTGGAGAAAAACGCACAAAGTGACATTTCACTAGGTGCCCCCAGTGGGAATCGAACCCACGACCTCCGTGTCAAGAGCCCAATGCTCTAACCATTAGACCAAGGAGGCTGTTAATGACAGACTGACGTCTGCCGCTCCGTCAGTGCGTCATCATGTGTGATCCCACTTAGAACCACGGCCAAGACATGGCAAAAAACAATAATGATTACGAATTGCACTGAAAAAACTATTTATAACACATTTGCTCGTAAAGCGTCTCTTATTTGACCAATTTCACTAACGTAATGTATCTCATTACGACCAAGTCCGGTAATGTAAAGTAAAACGGACGGTTGCGTCTAAAACGAACAGTACTTTTTTAAATCTTATCAAAGAGTTTTTATGTCAGAAAAGTGGTCAACATTTTATGAATAAAATTTACTTTGGGAGATAAAATATAATAAAATAAACATTTAATTCTTTAATTTTATTAATATTGACAATAAATTACAACCATTTATGTGAAACCAAAACAAACAATTATTAATTTACTTTATTAGTAATACTGGCTGTTTTTGTGCCTTTGCCTTAAGAAATAAGAAAAAAGAAAGCGCTGATGCGCGCGCATCGCTAATTTGTGAACAAGTTAAAATTATTCCGCGCGCTTTTTATCGCTATTTTTTTTTTAGATTTATTATTTTATGAATGTCCGAGTTTTATTTATTTCCTTGTTTCCTCGCAAATATGTTATAAAACGTCGTATGACACAACGTGCGCTTTGATAATTACAGCCTTAGCTTTCTTGTAGACCTCGCCCACGGCTCGGTCTAGCAATAACGCCTCGGCTGTAATTATCAACTTACCGAACTTGTATCATAATGTACTATTTTGAGATTATTTGCTGCAAAATAGTTGTCACTAAAGTTTGGTTATTTAACAAAATATATTTTTTTAAGTTTTTTGCAATGATTACATTAAAGACCAACTGTTTGATAAAAAACTCGACACACTAGCAGGTGTAATGCATGTAACACTTTATTTTTATTGTCTGCCGACCCCCCCGAGCGTTGGGGTGAAGATATCACATTTGTAAGCCGTGTCGCCCTAATTTGGTTTCACACTATGGTGTATTTTAGTGAAGGGTGGCGAATTGATATTGGTTTTTGTGATTTTGTGAAAATTGTAAATAAAGTTGGCATGTTATTCTGTCATGAAACCTTCAATGCACCATAACATTTTAGTGTTTGAGGTGATTCAACTTAAGTAGGTATTATCGATGAAAATATAGCATACTCGTAGCATAGCATACGCTCACGAGTATATTCCCCGAGGGGATAGTCAGAGATATTCTGAAACCTCAGAACATCCACGTTTCACCAGTAGTACCGAAACTCTGTCCAGTGTGACTGGTAGTGAGCCCGACGCCACTTGTAATGGACAGTGGGTACAATAATATTATATGCCTCGAAATTGAAGCATGCAGGTTTCCTCACGATGTTTTCCTTCACCGAAAAGCCAGTGGTGTTACAAATCGTACATACATTTCGAAAAACGCATTTTTTCGATTTTTGAATTTTGAATTTTGAAATGAGATTTTTGAATCTCAAAATTACAATGGAGATACGCATCTTTATACTGCTGATTTGACTTTCAAAAATCGTACTCCTGAAGCTTTGATAAAGTATATGTCAAGATTGAAAGTCGAAGATACGAAAGCGTCGAAAAAAATTGGAACCAGGACTGGTTCCTAAACCCTATACATATACACGCACACATAAAGAATTAGTATGGCGCCTCACGCACACCAACCTATGAAACTTAGCCCCTTTTGTTTTATACGGTAAAACAGTGAGGCTCATTCTAGACATATACTTTTTCTAAGTCCTGAAGTATGATTATTGAAAGTCAAATCAGCAAGCAAGATAATTTGCTACTGCTGTGTTCGACGTATACAGGGTGTTTCATAAGTAAGAATACATTTTTAAAACTCTTAAGGGGGGTTGTTGACCCTGTACAATTTGTGAGGACGAAACTGCGGGTAAAAACTCGTAATATATATTTTTAAAATTTGTGTACGAAAACCACGTCAAATCTCCTATGACAGACGGACAGACGGACACTGAGGAGATAAAAATACCGCTTGTTAAGCATTAACACACTGGTCATATGTCATCACTTATTTTTAATACACCCTAATTTAATTTGAAAATGGTCCCGTCATTCAAGCCATTTTGACCCTTGTGCTATAGACTTAAGAGCTGTAATATGAGACTTTATATGCTGAATGATAATTATTTTATAGTTACAGTTTACATAAGCCTGATGAATCAAGCGATTTTGAGCTCTATCGTTTTGACTTAAGGTATTTGAAAGCGGACTTTAATTCTATATTTCTTTGTCCAAATTATTCAATTAAATTCTATAGTGTTATGTTTAGTTCGTATTTCAAAGGACATAAAGTTGAAAATTGATTGTCAAATTACTTGAACTTACAAGGGTGGTTTTTTATTTTATTAGTGTGATTAGTTTAATACTGAAGGGTGGTTATGGGGGAGGGGTGATTTATTTTTGTTTATTGTTCGCTAATTTGTTTGTTTTTGTGTTTAAAATTAGCAACGAATTAATTCTTGGACTAGTTTTAAATTTGACAAGGGGCAAAATATACTATAAAATTATTTCTTTGTATATTTTTGTTTGATTGTAACTTTAGCTCCATACAAAAGACCTCAACGAGGCCTTAAAGTATTTACAGCTTTCAAAATTATAACATAATACAGGGTCCTTCCTAATATGCTGACACTTTTTTCAGGGAATGATCAGACCGTCAAACTGAACAACTCTCTCTATGGGACCAAAATCGAAATCTAAAAAATGTATGGGACAGCTGATTTTTATTTCGCGATTTCGATGTTGGTCCCATAGAGGAAGTTGTTCAGCATGATGGTCTGATCATCCCCTTAAAAAGTGTCAGCATATTAAGAAGGACCCCGCATTTATAAAACAGTTATCTGACTGACTGAGATACAAGATATAACGATCAGACTATCAAACTAGAAGACTTTCTTTTTCTCTTTCTTTCTTACACGGAAATCGCAAAAATGAAACCGCTGTTGCATACATTAGTATATAGGTTTGCAGTTTTATAGTGCGCAACTTAGATGTACATTATTTTCGGGTAGATTACAATGTTCTATGCTCAGACATGTTCGCCTTTAGCAAATAAAAAGAATTTACTTTAATACATTGTCCTAAATCTTTTAAAAAATTCAATAGGTACCTACGTGGGCGGCAAGGAGGCGTGGCAACACCACGCATGCGTAGGAAGAAGTTGTCCCGGATTTAAAGCTATTTCGCAATTTTTGCGTTAGGTGAGACTTTAATGCTTAAACAACTTGCAACTGTTTACTCTAACATCCTGTATAATTTTGAAGATATTTAGCGCTTTCACACACGATGACGCATTGACGGAGCGGCAGACGTCAGTCCGTCATTTGTGAAGCAAGGAGTTTTATGAAACCGCAAGTAGAAGCACACACGGTGACGGATTGACGCACCGGGTGTGCTTCTACGTGCGGTTTCTTCCAATGACGGACTGACGTCTGCCGCTCCGTCAATGCGTCATTGTGTGTGTACGTCTGAACGGCAAGGTAGATTCCGTTTAATTGTACCAAAACATACAAATTGTTAAACCTAAATCTATAAAAATTTACTTTACTTTACTATTACCACAGCAGCATAACTATAATTAGTTCTTATACTCGTATAGTTATGCTGTGCTATATCACTTTAATATTGGAACTTAAAAAATATATAAGTAGTCTAGTAGGTATAATGTACCTTTTGGTGGAGTATCTATTGACAGTAGAGTCTAGAATTCTAGATTGTTGATTATACCTATTGATATTTTCTATGGAACAATGCAGATATTTTTTTCCGATTTCGAGAATTTCTCCAGAGTTTTTTTTTTTCAGTTTGTTGGTTTAAATCTAAACCACCGCTTTAAATATATTACGATCCATTTCTGTTACATTCTGTATAGTTTTACGTAGGTAAGTATATGTATTTTATATGATGAGAAATTTAATGTGAAATTAAACGCTATGTATAAACTCAATACAAATCAACTCAAAATCACTCCCAAGTTGGTCACATCAAACAAAAAACACACAAATGAAGTGTCCGTTTTCCAAATTTATTCACGGCCGAGTGTACACACCCTGTATGTGCAGTCAGCGTATAAATAGATTGTTCACTGAAAATCCACTGAAAATCGCCCCTTTTTGGGGCAGCTTGACGCGTTTGTTTAGTAGTGATGTTCCGACGTTTAATATCGATAAGTTTTAATAATATTCAAAAGTTGTTTATCGATAGATATATTCCACAAAAAACGATAAAATAAAATCATTTTAATTGTAACGGCTATTTACGTCAATTATTAGATTTAAATTCAGTTTTAAAAACAAAAAACTCTTGTTATCATAACAATATTCGACTTGATATAACACGATTCTTTACACATAAAGAATTTCTTTTCATTTATTTCTTTTTCTCCCCTCCGGACTGAAAGAATTAATTTTCGTCCCGCTGCGCTAAACGAAGTTGCCGCTTTCTAGGAGAAAAATAGTATACTGACTTCTATAATTTTTATTATATATTTAATAGTATACTAAATAAGAAAGCCTCAGATCACATGTTCAAGTAGATACATGAGATCTGAGACCTTTCTTACTTTCCTGCCCTCGGTATGTAATCTACTATAATTGTTGTTGTTTTTTGTATTTTGGTGTGCAAATAAAGAATATTTATCTTATCTTTATCTTAAACAAAATTTTGTTATAAAAACGTCAGTACTAATGAGTTTTTCTAACTTATGATACCCACTGCTGCTCTCAAAGGGTGAAAGAAAACATCGTGAGGAAATCTGCATATTATGCTGAAGGATAAATTTTGATGTCTCCGTGAAGTCTACCAATACGCATTGTGCACGCGTGATGGAATAACGCTCCCTGAGAGTTGGCCTGTCCCCTGCAGTGAGACCGATATAAATAAAAAAAAAGTATGAATTCCTAAAGCAAATAGGTTTTGCGAATTTAAAACTTCATTGATATCGACGTTTTTAAAGCAATAACAAAACTTTATCGATACTTTTGTCAGCACTACACGTGGATCTAATTAGTTAAGGGCCTCGCCCTTTGTTTGTGCTAACAAATTGCTGCCTGATAATTGGCTTAAAGCTCCCCCGGATTTGTGTGGGGCTCCACTTACAGCGGGGTGAGGTAACGCTTCTTTTTTATACTTAAACGGTGAAGGAAAACTTCGTGAGGAAACCTTCGTACGCTGAAGAAGAAATTCTGTTGCGTAGGTATGTGAAGTCTACCAATCCGCATTCTGCACGCGTGGTGGACGTGTAGTCCTGTGCCCTAAAGTGGGACATAGAAGACGGCCCGACAGCACGGTCTGTAGTGAACCTGCCTGCTGTGCCGAGGGTCGCGGGTTCGAATCCCGTAAGGGACAAATATTTGTATGATGAATATGAATATTTGTACCCGAGTCATGGATGTTGGTATCTATAATATATGTATTCTTTATCGTTGTCTAGTTATCATAATACAAGTCCAGGCTAGATTCTGGAACTTTAAATGTGACTAGATAATTTGTGTGACAACGTCCAAGAAAAAAAAAAAAAAAGTTACATATTGACTGATGAAATGAATACTTAACTAGATTTTACCCGCGACTTCGTCCGCATCATCTCCCGGCATCGTCCCTAAATAAAATATAGGTATACCAGATTTTAAATCGAATCAAAAGTTTGTAAACACAAAAAGTTTCATCAAAACCGATCCTGTAGTTTTTGCGTGATGCTCGAACAAACAAACAAGCAAACAGACAGATAAAAAATTGAAAACATGGTAATTTAATTTGGAGACAGAAACACTTAAGGCTTCCGCACATTGCAGCGATATTATCGAGCGATATTATAGAGCCATATTATCGACAGCGATATCGCGACACCTTACACACTGCAGCGATTCCGCAATTCGCGTCACGCATGCGCCCTTCACTGAATATAGTAGAAAGAGATTGCGTCAGGTTGCGATAATATCGCGGCAGTGTGTGGGATCGAGCGCGTCCCCATACAAAATGTACTGAGAACAATTATCGCAAAATCGCAGCGATATTATCGCTCGATAATATCGCGGCAGTGTGTAGGATCGCGCGCGTCCCCATACAAAATGTACTGAGAACAAATATCGCAAAATCGCAGCGATAATATCGCTCGATATTATCGCTGCAATGAGCGGAGGCCTTTAAACACGATATCATAACCTTTTTGTGAATGTATTCAATGTACATGCACTCTTCTGTTACAGTTATTTAATATAGACTAATGACCTTTTGCTTGTGTTTAGCACTACGATTTCTACCGTTGTTTAGTGTATTTTGCGAAAGATTACAGTAATCTCAAAGATGTCCAGCCCAAAAGCACACGATCTAACACAACCATCCGCGAACCCACTCGCCTCAAACAATTTAATTATAATCCCGCCTACACTGACACCCCAACCTTACGCACGATGCGAAAATTTCGTTACGGTGTACAGTTGATTTTTAAATCAAGTTTAAATGAAAACCGTTTAGAATTATACTAGTTATTATTTAATTATTCTTAATTAGAAATTTTAAGGTTAATTATTCAGTAAAAGTTCGTTATACATGGTGTAAGCTTATAAAGTTACATATTTCAGGGAGTGCTTCAAACTATTAAACTGAACAACTTTCTCTACTGAGCCAACATTGAAATCGCGTAAAAAGTGTTGTTCCATAGAAAACTACGCGAAACCAATGCGTGGAAATGTAAAAGTTGTTTAGCATAAAAGCCTCCGCACACTGCAGCGATTTTATCGAGCGATATTATCGACAGCGATATCGCGACACCTTACACACTGCAGCGATTCCGCGATTCGCGTCACGCATGCGCCCACCACTGAATGTAGTCGAAAGAGATTGCGTCAGGTTGCGATAATATCGCGGCAGTGTGTGGGATCGAGCGCGTCTCCATACAAAATGTACTGGAAACAATTATCGCAAAATCGCAGCGATATTATCGCTCGGTAAAATCGCTGCAATGAGCGGAGGCCTTTAAACTGGACAACTTTCTCTACTGAGCCAACATTGAAAGCGCGTAAAAAAGTGTTGTGTCATAGAAAATTACGCGAAACAAGTGTGTGGAAATGTTAAAGTTGTTCAGTATGGTGGTCTGAAGCACCTCCTTTAATATGCAACGCATTTTAATGTACACCCTGTATAGACCGATGATGATGATGATAAATGTTTTTTTTTAAAATGTCATCGAACATCAAAATTTCCAATTTATTAAAAACTCGTTCAATCTAAACGTCGTATTACTATAATTGCAACAAATAAAATAAATTACAACTATTAGGGTAACCGACCCAAATTCGGACCAGCCTATAATATTTAACGACAGATTTACGCTTCACACCCTACCAATAAACATTATTATAGTTCCAAACGTAAAATCCCAGAAATCATGCCAATTTCATTCTTACTTCTATCATATAAGGTCTAGTTAAGGGGACAAGTTGAACTGCAAATGGGTAAACAGGTACTTTTCGCCATATGTGAGTGCCATAATAATAAAATGAAACATTTAGTACCATTTAGGGATAGGGGACTATTTTACATTTCATTTAACATCGAATAAATTCGTGATACGCTCAGTTGATTTATTTTTAACATGTACCTAAGTACTTCAAATGGGACTAGATAGTCTGTGACAATGTCTAGGATGATTACTAAATTACTTATACAGGATCCAACTTAAATGGTGACGGTTTTCTAAGCTGATAAGACTATCAAACTGAACAACTTTCTCTACGGGACCAAAGTCGAAATCGCGAAAATATTATCAGCTGATGCATTTTGGTCAGAGTTGACGCGCATTCACCAACTTGCTCTTTTCGCTATCTGGCGCTATTCGACAACTTCATTTTGCCTACTAGCGGGTTTTGCCTACTTCATCTTTTCGCCAAGAGCGCGGCTTAAGTACATTTCATAGCATTTTTTTAGCAATTGACGTACACTTAATTATGGAAGTGAAAACTCTGTAAGTAAACAAAAATTCGTGTAGGATGCAGTTTAGTATGTGTAACAGCAGTTTTTCGCGATTTCGATGATTGCCAGGCAATTCAGGCTTTCTGTGTTTTCTAATACAGCGGTCACTGCAGTCGAATTTGAGAAATCATTCATTCATTCCCTTGGTCCTAGTTCATTCTCTTTGATAGGACTGGGCCTGTGCTGCCATCTAGTGTACTCAAAAATAAATACCCTTATTAATTGACGTCACTTAATGTTAAGTGTCGACACTTTGTCAGTGCTGAATGCAGGGGAGCATGGGGTGGATAGGGACCATGCAAATTACAATATTTACTTTATATGAAAATTTATTGTTGTCATGAATTCCGCTTACAAAATTTAACGTCAATCCTATGGTTGTTTGGTAGGAATCGTTTCTTAGTGATAGAACCACCGCACCGTATTGATTACAAGATTATTAAATCCCCTTCCTTATTTGCACCATTAACTTTTTTTGTTTCTTTTTCTATGCTGTTTTGGTGTAAATAAATGTAAATTTCATTCATTTCATAAATCTTTCAAAATAAGTTTTATTTGCAAGGAGAAATTTTTTTAGTTAACCAATGTAAACATATAGGTGGGGGTAAAAAGAAATAAAATTTATTATTCGATATTGACTGTATTCAAAACGTGTCTAAAAATAAGGTTTTTCTTTTACAATAATTTTTGAGAAAAAAGGCTAGGCCTACATCCTAATATGTTATTTTATTACCTATACCTAATAAATGATCATTGTTACTAACACCTACTATGGATGTCAAAATCCATAGTCAAAAGTAGTCAGTCAAAATAAATGAATTGAATGAATGTTGAAACCAAGACCATTGACCGAAACAGGACTATAACTTTTAATTTAGATTAAAATGTGCTGATATTTACCGAACTTATAAAGTAAGATTTTACTTAGGTACCTAGGTATATCAGTTGCAAAATAAAATGATACACATTATCATCAATTTATCATCTTATTTATCAATGATAAATGACTAAAAGATGAATTTTCCCGACGTCATGACCATTTATCCCATTCGTCTCGATTTCGTAATTTTATCTTATCTGTGGCAAATAAAAAACACTTTTGTGTCAAATTTATCATGATTTTGTTACCTATTTGTGTTATTTTATCTCGTTTAAGATGTTTTTGGGATATAAATTTATGATTGATTAGTTTTATCTGTTGGTTCGAGTATTGAGGCTTAATTTCGTCATTACTCCACCCGTTTTTTCTAAAACGTGTTTTTAGATGTTGCTTCCTTGATAAGGAAGAAGCCATTTCGTTTTGCGTCACAGTATCTCATAAAGCTGATATATTTGTTAATAAATAACACTATAAGTATTCTTTTAGTTGAATAAACATTTTCATTAAAATTATTTATTTATGAGAGTAAATTACTGCTTTGGGTACCTAAGCACTTTCAATAAAAAAATTGAAAACGAACACACAAAATTTAGATGGTGAAGATTTTTATTAAATAATTCCTTTCATGGTGTTGAGAATGTTTCTTTTAGTGATAAGACCATCAAAATAACTGAATAAATAAAATGTATTTTACCGTGCAAATGATTAGGTAAAACAAAAATTTAAACTATTACAAATCAATCCACCCCAGCCTACCCTCGTTAATTTGGCTAATTTTATTTACCCCACAACTAGGGGGTGTTTATAAATAATTATTATTTATACAGGGGGTTGTATAATCGGCTAGGACGCACATGTCAACGTTTTGCGCATTTGCTTATTCGTTAACTAGATTATTTTTATTTTGACTGATTGCTGAAGAAGTTTTGTGTTTTATTTTATTTTCGTATACAAATAACTGAACAATAACACGAAATAAAGAAGATAGAAGAAGTAGAATTAGGAAGAAGAGTGTAGGGAGAGAGAGAGAGGGGTTAGAGATTTTTCTGTTTTTTTTTATTACAAACAATAGAAGAAGATTTGTACAAAGGCCATTTTATCTCTGAAGATATTACTTAATTATAATACGATATTCATTTTAAATTGATTTTTGTCTTGTCTAAAGACTGGAATTGACTGAAAAACATATGTTTTCCACTGGCTTTTCGGTGATGTTTCCTTCACCGAAAAGCCAGTTAAAGCCTGACCAGGAATATAAAAAACCTGGTTTGGGGGTGCTGCAATCGACTGTCACCTTTAATGACAGTGTTCCAAGTACAAAAATTAATTCCAATGATTTTCCGCAACATTGCGAGGTTTTTTATATTTCTGGTCGGGCTTTAAAATACATATTAGCGTCAAAATTGGTGTTATTATAGTGCATACCATTAAAAGTAATATTAAGTTTATGATGCATAACATGGATTATAACAGAATAATAAAAACCTGCATGCTTCAATTTCGAGGCATGTACTTATTTTGTATCGTACCTACTGTCCATTATAAGCGGCGACGGGCTCACACCCTGTCACATTGGACAGAGTTTCGGTACTAGTGGTGAAAAGTGGATGTTCTGAGGTTTCAGAATATCTCTGACTACCCCCTCGGGGAGTATAGTCGTGAGTATATGCTGTACTGGTTTACCGTTTTTACGATAGAGCAAAAATGTTGAAAAAACAAACACGTTACGTGTAATCCATTTTGTTATTGTACGTCAAATCCACCGTTATAACGCATATTCTGTGAAAATTTCAACCATCTAGCTATTGTTCAAAAGAAACAGCCTTCTACAAAGGTCAGACAGACGGACGGACGGACGGACAGCATAGGCTAATAATAAGTCCCGTCGGCACCCTTTGGCTACGTTACCCTAAATTTTTTTTCTGCGTCAACCTGTCCCCACCGCATAGTCCCCGCACGGCCAACTATTTGCCAGCTACCCTACTTTGTTTGCAGTCGACACATGTCACCTGTTCTGTTCATAGAGCGACACCTACCCTATTTGCACCCTCGTGTCGTGGTGGATGCGTTGATGATATATTTCATACGATTTTTGCGATAAACATGTGATTTTTAGGGTTCCGTTCTAAACATAGTAGTTTCAAAAGGTTCATGATGAGATTCTGTAAGAGTTTTAAGACTAAGTATTATACCACATCATCATCATCAGCCTATATGCATCCTACTGCAGAACACAGTCCTACCCTCAGGGAGGGTGTATGTACGTTAGTCCACCACGCGTGTACAATGCGGATTGGTAGACTTCTATTCTATTCTATTTTTAAAATATGGCTGCCATCTTGGTTTGTGATGATTTTGCCAATGTCGAGTTTTTGTAGCAAAAGTGCTTGACGTTGTACGGTTATGAAGATATTTTGGTGACTTCAAGGGTTGTTCTTACAAAAGAACACTATCTTGAGCCACCACTGGAGCCCCGCTGTCGAGCTGGGAGGGGGCAACCGACGAGCGACACGCGACACGCGACCACCCACTAGCAGATCCACAACGCGACTCCTTGGTAGACGTCACATACGCATCGGAAATTATTTTTCAGCGTATGCAGGTCTCCTTACGATGTAATCAAAATCTTGTCAAGACTGTGCCTGCCTTTTTATTGGAACGCCAAGGGATCGAGCCCAGACAACCATGTCAGGCGTAAAAGCCTCGAACAGTTCTTAGTTGGATGTTGTATATATGCAAAGTCTCTTGATAACTTCGATAGTGCGATTCAGGACTCGCCATATGATTGGTTGTTATTCGTAATGAGCTGTGATGCGTTGGACAGATCCATATTGTGATTGGCCGTCTTCTGTGTGACGTGCTATAGGTCGCATGCGCTGACCTAGATAGATCTCTGTTTACATCGACTCGATCGATGTGTTCGGCATTGTTGCTTAGTCAGCACTCGTAGCTCCGCTACAGAAAATAATGAAATATGCCATCAAAAGATACGTTGGCATCTTTTTGATCATCTTTTCCATCTTTTTTTTTTGTGCGTTAGCACTGTATTTCCGCCAGTGTCAAGTGGTTTGATCTAACTATCGAGGTATCTATCAAATCTCGAGGATTGTTTTTGAGTAAGAACACAACTGAGAAGGATCGCGGAGCCTCGTGGCAGGCTGAAACGCGAACCGCGCGAAAGACAAGTGTTCGGGGCAAACCCTGCAACGTGCCTCTTTTCCTTCTTTATTATTTTAAACAAACACCACATTTTGACGTTTATTCGCACAGACCGTAGCGCCATCTATAGATCCCCTAGAAAACCAAAAGAAAAACGCCTTTTAACCAAAAACTAGATATAAAAATAACTCACCACCCAACTCAGGTATCCTGTGATAAAACATGCCTGTCCTGGCCAGCCACTCCAGCTGCATGTGGTGGAGCACCCTGTCCCCCGGGTGGTGGAAAGCTGAGGGCATCGGAGCCCCAGGGGGCAGGGGCTGGGGCAGCTGGTAGTTGAAGAGGGAGGAGGTCTGCGCCATCATCGGGTTTTGCGGCATTAGGCCTGGCTTCGGGATTATTCCTGTGGGGAGAAATATATTTTAAATTCCAACATGAATGTAAGGTCTAACCAAAATAAGCTGAAACTATAAAGGGGATGGTTAGACCATAAACTGAACAACTTTCTCTATTTGACCAAAGCCGAAATCACGAAACAAAATACAGTTTAATGTTGGCTGTTCCATACAAAGCTGCAAACCTATTCGACTTGAATGTAAGGGGAAACTGTTTTTTTCGCGATTTCGAAGTTGGTCCCATAGTAAAAGTTGTACAGTTTGATGGTCTGAAGCATTCCCTAAAGTAGGTAATGCAGTAAAGTTTACACCCTGTATAACTATGTTACATGATGAGCCGGTTGGTCGGTAAAAAATGTATCAAATCTTTGCATATCGTAGGCTAAACTGTGTTTTTTTAGCCTGGGTTAATCGATTGCAACAAAATAAGATTAGAATTAGATATGGAACTCGAACCACTACTATCGTTTTAAGTCTTGGTGTGTGAAATTTCGAGCTCGCTTCGCTCGCTCCTACTTTCGAATAGTGTTTTTGAGCATGTGTAACATAACGTCATTTGCGCTCAATTTTACATGCATTTTTATTTAAATAATTCTAAATGCTACCTTATGGTAAGCCACATATTATTCTGATAATTTCATCCATATCAATTCAGCAGTTTGGATGTGATGCGTGCACAAACAATGTTAATACATTATTTATCCCCCTTTCTCCACTAACTCATGATACAATTTGGGTTCTGTGCAACATGTCATCTCCATTTGAATGATGACGCATTGACGGAGCGGCTGACGTCAGTCCGACATTTGTGAAGCAATGAGTTGTAAGAAACCGCACGTAGAAGCACACACGGTGACGGATTGACGCACCGTGTGTGCTTCTACGTGCGGTTTCATACAACTCCTTGCTTCAAAAATGACGGACTGACGTCTGCCGCTCCGTCAATGCGTCATCGTGTGTGAAAAAATTACGTTTTACAAATAGACGCGTCATACACTAACATCACTGCACTTTAAACTGGCGCGAGATAGTGACGTGTAGCCCGAACACTAGACGGCGCCTGACTATGTGAAAGCCGGGCAATTACCTTGCTTTTTTGTTGCCATTTTGGTGCGCAGACAACGCATCTACATATAAAAACATCTTAGGTGTGAAAGCGCTAAAGTTCCGAAACGTAAGTAAAGTATCAAATCAAAACAAAGACATAATATCAAACTTACCAGGCCTATAACTCTCATATTCCTCATTGCCTCCCTCAACCCCCGGCGAAATCGGGGGACTATAACTCTCCGACCGATTCCCATCTTCAGAAACAGGACTCCCACTCCTCGGACTACTCCCCGAAGGACTCTCCGTTCCTCCCCTTGTCTCTTGAAACCGATTTATCGTATTCTGTTCGATTTGCGTATCATAATTCTCCTGATACCTCGCTATGTAGTTCTTATTCTGGATTAAAGCTAAATACTTCTGCTGTGACATGTTCTGTTCTGGTTCTATGTGGCGGGAGAGGAGAGCGTCGATGCAAAATGACTTTTTTCCCGTTGTCAATAAGGTTTTATCTTCTTCGGTTTGCTTGTAGTATTTCATGTTTTTTGGGCTGTTTGAGCGGCTCGGGTTGGAGTCTTGGTCGGTTTCTTGTTTGTGGTCGGTGGAGTCGCGTCGGTACATCGTTTGGAGGATCTCTGATGTCATCGTTGCATGTTAGTTTTGGCCTGTTGGAAAAAGATTTATCAGTTTTTAAGTGGACGCTTAAAAGCAGTGAGCTTAGTGGAATCACACTCGATGACGCATTGACGGAGCGTCAGACGTCAGTCCGTCATTTGTGAAGCAAGGAGTTGTATGAAACCGCACATAGAAGCACACACGGTGCATCAATCCGTCACCGTGTGTGCTTCTACGTGCGGTTTCATACTGACGTCTTCCGCTCCGCCAATGCGTCATCGTATGTGAACGCACTCTGAGTAAACATTTCAATGAATCAAATCATTTAATTTTTTAAAAGGTAAATAAATACCAAACAGCTTTCATTCTCAAAAATCATATGAAGCGACTAAGGGGTTAAAGGTTTCTTATGTAGTGTTTATTTGGGCGAAAGGCTAGCCACTTCTCACCACTTGACACCTCATTCCATCCTTAACCTTAAACAGCGAAACGTGAGCATTGCTACAACTAATTTTATTTTCTCCTCTCCGGACGGAAAGCGTCAATTCTCGTCCCGCTGCGCTAAACGAAGTTGCCGCTTTCCACCTCTTTCGAGGAGAAAAATAGTATACTAACCTCGGGCAAATAAGAAAGCCTCAGATCACATGTTTGTTGATCCGGCTTCGCCTCGGTCAACAATTACATGAGATCTGATTTCTGACCACACCAAAAGGTTACGGTCGTGAGTTTATGTATGTTATGTAACTTCTAGATTTTCTAGATTTCTAACTCCATCTTTATGAAACTGATTTGTAAAGATATTATAGTAAGATGAGGCCGTTTTTTTACACGAACGAAAGTGTTTTTAAGTCTGAAATGAAATTATGTCTTATTTAAGGATCTGGCGGATAGGCGATGGTTCTCAATAACGATTGATTAGATTAAGTTTACTCGATAGAAAAAATCCCAAAGTTACCCCTTTTTATTATGTTTTTTCAATACTGTGATTAAACTGCTGATATTTAACTTTTTATTCTTGTACTTAAATAAAAACATCAAATATTTCTAGTGAAATTCGTAGAATTTGGAGCTTAGAAACACCAATGAGCAAAGATATTGATGAAAAACACGTTTTTTGCGATGCTGCTTTCAATTAGAGTGGGATATGGCTAATTGGAAACTTATGCTTGCAAGAAAGAGAAGCTTGCACTCGGATAAGAGGCCCTTAACCTCAAATCTACACTAATTTATCTCATTTCTACAATACCTAGTTCTCAATCATAAACATAATAACTATTAAGTTTATGTTCTCAATAAAGATGCGGCAATGATAGATCATCAATCACCACCATCACCACCTTATACCTAAATAGATATAGTATAAATTGCGAATATTCAAATGTAACCCAAATATTTGCGTAGGCTCCGGCTCCGGCACGGATCCGAGTGTAGTCAAGTGAAAATATTAGTGTTCTATCAAAATTATACGGGATTTGCCGATCGCAACGTGGTTCGTGTCAATAAGAATCATGTTGTAGAATCTGTCGAAAATTATCTATAGGCTTCGATCAAAATAAAATGAATGGATAGGCCTAAAGCGCAGTAAGTTGAAGCAAACTACTGGTGCACTTGGTACATACAAACTAGCGCCATTATCTGTCAAATCTAGGGCACTTTCATACAAGTGACAAGTAAAAATTTCATTTGTTTTGCCTCATTTTTCTGGTTTGAAATGTTCGCTTAAGGCCTATCCATTCATTTTATTTTGATCGAAGTCTATAGGTAAGGAAGATTTACGAATGAAATATATCAAGCAAAGTAGGTGGCCGGAAGTTTTGGGAGAGGACGTCCGAAGAAAACATAGCACTCCTGTTCGCGTGCAGTAGGCCTCGCATGCCAACCCCGAGAAAACGTTATAAATCGAGATCTGCCTCCATCCTTATTATTTTACTTATGCCAGAGAGAGCGCGCATGACGTTTTTCTCTTTTAAACGCTTTGTCGTGGGTGGCATGCTAGCCGTGCAGGATACAAGTTGGGCCAATAGTCCGTGGGGCAACACCGGATTCACATCTGAGGTCCGACCCGTCTATGTAACCCCACTTGAACCCGTTCTCTTTTAGGTACTAAGCTCAGTTGCAGAAACGCTCATTAAAGTTAATCCTCCATTAAATCTCTTGCTGTCACTATTTGTCTTGTTGAAGTAGTAAAAACTAGCAAGAGATTTAATGGAGGATTAACATTAATGAGCGTTTCTGCAACTGAGTGTTAATGTGTTAATAATAGTCCAGTCACGAGGACAGCCTCATTCCTCCATATTAAAGACATCAACGATGCATGCACTTAATGTACACATAAAAAATATCTTAGCCTGTTTTGTCCCACTTGTGGGCTAAGGTCACCCCTAAACTCTTCTACATCTCTGTCCTAAACTCAGATCGGCCGGAGTAAAAATAACGCACAGATATCTAAGGCTGCTTTTCCACCAGAGATGTGCGAGGCAGCGAGACGGTGAGCGAGGAAACAATCCGCCAATAGCGCGCTCGCTCGATCACGTCATTGGGAAATTGAAGCACTCATTGGCCGATTTATTCCTCGCTCACCGCCTCCCTACCTCGCACATCTCTGGTGGAAAAGCAGCCTTAGATATCTGTGCGTTATTTTTACTCCGGCCGATCTGAGTTTAGGACAGAGAGATGTAGAAGAGTTTAGGGGTGACCTTAGCCCACAAGTGGGACAAAACAGGCTAAGATATTTTTTATGTGTACATTAAGTGCATGCATCGTTGATGTCTTTAATATGGAGGAAAGAGGATGTCCTCGTGACTGGACGAAATACCTCGGAGGCATCTTTAATTTTTCATTTTCGACTAGATTTATACAATTTACCGAAACCAAAGTCATACCTCAGTATTCTTGGATAGTTTATCTAGTGAAATTATCAACTATTCACACGATTGGAATTACTTAACTCGATAGAAAATCGTCACAAAGATGACGTATTTTTTTGTTTGTATTTTTAAGCATTTTTCTCAAAATAGTTTACTCACATATTCACCATTAGTTTATCTAGTTAAATCATTAAAAAAATCTATTCAACTAGTGTTGTTAATTCTTTTTAATCGAAAATTCAGCGCACGCACGCACTTTTCGGAGGGCTGGGCAATCGCGTTTCTCATAGAAAATATTCGTCGGAACCTATGGACCCTTAATCAGAAAATGCAGTATAATCATAGACTTAAACTCTAGCGATAGACTTGCCCTTGCATAGAAGCAACATGTTCCACTTGAATGAGGTGTACACACCTGATTGATGTTCCCGAGTTCACTTCGTCACTATAGCAATGACAGACCGCAATGTGTCATTTTGTGTTGTTTTGTGTGACATGTTGTTTGTTTGAACGAGCTTGTCTATCGCTAGAGTAATATGTCTATGAGTATAATTGACCCAACAACGGATTTTGATGCGGTTTTTTTTAATGGATAGAGTATACAGGGTGTAGGTAAGTGATTTGACGCAGAACACGCGTAGACGGTATTAATAAAAGTACCTTAGTGTAAGTGACAGCCTAGCAAATACTGAAACGGTGAACTCAGACCATCAAACTGAACAACTTTCACTATGGAGCCTACCTCAGGAAACGCGAAAAAAAATCAGCTGTCCCATACAAAACTGCTGTACCTACCCGACTCAAATGTATGGGACAACTGATTTTTTAAGTTTTGTATGGACTGAAACTACCGTTTCCGAAAACTTATTTCGCAATCCATCAAGTTTAATAAATATCAACCATCAGAGATAAATAATTAATAATAGGTAGGTACGGCTTTATTGAAAGCTCTACAAATCGCTAAATAATAATCAAATAATAACGTTATCTAACCTTATTATTGAATCGTTATCGTTATATTATTGAGGCCGGCACGCGCTTGGCACACTGGCGTTAAGTGGTTAATAATTAACTTTTATTAACTCTTCGAAAAAAGGAGGTTATCAGATTATTATTTCTCCCCTCCGGACGGAAAGCGACAATTCTCGTCTCGCAGCGCTAAACGAAGTTGCCGCTTTCCACCTCTGTCGAGGAGAAAAAAAGTAATACTAACTTCGGCTTCGCCTCGGTCAACAATCACATGAGATCTGAGACCTTTCTTAATTTCGTGCCCTCGGTATACAGGGTGTAATGAAAAGTATCAATGTTAACCTTTAAACCACATACTCTACCCATCAAACTCAACAACTTTTACAGTGGGAGAAAAACTGTCAGAAAAAAAAAATCTGCTGCCCCATACTAAACTGTCCCTACTTGATTCAAACGATGGGACACATGATATATTTTTTGTTCTGACAGGTTTGCTCACATAGTCAAAGTTGTTCGGTTTGATGGGTAGAGTACTCGTATGTGGTGTAAAGGTTAATATGATACTTTTCCTTACACACTGTATATTTGGATTTGGAAATTTTGCGCTCACTTGCCTCAGAGGTGACACACTTTAATCGCTGAGTCCTTATAAGTGGTGACGGGCTCACTCCCCGTCACACAAGTTTCGGTACTACTAGTGAAACGTGGAAGTTCTGATTTTTCAGAATATCTCTGACTATCCTCTGGGGAATACAGCCGTGGGCATATGCTATGGGAAATTACCGCATTGTCTAACCTTTACCCCTCAAATTTAATATCCCTTAGTCGAATACTACACCCACGGGCCCACGGAAAGAAATACGGTGGTATATTTCAAAACCAAAACCAATATTAAAATTAAGACGCTGTTATCCCGTCGAAGCCGTTTTTTGAACACGAACGAAAGTGTTTTAAACTGTGTTTTAAAGTCTGAAATTAAATTATGTCTTATTTAAGGATCGGGCGAATGGGCAACTGTTCTCAATTACACGATTAGATTAAGTTTACTAGATAGAAAAACATCCCAAAGTTACCCCTTTTTGTTATGTTTTTTCAATACTATGATTAAACTGCTGATATTTAACTTTTTATTCTTGTACTTAACTAAATACATTAAATATTTCTAGTGAACTCAGAAGAATTTTTAGCTTAGAAAGTCCCATGAGCAAAGATATTGACGAAAAACACGTTTTTTGCGATCCTGCTTTCAATTGGAGCGGGATGGCTAATTGTAAAATTATGCTTGCAAGAAAGAGACGCTTGCACTGGGATAACCTAGCCAGTAGAGATAATTTCTATGACGCCTCACGCACACCACCCTAAGAATGTTGGCCACTTTTGTTTTATACGGTAGAAGCGTGAGGCTCAATCTAGACATATAACCTTATAGTTAAAAAAGACGACTGTAAACATTAAAAAAAAAAAGTTCTTCCATCCATTGGTTAATTGGAAGAAATCATTTTTAGTTATAAGGCCGCATTCCGTCCTACCCTTCTAGCTAATATACTTTAGTTAAGTACCTACTATTTAAATTGTTATAGGTATTATTTTAGGTTCACTTATTTATATTGTTAATTGTTATTTGTTTAAACTCACCTTAGATCCGCTTAATATTAAATTTTAACTAAATCGATTAAAAAACACTTTTGAAAAAAAAACACTTGTCACAAAAAATTCTTCGACACAACACCAAAAATTCCTTTGCCTTAAAAAAAACACGATAACAATATTTGGTGTTCCGAACGTACGCGGCGCGTTCGAAAACCACCCCCGTGCAATAGTTGCTAACAACTGAATTATTTTATTAACGCCTTCTATCGCCTATTATCATCCCATATCTGATCGTATGTGGACACAACGACTGGGCGGTGCTAAGCGACCAATTTAACTCGACACCTAAAATTGCACTGTACCCCTCAATTTCGAACGAATTTTGTTAGTGAACAGAGGGGGAGGCAGGTCGTTCTATAGTGGTTTTTCGCCAACGCCACTCCCTATTATGTTTTGTCCTCGTTATATTGTTCTTCTCACTCTAATTTACGGTAGAGTTTTTAAGAGGAGTGCTTACAAACCGCGGTACTGGATTCTACGTTTGTTTGTATAAGAAACGAGATTTCGTGTTTTAGTATGCTTATTTCTGGGTTTTGGTCGCTTTAATTTTTTGAGATTTTTTTGAATAAAGCTGTATAGCAAGTCATAAGTGTAGTCGTTTGGAACTATCATCGAAGGTAATCAACGTTGCACGGGGTACGTTTTTGGATAGGTGACCGTTTCAGTTTTCCAAAAACACGTAGTAAGTACAAATCTGTTCAAAATAAATGTATACAGGCGGTGTCACAAAAGATCTAGTAATATTTAATTGGGTTCAACATCAATCTGAACCACTTTTATCGATTGAGCCAAAATCGAAATGAAAAAATTAAGAAAAAAGGTATCATATAATAGGTACAAAGTTATAGCTATTGTCGACTCAACTCCAATATATGGAACAGCAGATTTTTTAAAGTTTATTTCGACATTGGCTTATATAGAAGCGCTTGTTGGCGTAGTGGAGCTTCGGTATTGGAAACGATCACCGAAGTTCAGCAAAGTCAGGACCGGTCAGTCGTTGGATGGGTTAACGTTTAGTGGTATTTCATCTCGAGCGTTTCGGAAGGCATGTTAAGTAGTTGGTCTCGGGTAGTTCCGTCTGATGGCATTCACGTCAAATTGTAACTATTCGTTAAGCCAGGTCAGAGGCATATTAAGGCGGCTTTAAAATTCTCTGACAGCAAGTTGACCGCTAACTTGCCTCCACCAACACGCACTGGGCCCGCGTGGTGGAGTATGGCCCACTCCCTCTCACCCCTATTCGTGAAAGGAGGCCTTTGCCCTGCAGTGGGATTCTACAGGCTATAACATACTTTTTTATTGGCTTATAGCAAACGTTTTTTAGTTTAATGGTCTAATCTAAACAAACCCCACTAAACATTAGGGTACTAGGGTCTTTTGTTACACCCTGTATTTGAAAGGCCTTTTCTTACTAAGCTTGGATGGGAAGGTTCCTATCTGCAAAAAAAAGACAGAGTGTCATTTATTGTAGCTGTGATTGTAGTAAATTTTTTACGAAAAAATCTTCTAACAAATGATTTCTTTATGCAGATCATATTGTACTAGTTTTTAAGTATACTAACAATCTATGGACTGTGACTGTGTCTGAAAATTTTTTTTTTTTTGTATATCATACAAGTTAGTTAGTTATGCCTTTCAAGGTTACATTCTTGTTTGATCAGGATATACATATACTTATACATCTCAAGGTATTAAAGGATGACTAATGTTAGTTAGCGATGTTAAACAAACATCCTCCATCCAGCCTGACGAATGAAGAGGTGACTTAAAAATACTTTCACAACAAGTTAACGTTTATGTTGTTGTGCTCATCATGTGCTCAAATACTAAAGCGGTGTATCCTGACCATCCAACTGAATAACTTTCTCTATGACGACAACCTTTGGAATTGCGAAAAAAAATCAGCTGTTCCGTTCCGTACAATACTGCAGTAACTACCTAAATGTATGGGACAGCAGTTTTTTTTTTCTCCATGTTGCTCCATAGTAAAAGTTGTTCAGTTTGATGGTATAAACCGCCCTCTTAAGTATTACTAGGATGTTTTGTTACTAAATAAGCGCAAAACCTTATATACCCCAACTGATTTATAACGAAATAATTGCATTGAAACAATAATTTCATTATTTTATTAAATTAAAATTTAAATCAAATGAAAGATTGAAATATTTGTCTCGGGCGGTACTTGAACCCACGCTCTTCCAAACCGGGGAAACGTGCTAACCAATTACACCACCGAGCCCACTACCCAGAGAATGAAATTTTCAATCTGTTACGTCTTAAGGGGACGTTAAAATTTAAAGTTATTCGCATTTTAAGTTTTCATGCAAAAACTATTTGTTATTATTTTAGCAATGTATGAAAGCGCTACCGTGCTCATACACTTTAAGACTCTTGTTTTGGCAGTAAGTAGAATTTTAAATTACACAAACAAATAATTTAGGTATTTTGAAAAAAAAACAACTATGTTGAAACCTTGATAATTCGATTTTGCTCTCGATTTTACACAAACTATTTACCAGTTTTGCGTTTATTCATTCACACGTTGTATACCTACTGAGAATACATTGAACGTCCCTAGAGTTATTGTAACAACTTTCTGACAATGCCAAAATACGGTCTTAATAAAACGGTTTAAAAAAAATCCTACCTAATATGAAAATACTTAGGTAAAAATAAATGTTGCGTAGGTATTTTTCCGATTTTGTTTTTGATTGATTTTTTATTTTAATTTAATTTAACATTTTCCATCGTATACAGTCGTAAGCTTTGTATCATACAACATCCAAAATAAAATTATTGTGCATTACCAAACATTAATTTGTTGTAACAAAAATTTGTGGTCACCCCAAAACTGATTACAATCTCGTTTTCTTGAGTATGTGTAAGTATTCAAAAATCATAATTGAAAAAAGAAAAAAAGTATTCTAAATCAAATGTCGCACGCCTGAAAAGCTCACAATCAAATAATTTCATTAAACCAAGAAATTTCTACTTAAAATAACGTTTGCACACAATTTCCGAACGTCACCCGCCAGACAGGGACGACAATATACTTTTCTTTTTTCCTCTCGCCATTGTCTTCGTAATTAGGGGCGGGGCTTAAAGTTTTTAGCCAATCGCAGTAGTTAGAAAAGGATGCTGTGATCTTTTCGCGGGGTAAAGAAAGAGTAAAGACATTTTGGTTTTCCAGGGTTACTTATCTAGGGTGATTTTGAACGTGTTTCGAATTCGTACTAAGTAAGAAGTCATTGTTGATAACTTTTAAGGTAAGGTGGTAAGTGCTATAATACGATGGCAGGTGTGTATTTTTAGGTTGAAAATATTTTAAAACAATGAGATGAGATTGTGAAGTCCCCTTTTACTAAAATTACGGTGATTTAGATATGTGTTGTTTTGTGTTGTTACATATTTGATTCGGTTTTAGATTTTTTGAGATTCTATTTTGTGAATTTGTTTTTTTAGGGTTCCTTAGTCAAACGGGGAACCCATAGGTATACAGGGTGAAATTGATATCATTAACATCCTTTTAAACTAAGAATCTACCCATCAAACTGAACAACTTTTACTATGGAAGCATACCTATCGATCGGAACAGCAAAAAAAAAATTTAATACTTAATGGGAAAGTTTAGAAAAAAAAACATTAAACATGTATTGTATAATGAAGTCGATTACAAAAATAGCTACAAGTAGATAAGGATTTTGTAGTACCTACCCACATGTTAATTGTATTTTTGTCTACACTTCAATGAAGTAATATGGTTCGATGATTTTTGGAAGTTCAAATGTTCAAATCTTTTGTCATTTTTCATTCAAAAAAAAAAAAAAAAAATTGTACCTGCCTATTTATAGTTACCCTACCTACCAGGTTTAATTCTGTAGGCTTTCTTGATTAAGAAATTAAATATTGTGATGAAGGCACGGTAAAAGGTAGGTACGGTAAAATGACTCTTAATAACTCTCAGATTTTTACTCGTATTGAAAGAAAATTTTGATAATTTAATTATCACGATTTTTAACTATTCGGGCTTTTAAAATAACTTGGTCTCAAAACTCACAAAAACAATAATGGCGCGCGTTAATTTACGTCAAAAGTTTCGGGCGCAAATTGTCCCCCAGTCAAATAAATATGTTTATAATGTCTCCCAAATCGCCCCGGGGCTCCTTAATTTAAACCCTCCAAAAATAGGGGGTTTGAAATATGGCCCTAGTCAACAATTTTTAAAGTTGATAATTAATAACATTTTTTTCATTCACAAATTTTAATATTAGAAAACAATTTTTTTTTTATATAAAAACTCGAGTCTGAATCTGAAGTGCTATTTTTGCAAAATCTGGCATTGCAGTTTAGTATGAAACAGCAGATTTTAAAGTTTATAATTAATAACATTTTTTTCATTCACAAATATTAGAAAACAATTTTTTTTTCACCTCACAAGCTCGGAAAGATTCTGTTTATCGTTCGAAATCTGAGTGCAAAAGTGTATTTTATCCGCTAGCGTGGAAAGAGTTTTTGAAATTCGAATTTGTCTATTCAATATTTTTGTATACCGCCAATGCACTGAAAATGCTTAATAACTATTTCATGACACTGGCCAGCACGAAAATATAAACTTTTTGAAATGTTCTTTTTAGCAATTCACTTTTTTTCCTCGCTGTTGTGAGGTGAAAAATTGTGTGTTTCGCTCGGCTGCAAAGTTATTCTGCGTCTCGTACCTTTGAAACCTTCGCTTGCTCAGGTTTATATATTTTTAATTATATATCAATAAAAGTACTCGCGCCAAAAAGCAACTTTGCAGCCTAGCATAACAAATAACTATTTTACGAGTGAAGTGCTATTTTTGCAAAATCGGGCATTGCAGTTTTTTTTTGCTTTTTGCTCCGATCGATTTGCTCCCATAGTAAAAGTTGTTCAGTTTGATGGGTAGGTAGACTCTTAGTTTAAAAGGATGTAATGATATCAATTTCAACCTGTAGATATTATAGATAGTAGAATAGATAATGTTGCACATATTTACACAAAATTTCACCAACCTGACCCATTATAAAGTATTTATTTGCTATCGCGTGCGAACGTTTGCATTTCGACCGCGATCGCCAAACACAAACAAATACGTCGCGGCTTGATAAGCTATCCGTGGGAAATTGTTACCCGCGGGTAAATTTCGGGGTAAAATGGACAGTGGTAAAATTTATGGTACTTATATTAATTAACGATGAATAGGTACCTGCTTTAAAAAATAGCCAAGAGCGTGCCGGACTCGTCCATGACAGGGTTCCGTAGCCATTGCATGGGTAGAATAAGTAAATAGTAGTAATGTCGATTTTCCTAACAAAAAGAAAATTTGGAACCTAACTATTGGTTGGGCTCCGTTAGTGCGTTTAAACACGCAAAAGAAATTTAATTAAATTAAATTTAAAAAATAAGCTTATTTATTGCCTTTCTATTACTTACATTTTACATCACAGTTCTTTACAGGTGGTAAAAATGAAAAAAATAAATGAAATGGTTGCCTTATTGCCTTACTAAATTTGTAATCAACTGATCGAACGTTTGTATGAACCCGTTTGTTTGTACACCTAATGCTGTATGTACATGAATGCAAATAAATTACTATGAAACTATGAACATTTGAATATTTAAGCGATTATTTTTTTTGGGAAAATTGCTGTGTCATGACTGCAATCACCCTTTAATTTAAAGTATCTAATGAAACTGCCCTTTATGAAACTGTCTACAATTGCATTAAATTCCTGTATAAGTGCGTTCACACACGATGACGCACTGACGCAGCGGCAGACGTCAGTGCGTCATTTGTGAAGCAAGGAGTTGTATGAAACCGCACGTAGAAGCACATACGGTGACGCATTGACGCACCGGATGTTGTTCTATGGACTGACATCTGCCGCTCCGTCAGTGCGTCATCGTGTGTGAACGCACTAAAAACGAATTCCTCTAGCATATATCAACTTCACCGTC
This sequence comes from Agonopterix heracliana, assembly GCA_963693445.1. Lineage (NCBI taxonomy): Eukaryota > Metazoa > Arthropoda > Insecta > Lepidoptera > Depressariidae > Agonopterix > Agonopterix heracliana. Next base: position 1,647,027 of record OY856334.1, read on the forward strand.
ACGACTATGTTCCCATTCGGGGTGGTGTGAAACATTAAAGATTAAAAAAATCTGTTAAGTATTATTATTATTCGTATGGCTTTCCATTCCTGCGGAGATTACTAATTTAAGTCCATAGTTTTAAGCCATAGTTTGGCTCTCGGGGTCAGTTCGTTTAGTTCCCGGGTTCCACCGTCAAATCTCCTGCCAGGGCACTTGTTGCTCGATAGTCTGCTCCGGAGCCCCACAGTCGCACTCGGTTGAGTTTTTTATAAATAAAATAAAATAAAAATTCTTTATTTCAGACATTACATCCATATGTTGTTAGTATCACACTTAAATGACTATGTTAATACAAACACTTACTTAAGTGTAGACCGATCCAGTGCTTTATAAAGCTACTGTCACAGTATCTACTGGAGACCATGTTCAGGATGCTGTTCTGTTGGTGCTGGCGCGAACCCTCTGCAGCGCGGCAGCACACCGTTTGCGGAGCGTGGTGGAAAACCCATCGACGTGAGCGTCCGCAAACATGCCAGACGCACTACAGAAGCGCGGCAGCCCCAGCAGCATCCTGAAGGCGTTATTATATTGGGTTCGTTATTTTTATGCCCCATTTGTGAAGGTGGAAGTTACACCGGGCGACACCTGTATCCCTCTAATTATATCCAAGCCTCCTTATACCTTATACCTCTAATTCTGTTCAAGCTAGTCCACGATTTTCGGTCTAGTTGGAAACCAGGAAGCTGCTTTGTAGGATCGGAGACCAGGTCTGTGCCCGACTGCATTTCCGATTGCCACGCGGCGTGCCATCGGGGACTGACATCGAAAGGCGACGTGGCTTCCTCATCTGATGATAGGTTTGCGGGATGGTAGACGAGAGTTTGGAATCGTCCAAGGTCCTCCTAGTTAATAGGCATCTGGTATGGCTGCAGATAGTTTTGTGCCTTTGCCCATTCAACAGAAGCCGCCCGTGTCCGTCTGAAATGCGACGGAGCGATAAAAATCTGTATCGGATTCGAACCCGCAACCTACCAGTCTGATAACCTACAAGTCGCGGTTTTCTTTAGTAAAACTCCAAAAAAAAATTAATTGATTAATTTGTTAACATATTTAAGAAAAAACCTAACACAAATTTAAAGGCCTAATCTTCGGTTTCCAAGATAAAACCCAGTTTAAAAAGCAAATAATTCACCGTTAACTGACGTTATCTGACAGCTGTCAAACTCGTCTGACATCTGTCAAGAAGTGGCGGCAAATGAGGAGGAAATTACGGTGTGATTGTCGATAGTGAGATAGATGCTTTAAGGCCTCCGCTCATTGCAGCGATTTTATCGAGCGATAATATCGCTGCGATTTTGCGATAATTGTTTCCAGTACATTTTGTATGGGGACGCGCTCGAACCCACACACTGCCGCGATATTATCGCAACTCTTTCGACTACATTCAGTGGTGGGGCGCATGCGTGACGCGAATCGCGGAATCGCTGCAGTGTGTAAGGTGTCGCGATATCGCTGTCGATAATATCGCTCGATAAAATCGCTCGATAATATCGCTGCAATGTGCGGATGCCTTTATCATTTGAGTCGTCTCACACAAGAACGAAAAATCGACAAGAAATTAAAACCTGCATGCATGCCTATGCTCACGACTATTCTGAAAACTCAGAACATCCACGTTTCACCAGTAGTACCGAAACTCTGTAAAGCGTGACGGGTAGTGAGCCCATCGCCACTTGTAATGGACATTGGTATACAGGGTGTTACATAAGTAAAAATAAATTTTTAAAACTCATAAGGGGGTTGTTTAGACCGTCAAACTGAACAACTTTCTCTATGGGACCAACATCGAACATCTTAAGAGTTTTAAAATTTTATTTTTACTTATGTACAGGGGTATACCCATAACTGCACTACCTACAAAACACAAAATAGTGCGTTAAAGAGCCTGCATAGACGCGGCAGCCGGGCGCAGTGTGCCGTGAGACGAAACAACAACAACATACCGCACCCTCTCGCACGATTCGCAGCGTTCAACTTCTAATAGTTCAAAGTCCAAACAGGGTAACCTGACGTGGCGCCGTGTGTACGGTCCACTGCTGGACATATACCTCCCCAAGGATCGCCACAATGACCGACTTATTTAAGTTTACATCCTGTATACAAGGTGTTACAAAACTACAAATAAACATTTAAGGGGGTGGTGTAGACCATCAAACTGAACAACTTTCACTATAAGACCAATATCGAAATCGCGAAAAAAAATATTGATGTTCCATACTCTACAAATCGACTAGAGCTAAAATATGTATGCAAATAAGTTTTTTTTTCTCGCGATTTCGATGTTGGTCCCATAGACAAAGTTGTTCAGTTTGACGGTCTGAACAACCCCCTTAAGAGTTTTAAAAATTTACTCTTACTTATGTAACACCCTGTATAGTAGAATAACTGAAAAATTTCAATATTCAGTACCTACCTAATAGTTAGCATAAGCATATGCTCACGACTATATTCCCCGAGGGGGTAGTCAGAGATATTCTGAAACCTCAGAACATCCACGTTTCACCAGTAGTTTAATGAATTTCACGACCTGTTTTGCCTATTGTATAGACTTTGCTTTCCAGAAATTACATTTAAATCTACCACCTCCAGCAAGCTGAAGTGGATAACAAATGGGTTAAAAACCAGCTGTAAAACTAAAAGGGTACTACGATACAATTATTATAAAACTAAAAAAGACTCCATGTCGAAATTTAGATATCAAAATTATACAAATTTATTAAAAAAATGCATCTCCATAGCACAAAAAAATTGTAACAGCAAATACATAATCAATAGTAGTAATAATAAAAGTAAAGCAATATGGAAAGTAATACAGGATGAAACATGTAACACGTATACAAACAGACATATAGACAAAATAGTATCTGAAAATGTGGGTACAGTAGAACCTCGAGATATAGCAGATAAGTTCAATAAATATTTTATAGGAATAAGCAATAAGACAAATCTTCATATCGAAAGGACGAACACAAAAAATAGGCTAAGTAACACTATATACCTGGAACCCATTAATGCAAATGACTTAAAGAAGATAATAATATCTTTAAATAACACAAACTCAGAAGGTTATGACGGTGTTTGCACAAAAATTATAAAAGAATGCATCGACGAACTCAGTCAGGTATTAACATATTTAGTGAATCTTTCTTTAGAGTCGGGTACCTTTCCATGTATGTGTCATTTTTCAATAGGTACGATATTATCAAAAGAGACCAATACGGCTTTCAAAAGCACAAGTCAACAGCACTAGCTGCATTTAACTTAGTGACTGATGTCCTACGTAAAGTCAATGATGAAAACTATTCAACAGTATTGTTCTTTGACATGACCAAAGCATTCGACTTTGTGTCACATAAACTATTGTTGTCAAAATTGGAGCATAATGGTATCAGAGGTCTGGCACTAAATTAGATCAAAACATACTTGTCAAACAGAACACAGTGTGTTGAAGTATCCAAGCTCAATAAAAATGGTATGTCCCAAACGTATAGGTCTTCTTATGAGAATAACTACTCCGGAGTCCCGCAAGGAAGTGTGCTTGGCCCACTTCTATTTATAATCTACATAAACGATCTGATAGAAGTGACCCCCCATAGAAGTATACTCTTTGCTGATGATCTATCTATTATTGTAGCTTCTAGTAAAAAACTGACATGGAATGACCATGAAACTGAAATTAATAACGTTATTGAAATAGTAATGACATGGTTCAATAAAAATAATCTACAATTTAATATTAGTAAATCTAATTTTATTAATTTTAATAATCTAAATAATCAGTTAAGTATTAATTGTAATGGACAAATTCTAACGAAGGCTAATAATGTCAGATTCTTAGGTTTAATGATTGATCAATCACTTGACTGGAAAGAACAAGTTAACAAGGTATCCAATAAAATAAACAGCCTATCCTTTGCCCTTTACAAGATAGTAAAGATTTCATCTGTAGAGACTGCTCTTATAGCTTACCATGCGTATGTGGAATCAACTCTCAGATACGGACTTATTATTTGGGGAAACAGTACGGAAATTAATAAAGCATTAATTGCACAAAAGAAATGTGTCCGCGCCTTGTGTGGAGTGGCACCGGTTGTTTCCTGCAAACCATTATTTAAAAGATTGAACATTCTTCCTCTTCCGTGCTTGTATATATTGGAAATAGTGAAATTCGTAAAAGAACATCCAAATCTTTTTAAAACGGCTAAGGATGTATATCCAAGAAGCACCAGAAATTGCAATAGACTAGCCTATGACAATGTTCCACGATCCGCGCGTTATCTAAGAAATGTCTACTCAATGTGTATAAGCATTTACAATGGCTTGCCTAGAGAAATCAGAGATTTGTCACATAATAAATGTATAAGCTCATTAAGAAAGTGGTTAATCGAAAAATGTTTTTATACTGTTAAAGAATTTTTGGAACCAAATGTGTAAAAGTAGATTTTATTTTGAGGATTATACCAATTTTGTAACTTTTTGCATGCCTTTGTAAGAGGTTAAGTGTGAGAAACCTGTTGTAAACTTCCACCTATACTGTGTAACCACGCTTATGGCAAATAAAGATTCTATTCTATTCTATTCTATTCTATTCTATTCTATTCTATTCTATTCTATTCTATTCTATTCTATTCTATTCTATTCTATTCTATTCTATTCTATTCTATTCTATTCTATTCTATTCTATTCTATTCTATTATATTCTATTCTATTCTATTCTATTCTATTCTATTCTATTCTATTCTATTCTATTCTATTCTATTCTATTCTATTCTATTCTATTCTATTCTATTCTATTCTATTCTATTCTATTCTATTCTATTCTATTCTATTCTATTCTATTCTATTCTATTCTATATTCTATTCTATTCTATTCTATTCTATTCTATTCTATTCTATTCTATTCTATTCTATTCTATTCTATTCTATTCTATTCTATTCTATTCTATTCTATTCTATTCTATTCTATTCTATTCTATTCTATTCTATTCTATTCTATTCTATTCTATTCTATTCTATTCTATTCTATTCTATTCTATTCTATTCTATTCTATTCTATTCTATTCTATTCTATTCTATTCTATTCTATTCTATTCTATTCTATTCTATATTCTATTCTATTCTATTCTCTATCCAGTGTGACGGGGGGTGAGCCCGTCGCCACTTATAATGGACAGTGGGTACAATACATGCCTCGATCTTGAAGCATGCAGGTTTCCTCACGATGTTTTCCTTCACCTAAAAGCCAGTGGTGTTACAAATCGTACATAAATTCCGAAAAACTCATTGGTACGAGTCGGCCTGGACGGGGATCGAACCATCGCCTCCTGCACGGCAGGCAAGGTTACTCGCTACTGGACCACCACCAGTTGTAGTTAATAATAGATTGATGGTCAGAAGGATTTATGTTTATTTATTTTTCTATCCCACTGTTGGGCAAAGGCCTCCCTCCGTTCTCTCAATGTGTTCCGGTATTGAGCTTCGATTTAATTTTACCTTGAATAATTATATTTTTTCAGTACCTAATTTATTTCGAACACCCTCTAGCCATCTTAAGGGTATATTACCGTTGGCGCGCTCCATAAAAACGTACTATGGTGATATTATCAATACTCACCAATTAAAGTCAATAAAATTTTGCAGAAACAATCTAGAAACAAATCTCTATGCTTGTATGGATTCAGATTTTCGTTAAAATTTATAGTTTTAAAGTTACAGTGCCTCATAGATTTCCATACAAATCTTAAATTAATCCTAGAATTAAAACTGTATATTTTAACGAAAATCTGACTCCATACAAGCATAGAGATTTGTTTCTAGATTGTTTCTGCAAAATTTCATTGACTTTAATTGGTTAGTATTGAAAATATCACCATAGTACGTTTGTATGCAGCGCGCATTTTCGCTCTCGGAATAAAATTCTCTTAACCAACACCCTGTACAAGCTCTAGTTACGGGATACGGCAGATAAGATAACAAAACAAACATGTAAAATTTTATAATCTACATCTATTATGGTTCAACATTTCGAGATAAAACACATCAGTTCTCACCCTCGATTTTATATTGATTTGTAATTCATCAACGTCAAATTGCTGTATCATTTGACAGGTGAAATGTGCAGTGATGATGATGATATATAATCACACTCACACACAATAAAAACACAATCAAACTGAACAACTTCCACAATGGGACCAACTTTATAATTGCGAAGAAATAAAGGTGTTTCATAAATTTGGACAGTTTCTATGGAACATCCAATTTATATTTGACGGCCCGATAGCATGCAGTCTGTAGTGAACCTGCCTGCTGTGCCTAGGGTCGCGGGTTCGAATCCCGTAAGGGACAAATATTTGTATGATGAATATAGGTATAAATATTTGTACCCAAGTCATGGATGTCTGTATCTATATATGTATTCTATATCGTTGTCTAGTTATCATAATACAAGTCCAGGCTAGATTCTGGTACTTTAAATGTGACTAGATAATTTGTGTGATAATGTCCAAGATATTTATATATTTTGGCCATTTCCTGACTCTATAGAACTCTGACTCCCCATCATCGGTCGTCAGTTCTTCGGCAGATATGACCACCCCATGGGTATAGGTTTACTGATCCTAAAAATAAACTTTGATAATGTAATGTTTACGAATTATTAAGCATTAGCCACTATCATCTTAGCTGATTGTGTCCACTGCTGGACATAGGCCTCCCAAAGAATCATCACAACGACCGGTCCAGCGCTGCCCTCATCCAATGGGTTCCCGCCGCCTTCACCAGGTCGTCGAGCCACCTTGTGGGGGCGTACACACGCCGCACTTACCTTTAATAGCCATTGAAACCATTAAAACAGAAGCAAATCAAGCTTTTAACACTATCAGTGTGTTATCAGAAAGTCACTAATTGACACTAAGTGACTCTAAGTGACGGCAAACATTATAGTGAAAATTATTATCTGAAAACAGTGAGTCTATTTGTTGTACTGATACACATGGTCGGATTTGCCTGAAAGATATTGCAAATTATGTGATGATTTTCTGATATGGCGCCTTCAGTTATTTTTAGGGGGAACTGGCTCGAGCCACACATTATAGTTCCTAATAATAAAGCAAGAGCGGAACCAGTAGGTACGATTTCGTTAATGTAATAGGAAACTGGCACAAGAAAGCAAAGCAAACTTGCAATTTTTCAGTTCGATTTCCTGGCTGTGTCCAGGCGTTTTGAAACTTAAATTAATCGACTTTTTCGTTAACTAACTAGCATTTCCGTTGATATTGCGTATTTATTGGTAATGAACAACTTATCCATTGACATATAAAATCAAACTCAAAATTTAGTATTGAAAATAATATACCTATACTTAGATAGCTTTCTGACATTTTTTGACTAGAGTCAACGGTGGTAGACCACCGCGTTGGAAGGTGTTCCGTTGTAGAGAAGATGCGGCCAGAAACTCTTTGACACACAAAATAAAATAAACAAAGTATTGACAATAACAAATACAACATTATACAAATATACAGTGTGAAGTTGAGAGATAATTAATTATTTTTGTTGAGTAGAAAATAAGCAATGAACCAAAAAATTAAGCATTAGTAGAATTTAGCGATAGGTGATTGATTACCAGATTTACCAGCATAGGTAGTATGCCACACTTTTAGAGTATACTACTGGATACTTACCTCTATGATACCACACGTGATACGGCTGTATCACGTCTTTTATCTCGTTCGTTCGTGCGCAAATAGAAAGAGAGCGAAGGTGTGATAGCCTGTGTATCACGGTGGCATGCTACCCATACTGATGAGTTTTGGTCGGTGTCATACTACAGATTAGAGAACATAATCTGTACACCCTATTATACCTACATGGGAACGTGCGGTACCTAGGCCTTTACCCATTTAAAAAATAAACCATGTACAGAGTAAAATTGAAGTTTAGTATGAAACATTTTCCCAAAATACGACACGAACAGCCATAAATTGAGATTTAATAGCTACCGCTATCTCCTAAAAATAATATTCACGTCAAAATCACGGCCATTATCCCATAAGGGTTGTCAAAAGCCAACGTAGTCTATAAAATGGATTATAGAGTAAAGTTCATACACAAACAGTGTCCGTGTGTACAGCGTGTTATCGCAGCAATATTTACCGATACGGTAGCACTTAATGTGCATTAGAGATAGCGTAGGCAGGGTTCATCAATTTAGATCAATCGGGATTAAAATATATGCTATGGGTAGAATTTTTGTTGTAGAACAAACTACCTGTTTCATAAGTAACAATAAATATTTAAAACTCTTAAGGGGGTTGTTTAGACAGTCAAAATGAATAACTTTCTTTATGGGACCAACATCGAAATCGCAAAAAAAAAAAAACATATCCCCTGGGTGTAAGGGACAGCCCTCCGCAAACTGAAACGGCGAACTCAGACCATCAAACTGAACAACTTTCACTATGGAGCCTACCTCAGGAAACGCGACAAAAAATCAACTGTCCCATACATTTGAGCCGTGTCGCTAGAGCAGTTTTGTATGGGACAGCTGATTTTTTTTCGCGTTTCCTGAGGTAGGCTTCATAGTGAAAGTTGTTCAGTTTGATGGTCTGAGTTCACCGCTTCAGTTTGCGGAGGGCTGTCCCTTAAACCCTGTATTTTAGCTCTAGTCGTTTGGTAGAGTATGGAACATCAATTTTTTTTTCGTGATTTCGAAATTGTCCCATAGTGAAAGTTGTTCAGTTTGATGGTCTACACCCCCTTAAAGATTTATTTGTATTTTTGTAACACCTTGTATTTGTCTTTTTTCATTACTTTAAGAACTGTTGGAGTTAAGCATCGATTTTCATCATCATCTGCCGATGGACGTCCACTGCTGGACACAGGCCTCCAACAAGATTCGTCACAAAGACCGGTCCTGCGCTGCCCTCATCCAACGGGTTCCCGCCGCCTTCACCAGGTCGTCGGTCCACCTTGTGGGGGTCTCTACCCACGCTGCGCTTTCCAGTACGCGGTCGCCACTCGAGAACTTTTCGGCCCCATCGGCCCTCTGTTCTTCGAGCAATGTGCCCCGCCCACTGCCACTTTAGTTTAGCAATTGTTTGGGCTATATCAGCTACTCTGGTTCTTCTGCGGATCTCTTCATTTCTGATTCGATCTCTCATCAGGGAAACTCCGAGCATAAGCCTCTTGAACTAACTTAGTGAGACCTTGAGCTAGCGACCACGCAAGCATCGATGAAATATAAAGTTCTTAGTTCTAAGAACTACGTCTCTATTTTAACTTTAAACAAATCCCAAACATCAAAGTGAGAATAAACAAAACAGTAAATTTATTGTTTTGATGTGTAAGTACCTAGGTAGGTATGCATATATAGCCACAGAATATAAAGTAGATATATAAAGCGATACATAGTGGTGTAGTAGGTGAGAGGCGCGATTAAAACAATTAGTCGGCAACGAAACCGAGTGCCGAAGGACTGAGGAACAAGTCAAGAGCGATTGTATATATTATTTATGTTATTTTTAGGTTTTCAAACCTTTCATAAATATGATACCTATCCTTTCGCTAAACGAAATGTCGGGAAGCCCATGTTACGTTTTAAGGAAAGTGCTAAGCACGTCATGGTGCCTAAGTGCGTTCACACACGATGACGTATTGACGCAGCGGCAAACGTCAGTCCGTCATTTGTGAAGCAAGAAGTTGTATGAAACCGCACGTAGAAGCACACACGGTGACGCATTGACGCACCGGGTGTGGTTCTATAGACTGACATCTGCCGCTCCGTAATCGTGTGCGTCATCGTGTGTTATACCGTCGAGGCCGTTTTTTGAACAAGAACGAAAGTGTTTTAAACTGTGTTTTAAAGTCTGAAATTAAATTATTTCTTATTTAAGGATCGGGTGGATGGGCGACTGTTCTCAATTAAGTACACGATTAGATTAAGTTTACTAGATAGAAAAAAATCACAAAGTTACTTACCCCTTTTTGTTATGTTTTTTCAATACTATGATTAAACTGCTGATATTTAACTTTTTATTCTTGTACTTAACTAAATACATTAAATATTTCTAGTGAACTCAGGAGAAGTTTTAGCTTAGAAACTACCATGAGCAAAGATATTGACGAAAAACACGTTTTTTTGCGATCCTGCTTTCAATTGGAGCGGGATGGCTAATTGTAAACTTATGCTTGCAAGAAAGAGACGCTTGCACTGGGATAACCTAGCCTTAAGAATCGACCAATTCAAGTGGGAAAACATCATAAAGAAATCTGAATTCGCTGAAGAAGAAATTCCGAGACGTGTGAAGTCTTCCAATCACCCATCCAAAGACTGACCGGACCCTGTATACGATGCGTAACCTGATGTGTCGCCGTGTGTACATCGGCTGAGATGATGAAACTTAATAAATTACAGATGCTTCAGACCATTAAACTGAACAAGTTTTACATGGGACCAATATCGAAATCGCGAAAAAAAAATCTGCTGTCCCATACATTTGGCTCGAGTAGGTTTGCAGTTTTGTATGGAAGAGCAGATTTTTTTTTCGCACTTTCGATATTGGTCTCATAGAGAAAGTTGTTCAGTTTGATGGTCTGAACATCCTCTTAAAAAAGTGTCAGCATTTAAGTTGGACCCTATACCTATACAAGTTGTTACAAAAATACAAATAAACATTTAAGGGGGTGGTTCAGACCGTCAAACTGAACAACTTTCTCTATGGGACCAACATCGAACACGCGAAAAAAAAAATTTATGTTATATAGGTACCTAGGTACTCTACAAATCGACTCGAGCTAAAATATTTAAATTAAATTAAATTAAAAAGTATTTATTTGTCTCTTATTACAATATGTAGTATGGGATATCAAATCAGATATTTTTTTCGCGATTTTGATGTTGGCCCCATAGAGAAAGTTGTTCAGTTTGACGGTCTAAACAACCCCCTTAAGAGTTTTAAAAATTTATTTTTACTTATGTAACACCCTGTATACCCATAACTACACTACGTACAAAACACAAAATAGTGAGGTAAAGAGCCTGCATCGCGGCTGCCGGCGCGGGCGCAGCGTGCCGTGAGACGAAACAACAACAACATACCGCACCGTCTCGCACGATTCGCAGCGTTCAACTTCTAATAGTTCTAAGTCCAAACAGGGTAGCCTGACGTGGCGCCGTGTGTACGGTCCACTGCTGGACATATACCTCCCCAAGGATCGCCACAATGACCGACTTATTTAAGTTTACATCATGTATATAGTAGAATAACTGAAAAATTTCAATATTCAGTACCTACCTAATAGTTAGCATAAGCATATGCTCACGACTATATTCCCCGAGGGGGTAGTCAGAGATATTCTCAAACCTCAGAACATCCACGTTTCACCAGTAGTACCGAAACTCTATCATAATGGACAGTGGGTACAATACATGCCTCGATCTTGAAGCATGCAGGTTTCCTCACGATGTTTTCCTTCACCGAAAAGCCAGTGGTGTTACAAATCGTACATAAATTCCGAAAAACTCATTGGTACGTGTCGGCCTGGACGGGGATCGAACCATCGCCTCCTGCACGGCAGGCAAGGTTACTCGCCACTGGACCACCACCAACTAATAGTTGTAGTTAATAATAGTTTGATGGTCAGAAGGATCTATGTATATTTATTTTTCTATCCCACTGTTGGGAAAAGGCCTCCCTCCGTTCTCTCAATGTGTTCCGGTATTGTGCTTCGATTTAATTTTACCTTGAATAATTATATTTTTTCAGTAGGCTAATTTATTTCGAACACCCTCTAGCCATCTTAAGGGTATATTACCGTTGGCGCGCTCCATACAAACGTACTATGGTGATATTTTCAATACTCACCAATTAAAGTCAATAAAATTTTGCAGAAACAATTTAGAAACAAATCTCTATGCTTGTATGGATTCAGATTTTCGTTAAAATTTATAGTTTTAAAGTTACAGTGCCTCATAGATTTCCATACAAATCTTAAATTAATCCTAGAATTAAAACTGTATATTTTAACGAAAATCTGACTCCATACAAGCATAGAGATTTGTTTCTAGATTGTTTCTGCAAAATTTCATTGACTTTAATTGGTTAGTATCGAAAATATCACCATAGTACGTTTGTATGCAGCGCGCATTTTCGCTCTCGGAATAAAATTCTCTTAACCAACACCCTGTACAAGCTCTAGTTACGGGATACGGCAGATAAGATAACAAAACAAACATGTAAAATTTTATAATCTACATCTATTATGGTTCAACATTTCGAGATAAAACACATCAGTTCTCACCCTCGATTTTATATTGATTTGTAATTCATCAACGTCAAATTGCTGTATCATTTGACAGGTGAAATGTGCAGTGATGATGATGATATATAATCACACTCACACACAATAAAAACACAATCAAACTGAACAACTTCCACGATGGGACCAACTTTAAAATTGCGAAGAAATAAAGGTGTTTCATAAATTTGGACAGTTTCTATGGAACATCCAATTTATATTTGACGGCCCGATAGCATGCAGTCTGTAGTGAACCTGCCTGCTGTGCCGAGGGTCGCGGGTTCGAATCCCGTAAAGGACAAATATTTGTATGATGAATATAGGTATAAATATTTGTACCCAAGTCATGGATGTCTGTATCTATATATGTATTGTATATCGTTGTCTAGTTATCATAATACAAGTCCAGGCTAGATTCTGGTACTTTAAATGTGACTAGATAATGTGTGTGATAATGTCCAAGATATTTATATATTTTGGCCATTTCCTGACTCTATAGAACTCTGACTCCCCATCATCGGTCGTCAGTTCTTCGGCAGATATGACCAGCCCATGGGTATAGGTTTACTGATCCTAAAAGTAAACTTAGATAATGTAATGTTTACGAATTATTAAGCATTAGCCACTATCATTTTTTTTTTATTTTTTTTTTATTTATTTCTCTTATCAAAAATAGTTACAACACTTTAGAATACTGGCTAGCATCGTTAAACCTATTAGGTTTGTCTCGATACTAGGTACTTCACGACATCTGTCTTATACATTGATACTTAGGTACTTACTTACTACATATAAACGATTACACAAATCATAAACACACAGAAAATAAATAGGGCTTATAGACACGCGAACGAGTTGAATCCACAGATCTAACAAGAACATAGCATCTTATTTACTTAAGAATGATAAAAATTATTATTTTGTTACAAGCAGGTAGGTATGTAGTTAAGTAATAATCGAATTTGTTATTCTACATGTATGCCATGTTAGCTTAATCAAATTAAAGACTGAAAAAAAACTGATTGAGTCCACTGCTGGACATAGGCCTCCCAAAGAATCATCACAACGACCGGTCCAGCGCTGCCCTCATCCAACAGGTTCCCGCCGCCTTCACCAGATCGACGATCCACTTTGTGGGAGCGTACACACGCCGCACTTTCCGTTAATAGCCATTGAAACCATTAAAACAGAAGCAAATCAAGCTTTTAACACTATCAGTGTGTTATCAGAAAGTCACTAATTGACACTAAGTGACTCTAAGTGACGGCAAACATTATAGTGAAAATTATTATCTGAAAACAGGGAGACTATTTGTTGTAGGTACTGATACACATGGTCGGATTTGCCTGAAAGATATTAAAACATTCTGTGATGATTTTCTGATATGGCGCCTTCAGTTATTTTTAGGGGGAACTGGCTCGAGCCACACATTATAGTTCCTACTAAGTGCGTTCACACATGATGACGCACTGGCGGAGCGGCAGATGTCAGTCCATAGAACCACACCCGGTGTGTCAATGCGTCAGCGTGTGTGCTTCTTCGTGCTGTTTCATACAACTCCTTGCTTCACAAAAGACGGACTGACGTCTGCCGCTGCGTGAATGCGTCATCGTGTGTGAACGCACTAATAAAGCTAGAGCGGAACCAGTACGATTTCGTTATTGTAAATAGGAACCTGGCGCAAGAAAGCGAAGCTAACTCGAAATTTTTCTGTACGATTTCCTAACTGTCTGGAACGTTTTGATACTTTGAATTAATCTACTTTTTGTGCGTATTTATTGGTAGTGAACAACTTATCCATTATAAAATCAAGCTCAAAATTGAGTAAGTATTGAAGATAATGTATAGGGTCCAACCTAGTATACTGACACTTTTTTAAGAGGATGATCAGACCGTCGTCAATCAGAACAACTTTCTCTATGGGACCAACATCGGAATCGCGAAAAAAGAATCAACTCTTCCATACAAAACTGCAAACCTACTGGAGCCAAATGTATGGGACAGGTGATATTTTTTTCGCGATTTCGATGTTGTTCGTATAGAGATAGTTGTTCAGTTTGATGGTCTGAACATCCCCTTAAAAAAGTGTCAGCATATTAAGAAGGACCCTGTAATAGATAGCTTTCTGAATACATTTTTTGACTCTACCACCGCGTTGGAAGACGTTCCGTTGTAGAGAAGATGCGGCCAGAAACTCTACGACACACAAAATGAAATATAAAAAGTACAAATACAACATTATACAAATACACAGTGTGAACATCAGAGATAGTTAATTATTTTTGTTGAGTGAATATAAGCAATGAAAAAAAAAGTTTTGCATTACTAGAATTTAGCGATAGGTGATTCATTATCTGATGAGTTTAGGTCTGTGTCGTACTATAGAATAGAGAAAATAATCTGCTACACCCTATACCTATATGGTAATGTGTGGAACCTATACTTCATTCCAAATACGGACGTCGAGATTTTCGGATTCCGATTTAGATTTATGTCCAATTCTAATTACCAAATGTAATTTATTTATTAGATAGATATCTATCCGACCTTTATCCGACGTATCTTGGACGGTACAAAAGCTGTTTTAAGAATAAGTGAGAATAAGTGTTTCAAATTTCTGTTTCTGTAATACCTACTAAATGGCCTTAAAATTTCGTTGCTATTTGGAATGAAGCATAGGCCCATTTAAAAAAAAACATGTATACAAAGTGAAATTGAAGTTTAGTATGAAACATTTTCCCAAAATACGACACGAACAGCCATAAATTGAGATTTAATAGATACCGTTATCTCCTAAAAATAATATTCACGTCAAAATCACGGCCATTATTCCATAAGGGTTGTCAAAAGCCAACGTAGTCTATAAAATGGATTATAGAGTAAAGTTCATACACAAACAGTGTCCGTGTGTACAGCGTGTTATCGCAGCAATATTTACCGATACGGTAGCACTTAATGTGCATTAGAGATAGCGTAGGCAGGGTTCATCAATTTAGATCAATCGGGATTAAAATATATGCTATGGGTAGAATTTTTGTTGTAGAACAAACTACCTGTTTCATAAGTAACAATAAATATTTAAAACTCTTAAGGGGGTTGTTTAGACAGTCAAAATGAATAACTTTCTTTATGGGACCAACATCGAAATCGCAAAAAAAAAAAAACATATCCCCTGGGTGTAAGGGACAGCCCTCCGCAAACTGAAACGGCGAACTCAGACCATCAAACTGAACAACTTTCACTATGGAGCCTACCTCAGGAAACGCGACAAAAAATCAACTGTCCCATACATTTGAGCCGTGTCGCTAGAGCAGTTTTGTATGGGACAGCTGATTTTTTTTCGCGTTTCCTGAGGTAGGCTTCATAGTGAAAGTTGTTCAGTTTGATGGTCTGAGTTCACCGCTTCAGTTTGCGGAGGGCTGTCCCTTAAACCCTGTATTTTAGCTCTAGTCGTTTGGTAGAGTATGGAACATCAATTTTTTTTTCGTGATTTCGAAATTGTCCCATAGTGAAAGTTGTTCAGTTTGATGGTCTACACCCCCTTAAAGATTTATTTGTATTTTTGTAACACCTTGTATTTGTCTTTTTTCATTACTTTAAGAACTGTTGGAGTTAAGCATCGATTTTCATCATCATCTGCCGATGGACGTCCACTGCTGGACACAGGCCTCCAACAAGATTCGTCACAAAGACCGGTCCTGCGCTGCCCTCATCCAACGGGTTCCCGCCGCCTTCACCAGGTCGTCGGTCCACCTTGTGGGGGTCTCTACCCACGCTGCGCTTTCCAGTACGCGGTCGCCACTCGAGAACTTTTCGGCCCCATCGGCCCTCTGTTCTTCGAGCAATGTGCCCCGCCCACTGCCACTTTAGTTTAGCAATTGTTTGGGCTATATCAGCTACTCTGGTTCTTCTGCGGATCTCTTCATTTCTGATTCGATCTCTCATCAGGGAAACTCCGAGCATAAGCCTCTTGAACTAACTTAGTGAGACCTTGAGCTAGCGACCACGCAAGCATCGATGAAATATAAAGTTCTTAGTTCTAAGAACTACGTCTCTATTTTAACTTTAAACAAATCCCAAACATCAAAGTGAGAATAAACAAAACAGTAAATTTATTGTTTTGATGTGTAAGTACCTAGGTAGGTATGCATATATAGCCACAGAATATAAAGTAGATATATAAAGCGATACATAGTGGTGTAGTAGGTGAGAGGCGCGATTAAAACAATTAGTCGGCAACGAAACCGAGTGCCGAAGGACTGAGGAACAAGTCAAGAGCGATTGTATATATTATTTATGTTATTTTTAGGTTTTCAAACCTTTCATAAATATGATACCTATCCTTTCGCTAAACGAAATGTCGGGAAGCCCATGTTACGTTTTAAGGAAAGTGCTAAGCACGTCATGGTGCCTAAGTGCGTTCACACACGATGACGTATTGACGCAGCGGCAAACGTCAGTCCGTCATTTGTGAAGCAAGAAGTTGTATGAAACCGCACGTAGAAGCACACACGGTGACGCATTGACGCACCGGGTGTGGTTCTATAGACTGACATCTGCCGCTCCGTAAGTGCGTCATCGTGTCTTATACCGTCGAGGCCGTTTTTTGAACAAGAACGAAAGTGTTTTAAACTGTGTTTTAAAGTCTGAAATTAAATTATTTCTTATTTAAGGATCGGGTGGATGGGTGACTGTTCTCAATTAAGTACTTACACGATTAGATTAAGTTTACTAGATAGAAAAAAATCACAAAGTTACTTACCCCTTTTTGTTATGTTTTTTCAATACTATGATTAAACTGCTGATATTTAACTTTTTATTCTTGTACTTAACTAAATACATTAAATATTTCTAGTGAACTCAGGAGAAGTTTTAGCTTAGAAACTACCATGAGCAAAGATATTGACGAAAAACACGTTTTTTTGCGATCCTGCTTTCAATTGGAGCGGGATGGCTAATTGTAAACTTATGCTTGCAAGAAAGAGACGCTTGCACTGGGATAACCTAGCCTTAAAAATCGACCAATTCAAGTGGGAAAACATCATAAAAAAATCAGAATTCGCTGAAGAAGAAATTCCGATACGTGTGAAGTCTTCCAATCCGCGTGGTGAACTAACGCCCATACACCCTCTTTGAGGGTAGGCTTGTGCGGCCTGTGCTATGCAGTGGGACGTTTGTAGCGGAAGTAGGAATACCTTGCGGACAATAGCGGATGGGCGAAGGAAAACTATGGCAGAAGATCGTACATCATCATCATCATCATCATCAGCCTATCATCGTCCACTGCTGGACATAGGCCTCTCCCAAGGCGCGCCACAAAACTCTGTCCTCGGCCTTCCTCATCCAGTCGCTCCCCGCTACTTTTTGTAGGTCGTCTGTCCAGCGGGCAGCAGGGCGTCCCACACTACGCCTACCAGTTCGCGGTCTCCACTCTAGAACTCTGACACCCCATCGGTTGTCAGTTCTTCGGCAGATATGACCAGCCCAACATGGTTGAAGATCGTACAACTCACGATAAATTCTGGTTCAAAGTCGCCGTAATGCAAACAAGTGATAATCTGAACCTATTAGGTATTTCAGTAAAATCTCGAGCTTGCTTCGCTCCAAGTTTTAGATCTCGCAGATGAAAGAGAGAACAATAATTATAATTTTCATTAACGCACGCTTCAAATCGGATTATGGGTTTAAAAAAGTAATAAGAGATCTCAGAATATGTCCTTCCGTACGAGTCAAACAAATAACGGAAAGTGATACATTAACAATGCACAAAATAGAGAATACAACACTTTACCCAACAAACAACAAAAAGTAAACTTAAAAAAAACAGAGATATCCTCTCGTCTGTGGGATGGCAGATTTCTGCCAACATGTCAAAACTCGGATCTGTGTGCTGGCAGAAATTTGACATCTAAACACGATCGTATTTCACGGAAAATCTCGCAGAAATCTGCCACCTCACGACGGGGGTTGTTTTGGTGACCGCCGAGGTTTGCCGCGAAATACGATCGTTATAAGATGGCAGATTTCTGCCAACCCACAGTGCGGTTTTTGACAGGTTAGCAGAAATCGTCATTCCACATTCCTGATTGGAGAGGACAACCCCTGTCTGTGAGGTGGCATATTTCTGCCCTGTGGTAGCAGATGGGGTGACAGGTTATTAAAGTCACAGACGAGAGGATAAACCATAGAGGTATTATACCAGGAATAGAGGAACATACAGCTGAGAGAGCGAGATGTACCTAGCGGCACCACTGTATAATAGAAAGAGATACGTGACGCTAGGCAATAGGACGTTTTTTTAGTCTCCAATTAATTTTTACAATTCGGTTTCCGTGAATAATTGCGAATCTAAAGTGAAATCGTAGATAATTTTATGAAATATACTGACACTACTTCATTAATTTATCCACAACTTCACGTTAGACTCAGAATTATAGGCAATATTCGAATTTTTGCCTGCGAATAGTCTCCAAAAAAATCCAAAAAGGTTTCGTTTGTTGCTCTATTCCTCCTGTAAGGTATAATACCTTTATGGTTAGAATGGTGGATCGTTTTTTTATAAACAACATACCTAAAAGTCCAAGGGAACTACATACAACTACAAGGTTTCATTTGACAACTCATGTTTGTTGCTCTATTCCTGGTATAATACCTCTATGGGATAAACGCTCTCCGCTCGTAACTTAAAGCAGCAGATATTGTGGGGGTGCGTAGAGTGGAGCTCGAGCGGTAATTTGGCGGGTAATGGCTCCCCCGGCATATCTTTAATCTGATAGCTAATTGGATGGGACGCAGGGACGTACTCGGGGTGAACGATTTTATTACTCTTTTTTTAGTTTTGTTTTTAGGATCTTTATTTAAGACTAGCGGCGGCCGGGACTTCGTACGCGCGGACCATGGACTTTAATTTGTTACTTTTGATTGTATTGTCCGATTGCGATGAAATAAAGCCTTAATGTTAATTTAAACTAAGGCCTAAGCGCTTGTGTAAACCCTATTCAAATTGGTTTAAGAGTTTTTACGTGATGCGTTCATAAAAAAAACAGTCCAAAATTCTAATTATATATTCCCCGGGGGGTAATCAGAGATAATCTGAAACCTCAGAACATCCACGTTTCACTAGTACCGAAACTCTGTCCGTGTGACGGGGAGTGAACCCGTCGCCACTTGTAATGGACAGTAGGTACAACATGACTTGAAATTGAAGCATGCAGTGGGTCTACCATGAGTTTTCACCGTTCTTTACTACTGTAGTTACGTCACCAATTTTGTATTGAATTTCGTAGGTTCCGCTCCTAGTGGTTACGTTGAGAACTAATTTCTGTCATACGAATTGGCGACGTAACTACAGTAGTAAAATACAGGGAAAACTCATGGTAGGCCCTCAGGTTTCCTCACTATGTTTTCCTTCAACGAAAAGCCAGTGGTGTTACAAATCGTACATAAATTCCGAAAAACTCATTGGTACGAGTCGTCCTGGACGAGGATCGAGCCATCGCAAAATGGAACCTTGTGGAAAGCCATAAAGCATCCGGTTACTTGACTATCTTCGACGTAACTCTGAATCTAAAATCCTATTACTATAAATTAATACTTTAATGATATTATTAATACATATAGTGGTCCTCTTCTCTCCTAATTTGGGTTCATAATGAACTGTTAGCTTTCGACTATAACACCTTTAATGACATTACGTTTTTTTTTTTTTTTTTTAATTTATTTAAGTTTTTACAAATTCTTTCAAATACTTACATATTTTCTCCAAAACTCCATTGGGAGTTTAGCTGGAGCTCTATAGCTACTGCACGTAATAACAAAATTGCACATACATGGTAATACCATATTTAGGGCCCGCTTCACCACCCCCGAGTAATCCGGTGGTAGAATCAAAAATGACGTCAGAAAGTTATCTAAGTGATATTATTTTGAATAAAAATTTTGACTTTGACTTTGACTTATACGTATACGTAACATTATGATGTGTCATAAATAATTGAATTGAATCATATTAAGTATTATTTATAAAGTGGCAGTGGGCGGGGCACATTGCTTGCAGAACCGATGGTTGATGGGGCCGGAGAGTTCTCGAGTGGCGACCGCGTACCGGAAAGCGCAGCGTGGGTAGGCCCACAAAGTACCGACGACCTGGTGAAGGCGGCGCGAACACGTTGGATGAGGGCAGTGCAGGACCGGTCGTTGTGACGATCCTTATCTGATCTTATCTTGTTATTGGGGCTGGCAAGCCAGTAGGTAACACTTCGACCCAGTTGGATCCAATACTTTTTGCTTTTTCACCCTTCAAATACATGGTAAATAGGGGCAATACAATTAAGGGGAAGAAACCTAAGATCTCCCGGTTTTGGGTATCCATCACAGAGGAGGCGCATGCGTTTTGCCGCCAAGACATCAAATCGCATCACATCGCATCACATGGCGATCCTTGGGGGAGGCATATGTCCAGCAGTGGACGTCCATAGGTTGAGATGATGATGGCATGTCGCTGTCGTCCGGGTTCGAACCCGTTCCTCATGATAAGAACAAAATGAAGTCCAGATAAATATTTACCGAGCAAGCATGTAAGTTTAATATCACAACGTTGTCGCAGACATAATTCCGCAGGCTCCCCTCCCGGGTAACTCCTCCAATTTTCCAGAGTTACGAATAAGCGGCCATTTTCACTAATCTTAGCAATTAAAGGAGCTGTGCAGTGTTATAATTTTATGTGTAGGTATGCGGTGTAGTGCAGGAGACTGGAATCTTATTTTAATAGGTAACTACTAAGCCCTCGTTGGCGTAGTGGAGCTTCGGTATCGGAGACGATCACCGAAGTTAAGCAACGTCAGGTCCGGTCAGTCTTTGGATGGGTGACCGTTTAGTGGTATTTCATCTCTAGCGTTTCCGTGCTACGGTAGGCACGTTAAGCAGTTGGTCTCGGATAGCTCCGTCAGATGGCGTTGTAACTATTCGTTAAGCCAGATCAGAGGCCTATTGAGGCGGCTTGAAAATTCTCTGACAGCAAGTTGACCACTAACTTGCCTCCACCAACACGCACTGGGCCCGCGTGGTGGAGCATGGCCCACTCCCTCTCACCCTTATTCGTGAGAGGAGGCCTTTGCCCTGCAGTGGGATTCTACAGGCTATAACTTACTTACTTACTATAAGCGCGTTGACACACGACGATGCAACGTCGGAACGGCAGACGTCAGTCCGTCATTATGTGAAGCAAGGATTTTTAGGGTTGAACTACATCAGGAAGCACGGCATCGCATTTTTCCGTCGCTCCATCCTTTTCTGTCACTCAGGAACGTCATTTGCTAGAGCATATATAAGATAGACGGAACGGAACAGCACGGAACAGCACGCCGCGTGCGATCGCGTTCCGTCTATTTTATATGCTCTAACAAAAGACGTTCCTGAGTGACAGAAAAGGATGGAGCGACGGAAAAATGCGATGCTGTGCTACGTGGTGTAGTTCAACCCGTAAGACACCGTAAGTAGAAACACACACGGTAACGGATTAACGCACCGTGTCTGCTTCTACGTGCGGTTTCTTACAACTCCTTGCTTCACAAATGACGGACTGACGTCTGCCGCTCCGTCAATGCGTCATCGTGTGTGATTCCACTAATAGTAGCTCTCGCGTCATAGATTACTAGTGCACTTGTTGATACCATGATATTATTTTGTGGTTTTCCTATTTAGCGAGGCAATTCCACTTCAATACATCTTACCACGAAATTGTGATACACCGGCCAATGAGCTGTCTGTCTGGGTGTTGTTGTTTAGGCCTCCGCACATTGCAGCGATATTATCGAGCGATTTTATCGAGCGATATTATCGACAGCGATATCGCGACACCTTACACCGATTTCGCGATTCGCGTCACGCATGCGCCCCACCACTGAATGTAGTCGAAAGAGATTGCATCAGGTTGCGATAATATGGCGGCAGTGTGTGGGAACGCGCGTCCCCATACAAAATGTACTGAGAACAATTATCGCAAAATCGCAGCGATATTATCGCTCGATAATATCGTGGCAGTGTGTAGGATCGCGCGCGTCCCCATACAAAATGTACTGGAAACAATTATTCAAAAATCGCAGCGATATTATTGGTCGATAAAATCGCTGCAATGTGCGGAAGCCTATCAATTTATGTTCTATTTATATATATTACATTGTATAAAGGTATTAGCTGTAATGCAATGTATATGTTTTGCTAAATAAATAAATTGATATTTGAGTCACTTGTCAACGTCCAAGATGCTTAATCATAATAAATAGAGGCTATGGGATGCAATTGTATTCAGAATGAAATTGATATCATTAGCATCCTTTTAAACTAAGAGTCTACCCATCAAACTGAACAACTTTTATTATGGCCCAAACCGATCGGAGCAACAAACAATCTGCTGTTCAACGTTTTGCGAAAGCGACGTTTTGCGAAAGCGACATTGTGCGAAGTGGTCATTTTGGGCCTAAGCCTTCCATACTAACTGCAGTGCCTACTCGACTCAAAATGTATGCAACAGCTGATTTTATTTTTGCTCCGATCGGTTTGCTCCCATAGTAAAAGTTGTTCAGTTTGATGGGTATAGACTCTTAGTTTAAAAGGATGCCAATGATATCAATATAGAAATCGCGAAAAAAGAAATCTGCTGTCCCATACATTTGGCTCGAGTAGGTGTGAAGTTTTGTTTGGAATAGCTATTTTGTTTCGCGATTTCAATGTTGGTGCCATAGAGAAAGTAGTTCAGTTTGACGATCTGATCATCCCTACGAAGAATAACTAAATTATAACTAACTATACATTCTTATTATAACTAACTATACATTCTTATTCGTAGGATCATCCCCTTAAAAAAGTGTCAGCATATTAAGAAGGACCCTATATAGCATATGCTAAAGACTACATTCCCCGAGGAGGGTAGTCAGAGATGTTCTGAAACCTCTGAACATCCACGTTTCACTAGTACCGAAACTCGGTCCAGTGTGACGGGGCACTCCCCGTCCGACCGACGCCAATTATAACAGAGAGTGGGTACACATGCCTCCAAATTAAAGCATGGCAGGTTTCCTTACGATGTTTCCTTCACCGAAAAACCTGTGGTGTTACAAATCGTACATAAATTCCGAAAAACTCATTGGTACGAGTCGACACGGATGGGGATCGGATCATCGCCTCCGTGCACGGCAGGAAAGGTTTCACTGGACTGGACTACCAAGGCATTTTTCTGTCTAGTCGCCTACATACATATCTTTACTACTTGTCATCGTGCATAGCATAGCTTGTCTACCAAGTGTTTACTTTTACTTTACTGACCAAACTAAAAATGTTAAGTAAATTATACACCAGCTCCTAGACTAAGTATCACCGCGACCCGACAGACAGAACGAACAAATTAAAGATGAAACGGCGCAGTTACTGTTTGGGCACCTCTGGCTCAGTAAACGGTGTCGTAGTTGAGTGTTGGTTCGATTACAGTGTAAGCAACTTTAGGGTAAGCGCAAAAATCCACCCAATACCTTATAGATATATAATCTTCTTGCTTACATCCATGGTCTAATACCATAGGCGAAGTATTTTTCGCTTACGCTGATAGACGAAACATCAGTGTAACCGCGTATGAGACAGCGATAGTCATAAAATCCTATACAATTTGTATGAAAATAGATGTCTGACTCCGGAGTCAGACAGCCGTCGTAGAACAAAAAAGTGGCTACGTCGATAAGGACAGCAAATAAGTAGCGATCTCCTTTTTAACTAGAGCGAATTTGCTATGTGCATCTCTTACTGGCAAGACACGTGCTTTCTTCTAGTTCCTTCTCTTTCTACTGTTTGTTCCTTTGTGGCACTCTACAGACTACACCGATTTTGATCATTCTTACGTCAATCGATTTGTCTTAATCTTTTGATTGTCAATAAAGACATGGCAGTAATAAAAACTCAATATGGCGACAACCAGACGCCAAAATCATAATTATTTAACCGCCCTGCTTAGTGTCCCACTGCGGGGCAATGGGAAAGTTTTTCTATTTAAAAAAATCAAAAAAGATGCGAGCTGTCCATGTTGTTGAAGTGAAGCTACCAACCTGTGGGAGAGAGAAGGCGAAGTTTGTCAGTATGGGAGTGAGGGAGAGAGGTGAAGTGGCAGCGTTAATCAAGTCTCTGTTGTTTTCGATGAGGATACAGGGGTGAATTTGGGGTGGGGATTTTATTTTATTTTATTCAAATATAAAAATATAGGTATCTTAATTAACTTATAAAACCGTAAAAACATGAGGAACAAAAAAGTTGCGGTTCACGTCATATAAACTCAAATAACACTCGATAGCGGCGCCGCAAACAAACTAACAATTTTGTCTATAGACGGCGCCGTCTATAGACAAAATTGTTAGTTTGTTTGTTCGCGCATCACGCAAAAACTACTGAACCGATTTTGATGAAACTTTTTTTGTTTGATAGCTTATGATCTGACTTAAAATCTGGTATATAATTTGTGCGGACGAAGTCGCGGGAAAACAATAGTATTTAATAAAAGCACTAGGTACTGCAGTTTTGAATGAGACAACATTTTCTCCATAGTGAAAGTTGTTCAGTGTCATGGTCTGAAGCACACCCCTAAGGATTATTAGGGTGTTTTGTTACACTCTGTATAGTTGTATTGCCTAATTTCAAGTAAGCATAGTATAAGCATACGCTCACGACTATATTCCCCGAGGGGGTAGTCAGAGATATTCTGAAACCTCAGAACATCCACGTTTCACCAGTAGTACCGAAACTCTGTCCAGTGTGACGGGGAGTGAGCCCGTCGCCACTTGTAATTTCAAGTAGAATCGCGTATTTGTCATTTACGTGTCTAAGCGATGTGTAGTGCCATAGTGCCAGTATTGACCAAGAATTTTTTTCGCTTACGGAGTGCCAGCTTATACAATGTTCTTGGTGCCAGGAGTGCGATTTTTGAATCTCATTCGATGAGCTCAGCAGTTGAAAATGTCAAAATTTCTATGGAGATATGCATCTTTCTACTGCTGATTTGACTTTCAAAAATCATACTTCAGGAGGGCGATTTTTGAAAGTCGAATCAGCAGTAGAAAGATGCATATCTCCATAGTAATTTTGACATTTTCAACTGCTGAGCTCATCGAATGAGATTCAAAAATCGTACTCCTGAATAAAAAACTTAGATAGGAGAGTTAGGGTCTGTTTCACCACTTCTGGATAAGTTATTGTTATGTTAGACCATAGGCCAAGTATTTCGCTTACGCTGATAGACGGAACATCAGTGTAACCGCGTATGAGACAGCGATAGTCATAAAATCCTATACAATTTGTATGAAAATAGATGTCTGACTCCGGAGTCAGACAGCCGTCGTAGAACAAAAAAGTGGCTACGTCGATAAGGACAACAATAAGTAGCGATCTCCTTTTTTAACTAGAGCGAATTTGCTATGTGCATCTCTTACTGAGTGATATGACAAGACATGTGCTTCGTTCTAGTTCCTTCTCTTTCTACGTGTTAGACATATCGTTTGACATTATTTGTTATGAAAGATATGTCAAATTATCTGTCACAAATAAGCTAACAACAAAGACGTTTTTAATATAGCTAACAATTACTTATCCAGAAGAAGTAAAACAGGGCCTAAGTTATGCGAGCGACGATTTGTGACAATTTATGGTGTCAATAACCCATGTATTTAGTGACGACAGTATAAGGAAAACAACAACAAAACCACAAAAAAAGAAATTTACCTTGATTTACCTTACCTACCAATACTTTACGTCAGTATATGGTTTCATATCTCAACTAAGTTAAATAGAAGGAAGCTTTTGCCATGTTTCTACCATAAAGGTAGAGTATGTCTAATAGAGGAACATACAGATGAGTGAGCGAGATGTAGGTACCTAGCGGCACCACTGTATAATAGAAAGAGATACGTCACGCGAGGCAATAGGACCGTTTTTTAGTCACTAATTAAATAAATAAAAATAAATAAATAACGCTCACAGGCACATACATTGTAATGATCCCAAACTAAGCACTAAAGGCTTTTTATTATGGAAACCATACAACAACGGCACGAACATATACATCCATGACCGAACCGGGATTTGAACCCAGGACCCTTTTACAATTCGGTTTCCGTGAATAATTGCGAATCTAAAGTGAAATCGTAGATAATTTTATGAAATATTATACTGACACCACTTCATTAATTTATCCACAATTTCACTTTAGACTCAGAATTATTGACAATAGTCGAATTTTTGCCTGCGAATAGTCTCCAAAAAACATCCAAAAAAGGTTTCATTTGACAACTCATGTTTGTTGCTCTATTCCTGTAAGGTAGATAAGTATAGAGCAGACAACGCGAACAAAATCTGTGCACCATGATCTGCGCACTGGGAACGTCAAGCTGCGACGAGCGCCTGGCACAGGCTAAGTGGGTTAGAGCGCGTGCACCCTAAAGCGTGTTACAAAACATTACTTCTCGGTAGCTTCTCTAGTTAACATAGTACCTCAATGGTTTCTACTAATATTAACATTATTACCACTTTAATTTCAGTTCATTTTTGTTTTTCTTGTTTCGAATAATTTGTAACTGAGCATGGATGAGCTGGAGCTGTACTTGCCTATTATAGAACCTGCAGATTTTTTTATGTCACCTAATAAACACTTTTGGTTTATGTGATGTATTATATTTAAGTCGTGTCAATTCATGTATCTGGTAAATAAATAAATACAAATACAATTCTTTGCCAATACCGTTCAAACAGAAATAATGTATAAAAGATAGCTGGCAAAATATTCATGCTTCGAAATTTTGGAAACAGTATACCTATAGGTAGGTACCTAACGATTCGGTTCTGGCTCAATGTGCTCACTGTGATCAATATAATCCATAGAGGTAGGAATAGAGGAACATACAGCTGAGAGAGCGAGATGTACCTAGCGGCACCACTGTATAATAGAAAGAGATACGTGACGCGAATCTATAGAACCCTTTTTTAGTGCCCAATCAATTTTTACAATTCGGTTTTCGTGAGTAATTGGGAATCTAAAGTGTAATCGTAGATAATTTTGTGAAATATACTGACTGTTGCGGCCACAGCCTTAGCATCAGCGGGCGCGGGGGAGCGGGGGGTGCACGGCTCGCGCGCATCACCGACCGCCATCAAAGAAAACCAATTTTTAATTCGCTACAGACCTTCCGACGCGTTAGTCGAATGTACTTTCTTTATTTCATTATAACAGTTAAATCCAGTGGCCTACAGTATCATTTAATCCTTATTTTGTACCTAAATCGTACACTGACACTACTTCATTAATTTATCCACGATTTTACGTTAGACTCAGAATGAGCGTTTTTCTTTTTTTTTTTAAATGCCGTTTTCTTATAACTCAATAGATGGCAGTAGTGTCTGTACGACAAACTGTCAAGCAAAAACTTCCTCTGCAATGTCACCTATAGACTAAAAAACGTAGAGATTTCATTCTCTTTGGTTCGGATTTGGAAGACGTCATCAAAAAAAAAATGAAATTATTTTCGATTTCTTTCTTAGCCAAAAATACAGTCCTTTTTCGTTGTTTTTCAGAAAAGCAGTTTGAAGTAAACTATTCTATTCTATTTTTATTTATTGGCGTTTCCTTGTTAGATTTCGCCAGTGTCAAGTAGTTTGAGGGAGTGTCTATCCAATCTCGAGGATTGTTTTTGAGTAAGAACAACTGAGAAGGATTTTGGAGCCTCGTGGCAGGCTGAGACGCGAACCGCGCGAACACCACGCGAGAGACAAGTGTTCAAGGCAAACCCTGCAACGTGACTCTCTGAAGTAAACTAACAAACACGACAAAGTATGCTACGATACGAGTTTGATTAACAATGACAGCTGACAGCTCAAGTTTTCTCATTGCCAGTTCAATTTCAGATTTTGCCTTATGATCAAAGAGTTTTTATATTTATTTTAGTCAAATTGTAGTCTTGTATCACCTTAAAGAGTAAATTAGCATAAGAAATATAGTTAAATATAATAAAAAAAATATGTTCCAAAAGATTTTTGTTTTTTTTTCACTTCACTTTTACCCTCATTTCGGGGAAAGATAATTTTTCAGTGTTTGACATAGATTCGTATAGACCGTAGCGTCATCTATCGATCTACCATGAAACGAAAAAAAAAACGCTCATTATAGACAGTATTAGAATTTTTGCCTGCGAATAGTCTCCAAAAAACATCCAAAAACTGTTTCATTTGACAACTCATGTCACTGACTCTATTCCTGTAAGGTATAATAACTTCATGATATAATCCTAATATGCTCGTCGCTTCGTTCCTTGCTAACCTAAGCGACTGAATCGGATGATGTTGTAAAATCCGTGGCTGAATTTGATGGAGATGTAAAATTACAAGCACAAGTAAGTACATATTATACGTTTATTGGACGACTAGCAACAACCAATCGAAATGTCTAGCCATCCGTGTATCGGACGACTAAAGTCGGGCCAAGTTAATAGATCACAAATTTCTATTCTATTCTATTTTTTTTTTTTAAATATGGCTGCCATCTTTGGTTAGTGATGATTTTACCAATGTCGAGTTTTTATAGCAAAAGTGCTTGACGTTGTACGGTTATATTGATATTTTGGTGACTTCAAGGGTTGTTCTTATAAAAGAACAATATCCTGAGCCACCACTGGAGTTCCACTGTAGGCCGGGAATGGGGCAACCGACGCGCACGTGACCGCCCAATAGCAGACCCACAAAGCAACTCCCTTGATCACATTTGACATCTATTGATGTTTCATAACAAACAAACATTGTTTTCGAACGTAACCTTGTAACGGCGGGCATAGAATATTGTAAATTTTATCGAAGTTAGAACTGCACAATTGCTTTACTTTTTTAAATTACGATTAAATATTTATTGTAATAATGACCAAAGAAGGTAATTTTACGATTTACTTTCACTAATAACCCATTTCAAACATAATAAACAATTTCTGTTCCAAAGAATTGAACGTCATTTCAATGTTGCGTCAGTGAATCCCTTTTATTTTTTTTAAACTAAGGATGTTACCCAAAAAAATCGATGTTAAACGTACCTAGTTCCAACAAACCGCGATATTCACACATAAATCAATTCACATAATGTTTGAAGGGGTCGCGTTGTTGATCTGCTAGTGGGTGGTCGCGTGTCGCGTGTCGCTCGTCGGTTGCCCCCTCCCAGCTCGACAGCGGGGCTCCACTTGTGGCTCAAGATAGTGTTCTTTTGTAAGAACAACCCTTGAAGTCACCAAAATATCTTCATAACCGTACAACGTCAAGCACTTTTGCTACAAAAACTCGACATTGGCAAAATCATCACAAACCAAGATGGCAGCCATATTTTAAAAATAGAATAGAATAGAATAATGTTTGAAATCCGTATCGATTCATTCACTTTAATCGATGTTTTTATTAAGCAGGTCACCACACTATGAAGCTAAAACTGACAAACGTCAAATGTGATCTATTAACAAGTTAAGGCCCAACTTCAATTATTTATGTGGAGTCGCGTTGTAGGTCTGCTATAGGGTAGTCGCATCGCGAGTCGATTGTTGGTTGCCCCCTCCCCGGCCTGCAACGAAGCTCCAGTGGTGGCTCAAGATAGTGTTCTTTTCGAAAAACAATCCTTGAAGTCACCAAAATACATAAGTTACCGTACAACGTCAAGCACTCTTGCTACAAAAACTAGACATTGGCAAAATCATCACATACCCAAGATGGCAGCCATTTTTTTTTTAAATATTGAATAGAATATAATTATTTATGTTATTCGTCCGTTTATCAGACGTTCTTCAAATTCAATAGTAGTCTGGGTAATCCCTGTCTTCATATACTTCCTCGATTATTTCACAATGTCCCGTTTTTTTACTCTTTCCCATTCCGAGAGGGCATGATGTGTGATAGTCTGCGAATGTGCCGAAGTCGTTGTCATACGCCATCATGTATGGCGCCAACACGGTCTTGTATATAAACAACATGGCGTCGGCGGCGTTCATCTCAGAATCGACCGGCTCCGCTGACTCGCCGCTGCATCTTTGCGTCATTACACTGATTATTAGGAGTGCTGTCAACACGACGGTTTTCGACATTGTTCTTGTGGTTCTGTAATTAAGAATGGCAAGGAATTTTACTGTAAATAAAGCACAATAAAAAAAAAATAGGAGTCGCTTTCATCTCATCTAATTTTCAGTCGGTTCGGTGAACCTTTAAAAGCTGCTTTTGCGTTTGAAATTCCCATGGCAGCCATCTTGGATTTCACCATTTTGTTATTTTTTTTACCGCCAATCAAATCCTCTACAACATTTCGCACGTTAATAAAGAGAAACAACTTTAAAATTGGGAATGGGTAATTGCTATTGGGTATTTTTGTGTTATTTCTCTTTATTATTAGGTATGCGTGCGATTTGTTCGAGGTCCATAACCCTATCTGTCATAGTTTCCGCGGGCCGTTGGCATGGCATATCCTTCGGGAGTCGATATTCCGAGGAAGTCAAAGTTTTCCCTGTATCACCAGAGCATCTATGATGATCCCCAAATGTCATTCTTGTACCGTAGATCAAATTGGAGGTAGGTAGTCTGGTCGATCCCCACTTTAAGATATACAGGGTCCAACTTAATATGCTGACACTTTTTTAAAGAGATGATCAGACCATCAAACTGAACAACTTTCTCTATGGGACCAACATCAAAATCGCGAAAAAAAATCAGGTCTCCCATACATTTGGCTCGAGTAAGTTTGCAGTTTTGTATGGAGCGGCCGATATTTTTTTCGCGATTTCGATGTTGGTGCCATAGAGAAAGTTGTTCAGTTTGACGGTCTGATCATCTCCTTAAAAAAGTGTCAGCATATTAAGAAAGGACCCTATATACAGGGCGAAATTGATATCATTAGCATCCTTTTAAACTAAGAGTCTACCCATCAAACTGAACAACTTTTACTATGGGAGCAAACCGATCGGAGAAAAAAAAATTTCTAATGCTGCATACATACATTTGAGTCGAGTGGGCACTGCAGTTTAGTCACAGCATAAGAAAGAGTATGTTATACGCGAAAAATGTTTCGTCTATGATTTAGTCACGGACCTGAAAAAAAGACGGACGTAATCTCGTCTAATCACGAGTGAAGCACCCATTTCTTTTGTGTGCGTGCTGTCACGCGGTACATAATGGTGACGGATGTAGGACCTGCGCCTAGAGCTAGTCCATCTGTGTGAGTGTAGGTCCCTTCTAGAACAAACGAAAATGTTGGACCTTGCATGCTTCACATCTTTTTAGTGTCACATTACGCCCGTCTTTTTTTCAGGTCCGTGGGTTTAGTATGGGACAGTTTTTTTTTTTTTTTTGCTCCTATTGGTTTGCTCCCATAGTCAAAGTTGTTCAGTTTGATGGGTAGACTCTAAATTTAACAGAATGCTAATAATATCAATTTCACCATGTAAATACCCAGATAATTGTTCACGGGGTTCCTCCCAACCATCGTATAGTAAAATAGATTTCAGGCATCATAATAAAAATACCCTGGTGATAAAAGAAATACTTATTTCGGCTTCCTCAGAAGGTCGACAACTGAAGGATGAGGTCAATGGCTCGGGGAAACTGTGACAGATAGG
Source organism: Agonopterix heracliana (assembly GCA_963693445.1). Classification (NCBI taxonomy): domain Eukaryota; kingdom Metazoa; phylum Arthropoda; class Insecta; order Lepidoptera; family Depressariidae; genus Agonopterix; species Agonopterix heracliana. The sequence goes on from OY856334.1 coordinate 1,679,024, forward strand.
GTTTTGGACCTCGAACAATTGTCATAGAGGGGGTCGGAGTCGCGTTGTAGGTCTGCTATAGGGTAGTCGCATCGCGAGTCGATTGTTGGTTGCCCCCTCCCCGGCCTACAACGAAGCTCCAGTGGTGGCTCAAGATAGTGTTCTTTTCGAAAAACAATCCTTGAAGTCACCAAAATACATAAGTTACCGTACAACGTCAAGCACTCTTGCTACAAAAACTAGACATTGGCAAAATCATCACACACCCAAGATGGCAGCCATTTTTTAAAATATAGAATAGAATAGAATAGAGGGGGTCCTCTCTGGGTAGCTCAGATTTGATTGGAGGTAAAAAAATACAAAATGGCGAAATCCAAGATCGCTGCCACGGAAATTTCAAAACGCCAAAATACCTACTCCAGTAAAGTTACGGGTCGCTTTGTATGGCGAAAGTAAATAATTTATAATAGCCGGTTTTATTCTTTTATACTTTAGATTATAAAATCCACCAAAATGTTTTTTAAATAATTAAACAAAGTAAAAAACAAACATGTTAAATTGGCAAAAAATAGTAGGTATATAATTTTTTTTTATGCCATTTTTCAAATAAATTTGTATTCTTTTATATCAGAAGTAAATCCAAAGAAAAATCATCATGGAATCTTTGTTTTTAAATAAGTAGAAATTACGAAAAACTCAATTTTAGTATAAAATTTACACTGTCATTTACTCATAACCTAAAACAAACAATAAAAATAAAAAAATAAAGAAATCTGGCACTATAAATAAAAAAATTACATTTATACTAACCCTTATATGGACATCTCTGTGTGAAATAAATTATTTGAATTGAATTGAATTGAATTTTAGTACTAAAAACTAAAAATACGAAATATAGTTGGATTCGTTAATAAAGTATCTTAATATCATTAGTATAAAATAAACGATCTACAAAAAAAAATTGCTTATTATATTTTTTTTCCTTTCGACCCGTATTTTTTCTGGACTAAGACAGCTTTCGTTCACCGAACCGACAGAAAATTGGTATCCAGTGGCTTTAGGGGTCGCTGATTAAGAACATAAAATCATTTTCTTTTTATCTTCAACTTTCAAGAGGGTTGCGATACGAATTTCATATTTTTTTGAAATTCTGTTGCGTTCTTGGCTCTGTAGCCCTCAAATGTTAAGTCGGAAATATCGTCAAGTTTCATTGGTTTCTACAAAACTTTTTGATAGGTACGACAAACTAAAAAATAGTTATTTGTTATGCTAGGCTGCAAAGTTGCTTTTTGGCGCGAGTACTTTTATTGAAACCTGAGCAAGCGAAGGATCCTAGGATTGAACCACGAGCGAAGGTTTCAAAGGTACGAGACGCAGAATAACTTTGCAGCCGAGCGAAACACACAATTTTTTACCTCACTACAGCGAGGAAAAAAAGTAAATTGCTAAAAAGAACATTTCAAAAAGTTTTTATTTTTGTGCTGGCCAGTGTCATGAAATAGTTACTAAGCATTTTCAGTGGTTTGGCGGTATATATAAATATTGAATTGACAGATTCGAATTTCAAAAACTCTTTCCACGCTAGCGGATAAAATGCACTTTTGCACTCAGATTTCGAATGATAAACAGAACCTTTCCGAGCTTGTGAGGTGAAAAGTATATGTTTCATTACGGCGGATTTGTTAACTAATAATAATAAAGTCAAACAATTAAGGGAGGTTCTCAACAAGAAACTAGTTTTTATCGACGTTTTTTCTTCTCGTTCTATTAAAAACGGTAATACATACAAGCGTCAAACTTGGTGTGATTATAGAGCAAACTCTACAGTATAACAACAAATAATAAAAACTGGCCAAGTATGAGTTGGTCTTGCGCTAAAGGTCCCGGAGAAAAAAAAGTTTTTTTTAATATAATATGTTGTGTTGTGTGGTGGTGTGGTACGGAACCCTCGGTGCGCGAGTAGCCCGACTCGCACTTGACCGGTTTTTATTTAATTTAGGCTTTCTTGATCGATAAATTTTAAATATTGTGATGGCTCACGGAATTACATTCGCGCAATTATTCGCGGTATGTCAAGTTTTTTTTTGGAGGTCTAAATCGAAAACCATTTCGAGATAATTGTCTCAATAATCATATTTTCTATGTCAGAGATTTTAAAATGAAAGGATTACAGATATTTTTAATAAAATAACGTAGTTTTTCGGTCCACGAGTGACTTCGCTGCCCCTGCAAAACTCCTTGGTAAACATAAAATCAACTTAAAGCGTAGAAAGAGAAGGAACTAGAAGCAAGCACGTGTCTTGTCATATAAAAGTAACTTGGCGATTAAGAAAAAAAATACTTTCACAATGACAGAATTTGACATTTATTGTTGCCGTATCTGTTTCCAGCGTCAGAGTTAGAAAGAGGAGGCAGATGATTTTAAGTTTTTTTAATATAGCAGTAGTTTTTCTCCATGGAGTTCGAATTTTCTCTCCACCATTTTTGCGCTTACAGATTACAGATCAAAATAATTTAAAAATTAAATTTATATCGATAAACTCGATGAATCGCAATAAAAATGAAATAGGTGTCTTAAAATGATGTCTTCTATCCGTAAAAAATATAAAATAAAGGCAAAAAAAAACTTGACATACTGAATTGAATTAGGTACCTATTAATAATCAAAATAATCCTACTTACCTACCTTATAGATACCGTGTTTATTTTATTAGAACAAAACAGAATAACAGAAAACACGATAATTACATAGAATTATTGCGTTGAAATGAACCACTTAGTTGGAAATTCAAACAAGTATGCTTTCAGGAAAATGCTGAAATGTAAACAGGAAAATTTATTACAATATAACTAAGGAAGTTAGTTACTTATAGACAAAGGTGCAATAGGATATGGCAGTGTGATACACAGGGCGTAGCAAAACACCCTAGTAGTTAATACTTCAGGGGGTGCTTGAGACCAAACTGAACAACTTTCACTATACAGCCTACTTCGAAATCGCGCAAAAAAACAGCTGTTCCATTACAAAACTGCAGTACCTACCGTCTCGACTAAAATGTATGGGACAGCTGATTGCAATATTTTCGTGAAGGTGCAATGAATTATTTGTCAAACCCTTGATTATGGCGCCTCGGGGGGTGGACCCCTGGTTTGCCGATCTCACTTAGCAGCACGGTAAAAATCTACCTTTGTAAATACCACTTTCCGGGTCAAACCGTAGTTTGACTGGGCTATGAGAGCTATACAGGGCGTAACAAAACACCCTAGTTATACTTAAGGGGGTACTTCAGAACATCAAACTGAATAACTTTCACTGTGGAGCCAACTTAGAAATCGCGAAAAATAAATCGGGTGTTCCATACAAAACTGCAGTACCGACTTGACTCAAATGTATGGGACAGCTGTTTTTTTTTCGCGATTTCGATGTCGGCTCCATAATATAGTGAAAGTTATTCAGTTTGATGGACTGAAGCAGGCCCGGAATGGGCCTAGGGCCTAGTTCAATTCAATTCAATTCAATTCAAAATCATTTATTCAATATAGGAGCCTGAAGCACACTTATTAAACGTCAATTCTTTTTTAAGCTACCACCGCGTCGTAACGTGTTGTCGCTGTAGAGAAGATACGGCCAGAAACTCTACAGCATAACACGACTTAATGACTATTACAATATAAATTCTTATGCTAAGGTTATGTATACAGTAATACATAGTCTATTTAATTAAATAATTGATACTATACAGTAAACTATAATGTTAGTGACACTCAGACCCAAGCATTTTGATCATTTAAATAATCATCCAGTTTATAGTACCTACCTACCTATGCTTTTTTACAGAGGACTTTTTTGATCTGCGTTTTAAACATGTTTTCGGAAAGATTCAAAATGGTCTCGGGGATTTTATTATAACAGCGTATACAGTGACCCATGAAAGACGTGTTGACCCTACTAAGCCGAAAGTGTGGAAATATCAGTTTATTTTTATTTCGTGTGTTATAATTATGAACATCACAATTTCGTGGAAACAAAGACAAATTTGTTCTTACATATAAAATGTTTTCATAAATAAACTGTCCATAAACGGTTAAAATATTAATTTCCTTAAAGATTTCGCGAAGCGAATCACGACAACGCAGGCCGTATTATACATATATATTTTTCACGAAATTGTGATGTTCATAATTATGATAATTATGAACATCACAATTTCGTGGAATATTTTAACCGTTACAAAGAAAAAATTTGTCTTACATATAAAATGTTTTCATAAATAAACTGTCCATAAACGGTTAAAATATTAATTTCCTTAAAGATTTCGCGAAGCGAATCACGACAATGCAGGCCATATATAGCTCGAATTGCTCGTTTCTGTAGGATAAAGATCGTCTCAATGTCTGCAGCACGACCCCACAATAAAATACCATAGGACATGATACTATGAAAGTAACTGAAATATACGTTACGTCAGCATACAGTTTAGCGCGATGCGGAATTCAGCACAGTTGAATAGTAATTGGATTGCAATGTGATTAGAACTAAAATGCGATTAAGATTGAACTTTGATGTTTTATATTAGGGGTCGTTTACAAATCACGTAGGTAACGCATTTAGGGGGGGTCCCGTTACGTGGGGGGGAGGGAGGGGTTTGAGGTTTGCGTTACGTAACGATTTTTTTTCACCTTTATACCGTTCTTCTTATCGAGTGGGCTGCAAGCCCTGGTGTCAGAGTTTATTCAAACCGCCTTACGGCCTCTGACGTGGTTTTTATGTAACGAATACTACCACCAGAGATAGTAGCCGGGACCAACAGCTTAACGTGCCATCCGAAGCACGGAATCACCTTTTTTTTTCAGACAATCAGGAGACTCAGCCTGCAATGTCCAACTGGGGAAAAACGCACAAAGTGACATTTCACTAGGTGCCCCCCGTGGGAATCGAACCGACGACCTCCGTGTCAAGAGCCCAATGCTCTTAACCATTAGACCACGGAGACATTTATACCGTTTTCATAGCTAGATCGATCTAGCGCTGTTTTAGATCACTCCTCACTCCCTATTAAAAAAGTTTAATAACAACACGATAAGTAAATATCTCATCAAAAACATACAATGTAAAAAAATGCACGAAGTGATTTAGATTGAATAGTTCATTTCCAGTTTTGTTTATTTGCGATGTAAGATTAAACTTTTTTGTTTCTTTATTAACAACTGAATTATTATTATTAATATAAGCCCTACGAATAAAGAAATAAATATGGAATGATAACTCCGAACAAAATCTCCTTAATTTTTGGCACCATGAGTTTTGGCGGCAAACGCCGTAATTGGAGTCGCCATAATGATTGAGTCTTGCGCGCTTGCGTGGTGTACACCAAAGTTCGTGGGGTCATTTTTTGACGTGAATTATATTTCCATATTTATTCTTTATTCGTAGTATAAGCCCAATCGTTCGTTCGTGAGTTTCGGTACTACTGGTGAAACGTGGATGTTCTGAGGTTTCAGAATATCTCTGACTACCCCCTCGGGGAATATAGTCGTGAGCAAAAGTATGCTTAACCCCAAATCTTTTTACAAAGCTCCCGTTACGTAACGGAATGGAGGTGGGGGAGTCCCAGCCAAGCGTTACGGTACCGTTACCTACGTGGAGGGGTCGAAATTTTGAGAATTGTGCGTTACGTAAATTGTGAACGACCGCGTGGCGAAATCGCCCTAAGGTTTCGGTATCGGCCGAAACTAACACAGAAACCGAAATTCGCTTTCGGTCACAAAAATAAGTTACGGTCGGACTCTAATGATCGCAGTTGAATTATAGTTGGAAAAACACTGATTTCGCTTGGTCATTACATACATACATACGCTCACGCCATTGTCCCATGGGGGTAGGCAGAGACCACGGACCGCCACACGCTACGACTCTGACACACCTCTTTAGCCTCATTCACATTCATACATCTCTTCATGCACTTCCGTCGGTTGAGGGTGCTACGCACTTGTCCTTTTCGGAAAAGATCATTGATTTGATCATGGTATGTTTTCCTCGGACGGCCTCTCCCAACACTTCCGCTCACCTTTTCTTGATAAATTTCATTCGTTAGTCTTTTTTCATTATTCTCTCTACGTGACCGAACCATCTAAGAATTACTCCTTTCAATCCTTGTTACTATAATTATCATCCTTCAAATTACACCAATTGGTCATTATTCGTTGTTTTTTCCCTAATATTAAAACAGAGCACGAGATATATTTTCGTGCACTGGATCATTCGTAGCTCAGTGGCGGTTCAATACAGTACCGTATTTGTTAACAATTTAACCATAGCTGGAGCGGAGCTTTGCTTGTCAACTTTCATGCATATACATAATACAGAAGGAAGTGCCTACTATCGTTTCATGCTGTAGAAAAAGTGACACGACTTTAGACGAAACAGATTGTTGTTGGGGATTAGGTAACATAACTTATTTCTGCATTATACCTAATACTGTGACACGTATAGTGATTTGATTGTTCAGTACTGTGACTTTTTTGAGTGCTTCACCTGCGGTGTGTACCTATTGAGATAATGTGTGATGTCCTTCAGGCTCCGTTCCTCCTTTTCCGTTCTTGTTTTGGTAGTAAGTAGGGTGAGCGTGCCCGTTTGGTGGTTTGAGATACCAACATACCTACTTTAATATTTTGAAAAAAATTACCTATTGTGAAACCATGATACTTATTACGATTCTGTTCTCGATTCTAAACAAACTACTTTCTAAGTTTTGCGTTAATTCATTAACACGTTGTATAAAGTAAAATAGTAACAATCACTTTATGGAAGCGTCAATGTACAGCGACCTTGCGTAAACTTGCGCTAGCATGTAGGTACACAAGGCGACATATCAGGTTACGGACCCTATATACCCATAACTACACTACGTACAAAAAACAAAATAGTGCGGTAGAGAGCCTGCATAGACGCGGCTGCCGGCGCGGGCGCAGCGTGCCGTGAGACGAAACTACAGCAACATACCGCACCCTCTCGCACAATTCGCAGCGTTCAACTTCTAATAGTTCAAAGTCCAAACAGGGTAACCTGACGTGTCGCCATGTGTACTCGTTGTAGCAAGATCTCTTGGTGTTTTAATCTCATTTTGTACCTACTCTACTTACATACTCGTAGTTTATAAGTTCTTCCAATGCCTACTAACACTTATTAGTTTAGTAGGTAAGTACATATAAATAATTTTATTTTATTACTTTCTTACGTGTATTCCTTACAGAACGATGTCGAAGAATGCAGCTCTCCTGGTGTTCCTAGTGGTTATCGGCATCATTCCAGCAATAAACACTGAAATACCAAGACAAAGAGTACTAACACACAATACGGGGCTGAAAAATATCATAGATCAGATACAAAACGATCTAATTAAACATGTTAAAACAGGTTGGAATTACGACAGCAAACCGACTACGAATGGAAACATAGGAAATAATGGTAACGGAGAACCAACTGGAAACGGAAATTTAGGAGGAGCCCTAACACACAATACGTGGCCGAATTATAACTTAGATCAGATACAAAACGAACTGATTAAATATGTAAAAACACAACATGGAAACATAGGTAAGAACGGTAACAGCAAACCGACTGGAAATGAAAATATGGGAAAGAATGATAACAGTGAACCGACTGCGAATGAAAACATAGGAAAGAATGGTAACGGCGGACCGACTGGGAATGGAAACACAGGAAAGAATGGTAACAGCGAACTGACTACGAATGGAAACATAGGAAAGAATGGTAACGGCGGACCGACTGAGAATGGAAACATAGGAAAGAACGGTAACAGCAAACAGACTGGAAATGAAAACATAGGAAATAATGTTCACAGTGAGCTGACTGGGAATGAAAACATAGGAAAGAATGGTAACGGCGGACCGACTGGAAATGAAAACATAGGAAAGAATGGTAACAACAAACCGACTGGAAATGAAAACATAGGAAATAATGTTCACAGCGAGCTGACTGGGAATGAAAATATTGGATATAATGATAATAGCAAACCGATTGAGTACAAAAATATACCAGATAATTATATCAGAGGATCGGCTGAGGATGACGATGAAACACCGTATCTTTTTCATGACAAATCGAATCCTAATTGTCCGAATGGGTTGGTAATATATCGTCTAACAGGAGAATGCCTTAAGCCAGATGATTATTTTACAGACCTTGATTATGATTATTATGAATGAATGAAATAAATTTTAATCAAACTGTGACTTTTTCATTACTATTATTCATTAGTGAGTTATAGGGTTTTTTTCATTGGTAGAGTCGCTTTGTTCTTTAAAAAAATTCCATAATGTCAGGATTGAGTAGCCACCCTGTATCTCTGAAAGTACGTGATGAATCGTTTTGAAAATTTTGTAGGATTTAGTAGGAGTTGAAAAAAGATCCTACAAAAAAATCAGCTCTCTACGACTAAAACTGAAAAGCTACAATACTTTGATTGTGGCTCCTCAATCCTGACGCATCAGGATTGATGGTCTACACCACCCCCTTAAAGGTTTATTTGTATTTTTGTAACACCTTGTATATAATACAAAATTAACAGAATGCCAAACATACAAAAAATAATGAAAATACACTCGACAACAAAAATAACGGGTCACCAACAACATAGACCTTAATATCTCGGAAACTAAGAATTGTAGCTTATTTAAATAATAAGCATTTTATTGACAACTAGCTTTACCCGCGCGACTTCGTCCGCGTAAAATGATAATTTAAGGGATGAATTTTGAAAAATGCTGAAACAGAGGTATTTTTATTTGTCTCTTAAATATGCGTAGTTACTAAGTTTCAAAAAGGCAGGACTAAAAAAAAATTTTTTCATATTGTAAATTGTAATTATTTAAAGATCACTTAGGTACACATTATGTAAAGATATTTTACAGAATACTGATATTGTATTTACAGATTATGCACTGTCGGACATTGGCCTGCTCCTGGCAATTAGCTACAAAATAAATTTGTAGTAATTTAGGGACATCTGTAGGTAGCAATGATCCGATGAGGTGGTATAATTGGCCTAGAATTTTAAAAGTCAGCTTGTAACTCACTCAATAACCTATTTGGCACCAAATGAAGTCATTTGAAATGCACTATTGTACGCTCAGGAGTGCGATTTTTGAATCTCATTCGGTGAGCTCAGCAGTTGTAAATGTCAAAATTACACTTGACATTTACAACTGCTGAGCTCAACGAATGAGATTCAAAAATCGCACTCCTGATTGAATTTAGAAATTGTTTGGACTGGGGGTGGTCGGTCTCCGTACATAGCGTTTTCAAAGGCTGCGGTGGTTCCGTGAATGGTTCCAAGCATACTTTGCCGGCAGAGCAGCATATTTCGTTGGGCTCTCCCTTCCACTTCAACGCCCCGCAATGGCTACACACTTCGGATTGGAGCCAATATGTGTATCAGCATTGTATTTAATGTAAGCGTTGTATCTGAACCCTGATCTCTCTTTGTTCGTCCAAAGTAGTTCTTCAGGTTCGTAAACCATCGATCCGTTGTCACTGGCTGACAATCTGTAAACAGCGTGGCGCTGATGATCTAACTCGAGTTGTTCATCGCGCTGTTCAGTAGACTATCATTGGCGTACTTGATCGACACGGTCTCGTTCCTGAGATCTATGAGCAGTGAGTTCGCTTTGGGTCCGGTGATAATACTCCCTGGTAAACTCAAATCGCAACTCATATTGAGTAGAGGTTTCGGAGGTGCGCGACGTTCACGTTCAGCGGTTAAACGATCATCATGTTGCGTGAATGTTTCAGAGGCGCGAGACTCAGCGCGACGTTTACAATCAGCAGTTAAACGTTCCTCGTATAGCGTGAATGTTTCAGAGGCGCCAGACTCAGCGTGACGTTCACGTTCAGCGGTAATTGCCCCTCTCCAATCTTGAACAGCACGTCGGCAAACTCTTGAGCGTGAGAATTTCCACCAAGATGGACCCGCATATTTTGCGTGAGGCGCAATTTTTGTACATCCGACCATAGCACACATCGGTTCGAATCCGCACGGACAACATGCCACGTACCAATGAGTTTTTCTAACTTATGTACGTATTACTGACAGCTCTCAAACGGTGAAGGAAAACATCGTGAGGAAACCTGCATATGCAGAAGAAAAAATTCTGATGCATATGTAAAGTCTACCAATCCGCATTGGCGCGCGTGGTGGACTAACGCCCAAACACCCTCCTAGAGGATAGGCCTGTGCCTTGCAGTGGGACGTATATAGGCTGATGATGATAGTACAGTCATCCCAAATGATTAAACAGCAATCCTGGATCACACGGGCTTTGTCACTGTTACGTGACTGATGATGTACTGTGTGTGGTACAGGCGTTTCTGTGCTGTCTAAAACTATGGGAATCTTGAAGGTGGTATGGGCCGTTTTACCGCCAGGAAGCAATGTAGCAGCGATTATCCCTGAGGATGCTACAGCGAGGGCGATCTTGCCTTGTCATCAGATTTTCGATAGAAGTATGCCAGTGATAAGTTTCGACCTATTTTCGAAACAATTGAAGCCAGCCCAAATTGTCAAATATACGTTGAGCTCTTTAAGCTATGAAAAATATAAAGCGACAAAGATCAAGCCTGCTGGTTTTAGTGGACCTCTGGAGCAAACTAACTTTGTACTGTACAAAGGTTTTTGTTACTGGTTTATTATTTCTCGCCCATTTTTCGAGTTTTTTTTTATATATTATGTTATTCCGGGATATAAACTGTCACTATACAAAGTTTCGTCAAAATCCGTTCAGTGGTTTTTGCGTGATGTGACTACAAACAGACAAACAAACATACAAAAAAATTAAAAACCTTTCTAACATGTTCAGTTAGGTACTGATTTTAAGTCGCCCTGGTTGGTTTTTTTCCGAATATATTCAATGTACAGACTTTTTTGCGTTAACGATTTTATTATATGTACAGATTAAAATTTTTGTGTCAGTACACAAAGAATACAGTCGTAAGTATCATAAATTTCTGAAACAATTTAATAAGTTTAACTAAAGTTGATGTAAAATTTAAGAGAATGTATTCCAAAAGCTTCCTAGCGCGCTGCATACAAACGAAGTTCCATAATATTTTCTACAAAAAACTATTTACTTAATTAGTTTTATTACTATATTTATTATTTTATTTTTTATTTACTTAATTAGTTTTTCAATATTAACCTCGCGCTTGTTGGCGTAGTGGAGCTTCGGTATTGGAAACGATCACCGAAGTTAAGCAACGTCAGGTCCGGTCAGTCTTTGGATGGGTGACCGTTTAGTGGTATTTCATCTCGAGCTTTTCCGTGCTTCGGAAGGCACGCTAAGCAGTTGGTCTCGGATAGTTCCGTCAGATGGGGCCTATTGGTGGCTTTAAAATTCTCTGACAGCAAGGTGACCACTACCTTGCCTCCACCAACACGCACTGGGCCCGCGTGGTGGAGTATGGCCCACACCCTCTCTTCCTTATTCGTGAGAGGAGGCCTTTGCCCTGCAGTGGGATTCTACAGGCTATAACTTACTTACTTTTATATTAACCTAAGTCAAGTGGCCAGTATCACGACAGCCTCAATATGACATTCACATTTTTTTTTCTTTGCAAATTATTTCGGAATTGTTTGTTATTTCCTTCATTTATCAATCAAAATAGGAATAGTAGATTACACACCGAGGACAGGAAAGTAAGAAAGGTCTCAGATCTCATGTTCGTCTCGGTCAACAGACATGTGATCTGAGGCTTTCTCATTTACTGTCTGAGGTTAGTATGTACTATTTTTCTTCTCGACGGAGGTGGAAAGCGACATCTTCGTTTAGCGGAGCGGGACGAGAATTGACGCTTTCCTTTCGGAGGGAAGAAAATCATATTTTTAGTCTTCAGAATTAGTAGCTTTATTTTAGTCTTTTAACGTGTAGGTACCTACTTACTTGAAATTGAAATGGTACCGGATATTGGTTGCACTTGTGGTTATATGTTTATATCTTCGGCTTCCGTCATCGTATCGAAATAAATTATATACCAGATTTTAAGTCAGATCATAAGCTATCAAACAAAAAAATTTCCATCAAAATCGGTTCAGTAGTTTTTGCGTGATGCGCGATCAAACAAACAAACAAACAAACAAACAAACAGACGGACAAAATTTCTAAAAAAGGTTGATTTCGAGTCAGGGAGACCTAAAAACCATATCGTAATCTTTTTTTTGTAAATATCTTCAATGTACAGACACACTTCAGTTACAGTTTTATAATAGTTTAGATTTAATACTACTTCTTAAATTAATACAATTTCTGGTTGTTATAAAGTAATGCCAATAAAAAAGGCTAAAACCTTATAGTAAATTATTTTTTGAAAATGAAATTTATAGTATTCAACATTTATTATGAATGCGGTAATTTTATCACTCACATACACTAAAATATGTGGAAATGTTATATCTGTGACAAAAAATGGTAAATTTAAATTTTTGGTCTGCGATAGAAATGACGCATTTGTATTTATGTATTTTAATTAAGTCAAACAAATGAAAACTAAAAATGTTATGATTTAATTTAAGAAGTATTAAATAGTCTAATGAAATACTTTTTAAGTGAATAGCCTATCATTCTTACTTTCCGAGATATTGACTCGCGTGGCTAGAGGTCTACCGAGAGGACGTCTTTCGCGTTGGCTCGTGATTGTTCTGGCCATGCGGGTCGGCCATTTCGTGACTCTTTTGTGTTTTAACCTTAAAACAATCACTTGAGACTCTAAACTACTTACATTGGCAAAACTGCCACTCTAGATTCAATTAAAACTACTGATCATTTTCTACGTATAATATTCATATAACGAGACGTTGGCTGAATTGTGATAACACATCGGATGCCATTAAACAAAAATTTAATTGAGATATTCAGGTACCTATGTTGGTGACCCGTTATTTTTGTTGTCGAGTGTACTTATAAATTAAAATACAGAATGTCATGGGAGAAAAATTAATAAAATAAAAAATAAAAGAATGTCCAGACAATAAGTTCTTATCAACTAGATTATATTATATAGGTACATAGGATTCAGTTCAATGTCAGTTTTACTTTCTGATTTTACCGCTTAAATAACTGTCAATTTGCCTTATTTTCCTCAAAAAACTCTTGGACACTGTAGTAGAGTTTCGAAAGCAACCATTTGTTGATAGCTTTCTTGAACTTTAGACAATCTAGGTATTTAAAACGATCAGGAACACTGTTGTAGACTTTTACGGACATAAAATAAATACTTTTATGGTAGAATGCTGACGTGTAGGTACCCACCCGCTGAGTAAAGCAGTTTCTTGTTTCCTCGCCCTTGATGAACCAAGTCAGTTTTTGTACTGTTCACATAGCTACAGTGCATACTTCAAACGTCTGTAACTCCTTAACCGACTGACGTTATGCAGGCAGACCTGGTCCATCCCCATCACAGAGATGCTCCACACCCCATAAACACTGAATCAGCCTTGCTGCTGATGGTTGCAAAAAGTACAACTTATCTCTTATACTATTACCTACTTACCTAAAAATTTGTTGCATTTCGACTGAGTTTTGTTGTCACTGAATACCATAGAACACATTTTTATGAAAAGTTATAAGTACCTACCTACATAACATTACGATCAATTAACAACGAACAAGCGGTTAAGAAGCTAAAACAATTTCAACTAAATAGTAGGTAAGTACCTAACGAGAGGACTAAGGGAAAAGCAATCTTATGCAGTCTTTTTCTGGACGGACGTAATAAGCCACCCACTTGATAGTACTAACATCGCCATCATCAAGTCTTTAGTTTGCAGAGTTTGCTAAAGGTAAACCACTCTAACAACTGCACGCTAACACCTTATACGTAGCATTGTTATTGCATACCTACAGCAAACGAGATTACATATGGACATAATGTACCTACGTATACGTACGTAAATAACATGCAAAAAAATTTTGCAAGAAAAATGTGTCTCATGATTTCATTTATTAGTGGTAACCTTTGGTGGCTTTATATGGAATATTGAAAAAAACGCGTAGCTCTGAAGGTATTGATTATATGCGACATTTGACTACGCCAATATTTAGTAGAAAAGAGACGGGGCGCAAGTGGCCCATGAGTCAATAGAGATGGGAGTATGGTAGATTTGTTGGGAGACCTTTCCTCATGACTCACTGAAAGGCGCATCAAAATCGGCACCGAGGATTTTGAGAAAATCATGATTCATGTTACTATGAGATTTTAGTTACCCTCAGTGTATTTTTTGTGAAGAGACTGCATTAACTGGACCACGGAGATTCTTTATCTCCATGGCCCCGTCGCTAACCGTCGCACACGTCACACCACACAGTTGTTATGACAACTGTCATGTCATGTCATGACAAACGTATAGTGTGACGTTTTTGACGGCTTGCGAGGAGACCATGGAGATGAAGCATCTCCGTGGTCGAGTAAATGCAGTCTCTTTTCAAAAAATACACTGAGGGTAACTAAAATCTCATAGTAACTTGAATCATTATTTTCTCAAAATCCTCGGTGCCGATTTTGATGCGCCTTTCAGTGAGTCATGAGGAAAGGTCTCTCAACAAATATACCATACTCCCATCTCTATTGGTTCATAGGCCACTCTCCATACAAAGTTGCCCAGTCTCTTTTCTACTAAACATTGGCATCATCGGTTTTGAATTCCGTTACGTACATAATTATGTAGTTAAAGGCTTTTATCTGGTGTGAGGAGCCACAATCAAATTATCTATTGTAATTTTTTCAGTTTTAGTCGTAGAGAGCTAATTTTTTGTAAAAAGTAAAAAAAAAAGTAAGGTATAGCCTATAGAATCCCACTGCAGGGCAAAGGCCTCCACTCACGAATAAGGGTGAGAGGGAGTTGGCCATACTCCACCACGCGGGCCCAGTGCGTGTTGGTGGAGGCAAGGTAGTGGTCAACTTGCTGTCAGAGAATTTTCAAGCCGCCTCAATAGGCCTCTGACCTGGCTTAACGAATAGTTACAACGCCATCTGACGAAACTATCCGAGACCAACTGCTTAACGTGCCTTCTGAAGCACGGAAACGCTCGAGATGAAATACCACTAAACGGTCACCCATCCAAAGACTGACCGGACCTGACGTTGCTTAACTTCGGTGATCGTTTCCAATACCGAAGCTCCACTACGCCAACGAGCGCTTCATCAATTTTATGTAGGATCTTTTTTCAACTCCTACTAAATCCTACAAAATTTTCAAAAAGATTCATCACGTACTTTCAGAGATACAGAGATTCAGAGATCCTGATGCGTCAGGATTGAGGAGCCACAATCAAAGTATTATATCTTTTTCAGTTTTAGTCGTAGAGAGCAGATTTTTTTTGTAGGATCTTTTTTCAACTCCTACTAGCTATATCCTACAAGATTTTCAAAAAGATTCATCCCGTACTTTCAGAGATACAGGGTGGCTCCTCAATCCATACGTTATGGCTTGAGGAGCCACCTTTATGTTCATGTAACTTCTCTATACTTTTGCTACAAATTCCAGGATTGGGCCTACAAAATCTACAAGTTTCCTACAAAATGGCCATAGAATCCTTTTTTCAATATCAAATGTGGTTCCTCAATACATCCATACGCACAAGGACAGCCGTCGTCAAAAAAGTGGTTACGTCGACAAGGACAGCAATAAGTAGCGATCTCCTTTTTGAACTAGAGCGAATTTGCTATATGCACATAGACGAAAAATTTTTCACTTACGCTAGTAGACCGAACATCAGTGTAACCGGGTATGAGATAGCGAATTATATGAAGTGACATCTCGGAGTCAGGTGGTTGTCCCATACCAAGTCCCATACAATTTATATGAAGTGACATTTTGGAGTCAGATGGCCGAAGTACAAAAAAGTGGATAGGTACGTCGATAAGGACAGCAATAAGTAGCGGTCTCCTTTTTTAACTAGAGCGAATTTGATATGTGCATCTCTTTCTGAGTGATATGACAAGACACGTGCTTCCTTCTAGTGCCTTCTCTTTCTACGTATGTGCATCTCTTATTGAGTGAATATGACAAGACACGTGCTTCCTTCTAGTACCTTCTCTTTCTACGATAGATATCTTGGCGAGGCGAGACCTCGGTGACAGTCGGGACCTGTCGGAATGCTCCAGTCCTCATTCGGAAATTGTCACGTGTGGACACATTATAATTTTAAATAGTTAGTCACTACCTACCGCGTGTGCGGGACGAGTCACTGTGCTCGATATTGTGTGCTTATGTGAGGTAGGTTAGGGTTTAGTAATCGTTTTATAATATCATTGATATTGTTTTCGTGCTGTATCTTTAGATAAAGCGGGTAAAGGAACTGTTTCCGTCACTGTTTAGGTTTTCGGAAGCACTGTATAATGTTCTTTTGTTCATATTTTCTGATTTAAAAACACGCATTTTTAATATCTTATTATCTGCAAGGTTGCTCATCCATTTCGCATCTATCGAGCCATTTGGAACTACTTTTTCTTTTTTATTGATTACCTACACACCGAGGACAGGAAAGTAAGAAAGGTCTCAGATCTCATCCGCCTTCGGCTTTGCCTCAGCTTCGCCTCGGTCAACAATTAGTACATGTAATCTGAGGCTTTCTTATTTACTGTCCGAGGTAGTTAGTATACTATTTTTCTCCTCGAAGGAGGTGTAAAGCGAAAACTTAGTTTAGCACAGCGGGACGACAATTGACGCTTTCAGTGCGGAGGGGAGAAATAGTCGATTACCTACACACCGAGGGCAGGAAAGTAAGAAAGGCCTCAGATCTCATGTACTAATTGTTGACCGAGGCGAGGCCGAGGCAAAGCCGAAGGCGGAGCCGAAACACTTGATCTGGGGCTTTCTTATTTACTGCCCGAGGTTAGTATACAACCTACTATTTTTATCCTCGACGGAGGTGAAAAGCAGCAACTTCGTTTAGGGCAGCGAGACAAAAAATTGTCGCTTTCCGTCCGGAGGGGAGAAAAAATCTTTTTAACACACTTGCTCGTAAAGTAGCTCCCTTACTGCGCTCGGGTGCCAACTTCACGCCGTACAATAATGGACGACTTAAGTCACGTATCGTAATGCACTTTTATTTCTTTTCTTTTAGGTACATCAGGCAGGTCTGTTCATTACAGAACGATGTCGAAGAATGCAGCTCTCCTGGTGCTCCTAGTGGTTATCGGCATTATTCCAGCAATAAACACTGAAGAACCAAGACAAAGAGCACTAAAACACAATACGGGGCTGAATAATATCATAGATCAGATACAAAACGATCTAATTAAACATGTTAAAACAGGTTGGAATTACGACAGCAAACCGGCTACGAATGGAAACATAGGAAATAATGGTAACGGAGAACCAACTGGAAACAGAAATTTAGGAGGAGCCCTAACACACAATACGTGGCCGAATTATAACTTAGATCAGATACAAAACGAACTGATTAAATATGTAAAAACACAACATGGAAATTTAGGAAAGAATGGTAACAGTAAACCGACTGGAAATGAAAATATAGGAAAGAATGATAACAGCGAACCGACTGCGAATGAAAATATAGAAAAGATTAGTAACGGTGAACGGGGCGAACCGACTGGAAATGTAAATTTAGGATTTAATAATAATAGTGAAAGACAAAGAGCCCTAATACCCAATACGTTGAAGAATAATATCATAGATCAGATACAAAACGAACTGATTAAATATGCAAAAACACAACAAGGAAGTTTAGGAAAGAATGGTAACAACAAACCGACTGGAAACGAAAACATAGGAAATATTGTTCACAGTGAGCTGACTGGGAATGAAAACATAGGAAAGAATGGTAACGGCGGACCGACTGGAAATGAAAACATAGGAAAGAATGGTAACAACAAACCGACTGGAAATGAAAACATAGGAAATAATGTTCACAGCGAGCTGACTGGGAATGAAAATATTGGATATAATGATAATAGCGAACCGATTGAATACAAAAATATACCAGATAATGTTATCACCGGATCAGCTGAGGATGACGACGAAATACCATACAGTTTAGCTGAGCCACCGTCATTGTTTTGTCCGGTTGGTTTGGAAAAACATATCCAAACGGGAGAATGCGTTAAACCAGAGGAGGTTTATACAGACGTTGATTATGATTATTATAAATGAATGAAATAAATTTTATTTTCAACACACTTGCTCATAAAATGGCTCTAATTTCACCGTGTATATACCCCTTGAGAGCAGACTGCCTTACAAGCGGTGAAACATGATAATACTCCTTGGCGGTCGGTAATGCTTCCGCGTCGTTTTTTCCAACGACAACTTTGTCCCTTTCTAATCCAACGACAAAAATTTATAGAAACGCCGGAATTTTACTTTCGTGCTTAAAATTATCATAACTATCGATTTCATCAATTTAAAGTACATGCAACAAAAATGGGGTTTATAATAGGTACACTTTGAATCTGTACTACACAATTTTTTTTAAGTTAAGGTGGTTGGAGAGCTGTCAATTTCATACAAAACCTTGTCGTATAACTCGTAGACGGTTTTAATAAAAGTAACGTTTTATGTATGGGAAAATAGCTTAGAAAATCTAGTTTGCGCGTATCAAATAATATTTACAATTTGTAATGTAATTACGAAGGTTTGAAATTTTGTATGAATAACTTCAAAGCGTGATATTTTCGTAATTATATTATAAATTGTAAATATTATTTGATTCCCGCAAACTAGATTTTCTTAGCTATTTTTCCATATATTTATAAAACATTAATATTACCTACTTAATACCGTCTACGAGTGTTATACGACAACGTTTTGTATGGACGGAAACCACCTTAAGGCTGTTCTTTTTCCCATTCCACCAGATATAATGAATGCAAATAATATTAACCTGATGTAGAAATATCGTTAATATCGTTATCTATCAGTATCGATCAATCGAGAACGGCGAAGAAATTTGAGTCATCTGCAACGATGACGTAAATAAACTCTACCTTCCTATCTACTTATATCATTATACATTAATTTAAGTTTATGATCTATATATTCATGTCGCATTATCTAAGCTTGGTAGATAGGTTATCGCATAATCTTGGTTTTCGGAATCAATATAGACTTGATAAATGCAAATAAATGCAAATGAAGATTATAGAAACAAGTCAGTCACTGGAGAAAGTGCACGTGCGTGTAGTAGCAACAAATATATTTTAATTTTATTAAGTAGGTACTTACTTAATAATTTTTTAATTCAATTTAAAACGACGACGACCCGGTTGGTGTAATGGTTACCACACCGGACTGCCAAACCAGGGTCCTGGGTTCGAATCCCGGTTCGGTCATGGATGTTATATGTTCGTGCCGTTGTTGTATGGTTTCCATAATAAATGCCTTTAGTGCTTCGTTTGGGATCATTACAATGTATGTGCCTGTGAGCGTTATTATTATTATTATTATGTGTCTTACGATCCATAA
The DNA here is from genome assembly GCA_963693445.1 of Agonopterix heracliana. Lineage (NCBI taxonomy): Eukaryota > Metazoa > Arthropoda > Insecta > Lepidoptera > Depressariidae > Agonopterix > Agonopterix heracliana. Next base: position 1,698,502 of record OY856334.1, read on the forward strand.
TCACGGGCAATTAAGTCCCGGACCTTTGGAAGGCGTGCATGGAGCCGAAGCCAACATGTAGAGGCCCGTTCAAAAGACAAGTTAATCTAAATGTAAGGGATACACATGGCGGATACCATCTCCGAGCGCACAATATGATACACACGGGGATGGTCCCCGCCAGGTGCAAAGACTATTGGAGTACGGCGCTATGGCCGCGATGGAAAAATAAGGTCTTGGGCTATGAAGGTGAAAGTTGGATGGATGGATACTGGGCTATGGGAGGAGACTAACGGACGCCTGCCATGACAACTAGTCTCAAAATTGTAAATAGGGCAGGCGGTGACTCGCCGACTCGTCGAGTGGGCCCCATAAAACGGCCGCACGCACAAAGTGCGACAATGGGGCAACATCCCATTGAGCGGCTAAAGGTTGTCGAGAGGTGCGGCACCGGTTTCACCATCGCGGGGTTTACCCCCGTGAGCGGGTTTCCCCGTTATTACGCCATTACGTGCAATACACTTCCAACCTGGAGCATAGGTTCTTTGCTCTTGCGATTCCACTCTGGACGGCCAATGAAGGCAAGCCAGAGGTAGGGGGGTGTGTTACTGTCTGTGGGGGTGTGTGTGTAAGCGCATGTCTGTATGGTCCCCCTGGATAGGGGTTCGCGGTGTCGCCACTCACCGTCAGCTCGCCACAAGCTGCCCCCGCGGGGTTATTATTATTATTATTAAAAGTGCTAAACACATTATTACAAAACAATAATTAGGGCAGTATTGTAGGTAAGTTTATGACACACGTTGAGTTTGGACACTGTAAGCTGAAAGCATCATTTCATAAAAATGGAAAAAATGTAAAAGCAGCATATGCGATACTGTGAAGTGCGAGTGAAACAGATATACTTACACATTTCTTATAATTCACTCCACGATCCAGCCAGAAGGGGTGAGGTAAAACGTAGGTTGGAGGTAGGGAGTGTCCGTACTCTATCATAGAATAGGTAATAGTATATTGACCATGGATTTGACGGCCCGACAGCACAGTCGGTAGTGAACCTACCTGCTGTGCCGAGGGTCGCGGGTTCGAATCCCGTAAGGGACAAATATTTGTATAAATAATGAATATGAATATTACCCGAGTCATGGATGTTTGTATCTATGTATGTATTCTATATCGTTGTCTAGTTATCATAATACAAGTCCAGGCTAGAATCTGGAACTTTAGATGTGACTAGATAATTTGTGTGACAATCTATGTCCAAGATATTTATTTATTATTATTATTATTTATTTAAATCATAAAGGACTCCACCTTACAAGCATTGATACAAGAAAATTGACGTTCGTCTCCGTCGTCGATATTTCCAATTTTACGTGTGTCTCTTTCTATTCCAATGACGTCACAATGACATGAACGACAATTGAGTGACGTCATGCCAAGACATAAATTAGAAAGGGACAAAGATAAAAGTCATTACTGACCACCAAGGAGTATTGTCATGTTTCACCACTTGTTAGGTAGTCTGTGCTCCACTATACAGGGTGTTTCATAAGTAACAATAAATATTTAAAACTCTTCAGGGGGTTGTTTAGACCGTTAAACCGAACAACTTTCTCTATGCGACCAACATCGAAATCGCGAAAAAAAAAAGATATCCTATACATATTTTAGCTCTAGTCGATTTGTATAGTATAGAACATCAATTTTTTTTTTTCGCGATTTCTATATTGGTCCCATAGTGAAAGTTGTTCAGTTTGATGGTCTACACCACCCCCTTAAAGGTTTATTTGTATTTTTGTAACACTAAGGTGTCCTCTATAAGTAGAGGATTCGAAACTTCTTGAATCCAGTCCACGATCCAGCTAGAAGGGGTGAGGTAAAACGTAGTTTGGAGGCATAGAATAGGAAATAGTTATAGACGGTATGTATTATTAGATACGACATGACAGGAAGTGTACTACTTATTGCAAAATAAGATACACATCGAGAATGCAATAACTTTAGACAAAGAAAATAGCAAACTTAATTTAAGTATGAGTTCCTAAACATTAAAACTCTCAGTATGAAGATTGGAAATGACATAAGCGTAATTTTTTTGATGTAGGTACTGTGTGAGAATGTGTAAGTGTTATAAGCACGCTGCATGCATAATATTTAAAATTGTCAATACAGACAAATTTTCACCAAACGCATCGTATAACAACGCAGACCAGTCACTGGTCGAGTACACGCGTACCTACCTTATCTAACGGTAGAAAATTATCGAACGATGGACGGTCTTTAATCTGGAAAGAGTGAATTTATACTATTCCATAAGACTTATTAATTAAAATATTTATTTATTTATTTATTGCCATCACACAAGTACATACACTGTTAGATACAAAACATGCACTCATAAGATACCCTGTAAGGGCACCGCAATAGAAATTATATTAAACTAGCTGCTGCCCGCGACTCCGTCTGCGTGGACCTTAAAAAAGTATCCTATGTGTTAATCCAGAACATATTCTATCTGTGTGCCAAATTTCATCCAAATCCGTTCAGCCGTTTATGCGTGATTGAGTCACAAACATCCAAACATCGTCACAAACTTTCACATTTATAATATTAGTGAGATGAGATGAGATGAGATGAGATGAGATGAGATCAGATGAGATGAGATGAGATTACATTGTATGTCACTAAATTACATTAATTACATCTCATCTTTTTTCTTCGTCTTACATGTCGTCTTATATTATAATAATTTATTTAACATAGTCGATTTTGGAGTGATAGAGGTGATTTGAATTTAATATTTATTGTATGGGAGCGTGTGTAATCTATTTTGTAACTTTATATTAAGTATATACGAAGGTGGGTACTTAGGTTAGATTAATTTTAAATTTAATATTACAATTTTTTTTTGTTGAAGCTTCGAAACAATGGAACCGAGCACATCACGATATGAAAATGTTACGCCCGAAGCTAATATTCATAATTTAATCAATAGATTTGGTGGTATCAGGAGTGATGGTAATTTTACATTCATTATCTGAGTACTTATATCGAAATATTTTAACTGACGTAACAAAAAGATAAATTATTCTTTATTTACAGATAATAATACATCTCAAGAATCTTTTGATGATGCTATTATAGTGAAATTCCATCTGGATACGACAGATACGACTAGATCCGCAGAAATATGCCAAGTAAAATTGTTGCGATTTTGTTAAGTATATCTCTATTTGTTATTGAGTGAAACGTATAGAAATTTTTTTTACAGATCTCAGCTAGGTGTAATAAAAATATATTTGATCAATATATTCTTCCCGATAAAAATTTTTCATACAAATCTAGTGAAATTAATGGATTCAAAATAAGTGGAATTGGAAATGAAAGAAAACTGTTGCATAATGGAATTGAGGTGAATTCACTCGGCCCAAAAGAGGGATTGACACAATTTTTGAATTTTCTGAGAGAGCAATCCGGCCGCAAAGTTCTTCTAGCTGCTCACAGTTGTTTCACGTACGTGTGTATATTGTATACCTACATTTACACTAAAATTATTGATTATAAACATGTTACAGCCATGTTGTGCTATTTCGAATCAAATTAAAGATTGAAAATTTTTTCTCAGGCGGGACTTGAACCCACGCTCTTCCAAACCGGGGAAACGTGCTAACCAATTACACCACCGAGCCCACTACCCAGAGAACGAAATTTTCAATCCGTTACGTCTAAGGGGACGTGCGCGCCATCTACTGGCAGTATTACTACAACCAACCAACTTGCACGTCAAGCATTACAACTTGAATTCATACAATATAGACTGCAATACTGCCAGTAGATGGCACGCACGTCCCCTTAAACGTAACATATTGAAAATTTCGTTCTCTGGGTAGTGGGCTCGGTGGTGTAATTGGTTAGCACGTTTCCCCGGTTTGGAAGAGCGTGGGTTCAAGTCCCGCCCGAGACAAATTTTTCAATCTTTAATTTGATTTACACTAAAATAATATAAATTTATATTCTTCAATATACCTACAGCAATTATATTAATCAAACACTTTTATTTCATAATTGGTTTAGGTTCCATGGCAGAGTAATCATACGCCAAATACAAAAGTATGATTTGTTCGACACTTTTCAATCGCTTGTTCTGGGGTTCATAGATACTATCCCGACATTTAAAGCAAAGTTGCCAGAACGCATTACAGAAAAGAAAAAATTCAATTTACCAGCATTGGCAAACGATTATGAAATTGATGAAACAATCTTTACTGAAGGACATCACGCTGCTGTAAATTTGAAGATTTTAGATTTACTGATTACAAAAATTAATTGCACCGATGAATTTATGAAGCAGCATGCAAAGAATCTTACTATATTTATTCAATCAATGAGTGAAAATGTAGATGCTCTTAAAGCTGGTTTACAACCCTTAAGAGAAAATGGGATATCACTAAACATGCTAACTAATATGGCGAAGGCCGGAATTTCAATGGAGAAATTGATAAATGTGTACGATGAAAGAGGGAATGACGGCATTTCAATGCTATTGCAAGAAGATGTAGGAGGAAAACCTCGAATAACAAAAGATCGAAAGAAAATACAATCAATAATTTCCACAATATTGACACTATCATCGACAGATCATGAAACTACTGTAGCTAATTAATCACTGAACAGTCAAGAAAAAATCTATTATTTTAGACTTGTTTTAATAAAAAAAAATATAAAAAAAAAATGTAATTTAAACATGTATATTTTATTACCTATATTAAATAATATATTCAATTTGACTTATAATATAAAAGTAATAAATAAGTAGGTATGTGTTTTAATAAAAAACAAAAAAATATATAAAAATACTTACAAAAAATAATAATTTAAAAAACATACAGGGTCCTTCTTAATATGCTGACACTTTTTTAAGGGGATGATCAGACCATCAAACTGAACAACTTTCTCTATGGCATGGCACCAACATCGAAATCGCGAAAAAAATAATCAGCTAAAACAAAATAATAAGGAGGACCTTACAAAACTGCAAACCTACTCGAGCCAAATGTATGGGACAGCAGATTTTTTTTCGCGATTTCGATGTTGGTCCCAACTTTCTCTATGGGACAAAGGTCGAAATCGCGAAAAAAAAATCAGCTGTCCCATACATTTGGCTCGAGTAGGTTTGCAGTTTTGTATAGGACAGCTGATTTTTTTTCTCGATTTCGATGTTGGTCACATAGAGAAAGTTGTTCAGTTTCATGGTCTGATCATCCCCTTAAAAAGTGTCAGCATATTAAGTTGGACCCTTTATATTTTAATATATTAAACATAATCAATTGGACTGAGGTATAATATAAATGTAATAGTTAATTAAGTTTATGGTAAAAATGTACTTAATGTTAAGTAGGTATATAAAATTAAAAAGTAATTTAATTTAAAATGAGATTTTCTGACAAACTACCAACGTAATGCTTGTGTCTAGGACTTTGTTTCATGAAATAAATGATTTTTGTTTATTTAATTTTTATCGACAACGAGTATTATTATCAATCCATTGTTTTAGATTTTTTCTTCCTATCCCACTTATTCCTGTGTAAACAAAGAACAAAGAATCTGGAGTGCGATTTTTGAATCTCATTCGGTGGTCAAAAATCGCACTCCTGAACAATTTGTCCCTGATACCAACCCAAGAAGCTGGAAATAGGTATTATTGTCTATACCTTAGAGTAGGTAGGTAGGTACTTAGATCAAAATAAAATTAATGGATAGGCCTTACGCGAACATTTCAAACCAGAAAAATGAGGCAAAACCAATGAAAGGTTTACTTGTCACTTGTATGCAAGTGCCCTAGATTTGACAGATAATGGCGCTAGTTTGTATGGACCAAGTGCACCAGTAGTTTGCTTCAACTTACCGCGCTATAGGCCTATCCATTAATTTTATTTTGATCGAAGGGTAGGTACAGCAAGAATTTTAGAATTGATCATAGAGAAGAATTTTTCGCTTACGCTGGTAGACCGAATATCAGTGTAACCGGGTATGAGATAGCGAATTTATATGAAGTGACAACTTGGAGTCAGGTAAAATCCTATACAATTTATATGAAGTGACAAATTGGAGTCAGGTGGCCGTAGTACAAAAAAGTGGTTACGTCGATAAGGACAGCAATAAGGTAGCGATCTCCTTTTTTAACTAGAGCGAATTTGCTATGTGCATCTTTTACTGAGTGAATATGACAAGACACGCGCTTCCTTCTAGTGCCTTCTCTTTCTACGAAATTGATAATGGAAGCCGATCTTCCTAACACGAAAATACTCTTTGGCGGTCGGTAATGTTCAATCTCCTTTCGTACGTCGACGGTGGTCGACGTTTTCAACTTTAGACTTATCCCTTTCTATCACAACAATTAAAAAGTAAGTAAGTTATAGCCTGTTGAATCCCACTGCAGGGCAAAGGCCTCCTCGCACGAATAAGGGTGAGAGGGAGCGGGCCATACTCCACCACGCGGGCTCAGTGCGGGTTGGTGAAGGCAAGTTAGTGGTCAACTTGCTATCAGAGAATTTTCAAGCCACCAATAGGCCTCGGACCTGGCTTAACGAATAGTTACAACTCCAACTCAACGAAGCCCGGAAACGCTCGAGATGAAATACCACTAAACGGTCACCCATCCAAAGAGTTTTGAATCCTCTGCAGTGGAGCACAGACTGACTTACAAGCGGTGAAACATGATAATACTCCTTGGTGGTCGGTAATGATCGTTCTTCTCCGTAGTCGTTTATAGTGACGTCAACTTTGTTCCTTTCTAATTTATGTCTTGGCATGACGCCACTCAATTGCCGTTCATGTCGTTGTGACGTCATTGGAATAGAAAGGGACACACGTAAAATTGGAAATATCGACGACAGAGACGAATTGTATCATTGCTTGTAATGAGGAGTGCTTATAGTGGAGCACAGACTGCCTAACAAGCGGTGAAACATGATAATACTCCTTGGTGGTCGGTAATGATCGTTCTTCTCCGTAGTTGTTTTTAGTGACGTTAAGTTCTAAATTATTGTTTTGCAATTATGGCTAAATATATTTAAGATAAGGAATAAAATTTTATGGAAATGCACATGATCAATTGATCTTATGCCGTGGCAGAGGGGAAATGCTACCGCAAGGCAAGTCCTTATAATAAATAGTCAAAGGTATTTGATCAAAATAAAACTCGTTTCGTATCGGCTAAAATCTTTAATATTAACAATTATATACTCTACATACATCACTATAAACTTCCATATAAATACAGACTACGACATTTTTACAACTCGGCAGTTACACTGCCAACTGCCATTTGCATTTATTTGGTAACGTTTTGACAGTTTTGTCGCGACTCCAGCTTAGCCGTTGAAATTACGTTTAAAAAAAAAGTGTGCCTACTTAAAATAGGTCTACCGGGAAATGGACGTTCGGGTCTAAAGTGGACTTTCAGGGAAAAGGACGTAACTGACCTGATCCGTCTGTCTATAAAGTCGTGACATGAATGTTTGAGGAACTAATCATTTTAGTATGGTGGTGTTGCCAGGTTATGCTTGATTTTGACGTTCTTGCGTGGAGACAGCGCCCTCATTTTTTATCAAGACTTTATAGACAGACTTGTAGGTACCTATGTAAAGCCCGACCAGAAAAATAAAAAACCTCGCCATGTTGCGGAAAACCAAAAGAAATAATGTTTGTACTTGGAACACTGACATTAAAGGTTATATTGGATTGCAGCGCCCCCAATCCAGGTTTTTTATATTTCTGGTCAGGCCTTACGCACGTAAGAAGTTAGAATTCTCAGGCGTAAATAAAAAAAAAACTAGCATTAAAAACTAACTTCATGGTGTATTACGTCACCAATTTTGTATTGAATTTCGTACAGCGCTCCTAGTGGTTACGTTGAGAACTAATTCTGCCATACAAAATTTGTGACGTAACTACAGGTGTCCGTATAGCCAGCGTACACATGAAAGGGATTGGGCTAGGATTAGTACCAATAAATAGTGCCTAAATAGTGCCTAATTAGTACCTAGGTCAAATAAATAGTGCCTCTATACTTTACGAGATATAGATTTTTTTTACCTGGTACGCTAGCTTGACGTCAAGGTAGCGTACACATTTTCTGTGGCAAAAATTTTATTGGCATTTTACACTCAAAAAATAGTGAAATACGGAGCTGGCGTTGCGCTAGCGTACACATGCCTTAACACAATAATTCTTACAGAAGGAGACGTTTCTTTTTATAAGAACTATATCAAATAAATAGTGCCTGAAATAGTGCCTCTGCCAGTACTAATATTTTAAGTAAAAGTGTATTGAAACAATATAAATAATCAATGCAAAGTTCTACGTACTAGAATCTACTATAATCTTAGTAAGATCTCATACCGAGAGATGGCGCGTTATTTTCATTCAAGCGAGTTTAGAGTTGGCTTATTAGTAATTAGGAGTTAATAGAGTTCATTTTTGTGTGCTATAAGTGATTTCACAGCATTGAACTGCCAATACATTTGTACGTAGAACTTTGCATTGATTGTTTATATTGTTTCACTACGCCTTTACTTGTAATATTGGTACTGGCAGAGGCACTATTTCAGGAACTATTTATTTGATGTAGTTTTTATAAAAAGAAACGTCTCCTTCTGTAAGAACTTTTGTATGAAATCGTGTGTACGCTAGCGCAACGCCAGCTCCGTGTTTCATTTAAAAGACTTATTTATATCTCCGTTCCCTGAAGACCTAGCCTCATGAGATTTTGGATGCCCTAGGGCACTATTTGGGCACTATTTTTTGAGTGTAAAATCATTGCTGTAATGCAAGCCATTTTTGCCACAGAAAATGTGTACGCTACCTTGACGTCAAGCTAGCGTACCAGGTAAAAAAAATCTATATCTCGTAAAGTACAGAGGCACTATTTATTTGACCTAGGTACTAATTAGGCACTATTTAGGCACTATTTTTTGAGACTAATCCTAGCCTGATCCCTTTCATGTGTACGCTGGCTATACGGACACAACTACAGTAGTAAGTATAGTACAGTGCAAAATCATGGTAGGCCTACTGAAATGTTCCTCTTAGCGCGCCAAAAGACTAACTAACAAAAAAAAAACACAAAAGCATAATTTCAAAATCAACTTTACAATATGAATTTTGACATGCAAAAGTATTTCAATAACAAAAAAAATTTTCTTTTAAAATGCCTACATAAAACGATCATAAAACGAAATAGGAGATGTCAAATGAGCCCAATCGACGTTCCTATGAAGTTTTTGTTTTAGTACTATAGCTCCGGGACTATTTTAATTTTATTAAGTAGGTAGGTACCAAAAAGGTTACCGATTGTCCTTTTAAAATTGTTGTCAGGTACAGTCAAGAGCAAGTGGAGCTTGACATCACCAGAATAAGCTGAGCTCTGATTTGTATAACGCGTCATACAGTACACGGCCGGTTCAAAGTGCAAAGTGTAAAGCTTGATGTGCTCTTGACTGTACGACTTAACTAATATACCTAAATCGTAAAGATTGTTTTCTTGACCCGTGGTTATAAAAAAAGAAAAAAAAATTTCAGGAAGTTTTTAATTTCCTGGTTATCGCTTTATTTCTCTGCTGTCATGTTCAATACCCATACGTAATAGTAATACTACGGAATGTAAAGACCACTCAAAAAGAAAGTTTTTTGTATATTTTCATCTGTAATCCTACGTGTAATACCTACGTATTCAAACTTTGTATGGCAACTTTAGATAGTAGTCTTACTTTTACGTATATTGAACTAAGGTGTAGAATATGACAATAGAAAAATAAAGCGCTAACCTATGGCTAACATCGAAATTAAAAATTTGTAGACAATTTTGAATTTATTTTTGTTTTGTTTCCGCGGGTTGTGACTATTAAGACTTAGGATTTGCATTAGTAATGTTGTACCTTACAACATTTTCAAAACGGCAAACGGTAACCTTTTTTGGCAATTAAATAGTCCCAGGGCTACAGTACTATAATTTTTTGTTTTTGACATAAATATTAGTATTGAAATAAATAACTGCATGGAGATACGTTTTTGATGCCCGATAACGTAGTATACATGGTGTAAACCTATATGTGTTACATCATCTGACCATCAAACTGTATAACTTTTAGTATTAGACCAACCAACATTGAAAAAGTGAATCTGTTAGTGACATTTTGTATGGAACAGTAGTTTTTTTCTTTGCTTTTTCGATCTTGGCTCCATAGCACTCTGATATGTAACGCATTTAGCAAAACAACGACTAAGCCGAAGTTTATATCAATTTGACATTTTCAAAGTTATGTCACTTATAATCTATTCCAATAGCACTACAGTCATAAAGGTCGTTGCAAGTCTGTAAGTGGGCGGTCGCGAGCACCTATCGGGTACTCTCCGACTTGCACGTGGCTCTGCCATTTTGTAGTTCAAATGTGTTGGTACATAAAACAATCCTTGAGTATTACGTTGCTGTCACAAACTACTTGACATTTACATTGCAGTGCAAAGCATAACGGCTGCTCCAAAATAAAAAACTGAATATGTTAGGTACTTACTACGTTTTATACTAGAGCCACTTTCAATAATTTATTTTGTAGTAATTACTTACTGTATGTAAGTACACGATATTTATATTAAATGATTTGTGGATAGTTCTGCTAATTACACTTCTATACTGCATTCCAAATAACGACGACGAGATTTTCCGATTCCTATTTAGTTTTCTGGCTAATAGTCCAATCATTTTAGGGTTTGACCCTAACAATAATTCATCTATCGCTAAAACTTTGCAGTGTGATAAAGTCAAGTATACAGATTACGGTTGACAAATAATCTAGGTTGTTTTTTTTCCGGTCCTAGATTATTTGTCAACCGTAATCTGTATACTTTACTTTATCACACTGCAAAGTTTCAGCGATAGATGAATTATTGTTAGGGTGTCCATACAAGGAAACTCTAAAATGATTGGACTATAATTCTGATAAGCAAATATAATTTATTTATCAGAAAGATTTACTGTCCGACATATCTTGGACGTTACTAAAGCTGTTCTAAGAATAAGGGAGAGTAAGGGCCTGCTTCACCACTTCTGAGTAAGTTCTTGTTAGCTTATCCGACGGATAGTTTGACATATTTTGTATGAAATTATGTCATAATATCTGTCGGTTAAGCTAACAAGAACTTACTCAGAAGTGGTGAAACAGGCCCTAAGTGTTTCAAATCTCTGTTTCTGTAATCAAAAATGGCCTTAAATTTTCGTTGCTATTTGTAATGGAGTATAGTTTTTAGATTACTAACAAAATTGTATGGGTGTATTCAGACCATAGAGGTAGGAATAGAGGAACATACAGCTGAGAGAGCGAGATGTACCTAGCGGCACCACTGTATAGCTAATAGAAAGAGATACGTGACGCGAAGCAATAGGACCATTTTTTAGTCACTAATCAATTTTTACAATTCGGTTTTCGTGAAAAATTGGGAATCTAAAGTGAAATCGTAGATAATTTTGTGAAATATACTGACACTACTTCATTAATTTATCCACGATTTTACGTTAGACTCAGAATTATAGACAGTATTCGAATTTTTGCCTGCGAATAGTCTCCAAAAAACATCCAAAAACTGTTTCATTTGACAACTCATGTCACTGCCTCTATTCCTATAAGGTATAATAACTTTATGATTCAGACAAAGAAACTAGTTATACAACTTTGCCTAAGGAACGTTTGTTAAAAAAGAAAAAAATTGTGGACCTCCAATATGAGTTCTACTAAATTATCTCGTTTTTCGACCCACGTTCCTTAGGGACAGTTGTTTCGTTTCATTGTCTGAATACACCCTTAAAATTTTGTTATTAATTAAAAACTAGTGGCGTATTCCTCAAATGTTTCAAAAAGATCTTCAAATCTGATACAAGGTAAGTACATAATCTTGTAAATAAGAACAAAATTGTTTAAAATAGAATTATTCCATGTTTTATTTTGGAGTAGCCGATATGTGATGAAGTAATGTCATAAAATCAATCTCGGCATTAGAACCATGGACTCTTAACATTTTTCCCGTATTTTTTATCAATCTAATGCGGTAACATTTTATGTAAGTAATCCCAATTAGCTAGACACATAGACATATTACTCTAGCGATAGACAAGCTCGTTCAAACAAACAACATGTCACACAAAACAACACAACATGACACATTGCGGTCTGTCATTGCCATAGTGACGAAGTGAACTCGGGAACATCAATCAGGTGCGTACACCTCATTCAAGTGGAACATGTTGCTTCTATGCAAGGGCAAGTCTATCGCTAGAGTAATATGTCTATGGCTAGACGAGACTAATTGGAATTTTGGTAACAACATCATGTCAGTTCTAATGGAATATAATACAAGGATCTTTATATTTTGACAAGACAGTTTTAATAAATATAAAAAAAAAAATTAAGTTAAAAATTATTATAAACGTATATTACAAACGTAACTTTAAATCACCGCGCAGGGTGTAGTTTTAAAGGGGTTTGAACATTTTTGTATGGAAGGTGGCCTATGGTCAGCCGCCATCTTAATTTTTTCGAAATTCGCTGTCATAGTTTGTAACCTTTATAAATCGCTATGGGACGTGAGCGTCCCATGACTAAAAAATATAATACGTCATTATTAGACATCAGATTACATGTTTTTGCATGTTTGTATATGCAAATGCATATTACGCGATATGTCGAATATTTTTTAATTTATGAAACTTCCCATGTTGTCTCTCGAAAATCCAAGGAAATACTTGATTGTGATAAGAAATAAGCATGATTAAAAAATATACAAAAAATAATAATAATTTGCATTTAAGTATTTTTTAATTTTTAGTGCATATTTGACCCTTTTTAGAGCATATTTGGATAAATATTTTGCCATATTTGTTAATGCGTATAATCCGATATCTATCCATTATATATTTGATCACCTAGGTATCCTCAATAGATATAAATAGGTTTCATACCGCGACACCGCATTTGTGAAAATTCAAGACGTCTTGAAGGACCCTAATGAAGGCCAATAATCTTCAAACCCCTTATTACATTACACTGTGAAGTAAAATGGTATTACACCCTATGACAGTTAAAGTAACTGTATTTTATTATTATGACTCAATTTTTTATAATAACTAAAAACGTAATTAATGAGGACACTGAAGGTTAATTTGACAGTTAAACTAACTATCAAATTGGTCACAATTCAGTGACTATAGTTAAACATTATAGCATAAGGCCCGTCACAGACAAGCGCTATAATATGTTGCTGTACTCTTCTTACGCACGCAAAATTACATAAGCACGTCTCTTTCCTGCGTGCGAGTGAGAGGAAGCGATTAGCAACTTGCATGCGTTAGAAGAGTACAGCAACATATTATAGCGGCCGTGTGTTGCGCGCTTAAATCAAAATACGTTCGCATTTTTAGGGTCAATTTCCACTGAAATGCAGCGGCCGGCAGCGCGCGGCATTTTAGCTGTGTTAATTGATTTTCTCCCCTCCGGACGGAAAGCGTCAATTTGCGTCCTGCTGCGCTAAACGAAGTTGCCGCTTTCCACTTCAGTCGAGGAGAAAAATAGTATACTTACATCGGGCAGTAAATAAGAAAGCCTCAGATCACATGTTTGTTGTTGTTTGTCACATGATTACGTTCTGCCTTCGGTGTTATCTGCACGGCTAGCATGCCACCCACGACAAAGCGTTTAAACGAGAAAAACGTCATGCCCGCTCTTTCTGGCATTCGTAAAATAATAAGGATGGAGTCACATCTCGATTTTTATCGTTTTCTCGGGGGTGGCATGCGAGGCCTATTGAGACCTTTCTTACTTTTCTGCCCTCGGTGTGTAATCTACTACATATAACCGACCGCGCCAAATAAAAAAGGAGGTTAGTGTTTGTTGTACGCTAAAATTGTAAAAGATTTATGCTATAATGTTTTTATTAAATAATAACAGTAAAACTTAGATAAGTATAACTTAAATTAATTAGAATTTAACAATGGGACGAGTTTTATGATATGTGATATACATACATCCGTTTCTAAGCCAATTTTAATGTTATAAGTTACCAAATACATCAGTTTATATGCCAATTTTAATGTTTTAATTAACCAAGCCAGATTAAACCTCTATTGTAAGATGTTAAGAATGAAATTTTAATAAAAATTTACAAGTTTAGTTACAAGTCTTATTGGTTTACTAATTAATTAAGGTTTTTTATGCAGTGTTTAGAGGCCGAAAATAGTGTTTTAAGTTAAAGCAGGAAAGTTTAAAATTGCTAGTCAAGTTGACACGTCAAAAGTGGCATATTAAATTGAAGATATTTGTTTTCATAACAAATTTATTTAACAATGAGCGTTTTTCTTTTAGTTTTCTAGGGGATCGATAGATGGCGCTACGGTCTGTGCGAATAAAGGAAAAATTTCAAAATGTGGGTCTTAAAAATAATAAAGTAGGAAAAGATAGAGATGATGGAATATTTAATTATCTACGAATCATTCTGATCGAAAATTCGAAACTGTTTACGTCTGACATGGATTTATGGGCTAGATGCATTGGCCTTTGAACAAAAGACAGGCACAGTCTTGACATGATTTTGACATGATCTCGCGAACGTCTCTATGGAGCGATAAACATGCCATTTGTTGAATTTTTAAGAAACTAAATTTAAAAAGAAAAACGCTCATTTCAAAAGTGGTTCAAAGGGTCCAAACGATTAAAAGCTTCATTAGATTTATAGATATCACATATCATTAACAAAAAAACCTAAACGAAAAAAAAAACGAATAACTATTTTTTTAAAGTCAAATCCGATAGCCAAAGGAAACATTACGCAGCCAAGCGCGACAATATTATTTAAAAAAAAAACGTATCTCTAAAGAGTTTCAAATAATAAAAAATGACTAGTTTATCTTTCATACTGAGATCTTAGCGCCTTTGTTAAGAGGGTGCCGAGCCTATTGTGCTGCCCTCAATCGTATTCTTTTATTTCTAAACAATGAAAAAACATTTCCAAAAAACAAGGATGTCACATTGTTGTCCTGTTTGGGTTTCAATTTATCGAAACATTACGGATTATTACGTTTCATGCTTGTAGCTATCATCGTGAAAACCGCCAAAAGTGGCCGCTTTTGGCGGTTTTAAAGATAACTAGTGTTTACCTACCCGCGACTTCGTTCGCACAAATTATATACCAGATTTTAAGTCAGATCATAAGCCGTCAAACAAAAAAAAGTGTCATCAAAATCGGTTCAGTAGTTTTTGCGTGATGCGCGAACAAACAAACAAACAAACAGACAGACAAAATTACGAATAAAGGTTGATTTCGAGTCGGGGATACCTAATAACCATATCGTAATCTTTTTTTTGTAAATATCTTCAATGTACCGACACACTTCAGTTACATAAAAAAAAGAAAAAAGATAATAACTACTTACAAACATTATAAAAACAAATCCGCAGTGACCCGATAAATTGAAAATCAGCAATGACTACAATGTGACATTCCTGTTTTTTGGAAATATTGTTTAAATTGTTAAGAAGTAAAAAGATACGATTGGGGGCAGCACAATAGGCTCGGTGCAGCCTTAAGTTTCCCCTTGCTTTATACAGGGTCCGACTTATGCTGACAGTTTTTTAACGGGATGATCAGACCATCAAACTGAACAACTTTCCCTATAGGACCAACATCGAAATCGCGAAAAAAAACATTTTCAATACTGCAAGCCTATTCGACGTTTTTTTTTCGATTTCGATGTTGGTGTCATAGAGAAAGTTGTTCAGTTTGACGGTCTGATCATCCCCTTGAAAAAGTGTCAGCATATTACCATACCCTATCATGTACTGGGTTCAACTAAATTACTGACGTTTTTTAAGGGTTCATCAGACCATCAAACTGAACAACTTTCTCTGTAGGACCAACATCGAAATCGCGAAAAAAAAAACGGCTGTCCCGTCCCATACATTTCGGTAGAGTAGTTTTGTATAGAAAAGCAGATTTATGTTTCGCGATTTCAATTTTTCCTTCGAAAAAGTATATGTCTAGAATGAGCCAAACGGTTATACCGTATAAAACAAAAGGGGCCAACTTTCATAGGTTGGTGTGCGTGAGGCGCACAAATTATATATATGTGTGCGTATTGGTGTTTTTGGAGCCAGTACTGGTTCCAATTTTTTTCGACGCTTTCGTATCTTCGACCGTCAATCTTGACATATAACTTTATCAAAGGTTGGTACCATAGAGAAAGTTGTTCAGTTTGATGGTCTGATCATCTCCTTACAAACTGTCAGCATATTAAGAAAGATCCTATTTGTTAATTTAATTATTTTACAAATAATTGTAAAATAAAAAAATTAACACCATTTCAATATAACGTTTTACAAGAGTTTAATCAGAGATCGCAAACAAAGTGAACGTTCGATAATATAAAAAAAAAACCACATATTAATTACGTTTAATATGAATGACATCATCGGATTTGTTCCGAAATGTGAAAGTTCTGCAGGATTCCTAACGATGTTTTTACTCTGAAGCACTCCGTTTAATATGTAACGCATATAATGAGGGAATTTCAGAAAGCCATTAATAAAGAAAAAGTAGTTCCTAATGGCTCGATAGATGGCGTTGACGAGACAGGGGCGAGCGACCTTGCAGATAATAAAGTACAAATAAAATAGTAAGAATTTGTGTTTTTAAGTAAGCAGCAAAATATGAGCGTATAGTTCGCCAACGGATGCGTCTGACTCAGTGACATGTATTTTTGTTTTGCCAAGATTTTTCGTCTTCGGACCCCTCTCTGGTCAACGCCATCTATCGGCGGTATGATGAACTACGTTTGAGTAGCTGTCAGAAAACTCCTCATTACATACACTATAGAGTGTAAGTAAAAGTATCATTAACCTTTAAACCACAGACTCTACCCATCAAACTGAACAACTTTTACTATGGGAGCAAAACGATCAGGGGTGCGATTTTTGAATGTCATCGGTGAGTTTGAACGGTTTTTAAATCTCCTACAATTCCTTCTCATGCATCTTTCTACTGCTGATTTGCCTTTCAAAAATCATACTCGAGGAGAGCGATTTTTGAAAGTCAAAACAGCAGTAGAAAGATGCGTATCTCCATAGTAATTTTGTCATTTTCAACTGCTGAGCTCACCGAATGAGATTCAAAAATCGCACTCCTGGAGTGCTATTTTTGAAAATCATTCGCTGATCTCAGCAGTTGAAAATGTCAAAATTACTAATGAGATATGCATGTTTCACTGCTGATTTAACTTTCAAAAATCATACTTCTGGAGTGCGATTTTTGATAGTTAAATCAGCAGGAGAAAGATTCATATCTCCAGTTCTCCACAGCAATTTTGACATTTTCAACTGCGGAATTCATCGAATGAGATTCAAAAATCGCACTCCAGAGCAAAAAAAATATCTGCTGTCCCATATTATACGATAACGTCGAGTAGGTATTGCAGTTTAGTATGGAACAGCAGATTTTTTTTTGCTCTGATCTGTTTGCCCCCATAGTAAAAGTTGTTCAGTTTGATGGGTAGAGTATGTGGTTTAAAGGTTAATTATACTTTTCCTAACATCCTGTATAAAAAGGCGACTTTCAAGTTGTATGTGTAATTGGAATTAAATATCTGATGCATACTTTATTTTCGAAAATCTCTGTTTAAAACTCTAATAAATATATCGCTAATAAAAACTAATAAGTGAGTTACGTCACTATTTAAATATTTACACCGTGATCAAGTAATTTTTCACATAGTGACAGTAATTCATACTATGTAGCTTCTACAAAATGCCCTGATAAGAGTCAACAAGTCGTCGCAAGTCTGTTATTAGGTGGTTGCGTATCGGTTGCCTACTCCCCGGCTTGCAACGAAGCTCCGTTTTATGGTGGCTGAAGTAGCTGTTTTTTTGCGAATTTTCCTTATGTTCCTTTGGGAAAGTTTTTAAGTAACTAGTTATCTGTGATCATGAGCACAATCGATAATATAAGGTTAAATTTAATTAGTTGGCGAAACTTAAGATACGCATTTGGTATCTGTTACTGAGTACAATTGCGTGGCAATGACCCCCCGCTCGGTCATATGATTCTGAGGTCAATGTCCGCCCGAGACCGCATACTGTATGCACTGCCCTACCTTACGCACGATAATAATAATGTTGTTAATCATCAATACCAATTATAAATATTGATAATGCAATCTGTTATCATTAACAAGTGTCCTGGTTCAGTTTCGCCAACTTATTAAAAATGACCCTATACAGGGTGTAAGGGACAGCCCTCCGCAAACTGAAACGGTGAACTCAGACCATCAAACTGAACAACTTTCACTATGGAGCCTACCTCTGGAAACGCGAAAAAAAATCAGTTGTCCTATACATTTGAGTCGGGTAGGTACGCCAGTTTTGTATGGGACAGCAGATTTTTTTTCGCGTTTCCTGAGGTAGGCTCCATAGTGAAAGTTGTTCAGTTTGATGGTCTGAGTTCACCGTTTCAGTTTGCGGAGGGCTGTCCCTTACACCCTGTATAATAGAACCAATAATAAACCTATCATTCACTGTCACTCCCACTCTAGCTGGCAACCATATTTCCGACCGAACGACCGATATTATTAAGTTTGACGGACGTTGTACAGTTATCAGGACATTTTGTTATTTATTAGCAGTAATTAGTCTTGTCTGTGTGTTTATCGACGTCCATTCCTGTTGTCGGGGTGCGGCCGGCGCGGGTGACTTAGAACTGCAACAAATAATATTACATATTTTTATCTACAAGGCGTTACAAAAATACAAATAAACCTTTAAGGGCCACCCCCTCTAGACCATCAAACTGAACAACTTTCACTATGGGACCATCATCGAATTGGCGAAAAAAAAAAAATGTTACGAGTATATAACATAATTTCAACTAACATAATTTCCTTTCCTTTCATAATTTTAACAAAATCGACTAGAGCTAAAATTAAAATATGTAGGTATGGGATAGAAATGGGATATCAGATTTTTTTTTCGCGGTTTCGATGTTGGTCCCATAGAGAAAGTTGTTCAGTTTGACGGTCTTAACAACCTCCTTAAAGGTTTGAAATATTTATTTTTACTTATGAAGCACCCTGTATAAATAATATAGGACGACGACGATTGGACTAGTTCATCAGTTCAAGGTCGCTCAGCGAGCTGTGGAGAGAGCTATGCTCGGTGTTTCTCTGAGGGATCACATTAGAAATGAAATGATACGTCACAGAACTAAAGTGGCTGACATAGCTCAGAAAATTAGCAAGCTGAAGTGTCAATGGGCTGGTCATATCTGCCGAAGAACTGACAACCGATGGTCAGAGTTCTAGAGTGGAGACCGCGAACTGGTAGGCGTAGTGTGGGACGCCCTGCTGCCCGCTGGACAGACGACCTAAAAAAAGTAGCGGGGAGCGACTGGATGAGGAAGGCCGAGGACAGAGTTTTGTGGCGCGCCTTGGGAGAGGCCTATGTTCAGTAGTGGACGATGATTAACTCAGAGTTTGCAATTTTTGAGCAGCACAATTGTTTTTTCACCTCACAAGCCTGGAAAGATTCTGTTTATCATTCTAAATCTGAGAGCAAAAGTGCATTTTATCCGCTAGCGTGGAATGAGTTTTTGAAATTCGAATCTGTCTATTCAGTATTAGTCCACTGAAAATGCATTAATAACTATTTAATGTCACTGGCCAGCAGGAAAAAAAATACTTTTTAATATGTTGTTCTCTTTAGCAATTCACTTTTTTCCTCGCTGTTGTAAGGTGAAAAGTTGTGTGTTTCGCTCTGCTGCAAAGTCATTCTGCGTCTCGTACTTTTGAAACCTTCGCTTTAAGCTCAGGATTCTATTATTTGCGAGCGAAGCGAGTGGTTCAATCCTAGCCTTCGCTTGCTCAGGTTTCAATACAAGTACTCCCGCCAAAAAACAACTTTGCAGCCTAGCATAACAAATAACTATTGATAAGTTTATATCCAAGACCTAAAGCGCATAATATAATTGAAATAATTAAAACGTACATCATCATCATCTCAGCCGCTGTACGTCCACTGCTGGACATATATTATAGCCTCCCCCAAGGATCGCCACAACGACCGATCCTGCGCTGCCTTCATCCAACGGGTTCCCGCCGCCTTCACCGGGTCGTCGGTCCACCTTGTGGGGGGCCTGCCTACGCTGCGCTTCCCGGTACGCGGTCGCCATTCGAGAACTTTTCGGCACCATCGGCCATCGGTTCTGCGGGCAATGTGCCCCGCCCATTGCCGCTTTAGCTTAGAAATTCTTTGGGCTATGTCAGCTACTCTGGTTCTTCTGCGGATCTCTTAATTTCTGATTCAATCTCGCACGGAAACCAATCTCATGCAATCTCCGAGCATAGCCCTCTCCATTGCCCTTTTGCGTGGCGTGAGGTTACGTTACAACCACAGATAATGTGTTGAGGGCTTGAAGAGAGTGCTATGTTGAATGTATATTTACCTGGATGGATTGGACCGGGCGACCGTCTGCACCATGTGCCCGGGGACATCTGTAACAAATACATTTATTAACTAACTAGAGTTAACCCGCGACTTCGTCCGCACAAATTATATACCAGATTTTAAGTCAATTCATAAGCTTTCATCAAAATCGGTTCAGTAGTTTTTGCGTGATGCTGTTACAAACAAACAAACAATCCGACAGATAAAAATTCTAAAAAAGGTTCATTTGCAGTCAGGGATATCTATAAACCATATCGTTATCTTTTTCATGCAAATATCTTCAATGTACAGACACACTTATGTTACAGTTTTATAATAATTTAGATTTAAAAAGCCGTGGGGGTCCAGTGACGAGTAACCTTTCCTGGCGTGCAGGAGGCGATGGTTCGATCCCCTTCCAAGCCGACTCGTACCAATGAGTTTTTCGGAATTTATGTACGATTTGTAACACCACTGGCTTTTCGGTGAAGGAAAACATCGTGAGGAAACCTCAACCACCCTCAAACATAATACTGAGTGAGAGTCCATTCCGTATGTAGGAATATATACTGTTACTTAAGGGGGTTTCAGAGGGAGTTGCACTACACTAGATGGCGCTCGGGAGCATTATTCCTGATTTTATCACATTTTATTTTATATCTCGCAATTGTGATGATTTCAATCAAAATTTTCAATTATGCGGGCACTTGTGTTTATGTTTTACTGATCTAGCTACAAGTTATAGTAATTTTATTGTTCATACGAATTTGATATACATTTTAATTTTAATCAATTTCATACAAAACTTTGACGTATAACATTCGTAGACGGTATTAACAAAAGTAATATTTTATATATGGAAAAATAGTTAAGAAAATCAAGATTACGCATCTCAAATAACATTTGCAATTTATAACATAATTACGAAGATATAAAATAAAATGTGATAAAATCTGGAATGATGCTCCCGAGCGCCATCTAGTGTAGTGCAACTCCCTCTGCAACCCCCTTAATACTGTGTCCTCGGTACACCCATAATGTGTGTGAAGTGAGTTAATTGCATATAGGGTCCTTCTTAATATACTGAAAGTTTTTTAAAGGGGATGATCAGACCGTGATGACCGAGATCAGATGTATGTAAGGATCGTAGTAGATGGCGCGCTCTGGTCTCTGCCTACCCCATTGGGAAAGAGGCGTGACGTTATAGATAGATAGAGATAGATCAGACCGTCAAACTGAACATCGGAATCGCGAAATAAAAAACAGCTGCTCCATACAAAACTGCAAACCTACTACCGATTTCGATGTTGGTCCTTTGTTCAGTTTGATGGTCTGATCATCCCCTTAAAAAGTGACTCTACCCATCAAACTGAAGAACTTTTACTATCACAGCAAAAAAATATCAGCTGTTTCATAAAATTGTGTCGAGTAGGTATTGCAGTTTAGTATGGGATAGCTGACTTTTTTTTGCCCTAACAGGTTTGCTCCCATAGTAAAAGTTGTTCAGTTTGGTGACTAGAGTGTGTGATTAATGATACTTTTCCTTACACACTGTATAGGTTCAAAAATGAGGACTAAAAGGCGAGGCATACAAGGTGTTACAAAACTACAAATAAACATTTAAGGGGGTGGTGTAGACCATCAAACTGAACAACTTTCTCTATGGGACCAATACCGAAAACGCGAAAAAAAAAATTATGTTCTATACTCTACAAATCGACTAGAGCTAAAATATGTATGGGATTTAAAATTATTTTTTTCTCGATTTCGATGTCGGTCCCATAGAGAAAGTTGTTCAGTTTGACGGTCTAAACAACCCCCTTATGAGTTTCAAAAATTTATTGTTACTTATGAAACACCTTGTATAGACAGAATGGACGAAAGTTTGACTACGGAACCCTAAAAAAGAAATTTGTTTTTTTATCTGTGAAATAAGTTATTTTATTAATAGTAACAGACCTGTCGGAGTAAGTAAGGAGGTCGGTACTGAAGCGGCACCGCAACGTTCCTGTTCCGGAACTCCGGGCGGCGGTCGTCGCGCTCGTCCGGCGGGCTGGTCCGGGTGTCCGGCGCGTCCGGCCGCCGTCTGTAGTCCGGCTTGTCGCGGTAGTTGTTGTAGTCCGGTCTTCTGTTGTCCGTATCTGGTGGTACACATGGGTATTATTATTTTTTTTTTTTTTATTTATAATTAATGGACTTCATGCTTGTGCGTTAGCACCGCATTTCCGCCAATGTCGAGTGGTTTGAGGGAGTATCTATCCAATCTCGAGGATTGTTTTCGAGTAAGAACAACTGAGAAGGATTGTGGAGCCTCGTGGCAGGCTGAGACGAGAACGGCGAGAACACCACGCGAGAGACAAGTGTTCGGGGCAAACCCTGCAACGTGACTCGGCCTTGGGTATTATTATTGGCTATTATGTGCGAGGTGGGTGTTGGGAGCTGTCAAGTCGATCGCAGGGCACGCTGCGGCAGAAATATGAACAATTTTTGTGTTAGTGTGAACAGTAGCATTATTTTAAGGCGTGATTGAACCCATGATACTGCACGGCTAGCATGCCACCCACGACAAAGCGTTTTAACGAGAAAAACGTCATGCGCGCTCTTTTTGGCGTACGTAAAATAATAAAGATGGAGGCACCTCTCGATTTTTGTCGTTTCCTCGGCGGTGGCATGCTAGAGGGGCTGAACATTACCGCTATTGACCGCTATTGACATAATGGCTAAATAGGCGTGATCAAACTTCTTTCATTATTATAACAACATCTGAAATTGTACCCTATTTATTGGCAAATAAATTTATTTGTATTTGTATTTGTATTTGAACTACTTTCCCTAAAAAGCCTACAGGAAATTTGAAAAAAAAAATCTACTTTTCATACACAAGTTCGATCTACTGATTGCATTTAGTATGGGAAGTCCAACTTTTTTTTTATAAATATCTTATAGGTACTTCTATAAGTATATATTATGTACGATTTGTTACACCACTGGCTTTTCGGTGAAGGAAAACATCGTGATGAAACCTGCATGCTTCAATTTCGAGGCATGTATTGTACCCACTGTCCATTATAAGTGGCGACGGGCTCACCCCCCGTCACACTGGACAGAGTTTCGGTACTGCTGGTGAAACGTGGATGTTCTGATGTTTCAGAATATCTCTGACTACCCCCTCGGGGAATATAGTCGTGAGCATATGCTATGCTATGCTAGGTACTTCTATCTACTAGGTCTTATACAGGGTGAAATTGATATCATTAGCATCCTTTTAAACTAAGAATCTACCCATCAAACTGTACAACTTTTACTATGGGAGCAAACCAATCGGAGCAAAAAAAAAATCTGCTGTCCCATACATTTGAGTCATGTAGGCAGCGGCGGCGGGTGCAGTTTAGTATGGGACAGCAGATTTTGTTGTTGCTCCGATCCGTTTGCTCCCATAGTAAAAGTTGTTCAGTTTGATGGGTAGACTCTTAGTTTAAAAGGATGCTAATGATATAAATTTCACCCTGCAGGTGTAGGAGGTTAATGCTTTGGTTAACGGCCCATTCCTTTAGCACACGCCTAGAGGTGTTGCGTGAGATTCCGCAATAAGGCTCGGAGCCCATGGCGACCTACTCCGCTCCTCTTCGTACTAGCTCATCAGCAGCCTAGTTAGACACGTTAAGACGTAATAGTAGGTGGAAATACCTCGGAGGCATCTTTTATTTTTCATTTTACGACTCGACTTATACCATTTACCGAAACTAAAGTCATACCTCAGTATTTTTGGATATTTCATCTAGTGCAATCATCAACTGAATACACGATTGGAATTACTTCACTCGATAGAAAATCGTCACAAAGATGACGTATTTTCATGCATTTTTAAACATTTTTCTCGGTTTAGAAGAAATTAAAATAGTTTCCGATTGTTGGTATTTATACTCACATATTCACCATTAGTTTAACTAGTGCAATCATAAATAAAATCTAGAAAAAGTACTTTGGTTAGTTGTTTTTAATCGAAAATACGGCTCACGCACACACTTTTCGGAGCGCTCGGCAATCGCGTTTCTCATAGAAAATATTCGTCCGGACCTATGGCCCCTTAATAATTATACTCACAAGTATTCTTGGCCTGCATGCTCCTGATGGAGTTGACGATGGCGCGCGCCGCAGAGCTCAGCTGCGACTCGTCGTTCGACACCTGCCGCCTGTAAACAACACAAAAGGTATTCAGTTTCATGTCCCGAGCGGAAGGCGAGGGCTGTAAATGATCCGAGACTGTAACGACCAACCAACGCTCACACGTTTCATACGTTTGTCAACACAAATGCGAGGAAAAGTTAAAACGAAAACCGTGGTGCGTGGTGGTCTAGTGGCGTATATGCCCAAAGCGCATTAAGTTGAAGCAAACAACTAATACACTATACTCCGTTCCAAATAGCAATGAAATTTCAAAGCTATTTTAAATTTCAAAAACAGAGATTTGAAACACTTAGGGCCTGTTTCACCACTTCTGGGTAAGTTCTTGTTAGCTTATCCGACAGATTGTTTGACATATTTTGTTTGAAATTATGTCAAAATATCTGTCAGATAAGCTAACAAGAACTTATTCACAAGTGGTGAAACAGGCCCTTACTCTCATTTATGCTTAAAATAGCTTTAATAACGTCCAAAATACGTCGGATAGTATATTCAATAAATAAATAACAATCTAATTTATTATTTTACATGTATGTCATGTCATCAAATTAAAGATTGAAAAAGTCGGAAAGTCGTGAAGTTGAAATAAATAACATTTGGTAATCACAATTAGCCAGAAAGCTAAATAGGAATCGTAAAATCATGTCGTCCTTATTTGGAATGAAGTATAGTAGTAGTAGAATCTCGGTACATATTTGAAGTAAACCTACCTACCATTTGTTTTGACTTATTTTTCTGGTTTGAAATGTTCGCGTAAGGCCAATAATCCCTAAGCTTGTATACACTTACCCAACTCGCCCATTAAAATGATTAACGGGATAGCTCCCCAATATCCCCCCTCCACTATTCCTCCTCCACTCCTCCCTCCTCCCCCCCGTGTTCAGCTGAGCCATCTGGTCTTTGATCTGTTGTATCTTAACCGCTATCTCGTTGGAGTTCTGCCGGCTGAGGTTATCTCGAACTGGGTTGGTTGGGTTGGTTGAGTTGTCTCGAATCGTTGAGTTGTAGTCGGTCGCGGGTTCTTCGTAAGGCACTTTTTTATCGTCTTGCGTCGTTTGGAGGGGCGTGTTTCGGGATGATCCTGAAAATGTTTTTTTTTTGTGAACATTTTATATATGTTCACCACAATACGTTATTGTAAAACATCACAAGTAACAAATATAAAAAAATCCAAAAAATAAAAAAGTCCAAAATTGTAGTTATCTAACTAAACTATGCGAGCGTCGCAGTCGGTGGCGCGTTGCGGAGAGCTATGGAAACTGAATCTTGAGGTCTGGGTTCAAATCCGCACGGACGACTTGCCATGTAAAGCCTGACCAGAAATATAAAAAACCTCGCCATATTGCGGAAAATCATTGGAACTAATTTTCGTACTTGGAACACTGATATTAAAGGTGACAGTCGCCCAAACCAGGCTTTTTATATTCCTGGTCAGGCTTTACCAATGAGTTTTGATTGAATGAATGAATTGAGAGTATTTACGTAATACAGACTGCTCTCAAACGGTGAAGGAAAACATCGCGAGGAAACCTGCATACGCTGAAGAAGAAATTGTGATGCGTATGTGAAGTCTACCAATCCGCATTGTGCACGCGTGGTGGACTAACGTACATACACCCTCCCTGAGGGTAGGACTGTGCCCTGCAGTGGGACGTATACAGTGTAGTAGGGTATAGAGTGGCATTACTTTAAGCCTTTAAGCTTCGATCAACAATATACAACTAGATAACGGGTCGCATACAAAATCAAAGAGAAATTCTGTCCTCGTGAATATACAACATTTTTTGTTAACGAACCGAGAAAACAGTCCGAATACATTATAATTTCGACCTCAAAGCAACCATAATTCCTAGTAATTTAAAAAAGGAACACTGCGGCATTGCGAGACGTGCTTACGTTGGCTTTGTTCGAACGCAACTAATTCAAAATAAGACCTCACTCCAATAGTGAGGCGTTATTTGCCGGGACATGTTTTGAGCGCTGACGCGTTATCTAGTTGGATATTGTTGATCGAAGCCTTTAAGGGTTTTTAAACCATGATACTGAACAACTTTTTCTAAGAAATGTAAAGAAAATTTTGGACTTTCCGTACAATACAAAATGAATGCAATCAGCTTCTTCTTCTTATCGTGTGGGCAAGCCCTGGTGTCAGAGTTTATTCAAACCGCCTTACGGCCTCTGACGTGGTTTTTATGTGACGACTACTACCACCAGAGATAGTATCCGAGACCAACGACTTAACGTGCCATCCGAAGCACGGAATCATCTTTCTTTTCAGACAATCAGGTTACTCAGTCTGCAATGTCCTAACCAACTGGGGTAAAATGCACAAAGTGACATATCACTAAGCGTCCCCCGTGGGAATCGAACCCACGACCTCCGTGTTAGGACCCAATGCTCTTAACCATTAGACCACGGAGGCAGTTAATGCAATCAGCCGATCGAACGTTTGTATGAAAAGTAGATTTTTTTTGGCGGATTTCCTATAAGTTTCTTAGGCTCATAATGAAGATGAAACTATGAATGTCCTTTATGAGTGACATAAGCCCAACAGTACACTTACCGGAGACAGAGTTTCTTTTGGACTGCCTGTGACCGTTGCCGCTGCTTCGTCCGGGGTCCACCTTCTCCACCACTGGGTACATCGGCTGACAGATCGGGTACGGCTGGGGTATCACCTGCGAATTTATGCGACAGATGCATTGATATACAAAATAATGGACGCCAGATGTAGTACAAATTTCTCGAAAAAAGTCTCCGAGACTAACCTACACAAACCTAAACACGTGTATAGTCTTCGATCAAAGTAAAATTAATGGATAGCGGACGCGAACATTTCAAACCAGAAAAATATGGCAAAACAAATGACAGGTATACTTCAAATATGTACCGAGATGACAGACCAAGTGTGCCAGTTTGTATGGACCAAGTGCACCAGTAGTGTGCTTCAACTTAACGCGCTTTGGGCCTATCCATTAATTTTACTTTGATTGAAGTGTATAGTAATATTTAAACCAACAACAACATTGAAAATACTGAAATTCTTTTTCATTTTGCTTGCGTAGTTTTTACCCCATCGCGGTACGGTGCGCGTAGTCGGCCGATCAAGCGAAGACTGTCGCGTAATTGGTTCTCTTTATACGTTTTGGTGCTCTTTTGGTTCGGACACTTTTGAGCGCGGACCCTACGTCCAGTAGTTGGTAAGACAATGTTCGTATCTCTTATTTTTATCTTAACTATTATAAAACCGTAAAATCATGAGGAACAAAAAAGTAGCGGTTCACTTCATATAAAGACAAATAACATATCGATAGCGCGATTTAAAAACGTGCAGCGCCATCTATTGACAAAATTGTGTGTTAGTTTGTTTGTTCGCACATCACGCAAAAACTACTGAACCGATTTTGATGAAACTTTTTTTGTTTGATAGCTGATGATCTGACTTAAAATCTGGTATATAATTTGTGCGGACGAAGTCACGGGAAAACACTAGTATTTTATATAAATGTAATAATGAAATGTATCAACAAATAAACATTTCATTTACTCTACCCAAACTCTCAACATCTCAGTCTTACCTGCGGGTACATGACGTTGTACTGCGGGTACACGTTCGGGTACACGACCGGGTACAGTTCGTGAACGTACAGCTTCGGCGAGGCGCTCTGTACCGGCATCATGGGTTGCAGACCCTGCCACTGCAGAGGCTCCTGGTACTGGAAGGTCACAGTTATTCAATACAATAGGGGGACATTGTAGACTACTTAGAGAGGTTTATTTCACGATAGTTTTTTGATTTATTTACTAATTAATTAAAAAGGCAGTTTAATGCATATGCTCACGACTATATTCCCCGAGGGGGTAGTCAGAGATATTCTGAAACCTCAGAAAATCCACGTTTCACCAGTAGTACCGAGACTCTGTCCAGTGTGACGGGGGGTGAGCCCGTCGCCACTTATAATGGACAGTGGGTACAATACATGCCTCGAAATTGAAGCATGCAGGTTTCCTCACGATGTTTTCCTTCACCGAAAAGCCAGTGGTGTAACAAATCGTACATAAATTCCGAAAAACTCATCGGTACGAGTCAGCATGGACGGGGATCGAACCATCGCCTCCTGCACGGCAGGCAAGGTTACTCGCCGGATCACCACGGCTTATTAAAAGGCAGTTTAACCTAAAGCTAAATATCGTAAAAATACACAATTTGCTTACTATTCTCCTATTGTAAATATGTAGTGATCTATGATGTTTTTCTTAGTATAAAAAGCCTCTTGGGTGAGAAAATATTACCGCGTTTTGTACTTCCATACTTCCAAACTCAATTCATTCAAGAACAGAAAGATATTTCAATTTCAATATCTATTTATAGTACGCTGGGTACAGTCCGTGAACCAACAGCTTGGGAGATAAGCCCTTCGGAAATTGATGGTCTAAACAATCCCTTTAAATATTATTAGGGTGTTTTGTTACACCCTGTATAGTACAAGATATAAATGACTGTACTACTTTATGCAATGTTGTATATTTTGCTTCGTACTCTGTATATTAAGATCAATTTGAACAAATTCGTAACAAATAATAGTACATTGCGATACGTCCCTCTCTTTATATGAACGGCGTATAGCTCCCTCGCTGCGCTCGGGCGCTAAATTCACTCCGTGCAATAATGGATTACTTAATTCACATGGATACTTAACACACACTTAATACAGGGTCCAACTTAATATGCTGACACTTTTTTAAGGGGATGATCAGACCATCAAACTGAACAACTTTCTCTATGGGACCAACATCGAAATCGCGAAAAAAAAAATCTGCTGTCCCATTCATTTGGCTCGAGTAAGTTTGCAGTTTTGTATGGAGGAGGGGCTGTTTTTTTTCGCGATTTCCATGTTGGTGCCATAGAGAAAGTGTTTAGTTTGATGGTCTGATCACTCCATTAAAAAGTGTCAGCATATTAAGAAGGACCCTATACATAAGGTTAAATTTAATTAGTTGGCGAAACTTAACAAACGCATTTGGTATCTGGTACTAAGAATAATTACGTCTCCGATATATAATGACCCCCCCTCTCGATCATATGATTCTGAGGTCAATGTCCGCCCGCCGGCCGCGCACTGCGAACGATACGTACGATAATAATAATTTAGTAAATCATCAATACCAATTATAAACATTGATAATGCAATCTGTTATCATTAACAAGGGCCCTGGTTGAGTTTCGCCAACTAATTAAAAATGACCCTATATTTTATTTCATTCAGAATATAATTTGCGTACCTGACTGCCGTCACTGTAGTTGAAGTATTAAGTAGTTATAATACTCACGTTGAGGGGGTAGTGCTGGACGTGTGGCTGGGACAGCAGCACGTTGCCGAGGGGGTGGTAGGGGGCGGGGGGCAGCGCGGCACCCTCCGCCTGCGCGTACGGTACGCTGTACCTGTGTACAGAACCACATTCATAATAGCACAGCATAGATTTAAAACTTTTCGCTTACGCTGAAAGATGGAGCCAAGAAATCGAGAACGAGATAACCAGTTGTGAAATAATATGTAAACAAAAAAGACAAAACATTTATTTTTTGTTTCGGTTACCTTGGCCGGTTTTTGTGTTTGGCAAGCTTTCAATCCTATAGAATAGTTGCCAAACAAATCGTCTTTTCGATACGGACCTGAAAAAAAGACGGACGTGATGTGACACTAAAAAGGTGTGAAGCATGCAAGGTACTACACAGATGCACTTGCTCTAGGCGCAGGTCCTACAACACGCCACCATTATGTACCACGTGACAGTTCGTCAGCACGCACACAAATACGTAAATAGGTGCTTCACTCGTGACTAGACGAGATTACGTCCGACTACGTCCGTCTTTTTTTCAGATCCGTGCTTTTACAATGCAAAAGTCAATTGCTGTTGCGGCCACGATATCGCTTAATCAATAAGTGGTGTAAATCTATGAAGCACAGGATATAGCCAAGTGTTTATAAAGTGGTAACAATACGGTTGCCAACCATAATATTAAAATAGTACCTATAATACTTTTTTTCGCTCTATAATACTGTTTGCACGCAACGGAGTTGACGAAGCATTCAAAAATAATACTAAATTGATAAGCTGCGCGAGAAATAGTAAGAAATAATGATGTTTTCAAAACAATAAACTGTAAATTTATCCATAACTAGTGTTTTCCCGCGACTTCGTCCGCACAAATTATATACCAGATTTTAAGTCAGATCATAAGCTGTCAAACAAAACAAGTTTCATCAAAATCGGTTCAGTAGTTTTTGCGTGATGCGCGAACAAACAAACAAACAAACAAACACACAAACAAACAGACAAACAGACAGACAAAATTTCTAAAAAAGGTTGATTTCGAGTCAGGAATACCTAAAAACCATATCGTAATCTTTTTTTTGTAAAAATCTTCAATGTACAGACACACTTCAGTTACAGTTTTATAATAGTTTAGATAGTTTAGATACTGATATTTCCAACCTAATAACTCTTTTACACAAAGTTGGCAACACTAGCTAACAAGACTCGCAACGATTCGGCGCCGGAACATACTACAGGGTGAAATTGATATTATTAATTAGCATCCTTTTGAACTAACCGTTGAACACATTGAAATACAAAATAATGGACGGCGGCGCCGCCCGGCTCTAGTACAAAATTCTCGAAAAAAAGGGTCCTAGACTAACCTACACAAACCTAAGTACAAGTAAATAAATAATATTACCCCATATAAATCAACGAAAACATTGAAAATGCAGATATTCTTTTTTATTTTGCATGCGTAGTTATTACCCCATCGATCGCAGCACGGCACGATCGCCGATCAAACGAAGACTGTCGCGTAATTGGTTCTCTTTGTACGTTTTGGTGCTCTTTTGGTTCGGACGCATTTGAACGGCGGCGTTCGAACCAGTAGTTGGCAAGTCAATGAGTTCCTTGTACCAAGTTCATGCTGTACTTGTACGGATACTCACGTGTTGTGGTGGTGGTGGAGGGGCGCGGCGGGGTGCGGGGGAGGGGGAGGGGGCGCGGCGGGGGGGGAGGCGCAGGCGCACGCGCCGCACTCCGCCGCGTACGGGTAGCTCGGGTCTGCAACAAATGTAAAATTTTTTGTCATATCATCAGCCTATACAGGGGAGAGCGTCGGTGGCGTGTTGCAGAGAGCTATGGAAACTCAATCTTGAGGTCCGGGTTCGAATCCGCACGACGACCAAAACTCAAACTCAAAATAATTTATTCAATATAGGAGCCTAAAGCACACTTATTAAACGTCAATTCTTTTTTAAGATACTTCTCTATCTCGATCTAGATCTTCTGATCTTCCACATGGGTACAAGTAGTGGATGAGTTTCACCTGGGTACAATTAATAGATGCTATCTTATCACGTACCTACCTATCCTGAAAGTGTTGGCAGTGTTCTGTACGGTGATTTGCTTCTGATCTTCCACATGGGTACAAGTAGTGGATGGGTTTCACCTGGATACAATTAATAGATGCTATCTTATCACGTACCTATTCTGAAAGTGTTGGCAGTGTTCCGTACAGTGATTTGCTTCTTCTCTTCTACCTGGGTATATGTAGTAGATGGTTTGCTCCTGGGTACAATTAATAGATGCTATAATATCACGTACCTATCTTGACACTATTGGCAGTATTCTGTACAGTGATTTGCTTCTGCTCTTCCACCTGGGTACATGTAGTAGATGGTTTGCTCCTGGGTACAATTAATAGATGCTATCTTATCACGTACCTATCCTGAAAGTGTTGGCAGTGTTCTGTACAGTGATCTGTTTCTGATCTTCGACCTGCATCATTGGCGGGTACATGTGCTGGATGGGTTGATCCTGTGAATAACAATTAACATTACTTAAGGCGTATCATCCTGGGACCACGACTCTCCATACTAATCGATGCGAACGAGCGCGTGGCTCCGCTCAGAATTTAGCCGTTTTCTTTGAATTTTATTAATTTCGAAAAAGTAAGAAAACCACATCATTATACATATAAATTTTCATTTTCTTCCGATTAAAAATGTAAGAGTAAAATGGTTACAACTGGAAAAGTCAACATTTTGGGAAATACAAATTCAACATACTGGGAATTCCACTTTTTAGGAATATACATTGAAAATTCAACATTATAGGAAGTGTACTATAAAACGTTCCTAAATGAAAAAAAGGGGTGACTTTGGATTCCCTTTTCTTCGGTCTTATTCATTAAAATCGATTTCTAGACAAACCACACCACTTCTCATGTCGTGTAGATGGTTCATTTTATTTTTCAGCTAAAAAAGTGTCATAGTTAATGAATAAAATGGTTACAAAGTTACCCATTTTCGTGGTAGAACCAGGAGGTAGCCCCTTAAGAGGCCTTTTACCCATAAAGTTATTATACCTTACAGGAATAGAGGCAGTGGCATGAGTTGTCAAATGAAACCGTTTTTGGATGTTTTCAGGAGACTATTCGCAGGCAAATATTCTAATACTGTCTATAATTGTGAGTCTAACGTGAAATCGTGGATAAATTAATGAAGTAGTGTCAGTAAATTTCACAAAATTATCTACGATTTCACTTTAGATTCGCAATTATTCACGAAAACCGAATTGTAAAAATTGATTAGTGACTAGAAAATGGTTCTATTGCCTCGCGTCACGTATCTCTTTCTATTATACAGTTGTGCCGCTAGGTACATCTCACTCTCTCAGCCGTATGTTCCTCTATTCCTGGTATGCCTCTATGCTTTTACCGCTCATTGGCACCCTAGTAGCAAAATTTAAAATTTCTCTATACAGGTTGTAACAAAACACTCTAGTAATACTTAAGGGGGTGATTCATACCATCAAACTTAACAACTTTCACTGGCTCCCATATCCCATCCCATACATTTTAGTTCCCATAATAAAGGTTGTTCAGTTTGAAGGGTAGACTCTTAGTTTAAAAGGATGCTAATGATATCAATGTCACCCTGTATAAGTCAGTGAACTCACCACTCTACAATGGTTGATGTATGGATATCCTTGAGGCAGTGGCGGGTACATCACGTTCGTTAAAGACATCGGTCCTGTCAAAGGAAAAAAAATAGTTTCCAGTCATCAATATATTTTTTGTACGAGGTGACCTCTGAATAGAGAACAAACCAGGGCCCTGTTTAATAAACGCGACAAGTGACAATTCGGTATGTCAAGTTTTTGTTTGTCTTCATTTTTATATTTTTTACGGACAGAAGACATAATTTTAAGATACCTATTTCATTCTTATTGCGATTCATCGAGTTTATCAATATAAATTTAATTTTTAAATTATTTTGATCTGTAATCTCTAAGTGCAAAAATAGTGGAGAGAAAATAATTCGAACTCCATGGAGAAAAACTACATACAGCTGTATTTAAAAAAATTTAAACCTGCCTCCTCTTTCTAACTCTATGCTGGAAAAAGATACGGCAACATCAAATGTCAAATTCTGACATTGTGAAAGTATTTTTTTTTCTTAATGGCCGGTTATTTTAAGTTGATTTTATGTTTACCAAGGAGTTCAGAGGTATGCCAGTGACGTCACTGCACGGACCGAAAAACGACGTTATTTTATTAAAAATATCTGTAATCCTTTCATTTTAAAATCTCTGACATAGAAAATATGATTATTGAGACAATTATCTCGAAATGGTTTTCAATTCAGCCCTCCAAAAAAAAACTTGACATACCGAATTGAGAATGACAATTCAGAGTACATTGCTGGTTACTAATGACGCTAAACTTGCAGTGTCCTAGCCATAAAGTTATTATACCTTACAGGAATAGAGTCAGTGACATGAGTTGACTGTTTTATGTATTGTTTTTGTAATGTGTTTTTTTTTAAAGACAAATAAAGAAATTCTATTGTCAAATGAAACAGTTTTTGGATGTTTTTTGGAGACTATTCGCTGGCAAAAATTCTAATACTGTCTATAATTCTGAGTCTAACGTAAAATCGTGGATAAATTAATGAAGTAGTGTCAGTATATTTAACAAATTTATCTACGATTTCACTTTAGATTCGCAATTATTCACGAAAACCGAATTGTAAAAATTGATTAGTGACTAAAAAACGGTTCTATTGATTCGCGTCACGTATCTCTTTCTATTATACAGTGGTGCCGCTAGGTACATCTCGCTCTCTCAGCTGTATGTTCCTCTATTCCTACCTCTATGGTCCTAGCATTCTCAGCAATGAACTCAGACTTGTCATTGTCAATTGTCACTTGTCGCGTTTATTAAACAGGGCTCTGAAAACGCAAGCGCGCTCCAAAAGAAGTTATCCACGTTTCATGCATCTTTGGTCCAAATGTGAAAGTGCCGCGTTCAACAAAAACAAAGGTTTAACCCAAATAAAAACCAGGACAATAGCCCTACAGTTTTGATGTCATAATAAATGTTTAGAGGGACAAGTTCCAACAGAATATAGCAAATTTTTTTTGCCGTCTCTTTCATATTTTGGACCAAAATTTGATGATGTCTTTTGAGCTGTGATAGAAAATGTATGTACATACCATAAACATATTACTCTAGCTATAGACAAGCTCGTTCAAACAAACAACATGACACACAAAACAACACAAAATGACACATTGCGGTCTGTCATTGCCATAGTGACGAAGTGAACTCGGGAACATCAATCAGGTGCGTACACCTCATTCAAGTGGAACATGTTGCTTCTATGGAAGGGCAAGTCTATCGCTAGAGTTTAAGTCTATGGTACATACATAAATATGCTCACGCCTATTGTCCTACTCTTCATTCTTCAATCAACATTCCTTTTCACTACATCTTCTTTCAGACCACATCTTTCTCTAATCACACTATTCCGTAACCGGTAAATAATAACGCTCACAGGCACATACATTGTAATGATCCCAAACTAGCACTAAAGGCTTTTATTATGGAAACCATACAACAGCCGTGGTGGTCCAGTGGCGAGTAACCTTGCCTGCCGTGCAGGAGGCGATGGTTCGAACCCCGTCCAGGCCGACTCGTTCCAATGAGTTTTTCTGAATTTATGTACGATTTGTAACACCACTGGCTTTTCGGTGAAGGAAAACATCGTGAGGAAACCTGCATGCTTCAATTTCGAGGCATGTATTGTCCATTATAAGTGGCGACGGGCTCACCCCCTGTCACACTGGACAGAGTTTCGGTACTACTGGTGAAACGTGGATGTTCTGAGGTTTCAGAATATCTCTGACTACCCCCTCGGGGAATATAGTCGTGAGCATATGCTATGCTATGCCATACAACAACGGCACGAACATATAACATCCATGACCGAACCGGAATTCGAACCCAGGACCCTGGTTTGGCAGTCCGGCGTGGTAACCATTACACTAACCGGGTCGTCAAATGTATGTAACTTACGCATATTAGGGTCGGGTAACGGTACAGGAGTGACCTTAGCTTGGGCCATGGCTTGTAGGCTCATGTCCGGTTGTACGAATGAGTGGCTTGCTTGCGGTGACGTCATCTGTAATTAACATCAGTGAAGTTAGAAGACAGAGCGAAAACTGCCTATGAAATTACCGTCGAAAAATGTAGGTACCTTATTGCTTCATGCATGATGTAAGACCTAAAGTTTTGCGTTAGAATCGTAGAAAGAGAAGGCACTAGAAGGAAGCACGTGTCTTGTCATATCACTCGGTAAGAGATGCACATAGCAAATTCGCTCTAGTTAAAAAAGGAGACCGCTACTTATTGCTGTCCTTATCGACGTATCCACTTTTTTGTACTTCGGCCATCCGACTCTAAAATGTCACTTCATATAAATTGTATGGGACAACCACTGAATCCGAGATGTCACTTCAGGAATTGCTCTGTGGGTCTGCTATTGGGTGGTCACGTGCGCTTCGGTTGCCCCATCCCCGGTCCACAGTGGAACTCCAGTGGTGGCTCAGGATATTGTTCTTTTATAAGAACAACCCTTGAAGTCACCAAAATATCAATATAACCGTACAACGTCAAGCACTTTTGCTATAAAAACTCGACATTGGCAAAATCATCACATACCCAAGATGGCAGCCATTTTTTAAAATATAGAATAGAATAGATGTCACTTCATATAATTCGCTATCTCATACCCGGTTACACTGATATTCGGTCTACTAGCGTAAGCGAAATTTTTTTCGTCTATGGTCAGAATAGTTAGTCAGTTTAGTTGCGGGTTCGATACCCATCCATTATTACCTACTACAGTTTTCAATGTTTAATTTTATCGTTGAAGTATACAGGAAAAAGTAATTTAGGATAAAGTATTATTAACCTTCTCTGACTACCCCTTCGGGGAATATAGTCGTGAGCATATGCTATGTATTATTAACCTTTAAACCACGTAATATACCCATCAAACTGGACAACTTTTATTATGGGAGCAAACCTTTCAGGACGTAAAACAAATCAGCTGTTTCATACATTACGGTCGTTTAGTATGGAACAGCTGATTGCTTTTTGCGCTGACATGTTTGCTCCTATAGTAAAAGTTGTTTAGTTTGAAGGGTAGAGTACCTAGGTATATGGTTTAGGGTTGAACTACATCAGGAAGCATGGCATCGCATTTTTCCGTCGCTCCATCCTTTTCTGTCACTAAGGTACGTCATTTGCTATTGCTAGAGCATATAAGAGTGACGTATATAGATACGAGGATAGGCAATGCATGGAAAAGGTACTGGACACTGAAAGAAATTATGAAAAATAAAGAGATAAAATATGTTTCATTATTATAAGATAGACGGAACGGGCACGGAACAGCACGCCGCGTGCGATCGCGTTCCTTCTATCTTATATGCTCTAACAAATGATGTTCCTGAGTGACGGAAAAGGATGGAGCGACGGAAAAATGCGATGTTGTGCTACGTGGTGTAGTTCAACCCTTAAAGGTTAATGATACTTTTCCATACACCCTGTATAGCTTTCATGTAATAGGACACGTCGATCGATGCGAAATTATCTCATCGATTTGACGTAGAATCACATCGGTATAATAACACCGTTAGCTGAATTTTGCACGTACCTCATCGTGTCTGAAGCCTTGAGGGAAACTATGTTGAACATGCTGCAATTCTTGACTCTCCTGATTGGCCAATCTCGCCGGCCTGTGATGGGGCACCTCATTCTGAACCCTCTGATTGGCCGGCTCAAATTTCTGATTGGTCTCAAACGACGGCGGCCGTTGAGGTTCAAAAATCCTCTGTTCTACAACCCTCTGATTGGCGTCGTATTGTCTTCCAGATTCAAATGGTGGCCTCTGATTGGTTTGTGCGTAATTCTGAGTTGATATGTCGTATGGCTGTCTCTGATTGGTCGTTGGGTCCGTGGGAGGTTTCTGATTGGTCGGATTGTCGTAGTGTTGTCTGTGAATGGGCGGTGGTTCGGGTGGTGTGCTCTGATTGGTCGGTGCTTCAACTTTTTGCTCGTGACGATTTTTGATTGGACTGTTTGGTTTTTGTGTGACTTTTGGTTCGGGTTGGACAGAAATCTGTGGACATACAAAATTTATTCAGAGTTTGGGTACTTTTAGTCACCATAATCATAATCTTCATCAGCCTATACATAATATGTATGTCCCACTGCAGGGCATTGGCCTACCCTCAAAGAGGGTGTACGTACGTTAGTCCACCACGCGTGCCCAATGCGGATTGGAATTAGGAAGTCTTCCTACACGCATTAGAATTTCTTCTTCAGCGTACATATACGCTGTTAATCTACATAGATTTCCTCACGATGTTTTCCTTCTTCATTTAAGAGCAATCGGTACAACATACATAAGTGAGCCCATCGCCACTTAGAATGGACAGCGGGTACAATACAATGCTTCGAAACTGAAACATGCTACATGCAGGTGACTGGTGATAGTAGTCGTTACATAAGAAACCACGTCAGAGGCCGTAAGGCGGTTTGAATAAACCAGGGCTTGCCCACACGATAAGAAGAAGATACCTTGTCTTCACTCCTCTGGCAGGTGTCGTGTCTTCTGCAGTCACAATCGCAACACTTCACTCTCGACATGTCCACAGGTTGACATTCACATTCTGTAAGATATTTATACAACATATAGTTGAATAGCAGCTATTTAACACCGCGGCACAGATTTTAAAGCCAAAGCACAGGTTTTGTAGGAGTAATCCGATTATTTCATAAATTATAGGAGTTATGGTACAGGGGTAAGAAAAATTATCATTAACCCATCAAACTCAACAACATTTACTATGGGAGGAAACACGTCAGCGCGAAAAAAATCTGCTTCTCCATACGTTTGAGTCGAGTAGCTATTGCAGTTTAGTATGGAACAGCTGACTTTTTTTTTCACAGGTTTGCTCCCATAGTACCAGTTGTTCAGTTTTATGGGTAGAGTGTGTGGTTTAAAGGTTAATGATACTTTTCCTTAAACCCTGTATAGGGTCCTTCTTAATATGCTGACACTTTTTAAGGGGACGATCAGACCGTCAAACTGGGAACTTTTCTCTATGGAACCAAAATAATAATATAAAACTACAAACGTATTTGAGTCAAATGTATGGGACAGGTGATTTTTTTCGCGATTTCGTTTTTGTTCCAATAGAGAAAGTTGTTCAGTTTGATGGTCTGATCGCCCCTTTAAAAAAGTGTCAGCATATTAAGAAGGAACCTATGTATGTGGAGCGAGCTCGAAATGTTGCAGTATTGCAATGTAATACTAGCTGTCAGTGACCCGTTTTGGGGCTGAATAGATTTATACTAAATGTGCTGTATCAAATTTTCTATTTCAACGTAGGTACTGACCGTTATCAATGAAAGAATGTTGCTTCTCCAATCTGCCTCTCCTTTGGTCACATTTTTGGTCCTATAACAAAACAAAAAAATTAATCTTAACTATTATAAAACTGTAACTGAACTGTGTCTGTACATTGAAGATATTTACAAAAAAAAGATTACGATATGGTTTTTAAATATCCCCGACTCGAAATCAACCTTTTTTAGAAATTTTGTCTGTCTGTTTGTCTGTTTGTTTGTCTGTTTGTTTGTGTGTTTGTTTGTGTGTTTGTTTGTTTGTTTGTTTGTTTGTTTGATCGCGCATCACGCAAAAACTACTGAACCGATTTTGATGAAACTTTTTTTGTTTGATAGCTTATGATCTGACTTAAAATCTGGTATATAATTTGTGCGGACGAAGTCGCGGGAAAACACTAGTTAAAAATAAAACTAATAATAAAACAAAAGAACTATCAACCTCTATACTCTGAACCACCTCTGAACTATACGAAGAAACA
Organism: Agonopterix heracliana; assembly: GCA_963693445.1. Classification (NCBI taxonomy): domain Eukaryota; kingdom Metazoa; phylum Arthropoda; class Insecta; order Lepidoptera; family Depressariidae; genus Agonopterix; species Agonopterix heracliana. The sequence continues at coordinate 1,738,467 of OY856334.1, forward strand.
GTACAACGCCTTGCGAGTCCGTTTTAGGGTATATTATATAGGGTCCTTCTTAATATGCTGACACTTTTTTAAGGGAATGATCAGACTGACAAAGTGAACAACTTTCTCTAAGGGACCAACATCGAAATCTCGAAAAAAAAATCTTCTGTTCCATACAAAACTGCAAACCTACTCGAGCCAAATGTATGGGACAGCAGATTTTTTTTTCGCGATTTCAATGTTGGTCCCATAGAGAAAGTTGTTCAGTTTGATGGTCTGAGCATCTCCTTAAAAAAGTGTCAGCATATTAAGTTGGACCCTGTATAGCGCGCTCCATACAAACGTAGTCTGGTGATATTTTCAATAATATCCAATTAAAGTCAATGAAAATTTTCAGAAACAATTTAGACACTAATCTCTATGTTCGTATGAAGTCAGATTTTCGTTAAAATATACAGTTCTAATGCTAGGATTAATTTAAGATTTGTAAATCTGGGAAATCTTTGAGGCACTGTAATTTTAAAACTATACAATTTAACGAAAATCACACTTCATTCGATGTAATCTCTATGTTCGAATGAAATGTGATTTTTGTTAAACTGTATAGTTTTAAAATTGCGGCATACAAACGAAGTCTGGTGATATTTTCAATACTATCCAATTATTGTATAGTATTGAAAATATCACCAGACTTCGTTTGTATGCAGCGGGCATTTACGCATTCGGAATAAACTTCTCTTAAACACTGACGTGAAATTAATTTTCGATTATCTTTAAAAATAACCTTAACATAAGTGTTCAAAATTTACGAGAGAGAGAGTCATGTAGAATATAAGTGATGTCATAACTAAGTAAATAAATAAATAATAAAATAAAAAGCCTTTTATTATTCCATCCAAAAGTTAATACATTGCAAGATAAATTAAATTAAAGATAATTATAATTAGATTTGGAGAGTTCATGCAAATTGATAGAGAATTATAACTACTCATTTTATACAATAAAATTAGTGTATTACTTAATTTATGATGATTTAAAACTTCATTACATTTAAATTAAATTATAACAGGATTACGGGGGGGTCCATACAAAAGACATAGATCAAACTCTATACCTGTAAATAATAAGTCAGTTACTTAAGGGGCTACCTGCCGGTTTTGGGTAATTTTGTAACCATTTTATTCATTAACTATGGCACTTTTTGAGCTGAAATTTAAACTGAACCATCTACAGGATATGAGAAGTGATGTGGTTTTTCTAGAAATCAATTTTAATGAATAAAACCGAAGAAAAGGGACTCCAAAGTCACCCCTTTTTTTCCAGTTGTAACCATTTTACTCTTACATTTTTAATCGGAACAAAATGAAAATTTACTATATTGTTCACAATACAATTTAGAATGATGTGGTTTTTTTACTTTTTCGAAATTAATAAAAAATCATCGAATTTTTCAAAGAAAACAGCTAAATTCTGACCGGAGCCACGCGCTCTTTCTCATCGATTAGTATGGAGAGTGAGTGAGAGGAGAGTGGTCCACGACGGATACACCTTATAACTACCATCTTACTGTAAAACGCATGTTACCACTGAACAAAGATCTGAATTATGAAATGTATTAAGGTACCAACTAGAAAAAAGTTTTTTTTCACAATAATGGTATTCTATTATAATTAATTGAAAATAATAATAAGTATATTCTAGTCAAAAATTTATTGTAATAATCATAATTCCGTAATCCTGTCATAACTAAGTCTTTCTTAAGTACTTTCATACAAATATTTACGACATACAAACACCTGTTTTGCATGAAAGAGTTAAAAAATGTTTTTTTAATCGCTTGTAACTTTTTAGGGTTCCGTACCCAAAGGGAGAAACCGGGACCCTATTACTAAGCCTACGTTGTCCGTCCGTCCGTCCGTCCGTCCTACCTATTTAGGGCTATAACTTTTGAACCGTAATAGCTAGATAGTTGAAATTTTCACAGAATATGCGTCATTATGGCGGATTTGTTAACAAATAATAAAATTGTCAAAAAGTTAAAAATTAAGGGGGGTTCTCAACAAGAAACTAGTTTTAATCGACGTTTTTTCTTCTCGCTCTATCGTAAAAACGGTCATACGGACAAGCGTCAAATTTGGTGTGATTATAGTGCAAACTCTACAGAATAACAACAAATATTAAAAACCGGCCAAGTGTGAGTCGGTCTCGCGCTAAAGGCCCCGGAGAAAAAAAAATTCTAACTTAATATGTTATATGCGCGGTTTTATTTGTTTTCCACACCACCACATTCACCACAGCCGTGGTGGTCCAGTGGCAGCCGTGGTGGTCCAGTGGCGAGTAACCTTGCCTGCCGTGCAGGAGGCGATGGTTCGATCCCCGTCCAAGCCGACTCGTATCAATGAGTTTTTCGGAATTTATGTACGATTTGTTACACCACTGGCTTTTCGGTGAAGGAAAACATCGTGAGGAAACCTGCATGCTTCCATTTCGAGGCGTGTATTGTACCCACTGTCCATTATAAGTGGCGACGGGCTCACCCCCCGTCACACTGGACAGAGTTTCGGTACTACTGGTGAATCGTGGATGTTCTGAGGTTTCAGAATATCTCTGACTACCCCCTCGGGGAATATAGTCGTGAGCATATGCTATGCTATGCTATGCTATGCTATGCTATGCTATTTGTTTTCTATTCAATTACAATATCGTTAGAACATTTTGTTACCTATTAAATTTAGCCTATTTTTGTAATTCGTAATAATAACATGAACTTATTAGGAAATTCCAACATAAAGGAGACTGGGCGAAAGTGGACTATGAACCAATAGCGATACGGTTTTGGTGTTTGTCAACTACACCCTTGTGCAAAGGGGCATCAAAGTCTGACCAAGCAGTTTTGAGAAAAATTATACTTTCATACCAACCTATCTTTTTCCATGAGAAGTGGTTTATGAACCAATAGCGATACGGTTTGGGTGTTCGTGTTGGGAAACATCAACTTCACCCTTGTTGAGAAAAAATATACTTTTGGATATAAAATATTCAATTTTGCAGTTTTGAGAAAACATTTACTTTTATATTAACTTAACCAAGGTTAATATAAAAGTAAATATTTTCTCAAAACTGCCGGGTCCGATTTTGATGCCCCTTTGCACAAGGGTGTAGATGAGGTTTCACAACACAAACAATAAAACCGTATTGCTATTGGTTCATAGACCACTTCCCATATACATTTGCCTAGTCTCCTTTAACATAAATAAATGGTCTGTAGGTATGTATTTAATTGGTGAGTAAGGGTTAACAACTTTATTTGTGAAAATAATGACTCGTTTAGTGCCATGATAACTTGAGTCATAGTAGGTAACAGTCAAATAATTATTGATTTGTTAACGTATTTAAGGTCAGTTCTAATTATTTTCATGTATTAAACCTACTTGAAGCCGCGAAAGGAGTTGTCCGTTTAGTACATCGCATACATTTTAAGGTACGATAATTCAGTATGTCAAGTTTTTTTTGGGAGGGTCCAACCGAAAACCATTTCGAGATAATTGTCTCAATAACAATATTTTATATCAAATTAAACATTGAAAAATTTGTCTCGGGCGGGACTTGAACACGCACTCTTCCAAACCGGGGAGGTGCGTTATCCAATTTCGCTATCGAGCCCACTATTCACACTACCCAGAGAACGAAATATTCATTCAATCTTTAATTTGATTCGAAATAGCACAATAATAATAGTTGAAATATTTTTTGTCTGAGATTTTAAAATGATAGGATTATAGATTTTTTAAATTAAATAACGTCGTTTGACGAGTAACGAGTCACGTCACCCGCTGGACCTGTAAACTCCTTGGCATACAAAAAATCTACTTAAAATAACTGGCCATGAAGAAAAAAAATTATTCAATATATCAGAATTTGCCATTCGATGTTTCCGTTTCTGTTTCCAGCATAGAGTTAGAAAGAGAAGGCAGGAGCTTTTTATTTTTTTAAATTATGCATGGTTTCTCTTCATGGAGTTCGAATAATTTACAGAGTACAGTTCAAAATTCAATTTTTATTGATAAACTCGAAGAATTAAAAAAAAGATGAAATAAGTTTCTTAAAATTATATCTTAAATCTGTAAAAAAATATAAAATAACAAAAATATGGCTAAACCACAAAAAAACTTGAAATACCGAATTGTGATTTTATCGAAACTATTATAAAACTGAAGTGTGTCTGTACATTGAAGATATTTACAAAAAAAAGATTACGATATGGTTTTTGGGTATCCCTGACTCGAAATAAACCTTTTTTAGAAAATTTGTCGGTCTCTTTGTTTGTTTGTTTGTTCGCGCATCACGCGAAAACTAGTTACTGAACCGATTTGATGAATTTTGTTTTGTTTGATAGCTTATGATCTGACTTAAAATCTGGTACATATACAGGGTCCAACTAAATATGCTGACACTTTTTTAAGGGGATGATCAGACCATCAAACTGAACAACTTTCTCTATGGGACCAACATCGAAATCGAGAAAAAAAAATCTACTGTCCCATACAAAACTGCAAACAGACTCGAGCCAAATGTATGGGACAGCTGATTTTTTTTTCGCGACTCGTGACTGACGACATTAATTTATTATTTTACATTATTTTTAATCAGAAAAATAACTATCTCATGGCTTTCGATTCAGACCGCCAAAAAAATTTAATGAAAACTATGGACATTGTTATGCCATTTATGTTCTGAAATAAATGAATTGATTTGACAAATCTTATTGATACCACTATTTGATCATTGTTGTTTGTTGACCTTAATGAAATGTTTTAAAAATTTTTTACAGAACATCCAAGAACAATGTCGAAAACCATCGTGTTAACAGCACTCCTAATTATCGGTCTAATCACACCCAACGTGATAGCGGTGAAAATGGATGATGCCATATACGAACCAAATAATTATTGCCCTGTTGGACAGGAAAAGAATATAGAGACGGGACTATGTCAAAAAATTGTGATATATTATCCTAAAGGGAGTTACGACCCTCAATACGATTACTACTATTGAGCATTAAGTCCCTTTATCGTGCAGTAGCGTGGCATCACAATATTTAACATTCTCCATCAAGAAATTTTAAATTAAATAGTGCTACGCCGACTTAATGAACCTCATCGCATTTTTCCGCGGCTCCATCCTTTTCTATCACTCAGGAACGTCATTTGCTAGAGCAAATAAGACAGCGGCAGCACAGTGAGTGCTGCAACTTTTCTCGCTCTAGCAAATGACGTTCCTGAGCGACAGAAAAGGATAGAGCGTGAAAAAATTAAATGCGGTGCTGCCAGATGAGGTTCAAGGCTCAACCCTTACTATATAGGGTCCTTCTTAATATGCTGACACTTTTTTAAGGGGATGCTCAGACCATCAAACTGAACATCTTTCTCTATGGCACCAACATCGAAATCGCGAAAAAAATATCAGCCCCTCCATACAAAACTACAAACCTACTCGAGCCAAATGTATGGGACAGCAGATTTTTTTTTCCCGATTTCCATGTTGGTCCCATAGAGAAAGTTGTTCAGTTTGATGCTCTGATCATCCCCTTAAAAAAGTGTCAGCATATTAAGAAGGACCCTGTATAAGGTTAAATTTAATTTGTTGGCGACACTTATAATTATAACGCATTTGGTATCTGTTACTGAGTACAATTGCGTGGCAATGCCGGCGGACATTGACCTCAGAATCATATGACAGGGGGGGCTCGGTCATATGATTCTGAGGTCAATGTCCGCCGGCGGCCGCATACTGTATGCACTGCTCTACCTTAATCATCAATACCGATTATAGACATTGATAATGCAATCTGTTATCAATGATAACAGATAACTTATCATTAATAAGTGCCCTGGTTAAGTTTCGCCAACTAATTAAAAATTACCCTATAATTATGACTGCAATAAATATAGAATCTGAGATATGTGTTTCATTTCTGCATTTCGTATTAATAGTAGATTACACACCGAGGGTAGGAAAGTAAGCAAGGTCTCAGATGATCTGAGGCTTTCTTATTTACTACCCGAGGTTAGTATACTATTCTTCTCCTCGACGGAGGTAGAAAGCGGCAACTTCGTTTAGCGCAGCGGGACGAAAATTGACACTTTCCGTCCGGAGGGGAGAAAATTAAGTTTAAATTTCCACCACCCAATGGTCGTGGTCGTACCCACGGTCCATTACAAGTGGAAACGGGCTCACTCCCCGTCACACTGGACAGCGTACCAAAGTACTACTAGTGAAACGTGTATTGTTCTGAGGCTTCAGACTATCTCTGACTACCCCCTCGAGGAATATAGTCGTGAGCATATGCTTATGGTGACAAAAAGGCCAAAGACTCGGCATGGCTGACAGGAATACCGGCTACAGCTGTTATTCCATCCTATATTACAATACTACAGGGAGTGAATTCAAAGCTAAGAAGACTCTCGCCAAAATTAGCTTCTATTAAAAAAAAACCGCATCGAAATCGGTCCACCCGTTTGGGAGCTACGATGCGACAGACAGACAGACCGACATAGGCGTCGACATATCCTGCATAGACCTACGATACTACTAAAAACCGGGCGTAATCTCGTCTAATCACGAGAGAAGCACCCATATATTTTTATGTGCGTGCTGACGCACTGTCGCGTGGTACAAAATGGTGTCAGGTTGTAGGACCTAAGCCAAGAACTGGTGCATCTGTGTGAGTATAGGTCTCTTGTAGAACAAACGAATATGTAGGACCTTGCATGCTTCGCATCTTTTTAGTGTCACATTACGTCCGCCTTTTTTTCAAGTCCGTGTGTTTAGCATGAAAGAGTTATAAAACGTTTTTCAAACGCTTAATATACCTATAACTTTTTGTTTTCTATTCTATTGTTATTTCGTTTGAACATTGTTTTATAGTTGTAAAATTTTGCATTTTTTTGTAATTCGTATAATAATAAGGTATGAATCACCAGGATCAGTCATCTCATCTGTAAACAACATGACCTTATTTATAAGGAAATTCCCAACACCTGTATGCATTAAATTATGCATACAGGTGTTGAGCGAGTCTTAATAACTTTTTTTTTAAATAAAAACTGGATTCATAGTGAATAACATAGCAGTCATTTGTTAAGGTATTTAAGGCCAGTTTTAAAGATTAGATAGGTATTAGACCTGCTAAAGGCCGCGACAAGAGTTGTCCGTTTTCCTCATCGCACATTTTAAGGTACGATAATTATTATTTACTACTAGAGTTTACCCGCGACTTCGTCCGCACAAATTATATACAAGATTTTCAATCAAATCATAAGCTATTAAACATAGATTAAATTAAAATAGCGGAAGATAGGCCACATTCTTGCATTACGCACTCGAAAATTGACCTAACGTTCATGTACTTACGAGTGAAAATTAACCCTTTGATCCTTCTTGTCCGTATTTTGTGCAAGAATATTTTATTTATACTTTTCATTACTTTTCACCGTGTATTTAAGGCCTCCGCTCATTGCAGCGATTTTATCGAGCGATAATATCGCTGCGATTTTTCGATAATTGTTTCCAGTACATTTTGTATGGGGACGCACGCGATCCTACACACTGCCGCGATATTATCGAGCGATAATATCGCTGCGATTTTGCGATAATTGTTCTCAGTACATTTTGTATGGGGACGCGCTCGATCCCACACACTGCCGCGATATTATCGCAACTCTTTCGTTCGACTACATTCAGTTGATAGTTAAGATGAGACAGCAGTTTTTTTCATTCTCGATTTCGAAGTTGGCTCCATACTGAAAGTTGTTCAGTTTGATGAGTAGAATACATGGTGAAGCTATCCAAACTTATATAAAACTAGTGTTTTCCCGCGACTTCGTCCGCACAAATTATATACCAGATTTTAAGTCAGATCATAAGCTATCAAACAAAAAAAGTTTCATCAAAATCGGTTCACTAGTTTTTGCGTGATGCGCGATCAAACAAACAAACAAACAAACAAACACACAAACAAACACACAAACAAACAGACAAAATTTCTAAAAAAGGTTGATTTCGAGTCGGGGATATTTAAAAACCATATCGTAATCTTTTTTTTGTAAATATCTTCAATGTACAGACACAGTTCAGTTACAGTTTTATAATAGTTAAGATAAAATTTACCCTGTAGGTAGACTCGTGAGTCGTGACTATGACGACATTATCCGACATTAATAATAGGTACTATTTTATAAAAAAATTTTTTTTTTTTGAGAAAATTATCTCGATATTTTTTTCGATTCAGCCCGCCAAAAAAAAACTAGACACGCCAAATACTATCTTAAATTTTTTTTGACAAATAAATGAAAACGAAAACTATGAAATTACAATGAAATGGAATTTATGTTCTGAAATAGATGATTTGATGTGATAAATCTTATTGATACCACTATTTAATATTTTGTTGTTGTCATGAATAAAATGTTTTTTTTACAGAAGATCGAGGAACAATGTCGAAATCCATCGTGTTAACGGCACTCCTAATTATCGGTCTAATCACACCCAACGTGATAGCGGCTGTCCCAGGTCCCATATACCAACCAAATAATTATTGCCCTGTTGGACAGGAAAAGAATATAAAGACGGGTCTATGTGAACTAAATGAGATATATTATCCTAAAGGGAGTTACGATTACGACTACGAGTGAGCGTTAAGAGACCTTTTACCGTGCAGTGGCATAACAATATTTAACATTTCTTTAACAATATTTGAAATTTTAAATTAAGAGAAGTTTATTCCGAGAGCGCAAATGCGCGCTGCATTCAAACGTAGGGGAGACTGGGGCTTGTTGTAACGGGGGTAAGAAGTAACAGTCCGTTTTCAACGCGAATTTTTTACATTTTCATTCATGTGTAGGGTGAAAGTTCATCTTATAAGGCGAGGCATTGTGTAAGTATTGATAGTTCCCTGTAGGAGAGCGCAATGAGAGTTGGTGAACCCAGGGTCAATTTCAGGCCGGTATTATAAAAAAAATTACACAAGTAAATTTTGATTTTCATATACCAGATTTAATTAAAATTTGATTGTTTTTCACCTAATAGCATAAAAATATATCTGGCATTTTATTTATGCGTTCGTTTTCTTCCATAGGTTAGTAGTTTTTAAGAAATGTTGACATTACGAAAATATGAGTCAGCGGGGTATGTAGTAACAAATTTTGGGGGCAAGTTGTAACATAAATTTCGTTATGTTAGAAGGGTAGGGTCCTAGCTATCTCAATAATAATCCAAATTCGACAGAAACAGACAAAATCATAAATAATTTGGCGTTACATCTTGAAAACCCAGAAATTGTTGAAAATAAAAACGAAAACCCCTAAAACGATATAAGTGAATCTTAAACTATCAATAAGTGCACAATTGAAGGTACTGGATCGTCCTCCTGGTCATTCAAACACACAAAAAAAGCCAACTCAGAATCTACCTGCCTTCTAAATCCAAGGATAACCATTCAGAAGAATTTTTCATCCTCTATGATATGAAAAACGCTGTCTTCTGTTAACTGACACACCGGAAAGTAATATGTTGTATAGAAAAAATAGAAAAGAAAGCAAAAGAGAAGGCGAAGTAAGAGGAAGTGTAGCAATGAAGCAAAGGTTAAATCAAAATGTGGTGTTTAGTCATGATTATTGAGATATTTTGTTCAGGGAACATACGAGGAGAAATGCTGTTGTTGATTATTAGAAGTACACTTATAGACACGTGGATTAAAATGTTTAAATATAATTACCATTAAATACGTTCGTTCATACTGTTTATTTAATAAATATAAACGTGCATTTTATTGAAAATAATGACGGTTTCTCATTGTTACAACCTGCCCCGAGCCTGTTACAACTTACCCCAAAGAAGGGGCAAATTGTAACACCTCCCATTTTTCGTTAAATGGTCTCTCATGGAGGATAGGAAGGGATTTAAAAAGGTTTGTCATCTGAATATAGTGCTCAAATAGTTACTCAACATACACACTAATTCAAAAATCTCAAAATGTTAATGAATTTGAAAATACAGGTATTTTCCCAAAAACTGTTACAACAAGCCCCAGTCTCCCCTACTATGGTGATATTTTCAATATTAACCAATTAAACTCAATGAAATTTTTCAGAAACAATCTAGAAACGAATCTCTATGCTTGTATGAAGTCAGATTTTCGTTAAAATATACAGTTTTAATTCTAGGATTAATTTAAGATTTGTATGGAAATCTTTGAGGCACTAACTTTAAAACTATACATGTTAACGAAAATGTGACTCTATACAAGCATAAGATTTGTTTCTAGATTGTTTCTGCAAAATTTCATTTACTTTAATTGGTTAGTATTGAAAATATCACAGTACGTTTGTATGGAGCGCGCCAACGGTAATATACCCTTAAAAAGTGCTACTCCTACTTACTTAAAAGCCTACAATAATAACTACTACATACCAACATACACATATAACATAACATAACATTCGTTTTGGTGTAAATAAAGAATATTTCATTCATTCTTTAATAACAATCACCTAAATAAAGAATCAAAGATATTTGTTTTGTTTCTGCGTTTCTATGGAACGGCTGATTTTTATTCGCGATTCGAATGTTGGTAGCATAGGGAAAATTGTTCAGTATGATGGTCTGAAGCACCCCTTGTGTTAGGTAGGTAAAGCCCGACCAGAAATATAAAAAACCTCGCCGTGTTGCGGAAAATAAGCGGAACTAATTTGGGTATGACACTGACATTAAAGGTTAGTATAGTCGATTGCAGCGCCGCCCCCAAAACAGGTTTTTTATATTTCTGGTCAGGCTTTATTTGATTGATTGATTTAAAGTGCGTCCACTATGTTTGCAGAAGCGCGTACAGACGATTTTTACGCAATAGTTAGAAAGAAAACCGGCTCACTTATGTTTAGGACGCGACGCAGTAACAACGGCATCCTGGATATGATCTCTAACAAATTGGACTGCCCTATCCTAAATCACTGGGTTGGTGTGCTTATTAAATAGACTAGTCTATTTGGAATAGCCTGCATAGGGCCGCTAGGCCCCCTCTTGTTAATATTAAATAAATATATAATGTTTTGTCACTAACGTATATCTTAAGTCATTGTTACTAACACCTCTATGGATCTATGATCTGATGCAAAATAAATGAATTGAATTGAATTGAATCTACACATTGTGCATTTTTATTTTTGTACCTACCTATTTGTGTAATGTGTTCCATAACTGTTTACTAACATAGTCTGTAAGTTTTTTAGTATAAATTTAATTGTTACTAACAAAGTTGTCCGAAAATAAATGATTATTATAATCACGGGCAATTAAGTCCCGGACTTTTGGAAGGCGTGCATGGAGCCGAAGCCAACATGTAGAGGCCCGTTCAAAAGACAAGTTAATCTAAATGTAAGGGATACACATGGCGGATACCATCTCCGAGCGCACAACATGATACACACGGGGATGGTCCCCGCCGGGTGCAAAGACGAGACGAGACGGTGTCGCGACACCTTACACACTGCAGCGATTCCGCGATTCGCGTCACGCATGCGCCCTTCACTGAATGTAGTAGGTAGAAAGAGATTGCGTCAGGTTGCGATAATATCGCGGCAGTGTGTGGGATCGAGCGCGTCCAGATACAAAATGTACTGAGAACAATTATCGCAAAATCGCAGCGATATTATCGCTCGATAATATCGCGGCAGTGTGTAGGATCGCGCGCGTCCCCATACAAAATTTACTGAGAACAATTATCGCAAAATCGCAGCGATAATATCGCTCGATATTATCGCTGCAATGAGCGGAGGCCTTTAAAGTAAACATGTACAAAGGGCGAGCTTATCTCTAAAAAAGATTTTTTAAAGTTTTTTAGTTTTTGCTCTAAACTTAAAATCGACAAAACATGCAAGCGTGAAAGTTGATGTGATTATATATACCTAGACCTTACTGTAAAGATGTGTAAAGTTAATAAAAAATATTTTAAAAACGGCCAAGTGTGTGTCGGGCTACCGCTAAAAGGATGCCGGTGTTTTTTACCCGACTGCGCGACGCAAAGGAAGGGTAGTGTGTTTAACAGCCTATGTACTCGTATGTATATGTATGTATGTAAGTTTGTATTAGAGAATGTATTAGAAATGTATTAGAGATCGATGTAAATTGAAAGAAGATGTTGTGACAAGAATAGAGAAGGGTATGCTTCGTTGGTTTGGTCATGTGGAGAGGATGAGTGATAGCAGATGTACGAAAGAGATATATGGAGCTAAAATGAGTGGATGTGTCGGCAGAGGGCGCCCTCGTAGGACGTATTCTGACCAAATCAGTTGCGTCCTACAAAAAGGGGAGGTGCGGAGTACTCGAAACCGACGGGCATGTATGAAGAGATGTATGGATGTGAATGAGGCAAAAGATGTATGTAAGGATCGTAGTAGATGGCGCGCTCTAGTCTCTGCCTACCCCAATGGGAAAGAGGCGTGACGTTATAGATAGAGATAGATAGATGCAAGTTTGTACCTTTGTGGCACACTAGAGACCAAACGCGTGGACCGATTTTGATGATTCTTATGTCAATCGATTTGTCTTAATCTTGCAATGGTCACTAAAGACATGTCAGAAATCAAAATTCAATATAAGGCGACATAGACATGTTACTCTAGCGATAGACAAGCTCGTTCAAACAAACAACATGTCACACAAAACAACACAAAATGACACATTGCGGTCTGTCATTGCCATAGTGACGAAGTGAACTCGGGAACATCAATCAGGTGCGTACACCTCATTCAAGTGGAACATGTTGCTTCTATGAAAGGGCAAGTCTATCGCTAGAGTTTAAGTTTATGTATGGCGACAACTAGACGCCATATTGTGAAAAATAAAAAAATGAAAGATGACGTACTATGTCGAGTGGGGTATCATTGAATCTCTTCAGAGATAAGCTCGCCCTTTGTACATGTTTTCTCAACTTTGTATATTTTTATGTTTTTGTGTGCAATAAAGTGTTATAATTATAATTAATTGAATAGGTATTTGAAAATCATCTTTAGGTTTCTAACATCATTTTTCATTTCGGATGACCATTTTTTGTAAATTTTTGGTAATTGTTGGTACGGAATCCTCGGTGCGTAACTCCGACTCTATCTTGACTTTTTATTAAGGCTAGGATATCCCAGTGCAAGCGTCTCTTTCTTGCAAGCATACGTTTACAATTAGCCATCAGTTTTTCGTCAATATATTTGCTCATGGGAGTTTCTAAGCTAAAACTTCTCCCGAGTTCACTAGAAATATTTAATGTATTTAGTTAAGTACAAGAATAAAACGTTAAATATCAGCAGTTTAATCATAGTATTGAAAAAACATAACAAAAAGGGGTAACTTTGGGATTTTTTTCTATCGAGTAAACTTAATCTAATCGTGTAATTGAGAACAGTAGCCCGTACAGACCCTTCATGGGCAACTCATCCCACACACGACTCATCCCGCGGGCTCAGTTGACCGCTACTTTTTATGTTGGGGGCGACTCGGACCACTCGGTCAACTCATCCCGCGGTGGATTAGGTAAATAGTAGCAATTCGGTTCTGGCACTCGCCGGCCGCTACCGCGGCACCGCTCGCTCCGCTCGCTCGGCTCGTGCGCTGTGGTCACAAGAAACCTAACATGCTCGTCGCTTCGCTCCTCGCTAACCTAACCGTCTGAGTTGGAAAAGGGGGTTTCCCCATTCACTCCCGCCCCCATCCACCGCGGGATGAGTAGACCCCTTGGGAAATGAATGGGCCGAGTCACCCCCGACAAAATAAAAGGTGTCAACTGAGCCCGCGGGATGAGTCGTGTGTGGGATGAGTTGCCCATGAAGGTCATCCGCCCGATCCTTAAATAAGACATAATTTAATTTCAGACTTTAAAACACAGTTTAAAACACTTTCGTTCGTGTTCAAAAAACGGCCTCGACGGGATAAGAGCGTCATAATGTACCTACTCATAAATATTTTCTTGGAATATATCCATGCCTTAGTAGAGCGTCAGCAGTGGCGCGTTGCGAAGAGCTATGGAAACTCAATCTTGAGGTCCGGGTTCGAATCCGCACGGACCACATGCCATGTACCAATGAGTTTTTCTAACTTATGTACGAAATACCGACTACTCTCAAACGGTGAAGAAAAACGTCGTGACGAAACCTGCATACGCTGAAGAAGAAATTCCGATGCGTATGTGAAGTCTACCAATCCGCATTGTGTACGCGTGGTGGACTAACGTACATACACCCTCCCTGAGGAGTAGGCCTGTGCCTGTGCCCTGCAGTTGGACGTATATAGGTTGTAATAATGATGATGTCTTAGTGCAATATAAGTGTCTTAGACCCGATTTCACCAACGGGGCCGTTATCCGAGAAAAGCTATCCCATATAAAAAATTATACTCTACATTTATTCTCTGATAACTTCTATTACGTTTCACCACTGCACACAGTGGCATAAGATAACTTTACTTTGGTAAAGTGTTTTTGGTTATCTGTGGCGAGTGAAATGAACGAATGAATATGGAATGAATGCGAATGGATGAGAGTGCAGTCAAAATGAATACGTCATTTTATCTGTACAATAACAGAGCGTAGCAGGGTATATTTAATTACGTCGTGTTATACGTTTCATTCAAAATGTGTCAAACGTGTTTGTTAGTGTTTGTTTTGTTAACGGTGTTGTTGTAGAGAGTTGTGTTTATCGGTTGCTTGTGATTTTTACTGGTTTTTCATATGACACGATGCACAGAAACTATAAAAATCAAGTGTATGTATGTAGCTAGAAGATAGCTAGCGTACACATGGCGGGACTCGAATTACTTGATAGGTCTTCAAAAAACGGAGATATAAATAAGTACTTAAATCTTTTGACCAAAAAAATTTTTGACCTAGGCACGTTCAACCTATTGAAATTACTCAAATAGTAGATAGGATGTATAGGCCCACGAACCGATAACCAGACCTCCTGTCATACATATTACACAATCATATAGGTACCTACATATTATTTCATACTAACACCTCTCGGATATAAATTCCAATTGATGTTCAATAATAAAATTTAGGCTGCTGCTTTAGATAAACAAAATCTTATCATGAAATCCTTTTCGTCATAGATGTTAAAACGCTCATTTCTTTCTCTTAACCACCTTGGACGCCTTGATATACCTAATAAAATACTCATCTTCACTATCGCTTTCACTGTCCGATACCATTCTTATCAAACGCTGCATTTCTCTAGAGAGATAAAACAAAACTGCCAAGAAAGGACCTTTTCTAATTAGTTATCTAAAATTCTAAACAACCACGTTTGCAGGTACAGAGGACGTCGGTCACTCTGTTGCACATCTGGTGCACATCTGGTACGGTACACAATGCTCTCTCAGCTGACATCAACGTTCGGCGCCATTTTTAACAGAGGAATATATCCTTTTACCGCCGAAATTGGCGGTATTAAAACTATACTCGTATATCTTCGTTATTCTTGTTGGTGAAATGAAAATTTGGTTATCTGAGTGCAAGTTAAGGGTTTATCCTTAGACTAAGACTTATACGACTTTGGTGAAATTGGGCCTTAGTGGAATACTGATTTCCCATTGGTACGGAACCCTCCGTGCGTAAGTCCGACTCTAACTAGGCCTTTTATTAATGTCAGTTCTCTTTATTATTTTCCTGGATTAGATCAGGTTGAGGCGGCAAACAGAGCGGTCCGTTCAGTGCATCACATACTTTATTTAAGGTAGGATTATTGTGGTTATTATTTACTAACTACTAACTGTTAGTGCTTAGTATGCTGCGAGATCGAATAAGAAATGAAGAGATCCGCAGAAAATCTAGAGTAGCAGACATAGTCCAAAGAATTCAGTATTATAAATTAATGTACGATTTGTATGACCACTGGCTTTTCGGTGAAGGAAAACATCGCGAGGAAACCTGCATGCTTCAATTACGAGGCACGTATTGTTCCATTACAAGTGGCGACGGGCTAACTCCCCGTCACACTGAAGGACAGAGTTTCGGTACTACTAGTGAAATGTGGATGTTCTGAGGTTTCAGAATATCTCTGAATAACTCATCGGGGAATATAGTCGTGAGCATATGCTATGCTATTCCTATGCTAACATGGAAAATATTGTTATTTTCGATTCAGACCTCAAAAAAAACTTGGCGTAGGTACTAGATTCTGCTAAAAGGCTATAGTCATATAACGGAGTTCTAATGTCAGTTCTCTTTATTATTTTCCTGGATTAGATCAGGTTGAGGCGGCGAACAGAGTGGTCCGTTCAGTACATCACATACTTTATTTAAGGTAGGATTATTGTGGTTATTATTCTGTACATAATATTTAAGTCTAAAATGTATAACTACTATTCTATATTTTAAAAAAATGGGTGCTATCTTGGGTATGTGATGATTTTGCCAATGTCTAGTTTTTGTAGCAAGAGTGCTTGACGTTGTACGGTAACTTATGTATTTTGGTGACTTCAAGGATTGAATGAATGAATGAAATATTCTTTATTTACACCAAAAATAAATTACAAAGCACAAACGGAAATAAACTGATTATGGTACAAATAAGGCGGTCTTATCGCTAAAAAGCGATTTCTTCCAGACAACCTTAGGGTAGAGGAAATATAACATTGGATTGTTTTTCGAAAAGAACACTATCTTGAGCCACCACTGGAGCTTCGTTGTAGGCCGGGGAGGGGGCAACCAACAATCGACTCGCGATGCGACTACCCTATAGCAGACCTACAACGCGACTCGTCTAAAATGTAAATTGTCTGAATAAAGGGCTTATTTATTCTTTCATTCATTCATTCATTCATATTGTGGTTATTATTACTAACTACTAACTGTGAGAGCTCGCTCTAGTCATCATCATCATCATCAGCCTATAATACGTCCCACTGCAGGGCACAGGCGTACTCTCAGGGAGGGTGTAGAGCTCGATCTAGTATTGTGACAATTCGGTATGTCAAGTTTTTTTTGGGAGGGCTAAATCGAAAACCAGTTTTATATAAAAAAAAAATGATGTATTAATGATGTAGTAATTAATTGACTTCATGCTTGTGCGTTAGCACCGCATTTCCGCCAATGTCGAGTGGTTTGAGGGAGTATCTATCCAATCTCGAGGATTGTTTTTGAGTAAGAACAACTGAGAAGGATTGTGGAGCCTCGTGGCAGGCTGAAACGCGAACCGCGCGAACATCACGCGAGAGACAAGTGTTCGGGGCAAACCCTGCAACGTGACAAAGCATAAGCATATGCTCACGACTATATTCCCCGAGGGGGTAGTCAGAGATATTCTGAAACCTCAGAACATCCACGCAACGTGACACCTTTGAGATAATTGTCTTACTAACAAAATTTTCTATGTCAGACATCCTAAAATGAAAGGATTACTTACAGTTATTTTTAATAAAATAACGTTGTTTTTAGGTCCAACGAGTGAAACGAGTGACGTCACTCGTTGGACGTGCAAACTCCTTGGTAAACTTAAATTCAACTTAAAATAACTGGCTATTAAGGAAAAAAACAATATATTGTCAGAATTTGACATTTGATGTTGCCGTTTTTGTTACCAGTTGAGTTAGAAAGAGAAGGCAGGTGATTTTTATTTTTTTAAATTAAGCAAATATTCTCCATGGAGTTTAAATGATTTTTTCGCGACCACTTTTGTCTTTTACAAATTACTTACAGTTAAAAATTTAATTTAACTCAATTTAAATAAACTCGATGTATTGCAAAAAAAGAAATTTATTTCTTAAAATGATGTCTTTTATCCGTAAAAAATATAAAAAAAGATTTTTTTTTTATATATATAATATACTTAGGCCCACTTGCGCCAACCTGGGTTAGCAATAAACTCCAGGTTAAGTTGGTAACCCATGATTTTTTGTAGAGAAAAACAACTGAAAGAGCCATTTTATCCGGAGTTAATTGCTAACCCGTGGTTGGCGCAAGTGGGGCTAAGTATATTATATATAAACAAATTTTTTGTTCTTTTAGCCTTTGGCCCACTTGCGCCAACCACGGGTTAGCAATTAACTCGGGATAAAATGGCTCTTTCAGCTGTTTTTCTATAAAAAAAATCATGGGTTACCAACTTAACCTGGAGTTTATTGCTAACCCATGTTGACGCAAGTGGGGCTTAATAAAACATTCTAACACTCAGTTGCAGAAACGTCCAATAAATCTCTTGTTGTTACTTTTTGTCTTGTTGACGTAGTTAAAACTAACAAACGATTTAATGGAGGATTAACTTTAATGAGCGTTTCTGCAACTGAGTGCAAGTACACATACAGGGTGTAAAAAAACACCCTATCACTATGTATAGATAAATATAGATATAGGTAGATTAACTATCTTTTTTTACAGAACTTCGAAGAATAATGTCGAAAACCGCCGTGTTAACAACACTCCTAATCATCAGTATAATCACGCCATACATAATGGCCCTCCCCATCGATTTTGGTTGTCCTTTAATAGGTGACAAAAGTCATATGTGCCCTGTTGGGATGGCATGGAATATAAATACGGGAACTTGTGAGATAAATGAGACATACCTTGAATTGGATTACGACGGTCAATACGAGCGTTAAGGGTATATTATTCGGAGCGCGCTCCATACGAACGTACTATGGTGATATTTTCAATACTAACCAATTAAAGTCAATGACATTTTGCAGAAACAATTTAGAAACATATTTCTATGCTTGTATGAAGTTAAAATGTATAGTTTTCAAGTTACAGTGTCTCAAAGATTTCCATACAAATCTTAAATTAATCCTAGCATTGCAACTGTATATTTTACCGAAAATCGGACTCCATAGAAGCATAGAGATTTGTTTCTAGATTATTTCTGCAAAATTTCATAGACTTTAATTGGTTAGTATTGAAAATGTCACCATAGTACGTTTGTATGTGGCGCGCATTTTCGCTCTCGGAATAAAATTCTCTTAAGAGTCTTTTTACCGTTCAGTGGCGTGGCATAACAATTTAAGAAATCTCAATCAAGAAATCTTAGGTGAAAAAAGTGCTACTCCGACTTACTATGAAAACCCAATAAATAAAGAATCTAAGATGTTTGTTTCATTTCTGCGTCTCGTATCTAAACTAGGGTGAAATCCTCATTAGCATCCTTTTAAACTATACTAGTGTTTTCCCGCGACTTCGTCCGCACAAATTATATACCAGATTTTAAGTCAGATCATAAGTTATCAAACAAAAAAAGTTTCATCAAAATCGGTTCAGTAGTTTTTGCGTGATGCGCGAACAAACAAACTAACTAACAATTTTGTCAATAGATGGCGCTGCACGTTTTTAAATCGCGCTATCGAATGTTATTTCAATTTATATGAAGAGAACCGCTACTTTTTTATTCCTCATGATTTTAAGGTTTTATAATAGTTAAGATATAAGATATGAGTCTACCCATAAAACTGAACAACTTTTACTATGGCAGCAAACCGATCGGAGCAATAAAAATCTGCTGATGCATATATTTGAGTCGAGTAGGCCCGCAATTTAGTATGGAACAGCAGATTTTTTTTGCTCCGATCATCGGTTTGCTGCCATAGTAAAAGTTGGTTCAGTTTGACGAGTGTACTCTTAGTTTAAAAGGATGCGTATGATATCAATTTCACCCTGAAAAACTGTAATAGAAGTGTGCCTGTACATTAAAGATATACAGGGTAAATTCGGTATGTCAAGTTTTTTTTGGAGGTCTAAATCGAAAACCATTTCGAGATAATTGTCTCAATAATCATATTTTCTATGTCAGACATTTTAAAATGAAACGATTACAGATATTTTTAATAAAATAACGTAGTTTTTCGGTCCACGAGTGACGTCACTCGCTGCCCCTGCAAACTCCTTGGTAAACATAAAATGAACTTAAAGTAACTGGCCATTAACTACCTACTGCTATATTTAAAAAAATTAAAACCTGCCTCCTCTTTCTAACTCTATGCTGAAAACAGATACGGCAACATCAAATGTCAAATTCTGTCATTGTGACAGTATTTTTCTTAATGGCCAGTTACTTTAAGTTCATTTTATGTTTACCAAGGAGTTTGCGCGGGAGTCGCGGGAAAACACTAGTATAATAATATTATTCATGCTAAATTCAAGCATATCTGACACAGCTTTTCCGGAAAAGTTAAAACCCACTTCGCACATAGCCAATACAATACGTATAAGGAAACATTGTTACCACAATTGGTATATCTTTATTTGGTAAAACGAATGTGTAGCAATATTGCCTTATTCGAGCAGTGAACAATTTAATGTCAGTTCTCATTAATATTTTCCTGGATTAGATCAGCTTGGGGCAGCGATAAGAGTGCACCAGTGCATCGCATACATTATTAAAGTTGAGACAATTTTGATTTCTTATTTACTTAACTAAAAAAAAAGATCTCGTACTCTACACGCCTTTGGGCACATTGAAAATGAGCTCAATAAATGTGAAATGAAATAATTATTCATGAAACAGCAAATTTTTTAAAATTCATAACTACAAAAATTTTAATCGTGTTCAAAAAGAAAATAAAACCCACCAGATATTGATCCAAGTACAATATAAAAATTAAAAAAAAAACGTTAAAAATTATTATTTTCTCAAACATGCTTGGAAATTTGAACATTATTTTGACAACCTTCTTCGAGATAAATCGAAATTGCTGTATTATGCGAGCAGCGGCCGGCAATATTTGTATGAAAATTCATATCTGTCGTGGTTTAGCAGCCAACTAAATTACATAGTAAACTCATATCTGTCGTGTAATTTAAAAATGGAACGATCTTTTACTCCGAAACATGGCAACCTAGGAGGTAACTTAGCAAAAGTTTTATTTAAATTTCGAACTGGCTTGCAAATATAATGAATTAAAAAACGAATGGACACATTAACCACAGATTAATAATAAGTTACTAGCTTTAAGGCTAGGTTATCACACTGCAAGCGTCTCTTTCTTGCAAGCATAAGTTTACAATTAGCCATCCCGCTCCAATTGAAAGCAGGATCGCAAAAAAACGTGTTTTTCGTCAATATCTTTGCTCATGGGAGTTTCTAAGCTAAAACTTCTCCTGAGTTCACTAGAAATATTTAATGTATTTAGTTGAGTACAAGAATAAAACAAGTTAAATATCAGCAGTTTAATCATAGTATTGAAAAAACATAAAAAGGGGTAACTTTGGGATTTTTTTCTATCTAGTAAACTTAATCTAATCGTGTAATTGAGAACAGTCGCCCATCCGCCCGATCCTTAAATAAGACATAATTTAATTTCAGACTTTAAAACACAGTTTAAAACACTTTCGTTCTTGTTCAAAAAACGGCCTCGACGGTATAACAGCGTCTTAATGCAGGAAAAATTATTGTTGTTCGTCATTGATTTTGAAAAGTGGATTGATTTTAATTTCCGCGCATTGTTTTAGAACATTTTTTTTGAGAACATCAGAACATACAAGCCTTGGCCACAACTAGGCATTGATGGACATTGGACTTACGTATGTGTGCCTCGGCTTCGCCTCGGCCCTTATATACACGTTCGTCCATCAGTGCCTCTTTTGCTGGCCACTGCAGTAATGTACTATTAAATACCTTAAAAAGTAACTTCGTAATAAATTGACGGAAAGTAGATTATAGTATACCCGGATAATTGTTCACCGGGTTTCCACCGAGTTTTCCAAGTTAACGAGTAATAGTCGACCAACTTATAAAATGTACATTTTAGGGCCTGTTTCACCACTTCTGAATAAGTTCTTGTTAGCTTATCCGACAGATATTTTGACATAATTTCATACAAAATATGTCAAACTATCTGTCGGACAAGCTAACAAGAACTTACCCAGAAGTGGTGACACAGGCCCTTAGACTTTATTAGCCGTTAAACCGTTGTATAAAACAAAAAGTCCCCATCAAAAACAAAATAAAACCCACCAGATATTGAACCAAAGTACAACTTATAAAAAATAAAAAAAACTTTGAAAATTATTATTGAAATGCATTAAAAAGTGAAAGTAAAAGTGTCCTCGTAATAAATTGACGGATTACGATTAGATAGTAGATATAGTATACCCGGATAATTGTTCACCGGGTTTCCCCCAACCAACGTACTATAGTAAAATGATTTTGAGGATAATAATAAGGATGCCCTGGTGATAAAAGAAATATTTGGACTTCCTCAGAAGGTCGACTCCTGACGTATGAGATCAACGGCCCGCGGAAACTATGGCAGTTAGGGATATGGACCTTAAACAAATGTCATAGTGGACCCTGGTCAGATTTGGATAGCAGTGAAAAAAAAAACCAGAATAGCGAAATCCAAGGTGACTGCCATGTAAATTTCAAACGCGAAACCATTAATGATTCAACGAACCGACGAAAAATTTGTATCCGGGGGTTTCAGGGGTCGCTGATTAAGAATATAAAATCATTTTGTTTTTATTTTCAACATTCATGACCATACAAATATTCGCCATACAAATTTCATAATTTTTGATATGCTGTTACTTTCTCGGCCCTGTAGCCCTCAAAGGTTAAGTCCTATGATAAAAGTGCATAGAACTTGTTTTGTAGAAAATTTTGTCAGGTTTAATTTGTTTGTACAAAACTTTCCATAAAACTTAAATAAATTCCGAGAAATACGCGAAAAATGAAAAAAAATTCACCTTTAGAGCCCTTCCTCGAGCTAGGAAATTCGGGAGTGCCAACATCGAAATTAGAATTCAGCAGGTCCGAATTAGTAAAAAAATTAAAAAAAAAAACATTTGGCCAAACGTTACCCAAAATGCCGCTAAAATTGAAATCCGTGGAATATGGTGAACTACTCTAATGGGACTAGCAGAGGTAGGTAACATAGATTGTACGGTAAAAAAATTTCTCTAGTGTCATTAAAATACAAATACAAATATATTTATTCAATAAATTCGGTTCGGATACATGCGGTATGAGTGATAGTGTTGGGCACAGCTCTAGGCACAACACGCAGGTTGTGTCCGTCACCGTCATACTGATACCAAACACTCTCCTCTTGACTTTTATTTACATTATCGTAATTACAATTTATACTGGTTGCAGCGACACACAACGGTTAACTAAGTATAATAAATTAATACAATAAATAATAATCTCAATTGCATGAACAAGTTCGATAGTAGGTATACTGCTGACGACCTACCTGGTAGGTCAGCGACATATGGGCCGCAGTGCTCATGACTCACACCTTGAGTCAGAATCGTATAGCATTCCACAGTGTTAGCACTGCCCCAATGTCATTGTTTGAGCTTTAGCGAAAGTGTTAACAATTTAGAAATGGAATGCAATGAAATTAACATTTTTTTTTTCATTCTTTATCCAGGAAGGAAACGGAAGAATACGTTTGTATGGATAAAAAGGTACTACCCGCTTAAATTAAATGCCATGTAATTCTTAATTACAGAACCACAAGAACAATGTCGAAAACCGTCGTGTTGACAGCACTCCTAATAATCAGTGTAATGACGCAACGATGCAGCGGCGAGTCAGCGGAGCCGGTCGACTCTGAGATGAACGCCGCCGACGCCATGTTGTTCATATACAAGACCGTGTTGGCGCCGTACATGATGGCGTATGACAATGATTTCGGTAATACATTTACGAATAATGAGAATGGTGGATGTCCAGTCGGATCGGAATTGAGTACTGTTACGAAAGTATGCGAAGTGATACCAAAAAAGTATGGTAAAGGAGAATTAGATCCCGAATACCCTGACCTCCTATACTAGACCCACAGTGTCATATAAAATCTTAGCAAATTTTTGTGCACATTGACGGAAAAAACCGCACAAATTAAGTATGCATGCTGCTGGTTGTCACTAATACGTTGTATTTGATTCATAAACATAGTCGTATTTCGCTTGTTAACTGTCAGCTAGTACAAAAAAGAGCTCATCCGAGCTCTTTTGGTTGTGCCATTTTTCGAACGTTGATTGTGAGTCTAGTTTGTATATAAGATGTCTATGCCCGAATACGAGTTTTATTTATGAAAACTCTCAAAATCTTTATTACCGAACGAAAACTCTTTTCAAACGGACAACTAAGGGTGCATCGAGCCTCCAGTGCTGTATACAGGTTGCAAGGAAAAGTATCATTAACCTTTAAATTTAAACCACATACTCTACCCATCAAACTGAACAACTTTTACAATGGGAGCAAACCGATCAGGGGTGCGATTTTTGAATCTCATTCCGTGAGCTGGCAATGGAGAGGGATGAATGTGTGACTGATTGTTGTATAAAGATTGAGAATGAAAAAGTGCAACAAGTTAATGAGTTTGTGTATTTAGGATGTATGTTTACTAGAGACGGGAAATCTGAGGGTGATGTGCATAGGCGAGTAACAGCGGGAAATAAAGTGAACGGTGCTTTGCATACCATTGTGGCTAGCCAATTGGTGTCCAAAAGGGCGCGACTTGCTATACACAATGGTGTGTTGGTGCCTACACTTATGTATGGCAGTGAGTGTTGGGTATGGCAGAAGAAGCATGAAAGTAAAATTAATGCTGTTGAAATGCGTTCCTTGCGAAGCATCTGTGGAGTTACGCTGAGAGATAGAGTGAGAAATTGTGTGATTAGAGATCGATGTAAATTGAAAGAAGATGTTGTGACAAGAATAGAGAAGGGTATGCTTCGTTGGTTTGGTCATGTGGAGAGGATGAGTGATAGCAGATGTACGAAAGAGATATATGGAGCTAAAATGAGTGGATGTGTCGGCAGAGGGCGCCCTCGTAGGACGTATTCTGATCAAATCAGTTGCGTCCTACAAAAAGGGGAGGTGCGGAGTACTCGAAACCGACGGGCATGTATGAAGAGATGTATGGATGTGAATGAGGCAAAAGATGTATGTAAGGATCGTAGTAGATGGCGCGCTCTGGTCTCTGCCTACCCCAATGGGAAAGAGGCGTGACGTTATAGATAGATAGAGATAGATAGATAGATTCCGTGAGCTCAGCAGTTTAAAATGTCAAAATTACTATGGAGATAGGTACGCATCTTTCTACTGCTGATTTGACTTTAAAAAATCGCACTCCTGAAGTATGATTTTTGAGAGTCAAATAAACAGTAGAAAGATGCATGAGAACGCTTTTGCAAGAGATTTAAAAACCGTTCAAGCTCACCGATGACATTCAAAAATCGCACGCCTGAGCAAAAAAAATCTGCTGTTGGATACATTTGAGTCGAGTAGAGTGCTCTGATCGGTTTGCTCCCAAAGTAAAAGTTGTTCAGTTTGATGGGTAGAGTATGTGGTTTAAAGGTTAATGATACTTTTCCTGTTTTTCTTTTCTTTTTACTTTTCTTGTTTGTTACTTTATTCTGAACTAAAACATTCAAGTTTGGTGAATGAAAATTATGCGCAAAAAGGCGCCATTTTTAGGCATTGGCTTTTATGTCAAGCCAAAAAACCGATGTATTTCATATAAATATTGTAAAAAATTTCATTTGTAACCATTCATGTCGGGTTTCTGTATATTTGTTTTAAGTTATATTATTTTTATTATGACTAGGTACTGTCGTGTCCAGAACTGAAAAATTAATGAATGTATGTTCTGTTTTGGTGTGCAATAAAGTATAATTGATTGATTGAAAAATAAAAATAAATGTATAGGAAAAGCAAGAAATTTGGTTTATATTTGAGTCGCGTCGGTACTGTAGTTTTGTATGAAACAGCAGATTTTTTTTTTCATGATGTCTGCATAGTAAAAGTTGTTCATTTTAATAGTCTTAACCACCTTCAAATTACTGGGGTGTTTTGTTACACCCTGTATAGGGTGGAAACTTAGAACGTCACCGGGTGGAAATGATATGCTTAGATTACTTAATCAAAGGAGATAGGAGGAGTATGAAAGATAGATATACGACGACACGTAAACGAGAGACAGCAATATGAAAAATTAACATGACCTTAAAAATCATTCCACTTTAATATTTCAATATAGTAATCAACCTATACAATAAAGGGTCCTTCTTAATATACTGACACTTTGTTAAGGGGATGATCAGACCGTCAAACTGAACAACTTTCTCTATGGGACCAACAATTAACATCGAAATCGCGTAAAAAAATCTGTTGTCCCAACATTTGGCTGAAGTAGGTTTGCAGTTTTGTATGGACCAGCAGATTTTTTTTCGCGATTGGTTTCGATTTTGGTGCCATAGAGAAAGTTGTTCAGTTTGACGGTCTGATCATCCCCTTAAAAAAGTGTCAGCATATTAGAAGGACCCTTTACTGTTATAGGTATAGGTATAAGGGGTCGCGGGTTCGAATCCCGTAAGGGACAAATATTTGTATGACGAATATGAATATTTGTACCCGAGTCATGGATGTTTGTATCTATATATGTATTCTGTCGTTGTCTAGTTATCATAATACAAGTCCAGGCTAGATTCTGGAACTTTAAATGTGACTAGATAATTTGTGTGACATGTTGACATTATTATACTTCGTCATTTTTACACTTCGACTTTATTAGACTTAGACATTTGTCATTTTTATACCTAGTCATTATTCATTTAAGACATTAGTCGACTAAATCCA
The DNA here is from genome assembly GCA_963693445.1 of Agonopterix heracliana. NCBI lineage: Eukaryota > Metazoa > Arthropoda > Insecta > Lepidoptera > Depressariidae > Agonopterix > Agonopterix heracliana. Next base: position 1,765,067 of record OY856334.1, read on the forward strand.
CTGTCCAAGATATTTATATGTATATTTAATTAAATCTTGAAAAAATTGGAGAAATGAAACGAAAAAATGCGGAGAGAACAAACCCAATTACCAATTCTGCGATCTCATTTATATTATAATACCTACTAGTTCAGTCAAGATGTACATCCGTGCTTGCAAAAGGTCAGGTCGTTCTGAATTTTTTATATGTTGTTAGGACCTAAACCAATATTAAATTGCCAAATTTGCAATTTCCAAAGTGATGTGCGAGCGGTAGGGTAACCAAAAAACCATAAAATTTTCGGACTTTTTTCAGTTTTTCGCTTATTTCTCTGAATCTATAATTCGTATCGAATAGTTTTGTAGGTATAATTTTATTCTGACAAAATTTCCTACAAAAAAAGTGGTGTGCACTTTCCTCATAGGACTTAACCTTTGATGGCTAGAGGGACGAGACAGTAACATCATTTCAAAAGTTATGAAATTTGTATGGCGACCCTCTTGAAAGTTGAAGATAAAAACAAAATGATTCCATATTCTTAATCAGCGACCCCGAAAACCCCCGGATACAAATTTTCAGTCGGTTCACTGAACCTTTAAAAGCTGCGTTGGCGTTTGAAATTTCCATGGCAGCCATCTTGGAATCGCAATTTTGGATTTTTTTTCACCGCCAACAAAATCTGACCAGGGTCCACTATGACATTGTTCAAGGTCCATACCCCTATCTGTCATAGTGTCCGCGGGCCGTTGACGTCATCCGTCAGGATTCGACCTTCGGAGGAAGTCGACATATTCCTTTTAACATCAGGGCATCGTTATAATGTTCCCTAAATTTCATCCTTGTACTATAAGGTAACCCGGAGATCAATTGGAGGTATCTGGTCGATCCCCACCACTTTTCATAGATAGTAGATAGATGCCCGGATAATTGTTCACCGGGTTTCCCCCGACCAACGTATATTAAAATTATTTTGGAGATCATTATAAGGATGCTCTGGTGTTAAAAGGAATATTTCGACTTCCTCAGAAGGTCGTATCCTGACGGATGACGTCAACGGCCCGCGGACACTATGACAGATAGGGGTATGGACCTTGAACAATGTCATAGTGGACCCTGGTCAGATTTTGTTGGCGGTGAAAAAAAATCCAAAATTGCGAAATCCAAGATGGCTGCCATGGAAATTTCAAACGCCAAAGCAGCTTTTAAAGGTTCAGCGAACCGACTGAAAATTTGTATCCGGGGGTTTTCGGGGTCGCTGATTAAGAATATGGAATCATTTTGTTTTTATCTTCAACTTTCAAGAGGGTCGCCATACGAATTTCATAACTTTTGAAATGATGTTACTTTCTCGTCCCTCTAGCCATCAAAGGTTAAGTCCTATGAGGAAAGTGCACACCACTTTTTTTGTAGGAAATTTTGTCAGAATAAAATTATACCTACAAAACTATTCGATACGAATTATAGATTCAGAGAAATAAGCGAAAAACTGAAAAAAGTCCGAAAATTTTATGGTTTTTTGGTTACCCTACCGCTCGCACATCACTTTGGAAATTGCAAATTTGGCAATTTAATATTGGTTTAGGTCCTAACAACATATAAAAAATTCAGAACGACCTGACCTTTTGCAAGCACGGCCCCCTTTTCATGTTTAACTTGACTGAACTATACACCTACTTGTCATTTTTATGGTAATAAATATTTGTAATGATTAAATTAGACATTTATTTATTACTAGTGTTTTCCCGCGGCTTCGTCCGCACAAATTATATACCAGATTTTAAGTCAGATCATAAGCTATCAAACAAAAAAAGTTTCATCAAAATCGGTTCAGTAGTTTTTGCGTGATGTGCGAACAAACAAACAAACATAACAATTTCGTCAATAGATGGCGCTGCACGTTTTTAAATCGCGCTATTGATATGTTATTTGACTTTATATGAAGTGAACCGCTACTTTTTTATTCCTCATGATTTTACGGTTTTATAATAGTTAAGATTAAATTAATAACATATTTTATTCCCTTCTCTCTTTTATTGTTCTCATTATTGTTATTTTGCTGTTTGTTTGTTCGATTGTTAAAATGTTGAAATTTTGTAAGATATTGTAAGTATAAGATGTATTGATTTTTTTTGTAGTTTACTTGTGTAAATGGTCAATGCTGTGTGCGCCTGTTATATGTATTAGAAATAGATTTGTAATGTTCCTACGTTATTGTAAATGTTTAAATATGTATACTGTTGGTGTGCCATATTAAATAAAATAAAATAATAATTACCAAAAATGAGTGCTATTATTATTATTATTATTTGAGTTATTTACAACGATATCAATGTATCGCTAGAGTCTACGTCTATGGTTATTTATCACAATCACATTATGTCTTTCTGATGAGATACCAAACTGTGCAGACACAGCTTTATAGTTCCAATGTGCTACATGATTTTCCATAGTGATACATTCCGTTGTGCAACGATGCAAAGAATTTGGACCTGACCCATGTACCATATTTTAAGTCTAAACATAACTGCCTCCGTGGTCTAATGGTTAGAGCATTGGGCTCTTGACACGGAGGTCGTGGGTTCGATTCCCACGGGGGGCACCTAGTGAAATGTCACTTTGTGCGTTTTTCCCCAGTTGGTTAGGACATTGCAGGCTGAGTCACCTGATTGTCTGAAAAGAAAGATGATTCCGTGCTTCGGATGGCACGTTAAGCTGTTGGCCCCGGCTACTATCACTGGTGGTAGTAGTCGTTACATAAAAACCACGTCAGATGCCGTAAGGCGGTTTGAATAAACTCTGACACCAGGGCTTTGCAGCCCACTCGATAAGAAGTCTAAACTTAAGCTTTCAAACAAAAAAATTGGTGATTTTACATCAGGGACACCTAAAAACCATATTGTAACTTTTGAATGCTAACGCCCATAACCCCTAAACATCATAATACTCCACCGGCTGAAGAAAAAATGGTTTTGATATTATTAAAGTCTGCAAATTTAAATATATTATTATGTATTATGATGTAGAGTTATACTCCAAAAAATTATAAAAAACTATAACTTGCTTTAGATAATAGTTCGTAACCTGTTTCGCCGATATCTAACATTTGTAACAACTGTATATTCTATTTCTATTTTTAAGGTCCATCTTGGTGTAGATGATTTTGCCAATGTCGAGTTTTTGTAGCAAAAGTGCTTGACGTTGTACGGTTATATAGATATTTTGGTGACTTCAAGGGTTGTTCTTATAAAAGAACAATATCCTGAGCCACCACTGGAATTCCGCTGTATGCCGGGGATGGGACAACCGACAAGCGACCGCCCAATAGCAGACCCACAACGCAACTCAAACAACTGTATAATATGAAGCTAACAACACATAATGACAGTTGAAACCAGAAATATTCAATTTTATATAGATCAATATTAATATAAGATAATGAGAATACGTAAAGTGTATTTACCATAAGTTCGAAAGTGTTAAACATTTTATAAATATCTATATTAACATACCTGATATATATTTTTGATACATCATCAACTCTAATATTATTATAACTAAGTGGTCATTTTACGGCTTCTACTCCCGGACTATAAGGAAACCTGCATGCTTCAATTTCGAGGCATGTACTTATTGTACTCGTACCCTCTGTTCATTAAAGTGGCGACGGGCTCACTCCGAACCGGGGAATACATCATCTGTGAAAACTTCAACTGTCTAACTATCACTTCTTCTTATCGAGTGGGCTGCAAGCCCTGGTGTCAGAGTTTATTCAAACCGCCTTACGGCCTCTGACGTGGTTTTTATGTAACGACTACTACTACCAGAGATAGTAGCCGGGACCAACGGCTTAACGTGCCTAACTATCACTGTTCATGAGACACAGCATGGTGACAGACGGACAGACAGACAGACAGACGGACGGACAGCGGAGTCTTAGTAACACGGCTCCCGTTTTACCCTTTGGGTACGGAACCCTAAAAACAGCTATTGCATACCTACATTCGAGGCGAAAAGACATTGTAGTTTAGTATGGAACCGCTGATTTGTTTTTCTGCTCCGATCAGTTTGCTCCCATAGTAAAAGTGGTTCAGTTTGATGCATAGACCAAGCAAATTTTTTCGCTTACGCTGGTAGACGGAACATCAGCGTATGAGATAGCGATAGTCATAAAATCCTATACAATTTGTATGAAGCTAGATGTCTGACTACGGAGACAAGATTGTTCTAGTACCTTCTCTTTCTACGGTTTGATGGGTAGACTCTTAGTTTAAAAGGATGCTAATTATATAAATTTCAACCTGTATAACGGCCTGCCTACGGGATAGGGCGAATTACGTCACAAATTGTTCCTGCAATTTTTGTAAACTACAGGGTGATATTTATATCATTAGCATCCTTTTAAACTAAGAGTCTACCCAGCAAACTAAACAACTTTTTGCATACGTACATTTCGAGTCGAGAAGGCATTGCAGTTTAGTATGGAACAGCTGATTTGTTTTTCTGCTCCGATCGGTTTGCTGCCATAGTAAAAGTTGTTCAGTTTGATGGGTAGACTCTTAGTTTAAGGGGATATAATTCGGAGCGCGCTCCATACAAACGTACTATAGAGATATTTTCAATACTAGCCAATTAAAATCAATTAAATTTTGCAGAAACAATCTAGAAACAAATCTCTATGCTTGTATGGAGTCAGTTTTTCGTTAAAATATACAGTTTCAATGCCAGGATTAATTTAAGATTAGTATGGAAATCTTTGAGGCACTGTAACTTTAAAACTATACATTTTAACGAAAATCTGACTCCATACAAGCATAGAAATTTGTTTCTAGATTGTTTCTGCAAATTTCATTAACTAGAATTGGTTAGTATTGAAAATATCACCATAGTCCGTTTGCATGGAGCGCGCTCCTAATTATATCCTCTTAAAAGGATGCTAATGATATCAATTTCAACCTGTATAACGGCCTGGCTACGGGACAGGGCGAACTGCGTCGCGAATTGCGATTTTAGAATACACTACTTACGCGCCACTGCGTGCTTGCGTAATAGTAAGGACCAGGGACCGAAACCGGTATCGATAATACCGGTATTTTTTGGTTACAACCAAAATTTTTTTTACAGGTAATTTTAAAGGTAACCTTAATATCATTCTACTAATGGTCCGCGTACACAGATATTTGTTTAAATAAAAAATGGAATCTTCCTAAATATAATAAGTATTCAGTTTTTTGAGTAAGTACCTCGTTACTAAACTTAACCATTTTATGATTTTGGGTTCAATAAAATGTAAATAACCATCTCCATTATTATCTCAGGCTGTCCAATGCTGTAGCAACACCAAAAATAGTACGCGCGTCGCTCGTCGGATGCTCCAACATATTTGCGTCACCCGCTACACCAACGACGTTGTTGAATCAATTTCGTACTTTTGATTAGCAGAAATTAAAGTTCATTTTTCGGTGTTATTAAAAACACGCGCGTTTTTTGCCGCTCCGTCTGCTCCGACCCTTATCCGCACTCACTCTCTTTCTATTGAAGGTCATATTTAGGTTACCGGTATTAAAATCGGTTGTTACCTCGATAAAGGTAACATTTAAATAAAGGTTACCGAAAATTTTCGGTCCCTGGTAGGGACACAACGCTCAGTGTATATTCGCCCTGTCCCTTGGCCAGGCGATAAGGAAACATTGTAACCACAATTGGTATAACTTTATACGGTTAAGTAAAACTAATGTCTTACTAATATAAAAGTTACGTCATTGGAGCAGTGAACAATTTTGAAGTAAATAATGTAAGTTCTATTTAATATTTTCCTGTATTAGATCAGCTTGGAGCAGCAACAAGAGTGCACCAGTGTATCTATCGTAAACATTATTTAAGGTGAGACAATTTCGATTTTTATTTACTAGCCGTGGTGGTCCAGTGGCGAGTAACCTTGCCTGCCGTGCAGGAGGCGATGGTTCGATCCCCGTCCAAGCCGACTCGTACCAATAAGTTTTTAGGAATTTATGTACTATTTGTTACACGGCTTTTCGGTGAAGGAAAACATCGTGAGGAAACCTGCATGCTTCAATTTCGAGGCGTGTATTGTACCCACTGTCCATTATAAGTGGCGACGGGCTCACCCCCCCGTCACACTGGACAGATTTTCGGTACTACTGGTGAAACGTGGATGTTCTGAGGTTTCAGAATATCTCTGACTACCCCCTCGGGGAATATAGTCGTGGGCATATGCTATTTACTAAACTCAAAAATTGAATATGAACTCCATAAATGTGAAATGAAATAATTATTCATAAAACAGAAATTTTTTAGGGATCCGTAGTCAACAAGGAACCCTTATAGTTTCGCCATGCCCATCCGTCTGTCTGCGGCTTAGCTCAGAGACGTTTAGTACTAGAAAGCTGTAATTTGGCATGGGTATACATATTAATCACCCCGACAAAGTGGTAACATATTTTTTTTGGTACCTCTCCTCTACATGTGAAGTGGGGATGATGTGGGGGTATCGTTGGATAGGTCTTTTAAAAATATAGTGGGTGTGGGAATACTATTTTTCTATTTAGGGATCCGTTAGCGAAATATTAAGCTTTAAAGTGAAAATTTTTGTTAGAGTCAAGTGTCAAGTGTGACATATTATATTATTGTAGTATGCACTGTAGCTATGTGAACAGTACAAAAACTGACATGAACTGCCAGTCGGTTTAGAAGTTACAGCTGTTCAAGGGTCGGATCTTTGAACGGCTGTAACTCCTAAGGCCCGTCACAGACACGCGCTATAATATGTTGCTGTACTCTTCTTACGCACGCAAAATTACATAAGCATGTCTCTTTCCTGCGTGCGAGTGAGAGGAAGCGATTAGCAACTTGCATGCGTTAGAAGAGTACAGCAACATATTAAAGCGGCCGTGTGTTGCGCGCTTAAACCGACTGATGAACCATGTCAGTTTTTGTACTGTTCACATAGCTACGGTACATACTACAATTATATCATACGATCAGCCTTGCAGCTGATCGTTAATTTTTTGCTGACCTTTAAACGTCTGTAACTCCTAAACCGACTGACGTTATGCAGGCAAACCTGGTCCATCCCCATCACAGAGATGCTCTACACGCCATAAACACTGAATAAGCCTTGCTGCTGATGGTTGCAAAAAGTACACTTATCTCTTATAATAAATAGACTTTTAATAAGTGTGCTTCAGGCTCCAATATTGAATAAATTATTTTGAATTTTGAAATTAAATGCCATATGTTATTCTCAATTACAGAACCACAAGAATGTCGAAAACCGTCGTGTTGACAGCACTCCTAATAATCAGTGTAATGACGCAACGATGCAGCGGCGAGTCAGCGGAGCCGGTCGACTCAGAGATGGACGCCGCCGACGCCATGTTGTTTATATACAAGACCGTGTTGGCGCCGTACATGATGGCGTATGACAACGACTTTGGTAATACATTTACAAATACTGAAACGAACGCATGCCCTAAAGGAACGGCATACAGTACAAAAACGAATACATGCGAAATAATACCAGAATCATATGGTAAGGGAGAATTAGATTACGAATACGAGTAAGCAATGAAAACTCTCAGAACATGTGTATTAAGTACCGAAAACTCTTTTCAAACAGACAACTAAGGGCAAAGGCTTGAGACAAAAAGGGCGTATCGAGCCTCCAGTGCTGATATCGTTTTTCGTCGAATCGATTTGTTTGCAAATACGAGGTCATGACGTCACTTTCCTTATAATTAAATAGTATACAGGGTCCTTCTTAATATGCTGACACTTTTTTAAGAGGATGTTCAGACCAGCAAACTGAACAACTTTCTCTATGGGACCAAAATAGAATTCACGAAAAAAAAAACTGCTGACCCATACATTTGACTCGAGTAGGTTTGCAGTTTTGTATGGATGGGCTGATTTTTTTTTCTCGATTTCGATGTTGGTCCCATAGAGAAAGTTGTTCAGTTTGATGGTCTGAACATCCCCTTAAAAAGTGTCAGCGTATTAAGTTGGACCCTGTATAAAGTCCGACCAGAAAAATAAAAAACCTCGCCATGTTGCAGAAAATCATTGGAACTAATATTTGTACTAGGAACACTAACTGTTATAGTCGATTGCAGCGCCCCCAAACCAGGTTTTTTATATTTCTGGTCAGGCTTTACAACGTGGTAATGAATAAACACAAAACTAGAAATTAGTTTGTTTAGAATCGAGAGCTGAATCGAATTATCATGGTTTCAATTTAACATAGGTAATTTTTTTCAAAATATTTAAAAATTTGCTTGTAAAATTTAAAATTTACTGAACTCGATCTCAAACCACCGCATGGGCACACTCACCATACTTACTACCAAGACAAGATTTTTAAAATGAGCACGTTAGCGTTTATTCATTGATGAAATGCTTTAAATTTTAACTATCAAAATAATGAAATTATTGTTCAATCTAATTATTTTGTTGTATGGGTAGATCAACTATTTTTTCTCCTCACAGTACTGTTTAAAAAAACGATTTTTTTTCCTTTTTTCTTGACATTTATTAATTTTGAAAGATAGATACTGTATCTAATGTTATGATTCTTCTACACACATGCGCATTGCACCATCTGTGTTGAACTACTAGAAGTTTTTAGCGGTTGTCCGATAGACCAAAAAGCGTGGGGACAACGAAATAAAGCGTCCATCGGACAACCGCCAAAATGCAAGTAAAATTCAAGTTATTTTGCAAAACCGTGTAAGATAAGATAAGATAAATATTCTTTATTTGCACACCAAGAATAGAAAAAAATATAATATATGTATATGTGTGTATTGTATTTAATAAATGCAATCCTTAGTTAGGTATTCAATAAACATAAATTTTTGGGGCAAGCAAAACCTGAGCTTGAGCCTGAGCCTGAACATTGAGAAAATGTTATGCAGATGACTGGGACTAGGTATGGACAAAAAATATTTGATTGACCCATAAATCAGTTGGGGTGTATGAGGTTTTGCGCTTATTCATTAACACGGTGTATATGTCTCTCGCTCTGAACGTAAATTTTAAGCATAAGCATAAGCCGCTCACGACTATATTCCCCGAGGGGGTAGTCAGAGATATTCTGAAACCTCAGAACATCCACGTTTCACCAGTAGTACCGAAACTCTGTCCAGTGTGACGGGGGGTGAGCCCGTCGCCACTTATAATGGACAGTGGGTACAATACACGCCTCGAAATTGAAGAATGCAGGTTTCCTCACGATGTTTTCCTTCACCGATTTTAAACACTTATATTTCAGTTATTTCTAAAGATATTAAAAAAAAAACATTTCAGTGTTTAAGAAACAATTTTAAAAAAAGTAATAATAAAATATTTCATCATCCTAAGTAGTTTCAGTATCCTAATTAGAGTTAACAGTTTTAAATATCTGAGACATTTTGTTACGGAGGACTTAAGGGATGACATGGATATTGATCGAGAACGCAGGGCGCTGGCGGTAAGAGGTAACATGGTGATCCGAAGGTTTGCTCGTTGTTCAAAACCAGTTAAAATCACACTTTTCAAAGCTTACTGTTCATCCTTTTACACGGGCAGCCTTTGGATTAATTACACTCAAAGATCACTATATGCCCTGCGAGTCCAGTATAATAACGTTTTCAGGATGCTGCTGGGGCTACGTCGATATTGTAGTGCGTCCACTATGTTTGCAGAAGCGCGTACAGACGATTTTTACGCAATAGTTAGAAAGAAAACCGGCTCACTTATGTATAGGACGCGACGCAGCAACAACGGCATCCTGGATATGATCTCCAACAAATTGGACTGCCCTATCCTAAATCACTGGGTTGGTGTGCTTATTAAATAGACTAGTCTATTTGGTAGGCACATCAACACATTGTGCAATGTATATTTTATTTTTGTACCTACCTATTTGTGTAATGTGTTCCATAACTATTTACTAACATAGTCTGTAACTTTTTTAGTGTAAATTTAATTGTGTTACTAACAAATGGACTATGTAAGTTGTCTGAAAATAAATGATTATTATTATATTATTATTATTAATTATACATTTCCAAATAACAAGAATGTATTTTGCATGTACTGTTAACTCTTAAATTAAAATGAAAAGTTTTAATTTAAGAGTTGTATGGCGTCTTTTTTCAGCGCGGCCATAAGCCAAACTTAGATATTTTAGTTCAGAATAATGTAACAAACAAAAATTTTTCTTCCATTTTATCTCTAAACTCATTCCGTACAAAGATCTAAGGCCGAGATTCAGAGACGATTCTTAAGACGTAATAGTAGGTGGAAATACCTCGGAGGCATCTTTTATTTTTCATTTTACGACTAGATTTTATACCATTTGCCGAAACTAAAGTCATACATCAGTATTTTTGGATAGTTTATCCAGTGAAATCATAAACTGAATACTCGATTGGAATTACTTCACTCGATAGAAAATCGTCACAAAGATGACGTATTTTCATGCATTTTTAAACATTTTTCTCGTTTTAGAAGAACTTAAAATAGTTTCAGATTTTTTGCATTTTGCAAAAAGAACTATGATTATGATTTCACTAGTTAAACTAATGGTGAATGTGTGAGTATACACATTCACCATTAGTTTAACTAGTGAAATCATAAAAAAAATCTAGAAAAAGTACTTAGGTTAGTTCTTTTTAATCGGAAATACGGCTCACGCACACACTTTTCGGAGCGCTGGGCAATCGCGTTTCTCATAGAAAATATTCGTCGGGACCTATGGCCCCTTAAGTCATAGTTCGAACTCCCGTATGTCAAAATCCATACATTTCTACCCTACTTAGCTCGAACTAAGACTAAAAAAATCGTCTCGGCATGAATCTCGGCCTGAGAGTCTAGATTCTAGAGGCTTGAAATTGAAAGTATATTCGTTATGGGTCCCCGAGACGATCAAGTGCACTTGACAAGTGTCACGTGATTGTACTTGATCAAGTCCTACTCCCCTTGACGGTATGCGTCAAGTCAATGTCGTAACGTAAACGATCAATATTCGGTTCAATCACGTAGACTTGTCAAGTGCACTTGATCGTCTCGGGGACCCATAACGTTTAGGTACTTCAAGCCTTTAAGTCTCTGTTCGGGCTGAGTTTAGAGATATACTTACCGTAACAAGTTTTGTTTGTAACTTTATTCTGAACTAAAACATGCAAGTTTGGTGAATGAAAATTAGGCGAAAAAAGACGCCATTTTTAGGCATTGGCTTTTATGTCAAGCCAAAAAACCGATGTACTTCCATAGACTTAAACTCTAGCGATAGACTTGCGCTTCCATAGAAGCAACATGTTCCACTTGAATGAGGTGTACGCACCTGATTGATGTTCCCGAGTTCACTTCGTCACTATGGCAATGACGGACCGCAATGTGTCATTTTGTGTTGTTTTGTGTGACATGTTGTTTGTTTGAACGAGCTTGTCTATCGCTAGAGTAATATGTCTATGTGTATTTCATATAAATATTGTAAAAAATTACATTTGGAACCTCCAATGTCGGGTTTCTGTATATTAGTTTTAAGTTATATTATATTTATTAAGACCTAGTAGTCTTAGTTTAGTTGTCCAGAGCTGAAAAATAAAAATAAATGTATGGGAAAAGTAAGAAATTTGGTTTATATTGGAGTCGTGTCGGTACTGCAGTTTTGTATGAAACAGCAGTTTTTTTTTTCTTGATGTTGTCTCCATAGTGAAAGTTGTTCATTTTGATAGTCTTAACCATTTTCTCTATGGTCTTAACCACCTTAAATATTACTCGGGTGTTTTGTTACACCCTGTATAGGGTGGAAACTTCGAACGTCAACCGGGTGGAAATGATATACTTAGATTACTTAACCAAAGGAGATACGAGGAGTATGAAAGATCGATATAGGTACGACTTCCCTCCATTGTAAACGCATTGTAAACGAGAGACAGCAATATGAAAAAACGTACCTACATCACGTTAAAAATCATTCCACTTTAATATTTCAATATCGTAATCAACCTGTATTTCGGTCGGGACTACATCAACTACACGGTCGCCAACCAACCATTCTGCTCTGCTGTGATATTCGAGAAGCAAAGACGTGACATGGACGAAAATTTTTCAATCTTCTTTTTCACTGATGCTACAATTAAATTTTGTCTCACAAAACCTGCCAAGCTAGGCTCTTCTATTTCCATCTTTATAATTCTTTACAACTGAGATCCCACAAACAGGGTAGGTCTCTGTACAATTCTAATAATTCTGTAACAATTCATCATTCGTCTTTTTTCCCGCAATTTTGCACGTTTTGTACATACAAATGGTAGAAACGACTTACAGCGATACGATTTACAGCGACTGACATACTAGCGGTCGTCAACCGCAGTCTACACGGTTGGCGACCAACCCAACGCCCTCTACTCGTCCTTGGTCGCTAGCGCAGCTCCCGCTGCCAAGGACGTCGGAAGGTCAAATCCAAATGGAATGAGGAGTTTTCTGACAGCTACTCAAATGTAGTTCATCATACCGGCGATAGATGGCGTTGACCAGAGAGGGGTCCGAAGACGAAAAATGTAGGCTAAAACTAAACAAAAATGCATGTTACTGAGTCAGACACATCCGTTGACGAAATATACGCTCATATTTTGCTGCTTACTTAAAACACAAATTCTTACTATTTTATTATCTGCAAGGTCGCTCGCCCTGTCTCGTCAACGCCATCTATCGAGCCATTAGGAACTACTTTTTCTTTTTAATGGCTCTTGAAAACCACTCATTTGGTTTCAAACTGCTGTCTACACGGTTGTAAACCACGAAGGTCACCTCTGTCGGATGGTGGTTGGCAACCGTGTATTCTGTACTTCAGTCAATCACAGAACTGTTTTATAAGTATGGATTTCGAGGATTTCGTTCAGAAATGGTTGACGCAATTATATCAACTATAGGGAAAGATCGTAACCACAATTATTGTAACTTTATTTGGTAAAATAATTTGTTTATCGGAGCAGTGAACCATTTTAAAGTATTTAGTGTCAGTTATCATATTTTCCTGAATTAGATCAGCTTGTGGCAGCGAACAGAGTGCACCAGTGTATCGCATACATTATTTAAGGTAAGACAATGTTAGATTTCTTATTTACTATTGAAGACATTTTTCAATAGCCTCAGAAAAACGGCTGTCCCCCACCGATATTTCAAAAACTAGTGCCATATAAAATCTGAAAAAATAACGAACTTTAGTGGAGCTAACTTGAATGAGCATAGCACAGCATATGCTCACGACTATATTCCCCGAGGGGGTAGTCAGAGATATTCTTAAACCTCAGAACATCCACGTTTCACCAGTAGTACCGAAACTTTGTGATGACTGATTTGTAACATGAATGAATTTATCAAAAACTAGTGTTTTCCCGCGACTTCGTCCGCACAAATTATATACCAGATTTTAAGTCAGATCATAAGCTATCAAACAGAAAAAGTTTCATCAAAATCGGTTCAGTAGTTTTTGCGTGATGAGCGAACAAACAAACAAACAAACACACAAACAAACAGACAATCAGACAGACAAAATTTTTAAAAAAGGTTCATTTCGAGTCAGGGATACCTAAAAACCATATCGTAATCTTTTTTTTGTAAATATCTTCAATGTACAGACACACTTCAGTTACAGTTTTATATAATAGTTTAGAAGGACTACCAGTGTAAAATAATCTTCGGCTACTATGAGCCTCCATACTTAGTATCATTTTATACTGGTTTTCACCTACGACCCGTTTTAAACAGAACGAGTTCCGTTGTAGAGAAGCACAGATTACCCCCAATAGATACCACATGATGAAAATTTTGTAGGAGTCGCGTTGTAGGTCTGCTATAGGGTAGTCGATTGTTGGTTGCCCCCTCCCCGGCCTAAAACGAAGCTCCAGTGGTGGCTCAAGATAGTGTTCTTTTCGAAAATCAATCCTTGAAGTCACCAAAATACATAAGTTACCGTACAACGTCAAGCACTCTTGCTAAAAAAACTAGACATTGGCAAAATCATCACATACCCAAGATGGCAGCCATTTTTTTAAAATATAGAATAGAATAGAAAAATTCGTACAGGCCCACCCATTTTTGGCGGGTAGGTGCGGGTAGCGGGGCACGAAACATTCAAGGTCGCACTATTCCGATCTCTCTCTACCCCGTTGCTTATATCAGTGCAAAATCATAGATGTGTGGTGCGCGTCGGCGGCCCTACGAATAAGAATAACTATAGAAGAGTAACTCTAAACAAAATCCACATAATTTTTGGCACCTAATGAAAAATGACATGTTGTACATTGAGGTACTATGTTAACTAGAGAAGCTACCGAGAAGTAATGTTTTGTAACACGCGTTAGGGTGCACGCGCTCTAACCCACTTAGCCTGTGCCAGGCGCTCGTCGCAGCCTGACGCTCCCAGCACGCGCCCCACACTGCTGATCATGGTGCACTGATTTTGTTCGCGTTGTCTGCTCTATACATAATTACTCAATGATGTTGTATGAGTTTTGACGGCAAGGTACAGTTTTTAAAGAACACATTTAGAACACGGTACAGTTTTTTTGTTGACACTTTTTGAGCTTGATTTACATTTCTATACATTCTTATTCGTAGGTATCGCAGGTATCGCGGTATCTATTAGAGGTGATCTGTGTAGAAAAGAGACAGCCATAAAATCTAAAACGCACATACAATACATCGCAAACTACGAATAAGAGAATGTATAGAAGTATAAATGAAGCTCAAAAAGTGGCACCAAAAAAATTGTAACGCGTTCTAAATTTGTTCTTTAAAAATTGTAACTCGCCGCCAAAACTCATACAAAATGTCATTTTTCATGGGGTGCCAAAAATGATTTCGATTTTGTTTGGAGTTATTCTTCCATATTTATTTATTCTCTTATTCGTAGATCGCAGAGAAGGCAAGTGATATTTTCTGCGACCAATTCTGCATTTAGAGATTACAGATCAAAATGTCATGTTATTCTCAATTACAGAACCACAAGAATGTCGAAAACCATCGTGTTGACAGCACTCCTAATAATCAGTGTAATGACGCAACGATGCAGCGGCGAGTCAGCGGAGCCGGTCGACTCTGAGATGAACGCCGCCGACGCCATGTTGTTTATATACAAGACCGTGTTGGCGCCATACATGATGGCGTATGACAACGACTTCGGTAATGGTGCGTTCTCAGTGACTCGGGACAAAACATGCCCTCAAGGCATGGAATTCCATGTAATTAGAAAAGAATGCGAAACAAAGGTAGTCTCATTTGAAGATTATGATTACAAAGATTATAATTAAAGGTTATTTCTCCTTTCCGGACGGAAAGCGTCAATTTTCGTCCCCCTGCGCTAAAATAATTTGTCGCTTTCCACCTCCGTCGAGGAGAAAAATAGTATACTAATCTCGGGCAGTAAATAAGAAAGCCTCAGATCACATGTTTGTTAACCTTTATCCATTACATGAGATCTGATGTTATAAGAGATAAGTGTACTTTTTGCAACCATCAGCAGCAAGGCTGATTCAGTGTTTATGGGGTGTAGAGCATCTCTGTGATGGGGATGGACCAGGTCTGCCTGTATAACGTCAGTCGGTTTAGGAGTTACAGACGTTTGAAGGTCAGTAAAAAATTAACGATCAGCTGCAAGGCTGATCATATGATATTATTGTAGTATGCACTGTAGCTCTGTGAACAGTACAAAAACTTACATGGTTCATCAGTCGGTTTAGGAGTTACTGACGTTCAAAGGTCCGACCTTTGAACGTCAGTAACTCCTAAACCGACTGACGTTATGCAGGCAGAGCTGGTCCATCCTCATCACAGAAATGCTCTACACCCCATAAACACTGAATCAGCCTTGCTGGTGATGGTTGCAAAAGGTACACTTATCTCTTATACTATGAGACCTTACCTTAGGTCTGGAACCCTCACTATACTAAATACTTGACACAAATTGAAAATGTTCAAAAAAGATTTCTTAAATACTTAAATTATAGATCATTTACTAAGCCGGACTCATATAGTGACGCCTTATCTCAATATAACATGCATTCACTTACCTTTAGACGTGAACTGGCTGATCAATCCTTATTGTATAAGATAATAAGAAACCATCTGGACTGTCCTGACTTAGTGAATGGCATAAATTACTTTGTATGTAACAGAAATCTGAGACGAAAGGCCCTCTTCGCTCAACCCATTGTATATACTAATTATACGCAAAACGAATATCTTTATCGAGCTACTGTATTGTACAACCTTAAATACTTTGATTTGGATCCATTTTGTTTATCTTTGGCACAGTATAAGAAGGGTATAACTGTGAAGTTCACTTTGGACTGAGTCTTTAGGTACTTCACAATATACCTACTTTCTTTTTATCATTTATTGTTACTTTAGCCTACCTTTTGATAGGTAGCTTTCATTGTTATGCTTTGCAAGCACTTTTTATTTAATTTTCAATTAACATCAGCGGATTCCTGTAATTGGTCTATTCTATGCTCATTTTTTTTTTGTAACCATTCATTTGTAATTTGACTGTTGGTTTCCCGAATAAAAAATTTATAAAAAATTTAAAAATTTATTTATAATTTACCTACTAGGGTGACCCTTATGTCTCGACTTTTGAAATATTATCGCGGCAATTTGTCATACGATTCTCTACTATAAAATATTAAATTATGAAACAGTATTTTATTTTTATTTTTTTATTTAAAGGTTTGCTAACGATACATTCATAGTTCGGTATGTCAAGTTTTATTTTGAAGGGCTGAATCGAAAACCATCTCGAGATAATTGTCTCAATAATCATATTTTCTATGTCAGAGATTTTAACCTTTAAATAAAAACCTTAATACTTTAACCTTTTAATACCTTTTGAATAAAACGATTACAGATATTTTTTATAAAATAACGTTGATTTCCGATCCGTCCAGTGACGTCACTGGAATACTTGTGAACTCCTTGGTAAACATAAAATCAACTTGAAATAACTGGCCATTAAGGGGCCATAGGTCCCGAAGAATATTTGTGTGAGAAACGCGATTGCCGAAATGTGTGTGCGTGAGCCGTATTTTCGATTAAAAAGAACTAACCAAAGTACTTTTTCTAGATTTTTGTTATGATATCACTAGTTAACTTTAACTAATGGTGAATATTATGTGAGTATAAATGCAAAAATCGGAAACTATTTTAAGTTCTTCTAAAACGAGAAAAATGTTTAAAAATGCATGAAAATACGTCATCTTTGTGACGATTTTCTATCGAGTGAAGTAATTCCAATCGTGTATTCAGTTTATGATTTCACTAGATAAACTATCCAAAAATACTGAGGTATGACTTTAGTTTCGGTAAATGGTATAAATCTAGTCGTAAAATGAAAAATAAAAGATGCCTCCGAGGTATTGAGAAGGCAAGAGAATTCAATTTTATTAAATTAAGCAAAGGTTTTTGTCCATGCAGTTCGAATGATTTTCTCGCGACCACTTTTAACATTTAGAGATAACAGTTAAAAATTAAATTTATATTGATAAATTATGATGCTTTGCAGAATCCTATTTTCATCACATATCCTCTTAATGAGGAATTTTCAGAAAGCCATTAAAAAGAAAAAGTAGTTCCTAATGGCTCCATAGATGGCGTTGACGAGACAGGGGCGAGCGACCTTGCAGATAAGATTAACAATACAAATAAAATAGTAAGGGCCTGTTTCACCACTTCCGAGTAAATTCTTGTTAGCTTATCCACCAGATATTTTTACATATCTTTCATACAAAACATGTCAAATTAAGGCTTCCGCACATTGCAGCGATATTATCGACAGCGATATCGCGACACCTTACACACTGCAGCGATTCTGAGATTCGCGTCACGCATGCGCACACCACTGAATGTAGTAGAAAGAGATTGCGTCAGGTTGCGATAATATCGCGGCAGTGTGTGGGATCGAGCGCGTCCCCATACAAAATGTACTGAGAACAAATATCGCAAAATCGCAGCGATAATATCGCGGTAGTGTGTAGGATCGCGCGCGTCCCCATACAAAATGTACTGAGAACAATTATCGCAAAATCGCAGCGATAATATCGCTGCAATGAGCGGAGGCCTTTATCTGTCAGATAAGCTAACAAGAACTTGCTCAGAAGTGGTGAAACATGCTCTAAGAATCTGTTTTTAAGTAAGCAGCAAAATATGAGCGTATATTTCGTCAACGGATGCGTCTGACTCAGTGATATGCATTTTTGTTTACTTTTTAGCCAACAATTTTCGTCTTCGGACCCCTCTCTGGTCAACGCCATCTATCGCCGGTATGATGAACTACGTTCGAGTACCTGTCAGAAAGCTCCTCTATGGTTAGTATTCAAAATATAACCAGACTTGGTTTGTGTGGAGCGTGCCAACGGTAATCCTTAAACAATGTACACACGGAGACTGCTCAGGCTACCCTGTTTGGACTTTGAACTTTTAGAAGTTGAACGATGCGAATCGTGCGAGAGGGTGCGGTATGTTGTTGTTGTTTCGTCTCACTGCACGCTGCGCCCGCGCCGGCAGCCGCGTCTATGCAGGCTCTCTGCCGCACTATTTTGTTTTGTGCGTAGTGTAGTTATGGGTATATAGGGTGCGTAACCTGATGTGTCCTATGTACGTGTAAAAACCCTTAATAATGTACACTTACCTGATGGTCATCGAAGAGAACTGGCGGGTTCGCAGGGTCGAAGTGGTACGGGGTTCCGTCCGGATTTGTCAGCGGTCGACCGGTCTATAACAAATAATTCCAGACTCAATAGGGTATTAGACAACATGTAAAATATAGGACATGGAATGTACGTGGCATGGCAGGATCCTTCTTAATATGCTGACACTTTTTAAGGGGATGTTCAGACTATCAAACTGAACATCTTTCTCTATGGGAACAACATCGAAAACGCAAAAAAAAAAAATCTGCTGTCCCATACAGTAGGTTTGCAGTTTTGTATGGAAGAGCTGATTTCTTTTTCGCGATTTCAATGGTGGTCCCATAGAGAAAGTTGTTCAGTTTGATGGTCTGATCATCCACTTAAAAAAGTGTCAGCATATTAAGAAGGACCCTATATGTAATGGAACGTAAAATAAACACTTTCTACAGTCCTTAGACATCAGTGTTTAAAGACGAAAACACTAATGTCGAATGAGCGTTTTTCTTTTTGTTTTCTAGGGGATCGATAGATGGCGCTACGGTCTGTGCGAAGAAACGTCAACATTTCAAAAAGTGTTTCTTTAAAATAGTAAAGAGTGAAAAGATGATCAAGAAGATGCCAACGCATATTTTAATGACATATTTCATTATTTACTAATCATTTTAATCGAAAATTCTAAACTTTTACGCCTGACATGGCTGAATGGGCTCGATCCCTTGGCATTAACAAAAAAGGCAGGCACAGACTTGACCAGATTTTGACAGGATCTCGCTTACGGCTCTATGGGCGATAAACATGTCATCTGTCGAGTTTTATAGGAACTAAATTTAAAAAAGAAAAGTAAAACGCTCTTTAGTAGCGCTCGTTGGCGTAGTGGAGCTTCGGTATTGGAAACGATCACCGAAGTTAAGCAACGTCAGGTCCGGTCAGTCTTTGGATGGGTGACCGTTTAGTGGTATTTCATCTCGAGCGTTTCCGTGCTTCGGAAGGCACGTTAAGCAGTTGGTCTCGGATAGTTCCGTCAAATGGCGTTGTAACTATTCGTTAAGCCAGGTCAGAGGCCCATTGGCGGCTTGAAAATTCTCTGACAGCAAGGTGACCACTAACTTGCCTCCACCAACACGCACTGGGCCCGCGTGGCGGAGTATGGCCCACTCCCTCTCACCCTTATTCGTGAGAGGAGGCCTTTGCCCTGCAGTGGGATTCTACAGGCTATAACTTAACTTTTTAAAACGCTCATTCCCCTGTGTTTTGATGCTGGCTCGTGTCGTGTCTAGTCGGTCATGGCTTAGCTTCGCCCAACAGTGGGATAGCGTGTTCTGATGATGACTGACCTGGGGATGCAGTACGAGTGCCCCGGCCGGGACAGCGGACAGCTCGGTGATGGCCCACATCACGGCCACGCCCTCCGTACCCGTGCTGCGGACACCGGGCTCCGGGCTGGCTCCTCCTGCGGGTAGCGAACTTGCATTAAAACCTATAGATGTAAAAAACAGGCCGGTTTGGCCGTTATTATGGAGAACAATAGGGACGACTAAATGGATGAATTCAGACGAACCGTAGATTCTCCATTGCAAAAAGTACGGATACAACAACCTCTTTCTTTAGGTGGATTATACATTCGTTCTTTTAGTATGAATGAAGTTATTTCGGAATAAACGCCAAGAGTAAAATTGTTCCTTGATTAGTTACTCTTCTATAAATCAAAGTTTGGTCGAATCCGGCCTAAATGGTGCGGGTTACACTTTAAAAGTACCATTCATAATTACTTCCCACCCCTCCTAAGAAAACTCTGTAAAATAAGTTAATGAGCATTTATGTTTCCCAGAATGGGGCAGGTTCCAGATTGAGGCGTTGGAATGTGAACAGTTTATAACCTAGAACGAGCTAAGCGAGCTCGAGATTTTACAAGGTCGGCGCCATGCCATCTAAATCCAGGTGTGAGCGAAGCGACCTCGAGATTTTGTTCTAATATCATTAATATTGAAACAAAATCTCGATAATCTTAGAACGATCGAAGCAAGCTTGACATTTTGCTAAAATAATAAGAAGAAATCCAGATTTGTGGGAAGCAAGCTCGCCATGAGCTCGGTGGCGCGTTGCGGAGAGGTATGGACTCTCAATCTTGAGGTCCGGGTTCGAATCCGCACGGAGAACATGCCACGTACCAATTAGTTTTTCGAACTTATGTACGTATTACCGACTGCTCTCAAACGATGAAGGAAACATCGTGAGGAAACCTGCATATGCAGAAGAAATTCTGATGCATATGTGAAGTCTACCAATCCGCATTGGGCATGCGTGGTGGACTAACGCCCAAACACCCTCCTAGAGGGTAGACCTGTGCCCTGCAGTGGGACGTATATAGGCTGATGATGATGAAGCTCGCCATTTTACAGCAATGGGGCTAGTGGTTAAATCGTGCTAGGACTAGGCCGTTGCAGTGGGATAGAATAATACTCACCAGTAGGCGATGGAGTGGCAGAGTCGGTGCTGTGTAGACTGAGGGTTCTGTAGCCCGAGCTGGACGGCGAGAGACGCCAGCTGCTGGAAGCCAGGTCACCTGCGGACAACTGTTCATTTAGGGGTCCGTGTCATAACGATCAATCGTCCAACACTTTTAAAGGAAAGAGTCAGGGTTTTTATCCCTTGGGAGTACGATACATCTTTTTTACGTTTTACCAGAAACGAAAAAAAAAATACTGAAAAAAAATCATTATTTCTAAACTAATGAAAACTTTGGAGATTTCGTCGTGCATTTCGCGTCCGACAAGAACTCCAAAGGCAGCTCTGCCTGACGCAGTCGATAGGAGGCTAGCTCTGCCTGGCGCAGTCGATAGAAGGCTAGGTCAGCCTGAAGCAGTCGATAGGAGGCTAGCTCTGCCTGACGCAGTCGATAAAAGGCATGCTCTTTTTGGCGCAGTCGATAGAAATAAAAATATTCTTTATTGTGAATAACTGATGAAATTATTACTTAAGGCACAGTTTAGCTATGTTCCGCCACATGGGCATAAAATAATGGGAAGCATTCATGCAATATCATTGAAACATTAATTACTAATAATTGAACAAAAGAAACAAAGATAAACATAATTATTACTCAATGTCAAAAACAATCGAAACTTTACCAAATCTAAGTCATTGCAATAAAATGGAAGTATCATCCAGAAATTCATTCAGACTGTAGTAGCATTTACAATTAAGCAGATCAAAGAGTTTATTCTTAAAAATGGAGGAGGAGGAGGAGTCTAGCTCTGCCTGGCGCAGTCGTAAGAGGCTAGTTCTGCCTGATTCAGTCAGTAAGACACTGACCTTGCCTGCTGAGCACCCTGTGCTGGTGCTGTGCGTGGTGGTCTCCGTAGCCGCCGAAGCTGTGACTCTTGGACACCGCGCCCCGAGCTCGCCAGCTGCCTGATGTTCCGCATCCACTCTCCAGCGACTGCACCTGCATACATCATCAGCTAGTTTAATGGATCAAAATTAGACAAAGTAGAATGAAGAGCGTCGGTATCGTATTACGGAGAGTTATAGATACTCAATCTTGAGGTACGGGTTCGAATCCACACGGATGACATACCATGTATCAATGAGTTTTATAACCTACTAGTGTTTACAAATTATATACCAGATTTTAAGTCAGATCATAAGCTATCAAACAAAAAAGGTTTCATCAAAATCGGTTCAGTAGTTTTTGCGTGATGCGCGAACGAACAAACAAACAGACAGACAAAATTTCTAAAAAAAAGGTTGAATTCGAGTCAGGAATATCTAAAAACCATACCGTAATCTTTTTTTTGTAAATATTTTCAATGTACAGACACACTTCAGTTACAGTTTTATATAATAGTTTAGATGTACGTAATACCGACTGCTCTCAAACGGTGAAGGAAAACATCGTGAGGAAACCTGCATACGCTGAAGAAACTCTCATGCGTATGTGAAGTATTTTCGGTACGCCGCCGTCGCCACTCGAGAACTTTTCGACCCCATCGGCCAGCGCTTCTGCGAGCAATGTGCCCCGCCCATTGCCACTTTAGTTTAGCAATTCTTTTAGTTCTCGATCGGCGACCGCGTACCGGAAAACGCAGCGTGGGTAGGCAGTGAGCCCCCCACAAGGTGGACCGACGACCTGGTGAAGGCGGCGGGAACATTGGATGAGGGCAGCGCAGGACCAAGTGTTGTGGCGATCTGCGGGGGAGGCCTATGTCCAGCAGTGGACGTCCTTCAGCCAAGAATATTATGCTTTCTTGGTGAAGGTGTGTGGCGTACATCACTAGCCGCAGGCGAAACACATCACTAGCGCGGGCGTCGGGGACAGCTACCGCGCTATACTCCGTTCAGGAATTAGAGCGACAAAATGTAAACAAAGAAACGTCACTGTCAAAGTGACATTACGTGGTCAGAAACCTTTGGTACATTTTTTAAGAATAACATTATCTCGGCACGGCATTTAATAAATGGCGTTGACATTAAACATTTACTGTCCATCCATAAATAATAAAAACAATCGAGACAATTTTAATGAAATTTTTAAATTATGCCGCTACTCTGTCTGTGTGGGCTTTTTGTGCTGTGCGTAGCATCCACGCATAGTGTACGGACTCAGACGACGTTATTTAACAATCGACAGACGCGTTTACGTTATTTTATGCAATAAAAAATCTTTTTCTTTAAGCACATTGTTAAAACGAACCAAAGGTCTAAAATATCTGATTGTTGCCAGACCAAGAAATAAAATATTTACAGTCACGCTTTCTTTTAATCTAAAATAAATTACAGCTGGCGTATTTTTTAATTATTTTGCATACGAAGTTAACATATCATTTTTCGTAATCCTTTGCGAGTAAAATAGATAATTTACTGTTATTCATTCCGGAGATAAGTTTTCTACAGTCTCGAGATGGTATTTTCTACACCTGTATCACCGTTGTTTACATTTTGTCGCTCTAATTCCTGAACGGAGTATAGACGCTATCACATCGCTCCGCATAACTCAACTCGCCTTCGCCTTTTTGCTGTGTACTAGCTTTGTACTGATTAAACCTAAATTGTATAACGTACCTATCTCGTTTCAATCAAGAACGGAAGTCAATATCCCCACAGGTGAAAGGAACGTTGGATGAGGGCAGCGCAGGATCGATCGTTGTGGCGATCTGCGGGGTGGCCCATATGTGGAGGCTAGGTCTGCCTGACGCAGTCGATAGGAGGCTAGGTCTGCCTGACGCAGTCGATAGGAGGCTAGCTCTGCCTGACGCAGTCGATCTCGTCTTGATTACAGTTGTAATATATTACAATTGGGTCGCATTACTATTGAATCCACAAACCTTGAGCAGTTTGTTCCTCCCGGAGTCGGGCGTCAGTAGCTTCACAGGGCCGGAGCTGAGCCAGGGCCACTGAGACTCGTCTTGATTACAGTTATCCTGTAATACAATACATAAATTTTGTTAGGGTCTACAATTAGTAGATTACACACCGAGGGCAGGAAAGTAAGAAAGGTCTTAGATCTCATGTAATTGTTAGTATACTATTTTTCTCCTCGACGTAGGTGGAAAGCGGCAACTTCGTTTATTCTTTTCGCCGCTTTTTTTTATTGACGCTTTCTGTCCGGAGGGGAGAAAAGATGATTTAAGCAGGGTCTTGGCGGCACTTACTCTCGTGACTAAAAAGCCCGATACGAGAGCGAAAGGTACAGCAGAATACTAACGTTGCTGAATATCCTGCGCCTCACTCGCTCGTAGTCCTTCTCCCTCTGCTCGAGGGACTTGCTGCATCATAGAGAGAGCAGAACACTCACGTTGCTGAATATCCTGCGCCTCACTCGCTCGTAGTCCTTCTCCCTCTGCTCGAGGGACTTGCTGCATCATAGAGAGAGCAGAACACTCACGTTGCTGAATATCCTGCGCCTCACTCGCTCGTAGTCCTTCTCCCTCTGCTCGAGGGACTTGCTGCATCATAGAGAGAGCAGAACACTCACGTTGCTGAATATCCTGCGCCTCACTCGCTCGTAGTCCTTCTCCCTCTGCTCGAGGGACTTGCTGCATCATAGAGAGAGCAGAACACTCACGTTGCTGAATATCCTGCGCCTCACTCGCTCGTAGTCCTTCTCCCTCTGCTCGAGGGACTTGCTGCATCATAGAGAGAGCAGAACACTCACGTTGCTGAATATCCTGCGCCTCACTCGCTCGTAGTCCTTCTCCCTCTGCTCGAGGGACTTGCTGCATCATAGAGAGAGCAGAACACTCACGTTGCTGAATATCCTGCGCCTCACTCGCTCGTAGTCCTTCTCCCTCTGCTCGAGGGACTTGCTGCATCATAGAGAGAGCAGAACACTCACGTTGCTGAATATCCTGCGCCTCACTCGCTCGTAGTCCTTCTCCCTCTGCTCGAGGGACTTGCTGCATCATAGAGAGAGCAGAACACTCACGTTGCTGAATATCCTGCGCCTCACTCGCTCGTAGTCCTTCTCCCTCTGCTCGAGGGACTTGCTGCATCATAGAGAGAGCAGAACACTCACGTTGCTGAATATCCTGCGCCTCACTCGCTCGTAGTCCTTCTCCCTCTGCTCGAGGGACTTGCTGCATCATAGAGAGAGCAGAACACTCACGTTGCTGAATATCCTGCGCCTCACTCGCTCGTAGTCCTTCTCCCTCTGCTCGAGGGACTTGCTGCATCATAGAGAGAGCAGAACACTCACGTTGCTGAATATCCTGCGCCTCACTCGCTCGTAGTCCTTCTCCCTCTGCTCGAGGGACTTGCTGCATCATAGAGAGAGCAGAACACTCACGTTGCTGAATATCCTGCGCCTCACTCGCTCGTAGTCCTTCTCCCTCTGCTCGAGGGACTTGCTGCATCATAGAGAGAGCAGAACACTCACGTTGCTGAATATCCTGCGCCTCACTCGCTCGTAGTCCTTCTCCCTCTGCTCGAGGGACTTGCTGCATCATAGAGAGAGCAGAACACTCACGTTGCTGAATATCCTGCGCCTCACTCGCTCGTAGTCCTTCTCCCTCTGCTCGAGGGACTTGCTGCATCATAGAGAGAGCAGAACACTCACGTTGCTGAATATCCTGCGCCTCACTCGCTCGTAGTCCTTCTCCCTCTGCTCGAGGGACTTGCTGCATCATAGAGAGAGCAGAACACTCACGTTGCTGAATATCCTGCGCCTCACTCGCTCGTAGTCCTTCTCCCTCTGCTCGAGGGACTTGCTGCATCATAGAGAGAGCAGAACACTCACGTTGCTGAATATCCTGCGCCTCACTCGCTCGTAGTCCTTCTCCCTCTGCTCGAGGGACTTGCTGCATCATAGAGAGAGCAGAACACTCACGTTGCTGAATATCCTGCGCCTCACTCGCTCGTAGTCCTTCTCCCTCTGCTCGAGGGACTTGCTGCATCATAGAGAGAGCAGAACACTCACGTTGCTGAATATCCTGCGCCTCACTCGCTCGTAGTCCTTCTCCCTCTGCTCGAGGGACTTGCTGCATCATAGAGAGAGCAGAACACTCACGTTGCTGAATATCCTGCGCCTCACTCGCTCGTAGTCCTTCTCCCTCTGCTCGAGGGACTTGCTGCATCATAGAGAGAGCAGAACACTCACGTTGCTGAATATCCTGCGCCTCACTCGCTCGTAGTCCTTCTCCCTCTGCTCGAGGGACTTGCTGCGCGCGGCGCTCAGTGCGCCGGCGCCGGCCTCGTCCAGCGACACCGCGTCGCGCTTCAGTATCGATCTGAGGGTAAGGAGAGACCCACATATTATTATCATCTATACCACTGTAGGCAACGCTGCCTAAACTAATGTTATAGTAGATTACACACCGAGGGCAGGAAAGTAAGAAAGTTCTCAGATCTCAATTAAGAGTCTATGATACTTCAAATCGCTTAGCTTAAACCTTTGTTATATTAAAAGTACTACATCATACACTTTGTAATGCATATATGTTAAAGTTGAGGACCAATGCTAGGTACTATGTTTAGTGAAAACACGATTCCATATAATTTTCTCGATAGAAAATGATCACAAAGTTACCTCCAAATCGTACAATAAACCCAAAGTATTCAAAAACGACTTTAAATTAGAGCATGAAACTTCGTATAATAACTAAACTACCTATAAAGCAGGTCCTATGTTTTTTGGATTTTGATAATAACCATTATTTTCTCCGATAAACAACATTATTTAAATTCATGAGCGTTGCATCCATTTTACACGGGGACTGCCCTGCCTCCCGTCTCCCCGCTCAGTCTGGCTGCGGCTTTCGGACGGGGAACCTGTGTTTCTTGGGCTATTTTATTTACACTTTCACGAGATCCAATGAAGATCGACTCGTCTATTAAACTATTATTATTTTAAGTTACTAGTTCTGTTTATAATATATTTTGGCACGCGAAAGCTCTCGCGAGCATTGAAATAAAATGTAAATATACAGTATCCAATGACGTTGACGTATAAGCACGTCAAACGGTAGTCACGAAATACCCTTGAAGTACGCAGGCGCCATAGTGTTGCCAAATCAGTTTTTTATAAAAATCCTATATTTCAACGCTGAAAATTCCGTAATTTATCTTTTGTGGTACCAGGCTCACCTTAGTTAATTAAAGCCCGACCAGAAAAATTAAAAACCTCGCCATGTTGCGGCAAATCATTGGAACTAACTTTTGTACGTGGATCACTGATATTAAGGTTATAGTCGATCGCAGCGCCCCCAAACCAGGTTTTTTATATTTCTGGTCAGGCTTTAGTTGCGCTCAAAGACACCATCTAACTTATAAAATACTGGAGTGAAAAATCTGAAATGTTTCAGATGCTGTACCTACCAGTTTCGATTTTCTATTGAAAAACTAGATGGCGTTGCAGGAAATTAAATCGCGCAATCGTTAGCTTGCAAAGAACAATGGGCAATTTTGTATGGACCCTGGGCCCAGCACTGTTTCACCCGACACCCACCACCCAACACCCACCTCCCAACACCCACCACCCCACACCCACCACCCACCACCAACCACCCAACACCCACCACCCAACACCCACCACCTAACACCCAACACCCACATACCAAGACCCACCATACTCTTTCTTCTACTTTATGAGCATTATTAGGTCAAAAATATAATCATTAATAAAGTAATTAATTGCATTTTTAAATGGCTGTAACTTTTTTATTTAAAGCGTCACAGTTATGCTTCCTCTTAATAAAATGTTGGCATTATTCAGGTCTTTAATTTAAAGTAGGTAAGAAAGTGCTACAGTGCTGGGCCCAGTCTGCCCATTGTTCTTCTTATAAGTAAGAGAATCAATATAATTACTAGTGTTTTCTTATTCTACTTATGCAATGGCTACGGAACCCTATCATGGGCGAGTCCGACACGCCCTTGGCCGGTTTTTTAATTTTTTACATTTAGGTTCATTTCAGGGAGAAGAATTATAAATTATTTGAAAATCTGTTCATTTGCCGTTGAAATTATTAGATTCGTAGGCGAGGTCAAAAATCCATAGATTTACGGATTTATCCACAAAACTGGCAATTAGCCGTATAAACTAAGATTAAAAACTTTTCGCTTACGCCATATAAACATTATAAAAAATGGCGCAGAATGTTTATTTTCATTGCTAAAGGAAAATCTGTAGGGTAGAATGCCCTATTGCCGGCATTTTAATTCATCTTGATTTTCATTTCAAGTCTTTTAAATTTTTTCTACGTCATCGGCTGGGTAAATTTTTTTCAACATACTTACCTACTTAAAAAAAAAACAAGCTTTTCTGCCGAAAATCTGTAAAAATATTATATCCCGAAAAGTATCGTACACAGAAGATTTTTTACTATCATTTAATAGGCTATAAAAACGCATTCAGCACAATGTTTTTGTTACCTACTATCATCATCATCATCAGCCTATTTACGTCCCACTACAGGGCACAGGCCGGTAGGCCTCCTAGAGGGTACTCTAGGAGGGTGATTAGGCGATAGTCCACCACGCGTGCCGAATGGCGGATTGGTAGACTTCACATACGCATACAAATTTCTTCTTCTGCGTATGCAGGTTTCTTCATGATGTTTTCCTTCATCGTTTTGATAAGTGGCGCGGGCGGCATCGTCATCACGATAGCATAAAAACTCGTTGTAAGATCTGCATGGCTAGAACGGCAGCGCAGCGTGATAACAGCTCTATAACCTTCGCTCTCTTTCTATTTGTGCGTGAACGTACGAGATAAAGACGACCCGGTTGGTGTAATGGTTACAATCTCTGCGGCGTGCGATCGCACGCGATCGCGTTCCGTCTATCTTATATGCTCTAGCAAATGACGTTCCTGAGTGACAGAAAAGGATGGAGCGACGGAAAAGTGCGATCGCGTGCGGCTATGTGTAGTTCAACCCTTAAAGAAACCCTTTTTGAAATGTTGACGTTTCTTCGCACAGACCGTAGCGCCATCTATCGATCCCCTAGAAAACAAAAAGTCAAACGCTCATTGGCTCAGTAAACGCACGTCGTGGGTTTAATTTTCTTAGTCGAGATTTAACCGTCTCTGCTGACTAACGTATTTGTTGTTGAAGCGCCACGAGTCTTTTTATGTTATTGTTACTATTTTCGTTGAGTTTTTGTAAAATTTTGCTCTTTTGATATTTTTATAAATTTTCCTTCTCGTGCAACATTATTGTTTCTTACATATGCTATCAGGACTTCCGCGTATTTTTCATTAGAGAATGAATCCATAGTCAAATCAATAAACATTTTCGAAAACTCAACAAAATGTAACAAAAACTCAACAAATTTTCTCAGAATCTCAACGAAAAAGTAACAGTAACATAAAAAGACTTGGCGCTTCAACAACAAATACGTTAGTCAGCAGAGACGGTTTACATCTCGACTAAGAAAGTTAAACCCACGACGCGAGTTTACTGAGCTAATTTGCCGATACCCTAATGAAAGAAAGAGATAGATCATACGATTCTACTGTGCGAGAGTGAGATAACAGGTTTTTCTTGCATTAAGCGTGTTTTTTTTAAACAATAACAAGTTTTTATCCTGCATATCTAATATCGGCCGAACGCGCACTGACACGCAAAATTAGCAAATAAACAAAGTTAGTGGACGGTTTTCATAGCATATTGCATACCGTTAGAAAGAAGAAAGACTAGAGAAGTTTTTAACAAATCAGAAGATCTCGAGCGTTTTTAGTTTTTTTTTAATTGTAACTCAAAGTTGTGTTGTTAATTTTATTTGTCTTCTTCCAAATAAAGTTGAGGTCAATATAAAAAAACTAGACGTCGCGTCCATGTTATTTTAATGTTGATAGAACCGTAGAACATCAGATATTCAAATAAAAAATAAATTTGGAGGTTGGAAAAATTTTTTTTTTTTTATTCAAGCTTAAATGCTGACTTTGGGACTTTTTTCAGAAAAACCCAAAAAAAATAACCTAAAAAAATGTGTGAAGCAAAATTTTTTTTTGGGTCTTGGCGAGAGAGCAAAAGACCTCTTATCCAGCAATTCAATTTGGCCAACGATGCACCAAACACCCTTTATATGGTTCCCATAACAAAAAGCCTGAAGCTTACTTGGGATCATTACAATGTATGTGCCTGTGAGCGTTATTTGTTATTTCTTTGTTAAAAAGATATATTATACAGGGTGTTTCATAAGTAACAATAAATTTTTAAAACTCATAAGGGGGTTGTTTAGACCGTCAAACTGAACAACTTTCACTATGGGACCAATATCGAAATCGCGAAAAAAAAAATTTATGTTCTATACTCTACAAATCGACTAGAGCTAAAATATGTATGGGATTTAAAAAATTTTTTTTCGCGATTTCGATATTGGTCCCATAGTGAAAGTTGCTCAGTTTGATGGTCTACACCACCCCCTTAAATGTTTATTTGTAGTTTTGTAACACCTTGTATATTAAATAATTTTCATTACGGGTCATTTAGTTATACCTAGTCTAGTTATATGAAAAAAAAATAACTGAAAAGAGAAAAACAAGCCCTTTAATCACTAATCAGCTATAACAACTTTGAGCAAATATAATTTGAATTTTGTTGCCTGTCCGACCGGTGACCACTATAGTGTAGTTTACCCCAAAGAGAAAAATGTAATATAGGATTTGATAAATAATGTGAAGCAAGTCATAAAATGGCCTACTTGACATCTATGACAGAGATGACTTGTGTGCGAGCGGGATGTTGAACGGGGCGCGGCTCCCAGTGAAATTTGAATTTTAGCTGAAGTATTATAGACTCTTAACAAACATGTGATCGGAGGCTTTCTTATTTACTGCCCGAGGTTAGTATACTATTCTTCTCCTCGACGGAGGTGGAAAGCGACAACTTCGTTTAGCGCAGCGAGACGAATATTGAAGCTTTCCGTCCGGAGGGGAGAAAAAACTGTAACAGCGTCCGCGACATAACGGCGCGATAAAGCGCTATCACGCACTAGCTCTGTCTTTTTGTGCGCAAAAGAACGACTTAACAGGTTTAAAAAAGTATAAAACGTTTATCGAGGCGCCATGCCGCTTCTGAACAGCACGGTAGAAGAAAAAGTATCTACAGAGTGAAATTGATATTATTGCCATCCTTTTAAACTAGAGTCAACTGAACCGATTGGAGCAACAAAAAAAATCTGCTATTCCATACTAAACTGCAATCCAAACTAGACTCAAATGATTCCAACAGCAGATTTTTTTTTCGCTCCTTTCGATTTGCTCCCATAGTAAAAGTTGTTCAGTTTGATGGGTAGACTCTTAGTTTAAAAGGATGCTAATGATATCAATTTCACCCTGTACATACATAACTACATAAACCCACGACCATAATCCCTTTCTTAGTGGTCATGCTCTCTATGTGGAATAGCTTTGGTATTGGAAGGAAACAATCACCGAAGTTAAGCAACGT
The DNA here is from genome assembly GCA_963693445.1 of Agonopterix heracliana. NCBI lineage: Eukaryota > Metazoa > Arthropoda > Insecta > Lepidoptera > Depressariidae > Agonopterix > Agonopterix heracliana. The sequence continues at coordinate 1,796,626 of OY856334.1, forward strand.
CAGGTCCGGTCGGTCTTTGGATGGGTGACCGTTTAGTGATATATCATCTCGAGCGTCTCCATGCTCCGTGCTTTGATAAGCAGTTGGTTCCGGATAGTTCCGTCAGATGGCGGCTATTTGTTAAGCCAGGTCAGAGGCTAACCTGAGGTTAAGACGCTGTTATCCCGTCGAGGCCGTTTTTAGAACACGAACGAAAGTGTTTTAAACTGTGTATTAAAGTCTGAAATTAAATTATGTCTTATTTAAGGATCGGGCGGATGGGCGACCGTTCTCAATTACACGACTAGATTAAGTTTACCAGATAGAAAAACATCCCAAATTTACCCCCTTTTGTTATGCTTTTTCAATACTATGATTAAAATGCTGATATTTAACTTTTTATTCTTGTACTTAACTAAATACATTAAATATTTCTAGTGAACTCCGTAGAATTTTTAGCTTAGAAACTCCCATGAGCAAAGATATTGACGAAAAACACGTTTTTTTGCGATCCTGCTTTCAATTGGAGCGGGATGGCTAATTGCAAACTTCTGCTTGCAAGAAAGAGACGCTTGCACTTGAATAAGAGAGCCTTAATATAAAACCTGCAAGTTGACCATTAACTTGGCTCCATCAAATCGTATTGGGCCCACGTGGTCGACTCCCACTCACCACTATTCGTAAAAGCCTTTGCCCAGCAGTGGGATCGTAGGTACTCACTTGGTTTTGGTGACGTCAGACTGCTGCCGCTGGGGACTGGGCGGGAAGGTGGCCGTGCACCACTGCTTGAAACTCGTGCATGGGATCCTGCCGCCACTCGTTCCTGTATAGAGAAAATTGGAGCTTAGTTCAATTTCAATGTATTTATTGCACATCATAATGTTACAAAGGTGTTATAGTGGAAAGCTAACAGTTCATTATGAACCCTGTTTGTAGGGTATGGCATTAGGAGAGAGGAGGACCATTATGTATTAATAATATCATTTTTATCAGATGCAAAAGATCAATGGAAAATAAAGTATTTCTTTGACTGATAGAAATTATTATTCATCCGAATCTATCGTCCTCTTAGAGTATGTATAAGCAAGCAACATATTCTAAGATGGCCCCTGTAGGGTAACCTAAATAAATACACGTTTACTGTGATCACAACTAGTCAAGTAGCGTAATGCAGAGCGCGCACGTCCACACTCGACGATGGCCGGCAAGCAAATGCTACGCGTTCGCACCGACAACCAAAGAATATAGAAAAGGAAATAGCCCACTCAAAAAAAAACCTCCTATGTCTGATGGAACGGGAGACCAACACAATCATAGGTGTCAGATGCGGTGGCTACAAACACGAGATTTGGGCGACAGTTTATTTAATAGGCAACCATTATAAGAAGACCTGCACTGACCGCTCTTTGACACGAGCACGGCGGTCTTGTTGTTCTGGTCCAGGTGGTGGGACAGCTGGAAGAGGGCCGCACATCTATGTACGAGCATGCGACCGTATGACGTCATCACAGGGAACCTCACTATACAGCGACTGTAACAAATTATCATTTAATTATAAAATAAATAAAAAATAAATATCTTGGACAGTGTCACACAAATTATCTAGTCACATTTAAAGTTCCAGAATCTAGCCTGGACTTGTATTATAATAACTAGACAACGATATAGGATACATATTAGATACTTTTTTTTTTTTTTTTTTATTAATTATATTTATCAATCTTCTGTCTCTACTATTATATAAAACTGTAACAAAAGAGGATCTATACATTGAAGATATTACCCCAAAAAAATGTTACAATGAGGTATTTAGATGTCCCTGATTCCGATCAAAAATGTTTAGATTTCTTTCTGATTTTTTTTGTTTGTCGCGCATCACGTGAAAACTGCTGGACCGATCTTGATGAATGTTTTGAAAGCTTATGATTAAGACTTAAAATCTGATATATCATTGACACGGGAACCAGTGCGGATGAAGTTGTGGGAAAGCTGCCCAGCCAAGTTGGATTCAACGGTTGTCCTCTTTTTCGATGTTGGTAATGGGTGGAACCGATAGCAGATGGGACCGAAGAAAGTGGCCGAGAGGCGACCGCGTACCGGAAAGCGCAGCGTGGGTAGACAGTGAGCCCTCACAAGATGGACGGACGACCTGGTGAAGGCGGCAGGAACCCATTGGATGAGGGCAGCGCAGGACCGGTCGTTATAGCGATCCTTGGGGGATGCCTATGTCCAGCAGTGGACGTCCGTCAGCTGAGATGTTTATGCTTTAATGGTGAAGATGTATGTATGTATGTGTATGTTGCGATCTTAAGGCGAGGCCTATGTCCAGCAGTGGACGTCTATCAGCTGAGATGATGACGAGATTAAAGTACTAACCCGGTGTCTCCGACGAGAGAATGCAGCTCTCTCTCTATCTTGAGGAGAGTGAGTCGATCTCTCGCGTTCTTGTTTAAGGTCTCCTTTATGAAGGCCACCAGCTCTGGTCCCGTCGGGTCCACTTTCTCTTCTGCAAGGTAATATGCTGTTAGAGTCGTTTTAAGCCGCTTCAAGAAGAATCGAACATGGTCACATAATACACAGGATCCTTCTTAAAAGAATATTATTCCGAGAGCTAAAATGCGCGCTGCATACAAACGTACTATGGTGATATTTTCTATACTAACCAATTAAAGTCAATGAAATTTTGCAGAAACAACCTAGAAACAAATCTCTATGCTTCTATAGAGTCCGATTTTCGTTTAAATATACAGTTTCAATGCTAGGATTAATTTAAGATTTGTATGGAAATCTTTGAGGCACTGTAACTTGAAAACTATACATTTTCATGAAAATCGGACTCCATACAAGCATAGAAATTTGTTTCTAGATTGTTTCTGCAAAATTTCATTGACTTTAATTGGTTAGTATTGAAAATATCACCATAGTACGTTTGTATGGAGCGCGCTCCGAATAATATAGTAGGTAGAAATACCTCGGAGGCATCTTTTATTTTGCATTTTACGACTAGATTTATACCATTTACCGAAACTAAAGTCATACCTCAGTATTTTTGGATAGTTTATCTAGTGAAATCATAAACTGAATACACGATTGGACTTACTTCACTCGATAGAAAATCGTCACAAAGATACTTATTTTCATGCATTTTTAAACATTTTTCTCGTTTTAGAAGAACATAAAACAGTATCAGATTTTTTGCATTTATACTCACATATTCACCATTAGTTAAAGTTAACTAGTGAAATCATAAAAAAAATCTAGAAAAAGTACTTTGGTTAGTTCTTTTTACTTAATCAAAAAAAAAAACGGCTCACGCACACACTTTTCGGAGCGCTGGGCAATCGCGTTTCTCATAGAAAATATTCGTCGGGACCTATGGCCCCTTAATATGGTAACGGCTTTTTGTCAAATTGATTCATAAGGCCTAAAGATCAATCGTTCCGATTTTCATGCTTTTAACACCATTTGCAGGTTTTTTTTTGCTACCGCTATAACTATTAAATTGTTTTCAGAAAATTCCTCATAATAAGATATTAAACTTGACTCACCTGAATCGTTTCTGCTGAATGATGCGTTCTTTGGTTTATCTTTACGCTCCGGACATCTGTAATAAAACAAAAAAATATTTACAAGAGTGGCGACCGCGTACCGGAAAACGTAGCGTAACTAGGCCCCCCAACCTAGACACAAACTAGACCGAAGACCTGGTAAAGGCGGCGGGATCCCGTTGGATGAGGGCAGCGCAGGACCTGTCGTTATGGCGATCCTTGGGGGAGGCCTATGTCTAGCAGTGGACGTCCATCGGCTGCGATGATGATGATGATGATATGTATAGGAGAATAAAACGCATTCTTCGAAGATAGCTTTCTTCGTTCTTGCAAAGAAAGTGGCGCAAAGAAATTACTTTATTTCTTTGCGCCACTTTCTTTGCAAGAACGTCAAAATCACGCATATCGTGCCAAGACAGCAAAGTTTGTAAATTATCTAAACTATTATAAAACTGTAACTGAAGTGTGTCTGTACATTGAAGATATTTACAAAAAAAAGATTACGATATGGTTTTTAGGTATCCCTGACTCGAAATCTACCTTTTTTAGAAATTTTGTCTGTCTGTTTGTGTGTTTGTTTTTTTGTTTGTTTCTTTGTTTGTTCGCGCATCACGCAAAAACTACAGAACCGATTTAGATGAAACTTTTTTTGTTTGATAGCTTATGGTCTGACTTAAAATCTGGTATATAATTTGTGCGGACGAAGTCGCGGGAAAACACTAGTATCTAAATAAAAGTAAATTTATGTATATCTAACCTGCAATAAATTGGCGTCTGATCGTCTACATCTAAACTGATCGTTTTTCTTCCTCCTTCCGCGTTTGAACCTGAAAACCAGATAATATTTTATTAGTTTAATAAGCATTTGATTTGAAAATAAGTATAAAAATCTTTATTATTTGACATAAACTTTTTTATTATTTCAGCACATCCTCTAGCTTACCGAATGCGGCCCACCCTCTGACTAAGGACGCAGTGCACAAAGTCAAAGTCGCACAAAGAGCAATGGAAAGAGCTATGCTAGGAATCACAATTCTGGACCGGATTCCGAATGTCGAGATCAGACGACGAACAAAGGTGGTTGATATCGGCAAGCGGATTTCGACTCTGAAGTGGAGGTGGGCGGGACACTTGGCCAGGCGGAATGATGGCAGATGGACGACGGCAGTGACAGAGTGGCGGCCGTGGGAGGGGGAACGGTCAGTGGGCAGACCAGCAGCCAGGTGGTCGGATGACATTTGTAAAGTAGCCGGCAAACAGTAGATGAGACAAGCGGGGGACCGTTCTAGTTGGCGTGAAAATGAAGAGGCCTATACCCAGCAGTGGGGTTTACCGGACTGATGATGATGATGAATTTTATTATTTATTTAAGTTTAACAGAATGATTATAATCTAGAATACACATATAGTAGATTACACACCGAGGACAGGAAAGTACCTCGGCTCCGCCTCGGTCAACAATTACATGAGATCTGAGGCTTTCTTATTTAATGTCCGAGGTTAGTATACTATTTTTCTCCTCGACCGAGCGACAACATCGTTAAGCGCAGCGGGACGACAATTGACGCTTTCCGTTCGGATGTGAGAAAAATAATATTACATTACTGCTTAGTGAGCGAGGACATTTGAAAAGACTTGAATGTCAGCGGCGATTTTTGACAGCCAAGCATAACTGATGCATACTAAGATGACATTGTATGACGTGGTGAGTCCATGTGTATAGAATGTCGTTGATAGATTAAAAGTCGTACCTAATTCAGTGTCAGTGCAGTCGGGGCAGTCGTCCGAGCATGATATCCCAGAGTCCTGCTTCGTGTGACAAAGCTGTTTCCGCCGGCGACCCCTACCGGACAAAAATAAATAATGATAAATAAATAATTTAATCATTAAACAGTATAAAATAATAAATAACGCTGACAGGCTCATTGCGTTATAATTATTTCAAATGAAAGGTGTGAATAACGTATGAACATTGTTCTATTTCCTTCACAGATTTTACATTTACCACCGTTTCGCAAGTGCTACACAATGGAGAAGAAAGAACAAGAAATCAAAATATGACTCCAGAACTAGTAGGCTTCGGTTCGGTTTGCGAGCAATATGACCCATTGCCACTTGAGTTTAGCAATTCTTTGGGATATGTCGGCTACTCTGGTTCTTCTGCGAATCTCTTAATTTCTGATTCGATCTCGCAGGGAAACTCCGAGCAAAGCCATCAACTTTTAACCATTTTATCAGGCCTTTAGTGGGCGACCACACGTCTTCAACGTTGTCGTGTGGGATCTGCCGGTGCCCTAATGATAGCCGGCGTTGTTATGAACGCACGCGTTGCAAGCGCCGCAGACGCAGGCGACGCGCGGGTTGTTGGAGAGCAGGTCCCGAGAATTCTGCCGGTGTCCGAGGGACAGCCATCGCTTGGCGCGAGTGCGTTGTTCGTTAAATGTTAATCCATGGAGAAGAAACGGCAAGAAACCAAAATTATGACTTCGCCCAATGCCCAAGTTGTTACCTGCAATGAACGCACGCGTTGCAAGCGCCACAGACGCAGGCGACGCGCGGGTTGTTGGAGAGTAGGTCCCGAGAATTCTGCCGGTGTCCAAGGGACAGCCATCGCTTGGCGCGAGTGCGTTGATCGTTAAATGTTAATCCATGGAGAAGAAACGGCAAGAAACCAATATTATTACTTCGCCCAATGTCCTAGTTGTTACCTGCAATGAACGCACGCGTTGCAAGCGCCGCAGACGCAGGCGACGCGCGGGTTGTTTGACAGCAGGTCCCTAGAGTTCTGCCGGTGACCGAGGGACAGCCATCGCTTGGCGCGAGTGCGTTGATCGTTCGGAGGCTCCTCCCATGTTCCTGGAGTTATCTGGAAAAGAGAAGTAATTTCGCTAGTTTTGTGGAAGAACAATGAGGAATGTTCCTTTATCGAAAAAGGTAAACAATCCCGCTGGGCTATATGTAAAATCATAGGCTTAAAAAATTAGCAATATTACAGATATAAGTAATATGATAGTACGTACTAACTGGAATATCCATTTTTCGCTACGAAATTCCCATACAAACGTTCAACCCCACTACATCTTTGGGGTAGAATTGCAAACAATCCTTTGGTTTGCATACATTCAAGCCAATTTGATACAACTTTTGGGGAGAACGTTTAAATTTCTGCCGCAGCGTGCCGATCGACTTGACAGTTCCCATCACCCACTTCGCAATAGCCAATAGGATGGGATGCTGTTAGCAGCTGATGTGCAGGAATTTAAAATTGTATGGCAAAATTTCGATTCTCACCTAGCAACCCTAGTTGTGACTCTTATTTTTTGCACGCCAAAGTTACCTGAATTTCAACCGGCTGCTTTTTCAACCCATCGCTACACTCGGTCTTCTCGAAGCTCGCGCACTCGACGTCTGCTACCGCGTCGTTGCTGGCGTTGTCCGCGACGCCGGCGACGTTGTCGTCGTCGTTGTGGGGGGTGGAAGTGCGGGGGGGTGACTGAGACTCGCGTATCGCCTGACTGCGTACTAGTTGTTTTGATTTGAAACTCTGAAATTGAATAAGCTCGATTTTCAGTACGTCGCAGCTATTCGAATTAATTTGTAAGTTTTCTAAGGCAGGTATCGAAAAAATCAATAGATGGCTTTAGTAGTAGTACACAATATCCAGGATATAATATCCAGATTTTAATTAGCGTCTATCTATACAGGGTGTAAGGAAAAGTATCATTAAGATTTAAACCACATACTCTACCATACTGGAAGGGAAGATAGAGGGGAAAAGAGGCAGAGGAAGACACAGACAGAGTTATCTAGCCCAAGTGAAGGAAAAGGTTGATGTCGTGTCGTATCAAGAACTCGAGACAGTAGCGGAAAACAAACAAGAGTGGCGAATACTCCACCGACAAGAACGTAGCTCTTAAATAAGATGACGATGATGAAAATTATTACGTATCTTGTTTATTGACTAACAATTAAATGTCTCCTAAAATTTACAATAAAATGTTTTTGAATACAACGCCATCTAGTAAGTGTCGAAGAACTATTTTCGTTTACACCAGGCTTACATTGGATCTTACCCTATTTCTGTTCAGTTGCCCACTATCCTCAGAACCGCTGGCAGCCTTTTCAGCTTCTGATGTCTCCATTGCATGCAGTTATTATCTGTAAATTAAGCGATTATAATTTCGAATTAAGTGCAATCGACAAGTTAATAAAATGTCAAGTCAGAGCTTTACAGGGTCTTTTTTAGTATATGTAGACAGGTTTCAAGGGGATGACCAGACTTCAATTAACAACATTAGATTTTTTTTCACCCTTTATATTGAATAAATTACAAAATATATTTAAAATAAGCGATACTTATGTTTTTCTTTCGTTTTTACTTATTAATACTTAAAGTTTTAAAGATTTTTTTTTAATTTGTGGCATTATGTCCATTGTTACCTTCGCCGGAGATGATGATGAAAGTTGATTTAGAAAGTTTCTGTGATATGTAATATAATGTCGAACGATTAGATTTACATTCTGGGAAATTAAATGTATCCTATTCCGTCATAAAATAAATATTTCAGTATTTTTTCATATAGCTCTAGAATGAATTTTTTATTTTTTATTTTATAAACTCAAAACCTCATGATTCAGTGTCACGTTTAACTAATGCAAATAAAAAAATAACAAGGTTATAATTAGCTATAAACTCACCTTGACTTGTTATCCAAAAAAACAGGACAAAACACTTTTTATAATCTTCAAAACACACAAGGGAACGTTTTTTTTATTAATTTCCTTAAAATTAACAAGAAATTGGACCAACAATAGTATCTACGCTACTAGAAGGCAACTATATATTTTTTTCTCTATTTATATTACTTTTTAAAAAGGATTTTCTCATCCAAAAAGTTTTAAAGCTTTTTTCTAAATGGTAACTTTAGAGAGCGTCCCGATTTAAATTTCAAATTTGGAACACTGACATGGTAACATTGGTAAGCTCGTTTTTCTTTTTAATTTTTAGGCTTTTTATAGTGTTCGGTTTATTTTTCAATGATCGCGGACGGTGTTTTATGGAGAGCATTTTTATTTTCTGTTACAATATGGCGGAAGACGGGAAGTTGGTTAGACGTGATTTTATGTTCTTCATCGTTGTGGACGCCATACATCTGTAACAATGGAAAAAATGTTTAAATTTTTAGGACAATATAGTAGGTATTTCATCTCGAGCATAAATATCGTGCTAAACTGTCTTATCATTTTTTATTAAGGGGCTACCTGCCGGTTTTGGGTAATTTTGTAACCATTTTATTCATTAACTATGGCACTTTTTGAGCTGAAATTTAAACTGAACCATCTACAGGATACAGTGATGTGTTTTTTCTAGAAATCGATTTTAATGAATAAAACCGAAGAAAAGGGACTCTAAAGTCACCCCTTTTTTTCCAGTTGTAACCATTTTACTGTTACATTTTTAATCGGAACAAAATGAAAATTTACTATATTGTTCACAATACAATTTAGAATGATGTGGTTTTTTTACTATATCGAAATTAATAAAAAATCATCGAATTTTTCAAAGAAAACAGCAAAATTCTGACCGGAGCCACGCGCTCTTTCTCATCGATTAGTATGGAGTGTGAGTGAGAGGAGAGTGGTCCACGGCTGATACGCCTTAAGGGCCTATGTCGAAAAATAATTGAAGCGAAATGGGCATGTGATAGCTTATATTACCGCCTGATGCGAGAGAAAGAGATGGGGCGGCGCGCGAAACTGGACCGACGCAAGCGTAAAACAGACTTTTCTAAAATTGTGATTGTACTATTTATGTAAGTTCAATTCTGCTCCAATCAAACTTTATAAAATATCATTCTCTTTTTATAAATCAAGTCTTGTGTTTCTACTATTCACCGTTTAGCAGTTCCAAGCGTTTAAAAATAAAGACGGAGGCTACTTTGGCTTATTTTTCTATCGAGAAAATGTGTGTTAATCGTGTTTTGGCTCCAATCAAAACTTCAATTATATGTTCAATTTACACATATCCGCAAATCATATTCCTACTGTTAGGACTTCATGATATATGACGCTTTGAAGAATCCTATTTTTTTCACATATCCTCTTAATCTTTAAATTAGTTACACGAACTTGAAAAAAACGTACGTAATCTCGTCTAATCACGAGTGAAGCACCCATTTGTACAGAGAGTGGACATACAACGAAGTGGTCAAATCCAGAAATGGGCCTCCTTAGAACTGGTCTTACCAAGAAGAGGTCGAATCCAGAACTGGCCATATCTAGAAGAAAGGCATTTTAAGAAATGGACACCGAACGCCTAAACGTTATATTTGTGTGGGTGCTGACAAACTGTCACGCGGTACATAATGGTGGGTTGTAGGACCTGTGTCTAGAGTTGGTGCATCTGTGTGAGTGTAGGTCCCTTGTAGAACAAACTGCCTCCGTGGTCTAATGGTTAAGAGCATTGGGCTCTTGACACGGAGGTCGTGGGTTCGATTCCCACGGGGGGCACCTAGTGAAATGTCACTTTGTGCGTTTTTCCCCAGTTGGTTAGGACATTGCAGGCTGAGTCACCTGATTGTCTGAAAAGAAAGATGATTCCGTGCTTCGGATGGCACGTTAAGCTGTTGGTCCCGGCTACTATCACTGGTGGTAGTAGTCGTTACATAAAAACCACGTCAGAGGCCGTAAGGCGGTTTGAATAAACTCTGACACCAGGGCTTTGCAGCCCACTCGATAAGAAGAAGAAGTAGAACAAACGAAAATGTAGGACCTTGCATGCTTGTATTTTTGCTTTGCATTGCATAGATCAATTATCGTTAGGGTCAAACCCTAAAATGATTGGACTAAAACTAAAACTCGAAACGCTGAAACGAAAAGGTCCCTTAGGTAATCAAAAACAAATTTATGCGTGAAATCTAACCGGGTCACATGACTCACTTCGTTCGACCTTCCGTGTAATTTAGCTGTTTTTCGTTACTACTTAGGCTTTTCAGACTTGCCGTATCGAAGGTTAGTGACGTCACCACGTTTTTGAGGAAACTGTGATATCGATTTTGACTTTTAACCTTTTAGCATGACATATGACATACACCACGTAGCACAGCATTGCATTTTTCCGTCGCTCCATCCTTTTCTGTCACTCAGGAACGTCATTTGCTAGAGCATATAAGATAGACGGAACGGAACAGCACGCCGCGTGCGATCGCGTTCCGTTTATCTTATATGCTCTAGCAAATGTTCCTGAGTGACAGAAAAGGATGGAGGGACGGAAAAATGCGATGCTGTGCTGCCTGGTGTAGTTCAACCCTTATTTCCCGAGTGTCAGTCTTCTATTCTATACAGGGTGTAAGGAAAAGTATAATTAACTTTTAAACCACAATACTCTACCAAACAAACTGTTCCACTTTTACTGTGGCCATAGAGTTCTACATACTATGGCAGCAAATCTGTCAGAAAAAAAAATCTGCTGTACGTTTGAGACTCAGTTGCAGAAACGCTCATTAAAGTTAATCCTCCATTAAATATATTGCTGTCATTTTGTGAAACTTGCTGTAACGTAGTAAAAGCTAGCAAGACATTTAATGGCAGATTAACTTTAATAAGCGTTTCTGCAACTGACACTAAGTAGAGTAGGCATTGCAGTTTAGTCCGGAACAGCAGATTTTTTTTTGTGCTTACATGTTTGCTCCCATAGTAAAAGTTGTTCAGTTTGATGGGTAGAGTATCTTGTTCAAAAGTTTATGATACTTTTCCTTACACCCTGTCCTGTATAGTGTCCTTCTTAATATGCTGACATTTTTGCAAGGACATGATCAGACCATCAAACTGAACAGTGAACAACTTTCTCTATGGGGCCAAAATAGAAAACGAGAAAAAGATCCGCTGTTCCATACAAAACTAGTCCCATAGAGAAAGTTGTTCAGTTTGATGGTCTCATCGCCCACTTAAAAACCGTCAGCATATTAAAAAAGACCCTGTTAAATAAAATAAAATTGTAAACATGGCGTGTAACACTTTGAGATGTGCCATCAAAAAGGAAGCTACATTCGACCAGGCTTTATGGGCTCTTCCCCCTTGCCTTGTCAAGGCGCCCTTCTTATAAATTTAGACTATGCAATCTCTCCGAGCGAAGGCCCAAATTAAAAAGTTAGCTTTCAACCCATACCATACCACACTGCCGTAGAAAGAGAAGGAACTAGAAGAAAGCACGTGTCTTAATATTGTCATATATGTCTAGTAAGAGAGGAGATCGCTACTTATTGCTGTCCTTATCGACGTAGCTACTTTTTTGTTCTACGACGGCTCCGGAGTCAGACATCTATTTTCATACAAATTGTATAGGATTTTATGACTATCGCTATCTCATACGCGGTTACACTGATGTTACGTCTATCAGCATAAGCGAAAAATACTTCGCCTATGCCCACTGCTCAAGCCGCTGACAACAAGTTTGTAGGTAGGTACATCACCACGGTCTATAAGCAAAAGGGTCAGTATTCCCTACTGGAGGTAAACAGGAAAATAGTCGACAAATCCAATTAGCACAGCACTAATTACGTTAAAGTATCGATAACAAAGTAGCATGTTTTTAATAACGTATAAAAATCGGGACTAGTTAGGAGCTAAATAACTAATTAATCTTGATTAGTTTGAAATAATATTTTATGTTTGCTATGTATTACTGGTGTGTGTAAATTAACAGTTTTTATTTATTTTTAGGGTTCCGTACCCAAATTACCCTACCATACCCTACTACTCAGCCTACTCTGTCCGTCCTACCGTTGTTCGTCCATCATAGTTCTAAATGGCTGTATGATTTTAACCATTATAGCTCCAAGGTTGAAATTTTCACAGAATAATGCGTTATTGTGGCGGATTTGCTCTTCGATCAACAATATAGAACTAGATAACGGGTCGCATACAAAATCAAAGAGAAATTCTGTCCTCGTGATTATACAACATTTTTTGTTAACAAACCGAGAAAACAGTCCGAATGCATTATAATTTCGACCTCAAAACAACCATAATTCCTAGTAATTTTTGAAGGAACACTGCGGCATTGCGAGACGTGCGTACGTTGGCTTTGTTCGAACGGAACTAATTCAGATTAAGACCTCACTCCAATAGTGAGGCGTTATTTGCCGGGACATGTTTTGAGCGCTGACGCGTTATCTAGTTGGATATTGTTGATCGAAGGATTTGCTACCCAATAATAAATTAAAAAAATAAGGTAACAAATTAATACAAGAAACGTGTTTTGCTCTATCGTATACAAGCTTAAAACTTGGTGTAGTTATAGTGGTATAAAATAAAACAATAATAAAAACCAGTCAAGTGTATGTTGTCGAGCTCATGCTAAGAATCCCAGAATTTTTTTGTGAATCTGTTGGTACGGAATACTCAGTGCGGGAGTCCGACTCACGCTTGGCCAGTTTTTTGTTAACATTGTAGAGCACAGTATGTCATTTCAACTCGTCCAGTTTGATAAGTTGAAGTACCCTCTAAAATATCTAAAACATTGGTATGCATTGTCATACCTTTCCCGATAGATATCAAGATCAAAAAATACTGAACCCTGTTCCTGATTGAATAAATTTGGTTTACGATACATCGATCGACGGCAATCGACGGATCCATACGAAAAGCACGATTAGTATGGGACGCCGTTCGCCGCGTCGATGCGAAAGGATGCGTACGGCGGCGTCCCATACTAATCGTGCTTTTTTTATGGCCAAACCGTCGATCACCGTCGATCTATGAGTCGTAACTTCGTAAGTGGTAACTCCCTTACCTCCCTTAACTCCCACCTTTGACCTAGAAAAGGTTAAAAGGGTTAAATCTCGTATCTTTTAGATACCTAAGTTTCTTGGAGCTAATCGCACGTTTTTAAACGAGATATCATTACGCTATCGTTGAAGGGGGATGGGCAGCAATAAAACCCGGTGAGCTAACGGCTTTACAAATCAGTGGAGAGGCCATTATTCAAGTTTATCGTGTCATCGTGCCTGTATCCATTGTTTGACGTGGTACGGTATCGATTCAGTAAATTTTTCTTATAACGATTTAGACCCCCAATTCTTACCGTGGATGTCATATAAGACGATTAAGGGATAACGTTAGTGGTCGTTTTGGGAGTGGTCCTTATGGGAAGAGGTACTTTTGGGAAGTGGTCCTTATGGACCTTATGGGAAGTGGTCCTTATGGGCCGAAAGGGTTTCTGATGCAGTGTTTTTGTGGAGAACACAGGCTTATAGAAAACGTCAATATCGAATAGACTCAAATTTATGGAAAAGCTGTGTATTTTCGCGATTTTAATGTTGGTCTTAATGTGAAAGTTTTTCAGTTTTATAGCGCCCCATCTTTAGAGGTAAAGGACATCATCAGCGTTTCATACATTTTTGGTCCAAATGTGAAAGTGCCGGCCAACATAAACTAATGCTATATTCGGTTAACCCTTGTCCATCTAACCATTTATTATTATGGCACGAAAGCTTTAGCTGTAGGTTTTATATTATCAAAAATGTATGAAAAAAAGATTTTTCAAACCTTAATAAAACCAAGGAAAATGGCCCCTACAGCTTAGGTGCCGTACTAAAAAATGCCGAGACGTACTAGTTCTAACAGAACCTTAGCTAATTTCATCGAAAATGTGTATGAAAAGGCAGATTTTCGAACCCAAATAAAACCAAGGATAATGGACCTACAGCTTTGGTGCCATAATAATAAATGTTTAGACGGATAAGTCTTAACAGAATATCGCATTGTTTTTATTTGGCTGGCACTTTCACATTTTGGACCGGATCCGATGATGCCCTTTAAGGGGCTACCTGCCGGTTTTGGGTAATTTTGTAACCATTTTATTCATTAACTATGGCACTTTTTGAGCTGAAATTTAAACTGAACCATGGATATGAGAAGTGATGTGGTTTTTCTAGAAATCGATTAAAACCGAAGAAAAGGGACTCTAAAGTCACCCCTTTTTTTTCCAGTTGTAACCATTTTACTCTTACATTTTTAATCGGAACAAAATGAAAATTTACTATATTGTTCACAATACAATTTAGAATGATTTGTTTTTTTTACTTTTTCGATAAAAAATCATCGAATTTTTCAAAGAAAACAGCAAAATTCTGACCGGAGCCACGCGCTCTTTCTCATCGATTAGTATGGAGTGTGAGTGAGAGGAGAGTGGTCCACGGCTGATACGCCTTAAAAGCGTTACCTACATACTTTAGCGCCTAAGGCTTGGCGCAATTGAGCCACCGGCCACAGCCACCAGTGGCCAGCGACGAGAGTTCGCTCGCTTTTTCATACATTTTGTAGATACTCGCCGCACAGGTGTGGGCCTGTGGTGGTCGCCACCCGAGGGGAGCGTGTAATTTCTCGCTCGCTACAGCAGTGTCAGCGAAAGCTTTTTTCACGAACAGTGGAAACTCGCACCAACGACCGTGACCTAATATCCTTGACGTGATAGAATCAGTTTTATATACCTTACTCGCTTATAACCCTGTGAGTCTTATACTGGGTGTTAACAAATAAGAACTACGTTTATGCATATGCTCACGACTATATTCCCCGAGGGGGTAGTCAGAGATATTCTGAAACCTCAGAACATCCACGTTTCACCAGTAGTACCGAAACTCTGTCCAGTGTGACGGGGAGTGAGCCCGTCGCCACTTATAATGGACAGTGGGTACAATACACGCCTCGAACTTGAAGCATGCAGGTTTCCTCACGATGTTTTCCTTCACCGAAAAGCCAGTGATGTTACAAATCGTACATAAATTCCGAAAAAGTCATTGGTACGAGTCGGCTTGGACGGGGATCGAACCATCGCCTCCTGCACGGCAGGCAAGGTTACTCGCCACTGGACCACGTAGCTTTAACTACGTTTATACAGAGTCAAAAAGAGGGTCTGAGGGTCTCAGCAAATATCATGTCATTTTTATTTCTGCTATTTTTCTAAGAGAAACGTGGATGTTCTGAGGTTTCAGAATATCTCTGACTGGGGTAGTCAGAGAATATAGTCGTGAGCATATGCTATGTTATTTCTGCAAGAAACAGCGTATAATCACAGATATAATATATAATTGTAGTATGTGGTATAAATCTGGGTTAAATTAAGTAAAACATGATGTTAAATAAATTGTAGTTAAGGTTGGAGAGCTGTTAATTTCATACAAAACGTTGTCGTATAACACTCGTAGACGGTGTTAATAAAAGTAATGTTTTATACATGGAAAAATAGCTTAGAAAATCTAGTTTGCGCATATCAAATAATATTTACAATTTGTAATATAATTACGAAGATATAAGGGTTTTAAATTTTGTATGAATAATTTCAAAGCGTGATATCTTCGTAATAATATTATAAACTGTAAATATTATTTGATATGCGCAAACTAGATTTTCTAAGCTATTTTTTCATATATAAAACATTACTTTTATTAACACCGTCTACGAGTGTTATACGACAACGTTTTGTATGGACGGAAACCACCTTAAGCAAATTACCTACGTATTTTAAATTACAGATTAACGTGTTTACACGAAAATTTTGAAGCCGAAGCCAAATTTTACGATATCTCACCAAGGGGGAGGGAGGGGGGTTTGAAAAACGGCATTATCTTCTCATGTAATTAAATCGTATCTGCCCTGGACCACGAATCTCCATACTAATCGATGCGAACGAGCGCGTGGCTCCGGTCAGAATTTAGCTGTTTTCTTTGAAAAATTTGATGATTTTTTTGTATGTTTTGTAAAAAGTAAGAAAACCACATCATTCTAAATTGTATTGTGAACAATATTGTAAATTTTCATTTTCTTCCGATTCAAAATGTAAGAGTAAAATGGTTACAACTGGAAAAAAAGGGGTGACTTTAGAGTCCCTTTTCTTCAGTTTTATTCATTAAAATCGATTTCTAGAAAAACCACATCACTTCTCATATCCTGTAGATGGTTCAGTTTATTTTTCAGCTCAAAAAGTGCCATAGTTAAAGAATAAAATGGTTACAAATTTACCCAAAACCGGCAGGTAGCCCCTTAATTGAAGCCCCCTTATTCGTGAGAGAACAATGCCCTACAGTCAGACTATAACTTGTGAGATTAGGTTGAAATTGTATTCTTGTAATCTTCTAATAAAACAAATCATGTAAATAACTGACAACCGATGTTGTGTCAGAGTTCTAGAGTGGAGACCGCGAACTGGTAGGCGTAGTGTGGGACGCCCTGCTGCCCGCTGGACAGACGACCTAAACAAAGTAGCGGGGAGCGACTGGATGAGGAAGGCCGAGGACAGAGTTTTGTGGCGCGCCTTTGGAGAGGCCTATGTTCAGCAGTGGACGATGATAGGCTGATGATGATGATGATGTAAATAACGCAGTAGTCGTTTGTAAAGTGTATTGTAGATCTTATCTCTCCGTGATACATCCGTTATTTGATTGTAGTCGTAAACGTGAGTCATACTGAAGGTTTCCTTTCAGACGTACTAAAGTAAATATTAGAATTGTATGGAGCTTTCAAATATACGAGATAAGCGAAAACGTATACAGGGTGTCCCGTAAATCGACGTCAAGCCGGAATCGGGTGATAGGCCAAATCATAATGGTTACCAGAAAAATAATAAAATAAATCTAAGTCATATTTTTTTTTTTAAATTATAGACATTTTTTTTTCGTGACAATATACACCCTGAGAATTCAAAGCAACAGGTTAGATTAGCACTATTCTGGATTAAATAAGAAAAATAAAAAAAGATTTGTAGCAGTAGGAGCTAAAAAACTATCACAGGGCGTACATTAAAAATGCCTATAATTAAAAAAATGCATGAATTAGATTTTTATTTTTATTTTTATGGTAACTATTATGATTTGGCCTATCACCCGATTCCGGCTTGACGTCGATTTACGGGACACCCTGTATTTTGATCATTTATTAGGTATGCCCGCGGCATTGTCAGCATGGGTTTCGTATACAGGTAGATATTACCAATTTCCATACAAACTTTTACATCCCATTTTACCTATTGGGGGTTGATTTTCGCAAGCTTTGTGAACTTGGCACCCGACATTGGAATTATTAGACTAATAGCACAGACTTATAAGAAGAACCAGACGTAATCTCGTCTAATCATGAGTGAAGCACCCATTTTTTTTGTGTGCGTGCTGTCACGCGGTACATATGGTGGCGGGTTGTAGGACCTGCGCCTAGAGCTAGTGCATCTGTGTGAGTGTAGGTCCCTTGACGAGTACCCTAGCGAGATTGTATTACCTTGCATGCTTCACATCTATTTAGTGCAATATTCGGTCCGTATTTCTTTCAAGTCTGTGACTAATAGATATTCGTATGTAGTTGATTGCATTAAAAAAATGTTCGTTTGTAGTAGCTCAAAAAAAAAATTCGAGGATTTTGAAAAAACTCAACACCCCGTTTTGTTATTGAAATGTTTTTCTTATAAAGAATCGTTTGTAGTTGATTGTAGTAGAAAATTCTTCGTTTGTGCAAAATTCTTTCTTAGTTCACCCCACGGACCTGAAAAAAGACGGACGTAATCTCGTCTAATCACGAGTGAAGCACCCATTTCTTTTGTGTGCGTGCTGTCACGCGGTACATAATGGTGACGGATGTAGGACCTGCGCCTAGAGCTAGTGCATCTGTGTGAGTGTAGGTCCCTTGTAGAACAAACGAAAATGTTGGACCTTGCATGCTTCACATCTTTTTAGTATCACATTACGTCCGTCTTTTTTTCAGGTCCGTGGTTCACCCCTACATTATCCTATGTAGAATTTGTATCCCGATTCCGAATTTCATGCTTCTAACTTCAATTAGGCCGTGCGTTGTATGTCTGTTAGAGGCCCAAAGCGCGTTTAGGACGTAGTAACTTATTATTAATCTGTGGTTTAGGTGAAAAACACAAGGTTAGGTTACGTTACGTTGTCCATACGTTGTCCATACAAAGTAGCACACTTGGTCTGTCATATTAGCGTATTTGATTGTAAATCTGACGTACTTTTCCTACAAATTCCAGGATTGGGCCTACAAAATCTACAAATTTCCTACAAAATGGCCATAGAATTCTTTTTTCAATAGCAAATGTGGCTCCTCAATCCATACGCACATGTTTTTTTATGACTTATTTTTCACGTTTGAAATGTTCGCATAAGGAGTAATTCTATTAAGGCTTCCGCACATTGCAGCGATTTTATCAAGCGATAATATCGCTGCGATTTTGCGATATTTATTTCCAGTACATTTAGTATGGGGACGCGCGCGATCCTACACACTGCCGCGATATTATCGAGCGAAAATATCGCTGCGATTTTGCGATATTTGTTCTCAGTACATTTTGTATGGCGACGCGCTCGATCCCACACACTGCCGCGATATTATCGTAACCTGACGCAATCTCTTTCGACTACATTCAGTGGTGGGGGCATGCGTGACGCGAATCGCGGAATCGCTGCAGTGTGTAAGGTGTCGCGATATCGCTGTCGATAATATCGCTAGATAATATCGCTGCAATGAGCGGAGGCCTTAATTCTATTAATTTCACGTCCGTCAGTCACGACACTATTTTTTTATATCAATTTTGTATAGATAGGATCTGGACAGCAAGACAGCAAAACTTTCAACTAATTCAGTTACATTCTACCACCTGCCAACCATACGTTTCTAAAGAAAATTAAAATGTACTTCAAGCAACAAAATCTCCCGGGGAGACCTGGCGAACGGGAAACTGTCCCATATTCCTGTGAGCCTATATATTGTAGATGCAGTGGTGACCTACTTGCGAGGCCGATGACCTGAGCACTCGGGACTTGGGATGATCCAGGGGTCATCCTTTGTGTGCTAGTGGTTGGGGCCCGTTCTGGTTCGATAAAGGATTGCATGGTAATGGTAAAGTTATAGTTATACCAGAATCCTTCGACAATTTTTATAGGGTAGCCTCGCGTTAGCATTTCCCCTCTGCCAACGTGCAAGATCAAAACATCTTACGCATTTTCGACAGCCTATAATTGCGGAACAATAATTTCGGACTTATCACGTTTGGGGTTCACACGACACTGTTTTTCATGATTTTTAACATTCAAAATTAGAATCTGAATTCTCAAGCAATGGAATGAAGTGTAAAGTAGCGGATTTCATGCTACCTCGCCCCCCACAAAAAGTGGCAGAAAAGTTTGTTAGTAGAATTACACGCGTAACTTGTCCATATATAAGGTCTAACAAAATTAGGTGAAACCATTTTAAGGGGATGATCAGACCATCAAACTGAACAACTTTCTCTATGGGTCCTATATCGAAATCGCGAAAAAAAAATCTGCCGTTCCATACAAACCTACTCGACCTAAATGTATGGGACAGCAGATTATTTTTTGTGATTTCGATATATAGGACCCATAGAGAAAGTTGTTCAGTTTGACGGTCTGATCATCCCCTTAAAATAGTTTCGGCTAATTTTGTTAGACCTTATATAAATAGTCTAAGACCAGAATCTCATGGCACAAAACGAGTAAAAAATTGAGCTGAAAATTTAATCTGTCTAAGTCAAAGTAGGCTCTATGACCAACATCGCTAAACGAACAATTAACACAGCGTTTTGTATCGATTCAAACGCGTGATTATAGCGATGCATACGCAAGTTTGTATCGATGCACACGGGCATGATATGCATTGCGAAAAAGGCTGTCGACGAATAACTGATCAAATATTACGAACGATTCGCGTCGTGGCGTCATCGCGTTTGCATCGATACTGCATCGCGTTAAAATAGTTTCAGCTAATTTTTAGACCTTATACAAGGTGTTACATAAATACAAATAACCATTTAAGGGGGTGGTTAAGACCATCAAACTCAACAACATTCACTATGGGACCAATATCGAAATCGCGAAAAAAAAAATTATGTTCATACTCTACAAATCGACTCGAGCTAAAATATGTAATGGGATATCAGATTTTTTTTTTCGCGATTTTTATGTTGGTCCCATAGAGAAAGTTGTTCAGTTTGACGGTCTAAACAACCCTCTTAAAAACTTTAAAAAATTTATTCTTACTTATGTAACGACTATCACCTTCCAGAGATGAAAACAACAATTTACAATTTACAAACACAACTAAAGATAACCAACCAAAGGAAAACAAAAGAAAATTAACGAATGAAACAACATAATATACATAGCAACATAAAATGAAGGAGCATGGATGCGGAGGACGAGGGATATATATATTTAATATTTGTGGAAGTCTCTGGAGTGCGATTTTTGAATCTCATTCGGTGAGCTCAGCAGTTGAAAATGTCAAAATTACTATGGAGATATGCGTCTTTTTACTGCTGATTTGACTCTCAAAAATCATACTTCAGGAGTGCGATTTTTTAAAGTCAAATAAGCAGTAGAAAAATGCATGAGAACGCTTTTGAATGAGATTTAAAAACCGTTCAAGCTCACCGATGACATTCAAAAATCGCACCCCTGGTAGAGGCCTATGTCGGAAGACAAGCTAAGAGGTTGTTGATGAAGAAGATGTGTGATATTTAATGTGGAAACTAATTATGTAAACTCTTAAGCAATAAAGGCTATTCTAATTCTAATTCTAAAATGTAACACCCTGTATAATCGGTGCGGACGAAGTCGCGTGTAAACTCTAGTAAAATTATAAGCTTGACTTCATTTCACCACGACCGTGCCGCCACCGACCTGCCCCATCCCCACGTAACTTGACGTAATGACGTAACTCGGGGCGAGAGTACCGTGGTGGCGGGGCGGGGTGACGACACGAGGCGTACCGTGGTAGAGGGCAAGGTCGCGTGATTCAGGCCGGGATAGTTTACACGTGCCGAATGTTACGATGTTGTTTAGTCATCTAATAGACCGACTTTTGTGCATGTTTTATGATGTAATACCTGGGCGGACCCTTGGAAAGCGTCGGTGTCGCGTTGCGGAGAGGTATGGAAACTCAATCTTGAGGTCCGGGTTCGAATCTGCACCGGCGACATGCCAGGTACCCTTATATCAAAGTAAAATTAATGGATAGGCGTTACGCGAACATTTCAAAAATGAGGCAAAACAAATGAATTGTATGCAATTGCCCTAGTTCTGTCGACAAAGCCGTGGTGGTCCAGTGGCGAGTAACCTTGCCTGGCGTGCAGGAGGCGATGGTTCGATCCCCGTCCAAGCCGACTCGTACCAATGAGTTTTTCGGAATTTATGTACGATTTGTAACACCACTGGCTTTTCGGTGAAGGAAAACATCGTGAGGAAACCTACATGCTACAGTTTCCGGGACGGGCTCACCCCCCGTCACACTGGACAGAGTTTCGGTACTACTGGTGAAACGTGGATGTTCTGAGGTTTCAGAATATCTCTGACTACTCCCTCGGGGAATATAGTCTTTAGAATCTTAGATCAAAATAAAATTAATGGATAGGCCTAAAGCGCGGTAAGATGAAGCAAACTACTGGTGCACTTGGTCCATACAAACTAGCGCCATTATCTGTCAAATCTAGGGCACTTGCATACAAATTAGAAGTAAACCTTTCATTTGTTTTGCCTCATTTTTCTGGTTTGAAATGTTCGCGTAAGGCCTATCCATTCATTTTATTTTGATCTAAGTTTAGAATTAGCTTTTTTCTCGAACCATGATCGGAAATACATGGCGTGACATTGCTAGCGCAAGCTTTTTGTGTTATTATCAATGATAATTAACACTTCGATCGAATCCTGCTTCTAAGTAAAGTTAGTAGGTTTCATCAACAAGCGATGCAAGCAAGGTTTACTTACACAATTGGTGGGGTCTCTGCATCAATTTTAACCTAGAACTATTATTATTATGTTAGCCTATCAGTTTCAAAACACGTGACCCAATTAATTTTTGGAAAGCTTTTAGTACTAAATTGAACCTTAAACGAAAAGTTTCAGGTTGCAAATTGAGTACAGACAGTACAGAAGGAGATTCATAGATTTATTTCCTCATTGGTATAAATACCTAATAATGTTGTTGAAAAATTATTTACTTTTTATGTTATTTTGTTTTAAAACGGATCTTGTTTTACAGTCAGTTGCAGAAACGCCCATTAAAGTTAATCCTCCATTAAATCTCTTGCTGTCACTTTTTTTCTTGTTGACGTAGTTAAAGCTAGCAAGAGATTTAATGATGGATTAACTCTAATGAGCGTTTCTGCAACTGACTGTAAAACAGACTGTGTGACGAATATGTATTAAAAAGAAGAATAAGGAAGAGTATAAGAGAAAGAAGAAGATAAGAGATAGATATTATTATCTCTCATCTATATGAAAACGAAATTCCGTCCGGAATAATACCGCATCTAGCCCTACGAATTATTCGTAGATCTAGCCTATACTTCCGAAACCAGACAAACAGAACTGAAAAGAAATAATTGCCGTGCCGCTATAATTCCCGCTGTCGGGGTTAATATAAATAAACTGCACTCGTGGAAAGGTAGGGGAGGACAGCCCGGGATGACCTGATTTCGACTAGGTCACCGCGCGAATTGATCTAGTCTTAAATTGTTTATAGGCAGCTAATATATTTTCTCCTTATTGCGCTTAGGTATGCTTCTTCTTATCGAGTGGGCTGCAAAGCCCTGGTGTCAGAGTTTATTCAAACCGCCTTACGGCATCTGACGTGGTTTATATGTAACGACTACTACCACCAGTGATAGTAGCCGGGACCAACACAGCTTAACGTGCCATCCGAAGCACGGAATAATCTTTCTTTTCAGACAATCAGGTGACTCAGCCTGCAATGTCCTAACCAACAGGGGAAAAACGCACAAAGTGACATTTCACTAGGTGCCCCCCGTGGGAATCGAACCCACGACCTCCGTGTCAAGAGCCCAATGCTCTAACCATTAGACCACGGAGGCAGTTATGCTGATGTTTATGTTTAGTTATGTGTTACAATACGTACATCCTCATCATCATCAGCCTATACAGGGTTAAGGAAAAGTATTATTAACCCTACTCCAACCATCAAACTCCTCATCATCATCATCCTCATAAATTGTATAACTTTATTGATTGTGGTGAGAAATAAATATGTTTTATTATTATATGTCTTACGTTCCGTAATCACGGGCAATTAAGTCCCGGACCTTTGGAAGGCGTGCATGGAGCCGAAGCCAACATGTAGAGGCCCGTTCAAGAGACAAGTTAATCTAAATGTAAGGGATACACATGGCGGATACCATCTCCGAGCGCACAACATGATATATTATTATTTAAGACATTTTGCTAATTTTATTATGTTATTAATTTGTATATTCTATAGTAAGTAAAACCTAAGTTGACATTTATAGATATAGTTTGAATTATTTTTATGATTTTGTAAATGTCCATTGTTTATTATGAGAAAGACACTGTTCTGTCTTCAATTTTTGCAGTGCCCTCTCAGGGTGCATGAGCTGTACTAAAATAAACTTTAAGACCCATGTAACTACCTCATGTAAAGCAATAAAGTTTATGATTTATGATTTATGATTTATCAAACTGAACCCATAGTAAAAGTTGTACAGTTTGATGCTAGAGCCTGTGGTTTAAAGGTAAATTTAAAGGTAAACTTTTCCTTACACCCTGTATAGCAGTTAAATATACAGAGGATGCTTTAGACCATCAAACTGAACAACTTTGACTTTGGGATCAACCTTGAATACTGCTGTTTCATACTTTTTTGATCGAGTAACTATAGACATTTTCTTTGGAATAGCAGATTTTTCGCGATTTAATTTTACACCCTGTATAAGTCATAATGCAGGGCACATGCCTTTCCTCAGGAAGGACGCGGGAGCGTCTTTATGCCCTTAACTGAAAAGTCAGTCTTCCCATATAATATTTACCTACTTTCCAGTTCCCCAGAGGGTCGACAGAGACCAACTACAACTTGGGAAACTTCACGCAAACAAAAAAAACAAGCGAGATAATCTTGTAACTGTCAAACTAACATCTATCTCGCCTACAATGCCGCCCCAGGGATCTCCGAAGATCTCCTTTTTTGCAATCCTCAGAACAATTTAATATTAGCTTTATTTCATGAAAAATGGTGGTAGTAGTCGTTACATAAAAACCACGTCAGAGGCCGTAAGGCCGTTTGAATAAACTCTGACACCAGGGTTTTGCAGCCCACTCGATAAGAAGAAGACGGGTGTATACTTTTTGTTACATCGAGTGTCCATAATAACGGTTTTTGAAGATTATTAAACCAGGGTTCGAAGTGATAATTATCATTGATAATTGTCTTGATAATTATACTTTGATAATTATCTTGATAATTATAAAATTGATTGGGAACACAAAAAGCTTGCGCTAGCAATGTCACTCCATGTATTTCCGACCACGATTCGCGAAAAGAGGTGCTCCCAAACACGCTCCAAACATGCTCCCAAATAATCATTTTTCTCACTGTTATTCACAATTTTTTGTTATTCATTGTGATGAGAAACTATTATGCCAAAGACTAGGTGCTGTTTGGTACAGATAAGAGTGTATTAAAGCACAAAAAGCAATTTTAGAAATTTTAGTTAGAAATTTCTAACAAAACTAAGAATCAGCTTGGATAATTATCCGATAATTGTCAGATAATTATCCGATAATTATCATGATAATTATCTTGATAATTTCGAACCCTGGATTAAACCATCAAACCGAACAACTTTCTCTATGGAACCAACACCGAAATCACGAAAAAAACTGCTGTTCCATAAACAAAAAACTAATTAAAAAAAAATCTATTTCGATGTTGGTCCCGTAGAGAAAGTTGTTCAGTTTGATGGTCTGATCGTCCTGTTAAAAAACCGCCCGCATATTAAGTTGGACCCCTTAGGAGATACTTCAGACTATGCAACTATTCACCTTCCACAATGGGACCAACATAGAAATTGCGAAAAATCTGTCGTTCCATACGTTTGGGTCAAGTAGTGTTGGCTGACGTTTTGATTCTAACAAAATTTGTTTTCGCCTGAAGGCTCCTTACTAAAAGTTGTTCATTTTGATGGGTCCTAGCACCCCCTTTCATATTTGTAACCAATAAAATTTTACTGTATAATATAATTAACGGAATACAAAAACTTCACGACTTGCCACTACTAACCCAGTTTGGCGTTCGGCAGTCCCCGCCTCCCCTCGTCAATGTCCGGGACTAGGGACGCGTCGGGGATACAACCTCAACGTTACCGGGTCATTGGGGCACGGCACACGCGCTCGAGAACCGGGATGCGGGGATAGATCGGTTAGGTGTTAACAAAGGGGTTGGCAACTTATCTGATTGACTATAACACCCCTCTGGATAAGTAAGGTTGAAATCTAAGATTTTATCACATTTAGACCGAATTCGAACAAACTTAGATTTTTTAGAAGGAACAATTTTACTTTTGGTGTTTACACACCCCGTACTAAAAGAACGAATGTATAATTCACCTAAAGAAAGAGGTCGTTGTATCCGTACTTATTGCAATGTGAGATTATACCGTTTTAATTTGTTAGGTTTCTATTTATTATAATTTTTTTAATTATGTGACATTGACATTTCATTTAGATTAGGGTTGGTAAAACGCAAAATCAGTTTACTCTATAGTAACCGGCGACTTAATCTAAGAATAAAATTTACTCGCGTTTGGTCGAAAAATGCCTTAAAAAAATTTATTCACATTATGATGTTTTTGAAGGGAATGATCAGACCATCAAACTGAACAACTTTCTCTATGGGACCGAAAAACAAATCTGCTGCTCCATACTAAACTGCAAACCTAGGTATGGAATGTATGGTGGTGGCTAGGTGTGGTTTTTGTTGTGGTGATTTTTTCTTTGCTATTTCTATGTTGGTCCCTTAGTGAAAGTTGTTCAGTTTGATGGTCTGAAGCTAGTTAGAGTCCCTAAATTATGCATCGTATTTAAATTTACACTCTGTATAATAGTGTAGCTTCCTAATTATAAAGTGAAAGACTTTTTAGAATCGATTCAGCAGTTCCCAATGCAAGAAGATTTATAAGCATTAGCATATACAGTGAAACTTGGTTAAGTGGGACCTGGATAAGTGAGAAACCTCCATAGCTGGAACTCATGCTGAGGTCCCGACACTTTAGCCCTGAATTACCTCTGTTAGTGGGATAAAGCAAACCTCTATAACTGAGATTCGTTCTTTCGATTTTATCGTCATAGTTACCTCTATAATTGAGACAGCGAGTATATTTTACCTCTTTTACTGAGACTATATTTTAAAGGATACTTTCCTTCTGCCTCTGACCTCTTAGTTACCTCTATAATTGAGACAGCGAGTGTATTTTACCTCTTTTACTGAGACTTTATTTTAAAGAATACTTTTCTACCTCTTAACTCTGTAACTGAAATAACACCAATCTATCACCTCTCTAACTCACACCCTTTTTTTTCCTAATTTTTAGTCTACCTGCTTATTTTTGTGCCTCAATGATCTCCAGGTTTAGTTTTTTTATTTTGCTATCATCCGGATGTTTATTTGAAAAATTGTTCCGAAATGTAGGGTCAAATCTTTATCATTACGTGAAAAACTTAAAGGTAATATCCGTTTATGAAAGTGGGAAAACACGCGATGATGTTTGTGTCGAATTTAATGTGCCAAAATTTACTCTTTGCCGAATCATTCAAGATAAAGATAAAATTCAGTCGCAGTGTTCTGAATGGCAAGGAAAACTAAAACGTGTACGTTTATTATAGAACAGTGTTTGCTAACATGGGTACCTATGTCGTCTTTTGTTTACATAATACGTTATTTTTATTTAATAATCGCACCTCTATAACTGAAATAACCTCTACTCTTACCTCTATTAGTGGAACCCTCTGTAAATGAGACAGATATTTATTTATACCTGGATATCTGAGACACTGGGTAAGTGGAATACCTCTTTAAGTGAGACAAATTTGCAGGTCCCTTAATGTCCCAGTTATCCAGGTTTCACTGTATTATGCTCACGACTATATTCTCCAAGGGGGTAGTCAGAGATATTCTGAAACCTCAGAACATCTACGTTCCACTCACAGACTTAAAAGAAGAACCAGACGTAATCTCGTCTAATCATGAGTGAAGCACCCATTTCTTTTGTGTGCGGGCTGTCACGCGGTACATAAGGAGACGGGTTGTAGGACCTACGCCTAGAGCTAGTGCATCTGTGTGTGTGTAGGTCGCTTGTAGAACAAACTAGATTGTATTACCTTGCATGCTTCACATCTTTTTAGTGCAATATTCGGTCCGTATTTCTTTCAAGTCCGTGGTTCCACTAAACAATACTCTGAAACTATTGTTACATTGGCTTTGGCCCGCAGCGCGTTGTAACCCAACAACAGCATATTTTCAGCAAGACGACCGCCTTACGTATTCGTAACTTTTTTTTCTAAGTAAGTTAAAGTAAGTTATAGCCTGTACAATCCCACTGCAGGGCAAAGGCCTCCTCTCACGAATAAGGGTGAGAGGGAGTGGGCCATACTCCGCCACGCGGGCCCAGTGCGTGTTGGTTTTTTTCTAACTTTTTTTTTCTAAGTGAATGCATAATAAATAAATGTTCTGTGCAATAAAGTAGGTATAATAAAATTGCTTGATCGTTTGGAATATCCTTGGATGGAGGCATGCATCAGTAGAATGTTTATAGACAACTCAAGTAAACATTATTGTAAAGAGCATACAATAATTTTGGCTTAAAATCTATGACGAACTATCGGCTAGACCTGACGCTCGCATGCATTTTATTTCCACTTTTAGTAACCAGTTTAATGTTAATCCTCCATTAAATCTCTGGCTGTCACTTTCTGTCTCGTTGACGTAGTAAGAGCTAGCAAGAGATTTAATGGAGGATTAACTTTAGTTACGAAAGCAGGACGCAAGTACAAATCAACCGTATATTAAGGTTGAAATAGAATTCATTGGCATCCTTTTAAACTAAGACTCTCTGTTTTTCCCATCAAACTTAAAATATTTTAACATGGGAAAGAAAACAAAAAAAAATCTTTTGTTTCACACATTTGAGTCGAATAGGCATTAATTTAGTATGGAACAGATTTTTTCATGTGATTCCAGATTTGCT
Source organism: Agonopterix heracliana (assembly GCA_963693445.1). Lineage (NCBI taxonomy): Eukaryota > Metazoa > Arthropoda > Insecta > Lepidoptera > Depressariidae > Agonopterix > Agonopterix heracliana. The sequence goes on from OY856334.1 coordinate 1,825,222, forward strand.
CTCCTAGTAAAAGTTGTTCAGTTTGATGGGTAGTCTTAGTTTAAAAGGATGCCAATGATTTCAATTTCACCCTGTAGTCTAAACTATTATAAAACTGTAACTGAAGTGTGTCTGTACATTGAAGATATTTACAAAAAAAAGATTACGATATGGTTTTTAGGTATCCCTGACTCGAAATCAACCTTTTTTAAAAATTTTGTCTGTCTGATTGTCTGTTTGTTTGTGTGTTTGTTTGTTCGCGCATCACGCAAACACTACTGAACCGATTTTGATGAAACTTTTTCTGTTTGATAGCTTATGATCTGACTTAAAGTCTGGTATATAAGTTGTGCGGACGAAGTCGCGGGTAAACACTAGTAAGTATATAAAATCGGTTTGCGAAAAACTAAAAGTAACACTTATAGAGTTCTCAGTCTCAAAATAATATTGCTAATTAATAGCATTTGCCAACCATGACTTGCACCAGCTTGGGCCTTGGGCTTGGAACTCGATTTTAAGTTCCAGAGAAAGTATAAAACCGGTAACTAAAAGTGTAATGAAAGCCCGGACTGGCGCCAGGTCTACATCAGCGTCAGAGGAAACAAAATCGCAAGGTCGTTAGAAATGGCCGCTTGTACGTCACCAGAGATCTGCTGAATGAATCCACGCGATAAACGTGTGAGTGGTGTGCTCCTATCTAGACCATTTAAAAGCTTTTTATACGTCAAGTGCGTCTTATCCTGCCCGTTTGATTGCAAGTGGCAGTCGAGAGATATGTTCAAGGCAGCGGATGAGCGTGTGATAAAATAACTAATGCCCGACCAAAGCTTCGGGTACGGCTCAGGCCATCTAGGGCTAGAAAAACACCTTCAGCCAAAATCTGCGGAAGTTGAAGCCGAAGCACATGATTAAATATGTGGCCGAAGCTTTGTATTCAGCCACCTTTTCATTCACTTCAATGCCAAGTGGGTTTTTCGGAGTTTCCTAATATCAAGAATTTTTCTGTTATCAAACACCTTTGAGACTATACAAAATGGCGGTACCTTGCGAAAAGCCCGATCGCAAACGACAGAACCGCTCGTAAACAAACTTACAATGCGGCCCCTTTATATTGAGGGTCTCAGGATGTCATTTTTTAAATGATGATATTCGGCTAGCCAACATTACAACTTCATATAAAACCCAATCCAAAAATTATCCACCAATAATAAGAATCATCATCATCTTAGCCGATGGACGTCCACTGCTTGACATAGGGTCTCCCCCAAGGATCGCCATAACGACCGGTCCTGCGCTGCCCTCATTCAACGTGTTCCCTCCGCCTTCACCAGGTCGTCGGTCCACCTCGTGGGGGCCTACCCACGCTGCACTTTACGGTACGCGGTCGCCGCTCGAGAACTCATATACGATAGTAAGAATATATTTTCTACAAAAGTAGAAGCGGGAACGAACTACCAACGTAACGAAAAGTAAAAATAAATCAAGATGTGAAGCACGACAGCATGCAGCCACGGAAATGTTTTGGTTTTGACGTGAGTTATCACGAGGCAACTGTGAGTGGAGTGGAACGGTCTAAAGGGGTCGCCCTGGACTTACGTACGCATACCGAATCTGTACTATTCATGAATACGCAAATAAAATGTACTCTAACGACGAGCATATGAAGCAACATATCGTCGAGGATAGTGCATTGGCGCGTACAGTAAGACCAGGAAAATAATGTACTTCGTCTATCTTCGTTTGCGCAGAGTCACCCGTGAAAACCCGAAGCCATTAAGACGCTGTTTTCCCGTCGAGGCCGTTTTTTGAACAAGAACGAAAGTGTTTTAAACTTTGTTTTAAAGTCTGAAATTAAATTATGTCTTATTTAAGGATCGGGCGGATGGGCGACTGTTCTCAATTACTCAATTAGATTAAGTTTACTAGATAGAAAACATCCCAAAGTTACCCCTTTTTGTTATGTTTTTTCAATACTATGATTTAACTGCTGATATTTAACTTTTTATTCTTGTACTTAATTAAATACATTAAATATTTCTAGTGAACTCAGAATAATTTTTAGCTTAGAAACTCCCATGAGCAAAGATATTGACGAAAAACACGTTTTTTTGCGATCCTGCTTTCAATTGGAGCGGGATGGCTAATTGTAAACTTATGCTTGCAAGAAAGAGACGCTTGCACTGGTATAACCTAGCCTTAAGTAATCAAAGGGTGCAATGGAGGTGGCACATCCTGACCGATCAATATAATTTCGAACGTTATTAAAATTTGTTTGTGAAGCGCTCGTTGGCGTAGTGGAGCTTCGGTATTGGAAACGATCACCGAAGTTAAGCAACGTCAGGTCCGGTCAGCCTTTGGATGGGTGACCGTTTAGTGGTATTTCATCTCGAGCGTTTCCGTGCTTCGGAAGGCACGTTAAGCCAGTGGCGGCGCTAGGCGTCGGCGACGTCGGCGACCGCCGACGGCCTCGCGGCTGAGGGGGCCTCCCAGAAAAGTATTACAACATATTTAAAGTTCAGTTAGAAGTACATATATCCAAAAGTTTACATAACAATTAGAATCATGCTCACAGTTCCAGTCAGTACAGCTTCCGCTGAGAGAAGACCTACTTGAGAAGCACTATGAGCCAAGAAAGACTATATCTGCGTTATCAGTTCTATCAATTGAAGCTGAAATAGCGGCTAGTCTTAGCTATGACATAATTCTGAAAAAAATCATTGATAGTACCTACAAGCCGAAAACTTCGACTATTTTAAAAATAAAGGAGGCCTCGCCATAGGCGTAGCAAGGGGGGAGGCCGGGTGGGCCCGGCCCACCCTAGAATCCTTCTGGCCCACCCCAGAAATCAAACGAATCACTTTCTAAAATTAAGAGATGTCAATAGGTAATGATAAATACCTAAACACGATATTATTTTCTTGTGTTTCATTTCTTATGTCCACTTTCTTGAAAAGTCAATGTGGTCAGAATGTTTTTTCGCAAAATCTTGCAAATCTTGAAGCAAAATCTTGAGCTCGCTTCGCTCGCTCCTGTTTTTAGAACGTATCAACTGCTCTGATCTTATTTATATTGCTCTAAAATCTCGAGCTCGCTTCGCTCGCTCCTGGTTAGACACATTGCAGTAAAATCTCGAGCTCACTTCACTCTCTCCAGAATTGGGTGAAATTTCGAGCTCGCTTCGCTCTCTCTAGGTTTTGGATAGTATATCTTTTCGTAGACTAGTTAAATCTTGAGTTTGCTTTGCTCGTTCCAGCTTTTAGATCGTAAAAAAGTTAAATCGTATTATACTGATCTCACTATACCTATTGCAGTAAAATCTTGAGCTCACTTCGCTCGCTCCAGAATTCAGTGAAATGTCGAGCTCGCTTCGCTCGCTCCTGGCTACGATTGTATCACAAAGACCTAGATGCATTGCAGTAAATCACGAGCTCACTTAGCTTCGCTCGCTCCAGGATTGAGTGAAATCTCGAGCTCGCTTCGCTCGCTCTAGGTTTTGGTTTTATTACATCAACCTCGCCTGGGCCTGGCCCACCCTGGGAAAAAATCATTGCTACGACCATGGGCCTCGCAAATCTGATGTCGCCGACGTTCACGTGTGGTCTAGCGCCGCCACTGCGTTAAGCAGTTGGTCTCAGATAGTTCTGTCTAATGGCGTTGTAACTATTCGTTAAGCCAGGTCAGGGGCCTATTGAGGCGGCTTGAAAATTCTCTGACAGCAAGTTGACCACTACCTTGCCTCCACCAACACGCACTGGGCCCGCGTGGTGGAGTATGGCCCTTATTCGTGAGAGGAGGCCTTTGCCCTGCAGTGGGATTCTATAGGCTATAACATACAATTTATTAAAAATTTTTCAACTACGCAGGTACATCGGGGGAACTTATAAACCTGGTACTACTGTAACAAGCATTTGCGAATCCGCGCCGTTAGTGCCATACGAAAACCTTTACAGGAATGGGAAAAAACGGAATAAATTCTTGATATTTGAACTTAATCGTAGTAGTAAGTAGTAGATGCACTATTTAGGGACTAGATTCTAGACTATACCCTCTTGAATCTGATGGTACGGGAAACCGATATGATCAGAGGTGGGGTTGGATGCAGTAGCTATAACCGGTAGCCACACGGTGACGGCATCAGTGTATTATACTGGCAATAAATATGATAAGAAACCTATACGCATCTGGGGCATACGTCTTGCATACACCGAAGAAGAAATTCTGATGCGCATGTGATGTGAATCCACATTGAGAACGCGTTGTGGACTAACGTACATCACCATCCCTGAGGATATGCCTGTGCCCTGCAGTAGGACGTAATAGGCTGTTAATAATGAATACATAATTGCACAACCTGACAAGAAAAGCTGGTGCTTTCACCCGTAAATCCACAACAAAAAGGATTACCTTCCGAATTTTGGCGGTAAACCGTAGAGTAATCAACAAGACATTAAAAATAGCCCAGTTTCTCAGTAACAGTTTTACGGTTCGACCGAGCCACGTCACGGCACGCCGGGCTATTTATACTGGACGCTAAATGCCAAGCTCCGACGAAAGACCTGTTTTCACTTTTGCAGAGGTTTTTGACTGGTCAAAGACTGGGAGAAAGGACTAGGATGGAGATAATGAACTGGAAAGCATTGGGAATGCCCTGCGGCCTGCTGGATTGACGATTTGAGACAGGTAGTTGGGAGCATTTAGGAAGGCTAAATAAACTATCATTGTGGCGACATTTTTGTCTGGTTAAAGACTGGGAGAAAGGACTAGAATTGAGAACATACACAGGTAAGCATAGGTTAAGCCTTCCAGCTGGATTGACGTCCTGAGACAGGTAGTTGGGAGGAAATAGATGAGGAAGGCTATGGTCAAAGACTGGGAGAAGGGTGTAGAATGAAGATCATGAACTGTCAAGCATTGGGTATGCCTTCCGGCTGGATTGTAGACCTTAGACAGGTAGTTGGGACTGTTGGGAGCGACTAGATGCGGAAGGCAAATGAAACGAGTGTTGTGGCGAAATTGTTGATTGGTGAAAGACTGAACTTAGAAAGGAGACCATGAACGGGCAAGTATTGAGAATGCCGTCCAACCCGCTGGACCTTTAGGATGGTTTTTTAAGCATCATTATCAGCCTACATACGTCTGCAGGGCACAGGCCTAGCCTCAGGGGGGGTGTTTGTACGTTAGTCCACCACGAGTGCACAATGTGGATTAGTAGACTTCGCATACGCATCCGAATTTCTTCTTCAGCGTATGCAGGTTTCCTTACGGTGTTTTCCTTTACCGTTTCAGAGCATGTTTGTTTATAATTAAAAAGCTTCAAAAATTATTTTCCAAACACCTGAACAGTTAATAATAGAGAAAGACGTCAACACGTCACTAAATTTCATATTTGAGATTACATCACGCGAGCGTCAGCGTGGCGGTCAATGTCGGGCACTAGTGATGGGATGAGTTATACATATCGATATAAGTTTAAAATGTTTCTTAATTCAGCAGAAAATGCAGAAATCAATTTTATCTTTGTTGGGAAATGGAAAATTGTTTGGAAACTCTGATCCATTTAAAAAAAAAAAAAATTTATACCAAATATTATACAGTGTGAAATTGATATCATTAGCATCCTTTTAAACTAAGAGTCTACCCATCAAACTGAACCACTTTTACTATGGGAGCAAACCAATCGAAGCAACAAAAAAATCTGCTGTCCCATACATTTGAGTCGTCGCAACGGCGGCGGGTGCAGTTCAGTATGGTACAGCAGATTTTTTTTTGCTCCGATTGGTTTGCTCCCATAGTAAAAGTTGTTCAGTTTAATGGGTAGACTCAGTTTAAAAGGATGCTAATGATATCAATTTCACCCTTTAGATTAAGGGCTGACTTGATGTTCTGAGGGGGTTTATATTTCTATCAACATCTTCAACTGGAATACGTTTTGACATCCGTAAAGCTTCTATTCTATTCTATTCTTAATTAATGGCGTTTCCTTGTTAGATTTCGCCAGTGTCAAGTGTTGAGGATATACTCATTAGATATTGTACGGTAATAGGATATGGCGATCTCAAAGCCCCGTTTTTAAACAAAAACACACTCGAAACCGCCATAAAACGGCGGAGCCACGTGGCTGTCAAAATTGCAAGCCGACGACACGTCCACTTGTCACCCCCTCAGCCACGCCACTATCCGTAAAGCTTAGTCTGAGGCAAATCTTAACTATTATAAAACCGTAAAATCATAATGAACAAAAAAGTAGCGGTTTACTTCATATAAAATCAAATAACACTCGATAGCGCGATTTAAATGACGTGCAGCGCCATCTATTGACAAAATTGTTAGTTTGTTTGTTTGTTCGCACATCACGCAAAAACTACTGAACCGATTTTGATGAAACTTTTTTTGTTTGATAGCTTATGATCTGACTTAAAATCTGGTATATAATTTGTCGCGGGAAAACACTAGTTAATAATAAACTTGCGGTGAGCCGTTTTCAGCCGCCTCAATTTCCGACGTGTTAAGGCAACACCTCAAAAAATTAAGTGACGAAAAAAAGTTACGATAATGCAAATGGTTTTGTGGGATGTTGTTTTAAATACAAGTTTATTGTAATGTTTATTAATATTAATTTCTGAACTTAAATGCACGTTTATGTTTTCACATTGAAATATTATTTCAATGTGAAAACATAAACGTGCATTTAAGTTCAGAAATTAATGTAACTGGAGAACCATGTCGTGTTACGAGCTGTATTCTCCATGTACCCCCGAGGAATTTAGGTGAGAGTCTTAGAAAAAGTATATGTCTAGAATGAGCCTCACGAATATAGCGTATAAAACAAAATGGGCCAAGTTTCATAGGTTGGTGTGCCTGCGGCGCCATACAAAATATGAATGTGAGCGTGTATATGTATAGGGTTTAGGAGCCAGTACTGGTTCCAATTTTTTCGACGCTTTCGTATCTTTGACTCTTGACATATAACTTTATCAAAGGAGAGAGTATTGTAACTATTATGTAGCATGTCAGTATTCAAAATTCTTTAACAAAAAAAATAGAAGAAATGTTTCGTTAATCGATAGAACTAGTGACATCACTAGAGCATAATCGCCGGAAATAACGCGTAAAAAGCTATTCTACCGACAGATGCCTGTCGTTTCGCGACTGACATCTCAGAGGAGAGTAAACAGAAAGTATATCACATCGCAAATAAATATAACATCGTCCAGATGGTCTGACATTTAATAATGTAGCCAGAAGTAGTTTGGGGCAGTCGGTAGAACTGTTGTAGATGGCAAAAAGAGGTCTACAAGTTGTCAAAGGGTGAAATTAAAAGCTGTTATCAATTTGTAATTGATAACAGGACAACATTCGAACCCGTGACCCACGCCTCAGCAGGAAAGTTCACTCTAAAAACAGTAGAGTATTTATTATTAGAGATATGTAATGTTACATATCTGATGTGATCTCTCAGCACATCTCTTGCCATAGCTAGATCTAACTATCATCATCATCATCAGCCTATCATCGTCCACTGCTGACCATAGGCCTCTCCAAAGGCGCGCCACAAAACTCTGTCCTCGGCCTTCCTCATCCAGTCGCTTCCCGCTTTGAACGTCTGTCCAGCGGGCAGCAGGGCGTCCCACACTACGCCGGTCAGTTCGTGGTCTATGTCATTAAATTTGTCATTACTTCCAGGTGATACGTCAGAGAACTAAAGTGGTTTTCTCAGGTCTGAAAATAAGAAGCTGAAGTGGCAATGGGCTGGTCTTATCTGCCGATAAACTGACAGCTGATGGACAGTACGAAGTTTAGATTAGAATGAACACGGACTAAACGATCAGTTGGGATTAACATTTAGGCTTTATTTCATCGCAATCGGTTCACCCATCCAAAAGTTATGAGCATTTAAAGTATTCGCAAGTGTCGCTTTTCGTACATAAATTCCGAAAAAACAGTGTGTTTTGTGCCTTTAAACTCAAAATGAAATCCCGTCTTCACTAGTAATAAACCTATGTTTGTCGGTCCGTCAGTAAAACATTTTATTGCACAAACATTCAATCTTACAGTAAGCTATTCTAATCTTGTACGGGATGACGTTGGTATTATATTATGACATGAAATGAATAATGTACGATTTTGATTATGATATGCAAAGATTTTGTTTGGAGGAGTGCATGCTTGCAGTGAATTTGTCTCAGTGCAGATGAGAGCGTTTCACGAATTGAACCAATGATACCTCCGGCGTGCACGTCGCGAGGAAACCTGCATACGCTGAAGAAGAAATTCTGATGCGTATGTGAAATCCCTTTACTAGATAGAAAAACATCCCAAAGTTACCCCTTTTTTTATGTTTTTTCAATACTATGATTAAACTGCTGATATTTAACTAATTACATTATATATTTCTAGTGAACTCAGAAGATTTTTAGCGTAGAAACTCCCATGAGCAAAGATATTGACGAAAAACACGTTTTTTTGCGATCCTGCTTTCAATTGGAGCGGGATGGCTAATTGTAAACTTATGCTTGCAAGAAAGAGACGCTTGCACTGGGATAACCTAGCCTTAAGACTTCTCCATAGGAATATAACACGGTTTGTGCTCAGCAGGGTTAAGCACTAGGTAAGCTCGCAGGTCGCCTGACCTAACCCTATAAAGGTCGCAGTAATGTCACGGACAGCTGACTCACAGGCTGATTCATTGCTACTTAGTTTATTGGGCTACCGTTAACCCACTCCCAATATTGAGGGTTACTTAGAAATACGACCAATTTTGTACATTTGGGTGGAAAGGTTACATTTTAGCTACGAATAATAATGTACAGAAATGTAAATCAAGCTCAAAAACAGGCACAAAAAAAAATGTACCGTGTCCGTGTTCTAAAGTTCTTTAAAAGGCGATTGCAGCGATATTATCGAGCGATATCTTCGACAGCGATATCGCGACACCTTACACACTGCAGCGATTCCGCGATTCGCGTCACGCATGCGCCCCACCACTGAATGTAGTCGAAAGAGTTGCGATAATATCGCGGCAGTGTGTGGGATCGAGCGCGTCCCCATACAAAATGTACTGGAAACAATTATCGCAAAATCGCAGCGATATCATCGCTCGATAAAATCGCTGCAATGAGCGGAGGCCTATAGCCTTGCCGCCAAAACTCATACAACATGTCATTTTTCATAAGGTCCAAAAAATTATGTGGATTTTGTTTAGAGTTACTCTTCTATAGTTATTCTTATTCGTAGCATTTTAGGGAGCTTTAGGAACTTAAATGTCACTACTTATAAAATAATTGCTACACCCTTGGGTAAAATTGCATTGATTCTATTGTAACATTGAAGCCGTTCTATTGAAGCCGTGGTGGTCCAGTGGCGAGTAACCTTGCCTGCCGTGCAGGAGGCGATGGTTCGATCCCCGTCCAGGCCCTCGTACCAATGAGTTTTTCGGAATTTATGTCAGATTTGTAACACCACTGGCTTTTCGGTGAAGGAAAACATCGTGAGGAAACCTGCATGCTTCAATTTCGAGGCATGTATTGTACCCACTGTCCATTATAAGTGGCGACTGGCTCACCCCCCGTCACACTGGACAGTTTCGGTACAACTGGTGAAACGTGGATGTTCTGAGGTTTCAGAATATCTCTGACTACCCCCTCGGGGAATATAGTCGTGAGCATATGCTATGCTATGCTATGCTATGCTCTATTGTAACATTCCATCTTATGTATACATGCACTTTAAGGCAATAAAGAACTGAAACTGAAAAAAACTATGTCGTAGCCTACGACATAGTGACATTTAAGTTCCTAAAGCTCTGTTTACCTACGACTCGTAAGTAAACAGGGTGTATTTAATACTTTATATCTTAGGGGTCGCTTCAGACCGTCAAACTGAACAACTTTCTCTATGGGACCAACATTGAAATCGCGAGAAGAAAATCAGCTGTCCCATACATTTTAGGTCGAGTTTAGGTTTGCAGCTTCGTATGGAACAACGGTTTTTTTTTCGTTATATCGTAACTGGTCTACTTGAGAATGTTGCTAAGCGAATTTTATTCCGACAGCGCAAATGCGCGCTGCATACAAACGTTCTATGGTGATATTTTCAATATTAACCAATTAAAGTCGATGAAATTTTTCAGAAACAATCTAGAAACGAATCTCTATGCTTGTATGGAGTCAGATTTTCGTTAAAATATACAGTTTTAATTATAGGATTAATTAAAGATTTGTATGGAAATCTTTGAGGCACTTTAACTTTAAAACTATACATTTTAACGAAAATCGACTCCATACAAGCATAGAAATTTGTTTCTAGATTGTTTCTGCAAAATTTCATTGACTTTAATTGGTTAGTATTGAAAATATTACCATAGTACGTTTGTATGGAGCGCGCCAGCGGTAATGTACCCTTAAGTTTGATAGTCTAATCATGTCCATTTCTTATTACGTTCCTGTAGGCCTCGCATGCCATCACCGAAAAAAAAATCAAGATGTGTCTGTCTTCTTTTAGTGTTCCGTATTTATTTTACGTGTAGTCTAGGAAATCTACGGATTTTAGTATGGAGTAGGTTGGATATAAACTTAATTATTTACTGTTTGTTTGTACACATACAATTTTCCTTGTGATGATGTCTCTTTTGCGGGTATGCTGGAAGAAATATCTTCAGAAATAAGCTTGCCCTTTGTTATATCGATTTTAAGGTATTTCTCAAGGTCCTAAGGCTATACAGGGTGAAATTGATATCATTAGCATCCTTTTAAACTAAGAGTCTACCCATCAAACTGAACAACTTTTACTATGGGATCAAACCAATCGGAGCAAAAAAAACTGCTGTCGATAAAGTTACTATACCTTACGGAATACTAACAGCTGAGAGAGCGAGATGTACCTAGCGGCACCACTGTATAATAAAAAGAGATACGTGACGCGAGGCAATAGAACCGTTTTCTAATCTCTTACCAATTTTTACAATTCGATTTCCGTGAATAGTCGCGAATCTAAAGTGAAATCGTAGATAATTTTGTGAAATATACTGACACTACTTCATTAGTTTATCCACGATTTCACGTTAGACTCGGAATTATAGACAGTATTCGAATTTTTGCTTGCGGATAGTCTCCTGAAAACATCCAAAAACGGTTTCATTTGACAACTCATGTTAGTTGCTCTATTCCTGTATAATACCTTTACGGTTCGAACACAATTTACTAAAGTGTCTTTAAATGCAATCTCAAACCGTATTTTTCCTAAACTGGTATGCTAAAAAAGCGCGCATGACTTTTTTCGCTTTGTCGTTGGTCATGCTGGTGAGAAAATGTGTAAATAAATCTAACAGGCATCTGCTGATATTGCTGAGTAGGTAGGTATATCTATGCAGTAACAATTTATTGTAACCTTGCTATCTTCCAAGGCAACTTCAAGGCTTGGGCCAAGGACAGCCGAGTTTACTTAGTTATTGCTACTCATTACATGGCTGGGTACGTATAATCTTTTGTTAAATGCATCTGAAATTTAGTTTGAAAGCAGGAATTACATAAAATTTTTAGAAATTATAAAGATTAAATAAATAAATAACGCTCACAGGCACATACATTGTAATGATCCCAAACTAAGCACTAAAGGCTTTTATTATGGAAACCATACAACAACGGCACGAACATATAACATCCATGACCGAACCGGGATTCGAACCCAGGACCCTGGTTTGGCAGTCCGGCGTGGTAACCATTACACCAACCGGGTCGTCGAGTGAAACTTAAATGCGTTACATTCTTTAAGACGATGATCAGACCATCAAACTGAACAACTTTCACTATGGGACCAACATAGAAATCGCGAAAAAAAAATCAGCTGTCCCATACATTTGGCTCGAGTAGTTTTGCAGTTTTGTTTGGAACAGCGGGGCTAGTACGCCAACCCGCGATAGCGTGATATAGCGCTGCACGCGACAGAACGAGACAGAAGACTAAATTTGACAGATGGATGTGTTAAATGTGGGTGGCGTACTAGCCCCGCAGGTGTTTTTTTTTCGAGATTTCGATATTAGTGCCATAGAGAAAGTTGTTCAGTTTGACGTTCTGCGATCATCCCTTTAAAAAGTTGTCATCATATTAAGAAGGACCCTGTTGCATTATGTAAAATCTGCTGTTTCATACAATATTGGTCAACTAGCTATTGACATTGTCAATGGAGCAACTGATTTTTTATTCGCAATTTCAATCAAAGTTGGTCCCATACTAAAAGTTGTTCAGTTTGATGGTCTGTACTCTGTAGCAAGTATGTAAAGCATTTTAAAGACATATAATAATGATGTATCATATAAGGAAAACCTTTAAACGACATACTCTACTCATCAAACTGAACCACTTTTACTATGGGAGCAAACATGTCAGTACAAAAAAAAAAATCTGCTGTCTCATACATTTTACTTTCAGTAGGTATTGCAGTTTAGTATGGAACAGCAGATTTTTTTTTGCACTGACCGGTTGAACAACTTATAAAGTTGTTCAGTTTGATGGTTAGAGTATGTGGTTTAAAGGATAATGAATAATGATACTTTTTCTTACACCCTGTATAGGATATAAGGGTCTTTCTTAATACTGATGGTTGTCTAAGGGGAATGATCAGACCATCAAACTGAATTCTCTATCGCGAGAACAAATCTGCTGTTCCATTCAAAACTGCAAACCAGGGTTCGAAATTATCAAGATAATTATTTTCTTTGATAATTATCATGATAATTATCGGATAATTATCAGATAATTATCGGATAATTATCCAAGCTGATTCTTAGTTTTGAGAGAAATTTCTAACTAAAAGTTCTAAAGTTGCTTTTTTGTATTAATACACTCTTATCCAGACCAAAACAGCACCTAGTCTTTGGCATAATAGTTTCTCATCACAATGAATAACAAAAATTTTAGAAAAACTACAGAAAACCGTGAAAAAAAAAATTTCATTGTTGGGAGCTTCTTTTTTCGCAAATCGTGATCGGAAATACATGGCGTGACATTGCTGGTGTGCAAGCTTTTTGATTTTCCGATAAATTTTATAATTATCAATGATAATTATCACGTCGAACCCTGCTGCAAACGTACCGACTTGACCCAAATAGCTGCAATTTTGGTTGAGTAAGATTGCAGTTTGATATGGAACAGCAGATTTTTTTTCACGATTTTTATGTTGGTCCCATAGAGAAATTTGTTCAGTTTGATGGTCTGACCATCCCCTTAAAAAAGTGTCAGCATAGTAAGAAGAATCCTGTATGTAGGTCAACAAAAAGTTCCCACTGGGGCTGGCAAGCCAGCAATACATTGAGTGTTGCTGGCATGCCAGCCCACCTAATAAGATAAGATTAGAGCAGTGGCATACCGGGCATTTACCCGGTTTGCCCATATTGCCAGTCCGAGCACACTTTGGACACTTAGCTATCATTTCATACAAATGGGAAAAACTTAAAAGAAGAGGTAAGAATGAGCGATACTGAAAGAGTGTGAGCGAGATGGGAATATGTCTCCATCACTTGGCCGTAGGAACTAAGATAAGTACCTACACTTTGGCACTGGCGTGGTGGTAATGTCAGAGTTAGTATGTAAAAGAATGGTGAAGTATACCCTACAAAACACACAAATATCCGCAGTTTAGTATGGAACAGCTGTTTTTTTTTGCAATGACAGGTTTGCTCCCATGGTAAAAGTTGTTCAGTTTGATGGATAGTATGTGGTTTAAAGGACACTTTTACTTACACCCTGTACAGGTATACTTAGGGTTGAACTACATCATGTAGCACAGCATCACATTTTTACGTCGCTCCATCCTTTTCTGTCACTCAGGAACGTCATTTGCTAGAGCTTATAAGATAGACGGAACGCGATCGCACGCGGCGTGCTGTTCCGTTTAGTCTATAAGAATATAAGCATATAAAAATATGCTCTAGCAAATGACGTTCCTGAGTGACAGAAAAGGATGGAGCGACGGAAAAATTTGATGCTGTGCTACATGGTAGTTCAACCCACGTTCAACCCTTATAAGCTATGTTTTTGATTTTGAAGATAATAAAGGTACCTTATTGATGCCATAGGTAAAATTTGCAATAAGATACCAATTAGAATAATGGAGAAGTGGATCAAGTGGATTATAATGATGACAAAATAAAAAATTAGAAATAGTAAAATTAGGTCTAATAAAAATCGAGTTTATTTGGCAAGTTATTACCCGACCAAATTGTGTTGAAAATTGACAAAATTAATTTCCATGACCAACTCGATTTTAGGGAATAGTTTTATTTTAAAATGCTTGAAAGGATAATTGTAAAAAGTTACTTACGCAATTAGAACGCCTTCCGTGCCGTTATTCATCAAAACTGTTCTAAACCCCTTGTTATATTTAGCTCAATATGCGGTCAGAAATAGAAAACTTTTCAATGCACACCACACCGTGATAACAGTCACATTATGTTCGGAATGTAACAAATAAAACACGGGACACGATCAGTTTTGACGGCGAATAAGAAAATCACGAGAGAACTTATGAAAAATCCTAAAATTTATTGCAAATCTTCAACCACCGTCAGACACCTTCGCAAGAATCGTCCACTAAAACTTTATCCTAGTGAATTCTTTTAGTTTATTAAACACAATGGTCCGTAACAACACGAGACACATGTCCGAAGCCACCGCGTCCAATTATTTTCACAAAATCAGCTCGTTTTTACGATTTCACAAAATAAAATGATGTGAATGACTGACATGTATTTTTGACATGCGCACACCATTGCAAAATCGGTGGCGACACCTGTGGCATTATTTAGAACCATTTGGTAAGCTAGACCTTTTGCGTGCTATCTAGTCGCTATCTAGTGCTATCGCTACTCGACGCAAGATGGCGTTGACGTTTTAGTATATCTACTCAACAATAGATGGCGTTAATCTGGGGAACTTTTTATCAAATATTTTCTCTTGTGTTTACTTACCTTACCTGCCTACATACATATATGCTCACGACTATGTCCCATTACTGGGGTAGGCAGAGACACCAGATCACCACATGCTACGATTCTGACACACACATCTCTCGCCTCCTCAATATCCATAATAAGTCTCTTCATACAAGCTCGTCGGTTCCAGCTACATTTTATTTCCCTTCCCTATTGCCCTTCTTCAGTCTGCATCCGATTTGGTCAGCGTACGTGCGCCTAGGGCAACCCATTCAACCATTCCATTCACACCTGCCTTGCAAATTCATACGTCAACCTTTTCTATAACTACCTACCTAAAATTATGATTTACAATGTGATTCAAAATCTTGTTTTAATATCAATTTTAGCAACAAATAGACACAATAAAATTGCTGATACTCCCTATATCTAACTACTTCTTGCAAAGTAACAGACAATCTAAAACTAAGTATCTAAATGCCACACACGGTCTTGTCTGCCACACCCAGTCTGCATTCGTCACAATCACGTTCGAAATCAAAAGCTCGTTTTGTCCCAAAAATAACGAATGATACAACCGCGTGGTCGCTCTACCATGGAGCTACGAAAATAATAATGTATTTGAGTATGATCCTATTATTTAATAGGTAACAAGAAATTTTGGAAATCATACCTATTCATTTAAGAAACGTTAGGTCTCTTAAGAGGATAGGCGGGCTGAAATGCTAATTTGGAGAATAGGTCACTTTTCCGACTGTAGATCCGCCCCACCCATACACCCCGCCGACTAGAGTGCGAAAGAGACAACTGCAGCTCGGATCGATTTTATATTCAAAAAATCGACGAAATCAGCATTTCGTATTCCCCTGTTTTCTCCTCCAAAACTAAACCGATTTTATAATTATTTCAAAAATAATATGAAAAGACTTTGACTATGTCCGTACGTTTTGCTTTTTTTGTTTATATTCGTCAAATTTGTTTACTGGATGTCTGAAAACGGGCGGTAAAATGGGTCATTTTCGAAGGTCCCTAGTTTCTACAGTAATTAATACCTAAATGCAAAAAAGCAAAACATAGGGACATGGCAGAGGTGACATAGATTGTATGGTAAACAATATTTGCTCTAGTGTTATTATCCAGGAGTGCGATTTTTGAATCTCATTCGGTGAGCTCAGCAGTTGAAAATGTCAAAATTACTCTGGAGATACGCATCTTTCTACTGCTGATTTGACTTCCAAAAATCATAATTCAGGAGTGTGATTTTTTTAAGTCGAATAAGCTAGAAAGATGCATGAGAACGCTTTTGTATGAGATTTAAAAACCGTTCAAACTCACCGATGACATTCAAAAATCGCACCCCAGGGAGAAAACAGGGGAATACGTTTGTATGGAGAAAACTGTCTCTCTCTTAGTCGCCTCGTAAGCCTGCAACATTAGGTACAATCAAAAGATCTAAGATTGAAATATGCGCTACTAGTTTTTAATAATTATTATAAACATAACTTTAAGGGTGTATTCTATTTTATTCTATTTTTATTTAATGGCGTTTCCTTGTTAGATTTCGCCAGTGTCAAGTAGTTTGAAGGAGTGTCTATCCAATCTCGAGGATTGTTTGTGAGTAAGAACAACTGAGAAGGATTTTGGAGCCTCGTGGCAGGCTGAGACGCGAACCGCGCGAACACCACGCAAGAGACAAGTGTTCGAGGCAAACCCTGCAACGTGACTCAAGGGTGTATTCAGTCAATGAAACTAATAAACAAGTTTCTCTGAGGAACTTGGGTCAAAAACGAGAAAATTGTTTGAACCTTCCATACAAAAGTGCGGATCGGCCGATAGATTTTTTTCTCGTTTTTCGACCCATGTAACTCAGAGATAGGTACTTGTTTATTTTCATGGTCTGAATACAACCTTAAAGTTAGCTAGTATTATGTTAAGTTCGAGTGGTGGGTGCATTTAGGTTTATACAGGGTCCTTCCTAATATGCTCACACTTTTTTAAGGGGATGTTCAGACCATCAAACTGAACAACTTTCTCTATGGGACTAACATCGAAATTAAACCTTTAAATTAAAACCTTTAAACGTCTGTATCTCCTAAATCGACTGAAGTTATGCAGGCAGACCTGGTCCATCCCCATCACAGAGATGGTCTACACGCCATAAACACTGAATCAGCTTTGCTGCTGATAGTTGCAAAAAGTACACTTATCTCTTATACTATTGGTCGAAAGCAGAGCCTCGTATGTTTTTTTACAATTAGATTTTTTTACCGCATCCGCCCAACACACATCTTTAAAACCTTCTAAGAATCACCGCAGGTATATAATGACGTCATATGACATCAAGTAAGTAGGTAGGTACATAAATAGGTAAGTATAGGTAGATAGGCTGTGTCTACTCTGTCTGAATTATAAACTTGAGACATGCGTGGGAGTGGAAAATGTAATCTAAATCGTTGCCAAATTTAAGGCACTGGAGAGCGATTTTTTAATCTCATTAGGTGAGCTCAGCAGTTGAAACTGTCAAAATTTCTGTGGATATATGCATCTTTCTACTGCTGATTTGATTTTCAAAAATTGCTCTCCTGTAGTATGATTTTTGAAAGTCAAATCAGCAGTAGAAAGATGCATATCTCCATAGTAATTTTGACATTTTCAACGGCTGAGCTCACCGAATGAGATTCAAAAATCGCTCTCCTGATCACCATCATTTCAGCCGATGGACGTCCACTACAGGACATAGGCCTCCCCCAAGGATCGCCACAACGACCGGTCCTGCGCTGCCCTCATCCAAGGGGTTCCCGCCGCCTTCACCAGATCGTCCGTCCACCTTGTGGGGGGCTCACTGCCTGCCCACGCTGCGTTTTCCGGTACGCGGTCGCCACTCGAGAATTCTTCGGCCCCATCAGCCGTCTGCTCTGCGAGCAATGTGCCCATTGCCACTTTAGTTTAGCAATTCTTCAGGCTATGTCGGCTACTCCGGTTCTTATGCGAATCTCTTCATTTCTGGAGTGCGATTTTTGAATCTCATTCGGTGAGCTCAGCAGTTGAAAATGTCAAAATAACTATGGAGATACGCATCTTTCTACTGCTTATTTGATTTTAAAAAATCGTTCTCCTGTAGTATGATTTTTGAAAGTCAACTCAGTAGTAGAATGATGCATATCTCCATAGTTATTTAGACATTTTCAACTGCTGAGCTCACCGAATGAGATTCAAAAATCGCACTCCAGATTCGAATCTCCTCAACCCTCTACATTACCCATTGGGTGACTTTTAGAATTTAATTTAAAAAGTATTGGATGTGCACTCAGTTGCAGAAACGCTCTGCTAGCTTGAAGAAGTGACAGCAGGGGATTTAATGGACGATTAAATTTAATGAGCGTTTCTGCAACTGTCGTCTATAGTAGTCGTCCGTAGTCATTCCATCCATCCTTCAAATATCTAACCATGCATGACTAAAACTAGGTACAAAGCTTAAAAATATGTAGTTTTAGCAATGTTTCTGATCATCCTGAAAGGGATTGTGGTCGTGCGTGAGTTAAGTGTAGGTATTAGGTAAGTTTTCATCAGAATTTCTACTTCAGCATATGTATATTTTCCTTCACCGTTTGAGAGCAGTCGGTATATTACGGTGCATAAGTTAGAAAAACCTAAGTTTATTGCCTATAATCGATTTAAATATCCATGCATCAATAATCAATATTTCAACTCGACAGAGCATTAGCAGTAAATCATTAGATTGCGATGATGACATCATTAAGCAGAATGTCATGACACTGGCACGGCTAGACTCTAGTTTTTATGTCTATAAGAGACGGTTGTAACACCGTTGTGCACGCTATAGTGGACCGGGAGCTGAAGCTTACTATTATTAATTATAAGCCAAGATCCTAAGAGGAGTGCGATTTTTGAATCTCATTCGGTGAGCTCAGCAGTTAAAAATGTCAACATTTCTGTGGAGATATGCATCTTTCTACTGCTGATTTTACTCTCAAAAATCATGCTTCAGGAGTGCGATTTTTGAAAGTCAAATAAGCAGTAGAAAGATGCATGAGAACGCTTTTGTATGATATTTAAAAACCTTTCAAACTCACCGATGACATTCAAAAATCGTACCCCAGAACTTCAACAAAGCCCTAGACTATCTAGGTAGACTATTTGTTTTGTGAGGACACTCAGAATAAACCTTACCTACCGGAGGGGATATGATAATAGCCCTTCCCTGGATATGTTCTAGAGTCGCAGTAGTAGATATAGTAATCAAGAAAATTATCCACGTTTCACCAGTAGTACCGACACCCCACAATGCTCCCTAATAACGCAACGTAATAAAATATTGTTATTATAATAATTAAACAATAAAATCTATAATAATTGTCACATCATTAGCTTTAAGTAATTTAAAATTTAAATAATGTGTCAAGAGACATTTTAGTTTGACTCCCGTTGTATGATATCCGGGTTTACTTCATACATTTATGTATGACGATCAAATCAGCTGTTAGACGCCATCTTGAAATATTTTTCTCTAACTATTATTGTACTCGAAGTCCTACAAATTAAGCCATATTGTTACTTACAGTGTTGTTATTAAGATCTAAGCTAGGAGTCGTCATAATGTGGAAATTTTTATTAGTGACTGGCGATTATTAAATTATTTATACTCATTTTAAACGTTGACAATTTTAATCATCATTACTAATGTAAAGCCTGACCAGAAATATAAAAAACCTCGCCATGTTGCGGAAAATTATTGGAACTAATTTTTGTACTTGGAACACTGACATTAAAGGTTAATGTCGATTGCAGCGCCCCCAAACCAGGTTGTTTATATTTCTGGTCAGGCTCTACAATACCAGATACAGTCAAACTAAAAACCTAAAAAGTTAGATACTTTAGGAAGGTATGGTCAGCATCAGAGAAATACAAAACTTTATTTCTCTTTAAATCTAAATCTTAACTTTAAATCTAACCCCCTGGCGCTTTTCAGAGGCTACTTCGAAGAGGTTTTCTATCGTGTGAAGTTTACTAAATCGTGTTTCGGCTTCAGCCACCAGGAGAGCGATTTTTGAATCTCATTCGGTGAGCTCAGCAGTTGAAAATGTCAAAATTACTGTGGAGATACCTATGCATCTTTCCACTGCGGATTTGACTCTCAAAAATCTCTCTCCTGTAGTATGATTTTTGAAAGTCAAATCAGCAGTAGAAAGATGCATATCTCCATAGTAATTTTGACATTTTCAACTGCTGAGCTCACCGAATGAGATTCAAAAATCGCACTCCAGGTCCTACAACCCGCCACCATTATGTACCGCGCGACAGTACCTACGTCAGCACGCACACAAATATAAATGGGTGCTACACTCGTGATTAGACGAAATTACGTCCGTTTTTTTTTCAGGTCCGTGGTTTCAGGATGGAATGACGTGTCCAATGATAGAGTCACCTCGGCCACAAAACACTAAGCCAGGAACCATGATATTATTTAAGGCCTCCGCACATTGCAGCGATATTATCGAGCGATATTATCGACACCGATATCGCGACACCTTACACACTGCAGCGATTCCGCGATTTGCGTCACGCATGCGCCCCACCACTGAATGTAGTCGAAAGATTTGCGATAATATCGCGGCAGTGTGTGGGATCGGGCGCGTCCCCATACAAAATGCACTGAGAATAATTATCGCAAAATCGCAGCGATATTATCGCTCGTTAATATCGCGGCAGTGTGTAGGATCGCGCGCGTCCCCATACAAAATGTACTGGAAACAATTAGGTATCGCAAAATCGCAGCGATATTATCTCTCGATAAAATCGCTGCAATGTGCGGAAGCCATTAACTCCAAAAAGTTTAGGTAGGTACGTAAAAGTTTGTATAATATTTTAATCAGCTGATTCGGTCAGCCATTTTGAATATTTTTCAACTATTTATTTTTTTCTAAAACAGCAGTAGAATGCAAGGTTATACCAGTCACGGACAACTTAAATGTATGTTTGTTTGTATACCTAGACAGTATGTAGATATACAGGGTGTAAACTGAAATGCGTTTCATACTAAGAGCGTTCACACACGATGACGCATTGACGGAGCGGCAGACATCTGGAGAGCGATTTTTGAATCTCATTCGATGAGCTCAGCAGTTAAAGATGTCAAAATTACTATGGAGCATCTTTCTACTGCTGATTTGACTTTAAAAAATCGCACTCCTGAAGTATGATTTTTGAGAGTCAAATAAACAGTAGAAAGATGCATGAGAACGCTTTTGTAAGAGATTTAAAAACCGTTCAAACTCACCGATGACATTCAAAAATCGCACTCCTGAAGCATGATTTATCAGAGTCAATTCAGCAGTAGAAACATGCATATCTCCATAGTAATTTTGACATTCTCATCTGCTGAGCTCACCGAATGAGATTCAAAAATCGCACTTCAGTCCGTCATTTGTTAAGCAAGGAGTTGAAATCGCACGTACAGTCTGTCTATAAAGTCTTGGCGAAAAATGAGGGCGCTGTCTCCACGCAAGAACGTCAAAATCAAGAATAACCTGGCAACACCACCATACTAAAATGATTAGTTCCTCAAATATTCATGCCACGACTTTATAGACAGACTATACAGAATGAAATCGATATTAAACTAAGAGTCTACCCATCAAACTGAACAACTTTTACTATGGGAGCAAACCGATCGGAGCAAAAATAAAATCAGCTGTTGCATACATTTGAGTCGAGTAGACACTGCAGTTTAGTATGGAACAGCAGATTTTTTTGTTGCTCCGATCGGTTTGCTCCCATAGTAAAAGTTGTTCAATTTGATGGGACCCTCAGTTTAAAAGGATGCGAATGATATCAATTTCACCCTGTAGAAACACACACGGTGACGCATTGACTCACCGGATGTGGTTCTATGGACTGACATCTGCCGCTCCGTCAGTGCGTCATCGTGTGTGAACGCACTTAGGTATGGAAGTGCTTCAGACCTTCAAACTGAACAACTTTGGCTTTTGGAGCGAACATGGAAATCGCGAAAAAAATCTGCTGTGCCATAGAAAATGTTATTACCTAGCTATTCGACCAAAACGTATGAAAAGTTGATATTTTTGTCACGCTTTCGATATTGGTACAATAGTACAAGTTGTTCAGTTTGATAGTTTAAGCACTATGTAACATATATAAATTTCACCCTGTATTTAAACAGGGTGTAAGTGTCAGCCTAGCAAATACTGAAACGGTGAATTTAGACCATCAAACTGAACAACTTTCACTATCGACTACATTACGAAAACAGACTACGAAGCCACCTTCAGGAAAAAAGAAAAAAATCGGATGCTCCATACAAAACAGCTCTACTCAAATCAATTAAGAGGATATAATTCGGTGCGCGCTCCATACAATTAACGTACTATGGTGATATTTTCAATACTATCCAATTAAAGTCAATGAAATTTTGCAGAAACAATCTAGAAACAAATTTCTATGCTTGTATGGAGTCAGATTTTCGTTAAAATGTATAGTTTTCAAGTTGCAGTGCCTCAAAGATTTCCATACAAAACTTAAATTAATCCTAGCATTGAAACTGTATATTTTAACGAAAATCTGACTCCATACAAGCCTAGAGATTTGTTTCCAGACTGTTTCTGCAAAATTTCATTGACTTTAATTGGTTAGTATTGAAAATATCACCATAGTACGTTTGTATGGAGCGCGCTCCGAATTATATCCTCTTAATTGATTTGAGTAGAGCTGTTTGTATGCAGCGCGCATTTTCGCTCTCGGAATTAAATTATCTTAATGTATGAAACAGCTGTTTTTTTCACGTTTCGTGGGTGGCTCCATAGTGAAAGTTGTTCTGTTTGATGGTCTGTGTTCACCGTTTCAGTATTTGCTAGGCTTTCCCTTACACCCTGTATGTATAGACGTATTGACTAGTAGGTAAATATATCTAGTGTATATAAAATTCTAGATTCTCAGGTAGGTCTAAATGTTAGTTGCATGTCTAGGTCATTGAGAACTCGCGTAGGTAGACTGCATCACAGTTGCAATTCAAATTTTATCTTTTTTTCCTACCGGTTTCTCAAAGTCAAAGACGTATCAGAAATAAACTATGATGTTTTACATTTCATTCATAAACCTACGACCTTATTTCATATTAGGGTGATTTGGAATTTTGCTAAAACTGCACAACAAATACCTTTTAGAGTCGGAATCGCAATTTATCGTAGTAAGCTTCATCATTATCATCATCTCAGACGATGGACGTCCACTGCTGGACATAGGCCTCCCCCAAGGATCGCCATAACGACCGGTCCTGCGCTGCCCTCGGTCGTGCCGTCGGTCCACCTTGTGGGGGCGCGGTACGCGGTCGCCACTCGAGAACTTTTCAGCCCTAGAACAATTTAACCACATCGTTCTAGTTTCAGCCCCATCGGCCATCGGTTCTGCGAGCAATGTTTCCTACCCACTGCCTATAGCTTCCTTCTTATTTTTGGAACTGACAAGTACAGCGCCCTATTACTTAGACTTTCGATTTCCGATATTTCTTGACCATTTCTGTCCGAACTTCATTGTAATAGAGTTGATATTGGAACGAAAACGTTGGAATTTCGTGGCAGACCCTCACAGAATCGACTGCTTATTACTGCGGACTATGGGTTTGACACTTCATCATCCGGGTTCAAATCTGCTCGGACGACATGTCATGAACCAATGAGTTTTTCTAACTTATGTATGTAATACCGAATGCTCTCAAACGATGAAGGAAAACATTGTGAGGAAAACCTGCATACCTACCCAAGCGGCAAAATGTTTCCTTAAGTCTGAATTGTAGATATCTCTCATTCAATAACCAAATTCTGGGTTATTGACTTAGGTAATACCATCCGTCCCTCAAGATATCTTGTAGATACACTAGAAGGCAGAGTTAGGCAAAAGTGGGCATATGGAGTACTGAATGAGTTAAGATAGACTTCATACTACTTTACAGATAAACTAAGATAAACTTAGGTACGACTTAAGGAAAGTTTTTGTCTTTAAGACTTCTCGTAGATAAACTTAAGTAAAAATGTTTGGTTTGAAATTTCACCCTACCTTCATAATATATTATTATACTTTACGTAGATACAGTAAAGATAAATTATGGTGGTAACATTTTCCAACTTAATATTCTATGATGAATGATAAACAAAATGGCTCTGATATTATTATTTTATAATGCATTATTTCGTCGACATTCAAACGCACATTCGTTTATCGTGTGAAATGGACAAATATTCTTAGAAAACAGGCGGGCTTCAAAAATTACAAAGTAATTGTATTTAAAATTCAAAAAATTCAACCACAAAAACTGTTTTTTTTCTTTTTTCTTCGAAATTTAATTAAATATTAAATATCAATGTTGATTTCGATACGCAAAACTATGTAAAATTGTGTAAAATTAAGAGAGTGCCTAAAATAACAAAGACAGAACTTAATAAAAAACATGTTAAAAATTTGCAGATCATTCAAAATGGCGTTAAATCTATATTGCATGTGCTAAGTACGAGTAAAAGCAATACAGTATTGGTAAATCATAGTAAAGGATCAGTTAAATGTGTTTATAATTATTGCTTACTTACTCAAGTCATGTTATACTTAACTTATACCGAAGTGTGACTTCAAATAATACAAGTAAATACCGTGTCGATTTAAGTCATCCTTAACTCGTACTTGATAAATACTGATTCGACGGATATTTTATTTTCTTCTCATCTGTCATTGTTGTTGTGATTTCTGCAAACAAAAGGCCAATGCAAGATTGAACAATTCGTTTTTGTGTTTAAAGAAAAACAAGTGATTCAAAGTAAGTAAGTACTACTTATGTATTACTTATGGACAATGATAATTATAATTTGACATTTATGTACATAAATAATTGTGAACTGCGGTAACCTCAGGTCTACACTCTAAATCTTGAATCTTTTGACGTAACGCGTCGTATTTGTATCTAATTTATGTATCTCAGTCACAACATAAACATGTAAAGAGTTGTATTTTTTAGGGTTCCGTACGCAAAGGTTCCGTTCCGGTTACGGCTTTCCTACTTTTGAAGAAATGTGTCTTTTGAACCGTAACAGGAAACAGTTGACATTTTTAGACAGTTGAACAGTTGTGCAACTGGTTGTCTGGAAGAAATCACTTTTAGTGATAAGGCCGCCTTTTTTCCCTTCTTGTTCGTGTATATTGTTGTTGTTTTTTTGTATTTTTGGTGTGCAAATAAATAATATTTATCTTATCTTTTATACAGAATACGAATCTACTATTTTGCGTATTATTCTGTTGGTTTTTTTTGTGATTATTTTTGTTTCATATTCCTGATGAGTACGTTGTGGTATATTATGGGAGATATTATGGGAGAAAGTGTGGTCTACTTTAAAAAAAAATCTATAATTAGAATCACGCTCTTCTTTTGTTGAAGTTACGTATTCAAGTTCGCTGTTCGTGTCTTCTATGATTTCATCAACCGATGCGGGCCTGGTGGATGTGCTGGCAAACATGATACAGTCTGTCTAAAAAGTCTTGACAAAAATTTGGGCGCTGTCTCCACGCAAGAACGTCAAAATCAAGCTACTACAATTATTAGGTCACGACTTTATAGACAGACTGTAAACTTTGAACGTTGTTAACAAGGATCTAACAAGGAGTCACTGGCTCCGGCTGTACTCGGACTACTCGGATTAACATTCACTGCACAATCTTTGGCATGAATAGAATTTGCGGTCACATATTTTCTTACACGACGTAGAAAATTTCCTGCTATCTTAATTTTCTTAACTTTAATAATAATGCTCATATGTTACTTCTATAAACACAAATTGTAGCACTAACTTGTTACTTTTTATTAAAAACGTCCCTTTAAGGCTGATAGTACTGACACAAGCATTAGCTAAGTAAACAACCACTTAAATTGCAATTTCAAAGGAACGACTTAAAGCAACCGTTTGACCTGGATAACCTTAGGAAGACTAAAGGCAAACTTTAGGTAATTTTGCCTTAAGTAGATTTTATTTATTTATTTATTTAAATATTTGCAGTCACAAGTTGTATAGATGTTATATAATAAAATAAGTACAGGTGACGCCCTGTGAGGGCACAGCAAATTAGAGAGCCACTAGGTTGTCGTATCTATTAATAATTACTTAATTAGTCAATAACATCTTACAGTACTAATTCTAATCACATGTCAATACGTTATAATAATGTTCATAAGTTATAAATTACTAGTCAAATTATATAAATAATATCGTTAGTCAAAATAAATTGCTAGTTGTAGAGTCATCGATGCATTTAAGTGTCTAATTTATCGTCAAAGAATTCCGATATATTGTAATAGCATTTATTTAAAAGGAATGTTTTTAGGTGATTACTAAATAGATTAAGTCTTTCAATGTTTTTTATAAAGTTTGGTATGTGGTTATATATTTTAATTACCATATGGTGGGGGCTAGAAGATACAAGGTGCATTTTTGTGGATGGTCTAATTAATTTATGTAAATTCCGATTATTTCTTCTGTTATTAACCATTGAGGAGTACAAATACATATATTTTCTGACAAATTTACATGACTCATGAATATAAACGGACGTAAGCGTCAATATTTGGTGCTTTACAAAGTAAGGTCTACAAGATACCATTTGGTCGATATTGGTTAAAATTCTAATACATTTCTTTTGGAGGATGAAAACATCTTCCACTTCGCAACAATTTCCCCACAGAACTATTCCGTACGAGAGCCTTGAATGAACATTTGCGTGGTAGGCTGCGAGAGTAGTCTTTAAGTCTGTAACCCGCTTTAGCTGATGGAGAGCATAAACAAAGGAAGACAATTTATTTCTTAGTTTTAGGATATAGGGTTTCCAGGTCATGTTCGTGTCTAGGTCGATTCCTAATAAAGTAGCGCCATTTGCCACCTCAAGCGCAGAATTTTCGTAGTTGTAAGATATTTGAAGTGGCAGTTTTTGAGAAGGTTTGAATTGGATGATCTTAGTTTTTTTTAGGTTGAGTTCCAGGTTATGCATGGCTAACCAATCTAAAACATTATTTAAAGATGAATTTAATTTATTCTCTAGTTCGTCAGTGTTTGAGCATGACATAAGGATAGAGACGTCATCAGCAAAAAGGACGCACTCTTCGTCAATCATATTGGGAAGGCTGTTTATATAGAGAAGGAACAGCGTACATCCCAAAACGCTACCTTGTGGGATAGAGCCAGTTGAGAGGACTCTATCAGATCTTAAATACTCTATTCTACCTGTATCAACATTTGTGTTTTGGATTTCCACACATTGGAAGCGGTTTTGCAGATATGATTTAAACCATGTGTGGGCTATTCCTCTTATTCCTGAGTTATAGAGGCTGCCCAGTAAAATCTCGTGACAGACTCTATCGTACGCTTTGCTCATGTCTAATAGGAGGCCCACTGCATATTTCTTCATGTCAATAAGTTCGAAAATCTTTTGTACGTATTTGTAAATTGCTAGAGTGGTAGAGCGATTTTTTCTGAAGCCATATTGGTGTTCGTGTAAAATGTTATATTTTTCAAGGAAGGTGTTGAGACGTTTTACCATTGCCGATTCAAATATTTTAGCTGATGTAGGTAGCAGTGCTATTGGCCGATAATTGTTTATATCCGTTATAGATCCTTTTTTATGTACCGGTTTTATGAGAGACACTTTTAAAGCATCTGGGAACAGCCCATCTTCAAAAGACTGGGTAATTAATTTAGTGTAAGGAACAGTCAATATATCTGCACATTTCTTTATTAATCTAGGTGGGAGTTCATCTATGCCAAAAGAATTTTTATTTTTAAGGTTTTTAATTATACGGTTTACTTCATTCGGCTCTACAGGACTTAGAAAGAACGTATTTGTTACTGTTTTTGTATTATAGTTATTCGTCTTAGGTATAGGGGTTTTGCTTAAATTTCCAATAGATACAAAAAAGTTATTGAACCTTGTTGCAATTTCTTTTGGATCGTGTATGGAGCATGCTGATGTTTTTAACTGTATATTGTGCCTAGGGCCGTGGGTGTTTTTATTAGTCACATTATTTATGATATTCCACATACATTTCATTTTATTTTCAGAGGCGTTAAACTTACGTTTGTTACAAATTTTTTTTGATGTTCTAACCGCTTTTTTTAGTATTTTGCAGTAAGTTTTATAATTATTTCGAAGAACCTTATTACTGGTCTGTGATATTAAAAGCCTTAATAATCTCTTACTTCGGCAGGATTTTTTTAATCCTGGGGTTAAGTATGCTTTTTCTTGCTTGATTTTATATTTAATGGTAGTTTTTGGGATACACTTATCTAGAGCCTTTTGTAAAATTTCATTAAATCTATTATAGTTTTCATTTACACTGTTATATGATGTAAGTTCGTTGTTCCAGTTTACTTTTTGGATATCATTTTTAAACTTATTTATATTGCAATCATTATAAATTCGTTTTACTGTTGAAAATTGTTTCAAATTTTGTAAAGTAAGTGGTGTAGAGAAAATTACCCCTTTGTGGTCTGAAAACCCAAATTCTCGGACAACAACCCTTGAAGTTTTTACGTTAAAATTAGTAAAAATTAAATCAATGCACCTTGCGGTTGTTCTCGAAATTCGCGTAGGTTCTTTAACGATTTGAAAGAAGTTATGTGTTAACATTAAAGTAGATAACCTCATACTTTCTTTGTTGTCTAAGAAGTTTATGTTCATGTCACCTGCTAGAGATTTTAAGTAATACTTCTAAACACTATTAAATTTAACTATATCTCCGTTAATTCTGTTTTCAGTAACTTTATGCTTAAGTTTGCATTTCGCGTGGACATACTTAAGGCAAAGTTAATACTACTTAACTTAACTAATCCTTAAGTCGGTATTTCTGAAAACTAAGACAACTTGAATTTATTAATACAGACTTCAGCAAAGCTTGCCTTGGTTAATGCGAAGTTTAGGTATATTTAAGGCAAAATTGATTTAGTCACGATCTGTTTTGCTGCTTGGGTACGCTGAAGAAGTATAATCCTGATACGTATGTGAAGTCTACCAATTCGCATTGTGCACGAATGGTATGGACTTACGAATATACAACCTCCCTGAGGGTAGGCCTGTGCCTTGCAGTGGGACGTATATAGGCTGTGATAATGATGATTAGAGGCAAAGTGTCAAGAGGCGTAAAAGACAGAGAACTAAAGTGGTTGACATAGGTCAGAAAATTAGCAAGCTGAAGTGGCAATGAGCTGGTCATATCTGCCGAAGAACTGACAACCGAGAGAGTGTGGAACGCCATGTGGCCCGCTGGACAGACGACCTTAGAAAAGGTACTCGTAGCGAAGAGTGACTGGATGAGGAAGGCCGAGGATTGAGTTTTGGGCGCGCCTTGGGAAAGGCCTAATGCATATACATCACGCGCATTGTTACGGCCGCTGAAAAGGTGATCATACTGACTGAGTAAGTGCAAGCGAGGCAGGGATACAACATTGCCTACATTTTCTGCCACGCTTCCTACCAAAATTGGTGCAGGCCATGAAGGGTCCGTCCGTACTGTGTAGGTTCTAGATACCCTTTTTACGTATCATCAATTTAAGTTGAAAGAATACCTACCTAATTGCTTACTTTATAATTAAAACAGAGTCGCCCACACACGCACACTCACACATTAAAACACAGACACACATGCGCAAGCGCAACGGTTTTATTCAAAATTCGTGTGTTCTTCGCCGGATACGACGGAATGCCTGTCGCTCGGCGGTTTGGGGGTCTAGTGGATGAATAGAAAAACCTTTTACAAAGATGCTTCGGTATGTTAGACTAAGAATTATTTTTTTGTGGAGTAAAATTTTGGATTTTCTTTTAATTTATTTATTGAGGAAATCAATAGAGAACAAGAAACGATAACTCTTCGGCCCCATCGATCTGTTCTGCGAGAAATGTGCTCTGCCCATTGCCACTTTTATTTGGCAAAATATTCTTCGGGCTATTCGGGTCTCTTCATTTCTGATTGGATCCCGCTAGGAAAATGCGAGCATAGCCCTTTACATTGATCTTAGGGTTTCGATATTTCGATGTTGGTGCCATAGAGAAAGTTGTTCAGTTTGACGGTCTGGAGTGCGATTTTTGAATCTCATTCGGTGAGCTCAGCAGTTGAAAATGTCAACATTACTATGGAGAGACGCATCTTTTCACTGGTCATTTGACTCTCAAAAATCATGCTTCAGGAGTGCGATTTTTGAAAGTCAAATCAGCAGTAGAAAGATGCACAACTCCATAGTAATTTTGACATTTTGAACTGCTGAGCTCACCGAATGAGATTCAAAATCGCACTCCAGATCATCCCCATAGAAAAGTGTCAGCATATTAAGATATAATTTCCTTACATATACATATAATTTCCTACGGAACCATTATAATGTTCCACATTCGTAATATTTTTATTACATTGTGCCAACAAACTCCTTGGCATTTTAATAGGCTAACAAAATCTTTGTTAAAATAAAACTATTAGGAATGAGAATAAAATATGGACATTTTGGTCCGGCTTTTTGAAATTTGGCAATTTTAAAGAACTTTGTTTCAAACAGACTCATGATATTTCTTCTTGTTTGGGTCGGGTTCCTCTACATTAGAGCCCTAGTATGATTTCATAGTTATATCGTTTATTGCTTATGTGGTTACATAAGGTGGTCAAATATAGGGTCCAACTTAATTATGTTAACACTTTTTTAAGGGGATGATCAGACGATCAATCTGAACAACTGTCTCTATGGGACCAACATCGAAATCGCGAAAAAAAATCAGCAGTCCCATATAAATGTGGCTCGAGTAGGTTTGCAGTTTTGTATGGGACAACTGATTTTTTTTTCGCGATTTCGATGTTGGTGCCATAGAGAAAGTTGTTCAGTTTCACGGTCTGATCATCCCCTTAAAAAAGTGTCAGCATATTAAGAAGGACCCTGTCTGTATAAGAAAAATAGGGGTCACATGAACCCTGTAACTCCTGTAAGGGCACTTCGAGTGCAAACTAAATGTAGTTACTTAGGTACTTTTTGTTTAACCTGTTTTGTCTCACGGCTGGGCAAAGGTCTCCCCTAAACTCTTCCACGTCTCTCTGTTAGGTGCTACATCCCGCCACTCATTGCAGTAGGCATCTAGCTCGTCTCGCCACCTTTTCCGGGGTCTGCCTCGACCTCGGCTCCCGTCGTGAGGCACCCATTACGCAACGATTGATGCCCACTGCTCGGTGTGCATTCTGCAAACATGCCCAGCCCAGTTCCACTTCAGCTTTGCAGACTTTTCCCCTACGTCTGCTATTTGAGTTTTGGAGCGCAGTGTTCTGTTCCTGATACGGTCTGTCCGTTTTACACCTAGTGTACTGCGCTCCATAGCACTGTGACCTACGAATAAGAGAATGTATAGAAGTATAAATGAAGCTCAAAAAGTGGCACCAAAAAAATTGTAACGCGTTCTAAATTTGTTCTTTAAAAATTGTAACTCGCCGCCAAAACTCATACAAAATGTCATTTTTCATGGGGTGCCAAAAATGATTTCGATTTTGTTTGGAGTTATTCTTCCATATTTATTCTCTTATTCGTAGACTGTGACAAACTTAAAGTTTGGACTTTTGAAATTTTGTTAAGACGCTGTTATCCCGTCGAGGCCGTTTTTTGAACACGAACGAAAGTGTTTTAAACTGTGTTTTAAAGTCTGAAAACCAATTATGTCTTATTTAAGGATCTGGCTGATAGGCGACCGTTCTCAATTACACGATTAGATTAAGTTTAATAGATCGAAAGAAATCCCAAAGTTACCCCTTTTTGTTATGGTTTTTCAATACTATGATTTAATTAAACTGCTGATATTTCTTTATTCGTAGTCTCCAGTGACTCTAGTTTAAAGAAAACATTTCAAACATGCCACAACGCTGCAGAACGTAATCGTGAGCTGATAATTAGGTACATAACACGATTCTCTAAGTATATAATGCTTCTAATAAATTGTCATTACAAGGTTGAATATAATTGATTCCTAGTATCGACTCGTCTACGAGACGATTGATTATCAATCTCTATCCATTTCAGAAGATAATCGAAATAAATTATTTTAATTGTTAACGAGTAGTAAGAAAACCAACAGCATTCATATCTACACAAACTCACACCATTTTTGGGGTGGTTGGGGATCTACCTCCTAGCGGTCCACCCTGGGCAACGGCACCACAAGCTAACAAGTTTGTGGTGGCGGCTGAACGATCCCCCACAGCAGTGTGGTAGGCTCCGCATGGAGCAGCCTGGCTCTCGACCACCCTCCTGCCGGAGTCTGGCGCCAAGCAGCTTGCTGCGTTCTGTCAGTGTGCAGGAGTGCCAGTGCACTTCTGGATAAGCTCGACCCCATCTTTGTCCTCAGGACTAGATTGAGGTCAAGAGCAAGCCCATCTATAGCAAAAAAAAAAAAAAAACACTTTTCTCCCAGAGGGGCAGGCAGAGACTATGGATCTCCACTTAGGGCGGTTCTAAAACACCTCTCTTGCTTCCTCTAGGTCCATACATCTTGTCATACATTCCCTTCGATTTCGGCTGCTTTTAACCATTTTTTTAAGAATTATTCCCGGCACGCCGCTTTCCCCCTACGCCGCTTCTCTTTATAGTGAGTCGCGCTACGTCACGTCGCGTAATAGTGATTCCCTCTACATCGAGTCTACGTCATGTACAGTTCGCGAACGATTTTTTAAAATTGTATGGTAGTTTGCATGTGTGTGTGCTTTTTTCAATCATCATCAGCTTCTATGCCTCTCATTACACTTACCTACTTACTTAGGGTTTATAATTTTAAAAGATGAAAGGCTAATAAGCATTGAGAAGTACCAGGAGAGCAGAGGAGTACAAGAGGTTAAACTTACAAAATTACCGTTGGCGCGCTCTATAGGTAGTAGGTACAATCTCTATAATATTATAAAGAGGATACCTAGATAGATTTGATTTTTTGTTTGTTTGTTTGTCTGGATGCTCGTAAGTTTGTTTGTATTGAATAGGCTCCGAAACTACTGGACCGATCTGAATAATTCTTTCACCATTTGAATGCTACATTATCCGTGTTAAACATAGGCTTAAAAACGGCCAAGTGTGTGTCGGGAAGATTCTAAGGCGGTACGAAATACGCCGCGGTCATCTAGTACATAATGAGTTTGCATTTTCGAGTTGCAATACATATATACGAGCATACTCGATCATCAGCACCAAAGACAGACAGCACTGCATAGGACACGATGATAAAATAATAAAAGAAGTGTTAATTTTTTGAAACACCGCCATTAAGGTGAGGTGATTGATATAGAAACCGCGCTATGAAATTTAGGTGTGCATTGCTATAGACAATGCATGCAACACAATCTTGTGAAAAAAACAAAGAACAAAAAAAGCGGACCAACAACCTCTTTCTTTATTATTTTATCGTGTCCAAGTGAGATAAAAAAACCGGTTAAGCGCGAGTCGGGCTACTCGCGCACCGAGGGTTCCGTACCACAACACATAGGTAGGTACTAATACTACTAATACAACAAACAGCTTACAAAAGCTCTATAATCTAATCACACCAAGTTTGACTTTTGTAAGTAGGGGGAGTCCGGGATACTTGAACCACCTTTTGCTTAAACGCATACAACTTTTTATTGCAAAGATGCAGTGATGTCACTTTAGTGATATTAGATAGCGAAGTTATTTGGCTACAAATTTTATGTACTAAGATGTTTGTGAATATAATATTTATTGGGCTGGACAATTTTTTCCGAAAAATGAGATTTGGCTCAACCATCCCCAATGGGTGGGATGGTTGAACAGGGGGGTAGGGATCGTTGAAAATACCCTTATAATTTAAGAATGCAATTTGCAAAAATTTGCAAAAACAAAATGTAAAAATTTCTTACTATGAAAAAGTTATGACAGTTTTAAGCCGCTCAGGTAGAAAATTCTCAAATATTCATTAAAAAAATCATCACTTCTAAACTACAAAAAATCGCGGAACATACCTACATGGAGGTGTGAGGAATCTAAAAAAAATGTTTGGACAATCCTGTATATAAGTAAGTACTCGTATTTCACCAAAAAGTTAGAAGTCCCAATAAGCTTTTCCTTCCGTTCTACCTTAATCTTTCTATGTCCAATCTTAAATTCAGTTCTAGTTCCGTCCGGCTCTGGATGAGGGGGTCCTTCATAATTCATAATTGTAAACCCTTAGCATCATGAGGGACAATAGAGGCTGATGATGATTGCAAAACACTAACACCACCACCATCATCACAGCCAATATACCTACGTCCCACTGCAGGGAAACCGGCCTACCCTCATGGGCCTTAGTCCACCACGCGTGCCCATTGGGTAGGCCGGTTTCCCTGCAGTGGGACGTATATCGGCTGTGATGATGGTGGTGGTGGTGGTGTTTTGCAATCATCATCAGCTTCTATTGTCCCTCATGATCGGTACTTCCTCGTGGACCCGCTAATGTGTCCCACCTTGTTCCACGAGGAAACCTTGTTCCTCGTGGACCCACTACTACGTTCGGTTTCCTCACGTTGTTTACCTTCACCGTTTGTTACGTACCTACATAAGTTGGTAGGTACATGTGGCATGTGGCCCGTGCGGATTTGAACCCGGACCTCAAGATTGAGTTTCGCAACACCACCTCTCAATTTCCACCATACTAACAAAGAATTATTATAAGATATTAATGTCGTGGGTACCAGGAGAGCAGAAGAGTACAAAAGGTTAAACCATAGATTTTTGATTCAGCACATAAAAGGCCCGTCACAGACACGCGCTATAATATGTTGCTGTACTCTTCTTACGCACGCAAAAATACATAAGCACGTCTCTTTTCTGCGTGCGAGTGAGAGGAAGCGATTAGCAACTTGCGTGTGTTAGAAGAGTACAGCAACATATTATAGTGGCCGTGTGTTGCGCCCTTAACAGGGATATGGTGGGTCCGTCACGATAATATAGCAGAGTAAAGTTTAATATCTTGTACTTTTCTGCTCTCCTGGTACTTCTCTCAATGCATTTTATATAATTATATAAACCTTATGTACCTACCTAAGTAGGTAAGTGTAATGAGAGGCATAGAAGCTGATGATGATTGAAAAAAGCACACACACATGCAAACTACCATACAATTTTAAAAAATCGTTCGCGAACTGTACATGACGTAGACTCGATGTAGAGGGAATCACTATTACGCGACGTGACGTAGCGCGACTCACTATAAAGAGAAGCGGCGTAGGGGGAAAGCGGCGTGCCGGGAATAATTCTTTTTTAATGACGTTCCTGATCTGGGGTGCGATTTTTGAATATCATCGGTGAGTTTGAACGGTTTTTAAATCTCATACAAAATCGTTCTCTCATGCATCTTTTTACTGCTTATTTGACTTTTAAAAATCGCACTCCTTAATTATGATTTTTGAGAGTCCAATCAGCAGTAGAAAGATGCGTATCTCCATAGTAATTTTGACATTTTCAACTGCTGAGCTCACCGAATGAGATTCAAAAATCGCACTCCTGTTCGTAAGTCGACTTTCATTCATCCTTTCGATATCTCCAAACCATCGAAGCATTCCCTTCTCTACTTTAACCACTACATTTTCATTCAAACCACAACTTTCCCTAATTACAGTATTCCTAATTCTGTCCCTTATCACACAACAAATACAGGCCCAAGCCCAACCCCAGCATAAGGGCCATGATGAAGACCTTGAGGGCCTTGTCGACAATTCATCTGATTGTCTACAATGCTGACGATTTTTAAGAGGATGATCAAATCATCAAAGTGAACAACTTTCTTTATGGGACCAACATCGAACACGCGATTTTTTTTTAACTTTCCCATACATTTTTATTTGGAGTCGAGTAGGCATAGCAGATATTTTTTTTTACATGTTAGGTTTGCTCCAATAGAAAGATTTGTTCAGTTTGATGGTCTGAACAACCCCTCAAAATGTGTCGGTCGAGCGAGACAAGCTTTTGTTCGCCCACGACTTTGTCAGCGAAAATTTATTAATTTACTAGCACGGACTTGAAAGAAATACGGACTGAATATCGCACTAAAAAGATGTGAAGCATGCAAGGTAATACAATCTCGTTTGTTCTACAAGAGACCTACACTCACACAGATGCCCTAGCTCTAGGCGCAGGTGCTACAACTAGGGGTCACAAAACCGGAGGAATATTACAAAACCGGTTTTTCGGTTTTCATTTTATGTCAAAACCGGTTTTCCGGTTTTTCGGTTTTGTTTTCGGTTTTTATTTTGTTTTTTAAATAAAACGTTTTTTTTAAACAATTGAAGCGTTTTTGATAAATTTGTATCACTTTTCTTGCAAATAATATAATCAGTTTTGAAATACATACAATAAATCTTACCTATTTAGTCGGCGTATGACAGGTATAACTACGAAAGTACGAAATGTTAGTTCATTTGATTGAACTAACAATCCATCCATACCACCATAAAAATTAATCAGTCGAATCAGCCCATATCAGCCCACTGCTGGAGGGCATACCTGTGCTGTGCATCCTTCTTATTGCGCCATTGTTCAAAGACCTGTGCTAATCTGATCCAATGTAAACTCTTCACCTTCACAATGCCATCAGCCCAACGTGGTGGTAGGTCAAATATTGACCTCCATCGTTCTCTTGGCTTCCACTTAGATAATGTCTTAGACCATGCACCGGCCCCTTCCCATCTTCCAAGTGTCCTGCCTATTTCTTCTTCAAATTTGTGATCCGCTTACCCGCCTTCGTATTCGACTCCACCAGTGATTTATGACTAAGTATAGTACCTACGCGCCATGTCTCTTTGTTCTTGGCTTGTTAGCGGTATCCCTGATGATCCAGATATGGTATCCCCTTGTCACATTTTTCGGTTAATGGGAACGAGTCAGGTTAACTCATGTTAAATATCTGCATATCTTTACTGCTCCTGGAGGATATCCACATATCTCTTGTCAATATTTTATGGAGAGAATGAAACTTGACCAAGTGTTCAAAAAGATAGTGGAAATGTCTGCATCTTTTTCTCAGCTGCTTGACTGCATGAATGTGGTCTATCGTCGATGAGTATTCTTTACGGAAGTCTGTCTGTTCGGCAGGCTGATACTCATCCTAGAAAAGGGTAATTTCACAAAGCCTTGGCGAACAGTTTGTAGACTTGAGAAAGTAGACTGATTGGGCGGCGTTAAAGGTTCTTATCGTGACCACTGCTTTCTTTTGTCAACCTGCAGTCATCCTTAATTGCTGCACCATGTTGAGCACTTGGTAGTTAGTTGCCACATTTTCATTTTGCTCAAAGCAAAAAGACTTTTCGGGTCGTCGTCGAGGAGCTCCAAACGTTTACTAATAGCGTTTTGCTTGTTTCTAGCGTTGCATTTCTGCCAATGTCGTGCGAGTTTAGGGAATATGTATGACAAAACCGAAAAATCGAAAACCGCGGTTTTGGCTAAACTGAAACCCGGTTTTGGAAATTGTCGTCAAAACCGGTTTACCCGGTTTTTCGGGTTTCGGTGAAACCGGTTTTGTGACCCCTAGCTACAACCCATCACCGTATGTACCGCGTGACTGCACGCACATAAAAGAAATGGGTGCTTCACTCATGATTAGACGAGATTACGTCTGGTTCTTCTTGTCTTTCGCATTTATAATATTAGTAAGATACAACGATATCAATGTACTAAAGTACTAGATACGGTGATCAGTAGGAACTGCATGTTACTCTTGAATGGGGTGTATGTAGGGTTACCAGATGGGAAGACTAGAATGTCTGGGCAAAATATCAAAAAGTCTGGATTTTGGGATTATGGTCGGGACAAGTAAATATTACGAAATATAAATTACTCTTACTCAGAGCTATTTGTATGAGCGTAGCATTGATTTTTTCCTAGGGGAGGCCAGGCCCAGGTTAGTTCGTTGCAGTAAAATCTAAAACCTGGAGCGAGCGAAGCGAGTTCGAGTTTTGTACGACCGAAATTCCGGAACGAGCAAAGCAAGCTCGAGATTTCGCTTCACTATCTATGAAATCTTATAGGATCCAAAACCTAGAGCGAGCGAAGCGAGCTCGAAATTTCACTTAATTCTGAAGCGTGCGAAGCTAAGTGAGCTCAAAATTTTACCGCATTGTGTCTAGGTCCTTATGACTCAATCGTAGCCAGGAGCGAGCGAAGCGAGCTTGACATTTTACTGTAATATATTGAAACCAGTGTATTAAGATTTAAATTCTAGAGTGAGCAAAGCGAAGGATTCTGGGTTGGCCCGTTTTTCGGGACATTTTGTATTTTTTCGGGACTCTGGACATCGAACGAAATGTCGGGACAATCCCGACGAATCCCGACCATCTGGCAACCCTAGGTGTATGCACCTGATTCATGTTAGTCTCCTTTGCACTAATGAGAATGGCAGACCATCTGTTTGACAATCTGTCATTTTTTACAATAATTTATAACAATTTATTTAAATATTTTTAATAAATAAAAACCACCTGTAATCTTTTGTAAGGTAAACTACTATTCTAATATAAGGTCAGTGTGTAAAATTATAAGGAAATGTAATTATTAATTTAAATTTGCGAAAATAGGAAAGTCTATTAATTTCCTCAAGATTGGGTAAGTCCATTACATTTTGTCTCATTTCGGCACCCAAAAAGTGATATATAAGAAAAAGAGACAAGGTATAATGATCATAGATGAATCAAGAGACTTAAATCAGAGGGCACAAAATAGGCACAATTTATTGAACTTATCGCGGTTGCCGGACGAACATTGAAAATGACGCTAAGATCGTTGATACTTGAGATTATATTTTTATACCACTTGTTTACGGGATAGAAATTATGAGAAAACATATATTTTTTTACCTTGAGATGAACAAGATGAAAAAATCAGCTGTTCCATACAAGCAAGCCTACTCGAGCCAAATGTATGGGACAGCCGATTTTTTTTTTTCGCGATTTCGATGTTGGTGCCATAGAGAAAGTAGTTCAGTTTGACGGTCTGATCATCCGCTTAAAAAAGTGTCAGCATGTTAACAAGGTATACAGGGTGTAAAATTAAATGCGACACTTAGTTAAAGGGGTTCTTCAGTCAGACCATCAAACTGAACAACTACTACTACTACTCTACTAAGGGACCACAATATCGAAACGCGAAAAAAAAATCTGCTGTCCCATACAAAACTGCAAACATAACTTGACTAAAATGTATACACCAGTTTAAGTATGTGTCGCATTTAATTTTACGCCCTGTGTAAGGCTTTGCTTGGGACACATTTTAATGTTTGTTTCATAGCAATCTGTTCACAGTTCACACAATCAAAAGTTATGAGTAAGTATTTAATTCTAAAGTTTCAGGTACACACGGCGTCACATCAAGTTACGCAAAGCAAAAATAAGCTGGCCGCGCGTAGGTAGAGTAATGTATAACGTCGCGCGGCCAGCTTAATATTGGTTTTGCGTAGCTTGATGTGTCGCCGTGTGTACGTATTTCAGTAGTCTGCGCGTAGGTAGTCGAGGGCACCACTAGTATTTAAACAACTTTGTACAAATTCATACACACATTATTGTTTCACAGATAGTAGGTATAATACCTAACATACATATGAACTGTCGCATCTGTCTTGGTCAGTGATGCTCTTTGACCAAATTATAGTAGTTTCTGTTTATATAAACTAGATGGCACTAATGTTCCCGAAGAGTTTTTGAACATGTTGTTTGTATGAACGAGCAAGTCTATCGCTAGAGTCTACGTCTATGGTAAGATAAGATAAGATAAGAAGTAAGATGAGCAGGTGACAGCTATACGGTCTCTTCCGAAGTTGAAAGATAGCGAACCTCAGGCACTAGCTATTTTTGCGTCAAAAATAAACAATTTCGTCATGTCACTCAAAGCTCTGAATCGATTTGGTTATTTGTATAGTCCGGAACATGAACCTATGAACAAAGTCGGACTGAGTCTCGCTTAAAAAAGACTGTGTCACTCAAAGTCGGCCACCTCGCTGTACGTACAGGCACGCACACATTCACACATTAGTAAGCCATTAAGCTTGCATACGTCAAAACAGTCGATACATTACGCGTCGAAGAATTATAAATTTTACAGCGAGTCGCGTTGTCGATCTGCTAGTGGGTGGTCGCGTGTCGCGTGTCGCTCGTCGGTTTCCCCCTCCCAGCTCGACAGCGGGGCTCCAGTGGTGGCTCAAGATAGTGTTCTTTTGTAAGAACAACCCTTGAAGTCACCAAAATATCTTCATAACCGTACAACGTCAAGCACTTTTGCTACAAAAACTCGACATTGGCAAAATCATCACAAACCAAGATGGCAGCCATATTTTAAAAATAGAATAGAATAGAAATTTTACAGCATGTCTTGCGTGGTGAAATGTTGTAAAAACCGTAGTGACCGGAAGAAAAAAAATCCAGGAATCACATTTCATAGGTAAACGAATAATTCGTCACTTATTTCCTAATTTTATACATTAAAATTAATCTTCATTCATTAGAACAAAATAATTCATCACAAGTTCAGTGTTGTCAATATTCTCGTGTACAAATTATCCGAAATATGGAAACTTTTTAGTTTAATATTAAATTCAATTTAGGTAGTTAGGGTATTTATTGAATAGTTACTATAGGTATTATTTAATATTCTTTTTACTCGATTTTCTAAAGAAAATGAAGTATGGAGAAATGACTGGATTCAAATAATAAGAAATTGTAACGGTGAAAACGATTCTTAATTATCACAGCAGAGTAGGAACAGTAAAATTTTGAACAATAAAAATATGCTTATTTATTAGTATTTGGCTAACTTGGCAACCCTCAATTCAGTCACACATGAATAGCCGCCGCCATTACGCTGCCTCACTTTTGCTTTAGCGGGAGTTCCGTCCGACTTTGTTCATAGGTTCATGGGTTCGATTTGAGGTAAATTGACTGATATACAGCGTTCGAAATGGGTTGACTATGCGTCCACGTCTTGTTTGCAGGGTGAACCAGATATTGTTTTGCTAGCTAGTTTCTTAAACAATGAAGCTTATTGCTGTACCAGGTTTTTCAGCTACTCTTGCCAAGCCACTAAGAGTCAACAGCAACAGCAAGTTCCGCGACAAGTTGTGAATGCTAAGCCTCTCGTAGTTTATGTGGCTCAGACCGCGGACCCAGTCATAATCAGTTTTTTATCATTATTATATAGTTTATAGTTAATTTTAGAGGACCCTTAAGGGGTCAGTTAAGGGGCCGTTAAGGGTTCTGTTGGGGGTTCGTTGGGGATGTGTTGTGGTTCCGTTGGGGGTTGTTTGTGGTCTGTAGGGGGTCCGTTGGGGGTCGAGTATTAGTCATTGTATGTCTATGTCCTAAGGTAAGAAAGTTATTTTATGAGATGGCGATGATGATAAATAAGTTGCGTAAGCTACGTAGGTCCAGCAGTGGGCTCAAGTTCTCGGATTGTTGCTAAATTAAATGTAAATTTTTTCTATTGTTGACTTTTTGATTGTTGATCATTTGAACTGTTGATATTATGAAGTGTTGAGATTTTGAACTGTTGATCATTTGATTTGCTGACCTTATGGTGTTGATATTTTAAATGTTGATCTTATGAATGTTGATCTAGAGTATCAATCCCGTCGATAAGAAACCCAAAACATTATCAAAAGTTATTAAATGTCCGTGTAGCAAAGAAAACCACGCGACGTTATCGATCTGTCCTTCATTTATATTGTTAAATTATCATCAGAGTTCGTAGTTGACAATAAATTGTGTTTCAGGTGCTTGAGTGCAGATCACATGAGACGAGCGTGCAAGGGAAGTCTTTGTGGAAGCTGTAAGAAACCCCATCATGAGCTTCTACATCGTAAGGTGGCGCCGGCGGTTGATGCAATGAATGCGGACAGTCATGTACAAAAGGCTCTTCTGAAGGTACTGCCTGTTGTGGCGAAGGGCCCGGCAGGTGAGGTGCACACGTACGCGCTATTGGATGACGGGTCCACTGTCACGCTTCGCTGCTTCAAAACGAAAGGGCCACAAATCAAAAATTTCCAAAATCGGTTTTATTTAAAAAATGTTGCCAAATCAACCTATATTTTCATATTTGTCAAAGACACCCATCGATTTTGGACTCTAAATCAAAAAATTACGCAAACGCCCTTTTAGCATTTTTGCGTTTGGTTGGTTAAGTTCTGAGAAAAACGGCCATATTTTGAGTTGCAACCTGCTGGTCGGTGTAATCAAACACAATCCCCAAAACAAAAAAAATCCCCTTTTTTAGTTAAATTTTATAAACGAAAGGGTCATATTTGGGATTACGTCTGTCTCGCATAAAAATTATAAATAAGTTAAGTATCCTTTTTTTATGCAAAGGTGCCATATTAGTGATTGTGTCCGTTTCGCAATTAAAAAGACCTTGAAATGACATTATTATTTTAAACTAAAGTGGTTTATTTTGTGAAACGTCCGTTTTCTCATTAAATTTCTGTGCGTACGTTGGTATTTTTAAAGACATAACGCAGAATTTTATTTGCCATCGCGTCAAGTTTATGAATTAGTAGTCTATATCTATTCTATAGGTACAGTCATTGTCGTAAAATTTTAGGTAAACTTGGTATTTCTCTAAAATGGATCATATATTCTAAATACAAGTTACTGGGGATATAAAGAATACGTAGGATACGAGTAATATAGATAGTTTTATTTTTTGAGTAACAACTTCTAAAGTTTAGACTAAACGGACTTTGATGATACTATAGCCATAGTGGCAGCTTAGAACTTGGATCAACATTTAGGAACAAACTTTGCCGGTTCAGTGACCAAAAGTGGGGTTTGGCCTCTGAAAAATGACACAAAAAAATACTCAAAATTTTTTATTCAAAAAATTTCACAAAAATAACTTTCTGACGTCATTTTTTTACTCTGCCACCGCGTTGGAAAGTTTCATTGTAGAATAGATGCAGCCACTTCCCGATCTTGTATAAACTCTCGCTAGAAGCTGGCTTGAAGCTCTCCTGGGTCAACTTCTACTACGTACCAAAATCTAGAGATACATGGGGCGACGGGCGACCCACTGGACACTTCAAATTGGAGATAATCTCTTTCAAAGGGTGTCTAATTGAGGTTTATGGGCTGCACTATAACACATACGAATACTATAGAGGAGAAAACTAATGTCCGCAAACAAAACAACATAATAAAATGGGTCAGGACCGGCAGCGTCTTTACAAAACCTATACCGTTTCAGTCCGGATCGATACTATAATCGATTAGGGTTTTTTTGCGCAAAATAGTGAAAAAACCTAGTCCGTTACAGTACGAAATCGGACCGAAATCGCATAGGGTTTCTCATCGACTCTGCAAGGTAAAGTACGACTGCAAAAGCTAGTCTATTATGGTCTGATTCCCATTATTAAAATTGCGCGTAAGTATATTGTCACATAGCATTTAAGTGTGTAGGTACTGTTGTATGTATTACATACAAATAAATAGTGTAATACTTATGATATGAGTGATATATTTTGTAATTAAAGACAAAACACAAAGTTCTAAAACAGAAAAATATTGAACTATTTATTCTTTACTAGATAGAGAACAGTGATGATTATATTTTTTGTCTGTTTGTGTGTAAGTCTGTTTGTGCACGCATTTCCTACAACACTACTGATACTTACGATACTATTTATCATACATATTTGTACTACGAGAAAAGTATTTAATAAAATAGTCACATTTTTCTTTGCAAGTATCACCCACTTGTAAGTTTACACTGAACATGTGCATGAAAAAAATTTCCGATGCTCGTCTCCTCTAATTTTAAATAATGAACACTTCACTGAAAATGTTATTCAATATTTCTTTTATCATTTTTTGGCGCAGTCGTAACCTACAAATATAG
Organism: Agonopterix heracliana; assembly: GCA_963693445.1. NCBI lineage: Eukaryota > Metazoa > Arthropoda > Insecta > Lepidoptera > Depressariidae > Agonopterix > Agonopterix heracliana. The sequence continues at coordinate 1,869,061 of OY856334.1, forward strand.
CGTACAAGACCATAACAGAAGTGAAGTAAGCCATAGGAACAATATACTAAACCATCAATCACACAATCGCGATAAGATTAACCACCAAAGATTCAATTAGGTTTTATACAATCACGATCGCACAATAATCATCAGATGACGAAGGATACTATATTCGACTAGGTTTTATTTGACGCTTTACGTTTAAAAAAGCTAATCTATTAGAGTCAACCGGGTTAGGGTTTATGAATACTAAATGTACCGCAATTAATGCGCCAAAACCCTATACTGTTAGAGTGCCAATTTTGACCGATATGGGATAGGGTTTTTCTAGCTTTTATCGACAGCAAAACCTAGTCTATTATAGTCGGGATGGTGACTGAAACAGTATAGGGTTTGTAAAGACGCGGACCGGCATGCCAGCAGAACATGATTGCGACGACCTACTGGCCGAAGAGTCATAGGAAAAAGCCTAGATCTATCCATGGATCTTCAAGAAAAGTAAAATATAACCATTGAGATACCTTTTGAGGTTTTAGGAGCCGTTCATTTTGCAAATTACTTTCTTCTGTAGTGTTACAACACCTTTTTTTCTCATTAGAATTATAGTTTTCGATATATTTTAAAGTTTTTATGTGCCATTTAATGCGGTTTGAAACCAATTCTTTTTAATTGTAAGATTTACTATAAATTTAAAAAAGGTAAGTAGATTGTTTACAAAATTAGTTTTTATTTTGACCACTTGTGTCGTTTTTTCAAAATATTCATTTATATACGGGCAAAATTTTATGTGCGAAAGGGACTTTTGTGTCCTTAGTCATCTCTGTGTGATAGTTATCACAAAGTTGCAATAGAAGAGAGGTAGAGATTCAAAATACGCACCTAAGCACATATCATACTTAGGCATTAAAGAGAAAAAGTACTAAAAAAGAGATGAAAAATGAAAACGAAATTTTTGATTGGCTCTCCTGTAAAAACAGATTTTTTGACTTGTGGCCCTTTCGTTTATAAGCAGCGGCTTGTTGATGATGATTTGGCTCGCCTTATCGGGGCGGAGCGTATTGTGGATACTCTTAATATTAAGGGAATTCATGGAACGAAGTTAGTCAAATCAAGCACCATAGAGTTTTCCCTACGAGGCATGGAGGACGAGGCGGAGTTTTTCCCCGTACGGGGTAAAACAATGTCTAAACTGCGCTTAAGTACTCAATCGTCGCCACGTAACATTAGCGAGTACGTTCATTTGAGAGGTTTTTCCATTTCCGAGCTGCGCTATGTGCGTCCTTCTATTTTGATAGGACAGGATAATGTTGGATTGTTGTTAGCAGAACGTTCGCAGCGTGGACAGGAAGGTGAGCCAGTGGCTACGCTTACGCCTTTAGGATGGGTATTGCACGGTGCTCCTGGGGATGTTACGCAAAATATTGGACACGGTAATGATGTTGTTATGCATATAAACACCGATGCTGATTTGTCTCGTATTGTACGACAAAGTTATGCGTTGAAGCAGGTAGAAGGCAAGTGTAGACGGAATTTGAGCTACGGAACCACAGAGGATTATATTGTACAGAGCAACAGCTTCATAGGAGCTTCGATTACATTAGCCTATTCTTGTAGGGCTGTCTAAAAGGAAATAAATTTAATTGAAGTATGAAGGATAATGTTTAATAATATATGTAGGTAGGTATATTGTTTTTCTTTTTTGTTGTTGTTTGTTGTGTTATTTATTATTTGTTATTTATTTGAATAAAATGAGTTTAAATTAAAAAAACGTTGCCGCCCGATCCACCGCTTTACGCGGGTGACTCAAAAATTGACTTACCTGTCACGATCTTTGGGGTAGGTATATGAAGAAGGAGATGTTTGTGTTCCTCCTCGTATTATTAAAGCACACAGTGCAATAATTAACCATTTCGTTTAATATTATTAAACTACTTTTAAACATGCTGGAGTAAAATGAACGATAATAATATCTCACACTTTAAATTCACATGACATGACGTTCTACAATGACAGTGACGATCAAACAGAAAATAATCCATAGACATATTAATATTAACAGAGGTCAGTGGCTCCAATCTCTTTCCGAAAGGAAGAATGGACAATATCTCACACATTAAATTCACACCCTCGTTACGCCGTAACCACCCGAAGCATAGCCAAAGTGTCCCCTCGGTCTCGTTTGTGAGCCCCGTAGGTGAACGCGCACACAATCATACTGCGCATGTAGTGATGCGCCGCTTTTGCGAGGTTGTTTGAAGCTGTAACTCTGTACAATATAATCCTCTGTGACGGAACTGCGTACGAGGCTCAAATTCAAAACCTTTTGGATCAGGGTTACGCTGATAAGTGCACGAAACCCGGGCCTTTGGGTAAAACGTGGTATTGTTGTATATTGGTGCTGTCGCTATTGTAAATGTTGTACCTACTTATATTCCAATAAAGTTATTAATTAATCTTAATATAATGGACATTAACAATTGTATAAATTAATTCATTGACATCATTGTATTTGTTGTATTATCGTTTTTTTTTTTGTGTTGAGTATTTGACACTGTAAATTTATTATTGATTTTATATAAGTTATTCTTAGGCTTGCTTGCTTTGCTTTTTTTTTTTCAAATTATGATTTGGTATTAAATTTTTATTACAATATTCAATAAAATCCTGCTGAATCATTAATTTTAATCAGAAATTTATTGTAGAGGTACTTAATTATTGTTACATTTTGTGAAACTACTAGCTGGGACATTTAAGTATTTAAAACCAACTAATTTAAAGTAAGGTAAACAATATTTAAAATAACAGACTAAGTTGGTAAACAACATTTAAACATTCACACACTACAGTTATAGCACGGCGCCAATTAGAAGAAGATGAGCTGGCCAGGAGAGTAGCCTCCAAGTTTAATATCAAGTGGAAGTTCCTTCCTGCAGCTGCCCCACATATGGCCGGAGTTTGGGAGAGGCTAGTGCAAGCGGTGAAGCGGTCCCTAGAAACAGCTTTAAAGGAGAGAGCACCAAAGGAAGAAGTTCTCTTAACGCTTCTAGCTGAAGCAGAAAATATAGTTAACAGTCGGCCTCTTACGCATGTGTCAACAGATGTAGATGACCCAGAATCAATAACCCCAAATCATTTTCTGCTGGGGTCATCGTCGGGGTCACCGCCTCCAGGTGTCTTTTGTGATGAGGATCTGCATCGAAGAAAGGACTGGCGCGTCGCACAACGTTTAGCAGATTTCTTTTGGGCACGATGGGTGCGCGAGTACCTGCCTCTCCTGCTAAGGCGAGATAAGAATACGCCTGGTGGCCATAGTCTACAGGTTGGTGATGTGGTAGTGATTGCAGATGGGCAGCTGCCACGCAACTCCTGGCCACGAGGAATAATAGCCGAAGTACACCCTGGTCGAGATGGACGCGTGCGCGTAGTGGAAGTGCGCGCGCACCAGGGCACCTACCGGCGACCGGCCGCGTTAGTGGCTCCCCTGATGCCTGCGACGGTGGAAGAGTCTTGAAGATGTGCCAGGGCACATGGGGGGAGAACTGTCGTCGACACTTGGCCGCCGTAGGTTTTTATATTTAAAAAGTAGTGTTCTTTTTGTACGTCATGTGTGTCATTTTTGGATTGTTGGTGAAAATATTGTTTTAAGGATTCACAGGTGAAAGGTCGTTTTCTTGATAGGCTTTCACTGTCCGAGGCTGAAGCGCAGAAAAACTGTCGCTGCGCTGAAAGATGTTAAGTATATGACGAAAATTTGAAAAGATTTTTGTCAATGATGATAGTGATGGAACCTTGTGTTGATATAAACGTTAGGCATGGGCTGGGCACAGAGGATTTATATTGTACAGAGTTTTCGGTACAGAGCAACAGCTTCCTAGGAGCTTCGATTACTATTAGCCTATTCTTTTAGGGCTGTCTAAAAGGAAATAAATTTAATTTAAGTATGAAGGATAATGTTTTACAATATGTTTATTGTTTTTCTGTTTTGTTGTTGTTGTTTGTTGTGTTATTTATTATTTGTTATTTAGTTGAGTAAAATGTTACTTAAATTAAAAAACAGTTGCCGCCTGCATCCGCCGCTTTAAGCGGGTGACTCAAAAATTGCATGTATAGCCTGACCAGGAATATAAAAAACCTGGATTGGGGGCGCTGCAATCGACTGTCACCTTTAATGTTAGTGTTCCCAGTACAAAAATTAGTTCCAATGATTTTCCGCAACATGGCGAGGTTTTTTATTTTCCTGGTCAGGCTTTACCTACTTACCTGTCACCGTAGAAAGAGAAGGTACTAGAACGAAGCACGTGTCTAGTCATATTCACTCAGTAAGAAATGCACATGGCAAATTCGCTCTAGTTAAAAAAGGAGATCGCTACCTACTATTGCTGTCCTTATCGACGTGACCACTTTTTTGTTCTACGACAGCTGTCTGACTCCGGAGTCAGGCATCTATTTTCTTATAAATTGTATAGGATTTTATGACTATCGCTATCTCATACGCGGTTACACTGATGTTCCGTCTACGAGCGTAAGCGAAAAATTCTTGGCCTATGCCTGTCACTATCTTTGGGGTACTATATGAAGAAGATGTTTGTGTTCGTCCTCGTATTATTAAAGCACACAGTGTAATAATTAACCATTTCGTTTAATATTATTAAACTACTTTTAAACGTGCTCGAGTAAAATGAACGATATCTCATACATTCATAGGCGAAGTATTTTTCGCTTACGCTGATAGACGTAACATCAATGTAACCGCGCATGAGACAGCGATAGTCATAAAATCCTATACAATTTGTATGAAAATAGATGTCTGACTCCGGAGTCAGTCAGCCGTCGTAGAACAAAAAAGTGGCTACGTCGATAAGGACAGCAATAAGTAGCGATCTCCTTTTTTAACTAGAGCTAATTTGCTATGTGCATCTCTTACTGAGTGATATGACAAGACACGTACTTTCTTCTAGTTCCTTCTCTTTCTACGCATACATTAAATTCACATGACATTTTACAATGACAGCGACGATCAAACAGAAAATAGCCCATAGACATCATAATATTAACAGAGGTCAATGGCTCCAATCTCTTTGCCTTTCCGAAAGGAAGAATGGACGATATCTCACACAGTAAATTCACACCCTTGTTACGCCTTAACCACTCGAAGCACAGGCAAAGTGTCCCCTCGGCCTCGTTGGTGAGCCCCGTAGGTGAACGCGCACACAATCATGCTGCGCATGTAGTGATGCGCCGCTTTTGCGAGCTTGTGTGAAGCTGTAACTCTGCACGATATATCCTCTGTGGCATGGGTACGGTTAATAAATAAAGACACCGTTCAAAACAAAATACAAGTTTTATTTAACTATGCATAGTAATAGTACATTTTATAGGTATTGTTTGCATAGTTACAGTACATTTTATAGGTACAGTGAAATAACTAAGTGCAGCGCATGCCGCCACTGCAGCCCGCGTATGAGTTATATCCATGAGCTCTGCAGCATTGTGCCCTCTCAGCAATGATCCGCCCGCAGACCTGGTCGCAAGGAGACACGCGGTATGCGGCCTCAACCGTCATTACCATTACGAAAGCGATCAGGAGAAACACGAAGGTGGTCTTGAACGCCATTGCGATACGAGTATGTGACTTGTTGGAGCTGTGATTTTCTTTTGTGACTAAATTGGTTAAGGAGTCGATATTTATACAGAATTGGTTTTACTGGTTTTGCACGTAAACAGGAAAATTGTGAAGAATTTATGTTGAGAGTTTCGGTTAGAGTTCAGTAGGTATGTGTTTTTATTTTCTGACCTTAATTTGTGGTATAATAAACCATTATGATAGACCCAGACGTAATAGTACTGTAGCCGGGGGACTTTTAAATTACCAAAAAGATTACCGATTGCCGTTTAGAAATTGTTGTAAGTTACTAAATGACTAATATAAAAACCTACGTCTTACAGATCACAACCAGCTGTAGGAAAAAAAAAAAATTTTTTTTCTGAAATATTTAAATTTCGAGGCTACCGTTTTTTTTCTATAATGTCATGTTCTTCACCTTAGTTCAATACCCATACATTTTTTTTTTTTTTACTAAAAAAATGGGTTTGCTCTTGACCTCAATCCAGTCCTGAGGACAGAGATGGGGTCGAAGATGTAGCGAGCTTACCCAGAAGAAGCCTATTCACTCTTACTTTAAAGTTATTCGGGTTGTAAGCGCTCGGAAATACTGACGCAGGCAGGGCATTCCACTCCTTGGATGTGCGCATTATAAAGGAATCAGAAAAGCGCTTAGTGCGGATACGTGGGATATCAACTAAGAAGGGGTGGTATCCTGCGGTGCGTCTGGAAGTCCGAAAGTAGAAAGGGGAAGGTGGGATGAGCTCATGCAGCTCTTGTGCACACTCACCGAAGTACAATCTGTAGAAGACCGACAAGCAGGCTACTCTGCGGCGGTGGGCTAGGCTATGAAGCTTGGTTTCTACAAGCTTACTGTCGCCAATGAGCCTCCTGGCTCTGCGTTCAACCGAGTCGAGAGCGTCTAGTTGATACTTAGCTGAGCCATCCCACATGTGGCAGCAATACTCCATACACGATCGGACCTGAGCTTTACATAACATTAAGAGCTGTCCAGGAGTGAAGTATCGCTTCACCTTGTTTAAGATGCCCAGCTTTTTTGCTGCAGTTTGAGCCTTAGACTCGATGTCAGCACCGAAGTTGAGTTTCGTAGTCATGCCCATGCTCATGCAGAAGCTCAAGACTGTCGGAAACAGGGACAGATGTACCCCGGAAAGTAGGGGTCAGATTAAACGAACTCCTTTTGGCGGTGAACAGACAAGCCTGTGTTTTGGTGGCGTTGAAATTGACTAGATTATTGTCACCCCCCTGGGAGACAAGACTTAAAATCAAGTTTGTCCGCTCCGCCATGGCCTCCCTCTGCGAACGTATTTCATCCCCGCTGGCCCCAACGCCGGATAGATATCTCTCTGTGAAAGTACTGTCATCTGCATATCCAACAATACCTGTCACAAGAAGGTCATTGATGTGTAGCAGGAAAAGTGTCGCAGAGAGAACAGACCCCTGAGGACAATCTATACTCTGAAATGGAATCCGAGATCAAAAATGTAAACAAACAAACGTCATAGTCGAAGTGACATGTCGGGCCTGTAGAACATTTTCATCAGCAGTCTAACTATTAATTCCATAAATTCCATTACAATTATAGTGCTTTTTCTCGTTTTTTTTTAAATTGTGATATCAATGTACTATCGATGTCATTATAGCACTATCAAAAATTTGATTACAATTGATTACCTATACATTATTTTCTGTGGTAAACTGGTGGATCTTTTTAGCTAATGTTATTAACTTAAATCTGAAAGTTTTTACGCGTAAAATATATTATAATTTAAAGAAGTTGGGGTGGAAAATCACAAACTAAAATTTAATCGCTGGATTGATCGGAACATTCCATCATAATTTTAGATTTCACTATCGTCAACTGATCCTAAATATCGAAGAAAGCAAGTAGCACAAATATTTTTTTAGGTAAATAAAGCTTAGTTGTTCCATTCCAATGATCGTGCTTAAAAAAATCCCCAAATGTTACGAAACCCTGCCTATTGCCAGTAAAGGGCATAACAAACGGACGCTATAATATAAGGTCTAACAAAATAAGGTGAAACTATTTTAAGGGGATGATCAGACCATCAAACTGAACAACTTTCTCTATGGGACCAATGTCGAAATCAAATTTTTTATAAATAATATTTACACTGATCTACTAAATATTTTGCTATCATCCCTGAATAGGGACCTGTGTTTTGTTTACTTTGCACGCCGCACGCACGCGGCGGCTTCCTTTGAACTCAACGCGCCCGGCCCCCACTCCCGCCCTTGCTTGCGTTGCGTTGCGACCTTTCACCTTGCTTGCCTTGTCTGCAGTAGCGAGCGAGCGCTCGCGCACGCCGACCGGTCGATACGTTTTGCGCGCGCCTCACTCAACCTCTTGCAAGGTTACGTCATTACGTGATATGCTTTACCATCATGAACGTGACAACTAGTGACAAGTGTACGGACCTAGCTACTTGGACGATACATACGGATTTCGGTGAATAGGCAGAGGTATTGAGTGACCTGGAGAGCGATTTTTGAATCTCATTCGGTGAGCTCAGCAGTTGAAAATGTCAAAATAACTATGGAGATACGCATCTTTCTACTGCTGATTTGACTTTCAAAAATCATACTTCAGGAGTGAGATTTTTTAAAATCAAATCAGCAGCAGAAAGATGCGTATCTCCATAGTTAGGTATTTTGACATTTTCAACTGCTGATCTCACCGAATGAGATTCAAAAATCGCTCTCCAGGTCACTCAATACCTCTGCCTATTCACCGAAATCCGTATGTATCGTCCAACCTGACCTTACGCCACTTGATTTCCATGTATGCCAAAACAGAACCACCAGTGAGCTCCGACAACGGATAGTGACCACACACGTGATGTTATTAATACGATTTAGACGTTTTAATCAATAAGCGCAAAGACACATCCAAAGACGTGCAATAAAGTTCATTGAGAAAGGTGTGGGATATGTACAAAATTGAATGTAAGTAAAAGTACCTACTTACCATACCATTTGGATTACATTTTTTAAGCAAAATGCTACGTTCATTATCTACCTAAACATCTGAACTTAGACGTCTCACGTCCCCAACTGCATAGTCAACCCAGCTCGCGGGGCCCCGGCGCGTAGGTTCAGTGACCTCGCCTCGCACGCCCGCTTCGCCACACTCGTTCACAGCAGAACAGGGCCAAATCCAGTGGTAGATATTATTATTTTTTATTTTTAAACAGCAGATTTTTTTTTCTGTTGATTTCGATATTGGTCCCATAGAGAAAGTTGTTCAGTTTGATGGTCTGATCATCCCCTTAAAATAGTTTCACCTTATTTTGTTAGACCTTATATACAGCGCAGTACAGCGCAGTTTTGAGGTTTTCAACTGCTGAGCTCACCGAATGAGATTCAAAAATCGCTCTCCAGCGCCTAGAGCTAGTGCATCTGTGTGAGTGTAGGCCCCTTGTAGAACAAACGAAAATGTAGGACCTTGCATGCTTCACATCTTTTTAGTGTCACATTCCGTCCGTCTTTTTTTCAGGTCCGTGATTTGTTGTTCTTGCTTTTTTGTGTTCTGTCGTAATCATGCTATCGGTCTGAGGACCATGAGCAGTTCTTTTGGTATATCTATGGTTGCAGGCATGCCTTCCTGCCAGGTGCCTTCATTTGGTCACAAATTACCTACTCTTATGACCTGTGTCATAAGTTATCCCAAATGTTCGTCATTTGTGCGTTCACACACGATGACACATTGACGCAGCGGCAGACGTCAGTCCGTCATTTGTGAAGCAAGGAGTTGTATGAAACCGCACGTAGAAGCACACACGGTGACGCATTGACGCACCGGGTGTGGTCTTATTATCGTGTGGGCAAGCCCTGGTTTGAGTTTATTCAAACCGCCTTACGGCCTCTGACATGGTTTTTTATGTAACGACTACTACCACCAGAGATAGTAGCCGGGACCAACGGCTTAACGTGCCATCCGAAGTACGGAATCATTTTTTTTTTCAGACAATCAGGTGATTCAGCCTGCAATGTCCTCCAACTGGGGAAAAACGCACAAAGTGATATATCACTAGGTAGGTGTCCCCCTTGGGAATCGAGCCCACGACCTCCGTGTCAAGAGCCCGATGCTGTGGTTCTATGGACTGACATCTGCCGCTCCGTCAGTGCGTCATCGTGTGTGAACGCACTATTATACGTTTTTGAGAGATTCACTTAGAGGCAAAGCCATCTTATTTATATTATAGTGAGTTTAGTGTCAGCACTACTTACTCTCGTAGAAAGAGAAGGAACTAGAAGGAACCGTGTCTTGTCATATTCACTCAGTAAGAGATGCACATAGCAAATCCGCTCTAGTTAAAAAAGGAGATCGCTACTTATTGCTGTCCTTATCGACGTAACCACTTTTTTGTTCTACGACGGCTGTCTGTCTCTGGAGTCAGACATCTATTTTCATACAAATTGTATAGGATTTTACGACTATCACTGTCTCATACGCGGTTACACTGATGTTCCGTCTACTAGCGTAAGCGAAAAATACTTCGCCTATGACTACTCTAGTGAAATGTGGATATTCTGTATGAGATTTCAGAATATCTCTGACTACCCCCTCGGGGAATATAGTCGTGAACATATGCCATGCTATTATCGTCAGTCACGGAACTGTTTTATTATTAGTATACCTATGCAGGGTCCTTCTTAATATGCTGACACTTTTTTAAGCGGATGATCAGACCGTCAAACTGAACAACTTTCTCTATGGTACCAACATCGAAATCACGAAAAATGGTAGCCACGACATTCGTCAAATTCTTGTTTCGTCAAATTCTTATTTCGTCAAATACTACATTCGTCAAGTCCTTGTTTCGTCAAATTCGCTTTTCGTCAAATCTAAGTACAGTTATGTAGAATAGATGACCGCGGCAAACTTCGTACCGCATTAGAATCTTGCCGGCACACACTTGGTCGTTTGTGTAGCCTATGTTCATCACGGATAATGTAGCATTAGAAGGGACGATTCAGACCTACCGGCTCTCATGGCGCCGCGTCGGAATGGAGCCGTACGGCTGCTGCTCCGACGGACGCGAAGGCAGCCGATCGCATGTCGACGGAGCCGGCTATATGTCGCAGAATCCGTCGGCAGCCGTACGGCCGTCGCTCACCGTGACGGACCCACCATACCCCTGGTGGTAGGATGGGATCCAACCATACCACTATAGTAGTGATGTGACCATCATGTGTACCTGCTTGTACCTACACGTTTGAGCATTGAGATGTACCAGGAGAGCAGAAGTGTACAAGAGGTCATTATTTAGGTAGGTATTATTTTTCAACTTTTTAGTTTTTTTTGAAGGCGGTTTTAATTCTTTTTAATTATGTGTTTTTTTTAAGTCGATTACCTAATAAAGAATATTATATAATTATTTTTAGTTTTTTTTTCCTTATTGTCGTTGATTGTCCATAAGCTTAACTCAAGCGGACATGACGAAAAGCGAATTTGACGAAACAAGGACTTGACGAATGTAGTATATGACGAAATAAGAATTTGACGTAACAAGAATTTGACGAATGTCGTGGCTACCCGAAAAATAAATCAGCTGTCCCATAGATTTGGCTCGAGTTGGTTTGCAGTTTTGTATGGGATAACTGATTTTTTTTACGCGATTTCGATGTTGGTCCCATAGAGAAAGTTGTTCAGTTTGATGGTCTGATCATCCCCTTAAAAAAGTGTCAGCATGTTAAGTTGGACCCTGTAGATTTGTGTAAATGTAAAATACAGTAAGAGGTGATAGGTGGCTAGCCTTTCGCCCACACAAATACACTGCATAAGAAACCCTTATCCCTTAGTCGCCTCGTACGACACCCACAGGAAATGGAGTGTGGTCAAGAAGATTCGAATGCTCTATAGTGGAGTGCAGACTGCCTAACAAGACGTGAAACATGATAATACTCCTTGGTAGTCGGTAATGATCGTTCTTCTCCGTAGTTGTTTTTAGTGACGTTAACTTTGTCCCAGCTTTGTCCCTTTCTAATCCAACGTCAAAAATGAAAAAAAGAGTTTTTATTTAATTTTTGTTCCGTTAGAAAGGGACACACCTAAAATTGGAAATATCGACGACGGACTCGTACGAAAGAAGGTTGAATATTACCGACCGTCATGGCCAATTTTTAACCGACTTCAACAAAAGGAGGAGGTTCTCAATTCGACCCGTATGTTTTTTTTTTTTTTTTTTTTTTTTTTGTATGTTTGTTACGCGATTGCACCGCCAATTGTGAATTGATTTTGATGATTCTTATTTTGTTTGGTAGGTCATAATTCCGAGTAGAGGTGGGCGCCGCGCCGGCGCGGCGCCGCCGCGCCGGGTTACCCGTGCCGCCGCCGCCGCCGAGTTAGGCGCCGGCGGCGCCGGTTGCCGTGGTTGCTGTGTGCGTGCCGTCTTCCGGCGCTGGTTGACGGGCTAAACTGTACTTTACAAGGGCTCTCTGTTGACGACGCCAGCGCTGACAGCCAAGTTGGCTGCTGGCGCTAGTTACAGGCCTAAAATGCACTTTACAAGGGCTATTCTCCGCTGACGACGGTGCCAATCGCTCATTTGGTTGCCGGCGCTGGTTATCCATATCAGTGCTGGCGCTGGTTGCCATTGCCAAACTACCTGCCGGCAGCACCCCGTTTTCCGAGTTAGATGCCGGCGCCGCCGATGCCGAGCTAGCTGCCAGTGCCGACAGCCAAGTTGGCTGCCGGCGCGGGCGCTTGTTACCGGGTTAAACTGTACTTTACATAATTATAGGCTTCCCGCTGATAGCGCCAGTCGCTCATTCGATTGTCGGCGCTGGTTATTAATATCAGTGCCGGCGCTGGTTGCCAAGCTAGCCGCCGGCAGCACCCCTTTTTCCGGGAATGGTAAATGGTGCCGTTGCAGGGCTGGCTGCTGGCGCCTGGGAACTAGGCTGTTCATTCATTCATTTATTTATTCATTTCTGTCTAAGTTGGCTGCCGTTACTGGGCTAAACTGTATTACATGGGCTCTGTTGACAGCGCCAGTCGCTCATTTGGACGCCGGCGCTGGTTATCCATATCAGTGGCCATAGCTGCCGTTGGCGTTGCTTACCAAGCTAGGTGCTGGTGGCGCCGGTTTCCGAGCTAGCTGCTGGCGCCGACAGCCAAGTTGACTGCCAGCACTAGTTACTGGGCTAAACTGTAATTTATATGGGCTCTCTGTTGACGACGCCAATCGTTCATTTGGTTGCCGGCGTTGGTTATCCATATCAGTGCCGCCGGTTCCCAATGACGTTATTTTTGTTTGCCAGCGCCGGCAGCAGTCTCCAGAATCAGATTTATCGAAATGATGCCGGAGATAACAAGCTTAAGTTCGATGCAAAGGAGTTGGCGATTTTGAGAGATGTGCTTGCCTATTGGCGAGATAAAAATAATGTGTTCTCATGGCTACACTTGCCGGGAATAGACTAGCGATTCCTGCTAATACGAATCCCATTGTTTTTTCTACACTCGGATTGGTTTTGAATGCTGAGAGATCGTGTTTGTAGTTGTAAAAACCTTTAACATGTGCACATTTTATTTTCATATCTTATTTTAATATTTCCGGCTTCTGGAGCTTCTAGATAATACATTTAACACCTATAGTGTGCATTTTTCAAAAAAAATATACGCGCCGCGGCGCGGCGCCGCCGCGCCGACCAATTTCACCCGGCGCGCCGCCGCCGGCAAATTTCGGGTCGGCGCCCACCTCTAATTCCGAGGTGGTCCCACGAAATTGATTCGCTTGTTGAAAAAATCTACAAAATAACAAATATGTACACAGATCACGGACTTGAAAAAAATACGGACGTAATGTTACACTAGAAAGATGTGAAGTATAAACGCGTATGAGATAGCGATAGTCATAAAATCCTATACAATTTGTATGAAGCTAGATGTCTGCCTCCGGAGTCAGACAGCCGTCGTCAAACAAAAAAAATGGTTACGTCGATAAGGACAGCAATAAGTAGCGATCTCCTTTTTTAACTAGAGCGAATTTGCTATGTGTATCTCTTACTGAGTGAGTATGACACGACACGTGCGTCTTTCTAGTACTTACCTTCTTTTTCTACGACGCAAACACAATATAATACATGGGTGTTTCACTTATATAATAAAAAGATATTACGTCCGTCTTTTTTTCAGGTCCGTGACACAGATGACATTTTTGTTTGTCGATTCTCTTCAGGAGTGCGATTTTTAAACATCACACGTTCAAGTCAGCGGTAGAAAATGTCAAAATTACTTTTTTTTTTTTTTTTTTTAAGTTTATCCTTTCGGATAGGCTATGGGAACTAGCCCTTACTGCCTGGTCATTAGTGTCTTTTTTCTTTGTACTTAAACCTAACCTAACCTAAACTTAATACCTAACTCTTGAAATGCGAGGGTGGTACACACATTCCAATGGTCAGGGGAGTTTCACGCGAGAATCAATCCGAATCAAACGGGAGCGCCTTCTTTATTTCTCACTTTTACTATATTGCTCTCCATTAATGGCACATTATCAAACTAATTCCACCACATTAACACAATAATAGCCACGAAAAACGAATTTAGAAAATTAAGAAACAAAGCCCGTCTGTTTCTTCACAATTCCCGTGCAAAACTCTCCTGATGACGATGGGATGATAGATGAACGATGAGGATGAAATTTTGGTCGATTTTGTAGGCACGCGCGTTGCCGCCAAAATCACCAGTACGATTTAACTTGCACCAAAACTTTTGTTCTTTCTTCGTATGTATTTGAGATTCCTGTTATGTTGGTCGATTTACGCAACTTTTTGGCACACAATCCGCACGAAATTATGTCACAAATATCACTAAAACCAATTTTTCACGAATATCAAATACAACTTTGACCGAACAAATTTAATGGCGGGAAGCCTTGTTCTGTCAAAATTACTATGGAGATTATGCATATTTCGTCTTTCGACTGCTAATTCGAACGTGTGATATTCAAAAATCGCACTCCAGCAATGTTTTGATGGGGACTGTCAAACTATGTTTTTTACTGTCACATAACCAAGAATCTTTATATGCCTATATATTTAAAACTTCTTGGTCATACTTTTGTGTTTAAACGTATAATAACTTTATGGTTTAAACTTCATGGATATAGGAGGTACCGAAACACATAGGTTTAATTGTTCATGGCGGTCGGAAATGTTCGTCGTTTTAAGGGTTGCGTAGTCAAACAAGGAATCCTTATACTTTCGTCCATTCTGTCTGTCTGTCTGTATGCCCCGCCTCAATAACTCGCTCATTTTTGCATCTATTGAATCGAAATATGGCATAAAGACAGATAACAGTAACCCAAAAACAGAAATGTTGTACGAAACATGGGTTGGATTTTTTTAAATCGAGTGAGGTGTAGAGCGTACACCGTATCCTTTGCATTGAAGTACTTATAACTGCTTAGTCGAACTAATGTATTTCACCTAGATTTCAACACTGAAAAGTTTGAAATAAAAAAATGTTAACAAAAAATTAAAACCGACTTCAAAACTAAAAAGGTAAAAATAATAATATTGCAGTCGTGGACTTTTGCATTCGAATCTATAAGAACATTAATTAGTTTTATTGGAGTCGGTGTCAAGCCAAGCCAAGCCAAAAAATTACTGCAAGCCCAGTTGCGAATCGTACCGGCTTGACACAGAGTCCGATAAAACTAATTAATGTTCTTATAGATTCGAATGCAAAAGTCCACGACTGCAATATTATTATTTTTACCTTTTTAGTTTTGAAGTCGGTTTTAATTTTTTGTTAAAATTTTTCTTGTATCAATACAAGAAACTTTACTTACTTTCTTTTCTTTACTTTAAATGAAATGAGACTAGATAATTTGTGTGACAATGTCCAAGATATTTATTTTTTTATTTATAATGCTTGTAAGGAGGAGTGGCATCCTTAATGATTCTAATCCATGAGTCCATTCTAACCACAACCCCTATCTCTCTTTAACTTTTAAGCATACCAAGTAAGGATCTAATTTTAAAACGATCTATAGCTGTTGCTATAGTGTTCTATACTATTCATACGTGGGCAATATTTGCATTTGACATTTTGTCTTGTCTGTCTGTATGTCCTTGAACATTGACATTTTGGAGAAGGGGACCGGAGATCCGTAGGCATGCGCCAAAAACCGCTACATTGTTGCGCCGAATGGAATTTTACAAAATTAATTTTGTGTTTGTTTTAATACGTATTGTAGTACTTAATGTAGTAAAATAAATAATAAAAGTAAAGTTAATGACATTTTTAAACACGATCTCGAAATTAATCTCTGAGTCTGGGTTTTCGTTAAATATAACTAAGTATAGTTACAAAGTTAGCGTGACACAAAGATTTCCGTAAAAATCTTAAATTCATCCTAATATCTATCCTAAATAGACCTAGACCTCCCTTTTTCTTTCTCATAGATGTAAGGTGACTAAGGGATATAGTTTCGTAACACAAGTAAAGAATTTGTGGCGTGGAAATGAAGAACTACATGTTCGAAGAATGTTACCTATGTGTAAGAGATTATTTAAATGAAATAGATTATAGTTTAATTAGGACGACGTAAGTATATCAACATTAACAGAATATAATTTTACTGTTTTTCTCTACTTTAAAAAATATTGTTTTAACATCAAATAATCATTGGAAAAACCAATTAAAAATTGAAAAATTATGTCTCAGGCGGGAATTGAACCCGCACTCGCAATAGCACAACATGTCTCTAACATGTTTATAATCACAAATATTTGAAATCATTGGATATTTTATAACCAAAAATATTGTATACTTAATGTTGTATAATGTTATTGTATAATATTATTGTATAATATTGTATACAGAAAGAAAGCCCGGAACCTATTTAACATAAAGACAATCTAGATTCTAGACCGATAGATACTAAAATAGATGACCTACTGAACCCTCCAAATAAAAAACATGCTAAAAAATCCAGCCTCATACCATATGCAACCGATCTTCGCTAGTTTTTTTTTTATATTATTTTTAAATCCGGCAACGGTCTAACGTCTTACAGCCAGTGTGCGCGCATCCACGAAAATGGCGCCACGGACCGAATAAATTAATATTTAGCAACCAGTTTTCTGATATTTAATCGATTTGGAGGACATTTCGTATCGATTTGATACCTTTAAGATCGTCTCAGTGTTTGACACGATTGAAACGAATCTCAGTTTCGATTCAGTGATTGTGAGTTGGAGACGTGGTTCGCTTTTCGCGCCAGTTTTTCTTTTTTTTAATAGTGCTGGGAAGGATCGCAGGTACTGATTAATTTAGATTATTTTATAAAACATTTTTGATTAATTTTTAATTAGCCGTCACACTTTTTTTTTAATTAAAACCTTAACTTTGTAGCAAGGTTCTGACCGATCCATAGGTAAATACGGTCGTAGGTTTATTGTACTAAAATCATAATCAGCTTCCGTATCACTGTAAGTCCTTTCACGAATAAGGATATGAGTGAATGGATAAACTATTAGGTACTAATTTTTAACATTTATTTTTATTTTTAATTTATTTAGTGAAGGTATTATTTCTGTGTCCATTAATTCAAGCACGTGTTTTATCATCATCATCATTATCCTCGCGCATTTGGATTATTCCAAAAATCCCCCTGAAGGAGGAAAATTTGAATCAAACGTAGGAATCAAATCTGAAATCCAAAAAATCGCTTTTGACCCAATTTATTTTACACCAAAAAAGAATCAAACAACAGTACGGAAAGGAAATACAGCACGGTACAAATTAAGGCAGTCTTACAGCTAAAAAGCTATGTCTTTCAGACAACTGTAGGTTTTTTTATTATCATAAAATAGTTGTTACTCTTATACTTAGTTACAAGGTCTTCTTTGAAACGGAATAGTAATTTTTTTCCTGTAATCTGTTTATTTCTTAATGATCTGTGAACTAACAATGTAAAGTTATAATTATCTTACACGTGGCGCCATGGAAAATATGATTTTTTTTTAATTTAATACCATAGTGAAATAATATTTTTTTAAGTTATACCATAAATTATAGAGGAGGAAGTGAATGTATTTGAAAAGCGAAACTTCTTGGACTATGTTCGATAATTTGAGACTTGCTGCATGCATATGCTCACGACTATATTCCCCGGGGTGGTCAGAGGTATTCTGAAACCTCAGAACAGTACCGAAACGCCGAAACTCTGTCCAGTGTGACGGGGAGTGAGCCCGTCGCCACTTGTAATGGGCAGTGGGTACAATAATGACTCGAAATTGAAGCATGCAGGTTTCCACGATGTTTTCCTTCACCGAAAAGCCAGTGGTGTTATAAATCGTTGGTAATTTATATATTTGAAACTCATTGGTACGAGTCGGCATGGACGGGGATCGAACAATCGCCTCCTGCACGGCAGGCAAGGTTACTCGCCACTGGACCACCACGGCTTTCTTGACGTGAAACGACTTTCATTTCGGGTAGGGGATCATTTGCAAAAACCATAATGTAACGAACTATGTTATGACAAGATCGGTTATTACTTTGGAAGTACAGCACCTACCGGCATTATTTTAATACCATTATTTAGTTAGAGGATAGAAGCCATTACTTGGTACAAGACTTTGCAAGAACTTCACTGCGGACTTTAAAACTAAACGCTAAACGTTTTCTTGTTTCTTGCCGTCAGTACAAAAAAAAAAATCGATTTTCAAACTTTTGATAGCGGTCCGAAAGACCCTATTCAAATATAGCACATGGGCGATTCACACCGCGGCCCGGATTGAGTCAATATTAAAAATCCTTCTGCGGTGCGAAAGACCCAATTCAAAAAAGAGATTCGGAACACCCCGCTGTCCGCGGCTGCGTCCCTGGAGTGCGATTTTTGAATCTCATTCGGTGAGCTCAGCTGTTGAAAACGTCAAAATTACTATGGAGATACGAGATCTTTCTACAGCGGATTTGACTCTCAAAAATCACTCTCCTGTAGTATTAATTTTTGAATGTCAAATTAGCTTTTTTTTTTTTTTTTTTTTTTTTAATATATTTACTAGCCTGGTTACTAGACCTTTTGGCTAAATCTTATTTTATTTTAAATTTTTTTCTTTTTTCACATTAAAACGTTGGTATTCGACGTTTTGATGGTTCTTTGGAGTTTTTGGAGGCAATCGAAAGACGCAGGAAAAGCAGAGAAGTCCACAGGAAAGAGGTGAACCGACCGCTTTGCCGCGCTAAAATCACGGAACACTTTTCCTGTTTACGACCCATGCACCATCATATTTCACTGAACTATATATTGTTCACTTGCACGACACTTTGTTACGCAAAACAACACCAATTTTACAAACCAAAACTCACTATAAACAATAAAAATTCGATGAAATATAAGGACTCCAAACGTCAGCTACCAAAGCCCGCCAAAAACCCTGTCAAATTAGCGGTAATTATAAGATACCAGAGGATATTCTAAATTTGCCAGACAAAAAGTTTAAATCCCATGTTAAACAAGTCCTCTGTAAAAAAGGTTACTATAAACTCGATGATTATTTGAATGACCAAAATGTCTGGTCTTGACAATGTTACACTATATAATTCAATATTTGTACTTTGTATATTTTGTTTTGTTTAAAAGAAGTGTGTTGTAGAGTTTCTGGCCGCATCTTCTCTACAACGGAACACCTTCCGAAGCGGTGGTAGAATCAAAAATGACGTCAGAAAGTTATCTATGTGATATTATTTTGAATAAAAATTTTGAGTTTGAGTTTTGAGTTAGCGGTAGAAAGATGCATATCTCCAGAGTAATTTTGACATTTGCTACTGTTGAGATCGACGTATGACATTCAAAAATCGCACTCCAGCGCCCGCGGCATGATACATCGATAAACGTTTTATCGCGCCTGCTAACTCGTTCGTTCGCGCGCAAAAAGAAAGGGCGCTAGGGCGCGATAGCGTTTTATCGCGCGATCATGCCGCGGGCGCTGATATAGTATCCGATTTTTTTTAATTTGCTCTGCATAGCTACCATATTATCGTATCCAGACTGGTTTCGGGGGAGATTTTCATTGAAAAACGAAGAAAAAATTATTACCTAGGTGTAATCACAGTTCCATACAATATAGTATATTCGAATTTGGGGATTGGGGGCGGGGGGAGGGGGGGAGGGGGGCCGGATAAAGCTTTTGCATTTGCTCTATTTAGTTTCATCAAAATCGGTCCAGTAGTTTTTGCGTGATGTTCGAACAAACGAACTCTATGGCCCCTAACTTCTTTTATGATGTCACTATAGCAAAGTTCGTGGCCATCCCAAAAAGGAAAATGGTCGTGGTCGTGGTCGGTATCTACAAGGTGTTACAAAAATACAAATAAACCTTTAAGGGGGTGGTGTAGACCATCAAACTGAACAACTTTCACTATGGGACCAATATCGAAATCGAGAAAAATAAAATTGATGTTCCATACCTACTCTACAAATTGACTCGAGCTAAAATATGTAGGTATGGGATATCAATTTTTTTTTTCGCGATTTCGATGTTGGTCCCATAGAGAAAGTTGTTCAGTTTGACGGTCTAAACAACCCCCTTAAGAGTTTTAAATATTTATTGTTACTTATGAAACACCCTGTATATCTATACCTACATTAAATATGTGTATCCACGACCATTTTTAAACGTTAAAGAAGACATTCTCCAAGTAAACATTAAAGATTTTCAATGTCAAATCTAAATACCGGTTTTTGATTACCTATTCAATATTCATCAAGGAATTTAACAAATCCTGATGAAGTTAGATTGATTTTGTCATTTTGTGGTTAAGGAAAATCTACCACGTGTTAACGAAGTGAACACGAAATCTGAAACCGTAGTAGTCTAAGAACCCGTTGCAAGTTTTCCGCATTCATATTATATTTAGGATAATCTCTTATATTATAAAAGTTTGACTGTTAAGATGTTCATCACTCAATCACGTATAAACGGCTGAAGGGATTTGGGTGAAATTTGGCAGGAAGATAGAATATGTTCGGGATTAACACATAAGATATTTTTTAAGGTTCCATGCAGACATATTTAAGGCTGGGCCACACTGAGTGCAGCTTCAGAACGGCTGCAGGCCGGCAGCAGCTGTAAACTATGGAATTATATGCGAGGTGTCACACTAGATGTAGTCTGGGTATCAGGAAGTAGGTTTGTAGGTCTGTACCCACTCGGGGAATAGTCGAGAGCATCATACATCATGCTTAAAAAACGGCAAACCACGAAAAAATCTAAAAAGCGTGCTCAGAATGGAAATATACTTAGTAAACCTTGGCGCTATGTTACTAGAATACATAACAATGTTTGAATAACCAGTTTTAGAGATCTATAAGTAACCCCCCCCCCCCCCCCCCTCCACCCGGCCCCCCACTTCGTCTGTCCTCTCGGCAAATATGTGTTAAGGGGAAGTTTGTTGCGAAAAAAGTGATAATTTATAAATTAATTACAAATGTCAAAATTTACTTAACGTTAACTGAACTTAGAAACGATTAAGTTCAGTTAAGGTCAAGTCAATTTTGACATGTAATAAATTTTACTGTAATTAAATTAACTGAACTTAGAAATGATTAAGTTCAGTAAAGGTCGAGTCAATTTTGACACATTTAAAAAAATGGAAACGATTCCTATGAAGGAAGCGGAATATTAATTTGTCTGCATAGGCAAATACCTATTTATAATAAAAAAAAAGTGGTTAAAAGACTTAAGAATATGGCCCAGAGGTTTTGTGATGGTAATTTGGACCCAGTTTCTGTAGTTGGATATAAGATCCTTATTCATTCAATTTAATGGATTATAATTGTTTCGAAGTAGAGGTGTGTTAAAGCCCGACCAGAAATTTAAAAAACCTCGCCATGTTGCGGAAAATCATTGGAACTAATTTTTGTACTTGGAACACTATAACATTAATGGTGACAGTCGATTGCAGCGCCCCCAAATCAGGTTTTTTATATTCCTGGTCAGGCTTTACAATGTAAAATTAATAGAAAGAATCGAAGACGACTAATAATGCACCTCTAGCACTAAAGTGAATAAGTACATGAATATTTTATTGTATGAATTACAGGTTTATCTACTTATACGTGCAGATTTTATATTTTACTCAATTATTAAGCAATTACAAATTCGATTCTGTGCAACATATACAACCTTTAGCGTAATTAAACCTTTTCAGGCATTTACAAGTGTCTAGTGAAAGTTAATGTAAGTTTATAGAAAAATGAAATCAACTTATTTCCATTTTTAATTATTTAACAATAAAAACTAGACTTTTACTTTATCCTATGTCAGTTAAACCTACAATAGTTAGAGGCAAAAAATTCAAAATTACCATTACATTTGTAGCTATTATGTAACTCATCTATAGTATACTAAAAGTATAGAGTCTCAAGAGTAGAGACCACTATAAATATCATTAAGGCCCAATAGTAGGACGAAATACCTTGGAGGCATGTTTTATTTTTCATTTTTGACTAGATTTATACAACTAACCGAAACCAAAGTCATACCTCAGTATTTTTGGATAGTTTATCTAGTAAAATAATAAACTGAATACACGATTGGAATTACTTAACTCGATAGAAAATTGTCACAAAGATGACGTATTTTCATGAAGGTACTATTAAGCATTTTTCTCGTTTTAGAAGAACTTAAAAAAGTTTCAGATTTTTGTTATTTATTCTCACATATTATTATTAGTTTATCTAGTAAAATCATAAGAAAAATCTTTATATACTTAGTACTTTTGTTAGTAACTACTTTTTAATCGAAAATACGGCACACGCACGCACTTTTCTGAGGACAGGAGAGCGATTTTTGAATCTCATTCGGTGAGCTCAGCAGTTGAAAATGTCAAAATTACTACGGTGATACGCATCTTTTTACTGCTGATTTGACTTTCAAAAATCGCTCTCCTGTAGTATGATTTTTGAAAGTCAACTCAGCAGTAGAAAGATGCATATCTCCATTGTAATTTTGACATTTTCAACTGCTGAGCTCACCGAATGAGATTCAAAAATCGCACTCCTGGGCAATCGCGTTTCTCATAGAAAATAGTCGTCTGGACTTATGGCCCCTTAAGTAGGTCTCATAAATGATACGCAGAAATAATCATATTTGTGTGTAAGAACTTCGCCTTAACATCTAATGTCAGGCAACCCAGAGGTCACTTGAAACTGGCTGCTATTAAAATATGCTAATTCAGCTATTTAGACGCAGACTTACAGCTTAAAGTCGTTAATGTAACATTAACATAAATGTTTAGATTTTATTTGATTGGAGCGTTCTTGAAATTGGCTGTTGGTTGCTAGGTTTAAACATGGATAGGTTATTAGCCCAGTCATTTTACGGAGTTTTGGTAAGAGGGATGGGGAGTAATTATTAATTGCACTTTAAAACTGTAACCGGCACCATTTGGTGGCAAAAAGACTATTATAGACTTTTAACTTAATAATATTAATACCAAATTTAATTAGATTCAACATCATAAATGACTTTTGAGCAATAAAATAGCCACCGAAATATGAGTTATTCATTACACAAACGTATTTTTCAAAACTTTCTAAGTAGGTAGTCAAAAATATTTACCTACTCCGTATTTGAAGGGTTTAATGGTAAAGTTTTAAAAATGTGGAAAAAAATACCGTCTGGTTTCTTAGGATGAGATAAATGCTAATATTAAATTTGGGGCTGTTGCTGGCTTGATTTTAATGAAATTCTTAATTAGTCCCGGGACAAACCGTAAAATGACTGGACTACATAGCGGCTTGCTGTTAAGTAAGTTAGTCTGTAGGATCCCACTGCAGGGCCAAGGCCTACTCCTCTCACGAATAAGGGTGAGAGGGAGTGGGCCATACTCCACCACGCGGGCCCAGTGCGTGTTGGTGGAGGCAAGTTAGTGGTCAACTTGCTGTCAGAGAATTTTACCTTGCAGGCGCCCGAGTGCCCACCCGAACGAAGTTAGATTTTATTTTCAACACTAACCAATTAAAGTTAATGAAATTTTTTTAACATGGCGATCTAGATACTAATCTCAGTGCCTGTGGTTTGTCAGATTTCAGTTATAAAGATATAAAGTTTCATCAATTTATTTAAAAGAAAAATTCTGAGACGTTGATGTCTTTTTCAAAGACGTTTTACGCTTGGACTACGATGAATGTTTTGTTCTCGTTTTTAGTATTTAAAGGGGGGAGTCGCGTGGCTAAGTGGGTAACGAGTGGTGTGTCGGCTTGTGATTTAATTGGCCACGTGGCTCCGCCGTTTTATGGCGGTTTCGAGTGTGTTTTTGTTTAAAAACGGGGCTTTGAGATCGCCATATCCTATTACCGTACAATATCTAATAAATATATCTTCAACACTTGACACTGGCGAAATCTAACAAGGAAACGCTATTAAATAAAAATAGAATAGAATATTTAAAGGGGGTATTTGAGGGTGGGATATGTAGGATATCCCCGCCCTCCCCCCGAAACGCTAATCCTTTGTAACAGCTGGACACTGACTTCAAGATAACCTTGACCTTGAAGATTTCATCATTTGGTATATCATCAAGATCAGATAAAAAGTGTATTAAATAAGAAGATATTTCACTAATATTATAAATGTTCAGAATAAAATCTAAAGCTATATAGCTAGTTTATCTTCAAGATAAACTTGACCACAGCAAACCACCGATGAATCTATAACAGAAAAGACTAGTGTCTGTCATATGAAAACTTGAAAAAGTTAAGGTTTAGACCTTGACCTCACGACCTTGCTCATAATTCTGAATTAGTGCATTCACACACGATGACGCACTGACAGGAGCGGCAGATGTCAGTCCATAGAATCACACCCAGTGCGTCAATGCGTCACCGTGTGTGCTTCTACGTGCGGTTTCATACAACTCTTTGCTTCACAAATGACGGATTGACGTCTGCTGCTCCGTCAATGCGTCATCGTGTGTGAACGCACTTAACTCAAAGGTAGAGGAAGAAATAAGACGATTTTTATTATTATTAGAGGAAGAAAAACTGAAGATTTTATGGTGAAGACAGAAGCAGATGACCTTGACCTTGAAGTGGATTTTGACCTAGCCTCTCCTTGGCTTTGTCTGTATGACGTTCTCAGACATAGCCTGATAGAGGTTACGTTTTGTCCCTTTTTTCTACGATGGTGAAATCAAGATTGAAGATGAAACACAAGATGACGGAAAAAAAATTATAAAATATTTAAGTAATGTGTGATATACACGGTGTAACAAAACACCCTAGTAATACTTAAGGGGGTGCTTCAGCCCATGAAACTGGACAACTTTCACTATGGGGTCAAATTCGAAATCGCGAAAAAAATCAGCTATTCAAAGGCCATAAAAAACTGCCGTACCGTACCGACTCGACTAAAATAAAATGTATGGGACAGCCACGGACTTGAAAGAAATACGGACCGAATATTTCACTAAAAAGATGTGAAGCATGCAAGGTAATACAATCTCGTTTGTTCTACAAGGGACCTACACTCACACAGATGCACTAGCTCTAGGCGCAGGTCCTACAACCCGTCACCTTATGTACCGCGTGACTGACAGCACGCACACAAAAGAAATTGGTGCTTCACTCGTGATTAGACGAGATTACGTCTGGTTCTTCTTTTAAGTCTGTGGGGACAGCAGATTTTTTTGCTCCGATCGGTTTGCTCCTATATGATATTAAAAGTTGTTCAGTTTGATGGGTAGAGTATGTGGTTTAAAGGTTAGTGATACTCTTCTTTACACACTGTATATCAAAACTAATAGTTGGGAACTCAAATAAGTTTTTTCCATAAAAGCCAGTGGTGCTACACCTTTTTTATATCTGAACAAATTATTAACACACCTCAAACTAGTTTTTTTTTGCGACTAGCAGAGATGCAGTCAAAGTCATCCGGTCTGTCTAAAGTCACCCGGTCATAAGGTTACCTAACTTTAAGGTCATATTTATTCGGAGCGCGGTCCATACAAACGTACTATGGTGATATTTTCAATACTAACTAATTAAAGTCAATGAAATTTTGCAGAAAAAATCTAGAAACAAATTTCTATGCTTGTATGGAGTCAGATTTTCGTTAAAATGTATAGTTTTCAAGTTACAGTGCCTCAAAGATTTCCATACAAATCTTAAATTAATCCTAGCATTGAAACTGTATATTTTAACGAAAATCTGACTCTATAGAAGCATAGAGATTTGCTTCTAGATTGTTTCTGCAAAATTTCATTGATTTTAATTGGTTATTATTGAAAATATCACGTGTTTTTCGTCAATATCTTTGCTCATGTGAGTTTCTAAGCTAAAAATTCTTCTGAGTTCACTAGAAATATTTAATGTATTTAGTTAAGTACAAGAATAAACAGTTAAATATCAGCAGTTTAATCATAGTATTGAAAAAACATAACAAAAAGGGGTAACTTTGGGATGTTTTTCTATCTAGTAAACTTAATCTAATCGTGTAATTGAGAACAGTCGCCCATCCGCCCGATCCTTAAATAAGACATAATTTAATTTCAGACTTTAAAACACAGTTTAAAACACTTTCGTTCGTGTTCAAAAAACGGCCTCGACGGGGTAACAGCGTCTTACATTTAAACCACACATCTACCCATCAAACAGAACATCTTTTACTATATAGCAAACCTGTCAGAACAAAAAGTACCTAATCAGCTTTTCCATACTAAACTGCAAATACCTTTACCTACTCGACTAAAACGTATGTAACAGCTGTTTTTTGTTGTTCTGACAGGTTTGCTCCCATAGTCAAAGTTGTTCAGTTTGATGGGTAGAGTATGTGGTTTAAAGGTTAATGATACTTTTCCTAACAACCTGTATACAGGGTAAAAACACCCTGTATACTTACAGGGTGTTAAGGTAAGGTACCAAAAAATACCGACACTTAGATTTGTTCCTAGATTCTAGATCGTGTTTATAAAATTGCCTTTAATTGGTTAAATATTGAAAATAGGACGAAACTTCGTTTGTATGCAGCGCGCCTGCTGGGCGCTTTCGGAGTTACATTCTCAAATATCTATCCAAACATTCTTACATACATTGTTGACAGGAGCAGTAGCTCGTAGAAAGAGAAGGCGCTAGAAAGAAGCACGTGTCTTGTCATATCACTCAGTAAGAGATGCACATAGCAAATTCGCTCTAGTTAAAAAAGGAGACCGCTACTTATTGCTGTCCTTATCGACGTATCCACTTTTTTGTACTTCGGCCATCTGACTCCAACATGTCACTTCATTCATATAAATTGTATGGGACAACCACCCAACCACCTGACTCCGAGATGTCACTTCATATAATTCGCTATCTCATACCCGGTTACACTGATATTCGGTCTACTAGCGTAAGCGAAACATTTTTCGTCTATATGAATTAACTTCAATATACTTTAATGTTGAAGTAAACATCAAATAGGTATATAATATATACCTATTTGATGTTTACTTCAACATATAACCAACTCTGATCTATGTTAAAAAGAACATAGTATAATTTGATGACGTCACATACCCCGGTCGCCCTTGATCTAACTATATGTGAATGTTTGTCCATTTGTCACTGAGCTAATATACATGTGTGGCATTTAAAAGTCAAATTATAAAATGTTATGTGTATTTTTTGTATTATTACTATTTTTTACGTAATAAGCACGGACCTGAAAAAAAGACGGACGTAATGTGACACTAAAAAGATGTGAAGCATTCAAGGTCCTACATTTTCGTTTGTTCTACAAGGGACCTACTGAGTGTAGGTCTACAGATGGACTCTTGGCTCTTGGCTCAGGAGTGCGTTTTTTGAATCTCATTCGCTGAGCTCAGCAGTTGAAAATGTCAAAATTACTATGGAGATATGCATGTTTCTACTGCGGATTTGACTCTCAAAAATCGCTCTCCTGTAGTATGATTTTTGAAAGTCTAATCAGCAGTAGAAAGATGCGTATCTCCATAGTAATTTTGACATTTTCAACTGCTGAGCTCACCGAATGAGATTCAAAAATCGCACTCCAGGTCCGACACCCGTCACCATTATGTACCGCGTGACAGCACGCACACAAAAGAAATGGGTGCTTCACTCGTGATTTACGTCCGTCTTTTTTTCAGGTCCGTGGTAATAAGATGATTTTATTCATATTTTTGCAGTCTGGTTGTAAAACGTCCACAGATTAAATCTAAGGTTAATTAGATTAAATCTGTGGACTGCATCTCGCCAGCAGGGATATCTAAGGGTCCTGCGCAACCAATACCGGCGGTGCGATTTTTGAATGTCATCGGTGAGCTTGAAGGGTTTTTAAATCTCATACAAAAGCGTTCTCATGCATCTTTCTACTGCTTATTTGACTTTAAAAAAACGCACTCCTGAATTATGATTTTTGGAAGTCAAATCAGCAGTAGAAAGATGCGTATCTCTATAGAAATTTTGACATTTGCAACTGCTGAATTTAGCGAATGAGATTCAAAAATCGCACTCCTGGTCCTTATTAATATGCTGCCACTTTTTCCAGTACCAACAGCATCCTGAATATGGTCTCCAGTAGATACTGAATCGGTCTACACTAAGCGGAGTCTAATGCCCTGCCTGCGTCAGTATTTCCGAGCACTTACAACCCGAATTCCTTTAAAGTACGAGTGAATATGCTTCTTCTGGGTAAGCTCGCTACATCTTCGACCCCATCTTTGTCTAAGGACTGGATTGAGGTCATGAGCAAACCCATAAGTATAAAACAAAATGTTTTTACTAGCATAGTTACTTATTTAAGTTTGATACTAACAGAAATATGGATGTTGTTACGTCTGGTTTGAAATAAAGATTTTTTGTTTATTTATTTATTAGTTACCTACTCTAATCCAGGTACTCGTTACCTCTACCCTAAGGTTGTCTAGAAGAAATCGATTCTTAGCGAGAAGCCTTATTTCGGGTGTCTTTTATTTTTTCTTTGTATTTTAATCTAATGATCATGTTTTAGTGTAAGGAATAAAATATTTTATTTTATTTTTATAGAAACGCAAGGAAAAACTTATAAAGCCTGACCAGAAATATAAAAAACCTGGATTGGGGGCGCTGCAATCGATTATAACCTTTAATGTCAGTGTTCCAAGTACAAATATTAGTTCCAATGATTTTCCGCAACATGGCGAGGTTTTTTATTTTTCTGGTCGGGCTTTAAGTATGTATACGTCCCACTCTGGGCACAGGCCTACCCCGAGGGAGGGTGTATGGGCGTTAGTCCACCACGCGTGCACAATGCGGATTGGTAGACTTCACATACGCATCGGAATTTCTTCTTCAGCGTATGCAGGTTTCCTCACAATGTTTTCCTTCACCGTTTGAGAGCAGTCGGTATTACATACATAGCGTACATAAGTTAGAAAAACTCATTGGTACATGGCATGTGGTCCGTGCGGATTCGAACCCGGATCTCAAGATTGAGTTTCCATAGCTCTCCGCAACGCGCCACCGCCGCTCTAGTATACGTAGGTATGTATAGTAGGCAAGGAGTCACGATGCAGGGTTTGCCTCGAACACTTGTCTCTCGCGTGGTGTTCGCGCGGTTCGCGTCTCAGCCTGCCACGAGGCTCCTAATCCTTTTTAGTTGTTCTTACTCAAAAACAATCCTCGAGATTGGATAGACACTCCCTCAAATAACTTGACACTGGCGAAATCTAACAAGGAAACGCCATTAATAAAAAATAGAATAGAATATCGTAGGTAGGCAAACGCATAATAAAGATACAAAGTTAATTCTATTTAAAGCAAAGAATCACGGTGAAACCAGTTTTTAATCAAAATTCATAGACGATAAGGTCACATAAGTATGGTTTGCAACAAAATCATTATTATTCCTATTGGTGTGTAAAATAATTAAAGAATGTGTCCTGTAGCCTATAGCTGTACATAGACTGATTATTATCAACATCATCATCTCAAATTAAAGATTGAAAAATTTGTCTTGGGCGGGACTTGAACCCACGCTCTTCCAAACCGGGAAACGTGCTAACCAATTACACCACCGAGCCCACTACCCAGAGAACGAAATTTTCAATCTGTTACGTCTTAAGGGGACGTTTCAATCTTTAATTTGATTCGAATTAGCACAACATGGCTGGACATCTCAGCTAATAGATGTCCACTGCTGGACTTAGGCCTTCCCCGCAGATCGCCACAACTCGCAGTCCTGCGCTGCCCTCATCCAACGGGTTCCCGCCGCCTTCACCAGGTCGTCGGTCGGTCCACATAGTCTACCCACGGCCACGCTGGGCTTCCCGGTACACGGTCGCCACTTGAAACTCTTCGGTGTCAATTAAGTCGAATGAAACTATTAAAATATCAATCTTCATCCATGATCTAGTTTTTAAATCTTAATTCTTGCACCGAAAAGTATTTAAACTACGTGTTTTAATAATGATGCTGTCTGTCACTGTCATTAGTATGAGTAGTGTAAGAGACAGCTACAATACGTTTAAGCTTAAATACTTGTTGGTGCAAGCCACCCTTATCTTCATCCATGATCTAGTGACTAGATTATATTCGATTATTATTCGATTATTTGGCCGTCGACTGAGGGAGCGAAATTCTGGTCGTTTCTGGTGCAAAGGCTTGCCATATCAATTCAACGTGGCAACGCTGCTAGCGTTATGGGCTCCTTTGAGCCAGGATCGACAAGGGGCGGATTATTTGACTGAGCTTGTATTTCTTTGTATTGACGACGCTTATGCTGATTTATGATTATTTGTGAGTATTCTGATTGGTTTTATTAAATAAACGATTATGGATGACGAATAAGAGAATTAAGATTTAAGAATTCATATTTTGGTGTGCCGGGATTGCAGGGATATACCAATGAACCAATCTGACAGGCCAGAATCGACTATTTTATTTGCACACGGTACCTACTTGTGTCGTCAGCATGATATCATCTTACTAAGAATTTGTCACCTCTAACATAGTTAGAAGCCGTGAGAAATTTACACCAGTTTTTAGGGTTCCGAAGTCAACAAGGAACCCTTATAGTTTCGCCATGTCCGTCCGACCGTCCGTCCGTCCGTCCGTCCGTCTGTCCGCGGCTTAGTACTAGAAAGCTGTAATTTGGCATGGGTACACATATTAATCACGCCGAGAAAGTGGTAAAATAAAATTTTGAAAAATATTTTTTTTAGGGTACCTCCCCTACCCGTGAAGTGGGGATGCAATTTTTTTTTCTCGTCTATCCCATGGTGTGGGGTATCGTTGGATAGGTCTTTTAAAAATACGGTGGGTGTGGGAAAACCATTTTTCGATTTAGGGATCCGTTAGCGAAATATTAAGCTTTAAGGTGCTAATTTTTGTTAGAGTCGAGTGTCCCCCCCCTCTGCCAGCTAAACGGTTGTTTCTAGATATGTGAAAAAATTCATGGCAGTAGTGTATATAATGAAATTAAAAGGAAAACTATCACCGCTAAGTTAGCTTTACAAGTTAACGAGTAATAGTCGACCGACTTAAAAAATGTACTTTTTAGACTTTATTAGCCGTCAAACCGTAGTATAAAACAAAAAGCCCCCTTCTAAGTTCGTATATTGTGACGGGCAACTACGGAACCCTACCCTGCGCGTGGCCCGACACGCACTTGGCCAGTTTTTTATTTTAAAGTATCATTGTAAGTAATGGATGGATGAATTGAAATTATAGGATGGTTCCGAGTCCAGACTGTCAAACTGAACAATTTTCTGTATGGCACCAACATCGAAATCCCGAAAAAATCTGCTGTTCCATACAAAACTGCAAACCTACTTGAGCCAAATGTATGGGACAGTTATTTTTTTGTGTTGGTCCCATAGAGAAAGTTGTTCAGTATGATGGTCTGATCATCCCCTTAACAAAGTGTCAGCATATTAAGAAGGACCCTGTATAAGGACACAAAACATAGACGAAAAATTGTTCGCTTACGCTGGTAGACGTAACATCAGTGTAACCGCGTATGAGACAGCGATAGTCATAAAATCCTATACAATTTGTATGAAGAAAGATGTCTGACTCCGGAGTCAGACAGCCGTCGTAGAACAAAAAAGTGGTTACGTCGATAAGGACAGCAATAAGTAGCGATCTCCTTTTTTAACCAGAGCGAATTTGGTATGTGCATCTCTTTCCGAGTGAATATGACAAGACACGTGCTTCCTTCTATTACCTTCTCTTTCTACGACACAAAATGATTTTTATTTGACATTTATTACTGTTGACATTTATGATTATTATCTTTTGATTTTTGACTTTTTGTTGACATGTTTAAATTTGTATTTGATTAAGTATTAATTATCTAATTACTTTAGTTTAATTTTATTAATTTTGTTTCACACCTCGAAATTGAAGCATGCAGGTTTCCTCACGATGTTTTCCTTCACTGAAAAGCCAGTGGTGTTACAAATCGTACATAAACCCAGAAAAACTCATAAAAAAGAAATACAGGAAATCCTACAGTCTAGACTAGACTCTATAGTAGTAAGTAATAATGTATAGATTAAATAATTTCAAGACAAACAACTAACATTTGAAGCTTCTATTAGACTGGAGGCAAGGTTGCATGTCAAGGGAAACCGGTCAGCTCGGCGTTATGACGTCACTGAATAACTTTGTCTATTAGAATTATTTTTAGTTTTATTTCTTGGAATTTTGTAATTTTTATTAATTGTTGCGAGATCAACTACCTACTTTATTGAAAACGATAGGCAGGTACCTACTCTAAGAATACCATTGTATTGTAACCATAAAGGTATTATACCAGGAATAGAAGAACATACAGCTGAGTGAGCGAGATGTACCTAGCGGCACCACTGTATAATAGAAAGAGATACGTGACGCGAGGCAATAGAACCGTTTTTTAGTCACTAATTAATTTTTACAATTCGGTTTCCGTGAATAATAGCGAATCTAAAGTGAAATCGTAGATAATTTTATGAAATTTACTGACACTACTTCATTAATTTATCCACAATTCCACGCTAGACTGAGAATTATTATACTTAGACAATATTAGAATTTTTGCCTGCGAATAGTCTCCAAAAAACATCCAAAAACGGTTTCATTTGACAACTCATTTTGTTACTTTAAGGTTGCGGTATGGTATAATACCTTTATGATTCTCACTTTCTAGGAGCGCGCTGTACAAACGAAGTTTGATCCTATTTTCAATATTAAACAATTCTGAAATTCTATTTTAATAACAAATCTGGGGTGCGATTTTTGAATGTCATCGGTGAGCTTGAACGGTTTTTAAATCTCATACAAAACTGTTCTCATGCATCTTTCTACTGCTTATTTGACTTTATAAAATCGCACTCCTAAATTAAGATTTTTGGAAGTCAAATCAGCAGAAGAAATATGCATATCTCCACAGTAATGTTGACATTTTCAACTGCTGAGCTCACCGAATGAGATTCAAAAATCGCACTCCTGGAGTGCGATTCTTGAATGTCATACGTCGAACTCAGCAGTAGCAAATGTCAAAATTACTCTGGAGATATGCATCTTTCTACAGCTGATTTGACTTTCAAAAATCATACTTCAGGAGTGCGATTTTTGAAAGTCAAATCAGCAGAAGAAAGATGCGTATCTCCACAGAAATTTGTATAGTTTCAACTGCTGAGCTCACCGAATGAGATTCAAAAATCGCACTCCAGGGGTGCGATTTTGAACGGTTTTTAAATCTCATACAAAAGCGTTCTCATCATAGAGGTAAGTATCCAGTAGTAGGATACTTACCTCTATGGTTCTCATGCATTTTTCTACTGCTTATTTGACTGTCAAAAATTGCACTCCTGAAGTATGATTTTTTAAAGACAAATCAGCAGTAGAAAGATGCGTATCTCCATAGTAATTTTGACATTTTCAACTGCTGAGCTCACCGAATGAGATTCAAAAATCGCACTCCAGGTGGGATACCAATAGATTTCAATAAATTATTAAACACGATTTAGAAACTAAATCTGTCCGTCTGCTGGTTTTTTAAAATAATGATTTTTGATACCTTTTGTTTTGATTGTAAACAATAAAACAACGAAAAATTATTAAAAGTATTTTATTTGTCTACAACCTCTCCATAGTGTTGCCGATTTTATTTGTATGCTTTATTCTTTTCTTTTACACATACATAGTTATTAATTAATACCTAGGTAAGAAAAAGATAAAACACAAATTAAAACAATCTTTTACACTTAAAATTAAACAAACAATTTGGTTATTAAGAAATAAATCTTCTTTTTCCTGTACATTGATATCGTTCTTCCTGCCCTTATCCCATCCCATTACTCGGGGTCG
Organism: Agonopterix heracliana; assembly: GCA_963693445.1. Taxonomy (NCBI): domain Eukaryota; kingdom Metazoa; phylum Arthropoda; class Insecta; order Lepidoptera; family Depressariidae; genus Agonopterix; species Agonopterix heracliana. The sequence continues at coordinate 1,902,979 of OY856334.1, forward strand.
GCGCAATATGTCGTCTTCCTCCATTCATCTCTTTTAGCCGTCATTTCAGTGCACACACCTTTTTTGCACATGTCATCTTTCACATAATCCATCCATCTTTTCTTTGGTCGTCCTCTCTTCATGCAGCCATCCACATTCATATTTATTCGTCTAGTAATATGACACTCATCTCTTCTCATCACATGTCCATACCACGATAATCGATTACCGCGCAGCTTTTCATTCACAGGAGCCACTTTCAAACTTCCTTAATATTCATATTCCTAATCTTGTCCATTCTAGTAACACCACACATCCATCTCAACATTCGCATCTCTGCTGCATGCGTCACTTTACCGGCCCATCACTCCGAACCATCCATGACGACAGGTCTTATGATGGTTTTATATATTTTCCCCTTTCCTATTAAATAAAATACGTGTTCATAAATAGTAAGATACATTTAAAATAAATTTTGCTAGAATACCTAAAATAAAGGAAATGTACGACTACGGAGTACAAAGGTACAAAGTAGTCGAGCGGGGCAACTCCGTCAACAACGGGGTAATTACGTCAAATGGCTATAACTTTTGTTCTTTTGCTTTTATTCAGCAGAGACCACTGTGCTGGTAGGTGCTTATCGAATAAATACGAGTTTTCTCAACCTACTGCATAAAAGCTTATAGAACAAAAGTTATAACCATTTGACTTACCTAATTACCCCTCTGACGGAATTGACCCGAAGGTGTACGAGATGATCCCTTGAGGTAAGATGATCCCTTTCAATTGCAGCCAAACTACGGGGTAATTACGTCAAATGGCTATAACTTTTGTTCTTTTGCTTTAGCAGAGACCACTTGTGCTGGTAGGTGTTTATCGAATAAATACGAGTTTTCTCAACCTACTGCATACAAGCTTATAGAACAAAAGTTATAACCATTTGACTTAATTACCCCGCTGACGGAATTAACGCTCGGCTAAAGGTGTACGAGATGATCCCTTGAAGTAAGAGGATCTAAGAAGAAGAGTCGATTCTAGTTCTCTGAGATAAAAATCTGTATAAAGATTATTATAATCTCAACGTTCAGAAACTGCTATTTTGTATACCTAAGAATCCTAAGATTACACATTGTTAACTCTAACAAGTTATTGATTTCATTTAATTCCACAAAAACATGGAATTTTCCTTAAATAGGGGGGCATGATCATCTTGCCCATACCCTAGGGGTCATCTTGGACACCCCGGTTTTAGAAATAGTAAAATATGACAATGAATTATCAACAAATTCAACATTTTGAGTATAACAACAGGTAGACAGATAAACTTGTTATCATTATTAGGTCGAATATTTTTTAAATTCTCGTACACCTTTCCCCTAATTATAATTCTATGTTGCCGAAGCGGAAGGGTCAACTTTAACATAATTTCCGTAGGGCGTGCTGATGGTTTGAGGTCCCCCGCGGTACGGGTCCAGCACCACGTTGATGTTCTTCGTGTCTTGAGAGGGTGGGTAGCCTTCTCTGCTCCAGGAAGCTGGATAAATAATTAAATGTCAATGAATACGCTGGAGTTTTTTTTTTTTTTTTAATCTTTATTGAAGAGCTTGGCCTGAGGCCATGTCGCTCTGTGGGATTTTCTGTTGGGTTAGGTACCTACCTACCTACCTATATTATATACCTATATTATACACCTACAGGGTGTAAAGAAAAGTATCATTAACCTTTAAACAAAATATACTCTACCCATCAAACTGAACCACTTTTACTATAGGTACCTATGGGATCTACGAATAAAGATTATTCGTAGTATGGGATGGGAGCACCTGGAGTGCGATTTTTGAATCTCATTCGGTGAGCTCAGCAGTTGAAAATGTCAAAATTACTCAGGAGATACGCACCTTTCTACTGCTGATTTGACTACTGAGCTCACCGAATGAGATTCAAAAATCGCACTCCTGTCAGAACAAAACAAAATCAGCTGTGTCATATACCTCCCTACTTACATTTTAGTCGAGTAGGCAGTTTTTTAAACTGCAGCAGTTTAGTATGGAACAGCAGATTGTTTTTTGCGCTGACAGGTTTGCTCCCATAGTAACAGTTGTTCAGTTTGATGGGTAGAGTATGTGGATTATAGGTTTGATACTTTTCTTTACATCCCGTGGGTACCTATATAGGTAGGTAATAATTATAATAATTAGTATACCTACACTGTCATCATCATCATCATCATCATCATCATCATCACAGCCTATATACGTCCCACCGCAGGGCACATGCCTATCTGGATAATAATTTTTAAGACCACGTCTATTATAGTCGGGTCTAGGTCAAAGAAGATAATATATGTCTAAGGTTGCTTGTAGTTTGAAAGCTAGAGCATAGAAAATTTTTATAGTCACTAGCTCTGGCTAAAGTTTAGCAGCGCCATCTAGAGTCGAATAGAAGAAAAATTGTATATATTGGAGTTCAAAAATTAATTGTATCATTATCTACACAACAGAGAGGATTGGAGAGTAAAAGGGGAGGCCTTTGACCAGCAGTGGGACATTGAAGAGGCTACGTAAAAAAAAAAAAAAAAAATTATCTAAACATGAAGAATAGAGAAGAAGACAAGAGAGTTTGCATGAATTCAAACAAGTTGGACAGGAGAAATGTGTTTTTTTATTTATTTTATTGTGTATTTATTTTATTTGTAGTTCGTTTATATTTCACCGTTTTGTTTCAATCAGCGCCATCTATTAAAATCTTGCTGCTACTTCTGGAACCCAAATGGTGCTTTTTCATGCTCCTAGTAACTACTACTCGATACTCTAGATGGCGCTACGCAAAACTTACACAGCGACATCTATTGAAAAATTTTTGTACTAAACAGTATCGCTACTCGACACTAGATGGCACTTTATCAATTTGTGCAGCTACTTAACGCTAGATGGTGCTGTTCTTGTTTTATGAAATTAATTGCGTTTTTTTTTTTATATTTTTAGAAAGTTAGAAAATTAATTAACTTACATATCGGTGCATGTTCTTCATAATGCTCATGTCCATGTTGACCGTTGTGAATGTGAAGATGGATTTCTTTCTGATGCGGAGGAGGTTGCCAGCCGTGACTCGGCTGTTGGTGGCCTTTGTTAGCGAATAGAGCGCCAAACTGCAATGAGAAATTATTTAATAATCAGTAAGTCATCATCATCATCACAGCCTATATACGTCCCACTGCAGGACACAGGCCTACCCTCAGGGAGGCTGTATGTACGTTAGTCCACCACGCGTGCACAATGCGGATTGGTAGACTTCACATACGCATCAGAATTTCTTCTTCAGCGTATGCAGGTTTCCCCACAATGTTTTCCTTCACCGTAAAGTAATCAGCAATAAATTTTTTTTTTTTATGGTGTGTGTGGTTCCATGCTTAGAATGGACCACTCCAATTCATCCCGTGGGTGTCTTATGAGGCGACTAAGTGATTAAAGGTTTCTTTTGCAGTGTTTATGTCGGCGAAAGCCACCTCTTACCACTTGAGACACGTCATTCCATACCTAACATTTAGGGCCTGTTACACCACTTGTGAGTAAGTTCTTGTTAGCTTATCCGACAGATAATTTGACATATTTTGTATGAAAGATATGTCAAAATATCTGTCGGATAAGCTAACAAGAACTTACTAAGAAAGTCAAAAGTCAAAAAAGTCAAAAGTCAAAATTTTTATTCAAAATAATATCACATAGATAACTTTTTGACGTCATTTTTGATTCTACCACCGCTTCGGAAGGTGTTCCGTTGTAGAGAAGATGCGGCCAGAAACTCTACAACACACTTCTTTTAAACAAAACAAAATATACAAAGTACAAATATTGAATTACATTGTCAAGTAACATTGTAACATTGTAACATTGTAACATTGTAACATTGTAACATTGTAACATTGTAACATTGTCAAGACCAGACATTTTGGTCATTCAAATAATCATCGAGTTTATAGTAACCTTTTTTACAGAGGACTTGTTTAACATGGGATTTAAACTTTTTGTCTGGCAAGTTTAGAATATCCTCTGGTATTTTATTATAATAGCGTATACAGTGCCCCATGAAAGATGTGTTGACCTTACTGAGTCGAAAATGTGGGAACACTAATTTATTTTTATTTCTTGTATTGTAATTATGAACGTCACTGTTTTTGGGAAAGAGAGACAAATTTTTGCGAACGTATAAAATATTTTCGTAAATATATTGACTGTAGAAAGTCAATATATCTTTAAAAAGATCTCGTAATGAATCTCGACAACGCAGATTATAAATGGCTCGAATTGCCCGTTTTTGAAGGATAAAGACTGTCTCAACGTCTGTAGCACGGCCCCACAGCAAAATACCATAAGACATAATACTATGGAAGTAGCTGAAGTACACAAGTCTTGCAGTAGCTATATCGGTTAGCTGTCTGATTTTTCGAACTGCATAAGCTGCCGAGCTCAGCCTACCCGCTAGGGTTTCTATATGAGGACCCCATTGCAGCTTCGAGTCAATCTTTATCCCTAAAAATACAGTATTATTTGTGAAATGCAATATATCATTATCTAAAATTATTCGATTTTCATTATAAATAACATTTGGTAGAGTGAATTTAATACATTTAGTTTTCTTTGCATTTAATGCAAGATTATTAACACTGAACCAATTCAGAACTTGTCGAAGAGTATAATTTACATTCTCATTTATATCATCAACATCGTGTGCCTTTCTACTTGTTTTGAAAATAAGAGAAGTATCATCAGCAAATAACACTATGTTCGACAAGTTCTGTACCATGTAGGGTAAATCGTTTATATAAACCAGAAAGAGAAATGGACCCAATATAGATCCCTGTGGAACGCCCATTTTTACTTGTGAGCCAGACGAATTTGTTCCATTGATAGACACCCTTTGAATTCTATTTTCCAAGTAAGATTCTAAAAGATCCAGAGCTCTGCCTTGAATACCGTAGTGGTTTAATTTGATCAACATTGTTTTATGATCAACACAGTCAAATGCTTTGGATAAGTCACAAAAGACTCCGATTGCATTTTGGTGCTCTTCCCAAGCGCTAAAGATATGCTGAATCAGCTTAACTCCGGCGTCGGTTGTTGAGCGACCCTTGGTGAATCCAAACTGTTGCTCATGCAACAGCCTCTTGAGGTTAAAGTGGGAGAGCATTTGACTGAGTATAATCTTTTCAAAAACTTTGCTGAGAGCGGGTAGGACTGACACAGGTCGAAAGTTACTAGGATCGCTTTTATTGCCCGATTTGAAAAGTGGTATTACTTTGCTGTGTTTCATTAAGTCAGGGAAAGTTCCCGAGTCAATGCAGCAATTAAACAAAGATGCTAAATAAGGTGCTAAAGTTTTAATTACAGCGCTGAAAAGCTTGACTGACATACCCCACAAATCTTCAGTATTTTTTTGGTTCAATGCTTTGAAGACCTTGACTATTGTATGAAGTGGTGAAACAGGCCCTTAAAGTGTTTAATATGAGCATTGCTGCGATATAGTGTCGCGTTGTCAATCTTGAGGTTCATGTTTGAATCGACACGGACCACATGCCATGTACCAATGAGTTTTTCTAACTTATTTACGTAGTACCGACTGCTCTCAAACGGTGAAGGAAAACTGACTAACGTTCATACACCCTCTAGGCCTGTGCCCTGCAGTGGGACGTATACAGGGTGAAATTGATATCATTAGCATCCTTTTAAACTAAGAGTCTACCCATCAAACTGAACAACTTTTACTATGGGAGCAAACAAATCGGAGTAAAAAAAAATCTGCAGTACCATACTAAACTGCACCCGCCGCCGCTGCCTACACGACTCAAATGTTGGGACGGCAGATTTTTTTTTGCTCCCAATTGTTTGCTCCCATAGTAAAAGTTGTTCAGTTTGATGGGTAGACTCTTAGTTTAAAAGGATGCTAATGATATCAATTTTACCCTGGAGTGCGATTTTTGAATCTCATTCGGTGAGCTCAGCAGTTGAAAATGTCTAAATTACTGTTACGAGCGACGGGTTCCGGGATTGGAGTGAAACGCCAAGTCCAAATTTACAGAGTTTATTGGGTTTATCTTACACACGGTCCTCCTCGCAGGGTCCTCTTCGCGGAGTCCTCGACGCAGAGATTCCCCCTTGCACAGTCCTCGTCACAAGGTCCTCCTGACGGGGGTTCTTCTATACACTACTGTAGCACTGTTCAATTCGTCACTTTTATGACGTCACGACACGTCACCACTACGACGTCACGACACACGTCACAACTTTGACGACACGGCACAACACTGTCACTTGACTTTACTTTTCACTATTACTTTTCACTTCTTCCTTTTGGTTTCGCACTTTTCACTGTTAAACTCAGTACTGCCCTGTGGCCGCAAACTCGCCGGCTTATATAGCCCTATAGAATCTTCCAGAATATTGAATTTCGATCTTCATTTCGTTATTTCTTTGTTTCCTTCCAAACGCTTCTAATTATCTCTAGCTCCTCCCCCTTTCTCGAATATTCCTAGACACGGTTATTTTGTCTCTTTCCAAATATTCTTTCCAATTTTCCTTCTCCTTCTTTCCTCTGGAACATTCCTGAACAATATTGAATTGAAATCTAGAAATATTTTCGTCGGGGTGAGGTCTCGAACCCAGGACTTCTCGAATTTTCGGGATCGCACGTCCGACCGCTGAGCCACAAAGCTAATTGACAAACCCTCTGAATTTGTGAATGCCTTTTTACGTTTGCCGTTTAACCGCATCCGTGACATTACTATGGAAATATGCATCTTTCTACTGCTGATTTGACTCTCAAAAATTATACTCCAGGAGTGCGATTTTTTAAAGTCAAATCAGCAGTAGAAAGATGCATATCTCCATAGTAATTTTGACATTTTCAACTGCTGAGCTCACCGAATGAGATTCAAAAATCGCACTCCTGTATAGGCTGTGATGATGGAAGATATGGAAGTAAGTAGGTATGTCAAAGTATTGGTTTTTTATTAAGTTAAGTAAGTACATATTTTTGAAAAAAAAAAAATGTCTTTAGAACTTTAGTAATGAAGTCTAATAATCCCACGGTTGGACAAAGAATTCCCACGACAGATGGTTAGTTAAATATCATTAAAACCTATTTTATCAATTTTCGTCATTAAACATTGAAAAGCACATTATAATTTATGATAGCAATAACTCAATGACGCTGTCCCTTTCCAACTCCTAAACAATCATTACTCACATCCTTGTCACACCAACTGACCCAAGAAAGTCACTTTCTCCGGCACAAATTTTGCCGCGTTTTTTTGCTTTTTAAAGTCTCTATTTACTTTTATCTTTTGTAACTTCATTACTATCAACAAACATTGTTATCAATAGAGCAATAAAACGCAAACATAAAACCCCACATACACTAGATTACCTAAGCCACATCGTGGCCGCACATGGAACAGCAATAGTTTGATTATATAGGATTGATAATTATCTCGCCAAACACAACCAGCCAGTGACCGAAACAAAAAACAATGTTTTGTCTTTTTTGTTTCCGTAAGGGTTGAACTACACCAGGCAGCATAGCATCGCGTTTTTCCGTCGCTCCATCGTTTTCTGTCACTCAGAAACGTTATTTGCTAGAGCATATAAGATAGACGGAACACGATCGCACGCGGCGTGCTGTTCCGTGCTGTTCCGTTCCGTCTATCTTATATGCTCTAGCAAATGACGTTCCTGAGTGACAGAAAAGGATGGAGCGAAGGAAAAATGCGATGCTGTGCTGCCGTAGTTCAACCCGGTTTCACAACTGGCTATCTCGCTCTCGATTTCTTAGCTCCATCTTTCAACGTAAGCAAAAAGTTTTAAATCGGTTTTATCAACTCCTCACCTTAACAGCACCAGCGAGCAGCAGCAACTTCAGTATAACCATCGTGACGGCCAGCGTCTTGACGCCGACCAGGGCGGCGACCACGGCCCACGTGGACGCCGCTCCGATCTGGAACACCAGCGGGATCATGGCCGCCATCATCTTCTTGAACGGACGACCGAACGTTCTACCTGAGGATTAACAAAGACTTATATATCGTCAGTGACAGCCAAGCAGCTCTCAAAGCCTCGAACTCCTTTTATGTACACACGCTCTAAACTAATTCTAAGATCGAAGACCCTAAACAGACTTGGTCTTCATAAAAGTGTAGTTTGGATGGGCAGTGTCCAGGGTAATGAGAATGCTGACGAGCGGGCGAGGGCTGGGTCAGAACGAAAGATGGTTGTCCCAGAACCAAGAGTGGAAATCCCGGAATGCAGCATCAGAATGACCATTAAGCATAGCAGCATATGCTCACGACTTTATTCCCCGGGGGGGTAGTCAGAGATATTCTAAAACATCAGAACATCCACGTTTCACTAGTACCGAAACTCGGTCCGTGTGACGGGGAGTGAACCCGTCGCCACTTGTAATGGACAGTAGGTACAATACATGCCTCAAATTGAAGCATGCAGGTTTCCTCACGATGTTTTCCTTCACCAAAAAGCCAGTGGTGTTACAAATCGAACATCAATTCCGAAAAACTAATTGGTACGAGTCGGCCTGGACGGGGATCGAAACATGGCCTCCTGCAGGCAAGGTTAGTTGCCACTGGACCACCACGGCTTTTTTGGCCATTAAGGAATAGGCTGATAAAAGACACAGGCTGGAGTGACCTGGCCTTGCAGGTCTGCATCACTCTAAGAAAGGACTCTGGGCAAAAATGTTACGGTTCCATACACAAGTAGGTACTTAGGTAGATACCCGAAATGTCGGTTTGGGACATCAGGAGTGCGATTTTTGAATCTCATTCGGTGAGCTCAGCTGTTGAAAATGTCAAAATTACTACGGAGATACGCATCTTTCTACTGCTGATTTGACTTTCAAAAATCGCACTCCTGAAGCATGATTTTTGAGAGTCAAATCAGCAGTAGAAAGATGCATATCTCCATAGTAATTTTGACATTTACAACTGCTGAGCTCACCGAATGAGATTCAAAAATCGCACTCCTGATTTTATTTTCGCGTTTTCGGTTTTCCCATATAGGAAGTTGACTAGCATATTATGTTGGACCCTGTAGGTAAGTATAATAATAACAGAGACATGAACAATAATTTAAGGTTTTACAAATATTAGTTTTCCTTCGCCAGTGTCAGGTGATCGCCTTCACCTTGCTTTGTTTGTGTTTTATATTTACAAGTGTTATTGAGATGGCACTCAACTTGCACTTGGTCGGAGGTACCTAGGTGACGTCGTTGTTGAAAAAATGACGGCATAAGGTCAATTGGGTTGGCAGTGCGATTTTTGAATCTCATTCGGTGAGCTCAGCAGTTGAAAATGTCAAAATTACTATGGAGATATGCATCTTTCTGTCACCCGAAGTCAGGGAAGGGGCGGGCCTCCGAATCTTATTATATATCTTGGACAGTGTCATCTCAAGAAGAGAAGTCCTTTTTAAGAACCCCACGAACCAACTTTAGAAAAAGTATGATTGTCTAGAATGAGCCTCACTGTTTTACCGTATAAAACAAAAGGGGCCAAGTTTCATAGGTTGGTGTGCGTGAGGCGCCATACAAATTATGTATGTGTGCGTGTATATGTATAGGGTTTAGGAGCCAGTACTGGTTCCAATACTTTTCGACGCTTTTTTTTTTTTTTTTTTTTTTTATCTTCGACTGTCAATCTTGACATAATTTTATCAAAGAACCCAACCTGTGACCACCGTGATACCACAGATTATTCAATAGGTAACACCCAGTGTCAGTTTGGATGGAGGCCCCCCAAACTGGATGAAAGGTAATACCTATTTTATTTTCTTGAGCCCTGGGTCCGCCCTTGGTTTAACCCATAGAGAAATGACACGCTCCCCTAAGCTTTTTGTCTCCCCTCGCCCGTCCCTCACCCCCTTTGTCGGCGACATAATTTTCTATAGAAACAAGCCGATATGCCATCTCCTCTTACTCCATGGTTTAACCCAAGCTTGAGTTTGGTATGATTAAACTACCTCTATTCATAACACTAAACTAATGAAGTACTTACTTAAATTATAGTTTTTCGAGCCATCATAATTTCATTTCGTCATACCTACCTATTGTCAAGTGAAATTTGAACATAACTAAACATGAACTCACGCAATGTGAAAGTGTTCTAACATTTACTTTGTATTACTATCTCGCTATCTAAGATGTTAACTGGGTTATTGACTTTTCAATTTCAGTTTTACTTACATACCTACAACAACTATTACACTATGCTACAAGTTCAACGTGAATTCTTAAAATTAAAACTGCATGCAAGACAGTAGTTAGTAGTAAAATACCATCAGCACAGCCTATATACTTACGTCCCACTGCAGGGCACAGGCCTACCCTGATACACCCTGTATGTACACACGGCGACACATTCTATATACCAATAACCACGCTACGTACAAAACACAAAATAGTGCGGTAGAGAGCCTGCATAGACGCGGCTGCCGGCGCGGGCGCAGCGTGCCGTGAGACGAAACAACAACAACATACCGCACCCACTCGCACGATTCGCAGCGTTCAACTTCTAATAGTTCAAAGTCCAAACAGGGTAGCCTGAGCAGACGCCGTGTGTACGTTAGTCCACCACGCGTGCGCAATGCGGATTGGTAGAATTCACATACCATCAAAATTTCTTCTTCAGCGTATACTGGTATCCTCACGATGTTTTCCTGCACCGTTTGAGAGCAGTCGGCTTGACGCTTGAAGCTTATACTTAAGCAGCGATTACAGTACCCTACATTTAGGGCCGATTTCGGGAAACATTGATTGCTTTGATCGTTACACTTTAAAATAGAGAGCACAAATCAGGCAATGTATGCCGAAATCGGCCCTAAATGTAGGGTAATGTAATCGCCACAACACACATTTGCTCCCCTAAAAGTTGTTCAGTTTGATGGGTAGAGTATGTGGTGTAAAGGTGAATGATACTTTTCCTAACACCCCGTAGATAGAGGAGATATAGACATTATCGAAAATACTAAGAAAATTTACTTCTCAAAAACCAAACAAAGTCACCGACAGCACCTAGTCTTAAAACGAAGTAAAACATGTTATTGCAAGTATTAAGAACTCTCGGTCAATGTCAGCGAAACATCAAGGTTACTGGGTCAGCGTATAGTATAGGCGAATGAAATGGCCATCTTGAATCATTTGGGCTAATGATAGTATAGTAGATAGTAACACGATGAGATGCGTGTGTGATTTAACAGCTCTTCAGTTTATAAAACATCTTTACAGTGGTAAGAACTAGAACGATAAGAAGAACCATCTCATCGTATCAACGATTTTTAGGACCACTGGCGGTTAAACCACTCTGGAAGGGAAGATAGAGGGGAAAAGAGGCAGAGGAAGACCCAGACAGAGTTATCTAGCCCAAGTGAAGGAAAAGGTTGATGTCGTGTCGTATCAAGAACTCAAGACACTAGCGGAAAACAAACAAGAGTGGCGAATACTCCACCGACAAGAACGTAGCTCTTAAATAAGATGATGATGATGGCTGTTTGGTGACGGAAAACGTTTTGAAGGATCCTACATGCTTAGATTTAGAGCGAATCCTTGGCCGAAAAGTTCTGGAGTGGCGACCGCGTACCGGAAAGCGCAGCGTGTGTAGGTCCCCCACAAGGTGGACCGACGACCTGGAGTGCGATTTTTGAATCTCATTCGGTGAGCTCAGCAGTTGAAAATGTCTAAATTACCATGGAGATACGCATCTTTCTAATGCTGATTTGACTTTCAAAAACCATGCTTCAGGAGTGCGATTTTTGAATCTCATTCGGTGAGCTCAGCTGTTGAAAATGTCAAAATTACTATGAAGATATGCATCTTTCTACTGCTGATTTAACTTTCAAAAATCATACTTGAGGAGTGCGATTTTTGAAAGTCAAATCAGCAGTAGAAAGATGCGTATCTCCATAGTAATTTGAACATTTTCAACTGCTGAGCTCACCGAATGAGATTCAAAAATCGCACTCCTGGTGAAGGCAGCGGGAGCCCTTTGGATGAGGGCAGCGCAGGACCGGTCGTTCTGGCGATCCTTGGGGAAGGCCTATTATATGTCCAGCAGTGGACGTCCATCTGCTGAGATAATGATGAATCCCTACACCGTCTGAAAAGATTTCTGCGGGAAGCCGTGAAGATTGGGCGACATGGAAGGCACTCAACAGATTGCGAACGGGAGTTGGGCGATGCAAAGATAATCTGCGGAGATGGGACGTATTGCCGGCCGATGCGTCTGTGGAATGTGGATGTGGTCAGGTGAAAACTACTCGACATCTATCGCAGTGTAGCCTGTGCCCTGTGTCTTGCTCCCTCTAGGACCTTAAGACTTCCCCTCGAGGAATAGAGGTGGCCAAGTATTTTAAAGACAAAGTGTAATCACCTTGACACGAGAAAGAAGAAGAAGATTTTGAGGCTATCCAAGCCAAATATTAGGTTTTCTAGGGCTTCGCTGATACAACGGAGACCTAAGTAAGATTGATTAAATCGCAACGTCTCGGACGGGCTGGGAACGTTGAAAGAATGGACGAAAACGAGATGGATCGACTAAGTTGAGGAAGATCTGAGGGCCATGGCATAGACGACACATTTTTCGCTTACGCTTATTAGACTGGACATTGCCTACAAAGAACTGATCTTGATAAGATGACGTCAGCACATGCGAAACGGAGTCTAGGGCAAGAACATTGTATGCTACATGTGAGGTAAAAAGTTGGTGGGAAGGGAAGGGAGTGTCCATACTGTGTGTAGTAATGTACCACTTTTTCTTATGCTGTGGCCATGAGACTTTACCATCTGGAGATGGAAAGCCAGGTATTGTGACAGGATGGAATTCAATTGTAAAGGAGGCCAGGAATCAGGATCCACCAAAGGTTGTAGCGTCGGAGAAAGTAAAAGTTAAGTTAAGCAGCATGAGGCTTTTGTCATCAATACAGTAAGTGCTTTAGTAATGACTAAGCTACGAAATTAGCGAAGTTAGAAAAGACGAAATTAGGTTACAATCAAAAGTAGCTCGTCTATAAATATGAGAGTACAATTCGTTACTGACCAAAACATTACTGAGATAGACACGAAGATAGCGCGTCGTAGGTGGCGTCGGTGTGGTATGGACCCTCAATCATTGAGGGACCGGGTTCAAATCTGCACGGACAACATGCCATGTACCAATGAGTTTTTCTAACTTACTTACGTAATACCGACTGCTCTCAAACGTTGAATGAAGGAAACATCGTGAGGAAACCTGCATACGCTGAAGAAGAAATTCTAATGCGCTTGTGAAGTCTACGTACGTTCTATTAATGTAGATGATGATTTTCAAAAAAACATTACCAATTAAAATTCTTTTCGCTTTCATAACGAAGTAAATGGTTTTGTAGGTTAAAAAGAAATTGTCTAAAACACATGGCTTCTAAAAAACGAATTGTAAGTTATTTAGGTCAAAGAATGCATTGTTAATTATAAAACATTTAAACCGACTTGAAAACGAAAAATAAGTAATTAATATTACTACCAGGAGTGCGATTTTTGAATCTCATTCGGTGAGCTCAGCAGTTGAAAATGTCAAAATTACTATGGAGATACGCATCTTTCTACTGCTGATTTGACATTCAAAAATTGTACTCCTGAAGTATGATTTTTGAAAGTCAAATCAGCAGTAAGTAGAAAGATGCATGGGAACGCTTTTGTATGAGATTTAAAAACCGTTCAAACTCACCGATGACATTCAAAAATCGCATCCCTGGTGTCAGAGTTTATTCAAACTGCCTTACGGCCTCTGACGTGGTTTTTATGTAACGACTACTACCACCAGAGATACTAGCCGGGACCAACGTCCTAACGTGCTATCCGAAGCACGGAATCATTTTTTCTTTTCAGACAATCAAGTGATTCAGCCTGCAATGTCCTAACCAACTGGGCAAAAACGCACAAAGTGATATATCACTAGGTAGGTGTCCCCCGTGGGAATCGAACCCACGGCCTCCGTGAAAAGAGCCCAATCGTGACTTTTCACAAATCTATTTAATTCAATCACAATTTTATTATAATTAAGTAATTAATTGTTATACTTACTCTTAATCACAATTCATCATCAATTAATTTGTCTCAATCTTTAGTCGCCCCAGCAATTAAATTTTGACCAACTTAATACCTACACTTTGGTCAACTAAGGCTCTGCTATCCCTATTAGGAGTAATTAACGTGATTATAATTGAATTTTACACATATTGTATTACCTAATTTAGATAAGCATATTTTAACTCTTTTTGTCTTAATGACTTTAAGTTATTATGTTTTATCTTTCTCTCCTAAAAAGTTAGTGAAACTAAGTGATTATAAAATAATTATCTTAACAAAGACTTATTTTGTGCATGTGGCGGTGTGAGATGTAAACTAGAGACTAATTTACTTTCTTTTTAAATGCGATTTAATTAGACCCAAATTTATAAATGTAGAGGTCTTGAGATAATGGAAATTTGGAGTGCCCAAACAAATGGGTTAAAAATAGTTCTGAAAAAAATATGTTTGTTTGTTTGTCCCTTATGCGTCCTACTGCGATTTGCCTATATCTTTCTACTGATTGCGAAGAAACTTTGGTGGGTAGTTGTTTGGTATGGTTAAGTAAGTCTGTAGTGAACCTGCCTGCTGTGCCGAGCGTCGCGGGTTCGAATCCCGTAAAGGGCAAATATTTGTATGATGAGTATGAATATTTGTACCCGAGTCATGGATGTTTGTATCTGTATATGTATTCTATATCGTTGTCTAGTTATCATAATACAAGTCCAGGCTAGATTCTGGAACTTTAAATGTGACTAGATAATTTGAGTGAGAATGTCCAAGATATATTCCTATATATAATTCAATAAGCGCAGACAAACTATACTTCATTTCAAATAAGGACGAAACGATTTTCAGGTTCCTATATACAGGGTGTAAGGAAAAGTATCATTAACCTTTAATACATACTCTACCCATCAAACTGAACGACTTTTACTACGAGTATGTGAGCAAACCTGTCAGGAGTGCGATTTTTGAATCTCATTCGGTGAGCTCAGCAGTTGAAAATGTCCAAATAACTATGGAGATACGCATCTTTTTACTGCTGTTTTGACTTTCAAAAATAGCTCTCCTTGAGTATGATTTTTGAAAGGCAAATCAGCAGTAGAAAGATGCGTATCTCCATAGTAATGTTGACATTTTCAACAGCTGAGCTCACCGAATGAGATTCAAAAATCGCACCCCTGATGCGAATGATGTTTTCATATTGTAAAAAAGATGCATAAGAATATTAATGAACATTGATAATACGGTAAGCTGTAGACCACATTTTATAGAACAAAAAATACTGACTTTAACTTCCATATTGAAACATGTATCTTTGTTAGGAACAATCCACATTTTTGCAGACGAGTTAAGGACATTCTACGAGGCACAGAGATAGACTGGCACCCCCAGTCTAGACTCGTTTTGGATAGCACTAGTCCCCATGTAATGTGCGTAAAAATTTTCAATAATATTACAATTGACATAAAGAATGAGCCAAATAATATTAAATTTAATAAAAAATTGAAATCACATTTAACGACAAAGTGCTTTTAGAGCCTGAAATAATTTTTTGATACTTAATAGAATATAAGTTAGGGTGAATATGTATGCATTGATATTTATAACAGATTATTTGGAAATCTTAGAATTTGCTATTGTGACTAAGTATTTGTTTTGTAATTTTTTCTTAAGAATTTTCTATTTTTGGTGTTTAAATTGTATTTTGTTTTAATGTATTAGGTAACTATGAAATTGATAACAATGCACTTATTCGAACTTGATCATAATGAATTAATGTACCTACCGGATAATCTTATTGTATAACGCGAATACTTATATACAAGGAGTTACAAAAATACAAATAAACCTTTAAGGGGGTGGTTTAGACCATCAAACTGAACAACTTTCACTATGGGACCAATATCGAAATCGCGAAAAAAAAATTGATGTTCCATACTCTACAAATCGTTTAGAGCTAAAATATGATGATTATTTGAATGACCAAAATGTCTGGTCTTGACAATGTTACACTATGTAATTCAATATTTGTACTTTGTATATTTTGTTTTGTTTAAAAGAAGTGTGTTGTAGAGTTTCTGGCCGCATCTTCTCTACAACGGAACACCTTCCGAAGCGGTGGTAGAATCAAAAATGACGTCAGAAAGTTATCTATGTGATATTATTTTGAATAAAAAATTTTGACTTTGACTTTGACTTATGAATATGAATATGGTATGGGATTTCATTTTTTTTTTCGCGATTTCTTTGTTGGTCCCATAGAGAAAGTTGTTCAGTTTGACGGTCTAAACAACCCCCTTAAGAGTTTTAAATATTTATTGTTACTTATATGTTATGAAACACCCTGTATTATTAATGTTAGCTTTTTAGTTGCATGTTATTGCGGTGCCCTAACAGGGTGTCATGTCGAGAACTTATCCCAATGTATTAACTATGTACACATGATAAGTAATAAAGAATATGAATAAGAAGTTGTTCAGTTTGATGGGTAGAATATGTGGTGTAAAGGTTAACGATATTTTTCTTTACATCCTGTGTAGCTTTATGGCCAATAATTTGCAAACATAAGAAAGACATACTATCCGACATATCTTAGACGTAAAGCTTTCTAATGGGGGTATATACAGAACGACACCCAAGTAGAGATCTCTTCTTAAGTAAAGATAGACGAGGACGCAAGTATACGTTGTATGTATTTGCATCCTTTTCTATCTATACTCAAGAGATCTCCACTTGAGTGTCGTTCTGTAATACCCCCCTAAAGGTGTTATTACACTTGGCTAAATTTAGATACTAACAAGAGGGACAGAGCTATAGGTTAGAACGGGAGGTACTTACAACGTCCCGTTCTAACCTATAGCTCTGTCCCTCTTGTTAGTATCTAAATTTAGCCAAGTGTAATAACACCTTAAGAAAGTAACGCTCAGTTGCAGGAACGCTCATTAAAGTTAATCCTCCATTAAATCTCTTGCTGTCACTTTTTGTCTTGTTGACGTAGTAAAAGCTAGCAATTTAATGGAGGATTAACTCTAATGAGCGTTTCTGTAATTCAAAATAACCTTAAAATTTCATTGCTATTTGAAATGGAGTACCTATAGGTGGTAACAACTGGTTCGGTATAAAAAAGGTATTGAGTAATTATGTATAGAGCAGACAACGCGAATAAAATCAGTGCACCATGATCAGCAGTGTGGGGCGCGTGCTGGGAGCGTCAGGCTGCGACGAGCGCCTGGCACAGGCTAAGTGGGTTAGAGCGCGTGCACCCTAACAAGTGTTACACAACATTACTTCTCGGTAGCTTCTCTAGTTAAGTACCTCGATGAAAAAAGGTCTTCTTTTTCTTTATCTAGGTATTGCGCAATGAAGTTTGTTCTAGTTCTCTACGTATTTAGAACGTTTCACTTCAGTAAACATGGAAATGGTTGCAAGTTTTTTTCTTTTTTACAATCTTTTGTTGAAACTACACCGTTTGTGGTGTTGTGATTTGTTTTGATTTTGACGGGGTTCCGTACGATAAGGGTGAAAACGGGACCCTATTCATAACAAAAGCCAGCCTACGTTCTCCGTCCGTCCGTCCTTCTGTCTTCAGGGATGCGATTTTTGAATGTCATCGGTGAGTTTGAACGGTTTTTAAATCTCATACAAAAGCGTTCAAATGCATCTTTCTACTGCTTATTTAACTTTAAAAAATCACACTCCTGAATTATGATTTTTGGAAGTCAAATCAGCAGTAAAAAGATGCGCATCTCCGTAGTTATTTTGACATTTTTAACAGCTTAGCTCACCGAATGAGATTCAAAAATCGCTCTCCGGGCTGTAACTTTTAAACCATAATAGCTAGACAGTTGAAATTTTCACAGAATGTGCGTTATTAAGACGGATTTGCTAACAAATAAAAATGCCCTCTTACAAGAAACTATACTGCATTCCAAATAAGGACGAAAATATATTCCGATTCCTATACCTATAGCTTTCTGGCCAATTCTGATTAGCAAATATGATTTATTTATGAGTAAGATATACTATCCAACATATCTTGGACATTACTAAAGCTGTTCTAAGAATAAGTGAGAGGAAGTGCTTCAAATCTCTGTTTCTGTAATTCAAAATGGCCTTAAAATTTCGTTGTTATTTGGAATAGAGTATAGTTTTTATCAAGCTGTTTTCTTCTCGCTCTATCGTAAAAACGGTAATACATACAAGCGTTAAACTTGGTGTGATTATAGAGCAAACTCTACAGTATAACAACAAATAATAAAAAGTCTGCCAAGTGTGAGTCGGTCTCACGCTTGTCCCGGAGAAAACAAAACTTTTTGTAAGTTAAGGCCCAATAGTAGGACGAAATACCTTGGAGGCCTCTTTCTATTCTTGGATAGTTTATCTAGTGAAATCATAAATAATTGAACACACGATTGGAATTACTTCACTCGACAGAAAATCGTCACAAAGATGACGTATTTACATGTATTTTTAAAAAAAAATCACGTTTTAGTAGAGCTTAAATAGTTTCCGAGTTTTTTTATTTATACTCACATATTAACCATGTCTGTCTGTCTGTTTATGTTTGTTTGTTTGTTCGCGCATCACGCAAAAACTACGGAACCGATTTTGAGATGAAACTTTTTTTGTTTGATAGCTTATGATCTGACTTAAAATCTGATAAGTATAATAATTTGTGCGAACGAAGTCGCGGGTAAACACTAGTACAACATAAATTTTTGTTTCAAATTTGAACAATAGTGGTGTTGGTGTAATAACTTATAACAGTAGAAGGTAACTAAAGTTCCTTTTTTGTTTTGATTTTTTACATATCTTAAATCATCTTGAAACAAGTTAGTTCTTCTTATGAAACATTGACTTACACTCTAGCGATAGACCGGACCTTTCATAGAAGCAACATGTTCCACTTGAATGAGGTGGGCGCACCGCATTTATGTTCCCAAGTTCACTTCGTCACTATGGCAATGACAGACCGCGATGTGTCATTTTGTGTGACATGTTGTTTGTTTGAACGAGCTCGTCTATCGCTAGAGTAGGGGAGTTGTGCTTAAGATGACATAGTCAGATAAGATGACACACCAGCAATATCGGTTTAAATATTGGCACTGAAGGACTACGAGTGATGTTCTAGAGTCGGCTTACAGGTGTCGCTAGTATTGAACTTCAATATGGTGGACAGTGAACGTGTATTTTATCGTAGTGCCGGTTTTTGTGATTTTCATGTGAAAAAAAGTTTCATCGCGTTTTTATTTGGTGGTGAAAATACACGTAAGGTAAGGATCTTCTAATTGAACTAGTTTTTAATGTAATCTAGGATTATTATAGGGCCTAAATATTGGTAAAAGCATATTCGAACCTTAAAGTTTTTGTTGCGACAGTTGAATTAAATTTGCATTCAATATTGGTCAAGATGACATACCAGACGTGGGTATACGTGTGTATCTTATACAATATTATTGTATAAGATGACATACCGTAAAAGTCTGAGATGACATACTGTGTCATCTTACACCATAGATATGTCATCTTAAACACGTCGACCATGCGTGCTATTTGTTTGCTTTTTTCATTTTATATTATGTTTATTGCCCTAAAATTGAAACAATTTAATTGTATATGAAACGTTAATGAATATACGCAAGATTCGAAACTCAGATGTCTTCATTTATTTCAACTATGTATCTTGAAAGTAAAAGTATGTCATCTTAAGCACAATTCCCCTAGGTATATGTCACTGTTATGAACCATATCAACACAAATTATAAAGTTATTAAACCGCATAGGTAGGTAAATACAAATTTTTAAGTATAATATCGTCAAAAAACCGGTCTCGTTGATGTCTTTTGTATGGAAGACTTATATCGAAGCAATCGTTATTTAAAATAAGTACTTACTGGGTAGATTTACCGGTGACTTCGTCCGTATCGGCTCTCAGTGGCGAGAAGAAATTTGTACTTAAGTACCTGGTTTTAAGTCTAATCATAAGCTTTTAAACACAAAAAGTTTCATTGAAATCGGTCTAGTAGTTTGTTTTTGCTTGATGCTTAACAGACTGACAAAAAAAATCAAAAATCTGTGATTTGGAGTCAGGAACAACTAGACACCATAACGTTACATAACCTTTTTTTTTGTAAATAGCATATGCTCACGACTATAGTCCCCGAAAGGGTAGTCAGAGATGTTCTAGATAGATATTTTTTCCATCCATCCTATCTAGGATGGACTCAAAGGTGGAAAAGATTTCCATACCTATCTATGGAAAACAACTGTCAAAATATGTAAATTAAATTAATTAAGTAAAGCCTGACCAGGAAAATAAAAAACCTGGATTGGGGGCGTTACAATCGATTGTCACCTTTAATGTTAGTGTTCCAAGTACAAAAATTAGTTCCAATGATTTTCCGCAACATGGCGAGGTTTTTTATTTTCCTGGTCAGGCTTTAATTAGTTACTTACCAACTGATACATCTTCCAAACTTCTCGATTCTGCATTTTCAAATTTCTCATCAACAAAATATTCACTTTGGTTAAAATTCGCATTTTCCTCCTTTCTTCTTTCAATTTTACTATCATCTACATTTTTGGTGCTTTCTATTCTGTTTTTACTAACCACATCACTATCACTACTTCCGTTTACTAATATCAAATTAAAAAATAAACATAAAAAGAAAAAAGTCAATTTCACGTCCATTTTTCTCTTTTTAATCAACAATAAATGAAAACATGGTAGAAACCATTTAATTATTTCTTTTAAATCCATCATTTTATTTAAGAAGTTTGTTTATAATCGTATTTATGAGAAAACCACGCGTGTTTATTTTTAAAATGGCGCGGGCGTCATTTCGCGCCAAACGCAAAAGTTGTACTGACAAGATATGCGATGGCATTCATTTCCTCTTTCTCCAATAAGAACCGCTATACACGGCAAAACTTTCGCTTTTCTTCATTGATATTCTAGACAACGTCTCCGACGTCTTTTAGAACAATTTTAAGTTAATGCCCATGGATCTTACACTCCAAAATTAACATTTTTGGAGAAAATTTTCGAAAGCCTTTTGTGTTTTTTTGACTGTGATTTTTTAACAAATGCTTATTTTGCATAATTTCAAGCTCCGTCGAATTATTCTCAGTTGTCATTTTGTTCTTTACATAACAAAGTTTAAAGTGAAAAGAATCTGTGAGTTTAAAAATATTTGTAACAATAGCCTAACAGGCAACTTCGGAGACATTATTTAAGTCTTAGTTACTTATAACAAAACCCATACCACGTAGCCTCGTAGCAAGTTTTGCCGCGAGTAGTTGTCTTTCGCGTGGTGTTCGCGTTCGGCTTGCCACGAGGCTCCGCAATCTCTTCTCAGCTGATTTTTTGCTCAAAAACAATCTTTGTGTTTGGGATTAGACAGATAGGTACTTCCACAAACTAAATCGCTAAAATGCAGTGCTAATGCAATAGTCCATTAAATCTAGATTAAATCATAAGTAAATAAAAAAAGGATAAGATTCAGAAACAATTATTTTGAGCGTGAGTTAAGAGAATATTATTCCGAGAGCGAAAATGCGCGCTCCATACAAACGTACTATGGTGATATTTTCAATACTAACCAATTAAAGTCCATGAAATTTTGCAGAAACAATTTAGAAACTAATCTCTATGCTTCTATAGAGTCAGCTTTTCGTTAAAATATACAGTTTCAATGCTAGGATTAATTTAAGATTTGTATGGAAATCTTTGAGGCACTGTAACTTGAAAACTATACATTTTAACGAAAGTCTGACTCTATACAAGCATAGAAATTTGTTTCTAGATTGTTTCTGCAAAATTTCATTGACTTTAATTGGTTAGTATTGAAAATATCACCATAGTATACGTTTGTATGGAGCGCGCTCCGAATAATATACCCTTAAGTCTAGGTAGGGTCGAAAATGTAGGTAAATATGGATTTTGCATAGGGATTTTGACATTATGTACGGAAGTAAGAACTAAGAAGTCTTTGAATCTCGACCTTTAAGGCCTCCGCTCATTGCAGCGATATTATCGAGCGATAATATCGCTGCGATTTTGCGATAATTGTTCTCAGTACATTTTGTATGGGGACGCGCGCGATCCTACACACTGCCGCGATATTATCGAGCGATAATATCATTGCGATTTTGCGATAATTGTTCTCAGTACATTTTGTATGGGGACGCGCGCGATCCTACACACTGCCGCGATATTATCGAGCGATAATATCGCTGCGATTTTGCGATAATTGTTCTCAGTACATTTTGTATGGGGACGCGCTCGATCCCACACACTGCCGCGATATTATCGCAACCTGACGCAATCTCTTTCTACTACATTCAGTGAAGGGCGCATGCGTGACGCGAATCGCAGAATCGCTGCAGTGTGTAAGGTGTCGCGATATCGCTGTCGATAATATCGCTCGATAATATCGCTGCAATGTGCGGAAGCCTTCAAACTCAATTCACGTTCAATAGAAATCTCCAAAGCTTTGCCCAAAGACAAAATGTCGGCCTACGTTACATGATTTAAGTTAAAATCTAAATAAACAGAGCCATTAATAAACATAATTAACTATTTGTATTTTGAATTTCAAATACATAATAATTTTGGCTTGAGAATCGACGGAATTGCATAATATTTCAAATTCAAATAAAATTAGTTTATTGCCAAAATCAAGCTTGTTATTCAGTACCTAATACTTTGCCCGGAGTGATAGTTCCTGTCTTTCACACTGCTCATATATACAAGAAACAGTGACAACATCATATTTAAACATGTTTAAAGCCCGACCAGAAAAATAAAAAACCTCGACGCCATGTTGCGGAAAATCATTGGAACTAATATTTGTACTTGGAACACTGATATTAAAGGTTATAGTCGATTGCAGCGCCCCCGAACCAGGTTTTTTATATTTCTGGCTTTATATTAATTCATGCCTAAATACTTCTTGGTGCAAGCCAGCCTTAGTTACATATAAATATGAACCTACTTTTCGGCTTAGACCGGACCATCCCATTTCGTCAAGTGGGTGCTAGAACGATGGGTGTTATGAGGCAACTAAGGGATAAGATTTCTTATGCAATGCTTTTGTGGGCTGGTCACCTAATCATCACTTGATACGTAATTCCAAATTGAAACCTTCATGCTAAGGGTACTTGCTGTATGCTTAAATTGTAATGCAAGACACCGTATATCCCTTAGTCACCTCACGGATGATCAAAGGTAGTTGTAACAATTCCTAACATTGCAATTAAACAGTTAACATATGATAATTTTATACCGAATGCGTCTCTAGACGCATCTTGAGAACGCACTACGTGTGTAGCGGTAAATTTACCGTTACCGAATGGGCAAAGATGACCGCATGAGTTTCAATGAAACACTTATAGCGAGCTTATAGAACTTATTTTTATTTATTGCAATTTTTGTTTTGGAAACTTGATTGTAGTTTATTGTATTGTAACCAAAGAGGTTAAAAATAATTTGATTGTAACAGAAAAGTCTTAAAGTGTAAACAAAGAATTAACCTCAATTTTAAATTTCTTAAGACGTTTCCCTGAACTCTTTCAGAGCCGCCTCATCTCTACTAAACTCTTAGATTATCAAGATAGACAGTCAAAGCTACGAAAGCGTCGAAAAAAATAGGAACAGTAAACCCTATACATATACACGCACACATACATAATTTGTATGGCGCCGCACGCACACCAACCTAAGAAAGTTAGCCCCTTTTGTTTTATACGGAACAAGTGTGAGGCTCATTCTAGACATATACTTTTTCTAAGACTAAACTATGTAATTTTACTTACCTATTTTTGACTGGATTGTCCTTCATTATGTCACTGTGGTGCCTCAATCAGGAAATCGCACTTTTGTATGGGAGGACCAACAAATATTCTCGTTACCACAGCATAACTATATTGGTTCATATAGTTATGCTCTGGTATTATTTTACCAATCCAATTATTTTTCTAACGCACGTCAGTAAAAATAACTTTCACTTAGATTAATTTATGACGCCGGTAACTAACTAGATAAGTAATTAGAATCACTCGTAGTTTCTTTTGCGTGACTTTTTATTGCTTTTCGTCATGATTGTAGGAAATGTTATGCGATGAAATTTAACTTACTATATAGGCCTACTTAAAGGCTTGAAGTTGAAAGTATATAGTATAGTATATTCAAAAGTACCTAACGTTTACTTCAAGCCTTTACCTATATCTCCGTTCGGACTGAGTTTAGAGATATACGTCATAACAAGTTTTGATTGTAACTTTATTCTGGAGTGCGATTTTTGAATCTCATTTGCTGAGCTCAGCAGTTGAAAATGTCAAAATTACTATGGAGATATGCGTCTTTTTACTGCTGATTTGAGTCTCAAAAATCGCACTCCTGGAGTATGATTTTTGAGAGTCAAATCAGCAGTAGAAAGACGCTTAACTCCATAGTAATTTTGACATTTTCAACTGCTGAGCTCACCGAATGAGATTCAAAAATCGCAACCCTGATCTTTAATATTCAAGTTTCGATTGACGGCGGCGCTAAAAAAATTGGCGATAAGAAAAAGGCGCCATTTGTAGGCATTGTCTTTTGTCGTGGTGTGCCTACGTGTTTACCTCGCCTCCCGCTAAGTGTCTAAACACATTATGCCGAAAGTACGCGACCGAAGTTCGGCACGATTACGCCAGCAATGCTATTTGAATGAACGACGACACATTATGCCGAAATTACGTTGCGTTATAGCGTACAGCCGAACTTCGGTCGGGCGTAAGTTCAGCGGCAACTTAGTCTGTAGTGCACACATTATACGCGAGTTTACGCGACCGAAGTTCGGTTCGATTGCCGACGAAAATCCGGGGGCGGGGACTGAACAAAGTTACGCAAGTTTACGCAACTGAATTTCTGCCGCGTAAGTTCGGCGCTTATGGTGTGTCATATTACCCGAATACGTCGGAACATGGTCGGAACGTAAACTCAGCCGCGGATCTTCGGTCGCGTACTTTCGGTATAGTGTGTTTAGACACTAAAAGTGGCAGAATTTGTTCGGTGAATTAGCACCATGACAACTCCACTGTTATATTCTCTAAGTGTAGGACACACTTGCAGAACGTTCCGCGCCGAACGTTCCGTTCAACACGCGTCTAGTAGGAAAAATGGCCCGTAATGGCGCGTACTGGTGTGTCGCCGGTACGGTATGGGGAAAAGCGTTGCGCGCGCGCGTTCCTCAGGTGTGCCCCTACACTAAGGTGAAAAATGATTTGCGCTGCACTTCGTCAGGTGTGTGCCGGCCCTAACAGTGCGAGAGACAAGTCGATAAACTTAGACACAGGCATCGTGCTAGTAGTCTCTCTGGAAAAGCTCTATAATGTAGAGCTATAGGTACAGGATGTAACGAAAAGTATCATTAACATTTAAACCACATACTATACCCATCAAACTGAACATACTATGGTAGCAAACGTATTGGTTTTCTCTCTTGGTAAAAGTTGTTCAGTTTTATGGGTTTGTTCAGTTGAAAGGTTAATGATACTTTTCCTTAAACTTTTGTATACAACAAAAACAACAAAACTTGACATAACAATTTTTATTTTAGATAAATTACACAACGTAGAACAAATAATAGTTTATAACTATACTAGAAAACTGAATTAATAATGTATTCATTTTTAACGTACATTTTAAAATAATTAAGTTAAATAATATTGTGTTTTTTTAACTCCATAACATAATATTGTAATAATGATAAAACATTTTAGAAATAGTCGCGATTCTGTACCGCTAATATCACGCGATGGTATACAGGAGAGCGATTTTTGAATCTCATTCGGTGAGCTCAGCTGTTGAAAATGTCAAAATTACTATGGAGATAAGCATCTTTCTACTGCTGAGTTGACTCTCAAAAATCGCTCTCCTGTAGTATAATTTTTGGAAGTCAAATCAGCGGTAGAAAGATGCATATCACCATAGTAATTTTGACATTTTCAACTGCTGAGCTCACCGAATGAGATTCAAAAATCGTACTCCAGGGTCCAACTAAATATGCTGACACTTTTTTGGGGGGATGATCAGACCATCAGACTGAACAGCTTTCTCTATGGAACCAAGACCGAAATCGCGAACAAAAAATTTGCTGTTCCATACTAAACTGCAAACCGACTTGAGATAAATGTATGGGACAGCAGATTTTTTTTTCGCGATTTCGATGTTGGTTCCATAGAGAAAGTTGTTCAGTTTGATGGTCTGATCATCCCCTTAAAAAAGTGTCAGCATATTAAAAAGGACCCCACAGATACAGTCGTGATTCAGCACCGATACAGTCGCAATTTAGCACCGATTCAGCCGCGATTCAGTCACGCGTTGCAAATGCGACGCGCTTCTATAACGGGAAATGCACAAGCGCTTTTCGGATACAAAAAGACAAAGATCTCGCAGATTTTGTATGAAAATTATATCAAAATTTATGTCCGGAACGTAAATGGTAAGAAACGTGACTTTATGAAATAAAGCATGTACCTTGCATTGGAATCTATACAGGGTGTAAAGTAGGTAGTAATATACAGGGTGAAATTGATATCATTAGCATCCTTTCAAACTAAGAGTCTACCCATCAAACTGAACAACTTTTAGTATGGGAGCAAACGTGGTTAAATCGTTCTAGGAGCAAACGAATCGGAGCAACAAAAAAATCTGCTGTCCCATACATTTGAGTCAGGTAGGCAGCGGCAGCGGGTGCAGTTTAGTATTTGTGACAGCAGATTTTTTGTTGCTCCGATTCGTTCTCTCCCATAGTAAAAGTTGTTCAGTTCGATAGGTAGACTCTTATTTTAAAAGGAAGCTAATGATATCAATTTCACCCTGTATAAATTGAAGGCCTAAACCACCCTTTAACTATTATAAAACCCTCCTTTTACACCCATGTATTGGTTGTTGATCATGATTGACTGAAAGATTTTGAGCAAAACTGACCAAACTCCATACAAAATCTGTGAGGTCAATCACAAAATCAACGAAAATAAAAATAAAAAATTATACAGCAGTCTTAAGACTGAATTAAAACCTTATTATTTAAGCCTTAAAGGTCATTTTATTAAATATAGTAGGAAACAGTTTTATAAACCGAGGAGTTTTTTATTTTTGATAAAATTGCAAGAAAATAGGATTTACTAAACACTTTTTGATACAGTTTTTAAATCGGACTAAGACTCTACATTTTAATTATATACTTCCCATACAAAAGAGGTGACGTTTTTTTTAAACTTATTAAAGTTGTTGAATTCGAAAAACATCAATTTTGAATACTTATTCAATAGATTAAAAATTATAAAATACACGGTGTTAAGAAATCAACAGAAAATCTAAAAATAGAACTGATAAATGAAAAATAATAGATATTGCAACATGACAAAATTAGCATACATTTTACGTTCATTTCTTAAAACACCCTGTTATAATGTATGGGGAGTTTTCTTCACAGATTTGATATGATTTTTAAATCTAATCACTTAGTGTAGGGACACACTTGCGGAACGTTCAGCGCCGAACGTTCCGTTGAATACGCGCGCAACGCTTTTCCCCATACCGGCGGCGACAGACAAGTACGCGCCATTTTTCCTAGCAGACGCGTATTAAACCGAACGTTCGGCGCGGAACGTTCCGCAGCGCAGGTGTGTCCCTACATTTACATTCGTGTACATTTGACTCATATTATATGCGTTTTGCGGATTATACAGGGTGTAACAAAACACCCTAGTAATACCTAACTTTCAATTACTAACTACATTTTAAGGGTGTAATTGAGACAATAAAACTAAACAATTTTCCTTAAGGATATATTATTCGGAGCGCGCTCCATACAAACGTACTATGGTGATATTTTCAGTACTAACCAATTAAAGTCAATGAAATTTTGCAGAAACAATCTAGAAACAAATTTCTATGCTTGTATGGAGTCAGATTTTCGTTAAAATGTATAGTTTTCAAGTTACAGTGCCTCAAAGATTTCCATACAAATCTTAAGTTAATCCTAGCATTGAAACTGTATATTTTAACGAAAATCTGACTCCATAGCAGCATAGAGATTTGTTTCTGCAAAATTTCATTGGCTTTAATTGGTTAGTATTGAAAATATCACCATAGTATGTTTGTATGCAGCGCGCATTTTCGCTCTCGGAATAATATTCTCTTAAGAAACAGTGGTCGAACAATAAAAAATGATGGAAAATCCATTGGTCGATCCGCAATTTCGAGGTCCACAAAATACACCCTTAACAGTTGAACCTCATTTAATAGCACAGCATCGCATATTTCCGTCGCTCCATCCTTTTCAGTCACTCAGGAACGTCATTTGCTGGAGCATATAAGATAGAAGAAACGCGATCGCGCGCGATGGCATGGCTGCGTGCGATCGCGTTCCGTCTATCTTATATGCTCTAGCAAATGACGTTCCTGAGTGACTGAAAAGGATGGGTGCTGTGCTGTGTAATTTAGTTCAACCCTAAAACTCGAACTCCCCATACAAAATTCAATTCTGCACCATTAAATAACATAACCAAAAACGCTACTACATCTGCTGAGTAGAATTCCCGTTCCAAGTGTTATTATCATCGTCAGCTCTTTCCCCAGAGAGCCTGTGCACATTACCCCTACGCCTTACCCCTCCGACGCCCCCTACGGGACCCCCTGGAGAGGGGGAGGTACCTCGAGAGGCGGCTGGGGGTCCTGAGGGGAAGAGACGGGAACGAAGCCAGGTGTAGAGCTGCTGAGACGGATCGAAAATGAAGCTTGTTAGGAATTGACTGAAGATTGCTGTGGACAGAAATAGGACTTTTAAATCGGGTTTAGAATGATAGTAGATTACACACCGAGGACAGGAAAGTAAGAAAGCTCTCAGATGTCATGTTATCTGTAAACAAACATGTGATCTGTACAGTAGGGCTATTGTGTAAGCTTCCGATTATATCGTTTACAAAATCGATAACGTTTTATGACTGTACTAGCCAATTTTTAAATAATATTTTGTTTCTGTGATCATCGTGTTCATTATCTGAGATAAATTAACGAAATATTAAGAAGCAAAATCGTCAAGAACTGCCAAAACACCGTGTCGATTTGATACCGATTGAATCGGGTATAGTTACACAATAACCCCCCAGAGGCTTTCTTATTTACTGTCCGAGGTTAGTTTACTATTTTTCTCCGCGACGGAGATGGAAAGCGGCAACTTCGTTTAGCGCAGCGGGACGAAAATTGACGCTTTCCGTCCGGAGGGGAGAAAATATTATAATATTAATAACAGATCTTACAATAAAATAACATGCAAAAATATTATTCTTGTGTACACACGGCGACAGGTCAGGTTACCCTGTTTGGACTTTGAACTATTAGAAGTTGAACGCTGCGAATTGTGCGAGAGGGTGCGGTATGTTTTTGTTTTTTCGTCTCACGGCACGCTGCGCCCGCGCAGGCAGCCGCGTCTATGCAAGCTCTCTACCGCACTATGCCGTGTTTTGTACGTAGTGTAGTTATGGGTATGTAGGGTGCGTAACCTGATGTGTCGCCGTGTGTACAATTTAACTATTGGCACTACATAAGAACTGTAGAACTGTAGGTTATTGCAAAAGTTGGCCCATTTAATTGAGTTTTCAATATGGTACTACTTCAATATAATAGTATCGCACTTGGTACTTCTTTAAAAAGGGAGCAACATTTTTGTTAATCCATACAAAAATTAAAAGACCAATACAAAAATTCCGGAAAAATGCACGTGATTAAATTGTTACAAATTCACAAAAAATATGCACAGTAAATAAATTAGTAAATATGTTATTGATCATAATCATTATAAAAAATTATTATAATTTTATCGAATTGTGGCCGTATAGGTTTCTGCCTTTGCTCAGTATAGACGTAGGTTTTTTTTTCACCCGCTTCACAGATAAACAATGGTATCGATTCGGTATTGCCACGACTTAACTTAACTAAATTTATTCCTGTCATTTTCTGACATTCGACTAAGAAAAGAGACAGAAAACCAAGAACTGACTTTAGTGCTGTCAAAGTGACGCTACACGCCCAAAATAAGATGGCATCATAATGCACGCCATCTTATTTAAGTCGTTTTTGGGCGTGTAGCGTCACTTTGACAGCACTAAAGTCAGTTCTTGGTTTTCTGTCTCTTTTCTTAGTCGAATGTTAGAAAATGACAGGAATAAATTTAGTTAAGTTAAGTCGTGGCAATACCGAATCGATACCAATGACCTACTTTCAGAGCATGAGAGATGATAAAAATTTGTATCCACTTACTGATAATGGCAGAAAATGCAGACGGGCTAGCTACTGTAGCGGGAACCCTCCGCGGCAGCACCAACAACGCAGCGGAGGAGGTTAACTGTAGCCGGCGGAGGGTTGCTTCCGTTTCCGTCAGCTCGCGGCGCGGGAACGCGGTCCAGAGGGAGAAGGAAGATGTTGATAACTGGAGGAAATGACGTGAAGTTTATAAATTGGTTTTAAAGAATCTGGTTTTGGTCGTGGTCTTTTGAGTAGACCGTAATGCAGCCTTGTTTTAAGCCTTGTGGCTACTATAAGTATTAATAAATATCCGATCTTCTGAGTAGACCATGGTCTTTTTTTGACTACTACAAGTATTGGTTAGTATTCGGTCTTCTGAGTAGACCATGGTCTTTTTTCACTACTACCAGTATTGGTTAGTATCCGGTCTTCTGAGTAGACCATGGTCTTTTGAGTAGACCATGGTATTTTGAGTAGACCATGGTCTTTTGAGTAGACCAAGGTCTTTTGAGCAGACCACGGTCTAATGAGTAAGTATATGCGACTACTTACCATCTTGTTTTTAATCCTGTAACTAAGACCAGAATTATAAGCCATTCTCTGCGAATGCTAGTCGTATTTTTAAATTATATTTAACCATATCATATTCAGAAGACCAGCTAAATTCCCCTATGACGAATACGGGTCCTTTTCACGGTCTTCCAAGTAGTTAGATCACGGTCTACTGAGTAGACCACTACTATTATACAACTTTCCAACTTCCCTGTAATTGCTACTTGTATTTTTAGATCTGATGTACTAATTAGACCATGGTCTTCTGAGTAGACCATGGTCTACTGAGTAGACCATGACATATTCAAGTTCTACTATACCTGTAGGTTGTCAGCGACGTACCGCTGCACGTCGGCGAGGGTTCCGTCGGCCTCAAAGTGCGCCGTGTGCGAGGTTCCGTCCGGCAACTTGAACTGTATGCGCGACCGAGCGCTGCCGTCACCCGCCGCTGTGGATCATACAATTTCTATAATACACCCATTGAATTAGGATACTATGGAAGTTCGTTCAGTCCACGCTTAAAAGTGTCCGAACCAAAAGAGAACCAAATGCGTGCCAGTCTTCGTTTGATCGTCCGAGCACACGCGAGTTCATGATGCCGTACTGTGTTGTAAAATAGGTATTACCTAAGCAAATTGAAAAACGTTGATGGTGTATCCTAATTTCAGTATGACTATTGTTTTATCATTTAGAAGTATGATTTTGTTTACGAACATATAACATTTAATTTTATAGCAGAATAGCATATGCTCACGACTATATTCCCACAGTAGTCACAAAAAAAATCTCGTTTTTCGTCCCATGTTTCTTAGGGAAAGTTGTTTAGTAGACCACGGTCTTCTGAGTAGACCATGGTCTTTTCAGTAGACCGTAGTGTACCGTAAAGTCTACTTACTGGCAGGGGGTGTTTGAGAGGGCTGGGCTTGTGCGGGTTGGGCTTGAGGGGTAGCGTCTTTCGTCTCCCTCGAACGTCTCTCGGCGCGATCTTGTGCTATTTGTTCTAACACTCGCTGTCTCGCCATGTCGTTCTCTTTCTTCTCGCGTTTGCGCTCCTCCTGTAATCAATAGTGGATTACATTCTCATGCAGTATGGTGTTAAGTTTTGAATAGCACCAGCCCAGATAGGACCTTTAGAAAATCAACATGATCTTAACTCAAATGTGTTATATAGGGTCCTTCTTAATATGCTGACACTTTTTTCAGGGGATGATCAGACCGTCATACTGAACAACTTTCTCTATGGGACAAAACATCGAAATCGCGAAAAAAAAATCAGCCTCTCCATACAAAACTGCAAACCTACTCGAGCTAAATGTATGGGACAGCAGATTTTTTTTTTCGCGATTTCGATGTTGGTGCCATAGAGAAAGTTGTTCAGTTTGATGATCTGAACATCCCCTTAAAAAAGTGTCAGCATATTAAGTTGGACCCTGTATATTATTTTCAGGGATGGTTCAGTTAACTTTGGAGCGAACATCGCGAATCAATGTTGTTGTTCCATAGAAAATCGTCAACCCACATTTGTGGTACGGCTGATTTAATACACGGATTCAATTCTGGTCGTCATCTCAGCCGATGGACGTCCACTGCAGGACATATTTTATCAATAGGTATACACGCGCGTGTGCATTGTGGCAAAGACTGTCGACGAATAAAGGCTTCCGCACATTGCAGCGATATTATCGAGCGATTTTATCGAGCGATATTATCGACTGCGATATCGCAACACCTTACACACTGCAGCGATTCCGCGATTCGTGTCACGCATGCGCCCTTCAGTGAATGTAGTAGAAAGAGATTGCGTCAGGTTGCGATAATATCGCGGCAGTGTGTGGGATCGAGCGCGTCCCCATACAAAATGTACTGAGAACAGTTATCGCAAAATCGCAGCGATATTATCGCTCGATAATATCGCTGCAATGAGCGGAGGCCTTAACTGATCAAATATTACTAAAGTTTTGTATCGTGGCTGTATTGCGTTTGCATCGATGCTGCATCGCAACTCACTAGGTGTTTTTTGCAGCAAAAAGTCGCAGTGTGTAAGTGGCCCTAATCTTATAACCCCAGTGTTGCTTACTCTGTAATTTGATTTCCCTATTTTTCATTCTGGTCCAGCTATATCTCATGAGATCCTACCTGTATTTGTTTAAGTTCCTGGTCGGCCTGCCATCTCTTCAACTCCGCGACACCCTGTCCAAGGTTGCGTCGCTCCAGCTCTTTCTGTTTCTCTAACTGTGGTGAGACAAAACATTGAATAATCGCGATAAGTTTACAAACTACATATTACAAGGTAATGTTTGTTACCTCTAACATTATAATTTTGTAGCGTGGTTTTGGTGAATATAACATAGTGTTAAAATTTAATATATTCTTAGAAGACCATGGTCTTCTGAGAAAATTATAGTCTTCTTGATAGGGAATGGTCTTTCGGAGAACATGGACTTCTGAGTAGACCATGGCCTTCTGAGAAAACTACGGTCTTTTAAGTACACCATTTACTTCTGAGTAGACCATGGTCTTCTGGGTAGACCATGGTCTTCTGAGTAGACAACGGTTTTTTCAGAGTTAACCATTTACTTCTGAGTAGACCAAGGTCTTCTATACAAGGTGTTACAAAAATACAAATAAACCTTTAAGCGGGTGGTGTAGACCATTAAACTGAACAACTTACCAATATCGAAATCGCGAAAAAAAATGATGTTCCATACTCTACAAATCAACTAGAGCTAAAATATGTATGGGATATCAATTTTTTTTTCGCTATTTCGATGTTGGTCCCATAGAGAAAGTTGTTCAGTTTGACGGTCTAAACAACCCCCTTAAGAGTTTTAAAAATTTATTCTTACTTATGAAACCCCCTGTATCTAGACCATTTACTTCTCAGTAAACCTTGGTCTTCTGAGTAGACCAAGGTCTTCTGAGTAGACCATGGTCTACAACTGCGTTTCAGCTTTTGACTACAACATTTTATTCAATTTACAAACCTGATGATGATGGTGACAACGCAACATACCTCTTTCTCCTTATCGGCCTTCTCCCGTCGTCTCGCCTCAATCAACTCTTTGGCCTTCTCAATTTTCTCTGCGCTCTCCGCACTCGGTACTGCGGGTTCGTTGGACTGGGGTTCTGGAACTGGGGCCGGCTGGATGGATTCTGACTGAAATACGATTAAATTTTGCTAAGTGGGACCTTTTATGACACAGTGGTATGGTATACCAACAATCTCTTTTTATTATAATTCTGCTCTTATTATTTTACTAATTATGTCACGAAAAGCTTCTGTGGTATGTAAAAAATAAGTATGTCGGAGACCCAAATAAAAGATTTTTCATTATTTCTTTTTCTCTGATTATTTTTATTCATTTTCTTCTTTTTATCGTATTTCGTTTATAAACTTAAATTCAGCATGAAAGGCGGTTTAATAGTAAACACACTGAATCCGCCAACATAGTCCAATCGTGATCTAAGTAGACGAAACGGCCAATCCACTAACGGTCTTTTTGGTCTACTTGACCTACTGTCTACTCGATCTACTAACGGTCTACTTGTTCTACAAAGGGTCTTCTCACGATCTTCTTGGTCTACTCACGCTCTACTCACAGTCCACTCAGTCTTCTCACGGTCTACTCATAGTCTACTTACCTCTTTTCACGGTCTACTTGGTCCAGTCATAGTCTATTTGGTATACTCACGGTCTACTCAGTCTTCTTACTGTCTATTTGGTCTACTCACAGACTACTCAGTCTTCTGACGATCTTCGTGCTCTACTCACGATTACGTAGTCTTCCCACGGTCTACTTGGTCTACTCATAGTCTACTAACCTCTGGCTGGCTAACCACAGGCTCCCGCTGGCTGGGTCCAGGACCATCAGGCTTCACCTTGGGCACACGCACGCACACGTCCCCATCGCAAACCACGTCGTACTCTTTACCCGACTTTGTCACTTCGTGGTGTTCTGTCTTTTGAATCTACTGACGGTCTTCTGTCAGTCTACTTGGTCCACTACCCTTGGTCTCATTGTTCCACCCATAATCTATTTGGTCTCCACACGTCTACTCAGTATTTTCACGGTCTACTTGGTCTACTGACAGTCTACTTAGTCTACTAGGTCTACTCTGTCTTTTCACGATCTACTCAGTCTTCTCACGATCTACTCAAGTCTTCTCACGGTCTACTTGGTCTACTCATAGTCTACTAACCTCTGGCTGGCTAACCACAGGCTCCCGCTGGCTGGGTCCAGGATCATCAGGCTTCACCTTGGGCACACGCACGCACACGTCCCCATCGCAAACCACTTCGTACTCTTTACCCGACTTCGACACTTCGTGGTGTTCTGTCTTTTGGATCTTGGCTGCAGGGCCTGATGATGTTTCTGTGAAGAATGGACATTTAATTTTTTGAATGTTACCATGTTTCGAATACCGTTTGGAGATTGTCCTATTAACACTTTCGCTGCTAAGCTCAAAATCATGATCCTCGCGCAGTGCTAAAACTGACGCCACTCGTAGGTCGTGCGTAAAACGACCAAAACGGCTCACCTCGTGGGTCGGCCCGCACATGTAAGGTTAAGGTGACTCACGCACTCATGAGCACAGGCGAAACTTGACCCCCCCTCTTAGGTCGTGCGCACAGTCGTCGGTGACTCGCGCGGTAAGTCATAAGCACAGCCGAAATGCAATATAACTGACTCGTTACGTGGGTTCTTTAGCACTGCGGCCCATTTGTCGCCGACCTAAACCGTAGGTCGTCAGCAGCGAAAGTGTTAATCAGTGAGCCCGCTGCAAGATTGGTAACATGTCATCACAATTAAATGCAAGGCACACCTCGAAAACCTCGAAAAAATATTGAAACTTCGCTAAAAATTTTAAGGTGTAATTTACATCATGTGACATCATTACGAAACTCATGGTATCATTATATAGCCCTTCATTCGTAGAGAGGGTAAGCTGCCTGTCAGTTCCCAGATTGCCGGAAGAAGCTTGGGTTGGTATCAAACATCACCAACCGGATACATTCTCCTAAGTAAAGTCAACAGATTTCTATCCATTATATCTCGACATATTTGAAAAAAATACTGTCAAATTAATTTCACGACGGAATGAGATACATTTTCATTGCCTGAATCGGAATCTAATCATATCATTTGATATTTCTTTGAATTAACTGATTGAACGCACCTGATTGATGTTCCCAAGTTCACTTCGTCACTATGGCAATGACAGACAGCAATGTGTCATTTTGTGTTGTTAAGTGTGACATGTTGTTTGTTTGAACGAGCTTGTCTATCGCTAGAGTAATATGTCTATGGGCACGGCGGACTCTGCGAGCAACAAGTTGACAGTTTGTTGCTGTAAGTGCGCCGACGTGGACTGAAGCACCGTCGGCTTTTCTTTATTTATGGAGAGATAACAATAACTCACCGGATTTCTCGACAGCTCTGGCGCGGTGAACTCTGCGAGCAACAAGTAGACAGTTTGTTGCTGTAAGTGCACTGCTGACGTGGGCTGTAGAACCGTCGGCTATTCTATATTTATTTACAATAACTCCCGGATTTCTCGACAGCTCTGGCGCGGTGAACTCTGCGAGCAACAAGTAGACAGTTTGTTGCTGTAAGTAGCTTTTGACGTGGGCTGTAGAACCGTCGGCTATTCTATATTTATGGAGAGATAACAATGATGACTCACCAGGCTCCTCGGCAGTTCTCGCGTGGGGCGCGGTGAACTCTGCGAGCAACAAATTGACAGTTTGTTGCTGTAAGTGCGCTTCTGACGTGGACTGTAGAACCGTCAGCTTTTCCTTATTTATGGAGAGATAACACTAACTCACCAGGTTCCTCGGCAGTTCTCGGAAGGGGCACGGTGGACTCTGCGAGCAAAAAGTTGGCAGTTTGTTGCTGTAATTGCGCCGACGTGGACTGTAGAACCGTCGGATTGTCTTTATTTATGGAGAGATAACAATAACTCACCGGATTCCGCGGCAGTAATAGTGCGGTGGACTCTGCAAGCAACAAGTTGGCAGTTTGTTGCTGTAAGTGCTCCGACGTGGACTGTAGAACCGCCGTCTTTTCTTTATTTATTGATTGAATGATAACTCACCAGGTTCCTCGGCAGTTCTCGCGTGGGGTGCGGTGGACTCTGCAAGCAACAAGTTGGCAGTTTGTTGCTGTAAGTGCGCCGACGTGGACTGTAGCACCGTCGGCTTTTCTTTATCTGCAATGAGCGTTTTTCCAGTGGTTTTTCTAATGGATCGATAGATGACGTTACAGTCTTCGTGAGTGAAGTTCGTAATTTCAAAACATGTTTCTTTAATTTAACATCGTTTTAATCGAAAGTTTCAAACTGTTTGTGAAAGTTACAGTCATCTGACGTGGCTGTATGGGCTCGTTCATTTGATCAATCAATCAATCAAATATACTTTATTTTAACCAAAATATAAACAGATACCCTACCTTACCTACCTACCTTACCTAACCTTATACCTAAAAAAAAACCAGGGGGGTTATTGAGTAACTATACCCGATTCAATCGGTATCAAATCGACACGGTATTTTGGCAGTTCTTGGCGATTTTGCTTCTTAATATTTAGTTAATTTATCTCAGATAATGAACACGTTGATCACAGAAACAAAATATTATTTAAAAATTGGTCATCACCATTGGTTGGTTCAGTCATAAAACGTTATCGATTTTGTAAAAGATATAATCGGAAGCTTAAACAATAGCCCTACTGATTTACATTTCTACTCTCGATTATAAATAGAGTCGCGTGGCTAGAGGGCTCTCGAGTGGACGTCAATTCGTTCGGCTTGCGATTTAAGTGGCCACGCGGCTCCGCCATTATGTGAAATCTTTTGTGTTTTAACCTTAAAACAATCACTTGAGACTATAAACTACTTACATTGGCAAAACTGCCACACTAGACTTAATTAATACTTGCTGATCATTTATATACGTATACTCTCCACATAACGAGACGTTGGCTGGATTGTGATAAAACATCGGATGCCATTAAACAAAAATTGAATTTAAATTAATTATAAATAAACTATTTTCTCAGATTCAGTTATTCCATTAATACGTTTACAATATTAGCTCAGTTAAAGTGTAATATAAACTCACGGTGCTCTTCCAAGATCCTGTCGATCCTGGTGGCCAGGTTGGCGGGCTGTACCCCGGCGCACACGACCTCTAGAGGTGTGCCGTTCCGTCCGATGAAGAACAGAGAGGGGACCGGTACGAGCTGATCTGTTACGTGCAGGGTCAAGGAAATTGTTTTGCTTTTTAACAAACTTTAAAAAAGAAGTTCTAAGTTTGTCTGTGTGTAAATTGTTATTTTTTAATTTGTTTTCTCCAGTGACATTGTCTCGTTGGCGTAGTGGAGCTTCGGTATTGGAAACGACCACCGAAGTTAAGCTACGTCAGGTCCGGTCAGTCTTTGGATGGGTGACCGTTTAGTGGTATTTCATCTCGAGCGTTTCCATGCTTTGGAAGGCACGTTCAGCAGTTGGTCTCAGATAGTTCCGTCAGATGGCGTTGTAACTATTCGTTAAGCCAGGTCAGAGGCCTATTGGCGGCTTGAAAATTCTCTGACAGCAAGTTGACCACTAACTTGCCTCCACCAACACGCACTGGGCTCGCGTGGTGGAGTATGGCCCACTCCCTCTCACCCTTATTCGTCAGAGGAGGCGTTTGCCCTGTAGTGGAATTCTACAGGCTATAACTTACTTACTTACTGACATTGCCTAATTCCGTGGTCTAATAGTTAAGAGCATTGAGCTTTTGACATAGAGGTCGTGGGTTCGATTCCCGTGTGGGATACCTAGTGATATGTCACCTTGTGTGTCTGTCTGGTTAGGACATTGTAGGCTGAATCACCTGATTGTCTGAAAAGAAAGATGATTCCGTGCTTCGGAAGGCATGTTAAGCCGTTGGTCCCGGCTATTATCTCTGGTGGTAGAAGTTGTTACATGAAAACCATGTCAGAGGCCATAAGGTGGTCTGAAAAAACTCTGACACCAGGGCTTGCTGCCCACACGATAAAAAGTAGACCAATGACATTCTATACATAAACATGCTTTTAACGCGACCGCGAAAGTGTGCTTAAGGCGTAACAGTAGGTGGAAATACCTCGGAGGCATCTTTTATTTTTCATTTTACGATTTGATTTATACCATTTACCGAAACTAAAAACATTCCTCAGTATTTTTGGATAGTTTATCTAGTGAAATCATAAACTGAATACACGATTGGAATTACTTAACTCGATAGAAAATCGCCACAAAGATGACGTATTTTCATGCATTTTTCTCGTTTTAGAAGAACTTAAAATAGTTTCCGATTTTTGCATTTATACTCACATATTCACTAACTAGTGAAATCATTAAAAAATCTAGAAAAAAGTTCTTTGATTAGTTCTTTTTAATCGAAAAAATACGGCTCACGCACACACTTTTCGGAGCGCTGCGCAATCGCGTTTCTCATAGAAAATATTCGTCGGGACCTATGGCCCCTTAATTATTTTACATTACTACTTAGTGACCAAGGATTTGAAAGGACTGGAATGTCAGCGGCAATGTATGACAGCCGAGCATAACTGAAGCATACTAAGGTCAGGTAAAGTAAGTATAAAATGTACCTACGCGGTCGCGCCGCGACGTCGCGGCCTAATTCAGTCGAGTGCCACGCGCTCATTGCATCGCACGCGTGACCTTTGTATAGATGTAGGTACTTACGCTAGTTCGATGAGCTTCGCTAGAGCGATGATAGCCCATACGGAAGAGAGCTAGCGCCTCAATCATGAGGCGGCGGTTCGATTCCTGGCCTGTACCACTAAGTTCTTCGGAATTTATGTACGGTTGTATTTATCATTTACTAGCTCGGCGGTGAAGGAAAACATCGCGAGGAAACCTGCATTCCCGAGAATGAAAAGAAAATACCATAAGTTCGGAGGAATGCTTAAATATGGGTGAGCTTGGGGCGAATACAATAGACCGGCGATGGTCGCAGTGTTACTAACGACCCTTGCTTGCAATAGCCCAACCACAAATAATAATAATAATACGCTAGTTCCAATATTGCGTTGCTGACATCCCTTACCATTCACGCACAGAGAGTCAAT
Source organism: Agonopterix heracliana (assembly GCA_963693445.1). NCBI lineage: Eukaryota > Metazoa > Arthropoda > Insecta > Lepidoptera > Depressariidae > Agonopterix > Agonopterix heracliana. The sequence goes on from OY856334.1 coordinate 1,943,031, forward strand.
GTGTGCGTGATATTCACGCACAGAGAGTCAATGTGCGAGTGTCAGTCACGCTTGCAGCGAGCGTTCTTAGATAGTGAACCTTCTGTTGTACTCTTAGATATTCTGTGTGCTGTGGTGACAATAGAGACATGTGTCATTTTTGGCCTGACATGTACCTGAATACCTGACAATACCTGACATGTACCTGACCTAGCTTATTATTTTTTCTTATATATTTCTTGTTATAATTGTTTTGACATTGTAGTTATTTTCGTTTTCATATTCATTAATTGTAACTTTTTCTATTTTATTTATTGAATGTTGTTGACTTTAATTTTGTAGACATTTTAAACGAATATTATCAATTTTGTGTGTACGTCCGAAAGGGCAAGATTTGGCGGAATACCTCTTAGTCCTCTTACTGTACTAACACCTGCAAATTATAAAACCTAAATTTATACACAATAAAGATTTACTTACTTACTTACTTACTTACTTGGATTTTGCGAGTACCACACATGCAATTTCTATTGATTCTCGTTTCCGTTGTTTGTATTATAAATAGCTATAGTAATTATGAAAAAAAAGCTGCACTTTGTGATGGAAGCAAGCCGCTTTGCATAGTGATAGAAGGGATCAAAATAAGCGATTTGACCCGCAGCAGCGCAACTTTCATCCCTTAGGAACACAGATGGCGCCACTTCTTTACACGAAACTTCAAAAAATTCTACAAGCCTAACGGCTTCACCGATTTTATTAATTAAGGTGTCAATCAAAAGACTATTTATTAATTTATAAGAAAAAAAATAAAAGCGTAAAAAATCTATAATGGCTGGAAAAAACCAGGCATTTATGTAATTTTTTAAAAGTAATTTTTCAGTTTTTTCATAATTATATTTAAAAAATGTATGAATTGGGTATACTTTTAATTATTCACAATATCAATAAATCAATAACACGTTTAATGAAAAAAACTGCATGTCAATATCTTTATTGGTTAGGAAAATATTTAAGATTTCATAAGCAGGCACGGTGCGCCCCAGTCATAGTAATTATGAAAAAAATACAGAATTTTGTGATGGAAGCAAGCCGTTTTGCACAGTGATAGAACGGACCAAAATAAGCGATTTTACCCGTGGCAGTGCAACATTCATTCTTTAGGATCACAGATGGCGCCACATATTTTAACAATCTTCAAAAAGTTGCAGAAACTAAACGGATACGCCGATTTTAATAATCAATAAAAAATAATAAATTTAAGTGTCAAACGGTTCGCATTATTAAGTTTCAACTTAAAAAAAAATTAGTCAAATATTTTAAAAAATTAAGTGCAAAAATTACAAAATATGTAAGTACAAAAAATTTTAAATTACTTAAAAGTTTTCACTAAACTACGTTGAACAATGTATGAAGTTTGTATTTTTTATTTTAGACATCTATTTCGAATCTAAAATGAAAACTGCATCGAAATCGGTTTAGTTGTTTTGTAGATATTAGTTATTTCTGCCGATAAACGTCCACTGCTAGACATAGGCCTCCTGCAAAGATCGCCACAACAGGGCCAGTTCGGCAGTATCCTCATTCAACGAGTATCCACTACCTTCACCGGATCGTCGTCGGTCCACCTTGTGGAGGCTGCACGATACACTTTCCGGTACGCGGCTGCGCGGTTGCCACTCAAGAATTCTTCGGCCCCATCTGCCAGCTAGCCGTTCTGCAAGCAATATGCCCAGCCCATTGCCACTCTTGTTAGCAATTCTTGATTGTGTCGACTTAATTTCTGATTCGATTTCGGAGGTTTGCCCTTTGGTTGACTTTCAGCCTTTAAACTATGCCTTCATTTAGTGATAGATCACGTAACAGCATAATTTATTATAATACATTAGTATAGCATTTCAAAATATATCTAGGTACTTACGTTTGATTCCCACAGCCGCTTTTGCAGAATATTTTAAACTGCAGGGTGTAAGGCAGGTCGACGTTTCGGCAACTACAGTGCATTGTGTCCGTCGCAGCCTGATTTACGAGCGCATTGGTCGAAGAATGTTTTCAATATAATAGTTCCCATTCCATGTCTATCTTTTTATGATGTTATAACAAGACCTCCTTAGGTTGATGGACTCCACATTGGCCAAAAGTTACTGCGATTTGGTCAGAATTATCTCTCTTCGACTAATACACTTGTAGGTAAATCAGGCTGCGACGACCATTGTATATTTTGACTATTGTGAAGTCCATCTGTCTTAGGAGGTCTTGTTACATCCCTAAAATAAAAAGATAGACATGATGGAAACTATTAAATAGAAAACATTCTTCAACCATTGCGCTTATACATCAGGCTGTGGCGGACACAATGCGCTGTCTTTGCCGACGCGTCGACATAGCTTCCGCTTTGTATAGGTATTGTAAAAAAATCCTTTGCAGGATTGTGGAAATCATACGTAAGTAAATAGATATGTTTCGAAATGTTATACTAATATACTTGATACAATAAATTATGCTGTTACGTCGTCGCTAACAAAATTATGGTCAAGTAAAAATGCTGTAAGTCACTCGGAGGGCAATGGAGAGGGCTAGATTGTCCCTGCGTGATTGAATAAGAAATGAAGAGATCCGCAAGGGAACCCGGGTAGCCGACAGCCCGACACAACCCGGAGAATCGCTAACTAAAGTAGCAATGGGCTGGGCACTTTGCTCGCAGTACGGATGGGCGATGGGGCTGAAAAGTTCACGAGTGGCGACCGCGCAGCCGCGTACCGGAAAGCGTATCGTGGGTAGGCCTGCAAAAGGTAGACAGACGAAGAAGGTGAAGGTAGAGGACACTCGTTGGATGAGGGTAGTGCAGAACCGGCCCTGTTGTGGCGATCCTTGCAAGAGGCCTATGTCTAGCAGCGGACATTTATCGGCAGACATTACAAATATCTACAAAGCTACTAAACCGATTTCGATGCAAGTTTCATTTTTTGATTCGAAATAGATGTCTAAAATAAAAAATACATACTTCATACATTGTTCAACGTAGTTTAGTGAAAACTTTTAAGTACGTTAAGTACGTACATATTTTTTAATTTTTGCACTTAATTTTTAAAAATATTTTACTTTTTTTTTTTTTAAGTTGAAACTTAATAATGCGAACCGTTTGACACTTAAATAATTATTTAAATTAAATATTATCCGTTTAGTTTCTGCAACTTTTTGAAGATTGTTAAAATATGTGGCGCCATCTGTGATCCTAAAGAATGAATGTTGCACTGCCACGGGTAAAATCGCTTATTTTGGTCCGTTCTATCACTGTGCAAAACGGCTTGCTTCCATCACAAAATTCTGTATTTTTTTCATAATTACTATGACTGGGGCGCACCGTGCCTGCTTATGAAATCTTAAATATTTTCCTAACCAATAAAGATATTGACATGCAGTTTTTTTCATTAAACGTGTTATTGATTTATTGATATTGTGAATAATTAAAAGTATACCTAATTCATACATTTTTTAAATATAATTAAGAAAAAACTGAAAAATTACTTTTAAAAATTACATAAATGCCTGGTTTTTTCCAGCCATTATAGATTTTTTACGTTTTTATTTTTTTTCTTATAAATTAATAAATGTTCTTTCGATTGACACCTTAATTAATGAAATCGGTGATGCCGTTAGGCTTGTAGAATTTTTTGAAGTTTCATGTAAAGAAGTGGCGCCATCTGTGTTCCTAAGGGATGAAAGTTGCGCTGCTGCGGGTCAAATCGCTTATTTTGATCCCTTCTATCACTATGCAAAGCGGCTTGCTTCCATCACAAAGTGCAGCTTTTCCTTAAAATAGCTCCATAATAACTAGGACTAAAAAGGATACACAAGTGAGCGAAATGAGCATAGTTGGATGATCCGCTCTTCAGCTTGACCGTGAGGAAGTTGCTCTGGTCGGAGAGTCGCTGGACGACAACCGAGTTGTCGATTGTCGTTGCCATCTCTGCAGATAGTTCGTCCTCTCCTGCGACAAAGTAGCATAAGATGCAAATAGAATTCTGAACTTAAACTTCAAACCATCAAACTGAACAACTTTCACTATGGAGCCAACATCGAAATTGTGAAAAAGAAATCTGCTGTTCCATAAACAATGGCTGATCAACCCAAATGTGTGGAAAAGGTCCATAGTGAAAGCTGTTCCGTTTGATGGTCTGAAGCACCCCATTCAATATGTAACACATATTATTTTACATGCTGTATTGTAAAAATAAGGTCTTGGGCTATGGAGGTGAAAGTTGGATGGATGGATACTGGGCTATGGGAGGAGACTAACGGACGCCTGCCATGACAACTAGTCTCAAAATTGTAAACAGGGCAGGCGGTGACTCGCCGACTCGTCGAGTGGGCCCCATAAAACGGCCGCACGCACAAAGTGTGACAATTATTGTTTATTTTTTTGAGTATCAATGGCACGTTGGGGAGAGCTATGGAAACTCAATCTTGAGGTCCGGGTTCAAATCCGCACGGACCACGTGCCATGTACATCAGTTTTTCTAACTTATGTACGCAATACCGACTGCTCTCAAACCGTGAAGGAAAACATACTGAGGAAGCCTGCATATGCAGAAGAAGAAATTCCGATGCGTATGTGAAGTCTACCAATCCGCATTGTGCACGCGTGGTGGACTAACGTACATACACCCTCCCTGAGGCACAGATTACTTAATAGTTACTACCATAACAGATACTGCACTCAACCCGATTTCGTGCACTTTTTCGATTTTCCAACTTTGCGCTTCAGGAACAAAAACTAAAATAAGCCTTAGTTCAATGACCGACAGCCTGCGTCTTGTCAATATCTTGCAAGATGCATGTGACGTCACAACTTCATCGCAGCTGTCAAACGTGAGTGACGGAGCACTGCCTGAGGGTAAGCCTGTGCCCTGCAGTGGGACGTAATGATTATTTATTTTATTATTTATTTGAGACAATAAATTACTTTTTAATTTAATTTACCCACAAATGTTAACGCTAACTGGAGAAGAGTTGCTCATTTAATCTTATTATGGGGGCTGGAAGGCCAGCAACACCTCGACCCAAAGGGATCTTTTGCTAGAAGGTTTTGACAACATTTTGCCTCCCCCTAGCCCACTGGCTGGCGAAGGCCTTGGCCTCTTCTATTCCGAGAGCCATATGGGAAACTAAGTATAGTTAAATGAAGACTGAACGGCGAAAAATGGCTTGAAATATCGTCACTCATCATTCGCAACACCCGGTGATGCAATGACCCATTTTAAGACGAAATTGCATCGTAGAAAACACTTCTATGCTTTAAGAATACACGCTGGTTAATGTAGCGTCAGGTTTACAGCCTTCTCGTACAAAACACTAGCTAAATAACAAAGAAAATCAATACAATACCTTCGACGAACACAACGAAAATTGCATTTTTTTGTTTTGACAATGTGACCGCCTCGGCTATGCTGCCTTCGTACCAATGCATCCTGGTTGTTCTATCAGTTTTCCAGCACAGTTATAAACTTATGGGGGATGTATTTATGTTGTTTTACACAATTTTTTGCTGGAACATAAATTGTTACGGCAACTTAGACATGACACAACAAATTTTGACAATTTATTTATTTGACAGATCTTGTGACAGAATGACGTGTTGTTTAGGCCCCCATTACACGGTAGGTTTTGCTGTCAGTTTTGCCAAAGTCACGGCTGTGACTGATGAATAACCTACCGTGTAATGCGTTGACTGATGGTGACTGATGGTTGCATGACGAAAATCTAGATTTTCATCATGCAACCATCAGTCATGACTTTTGAGTGAACGTGTAATCGCATTTCGTCAATCACCGTCAGTCAGCGCGCGGACAGCGATGGAGTCGGACATGATAGATGCTCCCCGTAGTGCATAGGAGGTGCGTCCCCTAGCTCGTGGGGGTGATTAGGGGGTGCACCCCTACTGTGTAGGGGGTTCGTAGGGGTGATTAAGGGGTTGTGTAGGGGTGATTAGAGGGTGTACCCCCTAGGGCGTAGGGCTTATTAGGGGGTGCACCCTAGCTCGTGGGGGTGATTAGGGGGTGCACCCTCTAGGAGGTAGGGGTTATTTCGGGGTGCACAACCTAGCTCGTAGGGGGAGATTACAATTTGCACCCTAGCTCGTGGGGGTGATTAGGGGGTGAACCCCCTAGCTCGTGGGGGTGATTAGGGGGTGAACCCCCTAGGACGTAGGGGTTATTAGGGGTTGCAACCCCTAGCTCGAAGGGGGTTATTAAGGGTTGCACGGGTTGCACCCCCAACTAACACCTTTATTAGTATGTTGGTAGTAGGATGTAGCATTTCTTTTAACACGTTTTTTACTCAATATCGCAATCAAAATTCCAATACCGGCTTTTCTTTTATGAATATCTGTCTGTGTTTAGGTTGCCTGGAAGAAATCGCTTTTTAGCGATAAGACCGCCTTATTTGTACCATTATCGTTTCTTTGTTTCCTTTTCTATGCTGTATTTGTGTTTTGGTGTAAATAAAAGTATATTTCATTCATTCATTCATTCATATCCATACTGTCTTGCGTGAACACGTGTATCCTTTGTGAAATTTTGAGCATGACTGACGGTCAGTCAGAATGACTGTGTAATGTGGCTACTAATTCCATCAGTCACCATCAGTCACCATCAGTCAAACGTCATTCATGACTGATGGTTTTGACTGACGCAAAACCTACCGTGTAATGTATGCCTTAGTTTTTTTTTCGGGTCCATTTGTTTTGAGTGCAAGATCGATTGAATGCATTCAACAATAACATTTGCAGTACATTGCTTAGTTGCTATTACTGCGGAGATTCTTTCTTCACTACAACGCAGCAATGCACGTTAAAATTATTTTATTAAACGTCACAGGTGACAGATGAGACGCAGCATATTTGGTGCGTTCAGTGAAATTCTTATTTCTGAACGCATTTTTAATATTTAGTTCTGCTATCCGATACTAGATGGCAGTAAAATCGTTTCAAAATCTCAGTCGTAGTATGCCTACTCAACAACAGATGGCGCTATATAGCTACAAACCACCAATATTAAAATATAATTTAGTTTCAACTATTGAGATTTTTTTTTTTCGTAACAAAATAATAGTAATATCACCGTATCTACTAACCTACCTACTTCAGTTGGTCGCTCGCTATAATCTCTGTAAGCCCGCTTTCCGTTTGTTCGTCGCGACATGCGTCGTAGTTAGCTAGACAGTTGAAATTTTCACAGAATGTGCGTAATTACGGCGGATTTGCTAACAAATAAGGTAATAAAAAAGGTAAAAATTAAGGGGGGTCCTCATACAAGAAACTAGTTTTTATTAACCTTTCTCTTCTCGCTCTATCGTAAAAACGGTAATACATACAAGCGTCAAACTTGGTGTGATTATAGAAAAAACTGTATTGTATAACAACAAATAATAAAAACCGGCCAAGTGTGAGTCGGTCTCGCGCTAAAAGTCCCGGAGAAAACAAAACTTTTTTGTAAGTTAATATGTTTTGTGGTACGGAACCCTCGGTGAGCGAGTAGCCCGACTCGAAATTAATCGGTTTTATTAAAATACTAGTGTTTTCCTGCGACTTCGTCCGCACAAATTATATACCCGATTTTAAGTGCGATTTTTGAATGTCATTCGATGAATTCAGCAGTTGAAAATGTCAAAATTACTATGGAGATATGCATCTTTCTACTGCTGATTTGACATTCAAAAATCATACTAACTACAGGAGAGATATTTTTGAGAGTCAAATCCGCAGTAGAAAGATGCGTATCTCCATAGTAATTTTGACATTTTCAACAGCTGAGCTCACCGAATGAGATTCAAAAATCGCACTCCAGATTTTAAGTCAGATCATAAGCTATCAAACAAAAAAAGTTTCATCAAAATCGGTTCAGTAGTTTTTGAGTGATGCGCGAACAAACAAACAAACAAACAATTTTGTCAATAGATGGCGCTGCACGTCATTTAAATCGCGCTATAGAGTGTTATTTGAGTTTATAATGAAGTGAACCGCTACTTTTTAGTTGCGCTTTGCGGTTTTCTAATCTAATAGTTAAGATGTGCATTTTGTATTTTGTACTTTGAAGTTACTCATCTTTGTCTTTGTATTCAAAAAATTAGCTAAAACCACAGCTAAATAAAACTATTCAGGAGTGCGATTTTTGAATCTCATTCGGTGAGCTCAACTGTTAAAAATGACAAAATAACTACAGAGATACGCATCTTTTCACTGCTGATTTGACTTTAAAAAATCGCTCTCCTGTAGTATGATTTTTGAAAGTCAACTGAGCAGCAGAAAGATGCATATCTCCGTAGTAATTTTGACATCTTCAACAGCCGAGCTCACCGAATGAGATTCAAAAATCGCACTCCAGGAGTGCTATTTTTGAAGCTCATTCGCTGAGCTCAGTAGTTGAAAATGTCAAAATTACTATGGAGATATGGATCTTTGTAGTACCTAGGTACTAGTTACAAAGATTTGAATTTCAAAAATCATACTTCAGGAAGTGCGGTTTTTGAAAGTCAGAACCACTTTAATTTTCAGGGTTCCGTAGTCTAACAAAGAAAGAACCCTTATACTTTCGTCGATTCTGTCTGTCTCAAATACTTGCTCATTTTAGTGCCTCATACGATGGCTAAGGAACCCTATCACTGTCGTATCCGACACGCTCTTGACCGTATTTTATTTCCATGTCCCGTGTGGTCGCAACACCCATCAACATGACTAACTACCATCCTATAACAATATGTCAACAGTTCCCTAATTAGAATCTCACTCATTTCCTCTCACATTATTTTTAACCCAAAAGCAATTAACCAATTTGTTGTCAGAGCAAACGACTGGCAACACCACGGTTGGCATACTTTATTTTATTGCCCTGGCAACATTTTAGCGTCCCTTTGAAAATGGAACCGAAAATTGCGTCTTAAAATTGAAATGGGCCGCGAAATACTGCGACGGTTTCGCGCCTTTAGAAGTGTTTAGAAATGTGTTCGAGTAATGGTTACGCTTATTGGAGTAATTAATACACGATCACGAATATTATATTCCTTTTAGGAAACTGGGACGTTAGTTTGCGTTGCGTTACGTAGCGCTGCGCATCAGACGTGTCACCCTATGATTTACTACTTTGTGTTCAGTATCTACACTACGTTACCAATGCTTATGTGCGTTAGACTACGTTATGCTACTCTGCGTTACGTTACGCTGCGCATTACACGTGGTTCTCAATTATTTGCTACTTTGTGTCCAGTTACCTACGCTACGTTACGCTACTTTGCGTTACGTTACGCTGCGCATTACACGTGGTTCCCAATGATTTGCTACTTTGTGTCCAGTTACCTACGCTACGTTACGCTACTTTGCGTTACGTTACGCTGCGCATTACACGTGGTTCCCAATGATTTGCTACTTTGTGTCCAGTTACCTACGCTACGTTACGCTACTTTGCGTTACGTTACGCTGCGCATTACACGTGGTTCCCAATGATTTGCTACTTTGTGTCCAGTTACCTACGCTACGACTTAGGTACTTATGCTTATTTGCGTTACGCTACGTTACGCTACTTTGCGTTACGTTACGTTGCACGTCACCCGTGAGTGGTACAGTAGTATCAAGTTTTAATGCTTACAGATGAACTTTTACAGTTGGCTGTTATTAAAACAGCGCGAACCAATTACGACACTATATCGGTTGTTCGCAAAAAAACTGTTCTATTGATCGATTGATTTCGCACCTGGCGCACAATCGACTGGATAATTTCTCTCTTTTACAGCGTAGGTAGCCATAAGGTTGATTATTATTATCAAATGGTTTTGAGTACGTTCCGTTGTTTCTGCCTACCCCAGTGGGAGACAGGCGTGAGAATATGTAAGTATGTATGTTTTGAGTACCGATGCCATCGGAAAATGTTAGTCCCTGTGAGCTTCCCTGTGTACACGTTGTCTCTGTAGGGGTGTAGGTAAGGTATGTACCTACTCATATGCCAGAGGAGAGTCCAATAGCATTATTGATGGCTGCACCAGCTCCGTATAACATCTAAACCCAGATAACATTTACGGTCGGCGACTTAAAAATGACGTCATTCTAAGGTCATTTTACAGTCGGTCCGAAATCGGTCGTAGAAGTACGTACTAGGTACGTGATTTTACGGTCGTCCAGAGTGCGTCTAGGATTGGACGTCCTAATGACGTACGTTTTCAGTCAGTCCGATGTTGGTCGGTAGGAGTACGTACTAGGTACGTTATTTTACCGTCAGTCCAGTGACGTCATGTGGTGGACGTTCTACTGACGTACGTTCTCAGTCATTTTGACACTGACATTGACATTCATTTTGCCTCCTTTTTCTCTGCTCAGTGGCGCCATTTTTCTATGCGCATCGGTCGGACGCGTCCACAAACTAATAAGAAGTCCTTTTTTGTTGTAAAAGAAATTGAATCTATCGTTTAAAACTTGAATCTACCTATTCTGTTCCTAAAGTGTGTTAGTTGTTCACGTTTTGATTCGTTCTCGACGTGTTCTTTCGGTGTGATAAACTAAACCCGTTAGTAATGGACGAAGACAGCCACGAAGCCAAGAAGTACGCGATTATACAGTTCACCAGCAGTGACGGGGGTTCTGTGTCAATTGTTAATTCTCAATGGCTCACGCCACGACGGTGTGAGGTATACTGGCCGCCCATAAAAGGGTCTAAAGCCTTTGAAAAAATCCTCCACCAGGACACGTCCCCCACGGACAATTGGAAACTCTACGGCGTACAGCGCGTCTTTTACGAAACTGGTACGTATTTTTTATTCCTTTCCTGGTCAGTTTTCGGTTTCGGGGAACCTGTCTTCTCGGGGTATTGCATCCGCCCCGAAAATGACCCACTGACCAACCTAACCTTATGTATTTGGTGGGATACTTATAACTCAAAAATTAACCTGGTAATGTCCATGATAGTGATGTGCCGAGTCAGGTAATACTCGAGTAAGTACCTACTGATTTTAATACCTTATAAGTACTTGCTTACTCAAGTACTTGAGTATGCTATCGGATACACTTCTGCAAAGTCACACGTTCAAGCAGCAAAAACTGCTTCAGCAGTAGAAAACATCAAAATTACTATGGAGTTAAAATGCACCATTCGACCATGATTTTGAATCTCATTGATTCAAAAACTGAAACAAACAGAAAAATTTGCATTTTAGATTGTTTAGTAGGACCTAACCTATAGTTAATAGGAAAGATGGACATTATCGTAGAACAACAATATTATGAGAAATGCAACCCATCTATCGTAATAAAGACTAAAATTATATAAGTATAGAATATCGAATACTAGACTGGATTCAAGTAAGTACTCAATCTGAGTCTAGGACGGTCGACTCTGCACATCACTAGTCCATAACACAAAAATTATTTTTCTCCCCTCCAGACGGAAAACATCAATTGTCGTCCCGCTGCGCTAAACGATGTTGCCGCTTTCCACCTCCGTTGAGGAGAAAAATAGTATACTAACCTCGGGCAGCAAATAAGAAAGCCTCAGATCATGTGATAAATACATGGGATCTGAGACCTTTCTTACAAGGAGTCGCGTGGCTAGGGGACTCTCAAGTGGACGTCGTCTGCTTGCGATTTAATTGGCCACGTGGCTCTTTTTGAGTGTGTGTTTTTGTTTTAAAAACGGGGCTTGGAGATCGCCATATCCTACTACCATAAAATACCTAATAAATGTATCTTCAACACTTGACACTGGCAAAACAAAAATAGAATAGAATTAGTGTTTACCCGCGACTTCGTCCGCACAAATTATATACCAGATTTTAAGTCAGATCATAAGCTATCAAACAAAAAAAGTTTCATCAAAATCGGTTCAGTAGTTTTTGCGTGATGCGCGAACAAACAAACAAACAAACAGACAGACAAAATTTCTGAAAAAGGTTGATTTCGAGTCAGGCATACCTAAAAACCATATCGTTATATTTTTTTTGTAAATATCTTTAATGTACAGACGCACTTCAGTTACAGTTTTATAATAGTTTAGATATACCTTTCTTACTTTCCTGCCTTCGGTGTGTAATCTACTATAACACCCTCTATGAGGTACAGCATGTGAACTTTGGCCTTGCTTTATTGAGTTGAGTTGAATGTGCATGTCTTATTTTTCTGCATTAGAAAGTCTCAATGAAGCTAAGAGAAAACTCAAACTCTCAGAGTTCACTTCAGACTTAGATACAGCTGAAGAAGAGACCTCCAAGAAGAGACCTACAAAAAGGACCAAACGGTACATATCAGGAAGTGAGAGCGAAAACGAGGATACACATGCCAGACCACCTCCAGTAAAAAAAACGTTTCTTAGCAGATTATCCATAACAGGTATTTAAATAGGTATTCAATATTTTATTTCTTATTAGGGGTTTGTCCAGTTTCAGAGTGATGGTACAGTCAGCATCAAAAGTATCTAAGCATGTTAAGTGTTCATAAATATCTGAACAACTTTACGATATCAAACCTTATTTCAACACAAAGAAATCAAATTAATTTATCTGTCATGTTATTTTTTGTTAAGTTGAAAACAAATGTTAGGTATGTAGTAGGAAATAGGGTTTATTTTCGTGTAATTGTTCAGATGTTTTTGACCGCCGGAGATGCTTAGATACTTTTGATGCTGACTGTACTACAGCATCAATATGGTTGCCTAACTATACAGGGTGTAAGGAAAAGTGTTCAAAACTCCAAATAGGTCCTTACGAAAGTTGCAATAATGTAACCAAAAATTTGGGTTCCAGTTTAGTTCTGGTTCAGTTCTGGTTCGATTCTGCGCGTGGGCTGATGGGGTAAGGATGTCAACTGGGTGGGACCGTGGTGTCTTCTAGAGACCTGGCGGGCGAAAGTTCGGAAGGCACTTCACTGTTCTGTAGAACCATGGCAGTACCCGTGTGAAGCCGGGGCTGTTCACTAGTTATACAGGGTGTGACAAAACACCCTAGTAATACTTAAGGTGGTGCTTCAGACCATTAAACTGAACAACTTTAACTGTGGAGCCAACACCGAGAAAAAATAAAATAAATCTGCTGTCCTGTCATACATTTGTCATACATTTGAGTCGAGCCCGTACTACAGCTTTGTATGGAACAGCATTTTAATTTGTTTTTCTTAGTGTTAGCTCCATGGCTAAAGTTGTTCAGTTTGATGATCTGAAGCACCCCCTTATATCTTCAAAGCAACAACACCTATAGTACCAACTTGTGTCATTCGGCCACGCCAGTAAAGTCCAGTCGGCATGATTTTTTCCGACATCATCAAAAATCATTGTTATATACAGGGTCCTACTTAATATGCTGACACTTTTTTAAAGGGATGATCAGACCATCAAACTGAACAACTTTCTCTATGGCACCAACAACGAAATCACGAAAAAAAAATCTGCTGTCCCATACAAAACTGCAAACCTACTCGAGCCAAATGTATGGGACAGCAGAATTTTTTTTCGCGATTTCGATGTTTGTTCCATAGAGAAAGTTGTTCAGTTTGATGGTCTGATCATCCCCTTAAAAAAGTGTCAGCATATTAAGTTGGACCCTATATACCTAAGCTTACTCACACAAACCTACCTTGTTTTATAATATGTAGTGATATCGGCTGCATAATGCATTCCTAACTGTTAATGTAACAATGTCTACAGTCTTGGGCCGATTTGCCCAATTTCATCCATAACAGATTTCAATACTGTGTACTTTTTAGTATTAAGATTATTTTGTATTTTACAGATACCACGGATAGACAGGTAGAAGAGGCAAGAAGACAAGATCAACAAAAGTCACCTCCGGCACCAGAAAGTAAGTATAATTAAGCGTGAAGGTCCTATTATTTTAAATTTATTACTCCCGATCCTTTTAATTTAAGGGATGGACCAGACCATCAAACTGAACAACTTTCACTATTGGACCAACTTCGAAATTTAAAAAAAAACCTACTGTTCCATAGAAAACTGCAATGCTTCTCGACCCAAATGTATGGAACAGCAGTTTTTTTTTTTTTGAGATTTCAATGTTGGTCCCATAGTGGAAGCTGTTCAGTTTGATAGTCTAATCAACCCATTGACAGGTTTGGGACTTACAACATTTTACCTTATTCTGTTCTGTTCTACTCCCAAATGGCTGGACTGATTTTGATGAAATTTTTTGTGTGTTTGAGTCCCTGGATGGTTTTTATGTGGCTTTGCGGGCGAAGCCGGTATGGCTCTCTATAATATTATAAAAACAGTGCCATTACTGGCTGACCGACAGACAACGTACATCCTAAATCACTAAGAAACTTAGGAAATTATGTTCCTCAGTGTGTAGACATGCTCTAAGAAATGATTTTTGTTTATTCCAAAAAGGTGCAGCGGGCAAAGCCGCTGAAGTGAAGGGTTCATTAGTATACTTATCTATACTATTATAAAGCTGTAACTGAAGTGTGTCTGTACATTAAAGATATTTATAAAAAAAAGATTACGATATGGTTTTTAGGCATCCCTGACTCGAAATCAACCTTTTTTAGAAATTTTGTCTGTCTGTTTGTCTGTTTGTTTGTTTGTTTGTTTGTTTGTTCGCGCATCACGCAAAAACTACTAAACCGATTTTGATGAAACTTTTTTAGTTTGATAGCTTATGATCTGACTTAAAATCTGGTATATATATAATTTGTGCGGACGAAGTCGCGGGTAAACACTAGTTATATTATAAAACTAGCGACCCGCCCCGGCTAGGCTTCGCAAAGGTACTGCTGCCATGGCTCTACATAACAGTGAGGGGCCTAAGTTCACCCCTCCGGTGGGTACCTACTAAGTAACGCCTGACTGACCTGAAGAAATTTCAAAGCAAAAACACCTACCAACTCGTGTCATCAGTGTTGCCAACTTAGGGTAATTTACCCTAGATTCAGGGTAATAAAATATTCTTCTTATCGTGTCAGAGTTTATTCAAACCGCCTAACGGCCTCTGACGAGGTTTTTATGTAACGACTACTACCACCAGAGATAGTAGCCGGGACCAACGGCTTAACGTGCCATCGGAAGCATGGAATCATTTTCCTTTTCAGAGATTAAAATATTTAGCGTAGTTTTTAGGGTAATAATTTTACTTAGGGTAATTTTTGCGGTAAACTCACCGAAAATTATGTATCTCTTGCCAACAGATGTCACCAATTACATTCTTAATGAACATTCAACTTTGTTGAAGAATGTAGATAACCTGCCTCTGCTATCTACGAGTAGCAGTGTACTGCAAGGTAAGATGACCCACTCCGACCCCCCAAACAGCAACCCGCCCCGGCTTCGCACGGGTGCATAAATAAAAAAAGGGGTACTCAGATAATTATGTAGGTTAGTCTCAGTCACTTTTTTCGTGAATTTTGTACTAGACCCGGAGTCCATTTAATTATTTTGTATGTCAATGGTCATAAGGGAACACGTTTTCGAAAGACACGGGGATATTTGTGGTGTGTTGAAGTCTATTGCAGCTTTAATTGTATTTTCTGCACGATTTTCGAGCAGATTTCTGTTTTACATTTATTTTAGTGCAAAGGAGACTGCGCGCAAGTGGCATATGAACCAATAGAGATCCTTTCCTCATTACTCACTGAAAGGCGCATCAAAATCGGCTCCAAGGATTTTGAGAAAATCGTGTTTCTAGTTACCCTCAGTGCATTTTTTGTAAAGAGACTGTATTCACTCGACCACGGAGATTCTTCATCTCCATGGTCTCGTCGAAACCGTCACAAACGTCACATTATACGGTGGTCATGACATGACATTGACATGAGAGTTGACTTTTTTTGCTAAAGACGAAAAATCTGTCTGTCTGTCGGTCCGTCCGTCCGTCTGTCGGCCGGTCCGTCGGTCGTAGTAAAAAATGACATCTCTCATGTCATGTCATGACCACCGTATAGTGTGACGTTGTCACAAACGGTTTGTGACGGTTTCGACGAGACTATGGAGATGCATAATCTCCGTGGTCGAGTGAATGCAGTCTCTTTACAAAAAATACACTGAGGGTAACGAAAATCTCATAGTAACTTGAAACATGATTTTCTCAAAATCCTTTGGAGCCGATTTTGATGCGCCTTTCAGTGAGTAATGAGGAAAGGTCTCCCAACAAATCTAAACTCCTATCTCTATTGGTTCATAGGCCACTCTCCATACAAAGTTGCCCTACCTATATAATCCGTGGAATATATTATGAAATTGAAATGTAGTCAATTACCCAATTAACTGTAAATGCATGTCATTTAGTATTGTTTTATTATAATAATTTCAGGTTTAGAACATGATCTCGGCCAAACCAATTCATCTACGACGTGGTTTGAAGGTACTCCTCGTAGACGAATAGAACGAAATTACGCCAGTATTATAAAAACCTCGCCATTAGCATCACCATCTTGCTCCACAGCATTAACAGGTATCGAATTAAGATAAGCCTTGCTCTTTGTAAACATACTATCACGGTGCTTAAAATTGCGTGCCGCCGTGACGCTAGACACCGCTCTCAGGTCAAAGGTCAGGTCAACGCCGCCGGGTACATTCATAAAGTTTTAAACGTTTAACATTATTTTTCAGGATTCCAATCGCAGGTTCTGTCATTATTGACTACCATAAAGATTCAAAATGAACAGATGTTGGAGATTCTCAAACAGAACAAATACGTAGCTGCCGGGACCCTGACATCAGAATTTAAATTTCCACTAAAAAATGTCGAAGAATTGATGGCCAATGAAATTTTACTTGTAAACAAGGAAAACTATGATAATTTGGTAAGTTTTATCTATATTGTATATATACAGGATGGAAACTTAAGATGGGGCACAAAGGGCAGCTACCAGAACCATTATAGCTACAAGAAAACGTTCATCGGAGATGTAAAAAAAGTTTTGTGAGAATTGCAGTTTTTCTCGATGACTACATTTTTTTCATAATCTGTGAATGCAGATTGCAGAAGTAAAATACTCCAAAAGTTAAGGTTAGTCTCCTAAGAATGTTTTCTTGTAGCTGTAATGCTTCTGGTAGGTAGGTAGGTTATACCTAAGGTATAATCTCTTTGCAATATCTTTTTCACGTATAGGCTTGTCCTTATTTGCATATAATTGTTTTTCCAGGGTGGGATAAAATATCGTTTAAAATAGTATTTAAAATGCTTTTTAATAATTAATTCATCTTGCTTACCTGAAAAGTTATTCCTTTACATTTGTTTACATTTCTTGAATTATTTGTGCAGTATCTCAGTAGTCAGTACTCAGTAGGTACACACCACGACATTTTCATGCAGATTTTTTTTTTTCAATCAAACTGCCGCTAACTCAGTGCTTGCACCTAACATTTTCCTCGCTGTTGTGAGGTGAAAAGTTGTGTTTCGCTCGGCTGCAAAGTTATTCTGCGTCTCGTACCTTTGAAACCTTCGCTACGCTCAGGATTCTATATTTGAACCACTCGCTTCGCCCGTGGTTTAATCCTAGGATTCTTCGCTTGCTCAGGTTTCAATACAAGTACTCGCGCCAAAGACAACTATGCAGCCTTGCATAACAAATAACTATTTATAGCAAATGTTATTTAAGCTTTCTTCGTAACTATATATATATATGTTAGTAACATTTGTCCTTTTTATGTCGAAAGTATATCTTGTGTAATTTAAAAGATATTGCAATTTTAAAAGTGTGAAGAATTCTGTTTTTTACTACTTAAACTTTCTTACTTAATGTTGCCGCTTATTTATTACTTACTTAATGTTGCCGCTTTCCGCCTCCGTCAAGGAGAAAAATAGTAAACTAACCTCGGGCAGTATCCCTCCCTACCCTCGGTGTGTAATTTACTATTGGTTTGATTTACAAGTACCTAACTAACTTATTTCTTTTTACAGGTGTCATACTTAAAATCACACGGAGGTCGAGATGTGTCCGGTAAAGTGCCGCGGGCAATGAAATTTTGTATGTCTGACGAACTGGCTGCAGAATACAATTTCTACGGGAAAAAATCTAAAACCACAAACAAAAAAGCTTTTTGTACTCTGCGCCTCAGAGACTGCATTGTGGGTAAGTACCTAATTCATACCGAAATTCACCAACACTGTCTCAATATTATTTTGCGTCAATCCCCCATATATTTTTGTGAATATATTCACGATCTTATACTTTTAATTTTAAATAAGAAAATAAGGTTCCAAAATACAAAATCTCGAAGTGGTTTTGGAATCAGCATAGCTTAAGTTTTACTTTACATACCGAATTAATAATTGCACCTTTCTTGTTTCTTTATAGAAAGCGTTGTTGGCACAACGCCAAATGCAACGGCAAAGTGCGTAGAAGATTGTATCAAGATCTGGTTGAAACATGCTCCTGAAAGGATAAAGAAGACCAAAAATGACGGAGAAAATAAAATATAACAAAAAAACGGTTGTTGGCTCTCGTCAAATGTTGCGTCGAGCAAAGGAGATGGAGCTAAGTATAAAATCAGCTTTACAAATAGAAAATTCTATTTTGCCATCAACCTCAACATCAACAGCATCAAGTAATTTACCTATAATACAACCAAGTGTGTCTAACATAAACAATTTGCCATCAACCTCATCATCATCGCACAATTTACTTTCCCAATTTGCAAATGATATTGGTAATGATGAGGGTGACACAGAAATGTCAGAATTTGATTCCGATTCCATTAATGAAACAATGGAAAATGACATTATTCATAATGAGGGTGATGAATCCGATTCAGATTCAGACGACTCTATGAATGAAGCAATTGATTTAAATACTTTTTTGAGACATTGGGCTACTATTCAGTTTCAAATACCGCATAATGCTTTAACTGCTCTTCTGAAAAGGTTGTCACAGTCACACCCTGAATTACCAAAAGATAGTCGCACTTTATTAAAAACCCCAATTAATTTAGATATTACTGAATTAGATAGTGGGAAATTTGTATATTTAGGTATACTTTCACAAGTTCAGAAACAGATTGAATTGTTTGATGCAGTAGGGAAAGAAACTGAAATTAAAATCGCCTTTAATATTGACGGATTACCCCTGTTCAAGAGTTCAAATACACAATTGTGGCCCATATTGGGTTTGCTTAAAAATTTCCCAAATGCTAAACCATTTGTTGTTGCCATTTTCTGTGGTAATAGTAAACCTTCACCTTTAGATGTTTTTCTAAGCCAATTTGTACTTGAACTAGAAAACTTACTAGCTAATGGCTTTAGTTTTGAAAATGCCTTTTACAATCTGAAAATTCACAGTATAATTTGTGATGCGCCGGCACGAGCATTTATTAAGTGCACAAAACAACACGGTGGCTATTCCGCTTGTGATAAATGTGTAGAGTCAGGTGAATATGTAGGCAGGGTTATCTATGAAAGTGTGACTGCACCCAGAAGAACCGATGAAACATTTCGATTGAAGTTAGATGAAGATCACCATTTAGGGGAATCCCCACTTTTACGTCTCGGGATCGATATGATTTCATTATTTCCTACTGACTATATGCATAACATATGCCTAGGGGTGATGCGTAAACTATTAAATGTGTGGATTAGTGGCGATTTAAATGTTCGTTTACAAAGTTCGCTGGTTAAAAACATATCGGAAAGACTAATCACTTGCGCAAAGTTTATACCAGTGGAAATTAATCGCAAACCGCGAAGCTTAACAGAACTAGCCAGATGGAAAGCGACCGAATTTAGAACGTTTTTGTTATATGTTGGTCCAATTGTGTTGAAAAACATTCTGCCACGATCCCTTTATGAAAACTTTCTACTTTTACATGTAGCTATTACTATTCTTTGTTCAAAGAAACATATAAGAACCATTGGTATAGATTTTGCTCAAGAATTATTGGTCATGTTTATTAACCACTCAAAATTGGTTTATGGACTAAAATTTTTGGTTTATAATGTTCATATGCTGTGTCATATCGGTGATGATGTACGTAAATTTGGTACACTCGATGAATACTCAGCATTTCCATTTGAAAACCACTTGAACATTGTAAAGAAATTGGTAAGATCGCCCAATAAGCCGTTACAACAAGTTGTAAATAGATTAAAAGAAATGGAGTCACCAAAGTTATACCATAATTCATCGAAAATAGTTGTTTCGGGTAATTATAATTCTGGACCTGTGCCTGAGGAGAATGTTTATGAATGTTACAAAAAACTACAATACCACCTATACACAATGAATCTTGCTCGAGAAGCCGACAGATACTGCTGTCTAACGCTTAGTGGGAAAGTGTTCCAAATATGTAACATCCTAAAAAAAAATGACGGGAGTTTGTATGTGTATGGCAGGGAGTTCGTTAATTATCAGCCATTTTTTGAATATCCTTTTAGCTCTATAGCTATTGATATTATGGTAGTGAATGAACTTTCAAATTTTAAACTGATATCTGTCAACGACATATTAACCAAATGTCTGGTTATTCCGTGTGAAACCTACACTATAAGTATTCCAATGCTTCATGATTCCCGTGACTAGTATACTAGTCGGTAATGTACACATAAAAAAACCGCAAATCGATCAACAGGATAGTCGTTGGGCACACATATACTTTAGATCAGAACAATCATTTTGACCGGCAGTTCTTAAAAATATTTCTCTTAGGGGGGGGGAGTTATGACGTCATCACATGGGATATAAAAAAAATAGTTCTGAAACCTATCGTGTGGGGTATCAAATGAAAGGGCTTCATGAGCCGGATCTAAAAATATACTACACAATACAGTTTGGATTTTTTAAAAACAAGTGGTTGAAAGGTAATTGTGTAGTATATTTTTAGAACCGGCTCATGGAGCCCTTTTATTTGATGATTGACACGATAGGTATCAGAACAATTTTTTAAAATCCCGTACAAAAAATTGATGACGTCATAACTAAGGGAAATAATTTTAAGAACTGCCGGTCAAAATGATTGTTCTGACCTAAAGAAAAGTACATGTGTGCCGAACGGCTATCCTGTACATCGCTTTGCGGCTTTTTATCGATTTTGGCTTTGTAGGGCTAGCACTATACTTCATGTGCCTACACTCAGCGGGACCCCTGCCTGTGATCTTCAATCATGTGGGCAAGCCCTGGTGTCAGAGTTTATTCAAACCGCCTTAATTACGGCCTCTGACGTGGTTTTTATTATTAACAACTACTACCACCAGGGATAGTAGCCGGGATCAACTTAAATATTATGAAAATAATGTATGCCATATAATATATGGGTATAATTTATAGAAGCTGAGGTCTCGACACAATCGTGTCATCTACCTGTTGTATATGGATATCTTTATCATACAGGGTGGATTTTTGAGACGGGGCAGTAAGCTGGCAGGTTCCTTTAACCGTGGTAGCTACAGCGAAACGTTCTTAAGAGACTATTCTTAACTTTTCTAAACATTTCGAACTGCATTCACAGAA
This sequence comes from Agonopterix heracliana, assembly GCA_963693445.1. Lineage (NCBI taxonomy): Eukaryota > Metazoa > Arthropoda > Insecta > Lepidoptera > Depressariidae > Agonopterix > Agonopterix heracliana. Next base: position 1,964,434 of record OY856334.1, read on the forward strand.
TTTGAAAAAAATGTATAGTCAGCAAGATTCTCTCAAGAACGTTTCGCTGTAGCTACAACGGTTAAGATACCTGCCCTTACTGCCCCGTCTCAAAAATCCACCCTAGTATATTTACTCTTTTATTCGATTTAGTTAGTTTTTTTATTGGTTAATTTATAAGTCTTCTCTCATTTCACCCACCCATCAATTTTCCGTACCCACTTTTAAAATTATCTGCTCTAAGTTTGTATGGAAGAGAGAGCTTTTTAGCGATAAGACCGCCTTAAATGTACCTGCTTATGTTATGTTGTTTCTGCTTTTGTAATATTTTATGTGGTGGGCAATAAAGAATTGTATTGTTTTTACCCACATGACCCAATATGACCCACATGGATAATTATTATGATAATTATGTCAAACTAAATCTTTAAATAAAGTTTTTATGAAAACATTTCTGTTTTGAATTACATTATTTACAACCCTAAGTTCACTCCACGCATGTGAAGTAGTCTACCTGTCGTCTAGAAACGTCATTCTAAGGCTGCCCGTCCATTGATGCGGAGCTAGGCGGCGGAGCTGAGCGAGCGGATTGAGTAGCGGTGTTGCGGACTGTCTGTCCATTGACGCGGAGCGAGGCGGCGGAGCGGAGCGAGCTATAATTGCGGAGCGGAGCGAGCGAGTATTGCGGAGCGTAGCGACCGAGTATTGCGGACCGGAGAAACTGAGAAATATTAACCAATAGGCCTCACTCCGCCGCCTCGCTCCGTTTCCTCGCTCCGCCGCCACGCCCTCTGCCTCGCGCTGCTTCCTGAAATGTATGAATTACTAATAATTTTAAACTAGCTCGCAAACCCCTGTCCACTAGAGCTGTGCGGATATTTTATGCAATCATATTGGTCAATATTTATCAGTTTTTCCGCTCCGCCAGCTAGCTCCGCATCTGCAGACAGGCACCCTAAGGCTGATATTCAGAAATTTGAGTATGAGTCTCTATTTTGATATTATGTCAAAATCAATACAATTTCGACATATCATGTAGGAACTCATACTCAAATATTGTCTCTGAATCTCGGTCTAAGGTCGCTCGCTCGCTGCACATTCGTAGCGCGTTCGTCAGATGTGGACGCACCCTAAGGTCCCTGGATCGGTCTTTATATGACGTCCTAAGTACGTCTTGATACGACGGTAGGACGTCTTGATACGACGTCCTACGGACGACTGGATACGACGTCCTACAGACGTTTGGATACGACGTCCTACGGACGTCTGGATACGACGTCATTAGGTTATGACAAATGTACGTCCTTTATCCGTCCTACGGACGTCGAAAATGTACGTCACCTAGGTCGAGCAAGACGTTAAAAGGACGTCATTGTGACGGCTAAATGTTACCTGGGAAACCGTCTGCAACAGCAGCTGTGGGACGCGGATGAGCGATCTATTTGGTTTTGTCTTGTTTGTTGTTTTGATTCAAGTGATTGCCCTGTTTGTTCAACGATCGTCATTATACTTTGTTTATTTATGATTAATTCTCTAGGTTTCACGGCTTTCACTGGATTGCATTCAGGAGTGCGATTTTTGAAACTCATTAGCTCAGCTCAGCAGTTGAAAATGTCAAAATTACACTGGAGATATGCATCGTTCTACTGCTGAATTGACTTTCAAAAATAGCACTCCTGAGGTGTGATTTTTGAAAGTCAAATCAGCAGTAGAAAGGTGCATATCTCCATAGTAATTTTGACATTTTCAACTGCTGAGCTCACCGAATGAGTTTCCAAAATCGCACTCCAGGAGTGCGATTTTTAAATGTCATACATCGAACTCGGCAGTAACAAATGACAAAATTACTATGGAGATATGCTTCTTTCTACTGCTGATTTGACTCTCAATAATCATACTTCAGGAGTGAGATTTTTGAAAGTCAAATCAGCAGTAGAAAGATGCGTATCTCCAAAGAAATTTTGACATTTTCAACTGCTGAGCTCACCGAAAGAGATTCAAAAATCGCACTCCAGTTCTTATCTTGAAAAAGTGTGGCATAATATAAAGGAGCCCATTTACAGTAGGGTAGGTAGTCCTACATGCAGGACTGCAAGCCCACACACTGTCCTACAGATTACAGACACAATTTCATACATTTTACTATAGGTCGTCGGACGCCTTATTTTTTTTATTATTTTTTATTTATTATTATTACATAGGTTACAATGAAAACAATGACAATGAATCCCACAAAACCAATTGCTCGGTTTGTCTGTGGGAGCTACAATCACGCTCAAGCTATTTAACTTCTTATTTTATCCAATTAGGTACATACATCGAACGTTGCAACACAATAATTGAACCTGTCATTATACATAATATTACGAGTAACATTATATTTTATGGTTCTTACGTAATGCTATCCAATAGGAATTTCTGTAATAGTCTAGAAAATCTACGCTTGTTTGACTCATTTCTGATAGTGGATGGAAGACTGTTGTACAAATAAGGTATGCGCTTAGAAAGGCTTCTATCACCATAATAGTTAGTGACCCTAGGCACAACAAACATGCCCGTAGTAAGGGACCTTGCCGTGCCTTGTAGGACTGCAATACCATTCAAGATTCGATATTGGTGTAGGACTGTGAATGGGCCTTTTTTGGACACTTCCTGCCTCCCACCAACTTTTTACCTCAAGGGGTCTATTGCCCTCTGGTTACCTCGGCGGCGGTTACCTAGACTGTGAGTGATAATAGTAGATTACACACCGAGGGCAGGAAAGTAAGAATGGTCCCAGATCTCATGTAATTGTTGACCGAGGAGGATTCGCCAACAAACTGTTCTGCAGTTTGGCGAAATGTAAAGTAATTTGTACCCTTTGTATTTTTGAAAATTATAAATAAACTAAAAAAAAAAAATAGGCGAAGCCGAGGTAGGTAGTAAACAAAATACAGTGTCAACCTTAGATCAAAATAAAATTAATGGATAGGCCTAAAGCGCAGTAAGTTGAAGCAAACTACTGGTGCACTTGGTATATACAAACTAGCGCCATTATCTGTCAAATCTAGGGTACTTGCATACAAATTTGAAGTAAACCCTTCATTTGTTTTGCCTCATTTTTCTGGTTTGAAATGTTCGCTTAAGGCCTATCCATTCATTTTATTTTGATCTAAGGTGTCAACTCATGGTAGAATAGACGTACGTACGGTTTATGGTGCGTGTGGCGTTAGCTTAAACTAAAACTAACTAAACCACGATTTCTAAGTCATAATAAATACATCACTTCCTTATAAAACCATAGTTGGACCCATAGATTAATATTATGTTGGATGGACCCTCTAAAATAAATCGTGTTTACACAGAGTAAGCGCATTACACAGCCGATGACGTTTCCCTCTCCCATTTGTCATAATTGAATAGCCAACTAATGGATGGTAAGTATTTCCTCTTTGTTGGGAAATGCAAGAAAATGAAGAATAGGTAGGTATGTTATAGAATACTTATAATATCCGACCTCACCCCAACCGGATCCTCCTTTACGCTGACGGTTTTTGAGAGGAAGATCAGACCAACAGATCAGAACTGAACAACTTTCGCAACGAGACCATAATCGAGATCGCCAAAAAATCGGATATCCCAAATATTTAGGTCGAATAGGTTTGCAGTTTTGTATGGTTTTGTATAATTAATGTTGTTTTTGTGTACAATAATACTTAGTAGATTTGAGGCTTTCTTATTTACTGCCCGTAAGTTAGTTAGTTAGTAAGTATACAATTTTTCCACCAAGTTACCACGGAGGTGGAAAGCGGCAACTTCGTTAAGGTGGTTGGAGAGCTGTCAATTTCATAAAAAACGTTGTCGTATAACACTTGTAGACGGTGTTAATAAAAGCAATGTTTTATAGGTATATGGAAAAATAGCTTAGATAATTTAGTTTGCGCACATCAAATAATATTTACAATTTGTAATATAATTACGAAGATATAAGGGTTTGAAATTTTGTATGAATAATTTCAAAGCGTAAAAGTAAAACATTACTTTTATTAACACCGTCTACGAGTGTTATACGACAACGTTTTGTATGGACGGAAACCACCCAGCGGGATGAAAATTGACGCTTTCCGTCCGGAGGGGAGAAAATAATCTAAGACCCTGTATTGTTTACCAAAACAGGTATTCTGTGTGGTTCTGGCTTAGAAAAAAGACCACTCCATTTTTCCCGTAGGTGCCGTATGAGGCGACTAGGGATAATAAATAAGGGGTTCCGTATGCAGTGTTTCTTTGGTCGAAAGGCCAGCCACACACAATGCCAGAAAACTATCACTATTTGACACCATAACATATTGAAAACTCTCCATGCTTATTTAGTGAGACTTGCTTCAACTGCACGCTTCGAAAGACAGTTGATAGTTGTAGCCTAGCTTCTGACCACCCAGAGAGATATTATAGTCGTGACTTTATGGACGTATCTTTGTAATTTTCTGTCCAAACAAACCCAAAATAAAATCGATCTCACAAACTCTCGACTGCACGCGCCAACGCTTTCCCGCGCAAAAAAACGTCAAAAAATCCCGCCCATTTCAATCTGTCAAACTGACACGCCGTCTCATCGTACAAAACGATCACAATTCTTGCTCGTTAGGCATTGATGAGTTTGTTAATTGTTATTTGGCACCAAATTAGATTTAAAGCAGTTTAGTGACGTCCAAATTGATTACAGTTTCAGTTTAGCTATGTTAATTTGAATTCTTGTCATGTTGGCATTACGGTTAGGTTGTTTGTTTTTGTGCCTTTGCCAGTTTGTTAGTCTGTGGTCGCTCTTCCGTGAAGAAATAAATTTTGTTTCGCAGTTGGATGGAGTTTGCTGTAAATAATAATGAAAAAAAAATGGATACCTATTCTATTTTAAACACCAAGTTTAACGCTTGTATGTAAGTAAGTACTTATTTCAGTTTTAACGACAGAGTAAAATTTAAAAAAAAATCGTTTTTTGGGTCTTGTAGTTATTTCTTTTTTATTTTCTTATTTCTTAGCAAGTTGGCCATAATAAAGCATTTTCTGTAAAGATTTCTACCGTCTACCTGTTATAGTTCAAAAGATGGATGGACGGACGGGCAGACAACGTTTAACCATGAATAAAAAACAAGTGACAACTATTTAGTCCCAAATCGACATCACGTTCACGACAATAAGGCATGAACCATTTGGTAACAAATATTTTCTAAAATCCAATACCAAACACAGTTCTTAAGTTTTAATCGATGTCTAAATGTACTTAATTTAAAATAAATATAAACATAACTAAAACAAAATGACTAATAAACACAGAAGGGTCACCCAACACTTTACAGTCGCTAACGCTATAAGCGAGGGTTGTAATTTACCCCAAACCGATGTGAACCCCAAATCGATGCTTAAGCTTCGGAAACTACTTACAAATTGTATGTTGTGTTACTAACTTGTATTAGTGGTAGAGTTATAAATATAGCAGACCTGGCAGACTATTTTTTCGACCGCCATTTTTAAATTTTTTTTTGTACACTTTGTTATATTAAGCTACATATTTTATATCTTATTTATTACACCGCCATAGCAAGTTTTTTAATTAAGAGTTCTTCCATCCCATGGTTGTCTGGAAGAAATCGCTTTTAGTGATAAGACCGCCATTTGTACCCTTACGTTCATCTTTATTCTGTTTTTTTTTGGTGTGCAAATAAAGAATATTTATGTTATGTTATGTTAGACCGCCTTGGTGTCGTGGGTTTTAGAACATTGGGGTGTCGAAAGACGTGTCTAAACGACAGGCACGTATCCAGACTTTGGTTTCGGGGGGGGGGGGGGGGACGACATTTAATTTTCGGGGGGGGGGGGATATTCATAGAAAAACAATGAAAAAGTATGTGCTGTAATCACTTTTCCATACAAATATTCGGATTTCGGGGGGGGGGGGATAAATCCTACCTATCCCCCCCCCTTGATACGTGCCTGCTAAACGAGGGTTACAAAAGCAAAAATATAAACGGTTTCGGTCAGAAAAAATTTCATCTCGATAACAAAATGAGATAGGTATCGAAAAAATTAAAAAACCCCTAGAGATATAACTTTTTGCTGTTATATTTAAAAAAAATATTGGAGATGCGTCACATCACTGATATAGTGTTGTCAAGGTTTTCTCCATTCAGTTAATGATTTTACCGCGACCGTTTTTGCATTTACAGATTTGCACCTTTTAATACAATGAAAAAAAAATATGCATCGGTCTAATCTATCTCTATCTTGTGATTTATTTATGCATACATCTATTCTATTCTATATTTTAAAAAATGGTAGCCATCTTGGGTATGTGATGATTTTGCCAATGTCGAGTTTTTATAGCAAAAGTGCTTGACGTTGTACGGTTATATTGATGTTTTGGTGACTTCAAGGGTTGTTCTTATAAAAGAACAATATCCTGAGCCACCACTGGAGTTCCACTGTGGACCGGGGATGGGGCAACCGACGCGCACGTGACCACCCAATAGCAGACCCACAGAGCAACTCTATGCATACATCACACATTGTTTGTACTTGAAGTGACGTGCACTTCAAGTACAAACAATGTGTGATGTAGGTATGCATAAATAAATCACAAAGATAAATCTGCCTGTGCGGCGCCCATACCTAACTGCCAGATCTATCCGTTTCTAAAGTACATTCTAATATTCAAAACAACTGATGACATACCTATTTGTGTATTTAGTACCTTTCGTCAAACAATTCGCTTCGATAATAATAGGTACGGTTCCTAACTCTTTCTAATTGGCTTTACTGCAAATATTTGATCAAAATGTTTGTAATGTACAACGTAGACGTAGTAGTACCTAAAGTCAAAATTTAATGACTTAAAAAAGATGACTTAAATTATAAATAATATGTTGTATAAAATTAGACCTTTTATTCCACTACTGTTTCATTACCTACTGTTTATCATTTTAAGGAATTTACATGAACATTGAAGTTACCATATAAAATATGTATATCTATAGGGTTTAGGAACCAGTACTGGTTCCAATTTTTTCGACGCTTTCGTATCTTCGTCTGTCAATCTTGACATATAACTTTATCAAAGGTGGAAACCTAATTTGTGGAACCTAACCTAACCTTTGTAAACTAACTATTTATTTTATAGCTTTCATAAAATAAGTAATTACCATAGCTCATCCAAATATTTGTCCAAACATTTGAACAAACCCACCCCTTAATTTAATATCAATATTAAATTCGATAACCACCGCTCACTTAGTAAATGGACAGGTAATTTGTACGTTTGCATTTTAGTAATTGCTATGTGTTTTGTGAATTATAAATTTATTGAACTCATAAGCTTCAACAAAATTAAGGGTTTATTTAATTTGGGGCAAGTTGGGGTACATTCGGATATTTATCTGAAGCGACGACTAATACTCTTCTCTTCTGTTGGTACCTTATATACTCAAACTCTAGTATAGCTTGGCCATAAAGTCATGATCGTGGTGACAGACAGGTGGAACTAAAATTTGAGTATGGTGGTGTTGCCAGGTTATGCGTGATTTTGACGTTCTTGCGTGGAGGCAGCGCCAAGCTGTAGGTATTTACTATAAAATAATATCACTTATCTAGATAGTTTTCTGACGTCATACAAGGAAGTCGAAATCTACTGCTGATCTTGAAATCTTCTCTTAAAAGGTTATTATTTAATATCGAACTAGTAGATCGTCTTAAACCGATTTCTATAATTTAGATGTGGGAACTTGCCATAGATGTCAACACCCACAAGTTATAGCAAAGATGCTAACAGATGGCGATACCGTCGCGCTCAGAAATATGCTCCATACAAAGACAACGTTCACCGTAAGTAAATACGTAACTCTTAATCTACTACAAATAAGGTTCACAATCGAATGCGAGACATGAATCGCGCAAGAGAAATAATCACAGAGATTCGATATATATAGGTACAAGGTCCAACTAAGAAATGATGGACCACGGCCGGTCCCCAGGGTTCACACTAAGCCTGGTGGAAGATTTTCCCTTTTCAATGGAGGAACATTCCCAAGTAGCACCTCCATATAGATATTGAGTCTTTTGTCTCTAGATATCTGTGCTCAAAGAAATAATAAGGTTTTTAGTTTTTAGACCTTCATGGTAAGGTATACACTATACAGTGCCCCATGAAACATATCTTGACCGATGTAGGAAACACAAAATAATATCAGCCTTACAAACAAGTAACATCAAACAGAATATTTTGTGACGTTCCGTTCCACGCAATAAATAACGACAATATTAATTATCCCATTAGCTAAATCATCCAGTTTAAGATGAACCCTCCGTCCTTTATACAGGATGCTCTTAGAGTAAATTATTATGGAAACCTGGAAACCGAGGCTAACAACTAGATCACTCATAACTTACTATAACTAGGTCATCATCAGCCTATACATATAATACGTCCCACTGCAGGGCACAGGCCTACCCTCTAGGAGGGTGCTTGGGTGTTAGACCATCACGCGTGCCCAATGCGGATTGGAAGACTTCACATATGCATCAGAATTTCATCTTCTGCATATGCAGGTTTCCTCACGATGTTTTCCTTCACCGTTTGAGAGCAGACGGTAATACGTACATAAGTCATAAAAACTCATTGGTACGTGGCATGTTGTCCGTACGGATTCGAACCCGGACCTCATGATTAAGAGTCCATACCTCACCGCAACGCGCCACCGAGCTCTATAACTAGGTATTCACATTAAATCACGTTACAACAAAATATTGCCAAAGATGAAAGCAACCGCAACCTAGGGGAGTTCCATAAAACTCGGACGATATTTTAATGGAACGTGTCATTTCGAAGCATTAAGTAAAACGGAACGCAGCCGGCCACGCCCCTTCCGGCGAACTGTCAACTTGACAACGCGCGAAAATATTGCCGCGGGATGCCCGCCAATGCAATGAATATCTTAATCTACCCACAATTCCGACTTCATTCTAATCATTCTTTTCATGGGTCACGTCGTAAGAGGCTTCATGACTTGGGAAAGTCTAGCTAGCTCATTACTTACTTGCCACGTCATCTTATCCTGAAGTTTAAAATAATACACCACAATTATTATATATAATGTTAAGGGTATACGGTCCTTATAAGTAATCCGGGTAAGTTTGCTGACACTTTTTTTAAGGGGATGATCAGACCATCAAACAGAACAACTTTCTCTATAGCACCAACATCGAAAAAAATATCAGCTGTCCCCGTAGAAAGAGAATCAACTAGAAAAGGCATTAAAATAATAATAGTCACGAAAACGAGACAGCCTTATATGCTAATTACACAGAGTGAATGCGACAAAATCCATGTCGTTTGTCCCTTTCTGCGTATGCGATATTTTTGTTTGCCACAGTTGAAATTACATACAAAATCTTGCAACTATGGCAAACAAAGGCACGATTTCTCATACATTTTTGTCATATCTCTGTCCCTTTCGAGTATACGCTGTCAGGAAATCTATAGAATACTCAACCTACGGCTGTCCCATACATTTGGCTCGAGTAGGTTTGCACTTTTGTACGTACGGTTTTTTATTTCGCGATTTCGATGTGTTGGTGCCCATAGAGAAAGTTGTTCAGTTGGACGGGACGGGCTGACTGATCAGTGGATCATCCCCTTAAAAAAGTGTCGGCATCTAGTCGGCATATTAAGAAGGACCCTGACTGTAAGTACCAATACCAATTCAGATATTCTGAATATGAAATTAGAGAAATTTTCCTAAGGAACATGGACCGAAAAAAGTTTTTTTTTGACATTTCGTAACAAAGTGCAGATTAGCAGATCTATTGGAAGTCCAAAAAATAGTTATTCGACCCATGCTTAGAAAAAGTATATGTCTAGAATGAGCCTCACACTTGTTCCGTATAAAACAAAAGGGGCTAACTTTCTTAGGTTGGTGTGCGTGAGGCGCCATACTAATTATGTATGTGTGCGTGTATATGTATAGGGTTTTGGAACCAGTGCTGGTTCCTATTTTTTTCGTAGCTTTGACTGTCTATCTTGATAATCTAAGGACCCATGTTCCTTAGAGATAGTTTCATTATTCTGAATACCTACATCCTGAAAATTTTTCTTAAACTAAAGTTAGGTAACAGCTTAGGGGTCCCGGGAAATCCCGGAACCAAAAATACCGGGTAATCCCGGGATTTCACGGCATTCAAAGAACCGGGACTACAAAACGAAATTCCGGTAGTTTCGGTACTTTCGGGAAATCTAAGTTTCAAATGTAAGAGTTTTTATGACACAAATTGATGAAAACAATTTTATTTTATGAAGAAAAGAAATAACAAATATTTGTACCTACTTAAGAGTTTAAAAATTGTTGCCTACAATAACTACCTTACAAAATTCTTGTTTACTTTACACCAATGCCAACTTTGGCATTTCTGGACCGATTTCAGTTATACAGGGTGTAAAATTAAATGCGTTACTTACCTACTTTATGGGTTGTTTCAGACCATCAAACTGAACAACTTTTATTATGGGACCAACCTTAGATAAAGTATATAATATAGATTGAGCCTCGCGCTTCTACCGTATAAAACAAAAGTGGCCAACTTTCTTAGGTTGGTGTGCGCGAAGCGTCATACAACTTATCTCTGCGTGTATACTGACAGGCATACCTATATACTTTATATAGATTATACCTACAATTTACATTTTCTTCTTTCAATTTATTTACCTAACTATATCTTTCTGTAAAATAAATCCCTTGGTCGTCCAACGTCAACGACCACGTCACGTGGTCTAATAAAAATTTCTCTCTATAACTAGGAATCGAAAACGTTCTCTTCTTATTATGGAAGTAGGTAGGTACTAGGTATAGTTCACTACAAAATAAACCATCAACTAACAAAGTGGGGAACCGACGACAAAATAAAGTGGCGTGACGGGAAAATATAAATCTGCAGTCACTTTGTCATGTTACATGGGAAGTCCCTCTGATCAGGCCGTTTTCAATTCTATTTCAAAGGCAATATGTTTATTACAATGGGACTCTTTGAATTCGTTATTCGACTTTGTTGTATTTAAAGATGCAACATTGTGGGAAAAAAAGAAAGTTAAAAAAACCAATTGCAAGATTTGCAAGTGAGGTTTTTAGGAATACACAACTGCCTCTGGTCTAATGGTTAAGTGCTTGGCCTCGACACGAAGGTCGTGGATTTGATTCCCACGGGGGACACCTTTGTGCGTTTTTTCCAAGTCGGTTAGGACAATGCAGGCCGAATCAACTGATTGTCTGAAAAGACAGATGATTCCGTGCTTCAGATGGCACACTAAGCCGTTGGTCCCGGTTACTATCTCTGGTGGTATTAGTCGTTAAATAAAAATCACGTCAGAGGCCTTAAGGCGGTCTGAAAAAACTCTGACACCAGGGCTTGCCCACACGATAAGAAGAAGGAAGGAGTCACGTTGCGGGGTTTGCCCCGAACACTCGTCCTTCGCGTGTTATTCGCGCGGTTCGCGTTTCAACCTGCCACGAGGCTCCGCAATCCATCTCAGCTGTGTTCTTACTCAAAAACAATCCTCGAGATTGGATAGATACTCCCTCAAACCACTTGACATTGGCGAAAATGCGGTGCTAACGCACAAGCAAGAAGTCAATTAAAAAAAGAAGAAGGAAATAGACCAACCAAAGTGTCGAGAGAGGTGACTCGAAACAGAAGCATTATAACGACATAGTTTGTGTGGGTGTTTTGTTCCATTTTACAAGAATAAGAATAAGAATATTTTATTGTTTAAACTGTGTACAAAAAACAAGACCTATCCAACGACGTCCCACTCGATTTATAATTTTTTTTTTTTTCAATTTTGTACTTTTTCGCTGTAAATAAATAAATTTGAGGGAGGGAGTAATTCAGTCAGACACACATTAGTTAGACAGAATGGACGAATTAGGGTCGATGCACACCAAAAGAGCAGTGAAGCGCATTTGCTGCAACTCTAATTTTTTGTAAAAAATTACGACATCCAAGAGTGCGATTTTAAAAGTCATAGGTACGTGTTTTGCGTTTAAATCAGTAGTAGAAAATGGCAAAATTACTGTGGAGATTATAGTACATTTATGCTTCATTTGATCATGATTTTGAACGTGTGACTTTCAAAAATTGCTATCCAAGTCCTAACGAGACGACATTTCCATCTATATTCAATTCAAGCTTAAATGGGTCTACTAACTTGGCTTTACCACTACCACCGGATGAAATGCTAGAACACCTTCCGAAGCATAAACCGCACCGCACCTCTCGAGATAAAATACCACTAACACTGTGCCAATGAGCGCCCCTACAATTTTGTCATCTGTTTTTGTTAAAAGAACCCAATTAGGATTATTTCCATCCACAAGCTTATTAAAAATAATGAAACTAGTTATTTTTAATCTTAGTTTAGCACCAAGATAAAAATACTTACCTAAAAAGTATTAGGTAAAATATTTAAGAGTCTTTTTCTAAAAGTTGATTTACCCCTTCTAATGATTTTCTTAAAATTGGTGCACCCCTATGCATACAGGGTGTAAGGTAAACTATCATTAACCTTTAAACCACACACTCTACCCATTAAACTGAACAAATTTTACTATGGGAGCAAACTTGTGAGATCAAAAAATGGGCAGCATTTTAGGCTCGGTCGGTGCCCCCTGAACTGACTTGGAAAAGGGGTAGGTTTTCAATGAGGGATTATCCAAAAGCCATTAAAAAAGAAAAAAATAGTTCAGCTAATGGCTTGATAGTCGGCGTAGAAGAGACTGGGGCGAGCGACCTTGCAGATAATAAAATACAAATAAAATAGTAAGAATTTGTGTTTTTAAGTAGGTAGTACCTATCTATCTAAGCAGCAAAATATGAACATTATAATTATTTCGTCAACAGATGCGTCTGACTCAGTGACATGTATTTTTGTTTACTTTTTAGTCAGTATACACGCACACAGAGATACGTTGTATAACGCCTCACGCACACCAAACTAAGAAAGTTTGCCACTTTTGTTTAATACGGTAGAAGCGTGAGGTTCAATCTAGACATATACTTTATCTAATGTTGGTCCCATAGTAAAAGTTGCTAAGTTTGATGGTCTGAAGAAAGTAAAAGTAGGTATGTGTTCGAGCTCCTAAAGCTCTTTAATCTTTATTTTTTCTTTTATTATAAAATTATGTATAGCACTTAGCTATTCTCGTAAACGGTCGTTTATCTGTCATGATGTAACAGCTGTCACTTGACACCTGTCATTCGTCATTACTTAGCATTTTTGAGGTTATATAGAATACACTAAAAAGATTGGCTTGTAACAAATAACTGTTCTTCCTTTGTTTCGAAATTATACCAGTTTTAAGTTATACAGTCCGCTTATCATTTCGTCTAGTTTTCCCTATAACGTATCTAGATAGGGCGCTAGAGATCTTTACATGGTCCTACAAAGTCATCTGAAACAAAGAAGACAAAGTCAAGAAGATTAACACAAGGATCACTGCAGCAATAACAATAAGTACCTACTGCAAGGTGCAACAGTGCCCAGCTGACACTCGCATAGCATTCGACGGGTGAACATCGCTATTAAGCAGTCTACATAGCTTGACATGACCAGTTAGTCACCTATCACCAAAGCTTACTCAGCAGCAGAAGCCATCTTCATACATCGACATATTAACCGCAAGAAGGAAAAGAGTTGGATCGCACAAAAACCGTGAGCCCGTTCCATTTCCCTTTCTATTCATTCTCATCCATCCATCTGTCAACCATAGTTAATCTATACCTACTCATCCATCATTGCATCATAACAAAGTCATAATCATTTCATTCTCGCTTCATTACAAATCAGTAGTTAGACAATCAAGTCGTAGACAACATAAAGTAGGTACCGCTTAGAATCACAAACTCATCAATTCAATTTTCATTTCATCATCTCATCTTCATTCGCTAATTTAAATCACGTCACCCCACAATTGTTTTCACACCTGGTTCTAAAAGGGAAACCATTGCAGTTAGCCGAACAAACAAAGTTAAAAGTTTTATCAAACAACATTTAAACACATTTTTTGTTCCGTGTAATAAGTCAGTCAGCTGTTTGATACATTGTACCTACCGGGTCGGCAACCTGCAATGGTCCTTTTTTTTTCTGTCTGCTATTAAACCATTACCAAAGTTCTTGGATAAAGTATATGTCTAGATGGAGCCCCGCGCTTCTAACGTATAAAAATAAGAGTGGACATCTTTCTTGGGTTGGTGTGCGTGAGGCGTCATACAACTTATTTCGGTGTGCGTGTATACCGACACGGTTTATCACCCAAGAGTTCAGGATTCTTTTTTTTTCGGAGCGTTCTTAGCTTCGACTGTCTATCTCGACATATAACTTATCAAAGGCAAAGTGATTTCATTTACTCCTTGCTGTCTCAATATCCATAGGAGCTATTTAACTACATAGTAACTTTATGTCAACAGGCTTTGAACCTATCAACATAGTGAATAAAAATTTACATCCTCACGACTATATTACCTGAAAGGGTAGTCAGAAACCTTAGCGAATAAAAATTCACAACTTTACGACTACATTGCCCGAGATCGTGGTCAGACACCTGCTGCTTGCATCATATCCGAAAAAAAAAAAAAAAAAAGTAGTTTATTAACAACCTCCGTTAAAATTGATAGGTATTGATTGCGTCAGTTAATAAACACAATAATCGTACCTTATCTCTTAATTATTTACCTGTGAATAAAAATTTATACCAAATTCCCGATGGCCGACGTAAGGCTCAAGGAACTAGTCAGAAAACGATCATCAATAAAAGGAAAACTTACCTTATTCAAAAATTATTTAGCCTTGCAAGAAAACTGTTTGCAGCTCAGTCATCTACAGATTTCCGAGCTTCAGTTACGCCTCGAAAAATTTGAAAAGGTCTATGAGGAGTTTGATAATTTACAGAGCGAGATAGAGGAGTTAACTGTGGAGTCCGAGTCAGATGATCCCGAACTCAACCAAAAACAATTCAATGAGCGGCATAGCATCGAACAGGACTACTACTCGCTCGTAGCGACAGCTCGCGTCTTGTCGGATGATCATCTGAAACGGTTACAACCGCCGCCTGGTCCTCGGGACCAAGATGCAGGCTCCAGTTCTGCGGTGGACGTAAGACAGCACAGTTTTGTAAGATTGCCAAAAATTGATCTTCCGCACTTTGAGGGCGGCTATCAGCACTGGCTGGAATTCAGGGATACATATCTATCACTAATACATGATAACCCGAGCATCGATACGATTAACAAATTCCATTATTTGCGCGCTGCTCTGAAGGGTAGTGCAGCTCTCATCATTCAAAGCCTGGATTTCAGAGCAGATAACTATCCCATCGCTTGGCAATTACTTTTGGAGAGATATGACAACCAAAAGCTTCTTATTGCTAATCACATCAATGCGTTGTTTAACGTCGAGCCTATTCAAAGAGAGTCCAGTCAGTCACTGAGAAACATAGTCGACGTAACAAACAAAAATTTGCGTGCACTTGCCACATTAGGTCAACCTATCGATCATTGGGATACTCTGGTGATTCACATCATGTCCGCTAAATTAGATTTAGTTACAAAAAGAGAGTGGGAAGAGCGTAAAAACTCTCTGACTGACATAGCAACATTATCATTGTTTACGAAATTCCTCTCCAATAGAGCTGATTTATTGGAGACGTTAGGAGAGGCTAAATATAATAAAGGTCATAAACCTGAGACCAGTCATGTCAAATATAAAAGTTTGCTTGTCTCTTCTAACAATGCAAAAAACATATCATGTCCTGCATGTAAAAAGGATCATTATTTGTACCATTGCCCCGATTTCAGAGGGCTACCGATAGAATCGCGCGTTCGAAATGCAAGGGAATTCAAGGTATGTCTGAATTGTCTTCGTCATGGTCACGCAGAGTCAGTCTGTCGTTTCGGTCACTGTAAGTACTGTCGAGCCAAGCATCACACACTGCTACATGTAGAGCCACTCCCGCCAACAGAAAATGAAACTCATGAGAATGTTTCACTGTCTGCTAAGGAGTTTCAGTCAAGTCCGAAATCAAGCCATGTTTTTCTGTCTACAGCAGTGGTCAAAGTGTTAGACTTCAATGGTAAACGTCACACCGCCAGGATTTTATTAGACAATGGCAGTACAACAAATTTTATAACATTCGATCTCTGCCGCAAACTCAGCCTTCAGACTTCTGTTGCCAACTCAAAGGTGATAGGTATTAATGGTCAAGTTTCTAATAGTTCTGAATATTGTTCACTTACATTAGAATCGTGCAATGAAAATTATAAGACCGAAATCAACTGCTACATTCTTCCAAACATAACTACATCAATTCCAACTACCTACATAGATATACACGGCTTAAACATACCAAGCAATATTTATTTAGCAGATCCATCCTTCCATGTTCCTTCCTCTATCGACATTTTGGTAGGGGCCGAGACATTTTGGAAGGTCATCGGTGCAAACCGTATCCAGCTAGGAAAGCATAAACCTACTCTTTTCGAAACCAAGTTCGGATGGTTAGTTTCGGGGGGTATTCACAATAGTCAAAACAAACAATCACCTGTCTGTATGTTCACGCAAAATAACTCAGTACAGACAGTGGATACAAACATTTCAAAATTTTGGGAATTAGATACAATACTCCCTACTCATACAAAGACACCTGAAGAGCACGCATGCGAAGATCATTTCATGAACTCTACCAAGCGCAATAATGATGGTCGGTTTGTCGTCGCTTTGCCGTTGAAGTGTTCTCCAGATGTTCTAGGTGACTCCTTTAAAATGGCTAAACGCAGATTTCTCTCACTGGAACGTCGCCTAGAACGAGAACCAAAGTTGAAACATTACTATGTAGAGTTCTTGAATGAATATGCTATGTTGGGACATATGAGTGAAAGTGTAAATTCGTCTCACTTGAACAAACATTCATGCTACTTGCCGCATCATGGGGTTCTGAGAGAGTCGAGCTCTACCACAAAACTTCGTGTCGTGTTTGACGCTTCGGCAGTAACGACATCTGGTAAATCGTTAAACAGTATTCAGCGGGTGGGACCTACCATCCAAGATGACTTGTTGTCTATATTGTTGAGATTTCGTCAACATAAATATGTAGTTTCGGCCGATATCGAAAAGATGTACCGACAAGTAGAGCTGGTAGAGTCTCAACGCTCCCTTCAGCAGATCTTGTGGAGGTCGGATCCCACGGAACCACTAAAGGCATTCACCTTAAACACTTTAACATATGGCACGACTTCAGCACCTTATTTAGCCACAAGGTGTCTTTCACAATTAGGACACGACTCTACTGACATGGATATCAAACACGCAATCTGTCACGATTTTTACGTAGATGATTTTTTATCTGGTAGAGACGATGTTCAGGAAACAATTGCATTGTGTCAAGGAGTTACAAAAACGCTTCAGTCGGCAAGGTTCAATTTAAGAAAATGGCACTCAAATAATTCCAACATTCTACAAGCAATTTGCAATCATAATGACATGTCGGATTCTGTCAATTTGAGCAGCAATGAATTTTCAGCAAAAACTCTAGGACTTCATTGGAAATGTTCTAGTGATACATTCACTTTTTCAATAAATGTTCCGCAGCAAAACAAGGTCAACAAGCGAAACATTTTATCGACAATCGCACAAGTATTCGATCCTCTTGGACTTGTCTCTCCATGCATTGTAGAGGCCAAATTTATAATGCAACAACTCTGGATATCGAAGTGCTCTTGGGACGAGGAAGTGCCTCATCACATAAGAAACGCATGGCTTGATTTCGCTGGATACTTGCAACGCTTGAACGACCTATCCATACCCAGATGCATTAAATGTGACTTCCCGGTGGATATTACATTTCACATATTTTCTGACGCCTCTGAAAGGGCATATGGTGCATGCATTTACGTCAGGAGCCTTAGCGGAGACGGATCAGTAGGTACCCACTTGCTAGCGTCAAAAAGTAAGGTAGCGCCAACCAAACCAGTAACCACTATCCCACGTTTGGAGCTGAGCGCCTCTCTACTAGGTGCTAGGTTATGTTCGAAGGTGCTCTCGGCTCTTACCTTGATACATAGCAGTTGTGTGTATTGGTCCGATTCCACTATTGTACTGGCATGGCTTACATCAACACCCACTCAGTTAAAAACGTTCGTACGCCATCGTGTTTGCGAGATACAAGATCGTACCTTTGGTCATGAATGGCGTTACGTACCTTCTAAACAAAATCCAGCGGATTTGGTGTCGCGTGGGTTAAACGCTAATTTGATTGGCGATTCGTCATTATGGTGGACTGGGCCACCATTTCTTAAGCTGCACCAATCGCAGTGGCCTTCTAACCCCAATAAGGCTCACGAGTCCGTCTTACCTGAAATGATTGTAAAGTCTCTTCATATCGCAAGTGACAATGTTCAACCACTTTACCCTTACTTAGTTAAGAGGTACTCTAGTTTCTCTAAATTACAACGCACCGTTGCATTCATATTCAGATTTATTAGAAACTGTCAGAAAGGTAGCATTAAGGCTGTTGGAAACTTATCGCCCCTTGAGCTTAAAGGCTCCAGTGATTTTCTCTTGCGGGAAGCTCAAAAGGAATCATTTTCTGACGAGTACCAATTATTAAACACTAGCAAAGATCTGCCACCAAAGAATAAACTTCTATCGCTTTCACCTTTTTTGGATAAGGATAAGCTAATAAGAGTCGGCGGCAGGCTGTCCAATTCATCTTATGACTATAATGTCAAGCATCCGGTCCTGCTTGATAGTAAACATACTCTATGTGAGCTGATTTTTCATGCGTTTCACAAAAGGTATTGTCATGCAGGACCACAATTGCTGTTAGCCGCTGTCAGACACAACTACTGGCCATTGGGAGGAAGGAATTTGGCAAAGCGCACAGTTCATTCTTGCATAAAATGTGCCAGATTTAAAGGCAAGACTATTCAACCGATCATGGGCAATTTACCAGAGCAGCGTGTAGAGCTGCAATTTCCTTTCCTTGAAACCGGTGTTGATTATGCGGGACCGGTGATGATAGCTGACCGCAAGGGTAGAGGTAGTAGGCTTATAAAATCTTACATTTGTGTGTTCGTCTGTCTAGCTACAAAGGCCGTACATCTGGAGCTTGTATCCGATTTGACAAAAGAAGCTTATATTGCAGCCCTGAACCGATTCACGGCACGACGTGGAAAACCACAAACCATATTTTCCGACAACGGCACTACATTTGTAGGTACATTTCATGAATTATCTAAAATACTCAGTCAAGATCTTTCATCGGACATCACAGAGCAAGGTATTAAATTTTCATTTATACCAGCATACACGCCTCATTTTGGAGGATTATGGGAGTCCGCAGTTAAATCGACCAAACATCATCTTCGACGCGTTCTAGACATGACTCACCTGACATACGAAGAGATGTCGACGCTACTGATTCAAGTGGAAGCGATCCTCAACTCGAGGCCTCTTACTCCTATCTCTGATGACCCTTCCGATCTCTATCCACTCACTCCTGCACATCTCCTTATAGGGCGATCACTAACATCTGTGCCACATCCACAGGTCTCCAATGCCAAAGTGACATCACTACAACGTTTCCAGCGCATAGAGTTTCTAAAACAACATTTTTGGAATCGATTTTCTAACGAATACGTTCTCTGGCTTCAGCAAAAGACAAAGTGGTGCAGATCACAGGGAGAGCTGAAAGAAGGGACTCTGGTAGTAATCAAGGAGAAGTCGCTCCCACCTCTTATGTGGCTGCTTGGGCGCGTCATCCGTGTTCTACCTGGAAACGATGGCATCGCAAGAGTCGCCGACATTCAAACGAAGAAAGGAGTTCTTCGTAGAGCCTTCAATAATATCTGCCCGCTCCCTCTAAAGAATATTGAAGACAAGTCTTCAACGCCGGCAGCATGTTCGAGCTCCTAAAGCTCTTTAATCTTTATTTTTTCTTTTATTATAAAATTATGTATAGCACTTAGCTATTCTCGTAAACGGTCGTTTATCTGTCATGATGTAACAGCTGTCACTTGACACCTGTCATTCGTCATTACTTAGCATTTTTGAGGTTATATAGAATACACTAAAAAGATTGGCTTGTAACAAATAACTGTTCTTCCTTTGTTTCGAAATTATACCAGTTTTAAGTTATACAGTCCGCTTATCATTTCGTCTAGTTTTCCCTATAACGTATCTAGATAGGGCGCTAGAGATCTTTACAGTATGTAAGTAACGCATTTAATTTTACACCCTGTATGACTCTAAAATCGGTCCAGAAATGCCTTGGCATTTGGTGTCAAGTCAACAAGAAGGTAAGTAAACGATTAGGTACTCTTTTTTCGCTTACAAATGTTTGTTATTCTTTTCTTTATGAATAAAATTTGATGAAAACGTCATCAAATAGTGTCATAAAAACTCTTTGGAGTCTAACGATTGTTTCGCGCCCTCTCTTCTAGCTGTCAGAAACGTCAAAAGTCGACATTCCATTTTCGAATTCGGGAGCGCGATTTTGATATGCGTTGCAAATTGGATTTGCTGATCTATTTAACCTATTTTAATGAAAAATGCACTTTATTTCCTTAATCATAAGAGTGAAATTTTCGTCTGTAGATGTGAAAATAGTGGTTTTGCTGACTTCGTCACGCGTTTTGAGTGCACTCAACTAGTGATGTGACATGACGGGAATCATTCGATACGATTGGGGACTCGAATTTAAATTTTACATTCAGATTTGAGTGTTTGCTCTTTAATGTTTTGTGTTTTATATTACCTAGTTATCATTTAATTGTGTATAAAATTTATTCTACGTTGATTTTAGCTTTTTTCTTTTAGTTGTTTTAGGTAAGTATTCATAGATATTTGGGCGTTTTTTTCTAAATATATCCGCACACATTTTGTCATGTCTATCAGTTTGCACTCAATTTACACTGAAACCAAAGACCGTTTTGAATGAAGGTTTTGATTATTTCAATATTTAATTAATAATCTGTAAAATTAGCAGGTTATATAGGTCATTTATTATAAATAAATTAAAAAATAAGACTAAAGTTAGTTTTGAACCCCCATTATTAGTAATGTCCCACAATGACCGACCTAGTTTAAAAAGTTACAAAATAGATATATTTTAGTTTATTACAAGTAATTGATGCCTTGTTAAGGTTCACTGATTGTTATTTTTAAAGAAAAAAGACACATTTACTAAGAATAAACTGTATAATTATATAATTTCGTTCCAAAAAAGTTACAAAATGGAAGCCTGAACCACTCTCTTGTCCCAAAATAATCAAATTTTCTTTGAAAATAATCATTTTTTATCCAATTTGCAACTGTTATTATGCATTTCAAATAAGTGCGAATCATTCTACGTTGTTCCAATTATAATAAAGATATGTTTTTTTTTGTATTCCATTTTGTAACCGGGATATTTTTTTACGAAATTGCCCATTTACTTACGTAGGTAACTATTTTAGAGTAAAACCCGATATCATATAAAATTACAAAGCATGCATATGCTCACGAATAAAAATAGTACCTACCTAATAGGTAAAAAGTAGTATGTTGCGTATTTAAAGTATAGGTAGGTAGGTAAACAATACAATTTAAGTTTTATTAAACATACTTGCAGCATTTTTGTTACGTTAAAAACTGAATTACCGTTATATCGGTAAGTAACTTATTAATTCTACTATGGAGTACAAACTTATTGAATTAAGCAACAAATCCGATTCTTAAGTAATCCTCAGATTTTAATATGATATTTTAAGTTATACCCTCCATCTACTAAGTTCTCAATTTTGTGAATTGAGTCACAGATTCTTATAAAATAAAAATATTGGTTAGTCCCACCAGGCAGCAGCGCGACGAATAGTTTATTGTTGTTTTCTTATCTCTATGACACTAAATAACACTACACCAACATAATATTAAAATAAACTGCGCATCTAATAAGATTAAAACAATGAATTTAAACTCTATTCCCTTGAGAATCTGCGGAACGCGCGCCTCATCCGTGGCCGCTAATGAAACAAAATTAAGAAAAAAAAACATTCTCATTTCAAAACTTCAAACGTTATTAAACTCAACCAATCACAACTCCCTGTTCTGATTGCGGGGCGTGACTACACTCATTACTTACTGAATAACTACTCGAAGCGCGCGGAGAAAACACTGTCTATCTCGCTTTTATGTTTCAGTTAAGAGGAATCCAAAGAGGGATAGGAATAATTTGATTATGAAACACAATTTGGACGGATCGTTGAGCTCGCAGCATTCACAGCGTGTTTTATTTAATTTAATGGTCATATTAACGTTGTTATGAATAAGTTTATTATATTATGGTAGATTTATGGAGGGTGCGGTAATGGTGCGGGATTAATGGGGGGAAATGTGATTTGTCTAGTAAATTGCTCGTTGGGTTTTGTCGTTAGGGATAAGATAGTGTTTTTTCAGGGTTTACTCGAATGATTTGATTTCACAAACGTTTAAAATAAAACTGTAGTTCTTAACTGTACCTAGGCAGAGATATGAAAATACGATTTAAATCTAAAATCACTCAATGATTGGTAAGAAAAATTAAGTAGAAAAGTTTTTTTGGTACAATGAATTTGGACTAAAATATTTTATTAAGAATGTAAGTAGGTATACCGGACTAATGTAGAACCATTGAAAACAAGCTGCACAAAATATCTAGATCGTTGTGGAAATCATTGAAAGAAATATTATATTATCATTATGGTGAATTGATGATACCTACTACACAAAGTCGGTCAAGCAAGTGGTTGATCTCTTTTGAAAGTCAAATAAAAATAATATGACTTTGTTCCAGATTCAATTTGAAAACAGCAATATGTGAAAAAAGATTGTACCTACCTACAATAACACTATAATATCTGTGTGGTTATTAGAAAATTAGCAATAACTATTTTACCTAAATGTCTGGTCTTGACAATGTTACGCTATGTAAATTCAATATAAATTGTATCTACTTTGTGTTTTAATTATAATTTTTCTTTAAAAGATGTATGTTGTAGAGTTTCTAACCACATCTTCTCTACAACGCGTATCACCTTCTGACGCGGTGGTAGAGTCAAAAAAATAACGTCCGAAACCTATATGTGATATTGTTTTGAATAAAAATGATGACTATGAGTTTTTATTTGTTATGTTTACCTAAGCGTAGATCGAATGAAAGAACAATGTTAGATAGGTACTCTACCTACAACAGGATATTGATCCAAATTAATCCCAAAGTTAAGGTATTCCCAAAAATACATGATTTCTGAGCACCTTTATGTAACTGCGCTATTGTTTTAAAATTTTATTGTTTTCAATACAATATAAATTCAAAGCGTCCATATTGTGAGTTTAATGCGAACGTAATGTGGGAATAGGAGACGAGACTGGACTTAATACGAATTACATCGATTCAATGCCAATCTAATGGGTTTACGAGTTTTGATAGCTGTTTTACAGGGTGTTGAATTAAATTAATGAGAAAATACAGGGTATTACGAAACAAAATAAGTACCTACCTTAAAAGATTTTCCGTTCGCGTTCATATTAATGAAACTGGGTGTACCTACAGCTTAACCTTCTTTTAAAATGAATCTAAAAAGTTAAGATCGGCCATAAAATGCTAAGCTTTCCAACAGTGATGAAATAGGACAACAATAAATCTGTTGAATTTGCAAAGTAGGTTTTAGAAGCCCTAAAGAACCTATCTACTGTTACAACAATAATTATTATTATTATTAGATTAGATAATACGCGGTCCAACAGAATATTATGCTATACCTACATTTTTTTAAGGGGATGATCAGACGATCAAACCGAACAACTTTCCCTATGGTACCAACATCGAAAATGCGAAAAAAAAAGTCTGCTGTCCCATTTATGTGGCTCGAGTAGGTTTGCAGTTTTGTATGGAACAGCAGATTTTTTTTTGCTATATCGGTGTTGGTGCCATAGAGAAAGTTGTTCAGTTTGACGGTCTGCTCATTCCATTAAAAAGTGTTAGCTAGCATATGAAGAAGGACCCTGTATGGTAACCACTAATAGGTTAGGTAGTTATATGTGTGGTTCCATTCCAGCTTCGTATAGGTATACCACCCTATTTCTTCCAGTGAATCATTCGAAGTGACAAAGAGAAATACCCACTTATCTCCACTTGACATGTCATGCCATCAAGACCTCATATTGCCAAAAGAGGTCCTTCGTACAAATTACACGCTTAAAAAGATCGTCGGTGTTGTAGCAAACCTTCCTATGTGTTCTAAATGTATGTAAGTAGGTACCAATATTTATATAATGTCACATTAATTATATAACAGCATCATCAAACGATCTTCCCCGAAAATCTCTCTTAAAATAATAACCACAAAACCTTTTATCACCATAAATCAGAAGTTGCAGAGAAATAGCCACAATCAATTTAGCGGCGGGAGGGGGGCTAAGTGGAGAGGGGGGAGGACAAATTGCTCTCTAATGACGGCATCCTCGGCCAAGTGGATGTCGGTGTCTTTGCACGGGATAGTCGACTGGACTCTACTTCTACTACTAGTCTACAAGTTAACGTTGCGTTTCCGAAAGATAATCTAGATACAACCAATCATGTCATGGTTATTACGATTTGGTACACAGGGCTTGGCTACCTGGATAGATCAATTGTAGCTGTGACCTTGGACCTAAAGATCATTTCCAACTTTTCCGAGCCCCAGGGATTTCAAGAACCATCTTGCCTTAGATTTCAAGATTTCTTGAACCATATCATACCTTTCCTGGTGTCATTCATTACGTATTCACTTAAGTGAGGCCTATGGATTAAAGAACCGTATTATGCCTTTCAAGAGGAGATCTCTAATATCTGTTGAGGTGTCACTAAGTATCCACCTAGGTGGAGACTCCTACAACAATGCTGCTGAATGCTGAATGCTACTGTGAATGAGCATTTCACATTCGCAGTGGTCATGGGAATTTCCGCTACACAAGTCTGCAAGTGGGTGAATCAAAAAAACCCCATTTTGTGTAGAGATTTTTGGTCAGGGATCATCCTAGGAGCCTAAGTCGCTGCAATGTTAATTGAAGGCAGCTACCGAAACTTCCAATGAGTAAGGCACTGAGCAGGTAATCACTACATGAGTAAGGTATGTTAAAGGCGACTAATCCGACTAATCCCTTTTAAGCATAGACCCCGACCTCACTCCATATAATCAGTAGATATACCAGGATTCAGTATCAGGATTTCCCCTTCATAATACTCGTTTAATAAGAACAAGAGAATCTCTGTTTTTAGTGGACACTCATGCATCTCCTTTTTCTTTGACTGTCCAACGACAATATGTCTGACTAGGGCAATAAATGTCTTACATAAACTATGGTTTTGTTGTTGGTTAGTTGAACTACTTTCTACTACTGGATTACTTCTTGTTGTACGACAAAAAAAAAATCAAAATTCAAACGCGGCACAAAACGATGAATTTGTACAAAGCGCTGACATTGGCAAAACATTTCGATCACCACCAATTACCAGTGTACTCTCCGCAAATATTCCTCTCCACGTCCCTTTCTAGCTCTCTACATTGCTCTATATTCGTTTCGCTTGCACTACACACAAAAGAGTTTTTAATCATTTGAGGCTTGGTCGAAGAAGGCTGTGTTGGTAACTAAACACTTAAGGAAATTCGACCTTCCATTGGTATGAGAAGGTTCAGATTTGAATAAATACATGCACAACTCTGTAACAGAATCAAATTCCCAAAAATAAGTCTTATCAACATCTAGTAAAGTAAATTTTAGCGCCTCCTAGTCAAAACATACGTTAACAAAAAATGGGATACCGAGATAATGACAGTGGTATTACGACGTTGATAATAAGGTCTATATTCAGGCAGCAAAAGCTAAGCGCTATTAATAAAATAAAATTACAGTTTGTCTACACCCCGTATGGGGGCGTGGCGGCAAACAGAACAGAATCGTTGTAGCAAGTAACGCAAGGATGTCGTGGCGGACGCACGCGTCAAACGTTCCACGTTCAAATTCTAAGCAATATTTATTTCTGTGAACTTTTTTACAACCAGTACTATTATACAACTTATTTGTGATAAGTGTTTGGTGTTACCAAGTGATAAAATAATATATAAAAAGTTATATAAAAATTAGGACTGAAAAATATAGCAATATTAAGCAAGTGGGTGAAAAATGGAATCCGAAATAATTGAAACTCAAACGCAGAAGAAAACTCCAAAACCTTTTTCTATCGAATCTCTAATAGGGACGGGCAGAAAGTCACCAGAAATTGACATAGAAAATAATCTATCGGAAAATTCAAGACAATCAGAAGAAGAAGATGGTGAGAGATTAGACGGTTTGAATCGGATGAGATATTATTTCAATGCTCCGTTTTTACAACAAAATGGTGTTAGTTTTCCTTTTTTACTGGGATACCCTGAGCCGTGGTTGCGAATGTTGGGGTCGAATGCGCCGGCTCCTTTGCCCGAAAATAGAGAAGAAGAAAAGAGAGATAGTCCCGTGAGCGTCGGCAGTGAGATTGAGAGTGACGGCGGAGAAGATAACACGCAAGGTAAATATGATCCCGTGACGATCCCACCACTATATTTATCTAGATAATATCATAATCAATGTCATAAAGATCATAAAGTTTATGGCATGAAAATATTTAAGAAATGTATTTGGAGAAGGACTCAACTTTATATTATGCGTCACACATTTTACGGCGTGCTTCAGACCCTCAATCTGAACGACTTTCAAATGGGACCAACATTGAAACCGCGAAGAAAACATCAGATTTTCAATAGGTTCATTTTGGTCAAGCAGCCTAGCCATTGACATTTTGTTTGGAATACTGTTGTGATACCAAAAATGTGTTGTTTTGACACTACGTAAAAATTTTTTTTGACTTGTTTTTTTTTGTTTAATGACATATTTAGTATTACCTAGTTAATTAGTGTAAATAATTAATATTTAAATGATATAGAATGAATGCTACCTACTGTTAATTTAATACTCAAAAAGCCTTTTAAACAATTTTCTAACTTTTAAAAATGTCTTCATTAAAAAATTCCCGGTATTTTGATATTTCGATCCCGTAGTGGTCCCATCACTGAACAGAAAATATTTTTTATACCTATTTTCAATTTAGAAGGTGAGTAGGCACCAGCAGCATGTACTTCGAAATCGAAAAAAAAAATCTGCTGTCCCATACAAAACTGCAGTAGGTAGGTACCTACGTTTATTTTTATAAGTATTTTCAATGTAATCAATAAAACAGGTGATCTAAAAAAATAAAATATGTTGTCCATTATTTTATATTCCGACGGGAGCGGTATTTAGGTAGATATGCATTACAGTTTCTACGGTACAATAACTACAACATAAAATAAATAAAAACAATTATTATGGAAAACGGGTTTATACATTTTTGGATGCGAGCTGGCAGTCCCAATTGTTTTTTTTAAATCGGCGTCGGAAAATTAAACTTAATATAAAAATGTCCTTTTCACCTCACAAGCTCGGAAAGATTCTGTTTATCATTCGAAATCTGAGTGCAAAAGTGCATTTTTATGTTGTTTTGTGCATATTCGTCTTGCCCGGGCTTCCCCTACATTCTTATTCGTAGGCTGTCCCATACATTTAGCTCGAGAGGAATTGCAGTTTTTGCAGTTTAGTATGGAACAGCTGATTTTTTTCGCAATTTCGATATTAGTGAAAGTTGTTCTAAACCATTATTATTAACAACCTCAAATGTTCATTGTTTGCTTGCTTCCTTGTTAAGCCTGACCAGAAATATAAAAAACCTGGTTTGGGGGCGCTGCAGTCGACTATAACCTTTAATGTCAGTATTCCAAGTACAAAAATTAGTTCCAATAATTTTCCGCAACATGGCGAGGTTTTTATTTTTCTGGTCGGGCTTTAACACCTTGTAGTGTGTGGTGGTACGGAACCCTTGGTGCGCGGGTAGTTCGACTCGCGCTTCGCCTATATTTTACAATTATTTTAAGAATTATTTCTCTACCACGGACCACCAAATCCATAAATCCCGTGAAATCAGTGACGCCTACTTGAAATTAACAAAAACAAAATTACACGGCACTCTTCCCATCCCTGCATCTGTACCGTGAAATTGTCATATTTCTGAACGGTACACAATGATGTCACAAGTTATGGCGCGAATCACGGTAACAAGGTGACAGCTGGTCGATTTTTTATTGGTGATGGGTTTTGGTAGGTTTTGGTTTTTTTCTCCGTCAATTTTCGTCCCGCTGCGCTAAACGAAGTTGCCGCTTTCCGCCTCGGTCGAAGAGAAACAGTAGATTACACACCGAGGACAGGAAAGTAAGAAAGGTGTCAGATCTCATGTTATTGTTGACCAAGGCGAATGTGATCTGTGACTCTGAGACTTTCTTATTTACTGTCCTAGGTTAGTAGGTAAGTACACTATTTTTCTCCTCGACCGAGGTGGAAAGCGGCAAATTCGTTTAGCGCAGCGGGGCGAAAATTTACGCTTTCCGGCCGGAGGGAGAAAAATACTATGCCTACTAACCTCGGGCAGTAAATAAGAAAGCCTCACAGCACATGTTCCTTACTTTCCTGCCCTTGGTGTGTAATCTACTATAATTTTTAACCCCGGACGCTAAAGAGGGGTTTTATAAGTTTGACGCCTGTGTCAGTTTGTCTGTTTGTTTGTCGGTCTGTCTGTCTGTGGCATCGTAGCTCCCAAACGGGTGGACCGATTTCGATGCGTTTTTTTTTTTAATAAAGCAAATTTTTGTAAGAGTTTTCTTAGCTTTGTTTCATGAAAATCGGTTCAGTAGTTTTCATGTAGGTAACTTTTGGGGTCTTTAGGCAGGAACCTCGGGTTGTAATTATTTAGGCTTGACTGGAGTCTGGATTATCACAAGAGGTCATGTCTCTTTTTCTTAAAACACCCAATTATAAAAATATAATTTGCCAAGAAGTCATCAAGAGCCCAAGATGCAAATAGGTTCATCTTTTGACAAAATTCGAAAAACTTTTTGACTCGTGCTTAATTTTTAAATAGGTAGGTACAGTCATTGAGTAATTATGTAGGTATAGAACAGACTACGCGACAGTGTTGCCAGCCGGATCTTGTCAAAAGTAACCGGAATTCGATTAAAAAGTAACCTTTTGGTGTGAAAAGTAACCTTTCATATTTTTTTCCAGTAATAAGGTGTTAAAAGTTGATCGACAGATGTTGGTTCCATTGACTTTCAGAAATGTAAAACATTCGGTAGCGTTTTCCATTTCAAGTTGCATTTTCATCCGATTGATTGATCGAGCGATCATTCGTGATTTGGTACCTATACATTAGTGCGAGAGAAAAGAAAACGGAGAAAAACGTGCACTCACTACGTTACGAACGTTTTGCGTTATAAAACAGTGCAAAATATATGAAAAAGTATTCCGTTTCATGGAAAAATATGATTGATTATACAAATTCCGAAAAGTCACCTAAAAGTAACCTTTTGAATCGTGTAACCTAAAAGTAACCTGACAGGGCTAAAAATCACCTAAAAGGTTACAAAAGTAACCTTCTGGCAACACTGCTACGCGAACAAAATCTGTGCACCATGATCAGCAGTCCGAAAAATGCTCTAGGTACTGAAATAAATCTCTAAAGAGATAAGCTCGCGCCCCAGCGTGCTGGGAGCGTCAGGCTGCGACGAGCGCCTGGCTCAGGCTAAGTGGGTTAGAGCGCGTGCACCCTAACTCGTGTTACAAAACATTACTTCTCGGTAGCTTCTCTAGTTAACATAGTACCTCAATGGGTACAGTCTGTCTTAAAGTCTTGGCAAAAAATGAGGGCGCTGTCTCCACGCAAAAACGTCAAAATCAAGCATAACCCGGCAACACCACCGTAAGTACTAAAATCTAGACTAAAATGATTAGTTCCTCAAACATTCATGCCACCACTTTATAGACAAATATATTTTTCCACACAAAAGAAGATAACCGTAGGAAACATTTGAATTTTAAATTAATGATAAGTACTTATTTATGGAACATCTTGAAAGATTGTTATAATTCAACGATTTGATGTCTAACTGCCATAGACATATTACTCTAGCGAGAGTTTAAGAGAATATTATTCCGAAAGCGAAAATGCGCTCTGCATACAAACGCCATAGTATGGTGATATTTTCAATGCTAACTGCTGAAACGATGCGGGTTGC
Organism: Agonopterix heracliana; assembly: GCA_963693445.1. Lineage (NCBI taxonomy): Eukaryota > Metazoa > Arthropoda > Insecta > Lepidoptera > Depressariidae > Agonopterix > Agonopterix heracliana. The sequence goes on from OY856334.1 coordinate 1,994,674, forward strand.
AGCAACGTATTGTAAACAATAATTGAAATTCTGCAGCATTTCCAAAAAGCGGTGTGAAAATTTAAACGGATCCGGTACGTGATTAAAATCCGATAGTGGTGTCAAATAACCGACATTTACCGATAAATATCCGTTTCTAATGAAACTGCATTTGCAAGTTTACGAACGATTTAACTCTGTCGTTTGATTTTTGAACGCACTATTCACAAATGCGTTCCGAATTCGAGATTTAAAATTCTGATCACGATGCGTCGGCGGGGTCCTTTTGCTGCTACCAATCTGTTGAAACATCAAATAACATTTTTATTGGTTAGACATAAAGATGTTTTTTGTTCAAAGGATGATTTTGTTGGCTGCAAAAGAAAAGTTTGTAAAGTATTTACAATTCATTTGGCGCGTTCGATAACTGTCAAACGGTGGCGAGGCGGCCATAAGAAACGAAATATATTTATTATTTGCTAAACTTATTGGTTTTATCGATGCTTTTTCATGGAAATTGCACTTTGCGCACGGGAATTTTAAAATATTTGTTTTGTGGTTAGAATTAGAATTTATGTTATTCAGTGTTGTTAATGGCAATTTATGGAAACTACAAGGAAAACTTATCATTTGATTTTATCTGGATTTTAACTCGATCAAATAGTTTTTTTTTTCACTTATTTTAATACAGCGTAATAAAAGGTGTAAGTGACAGTCTAGCAAATACTGGAACGGTGAATTCAGACCATCAAACTGAACAACTTTCACTATGGATGGAGCAACCCTCTGGAAAAGGGATAACAAATCAACAAGGTACAAGTGTTTTTTATGGAACAGCAGATTTTTTTTTTCACTTTTCCTGAGGGTGCCTGCATAGTGAAAGTTGTTCAGTTTGATGGTCTGAATTCACCGTTTCAGTTTTTGCTAGGCTGACATTTACACCCTATACCTCACACTATACCTCTACTTACCTGCAAGTACAGTGGGCGCGAGCTTATATCTTTAGAGATTTATTTCAGTACCTAGAGCATTTTTCCGACACTCCACTCCGCCTTTAAACTAGGAACTAGATATACCTACGCTTAAACTAGGAAATCTACTACGCCGCACAATTTCTACGCCGATAAAAAAAGAACTGTCAAAATAAACACTTGGCTGAATGGCCCTCGTCATTCGCTTCGATCAAAATGGTCAATAAAAAACGATGGTGGAAGTTGAGTCAGCAACCCCGCCTTGAGTATGTTCGGGCATTGGACATCCCTCAATATGTATTACGTATGAAGTCCCTTGTCAGAAGTTTTATTGTCTGAGTAATAAATGCGAAAGTTACTTGATTTTTAGGGATTCTTATGTTCTCTACTTTAATGACATAGATTTCTTGATGCTTGGTCATCAGTGAGTATCGGAATTTTTGATTCGTTATTAGTTTTTTATGTGTTGTTCTATCTCTAAAAATACAGTTGCTAGTTGTTGTTGTTGTTGTTGTTAGAATCAGATGTTAACACAATACAGCATAAGCATATGCTCACGACTATATTCCCCAAGGGGGTAGTCAGAGATATTCTGAAACCTCAGAACATCCACGTTTCACCAGTAATACCTACGAATAAAGAAATAAATATGGAACGATAACTCCGAACAAAATCTCTTAATTTTTGGCACCATGAGTTTTAACGCCGTAATTGGAGTCGCCATAATGATTGAGTCTTGCGCGCTTGCGTGGTGTACACCAAAGTTCGTGGGGTCATTTTTTGACGTGAATTATATTTCCATATTTATTTCTTTATTCGTAGAGTAATACCGAAACTCTGTCCAGTGTGACGGGGGGTGAGCCCATCGCCACTTATAATGGACAGTGGGTACAATACATGCCTCGAAATTGAAGCATGCAGGTTTCCTCACGATGTTTTCCTTCACCGAAAAGCCAGTGGTGTAACAAACCGTATATTAATTCCGAAAAACTAATTGGTACGAGTCGGCTTGGACGGGGATCGAACCGTCGCCTCCTGCGGCAGGCAAGGTTACTCGCCACTGGACCACCACGGCTTTATCACACAACACATTACAGGGTGTAACAAAACACCCTAGTAATACTTAAAGGGATGCTTCAGATCATGAAAGTGAACAACTTTCACTATGGAATGGAGACAACTTCGAAATCGTGAAAAAAACAGCTGTCCCATACAAAACTGCAGTACCGACTCGACTAAAATGTATCTATGGGACTGCTGATATTTTTTTCGCGATTCGCGCACCCTGTATAACAAAACGTATGCACTTCAAATTTTATTATTGTATTATACAGAGGAGATTCTTTTTAAGGGGATGATCAAACCATCAAACTGATCAACTTTCTCTATGGGACCTCGAAACACATCGAAATCGAAATCGGGACATCGAAATCGCGAAAAAAGTCGGCTATCCCATACCTTTGGCTCAAGTTTATTTACAGTTTTGTATGGAACAGCAGATTTTTTTCGCGATTTCGATGTTGGTGCTACAGAGAAAGTTGTTCAGTTTGATGGTCTGATCATCCCCTTAAAAAGTATCAGCATATTAAGAAGGAGCCTCTATACAGGATGTAAGGAAAAGTATCATTAACCTTTAAACCACAACTTATTCATTTTATTCATAATTATAACGTAGGAGTCAGGTTGCAAGTTTGGCCACAAGTGGTTGTATCATTAGCGTGGCGTTCGCGCGGTTCACGTTTGAGCTTGCCACCTAGGATCCACCATTGTCCATTTCTCCTCAACTGTGTTCTGGCTCAATAAACAATCCTTGAGATTGGAATTGATACTCCCACAATCTAGGTACTTGACAGCAAAGATGCAGTGTGCTAAGTCAAAAGCAAAACGTCATTAATAAATTTATAGGTATACGTACGTACACAAATTTATACACACGGCGATACATAAAGCTACGTAAAACCAATATAAGCTGGCCGCGCGCAGGGTGAATAACGTATATAGGGTCGCGCGGCCAGCTTATTTTAGTTTTGCGTACCTTGATGTGTCGCCGTGTGTACATTAAAGAAGTTTGCATATTTGTTATACCACCTTTAAGGTAATATTGCATGGTCGATTTTCTATTGATGTACCAGGAGAGCAGAAGTGTGCAAGGGGTTACGTTTAATCTCTTGTACTCTTCTGCTCTCCTGATACTTCTCAATGCTTATTACTATTAGCCTTTTAGGACACGATATTGCAACTCGAAATTCGCCGATTTTCTTTACAAAGGAGGTACATTTTTTATTCACAGCACATCATAAGGACCAACAGAAATGTCCCTGGAGGACCTACTAGTAGGACAAAATAGTAGGACCACGAGAAAACGCCGAATTATAGTGTGTCACTCAACAGTCAGGCAATAAAAACAACCAGCCGATCTAACCAAAACCAATTTCCTCAGGAAACGACTCGGAACCCGATCCTGAAGATTCAAGCACGGACGCGAGAGAAACAAGCAAAGCGCGCCGACGTCGCACCGCCTTCACGTCCGAGCAACTGCTTGAGTTGGAGAGAGAGTTCCACGCCAAGAAGTACCTTAGTCTGACTGAGAGGTCGCAGATAGCTTCGGCTTTGAAGCTCAGTGAAGTTCAGGTGGGTTCTAACTTACTTATCAAACCGTAAGAGCATCTTGAAACAAGCAAAGTGCATCGACGTCGCACCGCCTTCACGTCCGAGCAACTGCTTGAGTTGGAAAGAGAGTTCCACGCCAAGAAGTACCTTAGTCTGACTGAGAGGTCGCAGATAGCTTCGGCCTTGAAGCTCAGTGAAGTTCAGGTGGGTTCTAACTTACTTATCAATCCGTAAGAGCATCTAGAAACAAGCAAAGTGCATCGACGACGCACCGCCTTCACATCCGAGCAACTGGTCGATTTGGAGAGAGAGTTCCACGCTAAGAAGTAAGTAGGTGCCTTCGTTTGACTGAGAGGTCGTAGATAGCTTCGGCGGTGGATACTTATCAAACCGTAGGAGCATCTACGAACAAGCAAAGCGCGCCGACGTCGCATCGCCTTCACGTCCGAGCAACTGCTGGAGTTGGAGAGAGAGTTCCACGCCAAGAAGTAAGTAGGTGCCTTCGTTTGACTCAAAGGTCGTAGATAGCTTTGGCCCTGAAGCTCTGTGAAGTTCAGGTGGGTTCTTACTTATTTGTATTAAACCGGAGGAGAATTAGTCTACCTACTACTGTTACTGCGGGCAAATTGGTGCAACTTTTACAGATGGTCAAAAGGGATGCTAGGATTTCAGGTAGGTATGAAGAGGTTGAGAGATAGGTAAGAAGAGGGTCATGGAAAAGTCAAGGCAGTTGGGTAAGTATGCAAATAATTAATTCAAAGTTGAATGGTGATTAGCTATGAAATTCATCAACGGAAACGTTCGGTAGCACCTGGATGCGAGGAGGCTGATTTTGATCTTCTACTTCTTCTACTAAGCAGTTTTCAACCGTAATAGCATAGGTTGGCCTTCTTCTCTTCTTTCGATCTTGTGCCCTCTCTCTATTCATTATCGATCGTCATACCCACGCATTTGCGGTCTTTGTCTGGGGCTTTTTCTCCCCACGGTCTCAATTCCAACAGTGTTTTGGCAAATGACTAGCCCATTGCCACTTGAGCTACGCGATACGCTTGTTGAAGTCAGTGACTTTGCTCTGCTCTCTGAACTATTCGTTCCACTTTCGGTCTCTTAGCGGAACTCCTACCATCTTCCTCTCACTCGCTACTCTGAGTTGGTTGGTGACCTCTTCGTGAAAATGCATGTCTCTGCTCCTTAGGTGAGCACCGGTATTATGCACCGGTGTGCGAGCTTTATTCAGCCTTAATTTTCATTTTGAAGGCGAGTTCATGATGCGAAATTATTATGATGATAATGGCGACTCAATCAATCTCTTTTGTTACAGGTCAAAATCTGGTTCCAGAACCGTCGAGCGAAATGGAAGCGAGTTAAAGCGGGCCTAGCATCCGGCAGCCATTCGGGCGGGAAAAATTCAAACGGCACCAAAATAGTAGTTCCCATACCGGTACACGTCAATCGATTCGCAGTAAGAACCCAACATCACCAAATGGAAAAACAAAACATGCAATTTAGATTAGAAAGAACAAATCAACCTTTGCCTGGTAGTTTATTACAATCTCAAACGTCAGCGTTTTTAAGTGCTAGTAAGATTAATCCGGAACGTCAGGAATCGATAAATCCGTTAAATCCGATTGCGCGCAGCACTATTTATGATCCAAACATGTCCGCTAGGTTGGCTAGCTTGAGTCAGAGTGCCAACATGAGATATCCAAATCAAAATGGACGACATAGTTAATTAGGATGGACCATTTTTGTAGTTTAGTTTGTAAATTTAAGTACCTATTGCCTAAATTGTGTATTAAAATAAGAGAGTTATGATTAAATAATGTGTGATAATGATACGAGTTTGTTTTATTTTATTGAGCTTCAGGTCCCTTCACTGACTAGGACCATTGAGCTATCGTTCTAGAACTTGATACTACCTAGATAGAGCGCCTGACACAACGCTCGGTGATATCGCTGCACCGCTCTCAATAATAGGTATATCGCTATATCTTTTACCTGCCTATGTTCCTTCCACCCGCATATGGCGCATGACGTTCACTCAAATCTGCTGTTCCATACTAAACTGCAATGACTACTCTACTCAAATGTATGCAACAGCAGATTTTTTTGTGATCCGGTCGGTTTGCTCCACGTATCCAGGGGGGGGGGGGGGAGATAAATCGCACCTATTCCCCCCCCCCCCCCCCCCCCTGGATACGTGCCTGACAGATATTATTAGCATCCTTTTAAACTAAGAGTCTACCATCAAACTGAACAACTTTTACTATGGGAGCGATCGGTTTGCTCTTTATTTATTTATGATTATTAGATTTCGGATTTCGGGGGGGGGGGGGGGGGGGGGGGGGGGAATAGGTGCGATTTATCCCCCCCCCCCCGAAATCAGAATATTTGTATGGAAAAGTGATTACAGCACTTACTTTTTTATTGTTTTTCTATGAATATCCCACTACGTGCCTGTCTGTGTGTCTGTCTATGGCATTGTATCTCCCGAAAGGGTGGACAGATTCCGATACCGTTTTTGTAATCGACTTTTGCGAGTGTTCTTACATAACTACCTAGCTTTTTAATGAAAATCTGTTCTGTTGAAATAAACTCTGATTGAGAGCTTTTCCATACCTCTATTCACTGCTGGTCACTATCAGCATTTAAACGATGCTTAAATCATTCGAAAACGTTATCAATAGTCTGCCACCCTAAGTAGGCGTGTCAATTCAATAATACACTCAACCGTAACGCTCTTCCAATCTCTACTGTATCCCCTTGTTATAAAGAACAAAATCGTTTAACGCATTTGAGACCTATTTGGAGAGATCTGTCTGTGTATACTTCATCTACATTCAAATTTGAATTTTGTTACTGAACTCACACAGTTCAGTTTTGTTCTGGATAGGAATTCAAAAGATGAGAAATCTATGTTATTGGATAGTGATGTTTATTGGTGGTAGATAAGGTATATTTTTGATTGTGAAACAGTTATGAATAAACTGTCAAAAGCACAGAACTAAAATGGGATCGCCCTTTGACATGGCGGACAATGGAAATGAAAGATTGCCGATTTTATTGTTTGTTACTTTTATGGAATAGGGCAGTTATGGCTGTTTAGTCCATTCTACAATATTAGATTATCAATAATATCTAAGTACCTACATTAGTACCTATCTATACAATGTAGGTATAAAGACCACTGAGTAATTATGTATAGAGCAGACAACGCGAACAAAATCAGTGCACCATGATCAGCAGTGCGGGGCGCGTGCTGGGAGCGTCAGGCTGCGACGAGCGCCTGGCACAGGCTAAGTGGGTTAGAGCGCGTGCACCCTAACGCGTGTTACAAAACATTACTTCTCGGTAGCTTCTCTAGTTAACATAGTACCTCAATGATAAAGACTTATAATTATTACCAAACAGTAGTAGTTTGTAGGTAAGCAGGTTGTAGGCAAAGAGATTAACTTATTACTTATAGAGAGGACATTGGACAGGTTTTCATACATAAAAATCATCCCGTTTGTTTTGCAATATGAATGCATCATAATGCGCCTAATTACGGGAGTAATTAAATCAAACCCACTGCCATGGCTTCCTGTTCTCTCGCACATCCCTCCACCGGAGCTACGCAGGAATAAAGCAGCTGCCAAAGAATGGAAAAAGTGCTTCCAACAGAATCACGCAATCCCCATGCCTATAATGAAAACGCTAGAGTCAATTCCCGCTTACCGTCTTCCGTCTAGATCACCTATCTGGATCGACGACCGAATTCACTCCCAGTACGATATTAATAGTGCATGGCGATCAGATTAGGGCCTTTTTGACCATCTCCATGCAAACCTCGTGCGAGACCCGTCTGTCAAACCGGCTGGATTTGATAAGGACCGGAAGACCTGGGCTAAGCTGAACCGGTTCAGAACTAACCATGGAAGGACCAACTCCCACCTCTACAAGTGGGGCCTGAGGGAGTCACCGATGTGCGACTGCGGGGCACCTGACCAAACCCTCACCCATGTGGTAAATGAGTGCAACCCTACGCCGTTTCCCCGGTGGTATTGAAGAACTCCATAGGTTAACCCCGGCAGCGGAAGACTGGCTAAAACATCTTGACCTCGAAATTTAAACCTCTCTGGATCTGTACGAAGTACGTACATCAATTATCGAGGTCAGTCGATAGATGTTATTTCGCAGCACCTAGCTCAGCAGTTGAACATTGAACGCGGACATCATGCGACCTCGATAGAAGTGCATCGTACATAGGGCGCTAAAATTACCTTTTAAGAGCATTTACAATATCAAAGCAGTGTTTGAATATACGTCGATACAACAGCATCTCTCAGCCGTTTCATTCCTGTCGGCCGTATCCGACTTCAGCACTCATATCATAGCAAGCATTTAGCATCGTAGCATATCATTAGCATTATCCTTAGCAATGCATACTAGCATTCTCACTAATGTGATAGCACATCATACTAGCTCTCACAGGATCCAAGCAGGAAGACAACAAAAAAATGTCATACGATATGATAATGATGAATGCATCATGTCAGTGCGACGTGTCAAACTAGAACTTGTTACCACGAGGTAACAAGTCATGAATTACGCTTTGGTCCGAAATGTCCTGTCTATAAGTAGTAATAAAGTTAAATCTCTTTGGTTGTAGGGTAACATTGAATCTGGTGAAATATAGGATCCTTCTTAATATATTGACACTTTTTTTTAAAGGGGAAGATCAGTCAAATGGAGATATGCATTATTCTGCTTTCTGCTGCTGATTTGACTTTCAAAAATCATAATCCAGGAGTGCGATTTTCAAAGGTCAAATCAGTAGTAGAAAGATGCATAATGATCTCCATAGTTATTTTAATATTTTCAACTGCTGAGTTGACTCAAATTACATATTACAGCCTACTATTGTAATACAGGGTGTAAGGAATAGTACAAAAACTCTACCCACCAAACTGAACAACTTTTACTATGGGAGCAAACAGATCAGAGCAAAAAAAAAATCTGCTGTTGCGTACATTTGAGTCGAGTAGGTATTGGAGTCCAGTATGGGACTATGGGAGGTCCGAAAATTCTAGTTTTTCGACCCATGTTCCTTAGGGAATGTTTTTTAGTTTCAATAACTGAATGCATAAGCTGTGGTATAACTTAACTAAAGGTCACATCTATTTATAATCGTCGCATATACCTTTCGGCAGTAAACGCCAGATGTGCAGTTAATAGGTACGCATTATAACGCTAATCTATGGGCGGGGCAGGGGTGACAAACAGTTGCGAAATGGGTGTGATACTATAACTGACTGATTGTTGTTATTAATAGCTGATGAAAAAAAGTTAGTGGCTGATGGTTCTTCGATTGGCGGTAAAATAGTAAGGAAAATACAACCGAGGAACCGAAGTGTACGTGGTTATGTATTTAATTTACCTAGGTAAGTACTTATTTTAACGTGTCTACAGGGTCTAAGAAAAAGTGTATCATTAACCTTTAAACCGCAGACTCTACCCATCAAACTGAACAACTTTTACTATGGGAACACAAAACGATCAGATCGAGTCGAGTGGGTATTTTATGGGTGCGAGTTTAGTATGGAACAGCTGACTTTTTTTTTGCCCTGACAGGTTTGCTCCCATAGTAAAAGTTGTTCAGTTTGATGGGTAGAGTATGTAGTTTAAAGGTTAATGATACCTTTCCTAACACCCTGTATAGTCAACAAAGGAATGTAGACCACCGTCTACGAAAAGTAGGCCACAGTTTAAGAAAAGTAGGCCACGGTCTACGAAAAGCAGGCTACCATACTCGAAAGGTAAACCACCGTCTTCGAATAGACCACGGTCTACAAAAAGTATACTAGCCTAAGAAAACGAGGCCACAGAGTACGAAAAGTAGGCCACCATCCTCGAAAGGTAAGCCACAGTCTTCGAAAGGTAAGCCACCGTCTTCGAAAGGTCATCGTCTACGTACCTACCTTGTTACAGCAAAGTTGTTGCAGTTTTGTTTCACGGTTATCCTGACATGGTTTTAGGCTGACCTGCATTTCAAATCGGTTGACTCTACCTACTTATACTTTACTTTATTCAAGTCAAATCTGAAGCTTATGGGCTTTCCAACAATCACTATTAAACCAAAAATGACTAACAGTAACGGGCCGGGTGGCCTCAATGACAATAGCAAAGAATGCATTTTTCAAAAATCCCCAGAGGGCGTGGTCGCGCCATTTGGTTTGACATTTCTTTTGGGGTGTGACATTTACACCATTCAAATAAAACAAATTTTGTTTTTGCGTGCGGCGAAAATTGGAACTAAAATTACGCTACAATAATCATGAAGAAGAATAATTTTAGTGTGTAAAGTGGCGCCCTCGCTAAATAGTAAAAACAATTTAGTAGGGATTTTTTTGTAAATAAAATTGGGGTGTTAATTTGATCAGCAAAGTTTAATTGTTGTTTATAGTTTGTTAGGGTTCATTGAGATGGAAAATAACTGATTTTATACAAGGTGTTAAATCCGACATTTGTTTTTCCACTCCTCTTCTTTTTAGGGTTCCGTAGTCAAACAAGGAACCCTTATACTTTCGTTCATTCTGTCTGTCTGTCTGTAGGCCCCGCCTCAATAACTCGCTCATTTTTACACCTATTGAATCGAAATTTGGCATGAAGACAGATAACAGTAACCCAAAAACAGAAATGTTGTAGTTATGAAGAAAAAATTTTTTATCGAGATTTTTTTTTAACGATAAACAGAAGTGTGTGCGTGAGCCGTATTTTCGATTAAAAAGAACTAACCAAAGCACTTTTTCTAGATTTTTTTCATGATTTCACTAGTTAAACTAATGATGAATATGTGAGTATAAATGCAAAAAACCGTAAACTATTTTAAGTTCTTCTAAAACGAGAAAAATGTTTAAAAATGCATGAAAATACGTCATCTATGTGACGATTTTCTATCGAGTTAAGTAATTCCAGTCGTGTATTCAGTTTATGATTGCACTAGATGAACTATCTAAAAATACTGAGGTATGACTTTAGTTTCGGTAAATGGTATAAATCTAGTCGTAAAATGAAAAATAAAAGATGCCTCCGAGGTATTTCCACCTACTATTACGCCTTAAACGTCAATTCGTGGTCAATTCGGTATGTCAAGTTTTTTTTTGTCTTCATTTTTATATTTTTTACGGACAGAAGACATAATTTTAAGATACCTATTTCATTCTTATTGCGATTCATCGAGTTTATCAATATAAATTTAATTTTTAAAATATTTTGATCTGTAATCTCTAAGTGCAAAAATGGTGGAGAGAAAATAATTCGAACTCCATGGAGAAAAACTACATACAGCTGTATTTAAAAAAATTAAAACCTGCCTCCTCTTTCTAACTCTATGCTGGAAAAAGATACGGCAACATCAAATGTCAAATTCTGACATTGTGAAAGTTTTTTTTTTTCTTAATGGCCGGTTATTTTAAGTTGATTTTATGTTTACCAAGGAGTTCAGAGGTATGCCAGTGACGTCACTGCACGGACCGAAAAACGACGTTATTTTATTAAAAATATCTGTAATCCTTTCATTTTAAAATCTCTGACATAGAAAATATGATTATTGAGACAATTATCTCGAAATGGTTTTCAATTCAGCCCTCCAAAAAAAAACTTGACATACCGAATTCTTTTTTTAAGTTACCACCGGAAGTCACGTTGCAGGGTTTGCCCCGAACACTCGTTTTCGCGTCGTGTTCGCGCGGTTCGCGTTTCAGCCTGCCACGAGGCTCCACAATCCATCTCAGTTATGTTCTTACTCAAAAGCAATCCTCGAGATTGGATAGATACTCCCTCAAACTTTCTATACTTGGCCTATGCCCTCAAACCACTTGAAATTGACGGAAATGCGGTGCTAACGCATAAGCAAGAAGTCCATTAATTATAAATAAAAAAAATAAAAAAAGTTACCACCGCGTCGGAACGTGTTGTCGCTGTAGAGAAGATGCGGCCAGAAGCATAACACGATTTAAGACGTAACTACATCTCGTAATATTTTTAGTTGTCAAAATTCTGATCCATACAAAAGACATCAACGTCTCATTCGATCTTTAGTCGCGTCGAAGTCTTTCAAAAGAAGAAAATAAAAAAAAATCAACAGTCCCATACATTTTGCTCGAGTAGGTTTGCAGTTTTGTATGGAGCAGCAGATTTTTTTTTCGCGATTTTGTTGTTGGTGCTCACATACTTAAAAGAAGAACCAGACGGAATGTCATCTAATCATGAGTGAAGCACCCATTTCTTTTGTGTGCGTGCTGTCACGCGGTACATAAGGTGACAGGTTGTCGGACCTGCGCCTAGAGCTAGTGCAACTGTGTGAGTGTAGGTCCCCTGTAGAACAAACGAGATTGTATTACCTTGCATGCTTCACATCTTTTTAGTGCAATACTCGGTCCGTATTTCTTTCAAGTCCGTGTTGGTGCTATAGAAAAAGTTGTTCAGTTTGACGGTCAGGAGTGCGATTTTTGAATCTCATTCGGTGAGCTCAGCAGTTGATAATGTCAAAATTATTATGGAGATACGCATCTTTCTACTCCTGATATGACTTTCAAAAATCGTACTTCAGGAGTGATACGTGATACGATTTTTTAAAGACAAATCAGCAGTATAAAGATGCACAACTCCATAGTAATTTTGACATTTTCAACTGCTGAGCTCACCGAATGAGATTCAAAAATCGCACTCCTGATAGCCGGCCGCTCTCGCATGTATTTGGCCAGTACAGCAATTTGGATTTATCTCGAAGAAGGTTGGCAAAATAATGCTCAAATTTCCAAGCATGCAACTTTTATAACCAACCTATAGTTGCAATAAATTACTCTTTGACTTTGACTTTGACTTTGACATGTTTGAGAAAAAAATAAAACAACTGTCCACAGACTTAAAAGAAGAACCAGACGTATTCTCGTCTAATCATGAGTGAAGCACCCATTTCTTTTGTGTGCGTGCTGTCACGCTGTACATAAGGTGACGGGTTGTAGCACCTGCGCCTAGAGCTAGTGCATCTGTGTGAGTGTTGTAGGTCCCTTGTAGAACAAACGAGATTGTATTACCTTGCATGCTTCACATCTTTTTAGTGCAATATTCGGTCCGTATTTCTTTCAAGTCCGTGTCCACAGCTTTATTTTAACTAAATAACCAACTCAAACGTATCAACCACGACTTGACACCCAGAAGCGTATTCACGAAGCACCCTTCAGTTTATAGCCCCCTCTAATGGCTGCGTATTTGCAAATCCTCGTGTCGTTTTAAATCTATTTTCGTGTTATATTTGTAATGCTAATGTGGCAGTCGTTTTGATGGCGATACGGTTTGCACTCGAGTTTTAGAGGTGGGAAAAAGTTGTCGATATCTTACTGTTATCGATAAGTCAGTAACATGGTACGATTAGGTACCAAAGTCGAAGTCAAAATAATTAATTATTCAATATAAGTACTTAGGAGCTTGAAGCACACTTATTAAACTCCAAATCTTTTTTCGAAGCTATTATTATTATTATTGGTGAGGTGAGTTTATTTTGTTAATTATAATAATTAACAAAATAAACTCACTTTATTGTACACACAGACATAATAATACACTAAGTTAAGAAAACATTTACAAAGGGCGAGCTTATCTCCGAAGAGATTTCTTCCAGCAGAAAAGGGCGAGCTTATCTCCGAAGAGATTTCTTCCAGCAGACCCGCAAAGAGGCAGTTAATAATTACAAGGCAAACTTATTGTGTACCTACAAAAAGTAAATAACTATAATTATTATACAATATATACCTACAACAAACAATATACATATATCAAAATGTATATTTATAAATATATATGTCTATATATCACTTAACTTTATATTACTTTGTTTACTTTTACTTTACTTTTTTACTTTTTTTTACTGTTAAGTCATAATTATTATTTCTCCAACACCCCACCGACTTACCTAGTTTGTTGTTGCACAAATTATTGAAATTTGTAGTTGTCAAATAGTTTCTGCCCAGCTCTAAAGGGAAAGCGGTCGTGAAACTATTATTCTGTACCTACTTAATAACATCATTGTGTCTCACCTCTAACATCAGTGTACCATTTTTGACTCGATTCCAAATCTATCGATATCGATAACTTGAGGCGAACATCACTACACCGGAAGGAGAGCATTTGATGCGTAAAATTCATACTGCTGTAGCCGTCTACGGTGAAATCTGTCAGGCAACCCTTATGAATTCAGATTAAATCGGGTAGGTATTAAATGTGGGGTAGGAAATGCACCATTGCCTTTTGGGAAACCGGGGATGGATACCCAGTTATTAATTTTGACAGTTGGCAATGGTGAATTAAGTTTGTTTTATTTTTATTCGTATCCTACTAAGTAATTGAGTCAAAATATAGGTATATTTTTTATGCAAACGAAATTGTCCTACTTCCTACCCAATTCCTGTGGGGATTGATACTCTAGATCGACATTCATAAGATCAACATTTAAAATATCAACACCATAAGGTCAGCAAATCAAATGATCAACAGTTCAAAATCTCAACACTTCATAATATCAACAGTTCAAATGATCAACAATCAAAAAGTCAACAATAGAAAAAATGTAACATTTAATTTAGCAACAATCCGAGAACTTGAGCCCACTGCTGGACCTACGTAGCTTACGCAACTTATTTATCATCATCGCCATCTCATAAAATAACTTTCTTACCTTAGGACTTAGACATACAATGACTAATAATCGACCCCCAACGGACCCCCTACTGACCCCAAAGAACCCCCAACGGAACCACAACACATCCCCAACGAACCCCCAACAGAACCCTTAACGGCCCCTTAACTGACCCCTTAAGGGTCATCTAAAATTAACTTTAAACTATAATAATGAATAAAAAACTGATTATTATTTAATAAACGAGTTTTATTCTAACAAAAAACAAAACGGAAAGAAGTATAATTATCATCCAGGGTGTCCTTAAATAAGGGATAACCCGGTGTGCTGATAGAAGACCTGAAACTCGTCCAGAAAATGGACTTTCATGTCCAGTAAAAGTGCCATAGTTTTCGAGATACTATTTAAAATTTAAATTTTTTCCTGGAATTTAGGACCTTTGTATACATATACCAAATATATACCAAACCTATTCTGTGCCTTTGTTACTGTTTTGACCGTCGTGGCCACAAAAAAAATAGATTTTTGCAGTCGGCTGTTTGCATAATATTTTCTAAGAGTGGTGCTATCAGACATGTTGTGGTTCCGTTGGGGGTTCTTTGGGGTCAGTAGGGGGTCCGTTGGGGGTCGAGTATTAGTCATTGTATGTCTAAGTCCTAAGGTAAGAAAGTTATTTTATGAGATGGCGATGATGATAAATAAGTTGCGTAAGCTACGTAGGTCCAGCAGTGGGCTCAAGTTCTCGGATTGTTGCTAAATTAAATGTACTTACATTTTTTCTATTGTTGACTTTTTGATTGTTGATCATTTGAACTGTTGATATTATGAAGTGTTGAGATTTTGAACTGTTGATCATTTGATTTGCTGACCTTATGGTGTTGATATTTTAAATGTTGATCTTATGAATGTTGATCTAGAGTATCAATCCCATTCCTGTGTCCGTATAGCTAGCGTACACATGAAAGGGATCAGGCTAGGATTAGTCTAAAAAAATAGTGCCTAAATAGTGCCTAATTAGTACCTAGGTCAAATAAATAGTGCCTCTATACTTTACGAGATATAGATTTTTTTTACCTGGTACGCTAGCTTGACGTCAAGGTAGCGTACACATTTTCTGTGGCAAAAATGGCTTGCATTCATAGACGAACATTTTTTCGCTTACGCTAGTAGACCGAATATCAGTGTAACCGGGTATGAGATAGCGAATTATATGAAGTGACATCTCGGAGTCAGGTGGTCGTCCCATACAATTTATATGAAGTGACATATTGGAGTCAGATGGCCGAAGTACAAAAAAGTGGATACGTCGATAAGGACAGCAATAAGTAGCGGTCTCCTTTTTTACCAAGAGCGAATTTGCTATGTGCATCTCTTACTGAGTGATAATGACAAGACACGTGCTTCCTTCTAGTGCCTTCTCTTTCTACGCTTGCATTACAGCAACGATTTTACACTCGCACTTCTCAGTTGTGTTCTTACTCAAAAACAATACTCGAGATTGGATAGATACCACCAAGAAGTTTGGAATCCTCTATAGTGGAGCACAGACTGCCTAACAAGAGGGAAAACATGATAATACTCCTTCATGGTCGGTAATGATCGTTCTTCTCCGTAGTGGTTTTTAGTGACGTTAACTTTGTCCCTTTCTAATGTATGTCTAGGCATGACGTCACTCAATTGTCGTTCATGTAATTGTGACGTCATTGGAATAGAAAGGGACGCACGTAAAATTGGAAATATCGACGATGGAGAACGTCAAATTTTCTTGTATCAATGCTTGTAAGTCAGTTGTTGTGGTATCCTTTATGATTTAGATCCATGGATACCACAAACCACTTGACACTGGCGGAAATGCGTTGCCAACGCACAAGCAAGAAGTTCATTAATTAAATAAAAAAAAAGATCAACCCAGTCTACAAAATATTGTATCAAAACCAGTCAGTAGCACATCATTCGTCAACTCACGTAATTTTTAGGCGCCATTTAACAAAAAAAGGTTTTTAATTCCGGCGGATTTATCAAAAAACGTACCAAACAATAATCGATTAATATTCCGTTTTTTAAATCCCTTTGTCAGACCACGGGCGTCGGATAAAAAAAAACAATGAAAGAAGAAAAAATGAATACGATTTTAATTTTGTTTGTAGGCAAGTATTTTATTATTCTAAATGCAATAGACGGCGCCATGTCATCAGAAAAACGAGAATATTTAATTATTGTGTTGTTTTGAATTACATTTAACGTCTTTATGAACGTGTTTTTTTTTCACCACTACTGTAACGTGTAAACCAGAGCGGCGACCAATCACAACACTATAGACAATGAAGTCCAGCAGGGAGGACTCTTATCTGTAGTGGAACCCGCTATGAATTTAATGAAAGACGATAGGAGCAGAGTAACAATAAATATCAAACTTCCCTCCATTTAAAACGAGAGGAGAGACAGCATAGGAAAAGCATGGCTGTATGTAGCCATAAGCATTACATCATCGTGTGTGAACGCACTAAGTCCGAGACTCAGAGATCGACCGCCCCTGTAGGTAGGTACTTACTTATGCCAAAATCCATACGTTTTCAGCTCACGCTAAAATTCTTCTCAGAATCTCGACCTAAGACTCGCCTACAATACGGTAGTAGATCCTCGGTAACTGGTAGCCACAATCTTGAATCCTACTTACAAATCAATAACCAAACAATACTCCAATAAACCAATCGAAGTAACCATTAAAATTCAACGCTTTCGAACCTTTGAAGTCCACCGTCTCATAGACAATGCAGCACGCACTTGTCTATGACCGTTTTTCTATTTAATTTCTTTACAACGCCGCCTCGCATTCGAAGAATAATTGACGAGATCGTGTCTTGCATGCCTGTAGTTTTGATGGCATTGGCTTAGCACAATTAAAATTGGTTACAAAGAAAGCAAGAAATGCTGATTGACGGCGATTGATTAGGCATGTGGCTTCGAATAACATTATCACCAACCAGACTTTTGTCTGATCTTTTGGCGGGCTCCGTGTGGTGTCTAAGTCACTAACACCAACCCATTAGAGTGTTGTAAGAGGCGACTAATTCCTTCAGGCGTCTCATACATCTTTGAAACCGCCCAAACCATGTGGCTGTCGGTTATAGCCAGTGCATCTGACCCCACTTCTGATCGTATCGGTCTCCCGTTCCATCAGACATAGGAGGGTAAGGACGAGAGACAAACTGTGTGGCCTGTGGTGTGGCTGCCGGTTATAGCCACTGCATATCTGACCCCTCCTCTGATCGTATCGGTCTCCCGTTCCATCAGACATAGAATTAGGATCCCATCAACATAATTTATCACCATTCGTCCTGCGCTCCGCTAAACGAAGTTGCCGCTTTCCGCCTCCATCACTCGAGGAGACCTCTTGGGCAGTAAATAAGAAAGCCTCAGATCACGTGTTATCTGAGACCTTTACTTTCCTGACCTCAGTGTGTAATCTACTATTGCCACAGATTAATAATAAGTTACTATACAGGGTCCAACATAATATGCTGACACTTTTTTAAAAGGATGATCAGACCATCAAATTGAACAACTTTATCTATGGGTCCAACTTAGAAATCGCGAAAAAAAAAATCTGCTATCCCATACATTTAATTCGAGTAGGTTTGCGTTGATTTTTTTTCGCGATTTCGATGTTGGTCCTATAAAGAAAGTTGTTCAGTTTGACGGTCTGATCATCCTCTTAAAAAAGTGTCGGCATATTATTATGTTGGACCCTATATTGCCCCTGTAGTGGATAGTGGAGACACGTTACACGCCTCAAAACTTAAAAGCAGTAGGTTTCGTCACTTGGTGTTACAAATTGAGCAAGATCCTTAATCTTATTGGTACCATTCTGATGTAGGTTGGAGGTGGAAGTTGAAATCGAACCTCCGCCCGCTGGCTTGGAGTCGTGGTGGTCCAGTGGCGAGTAACCTTGCCTGCCGTACAGAAGGCGATGGTTCGATCCCCGTCCAGGCCGACTCGTACCGATGAGTTTTTCCGGAATTTATGTACGATTTGTATCACCACTGGCTTTTCGGTGACGGAAAACATCGTGAGGAAACCTGCATGCTTCAATTTCGAGGCATGTATTGAACCCACTGTCCATTATAAGTGGCGACGGGCTCACGTACCCCCGTCACACTGGACAGAGTTTCGGTACTGCTGGTGAAACGTGGATGTTCTGAGGTTTCTGAATATCTCTGACTACCCCCTCGGGGAATATAGTCGTGAGCATATGATGATGATGATAATGCCCGCTACACGGAAGGACGAAGCTACTAGAGACATTACATTATAAATATTGAAACCTATTGCGGGAAGACGTATCAAATCTAATTCCCACCACATTCTCGGAACAGGCAAACGTGAAAAACAATTTTAATCGCATCCTTTTTACTTTCGAGTGAGCGCAGTTTGACGCTTGCATGTAAAGCCTGACCAGGAAAATAAAAAACCTGGATTGGGGGCGCTGCAATCGATTGTCACCTTTAATGTTAGTGTTCCAAGTACAAAAATTAGTTCCAATTATTTTCCGCAACATGGCGAGGTTTTTTATTTTCCTGGTCAGGCTTTAATTATTACCATTTTTACGATAGATCAAGAAGAAAAAACGTTGATAAAAACTAGTTTCTGGTATTAGGACCCCACAACATTGTTGACTTTTTCACAATTTAGTAACGCACGGTACATTCTGTGAAAATTTCACCTGTAGCTATTATGGTTGAAAAGTTACAGCTCTAAATAGGTCGGACAGACAGACGGACGGACCGACACACGGACAATATAGGCTTATGAACAGGGTCCCGTTTTCACAATTTGGGTTAGTAAAGGCCCGTTTACACAGTGCGAGCTGCTGCCTGGCGAGTAGACAGCTACTCGGTTTGTCTACTCGTACGCCAGTAGCTCGGCTCGCCTTTGCTGTCTACACGACGCCTGCTACTGCCCAGTCAGAGTCGAGTCGCGATGTTCACAGAAACACAGGTTCCACTCACAACTGTCCGGCTGGCACTGGCGAGCTACTGCCGAACGCGTCCAAACGATGCGAGCGACGGCCGAGCCGCTGTCATGTGCGAGTTGCTGCCGGGCGAGCGGCGAAAACAAAAAATGTTTAAGTAACTCGGATGCGAGCTACTGACCAACTCGCACGTACGAGTTACTCGCAAGTTACGTCCAAATGGTGCGAGTTACGGCAGTGCAGCTACTCGGAAGGCTGACTCGGACGCCAGCTCGCACTGTGTAAACTGGCCTTTAGTTATAGCCTATAGAATCTCACTGCAGGGCAAAGGCCTCCTCTCACGAATAAGGGTGAGAGGGAGTGGGCCATACTCTAGAATTCTAGGCCATACTCCACCACGCGTGCCCAGTGCGTGTTGGTGGAGGCAAGGTAGTGGTCAACTTGCTGTCAGAGAATTTTTCAAGCCGCCTCAATAGGCCCCTGACCTGGCTTAACGAATAGTTACAACGCCATCTGACGGAACTATCGGAGACCAACTGCTTAACGTGCCTTCCGAAGCACGGAAACGCTCGACATGAAATACCACTAAACGGTCACCCATCCAAAGACTGACCGGACCTGACAATGCTTAACTTCGGTGATCGTTTCCAATACCGAAGCTCCACTAAGCCAACGAGCGCTTCACACTTTGGGTACAGAACCCTATAAAACACTAGAAAGTATGTAAGTACACTGCAGAAGTACAGTTTTCTTTTTTATTTTATCGGCAAAACTGCAGTTTGATTGAGCATTGTGCCTTTGAGCGACCGACGGACAGACGGACCGATGCGACCGATTCCAATTATTTCATTACCATATACATTATTATTCGGACGCACTTGTCATTTCAATTGTTTTTGATCGATATCGGGATTTAAACATTTTTTAAAAGGCGACTTAAGGAGCCCATTCACAGTAGTCCGTCTTGCAGTCCTACAGCAATATTGGACAGTGAATGGTGTTGTAGTCCTACAAGGCGTCCGATGACCTTGAGCAAAATGTATGAGTAGTCCTACTTGCAGGATAGTGAATGGTGTTGTAGTCCTACATGTAGGACTACTGTGAATGGGCTACTTTACAGGGTTTTTATGGAAAAATACAGCGAGTTCACGCCACAACTCAGATTGTAGAGCCAACATCGAAATCGCGAAAGAAAAAATTGCAAAACTGCAATAACCTACTACAGCGGGGCTAGTACGCCAACCCGCGATAGCGACATTTAACACATTCATCTGTCAAATTTAGTCTTTTATCTCGTTCTGTCGCGTGCAAATAGAAAGAGAGCGGAAGCGTGATAGCGCTATATCACGCTATCGCGGGTTGGCGTACTAGCCCCACTGGGAGTTAGAAAAAAACTAGTGTGCTTTAGACCACACGACTAAAGTATAACTTCCGTTCGCCTCGCCCGATCACACTTTTCGTAACGCTCTCGTCACGCATTCACCAGCGTGCATAAAGAAGTTTTACTTCAAAAGTATCTTAAACTTTAAACCACATAGGTATTCTACCCATCAAACTGAACGTATCGTATGTCATCTACGCATCAATTCATACTCGCTACCTCGCACATACATCTCTGGTGGAAACGCAGCTTTAAAAAAATCTCCCTTCTTTTCTCTGTGTGTGTTGTGTACATATTATACAGGGTCCTTCCATCAAACTGAACAACTTTCTCTAAGGCACCAACACGGAAAAAAAGACGGACGTAATCTCGTCTAGCTAATCACGAGTGCGATGCACCCATTTCTTTTGTGTGCGTTCTGTCACGCGGTACATAATGGTGACGGGTGTCGGACCTGCGCCTAGAGCTAGTACATCTGTGTGAGTGTAGGTCCCTTGTAGAACAAACGAAAATGTAGGACCTTGCATGCTTCACATCTTTTTAGTGTCACATTACGTCCGTCTTTTTTTCAGGTCCGTGGGCACCAACATCAAAATCGCTAAAAAAATCAGCTGTTTCGTACAAAACTGCAAACCTACTCAAGCCAAATGTATGGGACAGCATGGGGACAGCTGTTTTTTTTTCGCGATTTCGATGTTGGCCCCACAGAGAAAGTTTTATACTTACTTACAAACCACCATCTGTCCATTATTCAATCATAGAAGTGCTATAACAATATAAAATCAAAACAAAATCACTATCATACACATTTTATTACCTGCACCTGTGTACTATAAAGCACTTTATTTAAAAAGCTACTAACTTTTTAATTCTAATTTTTTAATTGCGGCTCCTTTGGCGAAGGCATTATGCGCCATGCGTCCTGTCGGCAGGACTAAAGGGAGGTTTGGGATGCGTTGTGCATTCTAATGCAACGTTGAATGCACTTTAATTGATTTGTCAGGTCAATTGAATGGTCGGTTATACATTGTTGTATGGCTACTGGCTCTGGCTTTGATGGTGAATGAAAATTTGCATAACCAATCATCAATCAATCAATCAAATATTCTTTATTTTAGACCAAAATATAAACAGTAAAATACAGAGAAAAATAAAACAAGAGGCACAAAATAAGGCGGGCTTATCGCTAAGAAGCGATTTCTTCCAGACAACCGCGATTTCATCAGCCTTACAGGGTTTTAGGGCAAACAGTTACATTACTGTATACAGGGTGAAATAGATATCATTAGCATCCTTTTAAACTAAGAGTCTACCCATCAAACTGAACAACTTTTACTATGGGAGCAAACAAATCGGAGCAAAAAAAAAATCTGCTGTCCCATACTAAACTGCACCCGCCGCCGCTGCCTAGACGACTCAAATGTATGGGACAGCAGATTTTTTTTGCTCCGATTGGTTTGCTCCCATAGTAAAAGTTGTTCAGTTTGATGGGTAGACTCTTAGTTTAAAAGGATGCTAATGATATCAATTTCACCCTTGCCGTTTAGAAATTGTTGTAAGGTAGGTACTAAATGACTAATATAAAAACCGAAGTCTGACAGATCACAACTCGCCGTAGAAAAAAAATATCAAAAATATAGTTAGGAGGCGACGAAGCAATTTGAGATTTTTCGTAGCCCTCTCTTCTATATACCTAAAACTGGTATGTATGTGTTCCTTGTGCCCTATAGAACACGAAACTGACGGTTTTAAGAGGAGGAAGTGGGGACACGCATAGCTGTGACGTCACAAAGATGGCGGCCGACCGTACCAAGTTTTTGTTCATTTCTTGAGTTCTATTGCATCAATTTCGATGTTTGATATGTCATTTGAAAGGTTATATGATTGTCTATGATTGCTCTTTTGAAACCTACTAATTTAGTTTTTTTGTTTTTAAAATATTAACAAAACTATGATTTTTTTTCATATACCTACTTTTATTTACCGGTATAACTAAATAAAGAGAAACATAAGTGTACCTAATTTTTTAACAAAAAATTAAGGCCGTTTTAATACCTTCCCAAAAATATAAACATCATTTTAGTGCAATAATAAACTAAGAAGTAGTGACCAATTATGTAAAGAAAGTACTTACCATCTGATTTTTTCCGCCGTTTTCACTAGTGATTTTAAATGTAAAGTATTTAAGAAAAATAGCCGTGCTTTTTACAAATAAAAGTACAAATATAATATAATATATGTTTACTTTCGTATTATAATAATCACACGTTTATTTTTATTTTTATATCATAATATCACACATCACGAAATTGTAATCATAATTAACAGTGCAAATAAAAAATATTCACACGATGTAGTCAAAATCACTTATTTTTACGTAAATCACATTGTACAAATAGTAATGAAGTAGTTAATGAGATAACGTAGACACAATTGAATTATCAAGTTTAGTTACAATTGAATTAACAGAAAACAAGCACCATACTACTCATCAATATCCTCATAGTTATGCTGATTAAAACATAATTCTTTTCCAATATGGCATACTCCTATCATACATTTTTGCTTTGAGCGTGCACAGCCGCATTTCGCTGTCCGGCAGTCTGTCTTACACTGGCACGATATGAGCTCGGTATCTTGCAGAGATATTGGAGGTTTCAGGCTTGTGATGGGTATTAGGGAATTGTTATATAACCTCCAGCCACAGTTTTCTGGTGAGGGTAAGGTTGTGATCGGGATATTTGCAGTTTTCCAAATAAAAGCCTGGTAATTAGCTCTGTGTAGATGGTGCTTCAGAACTTCTCTAGAAGGTGGTAATTTGTCTAGGTTTTTAATATTTGAAAAAACTGCGGCTCTTAGATCATCAATGCTGTTTAAGGCTTGAAGTGTAGGTTTTTTGTCACAGTAAATGTTAATTATAAACTTTTCTCCATTCATCATGATCTCTTCTCTTAGTTCCTCTTCAGAGCCAAATTCGTCAAGAAGTGTATACCATTCGGTGAACACCTTCCAACTGGACTTTTTGGTAAAACCAGACAGCGAGCTTGTACTATCGCAGCCCGTTAGAGCATGAAAGGCAAGTAAATTATTTTTTTCTGGTCCCATCGATTGGGCTATGTCATGAATAGGCACATAGATTGAATCTGGAACGAGAGAAAAAAGGAAGCAATCAGTCACTCCTGTGGAATTGAAAATTGCAGATTCTGGTACTCCTTTACCGAGAAAATGGGATCGTTTTATCCACCACTCCGGCAATAAGGCTAATCTCGCTAAATTTATATCTGAAAATATAGTTTTGCAAGCGGCGAGTCTTGAAGGCGATTTGGAATTATTGACTGCAGGTGGATTTCAAGATCCTCTTGATGTTAAAACAAATGTGAACCGAGACATTCGTCATTTAAAGTGTAATCATGAAGAAGCAGACACAAGGTTTGTGATACATGGGATAGATGCTGCCCAGTTGGGTTACGAGACACTGATTGTAAACAGCAGGGACACTGATGTCATGTTATTGTTGACCTATTTCTATGGAAACTACCGCCGAAAGTATGGGTACAATTTAGTACATCACAAAAATCAATCTATGTGCCTATTCATGACATAGCCCAATCGATGGGACCAGAAAAAAATAATTTACTTGCCTTTCATGCTCTAACGGGCTGCGATAGTACAAGCTCGCAGTCTGGTTTTACCAAAAAGTCCAGTTGGAAGGTGTTCACCGAATGGTATACACTTCTTGACGAATTTGGCTCTGAAAAGGAACTAAGAGAAGAGATCATGATGAATGGAGAAAAGTTTATAATTAACATTTACTGTGACAAAAAACCTACACTTCAAGCCTTAAACAGCATTGATGATCTAAGAGCCGCAGTTTTTTCAAATATTAAAAACCTAGACAAATTACCACCTTCTAGAGAAGTTCTGAAGCACCATCTACACAGAGCTAATTACCAGGCTTTTATTTGGAAAACTGCAAATATCCCGATCACAACCTTACCCTCACCAGAAAACTGTGGCTGGAGGTTATATAACAATTCCCTAATACCCATCACAAGCCTGAAACCTCCAATATCTCTGCAAGATATCGAGCTCATATCGTGCCAGTGTAAGACAGACTGCCGGACAGCGAAATGCGGCTGTGCACGCTCAAAGCAAAAATGTATGATAGGAGTATGCCATATTGGAAAAGAATTATGTTTTAATCAGCATAACTATGAGGATATTGATGAGTAGTATGGTGCTTGTTTTCTGTTAATTCAATTGTAACTAAACTTGATAATTCAATTGTGTCTACGTTATCTCATTAACTACTTCATTACTATTTGTACAATGTGATTTACGTAAAAATAAGTGATTTTGACTACATCGTGTGAATATTTTTTATTTGCACTGTTAATTATGATTACAATTTCGTGGTGTGTGATATTATGATATAAAAATAAAAATAAACGTGTGATTATTATAATACGAAAGTAAACATATATTATATTATATTTGTACTTTTATTTGTGAAAAGCACGGCTATTTTTCTTAAATACTTTACATTTAAAATCACTAGTGAAAACGGCGGAAAAAATCAGATGGTAAGTACTTTCTTTACATAATTGGTCACTACTTCTTAGTTTATTATTGCACTAAAATGATGTTTATATTTTTGGAAAGGTATTAAAACGGCCTTAATTTTTTGTTATAAAATTAGGTACACTTATGTTTCTCTTTATTTAGTTATACCGGTAAATAAAAGTAGGTATATGAAAAAAAATCATAGTTTTGTTAATATTTTAAAAACAACAAAACTAAATTAGTAGGTTTCAAAAGAGCAATCATAGACAATCATATAACCTTTCAAATGACATATCAAACATCGAAATTGATGCAATAGAACTCAAGAAATGAACAAAAACTTGGTACGGTCGGCCGCCATCTTTGTGACGTCACAGCTATGCGTGTCCCCACTTCCTCCTCTTAAAACCGTCAGTTTCGTGTTCTATAGTTCACAAGGAACACATACATACCAGTTTTAGGTATATAGAAGAGAGGGCTACGAAAATCGTGAAGGAGACGACTTATTAAATATTTGCCAATAGACTAATATGGTTAAAAATGAAATTTTTAAATTTCGAGGTTACCGTTTTTTTCTATACTGTCATGTTCTTCACTTTAGTTCAATACCCATGCACTGTCTAAAGAACGACGACCTGGAGTGCGATTTTTTAATCTCATTCGGTGAGCTCAGCTGTTAAAAATGTCAAAATTACTATGGAGATATGCATCTTTTTACTGCTGATTTGACTTTAAAAAATAGCTCTCCTGTAGTATGATTTTTAAAAGTAAACTCAGCAGTAGAAAGATGCATATCTCCATAGAAATTTTGACATTTTCAACTGCTGAGCTCACCGAAGATTCAAAAATCGCACTCCAGATGAAAAAGTCAACATTGATTGGTCTTATAGAATAAATAGAATAATAAAAAAATTTCTGCTTTTCATACAAACGTTTGATCAGCTGAATAGCATTTGTATGGAAAGTGAAATTTTTGAAAGGAAAAGTTACAGTTAGTACAATCACCCCTTAAAGCAATGCAAATGTTAACCCTAACACCCTGTATGCATCCCACTGCAGGGCAAGGGCCTACCCTCAGGGAGGGTGTATGTACGTTAGTCCACCACGCGTGCACAATGCGGATTGATAGACTTCACATACGCTTCAGAATTTCTTCTTCTGCATATGCAGGTTTCCTCACGATGTTTTCCTTCACCGTTTGAGAGCAGTCGGTATCACACACGTAGGTACATAAGTTAGAAAATGTAAACTCAATGGTACATGGCATGTCGTTTATGCGGATTAGAACCAAGACCCTCGTCATTGAGTAAAAACATTTAAATTTTCAACTACCTAGTCTACAGCTATTTAAATAATAGCCTTATTTAAGGCTTCCGCACATTGCAGCGATATTATCGAGCGATTTTATCGAGCGATATTATCGACAGCGATATCGCGACACCTTACACACTGCAGCGATTCCGCGATTCGCGTCACGCATGCGCCCTTCACTGAATGTAGTAGAAAGAGATTGCGTCAGGTTGCGATAATATCGCGGCAGTGTGTGAGATCGAGCGCGACCCCATACAAAATGTACTGAGAACAATTATCGCAAAATCGCAGCGATATTATCGCTCGATAATATCGCGGCAGTGTGTAGGATCGCGCGCGTCCCCATACAAAATGTACTGAGAACAATTATCGCAAAATCGCAGCGATGATATCGCTCGATAATATCGCTGCAATCTTGAGAACAATTATCGCAAAATCGCAGCGATAATATCGCTTGATAATATCGCTGCAATCTTTTTATTTTGATCTAATGAGCGGAGGCTTTTATGCTTTATGCTCACGAAAATACGACCAGACGATAAGAAAATGGGGGGGTCTTATTGCGAATCGATCCAACCTTAGAGGGTTTCAGAGAACAATAATGATGTCAGACCACATACCAAGAGTTAACAATGGACTTCGAATAACATACTAAACTTCCTCCAATTACGAAGTCTCAATTATCAAAGCATTCTAGCTCTTACAACGTAGGACTTAAGAGTTCAATCGAGGAGGTTTTGATGTGATCTAGCTGGATTGAAATTATTTGTAATAGATTAAGTTTAGGCTAGGAACCACCGCGCGCCGCATGCCTTCACGATTGTAGGGTCAGCAGAAAACTACACACGAATTGGGCCCGTAGTTTTTACTTTAAAAATAAATTAGTATTCACACATTTTTGGCTCAGTAAGGTCAACTCATCTTTCATGGGGCACTGTACAGAGTGTAAGGGACAGCCCTCCGCAGACTGAAACGGTGAACTCAGACCATCAAACTGAACAACTTACACTATGGAGCCTGCCTTAAGAAACACGAAAGCTGTATTCGACCCAAATGTATGAGACAGGTGTTTTTTTCTCGCGTTTTCGATGTTGGCTCCATAGTAAAAGTTGTTCAGTTTGATGAGTAGAATACATGCTGAAGTTATCCGCAGCAAAGAATATACAGGGTCCTTCTGAATATGCTGACACTTTTTTAAGGGGATGATCAGACCATCAAACTTAACAACTTTTTCGACGGGACCAACATCAAAATCGCGAAAAAAAATCAGTCCCTCCATACAAAACTGCAAACCTCCTCGAGGCAAATGTATAGGACAGCAGATTTTTTTTTCGCGGTTTCGATGTTGGTCCCATAGAGAAAATTGTTCAGTTTGATGGTCTGATCATCCCCTTAAAAAAGTGTCAGCATATTAAGTTGGACCCTGTATAGGCTGAAGATGAAGAGGTTAGTTTTACAAGAGTATTTTATATCAGACTTCTCTGCGGACCGTACGTAGAGCGCCGTCGTCCGGTGCCCTCTCACTCGAGTGAACAAATCTCTTTATTATGATAATTCACACTTTTTTCGTCACACATCCATTGTTTAAAACAAAACGGAAATTATTAACGCCCAGTTATTTGGTATAATCATTTTAATAATGTATTATTGATTCATTATTTATTAGAATTCATTATATTTTATGTTATTTCGCGTAGAGTGGCGTAGAGTCATACAGGATTCTTATTAACATGCTGAGGGGATGATAAGACCAATTGAAAAATTTTCTGTATAGGACCAACAACGAAATCGCGAAAAAAACTTTGTTCCATATATTTTGACGTGGCGGATGACGGTGACGGATTGACACACCGTGTGTGCTTCTACGTGCGGTTTCTTACAACTCCTTGCTTCACAAATGACGGACTGACGTTTGCCGCTCCGTCAATGCGTCATCGTGTGTGATCCTACTTAATATAGGACATATTCTATCCATGTGCCGAATTTCATCCAGTTCTGCTCAGCCGTCAATGCGTGATTGAGCCACAAACATCTAAACATCGTCACAAACTCGCATTTATAATATTAAGCACGGTTTAGTCAGCTACTACCATTCGACCTAGACCGTAATTATTCGCCTCAATTAGCAGTTCAAATAATTAATTAATAATTAAATTAACGTCCAAACTATTGTTCTGACAAATTAGTTTCTAACAATGAGGTCGCTAATACTTATTTGTGAATGGTTGTGATGCCGCCGGTGTCCTATTTTGGCCTCCATCGATGATATTAAATTATACTTTTGATTATTATATCAGCCGTCGCAGTACCATTGATGAGCAAAGGACTTCCATGCCTCCAGGAGGGCAATTGCGGTAAATAAATCGCAACTGAACCATGATTGGACCGCGTGCGAACCACAACTTTTAAGGGGCTACCTGCCGGTTTTGGGTAATTTTGTAACCATTTTATTCATTAACTATGGCACTTTTTGAGCTGAAATTTAAACTGAACCATCTACAGGATATGAGAAGTGATGTGGTTTTTCTAGAAATCGATTTTAATGAATAAAACCGAAGAAAAGGGACTCTAAAGTCACCCCTTTTTTTCCAGTTGTAACCATTTTACTCTTACATTTTTAATCGGAACAAAATGAAAATTTACTATGTTGTTCACAATACAATTTAGAATGATGTGGTTTTTTTACTTTTTCGAAATTAATAAAAAATCATCGAATTTTTCAAAGAAAACAGCAAAATTCTGACCGGAGCCACGCGCTCTTTCTCATCGATTAGTATGGAGTGTGAGTGAGAGGAGAGTGGTCCACGGCTGATACGCCATAACGGGTCCGTAACGGAAGTCCGAATTACACATATCCGAATGCATGAAGTCCGAAAGTTTTTTTTTCCGAACCACCATTATCCGACGGGACGTAGCATCGAATTAACTTGCAGCAACAAACGTTACAACTGTAATTTACAATTACAATTGTAATTGTAAATTACAATTGTAACGTTTGTTGAATAGGGCCCTGGTGGTGGTGGTTTTGGCTCATAGGTAATCTAGCATGCGGCAGATATGTCCAGCCCAATCCGACTTTAGATTGGCAGTGGTGGTGGCAACGTCTACAGCTTGGGTACAGGGATCCGATTTTAGAATCTCATTGAGTGAGCTCAGCAGTTGAAAATGTCAAAATAACTATGGAGATATGCATCTTTCTACTGCTGATTCAGGAGAGCGATTTTTTAAAACAAATAAGCAGTAGAAAGATGCATGAGAACGCTTTTGTATGAGATTTAAAAACCGTTCAAACTCACGGATGACATTCAAAAATCGCACCCCTGGAGCAAATGATCTCATTCCTGACTCGATCGATCAGTTTTAAGCCAAGGATGCTGCGTTCTTAAAGCAGGATAGTTAAGTAATTCCTTGATGCTATTGCTAACATCCATAAACTCACGACCATTCATATTCCCATTGCCAGTTGGTCAGATCAGGAGTGAGATTTTAGAATCTCATTCGGTGAGCTCAGCAGTTGAAAATGTAAAAATAACTATGGAGATATGCATCTTTCTACTGCTGATTTGACTTTCAAAAATCATAATTCAGGAGAGCGATTTTTTAAAACAAATAAGCAGTAGAAAGATGCATGAGAACGCTTTTGTATAAGATTTAAAAAACGTTCAAACTCACCGATGACATTAAAAAATCGCTCTCCAGAACCAGCCTTGCCAAAAAATCAGGCACCCTACCTAGGAGCTAGGAGGGTTTGTCAATTATTTTATTCTTGTTCCTAAATAATTTCTAACTTTTTGACTACAAAAATTTGGTAATTATCTACCGCTCTCAGAATAGCGGCCATTTATCTAATCGTTCTAAAAATGGCGGACAATTAACTGATATTCTTTACGAATACGATCGTATCGATTGTATGCTAAAATCGAACGCTTGTAGCATTCGCTTTGTGATCGATTGCATTAAAATTATTTTGGTCTAAGAATCTCTTATACCTACAGGAACTGCTCATGATTCGAAATTTATATCTATAGTGCGTTCACACACGATGACGCATTGACGCAGCGGCAGACGTCAGTCCGTCATTTGTGAAGCAAGAAGTTGTATGAAACCACACGTAGAAGCACACACGGTGACGCATTGACGCACCGGGTGTGGTTCAATGGACTGACATCTGCAGTGCGTCATCGTGTGTGAACGCACTTAGAATCCTTGCTAAGAGTCTACCCATCAAACTGTAAAGCTTTTACCTACTATATGAGCAAACTGATCGGAGTAAAATTAAAATCAGCAGTTCCATACTATAAAACGCTGCTGATCCGTATAAAACTGCAAACTTACTCGATCCAAATGTATGGGACAGCTGAACTTTGATATTTGTCCCACAGAGAAAGTTGTTCAGTTTGATGTTTTGAAGCACCGCATTTAAGTTTACACCTGTATAGTAAAGTAATATTTATTCCTACCTTCTCTTTTGTAGAGAGCATAGGTAGCATGCTACACGTGATACGGCTGCATCACATCTTTTATCTCGTTCGTTCGCGAGCAAATAGAAAGAGAGCGAAGGTGTGATAGCGCTGTATCACGGTGGCATGCTACCCATGTTGAACAGTACAGAGTTTCGGAATTTATCTGTACTATTTGTAACTCCACTGGCTTTTCTGCTTCAATTTCAGGCCCACTGTCCATTACAAGTGGTGACGGGCTAACCTTCCGTCACACGGGCTGGACAGAGTTTCGGTACTAAACGTGGATGTTCCGAGGTTTCAGAATATCTCTGACTACCCCGCTCGGGGAATATACTAGTCGTGAGGTGAGCATGCTCTTACAGACAGAGTAATTTTGCTAATACTCTAGGAAATCTACGGATTTTTGTATAGAGTAGGTTGCATTAATTGCACTTTAGGGGATTCTTTTTGAATATAGTAAATACATACCTGGAAAACATAAATTATCTATAATCCCCGATTTTTTATAGTAAACCATTGAATAATTAAGACATTTACAAAACATTAAATACAGGTATGAACAAAAAATGGAAAACTGGTGATTTTGTATAGGACGGCTTCGCTCAATACGTTTTACTTATAACAATAATAATCCCCGGTTAATATCGTAAAATTGAGTAGATTATTTAATAATTTGTAAGTCTTAAAAAAATCTAACCTCAAAACTTAATTATTTACTGTTTGTTTGTACACATTAAATTTGCCTTGTGATAATTAACTGTCTCTTTTGCTGGTATGCTGGAAGAAATATCTTTAGAAATAAGCTTGCCCTTTGTACATTTATATAGATTTTTATGTATTTCTCTGGTTCCTGAGCCTGTATAACCACGAAATCTGGAAAAAAGTGTTATAAACTAATACAGATATACGTTCAAACACAATTTACTAGAGTGTCTTTAATGCAATCTCAAACCGTATTTTTCCCCGACTATAAACCTTATATTTATTTATTGCTAGTCCGGAACCGGGAATCGAACCGGCAACTACCTAGCTCTATTGTCATTTAATATGAATCATCAGCCATCCTGCAATAACATTATTTATATCCCGGAATCGGGACGCCACTTCATCCGATGTCTATTAAACTTGGATTTCTTGAAATCGATTTCTATTGCTTATTGTAATGAAAACAATTGCTATTGTATTTATAACGATATTTCGTAGTCGCCTCGTACGAACCCACGGAAGAGCTGTGGTCCGTTCTTTAGCAAGAACCACGCACTTAGTACTTATAATGTCAAAAGCGCAAAATGTCAAAGGCGCACAATGTCAAAAATTCCACCTTAAACGGAGGGTAAGAGTGGACAGACATCGCCAGCGTCGAAGAGCTGTTTCGTTTGGCGAGAGATAGACAGGGATATGCAGAGCTGACTGCCAACCTCCAGTAATGGAGAGGAACCCGAAGAAGAAGAAGCTTTTTCGTCACATTAAAGTCATAAGAACGCGAATTATACAGCCAGCACATTTGTCATATATGTACCTATTTAAATCTAGCCGGCATAATAGTTATTTTGACATTTTCAACTGCTGAGCTCAGCGAATGAGTTTCAAAAATCGCACTCTGATACAATTTATAACGGTCCCAATTTCAAAAAATTATTGAACTCAAGCTACTTAAAGTATTAAAGATGAGGTCACGACTTCCAATTAAGACATCGCAAACTGACAGTCCGTTGATTTATAGACGATTCATTAGAAACAAGGCTCGGGACGTGAGCCGCATGCGCCTGCGCAGCCCGCCCGTTTTGTGCGAGGCCGTTATACATCTTGACATTAGAAGTCATGCGAATCAACTGTTCATACTTCATACCTTCATTCACGCACCGTTTTATTGGTTGCTAAGAATTAGATCATCTTATTCCTGTGGCTGCATGAGGTGATAAGGTAAGGACTCTTTGTTACCATCTGGAAAACTTTAGTCTTTCTTAGTCTAGTTTGGGGTGATTGGGGATCTACCTCCAACCGTCCACCCCGGGCAACGGCATCACAAGCTACCAAGTTTGTGGTGGCGGCTGAACGATCCCCCACAGCGGTGTGGTAGGCTCCGCAAGGAGCCGCCTGGCTCTCGACCACCCTCCTGCCGGAGTCTGGCGCCAAGCAGCTTGCTGCGTTCCGTCAGTGTGCAGGAGTGCCAGTGCACTTCTGGGTAAGCTCGCTACATCTTCGACCCCATCTTTGTCCTGAGGACTGGATAGAGGTCAAGAGCAATACCATCAATAATAAAAATAACTGGCCAAGAGCGAGGTGTGTACTCGCACATAGAGGGTTCCAAACCTAATGTTACCGTAAGAAAAGATGAGAACAGTGTTAACGAAATCCGCCGTTGTTCGGAAGGTACAAAGTGGTATAGAGCGAGCACAACATAAAAAAGTGCAACGATATAATAGAGAAATTATGTCATGATAGCTTGCAGCCGTTTTCATATTATAATATTAAGTAGGTAAGTATTTAAAGTTTTAATGTTTAAAGAACATGATGTATTGTGACCATGCTCAAAGAAGTGGCAATGGTGTCGCTACATGAACACTTACATCGGACAAGTTTGAGTACCTACTGCACGAAAAATTTTACGTAATATTTGGAATTCAATATGATTACTAAGAAAATCCCAAAATATCTCAATTAGAGAATAGGTAGGGAGTCTTAATGCAAATGTAGGTAAGACATCAATTTTCTTTAACATATTTTTCAAGCGTCTGCGTGGGTCATGAATTGTTTCCAGTGAAAGAAAGTGGATGGATAATAGCCAAGTATTTTTGTTAACAAATTGGTGGGTCAAATGGGTCACCTAACACGGTAGAGAGTAGTATATTCCTTGCCTAACACCCTCTAATGACTACCACCTGTATTTTAAGTTCACCAAGAAGTTTATGCGTTGCAATCTCATTCAATCATTAGCAATCTTTTTGAACTATGATTCTAGAACATGGATTTAGAACGTAGAAAGAGAAGGTATAGAAGGAAGCACGAGTCTTGTATATTCACTCAAAAAGAGACGCACATAGCAAATTTGCTCTAGTTAAAAAAGGAGATCGCTACTTATTACTGTCCTTATCGACGTAACCACTTTTTGTACTACAAAGGCTGTCTGACTCCAGAGTCACTCATCTAGCTTCATATAAATTAAAAAGTCGTTTTCACTGCCTGTACGGAAGTTTGCTCTCCTCTCCAGGTGCTTATAGACAATGCCATCTTTCTGTTCTAGAAGTTAAAATGTATTGTAATGAGGCGGGTTATTGAAGAACAGAAGAACTAGGTTTATCATTTTCTCACATTAGTACTAGCACCCGAGTTGGATAGAAATACATTACTCCAGTTTGTCTTCTCGGTATGAAAGCCTAAAACCAAGAATTTTTATAGTTCAATCTTCATGCCTAAAACACTAAAAGGTGCATAAGCTAGCGTAAGCGAAAGTCTATGATCAAGAAGGTTGTAATGTAAGGCACTGTCTCTAATTTCATTGCATGTTAATGATCAAGAAGCTTGGAAAGCGTTGATTGAGTATTTTATAGATTCGCAGACTGGAATGGTCATACTGGAAAGGGACGGAGATATGAAAAAAATGTATTAAATCTCGTACCTTAGCCCGACTAAGTTGTACGATTTTGATAGCAATTTCAACTTCATCAGCATCAGCATAGCGTATACGCGTGTCTCGTTTTCGCGATTACTATTATTTTAATGCCTTTTCGAGTCATTGTATTTCTACGTTGGAAAGGTATTGTCCATGATCAGCAAGGTGGCATTGGTATTGTCTATACTTTGGTTTATATCCATATCTCACAGCTCACAAGAAGGATCTCTTAATTCTAAAGCATAAAGTCCGCATCAATTTAAGATTGTAGTTAGTCTCTTTTCTCTTATGACATACCTTTAATACTAGAAAGAGATGGAACTTTAGATATTTTGTTAATGCGGCTGTCCACTTTCCACGCTTTTTGACACTTTTTGACATGCTAGTGTATGCAAAGTTGTGTAAAGTAGTAACTTTTTGTGCCTTTTGTCCTACCACATGACACAAAACATAAAAAAGCAAACTTCAAAAAAAGTGGACCGCCTTGCAAAAGTTATCCTCCCTCTATGCAAGTATAATCTCTTTGATCCATGTCCATGATTCACTACTGACGTATGACTGACGTGTAAAGATTTTATTCCGATTTGTCCTAATCATTATGATGATACTTAAATATTTCATTTGTGAAAATAATTATTTCAATCCATCTTAATAACGTAGCTGTTTATATGGCTTAATATTTTGTTACTTTCCGTAATTATCTTATATTATGTTAGGATTTTTTCAACAATGAAATACGGTTTGCTTTAAAGTTATAATTTTTAAGTTTCCTGCATTGTGAATCGGACCTCACATCCTGTCATTCAAGCAAAGTTCAAATGTTCAAATTACTGTTACCTTCTCGAAAATATTTAAACACAGTTTATTCCCAATGAAATAGTGATTTTTCACAAAAATCTTAAGCACCTACCTTTTATGCTATCTCTGGATATAGGTACTCTAACTAGCTGTTTACTAAGTTTCACCGATACCGGTAGGTAGGTACACCCGTTCTTGCATGAAACCATACAAATCACAAATCAAAATATCGAAATAATTATTCATTTTGTACTTTTTTTAATGAGTAGGAATAATTGTAGGGTGTTAGAGAATAGATATAGTGGAATTTAACAGATTTACCGTCTTTTAAAAATGTTTTAAGCAAAAAACAGTGACGAAATATGGCTAACAAGAAAACTTCACAACGGAGTTGGTAGGTAATTCATCGAAAAACTAGCATTTTTGTTATCTTTGCTCATTTTATGACTGAAACTGGTGTTAATTTATTGGATTTTGTTTAAAATGTAATATATAAAGTTTGTGTCTATGCTCATCAACGAAAAACATCAACTGCAACCCTAAGTTTGTTTGTACTGTATTTTTTCAATTTTCTCAAAAACTATTATCAATACAGACACCGCTATAATTTTCCTACAAAATTCAATAGTTCATCGACATGTAAGAATTATTTCAGATTTTTTGGCTTTATATGTTCGGAGATCAGGGGGGGGGAACCAAAATTTTTCGTGCAGTCGGGCTTATAAATGAATAACTACGCATCACTTAGTAAAACGAACTACCAATACGAAATCTACGTTCAAAGCCCTTTCAAATGATACCAAACTCGGCTAGATTGGAAAACTTTTTTTTAAAAAGTCATCTGTTTTTGGACCTTAAAAATTTGTAGAAAAATTATTTTCTAAATTTTTAGTCTCGCTTTACGTTTGGGTTAGCATGATTGACCACTATGCCAAATTTCAAGTCGCTAGCTTCTATAGTTGCTGAGAAAAGTGGCTGTGACAGACGGACGGACGGACACGAGAGTGATCTTATAAGGGTTCCGTTTTTCCTCTTTGAGGTTCGGAACCCTAAAATTAAAAAAATGGTTTTCTTTGTAATAATATTGTTGTGGGTGAAAGCCCCCACCTTTCACCACTTGACATGTAGGTATACAGGACCTTCAATGTGCTAAAAGTGAGTTGCTTATGCTACAAAAGCTGATTTTCCATACAGCATGCATATGCTCACGACTAATTTTTTTTTAATTATTTATTTTCTCACAAAACACAGTACATTACACAATACATCATATGCCAAACTGCATAACAGTTTGTCGGCATGCAATGAGCTCTTGATAACATTTACAAACAATTAACAATCATAACACTAAACGCTAACGTTTTCATTACCTATATTCCCCGAGGGGGTAGCAATAGATATTCTGAAACCTCAGAACATCCACGTTTCACCAGTAGTACCGAAACTCTGTCCAGTGGGACGGGGGTTAGCCCGTCGCCACTTATAATGGACAGTGGGTACAATACACGCCTCGAAATTGAAGCATGCAGGTTTCCTCACGATGTTTTCGTTCACCGAAAAGCCAGTGGTGTAACAAATCGTATATAAATTCCGAAAATCTCATTGGTACGAGTTGGCTTGGACGGGGATCGAACCATCGCCTCCTGCACGGCAGGCAAGGTTACTCGCCACTGGACCACCACGGCTAGCGACCGGCGGCGCGGGGATTTTTAATAGGGTTTTTGTTATTATGCTAACGGGTTTTTTAACGGGATGATCAGGCCATCAAACTGAACAACTTTCCCTACGGGACCGACGTCGAAATAGCGAAGAACTAAAAACCTGCTCTTCCCAAAATGTAGACTACGTGGAATTGTAGTACCTCGTACCTATGAGTCACCACTCATCGCTGATCAAGGAAAATCTACCCGAAACCGACGAGCATGCATGAAGAGACTTAAGGCCTCCGCACATTGCAGCGATATTATCGAGCGATATTATCGACAGCGATATCGCGACACCTTACACACTGCAGCGATTCGCGTCACGCATGCGCCCCACCACTGAATGTACTCGTAGTCGAAAGAGTTGCGATAATATCGCGGCAGTGTGTGGGATCGAGCGCGTCCCCATACAAAATGTACTGGAAACAATAATCGCAAAATCGCAGCGATATTATCGCTCGATAAAATCGCTGCAATGAGCGGAGACCTTTAAATGTTAAAGGCGAGAGATGTGTTTCAGTGTCAGAATCGTAGCATGTAGCGATCTATTGTCTGTGCCTACCCCAGTGGGATATAGACGTGAGCATTATGTATGTATGTATGAGTCATTCATAATCAGACGCAATAAAATCAGAAGGGAAATATAAAATTGTCTATTAAAATTCACATCGCGATTATATCGGAAGCAATCATATAGTTTTATTACTCTTTTATAATACTTCCATATAGACAGACACCTGTTTGCGTTTTATTATTTATAAATATTTAAATTACCGTCTAACAAGAATTGGAGACCATAATTATGAAATCACACCTACTAGTTTGGTGAAAAAGCCGTGGTGGTCCAGTGGCGAGTAACCTGCCTGCCGTGCAGGAGGCGATGGTTCGATCCCCATCCAGACCGTTTCGTACCAATGAGTTTTTCGAAATTTATGTACGATTTTTAACACCACTGGCTTTTCGGTGAAGAAAAACATCGTGAGGAAACCTGCATGCTTCAATTTCGAGGCATGTATTATACCCACTGTCCATTACAAAGTGTCGACGGGGCTCACTCCCCGTCACACTGGACAGAATTTCAGTACTATACTACAAGCGAAACGTGGATGGTCCGAGTTTCAGAATATCTCTGACTATCCCCTCGGGGAATATATTCGTGAGCATATGCTATGCTATGCAAACTACCTCTAAGAAATAATCTTTTTCTAGTAGTAGGGGTCTTTGAGCACCCCGAAATGGAATAACAGTCGTGAGTTATTATAATGTAAAAAACAAATCTGACTAGTTAGGTGCGAATCGATTAAAAGGTGCATAGATAAAGAATTGATTCGGCCTCCAAAGAGTTGTTCTATGCTAAACGGCTAACGATACCATCATCATTGTATTTCTTGCCAGTCTTGCTGAGCGTTCCAATTTCAAAATGCAGATCGATGACATGAGAAACTATAGAGTCGTTCTTTTAACGTGGAATCCAAAGAGAATGGAATCACTGCGGTGGAATCTAATTCCGTGTCTTCCTTCCTTTAAATGGAATGGTATGGAAGTACAATTCGGTATGTCAAGTTTTTTTTGTGAAGGTTGAATTGAAAACCATTTCGAGATAATTGTCTGAATAATCATATTTTCTATGTCAGATATTTTAAAATGAAAGGATTACAGATATTTTTAATAAAGTAACGTCGTTTTTCGGTCCGTTCAGTGACGTCACTGGAATACCTGTAAACTCCTTGGTAAACATACAATCTACTTAAAATAACCGGCCATTAAGAAAAAAAATACATTCACATTGTCATAATTTGACATTTGATGTTGCCGTCTCTGTTTCCCGCATAGAGTTAGATAGAGGAGGCAGGTTTTAATTTTTTTAAATATAGCTGTAGGTAGTTTTTCTCCATGGAGTTCGAATTATTTTCTCTCCACCATTTTTGCACTTATAGATTGCAGATCAAAATAATTTAAAAATTAAATTTATATTGATCAACTCTATGAATCGCAATAAGAATGAAATAGGTGTCTTAAAATTATGTCTTCTATCCGTAAAAAATATAAAAATCAAGACCAAAAAATACTTGACACACCGAATTGTGAAAAGTGACCGTGACGAAAACAGGAGAGCGATTTTTGAATCTCATCCGGGCCGAGATTCAGAGACGATTCTTAAGTCATAGTTCGAACTCCCGTATGTCAAATTCCATACATTGCGACCCTACTTAGCTCGAGCTAAGACGGAAAAAATCGTCTCTGAATCTCGACCTCGGTGAGCTCAGCAGTTGGAAATGTCAAAATAACTATGGAGATATTCATCTTTCTACTGCTGAGTAGACTTTCAAAAATCATACTACAGGAGAGCGATTTTTTAAAGTCAAATCAGCAGTGAAAAGATGCGTATCTCCGTAGTTATTTTGACATTTTTAACAGCTGAGCTCACCGAATGAGATTAAAAAATCGCACTCCAGGAGTGCGATTTTTGAATCTCATTCGGTGAGCTCAGCAGTTGATAAAGTCAAAATTATTATGGAGATACGCATCTTTTTACTCTTGATTTGACTTTCAAAAATCATACTTCAGGAGTGCTATTTTTGAAAGTCAAATCAGCAGTAGAAAGATGCGTATCTCCAGAGTAATTTTGACATTTTCAACTGCTGAGCTCACCGAATGAGATTCAAAAATCGCACTCCAGGTTCCATTCCGAGCACTATAACCACAAACTAATAAGAGAACACTATAACTTCGAAGCAAATTGCGATAATTAATGAGGCTTTTTCATTAAAACAAATGGTTTAAAGACGTTGGAAGGATGGCGTTATGCTGGGTTTACATGCACGCCGTGCAGCCCGGCAAGCTTTGGCAATTCGCTGTACATCGACTCGTCTGTAAAGTGATTGTTACTGAGTATTTAACTTTATAGAAGTCTCGATGTACAGCGAATTGCTAAGCTTGCCGGGCTGCGCGGCACGCGTATGAACGCACCTTTAGAGACGTGCTAATTTAGCTGACTGATCGAAAGTGTTACGTGTTTTTTTGGACTCCCTAATTTTAGGGAGATATTTGTTAATTCGCTAATAGGATTAATGTAGTTTATAGCTTGGCCATAAAGTCATGAATGTGGTGACAGGTGGAACTAAAATTTGAGTATGGTGGTGTTGCCAGGTTATGCGTGATTTTGACGTTCTTGCGTGGAGGCAGCGCCCTCATTTAATTTCTACTCTTTTTGACCACGCTGTAATGTTCATTTTACAAATAACAAACTAACATTTTCGTTGCTATTGCGTATTTATTGTTAGTGACCAATTTATACATCATTGGCAACACCACCTGTCAACTTAATGCAAACCATAGACAAACAGCACTTTTTACTGTCAATGTGACAGGTTTATGAGTTGCCATCCTAATGATTTTTCGATTTACTCGTAGAAAGAGAAGGCACTAGAAGGAAGCACGTGTCTTGTCATATCAATCAGTAAGAGATGCACATAGCAAATTCGCTCTAGTTAAAAAAGGAGACCGCTACTTATTGCTGTCCGACGTATCCACTTTTTTGTACTTCGGCCATCTGACTCCAAAATGTCACTTCATATAAATTGTATGGGACAACCACCTGACTCCGAGATGTCACTTCATATAATTCGCTATCTCATACCCGGTTACACTGATATTCGGTCTACTAGCGTAAGCGAAAAAATTTTCGTCTATGGATTTACTTAGTCTTGGAAAACGCCTAAAATCGAATAAACCATTTAATAAAATAAGGCCGACTCCATTCATCCCTAGTTAAAAACAATCAACAGACCAACATGGCGGCTAACGTAACAAACAAATTGGTTCGATGACGAGCAAAATTGACAAATAATGTTATTTACATATTGTTTTGTCACTTTCCTCTCTACTATTATTAGCATAGGCGAAGTATTTTTCGCTTACGCTGATAGACGTAACATCAGTGTAACCGCGTATGAGACAGCGATAGTCATAAAATTATATACAATATGTATGAAAATAGATGTCTGACTCCGGAGTCAGACAGCCGTCGTAGAACAAAAAAGTGGCTACGTCGATAAGGACAGCAATATGTAGCTATCTCCTTTTTTAACTAGAGCGAATTTGCTATGTGCATCTCTTACTGAGTGATATGACAAGACACGTGCTTTCTTCTAGTTCCTTCTCTTTCTACGATTATTAGTGTCTTTGTTTTTTTTTATCTGACAATAATCTTCACAATGACACGATTGTAACGATTTGCCAAGTTCTATGGAATCACACATAAACAAAGACACCTTTTTTAGAATTTTTATTTCTGTTTGTCTGTTTGTTTGTAACGGCATCACGCAAAAACTACTGAACCGATTTTGATGAAACTTTTTTTGTTTGATAGCTTATTTAGGTATAATCTGACTTAAAATATAATTTGTGCGGAAGAAGTCGCGGGTAAACTCTAGTTAGGCATAAATAATTATACTTTGCACGTCCGCTCTGTTCAATAACTTAAACATAGCTGTTGGAGATCCTAATTAATAAAATAAAATAAATAATTAATATTTCTTGACTTTAGTAGGTAAGACGACCGACACGACGGTAGTTTGGACCGTGAACGTATAGGTTAACTACCAATAACTTTTAGCTTAACAGGGATTGAGGTCTAACGATGAAAAGACTTTTTGAAAGTTATCAGGATGAAATAAGTTGACAAGAAGGCTAGCCGTTCGGACACTAAGAAACCTTCCACATAAGTAGCCTCTTACTATACCCACCGAAATGAATCGTGCATTCTAAAGCAGCGATTACATTACCCTATATTTAGGGCCGTTTTCGGTATACATTGCATGCTTTGATTGCTAAACTTTAAAATAGAGAGAACAAATCAGGCGATGTATGCCGAAATCGGCCCTGCGTGTTGGCTAGGTAATGTAATCGCTGCTTAAGCCAAACGGCTACAATTAGTACAGTATTTAATTGTGGGCGTTCACGCAAAAAGGGTCCAGGAGTGCGATTTTTCGGTGTGCTAAGCAGATTAAAATGTCAAAATTACTACGGAGATACGCGTCTTTAAACTGCTGGTTTTAATTTCCTAAATCGCTCTCCTGTAGCATGATTTTTGAAAGTCAAATCAGCAGTAGAAAGATGCGTATCTCCATAGTAATTTTGACATTTTTAACTGCTGAGCTCACCGAATGAGATTCAAATATCGCATCCCTGTTGTTTGGGATTGATACTCTAGTTCAACATTCATAAGATCAACATTTAAAATATCAACACCATAAGGTCAGCAAATCAAATGATCAACAGTTCAAAACCTCAACACTTCATA
This sequence comes from Agonopterix heracliana, assembly GCA_963693445.1. Taxonomy (NCBI): domain Eukaryota; kingdom Metazoa; phylum Arthropoda; class Insecta; order Lepidoptera; family Depressariidae; genus Agonopterix; species Agonopterix heracliana. The sequence goes on from OY856334.1 coordinate 2,037,021, forward strand.
ATATCAACAGTTCAAATGATCAACAATCAAAAAGTCAACAATAGAAAAAATTTACATTTAATTTAGCAACAATCCGAGAACTTGAGCCCACTGCTGGACCTACGTAGTTACAGTGCCTCAAAGATTTCCATACAAATCTTAAATTAACCCTAGCATTAAAACTGTACATTTTATCGAAAATTTGACTTCATACAAACATAGTTTCTAGAATGTTTCTGAAAAATTTTATTGACTTTAAATGGTTAGTATTGAAAATATGACCAGACTACGTTTGTATGGAGCGCGCCAACGGTAAACCCTTAAAAGTTTGTGAATACATTAATATAAGTTGCGTAAGCTACGTAGGTCCAGCAGTGGGCTCAAGTTCTCGGATTGTTGCTAAATAAAATGTAAATTTTTTCTATTGTTGACTTTTTGATTGTTGATCATTTGAACTATTGATATTATGAAGTGTTGAGATTTTGAACTGTTGATCATTTGATTTGCTGACCTTATGGTGTCGATATTTTAAATGTTGATCTTATGAATGTTGAACTAGAGTATCAATCCCCTGTTGTTTAGAGTTAAGGTTAGATTAGATTAAGCATCTGGATATGAGTGACAACTGGACCCTTTTTGCGTGGACGTGCATTTAATTAAAATTTAGCTTTATTTTAATGATACGTTTTAAAGCTTGGCTGTACCCTCTATTGTGCATCTATCCACTTCTAAAATCTTTGTCGTATCGATGATCCGTTTGTTTGGTAATTTGGCGCGATTGTCTATGGTACAAGGGTATTGTTTAAATTGTTTTCTTTTTTCGGCCAGTCATGTTAGAGGATTTAAATCGATTCATTCATTATAGTTGGTTAAAATCTATGTTCACACCAATTTTAGCATCCGGCTTTATTTCGATAGGTAAAATTTCGATACTAGTGAAACGTGAATATTCGGAGGTTTCAGAATATCTCTGACTTGACTATCCACTCGGGGAATATAGTCGTGAGCATATGCTATGCTATGCATACCGCATAATGAACCTTCTTCTTCTTATCGAGTGGGCTGCAAAGCCCTGGTGTCAGAGTTTATTCAAACCGCCTTACGACCTCTGACGTGGTTTTTATGTAACGACTACTACCACCAGTGATAGTAGCCGGGACCAACAGCTTAACGTGCCATCCGAAGCACGGAATCATCTTTCTTTTCAGACAATCAGGTGACTCAGCCTGCAATGTCCTAACCAACTGGGGAAAAACGCACAAAGTGACATTTCACTAGGTGCCCCCCGTGGGAATCGAACCCACGACCTCAGTGTCAAGAGCCCAATGCTCTAACCATTAGACCACGGAGGCAGTTTTATAATAATGAACCTAAGAATATGGCAATAGAGGAGGCTGGCTACTATAAGCTGCTATAAGTATTAAACTTAAATGCATTATACCTACGTATTTTATAGGATGTTTCAGTCGGTCAAATCAGACTACGGGTCCTCTGCATTAAAAAGGAAACCTAACTAGTAGGTACTATTTATATAATCTGTCCTAGTACCTAACTACATAAGCTGAAGAAGAACATTCTGAGACGAACTATGTCATCGTCATCTCGACCGACAGACGTCCACTGCTGGAGTGCGATTTTTGAATCTCATTCGCTGAGCTCAGCAGTTGAAAATATAAAAATTACTATGGAGATATCATTGACCAGAAATGGGTCACTGCCGTTTGAACGACAGTTATTTAGCAATTTAAAAAAAAATACTCAACGTTCTAAAAATGTATCGTTTCACAAATCATCATTTAGTAGGAATAGGTTTCACAAACCATTTATTTAATTTTGTGATCAGTTGTAAAATTGTCACATTGCAACATTTCATTCTCAAGACACTTCGATACGAAACTGTGTTATTTAAACATTCATCTTTTGTTAGAAACTCGTTTTATATTTTATTGTTTGATCAGCAAATTACTAAATATAACAACGTTTTACAAATATCGATGATCACATTATTTCATTTCACAAAACCGAACCAGAGCACCCCTCTTCCACGCAGTCTTGTCTGTACATGCATGTGCATGCTTGCTTGCATGTTGCATGCTTGCTTGCCTGCTGCATGCCTGTGTGCATGCTTGCTTGCATCTTTGCATGTGTGCTTGCTTGCTTGTTTGCTTGTCTGCATGTTAGGGGGTGCAGGGGGGCTGCGCCCCCCGCTCGGGGGGTGCGGGGGGCGGAAGCCCCCTGCCTGAGAAAAACATATTGGAGCTTGTCGAATTCTAGGTTAGGTTAGGTTAGAACATGTATAACACTTAGCGGAGCGAGCGAAGCGAGCGAAGCATCAACATGCTTGCTTGCATGTGCATGCCTGCTTGCATGCTGCATGCTTGCTTGCTTGCTGCATGCTTGTGTGTCTGCATGCTTGTGTGCATGCTTGCATCATTGCTTGAGTGCATGCTTATTTGCTTGTTGCTTAGGGGGCAGAAAGGTAACATCAAAACTGTAGGTTATGGTTAGACTAGGTTAGGTTAGTTAGTATGTCATGCTGCATTTTTGCGTATATGTATGCTTGGTTTAGCGTGCATGTATGTTTTATGCATGAAGCACCATGAAAGACGGGTGTTACACGCTCATTCTCGCGTCAGTCTGGTCCATCAATCTAGTCACGTCAGACCTAGAACGATCGTAATCGAAGCTCCTATGAAGCTGTTGCTCTGTACAATATAATCCTCTGTGCCGCAACCCTTAGCAGGAGCCCGACGCATACTTGGCCGGTTTTTAATAATTGTTAGCAAACACACGCTTACCGCTACAATAAAGTTACTTTTATGTATAAATAAATGTATTAAGTGAAAAACTTTTAATAAAATGCTTTTAGTCATCTTTTAAGTATAATTAATTATCACATAATGAACGGCTGGCGCCATCTATTATCGAGTAGACAAAACTATTATCAGTACTGCACTCTAGTGTCAAGTAGCGGTATCAGTTCTATTTATAAAACTTAACCTTGTTGTCTATGGCATTTTGGCACAAGTAATCTTGAATTAGAGATGGGCGATACTAGTATTTTCAAATAGTATTTGACTGTTATAAAAATACTCGGAAACAGATCGATCTCAAGAATGTGATAAGTTGGATTTTAAGAGGGTTGCAGAGACGTTCACAGGCAACTAGATGGCGCTCGGGAGCATTATTCATGATTTTGTCACATTTTATTTTATATCTTCGTAATTATGTTATAAATTGCAAATGTTATTTGAGAAGCGCAATCTAGATTTTCTAAACTATTTTTCCATAATATATAAAATATTACTTTTGTTAATACCGTCTACGAATGTTCAACGTCAAAGTTTTGTATGAAATTGGTCAAAATTAAAATTTATATCAAATTCGTATGAACAACAAAATTACTTTAACTTGTAGCTAGATCAGTAAAACGTAAACACAAGTGCGCGCTTAATTGAAAATTTTGATTGAAATTATCACAATTACGAGATATAAAATAAAATGTGATAAAATCATGAATAATGCTCCCGAGCGCCATCTAGTTTAGTGTCTTTCTTGCCCTCTGCAACCCCCTTAACTTTTTTTTCCAAATTACAAAGTTCATAAAGGGATGGATGGACACACGGTGAAACATCCATCAAGCTATACAAAACCAAAATAAGCTGGCCGCACGATAGGTAGAATAACGAATAGTGTGGCGGGACCAGCTTATGTTTGTTTTGTGTAGCATGATGGATGCGTCACCGCCTTTATGATCTGTATTATCTTACATAGGTACTAAAAAAAAGTTTTACTTTTTAGCCTAAATAAAAATCTTCGGACCCAGGTCAAGTCAACGCCATCTATCGAGGCATATTGTAAGTAAGGTAAAACTAGCTGTCTGAAAACTCCCCATTAACAGGATAAGATAGGCACATATTTTCAACGACATTATTATTCAACGACAATGCTTTTCTATACAAATAATAATTAGACAGGTGTCATATGACCGCATCGATATATCGCAACTGCTACAAAGTATCCCGTGACAGCGCACACTGTCCCATCCCGAAATGTGAACTTCAATTTTGACAGCAGTAATGTAACCAGTGGTCATCTAATTTTTTTGCCTCCTTGCATTTTGATACCAAAATATAAGTTATTCGTAAGTGCTATTACGTGAACAAGATGAAAATAAGAGCCCACGCACTTCTTGAACGGTGGAATGCGGCCCGCTAGCATCGGTAAGTATTAAAATCAAACGCAAAATACCAATCAAGTGTCCTTATTTTTAACTGATTAAAAAAACCGTAGTCAATTGCCTGTTAACCTTTTAACTAAAGCTAGAGACGCGTAATTTGACGCTGTGCCGTGTATAATTTTATTACGATTCGTTTGGTCGTCGCATACATTAGTCTTCAGACGTACATTTCGGCCAAATCGCTGTTACAGTATTGGGGACTATAAAACACCTAATAATCTGTTACTTATCAATACATAATTGTTTTGTTATCTTTAAATAGTACAAAATTTATATTTTAAACCTTTGATTAGCATTAAACTGTTTGATAAATAACCGTTGCATAGTTTATCTTTTCATTCTGAAATAATCAAGATGTGTAAAATATAAACTATTTTTTTATTTTTCAATTCAGTGGTTGAATAAGAAGAATCGGTGCCTTTTTTTAAGAAGTTGTGAATGTTTTTTTAAATCTTCTAAAGAGGTTTGTTAATTTATTTTTATTTTCCCACCTATTTATTTTTATAAAATGTTGTCTAAGAAATTAACTTTTGGTTAATTTAATTTTGCAAAATACCTAAGTTATAAATAACAGTGTTATCAGTAATTTAATTATATCGATGGACGTAAAATAGTGATACAGCAGTTATTCAGCCATATTTAACGGAGATAAGAAACTTTTTTTAGTTAATTTAGTTCCAAATTCCAATGATTCTAATCAATGTTTTGTTTTTTTTGGTTAGCATAAGTAGAGACTGCATTGCCAGACCTACGGATTTACCGTAGATCTACGGATTTTTGGCCTGGCCTATGGATCTATGGATTTCAATGGCAAATCTACCTACGCATTTTTAGGAATCTTCTGAATCCCACCCTATAATGTCAATTTGCTGTATAAAATGATACTCAGCCGTAAATAAATCGAGTTAATGTTAAAACAAAAAAAAAAAGGCAACAGTTTTGTAAAATATGGCTAGGTCCTACTCTTTTCCATCTCCTTCCTTCTACTTTCTGCCGCTATACAGACACGACAGAAAATATTTTTTTACTATATTATTTTATTTACTGTAATATGTAAGTATAACAAAAGGACTGACACAGATTAATTTTCATGTTGTTGTCTTGTCTGGTTTCCATTTTCTTCGCCAAATTAAAGCTATGTTTTTGTTTTGGGTCAGACCACATCAAAATAGTCAGATAAAAGCATTAAAAATGTCTGTAGATCTACGGATTTTTCAAGAGGTTATCTATGAATTTCTCCAGATTTTTCAACCTAGACTTACGGATTTCTAAAAATTGGATCTGGCAACACTGAGTAGAGATTTCATTATAATAATTATAGTGAATGATTTCAAGATATTTTAAAATAAGGAGTCACGTTGCAGGGTTTGCCTCGAACACTTGTCTCTCGCGTGGTGTTCGCGCGGTTCGCGTCTCAGCCTGCCACGAGGCTCCAAAATCCTTCTCAGTTGTTCTTACTCAAAAACAATCCTCGAGATTGGATAGACACTCCCTCAAATTACATGACACTGGCGAAATCTAACAAGGAAACGCCATTAAATAAGAATAGAATAGGATTTTAAAATAAACATTAAAATGTTTATTTGTATTTTTACCTATTTGCCTTTTATTGTATGTTCCTTATACAGGGTGTTTCATAAGTAACAATAAATTTTTAAAACAACTTTCCCTATGGGACCAACATCGAAATCGCGAAAAAAATAATTTTATATCCCATACAGACCCCGGAAAAGGTGGCGCGACGAGTTGGATGCATATTGCAGCGAATGGAGGGATGCCGCGTTGGATAGAGATAAGTGGAAGAGTTCAGGGGAGACCTTTGCCCAGGAGTGGGACGTAATAGGTTAAAAAAAAAAAAACATATTTTAGCTCTAGTCGATTTGTAGAGTATAGAACATAATTTTTTTTTTCGCGATTTCGATATTGGTCTCATAGTGAAAGTTGTTCAGTTTGATGGTCACACCACCCCCTTAAAGGTTTATTTGTAGTTTTGTAACATCTTGTATAATACAAAATCAAATTTTTTTGGTCCAATCATATTTAGTAAATGGATAATTTTTATGAAAGCTGGTCATGATACTGGGAAAGTACTCTGTACCTGGCAGACCCTTTGACTACTTATATGTGGACTAGTTACGCGTGTAATTCTACTAACAAACATTTCCGCCACTCTTTGCGGGGGGCATGAAATCAGCGACTTTGGATTTTATTCCCCATAACTTTAGATTTCAATTTTGAATGTTAAAAATCATGAAAAGTAGTCTTGTGTGAACCACAAACGTTCTTTGTTCGAAGTTATCGTTTCGCAATTATAGGCTGTCTCATTTAGTGATAAGGTATAAAATTGTATGTAAATGCACAGGATCAATTGTTCTTATACCGTGGCAGAGGCGAAATGCTACCGCAAGGCTAGTCCTAATAATACATAGTCAAAAGACAGACCTGATGCTGGTACTGTTATTGAAACTGGTAGACATGTGATGTGATCATTTTTATTATATCTTCACCTAACTTACACTGTTAGCACCTTAGACGATTTATATAGGGATCCGCCTAACGTTAGCATTTCCCCTCTGCCAACGTACAAGATCAAGAAATCTTACGCATTTACATACAATTTTATACCTTTATCACTAAACGCGACAGCCTATAATAGAACAAAAATTTGGAACTTATAACGTATTATTAACGTAACACGACACTGTTTTTCATGATTTTTGACATTCAAAATTAGAATATAAAGTAATGGAATAAAGTCTAAAATTGCGGATTTCATGCTACAAAAAGTGGCAGAAAAGTTTGTTATTAGAATTACACACGTAACTTGTCCATATGTAAATAGTCTAAGGTTAGTACAGTAGATTACTTTACTACCAAAAATTTTTTCTTCGTTCTTCCTTACGGAATAGCAAGAGGAACGAGCCCATACAGCCTGGTCAAATGTTCATTTTGGCACGTTTATCGCTCCATAGAGCCGTTCGCGAGATCCTGTCAAGACCGTGCCTGCCTTTTTTTTGAAACGCCAAGGGATCGATCCCATACAATACAACCATGTCAGGCGTAAAAGTTTCGAAATTTCTATTAAAATGATTAGTAAAATGAAATATGCCATCAATATTCTTGATCATCTTTTCCCTCTTTATTATTTTAAACAAAATTTTTTTGGAATTTTGACGTTTATTTGCACAGACCGTAGTGCCATCTATCGATCCCCTAGAAAACCAAAAGAAAAACTCTCATTACACGCGTAACTCGTCCATAGTTTATGGTCAAGGTAGCCTATCGCCCAAGTGATTAAAGTGGAATAAATCGTAATCATTTATCTCAATGACATGACGGGAACAACGACAACGACGAACCAAAACTCTATTTTTATAGTAGGTATACTTTAAAGGTTCTAATCTAAACACCATACTTTTAAGAACATCGTATATAAATGTAAAAAGTGTCCGTGTTTAGGGTTCCGTAGTCAAACAAGGAATCATTATAATTTTTTTTTGATCTTCCATACAACGAAAGAGGGGTTGGAAAAGAAAAGTTTTTCTTAAGGCGTAATAGCAGGTGAAAATACCTCGGAGGCATCTTTTATTTTTCATTTTACGACTAGATTTATACCATTTACCGAAACTAAAGTCAAACCTCAGTATTTTTGGATAGTTTATCTAGTGAAATCATAAACTGAATACACGATTGGAATTACTTCACTCGATAGAAAATCATCACAAAGATGACGAATTTTCATGCATTTTTAAACATTTTTCTCGTTTTAGAAAAACTTAAAATAGTTTCCGATTTTTTGCATTTTTACCTACTCACATATTCACCATTAGTTTAACTAGTGAAATCATAAAACAAATCTAGAAAAAGTAAGTACTTTGGTTAGTTCTTTTTAATCGAAAAAAAATCGAATCGTTCGGTTTTTTTAAATTATTTCTAATTCTATTTCTATTTCTATTTCGAAAATACGGCTCACGCACACACTTTTCGGAGCGCTGGGCAATCGCGTTTCTCATAGAAAATATTCGTCGGGACCTATGGCCCCTTAATAAATCGAGTGAGGTGTCCTTGGATAGGTTTTGTTCAATGGAACAAAACTCCCATAGAAACTAAATCGTTTTAATGCTTCTGTCTGGAGATATCAGGAGTGCGATTTTTGAATCTCATTCGGTGAGCTCAGCAGTTGAAAATGTCAAAATAACTATGGAGATATGCATCTTTCTACTGCTGAGTTGACTTTCAAAAATCATACTACAGGAGAGCGATTTTTTAAAGTCAAATCAGCAGTAAAAAGATGCATATCTCCGTAGTAATTTTGACATTTTTAACAGCTGAGCTCAGCGAATGAGATTAAAAAATCGCACTCCTGCGCTCAATGTCAAAAATAGGGCGTACCCGTGACTTGATTGAGAAAGGACTCATAAGAGGATTTAATTCGGCGAGCGCACAATGCAAACGAAGTCTGGTTATATTTTCAATACTAACCAATTAAATTCAATGTCATTTTTCAGATACAATGTAGGAACTAATCTTAATGTTGTCATATGTTCGTTAAAATGTACATAAAGCCTGACCAGAAAAATAAAAAACCTCGCCATGATGCGGAAAATCATTAGAACTAATTATTGTACTTGAAACACTGACATTAAAGGTTATAGTCGATTGCAGCGCCCCCAAATCAGGTTTTTTATATTTCTGGTCAAGCTTTACCTACTTATAGTTTAAAAGTTACAGTGCCTCAAAGATTTCCATACAAATTTTAAATCAATACTGGCATTGAAACTGTATTCTTAAAGTTATTAATAAGAAGCCCTTCAGATACCCTACAGCCCTACTTTACTCTGAATGCAAAGTACTTACAGTGAGACAACTTTTTATACAACAAGCTATCCTCTTGGCCCACACCTCTGTAAAATATGATCCACTTCGCAGTATCTCAAGTCGTAGGAAGACTCCGCTTTTCCCTATTGAGTTACACAGAACTTCTATGGCGGCGAGGCAATGCTACATCTTGGGACCTAGACTATACATCGAAGCCTGTAAAGCTATTGTACTTTTTTCCTTGTCTAGATACGAATGTAAAAATAAAGTAAAAAATTGGCTCATGACACTTGACTACAGTAAAACTGAAGATTTGTTAAAGATAAACATTTGATTGAACCTGCTTGATGAATATCTATTCTTTTGTTTCAAAGCGTGCACGCTTATAATGATTTTGATTATGTATAAATTCCAGTCAGAAATATAAACACACGTACTCACACACACACAAACACCTCCCCCCCCACACACACCCACACACACATACACACCATTCTTCTCTTCTGTACTACACATAAACTGGATTTTTAATATAACTTTTTACTGTATTCTTTCATAAAATATTATTTTATAAGTACTTAATACTTAGGCTAGTTTTTCACTGATGGATTTATTCCTAATAGATGATAATAATAGCACATTGATCTGAGAGGTGAGAGCCTGGCGATCTGTATCGCAGGTTAACGTTTATTCGTTAACACCCATCGCAGACACCAGTCTCTCACCAAATGTACTGTTAAAGTTAACACTTTTACTCTGTTCTCTTACGTAGTAGTTATCACGCTTTTACTGTATATTTGGTGAAAGAAAATAAATATTTTTATTATTATATTATTATTATTATTTTAACGAAAATATTTCAAAATACAAGTAGAGATTCGTTTTTAAATTGGTGCCGAAAAATTTCATTTGTATGGAGCGCGCTCCGAATTATATCCCCTTAAGGGTATATTATTCGGAGCGCGCTCCATACAAACGTACTATGGTGATATTTTCAATACTAACCAATTAAAGTCAATGAAATTTTGCAAAAACAATCTAGAAACAAATTTCTATGCTTGTATGGAGTCAGATTTTCGTTAAAATGTATAGTTTTCAAGTTATAGTGCCTTAAAGATTTCCATACAAATCTTAAATTAATCCTAGCATTGAAACTGTATATTTTAACGAAAATCTGACTCTATAGAAGCATAGAGATTTGTTTCTAGATTGTTTCTGCAAAATTTCATTGACTATTAATTGGTTAGAATTGAAAATATAATGAAACTTCGTTTGTATGGAGCGTGCTCCGAATTATATCCCCTTAAGAACACGCAAGCACCTAACTTCGGTTTATTAATACCGGCGTAATCACGGTCAAAACCTAGACATAATAAACGCAGACGATTTTAAACTTAACTAGTTTTTTTTTAAATTTACGACGTTGACATTTCACCATTAAAAATTCCGGTTCAAAACATTTAGCCAAAAAAGATAACCGCCCGAGTTCAAATCTAGTTTCTTTTTTTTTACTTGAATACCTATGCTTCGATTTGAATACCAGTTTAATTTAAAAAACCAGTTACGTCTTATTTAAATGTTAAAACCGACGTGTAACCTTAACGATAAATAAAAAAGTTATTATTAGTTATTCGTTTTTCCGTTTGGAGGGAAAAAAGTAAAAATTGTCTCGTCTAAAACGCATAACATTTAAAAAGTTACGTTACCAACCAAATCAAAATGAGCTGTCTAAGAGCCATATCTCACAACCGATTTTCTAACGTAGGACCTACGCGAATTCGCAACTGATTCCCCGCTACGACCCGGTTGGTGTAATGGTTACCACGCCGGACTGCCACACCAGGGTCCTGGGCGAACCCAAATTCCGAATTCCGGTTAGAGTATGAATGTTATATGTTTGTGCCGTTGTTGTTCAGCTCGATGGTACAAAAATTTTTGTAGTGTCATCCAAAATTTCGAATGGCATACGCTTGCTAAGATTCAAATCGATACAACAATTAGAAGTAGGTTAAAATGGGCTTCCTAGATTTTCTTACATACTTAGTTTGTTGGTTACATACAAGACATAAATAAATAGATACATATACTCACGCCTATGTACCATTGGGGCAATTTCATTGAAATGATAGTAGAATAAAGGCTATTTTATTTTATTTTATTATGTACCATTGGGGTAGGCAGAGACAGTTGATCGTTATCGGCTTTGATCATGATACCTCTTTTGCCTCTTCCACAGTCAGGCACGTATCCAGGGGGGGACAGGTGGGATTTCCCCCCCCCCCCCCCCCCCCCCCCCGAAATCCGAATATTTGTATGGAAAAGTGATTACAGCACCTACTTTGTTACCATTGTTTTTCTATGAGTATCCCCTCCCCCCGAAAATGAAATGCCCCCCCCCCCCCCCCCCCCCCCCGAAACATAAGTCTGGATACGTGCTTGTCCACAGTCATATTTAGTTTCAAACATACTTGTAACTTTCGGGTATATTTGATCTGATCCTTCTTAAGTACGCTGCCAATTTGGTCCGCATACGTACGTCTAGGGCGACCCCTTTCGACTGTTCCATTCACACTCGCTTTATATATTTCATACGTCAGTCTACTATCACTCATCCTTTTCACATGACCAAACCATCTTAGCATTCCCTTACCTGCATGCCAAGAGAGTGTTAAAAAAAAACTGAAAACCCTTGTCAAAAATAGTTAAAATGACTACACTCGTCTCAATCTATGAACTCAGTGCCAAACAATGCAAGAATGTTGTATCGATGATACAATATTGTTTAGCAAAGACATCATGGGTAGATTAAATTAGTAAAGAAATGTCGCAAAATAGAGGTACTGAAGGCGGCTTCATACGCTTCAGACCCTTACTTGAGTCTATTTTAAGGTGTATATTGTGTCTTGTATTTTGTTGTCTTACAAATAAATAAAATAAAAATACAAACGAGTAAGACGCACGCACACATACCTACCTAGACGACCACAGATTAATAATAAGTTACTATACTACGTTCAATCTGTTCAATCGTTGATTCAATCTGTATCAAATCGATATGGTGTTTTATGCAGTTATTATCAATTCAGCTTCTGAATCATTAACATCATTCTCTTGCCCACTTCCCATTATTTGTGGTCGGCGCAATGTCATCCTCTTCCATTCATCTCTCTTGGCCGTCGTTTCAGCACCCACTCCTTTCTTACACATATCATCCTTCACACAATCCGTCCATCTTTCCTTCGGCCTTCCTCTCCTACCGCATCCATCCACATTCATACTTAACCGTAGAAATAGAAGGAACTAGAAGAAAGCACGTTTCTTGTCATATAACAGTAAGAGATGCACATAGCAAATTCGCTCTAGTTAAAAAAGGAGATCGCTACTTATTGCTGTCCTTATCGACGTAGCCACTTTTTTGTTCTACGACGGCTGTCTGACTCCGGAGTCAGACATCTATTTTCATACAAATTGTATAGGATTTTATGACTATCGCTGTCTCAGACGCGGTTACACTGATGTTACGTCTATCAGCGTAAGCGAAAAATACTTCGCCTATGTACCTACTTAACAGCTCGTCTCGTAACATGACACTCGTCTCTCCGCATCTATGCTTCTTAATATTTAGTTAATTAATTTTAAACAGTGGATATGATGATCCCAGAAACTAGATTACACCTTAAAACGGTCAAAATTAAAACATTCCGTATCTTTTTCTGTCTCGAAAAAGTACCATGTACGTTTGGGTATCGCCTAACTGTCCCTGCCTGTGCCATAGCGGGGGGGGGGGGGGGGGGGGGGGGTCGTTCTCATAAAATGTTAGAAAATATTAAAATAGGTCTAGTTTTGGAGGAGAAAACAGGGGAACACGAGATCTTGTTGTCGTCTATTTTATGTACTTAAGTAAAATCAGAGCTGCAGTTGTCACTTTCGCACTGGCATCCCGGTTGTTCGGGAACAGCGCGACAACAATAGATCTGAAGCACCTATTCTTCAAATGTGTTGCAGAACCGCGTTTCCTCTTAACAAAACCCCAAATATCGTTGACCAAGTTAATAAAACGAGTACAAATCAAGCGCGCGTAACATTTAACCGCCATCGTTAAATTGAACTGGTTTTCAAGGACCAATTTCTAGTTAGACTTCAATTAAAATTCAGAATCTGTCTTTTATAGATGCCTTCATTACGTTCGTTACAAATGGTCCACTAATTAAATAGTATCGTATATAGATAGACAAGGTAGATATGTATAAGCATTGTCAGCAAGCATATTAAGAGGATAGGCGGGCTGAAATGCTAATTTGGAGATAGGTCACTTTTCCGACTATATACGTATTCATCAGATCCGCCCCATCCATACACCCCGCCGACAAGAGTGCGAAAGAGACAACTGCAGCTAGGACCGATTTTATTTACATAAAATCGACGAAAAATGCAGTTCGTATTCCCTTGTTTTCTTCTACAAAACTAAACCAATTTTAATAATTCTTACTAAAATAATATGAAAAAAAATGACTTTGGCTATGTCCGTACGTTTTACTTTTTTTGTTTATAGTCGTCAAATTTGTTTACTGGATGTCTGAAAACGGGCGATAAAATGGGTCATTTTCGAAGGTCCCTAGTTCTTACAGTAATTAATTAATGCAAAAAAAGCAAAACATAGGGACATGGCAGAGGTGACATAGATTGTATGGTAAAAAAATATTTGCTATAGTGTTAGTATCCAGGGGAATACGTTTGTATGGAGAAAACTGTACTGGTCTATCCTCTTAAGGTCCAACAAAATTAGCTGAAACTATAGGTATTTTAAGGAGATGATCAGACCATCAAACTGAACAATTCTCTATGGGGCCAACAACATCGATATATATCGCGATATCTACTCGATCTAAATGTATAGGAGGTTTGCACGCATAATGTCAGAAATGTCAAAATGACAGATACTTACGCCAAATGTCAGATCCATAATTTTTTTTCTGTAAATGCCAGACACGCAAAATGCCAGAATCGCAAAATGCCAGATACGCAAAAAGCCAGGAATGCAAAAGGACAGCTGATTTTTATTTCGCGATTTCGCTGTTGGTCCCATATTTCGCGATTTCAAAAAATCAAAAAAAAAAATCAAAATCATTCATCATTTCGATGTCGGTCCCATAGAGAAAGTTGTTTAGTTTAACGGTCTGATCATCGTCTTAAAAAACCGTTAGCACATTAAGAAGGAGTTTGGGGACAGAGCTTTGAGGGTTGTTTGGTGGCTAGGGCAGGAGTAGTGAAACCAGTTGAGTCTCAGTTCGTACTGATTTATTGTGCCAAAATAACCTATCTATATACAACTCGGCGGTTCCCTATTCGCCGGTGGACCGCCGAGGAAAATGTCAATGTGGGTACCCCCACAAGGACCATGTATGTCATGCTCGTATTATACAGGGTGTAACAAAACACCGTAGTAATTCTTAAGATGATAGGCGAGTACGGTTTTTTCCATACAAACGTATTCCCCTGTTTTCACCCTGGATAATGACACTATACAAAAAAAAATATCATACAATCTATGTTGGCTCTGCTATGTCCCATATGTTTTGCATTAATTAATTACTGTATGAACTAGGGACCTTCGAAAATGACAAATTTTACCGCCCGTTTTCAGACATCCAGCAAACAAATTTGACGAATATAAACAAAAAAAGGAAAAAGGTACAGACATGGCCAAAATCTTTCTTATATTATTCTTGAAAGAATTATTAAAATCGGTTTAGTTTTGGAGGAGAAAACAGGGGAATACGAAATGCTGTTTTCGTCGGTTTTATGTAGATAAAATCGGTTCGAGCTGCAGTTGTCTCTTTCGCACTCTAGTCGGTGGGGTGTATGGGTGGGGCGGATCGGACAAATATGTAAACAGTCGAAAAAGCGACCTATTCTCCAAATTAGCATTTCAGACCGTCTATCCTCTTAAGGGGTTTAGGCCATTAACCTGAACAACTTATGGACCCAACATTGAGAAAAAGAAGCTGCTGTCCCATACATTTTACTCAAGTCTTGATTTGTTTTCGCGTTTTCGAATTTGACTCAATAGTGAAAGTTTTTCAGTTTGATGATCTGAAGCACACCCTTAAGTATTACTAGGGTGTTTTGATACATCCTGTAATTCATCATCATCATCATCATATCAGCCGATAAACGTCCACTGCTGGACATAGGCCTCCCCAAAAATGGGGGGATTTGCCATAATCGCCACGCTTGGCAGGCGGGTTGGCGATCGCAGTTGGATTGAATGTGTGTACTCAGAGGATGCTGCTGCCCATCCTCCGGTAGATCCCTTAGTCGCCTTTTACGACACCCACGGGAGGAAATGGGATGGTGCTACTCTTAGCCGACACCACACGGACTGTCTCCTGTAATCCTGTAATCCGGAATCCTGTAATTACATAGACATAAATATATAACTAGGTATGTTAACATTTATAGCATAGTCGATTAACATATTTCAACGTGTACCAAATTAATGTTAAAACATTATGTAACATAATGAATCATTATTATTATACTAGTTTACTTAATTTTCGTCTACACCTACTTCTTTATCTTTTTTATTAATAAAAGGTTAAGATTTTTCTGAATATGAACCTGCTATGTGAATATGCTAAAGGTGAGAGCGTTGCTAGTTGGCAGATGTACGAAAGCCCGCAGCAGTGAAACATAAAGGCCTCCGCACATTGCAGCTATATTATCGAGCGATATTATCGACAGCGATATCGCGACACCTTACACACTGCAGCGATTCCGCGATTCGCGTCACGCATGCGCCCCACCACTAAATGCAGTCGAAAGAGTTATATAATAATATCGCGGCAATGTGTGGGATCGAGCGCGTCCCCATACAAAATGTACTGAGAACAATTATCGCAAAATCGCAGCGATATTATCGATATCGCTCGATAATATCGCGGCAGTGTGTAGGATCGCTCGCGTCCCCATACAAAATGTACTGGAAACAATTATCGCAAAATCGCAGCGATATTATCGCCTCGATAAAATCGCTGCAATGAGCGGAGGCCTTAATATGCACTATATAGGCCCACAGAGCGTTACATAGGTACCTTTAAGGGGCGCTTCAGACCATCGACCTGCCCAGTTTTACTATGGGTCCAACATTGAAATCACGTAAAAAAACCTATGTAGCTTAGCCTATATTCACGACTATATCCCCCAAGGCGGTAGTTAAGAGATATTCTTAAAACTCAGAACATCTACGTTTTACTAGTAGTACCGAAACTCTGTCCAGTGCGACGGGAAGTCAGCCCCGAAATTGAAGCATGCAGGTTTCCTCACGATGTTTTCCTCCACCCAAAAGCCAGTGGTGTTACAAATCGTTCATTAATTTCGAAAAGCTCATTGGCACGAGTCGGCCTGGATGGGGAACCATCGCCTCCTGCACGGCAGGCATGTTTACTCGCCAGTAGAACACGGTACAAAAATATCTGCTGTTCCATATATTTAGGTCGAGTGGCCATTGACTCTATGGCTGCAGCAACAGGACAGTTTGATAGCCTGACGCATACCTTAAAGTATACTATAATGCATTTTAGTTCACACCCTGTATAGGCTGATGATGATGATTCTAAAACTCTGACCCCCCAGTTGTCACTTCTATCAACTCGATCAAACCAGACGTATTAATTGCAGACTGATATGTCAACACGAAGCGGCGCGACCGCCACCGCGACCGCGATCAGGGCCCGACGCGGTCACAAGGAGCGCTCCAAGAACTTCACGGAACTTGAGAAGAGGACCGTGCTTGAGCTGATCGCGCGACACCGCGACGTGCTGCGGCAGGGGCGCTCCAACAACGCCACCAACCGCAGTAAGCAGGTACTACACTTATAAAACCGGTACTGCACTTATAAATGAAGCAGGAACTACGCTTATAAATGAAAACAGGTACTGCGCTTATAAATACAGCCGGTACTACACTTATAAATGAAGCAGGTCTTAGGCAGCTCTAATAGCTTCCTAAAGACCTAATAGAGCTTGTCAGGCAAGAATCAAAGAATACTCAATGAGCTGGAACTAAAAGGAGCCTTCCAACAACACCATCAACCGCAGTAAGCTGGTACTTTCTACACTTTTAAATAAAGCAAGTAAGTACTACACTTAGGCAGGTCCAATAGCTTCCTTCATACATACATATACATACATATACTCACGCCTGTGTCCCATTGGGGTAGGCAGAGACAATTGATCGCCATCGGCTACGATCCTGACATACCTCTTTTGCCTCTTCCACAGTCATAAGTCGTTTCATACACGCTCGTTGGTTTCGGGTACATTTGATCTGGCCCTTCTTAAGTATGCTGCCAATTTGGTCTGCATACGTACGTCTAGGGCGACCCCTTTCGATTTTTCCAGCTTCCTTCAAAGGGTCTAAAAACGTTCCTTCCCTGGGTCCCCAATCAAGAATCAAAGAATACTAAGAAAACTGGAGCTAAAACAAGCCTTCTAGCAACGCCACCAACTACAGTAAGCAGGTTTTACACTTATAAATGAAGCAGGTACTACACTTATAAATGTAGCAGGGACAACACAGGATTGGAGAGTAAAAGTGGAGGTCTTTGCCCAGCTGTGGGACACTGAACATGCTACGTAAAAAAAAGATATAACATTACAAAATTTGCACATACCCATTTGTATTCGGTCAATTCGTAATCGTAATTTAACTATACTTTATCTTATTAAGTATTATCTGAACCTAAGATTGATTTACCGTTTACAATAACTTTACTGATAATGATACCTGCTAACTGATACCTGACTAGGGTTGCCAGTTTCATACATAGGTACATGCTCACGACTGTTCTTTTTAGGGGTGTCCAGTAACGTTTCGTTGCTTGCAACTCAATCATGACGCGGCGGTTCGATTCCTGGCCTGTTCCACTTACAGTGGTACTTTGATTACAAAAGACGGCTTAAGAGGATAGGTGGGCTGAAATTTTGAGAATAGGTCACTTTTCCGACTGTATACGCATTTGTCCGATCCGCCCCACCCCTACAACCCGCCGACTAGAGTGCGAAAGAGACTACTGCAGCTCGGACCGATTTTATCTACAGAAAATCGAAGAAATCAACATTTCGTATTCCCCTGTTTCCTCCTCCAAAACTAAACCGATTTTAATCGTTCTTTCAAGAATAATATGAGAAAGACTTTGGCTATGTCTGTACAGACATAGCTTTACAGACATCGAAGTTCCCTAATTCTTACAGTTATTAATTATTGAAAAAAGCAAAACATAGGGACATAGCAGAGGTAACATAGATTGTATGGTAAAAAAATGTTTGCTCTAGTGACATTATCCAGGGAGGAAACAGACGTTTGTATGGAAAAACGGTACAAGCCTATCCTCTTAATAAACTAAACTATGAATTAAGTCGCGTTGCAAGTCTGTTATTGGGTGGACTCGTCTCGGTTGCCTGCTCCCAGGCTTGCAACGAAGCTCAACCATTTCGTGGTTGAGTTTGTGTTTTATTCCTAAACCAATCAGGGAGGGAGGGTGTATGGGCGTAAGTCCACCACGCGTGCACAATGCGGATTAGTAGACATCCCTACTTGTCATTAACAATAATTTCAATGACCTTCCTTCAAATAATCGGTTTATCAATAACAACGGTTAAGTATGCTGGTTAGATTGTAATCTATTAGATAATCTTACAATAATACGCCACCAACTACGCGGTTTACAAATCCGCATTGGGCACGCATGGTGGACTTACGCCCATACACCCTCCCCGATTGGTTTAGGAATAAAACACAAACTCAACCACAAAATGGTGGAGCTTCGTTGCAAGCCTGGGAGCAGGCAACCGAGACGAGTCCACGCAATAACAGACTTGCAACGCGACTTAATTCATAGTTTAGTTTATTAAGAGGATAGGCGGGTATAGTTTTTTTGCATGCAAACGTATTCTGGATACTAAAATGATACTAGAGCAAAAAAACGTTTACCATACAATCTAAGTTACCTCTGTCACATGTTTTGATTTTTTCAACTAACGCCTATACACCCTCCTTGAGGGTAGGCTTGTACCCTCCAGTGGGTGAACAGACCATCAAACTGAACAACTTTCTCTATGGGACAACATCGAAATCGCGAAAAAAGTCAGCTGTCCCATAAATTTGGCTCTAGTAGGTTTGCAGTTTTGTATGGAACAGCAGATTTTTTTTTAGCGATTTCGATGTTGGTCCCATAGAGAAAGTTGTTCAGTTTGATGGTCTGGTCATCCCCTGAAAATAGTGTGGGCATATTAAGAAGGACCTATACCTATACGGTACGTCCCATCCATTACAGGGCACAGGCCTACCCTCAGGGAGGGGGCAGGGGTGTATGTACGTTAGTCCACCACGCGTGCACAATGCGGATTGGTAGACTTCACATACGCGTCAGAATTTCTTCTTCAGTGTTTCCTCACGATGTTTTCTTTCACCGTTTGAGAGCAGGTCCTATATCGGTATTACGTACATCATCATCATCATCAGCCCATCATCGTCCACTGCTGAACATAGGCCTCTCCCGGCGCGCCACAAAACTCTGTCCTCGGCCTTCCTCATCCAGTCGCTCCCCGCAACTTTTTTTAGGTCGTCTGTCCAGCGGGCAGCAGAGCGTCCCACACTACGCTTACCAGTTCGCGGTCTCCACTCTAGAACCCTAACACCCCACCGGTTGTCAGTTCTTCGACAGATATGACCAGCCCATTGCCACTTCAGCTTGTTAATTTTCTGAGCTATGTCAGCCACTTTAGTTCTCTGACGTATCACTTCATTTCTAATGTGATCCCTCAGAGAAACACCGAGCATAACTCTCTCCATAGCTCGCTGAGTGACCTTGAACTGATGAACTAGTCCTATCGTCAGGGTCCAAGTTTCGTACCATAGGTCATTACTGGCAGGACGCACTGATTCAACACATTCGTTTTGAGGCATTGTGGTAGGGCCGCCAAAGTAAATATAATGACAGAGTTTCCCGAATGCAGCCCATCCCAGTTGGATTTAGCGGCCTCCTTGTCGAAGTTGTTTCTACCTACAATTACTTACATACGTATTATACATAAGTTAAAAAAAACTTGGTACATGGCATGTAGTCCTTGCGGATTCAAACTCGTAGCCTCATGATTGACTGTACATATCTCTCCGAAACGCGCCACCGACGTTCTCATTATCGAGTAAATCTTGATAGTTATTTTCATTCATAAATACCAAACCGATGTTCCTAACATTGAAATGGAATAATTTTATAAATAAACTATAATTTGATACTATTCAATATTTTCTTGAATGAAACAGAACACTGTCGTGTTATTGTGTTTTTAGCTGATCCAATATTATTGTGATGCGCGTGTAACCTTGTAGTTGGTACAAAGTATAGGAGATAGCGAATTTCAAAAGAAAACGTTTTTATGATGCGTCCAGGATTAAATGTTTCTTTATGCGACTTAACAGCATTAGTCGTAGTGAAAAGTGACGAAGTATGGCCCACCTTTCCTTCTCCCGAGTAAATACCCCACAGAGACAACGCTTCACACAACCGCGTCATGACGTTCCATGGAGTTCAAATGATTTTCTCGTGAACACTTTTACCATTTAGAGATAACAGTTAAACATTTTTTTTTTCCTACTTTAAACTTTATTAAAGAACTAGTGTTTTCCCGCGACTTCGTCCGCACAAATTATATATCAGATTTTAAGTCAGATCATAAGCTATCAAACAAAAAAAGTTTCATCAAAATCGGTTCAGTAGTTTTTGCGTGATGCGCGAACAAACAAACAAACTAACAATTTTGTCAATAGATGGCGCTGCACGTTTTTAAATCGCGCTATCGAATGTTATTTGAATTTATATGAAGAGAACCGCGACTTTTTTATTCCTCACGATTTTACGGTTTTATAATAGTCAAGATGAAAAAATAATCGTTTAAGTTAAGTCTACACAAAAAAGCAGTCAGCACAAGCTCCGTCAATCATAAACAGCCAGTAATCAGCAACATGCTTCGTCAAACCTTAGATCAGGGATGGGCAACCTTTGGAAAGTCGCGGGCCAAAATTTAGGATGTTAACAAATTCGCGGGCCGTAGATAATAGTTGTGAAAAAAAACGGTCGGTTTTATACATGTACAAAAAGTGTACTATCAAAGTAACATCAATCGGTATAATACAAGGTGTACGGGACAGCCCTCCACAGACTGACGTTGTGAACTGAGACCATCAAACTGAATAACTTTTAACAGTTGTTTCATACAAAGCTGCTGTACCTTCCCAACTCAAATGTATGAAACAGCACATTTTTTTCGCGTTTCCTGACGTAGGCTCCATAGTGAAAGTTGTTTAGTTTGATAGTCTGAGTCCATCGATTCAGTCTGCGGAGGGCCGTTCCTTACACCCTCTTTTATCGTATTTGATTCAGTATGTACTTACACACGGCGACACATCAAGCAACGTAAAACAAACATAAGCTGGCCGCGCGACGTTATACATTACTCTACCTAGGCCCGGCCAGCTTATTTTAGTTTTGCGTAGCTTGATGTGTCGCCGTATGTACCTACGTTTGATCTTGAGAAACAAGATAATCAACGTTGTGTATGTAAAAAGTGCACAAAACAAGCAGTGGATATCTTTTATGATAAAAGTATCCGTTTCGTCGCCTGAATCTAGTAGTAAAAAGAACGAATATCATTCTCTTATAGGCGTGAACCGAGAACATTTAAGTTTCGCGCGCGATATTAAAATCCTTCGCGGGCCGGTATAAAATCCGGGGCGGGCCGCATCCGGCCCACGGGCCGGGGGTTGCCCATGTATGCCTTAGATAAACAGAAAAAGATCCGCAACATGCTTCGTCATTAAATTTACATTGATAAACTCGATGAATCGCAAAAAAAATATGAAATAGTTCCTTAAAATTATGTCTTCTATCATTAGATCAAAATAAAATTAATGCATAGGCCTAAAGCGCGGTAAGTTGAAGCAAACTACTGGTGCACTTGGTCCATACAAACCTGTGATACAAACTAGCGCCATTATCTGTCAAATCTAGGGCACTTGCATACAAATTTGAAGTAAACCTTTCATTTGTTTTGCCTCATTTTTCTGGTTTGAAATGTTCGCGTAAGGCCTATCCATTAATTTTATTTTGATCTAAGCTTCTATCCGTAAAAATATATAATAAATACCAAAATCAACTTGACATTGAAATTATCCGCTTTGGGTTCCGCTTACTACTTGAACCACAAGCTAAACACAGTATAATAAAGAGTATCCAGTACTACATAACCTAATCTTACAGCGAGTATTTCATGTACTTGCCTCAGTAATGTAGTTCTGTTAATTACTACAGTTTATTGAGTTAATGCACTCTCTTTACAAGTTTATAATGGATGTGCACAACCGTAGCCAACTTTATGATTATGTAAGTTTTAATTTTAAATATTAGGTATTGATTCCTTATACAATGTTATAGCTTAGCTATGTTGTGCTATTTCAAATCAAATTAACTCCGATGATGTGTTGATGATGTTTGACTGTTGTGACGAAGCCTACGTGTTGCTGATTTTGAAATTTTGTAAATTTAGTCGTTTTTTTTTTTATATTTTTTGATTTAATAAACGATTATTATTTTAATTAACTCCTAAACCGACTGGAGTTATGCAGTCAGACCTGGAGTGCGATTTTTGAATCTCATTCGGTGAATTCAGCAGTTGAAAACGTCAAAATTACTATGGAGATATGCATCTTTGTACCGTGGATTTGACTTTCAAAAATCGCTCTCCTGTAGTATGATTTTTGAAAATCAAATCAGCAGTAGAAAGATGCATATCTCCATAGTAATTTTGACATTTTCAACTGCTGAGCTCACTGAATGAGATTCAAAAATCGCACTCCTGGTCCATCTCCATCACACAGATGCTCTACACCATATAAACACTGAATCAGCCTGCAGTGAGGAGTTTTCTGAGAGCTAGAAAAACGTAGTTCAACATAACAGCGATAGATGTCGTTGATCAGAGAGGGGTCTGAAGAAGGAAATTTTAGGTTAAAAAGTAAACAAAAATCTCAAAAATGCATATCACTGAGTCAGACGCATCAGTTGATGAAATATATGTTCATATTTTGCTACTTACTTAAAAACACAAGTTCCTATTATTTTATTTGTATTTTATTATCTGCAAGGTCGCTCGCCCCTGTCTCGTCAACGCCATCTATCGAGCCATTAGGAACTACTTTTTCTTTTTTAATGGCTTTTTGAAAACCCCTCGTTGATGGTTACCAAAATTCCTCGTATCTCTTATATTATTACCAGTCAGTAGTTTAATATTCTATCTTTCTCTCTCGTCCGCAGTTGGTGTGGTCGACAATATGCGAGGAGGTGAACAAGCGGTGCGGGGGGGAGAGGCCGCGCACTCCCGCGCAGGTCAAGATGTGGTACGAGAACTACAAGAAGAAGTGCAAGATGCGCGCTCATGACACTCAGGTGCTTTGTTATAGGTGGACTAGAATCGGATGGCAAATAGGGAAATCAAATTTTAGAGTAAGCAACACTGGGGTTATTAGATTAGGGACCTTTACACACTGCGATTTTTTGCAGCGCAGAAGTGCTGTAAAAATCATCGATTGAGTTGCGATGCAACATCGATGCAAACGCGTTAAAGCATAGATGCAAACGCGATACTTGATCGCGAGTTATTCGTAGACAGCCTTTGCTACAATGCACGCGCGCGTGGGCATCGATTTTCGCGTGTCTATCGAGTGTTTTTTTTTACACTGTTTTTTCTTTTAATATCTCCCACAAACCTGAACTAAAAGATTGGATTCGTGCTTGCCAAAGGCAAATTATGATCATTCCTCCCCAAACATATCTTAGCATTTTTAAAATCATATCTTAGATCATACCTTAGACATGAACGCCGCTCGTCCCAGCAAACCCTAAAAAATATGCTAATAGGGGAGCGGATAACTAGTCAAATTAGCATTATTAGCAACTCTTAATCGAATGTGAAAATGTGCGCTTTGTATGAAAAATTTTACCCACAAGTGACGTCATCAACATTTCATTACTGAAAATGAGAGTTTAACGTTATCTTCAAACGTTGTTTTTACTAAGAAGATTAAACTAAAATATATTTTATGCAGTCCACTCCCCTATTGAGGTAATGGGATTGAAATTCTGGTTCCGCCCTTAGTACTACCACGTTTATTTACGAGCAATAAATTAATCATTGTTTGTCTGTCCGTCACAGCCCCAACAACCCGACACGCCTGGTCTGCTGGACGGAATGCTCTGGCAGAGTATTCACCCTCTAGATGTCAAAGGTAACCACTTTGATTTTAAGTTAGAGCATAACATAAGCTCACGACTATATTCCCCGAGGGGGTAGTCAAAGATATTCTGAAGCCTCACAACATCCACGTTTCACCAGTGGTACCGAAACTTTGTCAAGTGTAATGGGGAGTGAGCCCGTCGCCACTTTGTAATGGACATTGGGTATATTGAAAATCGAAATTGAAGCATGCAGGTTTCCTCACGATGTTTTCCTTCACCGAAAAGCCAGTGGTGTTACAAATCGTACATAAATTCCGAAAAACTCATTGGTACGAGTCGGCCTGGACGGGGATCGAACCATCGCCTCCTGCACAACAGGCAAGGGTACTCGCCACTGGACCACCACAGCTTCATATTCATTTATTTCATAAAAATAATTTTACATGTCAAATGATCACTTTAGTTTTATTTATTTAGTTATAGTTAGCCTTGCTACAACTAAAACTGCACACTAAAAATTGTACGCTGGTATGTTGCTGGTCTGTAAAGGGATGATCAGACCAACCGAACAACTTTCACTGTGGGACTAACCTAAGATTAAAATCGCGCATAAAATGTAGCATGCTTTAGTTAAGAATAACTGCAAAGAACCGAAACGAAGTCTAAAAGAACGAACAATCAAATCAAACAATGGCGACAATTTTTGGAAAAGGATGTGCCCGTAACTATTTTCAATGAGGGATTTTCAGAAAGCCATTAAAAAAGAAAAAGTAGTTCCTAATGGCTCCATAGGCGTTGACGAGACAGGGGTGAGCTACCTTGCAGATACTCATCATATCAGCCGATAAACGTCCACTGCTGGACATAGACCTCCCCAAAAATGGGGGGATTTGCCATAATCGCCACGCTTGGCAGGCGGGTTGGCGATCGCAGTTGGATTGAATGTGTGTACTCAGAGGATGCTGCTGCCCATCCTCCGGTTGATCCCTTAGTCGCCTTTTACAACACCCACGGGAGGAAATGGGATGGTGCTACTCTTAGCCGACACCACATGGACAGATACTAAAATACATTAAATAAGATAGTATGAATTTGTGATTCTAAGTAAGCAGAAAAATATGAGCATATATTTCGTCAACGGATGCGTCTGACTCAGTGACATGCATTTTTGTTTACTTGTTAGCCTAAAAATTTCGTCTTCGGACCCCTCTCTGGTCAACGCCATCTATCGCCGGTATGTTGAACTACGTTTGAGTAGCTGTCAGAAAACTCCTCATTCCGCAAATACTGCGGGAACCCGCACATGTAATACCGCATTGAGCGGGATTCAAAAATCGTACGTGATATTTGTATGTCGGGACCTCGGTATATCGGGATTGATAGCCCCATAAAGTTATTATACCTTACAGGAATAGAGTCAGTGACATGAGTTGTCAAATGAAACAGTTTTTGGATGTTTTTTGGAGACTATTCGCAGGCAAAAATCCTAATACTGTCTATAATTCTGAGTGTAACGTAAAATCGTGGATAAATTAATGAAGTAGTGTCATAGTTATATTTCACAAAATTATCTACGATTTCACTTTAGATTCCCAATATTATTCACGAAAACCGAATTGTAAAAATTGATTACTGACTAAAAAACGGTTCTATTGATTCGCGTCACATATCTCTTTCTATTATACAGTGGTGCCGCTAGGTACATCTCGCTCTCTCAGCTGTATGTTCCTCTATTCCTACCTCTATGGATAGCCCTAAGGCTGATGATGATGATATTAATGGAGTGTGTTTGCGGCAGATGAGGAGGGCGAAGCGACGACCAGCGTGGAGGGGACCCACAGCGTTAAAGATGACGACTGCTTACCTGTCAATGTAAGTTTATATCATTCACTAGCTTCTGCCCGCAACTTGCAATTATGGAGGTGCTACTTGGGAATGTTTCTCCATTGAAAAGGGAAGATCTTCCACCAGGCTTAGTGTGAAGCCTGGGGACCGGCCGTGGTCCAACGGTTCTTAGTTGGACCTTGTATATAGGGTCCAACTTAATATGCTGACACTTTTTTAAGAGGATGATCAGACCGTTAAACTGAACAACTTTATGGGACCAACATCGAAATCGCGAAAAAAAAATCTGGTCTTCCATACAAAACTGCAAACTTACTCGAGCCAAATGTATGGGTCAGCCGATTTTTTTTTCGCGATTTCAATGTTGGTCCCATAGAGAAAATTGTTCAGTTTGATGGTCTGAACATCCCCTTAAAAAAGTGTCAGCATATTAAGAAGGACCCTGTATATATCGAATCGAATCTCTGTGATTATTTCTCTTGCGCGATTTATGTCTCGCATTCGATTGTGAACCTTATTTGTAGTAGGTTACGAGTTACATATTTACGGTGAACGTTGTCTTTGTATGGAGCATATTTCCGAGAGCGACGGTATCGCCATCTGTTAGCTTCTTTGCTATAACTTGTGGATCAAAAATCCTTTCTTAGGGGCAGCTATGCTCGATAAGTTTGGTAAAAGCGTATTTTCGATAATAGATGGCGCTGACTGAGCGTTGCTCACCCAGAACCTATTATTAGCATAAGCATAGGCTCACGACTATTACCCGAAGGGGAAGTCACAGATATTCTATTATTATATTATATTATTATAAGTATAACTCCGAACATGTACGTTTCACTAGTAGTACAGAAACTATGTCTAGTGTGACGGGGAGTGAGCCCCTGCTACTTGTAATGGACAGTGGGTACAACACGCACCGAAATTTAATGGCCTGAGATCCGACACATTTCGTTCACCTAACAAATGGGTGCATAATTTTGCAGTCGGATCTTGGTATACAGGGTGTCCCGTAAACCGACGTCAACCCGTTGGATGCTGATAGGTTAGTTCATGCCTACCCAGAATATATGAAGAAAAAAATACAGTCAATCAATCAATCAGTCAACAACTGTGTTATACTGTTAATATCTCGAAAACTAAGACCCTTTTACTGAAGTTAATTTTATATTTTCTGCTTAGTCATCATGACCTAACCTACCAGCATCCGACGGGTTGACGTCGGTTTACGGGACACCCTGTATAAGAACGCAGGTTATGATACGAACTTGTAATTAATTCCAGCAAATATTGTCGACAGATGTCAAACGGCCGACTTTCAAGCACGAACGACAGTGACGACACCATGCCAAACGTACTAGAACCCCAAGTACAAATAATCCCCCAGTCCTCCCCCACGCCCCCCAAACCCATCCCCCTCATCCCCCACATACCAATACTAACAAACCCCTTCGAACAAGCACGGTTACAACACAACTTTATACAAAAACTTAACGAATTATCGAATACGCCGTTAAATTTAAGTCATTTGGACGACGAAAAACGAGAAAATGGCGATAATTGCCAGGAAAATGAACAAATTAAACACGATTGCGGTACTGCTACAGAAGAAGAAAGGTTATATTTCACCGCTAAAAGACAGCACGCGATATGGGAACACGAGGCGAAGATGAAAATATTAAATATGGAATTGAGACAGAAGGAAGAAATATTTTCGCTGCAGAAACAACTGTTTTTGATAGAGTTGAGGTTGAAAATGGATTTTTTGGAGAAAGCCAGCGCGAAGTGAATAGGCTGTGACAGCTTGGTTGGAAAGATTTTTTAATGTGGCTTACAATGGCATAAGGACGATCAGGTTTTAAAAAAAAATTAAAAAGATGAATCGGGTTTTAAAAAAATTAAAAAAAAAGAATTGGGTTTTATAAAAAGAAAAAAAGGAGTCAGGTTTAAAAAAAATAAAAAAGGAATCAGGTTTATAAAAAATAAAACTAAATGAAACAAGTTTAAAAAAATAGAAAATAAAATACTTAAGTATGTTCGTTTTACTAAAATTTCTAAATGACATCTGTCTTTAATTTTATAATGGTAAAGTTTTTATGAATCGCTTGGCAAGTGATTTTTGGTTTACCACGAGTTCAACCAATTTGATTTGGTTTTTTTATTTTATTTTTAATACTCAAATATGTTTTGTACGTACGAAATTTATGTATGTACGAAAGAGATATACGGAGCTAAAATGAGTGGATGTGTCGGCAGAGGGCGCCCTCGTAGGACGTATTCTGATCAAATCAGTTGCGTCCTACAAAAAGGAGAGGTGCGGAGTAGTCGAAACCGACGGACATGTATGAAGAGATGTATGGATGTGAATGAGGCAAAAGATGTATGTAAGGATCGTAGTAGATGGCGCGCTCTGGTCTCTGCCTACCCCAATGGGAAAGAGGCGTGACGTTATAGATAGATAGATAGAAATATGTTTTGGACCAACGATCCTTGAGATTTCGATTTCAAAACCTACTCGACATTGGCAGAATGCAGTGTTAGACGCAAGCAAAAACCCATTAACATGTAATTTGTTAATTTTGTTGAAAACAATTAAGTTAGAAAAAAAATCACTAGTATTAACTACTCATTCACATATTTTCTGTGAAAAGAATTTTAAAAACTAAAAAAAATTATTTTTCCCATATAAAACGCGAAAGTAGCACAAAATCTGTTTTTTAATACCTGATCGGACTTTTAAGTCTATAAAATCTACACTTTTCGACTGAGCGGTAATTTTTTATCTAGTTAATACGTGCCATTATGTTTATTTAATAGTTACCGAAAATTTTGAGCTGTCTATGGTTTAGCAAGGAATATTTTTAACCTGTGCAGAAAAAAAGTATTGTCTATGGTATTTTTTGGTACAATTTTTTGTAAAATTTTTGCAGGTATGTACAAAATGTTGAGTTAGAAGCTTAAAATGTGATTGAAAAAGAACATAATTATTTTTATAATCGTTTTTTTGCATAGCTTATTATTTTGTATTTTTTATTTTAGCGACATTAATGTGCTTAAGTTTTTATTATGACCGATTTGAATGCGGTTTTAAAGAAAAGTTATTTTTTATAGTATTATATTTTATGAAAATTATTTTACTAAGGCAGCTAAAGCATAATTTTTTCTCTAATTAAAGAAAAAAAAACTGCCAAATTTTGTAGTTTTTAAAATGTTTAATTTCTCTAGTACTTATGTAAGAAAAACTTTTTTTTTTAAGAAACGCCTAGTTATATTTGGGGTCAATGTACTTTTGACAGATAAGTGTCAAATGCAAATGAGAAAAACCTAGTCGTAGAAATGTTATTTTGTAATTATATGAAGTAGCTATTAAACGTAGACTGCATCATAATCGGTACAGTATTTTTATAGTAAAAAAGGTATTATAGGAAAACTAGATTTTCTTATTTAGGTTAGGGTAATGTGCGTTTGATTTATATATCTGTAGATATAAATTTTCGTAACGCGGTTGGTAGACAGATTTGATGCGGCATTTGTAACAAGATAGTTCAGGTGTGCACCGTGTTATTAACTATGTGACATTTTAGATTTTTTGTCAAGGAGATTCAGATTTGAGTAAATTTTTATGCAAAAACAATCAAAAAAATTATTGCTTCGGTAATGTCTCCCTTTCTAGCAGGTATTTGAACATGCCGGAAGGGGACGCCCGTATCTTAAATACACAAAAATTAAGGTGTTTTTGGCATAAAATACTTGCTCCTAAAATAAAAAAATCTCCTTTGTAAAAAAAATGACTTTTGTGCACTAATAATTTTTTTATAGCTACTTCATATAATTCTTTTTTCAGTCAGTGACGTGCCAATAACAAAAAACCATTGTTAATAATAATAAATAAATAAATAAATAGTTACTACATTCATAAGATACAGTTACGTTAGACGAATTTTAAGAAAAAAATACGTAAAGTACGTAGAAAAAAATATTATAAATAAATAAATGTACGGAAAATACGACACAGAATGATATTAAAAATATTTTTTAGGGTAAATGTAGGAGAATAGAGAAAAATAATAATGTTTACAGTACAAAAGTATATTAAAAAAATACCTCAATGATTAAACAACGTATTGTAAATAAATAAAAATAGGATAAAAAAATACTTTGTAAAAAAAAACGTTTTTACGAAGGCGGCTTACACCTTCCATTTTTTTATTTGATACTTTTGAAAAAAAAACAAGCTTTATTCATCTGGCAACTTCAATCGCAATTTTTACAAAAAAATGTAAAGAAAAATAGTTCTTTCTATAATCGCGTGTCAGTTCTTTAGTCTTAGGCCGAGATTCAGAGACGATTTGTAAGTCATAGTTCGAACTCCCGTATTTCAAAATCCATACATTTCGACCCTACTTAGCTCGAACTAAGATTTAAAAAATCGTCTCTGAATCTCGGCCTTAGGATCCGCATGCGGGCGGGATTTTTTCGAAGTACATTATCTCAAAATTAAATTAAAATTTTTGCTTTCAAAAATCAAAAAGAACACAACATTGAAATCCCCAGGTCCTCTTCTAGATACCTGAATCCTAGGAGCTACCATTGCAATACAATGTTACCTTTCGCATCGAAAATGTAGTCAGCTCTGTACGAAAAATGCGTGCCGCTCGCATGCGGGTCCGTATGACTGGAAAAAGTGCAGAAGAAAAACTTTAAGACGGAACAAAGACCTATTCTCTCTTCCTTAAGGTGATACGCCCTCGACAGGTCTATGAAATATAAAAGTAAAAATATGTCCTTTTTTCTCCAGGCAAATTCATTTAACGGTGTAAGAAACCTTATAATTTTTGTGGCAATATTTCGGCGGTTATTATTAAAATAGCAATTTTAAATTGTGATGTATTTTACTAAGATCTCAGTTCAGATAAAAATTAAGTTTTTACCTCTAGCAACTCCCTTCAGTGTTATGTTATAGAAGAAAGCTATTATTTAAAAACGAAATATTACGAAAAACATGGTTTTTGAACAAAGTTTTATGTTAATCTGATTCGATTGGATATTATTTTATTGATATTAAAATAAAGAATTTATTTTCTGTTCCAACGTTTTTTATTCAACATCTCCTGTCCTGTGCCACCTTATTGTAGTATGGTAATGATGTAAAATAAAATGACACCGACTGGTAACCCCCGCACACCGCACGTCTGATCTGTCTAAACCGCAAGACTGACATGTCTAGACCGCACGACTGATCTGTCTAGACCACACCACTGACCCGTCTAGACCGCACGACTGAACAGCCTAGACCGCACAACTGTCCTGTCTACGTCGTGGCTACCGACCACACGACTGACCTGTCTAGACCGCACAACTTTCCTGTCTAGACCACACAACAGGTGTGTCTAGACGACACTACTTACCTGTCTAGAGCGCACGACTGTTATGTCAGGACCTCAAGACTGACATGTCTAGAGCGCACGACTGACTTGTCTATACCGCACGTCTGACCTGTCTAGACTGGACCAAGCTATATATGAGAAGTGGGTGTTGGGAACTGTCAAGTCGATTGCAGCGCACGCAAATCCGCACACTCACTCAACACTCAAATATCCAAAACAACAAAGACTCAACTTTCCTGTCTAGACCACACGACTGACCTGTCTAGACCGCACAACTTTCCTGTCTAGACCACACAACAGGTGTGTCTAGACGACACTACTTACCTGTCTAGAGCGCACGACTGTTATGTCAGGACCTCAAGACTGACATGTCTAGAGCGCACGACTGACTTGTCTATACCGCACGTCTGACCTGTCTAGACTGGACCAAGCTATATGAGAAGTGGGTGTTGGGAACTGTCAAGTCAAGTCGATTGCAGCGCACGCAAATCCGCACACTCACTCAACACTCAAATATCCAAAACAACAAAGACTACTAACTTAAAATTTGGCAGGGATGTGAACATTTTATGTACAAATAACTCACGGGGCCGTAGTGCGCTAGATGCTAGATGGCACTAGTGTCGTGCACATAGCCAAAAGGTTTTTTCTCCCGTCCGGACGTAAAGCGTCAATTTTCGTCCCGCTGCGCTAAACGAAGTTGCCGCTTTCCACCTCCGTCGAGTAGAAAAATAGTATACTGAACTCGGGCAGTAAATAAGAAAGCCTCAGATCTGAGACCTTTCTTACTTTCCTGCCCTCGGTGTGTAATCTACTATTCTTGTGGTTCTTGTAAAATGAAAGTATGATATTGTTTACAAATTGATGTATTGATTGATGGCGTACTTAAAAATACAAGAGACTTAAAGAAATTAATTCATATCATAGACAAATAGATTTGGCATACCTATATGTACATATAATTTTGGTCCATATTTGAAACAAATTAGAATATTAGTAAAATCTATAGAATTTTTATTGAGATCAATAATGATATTGTTAAAAGTCAAGTTTTTTCAAACTCTTTCTTCCTTTCTCTTTTCCTTGAAATATATGCGTCTCATTCTCACACAAAATAAAAATTCATTTGATACTGTTTTTTTCAATTTCATTTTCATATAATAGTTAAATAAAAATAAAATGTAATTCTCTCTCTCTTTCTCTCACTCGATTTCTATCTCATTCTTTGAAACACCCTCGCTCTTTGTATTTCTATCCTTTCCTCACACTTTATATCTATCTCTTTCTCACACTATATCAGCCTCTGTCTCAATCTCTGCAAACACACACACACACACACACGTATGTCCTACTATTCTTACAACACGCTATTTCTCTGTTCTCTCTTTTTCAATAATTAGGTCTCGTTCTCAAACACTATTTCTGTCCTTTTCTCACACTATTTCTATCTCTTTCTTACACTGTTTTTGTCTCTTTCTTACACTATAGGTATCTGACTCTTTCTCACATTATAACTGTCTCTTTGTCACACTATATGTCACTATACACGCATTATCGCTGTCTCATTCTTACACCCTATTCTGTCTCTTTATCTAACTATATCTGTCTCTTTCTCACACTATTCCTGTCTCTTTCACTCACTATATCTGTCACGTTCTCACACTATATCAGTCTCTCCCCGGCACTACCGCTGGCACAGCGCGTCCTTGCCGTGCATCTTGAGGTGCGCCTTGAGAGCGGACGCCTTCCTGAACGCCTGCCCGCACCCGCACGCGTAGGGCCGCTCCCCCGTGTGGCACCTTATGTGAGATATCAGGTCCTGCCTCTGCACGAACGCTTTCTCACAATACGAGCACTGGAACGGCTTCTCTCCTGTGTGGGTTCTCCTGTGGTTCTTTAGTGTGCCAGAAGCGGCGAATCTCATTGAGCAGAGATCGCACGCGTAGGGACGTTCCCCTGTGTGAATTCTGCGGTGTTTTACGAGAGAGGAGGAGGTTGTGAAGCCGGAGCCGCAGTCGTCACAGACGAATGGATGCGCTCCGGTGTGTTTCCGTTTGTGAGCTACTAGTTCGCCTTTTGATACGAATCTGCAATGGAAGAGAATTTGTAATGAGAATAAGAAAGATTTATTATGGCGGATGACCTGGTTGGTGTAATGGTTTCCACACCGTAACTATATTGTATGAATTCCAGTGGTAATGCTGGACTTGCGAGTTGGTTAGTTTGTAACAACTTCCAGTAGATGGCGTTCACGTCCCTTTAAGACGCAAAAGATTGAAAATTTCGTTCTCTGGTTAGTGGGCTCGGTGGCGAAATTGGATAACGCAATTCCCCGGTTTGGCTGGTTCAAGTTCCGCCCGAAACGTAATTTTGCAATCTTTAATTTGATTCCAATCAGAAAGTGCCACGTTCGCGCGCCTCAAAATACCTTAATGCCATTTGCTAACAGTTTTCGCGCACTTGTCACTGGCGAAGCGTTCGTCAGTCTACTATTCGACTTAGAGCGAGATAGAGAAAGATTATAGCACCCAATTTTGCACACTGTGACTACCACGCATAATTGATTTTGAATTAATAAATGAGTTCAGGTTTTGACGGGGACTCTGGTCTGGTCTGGCGAACGGACAAAGGATAATGCCCAAAATTCTATGAAAGTTAGGCTGAACTTGCGTCTGGTCAAAATTGTCACCTAAAGATAGGTCATGTAATAAGCCTTATTTTAACAAGAAAATCGCTAAATAATTGATCGGTAATATATAAATTATCCTAAGTTAAAAAATAGATGGGTTATTAAACCAAAAGCATTAATCCCATACAAAAAAATACTATAAAAATTGCATTTTATTTTTAAACCCCCATTCCCATAGGGCCAAATATAAATTTAATGGGATTCATAACTCAGACCAAATATTTTTATTAATAAATGATGATGTAGAATTGATGACGCATCTTTAGCCTGGTTTCGGGCATAATTCTTTTCCTAGTCATACTGTAGCAACATTATTTATGGCGAACGCACCGCGAAGAGCGGCTTGCGAACGGCGCGCCAGCTGCGCGTTTGCAGTTTATGCTCGTGCTTCGCTACTGCGCATTCGGGGCGCGTTCGTCAGATGTGGACGCACCCTTAGAGTATATAGGGTCCTTCTTAACACGCCGACACTTTTTTAAAAGGATGATCAGACCGCCAAACTGAACAACTTTCTCTACGACACTGTTCCATTCAAAACAGCAAACCTACTTGTGCCAAATGTATGAGAGACAGTTGATTTTATTTTCGCGATTTCAATGTTGGTACCATGGTTCAGTTTGATGGTCATCCCCTTAAAAAGTGTCAGCACATTAAGAAGAACCCTGCATATAGGGTCATTTTTAATTAGTTGGCGAAACTGAACCAGGACACTTGTTAATGATAACAGATTGCATTATCAATGTTTATAATTGGTATTGATGATTAACAAAATTATTATTATAGTACGTGAGGTACGCGCAGTGCATACAGTATGCGGGCGCGGGCGGACATTGACCTTAGAATCGAGTGGCGGGGTAATTTTTAATTTAATTCAATTTAATTACCCCGCAATTGTACTTAGTAACAGATATCAAATGCGTTTCTTAAGTTTCGCCAACTAATTAAATTTAACCTTATATGGGGATACAAATTACTCCAGGGGACATTTTTAGGTGTACTACATGGATTAACCAGTCTTTTTTTTTTTTTTTTTTTTTGTGTTTTGATCTGCCATCAGTCGAAAGACTATAATCAGATGAGTTGATTTGAGAATGCTTTTAAGAGTGACAGGGCCAGCGCCCTACCCTCTTTTAGTTCGAGAGCACATGACTCCTCTTTAGTCTTTTAGTGCTGCTGGCTGTCAGCAGCGAGTTGGCGAGCTTGTTTGGGTGACTTCTTAACCGCTCTCTTATTTTTGTTTGAGCCGCTCTATTTCTTGGAGAACGGTAGGTATTTCCAGGTATTCGTGGATTTCAGAGTTGCGAGAGAACCAGGGAGCATTTGAAATGGTCCTGAGTATGTTGTTCTGAACCCTTTGCAAGCATTGGACGTTGGATTTGCTTGCAGTTGACCACAGTTTAAAATAAAGTTAAAGGTAGAGTTAAATTAACCAGTCTGTACATAGTAAAAATGCAGTAACAGCAGGACACATACCTCCGGTCGCACTCTTCACACTTGAAAGGCTTCAGACCCTGGTGCCGTCTCATGTGTTGAGCGAGGTTCGTCTTCTGACTGAAACCTTTGCCACATATTGAACATAGGAACGGCTTCTCTCCCGTGTGAGTCTGTAACAATAAATGTAAATTTTTTTTCTAATAAAATGTTTGTTTCTTGTCCTTGATGGAATATTCAGTAATCATTTGTGTAATTAATTTTCTTTATCAAATGAAAGATTGAAAAATTTGTCTCGGACGGGACTTGAACCCACGCTCTTCCAAACCGGGGAAACGTGCTAACCAATTACACCACCGAGCCCACTACCCAGAGAACGAAATTTTCAATCTGTTACGTTTTAAGGGGACGTGGGTTCAAGTCCCGCCCGAGACAAATTTTTCAATCTTTCATTTGATTTGAAATAGCACAACATGGCTGTAACATGTTTAATAAAGTAATAATAATTAATAATTTTCTTTAATAAAGTAATGGAAGGAATAAAACCACATTCCATCCTTATCTAGTTTTGATGAAGATCTTGAGGTGCATTTTTAAATGTTCATTAATTCTTCAGACTTTTGGTTTTTGTCGGCCTGATCGCTCTGTTGGTTGGTAGCGAACTTGCCTGCTGATCTGAGAGCTGCGGGTTCGAATCTCCCAAGGGGCAAAAATTGGTATAGTGAATATTATAAATATTTTGTACTCTAGTCATGGATATTTTTATCAAGGTTATGCCTCGTTATGCTGGTTATGCTTGGTGGCCAGGGACCACCACGGCTTTTTAAAGTGGCTAAACAAAATAACATACCTTTATATGATCATTCAGCGTAGACAACATAATAAACGCCTTACTACACTCACTACATCTATGTTTCTTCTCAACTTTATGACTTTCCTTATGTATTTCCAAACTTTCCTGCGTAGTAAAATTAGTTAAACATTGTTCGCACATAAATCCCTTATCTCGCGTGTGCACGGCCAATATGTGGTTGTCTAAATGAGCTTTGTGCTGGAATTCTCGCTTACAAGTCTTGCAAATGTGTTTAATATTTCCCTTTTCTTCGTGATGTTTCATATGATTCGTGTACGAAGATTTTCTATTAAATTTCCTCATGCAAAAAGAGCATTCGTACTCGCAGTTGTCTTCGTCGTTTTTGTGTGAACGTTGATGGATTTTTAAGGCTTTGATTGTGTCGAACTCAATGTTACAGTCGGAGCAGAGGACTTGACGTTTAATTAATATGTTTCGGTTGCCAGATTTCTTTTCCACTTTGATATTCGTTGATTTTTTAATACCGTTGCATTCGTTTGTTTTTAAATGGGCTTTGTAGTCGTCCCTCTTGTTGAATACGGTCCCGCAACTGCATGAGTACATTTTTAATTCGCTAATTTCTTGCTTGAATTCTATTGGTAGCGTTTCGTATGCGTTCGAGTCGTCAAAGTCCATCGATACATCGTTTTGATGATCGAAATCGTTTTCTGTTTCTTCTTTGACGTTTTCTGTTTTATTATTTCGACGTATAGTTATGTTCGGTAGGTCTAATTGATCGAATATGGAAAGATTTTCTGTGTGTAAGCCAAGAGTGTTCCCTTCGAATATGTTAGAGTTTGAAGCTGTTATTAGCGAAGTGGAGGGCAGAGAATCTCGATTAACGTTTAAAATATCATTTTCAGCAGCGATTTCGTGTTTTATAGAGGATTTTGTTGGTATTTCCAACTCGAAATATTCACTGTTCAAATGGTCGTTTAGAATAGATTCGGCTTCTAAAAATCGTCTTTTGAAAGCGTCTGCTTTGCACATGATCATCTCGCAGTCGGTACAAACCTGTTTAGGCAGTTTATCTCCAGTTTTTATATTAAAATTAGCTACAAAGGTAAGGACGTCTAGCAACGTCTTCTGTTCACCGTCTATTTTAGCACTTAGGAGTTTCATTTTGGTTGATTCGCACAAACACGTCCTGCAGATTTTATCTGGGTCCAGTTTCAGATTCGTTTCCATGATTATAAAGATGGATTTTAGCTGTTATTAATATTTTATTGATCAACACAAGCGCTTCGCAATACAGCTAACGTGACAGCTGCTGTCACGATGCGATTACAGATAAAAAATAGAAATGTCAAGCCATTTTGTCTATGGGCACTCGGTGCGTTCATAGAATCAGTCAGATTAGTTTATTGATGCGTTCATTTAAGTTTTGTTCTGCCTAGGAGACTAGCTTTTGCTTGAATCGAATCTGCTGTTTCATACAAAACTGCAAGTGAGAGTTGTTCAGTTTGATGGTCTGAAGCACCCCCTTCAGTATTACTAGGGTGTTTATTATTGTTGTATACAATGTTCAGTTCTCGAAAAATCCCAACATCCCCAATCCCCATTGTCGCCATACTGCGGAAAATTTTTGAACTAAGCTCTCAATGCTCTCATTTTAGCGGCTATACGGTAGTTAGAAACAAGATACAACTAACGGTAGAAATAATAAAAGTACTCTGTGATACAAGTAGGTATGCAATAAAATAAGGAGAAGGAGTCGGGTTCATGGCTACAGGCACATCCTTCCTCTAACCTGGGCACTCTCTTTAGCAGCTGCACCCTGTATATTTGTCTACGCCTGGGGATGAGGACCAACCAGACAAGGTGTGGCTGCAGCCATAACAGAGTCGGAAAAAAAAGGTTGTACCAGGGATTGGGTGATAGCTATAGGTATTTTTTTCACCTCACAAGCTCGGAAAGAATCTGTTTATCATTCGAAATCAGAGTGCAAACGTGCATTTTATCCGCTAGCGTGGAAAGAGTTTTTAAAATTCGAATATCTCTATTCAATATTTTTCTATGCCGCCTTATTGCGCCAAAACAACTCCAACATGTTTATTTTTATTTTTATCCAGCATTTTCCTTGCCTTTGTGAGGTGAAAAGTTGTGTGTTGCGCTCGGCAGCAAAGTTATTCTGCGTCTCGTACCTTTGAAACCATCGTTGCGCTCAGGTTTCAATACAAGTACTCGCGCCAAAAAACAACTTTGCAGCCTAGCATAACAAATAACTATTCCTGCCCTTCGCCGTGGAGACCCTAGTTTGCTGGGGTCCTGAGGGGGAAATGTTTCTCAAATGCCTCTCAAGGCGCCTATTTGAGGCCACAGGCGACAGGAGGGCTGGCAGCTATTTTGCGCAAAGGATCAGTCTTGCGATCCAAAGAGGCAACACTGCCAGCCTCCTGGGCACTCTGCCCCGAATTGGCGCCTTGGAAGACATTAGGTGTTTTCATTCATTTTGTGTTACTTATAGTTATATTTTAGTTGTTATTGTTATTTACTCCTCCCTTACCTTTGTATAATAAATTAGAAATATTTAAATAAAATAAATATATTTCCAAGCATACAAGTTTATAATTATATTCTATGGCACGGTTCATTTTTAGCAAAAACAAAACATAATGAGGGATTTTCCGAAAGCCATTAAAAAAGCAATAATAGTTCCTAATGGCTCGATAGGTGGCGTTGACGAGACAGGGGTGAGCGTCCTTGCAGATAATAAAGTAAAATAGAATTTGTGTTTTTACGTGATGCCTCTGACTCAGAGACGTAAGTATGCATTTTGGATTACTTTTTAGCCTAAAATTTTCGACTTCGGTCCCCTCTCTGATCAATGCCATCAATCGCCGTTATGTTGAACTACGTTTGACTAGCTGTCAGAAAACTCCTCATTAAACTTTTATAATTAAACCAGTAAAATAGGTAATTTAATAGCTTTATTCATTTTCTACTTACAACTAAGAAATGTACAAATCATAGTTTTAAAACGTTGTGGGTAAACAATCGTTTATTCATCATAATTTTTCCCACATTGAATAAATTATTTTTAATTATGTATTTCCCAGTGTGTTTTCACTTTTCATCGCTCTATTAAAGTGTTTATTGTGAGGTATGTTTGCTGGGAGCCCAAGGTTCTATCTTGGGCCTGGTCGTGCTGTACGGGGTGTACTGTCCGGTGGTGCCCGACATGTTTTCCGAGGGCTCCATCATCCACGGGTATTTGGGGCGACTTGGGTCCTGTAATTTGATTTAACATACTATAAAATCACTGACTTTAGTCGCGTGCTAAAAAACCGTCTAAGATCGGATCGACCATCGGTGAGTTCCATAAAGGTATTATACCAGGAATAGAGGAACTGACAGCTGATTGAGCGAGATGTACCTAGCGGCACCACTGTATAATAGAAAGAGATACGTGAAATGAGGCAATAGAACCGTTTTCTAATCTCTTACCAATTTTTATAATTCGGTATCCGTGAATAATTGCGAATCTAAAATGAAATCATAGATAATTTTGTGAAATATACTGACACTACTTCATTAATCTATCCACGATTTCACGTTAGACTCAGAATTATAGACAGTATTAGAATTTTTGCCTGCGAATAGTCTCCTGAAAACATCCAAAAACGGTTTCATTTGACAACTCATGTCAGTTGCTCTATTCCTGTAAGGTATAATACCTTTATGATGCGAACACGGCATTAATCGACTTGCGCGAATGGTAATTCGGCGGGTTCACATAGAGCGAACAGCCTCGCGAGGCTTTTGCCGCGCGAGCAGCCTGGCTTCGGCCGCGCGAGGCAGCCTTGTTCGGAAACATTTTTTACGCGAGGCTCCCGCGCGCAGAAAGCTCGAGAAGTGAGATCTCACAGGCTATAACTTAAGTTAATTTTATGTGTATATGTGCATGGTTAACTAACTAATAAAATAAAATGCTCAATTCATACCTGGTGCGGTGGAAGATCAGTTTTGTAATGCATCCATCCAAACCATTCAGCGGGGATCTGAAAAACCAGACAATCAATCAAACAAATATACTTTACAAGCTTTTGTCTTGAACAAACTTGATGTAGGTGCTTTCCACAACGTGTTAGCTAGCCCTAGTTCTGAGGAAGTTTCACGTTCATAGTCAGTGAATCAATGAAGTGATTTATCTTCTTATTCGATGATGTAAAAAAGGTCAGGGTACGATGGGACTGATATATACATGCGTATAAAAGTCCCTAAAAAAGAATAAAATAATTTAAAAAAAAAGCTTTTGATACGCGACTTTGTACGCGTACCGCGTGGATTACCCCTTTAGGGGTAGATATTCGTAAAATTGGTGCTGCACTCATGATTAGACGAGATCTGTCCGTCTTTTTTTCAGGTCCGTGCTGTAGAATGATAAAAGATATTTCCTCACCTGACTACCGTCGTAGTTCATATTGAAGTTATCAGCGTACTCCACCCAGCGGTTCCTGCCGTAGAAGTAGCGAGGGTTCTCATAGTATTTGTTGCCTAAGTTGTCCTCGCCGACCAGTACACCGTCCTTCAGTTCATCTTGCCTGCGGAGTTTATTAATATTCAATTAAACTAAATAAATAAATAGATATCTTCGACATTGTCTCACAAATTATCTAGTCACATTTAAAGTTCCAGAATCTAGCCAGGAGTGCGATTTTTGAATCTCATTCCGTGAGCTCAGCAGTTGAAAATATCAAAATTACTATGGAGATACGCATCTTTCTGCTGTTGATTTGACTTTCAAAAATCGCACTCCTGAAGTATGATTTTTGAGAGTCAAATCAGCAGTAGAAAGATGCATATCTCCACAGTAATTTTGACATATTCAACTGCTGAGATCACCGAATGAGATTCAAAAATCGCACCCCTGGACTTGTATTATGATGACTAGACAATGATATTTGATATCATTAGCATCCTTTTAAACTAAGAGTCTACCCATCAAACTGAACAACTTTTACTATGGGAGCAAACAAATCGGAGCAAAAAAAAAATCTGCTGACCCATACTAAACTGCACCCGCCGCCGCTGCCTACACGACTCAAATGTATTCTTTTTTTTTTTAAATGGCTGCCATTTTGGGTATGTGATGATTTTGCCAATGTCTAGTTTTCGTAGCAAGAGTGCTTGACGTTGTACGGTAGTTTATGTATTTTGGTGACTTCACGGATTGTTTTTCGAAAAGAACTCTATCTTGAGCCACCACTGGAGCTTCGTTGTAGGCCCGGGAGGGGGCAACCAACAATCGACTCACGATGCGACTACCCAATAGCAGACCTGCAATGGGACTCCTTCGACTATGTTTTTAAATAATTAGATTTCATTTTTTATTTCATTTATTTACCATAATTTACATGTAATACATTAGTGATGGTCTTACTTAAGTTTAAAATAGTTCAGTTATAAATTTGCTTTGACAAAGCGTAGTAAAATACATATAAAAGATAAGTATTAAAAGTTAAGAAAGTAATTACATTTTATCATACTCAATCAAATTAGACACTATTCATATTATTATATACATACATACATATTCTCACGCCTGTCTCCCACTGCGGTAGGCAGAGACTACGGAATGCCACCTGCTACGATCCTGACAAACTCCACATTCATTAGTCCTTTCATGCATGCTTGTCGGTTACTGGTAGATCTGACCTGGCCCCTTTTTAAGCATGTCACCGATTTGGTCCACATCTAGGCTGTCCCCTTCCAACATATCCATTTATTAGGGTCTTATTTATCTACCTATGTGAAATACCAATATGGTTTACCTATAATAGGTAATTATATTTTAGTTTAAAAGAAGATATTTTAAAAGAAGAGTTTCTGATCGCATCTTCTCTACAGCGACAACACGTTCCTACGCGGTGGTAGATTCATACATAATCACTAATAATGACCCCAAAAAAGAGAGATAATCTTGATTACAGACTGTATTGAGAATTTGAGAGCCATCTAAAGTAAAATATCGAAGAAAAACATAACCTAGTAAAAATTACATAATATTGTGTTTACCTGTAGAGTTTCGCTAGGGATCCTCTTATGCCGCCATTCTGTCGGATAATGTTGAAGAGCGTGGCTACTTTATCGAGCCCTAGTATCTTCACAATGGACATTTTTACGAAAATTACTTTTCGTTCGCAATAATAGGAGTATTTTAGTAATCGAACTTTTATGACAGTGACACTGCAGTGGTGCCAACACCAAATTTTGACTTTCCCCTAGACCTTTCAGAAAACTTTACGGATTATTTTGCCCTTAAATATTTTTCCTGGTGGAAAATTTTCTTTATTTTATCAGTCATTTGTCGAAAAAGTTTTCGAGTTCATTTATTTGTATTTCTCACTTACCTAAACTCAACAGTTTTTAAGTATAATCATTGATTAAGTAATTGTTTCTCATTGCGTACCGGAAAGCGCAGCGTAGGTAGGTGGACCGACGACCTGGTGAAAGTGACGGGAACCCGTTGGATGAGGGCAGCGCAGGACCGGTCGTTATGGCGATCCTGGGGCCTTGTGTCTGAATCACACAAATTTCAAATTAGTATGTCTAATTAATAACATGTTACAGCCATTATGTGCAATTTCAAATCAAATAAAAGATTAAAGTTAAGTCTAAAGGGGTACTTGAACCAGCAACCTGCCAAACCGGGACTTTGCTTTCGACCAATCACACAAAAAAAAACACTCAAATCGTCACAAAGGTCAAATCGTATAATGTGTCTATGATTATACTCACGACTATTATTCCCTAAAGGGTCGGGTAGGGTATTCAGAAATATTATAAAACCTAAGGACACCCACGATGATGATGATAATTATCATTGAACAACCGTATGTTTGGAATGGTCCAAATTATCAAAAAATTATTTCCCCAAAAATTTAAAATTTTATTGTTACCCCCCTAAAAATACCATTGACATGAAAAAATACCTCAAATGTAATGGAAAAAACTCTAAAGTGGCATCACT
This sequence comes from Agonopterix heracliana, assembly GCA_963693445.1. Lineage (NCBI taxonomy): Eukaryota > Metazoa > Arthropoda > Insecta > Lepidoptera > Depressariidae > Agonopterix > Agonopterix heracliana. The sequence goes on from OY856334.1 coordinate 2,080,529, forward strand.
AAACCGACGATGACGCGAGTGACAGTGACAACTGGCTGGAGATCAGAGACAAGTTTTTTTACTTTATTTGTAGCTCAGGATTCATGGGTATTTACTTATTCATTTAATGATAGTTTCACTTTCGATGTTTTCCCCATAAAGTTATTATACCTTACAGGAAGGAATAGAGGCAGTGACATGAGTTGTCAAATGAAACCGTTTTTGGATGTTTTAAGGAGACTATTTGCAGGCAAAAATTCTAAAAATGTCTATAATTCTAAGTCTAACGTGAAATCGTGGATAAATTAATGAAGTAATGTCAGTATATTTCACAAAATTAACTACAATTTCACTTTAGATTCCCAATTTATTCACGGAAACCGAATGGGGAGTTTTCTGGCGGCTAGTAAAACGTAGTTCCAACAAACCGCGATAGATGGCGTTGACCAGAGAGGGGACCGAGACGGAAATTTAGACTAAAAATTTAGCAAAAAAATGCATGTCACTAAGCCTGGTGCAACCGTGGACGAAGCATGTGCTCAGATTTTTCATCTTACTTAAAAACTCAAATGTTTACTATTTTATTTGTATTTTCCTATCTGCAAGGTAGCTTGTCGCTGTTGCGTAAACGCCATCTATCGAACCATTTGGAACTACTTTTTCTTTTTAAATGGACTTTTGAAAACCCCTCATTGTAAAAATTGATTAGTGACTAGAAGACGGTTCTATTGCCTCGCGTCACGTATCTCTTTCTATTATACAGTGGTGCCGCTAGGTACATCTCGCTCTCTCAGCTCCTCTATTCCTGGTATAATACCTGTATGGTTTTTCCTGACTTTGTCTAAACTAACATAAGATAAGAAGAACTACATAAAAATAAAATAAAATATATGAAACTGTCTCTATCTGGGATCTCTATCTGGGATATGTCTGGGATCTATGATGTATATTTATTTTTTATTTTATGTGACCAAAAGAGTTGTGCAGATTCAACGCAACTCTAAAGAACTTGTTCGTGAATAGTTCACCTACAATAAAAGCGATCAGCACTGCCCAACACTAGTCAGTCAGTAGAAAATTCTGCAAATTCACGGAAGGTTACTGCTAAACTTTGAAATTTTATAATAATTTCGGAATTTATTAAAATAAAACTTAAACAATTATGTGTAATCTATCACCAGTGATAGTGTTTATATTATAAAGTGTTTGTGAATTAATTTTTTTGTACACGTGACTTAAAAAGTGGTTTTCAAGATGAGGCTGGCCGGGACAATTTTCTCAAATGTTACCAAAATGCTGGACTTTTACTCTCAATTCAACCCTTCGCCGCTGTCTATAAAACAATTTATAGACTTTGGTAAGTGCCCTATCGATTTTTCACCTTCCCTAAATCTTAAAACCTTGGTTCGAGTCTGAAGGTCGGTTCGTCAGAACATCGTATGTAATAATGTTGTTTTTATTTACATTTGCAACGTTATTTACATTTAGGCCTTGTTCATCCGCTAAAGAATTCGTAATACTTCATCACATTTGAATATCTAGAATTTTTGTGATTTTTTTTGGGTTAAAAAACTTGTTTTTGTTGTGTACTTGTTTATTTATTTATTTATTTATTTAACACTTTATTGCACACATAATATTACAGAAAAAAAACAATATAAAGTATACATGTACAAAGGGCGAGCTTATCTCTAAAGAGATTTCTTCCAGCAAACCCGCAACAGAGACAGTTTCTAAAGTGTGAGGCAGACAAAATGTGTACAGCACAAATGATAAAACTAGATACATAGATGGACGTTAATAATTATATATAATATATATATACCTATATATATATTGTTTTATGTGATTTAGAATAGATAGAGTAGGAGTCACGTTGCAGGGTTTGCCCCGAACACTTGTCTCTCGCGTGGTGTTCGCGCGGTTCGCGTTTCAGCCTGCCACGAGGCTCCACAATCCTTCTCAGTTGTTCTTACTCAAAAACAATCCTCGAGATTGGATAGATACTCCCTCAAAACACTTGACATTGGCGGAAATGCGGTGCTAACGCACTAGCAAGAAGTCCATTAATTATAAATAAATAAAAAATAGATAGAGTACCTATATTTGGGGTTCAAAGTACATACTGACCGCATGTTATACATGTACCGATGAGTTTTAACTTATGTACATAATACCTAATGCTTTTAAACGGTGAAGTAAAGCAATGTGAGAAAACCTGTATACAGGGGCCTTTTTAATATGCTTACACTTTTTTATGGGGATGATCAGACCATAAAAATATCATAAAAATTAACAATTTCTCTATGGGATCAACACCGAATGACGAAAAATTAGCTTTTTCATACATTTAGCTCGAATGGGTTTCTATTTACCTACCTACAGCATTTCTACCTACAGCTGTTATCTTGGTGCCATGGAGAAAGTTGTTCAGTTTGATGGTCTGATCATCCCCTTAAAAAGTGTCAGCATATTAAGAAGGACACAACTCAGGTTAGAATTACACAACTCAGGTCCACATGCAATGTCAGTCAAAATTTTCATTAGATTACCTGACTGTATTAAAACTATTGACAAAGACAAGCAATTTAATAATAGTCTGAAACAAATATTAGCTGATAAATGTTATTACAAATTGAACGATTATATGAATGACAATTGTATTACTGCGTTACCGACATGACTAAAATATTGAATGCTCTTAATTATCTTGACCTAAACTATGTTCTTCATTTTGAAATTGTGTAATTAATGATATTGTTTAAATCTTATAAAATTATGCAACTCTATGTAAATATCCGAACATTTGTAATGTAATATTATTTCTAGTTGATGTAAGTTTTTTAAAATACCTATGTTGCCGTGCCCTTGCAGGGCTCATGTACCCACATTGGCTACTTCTGTTACACCTAAGCTGTATTGTACATGAAAGCGAATAAATGAATACTGAATACTGAAAGGACCCTGTATGCTGAAGAAGAAATTGTGATGTGTTTGTGAAGTCTCTACAGACTTTCACATCGATTTTCTCTTGCTCACTCAATGTGATTAGCATATAAGCCTGTCTCGTTTTCCTGACTATTTATAATTTTAATGCCTTTTCTAGTCATTCTCTTTCTACAATCTCATGGAAATCCGGCATATGCATGATAAGTCCCAGATAAAATCACCCAGTAAAATATCCCAGAGGGTTTTGGCTACATATTGCATAATCAAGAGACTCAATCAAGAGGTCCGGGTTCGAATCCGCACTATAAACATACCACGTACCAATGAGTTTTTCTAACTTATGTACGTATTACGGACTGCTATCAAACGGTGAAGGAAAACATTGTGAGGAAACCTGCATATGCAGAAGAAGAAAATGAAGTCTACCAATCCGCATTGGGCACACGTGGTGGACTAACGCCTAAACACTGTCCTAGAGGGTAGACCTGTGCCCTGCAGTAAAACTTACTTGGGACGTAAGGCTGATGATGATGATGATATTGTATAATGAATTCTGTCACAATTTGGATGTTGGTCAATAGTGCAACAGACTTTACAGAAAGAACTTGTTTCATTGACCTTAATAATTTTTTGTGCAGTTGGCAACGTTCACGCTAAATCCAGTTATGAATCATTTTGTTAAATGAGGATGTCCTGTTTTAATTTTTCAATAAATTAAGACAATTAAAAACTTTTTTTTGTTTGTTTCACAAATTTTAATTTACAATCGGCCAACGATGGCCATAATCAGGTAGGTTCTCAAGTTTTTAGCCCAATAGCTCAGTTAGCAGATACACAGAGCAGAGACACCTCACATATGATTCCATAGTTTACAATTGCTGCCGATCTGCAGCCGGCCTGCACCGGTTCTGGTTCTGCAGCTGCACTCTGTGTGGCCCAGCCTTAACCACATGCGCATTTGTGAGATAATGTACCAAATCTCTGATGGAAAGCTTCATTTGCACATCAGATTAGGCTTTTCATACGAAACTTTGTAGTATGCCAGACCTCTCTGTACTAATATAAACAGAAATATGATATGTATTAATGTAAAACAAACATAAAGTAGGTATTACAAGTGTTTATTAAGGCCACACAGCCGGTTGTCATTTAACACCACCCAGTGTGTGTAGTGTTACTCATGCACTTTGCACACTGAAGTGACCTCAATTCTGCATGTACCTATGCAGTAAATTAACAATTTAATACATCATTACAATGCATATTATTATATGAAGGGATATGGAAGGAAACTGGATCAGCTTTAGTGTCCTGCGGCACGAATTTGGGGGAGTGGATGGGTGGGGGGGATAGGGGGGGGGGGGGTCCCCACATGCCCCTCAAAGGAAAAAGTGCGGAAACCCCCCCTTTTTTGGTCAAATTTATGGGGTTTAGTATATTGGGGCACGAATTTGGGGGGGAAGGGGGTATGGGGAGCCCCCCCCCCCTACCCCCTTTTTTAGCCCATATTTTTTTTAGTCGACTAGGTAAACAATAGCAATGTGGGGAGCCCCCCTATATTAAGGGGATGATCAGACCATCAAACTAAACAACTTTCTCTATGGAACCAACATCGAAATCCAGAAAAAAAACAGCTGTCTCATACATTTGGCCCCAGTAGGTTTGCAGTTTTGTATTAGAACAGCAGATTTTTTTTGTGCCATACAGAAAGTTGTTCAGTTTTACGGTCTGATCATCCCCTTAAAACAGTGTCAGCATATTAAAAAGAACCCTATTTATTATAGGGTGTAAATTTAAATGCGTTTACATACTTTATGGGTTGCTCGGTGCTTCAGATCGTCAAACTAGCGGCGAGCCCGCGACTTTGTACGCGCAGACCGCTGAATTGAAATACTCATAACTTTGAATGAACCGATTGCGATGAAATAAAGCCTTAACGTTAATCCAAACTAAGCCCTGATGCTTTTTTGAAAACCCCATCCAAATCGGTTCAGATGTTTTTATGGTGAGAGTTGAGACCATTTTCTCAATGCATTCCATTACGTATCCTAAACTTCTTACACCCGTATTCTTAGTTGTTTCCTTGAGGCTTCCTCACTCGAGTCGAGGACGGTTTTGACATTTTTGTCACACAAATTATATCAAAAACGTCCTCCACTCGAGTGAGGAAATGTCAAGAAAACAACTAAGAATACGGGTGTTACTCTTCTACCTTTATTCGTGCGTATTAAACTTTGATAGGTATTGAATTTAGGATCTTATTACTAAAATACATAAAGTAACAACGATACGTACATATACTGACGCCTGTCCCCGCTGGGGTAGGCAGAGACAACGGAACGCAACCTGCTACGATCCTGACAAACCTCTCTAGCTTCCTCCACATTCATTAGTCCTTTCATGCATGCGCGTCTGTTTCGGGTTGATCTGACCTATCCCTTTTTATTATGACACATAATACTATAGTAACATTTTAGCATAAGCATATGCTCACGACTATATTCCCCGAGGGGGTAGTCAGAGATATTCTGAAACCTCAGAACATCCACGTTTCACCAGTAGTACCGAAACTCTGTCCAGTGTGACGGGGTGTGAGCCCGTCGCTACTTATAATGGACATTGGGTACAATACATGACTCGAAATTGAAGCATGCAGGTTTCCTCACGATGTTTTCCTTCACCGAAAAGCCAGTGGCGTTACAAATCGTACATAAATTCCGACAAACTCATTGGTACGAGTCGGCCAGCACAGCTAGCATGCCACCCACGACAAAGCGTTTAAACGAGAAAAACGTCATGCGCGCTCTTTCTGGCATACGTAAAATAATAAGGATGGAGGCACATCTCGATTTTTATCGTTTTCTCGGGGGTGGCATGCGAGCCCTACTGGACGGGGATCGAACCATCGCCTCCTGCACGGCAGGAAAGGTTACTCGCCTCTGGACCACCACGGCTACATAATAATTTTATAGCACAGTTAACATTATGAAAGAGTAGGTAGGTATGGTACTATAGTACAAATTGTATTCCATATCTCTCAGTTTTCTCATACACAGCATCACACATACTCACCTCTTGTCAGTTTTTCCCATTTGTATGAAGTGTCCAAGGTTGCACCATATAGGGTCTCACCGCTTTACCCTATCTTAGCCCATAAACCAATTTGCCCCACCTAACCAGATAAGATTACATAATTACCTATCAAGCTATCACGCGCGCCAAGTCATGGTCACCGTGATATTATCAAAACGTGATATGACGCGGACGACATTAGAGCCCAGAATGCATTTCGTTTTCAATTGGCAATCTATCCCGGTGACATTGAAGTCTGAATTTTACATTAGTACCAGACAGAAGTTTAAATGAACACTTAAGAGAATATTATTCCGAGAGCGAAAATGCGCGCTGCATACAAACGTACTATGGTGATATTTTCAATACCAAACAATTAAAGTCAATGAAATTTTGCAGAAACAATCTAGAAACAAATCTCTATGCTTGTATGGAGTCAGATTTTTGTTAAAATATACAGTTTCAATGCTAGGATTAATTTAAGATTTGTATGGAAATCTTTGAGGCACTGTAACTTTAAAACTATACATTTTAACGAAAATCTGACTCTATACAAGCATAGAAATTTGTTTCTAGATTGTTTCTGCAAAATTTCATTGACTTTAATTGGTTAGTATAGAAAATATCACCATAGTACGTTTGTATGGAGCGCGCTCCGAATTATATCCCCTTAAAGATCGGGATATTTTCATTACCATGCCTGCTGCAGGTTTTGCAGATAGGAAATACGTTAATGTTTTTTCTCCCCTCCGGACGGAAAGCGTCAATAGTCGTCCCGCTGCGCTAAATGAAGTTGTCGCTTTCCAACTCCGTCGAGGAGAAAAATAGTATACTAACCTCGGACAGTAAATGAGAAAGCCTCAGATCACATGTTTGTTTTACATTTACAGAAAAGTAAGAAAGGTGTCAGACCTTATTAACAATTACATGAGGTCTGAGACCTTTCTTACTTTCCTGTCCTCGGTGTGTAATCTACTATAATTACAGTTTTCTTATCGTGTGGGCAGCAAGCCCTGGTGTAAGAATTTTATATAACGACTACTACCACCAGAGATAGTAGCTGGGACTATCGGCTTATGGTGCCACCCGACTCACGGAATCATTTTTCTTTTCAAACAATCAGCCGGCAATGTCCTAACCAACTGGGGAAAAACGCACAAAGTGACATATCACTAGGTGTCGGAATCGAACCCACGATCTCCGTGTCAAGAGCCTAATGCTCTTAACCATTAGACCACGGAGGTAGTTGCCGTGATTGGCACCGTGTAAACTTGGATGAGATGGGCCATTGTTAAAAGTGACAAATACCAACTTATCCAGATTAATCTGCAGGGTCAAAATTTTGGGGAGACGAATGCCTGATAGGAGAAGAACTTCCTGATAGGAGATGGCACCAAAAAAAGAAGAAAAAGCTTCGATATTTGATAGTTTCTAGTTTTCGAATCCCCAGCTCAAAGTTTCTTATTTTTTTAAATTTATAATTAAATTGACTTCTTGCTTGTGCGTTAGCACCGCATTTCCGTCAAGAAGTTTGAGGGAGATCTATCCAATCTCGAGGATTGTTTTTGAGTAAGAACACAACTGAGATGGATTGTGGAGCCTCGTGGCAGGCTGAAACGCGAACCGCGCGAACACCACGCGAAGACGAGTGTTCGGGGCAAACCCTGCAACGTGACATCACGGTCGTGAGTTATGTTTTATGTACCTATGTATTATTTTCACTAAAAATGTAGTTACTACCCGACTCGGTACTTACAACGCATTGCAAATTTTCCGCGATCCGTCTTGTAATTTCTGAATCACAACGAGACGGTACGCAAACTCGCGGAGGCCAAAGAAAACGACGTCACGGAAAACAACCAAAAAAACCAATTACCCCGAAATTAAACTAACAAACCCGTTGACATGTTGGTCAACAAACGCCAGGAAGCCCTGGCATTTTTCCAGAATGTTCGTGTCGCTGGGAGAGATTTCTTTTCTCTTCGCAATTCGGTCGATTGAATTGGCAATTGTACGGAACAGGGGTTCCCAAACTTTTCTTTATGACGTCTCCTTTGTGCAAACAAAAAATATCCACGCTCCCGGTGTCACAGTTTTATTAGGGTACCTGTAATAAAAGGAACGTGGAAGCGCGGCTGTGCTGTGAAAAAAACCCAAGTACTTCAAGCGAACGACCTTTTTGGACTACAAGTGCATTTCACCTCAACCAACCGACGGCATCGGACACCCTGGAGCCCCAGTTATGAACAGCGAGTGAACCGCTAGCCCGCTATTGTCGAACCCCTATATTCGAAGAGTGCGGATTTGAAAGCCTGCTCTTTAGACTCTGAGTAAACGAGTCACACCAGCCATAGCCTCCGGTGGCTATCGCGTGTGCGGTGACTGGCGGCGAGTCCTTACAAAATTTATGAAAAAGTGTATGAACTTGCTTGTCGCTGGTCACCGTTGGTTGTGGCCGGTGGCTCGTTTGCGCCGAGCCTTGTGTCTATGTAACCATGTTAATTTTCGGTATGTAGATTTACGAGTCGCGCTGCAGGTCTTGAGGAGGACGAACGCGTGCGTATTGGCCTGTGTGAGGCCTGCACGTGGCTCCACCATTTTGTATAGTACTAATGTGTTTTTTTTTTTTCAAAACAATACTTGAGACTACATAAATGACTTGACACTGGCCAAATTGCTACATAAGCAGAGTGCCATAAAATAAAAATAAAATGTAGATTTACATTATCTCGATTCGGCATTCTTACGGTGACCTGACTTTAGTCTAGCTATTATCGCTGCTACTTTCACATAGCTCGTCGTACGTGCCCCATTTTGCAAATCGTCGCGTCTCCCTTGGGGGGAAAAAGTGGGAAGCGCATATTTCCCACTTTGAAAACCAATGGTTTGGAACAAGACGTTAGTGATATCGATATGTCTGTCTCATTGGCAATTAGCAGATTCAAGCTTTCATTCGATACGCTCAGTCGATTTCGATTTCGGCGATTGCTTGATTACTGATAATATGGTCGATTGATATCTGTTCAAACATTTCGTTCACAAGAATTCCCTCTCTTCCTGGCGATTAATCCCATATGGTGGTGGTGTCAGCCTTCCGCATCTGTTCTCCGCCTTGCCATATTTCTGGCGTCGTCTTCGGAGACATTGCAATCGGTCATATCACTGCGAACGTGTTTATTCATTTAGTCTTCGGACGTCCTCGTGTTCTCTGTCCGGAATCGACAGTTGCAGTGCAATTTTATTTTATTTTATTTTTATTTTATTTTATTTGGGGAGCTTACAGCTATAACACAAATAATTCACAAATTTAGTTAGCTATAGGCCAATTACAAGCTTCCACATATAGGTTTCTACTTAACAAAATTGAAAACGCTTAAATGCTATTAACACTTAATGTTAATAATACACACTTAATGTTAATAATACAAAGGCTAGTGTTAATAATTGCTGATACTACTTAATATTTCCTACATAGTCGGGTGGCATTCGACTTTCGTTTCACGTGTCCAACCTAACCACCTAAGTCTAAGCTTATCTGCAATGTCACGTTGCGGATTCTATCGCGACGAGATCGCGACTCGTGACATTTCGGCTGTTTGTAGGAACAGTTCGGAAATGACTTTTTGTGGTTTTTTTGGTCACGCTACTTCTCTAACTAAATAGTCCTCATGCTATATCTAACTTAGCTGCCGTGCAGGAGGCGATGGTTCGATCCCCGTCCAAGCCTCGTACCAATGAGTTTTTCGGAATTTATGTGGGATTTGAATTTGTAACACCACTGGATTTTCGGTGAAGGAAAACATCGTGAGGAAACCTGCATGCTTCAATTTCACGGCGTGTATTGTACCCACTGTCCATTACAAGTGACGACGGGCTCACTCCCAGTCACACTGGACAGAGTTTCGCTACTACTGGTGAAACGTGGATGTTGAGCGGTTTCAGAATATCTCTGACTACCCCCTCGGGGAATATAGTCGTGAGCATATGCTATGCTATTTCTACTGATTCTCTTATCTATGGTAAGAGGTCTGGCTTTTGCCCTGAAATGGGATCCCACAGGCCAATGTCACAAATAAGGAACTAGATACTGCTCTGCTAACTAAAAGTTTCCGCGACATAATAGTAGGCCCATTCAAATCTATTTTTATAACAAGCGGAAGATACGTTTTGTATGCGTTATTTATTGCATTGCAGTTCGCATTCGCATGGTTACTAGACGGTACACGTGTAACTTAGATATTAATCTCTTCTATGCTATTCATCATCATCAGCTTATGTACACACGGCGACAGGTCAGGTTACCCTGTTTGGATTTTGAACTATTAGAAGTTGAACTGAACGCTGCGAATCGAGCGAGAGGGAGCGGTACGTTGTTGTTGTTTCGTCTCACGACACGCTGCGCCCGCGCCGGCAGCTGCGTCTATGGAAGCTCTCTACCGCACTATGCCGTGTTTTGTACGTAGTGTAGTTATGGGTATATAGGGCGCGTAACATGATGTGTCGCCGTGTGTAACACGTGCCACGGACGAAGAGGTTACTCATACAACCATTTTTACCATTTCGATCGACGTGTGTGATGTTACTACTTGTGTCGTATTGTTACTAAACTTGTGTAGTAACATTGCTACATGTAGACCGAACTGGTAACAAATGGTTGTATAGGTAGTCCACCACGCGTGCACAATCCGGATTGGTAGACTTCACATACGCTGAATTTCTTCTTCAGCGTATGCAGCGTTGGCACTACTTCAAACTTCTATAAAATGTTAAAGAAACATGGGTATAAAAATTAAAATACCTACCAATTTGTTACGCATGAACATTTATCTTGGCATAACATTAGCTGCAGTTTCAAAGTCCACGAAAACACTTTTTATCGCTTTATGCGGTTTCGCTTTGACGTTATCTTGAGATTCTGGTCGATTTGTTTCGATAAAATAAATGCGTAAATGGCGGTGAAGGTTGATGATGATACTGATACGATTGATATCATCACAATCTCATTATACTTACTTTTTCTCCAGATTAAATAACTTTTTTTTTTTTTAATAAACTTATTTCGTCCCATTGTTGGGCAAAGGTCTCAAACTTTTCCAGCCTTCTCTATCCCGTGCCATCAGTTGCCATCCCGCTTCGTGGGCATCCAGGTCATCGCGCCATCTTTTCATCGCCATCGCGCGGAAAGAAAGAACTACAGTGCGATTTTTGAAAATCATACGAGCGGTTCGGCAGTAGAAAGATGCATAATCTCCATAGTAATTCTGACATTTTCTACTGCCGAACCGCTCGTATGATTTTCAAAAATCGCACTGCTGGAATATCAATTTAAAAAATTCCCGGATGAAATCTACTATTTATATGATAGTCTACCAATCCGCATTGCCACGCGTGGTGGACTAACGCCCATACAGCCCCTTTTCTCCTTTTACGATTAATTTTGATTTTTCTTAAATCGTGGTAAAAAAAAACCAAATTGAATTATTCTTAAAAGTAAAATATTTCTAATGATACCTGATAGTCATACCACAGCACGCAGTATAACCACAGAGGACAATCCTCTGTGGCATAACTATATTAGTCCTCAGGTCCTCACAGTACGGCAACGGATGTACTTGCGCAGAGCAACAGTGGGGGGCAAGCGGGGAAGCGGGCGGCGCGGATTTTCTCAAGATCTGTATGAAGATTTTGGGATCGACTGCGCATGACTAAGTACCGGCGCGGCGTATTACGAGCGTTGCCATACTGTAAGAACTAATATAGTTATGCTGTGGCCATTCCCTGACTTATGTCTCAAAAGGTGTGATTTTTTTGAAGCCGCGTGATAATTGTAATACATTCCATATTAGCACGATAATTAAACTCATTGATGCGTGTATAAGTAAACAGCTAATGAATGCAATCGAGTGCATTGTTTATCAGACTCGATGTTTGACGTTAAATAATATATAACATGGCCTAGTTTTGGTATCGTATGTTGGAGACTTTATTCTGCATTTTGCACAACTTCAGTTTACTCTCACTTTCGTTTTACGATATATCGCGAACAATACAATATCTACAACGTGTTAATGAATAATCTTAACTATAATTAAACCGTAAAATCATTAAACCGTAAAATCATGAGGAATAAAAAAGTAGCGGTTCTCTTCATATAAATTCAAATAACATTCGATAGCGCGATTTAAAAACGTGCAGCGCCATCTATTGACAAAATTGTTAGTTTGTTTGTTTGTTCGCACATCACGCAAAAACTACTGAACCGATTTTGATGAAACTTTTTTTGTTTGATAGCTTATGATCTGACTTAAAATCTGGTATATAATTTGTGCGGACGAAGTCGCGGGAAAACACTAGTGAAGTATAAAAGTAAAGTAAAGTAAAAGTAAAATCTTTATTGTGCATAAATTTAGGTTTAACAATTTGCAGTATAGATGGATCGATTCTGAGGTTTCAGAATATCTCTGACTACCTCCTCGGGGAATATCCTTCTCCGGAAAGGACAAGTGCGTAGCACCCTCAACCAACGGAAGTGTTGGATGAGGCGAGAAGTATGTCAGAATCGTAGTGTGTGGCGAGCCGTAGAGTCTGCCTACTCCTATTAGTAGTTAGATAGTGGCGTGATTATATGTATGTATGTATGAAAGGCATCTAAAAACTCAACATTCTAGATCTAGAAACTATTTTGTATTCCACTTGCTACCAAAATTTTTTGCATTCGAACTTTTTATCAGCAATTCTTATCGGAAAATCTTAAAAGGACAAATACGATCAACACTCGAGATATACAACAGTATCGAGTGGTTTTTTATTTAGTTATCAATGTGTGTCATTGACATGTGTAAATACAAGGTAAACAGATAGTGTATCTGTTGTGAACAGTTGATAGGAGGACCTTGATTGTGCACACAGACGTAATAATAACAGAGTACACGGGAGTGTGCAATGTTCATAAACTAAGAGTCTACCCATCAAACTGAACAACTTTTACTATGGGAGCAAACCGATCGGAGCTAATAAAAAATGTGCTGTTCCATACTAAACTGCAATGCCTACTACTAGAATCAAATGTATGCAAAAGCCACTGACATATACTCTAGCGATAGACAAGCTCGTTCAAACAAACATGTCACACAAAACAACATAAAATGACACATTGCGGTCTGTCTTTGCCATAGTGATGAAGTGAACTCGGGTACGTCAATGCGGTGTGGGCACCGCATTCAGTGGAACATGTTGCTTCTATGAAAGGGCCCGTCTATCGCTAGAGTGTAAGTCAATGGCAACAGCAGATTTTCTTGCTCCGATCGGTTTGCTCCCATAGTAAAAGTTGTTCAGTTTGATGGGTAGACTCTTAGTTTAAAAGGATGCTTACCCGATATCAATTTCAACCTGTAATAGTTACTACGCTGCTGTACTCTACATTTACTATAGGTATTATCATACACTTAAACATTACGCAAAACTATGACGTTGTACTATTATTTGTGAACACACCTCTCGCTAAAATTCAAAGTAAACATTTCATATCAAAACATGTTTTGTTGACTATAAAAACCCGGTCACTGAGGACGTTTTGATCACAAAATTGATGCTAAATACTCAAATTGATAGATGATTTAGTAAACACGTAATAAACGTGATAAAAGTGTTTATTGTGGATCGAAGTCTAATATTGATTACTATTGTATACATAGCTTGATCTTTATAACGTCACCAATGTAAAATCCAATGCCTCAAAGCTCACGCACGATTGAGGATCTAGTAGATTTCAACTACTCTAGGAAATCTACGGATTTTTGTATGGAGCATGTTGAATTAATTTCACTTTAGGGGATTCTTTTAGAATATAGTAGATACCTACATACCTGAAAAACATAAATTCTCAATAATCCCCGATTTTTTATTGTGTATTATTGAATAATGAAGACATTTACAAAACATTAAATTTAGGTATGAACATAAAATGGAAAACTGGTGATTTTGTACAGGACGGCTTCGCTCAATATGTTTTACTTAAAACAATAATAATCCCCGGTTAATATCGTAAATTTTAGTAAATATTTAATATTTTGTAAGTATTCAAAAATTACAACCTCAAAACTTAACTTATTATTTATTATTTACTGTTTGTTTGTACACATTAAATTTGCCTTGTGATAATTAACTGTCTCTTTTGCTGGTATGCTGGAAGAAATATCTTTGGAAATAAGCTTGCCCTTTGTACATTTATATAGATTTTTAGGTATTTCTCAGGGTCCTGAGCCTGTATAACCACGAAAAACTAAGACAAAAATACGTTCAAACACAATTTACTAAAGTGTCTTTAATGCAATCTCAAACCGTATTTTCCCCGACTATACGGCGACTGCAAATCTTTTCAGAAACCGGCCAAGAGCGTGTCGGACTTGCGTCCCAATGCAGGTCAGTCATGAATAAGCGTATGAGAGCGGGCGTTACCACTTTACCCTATTACTATTGTTTATGAATAGATTAGGCACGTTTCCTGCCTTTAAAAATAAAATAATGTGATAGAGTAAATGCTTACTTCATTATCTTTATTATGGTGAAACTATGTCAAACTATGTCATGACGAGTTCACCACAGACCATTAAATAGTAGTTAGAGGTTGTATAATTGCACCACTTCGATACATAGTATAATTAGTTCAATACACATGTCACGCACGCACGCACGGAGTCCGCGACGTAGCTGATAAAATTCAGGAAAATCTACTTAGATGGTTTGGTCATGTAAAAAGAAGACCACCTGAGTATATAGGCAACAAAGCAATGGATTTCACCCTACCAGGTCAACGTAGCGTAGGCAGGCCAAAACTCAGATTGTCTGATGTTGTAAAGAAGGAAATGAACAACTGCGGGCTCTCCATCGACGATGTTCAGGATAGAGCGAAGTGGAAGAAACAGACTAGGAAAGCAGAACCAGCTACCCAGCGGGACAGCAGCTAGGAAGATGACACATGTCACGCACATAATACTCGTATCACAGACACAGATTTAAAAGAAGAACCAGACGTAATGTCATCTAATCATGAGTGAAGCACCCATTTCTTTTGTGTGCGTGCTGTCACGCGGTACATAAGGTGATGGGTTGTAGGACCGGCGCCTAGAGCTAGTGAATCTGTGTGAGTGTAGGTCCCTTGTAGAACAAACGAGATTGTATTACCTTGCATGCTTCACATCTTTCGAGTGCAATATTCTGTCCGTATTTCTTTCAAGTCCGTGATCACAGATCGAACTTTTGTATGATTAGTTTAAATGTTTAGATTAATGCAACTGTCTATACCTACTTACTTTCTGTACCTATATTATTTACTAGTTTTTACGGTTCTCGTGACGTATTTCCTGAAAAATAAATGATTCTGTTCTATACAATATGACGTGGCCTACTTAATCAAGAATTACAACATCACGAAAACATGTTTATCAGTTTAAATCACGATTTACCTAGAATAACTCATACTACGTCATCCATTACCAAAATATTTACCGAACGCCTACCTAGGTCCCGCGTAATGTATTTATTCTAAGTACTTATCTACATTTTCTAGAAAAACACTTGTTCGATACGAGAAATGTAAACAGAAAATTTTCCCAAATTACTGTCTAGTTTGTTGCTGTGAATAAAAATAACATTTGTGATGCCTGGCTTAGAATTCAGATTAGATTAGGTACTTTCTTTGTTCTCGTGAGATACGTCAGAGAACTAAAGTGGTTGATATAGAGCGCTGAAAGCAAGCTGAAGCACAGATGCCATGCGAGACTGCATCCATAAGTGGTAGATATTCCAACAATTCGTACAAAAAGGTTCGCAATTTCGCATCCTCTTTTATAATTAGAATCGGAAAGATTTGGAACTCTCTCCCTGCGTCTGTCTTTCCAAGAGAATACAATCAGGACATTTTTATGAGCGCGTTACATCCTGGGCTTCGTCTACGCTTTCCATCAGGTGAGCTGAAGCCAAGCGCAAGCCCGTTTTGAATAAAAAAAATCAAAAATAAAGATTAATAAAGAGGGCCTTTCCACCAAAGCTGGAGTGCTATTTTTGAATCGTGAGATTCAAAATCATGACCGAATGAATGCAGAGACTTCATACCCGTCGACTTGCAAACGGGAGATAGCAATAAGAAAAAAAACATGGCTATTAGAGAGCAAATTCCAGAGGTCATTTATGGCAGAGTTGAAGACCCTACCGCAAAATTACCAAAAATAATAATATAACATTACAAAAAAAATATAGGAACCTAACATTATTGTACTGAAACTATCCCTTTTGAGCGAAGTACCTAAAACGCACCATGCCTAAGAAGCAAAATGCCTAGAGTCAATGTCTAAAACACAGGATGTGACCTATTTTGCTTCCAGTAATATTCCAGTATGGCAAAAACATCTGAACGCACGGAACTTATTCCTAGTTGCAACAAGATCTATGTAATAAGGGACACCAGAAAACGATTTTATTGAGTCAAGCATGGTCTGGCGCTCGGCGTACCAGAGCTCACACTCCCAGAGAATATGATGAGCGGTTTGTTCGAACTCGTTACCGTCAACAGAACATTCACATAAAGGTGACGCAACCAATTTAAAACAAAATAGCTTTCCGTTAAGGGGATATAATTCCGAGCGCGCTCCATACAAACGTACTATGGTGATATTTTCTATACTAACCAATTAAAGTCAATGAAATTTTGCAGAAACAATCTAGAAACAAATTTCTATGCTTGTATGGAGTCAGATTTTCGTTAAAATGTATAGTTTTCAAGTTACAGTGCCTCAAAGATTTCCATACAAATCTTAAATTAATCCTAGAATTTTAACGAAAATCGGACTCCATACAAGCATAGAGATTTGTTTCCAGATTGTTTCTGCAAAATTTCATTGACTTTAATTGGTTAGTATTGAAAATATCACCATAGTACGTTTGTATGCAGCGCGCATTTTCGCTCTCGGAATAATATTCTCTTAAAGTTACCATGTCCAGTCAGAAATTGGCAACGCAGTGATCTATTTCTAGCCACGTATGGTCAAGACGTTCGCTCACTCGCAAGTCGCAACCCTTGCTTACTTGCATTGCATATGCATTGCATCCTTTGCACGCATCCTGCGCACACATATCCTGCTCGCATTGCATATAAAAAACCTCGCTTTTGCTTCAATTCCTTGTATCGGAGGAAATTGTTCAGGGCTGCAATCGAGGTAAATATTCGGACCGTTTGAACCGTGATCGGACTACGTACAAACCATAACTTTTGACACATTTGTTATTGCGCTAATCGCGGTACTGCTCTTGACAGACGTTAATGGCTGTCAGTTACATAGAGTATAGCGCGATGCGGAATTCAGCACAGTTGAATAGTAATTGGATTGCAATGTTATTAGAACTGAAATTGGATAAGAATAGAACTTCGATGTTCTTAGCACAATCGGGCTCCTGTATCATGACTAAAATCATCCTATAAACATGTCTTCACTTACACCTTGTTGTGAGCGCTAGGTTAACATAAACGAGAAAAAAAATAAACATTACTTTCCGTTAACACTGTTTTTCTCTATACCTCCCCATTACACAGCTGATTCACATCACGTCAACACATCTATACATACAATACATAGCTACGTATACAAGTTGGACTTTGTCCACGACACGGTGACCGAACTATCCTAATATCAAGGTCAGACTTGTGTATAAATAAAGCGAAAAGTGCAAAGTCCGTTGTACTCTGGTGCTACGTCAATTTGTTATGGATTCGTTCTGCATGTCATTGCCATTTTTTTTCTTAAGTTTTGCCGCAAATTGCGGCTTTACAATACTATACTGTGTTTTGTGTTCAGATTATAAAACTGAACCACTTTCAATATGTGATACTAACAGTAACCATGAAATCTTGAATAAAATCATAGCTGATTTAAATAATAATATACAATAAATAAATAACGCTCACAGGCACATACATTGTAATGATCCCAAACTAGCACTAAAGGCTTTTATTATGGAAACCATACAACAACGGCACGAACATATAACATCCATGACCGAACCGGGATTCGAACCCAGGACCCTGGTTTGGCAGTCCGGCGTGGTAACCATTACACCAACCGGGTCATCATCAAATTTATCAAGTCGACGGATTTGTTTTTGTAATCTTTGTCATTCATAATATTTATAATCAACAATGTTGTATAAAAATTTAAAAATACGATTGAGGGCAGCACTGGAGGCTCACAATGAAAATACATATTGTTCCTTTTAATTAATTAAAATTACCTACGTTTTGTTATTTCGTTTTCTTTGTCAGACATCTGTGTTTTTGTGGTGATCTTGTTGTAAATTACCACCTACTTACCCAATATACAGGGTGTTTCATAAGTAAAAATAAATTTTTAAAATTCTTAATGGGGTTGTTTACACCGTCAAACTGAACATCTTTTTCTATGGGACCTACATCGAATACGCGAAATAAAAATCAGCTCTTTCATAAAAAACTGCAAACCAACTCAAGCCAAATGTATGGGACCGCTGATTTTGTTTTCGCGATTTCGATGTTGGTCCCATAGAGAAAGTTGTTCAGTTTGATGGTCTGACCATCCCCTTAAAAAAGTGTCAGCATATTAAGAAGGACCCTGTAAATACAATTTTTAACACAGTTTCATTCCCTCTCTTGTCACCCACATTACAATTTGCTGATTACTTATAATTTCTAGAAAACGTAACCTCTGATTGAGAGCGGTTGATAACCTTTGGTATCTTTTATATAAATTATAGTTTGTAAACAGAAATTAAGTATTGTTTTGGACGCTGGTGTATGCTGGACAACGTATGTTGTAATATGAATGAATAAATATGATACTATGAATCTACACTTTGTTAGGCGGTTCTGACACACCTCTATAATTGCTTCCTTTAGGAACATGCATCTTGTCATACATTTCTGTCAATTTCGGCTACTTTTAATAAGTCTGCCTCTACCAATGCTTTCTTCCACACACGCCTTATAATATATCTGTTTCGTAAGTCGACTTTCATTTATCTTTTCGTTATGTCCAAACCATCGAAGCATTCCTTCCTCTACTTTAACCACCACATCTTCATTCAAACCACACTTTTAAAGTCGGTTTTTAATTTAAAATTCCTATACTATACTATAATACAGGGTGGCCCAAAAGTCATGGATCAAACGAAGTGAGGTGATAGCTGAGCTCGTTTCCAACCAAAAAGGTGAAGTCAGTTGGGGTCCCATTGTTGATGGTTCAAAAACTACACTGTATTTTCTACTTTTTGAGAAAAAGTCGACTTGTCACTACAAAAATACTAATTTCAAAAAAACTATGTAACATTTTCAACTTTTTATTTTAATTTCATGTTCCTGAAAGATGTAGGTACCTTTGTAAGGAGACCATTTCAAATGAAATCACCAGCGTGTATGATTAGAAGGAGACGATTTTGTGACGGACAATCATTTTCTTGAAAACAATTGCCTGAATTTTTTTTTTTTTTTTAAATATCGCTCACAGGCACATACATTGTAATGATCCCAAACAAGCACTAAAGGCTTTTATTATGGAAACCATACAACAACGGCACGAACATATAACATCCATGACCGAACCGGGATTCGAACCCAGGACCCTGGTTTGGCAGTCCGGCGTGGTAACCATTACACCAACGCGTACACCAATTACCAACCATTACACCATTACGTCAAATTCAGAAGCATCTGTGGAAAAAAACTTTACCATAGAAAAGTGACCCCGTATTAAAAAAAAATTACGCAACTCATGCAGATTCTAAAACTGTAAAATGTAAGAAGGTATATTGTATTTCCTATATACGAAAACATTAGCATCAGAAAGTAGGTGAGCGCAATTAAAATGCAAGAGCATTGTTTGTTCGATTAATTCATACATTATTTATCATAACGTAATCGATATCTAGTTTTATTTAACTCGACGCATTTGTCCTGGGTAGATAGAGTATTTAGTGTCAAACATGTACGCACGGCGACAGATCAACCTACCCATAGTTGGACCTTGTGTTCATGAACATAGAGTTCAACTATGGGTAGGTTGATCTGTCGCCGTGTGTACAGTACTGTACTGTGACTGTGACTGAGATAAGAAATAATTACCTCTTTGTTTTTGCATTGCTAATTGAAAAGGCCATGGGATCGAGCCCATACAGCCATGACAGACGTAAACAGTTTCAAATTAATGATTAAAATGATTTGTAAATTATCAAATATTCTTAAAACATGTGTTGGTATTTTTCGATCATCTTTTCCCTCTTTATTTTTTTAAGAAACACATTCTTAAATTTTATTTCTTTTTATTCGAAAAACTTAAAACTTACAATCACAATAATAGTTCTGTTAAAGCTATAGTACAAACTGAGCCAATTACAAGTTTTCACCAGTAGTATTAAAATATGCAATTAAAAATATTTTAAGAAGCCATTTAGCTAAGATAAATTATGATTCTAGGAATATTTTATTCGAAAAAGAAACGAGAAACTTATATCATTCCATCAAATCGAGATAAAACCATAAAAATGCTATAACTACCATAATAACAAAGATTTCAAGGTGAACCACTACAGAAAACAGAAGATTAATTAATGGTAAAACTTATTATCTTGTTTGTTACATAATAGACGGACGGAGAGATATACGAAGGACTGCGAAGGTAGTAATCTCTCTCTATACAAAATTAAAAAACAATATTGAGTCCTGAAAAAATGAAAACGATTTTACACAGCTTTTTAGTGTTCCTTGCTAAAATTGACAAAACGGAACACTTATGAAATCCGAATTTCCTATTGGTTTCTTTGGGAAAGTTGTTGAGTGTCATGGGTACAATCACCCCTTAAAGAAATGCAGCTGTTTACCCTAACACCCTGTATTTATAGCAATTTGTGTTTGTTTCAATCACCAATATCTTCTAGACTAAATCGATTTATTTTCTGACTCAATGGTTTAGAAAACAAGATGTGGGTATTGCAAATTGATATTTAAATTGTTTCAGAACAATGACTGGTTTTTAGGGTTCCGAAGTCAACAAGGAACCCTTATAGTTTCGCCATGTCCGTCCGTCCGTCCGTCCGTCTGTCCGCGGCTTAGCTCAGAGACGCTTAGTACTAGAAAGCTGTAATTTGGCATGGGTACACATATTAATCACGCCGAGAAAGTGGTAAAAAAAAATTTTGAAAAAATTTTTTTTTTAGGGTACCTCCCCTACCCGTGAAGTGGGGACGCAATTTTTTTTTCTCGTCTATCCCATGGTGTGGGGTATCGTTGGATAGGTCTTTTAAAAATACGGTGGGTGTGGGAAAACCATTTTTCGATTTAGGGATCCGTTAGCGAAATATTAAGCTTTAAGGTGCTAATTTTTGTTAGAGTCGAGTGTCCCTCCCCCTCTGCCAGCTAAAAGGTTGTTTCTAAATATGTGGAAAAAATCATGGCAGTAGTGTATATAATGAAATTAAAAGGAAAACTATCACCGCTAAGTTAGCTTTACAATTTAACGAGTAATAGTCGACCAACTTAAAAAAAGTACTTTTTAGACTTTATTAGCCGTCAAACCGTAGTATAAAACAAAAAGCCCCCTTCTAAGTTCGTATATTGTGACGGGCAACTACGGAACCCTACCCTGCGCGTGGCCCGACACGCACTTGGCCAGTTTTATTATTAACATTGGATTGGTTCGATTATTATTTTAATTAAATTCAGGTCAAATCTCTTACATTACAAAGCATTTTCCTTTATCATATACGTAACTTCGATATAGAATAGTACTTTCGGTATTGCAAACTATCGCCGAAGTTAAGCAACATCAGGTCCGGTCAGTCTTTGGATGGGTGACCGTCAGTCGAATTTCATCTCGAGCGTCTCCGTGCTTCGGAAAGCATGCTAAGCTGTTGGTCCCGGATAGTTCTGTCAGATGGTAGTGTAACTATTCGTTAAGACGCTGTTATTCGGTCGAGGCCGTTTTTTGAACACGAACGAAAGTGTTTTAAACTGTGTTTTAAAGTCTGAAATTAAAAAATGTCTTATTTAAGGATCGGGCGGATGGGCGACTGTTCTCAATTACACGATTAGATTAAGTTTACTAGATAGAAAAACATCCCAAAGTTACCCCTTTTTGTTATGTTTTTTCAATGATTAAACTGCTGATATTTAACTTTTTATTCTTGTACTTAACTAAATACATTAAATATTTCTAGTGAACTCAGAAGAATTTTTAGCTTAGAAACTCCCATGAGCAAAGATATTGACGAAAAACACGTTTTTTTGCGATCCTGCTTACAATTGGAGCGGGATGGCTAATTGTAAACTTGTGCTTGCAAGAAAGAGACGCTTGCACTGGGATAACCTGGCCTTAAGTGTAGGGACACACCTGCGGAACGTTCGGCGCCGAACCTTCAGTTGAATACGCGTCTACTGGGGAAAATGGCGCGTACTTGGTGTGTTGCCGGTATAGGGAAATGCGTTGCGCACGTATTCAACCGAACTTTCAGCGCCGAACGTTCCGCAGGTGTGTCCCTACACTAAGATCCTATAGGTGGCTTCAAGATTCTCTGACAGCAAGTTGTCTGCCTCCGTGGTCTAATGGTTAGAGCATTGGGCTCTTGACACGGAGGTCGTGGGTTCGATTCCCACGGGGGGCACCTAGTGAAATGTCACTTTGTGCGTTTTTCCCCAGTTGGTTAGGACATTGCAGGCTGAGTCACCTGATTGTCTGAAAAGAAAGATGATTCCGTGCTTCGGATGGCACGTTAAGCTGTTGGTCCCGGCTACTATCACTGGTGGTAGTAGTCGTACATAAAAACCACGTCAGAGGCCGTAAGGCGGTTTGAATAAACTCTGACACCAGGGCTTTGCAGCCCACTCGATAAGAAGAAGCAAGTTGTATACTTGCCTCCACCAATCCGCACTTGGCCCGCGTGGTGGAGTTTTCCCCACTCCCTCTCACCCTTATTCGTGAGAGAAGGTCTTTGCCCTCCAGTGGGATCCTTCATTCTATAACTTACGTATTACTGAGTGGATTAACGTTCTGTATGTTTGTTCCAGGTCTGAACGCGTGTGAGAGAAAGTCATTCCTGTTCCTGAGGAAGGAACTGCCTGTCAGGTAAACATTGTTATACTGCTGTTATACGACCTATTCCTTAAAAAAGGTCGTACTGTAAGGCAGAGCCCGAACGACATAAACAGGGTGTTACATAAGTAAGAATAAATTTTTAAAACTCTTAAGGGGGTTGTTAAGACCGTCAAACTGAACAACTTTCTCTTTAGGACCAACATCGAAATAGCGAAAAAAAAAATCGGATATCCCGTACATATTTTTAGCTCGAGTCGATTTGTAGAGTATAGAACATATTTTTTTATATCGCGATTTCGATAATGGTCCCATAGTGAAAGTTGTTCAGTTTGATGGTCTAAACCACCCCCTTAAATGTTTATGTACGAAAGAGATATATGGAGCTAAAATGAGAGGATGTGTCGGCAGAGGGCGCCCTCGTAGGACGTATTCTGATCAAATCAGTTGCGTCCTACAAAAAGGGGAGGTGCGGAGTACTCGAAACCGACGGGCATGTATGAAGAGATGTATGGATGTGAATGAGGCAAAAGATGTATGTAAGGATCGTAGTAGATGGCGCGCTCTGGTCTCTGCCTACCCCAGTGGGAAAGAGGCGTGACGTTATGATAGATATAGATAGAAAATCGACGAAATCAGCATTTCGTATTCCCCAGTTTTCTCCTCCAAAACTAAACCGATTTTAAAAATTCTTTCAAAAATAATATGAGAAAGAGTTTGGCTATGTCCGTACGTTTTGCTTTTTTTGTTTATATTCGTCTTTGTTTACTCGATGTCTGAAAACGGACGGTAAAATGGGTAATTTTTGAAGGTCCCTAGTTCTTACAGTAATTAATTAATGCAAAAAAACAAAACATAAGGACATGGCAGAGGTGACATAGATTGTATGGTAAAAAAATATTTGCTCTAGTGTTATTTATTATCCAGGGAGAAAACAGGGGAATACGTTTGTATGGAGAAAACTGTACTCGTCTATCCTCTTAAAGTAAGTAGGTGCCTAATAATGAGGCATTCAATAACAAAATTAAAATGAATGCTTGACGATAAGCGCGTGCGTCGATAGCTAAACGATACACAATCACGTGACTCACTGTTTACGATCGAGTCAAGGTCCGCTGCCATATGTATGTAAGGTACACACGGCGGCACATCGAGCTACGCAAAACCAAAATAAGCTGGCCGCGCGTAGGTAGAATAATGTATAATGTCGCGCGGCCACCTTATGTTTGTTTTTCGTAGCTTTATGTGTCGCCGTGTGTACATCGAGACACGTGGTGCAGGTGGTATTCTTGTTTTGGTTTAGTGCTGGAATGATCTCGAGGATTCGAGTCTCGTGAAATCGAAACGTAGTCTCTCATTATTATCATTAGAGATATATCACCATACGATGAAGGCGAAAGGTTATCGTTTGCTGTATATTTACGTGTTGATACACATAATTTAACATACATACATAAACTTGCTAGGGTCGTTCCGTATTCCGTATTCAGACTCTTGGGTTATCTATCTCTAACTTGCTCAACGCTTAGCTGACAGCATCGGTGGCGCGTTGCGGAGAGGTATGGATGGACACTCAATCGTGTTCGTGAGGGTCCGGGTTCAAATCCGCACGGACGACATGCCATGTATGTACCAATGAGTTTTTGATATGTACACACGGCGACAGGTCAGGTTACCCGGTTTGGATTTTGAACTATTAGAAAGCTGCGAATCGTGCGAGAGGTTGCGGTATGTTGTTGTTGTTTCGTCTCACGGCACGCTGCGCCCGCGCCGGCAGCGGTTTCTAACAGGCTCTCTACCGCACTATTTTGTGTTTTGTACGTAGTGTAGTTATGGGTGCGTAACATGATGTGTCGCCGTGTGTACGAAATACAGATTGCACTCAAACGGTGAAGGAAAACATCGGGAGGAAACCTGCATACGTGATGTCCATATACCCTCCATGAGAGTACGCCTGTGCCCTGCAGTGGGACGTATTATAGGCTAATGATGAATAACCTAATGAAAAGACAGAATGAATGGGTGAAAATGGGTTGTCATCATCATCATCAGCCTATCATCGTCCACTGCTGAACATAGGCCTCTCCCAAGGCGCGCCACAAGACTCTGTCTTCTGACTTCCTCATCCAGTCGCTCCCCGCTACCTTTTTAAGGTCGTCTGTCCAGCGGGCAGCAGGGCGTCCCACACTACGCCTACCAGTTCGTGGTCTCCATTCTAGAACTCTGACACCCCATCGGTTGTCAGTTCATCGGGTGAAAATGGGTACCTGTTATTTCCTCGTCGAAATGAGTTAGAATCGAGATGGAGAAACCAATGGTAGCGCTGTCATTGTCACGTATAGTATCAGATCCAAGGTTGGACGATTAAATTCTAGACAGGATGCGTTTGTGCATTACATAAATACATATAATATAATGCAACTAGAGTCATTAAGTTGATATACCTACATATGTTCAGAGATGAAGTACCTATGTTATGTTATGTTATATATTTTTCAACACACTTGCTCATATAAATGGCTCTTATTTCACCGCAATTAGGCACATAATGACACCTGTAATCAAGCTGTGACTTTTTCATTACTATTATTCACTAGTGAGTTATAGGGTTTTCATTACTATTATTTACAACTGAGTTATATGTTTTTTTTATTGGTAGAGTTGCTTTGTTCTTTAAAAATATTCGATACAAAAAAGATCGTGTTCAATAGTACAAAATAAACTTTTTAGAATAGCATAAGCATATGCTCACGACTATATGCCCCGAGGGCGTAGTCAGAGATATTCTGAAACCTCAGAACGTCCATCGTCGAACATCTACGTTTCACCAGTAGTACCGGAACTCACCAAAATTACACACTTGTACCATAATGTAGGTAATGCTATAGGAAGTTTAACTTCCACGGTCATAATAGTAGATTACACACCGAGGACAGGAAAGTAAGAAAGGTCTCAGATCTCATGTAATTGTAACAAACATGTGATCTGAGGCTTTCTTATTGACTGTCCGAGGTTAGAATAATATTTTTATTCTCGACGGAGGTGAAAGCGACAACTTCGTTTAGCGCAGCGGGACGATAATTGACGCTTTACGTCCGGAGGGATGAAAATACACATTAATATCTAGTTATTATCTAAGTATTTTATTATGGCTAGAATTATTGATAACCCTACTATAATTCATCATCATCATCATCAGCTTACATACGTCCCACTGCAGGACATAGGCCTACCCACAAGGATGGTGTAAGTATAGGGTATTAGTGCCCAACTATAAAAACTATCTGTAAACTCGGAATATACAGGGTGTAATGCGTTACATATTACCGATGGGGTGTCAGAGTTCTAGAGTGGAGACAGCGAACTGGTAGGCGTAGTGTGGGACGCCCTGCTGCCCGCTGGACAGACGACCTTAAGAGAATATTATTCCGAGAACGAAATTGCGCGCTGCATACAAACGTACTATGGTGATATTTTCAATACTAACCAATTAAAGTCAATGAAACTTTGCAGAAACAATCTAGAAACAAATTTCTATGCTTCTATAGAGTCAGATTTTCGTTAAAATATACAGTTTCAATGCTAGGATTAATTTAAGATTTGTATGGAAATCTTTAAGGCACTGTAACTTGAAAACTATATATTTTACGAAAATCTGACTCCATACAAGCATAGAAATTTGTTTCTAGATTGTTTCTGCAAAATTTCATTGACTTTAATTGGTTAGTATTGAAAATATCACCTTAGTACGTTTGTATGGAGCGCGGTCCGAATAATATACCCGGGGAGTAAAGTAAAGTAGCGGGGAGCGACTGGATGAGGAAGGCCGAGGACAGAGTTTTGTGGCGCGCCTTGGGAGAGGCCTATGTCCAACAGTGGACGATGATAGGCTGATGATGATGATGATGAATGCGTTACATATTAAGGGGCTCAAACTGAACAACTTTTACTTTAGGACTAAGTTTGAAAAAGCGAAAATACTGCAGTTATTTTTCCGCTATTTCAATGTGGGTCCCATAGTGAATAGTGCCCAGTTTTATGGTATGAAACACCCCTCAAGTATGTAGGTAACGTATTTAATTTTACTCCCTGTAGAATAAAACAGAACTGAACAATTTTCGCTATGGAACCATTACAAAAATTTCATATAATATAAGCTGATAATTATTATGTTGCTAATGCCCAAAAATAAAACTCGAACAGCAAATTGAAACTACTTCAACTAATTGCTACCAACAGATGCGTTTACGTTTAATTAATAACTGTCATTATTCATAATGAAAACGTCCTTTAACACCGGATAAGCAATTAAAAGCATTATCATGGAATATATGCATAGCGTATGCTTACGACTATATTCCCCGAGGGGGTAATCAGAGATATTCTGAAACCTCAGAACATCCACGTTTCACCAGTAGTACCGAAACTCTGCCCAGTGTGACGGGGGGTGAGCCCGTTGCCACTATACAGGGTCCTTCTTAATATGCTGACACTTTTTTAAGGGGATGTTCAGACCATCAAACTGAACAACTTTCTCTATGGGACCAACATCGAAATCGCGAAAAAAACAGCAGTCCCATACATTTGGCTCAAGTATGTTTTCAGTATTGTATGGAAGAGCTTATATTTCTTTTGATTTCGATGTTGGTCCCATAGAGAAAGTTATTGAGAGGGACTTCACATACGCATCAGAATTTCTTCTTCATCGTATACAGGTTTCCTCAGTTAATTATTACAGAATTATAGATTATGGTTCACCTCTGATCATGTTATTTGTGTTATTTCCTTATAATTTTCATCATGGGTTTTCCTAACAATTTTCCTTCCGCACACAATTGCTACAGTACAAAAAAGACAATTATGTTAGAGGTAATTACTCGTCATGGGGTTTTTCATGGTATAAAATTTTTTTAATAAGCAGAAAACTTTTCTACTCTGATCAGGAAATGAGAGAAGTTTTCACAAATATTGATCCAGGAATAAACAAAAGATTAAGAAAACACTCAATCCATCTTTAAAACCTTAACCAACTCTATTCCTCTCTCTCTTCCAGACTGGCGAACATAATGAAAGAGATAGCGCTACTACCAGAAAACCTGCTTCGGATGCCATCAGTGGGCCTCGTGAACCAATGGTACGAGCGGTCCTTCGAGGAGATCATACAGTTTGAGAAGATGGAACCCGAGCAGAAAGTCTTGAGTCAGTAAGTAACTTTCCGCGAGCAACCTGCCCTGTCCATTGCCACTTTAGATCAGCAATTCTTTGGGCTATGTCAGCTACTCTAGTTTTTCCGCAAATCTCTTCATTTCTAATTTGATCTCGCTTTCGATCCACTTGCCCCTCTAGCTTAATGTTAGTTTAGTTACGGGGAGCGAGCCGAGCCGATAAATGAGACAACGTGTAGTCCGAAAGAGCGTATATTGCCAACTGGTGGTGACGAAGCCACCGCACTATCCTCTAGATACCTAACCCTTTAACAATTCTTCAGGCTGTGTCGTTCTCTCGTTCTTCTACGAATCTCTTGTTCTTATACGTATCTGTTAATTCCTGATCTAGGATATTTGGAACCACACGGCACCTAATCGTAGCTTTTATATCTTCATTGCAGGTTCTGTGAGCGTCTCGTCCACATTCGCAACCGTCACGCCGACGTTGTACAGACCATGGCGCAAGGTGTGCTGGAACTGAAGGAGTCCCACGAAGTCGATTCAGGCATTGAGAATTCAATACAGTACTTCCTGGACAGATTCTACATGAGCAGAATATCTATTCGGATGTTGATTAATCAGCATAGTAAGTATCTTGGAGTATTTCGCTAGATTTATATGTCTAAAATGAAGGTTGAGGGATGTGAAGTCTACCAATCCGCCTCCTTGAGGATAGGCCTGTGCCCTGAAGTGGGACGATATGTATGTATTAACTAAGTAATCGTGAAGGTGAAGGTTGACAGCCATTTTGTGTTTCAGAGGTCTGACGTTTTGATTTTAAGTCTTGCTGAAATATAGCCGGCGTATGAATTTAGAATTGCTTGCACAATCTTCGCATCATAATCAACCACAATATTACTAAACTCAAACTCAAAATAATTTATTCAATATAGGAGCTTGAAGCACAATTATTAAACGACAATTCTTTTTTTTTTTTTTTTTTTACTTCTGCTGGGGGCTTAGCTTGGAAGTGTTTGGGACTTTAGAAGAACGATCAAAAGACAAGACAGAATCAAAACATAGATTTCCTTCTATAACTCCCAAGAGTTTGGTTTGTTTGGAAGTAATGAGGGATTTTCAAAAAGCCATTAATAAAGAAAAAGTAGTTCCTAATGGCTCGATAGATGGCGTTGACGAGACAGGGGCGAGCGACCTTACAGATAATAAAATACAATAAAATAGTAAGAATTTGTGTTTTTAAGTAAACAGGGATGCATGGAGAGAGCGGAGGGAGGCCTTTGCCCAACAATGGGACACCGACGGCTGATATAATAAAAAAATAAGTAAACAGCAATATGAGCGTATATTTCGTCAACGGATGCGTCTGACTCAGTGACATGCATTTTTGTTTACTTTTTAGCCTAAAATTTTCGTCTTCGGTCCCCTCTCTGGTCAACGCCATCTATTGCCAGTATGCTGAACTACGTTTTACTAGCTGTCAGAAAACTCCTCATTATGGTCCCAAACAGGAAGCGCGATATAACTATGCGGCATCAAAGCTCTCCATCTCTTTGTGGACATGTGAGCGAGATAAAACCGCGACAGAGCTTTTAGCCTCTGGTCATGAGGCTAATAACTTTCTCTCTTGACAGGCTCTTTGGCAATAGTATTAGCTTGATGTAGTACACAATACAGGCATTGTACATAACCTATAGGCCAGTGATAATGATGTTTAGTGTACATCTAATCTCAAAGAACATCTATCCCAAATCAAGCTTATCTGTTCCCAGCTCTCCTGTTCGGTGAACAAATAGGTGCTAAGCAGGCATCCGTCAACGGCATGGGCAACGGTGGTCGTCACATCGGCTCCATAGACCCGGCGTGCGACGTGGTGGCGGTCGTGCGAGATGCGTACGAGAACGCGAGGTTCCTCTGCGATAGTTACTACCTGGCTTCGCCTGAGCTGGAGCTGTTGCAGTGTGGAGGTTAGTACCCATTTATTCTTGGGGTTCAATTGCCTCAAGGTGGACCAGTTTTGTCAAGCTGGCATATGGACAGTCTGTCAGATGTGTCCTCTTGAGGGGCAAATAATAAAATCATAATAAAAACGTAGACATCTTTCGCAACTACACACCTAAAAAGGTAGTCAGTACTCGTAGTTGTAGCAATGCTTCTGAACACACGGAAAGTAAATACGATCGTGAGGATATGCATTAGTCAAATTCCAAAACGAGAAATCTTAGCATAAGCATATGCTCACGACTATATTCCCCGACGGGGTAGTCAGAGAGAGATATTCTAAAACCTCAGAACATCCACGTTTCACCAGTAGCACCGAAACTCTGTCCAGTGTGACGGGGAGTGAGCCCGTCGCCATTTGTAATGGAAAGTGGGTACAATACATGCCTTGAAATTGAAGCATGCAGATTTCCTCACGATGTTTTCCTTGACCGAAAAGCCAGTTGTGTTACAAATCGTACATGAATTCGAGCGAGTCAGTCTGGACGGGGATCGAACCATCGCCTCCTGCGTGGCAGGCAAGGTTACTCGCCACTGGACCACCACCACCACGAGGAATGTTAACTATTATAAAACTATTACTAAAAAAAGCCGTGGTGGTCCAGTGGCGAGTAACCTTGCCTGCCGTGCAGGAGGCGATATGGTTCGATCCCCGTCCAGGCTGACTCGTACCAATGAGTTTTTCGGAATTTATGTACGATTTGTAACACCACTGGCTTTTCGGTGAAGGAAAACATCGTGAGGAAACCTGCATGCTTCAATTTCGAGGCATGTATTGTACCCACTGTCCATTATAAGTGGCGACGGGCTCACCCCCCGTCACACTGGACGGAGTTTCGGTACTACTGGTGAAACGTGGATATTCTGAGGTTTCAGAATATCTCTGACTACCCCCTCGAGGAATATAGTCGTGAATATATTATGCTATGCTATGCATAAAACTATTATTATAGAACTGAAATGTGTCTATTTAAGATATTTACAAGAAAAAGATGACGATATGGTTTTTAGACGCCCCTGACTCCAAATCAAATTTTTTTCATCACGCAAAAACTACTGAACCGATTTTCATGAAACTTTTTTGTTAGTGAGCTAATGATTTGACTTAAATTTTGGTATAATATAATTTGTGCGGACGAAGTCGTGAGTCGAAGAGATAACCTCTAGTATAAATTTAACATAAGAAGAGATATTATCATAATATTTCTTCATTCCCCAGTGCCAAGCTTCCGACCAAGGCAAGTGGTCTACGTGCCCTCCCATCTGTACCACATGTTGTTCGAGTTGTTCAAGAACGCCATGCGCGCTGTCATGGAGCATCACGAAGAGAACCCGCCTCCGATCATCGTCAACATCATCGAGGGGAAGGAGGACGTGTCGGTGAAGGTTAGTGGAGATGTGTGAACAGGGAATAGTTTAGGACCAAGAACACTGCCTTGGGGGACTACTGTACATAGGCCTCCCCCAAGGATCGCCACAACGACCGGTCCTGCGCTGCCCTTATCCAACGGGTTCCTGCTGCCTTCACCAGGTCGTCGGTCCACATTGTTGGGGGGGGGGGGGGCTACCCACGCTTTCGGCATCATCGGCCATCGGTTCTGCGAGCAATGTGCCCCGCCCACTGCCAGTAGTTTAGCAATTCTTTGGGCTATATCAGCTACTCTGGTTCTTCTGCGGATCTCTTCATTTCTGATTCGATTTCGCAGGCAAACTCCGAGCATAGCCCTCTCCATTGCCCTTTGGGTGACTTTCAGCCTTTTTATGAAGCCTTAAGTGAGCGATAAGTCGTGGTGGTCCAGTGGCGAGTAACCTTGCCTGCCGTGCAGGAGGCGATGGTTCGATCCCCGTCCATGCCGACTCGTACCAATGAGTTTTTCGGAATTTATGTACGATTTGTAACACCATTGGCTTTTCGGTGAAGGAAAACATCGTGAGGAAACCTGCATGCTTCAATTTCGAGGCATGTATTGTACCCACTGTCCATTATAAGTGGCGACGGGCTCACCCCCCGTCACACTGGACAGAGTTTAGGTACTACTGGTGAAACGTGGATGTTCTGAGGTTTCAGAAGATCTCTGACTACCCCCTCGGGGAATATAGTCGTAAGCATATGCTTGAGTGAGCGACAACGTCTCTGTTCCATATGTCATCACTCTGGGAACGGAGCATGTGATTGAAAATTCAGAACAATGCATAGTCCGTTCAATCTCTAATTTAGTTTAAAAAAGCTAATGTTGTTTGTGTCCTACAGATCTCGGACCTCGGCGGAGGCATCCCCCGCAGCGTGTCGGATCTCCTGTTCAAGTACATGTACAGTACTGCGCCGAGGCCTTCCAGGTCTGACGCGCACACTGTACCCTTAGCCGGTGAGTTCTAAAACTAATCATTATACAGGGTGACATTGATATCATTAGCATCCTATCAAATTAAAGATTGAAAAAAGCACGTCCCCTTAAAACGCAACAGATTGAAAATTTCGTTCTCTGGTTAGTGGACTCGGTGGCGAAATTGGATAACGCACTTCCCCGGATTGAAAGAGTGCGGGTTCAAGTCCCGCCCGAGACTTTACAAAGATGTTCTGAAACGGCACCTAACTGCATGCAATGTACCGATCAAGGACTGGGAGCAGCGTGCGCTAATGAGACCGGAATGGCGCCTCACTGTAAAAAAGCGAACTGAGGAGTTTGATAAAACGCTTCTTGCAGATCTTGACGTTAAGCGCGAAATAAGAAAGACCCGGCCAAAGCCAAGCTATAACTACACGTATAATGACAGCGGAGAACTTTACTGTTTTGCGTGCGATCGGACCTTTAGGTCGAAATTTGGGTTCGCTAGTCACATCCGAGCCCGCTCTACTAGGTGAAGCCCAGGGTGTCGCCGTTGACGGATACGTCAAGGAGGACATCATCATCATAATCAATAATATTAACCATTAGCATCCTTTTTAAGGGATCTACCGGAGGATGGGCAGCAGCATCCTCTGAGTACACACATTCAATCCAACTGCGATCGCCAACCCGCCTGCCAAGCGTGGCGATTATGGCAAATCCCCCCATTTTTGGGGAGGCCTATGTCCAGCAGTGGACGTTTATCGGCTGATATGATGATGATGATGATCCTTTTTAAAAGTTGATTGACATTTACTCGCTTATTATTATACAAACTTTTAGAATTTTAGACTTTTAATTTTAATATTAGTAAGATGAAGAGAGAAGACTAAAGTTGTGTTCATCTTGTATTGCAGGGTACGGGTACGGTCTGCCGATATCTCGCCTCTACGCGAGATATTTCCACGGCGACATTGTCTTGGTCTCCTGCGAGGGTCACGGCACTGATGCCGTCATATACATGAAGGTAACATTATTTTGAGTCACGTTGCAGGAATTGACCCGAGCACACGTCTCGCGTGGTTTTCGCGCGTCGCGTTTTTGCCTGCCACGAGGCTCCGCAATCCTCAATCTCTTCTTGTTCTTGAACAAAAACAATCCCTGAGATTGGGATAGATTCTCCCATAAATTACACTTGACATTGGCGGAAATGCGGTGCTACGCACAAGCAAAAAGCCATTAATTATAAATAAAAAATAAAAAAAACATTATTTTAAATAAATAAATAAATAAATACTCATTTATTTCAGATAAAAAATCCATAATTTTGTTAGTAGGTTGATTAATAACAATTTTTACTTAAAATTATGTTAGTTTATGTTAATTAGAATCAATATAATTTGTATTTGCATTTCTTAGTTTATTTGACTGTCCCAATCACCAGCTCCACCCAGTGTTTTTGTATGGGACAATCAAATCTAGCAGCAATGCATTTCAGGATGCTGTTGTCGCTGGTACGCAGGCGCTGCAGTAGAGAGGCCACTTTCTTGCGAATGATCGCGTGGAAACCGTCTGTTCGCGCCTCCGCGAACATGCCGGACGCACTGCAGCGCCTCGACAGCCCCAGCAGCATCCTGAAAGCATTGTTGTACTGGACGCGCAGCACATTGTAGGCACGCCGCGTATATGACACCCACAGTCCACTCGAGTAAAAGGATTGACAAAACGCCTTAAAAAGCGTCACCTTTACTGGAGTCGTACATCGAGTGAATCTGCGGGCGAGCATATTGCTTCTCACCGCCAATGCCCTGCGCTCCCTCTCTATGTCTTCGTCGTCCCTGAGGTCACTCGTCACTATAGTCGTCTCGTTTTATAGTGACCGTCATTATTTAAAGCAAATGGATAAATCACTATTACTACATAGTATAAAATAAAGTCGCTTCCCGCTGTCTGTCTGTCCTGTATGCTTAGATCTTTAAAACTACGCAACCGATTTCGATGTGTTTTTTTTATATAGAGAGTGCTTCAAGAGGAAGTTTTATATGTGCATTGCACCCGTACGAAGCCGGGGTAGTATCCCTGTAAAACGAAAGCTTCATACAAATAGTTATTTGTTATGCTAGGCTGCAAAGTTGTATTTTGGCGCGAGTACTTGTATTGAAACCTGAACTTAGCGAAGGTTTCAAAAGTACGAGACGCAAAATAACTTTGCAGCCGAGCGAAACACACAACTTTTCACCTCACTACAGCGAGGAAAAAAAGTGAATTGCTAAAAAGAACATTTTAAAAAGTTTTTTTTTCGTGCTGGCCAGTGACATGAAATAGTTATTAAGCATTTTCGTGGATTGGCGGTATAGAGCAATATTGAATAGACAGATTAGAATTTCAAAAACTTTACACGCTAGCGGATAAAATGCGCCTTTGCACTCAGATTTCGAATGATAAACAGAATCTTTCCGAGCTTGTGAGGTGAAAAGGTGTTTTGTTACATCTTGCAGAATATCCTATCACCTCTCTAAAATGTTGTTATCTCCCCACAGGCTCTATCAAACGAAGCGAACGAACTTCTACCAGTGTTCAACCGCACAACATCAAAGTTCTACCGCCCAGTGCCTCAGCTGGCGGACTGGTCGGGCTCCCTCAACACGGCCGCCATATCACACGCCAAGAGCCGCGAGAAGCACAAGCTCTCCTCCTCCATCTCCGATAGTCTATAGTCCGACGATCTGTGACGTGTAGTGAGACTTTGGTGAGGTGGCGGCTTTTACGTGACCGGAAGTGTCAGTGTGTGGTAAATAGAAAGTTGGGAGCAAGCGAAGCGAGTTCGAAAAATTTGGAGCTCGCTTCGCAGTGTGTATCTGTTGTCGCCAGATCTCTGGGAGTTTGTGTGATGAGTAAATAAATTGTTGGGAGCAAGCGGAGCGAGTTCAATAAGTTTCGAGTTCGCTTCGCAGCGCAATAAATCAGTTGTGGCCTGAGTTCTGTTGTTTAAGGGTTAGGACGCATTGATCGTTGGCGATCGACGGTCTGTCCATACAAAAAGCACGATTAGTATAGACAAACCGTCGATCATTGTGTCGTAATCCTTATGTGTGTAATCAGTAAGTAAAACATTAGGAGTAAGCGAAGCGAGCTTGAACTTTCTCAGTACTATAAATCAATTTTAGCCAGAGCTTTGTAGAACCGAAAATTGGAGCGAGCGAAGCAAGCTTATAATTTTGATAGTACTACGACTCTGTTGCCAAAACTCTTTGGTTTCGAATTCAATGCAATAATGAATTAAAAAAGCTGGAGCGAAAGAAGCGAGCTCGAAAATATTGTGTGTGATTGACATTATATCAAATTAAATACTTTAGAATCAATAGAAAATGATTTCGCTGGACTTAAAAGTCAGTTAAAATATTTTAATTAAAAATATCATATTGTTTAAAGTGAAGTGGTGAGCCTGTATCGACAATGTCGATAGAAATAGTGATGTGAAAAGATCGTAATTAAGTACTTGATTTTTCATAGATATGTTAGTTTTTTATGCCAAGGCTCGATATTAAAAAAAGTTTTTTAATAGTGTTTTTTTTTTAGTTTTTTTAGTTTTTTGTTTTTTTTTTTTTTTTTTTTTTTTTTTTTGTTTTTTTTTAGTTTTTTTTTTTTTTTTTTTGTTTTTTTATTTTTTTTTTTAGTTTTTTGTTTCATTGAATTGAATTGATTGAATTGTTTTTTAGGGAAAAAAATTGAAGTGGATAGTTCTGTTTTTTTCACCAAGAAACAATATATTGTATTTCGGATTTACATATACATCTACAATAACATGAACTTTGTTGCCATATTTCTACACAATATAGAAGTTAGTTCTATCACACTTTAGAATCTTACCCTCAGCACAGAATAATAACTAGTAACTAGCGTTACAGAAGCTTTACTTCGCAATGGTTATCAAAGAAAAGAAAATACTCAATCTGATAAACAATATGATTTAATTTAGCTCGCGTTCCAGCCGAGCACGTGTTCATTTACATACCTACCAATTTTTTTTGAGGGAATATGGGCCTTAATTCACTGGACTACGGTTCATAATAAGTTATACGTGGTTATACGTATTGAAAGAGTTTATTGCGGCAGCCTACTAGATTGGCCCTTGCGCAATGGCCGCCGCCTGTAGGTACCTACACGCGGAGTGACACAGGCCTGCCCCCAGTTGCAGAAACGCTCATTAAAGTTAATCCTGCATTAAATATCTTGCTAGCTTTTACTACGTCAACAAGACAAAAAGTGACAGCAAGAGATTTAATGGAGGATTTACTTTATTGAGCGTTTCTGCAACTGAGTGTTAGCTGTCATTTCATACAAGTGGGAAACATTTAAAAGAAGAGGTAAGCATATGCTATAATGACCGTGTGCGAGCGAGACAGGAATACGCATTTGCTTACAGTAGAATGTTACACTCACAAAATGTCTTTTTATTTCGCAAAATGTCACATTCTCAAAACGTCAAAAGACATTGCCCAATCCCGTTTCGCATACAAAACTAGTAAATATGAATTTTTTTTTACTAATTTCTATACTGTGCTGGCAATTCATGGCATCGTTATGTATATTAGAAAACAGTTGTTTTTACCCGACCGCTAAAAGGAGGGTAATGGTATCGATTCGGTATTGCCACGACTTAACTTAACTAAATTTATTCCTGTCATTTTCTAACATTCGACTAAGAAAAGAGACAGAAAACCAACAACTGACTTTAGTGCTGTCAAAGTAACGCTACACGCCCAAAATAAGATGGCATCATAATGCACGCCATCTTATTTAAGTCGTTTTTGGGCGTGTAGCGTCACTTTGACAGCACTAAAGTCAGTTGTTGGTTTTCTGTCTCTTTTCTTAGTCGAATGTTAGAAAATGACTGGAATAAATTTAGTTAAGTTAAGTCGTGGCAATACCGAATCGATACCATTGTTTTTTGTATAAATTTACTCATGTGATACTCGGCTTAGCGTAAATTTTTTAGTTTTTAAGTATATCCCTTTTTTAACAGAGTTCTCATTATAAACGTTCTAGTGTTAGGGTGAAGACTGAATCTTTATAGTGTAGAACGGAATGTGGGTATGTTCACGACTATGTTCCCTGAGAGGGTAGTCAGAGATATTCTACAAGTTGTTACAAAAATACAAATAAACCTTTAAGGGGGTGGTGTAGACCATCAAACTGAACAACTTTCACTATGGGACCAATATCGAAATCGCGAAAAAAAAATGTTCTATACTCTACAAATCGACTAGAGCTAAAATAATATGTATGGGATATGAAATTATTTTTTTCGCGATTTCGATATTGGTCCCATAGTGAAAGTTGTTCAGTTTGACGGTCTTAACAACCCCCTTAAAACTTAAAGAGTTTCAAAAATTTATTCTTACTTATGAAACATCTTGTATACTATATTTCAAAATATCTACATTTCACTAGGAGTGCCTGAAGTCTTCAGTATGACAGGCTGTGAGCCCGTCGCCACTTTTTATTGAGTCGAATTGCTGGTCTAAATAAAACCACCCCTTTATTCTTAGAAAAAGTATATGTCTAGAATGAGCCTCACACTTGTTCCGTATAAAACAAAAGGGGCTAACTTTCTTAGGTTGGTGTGCGTGAGGCGCCATACTAACTATGTATGTGTGCGTGTATATGTATAGGGTTTTGGAACCAGTCCTGGTTCCTATTTTTTTCGACGCTTTCGTAGCTTTGACTGTCTATCTTGATAATCTAAGCCTTTATTATTACTAGGGTGTTTTGCTACACCCTGTAACACGCCTCGAAATTTGAATTAAATTGTTTAATAGGGGGCAGACAGCATAAAATGTATTTTAGTTTTATCTTCTTACACTCAGGTGCAGAAACGCTCATTAAAGTTAATCCTCCATTAAATCTCTTACTGTCACTTGTCTTGTTGAAGTAGTAAAAGCTAGCAAGAGATTTAATGGAGGATCGTAGAAAGAGAAGGAACTAGAATGAAGCACGTGTCTTGTCATATCACTCAGTAAGAGATGCACATAGCAAATTCACTCTAGTTAAAAAAGGAGATCGCTACTTATTGCTGTCCTTATCGACGTAGCCACTTTTTTGTTCTACAACGGCTGTCTGACTCCGGAGTCAGACAGCTATTTTCATACAAATTGTATAGGACTTTATGACTATCCCTGTCTCATAGGCGGTTACACTGATGTTTCGTCTATCAGCGTAAGCGAAAAATACTTCGCCTATGTGGAGGATCAACTTTAATAAGCGTTTCTGCGACTGAGTGTGAGTAAAATAAACATTTGAAAATAACGCTAAACTCACATTTTCAGTTATTCTATAGCTTGAATACAATTTGCAACAACAGGATAAAAAAAGAGGATTATAAAAAGTATCGAAACAACGACAAAAAACAATGACGTCACTATTAATTATATTTAGTACAATTCATAGACGATTTTTTTTTCGCTTACGCTAGTAGACCGAATATCAGTGTAACCGGGTATGAGATAGCGAACTATATGAAGTGACATCTCGGAGTCAGGTGGTTGTCCCATACAATTTATATGAAGTGACATTTCGGAGTCAGATGGCCGAAGCACAAAAAAGTGGATACGTTGATAAGGACAGCAATAAGTAGCGGTCTCTTTTTTTAACTAGAGCGAATTTGCTATGTGCATCTCTTACTGAGTGATATGACAAGACACGTGCTTCCTTCTAGTGCCTTCTCTTTCTACGGTACAATTATTCATGCAAAGTTCGCGTTTGACGTTCGTTAAAGAGTTGCTGATTTGACTAGTTTGAAACCCACTGATTTTAGTAGTTATAGATCTCTGACCATCTTCAAAAAGGAACTGTCGTGATATTTTATGGTAAATACTTGACCGTTATAATTTGAGCTCTGTTAATAAAATAAAAGGATAGGAATGGGGGCTCGCCAAAATATGGACTGAAATAATTTATTGGTTTAAAAATTATTTATTTGTGATTTCGAGCTTCTAAGGGTGTTGTTAAAACGAAGCAACATTCCAACCGGTGTGATCTAAATGTTTTTTAATTTCCAAAAAAAAATCTATTTGTCATTTTTGAGGAAGAAGAGAATTTCCAGAAGAGAAGCCTTGTTGTAAGTCTTAGAATTATGGACAACATTTCATTTTAAGAAAGGTACCAAAATTCGAAAATCATTTGAGATGTGATTCAAAGCATGTTCAAAGCCTATATAAAATTATCAGATTTTTCAATCCATTATTTCTCGAGTTGTACTGAAAAATATAAATAAACAGGTTGAATGAGATTTTATTCCCTTGCCTGCTTGCCTTTTCTACATACTTTGACAGTTTTATTTCTAATTTCATTGCGGCAAAGGTATTATAGCCATTCATCCAATGTTCAAAAGTAAATAAAAATAGAAATATCGATCTAAAAATGGATACCTAAGTATTTTTTTTATACCTATCTCTTATTTTTATTTCTTAACCTATTTTACATTGTTCAATAAAAAGTGGTGGTTAAAAAAATGCAATGTTGTCCATTGTATTTTAAAATAAATTATGTAGATTTCCCAGATAAAATCATACACCTTGTTTTCATGACAGAATTGTGACAAATGACAAATATAACTTGATATTTTGAAAATAGTTACTAAAAAAAGTACTCAAAATTTTCTTATTCATAAGCAATTGATGAAATATATCAATTTTTGTTTAGGAAGTAAGTTTGTAGTTATAAGTGAATGGTGAGATTGAAAAAAAGGTTTATATTTTGAAAGATTACTTGTTTCCATTGACGCACTACGGAAAAAAACGGTAGCGATTTTTATCAGCGATACCACACTGACAAATGTTCGCGTTTCATTTTAAAGTAATGCAACTTTACTTTAACACCCTGTATAAGTTTATGGAGATTCAGTCATAACATTTATGAAGACAAAGTTGAAATTAAAGCCCGACCAGAAATATAAAAAACCTCGCCATGTTGCGGAAAATCATTGGAACTAATTTTTGTACTTGGAAAATTGACATTAAAGGTCACAATCGATTGCAGCGCCCCCAAACCAGGTTTTTTATATTCCTGGTCAGGCTTTAATTTGATTATTTTTTTTGTCACACCAGTTCTTGAACGTAAGGGCTAGTTCCCATTGCCTTTCCGAAAGGATAAATTTTAAAAAATCTACTGGTTTTCTTTCCTGTGGTGGCCGTTCCGACTAACAAATATCTTTCAAAATGAAACCCTATCAGTAAAAAACAAGTGTGATTTTCAAACAATAGTAATTCGTGAATGAGGAGTTTTCTGACAGCTACGTAAACGTAGTTCATCATACCGGCGATAGATGGCGTTGACCAGGGAGGGGTCCGAAGACGAAAAATTTTGGCAAAAAAGTAAACAAAAATGCATGTCACTGAGCCAGACGTATCCGTTGACGAAACATACGCTCACATTTTGCTGCTTACTTAAAAACACAAATTCTTACTATTTTATTTGTATTTTAATATCTGCAAGGTCAATCGCCCCTGTCTCGTCAACGCCATATATCGAGTCATTAGGAACTACTTTTTCTTTTTTAATGGATTTCTGAAAATCCCTCATTATATCAACAATCTAATGCAGTGTTAACACTAATAAATGTTAAGTACAATTAAAATCGATGTAGTTTATTTAATAATTATAAAACACGATTCTTTCCCTGGCCTCTATGGATGATTGACTCTGAATTTGTGTTTTATTTCAATAGAATTGTCTTAAAAGGTTAATAATGACCATGCTATACCACCTACAGCAAAATTTAGTTAAGTTGAGATAAATTATTCAATAATATTCTTTAGTATCCTACTTTCGACTTTTCCATCTAGAATCATTCGTTGAATGAACTAATTCTTATTAGTATTTTTTTTAATCGAGGTTTTTTTTTTACTTCCTAAGCGCATCGTAAGACATTCCTATTGAAATATAATATCAGGTATTTAAAAATATTTATTTAAGTAAGTAAGTGATAATAATATTGTGTCTGTTAACGAAAATCCTTTAAGAGCCTGCCGAGCCTATTGTGCTGCCCTCAATCGTATTTTTTTTATTTCTATACAATTAAATACAAAATTTTTGACAATTAAACAATATTTCCAAACAACAAGAATGTCACATTGTAGTCCTGATTGACTTTCAATTTATCGAAACATTAAAAAAAGTGCCAAAAGCCGCCAAAAGTGGCCACTTTTGGCGGTTTTAACGATAATAACTATAAACATTTTAAAAACAAATCCGCAGTGATCCGATAAATTGAGAATCAGCAATGACAACAATGTGACATTCTTGTTTTTTGGAAATATTGTTTAATTGTTAAGAAATAAAAAAAATACGATTGGGGGCAGCACAATAGGCCCGGTGCAGCCTTAATACTTACGAAAATCTTGTTCTATTAAACTGTAAAAAATTGTTGTTACCTAATCGGTGTTTAAAATGTTTGTTTTAAAAAATATCATTGAAATAAGCTGCATTTTTGATTTCATAAAAAAAGTTGCGATTTTGTATAAATTATTTACATAAATCAATCAATGGTATCGATTCGGTAATGGTATCGATTCGGTATGAGCACTCGACTAAATTAATT
The DNA here is from genome assembly GCA_963693445.1 of Agonopterix heracliana. NCBI lineage: Eukaryota > Metazoa > Arthropoda > Insecta > Lepidoptera > Depressariidae > Agonopterix > Agonopterix heracliana. The sequence goes on from OY856334.1 coordinate 2,122,728, forward strand.
TTAACTTAAATTCATCTAAAATAAGTTAAGTCGTTTTCGTGTGCAATTCGGTTTTTGCCACGAACTAAATTAAGTCGTCTTGTTTGACAGGACTAAATCGATTATGACAGGACTAAATTGAAATCACAGATAAATAAAAGAACGAATGAAATGAACGAATGGCGAAGGATTGTCTATGGTGTGGCCTTAGGTGTGGCTTAGTGTTGACCTGTCCAAGCGTAAGTAAAGTGTAAGAAAGAGTTCGAATTACGTAATTTTAAATAGCTTTGTCTCTGTTGTTCAAATAATATTTACATTGCAATATGAAAATTAAACAGATTCATAAAAAAAAAGAAACTGACGTCTTTCAATGGCGTTAGCGTTTAAATTCTATTTGTTCAATGGTTTTTCGTATTTTCGTGGTTTTTGAGCACAAAATAATAAGAGAACTACCGTTTTTGTGATAATAATGGATAGAAGAAGGGCGAACAAACGGCAGAAGGAGCTGCTGGTGGAGCGGCTCCACGCCAATGTGGCTTTCGCAAGGGGTAAGTCTTGACTCTTGTTTTATGTTTCGTACAAGTCTTGTTTGTTCCATAAATACCTCTTATAATAAAGGGCGGAAGGAATGGTGTAAGGTCGGTATATATAGATAGCCAGTTAAATACGAAAGTATTACATAAAACTTGAGTTTTAAACTAGGTACAATATTTACAGGTTTACAGTGACAAAAGGAGCTGTATTAGAGAAAATTTGGTAAACATAAACGCCTGAAAGAAAGCCAAGCAGAGAAAAGTCACACACAAGAAGTCACAGGTGCCGTGTTTGATGTAACAACCAAATCAAGTGACGTTGCAAGGTCGGACTGCAAATAAGCCATACAATCAAAAAGGTCGGTAAGTAAGATGTCGAGATCAGACTCCGAACAAAGGTGGTTGATATCGGCAAGCGGTTTTCGACTCTAAAGTGGAGGTGGGATGGACACTTGGCCAGGTCGAATGATGGCAGATGGACGAGGGCAGTGACAGAGTCGTGGCAGTGGGAGGGGGAACGTCCAGTGGGCAGACCACCAGCCAGGTGGTCGGATAACATTTGTAGAGTAGCCGGCAAATAGTGGATAAGACTAACGGGCAACCGTTCTGGTTGGTGTGAAAAGGAAGAGGCCTATACCCAGCAGTGGGGTTTTCCGGACTGATGATGATGAAGTGATAGTACAAGCCAAAGCCAAAACCCATCCTCAGAGGTACTGTTCATAAATTAGCAAAGCTTGAGGCTTTCTTATTAATATTTACTGCTTGAGGTTAGTATACTATTTTTCTCCTCGACGGAGGTGGAAAGCGGCAACTTCGTTTAACGCAGCGGGACGACAATTGTCGCTTTCCGTCCAGAGGGGAGAAATAATACATAGTTGTCTTGTCATCATGTCTGGACTAAGTAAGGGTTATTGTAGTGTGTGTCTGTGAAGTAACGTCAAGCGTGGTGTGGGACGGTGAGCAGCCACCGCATCCACAGCTTTAGTGGATACAACCTAGCCGCTAAGCGTTTCTGCTCCTCACATCTCTTCTTCTGTGGAGACCGGGCCTAATGGGACTAGATAACCTCTGTGACATTTAACATTTTATAAAACTACTATTTTGACGGCCCGGTTGGTGTGATGGTTACCACGCCGGACTGCCAAACCAGGGTCCTGGGTTCGAATCCCGGTTCGGTCATGGATGTTATGTGTGTGCCGTTGTTGTATGATTCCCATAACAAAAAGCCTGAGCTTACTTGGGATCATTACAATGTATGTGCCTGTGAGCGTTATTTATAATTTATAATTATAATTTTGTTTCAGCAAACAGGAGAATGGCTGGAGAAAAACAGTGAACACTAGAATGTAGAAGTATTGAGGGCAAGAGAAGTTTAGTGAACGGGATGTTATTTACCCATCTCGTCTCCGCTCGGCTTCAGTAACACCACATAGACAACGGTTCAAACTGAGTAAAGAAGATTTCTCACATTTGTATGGCACAATCAAAGCGGAGATGGATGGACCATATGGAAGATAATTTCCTCATCTCTCGGCCACACAGCATAACTTCATAGACGCGGACAACATGAACGACTCCGGCAACGTGGCAAACTCGAACAACATAACCAACTCGGTCAACTGTTGCCAATATTTACAAAGTTGTCCATGTTGAAGTCCATCTGAGTTGTTCATGTTGTCCGAGTTGTTTTCATGGTCTCTGAAGTACTTTAGTATAACAGAACAGAATAATTTAGTAAAGCATGATCAACATGGACATTCTGATCAACTCTGATGACACATACAACTTGGACAACAGAGTTTACCGATTTGATCATGTTGTCCGAGTTGACCAAGTTGTCATACAGGGCTGCGTTCAGAACCTTTGGGTGCGGTTGTTCTTCTCGCTCGCTCTTATGGGTAATACACTTTTCACCGAGCCTCGGAACGGCGTTAGGGCGAAAAGTGGCACTCGGGGTGCACTCTGGGCGTAGGTTCTGAACGCACCCCAGGGCGTAACAAAACACCCTAATAATACGGGGTGGTTTAGTTAGACCATCAAACTGAACAACTTTCACTATGGAACCAACATTGAGAAAAATAAAAATTAAGTTTTCCGTTACGGGATGCCCAGCAGATGTGAAACTTCTCCCGATTTAAATTTCGAACTTCCGTCTCACAAAAAGGTTGCGGATCAGAATTTCAAAGCCCTCCCATAAAATTCACTTCAAAAATCTGCAGTCCCATACTTGCATACATTTTAGTCAAGTTGGTACTACAGTTTTGTGTATGGAACAGCTGATTTTTGTTTATTGGCTCCATAGTGAAAGTTGTTCAGTTTGATGGTCTGAAACACCCCCTTAAGTATTAGTAGGGTGTTTTGTTACACCCTGTATAAAATATTTCAGTAAAGATAGTGGCATGGAGTCGTTGCCCGTGGACCCGTGGGTAATTAAAATTACCCGTGGACCCATGGCATTAGGGATTGCTCTCTGGACGTAAGACTATATCGATAGAAACCCTCGTTCGGTTCGCTTCAGACCCACCGTAACCCGGCCACACCACTGGTGGTATGGTGGGTCTTTTAAAGTTAAACGGTACCACTGAGTGTAGTGACCCTAGTGGTGATCTCTTGCATGATAATCTAGATACACTCAGTGGTACCGTTTAACTTTAAAAGACCCACCGTACCACCTGGGGTACTGTGGTGGGTCTGAAGCAAACCAAACGAGGGTTTCTTTTTATCGATTTAGTCATAAGTCCAGGGAGCAATCCCTAATGCAATGGGTCAACCCACCGGGTCCACGGGTAACGATATGAGTGATTTTCAAGTGATTTTGCTAAGATTTCGATTAGATTCAAGATGTTGATCAGTGAATGAAGATCTTTTATTTATTATTTTTAATTAAATCTATGAAAATAAAATAATTTCATTTAATTTATGAGTTTTTTATTTATTTACCCACAAACTCTGTAAGAAAACATGATCCAACTGGATGAGAACAAGGAGGTCACGTCACACACTGAATTATAGCATGGCATGGCTCTCGACTTTATTCCCCGAGGGGGTAGTCAGAGATATTCTGAAACGTCAGAACATCCACCTTTCACTAGTACCGAAACTCTGTCCAGTGTGACGTGTGAGCATGTCGGTTGCCACATATAATGGACAGCAGGTTACAATACATGCCTCGAAATAGAAGCACGCAGGTTTCCTCACTATGTTTTGCTTCACCGAAAAGCCAGTGGTGTTACAAATCTTACATAAATTCCGAAAAACTCATTGGTACGAGTCGGCATGGATTGGGATCGAACCATCGGCTCCTGCATGGCAGGTTACTCACCACGGCACCATATTTTAATCTTGTTTAAAGACAATCTGGCGCTGCTAGTGAAACGTGGAAATTATGAATATATTATATACTACTCCATCAGAGGCCGTCCGTTCCCCATGACTTGTGCACAGTGATCTGATCATGCACTTATAATATCTTGCTCAACTGCTTCAGATAGGTACACTGGCTTGTGGCTTGTAGAAGACAATCATCTGTCCTAATGATTATCTGATTGAACTCGGTTCCATAGAAAGTCAATGCGCCCAAAACCTACAACAAAAAGCAATATTTTAGTGTCATTGCATGCTACACTTATGTATGTCAGGGGTGCGTTCTGAAACAACGCCCAGAGTGCACCCCGATTGCAACTTTTCGCACTAACGCCGTTCCGAGGCTCGGTGAAAAGCGTTCTACCCATAAGAGCGAGCGAGAAAAACAACCGCACCCAAAGGTTCTGAACGCAGCCCTGTAAGTGATGTAGTGGTTCTTTCGTTGGAACATGTGTAGGAATGCAGCAGATGTACATACTCTGATAGGTACTCAGTTACATCGTATACAGATCAATTAGGTGCGGAGTACTCGAAACAAGTGCAGTGTAGGTAAGTACAGTATGAAAAGATAGGTATTTGGATCCAAATGAGGTGAATTGTCTGCCCATCCCAAAACTGGGAAATAGGTGTGGGGGTGAATAAAGTACAGGTAGTAGCAATAGTTCTCACCACCCCGAGTGATTTTACTCAACCTAGGGTGTGAGTTAAGGCTGGGCCAAACAGAGTGCAGCTGCAGAACGGGTGCAGACCGGCAGCAGTTGTAAACTATGGAATCATAAGCGAGGTGTCACAATAGATGCAGTCTGGTGCGGCTGCGGAACGGTAGATGCAGTCCGGTGCGGCTGCAGAACGATAGCCGCAGTGTGCCACCTCGGATATGATTCCACAGTTTACAACTGCAGCCGGCCTGCACTCGTTCTGCAGCTGCACTCTGTGTGGGCCAGCCAGAACAGAATTGTTCAATAACGTTTGAGCCATCCGTCAAAACGGCTCTAATGGCCATCATGAGCAATAACGTGATTAGTGTAATACTAGTAATTGGCCTCTGGTCGGAGTGGCCGGGTAGTGCACCTGCACGTCTCTTCCGCACTGCATTCTCTGCTCTGCAGCAGAGAACCTGCAGCGCATATTATATCGGGTTGCGCTATATGCATGGTAGTGCACCCTCCAAAGAAGAAGGGGAGGCCCGCGGCCGGGGCAAAGCCTCAGCCTTCATATTTTTAACATTGTGTGATCTTGTAGGGCAAACAAAACTACCTTCAAGTGCTTTGGTATGTTGTCGTATGTGTTGAAAATTTGAAACCAGGATGGTCTTGCAATACCTGGCAGAGATATCCAGCAGAACCGTTTGGGACATGGAAGAGTTTCTCTCGGCCAGTGTAAACGTGTTCGAAGTATCTCGTAGGCCTCTTAACCTTCTCTTTCTTGCTGATTTCTGTGAAATGAATTTAGGTTATAACCAGTGTCCTAGAGGTACATTTATGAAACAAAAACCTCATAATTTACCTCTCTTCTGCATCTACCAGAGCCGCAACTACGTACCGCGCCATTTCCACTATATTTGAAATAAAAATCACTACAAAACACGCTAAGTCGTTTTTAGTCGACACCGTTTTAGTCGAGATTAAAATTTGACTAAAATAAGTTTGACACATCTAAAAGTGACAGGTATATGTTCGTTTCGAATAGCAAAAGGACGTTTTAACCTAATTTAGTTCGAAATAAGTTTAATCCTGTCAGATAAGTTAAGTTAAGTTTAGTTGTGTTTTTTCGAATAGCGTACATGATTTTGACACATTTTAACTAAATTTTAGTTAAGTTTAGTCGTAATGGCCATTACCGAATCGATACCAATGGCCATTACGACTAAACTTAACTAAAATTTAGTTAAAATGTGTCAAAATCATGTACGCTATTCGAAAAAACACAACTAAACTTAACTTAACTTATCTGACAGGATTAAACTTATTTCGAACTAAATTAGGTTAAAACGTCCTTTTGCTATTCGAAACGAACATATACCTGTCACTTTTAGATGTGTCAAACTTATTTTAGTCAAATTTTAATCTCGACTAAAACGGTGTCGACTAAAAACGACGTAGCGTGTTTTGTAGTGATTTTTATTTCAAATATAGTGGAAATGGCGCGGTACGTAGTTGCGGCTCTGGTAGATGCAGAAGAGAGGTAAATTATGAGGTTTTTGTTTCAAAAATGTACCTCTAGGACACTGGTTATAACCTAAATTCATTTCACAGAAATCAGCAAGAAAGAGAAGGTTAAGAGGCCTACGAGATACTTCGAACACGTTTACACTGGCCGAGAGAAACTCTTCCATGTCCCAAACGGTTCTGCTGGATATCTCTGCCAGGTATTGCAAGACCATCCTGGTTTCAAATTTTCAACACATACGACAACATACCAAAGCACTTGAAGGTAGTTTTGTTTGCCCTACAAGATCACACAATGTTAAAAATATGAAGGCTGAGGCTTTGCCCCGGCCGCGGGCCTCCCCTTCTTCTTTGGAGGGTGCACTACCATGCATATAGCGCAACCCGATATAATATGCGCTGCAGGTTCTCTGCTGCAGAGCAGAGAATGCAGTGCGGAAGAGACGTGCAGGTGCACTACCCGGCCACTCCGACCAGAGGCCAATTACTAGTATTACACTAATCACGTTATTGCTCATGATGGCCATTAGAGCCGTTTTGACGGATGGCTCAAACGTTATTGAACAATTCTGTTCTGGCTGGCCCACACAGAGTGCAGCTGCAGAACGAGTGCAGGCCGGCTGCAGTTGTAAACTGTGGAATCATATCCGAGGTGGCACACTGCGGCTATCGTTCTGCAGCCGCACCGGACTGCATCTACCGTTCCGCAGCCGCACCAGACTGCATCTATTGTGACACCTCGCTTATGATTCCATAGTTTACAACTGCTGCCGGTCTGCACCCGTTCTGCAGCTGCACTCTGTTTGGCCCAGCCTTAACTCACACCCTAGGTTGAGTAAAATCACTCGGGGTGGTGAGAACTATTGCTACTACCTGTAGTTTATTCACCCCCACACCTATTTCCCAGTTTTGGGATGGGCAGACAATTCACCTCATTTGGATCCAAATACCTATCTTTTCATACTGTACTTACCTACACTGCACTTGTTTCGAGTACTCCGCACCTAATTGATCTGTATACGATGTAACTGAGTACCTATCAGAGTATGTACATCTGCTGCATTCCTACACATGTTCCAACGAAAGAACCACTACATCACTTACAGGGCTGCGTTCAGAACCTTTGGGTGCGGTTGTTTTTCTCGCTCACTCTTATGGGTAGAACGCTTTTCACCGAGCCTCGGAACGGCGTTAGTGCGAAAAGTTGCACTCGGGGTGCACTCGGGGCGTAGTTTCAGAACGCACCCCTGACATACATAAGTGTAGCATGCAATGACACTAAAATATTGCTTTTTGTTGTAGGTTTTGGGCGCATTGACTTTCTATGGAACCGAGTTCAATCAGATAATCATTAGGACAGATGATTGTCTTCTACAAGCCACAAGCCAGTGTACCTATCTGAAGCAGTTGAGCAAGATATTATAAGTGCATGATCAGATCACTGTGCACAAGTCATGGGGAACGGACGGCCTCTGATGGAGTAGTATATAATATATTCATAATTTCCACGTTTCACTAGCAGCGCCAGATTGTCTTTAAACAAGATTAAAATATGATGCCGTGGTGAGTAACCTGCCATGCAGGAGCCGATGGTTCGATCCCAATCCATGCCGACTCGTACCAATGAGTTTTTCGGAATTTATGTAAGATTTGTAACACCACTGGCTTTTCGGTGAAGCAAAACATAGTGAGGAAACCTGCGTGCTTCTATTTCGAGGCATGTATTGTAACCTGCTGTCCATTATATGTGGCAACCGACATGCTCACACGTCACACTGGACAGAGTTTCGGTACTAGTGAAAGGTGGATGTTCTGACGTTTCAGAATATCTCTGACTACCCCCTCGGGGAATAAAGTCGAGAGCCATGCCATGCTATAATTCAGTGTGTGACGTGACCTCCTTGTTCTCATCCAGTTGGATCATGTTTTCTTACAGAGTTTGTGGGTAAATAAATAAAAAACTCATAAATTAAATGAAATTATTTTATTTTCATAGATTTAATTAAAAATAATAAATAAAAGATCTTCATTCACTGATCAACATCTTGAATCTAATCGAAATCTTAGCAAAATCACTTGAAAATCACTCATATTGTTACCCGTGGACCCGGTGGGTTGACCCATTGCATTAGGGATTGCTCCCTGGACTTATGACTAAATCGATAAAAAGAAACCCTTGTTTGGTTTGCTTCAGACCCACCACAGTACCCCAGGTGGTACGGTGGGTCTTTTAAAGTTAAACGGTACCACTGAGTGTATCTAGATTATCATGCAAGAGATCACCACTAGGGTCACTACACTCAGTGGTGCCGTTTAACTTTAAAAGACCCACCATACCACCAGTGGTGTGGCCGGGTTACGGTGGGTCTGAAGCGAACCGAACGAGGGTTTCTATCGATATAGTCTTACGTCCAGAGAGCAATCCCTAATGCCATGGGTCCACGGGTAATTTTAATTACCCACGGGTCCACGGGCAACGACTCCATGCCACTATCTTTACTGAAATATTTTATACAGGGTGTAACAAAACACCCTACTAATACTTAAGGGGGTGTTTCAGACCATCAAACTGAACAACTTTCACTACGGAGCCAATAAACAAAAATCAGCTGTTCCATACACAAAACTGTAGTACCAACTTGACTAAAATGTATGCAAGTATGGGACTGCAGATTTTTGAAGTGAATTTTATGGGAGGGCTTTGAAATTCTGATCCGCAACCTTTTTGTGAGACGGAAGTTCGAAATTTAAATCGGGAGAAGTTTCACATCTGCTGGGCATCCCGTAACGGAAAACTTAATTTTTATTTTTCTCAATGTTGGTTCCATAGTGAAAGTTGTTCAGTTTGATGGTCTAACTAAACCACCCCGTATTATTAGGGTGTTTTGTTACGCCCTGGGGTGCGTTCAGAACCTACGCCCAGAGTGCACCCCGAGTGCCACTTTTCGCCCTAACGCCGTTCCGAGGCTCGGTGAAAAGTGTATTACCCATAAGAGCGAGCGAGAAGAACAACCGCACCCAAAGGTTCTGAACGCAGCCCTGTATGACAACTTGGTCAACTCGGACAACATGATCAAATCGGTAAACTCCGTTGTCCAAGTTGTATGTGTCATCAGAGTTGATCAGAATGTCCATGTTGATCATGCTTTACTAAATTATTCTGTTCTGTTATACTAAAGTACTTCAGAGACCATGAAAACAACTCGGACAACATGAACAACTCAGATGGACTTCAACATGGACAACTTTGTAAATATTGGCAACAGTTGACCGAGTTGGTTATGTTGTTCGAGTTATGAAGTTATGCTGTGTGGCCGAGAGATGAGGAAATTATCTTCCATATGGTCCATCCATCTCCGCTTTAATTGTGCCATACAAATGTGAGAAATCTTCTTTACTCAGTTTGAACCGTTGTCTATGTGGTGTTACTGAAGCCGAGCGGAGACGAGATGGGTAAATAACATCCCGTTCACTAAACTTCTCTTGCCCTCAATACTTCTACATTCTAGTGTTCACTGTTTTTCTCCAGCCATTCTCCTGTTTGCTGAAACAAAATTATAATTATAAATTATAAATAACGCTCACAGGCACATACATTGTAATGATCCCAAGTAAGCTCAGGCTTTTTGTTATGGGAATCATACAACAACGGCACACACATAACATCCATGACCGAACCGGGATTCGAACCCAGGACCCTGGTTTGGCAGTCCGGCGTGGTAACCATCACACCAACCGGGCCGTCAAAATAGTAGTTTTATAAAATGTTAAATGTCACAGAGGTTATCTAGTCCCATTAGGCCCGGTCTCCACAGAAGAAGAGATGTGAGGAGCAGAAACGCTTAGCGGCTAGGTTGTATCCACTAAAGCTGTGGATGCGGTGGCTGCTCACCGTCCCACACCACGCTTGACGTTACTTCACAGACACACACTACAATAACCCTTACTTAGTCCAGACATGATGACAAGACAACTATGTATTATTTCTCCCCTCTGGACGGAAAGCGACAATTGTCGTCCCGCTGCGTTAAACGAAGTTGCCGCTTTCCACCTCCGTCGAGGAGAAAAATAGTATACTAACCTCAAGCAGTAAATATTAATAAGAAAGCCTCAAGCTTTGCTAATTTATGAACAGTACCTCTGAGGATGGGTTTTGGCTTTGGCTTGTACTATCACTTCATCATCATCAGTCCGGAAAACCCCACTGCTGGGTATAGGCCTCTTCCTTTTCACACCAACCAGAACGGTTGCCCGTTAGTCTTATCCACTATTTGCCGGCTACTCTACAAATGTTATCCGACCACCTGGCTGGTGGTCTGCCCACTGGACGTTCCCCCTCCCACTGCCACGACTCTGTCACTGCCCTCGTCCATCTGCCATCATTCGACCTGGCCAAGTGTCCATCCCACCTCCACTTTAGAGTCGAAAACCGCTTGCCGATATCAACCACCTTTGTTCGGAGTCTGATCTCGACATCTTACTTACCGACCTTTTTGATTGTATGGCTTATTTGCAGTCCGACCTTGCAACGTCACTTGATTTGGTTGTTACATCAAACACGGCACCTGTGACTTCTTGTGTGTGACTTTTCTCTGCTTGGCTTTCTTTCAGGCGTTTATGTTTACCAAATTTTCTCTAATACAGCTCCTTTTGTCACTGTAAACCTGTAAATATTGTACCTAGTTTAAAACTCAAGTTTTATGTAATACTTTCGTATTTAACTGGCTATCTATATATACCGCCCACCTCCACTTCAGAGTCGAAATCCGCTTGCCGATATCAACCACCTTTGTTTGGCGTCTGATCTCAACATCTTACTTACCAAACTATTAATATTTTAGTAAAATCTCAAGCTCGCTTCCCTCGCTCTAGGTTTTGGATCATATTATCACATCATCATCATCAGCGCGGTAAACCCCACTGTTGGGTATAGGCCTCTTCCTTTTCAAGCCAACCAGAATGGTCCCCCACCAGTCTCATCCACTGTTTGCCGGCTACTCTTCAAATGTTATCCGACCACCTGGCTGGTGGTCTGCCCACTGACCGTTCCCCCTCCCACTGCCACGACTCTGTCACTGCCCTCGTCCATCTGCCATCATTCGGCCTGGCCAAGTGCCCCGCCCACCTCCACTTCAGAGTCGAAATCTACTTGCCGATATCATCAGCCCGGTAAACCCCACTGCTGGGTATGGGCCACTTCCTTTTCACGCCAACCAGAACGGTCCCCCGCTAGTCTCATCCACTACTTGCCGGCTACTCTGCAAATGTCATCCGACCTACTGGCGACCCTCTGTCACTGCCCTAGTCCATCTGCCATCATTCCACCTGGCCAAGTGTCCATCCCACCTCCACTTCAGAGTCGAAAACCGCTTGCCGATATCAACCACCTTTGTTCGGAGTCTGATCTCGACATCTTACTTACCGACCTTTTTGATTGTATGGCTTATTTGCAGTCCGACCTTGCAACGTCACTTGATTTGGTTGTTACATCAAACACGGCACCTGTGACTTCTCGTGTGTGACTTTTCTCTGCTTGGCTTTCTTTCAGGCGTTTATGTTTACCAAATTTTCTCTAATACAGCTCCTTTTGTCACTGTAAACCTGTAAATATTGTACCTAGTTTAAAACTCAAGTTTTATGTAATACTTTCGTATTTAACTGGCTATCTATATATACCGACCTTACACCATTCCTTCCGCCCTTTATTATAAGAGGTATTTATGGAACAAACAAGACTTGTACGAAACATAAAACAAGAGTCAAGACTTACCCCTTGCGAAAGCCACATTGGCGTGGAGCCGCTCCACCAGCAGCTCCTTCTGCCGTTTGTTCGCCCTTCTTCTATCCATTATTATCACAAAAACGGTAGTTCTCTTATTATTTTGTGCTCAAAAACCACGAAAATACGAAAAACCATTGAACAAATAGAATTTAAACGCTAACGCCAATCCAATTCCAATTTTGGTTTTATGGCTGCACCGTTATTTACGGTGATTCTGCCAATGTCAGTGTTGGAAGATACAAGGTATATATTATATTTATATATATTATTATAACAATTTTGACGATGAATCCCGTTGAATATCTGAAAAAGAGGGAGGACAAACAACAAATTACACATTGCCACCACCATAATACTGACATGAAAAATATTAAATTGTATGTAATATTAACCACCACCATATATAAATAAATACACACATACATACAAACACACACACATACATAACTCAACTCAGATAAAGGGGCCAAGTCTGCGAATCACACAACAATATTATGCAACTCACAAACCCGACCCCTCCTCCCAGAATCAGTTCTCTCCAAGAACACTATCACATTAGGAGAGTATTCCTAGAGAGAAATGCAATTTATCATTAAAAATTTAGCTAGAGAGTATACTAAAGGGGTATGAACATGACATAACAAATAATTGACATTAATTGGCCTAGGGAGATCCTTCGGTAAAATATCATGTAAATCCACTTTGATACGAGGACAGCTAAAAAATATATGCTCAACAGATCCTTCCGCCAGACCACATTCACAAAGTGAGTGATCTCGGACCCTAATTTTCGCCAGAAATACAGGGGAGCAAATATGGCCCAACCTTAGGCGAATAATGGTAGAAGTTATCAATTTTGGTATTTTTTGGTGAAGGAAAAACCAGGGCTTTGTGGGCAAAGAAGGCTGTAAGTTACCGAAATGTCGACCTTTAATAATTCTAATCTTTTGCCACGATTCTTCCCATTTTTCTAATAATTGCAGTCTGACAGAACACCGAAGATCAGAAGCGAAGCATTCACTATAATCCAAAGACCCACTAGAAATGGCGTCTTTGGCACATCTATCGGCCATTTCATTGCCGGAAATACCCTTGTGACTCGGAATCCACGCAATAGTAACATCTAAACCCATTTTATGACATTCAAATAATTTTTCTCTTATTTTAAATATGATTTTAAAGTTAGATTTGGATCTAAATGGGGGTTTAATTAAAAGATGGAGGCAACTCAAGCTATCCGTAAGGATTAATGATTTATTACGATTGTGAGATATAACATATAATATAGCCTCTAAGATAGCAATAGCTTCTCCGGAGAAGACAGAACATTGAGGTGGACATTTGAAATTAAGGATAACGTTATCTTTAGGAATCCAGACTGCTGCACCAACGCAGCCGGTCGGATTTAATTTTGAGGCATCAGTGTATATAGTAAACCACTCCTGCCAGTTGCTGTTAAAAGTTTGTAGGAACTGATTATTAGCCTCCGTTGAGCATTTATAGATGCCGAAATCAAGTAAGATTGAAGGTTGGAAAGTCAGAGCTTCAAAAGGAGTTTCGAAAAGAGGGTTTTTTGACAATTTTGATACTGGATCCGAAAGAGTCTTATATTTGATAAAACTTTTTATCAGAGGTGGGGGATCTTTGTGAGACCAATATCTAGACCTAGAAACAAGATTTGACAATCTTTGTAATTTTTGAATGAGAGGGTGATGCGAGTATTGACATATATTTAAAAAGTATCTATCACAGATAAATTGCCGCCTTAGGTGAAGCGGAGGTTCCAGGCACTCAACCTGAAGCGCATTGATTGGAGACGATTTCATTGCACCAGTAATAATTCTAAGACATTTTGACTGTATTAAGTTCAATTTATTCATAGCTAATTTACTGCATGGCTCTAACACAAAGCTGCCATAATCAAAATGGCTACGGACTATGGCATTATATAACAGCTTTTGACTAAATGGATGGGAACCCCAGTGAACACCGGACAAGGATCGTAAAATATTGACACTACTTTCAGCCTTGTTACAAATATAATTTAAGTGATGGACCCCTGACAATTTTGAATCAAAAATTATGCCTAAAAACTTAGCTTTGTTTTTAACTTCGATTTGTTGACCATCTATATAAATGCTAACGAGAGGAATAATTCGTTTACGAGAAAATACAACAGCATTGGATTTAGAAGGAGACAGAGATAAACCATGATCAACTAGCCAAGTATGGAGGTAGTTTAGAGCACTATTTATACGATCCGAAGCATCTGTAAAAGAGCTGGAAGAAGAATATAAAACTATGTCGTCAGCATATTGGAGGATGCCACAAAAGCACGCTACAGATCTATCAAGGTCATATGTATATAAGTTATACAGAAGCGGGCTTAGGACCGAGCCTTGGGGAAGACCCTGCCACACCGTTCTGGAAGATTGAATGCTACCATTAACTCTAACAGAAATAGATCTAGCCATAAACATACTGCAAATTATGTTAATCAACCTCTCTGGAAGACTCAGATTGAGCATCTTCTGCCTGAGCACCGGGAGTTGAACATTATCGTAAGCTGATGTGACATCCAAAAACACACCTATGACAGAATGGTTAATAGACATTGCTCGACGGATATCAGTCGAGAATATACTAAGGCTATCGAGGGTGCTCATGCCTTTTCTGAATCCAAATTGAAATTTAGACAAGATATTCCTATTTTCAACCACCCACTCTAATCTGTTTTTTACCAAATGTTCTAGGATCTTACAAAGGGTAGAGGAGAGAGCTATAGGTCTATAGGAAGAGGATTCTTTAGGGTCTTTGCCCGGTTTCAAAACAGGAATAATTATTTGAGACTTCCATGATGCTGGAACTATACCAGATATAAAGATACAATTTAATATATTTAAAAAAACCTTTTTTGTCAAATCTGAAGAATGAGTAATAAAAGAATATGGGATCCCATCAACTCCTGGAGCAGAATCCTTCAGGCCATCGAGAGCACAATGTAACTCTGCAAATGAGAAAGGAGCATCCATACTTCCTCTAACATTGACAGGGGGAGAAGAGGGAGGGAAAGAGTCTTCAGAGGGAACAAAGGGAGGAGCTAGTTTGTCCATAAAATTAGGAATATGAATATGAATAGGAAGCCATAAGTCTATCTGATTACTAGATAAGTTGTGGTTTTGTTTGCAATATCTTCGAAAACGACTTATTTTCTTCCACACCAAAGAAGGAGGAGTGCGGGGAGATAGAGATTCACAAAATTTTCGCCAACCAAGAAATTTCTTTTTTGAAAGAACTCTTTTAGTTCGGGCATTAACCTTCTGGAAGTTTAAAAATTTTGGCATAGAGGTAAGGTCCTCAACAAAGGTAAGCTCAGCTTCATTCCGCTTCTTGACTTGAGCAGTGCATTCAGCATCCCACCATGGGGGTGAGGGAACTTTATTGCGAGCAGAATTTTTTAAAGGGATAGCTTTATCAGCAGCGGATAAGAGAGCAGAAATAAACATATCATATACTACCAAAAAATTATGAGAGTCAATATGAGGAAAGGAAGTTATAGAGTTATCAACGAGAGAAGAAAACATTTTCCAGTCAGCCTGTTGAACTTTATATTTTAAGAGGGGTGATGGATCTAGCTTAGGAATTTCAGATGTGGAACTTAATGAAGTTAAAATGGGGAAATGGTCACTGTTGTAAGAATAAGCTATGCTCTATGGAATGGCTGTCTGTCAATTGTATTGTCTTTCTGACTATCATTGTTACGTCGCTAGCTTTATTAAAATGGTCTTATAATATTGGATAGTTTCATTATAATTATAAACATACAACATGGTGACAGCGGTATAGAAAAAAAAGCTAATAGAAGATCGAAGATTGGAAAGCCATTTGGAGTTAAGTTATTCGGCAGCCATGATGGAAGCTAGAGGCGGCTTGCAATCTTTGGTTATGGAGGGTGATATGCTGGCTAACTGGAGCAGGTTCAGAAGACAATTGTTGTCGTATATAGATGCATACTACAGCAAAGCTGAAGAGAAGCAGAAGATAGGAATTCTGTTACATCACGGCGGTGATTATTGTCAGGATGTTTTTGAAAACATTAACTTCACTTCTGAAGAGGACAAAGAGAAATTTGACGTTGTTTTAAAAAAATTTAACGATCATTTCATACCCAAAAGGAATGTGACGTATGAAAGGTACTTATTCTTTACACGAAAACAGCTAGATGGTGAATCGTATGAACAGTACGGGACAGTATTGAAGAAGCTCAGCAGGTCTTGTGAATTTGGATCTTTAAACGATGAATTAATAAGGGACCTGTTCATATGTGGAGTTAAAGATCCCAATGTGAGAAAACAGCTGTTGACGTGCTCTGGAGTAAGTTTGCAGGGTGTGCTTGATATTTGCAGAACACATGCTGCTGTAGGTGAACAGGTATTACAGATGGAAAGTGAAAAAATGAAAAGTACTGTGAAACAGGAACCTGAGATTGATATGCTACAAAGGAAGAAAATAGATAACACAGGAAATAAAAAGGAATGCGATTACTGTGGTTTCTTGCATGCCAAAAGACGTTGTCCTGCATATGGAAAGTTGTGTGCCATATGCAATAAAAAGAATCATTTTGCTAAGAAATGTCGGAATAAAAAGTCTGTCAATTTATTGGATGGGAATGATAGCGAAGAGGAGAGCGATGAAGAGTACAAGGTGTCCGTTTTATCGTTAAGTGGTAAGAATATAAATGAATCGTGGTATACTGCAGATTTGGAGGTGAATGGACAATCTATTAAACTTAAGGTGGACTCTGGAGCCCAGTGTAATGTTCTTGGTAAGGGAGAGTTTTTATCTTTGGGTTTAAGTTTGAATGATTTAAAGTCCACTAAAGTTGTTATTACTTCTTTTACCAATGACAAAGTAGCGGTGATTGGTAAGTGCAAACTAAATTGTCGGTACAATTCACAATTGTATCCTATTGATTTTTTTGTTGTGGATGGCAATTGTTTCAGCATTCTAGGGCTGGCTAGTTCAGAAGCACTAGGATTGATAAAAAGGGTTGATGTGGTTGGAATGAATGGGTATACTGTTCCTAGTAAATTCTCAGAGTTGTTTAATGGACAAGTAGGATGTGTCCCGTATACAGTAAAGTTGCAGGTTGATGAAAGTGTGACACCTGTAGTGTCCCTTTGTAAGGTTCCCGTTAGACTGCAAAAAATGATGATGCGCTTGCAACCATTCAGGTTGAATGTAGTTTACACTCCTGGAAAGTTTTTATACATTGCTGATACACTGTCACGGGACTTCTCAGAAGCTGGTTGCGACACAGATACTGAATTTGATAGTGATTTGGAATTGCAGATTTCATTGTTATTGGAGAACTTACCGGTTACTCGGGGAGTCTGGAACCAGATTAGTCAGGCAGCAGATAAAGACCCTACAATGAAGAAACTTAAGGAAGCAGTACTGAATGGTTGGGACGATTACAAAGATGTGGATAACTCTATAAAACCATATTTTCAGTTCAAAGATGAGGTCGTAATAATGAGTAATTTGTTATTCAAAGGACATAGAATAATTATTCCACAAGGATTACAGCAAGAAATGCTGACAAAGCTGCATACAGGCCATCCAGGGGTATCTAGAATGACCAGTAGGGCTGATATTACTATGTATTGGCCAGGAATAAATCAGGACATAAAGAGATTTGTTAAATCCTGTCAAGTCTGTTTAAAGTACCAGGATAACAAACAGAAAACTTTATTAAAGTACAAACAGGTTCCAATGCTTCCGTGGCAGGAGGTTGGATGTGACATTTTTGAGCTGGATCAAAAATGTTACCTGGTTGCTGTGGATGCTCTGTCAAACTACATTGAAGTATGCAGCCTGAAAGATTTGAGGAGTATCACAGTTATAGATAAGTTGAAAGCAATATTTGCACGCCACGGAATTCCGGTAATTTTATATACAGATGGTGGACTATGTTTTGACTCGGACCTATTTAAAAAATTTGAGAAAGAGTGGTGTTTTGTACACATCCTGTCAAGTCCGCACTACCCAAAATCAAATGGTTTGGCGGAAAGTGCGGTTAAAACAGTAAAAAAAATGTTTAAGAAATGCTCTGAAAGAAATGAAGACCCATTGTTGGCACTTCTTAATCATAGGAATACACCAAGGGCTAACGTACATTCTCCGGCGTCAAACCTAATGGGCCGTCAGCTAAGAACAAACATACCTTGCTCGTTTAAAACATTAGTGCCTAAGGTTACTTATAAGGAAGACATAAAAGTTCTTAAGAAGTCTAAAGAAGATATAAAGACCTGGTATGATAGAACTGCAAAGGAAAGGCAAGATTTGGAGAAGGGGCAGCCTGTGTACTTTAAAAAAATTCCCAAAGAGCCGGTATGGGTGCCGGGAAAGGTTCTTCAGAAATCCGGACAACCTAGGTCATACATAGTGGAAACTGATGATGGTAGGCGATATAGAAGGAACGAAATTTGTATTCGTCCCACCGAAAGGTCAAGTCAAAGCCCACACTTTCCTTTGTTTCAACCACCATTAACCACCACTCATGTTGACCCTACAGTTTCTGAACCGGTTACAGATGCTCCTAGAGTGTTGTCAGAATCTAGCTCTCCTACAACCAGAATATATACTAGGTCGGGCCGTCTGATTAGGAAACCTGTTAGGTTTGAGTAGATGTAATATTAAATGTTTCGGTACTTAATTAATTTGTAACTGATTGGTAGTAAGGAAGAAATCATTGATGTTTTGTTTGGTTAAATATAAATAGAAAGTTAAATTTTGTTTAGTTAAGTTTTGTTTGTCTTTGTTTGTTAAGGGGAAGATGTTGTAAGAATAAGCTATGCTCTATGGAATGGCTGTCTGTCAATTGTATTGTCTTTCTGACTATCATTGTTACGTCGCTAGCTTTATTAAAATGGTCTTATAATATTGGATAGTTTCATTATAATTATAAACATACAACAGTCACTACCGTGAGATATATTAAGAACTCTCCAGACAATGGATGAAATTAGATTAGGGGAAGCTAATGTCAGATCCACGCAACTTCTATTCTGATTAGGGGGGGTTCTGCGGGTCGCAGAGCCATCATTAACAATGCAAACATTCAGATCATCCATCAACTCAAACAAGGAAGCTGAACAAGAACAACAT
This sequence comes from Agonopterix heracliana, assembly GCA_963693445.1. Lineage (NCBI taxonomy): Eukaryota > Metazoa > Arthropoda > Insecta > Lepidoptera > Depressariidae > Agonopterix > Agonopterix heracliana. Next base: position 2,141,723 of record OY856334.1, read on the forward strand.
TTGTTTGAGCCCCATGCATAATGGTGGCAATTAAAGTCTCCAAAGATAATGATGCTACCAGAAATAGATGATAGAACAGATTTAACCTCTGAAATAATATTTGAAGAAGGGTGGGGGATGTAGACAGATACAAAAAATATATTCATAGCTTTAACAGCAACCACCTGGAAGGTATTGCTATGAGGGGGAAGGGAAATTTGAGAAAAGGGAATGGAACGACTAATCAAAAGGGCTGTGCCAGCTTTCCCATCATCTCTGTCCTCTCGGAGACAGCAGTAACCCGGGATCCGGAAGATAGAACCAGGTCTCAGCCAAGTCTCCGAGACAGCAAAGATGACAGGATTAAATTTATTAATAAGAAATATCAAATCCGATTTTTTATGACGAATGCTTTTACAGTTCCACTGCAGTAGCTGGAGCATTTTTATTTTTATTTATAAAGCTAGTGAGAGTATCAAGTAGGTTAAGGACATTGGGCGGTATAGCATCATTAAACTTGGTTAAAATATTGACCAGAGTAGATACCAACAATTCTATCAAGTTGTCATTTGGGGAGGGAGATGGAGTCCTTTCACGGTGGAAAGCACTTCCATTTGGAAATGAAGATTGGGGCTGTTGAATTATGTCATGGGCTACGGAATCGAAGGTTTTAGGGAATGTGGGACGAGGGGCTCGGTTTACAGTAATAGTTTTTTTATAGGCTCGACTTAGAGAGGGAGGGGTACTAGGATGAGGATCTTCATTAATGGGGGAGAAAGAAATATGAGGGTCAGGAGGAGAGAACATTGTCCGCGCCATTTCAGCGTAAGATGGTCGTGATGGCCGATACCTCTGTGAGGCCTCAGAAAAGCTGATGTTCTCTTCTGACATAACAATTTTTATAGCTTTTTGACGTGAGTGCTCAGGACATTTATCATCAATCGCTTTATGTCTACCAAGACATAAAAAACAAGACGCTTCTAAGTCTGGGACTGGACAACTTTCACCCAAATGGTTCATAGCACACTTATAGCACCTGGCTTGTGATCTACATTGAGCAGCAATATGGCCAAAGCGACAGCACTTTCGGCATTGAATAGTAGGAAGCATATAAACTTCCACAACCATTGATGTATACCTGAAACTATATATCCTCTCTGGAAGGTGTTGGCCTTGAAAAGTTATAACAACTGAGGAGGTAGGAGTCCATTGGGGGGATCCATCTTTATATGATTTTCTGTTTAAACGTCTAGCCTTAATGACTGGACCACATTTTGGGGAATATGTTAAACTTGACACGAACTCTTCAAGTGTCCACTCGACAGGGACGCCGCGGACGACTCCCATGCGAGTAACGTGGTACTTGGGGATCTGAACTATGTAAGATTGCAAAATAGTTTGGTTAGAGATGAAAGAGTTGGCATCATTTGCAGTTTTGAACTCAATTGCAATTTTGTTGCGACCTAAAGCCTTGATACCTCCGTCAAGGATGCCCTGGATGTTATTTTTGTGTAAATATTGCGCCAGTTTTAACGCTCGAATTGTAGAACCAGCGGAAGGGTCCGGGATCACCCGCGAAACGTGAACAATGAAGGGGCCAAAATCGTCATTACCATAAGTCAAAGCAGAATCACCCTCGAATTCGGGGTTCACAAAAGTGCTTTGAAGAGACGCCGATGGGCTATTTGAATTTGTTTTTTTAGGTGATGGATCCTGGGATGTTGAAGGGGCTGGGCGTTTAACCGCAGAGGATTCTACGTCCATATTTACCGACTGTGAAAACAAAGGCTGAGACACATCTATCCTCACAGAGGAAGGAAGACTTTTGCCTCCACCCCCGTCCCCGTCATCATCGTCCGACATCTCGAAATTACGAAATGTTTATATTAAACTTACCAAATTAGACAATAAATACAATACACAGAACAAATACAACGTCACAACACAAAAAACAGCACAGTTAAGTAGAGACTGAACGGGAAAATACTATATAATCGCGGTTCAGACACGGGCACGTGTATCAACCAACAAACCCGACGACAGAATCTCAACGCTAACGCCATTGAAAGACGTCAGTTTCTTTTTTTTTTTTTATGAATCTGTTTAATTTTCATATTGCAATGTAAATATTATTTGAACAACAGAGACAAAGCTATTTAAAATTACGTAATTCGAACTCTTTCTTACACTTTACTTACGCTTGGACAGGTCAACACTAAGCCACACCTAAGGCCACACCATAGACAATCCTTCGCCATTCGTTCATTTCATTCGTTCTTTTATTTATCTGTGATTTCAATTTAGTCCTGTCATAATCGATTTAGTCCTGTCAAACAAGACGACTTAATTTAGTTCGTGGCAAAAACCGAATTGCACACGAAAACGACTTAACTTATTTTAGATGAATTTAAGTTAAAATTAATTTAGTCGAGTGCTCATACCGAATCGATACCAATCAATCTATCATAATCAATGAAATCAAGATTTTAAACAATCTTATGATTTGTTTTCAAGTGACTTTTAACATTACCGCTATTGATATGAATTAGCGTATAAATATGGCGTAGATAACTGTATTAGGTTGAACGGTTGAACAAAGTTTAATTTATACAAATAAAAATCTATTTTGTAGCTAAATTGAGTTGTTTTATTTTTTATTCTAATCGTTTTATCTATCTAGACGGGTGGTGTTTCCATCAGAAGCTGTAGCATGCTACACGTGATACGGCTGTATCACGTCTTTTTATCTCGTTCGTTCGCGCGCAAATAGAAAAAGAGCGACGGTGTGATAGCGCTGTATCACGGTGGCATGCTACCAATGCAGGTCCCCTAGAAAACCAAAAGAAAAACGCGCATTGCTGTACCTAGTCCAAAGTTAGTGAGAAATAAAGTCCAAACTAGGCAATATCATAAAACTTTAAAAAATTGTTTCTGAAGTCTATCCAACCTTATATAGGTACATACCTAACAACTCTTTATTAGATAATCATTGACTATACTCTGCCATAGGATCACTCTCTTGTCCTCTGACCTGAACCCAAAGGCAGGGTTGTTTACAATCTACAGGGTCCTTCTAAATATGCTGACACTTTTTTAATGGGATGTTCAGACCATCAAACTGAACAACTTTCTCTATGGGACCAACATTGAAATCGGGGAAAAAAATCTGCTGTCCCATACATTTGGCTCGAGTAGGTTTGCAGTTTTGTATGGAAGAGCTGATTTTTTTTTCGCGATTACGATGTTGGTCCCATAGAGAAAGTTGTTCAGTTTGACGGTCTGATCATCCTCTTAAAAAAGTGTCAGCATATTAAGTTGGACCCTATATATTGCGCCCCTGGGCAAATATACTTATTTGGCGAAATGTTTTCACACTGATGTCTGGCTAATACTGTATTTCTTTGGGCAACAATTTCCTTCCCATTTGTATGGCCCTACGGGCCGCCCTCGAAGCGCTCGTTGGCGTAGTGGAGCTTCGGTATTGGAAACGATCACCGAAGTTAAGCAACGTCAGGTCCGGTCAGTCTTTGGATGGGTGACCGTTAAGTGGTATTTCATCTCGAGCGTTTCCATGCTTCGGAAGGCACGTTAAGCAGTTGGTCTCGGATAGTTCCGTCAGATGGCGTTGTAACTATTCGTTAAGCCAGGTCAGAGGCCTATTGGCGGCTTAAAAATTCTCTGACAGCAAGTTGACCACTAAGTTGCCTCCACCAACACGCACTGGGCCCGCGTGGTGGAGTATGGCCCACTCCCTCTCACCCTTCTTATTCGTGAGAGGAGGCCTTTGCCCTGCAGTGGGATTCTACAGGCTATAACTTACATACTTACGGGCCGCCCTCATTGTACGCCACTGTCCAAAGGAACGGAGACCAAGCTACTTCCTACCATGCTACTAAACGATTACGAACCATTGAGGTACTAGGTAACTAAGTATGTTAGTTTATAAGAGAAGCTACCGGGAAATTATTTTTTGTAACAGGTGTTAGAGTGCCCGTGCTCTAACCCACATAGCCTGTGCCAAGCGCTCGCCACAAACTAATAAGAGAACTACGCACTCGCCGAAGTGTGACGCCGCCGCCCCGGTGCCCTACACTGCTGATTATGGTATGGTAAGTATGGTGGTGGGTGGTGCAGATTCTCATTTTTTCATACTTGGCGTCTTTGCAGTACTGGTGCTGCCATCTTTTATAACGTTGTAGAAACAACGCAGTCTATTTCTTGACATCTCATGTCACGACACTAAAATTTTATGCCATGCCATGACATTGACAGTTCAAACATCAAAAATGTCGAGTGAAAACACTCCTACTTCGATCAAAATAAAATGAATGGATAGGCCTAAAGCGCGGTAAGTTGAAGCAAACTACTGGTGCACTTGGTACATACAAACTAGCGCCATTATCTGTCAAATCTAGGGCACTTTCATACAAGTGACAAGTAAAAATTTCATTTGTTTTGCCTCATTTTTCTGGTTTGAAATGTTCGCTTAAGGCCTATCCATTCATTTTATTTTGATCGAAGCACTCCTACTGCCAGCTGTACGAATTTAGGTTAGAAATCGTGGATTTTCTTGTTATTTTGTGTTTATAAACGTGAAAGTGGGTGAAAATGAAGATATACACGAACGATAATAACACTTCTACGCTAAAATTGCTAATAGCGGCTAATTTGGCGGGCAAAAAAGTCGAATTGAAGAATGCTTCGTTTACAGGTACATTTCTTTTAATTTTATTAGAATTATTCGCTTTATTTTAGTAAAATCAGCATGAAAACCTTTATTTCTACATCGTCCTGCTATAGGCATGTATTCTGCAATCGAATTTTACATATAAACACTTGAAAATGCATGCTATGAATTGCATCAGAAACTGCATGCATAGTCCACGGACCTGAAAAAAAGACGGACGTAATGTGACACTAAAAAGATGTGAAGCATGCAAGGTCCTACATTTTCGTTTGTTCTACAAGGGACCTACTCACACAGATGCACTAGCTCTAGGCGAAGGTCCGACACCCGTCACCATTATGTAGCGCGTGACAGCACGCACACAAAATAAATAGGTGCTTCACTCGTGATTAGACGAGATTACGTCCGTCTTTTTTTCAGGTCCGTGGCATAGTCATATATTTTATTGCTTCATGTGTTACAAAATTATATGTGTTCTTGACATTACACATTGTTTACTCATTTCTTTACTGTTCCATGGTTCACGAAAATGGAAGAAATTCATGAGTATCTAAGTATCCCCACTGTGAAAGACGAAGTGAACTGCTCTACCAAGACCTACAGAGATAGGATCACTCACCATATAAATAAGCTGGCTGTGCCGCTAAGTGAACCTCTCGGGATAAGACGTCTGAAACGACGACACATTTGGGATACCTAACTTATGCCCTGTAGTGACCAAATGAAGGCGGCCTGACAATGGGAAGGCATGCCTGCAACCATCCATACATGCAAAAGAACTGCTCATGGTCCTCAGACCGATAGCGTGTTATAAATTAACAAAAAAAGACAGCATTTCTTTACTGTTGATCAAGATTTCTATGCTAACTTATAATTATCATACATCCTATTCGAACTTCCTATTTGAATCCTATAAGAATTGTTTAATTCCGGAATGAAAATGTCTTACATTTTTTATTGGCTTTTGAGTAATGAAATAGTCATCATGGCGGAGACCATGGAGGAGCTCAGTATAATGCTTGATGATCTTAGCAGAGCCTCTGAACGAGTTGGCCTGAAAATGAACGTGGACAAGACGAAGATCATCAAATGTTCATGTTGTACCATGATCGGAAACTTTACACTAGAAGTTGTTGACGATTATGTTTACCTGGGACAAACTATTCAGTTAGGTAGGTCCAACTTTGAGAAAAAGATCAACTGTCGAATCTAACTCGGCTGGGCAGCGTTCCGGAATTCACATCCCAAATACCGCAGTGTCTTAATACGAAAGTCTTTGACCAGTGTGTGTTGCCAGTGAAGACATGGAACAGAGACGTGGTCGCTCACACAAGGCCTCATAAAAAGGCTGAAAGTTACCCAAAGGGCAATGGAGAAGGCTATGCTCGTAGTTCCTTGCGAGATAGAATCAGAAATGAAAAGATATGCAAAAGAACCAGAGTAGCTGACATAGCCAAAAGAATTGCTAAACTAAAGTGGCAGTGGCAAATTGCAATCTATGTTCCAAGGTACTAACAATACTAAACTTTAATGCAATAATGGCCGCCTCCGTGGTCTAATGGTTAAGAGCATTGGGCTCCTGACACGAAGGTTGTGCCCACGGAAGACTACCTAGTGATATGTCACTTTGTGCATTTTCCCCAGTTGGTTAGGACATTGCAGGAGTCACGTTGCAAGGTTTGCCTCGAACACTTGTCTCTCGCGTGGTGTTCGCGCGGTTCGCGTCTCAGCCTGCCACGAGGCTCCTAAATCCTTCTCAGTTGTTCTTACTCAAAAACAATCCTCGAGATTGGATAGACACTCCCTCAAATAACTTGACACTGGCGAAATCTAACAAGGAAACGCCATTAAATAAAAATAGAATAGAATAGGACATTGCAGTCTGAATCACCTGATTGTCTGGAAAGAAAGATTTACGTGCTTCGGTAGACACGTTAAGCCGTTGGTCCCGGCTACTATCTCTGGTGGTAGTATTCGTTACATAAAAACCATGTCAGAGGCCGTAAGGCGGTTTGAATAAACTCTGACACCAGGGCTTGCCCTCACGATAAGAAGAAGAACACAATAATTAGTGGGCGACCAATGCTTCAGCTTCGGCCACCTTCAGCCAAAAAAGACCTTTGGTTACACATTCAATTCTGGCGAAAACCAGCCAGTTTTGGCCAAATTTAGATTTTAAACAAAATCATAATTTAATCTAACTAAAGCTCTACCCATGAAATCACCGTTTCGCATAGCTAAATTGAATCCCTAATTAATGTTGACATAAATTCTTTCCATTTCAAGGCAATCTAGAATCCTTATACATTCCGGTCTCGCGACAAAATAACAGTATAGATTTTGCACTGTTTTAGTGTTTGAATCCCTGCAAACATTTCGTACTAAATTTATTTTTTGTACGATGTTGGTGGTTGTCCCCCCTTGTGTAAATACATGGTGTAAGGAAAAGTATCATTAACCTTTAAACCACATACTGAGCAACTTTTAGTATGGGAGCAATTCATATTCATATTCATTTATTGCATAGCCACATGGTTGTCTTAGATCTAAATACATTGCAAGCAAAACTGCCAGTTGAGGCATTATTATAATAACACTTTATTGTACACAAAGGCATAAAAATATACAGAGTTGTGGCATTTATCTACCAACTGTCCACTACAAGTGGCGACGGGCTCACTCCCCGTCACACGGACAAAGTTTCATTACTAGTGAAATGTGGATGTTCTGAAGTTTCTGAATGTCTCTGACTACCCCCTCGGGGAATAAAGTCGTGAGCATATGCTATGCTAAAATCCCAGGCGACTTACTTATCTATAACCAATATACATAAGACACTAACAATAATATAAGAGTATAAAACTAACAGGGTGTCGGTACTAAAGCTCCGTCCTGCATTGCAGATACAATGTTCGCAGGCCCCCGCAGTCTGCCGCTCCTCGAGGTGGACGACCAGCTCTCGTTCTTCTCTAGTAACGCTGCGGCTCAGTACTTGTTCCCCGTGCTAGATCTATCTGAGAACGGACAGTGGTACGTTTTAACTTACATAGATTCAGAATTAGTAGATTACACACCGAGGGCAGGAAAGTAAGAAAGGTCTCAGATCTCATGTAATTGTTGACCGTGGTGAAGCCGACGTCAACAAACATGTGATCTGAGGCTTTCTTATTTACTGGCCGAGGTTAGTATACTAATTTTCTCGGAGGTGGAAAGCGACAAAACTTCGTTTAGCGCAGCGAGACGAAAATTGACGCTTTCCGTCCGGAGGGAAGAAAAATACTTATGCTACGTACAGAAGACTAATTTCCATAAAACACAGATTTGAGTTGATAAAAACATACTTTTACACTAGTACAAATAAACGTGGTATAATTATAATGTGAGCCCAAATTAATAGTGCCCACATGCCACATAATATTATACTGAACGGATGCAGACTTCCATGTGAAGACCGCAAGTTTGCTGCGAAATGCATGAGATTTCCACGTAGACGGGGTTGCATCACTTCAGTACATTTTTATATCCGCACAGAACAGAGCTGTAAAAACCCTACCATACGGAAGAGAGCTAGCAACTCAAACACAAGGCGGCGGTTCGATTCCTGGCCTATTCTAAGTTACTAAATTCTACAGAATTTATGTACGGTATTTATCATTATCACTAGCTCGACTGAGGATGTGCTGAAATCCAAAATACCTCAGAGCCTTAAGACCAAGGTGTTTAACCAATGTGTTTTGCCCACTCTCACGTATGGTACCGAAACATGGACTCTGACTAAGGACGCAGTGCACAAAGTCAAAGTCGCACAAAGAGCAATGGAAAGAGCTATGCTAGGAATCACACTTCTGGACTGGATTCCGAATGTCGAGATCAGACGACGAACAAAGGTGGTTGATATCGGCAAGCGGATTTCGACTCTGAAGTGGAGGTGGGCGGGACACTTGGCCAGGCGGAATGATGGTAGATGGACTAGGGCAGTGACAGAGTGGCGGCCGTGGGACAGTCAGTGGGCAGACCAGCAGCCAGGTGGTCGGATGACATTTGTAAAGTAGCCGGCAAACAGTGGATGAGACTGGCGGGGGACCGTTCAGGTTGGCGTGAAAATGATGAGGCTTATACCCAGCAGTGGGGTTTACCGGACTGATTATGATGATGACTAGCTCGACAGTGAAGGAAAACATTGTGAGGAAACCTGCATACTCTATAAATATATACCGTAAGTCGGAGGTATCTGTAAAATATGGGTAACCTTGCTTGGGGCGAACACAATAGACCAGCGATGGTCGCAGTGTTGTTACATATAAAAAACCATGCTTGCGATAGCCCAGCATCAATAATATTAAAAAAAAACGCAAATGAACATATTTTTCACGTAATTCACAGCCAACAAATGCAAGAATGGGAAGCGACTCGCCTCCAGCCGGCGGTCGTAGCTGTGCTCGGCAGTAAGACCGTCGCCGTAGATCTGAAGCAAGTGCTGACGTCACTACTCGGCATGGTCGATGTCATGTTGAAACAGAAGTACATACTTGGGGTAAATTTATCAGTCTTTATTTCATAGTTTAAAAAGCCGTGGTGGTCCAGTGGCGAGTAACCTTGCCTGCCGTGCAGGAGGCGATGGTTCGATCCCCGTCCAAACCGACTCGTACCAATGAGTTTTTAGGAATTTATGTACGATTTGTTACACCACTGGCTTTTCGGTGAAGGAAAACAACGTGAGGAAACCTGCATGCTTCAATTTCGAGGCGTGTATTGTACCCACTGTCCATTATAAGTGGCGACGGGCCCCCGTCACACTGGACAGAGTTTCGGTACTACTGGTGAAACGTGGATGTTCTGAGGTTTCAGAATATCTCTGACTACCTCCTCGGGGAATATAGTCGTGAGCTATGTAATATATGCTTATGCTTATTTCATAGTTTTGTTAATTTTAAACCAAAGAATTGACGTCATACTTGTTGGTGCGTCTGCTGTGTTTAAGCATAAGCGTTGTCGCCGCGTTTTTGCCGCTATTCTACTCATCATCATCAGCCTATCGTCGTCCACTGCTGAAAATAGGCCTCTCCCAAGGCGCGCCACAAAACTCTGTCCTTGGCCTTCCTCATCCAGTCGCTCCCCGCTACTTTTTTTAGGTCGTCTGTCCACTATGAAATAAAGACTATTCTACTGCGACTCTTTAATCTTAGAAATATCGCGGCGATATTATCGTTCCGCCAACGTAGCGACACAGTTGTATTTCGTATCTGTTTATACTGCAGTTTTATATTAATGCTACGAGCGACTGGAATGTTCGCTAGTCGTTCCCATACCACCATACCGCTAGGTCAATAATGTAGTACAGATTAAGTGCACTTAAATAAAATATAAGTAGGTAAGTTATAGCCTGTAGAATCCCACTGCAGGGCAAAGGCCTCCTCGCACAAATAAGGGTGAGAGGGAGTGGGCCATACTCCACCACGCCGGCCCAGTGCGGGTTGGTGGAGGCAAGTTAGTGGTCACCTTGCTGTCAGAGAATTTTCAAGCCGCCAATAGGCCTCTGACTTGTCTTAACGAATAGTTACAACGCCATCTGACGGAACTATCCGAGACCAACTGCTTAACGTGCCTTCCGAAGCACGGAAACGCTCGAGATGAAATACCACTAAACGGTCACCCATCCAAAGACTGACCGGACCTGACGTTGCTTAACTTCGGTGATCGTTTCCAATACCGAAGCTCCACTGCGCCAACGAGCGCTATATAATAATAATAGGCGACTAAGGGATCTACCGGAGGATGGGCAGCAGCATCCTCTGAATACACACATTCAATCCAACTGCGATCGCCAACCCGCCTGCCAAGCGTGGCGATTATGGCAAATCCCCCCACTTTTGGGGAGGCCTATGTCCAGCAGTGGACGTTTATCGGCTGATATGATGATGATGATGAAATAAAATATGTAAATCAAGAACTCTTTTCTATCATCCCACGGCAGCAAAATTTGTCACCTCTGCTCAAAAATTGCTTGAGTGATATGGTTCTAAGCTAAAAATAAAATTAAATGATCATAAAGTCCAGTAGGGCATAAGCCTTAGTCGACTTCTACGACAAACACTGCAAGAAGTGGTGCGGATCTTTCTAGGCCGAAACCATATTAAGCATAAGCATATGCTCACGACTATATTCCCCGAGGGGGTAGTCAGAGATGTTCTGAAACCTCAGAACATCCACGTTTCACCAGTAGTACCGAAACGCTGTCCAGTGTGACGGGGGGTGAGCCCGTCGCCACTTATAATGGACAGTGGGTACAAAACACGCCTCGAAATTGAAGCATGCAGGTTTCCTCACGATGTTTTCCTTCACCGAAAAGCCAGTGGTGTAACAAATCGTACATAAATTCCAAAAAACTCATTGGTACGAGTCGGCTTGGACGGGGATCGAACCATCACCTCCTGCACGACAGGCAAGGTTACTCGCCACTGGACCACCACGGCTTATACCAAAACCACGGAAACCATATTATCTAAAAAAGATTACCTACTAGTGTTTTCCCGCGACTTCGTCCGCACAAATTATATACCAGATTTTAAGTCAGATCATAAGCTATCAAACAAAAAAAGTTTCATAAAATCGGTTCAGTAGTTTTTGCGTGATGCGCGAACAAACAAACAAACAAAAAAACACACAAACAAACAGACAAACAGACAGACAAAATTTCTAAAAACGGTTGATTTCGAGTCAGTGATACCTAAAAACCATACCGTAATCTTTTTTTTGTAAATATCTTCAATGTACAGACACACTTCAGTTACAATTGTATAATAGTTTAGATTAGATTACCAAATATCATCAGCAGCTGACAGGGTATCGAAGGCGGAAGGTAGAGTTTTGTTGCACGCCTTGTGAAAGGCCTTTGTTCAGCAGTGGACGATAATAGGCTGATGATGATGATGACGGTGTTTTTTTAATTGCAGGATAAATTATCGGCGGCCGATATATCTATATGGAGTACACTATACCCTCTTTGTTACAACAATGATCTCAAACAGCAATACTTGTCTGAATATAAGAACATAGCGCGATGGAGCGATGAATTAGCTGGTGCCAGAGCTATACAGGTAATTGTATTTCATTATAATTAGTAATAATAGTCCCTAACAGCCTAAATAACAGCCTATCCCTACTACACATGCCACCACACTCTCTACACACATTACAGAAAGCAGTTGTCCTCAACACCTGCCGCATCACCCGCAAATTCCTCACGTCTTCCACAATCTCATCCTCAGTCACGCTTGGTTAAGGCCCGCATGACTGAGTAACTAGCCCTCTAAAAAGGGAGAAAATAAATAAAACTGAAAAATAATAATAAAACGAATTTATTTCTCACCACAATCAATAAAGTTATACAAATTAGTGATAAGATATTGGCGGCCGATCTTCTTGTTCTTATCGTGTGTGCAAGCCCTGGTGTCAGAGTTTTTTCAGACCGCCTTACGGCCTCTGACGTGGTTTTTATATAACGACTAATACCACCAGAGATAGTAGCTGGGACCAACGGTTTAACGTGCCATCCGAAACACAAAAGCATCTTTCGTTTCAGACAATCAGGTGATTCAGCCTGCAATGTCCTAATCAACTGGGGAAAAACGCACAAATTGACATATCACTAGGTGTCCCCCGTGGGAATCGAACCCACGACCTCCGTGTCAAGAGCCCAAGCTCTTAACCATTAGACCACGGAGGCGGCCGATGAAATATGTTTATTTAATAATAATAATAAATTTATTTATTTGCATTTCATTTAGCCTGCTTACATACATTTACACACATTGTTTGTTTATTATACAAGCAAGCATACAAGTAATACAAGAGGCAGATACACTTTTTGTTTGAAACTCTGACCCCTAAACCAAAAATGGATGTTCTATAGGGGTCAGCGCTCTTCACAGTTATATGGTCGAAACGAAGTTACCTACTGAAGAAACGTATAAATAAAACGGTGTTACCGCTTAGAATCTATTTCATCCAGACAACCCTTTTCGTCGCAAATCCCCCCCGAAAATGGCCACATTGAGAGGGCTATGCTCTGAGTTTCCTTGCGAGATCGAATCAGAAATGAAGAGATCCGCATAAGAATTTAAGCAGCTGACAGCCCAAAGAATTGCTAAACTAAAGTGGCAGTGGACTGGGATCATTGCTCGCAGAACCGATGGCCGATGGGGTCGGAAGGTTCTCGAGTGGCGACCGCGTACCGGAAAGCGCAGCGTGGGTAGGTCCCCCACAAGGTGGACCGACGACCTGGTGAAGGCGGCGGGAACCCGTTGGATGAAGGCAGCGCAGGACCGGTCGTTGTGTCGATCCTTGGGGGAGACCTATGTCCAGCAGTGGACGTCCATCGGCTGAGATGATGATGACCTCATTATTGATTACGTTTTTGCAGGAAGCAGTGAAACAGTGGGGTGGTTCAGCAAAGGGACCTTTCGGCGCGTCGTCTGCTCTTGGAAACGCGCCCGTTGCCAGCCTAGTGTCTCCAGTTGGGTCAGTGGTGGTCTTTCATTTACATCTACATCTTTCAACTGCCTCCGTGGTCTAATGGTTAGAGCATTGGGCTCTTGACACGGAGGTCGTGGGTTCGATTCCCACGGGGGGCACCTAGTGAAATGTCACTTTGTGCGTTTTTCCCCAGTTGGTTAGGACATTGCAGGCTGAGTCACCTGATTGTCTGAAAAGAAAGATGATTCCGTGCTTCGGATGGCACGTTAAGCTGTTGGTCCCGGCTACTATCACTGGTGGTAGTAGTAGTCGTTACATAAAAACCACGTCAGAGGCCGTAAGGCGGTTTGAATAAACTCTGACACCAGGGCTTTGCAGCCCACTCGATAAGAAGATTTACATACACACAGAAATTCACGAATATAATTGCTTTTAGGGTGGTCAGAAACATTGCTACAACTCTATCAGTCAGAAACATACATACATAAGCTCATGTCATTGTCCCGTGGGGATAGGCAGAGACCACGGCCCGCCACACGCTACGACTCTGACACACCTCTTTAGCCTCATTCACATTCATACATCTCTTCATGCACTTCCGTCGATTGAGGGTGCTACGCACTTGTCCTTTTCGGAAACGATCATTGATTTGATCATGGTATGTTTTCCTCGGACGCCCTCTCCCAACACTTCCGCTCACCTTTGCTTGATATATTTTTTATTATTTTTGTTTTCTTTCATTCATTCGCTCTACGTGACCGAACCATCTAAGCATACACCTCTCAATTCTAGTTACTACATCATCCTTCAAAGTCAACACACAATCACACGCACGGAGCATTGTGGGAGGGGTTGGAAGTGCTCAGTAAGCACTTTTGCTTCGGAGACGGCTATCGATACTTGTCTTCCCGCTCACGCCGCTACAACTACTCATGCCCCCTCGCACGCACCACGTCGCGCGCCTTGTGGTGTTATGCAAATGATTGCATAACCATGTGGCACGCGTTCTACCCCTACCTTGCACTTCTAGCCTCCCTATAGTGTTCTGTGATCACACGTACTCATCCAGGGGAAAAGATAATTGAAAGGAAGATACATTTCTACATACCTACGTAACTGTAATGTCCGGGGCGTCTATTGCTCGCCTTATACTTTTATCGGACTATGTTCCGATGAGTGGAACATTTGTAATGGGTACCTAAACTTTGTACTTAAAACATTTTAATTTTTCGCTACCTACACGATATAACTTGGTCCGTTTTTATCATTTGTAACTTTGCACACTAGGTATTATGTAACACCGGGTTGTATGTTCACAGAAAACAACGTTTCTGTTCATTATACACGTATCTTAAGAAAAATCTGTAATTGGCCTGTGTTATATTTGTTTATATTACATATCTTATAGAATGTTTGTAATAGGCTGTTGATTTTTCTTATAAAATAAAATAAAATAAAATAAAATAACTCGTACAAATCCCTTATCACACGCTACGTCCGATACGCTGCGTCCCTTATCACACGTTACCTCACCTTGGTACGAAGCGTGGCAGAAAATTCGGCAGTGGTGTATTCCTGTCTCACTAGCACTCTCTCATCTCAGTATCGCAGATGCTTACTTCTTGTCAGTTTTTCCCATTTTGAAGTGACAGCCAAGTGTCAAAGGTGTGGTTACACTTAAGTTTCTGTCTACCCCTTAGATCAAAATAAAATTAATGGATAGGCCTAAAGCGCGGTAAGTTGAAGCAAACTACTGGTGCACTTGGTCCATACAAACTAGCGCCATTATCTGTCAAATCTAGGGCACTTGCATACAAATTTGAAGTAAACCTTTCATTTGTTTTGCCTCATTTTTCTGGTTTGAAATGTTCGCGTAAGAACTATCCATTCATTTTATTTTGATCGAAGGTCTACCCCGAAAGGGAAATACGGTCGTGTTTATACAATTACAAGTAAGAATTTGTTGTAACAGATCTCCAGATGAATCCAGTATAGAAGCAGGTCCTACACCTGAAGAGATAGAAGCTGCCAAAGACAATTGGTTGAATGGATTGAATAATCTACAGCCACCACTGAAACAGGAGAAATTAGTGTAAGTTTTAGAATAAGTTTATGTCTAGAAATCACGTGTCTACCGTATAAAACAAAAGGGGCCAACTATCTTAGGTTGGTGTGCGTGAAGTGTCATACAAATTTTGTCTGTGCGTGTATATGGATGGATAGGCTTTAGAGACCAGTGCTGGTTGAAATTTTTTTCGACGCTTTCGTAGCTTCGATCTTGACATATAACTTATCTTTGTAAGTACAACTTTCACTATGGGACCCATATTGAAATGGCGGAGAAAAAAAAATCGGATGATTCATGCTAAAATATGAATCTATCTACTTGAGCTAAATGTATGGGATGATCCTATGAAGTAAAGTCTTCGAGGTCGAGTCACCCGCTTGCAGATTCTGCTGTGAAGCAGAGGAAACGCCCATACACCTCCTCTGCGAATGCGAAGTGCTTATTCACAGTAGGAGTCGCCATCTGGGTGGATTCGTGATAACACCCACTGACATTAGGGACCTCCTCTCCAAGAGCATAACACGGTTTATAAAGGCCGTGGGCCTAGGAAATGACCTCTAGGTCAAGGGTGACAGCTACAATAGATCTATAAAGGTCGCAGTAGCTATTGGTCGCTGACCAAGCCCTTACAACCAAAATAATAATAATAAATGTATGGGATTGCAGAATTTTTTTTTCGCGTTTTCGATGTCGGTCCCATAGTGAAAGTTGTTCAGTTTGATGGTCTAAACTCTAAACAATCCCCTTAAAAGTTTTAATTGCTTATTTTTACTGTTGTAACACATTGTAGATACATGAACTTTGGTAGTAAAGTATGTAACAATTTTGTTTCTTTACAGGTTACCAGTAAAAGGGCGTAAGAACGTATTAATTACGTCAGCCTTGCCGTACGTCAACAACGTACCTCATCTAGGTAATATTATTGGATGCGTTCTGTCTGCGGATATATTCGCAAGGTAAGTTACATTTTGGACCGATAGGTGGCGTTAATCACATGTGAAGTATGGAGAGTAATTGATTTTTCTCCCCTCCGGACGAAAAGCGTCAATTTTCGTCCCGCTGCGCTAAACGAAGTTGTCGCTTTCCATCTCCGTCGAGGAGAAAAATAGTATACTAACCTCGGACAGTAAAGAAGAATAATGGGATCTGAGACCTTTCTTACTTTCCTGTCATCGGTGTGTTATCTACTATAACTGGTTTGTTTGTTTCAGATATTGTCGAATATGTGATTACAATACTTTATATATATCTGGTACGGATGAATATGGAACCGCCACCGAAACAAAGGTATGATCGTCTATCTATACATACAGGGTCGTTCTTAATATGCTGACACTTTTTTAAGTTGATGATCAGACCATCAAACTGAACAACTTTCTCTAGGGGCCCATACTATTGGCTCTACTTGAGCCAAATGTATCGGACAGCAGATTTTTTTTCGCGATTTCGATGTTGGTCCCATAAAGAAAGTTGTTCAGTTTGACGGTCTGATCATCCCCTTGAAAAAGTGTCAACATATTAAGAAGGACCCCATATAGACACGCAGCCTACTTTGGAATACAGATCTAGTACATACAACAAAACAGTGAACAAGTTGTGTCTGTAATTCTGTACATTTAATAGAAAAAAGAAACAACGTTATTTAAATAACAATGTAAACGAACAACCTCTCACTCTAAACGCATAAACTTTTTCCGTTCCGTTGTGATTAAAAAATAGCTGTAATCACTATACTATACAAATATTTCTATTTAGGGGGGAGGTGATAGGTGATAAATTCCACCTATCCCCGGGATAAGTGTTTGGTTATACAATTAAATAAATTTTTTATCGAATCGAGAAATTGGTTTGTTGCCCTTGCCCTTCTTAATATCCCGAATCCCCCTCTAATTGAAGGGGAAAATATATAAAACCATCATAAGACCTGTCGTCATGTATGGCTCAGAGAGTTGCGCCGTTAAAGTGACGGATGAAAAACGACTGCATGCAGCAGAGATGCGAATGTTGAGATGGGTGTGTGGTGTTACTAGAATGGACAAGATTAGGAATGAGTATATTAGAGGAAGTTTGAAAGTGGCTCCTGTGAATGAAAAGCTGCGCGGTAATCGATTATCGTGGTATGGACATGTGATGTGATGTGTGTCATATTACAATACGAATGTTAAATATGAATGTGAATGGCTGCATGAAGAGAGGACGACCAAAGTAAAGATGGATGGATTGTGTGAAGGATGACATGTGTAGAAAAGGTGTGTCAGCTGAATTGACGGCTAAAAGAGATGAATGGCGGAAGACGACATATTGCGCCGACCCCGAGTAATGGGATACGGGCAGGAAGAAGAAGCCCTTCTTAAGGGGCTACCTGCCGGTTTTGGGTAACTTTGTAACCATTTTATTCATTAACTATGGCACTTTTTGAGCTGAAAAATAAACTGAACCACCTACAGGATATGAGAAGTGATGTGGTTTTTCTAGAAATCGATTTTAATGAATAAAACCGAAGAAAAGAGACTCTAAAGTCACCCCTTTTTTTCCAGTTGTAACCATTTTACTCTTACATTTTGAATCGGAAGAAAATGAAAATATACAATATTGTTCACAATACAATTTAGAATGATGTGGTTTTCTTACTTTTTAGAAATTAATAAATAATCATCTAAGTTTTCAAAGAAAACAGCTAAATTCTGAACGGAGCCACGCGCTCGTTCGCATCGATTAGTATGGAGAGTCGTGGTCCAAGGCAGATACGCCTTAATAAAGATATGTGTTACAGGCATTAGAGGAAGGCGTGTCGCCGCGAGAAATATGCGACAAATACTACGACATACATAACGCGGTGTACCGCTGGTTCAACATCGGCTTCGACTACTTCGGCCGGACTAGCACGCCCGAGCAGACCAGGCTAGTATAGCATCTATATGTGTAGATCTGCGACAAATACTGCGACATACACAACGCGGTGTACCGCTGGTTCAACATCGGCTTCGACTACTTCGGTCGGTCTAGCACGCCCGAGCAAACCAGGCTAGTATAGCATCTATATATGTAGATCTGCGACAAATACTGCGACATACACAACGCGGTGTACCGCTGGTTCAACATCTGTCGTGATTATTTTAAATCTATGAAATTTTATCTGAATATCTAATACCTATCTGACATCTTAAATTTGACTAATTACCAAATATTGTTGTTATTCGATTTGTTATGATCATACTTGTAATTAACATTTGCATGCCTTCATGGTAGAATGTGCTGGAAAATTGTATTTTTATAAAACCTTATGTACCATATTTTTGCAAATAAATTATCATTATCATTATCGGCTTTGACTATTTCGGCCGCACTAGCACGCCCGAACAGACCAGGCTAGTAGCATAGCATAGCATAGCATATGCTCACGACTATATTCCCCGAGGGGGTAGTCAGAGATATTCTGAAACCTCAGAACATCCACGATTCACCAGTAGTACCGAAACTCTGTCCAGTGCGACGGGGGGTGAGCCCGTCGCCACTTATAATGGACAGTGGACAATACAAGCTTCGAAATTGAAGCATGCAGGTTTCCTCACGATGTTTTCCTTCACCGAAAAGCCAGTGGTGTTACAAATCGTACATAAATTCCGAAAAACTCATTGATACATTGGTACGAGCCTGCGTCGTGGACAGGGATCGAACCATCGCCTTCTGCACGGCAGGCAAGGTTACTCACCACTGGACCACCACGGCTTTTTTAGACACAACGCGGTGTACCGCTGGTTCAACATCGGCTTCTACTACTTCGGCCGTACTAGCACGCCCGAGCAGACCAGGCTAGTATCACCATCTCAGTCTACGTCCACTGCTGGACATAATAGTCCTCCCCCAAAGATCGCCACAGCTCGCGGTCCTCGCTGTCCTCATTCAACGTGTTCCCGCCGCCTTCACCAGGTCGTCGGTCCACTTTGTTGGGGCTCACTGTTTACCCACGCTGCGCTTACGGTACGCGGTCGCTACTCGAGAACTTTTCGGCCTCATCGGCCATCGTTTCTGCGAGCAATGTGCCCCGCCCATTGCCACTTCGGTTTAGCAATTCTTTGGGCAAAAATTTCAAAACTATAGTTGATTACCTAAAAATAAATAAATAAAAAGAATAATTTTTCTTCTAGGATAGCTCAGGAGTTGTTCCTGAAGCTGAGAGACAACGGCTTCGTGAGCTCACAGTCGGTCGACCAGCTGCTCTGTCAGAAATGCGACAGGTTTCTGGCCGACAGGTGAGGGTTTTTTCTCTATGTAGTTCCAATCAATAAATTATACTTTATACCTGTTACAGACAGATAAAACACCCACAAGAAATACAGAAGGTAGAAAATAGGGCGGTCTTATCGCTAAAACGCGATTTCTTTCAGACAATCTTATGGACAATATTACACGCACACATTCACACACGTTGTAAGATTGCTCCTTTTTTATGTTCTGTTATTAAATTTTTTATTTTATACATTTTTCTTTTAATATTTAAGCAGAATAATTATGATATCCTCGTTATTCTATTAGAAAATCCTCGTGTTAGGTCTTTGTCATGAATATCATTGAAGATAAAAACATTATGATTATAAAAAACAACCATTAACGTCATTCCATCCTGTAACTTAAAATGCTAAATGTGAGCATTGCTAAAACTACATTCTATACAGAAAGTTAGTTTAGTAGTTGAAGTCATGTTTCTGACCAACCCCACAAGGGATTACGGTCGTGAATTAATGTATGTATGTACAACCATTATATGTTGACAGATTCGTGGAAGGCACCTGCCCGCACCCCGGCTGCCTCTACGACAGCGCGCGAGGTGACCAGTGTGACAAGTGTGGCAAACTGATCAACGCCATAGAACTGATCACACCCAGGTGCAAAGTGTGCGGAACCACCCCCACTGTGAGGGCGAGCGAGCAGCTGTTCATTGAGCTGGGGCAGGTTAGTGACAAACTGATCAACGCCATAGAACTGATCACACCCAGGTGCAAAGTGTGCGGAACCACACCCACTGTGAGGGCGAGCGAGCAGCTGTTCATTGAGCTGGGGCAGGTTAGTGACGAACTGATCAACGCCATAGAACTGATCACACCCAGGTGCAAAGTGTGCGGAACCACACCTACTGTGGGGGCGAGCGAGCAGCTGTTCATTGAGCTGGGGCAGGTTAGTGACGAACTGATCAACGCCATAGAACTGATCACACCCAGGTGCAAAGTGTGCGGAACCACACCCACTGTGAGGGCGAGCGAGCAGCTGTTCTTTGAGCTGGGGCAGGTTATTGACAGATTGGGTTGGCTTGTGACTAAAAGTTGGGTAGGATTGTGATAAATATTTTTGTATAGTAGATTACACACCGAGGACAGGAAAATAAGAAAGGTCTCAGATCTCATGTAATGAGCGTTTTTCTTTTCTTTTTTAAATTTAGTTCCTAAAAAACTCGACAGATGACATGTTTATCGCCCCATAGAGCCGTAAGCGAGATCCTGTCAAAATCTGGTCAAGTTTGTGCCTGCCTTTTTTTTTTAATGCCAAGGGATTGAGCCCATTCAGCCATGTCAGGCGTAAAAGTTTAGAATTTTCGATTGAAATGATTAGTAAATAATGAAATATGTCATTAAAAGATGCGTTGGCATCTTCTTGATCATCTTTTCACTCTTTACTATTTTAAAGAAACACTTTTTGAAATGTTGACGTTTCTTCGCACAGACCGTAGCGCCATCTATCGATCCCCTAGAAAACAAAAAGAAAAACGCTCATTGTAGACCGAGGCGAAGCCGAGGTTAGTATACTATTTTTCTCCTTGACGGAGGTGGATAGCGACAATTCGTTTAGAGCAGCGGGACGACAATTGACGCTTTCCGTCCGGAGGGGAGAAATACTCGTAGCTTTTTATGTTTGTATCATCTAGTAAACTTTTATATTGTTTCAACAGTTAGAACCATCGCTACGCTCTTGGATATCAAAGACAGAAGCCACGTGGTCCGCCCCAGCTAGGGGTGTCACACGCGCGTGGCTCCGGGAACCACTGCGGGCTCGAGCGGTCACCAGGGACCTGAAGTGGGGCGTGCCCGTACCTGTACCGGGGTTCACTAGTAAGGTAAGGTACTAGTGATATAATGCTTTTTCTCACTGCACGCATTATGAAAAGTTTCTCTATCTTTGTCAAGCACGGACGGACGCAGTGACAGGTAAAACACATTCGTTTGTGTCAGTGAACGCGCCAGCTTTAGTTAACCGACCAGGGCCTATACAAGGTGTTCCATAAGTAAAAATAAATATTTAAAACTCTTGTTTAGACCGTCAAACTGAACAACTTTCTCTATGGGACCAATATCGAAATCGTGAAAAAAAAATCTGATATCCCGTACATATTTTAGCTCGAGTCGATTTGTAGAGTCTGTAGTAGTAGTATCTGTAGTAGTCTAAACCACCCCTTAAATGTTTATTTGTATTTTTGTAACACCTTGTATAAGGTCTAACAAAATTAGCTGAAACTATTTTAAGAGGATGATCAGACCATCAAACTGAACAACTTTCTCTATGGGACCAATATCGAAATCGCGAAAAAAAATCTGCTGTTCCATACAAACTTACTCGACCTAAAATGTATGGGACAGCCGATTTTTTTTTCGTTATTTCGATATTGGTCCCATAGAGAAAGTTGTTCAGTTTGATGGTCTGACCATCCCCTTAAAATATTCAGCTTATTTTGTTAGACCTTGTATACAAAGTAAGATTTCTAATAACGTAGCCGCTAGACAGAATGTATGGATTTGACATTAGCGATCGAAACATTTTGACGTTTGCTTTCGTACCCTACGTCAAGTCCATACATTTTTATGTTTTCTACTGTCGTTAAGAGAATATTATTCCGAGAGCGAAAATGCGCGCTGCATACAAACGTACTATGGTGATATTTTCAAAACTAACCAATTGAATTCAATGAAATTTTGCAGAAACAATCTAGAAACAAATCGCTATGCTTCTATAGAGTCAGATTTTCGTTAAAATATACAGTTTCAATGCTAGGATTAATTTAAGATTTGTATGGAAATCTTTGAGGCACTGTAACTTGAAAACTATACATTTTAACGAAAATCTGACTCCATACGAGCACAGAAATTTGTTTTTAGATTGTTGCTACAAAATTTCATTGACTTTAATTGGTTAGTATTGAAAATATCACCATAGTATTTGTATGGAGCGCGCTCCGAATAATATACCCTTAACGCTAATCGGAAGATACTTTGTCTATAGGCCCTGTACGGCCTCTGGTATATCTAACTGAGACGATATCGAGGCTGATGATGATTGTGATTAAGTTTTTGATTGCAGGTATTCTACGTATGGTTCGACGCTCCTATAGGGTACATGAGCATAACGCAGAATGCAACAAAACAATATGAGACGTGGTGGAAACCCGACAAGGAATATGATGTGAGTTTTAATCTATATTTCGCTATAAACCTTCCCCGGTCATGCGCACAATAGCCCACCAAAGTTTCGCTACAATTGACCAAACGGTGTCAAAGTTTATTAATCTCAAATCGTAGAAAGAGAAGGTATAGAAGGAAGCACGTGTCTTGTCATATTCACTCAATAAGAGATGCACATAGCAAATTCGCTCTAGTTAAAAAAGGAGATCGCTCCTTTATTGCTGTCGTTATCCGTGTGTGTCGGGAAGATTCTAAGGCTGTACGAAGTTCGCCGGTCGTCTAGTTTTTTTTACTAGCCTATTTCATCCCACTGCTGGGCAAAGGCCTCCCCTTTAATCCTTTAAACCATCTCTGTCCTGGGCATGCTCTGGCCACGCGTCATCGAAAGCATCTAGATCGTCTCGCCACCTCTTCCTAGGACGACCCGGACGCCGACGACCGTTTTTATGGGATCCAGGGCGTGACAATTCTTGCCCACCTTTCCTGATGCATCAGGCAGACATGGCTGGCCCATTCCCGCTTCATCTATCAATCATCTAGCAAATAATATAAATAATAATGTGTTCCTCTCAGGTGAAACTATACCAGTTCATGGCCAAGGATAACGTACCGTTCCACGTGGTGATGTTTCCTGCCACCATGATCGGGGTCAATGAGGGTCACCAGCTCGTCAACCATATCTATGCCACCGGTATGTTACATTTGTTTTATTTAGGCTTCTATTCTATTCTATATTTAAGGTTATGGCATCCATCTTGGTGTAGATGATTTTGCCAATGTCGAGTTTTTGTAGCAAAAGTGCTTGACGTTGTACGGTTATATAGATATTTTGGTGAGTCACGATGCGGATCTGCCGGAGGGCGGTCGTGTGTGCACAGCACGTATCGTCGCGTTGGGTCCGCACGTGGCTCCACCATTTTGTGAACTCTCTTTTGTGTTTTAACCTTAAAACAATCACTTGAGACTCTAAACTACTTACATTGGCAAAACTGCCACTCTAGACTTAATTAATACTACTGATCATTTTCCTACGTATAATCTTCACATAACGAGACGTTGGCTGAATTGTGATAACGCATCAGATGCCATTAAACAAAAATTGAATTGAATTGATATTTTGGTGACTTCAAGGGTTGTTCTTATAAAAGAACAATATCTTGAGCCACCACTGGAATTCCGCTGTAGGCCGGGGATGGGACAACCGACAAGCGACCGCCCAATAGCAGAGCAGACCCACAACGCAACTCCTATTTAGGCTTCTCTTGTGATTCAACACTGACAGGTGACACTGTGCCACAATGTGTTCTACGAGGGTGGCACTGAAAATTTCGGGAATCAAGGGAGTGATACAACATTGTTAGTGGAAAAGATATTTATTGTTTTTTGAAGTATTCTCCATGAAACTTGACACATTTTTCCATTCGATGGAACCAATTATTAAATCATTCATTCCATTCTGAAGTTGGGGTATTCAAAATGGTCGTTTTGTGGGCTCCAACAGGCTTCAACTCATTTTCGAACACCCAAACTCGTGACTGGTTTTTTGTTTCGGGTTCGTATGCTTATATCCAGGATTCATCACCTGATACGAGTATAGTATACAGCATTTGAAGATCCTCCGTGGAATCTCTCGAAAGCTCTGACGCACCAAGTAACGCGAGCCGCTTTTTGCTCCTCACAGAGAGAATGCGGGATCCATCGGGAAAACAACTTTTTTACATTTAATTGTTCATGCAAGATTATTTGTATTTGACTCATGCCAATGTCTAAAGTTGCCTGAATTTCGCGATATGTAACATGTCGATGTTCCTCAATCAGCTTACGCACGGCATCAACGTTATCTTGGGTGATTGCAGTTTTTGGGCGACCTTGACGGGGATCGTCACACAGCTTGACACGTCCATGTTGAAATTCCGCAAACTAGCGATAAAATGTGGTTTTAGATGGGGCTTCATCACCAAATGCAGAAAGCATCCGATTAACACACTGTTTTTGTGTTAAACCACTTCGAAAGTCATAATAAATCATTGCTCTTGAATTTTCTCGAGTCAATTCCATTTTTACACCGACTTTACAAGTTTGCCAAGACCTTGTGTAAAAACCGCGTTCTTTTAAAAAAATAAATAAATGGTATTCGATTAATAAAACCAAGGAGTTTCCGATTATAAACAATTTATTATGCCAGGAACAATGTAAATATTCCATTCCCGATACTTTTAGTGCATCCCTCGTACGCATAAAGTCACCAGTATCAGGAATAGAGAAACTGACGTCGGAGTCAACGAGGGTAATTGTAACTTTATGTTTGTTTGTTCGCAGAATACCTAAACTATGAAGAAGGAAAGTTCTCTAAGTCTAGAGGGGTCGGAGTGTTTGGAACTGATGCTCAGGTAAACTAAAAAGTTGCAGATGTAATTTAGTGAAACTGAACGTATTTCTGTTCTTTTTTAATTTACTTCCTAAAAAAATCAACAGATGGCATGTTCATCGCTCCATAGAAAAATGTGCGAGACACGTAGAAAGAGAATAGGTAGAACGAGCATACAATAACAATAGTTGCAAAAACGAGACAGGCTTATACGCTAATTAAATAGAGCGAGCGAAAGTAAATCTATGTTGTTTGTACCTTTCTGCGTAAGCGGTATTTTTGGTCACTTAGTTGAAATTGCTTACAAAATCTGGCACGTGAAAGCACGATTTCTCATACATTTTTGTTACATCTGGGAGGGCCCTTTCCAGTATACGCGGTATATTACAATATATCCCTCCCCCTTAGGCCCGCAACCAACAATCAGCATACGCAGTCAGCGAATCTATAAAATACTCAATCAACTGCGAGACATGTTAAAATCATGTCAATACTGTGCCTGTTTTTTTTAATAAAGGCTAAGGGATCGAGCCCATATTACAGCTAAGTAAGACGTAAAAAGTTTCTGATTATCGCTTAGAATGAAATATTCCATGGCATCTTTTCGATCTATCCCTCTTTATTTAGTAGATTACACACCGAGGGCAGGAAAGTAAGAAAGGTCTCAGATCTAATTAATCAGATCATGTAATTGCGATCTGAGGCTTTCTTATTTACTGCCTGAGGTTAGTATACTATTTTTCTCCTCGACGGAGGTGGAAAGCGGCCACTTCGTTTAGCGCATCGGGTCAAAAATTTACGCTTTCCGTCCGGAGGGGAGAAAATTGATTTAAAATAACACATTTTTAAATTTTGATCTTTATTCGCGCTGACCACAGCGCCATCTATCGATCCCAGAACCACAGGAAAAACGATCTTGAACACTGCTGTTTTATGTTTGTGATAGGACACAGGGATACCGTCTGACGTGTGGCGGTTCTACCTCGCCAGCATCAGGCCCGAGACTTCAGACTCCAGCTTCAGCTGGGTCGAGCTGGGCACCAGGTAAATTATTCTACGATTTTCACTCTTAGTTCCTAATTAATCATAATCATAATCTTTATTGCTTTACATGAGGTAGTTAGTTACATGGGTCTTAAAGTTTATTTTAGTACAGCTCATGCACCCTGAGAGGGCACTGCAGAATTGAAGATAAAACATCGATCGATCGATCATTGATTGATTATCCTCATTGTTCACATACAAGGTGTTACAAAAGTACAAATAAATATTTAAGAGGGTTGTTTAGACCATCAAACTGAACAACTTTCACTAGGTATGGGACAAATAAATAAATAAATTAAAGATGTTCAAATCGACTCGAGCTACAATATGTATGGGATATCTGATTATTTTTTTCGCGATTTCGATGTTGGTCCCATAGTGAAAGTTGTTCAGTTTGATGGTCTAAACAACCTCCTTAAGAGTTTTAAATATTTATTTTTACTTATGTAACACCCTGTATAGGGTCCAACATAATATGCTGACACTTTTTTAAGAGGATGATCAGACCGTCAAACTGAAGAACTTTCTCTATGAGACCAACATCCAAATCGCGAAAAAAAACAGCTTTTCCATACAAAACTGCAAACCTCAAAGTCAAGAGGAGAGTGTTTGGTATCAGTATGACGGACACAACCTGCGTGTTGTGCCTAGAGCTGTACCCAACACTATCACTCATACCGCATGTATCCGAACCGAATTTATTGAATAAATATATTTGTATTTGTAACCTACTCGAGCCAAATGTATGGGACAACAGATTTTTTTTTGGCACTTCAAATGGGACTAGATAATATTTATTAATGTATTACTTGTTGCAGGAACAACTCTGAGCTGTTGAACAAC
Organism: Agonopterix heracliana; assembly: GCA_963693445.1. Lineage (NCBI taxonomy): Eukaryota > Metazoa > Arthropoda > Insecta > Lepidoptera > Depressariidae > Agonopterix > Agonopterix heracliana. The sequence continues at coordinate 2,168,635 of OY856334.1, forward strand.
CTCGGAAACTTCTGTCACCGGTCGCTCAGTTTCTGCTCAAACACCTTCAAGGGTCAAGTGCCGGAGCTGAAATTATTGCCGCACCACTTGGAACTCATGGCGCTTGTCAATAGAGAGGTTAACGGTAAGAACTTAACTCTTAACTATTGAACAACCTCGGCAACTTCTGTCACCGGTCGCTCAGTTTCTGCTCAAACACGTTCAAGGGTCAAGTGCCGGAGCTGAAGTTATTGCCGCACCACTTGGAACTCATGGCGCTTGTCAATAGAGAAGTTAACGGTAAGATATTAACTCTGAGCTGTTGAACAACCTCGGCAACTTCTGTCAAGGGTCTAGTGCCGGAGCTGAAGTTATTGGCGCACCACTTGGAACTCATGGCGCTTGTCAATAGAGAAGTTAACGGTAAGATATTAATTCTGAGCTGTTGAACAACCTCGGCAACTTCTGTCACCGGTCGCTCAGTTTCTGCTCAAACACGTTCAAGGGTCAAGTGCCGGAGCTGAAGTTATTGCCGCACCACTTGGAACTCATGGCGCTTGTCAATAGAGAGGTTAACGGTAAGATCTTTACTCTTAACTGTTGAACAACCTCGGCAACTTCTGTCACCGGTCGCTCAGTTTCTGTTCAAACACGTTCAAGGGTCTAGTGCCGGAGCTGAAGTTACTGCCGCACCACTTGGAACTCATGGCGCTTGTCAATAGAGAGGTTAACGGTAAGATCTTAACTCTTAACTGTTGAACAACCTCGGCAACTTTTGTCACCGGTCGCTCAGTTTCTGTACGAACGCGTTCAAGGGTCAAGTGCCGGAGTTGAAGTTATTGCCGCACCACTTGGAACTCATGGCGCTTGTCAATAGAGAGGTTAACGGTAAGAACTTAAAGCCTGACCAGAAAAATAAAAAGCCTTGCAATGTTGCGGAAATTCATTGGTACAAATTTTTGTACTTGAAACAAAGGTTATCAGCTGCCGAGCATGCGGAGAGGATGAAGAGACCATGGAACATAATCCTTTGCCACTGTGATATCTTGGCGGCAAAATCATGTGCCTCCTCGGAAATGGATACCCAAAACCGGGAGATCTTAGGTTTCTTCCCCTCAATGGTATTGCCTCCTTCATTGACCATGTATTTGAAGGGGAAGAAAGCAAGGAGTATTGGGGCTTACACAAAAGATCCCACTGGGTCGAAATGTTGCTGGCTTGCCAGCCCCCACAACAAGATAAGATAAAGGTTATCATCGATTGTAGTACCCCCGAAGCAGGTTTTTTATTTTTCTGGTCGGTTTTTAAAGAGGATTAAGGGTCTGTTTCACGACTGATGGATAAGTTCTTGATAGTTTATCTGACAGATCTTTTGACATATACGGGAGTCCAAGCCAAAAGGGACCAGTGGAAAGATTGTATAGATTCTTAGGGTCTGTTTCACCACTTTTGGATAAGTTCTTGTTAGCTTATCCGACACCTTATTTGACATATTTTGTATGAAGAATATGTCACATGAGCTGTATGTAGGTTATGCTAACGAGAACTTATTCGGAAGTGGTAAAGTAAATTTAAAAATAAAAATAATGCTTATTGATTGAATCTTAGTTCAGTGTCTATGGTACAATTTTTTTTTATTTAATTGAATTCCTTTTTCACTTTGAACAGCGTACGTACAAAACATGGAGAAGGGACGTCTCCGCGAATCCCTACGTCATGTGATGAGTGTATCGAGACTCGGAAACCAGTTCATGCAGAGCGAACAACCGTGGGTCTTGTTGAAGGGCTCCGATGACGACAAGTGAGATTATTGTTTCATTTATTTAACTTTTAATCAAACCAAGCCGTGGTGGTCCAGTGGCGAGTAACCTTGCCTGCCGTGCAGGAGGCGATAATTCGATCCCCGTCCAGGCCGACTCGTACAGTCAGCAGCAAAAAGATGTATGCACTTTTACTACGTCGTAGTATAAAGATGTATACACTTTAGTACTACGCGTAGTACTAAAGTGTATACATATCTTGCATGAGGAGGCATACATCTTTTTGCTGCTGACTGTACCAATGAGTTCTTCGAAATTTATGTACGATTTGTAACACACTGGCTTTTCGGTGAAGGAAAACATCGTGAGGAAAACTGCATGCTTCAATTTCGAGGCATGTATTGTACCCACTGTCCATTACAAGTGGCGACGGGTTCACCCCTTGTCACACTGGACAGAGTTTCGGTACTACTAGTCAAACGTGGATGTTCTGAGACTTCAGAATATCTCTGACTACCCCCTCGGGGAATATAGTCGTGAGCATATGCTATGCATGCTAATCAAACCAAATACCGCAGTGCCTCAAACCGTAAGTCTGTGACCAGTTTGTGTTGCCAGTGATGAAATTTAGAACAGAGACGTGGTCGCTCACTCAAGGCCTCATAAAAAGGCCGAAAGTCACCATTCTCGAGTGGCGACCGCGTACCGAAAAGCACAGCGTTGGTGGTCCTCACAAGCTGGACCGACCACCTGGTGAAGGCAGCAGGAACCCGTTGGATGAGGGCAGCGCAGGACCGCGAGTTGTGGCGATCATTGCGGGAAGCCTATGTCCAGCAGTGGACGTCCATCGGCTGAGATGATGAAGATGATGATGAACTTTTAATCTGGGTGCCATTTCTCACAAATATTTGTCTAAACATTTTTGTGAAATTTCACTTGTTTTTTCCTCGCAATTGTGTTGAAAAACTTCGTATGAAATGCTATGCATTGGTCATTCATTACAGTCGAGGCTGGATTGAAGCACAAGCTATAGGCGAGGGCTGTAAACGAGCCGAGATTTAAGCTGAGAACTAATACTATTCTTAACTATAGTGTTCTTTCGGTCGGGGAGCATGGTTAGACAGCAATAGGTTGTGTTGTCAACTGGTGGGGCTACTCTGTGCTTTGTTAGCGCCATACATGCCAGACACGTGTTAGAACACTATCTCTTAACTATTGTGTTCTTCCACTCAGGGAGCTCAAGTCGCAGGCGAGAGCTGTAAACGAGCCGCGACTAGAGCCGAGAACGTAGCTCAACTATTCTTAACTATTATGTTCTTCCACTCAGGGAGCGTGATTCAACAGCAATAGGTCTTTGTTGTCAACTGTGGGCTTAATGTGCGCTTTGTTAGCGCCGTACATGCCAGAAACCTGTTTCAACCCAAAATCTTGACTATTGTGTTTTTCCACTCAGGGAGCTCGAGTCGCAGGCGAGGGCTGTAAACGAGCCGAAGACAAGAGCCGAGAACTTAGCTTTTATATTCTTAACTATTGTGTTCTTTCTGTCAGGGAGCGCGGTTCGACAGCAATAGGTCTTTGTTGTCAACTGGTAGGCTTACTGTGCGCTCTGTTAGCGCCATACATGCCGGAGAGCTGTCGCAAGTTGAGGGAACAGCTGAAGATATCGGCGGAGGTTCTCAGAATCAATCCTGTGTAAGTATACTGATCAAAATCAACAATTGTTTTTTCAAATCACTGACATATTAAACTCTAGCGATAGACAAGCTCGTTCAAACAAACAACATGTCACATAAAACAACACAAAATGACACATTGCGTTTTGTCATTGCCATAGTGACGAAGTGAACTCGGGAACATCAATCAGATGCGGGCACCGCATTCAAGTGGAACATAATGGCACCTAATTAAAAATTACATGTTGTATGAGTTTTGGCGGCAAGGTACAGTTTTTAAAGAACGTTTTTGTTCAGTTTTTTTGGTGCCACTTTTTAAGCTTGATTAACATTTCTATGCATTCTTATTCGTAGATATTATTACAATATCAGGTTATTTGACACAGGAATCCATCGTTCATACAATACCTGCCGTCCGGGCACGTGATCGGCAAACCAGAGCCGCTCTTCGCTAAGATAGAGCCTGAGAGGCTGGAGGAGCTCAAGGCTAAGTACGCGGGCACGCAGAGCGAGAGAGCGAAGGTACGTTCGAGCAAAGTGACAAGTAACGTTTAAAATTGATGTTTAGGCAGAACGTGAATCGTACGAGCAAAGTGACAAATACCGTTTAAAAATGACGTTTAGGCAGAATGTGAATCGTCCGAGCAAAGTGACAAATAACGTATAAAAATGACGTTTAGGCAGAACGTGAATCGTCCGAGCAAAGTGACAAATAACGTTTAAAAATGACGTTTAGGCAGAACGTGAATCGTCCGAGCTAAGTGACAAATAGCGTTTAAAAATGACGTTTAGGCAGAACGTGAATCGTCCGAGCTAAGTGACAAATAACGTTTAAAAATGACGTTTAGGCAGAACGTGAATCGTCCGAGCTAAGTGACAAATAACGTTTAAAAATGACGTTTAGGCAGAACGTGAATCGTACGAGCAAAATGACAAATAGGTCAATCAACCATTTTTTGTCCTGATTGTACTGTTTTAATAAAAAAAAAAAGTTTTTAGTTCTGTTTCTTGTCATTCATTAATTTTGAAAGATAAAATAATTTATCAAATGTTATGATTCTTCTACACGCATACGCATTACACCATCTGTGTTGACTGGAATTTTTTAGCGGTTGTCCGATAGACCAACCAGCGTGGGGACAACGAAATAATTCTTGAAATTATCCGATATAGAGCGAATAAACATTTATTGCACGCTTTTGAGAACTAAACAATAAGGTGAAATATTATAGTAAAATGGCAATGCCGATTTAGTATGGGCGAGTGGCGTCATTTTTTTTAAGTATATATTTTTTTGAGCGTCCACCAACCACTCCTTGTTTTTATGGAAGATATTGATGTGCTGAACAAAACAAAGTATTACAATCATACCTCTACATGCAGTACCGACGGAGATATAAAGGTCTGAAATGTCAGAATTCTAGTACTGTGAACTGTTACTGGAGCATGCCCCTCATGCTCTGACATTTCAGACCTTTATATCTCCGTTGGTACTGCATGTAGAGGTATGATTGTAATACTTTGTTTTGTTCAGCACATCAATATCTTCCATAAAAACAAGGAGTGGTTGGTGGACGCTCAAAAAAATAATAAAAAAAATGACGCCACTTTCCGGCATTGCTATTTGTTTTTGAGTTGCAATAGTAATTTTTTCCACTGTAAAAAACAGTTAACTAGTATTGCTTGGGGTGGGGACCAACAGTTGCACCTACCATGAAAAGATACTTTGCGTCCATAGGACAACCGCCAAAATTCAATTAATTTTGTAAAACCGTGTATGTATTTAATAAATGCAATCCTTAGTTATTTAACAAACATAAATGTTTGGGGCAAACAAAACCTGAGTATGAGCCTGAACCTGAACATTGAGAAAAGATTTGCATAAAATTTTCTCAATGTTCAAGGTGCGTTCATACGCGTGCCGCGCAGCTTGCCGGGCGGCAAGCTTAGGCAATTCGCTGTACATTGCGGCTTCTATATAGTTCTTCTTGCAAGATTAAAATAGATGCATCATTGCTGTTCTCAACCCACCACCAGTTAGCGGTTAAGTTGTGCATGCTATTTATTTATTTTAACAATTACTAACAACAAAGTCTAATAATTATATTTTTGTAATTTGAATTTTAATCTGAATTAGGTAGGTACCTAATTTAATTGTATTGCTTAATTATTTTGTTAATGTAAGATACCGATTTCATTTCATTTTCTTTGGTTTAATACTATATTAATTTTTGGATCGCAACAATTGCTAACTAACTTATTGAATTTGAACGTATATCGAAATTTGGGTGCCTATTGTATACTTTTAAATGTAAGTATCTGTTTTGTTTCGATGTTTCACGAATTAATTATGATTTCAATTTATGTAACAAACTCACTCCTCCATGTTTTAAAGATAGTGATGCTGTGTACATGTGTAATTGGATTACAATCTAGTTCTAACATATCTTATTGCAATTTAAAATGGTTTCTTCTTGACTGTGATCTGTACGTGTACCTATACAATAAAATAAAATAAAAAAAATAAAAAAAAGTTAAGTAGTAACAATTACTTTATAGACGAGTCGATGTACAGCGAATTGCCTAAGGTTGCCGGGCTGCACGGCGTGCATGTAAACCCAGCATCAGGTTCAAGCTCATACTCAGGTATTGCTTGCCACAAACATATATGTTTGTTAAATAACTAAGGATCGCATTTATTAAATACATACACGGTTTTGCAAAATTACTTATAGGTATGGACAAAAAATTGTTCATTGACCCAAATAACGTTTAAAAAATGAAGTTGGCAGAACGTGAATCGTACGAGCAACTCTAATGAGCGTTTCTGCAACTGGGCCCTTAGACAAAGTATATTTGGATTATCGTTAACGACAGTAGAAATCATAGACATATTACTCTAGCGATAGACAAGCTCGTTCAAACAAACAACATGTCACACAAAATGACACATTGCGGTCTGTCATTGCCATAGTGACGAAGTGAACTCGGGAACATCAATCAGGTGCGGACACCTCATTCAAGTGGAACATGTTGCTTCTATGGAAGGGCAAGTCTATCGCTAGAGTTTAAGTCTATGGTAGAAAACATAAAATTGTATGACTTGACGTATGGTGAAGAAAGCAAACCACCTTTAAATATTACTAGGGTGGCTCTACGTCACTTCCGTTCGCCTCGACCGAACACTTTTCGTAACGCTCTCGTCACGTATTCACCAGCTCACTCCCCAAGTCAAGCGTGCTTTAACAAGAACTTACCAAGACGAGGTGAAACAGATCCTAAACTAAAGGTGTTCTTTGAATTTTCAGCTAAACGGCGAGACGGGCGGCAGTGCATCGGTGGCTGAAATGGAAGCCGCTGTGGCAGCTCAAGTAAATTTGAATTTGTTGATAATTTTACTTAAGAGGATAGGCGGGCTGCAAATGCTGCAATGCTAATTTGGAGAATAGTTATATACATATTTGTCCGATCCGCCCCACTAGAGTGCGAAAGAGACAGCTGCAACTCGGACCAATCTTATCTAAGTACATAAAATCGACGAAAACAGCATTTCGTATTCCCCTGTTTCCTCCTCTAAAACTAAACCGAATAAGAATAATATTAATTAATATAATATAATAATAATAAGCTCAAGAATAATATGAGAAAAACGTTGGCTTTGTCTGTATGTTTTGCTTTTTGTTTATATTCGTCAAATTTGTTTGTCTGAAAACGGGCGGTAAAATTGGTTATTTTCGAAGGTCCCTAGTTCCTACAGTAATTAATTAATGCAAAAAAGCAAAACATAGGGACATGCAGAGGTGACATAGATTGCATGGTAAAAAAAGCTCTAGTGTAATTATCCAGGGAGGAAATAGGGTATGTATGGAAACGGTACTTGCCTATCCTCTTAACATTACTTTTAGACCCAAATTTTAATAATTTTTCATAAATTTTAGGCAGAAAAAGTGCGACAGCTGAAAGCGTCTACAAAAGACAAGTCTGTGTGGCAGCCGGAAGTGAGCAAGCTGCTAGAACTGAAGAAACTGTTGACAGCGGCACAGACAAACACACAGACGAAGGCTGTGGCGAGTGACGCTACTGTTGGATCTGTGGCCGAGTTGGAGAGGGCTGTGGCTGATCAGGTATGAGTTTATACTGTTAACATTCTATACTTTGCTTGCTTTAGAAATGGTCGATTACACACCGAGGGCAGGAAAGTAAGAAAGGTCTCAGATCTCATGTAATTGTTGACCGAGGCCGAGGTGAACAAACATGTGATCTGAGGCTTTCTTATTTACTGCCCGAGGTTAGTATACTATTATTCTCCTCGACGGAGGTTGAAAGCGGCAACTTCGTTTAGCGAAGCGGGACGAAAATTGACGCTTTCCGTCCGGAGGGGAGAAAAGATTGGCCTGTGTTATATCACTTTATATATATTAATAGTATAATTTTTATAAAAATAAAATCAATATTACGGGGAGTCCATATATCACATCATAAGCATAAGCATATGCTCACTACTATATTCCCCGAGGGGGTAGTCAGAAATATTTTAAAACCTCAGAACATCCACGTTTCACCAGTAGTACCGAAACTCTGTCCAGTGTGACGGGGGGTGAGCCCGTCGCCACTTACTTTGGGTACATACATGACATGCATGCCATGTCCATATATCACTTGTCGCATATTTGGTTGATTTTTGACATGCTTTGACTACAGTTGACATGACATTTTTAAAGAAATTATACGAGAGGGCTGTATGTCATTATCTCAAAAATGTCAATATCCAATGATGGAGAAGGATAATTGATTGATTGATGATGATAATAAAGATTGTTATACCCAAGAAGTTTGGCATCCTCTATAGTGGAGCACAGACTGCCTAACAAGAGGGAAAACATGATATAATCCTTGATGGTCGGTAATGATCGTTCTTCTCCGTAGTGGTTTTTAGTGACGTTAACTTTGTTCCTTTCTAATGTATGTCTATTGTCTAGGCATGACGTCACTCAATTGTCGTTCATGTAATTGTGACGTCATTGGAATAGAAAGGGACGCACGTAAAATTGGAAATATCGACGACGGAGACGAACGTCAAATTTTCTTGTATCAATGCTTGTAAGGAGGAGTGCTATCCTTTATGATTTAGATCCATGGTTATACCTATTATGCTTCCACGATATTTTGGAAAGTAAAGTTATCTGTTTTCAGGGTGAAAAAGTGCGACAACTGAAATCGTCTACAAAAGACAAGTCTGTGTGGCAGCCGGAAGTGAATAAGTTGCTCGAACTGAAGAAGCTACTGACAGCCGCACAGACAAACACACAGACACACACACAGGCGCAGGGTGCTTCCGAATCTGTGGCAGACTTGGAGAAGGCTATCGCTGAACAGGTAAGATTCTAGTACCTATCTACACTATTATAAAAGTACTAGTGTTTTCCCGCGACTTCGTCCGCACAAATTATATACCAGATTTTAAGTCAGATCATAAGCTATCAAACAAAAAAAGTTTCATCAATATCGGTTCAGTAGTTTTTGCGTGATGCGCGAACAAACAAACAAACTAACAATTTTGTCAATAGATGGCGCTGCACGTTTTTAAATCGCGCTATAGAGTGTTATTTGAATTTATATGAAGTGAACCGCTACTTTTTCATTCCTCATGATTTTACGGTTTTATAATAGTTAAGATTGTAAAATATTATAGGGTGTAAGAAAACACCCTAGTAATACTTAAAGGGGTGTTGCCATAGGCCAAGTATTTCGCTTACGCTGATAGACGGAACATCAGTGTAACCGCGTATGAGACAGCGATAGTCATAAAATCCTATACAATTTGTATGAAAATAGATGTCTGACTCCGGAGTCAGACAGCCGTCGTAGAACAAAAAAGTGGCTACGTCGATAAGGACAGAAATAAGTAGCGATCTCCTTTTTTAACTAGAGCGAATTTGCTATGTGCATCTCTTACTGAGTGATATGACAAGACATGTGCTTCGTTCTAGTTCCTTCTCTTTCTACGGGTGTTGCAGACCATCAATCTGAACAACTTTCAATATGGAGCCAACGACGAAATCTCTAAAAAAAATTCTGCTGTCCCACACAAAACTGCTGTACGGACTCGACTAAAATGTATGGAACAGCAGATTTTTTTTTCGCGATTTCGATGTTGGCTCCATATTGAAAGTTGTTCATTTTGATGGTCTGAAGTATTTCTAGGGTGTTTTTTTACACCCTGTACAATACTCGTGACTCGTGACGGCGTTTGGCACCCTCGCTACGCTCGGGCAACTTCACGCCGTGCAGTAATGCACTACCCAATTAAGTCGTACGTATCGTAATATTCTATTAAATTATTATTATTGTTATTATATCATTTTATTGTACACACACACAGTTGCAAAAACGCTCATTAAAGTTAATCCTCCATTAAATCTCTTGCTAGCTTTTACTAGGTCAACAAGACAATTTAATGAGCGTTTCTGCTTAGCGTTAAGACCGCCTTAATTTTGGTGGTGTGGCATCTTTCATTTTAGACACTGTGCTCATAATCGGTAAATCTAAACTATTATAAAACTGTAACTGAACTGTGTCTGTACATTGAAGATATTTACAAAAAAAATATTACGATATGGTTTTTAGGAATCCCTGACTCGAAATCAACCTTTTTTAGAAATTTTGTCCGTCTGTTTGTTTGTTTGTGTGTTTGTTTGTTTGTTCGCGCATCACGCAAAAACTACTGAACCGATTTTGATGAAATTTTTTTTGTTTGATAGCTTATGATCTGACTTAAAATCTGGTTAAATTAAACTAACTTAAATTCTATTCTATTCTATACAAGGTGTTACAAATCTACAAATAAACATTTAAGGGGGTGGTGTAGACCATCAAACTGAACAACTTTCACTATGGGACCAATATCGAAATCGCGAAAAAAAAAATTATATGTTCTATACTCTACAAATCGACTAGAGCTAAAATATGTATGGGATTTAAAAAATTTTTTTTCGCGATTTCGATGTTGGTCCCATAGAGAAAGTTGCTCAGTTTGACGGTCTAAACAACCCCATTATGAGTTTCAAAAATTTATTGTTACTTATGAAACACCCTGTATAATTTGTGCGGACGAAGTCGCGGGAAACACTACTAATGTATAATTCTATATGTCAGGGTGATAAAGTGCGTCAACTGAAAGCGTCTACAAAAGACAAGTCTGTGTGGCAGCCGGAAGTGAGCAAGCTGCTAGAACTGAAGAAACTGTTGACTGCCGCACAGACACGCGCACCGGCGCAAGCGCAGGCAGCTTCGGAGTCTGTGGCGGATTTGGAGAAAGCTATCGCTGAACAGGTAAGAGTACAAGCGCTATGTAAGGAAAAGTATCCTTAACCTTTAAACCACATAATCTACCCATCAAACTGAACAACTTTTACTATGGGAGCAAACCTGTCAGCGCAAAAAAAAATCTGCTGTTCCATACGTTTGCATCGAATAGGTATTGCAGTTTAGTACGGGACAGCGGATTTTTTTTTCGTTTTGACAGATTTACTCACATACCTAGTAAAAGTTGTTCAGTTTGATGGGTAGAGTATGTCGTTTAAAGGTTAATGATATTTTTCCTTACACCCTGTAGAATCATTCCCTTTACGTCGATCGTCTCCGTACGTCGAGTCTCCCAACAGTGAGTCTCGTTCCATCGCGTCATTTTACGGTGATTCTTCTAATGGTGAGTACAATCAACAAAATCATAGTTTTTTAAAGTTATAAAAATATGAAGTATCTACTGGTTAAAATGTAATTACCTAATGAATATTAAATAATCGTCCAAATATCATTCATTATTTTTTTATCAAATGATGTTAATAAACGAAGTTGGTAGAGGGTATGGTCACAGATGGTCGTAAGTTAATTTATGAAAGTTCCCTTGATGTACTAGGATAGCAGAAATGTACAAGAGGTCATTCGCTCTTATAAAAATACATACGTAAGTTATGGTCTAGATTAAAAACTTTTCGGTGGTGCACAATATTAAGGTTTTATTAATTGGACAGTCCATGGATATAAACAAAAAAATTTTTGGCCGACGAATGTCAATATAAGAGTCCTGTCAGAAAAAAAATAATAAAAATACCTAATTAGATTTTTAATTTTCTAATTTGGTGCAATACTTGTGATACTTCATCTAATACCGGTGATGATCTAACTTTTAGCATAATTATCACAAAGGTCCGTGTTTATTCTTGTCCTTAAAAATTACAGCCAAATTACAAGGCTGGCTGCAATTTTACTGAAAGTAAGTATTTATGTACTATCTACTTATTTGTATGGAGCGCGCCAACTGTAATTTTGTAAGTTTAACCTCTCTTACTCTCCTGCTCTCCTGGTACTTCCCAATGCTTTATTGCAACTCGCACTTGGCCGATTTTCTTTAATAATGAAGTTTGCATTGATTTTGGGATAACAATACAAATTTCAAATTTCAGACTTCTTTCCTTTTTTTACTTCTTTTCTTTTGTATGGACCGCGCCAACGGTAATTTTGTAAGTTTAACCTCTTTTACTCTTCTGCTCTCCTGGTAGGTAGGTACTACCCAATGCTCTTGGCGGATTTTCTTTAATACTTTTTTAAAATTATTTTTATGTATGTAACCATTTATGTAACCTAACAAGACAATGATTCAAAAGTTTAACCTTTTGTACTATTCTGCTCTCCTGGTACTTCTCAATGTTTATTAGCCTTTTAACTGATGTATAGGATACTGCACTAACAATCACCCTTAGTAAAAAAAAAAAAAAATATTATTTAATCTAACATGGAAATTTTGCATATTGATATTGCTTACTGTACCTAAAACAAAACGCTATCGTCATCGGCTCGACGTAGGGAGACAAAAGCGACAGTCGATGTTCAGAGACTCACTGTTGGGAGACTCGACGTACGGAGACGATCGACGTAAAGGGAATGATTCACCCTGTATACTAGAACTATATAGGGTCCTTCTTAATATGCTGACACTTTTTTAAGGGGATGATCAGACCATCAAACTGAACAACTTTCTCTATGGCACCAACATCGAAATCGCGAAAAAAAAATCTGCCGCTCCATACAAAACTGCAAACCTACTCGAGCCAAATGTATGGGACAGCTGATTTTTTTTTTTGCGATTTCGACGTTGGTCCCATAGAGAAAGTTGTTCAGTTTGATGGTCTGATCATCCCCTTAAAAAAGTGTCAGCATATTAAGTTGGACCCTGTATACCTACAGGGTGTTTCATAAGTAACAATAAATATTTAGAACTCTTAAGGGGGTTGTATAGACCGTCAAACTGAACAACTTTCTCTATAGGACCAACATCGAAATCGCGAAAAAAATAATTTTATATCCCATACATATTTTAGCTCTAGTCGATTTGTAGAGTATAGAACATAATTTTTTTTTTCGCGATTTCGATATTGGTCCCATAGTGAAAGTTGTTCAGTTTGATGGTCTACACCAGCCCTTAAAGGTTTATTTGTATTTTTGTAACACCTTGTATACTAGAAACATAGACAAATTACTCTAGCGATAGACAAGCTCGTTCAAACAAACAAAATGTCACACAAAACAACACAAAATGACACATTGCGGTCTGTCATTGCCATAGTGACGAAGTGAACTCGGGAACATCAATCAGGTGCGGACACCTCATTCAAGTGGAACATGTTGCTTCTATGGAAGGGCAAGTCTATCGCTAGAGTTTAAGTCTATGACTAGAAATGACCCAAATTTAAAACATTATCGCTTGCAGGGTGACAAAGTGCGAAAACTGAAGACTTCGACCAAAGACAAGGCGGTGTGGCAGCCGGAAGTAAACGTTCTGTTGGACTTGAAGAAACGACTCGCCGCGCTACAAGTTAAATAAATAATATAATTTATTTATTGTTTAGGTATATTAATTACTTCGGTCGTTCATAAACTACGTTTAGTTACCTAACAGGGTGTAGCCTTAGATCAAAATAAAATGAATGGATAGGCCTAAAGCGCGGTAAGTTGAAGCACACTACTGGTGCACTTGGTACATACAAACTAGCGCCATTATCTGTCAAATCTAGGGCACTTGCATACAAATTTGAAGTAAACCTTTCATCTGTTTTGCCTCATATTTCTGGTTTGAAATGTTCGCGTAGGCCTATCCATTCATTTTATTTTGATCTAAGGGTGTAGCAAGCGCTCACGTAAACTCAAACGTGGTGAAAGTACCCATCACTATGAACAACTTTTAGTATGGGACCAACTATGAGAATAAATAAAAATCTGCTTTCTGATACTATATTAAATTCAGGGTCCTTCTTAATAAGCTTTTTTAAGGGGATGATCAGACCATCAAAATGAACAACTTTCTATATGGGACCAACATCAAAATCGCGAAAAAAAATTCTGCTGTCCCATACATTTGGCTCGAATAGGTTTGCTGTTTTGTATGGAAGAGCTGATTTTTTTTTCGCGATTTCGATGTTGGTGCCATAGAGAAAGTTGTTCAGTTTGATGGTCTGAGCATCCCCTTAAAAAAGTGTCAGCATATTAAGAAGGACCCTGTATTTTGGATGAATATGTCAAATAAGCTATCAAGAACTTATTCAGAAGCTGTAAAATAGGCGCTTGATATCTTGTTTTTAGCATAGCATAGCATTTGCCTACGACTATATTCAGAACATCCACGTTTAACCAGTAAAAAGTGCAATGTGACATTCTTGGTTTTTGGAAATATGATAAATTAAAGACGATTGAGGTCACCGATGGAAGTGGAAACATATTAAAGCCTTCGTCAAACAGAGTCAAGATCCGTTTTCTATGTAACGAAGGCTTAATTAAAGCAATGGCAAATTTTTAAGTAAGTAACGTAGCTTATGAACGACCACGCATTTTTAAGTATAACGTAAAAATATTCTTTTATTTATTTTTCCGTCCCGTATTTCCGTTTTTCTATAATCTTTCATAGGGCAGTGACATCAATTGATCACAAATCTATAAGATTTTTTTTAATAGGGTTCCAAATTTTAGATTTCTCGATCAAGAAAACCTAAAATTCAATACCGACTTACTGCAAATAAGCTATTATGCGCCAATTATTCATAGTTATTTAATGGTGTAAGGCCACGCATGACAACATTGACAACACGAGAAAACCAAAATGTGCGCTCATTTTGGCACGTGTAAAACAAAGACAGACTCATATCTTGATCTTTCTCGCTTTCTCGGAAGGCGGCATGCTAAGCTCACAGGTCGATACAGGTGAAATGATAGTAAAATTACCCATTTTTACCCGACTGCGCCAGAAGGAGGGTTATGTTTTTCGAGCGTATGTATGTATGTATGTATGTCTATTTCTTTGGCACGCCCTACAGCCTAAACGGCTTGATGGATTTTGACGTATGAGGTGTCGTTAGATTCGTAAAAATCGTGAGAGTGACATAGGCTATATTATTTTAATATGGCGTCTGCGAATTAAAAAAAAACGGGGAATAAAATTTTTTTTTTTGTTAAAAATTACAATATGGGTATCAAATGGAAGCTAGTGAACAGACGATTCCAAAAATATATATATATATTATAGTACTTTTATGCTACAATTTCGACACAAGACTAAAAAGTATGAAATAAACTAAATTATTAAGAAAAACAAAAAACCCGACTGCATAAAAAAACTATTCACTGAAAAGAGAAAAACAAGCTCTATAATCGCTAATCAGCTATAACAACAGTAAGCAAATATATTAGGTAGGTATTGCAGGCGGGGACAAACCAAACCAAACAAGGAAGGCACTCATTCTTCTTTGTCCCCGTTTGCGATAACTACCTAATATATTTGCTTACTGTTGTTATAGCTGATTAGCGATTATAGAGCTTGTTTTTCTCTTTTCAGTGAATAGTTTTTTTATGCAGTCGGGTTTTTTGTTTTTCTTAATAATTTTTGTATTCCCACCTCAGTTGTGCAACACTGCCCTGTGATCACGATGTATTACCGTAGATTATGTGTTCATAATTTATTGTAAATTATACTTTAGTATGAGAGGAAATATAATAAAAAACATACTAATTAAATCATATATTTTGTTTTATTTCTTTGCACTGCGCTAAACGAAGTTGCCGCTTTCCACCTCCGTCGAGGAGAAAAATAGTATACTAACCTCAGGCAGTAGGTAAATAAGAAAGCCTCAGATGACATGTTTGTTGGCCTCGGCTTTGCCTCGGGTCAACAATTACATGAGATCTGAGACCTTTCTTACTTTCCTGCCCTCGGTGTGTAAATCTACTAAGTATATCGTCAATTTTCATGCGTTAAATCAGTACGGATTATGCTATGGATAATTGGTGTACCTACATACAAGGTCTAACAAAATTAGCTGAAACTATTTTAAGGGGATGATCAGATCAGACCATCCAACTAAATAACTTTCTCTGTGGGCCAATATCGAAATCGCGAAAAAAAATCTGCTGCCATACAAAACCTACTCAAGCTAAATGTATGGGACCGCAGATTTTTTTTTCGCGATTTCGATATTGGTCCCATAGAGAAAGTTGTTTAGTTTGATGGTCTGATCATCCCCTTAAAATAGTTTCACCTAATTTTGTTAGGATATTCAGTGAATTTTTGCTGCAGACTCTCAGTAGCAGAAACGCTCATTAGAGCTAATCCTCCATTAAATCTCTTGCTAGCTTTTGAAATAGAAATAGAAATCATTTTAGAACGTCAACGAGACAAAAAGTGACAGCAAGAGATTTAATGGAGGATTAACTCTAATGAACGTTTCTACAACTGAGTATCTGTCTGTACACACGGCGATACGTCAATCAAGCTACGCAAAACAAACTTATGCTGGCCGCGCGACGTTATGCATTTCTCTACATACGCGCGGCCAGCTTATTTTGGTTTTGCATAGCTTGATGTGTCGCCGTGTGTTCATACACCTTCCCATATGGTAAGCAGGTGCCCTGCAGTGGGACGTATTATAGGCTGATGACATTGAGGTACTATGTTAACTAGAGAAGCTACCGAGAAGTAATGTTTTGTAACACTTGTTAGGGTGCACGCGCTCTAACTCACTTAGCTGTGCCAGGCGCTCGTCGCAGCCTGACGCTCCCAGCACGCGCCCCACACTGCTGATCATGGTGCACTGATTTTGTTCCCGTTGTCTGCTCTATACATAATTACTCAATGGCTGATGATGATTCTGTATAGATACTATTAGAGGCTAGCGGTAACACACAAAAAATAATTCCAACGCAGATTTCAACCAAATCTTTTACATCCAATTCAACATTACTAAACTGGGCCTATAAAAAAAAAGTAGCAGGTACCAAAAAGCACCTTTTAAAAAAATCCTATAGATTTCCGCAGTCGAAAACTGTAAAGATAACAAGGTAAGATGATTTAATTCATAAATGTTACTATTCCTTACTCAAATTAACGTCTCTCCGTCTGAATTTTATGGTAACGTCGTAAATATCAAAATGGATTGCTTTAGGGACTTTGTGTGAATTATTTAGCCTGTTATTATGAGAGCAAACCTGTTTCGTTGTACGGGTCCTTAACAGTGGTTCTCAAAGTTTTTTTTACATTATAGTAGTTATTGGAATCGGAGTCGCATTCGGGTTGTGCGCCTTTTGGCTAGCTTTCATCCACATTCATACATCTTTTTATGGACTTTCGTTTGTTGAGCCACGGTTGCCACAGTGTAAGGAAAAGAATCATCTACTTATCAAACTGAACAACTTTTACTATGTGTGTAAAAATACTTACTTAGCTACTTCCATACATTTTAGTCGAGAAGGTATTGCACTTTAGTATGGAACAGCTGGTATTTTTTTGTCTCCCTAGTTTGCTCCCATAGTAAAAGTTGTTCTGTTTGATGGGTAGTGTAGGTATGTGGTTTAAAGGTTAATTATACTTTTCCTCACACTCTGTATATTTTAATAAAAACAAAAAGTTAAAAAAAATCCGCTCCGAAGTAACAATTTTCAAACACGTTGAATGATTCGTCTTCAAAGCTGAAAGATCAAAAGCATCATAGTTACACCCATAATTACGAATTAGGTAATCCCTGCCTATTCACATTTCCTGACAAAAGAATCCAAAAATAGTTAAGCCAATCTATAACTGTCAATTAACTAGGCCAAATTGGTACCGCTAATGGTTACAAAAAGTTTAAGAAACTCTGTTTTGGACCAACTGCCGCGTACACATCTATAGCTACCAACATCCGAGCTTTTTTGTGTCCTAACTCTTTTGATTTTCAACCTTAAACTTGGCCCCGCAAAGTTTAAGTTACTTTAAACGGTTTACCAACTACGGCCACGCAAATGCAATCTGATACAGTCGAAGGAATTTAATCTTAAACTTAAGTGAATACGGTTTATAATAAATGAATGAAGGATTAAGCTCGACTTCCAACAAAACTTTTTTTTTTGCTCTCAGGTAAAAATATCTTTCGAAACTACTTCATGGCAGTTGAAATAAGACGTGGTAGCGCACGAACGCGTCACTAACAACTTTCTTAGTTATTAGGCTTTTAGTTACTAAAATGTTAGTGTTTTTAGTGAAAAACTTGAATTAAACTTTAGTTGAAATATAAAGGTTTAGTAATAACAAGTGAATGTCCATTTTAATTAGTGTTTTATACGACTTTTAAGTGATTTAAAATAGTTGTGTGCGTGCAAAAAAGGATGTATATTTCAACTTTATGAAACAGGATTTCGTGATTCTCCATTTTGTATGGTAAGTTTTAGGTTCTTTTATGTACCCAAACATTGTTGATGAAGAAATTATAGCATAGCGTTACATTTCGATTATCACTGGCCGGTGAGAACAAAGGCTGATCGGAGATAAAACTAGTTTTGAAAGTAGGTGGTTTTTAGTCTGTAGTTAGTAAGGATGTTTGGTAAAGGATCGTTGCCCTTTTTTTGTTTGGGAAAAAAAGTTTGCGTGGGCGGTAAATAGTGTTGGGAATGGTTGGGATGTCTGGGTGTTTAGGTATATATCGATATTTTTCTGAGTGTTTTTTTTAAAGAACATTTTTTGACACATCTGTAGCTGAAATACGAGAATTTGAATATCCATGATTAGTAACATGTTTTTTCTATAATATCTTGTTGTTTATAACCTAGTTCTCTACTTAATTAAATTAATTCCTTACCTAATATTGAAATAATTATCTCTTAAAAAATATCTTCAAACTAAAATGTACCTAGTGTACCTAATCTAAATATTTTTTCTTAACACTCAATTATTTCATCGAAATAAAAAGCGTGTAATTTGAACAATAGTCTGTTAGCGCTGTAAAACTATATGATTGATATGGAAATAAAAGACGATTACTTGATTGAATGTTGCCAGCAGCTTGAAGCACAATAACACTAGGTACATAAAAACCACAGCTATAGCTCCACAGAAAAAGTACACAAAAATCTGCTGGATCAGTTAATGACAAATAGAAATAGGTACCTAATATTGTCAGGTTTATTAAGCCCCACTAGAATCTAGGTTTAGATAGGTCTCCCTCTGGAGGACTGTGAAGTTGTGTACATACATAAACATAAACTTAGCTTACAAAGCGCCCAAGAGCGCTGCTTACAAACTAAGTTAGATCCTATTTTCAATACTAGCTAATTAAAGTACCTAATTTTTTTTTTTTAAGTACGATCTCGATATTAATTTCTATGCCCGTGGTTTGTCAGATTAGTTTTTAGATATTTACTTTAATCAGTAATATCCAAAATATTAAACTTCGTTTGTATGGAACGCGTAAACGATTTTATCCTCTTAATAATTTTCAGTAAAAATCACAATGCCATGCGATTCGGTTTTCATCAAACTAGCGCTAAAACAGCAAAGCTAGCAACACCGCCAGTTTCCCACAGCTATCAAATTAATGCTAGCATTATGTTACTTAGCGTGGAGCTAATTCTACGGTCGTTGGCTTCCCATACGTCGTTAACGATAATTATTGACAAATTATCTACTAAAACACATCTCAATCTGGTTATCTTGAAGTGTTTAGAATACTGTAATTTCTTTGCTACCGTTGACGCATTTAGATAAATTTAAATAAGCTAGTTTGTATTTCTTAACAGGCAAAAGCTTGTTTCTTTCTTTTTCTTCCTTTCTTGTTTCTAAGGATACTGTATGCTAATTATTATTAAAAATATACAGATATTAATAATATTATAGTCCTTCCATCACATAGTCCGGTTCACAACAAAGACATTAATAGTCCAGCCGGTCATGCATCATGCCTCCTTAACCCCTTTATATGCGTAATGTAATAAACACAAGGGGCAATTTAGTTTCAATAAATGATTTCCTTTTACTAACAAAGACATTCTGTTTCTTTTGCGTAGGGCATTGACCGCTAAAATAAACATACAAAAACATTAAGAAACTTATGATCCCTTTTGGTGTGGTCAGAAACATTGCTAAAATTACCATTCCGCTATTAATCGCTGTGTGGTTTTCAGACTTAGAATTGACCACTATCATTCTGTTCGTGGATGTAGTTAAAGGCGACTAAAAGTTGCGGTATGTTATGTAATGCAGTGACATGTGGTGAGAGCTAGCCCATTATTAGCTATCCTATCATCAATCACGTCAGCAGACGTCATTTCGTCCTGAAACGATGTGCTAAAGTGTAAGTAGGATGGGTGGGTGTTTACACACCCGTGGGTGTTTACTCGGCAAGGCTCAAATTATAATCATATCGATATCGATAAAACGATCGAAACGAAATGAAACGATCCGACCGATTCGATCTGGTGAAACGTGGATGTTCTGAGGTTTCAGAATATTCTGACTACCCCCTCGGGGAATATAGTCGTGAGCATATGCTTATGCGTATGCTAGATATCGATAAAATAGCCCCACTAGTTACTTACAATTGACGGATGGACACAAAATCATAGTACTCTTTGCACAAAATGGTATAACAACATGGCGGAGAAACTTTCCCAGAAACAAAATTACACCAATTTATTTTTCTCACAGACTCCAAAACAAAACAATACAAACGCAATGCGTGACATAATTTCGCCAATTGACTTTAATATCATCAATTGACCTTAAGATCATCACGACACCAAGTGAGATACCGCAATAAAGCTACAATAAAGCTGTTTTGAATTGCTTTTATAATTTACTAAGCTGCATAAGCTACAAGTGAAATTTAAAAAAGAAATCATATACTTAAGAGTTAAGACGATTACGGTAGACTCCATCACTACAAGATGAATCTATGAAGCTAATGTTGTCATTCGATAGTCGATTATCGATAGTTTTGTAACAAATAGTTTAAAAAAAAGTACCTATTGATAGTGGCCTGTATTCAATACTATACGGTTATACAGGGTGAAATTGATATCATTAGCATACTTTTAAACTAAGAGTTTACCCATCAAACTGAACTACTTTTACAACGGGAGCAAACCAATCGGAGCAACAAAAAAACAGCTGTCCCATACTATAGACTCTTAGTTTAAAAGGATGCTAATGATATCAATTTCACCCTGTAGATATGCTCGGAGTTTCCCTGCGAATCGAATCAGAAATGAAGAGATCCGCAGAAGAACCAGAGTAGCTGACATAGCCCAAAGAATTGATAAACTAAAGTGGCAGTGGGCGGGGCATATTTCTGGCAGACCGATGGCCGATGGAACCGAAGAGTTCTCGAGTGGCGACTGCGTACTGGGAAGCGCAGCGTGGGTAGGCCCCACCCCCACAAGGTAGTGCGACGACCTGGTGAACCCGTTGGATGAGGGCAGCGCAGGACCAGTCATTGTGGCGAACCTTGGAGGAGGCCTATGTCCAGCAGTGGACGTCTATTGGCTGAGATGATGATTAAAATTTGTCTACTGCGCATGTACCTACATATCGGGAAGATTTATAAACCTGGTACTACTGTATAGAAAGGTGGACACAACACAGCAAGCGGAAACAGGCGAAAGCTGAATCGCCTGATATTTCACTCGTCGCGTGGAGCCGCCCTTCTGTACCTGTCTCTTTTCTTTTATGCCCTCGTGGAAGATGGGTGGAAGCCTCTCACTCGCACCCTATCACATCTGCTTTTAAGCATATATACCTCTTGTATGTGCGAGCCTGATTTAAGCAAGTATGGAGTTTTCTGACAGCTACTAAAACGTAGTTCATCATTCCGGTGATAGATGGCGTTGACCAGAGTTTACCCATCAAACTGATGTCCGAAGACGAAAATTTTAGGCTAAAAAGTAAACAGAAATGCATGTCACTGAGTCAGACGCATCATGCTCATATTT
Source organism: Agonopterix heracliana (assembly GCA_963693445.1). Taxonomy (NCBI): domain Eukaryota; kingdom Metazoa; phylum Arthropoda; class Insecta; order Lepidoptera; family Depressariidae; genus Agonopterix; species Agonopterix heracliana. The sequence goes on from OY856334.1 coordinate 2,190,329, forward strand.
TGCTGCTTACTTAAAAACACAAATTATTACTATTTTATTTGTATTTTATTATCTGCAAGGTCGCTCGCCCCTGTCTGGTCAACGCCATCTATCGAGCCATTAGCAACTACTTTTTCTTTTTTAATGGCTTTCTGAAAATCCCTCATTAAAAGCAAAGTGTCCAGGGTGTGACGATGGATCATGTGAACTATCTTTGCAGTGGACAATGACAGACTGACGATGATTTCCAAAGCAAACAATGTAAACTAAAAACAGAATTATTACCGTTTGATGACCCTAAACGAGCTCAAAAAGGTAATTTCGTCATTACGTGACTTCCAAACTTTTATCAAGTGAAAGTTTGATTCTATCATACCCACTTAGTTTATCCTATTCCCACAAAACATGAACCATAATAATATACCTACGTAGTTGGCCGTTTTATACAATTGGAATAACTAGGGTTGTAGCAAAATATATTGCTTACATCGATAGTTTTCGTTTGAAAAAAGGTCTACTATCGGTCGGCTATCCATAGACTATTTGTTAGACGATTAGTCGACTATCGATAGATTATTAAATAATCTGTCAAATTTTGACACTCGAATATCGATAGACTATTTGACAGTTGAATATCGATAAACTGTTTGACAGTTGAATATCGATAGACTATTTGACAGTTGAATATCGATAGACTATTTGACAGTTGAATATCGATAGTCTATTTGACAATATCGATAGACTATTTGAAAATATCGGATGACTATTTGACAGTCGAATATCGATCGGCAGGCAACACTATCAATGCTCATACAACACAACAACCTCTTTTAAAAGTATCTTGTTACAACCCTAACAACAACTCTTGTTGTAACCCTGCAGACAGTAGTTCTAAAAAAATTGTGTCAGAGGTCAAGAGAGAGCTCTCCATGCAAAAACTAATGTTATGCCTATTTATTTAGAGATCAATTTCAAGGACTGCTCGTGGGTTTATTGATTTGGCATAGTTATTAGAGCAGTAAATAAATAACGTAGATTCAATTTGACACTTATAAGTTACGGTATCCAGCAAGAAAATAAAATAGTTACATCTTCTTGGTATCCACCAAATGCAGAACTGGAAAAAATATCGTTTTCTCCCCTCCGGACGGAAAGCGTCAATTGTCGTCCCGCAGCGCTAAACGAAGTTTCCGCTTTCCATCTCAGTCGAGGAGAAAAATAGTATACTAACCTCGGACAGTAAATAAGAAAGCCTCAGATCACATGTTTGTTGACCTCGGCAGATCTGAGAACTTTCTTACTTTCCTGTCCTGTAGATTACACATAATCTACTATTCTGTGATGAGGGGGTGAGTGAGGTAATTCTTTGTGGGGGACAGGGTGTCCGTACTGTTATGTAGTACCTTACCATACTTTGGAAAATTGACCAGTGCACCGTCACTCACGTTTGACAGTACCTTCGGCGCCGCGTATCGCCTGCGATACATGCTGTCGCGCATTGATATATGGCGCATTCGAAAAAGCGCGTGAAATCGGGATAGCGCGGTATCTGTTACGTTACGGTAGTAACTTAATTAATAATCTGTGACTTCAGCTGTCATTTCATACGAATAGGAAAAATTTACGAGATATGCGAGGCAGGAATATGCTATTTTGTCTACATTTTCCACCACGCTTCTTGCCAGTGGTGAGGGGTGAGGTTTGTTGGGGGGACAGGGAGTGTTCTACTTATTGCATGTAGTACTAAATACTCTTTGTTATACTGTGGTTTCGGTACTACTAGTACTGTGAAACGTGGAGGTTCTGAGTTTTCAGAATAAGTATCTCTGACGACCCACTCGGGGAATAAAGTCGTGAGCATCATCATCATCAGCCTATATACGTCCCACTGCAGCCTGCAGGGCACAGGCCTAGGAAGGCAAGGCAAGGAGGCAAGAGGAACCAAGCGTGCCCAATTCGGATTGGTAGACTTCACATATGCATCACAATTTCTTCTTCTGCATAATAAGTATGCAGGTTTCCTCACGATATTTTCCCGAGCTCCGATTCGTAAGCATAATGTGCATATACAAGGTGTTACAAAAATACAAATAAACATTTAAGGGGGTGGTTTAGACCATCCAACTCAACAACTTTCACTATGGGACCAATATCGAAATCGCGAAAAAAAAAATTGTGTTCTATATTCTGCAAATCGACCCGAGCTAAAATATGTATGGGACATCAGATTTTTTTTTTCGCGATTTCGATGTTGGTCCCATAGAGAAAGTTGTTCAGTTTGACGGTCTAAACAACCCCCGAAAGAGTTTTAAAAATTTATTCATACTTATGTAACACCCTGTATAATATTATGTTATAGTTAGTAACTCTGTGGCATATTATGCATGTAACTTTCGGTCGTTGCAATCAATACCAGTGTTAAAATATCAACACCAAATACGGTAGGACATATTGTATGTCAAAGTTGGACCACTTACCTAATACCTTTTCATCTCGCATACGAAGACCCACGTCCAAGCAACTGTCATCCTTGTGACATTGTCTGTAAGAGTCATATTAAGGGACTTTGAGTTAATATCCTTACATCACACCTCTTTGTCATGTATGAAGTCCAAAGACCAAGCTATTTTCAATCATGTTTTGTTGGTGTTAAGAGTCAGGTCAGGGGATTTCGTTAAGTGGACAGTATGGGACGGTTTACCTGGGCTTGCAAAATGCACTTTCGAAAGGTGTAACAATGCAGCTTCGCTTTTGTTATGGTTTCTATAGTGTCACATAGTGTGGTGCAGAAGTTTGCATGATCGGTTAGGTCCCACCGCAATTTGAAAATGAGTAAAATTTTGCAATTAAAATTAGCTGATTTTAAATTGCGAATATAAAAGCGACCTATTTAAACAAAACAAAATTACTTATAGTACAACCTATAGTACCTACCTAGCTACCTAGAGCTATATCAAATAAGTCTGGGATCATCTATCTGATGATGATGATGATATAGAAAAGCAGTTAATTATGTAGGATATTTTGAAGTAGGTACATAAGTGTACGGGCTAGAACCTACAGATTTTTGAAACTCATACGTTGAACTTAACAGTTGAACAGTTTCAGTGACATGAAAGGAGTAGGTCCAAATGTCCAATAGGGTATTCTACAGAGGATATACAGGGTGAATTTGATATAATTAGCATCCTTTTAAACTACCCATCTCCCCATCGAACTGAACAACTCTTACTATGGCCGCAAACCGATCGGAGCAACAGAAAAATTCTTCTGTTGCATACATTGTGGTCTGTGTTTTGAGTCGAGTAGGCACTGCAGTTTATTATGGAACAGCAGATTTTTTTTTGCCCCGATTGGTTTAAGTAAAAGTTGTTCAGTTATATATGGGTAAACTCGTAGTTTAAAAGGATGCTAATGTTATCAATTTCACCCTGTAGGGATGCACTAAGAAAGGATTTTTCGATAATCAACTCTTTAAAGGGGTTTTCGAAAGAAATGGTGGGCAAAAGCTGATAATATAACTTATTAGGACTTCATTGATGTTCCCTATTTTCTATCCAAAGTTTCTTTGTAATTTGTACAATAGTTTCCGATGTCTGTCGTGATGTCACGCGCGTGATTACCGATATTTTAGGCTTGTTATCTTTCAAACGGAAATTGTTTCGTAATGGGAAAAAAGTTGGATAATCTGTGGTTGAAGAAAAAAGTTGGAGGCAATGACTCTTGATGTGAAAAATCTGTTGTCACGTTTTGTTGTAGATAAGTCACTAAAAACATTTCATATTTTTACCTCCTTTTGGGGACAAATTAAATTGGAACTAGGTAAAAAGTTAAAAATATGTTTTTTTTTTAAAAAGGATCCTTCCTTACTTTAGCTCTTTACTACTAGGTGACTTTATCTTCAAATTATTCAACTTTCCCTATGGAACCAGCATAAGAGGAAAAAATTCCTGCTGTTTCATACTTTGTGTCGAGTTTCGAGCACTTTTGTCTGGAACAGCTATTTTATTTTCCGCCATTCTGATCTTGTGTTTTAAAAAACTACTTTTGTATTTTCGTATTATGATGTAGTAGGTACCCCATTTTATAGTTAGTTAAATATGTAACGACACAACAGTAAAGTTCAAGTCAAATTAAGATCTAATAAAATGTCTATCGACGTAAAACAACAAACAGTTTGTTGTCAAAAGACTGACCGGGCAACGACCCGAGTGATCGTTCAATCATTCCATTCATTATAATCAACTATCACGGTTCTTGGAGTTGAAACCAAGCGAGATACAATAGGTTGTTGATGATAATTGATAATCCACATAATCCATCCACATACTGACTAAGTACTCAATATCGTAACTTTTTGTAAACGATACAATATATTTTATCGATACATTTCTTAAATTTTTTTCTAATTGCTCATCCCTATACTTGTAGTTTAAAGTAAAATTATTTTGTACTTAAGTATTTGTTTGTAAATTAAGAGAAGTTTATTCCGTCCGAGAGTATTCTAAACATGAACCAACCGGTATTTAATTAATAATTCAAAGCGTACAGATGGCACTTTATAATAGAGTCTTTTTGTCTCTAAACTCGGATAAAATAAAACAGCTGGAATCGCCGGATGTCGGTCAGCTGGCGGCCATATTGTTTTTGCAATACGTCAAATTAAAAATGTTGAAAAGTTTTTATCGATTTTGTTTTGTGTTATAGATGCTTTAGAACTTGTTTAAATTTTATTGATAAGTTTTTTTGAATATAAGTAACTAATGAGTAACTATAAGTACTTACCTAACTAATAAATTACAAAGTTAATTTTATAATTTATAGTATTATAATATTTGTAATATTATAATATTTATAATTTATAATGTTATAATATTTAAATTAATAATATTATAATATTTAAATTAATAATATTATAATATTCCGTGCTTAGGTAGATAGTTAGGTTCCTAGTTTAACAAAGCTCATGGATTTTTAATTTTGATAGATAATATCTATACAATTTATTATGTGGAAGCTAGTAATTGGCCTATAGCTAACTAAATTTGTGAATTATTTGTTTTATAGCTGTAGGTACCTAAGCTCCCCAAATATAATAAAATTAAATAAATAATAAAATAACTTGATTTTGATAGAATTAAGGATTTAGTATGACGGTAGGTAAAAATAGTCTAAAAAACAGCTAACATGCAAAGTATTGTGGACTTTGAATCGTAGTGCTGTGCAAAAGACGATAAAATTAATCGATGATTGTGAAAGTCAGTAAAAACCCTATTGTTTATTAATTTTAGTACATAGTTAGGTGAGTTAGGTTAGGTTAGGTGTAATTAAAAGAAACACATATTTATTTACATGCATACTACATAAACTCGCGACCGTAATCCCTTTTGGGTTGGTCAGAAACATAGTAAAAAGAAAAACTGATGATAATTTCCTTTGTATTGTGCAGGCTACAACCTTTTGTTTTATTTATATTTTATAGCGTTTTCTGCTTACATAATTCATTATTTAGGTACACACGGCGACACATTAAGCCATACAAAGCAACATAAGCTGGCCGCGCGACGTTACTCGACATACGCGCGGCCAGCTTAATTTATGTTGGTTTTGTATGGCTTGATGTGTCGCCGTGTGTAAGTTAAAAGTTTCAAAGTAAATTTTACTCTGTGGGGTATCACAAGATTCACTTTTAGCGTGTTCGATGTTCTTAATAATTTTATTCATTTTTTAAATTACTATGTTCTATTTTCAGATACCGCGTCTGAAACATGTCGCTGGCGGATGTGACGTCAGCTCGGAGCTCTCCGGCGCCGGAAGCGTGTCCAGAGTGCGACACTAGCGCTTCCGTTACTTCCGACTTGCATAAGGTTGGTATTAAACGTTACCCTCGTTTTGAATAGTCGGGTGAAAATATTGAATTTAGTATTAAATAGCAACCCGGTATCGGAGTTTCTTCAAACCGCCTTACGGCCTCTGACGTGGTTTATATGTAACGACTACCACCACCAGAGATAGTAGCCCGTTCCATCCGAAGCACGAAATCATTTTTCTTTTCAGACAATCAGGTGATTCAGCCTGCAATGTCCTAACCAACTGGGGAAAAATGCACAAAGTGACATACATAATTATCACTACGTGTCACTACGAAAACTGATGATGATGATTAAAATAAAACTTTTGATACTTTAAATACCTAAATGATAGCAAAAAGTGGTGCTTCTCGGATTATTATATTCGTAGGTATGATCGTAAAAACTGTTACTAACATTTCCGGTGTTATTGCGAAAGTATTTATATAGGGTGTAAGAAAAAGTATCAGTAACCTTTAAACCACATAGGTATCGTACCTACCCATCAAACTGAACAATTTTTACTATGGGAGAAAACCTGTCAACTAGAACGATTTAAGCCTGTCAAGCACAAAAAAAATCTGCTGTTCCATATTACTAAACTGCAGCGCCTACTCGACTCAAATGTGGGAGACAGCAGATTTTTTTTGTTCTGACTGGTGTGCCCCATAGTAAAAGTTGTTCAGTTTGATGGATAGATCATGTGGTTTAAAGGTTAATGATACTTTTCCTTACTCCCTGTATAAACAAACAGCCCTTTTTTTACCTTCTACGTGACAGGTTTCTTTCTAATTTATGAAAACCATCTTTGATCAAAACCATCTACAGAATTTTCGGTTTTATACTAATCTTGGAAATCGACCCTCATTGTTTTCAAAAGCCGTAATAAAATTATTGTTCACATTGTCTTGCAAAATGATATTTCTTGCAACACTGTATTGTAGTGTAAGCAAGTTTAAAGCCTAGACTGTGGGTAAAACCAAACAATGTACAATAAAGATAGGATCAGATTCTTCAAACGGTAGCGTATCGTGCTGTCATCAATCTTGGTTGTTTTTCTTTTAACGACAGATTGTAGGCGTGCCATACTTTTTATTTAGCTATTGTATAGCTAGATCACAGAATAGATATTCTACCAGAAAGATTCACCGATCCACGCTTTCCAATCAACAGTGTTTCTCCTCAGCATTTGAACGCTGTCATTATCCTCATCAAATATTTTTCGCCTTGTTTATAAGTAAAGGCTTTTAACTTTATTAACGCGTTAACTTAATTAACAAGGGTCCAGCGTGCTTTATAACTGCATTATAATATTTTATATCTTCTCCAGGTTTTCGTATGGAGGTTCCCCCTCCAGATTTGCGAACGGAATTTCAAACCTATACGAAAAACCTGTTTTCATACGGAATTCCGATTAAGAATTCCGTATGTATGTGACAGGCCTAAACAAAGCAAAAATATTTGGCGAGGATAATCAATCAATCATTTATTTCAAGTAACAAAACTCATAAATTTTGTTAGTACATACATAATGACAGCGTTCAAACGTCAAGAAGAAACACCCAGCAACGTCTTATGCCGAGGTCCGTGTGGTCTTTGTTCATTGGATCAGTCGACTCTACGTTGTCTCTCCAATTAGTCCACAGTAATAAGCAGTCGCTGCTCCCTGAGCAATGATGTACCTAATTGTAAATTCGAAAAAAAACGGATGCTTCATACAAGCTCGCGATCGCCAGTAAACCCCTACATGCGCAGCGATGTCTGTTTCTATCTAACTACCGCTGATTCTCGTACGTGAATGTTCACGTATTGGAGGACACTGCACATGTAGGGGTAAACCGCGCGCCGCGAGCTTGTTTGAAGCTTTTCTTCTGGAAGCATATCTATTCGGTGGCTTGATCTTGCCTTTCTATGTCTATAAAAAGTGCCACAGGAAGGTGGTAGTGATAAATTCAGATTCATCAATTATTTTATGATGAGAAAAAATAGCACAACCATTTATTCCTAGAAGGCGAGAGGCATTTTGAACTGGAGTGGAGAGCTGTCGCGAACAAACCTGTCATGATTTTTGTCTTCAAAGGGTGAAGTTTCATTTACTTATAGGAAGTTTAGCATTCCAGTAATCATGACTCATGCATGATATTATATTCCTGTAATTGAAATAACTTACAAAAATCGTTATCGATGTTACTTTTTAAAACATTTCGGTGTCTTTTTTATTTTATGTAGGAGTTGAAAAGGAGTTTCTACTACAGAAATAATGAATTATACAACATACATACAGACGACAGACGATGACAGGTAGAATTTCGTCAAGCGAAACATTATGCATACCTAATACATATTAGTTTAAGCCCTATTTTGTTCTTCCAGCTTTATTATTATTTTCTGTTTGTAATCTATGTTAACATAATGTTTTTGATGTAGGTACTTAATTAAAGTGCTTATTTGACTGAGAATTTAAGAAAAAAAACACCTTTATAAGTCTAAAACTTTATCCAAAACTTTTCCAGTACCAAGTAGCGTGCACATGCAAGCCGGCGTCAGTGCAGTACGCATGCGCGGACGACCCCGGTCCCCCTCCCCCCGCCAAGACCGACACCCCGCCCGCGCTGCCCCCCCGCCCACCTACCAGCATCCTGGCTGCTACTAATAGAAGAAATAATGGTAAGTTCAGCTTTATTGTTAGAGAGATAGATGCTAATTTTGATTGTAATGACGTAGGTGTTTTTAGGTTATAATTATGTTGTTATGGTGGTAAGATGGACTTTATTTCCATAGCGTAAGTGTGGTATTCGAATTATGAAATGTTAGATGTTTTTTATTTGAGATGGAATTTTGAAAAGTTTGACAGTTGATGGAATTGGAAAAAAATAATGCTTGATGATGTCAGGTCCATTATGGGTATTTTTCTGTAAAGTTTAGGGGTAGATTTATGACAGAAAAGGGAAAAATTTATGGTTTCCGGTCCATTTCGCATTTCAAGTCTGCTTTTGCCATAATAAATATTATTGGGATTGTAAAAAACTTTATTCAAAAAAAATTGAATAGGATGACATTTTCTATTGCGTGACATAAAGTGTAACAATTAAAAGAAATACCAAATATAACACAAAAGCAGGTGCAACAATACCTTCCCACGACAACCGAAAATCACAAAGAATCATGAAATCATTCAAAAATTCGTTTACCCATTAAATACCTTAACAATAAAAAACTACCTGTTCGTACAAAACCTTTTTTTTGTATCTTACTGTATCATAAGAGGTCTTTCAATGTTGATATATCACACGCAGACATACATGTTAGTAAAATCTATAATTCACAATCGGAATTCCTTTAATGTAAGACCCTTTTTACCTGAGCACCATAAAGTAACCACTGCTTCTGCGCGAAAGCCATTGTCAATTCACATAACCTAGCTTACCATTGCATTAATGTAACCCAATTTTTTTGACATAAAATCAGTGCAAAACTACGAAATAAATAAAGGAATGCATTAGATAAAAACACGTTAAGTGAAATTGTGTTTTTGTGTAACAAATGTGACGTGTTTACAATTTTATGTGAATTGATTTAGATAAACAAGCTACAAAATTGTTTTTTGTCTAACAAAGGATCCTATTTCGAAGTGTTTTGTTTTTATTTGTGAATTGTAGTGATAATTCAGTTGTTTGTTTATAAATGGTTATAACTATTAATTGTTGCTTTCAAAAGGTCATTGTTCTTTATTTCGTCTACAAATGGTGTTAATATCGATTTTATAGAAATGGCGGGTGATTCAAACGTGTTTGTGATTTGTTACGTCCTTCTCTAATAAAACTGATTTTTAATCTGTTAATTATTAAAAAAGCGAATAATTAAGATAATAATAATAATGGCGCGAAATCGGACTTGAATTTTCCGTGTTTTTTTTCGATGTACCTAAAAATTTTTTGTCGCTAATTGGCTCAAAACGCGGGAAAAATAAACAGAATTTAAGGAAATGCAAACTTGCGGTATTATGCAAGTATTACAATATCAAGTATCGACATCGACATCCCAACCGTCGATAGCTGCTGATGTGGCACAACACTATGTGCCGCCGCCGCCATATTTTGGTAATTATTTTTTTTAATTAATGTTTACCCACTGTTTACCTATATCACAGAGTAGGTACTATAATAATATCCTATATTTTGATTGGCACAGAACATAACATTATTTAATTCCTTTACTACTGGGTATAAGTTGTTTTATTTTACATTTTTTTTGTACTTATAGAAATTTCTTTCCCGAATGTTGCCAGTGCAGTGGTTAAAAACTGTGGCAACGACTAAGTAACAATTTTCCCCTTATTTCACCACTGGTGATAGTCGGGAATTTTATCCCCATTTATCACCAGTGAGTAGGGTCGGATCAGAGTGACGACCGGGAGGGAATGCCACAAACTATATAGAGATACTAACGTATGGGAATGCAGGATTGTAGCAAATGTTATCTCTGTCTACCCCAATGGTGTAATTTTGCGTGCGTAAGAAGAGTACCTACAGCCAGATATTATTGCCCGTGTCTGTGACGGGCTTTAGGTAGGTAGGTGTTTTTATACTATGACACCAACATTGAAATTGTAACCAAAAAGAAATCTGCTGTTTCAAAGAAAATATCAATGGCGACTCGACCAAAATGTACCTACGGATCAGCAGATTTTTACTAAGCGATTTGACTATTGATTCCATAGTAAAAGTTCTTCAGTTTTGTGGCCTGAAGCATCAGCACCGTATAAGAAAGAGTACCTATCTAATGCATAGGCAAGGGCCTAAGTATGTAACATAGGTACACATTAAATTTTACAGGCTGTATAATGAACGTTTTAAAACCTCTTTTACAGCCTCAGTGGGCTGTAGCAACGAAGACACGACATGCCGCCGACGCAAGTACGCGTGGTGGTGCGTCGGTTGTGGCGCTCTAGCGGCTGCATTAGGGGGCTTGCTGGCTGCACAGCATATCCTATTGAGAGCTTATACAGCCTCACCGCAGCATTTGGAAACTGTTCCGGCCGCTGTTCCTGCTGCTATGGTGAGGTTTTGTTGGTTTGCTCACTTTTCAACGAGGTTTGGAGATGATGTAGGTAGTCCAAAATCATCAGATTCAAGGGTTCGAAAAGATATTTATCATTGTAATAATTAGTAACCTGTTATATCATTGATTATGTCATGATAATTATAGTTGATAATATAAAAGGGAATGCTAGCAATATAATGTTGTACCTACCATCTATCAGATAAATATTTGCGAAAAAAGAACACCACAAACACGAAATTTGTCACTGTTTTCAGTTGTTTTCCTCTAATTGTGATTCGAAACTTATTTCTTATTAATTGTGATACGAAACGAAAATTTGATACTTATTTTAATCATTACGAAAAATTATACCTACATGACCCGTTATAGCTCATTATAAGAAAGAGCATACTCTTATATAATTATACTTATAGGATGCGTCTGTCTATCTGTCTGCTCAGACCATTATTATTCATCATCATCATCATCAGCCTATCATCATCCACTGCTGGACATAGGCCTCTCCCAAGGCGCGCCACAAAACTCTGTCCTCTTTTATTATTATTAAAGTCTGTTAATAAATGTTTTTTTTTTTTTAATTTTAACCGGTACAGTTGGTGTTAACCGGGGTCTGCATCATGAGCTTGGCCAGACGAAGAAACCGATACAGCTATATGGTAAGAAAAGTATGTCCATTTTTGTGCTATTTACTTTTATTTCATAGTTTGCTCTAGTTTATTATTATAGCACTACGCAGACGACGGAAGTTCCCGCGGTCAACAATTAATTTACGGAAAATACAACGGGTGTGTGCGTTTCTAGGTAGTGTACTGACTGAGGCCTGGCGGTAATTTTTGACCGTGCGGACAAAATGTTGTCTGCTTAGCGCATAAGGCCCGGTATCCACCAAAGCGGAGGGTAGCGGAGAAAATGTTGTCTGCCCGACAGAAATTACCAAGGCTGGTATGGATCTTTTATCCGTGTGCGACACATCCAACAGTTCCATAACCGTTATTGCCCTCCTAAATCTGATGTAACGACAAAGGTGTGGTCTGATGAAGTGGCTATAACCGGCAGCCACACGGGGGCTGAAGAGACGTTAATGATGCCTAAAAGAAGCCGCCTGCCTTAGTCGCCTCACACACCGCGACAAATTAACTTACAATAGTACTAATTTAGACCTTCGGTTTGGAGCGTCGGTGGTTCGTTGATTAGAGGTCTAGAAAACTCAATTATGAAGTTCGAGTTTCTAGCCGCATCTTCTCTACAGCGACAACACGTTCCGACGCGGTGGAAACTTAAAAAAGATTTGACGTTTAATAAGTGTGCTTCAAGCCCCTATATTGAATAAATTATATTGACTTTGACTTTTGCCTGTGTCACACCATTAGACACTTAGTTGTCATCTCATACTAATTGGGAAAAATTTACGAGAGCATGTGTAATACGTACTGAGTAAGTGCGAACGAGACAGAAATACACCATTGCCACTATTTTCAGCTTCCTACAATGCGGGGTGGGGTTAAAATTGATGAGGGCCAGAGAGTTCTTGTACTGTATGTACCTAGTGATAGATACTATTATACCTTCTGTGTGATGTTGTTGAAATAAGACCTTCCTAATACAATGATAATCTTTGCAGATAAAAGTGGTGGGAGCTTGTTGCCTGGTATGCGCCATGACATGCGTGCTGGTCACCATCACCACGACTGTCATTCATATGAACAAGTGAGTATCAAGCACAGGTCTAGTAGCACCACAAGCTGTATAGAAGCTGTATTGTAGCTGGTAAAAGGAAATAACTATAGAATTATAACCACGTTTTAATAATTTATGTAGGTATAGATTAATAATCTAGATTTAAGCTTTTTATATTATGTGTTATTATTTCACTGATTGTTTCCTGTTTTGTGTGCCAAATAAATAATAAATACATAAATCCATACGTTTGTTACAGACTACAAACGCTGAAATTCTGCGAGTACACCAAGCTGACGAGGACTTGCACGTGCTTCTCCATGCCTCATGGCTCCCATCAGGCCGCCAGCGACGATGATGGTAAGAATACTGTCCTGCGCTGCCCTCTTCCAACGGGGTTCTGCCACCTTCACCAGGTCGTCCTAGCCTCGGGTTGATCATTATTTCAGCCGACAGACGTCCACTGCTGGACATATGCCTCACTTAAGGATTGCCACAGCGACCGGTCCTGCGCTGCCCTCAACTAACGGGGTTCTGCCACCTTCACCAGGTCATCCTAGCCTAGGGTTGATCATTATCTCAGCCGACAGACGTCCACTGCTGGACATATGCCACACTTAAGGATCGCCACAGCGACCGGTCCTGCGCTGCCCTCAACTAACGGGGTTCTGCCACCTTCACCAGGTCGTCCTAGCCTAGGGTTGATCATTATCTCAGCCGACAGACGTCCACTGCTGGACATATGCCACACTTAAGGATCGCCACAGCGACCGGTCCTGCGCTGCCCTCAACTAACGGGGTTCTGCCACCTTCACCAGGTCGTCCTAGCCTAGGGTTGATCATTATCTCAGCCGACAGACGTCCACTGCTGGACATATGCCACACTTAAGGATCGCCACAGCGACCGGTCCTGCGCTGCCCTCAACTAACGGGGTTCTGCCACCTTCACCAGGTCGTCCTAGCCTAGGGTTGATCATTATCTCAGCCGACAGACGTCCACTGCTGGACATATGCCACACTTAAGGATCGCCACAGCGACCGGTCCTGCGCTGCCCTCAACTAACAGGGTTCTGCCACCTTCACCAGGTCGTCCTAGCCTAGGGTTGATCATTATCTCAGCCGACAGACGTCCACTGCTGGACATATGCCTCACTTAAGGATCGCAACAACGAGCGGTCCTGCGCTGCCCTCATCCAACAGGTTCACCACCACCTTTACGAGGACATCGGTCCACCTTGCATGTGAACCTACACACGCTCTGCCTAGGGGCTGCTATCACCTAAATAAAGGACCCTGGACTGTAGGTCGTGTGACAGTGAATCGACCTAGAAACCCTCGGACTATTGATTTTCAATATTATCGTGACCGTTTTTGGGCGAAAATTATCATTATCATCAGCCTTTAGTTCAACGAAGAACTGTTCAGTAGAACTATTGAGAATGAACGTATATACACGTTCCATTGCAGGACCATGCCTACCCTCAGGAAGTGTAAGGGTGTTTAATTATGGCAAGCGTGCACAATGCGTATTGGAAGACTTTACATAAGCATTAGAATTTCTTCTTTAGCGTATGCAGGTTTCCTCACGATATTTTCCTTCACCGTTTGAGAGCAGTCTAGTCGGTATTACGAACAAACGTAAGAAAATCTCATTGGTACCGTGCGGATTCGAACCCGGAATTCAAGATTGAGTTTCCATAGCTCTCCGCAACGCGCCACCGACAAATACAATTAGAAATAAATAATTTTGGCCATCGCTTTCAGGGCTCCTTAAAATGTTCCTAGATACGCCAATGTACGCCGTGAAGTGGTTCATGGGCTTAACTTTCAACATGTTTTACATTCCCAGGTGTTCGATGCGTGTTCGAAGGTGTGTCAGACTGTGGTGTGGTGCACGGAGCTCTGTACTGGTGTCTGCGAGGAGTTTTCGCGCTATCCGTCAGCGCTGTGCTAGTCTGCATCTTCAGCTGCATGCTAGCCTACCAGCTGCTCAGGTGAGTCCACTAGCAGCGAGCCCAAAGCCTTGACAAGGGACTTTTTAAGACGGTTTTTAAGGAGATGATCAGACCATCAAACAAAACAACTTTTTCTGTAGGATCAACATGGAAATCTCGAAAAAAATCTGCTGTTTTATACAAAACTGCTCATAATCGATCCAAATGTTTTTTAGCGTAGCGGTTTTTTCGAGGTTTCGATGGCAGTTTCATAGATAAAGTTGTTTCATTGTATGATCATTCCGATCACCCCCTTATTGCAACTCGCACTTGGCCGATTTTCTTTACACAGGAGGTACATTTTCGATTCACAGCACATCAGTAGGACCAACAGAAATAGGTGTCCCTGCCCCTCTAGCATGCCAACGCCGAGAAAACGACAAAAATCGAGACGTGCCTCCATCTTTATTATTTTACGTAACGCCAAAAAGAGCGCGCATGATGTTTTTCTCGTTTAAACGCTTTGTCGTGGTTGGCATGCTAGCCGTGCTGGTGGACCTACTAGTAGGACAAAATAGTAGGACCACGAGAAAACGCTGAACGAACCCACTAAAGCTGGGCCAGGCTATATTTTGTTCGTTTTTAGAAAGCTATCATCTCGTTATTTGAAAGACATATAGATTAATGAGAAATATACCACAATGATCTTCAACATCTCGGTTTTATATATTTCTCATTAATATTTCTTATTTTTCTATAAATAATATATATGTGTATTCAAATGATTATTGAAAGCCTAAATATTAGGTCTGTATTACGTGCATCTACATTATAAGTTAAAGTCACTTTTATTTGCGACGAATACCAATCAATCAATCAATCAATCAATTATACTTTATTGCACACCAAAACAGAACATACAATTATGAATAAATTTATAGAATTACAAGTAGGTACAAATAAGGCGGTCTTATCGCTAAAAAGCGATTTCTTCATAAACCAATAAACCAATACCATTACACGTAGACAATATTATGATCTAAAAATATGGCGACGAAATTTCGGCACGTTTGTATCTGCAATTTGTATGAACGTGAAATAAAATATAATGTGATCATCCATGCAATGTGTTTATAATTTACTATAAATTATTTAGTGTTAAAGTAGGAACACAACCTGCCGAAATTACCCGGCGTAATTTCGGCTGCTACTTGAAAAAAATTGCATCATCTAGTGTATCGCCCCTAGGGGAGCGTATGATTTCTCTATATTGTCGCCAGTTGTAATATGAAAAAAGCATTGCTTCCGTATCGCGTAATTTACGTCGCGTAATTTCGACATTTGCGTTCTTACACTGAATACATCTTAAAGGGGGCCTAAAATTAACATTTATAAGAATAAAAACAACAATAAAATACTAGTTATAAATATTCAGCCGTATTGAACGAGGTCGTCACGACAAGACGATGATTAAATAGACTGTTCATAAAAGAACATAGACTGCAATTTCTTATTAAGCGATTTCAAAGCGATTTGTTGAACATGGAATCTATTTTCCAACAGTTTAACACTGTGCTGCAAATCCGTCAACTCCGATTTAACCTTCACATAGTCCATTATATCAGGAACTTCATACGCCAATCTGACTTTCTTCACCTCTTCCAAATGTTGTTCAAGCCCATACACTTGTTCAGAAATAACATCATTTTCTTTATCCAATGCTATAGTTAATCTATTTTTCGTTTTTATCATGTTCATAACGTTAATTAGGTATGTGTTTTGTTCCATCATTGATTTCTTGTGTAAAGCCAGATTCAAATTCGCATCCCCTGTCATTTTCTTCAATTCAGCAAGCTGGTGAAGTTTCTTGTCTATTGTTTTTAAGCACTCTCCGTTTTCTATTTTGATTTTCTCAAAGTCCACAGGTCTTAAACTCTCGCTCAATTCAGCTTTTATATTAATTTGTCCAGTAAGTTTACTGAATCTAGTATTTAAAGTACTTGTCCTGAGTCTTAATTTACCTATTTGGCTATCGGAGATTTTCACCCATTCGGTCATGTATCGTATCCAGATTTCAGCTGGGATCCTTTGTGCTATTTTGTCCCAACCTTCTATGATTACTTGCTGATTAAACATCTCTGTTGCTTTGTCTATATCTAGTACTCTTAAACCTATCTCTTCTAACTGAGCTTTGAGTATCGCATGTTGTTTTGCTGCCTTGTTCCTGGCCTTTTCTAGATTTTGAACGAATATTTCCATCTCGACAGAAACTAGTTCAGATCTTTCTAGTACGTTTATTCTTGGTCCCGTACCAAATATGACAGTTCCGCCCATTCTGGCCGAAGATTCTACTCTTCTAGTGGATATTTTGGATGGGCTGGACAGTAGCCTTGACGGGCTGGTTAGTGATTCCAATAATCCGAATCTGAATGGAAAAAAAGAGTATTATACAAGGTGTAAGAGGACACCGCCGTGGTGGTCTAGTGGCGAGTAACATTGCCTGCCGTCCAGGAGTGCCATTTTTATAACTACGTTGAACTCAGCAGTTTAAAATGGTCAAAATTACTATGGAGATGTATATGCATATTTCTACTGCTGATTTGACTTTCAAACATCATACTCCAGGAGTGCGATTATTACTATGGAGATATGCATCTTCCTACTGCTGATTTGACTTTCAAAAATCGCTCTCCAGTATTGGGTATGATTTTTGAAAGTCAACTCATCAGTAGAAGGATGCATATCTCCATAGTAATTCTGACATTTTCAACTTCTGAGCTCAGCGAATGAGATTAAAAAATCGCACTCCAGGCCGACTCGTACCAATGAGTTTTTCGGAATTTATTTACGATTTGTAACACCACTGGCTTTTCGGTGAAGAAAAACATCGTGAGGAAACCTGCATGCTTCAATTTCGAGGCATGTACCTATATTGTACCCACTGTCCATTATAAGTGGCGACGGGCTCACCCCCCGTCACACTGCTGGACAGTGTTTCGGTAGGTACTACTGGTGAAACAATATATCTCTGACTACCCACTCGGGGAATATAGTCGTGAGCATATGCTTCTATGTTGAATACCTTGAGGTCTGTGATTTGACGAAGCTCCCGACATTAAGAGAGGAGTTGCTCTGCAGTTTGAAGGCATATTCCAAGGCCTGCTGGACTCCGTGCATCAGCGTGGGGTCTAGTCTCATGATAGTCTTCTCGAACACCTCGTTCTCGAGTGATAGCACTTTTATTTGTTGCTTTAGATCGTTTACCTGCGAAGGGAAATAACTTATAGCTCCTAGAACAATATGAACTCTCGCCATGTTGCGGGACATCATTGGAATTAATTTTTATACTTGGATCATTGACATTTTAAAGGTTATATTGATTGCAAGTGCCCCCAAACCAGGTTTTTATATTTTTGGTCAGGCTTTGGATGCTGTTGTAACTTTTGAGAAAGTTAGCCACACTGGTCTCCTTACTTTTTTTGTAGTCCACACAATGCTCGAACTAGAGTGAAAATTGCAGAAAAAGTTTAATGTTGACTTTACATTCTTTTCTAATAGAAAAACCCTAGCTACACTCTTAGATCAAAATAAAATGAATGGATAGGTCTTACGCGAACATTTCTAACCAGGAAAATGAGGCAAAACAAATGAAAGGTTTACTTCAAATTTGTATGCAAGTGCCCTAGATTTGACAGATAATGGCGCTAGTTTGTATGGGCCAAGTGCACCAGTAGTTTGCTTCAACTTATCGCGCTTTAGGCCTATCCATTAATTTTATTTTGATCTAAGGCTACACTAATGTTTTCATACATGTATGTCTGATAGCACCACTCTTAGTGAATGTTACGCAGAAACATGACGCATGCATGACGGTCAAAAGCAGTCAAAATAGTGACAAAGGCAGGTACTTACCAAATTCCAGAAAAAAAATGTAAAGTCCAAATATCTCGAAAACCGTGGCACTTTTACTGGACATGAAAGTTCCGTTTCTGATCGGGTTTGAGGTACTCTATCAGCAGGTACAGGATTATCCATTACTTACCGGACACCCTGTATAAGTAGTACCTCATTTTCACTCTCAAGCGACGATATGTATACCTAAGTGATAGAAGTTACCTTTTTAATAAGTTCCTCATCAGATAATTCTTCGACATCGCTGCTTATAAACTGACTAATGGATCTCGAATGTTGACTGACACTGCTCCTTTGTACGTGCGAATGGGACATTTTATAAAAACAAACTAAAAGAAATTCACGCTATATTTATAGAAAAACATTGACGTGTGATTTGACAACATTAGTTTTGCTTTCCAAGAAACTGATAGGATCTCCTTATGTATATAAGAACAGAGTTGAAAATGCTGTGTAGTTTAAATTTCTAACAGCGTGACATTTGTTTCGGTGAAAATAAACGCGTTGCCATAGTAGCGAATGACGTTGATTTTCTTCACAAAAGCGCGTCAATTTTATGGCTTTTCGTGTTGAAAATAGATGTTTGCCGCTTCGAGTATGGATTTTCACACAATAGCGAAAGTTGAAGGACTTTCTTTGTATACGTTACTGTAAGAACAAATATCAGTAACATTTTTTATTATTGAAGAATGAAGTTATGGAAGGATAGGCCTTATCGTTTCGGTATGGATATAATATATTGCAACGACTACCAACTTCATAATTAGTTTTTAAGGGTGCGGTAGCTATTATGATGATGATGTCCTCCACGACGTATCCGTCGACGGCGACCCTCATTGGTTCCTGACATGAGCTCGAATGTGACTGGAGCATCCGAGTTTTGTCTTAAAGACCCTGTTACACGTAGCACAGTACAGTTGCCCAGTCGAGTTGTACGTGTAATTGTATGTTGGTTTGTGACGGGTCTTGCGGTCTTGGCGTTTGGCTTCAAGGGTTGCCAGCCTTGCAGTCTCGAAGTACTCAGTCCCCTCCCTGATGACTTTTCGCCACTCAGGTCTATCAATCAATCAATCAATATTTATATGAACGAACGTAGTAAGTAGTTGAAATCGATGTTGTTACTACAAACGTACCTATAAATTTTTTTCCTTTGTCAACAGTCACGAGCGCAAGAAGATGTACTGGGAACAGCTGGAACTGCGCTGCAGGTCTCTGTACCGACCACCACCTGGACCCACTGTTCCCTCTGCTGGAAGACCTGTACAGGTATTATTATTATTTGTGTTGGGCTATTGCAAGCAAGGGTCAAGGCCAGGTTATCCAAGTGCAAGCGTCTCTTTCTTGCAAGCATATTCAGTTTACAATTAGCCATCCCGCTCCAATTGAAAGCAGGATCGCAAAAAAACGTGTTTTTCATCAATATCTTTGCTCATGGGTGTTTCTAAGCTCAAAACTCTACGGAGTTCACTAGAAATATTTAATGTATTTAGTTAAGTACAAGAATAAAAAGTTAAATATCAGCAGTTTAATCATATTATTGAAAAAACATAACAAAAAGGGGTAACTTTGGGATTTTTTTCTATCTATTAAACTTAATCTAATCGTGTAATTGAGAACGGTCGCCTATCAGCCAGATCCTTAAATAAGACATAATTGGTTTTCAGACTTTAAAACACAGTTTAAAACACTTTCGTTCGTGTTCAAAAAACGGCCTCGACCGGATAACAGCGTCTTAATGTAACACTTCGACCATCGCTGGTCCTTTGTGTTCGCCCCAAGCTCACCCATATTTTACGCATACCTCCGAACTTATGGTATTTTCTTTTCATTCTCGGGAATGCAGGATTCCTCACGATGTTTTCCTTCACCGCCGAGCTAGTAAATTTATGATAAATACAACCGTAAATAATTTCCGAGGAACTTAGTGGTACAGGCCAGGAATCGAACCGCCGCCTCATAATTGAGGCGCAAGCTCTCTTCCGTATGGACTATCATCGCTCACACTTTCAGACCATCAAACTGAACAACTATTTCTATGAGACAAACATCGAAATAGCGAAAAAAAAACTGCTCTTCCATACAAAACTGCAAACCTACTCGAGCCAAATGTATGGGACTGCTGATTTTTTTTTCACGATTTCGATTTTGGTCCCATAGAGAGTTGTTCAATTTGATGGTCTGATCGTCTTCTTAAAAAAGTGTCAGCATATTAAGAAGGACCCAGTATAGGTACTTCAAAATATGTTGCGTTATCTGAATAAATGTATGTATTGTAATCCTTTCGTCCCTCCAGGGTTGTGAGAGAGTGTTTCTTGGATTTTACTGCATTTTTGCCTCAAAAGCCCATTAATTGGCCGCTTCCGTTGTAATTTTCCTAATTTCATAAATAGAATGCTAGCTTCCGCTTGTCATTTTCCCGCCATTCGCCAGCGTGCTGAATTGGCTCTGACGCCATTTTGATAAATTTCCGATGATAAGCTGACATTATTGTTCGTTTTAGACGAATTACCGGTTTGACCGAGGTTAGACCGATATCGAATTTGACCGAGGTTAGACCGATATCGAATTTGACCGATGTCTTATACCCGTTAGAACGATATTTTCGAATGTCAGATCTGTTAGCAGGAGCAGGGGCGGTGGAATTGCGATGATTTCCAATCTATTTAATTTTCATACACACATAATTATGTACATTGACGACCGTACTTCGATTTCGGAAAAGTTATCGCTACAAGTACCAACCATCTTCTGAGGTTGCAGATTGCGAGTGAGTGAATCGATAATTTAAAGAAAAGGGGGCGTCAGTAAAATGTTTGTCTAAAGTGATTAAAACCGAATAAGAATGGTTTCAATTATCTTGTATAACATTAGGTAACTTTTATTTTAACGGCTCAAAGAGCTGAATTACATAGGTAAAACATAGGTTTTTCTTGTTACTAGCCGACTTATCGGAATGTTTAGCGAATGACCGCCATCGATCAGTTTGAGCCAAAATGATTTGAATATTGTTTTCGGTCTGTAACTTGATATTTTACTAAAAGTTTTGGTTAAATTCTGAAATATTATGAACTCTTCGAGATTCTTCCGTGCGTCGCGTCGTCGTATTTGCCACAGTAAATGACGGTTTGTTCTACATATATGTGAGCAAGTGTTATTTTCATCAATCTTTTGATTTTATTAATTTAAAAAAAAAGGACGTGGAAACTACCGTCCATCGAACCCTATAAAACCTGAGAAAATATGTCAAAATATATTTATTCAGGTGGGTGTCGAATCACAAGAATATTAATCCTACTTCGACACATACATTTTCTACAGCGATTGTTTAGAAATTGGACGTAATTTTATAGCAATTCTAGCTCATCGTTCAATTCTTAGGTAAAATCAAGTCTTTTCCAAAAGATATTGTGAGTACATGTCATTTGGCGTCGCTTCGGCCGAACCCTCTTCAAGAAAGCTTCGCTGCATCGAACGAATTATCGTGTTCTTCAATTGATTATAAATGCTATGAAATGCATTGGACAGATATTTAATTACAAAAGTCAGTAATTTTTCTAATATTGATAGATCATTTCTTGGTGGCTGTCTACTGTAACATGACCTTAAACAAGAATTCTTCACGAAAAGCGGACGAAAAAAGGAAGGAGTGGAATCTTACAATAGATCGTGCACAACTACAGTAGGGTAAGGACCCTCTTTTGAAGTCAAAACTTTACTATCTTCGCTTGCACTCTTCCAGTTGGGTAAAGCGAACAAAGTCCCTCTCGTCGATTATCAGATCTTCGCAAGCTACGTCGTCGACACTTCCAGTTGGGCAGAGTCCCTTGTCGGAAGTAAAATATTTACGAGCTTCGTAGTGCACACTACGACTTGGGTAAAATTCCTTGACAGAAATCAAATTTTATCAATTTACGAGCTTTGTCGTGCATATTATCAGTCGGGTAAAGTCCCTTGTAGAAAGCAGATATTTACGAGCCTCGTCGTGAAAACTTCCAGTTGGGTAAAGTGTCTCAGAAGTCAGATCTTTGAGAATTTCATCGTGCACACAGCAGGTGGATGAAATTCCTCCTCTGAAGACAGACCTTTGAGAGCTTCGTCTTGCATGATTCCAGGTGGGTAAAGTCCCTCCTTGGAGGACAAATTTTTGCGAGCGTCGTCATTCACACGTCCGGTTGGGTTAAGTCCTCTCTCGGAAGACAGATCTTTGCGAGCTTCGTCGTGCACACTTCCAGTTGGGTAAAGTCCCCACTCTGAAGTCAGATCTTTACGCGCTTCGTTGTGCACACTTCCAGGTGAGTAAAGTCCTCACTATGAAGTCATCTCTTTACGAGCTCCGTTGTTCACACTTCCAGGTGGGTAAAGTCCCCAAACTCTGAAGTCAGATCTTTGCGAGCTTCGTTGTGAACATTTTCAGTTGGGTAGAGTCCCCACTCTGAAGTCAGATCTTTACCAGCTTCGTTGTGCACATTTCCAGGTGAGTGAAGTCCTCACTATGAAGTCATATCTTTACGAGCTTCGTTATGCACACTTCCAGGTGGGTAAAGTCCCCAAACTCTGAAGTCTGATCTTTGCGAGCTTATTTGTGCATACTTCTAGGTGATTAAAGTCTCTCATCTGAAGATAAATCTTTGCGAGTATCGTTGTGCACACTTCCAGGCGGGTAAAGTCCCTCTTTGGAAGTAAAATCCTTTCCAGGTGGGTGTAGTCCCTCCTTGTAACCTAAGACTGAGCTCTGCGGGCTTCGTCGTGTCATCTGGGTCGCCTATACTGTCGCAGAGCTTAGATATTGAGTCGTGAGTTCCAGCGGTCAAGTCCCTGGAGTCTCCGACAGCTTCCAGCGTTCATCATAGACGATTATAAATAAGAACGTGAGCAGCTGTAAAATTTTATACGAGTTTTGACAGCTTTGACTATAGTCCGACAATTGTTCGGCCGTGGCTAATATGTATCATAAAAGTGGAGATCTTGGCCTTCTGTCTGTTTATGACTGATAACAAAACATATTAGCGGGTTTATCGGAGTACAATTCAATGAGAAGTCAATTTGAATTTTGTAAATCGTATGACTATGAATTGCTTTAATTGGTCAGACTTACTGGTATTCAAATTCTATCAATAGAAAGTTTGACGTCAGTAAAGTCATCAATACAACCAAATAGCTCTTACAGAGTGGACACAGAATAGTAGCATCACCGCTGAACGCAGACGGGGTAACCTAGTCCAATTTTGGAAGATCTGAAACTGGAAGCATGGTTCCCCAAAAGCAGCCTGAGTGTATAAGAAGACATTTTAAAATCGTCGTTAGCTCACATTATTTTCCTATCGAACTCCATGAATAAGATGGCTAAAGTGGTGCTTTCATAAGAACATAAAATATAATTTTGTCATTTCCTATCCTTCGGCATCGCCTAGAATTTCCGGCGTAAGGTTGTTCTGATTCTCTTCTTACTCTTGTTCTGTGAAAACTTGCACACCAAAGAGGAACCACGTTTATCGTGTTCTATCAACTTTCATAAATCTGTCGTGTTTACTTTCTGTGACCCTTACCTAGGCTAGGAATAGAGCGACATCCTCGCTTAACACAAAACACACAGATTGTCAGAACTTCGATTTAGGATCTATCTAGAGAAGATAAGGCCATTATGCCATTCGTTGCATCAGTGCGCCACGTTTTGTGGGCTAAATTTAAAGTGATTTTGGTAATGATCTTCAAATTACATATTTTCCTTATTACCTTGAAACTAACTTAGCATCATTTCGCAAGTACGGATCGACTGTTCGGTTGATCCGATAAAAGTTTTAGCCACGAAATTAGATTCTGAGAAGTATTTGATTATTACTCGGTATAAATGAGCTAAATCTCAGCTTTGTTTATTTAGGTATCTATCTATTTAAGAGGTCAGGCCTCTTCCCCGGTGGGGAATTATAATTATAGCTTTTCTTTTTGTACTTACAGTTAAAGCGACTTCTCAAGTTGGATCAGTAATTTCTTCCTCGATGCTGTATTAAAGGGATCTGTAAAAACTTCCATAATTACCACAGAAAACAAAATAGGTAGATTAAAGACAAAATTTATCATAATCTTTTCAAACATTTAGTTTTTGATAGAAATGGTTCGAATAACTTTGTTAGATTAACAAAGCAACGTTATAATACCTATATATTGAAGAGTATTCAATTAATTATATTATTTTGTTTTTTCTTCTCTTACCATAACAGTACCTACTATGTTTTTGTTTTTAATAACAATATATTCTTTATTCTATTGAATCTGGTACCTATCATAACTTCATCCCCGCCATTCACCAGGTGATAACAGACACGTCTCACAACCCTGGAGGGACGAAAGGATTACAATAGAAAGATTTTACCTTACAATAAAATCAATATTGTGATCCTGAAGTCCCTCCAGGGCCTATTTAAGGCCACCTGGGTGAGTCGCAATGAACAAAATGGCGTCAGAGCCAATTCAGCACGCTGGCGAATGGCGGGAAAATGACAAGCGGAAGCTAGCATTCTATTTATGAAATTAGGAAAATTACAACGGAAGCGGCCAATTAATGGGCTTTTGAGGCAAAAATGCAGTAAAATCCAAGAAACACTCTCTCACAACCCTGGAGGGACTTCAGGATCACAATATTGATTGTAAGGTAAAATCTTTCTATTGTATTTCAGAACACATGCAGCTGCTGTGCGCAGTGTCATCCGACGCAGCCGACCTGGGACCTCAGTCTGCAGCATAGATTCTGGGCTCCTGGTAATTACACTTTTTTAGCATATATATGCTCACGACTATATTCCCCGAGGGGGTAGTCAGAGATATTCTGAAATCTCAGAACATCCACGTTTCACCAGAAGTACCGAAACACTGTCCAGCGTGACGGGGGGTGAGCCCGTCGCCACTTATAATGGACAGTGGGTACAATACACGCCTCGAAATGGAAGCATGCAGGTTTCCTCACGATGTTTTCCTTCACCGAAAAGGCAGTGGTGTAACAAATCATACATAAATTCCGAAAAACTCATTGGTACGAGTCGGCATGGACGGGGATCGAACCATCGCCTCCTGCACGGCAGGCAAGGTTACTCGCCACTTTTTTAGATTGTTTGTAATTCCAGATCTATTAAATAGCCTTTACAAAGTGCTCAAAAATATGTGTTTAATACATCATTTTTCGCAGGTCGTATAGGCAACTTGTACTCTCCCAACCCTGGGACTGGACGCAAGACATCAGCCTGGAGCTGGTTCCCGTGGCCGAGGACCAACAGCCAGAAGTAAGCAATCTTATTAAATAGTATACCCCATAACTGTTACACAAACCTAAGAATTTCGCCTCAGATATGAAATAGTTATTTGTTATGCTAGGCTGCAAAGTTGCTTTTTGGCGCGAGTATTGAAACCTGAGCGTACAGCGAAGGTTTCAAAAGTACGAGACGCAGAATAACCTTGCAGCCGAGCGAAACACAACTTTTCACCTCACAACAGAGAGGAAAAAATATGAATTGCTAAAGAGAACAACATTTTAAACAGTTTTTTTTCGTGCTGGCCAGTGACATGGCATGGCGGTATAGAAAAATATTGAATAGACAGATTCGAATTTCAAAAACTCTTTCCACGCTAGCGGATAAAATACACTTTTGCACTCAGATTTCGAATGATAAACAGAATCTTTCCGAGCTTGTGAGGTGAAACAAATAAATACTCAATATTTTATTGCATTTCACAATGGTTGATATAACAGTTGGTGTAGTCTTTAAATAGTACAAAATTGTAAACCCTGTTAGTTAGGGCACAGAAATAATAAATAAAAGAGAGAAGGACTTGAATTGATAACTTATCCAAGATAATACTATTATAAAACTGTAACTGAAGTGTGTCTGTACCTTGTAACAGCGCTAAAAAATTATACCTTTTCTTAGAAACAAATTGAATATATTTTGTTGAGTATCATGAAAGGGTTAAAACGCTCTGGAGAAACGCCCTGGTGCTGCGCACTTGTCCTTGCCTTGAAAACCGAACTCTCTGATAAACTATTTCTATTCCAGCTCCCGCTGCAGAATGGGTGGCGTCCCCCAATCAGGCGACAGTGCCTACGGCTTCTGCGATACAGACACAGCGCCACAAAACCCACAAATGCAATACGAAGATCGCCCTTACCCGTCCAATTTCAACCAAACCTTCCAAAGACCCCAAAATCCCAGTCAATTCCCCCAAAACACTGCATACCCTCAGAACACGACTGCATTCGCTCAAAACCCGACTGCATTCGCTCAGAACCCGTCCGCATTCGCTCAAAACCCGTCTGCATTCGTTCAGAATCCGTCTGCTTTCGCTCAAAATGCTGCTATTGCTCAAACTCAAGCGGCGTTCTCGCAAAGTGGACAGTTTGCTCAAAGTGGGTTTTCTCAAGAAGGATTCGGGGAGGCGAGTGGAAGTTTTGATGCTCAGACAGGAGTGTGGGGACCTCCGCCCCCTTATAGTCCTCAAGGAAGAAGTGGTAGCAGGTGAGTTATTTTCTGCACTTTTATTATTCGATAGCTTTCATTTCGCAACGAAACTTCTTTCTTGCGTTTCATATTTCGTCGATTGAAACTTCTGTAGACTCCAATAATGGGCTGCAGATATGTTGACTATTTTTCTCTGGAATATGATGATTGATGACATTATTAGTATCGGACTTGACTAATAGTTTAAGAGCCAGTGCCGCAATTGTTAATTCACATATTAAATTCAATAAAGGATTTTTATGTTATGTTTTGTTTAGGGTTGAACTACATCACATGGTCCCGCTTCGCATTTTTCCGTCGCTCCATCCTTTCCTGTCACTCAGGAACGTCATTTGCTAGAGCATATATAAGATAGACGGAACGCGATCGCGCGCGACAGTACGGATGATGACTACAGGCTGATTATAAATGATCACAGATTGACGATGACGGGTTGATGATTATGACATGCTGATGATAATAATCTAAGACTGGTGATGATGACAGACAGATGCCAGGCTGGTAATAAGACATACTTATTGATGATAATGACAGGCTGACTATAATGATAGGATAATGATTAAAGACTGGTGATCAAAGACTTGAGATCGGATATTCGGATGCATATTTATCTAAACTTCATTTTTGGCTATGAAATTATGGAAGCGGCTTCGGTAAAATTATGCTTTTTTTTAAGTTTTCCGGGATGCGATGAAGTCCGGGAATGCATAACTAATCGGATGAATAGTATGGAAGCAACTTCTTAAAACTATTTAAATTAAAAACAATTTTTAGTCGCTAAAAGAAATCCCGTGATGTCAGGAAGTCGGGGTATGCATGTACTAATCGTATGCATGCATAGTATAGAAACGAATTATTAAAATTGTTAAATTAAACAAAAAACATTTTTTTCGATATCAAAGTGCACGCCAATATGCATACGATGATGACAGACCGGACAGATGACAGGCCGGTGTTGACGACAACAGACTGATGATAGGCTGATGATAATGTAGGATGACAGGTCGACGTCACATTGTTGCAGACACCACCTGCACCAGGACCCGGCGGCCGCCACGCTGCTGCACCACCACCACATCGAGCACCGCGCGTCCGCACACGACGCACACACGTGCCGCAACTCTTACATGCAGCAGGAGATGAACATGCACCCAGACATGACTCTAGCTCAGATGTACCCCGAACGGTTGCAGGTAAGAACACAGAATACAGAATACAATACCCACAGAATAGTCACTTGTGCGCTAAAGTTGATAAAAACACACCTAAGAATCACCACCACTCGAGCACCGTACGTTCGTACTCTTACCTGTACTTAAGAATACAGAATCTAAACTATTATAAAATTGTAACAGAAGTGTGCTCTACATTGACGATATTTACTAGAAAAACATCATGATATGGTTATTAATAAGTATCCCTGACTTGAATCAAACTTACTACATCATCTGATTACAGGAAGAAGCAAGATTCAACACGTTGCGAGGCCACCTGGTTCCATACAGGAGCTGCCAGAGACTCGGCATGAGCGCCGGAAACCTACACCGAGACTGCAGGATCGACGACGCGGCTGTAGAGTGGCATCTCAAGAACAACTGCAAAGGTACTGTTGTCTATGTGACACCCGTACTACAGCTGTCGGAGACTGTGGGATCGAAACGCGGCTGTAGAGTGGCATCTCAAGAACAACTGCAAAGGTACTGTTGTCTATGTGACACCCGTGCTACAGCTGTCAGAGACTGCAGGATCGACGACGCGGCTGTAGAGTGGCATCTCAAGAACAACTGCAAGGTACTGTTGTCTATGTGACACCCGTGCTACAGCTGTCAGAGACTGCAGGATCGACGACGCGGCTGTAGAGTGGCATCTCAAGAACAACTGCAAAGGTACTGTTGTCTATGTGACACCCGTGCTACAGCTGTCAGAGACTGCAGGATCGACGACGCGGCTGTAGAGTGGCATCTCAAGAACAACTGCAAAGGTACTGTTGTCTATGTGTCACCCGTGCTACAGCTGTCAGGGACTGCAGGATCGACGACGCGGCTGTAGTGTGGCATCTCAAGAACAACTGCAAAGGTACTGTTGTCTATGTGACACCCGTGCTACAGCTGTCAAGGACTGTAGTATCGACGACGCGGCTGTAGAGTGGCATCTCAAGAACAACTGCAAAGGTACTGTTGTCTATGTGACACCCGTGCTACAGCTGTCAAGGACTATAGGATCGACGACGCGGCTGTAGAGTGGCATCTCAAGAACAACAGCAAAGGTACTGTTGTCTATGTGACACCCGTGCTACAGCTGTCAGAGACTGCAGGATCGACGACGCGGCTGTAGAGTGGCATCTCAAGAACAACTGCAAAGGCACTGTTGTCTATGTGACACCCGTGCTACAGCTGTCAGAGACTGCAGGATCGACGACGCGGCTGTAGAGTGGCATCTCAAGAACAACTGCAAAGGTACTGTTGTCTATGTGACACCCGTGCTACAGCTGTCAGAGACTGCAGGATCGACGACGCGGCTGTAGAGTGCCATCTCAAGAACAACTGCAAAGGTACTGTTGTCTATGTGACACCCTGGCTACAGCTGTCAGAGACTATAGGATCGAAGACGCGGCTGTAGAGTGGCATCTCAAGAACAACTGCAAAGGTACTGTTGTCTTTGCGGCACCCGTGGTACAGCTGTCAGAGACTGCAACCTGCTCCGGGACTGTAGGATCTAAACGCGGCTGTAGAGTGGCATCTCAAGAACAACTGCAAAGGTACATATTCACAGTTTGAGAGCAGTCGTTATTCAAATTTATAGAAATTATAAAGTACCTAACTACTATCGGTATTGCCGTATTACGTGTAATATATAACTAGATTTAGCACACACATATAGGTGAATTGTCAGTATTTAATTATATTTTGTGATTAGTTCCAGATCAAAGCGGCGAGCCTTGTCAAAAGACAGGCAAAGAGAACTTGGGCTTCCAGAATGACAAGAATTCTCCAGTGAGGTGAGTTTTGAAAAGCACCATGGTCTTATTTTAGACAATATAATTATCTGAATAGTTAAAACACAATAACAGTAATATTGCAAATACTACGACTGTTCATACAAATTGCCGTCATAGGTCCGAGCGACCAAATAAATGGTCTTCTCCGATAAGAACAAGTGCGTAGTACCCTCAACCGACGGAAGGAGGACGGAAGGAGACGGAGGGCATGAAGAGATGTATGATTGTGGATGAGGCGAGAGATGTATGTCAGAATCGTAGTGTGTGGCGAGCCGTAGTCTCTGCCTACCCCTGTGGGATAGTGGCGAGAATATATGTATGTATATATGTAACTTTTTGAGTTTGTTTATAGATTTAACTAGGTAGCTAGTTTCTTAGAAAATAGTTGATCAAAATTTCATAAGTAACACATTAATATGTAGGTAGGAACAGTGATTAATAATAATTCTATAGTTACAAACGTCTTGCGTTCAAATGACTAGAAATAAGATACTTTGCAAAATAAGCGACAAGTAATTTTCTTTTCTGTCCAGGTCATCTATTCACGACTGTCATCGGGTCGTGAATCAGAATGCTGAGTCGGAAGTTTATTTCGCAGACGTATCAAGTTGCTGCAACGTTTCAGTCAAGGTTTGTAGAATTGGTATTGCTAAAGTGTGTAAATGACTCTGCTCCAAGCAGGCCCCTAACATGCCACCCTATAGAAAACGACAAAAATAGAGACGTGCCTATGTCTTTGTTACTTTGTGTATGCGAAAGAGAGCGAAAATCGACATGCGAGCTCATTTCGGCATTGGTTAAGAGGATACAAATCATTATATCAGTCGCATATCAATGCGAGGGCGCCCGAGCGCGCTCCATACAAACAAAGTTTCATCCTATTTTCAATATTAACCAATTAGAGTCAGTGACAATTTTTAAAACGATCCAGAAACCACAGTCTCTGTGTCTGCATTTTGTCAGATTTCGGATGTTAATATTGAAAATATGACGAAACTTCGTTTGAATGAGTTTGAAAGCGCAAAAAAAAAACTGCTGTTCCATAGAAAATTTTAATAGTTTACTCATCAGTTTAGATCCTGTACCTATGTAGAAACAAATAACCATGACTTGGATACAAACATTTACCTTACACATATTTACTAATGACTGATCTATGGACTATAATACGTATAAAGGATTTTAAATTAATTGAAAATTGTTCATCCCCCAGGCTGACTGCTGCATAAACCCCAACGTATCAGCCTTAGTCGGCACCATCGAGAACCACCCCGAGTCCACATCGGAATCAGACACCGGCTCCTTCACTTTGACGCGACAGCAGCGCCCCCAACCACAAGTAGGTTCAAAACGGCGACCACGGCAAGAAAAACATTTGAAAAATCAAGAAAAAAGACTCCCTGACTTAAATAACTCTTTGAGATTGACAGAGCAACAAATTGAACAGTTGAATAATTCTATTAGAATCGAACGAATGAACGATTCTAGGGTCAGCGATAGAATGAGTGACCGGAATGATTCTAGAGATCGATTGAATGATTCTAGGATTGTCGGTGAGCCGAGAATTGAGAGGATGCATGACTGTAGGGTCAGTGACCGAATGGGTGAGCGGAATGATTCGAGGGATCGGTTGAATGATTGCCGTTTGAACGATTCTAGAATCGAACGGATAAATGATCCGAGAATCGAGCGAATGAATGATTCTCGCATCAGCGACCGTATGAGCGATTCTAGAATCGAAAGAATGAACGATTCTAGAACCAGTGACAGAATGAATGATTCTAGACTGGAACGAATGAACGATTCGCGCATCAGTGATAGAATGAACGATTCCAGAATCGAACGCTTGAACGATTCTAGAATCAGTGACAGAATCACCGATTCCAGAATCGAGCGCATGAACGATTCCAGAATCAGCGACAGAACGAACGATTCCAGAATCGAACGCCTGAACGATTCTCGGATCAGTGACAGAATCACCGATTCCAGAATCGAAGACCGTAGAATGTCGGAATTGAATTCTAGTATAAGAATCGAGGGTAGTCCCAAAATGAGGGCGAATATTAGCCCGTTACGTCTCAAATCTAGCCCTAAAAACCTACCTAAGGAACATCCTAGGCAATCTAGTTCGGATTCCAACTTTGCAACAATTTCACCCCTATCCCCAAACACTGAAGAATCATTATTGTCTGACGACGGTCAGGATCAGGTTTACTCAAATGAGCCTGAAACATCCAAATGTTTAGGTCCAGATTCTCAATATGAACCAGTAAGGGAGGAAAAGGAAGAGATTTTGAAAACGAATCATCATCATTGCTATAGTGACACTAATACTATGGATTCGGGATGGCAGAGCGGGTCTGAGAAACAAGTCACTGATTAATACGTCAGAATACCGAGGTCTTACACCCTGTATAATGGTTCGAACCTAAGATAAGTTGACAACATTAGATTTTATGAATTTTTTAATTCGAAATCCATTTGGAGATTAATCTTCTTCTTATCGTGTCGACTTCAAACTTTGATTAATAATAATAACTCAGATGCAGAAACGCTCATTAAAGTTATTCCTCCATTAAATATCTTGCTGTCACTTTTTCGTCTTGTTGACGTAATAAAATCTACGAAGAGATTTAACCCTTCGTCTGTGGGAGTCACGGATCCATGACTAAGGCAATAAGTAACAAATCTTTTGTGTCTGAAATCTCCACAGACGAAAGGTTAATGGATGATTAACTTTAAAGGGCGTTTCTGCAACTGAGTGTAAGTGATGCAAACCTTAAGGGGGCACCGAGCCTATTGTGCTGTCCTCAATCTTATTTTTTTATTTTTCCAAAAAACAAGAATGCCACATTGCATAGAATGAATGATTCTCGGCTCAGTGACCGAATGATTCTTGCATAGAATTAATGATTCTCATGATAGAACGATGTATGATTCTTAATCCAGTTAATACAAAATAAAAAACAGTATTTAGAAAGTAGTATGTAGAAGTGTATGTATGTATAATTATTAAACTATAAATTCGTGGTTTATTATAATTATAGAATGAACATTTACAAATTTGCCTACAATATAAACTGTTCATTATTTACGAATAGGTAATTTTAAACGCCAATTGATCGACCCTTGGCTTTTAAAAAAGGCAGGCATCTTGGCATGATTTTAACATAAGTATCTGCTACGAATAAGAATGTATAGAAGTGTAAATGAAGCTCAAAAAGTGGCACCAAAAAAAGTGTACCGTGTTCTAAATTTGTTCTTTAAAAACCGTACCTAGCCGCCAAAACTCATACAACATGTCATTTTTCATTGGGTGCCAAAAATTATTTCGATTTTGTTTAGAGTTACTCTTCTATAGTTATTCTTATTCGTAGAGTATCTGCCACACTTCCTATGGAGCGATGAATATAATTATGCCATTTCTTGAGTTTATTAGACAGTAAAAAAAAAAGAAAAACTTAAGAAAAACTATTATTTTAGAGTTTGTAAATAAATCGTTAATGTTACTGTAGTTTTAATTATTAAAACTTAAAATTAATAATTATTTCCTGTGTATTTTTGCTCTCTAAATAGTATTCTGATTTTTGAGATTATGAACATGATTTTTGTGATTGTACAATACTCAAAATGTATTCTGTAAAATTAGTGTAGATTTCGAACTAATAAAAAGATAATAATAATCTTTTATTCGTACATTAGAGGAAAGTATTGAACGAATTTATGAGCTTGTACTTTTTATGTAAAAGGAGGAAGATGCATTTTAATTACAGTTAACTACCACATTACATATTACTTAAGAACCTACCGAGCCTATTGTGCTGCCCCCAATCGTATTTTTTTTATTTCTTAACAATTAAACAATATTTCGAAAAAACAAGAATGTCACATTGTAGTCCTGATTGGTTTTCAGTTTATTGAAACATTACGGAATATTATGTTTTATGGTTGTAGCTTAATAGCTACTGGCCATGGCTAGCTTAAAAATGACCACTTTTAGCGGTTTTAAAGATAATAACTACAAGCATTATAAAAACTAATCAGCAGTGACCCGATACATTGAAAATAAGCAATGACTACAATGTGACATTGTTGTTTGATGGAAATATTGTTTAATTGTTAAGAAATAAAAAAAATACGATTGGCGGCAGCACAATAGGCTCGGTGCAGCCTTAATATGGTTGATATTACTATCAATATATTGATTGTTTGATCGACCGAAAAATGTGTCCACGCCTTTGCAAACGAAGTTTGATGATGTCTTAACTTACTAATTATAAATGTCAAAGTTTGGATGTTTAGATGTTTGTCACTCAATCACCTATAAACGGCTGAATGGATTTGAATGAAATTTGGGTCACAGATAGAATATGTTCTGGACGAACACATAGGATACTTTTTTAAGGTCCACGCAGACGGAGTCGCGGGCAGCTAGTGACATAATAAACATGGTCGTACGTATGCAATCTTCCTCTTATTGTTTTATGTAGGGAAGTAAGAAAATGTTGTATAGTTACATACTTTCTGACTACCCAGAAAAGGGTGATTGAGTGAAACTTTGAAAACCTTGCCAATAAATTGTGAATTGTTGTGTAGTTATTGTGCCAAGTAGACAATTTTTAAATATTTTCTATTCTTTGCTACAGAAAATAGAGTTACTTAAATAGGTATGCATTTAAAACAAAAAGTTAAATAAACAAGTTAACACTTATTTCAGAATCTATAAGTATAGAAGTTTTAATAATTTAAATTATAACAGAAAACAATACATAAATAATCGAATAAATACATTACAGATTACATTACTTTAAAAAATGCATTTTCTATTAAACTCTGTTTTTTGTAATAAAAAGACCAAACTAACTACGTAGATTATTGTAAAAATCTTGATATTAGAAACGGTTTTGTCATAAATCTTTCAATTAAAACATTATCGTTTTTAATAAAGTTTGTAGGACGGTTTAAAAGTGTCTCTTTTATAATTCTTAATGAAGTTTTTCAACTTGCCATTAATACAATTTTTGTTGACGTTTTTATTAAAATAATAAAATGTTAAACTGTTTTTAATCAAGAAAATTAGCGTTTAGTGTCATTTTCTGCAATAAACTTTGATTGATTTTGATGTTTTTTTTTAAATTATATTAACATCAATAGGTAGATACATACATTTAGTATTATGCAAAACGCACGCAGCGACGAATCAAAATGCAACGTGTGTGTCTATTATTTTAGAGCAGAAAGTGGCTTGGACCACAATGACTTGCTTGAACAGTCAAGTGAGAAAATATCTCACACTTGCAAACGCACGTTAGAGTAAAAAAAGCGTGTATGCGTCTTCCCTTTTTTCATTTCATCTAAGTTTTTATTGGAAATTCGGTTACCTTATAAAATGATATTGCCAATGTTGCCATGTTTGAGATTTATTTATGAAACAAAATTATAATGTTCCAAATTTGCTTCCACTTACAAAGTAGTTTTAAAAATAAAAACATGTTGTAAATACGAATTTATTTTTAGAAAATTAACGTTAAGTTATATTAATATTTTTATTTTAATCGACCTATGTTCAGTATAATTAATAAAAAAAATATACTCTTAATAATGGTTCACGCGGACTTATTGTATGTATTATATTTTTTTCAGCGTGTAATGAATGAATACTTAAATGTTTTTTTGTAGATTATGATATGAATAATAAATTATCTGTAATGCAAAAATGGAATTGTTTATTCTTTAATTGTTAACGAAAATGTATGTATATTACAGTTTTTTTTATTTAATTAAAAACTACACTTTCTGTAACTTTGTTTAAGTACACACAGTATTACACAGAAAAATTCGAATCATAATTTGGTGAAATTATACTTTAGAATTAGGCAGATAATTTTGCTACCATTTTCTGTGTTGACAAATTGACAACCCTGTTTTCTTAAACATGCATTTGATCTTCAATTCCTACTGCATATAACTTAAAATCATTAAGATTTTGTATTTTATCTTTGACTACTTATGTATTTACAATTATCATAGTTTTATTTTAATAGTTAGGTATGTTAATTGTGTAACTGTTAGTTCAATCAGTTATTAATGATTCTATTAAAAGACTGAAGATCTTTAACTGCGTTTTTGTACTATCCCTGTTAAAATTTTACATTTCTTCAAATATTTAGATTGGCTTTCACTAAAGACGCACCCTTACAACGACTCCTGTAGGTAAATGCAAAAACTCGACATTCTACACCGATCCATACAATAAAGTTCTTTATTTAACATTTTTATATTCAACAGTAGGTAGTGCTTAAGGGTTCCCACTAAGCGGCGTCTTTGTAGATTAATTTTAATTGTATGGGTGATGGATTAAACCTTGACATTGGCACTAATTAGAATTTTATATAAAAAAGGTAAAACAAAAAACAAAATAATGTTATTGAAAATTTTTATTTCATTACGTGTAATTTTTTCACTTTGTTAATTGATTTAGGTACTTATTAAACATTAAACAAGTTTAAAAAAAGCTGACGGTAAAACTCACAATAATAAGTTTAATTATGAAATAAATTAAAAAATAAAGCACCAAAAAATAAAATCATAAAATAGGACGAAACAAATGGAGAAAAAATAAATAAAAAAACATCACACAACATGATCTCCTCGTTGTTCGTGCAGGATGAAAAAAAAAGATGTTTTATTCCATAGATAATTATAAAAAAATACAAAAGTAGGTATTATAAGTAGATACTAAGTAGAAATGGAATTTAGAATTCTTTTTATACAAAGTAAAAAAAGGAGAATGAGGCCAGAAATAATATAAAGAACCAAAAAAAGTGAAGGAGGTAAATATGGCCTGAAAGTAAACACACAGGTGTCCATAAAGCTAACTCTGATGAATATCTTGTAAGTAGGTGGATTTAAATATAAACGAAAATTTATTTAATCATACTGCTGTAATGCGTTTAACCCGTCTAAGGTCAAATATGAAAAAATTTAAGCTAGATTTTACAATCATCCTGTATATTGTATTATCATAAGACTAGTGGACTTAAATGCGTTAGCATTATTACTTATTTTGAGTTTTAAAAATAAGTAGGCACCTTATTTTATTTTATGTTATTTTTAAATCACTTTGACTTAACCCTAAATTTCGATGTTTAATGGTATTAAAAAAAGATTAATCTGGTTTACTAAAATGTAAAATTAATGAACTTACTAATTTAGTGTGCAGGATAATTTTTGTAAGCTTAAAGACTACTTAAAGTTTTAACATACTTAATACACATTTTTGCGGTTTTACTAAATTGATTTCAGTTAGAAACCTCTTAAAAACTGTT
This sequence comes from Agonopterix heracliana, assembly GCA_963693445.1. Classification (NCBI taxonomy): domain Eukaryota; kingdom Metazoa; phylum Arthropoda; class Insecta; order Lepidoptera; family Depressariidae; genus Agonopterix; species Agonopterix heracliana. The sequence continues at coordinate 2,227,577 of OY856334.1, forward strand.
TCATTTAACTAACATATGTTTTTGAACCCCCGTGGACCATAAATTTTAAATGAAGTTATAGGTAGCTTTTGTACTTTCTTACACAATGTTCAAACACCTATTGCAAAGTAAAATATTTTTAATAGTAGCATTATTCAAGTAGTATTTAAGCCATTCACTAAATTAGTTTTTAATAAGATCAATTATCAGATATAATTCCTCTATTAATTAGGTATATTACTATAAACTTAAAACTAAATTGTTCTTAGGAAATGTAAAGTACAATACATTAATTATTATGTACCTACTTTCACTTGGATTTGTCCTATTTAAATCTGAAGCTCGCATTGATTGATATATTTTTTTTACTTTTAGTAACTGGTTTTTACAAAATTTTAGTTTCTAATTGTTCTCTACAAATGAAAACCGTAGATCTGCGTGATTCTAAAGCATATAGAAATAAATGATATTTTAAATGTCGTTGCAAAATAAAATGTTATTGATTGAGATCCTTATTAATATTAAGACAATCATGTCCTATATTCAATTAATTTTGGAGTAAGTGTTAAGTAATTTATTAGTAAACATGAAGAGTTACTAATAAAACGTGTTAGACAAATATCGATACGAATTATTAGTAAAAATCGTTAAAAGTAGTAACTATACTTTTATTACTTTGGTACGCATCAAAAAGGGAATAAGTAATGTTTTTCAATATATTATTTGTTTTTTTAAATTAAATATATTTGTGTAGGCTTCTGTCCAGTGGACGTCCATTTACTAAAATAATGATGATATTAAAAATTTTGCTGTCGTGTCAAAAAATATCACAACAGATTAGTCATTCCATTTATGATTTGAACTTTAGTCAATCCAGTAATTTGCCATTACTAAACATTTTAGCACGTTTTACTAATAACTTCACAACGATTTTACAAAAACCAGTCAATTACAACAATTATTTTATTATTTAAATTGAACGATAATTAAAGTTACTAAAATTAGTAAATAACTAAACGTCATATAGCTGCCCTTACTGACTGGTTCGTCATATTGTGTGTGTAAAACTAGTTTGTTGTCCTGGGTCCGCTCGGCTACCGTGGCTGGGGTGCCGTCTGTGTCCCCGAGACGTTGATTGGCTACTTTTAAGTTCTTAAGTAGACCTATTAGTTCTTCTGCTGGCAAAGAAAAGAAAAAGAATTACTGAGTGCCCATTTAGTAGTTTTTTTTTTACTAACGAAATATTAGTTTATTATACGATAGAAGGAAATAGTAAAAACACTAGAAAACACAAACTACTATGGGACCTATGAAAATCTGCTACCTATCTCATTCTAGTTTATTATACGATAGAAGGAAATAGTAAAAACACTGGAAAACACAAACTATTAGAAACATTTTTTATTTTATTTTTTACTTATTGTTTAGTCCCACCGCAGGCAAAGGCCTTCTCTCATGAATAATGGTAAGAGGAAGGGGGCCATATCTACACCATCACGTGGGCCCAGTGTGTATAGGTGGAGGCAAGTTAGTGGTCAACTTGCTGACAGAGAATATTCTAGCCGCATTTGTAGGCATCTGACCTGATTTAACGAATACTAAGTTAGTTAAACCACCGCGATCTGACGGAACTCTCCAAGAAATACTGCTGCAGTAGCAGCAGCTGCTGCGAAGTTTTTCAGACTCAAATGTAGGTATGGAACAGCATTTTTCGCAATTTCTTAATGAAAGTGGTCGAGTTTGATGGTCACCGCCTTAAATAAACTGTTCCACTCCAACTCACTCCACTCCACTCCACTCGACTCGACTCCACTCCACTCCACTCCACTCCACTCCACTCCACTCCAATCCAATCCACTCCACTCATCTCCACTCAATAAAACAGTTTCTATTTTAGAGTACCTTAGCAAAAGAACGAGACAACCATACTAACCACCCTCTCTGTCTCCGTCTTGCCAGTCCACCTTTATAAATGTAGTGAGGGAGACTTCATAAATTTTGTTCGAGTCGGAGTTCGAGGCGATAGCTCGCCGTTTTCTTCCATACCCAGTTACACCGTTGCTGCATTGCACCTTGAATAAAGAAAAAACACAATTACATACAGTAGTTACGACCAGTGGAAGGGATATTTTGAAAAGTGAATGAATGAGGAAAATGCTTGGAGTGGTGAGTTATAATATTTACCAGTGAACATGGGGTTGGTAAGAGAAATTAGCATCGAAGAGGTAAAAAAGGCAGTACAAAGTATGAAGAATGGAAAGGCCGTGGGGCCAGATTATCCCCCCCCCCCCCCCCCCCCCCCCCCCGAAATCCGAATATTGGTATGGAAAAGTGATTACAGCACCTACTTTTCATTGTTTTTCTATGAATATCCCCCTCCAAAACCAAAGTCTGGATATGTGCTTGAATACAACGATACTATTAGATACTTAGTCCTACGAAAATCTTTATTTTGACGACTTTATTTATATTTGCTTGCTTCTCTACTCATATACCTAACTAAGTATTTTTAAAAGATTTTATTCAACTTCGATTCTGTCTAACTAACTATTCCATTGTTAGATAACAATGGAATATTGTAATCTTATTTTCACCCACTTCCTGTCAACCGATTATGTTGAAACTTTACACACACGTATAGTTCTGATGACAATACAATATTATAGTAACATGGAGGTGATCTGATGATGGATAGGGAAGGTGGTCATGAGATCTCCTCGATTAGTTATAGCAGAGCACTCGTGTTTGGTATCATTTAAATTGTTTCGATGAGAACTTTATGGTGCCGGTAAGATTGAGGATCTTATGATGGAGAAGGAAGGTGGTCAAGGGATCTCCTCGATTATGTATAGCAATACAATCGCGTTTGATATAATTTCAATTGTAGCGATAAAAACTTTGTGGTACCATTAAGATTGAGGGTCTGATAATGGAGACGGAAGGTGGTCAAGCGATCTTCTCGATGAATTATAGCAGAACACTCGTGTTTGGTATAATTTAAATTGCTCGATGAGAAATTTGTGGCACCAGTAGGGTTGAGGGTCTGATGATGGAGATTGAGGGTGGTTGAGGGATTTCTTCAGTTCATTGAAGTAGAACACTCGTGATGGATCACATTTAATTGATTTTGATGAGGATTCTATAGTCTCAGTAAAATTGAAGGTCTGATAATGGAGACGAAAGGTGTTCAAGGGATCTCCTGAGTAAATTGTTGCAGTACACTCGTGTTTGATCGCATTTAATTGGTTTTGATAAGGACTTTTTAGTCCCGGTCAGACTGAAGGGTCTGATGATGGAGATCTCCTCTACAAAGCATTTGTGTTTGATCTCGTTTCATTTGTTTCGATAAGAACTTTGTGGTATCAGTAAGATTGAGGGTCTGATGATGAATACAGCGGGTGGTAAAGGAATCTCCTCGATGTATTATAGCATAGCACTCGTGTTTGGTATCATATAATTTGTGTATGAGAACTTTACGGTAGGTAGGTACCGTTAAGATTGAGTACCTATCTAATGTTGGAGATGGAAGGTTTTCAAGGGTACACCCCACGCGCGTCCACGATTTTATAATCAAAATTAATTAACAAAGTATTAACTAAATTATGAATTCCTATTGTAATACCTTTTTTCGTCGCAATTAGGTACTTTGAAGATAGGTTGACATAGTACCTATCTACTCACAAATTTCCAGCTAATGGTATTGTACAATATAGTAAGAAAACGTAGAATAGTTATTTGTTATGCTAGGCTGCAAAGTTGATTTTTGGCGCGAGTACTTGTATTGAAACCTGAAGGATTCTAGGATTGAACCACGAGCGAAGCGAGTGGTTCAAATAATAGAATCCTGAGCGTTTAGCGAAGGTTTCAAAGGTACGAGACGCAGAATAACTTTGCAGCCGAGCGAAACACACAATTGTTCACCTCACAACAGCGAGGAAAAAAAGTGAATTGCTAAAAAGAACATTTCAAAAAGTTTTTATTTTCGTGCTGGCCAGTGTCATGAAATAGTTATTAAGCATTTTCAGTGCATTGGCGGTATACAAAAATATTGAATAGACAAATTCGAATTTCAAAAACTCTTTCCACGCTAGCGGATAAAATACACTTTTGCACTCAGATTTCGAACGATAAACAGAATCTTTCCGAGCTTGTGAGGTGAAAAAGTTATTTTTTACCGTTTAGTGCAGTTTTCATTAAAACAAAATCGTTTTAAGTTTAAGTACTTAAACATTTTTTTACTTATTTTTTTCCTTAGATCAAAATAATTTTTTCCTACTTTCGGTTTCCCATCCCATCCCTAAATTAATATCATCAACATTTGAAGTTGAACTTTTATAACTCGTGATCATTAAATTAATGTGATCACAATACAAAAATAGTTTTAAAAGTAATTTTAAAAGTAAATTATTAAATAAATATCTGTTTTCCAACCACACTTACGTACACTTTCAAGAATAACTCTGATAGCGCGATTTAAAATCGTTAAACGCCATCTAGCGACATTTGGTAGGTATCACAACAGTATCACAACTGGTTCTAAACTACCATTTAGACGGGCAATTGATCCAGGCTTATGATCAAGGCCAAATCACAAAAATGTGTTTAGATGATTCGGCTAAATGTAGTCCTTTGTTTAGCCATAAAAGTAGGAGTAGGATGTACTATACTTCATTCCAAATAAGGACGAAGAGACTTTCCGATTCCTATTTTCCTTCACGCCAATTCTGATTCATAATCATCGTCAGCCCATCATCGTCCACTGCTGAACATAGGCCTCTCCCAAGGCGCGCCACAAAACTCTGTCCTCGGCCTTCCTCATCCAGTCGCTCCCCGTTTTTTTAGGTCGTCTGTCCAGCGGGTAGCAGGGCGTCCCACACTACGCCTACCAGTTCGCGGTCTCCACTCTAGGACTCTGACACCGGTTGTCAGTTTTTCGGCAGATATGACCAGCCCATTGACACTTCAGCTTGCGAATTTTCTGAGCTATGTCTCTGACGTAGGTATCACTTCATTTCTAATGTGATCTCTCAGAGAAACACCGAGCATAACTCTCTCCATAGCTCACTGAGCGACCTTGATTTGATGAACTAGTCCTTTCAGGCTCCAAGTTTCCGCACCATATGTCATTACTGGCAGGACGCACTCATTGAACACCTTCGTTTTGAGGCATTGTGGCTACAGCCGAGGAAAATATATGACAGTTTCCCGAAAGCAGCCCATCCTAGTTGGATGCGCCTAGCGGCCTCCTTGTCGAAGTTGTTTCTACCTAGTCTTATAGTCTGTTCTGATTAGCAAATATAATTTATTTATCAGAAAGATATACTATCCGACATCATTATCTTGGACGTACAGAAAGCTGTTCTAAGAGTGAGAGGAAGTGATTCAAATCTCTGTCTCTGTAAATCAATAGCCTTAAAATTTTGTTGCTATTTGGAACTATAGTTTAAATAGATAAATTTGACACTTACCCCCTGGCATTTATCGAGGCACACGGTGACAGTTCCCTTGAACTGAACGTAGGTCGTATCTGGGAACTTGAACGCCCTGAACTTAGCTGCGAGGACATCCCCGTCAGTAGTCACGAAGTTATCGAAGAGGTAAGGGTCTACCGAACACCTGGAATTAGCGGAGGAATAATGGAATGACCCCAGGAGTGCGATTTTTCAATCTCATTCGGTGAGCTCAGCTGTTGAAAATGTCAAAATTACAATGGAGATACGCATCTTTCTACTGCTGATTTGACTCTCAAAAATCTCTCTCCTGGAATGCGATTTTTGAATCTCATTCGCTGAGCTCAGCAGTTGAAAATGTCAAAATTACTAAGGAGATACGCATCTTTCTACTGCTGATTTGAATCTCAAAAATCTCTCTCCTGTAGTACCTATGATTTTTGAAAGTCTAATCAGCAGTAGAAAGATGCATATATATCTCCATAGTAATTTTGACATTTTCAACTGCTGAGCTCAGCGAATGAGATTCAAAAATCGCACTCCAGGATACCATATAGGTTTGGGCTGGCGGCATCTATCTGCAGACCCATCAGTTAGATTGAACGAGAGTTCATATTCATATTCATATTCATTGATTGCATAGCCACATGGTTGTCTCAGATCTAAATACCTACATTATTTATAGTCCTTTAGACATGTCGCACCCCGTCGGGGCACGAGGGGTCGGGGTTTGAGATTACATTACCTATTAATTATGCCGTTCATAAAGCACTTCCTTTGAAAGTTGGAAGGTAGACTTTCTTGAAGAATACAAATAGGTACACTCCTATTGTGGCAATTCGGAATGTCAAGTTTTTTTTTGGAGGTCTAAATCGAAAACCATTTCGAGATAATTGTCTCAATAATCATATTTTCTATGTCAGAAATTTTAAAATGAAAGGATTACAGATATTTTTAATAAAATAACGTCGTTTTTCGGTCCACGAGTGACGTCACTCGCTGCCCCTGCAAACTCCTTGGTAAACATAAAATGAACTTAAAGTAACTGGCCATTAAGAAAAAAAAAATACTTTCACAATGACAGAATTTGACATTTGATGTTGCCGTATCGCCGTATCTGTTTTCAGCATAGAGTTAGAAAGAGGAGGCAGGTTTCAATTTTTTTAAATATAGCAGTAGGTAGTTTTCCTCCATGGAGTTCGAATTATTTTTTCTCCACCATTTTTGCACTTAGAGATTACAGATCAAAATAATTTAAAAATTAAATTTATATCGATAAACTCGATGAATCACAATAAAAATGAAATAGGTGTCTTAAAATTATGTCTTCTATCCGTAAAAAATATAAAATGAAGACAAAAAAAACTTGACAAATTCTAATGAGAGATATTCTAACTTACTAAGTTACTACGAATATTATTTATTTGATTTTGCTTACGACTTCATCTGCGCATACCCATGTCCACAGATTATATAATACTATACAGTACAGATGCCCAACGTCAAACAATGAAACCCGACTGCCGTAACTCGGGCAGTCTTCGGGCAAAGTAAATTGCTTGATTTTCTGAGGCTCATGAGATTTTTTTGCAGTCAGATCATGTACTTTTAGTAACAATTTACACGTTTACGTAAACATTAATTACAAATCGATACCATAACGCCATATATTCCAATTTTTAAACTAAAATTTCATTTGTATGGGATGGGACACCATGCCCATGTCACAGAAAAGGCAGTAGTAGTAGGCAATTTTGTGCTGGTAAAAGATAGTGTATGTGCGAAATGTAGTATGATGCGGAATTCAGCACAGTTGAATTGTAATGTGATTAGAACTGAAATGGGATTGGATTGAACTTGAATGTTTTAAATAATCACAATCGCCCTCCAGGTTGATGCTATTTTAAACCGGTCTCCACGGCAACCCCGTTCTTCTTATCGTGTGGGCAAGCCCTGGTGTCAGAGTTTTTTCAGACCGCCTTACGGCCTCTGACGTGGTTTTTATGTAACGACCACTACCACCAGAGATAGTAGCCGGGACCAACGGCTTAACGTGCCATCCGAAGCACGGAATCATCTTTATTTTACAGACAATCAGGTGATTCAGTCTGCAATGTCCTAACCAACTGGGGAAAAACGCACAAAGTGACATATCACTAGGTGTCCCCCGTGGGAATCGAACCTACGACCTCCGTGTCATGAGCCCAAGCTCTTAACCACTAGACCACAGAGGCAGTTTACTAGTAGTAGCACTAGAACACTAACCCGTTAAATATGATAGTCTCCTGTTGCTTCCCTGTGTCGGTGACATGCATGTAGTTGACCAGGAGACCGTAGACGGGAGCCGAGGTGTCGTCCAGGAAGATCTCCATCGAGAGCGGTGTGCCAGGACTCACCGAGATCTCGCCGGATACTCTGCAATAGTGAAACAAAGATTACAGCCGTGTTCTGTGTCAGAGATGTTTGCGAGCGCACCGGTGGATGGCTTCCATGTCACAATCCGTGAAAAATCGGCTTCAATGCTACGCAGGGTACGCGCAAGCTCCAATGTCCTTTTCTCAGCCACATGTGCCATAAATATCACTATGTTGCTCCCACAAATTAAATACTAACATAGACACACAGACTTAAAAGAAGAACCAGACGTAACCTCGTCTAATTATGAGTGAAGCACCCATTTCTTTTGTGTGCGTGCTGTCACGCGGTACATAAAGGACGGGTTGTAGCACCTGCGCCTAGAGCTAGTGCATCCATTCTGTGTGAGTGTAGGTTGCTTGTAGAACAAACGAGATTGCATGAAGACCTTGCATGCTTCACATCTTTTTAGTGCAATATTCGGTCCGTATTTCTTTCAAGTCCGTGCATAGACAAAAGTTTTTATTTAATCTGGAGCATGTTGTCTGAACATAAATTATTTTTATTTATTATTCATTTTATAACATAGGTAATCTTCGTTACACTTCCTCAAGCTTTCCTCGACTCAAGTCACGGTAGTTCTCTTATTAGTTTGTGCTCAAGTCCTTCACTCACACAGAATGTACCGATGTTCAAAAATGTCCTAGACAAGTAAGAGTGCAGGAATGCAACGTCAAACAGGTAGCTCGCGATCTACACCTGAATCAGACTTCAAATTCCACCATTAATTAATGATAAATCCCTGACAACTGCGAAGAATACCTCATGCGTGATATGATTTAAGAATTCGTGGATGAATCGAAGAATTCATCGAGTGAGGTTGAGTTGAGGAAGGAGGTAGTTTTGTGAGTAGGATTTAATGTGTATTGTACGGCTGGTACGGAAAAACTTACTGCTTGCCATTTTGCTTGACGACGGCTCCGAGGACAGGCTCCGGAGCTCGACCCTCCTCGTATCGTGTGATGTTCAGCACACTGGAACAAGAAACATGCTAATTGTTTAGAGTTAATTATCTTCTTCTTCTTGTGGTGCCATCTCCTATCGGAGGTTGGCTATCATTAGGGCTATTCGGACCCTGGAGACTGCAGCCCTGAACAGTGAGGTGGAGTTGATATCGAACCATTCACACAGGTTTTTAAGCCAGGACGTCCTTCTTCTACCAGGCATTCGTCTTATCAAAATTTTCCCCTGCAGAATAATCTGGAGAAGTTGGTATTTATCACTTCTCATAATGTGACCGAGGTACTGTAATTTCCGGGTTTTAATAGTTTTTAGAATTTCTACTGTCTTATTCATCCTCTGCAAGACCACCTCGTTGCTAATTCTGTCCGTCCATGATATCTTCAACATCCTCCTGTATACCCACATCTCAAAAGCCTCAAGTCGTTTGCACATGGTTTGAGTGAGTGTCCAGGATTCAACACCGTACAGGAGGATGGAGAATACGTAACACCTTACAAGACGAACACGGGTGGAGATCTTGAGAGAGAGAGAGAGTTACTTATCAAAGGTTTGAAATGTCGGCGTCCTAATCGCCTGTAATGCTTGCTTCAATCGCTACACTTAAAAATTGAGAGTAGATCAGATAATGGATGCTGAATTAGCCAGTAATAGCAGGCGTCGTCATACTCAGGAAGATGTAATGTGACCTTTAGTAGTAGCAGAATAGAGAGTGATGATGATGAACAATTCTACGTATCTAACCTTGTAATGGAGCCTGGCGAGCCAGTCCCTACATTTTAATTTTCTTTACCCTTAAACCCCTAAAACGTGGGTAAATGAGCAATGGCAATACCGTTCAGGAGAAGAAATCTGCAATCCTCGAATATCCGGAAGGGTTTTGGATATCTATCTTCCAGCACAGCTAGCATGCCAGCCACGACAAAGCGTTTAAACGAGAAAAACGTCGTGCTCGCTCTTTCTGGCATACGTAAAATAATAAGGATGGAGGCACATCTCGATTTTTATCGTTTTCTCGGGGGTGGCATGCGAGCCCTACAGGAGGCACATGTGTTTCGCCGACAAGGCATGGCAGTCACAATATGGTTTCCTCTAAGCACGCTCGGCAGCTGGGGTTAAGGGTGAGCTTCATCTAGTGCATCATCGTGCCTGTGGCGTAGTGCCCGGTGAGGGCTCCAGTGATGGCAAGAGATTTGCTCCTGCTGTTGTTCAGTCGCGTTGTACAATTCTACTTACTCGGGCTCGTTAAAATCCAGCGGGAAGGAGTCCACAGCTCGCCTGGCCAACGCTCGAAGCTTGCCCGTGTCCACGCAGCGGACGGCCACCGTCTCCCGTCCACCCGCCGCATCTTCTATCACTATCTTGTGGTGAAACGTCCGTTTACCCTGAAATGTTATAAGTGCGTTAATTAGTCTCGGTGTCGGATGCCCGCTCGCAGATAGCCCACGATCCGACCGTAAAATTATACACCTATTTGTTTGGTGAACGAAATGTGATTTAAGTGAAAGTTTATACAACGCCGCCGGGTTGACTAGCAAAATCTTGCAGCAAGTACCTACCTTTACCATGATGAGTTATGGTACCATTTTTTCCACCGATCTATTTGGGAAGTAAATGAGATGCCATCTGAAGGAGACCAATCTAAAAAACTGGAAAAACTAGGGTTGCCACCTCTCAGTCTGCCAGAACTTCGCAACTCTAGGGTTAAGGCCAGGTTATCCAAGCGCAAGCGTCTCTTTCTTGCAAGCATAAGTTTGCAATTAGCCATCCCGCTCCAATTGAAAGCAGGATAGCAAAAAAACGTGTTTTTCATCAATATCTTTGCTCATGGGTGTTTCTAAGCTCAAAATTCTACGGAGTTCACTAGAAATATTTAATGTATTTAGAATAAAAAGTTAAATATCAGCAATTTAATCATAGTATTGAAAAAACATAACATAACTTTGCGATTTTTTTCTATCTATTAAATTTAATCTAATCGTGTAATTGAGAACGGTCGCCTATCAGCCAGATCCTAAAATAAGACATAATTGGTTTTCAGACTTTAAAACACAGTTTAAAACACTTTCGTTCGTGTTCAAAAAACTACCTCGACCGGATAACAGCGTGCAGCGTCTTAAAAATGGCTTCTTTGGACCTGGCAACCCTATAGTTGCGGCAGACTAGGTGCCGTTTACAGCACCCCTCTGGATTGATGCTATTTTAACTTACAGTGATTTTATTGAGGATTCTCGTGACGCCGCACGTGTGGGGGTCCTGGAGATCCAGCATGAATGTAGCCGCATTATCTTCGATAATCGGCGTGCACGGCTTGTAGTCTGCAATCAATATAAGAAGTATTTTAGGACTTTCAAACTTAAAATAACTTATCCAATACACCTAGGAGCTTGAAGCAGGCTTAAATCTTTTAGGGTTCCGTACCCAAAAGAGTAAAACGGGACCCTATTACTAAGACTCCGCTGTCCATCCGTCTGTCTGTCTGTCCGTCTTCACCAGGCTGTATCCCATGAACCATGATAGTTAGAGTAATTTTGAGTGACGTGGCTGAGGGGGTGGCAAGAGGACGTCTCGTCGGAGTCGTCGGCTTGCGATTTTGACAGCCACGTGGCTCCGCCGTTTTATGGCGGTTTCTAGTGTGTTTTTGTTTAAAAACGGGGCTTTGAGATCGCCATATCCTATTGTACCGTACAATATCTAATGAGTATATCCTCAACACTTGACACTGGCGAAATCTAACAAGGAAACGCCATTAATTAAGAAAAGAATAGAGTAATTTTCACAGATGATGCATTTCTGTTGCCGCTATAACAACAAATACTAAAATAGAATAAAATAAATATTTAAGGGGGCTCCCCATACAAAAAATGAGATTTTTTGCTCGTTTTTATAGATAATGGTACGGAACCCTTCGTGCGCGTACCGACTCGCACTTAGCCGGTTTTTTAAGCTACCACCGCGTCGGAACGTGTTGCCGCTTTAGAGAAGATGGGGCCCGAAACTCTCCAGATTCTCGCACACTAGACGACCGCGGCCAAAGTAGACCTTATTGGCTTAAAAAAAAATAAACAACTCATTAAATGCTTCCGCACATTGCAGCGATATTATCGAGCGATATCGCGACACCTTACACACTGCAGCGATTCCGCGATTCGCGTCACGCATGCTCCTTTCACTGAATGTAGTAGAAATAGATTGCGTCAGGTTGCGATAATATCGCGGCAGTGTGTGGGATCGAGCGCGTCCCCATACATAATGTACTGAGAACAATTATCGCAAAATCGCAGCGATATTATCGCTCGATAATATCGCGGCAGTGTGTAGGATCGCGCGCGTCCCCATACAAAATGTACTGAGAACAATTATCGCAAAATCGCAGCGATAATATCGCTGCAATGAGCGGAGGCCTTTAAGAAAATGTTACCAATCTACAATGTCCATTTCTTCCTGACTTTTATCATATTATAATCTAAAATACACAATACACTAAACAAACAGTAGTGATTATTAGGTCACAGACGATATATCGTACCAATAGGTTCTAGCTTGTACGTAATACCGACTGCTCTCAAACGGTAAAGGACAATATCGTGAGTTTCGTGAGGTAACCTGCATAGACTGAAGAAGAAATTCTGATGTGTTTGTGAAGTTTACTAATCCATGAAAATACTTCGTAATCGTATTTTTGGATTGTTTGCCTGTCTATTTGTTTGAGCATCACGCAAAAACAACTTGAATACCGATTTTGATTAAACTTTTGTGTTTAAAAGCTTACACTTATATACTAGCTGGCAGAACAGGCAAAGGGCCTTGAATTTAGATGCCTCGAGGACCTAATTTTTGTATTACAATGGTATCGATTCGGTATTGCCACGACTTAACTTAAATAAATTTATTCCTGTTATTTTCTAACATTCGACTAAGAAAAGAGACAGAAAACCAACAACTGACTTTAGTGCTGTCAAAGTGACGCTACACGCCCAAAAACGCCTTAAATAAGATGGCGTGCATTATGATGCCATCTTATTTTGGGCGTGTAGCGTCACTTTGACAGCACTAAAGTCAGTTCTTGGTTTTCTGTCTCTTTTCTTAGTCGAATGTTAGAAAATGACAGGAATAAATTTAGTTAAGTTAAGTCGTGGCAATACCGAATCGATACCAATGACAGCTTTTTTAAGGCGATTTTTGTTTTGATTTAGCCAGGCCAAGACATAAAATAAGTCCCAGAAGTGAGTAGTGAGTCAGAAAGTAGGGTGGCTTCACGCAGTGAAACAGGTGCACGCACACATAGACGCGTACGTACGGGCGATCTCGCATCGAGTTAGTTTAATGTCAGTAATATCTATTAGAGAGCTCGGTGGCACGTTGCGGAGAGGTATGGACTCTCAATGATGAGGTCCGGGTTCGAATCCGCACGGACAACATGCTACGAACCAATGAGTTTTTCTAACTTATGTACGTAATACCGACTATGCTCTCAAACGGTGAAGGAAAACATCGTGAGGAAACCTGCATTATGTAGAAGAAGAAATTCTGATGCATATGTGAAGTCTACCAATCTGCAGCACGCGTGGTGGACTAACGCCCATACACCCTCCCTGAGGGTAGGCCTGTGCCCTGCAGTGGGACGTATATAGGCTGATGATGATGAATATACAAGGTGTTACAAAAATACAAATAAACCTTTAAGGGGGTGGTTTAGACTGAACTGAACAACTTTCACTATGGGACCAATATCGAAATCGCGAAAAAAAAAAAATGATGTTCCATACTCTACAAATCGACTAGAGCTAAAATATGTATGGGATATAAAAAATTTTTTTTCGCGATTTCGATGTTGGTGTCATAGACAAAGTTGTTCAGTTTGACGGTCTAAACAACCCCATTAAGAGTTTTAAAAATGTATTCTTACTTATGAAACACCCTGTATAGCCCTAGGCCTAGATCCGATCGATATCCTCCTTAATCAAGTCTTGTTTGTCACCTACTCCTACAAGTGAATCGAGTTTCTGTTTCATTGCTCTCGTCATGACTGATATTGTGTGCTCTCTTATCTGAGTACAGCCGCGTCTATGTCCTTCTGGGACCTATTCTGTGGTAACTAGAAGATTTTGCCAGGGACTTCACACGTACGCTGCCAACAGTACCTACTGCTTGATCAGTATATTGCAATACAGGTTACATTGATTGACACTACAATACTATTCGTTAGACGCAGAAAATATATCATAGAGACGCTTTAATCTATATTACGTTAGACGTATGTTGACGCGAAAATCAATGCATTTTCACACTTATTCCGTTGGTGTAACATCGTTTTGATGGAGCTTCATTTGTTGATTAACCTGATTATACTGTAGTGGAGTATAAATCCGGAATCCGGAAGGGAAGATTTTCTGCTAAAAGTATAGTTTCTATCACCGATTTTGGTTTTTCATTTGTTTCTCTATTTATCATCAATTATTATAATACGACCCACTGCAGGGCACAGGCCACAGACAGGCCTACCCTCAGGGAGGGTGTATGTACGATAGTCCACCACGCATGCACAATGCGGTGCGGTAGACTTCACATACGTATCAGAATTTCTTCTTCAGCGTATGCAGGTTTTCTCACGATGTTTTCTTTCACCGTTTGAGAGCAGTCGTTATTAGGAAAATAAGTTTTCGAACCCGAACCCTCGTGAACTCGTGGGACATTTACGCAATGTCTCACTGCACGCATAATGAAAAGTTTCTCTATCTCTATCAAGCACGGACGCAGTGGCAGAAAAAACGCATTTGTGTGTGTCTGTGAACGCGCCAGCTTTAGTTAACCAACCTGATCTCACAAAAGTACCTATTACCTAGGTTCGTATTGTTATTTCGATGTACCTAAGTATAATTTTTTCACCTCACAAGCTCGGAAAGATTCTGTTTATCATTCTAAATCTGAGTGCAAAAGTGCATTTTATCCGCAAGCGTGGAAAGAGTTTTTGAAATTCGAATCTGTCTATTCAATATTTTTTCTATACCGCTAAACCACTGAAAATGCTTAATAACTATTTCATTTCACTGGCCAGCTCGAAAAAAAATCTTTTTAAAATGTTCTTTTTAGCAATTCACTTTTTTTCCTCGCTGTTGTGAGGTGAAAAGTTATTCTGCGTCTTGTACCTTTGAATCCTTCGCTTGCTCAGGTTTCAATACAAGTACTCGCGCCAAAAAGCAACTTTGCAGCCTAGCATAACAAATAACTATTGTTTTGTGTAAAAGATTGTGTGTTCTAGAGTGTCTGGCCGCATCTTCTCTACAACGGAACACCTTCCGACGCGGTGGTAGGGTAAAAAATATGACGTCAGAAAGCAATCTATGAGATATGATTTTGACTAAGAATGTTGAGTTTGGTGCAGCGCGTTCGATGTCGTGGGCGCCGCTATTAAACCATAATCTTTCCCAGAACAATCATGTTGAAGCCTAGATAACCGTGTACCTAGGCTTTGTTACAGCTTAATTATTGTGCGAAAAAGTCTCATTAAGTTTCAAGGCACAACTTTCACTTCCAGCTAACTAATACAATGTTGACATGAACGAACGTGAGCCGAGGATGGTTCGGTTACATTGCTTGCTTAAATTTACGATAAGTTATAGCCTGTGGAGATGGGCAGGACGGAAGGACGGTTGGCTAGACGGAAAGACCAGAGTTTCATCAAAATCGGCCAAGTATAGTTTTTGCGTGATGCTCGAACAAACAAATAGACAGACATAAAGTCCACAAAATCCTTGATTTGGAGTCAGAGACACCTAAACAGCATACCAAACCATATTACCAGCATACCAAAATCTATTAGAGATCTACCATTTAATAGATTTAAGAGTGTGTTACATAAGTGGCTTCTTGAACGCATGTTCTATTCCGTTAAAGAATTTCTGGACCAGGATTTGTAATGTCGAAATAAAAATAATATATAATAAATAAAAATGTAAATGTAATTAAGTCTTTAAAATGTAAAATTATAAAAAGTTTAGTGTCCTAATGTGTAAGGAACATGTCTGTAGCCACATAGAGCTAACTTTATACTGTCAAATACATTTGCTTGTTGTTTAGATATACAACTGAGCAGAAGAAACTTGTGTAATATTAAGATCTTTTTAATGTACCTGTCTCAATGCAAATAAACCATTCTATTCTATTCTATTCTATTCATAATATCGTAACATTTTTTTGTAAAAATATCTTTAATGACACGTCATATATTACAGACACTCGTCACCAGCACGGCTAGCATGCCACCCACGACAAAGCGTTTAAACGAGAAAAACGTCATGCGCGCTCTTTTTGGCGTACGTAAAATAATAAAGATGGAGGCACGTCTCGATTTTTGTCGTTTTCTCGGCGTTGGCATGCTAGAGGGGCAGGCCTGTTTCACTCCACAGCTCAGGTACGCTTGACGGCCGACCCCCACAGGGGTGAATGGCAATAGATTAGGTGTCATATTACCGTGTAAGGTTCTTGATCAAATCTCATCAGACTTGCCGCCATTTTGTGAGAAGTCAATGTGAGACTTGAAAACCCTAGCGATGTCACGCTGCCAGCACGTGAAAGAATGAAAGAGGGACTATGTAAAGGATGCTTTCATGTGGTGACGGTTGGTATGTTATTCGCAAATTGTACGATGAATGCGAATAACTTTGCACCTTATTGCCGTGCATTTAAATCAGTTTTCGAAGTGATTCTTCTGTACGGGTAGTAAAGCCCGACCAGAAATATAAAAAATCATCGCTCGCCATGTTGCGGAAAATCATTGGAACTAATTTTTGTACTTGAAACACTAACATTAAAAGTGACAGTCGATTGCAGCGCCCCCAGACCAGGTTTTTTATATTCCTGCACTCGTAGTATGCTACACTTGATACGGCTGTATCACGTCTTTTATCTCGTTCGTTCGCACGCAAATAGAAAGAGAGCTAAAGTTGTGATAGCGCTGTATCACTGCGGCATGCTAGCTATGCTGGTCAGGCTTTACTAGTATTTATTCTGTGACATCACTTCTTGCTTCTGCTACAATTTTACAACAGTACAAGGTGTTACAAAAATACAAATAAACATTTAAGGGGGTGGTTTAGACCATCAAACTGAACAACTTTCACTATGGGACCAATATCGAAATCGCGAAAAAAAAAAATGTTCTATACTCTACAAATCTACTCGAGCTAAAATATGTATGGGATATCAGTTTTTTTTTTTCGCGATTTCGATGTTGGTCCCATAGAGAAAGTTGTTCAGTTTGACGGTCTAAAAAACGCTTAAGAGTTTTAAAAATTTATTCTTACTTATGTAACACCCTGTATAGATACATAGATGTAAGAGCAAGCAGTGTACGCCAAACTAAAAGAAATTGCATTACGAAATGAAAGGAGAGACTAACTAACACGAATTCATTATGTTGACAGAGATTTGCATTTTGTATTAACTTAGGTACTCGGTATATCTACCTAAGTACGGCAGACTTCTTTGTTATGCAGATATTTTACTTTTGTCAGTTAAAAGAAGTGAAAGTCCCATATAGGTACCTACCATAGACTTAAACTCTAGCGATAGACAGGCCCTTTCATAGAAGAAACATGTTCCACTTGAATGCGGTGCTCGCACCTGATTGATGTTCCCGAGTTCACTTCGTCACTATGGCAATGTCAGACCGCAATGTGTCATTTTGTGTTGTTTTGTGTGACGTGTTGTTTGTTTGAACGAGCTTGTCTTTCCCTAGCATAAAGTTATTATACCTTACAGGAATAGAGTCAGTGACATGAGTTGTCAAATGAAACAGTTTTTGGATGTTTTTTGGAGACTATTCGCAGGCAAAAATTCTAATAGGTACTGTCTATAATTCTGAGTCTAACGTAAAATCGTGGATAAATTAAAGAAGTAGTGTCAGTATATTTCACAAAATTATCTACGATTTCACTTTAGATTCCCAATTATTCACGAAAACCGAATTGTAAAAATTTATTAGTTACTAAAAAGCGGTTCTATTGATTCGCGTCACGTATCTCTTTCTATTATACAGTGGTGCCGCTAGGTACATCTCGCTCTCTCAGCTGTATGTTCCTCTATTCCTACCTCTATGATCCCTAGAGTATATTATGTCAGTGCATATAGGTACCTACCAATTTTTTTGTTACAACTCGGGAGGCTATTACATCCTTTCATGGGGCACTGTACAGGGTGTAACAAAACACCCTAGTAAATACATAAGGGGGTGCTTTAGACCATCAAACTGAACAACTTTCACTACGGAGCCAACGTAGAAATCGTACATTTTAGTCGAGTCGGTAGTAGGTACAGTTTGTATCTTCTTCTTATCGTGTGGGCAAGCCCTGCACTGGTAGCATGTTACACGTGATACGGCTGTAACACGTCTTTTATCTCGTTCGATCGCGCGCAAATAGAAAGAGAGCGAAGGTGTGATAGCGCTATATCACGGTGTCATGCTACCTATGCTGGTGTCAGAGTTTATTCAAACCGCCTTACGGCCTCTGACGTGGTTTTAATGTAACGACTACTACCACTATAGATAGTAGCCGGGACCAACGGCTTAACGTGCCATCCGAAGCACGCAATCATCGTTCTTTTCAGACAATCTGGTGGATTCGGCCTTTAAAGTCCTAGCCAGCTGGGGAAAAACGCACAAAGTGACATATCACTTTGTGTCCCCCGTGGGAATCGAACCCACGACCTCCGTGTCAAGAGCCCAAAGCTCTTAACCATTAGACCACGGAGGCAGGCAGAGCTGATATACAGGGTGAAATCGATATCATTAGCATCCTTTTAAACTAAGATGGGTAGACCCCATCAAACTGAACAACTTTTACTATAGGAGCAAACCAATCGGAGCAAAAAAAAATCAGCTGTCCCATACTAAACTGCACCCGCCGCCTCTGCCGACACGACTCAAATGTATGGGACAGCAGATTTTTTTTTGCTCTGATTGGTTTGCTCCCATAGTAAAAAATCGGTACTTCCTCGTGGACCCACTAATTTGTCCCACTGGTGGGTCCACGAGGAAACCTTTTTCCTCGTGGACCCACTAACTATGTTCCAAAAAATAACAATTCGTTATCTGACTTTAAAGGACAAACAATAACGGAATTAAATTTTTAATATAACTGTATTTTGAATATTAAACTAATTAAACAAATAAAATCGATAATAAATAAAAAAAGAAAAATTTTTTTTTTTTTAATTTCTATTTACTTATAATTAATTTTATATCTTTGATGGGTAGACTCTTAGTTTAAAAGGATGCTAATGATATCGATTTCATCCTGTATGTAGTATGAATGCAAGGGATATTCCCCGAAAGCATTTGAATGCAAGGGATATTCCCCGAAAGCATTAGAGTAATTATGTATAGAGCAGACAACGCGAACAAAATCAGTGCACCATGATCAGCAGTGCGGGGCGCGTGCTGGGAGCGTCAGGCTGCGACGAGCGCCTGGCACAGACTAAGTGAGTTAGAGCGCGTGCACCCTAACGCGTGTTACAAAACATTACTTCTCGGTAGCTTCTCTAGTTAACATAGTACCTCAATGCCCGAAAGTAAGTATTTTAGATGAACTTACATTTCAGCTGATCAAGATAGGATAGTCTTCTGTCTCCGTCCATCGGGACAGTAACCTTCATAACCTCAGGAGTACATTCCACCTGCGACTCTGAACCTGGGAACAAGGAAAATTTCATATTAAATACATAGTAAAACATATTCGCATCTAATTAATTAATGCAAAAACATAGGGACATAGCAGATGTAAGTAACATAGATTGTATGGTAAAAATAGTTTGCAATTAGCCATCCCGCTCCAATTGAAAGCAGGATCGCAAACAAACGTGTTTTTCATCAATATCTTTGCTCATGGGTGTTTCTAAGCTCAAAATTCTACGGAGTTCAATAGAAATATTTAATGTATTTAGTTAAGTACAAGAATATAAAGTTATATATCAGCAGTTTAATCATAGTATTAAAAAAACATAACAAAAAGGGGCAAACTTTGGGATTTTTTTCTATCTATTCAACTTAATCTAATCGTGTAATTGAGTACGGTCACCTATCAGCCAGATCCTTAAATAAGACATAATTGGTTTACAGACTTTAAAACACAGTTTAAAACACTTTCGTTCGTGTTCAAAAAACGGCCTCGACCGGATAACAGCGTCTTAATGAAAGTTGTCCAGTTTGATAATCTAAAGCACTCCAAATATACACGTTTTTAAATGGACACCCTGTATAATAAACTCGCCATAGTATACCCATTATTTTCGTAGAAAGCATGGCGTTCACACGAGAGCCCCCGCGTTGGACCGGAACGAGCATCGAACCTCGGACTAATCACTACGCCCATCGGACATGGACTTATGTGGCTGGGTTTAAACACCTTGCAGTATTTTATCAGACTCGTACCAATGAGTTTTTACAAACGTACTACTATTTACGACTCGTATCAATGAGTTTTTCGGAATTTACACTGTCAACACCACTGTCTTTTCGGTGACGGAAAACATCGTAAGGAAACCTGCATGCTCAGTTTCGAGGCATGTATTGTACCCATTGTCCATTATAAGTGGCGACGGGCTCACCCCCGTCACACTACTGGTGAAACGTGATGTTCTGAGGTTTCAGAATATCTCTGACTAACCCCTCGGGGAATATAATCGTGAGCATATGCTTACTACTATTTGTAACACCATTTGCTTTAAGGTGAAGGAAAGTATAAGGAAACCTACATGCTTTAATTTTAATTCCGTTGTAATGAGTCGTTTTCATTAAAAAAAAGTTCAGGGATTTACTCATCAGTCTAGAGGGTGAAATTGATACCTATCATTAGCACCCTCTAGTCCCACTGCAAATACGGGTCTACCCTCAGGGAGAGTGTACGGGCTTCAGTCTACCACGCGAGGCCAATGCGGATTGGTAGACTTCACATCATCATCAGCCTATCATCGTCCACTGCTGAACATAGGCCTCTCCCAAGGCGCGCAACAAAACTCTGTCCTCGGCCTTCCTCATCCAGTCGCACCCGGTACTTTTATTTAGGTCGTCTGTCCAGCGGGCAGCAGGGCGTCCCACACTACGCCTACCAGTTCGCGGTCTCCACTCTAGAAATTCACATACGCATCAGAATTTCTTCTTCAGCTTATACAGGTTTCCTCGCGATGTTTTCCTTCACCGTTTGAGAGCAGTCGGTATTACGTACATAAGTTAGAAAAACTCATTGGTACATGGCATGTCGTCTGTGCGGATTCGAACCCGGAGCCTCACGATTGAGTGTCCGTACTTCTTCGCAATGAGCCATCGACGCTTCCTGATAGTTGGATCCATGGAGAAATTACACGCTCCCTGGGGTTGGACCTATAATTGGATATTCTAGACTATATTCTGGTACTTTACATGCATTTTACATGGGACCAGATAACTTGTGCGGCTTCTTCTTCTTATCGTGTGGGCAAGCCCTGGTGTCAGAGTTTTTTCAGACCGCCTTACGGCCTCTGATGTGATTTTTATGTAACGACTACTAGGTACCACAAGAGATAGTATAGCCATTTCCATACAATTTTCCATTCGAAGCACGAAATCATCTTTTTCAGACAATCAGGTGATTCAGCCTGCAATGTCCTAACCAACTGGGGAAAAACACGTATCGCTTTTTAGCGATAAGACGGCCTTATTTGTACTATTATCGTTTATTTGTTTCTTTTTCTATGCTGTATTTGTGTTTTGGTGTAATTAGGTAAAAGTATACTAATTAATTCATTAAAAAACGCACAAAGTGACTGGTGATCGAACCCACGACCTCCGTGTGAAGAGCCCAATGCTCTTAACCATTAGACCACGGAGGCACTTGTGTGACAATGTCCAAGAATTTATTATTACCAATTTAGCTATAACGATTTATAAATGTAAAATACTTAGTCATAAAATCCGTCTAAATCAGCACAAAAACAAGCCGAACCAGTCAGTGTATGACCTCTGTACGACATGTGACTATGCATTATTACATCATTTTGTTTTATTCAAGGTTCAAAAGTAATTATGAGGTAGTATTTATTGTAAGCTGCCTGCGCAAGGTTGATGCAGTTTTAAGTATTGGCATTTTTGATTCATGTGGAAAAATGGATTAAAATAAAAACTTAGCCAGTTCTGTTCTGCTCTACCGGCGTGCATTAATAAAAGGTGCATTTTTAAATGTATTTTTGTGAAATACAGTAGCACTATCATTACTTCACTACATAATGATACTGAGTTATTGTTATCCGAAACCCGGACCTTTGGAAGGCTTGCGTGACAAGGTCCAACACGGAGATGCCTCTTTGAGACACTTTTATACATGGTGAACTTGATATCATTAGCATCCTTTTAAACTAAGAGTCTACCCATCAAACTGAACAACTTTGATGGGAGAGCAAACCGATAGGAGCAAAAAAAAAACTGTCCCATACTAAACTGCAGTGTCAACTCGACTCAAATGTAAGCAGCAGCCGATTATTTTTTTGCTCCGATTGGTTTTCTCCCATAGGAAAAGTTGTTCAGTTTGATGGGCACACTCTTAGTTTAAAATAATGCTAATGATATCAATTTCACCCTGTATAAATGCAATGGGATAGGTACACCGACCGTGGTCTATCTCTGAATGCATTGTGAAAATGCACCAGAAGACATATCACGTTCGGGGCAGAGACTATTGTAGAAAGGACAGAAAACTACTCGGTTTATGAGGCTGAAAAGCGGGAAAGGAGGCATGATCGACTTGCAAACCCAACTGACACATCAAACTTAGATTTTACTTGCCGGACATACGGCCGGACCTGTCGCTCTCGTATCGGGCTTTTTAGTCACAAGCGTAAGTGCCGCTAAAACGCTGCTTAAATCCTCTTTTAAAGATGGAAAGGCCAATGATTGGGGGATTGACTAAAATACAGCGTTGCTCAGGCAGCAACCACTGCTTTTCAGTGCGGACTATTGGAGGGATCGCGAAGGGTCTGCCGAGCCAAATGAATGAACTTAAGCAACCGACCTACGGGCACCCAGAGGGGTACGGACTTCGGCATAGGCGGATTGGGTAGCGGGGATCGGTGAGAATGAACTGGGTGGACCGGGAAATCTGGGTTATTGTGGACAGACTCCTGACGTAAAAAATGACTTATTATCTCTTTATTATTATGAGCATAAGCATATGCTAAAGACTATATTATTTCCCGAGGGGGTAGTCAGAGATATTCTGAAACCTCAGAACATCCACGTTTCAGCATTAGTACCGAAACTCTATCCAGTGTGACGGGGGGTGAGCCCGTCGCCACTAATAATGGACAGTGGGTACAATACACGCCTCGAAATTGAAGCATGCAGGTTTCCTCACGATGTTTTCCTTCACCGAAAAGCCAGTGGTGTAACAAATCGTACATAAATTCCGAAAAACTCATTGGTACGAGTCGGCTTGGACGGGGATCGAACCATCGCCTCCTGCACGGCACGCAAGGTTACTCGCCACTGGACCACCACGGCTTTATTATTATGATTACAGAATATTATAATTATGAGTTCGTCAGCCAGCCGCGATACTAGGTACCATTGCTGACTGCCAAATCTTTACAATGCTACATGAGTGATCGGTCATGCGACATACCAGCTCATGCTGACATGAAAGAAAACGACTACTTACGTAATTATATCTAATTTAAATACACCCGCCGCGTTTGTCCGCCATTCTTTAATATCTGTTTAAGCTAATCTCAGAAACTATGGTATCGATTCGGTATTGCCACGACTTAACTTAACTAAATTTATTCCTGTCATTTTCTAACATTCGATTAAGAAAAGAGACCAACAACTGACTTTAGTGCTGTCAAAGTGACGCTACACGCCCAAAAACGACTTAAATAAGGTGGCGTTCAGCGTAAGCGAAATACTTGGCCTATGGGTGGCGTGCATTATGATGCCATCTTATTTTGGGCGTGTAGCGTCACTTTGACAGCACTAAAGTCAGTTCTTGGTTTTCTGTCTCTTTTCTTAGTCGAATGTTAGAAAATGACAGGAATAAATTTAGTTAAGTTAAGTCGTGGCAATACCGAATCGATACCACTGCATACATACATATTCTCACGCCTGTCTCCCACTGGGGTAGGCAGAGACAACGGAACGCCACCTGCTACGATCTGAAAAACTTCTCCAGCTTCCTACACATTCATTAGTGCTTTCATGCATGCTCGTCGGTTTCGGGTAGATCTGACCTGGCCCTTTTTAAGCACGTCGCCATTTTGGTCCGTATTTGGTCAAACAAAATTAGGTGAAACAATTTTAAGGGGATTATCAGACCATCAAACTGAACAACTTTCTCTATGGGACCAACATCGATATCGCGAAAAAAATCTGCGGTCCCATACATTTAGGTCGAGTAGGTTTGTACGGATCAGCTGAGTTTTTTCGCGATTTCGATATTGGTCCCATAGAGAAAGTTGTTCAGTTTGATGGTCTGATCATCCCCTTAAAATAGTTTCACCTAATTTTGTTAGACCTTATACGAGATGTACCTACGGCTAGGCCCCCCTACCAAAATTTCCACTTACGCTTGCCTTATAGATTGTACTCGTCAATCTGCTCTCATCCATTCTTTCCAAATGACCAAACCATCTCAACATACCTTCCTCCATCTTTGTCACTACATCCTCTTTGAGACCACAACGTTCTTAATTAAGGGGCTACCTGCCGGTTTTGGGTAATTTTGTAACCATTTTATTCATTAACTATGGCACTTTTTGAGCTGAAATTTAAACTGAACCATCTACAGGATATGAGAAGTGATGTGGTTTTTCTAGAAATCGATTTTAATGAATAAAACCGAAGAAAAGGGACTCTAAAGTCACCCCTTTTTTTCCAGTTGTAACCATTTTACTCTTACATTTTTAATCGGAAAAAAATGAAAATATACTATATTGTTCACAATACAATTTAGAATGATGTGGTTTTTTTCCTTTTTCGAAATTAATAAAAAATCATCGATTTTTTCAAAGAAAACAGCAAAATTCTGACCGGAGCCACGCGCTCTTTCTCATCGATTAGTATGGAGTGTGAGTGAGAGGAGAGTGGTCCACGGCTGATACGCCTTAAACTATTAGATACTGTATGGGATATTAGTACGGTTTTACGGTACGCGTGAAATTTATCACTAGCATCCTTTTAAACTAAGGGTCTACCCATCAAACAACAACTTTTACTATGGGAGCAAACTAATCGGAGCAAAAAAAAAATTAGCTCTGCCATACTTACTAAACTGCACCCGCCGCCACTGCCTACTCAAATGTAAGTATGGGACTTTTTCCCATAGTAAAAGTTGTTTGTTGGGTAGACTCTTAGTTTAAAAGGATGCTAATGATTTTAATTTCACCCTGTAGATAGACAGATTCAAGAGGTTTGTGTATCCATGCAAAGCCGGGGTGGGACTCTAGTAAAGTATAAATTATGATTGATTGATAAATTGACCAAGCAAATGATACGTTAGCTGACGTGGGAATTTATTGCTAATTTAATCGTTGTCTAAGTATAGTTTCCTATTATGGGTGCAAACTGCATTCGTTTAGGTTCAGTAGGTCTTATTTATTTATTAATACATTCCTGGCCGTCAACAACCTTGTTATTTTGAGGGGTTGTATTTCAAAACATTATGCAAATAGTGTGAAAACTTAGTTACTGTCTCCCGTCTCCAATGGAGGGAAGTCGGATAATTTATTTTTCACCTCTCAAGCTCGGAAAGATTCTGTTTATCATTCGAAATCTGAGTGCAAAAGTGCATTTTATCCGCTAGCGTGGAAAGAGTTTTTGAAATTCGAATCCGTCTATTCAATATTTTTCTATACCGCCAATCCACTGAAAATGCTTAATAACTATTTCATGTCACTGGCCAGCGCGAAAAAAAAACTTTTTAAAATGTTCTTTTTAGAAATTCACTTTTTTTCCTCGCTGTTGTGAGGTGAAAAGTTGTGTACCTTTGAAACCTTCGCTGAACTCAGGATTCAATATAAGTAGGTACTCGCGCCAAAAAGCAACTTTGCAGCCTTGCATAACAAATAACTATTTCGTACTCCTTCTAGCTCCATTGATAAATTAATTGCGGGTTCCAAGACAGATTACCTGCTTCAATTTCGAGGCATGAGGCATTGTACCCACTGTCCATAAGTGGCGACGGGTTCACTCCCCGTCACACTAGACAGAGTTTCGGTACTACTAGTGAAATGTGGATGTTCTGAGTTTTCAGAATATCTCTGACTACCCCCTCGGGGAATATAATCGTGAGCATATGCTATGCTATGCTAAGAAATACTTATCTCATTGGGTAAGCTCTTATTAAGAGCTTTATGGGATATTTACCCATATGCTATGCTCTTAGATGAAAATAAAATTAATGGATAGGCCTAAAGCGCGGTAAGTTGAAGCAAACTACTGGTGCACTTGGTACATACAAACTAGCGTCATTATCTGTCAAATCTAGGGCACTTGCATACAAATTTGAAGTAAATCTTTCATTTGTTTTGCCTCATTTTTCTGGTTTGAAATGTTCGCGTAAGGCCTATCCATTCATTTTATTTTGATCGAAGGCTATGCTATGCTAAGAAATACTTATCTCATTGGGTAAGCTCTTATTAAGAGCTTTATGGGACATTTACCCAATAAGATAAGTATTTCTTAGCATAGCATAGCATATGCTCACGATTATATTCCCCGAGCGATCTTTTACTCCGCAACATGGCAACCAAAGAGGTAACTACAAATAATAAGTCTAATAAACGTTTCGGTGCCATAAAGTAGGTAGAGTAGAGCAGATCACAAACCGTGCAGACACAAACAGAGTCACGCGCCGTGACTAGTACGTGAACCGTGCAGCTGAACCGACTAATCACTATCTTTATACGGTTTACGTTATTGTATTCTACGTATTCCTATTGAATTATTGTAGAGTAAAACCACAGAGTACTAAAACTGATACCAGTATTGTCATTGACTTACACTCTAGCGATTGACAAGACAGGCCCTTTCATAGAAGCAACATGTTCCACTTGAATGCGGTGCCCGCACCTGATTGATGTTCCCGAGTTCACTTCGTCACTATGGCAATGACAGACCGCAATGTGTCATTTTGTGTGACATGTTGTTTGTTTGAACGAGCATGTCTATCGCTAGAGTATATGTCAGTGAGTATTGTAGAGATCGAAAATTAGTTTCAATAGATTTGTCTAAATTACAATGAAATAGTATAGGGTATAATGACTAATTTGACAGTTTATCTACACTATAGCATAGCATATGCTCACGACTATATTCCCCGAGGGGGTAGTCAGAGATATTCTGAAACCTCAGAACATCCACGTTTCACCAGTAGTACCGAAACTCTGTCCAGTGTGACGGGGGGTGAGCCCGTCGCCACTACACTATCTACACTATACAGGGTGTAAAATGAAATGCGTTACATATCGATCATGCTGCTGTTACCATCAAACTGAACAACTTTCACTATGGAGCTAAAATCGGAATCGCCGAAGCAGTAAGGGTATATTCTCCATACAAACGAAGTCTTGTGATATTTTCAATACTATACTAATTTTTCAGAAACAAATCTAGAAACTAATCTCTATGTTTGTATGAAGTCAGATTTTCGTTAAAAAGTATACTTAGTTTTAAAGTTACAGTGCCTCAAAGATTTCCATACAAATCTTAAATTAATCCTAGAATTAAAACTGTTTAGGTATTTTATCGAAAATCTGACTTCATACAAACATAGAGATGAAAAATTTCATTGACTTTAATTGGATAGTATTGAAAATATATGACTTCATTCGTACGCAGCGACCTAGCCGTTTTAGAGCACGTCGCTAATTTGGTCAGTATATGTACGACTAGGCCGTCCCCTTCCAGCAATTCCACTTACGCTTGCTTTGCAATCGTCAATCTGCTCATCCTTTCTTTCCATATGACCAAACCATCCCAACATACTCGTACCTTTCTCTATCTTTGTCACTACATCCTCTTTCAAACCACAACGTTCTCTAATTAAATAAGTAAAAGGGAATTAATGTCCTTCCGGCAGGGATAAATAAAGGTATTAATTATACAGGGTGTTTCATAAGTAAGAATACATTTTTATAACTCTTAAGGGGGTTGTTTAGACCGTCAAACTGAACAACTTTCTCAATGGGACCAACATCGAAATCGCGAAAAAAAAAATTGATATCCCATACATATTTTAGCTCTAGTCGATTTGTAGAGTAGGTAAGGTATAGAACATCATTTATTTTTTTTCTCGATTTCGATGTTGGTCCCATAGTGAAAGTTGTTCAGTTTGATGGTCTACACCACCCCCTTAAAGGTTTATTTGTATTTTTTAACACCTTGTATAGTAGATTACACACCGAGGACAGGAAAGTAAGAAAGGTCTCAGATCTCATTGTTCAAAAAACATGTGATCTGATGCTTTCTTATTTACTGTCCGTAGGTTAGTATACTATTTTTCTCCTCGACAGTGGTGGAAAGCAGCAACTTCGTTTAGCGCAGCGGGACGACAATTGACGCTTTCCGTCCGGAGAAAAATAATTTGCTGCGTAAGTGATTCGAACTATTTTGTACCTACCTTATTGCGATAATATTAACAGCCAGAGTGACTGCTAATTCCTTATTCAGCACTAAACACTCGCGTATGCATTAACAATGTATAATCTCGCCTGTCTCTCGGAGGGTAGACAGGAGTCAGATTAAAGGATATGATTTTGACACGAGTGTATCTCGCTTTAGGGTTGCTTAGAACTTAGAAGGAAGGGAGGAGGAGTTTTTGGCGGGATTTGGTAGCTAACGTTTGGAGTCCTCGCATTTCATCGAATTTTTATTGTTTATAGTGTGTTTTGGTTCGTAAAATTGGTGTTGTTTTGCGTAACAAAGTGTCGTACAAGTGAACAATATATAGTTCTGTGAAATATGATGGTGCATGGGTCGTAAACAGGAAAAGTGTTCCGTGATTTTAGCGCGGCAAAGCGGTCGGTTCACCTCTTTCCTGTGGACTTCTCTGCTTTTCCTGCGTCTTTAGATTGTCTCCAAAAACTCCAAAGAACCATCAAAACGTCCAATACCAACGTTTTAATGTGAAAACAGAAGAAAATTAAAAATAAAATAAGATTTAGCCAAAAGGTCTAGTAACCAGGCTAGTAAATAAATAGAAAAAAAAAATAGATGGGAGGAGGATTTGGATGTTGGTCCCATACAGGGCCGGATTAAGACATGCAGAGGCCCCTAGGCAATGCAAGTCCAGGGGCCCCTATATGGCAGTAAAATAACCACCAATCAAACAACATAATAAAAACACTAAAATATGTGGAGCGATCGAAGCGAGCTCGAGCATTTAATATTATAAAGTCGTTGCGCAATGCGATCTAAATCCTGGACCGAGCGAAGTGATCTCGAAATTTTTGGTACCTACTGACCATACCTACCTTCTGATGAGATCATTGCAACAACGACTTAAACCAAGAGTGAGCAAAGCGAACTCTAGTTTTTACTAAGTACAATGTTATAAAATCGTTGCGCAATGCAATCTTTACCTTGGAGCGAGCGAAGCGAGAGACTTAAATATTATAAAGTCGCTCTTCGTAATGAAATAAATAAAAAAAAAAATAACGCTCACAGGCACATACATTGTAATGATCCCGAACTAAGCACTAAAGGCTTTTATTATGGAAACCATACAACAACGGCACGAACATATAACATCCATGACCGAATGGGATTCGAACCCAGGACCCTGGTTTGGCAGTCCGGCTAGGTAACCATTACACCAACCGGGTCGTCGGGCCGGGTGCTATCTAAATTCTGGAACGAGCAAAGCGAGCTCGAGACGTTACTGCAATAATTGCAGTAAAATCTCCAGCTTGCTTCGCTTTTTATGAAAAATAAGAGAGAACTGAAATACAGTTCCCTTATTTTTCATAATTCCTTTTAAGTCTGGGGTGGGCCTAAATCTTTGAGTTTACACTTATTTTTCTTCCGAGCCGCGGGGCCCCTTGGCAGTTCTGGACCCATAGGATGGTGCCTACTTTGCCTCTATGGTTAATCCGGCACTGGTCCCATAGAGAAAGTTGTTCTGTTTGACGCTTAGATCAAAGTAAAATTAGTGGATAGGCCTAAAGCGCGGTAACTTGATGCCACAGCTTGAAGCACACCTACTAGGGCACTTGGTCCATACAAACTAGCGCCATTATCTGTCAAATCCAGGGCAGTTGCATACAAATTTGAAGTATACCTTTCATTTGTTTTGCCTCATTTTTCTGGTTTGAAATGTCGGGAACAGAAAAATAAGCTATACACACGGACCTGAAAAAAAGACGGACGTAATGTGACACTAAAAAGATGTGTAGCATGCAAGGTCCTACTTTTTCGTTTGTTCTACAAGGGACCTACACTCACACAAATGCACTTGCTCTAGGCGTAGGTCCTTCAACCCATCACCATTATGTACCGCGTGACAGCACGCACACAAAAGAAATGGGTGCTTCACTCGTGATTAGACGTGATTACGTCCGTCTTTTTTTCAAGTCTGTGGCTATACAAAAAGGCCTATCCATTAATTTTACTTTGATCTTAGGTTTGACGGTCTGATTATCCCCTTAAAAAGTGTTAGCGTATTAAGAAGAACCCTATATACCTATTTATGTAGGTAGGTACACTTTTGGATCATTTTTCCATAGTCAAATAATAAGAAAGGAAACTGTAGACGTTCTGTCGGACACCCCCTGTCCCCCCAATGTTTACCTCACTCCCTCACCCCTTCAGTTGTACTGCGGTAGTCCTCTCTCACTCGCACTCTCTCGCAGCACACATGTGGCTAGCCTCTTCTTGTAATTTCGATCCTGTTTGTATGAAGAGTCAAGGGTGTGTTATCGAGGAAAATTGAGCATCAATTGGTTGATTTTACACAGCTCTGCCTCGCTCCGCTTTTTTAAATACTGCCTTTTTTATTCGTGAGAAAAGGCATGTGCCGTAAAAGACGTTCTGTATTCGCCAATATTATTTTTACCAAAACACTCAGCTCATTAAAAGTTTTGGAAAATTCACGTAACCCTTGAAATGGGAAAAGAATTTTAACTAACCGACATACTTGCTTACAGACAAGCAACGTACGAGCAAAAACGCGTTAATGATGCAAAAAAATTGCTTCCGTTTACAAAAAAACGAAGCTACAACGACCGACAACAATATAACATTGATAGAGTCGCGGGCCTGTTACCGATCGGTCGCTTGTTGATTGCATGCTCTTCGGCCTGTGTCAACAATTTTACAAGAACGACTTAGTAATTATTATCAATTATGTGCATAGAAAGTGATCAAAAAAATACTTTGAGGATGTAATAGAAGATTTTGCTCAACAGGAATCCCGAAAAAAACCATTATCGTAGTCGTAACCAAAAAACCAACATCAAACTAATATAAGATAATTATAGTAGATTACACAACGAGGACAGGAAAGTACGAAAGGTTTCAGATCTCATGTCATTGTCTTTCTTATTTACTGTCCGAGGTTAGTATACTATTTTTCTTCTCGACGGAGGTGGAAAGCGAAAACTTCGTTTAGCGCAGCGGGCCGAGAATTGACGCTTTCCGTCCGGAGGGAAGAAAATGATACCTATTATTTTATATTTTCATTTCCAATTCGATCTCGTAGGGACACTCCAAGCATAGCCCTCTCCATTGCTCTTTGGGTGAGTTTTATGCCTTTTAATAAGGCCTTTGTGAGCGACCACGTCTTAGTTCCGTATTATTTAACATGATTCCGTGCTTCGGATGGCACGTTAAGCCGTTGGTCCCGGCTAATATCTCTGGTGGTGTAGTCGTTACATAAAAACTACGTCAGAGGCCGTAAGGCGGTCTAAAAAACTCTGACACCAGTGTACCTACCATGAGTTTTCACAGCACTTTACTGCTGTAGTTACGTCACCAATTTTGTTTTGAATTTCGTACAGCGCTCCTAGTGGTTACGCTGAGAACTAATTTCTGCCATACGAATTGGCGACGTAACTACAGTAGTAAATTACAGTGAAAACTCATGGTAGACCCTCAGGGCTTGCTGCCACCTCGATAAGAAGACGAATGCTGTAGTTACTAAAATAAATACAGGTGAATTGATGATCTCCTCCATTTTGAAGTCGGTTATAATCTATCTTCGTCGTCAGTCCTCGCAATATTTCAGTAAGGTCATCACTAACAGGGCAGGCTCGCGCATGCGTTCAGATAACACAATCATTGTTACCGCGTTGTTTGGTCCAAGTGTCGAGAGAATTGCGATAAAATAAAATATCTATTTTTTTCGGAGAAGACGATTACAGCAATACTCCAGTTGCAGTTATTGCTTATTACTGCGGAATAGACCAGACCACACCAGAACGACGAAGCGCCAGAAAGAACCTACCCAAGGGCATTTCGAAGGGGTGTGGTAGTTTACGGACCTCTGCATTGGGCGTTGCTGGGAATAGGTACGCAGCGGACTGGGTAGCTAAGATCTGTGAGAATACATTCTAAAGCGTGAAAACCTGCAACTCAGGCACAGGCTTTGATTTATCTTCATATTCGAGAACCAGACATAATTGTGTCAATCCAGATGAAACGTAAGGTTGGGTTGGCAAATCAACAGCAAGCCTAATGATACAGGGCCTCTAAAGGACGTCAATTCTTCTCTAGAGGACGTCAATTCTTCTGTGCGTGATTTAAATTGCGACCTCAGTGCTAATTGCTGAGTGGTCAAAAAGGCATGGGCTGTTATTGAACCCAAAAAAAGCATACCTACATAAATATCACTTTTGGTACCCAACACCAAGTGAGATTAATAAAGGAGTTGAATTTCATTGTGAGTATTGAGGGCGCGGCTATACCTAGCGAGGATTGTGTACGTCGTAATTTTTCGTCTTCAAACAAAATGTTATTTCAGTATAAAACAAAAATATATTTAAGTACTAGAAATAAACATATAATTCAGTTCGATGTTCAATCCACAACGCGTAAAATAAACAGCAGTTTACAATCCGCTCTCCGCTTCTAACTTAATCACCTAAACAGTTAACTTTTAGCGGACTACGTAAACTAGCTTCGAGAGCTTATAAAGCTTTTCAATAGATTTATGTGTTGACAACGGAGGCCGTTTAAATAAATCTCAGCTAAGGTTTGTTGCCATATGTGAATAGAATTAATTGATTGCAGATGCAGCAGGAATTTGATGATCTTTTGGAATATTCCAAGATCGCACCGCACCTTCTGCAGTTTTCTACGCCCATATAAGTGTAGGTACGGGTGGTGGAGAAGCCGTGGTGGTCCAGTGGTGGTCCTTTGTGTTCACCCCAAACTCACCCAGATTTTACGCATACCTCCGAACTTGAGGTATTTTCTTTTCATTCTCGGGAATGCAGGTTTCCTTACGATGTTTTCCTTCACCGCCGAGCTAGTAAATGATAAATACAACCGTACATAATTTCCGAAGAACTTAGTGGTACAGTACAGGCCAGGAATTGAACCTTGCCTGCCGTGCAGGAGGCAATGGTGCGATCCTCGTCCAGGCCGACTCGTACCAATGAGTTTTTTCGGAATTTATGTACGATTTGTAACACCACTGGCTTTTCGGTGAAGGAAAACATCGTGAGGAAACCTGCATGCTTCAATTTCGAGGCACTGTTCATTATAAGTTGCGACGGGCTCACCCCCTGTCACACTGGACAGAGTTTTCGGTACTACTGGTGAAACGTGGATGTTCTGAGGTTTCAGAATATCTCTGACTACCCCCTCGGGGAATATAGTCGTGAGCATTATGCTTACGGGTGGTGGATTAACGCCCATACACCCTTCCTGTAGGTAGGCCTGGCCTTTTCGCGATTTAGATGTTGGTCCTATAGTGAAAGTTGTTCAGTTTAATGGTCTACACCACTCCCTTAAAGGTTTGTTTGTATTTTGGTAACACCTGGTATACTACCGTAAGGTAAAATCAATGCTTGTATATAATACAAATGTTTGTATCGGTTAGTGGTAGGTCTTGCACAGTCACATAAATCCCCGAGATACCGCCTTGTGGCTTTGGAAATATTTGCTGTGATAACTAAAGACAATGCCTGACTGATCCACTGATAGGATTTACCATTGTGCTAGGACTTACGCCGGCGTAGCTATACCTTCTTGACTTAATTCTATTTATTCCAAGTATTGAGAAGATTGTAAATAGAAAATTGTAAGGGACGACTTTGTATACGAGAGTAAGGGCCTGTTTCACCACTTCTGATTAAGTTCTTGTTAGCTTATCCGATACAAAATATCTCAAACTATCTGTCGGATAAACCAACAAGAACTTACTCAGTAGTGGTGAAACAGGCGACATGTCTTGCTTAAATAAAAACAAAGAAAAAGCATCATACAATCGCGCTACTATAGGTACACACACTACTACAAGACGAAGAAGAAATTTTTTGTTTCTAGTCTGTCCCATGGGGTGGGGTGTTGTTGGTCGTCGTTAAAAATATAGTGAAGAGTGTGAAAATTCAGGAATCCTATTGCGAAATTTTAAGCGAATTTTTGTTAGAGTCAAACTTTAAACACGGACCTGAAAAAAATACGGACGTAATCTCGTCTAATCACGAGTGAAGCACCCATTTCTATTGTGTGCGTGCTGTCACGCGGTACGGTACATAATGGTGACGGGTGTCGGACCTGCGCCTAGAGCTAGTGCATCTGTGTGAGTGTAGATCCCTTGTAGAACAAACGAAAATGTAGGACCTTGCATGCTTCACATCTTTTTAGTGTCACATTACGTCCGTCTTTTTTTCAGGTCCGTGACTTTAAAGTGGAAATTTTTGTTAGAGTCAACCTTTAAAGAGCTAATTTTTGTTAGAGTCAACCTTTAAAGTGCTAATTTTTGTTAGAGTCAAGCTTTAAAGAGCAAATTTTTGTTAGAGTCAACCTTTAAAGAGCTAATTTTTGTTAGAGTCAACCTTTAAAGTGCAAATTTTTGTTAGAGTCAACCTTTAAAGTGCAAATTTTTGTCAGAGTCAAACTTGAAAGTGGTAAAGAGTCAAGCTTTAGACTAATTTCAACCAACTATAAAATCTACTTTTGAGTCCTCATATTGTGTCGGGCAACTACGTAGCCTACACTGCGCGTGGCTCGACACGCACTTGGTCGGTTTTTTATCTATACATAATTGTTTAATCCTTTATATGGTAAACAAAACAACAATTCCTGTAGTAATTAGTCACCGCTATAAAGACACCCGACTTGCTTGGTGCTCGAAGCGAACACCACATGGAATGTTGTCACGGTTGTCGAGAGTTGTTGGTAATATAGATCGAAACAATGATCGAGCAGACTGCGCGCGCGTCCGGTACGCCGGCAAAAAGCGCCATCTATACGTGACAGGCATTTAAATGTAGAAGTGACGATTGACTGGGCTGTTAACTGCGTTCACACACGATGACGCACTGACGGAGCAGCAAACGTCAGTCCGGCATTTGTGAAGCAAGGAGTTGTATGAAACTGCACGTAGAAACACACACGGATGGACTGACGACGTCTGCCACTCCGTCAATGCGTCATCGTGGTGATTACACTAAGAGTTTGACGTCATGGCAGTGTAGACGCGGTGACACATCAAGCTACGCAAAACCAAAATAAGCTGGCCGCGCGTAGGTAGAGTAAATGTATAACGTTGCGCGGCCAGCTTATATTGGTTTTGTGACTTTTGTGTAGCTCTATCTATGTGTCGCCGTGTATACCTTCTTAAGGCTAGCGACAAATACTACGACTACGACTATTTATTATAAGATGTAGCATTTCCCCTCTGCCACGGTAAAAGAACAATTGATCATGTGCATTTTTATTAAATTTTATACCTTATCACTAAACGAGACAGCCAATAATTTCGAACTAAGAACGTTTGGGGTTCACGCGAGACCCCCAAACTACTTTTCACGATTTTTAACATTCAAAATTAGAATCTTATGTTATGGGGAATAAAATCCAAAGTTGCGGATTTCATGTTAGGTACCTCGCCCCCTGCAAAAAGTAGCAGAAATATTTGTTGTAGAATTACACGCGTAACTAGTCCACATATAAGTAGTCAAAGGACAAAAACAATACAGGTGGTAAATCAAATTGTGGATGTATTTTAAGGTGCTTCAGACAAATTTCACTATGGAGCGTAGTGAAAGTTGTTCAAAGCACTGAATCGCGACTGTATTAATGCTACATCGCGATTGTATCGATGCTGTATCATTACTCTATAGATTTTCCATCCTGAATGTTTCAATGCTGCATCTTAACTTTATCGATGTCGTATCGCTACAGTATTGATACTACATCCTGACTATACCAATGCTGCATTGCGACTGTATCGATGCTGAATCGCGACAGTATCAATGCTGTATCGATACCTGAATCGTTACAAAATGTCGTCGCAAACTATGGCTCTAAGATCATAAAATAGTGTTCGTTTATTTGCGCATGGCGAGTCGTATCGTTTTTTAGCAAAAAAAAATTAAAATTAATTGATAGTATTCGACCATTACATGCATTTAATAGATAATATCTTTATCAATATTTATTGTCCAGTTTTCTATAGACCGATACTGTAATTGGCTGTGTCGTAATTATAGTAATTTAACTTTGTGAATTGAATGGTTCCGTAGCTTGTAGGTAAAATAAGTTACTAAACGTGAATAAGTAAATAAATATTTCATGATAGAATCATGCAATTTACGCCATGCTTAGTAGGTACCAGAAGGTTTATTTTGAGATGAAGAGAGAAGTCAGATTTGACCTCTGAGGCAAGGTAGAGGTCAAATCGTATTTTAAAAAATTGTGTACAGGGTGTAACAAAACACCCTATTATTAAGGGGTTTTTCTGACCATCAAACTAGTAAAGAACAATGCCCGAAACCAGGCTAAAGATGCGTCATCAATGCTTCATCATATTTATTTAAAAAAATATTTGGTCTGAGTTATGAATCCCATTAAATGTATATTTGGCCCTATGGGAATGGGGGTTTAAAAATAAAATGCAATTTTTATAGTATTTTTAGGGTTCCGAAGTCAACAAGGAACCCTTATAGTTTCGCCATATCCGTCCGTCCATCCGTCCGTCCGTCCGTCTGTCCGCGGCTTAGCTCAGAGACGCTTAGTACTAGAAAGCTGTAATTTGGCATGGGTACACATATTAATCACGCCAAGAAAGTGGTAAAATAAAATTTTGAAAAAATATTTTTTTTAGGGTACCTCCCCTACCCGTGAAGTGGGGATGAAATTTTTTTTCTCGTCTATCCCATGGTGTGGGGTATTGTTGGATAGGTCTTTTAAAAATACGGTGGGTGTGGGAAAACTATTTTTCGATTTAGGGATCCGTTAGCGAAATATTAAGCTTTAAGGTGCTAATTTTTGTTAGAGTCGAGTGCCCCCCCCCCCCCCCCCCCCCCTCTGCCAGCTAAACGGTTGTTTCTAGATATGTGAAAAAATGCATGGCAGTAGTGTATATAATGAAATTAAAGGGAAAACTATCACCGCTAAGTTAGCTTTACAAGTTAACGAGTAATAGTCGACCAACTTAAAAAATTTACATTTTAAACTTTATTAGCCGTCAAACCGTAGTATAAAACAAAAAGCCCTCTTCTAAGTTCGTATATTGTGACGGGCAACTACGGAACCCTACCTTGCGCGTGGCCCGACACGCACTTGGCCAGTTTTTTTGTATGGAATTAATGCTTTTGTTTTAATAACCTATCTATTTTTTAACTTAGGATTTTTTAAATATTACTCATCAATTATTTAGCTATTTTCTTGTTAAAATAAGGCTTATTACAAGTCCTATCTTTAGGTGACAATTTGACAGCCTAACTTTCATAGAATTTTGGGGATGATCCTTTTCACTATAGAGCCAATATCGAAATGATAATGATACTTTTCCTTTCACCTGTATACTAGATTTAGTCACTCTGATTGGTATCAGACAATGTGTGTTGCAATGTCCAAGACATTATACTGGCCTACGGTACCCTAAAAAGACCAATAACTGTAACCTAACCAGTCCAGTTAAAAATAACCGGTTAGTACCTTACACAGACGCACAGACATACATACATTATCATATTAATAGTCAGGCAGGACCGTGTTTTACTGGGGAATAAAAAAAGTGTATCAGCAGGTAACTGTTACAAGGGTAGGGTTGGGACTTTATCGATATCGATAAATAGATCCCGATTTATTCATTGGTAAAGAATGCAAAAAAAAGAGATCTCAAGATGTGTGCGATTGGGGCAGCGTTTGGCAAACTGCAACGTGTTTCGAGAAAGAAAAATACCTACCCCAATTCGCACAATGACAATGGTGCCGAAACATGGACGCTCACAAAGGAAACTATGCACAAAATAAGAGTAGTACAGGGTGCCATTATGGAGTGTACCATGTTAGGCATCACCCTTCTTGACCACGACTTTCCGTTGAAATCTTGGCGTCAAACTAAGGTTCAAGATGTTGGGGACCGAAGTGGCCGTGGACAGGACACGTATGAATTAACATAACTTCTATCAACAAAGAGACTGAAAAAGAGTGTGCTCCTCTCTACCACACAGGTCATGTCAGAGTGTTTTTTAAAGTTTGTCGAAAAAAACGCACGTTTGTCTATCGCCTGTCTTTATCGCTACATTAGCAATTAAAAGGCGTTTGTATCGATTCAAACGCATGATTTTAGCGATGGACACAAATGTTTATTTCGAAGCACGTACTCGTGTGCGTTGTGGCAAAGGCTTTCGATGAATAACTAATCAGATGTTACGAAAGTTTTACATCTATGCTTTATCGCGTTTGCATCGATGCTGCATCGCGATTCAATCAATGTTTTTTGCAGCACTTCTGCGCTGCACAAAAAGTCGCAGTGTGTAAAGGGCCATAATCTAATTACCCCAGTGCTACTTACTCAAAAAGTTGATTTCCCTATATGCCATCAGATTCTGGTCCACCTAAAGAGGCAGGGCAGGGCTTTTTAATTATTTATAAATCGAGCTTTCCGAAGAACGGAGGTATTCCTGATGAAAAACGAAAAACGTACTTGTGAAGTCAGTTGACATCCAAAAACATCGATACATTTTAACAACACAGCACATCCCCATACTATCCTTAAACTGTTTACGTCCATAACTAACACTATATCGGGGAGCCTCTATTTTTATGTCGATAATAAAAATGGATAGCGTTTAATTATCGATTCTTTTATTCTTGTTACTGAAGTATTTATAGTTGGCGAACTGGGTTTTAAATTAAAAATTTCTTTTACCTATTTGTTTTCGTTTTGTATGGCTGTTTTTACACTGAGAGAAAAGTCTAGTTGCTTTACAGGGTGGAAGGTAAACCACATACTCAACCCATCAAACTGAACAACTGTTACTAGTAAACATGTCAGCAGTCGGTATTGTATTACGTACATAAGTTAGAAAAACTCATTGGTATTCGTACATGGCATGTGGTCCGTGCGGATTCGAACCCGGACCTCAAGATTGAGTTTCCATAGCTCTCCGCAACGCGCCACCGACTCTAAAAGCCGACCTATTATGTGATACCTCTAAAAGTTTTGTTAGCACAGTTTGATTGACATAATTATGTATTCATTTGTGTTTTGTATGGACTCTGTTAGTTCTACCTCGGACCTTAAACTTTTGAAATTTAAATGTCTAAACAATGGACCAGTTAGTAATTTAAACGGAGAGTCGTGTGTATGTTACATCTATCTATTTTAGCAGACTTTACTAGGAAATAGCAGTATTCACATCACAATCGACTTTATAACGAAAACATAAAAAATTCAACATTTTCTATCAATATACAGGGTCCAACTTAATATGCTGACACTTTTTTAAGAGGATGATCAGACCATCAAACTGAACAACTTTTTCTATGGGACCAACATCGAAATGGCGTAAAATCTGCTGTCCCATTTAGCTCGAGTAGTATGAAGTAGTTTAGTATGGAACATAAGACTTTTTTTCGCGTTTTCGATGTTGGTCCCATAATGAAGTTGTTCAGTTTGATGGTCTAAACCATCCCCTTAAATGTTGATTTGTATTTTTGTAACACTTGTTCAGGGTGAAATTGACATCATGCATGAGCGAGCATCCGTATATAAGTATGTATGGAAAAGTAGATTTTTTTTGCCTCCGACCGATTTGCTCCCATAGTGAAAGTTGTTCAGTTTGATGGGTAGACTAATGATATCCATTTCACCCTGTATAAGCTGTGATGATGATGATAGGGTGGATGTCGTTACAATCTCTTTTCTAACAACTTTGATCCAGTTTGATCTTGCTTGATACGTCCTTGACTAGCCCTATAAAAACAGATTGCATTTTAAGTAGCTTGATAACCAGTATAATCTAGCGCAGGGCTCAATCAGTGCAACATAGTTGACTGGGTAACACACTGTCGGTAACACACTGTCGTGTCGGTAACATACAAACACACATAGGGACGGAACTAGCTTGGTAAGGGTTAGTAGGGAGGGGAGGAAGTGATTCGCATGTGAGTTGAATCAGTTGAGTTTGAGTCACTGAATGAGGAAATGGGATTTAAAACCTAATGCAAATGGTACTGTCACATAATATATCTCTTTCATTTTTTAAGGTACCTATATTAGTGATGATGAAATTGGAGATAATAAACGTCCCACTGAAGGGCACAGGCCTACCCTTAAGGAAAGTTTGTATGGGTGTTAGTCCACCACGCGCGCTAATCTTCAATTTAATTAAAAGAAACGTGATATGTAGGTAAATAAAAATGTAATACATTTTTGACTATATTTTTACCAGAGATCAGTGTATTTTGTTAGTTATCGACTCTACACCACTTATTTAATTAGTAACGAACCTATAAGGGTGTATTCAGACCGTGAATCTGAACAACTTTCCCTAGAAGGAACATGGGACGAAAAACGAGAAAAATTTTCGGACATCCCATAGAAAATCGTACGACCGATCCGCACTTTTGTATGGGTGGTCCTAATATTTTTCTCGTTTTTCGACCGATGTATCTTAGGGAAAGTTGTTCAGATTCACAGTCTGAATACACCCTTAAAGGTTCGTTACTAATTAAAAATTAGTAGTATATAAAAAAGAGGCTTAGAGAATAATTTCTAAATTTAAAATACGTGATACCTAGATACTGTATTTTGGTAAAAAGCATACTTCTCATCTTGTATAAAATGCAAAACATTATTTTTATACCTACATTAATTTAAGTAACATCAAAGGTTCTTTCCAAATTATTCTGATCACAATATTATACAAATTTGTTTCCCTACTTTTAAACAGCATTCATCATCAGCCTATCATCGTCCACTGCTGGACATAGGCCTCTCCCAAGGCGCGCCACAAAACTCTGTCCTCGGCCTTCCTCATCCAGTCGCTCCCCGCTACTTTTTTTAGGTCGTAACAGCATTAGATAACATGAATTACATGGGCTTTTTATTGAAATAATGCGTTACATAATATACTATTTATTTGTTATTCAGAGTCACTTAGGAAATGAAATGGTACATCCCTACTAGGGCTTGGAAATTGCAGTAAAGCTCGTTAGGCAATGTCATTCAGAACTTGTATGATTATTGAGTGGTTTTACAGGGTACAGGTTACGACAGTCGACCGGAGAAAGAGTTTAACTCGTTTTCTGTGAACTCATTTTGGCACCGTGACCAGGATATTATAGATCGGTACTTTTTAAGTATGCTGGCACCTTACTGGTAGGTTAATAAGGTAGTATTATTAAAGAATTTGCTTACGAATAAGGTAACTAGTAGGTAGGTTTGATCCTGGTTTACAGGAATTACAGCGGTGGGAATTTGTGGTGGGCCTATGCCCGATGAAAAAAAGTAGGTAGGTTTGATTGGATTGGTTTATATGACCAAAAAGAATGTAAAATAAGTTTGGAAAAATCTATAATAATTATGGTACAAGTGTGTAATGTTGGTGACTATCACTGAGGCGCCTTTGAGACCCGAGCCGTCAGACGAGGGTCTTAAGAGAGCCGAGGACGGTAATCATCAATACACACTTGTATCATACGACGTTTACAATACACTTGTGAAGAAAATAATACTAAAAATTCATTTTATTTACTAGTTTATTAATAGGTAAAATAGGACGAGTAATAAAAATGTATTCTTTAAATTTAATTTTCAGGAACTGTGTCAATCTCCATTTAGTAAGTTAGTAGAGGTACGCTCTTATGTCTGTGTGCATCCCTTAGTGATTATGAAATCACTATGCCTACTGCTTTAACAATATATTCTGACTGGGTAACTTATGCCCTGTAGCGAATCGTGCGTATTTTCCATACGCCTATTTGATCTTACGCTGTGACCTTTGAACCGGCCGGGTTTTGTAAATATGCGGTCGAGAAAATTGACCGGTAAATTATGGACAGAGTGGAGTGGTGGTTATTTATGTGGAGGGTATAATGATACTTAAAACTTTCGTCAAACGATCTATTGTGTTGCTGTAATATGTTATTTTAATGATAATTAGAAGCAGATTAATAAACAGAACAAAAACTTAGGGTTTTTGGGATTCACCCTCAATGATGGTACGTATTAGGCTGTACCCTGCAGTGGGACCTATACAGGATGTTACATAAGTAAGAATAAATTTTTAAAACTCTTAAGGGGGTGGTTTAGACCATCAAACTCAACAACTTTCTCTATGGGACCAACATCGAAATCGCGAAAAAAAAAATCTCATATCCCATACATATTTTAGCTCTAGTCGATTTGTAGAGTACCTATAGAACATAATTATTTTTTTTCGCGATTTCGATATTGGTCCCATAGTGAAAGTTGTTCAGTTTTATGGTCTACACCACCCCCTTAAAGGTTTATTTGTAGTTTTGTAACACCTTGTATAGGCTGTGATGATCAAGATGTAATGATCGGAGTAGGTAGATTGATTTGGGGTCAATGAACTGAAACATAGATATTAATATGGACATGCCTCCGGGATTACTGAACGAAATCCCGGGAAAAAGGCTTATCCATGTTATGATGTCTATGACAATTCATAACACAAGTACCTACATAAAATCAATCTACCTACTCCGATCACTGGTGATGATTAGGGCTGCCATCGCCAAAATCGTCGTCGCCGGGCAAAGACGTCAAAAACCCCGGAC
Organism: Agonopterix heracliana; assembly: GCA_963693445.1. Taxonomy (NCBI): domain Eukaryota; kingdom Metazoa; phylum Arthropoda; class Insecta; order Lepidoptera; family Depressariidae; genus Agonopterix; species Agonopterix heracliana. The sequence goes on from OY856334.1 coordinate 2,270,609, forward strand.
ATTTCAGTAAAATCTGGAATTTTCCCCGGACGACCACGAAATTTTTTATTTAAGTTAGTAAGTAGTTGTTCGAAGTGAGCTCATTATTTTGTCTTATTAGAACGAGATTTTGCAATACGATTAAATCGTTTTAATACAGCATAAAACCAAGAGCGAGCGAAGCGAGCTCGAGATTTTGCCAAATATTATAGCGCATTTCCAGGTCCCGTCAAAATCGAGGTCTATAATAAAAGCTGGAGCGAGCGAAACGAACTCATGATTTTGCTACACAACAACTCGATTGTTCACTCGTATGCCTATAGGATGACAAACGATCGTATCAATACGCTATACAACCAGGAACGAGCGAAGTGAGCTCGAGATTTGCAATACGACTTAATCAAATCAATACAATATAAAACCGGGAGCGAGCGAAGCGAGCTCGAGATTTTTTCATGTTATAATAAGATTTTGCAATACGATTATATCGATTCAATACAGTATAAAACCAGGAGCTCGAAATTTTTTCAAATATTATAGCGCATTTCTAGGTCATGCCGAAATCGAGGTCGAATAAAAGCTGGAGCGAGCGAAACGAACTCATGATTTTGCTACATCTTAGATCAAAATAAAATCAATGGATAGGCCTATAGCGCGGTAAGTTGGAGCAAACTCCTGGTGCACTTGGTCCATACAAACTAGCGCCATTATCTGTCAAATCTAGGCTACTTGCATACAAATTTGAAGTAAACCTTTCATTTGTTTTGCCTCATTTTTCTGGTTTGAAATGTTCGCATAAGACCTATCCATTCATTTTATTTTTATCTAAGTGCTACATAACAACTTGATTGTTCAGTTTATGCCGAAATCGAGTTGATTTGTGGATAAAACGAACGTTTTATTACCATTATGTGTAAAAATAATCGGGTCTTACCCGGACACTTAGTGTCCGGGTTTCCCCCGGACACTTTCGTGACGACCCCGCCCGGACGCCCCCGGACGCCCCTCAAACTAGGACAAATCCGGGGAAACCCGGACGGATGGCAGCCCTAGTGATGATGATGATGGACAAAAACTGGGGTGAGCCTATTAATCCGAGAAAATTAATTTTAAAAAAACTTAAACTAATTTTCTTTAAATTCATTATGATTTCGGTGTTTATTAACTGTATTTTAGCTTTTATTATATTTTAACTGTAGTTTAAAACATAAGGTGCTACTCATGCATAAGGAAAAGAAAAAAAAATCGGCCAAATATCACGTAATTTTTTCTTACGCAAGAAAAAGTGTAAAATTGCGAGAAAACCGTTAAATTAAGTAAAAAATATTTCTCCACCAAAATATGGCTAAATTTTTGAATAAACTAAGCACAGATTAACGTTTACACTAAAAATACGCATTTTCACGTAAGATTAGGGGGGACGGGAGAGAGGTTCGAGCCAAATCTCACGACATCTAAGCAAGCGAGGAGGTGGGATCGAAAAATCGCCAAAATCGCCTCACTTAAGGGTTGAGACACATTTACCGACGGCGACCGACGTAGGTAAATGTGTCTCAACCCTAAATAATAGATTAACGACACGACTAATAAACGTGGCCTCACTGTACCTATAACCCAAAAGGCTTGTAAGAATGCAATTCATTCAAACACGGCCTAATTAAGATGTAAATAAGATAAAAAAAATCTCATACACGCCTCCTTGATGGTAAAACGAGATAACTCACAAAACGTGGGAAAAGAGGAAGGAAAAAATTACGTTAAATTACAGTATTAAAAATATATAATCTGGTTTAAAGATGGCGATAATGTTTTGTTAGGAATTGACGTCAAATGTCATGAGGATGATTGTGTGAAAGTTCTGTTTCTTTATCTTGATTCTTTTCTTCTTTTTTTTCGTAAAGGACCACGTCATTTCTTGTCGTCCGGTGAGAAATCCAGTCGCCGTCCGAGTGGACTTTAAAAAAGTATCCTATGTGTTAATCCAAAGCGTATTCTATCAGTGTACCAAATTTTATCCAAATCCGCTCAACCGTTTATGCGTGATTGAGCCACAAACATCCAAAAATCGTCACATAATTCATAATATTAGTAAGAAGTAAGATAAGATATGATAAGATAAGAAGTAAGATAAGATAAGATTGTAATTTAACTATTCATTTTTGTTGACACTATTAGATTTGTGGTTATAAATAATATTTAACTACAACTTATAGAATAGAATAGAATAGAAACTTTATTTTTCGACCAACTGGGATCACAATTTTGTTAGTAACATATTTAGCCTATTGTTAGTTTATACACAACAACAAATTAATCTATTATAATTGTTTGTTTGTCAACACGTGAACCATACAGCAATGGTTCACGTACTGACAATCAAACCTACTAGCAAACATGGTCAAGATGCTGTTGGCGCTGGCTCTCATCCTACCCACGAGGGATGTACACCTTTTGCGCATAGTTGTGTAGAAACAATATATATTATAATCTGTTTACTTAAACTATAAATTGCTCACTAAGGGGTTACCTTAGTATTTTTTGGGGCCAAACGCCCGAACAAAAAAACCAAAAAATAATCCAATAAAATCCACAAAAATGCTATAAAATGACCACTATTGACCACTTTCAATTCCATCTTCAAACCGAACGCACTCTAAATAAAAAGGTAGTTGTTGCAATATTTCTGGCAACCTCATAAGGGGTTATAGTCGTAAGTTTATGTATGTTCTTTTACTCGATGACTTAAGTCGTAACCGACAAGAAAATGAGATCAACTCAATAATGATCGATCGATTGCGCAGAAAAGTAATAATCGATTGATAGATAATCGTATCGATTCAATCGACTAAAGATAGAACCACCAGGTACCTACTTATTACAATATGGTCTGATTCCCATTACGAAACTATGCCAAGACAGTTCACATTATCAAGTCTCCAGCTAAAACCTTTATTCAAACGCAATAAGTACGAAAATAACATAATTCTCGGTACTAATTGTTTTGATCTGATAGATACAAATCGATTTCACACGCCCTGTTCACGCCCCCAATGCATAGTCGTTGTGATATGTGTCTCTATTGTATTTTTTTATTATTTTTCTCCTTTTTGTTTCGATGAGAATGTTTCTTAATTGATTTTATGTGGGTCTATTGAAGTTTTAATTGGTTGCCAATTTAATGAATTATAAGTGCAGGGTGTAAAATGTATAAAGTTACACAGGTACTTTATCTGCTTCAGTTCAGACCATCAAACTGAATAACTTAATATGGTAACTACTTTACCAAAATGTATGAAACAGTTGATATTTTTTTCGCAACCTCAATGTTGTGTAGTGAAATTTGTTCAGTTTTATGGGCTGAAGCACTTTCATTTAAAATGTAATATTTAATTTTTACCCTGTAGACAATGTAATAAAATTTTGATCTCATGTCGATAGTATTTTTCTCGATTCCCTAATTTTAGGGAAGTTAATTATTTAATAAGATTTTTAAGGGTTAAAAGCCGTGGTGGTCCAGTTGCGAGTAACCTTGCCTGCCGTGCAGGAGGCGAAGGTTCGATCCCCGTCCAGGCCGACTCGTACCAATGAGTTTTTCGGAATTTATGTACGATTTGTTACACCACTGGCTTTTCTGTGAAGGAAAACATCGTGAGGAAACCTGCATGCTCCAATTTCGAGGCATGTATTGTACCCACTGTCCATTATAGTGGCGACAGACTCACCCCCCGTCACCCTGGACAGAGTTTCGGTACTACTGGTGAAACGTGGATGTTCTGAGGTTTCAGAATATCTCTGACTACCCCCTCGGGGAATATAGCCGTGAGCATATGTTATGCTATGCTTTAAGGGTTACAATTTGAAAGACTTTTTATGCAGATGATGTTCAAAAGACAAACATTCTAGATGTTATTGCGTATTTATTGATAATGGGCAGTTTATCTACTGGCAACACCAATAAATTTCAATGTCAGTCAATAAATAAATAAACAAATAAACAAACAATTCAATATCTTGGACATTGACACACAAATTACCTAGTCATATAGGTACCAGAATCTAGCCTGGACTTGTTATATGATGACTAGACAACGATATAGAATACAATATGATATAGATACAAACATCCATGACTCGGGTATAAATATTCATATTCATAATACAAAATTTTGTCCCTTACAGGATTCGAACTACCGACTGGGATGTCAATAAAAAAATCATATATTTAACCTTCGAATTGGCAGTTTTTTGTCAAAATTACTACCACCATCTTCTGAATTTTATTTTTATTGCCCTTTGAAAACACCTCATTGAATCAAAACAATATAAGTATCAACTTTAACATTCATATAAAAGTAACAAAAAATTGTAATAATGGGATAATTTGGGCTTTCAAAGCCCTCTGGGCGGAATGTGGACGATAAACAACCATCATTGTAATCCCTGTAATCTATATTAATGCTTGAGTCACATCGAAAGCGGAAAGCTATAATTTTGTTTAACAGGCTTATACATTTCAGAGGGCCTACCATGAGTTTTTCCTGTAATTTACTACTGTAGTTACGTCGCCAATTCGTATGACAGAAATTAGTTCTCAACGTAACCACTAGGAGCGCTGTACGAAATTCAATACAAAATTGGTGACGTTACTACAGTAGTAAAGTACGGTGAAAACTCACGGTAGGCCTACAGGGTTATAATCCTATCATATCACTAACTATTGAGGTGGTGGTAGGTGAGGATGTTTGGATGTTTGTGACCCAATAGCGCATAAACGGCTGAACGGATTTGACGTTTGGCACACAGATAATAGTGTGACCTGGAATACTTTAAAAAATCGACGCAGACTAAGTCGCGAGCAAGAACTAGTAACCTATATTTCAAGCATCGTCAGATCTGCATTAATAACTGATAAATATTATATTTACTTCACGAAGATCATAAAAACGTGGAGACATTAGACGTATAGTGTATGAAGAGTGTATGTAATACTTAGGCTAGCAGTAAACTCTATTCTATTAACAATATGTTATTTATTATGATATGATACGTTTCTCAAATGAACAAATAAGCAATTCAGGGGGGTATTACAGAACGACACTCAAGTGGAGATCTCTTCTTAAGTAAAGATAGACAAGGATGCATGTATACGTTGTATGTATTTGCATCCTTTTCTATCTATACTCAAGAAGATAATATCTCCACTTTAGTGTCGTTCTGTAACACACCGCAAAACATACAAAAAATAATATGAAGCGAATTAAAATGACGGTCAAAACAAAAGCCGATATTGGAATTTTTTGAGGCATTCAAAAAGTTACTTTAAATATCAAAATGTTGTAGTACGGTTTTTGATTTGGAGATACTGTTTTCATATTTCACTTTCATTTGTTAAAACTTTCTGTGACGCGACAGATCGCATAGCTTTCAATACACCAAGCCCTTAATGCATACCCTACGTTATAAAGCGAAAACATATTTTTTAATGTAACAATGTAAAAAGAGGAAAGTACTGGCTGGTTGGAAAATATTAATGTCGCCCGGTATAAAAAGAAATAAGGCTCGCTCGAGTTCTATTTTTAAACGAGTGTCAATTTTACTTTTTTTCACAGAGTTGCGGTTCAAGTCGCACTATGGTAAAGCTTTAGTCATTATCTGGGAAAGATTTTTTGTTTCGAAATGTGGCTGGATACTTTTTCTTTATTTACACATTTCTCATTATAGAGGATGTGTAAATAGCGCTGTAATTATGGTGATCTTATTTTTACATCTCGCTTTGTGTTTTCATCGACTAAGAACATTCTTTTTTTAAAGAAATAGATGGGTTTTTCTCAGGAAATTTTAAGTTACCAGGAGTGCTATTTTTGAATCTCATTCGGTGAGCTCAGCAGTTGAAAATGTCCAAATTACTCTGGAGATCTGCATCTTTCTTCTGCTGATTTGACTCTAAAAAATCATAATGCAGGATTGCAATTTATGAAAGTCTAATCAGCAGTAGAAAGATGCGTATCTCCATAGTAATTTTGACATTTTCAACTGCTGAGCTCAGCGAATGAGATTCAAAAATCGCACTCCTGATACGAAAGTATGTTAGAGACAAAATGACTGAATACGTATGGAAGGGAAATAGTGAGTAACAAACTCTCTATCGTAAGTTATCACTTTGCAGAAACATTTGAAACCTTAACATTATTTAAAGAAAGAACAATTCAGAAAATACAGATTCTTTGTTTATTTACAAGACTTACGAAAAAAAAAAAAGTAAAAAGTCCATAACTTGACTTACAGCAGTTTAGCTAGCGGCCGCAGGTGTTCCGTCTCGATTCATATATCGATTTCGATTTGTATCGATGATAACTAGAGTATCGAGGTGTGACATTCCAAAGCTATCTTGTTTGAAAGCTTCCATTACTTTGTAAGGCACTTTAGTCGATTGAAAAAATAAAAACACGACGTAAAAATGTTATTGGAGTGAAACTTCTTATGGGATAACCTTTTGGTGTGACGCGGAAGTTCGACATTTAAATCGGGAGCGGAAATTCGAAATTTAAATCGGGTGAATTTTCACTTATGCCGGGCGTCCCGTGACGGCCATTTTTTTATTATTAGTTCATGGCGCTATAAAATTGTATCTATGTATGCTAGACAAAGTATGTAATCTATAGGAATGTACATTAATTATTAAACACTTAGATACGACAGACTAAGAATTAAAATAATGACAAAGAATGAAGATGAAAAATGATTTAAAACAAATCTGACAACACTATTTATTTTGGTAAAGTACTTTGCTTATCTAAGTCTAAGGGCCTGTTTCACCACTTTTGGATAAGTCCTTGTTAGCTTATCCGACAGCTCATTTGACATATTTTGTATGAAGAATGTGTCAAATTTACTTTCGGATAAGCTAACAAGAACTTATTCGGAAGTGGGATTTAGCATATGCTCACGACTATATTCCCCGAGGGGGTAGTCAGAGATATTCTGAAACCTCAGAACATCCACGTTTCACCAGTAGTACCGAAACTCTGTCCAGTGTGACGGGGGGTGAGCCCGTCGCCACTTATAATGGACAGTGGGTACAATACACGCCTCGAAATTGAAGAATGCAGGTTTCCTCACGATGTTTTCCTTCACCGAAAAGCCAGTGGTGTAACAAATCGTACATAAATTCCGAAAAACTCATTGGTACGAGTCGGCTTGGACGGGGATCGAACCATCGCCTCCTGCACGGCAGGCAAGGTTACTCGCCACTGGACCACCACGGCTTTTTTTAAAGAATTAAGGAAATTATTTTGAGGGATTTACTAAAGAAAAATTCTCAAAATACTTACAATTATTGTTAACTGTATTAATATAGGTCAAGTAGTTACCAAGTTTTTCCTCCGTGCAGTACCTACATACTTTTTGATCTAAGAAATTAAGTCAGTTTCTGCTTTATGAAATATAGTCTGTCTATAAAATCGTGTCATAAATGTTTGAGGAACTAATCATTTTAGTATGGCACCACCATACTACGCCTGGTTATTCTTGATTTTGACTTTCTTGCGTGGAGATAGCGCCCTCATTTTTTGCCAAGACTTTATAAACAGACTGTACACTATCACTCTCCGTGGTTACATATGTGGTTACTAAGGCGGATAACGTAATGCGGTACCTATTATAATAGGTGAAACACTAACTACCTACATCACTTTTTTCCCCACTACACCTTCTTAAAAATTTAAAATAAAACTTTTACTATCTCTGTGGTCAAATTACCCTGAAAAAAAAAGCGGTAACCTTATTAAGCGTACTTACAGCGAACTCCATAAAAAAAATCTCAACAATCTTCATTGTTACTGGCCAGCCTATAATTAAAAGAAAATGCCTCCTTTACCTTAAAAAAAATAAAAGAGCGCCAAAGCTTAAACGCGCGAAATATTTCTTAACGATCACAGAGTAAAAATATTTCTTTTTTTTTTGCAGTGTTATTTGTAGTGTTGGCAACAATGGGGATTTTTGTTAAGCCTTAAATGGGATGTTGAGTTAATTTTTATTTTTAGTTTAAGATTTCATGTTGAGATTGCTAAATAGTAGGTTGGATTTACACTTGCTTTTATTCTGTACTAGGTATAACTTGGTGTTATTCATTTTGTAGGAGTTGCTTTTTTTTCGTTGTGAATCGCTTTATGTTATTATGCGTTGAATTCAAATATCGCGTTTAATCACGTATAACAATAAGATTTAAAGCTGTTTTTAGGTTGATTACAGGCTTTTGTATATTGGAAACCGCATTAAAATAGGTTCAACTGTTTTAGCGTGATGCCTGAAAAAAATTACAACTATTTTACTTATTTTTCTTTTGATAGATTTTTTCTGGAATCTTATAAAGTTATAATACAGGGTGTAAACTTAAATGCGTCACATAGCTATTTACTATACAGGATGTAAGGAAAATCAAAACTGTCAGCGCAAAAAAAATCTGCTGTTCCATACTAAACTGTAACTACTGGACTCAAATGTATGGAGCAGCAGATTTTTTTAGCGCTGGCAGGTTTGATCCCATAGTAAAAGTTGTTCAGTTTGATGGGTAGAGTACGTGGTTTAAAGGTTAATGATACTTTGCCTTAAATCCTGTATCCTTAATTCCTTATACAGACCACAACATATGGGACCACTATGAATATGATATCGCGAAAAAAAAACAGTCACACATTTTGGTCATTCATTCATTCATTCATTTATTTACTTCCATTAACAATATACATTGTGTCGGAATTACACTTAATATTAGGTACATTACAAATAGGTAGTCAAGGTAGGTGGTAGGTGGTCAAGTAGGTATTGATATTTTATTTGAAACAGCTGATTCTTTTTTTTCGCTATTTCTATAATGTTGGTCCGATCGCGATAGTAAAAGTTAATGTCCTGTAGAGAAAAAAAATAGCTCCGAAAAAAAAATTAAAATATAGGTACATTATGGTCTGACATATTTTCCAATTCTATATCAGTAAATACATTTTACAAATCAGATATTTTATTAAAATCATAAGCATCACATAAACCAACTTAACTTACAAAATAATCAACTTTAAAAAATAACATTATTATTTGCTAACATACTGTATAAAATAGCTGTTGAAATCTCCAAATAAGGCAGTGGACAGACAGGCAACTAAACTGTCGCAAGTCTCGACCCAAATAGTCAACGCTATCGTTATTAGTTACGCCCTTACTATAAATGGTCAGCTGTGTACACACGACCTTATTCTGATTTACTAAATGCCAACAAGAAAATAATTAGGTACCTATGTGTATTATGGAGAAAAGAGACACTCGATGACGTATTTTTTTTTTTTTTTTTTTTTTTTTTTTGGTGAATTGGGGTATTTGGGGTATTGGTGTTTTGGTATTCAATACGAACGATTACCGTAGTTATATTTATAATTACAGGGTGTTAGGGTAAACAGCGAATTTTACCCATGATACTGAAAAAATTACCCAAAGGAACAGAAAGAAATTCCATTTTTTTTCTTTATTTCCAGTTTCTTAGAACAGCCTCCGTGGTCTAATGGTTAAGAGCATTGGGCTCTTGACACGGAGGTCGTGGGTTCGATTCCCACGGAGGACACCTAGTGATATGATATGTCACTTTGTGCGTTTTTCCCCAGTCGGGTAGGACATTGCAGGCTGAATCACCTGATTGTCTGAAAAGAAAGATGATTCCGTGCTTCGGATGGCACGTTAAGCTGTTGGTCCCGGCTATTACTATCTCTGATGGTACCTAGTAGTCGTTACATAAAAACCACATCAGAGGCCGTAAGGCGGTCTGAAAAAACTCTGACACCAGGGCTTGCCCACACGATAAGAAGAGGGAAAGTTGTTCTGTATCATTGGTACAATCACCCCTTAGTGAGTTCACACACGATGACGCACTGACGGAGCAGCAATCGTCAGTCCGTCATTTGTGAAGCAAGGAGTTGTATGAAACCGCACGTAGAAGCACACACGGTGACGCATTGACGCACCGGGTGTGGTTCTATGGACTGACATCTGCCGCTCCGTCAGGGCGTCATCGTGTGTGAACGCACTTAAAGTGATGCCACCCTGTATACCTACAGATTGTTAGGAAAAGTATAATTAACCTTTAAACCACATACTCTACCCATAAAACTGAACAACTTTTACTATTGGAGCAAACCTGTGAGAACAAAAAAAATCTGCTGTCGTAGGCTGTCCCATTCCCATACTAAACTGCAATACCTACTCGTTGCAAACGTATGGAACCGCAGATTTTTTGTTCTGACAAGTTTGCTCCCATAGTAAAAGTTGTTCAGTTTTATGGGTAGAGTATGTGTTTTAAAGGTTAATTATACTTCTCCTTACACTCTGTATACCTATTCTGCATTCCAAATAAGGACGAAAAGATATTCCGATTCCTGTATAGCTTTCTGGCCAATTCTGATTAGCAAATAAGATTTATTTATGAGAAAGATATACTATCCGACGTATCTTGGACGTTACTAAAGCTGTTCTAAGTGTTTCAAATCTCTGTTTCTGTAATTCGAAAGGGCCTTAAATTTTCGTTGTTATTTGGAATGGAGTAAAGTTGTTGTACAGCCGTCAAGGATAAGGATGAAAACCGGTAAAATTTTATTGAACTTGTTTCCCGAAATAAATGTAAGTACCCAATTAATTGAGAAAATACGGTAAAAACGGTACGGTACGGTAAGTATTTTAAGTTGATTCGTCTATAAATGTACTGACCGTCATTAGAGGAGCAATAAATACGACCTAAGATCCCTCGCTTAAAAATAAAGTGCTAAACTTTTTCAGTTTCCCTTTTAGCGGGAACACAAACGGATATAGCGACCGGAGGCGGGGCATTAGTAATAATTGACTTCTTTGTAATAGTTGGCTCAGCCGCTCCTCGAGCTAACCGGGGTAGAATGCACACGGGCCACGGGCTACAGCCACTAGTGGCCTAGCCACAGTGGCGTCCACTCAGGGTAGGCACAATTACAGTAAAACCCTAATAATTTCTAAACTAAAAGTATTTTGATTACTAAATGACTTTTAATTACTTATCCACCTGTATTTAAACATATAAAAGTCATTTAGTACACAAAATGCTTTTTAGTTTAGGAATTATTTGAATTTAAATTATTCGGGTTTTACTGTTTTTTTCCTACCCGGAGTGTAAAACACTAATCATTTCTAAACTAACTTAATGACTTTTATATGTTAAAATACAGGTAGTTAAACGATTAAAAGTCATTTAGTGAACAAAATGCTTTTAGTTTAGAAATTATTAGGGTTTTACTGTAATTGTGCCTACCCTGAGTGGACGCCACTGCCTAGCCATCATGGGCGTAGCTATTATTTTTTTCCAGGTCGCCCAACTTTGGTCATTGCCATAAAATATAAAGCCTGAAGCTGCCCTGAGGACTAAGGACGCCTGAGGACGCCCAGCTGCCCGCTGGACAGACGACCTAAAAAAGTAGCGGGGAGCGACTGGATGAGGAAGGCCTAGGACAGAGTTTTGTGGCGCGCCTTGGGAGAGGCTTATGTTCAGCAGTGGACGATGATAGGCTGATGATGATGATGATGATGATAAAACCTGAAGAGAGCGAGGCACTCGAGTTTTATATGATTTAAAATCTGGAGCGGGCGAAGTGAGCTCGAAATTTTATTGCAATATGAATAAATCAGTGTAACTATGCAAAACAGAGATTTGACGGAATTCTAGAGCGAACGAAGTGAGCTCGATATTTTACTGCAATGCGTCCGTACGATCAAACTTTAACTCAATATCAACGCGTCGGAACGTATTGTTGCTGTAGAGAAGATGCGTCCAGAAACTCTATAAGGTCTAACAAAATAAGGTGAAACTATTTTAAGGGGATGATCAGACCATCAAACTGAACAACTTTCTCTATGGGACCAATGTCGAAATCAAATTTTTTATAAATAATATTTACACTGATCTACTAAATATTTTGCTATCATCCCTGAATAGGGACCTGTGTTTTGTTTACTTTGCACGCCGCACGCACGCGGCGGCTTCCTTTGAACTCAACGCGCCCGGCCCCCACTCCCGCCCTTGCTTGCGTTGCGTTGCGACCTTTCACCTTGCTTTGACGGTTCAGTAGCGAGCGAGCGCTCGCGCACGCCGACCGGTCGATACGTTTTGCGCGCGCCTCACTCAACCTCTTGCAAGGTTACGTCATTACGTGATATGCTTTACCATCATGAACGTGACAACTAGTGACAAGTGTACGGACGGTACGGACCTAGCTACTTGGACGATACATACGGATTTCGGTACAACGGATAGTGACCGCACACGTGATGTTATTAATACGATTGAGACGTTTTAATCAATAAGTGCAAAGACACATCCAAAGACGTGCAATAAAGTTCATTGAGAAAGGTGTGGGATATGTACAAAATTGAATGTAAGTAAAAGTACCTACTTACCATACCATTTGGATTAAATTTTTTAAGCAAAATGCTACGTTCATTATCTACCTAAACATCTGAACTTAGACGTCTCACGTCCCCAACTGCATAGTCAACCCAGCTCGCGGGGCCCCGGCGCGTAGGTTCAGTGACCTCGCCTCGCACGCCCGCTTCGCCACACTCGTTCACAGCAGAACAGGGCCAAATCCAGTGGTAGATATTATTATTTTTTATTTTTAAACAGCAGTTTTTTTTTTCTGTGGATTTAGATATTGGTCCCATAGAGAAAGTTGTTCAGTTTGATGGTCTGATCATCCCCTTAAAATAGTTTCACCTTATTTTGTTAGACCTTATATATTGTAAAGTCTACAACATAACACGACTTAATAACTGTTAAAATATACATAAGCTTATATGCGTTTTGATATAGTTTTGATCATTTAAATATCAAAATGCGTGTATAAGATTTCACTACATTAGAATGAGATGCAATAAGCCAAATCTAAATTTTACTGTAATATCACTGTATTTTACTGTAAAGTGGTCAGTGGTGGAGTTGTCAATTTCATACAATATTTTGTCGTAGAACACTCGTAGACGGTATTAATAAAAGTAATGTTTTATATATGGAAAAATAGCTTAGAAAATCTAGATTGCGCGTCTGAAATAAAAATTTGTGTATTACAACCTAGAAATAAATTCTGGAGCGAGCTAAGCGAGCTCGAGATCCTTTTGAAATAACGAACAGAGTTATCACATTACATTCTGACCACATTGACTGAGTACCTACTAAAGAAAAGGGGTGAGAAAAAGAAACACAAGAAAATAATTTTATGTCTCTTGTTTTTATTAGGTTTTCATGAGCGATTTTCTTTTTGCTTTCTAGGGGATCGATAGATGGTGCTAAAGTCTGTGCGAAGAAACGTCAAAATTTCAAAAAGTGTTTCTTTAAATGATCAAGAAGAAGCCCGCATCTTTTAATGAAATATTTCATTATATACTAATCATTTTAGACGAAAATTCTAAATTTTTACGCCTGACATGGCTGTATAGGCTCGATCCCTAGGCATTCAAAAAAAAAGGCAGGTACAGTCTAGTCTTGACAAGATTTTGACAGGATCTCGCGAACGGCTCTATGGGGCGATAAATATGCCATAATGTCTATTTTTTTTGGTCACTAAATTTTAAAAAAGAAAAGAAAAACGCTCATTAACGTAAAAACTTCTTTACTTACGGAATGTATGAGCCAAGTTTGCACAAAATACTTCTAATTAGGAAGCCTTCAAACACGTCATTCATTCGTAGGTGGCAAGGTTCGTCCCACGTTAAAAAACCATACTTTATCGTTCAAAAACTAAATGACACTCAATTATAAACCTTAGTATCAAGTTTTAAGTTGTTTGCGATTAAGATCGCATGTTGAATTAAGTTGGTTGGAAGCCATTTTTGGAATCGCAAAGGCCATTTGTTTAGGTGTGGGTTGTGAACTTGTGATGAATAAGAAAACCTGGTTTTATTCTTGTGTAAGAATTGAGAGGTCCTTTTGTGTCATTGTGAATCAGGAGTGCGATTTTTGAATCTCATTCGGTCAGCTCAGCAGTTGATAATGTCAAAATTACTACGGAGATATGCATCTTTATACTGCTGATTTGACTCTCAAAAATCGCACTCCTGAAGTATGATTTTTGAGAGTCAAATTTGCAGTAGAAAGATGCGTATCTCCACAGTAGTTTTGACATTATCAACTGCTGAGCTGACCGAATGAGATTAAAAAATCGCACTCCAGGTACAATTAAACATTACCCAAAGCTGCAAAGAAAAAAAAAATCAACTTAGGTCGAATTCGACCAAACTTAGATTTATAGAAGAGTAACTATACAAGGAACAATTTTACTTTTAGTGTTTACACACCCCGTACTTAAAGAACGAATGTATAATTCACCTAAAGAAAGAGGTCTCTGTATCCACGTACTTATTGCAATGTGAGGTTATACAGTTTTAATTTGGTAGGTTTCTTTTTATTATATTTTTTTTAATTATGTGACTTTTACATTTCAGTTAGATTAGTGTTGGTAAAACGGAAAATCAGTTTACTCTATAGTAACCGGCGACTTAATCTATGAATAAAATTTACTCGCGTTTGGTCGAATCGGGCCTTAATAAAAAGAAAAATACAAAAGAAAAGGCTTTCTTAGAAAGGTCAAGATCCTCTTTTTTATGGTTCTGTACCTAAAGGGTGAAAACAGGACCCCTATTACTAAGCCTATGTTGTCCGTCCGTCCGTCCGTCTGTCTGTCTGTATATCCTAACTATGTAGGGCTGTAACTTTTGTACCGTAACAGCTAGATAGTTGGAATTTTCAGAGAATTTGCGTTATTATTGCGCATTTGCTAACAAATAATAAGTTAAGTTAAGTTATTATAGCCTATAGAATCCCACTGCAAGGCAAAGGCCTCCTCTCACGAATAAGGGTGAGAGGGAGTGGGCCATACTCCACCACGCGGGCCCAGTGCGTGTTGGTGGAGGCAAGTTAGTGGTCAACTTGCTGTCGGAGAATTTTCAAGCCGCCTCAATAGGCCTCGGACCTGGCTTAACGAATAGTTACAACGTCATCTGACGGGACTATCCGAGACCAACTGCTTAACGTGCCTTCTGAAGCACGGAAACGCTCGAGATGAAATACCACTAAACGGTCACCCATCCAAAGACTGACCGGACCTGACGTTGCTTAACTTCGGTGATCGTTTCCAATACCGAAGCTCCACTACGCCAACGAGCGCTTCTATAACAAATAATAACAATGTAAAAAAATTAAAATTACGGGGGTCCTCTGCTGTGGATCCCACTACAGGGCAAAGACCTCCTTTCATGAATATGACAGAGAGGAAGTGGGCCAGACTCCACCACGCGGGCCCAGTGCGGATTGGTGGAGGCAAGTTAGTGGTCAACTTGCTGTCAGAGAATTTTTAATTCAGCAAAAAGAAATAGATATATTGAATTAACAAACCAAACAGATCTTTCTAAAAGGTCGTATAAACAAGATAATGATGTCATGTTGAAAAGGTCATGGGCGTAGATAGCGTAATTTGATTGTAGGTGGTTCCAGAAATTTGAGATTAATTAGGTAGGCATATAGGTATTGTATACATTGATATAAAGTAGACATGAAAAATTATTGTAAAATGTAGTTAAACATTTTAATGAGACGGCTTGCTTTTAATTTCATAAAATTCATCTGTCGCTTGACTCCAATAAAACTAGGTACTTAAACATAGTCGCTTCACTCCAACCTAGTTTGATTGTAGTCAAGCGATCAAGCACGTATCCAGGGGGGGGGGATAGGTGGGATTTATCCCCCCCCGAAATCCTAATATTTGTATGGAACAGTGATCACACCTATACCCTTTTCGTAATTTTTCATTGAAAATCCCCCCCCCCCCCCCCCCCCGAAATTGAATGTCCCCCCCCGAACCCAAAGTCTGGATACGGCTTGCAAGCGATAGATATTTTTCTCCATGAAGCTCCAGTGCAGCCCGTTTTTTTTTAATTTCAAGATAATTTAACAACATTTCAAAACATCAGTCGTCTACGTTGTTAGAGTAACGTAATACAATTTTGTCTACTAAAGCGGAGATCTCGATACAATTGTGATATTTACCTGTTTGTTTTTTGCCACATTGTTGGTTTTCGATTTATCGATATATTACGGATTTACGAACTAATTATGCTTTATGTTCGTAGCTATTATTATCGTTAAAAAGGCCAAAAGTCGAACAAATTTGAGCGGTTTTAGTGATAGTAACTACATACATTATAAAAAAACAAATTAATTACCTGATAAGTCGAAAATTATCACGACTATTACAACATGCGACATTTTTGTTTTTTGGAAATGTTTTATTACTATTAAGAAATTAAAAAACAATACGATTGAGGGCAGCACTGGAGGCTCTCTCGAAAAGGACTCTGTCGAAGATAAATTACCTACATATACAGGGTGTAACTTTATATTCTGACACTTTTTTAAACTGAACAACTTTCTCTATGGAACCAACATCGAAATCGCGAAAAAAAACAGCTGTCCCATACATTTGGCTCGGGTTTTGTAGGGGTTTGTTTGCAGTTTTGTATGGAGCGGCAGATTTTTTTTTTGGGATTCGATGTTGGTGCCATAAAGAAAGTTTTTCAGTTTGATGGTCTGATTAAAAAAAGTGTCAGCATATTAAGAAGGACCCTATATATGGTCACGACTATATTCCCGAGGGGGTAGTCAGAGATATTCTGAAACCTCAGAACATTCACGTTTCACCAGTAGTACCTAAACTCTGACCAGTGTGACGGGGGGTGAGCCCGGGGGTGTATTAAGAAATAAAAAAATACGATTGAGGGCAGCACTGGAGGCTCTCTCGAATACTTTGACCAATGAGCGTTTACCTTTTCTTTTTTAAATTTTGTTCCTGAAAAACTCGACAGATGACATGCTTATCGCTCCATAGAGACGTTCGCGAGATCCTGTCAAAATCATGTCAAGACTGTGCCTGCCTTTTTTGTAAAGGCCAAGGGATCGAGCCCATACAACCGTGTCAGACGTAAACAAATTCAAATTTTCCATTAAAATGATTCGTAAATAATTAGAATATTCTATCAAAATATGCGTTGGCATGTTTTTGATCATATTTTCCCTCTTTACTAATTTAAAGAAACACTTTTTGAAATGTTGACGTTTATTCGCACAGACCGTAGCGCCATCTATCGATTCCCTAGAAAACTAAAAGAAAAACGCTCATTGTTTTGTTCACATTTTGATCATTTATAATTATTCGTTCTCGACCAAATTGGTGTTTGATTATTTAACTTTCGGTGTGATGTACTAAACCCCTCGAAAAGGACTTTGTCAAAGATAAAGGTATCTAAGTACATACATAGAATAGATAACAGGACCAGACATATTTCATCACAGAATAGGGTGGGAACATTTTTGCCGCGTCAATGTCACAATGTATCAGTCAGTTCGCGGATATAGCCCGCTAGAGCAACCTCCGGTAAACGAATAGCTAACCGTTTATCGTAATTCTTTGGTTAAATTGTGGAAAAATGGCTTGAGAAAATAATAAATAAGTTTAGAGCATCGATAAATAAGAAACATGGGAGTTACGTTGCAGGAATTGACCCGAGCACACGTCTCGCGTGGTTTTCGCGCGTCGCGTTTTTGCCTGCCACGATCCGCAATCTCTTCTTGTTCTTGAACAAAAACAGTCCCTGAGATTGGGATAGATTCTCCCATAAATTACACTTGACACTGGCGGAAATGCGGTGCTACGCACAAGCAAAAAGCCATCACTACATAGTATAAAACAAAGTCGCTTTCTCTGTCCCTATGTCCCTTTGTATGCTTAAATCTTTGAAACTACGCAACGGATTTTGATGCGGTTTTTTTTAATAGATAGAGTGATTCAAGAGGAAGGTTTATATGTGCATTGCATCCGTGCGAAGCCGGGGCGGGTCGCTAGTTAATTATAAATAAAAAATAAGAAACATATGGGAAAAGATCTTTGAAAGTGTTTGCAAGAAACTTGCAAATATGGGCCGAATCTTCGACCTACTTTCGGAGGTTCGAATGGAGGTTTTGTCTAACAGGGTACGCTCACGTCTCAATCGATTTATTAAAAAAAAATTCCAACGCCTCTACCTCTTTCGTTGTATTGGAGGAGGGCGGTCGAAAAAAAAAATTTCTCCCCTCCGGACGGAAAGCTTCAATTTTCGTCCCGCTGCGCTATACGAAGTTGCCGCTTTCCACCTCCGTCGAGGAGAAAAACATGCGAACCTCGGGCAGTAACTAAGAAAGCCTCAGATCACATGCTTCGCCTCGGTTAACAATTACATGAGATCTGAGACCTTTCTTACTTTCCTGCTCTCTTTGTGTAATCTATTATTTTCTTTTCTGTTTTTCGATTACAGTTATCTGTCTTCATGCCAAACGATTTAATAGGTGCAAAAATGAGCGAGTTATTGAGGCGGGGCATACAGACAGACAGACAGAATGGACGAAAGTATAAGGGTTCCTTGTTTGAATACGGAACCCTAAAAAGGTGTCACTCACCAAATCACCTAGTTTTTTTGTCTTTCTAGTTTGTTTGAGCGTCACAAAAACTACTAGACCGATCTTGATGAAACTTATAGTGTTTAAAAGCTTATTGATTAAACATAGAATGTCATTGGATTCGACTTAAAATTGGTTGGATATTTCGCTTCTTCTTCTTATTATTGTGTGGGCAAGATCAGAGATTTCTATTTTTTTTTTCAGACCGACTTACGGCCTCTGACGTGATTTTTATGTTAAGAGAATATTATTCCGAGAGCGAAAATGCGCGCTGCATACAAACGTACTATGGTGATATTTTCAATACTAACCAATTAAAGTCAATGAAATTTTGCAGAAACAATCTAGAAACAAATCTCTATGCTTCTATAGAGTCACATTTTTGTTAAAATATACAGTTTCAATGCTAGGATTAATTTAAGATTTGTATGGAAATCTTTGAGCACTGTAACTTGAAAACTATACATTTTAACGAAAATCGGACTCCGTACAAGCATAGAAATTTGTTTCTAGATTGTTTCTGCAAAATGTCATTGACTTTAATTGGTTAGTATTGAAAATATCACCATAGTACGTTTGTATGGAGCGCGCTCCGAATAATATACCACCAGAGCTAGTAGCCGGGACCAACGGCTTAAGACGTAATAGTAGGTGGAAATACCTCGGAGGCATCTTTTATTTTTCATTTTACGACTAGATTTATACCATTTACTAGTATTTTTGGATATTTCATCTAGTGCAATCATCAACTGAATACACGATTGGAATTACTTCACTCGATAGAAAATCGTCACAAAGATGACGTATTTTCATGCATTTTTAAACATTTTTCTCGGTTTAGAAGAACTTAAAATAGTTTCCGATTGTTGGTATTTATACTCACATATTCACCATTAGTTTAACTAGTGCAATCATAAATAAAATCTAGAAAAAGTACTTTGGTTAGTTGTTTTTAATCGAAAATACGGCTCACGCACACACTTTTCGGAGCGCTCGGCAATCGCTTTTCTCATAGAAAATATTCGTCAAGACCTATGGCCCCTTAACGTGCGATCTGAAGCATTGAATCATCTTTCTTAAATTCAGACAATCAGGTGATTCAGCCTGTAATGTCCTAACCAACTGGGGAAAACGCACAAAGAGACATATCACTAGGTGTCCCCCATGGGAATCGAACCCACGAAGAGCCCAATGCTCTTAAGGCTAGGTTATCCCAGTGCAAGCGTCTCTTTCTTGCAAGCATAAGTTTACAATTAGCCATCCCGCTCCAATTGAAAGCAGGATCGCAAAAAAACGTGTTTTTCGTCAATATCTTTGCTCATGGGAGTTTCTAAGCTAAAAATTCTTCTGAGTTCACTAGAAATATTTAATGTATTTAGTTAAGTACAAGAATAAAAAGTTAAATATCAGCGAAAAAACATAACAAAAAGGGGTAACTTTGGGATGTTTTTCTATCTAGTAAACTTAATCTAATCGTGTAATTGAGAACTGTCGCCCATTCACCCGATCCTTAAATAAGACATAATTTAATTACAGACTTTAAAACACAGTTTAAAACACTTTCGTTCGTGTTCAAAAAACGGCCTCGACGGGATAACAGCGTCTTAACCATTAGACCACAGAGGTATTATATTTCGACAACGGGAGCCAGTGCGTCCGAAGTCACTGACAAAACCTAGTCTACAAATCCCAATAAATACCTAATAAATCCCATACTTGTAGCAATAACTCGGGCACGAACCATTGCCCAGTGGTACGGAAGTGCCCGCTTTCTGGACAAAAAACCACAGCTTTTGTTCGAAGCAATAGGAGCGTGACGGGGTAATAGTAATGTTAGTCGTGTTTTAATCAACGTCGGATTAGCTGATTGAATTATAATTGATAAAAAAAAAACAGCTCATTACAGTTAGAATGAGTTTGATACCGCAATATCATGTACAGCATGATTATTACGACTATATTTGCCGAGGGTGTAGACAGAGATATTCTAAATATACATACCATATACATTTTTAGTCAGTTCGAAAAATTTACCTAAATTATATCATAACTATTATAAAACCGTAAAATCATGAGGAATAAAAAAGTAGCGGTTCACTTCATATAAAGTCAAATAACATATCGATAGCGCGATTTAAAAACGTGCAGCGCCATCTATTGACAAATTGTTAGTTTGTTTGTTTGTTCGCGCATCACGCAAAAACTACTGAACCGATTTTGATGAAACTTTTTTGTTTGATAGCTTATATAATTTGTGCGGACGAAGTCGCGGAAAAACACTAGTTCTAAATAAACCTACCATACGATACGGTTGGTGTAATGGTTACCACGCTGGACTGCCAAACCAGGGTCCTGGGTTCGAATCCCGGTTCGGTCATGGATGTTATATGTTCGTGCCGTTGTTGTATGGTTTCCATAATAAAAGCCTTTAGTGCTAGTTTGGGATCATTACAATGTATGTGCCTGTGAGCGTTATTTATTTATTTATTTATTATACATTTTTAGTCAGTTCGAAAACTTTACCTAAATTCTAAATTATATAAAATATAAAAATTTTACACCACTGGCTTTTCGGTGAAGCAAAACATCGTGAGGAAACCTGCATGCTTCAATTTCGAGGCGTGTATTGTCACAGAGGGTTATATTGTAGTATTGTGCCCACTGTCCATTAAAAGTGGCGACGGGCTCACCCCCCGTCACACTGGACAGAGTTTCGGTACTACTGGTGAAACGTGGATGTTCTGAGGTTTCAGAATTTCTCTGACTACCCCCTCGGGGAATATGGTCGTGAGCATATACTATGCTAAAAATTTTCGTAACTTTGTAACTGTCTATTAGGGTCCTTCTTTTGACGGTTTTTAAGGGGATGATTAGACTTTAAACCGGACCACTTTCTCTATGGCATAAACAACGAAATCGAAAAAAAAAACAGCTTTTCCCTACTAAACTGCAAACCTGCTCGACCCAAATGCATGGGACAACAGATTTTTTTTTGCGATTTCGATGTTGGTCCCATAGAGAGAGAGATCGTTGTTGAAACGGAAATCTGACAAACTACAGCCACACTATTAGATTTTAGGTCGTATTAAAAAAAAACATTGACTTTAATTGTTTGATGCACAAAGTTTGTCTTCGGTTTATATGCAGCATACTCGGGCGGCCTCACGAGAAGGTCAACAAAAATTGATTGAATTTTATTGTTGAAAAAAATCATCTAGGTACTCCAAAACTCTTTTAGAGTTAAGCTCGCCTTTGTACATCATGATTTATTGTAATTTTTCATAATTAAGTATGTTGTTTTGTGTACAATAAAGAATCTAAGAATCTAAGAACTATAGTTACTAGGAATTTATCAAAATTAGTTTAAAGACATTTCGGTGTCTAATTTTCATTGCCTTCCGTGTACTCTGTGGTGTTTAGAATAAACTGTTAAAAAAGGCTTAACATTTGTTACGTTTGAATGAAACACAAGGTATTACATTTTGTAAGTACAATAACCCATAGATTAACAAGTTAACACTTTTAAGCTCCGCACAGTGCGCCAAACAGTCGATGACTTGTCCATTATGTTCGGTTAACAACCTAACCACTGTGCGATTGACAAGTGGGCGAGAGGTTGCTGCGGGCCACAACTATGGGCCGTTATGTGTTTTCTTATTTTATTTGTAGGGTTCCGTACCCAAAGAGTAAAATAGACCAAGATCCGACCGTAAATTTATGCACCTATTTCTTTGGGGAACGAAATGTGATTTCAATTAATGTTTATCGAGGGGTTCATACAACCGCCGGGTTGTCTAGCAAAATCTTGCCCCAAGTACCTTTACCATGATGATTTATGGTACCTAAAATTTTTCCACCGATTAAAATTAAGGGTACATAAGGGTTGAACTACACCACGTAGCACAGCATCGCATTTTTCCGTCGCTCCATCCTTTTCTGTCACTCAGGAACGTCATTTGCTAGAGCATATAAGATAGAGGGAACGGAACAGCACGGAACAGCACGCCGCGTGCGATCGCGTTCCGTGTATCTTATATACTCTAGCAAATGATCTTCCTGAGTGGCAGAAAAGGATGGAGCGACGGAAAAATGCGATGCTGTGCTGCCTGGTGTAGTTCAGCCCTAAACGTGTTTTTTCCATGTTTTTTTTTACTTTATCGTAAAAATGGCAATACATGTACCTATAAAAGCGTCAAACTTGGTGTGATTATAGAGCGTACTAAAAAGTAAAACAACAAATAATGAAACCCCGCCAAAGGTCGCGCATTTCGCGAAAAAAAATGTTTTGGTAAGTATCGTGGTACGGAACCCTCGCTGCGCGTTCGACTCGCACTTGGATGGTTTTATTGTTAAGGCGTATCAGCCGTGGACCACTCTCCTCTCACTCACACTCCATACTAATCGATGAGAAAGAGCGCGTGGCTCCGGTCAGAATTTTGATGTTTTCTTTGAAAAATTCGATGAGTTTTTATTAATTTCGAAAAAGTAAAAAAACCACATCATTCTAAATTGTATTGTGAACAATATAGTAAATTTTCATTTTGTTCCGATTAAAAATGTAAGAGTAAAATGGTTACAACTGGAAAAAAAGGGGTGACTTTAGAGTCCCTTTTCTTCGGTTTTATTCATTAAAATCGATTTCTATAAAAACCACATCACTTCTCATATCCTGTAGATGGTTCAGTTTAAATTTCAGCTCAAAAAGTGCCATAGTTAATGAATAAAATGGTTACAAAATTACCCAAAACCGGCAGGTAGCCCCTTAAATGGATCATTCATTGTAGAGGTATTAATGCTGATTAAGTGACTATTATATTGATCAGTAGGGGTTAGCACGAATTTAAGTCGTGTTATTGCTGTCGGAGTCAGATCGGACTACTGTGTATAGGCCCTGTACCATAGGGTGTTTCAAAACATCCTAGTAATATTGACAAGGGTGGTTTAGACAATTAAACTGAATAACTTTTACTATGGAACCATCATTGCAATAGCAAAATAAAATCTGCCGCTCTGCATACATTTGAGTCGAACAGCCTTTAATATTTGCTATACCTACAGCATACAGGGTGTAAGGAAAAGTATCATTAATCTTTAAACCACATACTATACCCATCAAACTGAACAACTTTTACTATGGGAGCAAAACGATCAGAGCTAAAAAATCTGCTGTCCCATACGTTTGCGTCGAGTAGGTATTGCAGTTTAGTATGGGACAGCATACTTTTTTTTTGCTCTGATTGTTTTGCTTCCATAGTAAAAGTTGTTCAGTTTGATGGGTATAGTAGATGGTTTAAAGGTTAATGATACTTTTCCTAACACCCTGTATATACCTACTATTACCTATTCTGTGATCGTGTACCGAATGGGAGCGATTTGAAATCGTGAAATTGACAACATTTCATTTTTTTAACCACCAGATTTTAATGAAAAATATAAAAATAGGTTAAAAAATAAGAGATACGTATTTTTTCGATTTAATTTTTAACTGATATTTCTATTTTTGATTCACTTTTGAATTTTCTGAAAAACGTAGGCTTTATGACCAAGCTATGCCTCAATGACATTAAAAATAAAAACTGTCAAATACAATTTTTTTTTTTTTAAGTTTATCCTTTCGGATAGGCTATGGGAACTAGCCCTTACTGCCTGGTCATTAGTGTCTTTTTTTCTTTGTACTTAAACCTAACCTAACCTAACCTTAATACCTAACTCTTGAAATGCGAGGGTGGTACACACATTCCAATGGTCAGGGGAGTTTCACGCGAGAATCAATCCGAAACAAACGGGAGCGCCTTCTTTATTTCTCACTCTTACTATATTGCTCTCCATTAATGGCACATTATCAAACTAATTCCACCACATTAACACAATAATAGCCATGAAAAACGAATTTAGAAAATTAAGAAACAAAGCCCGTCTGTTTCTTCACAATTCCCGTGCAAAACTCTCCTGATGACGATGGGATGATAGATGAACGATGAGGATGAAATTTTGGTCGATTTTGTAAGCACGCGCGTTGCCGCCAAAATCACCAGTACGATTTAACTTGCACCAAAACTTTTGTTCTTTCTTCGTATGTATTTGAGATTCCTGTTATGTTGGTCGATTTACGCAACTTTTTGGCACACAATCCGCACGAAATTATGTCACAAATATCACTAAAACAAATTTTTCACGAATATCAAATACAACTTTGACCGAACAAATTTAATGGCGGGAAGCCAATCTGTCAAATACAATAGAAAAGCCAAGCAGGCAAAGGAATAAAATCTCATTCAACCTATATTATATTTTTCAGTATTTTTCAAATAACTCGAGAAATAATGGATAGAAAAATCTTATAATTTTGATATAAGCTTTGAATCACATAATCTCCAAATGGTTTGCTTATTTTGGTACCTTTCTTAAAATGAAATGTTGTCAATTGTCGCATCGAAAATTCCAATAGCTAAGTAATTGACCAAAAAATTTATGAAGCAGCAGATTTTTTTTCTCGATTTCGAAATTGGTCCCATTGTAAAAGTTGTTCAGTTTGATGATCTGAAGCACATCCTTTAAATATGTAACTTAGTTAAGTTTCTACTCAGTAACAAGTTTTTTGTTCTCCAAAAAAAAGTTAAGTCATCAACCGAAGTCAATCGAACGCGAACGGTTGAAAAAATTTACACCACCTTTTAAGGTATGAAAAAATTGGTCACAATATGTCATTGACCTAAAAGTACCGCTTGCGAAATGAATCACAACCACAACACAACATAACACAATAATAAGTAATAATTAATTATATTTGCAAAGTGGGCGTAACTGATTTATTTCGTGAACAAATTACATGGTTCAAATTGACATAACGTGTGTTGCAAAAAATTTGTTACGGTTGTTCGGTTAGACATAGACAAGTTGTAACTGTGCTTGAAATATGTCATGAACTGTCTTAAGTATGAAAAGAGTTTAGAATACAAAAACCGGCCAAGTGGGAGTCGGACTCACTCACCGAGGTTTCCGTACTGCACCACCACACAACATTATTATTATTATCTCAGAAAAACGTTTAGTTTCCTCCGGGACCTTTAGCGCTAGACCGACTCACACTTGGCCCGTTTTTATTATAAATTTTCTTAGAAAAAGTATACCTATGTCTAGAATGAGCCTCGAGGTTAAAACGTACAAAACAAAAGGGGCTAACTTTCTTAGGTTGGTGTGCGTGAGGCGCCATACAAATTATGAATGTGTGCGTGTATATGTATAGGGTTTTGGAACCAGTACTGGTTCCAATTTTTTTCGACGCTTTCGTATCTTCGACTGTCAATCTTGACATATACTTTATCAAAGTAAATTTTATTGTTTGTTGTTATTGTAGAGGTAGAGTTTGCTCTATAATCATTAATCACACAAAGTTTGTCGCTTGTATGTATCTATAACATTTTTTACGATAGAGCGAGAAGAAAAAAACATTGATAAAAACTAGTTTCTTGTATGAGGACTCCCCTTAATTTTTTACTTTTTGATATTTTTATTATTTGGTAGAAAATCCGTCATAATATGTGATAATATCGCACATTCTGTGAAAATGTCAACTGTCTAGTTATTACGGTTCAATTTATGTTGGTAGGACAGACGGACAGACGGACGGATGCACAACGTAGTTTTAAGGCCTCCGCTCATTGCAGCGATTTTTCGAGCGATAATATCGCTGCGATTTTGCGATAATTGTTCCCAGTACATTTTGTATGGGGACGCGCTCGATCCTACACACTGCCGCGATATTATCGAGCGATAATATCGCTTCGATTTTGCGATAATTGTTCTCAGTACATTTTGTATGGGGTGCTCGATGGCACACACTGCCGCGATATTATCGCAACCTGACGCAATCTCTTTCTACTACATTTAGTGGTGTGCGCATGCGTGACGCGAATCGCGGAATCGCTGCAGTGTGTAAGGTGTCGCGATATCGCTGTCGATAATATCGCTCGATAATATCGATGCAATGTGCGGAAGCCTTTATGAATAGGGTCCCGTTTTAGGATGATTTGATTGCTATGAGGAACGTCATTAACGCCACGATGTCATCTTTTATGGGAAATTATGATTTTCAAATAATCTTGATTGTAAGTATAAATTCTATGATTGATGAATAGTTTACTATCATCATCATCATCATCTCAGCCGATGGGCGTCCACTGTGGACAGCCTCCCCCAAGGATGGGCACATAACTCCGCACAACGACCTGTCCCGCGCTGCCCTCATCCAACGGGTTCCCGACGCCTTCACCAGCACTCGTAGTATGCTACACGTATTACGGTTGTATCACGACTTTTATCTCGTTCGTTCGCACGCAAATAGAAAGAGAGCTAAGGTGTGATAGCGCTGTATCACTGCGGCATGCTAGCTATGCTGGTCGTCGGTCCACCTTGAGACCTACCCACGCTGCGCTTTTCGGTACGCGGTCAGAACTTTTCGGCACCATTGATTCTGCGAGCGTCGTGTCCGTCCATTGTCAGTTTATCAATTATTTGGGTTACGTCAGCTAGGTACTCTGGTTCTTCTACGGATCTCTTCATTCATGATCTCGCAGGAAACTCCGAGCATAGCCCTCTCTATTGCCCTTTGGGAGACTTTCAGCCTTTTTAAGGCCTTACGCGAGCGACCACGTCTCTGTTCCATACATAGAGGTAGGAATAGAGGAACATACAGCTGAGAGAGCGAGATGTACCTAGCGGCACCACTGTATAATAGAAAGAGATACGTGACGCGCATCAATAGAACCGTTTTTTAGTCACTAATCAATTTTTACAATTCGGTTTTCGTGAATAATTGGGAATCTAAACTACTTCATTAATTTATCCACGATTTTACGTTAGACTCAGAATTATAGACAGTATTAGAATTTTTGCCTGCGAATAGTCTCCAAAAAACCTTCGATCAAAATAAAATGAATGGATAGGCCTTACGCGAACATTTCAAACCAGAAAAGTGAAGCAAAACAAATGAAATTTTTACTTGTCACTTGTATGAAAGTGCCCTAGATTTGACAGATAATGGCGCTAGTTTGTATGTACCAAGTGCACCAGTAGTTTGCTTCAACTTACCGCGCTTTAGGCCTATCCATTCATTTTATTTTGATCGAAGCAAAAAACATCCAAAAACTGTTTCATTTGACAACTCATGTCACTGCCTCTATTCCTGTAAGGTATAATAACTTTATGGTTCCATCATCACTGGCAACACACACTGATTGAAGCCTTCACCACACCGTCGTCGGTTACCTACCCAGTTTGCTACCACGAACTTGAAACTAGCCCAAAACTTGTTCCAAATCTAATTACATTAAATTTTAGTCGGCCAGTGGGCACGCTCGCGATTTTACGGCCAAAAATCTGTGCCGTGAAATTTTAGCGTTTAGCTTTTGGGTGATAAAAAGAAACCGTTGGAATCGACTGTGACTGGATTACTGAGATCTATAGGTAGGTATACCTACGTGTTGGTTCTAAGTTAAGGTGGTTTCCGTCCATACAAAACGTTGTCGTATAACACTCGTAGACGGTGTTAATAAAAGTAATGTTTATGTATGGAAAAATAGCTTAGAAAATCTAGTTTGCGCATATCAAATAATATTTACAATTTATAATATTATTACGAAGATATCACGCTTTGAAATTATTCATACAAAATTTTAAACCCTTATAATACCTATCTTCGTAATTATATTATTATTACAAATTGTAAATATTATTTGATATGCGCAAACTAGATTTTCTAAGCTATTTTTCCATATATAAAACTTTACTTTTATTAACACCGTCTACGAGTGTTATACGACAACGTTTTTTATGAAATTGACAGCTCTCCAACCACCTTAAGGGGATATAATTCGGAGCACGCCCATACAAACGTACTATGGTGATATTTTCAACACTAACCAATTTAAGTCCATGAAATTTTGCAGAAACAATCGAGACACAAATCTCTATGCTTGTATGGGTCAGATTTTCGCTAAAATGTATAGTTTTAAAGTTACAGTGCCTCAAAGATTTCCATACAAATCTTAAATTAATCCTAGCATTGAAACTGTATATTTTAACGAAAATCTGACTCCATACAAGCATAGAAATTTGTTTCTAGATTGTTTTCGCAAAATTTCATTGACTTTAATTGGTTAGTATTGAAAATATCAACATAGTACGTTTGTATGCAGCGCGCATTTTCGCTCTCGGATGACTTTACTGTTAATAGAGTGTGAAACACGTTTTTAGGATTCCGTAGTCAAACAAGGAATCCTTATACTTGCGTCCATTCTGTCTGTATGGTATGCCCCGCCTCAATAACTCGCTCATTTTTTAACCCATTAAAAATAAAATAAAAAATAGATATCTTGGACAGTGTCACACAAATTATCTAGTCACATTTAAAGTGAACACCCACCCACCCACCCGTGTCACCCATTGTATCGAAATTTGGCATGAAGACAGATAAAGGCTTCCGCACATTGCAGCGATATTATCGACAGCGATATCGCGACACCTTACACACTGCAGCGATTCCGCGATTCGCGTCACGCATGCACCCTTCACTGAATGTAGTACAAAGAGATTGCGTCAGGTTGCGATAATATCGCGGCACTGTGTGGGATCGAGCGCGTCCCCATACAAAATGTACTGAGAACAATTATCGCAAAATCGCAGCGATAATATCGCTCGATAATATCGCTGCAATGAGCGGAGGCCTTAAGAGAATATTATTCCGAGAGCGAAAATGCGCGCTGCATACAAACGTACTATGGTGATATTTTCAATACTAACCAATTAAAGTCAATGAAATTTTGCAGAAACAATCTAGAAACAAATTTCTATGCTTCTATTGAGTCCGATTTTCGTTAAAACATACAGTTTCAATGCTAGGATTAATTTAAGATTTGTATGGAAATCTTTGTGGCACTGTAACTTGAAAACTATACATTCTAACGAAAATCTGACTCCATACAAGCATAGAAATTTGTTTCTAGATTGTTTCTGCAAAATTTCATTGACTTTAATTGGTTAGTATTGAAAATAGTAGTACGTTTGTATGGAGCGCGCTCCGAATAATATACCCTTAACAGTAACCCAAAAACAGAAATATAGTAGGTAGGTCCATATTGTCTGATACACCCTTGACATTTTCTTATTTTTTAAAAACTAGAGATGTATAATAAACATAGAAAAGACGGTTATGGAAATGTGCTAGCTTTATAAAGTACCTAGATAGCCGAAATAAATATTTATTTAATTATACGTAATGATTATAAACTAAACATACCTTTCCCTAACGCCATGTGTAGAAAACTCAAGCACAGCAAAAACTTTAGAGCCGCCATCTTTTTTTAATTTTGTAATTTGTCACTTTTACACACTGGTCACTTTCTCACTGGTACCTGGAAAAAAGAAAAATACATTTTATTTTTTTTTACAATCATTGTAACATAGTCAATAGCGACTCGATTAAAATGTATGAAACAAAAGGTGTTTTTTTTTGCGATTTCTTTGGTCCCATAGTAAAAGTTGTTCAGTTTGATGGTCTGAAGCACCCTATAAAAACTATCTAAACTACAATGCCTAGGTACTCAATTCAAATGTATGAAACAGCTGATTTTCTTTTTGTGGTTTTAGGTTTGCTCTCATAGTAAAAGTTGTTCGGTTTGATTGTCTGAACCACCCCAGAAAAAGTGTTTACAAAATCACCTAGTAAGTACTAATCAGATATCATTGGTATCCTTTTAAACTAAGAGTCTACCCATCAAACTGAACAACTTTTACTATGGGCGCAAACCGATCGTAGCAAAAAAAATCTGTTAATGCAGTTTAGTATGGAACAGCAGATATTTTTTTTGCTACGATCGGTTTGCTCCCGTAGTAAAAGTTGTTCAGTTTGATGGTTAGACTCTTAGTTTAAAAGGATGCCAATAATTTCTATTACACCCTGTATATCCAGGGTCACCGCATTTATTTCTTTCCACACATGACTTACCAATAGCGGTCTACTAATACCGTTCAACCACAAAACACCCTAACAACACTCTTAACACCTAAGCAATAAAGACAAAATTGATTTGTACTGTGGGACTTATTAAAAAGGCTAATATTGTACTCTGTTCCACTTATGAAGTCCCACGTAAAAGTCCTTATTCCTTTGCTGTAAGGAGTAAAGTTGATTGTGTTGAGTGAAACGGTTAATGGTTTGTTAATTGCATGGACGGCTGCCCAACGTAGCGCGTCGATTTGATTCTAGAGTACAATTGGTAATTAAATTAATTATAGTTGTAAAAGGCGTCTAAGGGTTAGGATTCTTTTATAGTGTTTTAGTCGGTCTTTTTATCACCAATTTATTCGTAATTTCATCTTGAATATCTAAATTTCACTATCAGTGAAAATGCGGTTTTCAAGATGGCATTTTATTGTCCAACTAGCTATGCTCGGCATGCGATGCGTCTTTTTTTTCAGCAACCTTCGCGGGCATGCTCACAAAAATCAACCAAAGTTTCATCGCAATCGGACGAATGGTATAGGAATAGGATAAGGGACCAACAGAAAAACAAGCATTTTTTTACAAGGTGTAAAAAACAACCTAGTAATATTTCAAGTGGTAGTAGTTTAATTAGACCATCAAACTGAACAACTTTGACCATTGTCGAAAAAATACAGGATGAAATTGATATCACTGGCATCTTTTTACACTAGATTTCGCTAAACTTTTCTTACCCTTATACAGGGTGTAAGAAAAAGTATCATAACCTAACCACTAAACCACATACTCTATACCCATCAAACTGAACAACTTTTACTTTAGGAGCAAACCTGTCAGAACAAAAAAAAAGTCAGTTGTCCCATACCAAACTGCAATACCTAGGTACTCGTTTCAAATCTATGGGACACCTGATTTTTTTTTGGTCTGACTGGTTTGCTCCCATAGTAAAAGTTGTTCAGTTGGATGGGTAGAGTATGTGGTTTAAGGGGCTACCTCCTGGTTTTGGGTAACTTTGTAACCATTTTATTCATTAACTATGGCACTTTTTGAGCTGAAAAATAAACTGAACCATCTACACGATATAAAACGTGATGTGGTTTTTCTAGAAATTGATTTTAATGAATAAAACCGAAGAAAAGGGACTCTAAAGTCACCTCTTTTTTTCCAGTTGTAACCGTTTTACTCTTACATTTTTAATCGGAAGAAAATGAAAATTTACAATATTGTTCACAATACAATTTAGAATGATGTGGGTTTCTTACTTTTTCGAAATTAATAAAAAATCATCTAATTTTTCAAAGAAAACAGCTAAATTCTGACCGAAGCCACGCGCTCGTTCGCATCGATTAGTATGGAGAATCGTGGTCCAGGGCTGAAACGCCTAGACCCTAGACCCCCACCACCTTTTAAAGAACACTCAATTGGTTAATGACACTTTTCCTTACACCCTGTATTTTACAACCCTTTACCACCCCCACCACCCTTTCCATATATTACACTTACACACCATGATTTTCTACCTCCACTCCTATATAATTTCATTACGGAAACATGTTTTATAGCTTTATTTATGTAAAACGTTTTTGAATCTGACATTTTATGTAAAGAGAAAATTATTGCGCGGGTTTATTATTGGATTAAACCTTTATTTATTGAAGTAAAAACTTTTAGGGTACCGCGTTATTAGAACGGGCAATAAAAACCCTTTTTACCCGACTGCGCCAGAAGGAGGGTTATGTTTTTCGAGCGTATGTATGTATGTATGTATGTTTGTATGTCTATTTCTTTGGCACGCCCTACAGCCTAAACGGCTTGATGGATTTTGACGTATGAGGTGTTGTTAGATTCGTAAAAATTGTGAGAGTGACATAGGCTATATTATTTTAATATGGCGTCTGCGAATTAAAAAAAAGACGGGGAATAACAATTTTTTTTTGTTAAAAATTACAATATGGGTATCAAATGAAAGCTAGTGAACAGACAATTCCAAAAATATATATATTATAGTACTTTTATGCTACCATTTCGACACAAGACTAAAAAGTATGAAATAAACTAAATTATTATGAAAAACAAAAAAACCCGACTGCATAAAAAAACGATTAACTGAAAAGAGAAAAACAAGCTCTATAATCGCTAATCAGCTA
Source organism: Agonopterix heracliana (assembly GCA_963693445.1). Taxonomy (NCBI): domain Eukaryota; kingdom Metazoa; phylum Arthropoda; class Insecta; order Lepidoptera; family Depressariidae; genus Agonopterix; species Agonopterix heracliana. The sequence continues at coordinate 2,303,277 of OY856334.1, forward strand.
TAACAACAGTAAGCAAATATATTAGGTAGGTACTGCAGGCGGGGACAAACCAAACCATTAACCAAACAACCTATTCTTCTTTGTCCCCGTTTGCGATAACTACCTAATATATTTGCTTACTGTTGTTATAGCTGATTAGCGATTATAGAGCTTGTTTTTCTCTTTTCAGTTAATCGTTTTTTTATGCAGTCGGGTTTTTTGTTTTTCATAATAATTTATTGAAGACCAATCTTTCATTTCTAAATGTGGGTACCTACTAAATGAGTAGTTTGGGATCAAAACCGTATATAAGGTCCTTCTTAATATGCCGAGACTTTTTTAAGGATGACTGATCAGACTATCAAATTGAACAACTTTCTCTATGAGACCAACATCGAAATTGCGAAAAAAAATCTGCTCATCCATACAAAACTGCAAACCTACTCGAGTCAAATGTATGGGTCAGCAGTTTTTTTTTCGTGAATTCGATGTTGGTCCCATAGAGAAAGTTGTTCAGTTTGCTGGTCTGAACATCCTCTTAAAAAAGTGTCAGCATATTAAGAAGGACCCTGTATAATAGTTATGATTACTTTTTTGTCTAATAGTTGGCATGGAAGGTGCGTCGATGGCACGTTGTGGAGAAGTAGGTATGGGCACTCAATCGCGAGGGTCCAGGTTTGAATCCGCACGGACGACATGCCATGTACCAATAAGTTTTTCTAACTTATGTACGTGTTACCGACTGCTCTCAAACGGTGAAGGAAAACATCGTGAGGAAACCTGCGTATGTGAAGTCCCGCATTGTGCACGCGTGGTGGACTGACGCCCATACACTGATGATGGTAGCATATGCTCACGATTATATCCCGAGGGGGTAGTCAGAGATATTCTGAAATCTCAGAACATCCACGTTTCACCAGTAGTACCGAAACTCTGTCCAGTGTGACGGGGGGTGAGCCCGTCGCCACTTGTACAATGGACAGTGGGTACAATACACGCCTCGAAATTGAAGCATGCAGGTTTCCTCACGATGTTTTCTTTCACCAAAAAGCCAGTGGTGTAACAAATTGTACGTAAATTCCGAAAAACTCATTGGTACGAGTCGGCTTGGACGGGGATCGAACCATCGCCTCAAGCACGGCAGGCAAGGTTACTCGCCACTGGACCACCACAGCTTTTTAGGCACCAGCTGATGATGGTGAAGTGCTTAAATACAATCTTTCTACACTTTAATACGAATCTTAGAACTGATGATGATGTATTTTCTGTCTGTACCCCTCGGGATATCTTGGCTTAAGTTTTCAAAATGACTCGTAATTTCATGCCTAATGCAGAGCGTGCAACGCCGCGGGCAAAAGGCTAGTTAAAAACGTGTAGCCTCCAAATGAAAAAGGACAGGAGGTACAACATTTTCAATGCCTATGTATGAGATTTCAACATCATCATCATATCGTATGCCTGTACGATGTGTAACAAAACACCATACTTACATAGACATATTACTCTAGCGATAGACAAGCTCGTTCAAACAAACAAAATGTCACACAAAACAACAGAAAATGACACATTGCGGTCCTGTCATTGTCATAGTGACGTAGTGAACTCGGGAACATCAATCAGGTGCGTACACCTCATTCAAGAGGAACATGTTGCTTCTATGCAAGGGCAATTAAGTCTATCGCTAGAGTTTAAGTCTATGCATACTTAGTAATAATTTTAACGGGTGGCTTGGAGTCTAAGTCTAGTCTCCTTAGAATATGAAACTAAATAACAAGGTATCGCTTGTAAGGGAACTGGGAACATCTTAATCTTAACTATTATAAAACCGTAAAATCATGAGGAATAAAAAAGTACCGGTTCACTTCATATAAACTCAAATAACACTCGATATTGCGATTTAAGTGACGTGCAGCTCCATCTATTGACAGAATTGTTTTATATACATCGTATCAAGTATACAGGGTGGGTCCAACTTAATATGCTGACACTTTTTTAAGAAGATAATCAGACCATGAAACTGAACAACTTTCTCTAAGGGACCAACATCAAAATCGCGAAAAATAAATCAGCTGTCCCAACATTTGGCTCGAGTAGGTTTGCAGTTTTGTATGGAGCGGCCCATTTTTTTTCGCGATTGTAATGTTGGTGCCATAGAAAAACTTGTTCAGTTTGAGGGTCTGATCATCCCCTTATAAAAGTGTCAGCATATTAAGAAGGACCCTATATAGGTAGTAGGTACCTACACACACATCGTATTAAAGAAACAGCGGATTTTTTTTATTTCTTCTCGCCTTATTTTTCCATAGTGAACGTTGTTCAGTTTGACGATCTAAAGCACCCCTTTAAATATTACTTCACAAGGGTTTTTTTTTTACACACCGTAAACATCCAATGCACGGCAAAGTCCTTTCATGAATAAAAGTTTAATGGTGAATGGGCCACTACGCGTCCCCAGTGCGCATTGGTGGAGGAAAGTTAGTGTAAAGTGTTTGACTTGCTGTAAAAGTATTTTTAAACGAAGAGAGCCTTGCTTCATCTACAACTCCATGCTAAAAAAAGATGATAGTTGTAGTAATGTTGATCTCTAGACGATAAAAAACGACCTACTTACCTAAATCACGAATTCATGACTATCGATTTTCTTTTTTGTAAACGCAATTGCATACGGAACCATCAGCGCGAGTAAAACTCTCGAACTTGTCTGTATTAAAATTACATTTTATCTGGTTCATGGAGCTAACGAAAACATATAATATTTGCCCCGTATGACGTCAAGCTAGCGCGGCTTGCGGTCACGGTGGCGGCTTCTATCAGTATTCTGAGGTTAACAACATATTGCTGGGGACATAAATTATTTTGCTGCAAACCCAAGCCCCTGGTGGTAGTCTCCAAAATTCACGGCGGCGGCTTCTACCGGTAATCTGAAGTTAGAAAAATTTTATGATTTGCTGGGGACCAACCCAAGCCCTGGGCGGCAGTCTAAGTATGATTAAGAGTAATGAGTTTGAAAAAAGCTTGTTTCACTAACGCTTAATCTGCCTATTGCAGTAAAAATTCGAGCTCGTATTCCTCGCTCCGTATAAACCTAGTATTGTATTTATTTTTCTACAGTTTCTATGATTTAATAAGTATATTAATATTCAAATTTAGATGGTATTGGATTAAGATGTCAGGTTTGCAATGGCTTATAATAACTACAACCAACAATAATATTGTAGTAAAGTAAGAAGTCTTTCCAGGTCCTGCCGGACCAGCACATTGAAGGTTTCGGGAAATTAAATCCTGATAAATTTTATTTATGTTTCATTTTTGAAGCGACCGCAATACGGTCGGATCGCAAACCGCATTAGTTTAAATGTGCCATAAATCGTTTTTAAAGCCTTTGATTATGAATTAATGTTGGGATGTAAATACAATTTGGAAAATGCCAAAAACATTAAAGGAAGGTAAAATCCGTTTTTGATAACCTTTGGCCGGAACATTTTCGGCTAAAAGTGACCTAGCTACACCCCAGGCACTTCATACGATGAACAGTAGGTACTACTACAGAAACAAGATGGTGTAGGCACACTCGCCGTCTCAGTCGCATGCGCTTGTCTGTAGTGTTGCCTAACTGTAGCAACTAGCATATAATAAAAATTTCGTTATAACTAAATATCAATACAGTTTTGCTTTCACTAAAGTTTGCTTATAGGTTAATAAAACATTTTTCACCTCACAAGCTCGGAAAGATTCTGTTTGTCGTTCGAAATCTGAGTGCAAAAGTGTATTTTATCCGCTAGCGTGGAAAGAGTTTTTGAAATTCGAATTTGTCTATTCAATATTTTTGTATACCGCTAATGCACTGAAAATGCTTAATAACTATTTCATGACACTGGCCAGCACAAAAATAAAAACTTTTTGAATTGTTCTTTTTAGCAATTCACTTTTTTTCCTCGCTGTTGTGAGGTGAAAAATTGTGTGTTTCGCTCGGCTGCAAAGTTATTCTGCGTCTCGTACCTTTGAAACCTTCGCTAAACGCTCAGGATTCTATTATTTGAACCACTCGCTTCGCTCGTGGTTCAATCCTAGAATCCTTCGCTTGCTCAGGTTTCAATAAAAGTACTCGCGCCAAAAAGCAACTTTGCAGCCTAGCATAACAAATATCTATTTCCTTTGTTTTTTTTGTTACAACTTGTATTAAGGGGCTACCTCCTGGTTTTACCATGAAATTGGTTAACTTTGTAACCATTTTATTCATTAACTAGGTATGGCACTTTTTGAGCTGAAAAATAAACGGAACCATCTACACGATATGAGAAGTGATGTGGTTTTGCTAGAAATCGATTTTAATGAATAACACCGAAGAAAAGGAAATCCAAAGTCACCCCTTTTTTCCAGTTGTAACCATTTTACTCTTACATTTTTAATCGGAAGAAAATTAAAATTTACAATATTGTTCACAACACAATTTTATTTAGAATGATGTGATTTCTTACTTTTTCAAAATTAATAATAAATCATCTAATGTTTCAAAGAAAACGGCTAAATTCTGACCGGAGCCACGCGCTCGTTCGCATCGATTAGTATGGAGAGTAATCCCGGGATGATACGCCTTAAGTATATAGGGTCCTTCTTAATATGCTGACACTTTTTTAAGGGGATGATCAGACCATTAAACTGAACAACTTTCTCTATGGAACCAACATCGAAATCACGAAAAAAAAACTGCCCCTCCATACAAAACTGCAAACCTACTCGAGCCAAATGTATGGGACAGCTGATTTTTTTTTCGCGATTTCGATGTTGGTCCCATAGAGAAAGTTGTTCAGTTTGATGGTCTGATCGTCCCCTTAAAAAAGTGTCAGCATATTAAGTTGGACCCTGTATATTATATTATTATAAGCTTCAAATCAATAGCTCGTATAAATAAACCCTGTGGGTGTCCAAGTAATAAACTTTAGTGTCTATTTCTTAATGGACACTATTTAGTGTCCCTTGCATAATGGACACTAGACGCTATTATATTAATGTGACTGTAAGGACTGCGGCAGTTGGAAATATGTCACTGTTTACCCTTTATTTTAATAAAGGATGTTGTCTATTTGACTATAGATCATTTTCACTACACATATACAGGGTCCAACTTAATATGCTGACACTTTTTTAAGGGGATGATCAGACCATCAAACTGAACAACTTTCTCTATGGGACCAACATGGAAATCGCGAAAAAAAAATCAGCTGTCCCATACATTTGGCTCGAGTAGGTTTGCAGTTTTGTATGGACGGGCAGATTTTTTTTCGTGATATCGATGTTGGTGCCATAGAGAAAGTTGTTTAGTTTGATGGTCTGATCATCCCCTTAAAAAAGTGTCAGCATATTAAGAAGGACCCTATATAACAAAACACACTAGTAATTTAAAGGGGTCCTTCTGACCATCAAACTGAACAACTTTCATTATGGACCCTGTCGTGTTACGGGAGTCGGGGGGTCCCAGTGGGGCCCCGACCCCCGTACACTTCATTAGAAATGAAGATAGAAAAGAAAACAAGAGAGCTTGCGGGTACGTAGGTTCTTTAATGGCGACAGTCACACGGTGAGGATGATGATGAGGTGATGTACATAAATAGGTATAAAACACTTCTTTTAAATAGAGTCAAAAATGTTACAAACGAAGCAGTAAATAAATTCACTTGGCAGGACGTGTAGGAACCAGGTAGGAAGGGATAAGAGTCCGTAGTTGTCATTCGGGTGATTCTACACACGACCCATTGAATCATCGTTCAGTAGATAGGGCATTAGCTTGCTCCTGAGCAGAGTGAGATGCAGCAGTCCCATATTCTCGCATGTAAGAGGTGCGGGAAAATGAATACGGGCCGCAGGCGTATCAGGAAACCTCTTCGACTTGTGTATAAAATCTTACGCCACTAGTACAATATTGGGCACTCTAGACCACTTCGTCTTTTTCAGACTCACCCTGTTCGTCTTCAGTCTCTCGGTGATGCCTTCCAACTAATTGCAAGGAACCTTCCCTCGCGTGGCTCCTTCTGCTATCTTATCATTTTTCTGTTCTTCCGTTGCATTCATATTTTATTCAGAATATTGAGTTATAGTTTGAAATAAATTGAAGATAATGATGAGAAGATTAGGATATGATTCTAGAAAAACGATCCTTTTCCTACCATTTCCAAAGTGACAGTCCCTTTTTTCAATAATATTTTCGTGACAATCCAATTCCTAACAAACTTTTGAATTTTGAAATTTATAAAAGTAATCGCGTAAAGATAACCGGCCAGGATTTCTAATAGAAAGAAATGTATAACATCTTTTCTCCGGTAAGAGAAAAGGTAGATACCAAACTCCATGGCCGGATAGCTCTATGCTTCACAAAGCAAATTAAGAGTTACAATATGAGTAGAAAAGTCAATGTCAAGTATGTAAACAAATATAAGACTTTATAAAATTGATAAAAATCGATGAAACTGGAAGATGTATGTTATAAAACGATTAATAATGGTAAATATTATGGATAGTGTAAAGATGCCATGAAACGAATAGCGAATGTAAGCATGATATGAAGATGCTATGGAGCTAGTGATGATGGTACACATGGTATGAAAATGATATGGAGCGAGTGATCATGGTAAGCATGGTAGACACGCTACATTATTCCCCCAACCAGAAAAAATTTTCGACCTTCACGAGAAAATTTCCGTCGGACTTTTCGCTCCACACATTCAGGCATCCTCTTCCATGCAAGGATCTTCTGTCATTCTATCCTCATCCAGAGAGGGGAGATGTGGTTCACATTTAATGACGCACACTCAGGAGTTTAAGTCCAGGCGACCACAGGCTTTGTTCAGGAGTTGTCATCCGCTCCAACAGTCGGCTTATTTAAAGAGTTGTCATCCGCTCACGACACGTAGGCTTGTTTTCAATGAGTTGTCATCCGCTCATGACGAAGGCTTGTTTTCAATGAGTTGTCATCCGCTCATAACACGAAGGCTTGTTTAACGAGTTGTCATCCGCTCATTAAAACCAAGTAAAAATTATCAGGCCAAATGCCTATAAAAAAAGGGATAGAGAAACAAAAAAGATAAAGAAAGGGGGATATAGTAGTCACCCCTAGTAGATCGAACCCACGGCTTTAGAGGCCGGGCCCAAAGATTTCGTGCGCCATGTAGAGTAGGCAAGTCACGATAGAGACACTCGAGTCCACCTTTAGAGGTAAGAAACTCATCGCCTCACTAGAGAAAGATCGGCCCACGGCTCGAGATGCCGGGTCCGAAGATCTGGCTTTAGATGCCAGTCCCGATTGGAAAAGATAAGTAAAATAAAAGGATAGGAAGGATGTAAAAAGAAGGGAGGAGAGCGAAGGCAAAGTGGTAGTAATAGTACCTAATAATACAAAAATAGAAGCCAAAATTGTGAAAGGTCGAACAGAGAAGGGTGTCTATCATGCTAACAATGGATGATGATGATCTAGAAAAGAACAGATTAGTAAAAAATATAACAGCAAGTACAAAGTAAAGACAAAAGTATAAAGGTTAAATAAAATGGTAATGGGATGAGGCCGAATGGAAAACCAAAAGGGGTACACTTGTGGAAGTGGAAATTTAGAATTTAGGGGGGGGGGTGTGACTGTCTAATACCGCGAGTATTGGGCGCCAAACTGTCGTGTTACGGGAGTCGGGGGGTCCCAGTGGGGCCCCGACCCCCGTACACTTCATTAGAAATGAAGATAGAAAAGAAAACAAGAGAGCTTGCGGGTACGTAGGTTCTTTAATGGCGACAGTCACACGGTGAGGATGATGATGAGGTGATGTACATAAATAGGTATAAAACACTTCTTTTAAATAGAGTCAAAAATGTTACAAACGAAGCAGTAAATAAATTCACTTGGCAGGACGTGTAGGAACCAGGTAGGAAGGGATAAGAGTCCGTAGTTGTCATTCGGGTGATTCTACACACGACCCATTGAATCATCGTTCAGTAGATAGGGCATTAGCTTGCTCCTGAGCAGAGTGAGATGCAGCAGTCCCATATTCTCGCATGTAAGAGGTGCGGGAAAATGAATACGGGCCGCAGGCGTATCAGGAAACCTCTTCGACTTGTGTATAAAATCTTACGCCACTAGTACAATATTGGGCACTCTAGACCACTTCGTCTTTTTCAGACTCACCCTGTTCGTCTTCAGTCTCTCGGTGATGCCTTCCAACTAATTGCAAGGAACCTTCCCTCGCGTGGCTCCTTCTGCTATCTTATCATTTTTCTGTTCTTCCGTTGCATTCATATTTTATTCAGAATATTGAGTTATAGTTTGAAATAAATTGAAGATAATGATGAGAAGATTAGGATATGATTCTAGAAAAACGATCCTTTTCCTACCATTTCCAAAGTGACAGTCCCTTTTTTCAATAATATTTTCGTGACAATCCAATTCCTAACAAACTTTTGAATTTTGAAATTTATAAAAGTAATCGCGTAAAGATAACCGGCCAGGATTTCTAATAGAAAGAAATGTATAACATCTTTTCTCCGGTAAGAGAAAAGGTAGATACCAAACTCCATGGCCGGATAGCTCTATGCTTCACAAAGCAAATTAAGAGTTACAATATGAGTAGAAAAGTCAATGTCAAGTATGTAAACAAATATAAGACTTTATAAAATTGATAAAAATCGATGAAACTGGAAGATGTATGTTATAAAACGATTAATAATGGTAAATATTATGGATAGTGTAAAGATGCCATGAAACGAATAGCGAATGTAAGCATGATATGAAGATGCTATGGAGCTAGTGATGATGGTACACATGGTATGAAAATGATATGGAGCGAGTGATCATGGTAAGCATGGTAGACACGCTACAACCCAACCTCGAAATCGCGAACAATAAATCATCTGTTTCGAACAAAATTGCAAACCTAGGAATATGAGCCAAATATGGATACGGATTTTGCCCTTGATGGCGTGCCCTTGATGGCGTGCCTTTACCAGTCTGCTCCGACTTCCGGTACCTCTGGTCACTCATACAAGGCAACGGAGAAATAGATCGGGACGTGAAGCACCAAATCAACTCAGGGTGGATGAAGTGGCGGCAGGTTACGGGAACGATCTGCGATCCCCGAATCCCCCTCAAATTGAAGGGCAAAATATACAAAACCATAATAAGACCTGTTGTCATGTACGGTTCAGAGTGTTGGGCCACAAAAGGGACCGATGAGAAACGACTACATGCAGCTGAGATGCGAATGTTGAGATGGATGTGTGGTGTAACTAGAAGACAAGATAAGGAATGAGTATATTAGAGGAAGTTTGAAAGTAGCACCTATGACAGAAAAATTACAGGGTAATAGATTATTACGGGCATGTGATGCGGAGAGACGAGTGTCATGTTACGAGACGAGTGTTAAGTATGAATGTGGATGGCTGCGGTAGGAAAGGAAGGCCGAAGAAAAGATGGATGAATTGTGTGAAGGATGATACGTGTAAGAAAGGAGTGACGGCTAAGAGAGATGAATGGAAGAGGATGACATATTACGATTATCCCCTTAAAAAGGTGTCCGCATGTTAAGAAGGACCATATTACAGGATGTTAGGAAAAGTATAATTAACCTTTATACTAGCCATCGGTACTAAACTGCAATCTTCTTCTTATCGAGTGGGCTGCAAAGCCCTGGTGTCAGAGTTTATTCAAACCGCCTTACGTCCTCTGACGTGGTTTTTATGTAACGACTACTACCACCAGTGATAGTAGCCGGGACCAACAGCTTAACGTGCCATCCGAAGCACGGAATCATCTTTTTTTTCAGACAATCAGGTGACTCAGCCTGCAATGTCCTAACCAACTGGGGAAAAACGCACAAAGTGACATTTCACTAGGTGCCCCCCGTGGGAATCGAACCCACGACCTCCGTGTCAAGAGCCCAATGCTCTAACCATTAGACCACGGAGGCAGTACCTACTGAAACTGAACTGAAACTAGAAACTGCAATACCTACTCGATTCAAACTGTTTCAAACGTATGGGACAGCAGAATTTTTGTTCTGACAGGTTTGCTTCCATAGTAAAAGTTGTTCAGTTTGATGGGTAGAGTATGCAGTTTTTACTTTTACCTGTATCGCTTGTTGAGTCGCCTTGTTTGTAGGTAAGTAGATACACTACCTACGTAAACATCCCTAGATAAAATAATTAAAAGTCCACAGTGTCTCAGAAAAACATCGTCTCAAGTTAAAAGTGAATAAAAACAACGCGAGACGTTGGTAATAAAAAGTAACATTTAATTACGCGACAGGCAATTTAATTCATTTATAGTTCTTTTTGTTTTTATTTACGCGACGCGCCGGCGCGGTGTTTTTATTAAAAAACATAAATTTTATGCGAAAAAGCGTTTATAATTAATTTACTTACCCACTGTAGCATTAATTACTAACTAGAAGGAGAACTACGTGATACTTTTGTCATATTGGTCTGGTTGGTTGGTTTGTTTGATTGATCTGTTATTAAAACCGCGCAAAAGCGTGTCGGACTAGAGCGCACAGAGGGTTCCGTACAATGTTACAAAAAAAATGTTTTTTTTTCCGGGTTCCTTAGCGCTGTCCGGAGTCACGTTGCAGGGTCTGCCTCGAACACTTGTCTCTCGCGTGGTGTTCGCGCGGTTCGCGTCTCAGCCTGCCACGAGGCTCCAAAATCCTTCTCAGTTGTTCTTACTCAAAAACAATCCTCGAGATTGGATAGACACTCCCTCAAATAACTTGACACTGGCGAAATCTAACAAGGAAACGCCATTAAATAAAAATAGAATAGAATAGCGCTGTCCGTCCGTCCGTCTGTCCTAGCTTTAGAGGGCTGTACACTATATTTCGATGAATAACAGGTAGCTGGTTGACATTTTCACGGAATATTATGTATCATTAGGTATGTTGGATTTGATGAAAAATAATAAAACATACAATAAGAAACGTGTTATTTTTTTTTTTGCTCTATCGTAAAAACTGCAATACATACCTAGTCAAACTTAGTGTGATCATAGTGTATACTCTAAGGTTTAACGAAAAATACCTAATAAAATCCGCCAAGCGTGTGCCGGGTTTGCGCTAAGGGTCTCGAAGGAAACATTTTTTTTAAATATTGTGTGCTGGTACGAAGCCCTTCGTGCGCTAGTCCGACTCGAGAAAATCTTCTACTACTCTTTAACTTTTAATTTAAATGCAGGGTTCTCGAGTGGTTTTCTCGGAAAGTGCAGCGTGGGTAGGCCCCTCACAAGGTGGACCGAGGACCTGGTGAAGGCAGCGGGAGCCCGTTGGATGAGGGCAGCGCAGGACCGGTCGTTGTGGCGATCCTTGGGGGAGGCATTTGTCCGAAAGTGGACGTCCATCGGCTGAGATGATGATGATAAAATACATGTGTAATACGTTTCGAAACTCTCATTTTGGGAATTCAAGATTATGAACTATGCCGCTTTAGAGGTAGGCTCCAGGGAAATTATAGTTTTGGGTCTAAACATTATTAATTTAGTCAATTTTAGTCCTCGAACGTGAACTTTACAAAATTCAAATCCAAACTATCGTATAGTTATTAAGGGGCTACCTGCCGGTTTTGGGTAATTTTGTAACCATTTTATTCATTAACTATGGCACTTTTTGAGCTGAAATTTAAACTGAACCATCTACATGATATGAGAAGTGATGTGGTTTTTCTAGAAATCGATTTTAATGAATAAAACCGAAGAAAAGGGACTCTAAAGTCACCCCTTTTTTTCCAGTTGTAACCATTTTACTCTTACATTTTTAATCGGAACAAAATGAAAATTTACTATATTGTTCACAATACAATTTAGAATGATGTGGTTTTTTTACTTTTCCGAAATTAATAAAAAATCATCGAATTTTTCAAAGAAAACAGCTAAATTCTGACCGGAGCCACGCGCTCTTTCTCATCGATTAGTATGGAGAGTGAGTGAGAGGAGAGTGGTCCACGACGGATACACCTTAAGGGGCCATATGTCCCGGAATTACGGGTTAGTCTACCAGGATCCCCTAGCCCGATCCCCCAGGGGATCCTGGTGAGGTGAACCGCATAAGTTCACCAGGATCCCCTTTAGGTAAAAGTGAGTAAAGGCGCTATCACAAAGGCGAACTAACAACCTGTAATTGATATCAAAATAAAAATACTATAAGTTCCGAAATAAACACATTTCACTAGTAGGTATGTGCGTATGCGCGTGTGTTGTGTGAGTTTGTGCGTGTTGGACCTGGGAAGGGGTCTCATATTTTTCATTTTTCTACAAGATTTATAGAAGTTACCGATACGAAATAAATACACAATATTTTTTGGATAGTTTTTTTTTTTTTTTAAATACCCGATTGAAATTACTTCACACGATAGAATTTCTTTTCGAAAAGTAAAGGAAATAACGCATTTTTAGCAATATTATCTTATTTTAAATATTATTGATTATAATTTGTGCTATAGTTGTTGTTCCCCGGATTGGAAGAGGGCGGGCTCAAGTCCAGCCTGAGACAAATTTTTCAATCTTTAATATAATATTATCTTAAACTAGAATATCTTGCAACCCTTTATGATTAGGTACTGAATTTTACTCACATATCACTAAGGCCCGATTCGACCAAACGTGAGTAAATTTTATTCATAGATTAAGTCGCCGGTTAAACTGATTTTGCGTTTTACCAACCCTAATCTAGGTGTAAAGCTGGACCGAGACTAATGAAATGTCAATGTCACATAATTAAAAAAAAATCTAAATTAAAACTGTGTAACCTCACATTGCAATAAGTACGGATACAACAATCTTTAGGTGGATTATACATTCGTTCTTTTGTAGAAGACGAATGAAGTTATTTCGGAGTATACACCAAGAGTAAAATTGTTCCTTGTATAGTTACTCTTCTATAAATCAATGTTTGATCGAATCCGGCCTAAGTTATCTAGTGAAATATTATTTTTTTGTCAATAGTACGGTACTTTTATCAATTCTTTTTAATCGAAAATACGGTACACTTTTCGGAAGACTGGGCAATCGCGTTTCTCATAGAAAATATTCGTCTGAATCTGTGGCCCCTTAAGTGGATACTGTAGTAATTTCATTCATTTCCCAATGCTGAAATTCAACTACGTTTAACTATTGATTGGACTTCCATATTGGTTGCTGTTAATACAAAGTAATCTACGGGGTATAATAGAAGAGGGTAGTAAAATTTTAAGGGGTGCTTCAGAACATCAAATAACTTTCACTATGAAGCCAACATTAGAAATCGCGAAGAAATCCTCTTCGTTCCTTCGTTCGTCCGTTTTTGACGGCTTGCGAGGAGACCATGGAGATGAAGCATCTCCGTGGTCGAGTAAATGCAGTCTCTTTTCAAAAAATACACTGAGGGTAACTAAAATCTCATAGTAACTTGAATCATGATTTTCTCAAAATCCTCGGTGCCGATTTTGATGCGCCTTTCAGTGAGTCATGAGGAAAGAAAGGTCTCTCAACAAATATACCACACTCCCATCTCTATTGGTTCATAGGCCACTCTCCATACAAAGTTGCCCAGTCTCTTTTGCTAACAAATAATAAAATTGACAAAAAGTTAAAAATTAAGTGGGGCCCTCATAAATTAATAAGAAACTAGTTTTTATCTACTAGTGGGAAAGACAGCGTTTTTTCTTCTCGCTTTATCGTAAAAACGGTAATACATACAAGCGTCAAACTTAGTGTGATTATAGAGCATACTCTACAGTGTAACAACAAATAATAAAAACCGGCCAAGTGTGAGTCGGTCTGCGTTAAAGGTCCCGCAGAAAAAACGTTTTTTGTAAGTTGTGTCTTTGTTCTGTGGTACGGAACCAAACTCAAACTCAAAATAATATATTTAATATAGGAGCTTGAAGCACACCTATTAAACGTCAATTCTTTTTTAAGCTACCACCGCGTCGGAACATGTTGTCGCTGTAAAGAGGATGCGGCCAGAAACTGCCTCGGTACGGAACCCTTGGAGTACGAGTAGCCCGACTCGCACTTGACCGTTTTTTTTTTCTAAATAAGTAGTTTTATATAGTTTTTCTAAATATCAATTCTGTATAATACACTTCTGTTACAGTTAGGTATATGTAGTTTGATCGATCGAAGTAATGTAATAGCATAGACATATTACTCCAGCGATGGACAAGCTCGTTCAAACAAACAACATTTCACACAAAACAATACAAAATGACACATTGCGGTCTGTCATTGCCATAGTGACGAAGTGAACTCGGGAACATCAATCAGGTGCGTACACCACATTCAAGTGGAACATGTTGCTTCTAAGGAAGGGCAAGTCTATCGCTAGAGTTTAGGTCTATGTGTAATAGTGTAGATTTCTAGCCAACGATTTCTCAACGACAGGTGCAAACAATAAAATTCTAGAATTCAATAAAGGACTTTGAAATATATTTTATTACCTACATCTTTAATGACAGTCAAAGTCACAATAAAATTAGTAAATTATCGTCTAATAAACATTTATTGCCCTCAAGATAGTAATAATGTTCTCTAGCAGTAAAATAAGAAATAATGTCGGATAACGTCCGTATAATGGCGATATTACTTTTGCGCTTTGACTACTTATATGAGGACTAGTTACGCGTCGTAATTCCACTAACAAACATTTCTGCGAAGTTCTGCGGGGGGCGAGGTTACATGAAATCCGCAACTTTGGATTTTATTCCCCATAACTTTAGATTCGAAATTTGAATGTTATAAATCATGAAAAACGGTGTCGTGTAAATCCCAAACGTTCGAAGTTATTGTTCCGCAATTATAGGCTGTCGCGTTTTGTGTTATGGCACGTTATGGTATAAAATCGTGTGTAAATGCGTAAGATTTCTTGATCTTGTGCGTTGGCAGAGGGGAAATGATAACGCGAGGCGGGTCCCTATATGTAGGTATAAATCGTCTAGGTAAGTCATGGGGTTATGTTAAGTTATTATATTATTGTTACGCTTGTTTTTACATTCTTAGTATTGTTCGTATGTTTCAAGTGCTAAAATGTCTGAACGTAAACATCCACAAATAGTTTGTACCATTAAATTGAGAGTATTACAAAATTTATCAGTGTCAAATTATTAAAACGACTAATTATAAAAATGCTCACAGATTCACAATGTACCTACTTACGTATCATCGAGTTCAAGTCAGATACCTATTTAAAAACGAACCCCTAACATACTTTTTTTTTATTTTCTTTTTGTCAATTTACTTACCTACTTACATATCGAAATGAACCCTACTTCAGTGTCACCATTTGTTTTTAGAGGATTCGGTATGTTTAAGATTGTTTTAAAAGAGGAAAAACAAAACAATCCCACATAAGAAGTAAATTATGGGTCAAAAGCAAAATGTCACATTCGCAAAATGTCACATTCATTAGCTTCGTTTTTATTTTATTAAGTAACAGGTACAAACAATTTCAATATAAAAATTCAGCGTTTTGGACAAATGTCCAAACATTATTTTCAAACTTTTGTATAGGATAAATTGCCAAATTTAAATTAAAATTAAGGTAAATTGGCATACCTACTACTAAATAACTAACAAAGCCTTAAAATAAGTGAAAAACCAATGTTTCAGTGTAAGCCAAAATCTATCGGGATTTCAACCTTAGGTACACACGGCGACACATCAAGCTATACAAAACCAAAATAAGCTGGCCGGGCGTCATTATACGTTACTCGACCTAAGCGCGGCCAGCTTATTTTGGTTTTGTACCTATAACTTGCTTGATTTATACTCAGACTCAACTTACGCTCAAAAAACGTATCTGTATCTCAGCCCTAGTGTCTTACTTTCACATTTTTCAATAAACCAAACCAATTGTCACACAACCTTCGACTGACAACCTTAAATAAATAAAAACTTGTGTAACTACACAAGTGGTCTTATTGGGAACACACGACAAACCTTCAGAAAATGACCAACAATGCAAATAGTTTAAATTATGATCACTTATTGGACTATTTAGTCTCATAACAGTCTGTGCATGCAGTGTATGTAATTTGTATTTGTAGCCGAAAGGCTAAACATGAAGGACTTTGTAAAACCTGACATCTACTGTAATGAATACTCAAGATTCACAAATAAATTATTCTTATTCTTCTTATTATTATAATAAAAAAATAAATAAAAAAAAAACTTTATTGAGTTACTAAATTAATGATTCAATTCGGTGTAGCCCTGAGTCCTAAACTAGTAAACTGTGTGTCCGGAATCAGTAAACATTTATAACTTAAGCTCGAACAAGCTTTTCTATTTGTGAAAACAATTGCCAGTTTAAAATGAAGATTTCGAGAAGTAGTTAACAGTCGTATAAAAGTTGTATTAGAAACTATTATGAACTTTTGCTTCCTTGAAACTGTCTGCGTAAAATTGTAGAGTCAAATACTTAACCTCTTTGTCAATTTGTCTGTTATTGGCTAAAAGTTTTAGCCAAAAGACTAACTTGAAATCATATTATGAATAGTTCGATCATTACTATTCACATTCTTGTCAATTCTATTCAAAGATAAACCTCAAAATTCTATTATACGACTAAGTAAGGAGACTTTTAAAATCATAACCTCTAGTTACCAACTTAGTTGAAACTTAAACAATCACTTACCGTAAACTTAAATACAAAAACACTGCACAAAATTCACTATAACCTCAAAACCTGACAGCTGATTAAACAAAATGGCTGCCGATTGCCAGTTTTTTCTCAGTTTCGGAACACGGACATGCTCCTTTTGATTTTATTTAAATTTTTTACCGTCGACACGTCCGCTTCTGTCGGCGGTTGCTACAAGACTGGCTTGGCTTGCCTTGAATACATGATGATTGGTTAGGATGCGTACACGCAGGTCACGATTCGTTGGAGAAGGTGGCTTTTGTATTGAGATGGTAAACATTAAACTTGTTGGCAGTCATGAGTAAATAGACAAAGGCAATAAGGAGAACTAAAAGAATCTCAAATAAGGAGGACCTCTGATCATCAGTAGCCACTGATTTTTGAAGAGTTCATGCGTCATACGTGAGAGGTCTGGAGGGCGATTGCGCTAATTTAAAACATCAAAGTTCAATCCTAATCCAATTTCAGTTCTAATCACATTCATCATCATCATCATCTCAGCCGATGGACGTCCACTGCTGGACATAGGCCTCCCCCAAGGATCGCCATAACGACCGGTCCTGCGCTGCCCTCATCCAACGGTTTCCCGCCGCCTTCACCAGGTCGTCGGTCCACCGTGTGGGGGGCCTACTAACGCTGCGCTTTCCGGTACGCGGCCGCCACTCGAGAACCTTCCGGCCCCATCGGCCATCGGTTCTGCGAGCAATGTGCCCCGCCCACTGCCACTTTAGTTTAGCAATTCTTTGGGCTATGTCAGTTACTCTGGTTCTTCTGCGGATTTCTTCATTTCTGATCCGATCTCGCAGGGAAACTCCGAGCATAGCCCTCTCCATTGCCCTTTGGGTGACTTTCAGCCTTTTTATGAGGCCTTGAGTGAGCGACCACGTCTCTGTTCCATATGTCATCACTGGCAACACACACTGATCGAAGACTTTCGTTTTAAGACACTGCGGTATTTGGGACGTGAAGATACTCCGCAGCCTCCCGAACGCTGCCCAGCCGAGTTGAATTCGACGGTTGATCTCTTTCTCAAAGTTGGACCTACCTAACTGAATAGTTTGACCCAGGTAAACATAATTGTCAACAACTTCGAGCGCAGAGTTTCCAATTGTTACAGGTCTAATCACATTACAATCCAATTATTTATTCAACTGTATTAATTCCGTATCGCACTAAACTTGACTTATTTACTGAGTGACTGACAGCCTATAACGTTTGAGCCATCTGTCAAAACGGCTGTCATGAACTGTACCGCGATTAGCGCAATACCAAATGTGTCAGAAGCTAAGCTGCGCACGTAGTCCAATCATGGTTCAGTTGTGATTTATTTACCGCAATCGCCTTCCTGGTCAAGTAACAACAATGAAAAATGTCGATTAGTTTCTATTCGTTATGGCACCACCGCTTACATAGATCGACAGTTCTAGTCTAGCAGAGTGGTAAGAAATTTCGAACTCACTTCGATCGCTCTGGTTTCGTTTTTTCCAGACTGCTTGCTGCTTGCTGTAATAGATTTACAGAGTTCTGGCCCAGTCAAGTAACTGCGCTGAAAAATATCGAGCTCGCTTCGCTCGCTCCCAATTTTGAATTAAGTTAAATACTACAATAATTATTTCAATTATTGGCATGAGTATAGATGCGGAAAATTTTCATTTATGGGTATGGTCAAAAAGAAATTCCATATTTATCAATGTCAAGATTTCATTGCTTTACTTTGATGATCATTTCCTAAACCAAAGCGAAAATATTTGAAAACCACTAAAAGTTGAAATACCGCCTCCTCCGTGGTGTAATGGTTAAGAGCATTGGGCTCTTAACTCTGAGGTCGTGGGTTCGATTCCCACGGGGGACACCGTATGTCACTTTGTGCGTTTTTCCTCAGTTGGTTCGGACATTGCAGGCTAAATCCA
Organism: Agonopterix heracliana; assembly: GCA_963693445.1. NCBI lineage: Eukaryota > Metazoa > Arthropoda > Insecta > Lepidoptera > Depressariidae > Agonopterix > Agonopterix heracliana. The sequence goes on from OY856334.1 coordinate 2,321,803, forward strand.
CCTGATTGTCTTAAAAGAAACATGATTCCGTACTTCAGAAGGCAAGTTAAGCCGTTGGTCCCGGCTACTATCTCTGGTGGTAGTAGTTGTTACATTAAAACCTCGTCAGAGGCCGTAAGGCGGTTTGAATAAACTCTGACACCAGCGCCCAACACGCGCCCTGACAAAGTGCTATCGCGCCCTAGCTCCCTTTCTTTTTGCGCTCGAACGAATGAGTTAGCAGGCGCGATAAAACGTTTATCGAGGTACCATGCCGCGGGCGCACGGCTTGCCCACGCGATAAGAAGTTGAAATACGTATAATACTCATTTAGAAAATTGAGCTCCATCATCCTGTAAAATTAAAAATTTTAGTAATTAGCTAGTGTATCGTTAAGTCGGTAAAAGAGAGTCACAACTGAAGCAGCATCCGTAGTCCATGGCAGTGTGCTATAGCGCTATCGTGCCTTAGCTCTCTGTCTATTTGTGCGCGAACGAACGAGATAAAAGGCGTGATATATTATCGTTATCGCGCGCATCATGCTACGGCTACTGGGTCGCGCTAGTAAAATGTCCACTGAATCACTAAACCGCGCTTCCTACTGAATCAAAATTGCACATTCGGCATCGTGCTAATCATTTGACTACAGTTTCATAAAGGCCTCCGCTCATTGCAGCGATATTATCGCAACCTGACGCAATCTCTTTCTACTAAATTCAGTGAAGGGCGCATGCGTGACGCGAATCGCGGAATTTATTTATTTATTTATTTATTTATTTAAAGGTTTGCTAACGATACATTCACAATTATACATATTTTTAAACACACAGTGGTTTTAAAGAAGATGAATACATCACTTATAAGCAAACACAACATTCACTATAAAATAACATAAGACAAAGCAATGTAAGACCAAATAAAATAAAACAAAACAATAACCAAAAAAAATGAAACATACAAGTCATTTAAAAAACGATTGCAAGGTAGCAGCCGTCAACCATGGGTTGGTTTTCTCAACTAAAAATTTGAATCTATTTATTGAATCGGCAAATATATCAATACTATGGTTCTGTGAATGTATATTGTTATAATAAATTATCATTCTATTTAAGGGACAAGTCAAGCGCAAGTTTGTGCGGAATGTAATTAAATGGAATAGTATACGTCTTTTTGTACACCTAACATTGCAATTTCGAGGAACGACTATATTAATTTGGCTCAATAATTCTGGGATTAGTAGCTTGCTGTTGATAATTTTATGAAAAGTTACTAAATCAACGAGGTTCCTACGGTGTTCCAGTGAACTCATCTTGAAGTGAGATAATCTTGTCACATAATCTGTGTCCTTGGAACATGCTCTGTCTTTGTATCTCATGTACCTCGTAAACTTTCATTGGACCTTTTCAATACGCTCGATATGGTTCTTATAGTAGGGGTTCCACACTGGAGACGCATATTCAAGCACACTGCGAACATATGAATTATACAAAACTTTGAATGTATGCGGACTCTTAAAATCGCTACAAATTCTTTTAATAAATCCCGACATTTTATTTGCTTTTGCTACTATAATGTCAAAATGAGCCGTAAAAGATAGTCTACTATCCAGCTGTACACCTAGGTCACGAATTGTGTTCACTTCTTGTAGTCGAGTACCATTCAAAGAGTAAACGGAACGAACAATATTGTAATTTTTTGTAAACTTAATGTGGTAACATTTTGTGGCATTTAGAACCATTTTATTCGAAATGCACCACTCTTGCACAGCCGAAAGGTCTGCTTGCAGAAGAGCAACGTCATTTGATCCTTTGACGGGTCTATACAGTTTCAGGTCGTCGGCGAAAAGGGAACAAGTACTATGTTTTATTGACTTGACTATGTCGTTTACGAATACCAAAAAGAGCATTGGACCCAAGTGCGACCCCTGGGGAACCCCTGACGTTACTGCGTACGGAGGAGACGTGTAACCCTTTGCTACAACCCTCTGATTCCTATATGTCAAATATGACCCTAGCCATCGTAGCAAATTGCCGTGGATTCCGCACAACATCAACTTATGGATCAGAATCGCGTGATCTACTTTGTCGAAAGCACTGCTGAAGTCCGTATAAATTGCATCTACTTGTAAACGAGCGTCTATTATAATGCCTAAATCAGTTACATACGATGCTAAGTTGCTAACCGTGCTTTTACTACTACAAAACCCATGTTGGTTCGGCTCCAAAATTATTTTACTGTGAGCCGTTAGCAATGGGCAGATAAGTTGCTCGAACACTTTAGAAAAGATTGACAATATTGATACGGGGCGATAGTTTTTGGCATCTGATGGGTCACCCTTCTTAAAAATCGGTATCACATTGGCTGTTTTCCACTGTGATGGAAATTGACCAGAAGAAAGAGAGCTGTTAAAAATACATAGCAAGGGATAGGTAAGGTTATCCGCACAACTTTTAATAAATATAGGTGGTATACCGTCTGGTCCTGATCCCTTACTAGCGTCAAGTTTTTTAAGAATTGTTAATACGTCCCTCTCCGAACATATGGCCTTACATAGCGTGTGTTGCGGAAAGTAACAGCTCCCTTGCTCGGTATCGTAATCGAAGCGACTGCTATTAGAATCATAGACAGATGAAAAACGTGTAGCAAAAATACTACAAATACTTTCCCCTGTGGAGGCCGAAGCTCCGTCCAATTTAATTTCGGAGGGTATAGTGTTAGCGCTTTTCCTTTGGGATTTCACAAATGACCAGAACTTTTTAGGATTATAGGAAATGCTCCGTTCCATGCTACGCAGGTAGTCTCTATAACAGCAATCTATACTAGTGCGAGCTCTATCACTTAATAATTTATATTCTAGCCCATCCCTAGGATTCCTATAAGTTTTAAATCTTTTTCTGAGTTTTTCCTTTTCGTTTAGCATCTTCACTAGATACCTTGGGAACCAAACGGGAAACTTGCTGCTTTTCGGTTTAGCTTTGGGGACATTTGACTCAATAACGCCACGAATAGCCATATAAAAACAAGAAACCATAGCATCGACATCCTCGCGGCTCCCAAAAACAGAAGCCCAATGTATTTTACTTAATTCGGAGTTAACCAAACCATAGTCAGCTTTCCTAAAATGAATCGCTGCAGTGTGTAAGGTGTCGCGATATCGCTGTCGATAATATCGCTGCAATGTGCGGAAGCATTCAATCAATTAGTTTATGTCAAGTGTAGCGCGATGTATGATCTCTGGAATTGGCTCTCTAATAGCCATGCTTTTTTTTCTTATTGCTGTCTCCCGTTTGCAATGAAGGGAAGTCAGATATTTCTTTTTCATACTCCTCCTATCTTCTTTGATTAATTCATGTCGGGTTCCAAGACAGATTAGAGTCATCCCCCGGGCTCGCTGGAATTCATTGTCTAGTGTTGTGAATGGTCGCCGCGTTGATCCTGGTTCACAGGAGTTACAGTGGTGGGAATGTGTGGTGGGCCTAACTAGCGCGATACCAAATTCCGCATGGCTGAATCAACACAGGATCACAACCAAAACTGAATATTAACTGAATCAATTAAGGCTATATTTATTATACGAAAAGTATTAATTTCATAATTATGATAGTGTTGTAGTGCAAGTCCGATAATACGTAATTCGGTATGTCAAGTTTTTTTTCTGGAGGGCTGAATCGAAAACCATTTCGAGATAACTGTCTCAATAATCATATTTTCTACGTCAAAGATTTTAAAATGAAAGGATTACAAATATTTTTAATAAAATAACATAGTTTTTCGGTACGTCCAGTGACGTCACTGGCATACCTGTGAACTAAAAATAATAAAACTTCTTTACGTAGCACTCGTTCGATCAAAACTAGAATCAGGCTCATGCGTGTGGAATCCCCATGAGTCAACATACACGTTAATGATTGAAAAGGTCCAAAAACGTTTCGGTCGAGGCCTCATGTAAGCTGTACGTGCCAGAAAACCGTACCAGGTTCCGACCTACCAGCGTGCGGTTGCTGTGGGAGGGTCGCACGCGTACGGTGGCGCTGCAGGCCTCGCCCGTGTGTCGCGCCGTGCACGCGCTTAACGAGCTGCTTGTGTCGCGGCCGGAATGTGACTTGTTTGCGGATGGATGGAAGAAGATTGAAAGAGAATGTATGGAATTTTGTGAGAGATTTTAAGTTAAGTCGTTTTTATTTGTTTAAAATTTTGATTGTTTTGTATCTAATATTTTTATTGTTTCGAGTAGCTATTTTGTAAGTAAGTAATGTGTATAACGCTTAGCATATTTTGCTGTAATGTTATTCACGTATTCATTTAATAATAAATAAATATATTAATTAGTAAAAAAAAAAAAAAAAAAAACTCCTTGTTAAACATAAAATCAACTTGAAATACCCGGCCATTAAGAAAAAAAATACATTCACAATGTCAGAATTTGACATTTGATGTTGCCGTATCTGTTTCCAGCATAGAGTTAGAAAGAGGAGGCACGTTTTATTTTTTTTTAATATAGCAGTAGGTAGTGTTTCTCCATGGAGTTCGAATTATTTTATCTCCACCATTTTTGCACTTAGAGATTACAGATCAAAATAATTAAAAATTAAATTTATATTGATAAACTCGATGAATCGCAATAAAAATGAAATAGGTGTCTTAAAATTATGTCTTCTATCCGTAAAAAATATAAAAATGACGACCAAAAAAAACTTGACATACCGAATTGCCAATTTAACTCGCAAAATGTCCAAATTGGACAAAGTCCAAATTGGTCATGTAGCGACTTTATTATGAACGCACCTTTATATTTCCCGAATAACATTGCGAAGTGAGAGCCGTTGAAGGCTGTGCACCCTACCAAAGCTAAACGTCGTAACTTTACTTACATTAACGTAGTAATATCTATCTTATGTACTGGAGATAAAGTCGAAGATTAACTCCGAAGCTTTTCAATTAGCTTTCGTGTCTGTATTCTTGTCTGATTGCACAATTTTTAACTTAAACTCGATTGGAATTGGACTTTTTATTGTTTTAAAAATATGATTTTGGAAATAAGATTACAAGTTTTGTAATAAATTGTTGTTTTAACATAAATTCACGGCCGTAAACTTTCGGGGTGGTCGAAAATATTGGTACAACCAAGCTAAAACACTATTAGATACTTTTTCCATGAACTCATAGGTTATTGCTACGATTGTTTACAACGCGGTGCAGCGTGTCCATACGCCATTTCCTCCTGTATGTGTTTGTGTAATACGAGGTGACTAAGGGATAAGGGAAAGGGGAACGATCGTGGTTATTTAAAATATTGGTGTTCGGTGGAGATCAGTGGGAGGACATTTGCCTTTTGGCAGGTATCTTCAATGTAGTTTGCATAGAAAGTGCAGCCATCTATTATTACGTTCTGCAAACTACGAAAAAAAAAGATTTTATGGTCTATGTCAATGTCAAATTGCCAAATTCCCAAGATGGCTGCCTATTTGTGTTATGTGCGTGTTGTTTGTAGTTTTAGTTCAATTTCGTGACGATTTAGTGATGTTCTGGAGTTTCTGTTGTTCTCTAACCAATATACAGATTACAGAAATAGTAGGGAGACTGAAATTTAACTGGATCGGTGCGGGATTGAACGAAAACTAGCATTCAAAACAATAATATGTATCCGTATGAGTAGATATAAGTAGGTATGTATAGTATAGGTTTAATAACAGAATGGGAACATAGATGGAGTTAGGTAGCTTTCAATTTGACATAAGGTGGATGCATAATGTTGCCAAGAGTGGGTTCTCTTTTCTAATATACTTATATTACTCTTTGGTGGAGATACAGTTAAAATTCAGTTCTGGTTGTGTGTCGATTCACCTGTGCGGAATTTAGTGTCTCGCTTTTGACTTGTTTAGGTACTCAGCTATGCGGAATTTAGCGTCTCGCTTAAATTTTGACTTGTTTAGGTACAATGCGTGATCGACAGCGCACCGGTAGGTAACGAATTAGTATCGATCCAGTTACGACTTAAGGCCAGGTTATCCAAGTGCAAGCGTCTCTTTCTTGCAAGCATAAGTTTGCAATTAGCTATCCCGCTCCAATTGAAAGCAGGATCGCAAAAAAACGTGTTTTTCATCAATATCTTTGCTCATGGGTAATAAATATTTAATGTATTTAGTTAAGTACAAGAATAAAAAGTTAAATATCAGTAGTTTAATCATAGTATTGAAAAAACATAACAATAAGGGGTAACTTTGGGATTTTTTTCTATCTATTAAACTTAATCTAATCGTGTAATTGAGAACGGTCGCCTATTAGCCAGATCCTTAAATAAGACATAATTGGTTTTCAGACTTTAAAACACAGTTTAAAACACTTTCGTTCGTGTTCAAAAAACGGCCTCGACCGGATAAAGCGTCTTAAATTGTTATCAACTTATTAGCGCGATACCGAATCCGTAATAAGTAATTTGTTATTCGGGTCAGTGACGATTCATTGGGCATTTGGGGCTACCTGCCGGTTTTGGGTAATTTTGTAACCATTTTATTCATTAACTATGGCACTTTTTGAGCTGAAATTTAAACTGAACCATCTACAGGATATGAGAAGTGATGTGGTTTTTCTAGAAATCGATTTTAATGAATAAAACCGAAGAAAAGGGACTCTAAAGTCACCCCTTTTTTTTCAGTTGTAACCATTTTACTCTTACATTTTTAATCGGAACAAAATGAAAATTTACTATATTGTTCACAATACAATTTAGAATGATGTGGTTTTTTTACTTTTTCGAAATTAATAAAAAATCATCGATTTTTTCAAAGAAAACAGCTAAATTCTGACCGGAGCCACGCGCTCTTTCTCATCGGTTAGTGGAGTGTGAGTGAGAGGAGAGTGGTCCACGACGGATACGCCTTAAGCATTGATCGGCTCCAATGTTTCTTTATGCTGTGTTTTTGTGTAGATACATACCTACGTCATCCTCTTTAGATATACAGGGTGTAAGGAAAAGTATCATTAACCTTTAAACCACATACTCTACACATACAACTGAGCAACTTTTACTACGGGAGCAAAGCGATCGGATCCAACGATATTAATGGCACGGACCTGAAAAAAAGACGGACGTAATCTAGTCTAATCATGAGGGAAGCACCCATTTATTTTTGTGTGCGTGCTGACGCACTGTCACGCGGTACAAAATGGTGGAGGGTTGTAGGACCTACGCCTAGAACTGGTGCATCTGTGTGAGTGTAGGTCCCTTGTAGAACAAACGAATATGTAGGACCTTGCATGCTTCATATCTTTTTAGTGTCACATTACGTCCGCCTTTTTTTCAAGTCCGTGATGAATGGACTAAAGTTGTCTATGATCGGAGCAAAAAAAATCTACTGTTGCATACATTTGAGTCGATTAGGTAGTAGGTACCTACCTATTGGACTTTAGTATGGGACAGCTGATTTTTTTTACTCTGATCCATTCATAATGGCTTTTATTGGAGGAAATAAAAGCCATACGCAACTAATAATTATCCTCTTTGTGTGAAGTCGGTTAGAAAATGTAAATTTCTCCTCATTTCGGCACTCTCCGATAGTCGTCCGATCATCCTAAAAACCTGTTTGCGGTCGTTGACCTTTCGAAAGTTGTCTGGATGCATTCAACTCATTAATTAATATCAGTTCGAACTCATTGGTTTACTCGTGCCATACAAAGTTAGTGAAGCAATGAAAAAATACGATCTACGTTTTACAAACAAGAAACGATAACGTCTTTACCCCACTAAACACTAAACTCAAACTCAAAATGTTTTATCCGAAATAATGTCACATTACGGTTAACAGCAGCCGTGGTGGTCCAGTGGTCCAGTGATCTTGTAACCTTGCCTGCCATGCAGGAGGCGATTGTTCGATTCCCGTCCAGCAGTGCGATTTTTGAAAATCATACGAGCGGTTCGGCAGTAGAAAGATGCATAATCTCCATAGTAATTCTGACATTTTCTACTGCCGAACCGCTCGTATGATTTTCAAAAATCGCACTGCATACTTTTGATCGAAGCGTCCAGACCGACCCGTACCAATGAGCTTTTGAAAGAAAGAAAGAAAGAAAGAAAAAATATTTATTTGGATCTCCGACACACATTCAATCTTTTACATGACCAGAGAGATACATTTTTGTAAAATATTAATAACAGAATAACTTTTCGGAATTTTATGTACGATTGTAACTTGTAACACCACTGGCTTTCGGTGAAGGAAAACATCGTGAGGAAACCTGCATGCTTCAATTTCGAGGCATGGTTTGTACCCACTGTCCATTATACCTATAAGTGACGACGGGCTCACCACCCGTCACACTGGACAGAGTTTACGTTACTGGTGAAACGTGGATGTTCTGAGGTTTCAGAATATCTCTGACTACCCCCTCGGGGAATATAGTCGTGAGCATAATATGCTTATACTTAGGATAACTTTCAGATGTCATTTTTTTGACTAAACCACCCCAGTTACGCCTAGCGGGCGCGATTCTCCTTTACGACAAAAACAACGCTATGCTACGTACTATAATAGGTTTGTGGGGGCTTGCCATAGATGTCAACACCTACAAGTTATAGCAAAGAAGCTAACAGATGGCGATACCGTCGCTCTCAGAAATATGCTCCATACAAAAACAACGTTCACCGTAAATACGTAACTCGTAACCTACTACAAATAAGGTTCACAATCGAATGCGAGACATAAATTCGCTAGGTGAATACAATAACGACACAATAAAAAAAAAAGCGATTTCGAGAAAATTGCGTTTAAAGTTGCGTCGAATGTACTACGCGCGAACAGATTTAAGTGACACTAGCGCCATCTATCGGGAAACCCTGTGAAGTAGCAAGTTAAGTCATTATTGCATAAATGGAACAGTTGGCGCAGAGCATGAATCCGCATCTAACTCGAATTTGCCAAATTTTGACTTGTGCCGTTATTGTATTCACCCAGCGAATTGCGCAACAGAAATAATCACAGAGATTCGATATATATAAGGTCCAACTAAGAACTGTTGGACCACGGCCTGTCCCCAGGCTTCACACTAAGCCTGGTGGAAGATCTTCCCTTTTCAATGGAGGAACATTCCCAAGTAGCACCTCCATAGGTTTATATTGTGTTACTTTGACTATCCGCCACCGCCACACTTCCCTTCTCTATACAGGGTGTAAGAAAAAGTATCATTAACCTTTAAACCACAGACTCTACCCATCAAACTCTACAACTTGTAGATACTATGGGAGCAAAACGATCAGAGCAAAAAAAAAATCTGCTGTCCCATACGATTGCGTCGAGTAGGTATTGCAGTTTAGTATGGGACTTTTTCTTGCTCTGATCGTTTTGCTCCCATCGTAAAAGTTGTTCAGTTTGATGGGTATAGTATGTGGTTTAAAAGTTAATGATACTTTTCATAACACCCTGTATAAACCGAGCTTACATATTTTTTTGTGTTCAATATTGTGTTTACCTTGTCGGCGATCCTAAAGAAATAAAATAAAATAAAGAAATAAAATAAAAATACCGTTCACCCTGCATAGGTACATAATTATTATTAATTATGATTATGACCAACTGAGTAAATGTATGGTAAATTAAAATATGTATATAAAGGCTGGAAACAATACCTTTGTGTAATCATGATAATCATATTATTAACTTAACAAAGTATTAAACTGACAAAGAAACTACGCCAAAATAATAGTTATTTGTTATGCTAGGCTGCAAAGTTGTTTTTCAGCGAAGGTTTCAAACAAAGGTACGAGACGCAAAATAACTTTGCTGCCGATCGCAACACAACTTTTCACCTCACAACAGCGAGGAAAATGCTGGCTGGATGCAAGAAAAAAAAAACGTTTTGGTGCAGTAAGGCGTTCTAGAACCCAGTCATATCTACCCAAGACATGACTTTCCTGGATCAGTCATCATCCTTATTCAAGCACGTATCCAGGGAGGAGGATAGATGGTGTTCCATATGTCCTCACTGGCTACTAAAACTTTAGTTTCATAGTTTCATAGTAATTTATTTGCATTCATGTACATACAGCATTAGGTGTTACAAGTTATAGCTAAAGAGAATACATGAACCCTGTCAGGGCACAGCAACATTTATGTTTGTTATTTATTACATTACATTAGTTACAATATTATGTCATCATGATTAATAATTAATAATTAGCGAAATTATAATTACACATTTATGTTAAATATCTGAAGTCAAAAAACGGTAAGTACAAAATGTCAAAAGAAACTTACAAATTATGAGTAGGTAAATTACAGTGTATCATGATAATTTGGCCACCTAAGCACTAGTATCATTAATAAATTCGTCTATAGTATAATAGCATTTCTCCAATAATATTTTTTTTAGTTTGTTGCGAAAAGTATGGTTTTTAGTTTGTGATTTTATTGATTCCGGGACTTTATTAAAAATATTTATCAGCCTATGCTTCGGGCTAGTTTTGAAAAGTTTCATGTTTGGTTTTGGAGGGAAAAGTTTATTTTTATGGCGTGTATTGTGGTTATGTGTTACTACTCTGGTGTTAAATTGTGTAACATCATTTCTTACGAATTGAGCTGCTTCGAGGATGTAGATACTCTATAGTTTTGAGACACTGCGGTTTTTGGGACTATGCGTAGGTATTATACAGGGTGAAATTGATATCATTAGCATCCTTTTAAACTAAGAGGCTACCCATCAAACTGAACAACTTTTACTATGGGAGCAAACCAATCGGAGCAAAAAGAAATCAGCTGTCCCATACTAAACTGCACCCGCCGCCGCTGCCTACATAACTCAAATGCGCATACAGAAATTTTTTTTTTACTCCGATTGGTTTGCTCCCATAGTAAAAGTTGTTCAGTTTGATAGGTAGACTCTTAGTTTAAAAGGATGCTAATGATATCAATTTCACCCTGTATAATACGCGTAGTCCCAAAAAACGCAGTGTCTCAAAACGAAAGTTTTAGTAGCCAGTGAGGACATATGGAACACCATCCTATCCACCTCCTTGGATACGTGCTTGAATAGGGATGTTGACTGATACAGGAAAGTCATATCTTATAAGGAATTAAAAAAAAAACGTCTCCCCTCCGGATATTCAAAAATTAATTTCACTTTAGTGTTTTTAAAAGATCTTTATTTAAGTAATACAATTTTTTTTTTCATCATCCCAATTATATAAGCAATGTAGGTAGGTAGATAATATTATTATGTGTCTTACGATCCGTAATCACGGGCAATTAAGTCCCGGACCTTTGGAAGGCGTGCATGGAGCCGAAGCCAACATGTAGAGGCCCGTTCAAGAGACAAGTTAATCTATGTAAGGGATACACATGGCGGATACCATCTCCGAGCGCACAACATGATACACACGGGGATGGTCCCCGCCAGGTGCAAAGACTATTGGAGTGCGGCTCTATGGCCGCGATGGAAAAATAAGGTCTAGGGCTATAGAGGTGAAAGTTGGATGGATGGATACTGGTCTATGGGAGGAGACTAACGGACGCCTGCCATGACAACTAGTCCCAAAATTGTAAATAGAGCAGGCGGTGACTCGCCGACTCGTCGAGTGGGCCCCATAAAACGGCCGCACGCACAAAGTGCGACAATGGGGCAACATCCCATTGAGCGGCTAAAGGTTGTCGAGAGGTGCGGCACCGGTTTCACCATCGCGGGGTTTACCCCCGTGAGCGGGTTTCCCCGTTATTACGCCATTACGTGCAATACACTTCCAACCTGGAGCATAGGTTCTGCTCTTGCGATTCTACTCTGGACGGCCAATGAAGGCAAGCCAGAGGTAGGGGGGTGTGTTTCTGTCTGTATGTGTGTGTGTGTGCGCATGTCTGTATGGTCACCCTGGATAGGGGTCCGCGGTGTCGCCACTCACCGTCAGCTCGCCACAAGCTGCCCCCGCGGGGTTATTATTATTATTATTAGGATAGGAAGATAATAATACAATTCTAGTACTAGCGACAGAACTATTCAGATAGAGTGTTAATCTATGTGGTCTAAAGGTGAATTATACTTTTCCTTACACCCTGTATAGGTCCCTAACTATTGTCGTGTTATATGATATAAAAGAAGCAACTGATAAAATATTCTCTATTCATATAATGCATTATATATTTCGTGAATAGATTCTAGTCGTGAGCATATTATGTTTAAGTGAATAGATTCTACAGTAGTGAGAAAACTGCAACTGAACAACGTAGGTAAGTTTCTGTGCTAGTGAATTTATTGAGTTAAATATATTTTTCACCTCACAAGCTCGGAAAGATTCTGTTTATCGTTCGAAATCTGAGTGCAAAAGTGTATTTTATCCGCTAGCGTGGAAAGAGTTTTTGAAATTCGAATCTGTCTATTCAATATTTTTGTATACCGCCAATGCACTGAAAATGCTTAATAACTATTTCATGACACTGGCCAGCACGAAAATAAAAACTTTTTGAAATGTACTTTTTAGCAATTAACTTTTTTTCCTCGCTGTTGTGAGGTGAAAAATTGTGTGTTTCGCTCGGCTGCAAAGTTATTCTGCGTCTCGTACCTTTGAAACCTTCGCTAAACGCTCAGGATTCTATTATTTGAACCACTCGCTTCGCTCGTGGTTCAATCCTAGAGTCCTTCGCTTGCTCAGGTTTCAATAAAAATACTCGCGCCAAAAAGCAACTTTGCAGCCTAGCATAACAAATAACTATTTCACCTCACAAGCTCGGAAAGATTCTGTTTATCATTCGAAATCGGAGTGCAAAAGTGCATTTTATCCGCTAGCGTGGAAAGAGTTTTTGAAATTCGAATCTGTCAATTCAATATTTTTCTATACCGCCAATCCACTGAAAATGCTTAATAACTATTTCATGTCACTGGCCAGCACGAAAAAAAAACTTTTTAAAATGTTCTTTTTAGCAATTCACTTTTTTTCCTCGCTGTTGTGAGGTGAAAAGTTGTGTGTTTCGCTCGGCTGCAAAGTTATTCTGCGTCTCGTACCTTTGAAACCTTCGCTATAAGCTCAGGTTTCAATACAAGTAGGTACTCACGCCAAAAAACAACTTTGCAGCCTAGCATAACAAATAACTATTATTTTATTTGGGTAGCTTACAGCTATGAAACAAAAAGTTTATTGAACTTTAACGAAAAAGTTTACTGAAAAAGTGTCAGCATATTAAGAAGGACCCTATATTCGTCCGATAAACGAACGGAATATAGGGTCCTTCTTAATATGCTGACACTTTTTCAAGGGGATGATCAGACATTCAAACTGAACAACTTTCTCTATAGGACCAAAATCGAAATCGCGAAAAACAAATCCCATGTTAATCCCCATACATACTTAACTGCAAACCTACTCGAGCTACACGTACACATGGGACATCTGTTAATTTTCGCGATTTCGATATGCTGACACTTTTTCAAGGGGATGATCAGACATTCAAACTGAACAACTTTCTCTATAGGACCAAAATCGAAATCGCGAAAAACAAATCCCATGTTAATCCCCATACATACTTAACTGCAAACCTACTCGAGCTACACGTACACATGGGACATCTGTTAATTTTCGCGATTTCGATATGCTGACACTTTTTCAAGGGGATGATCAGACATTCAAACTGAACAACTTTCTCTATAGGACCAAAATCGAAATCGCGAAAAACAAATCCCATGTTAATCCCCATACATACTTAACTGCAAACCTACTCGAGCTACACGTACACATGGGACATCTGTTAATTTTCGCGATTTCGATTTTGGTCCCATAGAGAAAGTTGTTCAGTTTGATAGTCAGGGCCCTGTTTAATAAACGCGACAAATGACAAATGCTAGGACACTATGAAGCACTGCAAGTTTAGCGTCATTGCAACAAGCAATGTACTCCGAATTGTCATTGTCAATGAGCGTTTTTCTTTTTGTTTTCTAGGGGATCGATAGATGGCGTTACGGTCTATGCGAATAAACGTAAAAATTTAAAAAGTGTTTCTTTAAAATAATAAAGAGGAAAAAGATTATCAAGAAGATGCCAACGCATCTTTTGATGGCATACTTCATTATTTACTAATCATTTTAATCGAAAATTCGAAACTTTTACGCCTGACATGGTTGTATGGGCTCGATCCCTTGGCTTTCCAAAAAAAAAAGTTAGGATGTCGCGAACGGCTCTTTAAAGCGATAAACATGCCATCTGTCGAGTTTTTTAGGAACTAAATTTAAAAAAGAAAAGAAAAACACTCATTGTCGCGTTTAGTAAACAGGGCATCATCATCAGGGCAGGGATAATCCCCTTAAAAAAGTGTCAGGAGTCGCGTGGCTAAGTGGGAAACGAGTGGACGTGTCGGCTTGCGATTTAATTCGCCACGTGGCTCCGCCGTTTTATGGCGGTTTCGAGTGTGTGTTTTTGTTTAAAAACAGGGCTTTGAGATCGCCATATCCTATTAAAGCCTGACCAGAAATATAAAAAACCTGGTTTGGGGGCGCTGCAATCGATTACGTATAACCTGTCAGTGTTCCAAGTACAAAAATTAGTTCCAATGATTTTCCGCAACATGGCGAGGTTTTTTATATTTCTGGTCGGCCTTTCCCGTACAATATCTAATACATATATCTTCAACACTTTGACACTGGCGAAATCTAACAAGGAAACGCCATTAAATAAAAATAGAATAGAATAGAATAAAAGTCGTTGCGTTGTGGGTCTGCTATTGGGCGGTCGCTTGTCGGTTGTCCCATCCCCGGCCTACAGCGGAATTCCAGTGGTGGCTCAGGATATTGTTCTTTTATAAGAACAACCCTTGAAGTCACCAAAATATCAATATAACCGTACAACGTCAAGCACTTTTGCTACAAAAACTCGACATTGGCAAAATCATCTACACCAAGATGGATGCCATAACCTTAAAAATAGAATAGAATAAAAAAGTGTCAACATATAAGAAGGACCCTGTATTATATTGTGTGTAAATAAAGTGTTTTTATTTCAAGGTGGAGCAGTGACGCTTTGGTGCCCATCTGGATAAGCAATGGATAAAACAATGTTAATGAGGGTTGTGACCTCCGTTCTGGCTTTTATATTCGCTGATGGAGCAAATTTCACATCGGTAAACTGGTCATTGTATTCCTGCCCCCATCTTTAGCTATCGTCCCTACGTCAATTTACGGAGTTGTGAAAAGAGGGGTGGGGAAGTAATTATAAATGGTACTTTTAAACTGTCACCGGCATTTAGTGTCACGATAGAAAATAATTTCAGCATTTTCAATGTTTTTAGTTGGTTACAATATGTACACACGGCGACACATCAGGCTACGCACCCTATATACCCACAACTACACTACGTGTAAAACACAAAATAGTGCGGTAGAGAGCCTGCATAGACGCGGCTGCCGGCGCGGGCAACAACATACCGCACCCTCTCGCACGATTCGCAGCGTTCAACTTCTAATAGTTCAAAGTCCAAACAGGGTAGCCTGAGCAGACGCGGTGTGTACTTAGGTTTGTGTAGTTTAATCTCGGATACTTTTTTCGAGAATTTTATACTAGACTAGGCGTCCATAGTATTCTACGTCAATATCTTTAAATATCTTTTCTACAGACGAGATGTAACTGTGATGCCGCTACTGATGGCGCTCGTCCACGTCTTCAGAATCACGACTGACACATTCTTGGCCTTCAGAATTTTCTTTTAGCCTACTTTGTTCATGTTATTCACACAAATTATCATGTTTCAGATACCAAAACTTTTATCCACAAGTTCAGGGGTACCTGTTGAATACGGTGATCTGAACACCCTAAATTCAAACCTCATTTACAATGAATATTACATTGATTCTATAACAAATTTAGTAAGAATCAAAACTCCTGAAAGGATGTGGCATGCCAACGGAGCTGGTGCATTTGGTTATTTTGAAGTTACCAACGATTTATCAAGCATTTGCAAAGCAAAGGTAAATAATAATCAAGGATCGTGCAAAAGAGCACACAATCCACTCCACTACGCTACACTGAGTTGATCGTTAAATTGCTAGAGGATTATTTTCTATTCTATTCTATTTAAAAAAAATGGCTGCCATCATGTGATGATTTTGCCAATGTCTAGTTTATGTAGCAAGATTTGACGTTGTACGGTAGTTTATGTATTTTGGTGGCTTCAAGGATTGTTTTTTAAAAGAACACTATCTTGAGCCACCACTCGAGCTTCGTTGTAGGCCCGGGAGGGGGCAACCAACAATCAACGAGCAACTACCCAATAGCAGACAGCTACAACGCGACCGCGATCCTCGAGGATTATTTTCAAAATGTTTATGTATCTGGGACTAAATGCCTAACGTGCCACGGAGGTGCTCGAGAAGAAATGCAAAATTTTGTAAAAGACCGGGCCATTGAAATCTTCTTGCCTTTGTTTTCAGGTTTTAAATCAAGTTGGAAAACGGACACCTGTAGCTGTCAGGTTTTCAACGGTAATCAACGATTACGGCGGATCAGACAACATTAGAGATCGAAGAGGATTTGCCATCAAATTCTACACTGAAGACGGAAACTTCGACATCCTCGGACTAAACACTCCCACGTTTGTTCTGAAAGAACCAGCCAAATTTACTTCCTTTGTTTTTGCTCAGAAAAGAAATCCAGTATCAAACGTACCAGATCCCAACATGTTTTGGGATTTCCTGACATTAAACCCTGAAACATTCCAACTGTTCCTTCTTACTTTTGGAGATCGAGGCATACCTGCTGGTTACAGACACATGCCTGGTTACAGCGTCCATACCTACCAACTTGTCAATGCTAAAGGAGAATACAACTTTGTGAGATTCCATTGGACTCCCGATGCTGGCATTAAGAACTTGTTTGCCGACGAAGCCAAGCGAATTACTGGCGAAGATCTGGACTATGCTAAAAAAGATCTCTTCAACGCTATCTCTGACGGTAACTTCCCAAGCTGGAATGTAAACGTTCAGATTTTATCTCTCCAAGATGTCAGAGATGCTGATTTTGATGTATTCGATGTGACAAGAATCCTGCCTTCGAATATTTATCCTCTAACACTATTAGGTCGTTTGGTTTTGGATAGAAATCCAACAAACTTCTTTGCTGATGTAGAACAATTGGCGTTTAGTCCAGCTCATCTGGTGCCAGGGGTATGTGGAGCCCCTGATAAAATGTTTCAAGCCCGTCTACTAGCATACCGAGATGCGCAGTACTATCGCTTGGGAAGTAACTTCCATAACATACCTGTAAATTGTCCATTGCACGAAATTCACACATACACTCGTGACGGTATAGCCAAGAATGGAAGAGGTCAACCAAACTATTACCCGAATTCTTATAATGGTCCTGAACCTTATTACGAAAGGAATAAATGTGAATTAATCAAAATATATGAAAAAGAAGCTAATAATATTGATCAAATAACTGATTATTACATTGGAATGGCAGAAGAAGAAAAATGTAGAACGGTAGAAAATATTTTGGAAAGTTTAAGGCAAGCTGATACGTTTTTGCAGGAAAGAGCATTGGAACTCTTCTATAAGGTTGACCCGGATCTTGGACATAGAGTGGAACAAGGACTACGGATGAAATAAAACCCCTGGCAGATATTTACGCCAGCGATAATAATAGTAGATTACACACCGAGGGCAGAAAATTAAGAAAGGTCTCAGATCTCATGTAAGGATCTGAGGCTTTTCTTATTTACTGCCCGAGGTTATAGACTATTTTTCTCCTCGAAGGAGTTGGAAAGCGGCAACTTTGTTTAGCGCAGTGGGACGAAAATTGACGCTTTCCGTCCTGAGGGGAGAAAAACGTTTTATCGCGCCTTTTATCTTACTTTCCGGTATCGCATGTGCCCATGCAGATAATGTTTGTCGGAGTAATACATAATTAGAATACTCGAAAGCATTAACGCTGTAATTATTTAAAATGTCTTAGCCCAAAATACCCGAATTGGTATCGATTCGGTATTGCCACGACTTAACTTAACTAAATTTATTCCTGTCATTTTCTAACATTCGACTAAGAAAAGAGACAGAAAACCAACAACTGACTTAAGTGCTGTCAAAGTGGCGCTACACGCCCAAAAACGCCTTAAATAAGATGGCGTGCATTATGATGCCATCTTATTTTGGGCGTGTAGCGTCACTTTGACAGCACTAAAGTCAGTTCTTGGTTTTCTGTCTCTTTTCTTAGTCGATAGTTAGAAAATGACAGGAATAAATTTAGTTAAGTTAAGTCGTCGCAATACCGAATCGATACCATCTACCTTACTATAAAATAAAAATTATAGACAGATTGTTTCAAATACCACAACTAAACATATTTGGAAACATGGCGTTTATTTTGATTTCAGGTGTTAGGGGCTAAGGCATTTTAAATAACGTTAAAATTTTTTGGGTATTCTGTTAGGGTAGGGTGTAACTATACACCCTAGTAATACTTAGGATGCTTCAGACTATGAAACCAACTTCGAAATCGCGAAAAAAAATCTCAGCCGTTTCATACAAAACTGCGTACAGACTCGACTCAAATGTATGGCCAACTGATTTTTTTCACGATTTAGAAGTCGGCTCCTCGGTGAAAGTTGTTCAGTTTGCTGCTCTGAGGCCCCCCCTTAAGTATTACTGGGGGGTTGTTTTGTTACACCCTGTAATTATTATAAGAGATAAGTGTACTTTTTGCAACCATCAGCAGCAAGGCTGATCGTATGATATTATTGTAGTATGCACTATAGCTATGTGAACAGTACAAAAACTGGCATGGTTCATTAGTCGGTTTAGGAGTTACAGCCTTTTCAAAGGTCCGACCTTCGAACGGCTGTAACTCCTAAACCGACTGGCAGTTCATATCAGTTTTTGTACTGTTCACATGGCTACAGTGCATACTACAATAATATCATATGATCAGTCTTGCAGCTGATCGTAAATTTTTTACTGACCTTTAAACGTCTGTAACTCCTAAACCGACTGACGTTATGCAGGCAGACCTGGTGCATCCCCATCACAGAGATGCTCTACACCCCATAAACACTGAATCAGCCTTGCTGCTGATGGTTGCAAAAAGTACACTTATCTCTTATACTAAATGTACTATACAGAGTGTAATGACAGCCTAGCATATACTGAAACGGTGAACTCAGATCATCAAACTGAACAACTTTCACTATGGAACCTAACTCAGGAACCGCGAAAAAATCTGCTGTCCCATAATTATATTTGAATCGGGTAGGAACAACAGTTTTGTAAGGGACAGCAGATTTTTTTCACGTTTCGTGGGTGGCTTCATAGTGAAAGTTGTTCAGTTTGATGGTCTGAGTTCACCGTTTCAGTATTTGCTAGGCTGTCACTTACACCCTGTATGTTGTCTGAAAAGAAAAATGATTCCGTGCTACGGATGGCACGTTAAGCCTTTTGGTCCCGGCTACTAAAAACCACGTCAGAGGGCTTGCTGCCCACAGACAGAAGAATATTGCTGGGCAAATTCAACGTGTCAAAAGCCAGCATTACGCGAATGCAATGTAAGCCAACATCCCGCTCCCCACATGCGGGATCTGCATGGCTCTAAAAACGCCCCAAATGAGAAGCGCCTCGTCGATGAACTCTATCTGTAAAACGCAAAGTTACAGAACAATATTTTTGCTATATCATTTTGTTCAGGCACTTACAAAGTCAAGGATATTTTAGTTAGGGCATGGTGTCCCATCCCATACAAATGAAATTTTTGTTTAACAAAATGGCAATATATGGCGTTATGGTATCGATTTGTAATTAATGTTTACGTAAAAGTTTAAATTGTTACTAAAAATACATGATCTGACTACAAAAAAATGTCATGAGCCTCGGAAAATCAAGCAATTTACTTTGCCCGAAGACTGCCCGCGTTACGGCAGTCGCGTTCCATTGTTTGACGTTGGGCATCTGTACTGTATAGTATGATATAATCTGTGGTTAGGGTAACTTAGCATTTTTAGGGTTCCGTACCCAGAGGGTGAAAACTTCGGGTGGACCCTATTTTTAAAACTACGCTGTCCGTGTCCGTATGTCCTACCTATTTAGGGCTGTAACTTTAAAACCGTAATAGCTAGACTTGAAATTTTCACAGTATGTGCGTTATTACGGCGGATTTGTTAACAAACAATAAAAATTTCAAAAAGTTTAAAATTAAGGGGGTCCTCATACAAGAAACTAGTTTTTAACAACTTTTTTTCTACTCGCTCTATCGTAAAAACGGTAATACATACAAGCGCTAACTTAGTGTGATTAATGATACAGCAAACTTTGCAGTATAACAACAATGGGATGATTCTGATTATAGAGCAAATTCTACAGTACATACATACATACATACATACATACATATGCTCACGCCTATGTCCCACTACTGGGGTAGGCAGAGACAATAGATCGCCACATGCTACGATTCTGACACACATCTTTCGCCTCCTCAACATTCATAAGTCTCTTCATACATGCTCGTTGGTTCCGGGTGAATTTTATTTGGCCCTTCTTCAGTACGCATCCTATTTGGTCAGCGTACGTGCGCCTAGGGCGACCCCTTTCAACCATTCCATTCACACTTTCCTTGTAGATTTCATACGTCAGCCTACTTTGGCCCATTCTTTCCACATGGCCAAACCACCTCAACATTCCTTTTTCAATCCTTGTCACTACATCTTCTTTCAGACCACATCTTTCTTACAGTACAACAACAAATAATAAAAACCGGCCAAGTGTGAGTCGGTCTCTCGCGTACTCTTAGGATATTCCGTGCTCGCGCTAAAGGTGCCGGAGAAAACGACACTTTTTTGTAAGTTGTTATGTTGTATGGTGGTGTGGTACGGAACCCTCGCTGCGTGAGTAGCCCGAATCGCACTTAAGACGCTCTTATCCCGTCGAGGCCGTTTTTTGAACACGAACGAATGAGTGATAGCAGATGTACGAAAGAGATATATGGAGCTAAAGTGAGTGGAAGTGTTGGCAGAGGGCGCCCTCGTAGGACGTATTCTGATCAAATCAGTTGCGTCCTACAAAAAGGGGAGGTGTGGAGTACTCGAAACCGACGGGCATGTATGAAGAGATGTATGGATGTGAATGAAGCAAAAGAGATTTGTAAGGGTCGTATAGTAGATGGCGCGCTCTGGTCTCTGCCTACCCCGTTGGGAAAAAGGCGTGACGTTATAGATAGATAGATAGATAGAACGAAAGTGTTTTAAACTGTGTTTTAAAGTCTGAAATTAAATTATGTCTTATTTAAGGATCGGGCGGATGGGCGACTGTTCTCAATTACACGATTAGATTAAGTTTACTCGATAGAAAAAAATCCCAAAGTTACCCCTTTTTGTTATGTTTTTTCAATACTATGATTAAACTGCTGATATTTAACTTTTTATTCTTGTACCTACTTAACTAAATACATTAAATATTTCTAGTGAACTCGGGAGAAGTTTTAGCTTAGAAACTGCCATGAGCAAAGATATTGACGAAAAACACGTTTTTTTGCGATCCTGCTTTCAATTGGAGCGGGATGGCTAATTGTAAACTTATGCTTGCAAAAAAGAGTCGCTTGCAGTGGGATAACCTAGCCTTAAGAGAATATTATTCCGAGAGCGAAAATGCGCGCTGCATACAAACGTACTATGGTGATATTTTCAATACTAACCAATTAAAGTCAATAAAATTTTGCAGAAACAATCTAGAAACAAATCTCTATGCTTCTATAGAGTCAGATTTTCGTTAAAATATACAGTTTCAATGCTAGGATTAATAAAAGATTTGTATGGAAATCTTTGAGGCACTGTAACTTGAAAACTAAACATTTTAACGAAAATCTGACTCCATACAAGCATAGAAATTTGTTTCCAGATTGTTTCTGCAAAATTTCATTGACTTTAATTGGTTAGTATTGAAAATATCACCATAGTACGTTTGTATGGAGCGCGCTTCGAATAATATACCCGTAACCGGTTTTATTTTATTTATTGAGTTGATTAATATACTAATGCCCATACAATCACCTGTCACCTAGTGGAGACGATGGAAGCAGATGACGATTCATAAAATTCGGTTTTACTTATACAAAATACTAACATCTTATCTTAAATGGAATATAATAATGTTCTTGCATCTTAACTATTATAAAACCGTAAAATCATCTTAATCTTAATCTTAACTATTATATCTTCATTATCTTAATCTTAATCTTAACTCTTAACTATTATATAAAATCATGAGGAATAAAAAAGTAGCGGTTCTCTTCATGTAAATTCAAATAACATTCGATAGCGCGATTTGAAAACGTGCAGCGCCATCTATTGACAAAATTGTTAGTTAGTTTGTTTGTTCGCGCATCACGCAAAAACTACTGAACCGATTTTGATGAAACTTTTTTTGTTTGATAGCTTATGATCTGACTTAAAATCTGGTACATAATTTGTGCCGACGAAGTCGCGGGAAAACACTAGTATAACATAAAATAAATATTCTTTATTTGCACACCAAAAAACATAAGTACAGCAACAAAAACAGAATAAACAGTATTGTTTAGTTATTATTAGTATTGTTTATGATTGATTAATAATGTTTTATTGCGTTAGATAATTAATTAACTTATTTTTATGATTGTACTAGATTTAATTATTAACTTATTGAGTTTAATTCAAATAAAATAATGAACATTTTGATAAGCAAAATTTTCTTTGTTTTATCGTGCATGCGTTCAAACATAACATTTGTATACATCTATGTTACCACTTATTTATGTTCCCGTGCCCAATTATGTAGATTTTTTGTGGGTTTTATTTTGATAGTCCTTTTTCTACTCGAAACCCAAGATCTGGATCTACCTTATTGAAGAGTACCAATGCTCTTTTCTGCAAAAACTTATCAGCTTTTTTCAAACTCCCCAATATATTTTCTACCGCTCTCAATTTTTCTTCTTCTGCCATTCCTTTGTAATAATCCGTTATTTGATCAATATTATTAGCTTCTTTTTCGTTGATCTTGATCATCTCACATTTATTCTTGTCGTGATATGGTTCAGGACCATTATAAGAATTAGGATAATAATGTACTTGCCCTTTCCCATTCTCAGCTATACCTTTTTTAGTGTATGTATAAATTTTGTGCAATGGACAGTTCACAGGTATGCTATGGAAGTTACTTCCTAAACGGTAGTATTGCGCATCTCGGTATGCCAGACGACGGGCTTCAAACATCTTGTCTGGAGCTCCACATATACCTGGTACTAAATTAGCTGGACTAAATGCTATCTGATCTATCTCAGCATAGAAGTTTATTGGGTTTCTGTTCAAAACTAATTGACCTAATGCTGTTAAAGGATACTTATCCAAAGGCAGGATTCTTGTCAAATCAAATACGTCAAAATCTGCGTCTTTTACGTCTTGGAGGGATAAAATCTGAACACTTACATTCCAGCTTGGGAAATTCCCTTCAGCTATAGCATTGTAGAGATCTTTTTTTGCATAGTCAGCATCTTCTCCGGTGATTCGCTTGGCTTCGTCTGCAAATAAGTTTTTGATGCCAGCATTGGGGGTCCAATGGAATCTCACAAAACTGTATTCTCCATTAGCGTTTACAAGTTGGTATGTATGGATGCCGTATCCAGGCATGTGGCGGTACCCATCAGGGATGCCTGGATCTCCAAAATTAATGAGGAAGGAATGAAAAGTTTCAGGGTTTAAGGTCAAGAAATCCCAAAATGAGTTGACGTCTGGCACGTTTGTTGCTGGATTCCTTTTCTGCGCTGTTACAAAGGGGGCGAACTTGGTTGGTTCTTTTATAACAAAGACGGGTGTGCTTAGGCCAGGCATGTCCAAGTTTCCATCTTCAGTGTAGAATTTAATGGCGAATCCTCGTGTGCCTCTTATGTTATCTGTTCCTCCATATTCGTTGATTACCGTTGAGAATCTGACTGCTACAGGAGTATTTTTTCCAATTTGATTAAAAAGCTAGAAAGGAAAGGAAAAAGGCTATTATTGACGGTGAGGTTTTTCTATGAAACTAAAGAAAGGGCAAGTACCCATGAACTTTCAAAATTGGTTAAACCTTAAATATAATTGGTTAAACGTACTGGAAACCGATCACATTTGCAGAGAAACGTGAGAGAGGGCATAATTCTGCCACAATCCAGCCAGTTCTTTTGTCACAATTTCTCAGTTTGTACAAATGCTCAGTTCGTTACAATTTTGGTGATAAGATTTAGCAATTTGTACAATCTGTCAACAATACTCGCAGTCAGTTTAATTTCTCGGTTTGAGCTGAAGACATTTAGAGTAAAAAAAAGTATTACTTACCTTTGCTTTACAAATACTGGAGAAATTATTGGTGACTTCAAAGTATCCAAAAGCGCCAGCTCCATTCGCGTGCCACATTCTTTCAGGAATTTTGGCTCGGACTAAGTTCGCCATAGAATCTATGTAATATTCGTTGTCGATGAGTCTCTTATTCAGGGTTGTCAGATCACCATATTCTACGGGTACCCCCGAACTTGTCGATAAAAGTTTCGGTTTCTGAAACGTGCAACAAACTTATTAGCACGATGTTTCTGAAGCATGATGATAAAAAATATAGGTTGTTCACAAAGTTTTGTTCATGACATCATGGTACAAGACCAGTAGCGTATTGTTATGTAGTAATATATACTCTTTCTTATGTGGTGGTAAGCCATGGTTCAGGAGGCGATGGTTCGATCCCCGTCCAGGCCGACTCGTACCAATGAGTTTTTCGGAATATATGTACGATTTGTAACACCACTGGCTTTTCGGTGAAGGAAAACATCGATGACGACCCGGTTGGTATAATGGTTACCACGCCGGACTGCCAAACCAGGGTCCTGGGTTCGAATCCCGGTTTGGTCATGGATGTTATATGTTCGTGCCGTTGTTGTATGGTTTCCATAATAAAAGCCTTTAGTGCTAGTTTGGGATCATTACAATGTATGTCCCTGTGAGCGTTATCGTGAGGAAACCTGCAAGCTTCCATTTCTAGGCATGTACTGTCCATTATAAGTGGCGACGGGCTCACCCCCCGTCGCACTGGACACAGTTTCGGTACAACTGGTGAAACGTGGATGTTCTGAGGTTTCAGAATATCTCTGACTACCCTCGGGTAATATAGTCGTGAGCATATGCTTTCTTATGTGGTATTGTGTAAGTTTCCGATTATATCGATCCGACACAGACATATTTGACAGTTCGTGTAGCTGGCATAGTATCATCCGAGGCATAGGTATTGGTAGGTACTCTTTATTATATTGTGGGTGTCTCCAGTGTTTTTTAAGGCCTCCGCTCATTGCAGCGATACTATCGAGCGATATTATCGCTGCGATTTTGCGATAATTGTTCTCAGTACATTTTGTATGGGGACGCGCTCGATCCTACACACTGCCGCGATATTATCGAGCGATAATATCGCTGCGATTTTGCGATAATTGTTCTCAGTACATTTTGTATGGGGACGCGCTCGATCATTTCATTTCATTTTTCATTTATTTACTTCCATTAACAATATACATTGTGTCGGAATTACACTTAATTTTAGGTACATTACAAATTTACGCTTATTTTTAGAAATTTTATATCATAATTTTAATTAACACTAACAATTTACAACGGTCTTGAAAGAGGAAAATTTATCAATGTCAACAACTAGAACAAGACATTATACTTTAAATAATAAGTGGTGTGCGCATGCGTGACGCGAATCGCGGAATCGCTGCAGTGTGTAAGGTGTCGCGATATCGCTGTCGATAATATCGCTGCAATGTGCGGAAGCCTTTAGAGTTCCGTACCCAAAGGGTACCTACCTAACGGGACCATTTTACGAAGCCTTAGTTGTCCGTCCGTTCGTCCTACCTATTTAGGGCTGTAACTAATAGCACATGATTAATGTAGCTAGACGGTAAAAATTATTAAAATATTTAATATAATATTAAAATATTTTGTACGTACAATTTTTTTATTTTTTAATGATAGTAGTATCATTATTAGTAACAGAATTTAAATTTTTTGCAATTAAAGCCTGACCAGGAATATAAAAAATTGGGGGCGCTGCAATCGACTGTCACCTTTAATGTTAGTGATACAAGTACAAAAATTAGTGCCAATGATTTTCCGCAACATGGCGAGTTTTTTTATATTTCTGGTCGGGCTTTAATCGAGTTGTGACTTGGGCTGACATAACCTCAGGGTTAAAAGCCCCAATACAATTTTTTTTTATTTAAAAAAAACGGTGAATTGCTTACCGAGGTAGCATCTGATCCATCGGCAATTAGAAAAGCCAGACACAAGGTAAAAAACCATAAAGATATGATTGTCCCCATTGCTTGTTCGGTGAATACCAAAGACTTCTTGAAAACTCTACCTGTAATAATAGTGAAATTTAATGTAAAATTAAGTATATTTTCTATTTATTACGGAAAGCGTCAATTTTAGTCCCGCTGCGCTAAACGAAGTTGCCGCTTTCCACCTCCGTCGAGGAGAAAAATAGTATACTAACTTCGGGCGGTAAATAAGGAAGCCTCAGATCACATTACATGAGATCTGATGATACCTTTCTTACTTTCCTGTCCTCGGTGTGTAATCTACTAGGTATACCTTATTCAAAGCGTTCTGGCTAATTCTGGCTTTTCACGAGCCACTTACGGGTTTGACAGGCAGAAGGCCTACAGGGCCCCAGTATAATAACGCTTTCAGGATGTTGTTGGGACTGCCACGCTTCTGTAGCGCATCAGGCATGTTTGCGGAGGCATGCGCCGATGGCTTTCATGATATCATGAGAAAAAAGATCGGTCAGAAAAATTCCCCATCCTTTTTTTAAATGTTATTTCTATACTTACCTTGTGCTCGAAACTTTATTTTGCGGTCTGGTAGCGCTTTTCGTTTCACTTCTTCAGATGCACTTAACTGCAATGCATACTTTACAAACAATGTGCCTTTTATAGCTTGCGACGATTCAAAAATGGTACGTCGCTTTAATTAATAAAAAGTATACCTGCTTGAAAACAAAAAACAGATTTAAGGCTTCCGCACATTGCACCGATATTATCGCTGCGATTTTGCGATAATTGTTCTCAGTACATTTTGTATGAGGACGCGCTCGATCCTACACACTGCCGCGATATTATCGAGCGATAATATCGCTGCGATTTTGCGATAATTGTTCTCAGTACATTTTGTATGAGGACGCGCTCGATCCCACACACTGCCGCGATATTATCGCAACCTGACGCAATCTCTTTCTACTACATTTTGTGGTGTGCGCATGCGTGACGCGAATCGCGGAATCCCTGCAGTGTGTAAGGTGTCGCGATATCGCTGTCGATAATATCGCTCGATAATATCGCTCGATAATATCGCTGCAATGTGAGGAAGCCTTTAAAGTTTCATCCAACCCACAAAAGTAAAAACCGGCAAAGTAATAGTCGGACCCGCGCAACGAGGGTTCCGTACTACCTCACACATATTAACTTACCAAAAAAAATTACTTTTTAGCGCTTTTTTTTCCGCGAGACCGACTCGCACGCACTTGACCAGTTTTTTATTATTAAGACGCTGTTATACCGTCGAGGCCGTTTTTTGAACACAAACGAAAGTGTTTTAAACGGTGTTTTAAAGTCTGAAATTAAATTATGTCTTATTTAAGGATCGGGCGGATGGGCGACTGTTCTCAATAACACGATTAGATTAAGTTTACTCGATAGAAAAAAATCCCAAAGTTACCCCTTTTTGTTATGTTTTTTCAATACTATGATTAAACTGCTGATATTTAACGTTTTATTCTTGTACTTAACTAAATACATTAAATATTTCTAGTGAACTCAGGAGAAGTTTTAGCTTAGAAACTCCCATGAGCAAAGATATTGACGTTTTTTTGCGATCCTGCTTTCAATTGGAGCGGGATGGCTAATTGTAAACTTATGCTTGCAAGAAAGCATAAGCATATCCCGCTTGCAGTGGGATAACCTAGCCTTAATTTGATGTTATAATGCAGAGCAGCGCTGTTAGGCCTCGCATGCCACCCACGAGAAAACGATAAAAATCGAGATGTGCCTCCATCGTTATTATTCTACGTATGCCAGAAAGAGCGCGCATGACGTTTTACTCGTTTAAACGCTTTGTCGTGGGTGGCATGCTAGCCGTGATGGCCTGAAATTTGTGATAGGGACAAATTCCAGGGGCGGCAATTTGGGTAAAAATATAATATTGATTGAGCTCTATCTGAGCCTACATAATTAAAACAGATTCGTAGCGCGGTAAAAAGTCGAGCTCACTTCGCTCAGTCTAAATGTCTGTTTTAATTACTACGCATATAAACGCCAGCTGCGTAGTGGTCCTCAAAGTTTAGTTCGTTAGTTTTTGTGCTGAAAGACCTGTGACCCCAACCGATGTGTATTGCGGAGATAAGCGAAGACAAGATAACTTGCTTCGCTCGGTCTAAATTTCTGTTTCGGTTTGAATGAACCAAAAGAGTTCTGAGTTTCTAACTACAATCCGAAATATCCAAATACTACACAACTACAAAACAAGAACAACATAAAAATTGGTGCTATAAAATTTCTACCTCGCTTCGCTCGCTCCGTAATTTTTCCTACTTATTCAATAGGCGCCATATTCAGTGATTGATTGGCCCAGGGCGAAAAAAATCAATGCTACACGCCACTGCCTATTAATTAAATAAAAAAAAATTTAAAACTAGTGCCTTTGCTTCATTTTGACACGATATGTGGCCTTAGTCTGCTAAAAGGTTGCCGACCGCTGACCACAAATGCTATGTACTAATGAGCATTTCTAACTTGTGTACGTAATACCGACTGCTCACAAACGGTGAAGGAAAACATTATGAGGAAACCTGCATACGCTGAAGAAGAAATTCCGATGCGTATGTGAAGTCTACCAATCCTCATTGTGCACGCGTGGTGGACTAACGTACATACACCCTCCATGAGGGTAGGCCTGTGCCCTGCAGTGGGACGTATATAGGCTGTGATGATGATGATGATGATGAAGTTTAAACGCTTGTATGTATTTTGTTTTTATTATAGAGCGAGAAGAAAAAACGTTGAGACAAAACTAGTTTCTTGTATGGGCCACCCCTTAATTTTTATGTTGTTGTTTTTTTATGATTTGTCAATAAGTCCAACGTCATATTATCTGAAAACGTTAACCGGCTGCCTAATTAGAATTACTGTTCGGACGGACGGACGGACGGAAAACATAAGCTTAGTAATAGGATCCGTTTCCACCCTCTGGGTACGGAACCCTAAATACGTGAGAAAATAGGCTTCCACACATTGCTGCGATATTATCGAGCGATATTATCGACCGATATGTCACGCATGCGCCCCACCACTAAATGTGGTCTAAAGAGATTGCATCGGAACAAAATCGCAGCGATATTATCGCTCGATAATATCGCTGCAGTGTGTAGGATCGCGCGCGTCTCCATACAAAATGTACTAGAAATAAATATCGCAAAATCGCAGCGATAATATCGCAGCAATGTGCGGAAGCCTTTTGCAAAGATTTTTCGGCAATACGTCGTTTAAATTTGTTATTTTACAGGTAGTGCAAAATGATAGTTATAATAATATTATAAATCATAAATAATAATAGCAGTTTACAATGATGTACGTCGTCATTATGTTAATATATTTATGTTATTATTTATGTGGGCAAGCTTATTTTTCTACAAATTAAAAGTGAACAATAGAATGGTAGTTGGATATTTAAAAAAAAAACGTCTTAGTGCGAGCAAGAGCATTGGGCTCTTGACACGAAGGTCGTGGGTTCGATTCCCATGGGGGGCACCTAGTGAAATGTTACTTTGTACCTTTTTCCTCAGTTGGTTAGGACATTGCAGACTGAAGCAAATTATCGTTGCAAAATAAATGATATACCAAAAAGATCATGCCCAAAGTTCTATGAAAGTTTGGCTGAACTTGCGTCTGGTCAAATTGTCACCTAAAGATAGGACATGTACTAAGCATTATCGCGAATTTGACGAAATAAGGACTTGACGAATGTAGTATTTGACGAAATAAGAATTTGACGAAACAAGAATTTGACGAATGTCGTGGCTACCATTATAACAAGTAAAATAATTGATGGGAAATATTAAAAAAATCCAAAGTTACAAAATAGATAGGTTTTAAACACAAAAACATTCATTCTTTACAAAAAATTAGTATAAGATTGCATTTTATTTTTAGACCCCTACATTTAATGGGATTCTTAACTCAGACCAAATATTTTTGTAAAATAAATGATGATGTGATAGATGACTCATAGATGACGCATCTTTAGCCTGGTTTCGGGCAATGTTCTTTCAACCTTTTGTATGCTGGTGGCTCCACTATAGAGCCAGGCTAATAAAACATCCCGTCGTATGCGGTGGCCAATATTGCCATTTACAGATTTTTCGTTTTACTAATCTTGGAAATAAGTAAGTAGGTATATCTAACAAAATACTTATTTAAAGTTCATGATCTGAAATTACACAAAATTATTTTTTAATTAATCCTTGGCCTGAAGTATAAAATTACAAAAATATAATGATCCAAATAATTTATTACTTAATTATCATTTGAAATTACTGAATCAGAACATAATTTTTTTATTAATCCTTGAATTACAAAATTACCTGCGCCTACAAAACTATAATGGTCCAATTACATTTAAGCAGATTGTCTACGCGTCCGGGAAGAAAAATAGCAATATTGGGCCGGCCGGCCCGGACGTTTTCAATTAATTAACTAAGTATGTACTAACTACTACCTATTGTCATTAAGGGCAGAGCCGGATTCAGCTAGCGAGGGGCCTTAAATTTTCAACAATTCGAAATCAGTTGGTTTGGTTTAATATATTTTTTTTTAACGATATTAGACATTATTTTAAG
This sequence comes from Agonopterix heracliana, assembly GCA_963693445.1. Lineage (NCBI taxonomy): Eukaryota > Metazoa > Arthropoda > Insecta > Lepidoptera > Depressariidae > Agonopterix > Agonopterix heracliana. Next base: position 2,352,673 of record OY856334.1, read on the forward strand.
AAATCTACCTTTTTTTTGCGATTCATCTAGATTACCTACTTATCAATAACTACATATGTAATTTTTAAATTTTAGTGTTTAATCTCTAAATCCAAAAACTGTGCGATATAATCATTCGTATTCTCTTTTTAACTCTATACTGGAAACAGAAACGGCAACATTAAGGGCTTGTCCGCACAGCGATTTTTTTTCGCGCGATTTTTTTTTCGCAATTCTGTAACATACGCATAGGATGACTTCTGACAGGACTCTTATGTCAAGGCACTAAGTACGAAAATTGCTTGTTTCACGCGTCTTCCCATGTTGAACAGATTATAGATGTATTCGCACATACGGAAAAAAATCCGGAGGTATGCTGCAAAACTGCGATTTTTTTCCGGAGCAAAATTCTGTAAGCTTAGCGATAAAAATTCCGAGCCGTGAGAGGGGTGGGGGCATCAGTCGCCTGCCACTAGTCTAATGAAGATGTTGCGTGCGGGCGAGGATCTGATGAAGAAGACGATAGGTGGCATAGAGATCTCCTCGATTTATGGTAGCAGAAAATTTGTGTTTGGGCTCATTTTATTCGTCTCGATGAGCACTTTTCAGTTCTGGATAGTTCGAGGATCTGATGTTGAATGATGGAGACGGAAGGTGGTGTAAGGCATCTCCTCGATTAATAGAAGCAGATTACTCGTGTTTGGCCTTAATTAATTCGTTTCGATGAGAACTTTTTAGCTCTGGATAGTTCGAGGGTCCCTTGATGGATGATGTAGATGGAGAAAGGTCAAGGGATCTCCTCGCGTAATTGTCGCAGAACATTTGTGCTTGACTCATTTAATTCATCTCGATGAATACTTTATAGGGTTCGAACCTCCCTGGGAGTAAATATCTGAAAATGTGCCGCACTTCACATAGGATGACTTCTGACAAGACTCTTATGTCAAGGCACTAAGTACGAAAATTGCTTGTATCACGCGTGTTCCTATGTTGAATGGATTATAGAAGTACGAAAAAAAATCCGGAGGTTTGGTTGCAATACTGTATTGTGCATTAAGACGGCAGGATCAAATCTTCTATTCAAAATTTGGCATATCGGTAACATACTTAGTACTCCATTCAACTGTCTCATATATTTTGGTCGAGTAGGATTGCAGCTTTGAACGGAACAGCCAATTTTTGTTTTAATCTTGATGTTGGTCCCATAAAGATTTTCAGTTCGATGGTCTGATCAACCCCTTAAAATCCACTGCGTGTTGCGCATAATTGATTAGGTACAATTCGTAATTAACCCCCGACGCAAAAAGAGGGGTGTTATAAGTTTGACACCTATGTCGGTCTGTCTATCTGTCTGTCGGTCTGTCTGTCTGTGGCATCCGTCACCGAGCTCCCAAACGGGTGGACCGATTTCGATGCGTTTTTTAAATAGAAAGCTATTTTTTGCGAGAGTGTACTTAGCTTTGTTTCATGAAAATCGGTTCAGCAGTTTTCAAGTAACTTTAAAAATTGCGACTTTAAAAGAGGGGTGTTATAAGTTTCTGTCCGTTTGTGACATCGTAGCTCCCAAACGGGTGGACCGATTTCGATGCGTTTTTTTAATAGAAAGCTAATTTTTGCGAGAAGGTGAGAAGTTTCTGTCTATATGTGGCATCGTAGCTCCCGAACGGGTAGACCGATTTCAATGCGGTTTTCTTTTACAGAAAGGAAATTTTTGCGTGAGTGTTCTTAGCTTTGTTTCATGAAAATCGGTTCAGCAGTTTTCAAGTAACTTTAAAAGTTGCGACAAAAATAGAGGGGTGTTATAAGTTTCTGTCCGTTTGTGGCATCGTAGCTCCCAAAACATCTTAGAACATTCTCGCATAAATTAGCTTTCTATTAAAAAAAAATCGCATCGAAATAAGTCTACCCGTTTGCAAGCTACGATGCCACAGACAGACAGAAACTTTTGACACCCCTCTTTTTTATGTCGCAATTTTTAAAGTTACTTGAAAACTGCTTAACCGATTTTCATGAAACAAAGCTAAAAACACTCTCGCAAAAATAAACTTTCTACCTAAAAAAACCGCATCGAATTCAGACCACCCGTTTGGGAGCTACGATGCCACAAACGGACAGAAACTTATAACACCCCTCTTTTTTTCTCGCAATTTTTAAAGTTACCTACTTCAAAACTGCTGAACTGATTTTCATGAAACAAAGCTAAGAACACCCTCACATAAATCAGCTTTCTATTAAAAAAAACGCATCGAAATCGGTCTACCCGTTTGGGAGCTACGATGCCACAGACAGACAGAAACTTTTAACACTTCTCTTTTTTACTGTCGCAATCTCTAAAGTTACTTCAAAACTGCTGAACCGATTTTCATGAAATGAAGTTAAGAACACTCTCGCAAAAATTAGCTTTCTACTTAAAAATACCGCATCGAAATCGGTCCACCCGTTTGGGAGCTACGATGCCACAGACAGACAGACCGACAGGCAGACAGACAGACAGACAGACAGACCGACATAGGCGTCAAACTTATAACACCCCTCTTTTGCGTCGAGGGTTAAAAATAGTTACAAGTATCAAGTTGTCTTGTTCACTCATACTTGCTAGCTAGAGGTGAACGACCAAACATGCGATTTTTTTCCGGCAGTGAAGATGTTGCGTGCGGTCGAGGATCTGCATATAGTCCTAGAGCCTACAACGGATTTGGGCCTAAAAATGTATAATCATGAAACTTCCAATATTATAATCTTATCATTAAGTGTAATTTTTTGTATTTTCTTTTGAATAAATCTATTTTTAAAATATAAATAATTTTATTTACAACACTTCTTCATATTCAAGTATCTATGAAACGATGAGGCTTTCGATCTGACTATAAAGAAGGACTTAAGTGCATTCACACACGATGACGCACTGACGGAGCAGCAAACTTCAGTCCGTCATTTGTGAAGCAAGGAGTTGTATGAAACCGCACGTAGAAGCACACACGGTGACGCATTGACGCACTGTGGTTCTATGGACTGACATCTGCCGCTCCGTCGTCAGTGCGTCATCGTGTGTGAACGCACTTATAGTTTCATCAAGACGAATTAAATTAGTTAATTATTCAAGTATTAAATTAGTTTTCTTTTTAGAATAAGCAATATGTGTGTAAGTGACTTAGTTTAGTAGTAGTAGTGAGGGGTAATTTTTGCATGGAGGAAGGCGTCTTTTTTTTTCTGGCAGCCAGTCACCAAATGTTGTGAGTATTTTAGAACTAATAATATGCAAATATGTTTGTTCTATGTTTAACGTTCTCGTTCGTTTATTATATATCTTTCGAGTTATTATGAGTTTCTATGCTGATTTATACGTTTTGACGGCATGTGATCTAGTCTAGGTCGAAGCTCGGGTAGGTACCTCTATCTTTTCGTGATTTGGTATGATAGTACTGGACGATAGAGAAGCGTACTTGTCCAGAGATCAGGAGGCTTGTCACGCCCAGGTATTCCACCTCGGACACCTGGGCGTGACCATTGACCGCCACCTGGACATTGGTCAGGTGCACTTCTCTTTCGTCCAGTAGGTACTCTTATACCAAATCACGAGAAGATAAACAGGTACCTGAGCTTTGATCTAGACTAGATCACATGCCGTCAACACTTAGAAATCAGCATAGAAACTCATAATAACTCGAAAGAGCGACCGTAAACTAGCGAGGATTGCGGTCCGTTCTAGCACAAAGCATGTGCGATGATGATGACGATGTCACAAATAGTTAGAACGGACAGATTCTTAGCTATACTTAATAAAAATAAAGTGATGAAGAGCCAAAACGAGTAACTTGAAATGAGCTTTGTAATTAGTTTTTTAAACTTTAAAATTCAATATCTCCGAAACGTTAAAATATAGAATAATAAACGTTGCATATTAATGTAAGGTAATATGGCTTCATGCCCAAACATTGGGTGACTGGCCGCCAGAAAAAAAAACCATATTACTCATTTCGTTTTCAGTTGGAAATAAGAAATTTTATAATTGTGTTACCGGCTATGAGCTGTTATACCTACAGATTATAACTCAGGAAGGTATTCTAGACAATACCTAGGCAATAATTATATACATATTAATACCTGAGGCGTCCAAGTAATGTATGAAATATTTGAATATTGTTTTCCATTATACAAGGTGTTACAAAAATACAAATAAACCTTTAAGGGGGTGGTTTAAACCATCAAACTGTACAACTTTCACTATGGGACCAATATCGAAATCGCGAAAAAAAATCCATGTTCCATACTCTACAAATCGACTAGAACTAAAATATGTATGGGATATCCGATTTTTTTTCGCGATTTCGATGTGGGTCCCATAGAGAAAGTTGTTCAGTTTGACGGATGAATGAATGAATGAAATGAATGAATATAAAGAAATTCTAGCAAATTGAATATTTTTACACACGCACACAGACATAATTTGTATGACGCCTCAAGCACACCAACCCAAGAAAGTTGGCCCGTTTTGTCCCGTACTGTAATAGCGTGATGTTCATTCTAGACGTATACTTTTCTATGGTTTGACTATAACTAATATACCTATATACCTACATACTTACATTGTTTGTGCCTCTCTTTTATTTATATAACCTGATCTCACTAGCATTATTATTACAAATTGGACTTATAAGAGAAGTTGCAGCGAAAAAACAAGAAAACAGAATATAGTCTATAAAAGCTGAACCAATGTGTGTAGGAATACAAATCTTTTGCAGACCTTATTTTTGAACTCGTATCTACACAATAGAATGGCTAAAAAAGTTTAAAACTTACAGACAAAAAAGCGAACTTTGCAAATATAATTACGTAAAATTTCACGGAAATTTGACACTTTTTTAATAAAAATGAGTCTATATTAAGCGCGCAACACACGGCCGCTATAATATGTTGCTGTACTCTTCTAACGCATGCAAGTTGCTAATCGCTTTCTCTCACTCGCACGCGGGAAAGAGACGTGCTTATGTAATTTTGCGTGCGTAAGAAGAGTACAGCAACATATTATAGCGCGTGTCTGTGACGCCCTTTAACTATTCTTATGTCTATATCTCGGAAACAAGGCTCGTTTGGCGGTTCACGAGGGTGTGTTGGCACCAACTTTAATATATGGCAGTGAGAGTTGGGTATGGCAGAAGAAGCATGAATCTAGAATAAATGCTGTTGAAATGCGCTCCCTGCGCAGTAAGTGTAGTGTGACTTTAAAGGACTGGTTACGGAATATTGTGATTAGAGAAACATGTGGTCTGAAAGAAGATGTAGTGACAAGGATTGAAAAAGGCATGTTGAGGTGGTTTGGCCATGTGGAAAGAATGAGCCAAAGTAGGTTGACGTATGAAATTTACAAGGCAAGTGTGAATGGAATGGTCTAAGGGGTCGCCCTAGGCGCACGTACGCTGACCAAATCGGATGCGTACTGAAGAAGGGCCAAATAAAATGTACCCGGAACCGACGAGCTTGTATGAAGAGACTTATGAATGTTGAGGAGGCGAAAGATGTGTGTCAGAATCGTAGCATGTGGCGATCTATTGTCTCTGCCTACCCCAGTAGTGGGACATAGGCGTGAGCATATGTATGTATGTATGTGTAGAATTACGAAATAAAAAAGTGGTTTCTTCGATCTACCTGACGAGATATCCAGGGGCAAAGCGGGGAGAATATTTTCCGTCCGTCCTTCAGCACCAGATCTTGGTTAAAATGTGTTTTGCTATCAAAACTGAACATTTACAAACAAATTGCAAGCCAAGATGTTAACCGTTGAGGAGATCCCTCGTACGGAGACATTCCTAGCTTCAGTATCAGATCTTGGTTATATATGTGTTTTGCTATCAAACAAAACTGATCGTTTACAAACAAATTGCAAGGCAATGATGTTAACCGTTGAGGACATCTCTCGTACGGAGACATTCCTAGCTTCAGTACCAGATCTTGGTTAAATATGTGTTTGGCTATCAAAACAGAACAAATGGGAAGGAAGAGGAGTTTCCTTTTACGGAGACGATTCTGGCAGCAGCTCCACGTTGCTGTCACCATATTATTGCATTCATCATCATCATCTAGATGCAGACGGAAGTCGCGGGAAATAAATAAACTACTTTTGTATCATTTATAATACAATCCCTGACCACCCCGCAAGGGATTATGGTCGTGAGTTTAAATTATGTGACTAGAAAATTAATAAGAATAGGTATGACGTCAACAAACTTAGGTAAAAACATTCCTGCAAGCGAGACACGTGTGCTCTCATCGACAGTTGACGGGGAACTACTAGCTAGAGAGTGCGGACTGCGGTCAGAGGTGAGTGACCAAGTTTGCGATTTTTTTCCGGCAGTGCGGCTAGGCTATATTCTGGCTCCGGAAAAAAATTCGCGCGAATTTATTTCGCGCGATTAAAAATCGCTGTGCGGACAAGCCCTAAATGTCAAATTCTGAAATTTTCAATTTGTCAATATACATTTTTTCATTTATTTCAAGTTTACCAAGTTTACAGCACCGCAAGTGACGTGACGACTCATTTGAACGAAAAACACAGCTACGCGTAGGAGCGAAGCTGTATTTTCCGGAATCCTAAATGCTTTGGGCCCCTTTTTGCGCGGGGCCCTTAGCAATTGCTAACTCTTGGTACACAGGTTGTACAATTTAATACATTATATATCAGACCATCAAACTGAACAACTTTCACTGTGGAGCCAAAATCGAAGTCATGAAAAAAATAAGAGGTCCCATACATTAAGGATGAGTAGGTTTGCAGTTTTGTTTTGGACAGCTGATATTTTTACGCGATCGTCAAAGAAGATTCATTATGTTCCATAATAATCTTAACTATTATAAAACCGTAAAACCATAAGGAACAAAAAAGTAGCGGTTCACTTCATATAAATTCAAATTGACATTCGATAGCGCGATTTAAATGACGTGCAGCGCCATCTATTGACAAAATAGTGTGTTTGTTTGTTTGTTCGCGCATCACGCAAAAACTACTGAACCGATTTTGATGAAACTTTTTTTGTTTGATAGCTTATGATCTGACTTAAAATCTGGTATATAATTTGTGCGGACGAAGTCGCGAGAAAACACTAGTATTTGATAAGTTTCATAATCCGAAACAACCCCTAAAGTCCCCTGTGTAAAGCATTTAAGTTTACACCCTTTATAGCTAATCCGATACTGGATAATTATAACAATTAAGGTATTTATAAAAGGAGCAGCTATTGATTAAATAATGATGCATTCAATTAATATGTTCAATAAGTAGTGAAGTAAAATCCGCATACCGGCCACAACAAAGTGTGTTCAGCGGCTAGGTAGGTAAGGCAAACTTATATTTTTAACAAATTAATAATTGTGAAAATGGTTAAGAGGAACGACTCAAAAAACCAATAATTATTAGGGCGAGTGTGTAAAGAAATATTGGTAGAGACAGGTAGACTAGAGGAGGGAACGTCATTAAACAAATTTACAAGTTAAGAGGATATGGGAAAAAAATAGGATTCTTCAAAGCGTCATATATCATGAAGTCCTAACAGTAGGAGTATGATTTGCGGATATGTGTAAATTGAACATATTATTGAAGTTTTGATTGGAGCCAAAACACGATTAACACACATTTTCTCGATAGAAAAATAAGCCAAAGTAGCCTCCGTCTTTATTTTTAAACGCTTGGAACTGCTAAACGGTGAATAGTAGAAACACAAGACTTGATTTATAAAAAAGAGAATGATATTTTATAACGTTTGATTGAAGCAGAATTGAACTTACATAAATAGTACAATCACAATTTAAAAAAAGTCTGTTTTACACTTGCGTCGGCCCAGTTTCGCGCGCCGCCCCATCTCTTTCTCTCGCATCAGGCAGTAATATAAGCTATCACATGCCCATTTCGCTTCAATTATTTTTCGACAAAGGCCCTTAAAAGTAGCCGAAATCGACGAAAACGTGTGATAAAAACGCCTTTCTGTTCCTCCACCACGGGTCGTAAATTGCGTTCCTCTGCAAACCTTTCCCTCCTTATGCCCACTCACTCCACTAACTTCTACTCCCATTCGTTCTCCGTTCATGCCGTTCGGCTCGAACTTGTTGCCGGAGCCGATGAGACCTCCTTGAATGTTTTTAAGTCGAAGGTCAAAGCTCATTTCCTGGATCATTGATTGTCTATCCTTGCTGGTCACCTCTGGTTCATGTTTTCTACGGTTTTGTGTCTTCCACAGTTACCCCCCCCCCCCCCCCCCCCCCGTATACACGCTCGTCGACATTTGAATTTGGAGAAGTAGTAATTTCAAGAAGTTGTTATTTCGAAAAGTTGTTATTTGGAGACGTTGGTATTAAGACCGACACACGCAGCCGATTCGGTCCGCATTTTAAAATGGATTGCATGTAAAAAAAAATGTTTTTTGTTCAAGGTGGAGGTAGAGACTTTAGTACCAACTGTATAAACAATGGGAAGAATAATGTTGATGGGGGTTGTGATCCTGGTTTTATCTTGTCTAAGTGGTGGAGGAGCGAATTATACATCGGTAAGCTAACCATTGTATTTCTGTCCATCTTCACAATCTCTATTGGCCTTACTAATCGGGCACACAGGCATTTCGGCGTAGCTAGGGATTTTTCCTAAGGGGGGCCGGGGGGTTACCGGCTATGGCTGCCCCCCAGCCACCTTCCATAAAATATGAATAAGTTGGCACGTGATAATGAGATCCAAAACCTGTAGTGAGCGAAATGAGTTCGAGATTTTACTAAAATATGAATGGGTTAACGCGTGATAATATGATCGAAAACCTGGAGCAAGCGAAGCGAGCTCGAGATTTTACTGCAATGGAAATAGATCGTTGCAGAAGGAGATAACAATGCAATCAAAAACGAGGAGCGACCTATGACCTATTTTACTTCTATTCCATTCTAGTTCTCGCAAGCGCTCTGCGTTAAATTGGAGCGAAACATTGTTTTTTTTTGTGGATTCTGACTTTGGCGGACTTTAAACGAAACTTTTCAATGGATAATAAAATAATGTTACGTGGATAATGAATATAAATTATATGTACCTATCATAAATTTTTCTCCAGATAAAATGAACGGAAACACAAAAAAAAAAAATAACCAATAATAATTATTTTTTCAATAAGTATCGCCCACCTCTGCCCCCCAATGCACATAGGTTAACCCTCAAAGTCTGAGCATCCTCATTACGAAATTGGATTGCTTCACATACGTGCATCAGATTTTCTACTTCATTATCGGCATCAGCCTATATACCTACGTCCCACTGCAGGACACAGGCCTACCCTCAGGGAGGGTGTATGGGCATTAGTCCACCACGCGTGCACAATGCGGATTGGTGGACTTCACATAATACGCATCAGAATAATAATTACTTCTTCAGTATATGCAGGTTTCCTCACAATATTTTCCATCACCGTTTGAGAGCAGTCGGTACTTACATAAGTTAAAGAAATACTCATTGGTACATGGTATGTCAGCCGTGCGGATTCGAACCGGGATATTCGTGATCGAGTGGACACAATTGGAGAGGTGGATACTTGGAGAAGATGGACACTCCATAAGGATCCATCCCCTTCAGTTCATCTGAATTCCCCAAACATGGGTATTCCAGAAATATTTTTATAATCATTTATATAAATGTTTGGCCCACTCCCTCTCACCTTTATTCGTGAGAGGAGGCCTTTGCCCTGCATTGGGATCCTACAGGCTATAACTTAACTTAACTTTATATATGTTTCAGAAACCGAAACTTTTATCGACAAGTTCAGGGGTGCCTGTTGAATATGATGATCTGACAACCCTTAACAAGAACCTCATTCACAACGAATATTACATTGATTCCATATCAAACTTAGCACGATCGAAAATTCCTGAAAGGATGTGGCACGCCAATGGAGCCGGAGCTTTTGGATACTTTGAGGTCACCAACGATATATCAAGCATTTGCAAAGCAAAGGTAATACTGCACCAACTGACACACCCCATAAGCACAGAATAAGTAATACTACTACATGGGCTGATTGGGGATCTACCTCCTACTCCACCCCGGGCAACGGCATCACAAGCTACCTAGTTTGTGGTGACGGCTGATCTATACGCACAGCGGTGTGGTAGTCTCCGCAAGGAGCCGCCTGGCTCGCGACCACCCTCCTGCCGGAGTCTGGCACCAAACAAACACCATATAAATTCCCAATGATTTCTACCCGTAGAGAGAGTAAAACTATAGAGTAAGCGACAGTGTAACCGGTTTTCTATCAGTGTCCGATTTGTGCAAGTGTGCGTGAATGTTACCAGATTGAAATCGATTTTCCCTTAAACAAAGCCGAGACGTATCGAGTAGTCTATTCTCTTTTTAATATCTGCCAAGCGTATGTAAACAAACCACATTTACCAAATTCACGTGGTTTCAGAGTAGTCAATTTCATACAAAACTTTGACGCAGAACACACTTAGACGGTAATAATATAATTACGAAGACATAAAGCAATTGCGAAGTTCGAATGTCCGGTCCGGGTAGACCCTCAGGATAGATTCAGGTACTTGAATGGGACTAGATACTGTGTGACAATATCCCAGATATTTATTTGAATAAATAAATAAATAAATAACGCTCACAGGCACATACATTGTAATGATCCCAAACTAGCACTAAAGGCTTTTAGTATGGAAACCATACAAAAACGGCACGAACATATAACATCCAGGACCCTGGTTTGGCAGTCCGGCGTGGTAACCATTACACCAACCGGGTCGTCAAATATACTCACAAATATTTGTATATTTGTATAATATAAATACTCAATACAAAAAATACTCACAAATATTTGACAGAAGCAGGATAGTGGGTAATAAAAAACATTTATTTTAAAATATATTTTAATGTATCTTAATGAGGAGTTTTCTGACAGATAGTCAAAGATGATTTTATTAGCAGATATACAAATAGGTAACAATAAGATAATAAATGACTGACTAACTAAAATAATACTAACTCAAACGTAGTTCAACATACTGGCGATAGATGGCGTTGACCAGAGAGGGGACCGAAGACGAAAATTTTAGGCTAAAAAGTACCTAATCAAAAATGCATTTCACTGAGTCAGATGCATCCCGTTGACGAAATATATGTTCATATTGTGCTGCATACTTTAAAACACAAATGATAACTATTTTATTATCTGCAAGGTCGCTCGCCCCTGTCTCGTCAATGCCATCTATCAAGCCACTAGGAACAACTTTTTCTTCTTTAATCGCTTTCTGAAAATATCGATGTTAGTACTGCTATTTAGGGTAAATTATGGTCCCATCCGGTATAAAGCATGAAATTTGGCATGCATGTAGCTTTTATAGTATGTGCTTTAATCAAGAAGTGGGAACACGCCGAGGCATGATTTTTTCTTTGACAATATTCCCGTAACTTTACCGTTTTCATAAAAATCTAAAAAACACAATTGGGGACACAATAGAGGGGTGAGGGGGAAACAATCATGTCTCGACGTGTTTCTACTTCCAGATCAAAGCATATAATAATATTGTAAAAGCGATTTATTCATGCATGCATGCCAAATTTCATGCTTTCTGCCGGATGGGACAAAAAACTTAATTTTTCGCACTAACAAGCCGCACTTACTAAAAGCCCGACCAGAAATATAAAAAACTTCGCCATGTTGCGGAAAATCATTTGAACAAATTTTTGTACATGGAACACTGTCATTAAAGGTGACAGTCGATTCCAGCGCCACCAAACCAGGTTTTTTATATTCCTGGTCAGGCTTTAGAAATCTGGGCGTTGTGGGCTTGCCCACACGATAAGAAGAAGATTAGTAGAAAATTCTAAAGTTATGTCAGTTTTCCCGTATTTACGGGTATTTTAATGGCTATAAACTGGGAACACTGAATTACTGGTAATTTAGAGGTTAAGGAATAAATGTTGGCCTATTTCTTGATAATATCGACAAATTTGTATCGTATTAGCATTTTTACGAACACAATAAACATTTATCTAATCACAAACAAAGTCTTTTAACATAAAATTGCAGTAAAACGTACCTGTGAAACGAAACATTATCGGCAGCACTTTTCGTTCTGTTTTTGCATCCTAGTACACTGCAGACCACCATTTTCACTTCTATAATGTCAAATAATGATAACACAATCAGAGCACACCGCTTACAGGAGATAATTCAGGCTGACAATTCTGTAATTAATAACTTTTGATAGCATATCAAAATCCTCGTCTATTTTGTCCGCAAAATGTCAAAATGACAAGTTGAGGACAGCGAAAAAAAGTGGTTACATTGTGCTCATTATAGTCTTTCACGCTCTATCTACAGACTAGTGCATAGGTTCGCCTCTATCAAACATTAAAGGTGTGTGCGTGTCCCTTACTCTATAGTTTTACTCTCTCTACGTTTCTACCAAAATATATGCTGTCCCTATTTATACTTGAAGCGGGGTGAACTTGGACGGAACAGGGGTGAATGGGGAAAAATCTGTAGGGTTGTCCAAAACTTATCTAAATAAATAGATGTTCAGTTTTATGGTCTAGAACACCCATTAAATATTACTAGGGTGTTTTGTTACACACTGCATAAATAAATAAAAAGAAAACAACTAAGGGGAATTAAACATTACAATAAATAACGAAGAAAATAACAAATGACAAGTGACAACCCTGTCCCAATACAAACTTTACCGTTCCAATTCAACTTTCATTCGTCCCTATTATCCCGGTATATCGTTCCTATTCAGACCATAGTCGTCTCTATTCACCCCTTACCCGTGTCTAATAACCTCTTAAATAATTCAAAATCACCGAGCTTTAAATATTTTGCTTTCTAAGTAAAAGTACTTAATATCTAGACTTACCTGCTTTTGTGTAGCTCCGCCAATAACTGATTGTTGGATTAAACCACTCTTTACTATAAAAAAACTTACATTTTTCTTAAAAAAACCGAAGTTTTGAAGAACAAAATTACCACCGCTTTAGGTACTTCAAATGAAAGTAAAATTTTGACATCTGTAACTAACTTAACTGCGGTTTGGTGATGCCAGTAAAAAGATCGAATATTCTACTACACGTAAAAATAATTCACAGCAATTTGACGTTTTTTAATTTTCGTTAGGTCAGCTTCAAATGTCGTTCCCGTTTTTGTCCCTATTCACACCCCGATCCCTATTCACCCCGTTTTACGGTAGCGTACAGAATGAAAAACATTATACCACGAGTTTTACTAACAATTTGCTTCACCATCGAAATAGGTATAGAAACACACTCACAAAAACCCAGCACAACATCCACCAAACATACTCAATATATTGAGGGTAGACAAATATACCGAGCAAAGACACTGCCGAATAAAACACATCGACCCTGCCACCGATAAAATTATAGTCATCCGACTAGAAATTAGTTATGGAACTTATTACGTGTCATAATGACCTACTTGCTTAGATAACTATTAGGTGTCATCATCAACTATAAACGTCCCACTGCAGGGCACTGGCCTACCTTCAGGGAGGGTGTATAGGCGTCCACCACGCGTGCAATCTGCCATGTTTTCTGCGAGCAATGTGTCAACTACCCTGGTTCTTCTGCGATCTCCTAATTTCTTATTCGATCTCGCAGGGAAACTTTTAGCCTTTTTATGAGGTGATTCATTATTGTAGTGAGTGATCACGTTTCGATTCCGTATATCATAAAACTGAATACAAGATGGCATAGCTTCTTGAACACTGCCCGACCGATTAGATGTACATAACACCAACTACCAAACGAGCTGTTTGAAGCATGCAGGCGCTCGAGAACGAAATCTTAATGATCATAATACAGTTAAAAGATCTTTGTTTAATTTTTCAGCTTTTCAACCATGTTGGAAAAAGGACTCCTGTAGCTGTCAGGTTTTCAACGGTAATCAACAATTATGGCGGATCAGACAATATTAGAGATGGAAGAGGATTTGCCATCAAATTTTACACTGAAGACGGAAACTTTGACATCCTGGGCCTAAACACTCCCATGTTTATTTTAAATGAACCAGCCAAATTCACGTCCTTTGTTTTATCTCAAAAGAGGAATCCTGTCTCAAACGTACCAGATCCCAACATGTCCTGGGATTTCCTGACATTAAACCCTGAAACTTTGTTTCTGTACCTTCTTACTTTTGGAGATCGAGGTATCCCTGATGGTTACAGACATATGCCTGGTTACAGCATTCATACCTACCAACTGGTAAACGCTGAAGGAGAATACTACTTTGTGAGATTCTATTGGACTCCTAATGCTGGCAAAAAGAATTTGTCGACCGACGAAGCCAAGCGAATTACTGGAGAAGATCTTGATTATTCGAAAAAAGATCTCTTCCAAGCCATAGCTAGTGGTCACTACCCAAGCTGGAATGTAAGCGTTCAGATTTTATCGCTCCAAGACGTCAAATATGCAGATTTTGATGTATTCGATGTGACAAGAGTCCTGCCTTTGTACAAGTATCCTCTGACACCGTTAGGTCGATTGGTTTTGGACAGAAATCCAACAGATGCCTTTGCTGATGTGGAGCAATTGGCGTTTAGTCCAGCTCATCTAGTGCCAGGTATATGTGGAGCTCCAGATAAAATGTTCGAGGCCCGTCTCTTAGCGTACAGAGATGCCCAGTACTACAGATTAGGAAGTAACTATTACAACATTCATGTGAATTATCCATTGCACAAAATTTATACATACACTCGTGATGGTATATCCATGAGCGGAAGAGGTCAACCAAACTATTACCCGAATTCCTATAATGGTCCTGAACCTTATTACGAGGAGAATAAATGTAAGTTAATCAAAATATATGAAAAAGAAGCTAATAATTTCGATCAAATGACTGATTACTACAAGGGAATAACGGAAAAAGAAAAACGGAGAACGGTAGAAAATATTTTGGAAAGTTTGAAGCAAGCTGATAAGTTTTTGCAGAAAAGAGCAGTGGAGTTGTTTTATAAGATAGATCCTGATCTTGGATTTAGAGTGAAACAAGGACTATAAATGAAGCACCCGGCAGATTTTCACGCCGGCTCGGCCGGTATGGCGCCGCGATAATCGTTTTATCAATAAAATACGATACAAGGCGCGACAAAACGTTTATCGCAAGCCTATGCTGGCGGTGTGGATTAAGTTTGTTGATTATTATAACTGATGATAAATTAACTTTTCAGCGAATATTAAAAATTAAAGTACCTCTGTTAATTCAATTATTGTAAAGCACCTAACTGACATTGTAATTACGAGTATTGTGTAGTAGTTTACTTATGTTGAATTATTCCGTTTGTTTGTAATTTAACTGTGATGTAAGCTTTGACATGTTTAATCAATCTAATTATTATTATTTTTACATTGTAAAGCTTTTTTTTTTAATTCATTGTTTGTCAAGATTCAGTTTCTTTTTTTTTAAATTAAATATAATGGGTTTGCTCTTGACCTCAAAGACCCGAGGACAAAGATGGGGTCGAAGATGTGGCGAGCTTATCCAGAAGAAGCCTATTCACTCTTACTTTAAAGTTATTCGGGTTGTAAGCGCTCGAAAATACTGACGCGGGCAGGGGCATTCCACTCCTTGGCTGTGCGCATTTTATAAGAATCAGAAAAGCGCTTCCTAGGTCCCTTTCCCCCAGTTTACAGTACTCTATGGTCCCGTTGGTAATATCAGTAATACCCATAGACGAAAAATTTTTCGCTTACGCTAGTAGACCGAATATCAGTGTAACCGGGTATGAGATAGCGAATTATATGAAGTGACATCTCGGAGTCAGGTGGTTGTCCCATACAAAGTCCCATACAATTTATATGAAGTGACATTTTGGAGTCAGATGGCCGAAGTACAAAAAAAATGATACAATTTGATTGAGCAATAAGTAGCGGTCTCCTTTTTTAACTAGAGCGAATTTGCTATCTGTATCTCTTACTGAGTGATATGACAAGACACGTGCTTCCTACTAGTGCCTTCTCTTTCTACGGTAATACTCATAGACGAAAAATTTTACGGTAATACTCGAAGAAAATAGCTGTCATGGTTGCGTTTTGCTACTGTTTTTTGGATGATTGTTTACTAGTAATTTCTACTTTTGAATCCGAACTTCTAGACATGTGAAAATTTTGAAAAAAAAAATGCCTGTATATTTTTTCTGTTTACTGTTTAGGACCGAAGAGTGCCATTTTTGAAACTCATAGTACTATTATAGGGGAAAGGTGTACGAGATGATCCCTTGAGGTAAGATGATCCCTCTCAATTGCAGCGAAACTATAAACCCTATCTGGTTGTTTTGTTTGGTAAAGCGTAGCCCCCGATACCCCCTCGCATCAGTGAATTCGTCATGGCGATGTGACAGACGAGTAAATTTTTATGGAAAAAAACATAAATTTTGTGACTTCGATCTAAGGTAGGGTTGATTTTAAGCTTAGGTAACTTTTGATCTAGGCAGTCAATTACAAAGATTGTTGTGTAAGTGCCTTTATATAATGCCCCTATTTAGTATTTTGAATGGTATGGCAACAACAGAAAGCATAAAAATTATGTTATCGAACAATGACTAAAAAAGTTGAAATTGGGGCAAGATGATCCTGTTCTCGGGTGTATGAGATTAAGTACGGTATTTTAGAAGATTATATAATCTTGCTAAAATTATACACTATACGATTGATTTTATTATGTTGTTATTACTTATTTTGTGAGTATTAAGAAGGCTGGCTCAGCTTGAGACTAGTTCTTTGAGATAAAATTTAATTCCACGAAAACATATAATTTTCCTTAAAAAGGGGCATGATCATCTTGCCCATACCCTAGGGATCATCTTGGACACCGGGGTGTCCAAGATGATCCTTTCGTAGGGTTTTAGAAAAATTTAAATATAATAATGAAGCATAAGCATATGCTCACGACTATATTCCCCGAGGGGGTAGTCAGAGATATTCTGAAACCTCAGAACATCCACGTTTCACCAGTAGTACCGAAACTCTGTCCAGTGTGACGGGGGGTGAGCCCGTCGCCACTTATAATGGACAGTGGGTACAACACACGCCACGCGGGTAATAATGAAAGACCACTAAATTCAACATTTTGAGTATGACAACAGGTAGACAGATAAACTTGCTATCATTAATCGCATAAACTTCAGAATTAAACCGAATATTTTTTAAACTACGAGCATTTTCCCTTAAGGGGATCATCTTGTACACCTTTCCCCTACTACCCTAAGCTCATACGTTGAACTCAGCAGTAGTCAAAATTACTATGGAGATAAATGCATCTTTCTACTGCTGATTTGACATTTAAAAATCATGCTTCAAGAGTGCGATTTTTGAAAGTTAAATCAGCAGTACAAATGAGTTTCAAAAATCGCACCCCAGACACAGACTTAAAAGAAGAACCAGACTTAATATCGTCTTATCGTGAGTGAAGCACCCATTTTGTTTGTGTGCGTGCTGTCACGCGGTACATAATGGGGACGGGTTGTAGCACCTGCGCCTAGAGCTAGTGCATCTGTTGAGTGTAGGTCCCTTGTAGAACAAACGAGATTGTATTACCTTGCATGCTTCACATCCTTTTAGTGCAATATTCGGTCCGTATTTCTTTCAAGTCCGTGACCCCAGAACGGTTTGTAGTTTTCGTAAAAATGACTTGGTCAAAATTCGCTATGGTTCTGACCACGGAGTTTACAGGTCGTCGAGTGACCAACCGACGGACAGAAAACCGACATTATTTTATATGAAATATCTGCAATCCTTTCCTTTTAAAATCTCTGACATAGAAAAATTTTCATTGAGAAAATTATCTCGAAATGGTTTTCGATTCAGCACTCAAAAAAAAAAAAACTGGCGGATTGTCTCGAAATGTCTTTCGATTCAGCTCTCAAAAAACACTTGACGTACCGAATTTCAAGGATGAATTTATAAGTAGAAATTCAAAGCAGACACAAGTGTTATGACTTTATGAGAGTTGCATGCACTAAAGAGGGTTCTGTATAGGTACACAACATGAACAACATAAAAAATAATCTATAATCACAGTGTTTTTTAGTTGGTCAGTTGGCAACCAATCATAACTTCTAACATTATGATTTATATGACACTTCTGATTTCATAAACTTTTAAAATTGAGTAAAATTCGTGGCTTCGCTCCTCGCTAACCTGATGGCTGAATCTGATGTGGTATGCGGAGAACCAAGCAAAGGTTATGGCAGTGCCCATGACTCATTTTTCAAAATTATGGAAATAGTAGCGATTTGGTTCTGTAACTCGAAGGCCACGGCCGCTGCCGCGGCACGCTCGCTTCGCTCTCTCGGCTCGTGCGCTGTGATAAACAGATAACTAACCATTTAAGGCGTATCATCCGTGGACCACTCTCCTCTCACTCACACTCCATACTAATCGATGAGAAAGAGCGCGTGGCTCAGGTCAGAATTTTGCTGTTTTCTTTGAAAAATTCGATGATTTTTTATTAATTTCGAAAAAGTAAAAAAACCACATCATTCTAAATTGTATTGTGAACAATATAGTAAATTTTCATTTTGTTCCGATTAAAAATGTAAGAGTAAAATGGTTACAACTGGAAAAAAAAGGGGTGACTTTAGAGTCCCTTTTCTTCGGTTTTATTCATTAAAATCGATTTCTAGAAAAACCACATCACTTCTCATATCCTGTAGATGGTTCAGTTTAAATTTCAGCTCAAAAAGTGCCATAGTTAATGAATAAAATGGTTACAAAATTACCCAAAACCGGCAGGTAGCCCCTTAACTAACATGCTCGTCGCTTCGCTCCTCACTAATCTTTAGTTCATTATGTATATTTTCCCGTTGCTTACATAAAATTATCAGATATGGGGTTCCATCGTCAACATACAATTTGGTGGCTTGACTTATAAATTCCCCATTTTATTTTACTACAAAGGCATACCCATGCCAATTTATAGCTTAATTTTTGAGCTAAGAAGAAGCGAACAGGCAGAAAGAGAGACATGGTGAAGCGGGTTCCTTGTTGACTACGGAACCCTTAAAACAAAATGGTTGGTATATAGTTGCGGACTTTCCGTGCAACTTGAACAAAACATATTAATAGGTAATATTATCATTTAGTGTTTGTTTACTAATTTGTAAGTATAATTAATAACAATGTAAATAATTATATGCACCTAACTACTGTCTACTGTTAAGGTATAAAAGGAGAAATTGATGCATTAAACTATATAGTTCTTCAGTAGTGAGTGAAAACTGTAGACCGACCTTAAAATAAAGTTTGTTTTCCGATACTATACGTATTAGGTAAGTTAAGGGGCTACCTCCTGGTTATGGGTAACTTTGTAACCATCTTATCCATTAACTATGGCATTTTTTGAGCTGAAAAATAAACTTAAGAAATCACTCAAACATGTTACTCTTAGCTTAGGTACATTTTTAATCGGAAGAAAATTAAAATTTACAATAGGTACCTATTGTTCAAAACACAATTTAGAATGATGCGGTATTCTTGCTTTTTCGAAATGAATAAAAATTATCGAATTTTTCAAAGAAAACAGCTAAATTCTGTCCGGAGCAGCAGTAGCTATTGCTCCCTGAGCAATGCAGTAATTGTCAACTCGAAAAGAAACTATCTAGTATTGTAGATACCTTATCATCATCATCCTGTATACGTCCCACTGTAGGGCACAGACCTACCCCCAAGGAACATCCCATATGTTAGTCCACCACGCGTGCCCAATACGGATATGTAGATTTGACTTCACATTCGCATCGGGTATACATCCCACTGCAGGGTACAGGCCTACCCCCAAGGTACTCGTACATCCCATATGTTAGTCCACCACGCGTGCCCAATACGGATTTGTAGATTTGACTTAATTTTTGCATCGGAATTTCTTCGGAATTTCTTGTAGATACCTGCTAGTGATTAATTTTTAAGTTAATCATCACTTTGACACTGAATCCTGATACTTTTTTTGTTTTCATTGGAAGAACAACGTGTGTTCGTGCGTCAAATTATCATAGGCGTAGCAAGGGGGGGGGGGGCCGGGTGGGCCTGGCCCACCCCAGAATCCTTCTGGCCCACCCCAGAAATCAAATGAATCACTCACTAAAAATAATAGACTGAATCGCCTCGATCTCGGCATGAGCAGGAGAAATCGAGTTATAATGAAGCAAAATCTCGAGCTCGCTTCGCTCGCTCCTATCTTTAGAACCTACTGCACTGATCTAATTTATATTGCTGTAAAATCACGAGCTCGCTTCGCTCGCTCCTGGCTACACACATTGCAGTAAAATCTCAAGCTTACTTCGCTCGCTCCAGAATTCGGTGAAATCTCGAGCTCGATTCGCTCGCCCTAGGATTTGGATCGTATATCTTTTCATAGTGTATCTAGAACAATCTTGAGCTTGCTTTGCTCGTTCCAGATTTTAGGTCGTGAAAAACGCTCGCTCCATGATTTAAGTCTAATTACACTGATGTCACTATATTACAGTAAAATCTCGAGCTCGCTTCGCTCGCTCCTGGCTACGATTCTATCACAAGGACCTACAGCTAGACACATTGCAGTAAAATTTCGAGCTCACTTAGCTTCGCTCACTCCAGAATTCAGTGAAATCTCGAGCTCGCTTCGCTCGCTCTACGTTTTGGATCCTATATGTTTTCTATGTGAAGCAAAATCTCGAGCTTGCTTTGCTCGTTCTAGATTTTCGGTCGTAAAAACTCGAGCTCGCTTCGCTCGCTCCAGGATTTAAGTCTTATGACACTGATCTCACTATATTGCAGGAAAAATTTTGAGCTCACTTAGCTGTGCTCGCTCCAGAATTCAGTGAAATCTCGAGCTCGCTTCGCTCGCTCTAGGTTTTGGCTCCTTTTTCCACAGTGAAGTAAAATCTCGAGCTTGCTTTGCTCGTTCCAGATTTTAGGTCGTAAAAAACTCGAGCTCGCTTCGCTCGCTCCAGGTTTTACATTATATTGCAACCTAACTAACCTAACCTGGACCTGGCCCCCCCTGGGAAAAAATCATTGCTACGCCCATGCAAATTATCGTAAATACCTATACCGTTGTTTTTCCCACACTTATCTTTATCATCTCAGCTGAAAGACGTCCACTGCTGGACATAGGCCTCCCCCGCAGATCGCCACAATACTCGGTCCTGCGCTGCTCTCTTCCAACGGATTTCCGCCGTCATCAACAGGTCGTCGGTCCATCTTGTGGAGCTCACTGCCTACCCACGCTACGCCACGCCGGTACGCGGTCGCGACTCGACAGATCATCAGCCCCATCGGCTACCTGATCTGCGAGAAATGTGTCCCGCCCATTGCCACTTGAGTTGAGCAAATTCTTCGGGCTTTGTCGGCTGCCTTGGTAACTTCGAACATAGGCCTTCTCCATGTCCTCTCGACACCACCTAGCTTCAGCGACATAGCTAGTTAACACCCATTAGACACCTAAAGGCGTGTTCATTTGACACGAAAACTTTGTGTCAAACGGGGCGGCCGGTACGTGGTCACCACAGACCTTGGTATGTGGTGTTCACATACGAGATCGGGCAGTGGCAGTTTGTTAGAAACATCGCTGCGCATGTCAGGGTGTACAGCCTCCGCGAGCTTGTATGAAGCTGTAAATGGAGTTTGTACGTGCCAAATAGAACGTCATTGTTTGCCAGTAATAAAAACGAGAGCGAGGCGGCTACAAGAAAGTTTCCCGTCATCTGTCTGTGCATTAACATCATAAACCTTCTAACACTACTTTTGACCACCTCGATGTCAGAGGTAGTGGTTGTGAATTAATTGATAATACATTTTTCAATCGTTTTTTTACCTAGTTGGAGGAGCGTAGAAAGGGAATTTGGTGCCCACAGAATAAGAAATGGAGACAATAATGATTATGAGGGTTGTGACCCTGGTTCTGGCTTTTCTAATCGCTGATGGAGCAAATATCACCTCGGTAAGCTGACTTTCGACCATTCTTCTTCAGCGTATATTCTTCTTTAATTCACTCACTGATAAATGTATAGTTTGGAATAATATAACAGGTATAGCATTTTTTTCATCGCAATCGGTTATTACGATTAAAATTTATGAGTATTTAAAGTCAGTTCGTACGAAGTTCCTATCACTCATGAACGGCTGAACGGATTTGGAGGAAAGGAGTCAATTTCTTTTAGTCCCACAAACGGTAACGTTTATTGATGGTTTTACAATCTTAAAAAATAATTTTATTTAATTATTATAGTAATCGGATGAAAGATTAGGTAAAAATGTAACCGGAATTATAAAATTAATATATAAAGTTTCTTTTGCACTACCTTATATTCACTACTCATATAATATATTACTTACTCATATTCCAGGAATGTTATATTGATAAACATACTTGCACTGTTTCAGGAACCGAAACTTTTGTCGACAAGTTCAGGGGTTCCTGTAGAATATAATGACCTGAAGACCCTAAATTCGAACCTAATTTACAACGAATATTACATTGATTCTATAACACATTTAGTACGATCGAAAATTCCTGAAAGAATGTGGCATGCCAATGGAGCTGGCGCATTTGGATACTTTGAAGTTATCAATGATTTATCCAGCATTTGCAAAGCAAAGGTAAATAAAACATGACATACATTGAGAGTAAAGCGAGAAGAGAAAAAAGAGAGTAGAGTAGAGTTATTAGATGTAATGTAATAAAAATAAACAAAGAGTGCGAGGAAGCAGTCTGTACTCCGCACATAACGTTGATAGTCGAATTACTGTAATGATAAATACAAGACTTTGATGGAAAACTCAATAATTATGTGCAATAGTGTACCAATATCACTATACGAGACCAATAATATTTTTAACGAAGGGCTCTTTAAAACACGGAGGCTCTCGAGAAGAAATAAAAAATCTTGGACAGAACCAGACAGTTAAAATTTTTCTTTTATCTTCAGGTTTTTAATCAAGTTGGAAAAAGGACTCCGGTAGCTGTCAGGTTTTCAACATTAGTCAACGAAATCGGCGGATCAGACAATATTAGAAATCGAAGAGGATTTTCAATCAAATTCTACACTGAAGACGGAAACTTCGACATCCCTGGCCTAAACACTCCTATGTTTGTTATAAAAGATCCAGCAAAATTTACTTCGTTTGTTTCTTCTCTGAGAAGAAATCCGGTATCAAACATACCAGATCCCAACATGTTCTGGGATTTCCTGACATTAAATCCTGAAACTTTCCATCAATTCCTTCTGACTTTTGGAGATCATGGTGTCCCTGATGGTTACAGACACATGCCTGGTTACAGCGTCCATACTTACCAACTTGTCAACGCAAAAGGAGAATATAACTTTGTAAGATTCCATTTTGATCCCATTGCTGGCATTAAGAACTTATTCACTGACGAAGCCAAGCGAATTACTGGCGAAGATCTTGACTATGCTAAAAGAGATCTCTTCAACGCTATAGCTGCTGGTAATTTCCCAAGCTGGAATATAAGCGTTCAGATTTTATCGCTCCAAGACGTTCAAGATGCAGATTTTGATGTCTTCGATGTGACAAGAGTCCTGCCTTTGGATGACTATCCTCTGACACCATTAGGTCGATTGGTTTTGGATAGAAATCCAGCAAACTTTTTCGCTGATGTAGAGCAATCGACTTTTAGTCCGGGTAATTTGGTGCCAGGCATATGTGGAGCTCCAGATAAAATGTTTGAATCCCGTCTCCTAGCATACCGAGATGCCCAGTACTACCGATTGGGAACTAACTACAATAACATACCTGTAAATTGTCCATTGCACAAAATTTATACATACACTCGTGATGGTATAGCCAAGAATGGAAGAGGTCAACCAAACTATTACCCGAATTCTTATAATGGTCCTGAACCTTATTACGAGGAGAATAAATGTGAGTTAATCAAAATACATGAAAAGGAAGCTAATAATATAGATCAAATAACTGATTATTACATTGGAATGGCAGAAGAAGAAAAATGTAGAACAGTAGAAAATATTTTAGAAAGTTTAAGGCAAGTCGATAAGTTTTTGCAGAAAAGAGCATTGGAACTCTTCTATAAGGTCGATCCTGATCTTGGATATAGAGTGGAACAAGGACTAAGAATGAAATGAAGCTCCTGGCAGATTTTCACGTCGGATTATTAAGTTATTATAAAATATAAAATTCTTTATTTATCTCACAACAAACACAAAGAAGAAAGAAGTCCATTCTGTCCTAGTTAGTAGAATACTGTCAATTTTTGTGCACCGCGAGATTATTCTGACTATACACACGGCGACACATCAGGTTACGCACCCTATACCCATAACAACACTACGTACAAAACACAAAATATTGCGAAAGAGAGCCTGCATAGACGCGGCTGCCGGCGCGGGCGCAGCGTGCTATGAGACGAAACAACAACAACAACATACCGCACGCTCTCGCACGATTAGCAGCGTTCTACTTCTAATAGTTCAAAGTCCAAACAGGGTAACCTGAACTGTCGCCGTGTGTACCTACTGTTAACAAAGATCCCTTTGTACTTAATATTTCTATTTTTTTTTATAAACCATTCCGACGTATAAAATAATTTTTGTTTTGTTAATAATCTTTTGTTTTGTTTGACCAATGTGGACCTGGACCACTATTTCTTCCCGTGATTGGCGTACGAGGTGACTTGAGGGAGTAGATGACACACCGAGGACAGGAAAGTATGAAAGGCCTCAGATCTCATGTAGTCGTTCGTTCGTCGTCAACAAACATTTGTGATGTGAATCTTTCTTATTTACTGTTCAAGGTTAGTATACTATTTTTCTCCTCGACAGAGATGGAAAGTGGTAACTTCGTTTAGCGCAACGGGACGACAAATTGACGCTTTCCGTCCGGAGGGGATAAAAGATTTTTAATTCCGTGTTTTTGTATCAGAAGGGTTATTCAACTATCATCATTTGGTCATCATTTCATCCTGAAACCGTTATAGTGCTAAATGTGAATCATACCTCAAGTACATAGTACGTTATACAACGTGTTAATGAATAAGCGCAAAACCTCATACACCCCAACTGATTTATAATAAAATAATAAGATTGAAACAATAATTTCATTATTTTGATACCTACTTAAAATTTAAAGTTATTCGCATTTTAAGTTTTGAGGCAAAAATTATTTGTTATCATTTCAGCAATGAATGAAAGCGCTCACGTGCTCATGGACACATTTTAAGAATCTTGTTTCATGGTTGTAAGTAGGGTGAGAGTGCCCGAGCGGTGGGTTGAGATCGAGTTCAGTAAATTTTAAATTTTACAAACAAATTATTGAATATTTTGAAAAAAAAAAAACCTATTTTGAAACCATGACAATTCGATTCTGCTCTCGATTCTAAACAAAATACTTTCTAGTTTTGCGTTAATTCATTAACACGTTGTATATAGGGTCCTTCTTAATATGCTGACACTTTTTTAAGTGGATGATCAGACTATCAAACTGAACAACTTTCTCTATAGGACCAACATAGAAATCGCGAAAAAAAAATCTTATGCTCCATACAAAACTGCAAACCTACTCGAGCCAAATGTATGGGACAGCTGATTTTTTTTCGCGATTTAGATGTTGGTCCCATAGAGAAAGTTGTGCAGTTTGATGGTCTGAACATCCCCTTAAAAAGTGTCAGCATGTTAAAGAAGGACCCTGTATATGCTATTATATTGAGTTAATGGCATGCATTGACATTTAAGTGTAGGGAACACCTGCGGAACGTTTTTCTCTTTTTCGCGAAAATATTTTCTCTTTTATTACTAAAATCTATCCTATTGAACCTAGAATGTATTTTGTGGCGTAGGGCACGCCACGAACGATAAAGCGACAAAACGAGAAATTTGTCAAGTGCGGTCGTTTAACAAACGAATTTCTAGTTTTGCGTAGATAATTGGTTTGACGAAGCCTGCGTTGCGGATTCAATTTTATTGGTACCTACCTACTATCTCTCTTCATATTAATTCGTATGTTTTATGTAATAAATAAATGATCTATAAATAAAGATAAAATATGTATAAATAGTATATGTAATACTAATTTTAAATATTTGTACTATAATTATAATTAGAGTATCTTCATCAAAATCATTTACGATAAATTTCAATCTTAATGGAGAAAAAAAAACATAAAATACACATAACATACCTAATGATAATCTTTATTCAATATAGGGACAAAAAATGGGTCTTATACCTAGAGTAATACAAAGGTAAAAAAACTATTACCAAAATTTAATTATGATATAATGAAGTTTGTCATGGGTTTCATTTTGTTAGTCCATGTTCAACTTTGTGTCGAAGGTCCAAATCGACTTTCTTGAACAACTCCAATGCTCTTTTCTGCAAAAACTTATCAGCTTTCTTCAAACTCTCCAAAATATTATCCACCGCTCTACCTTTTTCTTCTTCTGCCATTCCTTTGTAATAATCAGATATTTGATCAATATTATTGGCTTTCTTTTCATTGATCTTGATCATCTCACATTCATTCTTGTCATGATATGGTTCAGGACCATTATAAGAATTGGGATAATAGTTCACTTGACCTCTTCCATCTTGAGCTATACCGTCACGTGTGTATGTATAAATTTTGTGCATTGGACAATTTACGGGTATGTTATTGAAATGACTTCCTATTCGGTGGTACTGCGCATCTCTGTATGCTAGGAGACGTGCTTCAAACATTTTATCTGGAGCTCCACATATGCCCGGCACGAGATGAGCTGGACTATACGCCGATTGCTCCACATCAGCGAAGAAGTGTGTAGGATTTCTATCCAAAACCAATCTACCTAATGGTGTCAGAGGATACTTATCTACAGGCAGGACTCTTGTCAAATCAAATACATCAAAATCAGCATCTTTGATATCTTGGAGAGATAAAATCTGAACGCTTACATTCCAGCTTGGGAAGTTACCATCAGCGATAGCGTTGAAGAGATCTTTTTTAGCATAGTCAAGGTCTTCGCTAGTAATTCGCTTGGCTTCTTCAGTGAACAAGTTCTTAATGCCAGCATCGGGTGTCCAATGGAATCTCACAAAGTTGTATTCTCCTTTAGCGTTGAGTAGTTGGTAGGTATGGACGCTGTAACCAGGCATGTGTCTGTAACCATCAGGGATGCCTCGATCTCCAAAAGTAAGAAGATGCAGAAACAAAGTTTCAGGGTTTAATGTCAGGAAATCCCAGAACATGTTGGGATCTGGTACGTTTGTGACAGGATTTCTTTTCTGAGCAAAAATAAAGGGAGTAAATTTGACTGGTTCTTTCAGAACAAACATGGGAGTGTTTAAGCCGAGGATGTCGAAGTTTCCGTCTTCAGTGTAGAATTTGATGGCAAATCCTCTTCGATCTCTAACATTGTCTGATCCACCATAGTCGTTAATTACCGTTGAAAACCTGACAGCTACTGGAGTTCTCTTTCCAACTTGATTAAAAACCTGAAAACAAAAGTGGTGGGTCAATGGCGAGTAACCTTGCCTGCCGTGCAGGAGGCGATGGTTCGATCCCCGTCCAGGCCGACTCGTACCAATGAGTTTTCCGGAATTTATATACGATTTGTAACACCACTGGCTTTTCGGTGAAGGAAAACATCGTGAGGAAACCTGCATGATTTAATTTCAAGGCATGTATTGTACCCACTGTCCATTACAAGTGGCGACGGGCTCACCCCCCGTCATACTGGACAGAGTTTCGGTGCTACTGGTGAAACGTGGATGTTCTGAGGTTTCAGAATATCTCTGACTGCAAACTCAAAATGTTTATTTTTTAATTATGTCATATGGATATCTATCTGACGTAATCTCTATCTTCAATTTGCTATCAACTCTCATAACAATTTGAAGATCAATTACTAAGTGTGTGTGGTGCAGTATTGTGTGTATTTTTGCTGCTGACTGTACCTACTCTTGCAGGCTTAATAATTTATTATTATTTACCTTTGCTTTGCAAATGCTAGATAAATCGTTGGTGACTTCGAAATAGCCAAATGCACCAGCTCCGTTGGCGTGCCACATCCTTGTAGGTGTTTTGATTCGAACCAAATTTGTTATAGAATCAATGTAATATTCGTTGCGTATGAGGTTCTTGTTTAGGGTTGTCAGATCACCATATTCAACAGGCACCCCTGAACTTGTCGATAAAAGTTTCGATTTCTGAAACGAAAATATTTATGAAAATAGTAGATTACACACCGAGGACAGGAAAGTAAGAAAGGTCTCAGATCTCATGTAATCGGCTTCGCCTCGGTCAAAAGACATGTGATCTGAGGCTTTTTTATTTACTGTCCGAGGTTAGTATACTATTTTTCTCCTCGACGGAGGTGACAAGCGACGACTTCGTTTAGCGCAGCGGGATGACAATTGACGCTTTCCGTCCGGAGGTGAGAAAAAGATAATTTTTATGTGATTGATAATTAAATTAAGATCATCGATGGCGCAGGGCGGAGAGGTTTGGATGTTCAATTATGGGGATCCGGGTTCGAATCCGTACGGACAACATGTCATGTAACAATGAATCGTTATCCAATTTTGCTACTGACAAGCTATAGTGCCTCAAAGATTTCCATACAAATCTTAAATTAATTCTAGCATTAAAACTGTATATTTTATCGAAAATCTGACTTCATACAAACATAGAGATTCGTTTTTGGATTGTTTCTGAAAAATTTAATTGACTTTAATTGGATAGTGTAAGGATTCGAATTTATTATTTTACATGTATGCCATGTTAGCTTAATCAAATTAAAGATTGAAAAAGTCGGGCGGCGAGCGGGATTCGAACCCACGACCTGCCTATTCGGGGCATGCTCTACTCCAACAGAGCTGTCGTCGCCCCGCAAGCCACGACGAAATTTTCAATCTAAATTATCGTCTTTAAGGGACGTCAGCGCCATCTATCTGAGTTATACAAACTACTGAGGATTGATCTGAGTTCTGCACAAACGCTTTTCCGCCTATTTGAGATTCAACACAAATATCACCAGACTACGTTTGTATGCAGCGCCCATTTGCGCTCTCGGAATAAACTTCTTGGTCAACTTACCGAGGTGAAATTTTTTGCTCCGTCAGCAACTGCAAAAGCCAGAACCAGGGCTATAACCCTCAATAACATCATTGTCTCCATTGCTTATTCAATGAGAACCAAAGCATCTCCACTGCTCCACCTTGAAATAAATATTTAAATAAATATCTTTGACATTGTGACACAAATTATCTAGATCTATACTCCATTCCAAATAGCAACAAAAATTTAATGCCATTTTGAATTACAGAAACAGAGATTTGAAACACTTCCTCTCACTTATTCTTAGAACAGCTTTAGTAACGTCGAAGATAATATGTCGGATAGTACATCTTTCTGTAAATAAATTACTTATAATTATATTTGTTTATCCGAGTTGGCCAGCAAGCTAAATAAGAATCGGAAAATCTCATCGTCCTTATTTGGAATGCAGTATTAGATTGGATTTGTATTATGATGACTGCACAACGATACAGAATACATAATATTATACTGGGTTCTTCTTAATATACTTACACTTTTTCAAGGGGATGATCAGACCATCAAACTGAACAACTTTCTCTATGGGACCAACATCGAAATTGCGAAAAAAAACTGCTGTCCCATACATTTGGCTCAAGTAGGTTTGCTGGGTAGGAATCGCTGATTTTTTTGTTGTTGGTGCCATAGAGAAATTTGTTCAGTTGTTCAGTTTGACGGTCTAAACATCCCATTAAAAAGTGTCGGCATATTAAGAAGGACCCTGTATAGATACAAACATCCATGACTCGGGCACGGACCTGAAAAAAACCGGACGTAATCTCGTCTAATCACAAGTGAAGCACCCATTTATTTTGTGTGTGTGCTGACGCACTGTCGCGCAGTACAAAATGGTGGCTGATTGTAGGGCCTAAGCCTAGAACTAGTGCATCTGTGTGAGTGTAGGTCTCTTGTAGAACAAACGAATATGTAGGACCTTGCTTGCTTCACATCTTTTTAGTGTCACATTACGTCCGCCTTTTTTTCAAGTCCGTGGACTCGGGTCCAACTATTCATATTCGTCATACAAATATTTGTCCCTTACGGGATTCGAACCCGCCTCGGCACAGCAGGCAGGTTCACTACCGATACCGACCGTTCAATACCGGGCCGCCATATAATAATTGTCAAATTTAAAAAACATTGTAAAGTTATTTTTGTAGCCTATTTTTATATCTTGGCAACACGTCGCATACAAAAAGTGCCAACACAAGATTTACAAGATGTGCACATAAAAGTAGGGGTCATGCCATAGAGGGTCATGCATGAAAAAGTTTTAAAAAATATTAATGTTTTCTGTCAAAGATTGCTATTTTGGGTGCCGGTACCAGAAACACTCCCAGATGGATATACAAAAGGCTTTTTAGGTAGGTATAATAATTATATTTCTTTATCGCTCAATTCGCTTTTCCCCCAATACAATGAAACACAGTTGAAGATTAATTAAAAATAATCACTGGTAGTGGTAGCATATGGCATGCATAGCATAGCATATGCTCACGACTATATTCCCCGAGAATCCCCTCGAGATTGTTTTCGTCAGAGATATTCTGAAACCTCAGAACTACTGTCGCCTTTGATTAAATTAATTTTAATTTAATTGGAACGGCCATACATTTTTGAGCCGAGTATGTTCCTACTACAGTTTTGAATGTAACGCTGATGTCTGAAAATGAGTCCTGTACTTAATACCTACTTACCACGTATTTCTATCAGTTCTATGTTCCTACTCGAGAACAAATTTTATTTCTCGTCCAGGGCTACGATTGTCACTTAACTACTGTAGAATCTGTTTGTCTTATGAAAAATAATTTAATTATTCGTACCTTTTATACGTTTTCACGACAGCTAGCGTAATTAATTGCTTTGTTGACGTAGGTAAGTAACTAATTATAATTTAACAAACGAAAAATGAAAATTTTTCATACGTCCAATTAATTAGTTTTACTAAGGTACCTATTCCTAAGTTACACTAACATTTTATTTAATGTTGCCCTTGATTAAAATATTAGTTTTCGACCATGTACCTACCTAATTATGGTTTGTTCAACCGATTATAAAAATAAATAAAAAATAAAATCTTCTCAAAGGACACTGTGCAAAAATGTATGGCCACTGGTCCAAGAGCCATAATGCTAACGTACATTGTGTACAAAGGTCATCAATCAACATACAGGGTGAAATTGATATCATTAGCATCCTTTTAAACTAAGAGTCTACCCATCAAACTGAACAACTTTTACTATGGGAGCAAACCAATCGGAGCAAAAAAAAAATCTGCTGTCCCATACTAAACTGCACCCGCCGCCGCTATTACCTACTTGCTAACTTTGCGGGTGACGAGTAACATGTAATCCGCAACTTTGGATTTTATTCCTCATAATTTTGAATGTTAAAAATCGTGAAAAGTAATCGTGTCAACCCTAGAATGTGAACCCCAAACGTTCTAAGTTCGAAATTATTGTTTCGCAATTCGGTATGTCAAGTTTTTTTTTGTCTTCATTTTTATATTTTTTACGGACAGAAGACATAATTTTAAGATACCTATTTCATTCTTATTGCGATTCATCGAGTTTATCAATATAAATTTAATTTTTACATTATTTTGATCTGTAATCTCTAAGTGCAAAAATGGTGGAGAGAAAATAATTCGAACTCCATGGAGAAAAACTACATACAGCTGTATTTAAAAAAATTTAAATCTGCCTCCTCTTTCTAACTCTGGAAAAAGATATGGCAACATCAAATGTCAAATTCTGACATTGTGAAAGTATTTTTTTTTCTTAATGGCCGGTTATTTTAAGTTGATTTTATGTTTACCAAGGAGTTCAGAGGTATGCCAGTGACGTCACTGCACGGACCGAAAAACGACGTTATTTTATTAAAAATATCTGTAATCCTTTCATTTTAAAATCTCTGACATAGAAAATATGATTATTGAGACAATTATCTCGAAATGGTTTTCAATTCGCCCTCCAAAAAAAAACTTGACATACCGAATTATAGGCTGTCCGTTTAGTGATAAGGTATAACATTTAATATAAAAGCACATGATCAATTGATCTTTTACCGTGGCAGAGGGGAAATGCTACTGCAAGGCGAGTCCTTATAATAAATAGTCAAAGTAAAAAACGGGTAATACGGAACACTAATACCTAAGTCCCGACTCACACTTGGCATAGCATATGCTCACAACTATAGTCTCCGAGGGGGTAGTCAGAGATACTCTGAAACCTCAGTACATCCACGTTACACCAGTAGTACCGAAACTCTGTCCAGTGTGACGGGGGTTGAGCCCGCCGCCACTTATAATGGACAGTGGGTACAATACATGCCTCGAAATTGAAGCATGCAGGTTTTCTCACATTTGGCCGGTTTTATTTTTCCAAGGTTACAGGTTTAAACAAAATAAAATGGTTATATTTCGGCACAGCAGGCAGATTCACTACCGACCGTTCAATACCGGGCCGTCATATAATAATTGTAATATTTAAAAAACGTTGTAAAGTTATTTTTGTAGCCTATTTTTATATCTTGGCAACACGTCGCATACAAAAAGTGACAACCATAGAGCTAGGAATAGAGGAACATACAGCTGAGAGGGCGAGATGTACCTAGCGGCACCACTGTATAATAGAAAGAGATACTTGACGCGAATCAATAAAACCGTTTTTTAGTCACCAATCAATTTTTACAATTCGGTTTTCGTGAATAATTGGGAATCTAAAGTGAAATCGTAGATAATTTTGTGAAATATACTGACACTACTTCATTAATTTATCCACGATTTTACGTTAGACTCAGAATTATAGACAGTATTAGAATTTTTGCCTGCGACTAGTCTCCAAAAAACATCCAAAAACTGTTTCATTTGACAACTCATCTATTCCTGTAAGGTATAATAACTTTATGGTGCCAACAAGATATGTGCGACAGTGGGAATAAGGCTACAAGATGTGCACATAAAAGTAGGGGTCATGTCATAGAGGGTCATGCATGAAAAAGATTAAAAAAATATATAATATATATAATATATATATAATATATAATATATAAATATATAATGGACAGTGGGTACAATACATGCCTCGAAATTGAAGCATGCAGGTTTTCTCACATTTGGCCGGTTTTATTTCTCCAAGGTTACAGGTTTAAACAAAATAAAATGGTTATATTTAACCACCACAGATGTGCAAGGCAGCGAGGTGGAACCGCATGTAAAAAACTAAATGCACTATTCATTTTTCTTTCAGACGATAATTATACCTGCTACGGCGCTCGAGCGCACTGCATTCAAACGAAGTTTGATATTTCAATTTAAGAATGCCATTTTTAAACACAATCTTTACTATGGTCTAACAATATTAGCTGAAACTATTTTAAAGGGTTGAACCCCTTATTACTTACCGACTTTAAACAACCATTAAACATTCTAGACCGGATCAATTTTTCCGAATAAAGGCCTCCGCTCATTGCAGCGATAATATCGAGCGATATTATCGGTGCGATTTTGCGATAATTGTTCTCAGTACATTTTGTATGGGGACGCGCGCGATCCTACACACTGCCGCGATATTATCGAGCGATAATATCGCTGCGATTTTGCGATAATTGTTCTCAGTACATTTTGTATGGGGACGCGCTCGATCCCACACACTGCCGCGATATTATCGCAACCTGACGCAATCTCTTTCTACTACATTCAGTGAAGGGCGCATGCGTGACGCGAATCGCGGAATCGCTGCAGTGTGTAAGGTGTCGCGATATCGCTGTCGATAATATCGCTCGTTAAAATCGCTCGATAATATCGCTGCAATGTGCGAAAGCCTTAATGGGTCCCGACTGTGAAAGTTGCTTCAATATTACGTAACAGAATTCTAGACTACTGGAATTGTTTTTTTCTTTTCAGTTTTTATTTAAAGTTAACTTTTTAGGATTCCGTACCCAAAGGGTGAAAACGGGACCCTAATACTAAGCCTACCTTGTCCGTCCGTCCGTCCGTCCGTCCTACCTATTTAGGGCTGTAACTTTTAAACCATATAAGCTAGATATTTGAAATTTTCACAGAATATGCATTATTACGGCGGATTTGTTGACAAATAAAAACATGTCAATAAGTTAAAAATTAAGTGGGGTTCTCAACAAGAAACTAGTTTTTATCGACGTTTTTTCTTCTCGCTCTATAGTAAAAACGGTAATACGTACAAGCGTCAAACTTGGTGTGATTATAGAGCAAACTCTACAGTATAACAAAAAATAATAAAAACCGGCCAAGTGTGAGTCGGTCATACGCTTAAGGTCCCGGAGAAAAAAGTTTTTTTCCAAGTTCATGTTGTGTTCTGTGGTGGTGTGGTACGGAACCCTCGATGCGCGAGTAGCCCGACTCGCACTTGACCGATTTTTATTTTTGATTAAAAAGTCCCGGCGCTACACAGTACTATAGAAAGTTGGATTATTTAAAATACGGAAATTCGGTAAAATTATCTTTTATTTCGTAAAACGCAAGACCGACATGTCACAGATCTAACAAAAGAATCCTAGTCATGACAAACTTTCGATTCTTCTGGACTTTCCAAATTTAATTCAAACATCGAAAGCAAACCAGCCAACGAAGTAAGATATACGACCTCCTACATCATCCTCGCTACTGGAAATTTGGAAAGTCCAGCAGACCAAGGATCCCAACACATTACATTACAACACTCCCTACCTGCCTAACCTACACTAGAAAGACTACCTAAGCAGGAGCAACTTATCCTAAGCTAATGCATAAGCCCTGGTCCAGCTATTGCTAATAACTAGCACCCGGATACCGGCAGGCCATGTCAGTGGTTCATCAGTCTTAACAACCCGTCAAAACATCTCAAAATCTACCCCAGCTGATGACGTCACCCTTTGAAAACCAACCTGCCCACCTGAGCATCCGCGTACTTTGAGGCTCTAAAAACCTGCAAAAAATGAGCCCCATAGACCAGCACCTATACCCTGCGCTGCCTATCCCTAAGAGAAGTTCGTGACCAAACTGACGGCTATCTGATCCAAGTTACAAACCATCAGTTAACTTTTGTTACTACCGTCCATCAAAGTCATCAGTGT
The DNA here is from genome assembly GCA_963693445.1 of Agonopterix heracliana. Taxonomy (NCBI): domain Eukaryota; kingdom Metazoa; phylum Arthropoda; class Insecta; order Lepidoptera; family Depressariidae; genus Agonopterix; species Agonopterix heracliana. The sequence goes on from OY856334.1 coordinate 2,387,813, forward strand.
GCTCACATCTCAACCTAACATTACAGACTAACTAAATATTTATACAATTCCAAAACCCTATGCTAAGTTCTTTATCTTTCACTAAAACTTTCCTAGCAATAGGTCGTTTGGTTTAATATATAGACAATGTTCCTAATTATATACAAAGTGACAATAAAGCGACAATGAGTGGACAACCAAGTTGGATTATTTAAAATACGGAAATTCGGCAAAATTATCTTTTATTTCGTAAAACGCAAAACCGACATGTCACAGATCTAACAAAAGAATCCTAGTCATGACAAACCTTCGATTCTTCTGGACGTTCCAAATTTAATTCAAACATCGAAAGCAAACCAGCCAACGAAGCAAGATATACGACCTCCTACAGTACTATAACCCTCAGAATCAAAATCTACATTCAAAAAATATCGGTACAGTTCCTGTTACCTAGACACCTTAGGTAACTAAGTTATGTAAAATGTCAGATAAGGTTACCCGGGAAAGCTTCATCGACCGATGCAGCGCAGTGCAGATGCGCTATTTCCAGCCGCTAGTGATGGGATTACTTATCGATAACGCCTACGCTTGTATATCGACACGTGAAATGTCAAAGGTTGTTTGGGATAGTTTCATCGACCGAAGCGGCCGGTACAGTCGCGCTATTTTAGCTAGTGATGGGATGGGTTATCGATAACTCTTACGAGAGTATATCGATACATAGAAATGTAACAGGTCATCCGGGATAGCTCCATCGACTGATGCAGCGCATTGCTGAAGCTCGATTTATGTCGCTAGTGATGGGATTACTTATCGATAACGCTGAAGTTCATACAGGGTAAATTTTATATTAATGCGGATAGCTTCAGCATGTAGGTATTCTACTCATCAAACTGAACAACTTTAACTATGAAGCCAATTACTTCGAACACACGAATACTGCAGTAGGTACCTATTCGACTCAAATGTATGGGAAAGCTGTTTTTTTTTCGCGTTTTCGATGTTGGCCATTCCATTAAGTGTATATTGTGTGGTTTTTTTTATTTTGTTTCTCCTAATTCGTTCACAACAATAGTTGTGAATAAACTTTTTTCGATTTCAGATTGTATAGAAATACAATGTTTGGTTTTTAAGATATTATTGTTAAAGATCACTAATATTTGCATTTTTATCGTTTAACGCTGGTCTAAAAACATCGATATCGATAAAGTAACGAGTAACAACACTAAACATCCTGTTTTCCGTTTACGTCACAAACGTACTTGACCTAATGTTATCTAACTATCTAATCGAGTGCTTTTCATTCGAAAAACTACTCTTTGTCCTGACAATAAAAGTTATTTTACTTTGAAGAGCTTATTTCAGTTCGTGAAAGTTTTATAAAGATGTTAGGAAGTTTCATTTAGTTCTATTTTAGAATAATCTAGACTTTTCTTTTCTATTTCTTTTCTTTTCTTTTCTATCTTTTCTTTTCTTTCTCTTTTCGTTATATCTATTACAGTTACAGAGTACCAAACTACCAATGTATCTATTATACAGGGTGACTTTGATATAATTAAGCATCCTTTTAAACTAAAAACTAAAGTGAACAACTTTTAGTATGGGAGCAAACCGATCGGAGCAAAAAAAAAACTGATGTTCCATACATTATTTTGAGTAGAGTAGGCATTGCGATTTAGTATGGAACAGCAGTTTTTTTTCTGCTCGGGCCGGTTTGCTCCCATGGTAAAAGTTGTTCAGTTTGATGGGTAGACTCGTAGTTTAAAAGGATGCTAATAATATCAATTTCACTCTGTAGAGTGTGGGTGGCGCGTGGTGGAGAGTTATAGACACTAAATCATGAGTGTCGGGTTCGAATCCCTACGGACCACATGCCATGTACCAATGAGTTTTTCTAACTTACTTAGGTACGCAATACCGACTGCTCTCAAACGGTGAAGGAAAACATCGTGAGGAAACTTGCATACGCTGAAGAAGAAATTCTGATGCGTATGTGAAGTCTACCAATCCGCATTGGGCACGCGTGGTGGACTAATGCCCATACACCCTCCCTGAGGGTAAGCCTGTGCCCAGCAGTGGGACATATTAGGCTGATGATGATAATAGGAAACCTCTAAAGGTTACCTAAGTAAAGCCGTGGTGGTCCAGTGGCGAGTAACCTTGCCTGCCGTGCAGGAGGCGATGGTTCGATCCCCGTCCATGCCGACTCGTACCAATGAGTTTTTCGGAATTTATGTACAATTTTTAACAGCATTAGCTTTTCGGTGAAGGAAAACATCGTGAGGAAACCTGCATGCTTCAATTTTGAGGCATGTATTGTACCCACTTTCCATTACAAGTGGCGACAGAGTGTCGGTACAACTTGGTGAAACGTGGATGTTCTGACGTTTCAGAATATCTCTGACTTAGGAATCGGAGAATATAGTCGTTAGCATATGCTTATGCTTTAGGTAAATTCCCCCGAACCCAAAGTACAAACAAAGCCTGGTATTTACCCACAAACTAGTTAGTGATATGTCGCTAAATATTTGACATTACGCGATAAGTCAATTACAAGGCTGGGTTTTATTTGATAAACGTGTGACTAATGGCGGTCTGTGATGTTGAATTTTTTAATTTAATCGCGTGGTTCTTTAGAAAAGAACACCCTTTTCTTTCCGAGGTGGTCATAACAAAGCAGGTGGTGGTGGTGGTGGTGGTGGTGGTGAGCATATTGTCAATTTATTTTACGACAAAAAATATTTATATACTTAATACATAAACTTAAACTCTAGCGATAGACTTGCCCTTTCATAGAAGCAACATGTTCCACTTGAATGAGGTGTACGCACCTGATTGATGTTCCCGAGTTCACTTCGTCACTATGGCAATGACAGACCGCAATGTGTCATTTTGTGTTGTTTGTTTGAACGAGCTTGTCTATCGCTAGAGTAATATGTCTATGACTTAATAAGAAAAAAGTATGTTAAGGTGGTTGGAGAGCTGTCAATTTCATACAAAACTTTGTCGTAGAACACTCGTAGACGGTTGTTAATAAAAGTAATGTTTTATAGGTATACACAGACTTAAAAGAAGATCCAGTCGTAATCTTTTCTAATCATGAGTGAAGCACCCATTTCTTTTGTATGCGTGCTGTCACGCGGTACATAAGGTGACGGGTTGTAGCACCTGCGCCTAGAGCTAGTGTAGTGTGAGTGTAGGTCCCTTGTAGAACAAACGAGATTGTATTATCTTGCATGCTTGACATCTTTTTCGGACAATATTTGGTCCGTATTTCTTTCAAGTCCGTGTAGGTATATGGAAAAATAGCTTAGAAAATCTAGATTGCGCGCGTAGCAAATAATATTTACAATTTATAATATAATTACGAAGATATCAAGCTTTGAAATTATTCATACAAAATTTCAAAGCCTTATATCTTCGTAATTTTTACTTTGATCGAAGGCCCCGATAGCTTAGTCGGTACGTAAGGGAGGAACCTGAAAGTGCCGGGGTTCGCGGGTTCGAACTCCGCAACGGGCAAATTGGCGAAGGTACCTACTAATATTATGTTGTACCTAAAGTCATGAATGTTTGGCCTTCGTATGGGAATGACCTATAAGCAAAATGACCTATTCATCACAACGTCCTATTATCAATTTGATCTAAAAGCAAAACGACCAATTATCAAATCGACCTAAAAGTAGGTAATACGCCCTATTTACAGATGTAAAGAAAAGTACAGTACATAAGGTACACAGTACAATGACTGGCCACTTCATAAAATGATAAGATCTATAATAAAATGTATCTATTGTATATCGTTGTATAGTCATCATAATACAAGTCCAGAGTACCTAGATTCAGGTATCCTGTGTGAAAATATTCATAAAAATAGAAGATACTAGCTGGGCGTGGGCATGCGTTGCAATGCCGTTTTTTTACCCGACACACACTTGGCCATTTATTTTTACCTTACAAACCTTTCCTGGACTTCCAGAAATATTTCAAAACCATACTCGAGTGATGGCGGCGTGACAATGGAAATTAGGGATACATTTTTTATTTATAATAAGTAGATATTGATTAGGTACTTAAGACGCTGTTATCCGGTCGAGGCCGTTTTTTGAACACGAACGAAAGTGTTTTAAACTGTGTTTTAAAGTCTGAAAACCAATTATGTCTTATTTAAGGATCTGGCTGATAGGCGAACGTTCTCAATTACACAATTAGATTAAGTTTAATAGATAGAAAAAAATCCCAAAGCTACCCCTTTTTGTTATGTTTTTTCAATACTATGATTAAACTGCTGATATTTAACTTTTTATTCTTGTACTTAACTAAATACATTAAATATTTCTAGTGAACTCCGTAGAATTATGAGCTTAGAAACACCCATGAGCAAAGATATCGATGAAAAACACGTTTTTTTGCGATCCTGCTTTCAATTGCGGGATGGCTAATCGCAAACTTATGCTTGCAAGAATGAGACGCTTGCACTTGGATAACCTGGCCTTAAGGGTATATTATTCGGAGCGCGCTCCATGCAAACGTACTATGGTGATATTTTCAATACTAACCAATTAAAGTCAATGAAATTTTGCAGAAACAATCTAGAAACCAATTTCTATGCTTGTATGGAGTCAGATTTGCGTTAAAATGTATGTATAGTTTTCAAGTTACAGTGCCTCAAAGATTTCCATACAAATCTTAAATTAATCCTAGCATTGAAACTGTATATTTTAACGAAAATCTGACTCTATAGAAGCATAGAGATTTGTTTCTAGATTGTTTCTGCAAAATTTTATTGACTTTAATTGGTTAGTATTGAAAATATCACCATAGTACGTTTGTATGCAGCGCGCATTTTCGCTCTCGGAATAATATTCTCTTAATAGACTTTTGTCGTTTGTTGTCCACGACAAAGGGGATATGCGGAACCCTTCTAAACCAAAACAAAAGAACTATATCGTCTAATCATTCATTCTCACAACTCTGTTAAAACACACAACGAAAACAAATATCACTTTGCAGTTGATCCATCAATACGTTCTTCAATTTGACACCTAATTTCCATAGAAATAAGAAATTTGCAATAATTTTTGTTAACCAACTAAAACATGTTAATTATAACATATAAGAAGGTATATGAAGCAATATTTCGCAATATTACTTGAAACAATAAAGGATAGGTAACGCTGTTCAAGCATATTTTTTCCGTTTCGACATAAATAACTAAGTAAATAAAAGTTACTAAGCGAAAAATGATGAGTTTGACAAGATTATTTGTGTTGTTTGTGACTGTTTTGTTTATGGCTGAGGTAAGCTACATTTTGAGAAAATTAAATTTATTTATCAGAAAGATGTACTATACGACTAGGGATTGCAATCCGGTTTTCCGGATCCGGTAATCCGGGGGATCCGGCACCATTTACGGCCTACCGGATCCGGCACTACCTAGCCGGATCCGGTACGGATCCGGTAAATGTCTTGAAAATCGAATAAAACCGTTTTTTAAATGAAAATTCTCGCATTGGACGTCGCTTACGACGTTATTGAGTCACCTGCTACGACAATCCGCACCTACACGTACATTTAAAATAGAAATTTGTCCTAGGTATGGAGCCTTTTTCTTCCCTATACTCTGAAATCGAATCCGAGATCATATTAATGTCATTATAGAAATGACAGCAGAAAAGTTTTATTTTGTTATCCTGTTAAAAGTATACAAATTAACAGGGTATAGTAATACATACCTGTCTCAGTCTGACAAAAGAAAAAAACCATAAATGTGAAAAGTGTGGATGTTAGGCGGCCTTTCTTAATGTTAGTCAATGATTTGAGGCCTAGAAAATCTTTTTTTCGCATTATTAATACGATAGAAACTATCACTTCGTAACAATAAAAAAATTTTCACAGTTGCTATTAACACCTTTATTGTTTTACAGTTTATTTTAAAATGAAAACGCAAATGATTATGGATATTACCAATCCGGTCGGATCCGGCGGATCCGGCCGGATCGTTGCAAATCCGGTCAGATCCGGCCGGATTGAAAATTGCACCGGATTGCAATCCCTATATACGACATATCTTCGACGTTACCAAAGCTGTTCTAAGAATTAGTGAGAGTAAGTGGCCTGAAGGACCCCCTAAAATATGTAACAAAGTTTAAACCGTGTATAATAACCCGCCTGTGTTATTCACCTGGGATATTTTCCTAATCTGTTTACATTATACCCTTACTTCCTTTCATGTTTTTCTTTACACAATAAGGGATGGGGTGGGGTTAGGGGGGTTGAACTGGTTTCACCTGCGTTGTACAGTTAGAAACATAGTTGAATGTTTCACGAAGAATAGTATTCGGGCACCGGTCTGGCACTCTATGAAACGTTTTTGAATTTCGAAATGGCGTCTACTTTTTTTTCTGTTCGTTCAGTTATTAAAAATACTATTAATTATTAGAATAATGTGAATTTAGCGTAAACGTTTTTAGAAAGAGAAGGCACTAGAAGGAAGCACGTGTCTTGTCATATCACTCAGTAAGAGATGCACATAGCAAATTCGCTCTAGTTAAAAAAGGAGACCGCTACTTATTGCTGTCCTTATCGACGTATCCACTTTTTTGTACTTCGGCCATCTGACTCCAAAATGTCACTTCATATAAATTGTATGGGACAACCACCTGACTCCGAGATGTCACTTCATATAATTCGCTATCTCATACCCGGTTACACTGATATTCGGTCTAATAGCGTAAGCGAAAAAAATTTCGTCTATGGTTTTTATGCACTGAAAAGACAAAATTTGATATCCTACAGGGTGTAAAAAGTGACAGCCTAGCAAATACTGAAACTTTGAACTCAGATTCTTTATGATGGTCTGAGTTCACAGTTTCAGTATTTGCTATGCTGTCACTTACACCCTATATTTAGTCAATACTGCGGGCGCGCGCCGTTCCGCCGTCCGAATTTTCCATACAAAACTGCAAACCAATTTGAGCCAATTGTATGCGACAGCTGATTTTATTTCGCGATTTCGATATTGATCCCAAAAGTTGATCAGTTTGATGGTCTGATCATGCCTTTCAGCATACTAAGAAGGACCCTGTATAAGCTGATGATGATGATGGATTTGAACATCCTTTATTTTCATTATTTGAATATTACGTCCATAGTTAGTGAAAGTTGTTCAGTTTGATTATCTGAAGCACCTTAACGCATTTAAGCTTTTAATAAAAGTAGCATACAGTCACGTTGCAGGAATTGACCCGAGCACACGTCTCGCGTGGTTTTCGCGCGTCGCGTTTTTGCCTGCCACGAGGCTCCGCAATCCTCAATCTCTTCTTGTTCTTGAACAAAAACAATCCCTGAGATTGGGATAGATACTCCCATAAATTACACTTGACACTGGCGGAAATGCGGTGCTACGCACAAGCAAAAAGCCATTAATTACAAATAAAATAAAAATAAAAAGTAGCATAAGCATAAGCATGCTAACGACTATATTCCCCGAGGGGGTAGTCAGAGATATTCTGAAACCTCAGAACATCCATGTTTCACCAGTTGTACCGAAACTGTCCAGTGTGACGGGGGGTGAGCCCGTCGCCACTTATAATAAGAAATTGAAGCATGCAGGTTTCCTCACGATGTTTTCCGTCACTGAAAAGCCAGTGGTGTTACAAATCGTACATAAATTCCGAAAAACTCATTGGTACGAGTCGGCCTGGACGGGGATCGAACCATCGCCTACTGCACGGTAGGCAAGGTTACTCGCCACTGGACCACCACGGCTTTTTAGTATAGGTACTTAATAAAAGTATATTTCATTCATTTTATCATTCATTATGTTTATTGAGGTCTTTTCCGGTTCCTTACCTTGACAAAATAATTAAGTTTGCGCTCAATAAGTTATCTCGTAGGTACCAATTATGTTCATTGTACCAAGGCTTGTCATGTAGGAATATAAAACTCCTACACAAGTGTATTTAGGGAGAGTAGGGGGTGGGGGTGATTTTGTCTAACAAGTAAATTATAAGGATTAAGGCACACTAATCGGATTTTTGCAGGTATGCTATGTAGGTATAATGCCTAATTTTCGTGAACAACTTGCTAATTTACGTGGCAGCAAAAATTTTTAAATTTTATTCTACTGTAAGTAACATCATTACTTAAGTGCGAAATAGATAATTATACTTGCATGTTTCGACCATAAAGGCCTCCGCTCATTGCAGCGATAATATCGAGCGATATTATCGCTGCGATTTTGCGATAATTGTTCTCAGTACATTTTGTATGGGGACGCGCGCTATCCAACACACTGCCGCGATATTATCGAGCGATAACATCGCTGCGATTTTGCGATAATTGTTCTCAGTACATTTTGTATGGGGACGCGCTCGATCCCACACACTGCCGCGATATTACCGCAACCTGACGCAATCTCTTTCTACTACATTCAGTGAAGGGCGCATGCGTGACGCGAATCACGGAATCGCTGCAGTGTGTAAGGTGTCGCGATATTTCTGTCGATAATATCGCTCGATAAAATCGCTCGATAATATCGCTGCAATGTGCGGAAGCCTTTATTTTCTAAAAATTTTAAAAATAAAATGCACCACGAAAATTAGGCGGGGAATGCCGGAACGAAGAACTACCCATGCTAAAGACTAAGTATACATTTGTAGATAAAATGTGCATTTAGGAACTTCATAAAAATACAAACTGCGTAACCACGACTGGCCAACACTAACCTCATCATCGTATTTTCTAGATAAAAAAGACTAATTAAAAATATTATAGAAATAAAACGATAATAATGTGCATACTAAAAGATAACAAAATGTCAATAGTTAAAACCTGTAGGATCCCACTGCTGGGCCACCTCCCCCACAAAGTGGATCAACGAATGAATGAATGAACGAAATAATTAACGACCTGGAGTGCGATTTTTGAATCTCATTCAGTGAGTTCAGCAGTTGAAAATGTCAAAATTACTATGGAGATATGCATCTTTTTACTGCTGATTTGACATTCAAAAATCATACTACAGGAGAGAGAATTTTGAGACTCAAATCAGCAGTAGAAAGATGCGTATCTCTATAGTAATTTTGACATTTTCAACAGCTGAGCTCACCAAATGAGATTCAAAAATCGCACTCCTGGTGAAGGCGGCTGGAACCCGTTGGATGAGGGCAGTGCAGGATCGGTCGTAGTGGCGATCCTTGAGGGCGCCCTAGACTAGCAGTGGATGTCTATCGGCTGAGATGATTATGATATGGGTTCACAAAGATAATCTCCTGGATTTCATCATCATCATATTCTATAAAAGACGATCGAAGGCTACCGCACATTGCAGCGATATTATCGAGCGATATTATCGACAGCGATATCGCGACACCTTACACACTACAGCGATTCCGCGATTCGCGTCACGCATGCGCCCTTCACTGAATGTAGTACAAAGAGATTGCGTCAGGATGCGATAATATCGCGGCAGTGTGTGGGATCGAGCGCGTCCCCATATAAAATGTACTGAGAACAATTATCGCAAAATCGCAGCGATATTATCGCTCGATAATATCGCGGCAGTGTGTAGGATCGAGCGCGTCCCCATACAAAATGTACTGAGAACAATTATCGCAAAATCGCAGCGATAATATCGCTGCAATAAGCGGAGGCCTCTTGGCGGCACTTACGCTCGTGACTAAAAAGCCCGATACGAGACCGACAAGTAGGTACGGTACGTAGGTAGGTCGAGTTCAGTACACACGGTGACACAACAAGCTATACAAAACCAAAATAAGCTGGCTTCGCGTATGTAGAATAACGTATTAAGGCCTCCGCTCATTGCAGCGATATTATCGAGCGATATTATCGCTGCGATTTTGCGATAATTGTTCTCAGTACATTTTGTATGGGGACGCGCGCGATCCTACACACTGCCGCGATATTATCGAGCGATAATATCGCTGCGATTTTGCGATAATTGTTCTCAGTACATTTTGTATGGGGACGCGCTCGATCCCACACACTGCCGCGATATTATCGCAACCTGACGCAATCTCTTTCTACTACATTCAGTGAAGGGCGCATGCGTGACGCGAATCGCGGAATCGCTGCAGTGTGTAAGGTGTCGCGATATCGCTGTCGATAATATTGCTCGATAATATCGCTCGATAATATCGCTCGATAATATCGCTGCAATGAGCGGAGGCCTTTATGTCGCGGGGCCTGCTTCTGTTTGTTTTGTGTAGCTTGATGTTTCGCCGTGTGTACGTCCTGTTATGTCCGGTGCACCGATAATCAGCAAGCATATAACGCTAATTGGCTACTCTCATGGATGCTCGAATTTTCGCTTCAGTGTATCCAAACCCCAATATAAAGTGCGTAAGTTTTATGGGACTGAGAAAAAAGCTTACATGCCCCTACTTGAACATTTATTTGTGAGAGGTTTTGTTAAGGCTCGCGTATACGATACACACCATCAGCGATTTAATAATCGCTTTTCAAAAACTGCCTCCGTGGTCATGGAGGTCGTGGGTTCGATTCCCACGGGGGGCACCTAGTGAAATGTCACTTTGTGCGTTTTTTTTCTTTTCTTTGGTTAGGACATTGCAGGCTGAGTCACCTGGTTGTCTGAAAAGAAAGATGATTCCGTGCTTCGGATGGCACGTTAAGCTGTTGGTCCCGGCTACTATCTCTGGTGGTAGTAGTCGTTACATAAAAACCACGTCAGAGGCCGTAAGGCGGTTTGAATAAACTCTGATACCAGGGCTTGCAGCCCACTCGATAAAAAGAAGAAGCTAGCTGTAGCGCTGATCGCTCTACTCAGCATGAAAATGAATGAATGATTTTGACCAAGGCAACCGCTTTTTTCGAGAAACTACGCAGTATCTTGCGCCAAATACCGCAGTATCTCAAGACGAAAGTCTTGACCAATGTGTAATGCCAGTGATGATATACGGAACTGAGACGTGGTCACTCACTCGAGGCCTCATAAAAAGGCTGAAAGTCACCCAAAGGGCTATGCTCGGAGTTTTCCTGCGAGATCAAATTAGAAATGAAGAACCAGAATAACGTACATAGCTCAAATAATTGCTAAAATAGATAAGCAGCGGGCGGGACACATTGAACTCATGGCCGATGAGGCTTTAGAGTTCTCGAGTGGCGATTGCGTACCGGAAAGCGCAGCGCCCCCACAAGATGAACCGATGACGTGGTGAGGTCGGCAGGAACACGTTGGAGCGCAGGCCTGGTCGTATGCGGAAGGCCACAAGGTGGACCGACGACCTGGTGAAGATGGTAGGAACCCGTTGTATGAGGACAGCGCAGGACCGGTCGTTGTGGCGATCCTTAACAGGCCTATGTCCAGCAGTAGACGTCGATCAGCTGATATGATGAACCTAAGTTCACTAAGTGTGTGTGCAAAGCACAGATATTATCGTCCTTATACTCTAGAATTTGAAGGAACCGATACGATTAGGGGGTCGGATGTAATGGCTATGCCGCCAAACCAGCTGTCTTGGGCATTCGAGACTGATGATGCCTGAAGGAATTAGACCTGTCTGGTCTGGGTACCTTAATGCAGACCGCGATTTTCTTGTGGTCCATCAACTGCAAGAATGCAGCGAGTCGCTAATATCCAGGCAGCATCGGATAGACCAACTTTTGAGCCAGAGGAAGTGTCTGAACCCAATAACTCAGAGTATAACAGTATTTTTAATACATTATAAACTTTATCTTGGAGTTAGGGCTTCATTATCACTTTCTGCAGTTTTTTCTGTTCAATAAAAAAAAAAGTTTATTGTCATGATTCGTGAAAGCATTATTTTTCTATGTAGCGATCGATCGTTGAGTGGCAAAAGCTAAAAGAATCTAGGTGTGTGGAGGGCCTATTGAAGTAAGCAATATTTTTTGTGGCGTCGAAAAATATTGACGCATATTTCTCCGCCTAATATATTCAAAATGGTGGCAACGTTTTTCAGGGATCCGTAGCGAAATTGGGAAAAACGGAACACTAATGAAGTTAGGTGGGTATCCCTCGTTCTGTGACGTGGAAAGCTTTCATTTTTTTTCTGATTTAGAAAGTTAGATATTAGTTCAAAGAGAGTGGAGGTCCATCCAATAAATAAATAAATTTCAAAATCTTCTGTCAACTAACCCATGATATTAATGTTACTACAACGAACCAACATTTATTGCTTTGCGAAAATTACAACTTAAAAAATATACTATGTCTGTTTGAGCACGCATCACTTTAGAAATACTGAAACGATTTGGATAGGGTTCACTAGCACCGGGCTCAGCTTGCATTGACATTTGGGCTTTATTTCATCGCAATCGTTTAATTCAATCAAAAGTTATGATAATAATGAATAAAAAAAGACAGGTGTACACACGGCGACACATCAGGTTACGCACCCTATATACCCATAACTACACTACGTACTAAACACAAAAAAGTACGGTAGAGAGCCTGCATAGACTCGGCTGCCGGCGCGGGCGCAACGTGCCGTGAGACGAAACAACAACAACATACTGTACCCTCTCGCATGATTCGCAGCGTTCAACTTCTAATAGTTCAAAGTCCAAACAGGGTAGCCTGACGTGTCGCCGTGTGTACATAATTCTTGTTATTTTGTACGGAACTCTGTTTGCGTAGATTTGACTCACACTTAGCTGGGACTTTTTATTAAGATTTGTAAGGTCGGTGTTGAAGAAGGATTTTTATTACATTATACAGAGTTTATTTAAAGAATTCAGCTGGCGTGATGGACGTTTTCAACCCCCCAATGAATAAGCATACCTAATAAGTACGAGTATATGTATAGGATCCTATATGCTGACACTTTTTTAAGGGGATGATCAGACCATAAAACTATACCTACAACTTCCTCTATGGGACCTACATCGAAATCTCGAAAAAAAAAACTGTTTTGCCATACAAAACTGCAAACCTACTCGAGCCAAATGTATGGGACAGCTGTTTTTTTTTCGTGATTTCGATGTTGGTCCCATAGAGAAAGTTGTTCAGTTTGATGGTCTGATCATCACCTTATAAAAGTGTAATTGATACCATTAGTATTCTTTTAACCTAAGAGTCTACCCATGAAACTGAACAACTTTTACTATGGGAGCAAAAAACAAAATCTGCTGTTCCATACTAAACTGCAATTGCAACCTTATTGCCTACTCGACTCAAATGTTTCGACTCAACAGCAGATTGCTCTCATAATAAAAGTTGTTCAGTTTGATGGGTAGACTCTTAGTTTAAAAGGAAAGCTAATGATATCAATTTCACCCTGTATATCTAACATTGTCCGTGTGGTGTCGGCTAAGAGTAGCACCATCCCATTTCCTCCCGTGGGTGTCGTAAAAGACGACTAAGGGATCTACCGGAGAATGGGCAGCAGCATCCTCTGAGTACACACATTCAATCCAACTGCGATCGCCAACCCGCCTGCCAAGCGTGGCGATTATGGCAAATCCCCCATTTTTGGGGAGGCCTATGTCCAGCAGTGGACGTTTAGCGGCTGATATGATGATGATGATGATGATATCTAACATTTATTTGTCTTTCTTTCCAGAGCATTACGTCGCATTGGATCGGAGGAGTCGGCCGTCCACCGGCATTTGGGTACGGCTTCGGTGGCTACCGCTACGGTTACGGTGGTTTCGGTGGTGGTTTCTACCCGAGACCACCGGTCTTCTATCCAGTGCATCTGCCTCCGCCGCTACCGTTCTATGGTTGATTTAGAAACTAAATTTAAAATTTAAAAAACTTCCGACACATAAAAATAACATGCCTCTTTTTGCGTCGGGGGTTAAAATAGAGACTTTAATTAGTTGATCGTTTTATTTAAATGGACTCTGGACGTCTATGTTGTTTTCATTACTTAATAAAAATGAAGTCACGGACCTGAAAAAAAGACGGACGTAATGTGACACTAAAAAACATGTTAAGCATGCAAGGCTTATTTTCGTTCTAGTAGTCTTTTTGTTCTACAAGTGACCTACACTCACACAGATGCACAAGCTCTAGGCGCAGGTCTTACAAGTCGCCACCATTATGTACCGCGTGACAGTTTGTCACACAAAAATAAATGGGTGCTTCACTCGTGATTAGACGAGATTACGTCCATTTTTATAAGATATAGATAAATTTCTCGTAGATCAATTTAATAATTTGGCCATCTTCGGATAATCGTCCTTTCTTTCTTGGTGAAATTATGGATCCATCACAGACTTAGGTATCTCTCTATTAATCATCTGTCAGTCGTCATTTTAGATTTTAATACCTTCTAAAGCCCGACCAGAAATATAAAAAACCTCGCCATGTTGCGGAAAATCATTGGAACTAATTTTTGTACTTGGAACACTAACATCAAAGGTGACAGTCGATTGCAGCGCCCCGAAATCAGGTTTTTTATATTCCTGGTCAGCATAGCTAGCATGCCGCAGTGATACAGCGCTATCACATCTTAGCTCTCTTTCTATTTGCTTGCGAACTCGACGAACGAGATTATAAAGACGTGATACAGCCGTATCACGTGTAGCATACTACGAGTGCTGGCTTTAATTAGAATCTTCTTTTCTTAAACACTTTGTGCTGTTCTTTGTTTGTCTATGCTAGCCTAGATTCTCTTTCTCCTGGGTCTAAAGACACATAAAATGATATAAAATACATCGGTCTATCACATAGATATACGAGTAGTAACTAGATTAAACCATAACGTGGCCGCATATGAAACAGCAATAGTGTGACTTTTGCATATTATAAGACAATTTGTTTAGCAAGATGTTATCAACATTCCATAGGTTTGACATCTTGCCAAACACAAAAACTGGACACGGTGACCGAAACAAAAAATAATATTTCTGTCTTTTTTGCTTACCTACATAAGTTTTCATAACTGATTCTCGCTCGATCGAAGCGAAAAGTTTTTAATCTATCAATATCGGTACAGCCATAGGCCCATCACATACATGCGGAATTGCGATTCGGAATTCAGAATGCAAACCGGTTTTCGTATGGAGCTTCCCCCTCCAGATTTGCGAACGGGATTTCAAACCTATACGAAAAACCGGTTTGCATTCGGAATTCCGCATTGTATGCGATGGGCCTTTGTAGTGTGAATTCAGAATAAACATCCATCCAAAACTTTACATTTTAATTAAGGAATACAATTTTAAACATTGTATTTTTGCAAAAATGTGAACTACTTCATAAATCTGTTTTAAGTATAATATGTTATTTGCGTTATTCACGTAAAAATGTCATTTAATTAATGTAAATACAGGGTGTTAGGGTAAACAGTTGCATTACTGTTAGGGGTGATTCTACCCATGATACTGAGACTTTCCCAAAGAAATCGAAGGGATATTCGAGATCTTTTTTTCGACTTTTATACAAACATTCAATCAAATGATTGCAATTAGTGTGGAAAGTACGAAATTTTTTTTGCGAATTTCATATCGGCTTCTCAGGGAAAGTTGTTCAGTATCATAGGTACAATCACCCCTTAATGCAACCTCACACCCTGTATAAAATGTTGTGATTAAAATAAAATAATGAATTAGTAAAAATAAAAAATTATGTTTTGTGTACGCACTGTTTTATTTATTCAAATAATTAATAATTTGTTAAATAAAAACTAATTTATTCCAAAATATTCTGCTTGCTTACAGACTTCATTGAATTTTAATAAATGTAAAACATAATAGGAATCAGGATTTATTTCTTTCCCAAGTAGCACACAAACTGTACAAAAGCTGTACAGTGGTAATACCTTTATACAGCTACTTTACAGCAACTTCAGAGCTTTTGTGCTACTAGAGTTGGATTAAAGGTCGAATTAATAACTACATTGCTGACATAATTTATGTAATATAACACATAATATATTTTTAATACACAAGTTAATATAATAGTACGTACAACATGGTATCCTAACGCCGACTAACAAAATACATATATTTTCATATATTTGTTTAATGGCAAAACGCGATTTGGATGCAGAATAAATTTTAGGCCTATAACGGTAACCATTTTTCGTTTTTAAAACAAAAATATGGCGCAAAAACGAAGAAGATATTTTATATCTTTAACAGTGTTTAGAATAATTTTTGTTGGCAGAAAATAGTTTTTTTTTTTCATATATTTTCAGAAAATATGTAGACACCATCACAGTTTCTAGGCTAAGTTTTTAACACTATTTTAAAATACAACGGAGTATTAGAAAAAATGTGATAAAACGTGATTTTATAGCTAAGTTTAAAAAAAAAATCTTTAACATACTGATATGTTTTTTTACCTAGGCACCTAGCATAGTTTTGAGTCAAAAAAGTTTTCTTAACATTATTTTTTTGAAAATATAAGCGAACAAAATTATATCATACTTACGCTAACAGTAGCCTACGACTAGATTATTTTTGATATGTATAGTTAAGTATTATTAGTAAGTAACATCAATATTATATTAAAACTATATAAATGCCTCAGCCAGTTGGATATGTATTTGTTTCAATAGTTTGAAGACTTATTTAATTACATTTAAATCTAATCATATTTTATATTAAAGATTAAACACATTTAAAATGTACTAATAATAATAAGACGCGACTCGAAATATCGCCGTAATTATTACATTTAAATAACATTCATAAGTACGGATTAATATTTATTAAAACATTTATTTTTATTTTTAAATCTAAAATCTACACATTAATTTTCAAACTTAATGTGAACTAAAATCTTTATTCTCGTTGACTACTAAATGTTTTTTTATTTTTTTGAAAAGCCTTACATTTTTTTGAAATTAAAGGGCGCTAATCGGTTGACCGTTTTTCAAAGCAATTAGTTCATTTTTAATATCCAAGAATTTTTAATTTCGTTCATTAAGTATTACATTTTTGAAGATTTTTATAAATGCAGGCTCATTCATCAACTTTTTTCTTAATAAACGAAATTAAATCGTATTTAAATGAAAAGAAAATATTAGGAGCGTCTCTAGCTTTTTTATCATCGAATTTAAAATTTCATAATTTCTCAATTTCACACAACTAATTAAAATCTGAGATATGCTCCTAATATATTTCGAAAATAATTCTAGAGAAAAATAATTGATTTCTTTAGATTTACATCGCGTAAGATGAGCAAAAACACAAAAATACATTTCACATTTTTCAGTACGAATACTGATTCATACGTCAATTTCAGAGAAGTTCATTTTTCCCCGGTCTATCAACAAACATAAAAATATATTTACCTTTACATTACTAAACTTTTAGTAATCATAAAATAATCATCAATAATTAGTAATCAATGTTGATTACATTGATACATAGAGATTAAAAATAAGGAGTGTGCTTTGCTCATTTTACGCGCTAAAAATCAAAGATGGCGGATTTAATGCAGCCTGTAAACTCCGATGCGTTTCTCTCCAGCTGTGTGCTGGACGAATTCCCTGATCTGGTCCGTGGCAACAGGTCCGATGCAGACTAGAGGTTCCTTGAAGTATCCGCAGCTCTAGGAGTAAAAAGAAAATCATAATCATAATCATATAATTTATTGCATTATGTGGTTTTACATAAGGTCTTAAAATCTTCAATCATCAAAAAAATCTTCAATAGTAAGTAGTAAAAGTTTAGTTTTAGGTGCGTGAGGGGGATGTCCGTAATTAGGACCGCAGTCCACAGGTGCTGTACTGTCACCATAAATACGAGAAAAATGTTTAGACCTTCCATACAAAAGTGCGGATCAGCCGATCGTTTTACTATAATAATAATGTGTATCCCTTACATACGCCATGTGTATCCCTTACATACGCCATGTGTATCCCTTACCATCGCCATGTGTATCCCTTACATTCGCCATGTGTATCCCTTACATTTAGATTAACTTGTCTTTTGAACGGGCCTCTACATGTTGGCTTCGGCTCCATGCACGCCTTCCAAAGGTCCGGGACTTAATTGCCCGTGATTACGGAACGTAAGACATATAATAATAATAATTCTTTATTTCAGACAGTTAGTCCATAAAAGTGTTAGTAACAGGGAGGGACTATGGGAGGTCCAAAAACTTTTTTCCTACCTAAACCGATTTTCCTTGGGGAAAGTCGTTTAGTTTCACTATTTGAATACACTTTTAAATGTTTCAACTAAATATTAAATAGAGGTGTATTATCTATCACGTATTATGGTGATACCTAACAGTGAAATAACGTTACGAAACAAAAGGTTTTTATCTTTGATATTCTGTATCATTAGGTAAAACAATACCGTACTAGAATAATATTGGAACATTTTCCGAATAATAAGTAAGGAAAAACGTAACAAAAAAATATATAAGGCAATTTTTTCGTCTTTGATTAGGTACTTCAAAAGATATTATTATTAGATTGTAAGATATACCTAACTCATACTTTTCTTTCTTCCGTCTATGAATTATTAATCAAAACTTTTGTTGAAGGAGTTAATAGGATTTGCAAAGTTACTTATAACGAAAAATAATAAGATATTTTTTCGTGAAAGTTCTTAACAAGAGATTTGAGGTAAGAAATAAAGTAGGTGTTGTACCTACCTAAATTATAAAGATCCTATTGAAATGTTTCATTCACGGAAATAAGGAAAAATCTGTTTTAGCTACTGTAATATGATTCTTTTTACAACCCGGTCTTCCAAATATTTTTAAATTTAATTGGATTTTTGCGTCTGGAATATTACTTTCACAATTTATTATGAAGAGATAAGATTTCTTTTGTAGTGATTTTTTGAACGAAAGTCGACAATAATGTACTTGGACAATTTGTTTATAGGTTCCTTCTTTTAATGAACGATTAGACCATCAAACTAAAGAAATTCCACTACAGGATCAACATTGAAAACGCGGACGAAAAATCTGCTGTTCCAAGGCTGTTCCATACTAAACTGCAAACCTATACTCAAAATACCTACCTTTAAAATACCTACAGAGATGGAGATTGCATTACTAACATCTTTTTGAACAACGTCCCTGCTCTTTGAAGCTAGAATCTATGACCTTTATGACGTAATTGATGTTTCCCATCTCATTTCCTCAGATGACATGACTTTTGAATGACCTTGAGAATGACAACTCCATGTAAAGAGGAAATGAGATGGGAAACATCAGTGACGCCATAAAGGTAATACATTCTAGCTTCAAAAAGATAATTTGTAATGCAATCTCCATCTCTGTGCACTCCTGATACAACCTAGGTACCCGATTTTTCGTAACAGAACAGCGTCAGTTTGTTAAAAGAAAGATGAGTTTTTCGGAATTTATGTAGATTTGTAACACCTCTGGCTTTTCGGTGAAGGAAAACATCGTGAGGAAACCTGCATGCTTCAATTTCGAGGCATGTATTGTGCACTGTCCATTATAAGTGGCGATGGGCTCACCCCCCGTCACACTGGACAGAGTTTTCGGTACTACTGGTGAAACGTGGATGTTCTAAGGTTTCAGAATATCTCTGACTATCACCTCGGGGAATATAGTCGTGAGCTTATGCTTATAGTTATGCTAAAAACCTCACCTTCCTCGGCTTCTGACGGTGACGACGCTGCATGATGCAGCAGAGCCCCCTGGTGATATCGCATTCACTTGAAGCATTGCAGTCCTCGTTGTACTGCTTGCGGCCAGCTGACGGTGGACGGCAGACGTGCATCTCTCCTGGTTTAGAAGTTTAAAGTAAGTTATAGAAAGAGCATGGCTAAGAACACTCCCTGTCCACTACCAATTTATTACCTCACCCTCTCGCAAATATACCACTCCAGCCACTGACATAATACTCTAGCGATAGACAAGCTCGTTCAAACAAACAACATGTCACACAAAATGACACATTGCGGTCTGTCATTCCCATTGTGACGAAGTGAACTCGGGAACATCAATCAGAGGAGTCGCGTGGCTGAGGGGGGTGACAAGTAGACTTGTCATCGGCTTGCAATTTTGACAGCCACGTGGCTCCGCCGTTTTATGGTGGTTCCGAGTGTGTGTTTTTATTTAAAAACGGGGCTTTGAGATCGCCATACCCTATTACCGTACAATATCTAATGAGTATATCCTCAACACTTGACACTGGCGAAATCTAACAAGGAAACGCCATTAATTAAGAATAGAATAGAACATAAATCAGGTGCGGGCACCGCATTTAAGTGGAACATGTTGCTTCTATGAAAGGGCGTGTCTATCGCTAGAGTGTAAGTCAATGACTCCAGCGCTGGTTGCATTTATTACAAGTTACACCTATAATCGAAGAATTCTTAGGGACTATTTGTCGCAAATAGCTTTGAACATCATTATTTTTAAATCACATTACCTGGTACTACTTCCTCACAGACGAGGCCGGCATCACATTGGTTCTCACGGTTACATATCTCTCCTAGTTTCCTGCCTGCAAACGCTGGCAGGCAACGCCCCCCTTCCTCTGTTGGCAAAAGAAAGAAATCATAAATAAAATTATCAGTATCTAAAAGAAAAATAGGTAAACTCATCATAAATCAACAAAATTCATCATTCAGTTATTGACTGATGACTAATTACTGTAATTAGTAATCAGTCAATAAATTATTATAAGCTCAATAATTAGAGTTTTCGTATCCAAGGAAAAATAAGTTAACCAAACAATAAAGAAGAATAGTTATTTGTTATGCTAGGCTGCAAAGTTGCTTTTTGGCGCGAGTACTTGTATTCAAAAATACGAGACGCAGAATAACTTTGCAGCCGAGCGAAACACACATCTTTTTCACCTCACAACAGAGAGGGAAAAAAGTGAATTGCTAAAAAGAACATTTTAAAAGGTTATTTTTTTCGCGCTGGCCAGTGACATAAAATAGTTATTAAGCATTTTCAGTGGATTGGCGGCAAAAAAAATTCTTGATTGGCGGTAATATAGAAAAATATTGAATAGACGGATTCGAATTTCAAAAACTCTTTCAACGTTAGCGGATAAAATGCGCTTTTGCATTCAGATTTCGAATGTTAAACAGAATCTTTCCGAGCTTGTGAGGTGAAAAGATAATTAAACACGAAGTCAGACAGATCTAAATGGACTTGGGTTATAATTATAAACCGAGGAGTAAGGTGCCCCCTGGTATACCTAATTGAAGATTGGACTTAACCCAAAGGTTAACCTCTGTAACCTAAAATATTTCTCATCCAATTATACCAACTTACGACAAATCCCTTGTCGGTAGGGATGGGAAAAACGGTCAAAATGATATGCATCATTTGATCTTGAATCGAATTACTTGTTTCATTAATTTAAAGGGTGATTGTACTACAGAACAACTTTCCACAAGGAACCTAAGGGAAAAACGCAATAAAAATGCATAAAAACGTTTAATCAACTGATTGCATGTAGGATGTCAAGTCAAAAAAAATCTAAATTTTTACAGGTTTCTTGGGTAAAGTTGTTCAGCATCGTGAGTATAATCAATCAGCCTTTAAATTAATGAAACTGTTTATATTTACACAACTTACATTGTAACTCATTACAATTACTTTTATTTCTTTAAGACTATGTCAAAAAGAAAGATAGAGGGAAATAAAAGAAGGCCTCGATAGAATTATTGAGGTAATGGAAATCATGTTTATTATTTGTAATGTTAGAAAATTTTCATTTCACACAAAAAGTTGTGTTAGTGAAGCGACACACCTGCGGGACGAATGACGTTCCGATGAAGTCATGTCGTATTTAAATCAAGGCATTTGCAGAAAATAATAAAGATTAGCAATTTTTCCACCGACAAAAGCTTAGCTGTCAAATAAGGTGTAGATGAGAACTACAACAATTTACCATAATCCACTACGCGGGTTCATTGTGGCTTGTTAGAGATAAATTAATAAAAGAACATGTTATTTCGGACTATATTTTAAAATCCATATTTTGTCACTTAGTAGCAGACTTATTTTAGTGGTTTTAATATCAGAGTGTTTTGCACGTTACATCAACAGGCTTTTAATTTGATTTAATATAATTAGGATACCTCAAATGGCAATTCTAATGCCGCATTAAACTTTCACCACATAATCTTCTTCTTCATGGGAAATATTATGGTGAATATAATTTAATAGTAGATTACACACGGAGGACAGGAAAGTAAGAAAGGCCAGACCTCATTAAAACATGTGATCTGAGGCTTTCTTATTTAGTGTCCGAGGTTAGGTATACTATTTTTCTTCTCGACGGAAGTGGAAAGCGACAACTTCGTTTAGCGCAGCGGGACGAGAATTGACGCTTTCCGCCCGGAGGGAAGAAAAAGTATTCCAGTCTCTATTTTTTAATCATTAATAAAATTCTAAATAATTTGTTCTTTTTTCGAATGGAATCGACTCATTTAGTCAACTCTTAACATAGTTCAGCACAACACTACGTCGCTGTCTAATATGATGTTCACGTACAAGCTCGGAGCAGATTTTGTTTTAATTAAGGCACAAAGGTGGCATTAGGTTTTCATGAATTACCCAGACAACGTAAAATAGAGAGCTGAGAGTTAATAAAATACAAAGGTAAAGTGAGCGGAGGTAAAAAAGGCCAGTATTCATGAATTTCTTAAATTTTAAAATATTTCTACTTTTTTGGATGGAATCGACTCATTGAGTCAACTCGTAATAACTAAGCACATCACTACGTTGTAGATAAATAATGTTCACGTAGGTACTAGCTCTGAGCAGAGTTTATTTTAATTAAGGCCCAGAGATGGGATTCGGTTTTCATGAATTAGCCAGACAAGGTAAAATAGAGAGCTGAGAGTTAATAAAATATTAAAGTAAAGTAAAGTGAGCGGAGGTAAAAAAGGACAGTTTTCATTAATTTCTTTACTTTATAAGTCACCCCCCGTCACATTGGACAGAGTTTTGGTACTACTGGTGAAACGTGGATGTTCTGAGGTTTCAGAATATCTCTGACTACCCCCTCGGGGAATATAGTCGTGAGCATAATATGCTATGCTATGCATAGCTTAGATTCAGTTTTTATGAAATTTCTTTATTTAAAAATTGTCTCTTTTTCGAATAGAATCGACTCATTGAGTCGACTCGTAATAACTCAGTACATCATTACGTTGCAGACTAAATAATGTTCACGTACTAGCTCGGAGCAGATTTTATTTTAATTAAGGCATTAGGGATTAGGTTTTCATGAATTAGCCAGACAAGGTAAAATAGAGAGCTGAGAGTTAATAAAATATTAGGTAAAGTGAGCGGAGGTAAAAAAGGCCGGTTTTCATGAATTTCTTTATTTTAAAAATTTGCTGTTTTTTCTTTTTTTGAACCCACTGTCCATTATAAGTCACCCCCCGTCACACTGGACAGAGTTTAGGTACTACTGGTGAAACGTGGATGTTCTGATGTTTCAGAATATCTCTGACTACCCCCTCGGGGAATATAGTCGTGAGCATATGCTATGCTATGCATAGCTTAGATTCAGTTTTCCTGAATTTCTTTGTTTAAAAATTTTCTCTTTTTCGAATGCAATCGACTCGTAATAACTCAGTACCTACATCATTTATTACATTTCAGACTAAATAATGTTCACGTACAAGCTCGGAGCAATTTTATTTTAATTAAGGCACAGAGGTGAGATTAGGTTTTCATGAATTAGCCAGACAAGGTAAAATAGAGAGCTGAGAGTTAATAAAATATTAGGTAAAGCGGAGGTAAAAATATTTAATAAGGCTGGTGGACTTTGAATTTAAACTGGGTTTACATCAAAACGAAATGTGATTTTTCTTAGCTGGTTATGACAACTTAATTAGCTACAAAGGCGGTTGAAAAAAAGATTGATTGAACTAATTAATTGCGGCTAACATCCCATGTGTGCTAGAGCCGCGCGGTTTGAGCCGCACTGATGGGAAAAGACCGGATGGTCTCACCTTGGTACCGTGGCAGAGGGGCCGCTGTCTTTTGTGGGATGCCACCTGTGTGAGTACATATGCGGCGTCTCACATTGGGGGTACTATGCGGGAGGCAGGGTCGGCGGCTGAAAAGGCAGCTTCGCAAAAGCATACGAGGTACGCGTTATTGGAGTCCCAGTACATTTTCGTGCCAGTAGCGGTAGAGACGTCTGGAACTTGGGGAGTGGAGGCAAAGACGTTTGTGAGAGACCTGGGCAGGAGGATGGTTGAAAGTGGCAACGATGCCCGCTCGGGGTCGTACCTGGTTCAGAGGATGTCATTGGCTATCCACCGTGGTAACGCCGCTAGTGTATTGGGATCCTTTGTGCCGGGTATTATTCATGACGGAGGGGTTGATTAGGGAGTAATTTTTATTGTTTATTAAGTATTAGGTTATTGTGTATTAATAAGATATTTAAATTTATAGGTAGATTCTTATTTATTTTGTATAGTCTTATAGTTATATTTTAGTTTTAGGATATGTTTATTTCTAGTTAGTTTTAAGATTGTTAGTTTTATTCAATATCGTTTATATGTATATTATTTCCATTAACAAATAATTAAAATACAGTATAGAACTAAAAGTAATAATGTAACTACCTACCTATTATTGATTGAATATTGAATAGTTTATCACGTGGAAAGAGAAGGAACTAGAAGAAAGCACGTGTCTTGTCATATCACTCAGTAAGAGATGCACATAGCAAATTCGCTCTAGTTAAAAAAGGAGATCGCTACTTATTGCTGTCCTTATCGACGTAGCCACTTTTTTATTCTACGATGGCTGTCTGACTCCGGAGTCAGATATCTATTTTCATACAAATTGTATAGGATTTTATGACTATCGCTGTCTCATACGCTGTTATATACACTGATGTTACGTCTATCAGCGTAAGCGAAAAATACTTCGCCTATGAGTTTATCAATACCTACCTACTTCAATTTCAAGGAGTTTATTGTGCCCACCACCTTCTAGCCACAGCCACACAATACCTGTCACGGCTGTCACACTAGATGGAGTTTATATTAGTCACATCTTCTATGCTTCATTCCAAATAACAACGAAAATTTAAGGCCATTTTGAATTCCAGAAACAGAGATTTGAAACACTTCCTTTCACTTATTCTTAGAACAGCTTTAGTAACGTCCAAGATACGTTGGATAGCAGGTATATATCTTTTTCATAAATAAATCATATTTTGTTATTCAGAATTGGCCAGAAAGCTATACAGGAATTGGAATATTATTGCAATCACATGGTACAGTTAGGTCTTAAAACTTTTGATCTACATATGATACACTCTGGACACTCTAGTTATAGTTATACATGGTGTAACTATAAGTTACACAGGGCGATTTTTTTTGCGATAAGTGGCAATATGGGTTCACTCCCCGTCACGCTGGACAAAGTTTCGGTAAAAACTAGCGAACAACAATACCTCTGACTACCCCTGGGGAAAAAGTCGTGAGCATATGCTATGCTAATAATAAAATAAATGTTAAATTTTTCTTATTTAGTTACTCTAAAACAGAATTTTAAATGCCATTTGTAGGGTGGCTGAGTGAAAGAGGATGATGGTTTAACTATTTATTGATGAGCATACAATATTGGTACATCATACACATACAAACATTCCTAGCTATGCATCAGAGTGGACTGCGTGGCTATCTCACTCTTCTGCTTAGAAGACTTAGGTTTTGGAACGGACTGCGTGGCTATCTCGATCCTCGACCTGGCAAGCACCTGAGGACTGCAGTGGCTATCTCTCAGGCGAAGCCGCCTAGCTAAGTGACATTCGCTGGCCGCGTCGGGTCTTATATACGATCCTCGATGCGCGTGCCGCGTGCAATACGATGGAGAGGGCGCGTGACAAGGGCAGCTAGATGTGTGCGAGCGAGAAAGCATTCGGGTCCGGGCGCCTCTCGCTACACATTTTAAATATTCTAAAGGGAATAAAATCCATTACTTACTAAAAACAATTTACCTCTAATCGAAAAGCTTTCAAAGGAATTTCTTATTATTTATGTATAAAATTATAATTTCAAAACGGCCAAGAGTATGTTGAACTCACCCATGCTAGGGTTCCGTAGTCAATATACCTACTCGTTTAAGTAGGAAACCTTTAAAAAAAATATATTGCTGAAAATGATTTAAATTAAATTATATTAATTATTTTAATTAAAAAAAAAAACGTTTAATAAATTGTTTTTCTTACTTATCGAAATATCTTAACAATAGCATGATTTAATTCAGCGCCCTAGAGGGAGATACCTACCGACCTATACAAGGTGTTACAAACCTACAAATAAACATTTAAGGGGGTGGTTTAGACCATCAAACTCAACAACTTTCACTATGGGACCAATCTTAAATCGCGAAAAAAAAAAAATTATGTTCTATACTCTACAAATCGACTAGAGCTAAAATATGTTCAGATTTTTTTTCGCGATTTCGATGTTGGTCCCATAGAAAAAGTTGTTCAGTTTGACGGTCCAAAGAACCCCTTAAGAGTTTTAAAAATTTATTCTTACTTATGTAACACACTGCATAGGTAGGCCTCCGCTAAGGATCGCCACAACAACCGATCCTACGCTTCCATCCCCTGTATACCTACCTACCATTACAAAGAATGTGAATTAAAGGTATACATACCTTTAATTCACATCTCATAAAGAACCACCAGTAGTTTTGGAAGCACTCCAAAAGCACTAACTCTTGGTCTATAAAACACCAGACGTCTTAAAAGCGTGTCCCTTTTCAAAATGGCGGAATCCGCAACACGTCCTGTTTTATTTTTATTGTGGCAATGAAACTAGGCCTTATTTCGGTGTCACCTTTTTTGGCTGACGTTAAAAATGTCCTTGTAAAAAAAACACCGATCTCGTGTCTTCCATGACCTTAGGGTACATTGAAAATTAAGTCCAGGCCGACTCGTACCAATGAGTTTTTCGGAATTTATGAACGATTTGTAACACCACTGGCTTTTCGGTGAAGGAAAACATCGTTAGGAAACCTGCATGCTTCAATTTCGAGGCATGTATTGTACCCACTGTCCATTATAAGTGGCGACGGGCTCACTCCCCGTCACACTGGACAAAGTATCGGTGCTACTAGTTAAACGTGGATGTTCTGAGGTTTCAGAACATCTCTGACTACCTACGGGGAAGAGGGAAGAAAGGCCTCCGCTCATTTTATCGAGCGATAATATCGCTGCGATTTTGCGATAATTGTTTCCAGTACATTTTGTATGTGGACGCGCACGATCCTACACACTGCCGCGATATTATCGAGCGATAATATCGCTGCGATTTTGTGATAATTTGTTCTCAGTACATTTTGTATGGGGACGCGCTCGATCCCACACACTGCCGCGATCTTATCGCAACTCTTTCGACTACATTCAGTGGTGGGGCGCATGCGTGACGCGAATCGCGGAATCGCTGCAGTGCGTAAGGTGTCGCGATATCGCTGTCGATAATATCGCTCGATAAAATCGCTCGATAATATCGCTGCAATGTGCGGAGGCCTTAAAGCCGTGAGCATATGCATGCATGCATGCATGAATATCGCACTGTTTCCGTAGTCTGTCAGGTACGCCATTACTAGATAAAAACTAGCCGACGTTCTAACTAAACGAAAAACCCACCTAAAGAAAAGATCTTCTGTTCC
Source organism: Agonopterix heracliana (assembly GCA_963693445.1). Lineage (NCBI taxonomy): Eukaryota > Metazoa > Arthropoda > Insecta > Lepidoptera > Depressariidae > Agonopterix > Agonopterix heracliana. Next base: position 2,415,357 of record OY856334.1, read on the forward strand.
CACTTTCAGAAATCCACCTGATAAAAAAAATACATATTTTGATAAAAACAAAAGTTAATCTTTCCCATTCAACAATAATAAAACAGAGTTCAAAACATACATCGTTAAAATTAATCGCTAAAAACGAATAAACTAGGTATAAAAATTACGCCTCATTTGAAATAAAGCAACTAAAACAACAAGCAACTAGAAAGTTTATGATTGTAACTAATGGTGTTAGGTTAACTGACATTTTATTAAACATCACATAAAGTCTATAATTCAAGATCCCGTTGTAAGTTTTCTACATTCATTATGTTTAAGCAATACGTATCATTGCCTAAACATTAACTTACGTAGGTATCTATTTATAATAATCACCATCACCAATCTGCTGAAATGACGGCTAGGAGAGATGAATGGAAGAGAATGACATATTGCGCCGACCCCAGATAATGGGAAACGCGCAAAGGAATGATGACCATCAAGTGCAACATTTTTGCACAAAGCAGCGATCACATTACCTAATATTTATGGCCGATTTCAGCATACATTGCTTCCTTTGTTTGCTATAATTTGAAATAGAGAGAAAAATTCAGGCAATGTATGCCGAAATCGGGCTCGACCAATTGCAATGTAATCGCTGCTTATAGTAAATTACACACCAAGGGGCCGGAAAGTAAGATAGGTCTCAGATCTCATGCAATCTGTGATCTGAGGCTTTCTTATTTACTGGCCGAGGTTAGTATACTATTTTTCTCCTCGACGGAGGCGGAAAGCGGCAACTTCGTTTAGCGCAGCGGGAGGAAAGTTGACACTTTCTGTCCGGAGGGGTGAAAAGTTAATAAAATAGCTTGAGCGTGATTTTAGCTCCCACAGACAAACCGCGAGCAATTATTGACTTTGCGGGATTCATTATAATTGTAATCTATGTAATAATAGTAGGTAAAGTAAATCAATCAATAGTAATGTGTTTAATACACACACTTTTTTTTAATAAAGCGGTCGCTGCAGTCAAAATCATCTAATCATTTACGTAAATTGCCTACACATATGGGTATAGAAAACTGATGACGGGATCTTAGACTATAGCACTCAAATTGTATTAAACATCACGACACGTCTAGGAGTGGTCGGCAGATGCTACCAGCATGACAATTATAATCAAATTTAGTTAATGGATGGCGCGATTAGCGAGCCTACCGAATAATCGTTGTTTTTATATTTTTGTGTAAGTATATTTGTTGTAGCACTTTTGCAAATATCTCCTAGATGCCAAGTTTATAATTTTAAGGAAAAATAGGCAAAATATCCACATAATCCACCCTGAAATTTCAGTGGCTTTATACAGGGTGAAATTGATAACAAAGGATCCTTTGTCTACACATCAAACTGAACAACTTTTGCTGAGCAAAAGTATGGGAGCAAACAGAAAGAAGCGCAATAAAATGCAGTTCGATACTAAGGTATACAGGGTGTAAGGTAAAGTATCATTAAACTTTAAACCACAGGCTCTACCCGTCAAACTGAACAACTTTTACCTTCCATGGGAGAAAAACGATCAGACCAAAAAAATCTGCGGTTCCATAATTATTTTTGCGTCAATTAGGTATTGCAGTTTAGTATGGGACAGCTAACTTCTTCTTACGCTGACAGGTTTTCTCCCATAGTAAAAGTTGTTCAGTTTGATGGATAGAGAGAGTCGCGTGGCTAGAGGTCTACTGAGAGGACGGCTGCGTCGGCTCGTGATTGTCCTGGCCATGCGGTTCGGCCATTTTGTGAACTCTTTTGTGTTTTAACCTTAAAACAATCACTTGAGACTCTAAACTACTTACATTGGCAAAACTGCCACTCTAGATTTAATTAAAACTACTGGTCATTTTCCTACGTATAATCTTCATATAACGAGACGTTGATCTGAATTGTGATAAGTATAACACATCGGATGCCATTAAACAAAAATTGCATTAAATTGATGGGTAGAGTATCTACCTATGTGCTCTGAGGGATCACATCAGAAATGAAGTGATTCGTCACAGAACTAAAGTGGCTGACATAGCTCAGAAAATTAGCAAGCTGAAGTGGCAATGGGCTGGTCATATCTGCCGAAGAACTGACAACCGACAGGGTGTCAGAGTTCTAGAGTGCCGCGAACTGGTAGGCGTAGTGTGGGACGCCCTGCGGCCCGCTGGACAGACGACCTAAAAAAAGTAGCGGGGAGCGACTGAATGAGGAAGGCCAAGGACAGAGTTTTGTGGCGCGCCTTGGGGCGCTTTTTGAGGCCTATGTTCAGCAGTGGACGATGATAGGCTGATGATGATGTACCTATGTGGTTTAAAGGTTTTCCTAACACTAGTTACTAAGGTACCAGTTACACACCATAATAACGTGTATTTAATTATAAATTACCTACGACACAAATACGATATTACATTATAATTACAACCCTTACTTCGTCAGTCGTCAGGGAAAGTCATTAAAAAGTAATAAGTTGGTTAGAGAAGGAGGTAAAATATTACATTTCTAGCTAAACCTTACATTATGCGGACGAAGTTTCTAGGAATTTTATTTTTAGATTACTAAGGACATTTCAAGTGCAAGTGTAAGTATATTTACTTACAATACTTGTAATAAGTACACCTACTAATATTTTGTTGCAACAAATTTTAGCTTGCTTCGCATTTCAAAATTTACTCGCGTTTGGTCGAATTTTAGTTATGTCCCTTCCTATCCAATGACGTAGTTACGAAAATTACAGGAGAGGAGCTACAATTTTGTTCGTTGGATTAGAAAGGGACAAAGTTAACGTCACAAAAAACAACGACGCGACGGAAAAGAACGATCATTACCGACCACAAAGGAGTATTATCATGTTTCTCGTCTTGTTAGGCAGTCTGCACTCCACTATAGAGGATTCCAAAATTCTTGGGAGTAAGTATTGTTTATTTCTCCATAGAACAGTTTCCTGAATTTTTTTGCGGGGGAGAGAGGGACCGTTGCTTTGACCATAGCAGTAAGGGTTGAACTACACATGGCCGCACGCGATCGCACTTTTCCGTCGCTCCATCCTTTTCTGTCGCAAATGACGTTCCTGAGTGACAGAAAAGGATGGAGCGACGGAAAAGTGCGATCGCGTGCGGCCATGTGTAGTTCAACCCTTAAACGCATCGAATTAGTAGCCCATCTGGCCTAGGTCGGGGCCGTCGCGGGGGTGGGACTTTTGCAGAGGGGAAAGTATGGGAAATTATGCGTAAGCCTGCCTCTCCTGTCAAGGAGTACGTGTTTCTTTATGGTACCTACCTACAGCAGCTGTTTGCAATTCTAAGCATAAATGCATTCAATACCATTTCTTACTAAGTATCTAAGTATACATGCTTGTACAGTCAGCAGCAAAGAGATGTATGCTTCCTCATGCAAAAGATGTATCCACTTTAGTACTACGCGTAGTACTAAAGTGGATACATCTTTGTACTACGACGTAGTAAAAGTGCATACATCTCTTTGCTGCTGACTGTACCTATAAAACTGCAACCAACGGTACCTAGTCGAAAGGTTAAAAGTGAGGAAAGTGGGCGGAAACTATTTTCATTTTAAGGCTCTACCGCCCGATTTTACCGTAAAATTGGGTAGTATTGTAAACATTTTATACATTCACTATGACACTTTGTAAGCAGAAAACCAAACTGAACAATCTACAGGATATGAGAAGTGATTTGGTTATTCTCGAAATCTATTTTTTTTTATCAATAAAACTGAAGAAAAAGCAATCTAAAGTCACCTCTTTTTTTCCTGTTGTAATTACTCTTATAGTTCGGGCGGCGGTGACGAAGTCATATACCTATCGAGCTCATGAATAATTCAGTTTTCATGCAATAGTTTACTATTAGGAGATGCGAAAAAACTTGGTCGGCCGACCCCTATCCTGGTGGGTTTTGCGCAGGAGGGTAACTAGTAACTAGTAACCTCTCTGAGACGATACTTCTCACCCATCGAGCTCATGGATGAAATGTATGCCAAATCAGAGGTTAGACCTTCACCTTCAATATTTCATCGGTCGTCCTGGCCAAAGCCTGGTGGTATCTGGCGGCCAACCAGATTTATCTGTCAAAGTAAGATCATGCGTTTCCACGTTCATCCAAATAAATACATTATTAACCTGATATATGCAGTTCTTTTAGCATGAACGTGAACGGTTCTACGGTTTAAAAGAACTTATTACAAAAAAAAACTTAAAAATAAAAATATGTGTTGATACGCGGCGATTTAAAAAAAAAAATTTTTTTCGTCATAACTCCGTCATTTCTAAACTGGTTTGGTTGATTGCTTTATCGATCAAAAGAGTGTATTGCAGAGTTCATCCTATCAAAATTTGGTGAGGATCTGAAGAAGCGTTTCGAAGATGTACAATGTTTTAAGTGGGTCAGATTTTACTACAAAAAATACCAAACGAATTTTATTCTTTTACGAAAATAACCTTCGAGTTCTATTAATTTTTCTTTCTGAAATAAAATCTGTTCTCTTAAGAGGTGCCTATATAAGAAAATAAACTAGTAATCACCGAGGCGTTGCTTTCGAAAATTGTAATTGTAAAAAAATGTTTTGTCAAGTCAAAGCTAGCTATGTTTATGTGGATGATCTAATTTAGTACATATATCAGTTCTAACATTATTCGCTGAAACTGTATTAAAGGGATGATCACACGACCAAACTGAACAACTCTTATTATGGGTCCAACATCGAAATCGCTAAAAAAAACAGCTGTCCTATTATACAAAACTGCAAACCTAACTCGACTGGAATCTGAATGTATGAGACAGCTGGTTTTTTAGCGATTTCGATGTGGGTCCATCCGTGGGTGGGATAATAAGAGTTGTTCAGTTTGGTCGTGTGATCATCCCTTTAATACAGTTTCAGCGAATAATGTTAGAACTGATATATGTACTAAATTAGATCATCCACATAAACATAGCTAGCTTTGACTTGACAAAACATTTTTTTACAATTACAATTTTCGAAAGCAACGCCGCGGTGATTACTAGTTTATTTTCTTATATAGGCACCTCTTAAGAGAACAGATTTTATTTCAGAAAGAAAAATTAATAGAACTCGAAGGTTATTTTCGTAAAAGAATAAAATTCGTTTGGTATTTTTTGTAGTAAAATCTGACCCACTTAAAACATTGTACATCTTCGAAACGCTTCTTCAGATCCTCACCAAATTTTGATAGGATGAACTCTGCAATACACTCTTTTGATCGATAAAGCAATCAACCAAACCAGTTTAGAAATGACGGAGTTATGACGAAAAAAATTTTTTTTTTTTAAATCGCCGCGTATCAACACATATTTTTATTTTTAAGTTTTTTTTGTAATAAGTTCTTTTAAACCGTAGAACCGTTCACGTTCATGCTAAAAGAACTGCATATATCAGGTTAATAATGTATTTATTTGGATGAACGTGGAAACGCATGATCTTACTTTGACAGATAAATCTGGTTGGCCGCCAGAAACCACCAGGCTTTGGCCAGGACCACCGATGAAATATTGAAGGTGAAGGTCTAACCTCTGATTTGGCATACATTTCATCCATGAGCTCGATGGGTGAGAAGTACTCCAAAATTTGACCACCATTTTTGGTTGGCCAGCACCACCTGCCAGGATATCCGGCGGACGACCGAGTGTACTTCGTTACACTAACTAAAACCAATCGGATAAGCATAATTTTGTCCATGAGCTCGATGGGTAATTAGTGTCGTCTCAGAGAGGTTACTAGTCACCCTCCTGCGCAAAACCCACCAGGATAGGGGTCGGCCGACCAAGTTTTTTCGCATCTCCTAATAGTAAACTATTGCATGAAAACTGAATTATTCATGAGCTCGATGGGTATATGACTTCGTCACCGCCGCCCGATCTATTACATTGTGAATCGGAAGAAAATGATTTAAAATATTTTATTTTTATTGAATTTTTTTATTTTATATCTTTATTGGGAAAATCAACAGCCTAATACAAATAACTATTCCATAAACTAAGATAAAAACAGGCCATTTACAGATTTTCCTCAGTTAGTTTAAAATATACTTCACAATTCAATAGGGAATGATATAATTATCTTATTATTTTTGAAAATTCATAAAAATCATCTAATTTTTCAAAGAAAACACATCGATAGGTATGTAGTAGAGTCGTGTTCCCGGATAAGCCTTATATTCAATATTTCCGCAACGAATTTGTAATTATGATTAAAAACGATTTCAATGTGTGCGTTATTTAGTAGGTACCTTGTTATAAAGGGAGCATCGACCGTGATGTAGAGCGGCGTACCTATGGGAGAACATTTTTTTTTAACGTTTGTCTTCATCCTACATAATTAAAGGGCTACCTCCTGGTTTTGGGTAACTTTGTAACCATTTTATTCATTAACTATGGCACTTTTGGAACTGAAAAAAAAAACTGAACCATCTACACGATATGAGAAGTGATGTGGTTTTTCTAGAAATTGATTGTAATGAATAAAACCGAAGAAAAGGGTATGTAAATTGACCCCTTTTTTCAGTTGTAACCATTTTACTCTTACATTTTTAATCGGAAGACAATGAAAATTTACAATTTTGTTCACAACACAATTTAGAATGATGTGGTTTTCTTACTTTTTTCTAAATTAATAAAAAATCATCTAATCTTTCAAAGAAAACGGCTAAATTCTGTCCGGAGCCCCGCGCTCGCTCGCATCGATTAGTATGGAGAGTCGTGGTCCAGGGATGATACGCCTTAAGTTTGTACGGAACCGGGCGCAAGATCTACTGGCATCTGTCCGATTTTTTTAACTAAAAGCTGTTAAAACAGACCAGGGGCGGATCCAGGATTTCATGTTGGGGGGGCCCATCGGCCAACTCGGGCCACGTATTAAGATTAAAAGAAATTAAGAGAGCTCATTTCTTTACTCGGCCTCAAAATTCAGAGGTTCGTGGGGGGGGGGGCCATGGCCCCCTGCCCCCCCCCCCTGTATCCGCCACTGAAACAGACAAAATAATAAAGAATTCAAAGTGATTCCGCATAGTCCCTGTGGTAAAGACCGATTTAAAATTCCGTTTCAGCATTTATTCAAAGGGAACGTTTGTGAATTTACAATTCAGAAATGCTTGTTATTCGTATACATTATACAAAGCAGACTTTTCGTTTTTTCAAGTAGCTCGAGATTTTTTGTATGTGAATTTCTTTTTAAATTTATTTTCTGTTTATATAAAGCGCTCACAAATAAAATAAGGCAAAGAAACCATTTTGTTTCTTATTGTTAACTACTTGAAATCAGTGGCGTAGCGTGGGTTGCTGCCTGCCCAGACTGATTTTACCGTCCCCTTACCTTTGTAAGAAGACCGTAGAAAATAACGAAGCGAGCGAAGCGAGCTTGAAATTTTTAGCTCTACTACTCGGGTTGTGGTTAGATATCTTTTGGTATCCTTGCAGAAATAGAAAATTAGAGTGGCGAAGAGAGCTCGCTTTTTCTCTTCTTTACGATTTGGTTGGAGCCAAAGCTCTTTACGTACAACCACCCCCGAAAAAAAGAGAAAATTCGAGATGCATCAGTCCTTGTTACTTTACGTATGCCAAAATGAGAGCGCATGATGGTTTTCCTTTTTTTTCGACAGGGATGAAATATACAGGGTCCTTCTTAATATGCTGACACTTTTAAGGGGATGATCAGACCGTCAAACTGAACAACTTTCTCCATGAGACCAAAAACGAAATCTCGAAAAAAAAATCAGCTGTTCCATACAAAACTGCAAACCTATTCGAGCCAAATGTATGGGACAGCAGATTTTATTTTCGCGATAGAGAAACTTGTTCAGTTTGACGGTCTGATCATCCTCTTAGAAAAGTGTCAGCATATTAAGAAGGACCCTGTAAACGCTAAAGAACTAAAGTGGTTGACACAGCCTGAAAAGTAGTTACCTAAAGTGACAATGGGTTGGTCATATCTGCCGAAGAACTGACAACCGATGGGTCAGAGTTCTTGAATGGAAACTATGTGTTGTGTGGGACGTACAGGACCGTTAAGCTAAAAAAAATATATTTCGTGTCTCCCACGCCTATCGAGCACATTGGAAATCATCATCATCATCATCATATCAGCCGATAAACGTCCACTGCTGGACATAGGCCTCCCTCCCCAAAAATGGGGGAAATTGCCATAATCGCCACGCTTGTCAGGCGGGTTGGCGATCCGGTTCACCCTCACCCTCCGGTAGATCCCTTAGTCGCCTTTTACGACACCCACGGGAGGAAATGGAAATGAATCTACGAAATTCGAAAAAATATTGTCGCAGAGCGAAGAGAAAGTCGGGATAAGGAAAAGGTTACAAAGGTCGGGTCGTCTTTGTTTTAGTTTCTAATTGTAGCTGACTAAATTGTCTAGAGGAATTTTAATCAAACTTTTGATATATATTTTTTTTTTCTTAAGTTTGCATGATTTTGTTTTTCTATATAATAGTTTAAAGAATCTAGGGTACGACTCTGGCAAAAACCAAAATAGTCAAAATTAGTAACGTTAGTCAACAAAACGGAGTAGTCCAAGGCTTGGACAGACAGACCTCGGTCACTCTGGGCTACCAAAATAAGTCTAAACGCATGCTCGGATCCAAGTAAAAGGTGTAATATTATTGTCTTTTTTTGTGATAAATAAATAAAAATAAAAATAAAAAAAATAAAAAAATAAAATATCATTCTTCGTTTCCAAAATATCGAGCGCCAAAATAAAAAAAATCGAAAAGATTATTTTTTTCATTATTTCGGCCATAACTTTTTTCATTTTTGACTTTCTCGAATAATTCTTTATGCACCTTACAGCTCTCGTGAATCCGCGTCTTTTGAGCCTTTTTTGAATATCATATCTTCACATCTCTCTGAGATATAAGGGGATCGCACTTTTTCGTGAAATCGGAGCCTACAATGGAGCGAACGAAAACATTTCCACTGTCAAAAGTAGCATGGGAGCAACTGGAAGAGGAATGCCCAGGATAGAGCTTTATGGCGCGCTTTAGGTGAGGTCTTTGACGGGTTTCCAGTGTGACCTCTCAAGTTGTCTTACGTGTACATTTACGGGTGCGACAGGGGGCTTAGGACGGCATGGACAAGTGCACCAAAACGTCAAATTTACCAAACGGACTAGTTCCCCAAATCGTCTAGTCTCAAAATGTCTAGTGTCCTAAAACGACTAGTGGCGCATCAGGTCTACCGTGTGAGATTGTCCGACATACCATATGGACAAGTTCCCAAATTGGTCCCAAAATGTCTAGCGTTCGTCTGACGGCCAGATCGGTTCGCTTCATTGCTATAACTTCCGCTGATGTGGGTGATGCTATCTGTGGCTCTCACAGTATAATCTTAAGGCCAGGTTATCAAGTGCAAGCGTCTCTTTCTTGCAAGCATATGTTTGCAATTAGCCATCCCGCTCCAATTGAAAGCAGGATCGCAAAAAAACGTGTTTTTCATCAATATCTTTGCTCATGGGTGTTTCTAAGCTCAAAATTCTACGGAGTTCACTAGAAATATTTAATGTATTTAGTTAAGTACAAGAATAAAAAGTTAAATATCAGCAGTTTAATCATAGTATTGAAAAAACATAACAAAAAGGGGTAACTTTGGGATTTTTTTCTATCTATTAAACTTAATCTAATCGTGTAATTGAGAACGGTCGCGTATCAGCCAGATCCTTAAATAAGACATAATTGGTTTTCAGACTTTAAAACACAGTTTAAAACACTTTCGTTAGTGTTCAAAAAACGGCCTCGACCGGATAACAGCGCCTTAATAAGCCAGGACAGTCACTTACCTGTCTCCAAACACAGTAGACCACGACAGCAGTCCCCGTTGGTGGTACAAGGGGAACTGTAGCAGTGGGCCGGCTCGTCCATGACGTCATCGATACGGTTCCCCTCCAGGGCTTCCGCGTACACTTCTTCTGGTTCCTGAAAGAGACAGTGGGTTAGAATCTGGGGAGTTATAAATAAATAAATAACGCTCACAGGCACATACATTGTAATGATCCCAAACTAGCACTAAAGGCTTTTATTATGGAAACCATACAACAACGGCACGAACATTATAACATCCATGCCAAACCGGGATTCGAACCCAGGACCCTGGTTTGGCAGTCCGGTGTCAGTTATGAGCGAAGGCTTGCCAAACACAAAAACCAGCCACGGCCACCATCAGCCAGCTAAAAAATAATGTTTTGTTTTTTTTGTTTACATAAGGTTTCACAACTGTGTATCTCGCTCTCGATTTCATGGCTCCATCTTTCAGCGTAAGCGAAAAGTTTTAAATCGATGGCTCTTATAGATCCATAGAGTCTACCATTTTTAGGGTTCCGAAGTCAACAAGGAACCCTTATAGTTTCGCCATGTCCGTCCGTCCGTCCGTCCGTCTGTCCGCGGCTTAGCTCAGAGACGCTTAGTACTAGAAAGCTGTAATTTGGCATGGGTACACATATTAATCACGCCGAGAAAGTGGTAAAATAAAATTTTGAAAAATATTTTTTTTTAGGGTACCTCCCCTACCCGTGAAGTGGGGACGCAATTTTTTTTTCTCGTCTATCCCATGGTGTGGGGTATCGTTGGATAGGTCTTTTAAAAATACGGTGGGTGTGGGAAAACCATTTTTCGATTTAGCGATGTAGGGATCCGTTAGCGAAATATTAAGCTTTAAGGTGCTAATTTTTGTTAGAGTCGAGTGTCCCCCCCCTCTGCCAGCTAAACGGTTGTTTCTAGATATGTGAAAAAATTCATGGCAATAGTGTATATAATGAAATTAAAAGGAAAACTATCACCGCTAAGTTAGCTTTACAAGTTAACGAGTAATAGTCGACCAACTTAAAAAAAGTACTTTTTAGACTTTATTAGCCGTCAAACGTGGTATAAAACAAAAAGCCCCCTTCTAAGTTCGTATATTGTGACGGGCAACTACGGAACCCTACCCTGCGCGTGGCCCGACACGCACTTGGCCAGTTTTATTAGTTGCCTTCGTCACAGTATAATACATGCGTTCTGTTGATCAGCGACACCGCGTACTTCAGATAAACCTAACAAGGTTTATGAGGTACAAGTTCTTGACTTTTTGTAACTGCTTGATTGTGTTGTATTAAATAAATAAATAAAAAAAAAAATATATATACAGTATCTACTACCCTGCGTTTAATATTCACTGGAAGAAATGCCCTGTTTTAAGGATCGACACCACATTCGGTATGTCAAGTTTTTTGTTGTCTTCATTTTATATTTTTTACGGGTAGAAGACATAATTTTAAGACACCTATTTCATTTTTATTGCGATTCATCGAGTTTATCAATATAAATTTAATTTTTAAATTATTTTGATCTGTTATCTCCAAGTGCGTGCAAAATTGGTGAAAAGAAAATAATTCGAACTCCATAGAGAAAAACTACTGCTAAGGTATATTAAAAAAAAATCACATGCCTCCTCTTTCTAACTCTATGCTGGAAACAGATACCGCAACATCAAATGTCAAATTCTGTCATTGTGAAAGTATTTTTTTTTCTTAATGGCACTTGGCCATTACTTGGCCACATACTTGAGTTGATTTTATGTTTACCAAGGAGTTTGCAGGGGCAGCGAGTGACGTCATTCACTCGTGGACCGAAAAACGTCGTTATTTTATTAAAAATATCTGTAATCCTTTCATTTTAAAATCTTGGACATAGAAAATATGATTATTGAGACAATTATCTCTAAATGGTTTTCGATTTAGACCTCCAAAAAAAAACTTGACATACCGAATTATCGACCTTAATTCCTTTCTTGAAGTTCTGAAACTATGCGAAAGCAACAAGCAACTTGTTACGCATAGCAACACCCTTACCTTTCAACAGATGCTCATTGACCTTTCAGACTAAGTCTGACCTTTCGTAGGGTGTCTCGAAATACGATATCCGCAATTAGGTGGATATTCCTGGAATAGCTAGGTTGACGACACGTTTGATTGGATCTAAGTATTCTGAGGTGTCGGATTCGCAAGAGCGTAGGTGGCACGTTGAGGGGAGGTAAGTTAATCACAGGGTCAAATCCGTACGCACTACATTTTGTCATCAGCATCTCAGCCAACGGACGTTGAGAGGCAGCTAGGTTTTTAATCATAGGTTCGAATCCGCACGCACATTTCACCATCATCATCATCTCAGCGAATGAACGTACACTCCTGGATATAGGATCGCCACAACGACCGGTCCTGAGCTGCCCTTCATTGTCCAGTGTTGTGAGTGCGCGCTATGGAGGATCAACTGGTAATGTTCGTCCATTGAAAAGGGAAGATCTTCCGCCAGGCTAAGTGTGAAGCCTGGAGACTGGCCGTGGTCCAACTGTGCTTAGTTGGGCCTTTATATGTATCGAATCTCAGTGATCATTTCTCTTGCGCGATTTATGTCTTGCATTCGATTGTGTACCTTATTTATAGTAGGTTACAAGTCACGTATTCACGGTGAACGTTGTCTTTGCATGGAACATATTTCCGAGGGCGACGGTATAGCCATCTGTTGGCTTCTTTGCTATAAATTGTGACATCTAAGGTAGGTAAGTCCCCACAATCGCTGCTGTCGATACTGGTGTGGAGATGTGTGGTGGGCCTATGCTTGAATAAAAATATACTCTGACGGAAGATCTTCCCTTTTTAATATATAATCCTTCATCTACATCCTTAAGGGCACCCCCTTAAGTTTTACTAGGGTGTTTTGTTGTTCAGCCCATCAACGAAAAAAATCTGCTGTTCTATACAAAGCTGCAGTACCTACCGACTCGACTAAAATTATAGATGCTGATTTTTTTAAATAGAATACCAGGGTATTTTGCTACACATCTTGATATTATTTAGAAAGAGTACTAAATTTAATTTTAAAACCCACCTGTCCGTAAGGATAGTGGCGGTAGGGGCCCCTCCCGTAGCCCAGGTTAGCCAGCATGTCGGAGCTGAAGCGGTTGAAGAGTCCGCCCCAAGCATGCGCAGTTGCGAGGCAGCTCAGCACCAGTACCGCGGTAAGTGTCATGGTGGAGCTGTTGACAAAATAGTTTGATTAGAATTAGAAGGAATACAACAAAATTAAAAAGTAAGTTATAGCTTGTAGGATCCCACTGGAGGGCAAAGGCCTTCTCTCACGAATAAGGGTGAGGGGGAGGAGGCCATACTCCACCACGCGGGCCCAGTGCGTGTTGGTGGAGGCAAGTTAGTGGTCGCACCTTGCTGTCAGAGAATTTTCAAGCCGCCAATAGGCCTCTGACCTGGCTTAACGAATAGTTACAACGCCATCTGACGGAACTATCCGAGACCAACTGCTTAACGTGCCTTCCGAAGCACGGAAACGCTCGAGATGAAATACCACTAAACGGTCACCCATCCAAAGACTGACCGGACCTGACGTTGCTTAACTTCGGTGATCGTTTCCAATACCGAAGCTCCACTACGCCAACGAGCGCTTAAACTAAAAATTTACTTTTGAAAATATATTTTTTAAAAACAAGCCTTTATTGCATTGTCACGCGATATACATAATATGCATGCAAAATTTCAACTCAATCGGAAACCGGGAAGTGGGCCAAATTTAACTTGCAAGATTTCATTACAAGACACTGGGACGGGACAGGTGAAAGTAAAAAAAAAGGTTGTAAAAAAGCCGTGGTGGAAAAAATTACAGGCAAAACTGTGAAATAATAATTTTATCCGCTTTCCTTCATATAATTTATTTACGTGAAAACTTTCAGTTTTTCTCCACAAAGACCTTTGTTAAATATTTACAAGTCTCATTCAAACGTAAAGAAGAAATTAATTCATCTAAAATCTTGACGGGAATTTCTTTTATGAATTAAACAGCGGAAATAATAGGGTAGGTAAGTTAAGGCGAAGCGCTTCGCAGAATTTATTATTAATAAACTAATTTAAGAGGCAAGGCACTGGCCGTTCGTTTTAAAGCTAGAAAGATTAGTAAAATGGAAACAGAGTTATTAAATTATATAAATTGTTCAAATTACATTTTACGAATGAGACTACGCTTTACAGTAGGTATATTAATACCTCCCTAATTTTTATTTTATAAGTTTTTCTTATATATTCTTCTTAGATATATATTATTATATTATTGATATTATTTTTCTTAGATTCTTTATTTGTACCATGATCAGTTTTGTTTGCTTTATTCTAATTTCTAATAAAGAGTATATATTTCGGAGCGCGCTCCATACAAACGTACTAAGGTGATATTTTCAATACTAACCAATTGAACTCGATGAAAATTTTCAGAATCAATCTTGAAACAAATTTCTATTTGTATAGAGTCAGTTTTTTGTTATAATGTATAGTTTTAAAGTTACAGTGCCTCAAAGATTTCCATACAAATCTTAAATTAATCCTAGCATTAAAACTGTATATTTTAACGAAAATCTGACTCCATACAAGCATAGAGATTTGTTTCTAAATTGTTTCTGCTAAATTTCACTGACTTTAATTGGCTAGTATTGAAAATATCACCATAGTACGTTTGTGTGGAGCGCGCTCCGAATAATATACCCTTAATAAGAACTTCTTGGTATTATTACAGCTATAGGCAAAATACGCAATCAACTTTTCAATTAATTTACAAAGGCCTGTCACAGTTTACTCTGTAAACATTTTAACTGAAACTCGATCCAATTGGTTCTGTACATTTTGACACAATGGGAAATAGGTCAGGGTTGTACAAATACGCTGTATCCTGAATAACAGATTATAATGAAAAAATAACATTTATACAGGGTCCAACTTAATATGATGACAGTTTTTTAAAAGGATGTTCAGACCACCAAATTGAACAACTTTCTCTATGGGACCAACAACAAAATTGCGAAAAAAATCTGCTGTACCATACATTCGGCTCGAGTAGGTTTGCAGTTGTATGGACCAGTAGATTTTTTTTTTTCGATTTCGATGTTGGTGACATAGAGTAAGTTCAGTTCAGTTTGACGGTCTGATCATCCCCTAAAAAAAGTGTCAGCATATTAAGAAAGACCCTATATTACTTATAATGAATGTTGAATAAATAAATGAAATTAAATTATATGAAATGAATTCATTAATTCTATCAAAACTTTGTTTCTTTATTTTTCAAAAACCAAAAATATACCAGTAGGTACCTACTTCTCCAGATTTATACAAAAGCACACACATTACCAGAAAACTAAAATAAATGTGCAGTTCGCAAAATAATAAATATATAAAAACTGCTATTTTCTTCGCGCCTCTTTGTTTTTTTATTTACATTTATAAGTTTTTTTTTTTTAAATCGTTCCTCTCTACTAAATAATTTATATAAAATAATTTTTATTTAATTTACATTACACATTAAAACCATTTATTTACTACACAAAACATACGAATTAGAACGAAAAGAGATATTAAGTACCAATAAAATCGAATCCGCAACGCAGGCTTCATCAAAACTAATTACTAACTTAATTAATTAATTAAGCGATCAAATATACCTACCTACTTAATTTAGAAAAATAATATCGATTTGTTTAACAGTTAACACTAATCTGAGTTGCCTGTAACGTAAGCACATCCTTAAGAAATCATAGAATCATAGAAAAACAAAAAATCTGTAAACATCATTTAATTGTAATACTTGTGTATCGAAGTACAGAGTTTATTTAACTTCGACCTTCAGTTCTACTTAACCTACCAGTCTTTAAAAAAGCCCAGAAGTAATTTTCCTAAATTCAAAATAATGCTTTGAACTTCTACTAACACCTCGGAAATACAAAGCACAAGAAAAAATCCGGCAAAAATTGTCTTCTTCAAATTTTCCCCGAAAATCTAAAAATAGATCAGCGCGTATCTTTATAATCTACAGGGTGTACTCACCGTTGCATGGTCCGTCCTCGAACTCTTCCTCTCCTCTACTGACGATCTATATTCGAGTGTTCAGTGCGCATGAATGGAAAGGGGCATCCTGTGTTCACATTGTTCCGTTTGAATGTTGCGTTTTTTATCAGACTTTCATGAAGCTTGCGGCCGCCGCGACACCAACCACCGTTTTTAGTTTGGGTACATTGAAAAAAATGTGTTGTTAAATACAACCAAACTTTAGTGACTACCGAACTGTTTTGTAAACAAAACATAATCAAACATTTGGTTAAAACAGCTAAACAATTGGCTATTTATAATCACATGTTTGATTATGTTTTACAAAACATTTCGGTAGTCACTAAAGTGAATTACGAGCAATTGGTAGGTACAATTTCTTTGTACAAATGCACAATTCGTCAAGAAAGCAATTAAAAAAGAAAAAGTAGTTCCTAATGGCTCGATAGATGGCGTTGACGAGACAGGGGCGAGCGATCTTGCAGATAATAGAATACAAATAAAATAGTAAGAATTTTTGTTTTTAAAACGTTTTAAAAACGATTTAAAACGTGAACGAGATGCGTCTGACTCAGTGCATACATGCATTTTCGTTTACTTTTTAGCCTACAATTTTCGTCTTCGGACCCCTCTCTGGTCAACGCCATCTATCGCTGGTATGATGAACTTCGTTTGAGTTGCTGTCAGAAAACTCCTCATTGGTTTGGTGCTTTGAAAGGTGCCTTTGCCACTTAGACCATCGCTTACCCTTTGTGAACGCCCTTTTTAAAGTTCCTTAACAATCCCCACTGCGGTCAGAAATCGCAGTAGATTCTTGATCGGGACAGTTTGCATCTTATCAGGTGTCAATACCTGTCTACCTAGATGAGCACTGCGTTGGTACATCAGGGTGCCACAGTCACAAAGAAGGTGCAGAGGAGCTTCTATCTCCTCCTTGCAGAATCTGCAGCCGGTCGTATCACTTAATTTCAGTGTGAGCATCTGCTTGTTTTATTTGCAGTGGCATGTGAGTGACCTTGCTATTGTACAAATGCTGTTTCTGTTGTTATGGATTTTCATTCGACATTGAAGCATGCAAGTTTTCTCACGATGTTTTCCTTCACAGAAAGGCCTTCAAATCGTACATCAATTAAAAAATAAACGTTTTGGTACGGGTAGTCCCATCGCCTTTTTCAGTTTTCGATTTCAATGTTGAATTGTCTCTGTATTTTACTTAAAATTAAAATAAATAAAAATTTTTAATATCTCGGACATTGTCACACAAATTATCTAGTTAGGTACAGAATAAAAAATATATTTTGACATAATTTCATACAAAATATGTCAAACTATCTGTCGGATAAGCTAACAAGAACTTACCCAGAAGTGGTGAAACAGGCCCTAAAATTTCTAAATTGTGGAAACACCGGTCACCGGTAATTTCAATTGACATTGTCAGAAAAAATTTTTATTGCCTTGGTATTGCCTCGTAGAACGAGAAGGCACTAGAAGGGAGCACGTGTCTTGTCATATCACTCAGTAAGAGATGCACATAGCAAATTCGCTCTAGTTAAAAAAGGAGACCGCTAGTTATTGCTGTCCTTATCGACGTATCCACTTTTTTGTACTTCAGCCATCTGACTCCAAAATGTCACTTCATATAAATTGTATGGGACAACCATGGAGTAAGAGGAGATGGCATATCGGCTTGTTTCTATAGAAAATTATGTCGCCGACAAAGGGGGTGAGGGACGGGTGAGGGGAGACAAAAAGCTTAGGGGAGCGTGTAATTTCTCTATGGTATACAACAATCGCAGTACAAACTAGTGCCCAGTTGGTGGTTACTGTGCACACTTTGTTACACCATCTCTACCAAGAGGAGCGTGTAATTTCTCTATGGGGACAACCACCTGACTCCA
Source organism: Agonopterix heracliana (assembly GCA_963693445.1). Taxonomy (NCBI): domain Eukaryota; kingdom Metazoa; phylum Arthropoda; class Insecta; order Lepidoptera; family Depressariidae; genus Agonopterix; species Agonopterix heracliana. The sequence continues at coordinate 2,433,134 of OY856334.1, forward strand.
AGATGTCACTTCATATAATTCGCTATCTCATAGGTACCCGGTTACACTGATATTCGGTCTACTAGCGTAAGCGAAGAAAATTTCGTCTATGTAGTTATTGCCTTCATTTTTCTTTTTGAAGCATACAATATTTGACATTTATCGCCGGATGTCCTTTGTGAAGCAACGGAGTTGTAAGAAACCGCACGTAGAAGCACACACGGTGACGGATTGACGCACCGTGTACGTGCGGTTTCATACAACTCCTTGCTTCACAAATGACGGACTGAAGACGTCTGCCGCTCCGTCAATGCGTCATCGTGTGTGAAAGCGCTAAAAGATCAAATAGTCGGGTAAGTTTTCGTTACCATTGTAAACGAATCCTTAGTCAATAAGCGGATAAAGTACCTACATCTATTTTCAGGATTCGCGCAATATGAAACCTTTACAACATTACATTATTTGATGGATCAATTTCTAATCTTTCTTACTGCAAATGTATGTATTTTTTTCTTTTTGATGTGAAACTTTTTCTGGGCTTTAAAATGCTAATCCGCAGCCTTTTTGTGTGACGGAAGTTCGAAATTTAAATTTGACTAGTTTCACATCTGCCAGGCATCCTGTGATGGCCAACTTTTTTTAATCTAGTCTCTTCTTTTACAATGACCCTATACAGGGTGTAAGGAAAAGTATCATTAGCCTTTAAACCACATCCTTTACCTATCAAACTGAACAATTTTTATTATGGTATCAATCCTGGCAGAATCAGTAGTATAAATCGGATTCCGTATGTGTATGGCAGGCGTTGCTAGCCGTTCCCATAATGAAGTGTCACTTTTACTGTACCATCTTAGCCAGAAGACGTTCACTACACCACACATCCCCCAAGTCCCCATCCACTACCAACAGGCATCCCCCAAGGATCGCCACAACTACCGGCCTTATCCTGACCTCATCCGATGGGCCACCTTGTGGGAAAGAGCCTACCCACACTGCGTCTTCCGGTTCGCGGTCGCCACTCGCAAACTTTTCGGGCTCCATCGGCCAGTTCTAGAGCAACAAGGGTATTTGACAGGTTTTTAAAAACTCACTGATGTCTAATGACTCTATGGAAAATGTATATTTTACGTTCCATTCCAATAATAGTGCAAGAAAAAACGAAAACGAAAAATATTATTAAAAAAAATAAGCATAAGCATTAGCATATGCTCACGACTAAATTCCCCGAGGGGGTAGTCAGAGATATTCTGAAACCTCAGAACATCCACGTTTCACCAGTGGTACCGGAACTCTGTCCAGTGTGACGGGGGGTGAGCCCGTCGCCACTTATAATGGACAGTGGGTACAATACACGCCTCGAAATTGAAGCATGCAGGTTTCCTCACGATGTTTTCCTTCACCGAAAAGCCAAGTGGTGTAACAAATCGTACATAAATTCCGAAAAACTCATTGGTACGAGTCTGCTTGGACGGGGATCGAACCATCGCCTCCTGCACGGCAGGCAAGGTTACTCGCCACTGGACCACCACGGCTCTCCCTTTAAAAAAATACGCTCGAAAATAAGTGACAACAATGCAGGTGAGGTCACGATGACGTCAACTTTGTACGACACACTCCACACGCAACTGTTTACATGCAGTTGACGTCATCAACCATTCGGCCAATCACAGTCGTTTACGATCACGTGACTATAGTAGAGAAACAAATTATTTTCTTTGTCGATTTTCTCTTAAAATATATTTTTTTTACGTATCCTGTTCAATGTCCCACTGCTGGGCAAAGACCTCTTACTCTCCAATCCTCTCTGCAACTTCTGGCCAACTTTTCAAGGCATCCATGTTATATCTCCACCCTTTTCTCGGTCTACCTCGACGCCGACGACCATCCTGGGGAACCCAGTCTGTGGTGATTTTGGCTCATCTTTCGGGATGCATGTGACAGACATGTCCGGCCCAGTCCCACTTCAGCTGGGCTGTCTTGCGCCCCCGTTCGCTATGCCAGTTCTGGAGCGCAGTTCCATGTTTCTAACACGATTTGTTAGTCTAATACTGTAGAGTCACCGGCTTGCAGATTCTGCTGTGAAGCAGAGGAAACGCCCATACACCTCCTCTGCGAGTGCCAAGTGCTTATTCACAGCAGGAGTCGCCATCTGGGTGGATACGTGATAACACCTACTGACATTAGGGACCTCCCCTCCAAAAGCATAACACGGTTCATAAAGGCCGTGGGCCTAGGAAATGACCTCTAGGTCAAGGGTGACAGCTACAATAGATCTATAAAGGTCGCAGTAGCTATTGGTCACCGACCAAGCCCTTAAAACCAAAAAAAATAATAATAGTCTAATACTGCGCTCCATCGCTCTTTGGCAGATCTCTGATGTTCAGTCAAATAAATTTTTTCTTAAATGACTTAAATAGTTGGTTTCCAAAATTCAAGCTCAATACGGATGCCATCAATAGATCCTATATTTTACATAAATACCCTATTCTTTGGGCTAAGTTGGCTACTCTGTTTCCTTTGTAAATCTCTACATTTATGATTCGATCTCGAAGGAAAAGTCCAAATAGCCTAGAGCGCAGAAGTGGGGAAATGGGGGCAAATCTAGCACGTATTTGTCTTTGTCATTCCGACCCAGCACCATAATATGAATAGATAATAATAGTACCTACCTACACTATATTATCTATTCATATACAATACAATACAATACGAAAATCTTTATTTTACTCACCACAAACACAAAAATAGTTAAATAAAAACATATGCCAGCACGTCTAAACTATCTAAACTATTATAAAACTGTAACTGAAGTGTGTCTGTACATTGAAGATATTTACAAAAAAAGATTACGATATGGTTTTTAGGTATCCCTGACTCGAAATCAACCTTTTTAAGAAATGTTGTCTGTCTGTTTGTCTGTTTGTTTGTGTGTTTGTTTGTTTGTTCGCGCATCACGCAAAAACTACTGAACCGATTTTGATGAAACTTTTTTTGTTTGATAGCTTATGATCTGACTTAAAATCTGGTAGGTATATAATTTGTGCGGACGAAGTCGCGGGAAAACACTAGTTACTTATACAATTAGTAACTGTTCCTTCCGTGGCGTGGCCCTTAAAAAGTATCATAATATGTGTTAATCCAGAACATATTCTATCTGCGTGCTAAATTTTATCCAAATCTCTTCAACCGTTGCGTGATTGAACCACAAACATCCAAACATAAACATGGTGTTGTGGTACGGAACCCTCGGTGGGCGAGTAGTCCGACACGCACTTGACCTGTTTTTTTCTACCTACATCTACAGAAAAAATCCATTTGAAAGTAATTTACATTTAAGGCCTCCGCACATTGCAGCGATATTATCGAGCGATTTTATCGAGCGATATTATCGACAGCGATATCGCGACACCTTACACACTGCAGCGATTCCGCGTTTCGCGTCACGCATGCGCCCCACCACTGAATGTAGTCGAAAGAGTTGTGATAATATCGCTGCAGTGTGTGGGATCGAGCGCGTCCCCATACAAAATGTACTGAGAACAATTATCGCAAAATCGCAGGGATATTATCGCTCGATAAAATCGCTGCAATGAGCGGAGACCTTTAAACATCACCCTTTTCCAGCCAAATTTACATTTACCCCAAATCATTTACTTTGCCAACTTAACCTCTGCGACAGAAATAGTTTTTTTATTCCCATTGCCCTTGAGTGAAGGGCTAACCTAACATGAATGGAATGCCTCTTAACCTCCCTACCCCCACCCTCACTTCACTCTGTTGGACGCGTATTTAGTTACAGTGGAAATGCTTGTATAAAATCTACATTGTTTCAGCAATATGCAAAGTTAGGTACAAGAGGTACAAAACATTCCCCGGCCCGGACGACCCGGTTGGTGTAATGGTTACCACGCCGGACTGCCAAACCAGGGTCCTGGGTTCGAATCCCGGTTCGGTCATGGATGTTATATGTTCGTGCCGTTGTTGTATGGTTTCCATAATAAAAGCCTTTAGTGCTAGTTTGGGATCATTACAATGTATGTGCCTGTGAGCGTTATTTATTTATTTCATTAATATTTATGTGGACGTCCACGTAAAAGGGTGTAAGGAAAAGTATCATAACCTTTAACCACATGCTCTACTCATCAAACTGAACAACTTTTACTATGGGAGCAAATCTTTCAGAACAATAAAAATCTGTTGTTCCATACGTTTGAGTCAAAAAGCATTGCAGTTTAGTATGGAACAGCTGATTTTTTTGCGCTGACATGTTTGCTTTTAGTTATGGTTTAAAGGTTGAAGATACTTTACCTTACACCCTGTATATTTCAGATATAAAGGGTGTTACATAAGTAAGAATAAATTCTTAAAACTCTTAAGGGGGTTGTTTAGACCGTCAAACTGAACAACTTTCTCTATGGGACCAACATCAAAGTCGCGAAAAAAAAAATCTGATATCCCATACATATTTTAGCCCTAGTCGATTTGTAGAGTATGGAAAGTGGTATGGAACATAATTTTTTTTTTCGCGATTTCGATATTGGTCCCATAGTGAAAGTTGTTCAGTTTGATGGTCTAAACCACCCCCTTAAAGGCTTATTTTTGTATTTTTGTAACACCTTGTATAGCGTGAAGAAAATAGAGTTGGTATCTCAGATTTTGTTTATTTGTCCTGAAATGGAATAGGTAGGTAACAAGGTAGGCTTCGTAAAGATGCTTTTCCACCCTCTTTCATATGACGTAATCCATTGAGCGGCCTTTTTTCAAGTTATATTTGCCAAGATATCCCAAGTTAAGAAAGCTTCAATATTGCTTTGTGTAAGGTATATTATTTGATCATATTTTGAAACGGTGATACCGTAAATATAAAATACTTTTACAGTAGCTCAGTCTGTAGTGAGTGCCTGCTGTGCCTGGTCGCGGGTTGGAATCCCGCATGGGGCAAATATTTGTGCCGGATTCCTGGAAGTTTGTGTCTATACGTGTATTCTATATCGTTATCTATACCTAGACATCATATAATACAAGCTCCAGGCCAGATTCTACTTGATAATCTGTTCTGTTTAACAATCTCCAAGATATTTATTTATTTACCAATCTGCGTTGGGCACGCGTATACTTATAGTGGACTTACGGCTATACAGGGGGTAAGGGACAGCCCTCCGCAGACTGAAACGGTGAACTCAGACCATCGAACCGAACAACTTTCACTATGGAGCCTACCTCTGGAAATGTGAAAATAAAATCTGCTGTTTTATAAAAAACTGCTGTAGGTACCTAGTACCTACCCGACTCAAATGTAATTTACACCCTGCATAGGAACATACGCCCCATCACCAAGAGGGTAGGCCATTCAAACTGGGCCGAAAGAAATTCGGCTTTTGTCGGGGTCTGTAATTTGTAACTGAATTGTTATTATTATGTTTGCCCTATTGTTATCACGGGCCATTAGAGTCCCGGACCTTTAATTTCGAAGGCGTGCGGAGGCTGAAGCCAACATGTAGAGGCCATTTAGACAAGCATAGCATATGCTCCCGACTATATACCCCAATGGAGTAGTCAGATATACTCCGAAACTTCAAAACATTCTCGTTTCAATAGTATCGAAGTTCTAGAAGGGAGTACTACCACTTGTAATAAGCACTGGGTACAATAAATGCCTCGAATTTGAAGCACGTAGGTTTCCTCGAGATGTTTTCCTTCACCATTTGAGAGCAGTCGGTATTACGTATACGGGTGAGGCCGCGGATTTCGGCACAAATGACGCAGTAGTGACGCAACAGTTTTCGCGACAGTGACGCAAAAATAGCGCAACAATTTGCGCCACGGTGACGCAATAGTAACGCAATATAGTAGCGCAAAATTATAAACATAATAAGTTAGTAAAACTCATTGGTACAAGGCATGTGGTCCGTGTGGATTCGAACCTGGGCCTCAGGATTGAGTTTCCATAGCTCTCCACAACGCGCTACCGACGTTCACTTACATCAAATTATCATTATTTACGATGGCTTTATCATGGCGTTGATCATTTTGACAAACTCCAGTATAAATCGGACCTAAGGTGTGAATGTGGTGTTGCTCCTCAGGCTATGGCCCATCTCACATCTTGCCCTTCCTGCCCGCAAACTTGCACGCGAATGGAGCTTATGGACGCGGCCGGTGGTGCTGTCCGTGTGGCAGAATACGGGGCTGGAAACATTTGAAATGACATGCCATCGACTCTATAGAAGAAGATAAATAGCAAAGGTGCTTGACTTTGTTCAGTAATTAATATTTTTGGATGACCTCAAGGACTGTTCTAATACAAAAAAACACACTAAAACTGTAGAGCCTCATGGCAGGCCAGAGAGCAGGTTCCCGACACACACGACCGTTCAGTAACATACCTGCAACGTGACTGAATCAATAGGATCTTTTCTTCATAAAACAAAGACATTTCACAAACAATTTTTATTTAAATAACTAAACATCTAACTACAACATTTAAAACCTTATTTCCTCAATAACACGTCATATTTCCGTCTAAACCTTGAACCTCGTTAAAGTAACAAAGCAAGCAGGGCCTGCACAACCATGACGACCAGCTGAAGAAGACCTGGCAGCAGACCGCCGCCGATACCGACCAGCAGGTCGTCTGTAAGGTCTGTGACCGTCGATATAAGAGTTGTGAGCAAGCCTTGAAGGTTGAGGACACCTGGAATTAAATGAAAGATTTATTATTATGGAGCATAAAAAACTGGTCAAGTGTGAGTCGGGCTAATCGCGCACCGAAGGTTCCGTACCACACCACCACACAACAGAGTCCTTCTTTATGCTGACACTTTTTAAAGGGATAATCTGACCGTCAAACCGAACAACTTTCTCTATGGCACCAACATCGAAATCGAGAGAAAAAAAACAGCTGTCCCATACATTTGGCTCAAGTAGGTACGCAGTTTTGTATGGAACGGAATCATCTTTCATTTCAGACAATCAGGTGACTCAGCCTGCAATGTCCAACCAACTGGGGAAAAACGCACAAAGTGACATTTCACTAGGTGCCCCCCGTGGGAATCGAACCCACGACCTCCGTGTCAAGAGCCCAATGCTCTAACCATTAGACCACGGAGGCAGTTAAGTTAAGAAAGACGCTGCATTTTATTAACTTACAAAAAGTTTTGTTTTCTTCGGGACCGCGAGCGACCTTGAGCGCAAAAACGACTCATGCTTAGCCGGTTTTTTGTTTTTTGTTATAAGTACTGTAGAGTTTGCTCTATAATCAAGCTAAGTATGACCGTTCTTATGATAGAGCGAGAAGAAAAACGTCGATACAAACTTGTTTTTTTTTTATGAGAACGTAAATTTTTAACTTTTTGAATTTTTTTAGCAAATGTGCCATAATAACGCACATTCTGTATTTCAACTGTCTAGCTTAAAAGTTAAGCCCTCAATAGCCCTCAATAGCGTTTTCACTCTTTGGATACAGAACCCACGGACCTGAAAAAAAGACGGACGTAATCTCGTCTAATCACGAGTGAAGCACCCATTTCTTTTGTGTGCGTGCTGTCACGCGGTACATAACGGTGACGGATGTAGGACCTGCGCCTAGAGCTAGTGCATCTGTGTGAGTGTAGGTCCCTTGTAGAACAAACGAAAATGTTGGACCTTGCATGCTTCACACAGTGTCACATTACGTCCGTCTTTTTTTCAGGTCCGTGACAGAACCTTAAAAAATATTTTTGCAATGGCAGAAGTATAATAAGTACATACCTGTCGGAGGAGTGTTGGGATTTGCACCCGTTGCATATTCAGGGAGCGACCTTAAGAAGTTGACAATAGCCAGAGCTTGTGAATACAACTTCAGCAGCGAAGTCTCCAAAGCGCCCAGGTCGACTGGGATCATGCAGCTGATGGAAGGTGGGAGGGTGTCGAAGATAGAAAGGAGGGAAAGGAGGAGGTTGTATACGTTGTTTAGGAGGGGTAAGAGGATGTTTACGAGGGGGTAGACGGCTGGTAGTTGGACGTTGGCTGTGGCTGATACTGGTGGCTGGAAAAGGGGTTGGTTTTTAGTGTGAGGTAGATTGGGTTGAGAGATGATTTTTGTTCAGTAGGATGGGGTTTTGACAGTAAACTCTATCGTTAGACGTTTGAAACTCTATACCAGCGGTTCCCAAATTGTTTTGGCTACGGAACCCTTTTTGGTATACCATTTTTGTCGGAACCCAAGCTCAATTAAGAAGTATTGTTTTTTTTTCGTGAAATCACGTCATACTGACTTTTTGGCTTGGTGTTCGCATCTTGTAAGTATAGTTTGACTTTATTTACAATATTTAGCTAGACTATAAAAAAAAACAATATCTTGAATTTTCGCGGAACCCCTGAAAGCCTCTTATGGAACCCCAGGGTTCCGCGGAACACCATTCGAGAACCGCTGCTCTATACTTTTAAGAATGAAAATTTTCAAATACCTATTAACTAAGTGTAGAAAAGTTTTAAAAAAAGATTGTTAAATTAAATACGTAATTTTCAATGGCATTTTATTAAATTCATTCATTCAGCGCTTGTTATTTAAAGAAAATCGTCATTTAAATCAAAGGTCTTTTTATATTATGCTGACAGTTAAAGGTGATAAAGACCATCAAACTTATCAACTTTTATTATGTGACACTCTTTGAAATCGAGACAAAAAGTCTGTTCTCCCATACGTTTGCAGTTTTGTCTGGAACAACTGATTTGTGTTGTTCAGTTTGATTATCACCTTGAAGAACCCTATAGGTACTGTAAGAAGGTTGTATGCTTGCCCAAGAACGTTGGCTGATCATTTTTTTTATATTGTATTCTATTTTTAAAAATATGGCTGCCATCTTTGGATGATTTTGCCAATGTCGAGTTTTTATAGCAAAAGTGCTTGACGTTGTACGGTTATATTGATATTTTGGTGACTTCAAGGGTTGTTCTTATAAAAGAACAATATCCTGAGCCACCACTGGAGTTCCGCTGTTGGCCGGGGATGGGGCAACCGACAAGCGACCGCCCAATAGCAGACCCACAACGCAAATCCTTTTTTTTTATTAATAAATAATAATAAATAAATAAATAAATAAATAAATATCTTGGACAGTGTCACACAAATTATCTAGTCACATTTAAAGTTCCAGAATCTAGCCTGGACTTGTATTATGATAACTAGACAACGATATAGAACACATATATAGATACAAACATCCATGACTCGGGTACAAATATTCATATTCGTCATACAAATATTTGTCCCTTACGGGATTCGAACCCGCGACCCCCGGCACAGCAGGCAGGTTCACTACAGACTGTGCTGTCGGGCCGTCAAATTTTAATTTATTATGTAATAGAATTTAGAATGGTTAGGTTTTGTCTGGACGTCTTTTGCTTTGGAAGACAGATTTGCTTTGATAGTGAAAAACGAATGCAGAAAACTGAATTAACTGTATTTTAAATAATCCCCTAAGCTACTTTTCCCACAGTACCTACCTATACAAGGCACTTGCGATTAAAGTTTCAAGAAAAAAAATATTATCTTGGGTATTTTAATTCACTTTAGTGAATTTAGGTATAGGTACTTCCGGAAACGGAAGTGCCTAACTGTATTTAAAAAAAAACATTCCATATTCAAATTAAACTCACCGTTAACAAACAAACAGCTACAACAAAAAACAATGCAAACGTTATTTTCGACGCCATTTTCTTATTTATTTTTTTGGTTAAACAAAAAAATTATTTACCGATCTATCTCCTTACTGGTTTAGTTCTAATGAAAATAATTATATAACCATTATTTATATACGGGTACATTGCTAAACTAGTATCACGATAAGTATTATACCATTTCTAGTATGTGTCAAAATTATGTACATTTTTGATAAGATTTTGTTATCTTTAATGCAAAAGAATGCTTTGCGTTGCAGTTACCTAATTTACTTTATTTTTATTGTTACTTTTTTAAGTAATATGGTTTCTAATAAAAAAAATTGTTACTTAAAACATTTTTAATATAAAAAAAATCGCCTAACACCACTTTCTGACGTAATTTTTTGACTCTACCACCGCGTCGGAAGGTGTTCCAATGTAGAGAAGATGGGGCCGCATCTTTTAATTTTAATAGGACGTATTTGAAATTTTGACGTCAATGATCTAAATTGTTGTCAGTAATTACAAAACGAATGAAATATAAGTTGGTAACCTGATAAATCATGATAAAAACCTTATTTTGTTAGTTTTCAATAAGTACACGAATTACACGATTAAATAACTTTTGTAACAGAGAAAAAATATCAAACATAAGTACTTAGGTAAGTACATCTTTTTAAAAAGAGATTCACATCTTATGAATAAGAATAAGAATAAGAATATTTTATTGTTCAAACTGTGTACAAAAAAGATGTTACAATAAGATAGAATCAACAGTTGGGTCCGCAGCACGGACGTACAATATAGGTGGCTTACGTTATTAAACAAAATAAAATATTTAAAATCAACGAATAAGTTAAACTACGATCTATTAAAACTATTACAACTACTAACAATACATTAATAATACATTAATGTAACATTTTCAAGACCAAACATTTCGGTCATTCATTATAATCAATAATCATCGAGTTCATAGTAAACTGCTCTCAAACGGTGAAGGAAAACATCGTGAGGAAACCTGCATACGCTGATGAAGAAATTTTGATGCGTATGTTAACAATATACCTACACTTAAATGCACTTAAAAATTTCCTGCGTAGGCGAGCGATTTTTTAGTCATTCGGTGAGCGCAGCAGTTGAAAATGTCAAAATTGCTATGGAGATACGCATCTTTCTAGCTATTGTTGAAAGTCAAATCAGCAGTAGAAAGATGGATATCTCCATAGTAATTTTGACATTTTCGACTGCTGAGCTCAGCGAATGAGATTCAAAAATTGCACTCCTGACAGCTTTTCAATTCATACATAAAGAAATACTTTAGCTCATTCATTGAACTATAAATAAATTACTCAGCAAATAATAAAATGCTAGTTGTGCATATTTGCATTATTGCCATCTGTTGTTATAACAACGACAATGCACTTAAAATTACGTAATGCTTTGTAGGTCAATGTCATTTGTTTTTAAGCATTTGTGCAAGCAATGCGTTTTGTTGTTTTCTTTTATGCATTGTGTAATAATAGAGATGCAACTGTATAATTAAACTAAATTCCTTAAATAAAACCAAATTATTATTTGTTCAACTGTCGCAAGACAAACTTTTCGCATATGCCAAATGCGAGTCGGATTCGCAACCTCAGGGTTCCATTTCGTAATCTATTTCAGTTATTTTGTTCTTTTGAATCTTTGATAAGTTATATGTCAAGATAGAAGAAGCTACGAAAGCGTCGAAGAAATTGCAACCAGCACTGGCCTCTAAACCCACTGACATATTATACTATAGCGAGAGACATATACCTATTCTAGAGTGTAAGTCAATGTCTATCCATATACGCACACAACTAACCTAAGAAAGTTGTCCACTTTTGGCCACGCCACGTTTGTACGGTAGAAGCGTGGGACTCATTCTAGAGATACTATACTTTTTCTAAGGTTTGAACATATTTAGATAAGTACACATGGCGACACATCACGCTATGAAAAACCAAAATAAACTGCACGATGTTATACGTTATTCACCACTTATTAGTTTTGTGTAGCTTGATGTGTCGCCGTGTTTACCTACATATCGAACAGCAGATTTTCAGGAATAACATCACCATACATCATAACATCGGGATGATCAAACCATCACACTGAATAACTTTCTCTATGGCACCAACATCGAAACGCGAAAAACTGGACTCGTATGGGGAGTCCATAACGGTTTTACGAAATACCCTTCATCGAAATCACGGTTCTGAACCGATTCGTTCGACGAAAGCACTGTTCAACGATAGCACGGTTCGTCGAAAGCACCGTTCGCTAACGGTCTCTTTGACGAAATAACTCTTTACCGATAGCACCGTTCGCCAACGGTCTCTTTTTCTCAAGTAGGTTTGCAGTTTTGTATGGAACAGCTGATTTTTTTCTCGATTTCGACGTTGGTCCCATAGAGAATGTTGTTCAGTTTGATGATCAGTCATCTCCTTAAAAAGGTGTCAGTATATTAAGAAGGAACCTGTATTTGTATTATAAGAGATAAGTGTACTTTTTGCAACCATCAGCAGCAAGGCTGATTCAGTGTTTATGTGGTGTAGAGCATCTCTGTGATGGGGATGGACCAGGTCTGCCTGCATAACTTCAGTCGGTTTAGGAGTTACAGACGTTTAAAGGTCTGGAAAAAAATTACGAAAAGCTGCAGGGCTGATCGTATGATATTATTGTAGTATGCACTGTAGCCATGTGAACACTACAAAAACTGACATGGTTCATCAGTCGGTTTCGGAGTTGCTGACGTTCAAAGGTCTGACCTTTGAACGGCTGTATCTCCTAAACCGACTGGCAGTTCATGTCAGTTTTTGTACTTTTCGCATAGCTACAGTGCATACTACAATAATATCATATGATCAGCCTTGCTGTGGATCGTAATTTTTTTCCAGACCTTTAAACGTCTGTAACTCCTAAACCGACTGAAGTTATGCAGGCAGACCTGGTCCATCCCCATCACAGAGATGCTCTACACCCCATAAACACTGAATCAGCCTTGCTGCTGATGGTTGCAAAAAGTACACTTATCTCTTAGTCTATTGCTAATAACTTATTGGATAAGGTATAGATCTAAACAAATCGGTCTCGACACACAGACTTAAAAGAAGAACCAGACGTAATGTCATCTAATCATGAGTGAAGCTTCGATCAAAATAAAATTAATGGATAGGCTTAAAGCGCGGTAAGTTGAAGCAAACTACTGGTGCACTTGGTACATACAAACTAGCGCCAGTATCTGTCAAATCTAGGGCACTTGCATACAAATTTGAAGTACCTAAACCTTTCATTTGTTTTGCCTCATTTTTCTGGTTTAAAATGTTGGCGTAAGGCCTATCCATTCATTTTATTTTGATCTAAGGAGGTGAAGCACCCATTTCTTTTGTATGCGTGCTGTCACGCGGTACATAATGTGACGGGTATCGGACCTGCGCCTAGAGCTAGTGCATCTGTGTGAGTGTAGGTCCCTTGTAGAACAAACGAGATTGTATTACCTTGCATGCTTCACATCTTTTTTAGTGCAATATTCGATCCGTATTTCTTTCAGGTCCGTGTCTCGACATTGATAAAAAAACATTTCTTTGACAAATTACTTAATAACCTATTTTGCAATCCATTGCAATTACCTTTTTATATTCGATAAAAAGGTTTATAGCATTCTTTTTGGATAAGGAATACCTAGATCTAAGCAAATCGGTCTCGACATAGATAAAAAACATTACTTGACGAATTACTTAATAACCTATTTTGTAATTAATTGCACTTTTCTTTATAATCGATAAGAAAGGTTTATATAATAAGAAAATATTATTTTTAAAAACAAAATCTAATAAGGATTTAGTGTGTTAACATTAAAAATGCGTTGTCAATTTCTCGTGGTTTTTGGTGTTGTATTTTTGGTTAGTATTATTATGTTTTTAACTTTGTAGAAAATGTTTATGTTTAACTTTGTAGGTTTGGAAATCTTTTCATTTATAATTATCATGGCCACTGATGGGGTAGGCTTACCCCAATGGTAAGAGGGTCTATGAGCGCTACAGTGTTTATTTTGATAGCCTGTTAGGCTCTTAATATATCGATGAGTCATTTCCCTAATGGTGTAAATTCCAAAATCAATTTTTTTTTTCTGAAATTCATCTTTATGAATTTGGCATGCGTTATGACCCTTTTTGCCGACACACACTTGATCGTTTTTTTCTTGCCCCTAAAATGTTTATTCGGGAATATATCTCAAAACCCTCCCCTTCTTCTTTTTCTTTCCTCTTTCTTCTTTTCTTTATTAAAAAAACTTACCACGTCTATCCAGCCATTTTCAAGAGATGCGCTTACAATGAACACAATTTCTTTCTTATTTGTATAGATTTCCAGATCAAACAAGAAAATATCACTTAAAACTTTTATTTTATTTTTATTTAGCTCGCTACATCTTCGACCCCATCTTTGTTCCCAAGACTAGATTGAGGTCAAGAGCAAACCCATTTTTTAATTAGAAAAAAAAAAAAAAAAAAAAAAAAACTTATTTTTTTATGAGTTCTAACTAATTGATTATTCATATTTCAGGTGAAAAGCAGTGAAGCAATGATACCAGCGTACTCAATAACAGCACTCCGTCTTGCATTCGACGAAATTTCAGCAGTGTTGCCAGTAGCGAACCAACTCGCCTGCCTTCTGATACCTTTCCTCATAAACCTGATCAACAACTTGAACAACTTATCAAACATAGTACAAAATTTAACACCAGCCTTGCTTCCATACTTTGGCTGTACTTTACCTCTTCTCTACGCAACATTGACTGATCTGGCATCAGTTTTATTCTTGTACATTAGCGTCCTAATTTCCCTGTTTAGGTCCAACGTTCTTGCTGCTCCAGGTCTGTTGTTAGGTCTTGTATCTCAAATCTTAAATCTGGTCCTAGGTCTTCTGAGTGGACTGTCAGATGGGACCGGTTTGCTAAGTGGGTTACTGAAGTTGATTACAAGCATAGTTGTTGAGTTAGAGAAATTGCTTATTTGAGTTGGAGTTGGAGATTAGTTTAATAATGTTATTTGATTGGTAGATTTTAAATAAAAATGTAATTAAAACTGTTTTGTGATTTATTTTGACATTGTGTTTCTTAAAGTATCCTAATTTAAGGTCCAAAGACAGGGTGTTAGGGTAAACAGTTGGGGCAATAGTACCCATGATGCCGAACAAACTTACCCTAAGAACCAATATCACGCGAAAGAAAATGGTGGGCACGAATTAATTGAGATCACAGATAATGAGGTGTTTTCTGGCTTTTTTTTTGTTTAATGGCATCCGATGTGTTATCACAATTCAGCCAACGTCTCCTTATGTGAAGCAGTGGCGTGCACTCAGGGTAGGCACAAATACAGTAAAACCTAAATAATTACTAAACTAAAAGCATTTTGTGTACTATATTACTTTTAATTGTTTAATTACCTGTATTAAAACATATACAAGTCATTAAGTAAACAAAATGCTTTTTAGTTTAGAAATTATTAGTGTTTTGCTCTCTGGGTAGGAAAAAAACAGTAAAACCCTAATAATTACTAAACTAAAAAGCATTTTGTTTACTAAATGACTTTTATATGTTTAAATACAGGTAGTTAAGCAATTAAAAGTCATTTAGTAAACAAAATGCTTTTAGTTTAGAAATTATTTGGGTTTTACTGTATTTGTGCCTACCCTGTGTGCACGCTGCTGATGTGAAGATTATACGTAGGAAAATGATCAGTAGTTTTAGATCCGCACGTGGCTCCGCCATTTTGTGAACTCTTTTGTGTTTTAACCTTAAAACAATCACTTGAGACTCTAAACTACTTACATTGGCAAAACTGCCACTCTAGATAAGTCTAAGTTTGCAGTTTTGCCAATGTATGTAGTTTAGAGTCTCAAGTGATTGTTTTAAGGTTAAAACACAAAAGAGTTCACAAAATGGCGGGGCCACGTGCGGACCTATCGCGACGACACGCGCGAGCACAATACGTCCGTACTCCGGCAGATCCGCATCGTGACTCCCAATCGAAAAATCACTAAATGGAAATGTTAAATTGACAGTAAAAAGTACTGTTGGTCTATGATTTTCATCAAGTCTGACAGGTGGTGTTGCCAATGGATAAATTGTTCACTACCAATAAATACGCAATAGCAACGAAAATGTTAGTTTGTTATTTGTAAAATGAACATTAACTGCACAAAAACGTCTTTCACATTATAACCGTTATAACCTTCATAATCCTATTAAAGAATTAACAAATTGCTCCCTAAAATTAGGGAATCCAAAAAACACGTAATACTCTCGATCTGACAGCTAAATTTGGCACGATTGTAACGGCATCCTTCCAAATCTTCCAATGTCTTTGAACCAATTTGTTTTAAATGAAAACGCCCAAACATAAGAATAATTTATGATTGCCAGTTTCTTTAGAATATTATCAGACTAACACTCAGTTGCAGAAACGCTCATTAGAGTTAATCCTCCATTAAAGCTTTTTTTTTTTTATAATTAATGGCTTTTTGCTTGTGCGTCAGCACTGCATTTTCGCCAGTGTCAAGTAGATTATGGGAGTATCTATCCCAATCTCAGGGATTGTTTTTGTTCAAGAACAAGAAGAGATTGAGGATTGCGGAGCCTCGTGGCAGGCAAAAACGCGACGCGCGAAAACCACGCGAGGCGTGTGCTCGGGTCAATTCCTGCAACGTGACTCCATTAAAGCTCTTGTTAGCTTTTACTACGTCAACAAGACAAAAAGTGACAGCAAGAGATTTAATGGAGGATTAACTTTAATGAGCATACCTGCAACTGACGGTAAAAATTACGGTTTTGTTGACTAAGAGATGACGCACTGACGGAGCGGCAGATGTCAGTCCAGTCCACACCCAGTACGTCAATGCGTCACCGTGTGTGCTTCTACGTGCGGTGTCATACAACTCCTTTCACAAATGACGGACTTACGTTTGCTGCTCCGTCATGTCAGTGTGAACGCACTTATATTGCAGTGATTGTATGGAAATGATTCAGGATCTTTCTTTGGTACTAAATTCTTTATTAACTAATCACTACGATTTTCGGAGTCTTAGGATTTCCACTGTCGAATTCAATATGGACTCGAAACGTTGTCTAAATAGGAACATCTGCTAATATTTATATAGCTTTTTTCATTAAAATTTCTCTAAAATTTGACTGCGTTTTGGCTTGGCACGTCATGATGATATAAAAAATGTTTGACCACCACTGCCACAGTGGTAACTATAAAAAGGTTCGCCATCCCTGAACTAGTGTATCATCATCATCATCACAGCCTATATACGTCCCACTGCAGGGCACAGGCCTACCCTCAGGGAGGGTGTATGGGCGATAGTTAGCCCAATGCGGATTGGTAGACTTCAAATTGGACATCTTGAAGGCGGCGGGAAACCGTTGGATGAGGGCAGCGCAGGACCGGTCGTTGTGGCGATCCTTGGGGGAGGCCTATGTCCAGCAGTGGACGTCCATCGGCTATCTCAGCCGATGATGATGATGATGAGACTTCAAATACGCATCGGAATTTATTCTTCGGCGTATGCAGGTTTTTTCTTTCACCGTTTGAGAGAAGTCGGTATTACATACATAAGTTAGTAAAACTCATTGGTACATGGCATGTGGTCCGTGCGGATTCGAACCCGAACCTCAAGATACGGTATCCATAACGCGCCACACCGATGCTCTGTAACTATATTTTGTTTTGGAAATAAATTTAGTACAAAATTAAACGAACGCTAAACGTATCAGTTACATAAAGGCCTCCGCTCATTGCAGCGATTTTATCGAGCGATAATATCGCTGCGATTTTGCGATATTTGTTTCCAGTACATTTTGTATGGGGACGCGCGCGATCCTACACACTGCCGCGATATTATCGAGGGATAATATCGCTGCGATTTTGCTATAATTGTTCTCAGTACATTTTCTATGGGGACGCGCTCGATCCCACACACTGCCGCGATATTATCGCAACTCTTTCGACTACATTCAGTGGTGGGGCGCATGCGTGACGTGTGTAAGGTGTCGCGATATCGCTGTCGATAATATCGCTCGATAAAATCGCTCGATAATATCGCTGCAATGTGCGGAGGCCTTCATTCGATAACTATTGGACTGATTTTGATGATTCTGACTGCGTTTCCACCAGAGATGTGCGAGGTGGCGAGGTGGTGAGCGAGGAAACAATCCGCCAATAACGCGCTTGCTCGATCACGTCATTGGGAAATTGAAGCACTCTCATTGGCCGATTGTTTCCTCCACATCTCTGGTGGAAACGCAGCCTCTTTCACTTCTTTTCTGAGAAGGATACGATGAGATCAGAGGCCTACGACACCCATCTAGGTTGGTGCTATTCTGAGATATACTGGGTCCATCTTAATATGCTGACACTTTAGGGGGATGATCAGACCGTCAAACTGAACAACTTTCTCGATGGGACCAACATCAAAATCACGAAAAAAAAATCTGCTGTCCCTTACATTTGGCTCGAGTTGGTTTGCAGTTTTGTATGGAACGGCTGATTTTTTTTTTACGATTTCGATGTTGGTCCCATAGAGAAAGTGGTTCAGTTTGATGGTCTGATCATCCCCTTTAAAAAGTGTCAGCATATTAAGATGGACCCTGTATACCACACATCATTGCAACATTTAATATCGCGTGTTCAATCATGATCTATCTTAGATTACCGTATCACAGAATCAAATTATCAAATCAAAAGTTAATATAAAGTAAAGATTGTATAAAAACGTCACGTATTTGAAGAAAAAAGTTTCGACTGACTCCAGCGTTTAAAATAATGTTCATTATAGTTAATTGATTGAATAATGTGTAAAAATGTTTGTTTATGTTATATTGTTGTGTATGACACTTTTTGTATTGGTAAGCAGATTCTTTTATTTTATTATGCTGATGTAGTGGTAGCAAGTTCAAGGGTATTGTGTTGATATTGACATGCACTGAAAACAATGTTTTGTTAAATACAACCAAACTTTAGTGACTAGGTACCGAACATTTGGTTAAAACAGCTAAACAATTGGCTATTTATAACCAAATGTTTGATTAGTTAGTTAGTTAGTTATAGCCTGTAGAATCCCACTGCAGGGCAAAGGCCTCCTCTCACGAATAAGGGTGAGAGGGATTGGGCCATACTCCACCACGCCGGCCCAGTGCGGGTTTGTAGAGGCAAGTTAGTGGTCAACTTGCTGTCAGAGAATTTTCAAGCCGCCAATAGGCCTCTGACCTGGCTTAACGAATAGTTACAACGCCATCTGACGGAACTATCCGAGACCAACTGCTTAACGTGCCTTCCGAAGCACGGAAACGCTCTAGATGAAATACCACTAAACGGTCACCCATCCAAAGACTGACCGGACCTGACGTTGCTTAACTTCGGTGATCGTTTCCAATACCGAAGCTCCACTACGCCAACGAGCGCTTCAATGTTTGATTATGTTTTACAAAACAGTTCGGTAGTCACTAAAGTTCAGTTACATTTAAGATTTCTTTGAGTGTAGATTTCAGTTTTTTTTCTTTCCTTTATAAACTCACGACCATAAAGTCTTTTTAGGCGCTCAGAAAGTTTACTAAATCTACCAACTACTTCTTTAAGTGCAGTTAGTTGAAGAATGGCGCCCTTTTACCTATTAAGGTGGTTTCCGTCCATATAAAACATTGTCGTAGAACACTCGTAGACGGTATAAATAAAAGTTATGTTTTATATATGGAAAAATAGCTTAGAAAATCTAGATTGCGCGTATGAATTAATAATATTTACAATTTATATTACCTATTATTGCGAAGATATCAAGCTTTGAAATTAGCATATGCTCACGACTATATTCCCCGAGGGGGTAGTCAGAGATGTACTGAACCCTCAGAACATCCACGTTTCACCAGTAGTACCGAAACTCTGTTCAGTGTGACGGGGGGTGAGCCCGTCGCCACTTATAATGGACAGTGGGTACAATACATGCCTCGAAATTGAAGCATGCAGGTTTCCTCACGATGTTTTCCTTCACCGAAAAGCCGGTGGTGTTACAAGCTTTGAAATTATTCATACAAAATTTCAATTTCTTTTCTTCGTCGTAATTATATTATAAATTGTAAATGTAATTTGATATGCGCAATCTAAATTTTCTAAGCATTTTTTCCATATATATAAAACATTACTTTTATTAATACCGTCACGAGTGTTCTACGACAAAGTTTTGTATGAAATTGACAACTTTCCAACAAATTGACCGACGGCGAGCGACGGAGTGGGCCCCTAGTAGGCCCATTCAAAAAGCACGTTTAGTAGGGGAAGCCGTCCGCCATACAGCCATGCTTTTTTCTTATTGCTGTCTCCCGTTTGGAATGGAGGGAAGTCGTATATTTCTTTTTTCTACTCCTCCTATCTTCTTTGATTAATTCATTGCGGGTTCCTGGTTTACATGAGTTACAGTGGTGGGAATATGTGGTGGTCCTATTCTCGAAAATAAAAAAAAAGCCGTTCGCCGTCATCGCTGCGTCTACGACGGACGGCTTCCCATACTAAACATGCGTTTTGTATGGGCCCGGCGTCGGTCAATGTGTCTCAACCCGAAAGGTTTGAGAATGGAAAAAAGTGTCAACAAGACATTAGGTAGCCTTACGTCCACAAAAACTCTGCATAAGAAACATTATCCCTTAGTCACCTCGTTCGATTCACATTTTGAAGAAAAGGAGTGGTCTAGGTACTTACTGTTTTGAGCAAATACATTTTTTTTATTTGTATTAATATAGTCACCTACTTCCTGTATAGAAATACATCTATCTATAACGTCACGCCTCTTTCACAGTGGGGTAGGCAGAGACCGGGGCTAGCCATATAATATGCCTTATCTTATTACTATTTAACATTATATAGTGGAATGATTTGATTTTTTGTTTGTTTTTATTTAATAATAATAAATAATAATATTTATTCATAAAAAGATAACAAAGATCCATGTGTTAGTAACAGTGTTTGACTTATGAACTATGTTAGTAAGTACACACATCAAATAAAATACAACACAAACAGAATATATAAGTTAAATCATCACTTTCACGCAGTGTGTGATGATGGGGCAGTCAAACCTGCCTGCTATCATCTCCAGAATGCTGTTATGGCTTGCACGCAGTCGGCTGACGAGTGAGGCTGCCTTTTTCCTCATAATTGCATGATATCCGTCCGTTCTCGCCTCTGCAAACATGACGGACGCGCTACAATAGCGTGGAAGCCCCAACAGCATTCTGAAAATGTTGTTGTATTGGACGCGCAGAGCATTCAGCGAGCTGAGTGTGCAATTGACCCACAGGCTGCTGGCGTAGAATGACTGACAATATGATTTGAAAAGTGTCACTTTTACTGACCTTGTGCAGCCATTGAACCTGCGGATCAGCATGTTGCCCCTGACTGCCAACGCCCTGCGCTCCCTTTCTACGCCGAAGTCGTCTTTATGGTCCTCAGAGACAATGTGGCCAAGGTACTTAAATTCTTGGACTCTTTTTAACGGTACTCCATTAAGTGTAATTGGAGGCACATCTCTGCACTTACCTGCTGCTCTGAAGACCATAAATTCGCTCTTCTTGACGTTATACAACAAACCATGACCGCTCGCAAAATCCTCACACACCAGTAGCAATTGTCTGATACTATTGACCGACGGGCCCAGCAGTACCATGTCGTCCGCGTAGCTTATGTTGTTGACGCATGTATTGTCAATATGACAACCAACACGTGTACTGCTGAGCCTACCAATCAATTCGTTTACGTAGAGGTTGAACAGCTTGGGAGACGTAAGCCCCCCCTGCCTCACACCACTTTCCAACCTGTACGCATCCGATAAAGCATCAGACCATCTGACATGGTTCGATTGGTTCGCATACCAATACTCAAAAACAAAACGCAGCTCAGAAGGGAAACTAGTTTTCTTGAGCTTACTCCACAGCACATCATATGACACTAGATCAAAGGCCCTGGAGAGATCTAGGAAACAGGCATACACAGGTGTATGTCTGTCCGTATAGTAGCGGACGGTGTGCTTCATGCTCAGGATTGCTGTTTCAGTAGAGTGCCCGGCCCGGAAACCGAACTGAGCATCATGCAGCTCCAGGTGCTCCTCTAACTGAGCATCAAGCAACCCGTCCAAAACCTTTGCTACTATAGTGGCCAGTGAAATAGGTCTATAGTTATGTTTGTCTGAGATGTCCCCAGTTTTGTTTTTGACTATTGGCACCACAATCGTTTTCATTAAGTCCTGTGGTAGATAGGAATGAGCTATACAGAATGTGTAGAACATTGATAGTACCCTGGGTAGATGCACACCAGCATGCCGTAGGTGCTCGACGCTGAGGCCGTCATGACCTGGTGATTTGCCTCTTTTCATGTTTTTAATAACACATGCTACTTGTTTCGCTGAGAATCGAACCAGGTTTGTTTTCTGACGGTCCTCAGCGACGCTCACCGAACACGCTGGTCCCAGTGGTGACTCGACTCTATTAATAGGCTCCGAAACTACTGGACTGATTTTAATAATCCTTAGCCACTAGAATGCTACATTATTCGTGATGAACATAGGCTAAAAAAACGTTAATTATTTCCTCTTGATTTCAGGTCTCAGCAAATCCTCTTCTACAAGCATTAGCTCAACAAACATGTCCAGTCCATAACTGCCAACAAGACTACAGAAACCTACCAGTAAATCGACAACAGCCAAGAAATATCAACCCTTATCTACAACCAACTACAGTTCAAAATACACCGTGCCCTTGCCAGCAAAGTCCACAAAATGAATACGAGCAGATGATTTTCAATAAAATTCTAGCTAATCCTACGTTGAGGACACTTTTAGACCCAAACACAAAGCTTATGAATCATAATGGACTTGAAGTCCCAAGACAAATTCCAAATAACGCTGGTTGCACAGTCCCGAATGTTATTAATAATTACATAATTGTACCTCCTGAGCTATTGTTAAATGAACCTATAAGAGAAGAATTTAGAGATGACAGAAGAAATAACAATAGGAGAAGAGATGAAACGAATCCAAAAAGAAATGGAGGAGAGAGGAGACGAAAAACAAATGTTAAACCAAGATCTGAAGAAAGACAACGTCAAATTTCTCAAAACTCAAGAGAAGCTAGAAAGGGTAGACAGAGACACGATGAATATAGACGTGATGGGTATGAAAGAGACGTGTCTGATGATGATTATTTGGAACATGAAAGAGAAAGACATAATCCTAGAAAAGGACAAGATGATAAAAGAAAAGAAGAAGCGCAAAGTCTAAATAGAGAAAGAAAAGGACATGGAAACGAAAACAATGCTGATCATAATGACAGAGAAATCAATGTACGAAGAAGAGCACAAGACCCTAATTCTAGCAACAAAGCAAAAAGTAGTATGACCAACAATGAAAAAACTTCTGGAAAACCCTTGTCAAATGATGACATTGAACAAAGAGTACAAGATCGGCCTTCAAATAATCATTTAGTTCCAAAAGCTCAAGTAAAACCGCCAACACAAGTTCAAAACAAATTGGCACCAACGATCAGAGATAACTCTCAAATATCCCGTAAAGAAATGACAAATAATAAACAATTAGATTTAAGGCCAAAGGTCAACTCGTATCAAAGGAATCCGCAAGAGGAAAAAGTAATTCAAGAATTTCGTAGAAAATTCCCAGCAATACCTGAGGATGTTGTAAGAAATTTATTCTCACACTTGAAACGACAATTACAAAACGACCAATTAGGATCAAACCCATACTGTCCATCTTGCCCTTTCACCTACGATCAGTTGTACAAAACATATTCTCCGAGTATACGAAGACAGGACGAAGGTAACAGAAATAAAAGTGGACGTAGAAAAGGTGGTAGAAGGCGAAGCAGAAAACGTAAACAGCAGAGAAAAGAAAACAATGATAGTTGTGAGACCATAGTAGAACTAGCTCCTTCTATTTATGTACAAGAACCTGTAACAACAGAGCCTACTACGTCAAAAAGAGAACCTGTAAAAACTGAGCTTGAGACTACTACTACAAAAAATTCACCTAAGAACATTGAGTTTCAGTCTACCACTACAAAAAGAGAACCTTTAAAAACTGAGCTTGAGTCTACAACTACAAAAAACCAACCCATAAAAACGGAGCTTAAGCCTACAACAACAAAAAGAATCATAGAAAGAAGTACCATAAAATCTACTACAGTACCAGTTACAACAGAACCAACTACTGTGAAAACGGAAAAGGAATTTGCTTCTACGACAACAGCAAAGGAGGTTGCAGAAACAACAACACAATCTACAATAGTGGAAGAATCGAAATATCCGAAACACCAAGATGATCTTTACGACAAAACGGCTGTCCCAGAACTAGGAACTGAAGATATAGTGCCTACAATTTATATGAACGGCATTGTAGACGATTACTACCCA
This sequence comes from Agonopterix heracliana, assembly GCA_963693445.1. Taxonomy (NCBI): domain Eukaryota; kingdom Metazoa; phylum Arthropoda; class Insecta; order Lepidoptera; family Depressariidae; genus Agonopterix; species Agonopterix heracliana. The sequence continues at coordinate 2,457,250 of OY856334.1, forward strand.
GATTTCACAGCTGACAATAACGCATACGCTTATAGCAACGAAAATTTGTATGTACAAAATTTACATGAAGACAGATATCATTATACTACTGATAAGAACATAAAAATGAAAGAATCTAATAGAGAAAGAAGGAAATACATCATAGAAATAAAAAAAAATAATCAACTGAGTGACAGAAACATCCAATCTGAAAATTTTAATGGTAATACAGACGAAGAATCGTTTTCTGAGGAAGTTGAAGCAACAATACCAAAACCTATTGATATTGACGATGTAAGTGCAGAAATAAAATTTAGACCTCCACCATTTCTAGAAGAACCAGACTTTGAAACAAAGCAAATAAACAGAGGTGTTTTAAGCACTGAAGAACCATATTATTATCGCAAATATGAACCCACAGAAAAATATATAGATGTCACTGATAAAGCATCAACATATTCTATTGCAAAAACTCCTAAGTACGTAATAAGAGAAAAGTTGGAGAAGAAGAAACCGAATGCTAATATAGAGACAGTTTATGCAAAGTCAAAGGTTGTTAAATTCGGTCAGACTACTGAAAGTACTGACGAGATAATATCGAATGAAACAAAAAAGGATTTATCTGTTGAAGATGTAAATAGCAAAGAAAATAAGTTAAGCGTTGATGGGGATACGACTTTTGTTATAGCTAAATCTTACCCAGATGCTTGGTAAATTTCAATGTAATTTATTAATAAATGTATAAGTTATGTAAAATAATGTAAATTTAAAATAAATTTATTGTAAATTACTACTATATTATTTCTATCCTTATTAATTCCATGAAAGTTTACATTGCTTAGCCAATTAATGGTTTCATCGATATTAAATTTAAAAAAAAACAACATTATAATAATTTATACGTCTTTATTAAAATTCAACAATTTATAATACAACAATTAAACCAAAACTTAATTTAATTTACCTACTTAGAAACAGACGCAACAACTTATTATGTAGTCCAAGGATAAAACAGTAAAGAAGATGTTAGGTACATAAACTTACAAAGTCAATTACAGAATTATCTGTTATTTCCTTGTACTATTAATAAAAGTCACAATCAATATCTAATCAAAGGCATACAACATAGCTATAAGTCTTTCTAGCAAATCCCAATCACAATTATAATTATTGTCCACCAATTCCAACAAAACAATATATTCCAACAATCTTGCTAACTCTTTCGATTCTTGCAAATCTTTTACTTTAATAACAGGTGCTGCATACTCAAAACTTGGCATTAAATTAGTTGAAGGTAAAAAAGATGGTGATGAATATGTCAAATCAGAACCAAATGGTATTAAGCCTGCGTAGTCTGGTCTAGACATACAATTTCCTGGATATGATTGTCTATAAGAATCTGTAAACAATTCCGGTTCATAATAATCGTATGAGTCTACGTAATCCATCCACGATAAGTCTGATGGCAATGATGATAAGCTGTCAGGGTAAGTATCAAATAGTAATTCAAGATCTGATGGGTATAAAGAAGAAGTTGGATAGAATGAAGATGAGGAAAACGAGGGTGTACTTGATATAGATGGTACGCTTGGTTGAAAATTACCATTGCAGTAAGGATTAACAGATGGTAAACTATTTAATGGTATCCTAGATGTAAAATCATAAGAATCAGACCAAACTTTATCTGAAGTTAAAGGATAGTAATAATTAGAATATGAATCAAAACCTAATACATCAGATGGTAATGAATTTGATCCTAATGGAACTGATTGCGGATATTCAAATTTACTCGAACTTTCCTGAAAAATTGAAGGATTACGGATGTTATTGAAAGATGGAATAGAATTAATTTGATTTGAGTAAGGATTTACTGGTGGTAGAGTCATAGGTATTTCTGATTTCGGTTTAAAAGTCAAATCACCGGAGAAAACTCCATCAAGGATAGATTGTGTAAGTGAAGATGTAAATTCACTTATTGGTGATACTGATTCAGAACAAGTGTTTATGTAATTGATTGGAGAAGCAGAAAGCGATGTAAGTACAGAAAAGTTTGGTACATCAAAGTTTTTACCAGGAGATAGACCATTACAATTATTTGCTGTTTGATAGATGGATGTATCATTGAAACAGGAAACCTCAGGTAGTGATGTCAGGGGAATATAATTTACAGCTTTATTGTTCAAAGAAAAAGGATCAGAATTGAATGTAGCATAATTTGGAATGCTAACAACAGACTCATAATTGAAATCATTTGTATGTAAATTAATAATTGGACCTAAATTAAAATCATTACTAGGAATGGAGTGAGAACTGAAATCAAATGCTCCACAATTTGGTAGTTTAACAACATTATTATTGATACCAGAAGGACAATTCGTAGTTGGACTAGAAAGATAAAAAATGTCGTCTAGGCAGTTATTAGGTGATATGCGATTTTGAGTTTGAGGTTCAAAACTATTTGATGATGATATCGGATTCTGTACTCGGAAGTCAGAAAAAGACGTGACTGGGTTCAAACATGTAGGGAGATTTACTGATGGACAATTCATAGAGTTCATATTTGAGAAGAAATTTGGCTGATATAAATCTCCAAATATAGATTGTGGAATGATATTATTAGGTACAATTTTTGAAATAGTGCTCTGAGGGTTTATGAAAGATACAGCGTTGGAAGCTACACTATGTCTTGTAAATATATTATTATCTTTTGCTGAATCGCAGTTGGAAAGAACTTTCCTTTCTAAATCTGAGGAAGTAACACCTAAAGGTGAAAACATGGTTTGAGAATTTGTATTTATTTGAGGGAAATTTGATTCACATGCTTGAGAAGGATACAGGAAATTCGACGAAGAAATGTCATTAGCTAAACTGAAAAGTGGTAAACCATTTGAGTATAGAGTAGGTACGGAAAGTCCCGGAATAAATGAAAGTTGAGATATTGGTAAATTACCAAACCTAGAATCTCCAGATGAATTGACTCTACAGTTTTGGGGTAAATTGAAAGGAGTGGGTGTTTGATTTAGATTAGAAAAAGAAAAGGATTGTGGATAATTACTCACTTTTAGATTTGACAAAGTTACATCTGGTAAAGTATTGAACTCTGATGTAAAAGATCCAGTTTTAGATGCAAATGGATTAGACGAATCAATTTGAGATGTGGGACCTATACAATCATTAGGACAAAAGTTATTCCATTTAGGAGGATTAGTCAATTGTGGAGACTTCCCATTTTGTGTTGAGGGTACTGTACAAGAATTTTTTAATGTTTGTAATGACAAAGGCAAATCAGATGCCGGAATAGTGTCGAAACCATTTAGAATATTGGTTTGGAATGTGTTAAATACGTTTTGATTATTAGACACGGATGTTTTTTTTGAGCTAGGCGATTCAATTTGTACATTTTGACTTACGAAACTTCCCAAAGTATCGGTACATTGATTTATAGTATTACATCCTATTGAAACTCCAGGCAACGAATTTACACTAGACGATAAGAAAGGTTTCGCATTCGCTGAATTTTGAGTAGGATCAATAAAAATAATAGATTTTGGAGAAAACGAATCAAAAGAATTAAATCCCTTTGACAATTTTATTTGATTATCCTCACAAGTTTGTGTTTTAATTTCTTTAGCAGATGTTAATGTAGGTGAAGCTAAATAAGAAGGTGACATTATAGTATTGAAATCACTATTTGATACAGCATTAATTGAAAATGGATTGTTTGGCAGGAAATTATTATAAGATGAAACTGAGTTAGATAATTTAGGCTCTAAACATAACGTCTCAAGATTGAAATTTGCATGAGAAAGTGAAGATACAGGACCTGGATTCATTTGTAAGATTGGAGAAACATTAAAATTATAGTAAAGATTGTTTAAAACAGGGTCACTTGATGGAACAATGTTACAAGTAGGCAGTGAAGCAGAATTAAATCTCAATTGTGGCTCTAAGTACGACGGGAGAGAGTTAAGTTTATTTTGTGAACTAGACAAATTGCATTTTCCTGATGCTACGGTAAAAGTACTTGCAGGAAATAATCCGTTGGGTACAATATTGAAATTCTGATCCAAATTCTGTAAGGAAATGGTTCTCAGAGGTATATTTCCTTCTGAACATGGTGCAGTTGATAACGTAGATTTTGATGGGGTAGAAAATGGATTTGATACTAAACCTTCATTTGTCATAAAGTTACAAGCTTGATTTGATGGATTATTTGAAACTGATAAAGCTGTTGCTAAAGCATTTGATGAAATAGACGGATTTCTATTAAGATTGACTTCAGGCAATTCTTGGTAACGATTTGATGACATTGTACTTTGAATCTTAAATGTATTTGGATAGCCTATATTGTTGTTTCCATTATAAATAGATGTCATAGGGCTTTCAGCTATAGATGTAGTATCAAAAGCATTACTGTTAGAAGTTATTGCTGGCCTAGGATTAAAACTAGATATTGCATTCGACAAAACAGGATTTTTTTCGCAAGCGTAGTTTTTTATATTTGGATTAGCTGATTGCCCAAAAGAGTATAAATTTACACCAGGTAAAGTTGGAAGTGAAGATGACAACAAATTTTGTACTTTAAACGTATTAGGACTATCAATGTTATTAAAACATTGCGTTGGCAAAGCAGTAGAGTCCAAATTAACTTTTGGTAAAACTTGCAAGTAATTTTGAGTACTAAACAAACTAGGAGAATAAGCTTTGTTAGGCAATGGATTCAAATTGACAGCAGGTAAATTTTGTTGACATGTTGCAGATGAAATTGAGCTTGAATTCAGTGGTTCAGGAGTTATATTACTAGTTCCAGAACTTGAAGATCCTGTGGTGATTGAAGATGAACAGTTGAGTGAAGATTTTGGCTTGACTGGGGTAGATTTTGACGTTATGCTGGAGAAGGGTAATCTGAGTCCATTGGTGTTTGTGATCGACTGAAAAGATAAAATAATAAAGTAAATAAAAATATGAAAAAAAGATACAGAATGATTATTTTTACCGTTCCGAAACCTTCAGGGGTGGTTCAGACCATCAAACTGAACAACTTTGTGCTTTGACCTAATGATAGGTATAATGTATGAGACAGCAGATTAATTCATTGCGGGTTCCAAGACAGATTAGAGTCATCTCCTGGGCTCGCTGGACTTCATTGTCTAATGTTGTGAATGGTCGCCGCTGTTGATCCTAGTTTACAGGAGTTACAGCGGTGGGAATGTGTGGTGGGGTGATGGATGCAAAATACATGCATTTCTTGAGGGTCCGTGATTTCTCGGAAGCATTGCGAAAATTATTGTATCATATAAAATAAGTTTAAACATACCTGAATACACACTAAATAACAAAAAACAAAAAGATAACAAGCCCCCTCCATACTGCGACAAAATGTCGGTCAAATTAATCGAAGACATACTTATAACCTTAATTTTTCGTAATATTTTACTATCTTGTAAAATTATTGATTTCACTAGGTAATCGGAACTGTTGCCAAAGATGTTTGCAACGATTTCTCAGAGTAAATGATGACTATAATCACTTTTAAGCTCCCCCATCGAAGAAAGGAGCCAGAACGCAGATTTATAGGTAATAAAGATGGATGGCCAGACACCCTGGGCTGAGTAATAGGGTCCAGTTGGCATCCTTTGTGTACGGAACTCTTAAAAGTAGCTAGAAACGCAGAATTCATAATTCATAATCATTTATTGCTACCATAATACCTTTTTTTTTTTTGAAATGACTGATACAGCTTTGCTCAGGGAGCAGTTACTGCTTTTTACTACTGACTATTGGAAGGACCACGAGGGGTCTACCGATCGAAAGGGAATGAACTTAAGCAACCGACCTAGGGGCACCCAGAGGGGTACGGACCTTGGCATAGGACGTTGCGGGGGCTACGCGGTGGATTGGGTAGCGGGGATCGGTGAGAATCATACCTTGCTTGCAAATTTAAGTTGAAAGTAGCCCAATCACAGTATTCCTACATGCAGGACTACAAGCCCACCCACTATCCTGCAAATAGGACTACCCATACATAATGCTCAAGGTCGTCGGACGCCTTGTAGGACTGCAACACCATTCACGATCCAATATTGGTGTAGGACTGCCAGACGGACTACTGTGAATGGGCTCCTTAAGTGTGTGCGTTAACCACAGATGCACTGTTTGCCTTTTACCTCTCTGTGCTAGCATGACTAAGCGACAAAACAAGAAGCCATCATTCAAGGTACTTCTCGATCTATTTTGTTATCCCGAGGGCAGTATCTTATCTTATCTTGCTGTGGTGGCTGGCAAGCCAGCAACACTTCGACCCAGTGGGATCTTTTGTGTTAGCCCCAATACTATTTATTTCCTTTACACTTCAAATACATTGTCGATGGTCGATACAATACCAGTCAGGGGAAGATCTCAGATTTAAAGGGCAATATGATCACTGGACAATTTTACTAAGGCTCTTACTTTTTGTAGGATTATCATTGCCTCGGTAGGGCGTAAAATAAATGCTTTATAAAGAAGGCAGCATAAAAACACACGTAGAAGCACACACTGTGCGACAATCCGCACAGTGTGTGCTTTTACGTGCGGTTTCATACAACTCCTTGCTTCACAAATGACGGACTGACGTCTGCTGCTCCGTCAGTGCGTCATCTTGTGTGATCCCACTAAATCACGACGAAAAAAATTTTGTTGTTCCATAAAAAGGTCGACTCGACCCAAAAATATATGATAAAATTTTTGCAATTTCGGTTTCGCCCCCATAGTCAAAGCGGTTCAGTTTGAAGGTCTGAAGCACCCGTTTTTAAATGTAATGCATTAAATTTTACACCCTGTATTTATTAATTTATTACTTCATTATTATTAGATACATATTTTATAAAACACATCCAATCATTGTGATAAATCGATAATTTATTGAAATTCTTTTGATTTCTTAAAAATACATTATAATGAGATAACAATTCCAAACTGACAAAATGTGTAATTCCTCTTTTATTTTTGCAACATAATGAGCTAGTTGAGGAAATAGTATTATTAACTATCAGTTATAAATTTCTAAACGAAAGAAAAAATTCAGATTATAAAAGTGATAAAATTAACGGCAATAGTAAAAATTTTCAAAACAAATTACAACATAATTTCGCTAAAGATTAAACAACAATAACGCAATAACAACATATAAATATCACATGAAAAGTTATATCAAATCATAATTAATCGAATAGCACAACTTACTTACAGTTTACTTCTTATTTTCAAACAAAAGAAAATCTTTAATCTAAAATGGCGTACAAAATTATTCTTGGGTGCATCGCAGCCCTAACCATGCACGTAAGTAAATTAAAATTAAATTAAATTAGCTTAATTAAATCCAACTAGAACAATACATTAAAAACTTAGATGCCTGAATCTTAGGAGGTAACGAATCTAACAAGAAAAGAATCTCCATGAGTTTCTGCAAGGTCAGCAAGTACGCCGTCCTTTTGTTCTTTGAAATATCTGAAAAATATTTTGACCAATTTATTACAATATTAATTAAAAAACCTTTTCCACAGACCGCCTACAGCCAAGTAATAAACCGCATCGTACCAAACTGCGGTTGCTCCAACATCCTTCCAATAGACCCAATACTCCAGAGCCCTTACCTACTGAACAGCCTGCCCGGTCCACTGCTAAACAGCCCAGTCGTGTACTCAAACGAGCTGCCCGGCCAGACCACCATTATACAGGACAGCACCGTAGCGAACAATCTGGCCAACGCACTGCAGTTGCTCGTGGTGAGCAACTTGCTGAGCAACACGCTGCCGCTCGGGGACTGCGGGTGCGGCGGCGGGTATCCGCTGGATTTCGCGCCGATTGTCGCGCCTAGTTGCGGATGCGGCGGGTATCCGGTGAATGTCGCGCCTAGTTGCGGATGCGGAATCGGCGGCTTGGGCGCTGGGTACGGCCCGTTCGGATACAATGTATTGTACTGATTGAGTTGTTAATGCGGAGAGAGAAAATAAATTATTGAAGATATTAAGTCAATTTTTTTTCTGTGTCCTCAAAAATCCCCGTGTATAAAGCTATAGGTTTATAAAGCTTGCTAAAACAATGCAATTGACCGAAACTAAGATGCTAGATAGATAATAAGTATAATTTTTTATTTTGTGTCCTAAAAAACCCCTGGGTATAAAAGCTATAGCTGTACCTACATATTTTAAACAGAGCATTGACCAAAACAAAGATTCAATGCTTTTATTGAGTATCTAAAAGGTAAACAAAACACTCTAGTTGCACCAACTGCTCGTAATTCATATTTAGAGTTAAGGGATGGTTTTCGCTACGGAGACAACTAAAAATAATTTAAAAATGTACTGTAATGTAAATGTATGGGACATTTTAGTCGAGTAGTTCAGTACCGCATTTTTGTATAAAACAGAAGATTTTGTTGATTTTTTCTCTAAGTTCATTCCATTGTGAACGTTGTTCAGTTTGATTTATGGGTGAAAACCGCCCCTTTAAATACAATTAGGGTATTTTGTTACACCCTTTAATTTAGTGCACAACAGGCGCTTTTTTTTGCTCTAAAAACGTTTGCAATTACACTTGTCTTACGTTGTTTTATTACAGTCTCGGATGTTTACCGCACTCGCCTTCGGCTCGAGCTTGCAATCCAAGCTCGTCTATGACACAGATTATAGTTACTTCGTAATAGATACATCACTTCCTTAGAAAACGAAAATTTTTCACGCTTTATTCATTTACACGGTACGCGCAAAAATTTATCTAATGGCGCTTTACTCAGCGCAGCGTTTCCTTTGTTATTACTTCATACCGTTGCCGTTTGGAGCGAGTGACAGAATTCATATAAGCGCATCGCATACGATCCGAGTAACGGAGGCCTGTCATAATGTACAATTGTGTACCTGGCTGCTTTTTTAAAATTAAAGCATAAAATTTTGCAAATACTACACAGAATTCTAAAAAAAATCAAATTGCTTATAATATAAAGTACTTTTTCTTACAAACCGAGATTTTAATAATGGTACCTATAATGAATTTATAAATGGATTCAATCTGACCCTATTTCCACGAAAGGGGTTTGGTGGGATAATTGAACGAGCCAAGTACCTACATAATATCGTCTGGAGAATACACATTGTGATTTAATAATGAAATCCTTGCGACGAAGATGGAGTTTTACGTGGATATATCTCTTGAGATTGAAAATTTTAAATAACTGCATACACATTATAAATTTGTTCCTTTATCGAGTAGTCAGAAACTTTGCTTATTGAAATTATTTAGTAATGTGGAACTAATTCATCATCACCACCATATGGACCTTATTCCATCTGAGTCGATGTTTCAAACAGCGGCTGCGTTGATAAGACACCGACGTTCGTGGCTGGAGTAAAAAGCCAACTCACGAGCGACAAGGCCTGCCGCATTTGCGGCATATGAATAAATACTAATAGAAGTCAAGCTAGACTCGCGAAAAAAGTTGTATTCCATTGTTTTATGCATTATTTTATTTATCGTATGGCTGATTCTATTACACTCAAAAATCATAAAATTAAAAATCAAAACACTGAATACAAAAAGAATAACACTAAAAAAATCTAGAGCAGCGAGTCATCGAGTCGATCCAGGTACGTCACAGCTGCCGGTGTCAGATCGTTGAAGTCCTCCATGATGCCACGGTATGAGTACAAGGGGCATTCGGATACAATGTGTTTCACGGTCTGCTGGGGGTCGCCGCACGGGCATGCCGCTGATTCGCTCCATCCCCACTTGTGCCTCATATAGCCGCATTTAGCATGGCCGATTCGAAGCCTATTCAAGCGGCACCAAACTTTGCGACGATGGTCAAACCCTGTTGCTGGCCTTGTTTTATGCATGAAAATTGACGACCCGGTTGGTGTAATGGTTACCACGCCGGACTGCCAAACCAGGGTCCTGATTTCGAATCCCGGTTCGGTCATGGATGTCATATGTTCGTGCCGTTGTTGTATGGTTTCCATAATAAAAGCCTTTAGTGCTAGTTTGGGATCATTACAATGTATGTGCCTGTGAGCGTTATTTATTTATTTATTTTATTTATTAAAATGGCGTGTTTACGAGTCTAGCGGCGATCACCGTCGCCTTCGCGGTGTCCCGCTAGTATGAAGCTTCCGATCTATATTTTAATCATGTGTTTGCGGCACTTGTGCTGTGTGTCATTTGGTGCATATAGTGCAGAAACCAGTTAGAATTCCTAACCAAACAACAAATTACCAAATAAGTACCAAACATAGGCTTTTGCTCATAAAATATCATCATCATCTCAGCAGCCGATAAACATCGATCGCTACGAGAGCAGTACTGCGCTGCCCTCATCCAACGGTTTCCCGCCACCTTCACCAGGTCGTCGGTCCACCTTGTGGGTAGACAGTTTGCCTAACCAAGCTGCGCTTTCCAGTAAGTACGCAACCGCCACTCGTTCACTTTTCGGTCCCATCAGCTATCCGTTTTGCGAGCAATGTGCCCAGCCCATTGCCACTTCAGTTTAGCAATTCTTAAAAAAACACCTGGCTGTGTGATCTTGATTACGACTTCTATAACAATTTTAAACAGAGCTTTGAGTTATTGATCAAATAGGTGTATCAGCTGGATATAATTATCAATTCTGGACAGATGATATTTTGCAAAAGCAATTGATCTCTTTGTTCTAATGTATGAGCAAAAGTTGGTATTGTTGTCTAAACTATTATAAAACTGTAACTGAAGAGTGTCTGTACATTGAAGATTTTTACAAAAAAATGATTACGATATGGTTTTTAGGTATCCCTGACACGAAATCAACCTTTTTTAGAAATTTTGTTTTCTGTTTGTCTGTTTGTTTGTTTGTTTGTTTGTTTGTTCGCGCATCACGCAAAAACTACTGAACCGATTTTGATGAAACTTTTTTTGTTTGATAGCTTATGATTTGACTTAAAATCTGGTATATAATTTGTGCGGACGAAGTTGCGGGAAAACACTAGTAGTTTATAAAACTGACCAAGAGCGTATCGACCTAGCCCATGATAGGGTTCCGTAGCCATTGTATAAGTAATGGCTGCTTATCTTCTTGAGAAGCAAAAGATAGTGTGTTTTAATTTGGGTCAGCACAAATCTTCAATATAGGAATTTAGTTAAGGAGAGCTCGGTGGCGCGTTACGGAGAGGTATGGACTCTCAATCATGAGGTCCGGGATCGAATCCGCACGGACAACATGCCACGTACCAATGAGTTTTTCTAACTTATGTACGTATTACCGACTGCTTTCAAACGGTGAAGGAAAACATCGTGAGGAAACCTGCATATTATGCAAGAAGAAATTCTGATACATATGGTGAAGTCTACCAATCCGCATTGGGCACGCGTGGTGGACTAACGCCCTAACACCCTCCTGGAGGATAGGCCTGTGCCCTGCAGTGAGACGTATATAGGCTGATGATGATGAGGTAATTTAGTTAGTTATGCATATGGAATCTTATTTTTGGTTAATTGCATTGTTTTAGAACGGTATAGCTTTATACAAGGGGTTCTTGAAGGACACAAAAAAAAATTGTCTTAATATCTTCAATAATTTATTTCCTATCTCCACATTAACAACTCAATCAGTACAATAGATTGTATCCGTACGGGCTGTACCCAGCGCCCAAGCCGCCGAGTCCGCAGCCGCAACTAGGTGCGCCATTCAGCGGATACCCGCCGCATCCGCAACTAGGCGCAACAATCGGCGCGAAATCCAGCGGATAACCGCCGCCGCACCCGCAGTCCCCGAGCGGCAGCGTGTTGCTCAACAAGTTGCTCACCACGAGCAACTGCAGCGCGTTGGCCAGGTTGTTCGCTACAGTGCTGTCCTGTATGATGGTGGTCTTGCCGGGCAGCTCATTTGAGTACACGACTGGGCTGTTTAGCAGTGGCCCGGGCAGGCTGTTCAGTAGGTAGGGGCTCTGGAGTATTGGGTCTATTGGAAGGATGTTGGAGCAACCGCAGTTTGGTACGATGCGGTTTAGTACTTGGCTGTAGGCAGTCTGTAAAAAAATGAAAGTTACACTAACTTATATTCCGTTCTTCTTTTATTTTACGGATTCCACTACAGATTAGAGTCATCCCGCTCATTCGCTGGACTTCATGTTTCATTATTTATCATGAAATTTTAAATCCAAAAGTTTTTTGCTACAGGACCAAGATATTATGAGTAAGTAAGTAAGTTGTAGCCTGTAGAATCCCACTGCAGGGCAAAGGCCTCCTCTCACGAATAACGGTGAGAGGGAGTGGGCCATACTCCACCAAGCGGACCCAGTGCGTGTTGATGGAGGCAAGTTAGTGGTCACCTTGCTGTCAGAGAATTTTCAAGCTGCCAATAGGCCTCTGACTTGGCTTAACGAATAGTTACAACGCCATCTGACGGAACTATCCGAGACCAACTGCTTAACGTGCCTTCTGAAGCACGGAAACGCTCGAGATGAAATAACACTAAACGGTCACCCATCCAAAGACTGACCGGACCTGACGTTGCTTAACTTCGGTGATCATTTCCAATACCGAAGCTCCACTACGCCAACGAGCGCTTTTATGTACTTAATTATAATAGGTAGGTAGGAAATTAGGTATGTGGAAACATAACTTACATTGAAAATAGCCAGCTGGATGCAGACAAAAGTTGTAATTTTGAATACCATTTTGTATTTCTGTTATTTAGGTACTTGACTTTAAAAACCTAATGATACAAATTTTTTATTAGACCTACGTTTTATAGAAAAGGTATTATCAGAGATATAATAAGTTATCGGATTTTATTAAGAAACTCATATCGTAACTTTGAGTAGACTTATCCAAAGTTAAGCGATAACCAACATTCATTAATAAGTTGTGTCAGAAATTCTTGTTAATAAATAAATTCTTTTGATTAGATAACGTTATTGTGACAAATAATAACTTTGGATACCATCATCAAAGAAACATAGGATCAAACATTGAGGTACTATGTTAACTAGATAATGTTTTGTAACACTTGTTAGGGTGCACGCGCTCTAACCCACTTAGCCTGAGCCAGGCGCTCGTCGCAGCCTGACGCTCCCAGCACGCGCCCCACACTGCTGATCATGGTGCATAGATTTTGTTCGCGTTGTCTGCTCTATACATAATTACTCAATGAGATCAAACAAGATTGTCACACGTGAACATACTTGTGTCAAACAGGCAGGTATCCGGACTTTCGATTTTCCATATATCGCGACCGTTTCGGTCCGAACGTCATTGTAATAGAGTTGACATTGGATCGAAAACGTTCACGCAATTGCGAAGTTCGAATGTCCGGGTAGAGGCCCAGAATCGCACTCAAAAATCTGACAGCACTGTAGCCCAGTCATTTTACGGAGTTTTGTTAGGAGGGGTGGGGAATGATTATAAACCTGGTACTACTGTACCTACCCGACTCAAATGTATGGGACAGCTGTATTTGTAGGCTCCATAATGAAAGTTTTTCAGTTTGATGGTCTGAGTTCACCGTTTCAGTATTTTCTTGGCTGTCACTTACACCCTGTATAATATAGAGCGAGTGTGGAACTGAACGGTCGAAGGGGTTCACCCTAGACCTATATTGTATGCGGACCAAATTATGGCCCTAAACTGAAGACCGTGTATGAAACGACTTATGACTTGTGGAAGATGCAAAAGAGGTATGCCAGGCACGGCATGTCATCCAAGGCATGTCGTGGTTGATGGCGATCAATCGTCTCTGCCTTCCCCAATTGGACATAGGTGTTAACTGTGAGTATATAAGTATACATCATTACTATATGCTAAAAGTGACCCTTGTAATTTAGCTACATACAAATGCTTGGGTCTGAGTGTCACTAACTTATCGTGTACTTTACCTATAGTATATCCATAATTTTATAAAATACACTATCGCTCAGCTGCAGAAATGCTCATTAGAGTTAATCCTCCATTAAATCTCTTGCTAAGCTTTTACTACGTCAACAGGACAAAAAGTGACAGCAAGAAATTTAATGGAGGATTAACTCTAATGAGAGTTTCTGAGCGTATGTATTTATTTATGAGTTTAAGAATTTAGAATGTTATTGGCCGCATCTTCTCTACAGCAAGAACACGTTCTTAATGTTGATGATGATAATGTTCTCTACAACGTATCCATCGAAGGTGACCCTCATATCCTGGGAGGAACTTGTGCAAATGAAGCCTGAGTGGCGGAAAGACCGAGAGACCGAGCACTTAGGAATACTTACATAAAATCATGATGACCCGGTTGGTGTAAAGGCTTCCGCACAAGCAGCGATATTATCGAGCGATTTTATCGAGCGATATTATCGACAGCGATATCGCGACACCTTACACACTGCAGCGATTCCGCGATTCGCGTCACGCATGCGCTCTTCACTGAATGTAGTAGAAAGAGATTGCGTCAGGTTGCGATAATATCGCGGCAGTGTGTGGGATCGAGCGCGTCCCCATACAAAATGTACTGAGAACAATTATCGCAAAATCGCAGCGATAATATCGCTCGATAATATCGCTGCAATGAGCGGAGGCCTTCATGGTTACCACGCCGGACTGCTAAACAATGGTCTTGGGTTCAAATTCTGGTCGTCCATGGATGTTATATGGTTTCCATAATAAAAAGCTTGGTAGATTACGTTTGGCATATTATGGTAAGCTTAAAAAAAGACATTGCATCTGGAATATGTTTCATTTTTAAAACATTTTGGATGTAGAAAATATGTAACTGGATCTTAGTCTATAAAGCTTTCCCGAAAGGTGTTTTAATTGCAAAGATATAAATATAGGTAGCTAAGTATATAGATAGCCCAAGGAGTTAATGAAAACAAAACTTTGTCTGCGTCTCTCCCCCCTTCTAACATTCATCACAAACTTCTGATTTTCGTTTTATCAAAACTTTCTCCTGATACGGCTCGAATCTCCGACGTCTCTACCTGCGTATACTCTTGACCAAAATCCCTTTCGGGGTGGTCATAAACATGCCTTTTTAGCAAGGATAATTTATTTAAGGCTAGGTTATCCCACTGCAAGCGTCTCTTTCTTGCAAGCATAAGTTTACAATTAGCCATCCCGCTCCAATTGAAAGCAGGATCGCAAAAAAACGTGTTTTTCGTCAATATCTTTGCTCATGAGAGTTTCAAAGCTAAAACTTCTCCTGAGTTCACTAGAAATATTTAATGTATTTAGTTAAGTACAAGAATAAAAAGTTAAATCAGCAGTTTAATCATAGTATTGAAAAAACATAACAAAAAGGGGTAACTTTGGGATTTTTTTCTATCGAGTAAACTTAATCTAATCGTGTTATTGAGAACAGTCGCCCATCCGCCCGATCCTTAAATAAGACATAATTTAATTTCAGACTTTTAAAGTCTGAAATTAATTAATTACACAGTTTAAAACACTTTCGTTTGTGTTCAAAAACCGGCCTCGACGGTAAAACAGCGTCTTAAGGGGATATAATTCAGAGCGCACTCCATACAAACGTAGGTACTACGGTGATATTTTCTATACTAACCAAATAAAGTCTAATTTTGCAGACATAATCTAGAAACAAATCTCTTTGCTTATATGGAGTCTGATTTTCATTAAAATATATAGTTTAAATGCTTGGATTAATTTAAGATTTGTATGGAAATCTTTGAGGCACTGTTAAACTTTAAAACTATACATTATAACGAAAATATAACTCAATACAAGCATAGAAATTTGTTTCTGGATTGTTTCTGCAAAATTTCATTGACTTTAATTGTTTAGTATTGAAAATATCACCATAGTACGTTTGTATGGAGCGCGCTCCGAATTATATCCTCTTAAGGTTTCTGGTATGGAGTGATGCCAAGGAGAAATGTTATCGCTAGCTGTCCACCCACCAAAACAAAGCACAACAACAAACCTTAGCTATCCCTTAGGCCGCAGGGCGTCCACTATGCCTACCAGTTCGCGGTCTCCACTCTAGGACTCTGACACCCCATCGGTTTTCAGTTCTTCGGCAGATATCACCAGATACATTCAATCATAGTAGCAGGAAAAAACAAAAACAAAAGCTTACATCAAAAATAATTTATTACAACTTAACTTAATAAAATAACAAATGACAATATTCTTAGAACAAATCATTCATAGAAAACAAATCACCGTTATCACCCAAAACGCTAGCATACGGTGACTGAAAATCATTTGGCCTATACGACAAAATAGGGTCATAACTTGGAGCTAAAGCCTCATACGGAGACATCAAGGTCATACTGGACCTTGACATCGTTGCTTTAGTAGGTCCACTGTACATTGGATTAGGAGCATCTGCAAATCCTGATGACCCTACAAAATTGGCATTTGGCATAGAATATTGAGGCTCAGGGGTTTGAGGATAGGGTGCAGTTTGCTGTTGAAAATTCTGAGGTTTCTGGACTGGTTTTGGATAAGATACTTTCTCAGTGACCTCGTATTCTTGCTCAGGGGATTCTGATGGATTGTTCATTATATTACTCAATATTAACAGTTGTAAAGCGATGGCTAAGTTGTTGATTACATTAGAATCTAAACCCCCATTTGGAACATTTGGTTGCGGAGAATTTGTGCTTGGAATCAATGGTGGGAAAGACGGGTTTGGACCATTATTAACATTTCCTTGTAAAGCTGAGACTAAAGCTGGTAAAGATAATGCAGATAAAGCTGATAGGCCTGTTGTAGGAACTTGTTTGATTGGCTGTCGACTTGAGATTCCCACTGTAGGGAGATTTGATAGACCAGGAGAATGTGCATGCGGTCCTATACCGGTTAGGTGAAGGTATTGCTTGATGGAGTGCTGGGCGTTTGTTGTAAGGATCTGTAAAAGAAGAGTTATAGATTAGGAAAATACGTAAGTTATAGCTTACAGGGTTACCATAGCTTCCACTGAAAGGCATTTGGGCGCAAGTTTAGCAAAATCACATTTTGATTGAAACCTTTATGCATAGATTTCCACTCAGACACATAAGTGCTTGAGTGCAAGCAATGCAATCTTGGTCAGAATCTCTCCCGAATGCTTCTATGGACGCATTGAAGATCAGCATCTTTGCTCTCTTTGAGAGAGAGTAGGCCAACTTCCATCACGCTGGACTATTGCTGGTTGATTGAGGAATGTTACTGGTCAACTTGCTTACGGGCAATGTCAAATTGCTTCAATGGGCCTCTGACTGGGCATAATGAATAGGTTACTCCATCAGCCCTATCTGGAACCAGCATAGCAGAATAATGCCAAAGTTACATCTCTAGAATATTCCATCGCATTAATTTTGCGAGCTATGTGCATTAATTTTGCGAGCTATGTGTAGATATCAATCTTACTTGGTTTGAGATATAGTTAGTTAATACCTTTTTCTCCCCTCCGGACGAAAAGCGTCAATTTTTGTCCCGCTGCTCTAAATGAAGTTGTCGCTTTAAACCTCCGTCGAGGAGAAAAATAGTATACTAACCTCTGACATTAAATAAGAAAGCCTCAGATCACAATGTTTATGACAACAATTACATGAGATCTGAGACCTTTCTTACTTTCCTGTCCTCGGTGTGTAATTTACTATAATTATTTTCCTATTCGCTCAGAACAAGGAAGTATAGGACGAAAGAGAAAACGCAAAAGATGTCATTAGATTCTCGTATTCCGGGCTAATATGCCCCCTAGCTATGAATTAAGAACAGGAGGTACAATTTCTTGGTTTGTATTATAACATAACGTCTATCTATCCTTTTAGTACTGCCGAAATAAATTAAAATATAAAGAAGACAAAAACAAATACCTGAATCACCAAAAATTCAAATATAAAAATGTTTATGGACTTTGTAGACATTTTGTTTAACTTTGAAATCGAAATGGAATTGCTTATGGCTGCCACACATTGATATAGATTTTATTTTATCAATTATGTGACAATTATTTATTTATCTTTATGTAACTTTACACTGTAATCGGAATCTATAACTTATATTTTAATTATTTATCTTTATGTAACTTTAAACTGTTATCAGGATCTATTACTTATATCATACATAATTAGGTAACTTCAATGTAGTTTTCCTAATTATTAACTTTCTTTCTAAGAACTGTGACAGTTCAGGGAAAAGAAACCACCTTACAATCACGTGATAGGTATGATTGAAGCAACTTAAATCTTGAGCTTTAACAGCTCTATCATTGTACGTAATTTTCACGGTAAAAGTTATTCGGATCTTGATCGGCTTCGTTCATACCAATGCGTACTTTATTTAAAAAACATAACCCTCCTTCTGTCGCAGTCGGGTAAAAACACCGCAACATTAAAATCTGTTGTTTCCAAGACTATAACGGATACACATTCGGTACCTATAGATAAACAGGGTGTTTCATAAGTAACAATAAATATTTAAAACTCTTAAGGGGGTTGTTTAGACCGTCAAACTGAACAACTTTCTCTATGGGACCAACATCGAAATGGCGAAGAAAAATATTTGATATCCCATACTTACATATTTTATCTCTAGTCGATTTGTAAAGTATGGAAAATAATTTTTTTTCGCGATTTCCATATAGGTCCCATAGTGAAAGTTGTTCAGTTTGATGGTCTAAACCACCCCCTTAAAGGTTTATTTGTATTTTTGTAACAACTTGTATACAACATCCGCAAAGAAGGCTCAACGGAAAAAAAACGAATCAAAAAGCCAATAATAACAACAATATGAATGCAAATACAAATCCTATAAACCCATTTTCAGCGATACTCTCGATTCGCTTACAAAGGAGTTATTTAGTTTGGAATTGAGTTCATGCCAAAGTACTTTCAGGGTCTCATTTTCTTAAAGCATAAAATGACTTACGTAGTGAACGTTTTCGATTCCATAAACTTTGAATGCGATCTGTGTGAAACCCTAAGCGAACCTGATTATATTATTGGATCAGGAGAGGAGAGATAACTAAATAAATCTCCACTGCACCGTGATTGGACCGTGACTCTTTGCACATTCGCTATGTCGCTAATCATTTGACGCTTAAGTACGTTCACACACGATGACGCATTGACGCAGCGGCAGACGTCAGTCCGTCATTTGTGAAGCAAGGAGTTGTATGAAACCGCACGTAGAAGCACACACGGTGACGCATTGACTCACCGGGTGTGGTTCTATGGACTGACATCTGCCGCTCCGTCAGTGCGTCATCGTGCGCGAATGCACTTACGAAGGTTCACACACGATGACGCATTGACGCAGCGGCAGACGTCAGTCCGTCATTTGTGAAGCAAGGAGTTGTATGAAACCGCACGTAGAAGCACGCACGGTGACGCATTGCCTCACCGGGTGTGGTTCTATGGACTGACATCTGCCGCTCCGTCAGTGCGTCATCGTGCGCGAATGCACTTACGAATGTTCACACACGATGACGCATTGACGCAGCGGCAGACGTCAGTCCGTCATTTGTGAAGCAAGGAGTTGTATGAAACCGCACGTAGAAGCACGCACGGTGCCGCATTGACTCACCGGGTGTGGTTCTATGGACTGACATCTGCCGCTGCGTCAGTGCGTCATCGTGCGCGAATGCACTTACGAATCAAGTCATTAAGGGGCCATAGGTCCGGACGAATATTTTCTATGAGAAACGCGATTGCCGAGCGCTCCGAAAAGTGTGTGCGTGAGCCGTATTTTCGATTAAAAACAACTAACCAAAGTACTTTTTCTAGATTTTATTTATGATTGCACTAGTTAAACTAATGGTGAATATGTGAGTATAAATAAATACCAACAATCGGAAACTATTTTAAGTTCTTCTAAACCGAGAAAAATGTTTAAAAATGCATGAAAATACGTCATCTTTGTGACGATTTTCTATCGAGTGAAGTAATTCCAATCGCGTATTAAGTCAAGTCAAGTCAAGTCAAAATTTTTATTCAAAATAATATCACATACTAACTTTTTGACGTCATTTTTGATTCTACCACCGCTTCGGAAGGTGTTCCGTTGTAGAGAAGATGCGGCCAGAAACTCTACAACACACTTCTTTTAAACAAAACAAAATATACAAAGTACAAATATTGAATTACATAGTGTAACATTGTCAAGACCAGACATTTTGGTCATTCAAATAATCATCGAGTTTATAGTAACCTTTTTTACAGAGGACTTGTTTAACATGGGATTTAAACTTTTTGTCTGGCAAGTTTAGAATATCCTCTGGTATCTTATTATAATAGCGTATATTAAGTTGATGATTGCACTAGATGAAATATCCAAAAATACTGAGGTATGACTTTAGTTTCGGTAAATGGTATAAATCTAGTCGTAAAATGAAAAATAAAAGGTTCCTCCGAGGTATTTCCACCTACTATTACGTCTTACGACCCGTACAAGTCTTTGAGAAGTCAGTCAGGATCTTAGCTGGTGTCGTTCAGTCTCTTCTCTGCCTACCCCAATAGGAGACAGGCGTGAGGATATTGTATCCCTCCTGTATGTAAAGAAGTCGTGGTGGTCTAGTGGCGAGTAACTATGCCTGTCGTGCATGATGCGATGGTTCGAACCTCGTCCAGGCCGACTCGTACCAATGAGTTTTCGGAATTTATGTACGATTTGTAACACCACTGGCTTTTCGGTGAAGGAAAACATCGTGAGGAAACTCGCATGCATTTCGAGGCATGTACCCGACTGTCAGTGATAAGCGGCGACAGGCTCACTCCCCGTCACTGGACAGTTTCGGTACCACTAGTGAAACGTGGATGTTCTGAGTTTTCAGAATGTATCTGACAACACCCTCTGGGGATATAGTCGTGAGCTGCCTGTATGTAATAAAACCGGTCAATTGCGTGTCGGGCTACTCGCGCACCAAGGGTTGTGTGTAATGTACAGTCAGCAGCAAAAAGATGGATGCACTTTTACTACATCGTAGTATAAAGATGTATACACTTTAGTTCTACGCGTAGTACTAAAGTGTATACATCTTTTGCATGAGGAGGCATACATCTTTTTGCTGCTGACTGTACCCTCCTTATCGGTTTCAAGTCTTTCCTAGAATTCAAACTAAAGCAAATGTGATAAAAATCTAGATAACTAGGTGTTACACGTCTTTTGCGTAAATTAAGAATTTCAGATAAAAAACTTTTCGCAATAGAAATTCATTATGATGAAGTCAAGATAAAATTGATAATTAAATGCAATCGATATTTTATAAAATAGTATTAAAATATAAGATTAATTGCAATCGATATTATCACTGTGCGAGTTGAACTCGTGTTTTTATTTGTGAATTTTTTTTATACTTTAAAAAATGATTCAAAATATATTTTTCGTTGCTGGAATATTAATTAAGGTAAAAACAAAATAAGAGTAGTTTTATGTCTTACTTAGTTCAGAGGCATACAAAATTCTTAACGTAAAAATTATAAGTAATTGAATGAGTTACATATAATCGGGGTGACCATCACATTGAACCACTTTCACTATGGAGCCAACATTGAAATCGTGAAAAAAGTAATTGTTTTTCCACAGAAAACTTCAATGGTCGACTCGACCCAAATGTATGGAAGAGCAGATTAATTGGCTCCATTGTGAAAGTTGTTCTTATTGGTGGTCAAAAGCACCCCGTTTAATAAGTAACACATTTAATTATAATACATCCCGTATAATATACTTGTTTAATTGAAAATTACCTCTTTCACTTCCCAGGTCATAACTGCCCAAAGCTTGCAAACCTACCAAAGACCAGTATTAACAGAAAACATCATCAAATCACAACCAACCAACCCAAACTGCTGTCGAGAACTGTCTTCAGCCATCCAAGATTTCGTCATGAAAAACCTTAGAAAGAATGCCTACAATACCCCCATATTCGGACCTATGGCTGGTCCTTTGATCGACGAAATACGATCAACTCTCTGCTCATGCCCTCGATGTACCAGCGTGAATGTTTTACCACAACCATTATATGCATCAGGAGCTTCAAAAACTGCAAATACCGTTTGCAGTTGCGGGCAACCTGCAGTTTTAAACAGTCCGTCAGCTAAAAATTGCCCATGCAACAAATTACAATCTTGTTCCTGCAATACTAAAAACTGTGGTTGTCAAGAATCTGGACTGCCTATCTTAAATACTGCAACGCCAGGAAACTACCCATCAGCAAGAGTCCTAACACCGAACAGAAACTGCGCTTGTGGAAATGCACCTAGCAGCTGTTCTTGCAATCCCCCTGAAATCTCAACTGTAAATCCTAATCTATTATATTCTTTAATACAATCAGGACTTATTAAAATATCAAGACCAGCTGCTTATTCAGCTGCTGTAAATTCAGCAAATAGTTGTACTTGTGATCTAAAAACAGCAAATGCAAATACTTGCCCTTGTTCAGCTGCTATAAGTTTAGAAAGTTGTTCTTGTGGTCCTGTTGTAAAAAGCTTAAATCCGAATGTGTATGCTTCTCTAATACAATCTGGTCTTTTAAATGCTGGATGCTCATGTGCTGTATCGAATTATGGTAAATGTGATAGTTGTAATGCTGGAAATCCAGTTATATTAAGTACTGCAAATAATGTTTATAGTAATGTTGGTTGTGGCTGCGGTAGAAATGTTTTGGTTTAATATCTAATAGAATGTTTTACTCTGCAGTAATTTAATAATTTATAATGTCGTTTGTAATGTATTTATTGGAATAAATTTACAATAGTTCTTTTAATACTTCTTTTTTTTATTTAATGTTGTTTTTACATCACTTCCTGAATTGAAATGATTTTGATTTTGGTTTTAACTACTCGTATCTTTGAAACAGTCTTTAGGTTAAAACCATAAAGAAATTACACGCTCCCCGGGTAAAACACTATTCCCACTGCAGAGCACAGACCTCCTTTAAGGCTAGGTTATCCCACTGCAAGCGTCTCTTTCTTGCAAGCATAAGTTTACAATTAGCCATCCCGCTCCAATTGAAAGCAAGATCGCAAAAAAACGTGTTTTTCGTCAATATCTTTGCTCATGGGAGTTTCTAAGCTAAAACTTCTCCTGAGTTCACTAGAAATATTTAATGTATTTAGTTAAGTACAAGAATAAAACGTTAAATATCAGAAGTTTAATCATAGTATTGAAAAAACATAACAAAAAGGGGTAACTTTGGGATGTTTTTCTATCGAGTAAATTTAATCTAATCGTGTAATTGAGAACAGTCGCCCATCCGCCCGATCCTTAAATAAGACATTATTTAATTTCAGACTTTAAAACACAGTTTAAAACCCTTTCGTTCTTGTTCAAGAGCGTCTTAAGGGTCTAGGCCAAGGAAAGGTAAACTGCGCAAAACCACGTGGACCCCGTGAGAATTGGTAGAGCGGGTTATGAACTTCCCGTCATAGTATAATACTCGTAGGCTTAGATAAACTCAGAACATTACAAACTAGAAAAAAGAGGCAAAACAAATGAATGGTACCTATGCTTCAAATTTGTACCCAATTGCCTGCAATGTGGCAGACAATAATTGCCCTTAAGGCCTCCGCTCATTGCAGCCATATTATTGAGCGATATTATCGCTGCGATTTTGCGATAATTGTTCTCAGTACATTTTGTATGGGGACGCGCTCGATCCTACACACTGCCGCGATATTATCGCAACCTGACGCAATCTCTTTCTACTACATTCAGTGAAGGGCGCATGCGTGACGCGAATCGCGGAATCGCTGCAGTGTGTAAGGTGTCGCAATATCGCTGTCGATAATATCGCTCGATAATATCGCTGCAATGTGCGGAAGCCTTTATTGTGCCTATCCATTAATTTTACTTTGATCTAAGCTCGTAGGTACCTATTTTCACCTTAACAGACTTCTAACGTGGCTTAGCGAATACTGACCTTTATCCTCACATTATCTGCCCAAAAGTGATATGTAACGTAGTATCCAGAATCTATTACTTAACATGCCTTCCAAAACGTGCCACCGCTCAGATAATGGGCCCTAGTTGACGAAATTATAATACTTTCCAGAAAAATTACAAATAATTCTAATCGTCACTGTTTTTTATGAAATTTATTTAATAATTATGAAAATATTGATTTCCTTACGTTTACTTATACAGGATGTTGTAGTAAGAGTTGAAATTGAGAAACGTCATCAACGGAATATTCTATGTTTAGAAAGAAATCTAATTTTGCCGAGTCGAACGAAGTCGAAGACAAGCGACGTCGAAATGATCTATGCATGGGATCCAAATATTAAAGCCTGACCAGGAAAATAAAAAACCTCGCCATGTTGCGGAAAATCATTGGAACTAATTTTTGTACTGGGAACACTAACATTAAAGGTGACAATCGATTGCAGCGCCCCCAATCCAGGTTTTTTATATTCCTGGTCAGGCTTTACGCCCCTGGGATTTTTTTCTTCTTCTTCTTTTCCTTCTCATTGAAATTCTGATCCACAACCTTTTTGTGGCACGAAATTTCGAAATTTAAATCAGGAGAAGTTTCAGTCGCATCAAAATCTAGAGTGAGCGAAGCGAGCTCAAAATTTGACAGAAGAATAGTTTTTTACGTAAATAGTAGTTAAAATTTAAAATATAAAGCGAAGCATTTAAACACGTGTTTTTTACATCAACCTGTAAACATGTTTTTTACGATTAAAAAACCGAACAAAAGTATTTAAATGAAATAAATTGTGTCAAACCGTCTTTTGTAATCCAATATGGCGACCAAAATGTTGATTTTGTTTATAGCGGCAATATTTTGTAAGGTAAGTAAAGATTACTATTGTAATCATTTTCATAACCATTGATTAATATTAAGAAATTTTTAGATAACATTCATAATGTCATAATTAAATTCATGTTTGAAAAAAAAATAGTTTGCAAATTGGCAATTGCACAAAATACGAATGAAAAAATGTCCAAGATATTGTTGTTGATTTATTGTTTTTTGTTTAAAATTCCATCACAGGACTGCAAGCATGCATATGTTCACGACTATATTCCCCGAGAGGGTAGTCAGAGATCTTCTGAAACCTCAGAACATCCACGTTTCACCAGTAGTACCAAACTCCGTCCAGTGTGACGGGGGGTGAGCCCGTCGCCACTTATAATGGACAGTGGGTACAATACATGCCTCGAAATTGAAGCATGCAGGTTTCCTCACGATGTTTTCCTTCACCGAAAAGCCAATGGTGTTACAAATCGTACATAAATTCCGAAAAACTCATTGGTACGAGTCAGCTTGGACGGGAATCGAACCATCGCCTCCTGCACGGCAGGCAAGGTTACTCGCCACTGGACCACACGTCACAGGACTGCAAACACTGAGGATTACCATTATATCCTTCTACTGAGGCACTTGGATAGGGTTTTTAAAATAAACTTCTTTTTCTTACAGGCCCAATCACAATGCAACTACGGCTACCAAGATACAATCAGCTCTGGACAATTGTTTCCCCTACAAGGATGTGGACCTATAAATGTGCCATCACCAATATCTTTCTCAATACCTCGAACTGAAACGTCACTGACACCGATATCTTCGCAAAGAACTCCTTGTTCCTGCTCCACGCCTTGTTATAACCCAGGCATTGCTACCTTGCCTTGTAATACCCCAAGCTTTGCTACCTCACCTTGCAATAACCCAGGCATTGCTACCTCATTCGTTGCACCTCAAATTTCTTCTCTATCTATTGCTACCCCATCAGTACTTTCAAGTACTATAATAGACAATACTGTAGCAAATTCTCTAACAGATATTGTGCAATTAATGATTGTTGATGACATGATTGAGGATTTAAATGTATTAATTGCTAATACCAATTCTATGGTAGACGCATTAAGTTGTAGTTCACCTTTATATTCTTCTGTAGATTTTGATTCTTATAATGTACCTTTTGGAGTTAATACTAATCTATATGATCAATCGTGTAGTTTAACGGGACAGTCATGTAGCACTTTACTTCCTAATTCAATTGCTGTTTCAGAAATAGATTCTTTCATCTCATCAACTGGACCTAATCTATGTAGTGCATTAGGTTCAAATTTGTACGATAACTCAGAAGTTCGCTATTTTGGCCTTTCACCAACATTAGGGCCAAATTGTCGTTCTAATTTCAACCTTCAAGAAGTTGTAACACCATGTGTTCCTAGTTTATATGGCTGCGGCACAATCCAAGAGGTTTCAAGTCCATTTGTACCAAAGTTAAGTGTTACAAAATACAATTCTGTATCCCCTTCGCCTTTTAGTTCAAATTCATTTGAAAACTTCCAAGATCTAGTAAATTCTAATAGCTTATGTGGATGTAGTAGTTTTCCAGATGTGAATCCATTTGCTCCAAAGTTGAGTTTTACTGAATTTAGTCCGTTATCATCTTTAACTTTAGGTTCAAATTCGTTTGGAAGCTTCCAAGAAGAAATAAGACCTAGCTCATGTGGGTGTCGTAGCAAACCATTCATACCAGATTTAAGTGTTAATGAATTCAATACCGTATCATTCACACCTCTTGGTTCAAAGTCAATTGGGAGTTTTCAAGAAGTTTTAAATCCAGGAGTATGTTTCCAACAGGAAGTACCAAATCTCTGTGAATTTCCGAAAATCAATCTGTATCCTTCATTACAATTAGATTTGAATCAATGTGGAAATCTTCAAGAAGTTATTTATCCTAGAATACCGAACTACGGATATGCTCAAGACAATCTAGCATCAAATATCTACGGGTCAAATCAAGGCTCATTCACCTCGGCATCTGTAAATTCCAATGTCAACCAACAGACACCAAGTTCTAGTGTAAACACAGAAGTTAATACTGAAACTGAGGTGTCTGTAAATTCGAATCCATATGACAACATTCAAGATGGGACCAGTATTTCTACCAATACGCTAGTATCTACAGAAATCGATGTATCCACACCAGCTAGAAACCTGGTAGATGATTTAATAAGTGTAGTAGAAGTGTCAGATGTAGTTTCCTTACAAAATACAGCTTCTTCGTATTCTAATGTAGTTAATAACATTCCTGTATCTCCAAATGTTTACGCATCAAACTCATTATCTCCAATTGTTGCAGAATTGATTATTCCATCTTATATTCCTGCTCAGTTGGCTTGTAATGTTTTGCCTTCTTATGGCTATTATGGATATTGAATTTTTTAACCTAAAAGGAGGCCTATACTCATGAATGGGTGGTTGTGGGCTGATTTGATTAATTGATTAATATGAATGATACTTGTATGATCACAAAAATGTCAGGCACATACATGCGTACGTTCGGCGGTAATCTTCTGGGTATAATCGCCAATGGTCAGATGAGACTCCACCTGTCGAGTTGATGCCATCACAGATTGACTTGCCATTTGTGAAAAGATTTGCCGATCAGCGTTCTAGGGTTGATTAGCGCATGCTTGCATCTTCTTCTTTTACGGGCTTCTCCATTACTGGAGGTTGGCAGTCAGCTCTGCATATCCCTGTCTATCTCTCGCTAAACCAAACAGCTCTTTGACGCTGGCCATGCCTGTCCACTATTTCAGGCCCACGGAGTTTCGATTTTCGACATATCGCGACCGTTTCGATCCGAACTTCATTGTTAAAGATTTGACATTGGAACGAAAACGTTCACGCAATTGCGAAGTTCTAATGTCCGGGTAGACCCTCAGGTTCGCGAGCCACGACATTCGTAATTCGTGGCCTACCCATACTTCTTTTGCCCTCTACTTTGCCTATTACATCATGGACTCTGTTAATCAGACATTGTGAAGTGTTTCTAATTAATTTCTGAGATTGTATTCTAAGGAAATGTAATAATTGTGAATGTTTTTGATTAGTTTTATTGTTTTATTTTAAGATACGAAAAATAAAAATAAAATGACTTGTATATACTTAATTGTTTTTTTCCCTCTGTCCTGTAGGTTTTTAATGATAACTTGGGATGATAAAAGACGAATGATGCGATGTGAGAGACAATTTATATTATGTGCATACCTACCTACTTAAGCCGTGGTGGTCCAGTGGCGAGTAACCTTGCCTGCCATGCAGGAAGCGATGGTTCGATCCCCGTCCAGGCCGACTCGTACCAATGAGTTTTTCGGAATTTATGTACGATTTGTTACACCGCTGGCTTTTCGGTGAAGGAAAACATCGTGAGGAAACCTGCATGCTTCAATTTCGAGGCATGTAGTGTACCCACTGTCCATTATAAGTGGCGACGGGCTCACCCTCCGTCACACTGGACAGAGTTTCGGTACTACTGGTGAAACGTGGATGTTCTGAGGTTTCAGAATATCTCTGACTACCCCCTCGGGGAATATAGTCGTGAGCATATTCTTGAGCATATGCATACCTACTCCAGCCAAATGTATGGGGCAGCTGATTTTTTTTCACGATTTCGATGTTGGTTCCATAGAGAAATTTGATCAATTTGGTGATCAGATCATTCACTTAAAAAAGCGTCAGCTAATTAAGTTGGACCCTGTATAGGGTCCTTCTTGATGATGATGATTGGACCGGATGATAAGACCATTAAACTGAACAACTTTCTCTATGTGACCAAATCCCTAAAAGGAAATCCGCAGTTTCCAAGGATGTTCAGTACTGAACTGCAATTTTCTACTCTAGCCTAACGTAGATAAGGGACAAAAATTTTTTTACTATTATGCTGTTTGTTCCATAGAGAAAGTTGTTCAGTTTGATGGTCTGATCATTCCCTTAAAACCGTCAGCATATATTAAGTTGGACCCTGTATGCTTTCGCAGTAGCGCAGGGAACCCCTAGGAACCCCTTCATTCCACTAGTAGTGCCAAAACTTTGTCCAGTGAGATAGGTTAGGAGCCCATCATTAAGGCCCGACCGAGATCTCGGTCTCGGTCTCGGTTTCGGCCAATCTCGGCCAAAAATCCAACCGAAATCCCGGTCTCGTTCTCGGCTAAAATCACCGAGATTATCGGCCAAAGCCGAGACTACACAGCACTCTGGAATTTCGTGTTCGAATTTGATCCACCGCGGTTTCCTTTGATCGGACGGTCGCCTGGTGTGCGCGCTCTCGATTTTGATTAGATGAATGAAAACAAAATGCCGTACGCGCGAACATTACACCGATATTTATTAGGTATTTCTATTGTAAACATACAAATGAAGTATCGTTTTGATGACAACGACGACGTGAGACCATTTATTTTGGAAGACGTTGTTCTAATAGGTAGGTACTACCAAATAATTAGTTAAACTTTGTTGTTAAATATTGAACTCATTTGAAAATAAAAGCTACAAAACCCATCGACCTATTTTCGCTTTGATCGCATTTACCTATAAAATGATAATGATCAGAGATCTTGCCAATAAACGATTTTTACACGTCTTCCCGATTTTTTTTAAATAGTTAAATAAGTCTCGGTCTCGGTCTCGGCCGAGAATTCATTTTGTTCTCGGTCTCGGTCTCGGCCGAGAATTCATTTTGTTCTCGGTCTCGGTCTCGGCCGAGAATTCATTTTGTTCTCGGTCTCGGTCTCGGCCGAGAATTCATTTTGTTCTCGGTCTCGGTCTCGGCCGAGAATTCATTTTGTTCTCGGTCTCGGTCTCGGCCGAGAATTCATTTTGTTCTCGGTCTCGGTCTCGGCCGAGAATTCATTTTGTTCTCGGTCTCGGTCTCGGCCGAGAATTCATTTTGTTCTCGGTCTCGGTCTCGGCCGAGAATTCATTTTGTTCTCGGTCTCGGTCTCGGCCGAGAATTCATTTTGTTCTCGGTCTCGGTCTCGGCCGAGAATTCATTTTGTTCTCGGTCTCGGTCTCGGCCGAGAATTCATTTTGTTCTCGGTCTCGGTCTCGGCCGAGAATTCATTTTGTTCTCGGTCTCGGTCTCGGCCGAGACTGGAAAACAAGGTTCGGTCGGACCTTACCCATCATCACTTTTAATTAAAGGACAGTGGGCACAACAAACACCTCGGGTTTTCTCACGCTGTTTCCTATCACTGAAAACCCATTGATGTAAGGTACAAATCGTACATAAGTTCCTGATAGTGATAACTCTTAGGTATGAGTAACCTGGGTGCATCTTATCGTTGAAGAGAAGACTAGGATCTTGCTGCTAGATCACCAAATAGTTTCTTTGAATCTCTGCCTGTACAAGTACGGAAAATTCCTTAAATAAACAAATAAACCATGTCAAAAATTTTACATCCTTTATTCACACACAACACAAATCATAAATTAATAAATAACATCACCAACTAGCATTTACAAGTAACTTAAGAAATTATTTAACAAACCATTCATACAACCACACGAAGGCGAAACTACGTTCGGATTAACTACTGTATTACAAGGAGGAGCATAATTTACGGCATTTGGGCAAATTGGCCCGGCATTTGCGTACACAGTCCCGGCATTTGGGTAGATAGCCCCGGCATTTGGGTAGTTAGCCCCAGGATTAGCGCAGACTGCCCCGGCATTTAAAGGGGCGTATTTAGCCACAGCGTTGAAACCTTGATTAGGGAGAACTGATGCAAAATTCTGTGTCAACGCATTAGCTAACTGACTAGGAAATAAATCGGGTAATGCATTAGGACATTTCGGATTTTGACATCCACACGATAAAGGTGACGAAATTAGTTCGTTTATCACAGGTCTTGCGAGTCTTAACGCCATTTCTTGCCCACCCTGAGTGTTTTGTAATAAATTACACACAATCATTAGGTTTAGAGTGTCGGCCATGTTTTTGCAGGCTGACGGGGAGCAGTCGGTTATCATGATGGTTGATGATGGTGCGGTGATGGGGATGATGCTGTTACAAGGTGGGTCAGCTATGACAGTTGAGAGGTAGGGTATTTCGGTTCGTTGTTGTCTTGCGCATTGTGACGCCACCTGGGGAGAAAAGAGTTTTTTAGTTTTGTGGAAGAAGACAAAGAGTGTTCTAAATTATGAATCTTCTTTTGAGAATTTAAGAACGGTAAGCGAGGGACTTAATAGCTCAATGTCCAGGTACTGGCTGTCTGTCCACCAGGACGCGAACAAAAAATGACACCAAAGATTATTTTTATATTCTTTGTTAGCATGTAAGGTTTTTTTATTTATACCTACTGTATTTCTTTTAATGTACATTTCTTTATGGGTTTTTTGCCTTTAATAAAACTTTATTATTATTATTATGTGTCTTACGATCCGTAATCACGGGCAATTAAGTCCCGGACCTTTGGAAGGCGTGCATGGAGCCGAAGCCAACATGTAGAGGCCCGTTCAAAAGACAAGTTAATCTAAATGTAAGGGATACACATGGCGGATACCATCTCCGAGCGCACAACATGATACACACGGGGATGGTCCCCGCCAGGTGCAAAGACTATTGGAGTCCGGCGCTATGGCCGTGATGGAAAAATAAGGTCTTGGGCTATAGAGGTGAAAGTTGGATGGATGGATACTGGGCTATGGGAGGAGACTAACGGACGCCTGCCATGACAACTAGTCTCAAAATTGTAAATAGGGCAGGCGGTGACTCGCCAACTCGTCGAGTGGGCCCCATAAAACGGCCGCACGCACAAAGTGCGACAATGGGGCAACATCCCATTGAGCGGCTAAAGGTTGTCGAGAGGTGCGGCACCGGTTTCACCATCGCGGGGTTACCCCCGTGAGCGGGTTTCCCCGTTATTACGCCATTACGTGCAATACACTTCCAACCTGGAGCATAGGTTCTTTGCTCTTGCGATTCCACTCTGGACGGCGACGGAAGGCAAGCCAGAGGTAGGGGGGTGTGTTACTGTCTGTATGTGTGTGTGTAAGCGCATGTCTGTATGGTCCCCCTGGATAGGGGTCCGCGGTGTCGCCACTCACCGTCAGCTCGCCACAAGCTGCCCCCGCGGGGTTATTATTATTATTATTTTGATGTGAAACTCAATGAAAAGCCATGACATATCATCGAGTTTTACTTTCCATCGTGGTAAAGAGATTTGAAGAGCCACGTGGCTCCGCCGTTTTATGGCGGTTTTGAGTGTGTGTTTTTGTTTAAAAACGGGGCTTTGAGATCGCCATTTCCTATTACCGTACAATATCTAAAAAATATGTCCTCAACACTTGACACTGGCGAAATCTAACAAGGAAACGCCATTAAATATAAAATAGAAAGAGATTTGAAAAATTCCACTCACATTGCTGATTGCACAGACGTCAAACATTCGCTGCTGAAAATCCCACTAAAAAACTACTAATAAACCATCCCGTTAAATATTAAAAAGGTTAATTAAATATTGATGATGACATTAGTCAGGTTACCGGAAACATAAGGCACAGAGTGGCAGGTGACAGACAAGAATGGAAAAGGTTAGAGGAGGCCTTTGCCGATTGACAAACAGACCTACAAAAAACGAGCAAAGCACAACTTCTAGAATTAAATAAAAACAGATGTCTAAATAAAGGTTTATAATTATTTATTTAATTCGTGTCAATAATATGCAGGCTTGTAATAATAAGACACCGCGGACCCCTATCCAGGGGGACCATACAGACATGCGCTCACACACACACATATAGACAGTAACACACCCCCCTACCTCTGGCTTGCCTTCATTGGCCGTCCAGAGTGGAATCGCAAGAGAACCTATGCTCCAGGTTGGAAGTGTATTGCACGTAATGGCGTAATAACGGGGAAACCCGCTCACGGGGGTAAACCCCGCGATGGTGAAACCGCTGCCGTACCTCTCGACAACCTTTAGCCGCTCAATGGGATGTTGCCCCATTGTCGCACTTTGTGCGTGCGGCCGTTTTATGGGGCCCACTCGACAAGTCGGCGAGTCACCGCCTGCCCTATTTACAATTTTGAGACTAGTTGTCATGGCCGTGTCCGTTAGTAGGTATCCTCCCATAGCCCAGTATCCATCCATCCAACTTTCACCTAAGACCTTATTTTTTCATCTCGGCCATAGCGCCAGACTCCAATAGTCTTTGCACCTGGCGGGGACCATCCCCTTGTGTATCATGTTGTGCGCTTGGAGATGGTATCTTACTTTTCAACGGGCCTCTACATGTTGGCTTCGGCTCCATGCACGCCTTCCAAAGGTCCGGGACTTAATTGCCCGTGATTACGGAACGTAAGAAATATAATAATAATAATGAAACATTAAGCCCAATTGATGGCACCAGATTTTTTGTCGCGATTTGAATGTTGGTATCATTGTAAACGTTGTTCAGTTTGATGGTCTAAAGCTTCCGTTAGATGTGACGGATATAGGGGTGCACTAAGAAAGGATTTTTGAAACTCAATCCCTAAGCAGGTGAAATGGGGTGTAAACCCTTTTTGTATGGAAAATCGTAGGTATTCTCTGTTCGTATCAGAAATCCACGCGGACAAAGTCGGGAGCAAAAACTTTAAAAAATTACCTGGATTATTAAAACGGCTAGGCAGGTCAATACAAAAGTTAATTTTGACATAATTGATTCTACAACCAGATAAATATCTTGAGGTAAAATTAGAAATCCGTGGGTCACAAGGGGTTTAAAGTTAAATTTGTTTATGCACTTAAATTTGTAATGAAATTAAACATTTGAACGCTGTTTATTTATTCACTATTTTATCATAATAATCTTTGTCTAACGTAACCGATTTTATAAGATATTGACTAAGTATAAATGACTCAATAAATTACAGATTACCATTCAATAATTAAATTTTATCTCTCTTTCCCAAAAACAGTGACGTGCATAATAAATTATGAACAGTTATTCAGTCACTGAGTGAGTGACCAAATTAAGAAACTTTGACTAGTTATAACTCTTAAACCACTGGTTCAAATTGAATGAATTTAGAATTAGTGTTTATACAATACCTGCTTGGTTTCTGAAAATTCGGGCTTCTAATTTAATCCACAACGAAAATTGGACGGGTCGAAAATGGCCAAAAGAACCAAAAAAGTTCGAAAATCTACCAAAAATTACGAAAATCTACAAAAATAAACAAAAACTTCCAATAAGTACAAAAAATCTACCAAAAGAACCAAAAAACTACCAAAGTCTACCAAAAACATACCTACGAATACTTCCTAAACCCAAAGGCATCAATGTTTGTTTTAAATGAATTCCTTTAATTAAAAAGAACTGCCTCGCGCCTGCCCTTTTCGGTCAATCCCAGAATCTTCAAACAAATTCTGGGATGTGAACGCCGCCGCCCGCTTGCGCAAGGCCCCCGTCGTTGCTCTGCGAAAGTACATCCGTTGCCGTACTGTATGAACCAATATAAAATGCCTGTGACAGACGGACGGACGGACAGACACCGAGCTGATTCCATAAGTGTTCTGTTTTGCCAATTTTGGTACGGAACACTAAAAGACACTTTATAATAAGTCATTTTAGTTTTATTTCTTAAAATCTATTAAAAAAATTATCAGAAAGTAATTATTCACAATAACTAGATTTCCTTTGAATACAATCTCAGAGTACAATTAATTGGAAACACTTCACAATGTCTGATAAACAAATTCCATGAAGCAAGACGATTCGCACATTTCGCTCTTGGAGAAGCGTTTTTTAGGGTTCCGTAGTCAACAAGGAACCCCTTAGGTCCATCACATACATACGGAATTGCAATTCGGAATTCCGAATGCAAACCGGTTTTCGTATAGGCTTGAAATCCCGTTCGCAAATGTGGAGGGGGGACCTCCATACGAAAAACCTGTTTCCATTCGGAATTCCGCATGTATGTGATGGGCCTTATAGTTTCGCCATGTCCGTCCGTCTGTCTGCGGCTTAGCTCAGAGTACAAAGCGTTTAGAAAGCTGTAATTTATCATGGGTATACATATTAAAATGATAAAATAAAAATATCTTGAAAAACATGTTTTTTTTAGTTAGCTAAGTAGGCTTTACAAGTAATGCCCTTCCTCTTTCCTAAATTATTATTTATAATTTTTTTTATTATTTGTCGCCAAATCCAATTTGTCACAACTATACATAGACATCTTATATACAAACATATATAAGAATATTAATTTGTTTTATTGGAGTAGGTGTCAAGCCAAGCCAAAAAATATTGTAAGCCCAGTCCGGAATCATACCGGCTTGACAGCGACTTCAATAAAACAAATCAATAATATTCTTACAGATCTATGCGAATGTTAAAGTCCTCTGTTGCAATATTATTTTAGTTTTTTTAGTTTTTTTGTTTATTACGATTTCATAAAAAATAATCAATCAATTTATTCAACTCAAAATCGATATAGGTACAAAGGTAGGTTTTGAACAACGATATCAATGTACTTAAGTACCTATGTCTATGGTTTTAATATTGTTCAATTGTTTTTTTTATTTCCTTTTTGGAGAACTTTTTTCAGCTAAATAAAAG
Organism: Agonopterix heracliana; assembly: GCA_963693445.1. Taxonomy (NCBI): domain Eukaryota; kingdom Metazoa; phylum Arthropoda; class Insecta; order Lepidoptera; family Depressariidae; genus Agonopterix; species Agonopterix heracliana. The sequence continues at coordinate 2,492,495 of OY856334.1, forward strand.
TTAGATTTCTAAAAAGACAAATTGATGGCCTGATGCTAGAGTTGCCAGGTGTCCCGATTTGCGCGGGACGTCCCGATTTTCAGGGGGTAGGGGACGCGTCCCGATTTGCACCTGATCGGGACACTAAATGTCCCGATAAATCAAATGCCCCAGGCGAAATTCGGAAAAAATATCGATTGATATAATCTCTCTGTTTATCTCAATTCGTAGAGCGGAGAAAAGTAGAGCGAGCGAAGCGAGCTCTAATTATCTGTTTTAATACACATAATCCTAAAGAGTTCTGACCACAGCTAAAAGATGTGGTGGTGCTAACATTTTAACATTAGACGAATTAGAGAACTTAACATTAGACGGCCCGACAGCACAGTCTGTAGTGAACCTGCCTGCTGTGCCGGGGGTCGCGGGTTCGAATCCCGTAAGGGACAAATATTTGTATGACGAATATGAATATTTGTACCCGAGTCATGGATGTTTGTATCTATATATGTATACTATATCGTTGTCTAGTTATCATAATACAAGTCCAGGCTAGATCCTGGAACTTTAAATGTGACTAGATAATTTGTGTGACACTGTCCAAGATATTTATTTATTTATTTATTTATTTATTATTACTTAGGTTACTTTGAACATGTTTTGTACGTAAAAAAAGCTCTGGCTCTAACCGATTTGTATTAAGAGGAAAAGTCGAGCTCGCTTCGCTCGCTCTACCTTCTTATTTTTGCATGGATAAATCAAAAGATGTCTGATCACAACGCGAAAAGATGTGCAAAAACATTTCGAGCTCGCTTCGCTCGCACCGTTACGTTTTAGACAATTAAGATTAATTGTCTAAGATTTTCGGTTATGTTAGTGAGTTGGTTTTTGTTGGTTTATTGATATGAATGTAAATATTAGAATAAGAATAAGAATATTTTATTGTTCAAACTGTGTACAAAAAGATGTTACAATAAGATGGAATCAACGCAATTAACCGCGTCATTAATTAAATACTTAAACTAAAATTTTATTGTAATACTTACCTATTTTTTTATTCTTCTAGTCCAGTAACTCTGACTAGTTATTATTATGTAGGATTACATTCAGATGTAGGCACTAGTAATTTAAGTTGCAAAACGCGGTTAATTTCAAAATACCTTGTTTTTTGTGTGTCCCGATCTACAACCCCAAATCCCGATTTTTTTTACCTTCTGCCCCGATTTAAATCAAATCGGACCTGGCAACCCTACCTGATGCTGACAACAAGTTCACAGCATGTGTATTTTATTACAATAATACACAAATGATGTGGAAATTTCAACTGGCTTACCATAACGGTTTATTACTATTAGATACAGCCTACGAATAAGAATGTAGGAGAAATGTAAATCAAGCTTAAGAAATGCCACCAAAAAAACTGTACAGTGTTCTAAATTTGTTCTTTAAAAACTGTCTCGCGAAAACTTATACAACATATTGTAATTTTTCATTAGGTGCCAAAAAATTATGTGGATTTTGTTTAGAGTTACTCTTCTATAGTTAAGTATAGGTATCGCTGCGATTTTGCGATAATTGTTCTCAGTACATTTTGTATAGGGACGCGCTCGATCCCACACACTGCCGCGAATCCGCGATATTATCGCAACTCTTTCGACTACATTCATTGGTGGGGCGCATGCGTGACGCGAATCGCGGAATCGCTGCAGTGTGTAAGGTGTCGCGATATCGCTCTCGATAATATCGTTCGATAAAATCGCTTGATAATATCGCTGCAATGTGCGGAGGCCTTTATTCGTAGGATACAGCCCTCTGAAGCTAGGACGGAATGCGTAGGCTACTGTGGCATAGGCGAATAAATACGGTCCTGTTTTTATCCCTTTGAGTACGGAACCGTAAAAACAATAGGTACCTAAGGACAACTAAAATGATAATTAATAACAAAATTTCGGTTAAATGTTATCACAAAAAGACTCGTTGTGTTATTAGTGTCATTAATTACCTATACTTATAAGTATAAATATCTACTATAGTAGATCAAAATGCATTAATATCAAATTTGTACTACCTCATACAAGAGTTGTGCTAGTCGGAATTGTGATACGTAAACGTAAGTACCTACATGTCATACTAATATAATACAGGGTGGAATCGATATCATTAGCATCCTTTTAAACTAAGAGTCTACACATCAAACTGAACAACTTTTACTATGGGAGCAAACCAATCGGAGCAAAAAAAAAACGATTGGTTTGCTCCCATAGTAAAAGTTGTTCAATTTGATGGGTAGACTCTTAGTTTAAAAGGATGCTAATGATATCGATTTCACCCTGTATTATTGTACTTATAATTTGTCCGATACAGATTATGCATGCAGATATCTATACCTAAGTAACTAGTATTATATAGTTATGTTCAATTTCTATGGACTTCCAGTCGTTATTAAAGAATCAAAGAGAGAAGACGTTTAATTTATACTCACCGTTCCTACAAACAAATTAGGACCTTAACGCAATAAACATATGGCCTAAATCGAGCCGGATAGATAGATGGAACGGTGAGCGCAGTCGGCCGTGCGAATACAATAGGGAACCGCATTCCTTAGATAACGCGAGTCTTGTTTACATCTAAAGTGCAGTTTTTAACTAAGTTGTAATAATTACGTGAATTGAACTTTGTAAATTGACTATTTGTAAATTGAACTATATTCTTTTAAAACTTAAAAATGGCGTTACCGACTGCGGAACAAAGTGGATATTTGACTATTTTAGAAGATGTGGCTAATATAATACAAAAGGCGCAAGTAAACATAAAGAAATGTCCGAAACAACGGCTGACCGAAGGTTATGTAAAATCAAGATTAAAATCAATCGAAGACGATTGGATTACATTCAAACAAGCGCATAACAGTCTTATAAGGTGCACACCACGAGAACAACGAGGAGTTTTGCCGTATTTTCTAAATGAAGAGTATTTTATATACGAAGATATATACATCGGATTACAAGCGGATTTAAACGACCTTTTATTAAGATTTCAATCAGAACTGAAGATGACAGAAGCCTCTAATACGTCAACATCGTCTCAAGATGGTCAGCTAGGACATGTCAGGCTACCAAGAATACAATTACCGACATTTTCGGGAAAATATGAAGATTGGCCTACATATCAAGATTTGTTTATATCGCTCGTCCACAACACAAATTTAAGCAATGTGCAGAAGTTACATTATTTAAAAACGAGTGTCTCCGGTGAGGCTGAGATGTTACTACGTCACATTCAAATCACAGAAAGTAACTATGATCAGGCGTGGGGACTGCTCAAAGGCCGTTTTGGTAATAAAAAAATGATCGTGAATACTCTCTTAAAAAGGTTATTTAGTCAAAAGAAAGTGATCAACCAGTCAGCTTCTCAAATTAAAGCTTTACTCGATACTACCATGGAATGTATTAACAGCTTGAATAATTTGAAAATAAAAACCGACTCTTGGGATCCTATAATAGTATTTCTGGTGGGACAGAAGCTGGATACAGAGTCGTTAAAGGACTGGGAAGAATATGCACACAAAGATAATGAAGAAACCATGCCTAAGTGGAATGAAATGAAGAAATTCCTCGAATCCAAATTTCGTACACTAGAATTGATTGCACCTATTTCAACATCTACAAAAGAGAAGCCTCAATCGCACAAATCGTTTCACGTCACAGGTGGAGAAGATGAAGAAGATCCGATTCAATCTTCACATGCAAGTATGAACTCACAGCCATTGTGTGTATATTGCAACGCCGATCATTATATTTACAATTGCAAAGATTTCGCGAAACAACCTGTGGATCAGAGACAAGATTTTGTAAAGAACAGTAATATGTGTTTCAATTGCCTTATACCGAACCACAGCGCATACAGATGTAGACAAAGAACGTCGTGTAGAATCTGCAAAAGAAGACACCACTCTCTTCTACACCAAACAATCAAAGAAGAACCAAAAGGAAACGAGGAAAAACCAAAACCAAATGAAGAAGAACAAGTACAACCACTGTCGGTACCAAGACTCACAGCCGCACACTTCTCTAAAGAACAACCAGGTCTTGAAGTGTTACTAGCCACAGCACAAGTAGAACTTAAGTCGAGCAATGGGAATACACATCTATTTCGTGCCTTGATTGACCAAGGATCAGAGGCTTCATTCGTATCTGCAAGAGTTGTTGAATTATTGGGACTTAAAAGAAACAATATCAACGGTGCGGTCTCTGGAGTGGGAGAAGGAACTCAAATACCCATCAAACATGTAGTTGACCTGTCCGTTTCATCACGATTTGATGCAAACGAAGCTATTCCAGTGAAGGCATACGTCCTAAAGACAATATCTGTGAAATTACCATCGAAACAACTCACGGTGAACTGGCCTGAGCTCCAAACATTACAATTAGCGGACACTACGTATTGCACACCTGGTAAAATAGACTTATTGCTCGGGGCGGACGTCTTTTGTAAGATTATAGAAGATGGAGTAGTCAAGACGTCTGATGGCATAGTGGCTCAGAAAACATGTTTGGGGTGGATACTTTCGGGTCAAAGAGAAACCAAACAACTTAGCGAACGACACAACTTTACTACACTACATATCACCAGAATGGTTGCAGAAGACAATGATATGTTAAGAAAATTTTGGGAAATTGAAACTGATTTGTACAACAAGAAGAAACTACTTACAAAAGATGAAGAAAAATGCGAAGAAATATTCAAAGACACAACAAAAAGAGATAATAATGGAAGATACATAGTCCACCTGCCATTGAAACAAAATATTGAAGAGACAGTAATACAGTGTGGAGTTACAAAGGATCAAGCTATAATGAGATTCAAACATTTAGAAAAGAAATTTCTAAAAAATCCGAAATTGAAATCGGAGTATACGAAAGTCATTCATGAGTACGAGGAGATGGGTCATATGGAAAAATCCGACATACCAGATGAAACTTATTCAGTCTACCTTCCTCACCATGCCGTGATACGTGAAGACAAAGAAACTAGTAAAGTCCGAGTAGTCTACGACGCTTCTGCAAAGGGTTCGAATGGTCACTCTCTCAATGATACAATGATGGTTGGACCTGTCGTACAGCCTGATCTTCGAAGTCTAATTACAACATGGCGAACCCACAAAATATGCGTGGTAGGGGACATAGTCAAAATGTATAGAATGATCAAAATGACTGAAGAACATACAAATTTACAGCGCATTATCTGGCGCGACAATCCCGATGAAGAAATCCAAAGCTACAACCTAACGACTGTTACTTTTGGTACAGCTGCAGCTCCGTATCTAGCTACACGAACTTTAAATCAGCTAGCCGACGATGAAGCTCCTGAATACCCAGATACAGCACCTGTAATTAAAAATTCATTTTATATGGATGATTTGATGGTTGGAAATGAAAATATAGAAAAAACAAAGACAATGTGTGAAGAAATTAGAAGTATATTAACCCTTAAACAGGCCTTGGCCACCATATTTAAATTCAATAATGAACCTTATTGTAAGTTTTTAGTAGGTACATTGTCAGTTACTTTTATGTGGTCGATAAATCGTACTATGCCTGTTTAAGGGTTAAAGAAGGGAGGATTTGAGATGCAAAAATGGTCAAGTAACTCTGAGGAAGTTTTGGAATCTTTACAAGGAGAGGCTGGGACGAAAGATACAATTGAGATAAAGCTAGACAAGGTTATAAGAATTCTAGGACTAACTTGGGATAGAAAGGATGATTTATTTGAAATATTCGTCAACTTACCTGAAATGAGACAGCCTATAACGAAGAGATCCATTCTATCTGACGTTGCCCGATTGTTCGACCCATTTGGATGGTTATCACCGGTTATCATCACGGCCAAGGTTTTGATACAGAAATTATGGCTCTGCAGTTTAGGATGGGACGATGAACTGCCGTCTGAGTTGAGTGAGGAGTGGATGAGATACAGAGATGAATTAACACATTTGCAAAATATTAAGATTCCTCGCTGGTTGAAAACTACACCTAATAATCACAAAGATATACAACTCCACGGTTTTGCAGATGCATCCACTCATGCATATGCCGCTGTGACTTACCTCAAAGTTGTAGAAGATAACATAGTACATGTGACGATGATAGCATCTCGAACTAAAGTAGCACCATTGAAGCAATTATCTGTTCCTAAATTGGAGCTGTGTGCAGCAGCGCTACTAGCAGAACTAATCAATGATCTTGTAGAAATTCTGAGCATACCTAAAAACAAAGTCTTTGCCTGGACCGATTCAATGGTCGTGCTATCATGGCTACAATCTCAACCCAACCGTTGGCGAACATTTGTTGGAAATAGAGTAGCAGACATTACACGAGTTATAGACAATGATCGCTGGAGGCACGTACAGTCAACCGATAACCCTGCTGATATCGCAACCAGAGGTATTAACGCATGCGATTTGGCTGCTCACGATATTTGGTGGACTGGACCAGAATGGTTAAACCAAGAAAAAATAGACTTTGACATTTGCGACATCCCACAAACAGAAATCGAATTGAAGAGTTCATTCCATACAATTTTTGAAGACAAGCCAATATGGGAGAGATTTTCAACAATTTCAAGGATGAAAAGAGTACTAGCATACTGTAAAAGAATGTTAAAAAGAGGAAATTTAGAAGAGAAGAGTAAATATCTGACAACGAATGAAATGGAACAAATTTTAGAAGATTGCATAAGATATTATCAGAATTTGGTCTATGGAAAGGAAGTTGAAGAATTAAAAAAGGATGGCATGGTTAAGAACAGAAGTTCTCTTATCACACTTTCACCGTTCTTAGATCAGAGGGGATTGATAAGAGTGGGAGGACGACTTCAAAATGCTTCAATAGCAGAAACTACTAAACATCCTATTATTGTACCTGGTAATCAACACCTTACCAAACTATTAATAAACGAAGCTCATGCAAGAACACTCCATGGTGGAATCCAATTGATGATGGCCTATGTGAGAAGCAAATACTGGGTGATTGGATTAAAACTAGCAGTTAAAAAATGCATTCGCAACTGCAAGACTTGTGTCGTGGATAAAGCCAAGGTGAAGAATCAATTTATGGGTCAATTGCCGGCTGTAAGAGTGAACCCACATCGAGCCTTCATAAATAGTGGAGTCGATTATGCTGGGCCCGTATTAATTAGAACATCAAAAGGTCGCGGACACCATGCTACCAAAGGATACATTTGTTTATTCGTATGCATGGCTACTCGTGCTATCCACCTCGAAGCAGTCACTGATCTTACTACACAAGCATTTGTAGCTGCATTCCGAAGATTTGTGGCGCGCCGAGGCCATTGCCTACATCTATGGAGTGACAATGGGACCAATTTTGTGGGCGCTGCCAAAGAATTAAAGGAACTTTTTCTGAGGGACAAAGAGAACATGGCGAAAGAAGTAGCAGAAATTCTAGCCAACGATGGAACAACATGGCACTTCATACCACCGAGAATGCCAAACTGTGGAGGCTTATGGGAAGCTGGCGTTCAATCAGCCAAGAGGCATTTAACCAGGGTGAACAAAGACAGCAGGCTTACTTATGAAGAAATGACCACCCTATTGGCCCAGATCGAAGCATGCCTCAACTCTAGGCCTCTTTGTGAAATGGATAATTCTACAGGAACGCCACTGACTCCAGGCCACTTCTTAGTAGGCGAACCTTTAATTAGTGTTCCAGATCAAAATTATGAACATAAGAGAGTCAGTCTTCTAACTAGATGGCAACTCATTCAGAAGATGACACAAGATTTCTGGCATCGATGGCAAACAGAATATCTCAATACGTTACAGCAAAGGTATAAATGGCAAGTTTCTGTTCCACCGCCAGCTGTTGGAGACCTTGTTATTATCAAGGAAGAGAATATGCCCCCAACCAAATGGTTACTGGGAAGAATCAAGCACCTTCATCCTGGAACTGATAATTTAGTAAGAGTGGTGACAATACAATGTAAAGGAAACCACAATTTGAAAAGACCTTTATCCAAGATTATATTCCTTCCAAAGGAAACAGAAGATGAGTAAGTTACGGTGGGCGGCTACCTGATTGGACGATAAATTACAGTGATGTGACAAATAGTGCATGTGTGAAATGATTAAAATATTGTGCATGGTAAATAATCCAACGTTACTTAAGTAAATTATCTTTAATGATAAAAACAAAAATTATAATTGCTCAATTGTATGTAAGTAATTCTCTATACAGTCCATTGTTCTAATTAAAGTGAATTGTTCAAAATTGTTTAAAAACTATTGTTTTGGTGGGCGGAATGTCCGATACAGATTATGCATGCAGATATCTATACCTAAGTAACTAGTATTATATAGTTATGTTCAATTTCTATGGACTTCCAGTCGTTATTAAAGAATCAAAGAGAGAAGACGTTTAATTTATACTCACCGTTCCTACAAACAAATTAGGACCTTAACGCAATAAACATAATTCTTTTTATAAATGTTTTTTTTTTTAAATAATCATGTCTGAATCTAAACTAGGCCAAAAGGGCCTATCTATGTCCGAAAATGACCAAAATCCGTTGTTTTATTATTTGGAATTTTTGAACTCTTAGGAACCATAAAAAATGATTATTATCTTTACTAGAAGTTCCTGAAAAATGACTAAGCAATTAGACGTAAAGTTGGTTTTTTTGCAAAAAATTTCCAGTCATTAATATGACTAGTTACGTCTAATGACGTAACGTAATATTTAAAAAAAAGGTATAATACTTACTCGTTTGTATATCTAACTACCTATTTAAAAAAAACAATGTCTGTACCTATCTTGTTAAAACTTTTTATAACTTTAAACTGTAAACTTTCTTAAATCTTGCTTTAAAACAAGCTAACGATAAAGCAGATAAGTCAATTACTTAAACAAGCGAAACCTATTATTAGCTTAAGAAGTGTTAATAATTTTCCCTGTTTATATTTTTTGTAAAGCTGTGGGTTTTGTCAATAAAAAAAAAATAAAAAAAAAATAGGGTTCCGTTCCCAAAGGGTGAAAACGGACCCAATTCATAAGTCTACGTTGTCCGTCCGTTCGTCTGTCTGTCTGTATGTCTGTCCTAGCTATTTAGGGCTGTAACTTTTGAACCGTAAAGCTAGACAGTTGAAATTTTCACATAATGTGCGTTATTATGGCAGATTTGCTAGCAAATAATAAAAATCTCAGAGATTAAGGTGGTTTCCGTCCATACAAAACGTTGTCGTATAACACTCGTAGACGGTATTAATAAAAGTAATGTTTTATATACGGAAAAATAGCTTAGAAAATCTAGTTTGCGCATATCAAATAATACCTATTTACAATTTATAATATTATTACGAAGATATCACGCTTTGAAATTATTCATACAAAATTTCAAACCCTTATATCTTCGTAATTATATTACAAATAGTAAATATTATTTGATATGCGCAAACTAGATTTTCTAAGCTATTTTTCCATGTATCAAACTTTTATTAACACCGTCTACGAGTGTTATACGACAACGTTTTGTATGAAATTGACAGCTCTCCAACCACCTTAAGGACGAAATGAAAGATTGCATGTAACAGCAAAGTCAGCTAATGAAGATTCATTTTATGTTACAGTGGAGAGCCGGTCGGCTTGTAATAGAGGCTATCTTGCATTTCGAGTTCCAAGCTGGAACCATAGGTTAATATGTATACCTACAGGGTGTAAGAAAAATTATCATTTACCTTTAAACCACATACCTATAAACATCTACCCATCAAACAAAATGGCAAGCCTGTCAGAACAAAAAAAAATCTGCTGTACCATACGTTGGCATCGAGTAGCATACCTACTCGATTGCAGTTTAGTATGGGACAGCAGATTTTTTTTCGTTCTGTTTTGCTTCCTTAGTAAAAGTTGTTCAGTTTGATGGGTAGAGCAGGTTGTGGTTTACAGGTTAATGATATTTTTCCTTACACCCTGTATAACATTTTGATGACCCTGAAGTGACTGACGTGACGTGACGTGATTTACTTTATTTTTCTTATTTTTGTCAAATTTTAAAATTTAGGTATTGTGAGAACATTGTGCATGCTGTGTCTACCAATAATTGGTGGTGCATTTTGCTCAGTGCCTTTAACATTATTCTTTGTAAAATTTTAATCTAACTACTGTTAGTAAACCTAAATAAATTAAAATAAAATGCATACTAGAAACACGGACCTGAAAAAAAGACGGACGTAATATGACACTAAAAATATGTGAAGCATGCAAGGTCCTACATTTTCGTTTGTTCTACAAGGTACCTACACTCACACAGATGTATTAGCTCTAGGCACAGGCCCTACAACCCTCCACCTTTATGTACCGCGTGACAATTCTTCAGCACGCACACAAATATAAATGTATGGTTCACTCGTGATTAGACGAGATTACGTCCGTCTTTTTTCAGGTCCGTGACAAGAAACTAGTTTTATTTATCAACGTTTGTTTTTTCGCTCTACACGGTAATACCTTAGAAAAAGTATATGTCTAGAATGAGCCTCACTAATATCCCGTATAAAACAAAAGGGGCTAAGTTTCATAGGTTGGTGTGCGTGAGGCGCCCTACAAATTATGTATGTGTGTGTATACAAGGTGTTTCATAAGTAAGAATAAATTTTTAAAACTCTTAAGGGGGTTGTTTAGACCGTCAAACTTGTAGCGTGTCTACCATGCTTACCATGATCACTCGCTCCATAGCATCTTCATACCATGTTTACCATCATCACTAGCTCCATAGCATCTTCATATCATGCTTACCTTCGCTATTCGTTTCATGGCATCTTTACACTATCCATAATATTTACCATTATTATTCGTTTTATAACATACATCTTCCAGTTTCATCGATTTTTATCAATTTTATAAAGTCTTATATTTGTTTACATACTTGACTTTGACATCTCTACTCATATTGTAACTCTTAATTTGCTTTGTGAAGCATAGAGCTATCCGGCCATGGAGTTTGGTCTCTACCTTTTCTCTAACTGGAGAAAAGATGTTATACATTTCTTTCTATTAGAAATCCTGGCCGGTTATCTTTATGCGATTACTTTTATAAATTTTAAATATTCAAAAGTTTGTTAGGAATTGGACTGTCACTTTGGAAATGGTAGGAAAAGGATCGTTTTTCTATAATCGTATTTTTATCTTCTCATCTTTATAATTTATCTCAAACTGTACCTAATGAAGTCTGCTAAATATAATATAAAAGTTCCTTGCGATTAGTTGGAAGGCATCACCGAGTGACTGAAGACGAACAGGGTGAGTCTGAAAAAGACGATGTGGTCTTGAGTGCCCAATATTGTACTAGTGGCGTAAGGTTTCATACCCAAGTCGAAGACGCTTCCTGATACGCCTGCTGCCCGTATTCAGTTTCCCGCACCTCTTACATGCGAGAATATGGGACTGCTGCATCTCACTCTGCTCAGGAGCAATCTAATGCCCTATCTACTGGACGATGATTCAATGGGTCGTGTGCAGAATCACCCAAATGACAACAACTGACCTTTTTCCCTTCCTACCTGGTTCCTACACGTCCTGCCAAGTGGCTTTATTTACTGCTTCGTTTGTACCTCTTCGGACTTTATTTAAAATAAGTGTTTTATACCTATTTATGTACATCACTTCATCATCATCCTCACCGTGTGACTGTCGCCATTAAAGAACCTACGTACCCGCAAGCTCTCTTGTTTTCTTTTCTATCTTCATTTCTAATGAAGTGTACGGGGGTCGGGGCCCCTCTGGACCCCCCGACTCCCGTAACACGACAGTTTGGCGCCCAATACTAGCGGTATTAGACAGTCACACCCCCCCTAAATTCTAAATTTCCACTTCCACAAGTGTACCCCTTTTGGTTTTCTTTTCGGCCTCATCCCATTACCATTTTATTTAACCTTTATACTTTTGTCTTTACTTTGTACTTGCTGTTATATTTTTTACTAACCTGTTCTTTTCTAAATCATCATCATCCATTGTTAGCATGATAGACACCCTTCTCTGTTCGACCTTTCACAATTTTGGCTTCTATTTTTGTATTATTAGGTACTATTACTACCACTTTCCCTTCGCTCTTCTCCCTTCTTTTTAAATTCTTCCTATCCTTTTATTTTACTTTTCTTTTCCAATCGGGACTGGCATCTAAAGCCAGATCTTCGGACCCGGCATCTCGAGCCGTGGGCCGATCTCTCTCTCGTAAGTCGTTATGTCTCTTACCTCTAAAGGTGGACTTGACTTTCTTTATCGTGAATTGCCTACTCTACATGGCGCACGAAATCTTTGGGCCCGGCCTCTAAAGCCGTGGGTTCGATCTACTAGGGGTGACTACTATATCCCCCTTTCTTTATCTTTTTTGTTTCTCTATCCCTTTTTTATAGGCACTTGGCCTGATAATTTTTAATTGGTTTTAATGAGCGGATGACAACTCGTTAAACAAGCCTTCGTGTCATGAGCGGATGACAACTCATTGAAAACAAGCCTTCGTCGTGAGCGGATGACAACTCATTGAAAACAAGCCTTTGTCGTGAGCGGATGACAACTCTTTAAATAAGCCGACTGTTGGAGCGGATGACAACTCCTGAACAAAGCCTGTGGTCGCTTGGACTTAAACTCCTGAGTGTGCGTCATTAAATGTGAACCACATCTCCCCTCTCTGGATGAGGATAGAATGACAGAAGATCCTTGCATGGAAGAGGATGCCTGAATGTGTGGAGCGAAAAGTCCGACGGAAATTTTCTCGTGAAGGTCGAAAATTTTTTCTGGTTGGGGGAATAATGTAGCGTGTCTACCATGCTTACCATGATCACTCGCTCCATAGCATCTTCATACCATGTTTACCATCATCACTAGCTCCATAGCATCTTCATATCATGCTTACCTTCGCTATTCGTTTCATGGCATCTTTACACTATCCATAATATTTACCATTATTATTCGTTTTATAACATACATCTTCCAGTTTCATCGATTTTTATCAATTTTATAAAGTCTTATATTTGTTTACATACTTGACTTTGACATCTCTACTCATATTGTAACTCTTAATTTGCTTTGTGAAGCATAGAGCTATCCGGCCATGGAGTTTGGTCTCTACCTTTTCTCTAACTGGAGAAAAGATGTTATACATTTCTTTCTATTAGAAATCCTGGCCGGTTATCTTTACGCGATTACTTTTATAAATTTTAAATATTCAAAAGTTTGTTAGGAATTGGACTGTCACTTTGGAAATGGTAGGAAAAGGATCGTTTTTCTATAATCGTATTTTTATCTTCTCATCTTTATAATTTATCTCAAACTGTACCTAATGAAGTCTGCTAAATATAATATAAAAGTTCCTTGCGATTAGTTGGAAGGCATCACCGAGTGACTGAAGACGAACAGGGTGAGTCTGAAAAAGACGATGTGGTCTTGAGTGCCCAATATTGTACTAGTGGCGTAAGGTTTCATACCCAAGTCGAAGACGCTTCCTGATACGCCTGCTGCCCGTATTCAGTTTCCCGCACCTCTTACATGCGAGAATATGGGACTGCTGCATCTCACTCTGCTCAGGAGCAATCTAATGCCCTATCTACTGGACGATGATTCAATGGGTCGTGTGCAGAATCACCCAAATGACAACAACTGACCTTTTTCCCTTCCTACCTGGTTCCTACACGTCCTGCCAAGTGGCTTTATTTACTGCTTCGTTTGTACCTCTTCGGACTTTATTTAAAATAAGTGTTTTATACCTATTTATGTACATCACTTCATCATCATCCTCACCGTGTGACTGTCGCCATTAAAGAACCTACGTACCCGCAAGCTCTCTTGTTTTCTTTTCTATCTTCATTTCTAATGAAGTGTACGGGGGTCGGGGCCCCTCTGGACCCCCCGACTCCCGTAACACGACAAACTGAACAACTTTCTCTATGGGACCAACATCGAAATCGCAAAAAAAAAAATGTTTATATCCCATACATATTTTAGCTCTAGTCGATTTGTAGAGTATAGAACATCATTTTTTTTTTTGCGATTTCGATATTGGTCCCATAGTGAAAGTTGTCCAGTTTGATGGTCTACACCACCCCCTTAAAGGTTTATTTGTATTTTTGTAACACCTTGTATGTATAGGGTTTAGGAACCAGTACTGGTTCCAATTTTTTTCGACGCTTTAGTATCTTCGACTGTCAATCTTGACATATACTTTATCAAAGGGATTAAACCCTTAAAACCGTCAAACTTGGTGTGATTGTAAAGCAAACTAAGTTTTTTTTTGTTTTCAGAATCCAAAAGAGAGTTGTCATGAAACTGTTATTTATCCTCATCCTCGTTTGCCTGTTTGTCACCGTGATGTCCGACGGACATCTCCCCAGGGATCCTTGCCCAGAAGGATATTTGTATAATCCTCGCATCGGGTGTATGATCGTAGACTATCGTAGATTACCATGAAAGGAAATGATGCAAAAAAAAAATTATTAATAAAATAATTATGCAGTAGAAATAAATTATACACTTATTTTTTCCATTAAGTCTCGATATAACCTTTACTAAAATTAAAATTGGCCGAGTAAACTTTACTCTTGGATCAACTTATTTAAGGCCTCCGCTCATTGCAGCGATTTTATCGAGCGATAATATCGCTGCGATTTTGCGATAATTGTTTCCAGTACATTTTGTATGGGGACGCGCGCGATCCTACACACTGCCGCGATGCCTGCCTGCCCGCCTCAGCTGTAATGACCAACATTGCTCACTTGTATCATAATGTACTACATATATCTTCATTTCTACTACATTTCTGTTTTTGGGTTACTGTTATCTGTTTTCTTGCCAAATCTCGATTCAATAGGTGCAAAAATGAGCGAGTTATTGAGGTGGGGCATACAGACATACAGAATGGACGAAAGTAGGTTAAGGGTTCCATGTTTGACTACGGAACCCTAAAAAAATGAGCGCAGGTTAATGTTAAATTGTGCACAGACCACTATAGTCTGTTTAATGCAGACCAGCAGTGCGATTTTTGAAAATCATACGAGCGGTTCGGCAGTAGAAAGATGCATAAATCTCCATAGTAATTCTGACACTTTCTACTGCCGAACCGCTGTATGATTTTCAAAAATCGCACTGCTGGTCTTGCCTAATATTGAATATCTTTGGGCAACAATTCGGTATGTCAAGTTTTTTTTTGGAGGGCTGAATCGAAAACCATTTCGAGATAATTGTCTCACTAATCATATTTTCTATGTCAGAGATTTTAAAATAAAAGGATTACAGATATTTTTAATAAAATAACGTCATTTTTCGGTCCGTGCAGTGGCGTCACTGGCATACCTGTGAACTCCTGGTAAACTTAAAATCAACTTAAAATAACCGGCCATTAAGAAAAAAAAATACTTTCACAATGTCAGAATTTGACAATTGATGTTGCCGTATCTTTTTCCAGCATAGAGTTAGAAAGAGGAGGCAGGTTTTAATTTTTTTAAATACAGCTGTAGGTAGTTTTCCTCCACGGAGTTCGAATTATTTTCTCTCCACCATTTTTGCACTTAGAGATTACAGATCAAAATAATTTAAAAATTAAATTTATATTGATGAACTCGATGAATAGCAATAAGAATGAAATAGGTGTCTTAAAATTATGTCTTCTATCCGTAAAAAATATAAAAATGAAGACCAAAAAAAACTTGATATCCCGAATTTCCTACGGGCCGCCCTCCTTGAACCGGCCGACCTTAGCACTTGCCCATTTCGCCCTTAGGAGAATACGCCCCTGGAGTGCGATTTTTGAATCTCATTCGGTGAGCTCAGCAGTTAAAAATGACAAAATTACTATGGAGATACGCATCTTTCAACTTCTGATTTGACTTGCAAAATTCATACTTCAGGAGTGCGGTCTTTAAAGTCAAATCAGCAGTAGAAAGATGCGTATCTCCATAGTACTTTTGACATTTTCAACACGGACCTGAAAAAAAGACGGACGTAATCTCGTCTGATCACGAGTGAATCACCCATTTCTTTTGTGTGCGTGCTGTAACGCGGTACATAATGGTGACGGACGTAGGGCCTGCGCCTAGAGCTAGTGCATCTGTGTGAGTGTAGGTCCCTTGTAGAAGAAACGAAAATGTAGGACCTTGCATGCTTCGCATCTTTTTTTAGTGTCACACATTACGTCCGTCTTTTTTTCAGGTCATTACATTTCTTGAATTATTTGCGCAGTAACTCAGTATGTACACACCACGACTTTGCAGATTATTATTGTTTTCAATCAAACTGCTACACGCTACGAATAAGAATGTATAGAAGTGTAAATGAAGCTCAAAAAGTGGCACCAAAAAAAGTGTACCAAATTTTTTCTTTAAAAACTTTAGGTACCTAGCCGCCAAAACTCATACAAAATGTCTTTTTTCATTGGGTGCCAAAAATTATTTCGATTTTGTTTAGAGTTACTCTTCTCTAGGCTACACGTGATCGCAGTGATACAGTGACAAAATGCAAGAGTACCATATCGCCGCAATAGAATGGGACAACGTCATGAAGCGCGATATTCGCTCTATACAGGGTGTTTCATAAGTAACAATAAATTTTTGAAACTCATAAGGGGGTTGTTTAGACCGCCAAACTGAACAACTTTCTCTATGGGACCAACATCGAAATCGCGAAAAAAATAATTTTATATCCCATACAATATTATTTTAGCTCTAGTCGATTTGTGTATACAAGGTGTTACAAAACTACAAATAAACATTTAAGGGGGTGGTGTAGACCATCAAACTGAACAACTTTCACTATGGGACCAATATCGAAATCGCGAAAAAAAAATATTATGTTCTATACTCTACAAATCGACTAGAGCTAAAATATGTATGGGATTTAAAATTATTTTTTTCTCGATTTCGATGTTGGTCCCGTAGAGAAAGTTATTCAGTTTGACGGTCTAAACAACCCCCTTATGAGTTTTAAAAATTTATTGTTACTTATGAAACACCCTGTAGTATTGAACATACATTTTTTTTTTCGCGATTTCGATATTGTTCCCATAGTGAAAATTTTTCAGTTTGATGGTCTACACCACCCCCTTAAGTGTTTATTTGTAGTTTTGTAACACCTTGTATAGGTACCTACTGAGTAAGCTCAGTGCTTGCACCTAATATTTTCCTCGCTGTTGTGAGGTGAAAAGTTTTGCGTTTTGCTCGGCTGCAAAATTATTCTGCGTCTCGGTACCTTTGAAACCTTCGCTATGCTCAGGATTCTACATTTGAACCACTCGCTTCGCTCGCTTCAATCCTAGAGTCCTTCGCTTGCTCAGGTTTCAATATAAGTACTCGCGCCAAAAAACAACTTTGCAGCCTAGCTTATCAAATATCTATTCAGTTACGCCATACTTTTAAACGAAAACGTTGATAGGAAGCGTATTATGGATAGCAATAACCTATTTATGAACGAAAGCAATAATTAAATGGACATTTCGTTATAATTATTTGTGACGACAAAAACATGAGTTTCAAAAAGCTAGTATTTTTGGTAGCATCACTAGTGGTTGTAAGTATTTTAATTTTAATTTTTTTTTTTTCAATTTATTTACTAGCCTGGTTACTAGACCTTTTGGCTAAATCTTATTTTATTTTTAATTTCTTCTGTTTTCACATTAAAACGTTGGTATTCGACGTTTTTATGGTTCTTTGGAGTTCTTCGAGGCAATCGAAAGACGCAGGAAAAGCAGAGAAGTCCACAGGAAAGAGGTGAACCGACCGCTTTGCCGCGCTAAAATCACGGAACACTTTTCCTGTTTACGACCCATGCACCATCATATTTCACTGAACTATATATTGTTCACTTGCACGACACTTTGTTACGCAAAACAACACCAATTTTACGAACCAAAACTCACTATAAACAATAAAAATTCGATGAAATATGAGGACTCCAAACGTCAGCTACCAAAGCCCGCCAAAAACTCCAAGTATTTCTTTCTTTTTTTGGTGTTACTATTATCAGAAACCTTCGCATTTTATATCTTTTTTAAGGGGATGATCAGACCGTCAAAATGAACAACTTTCTCTATGGCACCAACATCGAAAAAAACAACCGTTCCTTATACAAAATTGCAAACCTACTCGAGCCAAAATGTATCATAATGTACCTATACAGCAATTCTTCTTCTTATCGTGTGGGCAAGCCCTGGTGGCAGAGTTTATTCAAACCGCCTTACGGCCTCTGACGTGGTTTTTTATGTAACGACTACTACCACCAGAGACAGTAGTCGGGACCAACGGCTTAACGTGCCATCCGAAGTACGGAATCGTCATTTTTTTCAGCCAACTAGGTGATTCAGCCTGCAAATGTCCAACTAACTAACTGTGGAAAAATCCCCAAAATTGATATAATCACTAGGGTGGAACACATTTGTATGAAATTTTTTTTTTTTTTAATTTTGATTTGGAATACCAGGTAAAAGTTGCTTCATATAATTGTAAATAACACCCCTTAATTTGGAAGTTCTAGCTAGACATCTTGAGCTCCCGCCATAGACATGATATTTCATTTTTTAAGTTTTAATAGACGTTTTGTATAGTACACTCTGTAAGCAAAATAATAAGTAAATATAATATTTTAAGCCTGTAAATATTAAAATAAAGTATATTCTAGTTAATAGAATCAATTATTTCAAAAGTGAACACAGGTTCAGAAAGTTATGTCTGTATGAAAAACTTCATTATTTACATCAAAAATCCTTTTTCGGCTCAAACTTTGGCATGATCTTTCGAGATGCAAATTTAGACTTAATGAATGCCTCTCTTCTTGTCTTGTCGCATACACTTAGAGCTGATTCTGTTACATCTTTTACTGATCTTTCCACAGCCTGGGTGTGGCAAGGCAGTCTCATAAACTCCAAAACAGCATCTCCTCCATTTCCAATTAGAACTTGTTACTGCTCGTCGGAAATATGCATCAGTATTTGGGGTTAATATATATTTTGTTGTCAGTCAATCAATTATATGTAAGAACTTTCATTTAAGTTCCCTTTTGGCACCACTAAGATGCGCAAACAGAATTTTTATTCACTTGACGAGCCGTAAAAATGCGTCTTGTGGCGTGTTCTCTAATGTGCTTACGTAAATCTATTATCATACTCAACAACAAGTTTTCTGAATGAGCAAAGCAACTATTTCGACTTAAAACAGGGGCCTACTATCGCTAACAACTCTTCGGATAAATATCTAGTGCTGTTAATGAGCTTCCATAAATGTTTTGAACCATCTTTGCAGGATGAATGTTTTGGTGGCAAACCAGACAGGAGTGTATGATTTTACGACAAACGTTGCTAAAGTCACAAGATTTTGTTGTGGATTTTCCGTAGAAATATACAAACGCACTATAAGATTAGCTCTTGTCAACCAACGGGCATGGGATATGGCTTACCTGGGCTTCTGTGTAATAAATCAGGAGGGCAGGATCCATTTATAACAGCAGTAGTAATTTCTTGTAAATATTTCACGAATCACGCCCCCTACCCCTCCCTGTATTTGTGTTGGTTCCATCACAACCAACAGCCATTAAACTTTCTGGTGATATCTTTTCAGTCATCAAAAACTGTGGATAGCTCTTTCAATATTTCTTGCACTGCCCGATGTTGGAACCATATACCCAACATATACAGAAATATTTGAAATATTCGATTGCAACAGCTAGTTACATATATTTGAATATGTTTTAGAATAAAATAAAACTATTTCAAAAAATTCTGTACTATTTTGTAGGCCGCGCAAATAACCCCTAAATTGAAATTTTTTTAAATGTTTGATGTCTTGGCGGGGGCTTTTACCTTTGTCTGATAATATTTATATTTTTAATGGAGGTAACTGATGGCCACTGGCAACTAAATACAACTATTCCAAATATAATTTGAAGAAAAAAAAAATTCGTTCCACCCTAATAATCACTAGGTAGGTGTCCCCTGTGGGAATTGAACCCACGACCTCCGTGTCAAGACTCAAGAGCCCAATGCTCTTAACATTAGACCACGGCAGTTAAGAAGCAGTTAAGGAGGATAAAGAAGGACCCTGTATAATTATACACTATGGCTTATAAAATCGTTAGCAAAATGTTCAGGGGTGGTTCAGACCATCAAACTGAATAACGTTTATTACTTAATGGGAGCAAACATGAAATAGCAGAAAAAAATCTAGAGCGGTAGAGAGCCTGTATAGACGCGCACGGCTGCAGGCGCGGGCGCATGCAGCGTGCCGTGAGACGAAACAACAACAACATACCGCACCCTCTCGCACGATTAGCAGCGTTCAACTTCTAATAGTTCAAAGTCCAAACAGGGTAACCTGACCTGTCGCCGTGTGTACCTACGCAGGAGTGAGGAGAGTCTATGTCCATGTATATGCATGGCATATGCATGCCTCTTCTCTCAAATTAGTTTAAGATGGATCTGCATAGGAAGCATGTCACCGTGATACAGCGCTATCACACCTTCGCTATCTTTGATACCACGCATAGCATGCTACGGCTTCTGGTAGTAGGGTACCTAGTATTAAACATGAACTATAGTTGGAAGCAAAGAGTGACCGACCTCAGTCTCGCTGTCAGAATACTATTTTCATGCCGCCATCAAACTGATAACTGACTTGACAACGCCATCTGGTGGTTCACCATTTCAGTTTGGAAAGTGTATATATACCTAGGTCCAAAACAGAATCACCTGTAAAAATAATGATGATGGTCTCCATGCTACAGTATATTAACACCTAAGTTCCTACCTACAAAGTTTTAGTTAAGTACCTACCTACCTATACCTAATCGATATTTTAACTCTTCTAGCTAACCACGGCTAGACGTCTTCCCAGGCCAATCTTCGTCCCTGTCCCATCACCATGCCCACCAATAGAAATCACAGTGATCGCTGATGGAAAGCCATGTTGTTCACCACCACCTTGTTGCTGCAACGAAGAACTCCTGCCAATTTGTACGGAACTTATTCTGCCGCCAATTTCTGCGGAATTACCCTGTGGTTTGGGATATCTTCCGGCAGCAGCGCCTTTAGTAGCAGCTGCTTACGGTCCTAAATATGGTATTTCGAATGCTGCCTGTTCCTGCTCCCCGTGCATACCTGTTACTTCATTCGGTGGCGCTACTCTAGCTACGCCGGTCAATCCTTGTTTAGCTTCGTGCGTTAGGCCTATTATTTTGTAGTAATTGTTCAATAAATAAAATTTGTTTTCAAATTTAATAGTTTGTTTCATTATTTTAGTATTTTTTGTTTGTTTTATTCAATGAACTGGCTGTATGGGCTACTAAATACTTGCCTTTAAATATTGTGAAATTTAAAAAAGTTAAACTGTCAAAGATGCGGTTTTGTTGCAGATCAAAAGAGTTTGTTATAATGGGAAAGAGGGGGAAGCTCTAGAATCAAAAAACCTAAGCACGCTTTGACTTGTCAAAAAAAAATAGTGAAATCGGCAGGCGGATTTTTGTCTGCGGCATTTTTTAGCATTTTTCCAATAAAATAGTGAAAGTTTATTGAAATAACATCAAAATGGTTGAAGCGCAAAAGTACAGGATCGAGCAGGAGATGACGAACATGGTTAACGAATTGGACCGAACTTATTTACGTAAAATGCAAGTGAGTTGAGGTTATAATTTCGCTATCTTAGAATCTTATGCAATAACAGTGATTATGACGGAATAATGTTTTGATGAATTAAACTGGAATTAAAATGATAGGAATTTCAAGATTACACTGACTGGAATTTCATATTATTTCTGAAATAGACATTAAAAGATTCGCTTTCCTACAAGTCACTAAAGTACGTAAGTACTATATGTTTAAAAGTAAAAGTATAAGATAACAATCTTAGAAAAGACGAAGTGGAACGTGATAGACAGCTTCCGCCATCTATAGGTGACATTACGAAGCACTATGTGTTGAAATTTGGGTTCGTATCTAAGCTGGAGCGACAGCGCGCTACACCTCACCGCTGCGCTGTAGTAGTGAGAGATTTCGCCCATATCAAACACTGTCTTGTTGGTCTAGTGGTCTAGACAACCGGCTCACGATTTGAGCTTATGGTTCGAGCCTTGTGTCGGCCGGCCGTCCTTTTCTATTTATTTATCAATGTGGCTCCCCCTTCCGCTAATAAGGGGCAACAACAAAAATTAAGCTGTTCTAAAAACCCAGGTGACTTACCTATCTATAACCAATATACATGTTTAAAATAACAATGTGAATTACCTTGTAGGACCATGGGATAACTTCACTTGGTTGAGAAAGCAATGTAGACTTTATGTAAAGGAAACAATCATTTGAATGACTCGAGTGAAGTTCGTGTGATTGAGTGACGTCACATTTGCGAGCGAGGTCATGCACATTGTTATTTTAAACTGATAGTACACACGGCGACATCAAGCTATACAAAACCAACTTATGCTGGCCGTGCGTAGTCGAGTAACATATAACGTAATTACGTAGATATCAAGCTTTGAAATTATTCATACAAATTTGCAAAGCCTTGTATATCTTCGTAATTATATTATAAATTGTACTTCACTAATTGTTATCAAATATCTCGAAACGATATAAGAATAGACTAGCCAATCATGTTAATGAGCTAGCAGTTGCACTAACAGACAACAGTAATGACATAAAAAGGCTAAAGCGACTCAACATACACAATCTAGACATTCCTAGAAGGCAACAATAAGGGAATACCCTCCACTGGGAGCTGGTTAATTCCACAAATCACAATCATCATTCTCATGATCTGCTTATAGTGTCAGCACTGATTGCAGATAGTAAATAAATAACAAACAAAACAAAAAAAATTGTACTTAAATGTTATTTCAGACATGCAATCTAGATTTTCTAAGCTATTTTTCCATATATATAAAATATTAGTTTTAATAATATCCTCTATGTGTGTTCTGTGTCAATGTTTTGTATGAAATAGACAACTCTGCAACCATCTTAAGAGAAGGACTTTAGAATTCTGTCAGTCAGTCACAGAACTGTTTTATAAGTATAGATAGATGTAGTTGTAAGTATGTATAACATTTATAAGCACATGTAGGCTGATCTTATCGTGCGGGCAGCAAGCCCTGGCGTTAGAGTTTATTCAAACCGCCTTACGGCCTCTGACGTGGTTTTTAAGTAACAACTACAACCACCAGAGATAGTAGCCGGGACCAACAGCTTAACGTGCCATCCAAAGCACAGGATCATCTTTCTTATCAGACAAACAGGTGATTCAGCCTGAAATTTCCTAACCAACTGGGGAAAAACGCAAAAAGTGATATATCACTAGGGGGGACTCCTAGTGGGAAGTGAACCCACAACCTCCGTGTCAAGAGCCCATGCTCTTGTAAGTAGTATAATCATAGACATATTACTCTAGCGATAGACTTGCCCTTACATAGAAGCAACATGTTCCACTTGAATGAGGTGTACACACCTGATTGATGTTCCCGAGTTCACTTCGTCACTATGGCAATGACAGACCGCAATGTGTCATTTTGTGTTGTTTTGTGTGACATGTTGTTTGTTTGAACGAGCTTGTCTATCTCTAGAGTAATATGTCTATGACTATAATTGACAATAATACACATTGACATTCAATTAAATTAAAGCCTGACCAGAAATATAAAAAACCTGGTTTGGGGGCGCTGCGATCGACTATAACCTTTAATGTCAGTGTTCCAAGTACAAAAATTTGTTCCAAGGATTTTCCGCATCATGGCGAGGTTTTTTATATTTCTGGTCGGGCTTTAAGTAGGTACTTATATAAAATTGACACTTTATTGACTGACTTGTGTTTTTCTGGTTCTTATTATAGATGGTAATAATTATGACATTGTATCTTATTTAAATTTAAATTCTGTACAAAAGTAATAAGTGATAATTTAATCTCAAACTCTCTCTCAAATATGGCAGTGCCCCGACGGGGTGCAACATGTCTAAAGGACTATAAATAATGTATTTAGATCTATGACAACCATGTGGCTTTATTTTTTTTTACATATGACAAAAAGAGGAAAATCCATCATGGACATCTGGGAAGGAAGACCCAGATAGTGCCGGACTCCTACCGGCCAAAAACCTCAGTTTGTCATTCCTCTTGTCTCCGATGAGATTGTTCGGAGAATCTTTTCTATCAATGACTAGATTTAGAAACATTTCAAGTTTTTCCTTTTATGAAAAGGGGAGCTTATTCTAATCAGTCTTCATTTTTTTCTATTTTACTTAACAATTTTAAATGAAAGAGGATCTTATTCTTAAGAGTAAATTCCTAATTTAATTATAAATAGACACATTACGGTAGATCTTTTTTTTTAGAATCTTTAAGGTTTGCGGTTCATTCTATTCTCTTTCCTAAGTACTAACCATGTGGCTGGCTGATGATGATAATGTACTCTTACAGGGAGACATGCACAGGTGTGCTGCGAAGTGCTGCGACGATCAGAGTTCCTCGCTGGAGAGAGTGCATGGCTGCATAGAGAACTGCACCACACCACTGAACCATGCCAACAATTACGTTCAGGTTTGTATATTGTTTTATATTTGACTAGAGCAGTGGTGGCCAAGATGTCGACCACGGTCTACACGGACGCCCGTGGTCGACTTTTATGGTAGTCTCGCAAAGAGATTAAATAACTAAATTAAAGACGAAAAAAATTTACAATAATATGTCTATCAAAATCAGGCTATTCATCATTCATTGCTAAACCTGTTCCGGTTGAAGGTAGACCGCGCAATGTATAAAGTTTGGTCACCCCTGGACTAGAGCTTACCCGCGACTTCGTCTGCACAAATTACACACCAAAAATTGTTTATTAGTAACAAAACTATATGGGTGAATTCATTACGTGAATTTGAACAACTTTCCCTAAGGAACATGGGTCGAAAAACGATAAATTTTTTTGGACTTCCCATGGAAAATCGATCGGCCGATCCGGACTTTTCAACAATTTTTCTCATTTTTCGACCCATGTTCCTTAGGGAAAGTTGTTCAGATTCACGATCTGTAAACATACACCCTTAAAGTTACGTTACCTTGTGGTGTTTAGGTACCAGATTTTAAGTCTGATCATAAGCTATCAAACAAAAGAAGTTTCATCAATATAGGTTCAGTAGTTTTTGCGTGAGGCTGTTACAAACATACAAACAAACAAACAGACGGACAAAGATTCTAAAAAAGGTTGATTTAGAGTCCGGGATACCTATAATCCATATCGTAATCTTTTTCATGTACAGATTATCTTCAATGTACAGACACACTTGTGTTACAGTTTTTAATAGTTATAAGATTTACGTGTTCTTTTGCTTATAGGTCATTCCAATACGAACCCGTCCTTCAGACTTGCATTGCAGCGTGACTCCTTTATATTTCTGGTCAGGCTTTCTATTCTATTATATTTTTAAAAATATGGCTGCCATCTTTGGTTAATGATGATTTTACCAATGTCGCGTTTTTATAGCAAAAGTGCTTGACGTTGTACGGTTATATTGATATTTTGGTGACTACAAGGGTTGTTCTTATAAAAGAACAATATCCTGAGCTTGATCACTGGAGTTCCACTGTAGGCCGGGGATGTGGCAACCGACGCACACGTGACCGCCCAATAGCAGACCCACAAAGCAACTCCCTGGTCAGGCTTTAACACGTTTATAATCAATAATTTTTTTAAACAATGTCATGTTTATTATATTACAGAATGAAATAAGCACCCTTCAGAACAGGCTGCAGAGGTGTGTGATGGACTGCAATGATTCCGCCAGAGACAAACTCGGACCTGATCCTAGCCAGCAAACTGTAAGTTATTTGCAGAGTCCGGAATTTTGGTAGCACTTTTAATATGTCAAAGGGATTGCACGTTTATCGACTTCCGATTGTGATTTTTTTGACGTGCTAGTATAGTGTTTGTAAAGTTGTGCAAAGTAGTCACTTTTGGCCCCTTTTGTTACTTAAAAAAGTGGACAGCCTTGCTATAGTGTGGCTCCGTCTATGCTTTAGTATAAAGAGATCCTTCCTCTTAGAACTTATCCAAAATTTGAATAAATAATACAAATAACCAGAGTCCGGAATTTTGGTAGCACTTTTAATATGTCAAAGGGATTGCACGTTTATCGACTTCCGATTTTGCCGATATACAGGGTGAATTTAATATCACTGACCACAAATCATTGACCAAGCCCTTACAACCAAATAATAATATTAATACCTCCAGATTTCTTTTCCTAACCAATATAAACTAATCAAAACTTTGTTCTTCCACAGATAGACAAATGTACGATAGCCTTCGAGAAGTGCGCGGTTGTGTGCGTAGACAAACACATAGGTTTACTGCCTAGTATGATGAAGACTATGAAGCAAGTGCTTGCTAGTGGGAAACCTCCGCCGATGAGTAACCACTGAGTTTCTAGTGGTTAACTTTTAATATAAGACGGGAGGCATCCGGTTGTTGACTTTTGACAGTGACAATTCAAAGTACATTGCTGAGAATGCTAGGACACATGAAGCAGTAACCAGCAATGTTCTCTGAATTGTCATTGTCAATTCGCTGGGTGAATACAATAACGGCACAATTCAAAAAAAAAATTGTATTCACCCAGCGAATTGTCACTTATCGCGTTTATTAAACAGGCCCCAGATGTCATGAAAATGTACAAAAATTATGATCAATCTTTGCACTGTACAATGGGTGTAAAATGGGTAAATTATTTTAGAGAGTGTTTCAGACCGCCAAACTAAACAACTTTCACACTTTAAGGCTTCCGCACATTGCAGCGATTTTATCGAGCGATAATATCGCTGCGATTTTGCGATAACTGTTCTCAGTACATTTTGTATGGGGACGCGCTCGATCCCACACGCTGCCGCGATATTATCGCAACCTGACGCAATCTCTTTCGACTACATTCAGTGGTGGCGCAACTGGCGCATGCGTGACGCGAATCGCGGAATCGCTGCAGTGTGTAAGGTGTCGCGATATCGCTGTCGATAATATCGCTCGATAAAATCGCTCGATAATATCGCTGCAATGTGCGGAGGCCTTAAATGAACATCGAAATCGCAAAAAAAAATAGCTATTCCATAGATTTGCGTTGAATAGGGATTGCTGGCTTAAGAACCTATGTGAATGGTTAGATATTGACATCACCTCACTGTTCTTGGGTCTCGTATCGTGCGGCAAGGGCTGACGAAAGCTGGCGAAAGCCTTCTTAAATCTTATGTCGGCCCTGGAGTGGACTAGAGCACGTGACTACTACCGGAAACTACCAAACAGTACCAAAAACTACCAACCAGTAACAAAAATCACCATCCAGTAGGTACCAAAAACTACCAACAAATACGAAGTTTGTTCGAGCATGTGTCTTTTTTGCTCTAATGTCCTTTCGCGCAAATGTCTTAAGCGCAAGAGTCCTTCGCGCATTTGTCTTTTGCGCAAATGTCACAGATTCCGAATAGCTACAATGATAGCTAACCTCTGCACCGGTCGAAGATGACATCACAAGAAGAAGCCTTTGACTATGGAAAAACCAATATTTTTTACGATTTCGATATTGGGTATAACCTTTGACTATTTAATATAAGGACCAGCCTTGCGGTAGCATTTTCCCTCTGCCACGCTATAAGAACAATTGATCATGTGCATTTACATTAAATTATATACCTTATCACTAAACGAGACAGCATATAATTGCGAAACAATAATTTCGAACTTAGAACGTTTCGGGTTCACACGAGACTACTTTTCATGATTTTTAACATTCAAAATTAGAATCTAAAGTTATGGGGAATAAAATCCAAAGTTGTGGATTGCATGTTACCTCGCCCCCCGCAAAAAGTGGCAGAAATGTTTGTTAGTAGAATTACACGCGTATCTAGTCCACATATTAGTAGTCAAAGGGTAAAACAGACAATAAAAGAGTGAATCTTCCTCTCAAAACTCAATGTGTGTAAAATTTGATTTAATTTTGACTGTACCTACTGAAGTTAGAACATAGAACTGTACCTAGAGGTTAATTTTTGGTCATTTTATCATGTTTCGGCTGTTATTTTGAGCATGATAAAACAATGTTATGTAAAATCTGATCAGAAGAATAAAACCTTAATTTGAGGCGCTACAATCTACCTTTTAAGAGTCTTTTTACCGTTCAGTGGCACCCTCATCACAATATTTAAGATTTCTTAATCAAAAAAACCTAAAATGAAAAATTGCTACTATTACTCATTACAAAAGCCTAAAAGCTATTTTTATATATACTTAGGTACTACCACAGCATAACTATAGTTTTCACAGTATGGCAACGCTCTTGATACGCCGCGCCCCGCCGCCGCGCGGTTTATTACGTTGTAATGCGCAGTCAATCCCAAAATCTTCATACAGATCTTGGGAAAATCCGCGCCGCCCGCTTCCCCGCAAGGTCAAGGGTGACAGCTACAATAGATCTTTGCAGGTCGCGGTAGCTATTGGTCATTGACCAAGCTCTTACAACCAAATAATAATACCTCCAGATTTCTTTTCAGAACCAATATAAACTAATCAAAACTTAATCCTCCATTAAATGTCTTGCTAGCTTTAAAAGTGACAGCGAGAGATTTAATGGAGGATTATCTTTAATGAGCGTTTCTGCAACTGAGTGTTGGACACTTAACTGTCATTTCATACAAATTGGGAAAACTGACAAGATGTATGCCTCACACTCAGTTGCAGAAACGCTCATTAGAGTTGATCCTCCATTAAATCTCTTGCTGTCACTTTTGTCTTGTTGACGCAGTAAAAACTAGCAAGAGATTTAACGGAGGATTAACTCTAATGCAAGTAATAATAAAAATAATAACATTTCTGCAACTGAGTGCAAGTATTTTGTAAGAATAGCATTTAGGTTTTTGTAGTAAGTTGTAGTAACACTTTTTAATTTTACCCCGACCACGTGTTGGTGGTCCGCCCATGCGCCATATTGTATGCTGTACCTATGTACTTTTACATGATAATTAACTAGTTATGTAATATTTTTGTTGTTACGTTTGTTGTACAAATGTATAGTTTAGAAAGAAATAAATGTTATAGATATCTAAAAATGTTGTCTCGAATTTTCTCTGCGCCATTTGAACTCTGTAGTCAAATCATATAATCAAGTCTATGAAAGACCGGCCAAGAGCGTGTTGGACTCGACCATGATAGGGTTCCGTATTTCCGTAGCCATTTTACTCGTTTGTAAGTGGGTAAAAAAACGATTGGGAGCAGCTCAATAAGCTTGGTCCCCTATTAATTACATCTGTTTTCTGTTTTCATGCCAAATTTCGATTCAATAGGTTCAAAAAGAGGCGGGCGGGGTATACCCAGACAGACAGAATGGACGAAAATTCCTTGTTTGACTACGGAACTGTCAAAATAACAATATACTTCACACAACAGATTTCACAAAGAATGCAAAATTTTCTTTCTTGTTTTCTTAATTCTTCGCTGGCAACAAGAACTTGTATAAGGCACCTTCCTATCTACTCGTGACCCAATAACCGATAAAACAAAACCAAACGTGTAAATATTTTATTTAGACATACTATAGAAAGTATTGCATTAATTTCTTCTATTATCACTTATATAGAACCGTATAAAAGCATATAAAATTAGGTGTTTCGATCTATTTCTGTAAAGATGCGGCCAGGGAAAACTGTGTTTATATTGTTGGCTGTTGCGTTTGCTTGCGTAAGTATAATTCTACCTTTTTCATTAGCAGTGTAGCTTATAATGGACCACCCTATGTCTTCTCGTATATTTCTTACGAGGTGACTAAGGGATGGGCGACGCAGAGTGGGTAGGCCCCCCACTAGGTGGGCTGACGACCTGGTGAAGGCGGTGGGAACCCGTTGGATGAGGGCAGCGCAGGACCGGTCGTTGTAGCGATCCTTGGGGGAGGCCTTTGTCCAGCAGTGGACCCGAGGCCATCGCCTGAAATTATGATTACTAAGGGATGAGGTTATTTGTGAAATGTTTTTGTGGGCTTGGGTGTAGATACGGGGAGGGCATACTGCAGAAAAATTACTTTATTGGTTTCAAATTTTGATAACTCTCTTTCAAAATTACAGGCAAACGCTAGACCACGGCTATCCCCTATACTAGCCAACCTTCTTGGTGTCAACTTACCTGGCCTTGGATGTGGCCCACTTCTAGAACCAGGATGCGGATACGGCTCTATTCTAGAATCCGCTTACGGATACGGGCCAATAATAGAACCTGGATGCGGTTGCGGCCCGATTCTAGAACCTGGGTGCGGTTGCGGCAGAGGTGTCATTGATGTACCATACTTGGCATCCAGTCCTTGTGGATGTGGACGTGGATATGACGTCCCATATGTGGGAGGATGCGGACCAGTGAGAGATTGCGGTTGCGGTGGCGTAATCGATGTACCATATTTGGGACCGAGCCCTTGCGGGTGTGGTCTTGACTTGCCTTACGGGATACCTTCCTTACCCAACTATGGATATCCTTATGGTTCACCAGGTTGCGGATACCCAGTGATTGATGTGCCAACTTGCGGACTTCCCCCTGTAGTCGATCTGGGATATTTACCACCAGTAAAGTCTTGTGGATGCGGGTATCCCAGTATTGAAGTACCGTACAGTCCTTGCGGATTTGATCTGCCTTATGGTTATCCGGTAATAGATGCTCCGTGCGCGCCGTCTTGTGGGTGCGGCGGGTTAGGGGCATCATCTTGTGGTTGTGGCGGGTCATCTTGCGGAATAGGGGCGCCATCTTGTGGATGTGGAGGGTCATCTTACGGATTAGGGGCGTCAGCTTGTGGTTGTGGAGGGTCATCTTGCGGATTAGGGGCGTCATCTTGTGGTTGTGGAGGGTCATCTTGCGGATTAGGGGCGTCATCTTGTGGTTGTGGAGGGTCATCTTGCGGATTAGGTGCGCCATCTTGTGGATGCGGAGTCACATCTTTGCCACCACTGCCTCCAGTGGTTGGGTGTGGATGCCCGAATTATTTGAGACAAGTGTGCGTTCAACCTCCTTTCTTGTAAATCAAGTTAGAAAAAACCTAACTAATAAACCTATCCACAAACTGAGAGCGGATGGTCAAAAAGGCGACGTCCAAAACATTTTTGTAGATTCCTCACACTCATTAAATTATAGTATTTCAGACCACAGACAGTAAATCCATTTGTGGGTATTAGTAGGTCTTATGAACTAACTATGTAAGTAACATTCAATTACAATTAAAATTAAAAGCAAATGGCATGAAATAAAATACTTAAAGCCTGACCAGAAATATAAAAAACCTGATTTGGGGGCGCTGCAATCGACTATAACCTTTAATGTCAGTGTTCCAAGTACAAAAATTAGTTCTAATGATTTTCCGCAACATGGCGAGGTTTTTTATTTTTCTGGTCAGGCTTTACATTCATTCAAAAATCATTCAATCAAAATTACTTTGAACTGTGCTAACGTGACGCCAGCAACAGCGGTTATCGCGATAGTCCAACCTGTCAGCGATCATGGACAGGATGCAATGGCCTCTGGCAATATCTACTCGACTTAAATGTAGGTATGAGTCGGCAGATTTCTTTTACGAATTCAGGCTTGCTTCCTATTTTCCTTCCTGCATATTAAAAGTTCAATTTGATGGTCTACCTACTCTGTAGACTCTACACACCCCTGAAAATTTCGAAACTAAAAAAAAATTACAATCATACTGGCACGGACCTGAAAGAAATACGGACCGAGTATTGGACTAAAAAAATATGAAGCATGCAAGGTAATACAATCTCGTTTGTTCTACAAGGGACCTACACTCACACAGATGCACTAGCTCTAGGCGCAGGTCCGACAACCAGTCACCTTATGTACCGCGTGACAACACGCACACAAAAGAAATGGGTGCTTCACTCATGATTAGATGACATTAGGTACGTCTGGTTCTTCTTTTAAGTCTGTGCATACTGGGTGATTTTTTATACCGTTTCGAAATTTTCATGGGGTGGTGTACCCTACTCTGCCGTGATACGGTAAAAGGCGGCTAAGTTGTATGAGACTCCATATCACTTGGCCGCCTTTTACCGTATCAGGGCA
This sequence comes from Agonopterix heracliana, assembly GCA_963693445.1. Lineage (NCBI taxonomy): Eukaryota > Metazoa > Arthropoda > Insecta > Lepidoptera > Depressariidae > Agonopterix > Agonopterix heracliana. The sequence continues at coordinate 2,524,576 of OY856334.1, forward strand.
GTACTGTAGAGTCTACGCTCTACGCCTTAGACCATAAAATTGAACAAAATCAAAATCGCGAGAGAAAAAAATCTACTGTTCCATATATTTGGCTCAAACAGGTTTGCAGTTTTGTATGGAACAGCTGATTTCTCTTTCGCAATTTCGATGTTGGTGCCATAGAGAAGGTTGGTCAGTTTAATGGCCTTAGCACCCCCTTAAAAAGTGTCAGCATAATATTACGAAGGACCCTATACAGGATGTAAGGAAAAGTATCATTAACCTTTAAACCACACTCTACCTATCAAACTGAACAACTTTTACTATGGGAGCAAAACGATCAAAGCAAAAAACGGTCAACTCTCCCATACTAATATACTGCAATACTTAGGTAGGTACCTACTCGACGCAATCGTATGGGACAGCAGATTTTTTTTTGCTCTGATCGTTTTGCTCCCATAGTAAAAGTTGTTCAGTTTGATGGGTAGAGTCTGTGGTTTAAAGGTTAATGATACTTTTCCTTACACCCTGTATAGAAAATTCACAATTCACATTTAAAAAATCATAACTTCTAAATTACAAAACATCGCGGAACATAGGTCTACATGGTGTGAGGAATCTAAAAAAAATTTTGGACGTCTCCGTTTTGACTACCCTTAGAAGGGGGTATCTCTCCCTACCACCAGTTTTAATCTCACCCCCGCTTGGAAGGAAGCGTGGTGGAAAATGTAGCCAATTCGGCTGTTCCAAAATAAGACACTGTGATGTGAATACCTTCGGTGAATACCAAATTTTTGCCCCTTTTTACCAATTGGTTTTATTTTGGAATAGCCGAGGTTACCACTTGTAAATTCCCATTTGTATGAAATAGCAAAAAAGGAAATGAGAGTCACGTTGCAGGGTTTGCCTCGAACACTTGTCTCTCGCGTGATGTTCGCGCGGTTCGCGTCTCAGCCTGCCACGAGGCTCCAAAATCCTTCTCAGTTGTTCTTACTCAAAAACAATCCTCGAGATTGGATAGACACTCCCTCAAACTACTTGACACTGGCGAAATCTAACAAGAAAACGCCATTAAATAAAAATAGAATAGAAAAAAGGAAATGCGGTCGTGCGATTATGTACCTACCTACCTCTACAGGTGTTAGGGTAAACAGTTGCATTTCTTTAAGGGGTGATTGTACCCATAATACCGAACAACTTTCCATAAGAAACTAATAGGAAATTCGCAAAAAAAAAGACTTTTCATGCAAACGAAACGTTCGATCAGCTGAGATTACATTTAGTCTATTTTTTTTTTATAATTTCCTATACCTACGTTTCATAGGGAAAGGTGTTCAGTATCATGGGAACAATCACCCCTTAAAGTTATGCAACTGTTTACCGTAAAATCCTGTATAACTGTGATAAACAGTCTTGTTTGCAAAGATTTGTAACTAATATTAAATGATTTTAATAAAACCTCTTTGCCTATACAATTTAATTGTTTTATTCCCTTGTTGCTCATAGCATTATATGTGTATTATGTATACCTACCTACTAATATAAGATATTAGTGTTTACCCGCGACTTCGTCCGCACAAATTATATACCAGATTTTAAGTCAGATCATAAGCTATCAAACAAAAAAAGTTTCATCAAAATCGGTTCAGCAGTTTTTGCGTTATGCGCGAACAAACAAACAAACAAACAGACAGACAACATTTCTAAAAAAAAAGGTTGATTTCGAGTCAGGGATACCTAAAAACCATATCGTAATCTTTTTTTTGTAAATATCTTAATTGTACAGACACACTTCAGTTACAATACCTAGTTTAGATTAGATAGGTAAAACCTTGGTATAGTATACCTAGTAGAAAATTGTTATACTGTAGCTAATTATTACCAGCAACCAGCAGGAGTTTCCATCTCGGTGATAAATAATTATAGGTAATTTTATATTATTTATTGGTTTGCTCTTGACCTCTATCTAGTCTCAGGACAAAGATGGGGTCGAAGATGTAGCGAGCTTACCCAGAAGTGCACTGGCACTCCTGCACATCGACGGAACGCAGCAAGCTGCTTTGTGCCAGACTCCGGCAGGAGGATGGCCGCGAGCCAGGCGGCTCCTTGCGGAGCCTATCCACACCGCTGTGGGGGATCGTTCAGCCGCCACCACAAACTTGGTGCTTGTGATGCCGTTGCCCGGCGTGGACCGCTAGGAGTTAGATCCCCAATCACACCAATTAATGGTAATTCTATAATATCTTCGTAATTATGTTATAAATTGTAAATGTTAAGTATTTGATACGCGCAATAAGTACCTATAGATTTTCTAAGCTATTTTTCCATATTTATAATAAAACATTATTTTTATTAATACCGTCTACGAGTGTTCTACGACAAAGTTTTATTTGAAATTGACAACCCTGCAACTCTGCAACCACCTTAATGGGATATAATTCAGTTCGGAGGGTGCTCCATACTAACGTACTATGGTGATATTTTCAATACTAACCAATTAAAGTCAATGAAATTTTGCAGACACAATCTAGTAACAAATTTCTATGTTTGTATGGAGTCAGATTTTCGTTAAAATGTATAGTTTTAAAGTTGCAGTGCCTCAAAGATTTCCATACGAAACTGAAATTAATCCTAGCATAGAAACTGTATATTTTAACGAAAATCTGACTCCATACAAGCTAGATTTGTTTCTAGATTGTTTCTGTAAAATTTCATTGACTTTAATTGGTTAGTATTGAAAATATCACAATAGTACGTTTGTATGCAGCGCGCATTTTCGCTCTCGGAATAAAATTCTCTTAGGAAAAGATGTTCTGTATCATGGGCTTAGATCAAAATAAAATTAATGGATAGGCCTAAAGCGCTGTAAGTTGAAGCACTCTACTGGTGCACTTGGTCCATACAAACTAGCGCCATTATCTATCAAATCTAGGGAACTTGCATACAAATTTGAAGTAAACCTTTCATTAGTTTAGCCTCATTTTTCTGGTTTGAAATGTTCGCGTAAGGCCTATCCATTAATTTTATTTTGATTTAAGATCATGGGTACAATAACCCCTTAAATTAATGCAACTGTTTACCCTAACACCCTGTTATTTTAACAAAAATCTGACAAATTACAGCTTGGCAAAAAAGTCGTGATAAAAAATTAGGGCGCTGCCTCCACGCAAGAACGTCAAAATCACGCATAACCTGGCAACACCACCATACTAAAATTTTAGTTCCACCTGTCACCACGATCATCACTTTTTTGCCAAGCTATAACTTTCTAGATTGTTATAACAACTTGAGTTTTTTACCTAGTTTAAGTAACTAGGTAACTAAATGTTTTGTTTAGAAGTTAAAAAATACGATTGAGGGCAGCAGAATTGGCTCGCCACCCTCTTAACGAATAGACCGCCATATTATGCGACATCACCATGCGTGCGATTTTTGAAACTCATAGGTAGGTAACGTTGAACTCAGCAGTTGTGAATGTCAAAATTAACTAACTACGGAGATTGCATTTTTCTACTGCTGATTTGACTTTTAAAAATCATACTTCAGGAGTGCGATTTTTGCAAGTCAAATCAGCAGTAGAACGATGCATATCCCCTTAGTAATTTTGACATTCTCAACTGCTAAGTTCAACAGTTCAACGTAGGTTTCGTGAGTTTCAAAAATCGCACACCAGTTCGTAGTTAGTCAATTATAATTAATCTCATTTAGGTAATTGATCTCACTGCATGTCTATGAGTAGATAAGAAATTGCATCACAAAGCTAATCATCAAAATCTATTATACAATAGTACAAGATAAACTTAATTATTACGATATCTCATTAAATAAAAGGATTTCTTTGGTTAAGATTGGACACAGATAAGTTTTTGCGAACGTACGGTAAGTTTGTTTTTGTCTGGCTAAAATTAAAAGACGTTTTTAATTAAAGTTTAATTTCGGATTCTTGTATCACGGACCTGAAAAAAAGACGGACGTAATCTCTTCTAATCACGTGTGAAGCACCCATTTCTTTTGTGCGGTTGTAGGATCTGCGCCTAGAGCTAGTGCATCTGTGTGAGTGTAGGTCCCTTGTAGAACATACGAAAATGTAGGACCTTGCATGCTTCACATCTTTTTAATGTCATGTGGGGACTTGCCATAGATGTCAACACCCACAAGTTATAGCAAAGAAGCTAACAGATGGCGATACCGTCGCGCTCAGAAATATGCTCCATACAAAGACAACGTTCACCGTAAATACGTAACTCGTAACGTACTACAAATAAGGTTCACAATCGAATGCGAGACATAAATCGCGCAAGAGAAATAATCAAAGAGATTTGATATATATACAAGGTCCAACTAAGAACTGTTGGACCACGGCCGGTCCCCAGGCTTCACACTAAGCCTGGTGGAAGATATTCCCTTTTCAATGGAGGAACATTCCCAAGTAGCACCTCCATAGTCACATTACGTCCGTCTTTTTTCAGGTACGTGTCGTGTATGTTTAGATTCATACATTTTCGACTCTATAAACTCTATTTATACTAAACCTATGAATCTTCACCTAAGAAACTTACAGTAGGGCTAACATTCCACGCAAGACAAAAGGAGAAAAACGTGTGCGCTTGATTTTACATTCGGCATTTGGCCACGAGAGGTTGTATCATTCACGCGGTTTGCGTTTGAGCTAGCTACGAGGCTCCGCCATCTTTTTTCTCAAATGTGTTTTAGCTCAAAAAACAATCCTTAAGCCTCGTATCCACTAGGCAACAATTGACGCTCAACATGTTCGGCAACGTTGCAAAACAACGCGCGACGTCGCTTCTTTCAAAGTTTCTTCTTTTTGCAATAGAAGCATTGTCGCGCGTTGTTTTGCAACGATGCCGAACATCGTCAATTATATTGTTGCCTAGTGGATACAAAAGCTTTATGATTGGTATACATAAGTAGGTACTCCCACAAACTACTAGACATTGACGGAAATGCATTGCTAATCAATGGCTAATCACAAGCAAAACATCATCAATTTACTTATTAGTAAAGAAAAAATTTACTGAGAACTCTAGGCCCGCAGATTCCATACATTATATCGAAAGATGACACTTACAACGTCTACAAATAAAATCGTGTCCGTTCCGACAGTTCCGAAACAAATCCAACTGCAAAATAGCCGCTTCAAATACGGCTTGCATTCCGTCTGTGTACCTTTTACCTTAGATGCTAAACTGCCAACATGATCACATCAATCACTTCTTTTAATTTATTTCAGAAAACAATGGCCAACACAACAATAATAGCTCTGACAATACTATCTCTACTCTCCCTGTCACAATGCCAAAGACAGCGTGTACCCCGAAACCCATTAGCATCGGCGCTTCAAAGCATTCTATCACCTGGAAACGCTGAAGCCTTAAAAATGCTAAAGCTAGCCGCCGGTGCAAGAGGACAACCCTGCCCATACTTACAAGAAGAAATACCCAGCCTGGCACGTCAAAATCAAATGATCCAAACTCTCCCAATTCAAAGGGTAATCGACAACCGTCAATTCCAACCAAGAGTCGTAGAAAATGTGATCCAAGAGAAGGTGTACGTGACATCTCCCGCACCTCCTTGCCCACGTCCAAATCCTCCCCCTTTGGTAAATCCATTTTTGCCCGCTGCTAGTCCGGTGTCAGCGATAGCTCCGCCTACGTCAAATTTGTTACCCCCAGCAGATATTCGGGGTAGCAGATGTAATTTCTTGAGGAAAATTCCTATTCCACCACCTTCTTTGTAAGCTATTGTATTGTGATTTAATAATGTATCTGCATCTAAGTTTTATAAAATAAATTATTATGTCGAATTGTATTTCAATTATTGTTTTATTTTTGATAATAGGTAAAAGATTTTACATTATAAAATGAATAAACACCTAAACGATTTCTAGAATGAACATCAGTATACGCCTTACGGACTGTTGGCCCTACCGCTTAGTCCCCCTAGTAGGTCCAACAGGATTTTAAAATCCTCGTGGTTGTACACTTTTGCGCTCCTGGTACATCTCAATGCTCAAACGTTACCTACAAGCAGGTACACATGATGGTCACATCACTACTAGCTAGCTTTCAAAAATATTACTTGTGCACTTTTGCGGCCAGCGTATCTTTTCAAGCAGGGGGGCCACGAGGATTTTAAAATCCTGTTGGACCTACTAGGGGGACTAAGCGGTAGGGCCAACAGTCCGTAAGGAGTATACGTCCCAGAGCACAGGCCTGAGGCCTTGAGGGTTCAAGGAGGGTTAGTCCATCACGCGTACTGATTGGTAGACTTTACTATACCTACGCATCAGAATTTATTCTTCAGCGCATGCAGGTTTACACGATGTTTTCCTGCACCGTTTGAGAGCAGTCAGTATTACGTACCTACATAGGTTAAAAAACGCATACAACCTACGTCGTGAGGATTCCAACTCTGACTCATGATTTAGTTGTCCATATCCGCAATTCGCCACCGACGCCTATGTTGACTATATACCTAGTTATAGTATATTACACACCGAGGACAGGAAAGTAAGAAAGGTCTCAGATCTCATGTAATCTGAGACAAACATTTGTGATCTGAGGCTTTCTTATTTACCTACTGTCCGAGGTTAGTGTAGGTACTATTTTTTTCCTCGACGGAGGTGGAAAGCGACAGCTTCGTTTAGCGCAACGGGACGACAATTGACGCTTTTCGTCCGGAGGGGAGAAAAAATACGTAAATGAACGATCGTAATACCTTTTCAGAAACATTTCTACAATAATTAAATCTTATAGGTGTGTAGTTGTAGCAAAGCTACACCACAGTATTACGATAAGTACCTACCTAATTTGGCATAAGCATAAGCATATGCTCACGACTATATTCCCCGAGGGGGTAGTCAGAGATATTCTGAAACCTCAGAACATCCACGTTTCACCAGTAGTATCGAAACTCTGTCCAGTGTGACGGGGGGTGTGCCCGTCGCCACATATAATGGACAGTGGTTACAATATATGCCTCGAAATTGAAGCATGCAGATTTCCTCACGATGTTTTCCTTCACCGGAAAGCCAGTGGTGTAACAAATCGTACATAAATTCCAAAAACTCATTGGTAAGAGTCGGTTTGGACGGGAATCGAACCATCGCCTTCTGCACGGCAAGGTTACTCGCCACTGGACCACCACGGCTTATTTGGTCTCTTGTTTATAATATTGTAGAAGGTTTGAGGAAAAGTGCCCGATAGTACCTACACATGGTGGACTAATACTTAAGTGCCCCAGTAGTCCAAGCTGAAGGTGATGACTCGATTACAGAAAATTCTCCCATAATTTCTACCTAGTTGTTTGGATTTTGATTTTGCGTCATGCTCTTGTATTTTTTCATCTATCTGTTATCAATACTAATGCACGAATTTGCAACTACCGTAACTATTATAAAATACATCAGATAAAATACCTATCCATGTCATCTGTTATGTAAAATATAGGTTACCAATACGTTTTAGATAACGATTTACTACAAAAAGCCTTATTTTGATTCCATAGATCATAATAAATTGTTAAAAGCAACCAAACAACAACCAGTGGAAATGTTAATTAAAATATTATTAATTTCTTTAGCTGTGGCAACTGTAAGTACAATTTTTTTCTTCTTCAGTTTTTAGGATTTCATATCTGTCGTATATTTGACCACCGTTGGGGAGTCCGAGTGCTAGAAAGGAGACCACGAATATGCAAGCATAGTGTGGTGCTGAATCGATACATACCGTAATGTCGTGATTCGTGATATTTTGTTACTAAATCTTAGTGTTTGTACTAGCAACACATTTAATATTATATGACATTCAAATTAACTGAATAATAACCAACGAATGGCTTAAAATTAAAATGACTTGTATCCAGAGCCTTTAAATAAATATGCTTAAGGTGTCAATATTGACTCCCACACATACATAATTATGCTCAACGGCTATATTCCCCGAGGGGATAGTCAGAGATATTCTCAGAGTTCACAAAATCCATGTTTCACTAGTAGTACCTACCTGGACCGATGATCTGAGAATGGCAGTTTTGAACGACTGGATATGGAATGCCAGCGATTAGTGGCGTGACTTAGGAATTACCTATGTATTAAACTCACTCATCTTCAAATCATCAAACAAGAAAACATTAGTACCATATTTTAAACTGTTTAATTTTGTTCCACAGGTGCACAGTCAACTCTGCTACTCACCACCACCATGTCTACAAGCCCCTCCTTGCATACCTCCTCCACCACCAACCTATCTTCCTCCCTGCACTTGCGACTCCTATCCCATCCTAGCTCCCATAAGCCCTGCCCCGGTCATACCGCAGTATGGTTGCCAAAAGCCTGCTATACCGCAATGTGGTTGCCAAGCACCTGTCATACCGCAATGCGGTTGCCAAGCTCCTGTTTTACCGCAGTACGGTTGCCAAGCGCCTGTTGTACAGCAAAGGACATGCCAAGCCCCTGTTCTACCTGCCAGACCACCATGTGCCCCTCCAGTACCATGCGCTAACGCGCCCCTACCTTCCCTAAGTCAGTTACTATGCAATCTACAAGGTGTTCCAAATTTACCCCCGCCAGCTTTGGCTTTGCCAGCTCCACCCTGTGAATTGCCTCTGCCAGTAATGCCAAGCGCATTGACGAATCCTTTCTTGCCAGCAGCTTCGCCAGTTTCGGCTTTCGCACCGCCATATTCTCCGTTATTGCCGCCAGCGTGCCTGTGTCAATCCTCGTGTAACTATTTGAGAAAGATTCCCATACCACCTCCATGTATTTAAGTTTAATTTTAGAGTTGATTTTAAGAATTAATAAAGAATTTTCTAATAACTACTCTTATCTGGTTTTATTTAAGGTCGTGAAATGAAATGTAACGTATTATAGGTAAATCAATAGATGTTATAATATATACAGGGAAAATAAAAGTGTTCGGCTAGGAGGTCTTACCTTCAATTGAGGATGATGATGCTTAAGAAAGAAGGCCTGTATAATGGTTAGTTAGGTACTAGTTACTACATAATTTTTATTCGGTACCAATTTTTTTTAAATGGAAAAGAACTTTCGAAATAAAGTTTTCTTTCTTTCACTTATTGAGAAATAAAAATGTTCTAGTCTAGATAGATGCCACGTGACCTAATTTTGATATAAATTTTATTCTTTCAACACTATTTCGTATAAATGTTGATCTAATACTCTCACTAGGTCACTGTAACTCTTGCGTTTCGATTACTAATACAAAATGAAGGTGTTTACTCTTTTTCTTTGCTTGATACACATCTTATTCGTTCAGGTATGTTAGAACTATTTCACTAATTCTAATTAGTATCTATACTTAATGTGATTCATATTCTAGCTAGCCATCCCGGTAATAGGTCAATTGTAAGTAAACTTGCCTACTGTGTAGAGGATCTGGAAATCTGGTCTGTTAAGATCCCACAAATATTAATAAAGGTCAAACTAAAAAACTATAAAAACTTGTATTTGCACAAATCAAACATTTACACCCATGGTACTTTCTAAATTATTGTTTAATAGTCATAGTAATACAAGTCTAGAAAACTGGTAGGTACTTCAATAAGAATAACGTAATCTGTATAACAATATCAAAAAATAAATTATTTTACAAATTGTAGAGATCTTTGCTCTCATTTTTTATTCAAAATGTTTTAAGGAATTTCCGATTCACCGTAAAATTTTTAGGGGTGGTTCAAATACTTAATTGAAATTCAGTATGAGCAATTGAAACTCCCCTGAAAATTTTACCAGCGTGTGATCCACAATTACCCCGTATCCTATATTATACAGGGTAATTTATGGATCACATACAAAATTACCTCTTCTTACGTACTATGTCAGAATTATAATTAAAATGTTTTCTAACGATCGAGGTACATGAAGTACCTAACAATTTTTTTTTTTTATGTCAAAACTATTTATCTTTTACTTTACAAAATACATTTTTAACAAAGCAAGCACGTTTACGAAACAAAACGTGCGTTTCTGCACATTAGTTCAAAATTAACAAATTAATTAAATAAGTAACTTTTATTACCTACCTTACAATCTTATCATTAGGTATTCAAGTTAAGAAATAAAGTATTGATTAACATAATTATCTGAACTAGGTACATAGGTTTACATAACTGTCAGCTATAATGTTTTATTAATTCGATTGAAACAGTAATTTTTGAAAATGCATTCTCTTTTTCAGTACGTTACATCACAATGCTTCTACGCCAGAGGTTACTACTTACCTCTTCCTTCAGCAAACCCGTTACCATACGGTAGCCCGGCTTTACCATGCGGTAACCCGGCATTACCATACGGTAGCCCGGCATTACCATGCGGTAGCCCGGCATTACCATGTGGTAGCCCAGCATTAGCATACGGTAGCCCGGCGTTACCATGCGGTAGCCCGGCATTACCATGCGGTAACCTGGCGTTACCGTGCGGGAACCCGTTTCTGCCTATGTCGTCACCTGTATCCATGCTTGCTAACCCAGTGTCATGCTGTCTCCCTCCTGCATTACCTGCTAATGATTATGGATGCGGATGTGGCAGAAATCGGTGCAGCAGATTCCCGATTCCTCCGCCATTTATATAAGTTTGTTGTTATGTTTGCCTGTAAGTCAAATTGTAAGTGAACATACATAATTTAAAGGTTGTTAGTGTAAGTAGGTATTTGCCATAGGCGAAGTATTTTTCGCTTACGCTGATAGACGTAACATCAGTGTAACAAAGTCAAAGTCAAAGTCAATATAATTTATTCAATATAAGAGCTTGAAGCACACTTATAAAACGTCAAATCTTTTTTATGCTACCACCGCGTCGGAACGTGTTGTCGCTGTAGAGAAGATGCGGCCAGAAACACTACAACAATATGCATCTGACTATCAATTTGTCTTTTGAAATCCGACTGTTGTTTAGCTGTAAGTTCTCCAAAAAGGAAATAAATAATAACAATAACTGCGTATGAGACAGCGATAGTCATAAAATCCTATACAATTTGTATGAAAATAGATGTCTGACTCCGGAGTCAGACAGCCGTCGTAGAACAAAAAAGTGGCTACGTCGATAAGGACGGCAATAAGTAGCGATCTCCTTTTTTAACTAGAGCGAATTTTCTATGTGCATCTCTTACTGAGTGATATGACAAGACACGTGCTTTCTTCTAGTTCCTTCTCTTTCTACGGTATTTGCAATACTTTAAAGGGTCATTGTAGGCACTCATTCATTTCGTGTCAGTTGTTTTTATATTACTCGTACTCGTAGAAAGAGAAGGCACTAGAAGGAAGCACGTGTCTTGTCATATCACTCAGTAAGAGATGCACATGGATGATTCTATTTAAGAAGGACGAAAACCATGTCAATTCCGGCACAGACTTTTATCTGTATTTTAGGCAAAAGAAGTAGTTTGAACTATAGCTTAAATTGTTTCTATATTGATCTAAAACGGGCCAGTCAAAAAAACGAACTATGTGATTATTATTGCCTTTTAAAAAATATAAGTGTCCAGGAGACTGATGCTGGGAACAGGGTACTGAGATTTCAAATAATAAGTCATAGTAAACCAATGTTTATTGTAATCAAATTACTTAGATACTACATAATTAACATTTTCACGTAATGAAGAATCATTTCAAATAGATTATAACATAAAACTCACGCAAAAAAAAACAGAAACATAAAACTCGAAACTCTTCCATAACCTTTTCACAGCTTTTTAAGTAATATTATTAATTCTTATTGAGTATTAATAGGCAGAGGCATTACACAGGTAACATAGGATGTCCAGTGTCACACATAAAGTTGGGCGTAAGTAGGTACACGAGTGATGTTACATAAATTCCGACGATGTTGTTCTTCTCCATCACCAGACCCTCAGCAGTTCATGTACAGAAGCTACTCACCAAATGCTATCAAAAGAGCCCAAAAACTGTCTCCTAGCTATGTGCCTTCACATAGTTCCCCACGATGGTATTCCTCTGCGTCATCAGACCCTCAGACGTTCATGTACAGAAGCTACTCACCAAATGCTATCAAAAGAGCCCAAACACGGTCTCCTAGCTATGTGCCTTCACATAGTTCCCCACGATGGTATTCTTCTGCGTCATCAGACCCTCAGACGTTCATGTACAGAAGCTACTCACCAAATGCTATCAAAAGAGCCCAAACACGGTCTACGAGCTATGTGTCTTCGCAGAGCTCCCCACGATGTTTTTCTGCTGCATCACCAGACCCTCAGACGTTCATGTACAGAAGCTACTCACCAAATGCTATCAAAAGAGCCCAAACACGGTCTACGAGCTATGTGTCTTCACAGAGCCCCCCACGATGTTTTTCTGCTGCATCACCAGACCCTCAGACGTTCATGTACATAAGCTACTCATTAAACGCTATCAAAAGAGCCCAAACAGGGTCTCCTAGCTGTGTGCCTTCACAGATTTCCCCACGATGGTATTCTACTGCGTCATCAGAACCTCAGACGTTAATGTACGGAAGCTTTCACCAAAAGCTATCAAAAGAGCTCTAACACAGTCTCCTAGCTATGTGCCTTCACAGAGTTCCCCACGGTGGTGTTCTCCTGCATCATCAGACCCTCAGACGTTCATGTACAGAAGCTAATTAGCCGCTAATTAGTAAAGAAATTAAGTATTAAATAGATAACCATTTCCAAAATTAACACCAAGTCTCAGTATCCTGGTTCAATCTCAGTCTCCTGCCCATCAAATTGGCAGAAGACTGAGGACAGGATACTGAGAATATTTTAGTTATTGGTTAATAACAAAGTCTACACACCATTTCAATATTAAATCAAAGCAAATCTATACAAGGACTTCAATATGTTACTAGATTTAACAGGTAGAAAATAGCTGATAAATACTGTTTTTGTCATACTTTCGTGCAGGATACTGAGGAGCTGACCGACCGCGACCCAATCTCACTCAAACAACTCGACGCAACGACTGCACGATCCGCGAGCGAGACGTAGGCAAACGACCATGAGTTAACTTCACTTCGATCGTTCATTTCAACAGAACACAAACGAACTAGATTACGCACATTTTGATAATTTCATAAAGTTCTGATGTAGCAGGAGACTGATGTAAAAGCAAAGAGACAAAATATAATGCAGTATTTTTAATTAAATTTCACACTAGGTAACAAAATTACACAAATAGGTTAAAAGTTCATTTATTAAGGATTTCTATTTCAGTGCAAAAATCTATTTTATTTCTAAAACTGGGATATTATTAAGCATCAAAGCTTTTGTTTTGTACAAGAGACATGTCAGGAGACTGAGAAACTGGCTCTTCAAAGTATGATTTTTGTATTAAAATGTTTTAGAATCGAGCTTATTTTCAGTGCCATAATAGAAAAAGTTAAGTGTTCAGGCTTGGTTGCGAAATATAGTGATAATATTTAAAAAAAATATACGAAATACGAAGAGCCGTTGAAAATTCCATCAAGAATAGAACCACCCACATAGCAAATTCGCTCTAGTTAAAAAAGGAGACCGCTACTTATTGCTGTCCTTATCGACGTATCCACTTTTTTGTACTTCGGCCATCTGACTCCAAAATGTCACTTCATATAAATTGTATGGGACAACCACCTGACTCCGAGATGTCACTTCATTATAATTCGCTATCTCATACCCGGTTACACTGATATTCGGTCTACTAGCGTAAGCGAAAATTTTTTCGTCTATGCTCGTACTGCTACGTTGACGTACCAGTAAGGCGAGTGAGGTTAATGACTAGGATTGTAAATAAATAAATAGTTGTTTAATAAATAAACCGTTTTTTTTATTGTTTCGTCTCCTTATTCTTCGCCGAAAGTGTTATAAATCGTATATTAAAGCTTAAATAAGAAACAATGCATAAAAAACGTTATCCCTTAGTTGCTTCGCATGACATCCACGAACGGGAATAAAGGCCTCCACTCATTGCAGCGATTTTATCGAGCGATAATATCGCTGCGATTTTGCGATAATTGTTTCCAGTACATTTTGTATGGGGACGCGCGCGATCCTACACACTGCCGCAATATTATCGAGCGATAATATCGCTACGATTTTGCGATAATTGTTCTCAGTACATTTTGTATGGGGACGCGCTCGATCCCACACACTGCCGCGAATCCGCGATATTATCGCAACTCTTTCGACTACATTCAGTGGTGGGGCGCATGCGTGACGCGAATCGCGGAATCGCTGCAGTGTGTAAGGTGTTGCGATATCGCTGTCGATAATATCGCTCGATAATATCGCTCGATAATATCGCTGCAATGTGCGGAGGCCTTAAATTAATGAGTTGGTATACTCTAATTCATACACGGTGACGCATTCACAGAGCGGCAGACGTCAGTCCGTCATTATGTAAAGCATGGAGGGTATGAAACCGCACGTAGAAGCATACACGGAGCGTCAATCCGTCACCGTGTGTGCTTCTACGTACGGTTTCTTACAACTCCTTGCTTCACAAATGACGGACTGACGTTTGCTGCTCCGTCAGTGCGTCAACGTGTGTGTACGCACTAATTCCACCGATTTCTTTGTATTGCACAATGAAAATTTATGTCTTAGAATTAATTTCTCAATACTTACTTACATTTTTATTATGAGATAAAATCTTATGTTCTTTCTTATGTAATAGGTACCTAATATGAGATAAAAGATAAAATTATCATACATAAAGAAGTAACATTATTTTCTACTTCCATTATTTAAGATATTTGCTCTGCTTTAAGTATTATCTAAATAATTAAAGAAAAAAATGTATAAGTTAGTTTTTATTGTGTTTATTGTTTTATTTTCTGTAAGTATTTTTTTGCATAGGTACTATTTTAATGGGGATGCTAGGCAAGTAAAAAGTAAAATAACTGATTTGTTTCTTTTTTTTTATGTGGGCTAAGAACAATTTTTTTAAGGGTGTATATAAGTAGTAGTACCTACACTCTGCTACAATTTTGATTTTGTCATAAATAAATCCTATTGTAGGTGTCTGTCTTGCATTTGATATTTTATTTTTTACACCATCCTATACAACATCGAAATAATTTGTTCTTATATTAAATAAATTGTAAGTAGGCAAGTACCTACCTACTTAAGTCTGTTGAAATTAAATAAGTATGAAAAAAAAAAAATCTTATTCAAATTGTTTTTCTTTTCAGAAAACACAAGCTAGCGTTCTTCAATACGCAGATCCAAGAACCATAGCAGCCAGTCAACATGTTTTAAACCAAACACCACAGACTAAACAAATAAAATTAGGTGCTTTATCATCCACGCCAGATAAAACGATGCTTGAACGAATAAGTTTTATAACTTCTGCGCTCCAAAAAACACCTTCTAACTTAGCTCAACCAAAACATAAAAATCATTATTTGGCAGAGATTTTTAAGCACTCAGCGCTTAAAAATTTAATGACGGCTGCTAATTTTTGTCAGGATAAGAAGGCTGGATACAAAAGCCAACCTTTGCCTGGCCAAGTGGCTATTATTAAAAGTGTATCCAGTGTTCCAATTCCAAATGGAATGAATCGCGTTTTTGTTTAAGTTTATTCTATGTAATTTTAATTAGTATTTTATTAAATTATTATTTCTGTTTATTCCTTTTTTATTGATTATTAAGTTTGCTTCCCAAACCCCTAAAATTCCTAAATTACTTTAGGCTGTACTTACCTAGATATAAGTACCTTCATAATATGCTGACACTTTTTTAAGGGGATGTTCAGACCATCAAACTGAACAACTTTCTCTATGGGACCAGCATCGAAATCGTGAAAAAAAACAGCTGGATCCTATAGAATACATTATACCTATAGATAGGTATAAAAATCCATGACTCGGGTACTTACAAATATTTGTCCCTTACGGGATAAGAACTCGGGACCCTCGGCACAGCAGGCAGGTACCATGTGCTATCATTCAATAAAGTAGCCTATGTGTGAATTCTTAAGGGTATATTATTCGGAGCGCGCTCCATACAAACGTACTATGGTGATATTTTTAATACTAACCAATTAAAGTCAGTGAAATTTTGCAGAAACAATCTAGAAACAAATTTCTATGCTTGTATGAAGTCAGATTTTCGTTAAAATGTATAGTTTTCAAGTTACAGTGCCTCAAAGATTTCCATACAAATCTTAAATTAATCCTAGCATTGAAACTGTATATTTTAACGAAAATCTGACTCTATAGAAGCATAGAGATTTATTTCTAGATTGTTTCTGCAAAATTTTATTGACTTTAATTTGTTAGTATTGAAAATATCACCATAGTACGTTTGTATGCAGCGCGCATTTTCGCTCTCGGAATAATATTCTCTTAAAAGCCTTGCACGATTGACATAATGTAGTGTACGAATATAAATTATGCCGACCTACCTAGAGCATCTAAAATAATTCAACCTCACATCCCGACCTTCAATTCAAGGAAAAACCTTGAATAGAAGGGCAATCCTTGGACTGAAGGGCAAATCCTTGGACCCAAGGGCAAATCCTTGAAATGAAGGGCAAACCTTGAAGCGAGGACGCGACCTTCAGGGTCAAGGGGAAACCTCGCTCGGGACGCGGTGACCTTGGTTGTTCTAAGGTTAGATTTTCGGGGAAATACTGAAATTTTATTGATGTAGGTTTCTTATCGTAAAATTTAGGTAGGTACCTCTTCGTGGAATCGAGTTCGTTTTAAAGCCTGCAAAGATTGCTTCTAATTTTACTTTTAAGGGTTCCATACTGACGTTGTTGTACGTGACGTGGGTTTGACGACCCGACAGCACAGTCTGTAGTGAACCTGCCTGCTGTGTCGAGGGCCGCGGGTTCGAATACCGTAAGGGACAAATATTTGTATGGTGAATATGAATATTTGTACCCGAGTCATGGATGTTTGTATCTATATAGGGTCCTTCTTAAAATGCTGACACTTTTTTTAGGGGATGATCAGACCTTCAAACTGAACAACTTTCTCTATGGCACCAATATCGAAATCACAAAAAAAAAATTTGCCGCTCCATACAAAACTGCAAACCTACTCGAGCCAAATGTATGGAACAGCTGTTTTTTTTTCGCGATTTCGATGTTAGCCCCATAGAGAAAGTTGTTCAATATGGTGGTCTGATCATCCCCTTAAAAAAGTGTCAGCATATTAAGTTGGACCCTGTATTGTATTCTATAATTATCGTTGTCTACGTTGTCTAGCTATCATAATACAAGTCCAGGCTAGATTCTGGAACTTTAAATGTGAAAAATGTAATTGACTTTAATTGGACAGTATTGAAAATATCATCGGACTTCGTTTGTATGCAGCGCGCATTTGCGCTTTCGGAATAAACTTCTCTTATTAGATAATTTTCATCTCAAATCACGATAACACTTAATCAAATTAAAAGATCAAAATAATCACGTACAAAACATAACTTTAAAACTATCTAGATAAAGAATGTTTTACCGATAAAGGTAAAATTATAAAACTATTTCATTTTGTAAGAAGTATCTTAGTTTATCTGTAGCAGTTGTGTTGAAATTGTGGGCTAGCAATACCTGGCTAGGCCAGAAAGTACGGTAGAAAGTGGACTCAAAAATGGCATTCAAATTTTTGTTATTATGTTTTGTGATGTCGTATTTTCAGGTAAGAAAACCGTTTACTGATTTATATTAGGGATTTCACTCGACCTATTCTGTGCTACAGGGGGAAATTTATAGCATAATCATCAAACTGAACAACTTTTATTAAGAGAATATTATTCCGAGAGCGAAAATGCGCGCTGCATACAAACGTACTATGGTGATATTTTCAATACTAATCAATTAAAGTCAATGAAATTTTGCAGAAACAATCTAGAAACAAATTTCTATGCTTCTATAGAGTCAGATTTTCGTTAAAATATACAGTTTCAATGCTAGGATTAATTTAAGATTTGTATGGAAATCTTTGAGGCACTATAACTTGAAAACTATACATTTTAACGAAAATCTGACTCCATACAAGCATAGAAATTTCTTTGTAGATTGTTTCTGCAAAATTTCATTGACTTTAATTGGTTAGTATTGAAAATATCACCATAGTACGTTTGTATGGAGCGCGCTCCGAATAATATACCCTTAAGGGAGCAAACAGATCGGAGCAAAAAACATCTGCTGTTGCTTACATTTGAGTCGAGTAGGAATTGCATTTTAGTATGGAACAGCTCAGGAACAGCTGTGTTTGTTTTTGTTTAAAAAAATGCGAATGATATCAATTTCACCCCATAATTAAAAGCTCACACCTACATGTTGCTTGTGGAAAAACCGGCTTACCCAGTTGACAATCTATGTGCAAGCGTTTCATGTGATCATTTTGTGCTCTCCTTAGAAGCTTTGTCTGTGGATTATTTACTCATGTGACAGGACTCTCACATAGGGTGACGTATCTGTCCATACTCCACGCTGCCTAGTTTGGATTGGTGGAGGAACATTTAAAAACTTGCTGTCTGAGTATATTCAAGGCGCCTCATTGGGCCTCTAATCTGGTTTTACGAATTGGTTCACTCATCTACTATGCTGGACCAACGGCCGCCCTGCTTAAAGTGAAAAAGACTGCGAGAAATTACTAATCAGAAAGGCGCTTTAGTGGGATCACACACGATGACGCATTGACGGAGCGGATGACGTCAGTCCGTCATTTGTGAAGCAAGGAGTTGTATGAAACCGCACGTAGAAGCACACACGTCATCGTCACGAGCGTCAATCCGTCACCGTGTGTGCTTCTACCTACGTGTGGTTTCTTACAACTCCTTGCTTCACAAATAAATGCACTTAGGCACTTTCGTGTTTATCTAAAATAACGAAAATTCCCTAAGTCCACGACCGTCTCTAAAAATGAACTTGTAAATGCAAAAACGATTTCCAAAAACCTAAGTTATTTCCTATTTATAACAGCTTATAAATTTTCTTTTTCAGAATATACTTGGTCAGATAATACCACAAGGAACATGCGGGAACCAAGTATTAACCCAAAATCTGCCGATCACAACACAAGTACCAAACAACAACATGCTAATCAGTGAATGTGCCAGCAAACTACAAAACACTTTATCCCTCCTCAATTACTTACTAGGCAATAGTTTGCGAATACCAAACGTACCTATTGTTAATAACGTTCCTATTGGCACGATTTCTGTTGCCAATCAATTGCCAATAGCGTACAATTTGCCAAATCAGTTGCCAGGAACATTGAATAATTTACCTATAAGCAACACTATTAATTGCGGAAATTTAGCTGGCGTGCCAATTGCAAATACCTTTCAAATTACGAATGTGCCAGTTCCAAATAATGGATTGAACGGAGTTGTTACTTCAGGGCCCTTGCCAGCTTACCAGAATAATGGTTTGACTGTTTTGCCTAATTCTAACAATAATTATCGTTTAACGAAGCGTACGTATCTTGTTAATAATAGATTACTTCAGAATGGAGCAATTAATGTACCAAGTAATTTGCCAATAAATTATCAAGCTGCCAACTTGCCAATTACAAGATTACCAATAGCAAATAATGGATTACAACTAAATAACATTGCCAGCATCCCAACAAGAAATCTGGCAATAAATTATCAAAATGGCTTGGCACCGAATTTGCCACTTACAACTCAGCCAGTTTTAAATCTGCCATTAAGTTACCTGAACAGATTTACTGGATTGCCAATTAATAATCAAATTACGAAGTTGCCAGTCCAAAATTCTGGTTGCACTTGTGCTCAACAATTGCCAGTTCCCGCCAATAACTTACGTTATAATGTGCCAGTGGTTCCTTATAACACCATAGCTAACTTGCCAGTTGTTAATGGCATGCCAGTAATTCGTGTTTCAGAGAAAGTGTATAAATTAAAATATAATATATAGGTAATTACTAATTATGTAAAACGTGTATAAATTAAATGTATAATTAAGTAAAAAGGCTGTGCCAGGGTTAAAACCAAGTGACATCACAAATGTTATTTAAGATAGATTTTAGATGAAATGATCAACAATAAGATATAAGGTAGGTGTATTAAGTTATTTCATTAAATCATTTTTAAATTTTTAATTAAATTGTCAATTAATTAATTTTTTAACAAATTTCATCAATGTGTGTCAGTCTAAAAACATTTTTGTAAAATCATAACCATTATTATCAGCCTATACCTACTATAAATCCCATGATCCCACTAAAGGGCACAGGCCTAACCTCAAGGAGGGTGGGTGCTATTCACACGACGACAGATCAACCTACGCATAGATGAACATAATAATTATGTCCATGAACACAGAGGTCCAACTATGCAGTGTTTCTCTGAGAGATAACATCAGAAATGAAGTGATACGTCAGAGAACTAAAGTGGTTGACAAAGCTCAGAAAATTAGCATGCTGAAGTGGCAATGGGCTGATCATTAGGGGTCACAAAACCGAAGGAATATTACAAAACCGGTTTTTCGGTTTTCATTTTATGTCAAAACCGGTTTTCCGGTTTTTCGGTTTTGTTTTCGGTTTTCATTTTGTTTTTTAAATAAAACGTTGTATTAAACAATTGATGCATTTTTGATAAATTTATATCACTTTTCTTGCAAATAATATAATCAGTTTTGAAATACAATTAATCTTACCTACAAGCGACGCTATTTAGTCGGCGTATGACAGATATAACTACGAAAGTACGAAATGTTTTTCGATTGAACTAACAATCCATACCACCATAGAAATTAATCAGTCGAATCAGCCCATATCAGCCCACCGCTGGGCGGGCATACCTGTGCTGTGCATCCTTCTTATTGTGCCATTCTTCAAATACCTGTGCCAATCTGATACAATGTAAACTCTTCACCTACACAATGCCATCAGCCCAACGTTGGGGTAGGTCACCTATTGACCTCCATCGTTCTCTTGGCTTCCACTTAGATAATGTCTTAGAGACCATGCACCGGCTGCATTCCCATCTTCCAAGTGTCCTGCCTATTTCTTCTTCAAATTTGTGATCCGCTTACCCGCCTTCGTATTCGACTCCACCAGTGTTTTATGACTAGTATAGTACCTACGCGCCATGTCTCTTTGTTCTTGGCTTGTTAGCGGTATCCCTGATGATCCAGATATGGTATCCCCTTGTCACATTCTTCGATTAATGGGAACGAGTCAGGTTAACTCATGTTATGAATCTGCATAACTTTACTGAAGATATCTGTCAATATTTTATGGAGAGAATGAAACATGAACATGCAAGTGCTCAACAAGGTAGTTGAAATGTCTGCATCTTTCTCTCAGCTGCTTAACTGCATGAATGTGGTCTATCGTCGATGAGTATTCTTTAAGGAAGTCTGCCTGTTCGGCAGGCTGATACTCATCCAAGAAAAGGGTAAGTTCACAGAGCCTTCGCGAACTGTTTCTAGACTTGAGAAAGCAGACTGATAGGGCGGCGTTAAAGGTTCTTATCGTGACCACTGCTTTCTTTTGTCAACCTGCAGTCGTCCTTAATTGCTGCACCATGTTGAGCAGTTTATACAAGAACTTGGTAGTTAGTAGCCACATTTTCATTTTGCTCAAAGCAAAAAGACTTTTGGGGTCGTCGTCCAGGAGCTCCAAACGTTTACTAATAGCGTTTTACTCGGGTCGTCGTCGAGAAGCTCGAAACGTTTACTAATAGCGTTTTGCTTGTTTCTAGCGTTGCATTTCTACCAATGTCGAGTGAGTTTAGGGAATATGTATGACAAAACCGAAAAATCGAAAACCGCGGTTTTGGCTTAACTGAAACCCGGTTTTGGAAATTGTCGTCAAAACCGGTTTACCCGGTTTTTCGGGTTTCGGTGAAACCGGTTTTGTGACCCCTACTGATCATGTCTGCCGAAGAACTGACAACCGATCAGAGTGTCAGAGTTCTAGAATTGAGACTGCGAACTGGTAGATGTAATGTGAGACGCCCAGCTGCCCGCTGGAGAGACGACCTAAAAAAGTAGCGGGGAGCGACTGGATGGAAGGCCGAGGACAGAGTTTTGTGGCGTGCCTTGGGAGAGGCCTATGTTTAGCACTGGACGATAATGATGATGAAGCGTAGGTTGATCTTTCGTCGTGTGTACATAGTCCACCACGCGTGCATTAGTGATTTGTCTTCAATGTATTGTGATCTAATAATAATAAAAACAAATAAAACAACATTCTTCAATACATTATAATTTATTCAATTCAATTCTGACTTCAACACTCAACCTCAACATCTTACTCTATCTTCTTCCCCTCCTTTTCCCTCGCTGCTCTCATATCAGAAGATAATTTCGCCAAACCCTGCAGGGTCTTATAAGTACAAGGATCAGTCATCAGCTCGAACATGTCCTGAGTGACTTGTGGGGAGGAAGAGAAACTCCCCAAGCCTGGGAAACCTGACATTCCTCCTGGTACGCTGGCAACTCCACTGCCCATACCTGGGAAGCCTGGGGTTCCTCCAGATGAACCGGGGAAATTGGGGACGCCTTGGATGCCTTGGGTTATAGATTGGAGGTTGGACTGGCTTGCTTGGTTGCTTGAACTTTGAGCGTTGATCAGGGCCTGAAAATAAAAACGATTTATTGGTAATTTTAGTGGCTTAGAAAACACGTCTCCAGATTTTTATCGTGGATGTCGTAGGAGGCGAAGACGGGATAAATGCTAGTAATCGCCACCACTATATATTATAAAGTAAGTAGTTATACAGGGTGTAAATGCGTTACATATGAAAAGGGGGTGCTTAATATTGTAAGCACTATCGAGACGACTAAGGGATATACAAAGTGTTACAAAAATACAAATAAACCTTTAAGGGGGTGGTGTAGACCATCAAACTGAACAACTGTCACTATTGGACCAATATCTAAATCGCGAAAAAAAAATTATGTTCCATACTCTACAAATCGACTAGGGTAATTCTAGGATAGATGCCGCACTTTTTGAAATATCGTTATATTTCTCAGTTCAATGACAGGAACCAAATAAGATGGTAGGATTCAGATACATTGGTCATTCGTCTACTATTTCATTCGAAAAAAATATCATCATTGTTTATACTTTTTATGCTATGTTAATTTTCCCTGACCTCTAAAATTTGAAGTATATATGCCCCATAGCGGATAGTTGCCTCACCAGTAAAAACAGCCTAGGGGATATGTGCCCTATCAAGAAAAAAACACTTTTTATGCAAGAACATTAGTTATTTACGATGAATGGATGAATCCAAATAAAACTGATATTTTTTTATTTTTCTCAATGAAGATTTAACATATTAAATGACAGTAGAGTATAGATGCCCCATCTTAGTTCTCTTTTTGATGGGGCATCTATACTCTACTGTCATTTAATATGTTAAATCTTAATATTATAAATAATTTGCTACCTAAGCAGGTACATAACAATCATTGCAACACCTATTTGCATGCCCATCACAACATCTAAAACAATATCTAAATAATTAAGGATAAGCCTCAAGCTATAGGATAGACGCCCCTAGAGGCATCTATACCTTAACAAAATTGGGGCAAGTATACTTTTCGTAGGGGATAGATGCCTATTGCAATAACAAATAAACAAAATCATGAAATTAAAAACAATGTTCTTTGCGGGTATGCATACACTACTTTTAAATAAGGAAACACCAAAAAAACTTTTTTTATTTATCAGGGAAAAAGTATAAACACCACAACAACACCGTAAAATAATAATTGTAAATATTACCTTCGCGCCAAAACTTCTAAGGAAACTCACTCGTGCGCACAACCACTCAGCGCACAGTGTTTTAAGAACTGGGTTTTGGTGACGTCCACGTTTTATTCAAGAAATCGATAGTTTTTCTAATTCTGAGTGCAAGAGTAAAACTCCGGCTTCGATATGACTTATAGTTTTTTTTATAATAAATGACAAAAAATCCGCAATCCGGATTCCGGAAAACATATAACGTATTATTAAAAAAGAACTGAAATACTTTTTGTTGTTTTGATTAAATCTTATAATTGTGTACAAGACAATACACCTTTCCACAAATTTTGGACATTTTACTGCGAATAGGTAACGAAATATGAGCATTTTTCGTATTTCAGTTTTCATGTTTTTACTCGACCATAATACCGTATTAGGATGAGATTTCTACACCGAACGGTTGTTCATACCCTCCTTTATAGGTAGTATTGTAAATCACAACCTAATTCCGTTTTATGTAGAAGTTATTAATAATTTTCTATTTTCTTCAGGGTTGTCACTTACTCATATCCGGTAATACGTAATATTTCTGAATAGTTCATATTTTTATCCGTATAATAATTTTGTGTTCTATATCATCACCACGTAGTCTAGGAAAAATACTGTTTGAGATGGCACTAAAGACACTTTATTAAATTGTGTTTGAACTAATATTAATGTTAGTTCATAACACTTTTGTCGAGGTTTCATGGTTATACAGGCTCAGAACCCTGAGAAATACCTTAAAATCGATATAAATGTACAAAAGGCAAGCTTTTTTCTAAAGATTGAAGTATATCGGATGGCACAGGATGGTCTTAACAGGCTCTCGAGGTGGCTACAAAGTAATGTCATTGCACTTAATGTCGACAAAACCAAATAATATTACCTTTTCATTGAGAAAACCTAAAAGCGTTTTCGCTACACAAACCAACCCAGATACTGGGCGATCGTGCTCCTGCAACCACCTGGATGTAAAGTGATCAAGTACCTGGGTGTATGGATCGACAGAGGATTAAGTTTCAAAACTCACAAAGACGCACTCTCTCAAATAGATTACGTAAATTAATTGACATTTTCAAAAACCAAAGACATAAATTATGTCTTTGGTTTTTGAAAATGTAAATTAATTTAACATTATTCTGAAACAGCTTTCCTCATTGGTCTACATCCCCCCTTAGTGGAAGACGGTCCTCACTACGGCCGTCATCCGATCCCAAGTTTACAAACATATCGTAGGGCTAAGGTTACAAACCGAACATCCGCTCACTACCACCCAAATAGAATGTACCTACCTACTATTGACTATGTATTCTTAGTTTACACAACTTACTCGTACTGTCTACCACCCTCTTACTCAGCGCTAACCCTTGCGCTCAGGTATACCCAGCGGGTTTAGTACATCACACCGAAAGTTAAATGGTCGAACATCAATTGGTCGAGAACGAATTATAAATGATCAAAATGTGAACAAAACAATTGCTGAAAGTATTAATGCGTAGATAACACAATTCGCCAGTATACTAAATGATCCATATGTCATTAGGTCGATGACTTAATACCTACGTCGATGAAGTAAAGCTTCACTTAGTTAAAGGCCTCCGCACATTGCAGCGATATTATCGAGCGATTTTATTGAGCGATATTAT
This sequence comes from Agonopterix heracliana, assembly GCA_963693445.1. Classification (NCBI taxonomy): domain Eukaryota; kingdom Metazoa; phylum Arthropoda; class Insecta; order Lepidoptera; family Depressariidae; genus Agonopterix; species Agonopterix heracliana. The sequence continues at coordinate 2,549,914 of OY856334.1, forward strand.
CGACAGCGATATCGCGACACCTTACACACTGCAGCGATTCCGCGATTCGCGTCACGCATGCGCCCACCACTGAATGTAGTCGAAAGAGATTGCGTCAGGTTGCCATAATATCGCGGCAGTGTGTGGGATCGAGCGCGTCCCCATACAAAATGTACTGAGAACAATTATCGCAAAATCGCAGCTATATTATCGCTCGATAATATCGCGGCAGTGTGTAGGATCGCGCGCGTACCCATACAAAATGTACTGGAAACGATTATCGCAAAATCGCAGCGATATTATCGCTCGATAAAATCGCTGCAATGTGCGGAAGCCTTAAATCGTCGATCAACAACCAGTAGAACCTCTAATAGGTTGAACCACATGAGGTATGAACATGTGGACAACTTTTCGCTAAAAACGATCAAAACTTAAACATTAAACAAAACAAACAAAACTTAAACTTAAAAATTCTTTTAAAAAAGAAAGATTTATAGGCAGGCAGCAATTCTGCTCTCGATTCTAAACAAACTAGGTACTTTCTAGTTTCATGTGAATACGAGTTGCATAGCAATTCAATTCATTCAATTTACCTGTATGTATCTACGATATTCCAAATTATCACCTAAAGTGCAATTAATGCAACCTACTCCATACAAAAATCCTTAGATTTCCCCGACTAACGCGAATATAAGAATTTATCAGATATTTGTTGCTGGCTCAAAATCAATCATTTTCACGCTCAACAATTTAGTGTAGATTTAAATCTATCGTAGACTCTCGAAAAATTTATATTATTAACTAGAGGCGCTTGCGACTTCGTTCGCGCAGACCACTGACTTTAAATACGGATTCCTCGTTAAATGTCAGATTCTGAAAATGTCAGATGAGTAGTCTCTAGATCGTAGAAAAAGAAGAAACTAGAATGAAGCACGTGTCTTGTCATATCACTCAGTAAGAGATGTACATAGCAAATTCGCTCTAGTTAAAAAAGGAGATCGCTACTTATTGCTGTCCTTATCGACGTAGCCACTTTTTTGTTCTACGACGAGTCAGACAGCTATTTTCATACAAATTGTATATATTATAAGAGATAAGTGTACTTTTTTCAACCATCAGCAGCAAGGCTGATTCAGTGTTTATGTGGTGTAGAGCAACTCTGTGATGGGGATGGACCAGGTCTGCCTGCATAACTTCAGTCGGTTTAGGAGTTACAGACGTTTAAAGGTCTGGAAAAAAATTACGAACAGCTGCAGGGCTGATCGTATGATATTATTGTAGTATGCACTGTAGCCATGTGAACAGTACAAAAACTGACATGGTTCATCAGTCGGTTTTGGAGTTACTGAAGTTCAAAGGTATGACCTTTGAACGGCTGTATCTCCTAAACCGACTGGCAGTTCATGTCAGTTTTTGTACTTTTCGCATAGCTACAGTGCATACTACAATAATATCATACGATCAGCCTTGCTGTGGATCGTAATTTTTTTCCAGACCTTTAAACGTCTGTAACTCCTAAACCGACTGAAGTTATGCAGGCAGACCTGGTCCATCCCCATCACAGAGTTGCTCTACACCACATAAACACTAAATCAGCCTTGCTGCTGATGGTTGCAAAAAGTACACTTATCTCTTAGTCTAATAGGATTTTATGACTATCGCTGTCTCATACGCGGTTACACTGATGTTTCGTCTATCAGCGTAAGCGAAAAATACTTCGCCTATGCTCGAGATATCTGCGCTTAAAGACAAAAATAGGTCGGTTTGGTCTGATATACAATAACCGACCGTATGTCAAGGTAGCAAAGGCGCGCGCCGCGCGGCGACGCCGCTTCTGTATGCGATGCGCTTTAGGTGAGATAAACAGATCAAGACTTTTCTCTATTTCTACTTATACAATAGCTACGGAACCCTATCATAGGCGAGTCCGACTCGCTCATGGCCGGTTTTAGTTATAGATATCTATTTGTTTACATCGTTTACATAAGTACTCGACATTGACATCTCTACTCATAATGTATACTTTTTAATTTTCGGTGAGAGGCATAGAGTTGCCCGGCCAAGGAGCTTGGTATCTACATTTTCCCTAATCTGAGAAAAGGTGGTATATATTTATCTCACTTAGAAATCCTGGCCGCGTATCTTTACTTTTCTAAATTTCAAATTCAAAAGATTGTTAGGCATTTGGTTGTCACTAAAATTTTATTCGAAACTGTCACTTGATGGTCGAAAAAATATAGTTTTTCTGTTAGTTTTTCTTTAATTGTACCTATTCTTAAGTACTACGATAGCTGAAGAATAAAAAAAATGACATCGATGAAGCCATGTGAAGAAAGGTTTCCTTGCGATCAGCTCATGCATAACGCCACAGCCGGCACTGTTCAGCCTCCGGGGGTGTCTGCAAATACGCAAGGAGAAGAATGTGGCCCGTCTAACATTAAAATCTTGACCAGATGTGTCGCATTTCAACTTTTCAAGGGACAAGCCAAAGAGATATCATTAGCTCAGCGGATTCATATTATATCAGAGTATTTCGGTTCACAATATGAACTCTCGGTTAGCGAAGAAAAGTTTAACCCTGTTCTTTCTGCTTTTCTTACCAGAAGTGCCGATCTTTACAGGAAATGTAAATATAATGAAACCTTTTTTATGAAAAAACACAAAGATTGGCTTAGTGGTACCCTTATTAGTAGCAAATTGATAGAACAAAACATAACAGACACAACTATATCACCAAAGTCACGACAGTATCAAAATTTGAGGACGCGGCAACAAATACGATCCAAACGGAAGCTTGAGGCAGTTCTTGCAGACGAACCTCAAGTAATGAAAATTAAATCGTTTGCCAGCACCTTGTTCACCACTGAAGGAAGACAATTATCATCACAGGCTCGAAAGGACTTTGAAACAGTAATAAATGTTTGTCTACAGTCTGATACTGCTCCCACTAGTTCTTTAGAGAAAATAAGGCAAAACCCTAAACCTTTTACTGCTGAAGAAGCTCTTGCTGTTATTATAGATAAAAATCTTTCGATACAGTCCTATAATGACCAACGCTTGGAACTTTTAGAGCGAGGCTTTCCAGCATACCCTCCATATTACAAGGTACTGGAGGCCAAAAAATCCTGTTATCCGGAAAATATCCAAGTGTCGGAACGAGAAGCGTCTGTTTCTCTCCAAGATTTGCTACAGCACACGCTGGACAGAATATTTCAGTTAGCCGAGGATGTTATAATTAGCTACTGTGAACAGCAGCAAATTCAGGAGGTGCAGTGCTGTTTTCGAGGAAATTGGGGGTTCGATGGAAGTTCAGGACAGTCTCTTTACAAACAGACTTTTTCCGACGCGGAAAGTGATACGGAAAACAGTCTTTTTACCACTACTTTTGTTCCATTACAGCTCATGATAAAAGAGAAAGATATTGTAATATGGTCCAATTCTGCCCCACAATCGTATCGTTTCTGTAGACCTGTTCACATACAGTACCGGAAAGAGAGCCGAGAGTTGATAATGTCTGAGAAACGGTTAGTAGAACAACAGATAACGAATCTAAGCCTCAAAGGACAAACATCTCAAGGTCACAAAATCAAAGCTAATTGTGAACTGTATTGTGGTGCGATTGATGGGAAAGTTTTGAATGCAGTGCTTAACACTCCATCTCAATTACGCTGCCCTTACTGTGGTTTGACATCGACCAGTTTTAATAACTTGGACTCCGTTTATGCCAAGTCCATAAATCCGGATGATTTAGTTTATGGTATAAGCCCACTTCATCTGTGGATCAGAGTTTTGGAATTTCTTTTGCGTCTTGGCTATAAAATGGATGTAAAAAAATGGCGTATTCCTCATAATTCCGCAGAACATAGCCAAGTCGAGGAACGCAAAAGAAAAATCCAGAATGAGGTGAGAAGCAAAATGGGGCTGCTGGTTGATGTCGTGCGTCCAAATTCAGGAACCACGAACGACGGGAATACAGCCCGAACTGCTCTATCAGATAAATTTCGTAGTACATTTGCCCAAATTTTAGACATTGAGCATTGGCTTTTAGACGATTTCCACACTTTGTGTATTGTGTTGTCCAGTAATTTCCCAATCGATGCTGACAAGTACAGGTTATTTTGCAAAAATTTAGCCTGTAAATATGTCGCAAAATACGATTGGCATCCAATGACAGTAACAATACACAAAGTGTTGATACACGGAGCTGACATCATCCTAGCCACAAAAATTCCGATTGGTATGCTTTCTGAGCAGGCGGCAGAGTCGCGTAATAAGTTTTGGAGGTCCGATAGGGAGCACCACAGCCGAAAAACGAGCCGACAGTCATCTATGGTCGATTTGTTTCATAGGGCTTTAGAGACTTCGGATCCTCTAATTTCTAACATCAGAATGAGAGAAAGAAAACGAAGATCTAAAATTATTCCGTTACCATCAGCAGCTCTCGCCCTGCTAAAGAAACCATCTGAAGACTGCTTAATGACAAGCAATGTCGATACCGAGAATTGTGGTGATGACAATGAGTCTTTGGTAGTAACCGCAGAAGCAGAACACGACCCTTGAATTAAGCCCTTTCATTTGATACCCAAGACGGCATCATTACACTTTTTTATTAATTCATGAATTTATGTCTTTTAGGGGGTTTCTTATTTATTTTAATGTCAAGTCACATAATAATAGCCTAAACCAGCGGACGACCAAGACGCTTCCAACGATATCTAATTTGTCAAATTATCATATTATATTATTATTAAGTAGTTAAGATCAGGGGTGCGATTTTTGAATGTCATCGGTGAGTTTGAACGGTTTTTAAATCTCATACAAAAGCCTTCTCATGCATTACTCGTCTTTCTACTGCTGATTTGACTTTCAAAAATCATACTTTAGGAGTGCAATTTTTTAAAGTCAGATCAGTAGTAAAAAGATGCATATCTCCATAGTAATTTTGACATTTTCAACTGCTGAAATCAGCGAATGAGATTCAAAAATCGCACTCCAGATGGGCAGACATACATACATACGTAATACGAACATACACACGTAAATGTTGTCTGTTTTTACGGCCTAACATAGTAATTTACTTATGTAGAATACAGAAATTAATTAAAATGCTAACAAATAAAATTGAAATTACAACATAAACTTATAGAAAAGATGTTTAAAATATTATGTCATCAGACACTTCTAAGAAGCAAGCAAGAATGTTGAATTAGTGTTTCATAAAAAACCTAAAAATGATAAATTTAATTGAATTCGTGACTCAAAAGCATGCCGACTTTTTCAATCTTTAATTTGATTAGGCTAACATGTCATGCATGTAGAATAATAAGTTCGATTGGAATAAGGTGTGACATCTATATCACATGAATTCTAATTGCAACATTAGACGTGTGAATAAGTAGTTTGTATAACTCTGGTAGATGGCGCTGACGTCCCTTAAAGACGATGATATAGATTGAAAATTTCGTCGTGGCGTGCGGGGCGACGACAGCTCTCATGGAGTGGAGCATGCCCCGGATAAGCAGGTCGTGGGTTCGAATCCCACTCGCCGCCCGACTTTTTCAATCCTTAAATTTGAAGTCACATGACAAGCCCGGAACTTCCGGATAAACCTAAAATTAATAATAATTTCCAGATAAAACGGAATTCGGTATGTCAAGTTTTTTTTTGGAGGGCTGAATCGAAAACCATTTCGAGATAATTGTCTCAATAATCATATTTTTTATGTCAGAGATTTTAAAATGAAAGGATTACAAATATTTATATAAAATAACGTCGTTTTTCGGTACGTGCAGTGACGTCACTGGAATACCTGTGAACTCCTTGGTAAACATAAAATCAACTTAAAATAACCGGCCATTAAGAAAAGAAAATACGTTCGCAATGTCCGAATTTGACACTTGATGTTGCCGTATCTGTCTCCAGCATAGAGTTAGAAAGAGGAGGCAGGTTTTAATTTTTTTAAATATAGCAGTAGATAGTTTTTCTCCATGGAGTTCGAATTATTTTTTCTTCACAATTTTTGCACTTAGAGATTACAGATCAAAATAATTTAAAAATTAAACGTATATTGATCAACTCGATGAATCGCAATAAAAATGAAATACGTGTCTTAAAATTATGTCTTCTATCCGTAAAAAATATAAAAATTAAGACCAAAAAAAACTTTACATACCGAATTAGGCTGTGATTTTATTAGTACATTTATAAAGGAGGGTACAAAATTTTTTTCTGTGTAGAAATCTCATCCTAATACGGTGTTATGGTCGAGTAAAAACATGAAAACTGAAATACGAAAAATGCTCATATCGCTGGGTGAATACAATAATCAGGAAACCCTGTGAAGTAGCAAGTTAAGTCATTATTGCATAAATAGAACAGTTGGTGCAGAGCATGAATCCGCATCAAACTCGAATTTGCCAAATTTTTACTTGTGCCGTTATTCACCCAGCGACATTTCGTTACCTATTCGCAGTAAAATGTTAAAAATTTATGAAAAGGCGTATTATCTTGTATACAATTATAAGATATAATAAGAACTAAAAAAAATATTACAGTTCTTTTTTTATGAATTTTTTCCTCTTTTCATGACCCAGATTTTGGGAAACTATCAAGTTATGTAAATTACCTATAATAGATAATGGTAAGGACCTATGATAAGATTTGTTTATTGCATAATTATATTAAGTTAGCATAATAACATTAGTTAAGAATATTTAAAACTCTGTTAATTAAGAAATCAGTATTTCAGTGTTCAATCAAATTTTTTCATTGGCCAGGAATGTTCACGCAAATTCACATGTTTTTACTATTTCGATTGCTCAGAAGTGGCAGCTAACGCCATCTATTGAGATGTAACAGAACTATCCTTGTAACCTACAATATTAATGTTGCTAGTCAGTTAAATCTAACTTGCATTATATTATATCAATTATTCACTAGTCATTACTGGCAACATTTGCTTCTCTTCCGTCGCCCGTCACACAGGACGAACGCAATTTTGTATTAATAATTCAGTAATTCATATGTACCGCGAAAGTACGAAATTAAACCTTAGTTATAACTCAGAATCAGTGTTTTTATCAGCAACCTAATCAAAGGCTACCTGGTGGAGAAATTGTCACTTCGAACCCGCCGATATCTCCTACAAAATTATTTTGGGTATTTTGGTTTATTACAATATACATCTTTGAAAGTCACATAATAATATCCTATAACCAGTGGACGTTCAAGACGCTTCCAACGATACCTCATTTGTCAAATTATGATAAGTAGTTTAGAAGTTATGAGGAAACCGATGGATATACATACATACATACGTAAACATTTTCTGTTTTTACGGCACTAACAGAGTATAATTTGCTTATGTAGAATACAGCTGTTAATAAAAATGTTTAAAAAAAAAGTAGAAATTACAACATAAACTTATAGAAAAGATGTTTAAAATATTGTATAATCAGACACTTCTAAGAAGCAAGCAAGAATGTTGAATTAGTGTTTCATACAAAACCTAAATATTTTAATATTTAATTTGAAGTCACATGTCACAACCCTAAGCCCGGAAACTCCGGACAAACCTAAAATTAAAAATAACTTCTACATAAAACGGAACTAGGCTGAGATTTACATACTACCTATAAAGGAGGGTATGAACAACCGTTCGGTGTAGAAATCTCATCCTAATACGGTATTATGGTCGAGTAAAAACATGAAAACTGAAATACGAAAAATGCTCATATTTCGTTACCTATTCGCAGTAAAATGTTAAAAATTTGTGGAAAGGTGTATTGTCTTGTACACAATTATAAGATTTAATCAAAACAAAAAAAAGTATTTCAGTTTTTTTTTAATGAATTTTTTCCTCTTTTCATGACCCAGATTTTGAGAAACTTTGTCATTTATTATAAAAAAAACTATAAGTCGTATCGAAGCCGGAGTTTTACTCTTGCACTCAGAATTAGAAAAACTTTCGATTTCTTGAATAAAACGTGGACGTCACCAAAACCCAGTTCTTAAAACACTGTGCAGCGTCTTGTAGCGCGGCACCCTACGCGAGGGCGGGGGGGTCTCTTGTTTAGTAGTAGAATGACCGCCACCCAAGGTCGCAAAACTAGAGTTTTAAAATTCAGGGCGTCTATCCCACTGCGGCATCTATCCTAGAATTACCCTAGAGCTAAAATATGTATAAGATATAAAAAAAATTTTTTCGCGATTTCGATGTTGGTCCCATAAAGAAAGTTGTTCAGTTTGACGGTCTAAACAACCCCATTAAGAGTTTTAAATATTTATTGTTACTTATGAAACACCCTGTATTTTGAGATATTATGAATGGAAGGTGTTAATTTATAAGTGATAAGATAACCATAATCTAGTATATCATGGGTGACATTATATTCCACGGACCGACCCTCGTAAAATAAGGGTTGAACCTCATTTAATAGCACAGCATTGCATTTTTCCGTCGCTCCATCCTTTTCTGTCACTCAGGAACGTCATTTGATAGAGCAAATGAACAAAATGACGAATGAACATTGATTAAAATGAATTAGCAAATGACGTTCCTGAGTGACAGAAAAGGATGGTGTAGGTGTAGTTCAACCCTTAGGGCAGACACATTATTTTGAGGATGATTTTAAATAGGTATTATTTAATAATTGTTTTCTTACCACAAAACCCAAGACTAGAAAAGCAATTTTGAAAATAGCAGCCATTTTGAAATTTCTTTCAGAAAAAGATTTAAGAGTTTCTCAGATACTTTGTGATACCTTAGTAACTTGTAATTTCATTAAAAATTTTGGATCTTTTATACTGATACCTACTTATCAAGGGTTTAGGGATATTTAGTTCACATTTTACTATACAGATATAGTCTAATTATGTGCGTAATAAAATAAAATTGTGCGTGTGAATTTATTGTGCGTAACATAAAGTATAATTAGAGAAAACTAAGTAATAAAAGTAACTTGAATATAAATATACCTAAAGGGTGATTTATATATACAGTTACTTATGTTAGGCTTTAGACCATCAAACTGAACAACTTTAACTATGGAGCCAATATCATAATTGTTTCACGGAAAACCAACCAAAACAATAGAACAACTTGCTATGTCGTATGATCGCAACAAAAAAACAGCTTTTTCATACAGTTGAGTCGAGTTAATATGGACACAGAGTAGGTACTATGTATGGAACAGCGGAGTTTTTTGTTACGATCGGTTTGCTCCCATTGTAAAAGTTGTTCAGTTTGATGGGTAGACCTCTTAGTTTAAGAGGATTTCAATGGTATCAATGTTAAGAGAATATTATTCCGAGAGCGAAAATGCGCGTTGCATACAAACGTACTATGGTGATATTTTCTATACTAATTAAAGTCAATGAAATTTTGCAGAAATAACCTAGAAACAAATCTCTATGCTTCTATAGAGTCAGATTTTCGTTAAAATATACAGTTTCAATGCAAGGATTAATTTAAGATTTGTATGGAAATATTTGAGGCACTGTAACATGAAAACTATACATTTTAACGAAAATCTGACTCCATACAAGCATAGAAATTTGTTTCTAGATTGTTTCTGAAAAATTTCATTGACTTTAATTGGTTAGTATTGAAAATATCACCATAGTACGTTTGTATGGAGCGCGCTCCGAATAATATACCCTTAAGAGGTCCTTTACTAGCACATCACAAAATTTTTGATTTTTCAATCAAGAAAACCTAAAGTAACTAAAGTGTCAAAATAACTGTCAGTCAACAGTCTTCTTTACTCTAGAGTAACCGGCGACTTAATCTAAGAATAAAATTTACTCACGTTTTGTCAAATCCGGCCTAAGAAACACAATTTTACCAAACATCATGTACGTCAAAATACCAATGAACCTATAAACTCTTATCTAACCCTAGTAATAGCCCAATTTACGCATCTATTAAACACTATCTAAACAATTAAAACCTAACTTTACCAAAAAAACTAATAGATTGATAAGAAATAGTATAAAATGCGAAATTTTTTCGAATAGGACATTGCGTCTTGTGTCGCTTTAGATACAATAGAACAAAAAAACAAAATGTATAAAGTTTTGCTATTTTCGTGCTTCATTGGCCTTGTGGTAAGAAAAAAATACTTTATTCATAAGTATTTAAAACCGCCTTTTGCTTTTGTTCTTGTGCTCATTGTCACTAGGTAACTATATAGGGTTAGGGTGTGATATTAAACGCGTTGCATCCACCAAAATAGTACCTACCTAATAAATAGTTTTTTAAATAAGCAGGAAAACATGAAAAGACTCAGTTAACGGATGCGTCTATACCAGTGACGAGCCTACCTACTTCAAAATATTTATTTTTTCTCGCAAGTTTGTTGAAAAACGTCGTATGAAACGCGAGAGCGTTGGTCATTACTGTCTCGGCTTTTTACCGCTCTCGCCTTCGGCTCGAGCTTGCAGTCCAGTCTCGTCTAAGTTGACAAACTTAGCTCACTTGTATCATAATGTACAATTATATTACTAGGTTGCGTCTTGTAAAAATAATACCGATCAGCCGCCTCATCATAAACCTGTCTCGGGCCCAGTGAAGGGCCCAGGGAAGGGCCCAGGGAAGGGCCCAGGGAAGCGCCCAGGGCTCATCTCACAAATAAGGGACAGAAGGAACGGGAAAAACTCCACCTCGCAGGCAAGTTGGATAAAGACATAAGAAAATGGTTACCGATCACTGCGAGGCATAAAAGTCCCGCCGTCTAAATTACGCGCTCGTGCATACGAGAATGTACCTAAACACTATACGATATAGTTGCTTTTACTTCGACACCTCAAGTTTTCCTGTCACTGCTCGCCCAGTTGATCTACCGGGATAGCATCTACATCTATGTAAGCTCGTATACTCGCGAAGGGGTCGCACCGCCGTAAAATCTGTCACCCATCTAAAGATGTGCACAGGCCTGCCTTACTTTACTACGGCGATCGTTCAGAGGATCCTTTACGCAATTTATAAAAATAATCTTCTCTTTTCCAGGTCCTCAACCAAGCTTCAGAATCTGGCTCAGGCACTGAAAAACCCAACCACCAAGGGATACCTGGCCTGCCATACTCTGGAGGCATGCCTGATTTGACAAAGATTCCTGGCTATGAATACTTCCCTGCAATGCCAGGCCACGCTGACAAAGATGGTGATAAGAAACCTGGCTCGTCTGGAGGCATGCCTGATTTGTCAAATATGCCTGGGTATCAATACATCCCAGGCATGCCTGGCCACTCTGACAAAGATGGTGAGAAGAAACCTGGCTCGTCTGGAGGCATGCCTGATTTGTCAAATATGCCTGGGTATCAATACATCCCAGGCATGCCTGGCCACTCTGACAAAGATGGTGAGAAGAAACCTGGCTCGTCTGGAGGCATGCCTGATTTGTCAAATATGCCTGGGTATCAATACATCCCAGGCATGCCAGGTCACTCTGACAAAGATGGTGAAAAGAAACCTGGCTCGACGGGAGGCATGCCGGATTTTTCACAAATTCCTGGCTATCAATACTTCCCAGACATATCAGGCCACTCTGGCAAAGAGGGTGAGAAGAAGAATTGATTTTGCAACGCTCTGATTGACACAAAATATGTAGTATATAGATAACAAACAAAATGGCTTTGAATAAATGATTTTGGTGTATGAAAATGTTGTTTTATTTTTAAAGTAGAATTTTATAAATACTGATATCTGATAAACTAAATGTATTTATTAATAATGCAAAACATAAAATTTGAACTTATAAAAACTTTAGAAAAACAAGAATTAAATACAAACCCGCTTACTCGAACAACCCGCCCCGGGTCGTGCCTGTACCGAACGTACCCATTACGCTGGCGGCATTGCCACATTGGATGGCTAAAGAGATACGTTGGACAAGAAACGACCCAGAGCGGGGATCGTTGCCCCTCTCCCGTAATCTAAGGCCCAGGTCTTTTACAAACTTCTTGGCCTCAGCTCCCCAAGGCCCTCCGGTTTCCACAGCCACTGGCACGAAAAGATATGGGCCCTCTAGGTACGTGGTGTGCTTGAGGCGAGCTGCACTTTCTGCCGCCGATCCAGCCGACCGCGTGGTACGCTGCAGATGAGATGGTGCGTAGGTGCAGACGCAAGTCGCATCCCACAACAAGGACTTACCCTTCTCCCAAGGTACCAATGTTAGGCCGTCTGGTTTATTATAATGTTGAATGTAATACGAAGAAGTCATGGTCTGGTGGCTAGTAGACGTGAGTGAGTGTGTGACTTGAGGTGAGCACGAGGCAGTTCGAATCCAAACCGATACTGCCTCGTAGTATTGAGTTCAACGTAGCTGTAAACCCAGCAGATTGTATTGCGTCCGACGCTATATCTGAGAAGTGGTTTTCTATTCCATCAAATTCACGAATATAGTTATGTGGAGGATTTGCTCCGAGAAACGTTTAACATAGTTTAAAACATATTTATTCGTTAACACAAATTCACATTACATGATAGATTCATTTGACCATTGTGCCAGTACCAGCCGCCAGCCAGTACTCACACTCCTCTTCACGGCAATGTCGTGGTCATCGGAGAGTCCTAAGCTGCACCGCAGTGTCATCAGCCGCGGGCCAGTTAAAGCCTTTGTCAGCATGTCTGCTCCCGTATCTTCGCAGATATTTTACCTCTATTAAGCCTTCTTGTATGCAGTTCCGAATGAAATGCAGTTTTAGGTCTATATGCTTTGACTTTGAAGTCACCATTGCATTTTGGCTGAGTTTGAGGGCAGCTTGATTGTCGTTTAACACGACTATGCTATCATAGCTGGCCCCTAGGTCTTTATAAAGGCTCTTTAAATGGATGGCTTCTTTCGCAGCTTCGGTAAGGGCAACATACTCCGCCTCAGCTGTCGACAGGGCAACGCTTCTTTGCTTTTTAGACATCCAGCTTACAGACGTCCCAGCATACATAAAGCTATAGCCCGAAAAAGACTTTCGATCATTGGCGTTGTGGCTACCATTGTTGCATACTATTGTGGCTAGCCAATTGGTGTCCAAAAAGGCGCGACTTGCTATACACAATGGTGTGTTGATGCCTACACTTATGTATGGCAGAAGCATGAAACTAAAATTAATGAAATGCGTTCTTTGCGAAGAATGTGTGGTGTTACGCTGAGAGATAGAGTATGAAATTGTGTGATTAGAGATCGATGTAAATTGAAAGAAGATGTTGTGAAAAGAATAGAGAAGGGTATGCTTCGTTGGTTTGGTCATTTGGAGAGGATGAGTGATAGCAGATGTACGAAAGAGATATATGGAGCTAAAGTGAGTGGAAGTATCGGCAGAGGGCGTTGGACGTATTCTGATCAAATCGGTTGCGTCCTACAAAAAAAGGAGGCGCGGAGTACTCGAAACCGACGGGCATGTATGAAGAGATGTCTGGACGTGAATGAGGCATGCAAGGATCGTATTAGTTGGAGCGCCCTGGTCTCTACCTACCCCACTGGGAAAGAGGCGTGACGTTATAGATATATTGATAGATACCTATGTAACAAGAAAGGTCTGCTGGGAAAAGGGAATGAATTGAATCGTTCCGTCGGCGAACAGTCCCGTGGCAAACTGGTCGTCGGAGAACGGTTGCTGAATCAAGTTCATTGATCAAATAATTAAAATAATTAAAAAACACTTATCTAATCCTATGTACCCAATAGACTCAGACCAAGTTAAATGGTCTAAGCTAATAGCCCATTACGCCACCATTAAAACACTATCAGAATTTAAAACTCAAAGTGCCAAAAAACTATTTGATAAGAAATAGTATAAATTGCGCAAATTTTTCACCAAAAGGACAGAATCAACTTGACGTGTTAGATAGAACATGAAACAGAAAATGTACAATATCGTGTTATTGTGGTGCCTTGCAGGCTTTGTGGTAAGAAAAAATACTTTATTAAGAGGATAGGCAGGCTGAAATGCTATTTTGGAGAATAGGCACTTTTCAGACTGTACATACATATTTGTCCAATCCGCCCCACCCATACACCCCAACGACTAGATTGCGAAAGAGACAACTGCAGCTCGGACGAATTTTATCTACATAAAATCGACGAAAGCAGCATTTCGTATTCCCCTGTTTCCTCCTCCAAAACTAAACCGATTTTAATAATTCTTTCAAGAATAATATACGAAAGACTTTGGCTATGTTGCTTCGTTGTTTTTTGTGACGTTAACTTTGTCCCTTTCTAATCCAACGTTAAATATTGTAGCTCATCTCCTGTCATTTTCGTAACTACGTCATTGGTTAGAAAGGGATACACCTAAAATTGGAAATATCGACGAGACGCCATAGCCAATTTTCTTGTTTCAATGCTTGTAATTAGGAGTGACATCCTTTATGATTCTTAATCCATGCTGCTGATCTACCTGCTTTGTAAATGCATGTGTTTTTGGAAATTAATATTTATAAGTATCATGTTATGTTAGGAGAAAAATCTAGATTTTTGACACACAATGTCGACTAAGCGCGTTCACACACGATGACGTACTGACGGAGCAGCAAACGTCAGTCCGTCATTTGTGAAGCAAGAAGTTGTACGAAACCGCACGTAGAAGCACACACGGTGACGCATTGACGCACAGGGCGTGGTTCTAATAGACTGACATCTGCCGCTCCGTCAGTGCCTCACCTTGTGTGAATGCACTAGGTTACGTCAAATTATAGTTACATATTAAAAAGGTACCTATAAAATTATTTTCCAATTTCCAGGCTTCAGATTCAAGCAACCAAGCAAGCCAATCGAGCATTCAGTCAATAACGAAAGGCATCACTGATAGAATACCTGGGATATCAGGAGACAAGCCTGGCATGTCCAACATCCCTGGTATTTCAAGCGTACCTGGTTTATCCAACATACCTGGCATCAGCAACTCTGGAACATCCGAAGGTTCTCATTCCCCATGTCTTCCAGTAATGCTTCCTGGAGGTTTGAGCTCGCCAGAAGTAATTAAAGACATACTACGTCTTGTAACTGACCCTTGCACTTACAAAACCCTTCAGCATTTGGCGAAATTGTTTACTGACATAGGAGAAGCTCAGAAGAAAGAAGAAAAGAAAGAGCGTTAGAAGAAGAATTGACTACGCAAGAGGTAGACAAGTTGTAGTTATTAGCCAAAAATTGTTTTATTAAATAATTTTGATTAATGAAAAAATATTGTTTAACATTTTTATGTCTGGTATATTTGGAATGAGTATATTAGAGGAAGTTTGAAAGTAGCATCTATGACAGAAAAATTACAGGGTAATAGATTATCGTGGTACTGGCATTTGATGCGGAGAGACGAGTGTCATGTTACGAGACGAGTGTTAAGTATGAATGTGGATGGCTGTGGTAGGAGAGGAAGGCCGAAGAAAAGATGGATGAATTGTGTGAAGGATGATATTATGTGTCAGAAAGGAGTGACTGCTGATAGTCATATCAGCAGTCACTCCTTTCTGACACATAATATCATCCTTCAGCCGTCAGGCTAGGAGAGATGAATGGAAGAGGATGACATATTGCGCCGACCCCAGATAATGGGAAATGGGCAAGGGAATGATGATGTCTGGTATATTTTGACCTAACCATGATTCTACAGGGTATAAGGAAAAGTATAATTAACCTTTAAACCACATACTCTAACCATCAAATTGAACAACTTTTACTATGGGAGCAAACCTTTCAGCGCAAAAAAAAGTCAGCTGTCCCATACTAAACTGAAATACCTACTCGATGCAATCGTATAGGATAGGTAGCTGATATTTTTTTTGCTCTGATTGTTTTGCTCCCATAGTAAAAGGTGTTCAGTTTGATGGGTGGAGTATGTGGTTTAAAGGTTAATGATATTTTTCCATACAACCTTATACTACCGTAAGACCTAACCAATGATTTCATAAAAGGTGTAAGAAAACACCCTAGGTATATTTAAAGGGGTGGTTTAGACCATCAAACTGAACAACTTTCACTATAGCGACAGAGTCGAACAAAATCAGCAGTCCATATATTTGAGTCGAGTACTTACCTATGTTTTGTATGCTTTTGCCTTAGATTAAAAACTTTTCGCTTACGCTGAAAGATGGAGCAAGGAAATGAGAGAGCGAGATAGCCAGTTATGAAAACTTATGTAAATAAAAAAGACAGAAATATTATTTTTTGTTTCGGTCACCGTGGCCAGTTTTTGTGTTTGGCAAGATGTCAAACCTATGGAATGTTGATGACATCTTGCCAAACAAATTGTCTTTTAGTATGGAAAAGTCACACTATTGTTGTTTCATGTACGGCCACGTTATGGTGCGTAGAAAGAGAAGGAACTAGAAGAAAGCACGTGTCTTGTCATATCACTCAGTAAGAGATGCACATAGCAAATTCGCTCTAGTTAAAAAAGGAGGTCACTACTTAATGCTGTCCTCATCGACGTAGCCACTTTTTTGTTCTACGACGGCTGTCTGACTCCGGAGTCAGACATCTATTTTCATACAAATTGTATAGGATTTTATGACTATCGCTGTCTCATACGCGGTTACACTGATGTTACGTCTATCAGCGTAAGCGAAAAATACTTCGCCTATGTTATGGTGTCATCTAGTTACTATATCTATGGCTTTTGCATACAAATTTTGTTTCTGCACAGTCAATGCCTGGCTCAAGATGTTTAGCATTTTTTCAATTAAGTCAAGGTATAAAATTAATTAAATGTGATATCTGCCGAACTGAATTTATTTAATGTTACGACTGTTAAGCGCGAAACTTGTCATTTCACTTTGAATTTTATGAGCAATTAACTTTAATTTTGTTTTGGAAAACTGATGAGAAAATGTGTGGAATAGTTATCTTTATTGGATTAATTTTGTTGGTAAGTTGTATCTTAACTATTATAAAACCGTAAAATCATGATGAACAAAAAAGTAGCGGTTCTCTTCATATAAATTCAAATAACATTCGATAGCGCGATTTAAAAACGTGCAGCGCCATCTATTGACAAAATTGTTAGTTTGTTTGTTTGTTCTCGCATCACGCAAAAACTACTGTACCGATTTTGATGAAACTTTTTTTGTTTGATAGCTTATGATCTGACTTAAAATCTGGTATATAATTTGTGCGGACGAAGTCGCGGGAAAACACTAGTAATACATAAACTTGAAGGATAGAGATTGGTTAGGGTTGTACCAAAGAGTTTTTCTAACTTATTTATGGTACCATTAGCCACTCCAAGATCCTACAGCGCGTTTACTGCACCCTTTGTTTAGGCCGTGGTGGTCCAGTGGCGAGTAACCTTGCCTGCCGTGCAGGAGGCAATGGTTCGATCCTCGTCCAAGCCGACTCGTACCAATACTCATTGGTACCTTGGTATTGGTTTTCGGAATTTATGTACGATTTGTAACACCACTGGCTTTTCGTTGAAGGAAAACATCGTGAGGAAACCTGCATGCTTCAATTTCGAGGCGTGTATTGTACCCACTGTCCATTATTAAGTGGCGACGGGCTCAGCCCCCGTCACACTGAACAGAGATTCGGTACTACTGGTGAAACGTGGATGTTCTGAGGTTTCAGAATATCTCTGACCACCCCCTCGGGGAATATAGTCGTGAGCATATGCTTGTTTAGGCAGGCTAAAGAGGTGTGTCAGAGTCGTAGCGTGTGGCGGTCCGTGGTCTCTGCCTACCCACATGGGACAATGGCGTGAGCTTATGTATGTATGTTGTTTAGGCAGTGGTACCTACATATTCCAGTGGAATGGTCAAAGTCATCATTTTACATCATCATCGTCATCATCATTTTACAGGGTGTTTCAGACCCTCGAACAACTTTGAATATGCGACCAACTTTGAAATGTTATGGTAGACCTAGCTGTTTCATAAAGATTTCGGTTGAAGCTATTAATAATTTCTATGGAACAGCAGATTTCTTTTTTTCCATTTCGATGTTGGCTCTATAGTGAAAGTTATTCAGTTTGATGGTCTGAAGGTAATGTAAAGGCTTCCGCACATTGCAGCGATATTATCGAGCGATATTATCGACAGCGATATCGCGACACCTTACACACTGCAGAGATTCCGCGATTCGCGTCACGCATGCGCCTTTCACTGAAGGTAGTAGAAAGAGATTGCGTCAGGTTGCGATAATATCGCGGCAGTGTGTAGGATCGAGCGCGTCCCCATACAAAATGTACTGAGAACAATTATCGCAAAATCGCAGCGATATTATCGCTCGATAATATCGCGGCAGTGTGTAGGATCGAGCGCGTCCCCATACAAAATGTACTGAGAAAAATTATCGCAAAATCGCAGCAATAATATCGCTCGATAATATCGCTGCAATGAGCGGAGGCCTTAACTCTACGTTGTATGAACAATTATACCACATTTTCGAGCACAAACTGTTGATGAGAATGATGATTGTAATTCCAGGTTCAAGCCACAAAAGCGCAAACAGAACCGAACAAGATCTTTGACTTGAAAAGTCTGACTATACCAAAACTGCAGCCTCTCCCGACTCTACCAACACCTAAACTTGCAATAACTAGTGGACTTAACTCTATGAGAGATATATTCCAGCTCATAACTGATTCATGTACATGGAAAGTCATTCAGAAAGTGGCTAAAATTATGGGTGACATTGCTATGTCGTTAAATAATCAACATAAAAGTAGCTAGAGTCACGTTGCAGGAATTGACCCGAGCACACGTCTCGCGTGGTTTTCGCGCGTCGCGTTTTTGCCTGCCACGAGGCTCCGCAATCCTCAATCTTTTCTTGTTCTTGAACAAAAACAATCCATGAGATTGGGATAGATACTCCCATAAATTACACTTGACACTGGCGGAAATGCGGTGCTACGCACAAGCAAAAAGCCATTAACTATAAATAAAAAAAAAAAATATTTATTATTATTAGGTTCTTTAATTTGTTGTTATTGTAAGTAGGATAGTTTCTTAGTAGATCTTAAATTATATATCAGTCACGTATTTTTTTTTAGTAAGTAAATAAATATCACCCGTCTTTACTCATGTTTTATTTATCTTAAAATGTAAACATTTTGCATAATGTCTATTTTCATTAGGAAACTGGAAAAGGTATTGTCTACCACGATTTTCACCATAAACATAGGTAGAACGTCTGTGGCGCGTTGTTGAGAGGTATGGACACTGAAGCAATGCGGTAAGTACCGGGTTCGAATCCGCACGCGACCTGCTATGTACCAATTAGTTATTCTAACTTATGTACGTAATACCGTCTTCTTTCAAATGGTAACTGAAAACATCGAAACACCTACATACGTTAAAAAAGAAAGGTGCGTATTGTGAAATCTACCAACCGCATTGGGCACGCGCGGTGGACTAACTTCTACTCCTTGAGAGTTAGGCCTGTTCCCTACAGTGGGACGTATACCTTTTTCTTATCGTGTGGGCAAACCCTGGTGTCAGAGTTTTTTGAGACCGCATTACGGCCTCTGAAGTGGTTTTTATGTCACGATTATACTAGCCACCAGAGACAGTAGCCGGGACCAACGGCTTAACGTGCGAAGCACTGAATTTTATCGTTCTTTTCAGACAATCAGGTGATTCCAGTGGCGGATACAGATGGGGGGCGCGCGTCAAGCCCCCCCCCCCCCCCCTCCCCCTTTTGGAGCCGCCCGCTAATTGCGAGTTTATTAGCACGCTATTTCTTATATTCTTAAACTTTGCATGTGACTTGTGTTTTTATTACGATAAAATCAAGCTCTAGATATCTTTAGCGCCCTCTTGAGTTTTTTCTGTATCTGCCACTGGGTGATTCAGCCTGCAATGTCCTAACCAACTGGTGAAAAACGCATAAAGTGACATATCAACTGTCCTCCGTAGGAATCGAACCCTCGATATCCCTGTCAAGAGCCCAAGACTCTTCTTATCCATTAGACCACGGAAGCAGTTTTTATAGGTACCTATATAGAGGCTGTTGATGATCTTCAGTAGGACGTGATATGCAGACGGATGGAAATACATTTTTTTATGTTTGTAATTATTAGTGTGGATGTCAATTCATTTTCATTATTGATAAAATGTCGTTGTTAAAAATTTAACGAAGGTTCAGAACGATAAGATGGACAAAACTGGGTCACGTACTGTATTTACTCCATACGTTAATTACATTTCAAAATGATTGCATTTGTCTGTTGTTTGTTTGGACTCTGTGTATGTCGGGTGAGTGTTTTATGTTTTATAGATTTTTCTTCGAATTCTTCATATTTTACTACTTACATTATAATTAACGCAATAAGACCATTTCTATCTACAGTTAGACCCATTATGGCGAACTAGGTCTTTTTCGGTTTGTGTGCCTTCATTACTATAATTTAATTTTGATTAGATTGTGTACCTAAGTATCCTTTTTCTAAAACTCATTTAGATTTTAGTTTACTAATGATAACTTACTAACTTACTGACTTTAATAATTATTTTTATTTGTATTTTTTATAGATTCCCTAAGTATTTAATTTAAAAGTTAATTAAATAAACAGCAAAACTACTAATATAATTTATGTATAATTAAGTGTTTTGTGCCTGTTCTAACTAAAAAAAACAATTGTCTTTGTAATTTTACCACTTTCTTATTTTATGGGATTTCTTATAAAATTCAAATTCAAATTGAATACGAAACGGGATTGGGCAATGTCTTTTGTCGAAAATAATTATATTATAATTGTATGAAATCATGTCCTATGTAAAACCTTTGTATGTAAGTTTTATTATTTTAAACCCAGTATAACATTTCAGCCAGGTTATGGATATGCCATTGGTGAATACAGACCAAATGTAAAAGGATTGGATCTTCTCGACATACTCATTCCGGTAGGTATACTTTCATAATTTCTTCTTTAGTGTAACGGTAAGTTCAGTTCAGTTCATAAAAACAGTGCTGTGAGCGATTACAACGCTAAGACCCGTTAGATTTGGATAAGCGCGCTTACAGCGCTGATAGCGTTCTACCAATATCGGGAAGCTAGATATCGCGCTCACATCGTTCACATCACAACATTCAAATATTTCTATTATTTTCTTCACCACTAACCGTTATTAAACTTTTTTTCGTCTTTTTTAGATCATAATCGAACACAAACAAACTACTAAAGAAACCTAAATCGAGTCCGAAACAAAACCAAAAATGTACGATATACAAATTTTGTTAAACGTCACTTTTAACAATTCGATCACTGCACTGCACTGCACTGCTATTTCAAGATGGCGTCGGTAGTGACGTCATGAATGACGTTACGTTTTCGATTATGGTCGCGCTCACGTCAAATCGCAACGACATTAATTATCGCGCTCACAGCACTGTCGGCGTAATTCGGGACGCATCGTTAGTGTATGCAGGTTTCCTCACGATGTGCATATGGAATCCCCATAGCTTAATCTCTATACTAATACATAGTTTTTCTCCATAGCTAATAGATCTTCCATATGACGATTATGCAAACGATATCATGGAGGGAGTAAGACTTGGAAGGAATGTTGGAGCTACAGGGTCTGTCTCTATTGTGGGCCAAAGCGGTTATGGATTTGAACGTAAGTTTCTACCGTGAGTGATTTTCTTTATAAGTATGAAATATAGAGAGATATAAGGTCTAACAAAATTAGATTAAACTATTTTAAGGGGATGATCAGAACATCAAACTGAACAACTTTATCTATGGTACCAATATCGAAATCGCGAAAAAATTCAGCTGTTCCAACAAACCTACTCAACCTAAATGTATGAGACAGTCGATTTTTTTTCGCGATTTCGATATTGGTTTAAGGGTTGAACTACACATGGCCGCACGCGATCGCCCTTTTCCGTCGCTTCATCCTTTTCTGTCACTCAGGAACGTCATTTGCGAGAACATATAAGCACAGAGGATTATATTGTACAGAGCAACAGCTTCATAGGAGCTTCGATTACATTAGCCTATTCTTGTAGGGCTGTCTAAAAGGAAATAAATTTAATTGAAGTATGAAGGATAATTTTTTATAATATGTAGGTATATTGTTTTTCTTTTTTGTTCTTGTTGTTTGTTGTGTTATTTATTATTTGTTATTTAGTTGAATAAAATGAGTTTAAATTAAAAAACGTTGCCGCCCGATCCGCCGCTTTACGCGGGTGACTCAAAAATTGACTTACCTGTCACGATCTTTGGGGTAGGTATATGAAGAAGGAGATGTTTGTGTTCCTCCTCGTGTTATTAAAGCACACAGTGCAATAATTAACCATTTCGTTTAACATTATTAAACTACTTTTAAACATGCTCGAGTAAAATGAACGATAATAATATCTCACAATTCAAATTCACATGACATGACGTTCTACAATGACAGTGACGATCAAACAGAAAATAATCCATAGACATATTAATATTAACAGAGGTCAGTGGCTCCAATCTCTTTCCGAAAGGAAGAATGGACAATATCTCACACATTAAATTCACACCCTCGTTACGCCGTAACCACCCGAAGCATAGCCAAAGTGTCCCCTCGGCCTCGTTCGTGAGCCCCGTAGGTGAACGGGCACACAATCATACTGCGCATGTAGTGATGCGCCGCTTTTGCGAGGTTGTTTGAAGCTGTAACTCTGTACAATATAATCCTCTGTGATATAAGACCGCAGGCGATCACGTTCCGTCTATCTTGTAGGCTCTAGCAAATGACGTTCCTGAGTGACAGAAAAGGATGGAGCGACGGAAAAGTGAGATCGCGTGCGGTCATGTGTAGTTCAACCCTAAAGTTGTTCAGTTTGATAGTGTGATCACCCCCCTAAAATAGTTTCACCTAATTTTGTTAGACCATATTATTATTATAGAGTTTCCGGGCATGAATTTTTTTCCCAGTGCGGGAAGGACCAAGTTAGGCCGTGGTTGAGATTCTATTGCAATATGATTCATTAGCTAGTAGCAAAATTATCTTGGAACGACTCACGACAGTCTCAATATAATAATAAACCAGGAGCGAGCGAAGCGAGCTAGAGATTTTACTGCAATAACAGGGTGCAAGGAAAAGTATCATTAACCTTTAAACCACATACTCTACCAATCAAACTGAACAACTGTTACTGAGATCACTGTTTTCGTGTGTGTGTAGATCGATATTTTTCAGCAATATAAAGAAGCTAGCTTCTAAAGTATATTTTATTAATTCGTTCATTCAATAGTCTCCAGACGCTGCAATACATTTTTTTAGTTGCTTTGGCGCCCCTACCTGACGCCTGGGGCGTGGGCGCCCTCCGAGATCCCTTACCAGCTATTAAGTACCAATGTAAATTCCGAAATATTAAACGCCATTCCTAAAACGCTAAACGTATGTATAGGTTTTCTTTTTTACCAAAAGAATAGAATAGAATAGAACACATTTATTACCACCAACGACCGAAGACCGAAGACGAACCGAAGACCAAAGACCTACTATATAAGGTACATACGTTTATGAAATGCGTTTACCACCATGGTCAAAGGTTTCCTCCAATCTGCATAGAAATAACGCAGTGAAACAGACTTGTATACCAAGGGCAAGCTTATTGTAAATTCAGATAGACAGACGGATGGACAGACACCAAGCTGATTCTATAAGTGTTCCGTTTTGCCAATTTTGGTACTACGGTACACTAAAAATTTTTTTTCGTTTCCTCTTCAATGTCCCACTGCTGGGCAAAGGCCTCCCCTTTTACTCTCCAATCCTCTCTGTTGTAGCGCTTGGGTCGTTTGACGGTGAATCGATCTCGCCCAGGGATTCTTAGCACCCCTGACCCTAGAACTGCTCCGGTTTCCGTCAGCTCCTAAGCAGCATCTGGAGTCGCCGGGAACTTGGGGCTGGTTGTTTAGGTTTCTTTGCATATTTCGGATTGTTTCTTATTTTTGAGGGAGTTTGGACCGTAAGCCCACTAAAAATACCTTACTAAAACTGTTTTTACTTTCAGCTAAACTTCCATGCCTGCTCCAGCCTGGTCCATACCTACCTCCTGTTGTAATCCCTTACATCATTCCGGCACCTTCCCCAGCCTACCCGTCTGTATCAGTACCAGCCACTACAATACCTTGTGACAGATGTACGGAAGGAATACAATTCAGTGGTATTGTACCGGCTTCTGGAAAAGTGATTATTACTGGCACTTTTGGTGGAGGATTTAGGTCTTTGTAAGTGTGTTTCTTTTTAAACATTTTGTGTGTGTGTTGCGTCGAATTCGTCGGGGATTTGGTGTGTGAGGTTTCATTGGATTTCATACAACGAATTTTGAGATTAGATTCTTCCGGCTCTTTCGTTCGCTGGGGACTGGAGTGCAATTCACTACGGTTACATCCTTCTTGCATTTATCGATCGAACGAAGATTTCATATTAAGTTTGACATAACGCATACCGAATTGGCAGCTCGCCAATATATCAGCCGGAGTTGCGTTGTGGGTCTGCTATTGGGCGGTCGCTTGTCGGTTGTCCCATCCCCGGCCTACAGCGGAATTCCAGTGGTGGCTCAGGATATTGTTCTTTTATAAGAACAACCCTTGAAGTCACCAAAATATCAATATAACCGTACAACGTCAAGCACTTTTGCTACAAAAACTCGACATTGGCAAAATCATCTACACCAAGATGGATGCCATAACCTTAAAAATAGAATAGAATGTATCAGCCGATGTTGGCGCTTAGTGAATTGCACTTCAGGGTGAGATCACCTTGCGACCACGCAGCCGCAGTACATAAAGGTGCACAATATTATGTGCTGTCAAGAATGTTTGCTCGTTCACGTGAGAACCAACGTACGTGAGCAGTAAAGTAAAGTAAGGAGAGGATGAGTGGTAGCAGATGTACGAAAGAGATATATGGAGCTAAAGTGAGTGGAAGTGTCGGCAGAGGGCGCCCTCGTAGGCGCGTATTCTGATCAAATCAGTTGCGTCCTACAAAAAGGGGAGGTGGGGAGTACTCGAAACCGACGGGCATGTATGAAGAGATGTATGGACGTGAATGAAGCAAAAGAGATTTGTAAGGATCGTAGTAGATGGCGCGCTCTGGTCTCTGCCTACCCCGTTGGGAAAGAGGCGTGACGTTATAGATAGATAGATAGATAGTGAGCAGTAAACAGAATCAACATTTTCGGTTTATGATGTGAAAGTGGTAACCGGAACTACCTAATTTATATTTTCAGCTCCAGCAACCCCAAAATGCCTGGCGTCTCTGCCATCCCTTTCATCCCTGTTGATAGAAGTTACTATGATTTCCCCGAATACGATTATTACTTTGATAATGGATACGACAGATTAAATGTACCTTTTAGTGGCATAGTTCCTTCAGCTGGTCAAGTGGCTATAACTGGTTACTTTAATAATTATGTTCCCATGTAAGTATAATAAGTATACAAAATTTACTAAATTTTTGCATTTTATTTTTTTGGTGTTTGTTGTTATTGAAAGTTAGTGAAGGTTATTTTGTTAGCAAATTCGACGTAAAAATACACTTGTTTTGTGAAAATTTCAACTGGCAACCACAGACTTAAAAGAAGAACCAGACGGAATGTCATCTAAACATGAGTGAAGCACCCATTTCTTTTGTGTGCGTGCTGTCACGCGGTACATAAGGTGACGGGCTATAACAGTTCAAAAGATACAGTCATTTAGAGGTACCTAGGACTTACAGACGAAGCCCTATATACGAAAAAATTTCTCGAAATTGGACCTGGGCCCTTATACAAAGTGTCTTTCGATTAGCGTTAACGACAGTAGAAAACATAAAATTGTTTGGACTTGACGTACGGTGACAAAAGCAAACGTCAAAATGTTTCGATTGCTATTGTCAAATCCATACATTCTGTCATTTTCTACTAGCGTCAACGCCAATATAATGTCACTATGTCTAGGGCCCCTGATGCATTGCGTGGAATCGTAAAAACTTTGATAGCGCGATGCAGTTTTGAACGAAACTAATTTCAGCGCCATCTGTTGTCATTCGTATGGTACCTGCTTCTCTTAAATTGGAAATTGGGATGTTTATAGCCAAAGAATATAAACTTTATAATAGATGTCACTAAATGCATTTTTTTTTTTTTATAATTATTGGCTTTTTGCTTGTGCGTAGCACCGCATTTCCGCCAGTGTCAAGTGTAATTTATGGGAGTATCTGTCCCTATCTCAGGGATTGTTTTTGTTCAGGAACAAGAAGAGATTGAGGATTGCGGAGCCTTGTGGCAGGCAAAAACGCGACGCGCGAAAACCACGCGAGACGTGTGCTCGGGTCAATTCCTGCAACGTGACTCACTAAATGCATTTGATACGAGCTGGTAACATAAAATTAACTACCCTTTTCCCCTTGGTTTTTAGGAATCATTATGCACCTTACTCCAATGCTGTACGAGGCTATGATAACTTGTACAAAGCTCATCTTTTGCACAATGAATATAAAAAGAACAGGGAAGCAATTCCTTTGAACTACGGTCGGAACTTTGAAGGCTTGGTGCCCGCACGAGGGAAAGTGAGATTGGCTGCAAAATTCTAAAATCAGTTTCATAAAGTAAGCTATTTTGAATTATGATAGTATTCAAAATTGGGGCAACGGGGGCAACTCCCCCGTTGCCCTAATCTGTCTAATAAGCGTCTTTCTTTTGTTTTTTAAATTTAGTTCCTAAAAAACTCTACAGATGGCATGTTTATCGCCCATAGAGCCGTTCGCGAGAACCTATCAAAATCTTGTCAAGACTGTGCCTGCCTTTTTTTGGAATGCCAAGGGATCGAGCCCATACAGCCGTCAGGCGTAAAAGTTTCGAATTTTCGATTAAAATTATTACTAAATAACAAAATATGTCATTAAAAGATGCATTGGCATCTTCATGATCATCTTTACACTCTTTATTATTTTAAAGAAACACTTTTTGAAATGTTGACGTTTCTTCGCACAGACCGCGTAGCGCCATCTATCGATCCCCAAGAAAACAAAAAGAAAAACGCTCATTCGCGTTTGAACTTTTTTATACCTACCACAATACCACTGCATAAAGATCGTAACAGCGATATGGAAGCGAACGTAAAAACAATACTCGTTTCCGATGGAGAACACGATACAGAGAGGGCACGAAGTTGTTGTACAGATTAATATTTATGCAAACGCGTGATAAACGCAAACTCATCTCTTGTGCTGACATCTATGATCACAAAGTTACTTCTGTACCAGCACTAAAAAGTTAAGCATCGACTGCCGATAGATGGCTGGAAGCAACGACAACGCCACATCCAAACAAATAACCTACAAGGACTGAAACGCGCTATCGAAATAATTCCACCTAACTCCACTGGACCCACCACAGAAATGTAAATGCTCACGACTTTATGGAGGTAGCTAAAGACATAAATCCTGTGAAATATACATCCATTGCCCCGACAAGGTGAACCGAACCTGGTGAAAGAGGCTCCAACCTGTTGGATGAGGGCAGCGCAGCATTGTGGCGATCTGCGGGGAGACCCATTTCCAGCAGTGGACATTTATCAGTTAAGATGGTGATAAAGATTAAACATTCATTACAATACTTTCTCACAATCTTATCCATAAGATTTTACACAATACGTTCATCTTAAAAAGTCACGTAATACATGGTAATACTAATGATTTCATTCAAGACTAGATTTTTATCTACAAGTTTAATTTTGCATATAAAAGGTAAAGTTCTTATGTCATCAGTCATCACTTTAGATAAGATTTTATTTCAGGAGAGTCATGTTTTCATTAATTTTTGTCACTTCTGCTCTTCTTATTCAGGTATGTTTAATTCACTGTAATTCTATAAATCTAACTTACATCTTTGTGCTTTCGATCGATTTTGATAGAAGTTTTGATGTGTCAAAATTATTACCTAGATATTTTTTTTTGTTTTGCATTTTATTTAGGTATCTAAAAATATGCTGAATAAATAATGGACCTCCCCCATGGATTGCCACAACGAACGCATTACAACATTTACAACTGCTACTCATTTATTTTAACCTTGACTAAAAGTTATTTTTAATCTCTTATATACCAGACACAAACTCTCATATTTATTCCCAACTTGCAACCAAACAAAAACAATTACATACAAATATTTATCTTTTCAGCTTACATCAGCACAAGTATTATCCTACAACATCGGAAGCAACACAGTTTCACCAGGATTAAATTTTGGCAGCAATGCCAATGCAATTAATTTGGCAAATAACATTGGCGGCAATACGCTTGCCAGCAACGTCAATGCCATAAACCTGGGAAACACTAATGCATTCAACATGGCGAATGCCAATGCCATAAGTCAAGCAAACGTAAATGCCATAAATCAAGCAAATGCCAATGCCATTAATTTTGCGAACACAAATTCAATCAACCTGGCTAATACAAATACGATAAATCTAGCCAATGCCCAAGCTAGATCAAGTATTGTACCAAACAACCATCAAAACTATAATTACGGCAACCAGAATGCCAATTACGCAAATCTCAATGCTGCAAATTTGATAAATGAAAACGTAGCCAGATTTAATATTGGCACTGGCAATCCTTTTACATCGGGAAGTGGGTCTGGCGTGCCAGCGTATGGCTTGCAAATTGTAGCAGATACTCTGGAGATTGGCGGGTCAGTTGCTGTTAGAGGTCAGATGCCAATTTATGGCACAGTTGCTGTAAATGGCAAAGTACCAACCGAAGGATTGGCAACGGTAAAATACGGTTGTGGCTAGTAGAATATAAGAATGTGTGATTGGAAAATATATTTGGATATGCTGTGTTAACTTATTGTAAAATATAATTTATTTATTGCTTAGTTTTATGAAATAAAGATTTTGAAAGTGTTTATCAAAATTTGTATTGACGTCGTAAAATACTTATAATTATAATAGGTACCTGCATAATTGAGTGGAACATGCTGAACCACATTCTCGAAAAAGACTGATTTTGTTGGTTCATAACAAAGTTTCTCCCAAACAAGTAGGTACGTTTAAATTTAATAGAGATGTAAACCTTAACCAGCTGATCGTGTCAATGATACTACTTTTGAATTTTGAAAAGAAATATTTTCTTTAACAAAATTTTGTAGGCGTTCTGATTATTCAGAACAAGGATAAAATAAATATTTTAGTGTTAAATAAAACTCCTTTAGGAAGGGAGACTTCCTAAAAGAACAAACGTGAAAGGTAGCTACCCCTTCGCTCACATGACAAGAACGTAGTAATTATAGTACCTACTCTGAACAAGAACACTACCAAAGACATAATTTTATCATTTGCCACCGATTGCACAACCTGGACACTTCATACAAACGGGTAGCACTGAAAAGAGAAGATTAGCATGTGCAATACTGAGTAAGTGAGAGTGAGAGAGCAGAACAAGACTACTGCTTTCTGTCGTCCGCCTAGAGGGGGCGAGGTCAAAATTGATGAGGGGCATGTCTATAGATGTACCTACTGTAGTTTCGCTAGGTAGGTACTCTTTCTTATACTATGTCCGTATGGTAAGAAACGGAATATGTTAAGCGCAGCATATAATTTTCATACATACTTAAAGACAAATACATAAACTCGCAACATTACAAAAGTGCTTAAAAACATTGCTACAGAAATAGAAACAACGATCGTATCGGTAAATGCGTGACAAAGCTTGAATAATTTTATCACACCTACTCGTAGTAGGTACCTACACCTTTAGTTTTGTATTGTGAAATACCTGTCATTATCAATTTCTACTTCTTCTTCTTCTCGTGTGGAATTGTCACGTCTTCTTCAAATCGTCAATCTCTAGTATCTCCACCAATCCATCCCATCTCCATCTCCAATTTCTACTAATGCAAGGACACTTTTATAGGCCTGACAAGATTTATGAAACTGGTATTAAGCAACATCCCACAACTGTAAAAAGGCATCTTCTGTCTTTCTTACGGTATGCTCGATGACGCCCAAATAATCAGTGTACCTAATTAGGATGGTAAATTCACAAAAAGAAAATATAATGTAACTTCTCATTATTTCTGCGACATTAAAGATACCACTTATCATTGGAACATGAAAGATGCACGGGTCCCGATTCTTTGGGAAACATATTATAAGGGCCAACACGAAGAGGCCTTTTTTGCTACCCTACCATTTTTGTAGCGACGGGCTCACCCCCCATCACACTGGACAGAGTTTCGGTACTACTGGTGAAACGTGGATGTTCTGAGGTTTCGGAATATCTCCTACTACCCCCTCGGGGAATATAGTCGTGAGCATAATATGTATGCTTATGTATTTATTCTAAAAGTGAGATTTTAGTTAATAGATCGATAAAGCGTGTAGGATTCTACTGCATGGCTAAAGCCTCCTCGATATTATAACAGTAAGAGATAGCTCTAAGTCGCTGACAGCAAGTTGACCACTAACTTTCCTCCATGAAAAATTTGATCATGGCCCAATTCAACTAATAATAATGGGAAAAAATCAATGGAAATTGACTCTGCCTTGACTTCACAAATAACTACACACCGCCAACTAACGGCACTGTTTAGAACTTACTAATTAACGCACCTTTCAAAGTACGTAGTAGGGAATTAGAAGAAACAAACTAAAACTTTCAAACAAAACAATAATTTATTAACAAAATCAACAACTAAAATTACTTAATTACAACCACAGTTATTAGCAACTGACACCATACCGCCAGCTGGCAAGTTTCCTTCAAAGGTAACATAACCAATTACTGGCAGATTCCCTGCCAGAGCAGTCGTCCCGCCAACTGGCAACTCCCCTGCCACTGCAACATCGCCATAGCCTGACACTTGTTGTCCTCCCAAATTCAGACCATTAATGCCTGCCATATTGTTAGCTAGATTGCCATTAAATCCGTTGGCAGCCAGATTGTATCCCAATCCATTGAGAGCTATGTTGCCAGCAAGATTGTTGCCAAGATTAAGGCCATTGTAATTGTTAAGTCCTACAACGTTGTTAGCGAGTCCATTTCCGCAGCCAAGTCCATTGTTAACTCCAATAACTTGTCCAAAGGCATGCTGTAACAAATAATTAATTATCTATAAATTACTATTATACTTTGGCATAGAATAACATTACTAAATTATTATTTATTCTTATCTTAACGGTGTAATTAAATATCCTACCACCAAATTGAATTTTTTTTAGTATGGAGATAACATCGAAATAAAATTGAAAAATCAGCTGTTCCACACCTACACTGTAGTCGATTCGAAACACAGTTTTGTTTTGTTTTGTATGAATCAGCAGATATTTTAAATTTTATTTCGATGTTGGCTCTGTAAACAAAGTTGTTCAGTTTGATGGTCTAAACCACCCCATCAAATAATAAATTTAGCAGTGGACGTCTTCCGGCCGAGATGATGATGATGATGAAACCTTGCTATATGCCAGTGCATGCTTAAAAAGCTAGCAACCTAACCCGAAAGTCGTGAGTTTATAAAATGTAACAGAACAATATTTCGAAAATGAGAATAAATAAAAAAAATATACCTGAACAAGACAAACCAAAGAACAAATAAACATAAAATTAGAAAGCATTTTTAAGAACTAGGTAAAAATTAAATTAATATTTTAGTGAAAATCTAAAGTTGTTATGGGCCTAGGAAAGTAAATCCACTGTTTTATACTTTCAGACTTTCGTCATAGCAATTGTGATAAAATGATTATTAAATAATTATGTAAGATTGATAGCTATCTTTCTATATTACATCATCGGTCTTTTATCGTCCACTGTTGAACATATTATGCCTCTCCCAAGGCGCGCCACAAAACTCGATCTTCGGCCTTCCTCATCCAGTCGCTCCCCGCTACCCGTCTCAGTTAGTCGGTTCAGCAGGTGGAGCATCACACACTACGCCTGCCAGTTCGTGGTCTCCACGACAGAAATCGTACTCCCCGTCGCGTTGTCTGTTCTTTGGCAGATATTATGACCGGCTCATTCTGGATGACATCAAAATCTAGTTAGTTTAGACTCTGCGAATTATTATTTGCCTATGGCTTTACTTACTTCAAATATACAAGAAACAAGACAGGAAATTATTTCTTATGACAAAACAAATATAAAACTATTATAGATTTGAAGCCGAATCCTAGGTTCCGGCGTTACCCTCTATATTATATCCCTTAGACCCTCTTCGAAACTTCTTCGAAAGGAATGTAACCAATGACGAATCATTTTACCGCCAACTAAAAAGTCTTTTGCTGGATAGTGAATTTTATTCTGTAAACGAATTTCTTTTGTTTGACTTTAAGTAGACTACAATAAGTAATTGTAGCGACATTTTATTTAAATTATTATTTAGAATTGTATTTTCTTATGTTTTACATATAATATTTATTTGACATTGTTACCCTCTAGATTAGTTATGTTGACATTTTATTGTTCTATTTTAAATTCTTGACGATCATATTATTATCCTTTGACATTTTTATTTTTATGTAATGTACTTCCTTACTTGTAATTATGAATTTGATAATATGAAATAAATGATTCTATTCTATTCTATTCTATTCTTTTGGGACTGGTCTCCACGATAGGTACCTAGATAAATTAGATAATCCAAAAGTTGAAATCTTAGATCTAATCTCTAACTGTTAGGTATGTTTTTTGCTATTTGATCTAAATAAATAAAATGGGATATAGGTACTTTTACCTGACTACGCAAGAAGGAGGGTTAATATTTTTGGTAAGTTCTTATTTTCCTTCAAATGAAAATATATTTTGTTGGTCTATCTATGCAATTCCTAGATCAACCACCATAGCAATTATACATACTTGTAATTTTTGGTATTTAGAACCTAAACATTCACATGTAGGCGTTGCTGAGGTGTCGACGCATAATGCCCTAATTTATCAGCGCGAAATGTCCTAAATTTATAATGTCCGAAACGCAAAATGTGCTTAACCTGGAATGTCCTAAACGCAGAATGTCCTTAACACAAAAACTGTCTTAAACATTGACAATACTCTGCGGCTCTTCGAATAATGCTCATTACATAATTATAGGTACCTACACTAATGTAAACTTCAATAAAAACATGAGTTTAGGAAATATAAGAATGAAATCAGAAGTAGGTAACTTAGGCCCTTTCAGTTTATTAAAATTATAGAGGAACTGATGTGGAAGGTTCCTCCATAGAATAGGGAAGTACTTCCGCCAGGCTAGGTGTGATGCCTGGGGACCGGCCGTTGTCCTAATGATGTTTGTCGGAACCTTGTATATATGCTGAGACTCTGTGAGAATTTTTCTTGCGCGATTTGTGTCTTGGCATGCAATTGTGAACCTTAGTGTAGCAGCTTACGGGTTTCCAATCGTCAAATTTTCTTATGTCTCACTTTTTGCTAGGGGACTGCTAGCGCCATCTGTTGGCAAGTTGCTACGAAATCTCGATGTTTCGATTGTACATTATCAATACCAGTCCATAACAACCACAACCGCTAGCAGCTTAACCACCACACAGACCAAGGTTAGCCAAACCAGAACCTGCCAACATTAGCCAAGCTGGTACCGGTAACACCAGCGCCGAATCCCAAACCGCCAGCAACAGTACAGCCATTAGCAACAACGATGCCAATGTTACAGTTGCCGTACCATAAAAGCTAAGTATGCACAATGCTTATGCTGATTATTATTCTGAGTCAGAGTGAGATAGATCTGCCTGGAAAATTAATCTACCTAACTGGAAGCTGAAGTTAATAACCACTAGACTAGTGGCTTTCGGGACAATAAATACCTATTAAGAGGATAGGCGGGCTGAAATGCTAATTTGGAGAATAGGTCACTTTTCCGACCTTATACGTATTTATCAGATCCGCCCCACCCATACACCCAGCCGACTAGAGTGCAAAAGAGACCACTGCAGCTCGGACCGATTTTATATACAAAAAATCGACGAAATCAGCATTTCGTATTCCCCTATTTTCTCTTCCAAAACTAAACCTATTTTAATAATTCTTTCAAAAATAATATGAAAGACTTTGGCTATGTCCGTACGTTTTGCTTTTTTGTTTATATTCGTCAAATTTATATATATTATATATTATATTATAACACTTTATTGCACACAAAGACATAAAAATATACAAAGTACTGTATGCTGTGTACTGCTGTATTTACTGGATGTCTGAAAACGGGCGGTAAAATGGGTCATTTTTGAAGGTCCCTAGTTCTTACAGTTATTAATTAATGCAAAAAAGCAAAACATTGAGACAGAGGTGACATAGATGGTATGGTAAAAAAATATTTGCTCTAGTGTCATTATCCAGGGAGAAAACAGGGGAATACGTTTGTATGGCGAAAACTGTACTCGTCTATCCTCTTAAAACCATGGTGGTCCAGTGGCAAGAAAACTTGCCTGCCGTGCAGGAGGTGATGGTTCGATCCCCGTCCTTGCCGAATTGTACCAATGAGTTTTTCAGAATTTATGTAGGATTGTAACACCACTGGCTTTTCGGTGAAGGAAAACATATCACGAGGAAACCTGCATGCTTTAATTTTGAGACATCGCGAAGTGACGATACAAATCGTACATAAATTCCGAAATACTCATTGGTACCAGTCGGCATGGACGGGGATCGTACATCGTAATCGTACATCGGACTGGCTCACTCTCCGTCACACTAGATTGAGTTTCGGTACTACTAGTGAAACGTGGATGTTCTGAGATTTCAGAATATCTCGACAACTACATTCCCCGAGGGGGTACCTTTTCAAAAACCTACTTCATTAGGATATTGGCAAGCTGACCACTAACTTTCTTCCACCGATCTGCACTGGGATTGCATTGTGGAATATGGCCCACTCCATCTCACCATTATTCGTGAGAGGAGGCTTATTTGTCTCTGATCTTAGAAGCCATTACTTATATACCTATTGTCATAGATTAAAATTTAATGAACTTGTATAGAAAGTAAGTAAAACAATAAATAGTGAATGTATCAATTATTTTTATTGTTGAGATCAAAATTTTCTAAAAATATAGGCCACCGCAACCTGTGCCAATGGTAACAATACCATCAGGAATACCAGCGTTAGCTAGACCACAGCCTGCCACACCAGCGTTAGCCAGGCCATAATTAGCTAAGCCAGCGTTAGCCAAGCCAGCATTGCCATAGCTAAGTCCACTTGCCAGACCAGCACTGCCCAAGTTAAGACCGCCAGCAGCAGCACCGCCATTAGCACCCACGATGCCAATGTTGCCGTTGCCGCAGCTGTACGAGACACCAGCAGAACCACCGCTAGGTACTTGACCTTCCAGAGCCACAGCTGACAAGAACGGCAGTGCACCAACAACATTGAGGATTCCTTCCAATGTGTTCTCAGATACGACGGAGAGGCCACTAGGAGCGAGGGCAGAAGAACTGGTCACGAGGAGCTCACCGCCGCTCAAAGAGGCAATGTTGCCAAGGTTGGTGCCGTAGCCGTTACCAGCCAAGCCATACCCGGCGTTGCAGCCACCCAAGTTGTTGCCAGCCAAGCCGATTCCTGCACCGTAGCCCGCCAAGCCGAGTCCTGCGCCGTAGCCCGCCAAACCGTTATTGCCACAGCCAGCGTTAACTGGTTGAACGCATTGCCCAGAGATGCCGTTAACAAAGAGCGCTGAAGCGCAGATGACGAAGATAGCTTTGAATGCCATTTTGGTTTATTGCTACGAAATGTGATCGCTGAATGATTTTTGGGATTTCTGTCGTTCTTTTATACAACAAAATATTTTTCTGTTATCTATGTGGGCTAATCGGAAATTAGCAATAACTTTTTTGTAACGCACTACGTGCCAATCTTACGAATGTCGTCGCCAATATTATCGTTTTTACTAACCTAAATAAATATTGCAAAAATGTAACGATAATTAATATGGTATAAATAGCTCGGTGCGAATTTAATAATTCATCATTTCAGCTTTACATTCAAGTCTAAAAGCCATCATGTCTACCTTAGCACTTCTTTTGTTCTGCGTTCAAGCTTGCTTGATCCAGGTTAGTTTGTAATTTTTCACCTCACAAGATCGGAAAGATTCTGTTTATCACTCGAAATCTGAGTGCAAAAGCGTATTTTATCCGCTAGCGTCGAAAGAGTTTTTGAAATTAGAATCTGTCTATTCAATATACCTATTCCTATACCGCCAATCCATCAATCAATTTCATGTCACTGGCCAGCACGAAATAAAAAATTTTTCAAAATGTTCTTTTTAGCAATTCACTTTTTTTCCTCGCTTTTGTGAGGTGAAAAGTTGTGTGTTGCGCTCGGCAGCAAAGTTATTGTGCGTCTCGTACCTTTGAAACCTTCGATGCGCTCAGGATTCTACATTTGAACCCACTCGCTTCGCTCGTGGTTCAATCTTAGAACCCTTCGCTTGCTCAGGTTTCAATACAAGTACTCGCGCCAAAAAACAACTTTGCAGCCTAGCATAACAAATAACTATTTCACCTCACAAGCTCGGAAAGATTCTGTTTATCGTTCGAAATCTGAGTGCAAAAGTGTATTTTATCCGCTAGCGTGGAAAGAGTTTTTGAAATTCGAATTTGTCTATTCAATATTTTTGTATACCGCCAATGCACTGTAAATGCTTAATAACTATTTCATGACACTGGCCAGCACGAAAATAAAAACTTTTTGAAATGTTCTTTTTAGCAATTAACTTTTTTTCCTCGCTGTTGTGAGGTGAAAAATTTTGTGTTTCGCTCGGCTGCAAAGTTATTCTGCGTCTCGTACCTTTGAAACCTTCGCTAAACGCTCAGGATTCTATTATTTGAACCACTCGCTTTGCTCGTGGTTCAATCCTAGAACCCTTCGCTTGCTCAGGTTTCAATAAAAGTACTCGCGCCAAAAAGCAACTTTGCAGCCTAGCATAACAAATAACTATTATTTTGCTTAATTCGTAAAGTAAAAATACAGTGTTTTCAAAAAAGGCTCCTGAGGGTTTCTCATTAGATATCAAATCTGAGTGCAGTTAAACCAAACTCATGATACGGTACTGTCATTGGATAGTCTTTCCTAACTTCTTGGTCTCCACATTTATAAATCGAAATTATCTTTTTCTAGCACGTCTTCAGCCAGTGCGGTTGCGGTGGTAACAGTATTGCCGTTGGCAGTGGATTGGCTGCTGGTGGACTTGGTCTTGGCTACGGAAGCGCTTGTGCTGGTGGACTTGGTGCTGGTATCGGCCTTGGAAGCGGCTACGGTGCTAATATCGGTATTGGAAACGCTCTGGCTGGCTCTAGCTACGCCGGTGGTTACGGCGGCTACGGCAACGGTGAAGTGGCCGTCGCTGGTGAGCTGGGAGTGGGCGGCACCACCGTCGTCGCCGGTACGGTGCCGGTGCTCGGTGCTGTGCAGTTCAACGGTAATGTACCGGCTGCCGGTGCTGTTTCTATTTCTGGAAACTGTGGTTATGGTGGCGGTTATGGATCTGGATGCAGCTGCCCTTGTAACGGCGGTATCTACTGAGGATGTTTATATTTGATTTAAATAAACGATTGACCGAAATATCTAAAAAAATATTTTGTTTTGAATTTCAACCATGGACCAATACAATGTGTAACAAAACACCCTGTAAGTTGAAGTCTGTAAGTATAACATCTAAACCGAATTTCATGAAAATAAATTATGATAGCATTGATGGTAATGATAATGATGACTATCAAGGAATATACTACTCTAAGGATTCAATAAATAAAATAAAATAAATTAATATCTTTAAAATAATTGTCACACAAATTACTAGATGGTTATTTTAATTATGACTAAAATTGAAAAAAGTATCTATATATTATACGATAATGATGAAAATGGTATGGCACATGGCGTAGAAAGAGTAAGTAATAGAAGGAAGAACGTGTTTTGTTTCATTTACTCAATGAAGGATGCATAATGCAAATTTACTCTAGTTAAAAAAGGACATCGCTACCTTATTGCTGTCCTTATTGACGTAACCACTTTTTTGCTCCTAGCCTCTATAGCCTGACTGAACAGCCAAACAATGTAGATGCCATGAAAATTTTTCATGATTTATATTTAAATGAATTATCATTGTTTTTTTTTTTTTTTTTTTTTTTTAAATGAATAGGTATTTCGTAAGAATTTAATTCATGATGATTTTTATGGTTTTATATGTTATCAACATGGTATCGTGCAGCGTTCTAGGATGCAAGAGCCGCATTGAACGTTGCATAAGCATTTCATTCCACACGTATGTTAAAATAATATTCACGTTTGATTGAATAAAATAAGCATAAGCATAAGGAAAATCGATTGACATTAATATTTATGAATCTGATATCAACAAAACTATCGAATGTGTAATTAACTGGCTTGACATCAATAATTTACATGTTAATCTAAATAAAACAAACTACGTGCAATTTTAAGGAATTGAATTTGAATATTGAATATAAAGGTAACATTCTGAAAATTCTCATCACACATTGAGAACGTATGTAATAAAATTAATAGATTTGTTTACGTTTTGAGGAGATTAAACAGAATAACATCTCGTAGAGTAGCTTTGACAGCCTATCATGGTTATGTAGCCTGAGTCCTAAGATACGGTTTGGTGATTTGGGGTAACAGCGTACTGATAAATAAAGTGTTTATTGCTCAAATAAAATGTGTTCGGGCAATATGTGGTGTAGGGCCTTACGAAACCTGTAAAGATTTGTTTCCAAAACTTGGCGTTTTGACACTCACTGGGATTCTATTCTATTCTATTTTTAAAATATGGCTGCCATCTTGGTTTGTGATGATTTTGCCAATGTCGAGTTTTTGTAGCAAAAGTGCTTGACGTTGTACGGTTATGAAGATATTTTGGTGACTTCAAGGGTTGTTCTTACAAAAGAACACTATCTTGAGCCACCACTGAAGCCCCGCTGTCGAGCTGGGAGGGGGCAACCAACGAGCGACACGCGACACGCGACCACCCACTAGCAGATCCACAACGCGACTCCTATCCACTCACTGGGATGTATATATTTGAAATATTTAAATTTGTAAAACGGAACTCTCACCTATTTAAAACAGCTCGTGTCATTAACCCTAGAAACACCAGAAACCCAAATAGACTTGAACTCAATGACTGGTACTGCCCAAGGACTACGCTGTTTCAAAGAAATTGTTCTAACATGTTATTAAAGTTTATAATACAATACCTGATAGATTTAAGGTGTCACCCATGAAACTAATGCTAAACAAATTGTACGCATGGCGTTCACAATATAATTTCTATAGTGTTTCAGAATTTTTAAATAATAACTATCAATAAATATTTGCATGCTATTGTATTTTAGCTGAATAGATGATACTATCCTAGACCCTAAGATCAATTTTATGTACCTATTCATAGCAAATAAATTAATTATTTCATTTCATTTCATTTCATTTCATTTCATAACCATATGCTCACGACCATATTCCCCGAGGGGGTAGTCAGAGATAAAATAAAAAAAATGAAATGAATGAATTGAATAAAATATTAATGATTAAACGTATTTTTATCGATTCATTCATCGGGCAAGTATTGAAGACAATTAATTTAAAAGTTTATTATTATTATTTTATTTTATTATTTTATATGGAACGGCAGACCCTATGTGCCTAAATAGGTACACACGGCGACACATCAAGCTACGCAAAAAGAAATAAGCTGGCCGTGCGACGTTACACGTTATTCACCCAACGCGCGGCCAGCTTATATTGGTTTTGCGTAGCTTGATGTGTCGCCGTGTGTACATAAAATATCAAAGTTCATTTACCCATTTTTATGGGAGTTTGATTTCCTATGGTATCACTGGATTTAATTATCGCTGTCTCATACGCGGTTACTGGTTACACTGATGTTCCGTCTACCAGCGTAAGCGCAAACATTTTCGTCTATGGGGTAATGGTAATGATGAACGGCAATAGTGAGCTTATGGGGAGGTGGTATTCGGTGTTGCACTTTTAGAAGTAACACACTCAAAAAAAACAGTATGTACGAGGGAGCACAGATTTATAATAAATTGCCTACTGATATTAAAGATTCAAAATCTTGAATAAATTTATTTTTTCTTAAAAAAAAAAAAATCTTGAATAATGAGTGCATTACATTTAAAAAAGCTTTAAAAACTCTCATTTTAAAGGACTCCATACAACTACACTCAATCATCTGACTTGACACAACTCGTAACTCCTTGTAATGTTTAATTTCTAAAAGTGTGTGTCTTTGGTGCCGCGTTTTCGTATTACTTTGCAAATTACCCTCAAGAACTACCTATAATATTATTAGTAAGATAATATTGTGTTACTATATCTACTTTGTAAGCCGAGTACCTGTAGGTACTCAAAATGTTAATTACCTACTAAGTATTCTTTGTTATTTTTCTCATGCAAGCGAATGTATATTATTCTTTTGAGAAATAAATATTCTTTAACCGTATGAATAGTAATGGCACAAATTACAATGAATTAAATTCTTACGATATTTATTTAAATATAAATCATGAAAATGTTTCATGACGTCTACATTGTTTGGCTGTTCAGTCAGGCCATAGAGGCTAGGAGCCTTCGATCAACAATATCCAACTAGATAACGCGTCAGCGCTCAAAACATGTCCCGGCAAATAACGCCTCACTATTGGAGTGAGGTCTTATTTTGAATTAGTTGCGTTCGAACAAAGCCAACGTAAGCACGTCTCGCAATGCCGCAGTGTTCCTTTTTTAAATTACTAGGAATTATGGTTGCTTTGAGGTCGAAATTATAAATAATGTATTCGGACTGTTTTCTCGGTTCGTTAACAAAAAATGTTGTATATTCACGAGGACAGAATTTCTCTTTGATTTTGTATGCGACCCGTTATCTAGTTGTAGGTATATTGTTGATCGAAGCTAGGAGCAAAAAAGTGGTTACGGTATAAGGACAGCAATAAGGTATAAATGTATAATAATAAAATCAAACAGTCAATTATGTGTGAACACTATTCCAAAATAAACACGCTTGTAAACAGAACCCGTCCGGGGAACCTTCGCTCAATCACAGAATAATAACTAGTAACTAGCGTTACAGAAGCTTTACTTCGCAATGGTTTTCAAAGAAATATGCACTCAATCTGATAAGCAATATGATTTAATTTAGCTCGCGTTCCAGCCGAGCACGTGTTCATTTACATACCTACCAAATTTTTTTGAGGGAATATGGGCCTTAATTCACTGTACTACGGTTCATAATAAGTTATACGTGGTTATACGTATTGAAAGAGTTTATTGCGGCAGCCTACTAGATTGGCCCTTGCGCAATGGCCGCCGCCTGTAGGTACCTACACGCGGAGTGACACAGGCCTGGCTCAATACCTAATCTATCTACCTACAATCTACCGTGATCCGCGATACAACAACACGTCTTATTGAATGCGGACGTGGGAATATTAACTTCCTCTGATATTGAACGAACTTCCCGAACGAGTCTTGTATGATCTCTGTCAAATAAAGGAACATGAAAAAATTTAGTCAATAGTAAAAAAACTACCTAACAAAATGTCAATGTGTCGAGTTAAAGTGAGCTCGCCACACCTCATATAAACCATACATGGTTTTCGTAGGTTGGCTATGTATGATAACATTAATTATTATTTTTAAGTTAATAAATAA
The DNA here is from genome assembly GCA_963693445.1 of Agonopterix heracliana. Lineage (NCBI taxonomy): Eukaryota > Metazoa > Arthropoda > Insecta > Lepidoptera > Depressariidae > Agonopterix > Agonopterix heracliana. Next base: position 2,591,490 of record OY856334.1, read on the forward strand.
AAAAATAAAAGCATGCATGTTCCATATTTTTTTAGGGTTCATACATTGACCATACTAGACTTTATAAAATCTTAGATAATTTTTGTCCGAAATGACACAATAACCCACACAACAAAGTAGGGGGGGGTAATTCATTGTATTTGATATTTGCTGTGATAAATATTGATGCAACTTGGTGTTCGAAACGTTAAGCATTCACGTTCCATTATTCTTTAAGGTCCATAAATAAAAACATCGTTGAAAATAAAATACAAGTTATATTTATAAATACACAGTAATAGTAATTTTTTATTATTTAATATGGCAGTACATTGCTCCTTTACTGCAGCCCGCGTATGAACGATATTTATGAGCAATACAGCAGTCTGTCCTCTCGTACGTGGACCGCGCGCAGACTCTATCACAAGGAGATACGTGGGTATACTTGGCTCTCGCAGCCTCAGTCGTCATTACCATTACCATAGCAATCAGGAGAAGCACGATGGTGGTCTTGAACGCCATGGTGATACGAAGTAGGTATGTTACTTGTTGGTGCTGTGATTTGGGTTTGTAACCAGATTCGTTTAGGAGTTGATATTTATACAAAACATATGAGGATAAATAAAATGAGATGCTGCTGGTAAAAAACCAGTAAACAGGAAAATTGTGAAGAAATATTTTTTAAGTTTTATTAGGTACATAAGGGTTCAGTACGTGCTTTTATTTGCTTACATTTTATAAAAATTATTTGTTATTTCGGCTTAATAAATAGACCATCCCATTTTTGGTACATTGAGACTAAGGGATAGGTTTCTGGCAAGGATAACTAGCAAATAACAGCTGAGTTGTGAGAAAAAAAAAACAGCTGTTCCATACTAAACTGCACACCGCTTGACTGCTTGACCCAAATGTATGGGACAGCAGATTTTTTTCGCGATTTCGATGATTGATAGTCTGATCATATGATTAAAAAACCGTCATCTGAAAATATTTTAAGGGGATGATCAGACCATTAATCTGAACAACTTTCTCTATGGGACCAAAATCGAGATCGCGGAAAAAAATCAGCTGTCCCATACATTCGGGCGAGTTAGGTTGGCCACGCTCGGTCTGCGGCCTCGTTTGGCAGGCAGATTGACCCCGGAGAGCAGGTCCACCAGGTTTCCAGGGGGGCCGCTTCGGAGCTTCACTCCTACGCGTAGCTCGGCCTTCGGCTTTGCGCTCGGCTCTACCTTTGTATGGGACAGCAGATATTTTTTTCTCGATTTCGATATTGGTACAGTCAAGAGTGTTTTGCCCACACTCACGTATGGTTCCGAAACATGGACTCTGACTAAGGACGCAGTGTACAAAGTCAAAGTCACACAAATAGCAATGGAAAGAGCTATGCTAGGAATCACACTTCTGGACCGGATTCCGAATGTCGAGATCAGACGACGAATAAAGGTGGTTGATATCGGCAATTGGATTTTGACTCTGAAGTGGAGGTGGGCGGGACACTTGGCCAGGCGGAATGATGGCAGATGGACGAGGGCAGTGATAGAGTGGCGGCCGTGGGAGGGGGAACGGTCAGTGGGCAGACCAGCAGCCAGGTGGTCGGATGACATTTGTAAAGTAGCCGGCAAACAGTGGATGAGACTAGCGATATTATCGAGCGATAATATCGCGGCAATGTGCGGAAGCCTTTATAATATCATGTCATATCCAGGGCGAAAACTGAATAGCAGAGGGCCTAGCCGGTCATGAGAGATTACTGAAAAAGTATCTGAGAAGTTCCAGATAGGAGCCCCGTGCACAGGGGGTCATTTTCAGACAAATTTCAAACATCGATTTTTTCTGAGAAACGTGATGTTCAGCGCCAGCGATTTTCATACCATCGTATGGGGCTTGACGAATAATGTAATTTAAATGCAAATCTGACCATCACGCCTGAAATCAGCCCACGACGTGGGCTTTCGCTAAATCTGACGACGTTTTTTTTCATTTTGAACGCTTTTATTGATAAGACCGCCCTTTGTACCATTATTATTTTTGTTATAAATTGTATTTTTCTATTCTTGGTGTGCAAATAAAGAATATTTATCTTATCTTATAAGTCACTGCCCAACCCCGTTTCTCCTACAAAACTGGTACAACATGAATTTCAATTTTATAAGAAACTAGTGTTTTCCCGCAACTTCGTCCGCACAAATTATATACCAGATTTTAAGTCAGATCATAAGCTATCAAACAAAAAAAGTTTCATCAAAATCGGTTCAGTAGTTTTTGCGTTATGCGCGAACAAACAAACAAACTAACAATTTTGTCAATAGATGGCGCTGCACGTCATTTAAATCGCGCTATCGAGTGTTATTTGAGTTTATATGAAGTGAACCGGTACTTTTATGTCATGCATTATAGAAAAGGATAGTTTTCGTTTTCGTGGGAAGTATGATATTCCTAATATTTTGTGTATAATTTTAGCTAAGTAGTATACTCCTTGTATTCGTTCTATGATCATACTCATTCGTTGGTTGTGAAACGATTTGAAACGAATACATTTCGTCACGGGGGCAATGTCTTTTCCATATTTATTTAAGAACTCGCTGAATACAATTCGAAGGGGGATTTAAAAATACTAATAACTATATTTAATTTCTATAACTAAGTGACTGATATAATATTAAATTACCAATTATTGTTGGATGGGCTATATCATTCATTATAAGTAGGTACCCATACAACCAAATCCGGTCGCTGCGGCTGAAATTTCGGTAACAAAATAATCTGCACTTAAATTCTGGTCGATTTGTCGTCTTTATTACTACTCTTTGCGGCTGTGTGCGGTATAAACTACAAAAGTAGTAGGTAGAGTTCACATTATGCGTCTAAATGTGTCGGACAAAATTGTGGTCGCAAAAAGTACGAGAGTGTTGACATTAGTACTACATGTTTCGTAATAAGTCACAAGCAGTTTGAGATTCAGTTTGACATTAGTTTCCTGTCAAAAAACGTCAGTGGCATTCGTAGAATGAGAATCAACTAGAAAAGGCATTAAAATAATAATAGTCACGAAAACGAGACAGCCTTATACGCTAATTACACAGAGTGAATGCGACAAAATCCATGTCGTTTGTCCCTTTCTGCGTATGCGATATTTTTGTTTGCCACAGTTGAAATTGCATACAAAATCTTGCAACTATGGCATACAAAGGCACGATTTCTCATACATTTTTGTCATATCTCTGTCCCTTTCGAGTATACGCTGTCAGGAAATCTATAGAATACTCAACCTACGGTGGCATTCAACATTTTGTAGTGAAATTATTAAATTCCGTGCATTCATAGATGAGTTTTGTTTTTCGGACTGTTACAATGGGTAAAACATTTTAAGCATTCAACGACTAATAAATACATTAAATTTTTTTTTTGTTTTTTTTATTACCGACGTCTCCGTGCAGCAAACGAATCTAACTGACATTGTAATTATTGTGAAGAAGTTTAGTTATTTGTAATTGTATTGAATTATTTATTTGTTTGTTCATTTAACTATGATGTATGTTTTGACATGTTTATTGTACTTACCTACCTATCTAATTATTTTTATGCTACTTGTAATAATTGTGAAATGTTTGTTTATCTAAATATTCTATGCAGCTATTTGTTGTCTCTTAATAAATGAATTGAATTGAATTGAATAATTCATAATTCATTTATTGCATCATAGGTATATGGTAAAGTACATAAAGGTGGTATATAATTTGTTGTATCTCATATGATACCCATTTATGGGCACAGCAAAAGTAGCTAGTAAATAATTAACAAAGAAACATTAGGTATCTATGGGTATCTATCTAGACAAAATAAATTTAGGACTATACTTATAGTGGACGCATGCTCATATTAATATTATTACCTACTCAAATCATAATCATAAAACATTTAATATTTAAAGAGAAAATACCTTATAGCACAAAACTCTAAAAGTATCATTTTGGCACAGTACCCTAAAAAGTTGATTGTTTATAGTTACTTTTTAATGAATCGGCAGATCCGGTTTTGTATGGGAGGCCCAAAGGATAACGACCACGGGTAGTATCGCTAAAATTGGAGTTGTGTGACTGGTTTATCACGACAATAAATCATGTTTTTAATTTAAAAGGTTTTATTTATACATACGGAATCATAACCGGATAAAAACTGAGAAAATTAAAAGGCTTTGTTTTGTAGAAATTATCAATAAGTATTGTCTTAGTCATGTTGAAGCATTGACCTCTTATAATGGTCAATGTGTTGAAGGGAAATTCTTGGTCAATGGAACAAGAAGCTGTCTTGTCATATTCACTCAGTAAGAAATGCACATAGCAAATTCGCTCTAGTTAAAAAAGGAGATCGCTATTTATTGTTGTCCTTCCTTGTATGCTAGGAAGAAGTAACGTCCCTGCTTGTATGTATGCATAGGCGAAGTATTTTTCGCTTACGCTGATAGAAGTGTAACCGCGTATGAGACAGCGATTGGCTACGTCGATCAGGGACAGCAATAAGTAGCGAACTCCTTTTTTAACTAGAGCGAATTTGCTATGTGCATCTCTTACTGAGTGATATGATATGACAAGACACGTGCTTTCATCTTTCGTCTAGTTCCTTATCTTTCTATTTTTAAGTTCAGAGGAGGTTTCACATCTCTTTTATTTTATTCATCTTTTCTTAGAGAGTAGTATATTCCTTGCTTATGTCAGTCTTGTTTTAAATACCTCGGAGGCATCTTTTATTTTTCATTTTACGACTAGATTTATACCATTTACCGAAACTAAAGTCATACCTCAGTATTTTTGGATAGTTCATCTAGTGCAATCATCAACTGAATACACGATTGGAATTACTTCACTCGATAGAAAATCGTCACAAAGATGACGTATTTTCATGCATTTTTAAACATTTTTCTCGGTTTAGAAGAACTTAAAATAGTTTCCGATTGTTGGTATTTATACTCACATATTCACCATTAGTTTAACTAGTGCAATCATAAATAAAATCTAGAAAAAGTACTTTGGTTAGTTGTTTTTAATCGAAAATACGGCTCACGCACACACTTTTCGGAGCGCTCGGCAATCGCGTTTCTCATAGAAAATATTCGTCTGGACCTATGGCCCCTTAAATCAAAAATCTTGTCAAAAATCTAAAAATATTATGCGTCCTAAAAGCACGGACCTGAAAAAAAGGTCCGTGCCTAAAAGTTCATCGATTTATTATAATATATTTATTTAGTTTTTGATACTAAGGGCCTGTTTAACCACTTCTGAATAAGTTCTTGTTAGTTTATCCGACAGATATTTTGACATAATTTCATACAAAATATGTCAAACTATCTGTCGGATAAGCTACCAAGAACTTACCTTCTGGGTTTTTGACATTTTGCAACCCACTTGTCATTTTGCGCTTTTGACAATCATTATGTTCCTAAACGCAGCAGCGGGCTCAAGTTCTTGGATTGTTGCTAAATTAAATGTACTTACATTTTTTCTATTGTTGACTTTTTGATTGTTGATCATTTGAACTGTTGATATTATGAAGTGTTGATATTTTGAATGTTGATCTTATGAATGTTGATCTAGAGTATCAATCCCGGTGAAGACAGGCCCTAAGTATCATTGTTATTGAGGGATATACCTAGAAGAGTTCTTAATCATTTAGCGGCATAATGGAGTGGAGAATAAACATTCCAATAGAATGCAAACTGTGTTTTCAAACATTGATGACAACCTGGATCACCTGGAGCAGTTTCCGAGGCTTAGTAACTATCGTAACATACCTACACCAGCTCAAGCTGCTTCTTTGTGGCAGAATAAAGTCTCGACACGCCAACAGCCGGACATACCTACTACAGTTAACACCAAAGAGATTTAATTATTACTACTTATTGGACAGGTTTTCATACAAAAAAATTCATCCCGTTGTTTTGCAATATTGAATGCATCATGTCAGTGCGACGTGTCAAACTAGAACGACTTGTTACCTCGAGGTAACAAGTCATGGATTACGATTTGGTTCGCGATGTCCTCTCTATAGTAATAAGTTGAAATCTCTTTGGTTACCACCGAAGATGCATGAATACGGTAAGAGCTACTATCTCCAGCTACTATTGCAGCTCCGGTTACTAGCTGGACTGTGGTGCCCATCACATTATGACGGTTGCCAGGAGTCAGAGCTGGGGTCGCCATTAGGGTTGAGCTACACCACACAGCAAGCATCGCATTTTTCCGTCGCCCCATCCTTTTCTGTCAATCAGGAACGTCATTTGCTAGAGCATATATTTAAGGCCCATCACTTACATGCGGAATTTTGATTCGGAATTCCGAATGCAAACCGGTTTTCGTATGGAGATTCCCCCTCCAGATTTGCGAACGGGATTTCAATCCTATACGAAAAACGGGTTTGCATTCGGAATTCCGAATCGCGATTCTGCATGTAGTGATGGACCTAAGATAGACGGAACGCGTGCGATCGCGTTCCGTCTATCTTATATGCTCTCGCAAATGACGTTCCTGAGTGACAGAAAAGGTGGTGCGACGGTAAAATGCGATGCTGTGTTGTGTGGTGTAGCTCAACCCTTATGATACTCGTATCTATGCACCAATCTTATTTTAGATCGATGTTTTCGTAGAATATACTCGTGCGTAAGAAAATTTAGTATACTGCGGAATATTTTATTAAATAAAGGTCATTTAAATAATATGTTGTCCACATTATTTATTAGAAATTCCAAATGCCAGTGCCAGTTCCATTGCAAATTGTGCAATTCGCGTTCTTACTGCGATTGGTTACTCTTCCTCTTGCAAAATACAGCAGTAAAACACAAGAATAGTCACTTTCAATCGATAAATCCTAAAAAGTGAAGACTGACGAAGTGTTGAGCCTCACAGGCACATTATTGTAGGAGATACCTACGTATCTTTCTACTACTGATTTGACTCTCAAAAAGTCATACTACAGGAGTGCGATTTTTTAAAGTCAAATCAGCAGTAGAAAGATGCGTATCTTCATAGTAATTTTGACATTTTCAACTGAACTTTCGCTCTCCAGGAGTGCGATTTTTGAATCTCATTCGCTGGGCTCAGCAGTTGAAAATGTCAAAATTACTACTGAGATACGTATCTTTTTACTTCTGATTTCACTTTCAAAAATCGCTCTCCTGTAGTATTAAATAATTCTAACTCTGAGGGTTATGATGACATATGCACAAAAGTTATAAAATCATGTAAAGAACAATTTAGTAAAGTTTTGACATTTTTAATAAATCTCTCCATGGAAACGGGAACTTTTCCGGATAAGTTACAATTATCAATAGTGAAACCATTACACAAAAAGGGAGATAAGGCTGAAATGAGTAACTATCGTCCAATCACGTTAGTACCAATCTTCTCAAAAATTTTTGAGAAGGTGATGCATGCGAAACTTATGTCATTTTTTAATAAATTCCACGTTATATGTGAAAATCAATACGGATTTCAAAAACAAAAATCGACATCACTTGCAATTTTCAATCTGTTAAAAAATACTCTACAAAGTACAAACTGCAAATCACATACAACTGCTCTATTTTTTGATATGTCAAAAGCTTTTGATTTTGTGTCTCATGAACAGTTACTTGCAAAACTGGAGAATAATGGAATTAGAGGCCCAGCTTATAGTTGGATTAAAACTTATCTGCAAAATAGACAGCAATGTGTAGAAGTTCAAAAACTAAATAATAAATCTACCACTGTACAACACAGGTCCGAATTTAAAGATAATAAATTCGGAGTGCCGCAGGGTAGTGTTCTTGGCCCCTTACTGTTTTTAATTTACATCAACGACCTACCAGAAGCAACTATACAGAAAAGTATACTGTTCGCAGATGACATCTCAGTAATTATTTCATCTAATAAAAAAATGACATTATCTCAACATGAATCTGACATAAACGATACAATAAATTCTATAATTAAATGGTTGACAAGTAATAATTTACAAATTAATTTGAATAAATCTAATTTTATAAATTTTAATAATCATAATGATATTTTAAATATAAATTATAATGAACAAGCTCTAAAGAGCGCTGACAGTGTGACATTCCTTGGTTTAATTATTGATGTTAATTTAGACTGGAAAGAACAAGTAGATAAGGTATGTAACAAAATTAATAGGTTTGTCTTTGCACTTTATAAGCTGACAAGAGTAGCGTCAAGAAGCACTGCAATTGCGGCTTACCACGCCTATATAGGCTCTGTCCTTAGATACGGACTTATAATGTGGGGCAATAGTACGAACGCAAACAAGGCATTTCTTGCACAAAAGAAATGTATACGGGCCATATGTGGTGTAGCTCCAGATGTCTCATGCCGACCTCTCTTTAGATCTCTTAAGATACTCCCTCTTCCATGCTTATACATTTTTGAAATGGCTAAATTTGTGAAGCAACACCAGCACAAGTTCTTTAAACTCGGAAAAGATATTCGCGCAAATACAAGATATCCAAATGACATAGTCCTCAACGAAGTGCCTCATACTACACGGTTTCAAAAAAACTGTTATTGCATGTGCAAAACTGTTTATAACAAACTACCAGAGAATTTGAAGGATTTGGCATTCACTAGATTTAAGACCGCTTTATACAACTGGCTCTTAGATAATACATTCTATTCGGTAAAAGAATTTTTAACTAAGGATGACAATATAATAGTATAAATAAGTAATACCTATGTTAAATTATTGTAACATTCCATTAATTCTATCATTGCTTGTGTAATATTTGCATGCTGTTGTTAATGGCTGATCTAGGAGAGTCTCAATGTTTTACCTATTATCTGTAATACTGTACCCTAATCAAGAGCAAATAAAGATTACTTACTTACTTACTTACTTACTATGATTTTTGAAAGTCAAATCAGCAGTAGAAAGATGTATATCTCCTTAGTAATTATGTCATTTTTAACTACTGAGCTCACCAAATGAGTTTCAAAAAAAGCACTCCTGCTCTCGATTCTAAACAAACTGCTTTCTAGTTTTGCGTTAATTCATTAACACGTTGTATATACTTTTTTTTAGCCCGTATTGTAGAAATCTTCTGAAATCGAAGCAACTGAAGAACAATTAGGTACTATCAATACTTTACAGTCCAAGGAAACGGCGTTTGAAAGAAATCAAGAAACAAGACATTGTCCAGAAACAAAAAAGAGAATTAAAAACATTAAAGCAAAAAGTGAAACAACTTCAAAATAGGAATAAATCCATAAAAGATATTTATATTTTTTCTTTATTTTATTTTCTTTAATTTTGAACGAATAAAATATGTTTATAAACTGCATTTTTTTACATCATCATTATCATCATCACAGCCTATATACGTCCCACTGCAGGGCACAGGCCTACGCTCAAGGAGGGTATTTTTTTACAAAGGCCGGTCTCTTTGCTCGCACTACTGACATCCCTTGCGGGTTCCGTCTATCTGGCATAACTTTCATTGTCCGAAACATATATAGCATAACATACTTGGCATAATTGTTCTTGGGCGAATATTAACAATGCAGAAAGCTTTATTTGGCATAACATATAAGTGGCAGAATATTAATTTATGCGAATTTAATATGGCATACTACTAGCATAATCGAATGTTATATTGAATAATTTTGCATAGCATAATGATCATGTGGCATTAGCGCGGTTTTGCATAATTTCGCTTAGCATAATGATCAGTTGCATTAGGGCGTTTAGTTTGCGTGCATGCATGTTTGCTTGCTTGTCTGCATGTTGGGGGGTACAGGGGGTGTGGGGGGGCGGAAGCCCCCTGCCTGAGAAAAACAAATTCGTGCTTGTAAAATTCTAGGTTAGGTTAGGTTAGAACATGTATAACGCTTAGCGGAGCAAGCGAAGCTAGCGGAACATCTACATGCTTGCTTGCATGCTGCGTGCTTGCCTGCTTGCTGGATGCGTGCATGCATGTTTGCTTGTTTGGTGCATGCTTGCTTGCTTTGCTGCATGATTGCTTGCTTGCTGAATGATTGCTTGCTTGCTTGTCTGCATGTTGGGGGGTGCAGGGGGGCTGCGCCCCCCGCTCGGGGGGGGGGGGGGGCGGAAGCCCCCTGCCTGAGAAAAACAAACTGGTGTTTTTAAAATTGTTGGTTAGGTTAGGTTAGAACATGTAAGACACTAAGCGGAGCGAGCGAAGCGAGCGGAGCATCAACATGCTTGCTGCATGTTTGCTTGCTTGGAGCATGCTTGTTTGCTTGTTGCATGCTTGCTTGCTTGCTGCATGATTGCTTGCTTGCTTGTCTGCATGTAGGCGGAAGGCAGGAGGCGGAAGCCCCCTGCCTGAGAAAAACTTGGTGGAACAAATTTGTGGTTTTAAAATTCTAGGTTAGGTAGAACATGTATCATGCATGCATCAACATGCTTGCTTGCATTCTGCATGCTTGTTGCTTAGTGCGCAGAAAGGTAGCTTCAAAACTGGAGGTTAGGTTAAGCTAGATGGTAGATTTTAGTTTGTATCATTAGGAAAAGTAACTAAATAAAACAACGTGGTATGTATACAAGGTGTTACAAAACTACAAATAAACCTTTAAGGGGGTGGTGTAGACCATCAAACTGAACAACTTTCACTATGGGACCAATATCGAAATCGGGAAAAAAAAAATTTATGTTCTATACTCTACAAATCGACTAGAGCTAAAATATGTATGGGATATGAAATTATTTTTTTCGCGATTTCGATGTTGGTCCCATAGAGAAAGTTGTTCAGTTTGACGGTCTTAACAACCCCCTTAAGAGTTTCAAAAATTTATTGTTACTTATGAAACACCTTGTATAATCAGTTATTATTCGATAATTTTTCTCCCCTCCGAACGGAAAGCGTCAATTTTCGTCCCGCTGCGCTAAACAAAGTTGTCGCTTTCCACCTCCGTCGAGGTGAAAAAAAGTAGGTGTATACTAACCTCGGACAGTAAATAAGAAAGCCTGAGGGCTTACCATGAGTTTTCTCTGTCCTTTACTACTATAGTTACGTCGCCAATTCGTATGCCAGAAATTAGTTCTCAAAGTAACCACTAGGAGCGCTGTACGAAATTCAATACAAAATTGGTGACGTAACTTCAGTTGTAACGTACGGTGAAAACTCATGGTAGACCTACTGAGATTACGTGTCACATGAGATCTGAGCCCTTTCTTACTTTCCTGCCCTCGGTGTGTAATCTACTAATATCCAGGTACTACTGGTAGTTGTTTATGCCATTAGTCATTTAGTATAGTCAGCCTATAATATGCATTACAAAATTATGCGATAATGATGAGAACCGTTACAATACTCTGCGAAAAGGCAATAATGCCATACGATACTTCTGAATATAAACGTTATGCAATACGACTGATCTGCAATAGAAGACTATGCGTTATGAATGGATGCTAAAAAAAGTATGCCAAGTGAAGTTATGCCATAAGTCATGTATGCCTATAGTGATCATGCATTACAAAATTATGCGAAAAAAAGTTATGCGACAACAGGGTGAACCATCCCTTGCACCAGAGTCCATGTGTGCGTGACATTCACGTACAGAGAGTCAATGTGTGCATGTCAGTCGTGCTTGGAGCGAGCGTTCTTAGATAGTGAGGCATCTGTTGTACTCTTATGTAATCCGTGACGATAGCGATTAGGAGACACCAGAAGGTGGTCTTTTCGGTATTTTAGACATCGGCATGTCACACAAATTATAAGATGGTAAGCTATAATGAAAATTTATAAATGATGACGATGATTATGGTAGTGATGTTTGCTATGATGAACAATATAGTGATCCTGGTGTTGGTATAAACGTAAAGCATGCATGTTCCATATTGTTTAGGGTTCATAAATAAAGACAACGTTCAAAATATAACACAAACGTTTAATTTAAAATATGAATAGTAACAGTACATTTTTATAGGTATTTTAAAGTAGCTATCTAATAGCAGTACATGCCTTTACTGCAGCTCGCGTATGTAGCATGTCCATGAGCTTTGCAGCACTGTGCCCACTCAGCCCTGGTCCGCTTGCAGACCACGTCGCAAGGAGCCACGCGGGTCCACCGGTTTGTAGCCTCCACCGTCATTACCATTACGAAAGCGATCAGGAGAAACACGAAGGTGGTCTTGAACGCCATTGAGATACGATTATGTGACTGGAGATGTGATTTTCTTTTGTATCTAGATTATTTAAGGAGTCGATATTTATACACAATCTGAGGCCATCATTGGTTTTACCGGTTTTGCATGTACCTAAACAGGAAAATTGTGAAGAATTTATGTTGAGAGTTTCGGTTAGGGTTCAGTATGTGTTTTTATTTTCTTAGATAACTTAATTTGTGATTTCGGCTTATAATAGACCATCCCATTTTTGGTGACGTACATTGCAACTTAAAAATGGGTTTTTTGCATGCAGTGTAAAAAGGCAAGGGTAACTCGCAGATAGGTGTTAAATTGAATAAGATTTTATTTTAGCTAATCTGTTTAACTTGTGTTAAAATTTCAATATTTATCCACATTTATCATAGTTATATTTATTTAAGTAGGTACCTACTCGCTGAAAAAAATTCGAAGTGGATTAAAAAAATACATAATAATATCACAAAGGTAACTAAAAGTACCTATGATTTTGGCTACAATACAGTACCCTAAAAAGTTAGCTCTTAAGTCATACATAACATTATTGATGTTCCTAATAATTTATTAAGCACATAGCAGCGCGCTGCGGGCATCCAAATCTCGAAAAATGCAAGTGTGAGTGGATTTCGCGTGAATGAGGGTTCCATTACAGCTATTATTATAAGATGCGAAAAATTTTCTATCTGTATGTCTGTTACGTTTTTACGGGTTATCCCAGTGCAAGCGTCTCTTTCTTGCAAGCATAAGTTTACAATTAGCCATCCCGCTCCAATTGAAAGCAGGATCGCAAAAAAACGTGTTTTTCGTCAATATCTTTGCTCATGGGAGTTTCTAAGCTAAAAATTCTTCTGAGTTCACTAGAAATATTTAATGTATTTAGTTAAGTACAAGAATAAAAAGTTAAATATCAGCAGTTTAATCATAGTGTTACGAGCGACGGGTTCCGGGATTGGAGTGAAACGCCAAGTCCAAATTTACAGAGTTTATTGGGTTTATCTTACACGCGGTAGTCCTCGCAGGGTCGTCTTCTCAGAGTCCTCGTCGCAGAGATTCCCCTTACACGGTCCTCTTCACAGGGAACCACACCACTTTTACACCGTCCACTACGTCACTTCTATGACGTCACGACACGTCACAACACGTCACGACACACGTCACAGCTACGACGTCACGGCACTACACTGTCACTTGACTATTCACTGTTCACTTCTCACTAGTAACTTTTCACTATTTCTCTTCTTCCTTTTAGTTTCGCACTTTTCACTGTTAAACTCAGTACTGCCCTGTTGGCCGCAAACTCACCGGCTTATATAGCCCTATAGAATCTTCCAGAATATTGAATTTCGATCTTCATTTCGTTATTTCTTTGTATCCTTCCAAACGCTTCTAATTATCTCTAGCTCCTCCTCCTTTCTCGAATATTCCTAGACACGGTTATTTTGTCTCTTTCCAAATATTCTTTCCAATTTTCCTTCTCCCTCTTTCCTCTGGAACATTCCTGAACAATAGAAATATTTTCGTCGGGGTGAGGTCTCGAACCCAGGACTTCTCGAATTTTCGGGATCGCACATCCGACCGCTGAGCCACAAAGCTAATTGACAAACCCTCTGAATTTGTGAATGCCTTTTTACGATTAACGTTTGGCAGCATCCGTGACAATAGTATTGAAAAAACGTAACAAAAAGGGGTAACTTTCGGATGTTTTTCTATCTAGTAAACTTAATCTAATCGTGTAATTGAGAACAGTCGCCCATCCGCCCGATCCTTAAATAAGACATAATTTAATTTCAGACTTTAAAACACAGTTTAAAACACTTTCGTTCGTGTTCAAAAAACGGCCTCGACGGGATAACAGCGTCTTAAAAGGCCAAACGATTTTGATGAGGTTTGAAATTAGCTTGAGTTTTGAGGAAACATAGCATACCATTTCCAAGCAGTCCCGGTAACTAGTGAAGGCTTAATAAATCGGGGCTTTCCCGTGGTCTATCAAAATTCGTATAACATCACCGTGGTTCATCAAAATTTTAATAATATATCATTCTTGGTTTAAGTTCATTTCCCATTTATAGTACGGAACTCTAAAAATGTTAATGCTCCGAGAAGAAATCGGACATCGAACCCAGAGGGGCCCGCATGAACTTAATTATGTAACTATGTTGATATTAACTGCAAATTAATGTATGATTGTTATTGAATTAAATACCTACCTACTTCTACAAATTAACGGTGTTCGGATTTAAGGCTTCCGCACATTGCATCGATTTAATCGAGCGATAATATCGCTGCGATTTTGCGATAATTGTTCTCAGTACATTTTGTATGGGGACGCGCTCGATCCCACACCACACACTGCCGTGATATTATCGCAACTCTTTCGACTACATTCAGTGGTGGGGCGCATGCGTGACGCGAATCGCGGAATCGCTGCAGTGTGTAAGGTGTCGCGATATCGCTGTCGATAATATCGCTGCAATGTGCGGAGGCCTTTAAGCTTTAAAGTGAATTTTTGTTAGAGTCAAGTGTTGTCCCCGCCCCTGCCAGCTAAACGGTTGTTTCTGGATATGTGAAAAAATGCATGGCAGAGTGTATATATAATGAAATTAAAAGGAAAACCTCTCACCGCTAAGTAAGCGTTAAGTTAACGAGTAATAGTCGACCAACTTATAACACTGCGCTGCCTTAAAGACGAGATATAGATTGTAAATTTCGTCGTGGCTTGCGGGGCGACGACAGCTCTGTTGGAGTAGAGCATGCCCCGGATAGGCAGGTCGTGGGTTCGAATCCCGCTCGCCGCCCGACTTTTTCAATCTTTAATTCGGTTCAGCAGTTTTCAAGTAACTTTAAAATTGCGACAATAAAAGACTGTTATAATTTTCTAATAAATAAATAACGCTCACAGGCACATACATTGTAATGATCCCAAATTAGCACTAAAGGATTTTATTATGGAAACTATACAACAACGGCATGAACAAATAACATCCATGACCGAACCGGGATTCGAACCCAGGACCCTGGTTTGGCAGTCCGGCGTGGTAACCATTACACCAACCGGGTCGTCGTTTCTTTCTGTATGTGGCATCGTAGCTCCCGAACGGGTAAACCGATTTCGTAGCGGTTTTCTTTTAATAGAAAGGAAAATTTTGCGAGAGTGTTCTTAGCTTTATTTCATGAAAATTAGTTCTGCAGTTTTCAAGTACTTAACTTTAAAAATTGCGACAAAAAAAAGAGGGGTGTTATAAGTTTCTGTCTGTATGTGGCATCGTAGCTCCCAAACGGGTAGAACGATTTCGAATCGTTTTTTTTTTTAGAAAGATAAATTTTGTGAGATTTAGTAGTATTTTTTTTACTAAATACCTATTGCAGGCATCGCATTATTACATACATATATACATATACTCACGCCTGTGTCCCATTGGGGTAGGCATAGACAATTGATCGCCATCGGCTACGATCCTGACATACCTCTTTTGCCTCTTCCACAGTCATAAGTCGTTTCATACACGCTCGTCGGTTTCGGGTACATTCTTGTATCGCATTATTGTAGGTGTTATTTTCATGGTTTTACAAATTATTTGTTATTTTGAAACGTGTGTATTGAAGGATCAAAATTCAATGACAATTACATAAAATTAGGACATATTTGTTATGACGGCCCGACAGCACAGTCTGTAGTGAACCTGCCTGCTGTGCCGGGGGTCGCGGGTTCGAATCCCGTTACACTCAGAAAAAAATCGTCTAACAAAGCGACAATAAAAGCTTTGTTAGAATTTTATTGTTACCGCACGTAAGTACATTGTCATTGCAAATATACGGCTATAATGCCAGTGACAACTTTTTTATTGTTGAAAAAAATTTAGTTACTTCAGCAAAATACACCTATTTAGTGTAACTATGTTAAAACATTTTAACGGGGTAGCAATGGCACGTTGTTAATTTATCAACGTTACGTAGTGATGTTATAGCAAAGTATAATCCATCAAAGTAACAATTGTTGGGGTAGCAATGGCACGTTGTTAATTTATGAACGTTACGTATTGATGTTATAGCAAAGTATAATCTATCAAAATAACAGTTGTTAGTATGGTTAAGCGGTATTGTTAGTAAACCAACGTTTTAACTAACAAAATTCAAATTAAACATTTGGACAAAATAGCCTAGATACGATTACAATGGCGACACCGTCGGATGCACAACCTGTTTTGTCACGCTGTCATTTAAATTGTGGACGCGTTGAAGAGCAGTCGTGCATGCGGTCTTATATTATACTTGTTCGTTTCCTATGCTATAGCATGCGGTCATAGTGTTTGTGTTATTAAATAACTGTTCAGTGATTACACTAGGTACTACTTGTATACGTAATTTTAATTACGGAGGACCAAGAGAATTTTCTCGATAAGAACCACTTGGCACACTTAGTGCCGTCTATGATGGGTAAGTAATAGTGTCTTATTTACTTAAATTTTTATTCAGTGGTCGGATAATCGGATGTATATTTACATGATATTTACCTAAAGTCCAAGTGTTTACTAAATATGGAACCTTTAAATTAAAAATATCACGAGATTCCGATATTTAGGCAGAATTTGTTATATATCTTTGATGGAAAGAACAACCATCCCGAGATTTACAAATAAATGATTTTAAGAATCCGTTTCCATATATGTTCATAGCTTTTTATTAAGCATAGGTCCTAAATATGCATCCGATTACGGTTTTTATTATTATAATTAAACGCAAAATTATGTGGGTGAAGTTAATGTCATTGCTTTGCCATAGGCAACACACCTATTCAGTTGAGTGAATTCAGATTTACTTTAAGTCTAATCTAATGAAGTCGGTAACAAACCGAAATTGGTCTGAAAATTTTAACTGAATAGAGAAGTATATATCATCATCATACTCGGCATATCGGCTTGGCCGATACTGAGCCTACTAAGAAATCTGCTCTCCTATATATTCATTTGTGTCGAGTACGATTGCAGTTTTGTATGAAACAGCTGCTTACTTTTCCGCGATTTCGGTGTTGGTCCCATAGAGATATAAGAATTTACAAGGCCAGTCTCACATATATATAAATGTTTTCAGAAGTCACCCACTATCACAACGGCTGCTGACCAAAGTTATCCCGAACCACACACACATCCACAAGAAGTGCAGGTAAATAAAAAAAAACTTTAGAGTTGACACAAATTTACTGAACTGTTTGAAAGTAGGTACCTAGATAATTATTATAGGATAAGTCATCATCATCACAGCCTATATACGTCCCACTGCAGGGCAAAGGCCTACCCTCAGGGAGGGTTTATGGGCGTTAGTCCACCACGCGTGCACAATGCGGATTAGTATCTACACTTCACGTACGCATTGGAACTTCTTCTTCAGCCTATGCAGATTTCCTCACGATGTTTTCCTTCGAGTGCAGTCGGTATTACGTACTACGTATGTTCGAAAACTCATTGGTACATGGCATGTTGTCCCGTTATCCATGCGGATAACATGCTATAGTATGAGTACAATGTAATTCATCATCATCACAACCTATATATGTCTCACTGCAGGGCACAGGCTTACCCTCTAGGAGGTTGTTTGGGCGTTAGTCCACCACGCGTGCCCAATGCGGATTGGTAGACATCACATATGTATGCATCAGAATTTCTTCTTCTGCATATGCAGGTTTCCTCTCGATGTTTCCTTCACAGTTGGAGAGCAGTCGGTAATACGTACATAAGTTAGAAAAACTCATTGGTACGTGGCATGTTTTACGTGCGGATTCGAACCCGGACCTCATGATTGAGAGTCCATACCTCTCCGTAGTAGGTGTAACAAATCGTACATAAATTACGAAAAAGTCATTGGTACGAGTCGGCTTGGACGGGGATCGAACCATCGCCTCCTGCACGGCAGGCAAGGTTACTCGCCACTGGACCACCACGGCTTTTTAAATTATAGGAATGTAATATTGAACTGTAATAAAGAAATATCTTGGATATTTCATATAGCGTCATCTCATCCCACACTAGTTAGAGCTTGTACTACAGGTGCCAGACACTGACATACATAAGTAGGCAGATAAATATCCCAGTCACAGAACTAACATATATCATAACAATGTTTGCCAAGTCAGCTGATCTTATTGTTTATTCCAGGAATGGTCACTTATGCGGAATTGGATCTATTCAACAGCACATTTGATTTCAAGACATTAGAACCTGGAAAAGGTCTTCGCCGGATGCTATCTCTATTGGCTAGGTTCTACTTACAAAAGCGGACAAGCGTGACACCACAATAAAAGTTGTTAATTTATATTAGATTTATAATTCTAAGAGCATTAATAAATACCTACTGGTGATATCTTTTTTTTTTCATATATCTATCTCTTTCCTCTTTGTCGTATATCTTTTGCTACCCAGCAAAGTAGCATTGGCTGTCTCGCTTCCTGCTCTGCACTTTGTTAATGATACACTATGGAAATCCGGCACTGCCCTGGAGTGATAAGCAGGAAACAATTATATTTTCCAAAGTTTCTGCTTATAACTCCAGGGCAGTGATGGATTTCCATAGTGTATCATTAACAAAGTGCAGAGCAGGGAGCGAGACAGCCAATGCAACTTTGCTGGGGTAGCAAAAGATATAACGACAAAGTAACGTTGTTGGAGTGGCAACAGCTAATTTAATAAAGGCACAAAGGAAGATTGCTATTGCAACTAAAGAAAAGTAGATCTAGCGACAATAAACTTTTGTCTTTTTCACAAAATCCTTTGTCACCGGAACAAAGGTATATTGGTAGGCCACAAAGCACATTTGATACTACAACTAAGTAAAGTAGTTGTAGGGACAATTATGCTTTTGATAATGTAGCTAAAGAAAATAGTCATGGGAACAAAGCTAAAGCAAAACTATAGCCTTAGAAACAATCTTAGCATTGTAACTGCATAAATTCTACGTAGCTTATCTGACAACATTTTTATTGCTGTAACATCAAGATTGACTGATGAAGAGTAACTTTGCTGCATTAGCAATTAAGAATGTAACAATAAAAACGTTGCTTTCATAACTATACAACTTAGACGGCTCTCCAGCATCAAAGTTTTTTTGTTGCGATGGCAATAATTTTCTCTCAGTGTACTGGCACTTTTGGTGGAGGATTTAGGTCTTTGTAAGTGTGTTTCTTTTTAAACATTTTGTGTGTGTGTTGCGTCGAATTCGTTGGGGATTTGGTGTGTGAGGTTTCATTGGATTTCATACAACGAATTTTGAGATTCGATTCTTCCGACTCTTTCGTTCGCTGGGGATTGGAGTGCAATTCACTACGGTTACATCCTTCTTGCATCTATCGATCGAACGAAGATTTCATATTAAGTTTGACATAACGCATACCGAATTGGCAGCTCGCCAATGTATCAGCCGGAGTTGCGTTGTGGGTCTGCTATTGGGCGGTCGCTTGTCGGTTGTCCCATCCCCGGCCTACAGCGGAATTCCAGTGGTGGCTCAGGATATTGTTCTTTTATAAGAACAACCCTTGAAGTCACCAAAATATAAATATAACCGTACAACGTCAAGCACTTTTGCTACAAAAACTCGACATTGGCAAAATCATCTACACCAAGATGGATGCCATAACCTTAAAATAGAATAGAATGTATCAGCCGATGTTGGCGCTTAGTGAATTGCACTTCAGGGTGCGATCACCTTGCGACCACGCAGCCGCAGTACATAAAGGTGCACATATTATGTGCTGTCAAGAATGTTTGCTCGTTCACGTGAGAACCAACGTGTGTGAGCCTTAAAGTAAAGTAAGGAGAGGATGAGTGATAGCAGATGTACGAAAGAGATATATGGAGCTAAAGTGAGTGGAAGTGTCGGCAGAGGGCGCCCTCGTAGGACGTATTCTGATCAAATCAGTTGCGTCCTACAAAAAGGGGAGGTGGGGAGTACTCGAAACCGACGGGCATGTATGAAGAGATGTATGGACGTGAATGAAGCAAAAGAGATTTGTGAGGATCGTAGTAGATGGCGCGCTCTGGTCTCTGCCTACCCCGTTGGGAAAGAGGCGTGACGTTATAGATAGATAGATAGATAGTGAGCAGTAAACAGAATCAACATTTTCGGTTTATGATGTGAAAGTGGTAACCGGAACTACCTAATTTATATTTTCAGCTCCAGCAACCCCCAAATGCCTGGCGTCTCTGCCATCCCTTTCATCCCTGTTGATAGGAGTTACTATGATTTCCCCGAATACGATTATTACTTTGATAATGGATACGACAGATTAAATGTACCTTTTAGTGGCATAGTTCCTTCAGCTAGTCAAGTGGCTATAACTGGTTACTTTAATAATGATGTTCCCATGTAAGTATAATTATACAAAATTAACTAAATTTTTGCATTTTATTTTTTTGGTATTTGCTGTATGATACATCTCATGCTGACTAGAAAGAAGGTTATTTTGTTAGTAAATTCAACGTAAAAATACACTTGTTTTGTGAAAATTTCAACTGGCAACCTATTACAGTTCAAAAGATACTGCCATTTAGAGGTACCTAGGACTTACAAACGAAGGCCTATAAACATAGACATAATTACTCTAGCGATAGACGCAAGCTCGTTCAAACAAACAACATGTCACACAAAACAACACGTTGCGGGGTTTGCCTCGAACACTTGTCTCTCGCGTGGTGTTCGCGCGGTTCGCGTCTCAGCCTGCCACGAGGCTCCTAAATCCTTCTCAGTTGTTCTTACTCAAAAACAATCCTCGAGATTGGATAGACACTCCCTCAAATAACTTGACACTGGCGAAATCTAACAAGGAAACGCCATTAAATAAAAATAGAATAGAACAACACAAAATGACACATTGCGGTCTGTCATTGCCATAGTGACGAAGTGAACTCGGGAACATCAATCAGTTGCGTACACCTCATTCAAGTGGAACATGTTGCTTCTATGCAAGGGCAAGTCTATCGCTAGAGTTTAAGTCTACCTATAAACGAAAATTTTTCTCGAAGTTGGACTTGGGCCCCTAAACAAAGTGTCTTTCGATTAGCGTTAACGGCAGTAGAAAACATAAAATTGTATGGACTTGACGTACCTATGGTGACAAAAGCAAACGTCAAAATGTTTCGATCGCTATTGTCAAATCCATACATTCTGTCATTTTCTACTAGCGTCAACGCCAATATAATGTCACTTTGTCTAGGGCCCCTGATGCATTGCGTGGAATCGTAAAAACTTTGATAGCGCGATGCCGTTTTGAACGAAACTAATTTCAGCGCCATCTGTTGTCATTCGTATGGTACCTGCTTCTCTTAAATTGGGAATTGGGATGTTTATAGCCAAAGAATATAAACTTTATAATAGATGTCACTAAATGCATTTTTTTTTTTTTATAATTATTGGCTTTTTGCTTG
Source organism: Agonopterix heracliana (assembly GCA_963693445.1). Taxonomy (NCBI): domain Eukaryota; kingdom Metazoa; phylum Arthropoda; class Insecta; order Lepidoptera; family Depressariidae; genus Agonopterix; species Agonopterix heracliana. Next base: position 2,613,032 of record OY856334.1, read on the forward strand.
TGCGTAGCACCGCATTTCCGCCAGTGTCAAGTGTAATTTATGGGAGTATCTGTCCCTATCTCAGGGATTGTTTTTGTTCAGGAACAAGAAGAGATTGAGGATTGCGGAGCCTTGTGGCAGGCAAAAACGCGACGCGCGAAAACCACGCGAGACGTGTGCTCGGGTCAATTCCTGCAACGTGACTCACTAAATGCATTTGATACGAGCTGGTAACATAAAATTAACTACCCTTTTCCCCTTGGTTTTTAGGAATCATTATGCACCTTACTCCAATGCTGTACGAGGCTATGATAACTTGTACAAAGCTCATCTTTTGCACAATGAATATAAAAAGAACAGGGAAGCAATTCCTTTGAACTACGGTCGGAACTTTGAAGGCTTGGTGCCCGCACGAGGGAAAGTGAGATTGGCTGCAAAATTCTAAAATCAGTTTCATAAAGTAAGCTATTTTGAATTATGATAGTATTCAAAATTGGGGCAACGGGGGCAACTCCCCCGTTGCCCTAATCTGTCTAATAAGCGTCTTTCTTTTGTTTTTTAAATTTAGTTCCTAAAAAACTCTACAGATGGCATGTTTATCGCCCATAGAGCCGTTCGCGAGAACCTATCAAAATCTTGTCAAGACTGTGCCTGCCTTTTTTTGGAATGCCAAGGGATCGAGCCCATACAGCCGTCAGGCGTAAAAGTTTCGAATTTTCGATTAAAATTATTACTAAATAACAAAATATGTCATTAAAAGATGCATTGGCATCTTCATGATCATTCTTTACACTCTTTATTATTTTAAAGAAACACTTTTTGAAATGTTGACGTTTCTTCGCACAGACCGTAGCGCCATCTATCGATCCCCAAGAAAACAAAAAGAAAAACGCTCATTCGCGTTTGAACTTTTTTATACCTACCACAATACCACTGCATAAAGATCGTAACAGCGATATGGAAGCGAACGTAAAAACAATACTCGTTTCCGATGGAGAACACGATACAGAGAGGGCACGAAGTTGTTGTACAGATTAATATTTATGCAAACGCGTGATAAACGCAAACTCATCTCTTGTGCTGACATCTATGATCACAAAGTTACTTCTGTACCAGCACTAAAAAGTTAAGCATCGACTGCCGATAGATGGCTGGAAGCAACGACAACGCCACATCCAAACAAATAACCTACAAGGACTGAAACGCGCTATCGAAATAATTCCACCTAACTCCACTGGACCCACCACAGAAATGTAAATGCTCACGACTTTATGGAGGTAGCTAAAGACATAAATCCTGTGAAATATACATCCATTGCCCCGACAAGGTGAACCGAACCTGGTGAAAGAGGCTCCAACCTGTTGGATGAGGGCAGCGCAGCATTGTGGCGATCTGCGGGGAGACCCATTTCCAGCAGTGGACATTTATCAGTTAAGATGGTGATAAAGATTAAACATTCATTACAATACTTTCTCACAATCTTATCCATAAGATTTTACACAATACGTTCATCTTAAAAAGTCACGTAATACATGGTAATACTAATGATTTCATTCAAGACTAGATTTTTATCTACAAGTTTAATTTTGCATATAAAAGGTAAAGTTCTTATGTCATCAGTCATCACTTTAGATAAGATTTTATTTCAGGAGAGTCATGTTTTCATTAATTTTTGTCACTTCTGCTCTTCTTATTCAGGTATGTTTAATTCACTGTAATTCTATAAATCTAACTTACATCTTTGTGCTTTCGATCGATTTTGATAGAAGTTTTGATTTGTCAAAATTATTACCTAGATATTTTTTTTTGTTTTGCATTTTATTTAGGTATCTAAAAATATGCTGAATAAATAATGGACCTCCCCCATGGATTGCCACAACGAACGCATTACAACATTTACAACTGCTACTCATTTATTTTAACCTTGACTAAAAGTTATTTTTAATCTCTTATATACCAGACACAAACTCTCATATTTATTCCCAACTTGCAACCAAACAAAAACAATTACATACAAATATTTATCTTTTCAGCTTACATCAGCACAAGTATTATCCTACAACATCGGAAGCAACACAGTTTCACCAGGATTAAATTTTGGCAGCAATGCCAATGCAATTAATTTGGCAAATAACATTGGCGGCAATACGCTTGCCAGCAACGTCAATGCCATAAACCTGGGAAACACTAATGCATTCAACATGGCGAATGCCAATGCCATAAGTCAAGCAAACGTAAATGCCATAAATCAAGCAAATGCCAATGCCATTAATTTTGCGAACACAAATTCAATCAACCTGGCTAATACAAATACGATAAATCTAGCCAATGCCCAAGCTAGATCAAGTATTGTACCAAACAACCATCAAAACTATAATTACGGCAACCAGAATGCCAATTACGCAAATCTCAATGCTGCAAATTTGATAAATGAAAACGTAGCCAGATTTAATATTGGCACTGGCAATCCTTTTACATCGGGAAGTGGGTCTGGCGTGCCAGCGTATGGCTTGCAAATTGTAGCAGATACTCTGGAGATTGGCGGGTCAGTTGCTGTTAGAGGTCAGATGCCAATTTATGGCACAGTTGCTGTAAATGGCAAAGTACCAACCGAAGGATTGGCAACGGTAAAATACGGTTGTGGCTAGTAGAATATAAGAATGTGTGATTGGAAAATATATTTGGATATGCTGTGTTAACTTATTGTAAAATATAATTTATTTATTGCTTAGTTTTATGAAATAAAGATTTTGAAAGTGTTTATCAAAATTTGTATTGACGTCGTAAAATACTTATAATTATAATAGGTACCTGCATAATTGAGTGGAACATGCTGAACCACATTCTCGAAAAAGACTGATTTTGTTGGTTCATAACAAAGTTTCTCCCAAACAAGTAGGTACGTTTAAATTTAATAGAGATGTAAACCTTAACCAGCTGATCGTGTCAATGATACTACTTTTGAATTTTGAAAAGAAATATTTTCTTTAACAAAATTTTGTAGGCGTTCTGATTATTCAGAACAAGGATAAAATAAATATTTTAGTGTTAAATAAAACTCCTTTAGGAAGGGAGACTTCCTAAAAGAACAAACGTGAAAGGTAGCTACCCCTTCGCTCACATGACAAGAACGTAGTAATTATAGTACCTACTCTGAACAAGAACACTACCAAAGACATAATTTTATCATTTGCCACCGATTGCACAACCTGGACACTTCATACAAACGGGTAGCACTGAAAAGAGAAGATTAGCATGTGCAATACTGAGTAAGTGAGAGTGAGAGAGCAGAACAAGACTACTGCTTTCTGTCGTCCGCCTAGAGGGGGCGAGGTCAAAATTGATGAGGGGCATGTCTATAGATGTACCTACTGTAGTTTCGCTAGGTAGGTACTCTTTCTTATACTATGTCCGTATGGTAAGAAACGGAATATGTTAAGCGCAGCATATAATTTTCATACATACTTAAAGACAAATACATAAACTCGCAACATTACAAAAGTGCTTAAAAACATTGCTACAGAAATAGAAACAACGATCGTATCGGTAAATGCGTGACAAAGCTTGAATAATTTTATCACACCTACTCGTAGTAGGTACCTACACCTTTAGTTTTGTATTGTGAAATACCTGTCATTATCAATTTCTACTTCTTCTTCTTCTCGTGTGGAATTGTCACGTCTTCTTCAAATCGTCAATCTCTAGTATCTCCACCAATCCATCCCATCTCCATCTCCAATTTCTACTAATGCAAGGACACTTTTATAGGCCTGACAAGATTTATGAAACTGGTATTAAGCAACATCCCACAACTGTAAAAAGGCATCTTCTGTCTTTCTTACGGTATGCTCGATGACGCCCAAATAATCAGTGTACCTAATTAGGATGGTAAATTCACAAAAAGAAAATATAATGTAACTTCTCATTATTTCTGCGACATTAAAGATACCACTTATCATTGGAACATGAAAGATGCACGGGTCCCGATTCTTTGGGAAACATATTATAAGGGCCAACACGAAGAGGCCTTTTTTGCTACCCTACCATTTTTGTAGCGACGGGCTCACCCCCCATCACACTGGACAGAGTTTCGGTACTACTGGTGAAACGTGGATGTTCTGAGGTTTCGGAATATCTCCTACTACCCCCTCGGGGAATATAGTCGTGAGCATAATATGTATGCTTATGTATTTATTCTAAAAGTGAGATTTTAGTTAATAGATCGATAAAGCGTGTAGGATTCTACTGCATGGCTAAAGCCTCCTCGATATTATAACAGTAAGAGATAGCTCTAAGTCGCTGACAGCAAGTTGACCACTAACTTTCCTCCATGAAAAATTTGATCATGGCCCAATTCAACTAATAATAATGGGAAAAAATCAATGGAAATTGACTCTGCCTTGACTTCACAAATAACTACACACCGCCAACTAACGGCACTGTTTAGAACTTACTAATTAACGCACCTTTCAAAGTACGTAGTAGGGAATTAGAAGAAACAAACTAAAACTTTCAAACAAAACAATAATTTATTAACAAAATCAACAACTAAAATTACTTAATTACAACCACAGTTATTAGCAACTGACACCATACCGCCAGCTGGCAAGTTTCCTTCAAAGGTAACATAACCAATTACTGGCAGATTCCCTGCCAGAGCAGTCGTCCCGCCAACTGGCAACTCCCCTGCCACTGCAACATCGCCATAGCCTGACACTTGTTGTCCTCCCAAATTCAGACCATTAATGCCTGCCATATTGTTAGCTAGATTGCCATTAAATCCGTTGGCAGCCAGATTGTATCCCAATCCATTGAGAGCTATGTTGCCAGCAAGATTGTTGCCAAGATTAAGGCCATTGTAATTGTTAAGTCCTACAACGTTGTTAGCGAGTCCATTTCCGCAGCCAAGTCCATTGTTAACTCCAATAACTTGTCCAAAGGCATGCTGTAACAAATAATTAATTATCTATAAATTACTATTATACTTTGGCATAGAATAACATTACTAAATTATTATTTATTCTTATCTTAACGGTGTAATTAAATATCCTACCACCAAATTGAATTTTTTTTAGTATGGAGATAACATCGAAATAAAATTGAAAAATCAGCTGTTCCACACCTACACTGTAGTCGATTCGAAACACAGTTTTGTTTTGTTTTGTATGAATCAGCAGATATTTTAAATTTTATTTCGATGTTGGCTCTGTAAACAAAGTTGTTCAGTTTGATGGTCTAAACCACCCCATCAAATAATAAATTTAGCAGTGGACGTCTTCCGGCCGAGATGATGATGATGATGAAACCTTGCTATATGCCAGTGCATGCTTAAAAAGCTAGCAACCTAACCCGAAAGTCGTGAGTTTATAAAATGTAACAGAACAATATTTCGAAAATGAGAATAAATAAAAAAAATATACCTGAACAAGACAAACCAAAGAACAAATAAACATAAAATTAGAAAGCATTTTTAAGAACTAGGTAAAAATTAAATTAATATTTTAGTGAAAATCTAAAGTTGTTATGGGCCTAGGAAAGTAAATCCACTGTTTTATACTTTCAGACTTTCGTCATAGCAATTGTGATAAAATGATTATTAAATAATTATGTAAGATTGATAGCTATCTTTCTATATTACATCATCGGTCTTTTATCGTCCACTGTTGAACATATTATGCCTCTCCCAAGGCGCGCCACAAAACTCGATCTTCGGCCTTCCTCATCCAGTCGCTCCCCGCTACCCGTCTCAGTTAGTCGGTTCAGCAGGTGGAGCATCACACACTACGCCTGCCAGTTCGTGGTCTCCACGACAGAAATCGTACTCCCCGTCGCGTTGTCTGTTCTTTGGCAGATATTATGACCGGCTCATTCTGGATGACATCAAAATCTAGTTAGTTTAGACTCTGCGAATTATTATTTGCCTATGGCTTTACTTACTTCAAATATACAAGAAACAAGACAGGAAATTATTTCTTATGACAAAACAAATATAAAACTATTATAGATTTGAAGCCGAATCCTAGGTTCCGGCGTTACCCTCTATATTATATCCCTTAGACCCTCTTCGAAACTTCTTCGAAAGGAATGTAACCAATGACGAATCATTTTACCGCCAACTAAAAAGTCTTTTGCTGGATAGTGAATTTTATTCTGTAAACGAATTTCTTTTGTTTGACTTTAAGTAGACTACAATAAGTAATTGTAGCGACATTTTATTTAAATTATTATTTAGAATTGTATTTTCTTATGTTTTACATATAATATTTATTTGACATTGTTACCCTCTAGATTAGTTATGTTGACATTTTATTGTTCTCTTTTAAATTCTTGACGATCATATTATTATCCTTTGACATTTTTATTTTTATGTAATGTACTTCCTTACTTGTAATTATGAATTTGATAATATGAAATAAATGATTCTATTCTATTCTATTCTATTCTTTTGGGACTGGTCTCCACGATAGGTACCTAGATAAATTAGATAATCCAAAAGTTGAAATCTTAGATCTAATCTCTAACTGTTAGGTATGTTTTTTGCTATTTGATCTAAATAAATAAAATGGGATATAGGTACTTTTACCTGACTACGCAAGAAGGAGGGTTAATATTTTTGGTAAGTTCTTATTTTCCTTCAAATGAAAATATATTTTGTTGGTCTATCTATGCAATTCCTAGATCAACCACCATAGCAATTATACATACTTGTAATTTTTGGTATTTAGAACCTAAACATTCACATGTAGGCGTTGCTGAGGTGTCGACGCATAATGCCCTAATTTATCAGCGCGAAATGTCCTAAATTTATAATGTCCGAAACGCAAAATGTGCTTAACCTGGAATGTCCTAAACGCAGAATGTCCTTAACACAAAAACTGTCTTAAACATTGACAATACTCTGCGGCTCTTCGAATAATGCTCATTACATAATTATAGGTACCTACACTAATGTAAACTTCAATAAAAACATGAGTTTAGGAAATATAAGAATGAAATCAGAAGTAGGTAACTTAGGCCCTTTCAGTTTATTAAAATTATAGAGGAACTGATGTGGAAGGTTCCTCCATAGAATAGGGAAGTACTTCCGCCAGGCTAGGTGTGATGCCTGGGGACCGGCCGTTGTCCTAATGATGTTTGTCGGAACCTTGTATATATGCTGAGACTCTGTGAGAATTTTTCTTGCGCGATTTGTGTCTTGGCATGCAATTGTGAACCTTAGTGTAGCAGCTTACGGGTTTCCAATCGTCAAATTTTCTTATGTCTCACTTTTTGCTAGGGGACTGCTAGCGCCATCTGTTGGCAAGTTGCTACGAAATCTCGATGTTTCGATTGGACATTATCAATACCAGTCCATAACAACCACAACCGCTAGCAGCTTAACCACCACACAGACCAAGGTTAGCCAAACCAGAACCTGCCAACATTAGCCAAGCTGGTACCGGTAACACCAGCGCCGAATCCCAAACCGCCAGCAACAGTACAGCCATTAGCAACAACGATGCCAATGTTACAGTTGCCGTACCATAAAAGCTAAGTATGCACAATGCTTATGCTGATTATTATTCTGAGTCAGAGTGAGATAGATCTGCCTGGAAAATTAATCTACCTAACTGGAAGCTGAAGTTAATAACCACTAGACTAGTGGCTTTCGGGACAATAAATACCTATTAAGAGGATAGGCGGGCTGAAATGCTAATTTGGAGAATAGGTCACTTTTCCGACCTTATACGTATTTATCAGATCCGCCCCACCCATACACCCAGCCGACTAGAGTGCAAAAGAGACCACTGCAGCTCGGACCGATTTTATATACAAAAAATCGACGAAATCAGCATTTCGTATTCCCCTATTTTCTCTTCCAAAACTAAAGCTATTTTAATAATTCTTTCAAAAATAATATGAAAGACTTTGGCTATGTCCGTACGTTTTGCTTTTTTGTTTATATTCGTCAAATTTATATATATTATATTATAACACTTTAATGCACACAAAGACATAAAAATATACAAAGTACTGTATGCTGTGTACTGCTGTATTTACTGGATGTCTGAAAACGGGCGGTAAAATGGGTCATTTTTGAAGGTCCCTAGTTCTTACAGTTATTAATTAATGCAAAAAAGCAAAACATTGAGACAGAGGTGACATAGATGGTATGGTAAAAAAATATTTGCTCTAGTGTCATTATCCAGGGAGAAAACAGGGGAATACGTTTGTATGGAGAAAACTGTACTCGTCTATCCTCTTAAAAGCCATGGTGGTCCAGTGGCAAGAAAACTTGCCTGCCGTGCAGGAGGTGATGGTTCGATCCCCGTCCTTGCCGAATTGTACCAATGAGTTTTTCAGAATTTATGTAGGATTGTAACACCACTGGCTTTTCGGTGAAGGAAAACATATCACGAGGAAACCTGCATGCTTTAATTTTGAGACATCGCGAAGTGACGATACAAATCGTACATAAATTCCGAAATACTCATTGGTACCAGTCGGCATGGACGGGGATCGTACATCGTAATCGTACATCGGACTGGCTCACTCTTCGTCACACTAGATTGAGTTTCGGTACTACTAGTGAAACGTGGATGTTCTGAGATTTCAGAATATCTCGACAACTACATTCCCCGAGGGGGTACCTTTTCAAAAACCTACTTCATTAGGATATTGGCAAGCTGACCACTAACTTTCTTCCACCGATCTGCACTGGGATTGCATTGTGGAATATGGCCCACTCCATCTCACCATTATTCGTGAGAGGAGGCTTATTTGTCTCTGATCTTAGAAGCCATTACTTATATACCTATTGTCATAGATTAAAATTTAATGAACTTGTATAGAAAGTAAGTAAAACAATAAATAGTGAATGTATCAATTATTTTTATTGTTGAGATCAAAATTTTCTAAAAATATAGGCCACCGCAACCTGTGCCAATGGTAACAATACCTTCAGGAATACCAGCGTTAGCTAGACCACAGCCTGCCACACCAGCGTTAGCCAGGCCATAATTAGCTAAGCCAGCGTTAGCCAAGCCAGCATTGCCATAGCTAAGTCCACTTGCCAGACCAGCACTGCCCAAGTTAAGACCGCCAGCAGCAGCACCGCCATTAGCACCCACGATGCCAATGTTGCCGTTTCCGCAGCTGTACGAGACACCAGCAGAACCACCGCTAGGTACTTGACCTTCCAGAGCCACAGCTGACAAGAACGGCAGTGCACCAACAACATTGAGGATTCCTTCCAATGTGTTCTCAGATACGACGGAGAGGCCACTAGGAGCGAGGGCAGAAGAACTGGTCACGAGGAGCTCACCGCCGCTCAAAGAGGCAATGTTGCCAAGGTTGGTGCCGTAGCCGTTACCAGCCAAGCCATACCCGGCGTTGCAGCCACCCAAGTTGTTGCCAGCCAAGCCGATTCCTGCACCGTAGCCCGCCAAGCCGAGTCCTGCGCCGTAGCCCGCCAAACCGTTATTGCCACAGCCAGCGTTAACTGGTTGAACGCATTGCCCAGAGATGCCGTTAACAAAGAGCGCTGAAGCGCAGATGACGAAGATAGCTTTGAATGCCATTTTGGTTTATTGCTACGAAATGTGATCGCTGAATGATTTTTGGGATTTCTGTCGTTCTTTTATACAACAAAATATTTTTCTGTTATCTATGTGGGCTAATCGGAAATTAGCAATAACTCTTTTGTAACGCACTACGTGCCAATCTTACGAATGTCGTCGCCAATATTATCGTTTTTACTAACCTAAATAAATATTGCAAAAATGTAACGATAATTAATATGGTATAAATAGCTCGGTGCGAATTTAATAATTCATCATTTCAGCTTTACATTCAAGTCTAAAAGCCATCATGTCTACCTTTGCACTTCTTTTGTTCTGCGTTCAAGCTTGCTTGATCCAGGTTAGTTTGTAATTTTTCACCTCACAAGCTCGGAAAGATTCTGTTTATCACTCGAAATCTGAGTGCAAAAGCGTATTTTATCCGCTAGCGTGGAAAGAGTTTTTGAAATTAGAATCTGTCTATTCAATATACCTATTCCTATACCGCCAATCCATCAATCAATTTCATGTCACTGGCCAGCACGAAATAACAACTTTTTCAAAATGTTCTTTTTAGCAATTCACTTTTTTTCCTCGCTTTTGTGAGGTGAAAAGTTGTGTGTTGCGCTCGGCAGCAAAGTTATTGTGCGTCTCGTACCTTTGAAACCTTCGATGCGCTCAGGATTCTACATTTGAACCCACTTCGCTTCGCTCGTGGTTCAATCTTAGAACCCTTCGCTTGCTCAGGTTTCAATACAAGTACTCGCGCCAAAAAACAACTTTGCAGCCTAGCATAACAAATAACTATTATTTTGCTTAATTCGTAAAGTAAAAATACAGTGTTTTCAAAAAAGGCTCCTGAGGGTTTCTCATTAGATATCAAATCTGAGTGCAGTTAAACCAAACGCTGAAACCAAACTCATGATACGGTACTGTCATTGGATAGTCTTTCCTAACTTCTTGGTCTCCACACTTATAAATCGAAATTATCTTTTTCTAGCACGTCTTCAGCCAGTGCGGTTGCGGTGGTAACAGTATTGCCGTTGGCAGTGGATTGGCTGCTGGTGGACTTGGTCTTGGCTACGGAAGCGCTTGTGCTGGTGGACTTGGTGCTGGTATCGGCCTTGGAAGCGGCTACGGGGCTGGTGTCGGTCTTGGAAGCGCTCTGGCTGGCTCTAGCTACGCCGGTGGTTACGGCGGCTACGGCAACGGTGAAGTGGCCGTCGCTGGTGAGCTGGGAGTGGGCGGCACCACACTCATCGCCGGTACGGTGCCGGTGCTCGGCGCTGTGCAGTTCAACGGTAATGTACCGGCTGCCGGTGCTGTTTCTATTTCTGGAAACTGTGGTTATGGTGGTGGTTATGGATCTGGATGCAGCTGCCCTTGTAACGGCGGTATCTACTGAGGATGTTTATATGGTATCTACTGAGGATGTTTATTGATTTAAATAAACGATTGACCGAAATATCTAAAAAAAATATTTTGTTTTGAATTTCAACCATGGACCAATACAATGTGTAACAAAACACCCTGTAAGTTGAAGTCTGTAAGTATAACATCTAAAACGAATTTCATGAAAATAAATTACGATAGCATTGATGGTAATGATAATGATGACTATCAAGGAATATACTACTCTAAGGATTCAATAAATAAAATAAAATAAATTAATATCTTTAAAATAATTGTCACACAAATTACTAGATGGTTATTTTAATTATGACTAAAATTGAAAAAAGTATCTATATATTATACGATAATGATGAAAATGGTATGGCACATGGCGTAGAAAGAGTAAGCAATAGAAGGAAGAACGTGTTTTGTTTCATTTACTCAATGAAGGATGCATAATGCAAATTTACTCTAGTTAAAAAAGGACATCGCTACCTTATTGCTGTCCTTATTGACGCAACCACTTTTTTGCTCCTAGCCTCTATAGCCTGACTGAACAGAAAAACAATGTAGATGCCATGAAAAATTTTCATGATTTATATTTAAATGAATAGGTATTTCGTAAGAATTTAATTCATTGTAATTTGTTGCGAGTGGGTGATTTTTATGGTTTTATAAGTTATCAATATGGTATCGAGCAGCGTTCTAGGATGCAAGAGCCGCACTGAACGTTGCATAGAAAGCATTTCATTCCACACGTATGTTAATATATATATATTCACGTTTGATTGAATAAAATATTAATGTTTAAACGTATTTTTATCGGTTCATTCATCGGGCAAGTCTTGAAGACAATAATTTAAAAGTTAAATGATAAGTTTGTTATTTGTAATCTCATTATGGGTGGTCAGATGTTAAATTAAAATTACCGTTTCCACCTAAAAACTACTGTTTGCAGTTTTGTATGGAACGGCAGATATTTTCACGGTTTCGACGTTGGTCCTATCCAAAGTTGTTGTTTGATGGTCTGGGTCATCTCCTTAAAAATCGTTAGCATATTAAGGCTAGGTTATCCCAGTGCAAGCGTCTCTTTCTTGCAAGCATAAGTTTACAATTAGCCATCCCGCTCCAATTGAAAGCAAGATCGCAAAAAAACGTGTTTTTCGTCAATATCTTTGCTCATGGGAGTTTCTAAGCTAAAAATTCTTCTGAGTTCACTAGAAATATTTAATGTATTTAGTTAAGTACAAGAATAAAAATTAAATATCAGCAGTTTAATCATAGTATTGAAAAAACATAACAAAAAGGGGTATCTTTGGGATGTTTTTCTATCTAGTAAACTTAATCTAATCGTGTAATTGAGAACAGTCGCCCATCCGCCGATCCTTAAATAAGACATAATTTAATTTCAGACTTAAAACACAGTTTAAAACACTTTCGTTCGTGTTCAAAAAACGGCCTCAACGGGATAACAGCGTCTTAAGAAAGACCCTATGTGCCTAAATAGGTACACACGGCGACACATCAAGCTACGCAAAACGAAATAAGCTGGCCGTGCGACGTTACACGTTATTCACCCAACGCGCGGCCTGCTTATATTGGTTTTGCGTAGCTTGATGTGTCGCCGTGTGTACATAAAATATCAAAGTTCATTTACCCATTTTTATGGGAGTTTGATTTCCTATGGTATCACTGGATTTAATTATCGCTGTCTCATACGCGGTTAGTGGTTACACTGATGTTCCGTCTACCAGCGTAAGCGCAAACATTTTCGTCTATAGGGTAATGGTAATGATGAACGGCAATAGTGAGCTTACGGGGAGGTGGTATTCGGTGTTGCACTTTTAGAAGTAACACACTCAAAATTAAAAAACCCCCAACGCCAAAAACGAACATTTTAAAAGTAAAAAATAACCGCAAAGTGACCGCATTATTTTTTACTTTTAAAATGTTCGTTTTTGGCGTTGGGGGTTTTTTAAATTTGTAATTTAATGTTATTTCATAATTTTTAAAGTTACATGAAAATTACTGAACCGATTTTCATAAAACAAAGCTAAGAACACTCTCGCATAAATTAACTTTCTACTTAAAAAAACCGCATCGAAATCGGTCCACCCGTTTGGGAGCTAAGAAACCACGAACGGACAGAAACTTATAACACCCGTCTTATTTTGTCGCAATTTTGAAAGTTTCTTCAAAACTTCTGAACCGATTTTCATGAAACAAAACTAAGAACACTCTCGCAAAATTTCGCTTTCTACTTGAAAAAACCGCATCGAAATCGGTCCACCCATTTGGGAGCTACGATGCCACAGACAGACAGACCGACAGACAGACAGACAGACCGACATCGGCGTCAAACTTATAACACCCCTCTTTTTGCGTCGGGGGTTAAAAAACAGAATGTACGAGGGAGCACAGATTTATAACAAATTGCCTACTGATATTAAAGATGCAAAATCTTAAATCACTCATTACATTTAAAAAAGCTTTAAAAACTCTAATTTTAAAGGACTCCATACAACTACACTCAATCATCTGACTTGACACATCTAGTAACTCGTAACTCCTTATACGTCTACACTGTTTGGCTGTTCAGTCAGCATAGAGGCTAGGAGCAAAAAAGTGGTTACGGTATAAGGATAGCAATAAGGTATAAATGTATATAATAAAATCAAACAGTCAATTATGTGTGAACACTATTCTACTATTCTACAAAATAAACACGCTTGTAAACAGAACCCGTCCGGGGAACCTTCGCTCAATACCTAATCTATCTACCATCTATCCAAACTTCGATCAAAATAAAATGAATGGATAGGCCTAAAGCGCGGTAAGTTGAAGCAAACTACTGGTGCACTTGGTACATACAAACTAGCGCCATTATCTGTCAAATCTAGGGCACTTTCATACAAGTGACAAGTAAAAATTTCATTTGTTTTGCCTCATTTTTCTGGTTTGAAATGTTCGCTTAAGGCCTATCCATTCATTTTATTTTGATCGAAGTATCCAAACATGGATTCAACTGGGGCCCTCACATAGAACGAATCTGTGACAAGCTTCGGGCGCTTCTAGCTTGTTTCTATGTGATTAAAAATAGACTGCCGTTTAAAACTAGACTTTTACTATTCAATGCATTCATAGACTCGATAGTTTCATATGGAATTTCAAGCTATGGACGGACCTATAAAACATATCTGGAATCGATACATAGTTTACAAATACGATTGCTGAAGTTAATAGTTCCATTTCATACTAGACTCGAATACTCAAATGATTGTGTAAAACTATTTAAATATTGCAAAATCCTTCCCGTTCGTGATAAGGTAAACTTTAACCTACTCAAGGAACAATTTTTTAATTCTAGTATACAACACAAAATAGAACACTCTATACAGGGTCCAACTTAATATGCTGACACTTTTTTAAGAGGATGATCAGACAATCAAACTGAACAACTTTCTCTATGGGACAAACATCAAAATCGCGAAAAAAAAATCAGCTGCCCCATACATTTGGCTCAAGTAAATTTGCAGTTTTGTATGGAAGAGCAGATTTTTTTTTCGCGATTTCGGTGTTGGTGCCTTAAAGAAAGTGGTTCAGTTTGATGGTCTGATCATCCTTTTAAAAAAGTGTCAGCATATTAAGAAGGACCCTATATACACGCGACAAATAGCACAAAATAAACTGGTTACGACGCATGCAAATAACTGCTACGGCGAGCGAACGAGTTCATACCTAATCCCGCGGCTGATTAATTCCCTACCTACCGACATGCGCGACTCCATAAATAATAAAAACATCAAAACTAAACTAAAAAATTACTTTCTGTCCCGGTTATGATGATTATACAATTACTAGAATGTTACTACCTATCTAGCTCGTACCTAAGTTAAATATTGTACTAACGGTAATCGCAGAATGTCTACACTCATCACATACAAACCCTCGTAGTTTAAGTGGTGTTTATATCGAATGTACTACAATAAAATTGTATTTTTGGTAATAAATAAAAAGAAAAACAGGTTTTCGTGGGAATGGTTTGATTTCTTGTGTTATATTGTTTATAAATGATTTGCTCAGTAAAAAAAAAAAAAAAACCTACTATCTACCGCGATCCGCGACAACAACACTTATTGAATGCGGACGTGGGAATATTAACTTCCTCAGATATTGAACGAACTTCCCGAACGAGTCTTGTATGATCTGTGTCAAATAAAGGAACATGAAAAAATTTAGTCAATAGTAATAGATTAAGCTCCCGATGCATTATTTCTTACCTCACTCGGTTCCTCATCAGACGCATACTGCAGCGTTAGATAATACTTAGGAGTACAGGAATACAGAAGGTTGCCATCCCATATCCTGGAAGAACCATGTTTTTTTTCGGGTTCCGTATCTCTATTTTTGACCCAAAATTACATCATCAGGTTCCCGATCGAAATGATTACGCATCGAAAGAGACCCCTTTGGAGATCAGAACCCGCATGGGTTGACAGCCCCAACCCTGGAAGGTTCCTCAGTCAGCCACGTTTTATGAGGCCAAAAAATGGGGTAATTTACATCATCTGGTTCCCCGATGAAACTAGTGCAGATCGATAGCCCTGGTCGTGCCATTGATGAATATATAGGGTTGTCTGCTATCAGCCTGGAAGGTTTCCTGGTATGCCACCTCAAACAAACGATCTTAAAATCATCGAATGAAGGAAAATGCATGTATAACCGCTAAGATTCAAGGTACAATTAATGCAAACCGTGACATTCAGTAAAAATCTACGCACTGATATTCTCGCGCTTCATACATTTTGAAATAATAGGGTAAATGAGCCACTTGTGGTCATTCCTCACTAGTTTAAAATTAAAATTAAAATTAAAATTAAAAATCATTTTATTGTCTCAATACAGTTTGCCTTTTTGCCTTTGAATAAAGGATTACCAGAGCACTGGCCTTATTACATTGCATTTATTTTGATACCTATTATAATTCTAGAGAAATCGGAAAAAGAAAATAGATTATTTTTATTTATACAAGGTGTTACAAAAATACAAATAAACATTTAAGGGGGTGGTTTAGACCATCAAACTGAACAACTTTCACTATGGGACCAACATCAAAATCGCGAAAAAAAACTACAAATCTACTCGAGCTAAATGTGCCTAGCCTATGGAATGGCAGATTTTTTTTTGTCGCGATTTTGATTTTGGTCCCATAGTGAAAGTTGTTCAGTTCAGCAAAAATACTACCTAACAAAATGTCAATGTATCGAGTTAAAGTGAGCTCGCCACACCTCATATAAACCATACATGGTTTTCGTAGGTTGGCTATGTATGATAACATTAATTATTATTTTTAAGTTAATAAATAAAAAAATAAAAAAAAAAGATTTATAAATGCTACGCATGCATGTTCCATATTTTTTTGGGGTTCATACATTGACCATACTAGACTTTATAAAATCTTAGAAATTTTTTGTCCGAAATGACACAATAACCCACACAACAAAGTAGGGGGGGGGACTAATTCATTGTATTTGATATTTGCTGTGATAAATACTGATGGAACTTGGTGTTCGAAACGTTAAGCATTCATGTTCCATTAAGGCTTCCGCACATTGCAGCGATATTATCGACAGCGATATCGCGACACCTTACACACTGCAGCGATTCCGCGATTCGCGTCACGCATGCGCCCTTCACTGAATGTAGTAGAAAGAGATTGCGTCAGGTTGCGATAATATTGCGGCAGTGTGTGGGATCGAGCGCGTCCCCATACAAAATGTACTGAGAACAATTATCGCAAAATCGCAGCGATATTATCGCTCGATAATATCGCTGCAATGAGCGGAGGCCTTTATTCTTTAAGGTCCATAAATAAAAACATCGTTCAAAATAAAATACAAGTTATATTTATAAATACACAGTAATAGTAATTTTTTATTATTTAATATGGCAGTACATTGCTCCTTTACTGCAGCCCGCGTATGAACGATATTTATGAGCAATACAGCAGTCTGTCCTCTCGTACGTGGACCGCGCGCAGACTCTATCACAAGGAGATACGTGGGTATACTTGGCTCTCGCAGCCTCAGTCGTCATTACCATTACCATAGCAATCAGGAGAAGGACGATGGTGGTCTTGAAGGCCATGGTGATACGAAGTAGGTATGTTACTTGTTGGTGCTGTGATTTGGGTTTGTGACCAGATTCGTTTAGGAGTTGATATTTATACAAAACACATGAGGATAAATAAAATGAGATGCTGCTGGTAAAAAACCAGTAAACAGGAAAATTGTGAAGAAATATTTTTTAAGTTTTAGTAGGTACATAAGGGTTCAGTACGTGCTTTTATTTGCTTACATTTTATAAAAAATATTTGTTATTTCGGCTTAATAAATAGACCATCCCATTTTTGGTACATTGAGACTAAGGGATAGGTTTCTGGCAAGGATAACTAGCAAATAACAGCTGAGTTGTGAGAAAAAAAAAACAGCTGTTCCATACTAAACATTCCATACTATTTTTTTCGCGATTTCGATGTTAGTCCCATTGATAGTCTGATCATATCATTAAAAAACCGTCAGCATATTAAGAAGGACCCTATATTGCCTGGGGAGTCTGTAATCATGCGTTCCACTTTCACTGTATCTCGCGTTGGCTCAAGACTCGACAGGTCTGCCCGCTGGACAATAGAGAGTGGGAGTTCCAAAAGTATGGACATTAAGCAGCCTACTGCACCCACTCGATGTGTCACTATACCTCCTGTTTTACAACTATTAATGGGCTAAAATGTCAATATTTCATTAAGTTCTCAATAAACTAACTCATAACTCATACTAACTCATATTAAGGTATAACAAAATTAGCTGAAAATATTTTAAGGGGATGATCAGACCATCAATCTGAACAACTTTCTCTATGGGACCAAAATCGAGATCGCGGAAAAAAATCATCTGTCCCATACATTCGGGCGAGTTAGGTTGGCCACGCTCGGTCTGCGGCCTCGTTTGGCAGGCAGATTGACCCCGGAGACCAGGTCCACCAGGTTTCCAGGGGGGCCGCTTCGGAGCTTCACTCCTACGCGTAGCTCGGCCTTCGGCTTTGCGCTCGGCTCTACCTTTGTATGGGACAGCAGATATTTTTTTCTCGATTTCGATATTGGTACAGTCAAGAGTGTTTTGCCCACTCTCACGTATGGTTCCGAAACATGGACTCTGACTAAGGACGCAGTGCACAAAGTCAAAGTCGCACAAATAGCAATGGAAAGAGCTATGCTAGGAATCACACTTCTGGACCGGATTCCGAATGTCGAGATCAGACGACGAACAAAGGTGGTTGATATCGGCAATTGGATTTCGACTCTGAAGTGGAGGTGGGCGGGACACTTGGCCAGGCGGAATGATGGCAGATGGACGAGGGCAGTGATAGAGTGGCGGCCGTGGGAGGGGGAACGGTCAGTGGACAGACCAGCAGCCAGGTGGTCGGATGACATTTGTAAAGTAGCCGGCAAACAGTGGATGAGACTAGCGGGGGACCGTTCTAGTTGGCGTGAAAATGAAGAGGCCTATACCCAGCAGTGGGGTTTACCGGGCTGATGATGATGATGATGACAGTCAAGAGCACGTCAAGCTAGACACCTTGGACTTTTGGTACGGGTGGTGAGAAGGTTTAAGGCCTCCGCTCATTGCAGCTATTATATATGTTATATATATTATCAACCGATATTATCGCTGCGATTTAGCGATATTTATTTCCAGTACATTTTGTATGGGGACGCGCACGATCCTACACACTGCCGCGATATTATCGAGCGATAATATCGCGGCAATGTGCGGAAGCCTTTATAATATCATGTCATATCCAGGGCGAAAACTGAATAGCAGAGGGCCTAGCCGGTCATGAGAGATTACTGAAAAAGTATCTGAGAAGTTCCAGATAGGAGCCCCGTGCACAGGGGGTAATTTTCAGACAAACAAACATCGGTTTTTTCTAAGAAACGTGATGTTCAGCGCCAGCGATTTTCATACCATCGTATGGGGCTTGACGAATAATGTAATTTAAATGCAAATCTGACCATCACGCCTGAAATCAGCCCACGACGTGGGCTTTCGCTAAATCTGACGATGTTTTTTTCATTTTGATCGCTTTTATTGATAAGACCGCCCATTGTACCATTCTTACTCCTGTTATAAATTGTATTTTTCTATTCTTGGTGTGCAAATAAAGAATATTTATCATATAAGACATTGCCCAACCCCGTTTCGCCTACAAAACTGGTACAACATGAATTTCAATTTTATAAGAAACTAGTGTTTTCCCGCAACTTCGTCCGCACAAATTATACCTATACCAGATTTTAAGTCAGATCATAAGCTATCAAACAAAAAAAGTTTCATCAAAATCGGTTCAGTAGTTTTTGCGTGATACGCGAACAAACAAACAAACTAACAATTTTGTCAAAAGATGGCGCTGCACGTCATTGAAATCGCGCTATCGAGTGTTATTTGAGTTTATATGAAGTGAACCGTTACGTTTTTATTCCACATGATTTTACGGTTTTATAATAGTTAAGATGTCATGCATGATAGAAAAGGATAGTTTTGGTTTTCGTGGGAAGCATGATATTCCTCATATTTTGTGTATAATTTTAGCTAAGTAGTATACTCCTTGTATTTGTTCTATGATCATACTCATTCGTTGGTTGTGAAACGATTTGAAACGAATACATTTCGTCACGGGGGCAATGTCTTTTCCATATTTATTTAAGAACTCGCTGAATACAATTCGAAGGGGGATTTAAAAATACTAATAACTATATTTAATTTCTATAACTAAGTGACTGATATAATATTAAATTACCAATTATTGTTGGATGGGCTATATCATTCATTATAAGTAGGTACCCATACAACCAAATCCGGTCGCGGCGGCTGAAATTTCGGTAACAAAATAATCTGCACTTAAATTCTGGTCGATTTGTCGTCTTTATTACTACTCTTTGCGGCTGTGTGCGGTATAAACTACAAAAGTAGTAGGTAGAGTTCACATTATGCGTCTAAATGTGTCGGACAAAATTGTGGTCGCAAAAAGTACGAGAGTTTTGACATTAGTACTACATGTTTCGTAATAAGTCACAAGCAGTTTGAGATTCAGTTTGACATTAGTTTCCTGTCAAAAAACGTCAGTGGCATTCAACATTTTGTAGTGAAATTATTAAATTCCGTGCATTCATAGATGAGTTTTGTTTTTCGGACTGTTACAATGAGTAAAACTTTTTAAGCATTCAACGACTAATAAATACTTAAATTTTTTTTTTTTTTTTATTACCGACGTCTCCGTGCAGCAAACGAATCTAACTGACATTGTAAATTATTGTGAAGAAGTTTAGTTATTTGTAATAAAATTGTATTGAATTATTTATTTTGTTTGTTCGTTTAACTATGATGTATGTTTTGACATGTTTATTGTACTTACCTATCTAATTATTATTATGCTACTTGTAATAATTGTGAAATGTTTGTTTATCTAAATATTCTATGCAGTTATTAATTTGTTGTCTCTGAATAAATGAATTGAATTGAATTGAATAATTCATAATTCATTTATTGCATCATATATGGTAAAGTACATAAAGGTGGTATATAATTTGTTGTATCTCATATGATACCCATTTATAGGCACAGCAAAAGTAGCTAGTAAATAATTAACAAAGAAACATTAGGTATCTATGGGTATCTATCTAGACAAAATAAATTTAGGACTATACTTATAGTGGACGCATGCTCATATTAATATTATTACCTACTCAAATCATAATCATAAAACATTTAATATTTAAAGAGAAAATACCTTATAGCACAAAACTCTAAAAGTATCATTTTGGCACAGTACCCTAAAAAGTTGATTGTTTATAGTTACCTACTTTTTAATGAATCGGCAGATCCGGTTTTGTATGGGAGGCCCAAAGGATAACGACCACGGGTAGTATCGCTAAAATTGGAGTTGTGTGACTGGTTTATCACGACAATAAATCATGTTTTTAATTTAAGAGGTTTTATTTATACATACGGAATCATAACCGGATAAAAACTGAGAAAATTAAAAGGCTTTGTTTTGTAGAAATTATCAATAAGTATTGTCGAAGTCATATTGAAGCATTGACCTCTTATAATGGTCAATGTGTTGAAGGGAAATTCTTGGTCAATGGAACAAGAAGCTGTCTTGTCATATTCACTCAGTAAGAGATGCACATAGCAAATTCGCTCTAGTTAAAAAAGGAGATCGCTATTTATTGTTGTCCTTCCTTGTATGCTAGGAAGAAGAAACGTCCCTGCTTGTATGCTTCGATCAACATAAAATTAATGGATAGGCCTTACGCGAACATTTCAAACCCGAAAAATGAGGCAAAATAAATGAAAGGTTTACTTGTCACTTGTATGCAAGTGCCCTAGATTTGACAGATAATGGCGCTAGTTTGTATGGACCAAGTGCACCAGTAGTGTGCTTCAACTTACCGCACTTCAGGCCTATCCATTAATTTTATTTTGATCTAACTTGTATGTATGCATAGGCGAAGTATTTTTCGCTTACGCTGATAGAAGTGTAACCGCGTATGAGACAGCGATTGGCTACGTCGATCAGGGACAGCAATAAGTAGCGAACTCCTTTTTTAACAAGAGCGAATTTGCTATGTGCATCTCTTACTGAGTGATATGATATGACAAGACACGTGCTTTCATCTTTCATCTAGTTCCTTCTCTTTCTATTTTTAAGTTCCGAGGAGGTTTCACATCTCTTTTATTTTATTCATCTTTTCTTAGAGAGTAGTATATTCCTTGCTTATGTCAGTCTTGTTTTGTATTGTTAAATGAAAAATCTTGTCAATAATCTAAAAATATTATGCGTCCTAAAAGCACGAAAAAAAAAATAAAAAAAAAATCCTGAAATAAAGGTCCGTGCCTAAAAGTTCATCGATTTATTATAATATATTTATTTAGTTTTTGATACTAAGGGCCTGTTTAACCACTTCTGAATAAGTTCTTGTTAGTTTATCCGACAGATATTTTGACATAATTTCATACAAAATATGTCAAACTATCTGTCGGATAAGCTGCCAAGAACTTACCTTCTGGGTTTTTGACATTTTGCAACCCACTTGTCATTTTGCGCTTTTGACATTATGTTCCTAAACGCAGCAGCGGGCTCAAGTTCTCGGATTGTTGCTAAATGTTCATTTTTTCTATTGTTGACTTTTTGATTGTTGATCATTTGAACTGTTGATATTATGAAGTGAATTACGAAAGCTACAGCTGTAGGACTTAAAAAAAACCAAAAACTTTGGTACTAATTTTATTAAAATAAAGAAATTACAGATTTATGTAACTTATCTATAACTAGTATTTAATAATCTAAGTAAAGTGACAACGTTCGAGGTTGGAAACAAAGTGACGGTCCCACGGTCGCTCGGCGGCCACGCGGTGTCGGCTTGCTTGCTCACGTTGTGCTGACGGCGCGGCTCGTGTAGAAGGCTTGTATCGAGGTCGGTGCAATGGTGCACTTTACGTACAGGGAGAATATGTAATTCCTCCACCCTTAGATCAGCAACCATTTGCTAAACTTTAAGGGTAAATGTTGCTGGGATGCTCCTTTTCTTTTCAGGATCTTCGTACATGTGATTTGATGGAAGTCCTTCGGCTTGATTCAAGGTTTTCTTGCAGTTGCATAAGTTAAACCGCCGGATCAGTGCTGCGAGTGCGAGAGCAAGCGCACTTAGTAGTACTACATAGAATGGTATGGTAGTATGGTACAAAGTTTCAGGCGATGTAACTTCAGCATGAATTGGTGACTGAAGCATAATTTTGTCTTGCATATTATGGAGTTTTTTCAGATCGATTGAGTTAAGAGTAAATCTTGGCGAGGCTGCAGTTTTCATGTTAGTTTGGTTTAACATAGTTACAATCTTCAATGGTTGGCCTTCTATTTCGTCATTTTCATTAATTATTGTGAATTCAGGAGACCGCAGCAAACAGTTTACGGGTAGAGTGGCTAGGTAGCTTCCTTGTAGCTGATTGTAGTCTTCTCTTCCGCAGCTTAGTTGTACTCTCGTGGGATGGGGGAAGGTTACGACGTAACTTCGGTCATCTAGCTGCTCCATGGCTTCTTTCACCAGGTCGACGTTTGTTAAATTGCAGGATTCCCCAATGGATTGTCTCGAGATGAGTTCTTGGATGCAATCAGATTGTGTGCGTATCTGATGATTTGCATTTTCTACGCAGAGGAACTTATTCTCTATCTTCGGGCATTCAGCCTCTATGTACACAAAAGCTATCCCGTCCGTTGCTATTAGAGGATAGGGAGGAATGAGGACTTGATGGTGTCTATTGGGTGCTATGGAAAGTTTATAAAGGATGTAATTATCTACTGATACTATTGGGACTTTAAAAACTATAACAATTTGATTCTTAACATAATATGAACCTGGCTTTATTATATTATAATAATTTCTTAATTCTAAGTTTAACACCTGCTCTTTACCGTAGATTGATCTAAGCTTTTCAATCATTTTTCTTAATATATTTATATCTAATGTCGAATGATGGGTGCTTGATGCACGTACAAACGCTAAACTATTCTCTATTCTAGTTATTTCTCGTAATAAATCGTCAGTGTTCTCTGTAATGATGGTTAACATTTGAGCAAATTGTGCGTATTTAATTAGACTATTGTCTCTGTTATAACTTTTGTCTAACAGTAGCTCTAGTGTTGTATTAATCTTATTCTGATTTAAGACAATTTGAGAAATTACTCTATTATGTTCAGACATCCAGTCTTTGCTAATGCTAATATGGTTATTTAACTCAGAGATGACTTTCTCTTGGTTAGTTTCTAAATCCTTGATAGCATTATTATACCTTACAGCATCCAGATAGTCCAGGTTACCAGATATACTTTTAATAACAGATCCTAAACCATTTATTAGACCTCTTTTTGCACGGCTAGGCTCTAAACTGCGTAAGTTATGTAGCACTTTGTCTAATTTATTAGATAAATAATTAATTTGGAGTTCGTATAGTGAATATGTGTAATTTTCAAGTCTAGTCCTGTAGTCTGTCAGTTGTCTTTTTATAAAATTAACTTTATCTTCAATATCATCTAACTGGACGTACTGTAAAAAGGTATGGTAATGCGTAATAAGTCTGGTTGGTCCTAGTTTGAATGGTAATATTCCAGGTCCGTCGTCAAGGCTTTCAAGTCTTATTTCCTGGGTTCTTCCCAGCACCAGGCTGGTGGCCAGCGTCAGTATGATCCTGTAACAAGGTAGAGTCCTTAGGGGGTCGTTTCAGTCGGCATTTGGCCACGGGGCCTCGTTTTTTCGACGTATAGATGTGTATCGGGAGGTCAGCTAAAACGGTATCTTGAGTGTAGCGAGGAGCAATTTTTTGTCGGATAGCAAAAGGATTTTTAATAAAAACCTGTTGCTGAGGTTGATATTCAACTTCTGGCTCTCGGTTTTTATTACGATTTTCGGTGAGAGTAGTTCTATCAGCTAAAGAAGATTCATTAATTATATCATATACCGTTTTCATCTGTTCTCTATGAGATTGTACATATTGCTGTAAGATAACTTCGTTACGATCAATATCTATTGGATCTCTAGGATCAAAGTGTCCTGTTAAAATGTCGTACGGTCTACATTTGGTAAAGCTGTGGATTGAACTGTTATATGCTATAATTGCGTAGGGCATTAGATTGATAATTGGTTCTTCTTTCGTTTTTAGTTTCAGGATTCTAAGGTGCTCGAGTAGAGTCGAATGGAAACGTTCTATGTTGCCGTTACCATTTGGAGCATGTGCAAGGATTTTATGGTGAGTTATCTTATGAAGACGTACGAACTCAGAAAATAATTGATTAGTAAATTCTGTCCCATTATCAGTCACTATAGTCAGGGGAAGTCCGTGATGTGAGCAGAACCTTAATAGACCCTGGAGAATGCTGACAGCAGTACCATCGCGTAAATGGTAAGCTTGTCCGTACTTGGTAAAGACATCTATGAAAGTTAAGTACTTCTCGTTTTGTGCTGTAAATAAGTCCATATGAACGATTTCTAAGGGTTTGGTAGCTGGGGGTACTATACTAAACTCTTGTCTGATAGGATGACGGTCGTACTTGGCTTGTCCGCAAACTGTGCATTCATTAATAAATTTTGTTATGTGCTCTTTCATTTTCGGCCAAAAGTACCTTCGGGATAAGGCTAAGTAGCACTCATTAATACCTCGATGGTTAGTTTTACCATCGTGGTAGTTTCTGATAATATCCTGTTGTCTAAGGTATTCTTTGACATTTTCTAATTCATTTTTGGCTAGGACAAGATTCATTGCTGAACTTCTAAACTTATCTTGTATTATGGGGATGATTGAGTACATCGCTAGAGGAGGATTTATTAATAATGCAGTTTTTACTTTTGGATTTACATACTCTTTGATGGCACTTATAATCTCCTCTTCCAGTTTGGACTCTGATATTTGAATAGACATGCGTGTGTGTGTATCAAAAGGTTTCGTTACTACTGGACGTTTTTTTATATCACCGACTATGGTGAGACATAACTGTCTGTGAAATTTATTAAGTGGTTCGTCAGTAATGGGGACTTCTAAAATTGGATTTTCAGTACTGGTATGTGCTGTTGCAGTGTCAGAGTTATTCAGAGTGGGTGGACTCTCTGAAGGGTTTGGCATTAACGAACTAAGTTCCTCAATCAATGAGTCTAATTCCTCATTATGGATTTCTACTCTGGACAAGGCGTCTGCGTTGGTGTTACTTTTACCTTTTTTATACACGACTGTAAAATCATATTCAGACAATTTTAATTTCCATCGCGTCAAGCGAGAATTGGGCTCTTTTAAGCTCATAACCCATTGCAATGGCTTGTGGTCTGTATATATCTTGAACTTGCGTCCGAAGAGATAGGGTCTGAAATATTTCGTAGCCCAAACGATGGCTAGAAGCTCTTTCTCTATCGTGCTGTAATTTATTTCGCTCTCGTTTAAAGTACGAGATGCGAAAGATATGGGCTTGTCTGATCCTATGGGGCCTTGAGATAAAATACCTCCAATAGCAAAATTAGAGGCGTCAGTAGTCAAAACGAATTCCTTGGTAAAGTCGGGGTATTGTAAAATCGGATCGTTAGTTAAGAGAGTTTTACATGTTTCGAAGCTATTAACATACTCTGAATCAAAAGTTATTTTCTTGTTCTTTTTCAGACACTGTGTGAGAGGCTTGGTGATACGTGCAAAATCTGGAATAAATTTCCTGTAGTAACCAAGCAGTCCTAAAAATTGCTTGATTTCTTTTGGAGTTTTCGGCATGGGGTATTTTTTAATTGCTGCAATTTTGTCTGGGTTAGGCTTAACGCCTTCTCTACTAATGACATGTCCCAAATAAGCTGTTTCTAATTTCAAAAATTCGGACTTGTCCATTTGTATCTTAAAGTTTGACTCTCTAAGCCTCTTAAAAACCTTTTCGAGATTAATAATATGTTCCTGAAGGGATGTGCTGAAAACTATAATGTCGTCGAGGTAAACCAAGCAGATGTCGTTTTGGAGACCTCTCAAGACGTTATCCATCACCCGCTGGAAGGTGGATGGTGAGTTTTTGAGACCCATGGGCATTCTTAAAAACTCAAAGTGCCCATGCTCGACATTAAAAGCTGTTTTTGAGATGTCGTTTTGGTCCATTTCAACTTGGTAAAAACCGCTGGCAAGGTCGAGGGTTGTAAAGTATTGACACTTCCCTATTTTATCTAAGACGTCAGTTATGTTTGGTATTGGGTACTTATCGTCAATCGTTTTTTCGTTAACCTTGCGAAAATCTACGACTAAACGCCATTTTTGTTTCCCTGAAGCGTCTGCCTTTTTTGGAACTACCCAAATTGGCGAGCTCCAAGCGGATTCGGAAGGTCTTATTATTCCTTGCTCCAGCATTTTTCCTATCTGATCAGAAACCTCCTGTCGGTGCACAAATGGATACCTGTAACTTTTAGTGTACACTGGTACCTCATCGGTAGTTCTAATGCAGTGCTTAATTTTGTTTGTGAAAGTTAAGGGTTCATTTTCAATATAAAATACGTCAGAGTATGATGAGCAAAGGGAAACTAAATTAGCTTTCTCCTCTTCATTGAGGTGGTCCGTTCGTAACCGTGATACAACATCTTGCGCGCGCGATGACGGTGGCTTGTTACGCATGCACTCAACATTAAATAATTCTGCGCGTGCTGGGTGGTCTAATGAAAATATAACGTCATTTTGAGTCGGATTTTGGACTTCTATGAAACCACGGTTATTAGCAACAGTTGTTAAACATTCATGGATGATACAGTTAGATAAAATTTGTTCTGGTACGAGTACTTCACCGTCTGAAGAATTTATAGGTATTCTCAAAAATTTCGAACTCTGTGCTGGGATGATATCTTCGTAAAGATTGACATTTCTTGAATTGTACATTCTAATAGGATTTATTGCAGAGATAGTGGTCAAGGTCTGATCCTTCAAGTCGATCTTGGCCTCCCATTTAGTTAGCAAATCTAGTCCAATAAGTCCGTCGAAGAAATTATGGAATTTGTAGACAAATAATTTTATTTCATCTGTGCTATTAAACTCTGAGAAGCAAGGCAGTGATATGGAATAATCGTTCCTACTAGTGGCATGAACATTCGTTACCTCGAATGGGTCATAATTTAATTGGACGTTAGGATAATATCTTTGTATGGCATCGGGGCTTAAGAATGATTGATTAGCCCCGGTATCTATTAGCAATTTTAGTGGAGGGTTCGAAATTTGAATAAAAGGTAACTGTCTTTGGGTTTGCAGGTTAAGCTCTATCTTAACTTTTTGGATTTCAGATCCTTCGGAAAATTTTGACTCTTACTTGTAGAAGGTAGGAGTTGTTCTTCCGCTTCAGTGTAGCCAGGGTAAGTAATTTGCTGCTGAGGGGGATCCACAGGGGGATTCAACTCATTCAGATCATCGGATTCGTCAGGGAATTCATAGTCATAAGGTCCATACATTTCAGGATAGTACGCGTAGTCAGCTTCACAGTAATAGTCAGGATAGTATGAGTCATCATAGTTAGTACATTCGTTCATATTCATCTCCCGTTGCCTAAAGTAGTTAGACGGGGGTGGATTGCCGTGTCTACGCCAATCGTGTCCCTGTAGTCCCGTGGGGGGCAACTGCCTAGGGGTGAAGGTTTGTACACCGCTCATAGGCCTTGGGTAACTCTGAGGTTGTCCCTTTTGTTGCAGACGGAAAATATTACTTTGGGGGTTGTAATTAGATGGCCTAGCACCGAACATTTGTTGTGTGCGAGATGGAATACGGAACTGGGGTTGATTCTGCATGGGATTATTCCTGAAGCCTTGTTGCGGCTGATGCATGAATTTATAAGGCTGTGATTGCATTGGCATGGGCCTATTAGGCACAGGGGGTTGGAACTGTATAGGCCTTGGAGGCATTACAGGAGGGCTAGTTACACCAAATTTAGGGGTCTGTTGTTGCTTAGGTTCGTTACGTTGTTGCAAATACATCACATTTAACTCCTCTTGTACGAACTCTAACGCCTGTTCTAATCTTTCTGGTCTCATGCATCTGATGCGTGAGCCAAGGGGCTCCTGAAGGCCTCGTACGAACGCCTGTAGGGCTAGTTTTTTATACAGGGTCCGTTTAGCTTCTATTGTAGTAGCTAAATGTTCATGTAAATTAACATAAACCATAATCGTGGTCAGTAAATGTAAGCAATGGTCGTAAAATTCCTGAGGGGTTTTTTGACCTTGCGTGGACAAAGAGAGGTCATTATAGAGGGCGGTTTCGTCCCTCTGGTCTGCAAAATTATTTATAAGGGCTTCACGGATACCCAACCAATTATCTGGAATACCGTTTGAGTTAATTATGCTCGCGGCGGGACCAGTGATTTTATTTAGTATACCATTTAATAGGCACTGGTTTGATAATTCATTACCCGGTTCGACACTTATGTAGGTTTGAACTATGTGATCACAAATTTTTATGAACCGTATTAAAACGTTTTGGTTCCCATCGAATTCGGGGACTGGGCGTAAGGCCTTGTAAATAGTGTCTAGGTCCGCAGCCATTTCGTGGATTTCAAATAAAAAATTTAAATCGAAATAAAAATCTATATCTATAACTATATCTCTATTAAAATCTACTTCACGTTGCCGGCGAGACTTGCGCGATGCAGACTCGCTGGTACTACCCCTAGAATAAGGGTGGAAAATTTTGGAAGGAATATAGGACTAATAGCAAGCGACACAAGAAAGATTCTGTGTACTTACAGTTTCATTTCTGGTTTCTCTGCGTATCGATGGCTGGATACTCGTCCTCGTGCTGAAGCTCTCCGTAGGTTCTGGATCCTCGTTCTGGGGCTAAGGAGCCACCCGGGTGATGCGCGATCGCGGGATCTTCTGGAAATCTTGACGCGTCTCGCGAACCGGCCCGCGAGAATCCTACAAGACTGCGCCAATTACGAAAGCTACAGCTGTAGGACTTAAAAAAAACCAAAAACTTTGGTACTAATTTTATTAAAATAAAGAAATTACAGATTTATGTAACTTATCTATAACTAGTATTTAATAATCTAAGTAAAGTGACAACGTTCGAGGTTGGAAACAAAGTGACGGTCCCACGGTCGCTCGGCGGCCACGCGGTGTCGGCTTGCTTGCTCACGTTGTGCTGACGGCGCGGCTCGTGTAGAAGGCTTGTATCGAGGTCGGTGCAATGGTGCACTTTACGTACAGGGAGAATATGTAATTAGTGTTGATATTTTGAATGTTGATCTTATGAATGTTGATCTAGAGTATCAATCCCGGTGAAGACAGGCCCTAAGTATCATTGTTATTGAGGGATATAGAAGAGTTCTTAATCATTCGGTCCCGGTTCGGTCATGGATGTTATATGTTCGTGCCGTTGTTGTATGGTTTCCATAATAAAAAGCCTTTAGTGCTTAGTTTGGGATCATTACAATGTATGTGCCTGTGAGCGTTATTTATTTATTTATTATTATTTATTATTTAGCGGCATAATGGAGTGGAGAATAAACATTCCAATAGAATGCAAACTGTGTTTTCAAACATTGATGACAAGCTGGATCACCAGGAGCAGTTTCCGAGGCTTAGTAACTATCGTAACATACCTACACCAGCTCAAGCTGCTTCTTTGTGGCAGAATAAAGTCTCGAGTCTCGACACGCGAAAAGCCGGACACACTACAGTTAACACCAAAGAGATTTAATTATTACTACTTATTGGACAGGTTTTCATACAAAAAAATTCATCCCGTTGTTTTGCAATATTGAATGCATCATGTCAGTGGGACGTGTCAAACTAGAACGACTTGTTACCTCGAGGTAACAAGTCATGGATTACGATTTGGTTCGCGATGTCCTCTCTATAGTAATAAGTTGAAATCTCTTTGGTTACCACCGAAGATGCGTGAATACGGTAAGAGCTACTATCTCCAGCTACTATTGCAGCTCCGGTTACTAGCTGGACTGTGGTGCCCATCACATTATGACGGTTGCCAGGAGTCAGAGCTGGGGTCGCCATTAGGGTTGAGCTACACCACACAGGAAGCATCGCATTTTTCCGTCGCCCCATCCTTTTCTGTCACTCAGGAACGTCATTTGCTAGAGCATATATTTAAGGCCCATCACTTACATGCGGAATTTTGATTCGGAATTCCGAATGCAAACCGGTTTTCGTATGGAGGTTCCCCCTCCAGATTTGCGAACGGGATTTCAATCCTATACGAAAAACGGGTTTGCATTCGGAATTCCGAATCGCGATTCCGCATGTAGTGATGGACCTAAGATAGACGGAACGCGTGCGATCGCGTTCCGTCTATCTTATATGCTCTAGCAAATGACGTTCCTGAGTGACAGAAAAGGTGGTGCGACGGTAAAATGCGATGCTGTGTTGTGTGGTGTAGCTCAACCCTTATGATATCTATGCACCAATCTTATTTTAGATCGATGTTTTCGTAGAATATACTCGTGCGTAAGAAAATGTAGTATACTGCGGAATATTTTATTAAATAAAGGTCATTTAAATAATAAATGTTGTCCACATTATTTATTAGAAATTCCAAATGCCAGTGCCAGTTCCATTGCAATCAGCGAGTCGCTGATTGCAATTGTGCAATTCGCGTTCTTACTGCGATTGGTTACTCTTCCTCTTGCAAAATACAGCAGTAAAACACAAGAATAGTCACTTTCAATCGATAAATCCTAAAAAGTGAAGACTGACGAAGTGTTGAGCCTCACAGGCACATTATTGTAGGAGATAGATACCTACGCATCTTTCTACTACTGATTTGACTCTCAAAAATCATACTTCAGGAGTGCGATTTTTTAAAGTCAAATCAGCAGTAGAAAGATGCGTTATGCGTATCTTCATAGTAATTTTGACATTTTCAACTGAACTTTCGCTCTCCAGGAGTGCGATTTTTGAATCTCATTCGCTGGGCTCAGCAGTTGAAAATGTCAAAATTACTACTGAGATACGTATCTTTTTACTTCTGATTTCACTTTCAAAAATCGCTCTCCTGTAGTATGATTTTTGAAAGTCAAATCAGCAGTAGAAAGATGTATATTATCTCCTTAGTAATTATGTCATTTTTAACTACTGAGCTCACCAAATGAGTTTCAAAAAAAGCACTCCTGCTCTCGATTCTAAACAAACTGCTTTCTAGTTTTGCGTTAATTCATTAACACGTTGTATATACTTTTTTTTAGCCCGTATTGTAGAAATCTTCTGAAATCGAAGCAACTGAAGAACAAGTAGGTACTATCAATACTTTACAGTCCAAGGAAACGGCGTTTGAAAGAAATCAAGAAACAAGACATTGTCCAGAAACAAAAAAGAGAATTAAAAACATTAAAGCAAAAAGTGAAACGACTTCAAAAGATATTTATATTTTTTCTTTATTTTATTTTCTTTAATTTTGAACGAATAAAATATGGTTATAAACTGCATTTTTTTACATCATCATTATCATCATCACAGCCTATATACGTCCCACTGCAGGGCACAGGCCTACGCTCAAGGAGGGTATTTTTTTACAAAGGCCGGTCTCTTTGCTCGCACTACTGACATCCCTTGCACCAGAGTCCATGTGTGCGTGACAATCACGTACAGAGAGTCAATGTGGGCATGTCAGTCGTGCTTGGAGCGAGCGTTCTTAGATAGTGAGGCATCTGTTGTACTCTTATGTAATCCGTGACGATAGCGATTAGGAGACACCAGAAGGTGGTCTTTTCGGTATTTTAGACATCGGCATGTCACACAAATTATAAGATGGTAAGTTATAATGAAAATTTATAAATGATAACGATGGTTATGGTAGTGATGTTTGCTATGATGAACAATATAGTGATCCTGGTGTTGGTATAAACGTAAAGCATGCATGTTCCATATTGTTTAGGGTTCATAAATAAAGACAACGTTCAAAATATAACACAAACGTTTAATTTAAAATATGAATAGTAACAGTACATTTTATAGGTATTTTAAAGTAGCTATCTAATAGCAGTACATGCCTTTACTGCAGCTCGCGTATGTAGCATGTCCATGAGCTTTGCAGCACTGTGCCCACTCAGCCCTGGTCCGCTTGCAGACCACGTCGCAAGGAGCCACGCGGGTCCACCGGTTTGTAGCCTCCACCGTCATTACCATTACGAAAGCGATCAGGAGAAACACGAAGGTGGTCTTGAACGCCATTGAGATACGATTATGTGACTGGAGCTGTGATTTTCTTTTGTAACTAGATTGATTAAGGAGTCGATATTTATACACAATCTGAGGCCATCATTGGTTTTACTGGTTTTGCATGTACCTAAACAGGAAAATTGTAAAGAATTTATGTTGAGAGTTTCGGTTAGGGTTCAGTATGTGTTTTTATTTTCTTAGATAACTTTATTTGTGATTTCGGCTTATAATAGACCATCCCATTTTTGGTGACGTACATTGCAACTTAAAAATGGGTTTCTTGCATGCAGTGTAAAAAGGCAAGGGCAACTCGCAGATAGGTGTTAAATTGAATAAGATTTTATTTTAGCTAATCTGTTTAACTTGTGTTAAAATTTCAATATTTATCCACATTTATCCTGAAAAAAAATCGAAGGGGATTAAAAAAATACAAAATAATAGCACAAAGGTAACTAAAAGTACCTATGATTTTGGCCACAATACAGTACCCTAAAAAGTTAGCTCATCTAAACTAAGTATTATAAAACTGTAACTGAAGTGTGTCTGTACATTGAAGATATTTACAAAAAAAAAAGATTACGATATGGTTTTTAGGTATCCCTGACTCGAAATCAACCTTTTTTAGAAATGTTGTCTGTCTGTTTGTCCGTTTGTTTGTGTGTTTGTTTGTTTGTTTGTTTGTTTGTTCGCGCATCACGCAAAAACTACTGAACCGATTTTGATGAAGCTTTTTTTGTTTGATAGCTTATGATCTGACTTAAAATCTGGTATATAATTTGTGCGGACGAAGTCGCGGGAAAACACTAGTAAGTCATAACATTATTGATGTTCCTAATAATTTATTAGCAGTGATCGGAATGTCGGGGCATTTTTTGAGCATACAAGTATAGATACGCCTGAATTTCCCGGAAATATCCGGATTTAATAAATTTGGATAAAATTTCACGGGATTTACTGGGATTACCTATTTAGATGTCAAGAGACGTTTTTTTTAAATCAAGAGTATTAGCAGCGCATACTAGAGGCCGCGCCTTTGAAACACGCCGCCTGGTACTTTTGACATGTACCGCGCTTAGGTAAATATGTTGACCGTTATTAAACAATTATATTAAGTAACTATATTAGTAGTTAGGGCACCAAAGCGTTGCCACTTCGAAGATGTCTACAGGCTTCTTTGACTTCAGTTCAGGCGTTTATCTATAGTGAGCGGACATATCCGTGACGTATAAATTAAGCTACCAAAATGGGGAAATGCGCCGTAAAAATTTGTAAATCACAGTCGGAAAAGAATAATAAAGGAAGTGGTGTTACTTTTCACAAGTAAGTTTACTATATTTTGTCAAAATAAAATTAAAAAACTAAATAAATTTTTCACGCATTGTTTTTGCCATCAGTGTTGCAAGTAAATACGATTTTGATTTACAAACTTTTACGGCGCATTTCCCCATTTTGGTAGCTTAATTTATACGTCACGGATATGTCCGCTCACTATAGATAAACGCCTGAACTGAAGTCAAAGAAGCCTGCAGACATCTTCGAAGTGGCAACGCTTTGGTGCCCTAACTACTAATCTAGTTACTTAATATCATTGTTTAATAACGGTCAACATATTTACCTAAGCGCGGTACATGTCAAAAGTACCAGGCGGCGTGTTTCAAAGTCGCGGCCTCTAGTATGCGCTGCTAATACTCTTGATTTAAAAAAACGTCTCTTGACATCTAAATAGGTAATCCCAATAAATCCCGTGAAATTTTTATCCAAATTTATTAAATCCGGATATTTCCGGGTAATCAAGGCGTATCCATACTTGTATGCTCAAAAAATGCCCCGACATTCCGATCACTGTTTATTAGGCACATAGCTGCGCGCTGCGGGCATCCAAATCTCGAAAAATGCAAGTGTGAGTGGATTTCGCGTGAATGAGGGTTCCATTACAGCTATTATTATAAGATGCGAAAATTTTTCTATCTGTATGTCTGTTACGTTTTTACGGGTTATCCCAGTGCAAGCGTCTCTTTCTTGCAAGCATAAGTTTACAATTAGCCATCCCGCTCCAATTGTAAGCAGGATCGCAAAAAAACGTGTTTTTCGTCAATATCTTTGCTCATGGGAGTTTCTAAGCTAAAAATTCTTCTGCGTTCACTAGAAATATTTAATGTATTTAGTTAAGTACAAGAATAAAAAGTTAAATATCAGCAGTTTAATCATAGTATTGAAAAAACATAACAAAAAGGGGTAACTTTGGGATGTTTTTCTATCTAGTAAACTTAATCTAATCGTGTAATTGAGAACAGTCGCCCATCCGCCCGATCCTTAAATAAGACATAATTAAATTTCAGACTTTAAAACACAGTTTAAAACACTTTCGTTCGTGTTCAAAAAACGGCCTCGACGGGATAACAGCGTCTTAAAAGGCCAAACGATTTTGATGAGGTTTGAAGTTAGCTTGAGTTTTGAGGAAACATAGCATACCATTTCCAAGCAGTCCCGGTAACTAGTGAAGGCTTAATAAATCGGGGCTTTCCCGTGGTCTATCAAAATTCGTATAACATCATCGTGGTTCATCAAAATTTTAATAATCATTCTTGGTTTAAGTTCGTTTCCCATTTATAGTACGGAACTCTAAAAATGTTAATGCTCCAAGAATAAATCGGACATCGAACCCAGAGGGGCCCGCATGAACTTAATTATGTAACTA
Source organism: Agonopterix heracliana (assembly GCA_963693445.1). NCBI lineage: Eukaryota > Metazoa > Arthropoda > Insecta > Lepidoptera > Depressariidae > Agonopterix > Agonopterix heracliana. The sequence goes on from OY856334.1 coordinate 2,648,412, forward strand.
TCTTGATATTAACTGCAAATTAATGTATGATTGTTATTGAATTAAATACCTACTGTTAGCGGAAAAGTGGTTTTTGGCAGACCCCCCTCTGCGTGCTCTATGGATTGCCCCTTGGTCTGCTGTCAATGTGACAGTCGGCGTACTTCCGCCTCGGCTCCGTGGGACGCGCGTACGCAATTCTGAACCGCTCCAATGTTTTATATAATTATCGAGGAAAAGTCCATTAAATGTATTCACCAGTGTCCAGAGAGTTTCAGTCTAATACTACCTACTTCTACAAATTAACGGTGTTCGGATTTAAGGCTTCCGCACATTGCATCGATTTTATCGAGCGATAATATCGCTGTGATTTTGCGATAATTGTTCTCAGTACATTTTGTATGGGGACGCGCTCGATCCCACACACTGCCGCGATTATATCGCAACTCTTTCGACTACATTCAGTGGTGGGGCGCATTCGTGTCGCGAATCGCGGAATCGCTGCAGTGTGTAAGGTGTCGCGATATCGCTGTCGATAATATCGCTCGATAATATCGCTGCAATGTGCGGAGGCCTTTAAGCTTTAAAGTGAATTTTTGTTAGAGTCAAGTGTTGTCCCCGCCCCTGCCAGCTAAACGGTTGTTTCTGGATATGTGAAAAAATGCATGGCAGTAGTGTATACAGGGTGTTACATAAGTAAGAATAAATTTTTAAAACTCTTAAGGGGGTTGTTTAGACCGTCAAACTGAACAACTTTCTCTATGGGACCAACTTCGAAATCGCGAAAAAAATAATTTCATATCCCATACATATTTTAGCTCTAGTCAATTTGTAGAGTATAGAACATAATTTTTTTTTTCGCGATTTCGATATTGGTCCCATAGTGAAAGTTGTTCAGTTTGATGGTCTACACCACCCCCTTAAAGGTTTATTTGTATTTTTGTAACACCTTGTATAATGAAATAAAAAGGAAAACCTCTCACCGCTAAGTAAGCTTTACAAGTTAACGAGTAATAGTCGACCAACTTATAACACTGCGCTGACGTCCCTTAAAGACGAGATATAGATTGAAAATTTCGTCGTGGCTTGCGGGGCGACGACAGCTCTGTTGGAGTAGAGCATGCCCCGGATAGGCAGGTCGTGGGTTCGAATCCCGCTCGCCGCCCGACTTTTTCAATCTTTAATTCGGTTCAGCAGTTTTCAAGTAACTTTAAAAATTTCGACAATAAAAGAGGGGTGTTATAAGTTTCTAATAAATAAATAAATAAATAACGCTCACAGGCACATACATTGTAATGATCCCAAATTAGCACTAAAGGCTTTTATTATGGAAACCATACAACAACGGCACGAACAAATAACATCCATGACCGAACCGGGATTCGAACCTAGGACCCTGGTTTGGCAGTCCGGCGTGGTAACCATTACACCAACCGGGTCGTCGTTTCTGTCTGTATGTGGCATCGTAGCTCCCGAACGGGTAAACCGATTTCGATGCGGTTTTCTTTAATAGAAAGGAAAATTTTGCGAGAGTGTTCTTAGCTTTATTTCATGAAAATTAGTTCTGCAGTTTTCAAGTAACTTTAAAAATTGCGACAAAAAAAAGAGGGGTGTTATAATTATAAGTTTCTGTCTGTATGTGGCATCGTAGCTCCCAAACAGGTAGAACGATTTCGAATCGTTTTTTTTTTGGAACGATAAATTTTGTGAGATTTAGTAGTATTTTTTTACTAAATACCTATTGCAGGCATCGCATTATTGTAGGTGTTATTTTCATGGTTTTACAAATTATTTGTTATTTTGAAACGTGTGGATTGAGGGATCAAAATTCAATGACAATTAAGTATAGGGTTGCCACCCGTACTTTATAATAAAGTATTGTACGTTATTTCAGGTAATTGTACTCTATACTTTATGACAATAATAAAGTACACGAAAATACTTTATTTCGCATGATTTGATTTCTTTCAGATTTTGAAAAGTTTAGTCATAAGTATTTTTTCGTTAAACGAAACATATCGATTAGTGCCGAATCGATGTCGCGACTTGCCAGCGCCACATCACTTATAACGCCATCCTTCCAATGTCTTTGAACAATTTTATTTTTAATGAAAACGCCTCATTGTTTAGTAGAGCTACATAGATAAAAACTGCAAAAAGCAATAAAAATATGTTTTTTAACATAAATAACACAGAAAATTGTACTTTTTTTTTCTTACCTATAATAACCAATGTACTTTAATTGCACAAAAAAAAGGTGGCAACCCTAATTAAGTACATAAAATTAGGACATATTTGTCATGAATTGTTTCTTTTACAAAATTCCTTACAGTTTTTACTAAAAGTTAAGCGGAAATAATATTGATTTAGTTAATAAATTAACGATAAAACGCTATCATTACAAATTTCATGCGTGTGGATTGAGAGCTTAGTGAAAAGGTGTTGTAATTTTTTTATACGATGCTGTTTATCATGTTGTACGGTAGATTAATTGTAAAAAAAGTACTACTAAATGTCTGTAAGCAAAAACATGGTTTAAACTGAATACTTTCCCAGATGTAGAAGGTCCACTGTGAGGATTGAGAGATCACACATTTTAGGCAATATCTTTTTAATTATCGCTTTACAAATTCCAGGACGCAGTTCCACAATTGTTTTACAACTACTACTACTAAAACCTGCAGTACTTTATTTACGAATTTGCGAGGTGAGCTCTCAGTGCACACCTGTTATTCGACCTAATTTGTATGCTAATAAACAATCTCATAGCATCAGTGGTGTTCTCTGGGGGGAAAGGAATGTGGCACAAATAGATTTATATGCAAATAAATGTAGAGAATTACTCAAAGTTATAGATTTTCCTGTAGAGTTAAGACGCTGTTATACCGTCGAGGCCGTTTTTTGAACAAGAACGAAAGTGTTTAAAACTGTGTTTTAAAGTCTGAAATTAAATTATGTCTTATTTAAGGATCGGGCGGATGGGCGACTGTTCTCAATTACACGATTAGATTAAGTTTACTAGATAGAAAAAAATCCCAAAGTTACCCCTTTTTGTTAGGTTTTTTCAATACTATGATTAAACTGCTGATATTTAACTTTTTATTCTTGTACTTAACTAAATACATTAAATATTTCTAGTGAACTCAGGAGAAGTTTTAGCTTAGAAACTCCCATGAGCAAAGATATTGATGAAAAACACGTTTTTTTGCGATCCTGCTTTCAATTGGAGCGGGATGGCTAATTGTAAACTTATGCTTGCAAGAAAGAAACGCTTGCAGTGGGATAACCTAGCCTTAAGTCAATGTTGTGATAAATTTTGTAATGATCTCAGTCATAGACTAATTATAGATAGGTTGTATTCTAGTATAACGTCGGCTCTGGGACAGGCATCCATAAGCAAGTTGTAAACCCCGTCCATGAGGAGGTGGTAAAAGAAAGCAACTAATGGGATGGAACTAACATGTAAAAGACGCTCATGGGGAGGACAGACATCGGTTTCAAGCTTGGCTGGTGCACGGAAGGCCAGCGGCAGGACCAATTTATGAAGGCATGTATTAGCAGTCGTAAAAAAAAAAGTAAGTTATAGCCTATAGAATCCCACTGCAGGGCAAAGGCCTCCTCTCGCGAATAAGGGTGAGAGGGAGCGGGCCATACTCCACCACGCGGGCCCAGTGCGTGTTGGTGGAGGCAAGTTAGTGGTCACCTTGCTGTCAGAGAATTTTCAAACCGCCAATAGGCCTCTGACTTGGCTTAACGAATAGTTACAACGCCATCTGACAGAACTATCCGAGACCAACTGCTTAACGTGCCTTCCGAAGCACGGAAACGCTCGAGATGAAATACCACTAAACGGTCACCCATCCAAAGACTGACCGGACCTGACGTTGCTTAACTTCGGTGATCGTTTCCAATACCGAAGCTCCACTACGCCAACGAGCGAGTCGTAAAATATTTAAATCCAGGCTTAAATGGTGCCAGAAGCAAGAGGAGCAGATAAAAATTGAGGTTTTAGCTTCTCATCATGCTAAAAACGTCTTTCGTAGTTTTTGGAAGTGCACGAAAAAACTGAACCAGATACAGGGTCTGCCAGTGAGCGTTGAGAGAGTGACTGATTCCAAATTTATTGCTAACCTTTTCAAGGAACAATTTACTGTGAGTCCGCTATAATGTATCAGAATGAGCAGGTGCACGATGCTGGGACTACTACAGCCAGTGGGTAAGGTATAATAACTTTATGGCCAGTGGCATAGAGGTAGGAATAGAGGAACATACAGCTGAGAGAGCGAGATGTACCTAGCGGCACCACTGTTTAATAGAAAGAGATACGTGACGCGAATCAATGGGACCGTTTTTTAGTCACCAATCAATTTTTACAATTCGGTTTTCGTGAATAATTGGGAATCTAAAGTGAAATCGTAGATAATTTTGTGAAATATACTGACACTACTTCATTAATTTATCCACGATTTTACGTTAGACTCAGAATTATAGACAGTATTAGAATTTTTGCCTGCGAATAGTCTCCAAAAAAAAATCCAAAAACTGTGTCATTTGACAACTCATGTCACTGACTCTATTCCTGTAAGGTATAATAACTATATGGCCAGTGGTGACCACAAAACCGTAACATTAAAAATAAAACTGTCAAATACAATAGAAAAGCCAAGTAGGCTAAGGAATAAAATCTCATTCAACCTATATTATATTTTTCAGTATTTTTCAAATAACTCGAGAAATAATGGATAGAAAAATCTTATAATTTTGATATAAGCTTTGAATCACATAATCTCCAAATGGTTTTCTTATTTTGGTACCTTTCTTAAAATGAAATGTTGTCAATTGAAATGTCTATTGCTTTATCATCATTAGGAATAGTACATTATAATACAAGTGAGCAAAGTTGGTCATTACAGTCGAGGCGAGATTGCATCACGAGCCGCCAGGCGAGTGATGCTAGTTAGCAGAGGCTGTAATGACCAATGCTCACGCGTTTCATACGACGTTTTTCAACATACTTGCGAGGAAAAAGATACAAAATTTCGTAAAAAACAACAATTTGTTGTCGTGTGGGGGCCTACCCAAGCTGCGCTTTCCATTGTCGCCACTCGAGAACAATTCAGCCCCATCGGCCATCGGTTCTGCGAGCAATGTGCCCCGCCCACTGCCACTTTACCACAGTCTAGCAATTCTTTGGGCTATATCAGCTACTCTGGTTCTTCTGCGGATCTCTTTATTTATGATTCGATCTCGCAGGGAAACTCCGAGCATAGCCCTCTCCATCGCCATTTGGGTGACTTTCAGCCTTTTCATGAGGCCATGAGTGAGTGACCATCAGAGTTGTATTTACAAATATCGCGCCCCTGGGCAAATATTTTTAGCCATCCCCCATAAGTGCAGCTTGCCGGCGGCCGGCCCATAGCCAAGATTCGTATCAGCAAAAGTTATGGAATAACCGACAAATTACATGGCAGTATTGCCACGAGCTACATCCAAATCAAGAGCAGCTAAAAAAGTAAGTTATAGCCTGTAGAATCCCACTGCAGGGCAAAGGCCTCCTCTCACGTATAAGGGTGAGAGGGAGTGGGCCATACTCCACCACGCAGGCCCAGTGCGTGTTGGTGGAGGCAAGTTAGTAGTCACCTTGCTGTCAGAGAATTTTCAAGCCGCCAATAGGCCTCTGACCTGGCTTAACGAATAGTTACAACGCCATCTGACGGAACTATCCGAGACCAACTGCTTAACGTGCCTTCCGAAGCACGGAAACGCTCGAGATGAAATACCACTAAACGGTCACCCATCCAAAGACTGACCGGACCGGACGTTGCTTAACTTCGGTGATCGTTTCCAATACCGAAGCTCCACTATGCCAAATTTCGCTTCATAATAATATGTATGCATGCAATGCGAAGAATAGATCATTTTTCAACACTACAACTTGGCTATAATTAGAACTCTATGCATGTAGTATTTTAATAACACTAGAAACCAGAGCGAACGAAGCGATTAACATCAGCGGATTCCTGTAGTTGGTCTATTCTATGTTCATTTTTTTGTAACCTTTCATTTGTAATTTGACTGTTGGTTTCCCGAATAAAAAAAATTATTTAAAAATTTATTTTTCACCTCACAAGCTCGGAAAGATTCTGTATTCGAAATCTGAGTGCAAAAGTGTATTTTATCCGCTAGCGTGGAAAGAGTTTTTGAAATTCGAATCTGTCTATTCAATATTTTTATATACCGCCAATCCACTGCCGTGGTGGTCCAGTGGCGAGTAACCTTCCCTGCCGTGCAGGAGGCGATGGTTCGATCCCCGTCCAGGCCGACTCGTACCAATGAGTTTTTCGGAATTTATGTACGATTTGTAACACCACTGGCTTTTCGGTGAAGGAAAACATCGTGAGGAAACCTGCATGCTTCAATTTCGAGGCATGTATTGTACCCACTGTCCATTATAAGTGGCGACGGGCTCACCCCCTGTCACACTGGACAGAATTTCGGTACTACTGGTGAAACGTGGATGTTCTGAGGTTTCAGGATATCTCCGACTACCCCCTCGGGGAATATAGTCGTGAGCATATGCTATGCTATGCTATGCTATGCCAATCCACTGAAAATGCTTAATAACTACCTATTTCATGACACTGGCCAGCACGCAAATAAAAACTTTTTGAAATGTTCTTTTTAGCAATTCAGTTTTTTTCCTCGCTGTTGTGAGGTGAAAAATTGTGTGTTTCGCTCGGCTGCAAAGTTATTCTGCGTCTCGTACCTTTGAAACCTTCGCTAATCGCTCAGGATTCAATAAAAGTACGGCTCGAATCCTAGATAAAGGGCCTTTTAGTATGTTTACTCCCTAAGAACCCTGAACAACATTCAGAAGATATCGCTTAGGCACAGATTACTTAATAGTTATGGCTTAGGTCCCAGCTCACGCACTCTACAACTCCTTTGATATGTAGACTAAAACCGATACCAAATATGGCGTAAATTGCAAAAATTTATGATAATGGTAATGATGACTATGATGAATAGTGATGGAACCAGAAGCCGTAGCATGCTACACGAGATACGGCTGTACCTATCACGTCTTTTATCTCGTTCGTTCGCACGCAAATAGAAAGAGAGATAAGGTGTGATAGCGCTGTATCACTGCGGCATGCTAGCTATGCTGGTGTTGGTATAAACGTTAGGCATAGGTAAGGTTAATAAATAAAGACACCGTTCAAAATAAAATACAAGTTTTATTTATAAATTATGCAAAGTAATAGTACATTGTTATATTGTATGCATAGTCACAGTAAATTTTTATAGGTACAGTGAAATAACTAAGAGCAGTACATTCCGCCACTGCAGCTCGCGTATGAAGTATGTCCATGAGCTCTGCAGCATTCTGCCCACTCAGGCCTTGTCCGCGCGCAGACCTGGTCGCAAGCAGACACGCGGATTGCAGCCTCAGCCGTCATTACCATTACGAAAGCGATCAGGAGAAACACGAAGGTGGTCTTGAACGCCATTGCGATACGAGTATGTGACTTGTTGGAGCTGTGATTTTCAATTGTAACTAGATTGGTTAAGGAATCGATATTTATACACAATCTTAGGTCGTAATTGGTTTTATTGGTAAAACCCGTAAACAGGAAAATTGAAAATAATTTATGTTGAGTTGAGAGTTTCAGTTAGGGTTCAATATTTTTATTATCTTACCTTATTTTTTTTTTTTTTTTTTTTTTTTTATTGCTCACAGTCACATAGGTACATTGTAATGATCCCAAACTAGCACTAAAGGCTTTTATTATGGAAACCATACAACAACGGCACGAACATATAACATCCATGACCGAACCGGGATTCGAACCCAGGACCCTGGTTTGGCAGTCCGGCGTGGTAACCATTACACTAACCGGGTCGTCGCCAATTCGTGATATAATAAAACATTATAATAGACCATTCCATTTTTGGTGACGTACATTGTGACTAAGGGATGGGTTTATTATATGCAGTGTAAAAAACACGCAGATATGTGTTCAATTGAATAAGATTTTCTTTTAGCTAGGTAATCTGCTTAATCTGTGTTAAAATGAAGATATTTATTTAAGTACCTACTCGCTGAAAACAATACGAAGGGCGGTTTAAAAAATTACAGTATAGCACAATAGTACATTATGTTCGGTAAGTTGATAAAAAATTACAGCCGAGGCGTAGGCGAGGTCTACAAGAAAGCTGAGGCTGTAATTATCAAAGCGCACGTGTGTCATACGACGTTTTATAACATATTTGCGAGGAAACAAGGAAATAAATAAAACTTGGGCATTCATAAACAAATAAATCTATAAAAAAATAGCGATAAAAAAGCGTGCGGAATAATTTTTACTTGTTCACAAATTAGCGATGCGCGGGCATCAGCGCTTTCTTTTTTCTTATTTCTTAAGGCAAAGGCACAAAAATAGCCAGTATTACTAATAAAATAAATATTGTTTGTTTTGGTTTCACATAAATGGTTGTAATTTACTGTCAAAATTAATTAAATTAAAGAATTAAATGTTTATTTAATTATATTTTATCTCCCAAAGTTAATTTTATTCATCAAATGTTGACCACTTTTCTGACATAAAAACTCTTTGCTAAGATTTAAAAAAGTACCGTTCGTTTTAGACGCAACCGTCCGTTTTACTTTACATTACCGCACTAGGTCGTAATGAGATACATTACAAATTGGTCAATTAAGAGACCCTTTACGAGCAAATGTGTTATAAAGATTACACACCGAGGACTGGAAAGTAAGAAAGGTCTCAGATCTCATGTAATTGTTCAAAAAACATGTGATCTGAGGCTTTCTTATTTACTGTCCGAGGTTAGTATACAATTTTTCTTCTCGACGGAGGTGAAAGCGACAACTTCGTTTAGCGCAGCGGGACGATAATTGACGCTTTACGTCCGGAGGGATGAAAAAATATAAGACCGATCACAACGACGAGGGGAAAGCCTCCCGTCAGTTACAACAAGTTGTAACAGATTTTGGGAAAACACTTGTATTTTCAAATGGATAAACATTTTTAGACCGTGGTGGTCCAGTGGCGAGTAACCTTGCCTGCCGTGCAGGTGGCGATGGTTCGATCCCCGTCCAAGCCGACTCGTACCAATGAGTTTTTCGGAATTTATGTACGATTTGTTACACCACTGGCTTTTCGGTGAAAGAAAACATCGTGAGGAAACCTGCATGCTTCCATTTCGAAGCGTGTATTGTACCCACTGTCCATTATAAGTGGCGACGGGCTCACCCCCCGTCACACTGGACAGTGTTTCGGTACTTCTGGTGAAACGTGGATGTTCTGAGGTTTCAGAATATCTCTGACTACCCCCTCCCTCGGGGAATATAGTCGTGAGCATATGCTTATGCTTATGCTAAACATTTTTAGAATTACGAATTAGTGCGTTTGTTGACTAACTATTTGAGCACTACATTCAGGTCCCTATTCAACAAACGTTACAATTAAAATTTTACAATTTTATTACAATTCTGGGTACATTGCTGAGAATGTTAGGCATATGTTACCTACTGGAAGTTTAGCGTCATAAGTAACCAGCAATGTACCCAGAATTGTAATTGTAAATTACAATTGTAACGTTTGTTGAATAAGGCCCAGTTAGCAAACATTTTTGTCTTTCATGAGACACATTTTAAAAAAAAGGGAGGTGTTACAATTTGTCCTAGTTGTAACAGGCTCAGGCTGGTTGAACAATGAGAATCCAACATTAATAACGAGAAAATGTACGTTTATATTTATTAGCTAAACAGTGTTTACGAACATTTTTAATAGCAATTAGCTATTTAAAATGTTCGTACCACCTTTCTTCTACCCACCACCTAACACCTTCCTACCACGTTCCTACCACCGCGTCGTAAGATGTTCCGTTGTAGAGAAGTTACGGCCAGAAACTCTACAACACACATCTTTTAAACAAAACTAAATTTACAAAGTACAATTACAAAATTAGTTTAAAGATGCATTGTCTAGACAAAATCAAGACAAGACATTTTAAATAATAATAAATAAATAAATAAATAAATATCTTGGACAGTGTCACACAAATTATCTAGTCACATTTAAAGTTCCAGAATCTAGCCTGGACTTGTATTATGATAACTAGACAACGATATAGGATACATATATAGATACAAACATCCATGACTCGGGTACAAATATTCATATTCGTCATACAAATATTTTGGTCATTGCCTATACCTTAAGGGGATATAATTCGGAGCGCACTCCATACAAACGTACTATGGTGATATTTTCAATACTAACCAAGTAAAGTCAATGAAATTTTGCAGAAACAATCTAGAAACAAATTTCGATGCTTGTATTCATTAGATCTGCGTGACGTCAAAGTACACGAGAAAATAAAAAAACTACAATTTAAAATGCGTGGGTATTTTATTTTATTTAGGCCGGATTTGACCAAACTTTGATTTATCCAAGTGTTACCTGTAGTCTGATTGACTGAAAGTGTAACCTGTAGTCTGAAGTTTGATTTATACAAGGAATAATACCTAAAAAAGAGGTCATTGTATCCGTACTTATTGCAATGTGAGGTTATACATTTTTAATTACGTCACTTGTGTTTAAACTCAAATCACATGACAAGGACGGACTTAATCTAAGAATAAAAGTTACTCGCGTTTGGTCGAATCCCGCCTTAAAGTTAAGAATAACCATTCTCGTTATATCTTCAACTTAGTACAGAGCATTGCAACCACAACCACCATAACCACCAGCCAAACCAATGTTAGCCAGACCAGCACCTGCCAGACCAACATTGGCCAAACCAGCGCCGTATCCCAAACCGCCAGCAGCAGCACCGCCATTAGCACCCACGATGCCAATGTTGCCGTTGCCGCAGCTGTACGAGACACCAGCAGAACCACCGCTAGGTACTGGACCTTCCAGAGCCACAGCTGACAAGAATGGGAGAGCACCAGCGACATTGAGGATTCCTTCCAATGCGTTCTCAGACACCACGGAGAGGCCACTGGGAGCGAGAGCTGAAGAACTGATCACGATGAGTTCACCGCCGCTTAAAGAGGCAATGTTGCCAAGGTTGGCGCCGTAGCCGTTACCAGCCAAGCCATACCCGGCATTGCAGCCACCTATGTTGTTGCCAGCCAAGCCAATTCCTGCACCGTAGCCCGCCAAGCCGATTCCTGCGCCGCAGCCCGCCACCCCGTTACCGGCATAGCCAGCGTTGATTGCTGACCCGATGCATTGCCCGGAGATGGTGTTGATCAAGAGGGCAGAAGCGCAGAGGACGAGGACAGCTTTGAATGCCATTTTGTTTCAATACTACGGAAGTTGATCGTAGAATGATTTTCAGTATTTCAGTCGCTCTATTTATACAAAATTTTCACTATCAGTAGTTAAGTAGGCAAGTTGAAGAAGTGTTGTGAAAATTGAACGTGCCAATTGCGAGCTTCAGTAATATTGTTTATTGATAACAAAATGTATGCAAAACGACAAGTCTTACATGAAAACCGACGGACATGCGTAAATTGACAAAGTTATCACGAAATACACGGAGTTTCATAAGTCAGTAAGCAAAATTGTATCATAATATGTCATTCATTACAACAATTGAAAGTCTATCATTATTAGACAAAATAATATTTCATAGATAAACAAATGTATAATTGTTATAGGAGAAACCCCTCCTAAACAATAAGATTTGTGTATTATGCTTCCATTAGTTTCTTCCGGCTTTCAAGAATGTATCAGTTCATCTCACCTGGTGCCATCTAACAAAACATCTTTAGATTCAAAGTCACGTCGTTTTACGAGCATAAATGCCCCGCCTACTGCCCCAACAAAGAACTCTCTTAGCATCACGTACTAATATTCAAAATAATGGTGATAACAACGATTTGCAACTGAATTCATTAGTATAAAAAGGTCAGTGTGTCTTTACAAAATCATTATCAGTTCAGCTTTCAGTTGTAAACTAACAAATCAACATGTCCACCCTCACTTTCTTGTTGCTCTGCATCCAGGCTGGCCTGATCCAGGTAGGGTTTGTTCTACATTTACATTCTTTTTCTGATCTGACCCATCCGATGTAGGTACCCCGGAACGCAGAGGATGTTAATTGTGCAATTGGTTATGCCTTGAATTGAAGCTATTTTTAGCAGTCCCTAATATAAATAACGTTTACTCAAGTAATTTCATTTAAAATATCGTTTTCTTTAATTGGCTCTGCCTCATTGATTCATCCGATTTTCTCTGGATCGGAGAGGGCGTTCAAAGTGTGATTGGTTGTCTTTTTTAAAAGAGTCCTTTGAACCTTGAATATGATCATTTTAAGCAGTGTTTAATACAATACATTTTCCTACATTAAACCAAATTATATCCGAAATTAAAACTTGATACTAATCGTGATTTATTTTCAGCATGTGTACAGCCAGTGCGGTTGCGGGAGCAACCTAGGAGCTTACGGCAATGGTCTTGCTCTTGGGAATGGATTGGCTGCTGGTGGACTTGGTCTTGGCTACGGAAGCGCTTGTGCTGGTGGACTTGGCTACGGTGCTGGTATAGGTCTTGGAAGCGGCTACGGTGCAGGTGTTGGTCTTGGAAGTGCTCTGGCTGGCTCTAGCTACGCCGGCGGGTACGGCGGCTATGGCAACGGTGAAGTAGCCGTCGCTGGTGAGCTGGGAGTGGGCGGCACTACCCTATTAGCCGGTACGGTGCCAGTGCTCGGCGCTGTGCAGTTCATCGGCAATCTACCGGCTGCCGGTGCTGTTTCTATCTCTGGAAACTGTGCTTATGGAGGCGGTTATGGTTCTGGATGCGGTTGTGGTTGCAGCGGCGGTATTTACTAATAATTTGTTTGAATTAAACGATAATACGTCCGCATAATTTACAATTTTTATTTATCCCCATAAGACGTCGTCAATAGTTAAGGCTTTTAAAAATAAAGACTTAGCATTTTATCAAATTTAAAAAACCCCCAAGAAGAAAAAAACATTCATTTAAAAAGTCGACATTTTTCAGGCACCCCTAGGTTGTGATGGGTAATATTGGCGTCTTTTTTTTAAGCGGCCAGTTACCAAAAGTTGTGTATATTTTAGGGCTAAATAAACTTTCATAATTGCAAACTGGCCACTTAAAAAAAAGACGCCTATATTACCTTTGTATACAATTACCCTAGATTTGGATTTGGCAGATAATAGTGCTAGATTTAATGGACCAATTGCCCTAGCTGCATGCTTCAACTTAACGCGCTTTAAGCATATCCATTACTTTTAATTTAAGGCTACTGCTACCTTTTTGACAAGAGCCGCTCGCACCGGAGGAGACGCATCGCAGCGGACGCAGCGGCGGGGGGGCGTGGTCAGCAATACGGATTTTTCCGTCGCTTGTGTTTTTTTCTCCGATTGGTTTGCTCCCATAGTAAAAGTTGTTCAGTTTGATCGGTTTTCTCTAAGTTTAAAAGGGTGCTAATGATATCAATTTCACCCTGTCCGTATAAGACTTACAGAATAAACATTGAAACAAAAATGTTATCTGTAATCCTTTCATTTTAAAATCTCTGTCATAGAAAATGTGATTATTGAGACAATTATTTCGAAATGGTTTTCGATTCAGCCCTCCAAAAAAAAAACTTGACATACCGTATTAAATGCACCTGAAACCTAAACCTTCATGAAGAGGTTTTGCTTTCGAACAATAGATGCTTTTTGTCTCTCCACCCGTCCCGCAACTCCGCCGGTGGCGACAACAATTTCTATAGAAACAAGCCGATACGCCATCTCCTCTTAGTACCTAATTTAGGCAGCTTCAATTGACAACATTTCATTTTTTTAACCACCAGTTTTTATTGAAAAATATAAAAATAGGTTAAAAAATAAGAGATACCGTCTACGTATTTTTTCGATTTAATTTTTAACTGATATTTCTATTTTTAATTTACTTTTGAATTTTCTGAAAAACGTAGGCTTTATGGACAAGATACGAAAAATGACATTAAAATTAAAAACTGTCAAATACACTATAAAAGCCAAGCAGGCAAAGGAATAAAATCTCATTCAACCTATATTATATTTTTCAGTTTTTTCAAATAACTCGAGAAATAATGGATAGAAAAATCTTATAATTTTGATGTAAGCTTTGAATCACATAATCTCCAAACGGTTTTCTTATTTTGGTACCTTTCTTAAAATGAAATGTTGTCAATTCAAGATGACGCCTTACGCCTGCGGAAACCAAGGCCAAGGTCGAAAACTTGGATTTTTATTAGGCCGCTATACCTAAACAAAATGCATTATGATTTACTTATGTCAAAACCTTTAGGTACTTACTACGTCACCTTTTGTAGAACAAAACTAACTACCTACTGACTGGATTATAAAATAAGGAAAACGTGTGTATTTTCCTGCAATCCAATCTTTGTTTTTCACATTTTCTTGTTTGTATAAATTATTTTATTTGATTAGATTATTTTAATAGGTATTCATTAATTAGATTAAAATAAGATAGTACCCATACCTACTTAATAATTATACATAAGCAAAAGCATATGCTCACGACTATATTCCCCGAGGGGGTAGTCAGAGATATTCTGCGCGCGATATGATGTTGCGCTGCGTACTTTTATTAGATTCTTTTAAAATTATTATCTCTGTGATTTTTTTTCTAAAATTAATATTGACTATTGTGTATTATGCATGCATGCATGCATATGCTCACAACTATATTCCCCGAGGGGGTAGTCAGAGATATTCTGAAACCTCAGAACATCCACGTTTCACCAGTAGTACCGAAACTCTGTCAATGTGACGGGGGGTGAGCCCGTCGCCACTTATAATGGACAGTGGGTACAATACACGCCTCGAAATTGAAGCATGCAGGTTTCCTCACGATGTTTTCCTTCACCGAAAAACCAGTGGTGTTGCAAATCGTAATAAATTCCGAAAAACTCATTGGTACGAGTCGGCCTGGACGGGGATCGAACTGTGTATTATTAATTGTGTATTATACTAAATGCAATTATTAAAATAAGATTTTCCGCTTAATAATCCATCTCGAACCATAATTAATCATGTAAATTACGGATTGAGGTAGGGGAGTGGGTCACAGTGGATAGTGGGTCACAGTGGATAGTGGGGCACAGTGGATAATTCATCATAGCTGCGTATGTATAGCATGCAGACACGTATGCCTCCGCGTGTTTGTTGTTCTAACACCCCTCCCCGCGACCGAACTAGTCGCCATCTTCTTTTCGGATCGGGATGTCGCGGCGCGGCACATCGATCAACAAGTAAGCCACCAAGTAATTTTTTTCGTATTTTTGTAAAACGTATTGCCATTTCGGCTGCTAAGATTTTACAGGTTTTGAGAATGTTTCTTAGACTACAGTTAATATAGAGGTATCTTTAAGCATTATTTGTTTATTAAACAAATGGAAAATGTGCTAGAATTTTTCATATAAAATTTAGATTGGTGGGGAACAGTGGATCGTTTTGAATTAGGGTACAGTGGATCTCGATCCAATGTACCCCGTGTCAGTAACCATTTTAAAAGAAACTATCTTTGTAGGTAAAATGCCACGAGACAGAAAGAGGCAGACCAATATTGGTCAACATATCGAACAAGAAATGCGGGCTGCTTCATTAAAAACTAGAGTTAATCCGCGACTTCGTCCGCACAAATTATAATATATCAGATTTTAAGTCAGATCATAAGCTATCAAACTAAAAAGTTTCATCAAAATGGTTCAGTAGTTTTTACGTGATTGCGTGAAACAGACGGACAAAATTTCTATAAAAGATTGATTTGGAGTCAGGGATACCTAAAAACCATATCGTAAACTTTTTCTTGTAAATATCTTCAATGTACAGACAAACTTCTGTTACAGCTTCATAATGGTATAAATTTTAATATAGATATCTGAAGTGCAAAAATATTTTTAAAGGATTCTTAATAGTACCTAATTATCCAGTGTACGATGTCCCGTACGATCAATTGTTACCCATACATGAGTCACAGTGGATACTTCAATAAAAAACATGAATTATTTCATAACCGAGTCTTTGTAAAGCTGTTTTTGTTATGCAGTTTCAAACTTTAATATTTCTTTTATGAATTTTTTTAAGCACTGACTAATTTAGGATGGAAAAAGTGAAGTTGCAGCGCTTTAAAAAAAAGGATTCATTATAACCCTCGCTCCCCTATCCAGTGTACCCCGTACGATCCATTGTAACCCAACACGTGTATCCACTGTTACCCATACATGGGTCACAGTGGATCCTTCGACTTAAATTTAAAAAACCTGAATTATTTCATAACCAAGTCTTTGTAAAGCTGTTTTTGTTATGCAGTTTCAAACTAAAATATATCTTTAAAGATTTTTTAAAACACTTCTTGTCAATTTAGGATGGAAAAAGTGAAGTTACAGCGCTTTAAAAAAAAAGGATCCACTGTGACCCACGCTCCCCTACTGCCTTAGGACATTCATTCTAATATTTTATACTTATATTTTGTTTATAACGTAATGTATAAAGTAAATCTCGAAAAATATTTCTCTTTGATATAGAGGTTTAAGCACCATACAACATTTACTAGTTTTGACGCTGCAGTTGTGACTTTAAGCATATGCAATTGATCTAGGCTTTTAATATTTAGATACATAATTATTACCAAATAATTTAATGAACAGTGCGATAAATATTATGCATCGGGATTGCTGCAATTAAACGCAAAATTTCAAATTTAGGGCTGTTGACGTAATTTTTTTTTTAATTTTGTTCCATTTCTTGGAAAGGTTTGTTCTAAACTAAGATACAGAAAAAAAAAAACAATTCTTAATTACTCCCGGGTCAAGCCCTAAAATGACTGGCCTAAAATCTGAATAACATTCTCTATGGGACCAAAATCGAAATCGCGGAAAAAAATCAGCTGTCCCATACATTCGGGCGAGATAGGTTGGCAGTTTTGTATGAGACAGCTGATTTTTATTTGACGAATTCAGTTTTTCTTCCATAGTAAAAGTTGTTCAGTTTCATGGTCTGAACCATACCTGAAAGTTTCCTAACTGTAAAAAAATCAGCCGGTATACCGTCAAGATAGGGAAAACTAATCTCAGTATGTACGACAAAGTAGTGATCTAGTACTTCCAGAACTAGGTATATCGATCTTAAAGAACAGGAAAATGCAAAATAATACAATGTTGCAAGGAAAAATCATTTCACGTGCGCGCGGAACGTGACCCACTTGATGATAAGTTAATGTGGCTAGGTCAAATGGCTAGGTAAACAGCAACATCTATAAAATTATTCTATTCTATTTTTATTAAATGGCGTTTCCTTGTTAGATTTCGCCAGTGTCAAGTTATTTGAGGGAGTGTCTATCCAATCTCGAGGATTGTTTTTGATTAAGAACAACTGAGAAGGATTTAGGAGCCTCGTGGCAGGCTGAGACGCGAACCGCGCGAACACCACGCGAGAGACAAGTGTTCGAGGCAAACCCTGCAACGTGACTCTTTATAAAATTATCAAAACCTATTACAGAAACATACTTTCACATCATACAAACAGGAAAGAGGCAACTGGGTACATGTTGTTGTTTAGTCTGGTAGGCATTGCAGGTTAGTATGTATTAAATAAAAGACGAGATGCAAGCCATACGTATATTTTAGGACTGACACATGAGAGAAAAGCAAATACGACACAATAATATTCAATCCACCTACATAACACCTCCACCCTTATTACCTAATGTTACTCTAAAGTTCATACAATAGTATTCAAAATATTTAAGTATAGGTATCTAAAATACATCATTTTACTAAAACAATAACAAAAATGTTTTTGTATGTATCTTATCATAACAACGTTACTTTCAATACTAACTATGACGGCTTAGTGGAATAAGACCGCAATCGACATAGTGTTTGTTTTCCGATTAAGCTTGTTTCGGTATCTATGGACCCTAATACACCTTGTGAATTTTTTTCAGATTGTTCCGACGAATATTCGCTGACTTAGATAAACGTGTAATGTATATTGATACTTTATTCACGGACGAACGTAAAAAAAAAATTCTGGAATAAAAACACTATGTTCATTGCTAAAATATTTCTCATGTCAATATCGTCAATGTATATTGCGACTTTATTCCAGGGAACTTTCATTTTAATTTGTAACAGCAATGTTTATTTATGGACTTATTTTGGAAATAGCATAAGCATAAGCATATGCTCACGACTATATTTCCCGAGGGGGTAGTCAGAGATATTCTGAAACCTCGAAACATCAAGGTTTCACTAGTTACTCGTAGTAGTATCTTAAAAATGTTTTAGGTTATCCTTATTGCAGTTTGCATAAGCATATTTTCACGACTATATTCTCCGAGGGGGTAGAACTCTGTACAGTATGACGGGGAGTAAGCCCGCCGCCACTTATAATGGACGATTACGAGTCAACCTGGACGAGGACCGAACCATCGCCTCATGCACGGCAGGTAAGGTTACTCGCCACTGGACCACCACGACTTTTAATTCCTTTTCTTTTCTCCCTAATTATTGCAGTTTAATTCCTACAAAATCATCCTAGATGAGCCCACTGCAATGTTTAATAATGCTACGTATTTAAAATGGTATGCAATAAAAATAAAGAAGAGGCCTATGTTATGCTGTGAACGGATAGGTCTTTATTTATAGATTACGATGAAACATTAAAAACTTGGTGGTACTTATATACCTAATTATCCAAAAGTTCTTGAAGGCATTGTATTTTACCACATTGATTTTGAACTATTTATTTCTTTAATGGATATTGCGATTTCATTCCAGGGAAACTTCATTTAGTTTATCATGGCAATGTATATTGCATGACTTATTTAACAAATATTATAACGGTTATCGCTATTGCAATTTTATTCCATCAAAAATATTATAAAAGTGTTGAAGGCACTGTACTTTACAGTTTAGTTTTAAAAATTAAATGTTGATTTCGTCAATGGATATTGCGGTTTTATTCCAGGGAACTTTCATTTTAGGTAATTTTAGAAATAATTTTACGTTTATCACCATTGCCGTTTTATTCCAGAAAAATAATTCTAGAGGGCCCACAGCAATGTTTATTACCATTAAAAGATTATTAAAATAATCACGTGCAATGACTTGTTGCCGTACTATCTTATATTCCAACGCAACACTATTTATATTGATATCTTGGTTACACTCATTGTTTTTTCGACGAATAGTGACCCTTTTCCTAAATTCCCGCGCTATATTTTTCATATAGTTATTGTAAAAAATTACATTAAATCATCTGATTGTACACTTTGAGTTGTTAGTAAGGTCCATAATTTGATAATCCACAATATCATAGTAAGGTCAGTGGACTGGTCAGTATTATAAGTACCATATATTAATAAAAAATAAGAATAAAATTGTTTCTAAAACTAAATTTCGTTTTCTTTCCTCGATGATGAACAGCAACACACTCAAAAACTAATAGAAAAATATGTCAAACCAATACTCATTTTAATTGAGACGCATTGTTGTAGCTATTGCTAATCGATAAAGAGGTAAATTACATTAATTATCTAAATTATATTAATTTAATATAACTATATACTCACATTGATAGACGCTTTCACAAAATTTGTGTGGTTATTTCCAGTCAAGACTGTCACTGCAAAAGAGACCGTTGAGAAGATGCTTATATTCCAGCAAGCATTTGCAAATCCTATTAGATTGATCACTGACCGAGGCTCTGCATTTACCAGCACAGAATTCCGAGAACACTGTAGTGAGGAGAAAATGGAGCATGTCCTAATAACGACCGGAGTTCCCCGAGGAAATGGACAAGTGGAGCGGGTGCACCGTACGTTAATATCGGTTCTGACTAAGTTAAATGTTGAAGATCCTACTCATTGGTACAAACATGTCAATAAATAATTATATATATGGTGTTTTTTGGTCAATAAATTATTTTTATTTTATTTTATGCGAGTCGTGTCCAAAGAGCGTTAAACAGCACCCAACATAGAAGTATTAAGACGACACCCTTCGAATTAATGATTGGTGTGAAGATGAGACAGAAGGAAGATCTACGTATTCTGGAGTTATTACAGGAGGAAAATGTATCTGCTTTCATGCAAGAAAGAGATGAGAAGAGAGTTTTTGCAATGGAACAAATAAAGAAAATTCAAGAAGAAAATTGTTGTAATTATAATAGAAAGAGGAAGGCTAGTAGCAAATATAAAATAGGAGACCTTGTTGCTATTAAGCGAACTCAGTATGGAAATGCTATGAAATTGAAGGCGAAGTTTTTAGGACCATACAAGGTTACAGCAGTAAACAGAAATGACAGATACAGAGTACAGAAGTTGATAGATAGTACAGAAGGGCCAAAGAACACCTGTACAGTTGCGGACTTCATGAAACCATGGTATGATGGCCTAGACTCTGACTAATTGTAGTTAAGGGGCCATAGGTCCCGACGAATATTTTCTATGAGAAACGCGATTGCCGAGCGCTCCGAAAAGTGTGTGCGTGAGCCGTATTTTCGATTAAAAACAACTAACCAAAGTACTTTTTCTAGATTTTATTTATGATTGCACTAGTTAAACTAATGGTGAATATGTGAGTATAAATACCAACAATCGGAAACTATTTTAAGTTCTTCTAAACCGAGAAAAATGTTTAAAAATGCATGAAAATACGTCATCTTTGTGACGATTTTCTATCGAGTGAAGTAATTCCAATCGTGTATTCAGTTGATGATTTCACTAGATGAACTATCCAAAAATACTGAGGTATGACTTTAGTTTCGGTAAATGGTATAAATCTAGTCGTAAAATGAAAAATAAAAGATGCCTCCGAGGTATTTCCACCTACTATTACGTCTTAATAAGCCGTGGTGGTCCAGTGGCGAGTAACCTTGCCTGCCGTGCAGGAGGCGATGGTTCGATCCCCGTCCAGGCCGACTCGTACCAATGAGTTTTTCGGAATTTATGTACGATTTTTTACACCACTGGCTTTTCGGTGAAGGAAAACATCGTGAGGAAACCTGCATGCTTCAATTTCGAGGCTTGTATTGTAACCACTGTCCATTATAAGTGGCGATGGGCTCACCCCCGTCACACTGGACAGAGTTTCGGTACTACTGGTGAAACGTGGATGTTTCTGAGGTTTCAGAATATCTCTGACTACCCCCTCGGGGAATATAGTCGTGAGCATTATGCTTATGCTTATTACGTCTTAAGTTGATATTATTGTGTGTTAGGTTAAGATGTTCATTTCAAGTAGAAAAAGGGTTTAATATTTATAACAGTCTCAAAGATGTCTTGTTAAAAGTTGTTCCAGCAATTCTAATTCTGTTGAAATGTTTAAGGTTAGGTTAGGGTAGCTATCAGATGTCTTAAAGAGGAAAGCATGTTACCTATAATTTAAAAGAGGACTAAAATGTTCTATTAGATGTAAAGAAAAAGAGAAAATTTAAGAAAAATAGAAAAAAAAAATGGACTAAGTAGCATAAGATTGTAGTAATATAATTAAGTTTTGTTTGGAGATTTGCTCAGATAA
Source organism: Agonopterix heracliana (assembly GCA_963693445.1). NCBI lineage: Eukaryota > Metazoa > Arthropoda > Insecta > Lepidoptera > Depressariidae > Agonopterix > Agonopterix heracliana. The sequence goes on from OY856334.1 coordinate 2,669,970, forward strand.
GAAAAGATAAAATGTTTTGTTTGTAAAAGTGTTAAGTAAAATCTGAAGGAATTTGCAGTAAAGTTAAAATGGACAATGTTTTGTTTTTAAATCCAGTGATGTTAAAGCTAGTAGATAGGTATTATGTAATGTTTTATAAGTTGGTAGTATTGTTTAGTTAATTCTTTTAATTTTTCTGTATAGTTTGAGGCAAACTTTGTAGGATGGCCGAATGTGGGAAAGAGAGGTAGGACAGTGATGACGTAAGGAAGGTATGTGAGAGAGCGGTATGAAGGATGTACGGGTGTGAGCGGGACGGAGGAAGGGATGGGAAGATGGCGTTCGGTTCAGAGAAAGCAAAGATGTGTAGTGTGCTAAAATATTGAAATAAAATCTAAAAAGTGAAGTAAAAGTATAATTGGCGTTTCCTTGCGACCCCTTTCCCCTTACATTAGGGTCCTTCTTAATATGCTGACACTTTTTAAGGGGATGATCAGACCGTTTAACTGAACAACTTTATCTATGGGACCAATATCGAAATCGCGAAAAAAAAATCAGTTGTCCCGTTGAACCCTGTATATAAGAAGTAAATCCAACAAAAAATCACCACGGAACCTTTGTTTTTAAATAAGAAAAAATAACGAAAAACTCAATTTTAGTACAAACTTTACAGTGTAAGTAAACTTATAACCTAAAACAAACAATAAAAATAAAAAATATAAGAAATCTGACACTAGATTTAAATAAAAAAATTACGTTTTAGTACTTAAAACTAAAAATACGAAATTAAAGGGGATTCATTAATAAAGTATCTTAATATCATTTGTATAAACGATCTAGCAAAAAAATTTGCTTATTATAAATTATTTCCTTTTGACCCGTATATTTACTGGACTAACAGTCATTACCATTACGATAGCGATTGGGAGAAACAAGAAGTTGATCTTGAACGTCTTATCGGTATCTTAGATATCGATACCTATGTCACATAAATTATTAGATGGTAGTTATAATGAAGAAAAATAAAAGGCCAAGAGCGAGGTGTGTACTCGCACATAGAGGGTTCCAAACCTAATGTTACCGTAAGAATAGATGAGAACAGTGTTAACGAAAACCGCCGTTGTTCGGAAGGTACAAAGTGGTATAGCGAGCACAACATAAAAAAAGTGCAACGATATAATAGATAAATTATGTCATGATAATTTGATAGCTTACAGCCGTTTTTAGTTATAATATTAAGTAAGTATTTAAAGTTTTAATGTTTAAAGAACATGATGTATTGTGACCATGCTCAAAGAAGTGGCAATGGTCTCGCAACATGAACACTTACATCGGACAAGTTTGAGTACCTACTGCACGAAAAATTGTACGTATGTAATATTTGGAATTCAATATGATTAGGTACTAAGAAAATCCCTGAATATCCCAATTAGAGAATAGGTAGTATAATGCAAATGTAGGTAAGACATCAATTTTCTTTAACATATTTATTTTTCAAGCGTCTGCGTGGGTCATGATTTGTTTCCAGTGAAAGAAAGTGGATGGATAATAGCCAAGTATTTTTGTTAACAAATGGGTGGGTACACCTAACACGGTAGAGAGTAGTATATTCCTTGCCTAACACCCTCTAATGACTATCAACCTGTATTTTACGTTCACCAAGAAGTTTATGCGTTGCAATCTCATTCAATCATTAGCAATCTTTTTGAACTATGATTCTAGAACATGGATATAAACCATGGATTAAGAACGTAGAAAGAGAAGGTAAAGAAGGAAGCCCGTGTCTTGTATATTCACTCAAAAAGAGACACACATAGCAAATTCGCTCTAGTTAAAAAAGGAGATCGCTACTTATTACTGTCCTTATCGACGAAACCACTTTTTGTACTACAAAGGCTGTCTGATTCCAGAGTCAGCCATCTAGCTTCATATAGATTGAAAAGTCATTTTCACCGCCTGTACGGAAGTTTGCTCTCCTCTCCAGGTGCTTATAGACAATGCCATCTTTCTGTTCTACAAGTTAAAATGTATTGTAATGAGGCGGGTTATTGACGAACAGAAGAACTAGGTTTATCATTTTCTCACATTAGTACTAGCACCCGAGTTGGATAGAAATACATAACTCCAGTTTGTCTTCTCGGTATGAAAGCCTAAAACCAAGAATTTTGATAATTCAATCTTCATGCCTAAAACACTAAAAGGTGCATAAGCTAGCGTAAGCGAAAGTTCATGATCAAGAAGGTTGTAATGTAAGGCACTGTATCTAATTTCATTGCATGTTAATGATCAAGAAGCTTGGATAGCGTTGATTGAGTATTTTTTAGATTCGCAGACTGGAATGGTCGTACTGTAAAGGGACGGAGATATGATTTTTTTTTATTAAATCTCGTACCTTAGCCCAACTAAGTTGTATGATTTTGATAGCAATTTCAACTTCATCAGCATCAGCATAGCGTATGCGCGTGACTCGTTTTCGCGATTACTATTATTTTAATGCATTTTCGAGTCATTGTATTTCTACGTTGAAAAGGTATTGTCCATGATCAGCAAGGTGGCATTGGTATTGTCTTTACATTGGTTTATATCCATGTCTCACAGCTCACAAGAAGGATCTCTTAATTCTAAAGCATAAAGTCCGCATCAATTTAAAATTGTAGTTAGTCTCTTTTCTCTTATGACATACCTTTAATAGTAGAAAGAGATGGAACTTTAGATATTTTGTTTATGCGGCTGTCCACTTTCCACGTTTTTTGACACTTTTTGACATGCTAGTGTATGTAAAGTTGTGTAAAGTAGTAACTTTTTGTGCCTTTTGTCCTACCACATGACACAAAACATAAAAAAACTAACTTAAAAAAAATGGACCGCCTTGCAAAAGTTATCCTCCCTCTATGCAAGTATAATCTCTTTGATCCATGTCCATGATTACCTACTGACGTATATGACTGACGTGTAAAGATTTTATTCCGATTTGTCCTGATCATTATGCTGATAAATATTTCATTTGTGAAAATCATTATTTCAATCCATCTTATTTTTGATATGGCTTAATATTTTGTTACTTTCCGTAATTCTCTTATATTATTATAGGATTTTTTCAATAATTAAATACGGTTTGCTGTAAAGTTATAATTTTTAAGTTTCCTGCATTGTGAATCGGACCTCAAATCCTGTCATTCAAGCAAAGTTCAAATGTTCAAATTACTGTTACCTTCTCGAAAATATTTAAATACAGTTTACTCCCAATGAAATAGTGATTTTTCACAAAAATCTTAACCACCTACCTTTTATGCTATCTCTGGATATAGGTAGGTCTAACTAGCTGTTTACCAAGTTTCACCGATACCGCGTACACCCGTTCTTGCATGAAACCATAGGTACAAATCACAAATCAAAATATCGAAACAATTTTATTATTCATTTTGTACTTTTTTTAATGAGTAGGAATAATTGTAGGGTGTTATAGAATAGATTTAGTGGAATTTAACAGATTAACCGTCTTTTAAAAATGTGTTAAGCAAAAAATAGTGACGAAATATAGATAACAACAAAACTTCACATCGGAGTTGGTTATTCATCGAAAAACTAGCATTTTTGTTATCTTTGTTCATTTTTATGACTTAAACTGGTGTTAATTTATTGGATTTTGTTTAAAATGTAATATAAAAAGTTTGTGTCTATGCTCATTAACGAAAAACATCAACTGCAACCCTAAGTTTGTTTGTACTGTATTTTTTCAATTTTCCAAAAACTATTATCAATACAGACACCGCTATAATTTTCCTACAAAATTCAATAGTTTATCGACATGTTAGAATTATTTCAGATTTTTTGGCTTTATATGTTCGGAGATAAGGGGGGGGAACCAAAATTTTTCGTGCAGTCGGGCTTATAAATGAATAACTACGCATCACTTAGTAAAACGAACTACCAATACAAAATCTACGTTTAAAGCCCTTTCAAATGATACCAAACTCGGCTAGATAGGAAAACTTTTTTTTTAAAAGTCATCAGTTTTTGGACCTTAAAAATTTGTAGAAAAATTATTTTCTAAATTATTAGTCTTGCTTTACGTTTGGGTTAGCATGATTGACCACTATGCCGAATTTCAAGTCGGTAGCTTCTATAGTTGCTGAGAAAAGTGGCTGTGACAGACGGACGGACGGACACGAGAGTGATCTTATAAGGGTTCCGTTTTTCCTGTTTGAGGTTCGGAACTCTAAAAATGATGGCGATGATGACAGGTTGTTAGTTCGCTTTTGTGATAGCGTCTTTACTCACTTTTGCCTATAGGGGATCCTGGTGAACCGCATAAGTTAACCAGGATCCCCTGGGGGATCGGGCTAGGGGATCCTGCACAGCTAGCATGCCAGCCACGACAAAGCGTTTAAACGAGAAAAACGTCGTGCGCGCTCTTTCTGGCATATGTAAAATAATAAGGATGGAGGCACATCTCGATTTTTATCGTTTTCTCGGGGGTGGCATGCGAGCCCTACTGGTGGACTAACACATGTTAATGATGTTTGCTATGTTGAATACTGATCCTGGTTTTGGTATAAACATAAATCGTGCATGTTCCATATTGTTTAGTGTTCGTAAATAAAGACACCGTTCAAAATACAACACACGTTTTATTACAAATTATGCATAGTAACAGTAAATTTTTATAGGTATAGTTTAATAACTAAGCGCAGTACATGACGTTACCATTGCCATTGCCTTTGCAGTTTGCTTGACGATATCCATGAGCTATGCAGCATCCTGCCCACTCAGCCGGGGTCCGCCCGCAGACCTGATCGCAAGCACCCACGCGGACTTGACCCTCAGCCGTCATTACCATTACGAAAGCGATCAGGAGAAACACGAAGGTGGTCTTGAACGCCATTGCGATACGAGTATGTGACTGGAGCTGTGATTTTCAATTGTGACCAGATTGGTTAAGAAGTCGATATTTATACACAATCCGACTGGTTTTACTAGTGAAAACATGTAAACAGGAAAATTAAGAATAATATTATGTTGAGAGTTTCGGAATAGAAATTAATAGAAAAGAAAACAAGAGAGCTTACGGGTATTTAGGGTTCTTTAATGGTTACAGTCACACGATGAGGATTATGATGAGGTGATGTACATAATATTTAGGTATAAAACATTTCTTTCAAATAAAGTCCAAAGTAGTACGAACGAGGCAGTAAATAATTCATTTGGCAGGACGTGTAGAAACCAGGTGGGAAGAGCATAGGGTCCGTAGTTTTCATTCGGGTGATTTTGCACACGACCCATTGAATCATCTTCCAGTAGATAGGGCATTAGATTACGCCTGAGCAGGAGTGCGATTTTGGAATCTCATTCGGTGAACTCAGCAGTGGAAAATGTCAAAATTACTACGGAGATACGCATCTATAAACTGCTGATTTGACTTTCAAAAATCGCTCTCCAGTAGCATGATTTTTGAACTCTCAAAACATCACGTACTAATATTGTTTCAAAATAATTATGATAATAAACGATTTGCAACTTAATTCATTAGTATAAAAAGGTCAGTATGTCTTTACAAAATCATTCTCAGTTTAGCTTTTAGTTGTAAACTAACAAATCAACCTGTCCACCTTCGCTTTCTTGTTGCTCTGCATCCAGGCTTGCCTGATCCAGGCAGGGATTGTTTTAAATTTACTTTATTTTCTGAACTGACCCATTGATTCATCCGATGTAACCCGGATTGCAGAGTTGATTGTGCAGTTGGTTATGCCTTGTTCAATGTATCTCTTGAACCTTGAATTGAAGCTATTTCTAGCAGTCTCTAATATAAATAACTTTTATTCAATGCACTTCATTCAATATATCTTTTTCTTTAATTGTCTCTGCCCCATTGATCCATCCGATATTCTCTGGATCGCAGAGGGGTTTGGTACATCACATTGGTCACCATTAGCAGTGGCAATACATTTTAATACACTCAACAAAATCATATTTGAAATTAAAACTTGATTCTAATCGTGATTTATTTTCAGCATGTGTACAGCCAGTGCGGTTGCGGCAGCAACCTAGGAGGTTATGGCAATGGTCTTGCTCTTGGTAACGGATTGGCTGCTGGTGGACTTGGTCTTGGCTATGGAAGCGCTTGTGCTGGTGGACTTGGCTACGGGGCTGGTATCGGCCTCGGAAGCGGCTACGGTGCTGGTGTCGGTCTCGGAAGCGCTCTGGCTGGCTCTAGCTACGCCGGTGGGTACGGCGGCTACGGTACTGGTACCGTGGGAGTCGCTGGCGAGCTGGGAGTGGGCGGCACCACACTCGTAGCCGGTACGGTGCCGGTACTAGGTGCTGTGGAGTTCAACGGCAACGTACCAGCTGCCGGTGCTGTTTCTATCTCTGGAAACTGCGGTTATTCTGGCGGTTATGGTTCTGGATGCGGTTGTGGTTGCAACGGCGGTCTTTACTAAGAATTTGTTTGAATTAAACGATACTAAGTCCGCATAATTTAAAATGTTTATTTATCCCCATAAGACCCCGTCAATGGTAGTAGTTAAGTCTTTTAAAATAAACCCCCAAGATGAAAAAAACACACATTTAAAAAGTCGAAATATTTCAGGCACGTTTTGTTTTATTTTTTAACTTCTCAATTATCCTCAATTTTATATGCAATCAACCAATTTTGACAAAGAAAATGTTTTTTCGTTCGCTCCAGTGTAGGCTCCGATTTCACGAAAAAGTATGATCCCCTTATATCTCGGAGAGTTGTGAAGATATGATATCCAAAAAGAGCTTAAAAGATGCGTATTTACGAGAGCTGTAAAGGTCCAAAAAGAATTATTCGAGAAAATCAAAAACAAGAAAAGTGATGGCCGAAATAGTGAAAAAAAATTAATTTCTTCCGATTTTTTTATTTTGGCGCTCTATATTTTGGAAACGAAGAATGATATCAAAAATTTGAGAAAAATTCCTCTGGACAATTTAGTCGGCTAAAATTTGAGCCCAAAACAAAGACGATCGGGTTAAGGCGGTTGCCGAGGGCAAGACACTAAACTAGATGGCGCTCGGGAGCATTATTCATGATTTTATCACATTTTATTTTATATTTCGTAATTGTGATGATTTCAATCAAAATTTTCAATTATGCGCGCACTTGTGTTTATGTTTTACTGATCTAGCTACAAGTTATAGTAATTTTATTGTTGATACGAATTTGTTATACATTTTAATTTTGATCAATTTCATAAAAAACTTTGACGAATAACATTCGTAGACGGTATTAACAAAAGTAATATTTTATGTATGGAAAACTTGACTCTAACAAAAATTTGCACCTTAAAGCTTAATATTTCGCTAACGGGTCCCTAAATCGAAAAATGGTTTTCCCGCACCCACCGTATTTTTAAAAGACCTATCCAACGATACCCCACACCATGGGATAAACGAGAAAAAAAAATTTCTAGCCCACTTCACGGGTACCCTAAAAAAATATTTTTCAAAATTTTATTTTACCACTTTGTCGGCGTGATTAAATATGTGTACCCATGCTAAATTACAGCTTTCTAGTACTAAGCGTCTTTGAGCTAAGCCGCGGACAGACGGACGGACGGACATGGCGAAATTATAAGGGTTCCTTGTTGACTTCGGAACCCTAAAAAGTCGAGAAGTCAGAACTACATAATTATTCAACGTTGTAGTTTTATTTTGTAACTTCTTCCTTATCCTCGAGTTTCTCGTCGCTCAGCGACAATATTTTATCAAATTCCGCAGATTTATTTCCAATGTACCTACTCGATAGTCGTGTGAGGCACGAAATCTTTGAATTTTTTTCTTCGAAATTCGAAAAATCCGGGTATCCCGGATTGGTAAAAAATCCGTTTCCTTAAATTGTAACGTTTTAAAAATCTAAACAGATTCGCATTCCCCTCGTAGGGCGATAACCAGTATAAACAAACTATCTGTGACGTCACTCCTCTTTCCCAGTGGGGTAGGCAAAGACCAGGCGCCAACAAATACGATCCTTAAATAAACTCTTTTGCCTCATTTACATCCATCCATCTCTTCATTTCATACATTGAGAAAAAATTCTTTCCGATTTTGTAAGATAGGTCCTTCCCTTTTGAATTTTGACTCAGAAGAAAAATTTCCTTCCAGGTAGTTTTTTTTCCATCCAAAATTTCCTTCCGAATGTTATCCTTCCAACTTGATAGAATCCACGTAGGTACATGGATTTAAGGCCTCCGCTCATTGCAGCGATTTTATCGAGCGATAATATCGCTGCGATTTTGCGATAATTGTTTCCAGTACATTTTGTATGGGGACGCGCGCGATCCTACACACTGCCGCGATATTATCGAGCGATAATATCGCTGCGATTTTGTTCCGACGCAATCGATTTAGTGGTGCTGCGCATGCGTGACATATCGCTAGATAATATCGCGGCAATGTGCGGAAGCCTTTACATCCTAAATGATTTCCATCTGAGTCAAAAGGGAAGGAGATTTTTTTTTTTATGTGTGATAGGTAAACATTTGACCTGATGACCCAATCTCACCTGAAACATCAGGCAGGCGCCATAGTCCCGATCAACCCGTACCCAGTTACCTGTTCCACTAGCACCCCACCCCAATAGTCCAGATTTTGTTTCTTTCCACTCCTTACAATAGTCCTAAACAGACCGGGGGCTGTTTTGGATGCACTTCTACAGGGTGTTTCATAAGGAGAAGGAGAAGGCATTTCCTTTCCAATTTTTCATCACTTTGTTAAGTGATAATTTAATAAAAGATAAAGACTAATTTAACCTTCCATGGATGTTATCCTTCCTGGCTGCAGATTCTGCAAGGAGGAGATGGAAACTCCTCTGCACCTTCTATGTGAATTATTATTGTACGTCTTTTCCTTAACTCGGGACAAAAGTTTAGTGACCCGGACCTTTGGGAGGCGCGCGTGGAGCCGAAGGCAACCCGTAGATGCCCGTCAGACAATTTTATCTACTATATGGTAATGACTAATGTGACACCAACCAGCAACTATCTCAGTATACAAGGTGTTACAAAAATACAAATAAACCTTTAAGGGGGTGGTGTAGACAATCAAACTGAACAACTTTCACTATGGGACCAATATCGAAATCGCTAAAAAAAAATGATGTTCCATACTCTACAAATCGACTAGAGCTAAAATATGACGTATGGGATATCATTTTTTTTTTCGCGATTTCGATATTGGTCCCATAGAGAAAGTTGTTCAGTTTGACGGTCTAAACAACCCCCTTAAGAGTTTTAAAAATGAATCGCCAACTCAAAATGAATGGGTCACCGAAAACGGCCGCTCGCCCGCTATCCACAAGGGGGCAACATTTCCTGAGCAGCTTAGTTTTTCCCAAAGGTAAAGCAAAACTACGACGGATTATAAAATAAGGAAAACGTGTGTATTTTCCTTCCATCCAATCTTTGTTTTCCTCATTTTCTTGTTTGTAGGTATAATTATTTTATTTGATTAGATCATAGGTATTCATTCATCAATATAAGTAAGTATTTATAAAATGATAATAGGATAATGATATAATAATGTTTATAAATGTAGATGTTTTCCTGACAATGTAACTTTTGTTTTTTAGTGTTCCGTACCAAAATTGGCAAAACGGAACACTTATGGAATCACCGCGGTGTCTGTCCGTCCGTCCGTCTGGAAGCTGGAACTTGGTACAGTTATAGCAATTAACGGTCCAATGACAAAAATAAAATAAAAAAAGCCTAATGTTTATATTGAGGGACAGTTTTGGGGAGCAGGAAGAGATGAAAAAAAAATGTTTCTATGATATCGTGTTGGGTAAAAATATTTTTTTTTAGTTTCTCTTTGAAACTTTGTTGAACAATTTTTTTCAATAAACACAGAAAAACTGCTGTCCCCACCGATATTTCAAAAACTTGAGTCAAGTAAAATCTGAAAAAATCATGAGCGTTAGAAATAAGGTAGATAACGGGAAAATTAGCAGGCTGGCACAAACTTAGATAGTTTTTTTTCTATACCCAAAAAAGTACCACCACTGTAAAATGATCTTAGTTACTATGAGTAGGTAAGTGTCAATTTATAGTGGTTATCATCAACGTCCCATGTTAAACAACTGGTGGTACGGAACACTAATTGCCGAGTCCCTACTCGCACTTGGCAGGTTTTTTTTAATCAAAGTAGGTATTCTGTTTTTTGCATGGTCTGTCTGCGGTAGAACATAAGGACTTTTGATCTTTTGTCATCTTATTATATGTATACTTTGTTATGGCAAATTAACTTTGAACAATAAGGAAGGTCATTCAAGAAATTCAATGGGAAATACCTGCACCTGCCGCAATAAAAGGTAAAAATTTTATTTTCCTTCGAAGGCGAAGCCTCGGTCAACAAACATGACTGTTATCTGAGGCTTTCTTATTTACTGTCCGAGGTTAGTATACTTACCTACCATTTTTCTCCTCGACGGAGGTGGAAAGCGACAACTTCATTTAGCGCAGCGGGACGACAATTGACGCTTTCCGTCCGGAGGGGAGAAAATAGACTTTTCACCTCACAAGCTCGGAAAGATTCTGTTTATCATTCGAAATCTGAGTGCAAAAGTGCATTTTATCCGCTATCTTGGAAAGAGTTTTTGAAATTCGAATCTGTCTATTCAATATTTTTCTATACCGCCAATCCACTGAAATTGCTTAATAATTATTTCATGTCACTGGCCAGCACGAAAAAAAAAAACGTTTTCACCTCACAAGCTCGGAAAGATTATGTTTATCATTCGAAATCTGAGTGCAAAAGTGGATTTTATCCGCTAGCGTGGAAAGAGTTTTTGAAATTCGAATCTGTCTATTCAATATTTTTCTATACCGCCAGTCTACTGAAAATGCATTAATAACTATTTCATGACACTGGCCAGCACGAAAAAAAAACTTTTTAAAATGTTGTTCTCTTTAGCAATTCACTTTTTTTCCTCGCTGTTGTGAGGTGAAAAGTTGTGTGTTTCGCTCGGCTGCAAAGTCATTCGGCGTCTCGTACCTTTGAAACCTTCGCTATAAGCTCAGGATTCTATTATTTGAACCACTCGCTCCGCTCGTGGTTCAATCCTAGAATCCTTCGCTTGCTCAGGTTTCAATACAAGTACTCGCGCCAAAAAACAACTTTGCAGCGTAGCATAACAAATAACTATTTAAAATGTTCTTTTTAGCAATTCAATTTTTTTCCTCGCTGTTGTGAGGTGAAAAGTTGTGTGTTTCGCTCGGCTGCAAAGCTATTTTGCGTTTCGTACCTTTGAAACCTTCGCTAGGCTCAGGATTCTTTTATTTGAACGCTTCGCTTGTGGTTCAATCCTAAAGTCCTTCGCTTGCTCAGGTTTCAATACAAATACTCGCGCCAAAAAGCAACTTTGCAGCCTAGCATAACAATAACTATTTCTCCAAAGCGTCAATTCTCGTCCCGCTGCGTTAAACGAAGATGCCGCTTTCCACCTCCGTCGAGGAGAAAAATAGTACCTATACGTTACTGCCGTTTGCACACGCAAACAAACAACATCTCACCCTAAACGCAACAATTTCTCCACCCCGTCGTGAGTAAAAAGAGCCTAAGCTTGGTTTACCTAACTTACTATGTGCCTCCGTTCCGACGATGTTCTTCTGCTCCATCTTCAGACCATCAGCAGTTTATGTACAGAAGCTACTCAAGTTACCGAAACGAAAAAAATACACAGTGTTCTTGGATAGTTTGTCTAGTGAAATCATAAATTGAATAGGTACGCGATTGAAATTACTTAACCCGATAGAATTTCTTTTCGAAAACTAAAAATGTAGGTCCCATGGTGAAAGTTGTTCAGTTTGATGGTCTGATCAACCCCTTAAAAAAGTTGCTCGAGTAGGTTTGCAGATTTGTATGGCACAGTCGATTTTTTTCGCGATTTCGATGTTGGTCCCATAGAGAAAGTTGTTCAGTTTGATGGTCTGATCATTCCCTTAAAAAAGTGTCAGCATATTAAGAAGGACCCTAGCCTTGAAAAAACCAAAGAAAACGATGAAATTAACAATTTTGCAATTTGAAAAAACACGACCCTTTTATGTTCAAAAGTTCATAACTTTTAAATTAATACGAATAACCAAGTGATTCATATCTTGAAAGAATCTGTATGAAATAGGCAACTTTTTGTAATAAGTGGTCAACTTTTGTTAGTACGTTTTTTTTCCGTGACAGTCGCTTGAAAACCGAAGAAAATTTTTGTTAGACCTAAACCTTTGCACTAAATTTATTTTATTTTATGACCCATGTATGCTAGCTGAACAAATGTACTTATTCCAGGAAAGAAAAATCTTCCTTAAACTTCCTGATAAAAAAAAATCCAATAACCTTGATAGCTTTTTGTTTAATTAGTTTTTGCTTAAGCGCTATGCGATATTATGAAAAAAACAAAAAGTAACCATAACTTTTGAACCATGAACAATGGGACCCCAACTCACTTGACCTTTTTGGTTGGAAATGAGTTCAGCTATCACCTCATTTCGTTTGATCCATGACTTTTGGGCCACCCTGTAGAATACCAAATTTGTTCTTGCCTTCGACGACCCGGTTGGTGTAATGGTTACCACGCCGGACTGCCAAACCAGGGTCCTGGGTTCGAATCCTGGTTCGGTCATGGATGTTATATGTTCGTGCCGTTGTTGTATGGTTTCCATAATAAAAGCCTTTAGTGCTAGTTTGGGATCATTTATGTACCTATGTGCCTGTGAGCGTTATTTATTTGTGTGTGGTTTAAAGGAAAATACAAAATCAGATTGGTATTTCGATTTATTTAAAGTTCAAGAATAGGCCTGCCGTGATCGATATATCTATAACTTAGTAAAAAGCATTGCAACCACAACCGCCAGCAGCGTAACCACCAGCCAGACCAAGGTTAGCCAGACCAGCGCTTGCCAGACCAACATTGGCCAAACCAGTGCCGTATCCCAAACCGCCAGCAGCAGCTCCGCCATTAGCACCCACGATGCCAATGTTGCCGTTGCCGCAGCTGTACGAGACACCAGCAGAACCACCGCTAGGTACTTGACCTTCCAGAGCCACGGCTGACAAGAATGGGAGAGCACCAGCAACATTGAGGATTCCTTCCAATGCGTTCTCAGACACGACGGAGAGGCCACTGGGAGCAAGGGCTGAAGAACTGGACACGAGGAGCTCACCGCCGCTCAAAGAGGCAATGTTGCCTAGGTTGGCAGCGTAGCCGTTACCAACCAAGCCATACCCGGCATTGCAGCCACCCAAGTTGTTGCCAGCCAAGCCGATTCCAGCACCGTAGCCCGCCAAGCCGATTCCTGCACCGCATCCCGCCAAGCCGTTACCGGCATAGCCAGCGTTGAGTGCTGAACCGATGCATTGCCCGGAGATGGTGTTGACCAAGAGGGCTGAAGCGCACAGGAGGAGGAAAGCTTTGAATGCCATTTTTGCAATGTTGATCGCAGAATGATTTTAAATATTTTGACCGTCCTATTTATACTACGCTTCATTTATTAGTAGGTGAGTGGGCTAATCGGAAAACGGCAATATTATGAAGTAGCATGTACGTGCCAATTCTTTGGTGAATCTTTAGTTAAGTCACGTATTTACTAATCTAGCTGCATAATTGCAAAATAATAGTGAATTAAAGTATAAAAGGTCATCGACATTGTAATTGGACATCATTTCAGCTGACTGTTGAATACTATCACATCAAGATGTCCACCTTCTCATTCTTGTTGCTCTGCATCCAGGCTTGCCTGATCCAGGTAAGGATTGTTGGTTGTGTTTTCGAAAATTGACTTTAGGATGAATAAAACAAAACATTCTAAATTGCTGATTATTTTATTTTCAGCATGTGTACAGCCAGTGCGGCTGTGGCAGCAACATAGGAGCTTACGGCAATGGTCTTGCTCTTGGTAACGGATTGGCTGCTGGTGGACTTGGTCTTGGCTACGGAAGCGCTTGTGCTGGTGGACTTGGCTACGGTGCTGGTATCGGCGTTGGAAGCGGCTACGGTGCTGGTATCGGTATTGGAAACGCTCTGGCTGGCTCTAGCTACGCCGGTGGTTACGGCGGCTACGGCAACGGTGAAGTGGCCGTCGCTGGTGAGCTGGGAGTGGGCGGCACCACCATCGTCGCCGGTACGGTGCCGGTGCTCGGCGCTGTGGAGTTCAACGGCAATGTACCGGCTGCCGGCGCTGTTTCTATCACTGGAAACTGCGGTTATTCTGGCGGTTATGGATCTGGATGCGGTTGTGGTTGCAACGGTGGTATTTACTGAGAACTTCAATATTTGACTGAATAAAACGATTAAGCGCCCGCATACTTATTTTTTTTTCATTTAGGTATTGTTATTTAAAATGGGCTGGCGTGTGAAGGTTCATGATGGAATATGATTACTCAGAAGATTCCTTTTTTCTATTCTTAACCTACTAGCCGTCTCCATTCAAAGAGCCAAAACGATTTTTAGGGCCTGTTTCACCACTTCTGGATAAGTTCTTGTTAGCTTATTCGACAGATATTTTGAGATATGAAATTATGTCAAAATATCTGTCGTATAAGCTATCAAGAACTTATCCAGAAGTTGTGAAACAGGCCCTTACACTCCTAAACCTTATAAGTGTTTTTAATATTTTTAACTGTAGTTTAGGTATACTAGATTACCAGGGTTGTTCTGTAGTCTATGTAGCTCTTAATTATTTGAGATTGGATTAAATTTTCTTCTATAGTTAAATAGTAGGTATACATGAGAATTTTTTACGCATACCCAGTGATAAAATTATTATTTGTGTCAGAGAGTTAAAAAGCATCAAACAAAATTTAATTTCGTTTGCAAAATATGAGGACCGCGATCTGAGGGCCTACCATCAGTTTTCCCTGTACTTTTATACTGTAGTTTACGTCGCCAATTCGTATGACAGAAATTAGTTCTGAACCTAACCACTAGGAGCGCTATACGAAATTCAATACAAAATTGGTAACGACGGTTCTAAAGTACGGTAAAAACTCATGGTAGACCTACTGCGTTCTGTTGTAGATAGGTACCTATATTCTAAGAAAGTACAGTTTTGAATTTTGATGTTACTAGCTATTTTGTTTTGTGTCCCAAAAAAAATTACTTATTAGCATTGAGGTACTATGTTACATAATTACTCAATGCTTATTAGTCACAATTTTTTTTTCCATTCCAAAAGATTGTTTTTGGTGTCGCTGATCGGAGAGCGTCAAAAAAAATCTAAGTCAAAGTCAAGTCAACATACTTACCTCATTTATTCACGGAACGTGTTGTCGCTGAAGAGAAGATGCGGCCATAAACTCTACAACATAACACAGAACCTACTGTGCTGCACTCAATCGTATTTTTTTTATTTCTTTACAATTAAACAATATTTCCAAAAACAAGAATGTCACATTGTTGTCATTGCTGATTTTCAATTTATCGGGTCACTGTGGATTTGTTTTTATAATGTTTGTAGTTATTATCTTTAAAAGTGGCCACTTTTGGCGGTTTTAACGATAATACCTAGCTACACGCATAAAACATAATAATCCGTAATGTTTCGATAAATTGAAAGCCGATTGGCTATAATGACTATAATGTGACATTTTTGTTTTTTGGAAAATATGTTGTTTAATAAATTGTACCTATAGAAATAAAAAAAATACTATTGAGGGCAGCACAATAGGCTCGGTAGGCTCTTAATAACTGTTACAATATAAATTCTTAAGCTATACTATAATGTAAAATAATTGATACTAAAAAAAATATTTATTTTATTTTATTTTATATTATAAACAATTAAAAAAAATCGCTGATAGACAAAAATACCACTAGATGGCGACACTTTTTAGTTAAAACGCGCTATCAACTTGCAACCACGATGAGCGTAAGTTATAAAGGAATATTGTAAATTGTTGATATTACAAATGTGAAAGTTTGAAAAACGGATTTGGATGAAATTATCAAGAATATTTTTGTCATGTCGCTCGTAGTCGCAAGATTTTACAGCGACTTGTTGTGTTTGTCGAATGAATGTGAATCAAATAGTTCTGTGTGTCCGGTGAAAAACGATCCAACTCAAAAAAAACAACTTTACAGGAGAGCCAAAAACTAATTTTTTTGGTTAAAAAAATTATTTACTCGAAAACTGTAGCATATTTTTTCAAGAAAATCACTGTATCTTGTAGATATTTTTATGGTCTATTATTATTATATGGTTTAGTTTATGAAATACTTACCGCCGAGTGCGATTTTTGAATCTCATTCGGTGAGCTCAGCAGTTGTAAATGTCAAAATTACAAATGTCTTAGTTTGACTCTCAAAAATCATGATTCAGGAGTGCGATTTTTGAAAGTCAAATCAGCAGTAGAAAGATGCGTATCTCCATAGTAATTTTGAGATTTTCAAATGCTGAGCTCACCGAATGAGATTCAAAAATCGCACTCCTGGAGACATTTCGTCCAGAATTTGAATTAAACCTTTTGACACGAATAAAAGATACGTTGCATTATTTATTTATTTATTTATTTATCTGGTCTGCCAACAGTTGTTACATCAATTCAATCACATGTTTGGTTACAAAAAGTTCTAGTCTAAGATGTACAACTAATTACAGGCAAACACAACATGCAAAAATCAAGTTAACATAAAGAAAAAGTTTGTCTACGGCGAAGGTATCGCAAAGTAAAAATGAGCTTAAATCTACTTATGGGTCAATCTCAAAAGTTCGAGCCGATTTAAAAAAAAAATCTTCCATTAATTTTTGTTACTTTTTACTTGCGTATCTTTAGGATAGATCAATAAACAGTATTTTAAAAATGGAAACCATGCATGAAACGTCATAGGTACTAAGAAAATTGAAAAATAAGAAAATGTATGCCCATGGAGTGGAACTGTGTCCACGGAGCTTGGCATGGAGTAGAGTTTTGTCAGAAGATATTGAAGAATAAACTAATAGAAAACCAACATTATAGATACATAATCATTTATTATCACTAGGAACAACAGTAACATAGCTTAGGAACATAATTGAGATCACGTTTCTTTAAAAAATCACAATAGAACTTATTATAATCAACTTTTTTGAACAAGTAAGTAATAAAAAAAAGGCATTTCAGTATTTATTTCTGCATTATCACATGTCGTGTCATCACTTTTATCATAAGAAATCTTCGTAGCCGGTCCTGCAACTTCGCTCTCGCTATAGTCGCAAAAAACATTTATTTTGCGTCTAGGATGCTTAAAAGCCATATTTTTACCACCACAAATCAAATCATTATTATATTTTTTTTCTACGCAAATAAATGGTAGGCATTTGGTTCAGAAATATTCCAGCGAAGTTGGTGGACACGCATTGTGTTTTTGATCGTTTTTAGTTCCGGTACTAGAGACAAAAGATCATCGACAGCACCAATTTCTTCTTCTTTTACCAAAAATATGACAACTTTTGTTTCCACTGCAGTTAGGGTTTGATACAGGGTCTTCAGATCTTCAATATCTATATACATACAATCAATATACATATGGCAGGTTCCTCTGAGAGAGCCAAAATGGTGGACGACACACTACATCCCATGCACGGCTTCATTTCTGCGCCGCAAAGGCTGCCAAGCCGACGCAGTTTTATGAAGTGTGTAGACCCACTAAATACTGGCCCAGCGCAAGCGATGTGTACTTTTTGGCGACAAAAAATGTCCCTCCCAAATCCATTTGTGCCGCCGTCTGAGAGCCTCCCGCCTGGACATGACTTGCCTTGGGCGATCTGGAAACCTTTAACCGACTTCGAACCCACAGAAAGGACAACATGGTCAGGTGGGGATTCTCGGATGCGCAAAATGAGAGTTGCTTGTGTGGAGCTCCACAAACGATGGCCCATCTCACATCGTGCCCTGCGTGCCCTAACACCTGCACGCAGGAGGAGCTCATGACCGCTAGCGACGGTGCAATATCGGATGCCCACTTCTGGCAAGGTACTATTTAGCGACTTTGTCTCAAATTTGAAGTCGACAGGGTAAAAAGGAGAAGAATATACATGCATATATACGCTCACGACCATAATCCCATTTGGGGTGGTCAGAAACATCGGTACTACTACTCACTTTTTGTTCAAGTCAGCAGCTGTAGCAATGCTCACATTTAGCCTTTAAGTTTCAGGATGGAATTATGTGCTAAGTGGTGATAGGCCTTTCGCCCACATAAACACTGCATAAGAAACCACAAATCCCTTAGTCGCTTCTTACGACACCAACAATTACAAAAATTCTTTAAATATTCAAATTATTAAGTAATTTGAATATTTAAAGAATTTTTGTAATTGTTAAACAAGCTACACTTACCAACAATTTACATTCCATGGACGCTCTTTCCACTCCGTGGACAAGTCATGACCACGGAGTGGAGGTCCATGGAGTGGAGATTTTTGAATATTTACCCGCGTGACATAACAAGCTTTTACATTTGAAGTTTAGAAAGTAGAAATTCATAGAGATATACAATTAGCGCATACTTTTTAATTACCAATCGATAGGAATACTTAGCGGTTAATTCTTAGAATTAGCCCACGGAGTTGTTAAATTATGCTTTCTAATTTCAAATACTTTTAACTAAATCTACAAAACAAAACACTAACTATCACAGCTGATGCACTGACACTACTTTTTCAAACTGACAGTTACAGTGTTGCCAATTTAAGGATACAAATTATTACGAAAATTGCAAAATGAAATTTATTCCTGACTTTAAATGTTTGAAAACATAACGTCCACGGAGTAGTAAAAAATCTTGCCGGTGAGATTAAAGTCGAAACTTAGGTATAGTAGAAGGTATTCTTAAAGTGAAAATTGCGTAAAAGCAATCCTTTATGTTTAAAGCTATATTCAGATTAGCAAAAAATAACGAGTTTTTAAGGGAACTCTAATAATAAACATATTTTGTGTATAAAATCGTAGTTGTGACAGGGCACGGAGTGGAGTTTTTACTTCTAAAAAAGAAATAACACAATATTACTTTTTAATTCTACCTATTATTTATCATAGATAATGTTAAAATACATATGTAAGTTGACATTAAATAAAAAAGTTCTACCATAAAGTAATAATATTTGTCGTAAATCATGTGTAACAGTTTTGCTGCTTAGTTTTGAGATTGACCCTTATACACTGCACTGTTACAGATTGGGTACTGATGGAAAATTAAAAACATACGAAAATACAAAAGAAATAATAATTGGGCCAATTTAAGGGTAACTAGTAAAGACCAAGACATTATGATTTAAATTGAGTTAGCTATACACTTTACAATAACCTTTGTGTAAAAGTGTTTATATTATTATTTAATTTCATTTCAATTCCATACTCCATTCCATTCTTAAAATACAAAGAAATCTTACTTTGTAAACTGAATCAATAAGAATTGATAAAAGTAGTTTTATTTAGTTAAAACAAACTCATTACAAAATTACAAAGTGTTTTTTTGAGTTAAATTCTTTATCACAAAGTTAACATTTTGTGCGCATGGATTTAAATCTAATATTTAATATATTTTTGTGAAAAAATGTAACGAACACTTGTAAAATGTACTTCGTAGGCTCACTGTTTAAGTTTTTAATGCCCATCATATTTTGCATTAAATTTGAGTAACACAAAAATTCCCCTTACTCTCCAATCCTCTCTGTTGTGTGTTGCCTTTGCCCAGCAGTGGGACATTGAAGAGGCTACGTAAAAAAAAAAACACGATAATTAGATATTTACAAGGAAAACACATTTATTTCGTTATTAATTAGGTAAGTTATTTTGTCATACATTGTTTAAATGGTTTTTACTAGGATGAAATTTTCGTGACGTGTGTAACGCTCCGTGGTATTAGCAATGCTGAAAAGTGAAATATTAAACAAAAAACCATAAGAAAAACAACACAAAAACAAATTCCAGCGTCTAATTCTAGACAAAAAAAGCGCCGCATGCTTGACAACTTAACAAGTTTAGTTAGGGCGCTTGTCTAAGAGAAAAAATGTAAACCTTTAGAAAATGACTATGGCTTGAAACTTGGTACAGTTGCTCAGGGGGTCAAAAGAGACCGATCGAGATCGGCACCCCACGGGAGCCCCCCCTCTAGGGCGGGAGGGGGTGATCAAAGGGACGCTCCGACCGGACAAACTCAAACAGTTGCAAACGCTAGAATAATAGCTGTCAGGTTAAGTTTGGTATCATTTTCGTATAAATTAAGGACGAGAAATTCATTTCTGGCATCTTTATTTCAGTTTGTGCAAGTGGTTTCCGAATAAAACATAGACACGTAAAAAATTAACCTGGAAAAATACATTTAAACAGCTATAACTTTTAAACCTATACACAAATTAATATTTTAAAAATACCTAATTATAGTGTATTTTATGAAGATTCAGAAAAATATACCTTTTTATTGATAATATTACACACTGAAAGAATATCTTGAACGTTGCGCCGCGTAGTTATGCGAAATTGCGCTACCAGCTTTTGCTACAGAATGCAGACATTTTTCGATGCATGAGAATGAAGTGACCAAAAGAGATTTTTTTGGGTTAACTTCTTTACATAATTAAGTAGGTATTTCAATGTCGGAAAGGCTATCAACGAGAAAAAATACCTACAATTTGTAGTATTTTCGCAATCAATGAAACTCAAAATTAGCAATATAGAAAGAAACATTTATTGTTATCTATTTATACGCACTTTTCTTCACATAAGCATAGCTCTATATCACACGAAGGTGTAGCCTGGACTTGTATTATGATGACTAGACAACGATATAGAATACATAACTTAAAGATACAAACATCCATGACTCGGGTACAAATATTCATATTCATCGCATACAAATATTTGTCCCTTCGATTCGGATTTTGAACCCGCGACCCTCGGGACAGCAGGCAGGTTCCCTACAGACTGTGCTATTGGGCCGTCAGATAGATATTATAGTCAGATATTATAGTCGTGGGCATCTTATACTCATCATAAATACTAATTATAAGTAGCTAATTATACACATTCTTCTACACATTTTTAGCCATAATACACAACGAACAAAATAATAAGTTTTAGTATTTGTTTTATTATTTGTTCAGAGACCGTTCGTCATACCATCAAACTGAACAACGTTCTCTACGGCACCAATATCGAAATCACGTAAAAACAATCCGCTGTTCCATACTAAACTACAAACCTACATGAACCCAACGTATGGGACAGCAGATTTTTATTTCGCGATTTCGATGTTGGTCAAACAAAGGTGAATCGAATTATATGTAAATATCTCGGTTTGTTCGAACTACATTTTAGTTCGATTTTTTCGAGTTACATCCCTAATGTTAAAAAAGAAAAAGGGGTCACTGACGCAACATTATAACAACGTTCAGTTCTTTAGAGTAGAAATTGTTTAAGTATTATGTTTAGACTGGTTTATTAGTGAAGTAAATCGTAAAAATACCTTCTTTGGTTATTATTACAATAAATTATGTACATACATACATACATACATATTCTCACGCCTGTCTCCCACTGGGCTAGGCAGAAACAACGGAACGCCACTTGCTACGATCCTGACAAACCTCCCTAGCTTCCTCCACATTCATTAGTCCTTTCATGCATGCTCGTCGTAAATTATGTAATCTTAATTAAAAAGAGTAAAGCAATTGTGTAGTTCTAACTTCGAAAAAATAAATATTATTCTATGCCCGCCGTTACAAGGTTACACTTGATGAAGTATAATAGATGTCAAATGTGACCTATTAAATTAGCCCGACTTTAATAACATGTCATGCATAAAACCATCAAACTTAATAATAAATGATGGTGCTAGGTAATGAAAGTATTACTGAAGTGTTTAAATAAAAATTTTATTATTGTCAAAATAAAGGTATGGTTTATTTCAGTCCAAAAGAAAAAAACTTCCGAAGATTATCAGTAGAGACCGCCGTTGCAACCACAACCGCATCCAGATCCATAACCGCCAGAATAACCGCAGTTTCCAGAGATAGAAACAGCGCCGGCAGCGGGTACATTGCCGTTGAACTGCACAGCGCCGAGCACCGGCACTGTACCGGCGATGAGGGTGGTGCCGCCCACTCCCAGCTCACCAGCGACGGCCACTTCACCGTTGCCGTAGCCGCCGTAACCACCGGCGTAGCTAGAGCCAGCAAGAGCGTTTCCAATACCGATACCAGCACCGTAGCCGCTTCCAATGGCGATCCCAGAACCGTAGCCAAGTCCACCAGCACAAGCGCTTCCGTAGCCAAGACCAAGTCCACCAGCAGCCAATCCGTTACCAAGAGCAAGACCATTGCCGTAAGCTCCTATGTTGCTGCCACAGCCACACTGGCTGTACACATGCTGAAAATTAAATCATAATTATAATCAAAAGTCGAAGCTTCTGAAATTAGATTTGAATTTAAATGTATTTTCATAAACTACAGTTTCGATCAAAGATCAGCTTCTGGTTGTAACTATAAGCAGTTAGACACAATGGTATCCAAGCATCTGCACTGCAACTGCAACTAGATCAGAGAGGATCCATTATGAACTCCGGCATATACTGTTGCTCGAATTAAGCGGCTAATAGAGTCTTGTTGAAGACCGATGGTGAACGGCCACGGGTATGAAGATGGAAGGATGAGGCCGTTCCCACCAGTGTCTATTTTTTTGCCAAACTAGTTACATCAATATGGGAAAAAGCGAAAACCCACCTGGATCAGGCAAGCCTGGATGCACAGCAACAAGAAAGCAAAGGTTGTCATGTTGATGATATTCAACTGAAAGGCTGAACTGAGAATGATTTGGGAAAGGCACACTGACTCTTTTATACTTTACATGAAATAGCAAATATTTTTTATCAGTTTTGTTTTGTAATAAGTTGTATAGAGAGAACGTGATATTAGCGAAATTATTGTTAACTTGTAGGCACGTGACCTAATTGTAAAAGGTAGGTACCTAAAGAATAGGATTAGACTGTAAAGATTTTATCGATTTTAAAATTTTATCAAAACGAGACGTGGCACTTGTTTGAGCTGGGGACAGTATTGTGATACTTTATCAAAAGCTTTCCTGAAATCACGTATAAAGGTACCCACTCTCCGATTTTATATTTTGTCATAATTATAAGTCTAACTAATGCCGCCAGCATTTTCGACAATCTTCCATAATTGACGTGTCTAATCTTGACACGGAGAATAATATGTATTTGGTTCACCAATCTAATTTCGATTTGTTAAATTGTGTTTTTTGTGGGTTTTTGAAATAAATGCAGTCTACCTTGGTTATTTTTTTGGTTATTTCACCTGGTGTCATAATTTCTTGCAACGCATAATATTAGGTTAATGCAATTTAGTTCAGTAACAGACAGAACGTTTTTATCACTATCAATGAACAAATACGCCTATTATAAAATGGCACGTATGAATTTCGAAATACTTTCAACTTGCTTTGGTATAAATAGAACATCAGAAATACCAAAAATCATTCTCGAATCAACTTCCGTTGTAAAACTACAACAAAATGGCATTCAAAGCTGTCCTCGTTCTCTGCGCTTCTGCCCTCTTGGTCAACACCATCTCCGGGCAATGCATCGGTTCAGCAATCAACGCTGGCTATGCCGGTAACGGCTTGGCGGGCTGCGGTGCAGGAATCGGCTTGGCGGGCTACGGTGCAGGAATCGGCTTGGCCGGCAACAACTTGGGTGGCTGCAACGCCGGTTATGGCTTGGCTGGTAACGGCTACGGCGCCAACCTTGGCAACATTGCCTCTTTGAGCGGCGGTGAGCTCCTCGTCTCCAGTTCTTCAGCTCTCGCTCCCAGTGGCCTCTCCGTGGTGTCTGAGAACGCATTGGAAGGAATCCTCAATGTTGCTGGTGCACTGCCGTTCTTGTCAGCTGTGGCTCTGGAAGGTCAAGTACCTAGCGGTGGTTCTGCTGGTGTCTCGTACAGCTGCGGCAACGGCAACATTGGCATCATCGGTGCTAATGGCGGTGCAGCTGCTGGCGGTGTGGGATACGGCGCTGGTTTGGCCAATGTTGGTCTGGCAGGCGCTGGTCTGGCTAATATTGGCCTGGCTGGAGCTGGTCTTGCTGGTGGTTATGGTGGTTGTGGTTGCAATGCCCTGTACTAAGTTAAAGATTAAAATGAACACGGCCATTCTAATAAAACAAAATACGCATCTTACTTTATATTTTTTTTCTTTAAACCCCAAAAACTATATGTTATAAAAGAACAGATCGTGTCAAGAACACTACACTGCGGTTTAAATCACGAATCACCGACATCGGGGAGAAAACTGCTGTAATCATGGGCTGGCCATGTCTGTAAAATGTACCAGAAGAGGTGGGCAAAACTTGTTACGACCTGGATCCTGGAAAGTGATATCGGCGCCCAGGTCGTCCTAGGAAGAGGTGGCGGGACTCTTTTGTTGACAAGTTGCCAAAGGTTACTCAGAATAGAGGTGGTTGAAGCAGAACAAAGGCCTCCTCCCTTTTTAACCCCCGACGCAAAAAGAGGGGTGTTATAAGTTTGACGCTTATGTCGGTCTGTCTGTCTGTCTGTCGGTCTGTCTGTCTGTGGCATCGTAGCTCACAAACGGGTGGACCGATTTCGATGCGGTTTTTCGTAGGGGACCGCTATGAAATGACCATTGATTTTTTACAATCACTTGCGGTCCCCAACACATTAATTAACCTAAAATATCTTAAAGAGAGTAAAGAAGTAAAACATACATTTGATTACATCAAAAATAATAGGTGACCGCATTATTATTTACTTTTTAAATGTTCGTTTTTGGCGTTGGGGGGTTTTTTAAATTTGTAATTTAATGTTATTTCATAATTTTTAAAGTTACATGAAAACTGCTGAACCGATTTTCATGAAACAAAGTTAAGAACACTCTCGCATAAATTAGCTTTTTATTTAAAAAATCGCATCGAAATCCGGTCCACCCGTTTGGGAGCTACGATGCCACAGACAGACAGAAACTTTTAACACCCCTCTTTTCTTTTGTCGCAATTTTTAAAGATACTTCAAAACTGCTGAACCGATTTTAATGAAACAAAGCTAAGAACACTCTCGCAAAAATTAGCTTTCTACTTAAAAAAACCGCATCGAAATCGGTCCACCCGTTTGTGAGCTACAATGCACAGACAGACTGACAGACAGACAGACAGACAGACCGACATAGGCGTCAAACTTATAACACCCCTCTTTTTGCGTCGGGGGTTAAAAAGGGAGGAGGCCTTTGCCAGGCAGTGGGAGCACAGGCTTAAAATAAAATGGTCTTAGCCCCACTTGCGTCAACCTGGGTTAGCAATAAACTCCAGGTTAAGTTGGTAACCCATGATTTTTTGTATAGAAAAACAAATGAGAGAGCTATTTTATCCGGAGTTAATTGCTAGCCCGTGGTTGGCGAAAGTGGGGCTTAGTGGAACATACTCATGTATTTTTAAACTGTTACCGGTACCATTGAGTGACAAAAAGACTGCCAGAAAAAAAAAACGACGCAACATAGAAATCAATATTGTACCTCTACCTGTACCCTACCAGAAGGCGTCCCAGAAGGAACTTAATAATTTTCATACTAAAGCACTCATTTTAATTAGATTCAACAATATACAGTCTGTCTATAAAGTCGTGATAAGAATGTTTGAGAAACTAATCATTTTAGTATGGTGGTGTTGCCAGGTTATGCTTGATTTTGACGTTATTGCGTGGAGACAGCGACCTCATTTTTTGCCAAGACTTTATAGACAGACTGCACGTACCTTAATGACTTTTGAGCAATACAATAGCCGTAAAAATATTATTATTCATTAGAAAATACAAATGTATTTTTCAAAGCTTTCTAAAGAAGTAGACAAAACTACTTATTCCGTGTTTGAAGGGTGTATAATTGTAAATCCTTAAAAATATGAAAAAAAACAACCGTCAGGTTTTTTTAGAACTTCATATTGGTTCTTAAAAGGTAGGTACACCGAAAAAATATATCACTTTTTTTAATTTTCCCGGCTCAAACCGTAAAATGGCTGGGCTAACAATCAAACACAATTTTTTCCTGCTCATGATAGCTAATTGGTAAATAATGTGATCGCTTCATCTTTCTTCGCACTTTTCTTTGTTTGTAGTATAAACTGTTAAGTGGATAGACCCGTACGTTTTTTTCCATACAAACGTATTCCTCTGTTTTCTCCCTGGATAACAACACTAGATCAAATATTTTTTCTACCATACAATCTATGTCACCTCTGCCATGTCCCTATGTTTTGCTTTTTTGCATTAATTAATTACTGTAAGAACAAGGGACCTTCAAAAATTACCAATTTTACCTCCCGTTTTCAGACATACAGCAAATAACTTTCAAAAAGTAAGATCGGTCCGAGCAGCAGTTGTCTCTTTCGCACTCTAGTCGTCGGATGTATGGACAGTCGGAAAAGTGACCTATTCTCCAAATTAGCATTTCAACCCGCCTATCCTCTTAAGGTGGTTTCCGACCATACAAAACTTTGTCGTAGAACACTCGAAGACGGTATTAATAAAAGTAATGTTATATATAATATTATGGAAAAATAGCTTAGAAATCTAGATTGCGCTTATCAAATATTATTTACAATTTATTATATAATTACGAAGATATCAAGCTTTGAAATTATTCATACAACATTTTAAAGCCTCATTATATCTTCGTAATTACATTATAAATTGTAAATGTTATTTGAGACTCGTAATCTAGATTTTCTAAGCTATTTTTCCACGTATAAAACATTACTTTTATCAAATACCGTCTACGACTGTTCAACGACAAAGATTTGTATGAAATTGACAACTCTGCCCACGCGTGTAGAATTTTAGCAACATAGCTACGAATAAGAGAATGTATAGAAGTATAAATGAAGCTCAAAAAGTGGCACCAAAAAAATTTTAACGCGTTCTAAATTTGTTCTTTAAAAATTGTAACTCGCCGCCAAAACTCATACAAAATGACATTTTTCATGGGGTGCCAAAAATGATTTCGATTTTGTTTGGAGTTACTCTTCCATATTTATTCTCTTATTCGTAGCAACATAGCCTATTTTGTATGTCGTGGTTCAATTAGTACCACTAGGTACACACAATGGGCCAATAACAATTTTTTTTAAACAACTTTAAAGTTATGCAAAATTCGTAAATGCATTGTGACAATTAGATACATTTTCTATAAATATCAGTAAAACATGTCTGGAGAGCGATTTTTGAATATCATTCGGTGAGCTCAGCAGTTTAAAATGACAAAATAACTATGGAGGTATGCATCTTTCTACTACTGATTTGACTTTGAAAAATCATACTTCAGGAGTGCGATTTTTGAAAGTCGAATCAGCAGTAGAAAGATGCATATTACCATAGTAATTTAGACATTTTCAACTGCTAAGCTCACCGAATGAGATTCAAAAATCGCATCCCTGATCTGATTCAATAGGAGAAGAACCACAGCCGTCCAAAATTTAGGTGGTTCATTGTCGACCATCCGACCATACCTCTCACATCAAAATATGTAGGTACTATCCGACATATACTGGACGTTACTAAAGCTGTTATAAGAATAAATGAGAGTAAGGCCGAGATTCAGAGACGATTTTTTCAGTCTTAGTTTGAGCTAAGTAGGGTCGAAATGTATGGATTTTGACATACGGGAGTTCGAACTATGACTTACAAATCGTCTCTGAATCTCGGCCTAAGTGTTTCAAATCTTTGTTTCTGTAATTATAAATGGCCTTAAATTTTCGTTGCTATTTGGAATGGACTGTAGAGACACTTACGTTAGGTAAAATGTTGATGTAATTTTTAAGACCTAAGCCTAAAGGAATTTGTAATAATTACCCATGATATTCTATTCTAAATAGAATAACAGACTGTCCATCCCCTTAAAGGTAATGTAGCCGTAAATCGTTAAAAGATTCACAATGTAATCAGAGAGTTAAAAACGTAATTAAATTAAAAGTGTTTTGCTTTGCTGAAATCGTTGTTTATTTAAATGTTAATCTCGAAAACTTTCAAATATATTTAGTAAAGTCCTCCGCTGCAGCCGCATCCAGATCCATAACCGCCTCCATAGCCCCCAGTACAACCGCAGTTTCCAGAGATAGAAACAGCGCCGGCAGCTGGTAGATTGCCAAAGAACTCCACAGCGCCGAGCACCGGCACCGTACCGGCGATGAGGGTAGTGCCGCCCACTCCCAGGTCACCAGCAACGGCCACTTCACCGTTGCCATAGCCGCCGTAACCACCGGCGTAGCTAGAGCCAGCCAGAGCACTTCCGAGACCGACACCGGCACCGTAGCCGCTTCCAAGACCGATACCAGCACCGTAGCCGCTTCCAAGACCGATACCAGCCCCGTAGCCAAGTCCACCAGCACAAGCGCTTCCGTAGCCAAGACCAAGTCCACCAGCAGCCAATCCGTTACCAAGAGCAATGCCGTTGCCGTAAGCTCCTAAGTTGCTGCCACATCCACACTGGCTGTACACATGCTGAAAATAAATCACGATTAGTGTCAAGTTTTAAATTCAAATCTAGTTTAGTTGAGTAATAGTAGATTACACAATGAGGGCAGGAAAGTAAGACAGGTCTCAGATCACAAATGTAATTTGATCTGAGGCTTTCTCACGAGTATTCACTGCCCAAGGTGTGTTTACTATTTTTCTCCTCGACGGAGGAGGAAAGCGGCAACTTTGTTTAGCGCATCGAGACGAAAGTTGACGCTTTCCACCCGGAGTTATTTATATTAGTTATTTATAACCATAAAAAGTTATTTATATTAGAGACTGCTAAAAATAGCTTCAATTCAAGACTATTATTAGTAGATTATTGGATCAAGATATACTTTTCACAAGTCATAACCAATTGCACAATAAACACCATCTGCGACCCGGGGTACATCGGATGAATGAATGGGTCAGATCAGAAAAAGAAAGTGAATGCAAAACAAATCCTACCTGGATCAGGTAAGCCTGGATGCAGAGCAACAAGAAAGCGAAGGTGGACATGTTGATTTGTTAGTTTACTGAAAGCTGAACTGAAAATGATTTTGTAAAGACACATTGACCTTTTATAATGAATTAAGCTGCAAATAATTCATTATCATTATTGTTGTGTAATAATATTAAACAAGTACGTGACTATTTTGAAGACATGAACAGACCATCAAATTGAACATAAATTTTGGGGATTAATTTCGAAATCGGGAAATGAAATCTGATGTACCATATTTGAGTCGTGTAGTTTAATGGTTTACTACTCGACTAAATACGGGACATCAGATTTGTAGGGTTGATAGGTTCAGCAGTTATGTATGAAACAACAGATTGTAGTTTAGAGTTTAAGCATAAGCATAGCATATGCTCACGACTATATTCCCCGAGGGGGTAGTCAGAGATATTCTGAAACCTCAGAACATCCACGTTTCACCAGTAGTACCAGAACTCTGTCCAGTGTGACGGGAGGTGAGCCCGTCGCCACTTATAATGGACAGTGGGTACAATACATGCCTCGAAATTGAAGCATGCAATGTTTTCCTTCACCGAAAAGCCAGTGGTGTTACAAATCGTACATAAATTCCGAAAAACTCATTGGTACGAGTCGGCCTGGACGGGGATCGAACCATCGCCTCCTGCACGGCAGGCAAGGTTACTCGCCACTGGACCACCACGGCTGGTAGGACTTTAAACCAACACTTGAAAATGTTTGCGTCACCCTGTATGATATACTTCATTGCTAAGAGAAGCATTATGGGCACAGAGTATCTATAGTACTAACGATGGAAACTTCGTTTACCTTCTATTCTAAATAGGAATTTTCTGGATGATACATTTATAAAAGTCAAAAGTTTTGAAAATGTGTATTTTGCTAAAATATTTTGTGATATTATAAGGTTTGCCTATGAGCACATATCTCTGAAATCCTTCTATTTTTTTCATAATAGGTGTAATATTTCTAGCAGTTTTGCAGACAAATTGGTATCGATAAATAATATTACTGAAACTCGCAATTGGCACGTACAATTTTCACAATACTTCTTCAACTCGCCTACTTACCTACTGATAACAAAAACTGCGTATAAATAGAGCGACTGGAATACTGAAAATCATTCTGCGATCAACTTCCGTAGTATTGAAACAAAATGGCATTCAAAGCTGTCCTCGTTCTCTGCGCTTCTGCCCTCTTGGTCAACACCATCTCCGGGCAATGCATCGGGTCAGCAATCAACGCTGGCTATGCCGGTAACGGCTTGGCGGGCTGCGGTGCAGGAATTGGCTTGGCGGGCTACGGTGCAGGAATCGGCTTGGCTGGCAACAACTTGGGTGGTTGCAACGCCGGTTATGGCTTGGCTGGTAACGGCTACGGCGCCAACCTTGGCAACATTGCCTCTTTGAGCGGCGGTGAGCTCGTCGTGGTCAGTTCTTCAGCTCTCGCTCCCAGTGGCCTCTCCGTCGTGTCTGAGAACACGTTGGAAGGAATCCTCAATGTTGCTGGTGCACTTCCGTTCTTGTCAGCTGTGGCTCTGGAAGGTCAAGTACCTAGCGGTGGTTCTGCTGGTGTCTCGTACAGCTGTGGCAACGGCAACATTGGCATCGTGGGTGCTAATGGCGGTGCTGCTGCTGGCGGTTTGGGATACGGCGCTGGTTTGGCTAATGTTGGCTTGGCAGGCGCTGGTCTGGCTAATATTGGCCTAGCTGGAGCTGGGTTGGCTAACATTGGTCTGGCTGGTGGTTATGGCGGTTGTGGTTGCAATGCCCTGTACTAAGTTAAAAACTAAAATGAACACGGCCATTCATATTATTATTCTCAAAATAAAAACAAAATACGCATTTGACTTTGTACTTTTCTTTAAACCATAAACTAAAATTGATATAGGTATACCTACCTGAAGTGCTTACATCATTGCTTCTTTAGTCATTACTCGTTCCCCTAATGGTATCGGTCTCCCGTCTTCAGATTCGGAGCAAGGAGATAAATAATATATAGTACCAACTACTCGTAGGTACAGTTAGCAGCAAAAAGATGTATGCCTACTCATGCAAAAGATGTATACACTTTAGTACTACGCGTAGTACTAAAGAGGATACATCTTTATACTACGACGTAGTAAAAGTGCATACATCTCTTTGCTGCTGACTGTTCATGTGACAACTCGTTATTTTTGCAGACAGTTATAATATTCCAAGAGATAAGTGTACTTTTTGCAACCATCAGTAACTACTAAACCGACTGGAGCTATGCAAGTAGACCTGGTCCATCCCTTTTAAAGGGATGCTCTACACCAGGCATGAGAAAAATGCGGCCCGATTCAATTTTAGGAATAGAAGTAGGTATATTATGTACGGTGGTCAAAATAGTGGTGAAAGTTTTAAGTCATGGTGTGAAAAATATTGGGCTCGCTTCGCTCTCTCTGTATTTTGTAAACGATAACAATCATTAAGCTAAAGTTAATCATTATAACGGGTTCTTACCGCGTTTTTATTTATTTTGGAGTTCCCGATATTTCGGCAGTGTTACAACTGCCATGATTAACTTTAGCTTATTAACCGCGTAACTCTCAAAAATTGGATAACAATATGATCGATGTAATGAGTTGAATTTCTTTTATGTTCTCTGCGGCCCACTGATTCTACTATCATATGTGGTAACCAATGACATTGATTTTGACATGCCTGCATACACCCTATGAATACTGAATCAGCCTTGCAGCTGATGGTTACCAAAAGTACACTTATCTCTTGTACTATAGGGTAGACTCCATAGCGAAAACTGATCAGTTTGATGATCTGGAGTGCGATTTTTGAATCTCATTCGCTGAGCTCAGCAGTTGTAAATGTCAAAATTACTATGGACCTACGCATCTGTCTACTGCTAATTAGGTTTTCAAAAATCATACTAAAGAAGAGCGATTTTTTAAAGTCAAATCAGTGGTAGAAAGATGCGATCTCCATATTAATTTTGACATTGTCAACAGCTGAGCTCCCCAAATGAGATTCAAAAATCGCTCTCCAGTTCACCGCTTCAGTCTGCGGTGCGGAGGGCTACCAAACGCGAGTGATGGAGCACTGGCTGTACCTACAAAATTATTTGTAATCATCCCTGATATAATTATGTTTGTAATGCTGTTGGTTTCCTTAATAAATAATGAAAAAATACAAACGAACAAAGAACCTCCTCCTTTTTTTAAATTGGTTAAAATATTAGACGATACGATCCTGCCATTTTCGGCTTTGTCCAAAAGACTACCTTGCGAAAAATAAAATTATTAAAAGATTGCCAAGAATAAGTCTATGAACTGAATGTTGTAAACCTAACAACGAATATCTAACTAAACAGGTAGTTCAAAAATTTGCTCGTGAAACATGTTGGCATATATTTTAAGTATCTTATAAAAAGTGGTCTGATTCTGTGTAGGTGACCGATCTAAAGACCGGGTTTCCCGTCACGAATTTCCTTTGATCCAAGTTGGTTTCACAATTCACGGTTTTTTTGTGACGTCAATAATTAGATTGTTTTATTTTAGCGTGAAGTGATAGACATACCTAATGATGTTAGTTTCAATAATGTCCACGTATCTATTGTGTATATTAAGTACAATAACTATCATCTATACGCAGACGACTTGCAGCTTTATCGGCATTTTAAGAATGAGGACTGTTCTGAAGCCATTGCCATCTTAAACAGGGATCTCAGTAACATCAGCAAATGGGCAAAGTCATATGGTCTCCTGGTAAATCCTCTGAAATCTCAAGTTATTATTATTGGAAGTAGTTACATGTATAATTCACTTGATCATGATAATCTACCGAGTGTTGTTTATGACGATGTGATTATACCCTTTGCAAAGAGTGTTAAAAATCTAGGTGTAATTCTTGATTGTAACTTGTCATGGTCTCGCCATATTAATGAAGTAAGTAGAAAGGTTCATTACTCGTTTCACTCTCTTAAGCTCCTCCATAGGTTTCTACCGTTGGGAACTAAAGTAACCTTGGCCCAGTCACTTCTTCTACCTCTTCTTGATTACGCTGACACCTGTTATCTTGACGCCACTGAGGAACTGCTAAACAAGCTTGAACGTCTACAAAATTTGTGCATTAGGTTTATCTTTGGATTGCGTAAATTTGACCATATATCTGAATTTAGAAAAAAATTAAAGTGGCTTCCTATCCGTCTACGGCGAGATGCACATATTGTTTGTACTTTATACAATATTTTAAACAATCCCTGCACCCCTTCATATCTTCGTGAAAGGTTTAACTACCTAGTACCACGCGGTAAGCCTTGCAGGTCAATCACATCGCTGCTTCTGGCGTGTCCCTTGCACACTTCTAGTCGGTATGGCAATTCTTTCACAGTTCATGCGGCCAGGTTATGGAATTTATTGCCGCATACAATCTGTGCCAGTCCATCGCTGGACATCTTTAAAAAGAGAGTTAAGGAGCATTACCTATCTAATTAAGTCGTAGTAGTTATATGTAAGTATATTAGTAATATAGTATTTGTAGGTTTATATTATTTATTATTCTTATTTAATATTATTATTTATGTGAGTATATAGTATATATATTTATTTATTTTTTGTATGGGTGTATCTTATATTGTTTCTTATTTTATAGGTATACATTTTATTATCTCATAATTAAGTAGATCTTTATTTGTGCGCACACTGTTTTTACCCAAACACATTGGTTTTCCTCTCACTCAACGGTTTGCTGGAAGAAAACTCTTTTAGAGTTAAGCTCGCCTTTGTACATCATGATTTATTGTAAGTTCTCATATTTATGTTGTTTTGTGTACAATAAAGAATCTAAGAATCTAAGTACAATACTTTCTTATAGTCAGGCTTTCTTTCCGGTAATCATAATATCTTTATAACCAATAATTTGTGCAACTTTGAACGGCTTTACCTACTATACCTACCGAGTGACGGATCATCACAGTTGTTGTACTGTTCGCATAACTACAGTGTATATTACAATAATATCCAATGATAATCCTTTCGGGAATCATTTGTAACGAAGTGCCGCTAGATGTCGCCACATCTGCCAGCCAAGCCGCTACGTCAAGCCCCTACCAGCCCGCCAAGCCACACGTGCCCCAGCCGGAAGCACGTGGAGTGGGGGGTGGCCAGCCAGCCTATATAAGCCACTATTTTCGATTTTTGCTGCTGTACGAAAGATAAGCCGAAACTCTGTCCGTTTACTCACCAATTAAAAAAATCAATCAGCGATCAACGAGTTTCATTCCTGAGCCTCTTCACACATAATTTATTTTGTAGCCCGGCTGTACCTACTAAACCGACTGACGGATCAACTCAGCTGTTCTTGTACAGTTCACGTCATAGCATCAGTGCATATAACAATAATATCATATGATCAGCCTTGCAGCTGATCGTCCGTTTTTTGTAACCATAACCGACTTTTGAACGGTTGTATCTCCTAATCCGACTGATGTATGATGATTATTATTTAATTTTTTTAATGGGATTACTACTCATGCAGTATCGAATTTCTGAAAAACTAAACTACCTGACTACAGTATGGATTCTATCGATTGTTTTTGGCTGTCGATAATTTGCTAATTTGCATTAGTAGGTATTTATTGTTTGTAGGTATAACAAATAAATAACTTTATATTTTTTTAATTATTTTCCTAAAACCTAGGTACCTATTTATAAATGCAATTTACTTCTGCCCTAACGCGAATCTGCCATAACGCGAATCTGTCATAACGCGAACCTGTCATAACGCGAATCTGTCATAACGCGAATCTGCCATAACGCGAATGAGCGAATATACCTACCAAAGTAAGAAAGTCTTATCAAATAAATAACTCAGTATTTTTTCTTATTATTTTCCGACTCCACTAAAACTTGACTCTTTCAAGTAGTTTTTAATAAAATGGGTATTCATAATTGCAATATAGCTAAGTAAGAAAATCTTTGTGGATTAAAGAAAATGACATAATCAGATGTATATTTTGCTTTATTTAAAGTTCGATGAAAGCTACACGTTGCAGTCTTGAATTCAGTAAAGGGCGTTGCAACCACAACCGCCAGAATATCCACCACCCAAACCAATATTACCCAGACCAGCTCCAGTCAAGCCAGCACCTGCCAGACCGAGGTTAGCCAGGCCAGCGCCGGCCAAACCAGTCCCGTATCCCAAACCGCCAGCAGTAGCACCACCATTAGCACCCACGATGCCAATGTTGCCATTGCCACAGCTGTACGAGACACCAGCAGAACCACCGCTAGGTACTTGACCTTCCAGACCCACAGCTGACAAGAATGGCAGTGCACCAGCAACATTGAGGATTCCTTCCAAAGCGTTCTCAGATACGACGGAGAGGCCACTGGGAGCGAGGGCTGAAGAACTGGACACGAGCAGCTCACCGCCGCTCAAAGAGGCAATGTTGCCAAGGTTGGCGCCGTAGCCATTACCAGCCAAGCCATACCCGGCATTGCAGCCACCCAAATTGTTGCCAGCCAAGCCAATTCCTGCACCGTAGCCCGCCAAGCCGATTCCTGCACCGCAGCCCGCCAAGCCGTTACCGGCGTAGCCAGCGTTGAGTGCTGAACCGATGCATTGCCCGGAGATGGTGTTGACCAAGAGGGCAGAAGCGCACAGGACGAGGACAGCTTTGAATGCCATTTTGTTTCAATACTACTGAAGTTGATAGCAGAATGATTTTACTATTTCTTCTATTCTATTTATATAACACTACATTTATCAGTAGGTAAGTGGGCTAATCAGAAAACGGCAATATTATGAAATAGTACTGTAAAGTACGTGCCAATTCCTTGGTGAATCTAAAGTTAAGTCACGTATCCATGTTAATTGCAATATAAAAGTGAATTAAAGGTATAAAAGGTCATCGACACTTTGATTGGCCATCAATTTCAATTCAGTTGAATACTATCGCATCAATATGTCCACCTTTGCTTTCCTTTTCCTCTGCATCCAGGCTTGCCTGATCCAGGTTAGAATTCTAATCCTAAAATAATAATTTAATCTATGTATTATTCTAATAATAAAATCTATGTTGTTCCAAAATTACGGTACTGAGCAAAGTATTCTCGTCAGATTTTATATGTTTTTTTATTAAAGTTTATTTTAATCCACTAATTTTACTTTCAGCATGTGTACAGCCAGTGCGGCTGTGGCAGCAACATAGGAGCTTATGGCAATGGTCTTGCTCTTGGTAACGGATTGGCTGCTGGTGGACTTGGTCTTGGCTACGGAAGCGCTTGTGCTGGTGGACTTGGCTACGGTGCTGGTATCGGCCTTGGAAACGGCTACGGTGCTGGTGTCGGTCTCGGAAGCGCTCTGGCTGGCTCTAGCTACGCCGGTGGTTACGGCGGCTATGGCAACGGTGAAGTGGCCGTCGCTGGTGAGTTGGGAGTGGGCGGCACCACCCTCATCGCCGGTACAGTGCCGGTGCTCGGCGCTGTGCAGTTCAACGGCAATGTACCCGCTGCCGGCGCTGTTTCTATCTCTGGAAACTGCGGTTATTCTGGCGGTTATGGATCTGGATGCGGTTGTGGTTGCAACGGTGGTATTTACTGAGGATCTCTGTAAGATTTCTTGTTTTGAAATAAACAATGAGCATAAATAGACATGTTTTGTAATTTTAATTTAAGGATTTCATAATCATAACATAATTTTCTGATTAGGTACCTAATAATTGGTACGTAGCAGATAGTTAGCTTCCTCTCTCTTTCTCTCTTTCTCTCTCTCTCGTTCTCTTTGTCTTTCTGGATGGGGTCAGCCATCCATCTTTTAATTTACTCTTCGAAATATTTTACTACATTCATGCGCGCCTCTTCGAGGGTAAGCCTGTGCTCTACAGTTGGACAAATATTGGCTGATGGTGATGGTGATGCGCATAAAAAC
Source organism: Agonopterix heracliana (assembly GCA_963693445.1). Lineage (NCBI taxonomy): Eukaryota > Metazoa > Arthropoda > Insecta > Lepidoptera > Depressariidae > Agonopterix > Agonopterix heracliana. The sequence goes on from OY856334.1 coordinate 2,706,854, forward strand.
GTTTCTAACATGCAAGTTCCAAGAGTAGTTATATGACCGAGCCAAGTCGCGAGGCCGATAGTCGAGCTACGCGTAGGAGCAAATCTCCGAAGTGAACTCCCTGGCACCTGGTGGATATGCTATCCAGGGTCAATTTGCCCGCCAAGCAAGCCGCAGGCCGAACCTTCAAAATTGCCCTAGCAGCATATTATGCCTACGTTCTTTCCAGACTCTCATATGGTATAGTACTTTGGGGAAACTGTGTACTTAAATATGGACGAATTAATGATTCTTCAAAAAAAGTGAATTAGAATAAAAGTAAACATTGACAGAACAGATTCATGAATAATAAAAGAATAGAATAGAATATTTGTTTGATTGATTGATTGATTCATGTAAACCACACTTTATAAAAAATGGAATTCTAACAATAACATCAAATTTATATTTTGGAATGTTGTAAGTTCGTACGCAAACACTCTGAGCTACTTATATTCCCCCATAAAAATTATAAAACCAAACAATCGCGGCCTAAACAAACTAAAATTACCTTTTACCACCCTAAGCATGTACAATTGTATAGGTCAGGGCCGCACTCCATGGCAATCCAAATATACAAGGTGTTTCATAAGTAACAATAAATTTTTGAAACTCTCAAGGGGGTTGTTAAGACCGTCAAACTGAACAACTTTCTCTATGGGACCAACATCGAAATCGCGAAAAAAATAATTTCATATCCCATACATATTTTAGCTCTAGTCGATTTGTAGAGTATAGAACATAAATTTTTTTTTTCCCGATTTCGATATTGGTCCCATAGTGAAAGTTGTTCAGTTTGATGGTCTACACCACCCCCTTAAAGGTTTATTTGTAGTTTTGTAACACCTTGTATAATGCTGTAGGTACCTGACCACATATAAAATGAAACAAACATAAAAAAATATGAAAACCTCCTAAAAGTATAATATATCTAGTCAAACATGTTTTTTATCCTTTTTATGAATTAAACGATTTCTTTATTGACAATAATGTACAAAAATTGACATAAATCGTATATAAAATTGAAACTTTATTGACAGACTCTACAAACTTGACAGTGTATTTCTAGTTCTTATTATAGTAGACCAAGCTCCCGATGCATTATTTCTTACCTCTCTCGGTTCCTCATCAGACGCATACTGCAGCGTTAGATAATACTTAGGAGTACAGGAATATAGAAGGTTGCCATCCCATATCCTGGAAGAACCATGTTTTTTTTCGGGTTCCGTACCTCTATTTTTGACCCAAAATTACATCATCAGGTTCCCGATCGAAATGATTACGCATCGAAAGAGACCCCTTTGGAGATCAGAACCCGCATGGGTTGACAGCCCCAACCCTGGAAGGTTCCTCAGTCAGCCACGTTTTATGAGGCCAAAAAATGGGGTAATTTACATCATCTGGTTCCCCGATGAAACTAGTGCAGATCGATAGCCCTGGTCGTGCCATTGATGAATATATAGGGTTGTCTGCTATCAGCCTGGAAGGTTTCCTGGTATGCCACCTCAAACAAACGATCTTAAAATCATCGAATGAAGGAAAATGCATGTATAACCGCTAAGATTCAAGGTACAATTAATGCAAACCGTGACATTCAGAAAAAATCTACGCACTGATATTCTCGCGCTTCATACATTTTGAAATAATAGGGTAAATGAGCCACTTGAGGTCATTCCTCACTAGTTTGCCTTTTTGCCTTTGAATAAAGGATTACCAGAGCACTGGCCTTATTACATTGCATTTATTTTGATACCTATTATAATTCTAGAGAAATCGGAAAAAGAAAATAGATTATTTTTATTTATACAACGTGTTACAAAAATACAAATAAACATTTAAGGGGGTGGTTTAGACCATCAAACTGAACAACTTTCACTATGGGACCAACATCGAAATCGCGAAAAAAAACTACAAATCTACTCGAGCTAAATATACCTATGGAATGGCAGATTTTTTTTTTCGCGATTTCGATGTTGGTCCCATAGTGAAAGTTGTTCAGTTTGATGGTCTAAACATTACCCTTAAAAGTTTTAAATGTTTATTTTTACTTTTGTAACACCCTGTATAATTACAATAAATCGCGGAAACAGGGTTCGCGAAGGCGCGTTGCGGAGAGGTATGGACAATCAAGTATAAGGGTCCGGGTTCGAATACGCACGGACGAAATGCCATGCACCAATGAGATCTACGTAAAACCGACTGCTCTCAAACTGTGAAGGAATCGTGAGGAAATCTTCCAGCATGGCGGTAAAGCCCACTTTGCGTAGCGTTGTGTCCCTTTTTTATCAATTTTGAATTTTTCTTTACAATTCTTCTTCTTATGCCTCGCCTTGTCCCGTTACACGGGGTCGGCTTTCTCAATCATGCGACGCCATTCAGGCCTTTGGTAGACATCTTGTTGGCGGAGTCCTAACGCTTTCATGTCTCTCTGGACTTCTGGACATTCGTCGACCAGGTGGTTTGAGGTCTCCCTCTTCCCCTTTTCTTTGTAGCAATGAAAAGACACTTTTTTCCTTTACAAATATGGTAAAATATGTAGACGAGCCTGATTGGCGTCACATTGTGCCGAAGATAAAGTTAGCATGTATATTTTGGTACAGTTTTCATCTTATCTTTGCGATAAACGTCGTTTGAACCATTTTGATGATGCAAAAGCGTTTTGGTATTTGACGTTGGCTTCCATTAATTTGCATGCTTTTATCGCCATGCTGTAAATGCTTAAAGAAAGCATTGACTGAGGTCTCTGCTGGCGACGTCAATGTGGCGTAATAAAAATTAAATAAAACAAATAAAATAAATAAAACAGATACAATTAATAAAATAATTAAAATGATAGTAATTTCTAAGTAATTTCTACAAATAAATAAATTGCCAATAAAATAAATAAAATACCTACTAATAAAATAAATTAAATAAAAATAAGTAAGATAGGATAGGTATAAAATAATATAAGATAAATTAACATTCAAATCATCATTTCTAAAGTTCTTTTTATAATTTTTTAAATAAACAAATTGCAAATTAAATAAATAAAATACCTACTAACAACGTAGCGCTCGTTGGCGTAGTGGAGCTTCGGTATTGGAAACGATCACCGAAGTTAAGCAACGTCAGGTCCGGTCAGTCTTTGGATGGGTGACCGTTTAGTGGTATTTCATCTCGAGCGTTTCCGTGCTTCGGAAGGCACGTTAAGCAGTTGGTCTCGGATAGTTCCGTCAAATGGCGTTGTAACTATTCGTTAAGCCAGGTCAGAGGCCCATTGGCGGCTTGAAAATTCTCTGACAGCAAGGTGACCACTAACTTGCCTCCACCAACACGCACTGGGCCCGCGTGGTGGAGTATGGCCCACTCCCTCTCACCCTTATTCGTGAGAGGAGGCCTTTGCCCTGCAGTGGGATTCTACAGGCTATAACTTAACTTTTTAACCTACTAACAAAATAAAAATAAATAAGATATATAAAATAATATAAGATAAATACACACGCTCACTTGGTCAAGATTCTGATTTTTGGATGCGCCAATTTGCATTGAAAAACACAATATGGAATACAAGTTCAGTCAAATAACCCGCCCCTTGACGATTCTGGCGCAAAGGAGCCTCTTATGCTAGCAGCGTTGCTGCCGTTCTTATCATAATCAACGCACTTGCATGGAGGGAGAATTCGAGAAAATGGCGCCTAAAGTTTTTTTTTCGTTTTTTGTTTACTCTTAAAATACTAGCAGACATTTATTATTTTTTAGTTATCGACTATATAGAACAGGCTATGAACTTTCTTTTTGCTATATTCATTTTTCTTAAATAAGAATGTTTCATATAAATAAACCCCAAAATGTTGTTTAGAATTGTAAACATAGATTAATTTGTCTGTATTTCCTAAGCATAACCATCGCATGTGTTACAATTGCGTGGCTTATGTCTAGGAAATGCAATTACGTCACTTATGCCTAGGATAAATATTATAAATCAATTAATATGTCCTAGACATCACCAACGCAACTAGCGCAAGTGCGATTATTATACCTGGGAATCAATAGCAGAGGGAGCAAATACGTTGGCAAATACGTTCTTTATGACTAGTAAGAAGGTCACGGTCAAGGTTACATAATATGAGATGAAATAAAAAAAAACCTCCTCTTTAAATAAACCTTTTTGTCGCATCAGCAAAAAAATTAACAAACAAAGAAAGTATCCTTCAAACAATGAAAGTATCTCCTGAAAGTATCCTCATGGAGGAAAGGCGCGAGATGATTCTGCAGTCTTCAGATGATGCGAATAGGTACCGGCAGCTCAATAATAATGCAGATTTCAAAGTCTGTAACTTGCGACCTGCGTCGGTTTAACACCGAGCGTATTAGGGAGGCTATAGAGCGGAACAAAGGCTCCAAAGTCTTCGCAAAGGATCTGTCTATTGGGCAAAGCCAGCTATCAAAGCTGGTGACTGAGGATGGCAGAATCATATCGTTGAAGCCTGAGCTTCTGAGAGAGGTTGAGAAATTCTATGGACAGTATGGTGGATGGTATGTATACACGTCAACCCGGAGACCCGCTACAAATCAGGCTAAAACAACGCGGGTGATGACGCTATTACGGCCGAGCTTCTGAAGGCGGGTGGAAAACCGGCTCTGAAGGCCCTTCAGAAACTGTTCGATTCCGTCATACTCGAGGGAAATACGCCGCAGGCATGGAACAGAAGTCTGGTGGTGCTCTTCTTCATAAAGGGTGATAATGCCCTGCTGAAGAACTATAGGTCCATCTCCCTTCTTAGCCATGTCTACAAGCTGTTTTCGAGAGTCATTACGAACTATCTCACGCGCAGGTTCGACGACTTGCAGCCTCCCGAACAGGCCGGCTTTCGAAGGGGTTTTAGCACCGTGGACCACATACATACGCTCCGGCAGGTGATAAAGAAGACCGAAGAGTATAACCTACCCCTTTGCTTGGCGTACGTGGACTACGAGAAAGCCTTTGATTCGATTGAGACTTGGGCTGTACTGAAGTCTCTTCAGCGATACCAAGTAGACTAACGGTAGGTACATCGAGGTGCTAAAATGCTTGTACAAAAACGCATGTCTATGTCAGTTCGACTACAGTACCAGAACTCGAAACTTATCCTAATGCAGTGAGGTGTGAGGCAGGGAGACGTTATATCTCCGAAACTGTTTACCGCTGCACTGGAAGATGTTTTCAAGGTTCTGGACTGGAAAGGGCTAGGCATCAACATAAACGGCGAGTACATAAGTCACCTTCGGTTTGCCGATGATATAGTCATCATGGCGGAGACTATGGAAGAGCTCAGTTGAATGCTCGATGATATTAGCAGAGCCTCCGAACGAGTTGGTCTGAAGATGAACATGGACAAGACAAAGATCATATCAAATGTCCATGTTGAACCCACTCCTGTAACGATTGGAAACTCTGCGCTCGAAGTTTTTGACGATTATGTTTACGTGGGACAAACTATTCAGTTAGGTAGGTCCAACTTTGAAGAAGGTTCTCGAGTGGCGGCCGCGTACCGGAAAGCGCAGCGTAGGGTGGACCGACGACCTGGTGAAGGCGGCGGGAAAACGCTGGATGAGGGCAGCACAGGACCGGTCGTTATGGCGATCCTTGGGGGAGGCCTATGTCCAGCAGTGGACGTCCAGCGGCTGAGATGATGACTCAAAAACTGCTGGACCGATTTTGATAAAACTTCATGTGTATGAAAGTTTATGAACAGAAATAAAACATAGGATAGTAACTTTCTCTTTTTCTGGCTGATGCGGGTAAATTACAAGGTTTATTTAAAGAGGGCAAGTTTTTTTTATTTCGTCTTATATTATGTAAGTGACCTTCTTACTAGTCATAACGAACGTATTTGCCAACGTATTTGCTCCCTCTGCTATTGATTCCCAGGTATAATAATTGCACTTGCGCTAGTTGCGTTGGTAACGTTTAGGATCAATGTTTATGATTAGTAATATTTTTTGTCTAAGCAAATAAATTCTAAACATAACAATCGCATGTACTCAAATATGATGTTTATGACTAGTAGAGGTTAAGTAAATTATCTATAAGTTACCACCAAGAGTAACGTAACAGTCAAGTGCGTTGATTATGCTTAGAATTTATTATTATTGTTAACTGTGACAATCCTAGGCAAAACAACCGCATGCGATATTCCGGTGCTTATTATTAGTAAGTGTGAAGAACCTTTTGAATGACTTACTAAATTAAGTATCATAATGGCTATCACGTGGTATATGTTTAGTATACCTATGGAAAGTTTGCAAGTGCGACAAATTTGCTTATCAAAAAACCACATTTAAAATAAGAAAATCAAAAATTGGATCAGTTATGCTTGTAGATCGCTTTACGCTGATTCCAAATATGCCCATAACTAAATTTTGCCAAAAATGTCGATTGCGCTGATTATGATAAGGGCGGCAGAGAGGAGGAAAGCGACAACTTCATTTAGCGCAGCGGGACGACAATTGACACTTTAGGGGATAAAATAAAATAAAATTATTGTTTCAATCTAATTATCATTCTATAAATCAGTTGGGGTGTATGAGGTTTTGCGCTTATTCATTAACACGTTGTATATCTCGCTCGAGATACAAACATCGTAACGACTTACTTTGTGTGGGTGTTTTGTTCTACTTTAAAAAGTTTTCCAACGACATCTCACTCGATTTATTTAAAAACTTCCAAACCCCATTTTCGTTGTGTGGAAAAAAAAAAAAAAACTTAAACTATCACATTCCTGTTTTTGGTTTACTCTTAGGTAATTATCTCTCTTTCTTCTTCTTCTAACTTTCAATTCAATAGGTGCAATACTGAGCGAATAGGTAATTGAGGTGGGGCATACAGACAGACAGACGGACAGACAGACATAATGGCCGAAACTGTTAGGGCCGACTACACTCCTGCCTTGAATGATGTTAAATCTTGCAACCTATCTTAATTTTACTTCAGAAATATTAATACGCAATAAAAATGTTTTTTAAGAAAATGTTTGTTTATTTTATTTATTTTATTCCTCAGTAGACACCACCATTGCAAGCGCAGTTGCACCCAGATCCATGTCCTCCATAACCACCTCCATAAGCGCAGTTCCCTGAGATAGTAACCGAGCCGGCAGCCGGTACATTGCCGTTGAACTGCACAGCGCCGAGCACCGGCACCGTACCGGCGACGAGGGTCGCACCGCTCACTGGCATTTCACCGACGACGGCCACTTCACCGTTGCCATAGCCACCGTACCCGCCGGCGTAGCTAGAGCCAGCTACAGCGCTTCCGAGACCGATACCAGCACCGTAGCCGCTTCCAAGGCCGATACTAGCACCGTAGCCAGGTCCACCAGCACAAGTGCTTCCGTAGCCAAGACCAGGACCACCTGCAGCCAATCCACTACCAAGGGCAAGACTGTTACCACCGCAACCGCATTGACTGTAGACGTGCTGGAAATGGAGATTTCGATTTAAAAAATGTTGCAATTTTTTTTAAAAGTTAGGTTTCGTCCAGAGATCTACAGCATCATGAATTTGGTTTCATTGAAAGGCTCTTACAGCACTCAGATCTAAAATTATAAATGTCTAAGGAGAAACCCTAAGTAGCATTTCTTTGAAAAGTATTCTAACCTGAATCATGAAAGCATGAACGCAGAACAGAAGAAGTGCGAATGTAGACATGATAGTGTTTAGACTTGACGCTAAATTGATGATTCATTTAATTAGCACAGAGTTTTATACTAGCATTCAGTATCAATATTATTTTTGCAATATCATTAAGGTTTGCAAAAACGAGATATTGGCGAAGACATTCGAAAGATTGGCACGTACTTTACATAAGTGTTATTGCTATTTTCTGATTAGCCCACATAGCGAAAACTTTGCATAAAAAGAACGACAGAGATACGAAAAATCATTCAGCTATCAACTTTCGTAGGAATATAACAAAATGGCATTCAAGGCTATCCTCGTCATCTGCTCTTCCGCCCTCTTATTCAACACCATATCTGGACAGTGCGTTAAACCTGTTAACATTGGCTGTGGCGGTAATGGCTTGGCGGGCTACGGTGCAGGACTCGGCTTGGCGGGCTACGGTGCAGGACTTGGCTTGGCTGGCAATAACTTGGCTGGCTGCAACGCCGGGTATGGCTTGGCTGGTAACGGCTACGGTGCCAACCTTGGCAACATTGCCTCTTTGAGTGGCGGCGAGTTCCTCGTGACTAGTTCATCTCCGTTTGCTCCCACTGGCCTCTCTGTTGTGTCTGAGAACACTTTAGAAGGAATCCTGAGTGTTGCCGGGGCAATGCCATTCTTGTCCTCTATTTCTGTGGAAGGTCAAGTACCTAGTGGTGGTGCTGCTGGTGTCTCATACAGTTTTGGTAATGGCAATGTTGGCATCGTGGGTGTTAATGGCGGTTCTGCTGCTGGCAGTTTAGGATACGGCGCTGGTCTCGCTGGGGGTATCGCCGGGGCTGGCTTGGTTGATGCTGGTCTGGGATGTGCTGGTCTGGGTAATGCTGGTCTGCCAAGTGCTGTCGCTGGTGGACTATCTCTTGGTGGTTGCGGTTGCAATTCTTGTTACTGAAATCAGTTGACAATATCTATAAGTTGTGAATATTAATAAATATTTAATTTCCTAGAACGTTTTTTACTAAACCTTTTTTAACCTAAGTATCACAAACCGTCTTCCAAGGCTTAACATGACCAAACATTTTATTATTATTATTATGTGTAAGAATAATTTGATTACAGGGGAATACGAAAAAAACTTTTGAAAAAAAAACAGAAATGTAGTACCTACCTACCCAAGTTATGAAGAAAACATTTTTTCCCGTACCAATTTTTTTTTAATCCAGTTGGGTACGTCTTGTCCAATGAAACGAAACTCCGATAGAAACTAAGTCGATCTAATGCCTCTGTCTCGAGATAATCTGCGCTCAAAGACAAAAATAGGGCGCCCCTTTCATTTTCGAGGTGGTCCCTAACTTACAGTACCTATATGACAGGCTTGGAGGTTCTGAGTTTTCAGAATATCTCTGACTAGGGTCCTTTGGGGAATATCAACTATTGTTTACTAAATTATTGTACAACACAAAAAATGAAGAATTTCAATCTTCAGTCATTTATTTATCAATTATAATTTGATATTCTTCAGTAATTGCAACCACAAGCGCAGTTTCCAGAAATGGAAACTTGTCCGTAAGCTGGCACATTGCCGTTGAACTGCACAGCGCCGAGCACCGGCACCTGACCGGCGACGAGGGTGGTGCCGCCCACGGGCAGTTCACCAGCGACGGCCACTTCACCGTTGCCGTATCCACCGTACCCGCCGGCGTAGGCAGCGCCAGCACCATAGCCAATACCAGCAGCACCGTAACCAAGTCCACCAGCCAGAGGGTTTCCGTAGCCAAGGCCGAGACCAGCAGGACCAATGCCAGCAGCGCCAAGTCCTATGCCGTTACCAGCTAATCCATTGCCGTACAAACCGGCACCAGCGCACTGGCTGTATACATGCTGAAAGATACAAAATAAAGACACTTTTAGTATAATAATTAACGTAGAAGATTAGACAAAAACAATTAAAAGTAAGAGTTCCGTAGGGATTAAAATTAGGTCCAACTTTATTCCTTATCTACATATATGAAGATCATCTAGCAATTTAAATTAGTTATTTTAGTGTGATTCATATTATGAGTAGGTATAATTTCCAAGCCCAATTTCGCATAAGCATAAAGCATAATGTTCTCGACTATATTCCTCGAGTCAGAGATCTTCGAAAGATTCTTAACATCTAAGTTTCACTCTAGTACTAAAACTTTTCCATTGTGACGGGGAATGAGCCTTTCGAAACTTATAATGGACAGTGTGGGTAACTAGCAGTGGGTAATAAAAGGGAATATTTTTGAAGTAAAACTTCTTTACACACGCTTGACTTGGGGAGTAAGCTGGTGAATAGGGTGGAGAATAGTGACGAGAGCGTTAAGAAAAGTGATCGGGCGAGGCGAACGGAAGTTTTGATTTGGATGTTGACTAGTACCTGCACCAAAGTGTCAGAAATCACAAAAAGGAATACATTTTAGGGGTTTGTGCCACAGGCTTCCTTTACTGTATCCATCCATAGTAGATACTTGTAATGTTCATAACCTCTCCTTTTGTCTGCAAGTTTTCTACGCCCATTTTGATCTTAGTCGAATACTTTTTTCCCTAAATACTTTAAAAGCTAACTTCCCCAAGTAGTCAAGATTATATTTAATTGAACGTACCTGGATCAGGAAAGCCTGGACGCAGATCAACAAGAAAGTGAAGGTGATCATGTTAGAATAATACTATTTCAATGATTAGACTGAAAATAATGATAATGTTAACATTCATAGGCCTTTTATATCAAAATAATTTGTTATATTATTTTGCAATTCAGTTGTGTAATAAAAACGTGTTGATAACGGTTTGACAAAATATAATCACATCAAATTATTACTATAAGGTATTGGTGATCTTCAGATATGTAGATAAGGAATAAGGTGGGACCTAATTTTGTTCCCTTAGGAACTCTAACTTTTAATGGCATTAAAAACTGGTATTAACAATAGGTATTAAGATATCGATCGTCATGTACACACGGCGACACAACAAGCTACACAAAACAAACATAAGCTGGCCCCGCAACACTATATATACGTTATTATACCTACGCGAGGCCAGCTTATTTTGGTTTTGTGTAGCTTGATGTATCGCCGTGTGTACCGTATAGTAAGATAATTAAGTAAGATAAACGGCATGCCGCCGTGTGTTTGGCTAGAATAGCATCAATAGACGGTTGTCGTAAGAGGCTACTATAATCGCTTTAACATCGTCAATGTCTCCGATGATGCAGACCTTCCAATGCGGTGGTAGAGTCAAAAAATTACAACAGAAAGCTATCTATGTGATATAATATTGAATAAAAATATCGTCCTTGCATTTCCAACTACCAACTATCTTTTGAGGTGCTCCTGCTGTGGCAAGGGTCACTTTTAACATACCTACTGAATATTGAGAAAATTTTATCTTACAATCACAAAATAGGTACTTTATTCAAATGCTTTGTACAATTCAATCACTATTAGCAATTAGGAAACTTACACGCGTGTGAGTAAATATGCGTATAAACTCTGTTATCGATGGAAAGAAGCATCATGCAGATGGCACGTACAAATTTTCACAATTTGATTGCTATACTTTTTCATTTCGCCTATAGTATTTCTGATTGTTGTATAAAATACATTAGAAGCCTCACTGAAAATCATTCTACCTTTGTAGTTGAAACAAAATGTCGTTCAAATCTATACTTCTTTGCGCTTCAGCTGTCTTGATCCAGACTATCTCTGGACAATGCATCGGCTCAATATCCAACGGTCTCGGTAACGGGCTATACCTGGCTGGCAATGGCGGTTATGGCAATCTTGGCAACAGCTACCTCGGCAACGGTTATTCTGGCTGTGGTGGACTTAACAATGGACTGATAGCCCAATCAAGCGGAGGCGCTCTCGGGATCTCAAGCGCTTCTCCCTTCGGTCCTAATGGTCTTTCCGTCTTATCCGAGAACGCTATTGAAGGTGCTCTTGCTGTCTCCGGTGCGCTTCCATTCTTGGCAGCTGTTGGTCTGGAAGGACAATTACCCAGCGTCGGATCAGCTGGTGTTTCTTACAGTTGCGGTAATGGCAACGTTGGTATTGTGGGAGAGAATGGCGGTGCTGGTTTGGGCTATGGAGCTGGATACAACAGTTTAGGACTAGCTAACGCTGGCTTGGTTAACAGTGGTTACAGTAATGCTGGTTACGGTAATGCTGGTCTGGCTAACTTGGGTCTGGGTAATGCTGGTCTCGGTCTGGCTGGTGGTTATGGCGCTAGAGGTTGCGGTTGCGGGTACTGAAAATGGTAGGTGTCTCCTGTAAAAAATATTGACAAAATAATGTATGTTGTGGAATCTGATCTTGAAATAAATAATTGTGAAACGTTTATTTTACTATCTTTTCTTTTTTAAGTTAATGACTTGTGATGAATTGTACAAAAACTAGCTATGACAATTAGAATTATTAGTGGCTCTATTATGTTTATTATGTCAACGATGTCAAGTCTGCACAATGTGCTTACCAATCTTGCTATTGTTGGGTAAAGTTCCCAACGTGTGCTCTTTGCTCATCAGAGGGACATGTGGAGAAAATTTGAGAGACACTAGTGTGTCTCTCCAATGTTCTCCACGTGTCAAATAGAACGATAAATTACATAATATACGCATTTTTACATATACGCAAATTGCATAATTTTTTGAAGCTACCTCTCCATTGGAACGTGTTGTCGCTGTAGAGAAGATGCAGCCAGAAACTCTACAACATAACACGACTTAAAGACTATTACAATATAAATTATTAAGCTAAGTTTATGTATACAGGGTATAAGGAAAAGTATCAATAACCTTTAAAACACATACTCTACCCATCAAACTGAACAACTTTTACTAAACAAAAACGAAAACAAAGTATGGGAGCAAATCTGCTGCTCCATGCGTTTGAGTCGAGTAGGTATTGCAGTTTAGTATGGAACAGATGAGTTTTTTTTTGCGCTGATAGGTTTGCTCCCATAGTACAAGTTGTTCAGTTTGATGGGTAGAGTATGTGGTTTAAAGGTTAATGATACTTTTCCTTACACCCTATTATATATAGTTTTTGAAGGCAAGGCTATAACAAAGCCAGTAGGTAGTACATGATTATTACCCAAACCATACTTAAACTACTTAGATGTAAAGACATGACTATATATTATAAATAACTGCCGCTCATTTTGTATCTAAATGTTAATACTAATGCTGATCCTCTCCGACCAGGCCCTGAGTCTAGTGTGGGATCACAGCTTAAAACTTTTATTGTATTATCTATACAATGTGCTAGGTATAGGTAATCTAAGGTTGTTAATCATAATCATTACGAGTCCCGAAAACCTGTATCACACGTTGGTTCAATAAATATTTAGTATTTTGTATTTTGTATACAGTAATATAATTATATAGTCTATTTAATTAAATAATTGATATTATATACTTAACTATAAGTTAGTGACACTCAAACCTAAGCATTTTGATCATTTATCTAATCATCCAGTTTATAATATGCTTCTTTATTTATCACAAGTATCACAAGACAAGTGCGTAGCACCCTCAATCGACGGAAGTGCATGAAGAGATGTATGAATGTGAATGAGGCTAAAGAGGTGTGTCAGAGTCGTAGCGTGTGGCGGTCCGTGGTCTCTGCCTACCCCCATGGGACAATGGTCTGAGCTTATGGTATGTATGTATTTTATTTATCTGAGATTTAAACATGTTTTCGGAAAGATTCAAAATGGTCTCGGGGAGTTTATGATAACAGCGTATACTCATGGATCATGAAAGACGTATTAACCCTACTAAGCCGAAAGTGTGAAAATATCCGTATATTTGGGCCATAGGTTCAGACGAATATTTTCTATGACAAACGCTGATTGCCCAGCCTTCCGAAAAGTCCTTGTGTCGTATTTTCGATTAAAATGAATTAAGCTAAGTACCTTTATTAGATTTTTTTAACGATTTCACTACTTATATAAACTAATTGTGAATATGTGAGTATAAATACAAGAAATCGGAAACTAATTTAAATTCCTTCTAAAACGAGAAAAATGATTAAAAATATACGTCATCTCTGTGACGATTTTCTATCGCGTGAAGTAATCCAATCCAATCGGGTATGAACTCTGAATCATGAGGTCCGGGTTCGAATCCGCACGGACAGCATGCCAATAAGTTTTTCTACCTTATGTACGTATTTACCGATTGCTGTCAAACGGTGAAGGAAAACATCGTGAGGAAACAACCTGCATAGGTATGTAGAAGAAGAAATTCTGATGCATATGTGAAGTCTACCAATCCGCATTGGGCACGCGTGGTGGACTAACGCCCAAACACCCTCCTAGAGTGTAGCCATGTGCCCTGCAGTGGGACGTCTTTATTTATTTATTTATTGATTTCTTAACGATTGTTACATTATTCAAAGGTAGGTTACATAATTTTTAAGTTAAAGCTAAATGCACAACCACTTATAAAGAAATACAGCATGCAATAAAGTAGAGCAACATATTAAAAGTACTTTAATCGGAATGGTTTCTGAATAGTGCAGAAGATTTAAGTTTACTTACTATCTAACATTTTAGCGAACTTTACTTTAAGCGTATGCTAGTTGATACGATGATGAATTAACAGGATGGTAATTATGAACTAAGGATGTTTTTGCGAAGCTTCCATATGGAATCATGAAAGATGTCGGTGGAAACACTATGAGTGTTGTACAGTTTACACAAACGAGCTACTGTAGAACTTGCACCCAAAACCGTTCTCCTAAGTGATGATGATGATGATGATTAATCACGCCGACAAAGAGGTAAAACAAAATCTTGACAAATATTTTTTTAGATTACCTCCCCAACACGAAAAGTGGGGATGCAATTTTTTTCCCTCATCTATCCCACGGTGTGGGCTTTGGGGTATCGTTGGATAGGTCTTTTAAAAATATTGTGGGTGTGGGAAGACCATTTTCGATTTGCGGGTTCCACGACAGATTAGCAAGTCATCCCCCAGGCTCGCTGGACTTCGTTGTCTAGTGTAGTGAATGATCGCCACTGTTGATCCTGGTTTATAGGAGTTATAGGCAGCGGTGGGAATGTGTGGAGGGCCTATGTCAGATTTAAAAAAAGCTTCCCCACAAAATATAGATCTCGCTAAACATCCGGCGCACCATTGACAAGCATCAAGCTTATAAGGGCTCGTCCGCATAGCGATTTTTAATCGCGCGAATGATGTGAATGTGATAACTTAGGATAACTTCTGACAAGACTCTTATGTCAAGACACTAAGTACGAAAATTGTTTATTTCACTCGTCTTCCTATGCTGTTTACCGCTAAAACGACCTCCCACACTCTACTTTCACATAGGAAGACGCGTGCAACAAGCAATTTTCGTACTTAATGTCTTGACATAAGTGTCCTGTCAGAAGTCATCCTAAGTTATCACATTCACATCATTCGCGCGAATAAAAATCGCTATGCGGACGAGCCCTAAAGCTAGTTGGCAAATCTCTGCTCCACGAATCACGATGGTAAAGGTATGTAGTAATAGAGACTCTTCCTTATGCTGTGGTAAAGAAAGCATTTCAATCCTAACGAAAGGGACGCGCAACCGCGACAGGCGACCACGACCCATCTTCAACATCAGCCGTAATCCCCACTGCTGGGTATAGGCCTCTTCACTTTCACGCCAACCAGAACGGTCCCCCGCTAGTCACATCCAGTTTCCGCCACGACCAACTACTCTGTATGAATTTATTATGAAGCACTCACAAACACCTTCCAATCCTAGCGACTGCATCGCGCGACCTTTATTCATACAGAGCAGTGGGTTGTGGTCGATGTAGGATTAAGTAGGAGTATGACATGCCATCTACTCGATGATAGAAGAAGAAAATAAGGAGAGTCGTAATAACACAAGATTGGTTTTTCATTTATCAAAAAATATTTTTATTTTCATAACGTTAAATTTTGTTCTTAATACAATCAACAACCACATCCACTTAAACCGATCCCACGGCCAGCCAGACCAAGGTTACCGAGACCCAGACCAGCATTAGCAAAGCCAGCGTTACCCAAACCAGCACCATAGGTGGATCCGAGACCGTAGCCCAAACCAGCTCCGAGACCCTCACCCACGATGCCAACGTTGCCGTTGCCGCAGCTGTACGAGACACCAGCAGCACCAGCAGTAGGTAGCTGTCCCTCCAGACCGACGGCCCCCAAGAACGGCAGCGAACCAGCTACGGCGAGGGAACCTTCAATACCGTTCTCAGATGCGACGGAGATGCCATTGGGAGCGATGGGTGAGGCACTGGACACGGCGAGACCGCCGCCGCTGGAAGCAGGGATTGAGTAGCCGAGACCAGCACCGCAGCCAGCCAAGCCGTTACCAGCCAAACCGTAGCCAGCCAAGCCGTTACCAGCCAAGCCGCAGCCACTCAAGCCGTTGCCAGCCAAACCCAAACCGTAAAGTCCGTTACCGAGTCCGCTGTTCAACACACTACCGACGCATTGTCCAGAGATGCTCTTGACCAAGAGCACTGAGGCGCAGAGGACGAGGATAGCCTTGGATGACATGTTGTTTGAATGCAACGAAGTTGACTTGTGAATGATATCTGAATATTGTGATGTACTTTTATACGTTTAATAAATTGTGTCAACGTGTTAAACAATGCGAGTTTGATAAATATTGCGTACAAAAAAATCTGTTATCATTATCAATAGAAATTACTCCAAAAATGTACCTATAGGTAGGTACGCATACGCATTATTATAAAGGTTGCAATAATGAAGATAAAGCGCTTACGCACTTTTTCTATTTTAATGATAATAATAAATAAATTCCATTCTTTTCCCGATAGTTACAAAATTGGCATCTGGAAAAGTATAAAAGGTTTAGTCAACTGAAAACATTTATTCAGTATTCAGCATTTCGTTGAAAACATACAAACAAACATGTCTACTTTCGCTTTTTTGCTGCTCTGCATCCAGGCTTGCCTGATCCAGGTAAACTACAAACAGAAACCTGGTGATATGGTCATTTGTATCTGGTTTCACCAATTATCATTTCTGATTGATTTTACATACATACATACATATGCTCACGACTATATTCCCCGAGGGGGTAGTCAGAAATATTCTGAAATCTCAGAATATCCACGTTTCACCAGTAGTACCGAAACTGTCCAGTGTGACGGGGGGTGAGCCCGTCGCCACTGATTGTAACACCACTGTCTTTTCGGTGAAGGAAAACATCGTGAGGAAACCTGCATGCTTCAATTGGTGGTGACGGGCTCACCCCCCGTCACCACTTGTAATGGACAGTTGGTACAATACATGCCTCGAAATTGAAGCATGCAGGCTTCCTCACGATGTTTTCCTTCACCGAAAAGACAGTGGTGTTACAAATCGTACATAAATTAACAATTAGTTAAATAGCAATTTTTCTAATTTATGATTATATGGATTATGTTTTATTTTAGCATGTGTACAGCCAGTGCGGTTGTAGCAATGTGGGAGTCCTGGGCAATGGATTGATCGGTAACGGTATTGGTTTTGGCACCGCTGGTCTTGGCGGTATTGGCTACGGGAACACTCTGGCTGGTGGACTCGGCTACGGAAGCTACGGCGCTGGCTACGCTGGCTACGGCGGCTACGGAACTGGTACCGTGGGAGTCGCTGGTGACCTGGGAGTGGGCGGCACCACCCTCATCGCCGGTCAAGTGCCGGTGCTCGGCGCTGTGGAATTCAACGGCAATGTACCAGCTGCCGGCGCTGTTTCTATCTCTGGAAACTGCGGCTGCGGTTGCAACGGTTTCGTCTACTAAATTATTTAAAATCTGATCGCTCTCTTATCATGAACAAAAATAATTATTTGTCAATATTAGGTACACCATTTTCTTTGCATCATTCCTACTTAGTGCGTTCACACACGATGACGCATTGATGCAGCGGCAGACGTCAATCCGTCATTTGTGAAGCAAGCAGTTGTATGAAACCGCACGTAGAAGCACACACGGTGACGCATTGACGCACCGGGTGTGGTTGTCTGCTGTTTACGTAATATATCTTACTGAATATCGTACCAATGTGTGTACATGGACATACTGTTTTAGTAAACAACTGTTCCATGAAATAAAGTAACTATTCTGTCGCATGTTGTCAACAGTTGAGGACTAATCCATTAAAATAAGAAGGCTTAAAAGAGTTATATGCAGGTTCTGACCCGAGCATTTGTCTTGCGTAGTGTTTGCGCGTCGCGTTTTTGCCTGTCAGGAGGCTCGGCAATCTTCAATCTCTTCTCGTTCTGTATCAAAAACAATCCCTGAGATTAGGATAGACACTCCTACAAACTACTTGACACTGGCGGAAATGAAGTGCTAACGCATAAGCAAAAGTCCATTAATGATCAATAAAAAAATTAAAAAGAATCCTTAAAAAAATAATCTTATGAGAAAATTAGGACAACAAGAAAAACTTGAATAATATAGACAATGCATTTAATTTTGTTTTATTATATTCATGAGAGACAAGGTTCAGATTTCGAATCTTTTAGTAGACTAAACCATTGCAGCCACATCCACAGTTTCCAGATATAGAAACGACACCAGCAGCCGGTACATTTCCGTTGAAATCCACAGCGCCGAGCACCGGCACCTGACCGACGATGAGTGTGGTGCCAGCCACTCCCAGGTCACCGGCGACTCCAACGGTACCAGTTCCGTAGCCAACGTAGCCAGTGTAGCCAGCGCCGTAGCTTCCGTAGCCGAGTCCGCCAGCCAGAGCGTTCCCGTAGCCAATTCCGCCAGCCAGAGCATTCCCGCAGCCAATACCGCCAAGACCGGTGCCAAGACCAAGACCGTTACCGATCAATCCGTTGCCAAGGACTCCCACATCGCTGCAACCGCACTGGCTGTACACATGCTGTAAATAATACAAAATTAATCATAATTCCAAAAAAATATAGAAATAAAAGAGAATTTAATAGGCTTCGCGCTTTACTCCAGTAAAAATACGCGTCGAAAGGAAATAATTTATAATAAGCAATTTTTTTTGCTAGATAGTTTATACAAATGATATTAAGATACTTTATTAACGAATCCCACTAAATTTCGTATTTTTAGTTTTTAGTACTAAAATGTAAATTTTTTATTTATAGTGTCAGATTTCTTTCTTTTTTAATTTTTATTGTTTGTTTTAGGTTATGAGTTTACATACACTGTGTAAATTTTGTACTAAACTTGATTTGTTCGTAATTTCAACATATTTAAAAACTAAGGTTCCGGGGTGATTTTTCGTTGGATTTACTTGTAATATAAAAGAATACAAATGAATTTAACAAATGGCATAAAAAAATTGTATATACTATTTTTTTTTCAATTTTACATGATTTTTTTACTTTGCTATAAAAATTTTAGGAGGATTTTCAATCTAAATGCTAACTAGAATAATAATCTAAAATATGAAAGAAAAAAACCGGCTATTATAAATTATTTACATTCGCCATACAAGCGACCCGTAACTTTACTGGAGTACTTTTAAAGAAGACAAAACTGATTTGAGACACATTGAACGGACAAAAACACGAATTGCGGACGCAGAACAATTTTATTGGTACTGAATCTAATGACTGACTGCTAATAGAACAAGGGTAGCGAAATGGCGGCCAATTAAGAGAATATTATTCCGAGAGCGAAAATGCGTGCTGCATACAAACGTAGTAAGGTGATATTTTCAATACTAACCAATTAAAGTCAATGAAATTTTGCAGAAACAATCTAGAAAGAAATCTCTATGCTTCTATAGAGTCAGATTTTCGATCATCCTTTTATACTTGGTTGCACAAGATTAAACTAAACACTTGACGTGAGAAAGCGGCGACTTTGAAATTCTTTGATAAGTAAATAAAGTTTTATCAGAACTCAAATTGTTAAATAATTCTCAGAATTTTCAATGGGTCACGTACTTGAAATATAATGTTGATTAGAATTTAATTTTCACTGGGTAATTGTTACAAAAAGATTACAGGATTTTTCAGTATAAAAGAGAAGCCGATGTTCCGATAATCATTCTACAGTCTCATCTCGTAGTATTCAAACAACATGTCATCCAAGGCTATCCTCGTCCTCTGCGCCTCAGTGCTCTTGTTCAAAAGCATCTCTGGACAATGCGTCGGTAGTGTGTTGAACAGCGGAATCGGTAACGGACTTTACGGTTTGGGTTTGGCTGGCAACGGTTTGGGTGGCTGCGGCTCGGCTGGTAACGGCTTGGCTGGCTACGGCTTGGCTGGTAACGGCTTGGCTGGCTGCGGCGCCGGTCTCGGCTACTCAGTCCCTGCTTCCAGCGGCGGTGGTCTCGCCGTGTCCAGTGCCTCCCCCATCGCTCCCAATGGCATCTCCGTCGCGTCTGAGAACGAGATTCTTGGTTCCCTCGCCGTCGCTGGTTCGCTGCCGTTCTTAGGCGCCGTCGGTCTCGAGGGACAGCTGCCTACTGCTGGTGCTGCTGGTGTCTCGTACAGCTGCGGCAACGGCAACGTTGGCATCGTGGGTGAGGGTCTCGGTGCTGGTTTAGGCTACGGTCTCGGATCCGCCTATGGTGCCGGTTTGGGTAACGCTGGCTTCGCCAATGCTGGTCTAGGTATCGGTAGCCGTGGTCTCTCCGGGCTTGGCGGATGCGGCTGTAACGCTCTGTACTGAAATGTTTTACCTGACACAATAAATAAATAATGATTGCATTAAAAAGAGTTTGTTTTACATATCACACTATTTCAAATACTTTGTTAACGAAAATTAATGGTTACGACCGTTTCACCTATTCTGGGATGTATCTGAAGATTTTATCTTTACCTTCCTACCATTCAAGGTTTTCAAGTGGAATCTATTCCGTGTTTCAAGGCCTCCGCACATTGCAGCGATATTATCGAGCGACACTATCGACAGCGATATCGCGACACCTTACACACTGCAGCCATTCCGCGATTCGCGTCACGCATGCGCCCCACCACTGAATGTAGTCGAAAGAGTTGCGATAATATCGCGGCAGTGTGTGGGATCGAGAGCGTCCCCATACAAAATGTACTGGAAATAATTATCGCAAAATCGCAGCGATATTATCGCTCGATAAAATCAGTGCAATGAGCGGAGGCCTTTAATCACACATTATGAGGTGTAGTTATGAAAAGTGACCGTAAAACGCATACCTCTCTGAGGGCTATAACTTCTAAGGATATTATGGAAAATAATTAAAACTAGTAGCGATCAGCAGAAGAAGGTGGCGCAATTGTTACCATATAATAATTATATTGATTTAAATATTTTCTTCAGTTCTTCTTCATAGAAGTTGGACAACGTTTTCAACTTTTGGCGGGATTTCTTCGGGAATAAGTGAAATATTTCTACAACGACAACATTACAGATAATATAATTAATACAATTGATTATACTATTTCATTCGGAATAAAATGGTCTTTTTATTGTTATTAAAGCAACAATTTGAGGAACAGCACTGCAGCCGTCAAAGAAGTGAATTCTCCGACATAACATGCCGAGGAAAAATTCGAGGGTTCTACCATGAAACCAGCACCGAAATTGAACAAACCCTGAGAGATATCGCACGCTTAGTAATAAAGAGAAATAACTTTAAATTGATTGGACAAGTCTGATTGAATCCAGCCTAGTTCGAGTTGGAGCGCGCGACAAGAATCTTTTAAATGTGGTCTCAACCCCTTCAAATAACTTCATCATTTCTTGACCGATTTAGATGATAATTTTTTGAATTAAAGGCGCTATTAGGAGCTTTCAGTGAACATCTGATGAAGATAGATAAACATTGGCAAAAATTAACAGCGAATCAACGGTGATTGAAAGATGCCGCTTCGTATCGTTTTACCTTTTGTACGCGTGTAACTGATATCCAGATAATTTATAATTTTAAATAATATTTCCAAAGAAAAGTTGGTTTATTTGAGTTAAAAGTTTGTATATTTGCAACATATAAATCGAACTTACGAAATAATTCAAACCTGCGATAGTAGCACTGATTTTCACAGTAGGTATATAAATATGCACAGAATGTAATAAATATCTTCTTATCCCAAAATAAAGCAGTGTATTAAAAGTCTTTGATCAATTTGTACTAGTGATGACTGATGACATACGGAAATGAGACGGTTGCTAAAGGACTCCTAAAAGGGTAAAAGTCACCCAAAGGGCAATGGAAAGGTCTATTCTTGGAGTATCCCTGCGAGATCGTATCAGAAATGAAGAGATACGAGGAAGGAATCGCGATAGCCCTAATAACCCAAAGAATTGCTAACTTAACTTACTCATATAAGTTCTGGCAAATAATCAATGAGAGGCGATATCCCGCGAGAACAGAGAGTATGCCTTTTTTATGTAGGAACTAGAAAGGGTATTAAGGCAATGGGACAAAGTCAGAAATTAGTAATATTCAATGAGGCCATAAGTGCGTTCACACACGATGACGCATTAACGCAGCGGCAGAGGTCAGTCCGTCATTTGTGAAGCAAGCAGTTGTATGAAACCGCACGTAGAAGCACACACGGTGGCGCATTGACGCACCGGGTGTGGTTCTATGGACTGACATCTGCCGCTCCGTCAGTGCGTCATCGTGTGTGAACGCACTTATGGTCTCATTGAATATTACTAATTTCTGACTTTGTCCCATTGCCTTAATACCCTTTCTAGTTCCTACATAAAAAAGGCATACTCTCTGTTCTCGCGGGATATCGCCTCTCATTGATTATTTGCCAGAACTTATATGAGTAAGTTAAGTTAGCAATTCTTTGGGTTATTAGGGCTATCGCGATTCCTTCCTCGTATCTCTTCATTTATGATACGATCTCGCAGGGATACTCCAAGAATAGACCTTTCCATTGCCCTTTGGGTGACTTTTACCCTTTTAGGAGTCCTTTAGCAACCGTCTCATTTCCGTATGTCATCAGTCATCACTAGTACAAATTGATCAAAGACTTTTAATACACTGCTTTATTTTGGGAAAAGAAGATATTTATTACATTCTGTGCATATTTATATACCTACTGTGAAAATCAGTGCTACTATCGCAGGTTTGAATTATTTCGTAAGTTCGATTTATATGTTGCAAATATACAAACTTTTAACTCAAATAAACCAACTTTTCTTTGGAAATATTATTTAAAATTATAAATTATCTGGATATCAGTTACACGCGTACAAAAGGTAAAACGATACGAAGCGGCATCTTTCAATCACCGTTGATTCGCTGTTAATTTTTGCCAATGTTTATCTATCTTCATCAGATGTTCACTGAAAGCTCCTAATAGCGCCTTTAATTCAAAAAATTATCATCTAAATTGGTCAAGAAATGATGAAGTTATTTGAAGGGGTTGAGACCACATTTAAAAGATTCTTGTCGCGCGCTCCAACTCGAACTAGGCTGGATTCAATCAGACTTGTCCAATCAATTTAAAGTTATTTCTCTTTATTACTAAGCGTGCGATATCTCTCAGGGTTTGTTCAATTTCGGTGCTGGTTTCATGGTAGAACCCTCGAATTTTTCCTCGGCATGTTATGTCGGAGAATTCACTTCTTTGACGGCTGCAGTGCTGTTCCTCAAATTGTTGCTTTAATAACAATAAAAAGACCATTTTATTCCGAATGAAATAGTATAATCAATTGTATTAATTATATTATCTGTAATGTTGTCGTTGTAGAAATATTTCACTTATTCCCGAAGAAATCCCGCCAAAAGTTGAAAACGTTGTCCAACTTCTATGAAGAAGAACTGAAGAAAATATTTAAATCAATATAATTATTATATGGTAACAATTGCGCCACCTTCTTCTGCTGATCGCTACTAGTTTTAATTATTTTCCATAATATCCTTAGAAGTTATAGCCCTCAGAGAGGTATGCGTTTTACGGTCACTTTTCATAACTACACCTCATAATGTGTGATTAAAGGCCTCCGCTCATTGCACTGATTTTATCGAGCGATAATATCGCTGCGATTTTGCGATAATTATTTCCAGTACATTTTGTATGGGGACGCGCTCGATCCCACACACTGCCGCGATATTATCGCAACTCTTTCGACTACATTCAGTGGTGGGGCGCATGCGTGACGCGAATCGCGGAATCGCTGCAGTGTGTAAGGTGTCGCGATATCGCTGTCGATAGTATCGCTCGATAATATCGCTGCAATGTGCGGAGGCCTTGAAACACGGAATAGATTTCTTGACTTGAAAACCTTGAATGGTAGGAAGGTAAAGATAAAATCTTCAGATACATCCCAGAATAGGTGAAACGGTCGGAAACCATTAACTTTCGTTACCAAAGTATTGGAAATAGTGTGATATGTAAAACAAACTGTTTTAATGCAATCATTATTTATTTATTATGTCAGGTAAAACATTTCAGTACAGAGCGTTACAACCGCATCCGCCAAGCCCGGAGAGACCACGGCTACCGATACCTAGACCAGCATTGGCGAAGCCAGCGTTACCCAAACCGGCACCATAGGCGGATCCGAGACCGTAGCCTAAACCAGCACCGAGACCCTCGCCCACGATGCCAACGTTGCCGTTGCCGCAGCTGTACGAGACACCAGCAGCACCAGCAGTAGGCAGCTGTCCCTCCAGACCGACGGCGCCCAAGAACGGCAGCGAACCAGCGACGGCGAGGGAACCAAGAATCTCGTTCTCAGATGCGACGGAGATGCCATTGGGAGCGATGGGGGAGGCACTGGACACGGCGAGACCACCGCCGCTGGAAGCAGGAACTGAGTAGCCGAGACCGGCGCCGCAGCCAGCCAAGCCGTTACCAGCCAAGCCGTAGCCAGCCAAGCCGTTACCAGCCAAGCCGTAGCCAGCCAAGCCGTTACCAGGCAAGCCGCAGCCACCCAAACCGTTGCCAGCCAAACCCACGCCGTACAGTCCGTTACCGATTCCGCTGTTCAACACACTACCGACGCATTGTCCAGAGATGCTCTTGACCAAGAGCACTGAGGCGCAGAGGACGAGGATAGCCTTGGATGACATGTTGTTTGAATACTACGAGATGAGACTGTAGAATGATTATCGGAACATCGGCTTCTCTTTTATACTGAAAAATCCTGTAATTTTTTTGTAACAATTACCTAGTGAAAATGAAATTCTAATCAACATTCTATTTCAAGTACGTGACCCATTGAAAATTCTAAGAATTATTTACCAACTGAGTTCTGATAAAACGTTTATTGACTTATCAAAAAATTTCAACGTCGCCGCTTTCTCACGTCAAGTGTTTAGTTTAATCTTGTGCAACCAAGTATAAAAGGGTCACTGTAACTCCATCGAATCATTCTCACTTCAGCCTTTCAGTTGAATACTAACCAACATGTCTACCTTTGCTTTCTTGTTGCTCTGCATCCAGGCTTGCCTGATCCAGGTATGGTTGATCAAAACTATATAATTCTTTAGACTGATTCTCCATTATTAATTGGCCGCCATTTCGCTACCCGTGTTCTATTAGCAGTCAGTCATTAGATTCAGTACCAATTGTTCTGCCTCCACAATTCGTGTTTCTGTCCGTTAAATGTGTCTCAAATCAGTTCTGTCCTCTTTAAAAGCACTAACATTTTTAAATTCTCTTTTATTTATGGGATTATGATTATGTATTATTTACAGCATGTGTACAGCCAGTGCGGTTGCAGCAATGTCGGAGTCCTTGGCAATGGATTGATCGGTAACAGTCTTGGTCTTGGCGGTATTGGCTGCGGGAATGCCCTGGCTGGCGGTATTGGCTACGGTAACGCTCTGGCTGGCGGACTCGGCTACGGAAGCGCTCTGGCTGGTGGACTCGGCTACGGCGCTGGTTACGCTGGCTACGGCGGCTACGGAACTGGTACTGTTGGAGTCGCCGGTGACCTGGGAGTGGCAGGCACCACCATCGTTGCCGGTCAGGTACCAGTGCTCGGCGCTGTGGAGTTCAACGGAAATGTACCGGCTGCTGGTGTCGTTTCTATATCTGGAAACTGTGGATGTGGCTGCAACGGTTTAGTCTACTAAAAGATTTGAAATCTGAACCCTGCATCAAGAATTTAATAAAATAAATTCATTGAACATATTATTATTCAAGTTTCATTCAATATCATTCTTGTCCTCATTTTTTCATCAGATTACCTAGCTAATAAATGGAAAAACCTATATCCTAATTTTGAATAGTTCTATTTTAGCTTAAAAAACAGTTCAGCTTAAAAAAAGTATAAACAATCGAACTGAATATAAAAAGACAACTTTTTCTTCATATTTTAATGGTTTAAGGCTTCCGCACATTGCAGCGATATTATTGAGCGATTTTATCGAGCGATATTATCGACAGCGATATCGCGAGACCTTACACACTGCAGCGATTCCGCGATTCGCGTCACGCATGCGCCCTTCACTGAATGTAGTAGAAAGAGATTGCGTCAGGTTGCGTTAATATCGCGGCAGTGTGTGGGATCGAGCGCGTCCCCATACAAAATGTACTGAGAACAATTATCGCAAAATCGCAGCGATATTATTGCTCGATAATATCGCGGCAGTGTGTAGGATCGCGCGCATCCCCATACAAAATGTACTGAGTACAATTATCGCAAAATCGCAGCGATAATATCGCTCGATAATATCGCTGCAATGAGCGGAGGCCTTAACACTTAGCTGCAGAGTTATTCCTCTTGCTGTCACTTTTTGTCTTGTTGACGAAGTAGATGCAGCATGAGATTTAATGGATGATTAACTTTAATGAGCGTTTCTGTAACTGAGTGTTAGTCTTCAAAAATTGACAACAATTATAGCTACTTTTCATGAAACAGAATTTTACCAAAACGGTACGTCTATCGTCTATGTAAGAGAACACACATTGGTTCGATTTTAAGCGATATATTCCTCTGTTGCAAACATCAGGTAAGGGAAAAATAACCTCCTCAATGATAAAATGACGCACCTGGTGCCAAAAAACGATGTCGTCCCTATTATATAATATGATTATTGTTATTTTCCCGACACCAAACGACATCCCATGCACGGCTTCATTCCTGCGCCGCAAAGGCTGCCAAGCCGAGGCAGCTTTATGAAGTTTAGTGTGTCGACCCATTGAATACGGCCCGGCGCAAGCGAGGTGTACTCTTTGGCGACAAATAGCGTCCCTCCCAACTCAATTTGTGCCGCCGTCTGAGAGCCTCCCGCCTGGACATGACTTGCCTTGGGCGACCTGGAAGTCGTTGAACCGACTTCGAACCCAGGTCGGTCGCAGTAAGGACGTAACATGTTCAGGTGGGGATTCTCGGATGCGCAAAATGTGAGTTGCTTGTGTGGAGCTCCACAAACGATGGCCCATCTCACATCGTGCCCTGCGGTACCTAACACCTGTACACAGGAGGAGCTCAAGACCGCTAGCGACGGTGCAGTATCGGTAGCCCACTTCTGGCAAGGTACTATTTAGCGCCTTTGTTCAACGTTTGAAGTCGACACGATAAGAAGAAGATTGTTATTTTTGCTTGAACTTTTATTCGTATCAAGTTATCTCATACAGACGACGTTAGGAGCTAAGTGATAATGTTTTTAGATGCCTGCGTATTTCGAGCTAGCGTGCTCTCATGATGCCTCAAGTACAAGAATTTAAAGTCGGATCGCTCAAACACTTGGAATCGGTTTTGTAATACTGACCTCTGACTTCCTGACTCAACCAGTTGGACCTAAAAAAATTGTGTTATTTTATATTACGGTACTACAAATAAAAAAAACTTGGCAGTCACGGGACGCCCGGCAGAAGTGAAACTTCTCCTGATTTAAATTTCGAATTTCCGTCACACAAAAAGGTTGTCATCAGAATTTCAAAGCCGTCCTAGAAGTATCCCATCAACCCGATTTAAATTTCGGACTTCCGCTCCCTATTTGAATTGTGAACTTCCAACACACAAAAAGGTTGCGGATCAGAATTTCAAAGACCTCCCATTAGAAGTTCACTTCAAAAAGTTGACAGTCACGAGAAGGCCGGCAGATATGAAACTTCTACCTGCGAGGATCTTTAAATAAAGTCTTCTTTGAGTCGTGATCTCCCAATTTCACGCGCATTTTTCGAAAACTAAATCACGTGTAATTTCTATGTGATCTTTACCCCTAAGCGTCGATTTATAAAGACTCAATAAAAGTTATCTTCAACTGGCTAAACAGTCTGAACCGTACTTCCTATCCCTATGTCTGAAGCAAGATGGCACTATGAAATAATATCATAGCCCCATACATTTTGACTATACGGCCGATGTAAATTCTTCAAAGTTTTTTCTAAATTATCCATTCACCTATCATAAGCCACAATATACTTATACTCGCGCCTTGTCCTCGACATTAGTAGCAGTAGAATATGTATGTCACAATATACTTATAATTATACTCGCGCCTTGTCCTCGAGATTAGTAGCAGTAGAATATTTATTAATACTTGTAGCTACTGCTACTAATCCCTTCGGACAAGGCGCTTCGTATAATTATGATAGAACTTCACTTAAGGTAAGTTCGTTTAATCATCAATTTTATACCTTATCACTATCAAAATAAGTTTTGTTACAAATCACTTTTTGATATCTGAATGTACAACCACTTTGGGAGCGTAGATACAGATATTATTAAAGGATCACAAGACAATCGTGTACCTATAATATATGTACAACTTAGGTATAACTGAGAAATAATATTAAAGAGGAAAATCGGCTTAGTGGCTCAATACGCAGTTTTTTTGGGGCATGTAGGTGTAAGTTCGGTATAAAATTTATAAAATGTTTTTGCAAGTAGTTTTTATTTTCATTATTAATGTACAATTTCAAAATGCGTTTTTAGTAAAGAGCGTTGCATCCACATCCGCCATACCCGGCGAGACCACCTAGACCAGCGTTGGCAAGACCAAGGTTACCATAACCCAGACCAGCGTTACCCAAACCGGCGCCATAGGCAGATCCAAGACCGTAGCCCAAGCCAGCACCGAGACCCTCACCCACGATGCCAACGTTGCCGTTGCCGCAGCTGTACGAGACACCAGCAGCACCAGCAGTAGGCAGCTGTCCCTCCAGACCGACGGCACCCAAGAACGGCAACGAACCAGCGACGGCGAGGGAACCAAGAATCTCGTTCTCAGATGCGACGGAGATGCCATTGGGTGCGATGGGGGAGGCACTGGACACGGCAAGACCACCGCCGCTGGAAGCAGCGACTGAGTAGCCGAGACCGGCGCCGCAGCCAGCCAAGCCGTTACCAGCCAAGCCGTAGCCAGCCAAGCCGTTACCAGCCAAGCCGCAGCCACCCAAGCCGTTGCCAGCCAAACCCACGCCGTACAGTCCGTTACCGATTCCGCTGTTCAACACACTACCGACGCATTGTCCAGAGATGCTCTTGACCAAGAGCACTGAGGCGCAGAGGACGAGGATAGCCTTGGATGACATGTTGTTTGAGTACTACGAGATGAGACTGTAGAATGAGTTTCTGAACACAAGTTATTCGTTTTATACTGAAAACTTATCTTTCATTGAAATGAACTAGGTTATCGTTATTTTAATGTGTAATGTAATAAATAAATGATGTTATTTACTTACGCATGTTTTAATTTTATGAAATACCTACATTACGTGACTGAAACTACATAAGAAGTATTCATTTTCTTCCAGCGAAAATGTGAGTTAGGAAACTTTTTGATAAGAGACTTATCGCAGAGTGTAAGGAATACCGCTTCAATAAGCCTATCTGTTCTTCGAGTTATTACAAAATATTTCACGCTTGTGCTCTATTTGTCTAAGTATAAAAGGGTCAGTGTGTCTTTACAAAATCATTCTCAGTTCATCTTTCTGTTGAATACTAACATCAACATGTCTACCTTCGCTTTCTTGTTAGTCTGCATCCAGGCTTGCCTGATCCAGGTAAGGTCTTTTTCTAACTGACCATCTTAGCAAAGTGCGATTTACGGCACGATTGTCTTCCAATGGATATCTATAGTGAATTACTCTTGATATTGTGTCGAATTAAACCATTAATATAATTATTTAATTTTCAGCATGTGTACAGCCAGTGCGGTTGTGGCAATGGACTGATCGGTAACGGTCTTGGTCTCGGCGCTGCTGGTCTTGGCGGACTCGGCTACGGGAATGCTCTGACTGGCGGAATCGGCTACGGCAACGCTCTGGCTGGCGGAATCGGCTACGGGAATGCACTGGCTGGCGGAATCGGCACTGGCTACGCTGGATACGGCGGCTACGGAACTGGTACTGTGGGAGTCGCTGGTGACCTGGGAGTGGGCGGCACCACCCTCGTCGCTGGTACGGTGCCGGTGCTCGGCGCTGTGCAGTTCAACGGCAACGTACCAGCTGCTGGTGCTGTTACTATCTCTGGAAACTGCGGATGCGGCTGCAACGGTCTCGTCTACTAAGTCTTGTTTGATACCTCTATCACGAATACAATAAATACCTAATTTTATCGACTGTATTTTACAACCTTTCATTTTAGTAAAATAATCTCGCCGTCATTGCACCCTCAGATCAATTAACCAATTTATAATTCATTTTCAAAACCCTGAAACACAAAGTTCCTACCTAAAAAGAAATAATTTTATTTACTTTATAGAACTTGACTGGGACCGAAGCATAATAAATTTGACAAAAACGAAAAGTCCACGTCCGGACTTTGTATTTTGTATTATTTGTATTTATTTTTATTTTGTGGTATTTTGTATTCCGAATCCCAATTACGGACAGTTCAATTCAATAAATATTTTTTTGTAAGTACATCATTGAAAGATCTCGTTGCATGTTTTATACACCGTCAATGTGGCAAGGATAGTACCTACAATATTCCGATGAAATACTTAAAAATAGGGTTAATAGTTGATTGCACACCGAGGACAGGAAAGTAAGAAAGGCGATTTTTGAAAATCATACTAGTGGTTCGGCAGTAGAAAGATGCATTATTATCTCCATAGTAATATTGACACTTTCTACTGCCGAACCGCTCGAATGATTTTCAAAAATCGCACTCCAGATCTCACGTAATTGTCAACAAACATGTGATCTGAGGCTTTTTTATTTAACGTCCGAGGTTAGTATACTATTTTTCTCCTCGACGGAGGTGGAAAGCGACAACTTCGTTTAGCGCAGCGGGACGACAATGACGCTTTCCGTTCGGAGGGGAGAAAAATCTTCAGGTCTGTCACAGTTTCCTGGCAGCGAGCGGGGAGTAATTTTATTCCTGTGCTATCTAGTGTATTTATAACGAAACCATTCCAGAGGAGATATAAAAAAATAATACGTGAAAAAATTATCAAAAAAGTTTAATAGTTTTCAAGTTAGGTAGTTCGGTTAGTTAGGTTAGGTAAATCTTACCTCGTTGCACGTCAGAAATTATGGCGCAGCTTCTCGCGAGCGTCATTTTCTGCGCTTGCCCTCATCCAAAGGGTTCCCGCATATGTCCAGCAGTGGACGTCCATCGGCTGAGATGATGATGATATATGCACTTCTTCCCGCGCAGTGTACGCGTCATTTTGAGCAAAAACCAGAGGTGTGGGTCCTCCGTACAAGACCTACATAGTTTAGTAAGTATTAGGTACCCATTCCCTCTCAATCTTCTATTTATCATCATATACCTAATAATCGTCCACTTCTGAACATAGGCTTCAATAGTTTTGTGATTCCTCATCATCAGCTTATATACGTCGCACTGCAGGGTATAGACGTACGCTCAAGGAAGGCAGAGGGCGTAAGTCCACCGCGTGTGCCGCATGGATTGGTATATCGGATTCTTTTTGTACGCACCTGAATTTCATGCAGGTTTCCTCACGATGTTTTACTTCACAATTTTGCGATTAGCAGTAAATAGAAATTTATTACTCAGGCATGTACCTATACCTACCATCTACTATTCAAAAGTTAGATAGTTTACTACGAGTAGCTGGCGAATTTAAACTACTTTAAGGCCCGTATCAAGAAACCCATATAAAGAGGTCATACGTGCTTAAACTACGCTCAAAGGTAGAATAGCAACTATTCTTAGCTAATTATTGTTCCTTTACGTGTGGGACAACGATGATGATTTGTTCCTGACATATTTCGGCCAAAGTTAATCCTTCAACATCTTTAAGGGCGTTGATGAGCTCTCTTGTGGCTAATACAGCCAATCGTTTATGGGAGTTGGAAGTTTTTGAAACAAAATCATTTTGCAAGCAATGTTGTTTATTTACATTTGATATTATTATTGTACAATTTCAAAATACGTTTTTAGTAAAGAGCGTTGCATCCACATCCGCCACGTCCGGTGAGACCAGCCAGACCAAGGTTACCAAGACCCAGACCAGCGTTACCGAAACCGGCGCCATAGGCGGATCCGATACCGTAGCCCAAACCAGCACCGATACCCTCACCCACGATGCCAACGTTGCCGTTGCCGCAGCTGTACGAGACACCAGCAGCACCAGCAGTAGGCAGCTGTCCCTCCAGACCGACGGCGCCTAAGAACGGTAGCGAACCAGCGACGGCGAGGGAACCAAGAATTTCGTTCTCAGATGCGACGGAGATGCCATTGGGAGCGATGGGTGAGGCACTGGACACGGCGAGACCGCCGCCGCTGGAAGCAGGGACTGAGTAGCCGAGACCAGCGCCGCAGCCAGCCAAGCCGTTGCCAGCCAAACCGTAGCCAGCCAAGCCGTTACCAGCCAAGCTGCAGCCACCCAAGCCGTTGCCGGCCAAACCCACGCCGTACAGTCCGTTACCGATTCCGCTGTTCAACACACTACCGACGCATTGTCCAGAGATGCTCTTGACCAAGAGCACTGAGGCGCAGAGGACGACGATAGCCTTGGATGACATGTTGTTTGAATGCTACGAGATGAGACTGTAGAATGATTTTCGAACTAGGAGCTGTGTATTTTTATACTTCTGAAAACGTCATGTTATCTTTTTGTAACAATTACCCACTGAAGATGAAACGAAATGTGAAGAAATCTTTCAAAGTACGTGACTTGCGGATGCATGAAAACTGTTTACAAATACTGATAGAGATAAAATTATTTACTTATCAAAATATTTTAAAGTAGCCGCTTTCTTAAGCACTGACTGTGATGCTTGTGTAAGTATAAAAGGGTTACTGTGACTCCATAAATTCATTCTCAGTTCATCTTTCTGTTGAATACTAACTTCAATATGTCCACCTTCGCTTTTTTGTTTCTCTGCGTCCAGGCTTGCCTGATCCAGGTATATTTAAACACATCTTTTAAGGGTAGTTTCTTAGATGTGTTTCTTATTTATTGATTAGGTACATTCGCACCTGTTTCTAAAACAGTTATTAAAATTTTTCTCTTGCTCGCTGGATTTCTCTATAATCTAGTGTTGTGAGTGGTTACTGCCGTTTATCCTTGTTTTTAGGAGATAAAGGTGATATGGGAATAATGCCAACGCTGCGCTCGCTCGTTGAAAATATTAACGTAAATATTTGTTTGCAGCATGTGTACAGCCAATGCGGTTGTGGCAGTGTGGGAGTCCTTGGCAATGGATTGATCGGTAACGGTCTTGGTCTTGGCGCCGCTGGTCTTGGCGGTATTGGCTGCGGGAATGCTCTGGCTGGCGGAATCGGCTACGGGAACGCTCTGGCTGGCGGAATCGGCTACGGGAACGCTCTGGCTGGTGGAATCGGCTACGGCGCTGGTTACGCTGGCTACGGCGGCTACGGAACTGGTACCGTGGGAGTCGCTGGTGACCTGGGAGTGGGCGGCACCACCCTCATCGCCGGTCAGGTGCCGGTGCTCGGCGCTGTGGAGTTCAATGGCAATGTACCGGCTGCTGGTGTCGTTTCTATCTCTGGAAACTGCGGATGCGGCTGCAATGGTATTTACTAGACGTTGAACCAATTACTGTGAAATAAAGCAAGATGCAATGACACGTTCGTTTTTCTCAGTAGTCTCTTGACAAATTTTAGTATTATTTTTGTGTTTTTTTAACGGAATAGGTACCTGTCTTTTGAAACATACCATTTTAATTTATTTTAAGCAGATTGAAAGAAATACGGCCCAGATAGGTATGCCCAAAATGAAAAGTGTTTAGGTTCGTCTTATGCATGTTCTAACTATAAGGTTGCTGCTGGGTCCGGCCGGATGCCTACTGCCTGCCTATGCTTAGGCATACAAATAACAGCCGATACAGGGTGAAATGGATATCATTAACATCCTTTTAAACTAAGAGTCTTACACTCAGTTGCAGAAAAGCTCATTAAGGCGTATCTGCCCTGGACCACGACTCTCCATACTAATCGATGCGAACGAGCGCGTGGCTCCGGTCAGAATTTAACTGTTTTCTTTGAAAAATTCGATGATTTTTTATTAATTTATAAAAAGTAAGAAAACCGCATCATTCTAAATTGTATTGTGAATGATATTGTAAATTTTTTTTCTGCCGATTTAAAATGTAAGAGTAAAATGGTTACAACTGGAAAAAAGGGATGACTTTAGAGTCCCTTTTCTTCGGTTTTATTCATTAAAATCGATTTCTAGAAAAACCACATCACTTCTCATAATATCCTGTAGATGGTTCAGTTTATTTTTCAGCTCAAAAAGTGCCATAGTTAATGAATAATATGGTTACAAAGTTACCCAAAACCGGCAGGTAGAGTCTCTTGCTAGCTTTTACTACATCAACAAGACAAAAAGTGACAGCAAGAGATTAAATGGAGGATTAACTCTAATGAGCGTTTCTGTAACTGAGCGTTAGTTTAAAAGCCTACTCACACTACCACTGCAGGGCAGGCCTATCCGCAAGGAGGCACGGAATTAGCCCAATGGGGACTGGTATATTGGTAGACTTCACATATGCTTTAGAATTTCTTCTTCAGCGTTTACACATAATTTCCGAAGTGTATGGTGTGGCGTGAAATGTTTTTCCTCCACAGTTTGAGAGCAGTTAGGCCAGACACAAATAAGAAAAACTCGTTGGCGCGTTTACGTGCAGATTCAAACCCGGACCCTAATGATTGAGAGTCTATACCTCTTCACAACGGGGTACCGACGGTTTCCGACAACGACGTTCTTTCAAAAAATAGTCTTCTTCTTTGATGATGGATTGATCTGAGTTCTGGACAACGCTTTTCCGCCTATTCGAGATTCTACACAATATGGACTTGACCATCGCGGGCCGATCGTGTCACCACAGCAGAGCTCTCCAGGCCGCTTAATCTTGAGCTCAATGTATGCTGGCCTGTAGTGTTGCTCCAGTATATAGAATACGTCATACGTCCCATTTTTCATGGACTAGTGTTTAGAGTACCGTATCCAAAGGGTACAAGGGTTACAAAACCTACGCCATGCGCCTGTCTGGATTACCTACTTGTCGTACTTTAAGCAAACAAGCAAGCAAGCAAGCATGCAGCAATCATGATAGCGTGATACATGTTCTAACCTAACCTACAATTTTAAAAACAACCGTTTGTTTTTCTCAGGCGGGGCGTCCGCCACCCGCACCCCAACATGCATAAGCAAGCAAGCATCAAGCAAGCAGCAAGCAAGGAAACATGCATGCTTTAATCCTGGTATAATAAAACGTTTACTGTGTTCTAGTCATAGTACCAGTATACAGGGTGAAATTGATATCATTTATCATAGTCTTCTTCTTCTTCTTGGTCGTAACCTCATGGCTGAGAGACGTGACCAACGTGGGCCGCTTGTGCCACCACAGCTCTCCAGGCCGCTCGATCTTGGGCCCGGTATATGCTGGCCTGTAGTGTTGTATCGGTATTTCTTTTACTACATCGGTCCATCGCGTAGGCATGCGTCCTCTACCTCTCTTTCCCTCCATACGGCCGGTGATTATGAGCTTTTCCAACTATCTGAGCTCCTGACCGTATGCCCAAAGAATTTAAGGACTCGTTGCATACAGATGGTGGAAAGGAAATCATAGTATAAAGGGTGAAATTGATATCATTAGCATCCTTTTAAACTACCCTCCAAACTGAACAACTTTTACTATGGGAGCAAACCAATCTGAGCAAAAAAACAATCTGCTGTCCCATACATTTACGTCGTGTAAGCAGCGCAGCGGCGGCGCCTGCAGTTAAGTATGGGACAGCTGATTTTTGTTGTTGCTCTGATTGTTTTGCTCCCAC
This sequence comes from Agonopterix heracliana, assembly GCA_963693445.1. Classification (NCBI taxonomy): domain Eukaryota; kingdom Metazoa; phylum Arthropoda; class Insecta; order Lepidoptera; family Depressariidae; genus Agonopterix; species Agonopterix heracliana. The sequence goes on from OY856334.1 coordinate 2,742,632, forward strand.
AGTAAAAGTTGTTCAGTTTGATGGGTAGACTCTTAGTTTAAAAGGATGCTAATGATATCAATTTCACCCTGTAGAAGAAGTTACCTCGACATTTTAAAACTTCGAACCCAGCAGAGCGTTGTCAAAAAAATAAAATTATTTAATTCTGATTTAAAATTTTCTCGAAAATGATACTTCTCTCATGTCTCTATAAGGAGTAAGAAAATATCGGCTGTCACTAGAAAATTCTGTAAACCGTTTTCGAACTACTGACATTCGATCAGTAAAATTTCTAAAAGTAAGATAGGTTACCGTCTGTCTGTCTGTGTTCTACGTTTAAGGCTTCCGCACATTGCAGCGATATTATCGAGCGATATTATTGAGCGATATTATCGACAGCGATATCGCGACACCTTACACACTGCAGCGATTCCGCGATTCGCGTCACGCATGCGCCCTTCACTGAATGTAGTACAAAGAGATTGCGTCAGGTGACGATAATATCGAGGCAGTGTGTGGGATCGAGCGCGTCCCCATACAAAATGTACTGAGAACAATTATCGCAAAATCGCAGCGATATTATCGCTCGATAATATCGCGGCAGTGTGTAGGATCGAGCGCGTCCCCATACAAAATGTACTGAGAACAATTATCGCAAAATCGCAGCGATAATATCGCTCGATATTATCGCTGCAATGAGCGGAGGCCTAACCTAAAGTACATGTCTACAAAACGGCTATCCTGTACATCGATTTGCGTTGTTTTTTTTTTTTGCGAAGGTTAATAATTATAATGGAGCTCTCGTAACATCGAAATCGCGAAAAAAGATATCAGCTCTAGAAATACATTTGGATCGAGTGTTTCTAGTGCTGTAGGATAGAACAGCAGATTTTTCTTCGCGATTTCGTCGTTATTCCCGTATAGAAAGCTGTTTAGTTTCATGGTCTGATCATGCCCTTAAAAAAACATTTTAACAAAAAATTAAAACCGACTTCAAAACTAAAAAGGTAAAAATAATAATATTGCAGTCGTCGTTGAGTTTTGCATTCGTATCTATAAGAACATTAATTTGTTTTATCAGACTCGGTCTTCTTCTTCTTATCGAGTGGGCTGCAAAGCCCTGGTGTCAGAGTTTATTCAAACCGCCTTACGGCCTCTGACGTGGTTTTTATGTAACGACTACTACCACCAGTGATAGTAGCCGGGACCAACAGCTTAACGTGCCATCCGAAGCACGGAATCATCATTCTTTTCAGACAATCAGGTGACTCAGCCTGCAATGTCCTAACCAACTGGGGAAAAACGCACAAAGTGACATTTCACTAGGTGCCCCCCGTGGGAATCGAACCCACGACCTCCGTGTCAAGAGCCCAATGCTCTAACCATTAGACCACGGAGGCAGTCACAAAAATCGCACTCCTGAAGAGAATCGACAAACAAAAACGACATCTGTGTCACGGACCTGAAAAAAAGACGGGCGTAATATCCTTTTATTACATAAGTGAAGCACCCATGTATTATATTGTGTGTGCGTCGTAGTAAGAGAAGGTAAGTACTAGAAAGAAGCACGTGTCGTGAGAGTAAGAGATGCACATAGCAAATTCGCTCTAGTTAAAAAAGGAGATCGCTACTAGAGCGAATTTGCTATGTGCATCTCTTACTCTCACGACACGTGCTTCTTTCTAGTACTTACCTTCTCTCACTACGACGCACACACAATATAATACATGGGTGCTTCACTTATGTAATAAAAGGATATTACGCCCGTCTTTTTTTCAGGTCCGTGACACAGATGTCGTTTTTGTTTGTCGATTCTCTTCAGGAGTGCGATTTTTGTGACTGCCTCCGTGGTCTAATGGTTAGAGCATTGGGCTCTTGACACGGAGGTCGTGGGTTCGATTCCCACGGGGGGCACCTAATGAAATGTCACTTTGTGCGTTTTTCCCCAGTTGGTTAGGACATTGCAGGCTGAGTCACCTGATTGTCTGAAAAGAATGATGATTCCGTGCTTCGGATGGCACGTTAAGCTGTTGGTCCCGGCTACTATCACTGGTGGTAGTAGTCGTTACATAAAAACCACGTCAGAGGCCGTAAGGCGGTTTGAATAAACTCTGACACCAGGGCTTTGCAGCCCACTCGATAAGAAGAAGAAGACCGAGTCTGATAAAACAAATTAATGTTCTTATAGATACGAATGCAAAACTCAACGACGACTGCAATATTATTATTTTTACCTTTTTAGTTTTGAAGTCGGTTTTAATTTTTTGTTAAAATGTTTTTTTAAGGGCATGATCAGACCATGAAACTAAACAGCTTTAATTTGTTTTATCAGACTCGGTCTTCTTCTTCTTATCGAGTGGGCTGCAAAGCCCTGGTGTCAGAGTTTATTCAAACCGCCTTACGGCCTCTGACGTGGTTTTTATGTAACGACTACTACCACCAGTGATAGTAGCCGGGACCAACAGCTTAACGTGCCATCCGAAGCACGGAATCATCATTCTTTTCAGACAATCAGGTGACTCAGCCTGCAATGTCCTAACCAACTGGGGAAAAACGCACAAAGTGACATTTCACTAGGTGCCCCCCGTGGGAATCGAACCCACGACCTCCGTGTCAAGAGCCCAATGCTCTAACCATTAGACCACGGAGGCAGTCACAAAAATCGCACTCCTGAAGAGAATCGACAAACAAAAACGACATCTGTGTCACGGACCTGAAAAAAAGACGGGCGTAATATCCTTTTATTACATAAGTGAAGCACCCATGTATTATATTGTGTGTGCGTCGTAGTAAGAGAAGGTAAGTACTAGAAAGAAGCACGTGTCGTGAGAGTAAGAGATGCACATAGCAAATTCGCTCTAGTTAAAAAAGGAGATCGCTACTTATTGCTGTCCTTATCGACGTAACCACTTTTTTGTTTGACGACGGCTGTCTGACTCCGGAGGCAGACATCTAGCTTCATACAAATTTTATAGGATTTTATTACTATCGCTATCTCATACGCGTTTACACTTCACATCTTTCTAGTTTAACATTACGTCCGTATTTTTTTCAAGTCCGTGATCTGACATATTTGTTATGTTGTAAATTTTTTCAACAAGCGCTGAATCAATTTCGTGGGACCACCTCGGAAGTATGAACTACCAAACAAAATAAGAATCATCAAAATCAATTCACAATTGGCGGTGTAATCGCGTAACAAACATACAAAAAAAAAAAAAAAATCATACGGGTCGAATTGAGAACCTCCTCCTTTTGTTGAAATCGGTTAAAAACCTGTATTCATGTAGATTCATGTCAAGAAAGACACTGGATATTGATATTTCTGTCTGTTTTTAACTTTTTGTCAGAATCGTAGCATGTGGCGATCTAATTGTCTTTGCCTACCCCAGTAGTACAAAAAATAAACAAAAAAAAAACAAAAACAAAACAAAAAAAACACAAACAAACGTAGGACAAAAAACACACAACGTAGGGACAAATGTAGGTATGTATTTATGTATGTACGAGGGTCATTCAATAAATACTTAGCCTACAAAAAGTAAACGAAAATTTTGGAATAGTGGCAATTTATTTTTCAACATAGTCTCCTTTTAGTTCGATACACTTAGCCCAGCGATGCTCCAACTTTTTTAACCCGTCCGAAAAATAGTTTTTGTCAAACTCTGCAAAATAGGCCTCCGTGGCGGCGATGACCTCCTCATTTGATCCATATATCTATTTCTGGCGAGTGATTTTTTCAGACTAGGAAACAGAAAAAAGTCACAAGGGGCCAAATCTGGAGAATACGGTGGATGGGGCAGCAATTCGTAGCGTAATTCGACCAATTTGGCCATGGCAACGGCAGACGTGTGAACCGGTGCGTTGTCGTGGTGAAACAGCACTTTTTTCTTCGCCAGATGGGTCGTTTTTTCTTTAATTCGGCGTCGAATCGGCCCAATAAATCGGCATAGTAAAGCCCTGTAATTGTTTTACCCTTCTCGAGGTAATCGATGTAGATCACACCTTGTGAATCCCAGAAAACGGTGGCCATAACTTTTCCGGCCGATTTTACAGTTTTCGCCTTCTTTGGAGCACGTTTCCCGGTCTGGATCCATTGTTTTGATTGCTCCTTGGTCTCTGGTGTGTACCAGTGGATCCAGGTTTCATCGACGGTCACAAAACGACGCAAAAACTCCACTGGATTCCGCTTAAACAGCGCCAAACACGTCTCTGATGTGGTCTCACGGTTGCGCTTGTTTTCCGGTGTGAGTAAACGCGGCACCCATCGCGCCGACAGCTTTCTCATGCCGAGTTCCTCGTGAAGAATATGATGCACTGTTCCTTCTGAAATGGCTACAGTCTCAGCTAGCTCCCGAACCTTCAATCGGCGATCTGCCAACAAACTACAGCGCCCTCTGGCGATGAAGCTAGGTACTTATTGAATGCAAACTTTTTTCTTCTTTTCACCCGACGCGGTTGATTTGTATGAAAATTCAAAACATTTTACCTACTGGTTATCGATTCTGAAAAACACGGTTATACCTTAGATCAAAATAAAATTAATGGATAGGCCTTACGAAAACATTTCAAACCAGAAAAATGAGGCAAAACAAATGAAAGGTATTTACTTCAAATTTGTATGCAAGTGCCCTAGATTTGACAGATAATGGCGCTAGTTTGTATGGACCAAATGCACCAGTAGTTTGCTTCAACTTACCGCGCTTTAGGCCTATCCATTCATTTTATTTTGATCGAAGGGTTATACCACAGAGTAGGTAGTATAATTACTACGTTTTACGTTAATTGACACCTTGTATATTCGATTATTTCTTGAAGACCATAATATCAAGGACAAAACATTTTCTAAAAGGTAATAAAACAAAGTAACTAGTTAAAAGAAATCAACAAATATTTATTTACAGAAAAACAACCAAATTAATTCTTAACAATTAGTAAACATTGCCGCATCCGCAACCGCCTAGACCGCGAACGTTGCCAATCCCAAGACCAGCTCCGCCAAGACCAGCAGCGCCATAACCAAGACCAATTCCATTGCCAAGACCAGCAGCGCCGTAACCAATGCCAGCTCCATTGCCAAGACCCGCACCATTGCCGAGTCCAGCGCTCACGATACCAACGTTGCCATTACCGCAACCGTAAGCTGTACCGGCTTGACCACCAGCAGGCACCTGTCCTTCCAATCCCACAGCTCCCAAGAACGGCAGTTGTCCAGCAACAGTCAAAGGACCTTCAATAACGTATTCCGATACCACCGAGACTCCGCTAGGAGCAATCGGGGATGAACTAGTCACTGAAAGACCGCCTCCATTGCCAAGACCGTTCAAGCCAGCTGAAGCCAAGTTGTTGCCGGCCAAGCCGAGTCCGTTGCAGCCGATGCCATTGTTAAGACCCAGTCCATTGCCAATGTTAAGACCGTTAGCCAGACCGTTGAATCCATAGCCTCCACCATTGATGTTTCCAATGCATTGGGCTGAGATCATCTGTGAAAATTTGTTTGGATTAGACGCTGAATATTGAATTATTGAGTCTTAAAATTTGCAAGCTGAAATTTCAGTGGGCTGGTCATGTCTGCCAAAGAACTAACAAGTGATGGATAGAGTTCTAGAATCTAGACCATGGTCTGGATTCCAGGCCATGGCCAGTTCATGAACTGGCAGGTGTTTTGTGGGACACCCCACGACGTTGGACCAACGAACATAAGTTACAGCGGTGGGAATGGGTTATGTTATGGACTAGTACCAGATAAATTATATTTAAAAATAGTTTTGTAAAAGGTAGTGTTATTTATTTACATTTTATGTATTTACCTGAACCAGAAAAGCTTGAGCGCAGAAGATGAGGAAAGCCTTGGCAACCATTTTGTTTTTCGTTTTCGTTTGATAGACGATTGTAAAGAGACGAAACAAGTGAATGATTTTCAGAAACAATTCCGGTGTTTTTATACAAAAGTATTACATTATAATATGTAATGCTTCCTAAAGATAATAATGGAAATTACAATATGTCATGTAATACGATTCAACTGATTACAAGTAAAAAGTGACTTACAAAAGTATTTCATAATTGTGTCACAGATTACCTATGGAATTTTTAAGATAAGAAGTTAGAATATTTTCAATGAAAATTTATATTTTTTACTTACATACTCTCACTCACGACCATAATCTGTTTTGGGTAGTCAGAAACCGTGCTACAACAACTATCTTTTGATGTATTTAGTTTTAACAAGGCCCACTTTTTTATTGTTTCATTTATTGTATGGCCATGGTGGTCCAGTGGCGAGTAACCTTGCCTGCCGGAGGCGATGGTTCGATCCCCGTCCAGAACGACTCGTACCAATGAAAATGAAAATTAATGAATGAGTGAATCAGGCTCACTCACCGTCACACTGGACAGAATTTCGGTACTACTGGTGAAACGTGGATGTTCTGAGGTATCAGAATTAAATATATCTGACTTCCTCCTGCCCTCGGGGAATATAGTCGTGAGCATTATGCTTATGTACTTTAACATATATTTGTTTATTTGAATCAGGCAGCAGTACAATACAGGGTAAATTTTATACCACTGCGGATAACTTCAGCATTTATTCTACTCATCAAACTGAACAACTTTTACTATAGAGCCAACTTCGAAATCGCGTAGAAAAACAGCTGTCCCATACATTTGAGTCGAATAGGTAGGTACCTACTGCAGTTTTGTATGGGACAGCTGTTTTTTTTCGCGTTTTCGAAGTTGGCTCCATAGTGAAAGTTGTTCAGTTTCATGGGCTGAAGCACCCCCTTAAGCATTACTAGGGTGATTTGTTACACCCTGTATAGTGTATAGGCTGTGATGATGTTGATGATCATTTTTCTGGAAACACCGCCTAACTTATATCTACATTCACTGTTTCCTCTATCCTAAGGTTGTCTGGGAACAATCGCTAATTAGAAATAAGACCAATATTGTGTACCTCTTGTATCTTTTCTCTGTATTTGATTGCTTATGTTTTGATGTAAAATAAAGTAGTTTTTTTTTTATTTGCTCAACTGTGAAGCGCTCGTTGGTGTAGTGGAGCTTCGGTATTGGAAACGATCACCGAAGTTAAGCAACGTCAGTTCCGGTCAGTCTTTGGCTGTGTGACCATTTAGTGGTATTTCATCTCGAGCGTTTCCGTGCTTCGGAAGGCACGTTAAGCAGTTGGTCTCGGATAGTTCCGTCAGATGGCGTTGTAACTATTCGTTAAGCCTAGTCAGAGGCCGATTGGCGGCTTGAAAATTCTCTGACAGCAAGGTGACCACTTACTTGCCTCCTAAGGGTGAGAGGAGACCTTTGCCCTGCAGTGGGATTCTACAGGTTATAACTTACTTTTTTGATCAACTGTAGGTATTTTGATTTGTTACAGTAAGATTTATTCTTATCAGTGTCTTTGATCTTATGCCGTGACCTAACCGAACATCACTTCGTTTCGTCACGTTTAATATTTCAGTGATAAATTGCGTAATAAATTTAGTTGCGTATTTCATAAAACATTATGAAATAATTATTAGTTTATTGTATAAAAAGATACTGTTCGAATGATAGAACATAATTCAGTTTTTCAGTTTTATAACAACAACATGTCCTCCTTCACTTTCTTGCTTCTTTGCATCCAGGCTTGCCTGATCCAGGTAATAACATTGTTTTATTACTAGCTGTGACGGGTTTTTTCCCGACACACACTTGGCAGTTTTTTTTTCCTATAATCCTTATTCAGACTAATACTAACCAAATCATTCCAGCCAATCTTAAGTGATGCGCTTACTACCGGACACCATTTCATTTTAATTTGTCCATAACTAGTCTTTAACTACTAACAAAACTTTAAGGTGGTTTCCGTCCAAACAAAACTTTGTCGTAGAACACTCGTAGACGGTATTACTAAAAGTAATGTTTAATATATAGAAAAATAGCTTAGAATATCTAGATTGCGCGTATCAAATAATATTTACAATTATTATTAATATTGTTACGAAGATATCAAGCTTTGAAATTATTCATACAAAATTTCAAAGCCTTATAATTATCTTCGTAATTATATTATTAATTGTAAATATTATTTAATACGCGCAATCTAGATTTTCTAAGCTATTTTTCTATATAAAAAACATTACTTTTAGTAATACCGTCTACGAATATTCTACGACAACGTTTTGTATGAAATTGACTGCAACCACCTTAAAGGTCGTATTCAGACAATGAAACTAAATAACTTTTACATGGGTCGAAAAACGATAATATTTTTGGACTTCCCACAGAAAATCAATCGATCGGCTTCTTCTTATCGCGTGGGCAAGCCTAGCCGGTGTCAGAGTTTATTCAAACCGCCTTACGGCCGCCTGACGTGGTTTTTTATGTAACGACTACTACAACCAGAGATAGTAGCCGGGACCAACCGCTTAACGTGCCATCCGAAGCACGGAATCATTTTCCTATTCAGACAATCAGGTGATTCAGCCTGCAATGTCCTAACCAACTGCGGAAAAACGCACAAAGTGATATAGTGATCGATCGGGTGATCCACTTCTTTAAAAACATATTACAAGATTGGGGTGAAGTTTCCTCAGCTCTCTCTTAGTTTTGTATTTCAAACACGTGTTCAGCAGTTGATTGGTTATGGTTATCCCACAAAAATACTGGACAAATTGCACAGGAAACTACACAGCAAAAAATGGTTTCCTATCTTGGATATTAATCATCTTTTTTCACTGAACATAATATTTACTAACTTTCTGGTTCTTCACCCCATCAAAAAGTACCACTTTTACTATGGTTTGAGAACCCCATAAATATACCATACATCATGGATATTCTAGATCTTTGGTTATCTCGTTTTCTTCAACGTCGGTCTCTTTTATACATGACTTATACTTACTCAAGAAACCTTTTTTATTCCTTTAGCACGTCTACAGTCAGTGTGGATGCGGTGCCGGCATTTACGGCAATGGATTAGCCGGTAACAATATCGGTCTTGGTGGCGCTGGCTTTGGCCTTGGTGGCTGCGGCAACGCCCTGGCTGGCGGGATTGGCTACGGTAACTCTATTACTGGCGGAATTGGTTACGGTAACTCTATTGCTGGCGGACTTGGCTACGGTAACTCTATTGCTGGAGGACTTGGCTATGGCGGTAATGTGCTTGGATCTGGCTACGCTGGCGGTTATGGCGGCTATGGCAACGGTAACGTAGGCGTTGCCGGAGATCTTGGTGTTAACGGTGCGACCATCGTTGCCGGTCAAGTGCCGTCATCCGGCGCCGTGCAGTTCAACGGCAATGTACCGGCTGCCGGCGCCGTTTCTATCACTGGAAACTGCGGTTGTGGTTGCAATGGGTATTAATAAGAACATTGTTGTTGTTGAGAATAAATATTGTTGATTTAATTTTGTTGTTTTGATTTTGTCTAATATTAAACTTAGTACAAGTAAGCAGACTGGTGGTGGTTGGTCTCTAGACAATTAGCTGCCACTCCATACTGGTGTAATGGACAGCCCTCCGCAGACTTAAAACGATAACTCAGATTATCAAACTGAACAACTTTCACTATGGAGCCTACATCAGGCAACGCAAAAAAATCTGCTGTCCCATATTTTGATTCGGGTAGGTATGAATGAAACAGCTGCAGCAGCAGCAGATTTTTTTTCGTGTTTGCTGAGGTAAAGTTGTGTTTGATGGTCATGGTTTGTTTTCACCGTTTCAGTCTGCGAAGGACTGTCCCTTACACCCTGTATAATTGGAAAAAAACTGTCAGGAAGAGGTACTAAAACATGTGTGACCCGTACTCTGTGGTAATACCACAATATTTACGTACTTACCTAATACAAGAATAATCTTAAAAGATTATTATTAACTATTGTGTAGAAAAATTATTGCCTTCGTTTTGCCATAAGGATAACATTTTATTTTAGAAAAGCCAGCATTTGGAGATTATGTCATTATTTGTTAATCTCGCGATTTATCAATTTTTTATTACTAGAGTTATTTGAAAAACGTTGAAAAATTATGTCCACGGCCGACTGAATACTAATTATTATGAATTTCATCATTTTGACATATTTTCTCATAAATTTTTCTCAGTTACTTACCAAGAATTTTTCGATGACGAATTTTACTTTTTTTTTTTCCCCTCCGGACAGAAAGCGTCAATTGTCGCCCCGCTGCGCGAAATTCGAATGCGCGCTATACGAAGTTGCCGCTTTCCACCTCTGTCAAGGAGAAAAATAGTATACTAACCTCGGACAGTAAATAAGAAAGCCTCAGATAATATGTTTGTTGACCGAGGCGAAGCGAAGAGATTACATGAGATCTGAGACCTTTCTTACTTTCCTGTCCTCGGTGTGTAATCTACTATTTCCGATTATTGAATTTTTCTCTGACATTTTCGTAATAATTTTTTAAATTAGTAGTCGTTAGAAAAAAAGGGTTTTATATGGGTTTAATAAATTTATTTTTCTATAATATCTAATTATAATAATACTTACTATTAACATTATAAAGAGGAATTATGTAATGTTTTGTACATGTTTGTTTGTATTTAATAGGCTCCGAAACTACTGGACCGATCTGAATAATTCGTTCACCATTAGAATGCCACATTATGCGTGATGAACATGGGCTAAAAAACAGCCAACTGTGTGTCGGGAAGATTCTAAGGCGATACGAAGTTCACGGCGGTCATCTAGTATTCAATAAAAAGCACATGCTCACGACTATATTCCCCGAGGGGGTAGTCAAGATGTTCTGAAACTTCATAACATCCACGTTTCACCAGTAGTACCGAAACTCTGTCCAGTGTGACGGGAGGTGAGCCCGTCGCCACTTATAATGGACAGTGGGTACAATACATGCCTCGAAATTGAAGCATGCAGGTTTCCTCACGATGTTTTCCTTCACCGAAAAGCCAGTGGTGTTACAAATCGTACATAAATTTCGAAAAACTCATCGGTACGAGTCGGCCTGGACGGGGATCGAACCATTGCCTCCTGCACGGCAGGCAAGGTTACTCGCCACTGGACCACCACGGCTTTTTTTTTGTTTCAATAAAAACAGGTGATTTAAAAAAAACAATTAGGATTGCACTAAGCTCTCGCCCTTGAAAAGTTTCGTCTACAAAAACCAATTTCTTGTAATGATTACGTAGTTTCTCTGGTAGTGGTGATGGGAACTGACGAATCGATCGCAGCGCCCTGTGTGGCAGAAATGTGTACTTTTGTCGGACAAGCTGTGTAAAATATGCAAATCCACACACTAACTCAACACGAAATCTCCAAAACTAAAAACTACTATAAACTACAAACTACAAACAAACAACACACAAAACAACACGACTACAAACTTAAAATTTGGTATGGAAGTTTCTATTGGCATCGAGGTGCTCACTAAAAAGGGTTTTTGAAATTATACCTCCAAAGGTGTGAAAACCGGTATAAAAGTTTGTACGAAAATTGGCACTGCAATTATAGTGAATCTAGCAAATAGTTATTTTTAATGTTGATGATGTTGCTATTTTCTTTAGTTCTTACATAATTTTATTATAAAAAAATAACACACTTTTAACTAACATGTTAATTGAAATAATTAACGGCGGTCCAACACCGCTAGGGACGCTAGTGTCGTGCACATAGCCAATAATTGACCAATTCGTAAAGTTTTGCAATATTCTACCAATTATAGACCGTGTCTACAAAATGAACGGTTCTACAAAAAATTACCGATTCTACAAATAACCGATTCTACAAATAACCGATTCTACAAATAACCAATTCTACAAATAACCGATTCTGCAAATAACCGATTCTACAAATGACCAATTCTACAAATGACTTATTTTACAAATGAACTATTCTAAAAATGACTTATTTTACAAATGACCTATTCAACAAATGACCTTTTTAATGTCACGAACACAATGACTCTCTGTGCGTGAATGTGTAAGGGATGTTAGTAGTACGTTCCGATTCCGAACGAACGAATTTAGAGGTGTATTTTTTTAATAGTATTTAATTATTTACCAGAAACATAAAATAACACGACTTTAGTACATCACATAAACCAAAGGAGATGAGATTTTTTATGTAATTTTTTATTTTGTCTATACTAACACTTCTAAAATAGTCAAAATGCAAGCTATTCCCCATTAATAATAAGTGTCCGGCACCAACCCGCAATTATTACAATAATGACCCACTTAAAATACTTTTACTGGCAAATGCGAGTGTGACGCATAGTCGTAAACTTTGGGGTCTAGTTCCTAAGAATCCACTATGGCAGGAGACATAATAAGATTATCGAGTAAAACAAAAAGACACTGCTAATATTCATTTATTTTTCAAACGATAGCTTTAATTTAGTAGCCGCAGCCACATCCGCAGTTTCCGGAGATAGAAACGACACCGGCAGCCGGTACATTGCCGTTGAACTCCACAGCGCCGAGCACTGGCACCTGACCGGCGATGATCGTGGTACCGCCCACTCCCAGGTCACCAGCAACTCCCACGGTACCAGTTCCGTAGCCGCCGTAGCCAGCGCCGCAGCCGATTCCGCCAGCCAGAGCGTTCCCGTAACCGATTCCGCCAGCCAGAGCGTTCCCGTAGCCGATTCCGCCAGCCAGAGTGTTCCCGTAGCCGATTCCGCCAGCCAGAGCATTCCCGTAGCCGATTCCGCCAAGACCAAGACCGTTACCGACTAATCCATTGCCACAACCACACTGGCTGTACACATGCTGAAACACAGTTTAATGTTATACCGTTGTGATGATTCATACTACCTTAGTAATGTATGGTAATAACCCAGAGTTCTGTATCTAAATGTAACTACTTTCTGTATTTGCATTCGAACGTAACACAAACCTACCACCCGAGATGTAACACAAAAAAACTTGAAGAATGACATGATTACAATGGTCGACCAGAAATCAATAGAAATTTATGGTCTACAATTACTACAGGACCTACTAGACCCTAAAAGCTCCTCCCATCAATGAGGTTGCCAGGGATTTCGCCATAAGTCCACAAACAGTGAGTCCACAACCGAGTAGTGAGTAAAATATTAATTCATAAACTCACGACCATCATCCCATTCAGTGTGGTCCGAAACATTGCAACAACTACCAGCTGTCTTGCATGCAGTTGTAACAAGGCTCTCTTGAAGCACATTGAAGGATTCAAAATAAAATCACTTTTATATGACTTTTCAGATGGCTAGCCTTTTGCCCAAAATATATACTGTACACTGCTAAAGAAAATAATCAATATGTCGCCAAGGACCTGAAAAAAAGACGGACGTAATCTCGTCTTCTTCTTCTACTTCTTTTGTGTGCGTGCTGTCACGCGGTACATTATCGTCACCATTATGTATCGCGTGACGCACGCACGGGTGTCGGACCTGCGCCTAGAGCTAGTGCATCTGTGTGAGTGTAGGTCCCTTGTAGAACAAACGAAAATGTAGGACCTTGCATGCTTCACATCTTTTTAGTGTCACATTACGTCCGTCTTTTTTTCAGGTACGTGTATGTCGCCCTGTTCAACACCCACAGTAAAAATTGAAAGCAGTTGCACAGATTACTACGGAGTTAATCCAATTTTAATTACCTGGATCAGGCAAGCCTGGATGCAGAGCAACAAGAAAGCGAAGGTAGACATGTTTGTTTGTATGTTTTCAACGAAATGCTGAACACTGAATACTTATTCCAAGCTGCAATGACCTTTTATACTTCTTCAGGTTAACAATTTTGTAACTATCGTGGATAAGAAAGGACTGGATATTGAAAATACTAAATTACAATTAAACTAAAAAAAGGTGCGTAGGTATATTATCTACATTATTGAGAAACCTTTCAATGCGTTTTTTGAGTAATGTTTATTGATAACATATTTTTTGTACGCAATATTTCATCAAACACGCATTGTTTAACACATTGACACAATTTCTTGAACGTATAAAAAGCTCATCACAATATTCAGATATCATTCACAAGTCGACTTCGTTGCATTCAAACAACATGTCATCCAAGGCTATCCTCGTCCTCTGCGCCTCAGTGCTCTTGGTCAAGAGCATCTCTGGACAATGCGTCGGTAGTGTGTTGAACAACGGAATCGGTAACGGACTGTACGGTTTGGCTGGCAACGGCTTGGGTGGCTGCGGCTTGGCTGGTAACGGCTTGGCTGGCTACGGCTTGTCTGGTAACGGCTTGGCTGGCTGCGGCGCCGGTCTCGGCTACTCAGTCGCTGCTTCCAGCGGCGGTGGTCTCGCCGTGTCCAGTGCCTCCCCCATCGCTCCCAATGGCATTTCCGTCGCATCTGAGAACGAGATTCTTGGTTCCCTCGCCGTCGCTGGATCGCTGCCGTTCTTGGGCGCCGTCGGTCTGGAGGGACAGCTGCCTACTGCTGGTGCTGCTGGTGTCTCGTACAGCTGCGGCAACGGCAACGTTGGCATCGTGGGCGAGGGTCTCGGTGCTGGTTTGGGCTACGGTATCGGATCCGGCTATGGCGCCGGTTTGGGTAACGCTGGTCTGGGTCTTGGTAACCTTGGTCTGTCTGGTCTCGCCGGGCGTGGCGGATGTGGATGTAACGCTCTTTACTAAAAATGAATTTTGAAATTGTTCAATAATATTTCTAATGTAAATAAACATTGCTTGCAAAATTATTTTGTTTCGAAAACTTCCAACTCCCATAAACGATTGGCTATATTAGCCACAAGAGATCTCATCAACGCTCCTAAAGATGTTGAAGGAGTAACTTTGGCCGAAATATATCAGGAACACATCATCATCGTTGTCCCACACGTATTTAAAGGACATTAGGAATTATAATTAGCTAAGAATAGTTGCTATTCTACCTTTGAGTGTAGTTTAAAATCTTGTGACCTCCTCGGTCTTCTGGGTTTCTTGATACGGGCCTTTAAGAAGTTTAAATTCGCCAGTGACTCGTAGTAAACCATCTAACTTTTGAATAGTAAATGGTAGGTACATGACTGAGTAATTAATTTCTATTTACTGCTAATCGCAAAACGCCTACACTGCGTGGGAATAAGTACGTGTACGTATAATCATCATCATTATCATCTTAGCCGATGGACGTCCACTGGTGGACATAATATGCCTCCCCCAAGGATCGAACAACGATCGGTCCTGTGATGCCCACATCCAACGCGTTCCCAACGCCTTCACCAGGTCGTCGGTTCACATTGTGCCCACCCACGCTGCGCTTTCCGGAACGCGACATTAAAAAAAGAGATAGGTACTGAGAAATTCACGAAGCAATAAAAATAATAACTATTACTTTTTCTTTCTAATATTTTCAGAAGATTTTAATATACAGGTAAATTGAAATGAAATGTGTGTTTCTGCATTTGGGTCTTAAACTGTACCAAAAATTAACTCTGGAATTGGCTTACTAACAGCTATGCTTTCTTTCGGTCACCGAACGTTCAGCGACACACCAGTACACCAGTTTTCATATTAGACGCGTAAATTCGGCAGGTGACACACATCACACTTATAGCTGATTCCTGTTTTGAATAGCGGGAAGTCGGATATTGATTTTTCGCTTCCTCCTATTTTTTTTCATTGATTTAATTAACTGTGGGTTCCCAGCTTCCAAGACAGATTAGAGTCATCCCCGGGCTCGCAAGACTTCACCGTCTGGTGTGTGGTCGCCGCTATCAATTCAAATTTACAGAGAAGATATGCTTCATTTCATATAACGACGAAAAGATTTTCCGATTCCTACTTAGCATTTTACAGATTGGTGATAAGTAAATATATTTTTTTTTTTATGTAGGATTTAAATACCTACATAATTCAATGACGCTCGCGTGAAGGCGCACCATATTTTCTGTTGTGCAACAAGTAAAGATTTACCTATTCGAAAACTATATACTACCAAACTAAAATCCACCCCACGACGCTTCGTCAATAATAAAACAAAAACCGACCAATGCCCTCCGCACCACGGAACGTACCCGGGTCAAAGGAACTCTTCAAACAGCAGCATTACCACGTTGAATAGCTAGAGAAATCCTTTGGGCCAGTTTGGACCAGACATGAACCGGAGCGGGGATCATTCCCGCTCTCAACATGCTTACCCCATGCCCAGCTCTCGCAAAAAAAAGCCTTGGCCTGACATCCCCAAACACCTGACGTCAACATTTATTATTATGCTTTTTCACGTCATGTATCTCTTCTGGAATAGTTTTGTTACACAATACACTAGTTAGCACAGTCGAATAATTTTTTTCCCCGCTCGCTGCCAGGAAAAGACCTAAAGATTTTAACCCTATTTTAGGGATTCTTAAATTTGGTCATTTTGACCGGAATATTGTGTATAAGTAGCGAACCATCGATTAATAGATATTCGATGAACAATGTTCGACAAAACGACAATCTAGGAGTTGTCTTTCGTAGTAACGTAGGGAACCCATAAAATATGCAACGAGATCTTTCAATAACGTAAAAAATTAAATTGACCGGAATCGGAATTCGGACGTGGACTTTCCGTTTTTGGCTAATTAATTTTGCTTCGGTTCCAGTCAAGTTCTACAGGGTATAACAAAAGTCCCGAGTAATACTTAAGACGCTGTTATCCCGTCGAGGCCGTTTTTTGAACACGAACGAAAGTGTTTTAAACTGTGTTTTAAAGTCTGAAATTAAATTATGTCTTATTTAAGGATCGGGCGGATGGGCGACTGTTCTCAATTACACGATTAGATTAAGTTTACTAGATAGAAAAACATCCCAAAGTTACCCCTTTTTGTTATGTTTTTTAATACTATGATTAAACTGCTGATATTTAACTACTTACCCTTGTACTTAACTAAATACATTAAATATTTCTAGTGAACTCAGAAGAATTTTTAGCTTAGAATCTCCCATGAGCAAAGATTTTGACGAAAAACACGTTTTTTTGCGATCCTGCTTTCAATTGGAGCGGGATGGCTAATTGCAAACTTATGCTTGCAAGAAAGAGACGCTTGCACTGGGATAACCTAGCCTTAAGGGGTTGTTTAGACCATCGAACTGAACAACTTTCATTATGGAGCCAACATCGAAAATAAATAAAAAAATCTGCCATCTCATACATTTTAGTCGAGTCGGTACTGCAGTTTTGTATGGAACAGCTGATATTTTTTTCGCGATTTCAAAATTGGCTCCATACTGAAAGTTGTTCAGTTTGATGGTCTGAAGCACACCCTTAAGCATTAGTAGGGTGTTTTGTTACACCCTGTTTAAAGTAGATATAATTATTTCTTTTTAGGTAGGAACTTAGTGTTTGACTTTTCACACGCAATTTCGGCACAGATCCGAGGGTGCAACAGGGGCGTGATTATTTTACTAAAATGAAAGTTGTTAAATACATTCGACAATATTATTTATTGCATTCGCGATAGAGGGATCAAACAACACTTAGTAGACGAGACCGTTGCAGCCGCATCCGCAGTTCCCAGTGATAGAAACAGCACCGGCAGCTGGTACTATGCCATTGAACTCCACAGCACCGAGCACCGGCACCTGACCGGCGATGATTGTGGTACCGCCCACTCCCAGGTCACCAGCGACTCCCACTGTACCAGTTCCGTAGCCACCGTAGCCAGCGCCGTAGCCGATTCCGCCAGCCAGAGCGTTCCCGTAGCCGATTCCGCCGGCCAGAGCGTTCCCGTAGCCGATTCCGCCAGCCAGAGCATTCCCGTAGCCGATTCCACCAAGACCAGCAGCGCCAAGACCAAGACCGTTACCGATCAATCCATTATTGCCACAACCGCACTGGCTGTACACGTGCTGAAAAACGCAATTTTAATGTTTTTTTATAAATTTGTGATGATTCATACTATTGACCTAATGTATTGTAATAATAATAACCCAGACTGAGAGCTGTACCTAAATGTAACCACTTTCAGTATTTGCATTCGAACGTAACACAAACCTTCCACCTTGAGACGTAATACAAAAGAACTTGAAGGAATGACATGATTAAAATCGTCAACCAGACATTTTATGGTCTTCAATTACAGGACCTCATTGGTGGGATGAGATCAATGGCCAAGTAGTTAGTAAAATATTGATGCATAAACTCAAGACCGTAATCCTTTTTGGGGTGGACAGAAACTGCTACAACTACCAGCTGTCTTGCATGGAGTTGTAACATGGCCTTCAAGCATATTGAAGGATTCAAAATAAAATGACTTTTAGATGTAGGTACTTTAGATGACTTCTTGGTCAGATGGCTTGGTCAATTGGATGGGATGGTCTTGTTGCCCACAAATGCAAGGTACAGAAGACACTCCTAATCCTTTTGTCGTCCAGTACGAAACCAACGACAAATATCAATAGCTGTAAGTAGCACAGACTAATAAGTAGTTATAAGTTAACTAAAATTTTAATTACCTGGATCAGGCAAGCCTGAATGCAGAGCAACAAGAAAGCGAAGGTAGACATGTTTGTTTGTATGTTTTCAACGAAATGCTGAACACTTAATACTTATTCCAAGCTGCAATGACCTTTTATACATCTTCAGGTTAACAATTTTGTAACTATCGTGGATAAGAATAGACTGGAATACTAATTACTAGTGTCCGACCGAAACTAGTTTTTACAGCCGAAACCGAAACCGAAACCGAAACTTCTTTATGGCATAATTCTTCCCTACTTTTTAGGTTTTGTTCAATGTAGCTAGTTGCCAATATGTGTTTTATGTTCACAAAAGCAGTTAATTTGATAAATTACTCAGTAGTTTTGAATTCAATTATGTCTACTGTAAATGTAGGTGAGGTATGTTTTACTCGGAAAAATAATCAGTGAAATCAGTCTTTAAAATTATGACCGTCTTATTGATATTTAAAATTATTTTTAGCAAGAATTTGAGTAAACTGCTATTCATTTCTGAACATTTATAGACTTGAACAGAAACACTACCTGTAGCGTGTAAATTTAAAGGCATTACCTACATATTAAAGGGGGTGCCTCATCAGTCTATCAAACTGAAAAACTTTTAGTATGGGGCCATCACCGAAAACGAGAAAAAAAATCTGCTGTTCCATTGAAAACGTCAACGGCCACGCGGCCAAAATGTATGGGACAACAGATTTTTTTTCGCCATTTCAATGTTGGTCTCACAGTGACAGTTAGTATTAGTACAGTTTGATAGTCTAAAGACCCCATAAAGTAGGTATGTAACGAATTTTAAGTTTACACACTATACACTGCACTTGAATACTATAATTTTTACCTAAAAGTAACTGATTGCAATTTTATTTATTTGTACATACACACATAATTTTTACGGATGTCTTCCATTGGAGTAATTGAACAGCCAGACCAAAATCAATTTGTAAAAACGTTATTTTAAATGAAAACAAAGTTTAGGTACTAGGTAGAACAAGGTACTAAAACTTTGCAAAAATACCAAACACGTTGAATAAAAATACAATAAGTGAAATGAAATTGATTATTTATCAAAAACTAGAGGACCACGGCGAACTTCGTACTGCCTTAGAATCTTCCCGACACACACTTGGCCGTTTTTTATAGCCTATGTTAATCACTGATAATGTAGCATTCTAATGGTGAAAGAATTATTCAGATCGATCCAGTAGTTTCTGAGCCTATTCATTACAAACAAACAAACAAAAAATCAAATCTTTCCTCTTTTTAATATTAGTATAGATGTAGCTTAATAAATATTACCTGATTGGAACTATATAACACAATATTGAACATAACCTAAAAATTCACACCACAAAACAAACAGCGCAAGACATAAACAGGGGCGCGGGGAGTGAATTTGACGCTCACCACTACGCCGATCGCCACCGAAGACCAGGCGATAACTCACGAACGTAGTTTCGTTTTCGGCCGTAGTTTCGGCCGTTTTTCTGCCGAAACCGAAACCAAACCGAAACTCCAAATTTGGGCCGAAACTGGCCGAATCCGAAACCGAAAACGAAACTTCGGTCGGACACTACTAATTACAATAACTATTAAACTGAAAAAAGGTGCGTAAGTGTATTATCTACATTATTGAGAAACCTTTCAATGCGTTTTTTGAGTAATGTTTATTGATAACATATTTTTTATACACAATATTTCATCAAATACGCATTGTTTAACACATTGACACAATTTCTTGAACGTATAAAAAGCTCATCACAATATTCAGATATCATTCACAAGTCAACTTCGTTGCATTCAAACAACATGTCATCCAAGGCTATCCTCGTCCTCTGCGCCTTAGTGCTCTTGGTCAAGAGCATCTCTGGACAATGCGTCGGTAGTGTGTTGAACAGCGGAATCGGTAACGGACTGTACGGTTTGGCTGGCAACGGCTTGGGTGGCTGCGGCTTGGCTGGTAACGGCTTGACTGGCTACGGCTTGTCTGGTAACGGCTTGGCTGGCTGCGGCGCCGGTCTCGGCTACTCAGTCGCTGCTTCCAGCGGTGGCGGTCTCGCCGTGTCTAGTGCCTCCCCCATCGCTCCCAATGGCATCTCCATCGCATCTGAGAACGAGATTCTAGGTTCCCTCGCCGTCGCTGGATCGCTGCCGTTCTTGGGCGCCGTCGGTCTGGAGGGACAGCTGCCTACTGCTGGTGCTGCTGGTGTCTCGTACAGCTGCGGCAACGGCAACGTTGGCATCGTGGGCGAGGGTATCGGTGCTGGTCTGGGCTACGGTCTCGGATCCGCCTATGGCGCCGGTTTGGGTAACGCTGGTCTGGGTTTCGGTAACATCGGTCTTACCAACGGTGGTCTGGCTGGTCTCGCCGGGTATGGCGGATGTGGATGCAACGCTCTTTACTAAAAACGCATTTTGAAATTGTACAATAATATCAAATGTAAATAAACATTGCTTGCAAAATAATTTTGTTTCAAAAACTTCCAACTCCCATAGACGATTGGCTATATTAGCCACAAATAGTTCTCATCAACGCCCCTAAAGATGCTGAAGGAGTAACCTGGGCCGAAATATGTCAGGAACACATCATCATCGGTGTCCTACACGTATTGAACAATAATTATATAAGAATAGTTTGATATTCTTCCTTTGAGTCTAGTTTAAGATCGTGTGACCCCTTTACATGGGTTTCTTGATACGGGCTTTAAAGTAGTTTGATTTCGCCAGCTAGTAAACTATCTAAGGTTTGAATAGCAAATGGTTGGTACACACGGCGACACATCATGTTACGCACCCTATATACCCATATCTACACTACGTAAAATACACAAAATAGTGCGGTAGAGAGCCTGCATAGACGCGACTGCCGGCGCGGGCGCAGCGTGCCGTAAGACGAAACAACATCAATCATACCGCACCCTCTCGCACGATTCGCAGCGTTCAACTTCTAATTGTTCAAAGTCCAAAAAGGGTAACCGAACCTATCGCCGTGCGTACCTACATGACTGAGTAATTAATGTTTATTTACTGCTAATCACAAAATTGTAAAGGAAAACATCGTGAGGAAACCTGCATAATCCTAAAGAAGAAATTCTGGTGCGTACAAAATTAAGAATCCGATATAATACCAAACCATGTAGCACACTTGGTGGACTTACGCCCAACCGTTCCTTGACCGTACGTCTATACCCTGCAGTGCGACGTATACAAGGTCTAACAAAATTAGGTGAAAATATTTTAAGGGGATGATCAGACCATCAAACTGAACAACTTTCTCTATAGGGCCAATATCGAAATCGCGAAAAAAATAACAACAGCTGTTCCAATAACAACCTACTCGACCTAAATGTATGGGACAGCATACTTTTGTGAAACCTTCTGAATTATGTTAGTTACGTTATATACGAAAATGTTTACCCATTTTTTTTTGCCGCTCTCCATTATTCCGAGGGTTCCGTACCCCTAAACTTTACATAGTGTTTTTTAACAAGGACACTATGGGGAAATCCAAAACCACAAGAGATACAGGGAAACTGTCTTAGAAATCCTTAGGTCTTTTTTTATGAACACAATTTTGGCATCATAAATTTTTGGTCAAGCGTGAGTTGTCCAAAAATTTAAAAAATATATCGTCCCCTTAGAGGGAAAAGTCACCAACTCACACATTTGGCCAAAATGAGTTATTAACACCACCGTACTCAGAATAACCTGTTCTACGTTCCCGTCTCACTCACGTTTCGATATCTGCCATACTTTCCGAGATAAAAAGGTGGAAAAGTCACTAAGTACAGCTTTTGTGTGAATTCAAACAGGAAATAATAACTAACTCCAGCTGCATTATCATCCAATATAGCTACGAGCAGTTAGTGACTTTTCCAACGTGAATAAAAATCACTAACGGTACTTGGTGACTTTTCCCTGCCAAAAATAATAACTAAGTGCAATTAGTTATTTTTTCTACGAAACTTTATTTCATTTTAAAAATGAACTAACCGCATTTAGTGACTTTTTGCCTAAGCCCTATTTCCGTAAGGGCCGTTAGTGATTATTTCTCCTGAGAAACCGTTGAAAGCATTGTACTGAAACTCACCTCCCGCGCCCGCCGCCCACTTCACCTGCACCCTTCGTGCGCCCACCGCTCAGTGTTGCAAATTTAGTGGATTTTCTACTAAAAATGGTGGTTTTTGACCCCCTTTTAGCGTAGAAATTTTGCTTTTAGTAAGTGGTTTTGCGAGTTGTTCAATAGACTAAAATTGAGTTACAAGAGAGCTATTTTTTAATTTCGTAAGGCTTGATTCGTTCTCAAAAATGTCTTAAACTTTTATTTAAGTTTATAAATGCATTATTCGATCATGTTTTTGAAATTGTCCGATTTAAAAACAGCATTCCAATTAGTAGACAGACGATTACTCAACCACTAAGCTGATTTACTGATTATTTACATAACTAGAAAATTATTTTGTCATACAACTGTTCGCTGTCGAGACACCAGGGCCATGGGCATTCGAAGCCAAACCTTTCTTTAGGGACCTGGGATGTTAAGGACATGGGATGTTTGGATAAAGATAAGATAAAGGTTGTGACCTCCTCTGTCCTTAGCTGTGCAGCGGAGAAATGCCGCCAGCATAATTGTCACTTTTGGTCTATACATGTACGGACGGCCAGAAGCAAATAAGTTTTTCTTTGTATAATTTCAATACTTTGTTTAGTTTAGTCATATTTTTGGACTTACAAATAAATCGTAAGAAAAAGGGCTCACAACTATTTCCCGAGGGGGTACACAGAGATATTCTAAAACCTCAGAACATCCATGTTACACTATTATAGCACCGAAATTCTCTCCAGTGTGATGGGGCTGAGCCCGTCACTACTTGTTATGGACAGTGGGTACAATACATGCCAAAATTGAAGCATGCAGGTTTCCTCAGGATGTTTTCCTTCACCGAAAAGCCAGTGGTGTTACAATCGTACATAAATTCAGAAAAAGGCATGGCAGGCAAGGTTACTCGCCACTGGACCACCACGACACGGCACTTACATTACGGCACTTACAAGTAAATGTTGCACAATATGTATAATAAAGGTAGCAAATTACCAATATAACTACCCAATGTTTTCTTGTTTAGTGCAAAATTTTGTGATTATGAGAGTAAGGCCTTCTGTAAGCAGTTTTCCTGTGGTTTTGAATCTGGTGGAGAGCTAATTTAACTGTTGGCAACACTGCCCCCACTTCAGTCAGATCGATCGAGCTAGCCGGTCGATGAACACCGTTGCGTTGTGTTTTAGCGTGATTTATACATTATTTCATGTGACATCATTATTTAAAGAGATTTTGATAAACAAGAGGAAGTTAAGCCCTGAACCTAACCTTCACACTGCGCTGTCACACCAGGAACAAAAATTCCTGACCTTCACACAAAGGTTCCTGATACCTGACTGAAGGTGATCTTCACATGAATTTTTGTTTTTCTAGTGGAGAGTAACCTTGCCTGCCGTGCAGTAGGCGATGGTTCAATCCCCGTCTAGGCCGATTCGTACCAATGAGTTTTTCGGAATTTATGTACGATTTGTAACACCACTGGCTTTTCGGTGAAGGAAAACATCGTGAGGAAACCTGCGTGCTTCAATTTCGAGGCATGTGCTGTACCCACTGTCCATTATAAGTGCCGACGGGCTCACCCCCCGTCACACTGGACAGAGTTTCGGTACAACTGGTGAATCGTGGATGTTCTGAGGTTATAGAATATCTCTGACTACCCCTTCCCTAGTCGTGAGCATATGCTTATGCTATGCTTAAATAACTTTTAGTAATATCAAAGACACTAAATAATAGTGTTAGTTAAATTGGACACTCATAAACCTGCATTTCCAAATTGCATAAAGTCACCAACAACATGACAAAAGTCACTAACGATTTATTTGGCAAAAATGTGTTGGATGGAAAACTAACTATCCTATTTTTCGTCTTTCGCGTGATAATTAGAGATCTACACTTTACTTTACAAAATGGGGAATAATTCAACGATTAATTTGTACTTACAAAAAATTAAATATATCAAAATTTGACGTTGTTATGACGTTTTAAACTTAAAACCTCAATATCTCAAAACTATGCACATGTCAGTTAGTGACTTTTCCCTCTAAGGGGACGATATACCTACCTACTTTTTTTTTATGCTGTTCGACTCAGTTTTATGTAGGGATCATTTCATTGTACCTATCAGAAGTAAAAATCTGGACGGCACAAGTTGGTCAAATTTGATTTTAAAAAATGCATACTATTTAGCGCGAGTCCGACACACACTTGACCAATTTTTATTATTGATTGTTTTATTTTGAAGTATGCTCTGATAATCACACCAAGTTTGGCACTTGTGTGTATTACCGTTTTTACGACAGAGCAAAAACAATAATGGTTGAAAACGAACATGTATTGATTTTTTTATTATTCGTTTTTGCTCTGTCGTAAAAACGGTAATATGCAGGGTGTTACATAAGTAAACATAAATATTTAAAACTCTTAAGGGGGGTTGTTTAGACCGTCAAACTGAACAACTTTCTCTATGGAACCAACATCGAAATCGCGAAAAAATATACCTATCGGATATCCCATACATATTTTAGCTAGAGTCGATTTGTAGAGTATGGAACATCAATTAATTTTTTCGCGATTTAGATATTGGTCCCATAGTGAAAGATGTTCAGTTTGATGGTCTAAACCACCCCCTTAAATGTTTATTTGTATTCTTTTAACACCTTGTATAATTTTTTTTTTAATCAAATTGTGCTGTCCATATTTTTTACTTCCCATCCAATGAAAATGGTCCCCACATAAAATTGAGTCGAACAGCATAAAAAAAAGATGTACATTTTTTTCATTGATGATGCCAAAATTGTGTTCACAAAAAAAAAACCTTCCTAAGACAGTTTCCCTGTATCTCCTGTGGTTTTTGATTTCCTCATACTGTCCTTGTTAAAAAACACTATGTAAAGTTTGGGGGTACGGAACCCTGAATAATGAAGAGTGGCGAAAAGAAATGGGTAAACATTTTCGTAATAATGTAACTAACATAATTCAGAAGGTTTCACAAAAGTTTACTCAAAGTAATTGGGAAACCCTTTGTCTCCACTACTTCAACTCTACAAAAAATGATCTCTGGAGTTTAAAGCCATATGCTTTTCTTATAGCAGTTTCTCGTTTTCAATAGCGGATAGGTATATATTTCAAATTCGGATATTCATTTTTGCTTCCTCCAATTTTTCAATGATTTCATCAAATTGCTTCCAAGCAGGCACATATCGTATAAAAAACGTTTAAAATTAATTTCCCCCCCGAAACAAAAGTCTTGATACGTGCTTGCTTCCAAGACAGATTAGAGTCAACTCCGCTCGCTAGAATTCACGTTGATAGAATTTTTAGGTAGGATCTTAGTGTTTTAGGGTTTTGAAAATGAATCATAAATTGGTGATAGATTTGAGGGTGTAATGAGAGCAGGATTATTATACTAAAATGAAAGTTGTAAAATACAGTAGATAAAATTAGGTATTTATTGTATTCGTGATAGAGGGATCATACAACACTTAGTAGACGAGACCGTTGCAACCACATCCGCAGTTTCCAGAGATAGAAACAGCACCGGCAGCTGGTACTATGCCTTCGAACTGCACAGCGCCGAGCACCGGCACCTGACCGGCGATGAGTGTGGTGCCACCCACGCCCAGGTCACCAGCGACTCCCACGGTACCAGTTCCGTAGCCACCGTAGCCAGCGCCGTAGCCGATTCCGCCAGCCAGAGCATTCCCGTAGCCGATTCCGCCAGCCAGAGCGTTCCCGTAGCCGATTCCGCCAGCCAGAGCGTTTCCGTAGCCGATTCCGCCAGCCAGAGCATTCCCGTAGCCGATTCCGCCAAGACCAGCGGCGCCGAGACCAAGACCGTTACCGATCAATCCATTGCCACAACCGCACTGGCTGTACACATGCTGAAAATTTAATAATTATATCAATGGTTTAACTCGACACAATATCAAGAGTAACACACCACTCTCGGGCCGTGGGGACCTAATGCGCTGGCGCTTTTTAAAGAGCTATCAAAGCGCCTGATAGACTCGACAGGGGACCCAAGGGCTGGCACTTTCCTCGCTCAACGGATCAGCATAGCCATTCAGCGAGGAAATGCGGCCAGCGTTCTGGGTACCCTCCCACAAGGACCGAACCTGCACCACATCCTAGATTAGTTTAGTTTTAAGTCGCTTTATTTATAATATTATTTAATGTTACGGTGTACATAAGAATCTGTCGAATAAATTAATTTAACTATCAAAGAGTAAATCAATATAGATATCCATTGAAAGACAATCGTGCCGTAAATCGCTTTTTGCTAAGATGGATGGAAAAAGACCTTACCTGGATCAGGCAAGCCTGGATGCAGAGTAACAAGAAAGCGAAGGTGGACATGTTGATGTTAGTATTCAACAGAAAGATGAACTGAGAATGATTTTGTAAAGACACACTGACCCTTTTATACTTAAACAAATAAAGCACATGCGTGAAAAATTTTGTAATAACTCGAAGAACAGATAGGCTTATTGAAGCGGTATTCCTTACACTACTGTTCGAAAAGTCTCTTATCAAAAAGTTTCCTAACTCACGTTTCCGCTGGAAGAAAATCAATACTTCTTATGTAGTTTCAGTCACGTAATGTAGGTATTTCATCAAAATAAAACATGCGTAAGTAAATAACATAATTTATTTACTTATTACATTACACATAAAATAACGATAACCTAGTTCATTTCAATAAAAGATAAGTTTTCAGTATAAAACGAATAACTTGAGTTCAGAAACTCATTCTACAGTCTCATCTCGTAGTATTCAAACAACATGTCATCCAAGGCTATCCTCGTCCTCTGCGCCTCAGTGCTCTTGGTCAAGAGCATCTCTGGACAATGCGTCGGTAGTGTGTTGAACAGCGGAATCGGTAACGGACTGTACGGCGTGGGTTTGGCTGGCAACGGCTTGGGTGGCTGCGGCTTGGCTGGTAACGGCTTGGCTGGCTACGGCTTGGCTGGTAACGGCTTGGCTGGCTGCGGCGCCGGTCTCGGCTACTCAGTCGCTGCTTCTAGCGGTGGCGGTCTCGCCGTGTCTAGTGCCTCCCCCATCGCTCCCAATGGCATCTCCGTCGCATCTGAGAACGAGATTCTTGGTTCCCTCGCCGTCGCTGGTTCGCTGCCGTTCTTGGGCGCCGTCGGTCTGGAGGGACAGCTGCCTACTGCTGGTGCTGCTGGTGTCTCGTACAGCTGCGGCAACGGCAACGTTGGCATCGTTGGCGAGGGTATCGGTGCTGGTTTGGGCTACGGTCTCGGATCCGCCTATGGCGCCGGTTTCGGTAACGCTGGTCTAGGTATCGGTAATTTTGGTCTGGCCAACGCTGGTCTGGCTGGTATTGGTGGATGTGGCTGTAACGCTCTCTACTAAAAATACATTCCACAAAATTATACATTAAATAAACATTTGATTGCATAGTATAGCGTTTTGTTCTACGCCCATTTCCCCTCTTCAGTATTTCAGTATTAATTCCGCGCGGCAACCAGTATGCCATAGAACGTTTATAGACGTGCTAAAACTAACATTAGGTATTTAAATAACTATTGAACTGCAGCCGGTTAAGCTAACGCAGGGTCTCCTTAGTCTGGTCAACGCTGATCTGATTGGGACTTGGTGGATGTGACTGTGGCGTTCTATAATTATAATAATAATCGGGTGCTCCCGGGGGAAGTCCCTGATCCTCGTCTCCGACTTGCCTTTACTGGCCGGTCGGAGTGGACCCCAAGAGGACCAGATCCCCCACCTCTGTGCTTGCCTTAATTGGCCGGCCTTGATTTTGTGGTTGGGCTATTGCAAGCAAGGGTCGTAATGTAACACTGCGACCATCGCTTGTTGTGTTCGCCTCAAGCTCACCCTTATTAACGCATACCTCCGAACTTATGGTATTTTCTTTTCATTCTCGGGAATGCAGGTTTCGGGACCACGATGTTTTCCTTCACTGCCGAGCTAGTAAATGATAAATACAACCGTACATAAATTTTGAAGAACTAAGTGGTACAGCGCCGCCCCATGATTGAGGCGCTAACTCTCTTTTGTATGGGTTATCATCGCTATGGCCGGCCTTAGGTTGGAGTCGCAAGAGCTAAATGCTCGAATACTGGATGTGTTGCGTAAGTGGCGAGTGGGCACCTGATTAGCTGTTGGAGACTGAAATGATTGTCGTTTAAAGTCCAGAAGCACCTCTCCACTCTAAGCCGCTCAGGAAATGTTGCCCCCTTGTCGCTACGTGCGAGCGCCCCATTCATTTTGAGGTGGCGAGTCACCGTCTGCCATTTTTTTCGTATTTATTAAATACATTGGTCAGGTAGGCGCCATAGTCCCGTTCAAAACCTAGTTATCTGTTCCACTAGCACCCCACCCAAATAGCCCTGATTTCGTTTCTTTCCACTCCTTACAATAGTCCTACACTGACCGGGGGCTGTTTTGGATGCACTTCTATAGTGTCACGGACCTGAAAAAAAGACGGACGTAATGTGACACTAAAAATATGTGAAGCATGCAAGGTCCTACATTTTCGTTTATTCTACAAGGGACCTACACTCACACAGATGCATTAGCTCTAGGCGCAGGTGCGACACCTGTCACCATTATGTACCGCGTGGCAGCACGCACACAAAAGAAATGGATGCTTCCTCGTGATTAGACGAGATTACGTCCGTCTTTTTTTCAGGTCCGTGTATAGTGTATACTGGGATAGTTGCCGGTTGGTGTCACATTACCATTAGATCAAATTGTCTGACGGGCCTCGAGTAGGAAGACACGCGTTTGTGTCAAATTGAAGAATGCGTGGAATAGAGAATGTGTTCAATGGCAGTTGTGCGGAATCCATAATGTGTTGAATCTCGAATAGTCTGAAGATCGTTTGTGCAGAACTCAGATCAATCCCCTCTACGTGTTGGTTTCGGCCCTACGCACGCCTCCCAAAGGTCCGGGACACTTGTATCCCGAGATAAGGAATAGACATACAATAATAATAATGAAAGATGTACCACACTTATTATTACAAAAGTACAATGCGATGCAAAGTATAATCTAAATCGAATTTGAAAGTGCCAAAATCTCCTTATTGTTATTGCTTACCTCTAGTAATGAAAAGGAACCAAAAGAAGAAGAAAATTGTTATAGAGGTGATTAAAGGCTTCCCCCCACATTGCCGCGATATTATCGAGCGATATTACCGAGCGATATGTCACGCATGCGCAGCACCACTAAATCGATTGCGTCGGAACAAAATAGCAGCGATATTATCGCTTGATAATATCGCGGCAGTGTGTAGGATCGCGCGCGTCCCCATACAAAATGTACTGAGAACAATTATCGCAAAATCGCAGAGATAATATCGCTCGATATTATCGCTGCAATGAGCGGAGGCCTTTAAATGCGTTCATAATTTTTCCATTAAAAAGGCTTTGCTACTGTACTGTTTGCTTTGTTTGTGGTAAGCTATAGAGGCTCATATTTTGTATTATAATTTTAAGACATTGTTACCACCTATAGTTTTGCAATAAAGACACTTTGACTTTGACTTTACCTACCTTACCACCTACTTATTCAATTACTTACTATAGTTTTTTCCGAGAGCGCAAATGCGCGCCGTATATAAACGAAGTCTGGTGATATTTACAATACCATCCCATTAAAGTCAATATTTCAGAAACAATCTAGAAAATAATCTTTAAGAATATATTATTATCTAAGTAGGTATCTATCTTTTATCTTTTGTATGAAGTCCGATTTTTGTTAAATCTTTGAGGCAACTTTTAAAATATACATTGTAACGAAAATCTGTACAAACAGTTTCTGAAAAATTGTATTGACTTTAATTGGATAGTATTGAAAATATCACCAGACTTCCTCTGTATAAAGGCCTCCGCTCATTCCGCTAATATCGAGCGATATTATCGCTGCGATTTTGCGATAATTGTTCTCAGTACATTTTGTATGGGGACGCGCGCGATCCTACACACTGCCGCGATATTATCGAGCGATAATATCGCTGCGATTTTGCGATAATTGTTCTCAGTACATTTTGTATGGGGACGCGCTCGATCCCACACACTGCCGCGATATTATCGCAACCTGACGCAATCTCTTTCTACTACATTCAGTGAAGGGCGCATGCGTGACGCGAAACGCGAAATCGCTACAGTGTGTAAGGTGTCGCGATATCGCTGTCGATAATATCGCTCGATAAAATCGCTCGATAATATCGCTGCAATGTGCGGAAGCCTTAAAGCGCGCTCTGACGTAGTCCCTTCCAACTGACTGCGTTTTGACTTCAAAATTCTTAGTGTAGACTTATATAATTATTCTAGAGTCCTTAAATATGAAGCTTGTGTTTATGACCAGTTAAATAAACAATCAGACCACGTTCCACGATCCAAATATTGAGCTCGTTTTTATGTTGCAAAATTATTTGTGATACTGCCTCAACAATACAAAATATGTTTTTGCAGACATGATCCAAGTGACTTGGGAAGAATAGTTTTATCAATATCTATAAAACCTGCAACAGCTGGAACCTGGAAAGCGTACTATCAGAAACTGTTAAATTAAACGATCAACTTGGATACTTGAAGTTTTATTTAACGGAACACACATTTGACAAAATGGCAATTCAAAGACAAGGAAGGAAGTGCGAAAAGTTCCATAGACTAAGAATAGAATGGAATCCTATGAAGGCGGCAATTTTAAATTAACATCAACAGAAACCCTATTCATTACTTCTAACACTGTCACATTCAAGTGTCTAAAAATAAAACGTATGCATACGTTTTGCAACATAAAAACGAGCTCAATATTTTCATGGAACGTGGTCTGATTGTTTATATAACTGGTCATAAACACAAGCTTCATATTTAAGGACTCTAGAATATATAAGTCTACACTAAGAATTTTCAAGTCAAAACTCAGTCAGTTGGAACTACTTGGAACGGACTACGTCGGAGCGCGCTTTATACAGAGGAAGTCTGGTGATATTTTCAATGCATGAAAAAAATCACGTTTAAAATCTTTAAACTTCAATATCTCGAAATGGGGCCGTGTGGATTGGAACGTTTTTGCAGAAACATTTCGAATAAGCAAAATTGTGGGAATTAGAAAGACAGTTTTATGATGCTAAAGTTGAATCTTTTATTGAATTCAGAGTTGGAAAACATTAGTAAATTCCACCGTTGTAACCACAACCGCAGCCGCCTCCATAGCCGCCTCCGTAACCGCCAGCACAACCACAGTTTCCAGAGATAGAAACGACACCAGCAGCTGGTACATTGCCGTTGAAATCCACAGCGCCGAGCACCGGCACCTGACCGACGATGAGGGTGGTGCCGCCCACTCCCAGCTCACCAGCGACTCCCACGGTACCAGTTCCGTAGCCACCGTAGCCAGCGCCGCAGCCGAGTCCGCCAGCCAGAGCGTTCCCGTAGCCGATTCCGCCCGCCAGAGCATTCCCGTAGCCGATTCCGCCAAGACCAGCGGCGCCGATACCAAGACCGTTACCGATCAATCCATTGCCAAGGACTCCCACATTGCCGCAACCACACTGGCTGTACACATGCTGCAAATAACACAAAATTAAACACAATCCCAAAAATATAAGAGGATTTACAAGTGTTGACTTTCTTAAGTAAACAAAGCACGTTTAAGGAACTTAAAAATTGAGTTACGCAAGAGACAGAGACATGAATATTCGAGGGAGGAATAATTGGTTCTGAATTTCTGATTGACCGGTAATAGAACAAGGGTAGCGTAGATTATGGCTGATCGATATTGGAGGAATTATTCTAAACTCTAAAGAATATAATATTGTTTTGAAAACCGTACCTGGATCAGGCAAGCCTGGATGCAGAGCAACAAGAAAGCGAAGGTGGACATGTTGGTTGGTATTCAACAGAAAGGCTGAAGTGAGAATGATTGCATGGAGTCACAGTGACCCTTTTATATTTAGTTGCTCAAGATAAACGCAACACTTGACTTGAGAAAGCGGTGTCTTTGAAATTCTTTGATAAGTAAATAGTTCGGTATTATCAGAACTTAATTTGGTAAAATAATTTTTAGAATATTCTTTAAGTCACGTATTTATATTAAATATTGATTAAAATTTCATCTTCACTGGGGAATTGTCACAAAAAGATAACAGGATTTTTCAGTATAAAAAGGAAAGCCGATGTTCCAAAAATCATTCTACAGTCTCATCTCGTAGTATTCAAACAACATGTCATCCAAGGCTATCCTCGTCCTCTGCGCCTCAGTGCTCTTGGTCAAGAGCATCTCTGGACAATGCGTCGGAAATGTGTTGAACAGCGGAATCGGTAACGGACTGTACGGCGTGGGTTTGGCCGGCAACAGCTTG
Source organism: Agonopterix heracliana (assembly GCA_963693445.1). Taxonomy (NCBI): domain Eukaryota; kingdom Metazoa; phylum Arthropoda; class Insecta; order Lepidoptera; family Depressariidae; genus Agonopterix; species Agonopterix heracliana. Next base: position 2,775,465 of record OY856334.1, read on the forward strand.
GGTGGCTGCGGCTTGGCTGGTAACGGCTTAGCTGGCTACGGCTTGGCTGGTAACGGCTTGGCCGGTTGCGGCGCCGGTCTCGGCTACTCAGTCCCTACTTCCAGCGGTGGCGGTCTCGCCGTGTCCAGTGCCTCCCCCATCGCTCCCAATGGTATCTCCGTCGCATCTGAGAACGAGATTCTTGGTTCACTCGCCGTCGCTGGTTCACTGCCGTTCTTGGGCGCCGTCGGTCTGGAGGGACAACTGCCTACTGCTGGTGCTGCTGGTGTCTCGTACAGCTGCGGCAACGGCAACGTTGGCATCGTGGGCGAGGGTATCGGTGCTGGTTTGGGCTACGGTCTCGGATCCGGCTATGGCGCCGGTTTGGGTAACGCTGGTCTAGGTATTGGTAACTTTGGTCTGGCCAACGCTGGTCTGGCTGGTATTGGTGGATGTGGCTGTAACTCTTTCTACTAAAAAAGAAATTCTATAAAATTATACAATAAATAAACATTTGATTGCGTAATATAGCATTTTGTTGTACGCCCATTTCCCTCTTCAGTAGGTACCTATTTCATTATTAATTCCGCACGGAAACCGGTATGCCCTAGAACAAAGCTGTATTCCCATGCTAAAACTAACATGAAATTAAATTAATGAATGTTTTCAATCTCCTCCCTTTAATATTTTTGCCAACCAACCTCCAGTTCAGAGGAACCCGAAGACGAATATTGTTATACAGTGGGTTGTTGTTTGCTTTGCTACTTTCAACACGGTGTACGTACTATAATTAAAAAATTCTTTTATATTCTGAAAGCGCAAGCGCGTTGCATACACACGAATTCTGGTGATATTTTCAGTAGTAACCAATTAAAGTCAATGAAGGTTTTCAGAAACTAGAAAATAATCTTTAGTGCGTCCACACACGATGACGCACTGACGGAGCGGCAGATGTCAGTCCATAGAACCACCCACGGTGCGTCAATGCGTCACCGTGTGTGTTTCTACGTGCGGTTTCATACAACTCCTTGCTTCACAAATGACGGACTGACGTTTGCTACTGCGTCAATGCGTCATCGTGTGTGAACGCACTTATGTTTGTATGCAGTCCGATTTTCGTTAATATAATTATATACAGTTTCAATTCTAAGACTAATTAAATATTAGTATGGAAATCTTTCAGGCAACTTTTAATCTACCTAGTTACTTCATACGAACATAGAGATTAGTTTCTAGATTGATTCTGAATAATTTCATTGACTTTAATTTGGATATTTTTGAAAATATCACCAGACTTTATCTGTATGAAGCGCGCTCCGAAGTATAAATTCATTTAGTCCCTTCCAACTGACTGCATTTTGGCCTGAAAATTCTTAGTGTAGGCTTCTATATTCTAGAGTACTACTTAATGACAATGATAATTTATTTGCAAAAATATGGTACATAAGGTTTTAAAAAAATATAATTTTCCAGCATATTCTACCATGAAGGCAAGCAAATGTTAATAACAAATATGATTATAAATAATCGAAAAACAAAAATAATTGGTAATTATTCAAATTTAAAATGTCAGATACGTATGAGATATTCAGATAAAATGTCATTGATTTAAAATAATCAAACATAGAGCCTTCGATATGATCATTAACGAAGGTCCAAAAGTCCAAACTGTAAGTCTGTCAGAGAGCTATGGAGCGCAGTATACTAGGTGTAAAACGGACAGACCGAATCCGAAACACAACACTGCGCTCCAAAACTCAAATAGCAGACGTAGGGGAAAAGTCAGCAAAACTGAAGTGGAACTGGGCTGGGCATGGTTGCAGAATGCGCACTGAGCGGTGGGCATCAATCGTTACGCAATGAGTGCCTCACGACGGGAGCCGAGGTCGAGGCAGACCCCGGAAAAGGTGGCGAGACGAGCTGGATGCCTACTGCAATGAGTGGTGGGATGTAGCACCTAACAGGGAGACGTGGAAGAGTTTAGGGGAGACCTTTGCCGAGCAGCGGGACAAAACAGGTTACTAAAAAGAAAAAAACAGAGAGCCAATAACCACATAAGTACAAATAAGTCACTTAAGAAACTGTTGTATTGAATAGTAACACTCTTAATTATTTGTATACTTGCTTCTTATACTTATAAGTGTTAAGTTTTTTAAAATCGTTAGGTAATGAATTATACACTTTTACAGCCATATAGTAGGCATTTTTACTGAATAGTTGTGGTTTTTGTCTTAAATATGAAGCGTGTTTTTCAAACCAGCTAAATAAAACAATAGGCTACGTTCCACGAAAATATTGAGCTCGTTTTTACCTTATGGAGGTGCTACTTGGGAATGTTCCTCCATTGAAAAGGGAAGATCTTCCACCAGGCTTAGTGTGAAGCCTGGGGGCCGGCCGTGGTCCAACAGTTCTTAGTTGGACCTTGTATATATATCGAATCTCTGTGATTATTTCTCTTGCGCGATTTATGTCTCGCATTCGATTGTGAACCTTATTTATAGTAGGTTACGAGTTACGTATTTACGGTGAACGTTGTCTTTGTATGGAGCAGATTTCTGAGCTTGACGGTATCGCCATCTGTTAGCTTCTTTGCTATAACTTGTGGGTGTTGACATCTATGGCAAGTCCCCACAGTACTCCCCCCTCAGACCGGAGGTCGTTGAGTTGTTCGAAGTGTGCAGTCTGTATCCATGTAGGTGCAGGGCTCCAGTCAAGTGAGTCTGACGAGCGATGTGCTGCGGGTGTGTGCATCTGTCAGGGAGACTAGTCCTGATGTGATGCGGGTGAGTGACAGGCGTGGAGAAGGCGAGCAGAACTGCCACGTGGAGGTGAGCTCAGACACGTGGGCTGCGGGAGATCCTGCAGACGCTGACTGTCGTTGAGGAAGCTGCAGGCCCAGGAAGCGGTGTGATGACAGCTGCGATGGACCTGGTGCGGCTTGGGGTTGATGGCGTGTGACTGCTGCTTGTTTGACCTGGTCGAGCTAGGGGTGTGAAGGGGTTGGTTGAAGCTGGTTGCTGCTCTGTGTTGATGCTGCTCTGCGGTGTTCAGGTTGCGATGTTCTTTGTCGAGGGTCACCAATATGGAGGTGCTACTTGGGAATGTTCCTCCATTGAAAAGGGAAGATCTTCCACCAGGCTTAGTGTGAAGCCTGGGGGCCGGCCGTGGTCCAACAGTTCTTAGTTGGACCTTGTATATATATCGAATCTCTGTGATTATTTCTCTTGCGCGATTTATGTCTCGCATTCGATTGTGAACCTTATTTATAGTAGGTTACGAGTTACGTATTTACGGTGAACGTTGTCTTTGTATGGAGCAGATTTCTGAGCTTGACGGTATCGCCATCTGTTAGCTTCTTTGCTATAACTTGTGGGTGTTGACATCTATGGCAAGTCCCCACAACCTCATTGAGGCAAACAGAAACAAAATAATCACCACTTGCTAGTACTATCCGAGTACCTAACCTACACATCTTTTAGGTCAAAAGCTCATCTTCGAATTAATTGGACCTAGTTTTGCCAAAACGTTGCAACCCACAGTTATCAGTACCAAACAACCTAAAATGAACCATAATCTTCATGTGACAAAGACTCAATTCATTCTCTTTTTCCTGTATAAAGATATGATACATGTGTACCAACCCACATGTATGAATCTTTTAAGAAAACAAGAGTAGAATCGATTCATGATGTTTAAAACGTTGCCAAATAATAAATGGAAAAGAATTGAAATACAATATTGATGAAAAAAGACTTCCAAGTCACCTGGATCATTTTGGCAAAATGCATTTTGTATGAAGCAGTATCACAAAAATAATTTTGCAAGAATGTTCCAAATGTTCCGATACGATTCTTTTATAAATTACGGTTTTTCTTTGCCATTCAATTGATATCTTTGTAAAAACAATATTAGTAAAAACACTTTTTTATATACCTAATACTATTAATAAGAGAAAAAAACAAATTTAAATTTTAAAACAATTTTAAATCGGACTGGGTTTGAACGTTGTTGCAAAATTATTTGTGATACTGCCTCATACTATAACAATACAAAATAATGTGTTTGCAGACATGAACCAAGTGACTTGGGAAGAATTTTTTTATCAATATCTATAAAACCTGCAGGTTATAGGTACCTGGAACCTGGAAAGCATAATTATACTATCAGAAATCCTATTCAATTAAAACAAAACGTATGCATGAAAAAGTCACGACGTTATCTCGAAATGGGGCCGATGTGGATTGGACCGTTTTTTGCACAACCAGGTTGAATTTTGAAATACATTTCAAATAAGCAAAATTGTGGGAATTAAAAAGACAGTTTTATGATGCTAAAGGTGCTAAAGTAGAATCTTTTATTGAATTCAGAGTCGGAAAACATTAGTAAATTCCACCGTTGCAACCACAACCGCAGCCGCCTCCATAGCCGCCTCCGTAACCGCCAGCACAACCACAGTTTCCAGATATAGAAACGACACCAGCAGCTGGTACATTGCCGTTGAAATCCACAGCGCCGAGCACCGGCACCTGACCGGCGATGAGTGTGGTGCCGCCCACTCCCAGGTCACCAGCGACTCCCACGGTACCAGTTCCGTAGCCACCGTAGCCAGCGCCGCAGCCGATTCCGCCAGCCAGAGCGTTCCCGTAGCCGATTCCACCAGCCAGAGCGTTCCCGTAGCCGATTCCGCCAAGACCAGCGGCGCCGAGACCAAGACCGTTACCGATCAATCCATTTCCAAAGACTCCCACATTCCCGCAACCGCACTGGCTGTACACATGCTGTAAATACACAAAATTATTCACAATCCCAAAAATATATGAATATTTAAAAGTATTCACTTTCTTAAGTAAACAAAGAGCGTTTAAAGAACTAATAGAACAAGGGAAGTGGAGAGGAAGGCCCGTTGATAATGGAGAATAAGTCTAAAGAATTAATATAGTTTTTGAAAACTTTACCTGGATCAGGCAAGCCTGGATGCAAAGCAACAAGAAAGCGAAAGTAGACATGTTGGTTGGTATTCAAATGAAAGGCTGAAGTGAGAATGATTTCATGGAGACACAGTGACCCTTTTATACGTAGTTGCTCAAGATAAACACAACACTTAAATTGACTGAAGACTGACTGATTGAAAGCGGTGACTTTGAAATTCTTTGATAAGTAAATAGTTCGGTATTATCAGAACTTAATTTGGTGAAATAATTTTCAGAATATTCTATAGGTCACGTATTTATATTAGATATTGATTAAAATTTCATCTTCACTGGGGAATTGTCACAAAAAGATAACAGGATTTTTCAGTATAAAAAGGAAAGCCGATGTTCCAAAAATCATTCTACAGTCTCATCTCGTAGTATTCAAACAACATGTCATCCAAGGCTATCCTCGTCCTCTGCGCCTCAGTGCTCTTGGTCAAGAGCATCTCTGGACAATGCGTCGGAAGTGTGTTGAACAGCGGAATCGGTAACGGACTGTACGGTGTGGGTTTGGCCGGCAACAGCTTGGGTGGCTGCGGCTTAGCTGGTAACGGCTTGGCTGGCTACGGCTTGGCTGGTAACGGCTTGGCCGGTTGCGGCGCCGGTCTCGGCTACTCAGTCCCTACTTCCAGCGGTGGCGGTCTCGCCGTGTCCAGTGCCTCCCCCATCGCTCCCAATGGTATCTCCGTCGCATCTGAGAACGAGATTCTTGGTTCACTCGCCGTCGCTGGTTCGTTGCCGTTCTTGGGCGCCGTCGGTCTGGAGGGACAACTGCCTACTGCTGGTGCTGCTGGTGTCTCGTACAGCTGCGGCAACGGCAACGTTGGCATCGTGAGCGAGGGTATCGGTGCTGGTTTGGGCTACGGTCTCGGATCCGCCTATGGCGCCGGTTTCGGTAACGCTGGTCTAGGTATTGGTAATTTTGGTCTGGCCAACGCTGGTCTGGCTGGTATTGGTGGATGTGGCTGTAACTCTTTCTACTAAAAAAGAAATTCTACAAAATTATACAATAAATAAACATTTGATTGCGTAATATAGCATTTTGTTGTACGCCCATTTCCCTCTTCAGTAGGTACCTATTTCATTATTAATTCCGCACGGAAACCGGTATGCCCTAGAACAAAGCTGTATTCCCATGCTAAAACTAACATGAAATTAAATTAATGAATGTTTTCAATCTTCTCCCTTTATTGTTTTTGCCAACCTCCAGTAATTCAGAGGAACCCGAAGAAGAATATTGTTATACAGGGGGTTGTTGTTTGCTTTGCTACTTACAACACGGTGTAGGTACTATAATTAAAAGAATTTTATTCTGAAAGCGCAAGCGCGCTGCATACAAACGAATTCTGGTGATATTTTCAGTAGTAACCAATTAAAGTTAATGAAATTTTTCAGAAACTAGAAAATAATCTTTAGTGCGTTCACACACGATGACGCACTGACGCACGGAGCGGCAGATGCCAGTCCTACGTGCGGTTGGTGCGGTTTCATACAACTCCTTGCTTCACAAATAACGGACTGACGTTTTCTGCTCCGTCAGTGCGTCATCGTGTGTGTAATATATATACCTATACAGTTTCAAAGCTAAGATTAATTAAATATTAGTATGGAAATCTTTCAGGCAACTTTTAAACTACCTACCTATACATTGTGACGAAAATCTGACTTCATACGAACATAGAGATTAGTTTCTAGATTGTTTCTGAATAATTTCACTGACTTTAATTTGGATATTTTTCAAAATATCAATAGACTTTATCTGTATGAAGCGCGCTCCGAAGTATAAATTCATTTAGTCCCTTCCAACTGACTGCGTTTTGGCCTGAAAATTCTTAGTGTAGGCTTCTATATTCTAGAGTACTACTTAATGATAATGATAATTTATTTGCAAAAATATTGTGCATAAGGTTTTATAAAAATACAATTTTCCAGCATATTCTACCATGAAGGCAAGCAAATGTTAATTACAAGTATGATTATAACTAATCGAAAAACAAAAATAATTGGTAATTATTCAAATTTAAAATGTCATGTGATAGGTATGAGATATTCAGATAAAATGTCATTGATTTAAAATAATCAAACAGAGCGTTTGGTCATTAACGAAGGTTCAAAAGTCCAAACTGCAAGTCTGTCAGTAGAGCTATGGAGCGCAGTATAGTTGGTGTAAAACGGACAGACCGAATCCGAAACACAACACTGCGCGTGCGCTCCAAAACTCAAATAGCAGACGTAGGGGAAAAGTCAGCAAAACTGAAGTGGAACTGGGCTGGGCATGTTTGCAGAATTCACCCTGAGCGGTAGGCATCAATCGTTACGTAATGGGTGCCTCACGACGGGAGCCGAGGTCGAGGCAGACCCCGGAAAAGGTGGCGAGACGAGCTGGATGCCTACTGCAATGAGTGGTGGGATGTAGCACCTAACAGAGAGACGTGGAAGAGTTTAGGGGAGACCTTTGCCGAGCAGCGGGACAAAACAGGTTAAAAAAAAGAAAAAAACAGAGAGCCAATAACCACATAAGTACAAATAAGTCACTTAAGAAACTGTTGTATTGACACTAACAGTAACACTCTTAATTATTTGTATACTTGCTTCTTAAACTTATAAGTGTTAAGTTTTTTAAAATCGTTAGGTAATGTATTATACACTTTTACAGCCATATAGTAGGCATTTTTACTGAATAGTTGTGGTTTTTGTCTTAAATATGAAGCTTGTTTTTCAAACCAGCTAAATAAAACAATAGGCTACGTTCCACGAAAATATTGAGCCTGTTTTTACCTCATTGAGGCAAACAGAAACAAAATAATCACCTTTTGCTAGTATCCGAGTACCTACACATCTTTTAGGTCAAAAGCTCATCGGCTACATAAAATATCTCATTAGTTTGTGTACCTATTTGAAGAACCTCTTTCGAATTAATTGGACCTAGTTGTGCCAAAACGTTGCAACCCACAGTTCTGTTATCAGTACCAAACAACCTAAAATTAACCATAATCTTCATGTGACAAAGACTCAATTCATTATTATCTTTTTCCTGTATAAAGATAATGATACATGTGTACCAACCCACAAATGTATGAAGCTTTTACGAAAACAAGAGTAGAATCGATTCATGATGTTTTAAACGTTGCCAAATAATAAATGGAAAAGAATTGAAATACAATATTGATGAAAAAAATACTTCCAAGTCACCTGGATCATTTTGGCAAAACGCATTTTGTATGAAGCAGTATCACAAAAATAATTTTGCAAGAATGTTCCAAATGTTCCAATACGATTCTTTTATAAATTACGGTTTTTCTTTGCCATTCAATTGATATCTTTGTAAAAACAATATTAGTAAAAACACTTTTTTATATAATACTATTAATAAGAGAAAAAAACAAATTTTAATTTTAAAACAATTTAAAATCGGACTGGGTTGGAACGTTGTTGCAAAATTATTTGTGATACTGCCTTATACTATAACAATACAAAATAATGTGTTTGCAGACATGAACCAAGTGACTTGGGAAGAATTTTTTTATCAATATCTATAAAACCTGCAGGTTATAGGTACCTGGAACCTGGAAAGCATAATTATACCATCAGAAATCATATTCAATTAAAACAAAACGTATGCATGAAAAAATCACGACGTTATCTCGAAATGGGGCCGATGTGGATTGGACCGTTTTTGCACAACCAGGTTCAATTTTGAAATACATTTTCAAAAAAGCAAAATTGTGGGAATTAAAAAGACAGTTTTATGATGCTAAAGTAGAATCTTTTATTGAATTCAGAGTCGGAAAACTTTAGTAAATTCCACCGTTGCAACCACAACCGCTGCCGCCTCCATAGCCGCCTCCGTAACCGCCAGCACAACCGCAGTTTCCAAAAATAGAAACGACACCAGCAGCTGGTACATTGCCGTTGAAATCCACAGCGCCGAGCACCGGCACCTGACCGGCGATGAGTGTGGTACCGCTCACTCCCAGGTCACCAGCGACTCCCACGGTACCAGTTCCGTAGCCACCGTAGCCAGCGTAGCCAGCGCCGCAGCCGATTCCGCCAGCCAAAGCGTTCCCGTAGCCGATTCCACCAGCCAGAGCGTTCCCGTAGCCGATTCCACCAAGACCAGCGGCGCCGAGACCAAGACCGTTACCGATCAATCCATTGCCAAGGACTCCCACATTGCCGCAACCGCACTGGCTGTACACATGCTGTAAATACACAAAATTATTCACAATCCCAAAAATATATGAATATTTAAAAGTATTCACTTTCTTAAGTAAACAAAGAGCGTTTAAAGAACTAATAGAACAAGGGAAGTGGAGAGGAAGGCCCGTTGATAATGGAGAATAAGTCTAAAGAATTAATATAGTTTTTGAAAACTTTACCTGGATCAGGCAAGCCTGGATGCAAAGCAACAAGAAAGCGAAGGTAGACATGTTGGTTGGTATTCAAATGAAAGGCTGAAGTGAGAATGATTTCATAGAGACACAGTGACCTTTTTATACTTAGTTGCTCAAGATAAACACAACACTTGAATTGAGAAAGCGGTGACTTTGAAATTTTTTGATAAGAAAATAGTTCGGTATTATCAGAACTTAATTTGGTAAAATAATTTTTAGAATATTCTATAAGTCACGTATTTATATTAGATATTGATTAAAATTTCATCTTCACTGGGGAATTGTCACAAAAAGATAACAGGATTTTTCAGTATAAAAAGGAAAGCCGATGTTCCAAAAATCATTCTACAGTCTCATCTCGTAGTATTCAAACAACATGTCATCCAAGGCTATCCTCGTCATCTGCGCCTCAGTGCTCTTGGTCAAGAGCATCTCTGGACAATGCGTCGGAAGTGTGTTGAACAGTGGAATCGGTAACGGACTGTACGGCGTGGGTTTGGCCGGCAATAGCTTGGGTGGCTGCGGCTTGGCTGGTAACGGCTTAGCTGGCTACGGCTTGGCTGGTAACGGCTTGGCCGGTTGCGGCGCCGGTCTCGGCTACTCAGTCCCTACTTCCAGCGGTGGCGGTCTCGCTGTGTCCAGTGCCTCCCCCATCGCTCCCAATGGTATCTCCGTCGCATCTGAGAACGAGATTTTTGGTTCCCTCGCCGTCGCTGGTTCGCTGCCGTTCTTGGGTGCCGTCGGTCTGGAGGGACAACTGCCTACTGCTGGTGCTGCTGGTGTCTCGTACAGCTGCGGCAACGGCAACGTTGGCATCGTGGGCGAGGGTATCGGTGCTGGTTTGGGCTACGGTCTCGGATCCGCCTATGGCGCAGGTTTCGGTAACGCTGGTCTAGGTATCGGTAACTTTGGTCTGGCCAACACTGGTCTGGCTGGTATTGGTGGATGTGGCTGCAACGCTCTCTACTAAAAAAGATATTCTACAAAATTGTACAATAAAGAAACATTTGATTGCGCAATATGGCATTTTGTTCTACGCCCATTTCCCTCTTCAGTACCTATTTCAGTATTAATTCCGCGTGGAAACCGGTATGCCATAGAATGTTTATGGACATGCTAAAACTAACATTAGGTACTTAAATAACTATTGAACTACATCTGGTTTGCTATCGCAGGGTCTCGGTAGGCTAAGTCTGGTCAACACTGATCTGACTGGTTGTGGACTTGGTGGAGGTGACTCTGGCGTTCTATTATTGATTTTAAATATGTTACAGCCATGCTGTGCTACATTTAGTCTCGGGCGGGACTTGAACCCGCTCTCTTCCAAACCAGAACTCTTCTCTTGGAAGAGTGCGGGTTGAAATCCCGTCCGAGACTTAAATTTTCAATCTTTAATTTGATTCTATTAATAAACTCTAAATTCAACTTGAAAGAACCAAAAAAATGCTTTTGAAGTCTCCTTATTATAAAAGCTTTGCTACTTAGGATACGGAGTGCTTATTCAAATACTTTTATGAAGAGTAATAGTTTCTCTACAGGGTGTAATAAAATACCCTAGCAATACACTTAAAGGGGTGCTTCAGACCATGAAACTGAACAACTTTCACTATGGAGTGTTTTGTTATACCCTGAAGAGAAACTATTGCTGTATAAGCTATAAGGTGTAATAATATTATTTTGCAACCTATTAGTCCCTTCCAACTGACAGCGTTTTGGCTTAATAGTAGATTACACACCAAGGACGGGAAAGTAAGAAAGGTCTCATTTGGTCGCGATTTGGTCTCAGATCTCATGTCATTTTCAACAATTTCATGAGATCTGAGACCTTTCTTACTTTCCTGTGAAGCCGAGGTCAACAAACATGGTGATCTGAGGCTTTCTTATTTACTGTCCGAGGTTAGTATACTATTATTCTCTCCTTGACCGAGGTGGAAAGCAGCAACTTCGTTTAGCGCAGCGGGACGACAATTGACGCTTTCCGTCCGGAGGGGAGAAAAAATTATTAGTGTAGACTTCTATAATCTAGAGTCATTGAATAACAAGCTTCTTTTTCATGTCCAGCTAAATAAACAATCGGACCACCTTACACAAAAATAATGAGCTAATTTTTTCCTCGTGATATCATTCCTGTCTCATTGAGGTGAACAGAAACAAAATAATCACACCTTCCCTTTACCTATACATGCTCCTCGGCTTAGTCTGCAATATTAAATCCATCACCTTCAAATAATATTCCTTTCACACTAACCTCAGCTCGCTGGACTTCATTTCGTGATGACTGTGTGTGTGGAAAGTTGTGGGAAGTAATGTTGAACCAAACTCAACCATATTATACCAAAATATTTTTTGGGAATTAAAAAGACAGTTTCATGTTGCTAAAGTTGAATGTTTTATTGAATTCAGAGTCGGAAATTTTCAGTAAATTCCACCGTTGCAGCCACAACCGCAGCCGCCTCCGTAACCGCCAGCATAACCGCAGTTTCCAGAGATAGAAACAGAGCCGGCAGCCGGTACATTGCCGTTGAACTGCACAGCGCCAAGCACCGGCACCTGACCGGTGATGATAGTTGCACCTGACACGGGCAGTTCACCGGCGACGGCTACATTACCGTTGCCGTAGCCGCCGTATCCTCCAGCAGCAGCATAACCAGCAGAACCAGCTAAAGCGCCAATGCCAAGACCAGCGTTACCAATGCCGACACCAGCACCGTACCCAAGTCCACCAGCACAACCACTGCCGTAGCTATTGCCAAGAGCCAAGCCGTTGGAGATGGCAAGGCCCCCTAGGTTACCACCGCAACTGCACTGGCTGTACACATGCTGAAATGGAAAGCGCAAATTGTTAAAAGATCACGTTGGAGCAAACATCTTCTGTTGGTTAGGTGGATCATTGATTTGTGAAAAGCGAGCAGTGACTGTATGCCATGGAATAGGTCTGATGGTGATATTGATGAAAATAATAATAGCAATCATCAACATCATCATCATCGTATATTTCTTCTTCAGTGCATGTGAAGGTTTCCTCGCGATGTTTTCGAGAGCAGTCGGTATTACGAACACACGTTAGACACTTTGGTACGTAGCTTGTCTTCCGTGCGAATTCGATCCCGGACCTCAAGATTAAGTTTCCATATCTTTCCGCAACGCCATCGACGCTCTGCAGCGTATAGCCAATATAGATATATAGATAATAGCAGTGATAATTGATAATGATAACTAAGAAGAATGATTGGGAGCGGGTCATGCTCTAACAAGGCTTTGGTAGAGTCATCAATAGTACCTAATCAACTTCTTTTCTTAGAATTTTCAAGTCCTTGCAACAGGCCTCTGTCTTTGCACTGACTGTAGGGTTTGAAAAAGAGATGTAATGCGCACTCACGTTGGCAAAAACGAAGCTCAGAGTAAAGAAGACCGTGGCACATCTGGAAGTTTCTCGTTTGCTCAAGTAGAATCTTATGGCAGAGGCAGAGTGAGAATAATCTTCTATTCACTGATCAAGTTTGAAGATGGCCATGCTTTAGAAGCGACCCAATACCAATTGGTAAATAACGCTCACGGGCACATACATTGTAATGATCCCAAACTAAGCACTAAAGGCTTTAATTATGGAAACCATACAAAAACGGCACGAACATATAACATCCATGACCGAACCGGGATTCGAACCCAGGACCCTGGTTTGGCAGTCCGGCGTGGTAACCATTACACCAACCGGGTCGTCGTGGTGAAAGCAAAGTTATTAGTCTAGACACTGTGAACGTGTATTTTCAGCATTTAATGCTTTGGTCCTGTTTTTAGATATCCTTACCTGGATCAGGCAAGCCTGGATGCAGAGGAACAAGAAAGCGAAGGTAGACATGTTGTGGTAGTTTCAACGGAATGATGAACTGATAATTTGATGGAGTGACAGTGACCCTTTTATACTAAACTATCGGCGAATAATTAAAATTTTGCAATTACACTGTAGTACATTAAACGTGCGATTATGTGCTGTTTGTTGTGAATTTTGTAATGTAAGATTTGTAATTTTTATGCGATAGTTAGAAACATTTTGTAAAATAAGAAGTTCTGTAAGTACATTTTTTGCACGGTAGTCCTGATACCATCGTGAAACTGTATTTAGGTGAAAATCTGAAAGAATGCTTCAACTAACAAATAATTTAAACTATGGAACATTATTCCTGATAAATACGAGTATATCACCCCCTTGTGGAAGACAGGAGGAAGACGATAGTAGGCAATGGTGTAGTCCTATCTCACTCGCACTCATTCAGAATCGCACGTGCTTACTTCTTCTTGTCAGTGCGAGCCCGTTTGTATGAAGAGTCCATGGTGTGGGCTTGGTGTTATGGACATCCATGGAAAGATTTACGAATTTTAGGTCTAAGGTTAAGCGCAAACGGGCCACTGGCCACTGTGGCTGTCACGGACGCGAGTGGTGATCACTACGTGTGCGGCGACTCCCTACAAAATGTATGAAAAAGGGTGTCGCAGGGATCACCACAACGACCGGTCCTGCGCTGCCCTCATCCAACGGGTTCCCGCCGCCATCACCAGGTCGTCGGTCCACCCATGCTGCGTTTTCCGGTAAGCGGTCGCCACTCGAGAACTCTTCGGGCCCATTGGTTCTGCGAGCAATGTTCCCCGCCCATTGCCACTTTAGTTTAGCAATAATATGGGCTATGTCAACTACTCTAGGTTGTTCTGCGGATCTCTTCATTTCTGATTCGTTCTCGCAGGGGAAACTCAGAGCATAGCCCTCTCCAGTCCAAGCACGTATCCAGACTTTGGGTTCGGGGGGGGGGGGATTTTCATTGGAAAACGATGAAAAATGTATAGCTGTAACCACTGTTCCATACAAATATTCGGATTTCGGGGGGGGATAAATCCCACCTATCCCCCCCCCCCCCCCCCCCTGGATACGTGCTTGCTCCAGTCCATTTAGTTGACTTTAAGGCTTTTTATGAGGCCTTGAGTGAGCGATCTGCTAGCTTCAGTGAACTGTTGGTTAAAAATTCAAATATCACAACGTATTATTGTGACATACATTTTGTGCAAATGCAAATTATTGATAAAAAATTGATAACATACTTTGCAAATATGTAGCTATGTATAAAAGCTGGCAAATTGAAGTGTGAATCATTCTTTTATTCTAACTCGAAGAACCTCGACATTGAAATGGCAGCTATGATTATTATCCTCCTGTGCTCATCTCTTTTGGTCCAGGTAAAATTTTACTAAACATTAAATTATACAAAATTAGTTTCTCATTCTGGAAGAACAGATGTGAAGTCTACCAAGACGCAATACACCCTAGATATGTGCCCTCCAGTAGGGCGTATATAGGCTGATGATGATGATGAGTTTTGCACGCTCTGCCACTGCTTCGGTCACTTTTTTTATTTTCGGAAAAAGTTGAATGTCTCATTTCTTCTTTCTTGTTTGTCTCTCACCAGTGTACCCTTGTGTCAAATTTTATGGAAATCGGTATAGCATTTTTGTGGCAACGAGAACATAACAAGCATACGAGTAGTACTAACAGCACTTGTAATGGATCTAAATATGTAAAGAAAGTTAAATCATAGCCATGCACCCACAGTTGGGCAAAATCTCTCATAAGGACGAGATAAAGTGTGGTTTGGTGGACCAAGTCAATTTGCGTATTTTTGAAATCATACATCAACAGACAACCTGAGACCTTCAATATGTTAAAAGTGAACCTTACCAAAAATCCCGATTGGCAGTTGAAGCAAACATTCTTATCACCCCAAAAGGGATTCATGGGGCCATGATCGTGAGTACGTATTTACATTTAAAAAAAATACTTTCCAGGTCATCTCTGGACAATGCATCAGAAACACCGTAGTAACCGGTGGATGTGGACCGCAACTGGCTAACAACGCTGGCCTCGGCTTGGCAGGCTTAAATCCTGGCTATGCATCTCTTGGCAACTTGGCATCCATCAGCGGTGGTCAGCTGGGCGGCTGCAATGCTGGGTATGGCTCTGGTAACGGATACGCTGCCAACCTTGGCAACATTGCCTCTTTGAGCGGCGGTGAGCTCCTCGTGTCCAGTTCTTCAGCCCTCGCTCCCAATGGTCTCTCCGTCGTGTCTGAGAACACGTTGGAAGGAATCCTCAATGCTGTTGGTGCACTGCCGTTCTTGTCAGCTGTGGCTCTGGAAGGTCAAGTACCAAGCGGTGGTTCTGCTGGTGTCTCGTACAGCTGTGGCAACGGTAACATTGGCATCGTTGGTGCTAATGGCGGTGCTGCTGCTGGCGGTTTAAGCTTGGGCAATGCTGGTCTGGCAAGTGGACTTAGCTATGGTAATGCTGGCTTGGCTAACGCTGGCTTAGCTAATTATGGCCTGGCTAACGCTGGTTTGGCTGGCTGTGGTCTAGCTAACGCTGGTATTCCCGAAGGTATTGTTACCATTGGCACAGGTTGTGGTGGTCTGTATTATTAGAAAATTTTGATCTCAGAAATAAAAGTAATTGATGGTAATAATATCGACATGTTTATTAATTTACTTTATGAAAATTGATTCGACAGATCCTTAAAACAGTGACATTAAATAATAATAGATTACACACAGAGGGCAGGAAAGTAAGAAAGGTCTCAGATCTCATGTAATTGTTAACCAACGCGAAGCCGATGTCAACAAACATGACTGATCTGAGGCTTTCTTATTTACTACCCGAGGTTAGTATACTATTTTTCTCCTCGATGGAGGTGGAAAGCGGCAACTTCATTTAGCGCAGTGGGACGAAAATTGACGCCTTCCGTCCGGAGGGGAGACAAATCAATAAAGAAAACTAAACTAATCTAGGATGTGGTGCAGGTTCGGTCCTTGGGAGGTTACCCAGAACGCTGGCCTCATTTACTCGCTGAATGGCTATACTGATCCGTTGAGCGAGGAAAGTGCCAGCCCTTGGGTCCCGTGTCGTGTCTATCAGGCGTTTATTTTATATTACATTTCTACACAAGTGTATTTTTAATCTAATGGCATTACCTAAATCCTTACAAAGGAAGTAAGCTTGTCGCATCCCACTTCAAGACAAAGTCGCCACTTATAATGAACAAGTGGGTCCAAAATAATCGAAATTGAAGCATGCGGTTTTTGTCACAATGTTTTGCTTCTACGAATAGTAGGTTTTGCTTACCGAAAAGCCAGTGGTGTCACAAATCGTAGTACCTACTTAAATTCCTTAAAATTCATTGGTACGAGTCGGCATGAACGAGGATCGAACCATCGCCTCCTGCACGCAGGCATAGTTTCTCGCTACTGAACCATCACGGATGGATACTTTAACCAAATATTTTAACAGATCATTAATAATTTAACGTTAGTAATGATTATAAAAGTAACATAATATATAACTATTGTAATGCACATAATTACAAACTAAAATCTGTGACATGTCACGTTTTATCAATTTCTTTAGATAACGCAATAAATACGTTCAGTTATTGTTTTAGACTCAAATATTAACCGTTGACCTTAAAAGAGGTTCTGGGAGGATGGATGATGATGGATGTAGGTGAAAAGTGATCAGAACTTTTATAAATAGATAGTGAGGATTTGTGTTGTAGATCGAGTTTCTGGCCGCAACTTCTCTACAACGGAACACCTTCCGACGCGGTGGTAGAGTCAAAAATGACGTCAGAAAGATATTCATGTGATATATCACTACATAGTATAAAACAAAAAAGCCGTGGTGGTCTAGTGGCGAGTAACCTTGCCTGCCGTGCAGGAGGCGATGGCAAAGAAAATATATAGCGATGGTTTGATCCCCGTCCAGGAGTGCGATTTTTGAATCTCATTCGGTGAGCTCAGCAGTTGAAAATGTCTAAATTACTATGGAAATATGCATCTTTCTACTGCTGATTCGACTTTCTAAAATCGCACTCCTGAAGCATGATTTTTGAGAGTCAAATCAGCAGAAGAAAGATGCATATCTCCATAGTAATTTTGACATTTTCAACTGCTGAGCTCACCGAATGAGATTCAAAAATCGCACTCCAGGCCGACTTGTAACAATGAGTTTTTCGGATTATGTACGATTTGTAATGGCTTTTCGGTAAAGGCAAACATCGTGAGGAAACCTGCATGCTTCAATTTCGAGGCATGTATTGTACCCACTGTCCATTATAAGTGGCGACGGGCTCACCCCCTGTCACACTGGACAGAGTTTCGGTACTACTGGTGAAACGTGGATGTTCTGAGGTTTCAGAATATCTCTGATTACCCCCTCGGGGAATATAGTTGTGAGCATATGCTTATGCTAGTATAAAACAAAGTCGCCTCCCGCTGCGTCTGTCTGACCCTATGTACCTATGCTTAGATATTTAAAACTACGCTACGGATTTTGGTGCGGTTTTTTTAAATAGATAGAGTGATTCTATAGTAAAGTAAGTTATAACCTGTAGGATCCCACTGCAGGGTAAAGGCCTCCTCTCACGAATAAAGGTGAGAGGGAGTGGGCCATACTCCACCACGCGGGCCCAGAGCGTGTTGGTGGAGGCAAGTTAGTGGTCAACTTGGTGTCATAGAATTTTCAAGCCGCCAATAGGCCTCTAACCTGGCTTAACGAATAGTTACACCACCATCTGACGTATATATCCGGGACCAACAGCTTAACGTGCCTTCCGAAGCACGGAATCGCTTGCTCCAGATTTTTTTAATTTTTTTAAAAATGTGTGTTACTTAGGTAACTTTTAAAATCTCGGTGCAACAAGGTGACTAAGGGATAAGATCGATTAAGCATTAAGCAATAATGTTGGGCGAAAGGCATCATTTGACACGTAACATTCTATTCTAAAAGTGCGTATTAATTTTATTTATTAAGTATTGTAATTATAATGTAGGTATGTATACCTTTTATTAAAGGAGAAAAAATGACGATATAATTCGTAAGTACTTAATTAGAAAATGTTACTAGACCTTATCAGTTTTCCTACATGTCATAATTAAACGACATATAATAATTTGTAAAGATATCGCACAATTACATTATTCTTATCATATTTTAAGATACAACAAATGAAGAAAGACTTGATATAAAAAGGTTTCGGAAAACTGTCAAAATCATTCAATTCTTAGAACTTACCGAAGAATCAATTAATCAAAATCAACATGGCATTCCAAGCTGTTCTACTTTGCGCTTCAGCACTTCTGGTTCAGGTAAGAAAAAAACACAATCACACGACCACAGGGGGTTAGAAAATTTGCTAAAACTACAGCTATCTCTTTACTACAATTTTGCAAAATAGCATTAGGTACGTATCAAGGGAAGAATATTATTCCAGCATAAGCATCATTAAATAATACAATGGATTGAACTTTAATCAAACAATTTTTTACTGACTTACTCACATAACTTTTGGGAAAGTAGACATTCGGGGAAATGACCGTTCGGGGAAATGACCGTTCGGGGAAATGGAAAAATCCGGGAAATAGACATGCGGGGAAATTGGCGTTCCGGGAAATGGCCGTTCGGGGAATTGGAAAAATCCAGGAAAATGGTCGTTTGGGTCTCGGTGGACGTTCGGGGACAAGGACGTAACAAACCTAAACCCTTGGGGTCATTATTCCCTCCCACTAGGAGTTATCAGAAACATAACCATATATGTTTAAACGTTTACAATACAATATTCCTTTGTCTTTCCTACAGTAAAACAAATCATTTTTCTTTACAGTCCATCTCAGCCCAATGCATCGGCAATATGGCAGGCCTCGGCCTAGCGGGCAATGGTCTGGCAGGCTATGGCCTTGCCGGCAATGGTCTGGCAGGCAATGGTCTGGCAGGCTACGGCCTAGCCGGCAATGGTCTGGCAGGCGTAGGGCCAAACAACGGTTTAAATGGCCTCTCCAACGGCGGCGGCTTCGTCGTGACCAGCTCATCTCCAATCTTACCAACCGGCTTGTCGGTCCTTGCTGAGAATCTGGTGATTGAAGGACCATTGTCTGTTGGCGGCCAGTTGCCATTGTTGGGTGCTGTGGCATTGGAAGGCCAAGTGCCAGCCGGCGGTCAAGCTGGCATTTCTTACGGTTGCGGAAATGGCAATGTGGGAATTATTGGTGAGGTCGGAGGACCTAATGTTGGATACGGTGCTGGTTTGGCTGGGAATGGTCTGATAGGTGCTGGTCTGGCTGGGAATGGTCTGATCGGTGCTGGTCTGGCTGGCCCAGGTTTGGTCGGACCGGGTTTGGCTGGTGTCGGTTGCGGTAGATATTAAAATGTTATTTTGAATTTAAATTTGTTGCTAAATAAATAGTTTTGTTTTAAAATTTATTTTGTTGTTTTTGTCTGTTATTTGTATTTCGTCAAATCCACAAACAATTTTAATGTAAAATGTAGGTACTTCAAAACGACGGTTATAAAAATCGGTCAAGTGCGAATACGGACTCGCGTACCGAAGGATCCGCAACACCATATTTACAAAACCTCCAGCGCGAGCCCGACACACACTTGGCCGATTTTTACTATATGTTGTTTTTCTTTAGAGTACCTATGCTCCACAGTGTAGAGGTAGAGTCTAAACTCTACAGGATGTCACAAAATACCCTAGTTATATTTTATTGTATGGTTTAGACCATCAAACTGAACAGCTTACACTAGTAGGTAATATTGATATCATCTAATACTGATTTGAACGTGTGACATTAAAAAATCGCACTCCTGGTCGAAAATAAATAAAAATAAGTTACAAAAAATGTATTTCTCCCCTCCAGACGAAAAGCGTCAATTCTCGTCCCGCTGCGCAAAACGAAGTTGGCGCTTTCCATCTCCGTCGAGGAGAAAAATAGTATTCTAACCTCGGACACTAAATAAGAAAGCCTCAGATCACATGTTTGTTAATCTCGGCTTCGCTTCGGTCAACAATTACATGAGATCTGAGACCTTTTTTAATTTCCTGTCCTCGGTATGTAGGTAATCTACTATATTTGCTTTGAAAAAAAACTGTCATCCAAATACATCGATTATTAAATAGGTACAGTGCGATTTTTAAAATTCACACGTTCAAATCAGCAGCAGAAAATGTCAAAATTACTATGGAGTTTATTCATCAATTCAATTTAATTATACTTTATTGCACACCAAAACAGAACATACATTTGAACACAGATAAATAATTACAAGTAGGTACAAATAAGGCGGTCTTATCGCTAAAAAGCGATTTCTTCGCATCATATTTATTTTGATCATGGTTTTAACAAAAATCGCATTCCAGTCTTCACTTTAGCGGCCAGTAAGTTGGAGTCTCATTTCCTACGAAATGTAGGTACCTACCTATTGGAAACGTTTTTTGCTATTTCTGTCATTTTTTGTACTCTAACCTCGGTTGGTCCAATAGAGTTTATTGATCCTTATAAGAAACAGGAACGACTGGCATCAAAAAGTATTTGTGTAAATTGTCAATTATCTTAATGTTAACTGTATTTTTTTTTCAAAATCTGTAAATGTAGTTCGAAATGTTTCAAAAAGTTAAGGATCTTAAGAACGTTTCGCTGTAGCTACAACGGTTAAGGTACCTGCCCTTACTGCCCCGTCTTAAAAATCCACCCTGTAGGTATACCTACGTCTATACGTCTTACTGCAGGGCACAACCCTAACATCTCGTTAGTCCACCACGCGTGCACAATGCGGATTGGTAAACTTCACATACGGATCTGAATTTCTTCTTCAGCGTATGCCGATTCTCATGCAGAAGAAACTGTGAAGTCGAATGAAATCCGACATATTGCACTCCAGATGCTGTGGGGGTAATGTCAACATAAACGATGAATGAGTAACTGTGTAGGGGTGTGTGTGTGTTCAATGGCAGTTGTGCGGAATCCATATTGTGTGATTCTCGAATAGGCGGAAAAGCGTTTGTCCAGAACTCAGATCAATCCGCTTTGAGAATCTACAGATTTAATACCTAATTGCTAATTTGTTGGGTTAAGAAGAAACTTTGCCATTTAGTGTTCCTATTACTCAGTCCTGATCAAAGAGTAATATAAGTATATTAGAAAAGAGAACCCACTCGTGGCAACATTATGCATCCACCTTATGTCAAATTGAAAGCTACCAAACTCCATCTAGGGTGCGTTCAGAACTTACGCCCAGAGTGCGCCCAGAGTGCACTCCGAGTGCAACTTTTCGCCCTAACGCCGTTCAGAGGCTCGGTGAAAAGCGTATTACCCATAAGAGCGAGCGAGAAGAACAACTGCACCCAAAGGTTCTGAACGCAGCCCTATGTTCCCGTTCTGTTATTAAACATTTACTATACATACCTACTTATATCTACTCATACGAATATATATTATTGTTTTGAATGCTAGTTTTCGTTCAATCCCGCACCGATCCAGTAAAATTTCAGTCTCACTACTTTTTCTGTAATCTGTATATTGGTTAGAGAACAACAGAAACTCCAGAACATCACTAAATCGGCACGAAATTGAACGAAAACTACAAACAACACGCACATAACAAAAATAGGCAGCCATCTTGTGAATTTGGCAATTTGACATTGACATAGACCATAAAATCTTTTTTTTTGTAGTTTGCAGAACGTAATACTAGATGGCTGCACTTTCTATGCAAACTACATTGAAGATACCTGCCAAAAGGCGAATGTCCTCCCACTGGTCCTGATGCTGTATTAATATTGTAATCTGTGGTCTGCGCGTAAGAAGTCGCAGGCACAGCTACTAGTACTCTACGAATAAGAATGTATATTCGCAGCTCGTAGTATATTATGTTTATGTTGAACCTGTGTGTTGAACACAATAACCATACTTTCTTTCACGATTTCGATGTTGGTCTTCTATTTTATTTTATTAGACACACCAACGGTACATAGACAAAACAGTTATAAACAAACATTTAAACAGTTTTAGCCCTTGACTATGCACTAATAATAGGTGTGCAACATTACAATCTTCAAATATTTTCTAGTTACAGTTTTATACAATTTTAATGATTTCTAGCTACAATCTTAATTTAAATTATTAGTTACAGTTTTCCAATCTCTAAGTAACGAAAAATTTTTGTACCTCCCATAGAAAATTGATCGGCCGATCCGCACTTTTGCATGGGGGGTCCAATAATTTTGATCGTTTTTCGACCCATGTTCCTTGGGAAAAGTTGTTCAGACTCATGGTCTGAATACACCCTTAAAGTTTCGCTACTAATAAAAAATTAGTGGTATATTATACACCGTCATAGCAAGTTTTTTTTTACTCCATCCCATGGTTGCCTGGAAGAAATCGCTTTTAGTGATAAGACCGCCATTTCGCTGCTTATAAACGAAAGGGCCACAAGTCAAAAAATCTGTTTTTACAGGAGAGCCAATCAAAAGTTTCATTTTCATTTTTCATCTCTTTTTTAGTACTTTTTCTCTTTAATGCCTAAGTATGATATATGCTTAGGTGCGTATTTTGAATCTCTACCTCTCTTCTATTGCTACTTTGTGATAAGTATCACACAGAGATGACTAAGGACACAAAAGTCCCTTTCGCACATAAAATTTTGCCCGTACATCAATGAATATTTTGATAAAACGACACAAGTGGTCAAAATAAAAACTAATTTTGTAAACAATCTACAAACCTTTTTTAAATTTATAGTAAATCTTACTATTAAAAAGAATTGGTTTCAAACCGCATTAAATGGCATATATAAACTTTAAAATATATCGAAAACTATACTTCTAATGAGAAAAAAAGGTGTTGTAGCACTATAGAAGAAAGTAATTTGCAAAATTAAAGGCTTCTAAAACCTCAAAAGGTATCTCAATGGATATATTTTACTTTTCTTGAAGATCGATGGATAGACCTAGGCTTTTTCCTATGACTCTTCGGCCAGTAGGTCGACGCAATCATGTTCTGCTGGCATGCCGGTCCTGGCCCATTTTTTTATGTTGTTTTGTTTGCGGAAATTAGTTTTTTCCTCTATAGTATTCGTATGTGTTATGGTGCAGCCCATAAACCTCAATTAGACACTCTTTGAAAGACATTATCTCCAATTTGAAGTGTCCAGTGGGTCGTCCGTCGCCCTATGCATCTCTAGATTTTGGTACGTAGTGGAAGTTGACCCAGGAGAGCTTCAAGCCAGCTTCTAGCGAGAGTTTATACAAGATCGGGAAGTGGCTGCATCAATTCTACAATGAAACTTTCCAACGCAATGGCAGAGTAAAAAAATGACGTCAGAAAGTTATTTTTGTCATATTTTTTGAACAAAAAATTTTGAGTATTTTTTTGTGTCATTTTTTAGAGGCCAAACTCCACTTTTGGTCACTGAACCGGCAAAGTTTGTTCCTAAAATTGTTGATCCAAGTTCTAAGCTACCACTATGGCTATAGTATCATCAAAGTCCGTTTAGAAGTTGTTACTCAAAAAATAAAACTATCTATATTATTCGTATCCTACGTATTCTTTATAACTAGTAACTTGTATTTAGAACATGATCCATTTTAGAAAAATACCAAGTTTACCTACAATTTTACGACAATGACTGTACCTATAGAATAGATATAGACTACTAATTCATAAATTTGACGCGATGGCAAATAAAATTCTGCGTTATGTCTTTAAAAATACCAACGTACGCACAGAAACTTAATAAGAAAACGGACGTTTCGCAAAATAAACCACTTTAGTTTAAAATCATAATGTCATTTCAAGGTCTTTTAATTGCGAAACGGACACAATCACTAATATGGCACCTTTGCATAAAAGAAGGATATTTATCTTATTTATAATTTTTATGCGAAACAGACGTAATCCCAAATATGGCCCTTTCGTTTATAAAATTTAACTAAAAAACGGGAATTTTTTTGCGATGTGGCTGTTTAGCACATAAGTTGCGTGAGATTACACCGACCAGCAGGTTGCAACTCGAAATATGGCCGTTTTGCTCAGAACTTAACCAACCAAACGCAAAAATGCTAAAAGGGCGTTTGCGTAATTTTTTGATTTAGAGTCCAAAATCGATGGGTGTCTTTGACAAATATGAAAATATAGGTTGATTTGGCAACATTTTTTAAATAAAACCGATTTTGGAAATTTTTGATTTGTGGCCCTTTCGTTTTGAAGCAGCGATTTGTACCCTTACGTTCTTTTTATTCTGTTTCTGTTGATGTATGTTTTTGGTATCCAAATAAAGAATATTTATTTTTATGTTATGTTATGGGTACTTGTGTTACTAATAAAACGAGTCCTGGTCACATGAATAAATGATTAAATATTATTAATATTATTATGTGTCTTACGATCCGTAATCACGGGCAATTAAGTCCCGGACCTTTGGAAGGCGTGCATGGAGCCGAAGCCAACATGTAGAGGCCCGTTCAAAAGACAAGTTAATCTAAATGTAAGGGATACACATGGCGGATACCATCTCCGAGCGCACAATATGATACACACGGGGATGGTCCCCGCCAGGTGCAAAGACTATTGGAGTGCGGCTCTATGGCCGCGATGGAAAAATAAGGTCTTGGGCTATAGAGGTGAAAGTTGGATGGATGGATACTGGGCTATGGGAGGAGACTAACGGACGCCTGCCATGACAACTAGTCTCAAAATTGTAAATAGGGCAGGCGGTGACTCGCCAACTCGTCGAGTGGGCCCCATAAAACGGCCGCACGCACAAAGTGTGACAATGGGGCAACATCCCATTGAGCGGCTAAAGGTTGTCGAGAGGTGCGGCACCGGTTTCACCATCGCGGGGTTTACCCCCGTGAGCGGGTTTCCCCGTTATTACGCCATTACGTGCAATACACTTCCAACCTGGAGCATAGGTTCTTTGCTCTTGCGATTCCACTCTGGACGGCCAATGAAGGCAAGCCAGAGGTAGGGGGGTGTGTTACTGTCTGTATGTGTGTGTGTAAGCGCATGTCTGTATGGTCCCCCTGGATAGGGGTCCGCGGTGTCGCCACTCACCGTCAGCTCGCCACAAGCTGCCCCTGCGGGGATATTATTATTATTATTGTAGTTTTTTTCCTTATCTCGGGACATAAGTACCCCGGACTTTTGGGAGGCGTGCGTGGGGCCGAAGCCAATACGTAGAACTAGAAGCCCGTCAGAATTTAAAGGACAAAGATGGGGTCGAAGATGTAGCGAGCTTACCCAGAAACACCCAGAAGTGCGCTGGCACTCCTGCACACTGACAGAACGCAGCAAGCTGAGAACGCAACAAGAGCATCCAAAACAGCCCCCCAGGTCAGTGTAGGACTATGGTAAGGAGTGGAGGTGGATAGAAACAAAATCCGGGCTATTGGGGTGGGGTGCTAGTGGCACAGGTAACTAAGCGCCTGCCTGACCAATATATCAAAAAGGAAAAAATGGCAGACGCCAGGTGACACGCTAACTCAAAATGAATGGGCCCAAAAAAAGGCCGCTCGCAAGTCGCACGTAGCGACAAGGGGACAGCATTTCTTGAGCGGCTTAAAGTGGAGAGGTGCTTCTGGACTTTAAGGGTATATTATTCGGAGCGCGCTCCATACAAACGTACTATGGTGATATTTTCAATACTAACCAATTAAAGTCAATGAAATTTTGCAGAAACAATCTAGAAACAAATTTCTATGCTTGTATGGAGTCAGATTTTCGTTAAAATATATAGTTTTCAAGTTACAGTGCCTCAAAGATTTCCATACAAATCTTAAATTAATCCTAGCATTGAAACTGTGTATTTTAACGAAAATCTGACTCTATAGAAGCATAGAAATTTGTTTCTAGATTGTTCCTGCAAAATTTCACTGACTTTAATTGTTTAGTATTGAAAATATCACCATAGTACGTTTGTATGCAGCGCGCATTTTCGCTCTCGGAGTAATATTCTCTTAAACGACTATCATTTCAGTCTTCAACGGCTAATACCTGTGAAAGTATGTCGAAACCAGATACCTAGCTTATCAACATTTCAATAATTCTTAGGTAGGCAGAAAGGTCGGTATCTGCCTACTTTATCTATGTCATCGTTTGAGTGAAATAATTCCAAGATTTGTTTCAACATTATTTCTTTAATAATAATCAGAAGTAATGTAGGTATGTGTGTTGTATAATAGGCAATAAGTATTAGAGTGCTTTCACATTAGCGCTTTCACACACGATGACGCATTGACGTTGAGGCAGGTCACCGTGTGTGCTTCTATTCTACGTGCGGTTTCATACAACTCCTTTGCAAAAGAAATTAGATGCTGTTTCGGAAATCAATGTGTGTGCCGCGATAACAATAGTTTATGTACTTATTGTGTCTATACTGCATTCCAAATAAGGACGAAAATATATTCCGATTCCTGTACCTATAGCTTTCTGGCCAATTCTGATTAGCAAATAAGATTTATTTATGAGAAAGATGTACTATCCAACGTATCTTGGACGTTACTAAAGCTATTCTAAGAATAAGTGAGAGGAAGTGTTTCAAATCTCTGTTTCTGTAATTTAAAATGGCCTTAAATTTTCGTTGTTATTTGGAATGGAGTATAGGTAAACATAGTCCTTCTTAATATGCTGACACTTTTTAAGGGGATGAACGGACCACTGAACAACTTTCTCTATGGGACAAACATCGAAATCGCGAAACAAAATCAGCTGTCCCATACATTTGGCCCAAGTAAGTTTGCAATTTTTAATGGAACAGCCAACTGCCTCATTGGGCTCTTGACACGGAGTTCGTGCGTTCGATTCCCACGGGGACACCTACCTAGTGATATATCACTTTTTGCGTTTTTTCCCAGTTGGTTAGGCATTGCAGGCTGAATCACCTGATTGTCTGAAAAGGAAAATGATTCCGTGCTTCGGATGGCACGTTAAGCCGTTGGTCCCGGCTACTATCACTGGTGGTAGTAGTCGTTACATAAAAAACCACGTCAGAGGCCATAATGCGGTTTGAATAAACTCTGACACCAGGGCTTGCCCACACGGTAAGAAGAATGGAACAGCCGATTTTTTTTCGCGATTTCGTCTTTGGTGCCATAAAGAAAGTTGTTCAGTTTGACAGTCTGATCATTCCCTTAAAAAAGTGTCAGCATTTATTAAGCCTATAAAATGGCTTGACGGATGATTTTTTTTTAGGAAATAAAAAATAGGGGTGTGTACTGCAATTTAAAAGCAGCGCGCGTGAGAACAATGTGAAGGCTCTCTTACGAATTTCTTAATTTTATGCAAAACCCTCTTATGAAATACATAACGTAATACACGCATTTAGAGATAAGAGCTGCTGAAATTTACTAGGAAAAAAGTTATAAAAGTTCTTAAATAATTTTTTTACGATCAGTTTT
The DNA here is from genome assembly GCA_963693445.1 of Agonopterix heracliana. Lineage (NCBI taxonomy): Eukaryota > Metazoa > Arthropoda > Insecta > Lepidoptera > Depressariidae > Agonopterix > Agonopterix heracliana. Next base: position 2,803,080 of record OY856334.1, read on the forward strand.
TGAAAAACCATGACTATGTTGGTTCCTTTATTCTTGCTCCTGGCTGTTTTACAACAAGTGAGTTTAATTTAACTATATTTTTAGGTTTCCGTAATTTCTGTAAACTGAACAACTTTTACGCAAGCCTGAAATAGAAAAAAAAAATCTGATGTGTCATACAAAACTGCATTGCCAACTCGACTAAAATTTACGGAACAGCAATTTTTTTTATTTTATTTCGTTAGAGCTCACAAGTAAACGTCTAAGAACCATTAGAAATACCTGATACAAACAATAGAGGAGAAATTTACAACGAGCTTATCTCTAAAGAGATCTCTTCCACAACAATGCAAATTTCTTAATATAGGTACACCACTAATTTTTTATTAGTAACGAACCTATAAGGGTGTATTCAGACCGTGAACCTGAGTAACTTTCCCTAAGGAACATGGGTCGAAAAACGAGAAAATATTTTGGACCTTCCATACAAAAGTGCGGATCGGCCGTTCGATTTTCTATGGGAGGTCCAACAATTTTTCTCGTTTTTTGACCCATGTTCCTTAGGGAAAGTTGTTCAGATTCACGGTCTGAATACACCCTTAAAGGTTCGTTACTAATTGAAAATTTGTTGTGTATGTAAGAAGATGTTTACTGTTACAAATTATTTTTTCTTTTCAGATTTCCAGCCAACCAATTCCAATTGGACAATGTGAGACTAGTTTACTTCAAAACAATGTATTTACAAATGCCAATTTCTCACCGGCATTACTTGGCAACAACCTGGCATCAAACATCAACGAAAACTACCAAACAAATTACCTCAACTCCTTGAACCTTGAAAACAGTTGTGCCAACACTCTGGCATTCGAAAATAACCTACTCTCAAACCTGGCACAAAACAATGTGATTGGCAACTCCAGATTCATAAACAATAATGCTTTTGGCAATGCTTTAAACTTTTTGCCAGGCTCGAACAACTTGCAATCGAATGCTGTATTTACGCCAGTAATATCGGAAATGTTCTCTAATCTACAGTATGGGGATGTTAGTGTAAATGGTGACTTGCCAATTGGTGGCACGATTAAAGTACGTGGATGTTTCCCTGTATATGGCATCGTGGAAGTAGACGGTGCGTTGCCATCGAGTGGAACGGCGATTGTGAATTCTGAATGTGGATTTGCCAGTCAATTTGCAGAGCCAGGATGTTCGTGTGCCAATCGTATTTTGTGATTAATTTTTATATGTGTTATGCAATAAATTATGATGTTAAGTATTAGTTTGTTTTGATTTTAATGCGATCATTGCTCTAATTTGACTTGAAATAACACTTTTAATGTGGACGCAAGGACGTTTTTGACATAATTTGTATGGCAAAAATGTCAAAAACGTCCTCGACTCGAAAGCCTCAAGGAAACAACTAAGAATACGGGTGTCAGACTTGTTCCATATCACTCTCATTCCATCTCTTTCGCTCCGTTTATCTCTCTCTCTCTCTCTTTCTCTCTAGTTCCGCTTTCTCTCTCTCTCTCTCTCTCTTCGATAATTATCTTTTCTATACAGGGTGTAAGGAAAAGTAGAATTAAACTTTAAACCACATACCTACTCTACTCATCAAACTGAAAAAATTTTACTATGTGAGCAAACCTGTCAGAACGAAAAAAAAACAGCTGTCCCATACTAAACTGCAATACCTACTCGATACAAACGTATTAGCTAGCATGCCGCAGTGATACAGAGCTATCACACCTTAGCTCTTTTTCTATTTGCGTGCGAACGAACCAGATAAAAGACGTGATACAGCCGTATCACGTGTAGCATACTACGAGTGCAGATTTTTTGTTGTTGCTCTCTATCAACTAGGCTTTTACCCTAAGGGGGTCCATCAATAAATAATTACCTACCTACTATGAAATACGAATTAATAAGATGATAAATGAATGAAAATGAAAATGTATTACCCTACACAGAAATTAAATTATTTATTGTAATGTTAAAAAATGTAATTAACTATGAAATCTAAAATTATTAGGTATTTTTATAAAATGTTGTGTGGAATTAATAAAGCTTTTTGATTTGATTTGATTTGATCAACTAGCTGCTGATAGACTGGACTGGACTTGAGTAAGCAGAGGCATTATATTATTAGCTCACTCTACTCTCTGTCTTTTCCATTCGCTCTGTTAGACTTTCTCCTTATCAATCTCATTCCATCTCTTACGCTCTATTTATCTCTCTCTTTTCTGACCGCTATTGCTTCCCTTCTCTCTATCTCTCGCTTATACTGTCTGTGATTCGTGCCCTCTCTCTCTCTCTCGATCTCTGTCTCGCGCTTTAGAAAGTTTCTACAGACATTACACATTAAAGACACATTTGGCTATTTTAATATTATTTATTATGATCCAATCTAATACAAAAATAACTAAGAAACTCAATAGAAAACATTCCCATAGCCATGGCCGCATCCGCAGCTGCTGACAGGCAGACTGTTGTAACCTAGCGGCAGCGTGTCAGCGAGGAGGCTGCTCAACTGTCAACAGTGACAGTGTGTCTGCCAGACTGTTCACTACTGAGCTAGTTTGAACCAGTGGAGCTGCCACTACTGTCTGTTAATAGGCGAGAGATGGCGCTAGCTAACTATACTGGGGCCTAATTCTCCTATTTTACACATTACTGGTTCTGGTTCGTATTGTAATCGGTTCGTAATGACGTCACTTTTTAAAATGGAATTCTGTTGACATATTTTTATCTTGTTCCAATCTCGTTCCGTTGACGTTTCATACTATTTAGTGACTTTTGGTATTCTACTGTATCGTAACGTGATTGTAAACGAGGAAAGATCGTACGTAAGAACATTGTAAGTAACTTTGAAGTTTGTTTTAACCAATGTTATTACGATTTCTTGCCCTTAGAGCTGTCAAAATAAAAGTTAGTCGTGAGGTACTTTTTTACAAACGGTTTACGAACGTTAAAAATTGTTGGAAAAAAAAATTTTTTTTTATGCTCTCCTACCATCTGCGTCAAACAGCCACTAAATACAAACCCTGATTTTGGCACCTAATTCAAAGTAAACTTAGTTTTCATCACTATTAGCTTCTTCCAGCCCCCACTGTGGGGTAGGTATCCGAGACAGTAGGCCTACTATTGGAGGCTTTAGCCCAACTGCAACACGCGTTCCCGATTCACATACTTATCCCTCAGAATATCGATCTTTATCGTATCTTGGTTTTCTCGTGGATGAAAACATTTCATATCATCTTATAGATCATTGGTTAGGAACACACGGCGACACATCAAGCTATCATCATCATCATCAGCCCGGTAAACCCCACTGCTGGGTATAGGCCTCTTCATTTCATCAAGCTATACAAAACCAAAATAAGCTGGCCGCGCTACGTTACACGTTAGGTACTCTTGCTACGCGCGGTCAGCTTACTTTTGTTTTGTATAGCTTGATGTGTCGCCGTGTGTACATGGCATAGCCTACCTTATCTGCGAATTCGAACCCGTCCCATAATTATTGAAAGTTTCTGTTAAACACAACTGACGCTCTGAATTTATGTGTGGTGTTTACGCTGAGTGCAAAATTGTGTGGTTAGAGATCGGCGTTTGATTATGGTGGAGAGGATTAACAAAAGATAATAATACTGTTGAGTAATATGAATGAAAGTGTTGGTATAAGGTAGAACGTAGAATGTAGAACCGACGGGTTTGATGATGCATGTCAGGGTCGCAGTATACACCCTGGAATTGAGATCGTTCTGAAGCCGGAAGACGGTACTTCAGACCATCAAATTGAACAACTTTTGCTACGGAGCCAATAGCGATATCGGGAAAAAAAACTGAAGTTCCAAAGAAAGTGCTATTAGCTTTTGACAAAAAGGTATGAAATAGCAGGTTTTTTAAAGATTTAAAAGTTGGTTTCACTGTGGTAAAAGTACAATTTGATGGTATAAACACTCTGTTCCTACTTCAAAACGACCTCGATTCCATGGCGTATAAAGGCGCACCCTAGTCTTTGTCTACCCCAGTAGGAAAGAGGCGTGATTCTATAGATAGATTAATATAATTTGTAAATCATTATCGTCATTATCATACAAGTTGAAACAAAGAGGTTTTAAAACAAAAAAGATAAATCCTTCTAAATAACATCTTTTTCGCAAGAATCTATGCTTTACTCTGAAAAAAAAGTGCCTATAGATAAAAGTTAAAAGTCAAGTGCGTCAATGTCAATTATTAAAATATTGATTTTTATGTTTTAAACCTCAAATAAAAATTTCTAAATAATTATGCTCGACGATTTGAAATTTTGATAAGAAAAGGCAGCAAGGCATTTGAACCAATTTACAGACAAGTTTACAATTCCATTCTCTGTTACAAAAAATGTATAGAACTTACATTGAGTAAAATAGTAGGAATGAGAACCTACAGTAAAATGAAAATAAAATCGAATACTTGTTATAAAAATAATATATTCAATAGTATAATACACGGACTTGAAAGAAGAAAGATAATATTGAAACAAAGATGTAAGGAGCAAGAATATTCAACAGAGATTGAACCACAAGAGTCTTAGATACGAGTATGATATTAATAAGAAGTCATTATTAGTTTGATGATTGATCTTGTTATTCAAGAAGTGGTTTGTGTCAGTATCTAGAGTTCCATCGTGTCGCCAGCGATTAAACTATTCGTCATCATCAAATCAATTCGATGGGGTTAAAAATCTTCAAGTGTATAACGCCGCCGCCGCCCTTAGTGTCGATTTTGAACGAAGAAAAATGCTGTAATTAAAAAAATACTAAATAAAACATAAATTAAATAAGTTGGATTGTTTTTATTCACTATAATCAATTTACAAGATACTTATATATTTCAATAGTAAACACTTTTCACTGTTTTCCAATTGTTTTCATAAATATACATAACTGTTTGTTTTAATTATACAAAAATATAGGTGGGTACTGTATAATGAACTGTGTAGGTTAATCAGTTCTACTATGTCTTATTGGAGAGGTGAAGAGGTGATTCACAGTGTAAAATGATCACCGAAGTTGGATAGGTAGGTCTTTGGATGGGTGACGTTTTAGTGTTATTTAATCTGTGAAGCCTTCGTCCGTAGTCTAGCTAGAAGGTTATTACTCGCATATTAAGCACACAACTCCCCATAGTTCCGGATAGTTGAAAATACACGACAGTAGGTATCTATTGAAGATAGAATTAGCAACGAGGTGGTCCTGCAGAGGGTGAATAAGAGAGTAGAAATCCTAAGAACAATAAAACCTTTGATATTACAGTACCTCGGTCACATTATGAGAAGTGATATAAATATCAACTTCTCCAGATTATTTAACAGGGGAAAATTTTGGGAAGACGAATGCCTGGTAGAAGGAGGACGTCCTGGCTTAAAAACCTATGTGTATTGTTGGATATGAACACCACCTCACTGTTCAGGGCTGCAGTCTCCAGGGTCCGAATAGTCCTAATGATAGCCAACCTCCGATAGGAGATGGCACCACAAGAAGAAGAATATAAACTTACCTATCTGTTCGTTAAGTTAGATCATAGGTCAACGAAGACGGTGGCAGAAGATAACTAGATATCTACTAGCTAGACAGTATACCTCTGACTTGCCTCCATGCATCCGCTTTGGGCAGGAGAGTAGAGAGGTAGAGAGTAGCATATTCCTTGGCTAGAGGTCTACTCTCATAAATGTAGATGAGAGGAGGCTTCTGGCAGAAGAATACGTACCTAATACTTCATCTAAAAAGTCATGGTACCTGAAAATGTATTATTTTCCTCATGTTTTCCTTTGCATTTTGTTTGATATCCCATTTGTCAGAAAAAATAATTCTGATATTCCATGTAGCCATTATCTACACAAAACGAAAATTACGTTAAAAATTATTGAATATGAAATAATTTTATGACGCTTTGGTTTTGAATTTTGACACGAATTTGACAGAGTAGGCATGTCAAATAAAACAGCAGAGGTAAACAACCTTTCAACTTCGTGATAATATTTTGGAAACAGGAATTGAAATCTGAATTATGTTATTTTGTAAAATGTTAACGGTTAGTGGTAGTGTGTGCATTTTAAGTACTTTAAACTTTTTATATTAAAAAAAATTGCCCAATGAACAACAAACTGTTTCGTATTTTGCGTTGTCTCTTTTTGTACAGAATTAATCTGATTTTAACTATGCATTTTTAAGTGTCTATGTACGGAAACCTCAACGCGCGAGTCCGGCTCCCACATAGCCGGATTTTGAATGTCTGGTATTAGAGTTGAAAGATGGATAATTATGGATATTAGTATTTTTTTAGGAAAATATTTGATTTAGGTACTATGATGAAGCTAGAAGGTATATTTGATATACCTACTAGCTTAAAATAAAAAAATCCAACTAAGTAATAACAAAAATAATTATAAGCACTGACAAAAAACTGTCAGTAACGGAACTGTGTTATATAATTTACTAGTGTTTTCCCGCGACTTCGTCCGCACAAATTATATACCAGATTTTAAGTTCAGATCATAAGCTATCAAACAAAAAAAGTTTCATCAAAATCGGTTCAGTAGTTTTTGCGTGATGTGCGAACAAACAAACAAACAAACATACAAACAAACAGACAAACAGACAGACAAAATTTCTAAAAAAGATTGATTTCGAGTCAGGGATACCTAAAAACCATATCGTAATCTTTTTTTAGTAAATATCTTCAATGTACAGTCACACTTCAGTTAGGTACAGTTTTATAATAGTTTAGATTATAATATTATCAACTCAAATTAAAATAATTATTCAGAATTGTTACGATCGTAACCGTATTCTCGTCGTGTATAGATCGTAACCGTACTCGACACAAACGAATGGGACACCAAATTATTTTTTTATTTCATAGGTTTGCTCGCTTTGTAAAAGTTGTTCAGTTTGATGGGTAGAGTAAGTATGTGGTTTGAAGGTTAATGATACTTTTCCTTCCACCCTGTAAAGAATATTCAACATTTTTATCATTTTCAAAGTGCCTTCCACCCTAAGATGGAACTACGATGGAACACCCTAGGATGGTTTTTACTCCCACCTCGTTGTGTTATATTTGAACTGTTGAATTTGAACTGTTAGCTTTCGACTATATTAACACCTTTGTAACATTATGATGTGCAATCACGGACTTGAAAGAAATACTTTTAAGTCTGTGTGTGCAATAAATAAATTGAAATATTTGTTTGTTTGTTTGAAACAGAAAAATTTCCGGAAAACATACTATTTTATTCGCACAGCAACCAATCGAAAAAAATGTATGTGCAATAATTTCAATACAACAAAAATATGCTTACCTATTTATTATTTTAACAATCCTACAAGAAATAGGTAACTAAACAATAATTAAAAATGTTTCTACCCCTGCTTCGGTATTGAATCGTGATCGGATGGGGTTTGTACGTAAAACAACGCTACACACAATGTTCATCCGTTTCCTTTACGATCACGTTATAAAAAAAAGAACATCTTTTTTTTACCCGAAAACTGTCAAATTAGTGTCAAAATAACGGAACTGTTTCGTATTGTAACACAAAAATCGTTAGCAGAATTAGGCCCCTGATATATTAGGCTCGAAAAAGCAAAGGCATTTACACGCTATTTACGATGTAATTTCACTTGCTCTCCGTATCACTCTCATTCCATCTCTTTTGCTCTATTTATCTCTCTATTTTCCGACCGCTATCGCTTCCCTTCTCTCTGTCTTTTATCTGTCTGTGGTTTGCGCTTTCTCTCTCAATCTGTCTCAATAACTTTCTAAAGCAGACATTACACATTAAAGACACATTTGGCTCTAATATCATACAATTCGATACAAAAATTAACAAAGAAACTCAATAGAAAATGTTGCCGTAACCATAGCCGCAACCGCAGCCGCCGACGACAGGCAAACTGTTGTAACCTAGCGGCAGCGTGTCTACCAGCAGCTGCTCACTGTCAACAGTGGCAGTGTGTCTGCCAGACTGGCGGCTACTGAGCTAGACTGAACCAGAGGAGCTGCTACTACTGTCGGTGAATATGCGAGAGAGCCATCTCTCGCAGCGCCAGCTAGTGATACTGATCAATTAGGTTCGGGCCCAATCTCTCCGTGTCCCTAGCGAGTGAGAGAGCAAGCGTGAGAGAAAGCGAGATAACGATTAGGGAATAGAGAGCAAGACAGATCTAACACTTACCCAAGTAAGCAGAAGCGTTTTACTATCTTCTGGATCTGTTTTGAATTGCTTTCTCTGTCTCTAACTCCATGTCTCTATTACGACATCCTAGTCGTTTTTATATTATAATCTGTCTCGCCCTCTTTCCTTATCGTGATATTGCTGTGTCTCACATGCTATCTCTCTCTTTCTCTCTATTTATATCTATCTAGGAATTAACTACTCCAAATCAGACATATCAAATTAAAAGCACTCTCTCTCACACTCTCTCTCTGTCTATCTTTCTTTCTTCATATTTATCTACCTAATTACTAACTCTCTGAGGCATACATTTTTATAACTAAGGATTAAAAACACATTTATTTTGGCTATTTTATTATATTTATTATGATCGAATTAAACATTAAAAGGAACTGAGAAACTCAATAGAAAATGTTGCCATAGCCATAGCCGCACCCGCAGCCGCCGACAGGCAGACTGTTGTAACCTAGCGGCAGCGTGTCTGCCAGGAGGCTGCTCACTGTCAACAGTGACAGTGTGTCTGCCAGACTGTTCGCTACTGAGCTAGATTGAACCAGCGGAGCTGCTACTACTGTCGGTGAACAGCCGATAGATGGCGCTAGGGACACTTGCGGCGCTAATATGTTGGGGCCGAATGAGCGGAGGCATTGGCTGTAGGCGGTCTGTAAAAAACAAATGGAAATGTTTAAAAAAATAGAAAAGGGCTTGAGTAGCTCTTTTCTAACAAGGGACATAATTTGCCAGCGGCTTCCATACGTTGCGTAGTCTGCACGATGAAAATCTAAAGATCTGTAAGAAATCCCGTATTTACCTACTGAAGCGGCGTAATCGGGCCAAATCGGCCAAATCAGGGACTTGGGTCAATAACAACACAAAAAAAAATTTGTTCCGGCATGTCGTAGGGTTTCAAGAAAACCTTAAAAAACCGGTTTTGTTAAAAACCAAAAAACACCGGTTTTTATTTTAAAAAAACCGATTACTTTTATTTATAATATTGTAAACAGCAAAAAGCCTAACCAACATTTTCCTAACTTTCATCAAAGTTACGAAGCTGATTATTGTAGGTATGCATAAAAGATAAAAGTACAACCCGTGAAGATACAGTTGAAAAAAAAAACGTGTCAAAAAGGTCATGTCGAAATTCCTCAAAAATAGAAAAATAATCATAACTCGAAAACTATAAAAAGTCGCGGAACATACCTAGGTACATGGGGGTGATTTGGATAGGTAGGTACCCCACTACATGCCGGACCTACCAGCCTAATAAAATAACTTTGTACCTACTTAAGTTTAAAAATATGGAAAAGTAAAATAATAAAAATAATAAAAAATGTCGTAGTAAAATATTAATTTACCTGCAAAAGAGCAGCCTGTGCAATGAATAGAACGAAAGCGAAGTATTTCATTTTTGATTCCTTTTTCTTCGAAAACAGAAAATGTTATGATTAAAAATTTACCAAATAGCCTTTTTATAGTGAAAGTGTGTCACAATTTTCTTTTTTCTATTGCATCCCTATGTCACTTAATCATTTGCCTAGGTAATATATTTTCCTAATTTATTAGTAAACAACGTAAGTAAGTAGAAATTATGCGAAATAGGCAAATACTTAGATAAAGCAAGTAGGATTGCAATCGTTTGGTTTGGGTTAATTCTAGAGCACGTAGGTCATACATCTAAGTACGAAGATAATACATAGGTAGGTACCTAATCAACGACGTTAGGTATCTTAACCTGCCAATTTTTAGTTAGGTAGCGGCTGTATGGGCTCGATCCCTTGGCATTCCAAAAAAAGGCAGGCACAGTCTTGACAAGATTTTGACAGGATATCGCGAACGGCTCTATGGGGCGATAAACATGTCATCTGTCGAGTTTTTTAGGAACTAAATTTAAAAAAGAAAAGAAAAACACTCAGTGAAAAAAAAACGTACATAGGGATGTCAAATTGTTTTTTCTTTATTCTATTCCTTTTCTATGGATGGGGACAGGGGACAGCAGATTTTTTTTTTAAATTAACGTTCTTCCGTTTGGTTTGTAACTAATCCGTGGTTTGGTGGTCTACAAAAATGCCTATAAAATATAGTAGGTATAGGTACAATGTTCTTGGTGGTATATTTACCCTACCATGCAGAGCCGATTTCGGCATACATTGTCTGGTTTGTTCTCTAAAGTGTACCGATCTAAGCAAGCAATGTATGCCGAAATCCGTTCTCATGTAGGTAGGGTAATTTCATCTCAAGACGAATGAGACTTTATTGAAAGCATACGATTTATAATTCATATCAATAATTATTTAAAATTGATACCTATGAATAAATCCATTTTATTAATTTTAATAATTGAAATGTAGGTAAGTATCTCAGTAGGTATGCTATTTTAGACCGGAAATGAGAAAGAGTCATCGATTGATTTCAACGTTTATTAGGAAATCGCAAAATAGTGATGGAAAAAGATAATCGAAATCGATTTTACGCAATCATTAAATTATTGTTGTAATCGATAACAGTTACGTTTCTTAACTTGATAATGATCTTATATTTCAATAATAGTTTAGTTTTATTACTGCAAGAAGATAGTAGTGATGTGTTTTTGTTTTTGTTTTAATTCATGGAAATTAAATATTATGTCAAAAGTTATTTGGATTCTATTCATTATTGTTTGTAGCGTAAGTATTTTTTACTTCGATATTTTTATTGTCTTTTATGCTCAATAATGGGGGATTTTCTAAATGGAATGTACAAAGATTAAATAGTTCCAAATGACTAGATAGATGGCGTTGACAACCTTGCTTTATTAAAATAAATACTAATAAAATAGAAAAATTGTTTTTAGGAAAAACAAGAAAGGTTTCTTCGTCAATAGCCTCAGACTCTGTGACATGCATGTTTTTGTTTTTTTACCCGAAATTGTCACGTCAACGCCATTTATCGAGGTATATTGCACTATTCAACTACCTGTTAGAAAATCGCGAAGAGGAAAAAAGAGAAGATTAAAAATACACCACATTCAGATTCTAACATCTACATTTTTAACTAGCAGTGCCCTAATGTGACAACAGGAAAAATGACAAGTAGTAAACCCCTCGCTACTTTGTACCTAATGGATAGCGGGCAAAATACTGAATACCCCGTAAATTAAGCATGTAGGTTTCCACACTTAGTGTCGTATGAGGTGACTTAGGGATATATCCCTAGTGTGTTTTTGTAGGTGAAAGTCTAGCTACCTATTAGCACTACTAAATTAATTACACCCTGAAACCTTGAAACGCACGCAAGGGGTTTTACGAAACATTCAATTCAATTCAAATCAATTATAGTTACTTTGAAACATTCTTGCTAACATTAACAGAAATCAGAATATCTCTGGCTACTCCCTCGGGAAATATAATAGTGAGCATATGCTATGCTATGCTAAACATTATTTTTCCATTGTGAAATTAAAACTAATTATTCTTAGCCTTAAAACCTCACCCATGACTTGGCTGAGGTCTTACGGTTAAAAAAACGTTTTAAACAGTCTTTTTAATATGTCACAAAACTTTAACTTAAAATAATTAAGATAATTTATGGTATGACCATAAACATTAATGAAGTATTTTCCGAAAGCCATTAAAAAGAAAAAGAAGTTCAAAAACATGGATGAGCGATAATAAAATGCAATACCTAAAATAGTGATAACTTTATATTTTGACAATGTTACACTATGTAATTCAATATTTGTACTTTGTATAATTTTGTTTTGTTTAAAAGAAGTGTGTTGTAGAGTTTCTGGCCGCATCTTCTCTACAACGGAACACCTTCCGAAGCGGTGGTAGAATCAAAAATGACGTCAGAAAGTTATCTATGCGATATTATTTTGAATAAAAGATTTTGAGTTTTGAGTTTTTTTTAGTTTCTTTTGCGTTTTTAAGTAGATAAGCAGAAAGATCAAAGGATGCGTCTGACATAGTGACATACATTTTTTTTGCTTCCTTTTTAGCCTAAATTTTAATGTAAATGCCATCTATCGGTGTGTATTGGAACTACGTTTTACTAGCTCTCAGAAAACTCCTCATTGAATTATTGTTCTTTTCAGAAAGTCATCGCTTCACCTAAAGCAACAAAGTCACCCCCGACATGGCTGAAACCAACGAATCCAGCACCGATTTCAACCATGAAAACCAAAAGTCCGTTATTAAACTTAATAAAGAAACCTAAAAATAACGAAATTAAATCTATCAATATTTCTAATAAGAACCTGACTTCAAAAAATTCCAGAGTCAAAGAACATAAAGTAATTCCAAATGTTCCAGAATTACCTAAAGAAAAAGTACAACAACAGTCCAAAATAAATGAAACAAAAATCACCAAAACGACAACAGATTTAGAAAAAAATCTACCGCAAACTAAAATAAATGTAAATCTAGATAGTCAAAATAAAACAAAGGTTAGTAAGAAAGAAATTCAAAAGGAAACAATAAAAGTAAGTCAAGAAAGTCCAAATACAACAAAGATTAGGAACGGAGAAAGTCAAAAGGCAACCATTGTGGAATTGGAAGCTACTGAATACATTCCAGATACAATAAAAAATGAACAAAAATCCAATGATAAAGCTGCAAAAGCAAAAAACGAGAGGATTCTGTCCAAAATCGAGTCAGCTTTGTTGAAATCTGTTACATTTAATAAAGATTTAATGGATGGTCCAAATGTAACTGATAAAATTGAACCAGAGGCGCCTTCAATGGTACCTATCTTTAGATCTACTCCTAATAACTCCCCTCGTTTTGCGACAGGAGTTAAAAACACGACAGAAGAGATAAATGAAAAATATCGAATTCCAAAGGCAGTATCAATTGAAAAAATCAAAAGTAACGGTGAAAGACCAAAATTAAACCAAAGCGTAATTTACCAGTTATTTGACAATTTAAATTTAAGACATGGTAGTACCGTTGTACCTATTTATAACAATAAAAATGACGAAACATCTTTAACAAGAACTAATACTGAAAACACAGTGAATTTTAAAGAAGAAACAAATCCTACGCTGAGACAAAAACACGGTGAAAAAGAATTTAAAACTGACGCTGTACAACCAATAATATTATATTTTAACTCAATTCCTCACACCACAAGTCAGAATATACAATACCAAAAAGAAAACGATGTGAACACCAACATTGAAAATTTTGAAAGTTCAGTGACAACGAATAACGTTAATCCCGTAACGTTCAACTCTGGAAATCTAATTCTTAATAAAAAAATAGAAACAGATAATAAACTTAAAAGTTGTCAAAATAATTATACAAATACTGCAATGGGAAGAAACAATGATGTACAATCGATGATCCCAGTAGTTTTTGTGCCCAGGACTGAAAATCTAAGATATAATTCTTCATCTTTACCAAATACTGATGAATCAACACCAGTTCTAGTCAACTTTAACTTGAACTCTTTTTCCGACCTGTTAAGTAAGATTTTTCAATTTCAAAAACCAACAGATAAAATCCCTTCTAAACGAGAGGATGAAAGTTCTACGCCGTTAGCAGCTAATGGCATAAAACCTTTAACATTTAACTTGTACTCTATAAATCATATTCCGAAACAGAATATTGATAACCAAAAATTGGCCGAAGCAGAGCCTACGTTCAACCAAGAACATAGTGAAAATATTGAGAATTTGTTTAAAACGGATGCTGCAAAACCTGTCTTTGTAAATTATCTATCTATGCCCCAAATTATGAGACAGAATTTACAGAATCAAATACAGTCAGATATAACAGCTAAAAAATCAATTAATCAAGAACTTTTCGAAACTGCTACACCAGTAAGAACTGGTGGTTCCCCTAAACCATTAATCGATTTCAATTCCATAGCACAGATGCCAAATCAGAATTTCCTTTATCAGAAAGCAGAAGACATAACACCTACGTTCAAAAATAATGTTTTATCACAAGGAATCGGCACAAATTCTGCGCTCCGGACAAACACCGTTGCTACAAAACCAGTCTTTGTAAATCTAAACTCTATTACACAGATTCCAAGTCAGAATATGCAGTGTCAAAACACAGCCGACCCAAAACCAATGTTTAGACAAGAAATTTGTAGAAATTCATCATCTTTACCCAAAAATACTGCACCAGTCAATCCAAATATAAACTCTATATCACAGACTCCAAGTTACAATATTCAATGTGGTACAAAACTCTCAGATACAACATTTAACTCAAATATTGCACCAACCAGTAGCAAAAGTACAAATAATCCTAACTTAATAATTTACAAGCCTGAAACTGTGTCTATGATTAATGCTTACGGAGAATTCTTAAAAGAATTGACAATGACTGTATTGGTGCCATTTCACGTATCGTCATTGCAAAAACAATAAAAAAATGAGGAAACCCAAAAATAAAAACCAATTTAAAAAAAATCTAGTAAAAAGAGAAAAAAGTTTGTCTTTTGGTTTAACCTCGAAAAGTGATGCGACCTGAATAAACTAAAATATTTATTACCTACTTACTTCCTAAGCATGGTTACTAAACTAACATAAGTTTCGCAAGATAAAGTAGAGCTATGAAAAAAATGAAAACCTAAGTAATTAAAGAAGAGTTTGTATGAATTCAAGTTGTAATATTTGACTTGCAACTTGGTTGGTTGTAATACTGCCAGTAGATGGCGCGCACGTCCCCTTAAGACGTAACAGATTGAAAATTTCGTTCTCTGTGTAGTGGGCTCGGTGGTGTAATTGGTTAGCACGTTTCCCCGGTTTGGAAGAGCGTGGGTTCAAGTCCCGCCCGAGACAAATTTTTCAATCTTTAATTTGATAAGTAATTAAAATTGTTTTCCCCTTCTTTTGTGATTAAAATATTTGTAGACAAATTTATAATTATTTATTAAGTTATTTAATTAAAGAACTGACGTTGAATTCAAAATGTTTTCCTTTTAAAGTTTTTTTCTTTTTTTTTGTTTCTCTCTATTAGAAGGTTCGCAGTCAGCTCCCCACGTTTCTGCCTGTCTCTAACCAGAAGAAACATCTCCTCGACGATGCCGATTCTCTCCAGGAGTGCGAATATTGCAAGTCACACGTTCTAATCAGCAGTGGAAAATGACAAAATTCCAATGGAGATTACGCATCTATTTACTGCTCATTTGCAAGTGTGACTTTCAAAAATGCCACTCCAAACCCATGTGGCGAGTCACGATACCCAACTAAATAGATCCATAGGTACTTACCCATGTTACAGTGTTTAGTTGTATTTTCGTTAGGAAGTTAAAGTTTTCAATGTTATGTAGAGTCTCAAGGTTAAGCCAAGGTCTCTACGGGGCTGAAAGACCCAAGAACTAAGTATATCAAAAATATTTTTAAAAAGTCTTGGTTAAATGAGTAGGTATTATTTCATCAGGTAATAAAAAGATAAAACAAAAAAGCTGTTTCTTCCAAACTGTCTTTAATTTGATTTTCCTAACTAGTAGGTATGTAGGTATCATAATTATTTTATAATGAACTAATAATATAACATTTCTTAGCCGATTTTGATGAAATTTGTTTAAAGATAGCTTGAACCCATAGGAAAGACAGACACAAAAATGCCATGTAAACAAAGTAGATAACAGCTGTTATCAGGCTAACAAATTTAATATACCGACTGACGTCAGCATATTCCTTTAATATAACGAAAACAAATAAAACAATTGAATCTAGACGGTCCCAAAGTCCCAAAGTCCCCAGTAAACAACTAAACAGAAGCTGACGTCATCGGGTAACTTCTGCGCATGTGCAGGTCTGTCTCGAAGCGCATCAACACACGGGGTGAAAAGTGTAGCCATGCAGATTTTTTTTCGTTTATGACTCATCTATTTTGTCATGCATGAGATCATTTGAAGCCCTGATAGAAGTAAACTTCACAACTACACTGTGAGGTAATATTGTAGCAATGAACCTTACAATTGCACACTGAGGCAGCAAGTTGGTATTTGTAGCAATGAATTTCACAACTGCACGTAGGTAACAAGTTGATAGTTGTAACAATGGACTTTACGAAGATACGCTGAGGTAACGTGTTGGTAAACAGACATACCTCGTATGCCATCGATTTAAACCGCAGTGACTTACGGCTCTTGGTACGAGCCTTAACAGGACACTTTAAGATAAACAAACATCTGCACAGAACGGGGCTCGTAGATTCACCCACTTGCAGATTCTGTGAAGAAGAGGAAACGCCCACACACCTCCTCTGCGAATGCGAAGTGCTCATTCATCAGAAGCCACCATCTGAGTGGATACGTGGTAACACCTACTGACATGAACCAATAATGATCGTGTATTCTTGGCGCAAAAACAATGTATACGTGCGATATGTGGCATAAGAAGACGGGATAGTTGCAGACCTCATTTCCAGAAATATAAAATATTAACATTATGTTCAATGTACATCTATGAAACAGCCTTGTTCATTAAACGCCACAGCAGTCTGTTTAGTTATATAACCAGTGCCCGTCGCTGCGATCAAAGGAGGCAAGACATCCCTGTACATGCATGGTGTCTTTGCAATGGCCCCGAAAGTATACAGTAAATTACCTCTTCAAATAAGGATGTGTGAAGATATAATTACATTTAAGAGAAAACAATTTGACTACCTTACTGATAAGACATTTTACAATATTACTGATTTTTTTAATTATGTTTAATTGATTTACTTATGTGATTTATTATTGCATCGATTGACATTATGCCTATAAAAATGAAATTTAACAATGAGATAAAGACATTTTTGACATTATTGTATTGAATTAATTAATGTAATGCATCATGTATTTGTTCCTACCTATTGTATGCCTTTTGGCGGATCACAGTGAACATTATATAAAACACCATGTCAACCCATTAACCTGTGTATCACAATAAAGAATTTATGAATTATGACATTAGGGACCTCCTCTCCAAAAGCATAACACGGTTCATGAAGTTCGTGGGCCGAGGAAATGACGTTTAGGTCAAGGGTGACAGCTACAATAGATCTGTCTAAGTCGCGGTACTATTGGGCACTAACCAAGCCCTTAAAACCAAATAATAATAAAATAAATAGGTACAAGTGCATGCTGAGGTAACAAGTTGATAGTTGTATTGTAGCAATGAACCTTACAACTGAACGCTGAGGTAACAAGTTGTTTGCAGGTTGCAGATGTTTGTTTGATAGTTGTAGCAATTAACCTTACATTTACAATGTAACGTAACAAGTTGGTAGTTTTAGCAATTAACCTTATAAGTCTTATAACTATACGATGACGTAACAAGTTTACAAAATTACAGTAAACTGTCTATTTATTTATATAATAACATAAATAAAAAGCTAAATATATATCCAATGAATCATCATCAATGCAAATACACAATCACGGAATGGCTAAAAACATTAAAATACAATGAAGTGGAAGACTTACTTAAATACAGACTATAATTACTTACATTAGTATTTACACACTTTCTAGGGCACTCTGGACGGAGTTCCGGGACGGAGCTTGGGTTTCGTGTGGGCTTGCCCCCTCCACAATTCGGTTCGGAATTCTGGAGGGGGCTGGTCCGTGCGGGCTCCGGGCTTCGTTCCTGGGCTCCGCCGTACGTATATACACACACAGTAACACACACACACACACCCACACCCCCCGACACTCAACTTTTTTATCTAATTTTTTATTTTCTTGTATGTTCCTACTCAGTGTTCCTAACTTTATTATGTAAATTAATGGAAGAGCGGAATCTTCTGTAACGAGTAACTCATGCTACTCAAAAGTTGGTTCCTGCGATTACTTTGTATTAGATTTAAGGAAACTGAAATAAACTTTTTTCATTTTTCATTTTTCATTTTCATTTTTTCAAGTTAGTAGATGTATTAATGTTTCTGACCACTCCGAAACTCTTCTCAATTAGGTAGGTACAGAAGTTACGCTACTGTTAATTACATTATCTATAGCATATAACTAGCATGTCTTTAGTGATAATGAATACACGATTATGCAAAATCTTACACCTGCAATTTCTCTTTCATAATATTAAGATAAAAAGCAAGCACGATAAGAGTAGGGTTGCCAACTGTACTTTATATAAAGTATTGTACGTTATTTTCAGTCAATGTACTTTATATTTTTGAAGAACAATAAAGTACGCAAAAATACTTTATTTCAGCTAGGTCTACAAAAAAATACTGGCGAGAAATGGCAGTAAATTTTTAAAGAATGCCCAAACGAATTCTATAGTTAGAAGAAAATTATAAGCTATATTTTGTTTGTCCCTGCCACTCCGGCTTTCAGGGTGTTTTCAGTGATGAATGTGAAGTGGAGGGACGAGAAGAACAGGATATCATTAAAATTAGAAACGAGCTCTTAATATGTTAAAATCTTGATTTTGAATGCAGTGAATCCCACCAAACCTTTATAAATGATAAATCTTTGTTATTACTTGTATGAGCAAAAAGCTCCAAAAATTTTAATTATTTCAATAAATGTACTTTATTTTTTAAGACTGTACTTTTTATTTACCATCCCTGTAACGAAATATACTTTATGTTCGCTTAAAAAAGTTGGCAACCCTAGATAAGAGTAAACTTCTTTAAGGCACGTATGCTAAGCATTCCTGCGATAAGGAACAAAGCTACATACATTTGTAGGCATGTCATTGTCAAGCAATAGGAAGTAGCTCATTTTCAATTTCTAATTACACTGACCGATTAAAAGTGGACCAAAGTACAGAATGCAACAAAAATGTACGTGCTTACTTATTTTATGGATCAATAAAATTAAGATGCTGTACGTACTCGAAACCAACCAGCATCACGTAACAATCTTTTGACGAGAGTCAAAAATGCAAGATAGATTAAATTGTGTTAGGATTAGATCGTAGGTACTGTTGGTGTTTCATTATCTTTGTCAGTGTGGATGTCGTTATTAAGACAAATTCCATAATGGATTTATAGGTAGCGAATGCAACTACCAACTAATGGGACACTCGTCCAATGGCCCTGGCAAACCAGAAAAAATAGGTACCGAATCGAAATTTCCGCATTTGGCGTAGTGAAAAGCACCCAGGGGGTAGGAACCTCGGTTTAAGGCACTGCTGAAGGCCTTGTGGTAAGAAACCCTGGTAAAACTTTTATCCATCGCCCTCGACAACTATTTTAGATGAAAATATTAATAGCGTACCTAACTAACATTCCGTGTGGTGAATAGCATCATCCCATTTCCTCCTGTGGGTGTCGTAAAAGGCGACTAAGGGATCTACCAGAGGATGGGCTGCTCAAAAACTTTGTAGTTAGTTGCAACAAAGCGTCTGACCACCCTAAATGGAATTTATTTATGTACCTACCTATGTATCATCATAATCTCAGCTAATGAGCGTCCACTGCTGGACATGGCCTCCCTTTAATGATCGCCATAACGACCGGTCCTGCGCTGCCCTCATCTAACGGGTTCCGGCCGCCTGCACCAGGTCGTCGGTCCACCTTGTGGGGGCTAACCCACGCTGCGCTTTCCGGTACGCGGTCGCCACTCAAGAACTTTTTGACCACATCGGCCATCCGCTTTGGCAGGTATATAGTTACATACATACATATTCTCACGCCTGCCTTCCACTGGGGTAGGCAGAGACAATGGAACGCCACCTCGGGGGTCCTACCCACGCTGCGCTTTCCAGTTCGCGGTTGCCATTCAAGAACTATGTACTTATGTAGGTACCTAACTAACTATTACCCCGTGTGACACGACCCCAAATTCTCCCTAAAATAGGGGGTGAGAGTCGCTTATACGTATTAACGTAGCTATATGGCTACTGCGGTATAAACCCTCAGTCGTACACGAGTATCCAAGCCTGAATGTCGTTTAAAAAGACAGACGAACATTCTAGATCTAGAACATACAAATACGCAGAAAAAGAAATTGATGAGCGAAAAAGTGAAAAAACTAAAAGCCCCCTAAGTGGACTTGAATTCTCGAGTGAAGTGTAAGTTGCAAGTGAAGTTATGACGTTATATGCCTTACCGGCATCAAGTTATATGATATCTACGAAAAGTGGTATGCCTTCGTTAATTTTTCGGAACCGGTAAGTGTTAAAAATCGATTTAATCGAATAAACTAATTTTTGTTTTGATACGCATTCCGTTGGATCGATAACTTGATTACCGAATACGGCTAACTTCACTCCGTTGATTTGACGTTGTTTTTGTGACGTAACTCGAAGAAAATATCAATTTAGCGATTAGATACCGTTTCAAAGCTGAAAAAATTAAGAATTTTGTTAACTTTGCTATTTATTTGTAGTATGCAACAAACTAAACAATTTATTATAATCGAAAATGTAGTACGGCAAAACATAGGTAAATCAATGGTTTTCCTAATCGATTTTAGCCACAGCTATTTTAAAATCGATAATATTATGTTTGACAGCTCGTTCGTAATCAAAATAGCATGAAATGGAACGCAAATACTTCGTAAAAACGTCACGCTCATTTCCGGCGGCCATCATGGAAAAAAATTATTATGCAGCCAAATTCAGACGTCTCGCGCCACGTGCATTTTGTATGTAAACAGAGGTCGTCTCACCATTGCTAGGTTTTACCTTTCGTTCTCGAACTTCTCGCTTCATTCAATTTTATCACTCACTTTGTTGTGAAATCTCAAGGTGCGCGTTTGCGCTGCGCAATTTGCTTGCAAAGCCCTGCGGTATTTGACCGTGTTTTTCTTCCAAAGTTCTTTCAAGGCTTAATTACGAATATCCAAGATGACCAAGTTATTACAACAGTTAAATTTTAGTAGTAGTAATTACTACGATCATTACGAGGCTGCCACCATCATCGAGCCCCAAAGCACGAAGGAAAAGTACTACTTGTGAGTATTTTATCGTCACCACTTTTCATTACTTTTGTTTTCATTAGCGATTACGTCTTTGCGATATTTAGAAACCTTTTATGTAATTTTGAATTAGGAATACTTTGTTCTTTAGACCTACCTACGTCATCAGATTGAACAAGGTTGATTCTTATTCGATTACCTTCGCTTTTCAATAAAAAAAAACCTATAAATAAAATACCTACTTTGTACCATGCGATCTCGACTCGATTTCAATTTGATTTTATATCATTAGCTAATGAAAATAGAAGATTAATATTGTGGGTAGATCAACTATTTTTTGTCCTCGCAGTACTGTTTAAAAAAACGTTTTTATTCCTTTTTTCTTGAAATTCATTAATTTTGAAAGATGGATATTGTATCTAATGATATGATTCTTCTACACACATGCACATTGCACCATCTGTGTGGAACTACTAGAAGTTTTTAGCGGTTGTCCGATAGACCAAAAAGCGTGGGGACAACGAAATAAAGCGTCCATCAGACAACCGCCAAAATTCAAGTAAAATTCAAGTAATTTTGCAAAACCGTGTATGCATTTAATAAATGCAATCCTTAGTTATTCAACAAACATTAATTTTTGGGGCAAGCAAAACCTTAGCTTGAGATTGAGCCTGAACGTTGAAAAAAATTTATGCAGATGACTGGGACTAGGTATGGACAAAAAATAGTTGATCTACCCTTGTACTATATCCCTTATCTATGAAATTATGTACCTACCTATTAACCTATCTTATGTACGTAGCAGGAAAAAGTACAAAAGTTACCATCGAGTAAAACAAAACTGATTATTTTGTAAAGTGTCTTTGGGGAGTCACATTGCAGGGTTTGCCTCGAACACTTGTCTCTCGCGTGGTGTTCGCGCGGTTCGCGTCTCAGCCTGCCACGAGGCTCCAAAATCCTTCTCAGTTGTTCTTACTCAAAAACAATCCTCGAGATTGGATAGACACTCCCTCAAATTACTTGACACTGGCGAAATCTAACAAGGAAACGCCATTAAATAAAAATAGAATAGAAAGTGTCTTTGGGTAAAACCTGCCCTAATCATTGATGTCAAGACAAATTTTATCCGTACAATTTGATAAACTATTCTTCACATAGGCGGGGAGGGCTTTGTCTTACAGTAGATTACACTCCGAGGGCAGGAAAGTAAGAAAGGTCTCGGATCTCATGTAATTGTTGACCGAGGCGAAGTCAAGGGTGAGGTCAACAAACATGTGATCTGAGGCTTTCTACTGCCCGAGGTTAGTATACTATTTTTCTCCTCGACGGAGGCGGCGACTTCGTTTAGTGCAGCGGGATGAAAATTGACGCTTTCCGACCATTGTTTGGAGCTAGCAGCATAACTTAAAATTGGATTTAGTTTGAGGCCCATAAAAAAATTAGTTCTTTATTCTGACTTCAATTTTTCTATACTCAAACCCACGGACCTGAAAGAAATATGGACCGAGTATTGCACTAAAAAGATGTGAAGCATGCAAGGTAATACAATCTCGTTTGTTCTACAAGCGACCTACACTCACACAGATGCACTAGCTCTAGGCGCAGGTCCGACAACCCGTCACCTTATGTACAGCGTGACAGCACGCACACAAAAGAAATGGGTGCTTCACTCATGATTAGATGGCATTCCGTCTGGTTCTTCTTTTAAGTCTGTGACTCAAACCATAAGAAAATGGTGGAGTTTTGTGGCAGGATAGGCAACCGACACAACCGTGCAGTATCAAACTTGCAATAAATATGCCCTGAAAGCCTTACGTTTTACCCCCTAGCCGGTCAGAAAATAAATCATCAAACCGAACACCTTTAAATACAGGGTGTAAGGAAAAGTAACATTAACCCTTAGAAAAAGTATATGTCTAGAAGGGATAATGAGCCTCACTAATATCCCGTATAAAACAAAAGGGGCTAAGTTTCATAGGTTTGTGTGTGAGGCGCCCTAAAAATTATGTATGTGTGCGTGTATATGTATAGGGTTTAGGAACCAGTACTGGTTCCAATTTTTTTCGACGCTTTCGTATCTTTGACTGTCAATCTTGATATATACTTTATCAAAGCATTAACCTTTAAATTTAAACCACATACTCTACCCATCAAACGGAACAGCTTTTAATGTGGAAGCAATCCTGTCAAAACATAATAAAATCAGCTGTGTACATTTGGCTCGAGTAGGTTTGCAGTTTTGTATGGAACAGCTGATTTTTTGTTTGCGATTTGGATGTTGGTCCCATAGAGATAGTTGTTCAGTTTGATGGTCTGATCATCCCATTAAAAAAGTGTCAGCATAATTATGTATGGGACAGCAGATTTTTTTTTGCTCCGATTGGTTTGCTCCCATAGTAAAAGTTGTTCAGTTTGATGGGTAGACTCTTAGTTTAAAAGGATGCTAATGATATCAATTTCACCCTGTATATTCATATCAAGTACATTATGCAAGGCATAAATTAAACGGCATCGCCTCGGCATAGCATATTAAATAACTCGCAACAAAGTAAATAAAATAAGCTCATAAGTAAGTTAAATATAGAAATGTATTTTTCCACTGCACGTTGAAGCCGTATAATGGTTTATGAGGATTGTACTTAGATAAAACCAAAGATGAGAAGATGAACATGTTTAAGTATCTATAAAATAAAATAAATTGTGATACCGATAAACATTATCAGTGTTGAACTATTTTACACAGAACATAATTTTAGAAGATATTTTATTTGGCATAGTACCCATTGGTATTGTGGGTGTGTGCTTCTACGTGCGGTCACAGATTATATAATACTATACAGTACAGATGCCCAACGTCAAACAATGAAACGCGACTGCCGTAACTCGGGTAGTCTTCGGGCAAAGTACAGCTTGGCAAAAAAGTCGTGATAAAACATGAGGGCGCTGCCTCCACGCAAGAACATCAAAATCACGCATAACCTGGCAACACCACCATACAAAAATTTTAGTTCCACCTGTCACCACGATCATGACTTTTTTGCCAAGCTATAAATTGCTTGATTTTCCGGGGCTCATGAGATTTTTTTGTAGTCAGATCATGTACTTTTAGTAACAATTTACACGTTTACGTAAACATTAATTACAAATCAATACCATAACGCCATATTTTAAAACTAAAATTTAATTTGTATGGGATGGGACACCATGGTGCGGTTTCATACAACCCCTTGCTTCACAAATGACGGACTGACGTCTGCCGCTGCGTCAATGCGTCATCGTGTGTGAACGCACTTAGTATCGTGTGTATACCCATGAGACTGAATAACTTTCCCTAAGAAAGAAATCTATAGGAAATTTACTGTACAACAATGTGACAGTGCAATAAATAATTGAAATAGATATTATCATATATTACAGCTGTCCAATCCAACTACATAGTGTTATAAAGATTGTGTACAAGTCACATCTCAAGGTCATAAGCTCAATTGATTCAAGTGTTCCCAATCAAACGTACGATGTATTTCAACCTCTGTGCAATAACAAATGACAATTTCAACCTAATTTTGTATTGTTCAAAACTACAACGTAATGACAAGATATAACTTGAAAACGAAATTATCTAGAATCGGTAATTGAAAAACATTTAAGGGAATATAATTTGGAACGCGGTCCATACAAACGAAGTATTGTGATATTTTGAATACTAACCGATTAAAGTCAATGAAATTTTTCAGAAACAATCTTGAAACTAATCTCTATGTTTGTATGAAGTCAGATTTTTGTTAAAATTTATAGTTTTAAAGTTACAGTGCCTCAAAGATTTCCATACAAATCTTATATTAATCATTGCATTAAAACTGACTTCATACTTCATACAAACATACCTATAGACATTAGTTTCTAGATTGTTTCTGAAAAAATTCATTGACTTTACTTATATATGTAAATATAATAAATAAATTAAAAATCCGGCCAAGTGAGAGTCGGACTTATTTTTCTTTCTTCTTTCTTTCTATGGTCGTAATCGTAAAATACAAGTCGTAATATAGCGTTGGTATGTAAGTACAGTCAGCAGCAAAAAGATGTATACACTTTAGTACCTACTAAGCGTAGTACGCGTTATACATCTTTATACTACGACGTAGTAAAAGTATATTCATCTTTTTGCTGCTGACTGTACGTGTATTTTATTAGACAAAATGCTCACAAAAGATAATAAAATAAAGATAATGGAGACAATGGTATCATAAAGACTAAGTAACAATTGTAAATGGTCTATTTAACTTGAGATTATAACGTTTAGTACCTATTTGTTATTTAATGAGCCTTATATTCTATTATTATAATCTTGTAATTATGGCTCCATCTATGTATTGATGATTGATTTTGCTAATCATCATCATCATCAGCCTATCATCGTCCACTGCTGAACATAGGCTCTCCCAAGGCGCGCCACAAAACTCTGTCCTCGGCCTTCCTCATCCAGTCGCTCCCCGCTACTTGTTGTAGGTCGTCTGTCCAGCGGGCAGCAGGGCGTCCCACACTACGCCTACCAGTTCGCGGTCTCCACTCTAGAACTCTGTCACCCCATCTGTTGTCAGTTCTTCGGCAGATATGATCAGCCCATTGCCACGTCAGCTTGCTAATTTTCTGAGCTTTTGCCAATATCTAGTTTAAAATAGCAAAAGTGATTGATGTTTTACGGTTATAAATATTTGATAGATAGAGATAGATAGTTAAACAATTTATTTGCCCAAGTAACACACCAGTTTTTCTAACATGTGTACCTATACGTACGTACCGACTGCTCTCAAACGGTGAAGGAAAACATCGTGAGGAAACCTGCATACGCTGAAGAAGAAATTATGATGCGTAGGCACGGACCTGAAAAAAAGACGGACGTAATCTCGTCTAATCACGAGTGAAGCACCCATTTCTTTTGTGTGCGTGCTGTCACGCGGTACATAATGGTGACGGATGTAGGACCTGCGCCTAGAGCTAGTGCATCTGTGTGAGTGTAGGTCCCTTGTAGAACAAACGAAAATGTTGGACCTTGCATGCTTCACATCTTTTTAGTGTCACATTACGTCCGTCTTTTTTTCAGGTCCGTGTGCGTAGGTATGTGATTCTGTTTAGTTCCGATGGTCTGATTATCCTTTTAAAACGTCAGCATAATTGAAATACCATCTACAATACAATGTATGAACTAATTAGGTAGTTACTAAATTGTACGATATTGTACCTACGTTAGATATTCTTAGAATAACAGAAAAAAAGATAATGTCTTTTCTCGGTAATAAATGTTGTATTTATCTTCATTAAATGTCCATAACAACGTTCTTAAAACTAATATATACCTAATTCAATATAAGTTTATATGACAATTGTTTGTCTTATCTTATTTGACCTATTTGAAAATGATTTAGTCGTTTCTCATAATGGTTGTGTTATAAATAGTGTTAATCAAAGAAAAACAAGAACTTGAATAGTAATACTATTTATTGAATAAAAAGAAATAATTTTGTACAGAGCACATTGTGCTTGGTCAGAAATAGTCAGAATGGAAGAGAGAAGAGGCAAATCGGGGCACAGGGTTGCCCAACATAATAATTGTATTGCCATCTCAAGAATGTTGCCATTATATTCTATGTTTATTACCAAAAACTGATTTATGTTCAATTATGGTTTGAACAAATAGGCATAATACCTACCATACCTGTCTCACACAAGGCTATGAAATACCTCCAGGGTTCCGTAGTCAAACAAGGAACCCTTGTACTCTAAAGTCTCGAGATATCTGCGCTGAAAGTCGAAAATAGGGCATTGATACATTTGGTATTACCTACCTACTGCAGTGATAATTATATGCTTATTTTATTTGACAATTAAATATAAGGTTTATCCAAGAAGTTTGGAATCCTCTATGGTTTTGCACAACCTATTAATTTTATCGCATATCTCTTTGAATAACACAGAAAAATCATGACTACCGTTTTAAAAAAAAATAGGTTCATGACAAATAGATGCCTCGGTCACCATTTAAAAATAAACTGTAAACAATTTCGCGCGCCAATTCTTTCACACGTGATGTTTGTTTATTTGGGTGTTTTTTAGTTCACAGATTTATGTTTTTGTTGGTATTTTTTTTTTAAGTAAGTAAAGGACTTTATTGTCAACTGTCTACAATTTAATCACTTAAACTACCTTCCATTATGCCTATAATTATGGCTGTCTGACTATAATAGTACTTTAATGGAAGGGAAAAGAAGAACACTAATTCAGACAGGTTTCGTAAGAGATTAGTAATGGGGGATTTTCTGAGTCTAAAGGGTAAAAATTGTTCCAAGTGGCTCGATAGATGGCGATTGGCGTTGAAGCGAAATTAGCATAGCATAGCATAATATTTATTTGTACAAAAATATGTTTTTATCTATTTCATTAAAATAGATAAAAACATATTTTTGTACAAATAAATATGCCATTTATTGAAATTGAAAGAAAAAAAAAACAAAAAAAAAAAAATTAATCCGCAAATCATAAAATCGTTTTTTTTTTTTTAAATTATTAATTGATATTTCGACTTTCTTTTTTTGTTGATTAAAAATCGGTATACTTTTTTTTTATTTAAAACGATTCCACGGCTAGTCCGCTCTTGGCCGGTTTTTCTCAACATGGCAACTACAGGAAACATTTCGCCTCACGCGTCATTTCTCCCGGACGGACAAACACATCTATTTATATACAAACGCCATAATAACACGAAATACCTTAACATTTTGTGGCAGCGATTCAATTTCCACTGACGCAAAAGTATTGTTTAAAATAGATTGTTTTAAATGGCATTCTTTTGATTTTACTACTTTTAAAATTGCTATTAAAAATTCGTGGTGGTCTTACAAAACGTGGTGGTGTTACAAAAATACAAATAAACATTTAAGGGGGTGGTCTAGACCATCAAACTGAACAACTTTCACTATATGGGATGGGACCAATATCGAAATCGCGAAAATAAAAAAAGATCATACTCTACAAATCGACTAGAGAAATATGTATGGGATATCAGATTTTTTTTTTCGTGATTTCGATGTTGGTCCCGTAGAGAAAGTTGTTCAGTTTGACGGTCTGAACAACCCCCTTAAGAGTTTTAAATATTTATTTTTACTTATGAAACACCTTGTATACTAAGGAGAGGAGTATCCAAATAGCAACGAAATTTTAAGGCTATTTCGAATTACAGAAACAGAAATTTGAAACAATTCCTCCCTCTCACTTATTTTTAGAATAGCTTTAGTAACGTCCAAGATATGTCAGATAGTATACTTAACTTTTTGATAAATTCCTTCGCCGGGGATACGCACTTCAACCTACCAAAGTTTCATCGCAATCGGCCAAATGTTATAGGAATGCATAAGGGACAAGCATACACACAGATTTTTTTAAATCTGCTGTCCCATAGAGCTTGGTATGGAACAGCTGATTCTTTTTCCACGATTTCAAAGTTGGTAACGCAGGACCGGTCGTTATGGCAATCTTGGGGGAGGCCTATGTCCAGCAGTGGACGTCCATCGGCCGAGATGATGATGCACGGTCCCATAAAGAAAGTTGTTGAATTTGATGGTCAGATTATATCCTTAAAAATCCGTCAGTGTTGAACCACCACGCGTGCTAAAACCGAAGATAAACAAAATAACAGTAGAATTTAATAAAGTCATAAAAATAGGCAACAAATAACGTATTTTTTTTTTCGAAAATTTAAATATGGAATTAGGCCAAGACTATTATTTTGATGACGTAGATAAAAAAGAAAGTAATTGTAATTCCGGATAATAATTACAAGAGTTTTGGCAGAGTCTCTAGAAGCGATGGCAGGGTAAACGTTACTGTTGTGGTCTTGTTTAATCTTCCTGTTTCTAGTTAATATTAATTGTTTTCGATTTGCTGTGATGCGTGATTACATGACGCTACGCGCTGTCGCGCCTTCTATTTGCGCGCGAACGAACGAGATAAAAAGGCTTTATCGCGCGGATATAACACTGCCATACTACGGCCGCTGCTGCACAGCTAGCATGCCAGCCACGACAAAGCGTTTAAACGAGAAAAACGTCGTGCGCGCTCTTTCTGGCATACGTAAAATAATAATGATGGAGGCACATCTCGATTTTTATCGTTTTCTCGGGGGTGGCATGCGAGCCCTACTGATTGAATTTAATGTTACTTAATTGTTTTCAATTTGGTGTAATGTCAGTGTTTTAATATAGAGATATATACCATTAACTTAAATGACCGTGTGCAAAGTGACCGCTCTTTTACGAGGATATAATTCGGAGCGCGCTCCATACAAACTATGTCTGGTTATATGTATTATGAATACCTCACCTACCAATTAAAGTCAATGAAATTTTTCGGAAACAATTATCTCTCTCTATGCTTGTATTGTGTCAGATTTTCGTTAAAATAAACAGTTTCAATGATAGGATTATTGTAAGATTTGTATGGAAATCTATGTGTCACTGTAATTTTAAAAATATCATTTTCATTGACTTTAAAAAGTTAATATTGAAAAGATAACTTCGTTTGTATGGAGCGCGCTCCGAATTATATCCCTTTATGTGACGCTGAAATGTTCCTACCACAACTTTCTTCAAAGCAGTCGCAAACGTCGTGTTCTACCCTACTGGATTGACTATAATAATGTTTTTACACTACACGTTATTTTAGGATTTGGCAAGGCATCTTATTTTGGATCTTGTTGTTTTTCCTCTTCCATACAGTAGCTAACAGAATCTACTATCGATCGGACGCTTTTTGAAGAAAAAAAAAACAACTTTTCCAAAAATAAGAACGTAATATGCTGTATAACGTATACAGCATAAAAATATTCTTTAAGAAGTTGCCGCAAAAAAATCGGTTGAAAATTTAATGTGATTTTTTTTTGTTTTTTTTATTTTTTTGTTTTATTTAAAGTGAAACATTCCATTGGTTGTGATATATTTGTTGTTGTCGATATTCTTCTTTGAGTTTTATTTAGTTTTAATTTTTTGGAACTTTATTTTTCTATGAAAAATGGTCCTGAAGGTGTTCTGGTGAGAATCAATTTTGTTTTAATTTTATAACGCACTAGAACGCGGCGAACTTCTTCCCACCTTAGAATCTTCCCGACACACATTTGGCCGTTTTTTTAGCCTATTTTCATCACGGATAAAGTAGCATTCCAATGGTTAAAACATTATTTAGATCGGTCCAATAGTTTCGGAGCCTATTCAATACGAACAAACAAACAAAAATCGAATCTTTTCGCTAAATGGCGCCACGGTCTATGCGATAAAAGGTCAACATTTAAATGTGTTATTATTTTTGGATTTGCTAACAAATAAAAAAACATCATACGTGTTTTTTCAAGATTTTTTTTTGCTTTATCCTAAAAACTTGTCAAACTTGGTATAAAAGTGAAACAACAAAATAATAAAACCGGGCAAGTGTGTGTTGGGCTCGCATCATACGATGCGACGACGTTTTTTCTTTTTATATTTTGATACGGAACCCTCTGAGCGTGAGTCAGATTCACACTTAGCCGGTTTTTTACTTTTACTACGTATTAGAGGGAGAAAGAAATAGGATAATAATAGTAGGAAGTAGGATAGTAGCTTTGAAAGTCACTTTTAACAAAATTGGCAAGGGCCAGCATGTTTTCATGTCGACTTTAATTTATCGGCTTGTTTTTCGGTTTATATCTAGAATACTATGATTAAATTTAGACTTTACCTAGCCGTTTATAGTTTTATTACTACCTTATCTTTGTGGTGCTAAAACACATAATATTTGAATAGATAGCAATATTTGCTACTATTCATTGTCATTTCATGTTTATTTTAAGGCCTCCGCACATTGCAGCGATATTATCGAGCGATATATTATCGACAGCGATATCGCGACACCTTACACACTGCTGCGATTCCGCGATTCGCGTCACGCATGCGCCCCACCACTGAATGTAGTCGAAAGAGTTGCGATAATATCGCGGCAGTGTGTGGGATCGAGCGCGTCCCCATACAAAATGTACTGAGAACAATTATTGCAAAATCGCAGCGATATTATCGCTCGATAATATCGCGGCAGTGTGTAGTATCGCGCCCGTCCCCATACGAAATGTACTGGAAACAATTATCGCAAAATCGCAGCGATATTATCGCTCGATAAAATCGCTGCAATGAGCGGAGGCCTGAAGTTTTTTGTTTGTTTTGAAAACAAGACACTTGGCACAATACGGCCGATGTTTTGTTCATACAGAACATAGTATAAAAATAAATAAAACATAATATTATTATTTTCTTTTTTTTTTCTTCTTTCTTTTTTTACACACATCCTACGAATAAGAGAATAAATATGGAAGAGTACCTAACTCCAAACAAAATCGAAATCATTTTTGGCACCCCATGAAAAATGACATTTTGTATGAGTTTTGGCGGCGAGTTACAATTTTTAAAGAACAAATTTAGAACGCGTTACAATTTTTTGGTGCCACTTTTTGAGCTTCATTTATACTTCTATACATTCTCTTATTCGTAGCACACATCTCACGCCTATCGAAAAGAGGGTCTAAATTGCTACCATATCAGGCCTCCGTCTCGGTGGTAGGTACCGAGATATGCACCTACACTTTGACGCATTGTAAGCTTTACGCTTGCTTGATTTCCGCCACTCGCTCCAGACGGCAACGTCGCGTACGTCACGTGCTGTACAAAGCATAAAGTTATTATACCTTACAGGAATAGAGTCAGTGACATAAGTTGTCAAATGAAACAGTTTTTGGATGTTTTTTGGAGACTATTCGCAGGCAAAAATTCTAATACTGTCTATAATTCTGAGTCTAACGTAAAATTGTGGATAAATTAATGAAGTAGTGTCAGTATATTTCTCAAAATTATCTACGATTTCACTTTAGATTCCCAATTATTGTCGAAAACCGAATTGTAAAAATTGATTAGTGACTAAAAAACGGTTCTATTGATTCGCGTCAGGTATCTCTTTCTATTATACAGTGGTGCCGCTAGGCACATCTCGCTCTCTCAGCTGTATGTTCCTCTATTCCTAATTTCCTACCTCTATGGTACAAAGTAATAACGCTGTGTCAAGCTAGGTACATTTTTGCGCGTACCGTCTGGCAGTAGGTAGGTAATTGAAGCGTGAGATTTTGTCGTTTTCTAAGGAAGTGACGTATCTGTTACGA
This sequence comes from Agonopterix heracliana, assembly GCA_963693445.1. Lineage (NCBI taxonomy): Eukaryota > Metazoa > Arthropoda > Insecta > Lepidoptera > Depressariidae > Agonopterix > Agonopterix heracliana. Next base: position 2,835,314 of record OY856334.1, read on the forward strand.
AGTAACTAGTAATCTGTGACCACATTTTGTTAAACTCTATTACTCTATACAAGGTGTTACAAAAATACAAATAAACATTTAAGGGGGTGATTCAGACCATCAAACTGAACAACTTTCACTATGGGACCAATATCGAAATCGCGAATAAAAAAATTTATGTTCTTACTCTACAAATCGACTCGAGCTAAAATATGTATGGGATAAAAGTTTTTTTTTCGCGATTTCGATGTTGGTCCCATAGAGAAAGTTGTTCAGTTTGACGGTCTAAACGACCCCCTTAAGAGTTTTAAAAATTTATTCTTACTTATGTAACACCCTGTATAGACGGCATTAGTAACAGTAAATTGTCCTTGAAAACGAACCCCAAGTTCCATCAGGGTCATATTCAACCCTCGTCATTGAATTTTCATGTAGGTCATAGCAACTGGTCTAATAATAAATGTGAAAGGAAACTCTTGTCCTTCAGAGACTTGGGGTTCGGGGAATAATTTTAGGTGGATCTTTTCGACTTGCCTGGCAAATTCTACCTTAGGTTTTTCGCAAATTTGGTATGCCAAGATTTTTTTGGAGGGTTGTATCGAAAACCATTTCGAGATCATTGTCTCAATAACGATTATTTTCTATGGTTAAAATTTTAAAATGAAAGGATACAGAGCTAATTTTGTTTATACATTTATCTCTACCCAACGAACGAATTCCCTTAAATATTTCTAAAGTATAGATCACAATCGAGCCCCAACCATAGCATTCGTTGCATTATAAACCCCAAGGTCAACTGTATAGAAACTCGCTATAATAAAATAGAGGGTGAATGTGTGACCTCGTATTACACGTGTATTGCATACACGTTCTTTCTGTTACCGGGTTGCATTTTATATTTAATAGATTGGTTTAATGAGGCCCACGTTTGTATTGGAAACGATAACCGAAGCTAAACAATTTCAGGGCCGGTCTGGCTTTTGGTTGGGTGGTTTTAGTGGTATAAGGGGTTTGACAGATCGCTCAACCGTTTCCATACATACAGACTTAAAAAGAAGAACCAGACGTAATCTCGTCTAATCATGAGTGAAGGACCCATTTCTTTTGTGTGCGTGCTGTCACGCGGTACATAATGGTGACGGGCCGGGCTGTAGCACCTGCGCCTAGAGCTAGTGCATCTGTGTGAGTGTAGGTCCTTTGTAGAACAAACGAGATTGTATTACCTTGCATGCTTCACATCTTTTTAGTGCAAGTTCCGAGTGCCACTTGTACCATTGACCAGCTGTATCATTAGTACTATTACGTAATGGTACTAATGATACAATCCAGTGCCAACTGTACCATTGATGGTACTTCCCGATGGTACTACTTCTGGTCCAGCGGGCAAATTTCTGTCCGTATTTCTTTCAAGACCGTGTTTCCATAGAAATGGGTACCATGGATTTAGAACCAATGGATGCAAATCCTCACAAGCATTGAAACACGAAAATTTACCATGGCGGTCTTCTTTCGTACGCTGTCGATGTTTCCGACTACGTTTGTCCCTTCATTTCTTTCAATTTTTGTCATTGGATTAGAAAGGGACAAATTTGACGTTGGAAACAACGAAAGAAGGGCGAATACTACCGACCTTCAAGGTTCATGTTTCACCGCTTACTTGTCTGCCCTCCAGGTGTAGATTACCTTTTACAGTTTCATGGGACGTACCTACTGCTATTATTTTATCTAAGGACCTAAGACGTAGAAAAAGAATAGGTAGAACGAGCATAAAATAATAATACCTAGTCGCGAAAACGAGAAACGCTAATTGCACAGAGTGAACGAGACAAAATCTATGTTGTTTGTCCCTTTCTGCGTATGCGATGTTTTTGTTTGACTTAGTTGAAATTGCATACAAAATCTTGCAACTTAAGTCAAACAAAGTCACGATAATCCGTCAGGATTATAAACGTGTTATTTGCTTAAAATCTTGATACGACTTTGTGTATGGATGGACTGTTCCCATGTCATGATGCAATATAATATCGATATATCTGGTAAAGACGGTACCTCACTAGCATTGCAAAAAATGTGGACAGCCTTGCAATAAGTCTGGCTCTCACTATGCTTTCCTTCCTCATAGTTAAGGACGTTGTCAATGGCATAGTAATTAAGGCAAGTTAAGCGCGACACGAAATTCAGCACAGTTGAATAATAGGTAGGCTTGCAATTTGATTACAACTGAAATTGAATAAGGATTGAAATTCGATGTTTTACATTAGCGCGATCGGCGCGAAAGACTGGTGGTCTTTTGAATTATAAACCAACTCCCCAACAAGCTGCTGGGCTTCCTGGAGGAACTAGGGTTGCAAGAGTAGTCATTTCCACCTCACGCAAAATAGGCGCTTAAGTCGTCGAGTTGCGAAAAATGAGCCCGCTCAACCAATACCACCAATAAACAAACTCCCTTTTCGATTTAGAAATCACTAGTTTTTAGTTAAAACGAGGGTCGAAACGAGACGATTTTTTGGACCTCTTATACAAAAGTAAGGGTCAGCCGATTTTTCGGTTCGTCGATCGATTTTCATTTGGAAAGTCTAAAAAAATCGTTTTTTTGACCCATGTTCCTTAGGGAAAATTATTGGTGGGTTAGTTTAATTGTCTGAATACGCCCTTAAAATGTTGTTAGTAATTAAAAACTAGGGGTGAAGAATTCTGTCTAGATATTATTGTTTCCTACATTCAAGTCTTTTATCAACTAACAATGTTATTGTTCACAGCGGCGATGGCGCGTCGTTGAGTGCGGCCGGCAGCAAGCGTTCGGCCGTTTCGGCTTCGGACGCCGAGTGTTTTTCGCTGTGCCTGGGCGCCGGGCCTCTGTGGTGAGTATTTAGCTTTATACACGTCGCCAGTAGCTAGCGAGACGCGAGGCACGTGCGTCCTGGACGAGCGCTGCGAAACGACTGTCACCTTCATGGAACTACCCCTCCTGGAAGCTCTTTCTTTCCACGATCCTACTGATAATGCTATAATGTGACGTCGGGCACTAACGCAGTTCTGCTCGCATTTGGTCCTGATGTCCTTCCTGGAACTACCCAGGGTTGCCCCTCTTGGAAGCTCTTTCTTTCCACAATCCTACTGATAACGCTATGATGGCAGGCAGTAACGCAGTTCTGCTCGCATTTGGTCCTGATGTCAACAACCGCTCCTGCCATTCCTTGAACTACCCAGGGTTCCTCCTGGAAGCTCTTTCTTTCTACAATCCTACTGATAACGCTTAGATGGCTGGCACTAACGCAGTTCTGCTCGCAGGTGGTCCTGATGTCCCTGCTCACGGCTCAGCACCGCCCGGAGGGGTGAATAGCGGGGCTTCGAGCCCCGCATCAACACCATCCACCCCCACTCACGACGACAACAACCGTAAGTAAACGTCGGTCGGCTGAGATGATGATAAAGCCTTATTTTTATGTAGATAATCATAGTATATTTTGTTGTGCAGGTGACTTGTTGAGCGCCTTACTATGGGCAAGCGCGAGCTCGCTGGCTGGGAGCGCGGAGAGCCTTATATCGGACTCTCTGCACCCGGCTCTGCAGCAGCAACAGCGAGATGAGGTATGTATACACAATAACCACCCTTGACACTTCATACGAACGAGCTCACAATCAGAAGTCAGTGAGTGATAGGACTACAGTAACATTGCGTCTTGCGTGTCGCGTTAGGGTTAGGCTTACGCTACAGGTAGGTAGTATAAATGAGTCCACAAGGATTACGTAGAAATAACCTTTAATTTGCCAAATATTAAGCCACCTATTTGCACAGAGTCGTTTTCGCCGTAGTTAGATAGGTAGGTAAGTTAGGTCACTGGCCTCGGTGTTCACGGCTGTTGCCGGCGCCGTCGAAGATACAGGATACGCTGGTGGGTAGCAGGTGGGTGCCCACGCAGGTGAGGCCACGTAGGTACGTATGAGTTGAACGGGAACGCGAAGCTCCCCTTAGGTAGGTAGACCGTAGGATATGTCTGAAGGTTCTGACCCCAACGGTGATTCCCAAACGATGATCCAAACGGTGATCCTGGAATAGCCACAGGGAATGGCATTAGGCCAAGCTCATCTTGGCTCGTAGCGCTTGCACACCGTTTTTGGAAAGGACCAGCGACCTTTAGAATTTAGATTAGCCACGGCAGCGCTACGAACCTAATTTACATTTAGCTAGCACTTAGTTCAGGTATCAAGGATAGACAACTCACCCCTAGCCGGGATCTAGATGAATTCTAGGTTCTCGAACCTTCGAGGCTGTTAGCAGCGGAGCGTTCTCAGGTCTTAGCAAGTGGCACGTGAAGGGTATGCCAGAGCTACCGTAGGAATGATCGAGATCAAGTGCCGGCCGGCTGTTGCGGAAACGCTGGCCGCCTCGAACCGGTTTCCGTTTTGTTAGGGGTCCGCGCAGCGCGTAGTATGCAATTGCGCGGCGATTAAAACGTTTAGCGTTTGTCAAGATTTTAAAGGGTTCTTTAGAGAAGAAATATTAGATATCAGCTTAACGACTTGTGTATTTAGAGGTAGCTAGGAAGTTAATCGTTTTTAATGTAAATAGTTAATCTAGATAGTTAAGTTTATACTTTTAAGTTAATTTTAAGAACTATTTTAGATGGTAACGCTTACAACGTTACAGCGGCACACGTCTCCGTTTGTTTTACGTTTCCACGGTGTTTTCTTACCTACCTTATCGTGTTGTTCATCATCATCGTCAACATTTCGACCCATTGGGATCTTTTGTGTTAGCCCCAATACTTTTTGATTTCTTCACCCTTCAAATGCTATGCTCAGAGTTTCTCTGCGAGATCGAATCGGAAATGAAGAGATTGGCAGAACCAGAATAGACGACGTAGCCCATAGAATAGATAAACTATATTGCTCACAAAACAGATGGATGGATGGGGCTGAAAAGTTCTTGAGTGGCGACCGCGTACCGGAAAGCGCAGCGTGGGAAGGCCCCCCACAAGATGGACCGACGACGTGGTGAAGGCGGCGGGAACCTGTTGGATGAAGGCGGCGCGGGACCGGTCGTTGTTGGTCGTTGTGGCGATCCTTGGGGGAGGCCTATGTCCAGCAGTGGACGTCCATCGGCTGATATCATCACCTTTTTAAAGTGGTAATGTGAACTCTAACGTCATATATTTACGGTATACTTGCAGGTGATCAGCAAGATCTTGGAGCGCAAGGACCGCCAGCCAGTTAAAGTTGAGTTCAAGATCTTCTTAACTGAGAACACCGTCACACGCTGGGAAGCCGTAAGTTGTTCATTTTACTTGCTTTTATACTTAGATCAAAGGAATATTAATGGATTCGCCTTACGCGAACATTTCAAACCAGAAAAATGAGGCAAAACAAATCAATGGTGTACTTCAAATTTGTATGCAGCTGCCCTAGATTTGACAGATAATGGCGCTAGAGTTTGTATGGACCAAGTGCCCTAGTAGTGTGCTTCAACTTAACGCGCTTTAGGCCTATCCATTAATTTTACTTTGATCTTAGCTTTTATATTGACTTGTGAGAACTTAAGTGGTTAACATTGTTCAGAAAATGAGTAAGCTGAAGTGGCAAAAGGCTGGTCATATCTGTCGAAGAACTGACAACCGATGGGGTGTCAGAGTTCTAGAGTGGAGACCGCGAACTGGTAGGCGTAGTGTGGGACGCCCTGCTGCCCGCTGGACATACGACCCAAAAAAGTAGCGGGGAGCGATTGGATGAGGAAGGCCGAGGACAGAGTTTTGTGGCGCGCCTTGGAAGAGGCCTTTGTTCAGCAGTGGACGATGATAGGCTGATGATGATGATTTATTAACGTGCGTATGTGAAGTCTACCAATCCGCATTGTGCACGCGTGGTGGACTAACGTACATACACCCTCCCTGAGGGTAGGCCTGTGCCTTGCAGTGGGACATTCTCTACCCATCAAACTGAATAACTTTGCAAATCTGTCATAACAAAAAATATCAGCTGTCCCATACATTCGAATCGAGCAGGTATTGCATTTTAGTATGGGACAGCAGATTTTTTTTGTTCTGACAGGTTTGTTCCCATAATAAAAGTTGTTCAGTTTGATGTGTAGAACATTTGTGGTTTAAAGGTTAATGATACTTTTATTCACACCCTGTATTTTATCTCGCTACGATGACTGGAAAAGGTGGTGTAGGGACGAAGTCGCAGGCAAAAGCTTGTCTTAACTATTATAAAATCATGAGGAATAAAAAAGTAGCGGTTCACTTCATATAAACTCAAATAACACTCGATAGCGCGATTTAAATGACTTGCGGCGCCATCTATTGACAAAATAATTTGTTTGTTTGTTCGCGCATCACGCAAAAACTACTGAACCGATTTTGATGAAACTTTTTTTGTTTGATAGCTTATGATGTGACTTAAAATCTGGTATATAATTTGTGCGGACGAAGTCGCGGGAAAACACTAGTTCTTTATAAACATCGATTAAAACAACTTTACCCTGAATTTAAAATTAGAAAGCCACTTAGAAGTTTGTTCCATTGTGTCCCTGGATGGTTAAAACCCAAAAGTTAAGACACTTTTCATCCGCGAACCCATTTATAAAGTCATTAAAACCGACTGGGCTGGCTGGACGAAATAATTAGATCTGTATAACTTTGCTCATAACTCTGTACAGGGTAGTTATCTAACACGGTACTAATGAGGTCGGCTGGTCAATACACTTTAATAACAGGGTCGGATTAAGACTTTAAGACCGGGACCAAAGATTACTATACTCCATTCCAAATAGCAACGAAATTTTAAGGCTATTTTCAATTGCAGAAACAGAGATTTGAAACACTTCCTCTCATTAATTCTTAAAACAGCTTAAGTAACGTCCAAGATATATCGGATAGTATATAGGGTCCTTCTTAATAATTAATATGCTGACACTTTTTTAAGGGGATGATCAGACCATCAAACTGAACAACTTTCTCTATGGCACCGACATCGAAATCACGAAAAAAAACTGCTGTCCCACACATTTGGCTCCAGTTGGTTTGCAGTTTAGTATGGAACAGCAGATTTTTTATTCGCGATTTCGATGTTGGTTCCATAAAGAAAGTTGTTCAGTTTGATGGTCTGATCATCCCCTTAAAAAAGTGTCAGCATATTAAGTTGGACCCTGTACCTATATTTCAGATAAATAAATTATATTTGCTTATCAGAATTCGCCAGAAACCAAAATAGGAATCGGAAAATCTCGTCGTCTTTATTTGGAATGAAGTATAGTTACTTCGTAACTGATACACCAATTCTTCTTCGATCGGAGCAAAAAAAAAATCTGCTGCTCGATACTAAACTGCAGTACCTAAAATGTATGCAACAACTGTTTTTTTGCTCGATCAATTTGCTCCCATAGAAAAACTTGTTCAGTTTGATGGGTAGACTCTGAAGCGGGCTCCACATTCTAGACAAAACTAAACGAGACAGCGACATAGTGAGGAGGCTCTATTCGTCAAGTCTCGCCTTTTTATTTTCTAGATTTTGTTATTTTGGCGAGACCCGAGACATAACTTCTTGTTGAGAATGTGGAGCGGGCTGTAGTTTAAAAGGATGCCAATGATATCAATTTCACCCTGAATAGCTGAACAACTATAACTATATAAATGAAACCAACATCGCCATGTTACTCGCCACTGGACCCACTGGACCACCACGGCTTTCCACCGCTGTAACTCCTGTGAACCAGGATCAACAGCGGCGACCATTCACAACACTAGACAATGAAGTCCAGCGAGCCCCGGGGATGACTCTAATCTGTAGCGGAACCCGCAATGAATTAATCAAAGAAGATAGGAGGATTAGGAAAGAGAAATGGGGTGATCTATAGCTTTTATAACCGATATAAATAGATCAAAACCACTTCATAGCTCTCTGTTATCTAACGCGGCACAGTATGTTTTTTGACCTGAAAAGCGGTCATGGTCGTTTTATTCGTGTAATCGTTAGTGTTAATCATTTTGAAACTGAGAGTAGACCTCCCGTGCGTCAAGTCTTCTTAATTCTTCTTAATATTGAGTTGTGATTTTTAAATTTTTTTTTTCAAAATATCGCTATAACTTCCAAATAATCCGGTTTTCTTCTTTTTTCTCAATTTAGTATAATAAAACAATAAACGAGGTATTTTATACACATTACAAAAGTTCTCGAACATTTATGTTAATGACGAAATTATACATTTTATTGTTTTTCGTTTTTTATTTTTTATTTCTATATAGTCAGTTATTGGGGTTCCATTTTTACTTTTCAATATTAAGAGCCATACTATTGATGTCTAATAAAAAAATCAGATCTAAATCTCGTAGGATATAGGAGTTATTAACTAATTCTTCTAAAAGTTCTAAAATTATAAGAAAAAAACATTAGAAGTTAATAACTCCTATATCCTACCAGATTTAGATCTGATTTTTTTTTTATACATCAATAGTATGGCTCTTAATATTGAAAAGTAAAAATTGAACCCCAATAACTGAATATAAAGAAATAAAAAATAAAAAACGAGAAACTATAAAATGTATAATTTCGTCATTAACATAAATGTTCGAGAACTTTTGTAATGTGTATAAAATACCTCGTTTAACGTTTTATTATACTAAATTGAGAAAAAAGAAGAAAACCGGATTATTTGGAAGTTATAGCGATATTTTGAAAAAAAAAAAAAAAAAATTATAACTCAATATTAAGAATAATTAAGAAGACTTGACGCACGGGAGGTCTACTCTCAGTTTCAAAATGATTAACACTAACGATTACACGAATAAAACGACCATGACCGCTTTTCAGGTCAAAAAACATACTGTGCGCGGCGTGAATGAGGTCGGCTGGTCAATAAACTCGCATTCAGTTATAAATGAGATATATTGTTATGTAGATTAGTTCCATAATTATGATGGATACTAGCTTTTGCCCGTGACTTCGTTCGCGTGGAATTAGAATATCGAAAAATCCTTTATTGGTGCACCTCTACAAATACATCCTCCGTAGAATCTATAAAGGGTGTCCGGTAAGTAATGGATAACCCGGTAACTGTCGATAGAGGACCTAAAACCCGTTCAAGTAAAAGTGGAGTTTTCGAATTATTTGACCTTTTTTCTGGAATTTGGTACCTTTGTCTCTCTTTTGAACGTCATGGCCACAAAAGAGAGATTTTTGCAGTGGGACCGTGGCAGGTCGACCGTTGGTTTACTGGACAAGTCCCATTTTCTTCACGGGTTTGAGGTCCTCCATCAGCAGGTACAGGGTTACCTTACCCATTACTTACCGGACACCCTGTAGGCAAATTCCGAATTTCATGTTTCTATCTTCAGCTATTTAGGCTGAGTGTTTTATGTCAGTCAGTCAGCCACGGAACAAGCAAAAACAGCAATTCTAGAACTTTTAGTTCGAAATTTAACACTTTAACACTTTCGCTGATTAGCTTAAAACAATTACATACGCGCAGTTCTAACGTGACGCACGACTCACACCACACTAACTGAAAACTTAGAATCAGCTTTATAATATCGATTCCTGCCGTCAAAAGCAGGCACTGCATTCTCGCCTAGAACAGTAGAGAAGGGCTGATAACGAGAGTGTGGATGCCCTTTATTGTTCTCGCGTTGTCCTGAGCCATAGTAATTTTCCTTTTGAAGTTCTTGCCGAGAAGTTCTCGCGAGAGTGTAGTGTCTACATTTTCCTGTATTTGCTAAACAAATGTTATTTTCTTCTTGCAGGTGGTCCAAGGAGGTACCATCTACCTCCGCATGCCAGGAGTACTCCAATCCGGCAGCAAGGAGAGCTTCATGCTCCTCCTGGACTTCGCAGAGGAAAGGCTCGGGTGCAACAAGTAGGTTACAACTTATTTTCTGGTTACAATCTATTTTGTAACACATTAATATTTGTATTGTGGCCGCTCATACCCTGCGGCCTTACCATGGCAGCGTGATATCGCGCCTTACCTCTTTCTATTTGCGCGCGAACGAATGAGATAAAAGACATGATATAGCCTTATCGCATGCTTCATACTACGGCCGCTGATGACTTGTACACACGGCGACCCATCAAGCTACGCAAAATGTGCACTTCGTACTCAATACGCTCGTTGCCGCAGTTTTGAAGATTGTTAAATATAAAGGGTGTAATAAAACATCCTAGTAATACTTAATAAGGGGGTGCTTCAGACAATCAAACTGTCATTATGGAGCCACCTTCGAAATAACGAAAAACATCTGCGGTCCCATACATTTAGTTAGAACATAGCTGTTTTTTTCGCGATTTCTAAGTTGGCCTCACTAAATCCGTTGCAATATCATAATTAAAATATGTAACATTGTATTTCAGCTGCATCATTTGCGTGCTGAAGACCCGCCCAGACCGTGCAACACTTCTCCGCACCTTCATGTTCTTGGGATTCCAACTGCTTCCTCCAAACTCGCCCCTCATGCCGGAGGAACTAACCAATCCGGACTACATCTTCTTGCACTACAATATGCAGTAAATTACCCGCTGATATACTGTGTAATGTTACATTAAATTTTATATTACAATTCGTAAGGTTACATTGTATTTTTCGTGTAACATTGACGCGAAAATAGATTGTAATGTAATTAATGTTACAATTTTTGTAGTTACATTGTATTTTTCGTGTAATATTGACGTTAAAATATGATGTAATGAAAATAGATTGTGATTTAATTAATGTTACAGTTTGTGAAGTTACATTGTATTTTTGGTGTAATATTGACTAGAAAATTTAATGTAATGAAAAATAGATTGTAATATAACAAATTAAATGTAATGTTACAAAGTGCAGCTCTCATTAAACTTAATGTAGCTGTCAAAATGATAGTAATGAATCAGTATTGGAAACCAGCACATTTTTTCTAATAAATATCACCCATTTCGGCTTGCTTAGATAGGTTTGAAGGCGTCAACAAGTTATGGTAGAGTAGATGTTTAGTAATTATAATATTTAGGATGTCTTTTAGCTTTTTGTATGGCGGCCATTTTGATTGAACAGTATATTGCCAGTATTAAAAATTTCGTAGGCATTTTTTGAATGGGTCGTTTAAAAAAAATCTTTAAGACATCAAAACGTTCTAAGCATTTTATTTCTACGATTTCAGCTTTGAAAATAACGCTATTGTAACGATTTTTATATAAAAAATGAATATTTGTTTGTATCAAAACTGGCATAGTAGAAATTTTGTGTAATTTCTTTAAACTATTATTATTATACTATAATAAATAACGTATGCATGTCGTCGTGTATTAAAAATCATTATTCACCCCTCTCCGGGTTAGAGCAAAACAAAAAAACTAAAAAAAAATATAAAAAAATGTTAAAAATAAAAAAAACTTATTTGTAAAAAAATATTTCGAGCTCCACCTTTATAACACTGTTTTTGAATTGTTTTTCATTTCCACCATAACACAAGCGATGAGCAGAAATATTTTTCTTTCAAAAAATAACTTTTCCTTTTTTTTGACTGTCATAGTACTGAATTTTGACTTTTATTTTGAGAAAAAATCTTTACTACACAGTTATAAATTTCATCTTATATTAATTATAACTTAGACTTAATGGTTTTATGTTTTTAATTCCTTAGTATTAAAAAAAGCATTATCAAATTCTTTGATCTTGCACAAAATATTCTTTTAGTTTTAATTTTTTTTACAGCAGTCCCTATTTTTTTCAAAGTATTTTTTTTTCTTAAAAGTATTAATTAATTAAGTAACTTTTTTTATCTTTACTTTTAATTAAAAAAAAAAGAAACTAGTTGGGATTCGCTGATAGTAGTTCTATTTGTAAGTTAAATGTATTAATTGACAAATGATTAAAAGTTAATCTTAAATAAAATTGCGATTTTTATTCAGACACATACATACATAAACTCACGACCGTAATCCCTTTCGGGGTGGCCAGAAACATTGATACAACTACCAGCATTCTGTTTAAAGTTGTAGCAATGCTCACATTTAGCTATTTAAGTATCAGGATGGAATGACATGTCAAGTGGTGAGAGGTAGCTAGTCTTTCGCCCACATAAACACTGTTTAAGAAACTAAGTCTTAATCCTTTGTCGAATCGTACGACATCCACGGGAACGTAGGTTGAGTATTCTATAGATTTCCTGACAGCGTATACTCGAAAGGGACAGAGATATGACAAAAATGTATGAGAAATCGTGCCTTTGTTTGCCACAGTTGCAAGATTTTGTATGCAATTTCAACTGTGGCAAACAAAAATATCGCATACGCAGAAAGGGACAAACGACATGGATTTTGTTGCATTCACTCTGTGTAATTAGCGTATAAGGCTGTCTCGTTTTCGTGACTATTATTATTTTAATGCCTTTTGTAGTTGATTCTCTTTCTACGCACGGGAAGAATGGTGAATTGTGGAATTTCGGATATTTATTCATCCCTTGAGCCACATTGTTAAATAAATTGAAAAGGATTGCCGGCCGTCACGAGGCTCGAATGAGGGATTTTCAGAAGGCCATTAAAAAATAAAAAGTAGTTCCAAATGGCTCGTTAGATGGCGTTGACCAGACAGGGGTGAGCGGCAAATACAAATAAAATAGTAAGAATTTGTTTTCGCGTAAGCAGCAAAATATGAGCATAATGTCGTCAACGGATGCGTCTTGACTCGGTGACATCCATTTTTGTTTACTTACCTTTTATGCTGGGTTCACATGCACGCCGTGCAGCCCGGCAAGCTTAGGCAATTCGCTGTACATCGACTCATCTGTAAAGTAATTGTTACTATTTAACTTTATAGAAGCCTAAATGTACAGCGAATTGACAACATTTCATTTTTTTAACCACCAGTTTTTAATGAAAAATATAAAAAAAGGTAAAAAAATAAGAGCAAAATAACATATTCTTTCGATTTAATGTTTGACTGATATTTCTATTTTTAATTTACTTTTGAATTTTCTAAAAAAGTAGGATTTATGGCCAAGATACCTTAGCCTCAATGACATTAAAAATAAAAACTGTCAAATACAATAGAAAAGCCAAGCAGGCAAAGGAATAAAATCTCATTCAACCTCTATTATATTTTTCAGTATTTTTCAAATAACTCGAGAAATAATGCAAAGTATAATTTTGATATTTTATGAGCTTTGAATCACATAATCTCCAAACGGTTTTCTTATTTTGGTACCTTTCAAAATTAAATGTTGTCAATTGACTAAGCTTGCTAGGCTGCACGGCGTGCATGTGAACCCAGCATCAGCCTAAAATATTTGTCTTCGGTCCTTTCTCTGGTCAACGCCATCTATCGCCGGTATGATGAACTTACGTTTGACTAGCTGTCAGAAAACTCCTCGTAAGGGCTCGAATCATAAGCACCCGAATCGTAAGCCTGTTGGTTATCTAGAACACTAGACCAACAAGACAGTGTTTGATATGGGTGAAATCTCTCACTACTACAGCGCAGCGGTGAGGTGTCGCGCGCTATCACTCCAGCAGGCACGTATCCAGGGGGGGGGGGGGGGGGGGGGGATAGTTGGGATATAATTATGGAAAAGTTTCATTGTTTTCTATGAATATCCCCCCCCCCCCCCCCCCCCGAAAATGAAATGTCCCCCGCCGAAAAAAAAATCTGGAGACGTGCACTCCAGTTCAGATACCATAGGCGTAGCAAGGCCGGGCCCACCCGGCCCCCCCCCCCCAGAATCCTTCTGGCCCACCCCAGAAAAATAAAATGAATCACTTACTAAAAATAAGAGACCGAATCGCCTCGACCTCGGCATGAGCTGGAGAAATCGAGTTATAATGAAGCAAAATCTTTAGAACCTACTGCACTGATCTAATTTATATTGCTGTAAAATCACGAGCTCGCTTCGCTCGCTCCTGGCTAGACACATTGCAGTAAAATCTCGAGCTTACTTCGCTCACTCCAGAATTCAGTGAAATCTCGAGCTCGATTCGCTCGCTCTAGCATTTGGATCGTATATCTCTTCATAGTGTATCTAGAGCAATCTTGAGCTTGCTTTGCTCGTTCCAGATTTTAGGTCGTAAAAAACTCGAGCTCGCTTCGCTCGCTCCATGATTTAAGTCTAATTACACTGATCTCACTATATTACAGTAAAATCTCGAGCTCGCTTCGCTCGCTCCTGGCTACGATTGTATCACAAGGACCTACAGCTAGATGCATTGCAGTAAAATTTCGAGCTTACTTAGCTTCGCTCGCTCCAAAATTCAGTGAAATCTCGAGCTCGCTTCGCTCGCTCTAGGTTTTGGATCCTATGTGTTTTCTAAGTGAAGCAAAATCTCGAGCTTGCTTTGCTCGTTCCAGATTTTAGGTCGTAAAAAACTCGAGCTCGCTTCGCTCGCTCCATGATTTAAGTCTAATTACACTGATCTCACTATATTACAGTAAAATCTCGAGCTCGCTTCGCTCACTCCTGGCTACGATTGTATCACAAGGACCTACAGCTAGATACATTGCAGTAAAATTTCGAGCTTACTTAGCTTCGCTCGCTCCAGAATTCAGTGAAATCTCGAGCTCGCTTCGCTCGCTCTAGGTTTTGGATCCTATATGTTTTCTAAGTGAAGCAAAATCTCGAGCTTGATTTGCTCGTTCTAGATTTTTGGTCGTAAAAACTCGAGCTCGCTTCGCTCGCTCCAAGATTTAAGTCTTATAACACTGATCTTACTATATTGCAGTAAAAAATTTCGAGCTCCCTTAGCTTTGCTCGCTCCAGAATTCAGTGAAATCTCGAGCTCGCTTCGCTCGCTCTAGGTTTTGGCTCCTTTTTCCATAGTAAAGTAAAATCTCGAGCTTGCTATGCTCGTTCCAGATTTTAGGTCGTAAAAAAATTGAGCTCGCATCGCTCGCTCCAGGTTTTACATTTTATTGCAACGACCTAACCTGGGCCTGGCCCCCCCTGGGAAAAAATCATTGCTACGCCCATGTCAGATACGAACCCAAATTTCAACACATAGTGGTTCGAAATGTGACCGATAGATGGCGTAAGCTGTCTATTAGCGTTCCACTTAGTTTGTACTAAGTAAAATAAAATCTAATCCAGCGGTAGGTACGCGATGATTTTCAGCGAGCAACGTGTGTTTAATAAAATCCTCTTTTCAGCTCTTGTTTGAATGGAAAGGTTCATATTTACTTGCCTCTTGAAAAGTGCTCGAGCATTCCCCGCCTAGTCTGAATTGACCCTATGGAAAGTCCATGCTCTTCCAACGTTATAAAGCCTGACCATAAATATATAAAAAACCTGGTTTGGGGGTGCAGCCAAGAATATTATATATTCCATAGGGTGCAGCTAATCGTTCTAGGGGTGCAGCAATAATGTCAGTGTTCCGAGTACAAAAATTAGTTCCAATGATTTTCCGCAACATGGCGAGGTTTTTTATATTTCTGGTCGGGCTATACCTACATTATACAGGAAAGTTTTTTAAGGGGGTGATCAGACCATCAAACTGAACAACTTTCTCTATGGCACCAACATCAAAATGGCGAAAAAAAAAAAACATTTAACTCAAGTAGGTTCGCAGTTTTGTATGGTGCCGTAGAGAAAGTTGTTCAGTTTGATGGTCAGATCGATAATCTAAGGTCAGATCATGCCCTTAAAAAAGTGTAAGCATATTCAGAAGGACCAGGAGTGCGATTTTTGAATCTCATTCGGTGAGCTCAGCAGTTGAAAATGTCAAAATTCTTATGGAGATACGCATCTTTCTACTGCTGATTTGACTTTCAAAAATCATACTACAGGAGACCGATTTCAAAAATGTTTTGACTTTCAAAAATAGCTCTCCTTGAATATGATTTTTGAAAGTCAACTCAGCAGTAAAAAGATGCGTATCTCCATAGCAATTTTGACATTTTCAACTGCTGAGCTCACCGAATGACTTTCTAAAATCGCTCTCCTGGTATTTAGGTGACGATGACAAAAAGAAAATAAAATTAAGCAACAACACTTTATTTCAACTTTGGCAGTAGAAAATATAATTATAACCGCATTAAATGCTTTCCTTAATTTCTATAATTTGTAACAATTATTGGTTGTATACCTACTTTAAGCAAAATGTCTACGTTTCGCACAAAAACAGACTTACAAGATGTCTCACACTCAGTCGCAGAAACGCTCATTTAAGTTACTCCATTAAATCTCTTGCTGTCACTTTTTGGCTTGTTGACGTAGTAAAAGCCAGCAAGATATTTTAATGGAGAATTTACTTTAATGAGCGTTTCAGCAACTGCAACAAACATTATGTACTTATTAATTTGTACATGTTAGGTTTTAATTCTGTAATTTTTACTAAAAAACATATCACTATATCGCACATTATAGTAACTCATGTTCATCATAATTAACATAGCATAGCATATGCTAACGAATATATTGATATTCTGAAACCTCAGAACACTTAGACAATATAACTATGGACGATTTACGCTTGTAATATTCTACTAACAAACTTTTCTGACACTTTGCGGGGGGCGAGGTACTATCGCGGACTTTTCCACCTGACCACCACTAGGCTCATTTTTGCTTGCATACTAAAAAATAAAAGCGCTGTCTAGGCGCCCAATTGATGAATAGACCAATGAATGAATAGTTTCCAAACAAACATTCCAAACAAAAAAATGTTAAGTGATCAGGCGGAAAAGTCCGCGATAGTATTTTATTCCTTTACTTTAGATTCTAATTTCGATTGTTAAAAATAGTCTCGTGTGAACCCCAAACGCGACTAGTTTGAAGATATTGTTTACGCAATTATAGGCTGTCTCGTTTAGTGATAAGGTATAAAATTGTATGTAAATGCACATGATTAATTGATCTTGTAACGTGGCAGAGGGGAAATGCTATCGCAAGTCTGGTCCCTAGTTATTATGGTCTAAGTATAAGTTTCATAATGGAATGTAATAATTCAAGTAGTGAAAGCTAGCCTTTTCCCATCAAATGCAAAAAAAAAAACTATACAAAAGTGGTTCACTATTTTTAATCTATACTTAATCATTAAAGCGTAAATCACATTTGATGTGACAAGCGGTAACTTAAGGCGCAACCTACAATCAATGTCATCAACCAATGGCATTCTATACACATGGCCTCACAACGTCATACAATAACAAAACCTAAAAATGACAAATGTCTCCAATGTCACCTTTGTATGCACCAGTCAAGAATATTAGAATGAAATGGATCCCAATCCTCCTTGAAAGCGGTGAAACATGATAATACTCCTTGGTGGTCGGTAATGATCGTTCTTCTCCGTCGTTGTTTTTTGCGACGTCAACTTTGTCCCTTTCTAATCCAACGTCACTCAATTTTCGCCTTACGGACTGTTGGCCCTACCGCTTAGTCCCCCTAGTAGGTCCAACAGGATTTTAAAATCCTCGTGGCCCCCCTGCTTGAAAAGACACGCTGGCCGCAAAAGTGCACAAGTGATATTTTTGAAAGCTAGCTAGTAGTGATGTGACCATCATGGTGTACCTGCTTGTAGGTAACGTTTGAGCATTGAGATGTACCAGGAGCGCAAAAGTCTACAAGTGTAACACTAATTAAATTTTTTTTTATTTCATTTTTAGTTTTATTTATAAGTAATTTTTTTTTCTTGCTGATGGGAGCATTTAAAAAATTCAAAATGTACTAGGATAGCAGACGTGTACAAGAGGTCGAACTTCCATGAGGTCGGAACCTAACGACCTCTTGTACACTTTTGCGCTCCTGGTACATCTCAATGCTCAATCGTTACCTACAAGCAGGTACACATGATGGTCACATCACTACTAGCTAGCTTTCAAAAATATCACTTGTGCACTTTTGCGGCCAGCGTGTCTTTTCAAGCAGGGGGGGCCACGAGGATTTTAAAATCTTGTTGGACCTACTAGGGGGACTAAGCGGTAGGGCCAACAGTCCGTAAGGAATTTTCGTTGTTACGTCATTGGATAGAAAGGAACCTACAATTGGAAATTTTGACGACGGTACATTTTCTTTGACGACGGAGAAGTATCAAAGAAGATTGAATATAACCGACCGCCATGGCCAAGTTTCTTGTTTCAATGCTTGTAAGGAGGAGTGCCACCCTTTATGATTTAAATCCATGGCATCAGTTATGCTCGGCTGTCATACATTGCCGCTGACATTCTAGTCCTTTCAAATGTATTCGGTCACAAAAAAGTAATGTAATAGTAGATTACGCACCGAGGACAGGAAAGTAAGAAAGGACTCAGATCTCATGTAATAACAAACATCTTATCTGATACTTTCTTATTTACTGTCCGAGGTTAGTAGGTATACTATTTTTCTACTCGACAGAGGTGGAAAGCGGCTACTTCGTTTAGCGCAGCGGGACGACAATTGACGCTTTCCGTCCGGAGGGGAGAAAAACAATTACACGTAATTATAGCACTCTATGCTTATACATACTAGCTAGGCCTAAACACGGACTTGAAAAAAGACGGACGTAATGTGACACTAAAAAGATGTGAAGCATGCAAGGTCATACATAATAGTTTGTTCTAAGGGACCTACACTCACACAGATGCACCAGTTCAAGGCGTAGTTTCTACAACCCGCCACCATTATGTACCGCGCGACAGTGCGTCAGCACGCACACAAATATAAATGGTTGCTTCACGTGATTAGATGAGATTACGTCCGTCTTTTTTTCAGGTCCGTGGGCCTAAATGGGATATTAACCAACAATTATCTACAACCGTTTATAAACTCTAAAATAATAACTAATATCTCCCTCCATCTGCCGTTCTCCAGGTATCTCCTCCTCGTCTACCATGTGGAACTGCTGCTTGTCTATGTTCGGGAAGAAGGTGTCACAGTCGTAAGATTTCTGTATCTCAGTGAGGTAGATCTTGCCGCAGTTTGGGTGATTCATTGCTGCCTGGAAAGGGAAAATAGCATTTGTTAAGAGGATAGGAGGGCTGAAATGCTAATTTGGAGAATAGGTCACTTTTTCGACTGTATACATATTTGTCCGATCCGCCCCACCCCTACACCCCACCGACTAGAGTGCGAAAGAGACAAGCTTGGAAGCAATTTTATCTAGATAAAATCGACGAAAACAGCATTTCGTATTCCCCTGTTTCCTCCTCTAAAACTAAACCAATTTTTTTATAATTCTTTCAAGAATAATATGAGAAATACTTTGACTATTGTCTGTATGTTTTGCTTTTTTTGTTTATATTCGTCAAATTTGTTTGCTGGATGTCTGAAAACGTGCGGTAAAATTGGTCATTTTCGAAGGACCCTAGTTCAAACAGTAATTAATTAATGCAAAAAAGCAAAACATAGGGACATAGCAGAGGTAACATAGATTGTATGGTAAAAAAAGTTTGATCTAGTGTCATTATCCAGGGAGGAAACAGGGGAATACGTTTGTATGGAAAAAACGGTCCTCGCCTATCCTCTTAAGAGGAAACGCGGTCTGCAAGAACATGGACATAAGAGCTGCATAAAATGGACAAAATCATGATTTCTTATTCACGTTTCCTCCTCTAATGCTAGACCGATTTTAAATTTTCTTTTAAGTATAAGATGTGAAAGACTTTAGCTATGTATGTATGTTTTCCTTTTATTATTTACTAGTGTTTACCCGCGACTTCGTCCGCACAAATTATATACCAGATTTTAAGTCAGATCATCAGCTATCAAACAAAAAAAGTTTCATCAAAATTGGTTCAGTAGTTTTTACGTGATGCGCGAACAAACAAACGAACTAACAATTTTGTCAATAGATGGCGCTGCACGTTTTTAAATCGCGCTTTCGAGTGTTATTTAAATTTATATGAAGTGAACCGCTACTTTTTTATTCCTTATCATTTTACGGTTTTTTAATAGTTAAGATACAGTACAGGGTCCTTTTTATTATGCTGATACTTTTTTAAGGGGATGATCAGACCATGAAACTAAACAACTTTCTATATGGGACCAAAGTCTAAATCGCGAGAAAAAAATCAGATGTTCCATATAAAATTGCAATTCTAGTTGACTAAAATGTATGGGACAGCAGATTTTTTTCTTGCGATTTACGATGTTGATCGCATAGACAAAGTTGTTCAGTTTGATGGTCTGATCATCCTCATAAAAAACTGTCACCATATTAAGTTGGACCCTGTATAATTTGTGCGGAAGAAGTCGTGGATAAAAGCTCGTGATAAATACAACCGTAAATTCTGTAGAACTAAATGGTACAGACCAAGAATCGAACCACCACCTAGTGACTGAGTTGCTAGCTCTATTTCGGATAGGCTAACACCACCCTCTGGTAATAAGGTAAGCATAGCATATGCTCAGTCAGAGATATTCTGAAACCTCAGAACATCCACGTTTCACCAGTAGCACCGAAACTCTGTCCAGTGTGACGGGGAGGAGCCCGTCGCCACTTATAATGTACCCATACAATACATGCCTCGAAATTGAAGCATGCAGGTTTCCTCACGATGTTTTCCTTCACCGAAAAGCCAGTGGTGTTACAAATCGTACATAAATTCCGAAAACTCATTGGTACGAGTAGGCCAGGAGTGCGATTTTTGAATCTCATTCAGTGAGCTCAGCAGTTGAAAATGTCAAAATTACTCTGGAGATATACATCTTTCTACTGCTGATTTTACTTTCAAAAATAGCACTCCTGAAGTATGATTTTTGAAAGTCAAATCAACAGTAAAAAGATGCGTATCTCCCATTGACTTTCTGGTCAATGGTATCTCCATAGTAATTTTGACATTTTCAACTGCTGAGCTCAGCGAATGAGATTCAAAAATCGCACGGGGATCGAACCATCGCCTCCTGCTTGGCAGGCAAGGTTACTCGCCACTGGACCACCACGGTAATAAGATAAGTACCTGATAAATAGAAGAGCCTCCTATGACCCACGTTGATTCTATATCATTATTATCTTCTATGTATTTAACTGCCTCATCCAGTCCTGGAACTACGACGACACCATCTGGAACCTGAAATTTAAGATAAACTAGTGTTTGTCTTCGTCCGCATAAATTATACAGGGTCCTTCTTAATATGCTGACACTTTTTTAAGGGGATGATCAGACCATCAAACTGAACAACTTTCTCTATGGCACCAACATCGAAATCGCAAATAAAAAAGCAGCCCCTCCATACAAAACTGCAAACAGAGTCGAGCCAAATGTATGGAACAGCTGTTATTTTATAAGTGAGTTATTGAGGTGGAGCATACAGACAGACAGAATGGACGGAAGTAGGTTCCTTGTTTTACTAAGGCACTTAAAAAAATCTGGAGATTTTATGTTATACATACCTTCTGTCTCACATTCTCAACGTTATGCGAAACAACGATATTAACTCTGTCGTTCAACGGCCTGTATTTCTCCGGTATGCAGTCCCACGTCTTCCGTCCCATGATAACAGCGTTCCTCTTAGTGGGATCGCTTACTTTTGTTGTCATCGTTGTGAAGTATGCCATCTCTTTTCTGCGGATTTAAATTGATAAGGTTGAAGAATATCATCACACAATTAATTTTATGTCAATTTTATGTTTTGTTTTTATTAGTTTTCAAGATGTTGCTGTGCCGGACTCGCGTGGCTAGAGGTCTACCGAGAGGACGTCCGCGTCGGCTTGTGATTGTTCTGGCCATGCGGGTCGGCTATTTCTGTGTTTTAACCTTAAAACAATCACTTGAGACTCTAAACTACTTACATTGGCAAAACTGCCACTCTAGATTTAATTAAAACTACTGATCATTTTCCTACGTATAATATTAATATAACGAGACGTTGGCTGAATTGTGATAACACATCGGATGCCATTAAACAAAATTGAATTGAATGTTGCTGTGCCCTTACAGGGTTTATGTGTGTGCTTTAACTGTATTCATAAGATCTCATAAGATAAGATAATGTTTATTTTAAACTTTTGATTACAACCATGTAACCATATAATGCAATCAATTATTATGAATTATGAATTAAATATCCGAACAGATCGGAAGCTTCATACAAGCGGGACGCCGGGCCGGAGACCGCCGCTAGACTCGTGAACACGCCATTTTAAGTCATAAAACAATGGATTACAACTTTTTTTGTGAGTCTAGCGCCGTTGCGCGCGCTTTAAGAAGCTTGACTTTTAGTTGTATGTATTTATTCATAAGATATCATTCTCCGACAAAGTAGGCTAGTTAGGGGGTTGCTTTAGTATCCTGCGATTTCTGCAGCACGAATTTGGGGGCGGGGAGGGGGGGAGAGGGGGTACCCCCATACCCCCCCCCCCTTTTTTTTAGTCCAAATTAATTTTTTTTAGTCAACTAGGTAAACAGTAGCAATTCGGTTCTCGGTCGCAAGAAACCTAACATGCTCGTTGCTTCGCTCCTCGATAACCTAACCGACTGAGTTAGATCGCGCCCCCTACCACCTATTTATGGACTGCAGGATACTTACTTCTTAATACTAAAAATATCACTTTTTTGCTTATTTTAACCTCAAACTTCAATAAAAAAAATAAAAACGGGTTTCCACACTTTTTCCCTTTAGGAGGGGCATGTGGGGATCCCCCCCTATCGCCCCCACCCATCCCCTCCCCCAAATTCGTGCCACAGGATACTAAAGCTGATCCGTTCAGTTTGATGCTCTGGCGTTATTATCCAGGAAGAAAACAGGGGAATACGTTTGTATGGAGAAAACTGTACTGGAGTGCGATTTTTGAGTCTCATTAGGTGAGCTCAGCAGTTGTAAATGTCAAAATTACTATGGAGATACGCATCTTTCTACTGCTGATTTGACTCAAAAATCATGCTTAAGGAGAGTTATTTTTGAAAGTCAAATCCGCAGTAGAAAGATGCTTATCTCCATAGTAATTTTTTTTTTTTTTTTTTTTTTATTATTGATGGGTTTGCTCTTGACCCCAATCTAGTCCTCAGGACAAAGATGGGGCCGAAGATGTAGCGAGCTTACCCAGAAGTGCACTGGCACTCCTGCACACTGACGGAACGCAGCAAAATTACGCAGCTTTAATTTTGACGTTTTCAACAGCTGAGCTCAGCGAATGAGATTCAAAAATCACTCTCCTGGTGTTATTATCCAGAAAGAAAACAGGGTTCTAAGTTTTGTATAGAGAAAACTATACTGGTCTATCCTATAAGAAACAAATATTTATAACTTACTTGAGCCGCCAGGGAAGAGATCCATTCGCTCCAATACCCATATTTTCACAAGCAGCAGCAATGAGATTCATTTTCACACGAGACATGGTTAAAAAACTTGGAAAAACTACTCAAATTATGCTAAATATTGTAGTATCCCAATTATTAACTATTTACACCAACTTTAGAAAGCGAAGAATTTGTACTTTAATTTAAAAACGTCAGCGAAAATCGATTTATTTTTCGAAACCGCCAAATTTTTCGCAAAACGTGCAAAATCGCGTAATTCCAAAATTTTGACGATTCAGTGTCTCCAACTCTATTTGTCAAAATTACGGTGTTGCCAGTCAAAAAATACGGTATATGGCGGAAAATTACGGTAGATCAAATATTAAAAATACGGTAAATTTACGGTAACTTTATTTACCATTAAGTTCCAGCCTTTTTGTACATGGAAACATTAATACTTTTAATTATTTTAAGCGTTATGACTTTTCAGACACTTATATCAGCTTGCATGGTGGTATCACAGAGCGAACACTTTGCTATAAGTAAATATGGGTTTTTTGGGTATTCGCGAAGCCACGACGAAATATCTTTATTTTTCTTTTTCAGCCACTCTGGTAGAAATTTTTGTTTGTAACTACGACTTATTTTTAGCGCACTTTCTACTGGAAAGTCCAGCGTTGCTGTCGTCACTTCAATTGTTACTGTCAGATACCATTTTTATAAATATAACTAGGACTTCGTCCGCACAAATTATATATCAGATTTTAAGTCAGATCATAAGCTATCAAACTAAAAAAGTTACATCAAAATCGGTTCAGTAGTTTTTGCGTGATGCGCGAACAAACAAACAAACAAACAAACAAACAGACAAACAGACAGACAAAATTTCTAAAAAAAGTTGATTTCGAGTCAGGGATGCCTAAAAACCATATCGTAATCTTTTTTTTGTAAATATCTTCAATGTACAGCAGACACACTTCAGTTACAGCTTTATAATAGTAAAATAGATTGCAAGAAAAGAACTAACTGTAGTGAAAAAAATGCAAACAGAAATTTACGGTAGAATTGAACATGTCTACGGTAGGTGGTAGATATGTTCAAATTACGGTAGGTTTACCGTAATTACGGCGTTGTTGGAGACACTGCGATTGATTGACGTTTGGTTGGTTTTTTTTTTCTTCGTTCCGATTTAGTTTGCATTTGTTTTATTCATGGAATACTTATGCCACCTTTCGGCACTAGCATGCAGCACGTGATATTATCTCGTTCGTATGCACGCAAATACAAAGAGAGCTCAGATGTGATAGCGCTGTATCACTGCGGCATGCTAGCTGTGCTGCACTGGTAGCATGCAACACGTGATACGTCTGTATCACGTATTTGATCTCGTTCGTTCGCACGCAGATAGAAAGAGAGTGAAGGTGTGATAGCGCTGTATCACTGCGGCATGCTAGCTATGCTGCACTCGTAGTATGCTACACGTGATGCGGCTGTATCACGTCTTTTATCTCGTTCGTTCGCACGCAAATAGAAAGAGAGCTAAGGTGTGATAGCGCTGTACTTATCACTGCGGCATGCTAGCTATGCTGGTGTTATTATAGGTTTTACTGTTTTTATTTATGTGCTTTTTGGCCTTGGTACTAAAACCAAGAATAAGATAGTATTCTGTGTTTATATTTACTGTTTATTAGCAAAGAAATATTCTAGGTAATAAAAATAAAAGTCACATGCGTGCTCACAACTGTTTTGTTGCATCGCATCTCTCGGATCGAAGAAATGTGACAGATGTGTTTCGTTTCACACATTTTAAGTTTCGTGGACTATCAGAATCACGAAACAAAACTTAATTTTAATTACATACAGATTATTAAAAAATTATAGACATTATGTGAAACTAGAGATCTCTGAATATTTTTTATAATTGAATATTGATGTAGGTAATAAATTAATTATCTTATTGACATTTTACTACAACATTAATAAAGTTTCCTTTCGTGCAAAGGAACGATGTTGACTATTCGTTCCGGTAGGTAGGTAGGTACCGCAGTGCCACAGTGCGGCCAGTGCGATTTTTGAAAATCATACGAGCGGTTCGGCAGTAGAAAATGTCACTGCGAGCGCTGTATCACTGCGGCATGCTAGCTATGCAGGGGTGCGTTCAGAACCTACGCCCAGATTGCGCCCAGAGTGCACCCCGAGTGCAACTTTTCGCACTAACCCCGTTCCGAGGCTCGGTGAAAAGCGTTCTATCCATAAGAGTGAGCGAGAAAAACAACCACACCCAAAGGTTCTGAACGCAGCCCAGCCCCTCTAGCATGCCACCGCCGAGAAAACGACAAAAATCGAGACGTGCCTCCATCTTTATTATTTTACGTACGCCAGAAAGAGCGCGCATGACGTTTTTCTCGTTTAAACGCTTTGTCGTGGGTGGCATGCTAGCCGTGCTGGTCTATAGACTTCAACCACAGAGGATTGTACTTCAGACCTATGTTTCTATTATATTATAACTAGTGTTTTCCCGCGACTTCGTCCGCACAAATTGTATACCTACTTACCAGATTTTAAGTCAGATCATAAGCTATCAAACAAAAAAAGTTTCATCAAAATCGGTTCAGTAGTTTTTGCGTGATGCGCGAACAAACAAACAAACAAACAAACACACAAACAAACAGACAAACAGACGGACAAAATTTCTAAAAAAGGTTGATTTCGAGTCAGGTATACCTACCTAAAAACCATATCGTAGTTAATCTTTTTTTTGTAAATATCTTCAATGTACAGGCACACTTCAGTTACAGTTTTATAATATGTTTAGATTAAAGGGCGTAACAAACGGACGCTATAATATACAGCGCAGTACAGCGCAGTATAGCGCTATACTGCGCTCTAGAGTACGGTATAGCGCAGTATAGCGCTATACTGCGCTATAGAGCGCAGTATAGCGCGATACCGCCGAGGTTGAACTCTTCTAACGCACGAAACCTTGCATGAGCACGTCCCGTTCTTGTGCGAGTGAGAGGGGGCTATTGCCATCTGAAAGATACCGGGCAGTATAGCGCAGTATAGCGCTATACTGCGCTGTACTGCTTGGTATATTACGTCGCATAGATACAGGATGTTTTACAACCGTCCTGATTTATTTAATTAATCAACTTATTTATTGAATAGGCGGACTAATATTACTTACCAGTTTATTATTATAATGTTAAACAACAAATTTTATAAGAGTAATAGTGTCTCAACAACTAAATTAAGCAAAAAAAATCGCCTGTCTCATACATTTGAGTTTAGGAGGCTTTGCAGTTTAGTATGGAACAGCCGATTTTTTTCTTTGCGATTGCAGGTTTGATCCCATAGTAAAAGTTGTTCAGTTTGATGGTCTGAACCACCCCTTAAAGTTTCGGAACACAAAAAAAAATCTTCCGGTAGGTAGGTATATTTTTTTAATTTTGGTCTTTATTAGGAAAATCAAATCAAACAACTAAGTAGGATCTACTTTATCATTGTAATTTTTTAAGATAGGTAGACCTTTCACGCGAACCAGTTAAGGCGCGGGCACCTTTGCATTGATTGGCGGCATACGATCAGATAAAAGGAATCAATCAAACCACCTGGTTTGATTTTCATCCCATCCCATGAACCCATATAACTCATTTAATTGAACAGCCTGTATAAAATTGTATTCCTACACGCGCAAGCTGCCACCGCACTCACGCACACAGACGCAAACGGCAAATTATCGATCTTGATACTTGTAATTTTTTGTAAGTATTTTGTTT
Source organism: Agonopterix heracliana (assembly GCA_963693445.1). Taxonomy (NCBI): domain Eukaryota; kingdom Metazoa; phylum Arthropoda; class Insecta; order Lepidoptera; family Depressariidae; genus Agonopterix; species Agonopterix heracliana. The sequence continues at coordinate 2,862,188 of OY856334.1, forward strand.
GGCAAAGTAAATTGTTTATTATTTGATACTTATGTATTAAAATTTAACTTTGAAAAACATAATACGTTAACTTTTAATTAAAAATCCCTGATTGTTGCTGATAAATCAATTGATATTTTTTGTCTGTTGTTTGTACTCGAGCGTCACGCAAAATCAACTGGACCAACGTTATACAATTAAACAATGTTCACCATAGTGAACCATAGGACCCCATAGGACCAAACTAGTGAAAGTTGTTCAGTTTGATGGTCTGAGGCACGACCATCTGATAAATGTAAAGCATTTAAATTTACATCGTGAATAATATTGGTCCAGTTGTTTTTGCGTGACGCTCGAGCACAAACAACAGACTTAAATAAAATCAATTATTTACGAATTAAAATAAGATGTTTTATGTTAATTTAAGTTACATTTTAATACCTATCTAAAATGATAAATAAACTACGTTGCTAAACAAAGTACTCGCACAAGAAAAAAAATTTAAAAGTATCAAGAAGTGGTCTTCCACGTGGAGTTGACTCTACGGTGGCGTGTGTGCGTGCGGCGGACTGCGGCGTGGCCGAGTCCTTTGTGCTCGCCGCCATTCTCGCCGCCATTGTAGTACTAGTGATGTGCCGAGACGACTATTTTTAGTATTCGGATATTAATATTAATTTATTCGATAACAATTTTCTTATTTCTTTGGTAACCTCATTGAAAGAAGAATCAAATTGGTACCTACTCGAGTATTCAAGTCCATTCTGAGCAACCATCAAACTGAGAAACTTTTTCTATGGAGCCAATAAAGAAATCGCGAAAAACAGCAAATGTCATTCATAGAAAATGTCAATAGCTACTCGACCAAAATGTAGGATTTTTTTTCGCGATTTTTTCTATGGAGCCAACAAAGAAATCGCGAAAAACAGCAAATGTCATTCATAGAAAATGACAATAGCTACTCTTTTTCTCGCGATTTCAAAGTTGGTACCATAGTAAAAGTTGTTAAGTTTTATGGTCTGAAACACCCCATCAAGTATGTAGGTAACACACTCAACCATACAGCCTGTATAAACCTACTCTTACTTAATATAGTCGTTTTTCGACAAGAGATAAGAAATTAAAGTTGCAATTTATGTAAGTGCTAACTGTTAGTACCTACTTGATTATTGTGAATCCGAATATTTATTTCGCATATAGTGTACTCGTATTATTACGAAAGCGCATTATTGTAAAGGTATTCGAATCCGAACTCAAGTCCAACCTGTCTCGGCACATCACTAGGGAGTACTATGTCAGTCATTCCATTGATAAATTGTGAGCATCGAGGCGGCAGGATCAAAATCTTTGATTCAAAATGTATCTTTTCAGTAACATAGTACCTACCAGTGTTGGGCAAATTGTAATTAACTACTAATAAAATTGTAAGATGTAATTAATTACTCGTAATTCATCATCATCATCATCATATACTCGTAATTATTGAAAGGTAATTAAATTAACAAATACAATTTTTATTAGTAGCTAGAGTTAACCCGCGACTTCGTCCGCACAAATTATATACCAGATTTTAAGTCAGATATCAGATCATAAGCTATCATTCAAGTTTAGATTGTAATTATTGTTAATTCAAATTGTTTGCTCATTTACTATTTTGCCTGACATTGTAAGGTTTGCGGGTCAGCCATGGATCAGATTGGCACAGGACCGTGAGGAGTGGCACAGTAAAAAAAGGAGGCCTTTTCCCAGCAGTGGTTTGATATGGGCTGATTTGATTGACTGATTGATTACTTTTTTGGTTCCGATTATAAATGAATGCTTTTTGAAAGTAAATAATGATTGCATTAGCCATTTGATGTTTGAAGGTGGATGATGGATGTTCGGTATTTAATTGTGTAATTTTAATTATACTAAAATAAATGTTATTGTATTAACAATAAAACTACTTAGGTAATTCCAATTACTTAATTGAAATTACAAGTAATGAAATTACTTTTGTTCAATTATTAATTCAATTACAAAATGCTGTTTTATACTCTTGTAAATTCTGTAATATACTGTTGTTGGTTTTCCAATATAATCAAAATAGATAATAATTATTTACGCCTAACTCTCTCAGACGGATTTTAAGGGGTTGATCGGATCATCGAACTGAAAAACTTTATGGGACTAACATCAAAATTACAAAAAAACAAATCAGCTGTTCCATACAAAGCTCCGTCGTCCAATGGTTAAGAGCTTAGGCTCTTGACACGGAGGTCGTGGGTTCGATTCCCACAGGAGGTACCTAGTGATTTTTCACTTTGTGCGTTTTTCCCCAGTTTGTTAGGACATTGCAGTCTGAATTCACCTGATTGTCTGAAAAAAAAGATGATTCCATGCTTCGGGTGGCACGTTAAGCCTTTGGTCCCAGCTACTATCTCTGGTGGTAGTAGTCGTTACATAAAAACTACGTCACGAGGCCGTAAGACGGTTATGAATAAACTCTGACACCAGGGCTTGTCCACAAGATAAGAAGAAGAAGACAAAGCTAGAATCCTACTCGACCCAAATGTATGGGACAGCTGAATGGAGTACTATGTTACCGACAGGCCAAATTTTGAAACGAAGATTTGATCCCGCCATCTCGATGCACACGCGTTATAGCGCTATACTGCGCTCTATAGCGCAGTACTGCGCTATAGAGCGCAGTATAGCGCTATACCGTACTCTAGAGCGCAGTATAGCGCTATACTGCGCTGTACTGCGCTGTATATTATAGCGTCCGTTTGTTACGCCCTTTAAGGGCGTAACAAACGGACGCTATAATATACAGCGCAGTACAGCGCAGTATAGCGCTATACTGCGCTCTAGAGTACGGTATAGCGCAGTATAGCGCTATACTGCGCTATAGAGCGCAGTATAGCGCGATACCGCCGAGGTTGAACTCTTCTAACGCACGAAACATTGCATGACCACGTCCCGTTCTTGTGCGAGTGAGAGGAGGCTATTGCCATCTGAAAGATACCGGGCAGTATAGCGCAGTATAGCGCTATACTGCGCTGTACTGCTTGGTATATTACGTCGCATAGATACAGGATGTTTTACAACCGTCCTGATTTATTTAATTAATCAACTTATTTATTGAATAGGCGGACTAATATTACTTACCAGTTTATTATTATAATTTTAAACAACAAAGGTTTATATGAGTTAATAGTGTCTCAACAATTAAATGAAGCAAAAAAAATCAGGTGTCTCATACATTTGAGTCTAGGAGGCTTTGCAGTTTAGTAAGGAACAGCCGATGTTTTTCTTTGCGATTGCAGGTTTGATCCCAAAATAAAAGTTGTTCAGTTTGATGGTCTGAACCACCCCTTAAAGTTTCGGAACGGTAAAAAAAATATTCAGGTATATTTTTTTAAATTTTGCATTTATTGGGAGAATCAAATCAAACAACTATGTAGGGTCTACTTTTTCATTGTAATTTTTTAAGATACGTAGACCTTTCACTCGAACCAGTTTTGGCGTGGGATCAGATAAAAGGAATCAAACCTCCTGGTTTGATTTTCATCCCACCCCATGAACCCATATAACGCATTTAATTGAACAGCCTGTATAAAATTATATTCCTACACGCGCAAGCTAGTCGCCGCACTCACGCACACAGGCGCAAATGGCAAAATTATCGATCTTGATACTTGTATTTTTTTTTTGTAAGTATTTTGTTTGGCAAAGTAAATTGTTTAGGTATTATTTGATACCTATGTATTAAAATTTAACTTTGAAAAACATAATGCGTTAACTTTTAATGAAAAATCCCTGATTGTACCTAATTGTCATTGTTAAAAATCAATGGATATTTTATGTCTGTTGTTTGTGCTCAAGCGTCACGAAAAATGAACTGGACGCAACGTTATACAATTAACCAATTTTCACTAAGGGACCAAAATAGTGAAAGTTGTTCAGCTTGATGGTCTGAAGAACTCTGTTTGATAAATGTAAAACATTTAAATTTACACCCTGTATATTGGTCCAGTGGTTTTTGCGTGACGCTCGAGCACAAACAACAGACAAAAAATATCCATTGATTTATCAAGCAAGATTGAAGATAAATTTATTGATCTTATTTTAATTCGTAAATTAATGATTTTATTTAAGTCTGTTGTTTGTGCTCGAGCGTCACACAAAAACAACTAAAAAAAAAGGAAAATAAAAACATAGGTAATTATTATGTTTTATGTTTATTTAAGTTACATTTGAATACCTATCTTAAATGATAAATAAACTACGTTGCTAAACAAAGTACTTGCTCGAGAAAAAAAAATTCAAAGTATCAAGAAGTGGAGTTGACTCTACGGTGGCGTGTGTGCGTGCGGCGTGGCCGTGCCCTTTGTGCTCGCCGCCAGGCTGCCTCGCCGCCATTGTAGTATTGCGCGATAACGCGTGTGCATCAAGATGGCAGGATCAAATCATCGATTAAAAATTTGGTATATCGGTAAAATAGTAACCAGTGTGGGCATTAATCGATTAATTTTTTTATCAATTAATTAATTTTATTAGTTTTAATCATATTCATAAAATTTTGATTAAATTAATCAAGATTAAAAAAGTAACTTTTAATCTGATTAGTTTTGTAAATTTTTAATTTTATTCGTTAAATTTGATTAATGATTAAAAAGTTAAGCGTGTCTTTTTCAATTTATTCAAGAATCCACTCGAAGCCAGGGCTGGGTGGACACCCACACCTCTACAGCCAGCAGGGTGTCGCAAAGAGGGGTCCCACACTTAGAAAAATTTTACGCCAATTTTATATGGAGCTGGGACTGAAATTTTGATCGAAATTGTATGAACCATCGACTTAGTCGAATTTTCGAGTGAAATTAGTATGGGGGCAGCAGTGCGATTTTTGAAAATCATACTAGCGGTTCGGCAGTAGAATATCAGAATTACTATGGAGTAATCTCCATAGCACGCAACTTTCTACTACCGAACCGCTCGTATGATTTTCAAAAATCGCACTGCTGGACTAGTATAATTTTTCAAAATGATTTTTTTTTCTTTATATTTGCATGCGGAAGGGTAGGTTTAGGGGTACCTCAGGGGTTCGAAAAATTTGCAATTTTTTCGCTAGGATGCACCGTTATCGAGATATTTAATAAATTATGTTTTTTAATAATTTTAGGAATTTATTTAATTTTTTTCTATGGATTCGTGAAATGGCCAATTCGAATGAGGCATTTCGCGAAATGGCCATTTCACGAATTGGCCTTTTCACGAATTGTTTTGGAAATGCCTAAAATCCCCATCTTTTTTTTAATTTTAACATGTTTTGAGTTTTTTATAATCGTAACCAAAAAAAGTAATTGAGTAATTGCAATTAACAAAAACTACGACAGAACCAAAATCGAAATTACAAAAATAAACTGTTGTTCCATACAAAACTGTTGTCCTACTCGACACAAATGTATGCACCGAGCTGAGCTAAGTTACTATGTTACCGATAGGCCAAATTTTTAATCGAAGATTTTGATCCTGCCATCTTGATGCACACGCGTTATCGCGCTATACTGCGCTCTATAGCGCAGTACTGCGCTCTACCGCGCTGTACTGCGCTATACCGTACTCTAGAGCGCAGTATAGCGCTATACTGCGCTGTACTGCGCTGTATATTATAGCGTCCGTTTGTTACGTCTTCCGCCTGGACTGGACAGAAGAACGACTGCAATGCGGACGACATCCTAAGATACCTCAGCATTGTTGTTCCATACAAAGGATGGCGGGCCTCTCCCGGTGAGGGTACAGGACTTTTTAAGGGGATGATCAGACCATCAAACTGAACAACTTTCTACATGCGACCAACATCGGAATCGGGACTTTAATAAGTAACATAATTTTTTTGTTGGTTCGGTGCATGCTGTGTTAAGCATACCAAAAAATTCTGTTATTAAAGACGTGCAATCTAGATTTTCTAATGTACTTACCTACTTAATGTCAAAAGGTTTTTTTATGTCATTGTTTTGTTAAACTAAATTAGCTAAGACACACGTAGTTAGGTGCCTACTCTGTGGACACACATTTAACTTTTATTTTGGACGATTATCTAACTACATTAGGTACTTACTTAAATATAAAATCTGGATGATTTTCTACTTAAGCTATTTTTCCATAAGATAAAATATTACTTTTAGCCGTGGTGGTCCAGTGGCGAGTAACCTTGCCTGCCATGCAGGACGCGATGGTTCGATCCCCGTCCAAGCCGACTCGTACCGCTCGTACCAATGATTTTTTCGGAATTTATGTACGATTTGTTACACTACTGGCTTGTGAAGGAAAACATCGTGAGGAAACCTGCATGCTTCAATTTCGAGGCATGTATTGTACCCACTGTCCATTATAAGTGGCGATGGGCTCACCCCCCGTCACACTGGACAGAGTTTCGGTAGGTAGGTACTACTGGTGAAACGTGGATGTTCTTAGGTTTCAGAATATCTCTGACTACCCCCTCGGGGAATATAGTCGTGAGCTTCGATCAAAATAAAATGAATGGATAGGCCTAAAGCGCGGTAAGTTGAAGCAAACTACTGGTGCACTTGGTACATACAAACTAGCGCCATTATCTGTCAAATCTAGGGCACTTTCATACAAGTGACAAGTAAAAATTTCATTTGTTTTGCCTCATTTTTCTGGTTTGAAATGTTCGCTTAAGGCCTATCCATTCATTTTATTTTGATCGAAGGTCGTGAGCATGCATGTAAAATATTTCTTTTATTAATACCGTCTACGAGTGTTCTACGACTAAGTTTTGTATGAAATTGACTACTCTGGAACCACCTAAAATAATGTTTCTCATTTTTAAGATATAATAATTATAATTACTTAGTTTTCTTTATTGTATTGATTGTGGAGGTAAGTACACCTAGGTATTTCCTTGTACCTAGTAAGTAGGTACCTAAATGTCTCAAAATGTTCCGAAATAAAATAAATGTTAGTATTGAACCGATGTTTGTATATCGTTGTCTAGTCATCATAATACAAGTCCAGGAGTGCGATTTTTGAATCTCATTCGGTGAGCTCAGCAGTTGAAAATGTCAAAATTACTATGGAGATACGCATCTTTCTGCTGCCGATTTTACTTTCAAAAATCGCACTCCTGAAGTATGATTTTTGAAAGTCAAATCAGCAGTAGAAAGATGCATATCTCCGTAGTAATTTTGACATTTTCAACAGCTGAGCTCACCGAATGAGATTCAAAAATCGCACTCCAGGCTAGATTTCTGTGTGACATCGACCAAGAGTTTTTTTTAAATTTTAATTTATAGAAAAAAATCAACTCGAAACCGTAAAACCGGAAAATAAAACCGATTTTTCTTTTATTAAGCCATCCTATCCGTACGCTATCCGCTATAAAGTATCATATAATACAAGTCCAGCATAGCTAGCATGCCGCAGTGATACAGCGCTATCACATCTTATCTCTCTTTCTATTTGCGTGCGAACGAACGAGATAAAAGACGTGATACAACCGTATCACGTGTAGCATACTACGAGGGCTAGCTAGATTTCTGTGTGACATCGACCAAGAGTTTTTTTTTAAATTTTAATTTATAGAAAAAAATCAACTCGAAACCGTAAAACCGGAAAATAAAACCGATTTTTCTTTTATTAAGTCATCCTATCCGTACGCTATCCGCTATAAAGATCCCTAACACAATGCCCATCGTAAATTCCGATAATGACCAACAGAAACCTACGCCGGCCGTCTCTAATGCGTCATTAACTCGTAAAGAAAGCATATAGCCATATGGCCCGAGTAGGGTTACCATTAAAAGCTTTTTTAATGAGACTGTCTGTAAGATAAGATACAAATACAAATACAAATAATTTATTAGGTTCATAATAACTAGGCATATTTAGGTACATGCATTTTTTGTTTTTTTTTAATGTAGTGTATGGTTGGCGCGCTGGTATCTATGCAGACAGAGTCTGAAGTACGATAACGAAAGTAAGATACTTACACAAGTAAAAAAAAATCCTTTATTAAATCTCAATAAGAACAGAACAACAAGCACATATCCAGGGGGGGGGGGGGATAGGTGGGATTTATCCCCCCCCCCCCCCCGAAATCCGAAAATTTGTATGGAACATTGATCACAGCTATGACTTTTTCATAGTTTTTCATGGAAAATCCCCCCCCCCCCCCCCCGAACCCGTAACGTATGTACGTATTACCGACTGCTCTCAAACGGTGAAGGAAAACATCGTGAGGAAACCTGCATATGCAGAAGAAGAAATTCTGATGTGAAGTCTACCAACCCGCATTGGGCACGCGTGGTGGACTAACGCCCAAACACTCTCCAAGAGGTTAAGCCTGTGCCCTGCAGTGGGACATATACAAGGTGTTACAAAACTACAAATAAACGTTTAAGGGGGTGGGTGGTGTAGATCATCAAACTGAACAACTTTCACTATGGGATCAATATCGAAATCGCGAAAAAAAATATTTATGTTCTATACTCTACAAATCGTCTAGAGCTAAAATATGTATGGGATATAATTTTTTTTTTTTCGCGATTTCGATGTTGGTCCCATAGAGAAAGTTGTTCAGTTTGACGGTCTAAACAACCCCCTTCAGAGTTTTAAAAATTTATTGTTACTTATGAAACACCTTGTAAGTATAGGCTGATGACGAAAAACAGAACATTGAAAAGCTAGCCTAAGCTCCTTCCTATACCTAGGTACCTACTGCATTCCAAATAGCAACAAAAATTTAAGACTATTTTTAATTACAGATACCTACCTAGAGATATTTGAAACACATAGGTACTCTCACTTATTCTTAGAATAGCTTTAGAACATCCGAGATAGTTATGTCGGATAGTACATCTTTCTGCTAAATAAATTATAATTATTTGCTTATCAGAATTGGCCAGAAAGCTAAGTAGGAATCGGAAAATCTCGTCGTCCTTATTTGGAATAAAGTATACAGGGTGAAATTGATATCATTAGCATCCTTTTAAACTAAGAGTCTGTCTACCCAGCATCAAACTGAACAACTTTTAATTACCTAAGTACTATGGGAGCAAACCAATCGGAGCAACAAAAAAATCAGCTGTCACATAGGTACTCGTACATTTGAGTCGTGTAGGCAGCGGCAGCGGGTGCAGTTTAGTATAGGACAGCTGATTTTTTTTTGCTCCGATTGGTTTGCTCCCATAGTAAAAGTTGTTCAGTTTGATGGGTATATAGACTCTTAGTTTAAAATTATGCTAATGATATCAATTTCACCCTGTAGATGTGACAACATACAAGTACCTGCACAATGATTAAAATCAGACAACATAATTACCTACAAGCATAGAGATCAGTTTCTAGATTGTTTCTGTAAAATTTTATTGACTTTAATTGGTTAGTGGCGTAGTAGGAGAGGCGCTCGTTGGCGTAGTGGAGCTTCGGTATTGGAAACGATCACCGAAGTCATGGTGTCCCATCCCATACAAATGACATTTTTGTTAAAATAATGGCAATATATGGCGTTATGGTATCGAATCGTAATTAATGTTTACGTAAAAGTGTAAATTGTTACTAAAAATACATGATCTGACTACAAAAAAATCTCATGAGCCTCGGAAAATCAAGCAATTTACTTTGCCCGAAGACTGCCCGCGTTACGGCAGTCGCGTTCCATTGTTTGACGTTGGGCATCTGTACTGTATAGTATTATATAATTCAGGTCCGGTCAGTCTTTGGATGGGTGACCGTTTAGTGGTATTTCATCTCTAGCGTCTCTGTGCTTCGGAAGGCACGTAAACTGTTGGTCCCGGATATTTCCCTCAGATGGAGGTGTAACTATTCGTTAAGAGAATTTTATTCCGAGAGCGAAAATGAGCGCTGCATACAAACGTATTATGGTGATATTTTCAATACTAACCAATTAAAGTCAATGAAATTTTGCAGAAACAATCTAGAAACAAATCTCTATGCTTCTATGGAGTCAGATTTTTGTTAAATTATACAGTTTCAATGCTAGGATTAATTTAAGATTTGTATGGAAATCTTTGAGGCACCGTAACTTGAAAACTATACATTTTAACGAAAATCTGACTCCATACAAGCATAAAAATTTGTTTCTAGATTGTTTCTGCAAAATTTCATTGACTTTAATTGGTTAGTATTGAAAATATAACCATAGTACGTTTGTATGGAGCGCGCTCCGAATAATATAGCCTAGCCAGGTCAGAGGCCTATGGCGGCTTGAAAATTCCCTGACAGCAAGTTGACCATTAACTTGCCTCCACCAACCCGCACTGGGCCCGCGTGGTGGAGTGTATGGCCCACTTCATCTCACCCTTATTTCGTAAGAGGAGGCCTTTGCCCAGCAGTGGGATCCTACAGGCTATAATTTTTTTTAAAATATTTCCAGACATCGTTTGTGTGGAGCGCGCTCCGAATTATACAGGGTGAAATTGATATCATTAGCATCCTTTTAAACTAAGATTCTACCCATCAAACTGAACAACTTTTACTATGGGAGCAAACCAATCGGAACAAAAAAAAAATCTGCTGTCTCATACTAAACTGCACCCGCCGCTGCTGCCTACACGACTAAAATGTAGGTAAAGGACAGTAGTTTTTTTTGTTGCTCCAATTGGTTTGCTCCCATAGTAAAAGTTGTTCAGTTTGATGGGTAGACTCTTAGTTTAAAAGGATGCTAATGATATCGATTTCAACCTGTATACCCTTAAAGCTCTTCAAGTGAGATAGAGTGAACAGACATCGCCAGCGTCGAAGAGTTATTTCGTTTAACGAGAAATAGACAGGGATATGCAGAGCTGACTGCCAACCTCCAGTAATGAAGAGGAACCCGAAGAAGAAGAAGTGAGACTCTGCACTAAAAGAGTAGATAACGGTGACAGCAGGAACTAAATATTTTAGTACAAATTGTAGGTCGGTCTTGCCAGCTTATGCGTGATTTTGACGTTCTTGCGTGGAGGCAGCGCCCTCGTTTATTTTCTACTCTTTTATGTCGCACAGTAAGGATAATCTGAAAACCGATTAACCACGATTTTTTTTCCGATCCCCCAAATTTGATCATAGCATCACACTCATTGTCTTACATACATAAGAAAAGAAAGCATAGGTACAGCATTGAGGTACTATGTTAACTAGAGAAGCTACCGAGAAGTAATGTTTTGTAGCACGCGTTAGGGTGCACGCGCTCTAACTCACTTAGCCTGTGCCAGGCGCTCGTCGCCCAGCACGCGCCCCACACTGCTCTGCCGCCCTTATCATAATCAGCGCAATCGACATTTTTGGCAAAATTGAGTTATGGGCATATTTGGAATCAGCGTAAAGCGATCTACAAGCATAACTGATCCAATTTTTGATTTTCTTATTTTAAATGTGGTTTTTTGATAAGCAAATTTGTCGCACTTGCAAACTTTCCATAGGTATACTAAACATATACCACGTGATAGCCATTATGATACTTAATTTAGTAAGTCATTCAAAAGGTTCTTCACACTTACTAATAATAAGCACCGGAATATCGCATGCGGTTGTTTTGCCTAGGATTGTCACAGTTAACAATAATAATAATTTCTAAGCATAATCAACGCACTTGACTGTTACGTTACTCTTGGTGGTAACTTATAGATAATTTACTTAACCTCTACTAGTCATAAACATCATATTTGAGTAGATGCGATTGTTATGTTTAGAATTTATTTGCTTAGACAAAAAATATTACTAATCATAAACATTGATCCTAAACATTACCAACGCAACTAGCGCAAGTTCAATTATTATACCTGGGAATCAATAGCAGAGGGAGCAAATACGTTGGCAAATACGTTCGTTATGACTAGTAAGACGGTCACTTACATAATATGAGACGAAATAAAAAAAACTTGCCCTCTTTAAATAAACCTTGTAATTTACCCGCATCAGCCAAAAAATGAGAAAAAGAGAAAGTTACTATCCTATGTTTTATTTCTGTTCATAAACTTTCATACATATAAAGTTTTATCAAAATCGGTACAGCAGTTTTTGAGTCATCATCATCTCAGCCGCTGGACGTCCACTGCAGGACATAGGCCTCCCCCAAGGATCGCCATAACGACCGGTCCTGCGCTGCCCTCATCCAACGTTTTCCCGCCGCCTTCACCAGGTCGTCGGTCCACCCTACGCTGCGCTTTCCGGTACGCGGCCGCCACTCGAGAACCATCTTCAAAGTTGGACCTACCTAACTGAATAGTTTGTCTCAGGTAAACATAATCGTCAAAAACTTCGAGCGCAGAGTTTCCAATCGTTACAGGAGTGGGTTCAACATGGACATTTGATATGATCTTTGTCTTGTCCATGTTCATCTTCAGACCAACTTGTTCGGAGGCTCTGCTAATATCATCGAGCATTCAACTGAGCTCTTCTATAGTCTCCGCCATGATGACTATATCATCGGCAAACCGAAGGTGACTTATGTACTCGCCGTTTATGTTGATGCCTAGCCCTTTCCAGTCCAGAACCTTGAAAACATCTTCCAGTGCAGCGGTAAACAGTTTCGGAGATATAAAGTCTCACTGCCTCACACCTCGCTGCATTAGGATAAGTTTCGAGTTCTGGTACTGTAGTCGAACTGACATAGACATGCGTTTTTGTACAAGCATTTTAGCACCTCGATGTACCTACCGTTAGTCTACTTGGTATCGCTGAAGAGACTGCAGTACAGCCCAAGTCTCAATCGAATCAAAGGCTTTCTCGTAGTCCACGTACGCCAAGCAAAGGGGTAGGTTATACTCTTCGGTCTTCTTTATCACCTGCCGGAGCGTATGTATGTGGTCCACGGTGCTAAAACCCCTTCGAAAACCCCCGCCGGCCTGTTCGGGAGGCTGCAAGTCGTCGAACCTGCGCGTGAGATAGTTCGTAATGACTCTCGAAAACAGCTTGTAGACATGGCTAAGAAGGGAGATGGACCTATAGTTCTTCAGCAGGGCATTATCACCCTTTATGAAGAAGAGCACCACCAGACTTCTGTTCCATGCCTGCGGCGTATTTCCCTCGAGTATGACGGAATCGAACAGTTTCTGAAGGGCCTTCAGAACCGGTTTTCCACCCGCCTTCAGAAGCTCGGCCGTAATAGCGTCATCACCCGGTGCCTTGTTGTTTTAGCCTAATTTGTAGCGGGTCTCCGTGTTGACGTGTATAACTGTCCATAGAATTTCTCAACCTCTCTCAGAAGCTCAGGCTTCAACGATACGATTCTGCCATCCTCAGTTATCAGCTTTGATAGCTGGCTTTGCCCAATAGACAGATCCTTTGCGAAGACTTTGGAGCCTTTGTTCCGCTCTATAGCCTCCCTAATACGCTCGGTGTTAAACCGACGCAGGTCGCAAGTTACAGACTTTGAAATCTGCATTATTATTGAGCTTCCGGTACCTATTCGCATCATCTGAAGACTGCAGAATCATCTCGCGCCTTTCCTCCATGAGGATACTTTCAGGAGATACTTTCATTGTTTGAAGGATACTTTCTTTGTTTGTTAATTTTTTTGCTGATGCGACAAAATTACAAGGTTTATTTAAAGAGGAGGTGTTTTTCTTATTTCATCTCATATTATGTAACCTTGACCGTTACCTTCTTACTAGTCATAAAGAACGTATTTGCCAACGTATTTGCTCCCTCTGCTATTGATTCCCTAATAATCGCACTTGCGCTAGTTGCGTTGGTGATGTCTAGGACATATTAATTGATTTATAATATTTATCCTAGGCATAAGTGACGTAATTGCATTTCCTAGACATAAGCCACGCAATTGTAACACATGCGATGGTTATGCTTAGGAAATAAAGACAAATTAATCTATGTTTACAATTCTAAACAACATTTTGGGGTTTATTTATATGAAACATTATTATTTAAGAAAAATGAATATAGCAAAAAGAAAGTTCATAGCCTGTTCTATATAGTCGATAACTAAAAAATAATAAATGTCTGCTAGTATTTTAAGAGTAAACAAAAAACGAAAAAAAAACTTTAGGCGCCATTTTCTCGAATTCTCCCTCCATGCAAGTGCGTTGATTATGATAAGAACGGCAGTGCTGATCATGGTGCACAGATTTTGTTCGCGATGTCTGCTCTATACATAATTACTCAATGAGGTACAGGGTAAATTTGATATCACTGCGGATAACTTCAGCATGTACCTATTCTACTCATCAAACTGAACAACTTTCACTATGGAGCTAACTTCGAAATCGCGAAAAAAAAATCAGCTGTCCCATACATTTGAGTCGAATAGAAACTGTATTTTTTTATGGGACAGCCTAAGTTTTTATATGTAGATGCGTTGTCTGCGCACCAAAATGGCAACAAAAAAGCAAGGTAATTGCCCGGCTTTCACATAGTCAGGCGCCGTCTAGTGTACGGGCTACACGTCACTATCTCGCGCCATTTTAAAGTGCAGTGATGTTAGTGTATGACGCGTCTATTTGTAAAACGTCATTGGGGACAGCTGATTTTTTTTTCGCGATTTCGAAGTTGGCTCCATAGTGAAAGTTGTTCAGTTTGATGAGTAGAATACATGCTGAAGTTATCCGCAGTGATATAAAACGTATCCTGTACCTATACTTTCTTTTCTTATGTATGTAAGTCAATGAGTGTGATGGGAGTCTGTAGGATAGGCATATGACGCGAGTAGGCTTACCATAAAAGATCTTCTAGTGAGACTATCTGCAAGATTATTCACAAGTAAAAAAACCAGGATATTTGCCGATCCTTCAGATTCGACCTTATCATCACTATTTAAATAGGTAATTAGATACTTACATACAAACTTAAACTCGTAAAGAAAGCATAATAGTCATATGCCCGAGTAGGGTTACCATTAATAGTAGATTACACACCGAGGACAGGAAAGTAAGAAAGGTCTCAGATCTCATGTAATTGTTGACCGAGGCGAAGCCGAAGCATATACTATTTTTCCGCTCAACTGAGGTGGAAAGCGGCAACTTCGTTTAGCGCAGCAGGACGACAATTGACGCTTTCCGTCGGTTGGGAGAAAAAGCTGTTCTTTTCTATTGAAACTTTTACGGACCATCTATAACAGTGGTTCTTAACCTTCTAGTGATGGGGGACCATTTGAAAAAAAAATGTCTTGCTACGGACCACCAACTATTTGGAGGTAATATAATTTATTACTAGAAAATATTTAAGGGTGTATTCAGATGATGAAACTTTTCCTGAGGAACATTTTTCATTGAGCTGACTGAACTGATCAAACAACTCTTTGTTTATTTTACTTCCTTTCTAAGTTCGTACAAACTCAATAGCCTGTTTTCTTTGGAAAACCATTGGATGGATTCTTTTTTAATCAAAGCTTTGCAGCTTATAGACGCTAGCTTACACTACAGCTAAGACTATAGCTAGAACGAGCATAGCGCTTCATTGCACGTCGTCGATTAGTTATCATTTATTTAATAATTGTATGCTGACTTCGCGGACCACTTCGGTTGGTCTCAGGGACCACCAGTGGTCCGCGGACCACCGGTTAAGAACCACTGATCTATAAGATGGGATAGATTACAAGAAATCAACAAGAATCAACAAGAAAGGCAAATCTGAAGACCGATTCGACAACAACAATTACCAACATTCAAACAATCAAATATTAATTTTTAGATTCTTACATTAATTTTGTAAAGCAAACATACCTACAGCCATATTAATAGCCCGTGTAGGTGCACCATTAAAATCTCTGCAAATCAAAATTTAAAATTTAAATTATGTATTTGCAACATGATTTTCATTAACATAAATTATAAACTAATAATTACACACAATCGGTAGCTACCTACAATTTATGCACATTGATTGGTCTTAACTACTTTTAACAGTAAGCATAAGTTGAACCATGTTCCCCACTTTAGGCTAGCCTGAAACTTAGGGACCGGGAACTTGGGGAGAAGCAGTCCTCATTAATGAAAAGTCCGGAAAATCCGGAAAGTCTCAATTATCGGTAAATACATGTTCACCTAATCGAACGCGAAATAAGTAATAAAACACCCAATATCAGATAGAATAGCACTGCTTTATCAAAATAAACCTCATTATAGGCTGACGCTACGCAGAATGGGAATTACGCAAGACCCTTATCGGAAAAACAAATCGGAAAACCGAGATTTTTCATTAGCCGACATATTTCCCGCCAGAATCCACGTCAGACCTGTCAAATTGGATAATTAAAAAAGTAAAAAAAAAAGTTAAACACGTTCCGTTTTACTTATAATGAGGTTAAGACCCAAATTCACCGCCTTTTTTCGGTTTATAAGTGGCCAGGATAATGAATGAGAGAGACGTAGGGATCTGATTGTGTGCGAGGAAGATAGCGAGATTGTGTACTTTCCCTTATAGATTTGCTGAAAGCTGTAGGTACGTTTAGTTTTCAGTACCGGAGAGGCTGTCGGCAAGAGTGCTTGTGTTGGAATTTGAACGCGCTGTAAATTTTCCGCAATTTTCTTATGTGATTTTTCAATCGAAGGGTCGCTATGGCCCCCAGGGGAGGGATTTGGGCCGATAATGCCGGCTCACAGTGCTGTTTATAAGTATTACAAATAAAGTGGTAAAGATTTCTCAAATAAAAACATTAAATCGACAGGTATTGAAAGGATTGGTTCATAAAATTCGCAATAAAAATTCCTATTGTGATTTGAAAAAAGTGTAGTGTCATGTGAGATTTTGAATTTAGAACTCGGAAGTTCCGGCGAAGGTAAGCTTCTTCTTTTTTTAGTGACGTTAATAGTGACGTCAATTAAAAATAAATAGCCGTTATTTTATAACGGTTTATTTGATAGCGTTGAGATATATCATTAGTTCGAGACATGAAGGTTACCGTGATAGATAACATTGAACAAACAGACGGAGTTTTTAGCTGTTAGGAAAACAAGAACGTTCTATTTATTTTTGTTATGAAATCAGAATTAGTTATTTCTTTTGCCGTAGTTTTAAATTATAACTCTGTTAAGAGGCTCCCTATAGGTAAACGCAGCACCGGGGCTATATTTTGCTGGTTTTTAGAAGCTATCTTCTCGTTAATTGAAAGACATAGAAATTATTGAAAAGTGTAGCAATGATGTTCAACATCTCGGCTGTATTTGCTATAGATCATATTTCTTATTTTTCTATAAAATACATATGAAACCTGTGTTCAAAGGAAAGCCAAAATATTGGTAAAATATGTATTAGGTATGTGCATCTATATTTTTTAAATTGAAGTCACTTTTACTTGAGACACACACCTTTGTGTAGACAATATTAAGTAAGATCTGCAATTGTTTTTTTTTTTAAATTTACCTAAGACCAATATTTAATCAATCAATCAATCAAATTATTTATTTCAGAACATAAATTCCATATTGTAGGTATGTCACAAGTTACAGTTAATTTCATTGTTAGTATTGCTTACTCACTAAGTTAGTATATCAAAATTCAATTCATAATATTGTAATAATGCAAAATGTCAAAAACTAGTGGTCAAAACTGTAAACAATGTCAAAATTTGATAAAGAAATAAGTAGTCTCACCTCATTAAGAATTATTAAAATAAAATAAGTACATTACAAATTTACAAAATTGAGAAAAGTGCAGTTCAACTATCATTATCATCATTATATTGAGTAGGTATATTACATTGGGTAGTACAGCGTTATATTTTATTGTTAAAACCTACCCCACCAGTACCGTAGACCAGTGGTGGGCAATGGGACACTCGTGCTTACCACCGACCACCTTCAGGATACTGTTGGTGCTGCCGTGAACTCTGTTCATTAGAGATGCCACTTTCTTGCGCATTATCGCGTGAAACCCGTCAGTACGCGCCTCGGCGAACATACCGGACGCACTGCAGAAGCGCGGCAGCCTCAAAAGCAACCTGAAAGCATTGTTATACTGGACACGTAGGGCGCTGTAGGCCTTCTGCGTATATCTTACCCATAGGCTGCTCGTATAAAAAGATTGACAGAAGGCTTTAAAAAGGGTAATTTTAACCTGTTCTGTGCACCGAGCAAACCTGCGGGCGAGCATATTGCTTCTGACCGCCAGCGCCCTACGTTCCCGCTCTATATCTTGGTCATCCCTCAGGTCCACTGAAACTATGTGTCCCAGGTATTTGAACCGTTCGACTCTCTCCAGAGCAGTTCCATACAGTTTGACAGGCGGCACTACCTGTGGAGCGCTGTTACCTGCGGCGAACACTAGGAGCTCACTCTTTTTGGTGTTGTACTTCAACCCATGAGTTTCAGCGTAAGTTTCGCACGCTAGCAACAGTCTCCTGAGCGCACTGACCGATGGGCTCAACAGCACCATGTCGTCCGCGTAGCTGATGTTATTGATGTTAGTACCATCAACAGAGCATCCCGCGTGCATGCTGCTGAGCTCACGGATCAACTGGTCCATGTACAGGTTGAAGAGCTTTGGAGACGTCAGCCCCCCCTGCCTCACGCCGCACTCCAACCTGTACTCCACCGAACACTCACCCGCCCATCGCACACAGTTGACCTGATTTTCGTACCAGTGTCCGAAGATGTCAATGACCTCCGACGGGAGATTCATCCCCTTCATCTTGTCCCATAGTACCGGGTAGGACACCAGATCGAACGCTTTAGATAGGTCCAAAAAGCATGCGTATACATCGGTACTTCTGTCTGTATAGTACCTGACGGTGTGCTTGAGCGCCAGGATCGCACTTTCAGTTGATAAACCCGCTCTGAACCCGAACTGGGCATCATGTAGGCATATATGCTTATCCAACTGCTTATCAAGCACTCCGTCCAGCACCTTCGCCGTGATAGTTGCTAGTGAGTTAATTAGATAATTGTTAAATTTGGTACGAATACTAATGATTTTAGAATGTGATTTCCTTGGATTAGAAGGCACCACAGTGACATAATGAAGGACAAGCCAGTCAAAAATAGGTATACCTACTAAAATGACGTAGTTTAGTAGAGGTGAGGCGGCTCTGAAAGAGTCAAGGTTGTTCGGTCAGGGAAACCTCTTAATGTATATTGTTTGAACGTTTTTCTGTTTGACTTTAGGCTATGTTTACTTTAATCTGTTATCAATTTTAAACGTTAAGAGGATATAATGCGGAGCGCGCTCCATACAAACGAAGTCTGGTTATGTTTTCAATATTAACCAATTAAAGTCTTTGAAAATGTCTGGCTTTTCGGTGAAGGGAAACTTCGTGAGGAAACCTGCATGCTTCAATTTCGAGGCATGTATTGTAGGTAGCCACTGTCCATTATAAGTGGCGTCGGGCTCACCCCCCGTCACACTGGACGGTACTACTGGTGAAACGTGAATGTTCTGATGTTTCAGAATATCTCTGACTACCCCCCTCGGGGAATATAGTCGTGAGCATATTTATGCTTTAATTCGTTAGTATTGAATGCAACCAGACTTCGTTTATATGGAGCGCGCGCGTTCCGAATTATATTCCCTTAAAGGATAGGCGAGTACCTACCGTTTTTTTCCATACAATCGTATTCCCGTTTCTTCCCTGGATAATGACACTATGGAGCACACATTTTTTTACCATACCATCTATGTTATCTCTGCTATGTCCCTATGTTTTGCTTTTTTGCATTATTTAATTACTGTATGAACTAATTTTACCGTCCGTTTTCAGACATCCAGCAAACAAAGACGATTATATAAACAAAAAAAAAACTGGCCAAGTGCGTGTCGGGCCACGCGCAAGGTAGGGTTCCGTAGTTGCCCGTCACAATATACGAACTTAGAAGGGGGCTTTTTGTTTTATACTACGGTTTGACGGCTAATAAAGTCTAAAAAGTAAATTTTTTAAGTTGGTCGACTATTACTCGTTAACTTGTAAAGCTAACTTAGCGGTGATAGTTTTCCTTTTAATTTCATTATATACACTACTGCCATGAATTTTTTCACATATCTAGAAACAACCGTTTAGCTGGCAGAGGCGGGGGGGGGGGGACACTCGACTCTAACAAAAATTAGCACCTTAAAGCTTAATATTTCGCTAACGGATCCCTAAATCGAAAAATGGTTTTCCCACACCCACCGTATTTTTAAAAGACCTATCCAACGATACCCCACACCATGGGATAGACAAGAAAAAAAATTTCATCCCCACTTCACGGGTAGGGGAGGTACCCTAAAACAAAATATTTTTCAAAATTTTATTTTACCACTTTCTTGGCGTGATTAATATGTGTACCTATGCCAAATTACAGCTTTCTAGTACTAAGCGTCTCTGAGCTAAGCCGCGGACAGACGGACGGACGGACGGACGGACGGACGGACATGGCGAAACTATAAGGGTTCCTTGTTGACTTCGGAACCCTAAAAAGCAAAACATACAGACATTGCCAACGTCTTTCTCATATTATTAATGCTGTTTTCGTCGATTTTATGTAGTAGTCAGAAGTCTAGGGAGCAGTCCCTAACGCCATGGGACCACCACCCGGTAATGGGTCAACCCACCGGGTCCACGGGTAACGACTCCATAAAATTGGTCCGAGCTGCAGTAGTCTCTTTCGCACTCTAGTCGGTGGGGTGTATGAGTTGGGTGGATCGGACAAATATGTCGGAAAAGTGACCTATTCTCCAAATTAGCATTTCAGCACGCCTATCCTCTTAAATACAGTACCTACATAAGCAACCAACATCATTTATAATACGAGCAATTATAGTACCATAGTAAAAATGGAGATAGTACACAGGTATCTGCAGCGGTATCTTAAATTTATCTTAATAAGTAAGTACATACATAAACTCACGACCTTACGGTCGTGACGGTCGTAAGTGACGTTACGGTCGTCCCTTTTGGGGTGGTCAGAAACATTGCTGCAACTAACAATATACTTTTCACCTCACAAGCTCGGAAAGATTCTGTTTATCATTCGAAATCTGAGTGCAAAAGTGCATTTTATCCGCTAGCGTGGAAAGAGTTTTTGAAATTCGAATCTGTCTATTCAATATTTGTACATACCGCCAATCCACTGAAAATGCTTAGTAACTATTTCATGACACTGGCCAGCACAATAATAAAAACTTTTTGAAATGTTCTTTTTAGCAATTCACTTTTTTTCCTCGCTGTTGTGAGGTGAAAAATTGTGTTTTTAGCTCGGCTGCAAAGTTATTCTGCGTCTTGTACCTTTGAAACCTTCGCTAAGCGCTCAGGATTCTATTATTTGAACCACTCGCTTCGCTCGTGGCTCAATCCTAGAATCCTTCGCTTGCTCAGGTTTCAATAAAAGTACTCGCGCCAAAAAGCAACTTTGCAGCCTAGCATAACAAATAACTATAGTTGTAGCAATGCTCACATTTAGCTATTCTTCTTCTTATCGAGTGGGCTGCTAGAAGTGTAAATGAAGCTCAAAAAGTGGCACCAAAAAAAGTGTACCGTGTTCTAAATTTGTTCTCTAAAAACTGTACCTAGCCGCCAAAACTCATACAAAATGTCATTTTTCATTGGGTGCCAACATTGACCTCCTATACTAGACCCACAGTGTCATATAAAATCTTAGCAAATTTTTGTGCACATTGACGGAAAAAACCGCACAAATTATGTATGCATGCTGCTGGTTGTCACTAATACGTTGTATTTGATTCATAAACATAGTCGTATTTCGCTTGTTAACTGTCAGCTAGTACAAAAAAGAGCTCATCCGAGCTCTTTTGGTTGTGCCATTTTTCGAACGTTTATTGTGAGTCTAGTTTGTATATAAGATGTCTATGGGTGCCAAAAATTCTTTCGATTTTGTTTAGAGTTACTCTTCTATAGACGTCGTTTTTATGTAACGACTACTACCACCAGAGATAGTAGCCGGGACCAACAGCTTAACGTGCCATCCGAAGCACGGAATCATCTTTCTTTTCAGACAATCAGGTGATTCAGCCTGCAATGTCCTAACCAACTGGGGAAAAACGCACAAAGTTACATTTCACTAGGTGCCCCCCGTGGGAATCGAACCCACGACCTCCGTGTCAAGAGCCCAATGCTCTTAACCATTAGACCACGGAGGCAGATTATTTAAGTTTCAGGATAGGATGACGTCGTGTCAAGTGGTGAGAGGTGGCTAGCCTTTCACCTACATAGACCCTGCTTAAGAACACCCGTTACACCGATACCGCGTATGCTACAATAGTAACAGTTGTTCAGTTTGATGGGTAGATTATGTGGTTTAAATTTTAAGAGGATCCCATAGGTAAACGCACGGCCGGGCCATATTTTGCTGGTTTTTAGAAGCTATCTTCTCGTAATTTGAAAGACATACAAATGATTGAAAAGTGTAGCAATTATCTTCAACATCTCGGCTTTATTTGCTATAGATCATATTTCTTATTTTTCTATAAAACACATATGAAACCTGTGTTTAAAGGAAAGCCTAAATATTGGAAAAAATCTGTACTATGTGCATCTAATGTTTAAGTTGAAGTCACTTTTACTTGAGACACACCTTTGTGTAGACAACATCAAGATCTGAAATTGCTATTTAATGAGTTAATTAGAAAATTGTTAGATTTGGTGCGAATTCTTATGATTTTAGAATGTGATTTCCTCGGGTTAGAAGGCACCACAGTGACATAATGATGGACATAGGTATACCTACTAAAATGACGTAGGTAGTTTAGTAGAAGTGAGGCGGCTCTGAAAGTGTCAAGGTCGTTCGGTCAGGGAAACCTCTTAATGATACTTTTCCTAACACCCTGTATAGGAGGGTACCTACTATACAAAATAATATGTAGATAGGCCACGAATTCTTCAATTTCAGAATTTATCCGGTTCCTCCAGCTCCCATCCTTGTCTTGACACGTAACAACTGTTTAATCTATCAATGTGAGCTCACCCTACGAATAAGAATGTATAGAAGTGTAAATGAAGCTCAAAAAGTGGCACCAAAAAAAGTGTACCGTGTTCGAAATTTGTTCTTTAAAAACTGTACCTAGCCGCCAAAACTCATACAAAATGTCATTTTTCATTGGGTGCCAAAAATTATTTCGATTTTGTTAAGAGTTACTTCTCCTATAGTTATTCTCATTCGTAGAGCTCACCCCATAGACAAGACAATAAGTGCGTTCACACACGATGACGCATTGGCGGAGCGGCAGACGTCATCGTCAGTCCATAGAACCACAGACGGTACGTCAATCCGTCACCGTGTGTGTTTCTACCACAGACTTAAAAGAAGAACCAGACGTAATGTCGTCTAATCATGAGTGAAGCACCCATTTCTTTTGTGTGCGTGCTGTCACGCGGTTCATAAGGTGACGGGTTGTAGCACCTGCGCCTAGAGCTAGTGCATCTGTGTGAGTGCAGGATCCTTGTAGAACAAACGAGATTGTTTTACCTTGCATGCTTCACATCTTTTTAGTGCAATATTCGGTCCGTATTTCTTTCAAGTCCGTGGTTTCTACATGCGGTTTCAATACAACTCCTTGCTTCACAAATGACGGACTGACGGACGTCTGTCGCTCCGTCAATGCGTCATTGTGTGCGATCCAACTAAGCCACAAAGACACCGCATTCAACGATTGCCATAGATGAAAATTTTTTCGCTTACGCTAGTAGACCGAATATCAGTGTAACCGGGTATGAGATAGCGAATTATATGAAGTGACATCTCGGAGTCAGGTGGTTGTCCCATACAATTTATATGAAGTGACATTTCGGAGTCAGATGGCCGAAGTACAAAAAAGTGGATACCTCGATAAGGACAGCAATAAGTAGTGGTCTCCTTTTTTAACTAGAGCGAATTTGCTATGTGCATCTCTTACTGAGTGATATGACAAGACACGTGCTTCCTTCTAGTGCCTTCTCTTTCTACGCCTGCTACCTATTCTATGGCAGCATCCGCACAATTGTCTATGTCTATGTCTCACCCTAACAGAAAACGAAAATAAACAACGAATAGCAAATACTCTGATATGTTTGTTTCTTATTCCCTTTCGCTAGTTACTTTGTTTGTTTACGTCGAGATACGGTTAATGGATGAATAGCGAAGGTGACCCGTTTTCCGTTGCTCTTTCATTTTGTACTCGTTTTCATTTGATTATCTTTCCTGTTAGTAGTCACGGACCTGAAAAAAAGACGGACCGAATATTGCACTAAAAAGATGTGAGCCTACAGGACAGTCGCTATAATATGTTGATGTACTCTTCTAACGCATGCAAGTTGCTAATCGCTTCTTCTCACTCGCACGCAGGAAAGAGACGTGCTTATGTAATTTTGCGTGCGTAAGAAGAGTACAGCAACATAGGGGAAAGGTGTACAAGATGATCCCCTTAAGGGAAAATGCTCGTAGTTTAAAAAATATTCGGTTTAATGCTGAAGTTTAAGCGATTAATGATAGCAAGTTTATCTGTCTACCTGTTATCATACTCAAAATGTTGAATTTAGTGTTATTTCATTATAATATTTAAATTTTTCTAAAACCCTACGAAAGGATCATCTTGGACACCCCGGTGTCCAAGATGATCCCTAGGGTATGGGCAAGATGATCATGCCCCTTTTTAAGGAAAATTATATGTTTTTGTGGAATTAAATGTTATCTCAAAGAACTAGTCTCAAGCTGAGCCAGCCTTCTTAATACTCACAAAATAAGTAATAACAACCATTATTATAATAAAATCAATCGTATAGTGTATAATTTTAGCAAGATTCTAAAATACCGTACTTAATCTCATACACCCGAGAACAGGATCATCTTGCCCCAATTTCAACTTTTTTAGTCTTTGTTCGATAACATAATTTTTATGCTTTCTGTTGTTACCATACCATTCAAAATACTAAATAGGGGCATTATATAAAGCCACTTACACAACAATCTTTGTTATTGACTGCCTAGATCAAAAGTTACCTAAGCTTAAAATCAATCCTACCTTAGATCAAAGTCACAAAATTTATGTTTTTTTCCATAAAAATTTACTCGTCTGTCACATCGCCATGACGAATTCACTGATGCGAGCGATATCGGGGGCTACGTTTTACCAAACAAAACAACTAGATAGGGTTTATAGTTTCGCTGCAATTGAGAGGGATCATCTTACCTCAAGGGATCATCTCGTACACCTTTCCCCTATTATAGCGCAAGTCTGTGACGGGCCCTAAGGTGAGGTGTTTGTATTTATTTTATTTATATATTTATTTACTACTCATTTAAAATATTCAAATTTACCAGGAGAGCAGACGTGTATAAGAGGTCGAACTTCCTTGGAGCCTATATTATATAAATTATATTACAAGTCCCACAGAAATCAGTGGTGGATCTTACAAAACTCCCAGAATTAAATTCGATCCACTGGTGGAGCCTATTAATACATTCAAGTATCAAAGGATCCACTGAGCCTAATGGTGGATCACAGTGAACTTCAGCGTCCTATTCAATCCACTGGTGGATCGAGATAGTGGAGCCTACAGGACAGAGGGAATGTGACACTAGGGTTGAACTACACCAGGCAGCACAGCATCGCATTTTTCCGTCGCTCCATCCTTTTCTGTCACTCAGGAACGTCATTTGCTAGAGCATATAAGATAGACGGAATGGAACAGCACGGAACAGCACGCCGCGTGCGATCGCGTTCCGTCTATCTTACATGCTCTAGCAAATGACGTTCCTGCGACAGAAAAGGATGGAGCGACGGAAAAATGCGTTGCTGTTGCTGCCTGGTGTAGTTCAACCCTAAAAAGATGTGAAGCATGCAAGGTCCTACATTTTCGTTTGATACACTCACACAAATGCACCAAATCTAGGCGCAGGTCCTTTTTTTCAGGTCCGTGGGTATAGCATAGCATAAGCATAAGCATTGCCACCACTGGCTTTTCGGTGAAGGAAAACATCGTGAGGAAACCTGCATGCTTCAATTTCGAGGCATGTATTGTACCCACTGTCCATTAAAGTGGCGACGGGCTCACCCCCCGTCACACTGGACAGAGCTTTTCGGTGAAGGAAAACATCGTGAGGAAACCTGCATGCTTCAATTTCGAGGCATGTATTGTACCCACTGTCCATTAAAGTGGCGACGGGCTCACCCCCCGTCACACTGGACAGAGTCTCGGTACTACTGGTGAATCGTGGATGTTCTGAGGTTTCAGAATATCTCTGACTACCCCCTCGGGGAATATAGTCGTGAGCATTATGCTATGCTTTATGGAACCCTAGAAGCCCCTGACTCGCGCTTGACCTTTTTATCTCCAGCCACGAGAGGCAATAATGTTAGGTGAGGAATCGGATAACCTCTTCGACCTTCAGAGTTCCATGATTTGAATTTTATTCTGAATTCTTTTGTCGGTTCAATGACATCTCAACACGTCTAGTATGATTCTCTACTAGCCCGCGACTTGGCTCTTTTCCTTACTAGGTACATGAGTTTACATGACGCAGCAAGCGCCGCTGTCGCTCTTATCGAAAAACGCGAGAACCATTGATTTAATTAAAAGTGGAGAACAGGGTTTTTTCTAAGCAGCTAAGGCGCGCGCGCGCGTCTAAAGAAATCATACTAGACGTGCTGATCTCTGCCCCCTCCTCTGGCGACTGCGTTGACATTGAAAACAAAAATACTTATTTAAAAAAATACAAATAAACATTTAGGTAAGGGGTGGTTTAGACCATCAAACTGAACAACTTTCACTATGGGACCAATATCGAAATCGCGAGAAAAAAATGATGTTCATATTCTACAAATCGACTATAGAGCTAAAATATGTAAGTATGGGATATCAGATTTTTTTTTCGCGATTTCGATGTTGGTCCCATAGAGAAGGTTGTTCAGTTTGACGGTCTTAACAGTAGATTTTTATTTTGCTCCCATAGAAAAATTGTTCAGTTTGATGGGTAGACTCTTAGTTTAAAAAGAAGCTATAATGATATAAATTTCCTCAGAACATCCACGTTTCACCAGTATTACCGAAACTCTGTCCAGTGTGACGGATGTGTGTGTGGATGTTCTGAGGTTTCAGAATATCTCTGACTACCCCCTCGGGGAATATATTCGTGAGCATATGCTTATGCTTATAATATCAATTTCACTGTATAAAAAGCATAGCATATGCTCACGACTATATTCCCGGGGGGTAGTCAGAGATATTCTGAAATCTCAGAACATCCACGTTTCACCAGTAGTACCGAAAATCTGTCCAGTGTGACGGGGGGTGAGCCCGCACTGTATAAAAAGGGGATGATTAATAGGACTGTTTATTAAATAAGTTTTAACACAAACCAAGCGTCAAAATAAGTCTAAAAACCATCAAATAAAGTGGCCACTTAATAAAACCGCTGTCTCCACAATTCGCTTCAGTTCAACAATTTGTTAATTAAACCGAGTAAGTCGAGGCTTGACAAAAATTAATAGCCTATCGTCTGAAACGTTGAAGCTGTCCCGAAAGTACCGTTATGAACCTTAAAACATGTCAACACTAATTGAATATACTCCGTGGGCAGGAGTTTTTGGCGGGATTCGGTAGCTGACGTTTGGAGTCCTCATATTTCATCGAATTTTTATTGTTTATAGTGAGTTTTGGTTCGTAAAATTGGTGTTGTTTTGCGTAACAAAGTGTCGTGCAAGTGAACAATATATAGTTCAGTGAAATATGATGGTGCATGGGTCGTAAACAGGAAAAGTGTTCCGTGATTTTAGCGCGGCAAAGCGGTCGGTTCATCTCTTTCCTGTGGACTTCTCTGCTTTTCCTGCGTCTTTCGATTGTCTCCAAAAACTCCAAAGAACCATCAAAACGTCGAATACCAACGTTTTAATGTGAAAACTGAAGAAAATTAAAAATAAAATAAGATTTAGCCAAAAGGTTTAGTAACCAGGCTAGTAAATAAATTGAAAAAAAAAAAAAAAAAAACTCTGTGGAGTGGAACATTCATTTTATTTTCTTCAGTTGAGGCTTTTCGACTCAGTAAGGTCAACATATCTTTCATGGGGCACTATACAGGTTACGGTACTTTAAACCACAGACTCTACCCATCAAACTGAACAACTTTTACTATGGGAGCAAAAGTTTTTTTTTTTTTAAATATTTATTGAAGTGCTTGGCGGAGTCGCGTTGTAGGTCTGCTATAGGGTAGTCGCATCGCGAGTCAATTGTTGTTTGCCCCCTCCCCGGCCTACAACGAAGCTCCAGTGGTGGCTCAAGATCGAAAAACAATCCTTGAAGTCACCAAACTACATAACTTACCGTACAACGTCAAACACTCTTGCTACAAAAACTACCCAACTAGCAAAATACTCTTACAAACAAAAGCTTATAAGAGCTATAGTCTTATATATAAGGGTTATATGTGTTCTGATTAAGAGTGAAACCCTTATAATGGCATGTTATAAGTCTATTTAGGCTATAAGAGATTTCATACTTGTAACACATTCTTACAGACGTATATAAGAAAACGTAATAAGACATTTATAAGAGTAGTGGTATTATAAGCGCATTTTATAAGCCTTATTGCCCTTGATTCTTTATTAACACTTATACAAGCATTTTGCAAGAGCACTCGATCTTAGAAGTTACTTTACTAAGTATTTATTAAGAATAAATGACTTACTAGGGCATTTCATAAACCTGTTGTAAAACCAGTACTTATAAGTGTGATTCATCTTACCTAACACATATTAAAGACTAGTAGCACGTTCAAAGAGTCTTAAAAGTGCTTTTTCTGCTTGTGTCAGTTGTTTAGCCAAGATGGCGGAAAATAGATGTCCTATTTAGCTTGCTTAAATAGCTGTTTTTTATTAAGGATGGATTTACTCAAATGGAAGCGGTTTAAGAGATGGTTTATGGTTTACTTATTACTTTATTAAGGAACCCTATAATTATCTGCAATATGGCCTACACGGCCATATAATGATTTGGTTTATTTTGACTTCACAAGTGCGATAAAAGCCTTAAATAAGAGTACTGCTCTTATTTAGTTCTGATAAATCACTTATAAATCATAATTGGTGGTAATGGCCACATTTTTATGTATTTCACAAATAAATAAAATAATTTATAATATTTAAGACACGTTTTTGAAAAGGCCCTTCGATAATATTGTTATTTCAATTTAAAAATAATCGACAAAATCTACTTCGCAACCGCAGTCGCATATATACTCTAATAAACGATTATGCAAATATAGACACACTACGTTTCATAGGAAAGTGAAATAAATTATAAAATATTACTTACGTTTTTGATGCGTCTTAATAATTATAATCCAAAAGACATTTCAGAACACACGCGACTAGACCTCTTCGGCGAATTGTGATTACACTCTTACTAGGGGATCACAAAGAGGACTACAAGCGATATTACACTTAGAGCAGCACTAGTAAGAGGACTGTAAGGGCAATTGCCCTTAAAGCATGCCATTTTAAGTCACTTGTAAGTTTGTTTGTAATTATAAAAGCATCCGTAAGAGTTTTGTAAGATTGAAAATACACTTCACAAGACCATTATAAGGCAACACAAAGGGTGAATAGACTTATAAAGTGCGCCCAATTCCACACTTATAGCAGGCTGTAAGTGTTATATAAGACTGAAAAAAATATGCTCTTGGGATATTTATAAGAGTAAATTTTGCCAGTTGGGTAGACATTGGCAAAATCATCACATAGGTACCCAAGATGGCAGGCATTTTTTTAAATATAGAATAGAATAGAAGAGCTTGGCCTGAGGCCGTGTCGCTCTGTGGGTTTTTCTGTTGGGTAAGTTCACTGATGCGTCAGCGCAAAAAAAAGTCAGCTGTCCCATACTAAACTGCAATACCTAATCGACGCAATCGTATGGGACAGCAGATTTTTTTTTGCTCTGATCGTTTTACTACCATAGTAAAAGTTGTTCAGTTTGATGGGTAGAGTCTGTGGCAGTGCCTCGTCACTCCCGTTTGACAGCTGCGATGAAGTCGTGACGTCACGTGCATCTTGCAAGATGCAGGCTGTCGCTCATTGACATAAGGCGTATTTTAGTTTTCTTTCCTGTAGCGCAAACTGCGCAAAGTTCGAAATTCGAAAAAGCGAGCGAAACCGGGTTGAGTGCAGTATCTGTTACTGTAGTAACTATTAAGTAATCTATGTGTCTGTGGTTTAAAGGTTAATTATACTTTTCCTTATATTGTAATGCCGTGTATAGGATCAGTCTTAATATACTGACATTTTTTAAGGGGTTGATCAGCGTCAAACTGAACAACTTTCCCTGTGGATCCAACATCGAGATCGCGAAAAAAAATGCACCTTTCCCATACATTTGGGTTGAGTAGCTGTGCAGTTTTGTATGGACAAGAAGATTTCTTTTTTGCGATTTCGAGAGCCTTAGAGAAAGTTGTTCAATTTGATCATCATCTAAAAAAAGTGACAGCATAATGCATATTAAGAAGGACCCTATATAAAACAATCTAGTTCAACTATTTATGTAAGTATGCATGCACCTTTAAGGGCTCCGCACATTGCAGCGATATTATCGAGCGATTTTATCGAGCGATATTATCGACAGCGATATCGCGACAACATACACACTGCAGCGATTCCGCGATTCGCGTCACGCATGCGCACACCACTGAATGCAGTAGAAAGAGATTGCGTCAGGTTGCGATAATATCGCGGCAGTGTGTGGGATCGAGCGCGTCCCAATACAAAATGTACTGAGAACAATTATCGCAAAATCGCAGCGATATTATCGCTCGATAATATCGCGGCAGTGTGTAGGATCGCGCGCGTCCCCATACAAAATGTACTGGAAACAATTATCGCAAAATCGCAGCGATATTATCGCTCGATAAAATCGCTGCAATGAGCGGAGGCCTTTAAAGATGTACTTGTAATTGTAACACGCTGAACCAATCATTCGGAAGCTAAACGTAAATCAGGTCACGTTAAACAAATCTATTCTTATCTCTCTGTTTGTTCCTATGTTACTTCCAGGGGCGTATTCTGCTAAGGGCAAAATGGTTCAAGGGGGCGGTCCGTACGTAGGGACTCACATGGTTGGATATTTTTGCACAATTAAATTAAATTAAATTAAAAAGTGTTTATTTGTCTCTTACTACTGTTTTTTTCTTTTTATTTATTTTCAACAAAACAGATACAAAAATATAATCTAGATATAGACAGCGAACGAAAACCGCGTACGCGTGTTACACAGGTACATAATAAATATAGCACGGTTTTAAAAATAACATGGAGACAAAAAGGTTAAGGACTCAGTTTAACAGTCGGGGTTGCCGTCTGCCACTGCTGTTCTGTCCCTCCCTTAAACATAAATAAATAATTTATTCATAATAACTATAAACAGACATTTAGTATCGACATTCAGACGTAACGTATTTTATAAAACTAATGCACAACTTTTATAACATATTTAGCCTACCATTATATGATATAAATTGAAGTAACTAATGTGGAACACAAGTGGAAGTGCCGGCAGAGGGCGCCTCGTAGGACGTATTCTGATCAAATCGGCTGCGTTCTACAAAAAAAAAGGGAGGTGCGGAGTACTTGAAACTGACGGGCATTTATGAAGAGATGGATGTATGTTAATCAGGCAAAAGAAGTATGAAAGGATCGTAGTATATGGCGCGCTCTGGTCTCTGCTTACCCCACTGGGAAAGAGGCGTGATGTTATAGATAGAACTACCGTATAGCCAAGTCGTAAAACGGAAACATCTCGAATTCACTTCGGTCGCTCCAAGTTTTAAAATTTGTTGCTACTGTAAGGAGGTGTTATGCGTGCCCATTAATGTTGGCTGATCATTATCTTTTTAACGATTTTAAATTTAGAACGCTTAGATTTTGTCTGGACATCTTGGAAAAAGAAGAAGGATTGTGCTTTTGATAGCGAAAACGAATGCAGAAAACGGAATAAACCGATATTTTAACAGTTTATTTACATTTTAATTGATCCCCTGTGTTACGCCTTCCTTACCTTACGCAAAACACAATTTTGATCACAAGCTCTATCAAATGTTGAGCTCGCTTCGCTCACTCTAGATTTGGTTGTAGGTAGGTCGTGGCAATACAGTCATGAAATAAAAATTACCGAAAACTCAATTCGGTTAATGCTTAAATATTTCAAAACCTTAAAACTTTTGGTAGCACAAATCTTGGCTACGGGTCGCCGCCAGCAGCCTGCAGCTATCGGGGTGGCCAAATATTTGCCCAGGGGCGCAATATTTGTGGATACATCCCTGGTTACTTCTCTATAGTCTGACAAGGCTTTTCCATCATTGTCTATGGTCAGCGAAGTGAGCAGCTTTGAATAATAGGACTATTTCAGGGTCTAACAAAACACCCTAGCCGTTTTTAAATAAGTAACTTTAAAGGGTGAAAGGAAAACCACATAGGTACTCTACCCATTCTAATACCGTGTTAACTTTTGAGTCGGCATTGAAGTTTAGTATGGAACAGCAGATTTTTTTTACGCTGACTGGTTTGCTCCGATAGTAAAAGTTGTACAGTTTGATGGATAGACTCTTAGTTTAAAAGGATGCTAATGATATCAATTTCACTGTATAAGAGAGTACTAGAGTCACGTTGCAGGAATTGACCCGAGCACACGTCTCGCTTGGTTAGCGCGCGTCGCGTTTTTGCCTGCCACGAGGCTCTGCAATCCTCAATCTCTTCTTGTTCTTGAACAAAAACAATCCCTGAGATTGGGATAGATACTCCCATAATCTACTTGACACAGGCGGAAATGCCATTAATTATAAATAAATAAAAAAAACTGGCCAAGTGCGTGTCGGGCCACGCGCAGGGTAGGGTTCCGTAGTTGCCCGTCACAATATACGAACTTAGAAGGTGGCTTTTTGTTTTATACTACGGTTTGACGGCTAATAAAGTCTAAAAAGTACTTTTTTTAAGTTGGTCGACTATTACTCGTTAACTTGTAAAGCTAACTTAGCGGTGATAGTTTTCCTTTTAATTTCATTATATACACTACTGCCATGAATTTTTTCACATATCTAGAAACAACCGTTTAGCTGGCAGAGGGAGGGAAAACTCAACTCTAACAAAAATTAGCACCTTAAAGCTTAATATTTCGCTAACGGATCCCTAAATCGAAAAATAGTTTTCCCACACCCACCGTATTTTTAAAAGACCTATCCAACGATACCCCACACCATGGGATAGACGAGAAAAAAAAATTGCGTCCCCACTTCACGGGTAGGGGAGGTACCCTAAAAAAATATATTTTTCAAAATTTTATTTTACCACTTTCTCGGCGTGATTAATATGTGTACCCATGCCAAATTACAGCTTTCTAGTACTAAGCGTCTCTGAGCTAAGCCGCGGACAGACGGACGGACGGACGGACGGACGGACGGACATGGCGAAACTATAAGGGTTCCTTGTTGACTTCGGAACCCTAAAAAGAGAGTACTAACTAGAACAAAGTTTAAAATTCAGTACTGAATCTTCTGACGTCCCTCACCGTTCTCGTTTGGCGTCAGTCTGTCTTACGAAGCAACATTAATCTAAAGTAAAGGATTTTAATGAGTCATTTAATTTGCATGTTGATTAAACGTTTCAGAGGGTCATTAAATTGTTTATCTGTTTCGAAGCACGAGTTCACTACGTAGGTACAATATCTTATCGTATGCGTCCATAAAGTATGTATTTGTCATCATCTCATCCACAACTTGACCACAGATTACATTACTTTAAAGGCCTCCGCTCATTGCAGCGATATTATCGCAGCGATTTTGCGATAATTGTTCTCAGTACATTTTGTATGGGGACGCGCTCGATCCCACACACTGCCGCGATATTATGGCAACCTGACGCAATCTCTTTCTACTACATTCAGTGAAGGGCGCATGCGTGACGCGAATCGCGGAATCGCTGCAGTGTGTAAGGTGTCGCGATATCGCTGTCGATAATATCGCTCGATAAAATCGCTCGATAATATCGCTGCAATGTGCGGAAGCCTTAACAGATACATCGACATTTCCTTAGAAAACGATCTGACAGACGGTACGCGCAAAAATGTACCTAATGAACTAGCCACAGCGTTGTTATTACCTCAGCGGCAGCAGACCTGCGCCTAAGGCGGCCTGCGGCGGCCTGCGGCGGCCTGCGGTGGCAGAAATCAAGCAAGCGCATCTCTTACGATGCTATAAAGTGTAGGACTTATCTCGGGTACCAACAGACGAGTGACGGAGGCCTGGCCTTACCATGTAACATACCATTTTAACCCTAAAACGGAAATCTATTACCATAGGCGAAGTATTTTTAACTGCTTACTGCCTCCGTGGTCTAATGGTTAGAGCATTGGGCTCTTGACACGGAGGTCGTGGGTTCGATTCCCACGGGGGGCACCTAGTGAAATCTCACTTTGTGCGTTTTTCCCCAGTTGGTTAGGACGTTGCAGGCTGAGTCACCTGATTGTCTGAAAAGAAAGATGATTCCGTGCTTCGGATGGCACGTTAAGCTGTTGGTCCTGGCTACTACCACTGGTGGTAGTAGTCGTTACATAAAAACCACGTCAGAGGCCGTAAGGCGGTTTAAATAAACTCTGACACCAGGGCTTTGCAGCCCACTCGATAAGAAGAAGAAGTATTTTTCGCTTACGCTGATAGACGGAACATCAGTGTAACCGCATATGAGACAGCGATAGTCATAAAATCCTGTAGAATTTATATGATGACTCCGGAATCAGACAGCCGTAACAAAAAAGTGGCTACGTCGATAAGGACAGCAATAAATAGCGATCTCCTTTTTTAACTAGAGCGAATTTGCTGTGTGCGTCTCTTACTGAGTGATATGACAAGACACGTGCTTCCTTCTAGTTCCTGCTCTTTCTACGCCTATTACAAAGCCTACGCTTTCCGTCCGTCTATCCTTCCGTCCTACTAACTTTTGAACCGTAATAGCTAGATAGTCTCGCGCTAAAGGTCAAGGAGAAAAAAAGTTTTTTTTGAAAGTTAATTTATGTTGTGTGGTGGTGTGGTACTGAACTCTAGGTGCGCGAGTAGCCCGACTCACACTTGACCGGTATTATTATTCGAATTTTTGTCTGTGCACAAAACAAACAATTTTTTTTTCGCGTTTTCCATATTGGTCCTATTCACGGACTTGAAAGAAATACGGACCGAATATTGCACTAAAAAGATGTGAAGCATGCAAGGTAATACAATCTCGTTTGTTCTACAAGGGACCTACACTCACACAGATGCACTAGCTCTAGGCGCAGGTGCTACAACCCGTCACCATTATGTACCGCGTGACACACATATTACCCCCAATAGATACCGCATGATGAAAATTTCGTACAGGCCCGAAGTCGCCATTTTTGGCGGTAGGTAGGCACGGGGGGGTAGCGGGGCACGAAACAATGCAACGTGATTGGCCATTTCAAGGTCGCACTATTCCGATCTCGCTCTATCCCGTTGCTTATATCAGTGCAAAATCATAGATGTGTGGTGCGCGTCGGCGGCCCTGTATGCGGTATCTATTGGGGGTGATCTGTGGCGTGAGCACGCACACAAAAGAAATGGGTGCTTCACTCATGATTAGACGAGATTACGTCTGGTTCTTCTTTTAAGTCTGTGGTCCTATAGTGAAAGTTGTACAGTTTGATGGTCTGAAACGCTTCCTTAAAGTCTATACACATTAAGGTCTATACTTAAATGGAAACTAGCAGCAAAGTGCTCCATAATAAACAAATGAATCATCTAAGGTCACAAGTTATCAATAATGACAAGTTTAACCACCAGTATCAGGTTTATTGGTTATAAATAACACCTGATATTTGATATGATGTAATTACTTACGCAGTGTAAGCAGAGTGTATGTACATACCTACTATAATTTGTCATTATAGCTCTATCGACTGCTCAAACGATGAAGGAAAACATCGTGAGGAAACCTGCATACGCTGAAGAAGAAATTCTGATGCGTATTACGTCATCATAAGCGTATCATCTTCCACTGCTGAACATAGGGCCTCTCCCAATGCGCACCACAAAACTCTGTTCTCGGCCTTCCTCATCCAGTCGCTCCCCGCTCCCCGCTACCTTCTTTAGGTCGTCTGTCCAGCGGGCAGCAGGGCGGGCGTCCCACAATACGCCGTTCGTGGTCTTCACTCTAGAACTCTGACGCCATCTGTACAGGGTGTTTCATAAGTGACAATAAATTTTTAAAACTCGTAAGGGGTTTTGTTTAGACCGTCAAACTGAACAACTTTCTCTATGGGACCAATATCGAAATCGCGAAAAAAAGTAATTTTATATCCCATACATATTTTAGCTTTATAGTAGATTTGTAGAGTATAGAACATAATTTTTTTTTTCGCGATTTCGATATTGGTCCTATAGTGAAAGTTGTTCCGTTTGATGGTCTACACGGTTTATTCACAGTCCCTTAAAGGTTTATTTGTATTTTTGTAACACTTTGTATATGTTTCGGTAAATATGACCAGTCCATTACATTACCATTATTATGAGAAATCGCACGTAGAAGCACACACGGTGACGGATTGACGCACCGTGTGTGCTTCTACGTGCGGTTTCTTACAACTCCTTGCTTCCAAATGACGGACTGTCGCTCCGTTAATGCGTCATCGTGTCTTGTGTGCTTAGTCGGCTTGAAATAGCTCTGTCCAAAAATAATACTAGGCCTAATGGAGTGAAGAGATGAAAAGCCTTTCCTGGAAGACAAAATTGAATTTATTCATTAAATATATACAGACAAAACAATGTCTTGAAAACATCCGTTCAAAAAAATGCTTCGGGCTATATTTTTTCCGAACCTTTATCTCTATTATTTAAATTCCATTTTCGCGTAACGTAAATAATGTACTTACAGGCTCAACTGGGGTCGTGCCATCGTATTTTCGACCCTATTGTTAATTTAACAAAGGGGTAAATTTTGACAGCAGGTCGAAGTGTTGTCCGGTGCCCTTATTAATGAATAAAAGGGGGCTGTCATTACCCTGGAGTTGGGGTGTGGTCTCACTGATAGCAGATACAAAAATTATGTGCGAAAAAACTTAGTCAGCTATGCTTTAGTTACTAAAGCATTTATAAAAGGGAAGGACCCTGTTTATGAGTTTATACGGATCTTAAGTTCTACATAAGTTTACTATTCCTTTGTTAAAATGCTTCCTGTGTTACTTGGGTAGGTATTAACAAAAGGAGGTAGGTTGTAAAGGTATTTTAATTCAACGGATGATAGTCATCTGTACATTGCTTTCAAAACAGTCACGTAGTAGCATTCAGTCAGAACTACTGTTTCAAAATCTCAAATTATTGGCAATTGTTTCATAGGTGCAGGACCCTGCCCAAGACCACCGGTGGTCCGCGGACCACCTATTGTGAACCACTGCTTTAGTAGGTATATTAAAAATTTCCACCTAAGGTAAGCGCATAATTATGACGGGCAGCATCGCAGCGGAAAATTCATGCTATACTCACTAGAGCGGGCCGGGTCGCAACACATTGACGGATTTTTAGTTTGACGTAATACTGGCAAACGTAAAAAGTTCCGCTTGGTATAGTACAGAGTACACCACGACGGGCTGCAGCGGGGCCATACCGGGAAACCCATAGCTTATGCTCCCGACTGTTATTCCCCGAGGATAGTCAGAGATATTCTGAAACCTCAGAACATCCACGTTTCACTATTACCGAAACTCTGTCCAGTGTGAAGGGAACGAGCCCGTCGCCACTTGTAAAGGACAGTATGGAAACCCGCCGCGCAAAAATGCGACAAAAAGTCGGACGTGTGCGTTAAGACGGTCACAAAATCGGTGATAAAAGTTGGCAAAACAATCGGCCTGATTGTCCAACCTAAGAGAAGTAGGCATGGGCAAAGAGGTACAAAAGAAAATCGCTCCGCTCGACGCTCTCACCCTACCCCCACCCAGCCCCAACATACCACAAAATGGATTCCATCGCGTTGCCTATTGAATAAATAAACGCACAATAACCGCCAAATAATCCAGTCTACGCTATTTGTATGGAAATTCCCAAGTATATTGTACTTACTCGACAATGCGTCGGGTACTACAATGTTTTCGGTATTATTCCTAATATAGGATCTGGCATTTGCCAACAACAAAATAATACCTACATAGAAGAGATAAAAGAGTTCGGTAGACTATACAGGGTCTAACCACGGACCTGAAAAAAATATGGACGTAATGTCACACAAAAAAAGATGTGAAGCATGCAAGGTCATACATTTCCGTTTGTTCTTCAAGGGACCTACACTCACACAGATGCACAAACTCTAGGCGCAGGTCCAACAACCTGCCAGCATTATGAACTGCGTGACAGAACGTCAGCACACATACAAATATAAGTGGGTGCTTCACTCGTTATTAGACGAGATTACGTCCGTCTTTTTTTAGGTACGTGGGTCTAACTTTCAAGGTGAGCAATATTTGTTATAAAAAACCGCGGTGGTCCAGTGGCGAGTAACCTCGCCTGCCATGCAGGAGGCGGTGTGGTTCGATCCCCGTCCAGGCCGACTCGTACCAGTGAGTTTTCTGAATTTATGTACGATTTATAACACATGCTTTTCGGTAAAGGAAAACATGGTGAGGAAACCAGTTTACTCTAGAGTAACCGGCGACCTAATCTAAGAATAAAGTTAAAGGCCTCCGCTCATTGCAGCGATAATATCGAGCGATATTATCGCTGCGATTTTGCGATAATTGTTCTCAGTACATTTTGTATAGGGACGCGCGCGATCCTACACACTGCCGCGATATTATCGAGCGATAATATCGCTGCGATTTTGCGATAATTGTTCTCAGTACATTTTGTATGGGGACGCGCTCGATCCCACACACTGCCGCGATATTATCGCAACCTGACGCAATCTCTTTCTACTACATTCAGTGAAGGGCGCATGCGTGACGCGAAACGCGGAATCGCTGCAGTGTGTAAGGTGGTTCGATATCGCTGTCGATAATATCGCTCGATAATATCGCTGCAATGTGCGGAAGCCTTAACTCGCGTTTGGTCAAAGCGGGCCTTAGACAGATAAACTTGCTATCATTAAACGTTAAACATCAGAAATAAGTCGAATATTGTTTTAACTACGAGCATTCTCCCTAATGGGATCATCTCGTACACCTTTCCCCTAATAGTTATATACTTACCTGCCTAATCTACATAATAACATACAGCCCGTGTTTAATCCAATCCGTGGTAAATATCCACCTCCCAAGTCCGGGAAATTCCGGTAAATCCGTTTACCTGTGCTCGCAGCTTTCGCCCGGTTATCCGGTGCCGAGCTTAAAATTGAAAAATTTAATTCACCTGATGATTCACCTTGAAACTTAAGACGCTGTTATCCTGTCGAGGCCGTTTTTTGAACATGAACGAAAGAGTTTTAAACTGTGTTTTAAAGTCTGAAATTAAATTATGTCTTATTTAAGGATCGGGTGGATGGGCGACTGTTCTCAATTACACGATTAGATTAAGTTTACTAGATAGAAAAACATCCCAAAGTTATCCCTTTTTGTTATGTTTTTTCAATACCTACTATGATTAAACTGCTGATATTTAACTTTTTATTCTTGTACTTAACCTAAATACATTAAATATTTCTAGTGAACTCAGAAGAATTTTTAGCTTAGAAACTCCCATGAGCAAAGATATTGACGAAAAACACGTTTTTTTGCGATCCTGCTTTCAATTGGAGCGGGATGGCTAATTGTAAACTTATGCTTGCAAGAAAGAGACGCTTTCACTGGGATAACCTAGCCTTAATTCAATGTCAGAGTCGTGGCGTGACCGTGCATGGTCTCTGCGAGTGACCGTGGTCCAGTGGCGAGTAACCTTGCCTGCCGTGCAGGAGGCGATGGTTCGATCCCCGTCCAGGCCAACTCGTACCAATGAGTTTTTCGGAATTTATGTACGATTTGTAACACCATGACTTTTCTGTGAAGGAAAACATCGTGAGGAAACCTGCATGCTTCAATTTCGAGGCATGTATTGTACCCACTGTCCATTATTTGACAGCCCGACAGCACAGTCTGTAGAGAACCTGCCTGCTGTGCCGGGGGTCACGGGTTCGAATCCCGTAAGGGACAAATATTTGTATGACGAATATGAATATTTGTACCCGAGTCATGGATGTTTGTATCTATATATGTATTCTATATCGTTGTCTAGTTATCATAATACAAGTCCAGGCTAGATTCTGGAACTTTAAATGTGACTAGATAATTTGTGGGACACTGTCCAAGATATTTATTTTATTTTATTTTATTATAAGTGGCGACGGGCTCACCCCCTGTCACACTGGACAGAGTTTCGGTACTAATGGTGAAACGTGGATATTCTGAGGTTTCAGAATATCTCTGACTACCCGAGACTACCTAATATGACTATCTGAATATAGTCGTGAGCATATGCTTGAATATGAATTTTTTAAACTTGCGACTGCCAGTTAACCTTTTTAATTTGACATAGATAGTTGCGACATGTCATAGTGATACGAACCGAGGGAAAAGTATCACGTTACCCGATTGCCCGGGGCGTAGAATTCGAAAATACATCCCGGTCAAAACAGGTCAAGTGAGAAATTTTATTTCTGAGAGGGTTCCGTACTAAAATGTGATCAATTTCTTATTAGGTTATAGGCCTGTTGGGTCCCACTGCTGGGTAAAGCCCTCGTATCACGAATAAGAGTGTGAGGAAGTGTGTTATACTCCACGCGGGCCCGCGAGCAGAGTACAAAAGGCGGCCTTATCACGAAAAATTATTTCTTCCAGACAAAAATAAAAATCTGCAAACCACAGACAGATATTTGACTCTACATTGCAGTTTAGAGTAGTGTAAAAAAACAAAATCAGCTGTTCATATTTTGTCTCGAAGGCATTTCAGTTTAGAATGGAACAGCTTTTTGTTTTTTGTGATTTCATGTTTTCTCTCTTAGAAAATATTGTTCAGTTTCATGGTCTGAACCGATTTATTTCAATGACATCCTGTAGATCGTGTTTAAATTAAAAATTTCATTGTATTAATTAAATCAAATTCAGGTGATTCAAACTAGATATCTGATCGACCATTTCCAGGAAATTTACACACGGCGACACGTCAGGTTACCCTGTTTGGGCTTTGAACTTCTAGAAGTTGAACGCTGCGAATCATGCGAGAGGGTGCGGTTATGATGTTGTTTTTTCGTCTCACGGCACGCTGTGCCCGCGCCGGCAGCCGCGTCTATGCAGGCTCTCTATCGCACTATTTTGTGTTTTGTACGTAGTGTAGTTATGGGTATATAGGGTGCGTAACGGATAGAGAGGGCACAAGATCGAGAGGGATGGCATAGACTGAAGGAGGCCTACACCATTACGGTTGAAAACGGCTAAGAAGAAGAAGGGTGCGTAACATGATGTGTCGCCGTGTGTACCTACGGTACCCTGAAAATAACATCTACTCTGGCCTCTAAACTTAAATCAAATTACTGACAGCGCCCCGGCCGCCCGCCGCCTGATATCGTGGCTTACTAATTCTAACCATCTAAATAGTGTTATATCCTAGGGGAGGCTAGGTTTAGGGTGGTTTAATAGTGGTCGAAGGGTTATAGTTCATATTTTGAAATTATAGGTTCATGTTTACCGTAGCTCGATTTTATACATACATACGTAGGTACGTACTTATTTTTCTCAGTACAGTACACTGAAAAAAAAGATGAACCGAATTTTTGTTATCTCTGACTACCTTCCCTCTTGAATAAAGACGAGAGCAAATGGATGGATGGATGGATAGTTTTGTGAATTTAACAACCGACTTTGTTTTTTCTTATACTTTTTTTTTAAATTAAAATTAATGGACTTGTTGATTGTGCGTTAGCACCGCAATTCCGCCAATGTCAAGTGTGTTGAGGGAGTGTCTATCCAATCTCGAGGATTGTTTTTGAGTAAGAACAACAGAACAGAATGATTGTGGAGCCTCGTGGCAGGCTGAAACGCGAACCGGGCGAACACCACGCGAGAAACAAGTGTTCGAGGCAAACCCTGCAACGTGACTCTTCTTACAGGTAGTTCATATTTTGAAATTATAGGTTCATGTTTACCGTAGCTCGATTTTATACATATCTTATCATATAGCTTATTTTTCTCAGTACAGTAGGTACCTACACTGAAAAAATTGTTTAACCATCATGATTTGTTATCTTCGACTACCTAACCTCTGGGAATAAAGGCGTGAGCAAACGGATGGATGGATGGATAGTTTTGTGAATTTAACCAACCGACTTTGTTTTTTCTTATATATTTTTTTTAAATTTAAAATTAATGGACTTGTTGCTTTTGCGTTAGCACCGCATTTCCGCCAATGTCAAGTGTTTTGAGGGAGTGTCTATCCGATCTCGAGGATTGTTTTTGAGTAAGAACAACTGAGAAGGATTTTGGAGCCTCGTGGCAGGCTGAGACGCGAACCGCGCGAACACCACGAGAGAGACAAGTGTTCGGGGCAAACCCTGCAACGTGAGTCCTTATCTTATACTAAGAGCCTGTCCAGATGACGCGTTTTACGCGCGTAACCACTCGCGCGTAGGCAAACGCGCGTAGGCGAGATACTAGAGGCCCATACATTGCGTCCACATGCAGTCGCGCGTTTTGGTGCTCGCGCGTAAAGCGCGTGCACTACGCCGGAACCTCGACTCGCGCTAGTGGCCCGCGTTCTACGCGCGAGTCGAGATACTAGGGACGCCATAGTTGCGTCCAGTACATGCGCGTTAGTTAGTGCGGGTGGACGTATTTAGAATATTAAAAAAATGGAGCATGATAACTTTCGAGGGCGGCGATATGTTTGGTTATAAAGGCATTTATTTATTTATATAATTTTGTTTGTTTATATAATTTGACACTCATTAAAAAAATAATGAGTGAATCTGTTTTTTGTATTTCGGGACGTTGCGCTGGGTCTTATGTCTCAGAGTTCAAACTATTTAGTGATGTATTGTACAGAGTATGGTCATACTTATAACCGTCTCTTAATTGACGTCGTTATGAAGAACATAGCAAGGTTTAATTATATTTTCCGCAAAATCTATTAGATCTACATTTTGTGGTCTGTGAAATATTCTTCATTTGTTCACCAAAATGCCGAAACAATATTCCACGTATAGTCGTGCTCTGGATAATCAAAAGTTTAAATTTATTAATCGTCTAAATCCGTCCCAGACAACGCGCGCGTAATGCGCGCCTGAAACGCGTCATCTGGACGCAGCACAAAATGCAGTCGCGCGAGTGGTTACGCGCGTAAAACGCCTCATCTGGACAGGCTCTTAGTGGGTTCACACTCGATGACGCACTGACGGAGCAGCAAACGTCAGTCCGTCATTTGTGAAGCAAGGAATGAAACCGCACGTAGAAGCACACACGGTTTTCCCCAGTTGGTTAGGACATTGCAGGCTGAATCACCTGATTGTCTGAAAAGAATGATGATTCTGTGCTTCGTATGGAACCTGTCTACTATCTCTGATGGTAGTAGTCTTAACTATTATAAAACCGTAAAATCATGAGGAACAAAAAAGTAGCGGTTCTCTTCATATAAAATCAAATAACACTCGATAGCGCGATTTAAAGGACGTGCAGCGCCATCTATTGACAAAATTGTTAGTTTGTTTGTTTCGCACATCACGCAAAAACTACTGAACCGATTTTGATGAAACTTTTTTTGTTTGATAGCTAGATGATCTGACTTAAAATCTGGTATATAATTTGTGCGGACGAAGTCGCGGGAAAACACTAGTCATTACATAAAAACTTTGAGTACTTATATGAGGACTGGTAACGCGTGTAATTCCACTAACAACTTTATGCCACTAATTGCGGGGGGCGAGGTAACATGCAATCCGCAACTATGGATTTTATTCCCCATAACTTTAGATTCTAATTTTGAATGTTAAAAATCATGAAAAGTAGTCTCGTGTGAACCCCAAACGTTCTAAGTTCGAAATTATTGTTTCGTAACTATGTCTCGTTTAGTGATAAGGTCTTATATTATCAAGATAGACAGTCAAAGCTACGAAAGCGTCGAAAAAAATAGGAACCAGTACTGGTTCCAAAACCCTATACATATACACGCACACATACATAATTAGTATGGCGCCTCACGCACACCAACCTAAGAAAGTTAGCCCCTTTTGTTTTATACGGAACAAGTGTGAGGCTCATTCTAGACATATACTTTTTCTAAGGATAAGGTATAGAATTTTATGTAAATGCACGTGATCAATTGATCTTATACCGTGGCAGAGGGGAAATGCTACCGCAAGGCTAGTCCTTATAATAAATAGTCAAAGCATAAAAACTACGCCAGAGGCCGTAAGGCGGTCTGAAAAAACTCTGATACCTATCAGTAGGGCTTGCTGCCCACACGATAAGAAGAAGATCGAAGCATTTCCCGTATACTTCTTCATTCAAACCACATAAACGCCTCCGCTCATTGCAGCGATATTATCGCTGCGATTTTGCGATAATTGTTCTCAGTACATTTTGTATGGGGACGCGCGCGATCCTACACACTGCCGCGATATTATCGGGCGATAATATCGCTGCGATTTTGCGATAATTGTTCTCAGTAAGTACATTTTGTATGGGGACGCGCTCGATCCCACACACTGCCGCGATATTATCGCAACCTGACGCAATCTCTTTCTACTACATTCAGTGAAGGGCGCATGCGTGACGCAAATCGCAGAATTGCTGCAGTGTGTAAGGTGTCGCGATATCGCTGTCGATAATATCGCTGCAATGTGCGGAAGCCTTCAAACAGTCGGCAGCACCACGAAAACGAATTGTAACTAAATGAAATTCAGTCCCTGATCCGAAATACTTCCTC
The DNA here is from genome assembly GCA_963693445.1 of Agonopterix heracliana. Classification (NCBI taxonomy): domain Eukaryota; kingdom Metazoa; phylum Arthropoda; class Insecta; order Lepidoptera; family Depressariidae; genus Agonopterix; species Agonopterix heracliana. Next base: position 2,906,950 of record OY856334.1, read on the forward strand.
ATTGCATTGTATTGCATCCGAGCGTGCAATGCACCGAAATAACGAACGTAACGCCCACATCTACTAACTAAGTAAAATGTTATGCAATTGAGTCTATTTTCAGGTAAGGTTCATTTTTAGCTTGAATGGAAATTCGTTTTAATAATGTTTCGCTTCTATTTGTAGAGTAAGATATCAAACACACACGTGTCCATCGGCTATTATCTAATAAGGATCGGAATATGGGATCTTTTGTTCGAAAATGTTCGTTACGCAAAACGAAAACGGGTTTCCACCCAAAATGTTCAATACGCAGAATGTTCATTAAGTAAGCAGAATGTTCGACACGAAGAATTTGTAATAATTAAATTCAATAAAGTAAGCACCGCCTTTTTTTGTGCCGCTTGTTACATTTTTCACTGAATTTTACTGTTTATATTTTGGTGTAAAATAAGGTAGGTATATTTGATTGATTGATTGACTTATTAAAAATTCTTCGTGTCCAACTTTCTGCGTAACGAACATTCTGCATATCGAACTTATTGCGAATTGAACATTATACCCATTGTTCGTAATCAAAATTGTGCGTATTGAACATTCTGCCTATTTAACGTTGTAGGTTTGGACATTCTGCGTATTGCGCATTCTGCTTATTGAATATTAGGTGTATGGAACATTCTGCGCTTAGGACATTCTGCTTATTGAAGATTCTACGTATCAAATGTTCTGCGTATGAAAATGGGTAGGTAGTAGTAAAAACAGCATTAGGTGAAATTCGGTTACCTAATCATTTTTTTCAGTGTTCGTTTACGGTAACCTGATACGGAACCTTAAAAAGCGTGGTCTGGTATAGAACATTTGCGCAAGTTTAGCCTGCACTGCGCATATATTTTTCAAAGCTTATTGCAAACGTCATAAAACATTTTTTTATTGTTTTCTTTCTTTGTAACTTTTAATTAGGCTACTAGTTACGTTACAAAATGTTTCGTATAATTCTGTTGTTTTTCTGGGAATTTAATTGTGCTATAATCTACGTCTCAACTGTAATAAAACTGCCTGTACTGTACATTGTAGATTTAACAAAAGGAAGATAGATAGATAAGCAGGCAAGGTAACACAAAAACTCATAAAAAAATATAAAAAAAAACATCAACAACTCATTGGTACGAGTCAGCCTGGACGGGGATCGAAGTTTAAAAAAATCATATTCAAGCATATGCTCACGACTATATTCGGATAGTCATAGATAGTGGTCTCTACCGAAACCCTGTCCAGTGTGACGGGGGGTGAGCCCGTCGCCACTTATAATGGACAGTGGGTACAATACATGCCACGAAATTGAAGCATGCAGGTTTCCTCACGATGTTTTCCTTCACCGAAAAGCCATGGTGTAACAAATCGTACATAAATTCCGAAAAACTCATTGGTACGAGTCGGCCTGGACGAGGATCGCACCATCGCCTCCTGCAAGGCAGGCAAGGTTACTCGCCACTGGACCACCACGGCTGATCTGATGTGACCACATGTGATCTAAGGTTTTCTTATTTACTGTCCGAGGTTAGTATACTATCTTTCTCCTCGACGGAGGTGGAAAGCGACAACTTCGTTTAGCGCAGCGGAACGACAATTGACGCTTTCTGCCAGGAGGGGCGAAAAACACATTATTGTTGATTTCGTGATGAAATGTTTTCCATAAACTGAATTTTTTTTACCCCATCGGTAAAAAAGGGTAAGGAATGAAGCCAATACCGGGAATGACCGTTATACGGGTTCGTTAGTAGGAAGGTAGGTACCTACTCTAGTTCTGTATAATATTATCTATGGTAGGTACTCTATTATCTATTCCATGATACCGGTCAGGTACCTACGGGAGAGAATTTGATAAACCAATTTGCATCTTCACAGTAATATGTAGATCAGTATAACTACTTGAAAATAATAACATCATCTACTAATACCTAGATTTTGTGAATTAAATTATTATCTTTATCGCTTTAGGGTTAATCTTCAAAGCGTTGGTATGCCCTAATTTAGCTGGCAGAACAATTTTTGTTTTTAATACTATGCCAATTTAAAAGTTCATAAATCCTTATTACCTAAATCTAATTTCATCATCACAGCCTCAAAGCCTATACAACGTCCCACTGCAGGGCACAGGCTTCAGGCAGGGTGTATGGGCGTTAGTCCACCACGCGTGCACAATGCGGATTGGTAGACTTCACATAGATAAATACGCATCGGAAGTCGGAAGTCTAATTTATCTCACAAAAATACAAAATGTTTATCCACGAAAGGCTTCGTCAAGGAAAATATACCACTCATCCACAACTTGTTTCGTCAATAAATACATCGAAATTGACGAAGCTATACAGGATATTGGCAACAAGCTACGTCAATTTCTATTCGTAGAAAGAAAATAAAAATAAAAATATAATAAAATTTTAAATGGGACTTATATTATAATCCTCATACAGAGCCGATTCCTGTTTATTTTCATATTATTTTTATAAATAATATGAAAAGCTTTTCTTACGAAACGGCATACAATTTTATACCGCTGTTATAAACGTCCATGAGATTTATAATAAGTAGCATTGTATGCCTTTTTGATGTATCTTGAATATAATTAACTGCCTAACAATACGACTTAACGCTTTAACTCATAGTTTTCTATTATACCTATAAGTTAAGGATTCATATCGATTTCAAATCAAATCCTACTTTGGAACGGCCTTCGATTGAAACGTACCTAGTCACGCGATGTGAAAAGCTTTTATACGTATAGTCGTCGTATTAGGTACGCACAAAGAGGTAAAAATGCCGATCAGGTGAACCGAAAAAACTGAAATTTCGCGGTTGGCTTCACACTACATTGTTTACCGACGCGTTGTGAAGAAAAATTTCTTTTTTTATTAGAATTTGATCATTCTCCGACGAACGATAGTTTTTTCTATTTACAACGTGTGAATGAACGCATTCATTCATATTTAATACCCTTTTTATACTTAGGTAGTTAATGAACTCATTTTTAAAATAGCCTAATACCTACTTAAGTAAGAACCTAGGTACATACTTACTTTTCATCTTATTGCGATACGATTGCGTCGAGTAGGTATTGCAGTTTAGTAGGTATGGGACAGCTAACTTTTTTTTGCTCTGATCGTTTTGCTCCCATAGTAAAAGTTGTCCAGTTTGATGGGTAGACTATGTGGTTTAAAGGTTAATGATACTTTTCCTATCACCTTGTAGGCATGTCATTTTAGGCTTAGGTAATAACCTGTCTAAGTTTTTCATACAAAAAAGGCCGAGTCAGTTTCAGAGATTTCCAGATCCTTAAAGTAGTTTTGCTTTTGCCTTACAAAGTTGCACAAGTCAGATAAAAATACTGTTCAACCATCCATTTTGATTTATTGTTTTTAACGTTTTATATTTATTCTTTTGTTATCTATAAGGGATCGCTCTGTGTCTTTCACTGTTCATACTGGTGACAGGGAAAATAACATATTTAAACATAGGCACTGTAAATACTTTCGTCGTCGTCGTTTTCTAAAATCCGTAATTATAAAATGTGCCCTAAAAAAGACCCACCTCCGAATAAAGTCTATGATTTTTCTATATTTTGACTATGGTGAAGTCGCCTTCGAATATACCTATCTCTCTCTTCGATGATACCTGTGTCGAGACGATCTTACATCATGGTACGGATTCTTGACAACGACCTAACGATTGTCGAGATGCACTGACAGATCGTCAATCGAATTTCGTGGTAGCACTCCAGATTCGTTTTGTAACACAGTTAAAGGATATTTTTCTGCCAGATTTAAAATCATTTTTGCTTGCTATTAAAACGAGGTTCAATTTTTGATGTGCGGTGCGATAAAACCTTCATAAAATCACAGTTCACCTACTGCTCACAACTATACTTGAACAAATGATAGACGGCTTGGTACAAAGCCAAATCTTAATCACATGATACCAGAGTCTGTCTGTTGTGACAGCTAACACGCGTTGTGATATAAATCCGAAAGCAGCATCTAAATGGGTTCAGTTATCTCGTTTATTTCGAGGAACTGTAGTTTATAATTGAACTGATGTTTTGTGAAGCCGCCACGGACCTGAAAAGGACAAGGACGTAATGTGACACGATAAAGATGAGGAGATGGGAGTCAGTTGCCTCAAGGTAAACCAGTTGCTGTCAAGCTGGCCTAATTTGACAGTCGATCAGATGTGCCCTCTAGTGGGGCAAAACCAGGCTGAATAAGATGTGAAGCATGCAAGGTCCTACATTTTCGTTTGTTCTACAAGGGTCATTCACTCACACAGATGCACCAGTTCTAGGCGCAGGTCCTACAACTCGTCACCATTTTGTACTGCGCGACAGTGCGTCAGCAACGCACACAAATATAAATGGGTGCTTCACTCATGATTAGACGAGATTATGTCCGTCTTTTTTTCAAGTCCGTGGAAGCCGCATATTCGTAGATTCTTTTGACGCTTAGATAATTGCACTCCAGTTATTAGACGTCTTGTCGAAAGTCATCTGTTCGACGCGATTCTATTCTATTATATTCTATTTTAAAAAAAATGGCTGCCATCTTGGGTATTTGATGATTTTGCCAATGTCTAGTTTATTGTAGCAAAAGTGCTTGACGTTGTACGGTAATTTATGTATTTGGTGACTTCAAGGATTGTTTTTCGAAAAGAACACTATCTTGAGCCACCACTGGAGCCCCGTTGTAGACCTGGGAGGGGGTAACCAACGATCGACAGGCGACGCGACCGCCTAATAGCAGATCCACAACGTGACTCCTTCGACGCGATTATTAATCTGTGGCGATAGGCTATTCTATTGAATATTTCTGTACCTACCTACATCGATAGATCAGTTTACCGAAAGCCGAGTGATCGAAGATCCATTTGCCCGAAAGGTCATTTCATAAAAATGCAACGATTTCCTTCAAGGAAAATTTATTTTACAAACAAAAACGCAAAGCTTTGAAACACAATAAGAAAAATCCTCATTAAAAGGAATGACAAGAGATACAACGAAAGCAATTCATCCCAAAGGTTGTAAAGTGAAACAAAAGTAGAAGCAAAACTCATTTGCCACGGAGCGAACGCCACAAACTTGGTTTGCAAATAAAAATATCCGATTCCGCCTCTTCCCTTGCAATCTGAGAAAATGTATTGCTGTAGAGTAGACCGGGCATTGTCGGAAAGTCGATATCGAATTAGTTTCAAAAGGGGAAAAAGTGCGAATTTCAAAAATTCTTTAGTGTACTCCACAGACCACACGGAATGTCATCTAATCATGAGTGAAGCACCCATTTCTTTTGTGTGCGTGCTGTCACGCGGTACATAAGGTGACGGGTTGTCGGACCTGCGCCTAGAGCTAGTGCATCTGTGTGAGTGTAAGTCCCTTGTTGAACAAACGAGATTGTATTACCTTGCATGCTTCACATCTTTTTAGTGCAATACTCGGTCCGTATTTCTTTCAGGTCCGTGGTTGTATGAGTACGTACAAGTAAGAGAAGAGGAAATGTTTTTGACTTTCCGTAATGTGAAAATGTTGTTTTTAGATATTCTGCACAGCAGGCAGATTCACTACAGACTGCTGTGCCGAGGGTCGCGGGTTCGAATCCCGTAAGGGACAAATATTTGTACACAAATACTTCGTAGTAGTTTTGCTTCAGTCGTGTGGTCTAAAGCACGTACACTCGTTTTTAGGGTTCCGTACCCAAAGGGTGAAAACGGGACCCTATTACTAAGCCTACGTTGTCCGTCCGTCCGTCGGTCCTACCTATTTAGGGCTGTAACTATTGAACCGTAAAAGCTAGATAGTTGAAATTTTCACAGAATATGCGTTATTATGGCGGATTTGTTGACAAATAATAATAATGTCAAAAAGTTAAAAATTAAGGGGTTTCACAACAAGAAACTAGTTTGTATCGACGTTTTTTCTTCTCGCTCTACAGTGAAAACGGTAATACATACAAGCGTCAAACTTGGTGTGATTATAGAGCAAACTCTACAGTATAACAACAAATAATAAAAACCGGCCAAGTGCGAGCCGGTCTCACGCTTAAATTTCCGAAGAAAAAAAAACTTTTTTTTTTTTTCCCAAGTTAATAATGTTGTGTTCTGTGGTGGTGTGGTACGGAACCCTCGATGCGCGAATAGCCCGACTCGCATTTGACCGATTTTTTTTCTAACGCCATGGTGTAAGGGGCTGCCCTCCGAATACTGAAAAGGCGAACTCAGACTATCAAACAGCACACTTATTAAAGGTCAATCCTTTATTAAGCTACCACCGCGTCGGAACGTGTTGTCATTGTAGAGAAGATGAGGCCAGCAGTGCGATTTTTGAAAATCATACGAGCGGTTCGGCAGTAGAAAGATCTCCATAGTAATTCTGACATTTTCTACTGCCGAACCGCTCGTATGATTTTCAAAAATCGCACTGCAGAAACTCTACAGCATAACACGACTTAATGACTATTACAATATAAAATTCTTAAGCTAAGGTTATGTATACAGCAATACATAGTCTATTTCATTATATAATTGATAGGTACTATACAGTAAACTATATGTTAGTGACACTCAGACCCAAGCATTTTAATAATTAAATAATCATCCAGTTTATAGTATGCATTTTTACACAGGACTTTTTTTGATCTGAGTTTTAAACATGTTTTCGGAAAGATTCAAAATGGTCTCTGGTATACAGTGACTCATATGAAAGACGTGTTGAGTGTTGACCCTATACTAAGCCGAAAGTGTGGAAATTATTTTTAGCCGAAAGTGTGGAAGTTATTTACTTTCGCCATACAAGCGCACCGTAGCTTTACAGCAGGGCTAGCATGCCACCCACGACAAAGGGTTTAAACGAGAAAATCGTCATGCACGCTCTCTCTGGCGTACGTAAAATAGTAAGGATGGACACATCTCGATTTTTATCGTTTACTCGGGGGTGGCATGCGAGGCCTACTGGAGTAAGGACGGAAGAGAAGAGAGATGACAGTAAAGCGTAAATCGCTAACCAGATATTATAGGAAATGGCAAGAGACCGCGGTCAATTATTAATGAAGATAAAATTAAATTAATCCCAAAAAACTCAACATACAAACAAAAACTCAAATTTACAGAGCTCAACCTAACAACTTTTTCCTCCGGGACAGGTACTAGTTATCAAATAGCGTTGCCAAAATATCGATAGTTTGACTATTGATAGATAGAAAAATCTGTGAAACGTTTGATAAACCACAGGGTGATAGAGTATGGGCAATAGTGTTTCAACAAATTATAAAAGATTCTGTAAGGGATAATTTTTGGCCCATGAGATATTTAAAAAAAAAAACGTTGCGGAAAGTTGCGTTGCTCTTTCGTACATCTGCTATCACTCATCCTCTCCACATGACCAAACCAACGAAGCATACCCTTCTCTATTCTTGTCACAACATCTTCTTTCAATTTACATCGATCTCTAATCACACAATCTCTCACTCTATCTCTCAGCGTAACTCCACACATGCTTCGCAAGGAACGCATTTCAACGGCATTAATTTTACTTTCACGCTTCTTCTGCCATACCCAACACTCACTGCCATACATAAGTGTAGGCACCAACACACCATTGTGTATAGCAAGTCGCGCCCTTTTGGACACCAATTGGCTAGCCACAATGGTATGCAAAGCACCGTTCACTTTATTTATTTCCCGCTGTTACTCGCCTATGCACATCACCCTCACATTTCCCGTCTCTAGTAAACATACATCCTAAATACACACATTTACTTGTTGCACTTTTTCATTCTCAATCTTTATACAACAATCAGTCACATAAAAACCACGTGGTTTTCAAAAACTATACCTGCTACATTATTATCTTCTGTTCAAATTCCTTTTATTATCGATATTCTATCGATATTCGACTATCGAGCGACAACACTATTACCCAACATGTCGTGACATATCCGGACACATGTCCCCGTATAATTGTGATCCGTACACAACACGTACCGTATCACCACAGAGTACGTATCACCGTATGTCAAACACTGACGATATTGCCTATTTGTTTCCATGATAAATATCAAATAACCTATTAAACTCGTATATAGCCTAACATATCTAGGTTAATGTAACAAAATAAATAATATTATACAGTGTGAAATTGATATCATTAGCATCCATTTTGTACGGTCTCACTACCGTGCATTTTCTGCTCACGCGGCAACTTACTTTCCGCCGCGTGCGCGTTTACTTTAGTTATAATATTTTTCACTATAATTAGCGAGTTCGCATCGAGCCGTACTACGGTCGACAACTAAGAGATAGAAGCGCCAATCATTTAACTGTAACTACGTAATAAACTACTTATCTTTTCAACATCTTTCTCTGCGTGCTCATCAACAACAACTCTACAACCTAACTACAACTATAAACAGCTAATACAAGTGTGGGGATCAACTGAACCCTACATTTTATGGTCCTTCGAGGAAAACCAGCAGGTACGAAGTGTTCTTGTGTCTCTCGATACGGTAGCGAATCGGTTGACTGGCCTCCCACCAGCGGGTCTCACCAGTTTAATTGAGAAGTCGTACTTATCGTAAAGAGAGTGCAGGAGCATCTAGTGCCGTGAAGCGACCACTTCAGAAACCGGAAGAAGCCATCAACCAGTGAAGGATCCTCCGGATAATTTGGAGTGAGACTGCGGAACTTCGTGGTCTACGCGTCGTAACTTGAACCATCGCCACGCTTACAACGAGCTAAAGGTACAACAACTACTTAACTAACTAAACTACATACAGAACTAACTAACTAAAACTACAATGGAGAACTTAACAAGACAATCCAACTGCTTTGAACGCATCAAAGCTATCTGTAACAACTACCGAAAGGACAGTATGTCAAGAAAATCTGAAACATACCTAGAAAATCGTCTAACTACTCTTCAAGATCTATGGCAAGATTTTGAAAAAAGGCACGAGCTTATTCAACAAGAAATCCAAGACAAAAATATTACCTACTATGTGGAAGACGTATATGGAAGAACAAAATCTATGTACGAATCGACTAAGGCTGATATTTTGAAACTAAAGATGCTACTTGCAAAAAACAAAGATAATCCCGTCCAGTTTGACTTAACTGGAATGCTAGAAGAAGACACTGACGACAACTTGAAACAATTATTAAGCAAACAAGAGTGCAACTTCAAAGCTATCGACAGAGCTATGTCGAAAATTAACTTAAAATCCTTAACTGAAAAATGGGAGCTTGAAGACCATCTATCTATCTTAAAGTCGAAGTGGGACTCTATCGATAAACTACATTGGGAATTAGAAGCTTTACTAAAGGGCTCTAATGAAGACTATTATGGAATGTTCGTCGACATTGAGAGCAAATACGACGAATTAAGAAAACAACTCAACGTCAAGATTTGGGCCACAGCTCACTATCAACGGTCAGCGCCGAGGATTGAAGTCCCAGAGTTCTCTGGTAGCTATCATCAATGGATCTCCTTCAAAGATCTGTTTTTGGAAACTATACACCATAACCCAACTATTAATAACGCTCAAAAAATGCAACACCTGAAAACAAGGCTGCGGGGAGAGGCTGAACGACTGGTACAGCATCTGACGATCAGCGCTGAAAATTACAATTCCTGTTGGGAGATTCTGAGCCAACGGTATGACAATCGTCGTCTTCAATTTACATCCTTCATGAACACCATGCTACAACTTCCTGTCATTCAAAATCCCGACGCCTACAATCTAAAGAGGCTGCATGACGTCATAACTGAATGTTTGAATGGACTTTCGAACATTGGCCTAGAAATAACAGCATGGGACCCAATTATTGTCCATTTGATGGCACAAAAACTAGACTCCAGCACCTACAACGACTACATGAAAGATCTGCAAGACCCCAGAGAACTACCAGTTTTAAGCGAATTTTTACTCTTCTTGGAAAGCAAATTTATGGCTTATGAAACCATGAAAACACCAAAAAAGGAGTTTTTTACTAACCAACAAAAACCTCCAGCATTCAAAACTTTTAACAAGCACCCTATCAAGAAAAACAACTACGAATTTAAGAAGCCCTTTCCGAAAACTTATTACACTACCTATAACTGTCCATATTGCAAAGGAAATCACGTGCTGATGCAATGTCCAAAGTTCATGGACATGGACGCAATACAAAGAAATAATACGATTTCGAAATTACAAAATGTGTGCAAAAACTGTCTATTCAGTCACGGAAAGACAGAATGCACGTCGGAAAAAACTTGCAAGGAGTGTAACTTGAAACACCATACACTATTGCACCTCTCTATATCAAAGTTAATTCCGCCGCCGACAAATAATGGCAAGAATAACTCAGGTCAACAACCTCCAAAACAATCTACCTCGAATCATTTAAACTCGAACGAGATAGAATTTCTTTTACCTACGGTTCAACTGAACATCAAAACTAACCACGGAACTTATCTCCCACTTCGAGCTCTCTTGGATCAAGGCTCGCAAGTAAACTTAATTACGGAGAAAGCTGCTCAACTACTAAGGCTGCCAAGGACAAAACTGAATGCTACTATATCAGGAGTCGGAGCAGTATCTGGAGACTCCAAGGGTCTTCTTGAACTAAGCTGCAAGTCAATACACTCTGACTTCACTTTTAACGTTGAAGCGTTAATAATGAAGAAGTTAATAAATAACTTACCCAACTCAACTTTTACCAAGGCCAACTGGCCACACTTAGAAAACTTGAAATTGGCGGATCCAGAATTCAACATTTCTCGGCCAATTGACTTACTTCTCGGGGCTGACGTGTACTCCGAAATAATCATGGAAGGAGTTCTGAAACAAAACACGACCTCTCCCATCGCCCAGCAAACTCATCTTGGGTGGATTTTATGCGGAAAACTGAAAACTTTCAACTGCCACGTGACTCTAATTAACATGAACGAGTTAACAAAATTTTGGGAAAACGAGGACATTTCTCAAAACACCGCTGACATCCCTGAAAAAGAATACTGCGAGGAATACTATAAGAAAACTGTACAACGAAATCTTGATGGAAAATATATTGTGAAAATGCCGCTCTATTCAGACTACAAAGAAAAACTAGGGCAATCTAAAGCTATCGCTATTTCTCAATTTCATCAATTAGAAAACAGACTGAAAAGAAAAAACAAACTAGCAAACTTTAATCTCTGGTGGGATGGGCCGCCATTACTAAAAACTCTAAAAAAGGAAGAACCACTCGCAACAGCTACCTGCCTATTTACAACTAACCTTGGGATAAACAACGAAAGAAAAGACGAGACAGCCCTATCTTCAAAATGTGAAGAGAAAAAACATTTTATACATGAATTGTTAAACAAATGCAGTTCCTTGACATACGTAACAAGAGTCGTCGCGTGGATATTGCGCTTCAATGCAAGCGCCCGGAACAGAATGAAATCCGATACTGCCTACTTAGCTACGAGCGAACTGATAGCGGCAAATGAAACGATTATTAAATGGACTCAACGTAATGAGTTTGAAAACGAATACAAACAACTATTAAAAGGTGGAATAATTTCAAATAAAAGCAGCATTTATAAACTAAATCCATACTTGGACAAAGGTGGAATCATACGAGTCGGTGGTCGACTTAATAACTCCAGCTTGCCGAATGAAATGAAGAATCCCATTGTTATTAACCGAACGGGACGTCTGACTGAACTTTTAATTCATCAAGCTCATTTACAAACTTTACATGGAGGAGCCCGTCTAACACTGTCTTACATCAGGCAGAGATATTGGATTGTCGGCGGCAATAGAATCGTCAAATCTCAACTACGTAACTGCGTACCGTGCCGCCGCTACAAGCCTATAGAAAGCTATCAACTTATGGGCGACCTGCCACAACAAAGAACGACACCTTCGAAGCCCTTCACCCACGCAGCTGTTGACTTTACTGGTCACGTGGAAGTTAAAGCCAATAAGGGCCGGGGTGTGAAGACAACAAAGGGCTATATAGCTATCTTTGTATGCATGGCGACGAAAGCAGTGCATATAGAGCTAGTGTCGGACTTGAGCACTGAAACCTTCCTCGCAGCCTTCCACAGAATGTGCGCAAGACGAGGAACGCCTAAACATGTTTACTCTGATTGTGGCACTAACTTTATCGGAGCTTCGAAACGACTGCAATCAGAATTTGAGGGATTTAAACTACTGCCACCGCCGGAATTCTTCGACGAAATAAATAAATTGGAAGTCGAGTGGCATTTTAATGCACCTGCCTGGCCGAGCGCAGGCGGCTTATGGGAAGCCGCCGTAAAGTCAATGAAACATCACCTTCGACGCGTGCTAGGAGCCCAAAAACTGACCTTCGAAGAGTTCTCAACATTATTATCCAAAATCGAAGCCTGTATGAACTCCAGGCCACTGTGCCCACTGACGGAAGATCCAGAAGAGTTCTACAACTATCTAACTCCCGGACACTTCCTAACCGGGGGTCCTACTCTGTCGCTACCCTTATCTGACTACAGCGACGTGAAAACTATCGACATACGCCAACGATGGCAATTAACAGAGCATATGCTGCAGCAATTTTGGAAAAACTGGGCTAACGATTATCTTTGTCAACTACAAACCAGAAGTAAATGGAACAAACCAACCAAGAACATTCAGGAAGGCGACATAGTCTTAATAAAGGATAACAACTTGCCACCTGGAAAGTGGGCAATGGGACGAGTTATACAACTTCATCCCGGGCAGGACGGCTTGGTAAGGGTGACCACACTGAAAACTCAAGCTGGAATAGTCAAGCGTCCAATAGTGAAACTTTCACCCCTTCCTGTAGAAACGAAAAACGAAACTGAAAGCAATGAGAAATCGAACGATACTATACCTACCAAAAAACCAACATTGAAAAGAATCAAATCAAAACGAATGTGCTTTTCGACATTGTTATCAACTATCTTTACATTCTTCACTTTGGTATCAGGTTCACAGTCGCATAGCAGCGACAAAGCAGCAACGATGACTCAAATTACAAGTTTTGAACCTGATCGCTTAGTATATTACGACACAATTGGAAAATTACAAGTAATTCACGACGAATGGACTTTATTAATGTACTACAATTTAACTAACTACTGGGAAGGTAATCGAAACATTCAAACTTATCTAAAAGGACTTAAAGACGTATGCCAGAAAATGGATCCACGTTACTGCTGGACCACTCTGGAACAACTACAGCACGAAATGGAACTAATTAACTATTATAACGACATTCTGCTCGCCCCCCACAAGCATCTCTCTCAACGCAAAAAGCGAGGGCTGATCGACGGGGGGGGCTACATAGCCAATAGTTTATTTGGAATCTTGGATCAACGTTTCGCAAGGAAATATCACAACGACATCAAAAAGATCCAAAATAATGAAAACTTCTTATTAGAATTGATAAAAAACCAAACTTCTATTGTCGAGTTGGAAAACGACGTACTAAAGAAAAATGAAGATAATATCAAGCGGCAATTTACTTTGATTCAAGACCTCATGAAACGAACTGATATGAAGATGGCTAAGATTGAGTCAGAAATAGAAATCGTCATGGCATCTAGCTACTTTAACTCTGCGTCTCTAACAGCATACCTCCTGCTCAACAACTTAAAAGCAGTCCAAGAAACGCTTTTAAAAACTTTAACAGACGTCTATAAAGGACACATTGACGTACATTTAATTACACCAGTTAACTTAATCAAACAACTCAATGACATCGCGGGAAGACTGCCCAGAACTCTTTTTCTGCCTGCGGACAATGTCAAAGAAGACATCAAGGAAATCTACAAGCTACTTTACGTCAAAGCGCGGGTTACATCAGAGTATCTTTTATTTGAGATACACATTCCATTAACGTCAGATGAAGACTTCATGATGTATCGCCCAATCCCAATACCTATCAAAATTGAAAACGAAACCGTCTCCATTCAATTATCCTCCAAATATATAGCGGTTAACTTCAAGAAGAATATCTACGTCACTTTATCAGAAGAAACAATAAAACTATGTTCACAAAGAAGAACTGATAGCTTTCTGTGCAATACCAATTTACCAGTCTTCAATTTACACGCAGAAAAAGCACCGTGTGAAGCGAAGTTATTAGGTCATCAAACGACCTCGCCATGCGACTTAAAACGCACACCTTGCAAGGACGCCTGGATAGAATTGCATACGCCGAATACCTGGCTCGCTATCTGTTGTGACACCTGTTCACTACGGTCGGTGTGTGAAAATGACGTATCTACGTACACTATGACATCATCGGGAATAGTGAAGTTAGCACAAGGATGTGCCCTACAATCAAAATATCTAACTATACATTCCCACAACCAATACAACAGTAATATGAATATAAACTATGAGTTGAGCGTTTCAACATTGAATACCTCAATCAATAAAATTATAAACACTATGTTTAACAGCACAGTTGCTGAATTTAAATCGTCGAGTTTGGAAATCAACGAAGTCGAGAAGCGACTACATCAGCAGAGGGAACGAGAGAACCATCTTCCTTCAACAATTTCGATTCACGATGTGCATCAATACTCTATCTGCTACATACTTATTACTTTGGTCATTGTAGCACTCATAATACGGCTAGTCAAGAAGTATCGCTTATCTCGTTGTTTATCAGAACGGTCAGATAATGCCAAAGCCAACCAGCGATATAATGACATGGAGTTGCAAGCCATTACGAGCTACTCTTCAGCGACACACTCTCGTCGTCGTGAGGAAGCTGCCGCCGCCGCCGAGCCGGCGCCTCCGCGCCCGCGCCCGCCTGCCGAGCACGCCCTTCGGGACTACGTCGCCGCACGCGCAGCAGCGGATAACATAGCATTTAAGTTTGATTAATTTTAAATATGTTAATTTTGTATTTTTACTTGCTTTGTAATGGCGTTTCTTACTCCTATTTCTTTGTTTCCCTTTAAGGGTTGGCAATATGTACGGTCTCACTACCGTGCATTTTCTGCTCACGCGGCAACTTACTTTCCGCCGCGTGCGCGTTTACTTTAGTTATAATATTTTTCACTATAATTAGCGAGTTCGCATCGAGCCGTACTACGGTCGACAACTAAGAGATAGAAGCGCCAATCATTTAACTGTAACTACGTAATAAACTACTTATCTTTTCAACATCTTTCTCTGCGTGCTCATCAACAACAACTCTACAACCTAACTACAACTATAAACAGCTAATACAAGTGTGGGGATCAACTGAACCCTACACATTTAAATTAAGTCTACCCATCAAACTGAACAACTTTTACTACGGGAGCAAACGGATCGGAGCAAAAAAAATAATTAATAAGCTGTTGCATACATTTGAGTCGAGTAGGCATTGCGGCTTAGGATCGGTTTGCTCCCATAATAGAAGTTGTTCAGTTTGATGTGTAGATTCATCATCTTAGCTTAAGGGTATATTATTCGGAGCGCGCTCCATACAAACGTACTATGGTGATATTTTCAATACTAACCAATTAAAGTCAATGAAATTTTGCAGAAACAATCTAGAAACAAATTTCTATGCTTGTATGGAGTCAGATTTTCGTTAAAATGTATAGTTTTCAAGTTACAGTGCCTCAAAGATTTCCATACAAATCTTAAATTAATCCTAGCATTGAAACTGTCTATTTTAACGAAAATCTGACTCTATAGAAGCATAGAAATTTGTTTCTAGATTGTTTCTGCAAAATTTCATTGACTTTAATTGGTTAGTATTGAAAATATCACCATAGTACGTTTGTATGCAGCGCGCATTTTCGCTCTCGGAATAATATTCTCTTAAAAGGATGCTAATGATATCAATTTACCAGTACTTATCTATGAGCTCTCTCAACTGAGTAAGAAAGTTGTTAAGTTTGATGGTCTGATTATCCCCTTAAAGCATTATATAAAGAAAGGACCTTCTACCTAGATACAGCTTTCTTTTTAAGGCGTATCAGCCGTGGACCACTCTCCTCTCACTCACACTCCATACTAATCGATGAGAAAGAGCGCGTGGCTCCGGTCAGAATTTTGCTGTTTTCTTTGAAAAATTCGATGATTTTTTATTAATTTCGAAAAAGTAAAAAAACCACATCATTCTAAATTGTATTGTGAACAATATAGTAAATTTTCATTTTGTTCCGATTAAAAATGTAAGAGTAAAATGGTTACAACTGGAAAAAAAGGGGAGACTTTAGAGTCCCTTTTCTTCGGTTTTATTCATTAAAATCGATTTCTAGAAAAACCACATCACTTCTCATATCCTGTAGATGGTTCAGTTTAAATTTCAGCTCAAAAAGTGCCATAGTTAATGAATAAAATGGTTACAAAATTACCCAAAACAGGCAGGTAGCCCCTTAAACTGAAAGTGCAGAAATGTAATTTAATATTGTACAAGACCCATTCACGATATTCATTGATTTTTCGCAATCGACTGAAGTTGTTGAATGCTATGATTTGAATCGAAAGTCTCACTTCAATAAACTGGTAGTTCATGTTGTGAAGCGTTAACGAGAAATAGAAAATTAATGTTTAATTGAGCTTGACATTTACGCCATCGTGATTGATTCTTTCTTCCGTTTTCACTTAGTTGCAGAAACGCTCATTAAAGTGAATCCTCCACTAAATCTCTCACTAGCTTTTACTAAAGACGAAAAGTACTATATGAACGAGCGAAGCGAGCTCTTTGGGTATCTGTATGCAGGATGAGAAAGCGAGCTAAAAATTGGTAAACTATGTCGGTCGGTCTATGCAAGTATAGTAATAAATACGAAAACTAGAACGAGCGAAGCGAGCTCGAAATTTTAAGCACTTCTTGACTTGGCTTCTGGCTATAGCATAATTTCAATACATGGTTACGTTGATAAGGACAGCAATAAAGTAGCGATCTCGTTTTTTAAACTCGTCTCTACACTTTCCATTTTATATATCTTAAAGAATTTATTGCCAGTCGATTTTCCAGACCCTTTGGCGACCGATTTTACGGTAAAAGGGTACGGGGAATCATATTCGTGAGCGTGTGAGCTGATAAAAGTGTGTTAATCGCTACAACGTATAACTTAAAACGTTTTTTTTTCGTTATTTATAGCTAACATCAAAGGGGCCGTCGGAACAGAATCGCGGCCATTAAGCCCAATAACTGTGATGTTATTCTTTAGTACGAGACGCACTGACAAACTTATTATATTTTATTATTAGGGAAAATCGTCGTGTTTACTTTTTTTAGTGCGGTTAAGGAAACTTTGCGAAGAGATGAGAAAGTGTGATCCTATTTTTAACACTTTAACTGCTGACGACTTACGTCGACGTAGGTCAGCGACTAATGGGCTCGCAGTGCGCACGACTCACACCTTGAGTCACAATTGTATAGCATTCCACAGTGTTAGCACTGCGCGCTTCGATCAACAATATCCAACTAGATAACGCGTCAGCGCTCAAAACATGTCCCGGCAAATAACGCCTCACTATTGGAGTGAGGTCTTATTTTGAATTAGTTGCGTTCGAACAAAGCCAACGTAAGCACGTCTCGCAATGCCGCAGTGTTCCTTTTTTAAATTACTAGGAATTATGGTTGCTTTGAGGTCGAAATTATAATGTATTCGGACTGTTTTCTCGGTTCGTTAACAAAAAATGTTGTATATATTCACGAGGACAGAATTTCTCTTTCATTTTGTATGCGACCCGTTATCTAGTTGTATATTGTTTATTTATTTATTTTATTTATTTATTTATTTATTCACAATACAAGTTTACAGCATTAGCCAAAACACTTATATGCTAGGTAGATATAATTAAGAAACAATTCTGCTTTCGATCCTTAACGTTTCATTAAGGAACAAAACAACAAACCTATGATCGAAGACTGCGCGAATTGTTTTGAGCTTAGCAGCGAAAGTGTTAACTAACGTTAAAAACTGACCAAACTAACGTTAAAAACTGACCAAGTGCGAGTCGGGGCTCTCAATCATTGTTGCGTCGTAACGATCGTTTTTAGGGTTCCGTGCCAAAAAGGTGACTACTGGACCCTATTACGAAGTCTTCGCTGTCCGTCCGTCCGTCCTAAATTTAAAAGGTTGTATTTTTTGAACTGTAATAGGTAGCTTGTAGAAGTTTTTTTTACCATAATATCTCTTCGATCAACAATATAGAACTAGATAACGGGTCGCATACACAATCAAAGAGAAATTCTGTCCTCGTGATTATACAATATTTTTTGTTAACGAACCGAGAAAACAGTCCGAATGCATTATAATTTCGACCTCAAAGCAACCATAATTCCTAGTAATTTTTGAAGGAACACTGCGGCATTGCGAGACGTGCTTACGTTGGCTTTGTTCGAACGGAACTAATTCAGAATAAGACCTCACTCCAATAGTGAGGCGTTTATTTGCCGGGACATGTTTTGATCACAGAAGCGCTCGTTGGCGTAGTGGAGCTTCGGTATTGGAAACGATCACCGAAGTTAAGCAACGTCAGGTCGGGTCAGTCTTTGGATGGGTGACCGTTTAGTGGTATTTCATCTCGAGCGTTTCCGTGCTTCGGAAGGTACGTTAAGCAGTTGGTCTCGGATAGTTCCGTCTCAGATGGCGTTGTAACTATTCGTTAAGCCAGGTCAGAGGCCTATTGGCGGCTTGAAAATTCTCTGACAGCAACGTGACCACTAACTTGCCTCCACCAACACGCACTGGGCCCGCGTGGTGGAGTATGGCCCACTCCCTCTCACCCTTATTCGTGAGAGGAGGCCTTTGCCCTGCAGTGGGATTCTACAGGCTATAACTTACTTTTTACATGTTTTGAGCGCTGACGCGTTATCTAGTTGGATATTGTTGATCGAAGATATATCTACGTTTTTTTTTCATAAATTAATTATACTAAAATTGTACAATTTTACCGCTGTGTTCAGACGTTCAGCATGCAAATTTCACAAATATGAACAAAAAAAAAGGAAAACATGCGAACATAGCCAAAGTCTTTCTCATTTGATTCTTGAAATAATTATTAAAATCGGTTTAGTTTTGGAGGAGGAAACAGGGGAATACGAAATCGTCAACTATACTAACTTCTTTACTTCCGGTACCACTTTCAAACTTCCTCTATACTATTCTATTCTATTCTATTTTTAAGGTTATGGCATCCATCTTGGTGTAGATGATTTTGCCAATGTCGAGTTTTTGTAGCAAAAGTGCTTGACGTTGTATATAAATATTTTGGTGACTTCAAGGGTTGCTCTTATAAAAGAGCAATATCCTGAGCCACCACTGGAGTTCCGCTGTAGGCCGGGGATGGGGCAACCGACGAGCGACACGCGACACGTGACCACCCAATAGCAGACCCACAACGCAACTCCTTCCTCTATACTATAATATACTCATTCCTGATCCTGTTCACTTTAGATCGCGCAATGACATTTCCGGTTCCGGTTTCACATTCTGCGCGTTCGAAGGAAATCGCTTCAAGTGTTGCATCTTCTATTTCCGGTTCTGAACAAGCGTTCTAAATTGTCGCCTAGAAATAAGTTGAGAATTTATAAAACTTGTATCAGGCCTATATTTACGTACGCCGGATGCCGCCCTCTCCTGTATCTACAGGGTATCTACAGACAAGAAAGGTACAGGGTGTAAGGAAAAGTATCAATAACCTTTAAGGGTGATATTTTCAATGCTATCCAATTAAGGCTCTCTTATTTAAGTGCAAGGGTCTCTTTCTTGCAAGCAGAAGTTTGCAATTAGCCATCCCGCTCCAATTGAAAGCAGGATCGCAAAAAAACTTGTTTTTCGTCAATATCTTTGCTCATGGGAGTTTCTAAGCTAAAAATTCTACGGAGTACACTAGAAATGTTTAATGTATTTAGTTAAGTACAAGAATAAAAAGTTAAATATCAGCAGTTTAATCATAGTATTGAAAAAACATAACAAAAAGGGGTAACTTTGGGATGTTTTTCTATCTAGTAAACTTAATCTAATCGTGTAATTGAGCACGGTCGCCCATCCGCCCGATCCTTAAATAAGACATAATTTAATTTCAGACTTTAAAACACAGTTTAAAACACTTTCGTTCGTGTTCTAAAAACGGCCTGGACGGGATAACAGCGTCTTAAAGACAATAATTTTTTTCAGAAACAATCTAGAAACTAATGTCTATGTCTGTATGAAATCGGATTACGTTTGTACTAGACTACGTTTGTATGCAGCGCGCATTTGCGCTCTCGGAATAAACTTCTCTTAAACCCAATGACATTCTATAAAATAGGACTTCGCATCAGTGCGTTATTACCGGGACCGCTATAATGAGCTTAATGAGCGTTTTTCTTTTTGTTTTCTAGGGGATCGATAGATGGCGCTACGGTCTGTGCGAAGAAACGTCAACATTTCAAAAAGTGTTTCTTTAAAATAATAAACAGTGAAAAGATGATCAGGAAGATGCCAACACATCTTTTAATGACATATTTCATTATTTAATAATCATTTTAATCGAAAATTCTAAACTTTTACGCCTGACATGGCTGTATGGGCTCGATCCCTTGGCATTCCAAAAAAAAGGCAGGCACAGTCTTGACAAGATTTTGACAGGATCTCGCGGACGGCTCTATGGCGCGATAAACATGCCATCTGTCGAGTTTTTTAGAAACTAAATTTAAAAAAGAAATATAAAACGCTCATTGTTTCACATTACTGCTTTGTGACAGAGGATATTTTAAAGGACTGGAACAAGGAATATTCTGACTCGAATGTCAACGGCAATGTACGAAAGCCGAGCATAATTGAGACATACTTAGGTACTATAAGCATATGCTCACGACTATATTCCCCGAGGGGGTCAGAGATATTCTGAAACCTCAGAACATCCACGTATCGCCAGTAGTACCAAAACTCTGTCCAGTGTGACGGGGGGTGAGCCCGTCGCCACTTATAATGGACAGTGGGTACAATACATGCCTCGAAATTGAAGCATGCCGGTTTCCTCCCATAGTTAACTAAACTAAATCTGTTAAGTATGCGCTTAAGGGTCGGCACTACCCTAATCGAGCAAAACAGGGTTCGGCGTTCCGACTTTTGAGGATAGTAAATAGCTATATTTAGAAACAAAATTAATACCATCGCTTCTTTAAAAGATGAAGTACAAGATGAACAAAAAAAATTTGAGTAAAATTGTGTAGTTACATCAGAAAGTAATCGAGAATTTCATGAAAAACTCTAGAATAGCACTGCCGCGTTCCGAGTCCTGTGATTTAGTGAAACAAAATAAAGCAACAAAATATATTTCTAATCAATGGCAAAACATCAAAGAACACTTTAAACAAATCAGTTTTTCGATACGATTTCTAGTTTTTTTGCAATTTGTTACCAAATATCACATATTTTTTTGGACGTTTTCTTCATACAAATTACTATGGGCCGTCAATCGTTCGAAATCATTGCGAATAGACCGGTGACCGGCAACACCCAACCCTGTCTTAGAAGATTAATGAACAAATCCATTTTTAGCTAAAGTAGGCAAAGTAACTTATAAAAAACCGGGCAAGTGGGTGTCGGGCCACATGCAGTGTAGGGTTCCGTAGTTGCCCGTCACGATATGTGGACTTAGAAGTACATTTTATAAATTGGTCGACTATTACTCGTTAATTTTTGTCCCCATTATTATAACGGAGTTATGTTGGTGTGGTTGTTAGGAGTTTCGGTACTACTGGTGAAACGCGGATGTTCTAAGGTTTCAGAATATCTCTGACTACCCCCTCGGGGAATATAGTCGTGAGCATATGCTATGCTATGCTATTATTATAACAGAATAAATGTAAGTTTATTACTATTGTTACTAGCAAGCTAAGGATTGATAATCTGAAATCATCATCATCATCGTCAGATATGTTTTAAATAAGAATGGAATAAGAGTGAATTCTGTACCGTAGTAGGTAACTCAAACGATTGACTTCGAAAGTCATTTGCACGACAGAATTTTGCGCGAAAAAACATTGCGCGACACAAGACAACACAAAGGAATTTCACAAAAGTTTTCCGGGCACTGTTTGGTAGTTTTTGGATATTTTGGTAATTTATGGTAGTTTTTGAGTCTTGGTAAATTTTCGTACAAAAGTAACCAAAAAGTTATTTTTGAAGATTTTCGTACTTTTTGGTAGGTAGTTTTTGGTTATTTTGGTAGTTTCTAGTTTTTTTTGGTAGCTTTTCGTACCTTTTGGTAGATTATTGTTATTTTGGTAATTTTTCGTACTTTTTGGTAGTTTATGGTTAATTTGGTACTTTGTGGTTCATCTCATTAATTCATTTCATTTATTTACCTTAAATTGTAGGTAGGTACATAAGTTACAGATGGTAAGTACCTACAGAGTACCTATTAGTCACACTACAATATAATTTATAAACATTAAAAAAAACAGATTTAAACAATAGATGCTAGACAATAACTTAACTGCCACCTTTCACCACTACAATTAAATTAGTTAAATGTTATAAAATCAGTCCAATGTGATTAGTTAAAAATTATAATAACCTATTGAGGTACAAATAATCGGTCTGCAACACATTTTTTTCTACTCAGATTGATGCCTGTTTGTTTACTTATACTGAAGAAACTAATTAAAGTCATAGGGGCATCTGTTCGATTAATATTTCTTTAACCTTCTCCAGAAATTTCTTGTTGGCTTTAATGTCATCTGGTATTTTATTATACACAAGAACAGTAAAAAAAAAAAGTAAGTTATAGCCTGTAGAATCCCACTGCAGGGCAAAGGCCTCCTCTCACGAATAAGGGTGAGAGGGAGTGGGCCATACTCCATCACGCGGGCCCAGGGTGTGTTGGTGGAGGCAAGTTAGTGGTCACCTTGCTGTCAGAGAATTTTCAAGCCGCCAATAGGCCTCTGACTTGGCTTAACGAATAGTTACAACGCCATCTGACGGAACTTTCCGAGACCAACTGCTTAACGTGCCTTCCGAAGCACGGAAACGCTCGAGATGAAATACCACTAAACGGTCACCCATCCAAAGACTGACCGGACCTGACGTTGCTTAACTTCGGTGATCGTTTCCAATACCGAAGCTCCACTACGCCAACGAGCGCTCCAACAAGAACAGTATTCGACTTTATTTTGTAGTCCTTTGCATCGATGCTAGTCGGTAATTTGGTACCAGTAGCTCATTTTTGCGAGTTAAATTTAATCTCTTGCTACGGAATACAACGGGGTATCGTCTCACGATTTTGCACAGATCGAGGATATACAAAGCTGTCACAGTGAGTAATTTAAAGTCGGTAAACAAGGATCGGCAAGACACCCTTACTGACTGAATTCCGCTTACGATTCGAATGCACCTCTTTTGCAAAACAAATATTTTATTTATGTCAACAGGACCCACCCCGTAGCCAAGCCGTCAAGAACTCTTTTGTTTTTTATGGTAGTTTTTGGTAATTTTCATTCTTCTATCAAATATTACCAAAAAATATAAAATCTACCAAAATAACCAAAAACTACGAAAATCTACCAAAATAACCAAAAACAACGAAAAACTACCAAACTAACCAAAAACTACCAAAAAAGCAGACACTACAAAAAATAATTACTAAACTCTACCAAAAACTACCAAAATTACCAAAAACTAAAAAAAAAACTAAACTCTACCAAAAACTACCAAATGAACCAAAAACTACCAAAAGAACCTAAAGAACTATTGACATTGTACAAATTTTTTTTTTCTTTAAAATTACTTCTTGTTAATATTGCTGTGCCCTTTCAGGGTTCATGTACCCACTTTAGCTACTAAGTAACACCTATATGTACTTGTGTCGCACAATGTCCTTCAGCGTGACCAAAATTACTGCTGAAATCTACCAAATAATATTTATGTCGTTACAGATGATTAAAATTTAATATAAAACACGTTTTTGTACAAAATATTATCAATTGTATCTAAACACTCATCATTACACATGTTATTTTCGAATTTTTGTATAATTTTTATTGGTTTTCATCATTTTGTAACATGGATGCTTTAATTTTCAAATAAATATTAAATTAGGTCGTCCCTATGCAAGTTTAAATTTAGTACAGTTTTCTGTGTCTCATAAGCAGAGTCTGAAATTTTGGTAGCACTTTTAATATGTCAAAGGGATTGCTCGTTTATCGACTTCCGATTGTGTCGATATACGTACGGGTAATTATTTATCACTGCGGATAACTCCAGCATGACGTATTCTACTTATCAAACTGAACAACTTTCACTATGGGGCCAACTTCAATAGAGCGATAAAAAAATCAGCTGTCCTATACAAAACTGCAGTAGGTACATATTCGACTCAAATGTATGGAACAGCTGATTTATTTTCGCTATTTTGAAGTTCGATACATGCTGAAGTTATCCGCAGTGATTTAAAAATATACCCGTATTTCGAAATTATTGGAAGTCGATAAACATGCAATCCCTTTGACATATTAAAAGTGCTAGGTACCAAAATTCCAACTCTGCTCAGAAGCCCTCTTTTGTAAAAAAAAACAACATTAGGCGATATGATTAATATTTGCTATACTAGAAGTGAGTTCGGTGGCGCGTTGCGGAGAGGTATGGACTCTCAATCAAGAAGTCCGAGTTCGAATCCGCACGGACCACATGCCACCTACCAATGAGTTTTTCTAACTTATGTACGTATTACCGACTGCTCTCTAATCTAATGGTGAACGAAAATATCGTGAGGAAACCTGCATATGCAGACGAAGAAATTCTGATGTATATGTGAAGTCTATCAATCCGCATTGGGCACGCGTGGTGGACTAACGCCCAAACACCCTCCTAGAAGGTAGGCCTGTGCCCTGCAGTGGGACGTAATTATAGGCTGTTGATTATGATCATGGTGTACTAGAAGTTCCGGAAAACTTGCAAACCCTGCAATCGTTTTCTCAGCAATTTGTATTGCCAGCTTAGATTTTATTAGCCTGAATCCTTGCATTTTAAATACATAAAAATTTTCGAATACCCAATTTCTACAAAAATCTACTAAATTATTTTGCCCTAAATCTACAAATAAAGAAGAAATCTACTAAAAGTGGTAACACTGATGTCCTTTTGCGCAAATGTTTTTGAAGGCAATCGTTCCAGTTACTGCAAAATTAACTTTTATTCCGTGCTTAAAATATTATATCTGACGATGATTATGATGATAAAAGATTACAAACCCTTAGTTTGCTAATACCAATAATATTAAACTTATAATAATGTAATTATTCTGTTATAAGTTTTAATTTGTTCTGCTTTTAAACTTAAAATTATTATAATTTTAAGTTTTTTTTAAGCCTTAGTAATACTGTGATCTAATTAGTTGGGACCCATCCTATCCTACCACCAGGGGTGATCTTTGATCAGTCACATTAGAGGTCCATCACGGTCATTCACGGCGCCGCGCGCTGCAACCGACCAAGTTTTTTGCAAGAAATTTATTACCAAAAGCTATCAAATTGATTTGTTCATTAATCTTATAACATAGAGTTGAGTGTTGTCGGCCACCGGTCTATTTCTTTTGACAGATATGTCAAACGGGCCGTAGGTAGTGCCGACCCTGCGTGAGTATGCGATTGTTGAATAGGTATTATACTTGGTAAGTAGGAAGCCAAACACATTTGCTAAATTGTAATCAAGAGAGAAACGATGGTCTAGAAGACAAACGTGCTAAGTGCAGATCTAGCAATTGTTCAGGAGAAGCGTTTTTATTATTTCAAAAGTTCAATATGCCAAAACTTAAAACTGTGCATAGGAATCGTGTATATACCTATACTTAGCTAGGGCATGGTGTCCCATCCCATACAAACGAAATTTTTGTTTAAAAATTGCGATATTTGGCGTTATGGTATCAATTTGTAATTAATGTTTACGTAAACGTGTAAATTGTTACTAAAAGTACATGATCTGACTACAAAAAAATCTCATGAGCCTCGGAAAATCAAGCAATTTACTTTGCCCGAAGTTTGCCCGAGTTACAGCAGTCGCGTTTCATTGTTTGACGTTGGGCATCTGTACTGTATAGTATTATATAATCTGTGGCTAGGGTATTTATCTTTATTGATTTTAACATAAATATAAAATATGAATTTTCAAAAGATACTGTAAAAATATCAAAATCCTAAAAAAAGGCAACACTTACTACATTTGTACACAAACAATATGTTTAATTGTGCGTTTAACATTTTTGTGTATATTATGAGCTTTTGTATTTTAGAGGAATTTACTGCAATTTTATTAAGAAACAGACTAAACACACATTAACCGTAAGTATTAACTATTATTATTTAGTAAAATTGAGAACCTAAAGTTTCAAATGCCATAAGTAACAAAAGCACTTAGCGTGTTTGTCAAAAAAGTCAAATGTTCTAAATCTCTTTAGCATTATTTGTTGTTTATATTGGTAGGCAATAACAGTCATTAATATTCTTGGCTTCAACTTGCTATAAATGTACACATACTGATTAGACCGATAGAGACGCAATTATGGCATTTGGGTAAGTGCAAACGGTAGAGCATGCTCATTTAATACATTTGGCATTAAAAAGTAAAATATCAAAATTTTGCACTTAGCACATTTGTCTTCTAGACCATCAAAATGTGTAAAGCGCTAGCAACGGCGCTGTTTGTGTTAATAATTAAACAGTAATGTCGCGCTTTGGACGGAATGCTAATTGGTTTTATTCAAACAACGACACATTTACGAATTTCACTGAACTTCATTTTAATGAGGTGGTTTTGTTTTAAGAGGATATACAGGGGAAACGATCACCGAAGTTAAGCAACGTCAGGTCCGGTCAGTCTTTGGATGGGTGACCGTTTAGTGGTATTTCATCTCGAGCGTTTCCGTGCTTCAGAAGGCACGTTAAGCAGTTGGACTCGGATAGTTCCGTCAGATGGCGTTGTAACTATTCGTTAAGCCAGGTCAGAGGCCTATTGAGGCGGCTTGAAAATTCTCTGACAGCAAGTTGACCACTAATTTGCCTCCACCAACACGCACTGGGCCCGCGTGGTGGAGTATGGCCCACTCCCTCTCACCCATATTCGTGAGAGGAGGCCTTTGCCCTGCAGTGGGATTCTATAGGCTATAACTCACTTACTTACAGGGTGTAAAACAATTCGGTGGTGCGTTGCGGAGAGCTATGAAATCTCAATCTTGAGGTGCGGGTTCGAATCCGCACGGACCACATGCCATGTACCAATGAGTTTTTCTAACTTATGTACGTAATAACGACTGCTCTCAAACGGTGAAGGAAAATTTCGTGAGGAAACCTGCATACGCTGAAGAAGAAATTCCGTTGCGTATATGTGAAGTCTACCAATCCGCATTGGGCACGCGTGGTGGACTAACGCCCAGTGGGACGTATATAGGCTGTGATGATGACGATGAGTAGGTAATTAAGATTACTGTTCATACGTTTCCATATCATACAACTCCTACCATTTAAGATAATATTATTCCGAAAGCGAAAATGCGCGCTGCATACAAACGTACTATGGTGATATTTTCAATACTAACCAATTAAAGTCAATGAAATTTTGCAGAAACAATCTAGAAACAAATCTCTATGCTTCTATAGAGTCAGATTTTCGTTAAAATATACAGTTTCAATGCTAGGATTAATTTAAGATTTGTATGGAAATCTTTGA
Source organism: Agonopterix heracliana (assembly GCA_963693445.1). Classification (NCBI taxonomy): domain Eukaryota; kingdom Metazoa; phylum Arthropoda; class Insecta; order Lepidoptera; family Depressariidae; genus Agonopterix; species Agonopterix heracliana. The sequence continues at coordinate 2,934,614 of OY856334.1, forward strand.
GGCACTGTAACTTGAAAACTATACATTTTAACGAAAATCTGACTCCATACAAGCATAGAAATTTGTTTCTAGATTGTTTCTGCAAAATTTCATTGACTTTAATTGGTTAGTATTGAAAATATCACCATAGTACGTTTGTATGGAGCGCGCTCCGAATAATATACCCTTAAACTAATAAAAATATAAAAAAATGTATGCATAAACGGTGTTTTCGCGAATCTTGCGTTTATGTTTTGTTTTGAGTTAAATTTTCTTGTCAAGTCAATTAAGAACACATGGTGTTCCGTTCTGTACGGCAATAAACACAAGCGTAACATTTTCCAGGTATCGGGGTTCGACGCCCAGTTCGGTCACTCGTACCGAAATAGCTACACCCTATATTTAGAGTATGACTAGTGATGTATTTCAGCATTTTCAGCTCCGAATACGTGACCGACATTTGCGGATATCCGAAAAACAATTTTATTAATTTTTTTCTTTACGCTGAAAAAAATGATTAAGCAGGTACTTACTTCATTATTTTTTTTTAAATGGAACGAATTTCTTCTTCAGCGAATGCAACTTGCAGCCGTGCGGATTCGAACCCGGATCTCAAGATTGATTCGCTCTCAATAAATACTACGCTTTTTTACCCGGTATCAAAGCTTAAGGGGCCATAGGTCCAGACGAATATTTTCTATGAGAAACGCGATTGCCGAGCGCTCCGAAAAGTGTGTGCGTGAGCCGTATTTTCGATTAAAAACAACTAACCAAAGTACTTTTTCTAGATTTTATTTATGATTGCACTAGTTAAACTAATGGTGAATATGTGAGTATAAATACCAACAATCGGAAACTATTTTAAGTTCTTCTAAACCGAGAAAAATGTTTTAAAATGCATGAAAATACGTCATCTTTGTGACGATTTTCTATCGAGTGAAGTAATTCCAATCGTGTATTCAGTTGATGATTGCACTAGATGAAATATCCAAAAATACTGAGGTATGACCTTAGTTTCGGTAAATGGTATAAATCTAGTCGTAAAATGAAAAATAAAAGATGCCTCCGAGGTATTTCCACCTACTATTACGTCTTAAGAAAGTGTACTGTAGCGGAGCTACGAGAGAGCTGACTAAGCAACAATGTCGAACACATAGATCGAGTCGATGTAACCAAACAGAGATCTATCTAGGTCAGCGCATGCGACCTAGCTAGCACGTCACACAGAAGACGGCCAATCACAAGATGGATCTGTCCAACGCATCACAGCTCATTAAGAATAACAACCAATCATATGGCGAGTCCTGAATCGCACTATCGAAATTATCAAGAGACTTTGCATATATACAACATCCAACTAAGAACTGTAGGACCGCGGTCCCGGGCATTCCAACTAGCCCGTGGAAGATCTTCTCTTTTCCTCCAAAAGTATCTATTAAACAGTATTAAGCGTAAGCGAAAAACATTTCGTTTTCAAATACAAATATATACCTAAGGTCTAACACTAATAACTCATACCGCAAGTATCCGAACCGAACCTTTATTGAATAAATATAAGGTCTAACAAAATTAGCTGAAACTATTTTAAGGGGATGATCAGACCGTCAAACCGAACAACTTTTCTCTATGGGAGCAATATCGAAATCGCGAAAAAAAATCTGCTGTTCCATACAAACCTTCTCGACCTAAATGTATGGGACCGCAGATTTTTTTTCGCGGATAGGTACATGCGGTATGAGTGATGAGTGTTGGGCACAGCTCTAGGCACAACACGCAGGTTGTGTCCGTCATACTGATACCAAACACTCTACTCTTGTCTTTACTCGTATTATGCCCGAATAGTCAGTCCGGAGTTCCGGACCTGTTTAGTGCTGTTCAAAGCCGGACACGAAACAGCGACTACAAACTCACCAAAAGTTCAAATAAAACCCGGATAGGCATCTGGAGTGCGATTTTTGAATCTCATTCGGTGAGCTCAGCAGTTGACAGTGTCAAAATTAATATGGAGATATGCATCGTTCTCCTGCTGATTTGACTTTACAAAAATCATACTCCAGGAGTGCGATTTTTGAGAGTCAAATCAGCAGTAAAAAGATACGTATCTCCATAGAAATTTTGACATTTTCAACAGCTGAGCTCACCGAATGAGATTCAAAAATCGCACTCCAGATCTATTTAGTTTCACTGTTTTGTTTTTGTTCATGACGTCCATAATTTAGAACACGTATTTGTGTAATACGTTTTATGAGCTTGTGTTATGAGTTATTCGAGTTATTGTACCTACGTGGTGCTGGTGGACTAACGTAAACCCACCGTGATATTCCAAGATCCGACAGCGAGTTCTCTCTGAGTGTTGATGATTTTTTGACGTTGTACGGTAATAAATATTTGGTGATTTAGTGGGATCACACAAGATGACGCATTAACGGAGCGGCAGACGTCAGTCCGTCATTTGTGAAGCAAGGAGTTGTATGAAACCGCACGTAGAAGCACACACGGTGCGTCGATCCGTCACTTTTTTTTTCAAGTCCGTGATATCACCTTTATTTACATACTTTACCATATGATGTTTGATCATCTGCATGCAAACCTCTTGCGAGACCCGACTGTCAAACCAGCTGGTTTAGATAAGGACCGGAAGACCTGGGCTAAGCTGAACCGGTTCAGAACTAACCATGGAAGGACCAACTCCCATCTCTGCAAGTGGGGCCTGAGGGAGTCACCGATGTGCGACTGTGGGGCACCTGACCAAACCCTCACCCATGTGGTAAATGAGACCCTACGCCGTTTCCCCGGTGGTATTGAAGAACTCCATAGGTTAACCCCGGCAGCGGAAACTAAAACATCTTGACCTCGAAACTTAAAGCTCCGTGGATCCAAGCAGGAAGACAAAAAATGCCATACGATATTACGATGACCATAATTATGATGCAATCACAAACTTAAAAGAAGAACCACACGTAATCTCGTCTAATCACGAGTGAAGCACCCATTTCTTTTGTGTGCGTACTGTCACACGGTACATAAGGTGACGGGTTGTAGCACCTGCGCCTAGATCTAGGGCATCTGTGTGAGTGTAGGTCCCTTGTAGAACAAACGAGATTGTATTACCTTCTATTCTATTCTATTTTTATTTAATGGCGTTTCCTTGTTAGATTTCGCCAGTGTCAAGTATTTTGAGGGAGTGTCTATCCAATCTCGAGGATTGTTTTTGAGTAAGAACAACTGAGAAGGATTTTGGAGCCTCGTGGCAGGCTGAGACCGAGCGAAGACCACGCGAGAGACAAGTGTTCGAGGCAAACCCTGCAACGTGACTCTTGTATTACCTTGCATGCTTCACATCTTCTTAGTGCAATATTCGGTCCGTATTTCTTTCAAGTCCGTGGATGCAATAATTGAATTTATTATGATTTATTTTTCATAAAAACGTCAATCAAGGGTCCTACTCGATCCAAATGTATTTGACAGCTGTTTTTTTTTTCAAGGATCCAAATCTGAAACGTGCAATTAGTCTTTCCCAAGTCGGTTTTTCATCAACACTTTTCCACCACGCTTTCTCGTTTCCCCCATAGATTTACAGCTAAAGTTTTGACAGCATGTCATCGTGTTTTGATTTATTTTGCAATATAAAACTAAATATTTTTTTCAAGATTTATTATTCTGAAAGAGTTTCTCACATAAATATTATGTAGTCATCCAATTTTTACGACTTGTTGAAGTTTTATGTTTGGCTGTAAAATAAAATATTGCTATTAAAATGAGCTCTTGAAATTAGTACCTACCTACTCTCTCATAAATAAAAGGTGAAGGAAAACATCGTGAGGAAACCTGCATACGCTGGAGAAATCCTGAAGTCTACCAATCCGCAATGGGCACGCGTGGTGGACTAACGCCCATACACCCTCCCTAAGGGTAGGCCTGTGCCCTGCAGTGGGACATATACAGGTTGATGATGATAGACCTAATATCTACAGGGTGTAAGGAATCCGCTTCCTGGAAACTCAAAGAGGTGAAAGTACCCATCAATATGAACAACTTTTACTGTGAGACAAAAAAATCAGCTATATCATATTCAAATAATTCCCGCGCAAAATGTATGGAGGAGCTGGATTTTATCTGAGTTCTCTAGTTTGTCCCATAGTAAAAGTTGGGTGCTTTCATTCCATTTAGGTCAAATAAAATGCCAACAACTGTTTTTTTTATATTTCGATGTTGGTCCCATAGAGAAAGTTGTTCAGTCGGATGGTCTGACTGATATTACATATTAATTACAGTTGGCGCGCTCCATACAAACAAAGTTTGAAGATATTTTGGATGTTAATCAATTAAAGTCAATAATTGTTTTTAGACCCTATCTAGTAACCAATATATTGTGCTTTACAATTGTTAGATTTTCGGTAAAACATACAGGGTGAAATTGATATCATTAGCATCCTCTCAAACTAAAAGTCTACCCATTAAAACCGAACAACTTTTACAAACCGACCGAACAAAATTTCACTGACTTTGATTGGTTAGTATTGAAACTAGGACAGAACTTCGTTTGTATGTAGCGCGCATTAGCACTTTCAGTATAAACTTCTCAAAAAAAACCGTCAACATATTCGTAAGTTCGAGATTGAATAAAAACAAAACCCTTGCCGTCTTTTCTGAATCCCAAATGTTTAAAGAAATATTATCGCCGAAATCCTACTTCCTGATAAAACTACTTAGACACGCGAATCAATCCATTATCGTGCTTATTGTACACTCACAAGGGCTTCGTAAGGGGACTTTGTGAGTCCTACGGTGAAGTTATGTAAGATCTTGGACTTATCCTAAGCTATCTTCCTTTATAGATAGTCCTTGGAGGAGATATGAAATTCTTGAGTCGGTTGTGTAAGGTATGGGCGGACGCGGTAGAATTTATACAAGATGGTGTGTTTGTTTGAAGCGTGGAGACTTTGGTATTTATAAAGACGAAAGATTAGAGCCATGGTGGTCCAGTGGCAAAGAAATGCCAGTGGCGAGTAACCTTGCCTGCCATGCAGGAGGCGATGGTTCGATCCCCGTCCAGGCCGACTCGTACCAATGAGTTTTTCGAAATTTATGTACGATTTGTAACACCACTGGCTTTTCGGTGAAGGAAAACATCGTGTGGAAACCTGCATGCTTCAATTTCGAGGCATGTATTGTACCCACTGTCCATTATAATTAAGTGGCGACGGGCTCACCTCCCGTCACGCTGGACAGAGTTTCGGTACTATTGGTGAAACGTGAATGTTCTGAGGTTTCAGAATATCTCTGAATAACCCCTCGAAGAAAATAGTCGTGAGCATTGCTTATGCTGCTTATGCGAAAGATTAGATTTTTTGTTTGTTTGTATTGAATAGGCTCCGAAACTACTGGACCGATCTGAATAATTCTTTCACTATTAGAATGCTACATTATCCGTGATGAACATAGGCTAAAAAAACGGCGAAGTGGGTGTCGGGAAGATTCTAAGGCGGTTCATCCAGAAATTAATAATTATACAGGGTCCAACATAATATGCTGACGGTGTTTGAGAGAATGATCAGACCATCAAATTGAACAACTTTCTCTATGTTACGAAAATTTAAATCTTATGCCAATAAAAATGTTGCTGTCCCATACATTTGGCTCAGTTTGTAGTTTTATTAATGAAAGGCTGATTTTTTTTCGCGGTTTTGATGTTGGTAACATGAGAAAGTTTTTCCCGTTGGTTAGGACATTGTAGGCTGAATCATCTGATTGTCTGATAAGATTGATGATTCCGTGCTTCGGATGGCACGTTAAGCCGTTGGTCCCTGCTACTATCTCTGGTGGTAGTAGTCGTTACATAAAGACGATGTCAGAGGCCGTAAGACGGTCTGAAAAAACTCTGACACCTGGGCCTGCCCGCACGATAAGAAGCAGGACTGTATTTGTTTTAACTGAGTTTGAACTCGTACTCAAATAGATGAATTAGTCACATCATCATCATATCGTAACTATGGCATTTTATGAATTAGTGATTGTACCACACGATAGCTAAACTCGGTCACACACGCGCACATTACCCGAGGAGGCTTCAAGTCGTATACAGCGATGTTTGTACTTTTAGAAGACCTTACACTACAGGGTGTTTAGGTAGACAGTTGCATTACTTTAATGGGTTCGTCATAGAACTAAAGTGGCTGACATAGCTCAGAAAATTAGCAAGCTGAAGTAGCAATGGGCTGGTCATATCTGCCGAAGAACTGACAACCGATGGAGTGTCAGAGTTCTAGAGTGGAGACCGCGAACTGGTAGGCGTAGTGGGACGCCCTGCTGCCCGCTGGACAGACAACCTAAAAAGTAGCGGGGAGCGACTGGATGAGGAAGGCCGAAGACAGAGTTTTGTGGCGCGCCTTGGGAGGCCTATGTTCAGCAGTGGACGATGATAGGCTGATGATGATGAATGGGTGATTGTACTCATGATACTTGTTATGTAGGCGATAGGGAGACTAGTGAAACGTCCCGTAGCTCATAGCACACTGGTTTATTAGGCGACGGGGTAGCGAGTGGACGCAGCCACATAGATATATATATGCATGCATACCTAACATATCCTACCCCTATTTGAACCTAACTCAAAAATATTTCTTATAATCTACTTTGGGACGGTTGCGTAACAATCTCCTTGGTTCAAGAGCATCATCTGGATGGGCAACACACTCTGCCTCGTGGAACTCCTCTTCAGTATCTGAGGTAATCGTTTGTCTATCTCCAGCCGTGTCAATCTCGCGAGGAACAAACGCCCGTGCCTCTAATGCCTCCTTTGTATGACGATCAGCTGACTGTATCGATGCTTCCTGTGTTCCGTCCCCCGGGGAATCGATTCCCGAACTGTGTCTCTGAGGTGGTGAGGTAAGCTGTGACCGAGTGGGTGGTTGCGATGATGAGGATGAACACGGTGACGACGTCGGCGGCGTGCATGGTGAGCGAAGCGGCGACGGCGGTGGCCGCGACAGTGGTGGCGGCGACAACGGTGGCGGCGATGGTGGTGGCGGCGACGGCAGTGGCGGCGACGGCGGAGGCGGTGGCGGCGACGACGGCGGCGACGGTAAGATGTATTTTCCTGTGTCATTATCTGTGCTCTTTTTCTTATGACTGTTATCGGTCCCTTTATATACTACTATGTGATTTTTATGTTTTTTTACAATTTGTGTTGAATTTCGATAATCTTGCACTGAATATAAAACGTTACCTATTCTCTTGTGTATTATTCCCTTACACCACACGAAATGACTTTTGTTCTGAAATTTTTTATACAATACTAAATCTCCTTTTCTTAAACTTTGCTTACTGCTACTGTCATTCGTTTGCAAAGACTGTTCATTATCATTAGTTTTCGTCGGTGTCGATGGCGATGACGATGAGGGGTCAATTAAATCAAGACGTGATTTAATTTTTCGGCCAAAAACCATTTGTGCCGGAGACGATCCCGTGCCAGAATGAATTGAATTTCTATAATCCATCAAATATTTTAATAAATTCAACTTGTTTTCTTTTACGTTTTTATTTTGCAACAAACATGATTTTATACCTTTTTTTACAACTTTTACAAAGCTTTCTGCCTGACCGTTGCTGGCAGGATGATAGGCAGGTGACGTAACGTGCGATATCCCGTTCAATGCACAAAAATGATTAAATTCATTGGAACAAAAAGATGTACCATTGTCGCTCACTATGGTCTTTGGCAGCCCGAACCTCGAGATAAAGTCACACAATCTTTCTACGACTGCTGTTGACGTGGTCGTGTTAACCATATCATACACCTCCACCCATTTTGTATGTGCATCAACTATCACTAAGTACATGTGGCCGTTTAAAGGCCCCAATAAATCGGTGTGCAAACGACTGAAGGGATTTTTGGGGGTAACCCATGGGGAAAGGGGTGCTCTCGCGGGTGAGGGTCTAAGCTGGATACATACATTGCACGTACCTATCATATTTTCTATAGCTTCGTCAATTCCAGGAAACCAAAACCTCGAGCGTGCTTCTGCTTTCGTCTTGACTATCCCTAAGTGCGATTTATGCAACTCTGACAGCATCCTGTCACACAATGTCAGTGGTATAACGACTTTGTGGCCTCTCATAATACAGCCACTCTCGAAAGATAACTGCGTCCGGCATAAATAGTAAGGTTTAAACCGTACATCGGTATTTTTATGTGGCCAACCGTGTAATATGTATTGTTTAACTTGCTTTAAAATAATATCTTTATCGGTCGCTTCTCGTAACTCGCTTATCGTTACGGGCAAGCTGCCGTCTATCACGAAGCACACATAAGCCGCGCGGTCGGTGACGTCCGCTGTGTCGTCATCGGCCGGCGGGGACGGGGGCGCGTCCCCCCGCGCGCCCGCTGGTCGTGCTCGCGCTGTACCGACCGATGATGTGCTCGTTTCCGGTTCCGGTAGGCTCGCCCGAGAAAGATAGTCCGCTATATTATTTTCGCTTCGAACATATTCAATATTGTAGTTGTATCCGCTTAAAAACATGGCATATCTTTGTAACCGGTTGGCCGTAACTTCTGGTATTCCTTTATTTGGTCCAAAAATTGAAATTAAGGGCTTATGATCAGTGCGAAGTGTGAAAGGACTCGCCCTTCCATACAGGTATTGGTGAAAACGCCGTACCCCAAAAATTATCGCAGTCGCCTCCTTTTGTATTTGGGAGTAGTGCTTTTCGGCTGCTTTGAGCGTTCGCGATGCGTAGGCTACTGGCCTCTCTGCATTATTATCTACTTGCGAAAGCACTGCTCCCAACCCAGTGGGCGACGCGTCCACTGTTAAGATTAACCCTGCATTTTGATTAAAGTGCGCCAATACCAAATCTGATGCTAAACACTTCTTGATGCTTTCAAACGCATTGTTATGAACGGATTCCCAACTCCATTTATTCCCCTTTCTTAGCAAATCGTATAATGGACTTAAAATGCTCGATGCATTTGGTACAAAATTCCTATAATAATTTACTAAGCCCAGAAACGATTGTAACTGAGTAATATTAGCTGGAATTCGTGCACCGAGAACAGCTCGTACTTTCTCTGGTGATTTTTTCAACCCATCTTTGTTAATAATATAACCCAAATAACTTATTTCACTTTTAAAAAACTCGCACTTTTCCTTTTGCAAGGTTAATCCTGCACTTTCTAATCTTTGCAGTACGGCATTTAATCTTTCCCAGTGTTGTTGTTTATCTTTACCGCTTATCAGAATATCGTCCAGTAGGCACAGTACCCCCTCCATTCCTGCCAAGACACATTCCATTGCACGCTGGAATATGGCCGGCGCACTCGCTAAACCAAATACCAGACGTGTATACTTATATAGACCGCGATGTGTATTTATGCAGGTTAAGGCTTGTGACTCATCATCTAATACAAATTGAGTATAAGCCATTGATAAGTCGAGTTTTGTGAACTCTTGACCTCCGTGTAGTTTCGCAAATAACTCCTTTATAGTCGGAAGAGGGTACTGTTCCACTAACAATTGTTTATTAATAGAAACAGAGTAGTCCACACATAACCTGACAGAGCCGTTTCGTTTCAGCACCGGTACTACTGGCGACGCATACTCTGAATATTCCACTGGGACCAATACACCTAAGTCGACTAATTTATCGATTTCTTTTCCCACCTTATCTCGAAGCGCAAATGCAATCGGACGCGCTTTTACAAAAACCGGTTTGACGTTATCCTTTAGTGTTAAGTTTATCTTGTATTTATTGAAAGTACCAAGTTTATCCGAAAACAAATGCGGATAATGATTTTGTAAATCTGATACTGTAGTAACATCTATTGATTCCTTGCATAGATTTACGGGGACTAACTGTAACTTAAACTGGGAAATAAAATCCCTGCCTAAAAGTGGAGGGCCTCCGTCTGTCACTACGTAAACTTTAAGCGGTCGCTCTGTCCCTGCGTACAAAATAGTTAGAATGACTGTACCTATACATCTAATTTGATTTCCAGTATAAGTCATTAACTTTTTCCTAGTGGCCGACAATGGAACATCTTTAAAGTGTATTTTGTACATCTTTTCAGGTATCACCGTTACCGCTGACCCACTATCTACTTCAAATTCCAATTTTTGTCCTTTTACCGAAATTATTTCCAACAAAGGTTCGCCTCTGACAGAACGGATATTGAATAACTTACCGTCATCGTCATCGCTGTCGTCCCCGGCGTCAGTGTGTACACAATTCACTTTTTTTGGACACATTCTGCGTAAATGACCGACTTCGTTGCACTTTTTACAAACGAACTTCGCGTAACGACACTCAGAGGTTTTGTGGTTAACGTAACCACACACTGAACACTTTTCTTTTGCTGACACTTTCTTTCGACCTTGACCTTTAGCGATTTTAAATAGCTGATTGTCAGTCGCGATTCCGGTGCCGCCAGAGGACGCGCTGGCAGCGGCTCCCGCGCGTGCGCTGCTGGTGGCTTCCGCGAGCTCCACCGCCTTACTGAGCGTCAGCTCCGTCAGGTTCTGAGCGTACAACCTCTCTTTCTCTGTGCACGGCAACATCCCCATTACAAAGCGGTCTCGCAACGCCTCTTCGACGTTACTGAAACTACATTGAGCAGTTAGACCTCGTAGTCTTGCTGCCCACTGCGTGTGAGACTCGCCTTGATGTTGCGTCGCCGCGTAAAAGTTGTGACGCTCGGTGAACCCTGACCTTTTCGGAGTGAAGTGATCATCCAATAGCTTCAGGATGTCCTCCAACGGTAATTCATGGAGCTCCTTTGGTCGCGCGAGGTCGCTCGCGAGCTTGTAGGTAGCCTCTGTGAGTGCGCTTAGCAATATGGCCCGTCTCTTGGTTCCTGTATCGCTCGTGTTGCTAATATCATTAGCAATGAACCACTGCTTTAAGCGATTTTTATATCCGCTCCACGATTGCACATTGTGATCAAAACTCGTTAAAATTCCAAAAATTGCACTAGACATTTTTATTTTATTTTGGAACTACAAAATGTGGGTAACTTCGTCGTCACTGTTATGTAGGCGATAGGGAGACTAGTGAAACGTCCCGTAGCTCATAGCACACTGGTTTATTAGGCGACGGGGTAGCGAGTGGACGCAGCCACATAGATATATACAGGGTCCAACTTAATATGCTGACACTTTTCTAAGGGGATGATCAGACCATAAAACTGAACTACTTTCTCTATGGGACCAACATCGAAATCGCGAAAAAAAAATCTGCTGTCCCATACATTTTGCTCGAGTAGGTTTGCAGTTATGTATGGAGCATCAGATTTTTTTTTTGCGATTTCGATGTTGGTCCCATAGAGAAAGTTGTTCAATTTGATGGTCTGATCATCCCTTTAAAAAAGTGTCAGCATATTAAGAAGGACCCTATATATGCATGCATACCTAACAATACTGTACAAATTTCCCTAAGCAACATAATAGATTCGAAAGTAAAAAAAACCCCCAACGCCAAAAACGAACATTTAAAAAGTAAAAAATAATGCGGTCACCTATTATTTTTGATGTAAGCAAAGGTATGTTTTACTTCTCTCTTTCAGATATTTTAGGTTAATTAATGCGTAGGGGACCGCTATGAAATGTTCGTTTTTGGCGTTGGGGGTTTTCTAAATTTGTAATTTAATGTTATTTCATAATTTTTAAAGTTACATGAAAACTACTGAACCGATTTTCATAAAACAAAGCTAAGAACACTCTCGCATAAATTAACTTTCTACTTAAAAAAACCGCATTGAAATCGGTCCACCCGTTTGGGAGCTACGAAACCAGGAACGGACAGAAACTTATAACACCCGTCTTAATTTGTCGCAATTTTTAAAGTTACTTCAAAACTGCTAAACCGATTTTCATGAAACAAATCTAAGAACATTCTTGCATAAATTAGCTTTTTATTTAAAAAACCGCATCGAAATCGGTCTACCCGTTTGGGAGCTACGATGCCACAGACAGACAAAAACTTTTAACACCCCTCTTTTCTTTTGTCGCAATTTTTAAAGTTACTTCAAAACTGCTGAACCGATTTTCATAAAACAAAGCTAAGAACACTCTCGCAAAAATTAACTTTCTACTTGAAAAAACCGCATCGAAATCGGTCCACCCGTTTGGGAGCTACGATGCCACAGACAGACAGACCGACAGACAGACAGACCGACAGACAGACAGACCGACATAGGCGTCAAACTTATAACACCCCTCTTTTTGCGTCGGAGGTTAAAAATCCTGAATCCCGACCAAGAATAATAGAATGAAATGGATCCTAATCCTGCTTACAAGCGGTGAAACATGATAATACTCCTTGGAGGCCGGTAATGATCGTTCTTCTCCGTCTTTGTTTTTTGCGACGTTAACTTTGTCCCTTTCTAATCCAACGTCAAAAATCAACGTCACTCAATTTTCGTTGTTACGTCATTGGATAGAAAGGGACACACCTAAAATTGGAAATATTGACGACGCGTAGAAAGAGAAGGCACTAGAAGGAAGCACGTGAACTTGTCATATCACTCAGTAAGAGATGCACGTAGCAAATTCGCTCTAGTTAAAAAAGGAGACCGCTACTTGTTGCTGTCCTTATCGACGTATCAACTTTTTTGTACTTCGGCCATCTGACTCCAAAATGTCACTTCATATAAATTGTATTGGACAACCACCTGACTCCGAGATGTCACTTCATATAATTCGCTATCTCATACCCGGTTACACTGATATTCGGTTTACTAGCGTAAGCGAAAAAATTTTCGTCTATGTGACGACGCGACGGTACATTTTCTTTGACCACAGAGAAGTACGAAAGAAGATTGAATATAACCGACCGCCATGGCCAATTTTCTTGTTTCAATGCTTGTAAGGAGGAGTGGCATCCTTTATGATTTAAATCCATGATCCTAACCTGACCTTTATGAAGTGAAACTTCTTATCCCTCTCATAAGAAGTTTCACTTCAAAAAGTTAAAATGAAACGTTGAAATTCTGATCCCCAACCTTTTCGTGTGACGGAAGTCGGAATTTAAATCGGGAGAAGTTTCACTATCTGCCAGGCGTCCAGTGACAGCCAATTGAAATTGTTGAATTATTTCAAAGCTTATAATATCTTCGTAATTAAAAGATGTGAAGCATGCAAGGTAATACAATCTCGTTTGTTCTACAAGGGACCTACGACCTACACTCACACAGATGCACTAGCTCTAGGCGCAGGTCCGACAACCCGTCACCTTATGTACCGCGTGACAGCACGCACACAAAAGAAATGGGTGCTTCACTCATGATTAGATGACATTCCGTCTGGTTCTTCTTTTAAATCTGTGTCTACGACAAAGTTTTGTATGAAATTGACAACTCCGAAACCACTTTAAGTGCAACCGTTACACCTGTATGTATACGTCTTAACATTTATACATAAGCATAATATGCTCACGACTAAATTCCCCGAGGGGGTAGTCAGAGATATTCTGAAACCTCAGAACATCCACGTTTCACCAGTAGTACCGAAACTCTGTCCAGTGTGATGGGGGTGAGCCGGTGAGCCCGTCGCCACTTATAATGGACAGTGGGTACAATACATGAAATTGAAGCATGCAGGTACATTTATACATAACACAGAATAATAAACTTTCTTCATTTAATCTGTCAACCTATAGGTAGGTACGTTCGCGCTCTCAAAGTTTAATTGTTATAACTTTTCGATTCCATGTGAATGCGTCCTTTGTTTAGGTATTAAATACCTACCTATAGTACCTATAGTACCTACGTAGCTATATTTTAGAGATGTATCGTTATTGTTAAGTAATTCAGAGAGTTTATCGTTATAGATTTGTGTTGTAGAGTTTCTGGCCGTACCTACAGGGTGAAATTGATATCATTAGCATCCTTTTAAACTAAGAGTCTACCCATCAAACTGAACAACATTTACTACAGTCCAATCATTTTAGAGTTTCCTTGTATGTACACCCTAACAATAATTCCTCTATCGCTAAACTTTGTATTGTGATAAAGTAAAGTATACAGATTACGGTTGACAAATAATTAAGGTCCGAAAAAAACGAAACCTAGATTATTTGTCAACCGTAATCTGTATACTTTACTTTATCACACTGCAAAGTTTCAGCGATAGAGGAATTACTGTGGGTCAAACCCTAAAATGATTGGACAACTATGAGAGCAAACCAATTGGAGCAAATAAAATCAGCTGTCCCATACTTAACTGCACCCGCCGCCCTGCCTACACGACTCAAATGTATGGGACAGATTTTTTTTTTGCTCCGATCGGTTCGCTCCCATAGTAAAAGTTGTTCAGTTTGATGGGTAGACTCTTAGTTTAAAAGGATGCTAATGATATCAATTGCGCCTGACATTTGAAAAACTTCTCATTCCCTTTAGTTCTTTCCTTTTTTGTATGCAGAGGTAGCCCCTACAAAAAGATCAAATCAATGGTTTGGCTCATCCCTAAAACAATTCTTATTTATATGTAAATCTGTGCTGACCCGGTTCGCATGTCTCTATCAAGGATGAAATACAAATTGTTGATAAATTATGTATGGGTTTTGATTTGAACATTAAAACATTGTTAGATTGCGTATGCGAAGTCTACCAATCAGCATTGGACACGCATGGTTCCCAAAGGATACTTTTTAAAACGGAACACTTATGGAATCACTGACCTCGGTGTCCGTCGGTCCGTCTGTGTCCGTGTCGATATAGGAAGCTGAAACTTAGTATAGGGACAGCAATTAAGACGCTGTTATACCGTCGAGGCCGTTTTTTGAACACAAACGAAAGTGTTTTAAACTGTGTTTTAAAGTCTGAAATTAAATTATGTCTTATTTAAGGATCGGGCGGATGGGCGACTGTTCTTAATTACACGATTAGATTAAGTTTACTAGATAGAAAAAAATACCAAAGTTACCCCTTTTTGTTATGTTTTTTCAATAATATGATTAAACTGCTGATATTTAACTTTTTATTCTTGTACTTAACTAAATACATTAAATATTTCTAGTGAACTCAGGAGAAGTTTTAGCTTAGAAACTCCCATGAGCAAAGATATTGACGAAAAACACGTTTTTTTGCGATCCTGCTTTCAATTGGAGCGGGATGGCTAATTGTAAACTTATGCTTGCAAGAAAGAGACGCTTGCAGTGGGATAACCTAGCCTTAATTGCGAAATAAAAAAAAAATAGAAAATCTTGATTTCTATTTTTGGGGGGCAATTTTATTCATAAAACTTTTATAAACCACTAGAGTTAACCCGCGACTTCGTCCTTATAAATTATATACCTACCAGATTTTAAGTCACATCATAAGCTATCAAAAAAAAAAGTTTCATCAAAATCGGTTCAGTAGTTTTTGCGTGATGCGCGAACAAACTTAAACTTTCTTTCTTCTTTTTCTCTACTTTGAAATCGCTCGAGTAGGTTTGCAGTTTGGTCTGGAACAGCTGTTTCTTTTCGCTATTTCGATGTTGGTCTCACAGAGATAGTTGTTCAGTTTGACGGTCTGGTCATCCCCTTAAAAAGGGGTAGAACAGAACACTCATTTCCTACGTCTTAGTCTCGCATTCGCCTGGTTTTTTTATGTGAAACTATTGGCGCGCCTTTTAAAACCGACTCATATGCCGTCACGAAATTACGGTATGACCAGTGAGTAATTTTCGAAATCAGGCTGTTCTGTTGTTTTTTTAATAACATCTTTAACGGCTCTGGATACTTGTCCTTTTAGTCACTCGTATTTTGTATTGAGATGATTGATAATCATGACAGCTGCGATTTAGTTCTTCGTTCCTGAAGCGCAAAGTTAAATATTTTTGGAAAAACCTCACGACTATATTCCCCGAGGGGGTAGTCAGAGATATTCTGAAACCTAAGAACATCCACGATTCACCAGTAGTACCGAAACTCTGTCCAGTGTGACGGGGGGTGAGCCCGTCGCCACTTATAATGGAAAAAGCGCGCGAAATAAAAATCGGGAGAGTGCGGTATTTTGTTGTTTCACATCTTCCGGACGTTCCGCGACGGGCACTTTTTGAAGTAAAACTTCTTTACGCACGCTTGACTTGGGGAGTAAGCTGGTGAATGCGTGACGAGAGCGTTACGAAAAGTGTGATCGGGCGAGGCGAACGCATGTTTAAAGGCTTCCGCACATTGCAGCGATATTATCGAGCGATATTATCGACAGCGATATCGCGACACCTTACATACTGCAGCGATTCTGCGATTCGCGTCACGCATGCGCACACCACTGAATGTAGTAGAAAGAGATTGCGTCAGGTTGCGATAATATCGCGGCAGTGTGTGGGATCGAGCGCGTCCCCATACAAAATGTACTGAGAACAATTATCGCAAAATCGCAGCGATATTATTGCTCGATAATATCGCGGCAGTGTGTAGGATCGAGCGCGTCCCCATACAAAATGTACTGAGAACAATTATCGCAAAATCGCAGCGATAATATCGCTCGATAATATCGCTGCAATGAGCGGAGGCCTTTACTTCAGTCGTGTGGTCTAAAACACACTCGTTTTGTTTAGGTACAGCGGTGCACCGCTGTAAATAGCCTCAAATGATAAATCTTGATAGCAAGTGAAGCTTCGTGGCCGTATCCGATTCCTTCCCATTCGTGACCTCATTATTGGCCGTATCTAGACTCCGTACGCCCTAGGGGCCCATCACTTAAGACCCAGTGCTTAGTTGGGACGAGATGCTAGTCAAATTACATACATGCAGGGTGAAATGGATATTATTAGCATCCTTTTAAACTGAGAGTCTAACCATCAAACCGAACAACTTTTACTGTGGGAGCAAACCGATCGGATCAACAAAAAAAAGGCCTCCGCTCATTGCAGCGATTTTATCGAACGATAATATCGGTGCGATTTTGCGATAATTGTTTCCAGTACCTACATTTTGTATGGGGACGCGCGCGATCCCACACACTGCCACGATATGATCGCAACCTGACGCAATCTCTTTCTACTACATTCAGTGGTGTGCGCATGCGTGACGCGAATCGCGGAATCGCTGCAGTGTGTAAGGTGTCGCGATATCGCTGTCGATAATATCGCTCGATAATATCGCTGCAATGTGCGGAAGCCTTAAATTTCTCTACAGGGTAAAATTGATATCATTAGCATCCTGTTAAACTAAGAGAGCAACAAAAAAATCAGCTGTCCCATAGGTACTAAACTGCAGCGCTCAAATGTATGGAACAGCTGAACAGAACTTTTTATTGCTCCGATCGGTTTGCTCCCATATTAAAAGTTGTTCAGTTTGATGGGTAGACTCTTAGTTTGAAATGATGCTGATGATATCAATTTCATCCTGTATAGGATCAACATCGAAATCGCTAAAAAAAATTGATGTTTCATACAAAACTGCAATCCAACACTACCTAAATGTATGGGACATTTTTTGCGATTTCGATGTTGGTCACGTAGAGAAAGATGTTCAGTTTGATGGTCTGATCATCCCTTTAAAAAAGTGTCAGCATATAAAGGGTATATTACCGTTGGCGCGCTCCATACAAACATACTATGGTGATATTTTCAATTGGTACTAACAAATTAAAGTCAATGAAATTTTGCAGAAACAATAAAGAAACAAATCTCTATGCTTGTTTGGAGTCGGATTTTCGTTAAAATGTATAGTTTTAAAGTTACAGTGCCTCAAAGATTTCCATACAAATCTTAAATTAATCCTAGAATTAAAACTGTAGGTATATTTTAACGAAAATCGGACTCCATTCAAGCATAGAGATTTGTTTCTAGATCGTTCCTGCAAAATTTCATTGACTTTAATTGGTTAGTATTGAAAATATCACCATAGTACGTCTGTATGCAGCGCGCATTTTTGCTCTCGGAATAAAATTCTCTTAAGAAGGACAGGGTCCTATATCGGTTGTGTTGTTTTTGGTACTTAGAGTAACTGCCTCCGTGGTCTAATGGTTAAGCGCATTGGGCTCCTAACACGGAGGTCGTGGGTTCGATTCCCACGGGGGACACCTAGGTGATATCTCACTTTGTGCGTTTTTCCCCAGTTGGTTATATAGGACATTGCAGGCTGAATCACCTGTCTGTCTGAAAAGTAAAATGATTCCGTGCTTCGGATGGCACGTTAAGCCGTTGGTCCCGGCTACTAATCTCTAGTAGTAGTAGTCGTTAAAAACCACGTCAGAGGTCGTAAGGCGGGTTGAATAAACTCTGACACCAGGGCTTGCCCACACGATAAGAAGAGTCTCTGAGCTAAGCCACGGAAAAACAGACGGACGCACAAGGCGAAACTACGGAACTCTAAAAATTACATAACAGCAAACTTTCCCCGACGCCGCGCCGTACTTACCCCCAACTCACCTCAAGTATCAAAACACACATTTATCTCATCTCTGTGACAATATATAAGCCTAAGTCTCCCCTGATGTCAAGTTAACGTCCTCAGAGAGCCGACTAGAATACTAATTTGTGTAGCTATAATAGTATTGATTTTATCACAGACTAAGCTATAAATAACGTAAGAGCGTAAAGCCGTTTGAAATTAAGCGTGTCGCATATTTTTATACCTACGGCCACAATACTTACTTGTAATGTTTAAGATTTCATGATGAAATTGCGGCTAGCTAGGATTTTTTTTAAATTATTAATGGGTTTGCTCTTGACCTCTATCTAGTCCTCACGACAAAGATGGGGTCGAAGATGTAGCGAGCTTACCCAGAAGTGTACTGGCACTCTTGCACACTGACGGAACGCAGCAAGCTGCTTGGCGCCAGACTCCGGCAGGAGCCTACCACACCGCTGTGGGGGATCGTTCAGCCGCCACCACAAACTTGGTAGCTTGTGATGCCGTTGCCCGGGGTGAACCGCTAGGAGGTGATCCCCAATCACCCCATTTAAATAGAAATTGGCTCTATTGTGAGAGTTGTTCAATTTGACAACTAGAATGTTAATATTTTCTGCACTGACCAACAATTGACGCGCAACACGTGACGCTCAACATGTTCAGCAACGTTGCGAAACAACGCGCGATGTTGCTTCTTTTGCAAAAAGAAGAAACTTTGAAAGAAGCAACGTCGCGCGTTGTTTTGCAACGTTGCTGAACATGTTGAGCGTCACGTCATCATCATCAGCCTATCATCGTCCACTGCTGAACATAGGCATCTCCCAAGGCGCGCCACAAAACTCTGTCCTCGGCCTTCCTCATCCAGTCGCTCCCCCGCTATCTTCTTTAAGTCGTCTGTCCAGCGGGCAGCATGGCGTCCCACACTACGCCTACCAGATCGCGGTCTCCACTCTAGAACTCTGACACCCCATCGGTTGTCAGTTCTTCGGCAGATATGACCAGCCCATTGCCACTTCAGCTTGCTAATTTTCTGAGCTATATCAGCCACTTTAGTTCTGTGACGAATCACTTCATTTCTGATGTGAGAATGAACGTCACGTGTTGCCGAGTGGATACGATGCTTTATTTACGCACCAAGTGTATTTCTACATTGGTGCCATAGCAAAAGTTGTTCAGTTTGATAGTCTGAAGCACCATAAAACATGTGATAGTAAGGTAACATCCTGTAAGTGGCAACTCTAACTCGTGCAGTTTAAAAACTATTGAATATCCACCACGTCTCATCAAATAAGCGAGTAACCTTGCCTGCCGTGCAGGAGGCGATGGTTCGATCCCCGTCCAAGCCGACTCGTACCAATTAGTTTTTCGGAATTTATGTACGATTTCTAACACCACTGGCTTTTCGGTGAAGGAAAACATCGCGAGGAAACCTGCATGCTTCAATTTCGAGGCATGTATTGTACCCACTGTCCATTACAAGTGGCGACGGGCTCACCCCCCTTCACACTGGACAGAGCAATATACATATTAATCTATGGGACAGAGTTTCGGTACTACTGGTGAAACGTGGATGTTCTGAGATTTCAGAATATCTCTGACTACCCCCTCGGGGAATATAGTCGTGAGCATATGCTTATATTTATATGCTTAAAACTTCACGAAAAGTAACTCTAACAAATTATTACACAAAATCCATCATCATCAAACCCAGACGGCAATAACAACGAAGATAAGGAACATTAAAACTTTTTAATTAAAGTACTTAGTACTGGGGTAAATCGGCAAAAAGAGACATTTTCACTTTTATCAATGTACTAGTGTTTTCCCGCGACTTCGTCCGCACAAATTATATACCAGATTTTAGGTCAGATCATAAGCTATCAAACAAAAAAAGTTTCATCAAAATCGGTTCAGCAGTTTTTGCGTGATGCGCGAACAAACAAACAAACAAACAAACACACAAACAAACAGACAAACAGACAGACAAAATTTCTAAAAAAGGTTGATTTCGAGTCAGGGATACCTAAAACCATATCGTAACCTTTTTTTGTTAATATCTTCAATGTACAGACACACTTCAGTTACAGTTTTATAATAGTTTAGATGAATGGATCGACTCGGTTCACTTCAGTTCTCTTTTATACCATTCAGTCCGTCATTTGTGAAGCAAGGAGTTGTAAGAAACCGCACGTAGAAGCACACACGGTGACGGATTGACGCACCGCGCATGCTTCTACGTGCGGTTTCATACAACTCCTTGCTTCACAAATGACGGACTGACGTCTGCCGCTCCGTCAATGCGACATCGTGAATAATCCCACTAAACAGTGGCATTTATTAGGGGTACTTATTTGTTTTGTACCCACAGATCTGTGTTTTGTACCCATCATACTGAACAACTTTCCCAAAGGAATATAAAGGAGATCCTCAACAAAAAAACGACTTTTCATAAAACGTTCGATCATCTGATTGCATTTAGTATGGAAAGTCCACTTTTGTTTCCGAATTTTCTATAGGTTTCTTCTTGGGTAAAGAATTTTATTGCGAGAGCGAAAATGCGCGCTGCATACAAACGTACTATGGTGATATTTTCAATACTAACCAATTAAAGTCAATGAAATTATGCAGAAACTATCTAGAAGCAAATCTCTATGCTTCTATTGAGTCAGATTTTCGTTAAAATATACAGTTTCAATGCTAGGATTAATTTAAGATCTGTATGGACATCTTTGAGGCACTGTAACTTTAAAACTATACATTTTAACGAAAATTGGTCTCCATACAAGCATAGAAATTTGTTTCTAGATTGTTCCTGCAAAATTTCATTGACTTTTATTGGTTAGTATTGAAAATATCACCATAGTACGTTTGTATGGAGAGCGCTCCGAATAATATACCCTTAAAAGTACCTAACTGTAAAAGTTGTTCAGTTTGATGGTATAAACCTCCTCTTTCAATATTAACAGGGTGTTTTGTTACAGCTGTATGAAATCGATCGGTATACATAATTACCTAATTATTTATAGTATTTCCGCTTCCGATGTCGATATTTTCGGTTTTTTAACTCCGACTAAAACATCCTTTTTTAAATTTTTACGAATTTTAGAAAAACAAAAGCGTCTAAGACAATGAAATGAAAGCAATTATTGTTTTTAAATATGATAAAGGCAAAGGAAGCTTTGTCAGATCCCCGTTAAGTAGGGTTGCCATCCTCAAGTTTTGAAAACCAGTATTTATATCTTGGATATCTTGGATATAGTCACACAACATCTAGCCACATTAAAGGCTTCCGCACATTGCAGCGATATTATCGAGCGATATTATCGACAGCGATATCGCGACACCTTACACACTGCTGCGATTCCGCGATTTGCATCACGCATGCGCCCTTCACTGAATGTAGTACAAAGAGATTGCGTCAGGTTGCGATAATATCGCGGTCGAGCGCGTCCCCATACAAAATGTACTGAGAACAATTATCGCAAAATCGCAGTGATATTATCGCTCGATAATATCGCGGCAGTGTGTAGGATCGAGCGCGTCCCCATACAAAATGTACTGAGAACAATTATCGCAAAATCGCAGCGATAATATCGCTGCAATGAGCGGAGACCTTTAAAGTACCAGAATCTAGTCTGGACTTGTATTATGGTGTATACTGGGTCCAACTTAAATGCTGACACTATTTTAAGGGGATGATCAGACCATCAAACTATACAACTTTATGGCACCAAGATCGAAATCGCGAAAAACAAACAGCTGTTCATACAAAACTGCAAACTCATTCGAGCCAAATACACGGGACAGCTGTTTTTTTTCGCGATTTCGATTTCGGTCCCACAGAGAAAGTTGCTCAGTTATATGGTCTGATAATCCCCTCTAAAAAAAAATCTACATATTATGAAGTATCCTGTATAATACATATATTATACACTAAGTGTTTTCCCGCGACTTCGTCCGCACAAATTATATACCAGATTTTAAGTCAGATCATAAGCTATCAAACAAAAAAAGTTTCATCTAAATCGGTTCAGTAGTTTTTGCGTGATGCGCGAACAAACAAACAAACACACTATTTTGTCAATAGATGGCGCTGCACGTCATTTAAATCGCGCTATCGAATGTCATTTGAATTTATATGAAGTGAACCGCTACTTTTTTGTTCCTTATGGTTTTACGGTTTTATAACAGTTAAGATAAGATTAAGATAAGATAAGAAGATTAAGATAAGAAGATTAAGATAAGATGATTAAGATAAGATAAGAAGATTAAGATAAGATAAGATTAAGATACAAAAATCTCTGACTTGACGTATCGAAAAGCCAAAAAAAAGCAAGCCGCAATAAAAATCCCTGACTCGTTACGGTTAGGGTAAACAGTTGCATTACCTGATGGCGTAATAATTGTACCCATGATACCGTACGTAGTACTGTACCTAAAACTTTTCCGTTAGGAAAGAACCCCCCCTTCTTCTTCTTCTTATCGAGTGGGCTGCAAGCCCTGGTGTCAGAGTTTATTCAAACCGCCTTACGCCCTCTGACGTGGTTTTTATGTAACGACTACTACCACCAGTGATAGTAGCCGGGACCAGCTTAACGTGCCGTCCGAAGCACGGAATCATCTTTCTTATCAGACAATCAGGTGACTCAGCCTGCAATGTCCTAACCGAATGGGGAAAAATGCACAAAGTGACATTTCACTAGGTGCCCCCCGTGGGAATCGAACCCACGACCTCCGTGTCAAGAGCCCAATGCTCTTAACCATTAGACCACGGAGGCAGTTAACCCCCCTTATATTTAATAGGTCCCATAATTTGCATGCATATGCTCACGACTATATTCCCCGAGGGGGTAGTCAGAGATATTCTGAAACCTCAGAACATCCACGTTTCACCAGTAGTACCGAAACTCTGTCCAGTGTGACGGGGGGTGAGCCCGTCGCCACTTATAATGGACAGTGGGTACAAATACACGCCTCGAAATTGAAGCATGCAGGTTTCCTCACGATGTTTTCCTTCACCGAAAAGCCAGTGGTGTTACAAATCGTACATAAATTCCGAAAAACTCATTGGTACGAGTCGGCTTGGACGGGGATCGAACCATCGCCTCCTGCACGGCAGGCAAGGTTACTCGCCACTGGACCACCACGGCATTATAGGACGGCCGGACGGACGGAAGGAAAATGTAGGCTTAGTAACAGGGTCCCGTTTTCACCCTTTGGGTACGGAACCCTAAAAAACAGGTCATGTTCTGGCAAAACAAGAGTGACAACCCTACCGTTAAGTAAAAGTGCTTAAAAGTAGAATACTTTGTAATTTATTTTAGGCAGTCATTATCAGTCTGTCACGCTCTTCTGGTCAAGGAAATTGCTTTAAGGTAGTTCTGTTGTTTTGGGGTCGGATACAAATTGAATAGAACCAGTCAAGAGCGTGTCGGACACGCCCATGATAGAGTTCTGTAGCCATTGAATAGGAATGGTTTTTAATTTATTTTCTTGACTCGATGGCTCCGTAGTGAAAGTTGTTCAGTTTGATTGTCTTTTTTTAATTATGATTAGGGTGTTTTGTTACACCCTGTATATAGAAGACACACACACACACACTTGTACACTGAACTGCTATTTTTGTATCGTGAGATTCAAATCATGATCGAATGATGCATAATCTCCAAAGTAATTTTGACATTTTATTCTACTGCTGATACATGTGACTTTCAAAGATCGCAATCAAGAGAACAATCGCTCTAAATAAATATCCACTGAACTGTAACTGGACCGCGTGCGAACCACGACTTTTTACATTTGGTATCGCTCGCACTAATTTTTGACAGCCGTTAGTCGTTTTGACAGATCGCTCAGGAGTGCGATTTTTGAATCTCATTCGGTGAGCTCAGCAGTTGAAAATGTCTAAATAACTATGGAGGTAAGCATCTTTCTACTGCTGATTTGGCTCTCAAAAATCATACTTTAGGAGTGTGGTTTTTTAAAATCAAATCAGCAGTAGAAAGATGCGTATATCCAGAGTAATTTTGACATTTGCAACTGCTGAGCTCACCGAATGAGATTCAAAAATCGCACTCCAGACGTTAAGGGTATATTACCGTTGGCGCTCTCCATACAAACGTAGTCTGGTGATTAAAGTCAATGGAATTTTTCAGAAACAATCTAGAAACTAATATCTATGTTTGTATGAAGTCAGATTTTCATTAAAATGTCTAGTTTCAAAGTTACAGTGCCTTAAAGATTTCCATACAAATCTTAAATTAATCCTAGCATTAAAAGTGTATATTTTATCAAAAATCTGACTTCATACAAACATAGAGATCAGGTTTACAGATTGTTTCTGAAAATTTTCATTCACTTTAGTTGGATAGTACCTATTTAAAATATCACCAGACACGTTTGTATGCAGCGCGCATTTGCGCTCTCAGAATAAAATTCTCTTAAAGGCTGTCCACCATAAGTTAAGTTTAGTGCGATACGGAATGCAGTAGAATAGTAACTGGATTGCAATGTGATTAGAACTGATATAGAATAAGCATTGAACCTCGATGTTTCAAATTAGCGCGATTGGGCACCTGGCCTGCGCGTAGTAGGTACAAAATTCGCGGGCGTGGCTAAATCAGACTAAGGGGGGTACCTATATTTCAGAACGACACTAAAGTGGAGATCTCTTCTTGTGTAGGTATAGATAGAAAAGGATGCGTGTATACGTTGTATGTACATATTTGCCTTACGGACTGTTGGCCCTACCGCTTAGTCCCCCTAGTAGGTCCAACAGGATTTTAAAATCCTCGTGGTCCTCCTGCAGTGTGGCTGCTTGAAAAGACACGCTGGCCGCAAAAGTGCACAAGTAAGTGATATTTTTGAAAGCTAGCTAGTAGTGATGTGACCATCATGTCGACAGTGGAAATTTCAAATGTCGTAAGGGACAAACCCCTACTTTTGAGTAGAGCCAAAAAACAAAATTTTGCCAAAAAAACATCATAACTTCTTTATTTTCTTTCCTATTAAGGTGATTTCCAGACAGATAGTTTTAAAATTACTTCATCTATAGAAGACTATTGATCAAACCTGGATTAGCACAATAGTTTAGAAGTTAGTGTCCCTTACACAATAGAATTTTTGAACAGATGTCCTTTACACAACCGAATTTTTGAAGATATGTCCGTTACGACGTGGAAAAAATTTCGATTTACAATAAATCTATTTTACGCCCTACCACACCCTACGCTTAATCATAATAATTTTGTTGTAACTGCCTACCAGTCTTGTCCACTCCTATAATTGTATGTCGTAAAGCTATTATAAAAAAATAAAAGGAAGTTACAATAAAAAATGACGATCCAATCAAAGAGATTATTGCTATGTCAGAGACAAATTTCTGATCAGCAACTGTTCAGTTTAGTTTTGCTTGTCCTTAATCACTGTTTTTACCGGTATTTGACACGTTTTCTTTATAAGTACCATTTATATATCCGAAACATTTTCTACAGGGTTCAATTTAATATGCTGACAGTTTTTTACAAGGATGATCAGATCTTCAAACTGAACATCTTTCTCTATGGGACCAATTTTCAAATCGCGAAACAAATATCAGCTGTCCCATACATTTGGCTCGAGTAGGTTTGCACTTTAGTATGAAACAGCTGATTTGATCATTTGGTCCCATAGAGAAAGTTGCTCAGTTTGAATGTCGGATAAACCCCTTAAAAAAGTGTCAGCATAATAAGAAGGACCCTATATGTTCGACGCCATTGTTGTTGTTACGGCCTACTGTACACCTATCTCCCTAGCTGCCTTGACCTAGCGGCGCTGTGTCAGAAAGGAAACTAAAAACTGACAAAACGGTGTTATTGATTATAAACATGTTACAGCCATGTTGTGCTATTTCGAATCAAATGAAAGATCGAATGAAGATCGATGAATTTCGTTCTCTGGGTAGTGGACTCGGTGGTGTAATTGGTTAGCACGTTTCCCCGGTTTGGAAGAGCGTGGGTTCAAGTCCCGCCCGAGACAAATTTTTCAATCTTTCATTTCATTTGACAAAACGGTGATTCATAACCCGCTAAATGACATTACGTCTAGCTTGTTCTAGCCGTATTGAAGAACGCGAAGCGCTGATACAATGCAACGATCGTTCGATCAGCCGGCAAAATTTTGATCCGCCGTAATACGAAACGGCTCCTTTTAGACGGCTAGCTGTTATGTCTTCTTATACCTCTATTCCTCGAGGAAAACCTTCTGCTACGTCCTGGAGGGCGCATGACACAGGGCATAGGCTAAAATGCGATAGATATCGAGTGGTCTTGGTGGCCGTTACCTAAGTAATGCAGCTAATAAGTTTTACAAACCAACTGCGAGATATATTCACGAGTCTAATCCTTCCCTGCTGAAAAGTCCTCAAAATGCTAGCCAAATTGCTCCTCGGGATGGCCAAAAGATTTTTTTTGTACCAAGTATGTACCTATTTACTCTTAGCGAAGATCAACTCACTTAGCTTTCATACGCTGCCCTTTCTCCCGAATGAAGCCATTGGCATCAACACCCCAATGGCTTCACGTCTCAAAGGCGACTGGAAGAAAATCATAAACCTACTCCAGGTTGGTAGTTCCACCCGCTAAAGAACAAACGAGACAACCGCCTTTTTGCCAAGATAATGACGCTTACCATCGATGCGGCTAAAACCAAAGGGCTCCAGGATACACAACACGTCTACAGACACAAGCGCATGGCGAATTATGTAATTTAAGGCTTGATGACGGATATACTTACATTCCAGCACAACGCTGACATCTTAATTTATGACAACACTTTTCTCCACCCAACACTACAAATATATTGGGACTAGCCTACCTTGCAATCTGGATGTAAGACTGTGGCAACTTTCAAAGAATCATTGTAGAGCAGCTTTCCCAAAATGAAGGAAGGGAGAGAGTACCTACAACCAAATTAGCGTATGACTCCGGCTCCATACTATCACTTTTTTAAGCGGGAAACATTAGCACCAACAGCGCTACTCACAAACAGTGACAAAGACAGTCTTGCCGCGATATCATCCCTGCTTGCACGGCCAAGTTTTCAGGGAGCTTAGCGTTTGGAGAAGAGGTTGCAGTTGCAGTTGCAGTGGTGATTATGGCAGAGTTGAAAGCTTTGGAATATCTGTGTACGCTCATTTATTTGGGAATTTCCACCTTGTTTTATACAAAACGGCGGTTCCCTATTCGTCTGTAAACCTCCGACTTCCGAGTAAACTGTTCATGTGGGTATCCCCACTACCTACGTGCGCCCAGCTTATTATGGGTTTGCGTTGCTTGGTGTGTCGCCGTGTGAACCGACGGTACTGAACAACTTTCTCTAAGAAACGTGTAGGAAAGTAGCAAAAAAAATTGGGGTTTTCACACAAATGTTCGATCAGCCGATTATCTAATATTTGTATGAAAAGTTTATTTTTGGAACTTTCCCTTCTTCCTTTGCGAAAGTTATTCAGTGTCATGGGTACAATCACCCTTTAAATTAATGCACCGTGCATAACAATAAACAGTAAAGTTGTCTAAATAATGTTGCCGAACCATGGTGCATACGAAAGCTAGCTTCTTTAAAAAAACATACTAAGCAAAAGGTAAATTGTTTTGTGTTATTTTATTGGAACCTGGAACCTTTAATTTGAATATTTATTATAAATTCTTTGATTATAGAACTTTTTAAATAGCTTTACAACATTTAATTTTAGAGTGAACTAGACTGGCAGGTTAGTTACACCAAAATAATTACGATTATTCTTAGGGTGTACAATATGTTTTATTACAATCACAATTTTTTTAACGTCGTAACGGACACGTGTTCCAAAATTATATGGTTTAGGGACCTAATCTTCTAAACTATTATCCTAAGCGAGATTCAATCAATAGTTTGCTATAGATAAAGAAATTCGAAAACAATTTGTCTAGAAATCATTACAATAGCAACAAAAATTTAAAAGTTATAACGTTTTTAGGCAATATTTTGTTTTTGGTTCTTCTGTAAAACATACAAGTTTATTGCCGAAGTGTAAGTGTACTACCGAAATATCGGGAATATAGATATCAAAAACGCGGTAAAACCCCCTTTTAAAAGTTTAATTTTATTAAATTAGAACCGTTGTCATGACTTTCTACAACAACTTTAAAATTATTTGTGAAAATAACGTCGTAAAGGACATACTGTATTCAAATTATTTGGGAACATAACGTCGTAGAGGACGTAATGTAAATAGCGTGTTGCTACTTGAGACAATATTTATTCAACATTTTAAAATATTTTACCAGAATTTTTGTTGTAAAGGACATAATGCAATAATTGTTGCTACTTACGACAATGTTTATCAAACATTTTAAATTACGCTTTCAGACGATAATGTCGTAAAGGACATAGGGTAATAATGTGTTGCTACTTACAACAATATTCATTCAAAGTTTGAACTATATTTTAAAATAATTTTATGTTGTAAAGGAATGTTATTTTTTTAATGTGGGTTACAACGTTTTAAGGCAGGTAATTATAAAGGCTTACGACGTTGCATAAAACTATATTACAGTTTGAACCTAAAATTTGACCTATACGACATAAATTTTTAATATTTTTGTCACTTACTACAAAATGATGGTCCTCGTATCTCCTTTATTTGAAGAGATATCAAAATTTTAAATACACAGATCGATAGAGGAAAAAATTCTGAGTTCAGTGGTATATTCAGTGGACTTACGACAAAATGTCCCTTACGACATTTGAAATTTCCACTGTCGATGTGTACCTGCTTGTAGGTAACGGTTGAGCATTGAGATGTACCAGGAGCTCAAAAGTGTACAAGTGTAACACTTAAAATATATTAAAATAAATAAGCGGTAGGGCCAACAGTCCGTAAGGCATATTTGCATCCTTTTCTATCTATCAAGAAGACATAGGTATAAAATATGCCGAACAGTTACGCTTGCAAAATAATGCTCAACTAAATAAATAATATAATACCTAAGTATGTCACGTCGTCAAACATTTTAAAACTCGTGCAAAGTTATGCTTAGCACGACAAATTAAAATTTTTAAATGTTTTCATGGCACATTTTTACAATATTGCAAAAATGTTCAGGTAGAATATTTTTATTATGAATAAGCTCTTCTACAAATTACCTATTTAATAAAAAGGTAGTTTTGGCGTTTGAAATTACTCACTTAAGATCAAGACTGTTCTCCTTTCAGGGTGGCCATAAACCAAATACAGGGTGTTTCATAAGTAAAAATAAATATCTAAAACTCTTAAGGGGGTTGTTAAGACCGTCAAACTGAACAAATTTCTCTATGGGACCAACATCGAAATCGCGATTTTTTTTAAAATCCCATACATATTTTAGCTCTAGTCGATTTGTAGAGTATGGAATATCAATTTTTTTTCGCGATTTCGATATTGGTCCCATAGTGAAAGTTGTTCAGTTTGATGGTCTAAACCACCCCCTTAAAGGTTTATTTGTATTTTTGTAACACCTTGTATAGGGTCTAACTTAATATGCTGACACTTAGTCTTTTTAAGGGGATGATCAGACCGTCAAGCTGAACAACTTTTTCTACCAACATCGAAATCCCGAAAACAAAACAGCTGTCTCATACAAAAGTGCAAACATACTATAGAGCCAAATGTATGGGACAACAGATAATTTTTTCCAGATTTCGATGTTGGTAGATAACGTTGTTTAGTTTGACGGTCTGATCATCCTCTTAAAAAAGTGTCAGCATAATAAGTTGGACCCTGTATACGGTGTATATTTATAGGGTATATGTATAGGGTGAATTTGATATCATTAGCATCCTTTTATAAACTAAGAGTCAACCCAACAAACTGAACAACTTTTACTATAGGAGCAAACCGATCGGAGCAAAAAAATCTGCTGTTGCATACATTTGAGTCGAGTAGGCAGATTAGTATGGAACAGCTGATGTTTTTATTGCTCCGATCAGTTTGTTCCCATAGAGAAAGTTGTTCAGTTTGATGGTCTGGTCATCCCATTTAAAAGCCGTTAGCATATTTATAAAGGACGTTATATAGGGTCCAACTTAATATGCTGACACTTTTTTAAGGGGATGATCAGACCGTCAAACTGAACAACTTTCTCTATGGCACCAACATAAAAAAGTGTCAGCATATTAAGAAGGACCCTGTATATTTTTAAGAAGGTTTTAGGATTGAAGAACGAACTGTCAATTCATAAATAAGGTTCACAAAAACTACAAAAGATCGAAACCAATTATTATCCCTTAGTAGACTCGTGTGTTAAGAAATAGGATGGTATAATGTGGAACAACAAAGCTCCAGTTCCACATCAAATTAATTATCATTGATTCCCCGCCGTACATTGTAGGGTGGATGTCCCAATGATTTACCGCCCGGCTACGTGCCTCGTTATAAATCCGGATATCCGGCTATCAGATCCAATGTCAATAGTACGACACGACAGCACGTTCAGTAACTACGCAAACACTATCAGCTAGATGTTTGCTTGTTTGTATTTACTCGTTTGAAATGCCTTATTTAGTTATTTTACTATACAAGACTCTGTATACAGGGTGAAATTGATATCATTAGCATTCTTTTAAACATACGTTTGAGTGGAGTAGGCAGTGTAGTTCAGGGGTGCGATTTTTGAATGACATCGGTGAGCTAGAACGTTTTTTAAATCTCATACAAAAGCGTTCTCATGCATCTTTCTAGCTTATTTGACTTTAAAAAATCGCACTCCTGAATTATGATTTTTGGACGTCAAATCAGCAGTAGAAAGATGCAATCTCCATAGAAATTTTGATATTTTTAACTGCTGAATTCATCGAATGAGATTCAAAAATCGCACTACTGCATGGAAAAGCAGATTTTTTTTGGCTCCTATCGGTTTGCTCCCATAGTAAAAGTTGGTCAGTTTGATGGGTAGACTCTTCGTTTAAAAGGATGCTATAATGTTATCAATTTCATCCTGTATAAAATATCTGCCACAGCTAAAGAAATTATTGTGTATACATAGATTACGATAGTGAAGAAATTAATACCCCGAACAGATGAATTTTTTTTACCTACCTACTGCTATTTCTCTTCTTAAACCGCCCTGTAGTATTTTGAGTAAGCCATCCTCCTACTGCAGGAATGCGGTCTATCAATTAAACAATTTATCCGAGGCTGCTACCAAATGGCCTTACCGCTTAAACCCAGCCTTGAATTTTTAAATTTTCAACTTAATTTAACGATTCCGGGGCTCGAAATTTCTTCACAAATTTAATTTACAAGATTTAATAAAACACCCTTGTAATTAAGTTGATCAGTTTGATCTAAACTCTAAAACACCCCTTTAAATAAATTACCTACTAGGATGTTTATGTACAGATATACAGAAGCTTTCATGAAAAAAAGCTGTTGATCGGGACCGAAGCGTAGAATTTGGACGTGCATAAGTCCGGTTTAATACCCACCCGAACTTTACAGGTCTACAAAAAAACCTTTTTTCACACGAATCTATTATGCTCTGACGTCATAGCGTAAACGTCAAAATATAAAAGCGTGGCGTGATCCGTTCGACGCACCATCTATCACTTTGTCCGGAAATTAAGACGTGTGGATGGGCCTTTACTTATCGTTTGGAACGTGGCGCAAACAGTCCCTTTTTTCGAAAGAAAAAAAGATAATGTTTTTTCACGGACGTAACTAAATACCTATAGATACCCTGTGCTACTACTAAACGTCCCTCCTGTAAGACGAAACGCGTGCACTGTGCGGATTGGTAGACTTCACATACGCATTAAAAAGCCATTGCCCAAAAATGGCTTTTTTCGTATCATCTATTTTTTGACGCGGCCATCAACCAAACTTGAATATACAAGGTGTTACAAAACTACAAATAAACCTTTAAGGGGGTTGTGTAGACCATCAAACTGAACAACTTTCACTATGGGACCAATACCAAAATCGCGAAAAAAAAAATTTATGTTCTATACTCTACAGATCGACTAGAGCTAAAATATGTATGGGATTTAAAATTATTTTTTTCGTGATTTCGATGTTGGTCCCATAGAGAAAGTTGTTCAGTTTGACGGTCTAAACAACCCCCTTAAGAGTTTTCAAAATTTATTGTTACTTATGAAACACCTTGTATTAGTTCAGAATCAGAATCAGAATCAGAACTTTATTTGTAAGAACATAGGTGCATTCAGGTGACATAATGAATAAAGTGGTTCTAATGTTCTACCACACAGGGCATACAAAATATTTATAATTTGAAGGTAGTTTTATACAAATTTAAACTTCATGCAAAATATAATTAATTAATTATTCATCATGATTATTTATGAAAAGAAAAGAAATATACAAAATGTCATGCGAAATCCAAAAATAATCTATACAATAAGTAGTCGGTGATAAGTGGTCAATGTTTTGAATTTTTGACTATACTCCTATACAGAATAAAGTAACAAATACAACTTTTTATTACAACTGATCTCTAAAACCAGTCCAAACGGAGATATGAAGGCTTGAAGTTTAAAAATATTAATTACGTTTAATTCAAGCCTTTTCGAACTGAGTTTAGAGATAGACTTGTAATAACAAGTTTTGTTTGTTATTTTATTCTGAACTTTATTTCGAGGCATGTATTGTACCCATTGTCCATTATAAGTGGCGACGGGCTCACCCCCGATCACACTGGACAGAGTTTCGGTACTACTGGTGAAACGTGGATGTTCTGAGGCTTCAGAATATCTCTGACTACCCCCTCGGGGTATATAGTCGTTAGCATATGCTTATGCTTTATTCTGAACTGATAATACAAATAATGAAAAAAAAATAGGCGAATAAAAAGTCTCCACCTTCCATACAAAAACCTCTTCAGCGTATGCAGTCTTTTCCTCTTTAGCGTATGCAGGTTTCCTCACGATGTTTTCCTTCACCGATTAATAGTAGGTGGTCGGTATTATGTACCAACTACATAAGTTAGAAAAACTGAATAGTAGGTAGGTAGGTAGGTAGGTACATGGCATAATTATGTCATCTATAATTCACTCCATCACCGACGACGCTCTCAACAAAATACAATTAGGTACCTATAGGTACTTCGAAATCGAAGCATATAGTTTCCTCTCAATGTTTTCCTTCACCAAAAAGAAAGTGGTTTTACAAAACGTTCAAAGGTCCGAAATACCTCAACAACCCTCTACACTAATGCTTTTAACATGCCCTTAAACGAAGGTTTTCAAAGGGCACATAAAATAAACAAGTCCGGACGAAATACGGGCCTTTGTTGAACCCGGATCGTAATTCAGGTAATAATTCACCAGATATCCGGACGAGGAAAGGCAACGTTTTGGCAAAAGAGTAAATTTTGCAGTAATTTCTGAGGTTATTTTATGGTTTTTTATGAGGATAGATTAGGGTGAAACATGGTATA
Organism: Agonopterix heracliana; assembly: GCA_963693445.1. Taxonomy (NCBI): domain Eukaryota; kingdom Metazoa; phylum Arthropoda; class Insecta; order Lepidoptera; family Depressariidae; genus Agonopterix; species Agonopterix heracliana. The sequence continues at coordinate 2,968,381 of OY856334.1, forward strand.
ATTATAGGGGTGTTCATTTCATTTTCAAGAAATTGAGAGTTGTAATTTTTAGTAATCAAGAGTAAGAGGGTGATTTTGATTGTTAATTGCATTTTTTTAATTGCTGTAGGTATTTTAGGTATCATTATAGCACTTTCAATGGGATCTGTGTGAAAATAATTGTGTAATACAGGTTAGGTTAGGTTAGGTTAGGTTAGGTTAGGTTATATACCAGGTATATACCGGGTAGGTACTATACCAGGAATAGAGGAACTGACAGCTGAGAGAGCGAGATGTACCTAGCGGCACCACTGTAAAACTAGAAAGAGATACGTGACGCGAGGCAATAGAACCGTTTTCTAATCTCTTACCTATTTTTACGGTTTCCGTGAATAATTGCGAATCTAAAGTGAAATCGTAGATAATGTTGTGAAATATACTGACACTACTCCATTAATTTATCCACGATTTCACATATCAGAAAGTATTCAAATTTTTGCCTGCGAATAGTCTCCTGAAAACATCCAAAAACGGTTTCATTTGACAACTCATGTCAGTTGCTCTATTCCTGTAAGGTATAATACCTTTATGGTTTGGCCACCCCTGCCTTATACTTATGTATCATTTTATTGTTTTACGTAATACCAACTGCTCTCAAACGGTGAAGGAAAACATCGTGAGGAAACCTGCATACGCTGAAGAAAAAATTCCGATGCGTATGTGAAGTTTACCAATCCGCATTGGGCGAGCGTGGTGGACTAACCGTCAATCCGCACCGTGTGTGCTTCTACGTGCGGTTTCATACAACTCCTTGCTTCACAAATGACGGACTGACGTCTGCCGCTCCGTCAGTACGGCATCGTGTGTGATCCCACTTATACGCTTTGATGATGATGATGGTGATGATTTCATCACCATCCTATAAACGTCCCACTGCAGGGCATAGGGTCTTATTCCACCACGCGTGCCCAATGCGGATTGGTAAACTTCACAAACGCATCAGAATTTCTCCTTCAGCGTATGCAGGTCTCCTCACGATGTTTTACTTCAGTTTGTGAGCAATCGGTATTATGTAAAACAATGAAATGATACATAAGTATAAGGTATGAATAACCCTCGTAAAGACGACAACGGTCTTAACCCTCGTAATTCTAAAACTACGACAAACGATAACATCGTTGCTGAGACCGCCCCTGTCCAATACCTTGAATTATTTTATATTTCTCTCTTTCAAATCGAGCGTGAAGAAATGGCCTTTATGTCCACACTGCAGCGTCGAGTATGTAGGTAGGAACTAAGAGGACTAGACTGTGTAGTCTAAAGTGACACTTTTGGGGGTCTAATTTTATAGCATACTAGTTTTTACCCGCGACTTCGTCCGCACAAATTATATACCAGATCATAAGCTATCAAACAAAAAAAGTTTCATCAAAATCGGTTCAGTAGTTTTTGCGTGATGCGCGAACAAACAAACAAATAAACAAACAAACAAACAGACAAACAGACAGACAAAATTTCAAAAAAAGGTTGATTTTTTAGTCAGGGATACCTAAAAACCATATCGTAATCTTTTTTTTGTAAATATCTTCAATGTACAGACACACTTCAGTTACAGTTTTATAATAGTTTAGATGCTCACGACTATATTCCCCGAGGGGGTAGTCAGAGCCTATACGCTCGCTCACTTTTTTTGTATGGCATGTAGCCCTTTTTAAAAGAGTCCTGAAAACATTGCCATTGAAATATAAATAAATACTGTCAGGCCTGTGTCACTCCGCGTGTAGATATTAAAAACATACCTACAGTTGCCTACAGGCGGCGGCCATTGCGCAAGGGCCAATCTAGTAGGCTGCCGCAAGCCAAGGAAGACAGACGTATAACTTATTATGAACCGTAGTCCAGTGAATTAAGGCCCATATTCCCTCAAAAAAATTTGGTAGGTATGTAAATGAACACGTGCTCGGCTGGAACGCGAGCTAAATTAAATCGTATTGTTTATCAGATTGAGTACATATTTCTTTGAAAACCATTGCGAAGTAAAGCTTCTGTAACGCTAGTTACTAGTTATTATTCTGTGGTACAGTCCTGTTTTAATCGTCGTGTTCTACGATAGATGCGATATGTTTTATTTGTTTATGTTCTTTGCAGCCCACTGTTTCTGAATGACTTTGAGGTTGATATGCCTGGTCTACGATTCTGCCACCTCTTTGCCTCCACACCTATAAAATGCATGCCAAGACATACTATTCAAAGTTCATCGAAATCCGATATACCTATAAAGGATATACCAAATCCTTACAGGGAAAACTCTTGAGTATCATAAAAATTGAAACTACGGTGGTTTACTGCGATCTATCGGGATTTCGATAACAACAAAAGGATCTCATAGATTCGCCCTATATTCAATTGTTAGCAGACCTCGGATTGCCCATCGTAAAAATTGCCCTTCTGCGAAAAAATTAATAAAACCCTTGGTAGATAAGGATTTGGATAATTTGAGACAGTCAAAGAAATAGCTTTATAGCGATAAGGCCTCCTGATTTTGAGCTTCTTGTCAGTATCTTCTCTGTATTTTTGCTGGTTATGTTTTAGTTTTAAAATGTACTTTGATTGATTGAGTATCGATGTGATTAATGATGATATGAAATAATAAATCGTGGAGTTGGCGTTTATTGAAAGAGAGTAGATACGAAAAACACGATGATGTTTTCATGATTTCACTAAAATTATCATGCATATCCTAAAAATCTCATTAGGTCTCTTTGTCCTGAGGACTAGATAGAGGTCAAGAGCAAATCCATCAATAATAATTTAAAAAAAAAATATTTCAGTAATTATTTTGTATGCCTTTTGGTACACAGAGGTACATTTTACTACTGAACATCATATTTTTTACCTGTGTGTCACAATAAACAATTTTCTATTTGTATTTGGCGTTCTTTTGTAGCTCTGTACGATGTATAGACGAAATATTGCTCGGTGATTGATTCTATTGAAACGGTTTTCAGAGATTGCGTCCCTTTGTTTTGAAATAACACGCTGACGAAAATGTTGTGGGAAAATGTTGCTGGTTCCTATTCATTCGTTGATGAGAGGGTTGCCAACGCTTTCCCGGACGGAGCGTATTTTCAGCATAAAAGCCAATGCCTAATTGCGCCTTTTTTTCGCGTATTTTTTAGGGCGGTCATCAATCAAATTTGAATGGTAAAGTTCAGAACAAAGTTACAAACAAAATTTGTAAACCAAGTATATCTCTAAACTCAGTCCGAACGGAGATATTATAAAGGATTGAAGTAGGTAACCGTAATGAATACTTTTATTTATTTATTTAACACTTTATTGTACACACGGAAATACAGATGAATACAGCATAATAGACAAGTACAAAGGGCGAGCTTATCTTTGAAGAGATGTCTTCCAGCAGACCCATGATAGAGAGACAGTTTATAAAGTGAGGCAGGCAAGGTGTTACACATCATCATCATCATCATCATCAACAATGACTAATTGATAACCTTATTTAAAATTGTATACATATATATATATGACAACCGATGGGGTGTCAGAGTTCTAGAGTGGAGACCGCGAACTGGTAGGCGTAGTGTGGGACGCCTTGCTGCCCGCTGGACAGACGACCTAAAAAAAGTAGCGGGGAGCGACTGGATGAGGAAGGCCAAGGACAGAGTTTTGTGGCGCGCCTTGGGAGAGGCCTGTGTTCAGCAGTGGACGATGATAGGCTGATGATGATGATGATATATATATGAACATAGTATATAAAAACTATAATTCATAACTTAATTTATGGCAGAGAAAGATACCGAGATAACTTATAAGATAACTTTCTTTTTAAAAGAACCCATTGTTAGAGAGTTCCACAAGCGGGCAGCATGGACAGTGAAGGAGTAGGAGTAGAAGTCAGGGTGTGGGACGGGATATTAAGGAGAGTACGGAGGTGGGATCTACAGGGTTTGTCAGGAGGACGGAAGGAGGAAAAACGATATATAACATATATATTTTATCAACATCAAGCCTTTATAACTCCGTTCGGACTGAGTTTAGAGATATACTTGCTCTATCAAGTTTTGTTTGTTACTTTATTCTGAACTAAAATATTCAAGTTTGGTTGAACAACGGTGAAAAAAAAGGTGCGAACCTTCCATACAAAACCCGCATTGTCTTTTAATTAATTTCTTGCCCGGACAGGGCCCTGGAGTGCAATTATCTAAGCGCAAACATCGGTTGAAACATCGGCGAGCTGTCAATTCGGTATGCGTTGTGTCAAACTTAATATTATATGAAATGTTCGACGATCTGAAGGATGCAAGAAGGATGTTACCTTAGAGAACTTCAAGCCTTTATATCTCCGTTCGGACTGAGTTTAGGGATTTAGAGAGATTAGGGACTGAGATTAGGGAGGAAAAGTATTGTTTGTTACTTTGTTCTGAACTAAAATATTCGAGTTGAAAAAAAAGGTGCGAATGTGCCATACAGAATCCGCATTGTCTTTTAATTAATGTCGTGCCCGGCCCTGTTCCATCGTGTTCTGGATCTAAGAACTTAAGCCATCTTTATTTTGTTGCAGAAATGCCGCAGACGACGGTGACGGGGTTCCAGTGGGACAAACTATCTCCCGCCGAGTTCCAGCAGCTTCAGGAGCTAGCTTCATGTAAGTAGCTTTGTATGTGACAGTCTATAGAATAACAATCATGAAAAAAAAAACACGAACAACAAAAAAACATAAGGGTCGAATTGAGAACCTCCTCCTTTTTTGTTGAAGTCGGTTGAAAATACGGTTTGAGATTGCAACACTTTCGCTGCTAAGCTCAAAACAACGATACTTGCGCAGTGCTAACACTGTGGAATGCTATACGATTCTGACTCAAGGTGTGAGTCATGCGCACTACGTATCGTCAGCAGTTTTAAAGACACTTTACTAAATTATTATATATTTACACTTTATTGTACACACGGAAATACAGATGAATACAGCATAATAGACAAGTACAAAGGGCAAGCTTATCTCTGAAGAGATTTCTTCCAGCAGACCCATGATACAGAGACAGTTTATAAAGTGAGGCAGGCAAGGTGTACACAGTTCAAAGAAATTGACAAACTAAAACACACGATTAGAACAATGACTTAATTGATAACCTTATTTAAAATACAAAAGAAAATAAACAGATAAATATATTACAAACATACCAATATATATATATATATATATATACATAATATATAAAAACTATAATAAATACATAAACTTAATCTATGGCAGAGAAAGATAGTGATCTTTAACTTTCTTTTTAAAAGAACCAATTGTTGGACAGTCCCTTATACTTGCGGGAAGAGATTATTGTGTTTGAACGTATATCAGTATTAGTTTATAACACTTTTTTCGAGATTTCGTGGTTATACAGGCTCAGGACCCTGAGAAATACCTACAAATCTATATAAATGTACAAAGGGCAAGCTTATTTCCAAAGATATTTCTTCCAGCATACCAGCAAAAGAGACAGTTAATTATCACAAGGCAAATTTAATGTGTATTGAGGGAACAAAGCTGTACACCATGCGTGCCCAATGCGAATTTGTAGAATTCACATACGCATCAGAATTTCTTCTTCTGCATATGCAGGTTTCCTCACGATGTTTTCCTTCACCAATTGAGAGCAGTCGGTAACACGTACAGTCAGCATCAAAAGTATCTAAGCATCTCCGGTGTTCAAAAACATCTGAACAATTACACGAAAATAAACCCTATTTCCTACTAGATACCTACCATTTGTTTTTAACTTAACAAATAATAACATGACAGATAAATTATTTTGATTTCTTTGTGAGTTGAAATAAGGTTTGCTATCGTAAAGTTGTCCAGATATTTATGAACACTTAACATGCCTAGATACTTTTGATGCTGACTGTACATAAGTTAGAAAAATTAATTGGTACTCGTACGTGGCATGTTGTCCGTGCGGATTCGAACCCGGACCTCTTGATTGAGAGTCTATCCTCTCTGCAACGCGCCACCGAGCTCATACCGACGGGCCCTACGATAAAGTCCGTATCTGCAAAACGCAAATTTTACAGGAGAACGATTACAAAGTTATGATAAGTTGGTCGCATCATGTCTCCGCTTCTATTAATGTTACAGATTTGAAAATCGGCATTCTACTCGTAAAAAAGGTAAAGTTTAATTTGGAATGTTTGAATTTAAATAAATACTATTAGTTTTGAAAAAAATGCAGATACGGACGGAATTTACGATTAAAGTTTTACGGAACTGGTATTTACGGACTTATGTATTGCAGTTGATCAAACCTCAAAATCGGAAGTGGCCCTTACGGCATTTTACTTGGATGTTCTATTGTTTTTAGTCGCGTATATGCCTGTTACAGCTTTTTATTATGGTTCAACAATGAGTCAATAATGTAGTATTTACCTCTTATGTAATTTTACCTGGAAAAGTTCGAGTTTCTGGAAGCGTAATATGATTTCTCTAAATTACTTCAACACCCTTCTTCCCGGCTAATCAAAGAGAGAGTGTATTCCAAATACCTTAGTTCTTAATTTGTTAAAAAGTTTACTAGAAATAAGAGTAAAAATTATTAAAATTCTTTGAAGTATTTAAAACAGAATAGTTTTTCCATCTCTAGACATTTAGGTACTAAACTAAGTAAGGCTACTAACAAAGGCAGTCTTGTAACTCGTATTAAGTACTTATAACATTCTTATAATCATTATTAAGGCATAGTATCACAAAAATACGAGTTAGAGCCCCACACTAGCGTCTTTCGAGCGTCGTCGTCGTGCCAGCCTCCGCGCAGCGTCGACGCGACGTCAACGAGACGTCGAAGCAGCGTCACCGCGGTGTCAGCGGGGCGCCAGCGTGGCGCCAAATTGGCATAAGGTTATAAGTCTACATCCAGCGTCTGAAGCCATCGAAGGATCTCAGGTGTCAGACGTGTCAGGTTCTCAGGACGGCCCGGGTTAGCTCGAAAGGGAACCGTTGTATTATGTGCTGCATCGTCTGGTCTTCGATCCCGCAGTCACACAAGGGAGACTCTGTCCAGCCCCATTTGTGTCGGAGGTAGTTGCACCTGCCGTGGCCGGTCCTTAGCCTGTTGAGGCGACACCAGTCCTTGCGCGGCAGATGGAATCCCTGAGGCTTGACAGTGAGGTCCAGGTATTCCTCTGGCTGGCTTCCTCAGTTTTGCTCCTCCACTCGTCCTTCCAGCGCCGCTCCAGATTAAAATCCTCGGTTCTAAGTTTGCTTGCGGTGACGCAGGCCCAGACTTGAGCCTCTGTAGGGGCGGGCTGAAAAACTCCTCGTGGAGGGGCAGGTGCATCGCGGTGCCAGGTGGTTAGCCTCTCTCTTGAGCGCATGCTGTCTTCGATGGTTCGGCGGCGCGATATGGCTCAGTACCGGTAGCCAGTGCGTGGGCGTCGACTTTACCGTCCCGGACATGCGTCTCATGGTGTCGTTCAACCTGGCGCCTATCGCTTGCACATCCGCGCTCTCTAGCCAGACAGGAGCACAGAATTCCGCTGCCGAATAGACCAGGCTGATCGCAGAAGTTTGGAGGCAGTCAGCCGAAGCACCCCACGATGTGCCACTCAGTTTGTGAATGATTTTGTTTCGTGTCGAGATCTTATGTGACAGTTTAGTGAGGTGTTCTTTATATATGAGCGACCTGTCCAGCGTGACTCCCAAGTACTTCGGACAGGGGTTGTACCTAAGTGTTTCATATGACAGCCGGCTCGTATTTGGCATTGACGGTTGTTCAGATGAAAACAGGAAACTACCGTTTTGCTGGCGCTTGGTATTGGTCTCCATTGTGTGAAGTAATTAGAAAGCTTCCTAAGGTCCGATGATAGGATGTCCTCTCCCCGTTGTTCAGTTTTCTTTTCCTGTTTTTCACATCACCCAGAAAGACCTCGAACCGCCTCTAACTCAGCATGTTAGAGACAAGGTCTACCATCGCCCTGTTTGGGACGGCCGACATCAGCTTGAATTCGAGGCCCATTCTCCATACAGTGTCGTAAGCGGCGGTCAGGTCAACAAAGACAGCCGTCGATTTCATCTGTTTCTGGAAGCCGTGCTCGATGTGTGTGGTGAGTGCCAAAACTTGGTCCGTGCAGCTGCAACCGCAACTGAAACCGGCCTGCTCTGGGGGTGTTACTGCCTCGATAAAAGGAGCTATTCAAGTCAGTATAAGACGTTCCAGAAATGTGTAAGTGCAGCTAAGAAGAGCAATACGCCTGTAGTTCTCGGGTACCTCTGGGGCCGAGAATGGCCTTGATAGCTCTTCACTATCAACAACGGTTCGTCTCAAGTGGGCAAGTTGCTATTTCACCGTTTTTGTGTGTCGTTTGTCCCGCTTTGCCTGCGTCACCTCAACCATCCTGTTGGCGATAGCATCTGGATGCAGTTTGGTGCAGGTCTTCTGAGGTGTCTTCTTTTCAGATAGGTTAATGAGAACGCGCCATGCCTTCCTGCTGGATTTCTTAAAGTCCATATCGACGGTCCCTACGTACATTCCCGTAAGTGCAAAAGTCAAATTTTACAGGAGAGCACTTTTAAGTTTCAAACATGTGTATTTCACGTCCTATTTGTAACACAGTGACGAAATTTGGAATATAGGTTTAATATACGGTAAACTATATGTAAAATAAAGAAAAAACTCAAAAAGTTAATTGGAAGTGTGTTATTAGTCACTTACTTAGTTCTACATCGGAAACTCCCCAATTACAAATAACGTATGTGGTACATATTGATTATTACGCGGTAGTCTCAAGATCGATCAAAATCTTAACTGTCACATAGATCATTGTACATGGGAAACATTATGGAGATACGGGGTTTGTAGGTAAGGACGAAGTGTATTGTTACAACAAAAAGTAAACTTTTTTAGTATTATTAATAAATTTTAACCCCGTCCCCACATACCTCGTGTGTACCTGTCACACTGGACAGAGTTTCGGTACTTCTAGTGAAACGTGGACGTACGTAGGTTTAAAAAATTACATATACTTTAGTATGTGTAGTATATTGTTTGTTTTGTTATATTGTTTTAGTATATTTTTAATAGCAAAGTAACTAATTTGAGACTTAGCAATATTGATAACATAAAATAATTATTGTTCTATATTTACTCGTCTGAAACAGACAAATACAATTTACAACATAGACGAGAAGGGTATCAATGGCGGCCATATCTCGTAAAGCTATTTTTCCAGAAATTCATTTGATGGAATAGAGCAATAAATGCTATGGCGGTGCTCTAGTAGTAGACTTTACTATTTTGATAAACTGACAATATTATAAGGCGACTTGTTGACCATACGATATGAGTACCAATCTAATTCAAAACAAATAATTGGTGTGGTGGGTGTCACTATTGACACCGGTCTTTAAGCCCTTCAGAAGCTGTTTGACTTCGTCATACTTGAGGGGAAATCGCCGCAGACATGGAACAGAAATTTGATGGTTCTCTTCTTTAAAAAGGACGATAATGCCCTACTGAAGAACTATAAGCCCATCTCACTTCTTAGCCATGTCTATAAGCTGTTTTCGAGAGTTGATACGAACCGTGTCGCGCTCATTTGGACGAATTCCAACCTCCCGAGTAACCTGGGTTCCGAACAAACTTTAGCACCGCGTACCACATGCATACGCTCTGCCTCGTTGCTTGGCGTTCGTGGACTACGAAAAAGCTTTTGATTTGAATGGGACATGTGCTGTACTGCAGTCTCTCCAGCGATGAAAAGTTGACTACTGGTAGGTACTTGGAAGTGCTCAAATGCTACTGCCACTATGTCAGTCCGATTACATGACCAGAATAGATACCTATCCTACCTACCGCAGCGAGGTGTGAGGCATGGAGACGTTATTTCTCTGAAACTGTTCACCGTGGCACTGGAAGATGTTTTCAAGGTTTTGGATTGGAAAGGGCTGAGTCTCTCAGGGTGAGATAATTATAGTCATTATGACGGTGAGCATGGAGGACCTCAGTAGAATGCTTGATGACCTTAGCAGAGCCTTCGAACGAGTTGGTTTGAAAATTACCATGGGCAAGACGAAGATCATGTCAAATGTCCATGTTCTACCCACTCCTGTAAAGATCGTAGACTCTGAGTTCGAAGTTACCACGATTATGTTAACCAGGGACAAACTATCCAGTTAGGATGGTCCCACTTCGAGATAGAGGTCAATAGACGAATCTAACTGGGCTGGACGTATGGACTGCGTAGTATCTTCTCGGCCAAACACTGCAGTGTCTCAAAACGAAAGTCATTGACCAGTGTGTGTTGCCAGTGACGACACGGAATAGGATAGAATATTAAGTACTTGACATACGAAATTGAGACGTAGTAGCTCACTCCTGGCCTCATAAAAAGCCTGAAAGTCACACAAAGGGCAATGGAGAGGGCTATTATGGAGGGGTATTCATCTTCCCATCTGAACATCCCATATATTACTTATAGCTACTGTTACTCTCTTTCACGACAAACATCAGCGCTCATGTGATCGGCGTAACCAATTTTCTAGTTCATATTGCCTTAAAAAACATTGCCACGTTAGTTAACTCATGGTAAATGGTTTTAATTTGTACAATTAATGAAATAAATAAATAAATAAAGAGGTTTGGATAGACCTCTTTACATCGCATAATTTTTTTAAACTATTTTCTGCATAAAGCATTATAATTATTATAAATAATGACAAACGCGCACAGTCATAAACGTATGCCAGCTTCCTGGTCATAAACAACTTTCACCTAATATATTGTCAATTTGGAATTGACATGATGGTTGTAAGATGTTAATTTGCCTGGCTAATCAATATTTTTTTCCAAAACCAGACGAAGTTACAGAAGTTTAATAACATAAATACAACTTTCTTATCATATTTACAACATATTTCCGACATAAAAAGCCTTAAATGGTAGTTATTGATAAAAAGTACTTTTATTTTCCGACGTAAGAAAACTTATCTACCACTTGCATGGCATGGCCTGGCTTAGGCATGTAAAGTTGTCCACGTAAAACAACGTAACTAACATAGTGCGTAGCAGTTACGCGGCAGGCGTGGATTACGTTCCAATGTAGAATCACTGAACTACCACTGATGTTAGTTTACTTCGGAAATTTTTCTTAATTTTGTAGTTACGGGAAATGTGTGTGTGGATTTAAGGTTCAATTTGCATAAAATGTTTAATTTTTTTTTGACTAATCGATAGTATAGAGTGACCTGAAGGACATGGAACAATAAAAGGCAAATCACGTATCTACCACTTAGGAATATGTACGTAGGGACCGTCGATATCGTCTGACATGACATAAGTTTTTATTATGATTTTTTAAGAATTTAGATTCTAATTATATTTCCTTTTTATAATGAAGAGTTCACGTACTGTTTTTTAAACTATTACTCTAAATATTTTTTGTTTTTTAAACTTTTACTCCATTTTCAGTTATCTATAAGTTTTTTAGTACTTTTTGTAATATTTGAAAGATATGACTATCTTTTTATCTGCTATTATGACTGCCAAGCAAGTTAAAGCAATGGTTGAAAATATTTTTTGTTATTTAAACGAATTTTTTGTTTTGAAAAAGATATCAGTACCTACCTACTGTCGCAAAGGTGTTAAATTTTTTTTCTTTTTGTACAAAATGTAACAAAAAGGGGGTAAGTAACAAGACGAAACACAGCATCAGTACTCATAAAATTGAACAACTTTCCCCAAGCAGCACAGCTCAAAATATGAAAATAATATTGGATTGTCATACAAATTGTTCGATTTAGTTGTTCACATTTCTGTTCATGTTCCTTGGGAAAAGTTGTTCACTTTCATGAGCCCTATCGTTCTGTTTCGGTTTGTTACCTCCTTTTTGTTACACCCTGTATGTTTTTTTCGAAAATAATAAATACCTAAAAGTAACTAGTATTTCCAATATTAAGGAACTTTACAGATACAAAAACAGAATTTAATTAGTATCCGTTGTAGAACTACGTATATGGAAGTTTCATTATTTTTTTTATAAAAATTCCGATGTACAATTTCGTAACTAGTCACCTACGTATTTGTACAACGGAACCTATTTTAAATAAAGTTATAGGCAAAAAAGTTTTAAACTACTGCTTAGTATTTTCAATCATTTATTAGTTTTAAGCAGTGTTTATGTAATGAAGAATTTTAACGATAAAGAATAGGTAAAACAACTAAATAATGCAATATGGTCAACAAATATTTCCTCAACTTTAACTAAAAGGCGTATCTTTTTTTTCTTAATTGGTTTTTTCACTTCACTTTAAGCTTTGCCTTTCATATTATTCATTAAATTGTCTCCTACTAGCCATTTAAAAATTAAAATCCACTTTTTACCGCGTAAGCTCAATCCACCGCAATCTCCAGCGAATGAATACGGAACTGACAGTTGCGTGCGGGGGCGCCCCGCCGCGACAGAGTAATAGTGCGGAAGAGACAGATTCATACCTATACGCCGTAGGCGGGTTGCATATACGACATTATACGATTGGTAAAAACCTATTAAATACTGACTTTTTACATTTTTTATTTTTTTATCTTATTGATTAGGATGTGTAGATTCCGAAAATGCAATAGTAGTATAACTTCGTAACTGCCACTTTCGGACTTTAACGTAGGGCCCGTCGATACTTTGGTACAGTACATTAATTATACAATATCATAACGTAGAACAATGACGAAACTGAAACAAAACTTAAGTAGACTGGCTATTCAACTTAATGACTCTCTCGTCTGGTCCTTTGTCAACCCTACCATAATGCTGCCCCTACGGGATGTAAATTTAAATTCCTTACAATACAGAAAGGGTACTTATACCCCGTATACTTAATTAGTATCGTGAATAGAATTTACCGCCGCCGATAGACTGCGAAAAGCAATTATCTCGAAATTTTGCAAAATGCGACACAGCAGTACCAAACTACATACCTAAATCACCCTAAATGTTAGCGCTCCTTCGTCAGCGAAAACCCTTTAAGGTTTAATCTTCTGGGCGTTTGAACGCCCTAATTTATCTGGCCGAACATTTTCATCTTGTTTATAAGAAAAACCTCAATTTTTTAGCGCTGTTACAAACGTCCAGGAGATTTATAACAGCGCTTTAAAAATATGATATACATACACTCAGTATCCCTCATTCCTACCTAGTTTTTCGCAGACAGCTATGTGTCCAGTAGGTACCATGAGTTTTCACTGCAGGTACTTTTACTACTGTAGTTACGTCGCCAATTTCGTATGGCAGAAATCGACCCCTCCTACGTATAGTATCGTATCCTCAAAATTGCAACTTTACAGTAGAGCTCCTCAAAGATTCGTTTTGTAATAAAAAGTTTAAATATTAATGAATGTCTGCGAAATTTTAAACATATATTTCTTTTGTCAATGTGTCGACTTACATAAACACGGTATTGATAAAAAACTATTACTTTTTGAGATATTGTTCATACGATACTTTACTTAGAGTACGAACAGGACTGAAGTATTGTACATGCTACATACAACAGTTTTCTTGGGAATTTATGGAAATGAATTCATAGTATGTATCGTATACAATAAAATACGCAGGAAAATGTTTGAAAAACATACGACATTTAACATTAGTATAGCGTTATTTATTTGGCTTTTATCAAGATTCATAAATTATTAATACTTTATATACAAATGTTCATATTGTTAAAGTACCAGTTAAAAAAAACATTAAAATTAGGGATATTTTCAATGTAGTTAATACTTTTGTTAATTTTTATCATTACAAAATAGATGGTCAAGCTTGCGTAGCATAGCAGCATGTCATACATGCTCACGACTGTATTCCCCGAGGGGGTAGTTAGAGATATTTTGAAACCTCAGAACATCCAAGTTTCACTAGTAGTACCAAAACTCTGTTCAGCGTGAGGAGGGGTGAGCCCATCACCACTTGTAATGGGCTGTGGATACAATACATGCCTTGAACAAAGACGAGACAAAAATAACAATATGTAGGTATATGGTTAGTTTGTAATTAAACTTGTATTGATCAAAAAGAAAGTATTTAGAAAAATTTGTGGACCAATGCACGAAGACGGCGCCAGCGGGACGTATCGTATAGGGATGAATGGATGATCATCTGGTGGCACTGACTCATAATGAACCGATAGTAAGGGTCAGCGAGTATATAGGCTTACGAGTAGATGGGCAGGCCACCTGGAAAGAAATGACAGTAGTAGAACTATCCAAACCATCTTTAATTGGACCCGTAACAGAAAAGATACAGAGGAAGACCTAAAAAGCAGTGGAATGATTGAGTCGAGGAAGATTTGCTAATTCAGAATCTGTATCTGTGTAGTAGGCCATAATAACACTATAATTGTCTATAAAGTACAGTGTTACCTACACTGTACTTTATAGACAATTGAAAGTTATTATGCTAGGTCTCGGAAATTTGTCTACTGATGTAAAAGTTTAACAGGTCATCATAATTTTTTGGTTTTGGTTTCGTCAATATAAAGTATTATGGTTTCTAAGTTCGTCGTCTTCTAGTGTTAGCTTTTAAAAAAAACTATGCAAGTACTAAAATACTTGTACATAATTTAGCAAGAATATCGTAGTTAATTGTTAGGTTTTTTATTTCATTCCACGGTAATACGGCTTCTCCGTATGTACGTTTTATTTTCAGTTGTGACCTGTCAAAGTTGATTTAAAATAAAAAAATGTGTAAGTACCTGTTTCTTTCCAGCAAGATTTCTCATCCCGTTTCACATAATCTCACAAACCATTCTAAGGGTTTATACTTAAATAGTATTATTTTTAGAAGATCGAAGCATACAAACTGTTATATTTAATAATATGCATCGATTGAATGTGGTCAAGAAAAGGATGATGGAATCTTTCTCGTAAAAACCAAAAAGATAAGTCTTTGTGTCCACTTTTTAAAGTATGTAGCATTTGCAATGCCATGATATCAAGATAAAATGTGAACTTACCTACCAAATTAAATTAAATATAGATAACCTTTACTCCTTGGGGGAGACCTATGTCCAGCAGTGGACGTCCATCGGCTGAGATGATGATGATGAACCTTTACTCATCAGTTTGTAATACAAGACACTAAAGTATTTTTTTAAACTAATTATAACTTTTAATCAGTTTGGTTAAATGAGTTATCAATCTGAAAGCTCTATGACCAGTAAAAAAGTGCTTGCAACCAGGGCTTGCAACCCATACGATAAGAAGAATAAGTAAAAAAGTCCCGAGAAGTTTTGGAGACATTTATAAAGAGGGAAGAAATTATTTTTAGGAACGTGCTTATTTACATTTTTATGAATAGGTACTGTACTTTTATAGTTTGATAGCATCACCAACCAGAGAACGAATTATTCAAACTCGGTTGTTATGTTCTTTTGAAACTGTATGTAGAGTCCTGTTAGACTTGAAAGATGATTTACTTCATCAATATTTGTATTTCTGGAAAAAAAAGTTGTGAAATAATGCAAGTTTTGAGGTTTTTAATTAACATTTTTCAAGTAAAGAACCGTATGTATAAATGTTTTGCGATGTACATAATGGTAAGTATGACATACAACATAAATCATTTTTAATTTTCCAGTGTAAATTATTGTAAAAGCATATACGATATATTTTATTCATAGATTTGCAACGTACACTATTGTAAGTTATACATACAACATGATTGTTTTTACTACAAACAGAGATAAATGTCGTATGTAATAGTTACGTTAGGTCACGTTGGTACTTTTCAGAAAAGGTTCAAAAATTGAAATTAAAAAAAAATGCAAAATATTAGTCTTGATTTTTGCAAGAAAAACGTTCTTTACTGTAAATTCGATACAGGTTTTCATTGAAAGGTAGGCAAAATCATGACTTGTACCAGTGGATCTATTTGGAGAATGTAAGAAATATAGGTTTCCCATGTAAACAGCCAGATTTTTATTATTTTGTTATCTATCAGATGTTATTCTTTATGAATTTGTTTAATTTTAATAAAACATCGTTACAATATAAATTCAATTATCAATGTAATCATAAAATTAGATCCGCAGATACTTTGCAGCGTAAATTATTGTAACATTTACATACGATACCTCGGTGCATCGCTCGGCTCGCCGTAGAATATTGTTTAAGACATTACGACATAATACATTGTATTTAATTTTCACATACCATACTTTA
Organism: Agonopterix heracliana; assembly: GCA_963693445.1. Classification (NCBI taxonomy): domain Eukaryota; kingdom Metazoa; phylum Arthropoda; class Insecta; order Lepidoptera; family Depressariidae; genus Agonopterix; species Agonopterix heracliana. Next base: position 2,984,577 of record OY856334.1, read on the forward strand.
CGTTCAGAAAACAGCATAAAAAACATAAATAAAAAAAATGTATTAATCACATCGTATAGCATACCTAAAAATAAGCCATTTGCAACAATAAAACGAAAATACCCATTTTGTTGGTTACGATACTATACGTAGGAGGGGTCGAAATTAGTTCTCAACGTAACCACTAGGAGCGTTGTACCAAATTCAATGCCAAATTGGTGACGTTACTACAGTAACTAATAAAGTAATTAGCCGTGGTGGTCCAGTGTAACCTTGTTTGCCGTGGAAGAGGCAATGGTTCGATCCCCGTGCAGGGGTGCGATTTTTGAATGTCATCGGTGAGCTTGAACGGTTTTTAAATCTCATACAAAAGCGTTCTCATGCATCTTTCTACTGCTTATTTGACTTTAAAAAATCGCACTCCTGAAGTATGATTTTTTGGAAGTCAAATCAACAGTAGAAAGATGCATATCTCCATAGTTATTTTGACATTTTCAACTGCTGAGCTCACCGAATGAGATTCAAAAATAGCACTCCAGGCCGACTCGTACCAATGAGTTTTTCTGAATTTAAGTACCTACGATTTGTGACACCACTGCACTGGCTTTTCGGTGAAGGAAAACACCGTGAGGAAACCTGCATGCTTCAATTTCGAGTTGATGTGAGAATGTACCCACTGTCCATTATCGACGGGCTCACCCCCCGTCACATTGGATAGAGTTTCGGTACTACTGGTGAATCGTGGATTTTCTGACGTTTCAGAATATCTCTGACTACCCCTCGGGGAATATAGTCGTGAGCATACGTTTGCTACAGTAGTAAAGGACCTACAGTGAAAACTCATGGTAGGGCCTACTGGTTGTGCTATTTCGAAATATGGATAGTCTGAATATATAGTTCTCCCCTTGGGGAATATAGTCGTGAGCATATGCATGCATAAATGCCATTCATATACCTCCCCTCACCCCGCACCTCTATTTATAATTTTTATCTTTTTAGTACAAAGAAATGATAGCATGTGATGTACAAAAGGTAATTTGTCTATGCAACCCATCCATTATACACGTATAACAAGGTATACACGAGGACCTATTTATATCCCTTCAGGCGAGTTCACATTGCAAAGAAAATAGTAGTATCTAATGACGTGTTTTCCAAGACTAGTAAAACGAAAATCCTGTAGATGGCAATATTAAAAGCTTAGAAAAAGTATATGTCTAGAATGAGCCTCACTGTTTTACCGTATAAAACAAAAGGGGCTAAGTTTCATAGGTTGGTGTGCGTGAGGCGCCATACAAATTCTGTATGTGTGCGTGTATATGTATAGGGTTTAGGAACCAGTCCTGGTTCCAATTTTTTTCGACGCTTTCGTATCTTCGACTGTCAATCTTGACATATACTTTATCAAAGATTAAAAGTTTAGAAAAACCTGTCACATAGACAGTAAAAAGTTCTGTTTGTCTATGGTTTGCATCATATTTGACAGGTGGTGGTACGGAAAAATGCGATCGCGTGCGGCCATTTGTGTAGTTCAACCCTAAGGTGTTTTGTTACACCCTGTATACAAGCCACGTTCCAATATCGCGTGTGTCGTACGCAAAAATGCACCAAGGGACACGACTCTCTGTTCTGTGACACGGCTTTATTAATATAATCATCTAAAAGCATCCATGGCGTCATGTACTCTTGCGTGGCCTCTAATTACTTAGCAAGTTACATCCCTTCGCGGTCATGGTTTTACGTTTACAGCCCCTCTAAGACTCTACTTGCGCGCGACTCTGCTTTTTTCCATTATTAACATCTTCTTCTTTATCGAGTGGGCTGCAAGCCCTGGTGTCAGTTTATTCAAACCGCCTTACGGCCTCTGACGTGGTGTTTTATGTAACGACTACTACCACCAGTGATAGTAGCCGGGACCAACGGCTTAACGTGACATCCGAAGCACGGAATCATCTTTCTTTTCAGACAATCAGGTGACTCAGCCTGCAATGTCCTAACCAACTGGGGAAAAATGCACAAAGTGACATTTCACTAGGTGCCCCCCGTGGGAATCGAACCCACGACCTCCGTGTCAAGAGCTCATGCTCTTAACCATTAGACCACGGAGGCAGTTATTATTAACATTATAAATTAATAATGGTGAAGCGCAGCGGTTGCGGCGAGTCCACGCCACGCTCGCACGGGAGCGGCGGGGGACGGGCGTACCCTAATTTAATTCGCTATTAGGGTACCTACACGCGCAGGCAGCGGGGGTCGGGACGCGCTCCTCCCGGCCCCCGCACACCGCGCACGATTGGCCTGTTGCGACCCCTGAGCTTCACCACTATATTACACTATGATACTACCTTGTCGCGTCAGGGGCGACGATCGCTTTCGGAAAAGCGTGGAGGTCAAAAAGCTCGTCGCGCGAGCAGACAACTCGTGCTAGAGGGGAAGAACTAGCTTTTGCCCATTTTGTAGGTTTTTCGTCATCAGCCTATATGCGTCCCACTGCAGGGCACAGGCACACTGGGAGGGTGTTTGGGCGATAGTTCCACCACGCTTGCCCAATGGGGATTGGTAGACTTCACATATGCATCAGAATTTCTTCTTTTGCATATTATGCATGTTTGTTTTCCTTCACCGTTTGAGATCAGTCGGTAATACGTACATAAGTTAGAAAAACTCATTGGTACGTGGCATGTTGTCCGTGCGGATTCGAACCCGGACCTCATGATTGAGAGAGCTGTAGGTTTTTAAAGAGTGAGAATTCATCGATTTCTAAGGCAGTGATGTATCGTTATGAAGTAACTAGAAACCTGTGGCTCAGGATTCAATACAGCGCCAGTGTCGAAGGTTTCTGCTTTATGTACTATTGCGCTACCCGGCTGCTTTTGTAATGAAACAACCGGTGGGGAATCGATTATAAAAACCTATGAAATAGAATTAAATTAAAATTAAATCCGAAAATCATTTATTAACTCAATACACCCGACGACGACCCGATAGCACAGTCTGTAGTGAACCTGCCTGCTGTGCCGAGCGTCGCGAGTTCGAATCCCGTAAGGGACAAATATATGTATGATGAATATGAATATTTGTACCCAAGTCATGGATATTTGTATATATATAACTGTATTATATTACGTTGTCTAGTCATCATCATAATACAAGTCCAGGCTAGATTCTGCACTTTAAATGTGATTGAACTTTAGATGGCAGCGAATGTTGGGTATGGCAGAAGAGGAATGAATCAAGGATAAATGCTGTCGAAATGCGTTCTTTGCGCATTATGTGTGGTTTGACTTTGAATGATAGAATACGAAACAGTGTAGGTAATTAGAGAAAAATGTGGACTGAAAGAGGATTTAGTGACAAGGATTGAAAAGGGAATGCTGAGATGGTTTGGTCATGTGGAGAGGATGAGTGATAATAGAATGACGTATGAAATATATAAAGCAAGTGTGAATGGAAAAGTCGAAAGGGGTCGCCCTAGACGTACGTACGTATGCAGACCAAATTGGCAGCATACTTAAGAAGGGCCAGATCAAATGTACCCGAAACTGACGAGCGTGTATGAAACGACTTATGACTGTGGAAGAGGCAAAAGAGGTATGTCAGGATCCTAGCCGATGGCGATCAATTGTCTCTGCCTACCCCAATGGGACACAGGCGTGAGTATATGTATGTATGTATGTAAATGTGATTAGATAATTTGTGTGACAATGTCCAAGATATTTATTCTTACAATCTAAGTACATAAGTGGGATAACCTACACAACTGAGACAAAAGGTCGACGCTCAGCCTGTGCTGGCACGGGGTTGATCCAGCGCAGCGCTGATTTTCAGCCCCTCCCTTCTCCCAGACGTCTTGAGTGGGAGACGAGGAAATAAGAAGATTCTGATACCTAACTGTATAGACTGTTAATCTTTTGTTGCAGATTCAACAAGGAAGCTCCAAGATGTCCTCAACGAGTTCTGTGAAGTCAAAAAGCAAAGTCCAGATGGGGTAAGTTTATCTGCCTTTTTCGCAAATCAAAAGCTATAAAATATGATTGTTTAGGAAAAAATTTCATTGACTCTTTAATCGGATAGTATTGAAAATATCTTAATTTAACTGGATACCATTTGCGCTCTCGGAATAAACTTCTCGTTTGTATTACACCGTGTATAAAATGCGAAGCTTAATTTGAATAACCCAATAATCTCATAATCTATAAGCTCTCCGACAATCAAATAAATACAATCAAATCAAAACTCGATTGTGTTATCTATATTGAGTTACATTATTACCGATAAAGCCTATTTTATCATATTTTCATTAATGCGATAACTGGAATGCCAATCATTTTATATGGGGCGATAAACTCGATCGGATTTCACATAGATATTATGTATTTTGCCGCCGGCAAATGTATTTGCTTTCATGTTTATTATTATTTACTTATGTTTAGTAGATAACATGTAGGTAGTTCTAGCTTAGAGTGGACCACTCCAATTCTTCCCGTGGATGTCGTACGAGGCGACTAAGGGATTCAAGGTTTCTTAAAACAGAGAGGTGGCAACTCTAGTTTTTCCAGTTCTTTAGATTGCTACAACTTGATAATGTGTCGAAAATAATACAGGGTGTAAGGGACAGCCCTCCGCAAACTAAAACGGTGAACTCAGACCATCACACTGAACAACTTTCACTATGGAGCCTAACTCAGGAAACGCGAAAAAAAAACAGCTGTCCCATACAATTCTGGACAAACATCCCATACAATCCCATACAAACCGTACCTACAGCACTCAAATGTATGGGACAGCTGATTTTTTTTCGCGTTTCCTGAGGTAGGCTCCATAGTGAAAGTTGTTCAGTTTGATGGTCTGAGTTCACCGTTTCCGTTTGCGGAGGGCTGTCCCTTACACCTGGTATAGGGTCCTTCTTAAATGCTGACACTTTATAAGGGGATGATCAGACCATCAAACTGAACAACTTTCTCTATGGCACCAACATCGAAATCACGAAATAAAATCTGCTTCTCCATACAAAACTGCAAACCTACTCGAGCCAAATGTATGGGACAACTGTTTTTTTTTTCGCGATTTCGATGTTGGTCCCATAGAGAAAATTGTTCAGTTTGATGGTCTAATGATCATCTCCTTAAAAAAGAGTATTTGCTTTGATGTTTATTATAATTCTTCTCGTGGGTGTCGAACGAGGTGACTAAGGGATTCAAGGTTTCTTAAAACAGAGAGGTGGCAACCCTAGTTTTTCCAGTTCTTTAGATTGGTCTTCTTCAGATGGCATCTCGTTGCTTCCCAAACAGATTGGTGGAAAAAATGGTAGGTACCTACCATAAACCACCATGGTAAAGGTACTTGCGGCATGGGGCTGACATAACCTCAGAGTTAAAAGCCCCAATATAAATAAAAAGAATAAAAAAAAAAAAAAAAATTTTGCTAGACAACCCGGCGGCGTTGTAAGAACCCGCTGTATAGTAAGTTAGTAAGTTATAGCCTGTAGAATCCCACTCCAGGGCAAAGGCCTCCTTTCACGAATAAGGGTGAGAGGGAGTGGGACATACTACACCACGCGGGCCCAGTGCGTGTTGGTGGAGGCAAGTTAGTGGTCAACTTGCTGTCAGAGAATTTTCAAGCCGCCTTAATAGGCCTCTGACCTGGCTTAACGAATAGTTACAAACGCCATCTGGCGGAACTATCCGAGACCAACTGCTTAACGTTGCTTCTTAAGCACGGAAACGCTCGAGATGAAATACCACTAAACGGTCACCCATCCAAAGACTGAACGGACCTGACGTTGCTTAACTTCGGTGATCGTTTCCAATACCGAAGCTCCTCTACGCCAACGAGCGCTTCTATAACCCCTGTATAAACGAAACAAATAGGTGCATAAATTTAAGGTCGGATCTTAGGCTATGCACGTTATTACGTGCACGTTATTTGGCTATGGTTAGTGCACGCTTCCTTCCTGCCGTACCTCCGTTCCTTCTGGAATCCTTAGACGTTCCCCATTGTTCCGGTTGGAGGAAATATGAGCTTCTAGTCCTTCCGCTATCTGTTTCAGTGAATGTGGATTCCGAGAGCGAAAATGCGCGCTGCATACAAACGTACTATGGTGATATTTTCAATACTAACCAATTAAAGTCAATAAAATTTTGCAGAAACAATCTAGAAGCAAATTTCTATGCTTATCTATAGAGTCAGATTTTCGTTAAAATATACAGTTTCAATGCTAGGATTAATTTAAGATTTGTATGGAAATCTTTGAGGCACTGTAACTTGAAAACTATACATTTTAACGAAAATCTGACTCCATACAAGCATAGAAATTTGTTTCTAGATTGTTTCTGCAAAATTTCATTGACTTTAATTGGTTAGTATTGAAAATATCACCATAGTACGTTTGTATGGAGCGCGCTCCGAATAATATACCCTTAAGGGTCGCCAGGCGTCCGGCTTCAGCCGGACATCTTTAGCTCTTTACTGTCCGGCCAAATATTTACAAGTCCGGCTTTGTATCACTAATGGTTTAGTGACATAACATAAATTGGTAAATTTTTGCCGATTATTTGAAAAAATAAAAAAATAATTTCGATGTCCCATAGAGAAATGTTTATAATGGATGGTTGGATCATCCCCTTAAAATAGTTTCAGCTAATTTTGTTAGACTTTATACAGGGTGTAAGGAAAAGTATCATTAACCTTTAAACCGCAGACCCATCAAACTGAACAACTTTTACTATGGGAGCAAAACGATCAGAGCAAAAAAGAAATCTGCTGTCCCATACGATTGCCTCGTGTAGGTATTGCAGTTTAGTATGGGTACTGTATAGTATTATATAATCTGTGGTATGGGACAGCTGACTTTTTTTGCACTGATCGGTTTGCTCCCATACTCGTAGTAAATGTTGTTCAGTTTGATGGGTAGAGTATGTGGTTTAAAGGTTAATGATATACTTTTCCTAACACCCTGTATAGGTACAGACAGGGTCCTTCTTACCTAATATCATCATCATCATCATCATCATCAGCCTGTCATCGTCCACTGCTGAACATAGGCCTCTCCCAAGGCGCGCCACAAAACTCTGTCCTTGGCCTTCCTCATCCAGTCGCTCCCCGCTACATTTTTTAGGTCGTCTGTCCAGCGGGCAGCATGGCGTCCCACACTACGCCTACCAGTTTGCGGTCTCCACTCTAGAACTCTGATACCCCATCGGTTGTCAGTTCTTCGGCAGATATGACCAGCCCATTGCCACTTCAGCTTGCTAATTTTCTGAGCTATGTCAGCCACTTTAGTTCTGTGACGAATCACTTCATTTCTGATGTGATCCCTCAGAGAAACACCGAGCATAGCTCTCTCCATAGCTCGCTGAGCGACCTTGAATTGATGAACTAGTCCTATCGTCAGGGTCCACGTTTCCGCAGCATAGGTCATCACTGGCAGAACGCACTGTCTGAACACCTTCGTTTTGAGGCATTGTGGTAGGGCCGAGGAGAATATATGACGTAGTTTCCCAAAAGCAGCCCAACCTAGTTGGATACGCCTAGCGGCCTCCTTGTCGAAGTTGTTTCTACCTAGTCTTATATTCTGTCCAAGGTAGACAAATCTTGCACAATTTCTATCGCCGCCGCACCGACGATACCGCCTCTGGCTCGACATGAGAATTAAGCATGACTTTCGTCTTTCTAATATGCCAATACTTTTTTAAGAGAACTCAGATCAATCCAGCTAATCGTATCGAAAAATCTGCTATACCGTACAAAACAACTCGAGCCAAATTATGGGTCAGCTGATTTTTTTTCGCGATTTCGATTATGGTCCCACCACAGACTTCAAAGAAGAACCAGACGTAATGTCATCTAATCATGAGTGAAGCACCCATTTCTTTTGTGTGCGTGCTGTCACGCGGTACATAAGGTGACGGGTTGTAGCACCTGCGCCTAGAGCTAGTGCATCTGTGTGAGTGTAGGTCCCTTGTCGAACAAACGAGATTGTATTACCTTGCATGCTTCACATCTTTTTAGTGCAATACTCGGTCCGTATTTCTTTCAGGTCCGTGGGTCCCACAGAGAAATCTGTTTAGTTTGATGGTCTGATCATCCCCTTAAAAATAGTCAGCATATTAAGAAGGACTATATTATGCTATACTACGTATTATGGTACCTACGTTATTTTTTCTCACTACACTATTTTTTTTGTAACAATTATATAACAACTTTTAACTTAACACCATGTATAACAAACAAATGTAACAATCTCTAGCGAAATAGAGCGGAATGCCAAACAAAGAACTAATTTCAAAGTTTGCCGATTATAATTCATAACATTCGCTACGGTTACGTTCTAGTTCTAGTTGCGTTACGCAAATGTGTACACACGGCGACAGAAATCAACCCGTAGCTGAAACCTTAGATCAAAGTATAATTGTTCTAACTCTATGTTCATTGGCGTTAAGTTCAACTATGTAGGTTAATCTGTCGTAGGGTTGCCACCTTTTTTTGCAATTAAAATACATTGGAAAATGTAGGTAAGAAAAAAAAAAGTATTACATGGTGAAATTGATATCATTAGCATCCTTTACACTAAGAGTCTACCCATCAAACTAAACAACTTTTACTATGGGAGCAAACCAATCGGAGCAAAAAGAAAACAGCTGTCCCATACATTTGAGTCGTGTAGGCAGCGGCGGCCTGTGCCCTGCAGTGGGTCGTATATAGGCTGATGATGATGATGATAATTATCATGATAATTATCGGATAATTATCCAAGCTGATTCTTAGTTTAGAGAGAAATTTTTACTTGAATAAACTCTTATCCAGACCAAACAGCACCTAGTCTTTGGTACCTATTATAGTTTCTCATCACAATAAATAACAAATAATTAAGAAAAAACTACAGAAAACACTGAGAAAAGTGATTTAGTGTTTGGGAGCTTTTTTTTCGCAAATCGTGATCGGAAAGACATGTTGTGACATTGCTAGCGCTAGCTATAAACACAGAGTACCTACTATAAATTTTATAATTATCAAGATAGTTATCAATGTATAATTATCAGTGACAATTATCACTACAAACCCTGACACGTAGGTACCTACGATTCGATTCATTAAATTTGCAGCTTACTTATTTTATTTTAGCATTGAGAGGGGTACTTATGCTTAGATGGTTCGGTCATGTAGAGAGAATGAATGAATGAAAATCAAGCAAAGGTGAGCGGAAGTGTTGGGAGACGCCATCCGAGGAAAACATACCATCCATAGCATAAGCATATGCTCACGACTATATTCCCCGAGAGGGTAGTCAGAGATATTCTGAAACCTCAGAACATCCACGTTACACCAGTAGTACCGAAACTCTGTCCAGTGTGACGGGGGGCGGGCCCGTCGCCGCGTATAATGAACAGTGGGTACAATACACGCCTCGAAATTGAAGCATGCAGGTTTCCTCACGATGTTTTCCTTCACCGAAAAGCCAGTGGTGTAACAAACACAAAACAACCATGATCAATTTAATGATCTTTTCCGAAAAGAACAAGTGCTGCATCCTCAATCGACAGAAGTGCATGAAAAGATGTATGAATGTGAATGAGGCTAAAGAGGTGTGTCAGAGTCGTAGCGTATGGCGGTCCGTGGTATCTGCCTACCCCCATGGGACAATGGCGTGAGCTTATGTAGGTATGTACTTATTTACAATTTCAATATGAATGTCTCAAAACTGCAACACGCTTCGTCAAAGTGGCAAAATCTCCGTATCTGCAACATGCTTCGACAAAAATAAATAAACAGGATTCCAATAAGCAACAAGCTTCGTCAAAATCTTAATCCTAGACATTCTAAACCTGCAACACGCTTCGACAAGACTTTCGTAAGACTAAAGGTGCATCGCATCCTTCAGTTCTTACAAAAAGAGACTGCGGTCTAAGGCCCCACGCAACCCCCCCGGCTCTATGGTCCCCATATAGCGGCATTTCCCCTTTGACACAATATTTATTTGCACCAAAAAAATGCCAAAACGCGGGTCCCCAGTTGCCACCTTTACCTTTATTATGAAACGTAATCGGATTATCTAAGTGTTTTAAAAAGTAATATTACAAATTTTTTAAAGAAAGACTTGCACCAAGGGTTCTGTTATTCTGTAGTCAAACAAGGCATATACCTACTTTTTATGCATATCAAATATCATAACATTGAAAAATGCAATATCGGTCTGGGCTTCAACCCGCATAATCTGATTCTTTGTTTCGTTGACGATTTTGTAATCAGGAATGCGATTTTTTTACAGTCATACGTTGAAGTAGAAAATGTCCTAAACAGTATGTGTATTCATTCGGTCATGATATGGAAATTTTGGAATCTCACTATTCAAAAACAGCACTTCTGGTTCGAAAATTATTTTCACCCGCTGATTTAATTCCTGTTTACATTGTAAGACAATTCTGTTGGAACAGACTATAATACCTAAGTGAAGTCAATGCTTCGATCTGTACTGAAATGTCAATAGTTCACTTAAATAATTATCTCAAACAAACACCCTTGACCCGAGAGAGACAACTATGACGTCACATATCTCCGTCCCGCTCTCACATGACGTCACCGGCAGTTGACAATCGATGGTAGGCTTTCCTATCTTTACCCTAATTAGGACTTTATCTTTAAGGAAGTAAAGTCTATTTTCGTTTGAGAGGGCAAGTAAAGAAACGATGACGTCAAGGAGGGGATGTGGAAATAAAAAAGGGGTTTCTATTTTGCTCTTTATAGCTTAGGTGATAAGATTTTATTTGGGTTGCGGGCTATAAATAGGTTAGTGAGCGAATTTTGATGTTCGCCACTAAAGTTGGGGTAGTAAAGGGAAATGTACTTTGTTCGGTTATACAGGTTGTTCCGAAAAAAATATCTATTGGGTGTCCGAAAACTTGGACACCCTACAATAAAGTGGCGCCAGTGGTAAGTTGCGGAGAGGTAAAGGCACTCAGTCACGTGGGCCCGGGTTCGAATCCGCGTGAACGCAATGACATTAAGGTGGTGTCAGTCCATACAAAACTTTGACGTAGAACACGCGTAGACGGTATTAAGACGCTGTTATCCCGTCGAGGCCGTTTTTTGAACACGAACGAAAGTGTTTTAAACTGTGTTTTAAAGTCTGAAAACCAATTATGTCTTATTTAAGGATCTGGCTGATAGGCGACCGTTCTCAATTACACGATTAGATTAAGTTTAATAGATAGAAAAAAATCCCAAAGTTACCCCTTTTTGTTATGTTTTTTCAATACTATTATTAAACTGCTGATATTTAACTTTTTATTCTTGTACATAACTAAATACATTAAATATTTCTAGTGAACTCCGTAGAATTTTGAGCTTAGAAACACCCATGAACAAAGATATTGATAAACACGTTTTTTTGCGATCCTGCTTTCAATTGGAGCGGGATGGCTAATTGCAAACTTATGCTTGCAAGAAAGAGACGCTTGCACTGGGATAACCTGGCCTTAACCACATAATTTATAGAAACTCATTGAATCGTGGCATGTGGTTTGTGCGGATTAATGGAGGTTACGGCATAAGAATAGTTAAAACTGTACTATTCTTATGGTTACGGTAAGGCCTCGAAGTTAAAATCTTTGTGTATTTTCGAGTATATTCCGCTCTGTACGAAAACAGAATTACTGTACAAAAGAAAACACGGAACACGAGTGTTGATTGAACCGTTATTGATTTTGTTCTCCAATTTATTTATTTAGCAATGCAAATGTTGAATACCAATGCAAATGCAATTTTTTTTCTTATGATATTATGTTTTTGACATTCAGGGTGTGAAATTAAATGCGTTATACAGGGTACACTTTTTAAGGGGACGATCAGACCACTGAACAACTTTTCCGGTTAAAGGTGTTACAAAAATACAAATAAACCTTTAAGGGGGTGGTTTAGACCATCAAACTGAACAACTTTCACTATGGGACCAATATCGAAATCGCGAGAAAAAATATGGATGTTCCATACTCTACAAATCGACTAAAGCTAAAATATGTATGGGATATCAAATATTTTTTTTCGCGATTTCGATGTTGGTCTCATAGAGAAAGTTGTTCAGTTTGACGGTCTAAGCAACCCCCTTAAGAGTTTTAAATATTTATTCTTACTTATGAAACAGCCTGTAGGTATAGGGTCTTTCTTAATATTATTATGCTGATACTTTTTTAAGGGGATGATCAAATCCAGAGTCTTGTTCTTTAAAGTTAAATAATATTATATCAACCACTACTGAAAAGACTGAGTGTAGAATATCAAAGTCAACAAATGAAGGAAAGAACAATAATAGCATTGTTTTGGTTCGCAACCGAGTCTGAAGATTGCGAAAGTTTCGTCTAGGCATTAAAATTCGTGACGGCAGATAACCCTATAGAGCCCGCAATTATAGGGCAATGTGAGTTGGGTTGCCACGCTTTTGAAAACAATATGGACATAAATTAGGTAGGTAAAGCCTGACCAGGAAAATAAAAAACATCGCCATGTTGCGGAAAATCATTGGAACTAATTTTTGTACTGGGAACACTAACATTAAAGGTGACAGTCGATTGCAGCGCCCCCAATCCAGGTTTTTTATATTCCTGGTCAGGCTTTACATTAATCCGCAAGCCTATTTTCGGTTCAGCATACTCGTAGCTCTTAGTGATAAAACGGATATTTTATCCTTGTTTTTCCTTCCCTTTTTCATACATTTCATACAATAATAAATGGTTTATCATATCCATCTTGAACCAGCCGACATCTACCGAATGCTTGTCGAAGCGTGAACGGTGGCCGATTTAGAAACGGAATTAATTATCCAAACCAACACCACCGTCTGTTTTTAAATTTTGGGGCTGTTTTATTCGTAGGTATCATCAAGCAGTAAACTTGGATGAGGTCTGCCCGGAGTTGACAATACTGAGAATTGTTTTTTTATGTTGGTAAACATATGCGCAGTTGGCCAACCGAACCATACGAACGATTCGTCGGTGCGGCCGAGCGAGCAACGATATTGACAATAGTCAGCTCCAAGCTGAATTCAAACTCTAACTCAACATATTTTATTCAAATTATCACATAGATTTCTGACGTCATTTATTACGTTTCCATTTAATTCGTTGGACTGCGACGTATTCTGGTGGTTTCTTGCCTTTTCTTCTTCATGGTGAACTTATTTACGAAACGGTAGTAAATGTAGAGTCAGTGAAAGAAATAAAAGATGGTAAACATCCTAAATCATATTTTATTATTAATGAGAACTTATGGCCAAATATAAATATAAATATGGCTATATATTAACTAAAATAATACATAACACATAAAATAATATATTAAATCCTAAGTTATAACTTTTCCTCGGAAATCATTCATTGCACTCAACCTATCGCTCGCCCACGCCGTTAAGCTTATTTATCGTGGACTTACAGCCTATTAATGCTACCCAATTGTCAACCACCACCTCCTATAAACAACCCATACAGTGAAACTCGAAACAATAGCTTAATTACAAGCTGTGTTAATTAATTTGACCGTCAAAGGCTCAAAGGCTAGCCACAAAATGCGGTTGTTGCTCTGTTTTGGAATTCTACTGACCAGTGAGTTTAATAAAATTATAAAATAATTGTTCAGTGAGAAATATCTTTCCTTATACTCCATTCCAAATAACATCGAAAATTTAAAGACATTTTGAATAACAGAAACAGAGATTTGGAGCACTTCCTCTCACTTATTCTTATAACAGCTTTAGTAACTTCCAAGATACGTTGGATATTACATCTTTCTCATAAATAAATCAGAATTGGACAGAAAGCTATACAGGAATCGGAATATCTTTTCGTCCTTATTTGGAATGCAGTATAGGTAATGTTACTCTCTAATACTGTGCTGCCTCTCAAGTATGAATTCTCTACTTGTGCAACGCGCCTTTGCTGCATAGAAAATGACATCTTACCGCGCTTTTTAGAGAGTGAACTTCTCACTTGCCGCGACAAGTAGTATGGAAGCGTGCCGAGTCGCGCGCAAGTGGAGAAATCATACTAGAGAGACTGGTCGACATTTGCCCAGTAGTGAAACTAAAAAAAATTCATATTTTTATTCTTTAAGAGCTTGGCCTTGGCTCGATCTGTGAGTTTCTCAATTTAGTTAGTTCACAGACATTATGTAAAAAAACTAGTAGGTGTGCAAAATAGAAACATAAATAAACTACAAAAAGTTTTTCTCTTAAATTTAATTCCTGAGCCAAAGCATGGTGTCCTATCTCATACAAATGAAATTTTTGTTGAAAAAATGGCAATATATGGCGCTATAGTATCGATTTGTAATTAATGTTTACGTAAAGGTGTAAATTATTACTAAAAATACATGATCTGACTACAAACAAATATCATGAGCCTCGGAAAATCAAGCAATTTACTTTGCCCGAAGACTGCCCGCGTTACGGCAGTCGCGTTCCATTGTTTGACGTTGGGCATCTGTACTGTATAGTATTATATAATCTGTGGCCAAAGTAAGTAGTCGAAAGAATCAAAACTTTTCTTATCAGGAATTGTCCTATAAATCTCCATCGTCGTGGTCACAACAACGTGGTGGATATTTAGCTATCCCATGACATCACCCAATCTATTTTTGGAATAGGGATCTAAAGCTATTTGATCTACGTTAAGGGTAGATATTACTATGATTTTAGGATACAATCGCCGTTATACTGCGAAAATCAATTATCTGATCAAAATGTCGAAATGAAATATCGCGTCTACAAAGTTAAGTTTGTTGAAAATTACCCTTGTAATGGTAATATTATTATTTTCTATAATTTCATCAGCACATTGATAAATCTTCTATATGGGCGTGGATTTAGAGTTTAAAAAACATGAGTGCTTTTAGTAAAATTTAACAATAACTGTCACGAGACCTCTTATTTAATTGGTTTTCCCTGAAAACTGTAAAATCTCGATTCTTTCTAAATTAATAGGAATACAATAATATCTACGAAATCAGTTTTAACTTTCATTAATTCCTAATTATCAATGATATAAAATTACGAAACAGATGTCTTTTTGTGAAGATACACGTAAAAATGTGTCAAGATAATTGGTTTTCTCTGGAGAACGTTTAAAAATCTAGTATTTATTAGGTTTTACTGTAAGGAGTTGGGGGTTTATTACCATTTTCAATTTAGTTGAGTTATTACCTTTCTATGCTTCCGGGAAGCGAGTGGTAACGCTGGTCCGATCAGAGGGGCATGGGATGCGCTCCGCGGCGACGTCCAGCAGTGCGATTTTTGAACATCATACGATCAACTCAGCAGTAGAAAATGTCAAAATTACTATTGAGTAATTATGCATCTTTCTACTCCGAGTTGATCGTATGATATTCAAAAATCGCACTGCAGTTCGGCCCTTTGGTGCCACTCGCTTCCCGGAAGCATAGACAGGTAAATAACTCAACTAAATTGAAAATGGTAAAAAACCCCCGACTCCTTACAGTAAAACCTAATAAATACTAGATTTTTAAACGTTCTGTGTTCTGTTGACTGTTGATTTTAAATTAGCATAGTGGGTACCTATCAAACAAATAATCAATCCTGATGCTGCAGGGGAACTGCCTACCAAAACCGTGATGCTTTAGAATCTTCTAATAATACATTAGCATGGCGGGTACCAAAAAAAAAAACCTATAGATAGTAAGTATACGGTTATTATACTATAATTTCCTGTATCCAAAGGTTGTCTGCTTGATATCCATTATGCTAATTTAAACTCATCAGATCTTCAAGATCCCTGGTTTTGCTACGCAGTATCCCTGCAGCATCAGGATCGAGGAGTTGGAATCTTAACTTCAGCGTTAAAGTATCGAGTTGATACCCATTATACTAATTTAAAATAAACAGATCCTCAAATCATACGGTTTTGGTATGCATTTCCCCTACAGTATCAGGATTGAGGAGTTGGAACCCAAATATTCATTAAAAATTATCTACTTGATACCCGCCGCTATGCTAATGTATAATAAGAAGATCCTCGAGCCTCAAGGTCTTGGTAAGCAGTTTCCCTGCAGCATCAGGATTTGAGGAGTTGGAACCTGAACCTTAAGAGGCTCCCCATAGGTAAACGCAGGGCCGGGCCATATTTTGAAGAAGAAAAATTGGTATACCCTAAGATGTTTATATATCGCACGTTAAAACCATTACCGTCACTAAGCAAAAAATGCAACTTTCGGGAAATGGCGTTCAAAGTTATTGCAAAACGAATTATTTAATTATATTTTTTTGTTAGTGGTTTTTAATGATTTTATTAATTTAAATGATAGTTTAGGTAATAATCTTGCTATTAGTTCAATGATGTACAGGGTATATTCCATTTTCATGCAGTTATTAAAAAATATATATTTTTGTGTCATTATTCCTCTAACTTTTTTACTTAATTTGTCGTAGAGAATAAGGTACACTGACTGACACTATTCTAGTAAAACTTGAGAAAACTTAAAAAAACATGCATTGTATGAGCAATTAACTGGTGTAAATAATAAAAAACAGTTGTCAATAGACCGTTCTTAAGCACCGAGGTAAAAGAGGGGTACAATAGGTATAATAAGTGTTACAATAGGACTAATACATAAATATGAATACTTCTTGCTATTCCATGTACGCATCGTTACAACTTCTATGTCCATGCGGGCTATTCTAGATACTCACACTTATACCCCGTTTTCAAAGGAAGAAGTACACTAATAAATAGCACTTAAACACGCTGTAAATTCATCAGAATCATAGGTATAAAGAAAATGTACAAGGAACTTTGTAGATGTAAAAGTAAACTACACTAAAGTAATTCCCCAAATAACTTTGTGTTAGGCACAAAGTAATTTTGGGTCCTACTCCACTTTTATATAGTAAGAGTTTAAAGACGAGTTCTGTAACCTAATCTAATTTTGATGACGAGCTAGAGCTAGAGGACTGGATAGGGCTACATTTTGGTTTAGCCCTAACATTGTTTCATGACACCTCTTTCAAAGTTGAATTTAAGTTCTGACGGGCTTCATTTTGAACACTCGTTTAGTTTAGATTTTGGTATTTAACTCTTGAACAACGATGGCTTTTCAATAGCATTATCTTCCAAAACAAAATCGGATTCAGATGAAGAATAGTTTGATTTTTGACTTTAGTATTTTGCTCTTGACTGACGAAGGACTTTGGGTTTGATACTGGCATAATCTTGCAAATGTTATTTAGATCTTAAAGACGGCCGTCGTAAAATTGTATGGTGGTTCGTACTACAATTTTCCTGACTCCCGTAGAAAGTTTTGACAAGACAACTGTTGGGGACGATGTTGTCTTGATTGAAATCAAATACTGTTTTCATGATCTGAAATGGGAGGGGCTTAGGTACTTTGTCCTACGATAATCTAATACACCTCATATTCTGCATACATACATACATAAGCTCATGCAATTGTCCCATGGGGGTAGGCAGAGACCACGGACCGCCACACGCTACGACTCTGACACACCTCTTTAGCCTCATTCACATTCATGCATCTCTTCATGCACTTCCGTCGATTGAGGGTGCTACGCACTTGTCCGGCATAGATTTTGTTTTGCGGCTTATGAGCTAAAAAGTACTACGTAATTCTATACCACGGGGCTGATTAAGTTTTGGGAATCTCTAAAAGCCGAAGTCAACCCGACTTCTTTTGCAAGTAACAATTTACTTGAGTTTTTAGTTAGCTAAATAACTATAAAATCAAGGTAAAAGAGCTCTTGGTTTTGGCAAAAGAATACAAAACTTAAATAGTAAAAAGTTAAAATGTGTTCTAATTTATTTTTATCATTCACAGTCTACAATAAATTTTGGGTAATATCGACATCAAACGAAACATGACACGGTTTACTTATAAAAGATACAAACAATACTGACTCTAAAAAAAATGTTACCATTTTTATATAAAATGACAATATTTCTTGAAATTATCTACAGATCTTTTATCTTAAGTAAAGGAAATATAGGTTTAAAACATAAAATGACAGTCTTGTTTAAATCCCTATGCGTTTTACGCTCAAAAACTAACAAAAAGAACGACTTTAATCGTCAAAAATACACTATTCCCAGAAACTGCAACAGATTTTTAGCCTAAAGTAAAAGCAAATATGGCTCTATGCAAAAACGGACAGTATTGCGTTTATTTGTACCGAATTTACGCTATTAAATTAACGTGAAAATGACACTAACCAAAAAATTACGGTACTCCACACATCAAAGTACATTCAATTGGCTGTTCTATTTAATGGAATAACGTTCGTATCCAAAAAATGACACTCTTGCGCTTAGAAAGTACTCTGGTATGTCTGACGTTCACGTCACTATCCAAATGGTGTCGGTAAAGCGGTTAGTCGGCGGGCGAATTTTGTTTAAAGTCGTTGCGATACTACTGACATCTATAAGAATTACATGGAATTTCGTTACAGGTGTTTTTGCATTGGACAAAGCTCTGATTGGTGGGAGACGTGGTGCGAAAATGTAAAAATGCGGGTTTTTCGTTTAGTGACGGTATTGGTTTTAACGTGCGATATGTAAAAACTTGTTTGTGTATGTTCATAAAATGTCATTGGGTATACCTACGAAAATGACGTAGCTTAGTAGAGGTGAGGCGGTTCTGAAAGAGTCAAGGTCGTTCGGTCAGGGAAACCTAAATTATTTGCTTGATAGGTACCTATTATAGGTATGCTTATTTAAAATCAATAGATTCTCAAGCCTCACGGTTTTGGTAGTTCCCCTGCAGATTGAGGAGTTGGATCCTAAATTCTAACGCAAAAGTAATTGCCAGATACACACACCATGCTATTTAAAATTAACAGTCTGTCTCACGCTCATTCTCACGGATAGTGAGATCAAAAAGTTTTTTTGAGAACTTTAAGCGTCTGTAAGGTAATATCGCCGACGGGGTGTGTCTGGGAGTATTGATATTTTTACGATATTGTGTAACATATAAAACGTAAAAATCAGCCAACAGAATTTAAGTGAGATTCGTAGCATTTTTGCGTACCTACCTTGATTACTTGATACCTGGAAAATCTCTGTCTGGCCAAGCTAGCGGGTAGGCACACGAACATAAGTACATACTAACATAGAATCTTACAACTTCTGTTCATCAGAAAGTAGTGACGTCTGGCGGCAGATCTTGCTCTAAATAATTTCTTACCTTTTTCCTGGTCTTCATTACCACAATCGAAATCAAGTTTATCAATTTCATTTGAACTCATTTTCGAAACTCTAAATATTATCAAAAACATAACAATCCTTTCCTAGATGTGACAGACTGACACTAGAGCGCCACCATGCAGAACTAAACAAGTTTAATTGTTTTTCGCTGTACTAGTGATTTGAATGATATTATAATACAAAATAGTCAGAGAAAACCAATTATCTGTTCATACAATATTTTCTTAGATGATTTGATTGTATTGAGTGTAGTAAAGAATCCGTCAGGGAAAACAAATTAAACTGTGTTAATAGCTTGTACTAGGCAGTTTTAATTGAATATGAACACTTAAATCTCAAAAAGTGGTTGTTCTTGAGAAAAAAATAAAATACTTCTTGAGCTCTCATACGGGTAAAACAAATTAAATCAGTTTAAATGGTAATCACGGGAGATGGATAAGGTGGCAGTCAAGTTAAATCAGCTTAATGCTTTGTATTAGACGGCAAAGCTCGATACTGCATGATATAATTGATTATCACATTAGCTAGAATCAAAACTATACGTCATAGCGTATAATGGGTTTTCGCAGACGAAAGACCGCAAAATTTTAAGTACTTTAGCATTGTTAAGTCGTTTTCGGCAGAATTTCGAGATAATTGGTTTTCGCAGTATAACGGCGCAATGATCTATTAATTATACAGGGTCCTTCTTAATATGCTGACACTTTTTTAGGAGGATGATCTGACCATCAAACTGAACAACTTTCTTTATGGGATCAACATCGAAATCGCAAAAATAAATCTGCTGTCCTATACATTTGGCTCCAGAAAGTTTACAGTTTTGTAGCTGATTATTTTATTACGCGACGCGTAGAAAAAGTTGTTCAGTTTGATGGTCTGATCATCCCCATAAAAAGTGTTAGCGTATTAAGTTGGACCCTGTATACAAGGTGTTACAAAAATACAAATAAACCTTTAAGGGGGTGGTGTAGACCATCAAACTGAACAACTTTCACTATGGGACCAATATCGAAATCGCGAAAAAGAAAATTGATGTTCCATACTCTACAAATCGACTAGAGCTAAGATAATATGTATGGGACATCAATTTTTTTTTTTCGCGATTTCGATGTTGGTCCGATAGAGAAAGATGTTCAGTTTGACGGTCTAAACAAACTCTAAATCTAAGAGTTTTAAAAATTTATTCTTACTTATGAAACACCAAATTAGATGTCCCATACATAATTGCTGTACGCGACTGGACTAAAATGTATGGGACACCTGTTTTTTTTTCGTGATTTTGTAGTTGTTCAGTTTGATGGTCTGAAGCACGCCCTTAAGTATTACTAGGATGTTTTGTTACACCCTGTATAATATAATAGCTATTCGACCGAAATGTAAAAAACAGTTAATTACAGCCTGTAGGTATAGTAAGTTACTACTACGTCCTATAGGAAGGTAGTAAAAGTTTCCGACTGAATAAAATATTTCTTGTAAGGAATTTTTAAATTAATTTTTATGTCGACAAGGTATAGATAAAAATATCTCTGAAGGACCTATTTCCTTGGCAAAGGCGGGTTTCCTTGCAATTTATCTTTGATATTATCAGTGAATCTCGTCTAAAGCCATTCAAAAGCTTTGAAAACAAAGTCCTCTCAAAGGAAGAGTTGAGTCTAAGCTGAATAAGTAATTAATTATTCAACTTTACAGTTGATGTACCTTCAATGTTTGAGTTATTAATAATATCATAACAAAACAGCATAAATGTTTAATAATTACCAAATTCTATTCAAGCCGTTGCGGTCCAGTGGCGAGTAACCTTCCCAGCAAACATTTCTAGTCATATTTTCTGAGCTCCCGACATAATAACTTATTATCGTCGAAATAACGTGTTAATCACCTATGTTTTCAACTTTATAGAAGTTTCCACTATAACGACAATACCTAAGTAAGAATTTAGTAATTCTCACCAATTCAAACAACTTATAGGTTGTGCAACCGTATAGTCGTATTTTGGTTATCAAATTAGGTCAGGAAGTCCAATTATAATCACCGTCGAGTTATTTTTACTAGTTGGTTGAAATCATGAGCCACTTTAGGTAATTATAACTCAATTTTATTACGTATTGGTCGCCGACTTAATAGTCACATTTGTAACTTAAACGAAGTAATTGGCACTCCATTTGTTTACCAAATTTCGACAAATCAGTTAAATTAACTTTAGCTTTAGGTAATTACTACCCAAATTTTTGACTTATTTGTCGCCGACTTAATCGTCACGTTTGTAACTTAAACGAAGTAATTTGCACTTCATTTTTTTTCTAAATTTCGACAGTTCAGTCAAATTAACTTTAACACCTATGTCAGCACCAAAGTTCCAATAAGTATTCGACTTTATCGTGAAATTTACTTCGAAATAAAACCAATAAGTCGTAGATACTTTAAACCGCTTTCGATATTGTCACTTAATAGTAATACTTTGGTAGTTGAGGTCGGTTGAACCATACGTTCACTTTCATTTGAAAATAGTCGTAAAAAAGAAAGTACATTGTCAAACTGCCATGGGCAAAGATAAAAAACCGTTCAGATATTCGACCACATTCTACAGAAAATGTAACAAATACAAGCTTGATAATGGAAATGACAATAGAAATAATTTAACGCAAAACCAACCATTCCCGACATTGACGACCCGGTTGGTGTAATGGTTACCACGCCGGACTGTCAAACCAGGGTCCTGGGTTCGAATCCCGGTTCGGTCATGGATGTTATATGTTCGTGCCGTTGTTGTATGGTTTCCATAACAAAAGCCTTTAGTGCTAGTTTGGGATCATTACAATGTATGTGCCTGTGAGCGTTATTTATTTTTTATTCCCGCTTTTGCAAGATAATTCACCATCAACTTCATCAATCCAGGATGACTCGCCAATAGAAACAGACACAGGATTGACAACAGATCAACCATCGCCGCTTTTTGAAGATAATTTACCATCAACTTCATCGATTCAGAATGACTCACCCATAGAAATAGACACATTAATTGACGAAGAAAAAGACACAGGAATAACAACAGAAATAGAAGAATATTACAGTGCAACAGATGACGAAGAAGATGATGCCACAAAGAAATTAAAATTACAAGAAAATTTGATGGCATGGTCAGTAACACATAAACCGTCCATTTCGGCTTTAAACGACTTGTTAAAAATATTAAATGAAACCGGATTAGATTTACCCAAAGATGGTCGGACTCTACTAAGAACATATGGACCTAATCATATTGAACATATGGACCTAATCATATTGAACCTATGGGCCAAGAACATTTTTGGTACAACGGCATAAAAAAAATTTTTACAAAATGTTATTAACTGTATTAACTTTGATGAGGTTTCGCATATTGAGTTACTTTTTAACGTAGACGGAATGTCTCTATTCAATAGTAAAGCATCCGAAGTATGGCCAATAGCTTTCGCTATTTATGATATGCCTGAAATCAAACCAATGTTTGCAGCAATTTTTTACGGGACTGGAAAACCACCTTTGGAACCCTTCCTAAAGGATTTTATAGCTGAAATGAAATACATTTTAAAAAATGGACTTTGCTTTAATGAAAAAAGCTAGATGTGAAGTTTAAATGTTTTGTTTATGATACTCCCGCAAGAGTGTTTCTAAAAGGTACGCCATACTTTAACTCTGGAAAAGGTAGCTGTATTAAATGTACAGTAGAGGGAAAGTGGGACAAAAAAGGAAGACACATGAGTTATCCTATGTTTGATTGTCCCCGAAGAACTGACGCTAGTTTTCGTAATAAATTAGATGAAGACCATCACAATCACCACACACCTCTCGTTGATTTACCAATTGATATGGTTGAAGATTTCATCGTCGCTGACTCATTACATTTGTTTGATCTTGGTATCATGCGCAAATGTTTAATGTCATGGTGTACCGGAAGTTTTAATATTCAAACAAAACTAAGAGGGTCTGAAATTGATTTACTTAACCAATTGTTAGAGTCTTGTAAAAAGAATAGACCTAAAGAAATACAAAGGACAATCAGAAGCGTAAAATTTTTAAAATATTGGAAGGGAACTGAGTACCGTGTGATGCTCTTGTACTTGGGTTTTGTCGTATTAAAAGATGTTCTGTCTAAAGAAGTGTATGAACATTACGTGCTATTAGCTTGTGCTGTCACAATCTTGAGCTGTAAAATGTATTTAAAATAATTCGAAATTGCAAAAACATTACTGGAAGATATCTAGAAGGTTGCATTAATATTTACGGTTCTGATTCTATTAGCAGCAATTTCCACAATATTTGTCATGTCATAGATGATGTTAAGAAATTTGGCTGTCTTTCTGACATTAGTTCATATCAATTTGAAAACTGAACATCTACAGTTCGATAGGTATTTGGTGTAGTCCGTCTGATAAGTTGCAACATATGGCCAGACAGCAGTGGTATGGTGAGTCCGTTACGGTACTGTTGCTGTAAATGACAGTTTTTATCTTCGATCCTCAAATCCAGATGTTGCCTGCCTGCCCTATCAGTCCATCACCCGCCGACGGGGAAAGTAGGTGTTTATAACACAGCGTTTGGAGTACTTACAAAGGAGATTTTTGGGGTGATTGGGGATCTACCTCCTAGCGGTCCACCCCGGGCAACGGCATCACAAGCTACCAAGTTTGTGGTGGCGGCTGAACGATCCCCACAGCGGTGTGGTAGGCTCCGCAAGGAGCCGCCTGGCTCGCGACCACCCTCCTGCCGGAGTCTGGCGCCAAGCAGCTTGCTGCGTTCCGTCAGTGTGCAGGAGTGCCAGTGCACTTCTGGGTAAGCTCGCTACATCTTCGACCCCATCTTTGTCCTGAGGACTAGATAGAGGTCAAGAGCAAACCCATCAATAATAAAAAAAAAAAAAAAAAAAAAAAAAAAAAATTACATTCTATAGTGTATTCGTTATTCTATGATTGGGTCTCGTTATTGGTTATTATTACGTAGTGAGTGACTTATTTTGGTTATTTTGACAAAAAAGTCGCTAAAGATTTTTGTAAGTAGCCAACTTTGAAGTATTTGTAACTTTGATAGGTCGGACTGACTGTAATCGAAGTTAATGTGACCTAACTTTGTCACCAAATACTTACAAGTCGAATAACATGTTATTTCAACTTGTTAGTGGAGACAATGTGATAAACGCCATTTTATTTTCACATAAAAATTATTCGAATTAACCAAATAAACTTTTAGTCAATTTCTCGTGTTTTCCAATGTTAAATGATTAATATTAGGACACATCGATTAATAATACATTATCATGTTTGATAATTTGCCAAAAATATTCATTATTGTCATTTTTTGGGTGTGTAATAAGACATCAATTTCGTTAATATCACAATATTTTGAAGGCCCATTGTTATTTTTCGATTAACCATTATAATAATACACAGTAAAATTTTCATCGCAACGATTTTAGCCATTCGTCCGCTTGTAATCAATAATATTAATCATGAATATTTAGTTAGTGAAATGCAGTCGCCATTATTCAATTCATATTCCTGTTTACTTAATGTTAAATAAAAATAGACTTTATGGCGATCATAATAAAATTTATGCAATAAAGAATACCCACTAATGTCATAGGTTAATTGAACCTTATTAAGTCATATTTAAGTCATATTTACGTACAATCAACTTCATTTCGTGGTCGTAATGACTAAACAAGTAATTACAACCTTATGACATGTCGGGACTACGTCAATTCGACGTCACACCGGCGACCTGCCTTGCGACTTTGATGTCAAATTTACTATCGCGACGTCGACTCGAGGTAGCTCGCACGTCGAAATTTTCCCCACTTAGGTGGATTCGACGTGGATTCGGAACTAAATTTAACTTTTTTTGGTCGAACTTTAATTGGTCGCATTAAAATTTCAACTTTAAATAGGTGTAAAAACACGTAATTTCAACCATAAATGTTTGCTGGGTTGCCTGCCGTGCAGAAGGCGATGGTTCGATCCCCGTCCAAGCCGACTCGTACCAATGAGTTTTTCGGAATTTATGCACGATTTGTAACACCACTGGCTTTTCGGTGAAGGAAAACATCGTGAGGAAACCAGTATGCTTTAATTTCGAGGCGTGTGTTGTACCCACTGTCCATTATAAGTGGCGACGGGCTCACCCCCCGTCAAACTGGACAGATTTTCGGTACTTCTGGTGAAACGTGGATGTTCTGAGGTTTCAGAATATCTCTGACTACCCCCTCGGAGAATATAGTCGTGAGCATATGCTTATTCATTTCGCCATGAATAAGTGTTAGTAAATGTTTCATATAAAGCATAAGCATAAGCTTAAGCATATGGTCACGACTATATTCCCCGAGGGGGTAGATAAATATTCTGAAACCTCAGAACATCTACGTTTCACTAGTACCGAGACTCTGTCCAGTGTGACGGGGAGTGAGCCCGTCGCCACCTTATAATTGACAGTGGGTATATACATGCCTCGAAATTGAAGCATGCAGGTTTCTTCACGATGTTTTCCTTCACCAAAAAGCCAGTGGTGTTTGTAACTCTTACTTAAATTCCGAAAAACTCATTGGTACGAGTCGGCCTGGACGGGGTTCGAACCGTAGGTACGTAGGTACAATACCTACATTGTTTCAAATTCAGAACGGTTTTTTAAAAAGACGATCAGACCAAAGATGTTAGTTCCAGCGAAGACCAAATAAAATCTTTGGATCAGACCTTCAAATTGAACCACTTTCTCTATGGGATGGAGTAGGTATTTGCAGATTTTATACAGTCTGATGGTCTGATTGTCCTCTTAAAAAACCGTCAGCAAAAGATTAATAAGGTCCTCTATACAGGGTGTAACATAACACCCTAGTAATATTTAAGGGGTTGCTTTAGACCATAGACTTAAACTCTAACTCTCGCTAGAGTAATATGTCTATGCTTTAGACCATCAAATTGATCAACTTTGACTATGGAGCCAATTTCGAAATAGCGAAAAAAGAAACAGCTGTTTCATACAAAACTGCAGCACAGACTCGACTAAAATTTATGGGATAGCTGATTTTTTTAACACTGAAACTGAAAGTTGTTCACCCTGTATAAAACCATCATCATCGCTATCTAAAAAGGATTACGTAAAGGCATATTTTGTCGCGTCACTGCCGCAAATTGTCTACCATATTTCAGAGCGTTCGTAATCACTTAATAATGACGTCACGGGAGCCGTGACGTGGGGTGCGGGTTCGAAAATAGTTTGGGGACTTTGTTTCAGCTGCGTACGAAGGCCTCCGCTCATTGATGCGATTTTATCGAGCGATAATTGTTTCCAGTACATTTTGTATGGGGACGCGCGCGATCCTACACACTGCCGCGATATTATCGAGCGATAATATCGCTGCGATTTTGCGATAATTGTTCTCAGTACATTTTGTATGGGGACGCGCTCGATCCCACACACTGCCGCGATATTATCGCAACTCTTTCGACCACATTTAGTGGTGGGGCGCATGCGTGACGCGAATCGCGGAATCGCTGCAGTGTGTAAGGTGTCGCGATATCGCTGTCGATAATATCGCTCGATAAAATCGCTCGATAATATCGCTGCAATGTGCGGAAGCCTTTTTGGTGGGGCGCATGCGTGACGCGAATCGCGGAATCGCTGCAGTGTGTAAGGTGTCGCGATATCGCTGTCGATAATATCGCTCGATAAAATCGCTCGATAATATCGCTGCAATGTGCGGAAGCCTTTTTGGTGGGGCGCATGCGTGACGCGAATCGCGGAATCGCTGCAGTGTGTAAGGTGTCGCGATATCGCTGTCGATAATATCGCTCGATAAAATCGCTCGATAACGCGAATCGCGATATCGCTGTCGATAATATCGCTCGATAAAATCGCTCGATAATATCGCTGCAATGTGCGGAAGCCTTTTTGGTGGGGCGCATGCGTGACGCGAATCGCGGAATCGCTGCAGTGTGTAAGGTGTCGCGATATCGCTGTCGATAATATCGCTCGATAAAATCGCTCGATAATATCGCTGCAATGTGCGGAAGCCTTTTTGGTGGGGCGCATGCGTGACGCGAATCGCGGAATCGCTGCAGTGTGTAAGGTGTCGCGATATCGCTGTCGATAATATCGCTCGATAAAATCGCTCGATAATATCGCTGCAATGTCCTTTTGGGCGTCATCGTCAAGAAATGGCACTTATAAAATGACAGTTATAAAAATTATAAAAACCGGTCAAATGGGAGTCGGGTTACTCGCGTGCCGAAGGGTTCTGTACCAAAACACATATACGCAACATCATCATCATCATCATCATCTCAGCCGATCTACGTCCACTGCTGGACATAGGCCTCCCCCAAGGATCGCCATAACGACCGGTCCTGCGCCGCCCTCATCCAACGGTTTCCCGCCGCCTTCACCAGGTCGTCGGTCCACCGTGTGGGGGCCTACCCACGCTGCGCTTTCCGGTACGCGGCCGCCACTCGAGAACCTTCCGGCCCCATCGGCCATCGGTTCTGCGAGCAATGTGCCCCGCCCACTGCCACTTTAGTTTAGCAATTCTTTGGGCTATGTCAGCTACTCTGGTTCTTCTGCGGATTTCTTCATTTCTGATCCGATCTCGCAGGGAAACTCCGAGCATAGCCCTCTCCATTGCCCTTTGGGTGACTTTCAGCCTTTTTATGAGGCCTTGAGTGAGCGACCACGTCTCTGTTCCATATGTCATCACTGGCAACACACACTGATCGAAGACTTTCGTTTTAAGACACTGCTGTATTTGCGGTAGGTATATACGCAACATATACTTGCAAAAAGTTTCGTTTTCTCCGGGACCTTTAGCGCAAGACCGACTTACACTTGGCCGGTTTTTATTAAACATCCTGAATACTGTTTTTAGGGTTCCGAAGTCAACAAGGAACCCTTATAGTTTCGCCATGTCCGTCCGTCCGTCCGTCCGTCTGTCCGCGGCTTAGCTCAGAGACGCTTAGTACTAGAAAGCTGTAATTTGGCATGGGTACACATATTAATCACGCCGAGAAAGTGGTAAAATAAAAATATTTTTTTTTTAGGGTAACTCCCCTACCCGTGAAGTGGGGACGCAATTTTTTTTTCTCGTCTATCCCATGGTGTGGGGTATCGTTAGATAGGTCTTTTAAAAATACGGTGGGTGTGGGAAAACCATTTTTCGATTTAGGGATCCGTTAGCGAAATATTAAGCTTTAAGGTGCTAATTTTTGTTAGAGTCGAGTGTCCCCCCCCTCTGCCAGCTAAACGGTTGTTTCTAGATATGTGAAAAAATTCATGGCAGTAGTGTATATAATGAAATTAAAAGGAAAACTATCACCGCTAAGTTAGCTTTACAAGTTAACGAGTAATAGTCGACCAACTTAAAAAATTAACTTTTTAGACTATTAGCCGTCAAACCGTAGTATAAAACAAAAAGCCCCCTTCTAAGTTCGTATATTGTGACGGGCAACTACGGAACCCTACCCTGCGCGTGGCCCGACACGCACTTAGCCAGTTTTTTTAAATTAATATTAAAATCAGAGAACTTACCCAACAGAAAAACCCACAGAGCGACATGGCCTAAGGCTAAGCTCTACAATAAAAATAAAAAAATAAAAACCTGTATAGGTCTTTGACTATTTATTATAAGGACTCGTCTTGCGGTAGCATTTCCCCTCTGCCTATAAGATCAATTGATCATGTGCATTTACATTTAATTTTATACCTTATCACTAAACGAGACAGCCTATAATAGCGAAACAATAATTTCGAACTTAGAACGTTTGGGGTTCACACGAGACTACTTTTCATGATTTTCAACATTCAAAATTAGAATTTAAAGTTATGGGGAATAAAATCCAAAGTTGCGGATTGCATGTTACCTCGCCCCCCGCAAAAAGTGGCAGAAATGTTTGTTAGTAGAATTACACGCCGCGTTACCAGTCCTCATATAAGTAGTCAAAGGTATTCATATTCATATTCATATTCATATTCATATATTTATTGCATTTCTATGTGCTAGTTTACATGGTCTTAGGTTTTAGGTTAGAAGGTACAAGACATAGAAACCCTGTAAGGGCACTGCAACACAGTATAAGCTTAAAATACATTATATTTAGAGGTGGGTACATTTTATCAGTAGCTAGTAGGTATCTATAAAGGTATAGGTACCTATGCAGCGAAAGCGCATCGAGCGCGTGTCGAAGAAATCATACTAGACGTGCATGTGAATAATGTGGAATAAACCATAATGGACATTGCTTGTTTGCCTCCCCACTCTGTCAGAGTGTTTTCCAATGCGTTCGATCTAAATTCATGAAAGCACGGATTATCGAAAAATCTGGCCAACTGCGAGTCGGACCGAGGTTCCTGTAGGGTTGCCACCTTTTTTTTTTTGAGGAAATATAGTATTTTTCGATAAATTGCTAAAAAATACAGTACTTTTGGAAAATAGGGGAGAAAAAAGTACAGACTTTTTTTTTGTTTTTCAAAACGTATTTTACCTTATGTTGGGATTGACTGAGATTTTGTTAAGATTTTATTATTTGAAAATCATCATCATCCTCTCTAGAGGATGCTTATGCCATTATTTTTTGTATCGAATACATAGGAAACTAAAAAAAGGATATGACACATTGGAAATATTGGCGTGATCATAAAGGTATTTTACCAGGAATAGAGGAATTGACGAGAGCGAGATGTACCTAGCGGCACCACTGTATAATAGAAAGAGATACGTGACGCGAGGCAATAGAACCGTTTTCTAATCTCTTACCAATTTTTACAATTCGGTTTCCGTGAATAATTGCGAATCTAAAGTGAAATCGTAGATAATTTTGTGTAATTTACTGACACTACTTCATTAATTTATCCACGATTTCACGTTAGACTCAGAATTATAGACAGTATTAGAATTTTTGCCTGTGAATAGTCGCCTGAAAACATCCAAAAACGGTTTCATTTGACAACTCAGGTCAGTTGCTCTATTCCTGTAAGGTATAATACCTTTATGGGCGCGATATACTTATTACCAGGTTTGGCAGCTTTGTTTTTCAGCAGAGATTGTTACCATATACCATGTACCGATATAACTACTGCGAGATTTGTGTTGTGTTACGAGAATGTAGAACTATACAGGGTGTAAGTAAAAGTATCATTAACCTTTAAACCACAGACTCTACCCATCAAACTGAACAACTTTTACTATGGGAGCAAAACGATCAGAGCTAAAAAAAACAGCTGTCCCATGCGATTGCGTCGAGTAGGTATTGCAGTTTAGTATGGGACAGCTGACTTTTTTTTTGCTCTGATATGACATGGAAGGAGAACGAATGAGAGAGTTCTCCAGATTGCACAGATTCCCAGTGTTATGGCCAGGTTATCCCAGTGCAAGCGTCTCTTTCTTGCAAGCATAAGTTTGCAATTAGCCATCCCGCTCCAATTGAAAGCAGGATCGCAAAAAAACGTGTTTTTCATCAATATCTTTGCTCATGGGTGTTTCTAAGCTCAAAATTCTACGGAGTTCACTAGAAATATTTAATGTATTTAGTTAGGTACAAGAATAAAAAGTTAAATATCAGCAGTTTAATCATAGTATTGAAAAAACATAACAAAAAGGGGTAACTTTGGGATTTTTTTCTATCTATTAAAATTAATCTAATCGTGTTATTGAGCACGGTCGCCTATCAGCCAGATCCCTAAATAAGACATAATTGGTTTTCAGACTTTAAAACACAGTTTAAAACACTTTCGTTCGTGTTCAAAAAACGGCCTCGACCGAATAACTTGCGTTGGCTGGGGTTGTTTGAGCGCAAATCATTTGCCCGCGGCAGGCATTGCCGCTCCCGAATTGACATAAACAGCCATGAACACCGGTGTCAACCAAACAGACGCCGTTTGAAACATCTACTAAGATGAGATAAGGCCCATGATATACATAATTCTCCCTTTATCCTGCACACTATACTAGTCATACTAAAACCTCATTATGTGGGTTAAAGGTTTGGAGCTCCATAAACATATAAATTGACCATGAATACTGATTGCGTGCCAACGCTTTTGACAGCCACAGCTTATATT
This sequence comes from Agonopterix heracliana, assembly GCA_963693445.1. Lineage (NCBI taxonomy): Eukaryota > Metazoa > Arthropoda > Insecta > Lepidoptera > Depressariidae > Agonopterix > Agonopterix heracliana. The sequence continues at coordinate 3,015,848 of OY856334.1, forward strand.
ACCATTTATTATCTCGTAAAATAGAGCAGCCTGTATTAAGGCTTCATTTTTAGGGGTCCGTACCCAAAAGGGTGGTAACAAGACCCTATTACCTACTAAGTTATGGCGTCTGTCTTTCCTCAAAAGATCATTTTATAACCGTAATAAAAGCCTGTTGAAATGTCATCATCATCATCACAGCCCATACAGGGTCTAAGGAAAAACATAATGTACCCATCAAACTGAACAACTTTTACTGTGGGAGCAAACGATCTTAGCAAAAAAACAGCTGTTTCATACAGTTGAGTCGAGAACATATTGCAGCTTAGTATGCAACAGCAAATTTTTTCTTGCTCCGTTCGGTTTGCTCCCATTGTAAAAGTTGTTCAGTTTGATGGGTAGAATTATATCAATTTCACGCTATAGTAATAGCACGGACGGGAGCCGCCGAGGTCGAGGCAGACCCCGAAAAAGATGGCGAGGCGAGCTGGATGCCTACTGCAATAAGTGGCGGGATGGAGCACCTAACAGAGACACGTGGAAGAGTTTAGGGGAGACCTTTGCCCAGCAGTGTTATCCCAGTGCAAGCGTCTCTTTCTTGCAAGCATAAGTTTACAATTAGCCATCCCGCTCCAATTGAAAGCAGGATCGCAAAAAACGTGTTTTTCGTCAATATCTTTGCTCATGGGAGTTTCTAAGCTAAAAATTCTTCTGAGTTCACTAGAAATATTTAATGTATTTAGTTTTGTACAAGAATAAAAAGTTAAATATCAGCAGTTTAATCATAGTATTGAAAAAACATAACAAAAAGGGGTAACTTTGGGATGTTTTTCTATCTAGTAAACTTAATCTAATCGTGTAATTTTGAAAATCCGCCCGATCCTTAAATAAGACATAATTTAATTTCAGACTTTAAAACACAGTTTAAAACACTTTCGTTCGTGTTCAAAAAACGGCCTCGACGGGATAACAGCGTCTTAAGGTAAAAGGCGTGAGCCTTTTATCTCGTTCGTTCGCGCGCAAATAGAAAGAGATCTTAGGCACGAAAGCGCTATATCACGCTGACATTCCTTATTTATTATTAAAAATACAAGTAGGTAAATTTACGGAACAGGTTCCAAAACACTTACAAAGCTAAAAATACATAGGTACCTAATAGATAACTTAAGAATCATAGACTTAGGGCCTGTTTCACCACTTCTGAGTAAGTTCTTGTTAGCTTATCCGACAGATATTTTGACATATTTTCATACAAAATACGTCATACTATCTGTCGGATAAGCTAACAAGAACTTAATCAAATTAAAGATTGAAAAAGTCGGGCGGCGAGCGGGATTCGAACCCACGACCTGCCTATCCGGGGCATGCTCTACTCCAACAGAGCTGTCGTCGCCCCGCAAACCACGGCGAAATTTTCAATCTATATATTTAACAAGAACTTACTCAGAAGTGGTGAAACAGGCCCTTAAACTTTATAAATTATTGATGACAGATATTGCATTACTATAAAACAATTGAGGACTATTATTAAATACATCAGCTTCAGGAAGGTGCATTATAGTAGACACACCGAGGACAGGAAAGTAAGAAAGGTCTCAGATCTTATGTAATTGTTGACCGAGGAGAAGCCGAGGTCAACAAACATTTGTGATCTGAGGCTTTCTTATTTACTGTCCGAGGTTAGTAATATACTATTTTTCTCCTCGACGGAGGTGGAAACTCCGAACTTCGTTTAGCGCAGCGGGACGACAATTGACGCTTTCCGTCCGGAGGGGAGAAAAAACTAAATTCAACATCTTAAGAGAATATTATTCCGAGAGCGAAAATGCGCGCTGCATACAAACGTACTATATGGTGATATTTTCAATACTAACCAATTAAAGTAAATGAAATTGTGCAGAAACAATCTAAAAACAAATCTCTATGCTTGTATAGAGTCAGATTTTCGTTAAAATATACAGTTTCAATGCTAGGATTAATTTAAAATTTGTATGGAAACCTTTGAGGCACTGTAACTTTAAAACTATACATTTTAACGAAAATCTGACTCCATACAAGCATAGAGATTTATTTCTAGATTGTTTCTGCCAAATTTTATTGACTTTAATTGTTTAGTATTGAAAATATCACCATAGTACGTTTGTATGGAGCGCGCTGCGAATATTGTAGGAGCGTTTACGTTTGCGGCGCGACAAGTGCGCACCCCGGCCTTCGCGAACGGCGGCCGAGCCACACGCAAGTACTGATCAGGCAAGTAAATGAAGTTGTCATAAACATTATTTGCAGAATAACTTTTAAATAAGAAAATAAAGTAGTAACCTTGAATAAGACTAAATTAATAAAGTAAATTACGCTCTGAACTGGGTCACCGAAATATCACTGGGTCGTCTTCGTTAAGTACACCGGAAAATGAACTTACAATGATGAGTGGTAAGGTATAAAGTCAGTGGATTCGGTTCATTTTCCTTGTTTACATAAAGTTGGAGGCACACTGAGCAAAATATACGTTTTGAACTTCGTATACATAAATAATCATTATACTGAACCCCATTATGGACGTGTATGACGTGCTCTTGGCATTGAAGTATTATTTACTAAACACAACAAACATAAGTCACGTCATGCGCCACGTGAGATTAGGACGAGTGCGGGCCGGGCGGAGAAAGAGATAGCGACAGAAATATACACACACTAACTTAGTGTGACAACATCGCCAAAATTGAATTGGACAGCGCGTAATGAAACGCGGTGTTCACTGCAGTAACTTAATTTTAGGTTCGCAAGGATCGCCACAACGACCGATCCTGCGCTGCCCTCATCCTACGGGATCCCACCGTCTTTAACAGTTCGTCGATCCACCTCGGGCAATGGCGAGGGCTTTCAGGGAGGGAGGTCGAATCAAAACTGAAGAGATTCGCAGAAGAACCGGGGTAGCTGACATGGCTCGGAGAATTGCCAAACTCATCAAGATCATGTGCCTTATTCCACCTAAGTAGATGTTTCAAACAGCGTCTGTTTTTTTTTTACTATAGATGGGTTTGCTCTTGACCTCAATCTAGTCCTCAGGACAAAGATGGGGTCGAAGATTTAGCGAGTTTACCCAGAATGGCACTGGCACTCCTGCACACCGACGGAACGCAGCAAGGTGCTTGGCGCTCTTGGTTAAGACAACGACGTTCGTGGCTGTATAAGCCAATTTGGGAGCGACAAGGCCTGTCGCACTTGCGGCACATGTGCTGTGTGTCGGTTGGTGCAAGAGCCTCTTCGTTTCTGTGTCTTTTGGCTCGCTTAACGGCCAGAGATTCGAACCAGGCTAAACACAAGTGCAGTGGGATGTCACAGGCTTTGGCTTGAACCTCATATGTCAGCACGGAATCGAATGCTCTGTCCTTTTCTGTAGGTCAAAAACGTCATATGCTAGAGCGAGAAAGGTCGCAGCTCTACCCAATGCTGTCCCTTGTGCCACTCTATGTCTAAGCACTTAGGTACGCTATCTTTCTCGCTCTAGCAAATGACGTTCCTGCCCCTCTAATGCCACCGCCGAGAAAACGACAAAAATCGAGACGTGCCTCAATCTTTGATTTGATTGATTTGATTTGATTATTTTACGTACGCCAAAAAGAGCGCGCATGACGTTTTTCTCGTTTAAACGTTTTGTCGTGGGTGGCATGCTAGCCGTGCTGAAAGACAGAAAAGGATAAAGACAGAGGAATTTTTTGACTGAGGTAGAGTCGAGGAAAAGGGCAAGAAATCGAGTAAGAACACGGTACTCTCTTTCCGCTCAGTACATTACAAACCTAAGGTTTTCCATCTGCAGCGGGGCTTGATAACGGTCGAGCGTATGAATTACTAGATTGCTTGCGGCTGTGGTTTACTTTATGCCTTAACCGACCGCGGCGAAAAGAGGGTGACAAGAGAAGTTTATTCCGAGAGCGTAAATGCGCGCTGCATACAAACGTAGTCTGGTCATATTTTCAATACTATGAAATTAAAGACAGTGAAAATTTTTAGAATCAATCTAGAAACTAATCTCTATGTTCGTATGATTTCGTTAAAATATACCTACAGTTTGAATGCTAGGATTAATATAAGATTTGTATGGAAATCTGAGAGGCACTGTAACTTTAAAACTATACACTTTAACGACAATCTGATTTCATACAAACATAGAGATTAGTTTCTAGATTGTTTCTGAAATATTTCATTGACTTTAATTGGTTAGTATTGCAAATATAACCAGACTACGTTTGTATGGTGTTCCAAAAGTTCCTAAGTTACAGTGCCTCAAAGATTCCCATACTAATCTTAAATCAATCCTAGCATTAAAACGGGATATTCTATCGAAAATCTGACTTCATACAAACATAGAGATTAGTTTCTAGATTGTTTCTAAAAATTTCGTTGACTTTCGATTGGTTAGCATTAAATATATATATAACTAGTGTTTTCCCGCGACTTCGTTCGCACAAATTATATAGGGTCCTTCTTAATATACTGACACTTTTTTAAGGGGATGAGCAGACCGTCAAACTGAACAACTTTCTCTATGGCACCAACGTCGAAATCGCGAAAAAAATATAATCTGTTCCATACAAAACTGCAAACCTAGGTACTCGAGCCAAATGTATGGGACAGCTGACATTTTTTTTGCGATTTCGATGTTGGTCCCATAGAGAAAGGTGTTCAGTTTGATGGTCTGGTCATCCCCTGAAAAAAGTGTCAGCATATTAAGTTGGACTCTGTATACCAGATTTTAAGTCAGATCATAAGCTATCAAACAAAAACAGTTTCATCAAAATCGGTTCAGTAGTTTTTGCGTGATGCGCGAACAAACAAACAAACAAACACACAGACAAACGGACAGACAAAATTTCTAAAAAAGGTTGATTTCGAGTCAGGGATACGTAAAAACCATATCGTAATCTTTTTTTTGTAAATATCTTCAATGTACAGACACACGTTACTTCAGTTACAGTTTTATAATAGTTTAGATATATAAAATATCACCAGACTTCGTTTGGTTGCAGCGCGCATTTGCGCTCTAGGATTTGTTACAAGCCAACAGCAAAACAATGAAAGTGCAGGTCACGTTCTATATGCATCGTAAATCTACGCGTAAACGTAGATTATATCCACAGATATCCTTAGAAACAGGAGTGCGATTTTTGAATCTCATTCGGTGAGCTCAGCAGTTGAAAATGTCAAAATTACTATTAGATTAAGCTCCCGATGCATTATTTCTTACCTCACTCGGTTCCTCATCAGACGCATACTGCAGCGTTAGATAATACTTAGGAGTACAGGAATATAGAAGGTTGCCATCCTATATCCTGGAAGAACCATGTTTTTTTTCGGGTTCCGTACCTCTATTTTTGACCGAAAATTACATCATCAGGTTCCCGATCGAAATGATTACGCATCGAAAGAGACCCCTTTGGAGATCAGAACCCGCATGGGTTGACAGCCCCAGCATCTTTCTACTGCGGATTTGACTCTCAAAAATCTCTCTGCTGTAATTTAATTTTTGAATGTCAAATCAGTAGTAGAAAGATGCATATCTCTATAGTAATTTTGACATTTTCAACAGCTGAGCTCACCGAATGCATCTCATGAGATTCATAAATCGCACTCCAGATCAAAGGTCTCAAAGGTTCTGTATGTTGTATTGAGTTCCATTACCATTCCTTTGCGGTAAGAAAATGAATAAGATTATAATTCCGGTGTTCTTTGAAGGGAAACCAAGCTTTGAGTGCTTTTGAATGGAACACGACTAAATTCTTATTTATCTACATTACTAGAGTTTACCCGCGACTTCGTCCGCACAAATTATACAGGGTGAAATTGATATCATTAGCATCCTTTTAAACTAAGAGTCTACCCATGAAACAGTTTTTTTTTTAGTATGGGAGCAAATCGATCGGAGAAAAAGAAATGCTGTTCCATACATTTGAGTCGAGCAGTCATTGCAGTTTTTTGCTGCGATCGGTTAGCTCCCATAGTAAAATACAATATCACTTAACAGAATTCTAGACTGCACTTTTATCTTTTCCGTTTTTATTTAAAGTTAACTTTTTACGCAAACAGGTTTTTTGATTTCTTAAATTTACTTTTTTTTTTTTTTTTTACTTTAAATCGTTATAGATCCTAAACGGTCATTCGAAATGAAAAATTATAAGAGAAACCTAAAGATGATTTTCAAATAATCACAGAACATTCTTCTTATCGTGTGGGCAAGCCCTGGTGTCAGAGTTTATTCAAACCGCCTTACGGCCTCTGACGTGGTTTTTTATGTAACGACTACTGCCACCAGAGATAGTAGCCGGGACCAACGGCTTAACGTGCCATCCGAAGCACGGAATCATTTTCCTTTTCAGACAATCTTGTGATTCAGCCTGCAATGTCCTAGACAACTGGGAAAAAACGCACAAAGTGATCTATCACTAGGTACGTGTCCCCCGTGGGAATCGAACCCACGACCTCCGTGTCAAGAGCCCAATGCTCTTAACCATTAGACCACGGAGGCAGCAGCAGCAGACAGAACATTAGAAATGCAAAGTAGTGCTTTTGCTTCGGAGACGGCTGTCGCCACTTGTCTTCCTGCTCATGCAGCTACAATTACTCATGCCCTCTCGCTCGCACCACGCCGCGCGCCTTATGGTGTTATGCAAATCATTGCATAACCTGTGTCGACACTTTCCACGCCTACTTTGCACTTCTAACCCATCTTATAATGTTCTGTGTATTCAATGATACTCCCCCACTCAACATAGCTCTTTAGCTCTTTGTATTTTTTTAAAGGAGATGCGGCCCCGGCCATAGAAAAAATGCCAACTGTTGTATACAGCTGTACCTATATTATTTTATAATGTATGTAATATTACGTATATCATGTATGGATCCTTAAATAATTTTTAGGATGCTTATTTTGGTAAAAAACACATTAAAATTTCTAAATTGTGGAAACACCAGTCACCGGTAATTTCAATTGACATTGTCAGATTTTTTTTATTGCCTTGGTATTGCCGCTTTAATATCATTTTTCTTTTTGAAGTATACAATAGGTATTTGGAATTTATCGCCGGATGTCCTTTAAATAAATAAAAAAAAAAAAACACTTTTTTTTTTCACAATATGGCGTCTGGTTGTCGCCATATTGAATTTTGATTACTATCATGTCTTTAGTGACATTCGCAAGATTAGATATAGTCTGTCTATAAAGTCTTGATAAAAAATTAGGGTGCTGTCTCCACGCAAGAACGTCAAAATCAAGCATAATCTGGCAACACCACCATAAAATGATTAGTTCCTCAAACATTCTTATCACGACTTTATAGACAGACTATAATACAAATCGATTGAAGTAAGAAACGTCAGAATCGGCCAACGCGTTTGGTCTCTAGTGTGCCACAAAGGAGCAACTATACTATACATACTATACAAAACATAGGATAAACCATAGACATATTACTCTAGCGATAGACAAGCTCGTTCAAACAAACAGCATGTCACACAAAACAACACAAAATGACACATTGCGGTCTGTCATTGCCATAGTGACGAAGTGAACTCGGGAACATCAATCAGGTGCGTACACCTCATTCAAGTGGAACAAGTTGCTTCTATGGAAGGGCAAGTCTATCGCTAGAGTTTAAGTCTATGGGATAAACACATTCCCCTTCCTTTGCGTCGCACAATCGGGTAAAAAGAGCGCGCATGAATTTTGTCTCGTTTTGTCGCTTTGTCGTCGATCGCATGCTAGACCTGCAGGTCAGAATATTTCTACGAACAGTAGAAACAACGATGCTAGAACATTCTTTATCCATTCAGAGATCTTTAATTCCAATTCAAACGTCCAAACAAACTTTCTACAATATTGCGAGAAGCTTACAAACTAATAGATATTAATGCTGCTCTACCGTACCATAGTGTAATAAAAATACTAGTTGTGAAACTCAGCGGTCGCTAGAGGTCAATCGAGCGCGGTGTGCAGAGGGGCCGGAGGAAGCGCGTCCCGGTACCGACTACACACGGCCGCTACAATTTGTTGCTGTAATCACGCAAGTTGCTAAATTGCTAATCACTTCCTCTCACTCGCATGCAGAAAAGAGACGTGCTAATATAATTTTGCATGCGTAAGAAGAGTGCAGCAACATAATTTATAGCGCGTGTCTGTGACGGGCCTTACGAATTAAATTCCGGCCTATGCCACCGATGATAATTTCGATAAATCGATATTAACAGTTCTGGATTCGACCACTTCTCGTTAAGACCAGTTAGAAAGAGCGCCATTTCAAGATTTTACCACTTCGTTTTAGTGTGGACACTGTGCATTATGGAAAAATAAAAAAAGAGTTTTAAAATTAAAAGCAACGTATTTAAAATAACAAACAAAAACTCACGACCAAAATCCCTGTCGGGGTGGTCAGAAACATTGCTATAACTGCCAGCTTTATTGCAGTTGCATTGTTCAAACAAACAACATATTATGTCACACAAAACGAAAAAAAATTACATATTGTGATCTCGGGAACATCAATTCGGTGCGGAAACTGCATTCAAGTGGAAGTGGAACATGTTGTTTCTATAAAAGGGCCTGTCTATCGCTTGAGTGTAAGTCAATGGCTTCACCACTAGTAGTTTTTATTACACTATGACCGTACCCTCGTAAGGCCACTCGTCTTCATTAGATAGACGGTGGGGTGATGTCTACAGAGATTGAGAGGAAGCTAGGGGCAAGATGTTCTTTCTTACCCTAGCTAACTTGCTAGAAAAACTAGCCAAGTGCGTGTCGGACTCACGGACCGAGGGTTCTATACCACCACATTCATTTTCTTAACCGACGGACATCCACTGCTGGACATAGGCTACAACGACCGGTCCTGCGCTGCCCTCATCCAACGGGTTCCCGCCACCTTCACCAGGTCGTCGGTCCACCTTGTGGGTCGGTGAGAATACCCACGCTGCGCTTTCCGTTATGCAGTCGCTACTTGAGTACATTTCGGCCCCACCGGCCATCAGTTCTGCCAGCAATGAGGCCCGCCCTCTTTAGTTTAGCAATTATTGCCCTAGCACAGACTAAAAAGAAGAACCAGACGTAATGTCATCTAATCATGAGTGAAGCTTCGGTATTGTATCTTAATGGATAGGCCTAAAGCGCGGTAAGTTGAAGCAAACTACTGGTGCACTTGGTACATTACAAACTAGCGCCATTATCTGTCAAATCTAGGGCACTTGCATACAAATTTGAAGTAAACCTTTCATTTGTTTTGCCTCATTTTTCTGGTTTGAAATGTTCGCGTAAGGCCGATCCATTCATTTTATTTTGATCGAAGGAGTGAAGCACCCATTTCTTTTGTGTGCGTGCTGTCACGCGGTACATAAAGTGACGGGTTGTCGGACCTGCGCCTAGAGCTAGTACATCTGTGTGAGTGTAGGTCCCTTGTAGAACAAACGAGATTGTATTACCTTGCATGCTTCACATCTTTTTAGTGCAATACTCGGTCCGTATTTCTTTCAGGTCCGTGTGCCCTAGCTGAAAAAACCAAAGCAAAGTACCACAGACAGAACAATGTGACAAAAATTGGCCGGTTTTATTAATTAGTACCAGTTTAAGAGACGTTTATTCCGAGAGCGCAAATGCGCGCTGCATACAAACGAAGTCTGGAGATATTTTCAATACTATCCAATTAAAGTAAGTGAAATTGTTCAGAAACAATCTAGAAACTAATATCTATGTTCGTATGAAGTCAGATTTTCGTTAAAATCTACAGTTTTAACGCTAGGATTAGTGCGTTCACACACGATGACGCACTGACGGAGCGGCAGATGTCAGTCCATAGAACCACTCCCGGAGCGTCAATGCGTCACCGTGTGTGCTTCTACGTGCAGTTTCATACAACTTCTTGCTTCACAAATGACGGACTGACGTTTGCTGCTCCGTCAGTGCGTCATCGTGTGTGAACGCACTTAGTTTAAGATAAGTATGGAAATGTTTGAGGCACTGCAATTTCAAAACATTAAAGCGAAAATCTGACTTCATACAAACATAGAGATTAGTTTCAAGATTGTTTCTGTAAAATTTCATTGACTTTAATTAGTTAGTACCTATTGCAAATATAACCAGACTACGTTTGTATCGAGCGCCAACGGTAATATATCCGTAAGGGACTTACCTCCGTGAATATTGCACATCTTGAACGTTACACCCTTTTTCACTGCACCTTGACATAAGGTGAATGAGGTTCGTCGTTTCTAAAGCGCATAGTTCGAAATTGGAAAAAGAGATCGAAATCTCTTTCATATCATAGATCTCATAAAAAGGCTGAAAGTCACCCAAAGGGCAATGGAGAGGGCTATTCTCGGAGATTCCCTGCGAGATCTAATCAGAAATGAAGAAATCCGCAGAAGAACCAGAGTAGCTGACATAGCCCAAAGAATTGCTAAACTAAAGTGGCAGTGGGCGGGGCACATTGCTCGCAGAACCGATGGCCGATGGGGCCGGAAGGTTCTCGAGTGGCGGCCGCGTACCGGAAAGCACAGCGTGGGTAGGCCTACGACCTGGTGAGGCTGCGGGAACCCGATGGATGAGGGCAGCGCAGGACCGGTCGTAATGGCGATCCTTGGGGGAGGCCTATGTCCAGCAGTGGACGTCCATCGGCTGAGATGATGATGATGATGATAATCGAAATCGGAAGAGTGTACTGTTACAGTGGTTAGTAGAGACAACTATGGAATAATAATATGTACAATATTTCTATTTTAGATATAATCTTAACTGTCAAATCAATCATACACGCTTATTAACTGTGCTTTAGGAACGATATTCTGAGCTGACAGTCAATGTCTGGCCCTTGTCAATAATTTGTCCAAAAAATACTTGTTTTTGTGACAGAATAATAGATACATTGAACCTATTATTATTATGTCATATTCGCTTGACAAGGTACCCAGTAAGATATAGGTAAAGCCTAGCATAGCATATACATACGAAATAGCGACAAGACGAGATAACCGTCATAGATAAGCTACTATCATGCTTGTTTTTGCATACGCATTTATTATTATTAACAAAGGCAGAGATGCTTCCAGATTTTTGTCACTTTCTCGGGGGTGATGTTAGAACCAAACAGTGAGGCTAGCATGCTAGAAATGTCATGCGCGCTTATTTTGGCATGCGTAAAGTAACAACGACAGAGACACATCTCGATTTTTCCACAGGGAATAGACAAGTAGTCCTACGTCATAGAGAATCAGTATGAAACTGTCCTGTGGTGGAAAGGGACAAAAAGTTACTTTATAAAGTCGCATGCCTCATGTTGTAAACTTTCTTTCTATTACAGATCTGTTGAAAGAAATCTCTCCAGAGATAAGCTAGCTTTAGCCTTTATTTTCGTGTAGGTATAATAGTGTACGCATAAGCTTGATTTTTTGCGATAGCATCTGCGTGAGCGTGATGTGTGTTTCTGTGCATGAGTGTTTGTATGCGATTGCGTGAGCGTATGCGTCAGTGAGCGACTGCTTGCTACATGCTTGTCTGGTAAGTGGGGGTGTGCTGGGGTGTGTGCGTGAGTGTGTGGCTCTGTGCGTGAGTATTTGTCTCTGTGCGTGATGGTATGGTGATTGTGTGAGCGTATGCCTGAGTTTGTGTGTGATTGTGTGAGTGAGTGCGTGATCATTTGCGTATGTGTGAATTCTTGTATGGTGCATGAGCTTGTGCTGGGGTGAGTGAGTTTGTGTATGTAATTGCGTGAGAGTGTGAGTGAGTGTGTGTGTAATTGCGTGAGCATGAACACTAGTGGGCGCGTAAATGTGTGACTGTGTGCGTGCATGCTTGTCTGGTACGTTAGCCTGTGCTTGAGTGTGTGTGTGAGCGTATGTGTGAGTGTATGCGTTAAAATGTGCGAAGGTGCATGCTTGCGTGTATGTGCGATTACACGTGCCTTTTCATTGATTTACTTTGTTTATGACCAGAAGCTCACAATATTGTACTCTTATTATATTCCACGTTGACAATATTACAAGTTAAACTTAACCTTAAGATCCGAAATTCTGCAGTTTTTACTGTTATAATATTCTACTTAACTTGTCTAAGTATTCTACCTTATATACTTAGGCTAAGTTTTGTTGTTAAATTCATCAAATTCAATCAAATTCATTCTTATTCTTAGGCTGAGATTCAGAAACGATTTGCAAGTCATAGTTCGAACTCCCGTATGTCAAAATCCATACATTCCGACCCTACTTAGCTCGAACTAAGACTAAAAAAATCGTCTCTAAATCTGCGTTTTTGAAGCGCGCGTTTGCGTTAGTATGTGTGTGTGTGTGTGTTTGTGTCCTTGTTTTGTGCGTAAATGCGTGATGGCGTACGTGCGCCAATGAGTGAGTGTCTACATAGAAAAACAACGTTAATTCCCTAATATAAAGTCAAACACAAAAATAAAAGTAGATAATCTACGGCCATTTCGTATTATTGTGTGTGTTGCCGCCACATTGGGCCAGATGCCAGCAAACTTTAGCCATTATACCAGATTAAACGTCTTTATAGATGCTGTATATCCATTACTATGGAGGTAAAAGTTTTGGAGATAGAAGAGGGCTAAAAATAGCTTTATGTATAGGGAGAAACATAAACAAACGGTTTTAGTTGGAAGAAGAGTGAAGGTTGGACTATTTTAGACCCTTAGAGATACAGTACAATACAAATTTAACTTAACAATCATGTAGAGTGAAATAAAAATGCTTAACAAAAATTTTCATGTGCTTAGTCTTGTAAAATTTGGAAGAAAGGAGACATTTTGTCGAAACCCATTTGTTCAACGCAACGTCATCGAAGATCCAGCCTATTTGTACTGTGGGTGTATATTCAACTTGATATCATTAGCCTCCTTTTAAACTAAGAGTCTACCCATCACACAGATCAACTTTTACTATGGGAGCAACAAAACAATTTGCTGTTGCATACATTTTAGTCAAGTAGGCGTTGCTTTAGCATGGAACAGCTGATTTCTTTTAAGGCTTCCGCACATTGCCGCGATATTATCGAGCGATATGTCACACATGCGCAGCACCACTAAATTGATTCCGTCGGAACAAATTAGCAGCGATATTATCGCTCGATAATATCGCGGCAGTGTGTAGGATCGCGCGCGTCCCCATGCAAAATGTACTGAGAACAATTATCGCAAAATCGCAGCGATAATATCGCTCGATATTATCGCTGCAATGAGCGGAGGCCTTCTGTTTGCTCCGAAAGTAAAAGTTGCTCAGTTTGATGGGATTGGGGAGACTCTTAGCGCTCTTACAGACTAGCGACACTTTGCGGTCGCAGAGGGTCGCGCGACGTCGCGCGACAGTTGCGCTCATATACTTTACGGTCGCGCGACGTCGCGCGACCCTTGCGACCGCAAACTGTCGCTGGTCTGTAAGAGCCCTTAGTTTAAAAGGATGGTAATGATATCAATTTCGTCCTGTATACATATATACACCATTGTTTACTAATGTCGTTGTATGCACCCCTGTAGTAAATATTATAGCTTGAATTTCTTTTTGCAATTTTTATTACTTTTGCATAAGGTACCAAAAAATATTAGCGACGTGGAAATTTCTTGAGAAAATTATTTAAATGTGGCATTTATAATGGTGGACAGGGGCTAGCTCACCCAATGGACCTAGCACGCCATAACTACCCGAAAAAACGACAAAAATTGAGACGTACCGTGTCTCTGTTACTTTGCGTAGGTATCTATGCGAAAGCGAGCGCGCATGGCGGTTTTGTCGTTTTGTCGCTTTGGTGATACGTTATTCCACACACGACGTGTGGCATTCTAGCCTTTCTGGAAACTTCATCCTTAAATCACGGACCTGAAAGAAATACGGACCGAGTATTGCACTAAAAAGATGTGAAGCATGCAAGGTAATACAATCTCGTTTGTTCTACAAGCGACCTACACTCACACAGATGCAGCTCTAGGCGCAGGTCCGACAACCCGTCACCTTATGTACCGCGTGACAGCACGCACACAAAAGAAATGGGTGCTTCACCCTTTGATAAATTATATGTCAAGATTGACAGTCGAAGATACAAAAGCGTCGAAAAAAATTGGAACCAGGACTGGTTCCTAAACCCTATACATATACACGCACACATACAGAATTTGTATGGCGCCTCACGCACACCAACCTATGAAACTTAGCCCCTTTTGTTTTATACGGTAAAACAGTGAGGCTCTTTCTAGACATATACTTTTTCTAAGGCTTCACCCATGATTAGATGACATTACGTCTGGTTCTTCTTTTAAGTCTGTGCCTGAAATAGCATTTGCGAAAAGGCCCATAAACTTACCCCACCAACAAAGCACAAATAAAGATCTAAACGTGTTTACTAAAAACATATTCATGAACGATAACATTCTGTAAACATAAAGAAAGAATCAAAGATGGCGTCTTGTTGCCTAGCAACTGTGAAAGGCCTTCCCACTCGGCTCACAAATTGAATTCCCTTTATTGATAATATTCTGTTATTAGAATTTCTAGGTAAAATGGAAATAGAGAGATTTTATAATAGAAAACTTCTTTAATAATCAAGTGCCTGCCTACCTACGTAAAGTACTATAAGTATGCTATAAGCACTGATATATACTCTAGCGATAGACAAGCTCGTTCAAACAAATAAAATGTCACACGTAGAAAGAGAAGGAACTAGAAGAAAGCACGTGTCTTGTCACATAGTAAGGGATGCACATAGCAAATTCGCTCTAGTAAAAAAAGGAGATCGCTACGCTGTCCTTATCGACGTAGCCACTTTTTTGTTCTACGACGGCTGTCTGACTCCGGAGCACGTGTCTTGTCATATTCACTCAGTAAGAGATGCACATAGCAAATTCGCTCTAGTTAAAAAAGGAGATCGCTACTTATTGCTGTCCTTATCGACGTAATCGTTGTTCTACGACGGCTGTCTGACTCCGGAGTCAGACATATATTTTCATACAAATTGTATAGGATTTTATAACTATCGCTGTCTCATACGCGGTTACACTGATGTTACGTCTATCAGCGTAAGCGAAAAAATACTTCGCCTATGATGTCACACAAAACAAAACAAAATGACACATTGCAGTCTGTCATTGCCATAGTGTCGAAGAGAAGTCTGGAACATCAATCAGGTGCGGGCCCCGCATTCAAGTGGAACATGTTGCTTCAATGAAAGGGCCTGTCTAACGCTAGACTGTAAGTCAATGGCTATAAGTAAATTTTTTATTGTACAGAATCATCCTCAACATCAGTCTTTATTTTTTTTACCGATGCTCTTGACCTCAATGATCTATCTAGTCTTCGGGACAAAGGTGGAGTCAAAGATGTAGCGAGCTTACAGAAGAAGTATATTCACTCGTACTTTAAAGGAATTCGGGTTGTAACCACTCAGAAATACTGACACAGGCAGGGCTTTCCACCTCTTGGCTGTGCGCATTATTAATGATTCTGAAAGGCGCTTAGTGGGATGTCAACCAAGTAGGGGTGATATCCCGGCGGTGCGCCTGGATGTCCGATTGTAGAAAGAGGAAGGCGGGATGAGCTTGTGTAGCTCCTGGAGTGCGACTTTTCAATCTCATTCGGTGAGCTCAGCAGTTAAATGTCAAAATTACTATGGAGATACGCATCTTTCTACTGCGGATTTGACTTCAAAAATCGCACTCCTGAAGCATGATTTTTGAGAGTTAAATCCACGGACCTGAAAAAAAGACGGACGTAATGTGACACTAAAAAGATGTGAAGCATGCAAGGTCTAACATTTTCGTTTGTTCTACAAGGGACCTACACTCACACAGATGCACTAGCTCTAGGCGCAGGTCCTACATCCGTCACCATTATGTACCGCGTGACAGCACGCACACAAAAGAAATGGGTGCTTCGCTCGTGATTAGACGAGATTACGTCCGTCTTTTTTGACGTCCGTACTGAAAGTTGTTCAGTTTGATGAGTTGAATACATGCTGAAGTTATCTGCAGTGATATAAAATTTACCCTGTATACTGGTGAGTATTTTCATACATGCAAAAAAAACAAATCGACTCAACATGTATCGATCATCGGCATATTACAAAATACCTCCCCTATTATGTACATTATTTCGGCATGCACTATTGCTTAGTCAATTCTCTCTCGTCCGCTACAAACATCACAAACAAAGTTAACTATAAGTAAAGAACTTGAAAAGGATACATCTAACTAAATTACGAACCGAGGACGAAAAAAACTTTTCTGAAAGAGGAAGTACAAAATATATTTTATCCTTTTTGTATTGTCTTGCTGAAATAAAGGCAGGGATAGACTCGTCGCGACGGATATATCCGTTGTGAATAAATATGTTTATGCTACCGAATATAGTTACTGTTTAGCATAGGAATTAGGATATATTATTCTTCGCTGTAATTTATTTTATGGTGATCTGAATCTTGGCTATTAACAGCCATTGAGTAATTATGTATAGAGCAGACATTGCGAACAAAATCTGTGCACTATGATCAGCAGTGTGGGGCGCGTGCTGGGCGACGAGCGCCTGGCACATGCTAAGTGAGTTAGAGCGCGTGCACCCTAACGCGTGTTACAAAACATTACTTCTCGGTAGCTTCTCTAGTTAACATTGTACCTCAATGTTAACAGCATGCAGTTGTAACAAGGTTTCTTTCTATATACTGACGGTTTTTAAGATGATAATCAGACCATCAAACTGAGCATCTTTCTCTCTATGACACGAACATCGAAATCTGGAAAAAAAATCAGCTGTCCCTTATATTTGGGTCGAGTAGGATTGCAGTTTTGCATCCCATAGACAACGATTTTTAGTTTTAAGGTCTGATAATATCCTTAAAAAACCACATATTAAAACTGACCCTTTACTTGGCATGTAACAAGTTCTGATTAGTTGAATACAATGAGATTTGCTACAACTAGAATATTCTAGCATTTAAAAAAAGAGTATAATGTTTTTTTGGTACAAGGACGTGCAATACATTCTAGTCGATTTTACTGAAATATGTTTTCTTAAACTAGAATTACATTAGCAACTAGGTACAATCTAGGTTTATTGTTTTTTATGCAAGTAGATGACTGACGTGTGCCATCCACCAATCCATCCTCGAGTGCGATTTTAGAAAATCTCATGTTCAAAATCATGATCGAATAATGGATGAATCTTCATATTAAATTTACATTTACTACTGCTGATTTTAACATTTGATTTTCAAAATTTGCACTTCGTTCACTTGGAGGAGGACCTTCCGTTAACTCTTATAAATATTTTCTATTCAATGTCAAAATCATATCCGAAATGATTTAATATCCGTATCCAAAAGGCATAAGTATATTCCCACCCTTACGAATAATTCAATTCCACTGCAAGATGGCACCCCATTATGGAGATTCGTACGAAATATAATAAAACGTTTTTCTATTACAGGACATTGACTTCGAAGGGTTCCGTTGGTTTCTGGACACGTTCCTGGAGGTTTCCACCCCTGATGAACTCACCAGGTTAGTACAATACTTACTTTTGCCTTTATTAGCGTTTCCCCGCGACAGTTTCTGGCCGCATCTTCTCTACAGTGCCAATTCTTACAATGTTCTCTGACCAACCACATCGGTGGTCTACCCATGGACCGCCTCCCTTCTCTTGGCCACCATTCCGATATTGGTCAAGAGAAGGAAGGATATAATTTGGTTTTAGCGGTTGGGTATAATTTAATAACATTGGTACCTTGGGAGAAGGGTAGTCCTTGTTGTGGGATGCGATTGAGTCTTCACCTACGCACCGTCTCATCTGCAGCGTACCACGCGGGCGGCTGGATCGGCGGCAGAAAGCGCAGCTCGCCTCAAGCACACCATGTATCAAGCCTTAGAGGGCCCATATCTGTTCGTGCCAGTGGCAGTGGAAACCGGAGGGCCTTGGGGAGCTGAGGCCAAGAAGTTTATAAAATACTTGGGCTTTAGATTCCGGGAGAGGGACAACAACCCTCAATCTGGGGCGTTTTGTTCAACGTATCACTTTAGCCATCCAACGCGGCAATGCCGCCAGCGTAATGAGTACGTTCGGTACAAAGTCGACCCGGGGCGGGTTATTCGCATAAGCAGGCCCTGTACCCGGAGTTTCGATTTTTGATATATCACGACCGTTGCGGTCCGAACTTCATTGTAATAGAGTTGACATTGGAACGAAAAAGTTCACGCAATTGCGAAGTTCGAATGTCCGGGTAGACCCTCAGGTTTGTATTTGATACAGTTACTTGAATAAATTGTTCAATTAATTAAAATGTTATTGTCCACCAGACACCTATTCCTGTCCTTCGTACGGAGGGACAGGAGACCAGCGCTGCGGGAGATGGCGGCTGCGAGCTCGGCCGCCGCCTGCGCAGCTGTCACTGCCCATGCTGACCATCAGGTTAGTAAGGTAAATACTTTCAAATATACACTACTTTATCTATCTCTCTCTATACAGGCCAAAAAATCAAATGCGGGACATACTTAAGGGAATGCTTCAGACCATCATAGATCGAAATCGCGGAAAAGAAATCAGCTGTTTCATACGTTTGTCGCGTCACGTCTGTGATGCGCCGTTTTATCTCTCCATACTAATTGTATGAAATTTCTCAAAACCTGTTTCTGTGGTTTGGTTTTCGCACGCAAAACGTCATGTAGAAAAGGTTTCGAGTTATGAAAAGGCAATAAGTCGATGATGCCATCGACGTGATGCTGAAAGCGCCACGTGGGAAGGCTAATAGATGGGTTTAACAGGTAGGCGCGGCGAGATTCTGGGACAGAAAAGCCCGCACCATTCTGCCATTCCGTTGTAGACTTTCTAGATGTCTACGCGATTTATTTGCACCAGACTGTGTAAGTCATACACATCAGTAAATTATAGCCCGCAGGATCGAACTGTTGGGCACAAGCCTCCTCTCACAAATAACGGGTGAGGAGGAGTGGACCATAATCTACTAGGCGAATGCGGATTGGTGGAGGTAAGTTTATGGTCAACTTGTTACACCGACATCTGACGAAACATCGGACTTACGTCATCGTCATATGCATGAGATAAAATATGCAGAGCTCTGTCGCACTCAACGTACAGTATATCCCTTGCGATCAGAATATCATCATCAACCTAGATACGTCCCATACACACCATACTGCAGGGCACGTGTTTACCCTCGTGCACAATGCGGATTGGTGGACTACACTTACGGATCAGAATTTCTTCTTCCATGCAGGTTCAGGTCAGACAATAATAGGTATATTTACTAAGATACTAAACTGCCTCCGTGGCCAAATGGTTAAGAGCATTGGGCTCGATTGAGGGGCTCCCACGGGGGACACCAATTGGCTAGGATATGTTAGGCTGAATCACGATAATCCGTAGGTCCCGGCTATTATCTCTGGTAATATTAGTCGTTAAATAAAAACCACGTCAGAGGCCGTAAGGCGGTTTGAATAAACTATGACACCAAGGCTTTGCCCACCCGATAAAAAGAACTAAGATACTTACTTCTTGCAGGGCAAGTTGAGCCTCGCCTCCAAGATCCACGGCCTGGCTGAGCGGCTGCAACAACTCGGCAGGGGTTCCGGAGACTCCGCCGATGGCAGCGATAAGGGCTCCAGGAGTAGAACTGGTAGGAGTGGTTGGACCTTGTTGAACCTCATCTGGCATCACGGAATCGTATTTTTTGACGCTCTATCCTTTTTCGTCGCTCAGACAGGATCGTCATTTGAGAGCGAGAAAGATTGCGGGAATCAAGAAGTTTAAATTACCTACAGAGATGGAGGTTGCATTACAAACATCGTTTTGAAGCCAGAATCTATGATCTTTATGACGTCACTGATATTTCCCATCTCATTTCCTCTTTACATGGAGTTGATATTCTCAAGGTCATTCTAAAGTCATGTCATCTTAGGAAATGAGATGGGAAACATCAGTGTGGTATAATATAAAGGTCATAGATTCTGGCTTCAAAAAGATGTTTGTAATGCGTTTCCGTGCTGCCAGATGAGGCGCTACCATTATTGATACAGCTCTGCTTCCTTAAGATAGCCTCCACTCAATCGAATTGTATGTCAACAAAAATATCCTCGACTCGAGTTTCCTCCATCGAGTTGAGTAAGAGTGGAGGAATGAAACGTCTAACTCAGGATACCTAGCTCGCGGCCTACTTTATGGTCTCATCGAGAAACTTAAACGTCGCCAAATCATCGCATTCGTAAAATAATGGAATATAGGGCGTCCTTGTTGGTGTGTTACCACGCCGGACTGCCAAACCAGGGTCCTGGGTTTGAATCCCGGTTCCGTCATGGATGTTATATGTGTGTGCCGTTGTTGTATGGTTCCCATAACAAAAAGCCTGAGGCTTACTTGGGATCATTACAATGTATGTGCCTGTGAGCGTTATTTATTTATTTATCTGTATTTATCTTTTGCTGTTTAACTATGAAAAACCATTGAATACGAAAAAAAGGACACAAAATTCCACCATTTCTATTAAAACTCAACCCCATCGGAGATCATGATTGAGGACACAGAATTCAAGGATGAGTCAAGGAAGTTTTCATCTTAGGTTGAGGCGAAGAAAACTTCAAGGAAGCGACGGTGTAAGATTTAAGTTTGCTATTTCACTCAATCGAATTCTGGTGGAATTCATCATATTGCATCTGATTGTTTGTTCCAGGGAGCGTTCACCCGATGTTCACAGTGACCACACACCCCTCCTACTCCTCGCACGAACTCTGCCTGGACAGGAGGAACGAGACCAGCCCCAGCCACAGTCAGATGTCCAGGAATTCAAGCAGGAAGAGCAGCAACAGTCTCAGGGTCAACCAGAATACTAAGATTGAAGGTAGGGCTTTTATTTTTGTGTTTGTTTTCTCTTTAAAAGTCGTGGCTGTCTAAAGTCTGTTCGGTATGTCCAGTTTTTTTTGGGAGGGCTAAATCGAAAACCATTTCGAGATAATTACTGTCTACATAACAATTTTCCTATGTAAGACATTTTAAAAATGAAAGGATTCGAGTTATTTTTAAGAAAATAACGTCGTTTTTCATTCCAACTAGTGACGACACTCGTTGGACCTGCAACACCTTCTATTTTTTTATTTTTATTTAATGGCGTTTCCTTGTTAGATTTCGCCAGTGTCAAGTTATTTGCGGGAGTGTCTATCCAATCTTGAGGATTATTGTTTTTGAGTAAGAACAACTGAAAAGGATTTTGGAGCCTCGTGGCAGGCTGAGACGCGAACCGCGCGAACACCACGCGAGAGACAAGTGTTCGAGGCAAACCCTGCAACGTGACTCCTGCAACACCTTGGTAAACAAAAAATAAAATCAACTAACTTCAATATGTCAGAATTAGAGATTTGATGTTGCCGTTTCTGTTTCCAGTTGAGTCAGAAATAGAAGGAAAAATCAAGCAAAGGCTTTTCTTCACGGAGTTCGAATGATTTTTTCGTAACCACCTTTTAAAATTTGTATTGATTCAAACTCGATGTATTGCAAACATATTATGAAAATCATTTCTTAAAATGATGTCTTCTATCCGGAAAAATAAAAACCAAAAAAACTGACATAGTACCGGATAATAAAGACGCCCAACTTTGGCAGGTGGAAACTCTACTTTGCTAACTAATATAGCCTGGTTCATTCACTAGGTACTAGGTTAAAATTTATCGTCTTCCGATTTCCAATAAAGGGGCTAGTTTCGCCTTCCGTGCAAGAAGTTACTGTTCGATCCCCGTCCTGCCTAACTCGTACCAATAATTAGTTTTAGGTAGTTAGGTACGATTTGAAATAATACTGGTATTTCTCTGATGGAAAATATAATGAAGAAACCTGAATAAGTACGGTGAAGAATAATAGTCGAATGTCCTAGGAAACCAGTATTTTTTTGGTTTATATTTTATTTTTAACAGTCTTCAAATGGAGGATGGAGGTTCTAGGCATGGACCTGAAAGAAATACGGATATAATATTGCACAAAAAAGATGTGAAGCATGCAAGGTAATACAATCTCGTTTGTTCTACAAGGGACCTACACTCACAAGCACTGGCTCTAGGCGCAGGTCCGACAACCCGTCACCTTAATATGTACCGCGTGACAGCACGCACACAAAAGAAATGGGTGCTTCACTCATGATTAGATAACGTTACGTCTGGTTCTTCTTTTAAGTCTGTGGTTCTAGGTTCAGCTGTATGTATTTTTTTTTCTTACATAAATATCAATCAATCACCCAAAACTTAAGCAGTACAATACAAAGATACAAGAGGCACGAAATAAGGCGGACTTATTTCTAAGAAGCGATTAATTCCAGACAACCTTAGGGTAGAGAAAACGGTGAACGAAGATAGGTTGTCAAAACAGATTGTCTAGACGAAAATACAACTTATTTTTCACCTCACAAGCTCGGAAAGATTCTGTTTATCATTCGAAATCTGAGTGCAAAAGTGCATTTTATCCGCTAGCGTGGAAAGAGTTTTTGAAATTCGAATCTGACAATTCAATATTTTTCTATACCGCCAATCCACTGAAAATGCTTAATAACTATTTCATGTCACTGGCCAGCACGAAAAAAACATTTTAAAATGTTCTTTTTAGCAATTTTTTGTTTTTTTCCTCGCTGTTGTGAGGTGAAAAGTTGTGTGTTTCGCTCGGCTGCAAAGTTATTCTGCGTCTCGTACCTTTGAAACCTTCGCTGAGCTCATGTTTCAATACAAGTACCTACTCGCGCCAAAAAAAAACTTTGCAGCCTAGCATAACAAATAACTATTTCTAATCTCATACCTAGCATAGCATATGCTCACGACTATATTCCCCGAGGGGGTAGTCAGAGATATTCTGAAACCTCAGAACATCCACGTTTCACCAGTAGTACCGAAACTCTGTCCAGTGTGAGTCGTATTAGCCGTGGTGGTCCAGTGGCGAGTAACCTTGCCTGCCATGCAGGAGGCGATGGTTCGATCCCCGTCCAAGCCGACTCGTAGCTACCAATGAGTTTTTCGGAATTTATGTACGATTTGTTACACTACTGGCTTTTCGGTGAAGGAAAAATATCGTGAGGAAACCTGCATGCTTCAATTTCGCGGCTTGTATTGTACCCACTGTCCATTATAAGTGGCGACGGGCTCACCCCCCGTCTCATACCTAAATGCAAAATGCGTACATTTGACAAGAAAGGTCGAGATTCGAGACGTATTTTGATTGTGAGCATTGTGTGTGTGCAGAATATCTCTGACTACCCCCTCTGGGAATATAGTCGTGAGCATATGCTATGCTATGCATTGTGTAAGTACGATCGAAAATGTATGGATTTAGTTAAGACAGAAGTTTATCTTTGGATCTCGACCTTAGTGAACATCAACAATCCGTATTTCAGTTCAGCTTCAGAAGGGACGATAGAAGCTGATGATGATAGCTGTTTTCTTAAGAGAAAAGTAAATTAAAGTTTCGTGGCTTCATCAACCAAGTTAACTCGTTTCACTTCATTACTTATTCAGAGAATCTCGGGAATTTTCTACGGCTTACCACAATTTCGTTTTATCTTCTCAAGTAATAAGATAAACTTCGACTCTTTGCTTTTAATATACTGGAGATAATACTTTTGTTAAAGAGGTATTAAAGTTCTATAAACGGTCCGATAAAATGCCGAGCCGTGGAGGTCCAGTGGCGAGTAACCTTGCCTGCCGTGCACAGCAGGAGGCGATGGTTCAATCCCCGTCCAGGCTGACTCGTACCATAAGAATACTATTCTTATGGTCCTTATTATAATGCTGATAGTTACAATACAATACAATACTCTTTATTTGCACACCAAAAACATAAAATAACAATATTATAAGCAAACAAAAGGGTACAAATAGCGCGATAGTTTTTGAAGGAGATGATGATGATACTTTATCTTTGGATTTTTCCATTATGTTTCAGACTTCAAACATCTCATGAGGCGTTCTTCTACCGTCGAGGTCCATACAGCAAGAGTCTCATTGAAGGACATCGTATGTTACCTGTCTCTGCTGGAAGCTGGAAGACCTGAGGATAAGCTGGAATGTAAGTAGTACTGTGGTGTTTATAGTTTTTCATCGATTCCCACTATCCAAAGGGCCGCGTAATCTCAGTGACGCTCAATGCTGAGATCAGGAGTGCAATTCTCTAAGGTAACATCCTTCAGATCGTCTTAGTAGGAAGATCCGGGCACATTCCACTAAATAAATTTGCGTTATTAATGAAAAAGGCACCCTCACCCTCAGATAAATTAACAGGAATGGATTGGAAATGATCTCTCATTTCTACGCAAAAAAGTCTGTCAATTTTGCGGGGGTGAGGGGGAAGGTTTATATACTACTTGGCGACTGGCGCGGGACGCGCGTCAACTATTTTTATATAACGGGCATGCTCACTGAGCGCATGCCTTTGGCAGAGGGGTACGCGCGTAATATCGCATCCATTCCTGTTAATTTATCTGAGCCCTCACCTAATTGCGAGGTGAGCGGTACTGTGGAGGATGTCCAGCATTTATTGGTGGAATGTGTCCGGTATCAGTCGCAGAGGCTATCACTGTATAATAGTTTAAAGCTAAATGTAATGAACGTAGGCTCTTTTATCACGATTTTAGCCGCCCGGAAGAGGCTAAAATGGTGTATCTTTTTATTTATATTACTGTTTGAGAGGGGGTGTGTGTGCTAGTGTTTAGTTTTCGTTAGGAAGTTTTAGGTTTTCTTTTCATTGTTGTGTAAAGTCTCAAGGTTAAGGCGCGATGGGGCTGACATAACCTCAGGGCAATATAAATAAATAGAATTAAAAAAAATCCTTCAGATCGTCGAAGATTTCATATTAAGTTTGACACAACGCATACCGAATTGACAGCTCGCCGATGTTTCAACCGATGTTTGCGCTAAGAGAATTGCACTCCAGTGACCCTTTTGTATGTACCGTGTTTGCACCCGGCTGTCAAGAGTTTGTAAAGGGGTCCTTCTTCTAGTCCATAGACTTAAACTCTAGCGACAGACTTGCCCTTGCATAGAAGCAACATGTTCCACTTGAATGAGGTGCACGCCCCTGATTGATGTTCCCGAGTTCACTTCGTCACTATGGCAATGACAGACCGCAATGTGTCATTTTGTGTGACATGTTGTTTGTTTGAACGAGCTTGTCTATCGCTAGAGTAATATGTCTATGTTCTAGTCGTTTTCTGGAGTCCCAAATTAGGATCCGGGATACATGGATCTTTCATTCTTTGATTAAATTCGTTGCGGGTTCCGCTAAAGATAAGAGTCATCCCCCACTCGCACGCTGGACTTCATTGTCTAGTGTTGCGAGTGGGCTCTATATATGCTGGTTTACAGGAGTTACAGTGATGGGAATGTGTGGATGGCCTATGCTCTCATAATTTTTGGTTTATTATCCTTTACTGGAAATGTCTTAACATTGCCTAAACAATCTTACTTTGGATAGCTGTCAATTTCATACAAAACTAAGTCGTAGAACACTCGTAGACGGTGTTAATAAAAGTAATGTTTTATAATGGAAAAATAGCTTAGAAAATCTAGATTGCGCGTATCAAATAACATTTAATAATTACGAAGATATCAAGCTTTGAAGTTATTCATACAAAATTTCAATGCCTTATATCTTCGTAATTATATTATAAATTGTAAATGTTATTTGATACATATTTTCTAAGCTATTTTTCTATATAAAACATTACTTTTATTAATACCGTCTACGAGTGTTCTACGACAAAGTTTTGTTTATGATTATAAATCCGAAAGTTTGTGACGATGTTTAGATGTTTGGATGTTTGTGACTCAATCACGCAGAAGCGGCTGAATGGATTTGAATGAAATTTGGCACACAGATAGAAGATGTTCTGGATTAACACATATGATATCTTCTAAGGTCCACGCAGACGGAGTCGCGAGCAACAGCTAGTGAATGTATAAAACTTGTAACGGCATCTTGGAATGTAAAAATGTTCAAAAAATTATTCTTTCATAATCACAACACACGGAATCTTAACTTCAAAGTTGATAGTAGAGTTTGTTGCCCCTTTATACCTCGTGTGTGAACTATTAAACTAAGTTACTAATAGTTTGAAACTGTCTCAGGAAGCGAAGTTCTAAACTATAATCACGTGGTTTACCTACGATCTAAATTAATAAAGCCATACATATAACTAACGTAAGGTTAATTGATGTATTCAAAGTGATTTAACGTTATTTTTAACATGTGTGATCGGGATCTATTTTAAGGCTAGGTTATCCCAGTGCAAGCGTCTCTTTCTTGCAAGCATAAGTTTACAATTAGCCATCCCGCTCCAATTGAAAGCAGGATCGCAAAAAAACGTGTTTTTCGTCAATATCTTTGCTCATGGGAGTTTCTAAGCTAAAAATTCTTCTGAGTTCACTAGAAATATTTAATGTATCTAGTTAAGTACAAGAATAAAAAGTTAAATATCAGCAGTTTAATCATAGTATTGAAAAAACATAACAAAAAGGGGTAACTTTGGGATGTTTTTCTATCTAGTAAACTTAATCTAATCTTGTAATTGAGAACAGTCGCCCATCCGCCCGATCCTTAAATAAGACATAATTTAATTTCAGACATTACAACACAGTTTAAAACACTTTCGTTCGTGTTCAAAAAACGGCCTCGACGGGATAACAGCGTCTTAAGAAAGGTGATTTTTTAAATGGTGTTATTCCATTGTATGGCTACACTCAGCGGGACCCTATGTCCACGTATGTCCTAGAACGATGCGAGTATGTCTGGGATTTAGTTCCGAATTCGTTCTATCGAATCCAACCAGAATTAAAATTTGTTCCGTTAAAATGGAAGAACGGCATTGGTTTGAAAAAACCTCCAGCCAGTGGGACACAATTTATTTATAAGTCATAGGAATAAATGGGTGTGAAGATTTAGTTCTACTTTCCTTTATTACGTTTTAAGTGAAAATAGTGTTCTAACGTAAGTCATTTCAAAAATAACAGGGTTCGAAAAAACCGCCACTCAGCGGGACACTGGAACTCTAAATGGGGTTCAAGATTTAGTTAGAAATAGAAATATTCTTTATTGTGAATCATAGGTACTTATAAATAACCATAGGTGTTCTACCTTTCTTTATTACGTTTTAAGTGAAAACAGTGTTCTAGGGTATAGGTTTCATAAGTAACAATACATTTTTAAAACTCGTAAGGGGGTTGTTTAGACCGTCAAACTGAACAACTTTCTCTATGGGACCAACATCGAAATCGCGAAAAAAATAATTTTATATCCCATACATTATTTTAGCTCTAGTCGATTTGTAGAGTATAGAACATAAAATATTTTTTTCGCGATTTCGATATTGGTCCCATAGTGAAAGTTGTTCAGTTTGATGGTCTACACCACCCCCTTAAATGTTTATTTGTAGTTTTGTAACAACTTGTATAATTTCAAAAATAACAGGGTCTGAAAAAACCTCCACCCTTCTTTACTATGGTACTTAGCCCAGTCATTTTACGGAGTTTTTTTAGAAGGGGTGGGGAGTAATTAAGAATGTACCATTCATTTTACTCATTAAATCTGTAACCTGTATCATTTAGAGACAAAAAGACTATCTGAAAACTTTTTAGAACGAGATTAATGCAAATTTTTAAATTTTGGGTTCGTGCCGATACCAAGATATTTTGGTTTCATTCATAGAGCTTCCATCTCAAAACCTAAAACATTTCATTGTCTTTATTCCGCAGTCATGTTCCGCCTCTACGATACCGATGGCAACGGAGTCCTGGACACCAATGAGATGGACTGCATCGTCAATCAGATGATGACTGTAGCTGAGTACCTTGGATGGGAGACTTCGGAACTGAGGCCTGTAAGTATCTTGTCTAATTAACCCCCGACGCAAAAAGAGGGGTGTTATAAGTTTGACGCCTATGTCAGTCTGTCTGTCTGTGGCATCGTAGCTCCCAAACGGGTGGACCAATTTCGATGCGTTTTTCTTTAACAGAAAGAAAATTTTTGCGAGAGTGTTCTTAGTTTTGTTTCATGAAAATTGGTTCAGCAGAAAATTGGTTCAGCAGGCCTGTAAGTGTCTTGTCTAATGTAGTAATTGTAATGCTCGAACGTCGGCACATACCCAGTACAAAGATCTCATGACGCTTCAATAGTACTACTACAGAAACAAGATGGCGTGGAACAAGCGCTGTTCTGCACGCACGCGTGCGCTGGCTGTATGTGCTTGTTGCCCTGCTCCCCTGAAGTTACCCTTGAAGTGCAGGGGTGAGGTGCGGTATGTGACTTTAGGGAGGGGCAGAGTATACCTTTATTTTATATTTTGGCCTCAGTCAAAAGCATCGGTGGCGTGTTGCGGAGAGGTACAGGACACTTATCACGAGGATCCGGGTTCAAATCTGCACTCTGTATTTTAAAGACAGCAATGAAATGGTTTTATGTTGTTTACAGATTTTGCAAGACATGATGGTGGAGATAGACTACGACGCAGACGGGACAGTTTCACTTGATGAATGGAAAAGAGGAGGGTATGTTAATCATATAGTTAATGAGGACAGAGCTAATTCCATAGAAAGAATAGAATAGATTATCTGTGTGACAATTTCCAAGATATTGGGTGTTATTTTATAACGCCTGTATGGTATTGATTGTAGAAATCATAAAACCGTTCAACTTTTATTGTAGACCGTTCAACGTCGATTGTAGTGTACACCTCAACTCAAGTTCACCCAACCTATCAGCTATACAAGGTGTTACAAAACTACAAATAAACATTTAAGGGGGTGGTGTAGACCATCAAACTGAACAACTTTCACTATGGGACCAATATCGAAATCGCGAAAAAAAAAATGTATGTTCTATCTCTACAAATCGACTAGAGCTAAAATATGTATGGGATTTAAAAAAAAAAATTTCGTGATTTCGATTTTGGTCCCATAGAGAAAGTTGTTCAGTTTGACGGTCTAAACAACCCCCATATGAGTTTCAAAAATGTATTGTTACTTATGAAACACCCTGTAGATCAATCATAGAGCAATATCAGCATAATATCGGTGCATTGATTAACGTTGATCAAAAACAGATGGTTTCTGAAGCTGATCTGCCACATTCCTCTCGCATCCATTCAATAGACCGATCGTGTCTCATTGTTTTGTCTCAGGATAGATCATTTGGTTGGCTTTGGTTGGCATTGGTTGCTCGGTCGTCAGACTAGCGCATGGTGGACCGGAGTGCGATTTTTGAATCTCATTCGGTGAGCTCAGCTGTTGGAAATGTCAAAATTACTATGGAGATATCCATCTTTCTACTGCTGATTTGACTCTCAAAAATCATGCTTCAGGAGTGCGATTTTTGAAAGTCAAATCAGCAGTAGAAAGATGCGTATCTCCATAGTAATTTTGACATTGTCAACTGCTGGGCTCACTGAATGAGATTCAAAAATCGCACACATGATCAATTTGCGATCGACGTGTTTATCAAGTCGCAACCATCCTGAGCTGTTACAATATCGTAGTCGACGTTGATCAATTTTTGACGCGATATCATGCAGATGTTAATAATCGTTTTATCCCTGACAGAATGACAACAATACCCCTCCTAGTGCTGCTAGGCCTGGATACGAACGTGAAGGAGGATGGAGAGCATGCTTGGAGACTGAAGCATTTCAGCAGACCGGCGTACTGCAACCTCTGCCTGAACATGCTCGTCGGTCTGGGGAAGAAAGGACTTTGTTGTATATGTACGTAGATACTGTTTAAGCTTAATAATATGTTGAATTATAGCCTAAACATAGATTATGGAGAACACGGGTGGAGACTGGAGACTGAGGCACTTCGGTAGGTACTGCAACCTCTGCTTGAACATACTCGTCGGTCTGGGGAAGAAAGGACTTTGTTGTATATGTACGTAGAATACAATTTTGTATGCCGTGTTGTGGAATCCGGTTTCGAAAAATGGTAACACCGGTGATTCCTATTTGTTCCATGCAATGGAATATGACATGCCATCGAAAAACATTTGATAATAAAAATGACGTTTTAGCAAAAATATACTCATTATCTCTTTAACGTCATGTCCAAGAGATCAAATGGGAATAACTGACTAACCCTGTCGTCAAAGTACCTTCTACCCACTTATATGCCCTCGGTCATTAAAAACTCCCCAAAAAAATATGTTATTTGTGACCACCATCTTGAAAAATCTAGTCAATCTTGACCAGCTCCAGCTGTTCCAGCGGCACACACGCTTAGAGTCGAAAAAACGACGAAAACAACCATTAAAATGGTTGAAGCACTTCAAATGTTGATAAAAATTTGCAGATAATATTCTTTATTTTCGTAATCCACTTAGTTCATTCCAAAATATCAAGTGGTGTCATATTACGATAAGTCTAAACAATTAGGACGGAAAACATGAGTCACAAACGGCTTCGGTTTCAAATAAAAATGATTATTTATAAATAAGAACAAAAGACTCACGTATGTTTTGGTTTTCGGCATCCAGAATGGTTTATTTATCCATAGACATGATTTAGCACTGCCACTTTAAACAAGTAAACACAATAAATCACTTCACAAAACACCCACTTGAAACATGAAACCGACCGATACTTGAAACGCGCGGATTCAAACTGATATTCCGACAAAACTATCGAACAGGGGGTCTGAACTTCTATAAAAGACGTCGGGGTAATTTTGTAAGTTAGAGATAGAAATATAGAGCTTATGGATTATTCTGTAGGTAAAACAAGGACAGATAAATATAAAAGAGCAGGGCTGTTGGGAAACAGATATACCCCGGGCAAACAACGGTCCTTTTTTTCCGGTATGAAAATATGCCCGGTGCACAAAAGGAAGTCAAGGTCAAAAAACCGGTCAGATGAGTGGCTACAAATACAAAAAAAAAAATACAAAAATATTATTGATCAGAAAAAAGATTTACAACTTAGTACTAAGGTAGCACTAGACTGCACACTAGGATACCCTGTGTTGTGAAGACCAGTCTCTTCCGTCTCGACAGAGTTTAACAAATAGAAATAAAATGCCTTCCAGCATCTCAGAGGCCCCCAGCGTGTGACTATCTGAGCTGCATCAGACCCCACCTCTGATTGTTCGACGGCATTACACAATAACACCCATGAACTTGACTATACTAACCGGACAAGTTATAAAGGCGTGTGACTGGAATGCCACGCAATAACGACAACTTGATCGACTTATACTTGAATTTATTTGCACTTGCAGTCTGTAAGTACACAGTGCACGAGCGATGCGTGCAGCGAGCGCCCGCGTCCTGCATCGCGACCTACTCCAAGTCGCGCCGCTCGTCCGCTGCGCTTGCGCATCATTGGGTCGAAGGTAAGTTTCCTGTTGCCTGTTTTAACCAACTCTTGCGCCAAGAGATGCGGGAAATGATCCCCGTGCTGGGTCACACCTGATCCAACGCATATTATTAGCGATTCAACGTGGAAACGCTGCATTATGAGCACCTTTGGGCCAGGTATGACCAGGGTCGGGCTTATTAAAAAATAAAACATATTAAATCTTTTTTTTCTCTTTGTTCTTTTTAATTTTTTTTTCAATTTCTTTCTTTTTCCTTTTTTTTTTAATGTTTATTTTGAAACTTTTTCCTTATAACTTTTTTCATTCCTTCCCTTTTTTTTTTAAATTATTTTTTTCTATTTCTTATCAAGATTGTCATGCGATAGATAGGTCACATCACTAGGGTCACTACACTCAGTGGTACCGTTTAACTTTAAAAGACCCACCGTACCACCAGGGGTAAGGCCAGGGGTACGGTGGGCCTGAAGCGTTTTCAATTAAGTACCTACATAAGTTCTGTCGGTAATACTTATTATGTGGCTGTGTTAAAAATGGTCAGATTTAAGTCAATGTTAATGAACTCTTTCTTTTTTACAGGAAATTGCCACGGAAAATGTGCCAGGTGTCGGAAAAAGATAAAAGGGTACAACGGAATCACTGGACTTCATTGTCGTTGGTGTCACATTACAGTTAGTATATCTAACTATCTTTTACATCATAATTATTTTTGAGGTGCTCAGAAAACTTAGCAGGGATTAAGCGTAGCACGTATATTGTGTTGTATTAAATTAACCATGTTTTATATAGTCAATATGGAAGATAAAGAGTGTTAACTGACTTTTAATTAATATCACTTCTGAGCAACTTTTTAGTATGATTGTGTCAGCCTCTTGTCAGTGCGAGCCCTCTTTTATGAAGTGTCCAACGGTGTGCCTTGATATAAAGGTTATTGTATTACAGCTTCACAACCGCTGTGTTGGCAGCGCGGGCGGCGCCTGCTCGTTAGGCAGGCATGCTAAGCACATTCTGCCGCCAACTGCTATACGACCTCTTGTGTTGGACCGACAGAGGTCGCTACCGCATCGGCCTCAGCATGATCAGGTAAGTTGAGACAGGTGGAGGATTGTTTAATACTTAGTTAGTAGGTATACCTACACCACATATTTTAAATTACTTGCAAAATTTTACGGGTGTATTTAGACAATAAAACTATACAACTTTCCATTTAGTTGGCTAACTATCATTGATAATAATTCAGAATTATTTAATTCTGTAAGCAGAATTATTCTGTAAAAAAAATATTCCGCTCACAGAAAATTATTATGCAACCCTTTATAGGGCAAATTACTTTTTTTTCTTGATCATTCTGATTTTTGAGTGGCAATAAGAGTCGACAAAATTAAGTTAAATGAGACCTATAAAAACATTGCACAACTCGTGTTTGGCTAAATAAGAGGTGGTCAACCATATGACCGGTGTCCATTCCTAGTTATTCAGCTTGGTCTTTATAACGACCGTTGATCGTTTACTTCCCCTGTTGCTGCAAATGACTAAAACTAAATTTGTTTATAAAATGAAACACCATATTTTTACATATTTACTTTTATTCAATCAGTCTTCAGGATATATATTATTTCAGGCACTTTACATGGCATTCAGAAGGCTAACCGCCCCTAAGATGACACTCTGGCCCTACTTATTCCTACTCTACAAGGCTATTCAAAAATGAGAGAAAATTTAAAGAATTCAATTGTGTACTGTAATGATTGCTTTCAGCAATAATATGACTATTATTTATTGCATGAACAGAGAAAAATAAACAGTTACAGGACGGCAAGTGGTAGTATCTCATCTTCGGCATTATCATCACCTTCTACATCTGAATGTTGTGCCTGTGGTTCATCTGTTAGCCTCCACAGGTCTTCTATCTCATCATCACACAAGTCTTCCAACTCATCAGCTCTGTAAACTCGGTTTTTATACATCTGAAAATAAGTTATAAACCATTAGAATTGATATTGCACAAAATTTTTACAAAAAAAAAACCTCAATATGAAAAGTATGGACGTATATTATGTGAGCTGGACTAATTAGTAACCAAATTATGCTTATATATGCTAGATTAGTTAATTATCTTTCATAAGATATGCTTTTCACAGCGAAAACTGTACAATTTATAAAAAAATTCATCCAAAATAGTGATCGCACAGTGAGCAGATAAAAAAACAGTTTTAGCGCGCACATGATATTACAAAATGAAATTCACATGACAAAATCTATAATATGTTAGGTTTATTGATATCATTGTCTTGTTGAATAAGTAAATAATCTTAGAAAACATACCTTTTCTTGTTTATTTGCTGCATTTCACCAAAAAGTGGGAACGAAAAATATGACACCTCACATTTGACCGTTTTTTTTTTCAGAACGGTCATCGGTCTAATTAGCGACCGTCACTTTGATTCGTTCAGAAATTGTTATTTTTGTGTCTATGGTGCGGTGGTCGCTTTATAGACCGGTGAGCATTCATGGTTTGTTGAAAAAACTCATAAAAATCACAGAAAATGGCTTTTAATTACGAATTTATGCCTTGAAAATATAGGGATACGAGTGGTCGCTTTAGCGACCGAGTTTGCCACTTGCCCTATAAAGGGTTAAAGAAATATTTTCTGTGAGCGGAATAATTTCTGTAAACGAAATTATTTTTGAGTGTTATGAATTATTTCTGTGGCGGAATGATTTCTGTAAACGAAATTTGTGGTACCTATGTATTTTTTCTGTGAGCAGAATAATTTCTACGTGCGGAAATAACTAAGTATAATTTTTGAGTGAAATTATATCATTGAGCGGAATAATTTTTGTAGGAGTTTGTGAATGTAGGCAGAATTATTTCTGTGAGCAAAATTATATTCCTACCCATGCGAGCGGGATTATAAGGGAAATTATTATTTTTATATTATGGACACATGGATATATATGGACAGTTGTCTGACTGATTTGAAAGAGATGGATTGCGGTCTGAGAATGAATGAGCTTAGTGTCAAGTGCCTCTTGTACGCTGACGACCAAGTCATACTTGCGCCGTCGGTGACGGAGTTACAAGACATGTTGAATGTGATGAATGAGTCGTTGAAGAAGAAAGAAATGAAAGTCAATGTATGCAAGACGAAGGTAATGGTTTTTGAACGCGAAAACGATGATGTTACAGAATGCAAAATTGTTATGGAAGGAGACAGAGTGGAACAGGTAAATGAATTTGTATATTTGGGAAGTTTGTTTACGAGAGATGGAAAGTGTGATGGGGATGTAGAGCGAAGAGTGACTGCGGGAAATAAGGTAGGGAGTAGCCAGTCTGTATCAAAAAGGGCACGTCTGGCTATTCACAACGGTGTGTTGGTGCCTACCCTGATGTATGGGAGTGAATGTTGGGTATGGAATAAAAGGAATGAAAGTCGAGTGAATGCTGTTGAAATGCGCTCCTTACGAAGTATGTGTGGTATTACTTTGGTTGATCGAATCAAGAACTGTGTCATAAGGGATTGGTGTAAGTTGAAGGATGATATAGTAACAAGGATTGAAAGGGGTATGCTTAGATGGTTCGGCCACGTAGAGAGAATGAATGAAAGAAGACTAACGAATGAAATTTATCAAGCAAAGGTGAGCGGAAGTGTTGGGAGAGGCCGTCCGAGGAAAACATACCATGATCAAATCAATGATCTTTTCCGAAAAGGACAAGTGCGTAGCACCCTCAATCGACGGAAGTGCATAAAGAGATGTATGAATGTGAATGAGGCTAAAGAGGTGTGTCAGAGTCGTAGCGTGTGGCGGTCCGTGGTTTCTGCCTACCCCCATGGGACAATGGCGTGAGCTTATGTATGTATGTATGTATGTATTATTATTTTTGGCGGAATATATTCCGTGTGCAGAATTACTTTCAGACTTTCTGTAAGTGGAATAATTTCTGAACGCGGAATACTTTCTGTAAGCGGAATAGGTACTTTCTGTAAGTGGAATGAGCAGATTATTTTAATAACTGGCACACTAGATATTCTTATTTTTTTCTAGTGTAGGTTGTTGTAAATATTTCCTTCTCATTTTTTTAAATCACCATAACCTTTCTTATTCCAGCAATCCATCCCAACATCAATATCACTTCCTATCTCCATCTCAGTCACCTCAGAAGAGAAGAAAGAAGATAGGAAAGAGCACAGAGCACCACCGATTTCATTCCAAATCACACCACCAGATGGCACTATCCCGTTACTGGTCTTCATTAACCCAAAGTCTGGAGGTCGACAAGGGTCCAGAGTTTTGAGGAAATTACAGTATATTCTGAATCCGAGGCAGGTTCATGATATAGCCAAAGGAGGACCTATGCATGGTTTGTACATTTAAAATCCTATTAAGGGGCCATAGGTCCGGACGAATATTTTCTATGAGAAACGCGATTGCCCAGCGCTCCGAAAAGTGTGTGCGTGAGCCGTATTTTCGATTAAAAACAACTAACCAAAGTACTTTTTCTAGATTTTATTTATGATTGCACTAGTTAAACTAATGGTGAATATGTGAGTATAAATACCAACAATCGAAAACTATTTTAAGTTCTTCTAAACCGAGAAAAATGTTTAAAAATGCATGAAAATACGTCATCTTTGTGACGATTTTCTATCGAGTGAAGTAATTCCAATCGTGTATTAAGTTGATGATTGCACTAGATGAACTATTCAAAAATACTGAGGTATGACTTTAGTTTCGGTAAATGGTATAAATCTAGTCGTAAAATGAAAAATAAAAGATGCCTCCGAGGTATTTCCACCTACTATTACGTCTTAATAATTTTTTTTTTTTTTTTTAATTCAAAAACAAAAATAATACATCTTAATCATACATAGCCACCCTACGAAAACCACATATGGTTTATATGAGGTGTGGCGAGGTCACTTTAACTCGATACATTGACATTTGTTAGGTAGTATTTTTTAACTATTGACTAAATTTTTTTATGTTTCTTTATTTGACAGAGATCATACAAGACTCGAAATCTCCGTCAATTAATGAGTTATTCACATAGTTACCTATAGGTAGAACTATTTACCTTTTTTGTGCTATAGGGTCCTTCTACATGCTGACACATTTAAGGGGATGATCAGACCGTCAAACTGAACAACTTTCTCTATGGCACCAACATCTAAATGAGGAAAAAAAAATGCTGTCCCATAATTTCTCTCGAATAGGTTTACAGTTTTGTATAGAACAGCTGTTTTTTTCGCAATTTTGATGTTGGTGCCATATACATAGAGAAAGTTGTTCAGTTTGACGGTCTGGTCATCCTCTTAAAATAGTGTCAGTATATTAAGGACCCTGCATTCAGGGTGTAAGGAAAAGTAGGTATCATTAAACTGAACCCATCAAACTGAACCACTTTTACTATAAGAGCAAACGTGTCAGCTCCAAAAGAATATCATCTGTTCCATACTAAACTGCAATACCTACTCGACTCAAACGTATGGAACAGCAGATTTTTGTTTTGTTCTGATTCTGAGAGGTTTTTGATACGTTTAAAGGTTAACGATAGTTTCCTTACATCCTGTATACGTTTCACTGGCACAAGAAATAAATCCAAAGAAGATTAAAGGCCTCCGCTCATTATCGATCGATAATATCGCTGCGATTTTGCGATAATTGTTCTCAGTACATTTTTTATGGGGACGCGCTCGATCCCACACACTGCCGCGATATTTTCGCAACCTGACGCAATCTCTTCATTCAGTGGTGGCGCATGCGTGACACGAATTGCGGAATCGCTGCAGTGTGTAAGGTGTCGCGATATCGCTGTCGATAATATCGCTCGATAAAATCGCTCGATAATATCGCTGCAATTTGCGGAGGCCTTTTATCCAAAGAAGATTAACCCTCAATATGTGTTTCAGGTCTTCAAATGTTCAAAGACGCTAAAAACTACAGGGTGATATGTTGCGGAGGAGATGGCACCGTCGGATGGGTGCTGGAAACTATGGGTTAGTATACAGGGTCCTTCTTAATATGCTGACACTTTTTAAGGTGAACCGATCATCAAACTGAACAATTTTCTCTATGGGACCAACATCGAAAACGCGAAAGAAAAATCAGCTGTCCCATACATTTAACACAAGAAGGTTTACAGTTTTGTATGGAACAGCAGTTTTTTCGCGATTTTGATGTTGGTGCCATAGAGAAAGTTGTTCAGTTTGACGGTCTGATCAGCCCCTTAGAAAAGTGTCAGTCAGCATATTAAAAAGGACCCTGTATCAATGTGCGCAGGCGGCGATTGCATTCATTTAAAAGATATGTAGGTACTAACTAGTTTATGCTCGCGGCTCCGGTTATCTTAGCCAAGTAAAATATGCCAGTTATATTATAGTAGCTTAGTTTCTTAGTCTAATCATAAAAGTTTCATTAAAATCGGTCCAGGGCCCTGTTTAATAAACGCGACAATTGACAATTTGACAATGGCAATTCAGAGTAACTACATTGCTGGTCACTAATGATGTTAAACTTGCAGTGCTTCATGTGTCCTAGCATTGGTAGCCACGACATTCGTCAAATTCTTGTTTCGTCAAATTCTTATTTCGTCCCCTTAGAGGGAAAAGTCACTAACTGACATGTGCATAGTTTTGAGATATTGAGGTTTTAAGTTTAAAACGTCATAACAACGTCAAATTTTGATATATTTAATTGTTTGTAAGTACAAATTAATCGTTGAATTAATCCCCATTTTGTAAAGTAAAGTGTAGATCTCTAATTATCACACGAAAGACGAAAAATAGGATAGTTAGTTTTCCATCCAACACATTTTTGCCAAATAAATCGATAGTGACTTTTGTCATGTTGTTGGTGACTTTATGCAATTTGGAAATGCACGTTTATGAGTGTTCAATTTAACTAACACTATTTTTTTGTGTCTTTAATATTACTAAAAGTTATTTAAGCATTGCATAAGCATATGCTCACGACATTATTCCCCAAGGGGGTAGTCAGAAATATTCTATAACCTCAGAACATCCACGATTCACCAGTTGTACCAAAACTCTGTCCAGTGTGACGGAGGGTGAGCCCGTAGCCACTTGTAATGGACAGTGGGTACAGCACATGCCTCGGAATTGAAGCACGCAGGTTTCCTCACGATGTTTTCCTTCACCGAAAAGCCAGTGGTGTTACAAATCGTACATAAATTCCGAAAAACTCATTGGTACGAATCGGCCTAGACGGGGATTGAACCATCGCCTCCTGCACGGCAGGCAAGGTTACTCGCCACTAGAAAAACCTTTCAGGTATCAGGAACCTTTGTGTGAAGGTCAGGAATTTTTGTTCCTGGTGTGATAGCGCGGTGTGAAGGTTAGGTTCAGGGCTTAACTTCCTCTTGTTCATCAAAATCTCTTTAAATAATGATGTCACATGAAATAATGTATAAATCACGCTAAAACACAACGCAACGGTGTTCATCGACCGGCTAGCTCGATCGATCTGACTGAAGTGGGGGCAGTGTTGCCAACAAGTAATTTAGCTCTCCACCAGATTCAAAACCACAGGAAAACCGCTAACAGAAGGCCCTACTCTCATAATCACACAATTTTGCACTAAACAAGAAAACACTGGGTAGTTATATTGGTCATTTGCTACCTTTATTATACATTTGTGCAACATTTACTTGTAAGTGCCGTAAGTGCCGTGTCGTGGTGGTCCAGTGGTGAGTAACCTTGCCTACCATGTAGTAGGCGATGGTCCGATCCTTGTCCAGGCCGACTCGTACCAATGACTTTTTCTGAATTTATGTACGATTGTAACACCACTGGCTTTTCGGTGAAGGAAAACATCCTGAGGAAACCTGCATGCTTCAATTTTGGCATGTATTGTACCCACTGTCCATAACAAGTGGCCACGGGCTCACCCCCGTCACACTGGAGAGAATTTCGGTACTATAATAGTGAAACATGTATGTTCTGAGGTTTTAGAATATCTCTGTGTACCCCCTCGGGAAATAGTTGTGAGCCCTTTTTCTTACGATTTATTTGTAAGTCCAAAAATATAACTAAACTAAACAAAGTATTGAAATTACACAAAGAAAAACTTATTTGCTTCTGGCCGACCGTACATGTATAGACCAAAAGTGACAATTATGCTGGCGGCATTTCTCCACTGCACTGCTAAGGACAGAGGAGGTCACAACCTTTATCTCATCTTTATCGTTAAGGACATCTCAGGTCCCTAAAGAAAGGTTTGGCTTCGAATGACCATGGCCCTGGTGTCTCGACAGGGAACAGTCGTATAACAAAATATTTTTCTAGTTATGTAAATAATCAGTAAATCAGCTTAGTGGTTGAGTAATCGTCTGTCTACTAATTGGAATGCTGTTTTTAAATCGGAAAATTTCAAAAACATGATCGAATAATGCATTTTTAAACGTAAATAAAAGTTTAAGACATTTTTGAGAACGAATCAAGCCTTACGAAATTCAAAAATAGCTCTCATGCAACTCAATTTTAGTCTATTGAACCACTCCCAAAACCACTAACTAAAAGCAAAATTTGTACGCTAACAGGGGGTCAAAACCACCATTTTTAGTAGAAAATCCACTAAGTTTGCACACGCAGGGTGCAGGTGAAGTGGGCGGCGGGCGCGGGAAGGTGTGTTTCAGTACAATGTTTTCAACGGTTTCTCAGGAGAAATAATCACTAACGGCCCTTACGCAAATAGGGCTTAGGCAAAAAGTCACTAAATGCGGTTAGTTCATTTTTAAAATGAAATAAAGTTCCGTAGAAAAAATAACTAATTGCACTTAGTTATTATTTTTGTCTGGGAAAAGTCACCAAGTACCGTTAGTGATTTTATTCACGTTGGAAAAGTCACTAACTGCTCGTAGCTATATTGGATGATAATGCAGCTGGAGTTAGTTATTATTTCCTGTTTGAATTCACACAAAAGCTGTACTTAGTGACTTTTCCACCTTTTTATCTTGGAAAGTATGGCAGATATCGAAACGTGAGTGAGACGGGAACGTAGAACAGGTTATTCTGAGTACGGTGGTGTTAATAACTCATTTTGGCCAAATGTGTCAGTTGGTGACTTTTCCCTCTAAGGGGACGATTTCGTCAAATACTACAGTCGTCAAGTCCTTGTTTCGTCAAATTCGCTTTTCGTCAAATCTAAGTACAGTTATGTAGAATAGATGACCGTGGCAAACTTCGTACCGCATTAGAATCTTGCCGGCACACACTTGGTCGTTTGTTTAGCCTATGTTCATCACGGATAATGTAGCATTAGAAGGGACGATTCAGACCTACCGGCTCTCATGGCGCCGCGTCGGAATGGAGCCGTACGGCTGCCGCTCCGACGGACGCGAAGGCAGCCGATCGCATGTCGACGGAGCCGGCTATATGTCGCAGAATCCGTCGGCAGCCGTACGGCCGTCGCTCACCGTGACGGACCCACCAAACCCCTGGTGGTAGGGTGGGATCCAACCATACCACTATAGTAGTGATGTGACCATCATGTGTACCATTCTCAGCAATGAACTCTGAATTGTCATTGTCAATTATTGTCACTTGTCGCGTTTATTTAATAGGGCCCAGTAGTTTTTGCCCGATGCTCGAATAGATAAATTAACAAACAAACAGACAAAAGATCGAAAAATCTGTGATTTCGAGTCAGGGACATCTAAATACCTTGTAATATCTTCAATGTACAGACATAGGTACTTCTGTTACTGTTTTAAAATAAATATCAAAGCTTGCCTGCTTTCCAAAAGAAACAGGTCAAGAAATAAATATCTACATTACCATACAAATTCATAATTTATTTCCCAGTTTTAAAACACATCTTATTTAATTACAGATAAGGTTCAAATAGAAACGCAGCCAGCAGTAGGTGTGATCCCACTTGGTACCGGCAACGACCTGGCCAGGTGTTTGCGGTGGGGCGGAGGGTATGTTAGAAATCTTTGTCAACTATCCTAGAATCGTTCTTTCAACTATCGCACCATCATCATCATCATCTCAGCCGATTGGCGTCCACTGCGGGTGAGGCCACAACGACCGGTCCTACCCTCAGCTTATCCAACGGGTTCCCGCCGCCTTCAACGATCGTCGGTCGACCTCTTGGGGCCTATACCCATGCTGCGCTTTCCGGTACGCGGTCGCCACTCGAGAACTCTTCGGCCCCATCGTCCATCGGTTCTGCGATCAATGTGCCCCGCTCATTGCCACGTATTTTTAATATACAAGAAATTGTTTATGGGCTATATTTAGATACTGAGGAACATTGGTCGAAAAACTAGAAAAATCGTTAAAGTGCCTATCTGCCGATCGATTTTCAATGGGAAGTCCAGAAATGTTTCTCTTGTAGTTTAAAACCTCGCTAAAATCGCACTTTTCTGTCTTTAACCTTAGCTAATAACCAAACAATCATGTATTATTTTGGCAGGTACGAAGGGGAGTCTATCCACAAGATCCTGGACAAGATAGCTCGAGCGAGTACCGTGCTGATGGACAGGTGGCACATCCACGTGGAGAACACTTCCACTGAGGTACCTATAACTAACCACAGAATAGGTTATGGTGGTGGCTGACGTAGCTCAGAAAATTAGCAAGCTGAAGTGGCAATGGGCTGGTCATATCTGCCGAAGAACTGACAACCGATGGGGTGTCAGAGTTCTAGAGTGGAGACCGCGAACTGGTAGGCGTAGTGTGGGACGCCCTGCTGCCCGCTGGACAGACGACCTAAAAAAATTAGCGGGGAGCGACTGGATGAGGAAGGCCGAGGACAGAGTTTTGTGGCGCGCCTTGGGAGATGCCTATGTTCAGCAGTGGACGATGATAGGCTGATGATGATGATCATATGGACCTAACCTAGCAAATAACAAACATATAATACCTACGTCCAAGAAATGCCGAGCGTGCGGAGAGGAGACCATGGAACATATCCTCTGTGTCTGCGATGTCGTGGCGGCTAAACGCATGCACCTCCTCGGAGATGGATATCCCAAACAGGGAGATCTTAGGTTTCTTCCCCTCAATAGTATTGCCTCCTTCATTGACCATGTACCTATTTGAAGGGCGAAGAAAGCAAAAAGTATTGGTAGTAACACAAAAGATCCCACTGGGTCGAAGTGTTGATCCTAGAAATGCTCACGCCCATGTCCCACGGTGGTAGGTAGAGACTACTGATCGCCATATACTATTCTGACACACATTATCCTCATACTGCATGCCCGTCAGTTTTTTTTGTGGCCCTCTTATGTACATCTGATTTATAAGCAGACGTGCGTCTTGGACGACACTCAAATGTTTTATTCTTACTTTACTTTCACTTCTTTTCTATTCGAGTGTTCCATTCACACTTGCCCAAATCCACATAAAAACATTTTTTCCTTTAATTTCAGTGTGACCAACCAGTATTGCCAGACTCGGCGCCGCATCCCACCACAGTCCCGTACAACATTATCAACAACTACTTTTCGATAGGAGTCGTAAGTAAACGTACTTTTCTCCCCTCCGGACGCAAAGCGTCAATTTTCGTCCCACTGCGCTAAACGAAATGTCGCTTTCCACCTCCGTTGAGGAGAAAAATAATATACTAACCTCAGACAGTAAATAAGAAAGCCTCAGATCAGAGAGCCTGAGACCTATTCAGGACAAATCATTTTATTTAACGTGGCTTCCGAAGGGATAAGATGCATAAAATAGCATAGCATAGCATAGCATATGCTCACGACTAACGGTAAG
Organism: Agonopterix heracliana; assembly: GCA_963693445.1. NCBI lineage: Eukaryota > Metazoa > Arthropoda > Insecta > Lepidoptera > Depressariidae > Agonopterix > Agonopterix heracliana. The sequence goes on from OY856334.1 coordinate 3,058,923, forward strand.
CCGTGGTGGTCCAGTGGCGAGTAACCTTGCCTGCCGTGCAGGAGGCGATGGTTCGATCCCCGTCCAGACCGACTCGTAACAATGAGTTTTTCGGAATTTATGTACGATTTGTAACACCACTGGCTTTTCGGTGAAGGAAAACATCGTGAAGAAACCAGCATACTTCAATTTCGAGGCATGTATTGTACCCACTGTTCATTATAAGTGGCGACGGGTTCACCCCCCGTCACACTGGACAGTTTCGGTACTGCTGGTGAAACGTGGATGTTCCGAGGTTTCAGAACATCTCTGACTACCCTCTTGGGGAATATAGTCTTGAGCGTATGCTATAGATGCATAAAATACTACTAAGGCGGTCACCGGCCCCACACACAATCGACTCTAAAGACTTTTGCGATCAATTATTTAGCACCCTTGCTACACTTTTAAAAGTGATTCTAGGTACTCATGATACTGAAAAAAATTCCACAAATAAACACAAGAGAAATACGAAAAAAAGTCTACTTTTCATGCAAATCTTCCATCAGCAGACTACAGTTGGTATGGCAAGTAAATTTCTTTTTGTTGCTAATTTCCTATCGGTTCGTTAAGGGAAGTTGTTGAGTATCAATGAGCACAATCACCCTAACTGTCCATTCCTTTTAAAGTATACGTTCTCCTCCAGGACGCGGCGATATGTGTGAAGTTCCACACGGAGAGGGAGCGCAATCCTGACAAGTTCAGCTCGCGGATGAAGAACAAGCTGTGGTACTTCGAGTTTGCCACGTCCGAGCAGTTCGCTGCCAGCTGCAAGAATCTACACGAGAACATGGACATTGAGGTGAGGATTCACAATTACCATTTTATTTACCTTATTATCATCATCATCGCACGTTAAGCCGTTGGTCCCGGCTACTAGCTCTGGAGTAGCATAAGCATAAGCATATGCTCACGACTATATTCCCCGAGGGGGTAGTCAGAGGATATTCTGAAACCTCAAGAACATCCACGTTTCACCAGTAGTACTGAAACTCTGTCCAGTGTGACGGGGGGTGAGCCCGTCGCTACTTATAATGGACAGTGGGTACAATACATGCCTCGAAATTGAAGCATGCAGGTTTCCTCACGATGTTTTCCTTCACCGAAAAGCCAGTGGTACGAGTCGGCCTGGACGGGGATCGAACCATCGCCTCCTGCACGGCAGGCAAGGTTACTCGATCGCCACTGGACCACCACGGCGTCTCTGGAGTAGTCGTTACATAAAAACCACGTCGGATTCCGTAAGGCGGTTTGAATAAACTCTGATACCAGGGCTTGCCGACACGATAAGAAGAAGAAGAAGAAGATCATCATCATCATCATCGTCTCAGCCGATGGACGTTCACTGCTAGACATAGGCCTCTCCCAAGGATCGCCACAACGATCGGTCCTGCAATGCCTTCATCCAACGGGTTCCCACCGCCTTCACCTGATCGTCGGTCCACCGTGGCGGTGGGCGGGCACATGCTTGCAGAACCGATGGCCAATGGAATCGGAGAGTTCTCGAGTGGAGACCGCGTACCGGAAAGCGCAGCTTGGGTAGGCAATGGGCCTCCACAAGGTGGACCGACGACCTGGTGAAGGTGAGGGAAACAGAGGACCGATCGTTTTTGCGAGCCTTAGGGGAGGCTTATAGCAGTGGAAGTCTAGTCTATCGGCTAATATTGATGATAATCTTTGCTCTGCAATGGGATCCTATAACTTACATACCTAATTATAAACGTTGCTCTTCCCCAGTGTGACGGCTCATCATTGGAACTGGACAAAGGGCCAGCTCTTCAAGGCGTGGCTCTCCTCAACATTCCGTACGCCCACGGTGGTTCCAACCTGTGGGGGGCTAGTGGAGCCCACCGGAGAGGCCGCTTCCCTAATGCTCAGCAAGGTACAATTTTAAGCTTTATTCTCCTACCATGGTCCTATTGTCATTGTCGTTGTGTACCACTACCACTACTCAATGTTATAAGGAAACAAACGTTTTTGCTTCTTATTTTCAGATATCGGCGACAAACTGATTGAAGTTATCGGGTTGGAAAACTGTTTGCACATGGGACAAGTAAGAACAGGTAAGTAAGAATAAACATATTTCTTACAATCTAAGCCAACACTCATTCTTGGGCACCATGCTGACGATTTTACAACTTTCTCTATGCGAGTAACAATGACATTGCAAAAAAAAAAATCTGCTATGTTTGATATTCAGCAACTCCTTTAAAAACTGTCAGCATTATCAGTGGCGTAGTGATGGAGCTGGGGGGGCAAATGCTCCGAGCGGCACTTTACTCGGCAAATTCGGAAAAAATATACAGGGTGTTTCATAAGTAAGAATAAATTTTTAAAACTCATAACGGGGGTTTAGACCGTCAAACTGAACAACTTTCTCTATGGGACCAACATCAAAATCGCGAAAAAAAAAATCGGATATCCCTTACATATCACAGCTCTAGTCGATTTGTAGAGTATAGAACATAAATTTTTTTTTTTCGCGCTTTCGGTATTGGTCCCATAGTGAAAGTTGTTCAGTTTGATGGTCTAAACCACCCCCTTAAATGTTTATTTGTATTTTTGTAACACCTTGTAGTTTGATTGAGCTGTCTATAACAAATTGGAGCAGAAAAAAGGCGAGCTAGCTTCGCTCGCTCTTAGTTTATGTTTCGATTATTGTACATACCTACACGTAATCCTAAAGATTTCTGACCGCAGCTAAGGTGTGGTGATAAAAATTTCGGGCGTGCTTGGATTGATCCGCTTATGTAACATAAGTTAATTTGCACTTTTACGTAAAAAGCTCTGTCTCCAACAGATTCGTATTGAGGGGAAAAGTCGAGATCTCTTCGCTCGCTCTAAGAGCCTACTTGCATGGATAAACCAAAAGATGTCTGACCACAACCAGAATAATAGTGCTAAAAAGTTTCGAGTCCGCTTCGCTCGCTCCAATATTTTCTGTGTACGTCTTCTTATAAAGCAAAGGGGACGTCAAAATTGGTCTGTGTCCCGGGCGGCAAAAACCCAAGCTACGCCACTGAGCATTTATAATAAGGACCCTGTATGCTATACTTAAGGGGCTACCTCCTAGTTTTGCCATGAAATTGGGTAACTTTGTAACCATTTTATTCATTAACTATGGCACTTTTTCAGCTGAAAAATAAACTGAACCATCGACACGTATGAGAAGTGATGTGGTTTTTCTAGAAATCAATTATAATGAATAAACCCGAAGAAAAGGGAATCTAAAGTGACCCCTTTTTTCCCAGTCGTAACCATTTTACTCTTACATTTTTATTCGGAAGAAAATGAAAATTATGTGGTTATCTTACTTTTTCGAAATTAATAAATTATAATCTTCTAATTTTTCAAAGAAAACGGCGAAATTCTGACTGCCACACGCTCGTTCGCATCGATTAGTATGGAGACTCGTGGGCCGGGAATGATACGCCTTAAAACAAACTATATTTTCCGTCAGGTCTTCGAGCATCAGGTCGGCGGCTGGCGCAGTGCAGTTCCATCACCATCACCACCAGGAGGACGTTCCCCATGCAGATAGACGGGGAGCCCTGGATGCAGCCGCCTAGCAAGGTGACACTTTTTCTGCTTGTACCTGATAGGTTCGAAATGTTCTGGTCGGATCTTCTTCCACCGCATGCCCCAACAACTTGGGGCCGACCCCCGGCCCCTGCACCGGGCGATTGACCTGTCGCGACCGTTGAGCTTCACCTCTAGTAGGTAGTTTTTATAACACTATGGTACATTAGATTGTACGCTTCTGATATTAATATCTAGAAGCAACGTCGCGCGTTGTTTTGCAACGTTGCCGAACATTTTGTGCGTCGTGTTGAGGTGGTTTCATTCCATACAAAAATTTGACGCGTAGGATTACCTACCTGCCGTATTAACGCGTAGACGGAATTAATAAAAGTAATAGGTATTTTATATATGGAATAATAGTTAAGACAAACTAGATGCCGCGTATCAAATAAAATTTGCTATTTGTAATATAATTACGAAGATATAAAACTTTAAAATTTTTCATACTAAATTCAAAAGATTTGTATCTTCGTAATTATTATGATAAATTTTATTTGATACGCGGCATCTAGATTCTTCAAAGTATTTTTCCATATGTAAATTATTATAACTTATACGAATGCCGTCTGCGTGTATTACGCGTCAAACTTTTGCATAAAATTCACACCTCTGCAACCACCTTAATAACCATGTTTTCATTCAAAATTGCAGATCACGATAACTCACAAAAACCAAGTACCAATGCTAATGGGACCAGCTCCGGAAAAGGGGAGGGGATTCTTCAAACTCTTCACTCACTGTTAATAAATCATCGATTATCAATAATTTCGTTGCCGATCATCAATAAATGAGTCGATAGAAGAATCGATGGCTTCAGACGCTGGATGCAGACTTATGAAGTTACGCCTACAAACCAAATTCGTCATAGGTTAAAATAAAAGGACTAAGAATGCTTTTTCATGAAGGTATAAAATCGTAGAAAATTATCTACTATACCCCATTCCCAGCAACGAAATTTTAAGGCTATTTTGTTACAGAAACAGAGATTTGAAACACTTCCTCTCACTTAGGGCCTGTTTCACCACTTATGAGTAAGTTCTTGTTAGCTTATCCGACAGATATTATGACATATTTTCATACAAAAATACGTCAAACTATCTGTCGGATAAGCTGCCACGAACTTACTCAGAAGTGGTGAAACAGGCCCTTATTTTTATAACAGCCGTATCGTCCAAGATATGTCAGATAGTATATCTTTCTGATAAATAAAATAAAAAAAAAAATAAGCCAGAAAGCTTTATAGGAATCGGCAAATCTTGTCGTCTTTATTTGAAATGAAGTATGTAGGTAGTAATGAGGACTAAAAACTCGTAACACAAACTCTTTCGGGATGGTCAGAAACGAATACAGGCCTCCGCACATTGCAGCGATTTTATCGAGCGATATTATCGCTGCGACTTTGCGACGCGTCATCGAGTCGCACCGCGCGATAATTGTTTTCAGTACATTTTGTAAGGGGTCGCGCTCGATCCTACACACTGCCGCGATATTATCACTGCAACTTCGCGACGCGTCATCGAGTCGCACCCCGCGATTTTGCGATTATTGTTTTCAGTACATTTTGTAGGTATGGGGTCGTGCTCGATCCTACACACTGCCGCGATATTATCGTTGTGGGGCGCATGCGTGACGCGAATCACGGAATCGCTGCAGTGTGTAAGGTGTCGCGAATTCGCTCTCGATAATATCGCTCAATAAAATCGCTGCAATGTGCGGAGGCCTTAAAACTATCTACCAATATTTAAAGCATAAGGTAGTACACACGGAATTCATTTATGATTTGAAAAAAGTATTCCTATAATTCGAATTTCAAGTAAGTTTTAAAAATTAACTTGAAATAGACTCGTTAATAATAATATGATTTAAGATAGCTATCTTTAAGGGGCTACCTGCCGGTTTTGGGTAATTTTGTAACCATTTTATTCATTAACTATGGCACTTTTTGAGCTGAAATTTAAACTGAACCATCTACAGGATATGAGAAGTGATGTGGTTTTTCTAGAAATCGATTTTAATGAATAAAACCGAAGAAAAGGGACTCTAAAGTCACCCCTTTTTTTTCCAGTTGTAACCATTTTACTCTTACATTTTTAATCGGAACAAAATGAAAATTTACTATATTGTTCACAATACAATTTAGAATGATGTGGTTTTTTTACTTTTTCGAAATTAATAAAAAATCATCGAATTTTTCAAAGAAAACAGTAAAATTCTGACCGGAGCCACGCGCTCTTTCTCATCGATTAGTATGGAGTGTGAGTGAGAGGAGAGTGGTCCATGGCTGATGCGCCTTAAGACAACTATCTTAACCACTATTATTTGTGTAATCTAAAGTCTAAACAATCATTATATAAGATAATTAATGTATATTTGTGGACTTTGTGGCGTTAGACAATTTAAAATGAAATTATGGACTATTTGAAAAACGAAACGTTACTATCATTTTATCGATGTGACAATGATAAAAAATAAATGTTGTAAATCAGGGATGAGCCAGAGAAGTTATATCCCAAAAATAATACATAATATAAATAACAATGTTGTAAATTTGGGATATGCCAGAGAATTTACATCCCAAAAAATTATTTTAGCTCGGTATTTAAAAATCAAAATGGGATAAGTGACCCATTTTACCCACCTTGATGGATTACGATTTAGTTTTAACTATTATGGTGTCCACAAGTGTGTAGATAAATTTTATTTATTCACAAGTTATACAAATCTTAAAATACACTATTAACTATGATAAATGTTTTTAAGAATTTGATACGTGTACTTTCCTGGATAAAGATTTTTAAGAAATCATAATTGTATAAATGAATGTATTTATTAATAATTAAATTTTAAGCGTGGTTATAAACTGTCAGTATTCAAAATACTATTCCAAATATTTAAAAAAAGAAATAAGTTTCAGGTTTTATATGTATTATCGATCTCTGATAAGTTTTTAAATGTAAAAACGAATTTGCTTGCTTGTTGAAAATAGGGATTGAATTTAATTAAGCTTTTTATAAAATGTTTATTCTTAACAAATTTTTATTTTACAAGATGTATCTTTGGTGACAGAGTTGATCACTTGCCTCAACCGTGTCCAATCCACACTACGCCGGTATGGTTCCATCTCACGTATTCTTACAGTAAAACGTATAAAGGCTGATGATTATGAAATCTAATGAGAATCTTTTGTAGCTTTTAAGCCTTTGATTAAATTAAAATAGCGGAAGATAGGTGACTAGCCTATAGCGCATGGACCGCATAAATTGAGCCCCCTTCGCCTAATTAGTCGCAATACGAGCGGCATGGCGTAATTGAGATACTTTAGGCGGAATAAAGGTACCACAATGCCTTGTGTGCTTTTACTCGTTGTACAAATCATTCAAAAAGAAAAAAAAATCACACGGCATAACTTTTGACTCAAACTTTGATTAAATTAAATAAGCGGAAGATAGGTGACTTTCTTGCATTACGCACTCGAACAATGAATATGCTTTTCAGGTACCTTAGAAAATGCTAAGGTAACTTAGTAAAGCAGGACCGTTGTTCGATTACGTAATGCAAGAACGCCACCTGCCTTCAAATATTTTTTTTTAATCAAAGCTTTTAGAATATTATTTCACAAAGAATGAAGCTGGCATGATATGCCACGTAATATCACAAGAGGAAAATATTAACCCTAAATTATTCAACAGGCCTAAAGGTGTTATTACACTTGGCTAAATTTCAATTCTAACAAGAAGGACAGAGCTATAGGTTAGAACGGGACGTTGTAAGTACCTTCTTTTTTAAACTATAGCTCTGTCCCTCTTGTTAGAATCTTTCAGCCAAGTGTAATAACACCTTAATTTCGCGTTATCGTCACGCCGTCGCGTCGCATACGTCGCGTGCTGTACAAAGTAATAACGACCCAGTGAAAAGCTACACTAGGTTATATTTTTTAGCGTACCGTCTGGTAGAAGGTAGGTACTTCAAGCGTGATAATTAATTAATTTATTTATCGTTTCCTAAGGAAATGATGTATCTGTTAAGAAGTAACTAGTAATCTGTGACTCTGTCATTAACGAGACATCCTGTGTAAAGTTTTAATAAAAACTTGCTTCTTATAAGTGACACCTGACTTCAAATTAGTATCGTTCTTTTAAGGGAATAGATTTAATGTTTTATTCATAACAAAAACCGTAATTGCGTTATCTATACTCGTATCAAAGAAAATTATTAATAACTGATACGAATGTGGAAAATATCAAGGTTTTAAAAACGTTTAAAGGAATTTTAAACTTTATAGTTAATGGTATATTTCAATGTAAAAACTGCATTAATGTCAGCATATTGTATAACATTCTTATCTTGTAGATAAGAATTATATAATTTGCAACTCTTTTATTTATAAATTGTGTCCTATTGTATTGAGTAAACATTAAAATAAATCGAGGGATTAACGATTGACAAGTCGAGTCTTTTCATGTGATTTCAGCCAATCAACGAATTCTCTACATGCGCGCGATTCGGTTTCTTTTCTTTTCTATATACTAAAAAGTGTCTGCAAAATAAATCTCTTTCTCCTCCTAACCTTCTGGGAAAGAGACGTGAAGTTATAGGTAGATAGAGTTATATGAGGTGACAATACCAAGAACAGCTCTGATTAGTAGCCTGTCTTAAATCTTATTATCAAATGTTTTCTTATTTGCTAAAGCTTAAAAGTCATTATCATTATAACCTGAAAGGAACGATTCTATTTTAAACACAAAAATATTATAAACAAATCGCATGTGTGCTTTACCTTACAAAAAATGTACCAAAAACCTGACGTCCATTTTTGCATAATTATTATATCTACTTATAGAGTTTATATAGATATTAAAAAATGGTCTCAAAGAAATTGTGTTCCAAAATTTAGATGCAGATTTTATCCTATGTAATTTTCCTCCTATAGGTACCACTTATCTATGTGATTAGATAAGGTATATGTAAATTAAATAGGTAGCTTGTATATAATTGTTTGCGGTTAAACGTATTTTGTTAAAGTCTAATGGACAGCTGAAAACCAAACTTGGCGATTCCATCCAACGACACCGACCGCTTTGCCACGCCAAAGAGCTTACACCCCTGGATTTCCTTTATCAGCACTACTTCTCAAGAGCGACAACATTTAAGTAGGTATTATACATGATTATATGAATATCTAGTGAGAATTGTATTGAAGCAATGAATATTTAATTATATCTGCCAGTGCACTGTACTTAATATCGGTAGGAACCTTCTTAACCCCCGACGCAAAAAGAGGGGTGTTACAAGTTTGACGCCTATGTCGGTCTGTCTGTCTGTCTGTCTGTCGGTTTGTCTGTCTGTGGCATCGTAGCTCCCGAACAAGTGGACTGATTTCGATGCGTTTTTTTTATAGAAAGCTTATTTTTGCGGGAGTGTTCTTAGCTTTGTTTTTATACCATTATATTATACTAGCGACCCGTTCCGGCTTCGCACGGGTGCCATCACTGGGGGTAATCTGTGGATGCAATGCACATATAAACTTTCCTCTTGAATCACTCTTATTTAAAAAACGCATCAAAATCCGTTCCGTTGTTTTAAAGATCTAAGCTTACATAGGGACAGACAGAAAGCGGGAACCGACTTTGTTTTATACTATGTAGTGAAGTGCGCAGTGAGAAATATTTTCTGACAAAGGGAACCATTTTTATACCAAATGTGCGTAAGAATATGGTCTGGGAAAGTGAACACTTTTTATACCACGGTGTGCTGAGTAAAAATACGCTGAAAAAGTTCGATGAAATACACACTGAGGAGGTTTTCGGCTAATCCACAGACTAGAAGAATAATTTCAGATACATAGCTACTTATCAGTAGGCTAGTAACAAGTTATTTTTGGCAACTGTTAAGAGTATTTACACATCGCTTGAAAAATGTCCACTAGAACATTACAGTTAATGGCATTTTAAAAGAGGCAACAGCTTTTTACAATGTTTCCTATTTTTAGAAAAAAAATATAGGTTTGTTATGCTATGGTTATTTATTAAAATATAATTATCTTAAAATTAATTATCAAATTAGAAATACATTAATGATGTTGTTAGTATGTAAGTATTTTATATAGAATAAGAAATATTATTATTAGATAGGTAATCATATTTTTATTTTTAGATTTATTTTTAAGTTCTTACTAACAGAAACGATTAATGCCACTCTTTTTCAAATTGTCCGAAAAAACCAAACTATGTTTTGAAAATCTCTATGGCTACAGCCTAGCTAGCTAGGTAGCCCCCTACCTCCTGGTTTTGGGTAACTTTGTAACCATTTTATTCATTAACTATGTCACTTTTTGAGCTGAATAATAAACTGAACCATCTACACGATATGAGAAGTGATCTGAAATGAAAATTTACAATATTGTTCACAACAGAATTTAGAATGATGTGGTTATCTTACTTTTTCGAAATTAATAAAAAATCTTCTCATTTTTCAAAGAAAACAGCTAAATACTGACCGGAGCCACACGCTCGTTCGCATCGATTAGTATGGAGAGTCTGGTCCCGGGATGATACGCCTTAGCGCTTCATTCTATCACAGGATTACATTTGGAGGTTAATTCGAAGCCAGATTCTGAATTGAGAATCTGTATTTATCTTTGTAACAAACGAGCGAACGCTAATTTTTGTATTTGCAAGAATTAACAGATTTTTAATCATATTTTATTATAATTAATATTTAGAAATATGTAACTGCTTACAATAGAAAATTATCTCCCCTCGCAAAATGTTATCTTAAATTAAAACAACGAAGTTGTACCTATTGTCAGTTATTTTATTTCAGTAAAATTATATAACTTACCTATCCAATAGTATGACTACCCAATATATTTAAAAAATGATTTTGTAAAGTTTAAAGAACATAACAGGATTTTAAAAATGAATATCAAAATCGTGCCAATAAAAATGGGATACGTCCTAAAATTCCTACGCCAACCATTTTTGTAAATATTTTTCTATAGAATTTTTAATAAAAATATTTATGGAAAATAATAGTTTTAATATTATATCGTGAATTTAAGAAATAATTTATTAAAAAATATATTAATGTTACATTTTAACTAAGGTGCACGTGAAATCTATGTTATGAAAAATATTCCATAATATAGGTAATATAGGTTAATTAATAAAATATATTTATTATTTTTAAAATGTTACCTATATTTTAATATAATATTCTGTCAGTGTTTTAAATGTACTTATTAGTAAATAAATGCACGATTCATTAAATGAAAAATTGTTTTGCTTGAAACAACAAAAGCCAGTAATAATTTTAGAAAAGAATATGTACAAAGCTGATTCATATTTTACGTAGGTAAATTTTTTTTTAAATTAGTCCTTTTTGAAGTTTGTTGTTTTCACAGTTGCACTACCTATCAAATACACACTGAGATATAAATAAGGTTTTTCGAGTTACTGTAATATCTGAATAGTGATTAATTATCACGATGTTTTATTTTACTAAAATAATAAGTTCTTCGGTTTGATTTATATTAAATTAATTAATTTAGGTAAAATATGGTTGAGTATTAATATTTAAACAAAACTTTTTCTAAACGTGCTCTTAGGCTCCTGTTGTTTAAAGCAAGTACTAAATACAAGGGTAACCCCCCCCCCCCCCCAAACCCACCCCCCACCCCTCCTCCCCCCGTTATTAGGACACTGTCTTGCCGTCGTTGTACCCCACTTACCGGGTTTGTACCCACTTACCATTGTCGTAGGTAGGTACCTACTCACTTACCGTTTTTGTACTTAGTTACCTTTCTTGTACCCACTTACAGAGTCATCGGTTGTAATATCGTCTTAGAAGGGGCACTAAATATCGTTATTTGATTAAAGTAACTTTTAATTATTATAATAAAGGTAATAGTTATCTATTTAAATTTAGGAGTTTTCGTTATTAATTTATATCGTTACTAAAAAAGTTAATTCTTATGTAAGTACATCCTCTTTCTATAGATAATACGAACGTAGTTCAAAATTTAATTAAGTATAGCAAATCACATAATGTCCACTACCAAAACTGTTCTTTCTTGCCAAGGAAAAATTTATAATATAATTCCTTTATGAATCTGAAATTCATAGGTTCTCCCTTTTATTTATTAATAATAAAAATGTAGTAAAATAAACGTTACGATTAATTACATTTATTTATAATTAATTATTCGTTTATAATTTTTTATAAAATGTGAAAATATAGTATCGTTGCGGTAAAAACAATTATAAAAATCTGTGCCAGCTTTAATAGTATCGTAAGAAATAAAATATTGAATTATAAAATAAATACATATTATTGTAATGAATATAATATATGTGCATTTGAAACATGACTTGGCTTTTATTTTTACTAACCTGATGAACCTAAGTAAAATAGGAGAGGCCTCTAGAACTAAAAAAACCTCTTATGGGGTAGCGTGCGTCCTACAGTTTGAAAAATACTGGTCTAGGAGACCATTTGGGTTTCCAGATCGCCATTCCATATGTATGTGGCGGACCTATATGGCAGTTTGAAATACCGACACCCCTTGAACTGCAATGGGGTCGAGCGCTAGCCATAGTTTGAGCAACTCTGGTCCAGGATACCGTAGATGGCAGTTTGAACTAAAATGGAATCACATGTATGCATATGTATGCATCTACCTATTGATATAACATGAACTACTTACGTTACACTGCGTAATACGAGACCGATAAAAAATAAATAAAATATTTAATACCTACTGTGTAGCCGTTGCTGATGTGCAACTCTTTATTTTGATAGATTTGTTGGAAATATGTACAAAATAATTTTTGTAAGTACCAATTACATCTAACGCTATTTATTTTTGACTAAATATTTGTTTATTATTTATTTACCTCCCTCTTTATCTTTACTCGTGACAATAAATATTTCACTTACTTATTTTTTAATCAAATACATTATTAATTAATTAAAATTATTCATCACAGTCTGTACCTAATAAATAGCAACTGTACAAACTTATATAAATTATAAATTAATTGATAACGGTTAAAGCCTATGACGTAAGGTAGGGACCGAAATAGGAATAGGAGCAAAAGTCCATTACCTTTCAATATTTCTAAAAATAATTAGACATTAAGATAAGATAAGATAAAATATTCTTTCAATACCTAAGTATACAATACACCCTGAATAATTTCCCACTCTCATTACAGCGCGTGATAATGGTATTGGTTGCCATAGCGACCGTTTGTGGACGGTGCCCATATTGTCAACCACGGTTCGACCAGAGACAACTTAGAACCTTTCCTGAAAACAAAAAAAAACTAGAGGAGCGTGTCATTTCTCTGTGGAAACAACCTACTCCCATTCCTGAAAATAAGAAACAATCTACTCCCATTCCTGGAAATAAGAAACAACTTACTACCAATTCCTAAAAATAAGAAACAATTAACTCCCATTCCTGAAAAAAAGAAACAATCGACTCCCATTCCTAAAAATAAGAAACAACCTACTCCCATTCCTAAAAATAAGAAACAATCAACTCCCATTCCAGAAAATAAGAAACACCATCTCCCATTCCTGAAAAAAAGAAACAATCGACTCCCATTCCTAAAAATAAGAAACAATCGACTCCCATTCCTAAAAATAAGAAACAAACAACTCCCATTCCTAAAAATAAGAAACAACCAACTTCCATTCCTAAAAATAAAAAACTTTATATGCCCAAAAATATAAAAACCTACATAACTAAGTACGTATTATTACGCGTACCGTGCTATTCTGTTGTTACTCAGTATTTTACGTTCTTCATCTATGATTTTAATATGATACAATTATGTCAAGCATGTAGGTCGGTACTAATGTAGGTATTCATCAAAAATATAATAATTCAAAAGTCAATTTACATAAATATTATATGTTGAATTAACATGTCTACGTGTTTGTTATATTTGTTGCAGTTAGACTTTAAAAACCGGAAAATGATGTAATCACTCATTCATTCATAAACTCACGACTATAATTTGGCCCTTTTGGGGTGGTCAGAATAATTGCTGCAACTACCAACCATCTTATGAAGCGTGCTTTTTTACACTTTCCATACAAAAATGCTAATGTGCCGATCTGTGGTGCCGATGGATTAAGGCCCATCACATACATGCGGAATCGCGATACGGAATTCCGAATGCAAACCGGTTTTTCGTATGGAGGTTCCCTCTCCACATTTGCGAACGGGATTTCAAACCTATACGAAAACCGGTTTGCATTCGGAATTCCGAATTGCCAATTACGTTTGTATGTGATGGGCCTTATAATCGGTCCAAGAAAAATCTTGTTTTTATTTTAACCCCCGACGCAAAGACGGGTGTTATAATTAAGTTTGATGTCTATGTCGGTCTGTCTGTCTGTCTTTCTGTCGGTCTGTCGGTCTGTCTGTCTGTGGCATCGTAGCTCCCAAACAGGTGATCTGATATAGATGCTGTTTTTTTTTAACAGAAAACTAATTTAAAAACTAGCTTAGTTTCATGAAAATCGGTTAAGCGCTTTTCAAGTTTCTTTAAAAATTACCCTCACAAGTAACTAATTTACGCTTCGATCAACAATATACAACTAGATAACGGGTCGCATACAAAATCAAAGAGAAATTCTGTCCTCGTAAATATACAACATTTTTTGTTAACAAACTGAGAAAACAGTCCTAACACATTATAATTTCGACCTCAAAACAACCATAATTCCTAGTAATTTTTGAAGGAACACTGCGGCATTGCGAGACGTGCTTACGTTGGCTTTGTTCGAACGGAACTAATTCAAAATAAGACCTCACTCCAATAGTGAGGCGTTATTTGCCGGGACATGTTTTGAGCGCTGACGCGTTATCTAGTTGGATATTGTTGATCGAAGAATTTACGCAAACACACTAATTGACCTAAAATAATCTTAAATAGAGTTAAAAAGCAAACAGTCATACATTTGCTTACATCCAAAATAATAGGCATCCGAATTATTATTCACTTTTTAAATGTTTGTTTTTGCTTGGGGGATTTTTAATTTGTAATTTAATCGAACTATAGGAAGGTTCTCGAGTGGCGGCCGCGTACCGGAAAGCGCAGCGTGGGTCCCCCACTCGGTGGACCGACGACCTGGTGAAGGCAGCGGGAAACCGTTGGATGAGCAGGACCGACCGGTCGTTATGGCGATCCTTGGGGGAGGCCTACGTCCATTGGCTGAGATGATGATGATGATGATAGGTTTTCTTCAGGGAAAGTTGTTTAGATATGTAGCGGAGCTACGAGAGCTGACTAAGCAACAATGCCGAACACATCGATCGAGTCGATGTAAACAGAGATCTATCTAGGTCAGCGCATGCGACCTATAACACGTCACACAGAAGACGGCCAATCACAATATGGATCCGTCCAACGCATCACAGCTCATTACGAATAACAACCAATCATATGGCGAGTCCTGAATCGCACTATCGAAGTTATCAAGAGACTTTACATATATACAACATCCAACTAAGAACTGTTGGACCGCGGTCCCGGGCATTCCAACTAGCCCGTGGAAGATCTTCCCTTTTCCTCCAAAGATATATAATATAATGTAGCATTCGAATGGTGAAAGAATTTATTCAGATCGGTCTAGTAGTTTCGGAGCCTACGTAAACAAACAAAAAACAAATTATTTCCTATTTATAATATAAGTGTACAATGATTATAGGTAGTACCGTAGTACCTACCTATAACTAACGGTGTTTATAATATTACTGCAACATACCTACCTACTGACTTATTCAAAAATATGCATGTATAAGCGGTTATTAGATATCGACACATAATTATGAAATATCATAATTGTATGTCGGTATTTGAGTGTAAGTGTAACAATAATAAATTTAATTATTACCTATATGGATAATTTACTTTGAATTTAACTACTATAACTCCATAGTTATTTCGACATCTTCAACTGCTGAGCTCACCGAATGAGATTCAAAAATCGCATCCCAGGAGTAGGATTTTTGAATCTCATTCGGTGAGCTCAGCAGTTGAAAATATCAAAATTACTATGGAGATACGCATCTTTCTACAGCTGATTTGACTTTCAAAAATCATATTACAGGAGAGCGATTTTTTAAAGTCAAATCAGCAGTAGAAAGATGCGTATCCTTGTAGATATTATCACATTTTTAACTGCTGAGCTCACCGAATGAGATTCAAAAATCCCACTCCTCGACTGCGATTTTTGAATCTCATTCGGTGAGCTCAGCAGTTTTAAATGTCAAAATTAGTATGGAAATAAGCATCTTTCTTCTGCTGTTTTGACTTTCAAAAATCGCTCTCCTTGAGTATGTTTTTTGAAAGGCAAATCAGCAGTAGAAAGATGCGTATCTCCGTAGTAATTTTGACATTTTCAACTGCTGAGCTCACCGAATGAGATTCAAAAATCACACTCCAGCTCTTATATCTGCATACATACATCGAGGAGATTTACTTGGCGTTTGAAAATTCACTTTAACACGAAAAAAAAAATTATTCTTCTAAATGTTAATAATAATAATAATAAGCCCGCAGGGCAGCTTGTGGCGAGCTGTTGGTGATTGGCGACACCACGGACCCGATTCTCCAGAGGGCCCGGATTGATTTGGCCCTCACCTCCTGTCTTGCCTTAATCGGCCGGCCAGGAGTGGAGTCGCAAGAGCGGAACCTATGCTCCAGGTTGGAAGTGTAAAATGTCATAACGCCGGGACCTGCTGACTGGTGCGCTTAGCACCGGGAACCGGCGCCCGCAGACTCACCTCTCTACAACCTTAGCCGCTCACTATAGATGTTGCCGCCTTGTCGCTCCCTGCGAGCGGCCGTTTTGGGGGGCCCATCAAATGAGTTGGCAAGTCACCGTCTGCCATTTTTGACAAAATTAGAGACATTTGTTACGGCAGGCGTCCCGAGTCTCTCCGCAATAACCCAGATTTCCCAGTCCACCCAGTTCACCCCCATAACCCGAATAGTTTTTGTCCTTTCTACAATAGTCTCTGCACCGAACGTGGTATGTCTTCTGGTGCATTTGCATAATGCATTCAGAGATAGACCACGGTTGGTGCATCCCATTGCATTTAGATAAAAGTGTCTCAAAGGGGCCTCTACGTGTTGGACCTGTGTCCCCATGCAAGCCTTCCAAAGGTCCGGGCTACGGCCCGTGAAATACCGTAAGAGATACAATAATAATAATAATAAATCATTTATTTCAGACCTTTTTGTCCATAATGTGTTAGTAACAAGGTTCACTTATAACTATGTTAGTATACATATTCAAAATTATAATAGTTCTATTTAGAGGCGCGGCTAGTTGGCACAACATGAATTAACGTCCAGTGCCTGAGTATCGGGCCATCTGTTTGCTACAATGGTCAGGAGAGTGTTAAACTGATCAACTTTCACTGTGCAGTCAACTTCGAAACCGCGAAAGAAAAATCTGCTGTTTCATATAAAACTGCAGTACCAAATCGGCCCAAATTATGTGACAGCTGATTTTTTTCGCTTAAGTAGGATTACAGTTTTGTATGGAACTGATTTATTTTTCGCGATTTCGATGTTGGTGCCATAGAGAAAGTTGTTCAGTTTGACGGTCTGATCATCCCCTTGAAAAAGTGTCAGCATATTAAGAAGCATCCTGTATAATTACGAATAGTAGCTGAAATGTCCATGCTACCTGGAATTAAACCATAAAGGGTTCCTTGTTCGACTACGGACGAACCGTTACTGTATACTCTAACTAATGTAGAGTTAAACCATAACTATTGAATAATCTGTGGCAAAACAACAAATTATAAAAACCGGCCAAGTGTGTGTCGGATTTGCGCTATACATCCCGGAGAAAATGAATGGTGGTACGGAACCAAGCACGAGGCCAACTCCTGCCGGTTTAATCGCTGTACATTGAGGCGCTTCTATAAAGTTAAATAGTAACAATCACTTTACAGACGAGTCGATGTACCTACACACGGCGACACATCAGGTTACGCACCCTATATACCCATAACTACACTACGTATAAAAAACAAATAGTGCGGTTGAGAGCCTGCATAGACGCGGCTGCCGGCGCGGGCACAGCGCGCCGTGGGACGAAACAACAACAACATACCGCACCCTCTCGCACGATTCGCAGCGTTCAACTTTTAATAGTTCAAAGTCCAAAAAGGGTAGCCTGAGCTGACGCCGTGTGTACAGCGTATTGCCTAAGCTTGCCGGGCTGCACAGCGTGCGTGTGAACCCGGCATTAAGGCTGTCGGATGTCGGTCCACCAGCAAGCCGCAGGGCAAGATTTTAATGTCATAATTTAATTACTTAAAACGCCTTGTCTATTATTTGACACAAAACAATATTAATGGATGTAAATTAAGTTACGATCGACAAATCTCTTCCTATTTATACAGGGTGTTACAAAAGTAAAAATTTACATTTCAAAATTTAAGGGGGTTGTTTAGACCATCAAACTGAACAACTTTCACTATGGGACCAACATCGAAATCGCGAAAAAAAAATCTTCTATCCCATACATTTAGCTCGAATAGATTTGTAGTTTAGTACGGAACATAAAATTTTTTTTCCGCGATTTTTATTTTGGTCCTATAGTGAAAGTTGTTCAGTTTGAGGGTCTAAACCACCACCTTAAATTTTTATTTGTATTTTTGTAACACCTTGTATATCGACGCTGGAAAGCGGAAACGCTGTAACCCACAAAAGGCAAACTTTACACCAGGCCCGAAAAACTATTGCGAATTCAGAAAAAAATTCATAACTTCGTTTATGTTAGTCCCACATATGCCATTTTTTGATAGAAAGTATAATTTAAAATAAGCTATGATACGAATTTTCCCGATTCCGTTAAATGTTCCTGCTTTTAATTTTATTGTGGGTTACAGCATATGGACTTTTTTTTTCAACCCCAAAGAACGCTGTAACTGAAGTCGATTATTGTATGGATTTCATAAAATAATACTTTTTTTGGAAATCGAAATCGTTGTAACCCACTATTCCGTAATGTACCCAGTACCATAATATTGATGTAACAATATAACCTTTTTAATTTGTATAGTCATGTAATGGTTTAACCACAAAAACAGCGAAAAAATTTGCTAAATTGAAATGACGTAAATATTAAGTCAAAAATGTTTACTGAGTTATTAAAAAGTAAAGACATCAGAAAGTAATTCAAAATATAATATTAGGTTACAAAAAAGCACAAAAAGCTTAATTCTTAATATTCGAATAGTCGAAACTGGAATTAACTGGAGCGCGGAAGCGTTCTCAATTAATTTTTTCTCAAGGAATTCATCTCAAGGTAGGATGCAAAATCAGATTGATTATTTATCATAATTGACAAATTACTATCACATATTTGGAGATGTATCAGTAATCAATAGATTCAACAATATTCTAAGTAACACTTTTTAAGGGAATGAATGAACCGTCGAACTGAACAACTTTCTTTTCTCTATGGAACCAACAACAAAAACGCAAAAAAAAACTGTTGTTTTGTTCAAATGTGCAGTCCTACTAGAGCTCAATGTATGGGACAGCTGTTTTTTTCGCGTTTTTTATTTTGGAACCATATAGAAAGTTATTCAGTTTGATGGTCTTAACAAAATTTACTCACGACCTCTCGAACGAGACTGGAGTTCAAGAGGAAGACACGTGAAGTATTGAAGGTTTTCGATAATAATAAAATAAAATTAGTAACAAAGGCAACGTCCGACACACAAGCCCCATAAAGGAGACGATGAGCAGATTTGGCAGTTCAGTAGCTTCGGAAAAGCCCAGAATCGTTTAAGTGAGGAAGACTACGAGGGTCGAGACACTTCTGGGCCGGATTTTCTAGCTGAAGTTTAAAATTACTATGGAAGTAAGTATAGGCGATACCTTCCAGGTGCTTTATACTACAATAATGGGCAAAAGAAAAGTATATAGGCTACGAATGACGTGGCTCGCAAGCCTGAACAAACAGTATACAGGCATCGCCACTTTTAAAAAGCTTTTTCGTTTGGCAAGAGACAGCCAGGCATATACAGAGCTGACTGCCGACCTCCAGTAATGACGAGAAACCCGAAGAAGAAAAAAGTATCCTGGATCTTAATTTGAGTCAGATTAGGAAGACTCCCGCTGCTCAAAATAAGAAGGCGTTGGATGAAGGCTCCATCACTCAGGTTTCCTTTGCGAGGGACCCAGGGCTGTGCTGTAACCCGAGGTAGTCCAATCCCGAAGGTGTGAAAAGAGCTCTTAAATTTTTCATTTGTATTGTAATTACTAATTACACTGCAAAGAAGAAAAATCGCATTTCAATAACTAAAGACCGATGTGAATCCTAAACCAAGTTCACAAGTTGTTTTTCGAGGATTCAAATAAAAAAATCTTACGATGCTGATATGGCGGAATCTCTGCTCCGATGGAGGGATGCTAATCAGCTTAAACGAAGCTTCCTGACGTATTGCTCTCGGCATGAACTTGTATAAAACGAAAGTCATGTTTAATTTTCATATAAAGAACGAATTTCACTGAAAGTTGTACAAAAGTGTATCAGGCAGCGGGCCATTAGAATAGGCAGAAAAAAATTCGACAAATAGGCTGGTAAAGCGCATTCAGTCGAGATGAGCTGCTTTCGGGAAACTTCATTACATAATATTCTGTCTATCTGAATACCTAGAACGAAGAACTTATTCAACCTACGAATATTCACCTTTAGTATTTAAACGTGGACGAAAATAGTAGTAGTAGACGACGTAGAAACCCTTACGTTAACTTGATCTAACGTCTATAGATTCATAGTCGATTAGAGAGCGAGTGCGAGCGATCTTAGACAGTAGCTGTAAAATAAGCAAGTTAATGTGGTGAAGTGTTGGTCATTTCTGGCTATGAATCGACAAGGAGTCCGAGTTCTCAGACGGAGACAACGAAGATAGGCGTAAAGTGGTTGAGTACTTTCCCCTCCAGTCCAGTAGACCGAGAACCTGAGGCAACATTTAGATATGAAACGGCGAGGATAAAGTTTTGTAGCGCATCTTGGGAGAGCATTATTGAACAGTGGGTGACGATGATGCGCTTTTTCAGAACCCTGTATTTCATAATGGGAAGGATGCAATCCAGTTTACTTTTTTATAAATAACGTAAAAAATAAGGGAACACATTTACTTATAAAAATTTCAAATAACAGTATCTAACAAGTAGACTTACCATTTAAACTAAACCAATTACGCGCCAAAAAATACGAACAACAAAAGTAAGACACCTTTTTGAAGGCCATGGACTGATTTGGGACGCAGTAAATGGTGGGCCATAGCTGTTCGAGCGCCAAATCGATGGTGGTAAAAGCAATAACTTTGTCGCGAATACTACATTTAAAAAAGCGTAAATTGATTTGATCTAGAAATAGAGATTTGAAATGAATGTTGTAACACGTCATGTAGCCATAATGTTGGTTACGTTAAAACGTAATAAGCCACATTCGTTGCTAACAATTGGACAACAAAATGTCATAAATGTGGTGCACTAAAATTTTTTGTCCCGCTAAAACGCTGTAACCCACATTGAATAGTATATCACGAACGATGTAACTAACTAGTTGGTTTTTTCTACGGAACTCGATTTTGACGTAAATGCAAATCGGTAAAAATTTAGAGTTTTTGTGCTATTTACAGCCTACCAAAATCAATGTCGACCAAAAATAACAGGCAATTTCAACGCTGTACAAAATTTTCTAAGGGCCGTAGAGCTATGGGACTCAGACCATTCGACGCAGAATTTTTTTCTGATTACGAATCTGCAATAAAAAAAAATTGACACTGGTGTCAGTTACAGCGTTTTCGCTTTCCAGCGTCGATATGTCGCCTTAGGGCATTGTCAGACTGGGCGGAAAAAAATCGTATATCCATCATAGTTAAGTGTATGATAAATGTGTCGACCTGAGACTAATTGCCTTTTTGACTACCGGCAAAGATTATACTACCTACTCAATAATCTATAGTACCGGTGTTAATGCTCGCCGAATTTACGGAAGAGAATTATAATAATACTAGTGTTTTCCCGCGACTTCGTCCGCACAAATTATATACCAGATTTTAAGTCAGATCATAAGCAATCAAACAAAAAAAGTTTTATCAAAATCTGTTCAGTAGTTTTTGCGTGATGAACAAACACACAAACAAACAGACAAACAGACAGACAACATTTCTAAAAATGGTTGATTTCGAGTCAGGGATACCTAAAAACCATATCGTAATCTTTTTTTTTGTAAATATCTTCAATGTACAGACACACTTCAGTTACAGTTTTATAATAGTTTAGAATTAGAATAATAGTTTAGATACTTACCGTTTTAAGTCTAGGTAATCATAAGCCTTTAAACAAAAAAAAGTTTAAAATAATCAAAATCTGTAACTTTTAGCTTTCCGTGACGCTCGAAAGCCCGAACAAACAAACAGTCCAGAGGTCTACCCGGACTTTCGAACTTCGCAATTGCGTGGACGTTTTCGTTCCAATGTCAACTCTAATATATGAACGTTATACGTTATAATGAAGCTCGGGCTGAAATGGTCGCGATATATCGAAAATCGAAAGTCCGGGTACAGGAGTGCGATTTTTGAATCTCATTCGCTGAGCTCAGCCGTTGAAAATGTTAAAATTACTGTGGAGATATGCATCTTTCTACTGCTGATTTGTCTTTCAAAAATCACAATCCAGGAGTACGATTTTTAAAAGTTAAATCGCAGCAGAAAGATGCATATCTCCATAGTAAATTTGACATTTTCAACTGCTGAGCTCACCGAATGAGATTCAAAAATCGCACTCCAGGCCCTTTTTAAGAACGTCGCCAATTTGATCCGTATGCTAAATACTTCTAGGCCGTCCTCTGTCGACAATTCGGTATGTCAAGTTTTTTTTTGGAGGGCTGAATTGAAAACCATTTCGAGATAATTGTCTCAATAATCATATTTTCTATGTCAGAGATTTTAAAATGAAAGGATTACAGATATTTTTAATCAAATAACGTCGTTTTTCGGTCCGTGCAGTGACGTCACTGGCATACCTCTGAACTCCTTGGTAAACATAAAATCAACTTAAAATAACTGGCCATTAAGAAAAAAAAATACTTTCACAATGTCAGAATTTGACATTTGATGTTGCCGTATCTTTTTCCAGCATAGAGTTAGAAAGAGGAGGCAGGTTTTAATTTTTTTAAATACAGCTGTATGTAGTTTTTCTCCATGGAGTTCGAATTATTTTCTCTCCACCATTTTTGCACTTAGAGATTACAGATCAAAATAATTTAAAAATTAAATTTATATTGATAAACTCGATGAATCGCAATAAGAATGAAATAGGTATCTTAAAATTATGTCTTCTGTCCGTAAAAAATATAAAAATGAAGACAAAAAAAAACTTGACATACCGAATTCCATACAAATACATATTACTCAATGCAAGGTGAACGTTGTGATTCGGCAACAGATAGATCTGTATAGGCCAAGAGGCGAAAAGCTGTTTTTTTTTAATAACTAGTTAAGAGGATAGGCGGGCTGAAATGCTAATTTGGAGAATAGGTCACTTTTCCAACCGTATACATATTTGTCCGATCCGCCCCAACCATACACCCCGCCGACTAGAGTGCGAAAGAGACAACTGCAGCTAGGACCGATTTTATTTACATAAAATCGACGAAAACAGCATTTCGTATTCCCCTGTTTTCTCCTCCAAAACTAAACAGATTTTAATAATTCTTTCAAGAATAATATGAGAAAGACTTTGGCTATGTCTGTACGTTTTGCTTTTTTTGTTTATATTCGTCAAAATTGTTTACTGGATGTCTGAAAACGGGCGGTCAAATTGGTCATTTTCGAAGGTCCCTAGTTCCTACAGTAATTAATTAATGTAAAAAAGCAAAACATAGGGACATGGCAGAGGTGACATAGATTGCATGGTACCCTATAGGTACTTGGCGGAGTATCTACAAATTTACATTACCATAACTAAAAATCTAGAGACGAAATAAAGCAACGTATTTGAAAATTAAAAAAATGGAATTTTAAAGAAAACAAATCCTGCCAAGTAAAGGTTTAAAACAATTTTTGCTCTACTGTTATTAACCAGGGAGAAAACAGGGGAATACGTTTGTATGGAAAAAACTGTACTGGTATATCCTCTTAATGAAGTCATTATTCTCTGTAGATCATCATCCATATAAAGAGTTTAAGGTTTTATTGCGTGCCAATCAAAATACAGGGTGTAAGGAAAGGTATTATTATCTTTTAAACCAATACTCTACCCATCAAACTGAATAACTTTCACTATGGGAGCAAACCGATCGGAGCAAGAAAAGGCAACACAGTTTAGTATGGAACAGCAGATTTTTTTGTTGCTCCGATCGGTTTGCTCCCATAGTGAAAGTTGTTCAGTTTGATGGGTAGACTCTTAGTTTAAAAGGATGCTAATGATATCAATTTCAACCAGGAGAGCGATTTTTGAATCTCATTCAGTGAGCTCAGCAGTTAAAAATGTCAAAATTACTATGGATATATGCATCTTTCTACTGCGGATTTGACTCTCAAAAATCTCTCTCCTGTAGTATGATTTTTGAATGTCAAATCAGCAGTAGAAAGATGCATAGTAATTTTAACATTTTCAACTGCTGAGCTCAGCGAATGAGATTCAAAAATCGCACTCCTGTATACACCTAAAACGAGAACCCCAGCTCTCGGACTAGCATAGCGGCATATCATATCAAATTAGAATACAATAGTTCCACTTTATTGAACAATTAGCATTCTTAAATATTTACCATTCTGCTTCTATTTTATTATTTCAATATGCATATGCCTTCACGCCTGTCTGTCAATTGGGTATGCAGACATGACAGATTCTTGGATTTCTTTCAACGTCACTCTTGCAGAGATATGCAGTTTTAGGGTACCGTACCCAAAAGGTACCAACGGGGTTTATTACTAAACAATTTACTAAAACTAAAAAATGAAACACTTACCTTTAATTAAGTAATTAAAGGGGGTCGCCATAAAATAAACGCGTTTTTCAAAGTTTTCAGGGTTCCGTACTGGAAGTGGCGACGGGCTCACTCTCTGTCACACTGGATAGATTTTCGGTACTACTGGTGAAACGTGGATGTTCTGAGGTGTCAGAATATCTCTGACTACCCCGTCGGAGAATATAGTCATGAGCATATTATCGATGGCCTAGAAGACAAACGTGCTATCTATCAAAATCCTAAAAAAAAGGCATCACTTACTACTTTTGTACACAAACAATATGTTTAATTGTGCATTTAACACTTTTGTGTATATTATGTGCTTTTGTATTTTAGAGGAATTTACTGCAATTTTATTAAGAAACAGACTAAATATTAAAATTTTCTTTATTATTAAGCGAATCACACATTAACCGTAAGTATTAACTATCATTATTTAGTAAAATTGAGAACCTAAAGTTTCAAATGCCATAAGTAACAAAAGCACTTAGCGTGTTTGTCAAAAAAGTCAAATGTTCTAAATCTCTTTAGCATTATTTGTTGTTTATATTGGTAGGCAATAACAGTCATTAATATTCTTGGCTTCAACTTGACTTCACTTGCTATAAATGTACACATACTGATAAGACCGAAAGAGACGTAATTATGGCATTTGGGTAAGTGCAAACGGTAGAGGATGCTCATTTAATACATTTGGCATTAAAAAGTAAAATATCAAAATTTTGCACTTAGCACATTTGTCTTCTAGACAATTATTATGCTTATACCTGTCGTACCGGAATGGTGACAATGGGACCCTATTTCAAATCCTATGCTGTCTGTCCATCCATCCGTCATAACTTTCATCATCATACTCAATACTCAATACTCAATACTTTATTGCGTTTCACAATGGTATGAAATAGGTGGTGTAATCGTATAATAGTACAACATTATGAACCCTGTTAGGGCACAGCAATTTTGGAAGAGAGGAGGACTTGAATAGGCACAAGTTATCCAAGATTATTATCATTTAAGTATTATACATTTATAGTACCTAACTATTTAATTAGTAAGGTATCTACTAGTATTATTCATCATCATCATCTCAGCCGATGGACGTCCACTGCTGGACACAGGCCTCCCCCAAGGATCGCCATAACGATCGGTCCTGCGCTGCCCTTATCCAACGGGTTCCCGCCGCCTTCACCAGGTCGTCGGTCCACCTTGTGGGAGGCTTACCCACGCTGCGCTTTCCGGTACGCGGTCGCCACTTGAGAACTGTTCGGTCCCATCGGCCATCGGTTCTGCGAGCAATGTGCCCTTGGCTGTATCTTTGCATCAAAAATTTTCAGAAAATAGTAGCAAAGTAGGTAGTTATTATTTTGGATTTGCTAAAACAATTTAGAAAAAGAAACAAAAAGTATAGTAGATGTAGAGAACAGGAAAGTAAGAAAGGTCTCAGATCTTATGTCTGAGGCGCTTTCTTATTTACTGTCCGAGGTTAGTATACTATTTTCCTCCTCGACGGAGGTGGAAAGCGACAACCTCGTTTAGCGCAGCGGGACGAAAATTGACGCTTTCCGTCCGGAGGGGAGAAATAGATAATTATACCTACTGTAAAATAAAACGACAAATAATAACAATTATGTTTATTTACCAAACACGTTGCAAATAGGGTAAACATCAAACATACGAAAACACCAGAAAATTCGACACAAAACGCAAGCGGAACAATGTCGCAAGTTCTTTTGCATGCCTAAAACAAAGATAATTAATGATTGCAACAAAAAAATGCAGATACGAAATACCTTGTTAAAATGTTAACTAAGCAAATTATCAAATGCATGAGTTATGCATACCTACCTAGTTGCATAGTGCAACAATTGATTGATAGAAGTACCTACATCATTTCAGCATACTTGCATTGTTGGTACCTGCCTACCTCACACATAAACTGCTAAATGTTAAGAGCATTGGGCTCTTGACACGGAGGTCATGGGTTCGATTCCCACGGAGGACACTTAGTGCACTTTGTGCGTTTTTCCCCAGTTCCCCAAAAAAAGTTCGCTACACAACATAGAAATCAAAATTGTGTGTCCCAGAAGGCTTTTAACTTAATAATATTAATACCAATGTCTAATTTTAATTAGATTTAACAATTTAAACTATTTTTTAGCAATAAAAAGGCATTGAAATATAAAAAAATACGTATTTATTCGAAAATACTAAAGTATTTTACAAAACCTTCTAAGTAGACAAAAATATTTACAGTATGTTTGAAGTATGTATAATGGTGAAGTCTTAAATATGTGTGTAAATAAATTTACCATCAGGTTTTTTAGAAAGAGATAGTAATAGCTAAATTTAAAATTTGGGACTGTTGCTAACTTGTATTTTTTATTTTATTTTGGTAAGTCCCGGCTCAGACCGTAAAATCAGGCACCAAAATAGTTTAATTTAGAGGACACTAGTGAAAATGTGGGAAGAGGGCAGCGCAGGACCGGTCGTTATGGCGATCCTTGGAGGAGGCCTGTGTCCCGCAGTGGACGTCCATCGGCTGAGATGGGGGCGCTGCTATCGAATATAACCTGTTCCAAGTACAAAAATTAGTTCCATTGATTTTCCGCAACATGGCGAGGTTTTTTATTTTTCTGGTCAGGCTATACCTAACTCTCTCGTCACGCATTCACCAAGCGTGCGTAAAGAAGTTTTACTTCAATAAAGAATTATATTCGAACATACTCAAAACAAAAGGAAACTCATACAAAATATTAATAATTTGTTACTTGGCTGACAGATCTCATATTTTTCTGCTCGCATTTTTAAGTCTATTAACGCAATACAGTGAACAAGCAGTAGCGAAGATTCACACTGTATCCGCTATTATAAGATTTCTCAAGTTGTAAAGAGAAAGCGGACTATGTAACAATAAATAGGTAAAATAAAAAATTCGGTCAAGTGCTAGTCGGGCTACTCACCGAGGGTTCCGTACCACACCACCACACAACACAACATATTAACTTACAAAAAAACCTTTTTTTCTCCGAGACCACTAGCGCACACTTGGCCTGTTTTTTATTATTTGTTGTTATACTCTAGAGTTTGTTCTATAATCGCACCAAGTTTGACGCTTGTATGTATTACCGTTTTTACAATAGAGAGAGAAGAAAAAACGTCGATAAAAACTAGTTTCTTGTTGAGAACCCCCCTTAATTTTTAACATTTTGAAAAAAAAATTTTTGTTAACAAATCCGCCGTAATAACGCATATTCTGTGAAAATTTTAAATATCTAGCTATTACGGTTCAAAAGTTACAGCCCTAAATAGGTAGGACGGACGGACGGACGGACAGATAGACAGACAGACGGACGGACGGACGGATAACGTAGGCTTAGTAATAGGGTCCCGTTTTCACCCTTTGGGTACGGAACCCTTAAATGTGTACGTGACTGACAATAATTTGACAGCTGAAACGTCCGAGAGATCTGTCGACCGGCTGTCAAAATGATTAGCGCGATGCCGCATACGTAGAAAGTTGAGCTTCGCAGGTGGTCCGATTGCGGGTTTAGGTAGCGCTATCAGGAGGGCGATTGCGCTAATTTAAAACATCCAAATTCAATCCAAATCCCATTGCAATCCAATTGCAATAACGATTCAATTCAACTGTGCTGAATTCCGCATCACGCTAAACACTATGTAACTGACAGCCTATAACGTCTAAGTGATCTGTCAAAACGGCTTTAACGGCTGTCAAATGATTGGCGGTTAACTAAATGTGTTAAAAGTTTTGGTTCGCTCGCGGTCCAATCATGGGTCGGTTGCGATTTATTTTGAGATTGCTCTCCTGGGAATATTGTAGACAAAGATACATTTCTATTGGCGTAGACGCTAGTAGAAATGACAGAATGTATGGATTTGACATTGGCGATCGAAATATTTTGACGTTTGCTTCCTCCACCATACGTCAAGTCCATACATTTTTTATGTTTTCTATTGTCGTTAACGCTAATCGAAAGATGCTTTGTCTAGGGGCCCTGTATACCTTTTGTTCTGTAGGCATATTTTGTTCAATGTGTCTTTACTGTTTGATTAATGTACATTATGGTGTTGTCTTGAGTAATTCGATCGTTTAATATCAAGGATGGACATAAAATTTTATTTTATTGTCCAATTATTCGAAAGAATAAATAAATCTCAGTTGAAATCTGTCCGTATAGGTCAAAAATGCACGGTGAGATAAATCGCTACCCCACATTGTTATTACAACTGTTAAGAGGATAGGCAGGCACAATTTTAAATTGGAGAATAGGTCACTTTTCCGACTGTATACAGGGTGTAAGGGACAGCCCTCCGCAAACTGAAACGGTGAACTCAGACCATCAAATTGAATAACTTTCACTATGGAGACTGCCTCAGGAAACGCGAAAAAAAATCAGCTGTCCCATACATTTGAGTCAGGTAGGTACGGCAGTTTTGTATGGGACAGCTGATTTTTTTTCGCGTTTCCTGAGGTAGGCTCCATAGAGAAAGTTGTTCAATTTGATGGTCTGAGTTCACCGTTTCAGTTTGCGGAGGGATGTCCCTTACACCCTGTACATATTTGTCCGATCCGCCCCCGCCGACTAGAGTGCGAAATAGACAAATGCAGCTCGGACCAATTTTATATAGAAAAAAACGACGAAATCAGCATTTCGTATTTTCCTGTTTCCTCCTCAAAAACTAAACCGATTTTAATAATTCTTTCAAGAATAATATGCTATCATCTATAAACCAACCATGTTTATTTACACCCCAGTGTTTCATGTGCCGGTGGACTTGCTGTGAAGACATACTGGTGGACTTGCTGTGAAGTCAAAGTCAAAGTCAAAGTCAACATTTTTATTCAAAATAATATCACATAGATAACTTTCTGACGTCATTTTTGATTCTACCACCGCTTCGGAAGGTGTTCCGTTGTAGAGAAGATGCGGCCAGAAACTCAACAACACACTTCTTTTAAACAAAACAAAATATACAAAGTACAAATATTGAATTACATAGTGTAACATTTGAAGACATACAAACCTTTCTCACCATTTCTATAAACTAATCGATCCATCATTGCATAGTTTTTGAACATCGTTCCTATTATACCATCCGTTCCAATGCTGGAATCATTTTGTTAAGCTAAGAATAAATCTCGATAGTTGGTTACATTATGAATTAAATCATTCGCAATCAGTTGTTTTACCATCTTCTTGTAAACTTTAACTTGCATTTGCGTTGTATACAGGGTGTTTCATAAGTAACAATAAATATTTGAAACTCTTAAGGGGGTGGTTTAGACCGTCAAACTGAACAACTTTCTCTATGGGACCAACATCGAAATCGCGAAAAAAAAAATTTATTATCCCGTACATAATTTAGCTCTAGTCGATTTGTTGAGTATGGATCATAAATTTTTTTTTTTCGCGATTTCGATATTGGTCCCATAGTGAAAGTTGTTCAGTTTGATGGTCTACACCACCCCCTTAAAGGTTTATTTGTATTTTTGTAACACCTTGTATACACCGGCTGTTAAAAAAAACAAAATATTCCGACGCAAATGGCGACCTACAGAAGATCAACCTTCCTACCTTGACATTCAATGTATGTATGTATGTATGTGTTTGTTATCTCGTAATGTGGAGTACTTGGACCGGTTGCGAGTTGTCGTGGATGGCGTTATAGGAGATGTCGCCAAGAAATATAAAAAGTTACGTGTGAATTTATCGTTGCTTTTAAGGCTTCCGCACATTGCAGCGATATTATCGAGCGATATTATCGACAGCGATATCGCGACACCTTACACACTGCAGCGATTCCGCGATTCGCGTCACGCATGCGCACACCACTGAATGTAGTAGAAACAGATTGCGTCAGGTTGCGATAATATCGCGGCAGTGTGTGGGATCGAGCGCGTCCCCATACAAAATGTACTGAGAACAATTATCGCAAAATCTCAGCGATATTATCGCTCGATAAAATCGCGGCAGTGTGTAGGATCGCGCGCGTCCCCATACAAAATGTACTGAGAACAATTATCGCAAAATCGCAGCGATAATATCGCTCGATAATATCGCTGCAATGAGCGGAGGCCTTTATACTTCGTTGCAAGATCAAACGCGCCGCGCTAACATCACGTAAATAATCATTTCTTGTTTCCCGTAGTCCTACTGAAATGGTTCTACTAGTAGTACCAAAGGCAATTAATTTTGCCCGTAGTTCTACCAGTCGAACCACGGGCAATTCACATTACGTGTGGTTTGACCAGGGACTGAACTACCGAAAAATACGTCATACCGATAAATTCTGGTTAAAGAAAAATTTCAATACCGAAATAAATTACCACCGGTACCGGAAAATAAACGGTATTCTTAAGTACCGGTACCTATCCTTTATGAATATATGTTTTCTTTGACAAATTGCCACGCTGCGCTTCTATCATGCTTCAGTGCTTCAAATCGTTTCATTCGCTACGTGGCAGCAACAATGGCCAGCCGCGTTTTTCATTACGTACGTATGGTGCCCAGGTGACCACTAACTTGCCTCCACCAACACGCACTGGGCCCGCGTGGTGGAGTATGGCCCGCTCCCTCTCACCCTTATTCGTGAGAGGAGGTCTTTGCTCTGCAGTGGGATTCTACAGGGTATAACTTAACTTACGTATACCTTTAAGATAATGGTACGGTACCTGTATAGCATTATGGTTCCGTTACGTTTTTACGGTACCGGTAAAGTGTAAGATAACGGTACCGTTATGCCTAACCTTTATAGCATTACGGTACCGTTACATTTTTACGGTACTGGTACCGTGTACCGTAACCGCATTTCCCTGAGTTCGCTGTACTACGGGCAAATTTAATTGTCCGTTGGTTTTACTATAGTATAATCCTCTTTGTTTGTGCGTGTCATTGTGTACTTTCAACTTGCAGTAACATAAGTGCCCTTGTCATCGAGACGGTTTCTACCCGGTCCAGCGCCGGCTAAGCTTGTTCAGGAGCACGGTTTGTACCCGGCGTGTACCGGCTGTGCCATATCATGGCAACATCGTTCGTATTTTTATCTGAGCACAAATTCTACTCTAGCAAATCTACGGGCAAAATTAAATGAAGCAGAAAAAAAAATAGGCAAGTACTTATTATTGGTTATTATATTGCATGAACCGGTTCGTTTATTCAGGCGGCACCTGTCAACGTAATTACAGACACACAAATATTCTACGATACACTTCTGCTGCACACGAGTTACCATTATAGTATAAGAGCTGATATGTAAAATTATATTCAGAAGTATTATTGGCGATAGATAGGCAAAGCTAACGGCCCAAGGCACTCATGCAAGTCACTAGCTGAAAAGAGATAGGATTGTCCAATACTCCACCGACAAGAGCTATTAAATGAGATGCTGATAACTCGCGATCGTTAAAGAAGTGTTCGCAGAACAAACCTGCAAAAAAATTCTCAACTAGAACAGACATACAAAAAACGGCCAAGTAGATATTAAAGAAACATAAATTGAAAAAAATCCCTACTCATATTTTAATAATTATGTCTGTTGAAATCACGTCACGGGAAATTGTAAATCGATTTTGATGCGGTATACTTCATATTTAATCGTATTATCCAATAACAAAACTATAATAGGTATTTATTGTTATCGAGCAAGATAATTAGCGTAATTCCTAAATAATACTATGGGAGGCGGGTGCATAGCAGACGAAGGCAAATAGGTACTATTATTATCTTAATCTGCAAAGGGCGTCCACTGTGCAGGTCTTTTTACTTCGCTCCACGTTTTTTTATTCTCTTCAATTTTACGTTATATCTGCTCCATCTCTCTTTGCTGTGACAGTGATGAACGTTATGGGTTGAACTACACATGGCCGCACGCGATCGCACTTTTCCGTCGCTCCATCCTTTTCTGTCACTTAGGAACGTCATTTGCTAGAGTGTTCCGTCTATTTTATATGCTCTAGCAAATGTGTAGTTCAACCCTATGTCGATCTCGTGCCAAAGCCAGTTAGCAAACAACAAAGCCAGTTACAAATTAAATTCTGTTTTTAAATAATTTTTGACCGTCATTTATTATCGCTGCCAGCTCTGGGACTACAATGATGATCGTCGCCCACGATCTCTTCCTGCATCGACAAACAGAGCTGCATTCTTTAGGTATTTTAGATTTAAACATACTTTAAATTCTGTTTATTTCTTTTATTATTTGTTTATTAGTGCAAGTATTTCGTTATTGACATTTTATTTTTATTTATTGTTTTCGATCAGTATTGGACTTGTGGACTATGAAATATCGAATGAATTGGTTGTACTTTGTAGATAACCTACAATAAAATACATAATATTGGTAACTATTGGTAAATATTATGTAAAAATAATTCACAAAATATAACCGATCCGAAACCAACCAGAATTCATGTTTTTTTTTATGGACTTGGAATAAAAGTGCATCTCTAATTCTGCTGATTCCGGAAGTTGTCGCTTGATAGTAAAGTTAAATCAAGCTTTATACAGGGTGTTTCATAACCTAACAATAAATTTTTAAAACTCTTAAGGGGGTTGTTTAGACCGTCAAACTGAACAACTTTCTCTATGGGACCAACATCGAAATCGCGAAAAAAAATATTTTATATCCCATCCCATACATATTTTAGCTCTAGTCGATTTGTAGAGTATAGAACATAATTTTTTTTTTTCGCGATTTCGATATTGGTTCTATAGTGAAAGTTGTTCAGTTTGATGGTCTACACCACCCCCTTAAAGGTTTATTTGTAGTTTTGTAACACCTTGTATAGGGTCCTTTTTAAAATTATGACACTTATTTAAGGGGATGATCAGACTATCAAACTGAACAACATTCTCTATTGCACCAACATCGAAATCGCGAAAAAAAATCAGCCCCTCCATACAAAACTGCAAACCTACTCAAGACAAATGTATGGGACAGCTTTTTTTTTCGCGATTTCGATGTTGGTCTCATAGAGAAAGTTGTTCAGTTTGATGGTCTGATCATCCCCTTATTTAACCGATTATATATTTTAAAGAACTTTCTCTAGGGCACCAAGGTCGAAAACACGAAACAACTTTTACTATGGGTGCAAAAAGATCGTAGCCAAAAAAATCTAATGTTGCATACATTTGAGTCGAGTAGACATTTAGGTTTAGGAACAACAGAATTTATTTTTTGCTACGATCGGTTTGCTCCCATAGTAAATGTTGTTCAGTTTGATCGGAGATGCCAATGATTTCAAAAATGCTAACAACATTCCTAGATCACCTTTAGAATCCACTAAAGCTCCACAAGGCCACAATAAACATACAACGTAGGTGTACATACATACATACATAATTATCTGCACTGTCAATCGATCTACAATTTAAATGCGGCTTGATTCAATTTATCAAAGTTAATTACCGCTGCGTTTTCATTTAAGGTGACGAGGTATGCCGATGACTAATACTGTGCGTAGGAATTTAATTAATGAATCGAATATAACAATTTGAGTAAAAGATAGGAATGTAGTGACGAAGATAGAGAATGATATGTTGTGATGGGTTAATTTTATTTATTGTGGATAAGACAACAGACAACCATAAGACAACAGACAACCATAAGAATTCTTCCTTCTTATGGTTGTCTGTTGTCTTATCCACAATAAATAAATTTCTATTTCTGGAAGAAATCGCTTTTAGTTCTAATTATAAGACAACTATTTTTGTTCCCTTAGGTTTTTTATTCTGTTTTTGTTGCTGTGAGTTGTTGGTGTGCAAATAAATAATATTTATGTTATGTTATGATGGTT
Organism: Agonopterix heracliana; assembly: GCA_963693445.1. Taxonomy (NCBI): domain Eukaryota; kingdom Metazoa; phylum Arthropoda; class Insecta; order Lepidoptera; family Depressariidae; genus Agonopterix; species Agonopterix heracliana. The sequence continues at coordinate 3,093,373 of OY856334.1, forward strand.
TGGTCATAAGAAGATAATGGATGAGAGCAGATTGTCGAGGGCAATTTATACGCTATATTTTGGTTAAATTTTGGTGCAGGTAATTGGTTTCTGAAATAAGGGTACGACGTATCCTATTGAAAAAACAAACTATCTGCACCAAAATTTTACCAAAATTGAAGAAAACTGAACAGATTTTATCGAAAAATCTGGATAGTTGGTTGCAGATAGTTGGTTTTTGCAATAAGGATACGAAATCGGGTCGTATAGGGTCGAAAGTGTATGAATTTTGACATTAGAAGTTAGAACTCAAACTTAAAAAAAGTCTGTCTCATGGTATTTTTTTTACGTACGTCGCCTTAAATCAAGGAGTATAATTAACACATATCTTAGGCCTATTTAGTTGACCATTAAGTAAACGGCAAACGTCCCTAGGTCGTTTGTTAAATGTTTCCTCATGCGTTTGTTGTTAGGTTTACTAGGATAGGTCTTTTGTTTTAAACCTAATCAGATGGGCCAGTGATCTCCGGCTTTAAGTAGTAGGTAGGTACAGTATCCAGCTAGGATTAATTTATGGAAATCATTGAGGCACTGTTACTTAATATAACCAGACTTCATTTGTATGGAGCGCCCCCCCCCCCCCCCCTCCTTAAGACTGGCCTCTGATTTCACCTCAGGAATAGAAGATGTTTTTTTTTAAATTACTATTACAGCGTTGCTCAAGGAGCAGTTACTGGTTTCTCCCCTGACGGAAAGCGTCAAACGTCGTCCCGCTGCGCTAAACAAAGTTGCCGCTTTCCTCCGTCGAGGAGAAAAATAGTATACTAACCTCGGTGAGTAATCTACTGTTACTGCGGACTATTGGCGGGACCACGAAGGGTCTACTGAGCCAGTGAATGAACCCAGAGGGCCTCGGCATAGGACGTTGTGCTGGCTGAGTATTGGGTAGCGGGGATCGGTGAGAAGCTTTCTGTCGCCCCGTTTCGTTGTTGCTTCCTTTCACAGGGCGACAGATCAACCTACCTATAGTTGAACTCTATGTTCATGGTCATAAGGTCCAACTATGGGTGGGTTGATCTGTCGCCGTGCGTACAACCATTATTAGGTACGTTTTATCTTAACTATTATAAAACTGTAACTGAACTGTGTCTGTACATTGAAGATATTTACAAAAAAAAGATTACGATATGGTTTTTAAATATCCCCGACTCGAAATCAACCTTTTTTAGAAATTTTGTCTGTCTGTTTGTCTGTTTGTTTGTGTGTTTGTTTGTTTGTTTGTTTGTTTGTTTGTTTGTTTGATCGCGCATCACGCAAAAACTACTGAACCGATTTTGATGAAACTTTTTTTGTTTGATAGCTTATGATCTGACTTAAAATCTGGTATATAATTTGTGCGGACGAAGTCGCGGGAAAACACTAGTTAAATTTATAAAACCAAAAACACGACGGCCTTTTAATAGTTTAAATTTACAGTCCGCTAACAGACCTTACTGGACTCATAATTATGTATGAAACGACCAATTTTTTTTAATACCTATGTCGTAGATAATTATGTTTATTAAAGGAATAACATATCAAAAGGAAAGGATGGAGAAAAAACGGAAAAACTGTATTGAGACAATACAATGATTTTTAATTTAATTTAATTTAATTTAAAAGCACTTAGGCTCCGTAAAGAACGTTTTCAGTTTGATGGTCTGAAACATCCTGTATTTAAAATTCTAATAAGAAAATACCTAGGTGTAATTTTATCATATCACTAAACAAAAACCTTTAATATGCAAGAATGCACAAGTAAATAAGCAATTATAATGACAACATTCCAAAGGTTTAATTTAATACGATTAGTGAAATGAACCCGAATAGGAATCGAACTTAGGACCGCGCCCCGCTGAGGCATGCGGAAGCTTGACTTAACACCTCGTAATGAGCTCTGATTGCTTATGGTAATACCATGTATAATGTTATCATATTGTGGTAATTAGGAGGTAAGGCAGTGGTGGATGCGGTATGTGAAACTATAAGTAATATAATGTATGTATACAGTTAGTTAGTTGTTCAGTTTGATGGCCTGATCATCCTCTTAATATGCTGACACTTTATTAACAACTTACTCTATGGGACCAACATCGAAATCGAGAAAAAAAAATCTGCTGTTCCATACTAAACTGCAAACCTACTTGAGCCAAATGTATGCAACAGCAGATTTTTTTTGCTCAGTTTGATATTGTTCAGTTTGATGGGTAGAGTGTGTGGTTTAAAGGTAAAAGACCTCCGCACATTGCAGCGATATTATCGAGCGATTTTATCGAGCGATATTATCGATTATATGCATCGATTCCGCGATTCGCGTCACGCATGCGCCCCACTACTGAATGTAGTCGAAAGAGTTGCGATAATATCGCGGCAGTGTGTGGGATCCAGCGCGTCCCCATACAAAATGTACCGAGAACAATTATCGCAAAATCGCAGCGATATTATCGCACGATAATATCGCGGCAGTGTCTACACACTGCGATCGTGCTAGTCCCCATACAAAATGTACTGGAAACAATTATCGCAAAATCGCAGCGATATTATCGCTCGATTAAATCGCAGCAATGAGCGGAGGCCTTAATACTTTTCCTAACACCCTTTAAAGGTTGAAGGAGACAAATTAGTCAAATGTAAAGTGAGCAAGCTAGTGAGAGCGGTTTCGCACTACGACGTCCGATCCGTCAGAAAAGTATGGATTTTGATGGATTTCAACAGTCACATTCATGTCTGCCTTTGACCATACATAAATAATTGAGTGTTGGTCAGATTGGTGGTCATACTAGTCTGGCCAACGCGAATTTTTTTTTCCCGTTGGCCAGATTCATTTGACAGCTGGAAAACACATTGAAAAAAGTACAATCAAAGTAAAAACAGTAACTGACCCAATCTATTTTTAAATGACAGCACAAAATGACACAAAATGATATTTTATTTTTAATATAACTATATTTTACTAATAAAATTAATAAGTAATAAAAAAAGTTGAAATAAAAAAAAAAAAAAAAAAAAAATTATTAATTAAAATTAATTATTTTCATTAATAATTAATTAACATTCCATACTTTTTTTTACGGATAGGACGTATTGAGAGAGGTAATTTACCGGAACCAATCAAGACAAAAAATGCCATAAGATATTTATGATGATAGAAGGCTATTGTTATTTACCACATCCAATTCTAACACAAACTCACAAACGTTCTGACATCTCAGTTATCTTACAGATAAACCTTAATAAGTTATGATTATGTAGGCGAGTACGAACGATATAAATAATCAAGTTTTTACACTTATTATTGCTTGTAAAGTAATTCCAAAAAAGCTTTTGGTATCTGTAACAACTTATTCATGCATTTTATGTGTTTAAACTTTTATATCACAGTTGTAAAACAGTTGTAATAATGTTGTATTCGATTCTGCATCATGTCACACATAGTCCACGTGTCTACACCATGTAGAACTGTAGACCCTATCAATAGGACTTGTAACTAGTAGGGATACCATATGGTAACAGGATTATTATAATCAGGATTTGTTCTGAGATTTCAGGACTTTTGGACTCTTCTCAGCATTGCGGCCGGATATTGCAGATCTCAGGAAATCTCAGAATATATAGAATTTTCAATAAAATACAGTACATTTTAAGTAAACAGTTAAATAAACAAACTAAAATAATCTTCCTAATTTTGCGAAAACCGCGTAATAATACGAAAAACTTTACACAGGAAAGAGAATAAAACTGAATAACATCGTGAACTTTGAACCCTTAGAAAAAGTATTTATGTCTAGAATGAGCCTCACACTTGTTCCGTATAAAACAAAAGGGGCTAACTTTCTTAGGTTGGTGTGCGTGAGGCGCCATACTAATTATGTATGTGTGCGTGTATATGAATAGGGTTTTGGAACCAGTACTGGTTTTTTCGACGCTTTCGTAGCTTTGACTGTCTATCTTGATAATCTAAGTTTGAACCTATAATTGTAAAATTTAATTCAGATACAAGATTTTACACTGATCTTGTATTCTGATACAAGATTTTACTCTGCAGTGCGGTTTTTGAAAATCATACGAGCGGTTCGGCAGTAGAAAATGTCAAAATTACTATGAAGATTGTGCATCTTTCTACTGCCGAACCGCTCGTATGATTTTCAAAAATCGCACTTCTGATAGCTAGATTCAAAGTTAACTTATTTATTGCAGTTTTTTCTATTTCCTGTGTAAAGTTTTAGTAAGTCTTAGTAAGATCCACTATCTCGATCCACCAGTGGATTGAATAGCACGCTGAACTGAAGTTCACTGTGATCCACCATTAGGCTCAATGGATCCTATGATACTTGCATGTCTTAATAATATGCTTCACCAGTGGATCGAACATAATTCAGGGAGTTTGGTAAGATCCACCACTGATTTCAGTGGAACCTGTGATATAGGTACTTTATATAGGTATTTGATAAAGGCGATGATTTCAAAATCGGAAGTTGTTACAAAGTTTCAGACGATCCCCAAAGGAATTACGGATGAGAAATTTACAAGGTCGTTTTAAATTATGCTGACGGTTTTATAAGTGGATGATCAGACCATCAAACTGAACAACTTTATCTATGGGACCGACATAGAAATCACGAAAAAAAAATGCTGACCCATTCATGTAGGTTTGTAGTTTTTGATGGAACAGCTGATTTTTAGCGTTTTCGATGTTGTTGATCCCTCAAAGAAAGTTGTTCAATTTGATGGTCTGATCATTCCCTTAAAGGACAGCATTATTAAAAAACATGCTAGATTATAAGCATTTTTTTGTCCTTTTAAACGGCTTCATTGTCAACTCCTATTATGCCAGCTTCAATCAGACCAATACATTCCACGAACCAGCAAGAATCCATGAATGGTTAGATCTATAATCGATTAATATCATATTTTATTATCCATAGAGTAGTTTATTGACATTTTTGTCTTATCTATGGACAGTAATAACACCTTAAAAGCGACTGGATTGAGGCAAAACTAAAAACGATATATTTCTTTATTGTCTGGTATTTTCTGTGGCAGATTATGAGGTCGACAAAGATTGTAATTAGAGTGTCAATAAAAAGTTAACTGTTATATCCTGTGGGACCCCACTACTGGGCAAAGATGAGATCTTTATGTTGACTTTCTACAGTCAAGAAAAACCTACTGGTCCTATTAGGGGAACTAAGCGGTAGGTAGGACCAACAGTCTATAAGGAATTTCTTTATGAAAATATCTTATACGGTCGCAAAAATTTGTCTCTTTCCCAAAAACAGTAACGTTCATAGTTACAAAACTCTTAGTAAGGTCAACACCTCTTTCATGGGGCACTGTATTGCATCATCACCATCACAGCCTATATACGTCCCACTGCAGGGCATTTGTAACACCATTGGCTTTTCGGTGAAGGAAAACATCGTGAGGAAACCTGCGCATGCTTCAATTTCGAAGCATGTATTGTACCCACTGTCCATTATAAGTGGCGACGGGCTCACCCCCCGTCACACTGGACAGACTACGGGTGAAACGTGGATGCTCTGAGGTTTCAGAAGATCTCTGACTACCCCCTCGGGGAATATAGTCGTGAGCATATTATGCTTATGACATTTTCAACTGCTGAGCTCAGCGAATGAGTTTCAAAAATCGCGGGAAACAACTTGTACCTATAAAGTAAAGATTAAAAATAGATAGAGATAGACCGTATTGGTTTGACTGTACCTTAAAGAGAACCGACTTGCTCTACAATTATAGAAATAATTTCAATTTTAAATTAAAAAAAATAACTTCTTATTTCCGAAGAAGGCTCGTCGCTAACGAACTAATTAATAATGATTTTAGTTTTATCAAATCTAAACTTTACTCGCTTCAAATAAAGTTTACAATCCCTTGTATTTCGATAAAAAGTATTCTGATAGTGACAAGAGAAAATAAACTTTATGTTCGATAACTTAAAAGTGTAAGTAGTTTGAAGTTCAAAAGTCAATTAAAATTAAAACTGATTTGTCACTGCCTTTAATAGTAACACAATGGAAAATGCGCTTAATTACTTCATCCATAAAGTCAGTTTTCAATCAAAATCTTAACTATCATCAATTAAAACTTTTTTTTCCAAGTACCAAATATGGTTATTCCAAGTTTTTAAAGGGCAGAGTTAATGAGGAATAAAATGACATGTCTTCATTGTACGTGATGCACGAAAATTGTGTGACCTTGCACCTTAATACAGGTTGAAAGCTGAGCCGGTACCGGCACCTTAAATGGATGAAATCACTCTGTAATTTTTGTAATTTCGAATCAATCACACGTCGATGGATATCAAATGTGATCGAAATCACAGGAGAGGCATTTTTTGTTCGGTATATTTTCAGTATTACCTACTCGTTTAGCAAAAGACGATCCCTTAGTAGAACATGTGCACAACATAGAAATATTTGACCTATTGTAGATTTTTTAGAATATAGGTCATTGACGTAAAATACTATGAACGCTGGGTCCACGGACCTGAAAGAAATACGGACCGAGTATTGCACTAAAAAGATGTGAAGCATGCAAGGTAATACAATCTCGTTTGTTCTACAAGGAACCTACACTCACACAGATGCACTAGCTCTAGGCGCAGGTCCGACAACCCGTTACCTTATGTACCGCGTGACAGCACGCACACAAAAGAAATGGGTGCTTCACTCAAGATTAGATGACACTACGTTCTTTTAAGTCTGTGGCTGGGTCTAGTACAAATTCTCGAAAAAAGTGTCCGAGATAAAGTAATAATTGAAAATGCTGAAATTCTTTTTCATTTTGCTTGCGTAGTTTTTACCCCCTCGCGGTCAGTCGTGCACCGCGCGCGCTCGCGTGCGCGTTGTCTACCGTTCAAACAAAGACTACCGCGTAATTAGGTCTCTTTATACGTTTTAGGTCTCTTTTGGTTCGGACACTTTTGAGCGCGGACCCATCGTCCAGTAGAAGTCAATGATATTGGTCAAATGCGGCAATTAAAAAAAATGTTGCAAAAATCTTGTGATTTACTTATACAAGGTGTTACAAAACTACAAATAAACATTTAAGGGGGTGGTTTAGACCATCAAACTGAACAACTTTCACTATGGGAACAAAATCGAAATCGCGAAAAAAAAAATGTGATGTTCCATACTCGCTACAAATCGACTAGAGCTAAAATATGTATGTGATAACAGTTTTTTTTTTCGCGATATCGATGTTGGTCCCATAGAGAATGTTGTTCAGTTTGACGGTCTAAACAACCCCCTTAAGAGTTTTAAATATTTATTGTTAAATCGCGAAAAAAAATATTGGATATCCCATACATTTATTTTAGCTCTAGTCGATTTGTAGAGTATGGAACATAATTTTTTTTTTTCGCGATTTCGATATTGGTCCCATAGTGAAAGTTGTTCAGTTTGATGGTCTACACCACCCCCTTAAATGTTTATTTGTAGTTTTGTAACACCTTGTATAATATGTCAGTAAAAGATGCACATAGCAAATTCGCTCTAGTTAAAAAAGGAGATCGCTACTTATTGCTGTCCTTATCGACGTAGCCACTTTTTTGTTCTACGACGGCTGTCTGACTCCGGAGTCAGACATCTATTTTCATACAAATTGTATAGGATTTTATGACTATCGCTGTCTCATACGCGGTTACACTGATTTTACGTCTATCAGCGTAAGCGAAAAATACTTCGCCTATGAATTTCACAAAAAAAAATTCATATTTTGCGTTAATTTGTTGACAACTTGTACATAACAATCTGTATAGCACACTATCATATTATCGTCACGCACTATAACTTAAGTATTTTAATATAGTAATTAGTTAATTACTGAAGAATTTGTAGCCAATACCTAGATAATTATTCTGAAGCAATATCTGTATTCGAAGGGAGGATTGCCCAGCAGTGAGACAAGAACGTATCATCTCTTCATCTCAGCCGACAGACGTCCACTGCTGGACATAGGCCTCCTCCAAGGATCGGCACAACGAGCGGTTCTGCGCTGAACTCATCCAACGTGTTCCCGCCGCCTTCACCATGTCGTCGGTCCACCTTGTGGGGGCTCACTACCTACCCACGAACTCTGCCTCAACCTCAGAACGAGGTCCTCGACTCATCCTTGATGTATCCTCTAAAATCTCGAGGTTCCTCCACTTGGATAGAGTAGATCAGTAGAGGACTTAGTAAAATGGGTGGAATTTGAAGTAGCCATATACAGGGTCCTTAATATGCTGACACTTTTTTAAGGAGATGATCAGACCATCAAACTGAACAACTTTCTATATCAATCAATCTACTCTGGAGTGCGATTTTTGAATCTCATTCGGTGAGCTCAGCAATTGAAAATGACAAAATAACTATGGAGATATGCAACTTTCTACTGCTGATTTGACTTTCAAAAATCATACTTCAGGAGTGCGATTTTTGAAAGTAGAATCAGCAGTAGAAAGATGCGTATTTCCATAGTAATTTAGACATTTTCAACTGCTGAGCTCACCGAATGAGATTCAAAAATTGCACTCCTGGTTCTTGTTGAAATTGTTGTGTTTTTGTTTTTGGTCATTTTAATGTTATGCTAAATAATGTTTTACTGTAATTTGTGTGTTCCCTATAATTGTATTGTATCTTGCCCTTGTGTTTTATGTTAGCTGTGGTAGCCTTTAAGTAGATGAACACAATGTTTGCCTAATTTTATGTAGTCTCTTGAGTTTGTAATGTGATTCATCTATTGGTAACCCAAATAAATAAATAAAATAAAATAAATAACAATATCTAATATCTTTGACATTGTACAAATACCTAAAGTCTGGCCCTCTATGGTCTGGCCCCTAGCCAAGTTAATAGATCACATATGACATTTGTCAGTTTTAGCTTCATAGTGAGGTGACCTGCTTAAAAACATTGATTAAAGTGAATGAATCGATACGGATTTCAAACATATGTGAATTTATTTATATGTTAATATCGCAGTTTGTTGGAACTAAGTTTAACATCGATTTTTTGGGTAACATCCATAGTGTTAAAAAAGAAAAAGGGTCCAATGACGCAACATTGTAACGACGTTCAGTTTTTTAGAACAGAAATTGTTTATTATGTTTAAAATGGTTTATTAGTGAAATTAAATCGTAAAATTACCTTCTTTGGTCATTATTACAATAAATATGTAATCGTAATTTAAAAAAGTAAAGCAATTGTGCAGTTCTAACTTCGATAAAATTAACAATATTCTATATGCCCGCCGGTAACAGGTTACGTTTGATGAAATATCAATAGATGTCAAATGTGATCTATTAAATTGGCCTGACTTTAATACCTATACAGGGTGTTAGGAACAGTATATTTAACCTATAAACCACATACTCTACCCATCAAACTGAACAACAGCTGTCCCATACTATAAACTGCAATACCTACTCGACACAAACGTATGGTCGTTTTGCTTTCATAGTAAAAATTGTTCAGTTTGATGTAAATGATACATTTCCTTACACCATGTATAGGTATTAGGTATTTGTAGAATGCCAAAGATATTAGATATTGTATGAACAAGTCTCACAGTACAGTATCAAATGTACGACATTGACACGTAATCATTGAAATGTGTTATTTTGTTTAGCATCGATACCTCTATAAGTACTTGTAGATACGGTCAGAGACTATGAATCATTGTACTTAAGGTAATGATGATGATCAGAACGGTGACTGCTAATCTTTATAGAAATTAGAAAAGCAAACCAGGAATGCAAGTGTAGGTTACGTCTTATGCTATTACGCTATTAGACAAAGAAATAAGTTCAAAATTATTTTTTCACCTCACAAGCTCGGAAAGATTCTGTTTATCATTCGAAATCTGAGTGCAAAAGTGCATTTTATCCGCTAGCGTCGAAAGAGTTTTTGAAATTAGAATCTGTCTATTCAATATTTTTCTATACCGCCAATCCACTGAAAATGCTTTATAACTATTTCATGTCACTGGCCAGCACGAAAAAAAAAACTTTAAAATGTTCTCTTTAGCAATTCACTTTTTTCCTCGCCGTTGTGAGGTGAAAAGTTGTGTGTTTCGCTCGGCTGCAAAGTTATTCTGCGTCTCGTACTTTTAAAACCTTCGCTAAGCTCAGGATTCTATTATTTGAACCACTCGCTTCGCTCGTGGATCAATCTTAGAATCCTTCGCTTGCTCAGGTTTCAGTACTCGCGCCAAAAAGCAACTTTGCAGCCTAGCATAACAAATAACTATTAATCCACAATCTCGGAAAGAGTATTTTTGCTCTTCGATATCTGAGTTCAAAAGCCATTTTTATCCTCTAGATTCTCTAGAGCAAGTAAATTGAATTTAGAACACCGTCTGCACAAAGTTAGTAAATTCAAAACAATATAATTAAACCTATTTACTTCTCCCTCCATGGTGCCGAATATATCATACCTACCAAGAAGATTGGAATGCTCTATAGTGGAGCACAGACTGCCTAACAAGACGTGAAACATGACAATACTTCTTTGTGGTCGGTAATGATCGTTCTTCTCCGTTGTTGTTTTAGTGACGTTAACTTTGTCCCTTTCTAATGTATGTCTAGGCATAACGTCACTCAATTGTCGTTCATGTAATTGTGACGTCATTGGAATAGAAAGGGACGCACGTAAAATTGGAAATATCGACGACGGAGACGAACGTCAAATTTTCTTGTATCAATGCTTGTAAGGAGGAGTGCTATCCTTTATGATTTATATCCATGATACCTACATTTTTTTTTTGCCTGTAGCAATTTCCTCGCTGAGGTGGGATGAAAGTTTCGTGTTGAACTCGAGTGCAATTATTATTCCCTCGTGCTCTTTTGATTCCCTCGCTAATGCTCAGGATCCTAAATTTTGAGATCCTTCGCTTGCTCGGTCATCAAAATTGAGCACGCGGTTAAAAAGCAACTTTGCACTCTTGTATAACAAATAACGATTATTCATTTACCGACATTGACCTCCTATACTAGACCCACAGTGTCATATAAAATCTTAGCAAATTTTTGTGCACATTGACGCAAAAAACCGCACAAATTAAGTATGCATGCTGCTGGTTATCACTAATACGTTGTATTTGATTCATAAACATAGTCGTATTTCGCTTGTTAACTGTCAGCTAGTACAAAAAAGAGCTCATCCGAGCTCTTTTGGTTGTGCCAATTTTCGAACGTTGATTGTGAGTCTTGTTTGTATAATATAAAATGTCTATGTTTCCGGATAAAGTACCCGTTGATGTCTTTTGTATGGAAAAAAAGTCTTATTGGTGTTCACCCTTTTAACCCTTTTTTAACCGACTTCACAAAACTTAGGATTTTTATATTTTCTCATATGTAATATGAATCCAGTTTTTGTCACGATGTTTTCCTTCCTGCATACGCTGAAGAAGAAATTCTGATGTGTATGTGAAGTCTACCAATCGGCAGTGGGCACGCGTGGTGAGTGCCCATACACCCTCCCTGAGGGTAGGCCTGTGCCCTGCGGTGGGACGTTTATAGGCTGTTGATGATAATAATATAATAGTGAGACGACCCGGTTGGTGTAATGGTTGCCACGCCAGACTGCCAAACGTCCTGGAATCGAATCCCGGTTCGGTTATGGATGTTATAATTATGTTTGTGCCGTTGTTGTATGGTTCCCATAACAAAAAGCCTAAGGCTTACTTGGGATCATCATCATCATATCGTATGGAATTTTTTTTGTCTTCCTGCTTGGATCCAGGGAGGTTCAAATTTCGAGGTCAAGATGTTTTAGCCAGTCTTCCGCTGCCGGGGTTAACCTATGGACTAGAACGATGGTTAAATCGTTCTAGCCTATGGAGCTCTTCAATACCACCGGGGAAACGGCGCAGGGTGCACTCATTTCGTCGATATTTCCAATTTGACGGCCCGACAGCACAGTCTGTAGTGAACCTGCCTGCTGTGCCGGGGGTCGCGGGTTCGAATCCCGTATGGGACAAATATTTGTATGACGAATATGAATATTTGTACCCGAGTCATGGATGTTTGTATCTATATATGTATTCTATATCGTTGTCTAGTTATCATAATACAAGTCCAGGCTAGATTCTGGAACTTTAAATGTGACTAGATAATTTGTGTGACACTGTCCAAGATATTTATTTACCACATGGGTGAGGGTTTGATCAGGTGCCCCGCAGTCGCACATCGGTGACTCCCTCAGGCCCCACTTGTAAAGGTGGGAGGGAGTTGGTCCTTCCATGGTTAGTTCTGAACCGGTTCAGCTTAGCCCAGGTCTTCCAGTCCTTATCAAATCCAGCCGGTTTGACAGTCGGGTCTCGCACGAGGTTTGCATGCAGATGGTCAAAAAAGCCCCAATCTGACCGCCATGCACTACTAATATCGTACTGGGAGTGAATTCGGTCGTCGATCCAGATAGGTGATCTGAAGACGGTAAGCGGAAATTGACTCTAGCGTTTTCCTTATAGGCATGGGGATTGCGTGATTCTGTTGGAAGCACTTTTTCCATTCTTTGGCAGCTGCTTTATTCCTGCGTAGCTCCGGTGGAGGGATGTGCGAGAGAACAGGAAGCCATGGCAGTGGGGTTGATTTAATTGGGATCATTACAATGTATGTGTCTGAGAGCGTTATTTAAAAAAATATATGAATTTTTGCAATTAAACTATTTGACATTTAAAAAAAAGTTATATGTACAAAAAAGTTAAATAAAGAATTCATCTCGTTGAAATTACTTCACTCATTCGTAATAGACAATAGCTATGCCACCTTCCTGGTAAGATCCCACTGCAGGGCAATGGTCTCATGAATAATGGTGAGGGAGTCGACCATACTCCACCATGTCGGCCTAGTAAGGTGCGATGGGGTAAGATCGTGAATGGGGTAAGAACATAGAGAAATTACACGCTCCCCTTGGTAGAGATGGTGTAACAAAGTGTGCACAGTAACCACCAATTGTGCACTAGTTTGTACTGCGACCATAGAGAAATTACACGCTCCCCTAAGCTTTTTGTCTCCCCTCACCCGTCCCTCACCCCCTTTGTCGGCGACATAATTTTCTATAGAAACAAGCCGATATGCCATCTCCTCTTACTCCATGGGTAAGAACGTATCTTATGTTAAATATCTACCGATTCTGTGATTATTTTTTTATACTCGCAACATAGCGCGAGACGTGTTTTTTTCTACTCCTTTCAGTCCGCATCGGTTTCGTCGTGTCGATCGTCTGTTATGGCTGGGCGTAAGATTGGACGCTCAAAACGAAATAACGAAGTTCGAAGAATCGGATGTTTTCTTTTTATAAACCTTGAGTTCTTAACAACATGAGTGATGGAGTTGCTTTGTGGGTCTGCTATTGGGCGGTCACGTGCGCGTCGGTTGCCCCATCCCCGGCCTACAGTGGAACTCCAGTGGTGGCTCAGGATATTGTTATTTTATAAGAACAACCCTTGAAGTCACCAAAATATCAATATAACCGTACAACGTCAAGCACTTTTGCTATAAAAACTCGACATTGGCAAAATCATCATTAACCAAAGATGGCAGCCATATTTTTAAAAATAGAATAGAACATGAGTGATTTTAGAGGGTAGTCCGTTCTTTCGCCAACATCGTCCGATCTTTCCCATGTATTTTTAAATGTTATGTCTATACTTTAAACTCCCGTAACACAGCAGTCGTTAAATCTATGCAAACATGAAAATATTTTTCTGATAGGTTGTTTATTGATTATCAGATTCTACTTTATTTTATTACGCTAGTTTATATAGATTTTGAGGAAAAAATAAATTGCCAACTTCTTATGAATGCTAAAAATCATCCGAACTTACCCCAACGCACCCTACAGAATGGTACCATACCATACCATAGTAGTACTATACGGGACAGATGCAATCCCAAAGCAACACCAGGAGTGCAATTCTTGAATCTCATTTGCTGAGCTCAGCAGTTGAAAATGTCAAAATTACTATGAAGATATGCATCTTTCTACTGCTAATTTAACTTTCAAAAATCATACTCCAGGAGTGCGATTTTTGAAAGTCAAATCAGCAGTAGAAACATGTGTATCTCCATAGTAATTTTGACATATTCAACTGTTGAGCTCACCGAATGAGATTCAAAAATCGCACTCCTGATCCGAAATGAAATAAAATACCTATCCGGTACTATCTGGCACCAACTGCTTAGTGTGCCTACCGAAGCACGCGGACGTGCGATATGAAATACCACTAAAAGGTACATCCAAAATTGGAGCTCCGCTACGCCAATAAGCAATGAAGACCGTCAATCAATCAGTTAAAATTCTATGAACATGTAAATACTAAATCAAAGAAGACTTACGAATATATCAAGCAAATTGAGCGGAAGTGTTGGGAGCCCAAGCAGCAAAACAGATCGTGACTAAATCAATTTTGCCTTAAATATACCTAAACTTCGCATTAACCAAGGCAAGCTTTGCTGAAGTCTGTATTAATAAATTCAAGTTGTCTTAGTTTTCAGAAATACCGACTTAAGGATTAGTTAAGTTAAGTAGTATTAACTTTGCCTTAAGTATGTCCACGCGAAATGCAAACTTAAGCATAAAGTTACTGAAAACAGAATTAACGGAGATATAGTTAAATTTAATAGTGTTTAGAAGTATTACTTAAGTTCTACTTAAGGCAAAATTACCTAAAGTTCGCCTTAAGTCTTCCTAAGGTTATCCAGGTCAACCGGTTTCTTTAAGTCGTTCCTTTGAAATTGCAATTTAAGTGGTTGTTTACTTAGCTAATGCTTGTGTCAGTACCATCAGCCTTAAAGGGACGTTTTTAATAAAAAGTAACAAGTTAGTGCTACAATTTGTGTTTATAGAAGTAACATTAGCATAATTAAAGTTAAGAAAATTAAGAAATTTTCTACGTCGTGTAAGAAAAATGTGACCGCAAATTCTATTCATGCCGAAGATTGTGCAGTAAATGTTAATCCGAGTAGTCCGAGTACAGCCGGTGCAAGTGACTCCTTGTTAATAGATCCTTGTTAACAGCGTTCAAAGTTTACAGTCTGTCTATAAAGTCGTGACCTAATAATTGTAGTATCGTGGTGTTGCCAGGTTATGCTTGATTTTGACGTTCTTGCGTGGAGACAGCGCCCAAATTTTTGTCAAGACTTTTTAGACAGACTGTATCATGTTTGCCAGCACATCCACCAGGCCCGCATCGGTTGATGAAATCATAGAAGACACGAACAGCGAACTTGAATACGTAACTTCATCAAAAGAAGAGCGTGATTATAATTTTTTAAAGTGTGGTCTATCTCCCATAATATACCACAACGTACAATTCATCAGGAATATGAAACAAAAATAATCACGAAAAAACCAACAGAATAATACGCAAAATAGTAGATTCATATTCTGTATAAAAATGTCAACTGTTTCCTGTTACGTTACGGTTCAAAAGACACATTTCTTCAAAATTAGGAAGGCCATAACCGGAACGGAACCTTTGCGTACGGAACCCTAAAAAATACAACTCTTTACATGTTTATGTTGTGACTGAGATACATAAAGTAGATACAAATACGACGCGTTACGTCAAAAGATTCAAGATTTAGAGTGTAGGCCTGAGGTTACCTCAGTTTACAATTATTTATATACATAAATGCCAAATTATAATTATCATTGTCCTTAGGTAATACATAAGTAGTACCTACTTACTTACTTTGAATCACTTGTTTTTCTTTAAACAAAAAACGAATTGTTCAATCTTGCATTGGCCTTTTGTTTTCAGAAATCACAACAACAATGACAGATGAGAAGAAAATAAAATATCCTTCGAATCAGTATTTATCAAGTACTAGTTAAGGATGACTTAAATCGACAGGGTATTTACTTGTATTATTTGAAGTCACACTTCGGTATAAGTTAAGTATAACATTACTTGAGTAAGTAAGCAATAATTATAAACACATTTAACTGATCCTTTACTATGATTTACCAATACTGTATTGCTTTTACTCGTACTTAGCACATGCAATATAGATTTAACGCCATTTTGAATGATCTGCAAATTTGAACATGTTTTTTATTAAGTTTAGTCTTTGTTATTTTTGGCACTCTCTTAATTTTACACAATTTTACATTGTTTTGCGTAACGAAATCATCATTGATATTTAATATTTAATTAAATTTCGAAGAAAAAGGAAAAAAAACTGTTTTTATGGTTTAATTTTTTGAATTTTTAATACAATTACTTTGTAATTTTTGAAGCCCGCCTGTTTTCTAAGAATATTTGTCCATTTCACACGATAAACGAATGTGCGTTTAAATTTTTACATTACGTATCGACGAAATAATGCATTACAAAATAATAATAACTATCAGAGCCATTTTGTTTATCATTCATCATAGAATATTAAGTTGGAAAATGTTACCACCATAACTTATCTTTACTGTATCTACGTAAAGTATAATAATATATTATGAAGGTAGGATGAAATTTCAAACCAAAAATTTTTACTTAAGTTTATCTACGAGAAGTCAACTTTCCTTAAGTCGTACCTAAGTTTATCTTAGTTTATCTTTAAAGTAGTATGAAGTCTATCTTAACTCATTCAGTACTCCATATGCCCACTTTTGCCTAACTCTGCCTTCTAGTGTATCTACAAGATATCTTGAGGGACGGATGGTATTACCTAAGTCAATAACCGAGAATTTAGTTATTGAATGAGAGATATCTACAATTCAGACTTAAGGAAAGATTTTGCGGCTTGGGAGAGGCCGTCCGAGGAAAACATACCATGATCAAATCAATGATCTTTTCCGAAAAGGACAAGTGCGTAGCACCCTCAATCGACAGAAGTGCATGAAGAGATGTATGAATGTGAATGAGGCTAAAGAGGTGTGTCAGAGTCGTAGCGTGTGGCGGTCCGTGGTCTCTGCCTACCCCCATGGGACAATGGCGTATGTATGTATGTATGAAAATACGGCATTCCTCTCTATAGATTATAAAAAATTAAGTCGATTAAACAACGAGTTAGGAAAGTAGTTTTGGCAACGGGAATTGTGATTAAACTGTTTTTCATTTAACTAATTATTACCTGTTGATTATTTTAACAAAAATAATTATTCTTGTTTTAAATAATGTATAATTAATTGTGATTTAACTGTTTCTTATTTAACTAATCAGTACCTGTTGTTTATTTTAACAACAGGAATCATTTTAACCCGTTTTAATTATTGCCTAGTTGTATATTTACTGCAATTTTTAATAGGTAAAATCGTTTAACTAACTTTTCTAAAAAATATAATGAATGAATGAAAATAATTTTTTATTCAACTCAAAAACTCAAAAAAATGTATTCAAAATAGCAATACAAACAAAGAAATATCACATACCTAGATAGATATATCTTTATGATGCATTTTTTTTAATCTTCCACGTTTCTAGAGAAGATGCGGCCAGAAACTCTTTTTTCCTAGTAAAATAAAACCAAAAATAACAAATTATTATAAAATTAATGAAATTATTATTTTTAAGCTATTTTTATTTTAGTTAGTTATATTTTAGTGTTATTTAATTTTAGTTAGTTATATTTTATTGTTATTAGTATCCTGTTATATCAGTTAGCCATAATGACAAAATTCTGTTTATTTAGCAATTTTAACATTTAAACCATTTGTTTCAAATAAATTTTCTAAATTACCGAATTAATTACATTTTTTATATTAATTGAATAAAATTGGTGGCGGGCTCCTAGAATAGCATAGTTTCATATAAGTATCTCATCTTTCTTTCTTTTTCCTTTTAATTTCTATTGCCCATTATTATGTTACATAAAATACTTTTTATTATGTGACTTTATAGTTCTTTCTTTTCTTCTTTTCACCGTTTGCATCTAAATAATTAAATTAAATGAATATAAGTTCCTATTCGAAAACGAAAATAAACCAATTTCCCTAAGAAATATGTCGAAAACAAAAACAAAATGTTTAGTTCTCCTATAAAGGGTGTAAGAAAAAGTATCCTTTTTGTTCTGACATGATTGCTTTCAAAGTAAAAGTTGTTCAGTTTGATATTGGTTAGAGTAGGTATATTTTTTAAATGTTAATGATACTTTTCCTTACATCCTGAAGAAAAGCGATCGGCTGATCCACCCTTTTTTAGAGGAGGTCCAAAAAAATATCTTTTTTCGACCCATCTTCCTTAGGGAAAGTGGTTTAGTTTCGCTTTCACTGTCTAAAAAACGCAAATTTGTTGCTAACTAAAAGTTACTTATAACCACAGACTTAGGTATAACAGAAGTCTAGTGTGCTTATAATTGCTAATTAAAAGTTACTTATAACCTCAGACTTAGGTATAACAGAAGTCTAGTGTGCTTATAATTGCTAATTAAAAGTTACTTATAACCACAGACTTAGATATAACAGAAGTCTGTGCTTATCTTAACTATTATAAAACCGTAAAACCATAAGGAACAAAAAAGTAGCGGTTCACTTCATATAAATTCAAATGACACTCGATAGCGCGATTTAAATGACGTGCAGTGCCATCTATTGACAAAATAGTGTGTTTGTTTGTTTGTTCGCGCATCACGCAAAAACTACTGAACCGATTTAGATGAAACTTTTTTGTTTGATAGCTTATGATCTGACTTAAAATCTGGTATACAATTTGTGCGGACGAAGTCGCGGAAAAACACTATAACTAATATTCCCGTTGATGTCTTTTGTATGAGAAATTTTGTTTGGTTCCTCATTAATAAATCTATAATATTATCTGCCTTTTCTTCGATTCTATAATAACTATGAATCTAGAAATAGCAATATAAAAAAAACTGATACCCCAGTATAACCTTCAATGGCTTCACATTCTACCTGCCTAAATCAACCTTAAGCGCGCTCCATACAAACGAAGTCAGGTTATATTTTCAATACTAACCATGTAAAAACCAATGATTTTTTTCAGAATCAATCTATAAAACTAATCTCTATGCTTGCATGTTGTCAGATTTTCGTTTTTAAATGTATAGGTAGTTTTAAAGTTACATATCCTCAAAGATTTCTATACAAATCTTAAATTAATCCTAGCATTAAAACTGATATAGGGTCCAACTTAATATGCTGACACTTTTTTATGGTAATGATCAGACCATCAAACTGAACAACTTTCGAACGTCGAAATCACGAAAAAAATCAGCTGTCCCATACAAAACTGCAAATCGACTCGAGCCAAATGTATGGGAGAGCAGATTTTTTTTTCGGGATTTCGATGTTGGTGCCATAGAGAAAGATGTTCAAATTGATGGTCTGATCATCCCCTTACAAAAGTGTCAGCATATTAAGAAGGACTCGGTGTTTTAACGAAAATAGGACAACATAAAAGCATAGAGCATTAGTTTCTATATTGTTTCTGAAAAACGTCATTGACTTTAATTGTATAGTATTGAAAATATCACCAGACTACATTTGTATGGAGCTTGCCAACGGTAATATACCCTTAAACCTTCCCGAATCAACCTTAAATCAAACTAAAACAAAGGGAGCAAGTTCTCGAACCCAGCGCCGCGCGCGCACTGTCTAGATCACTATAAAATGCGCGCGCGCCGCTACACATCATATCAGTCTCACTTCACAGTCGAGAGGATACTATACTACAATGTTCGCTAAATTGGTAAGTTTTTATACTTACTCTCTTCTTATAATCATAAATATAATATATCTATATTGAGCTCATGGGGTTTTAAAAGGTCTTAAGGCTCCTCGGTGGTTAAATTGTCACAATTTTTCAATCATGAAAAAGTGTCACTCAAAAGCTATTTTTGAACATATTTTTTCTATACTTTAGGTTCTAAATAATCCACATAATTTAAAAAAATAAATTTATAAGTGGCCCTTTTCCTTGATCAGGATCACCCGGAAATGATGTAAATTGAGTCCATAGATAGAAACAACTTGAATAATAACGACAATTTAAACTATATTATTTTTTACAGTAGTTAAACTAAAATTTTATTTACACAAAACAAATAAATTAGGATTACAGTAAAATAAACGAAAAATATCAGGGACTTATAACTAATTAAAAAACTATTTAACTTAATTAACTATTATTAAAAAACTCTAACAGAAGTTTGTCTGTACATTGAAGATAAACAGGGTCCTACTTAATATGCTGACACTTTTTTAAGAGGATGATCATGCCATCAAATTGAAAAACTTTCTCTATGGGACCAACATCGAAATCGTGAATAAAATATCAGCTGTCCCATACATTTGTCTCGAGTAAGTTTGCAGTTTTGTATGGGAGAGCAGATTTTTTTTCGCGATTTCGATGTTTGTCTAATAGAAATAGTTGCTCAGTTTGATGGTCTGATCATCCCCTTAAAAAAGTGTCAGCATAATATTAAGAATGACCCCATAATATTTGGAAGAAAATGATTACGATATGATTTTTAGGTGCCCCTGACTCCTTTTTTAGAATGTATGTCTGTTTGTTTGTTTAAAACAGCATCACGCAAAAACCACTGAACCGATTTTGATGAAACTTTTTTTGTTTGATAGTTATTATAACTAAAAAACTCTAGTATATAATAAAGGGTCAAAACGAAAATCTAAAAATAGCATTTTTCTAAAATTTCTCTAACTTTTTTGAATTGTGTGCTTTGCATTCTGTCTTTCTTAGTGTGTTTTGCGATTTGATGTAAGAAGTTTTTAAGTCCTTTTACCGCTCAGTGCCATCCTCATTACAAAATATTGTGTTTTTCAATCTGAATTGCATACACCCTTAAAAATGTGTTAGTACCAAATAGTGGTGTATATAGGGTCCAACTTAATAATTATGCTGACACTTTTTTAAGAGGATGATCAGACCGTCAAACTGAACAACTTTCTCTATGGCACCAACATCGAAATCGCGAAAAAAAAAATTGCTGTCCCATACAAAACTGTAAACCTAGTCGAGCCAAATGTATGGGACAGCAGATTTTTTTTTCGCGCTTTCGATGTTGGTGCCATAGAGAAAGTTGTTCAGTTTGACGGTCTGATCATCCTCTTAAAAAAGTGTCAGCATATTAAGACGGACCCTGTATAGGTGTATAACGTGATTGGTATGATAGGATAGGATGATTCAAGATTTTATCTAACTGTCAAACGACAAATCCTTCAATCAATGAACAAAACTGAATTAAACATGCAACATTGATAAATATTAATTCATAATTACATATTCATATCACACCTGTCTGTCCATATGTCTTAATTATTAACCTTGCGCCCACTGTGTTATTTATTACCTATCAATTACGGCTTAGTTACTGTACTCGTGTGTTTGTGTTGTTTTGTTTTTATATTGTTATATGTACCTGTTATGATTAAGTTTGTACTGTTGCCTGAAATAATATTATTATATGTCTTACGTTTCGTAATCACGGGCAATTAAGGGGGTTGCAGAGGGAGTTGCACTACACTAGATGGCGCTCGGGAGCATCATTCCTGATTTTATCACATTTTATTTTATATCTTCGTAATTATGTTATAAATTGCAAATGTTAAGATGTAGAATGTTGAGATGCGTAATCTAGACTTTCTTAACTATTTTTCCATATATAAAATATTACTTTTGTTAATACCGTCTACGAATGTTATACGCTTTGAATATTTAAATCAATGGTTATACGTCAAAGTTTTGTATGAAATTGATTAAAATTAAAATGTATATCAAATTCGTATGAACAATAAAATTACTATAACTTGTAGCTAGATCAGTAAAACATAAACACAAGTGCCCGCATAATTGAAAATTTTGATTGAAATCATCACAATTACGAGATATAAAATAAAATGTGATAAAATCAGGAATAATGCTCCCGAGCGCCATCTAGTGTAGTGCAACTCCGTCTGCAACCCCCTTAAGTGACTTAATTGTGGTGTTGTAATCGGCAAATAAGATGACATGTGTAGAAAAGGAGTGTGAGCCGAAATAACGGCTGAAAGATATGAATGGAGGAAGACTACATATTGCGCCAACCCCAAGTAGGGGCAGAAAGAAGAATAAGTCATACAGTACGACTAGGAACCCTGCAAAGTGACTCCAAATGAACCTTATATTTTCTAAAGATAGAAAAAGATCCTTTTTCTTTAGATTAAAGTTGGAAATTGATTGACGAGCAATCTTAGGACCGATTTATTCGTAGTAGGACCGGGTGTCAATGCTTTATGCGCGGAATCAATCGACTAATAGAAGCGGGTAATTTTCGCTGCGCAACCGTATTATAGGTATGAGGTATCCTGATTGGTTTGGACTTAGGTATAAACTTGGTAAATACGTATGATCCCGAACGTAACCTTCTGTTATGAAAGCTATACATACATACATATAACATCCAACCGGGATTTGAACACAAGACCTCTGGTTTGGCAATCCAGAGTGGTAACCTTTAAGGCCTCCGCACATTGCAGCGATATTATCGAGCGATTTTATTGAGCGATATTATCGACAGCGATATCGTGACACCTTACACACTGCAGCGATTCCGCGATTCGCGTCACGCATGCGCCCCACCACTAAATGTAGTCTAAAGAGTTGCGATAATATCGCGGCAGTGTGTGGGATCGAGCGCGTCCCCATACAAAATGTAATGATAACAATTATCGCAAAATCGCAGCGATATTATCGCTCGATAATATCGCGGTAGTGTGTAGGATCGCGCGCGTCCCCATACAAAATGTACTGGAAACAATTATCGCAAAATCGCAGCGATATTATCGCTCGATAAAATCGCTGCAATGAGCGGAGGCCTTTATACCCGGTTGGTGCTGGTTTGAAATGATAATAAAAAAAATAGATACTATACTTAATGTAGGATCTATGTAATTTTCAAATGAAATCATATGTTCGATGAACGACGCTGAAGATCTCATTAGGTGATAAGACCGACACGCAAACGTTCAATGGCGTGTAAAACTTTGCAGATATTTGCATATCTAATTCTGGTTCCTTAGTTAGATTTTTTTTAGTAGTCGTAAAAGTGTGAAGCTATTTTTAAAACTTTGTGTAGGTACTTATATATTGTAACACATACATCGTACGTAAACTCAAGACTATTAATACTTTTAGGGGTAATCAGAAAAATTGATGCAACTACCAACTAGGCTTGTACGTTACTTATGTGACTGTCTGGTAGGTGGCTTAATCGGACGAAAGCATAGCCCAGGTTTGGTAGGTTGTGGGTTCAAGTTCCGTTCGAGACTTAATTTTTCAATCGACAACTTATAATTTGATTTGAAATAGCATAACATGGCTGTAACATAATCTATTGTTAATTATTGTAAAGAGGAAACATTTGATTTTTTGTTTGTTTGTATTGAACATGCTCTGAAACTACTGGACCGATCTGATAACTCTTTCAATATTAGAATGCTACATTATCCGTGATGAACATAGGCTAAAAAACGACCAATTGTGTGTTGGGAAGATTCTAAGGCGGTACGAAGTTCACCGCGATCATCTCATCATCATCATCATCATCTCAGCCGATGGATGTCCACTGCTGGACATAGGCCTCCCCCAAGGACCGCCATAACGACCGGTCCTGCGCTGCCCTCATCCAACGGTTTCCCGCCGCCTTCACCAGGTCATCTAGTCAATAAAAATTTAAGCGCTATGCAAAACTTTGATTCCACGTATGGTATGAGTTAATTTCTTAGAAGATATCTTAATTTTAATTTGTTTCTGTTTGAGTAACGAAGTTGCTTATTAAAATATTTTCAAAGACGTAAAATTAAAATCTTTCTAAACTTCCCTATACTACAAGAAACGTATTTTTTATGTTTTACAAGCGTTAAACTTGTTGTGATTGTAGTACAAGCTCAAAAGTAAAAAAACAAATTAAAAAATACGGTCAAGTAAGACTCGGGGTCGCGCTAATGTTCCAGGCTACTGTACTACTGTAACGTATATTACGTTAGCAAACAAACTGTGTTTTCTTTCATATAGAAGAATTTATTACAAATACGGTATCTTTACGTAAATTCTTAATTTTATTTTCCGATGTTGACAAAGTTACAAAAGTTTTAGAGAAATTTGTTGGTAAAGCTGCGTAAGCAAAAGCACATTGTAACGCATGTGCATTTGCGTACGAAGTTGGTAAGTATAAGTTATAATACATTTTACAGTCAACCTATTTCAAATGTAGGCGCATCGTAGAACCTTATCATAGAAACAAATAGTTGGTAGGTATTTAATTATCGGTAGCAATGTTATTCTAACCATTAAGATCATAAGCTTAGACAATTTATGTAAATCGCGGGCAAAGACTTAAGGCCAGGTTATCCCAGTGCAAGCGTCTCTTTCTTGCAAGCATAAGTTTGCAATTAGCCATCCCGCTCCACTTGAAAGCAGGATCACAAAAAAACGTGTTTTTCATCAATATCTTGATGGGTGTTTCTAAGTTCAAAATTCTACGGAGTTCACTAGAAATATTTAATGTATTTAGTTAAGTACAGTAATAAAAAGTTATATATCAGCAGTTTAATCATAGTATTGAAAAAACATAACGAAAAGGGGTAACTTTGGGATTTTTTTCTATCTATTAAACTTAATCTAATCGTGTAATTGAGAACGGTCGCCTATCAGCCAGATCCTTAAATAAGACATAATTGGTTTTCAGACTTTAAAACACAGTTTAAAACACTTTCGTTCGTGTTCAAAAAACGGCCTCGACGGGATAACAGCGTCTTAAACATCTTTTTTTCAAAAAAATCGCCCGTCTGCACTTTATCACGGAATTAAATCGTTTCACTCGATTTATTAGCGTCCCGTCTACATTGCTTCTAATCACGCAACGTATCAAACAGGGCATAAAACCGGTACGCCCAGACACTTGCGCACGCGCCTATTGCATTGTTAGTTGCCAAATATGCCCGGCCTCCACCCTAGCTGAATTATTTATACGTTTGTCAATCAATTGTTTGGAATGCTGATCTTGTACTCAGGATAATTTTAGAGGATTTGTTTAAACTTATACTTAGGTATGCGCAGCGCAGCGTGGGTAGGCCGCTAGGTAGACCGACAACCTGGTAAAGTCGGCGGGAACCCGTTGGATGAGGGCAGCGCAGGACCGTTCGTTGTGGCGATCCTTGGGGAGGCCTATGTCCAGCATTGGACGTCTTTCAGCTAAGATGGTGATATTGAGTTATGACTTGAAATTTAACCAGGGTCTTTCGGAATTAATTCACATTGTTTTAAGGGATGATTGGGCCATCTAATTAAAAAATCTGCCCCTGGGTTGTTTTTTATAAAGCAGAGATTTTTTGGGATCCCCTATTTGTACCCATATGTTTTAGATCAAGTAGGTTTTCAGTTTTGTGATGTAATGTTTTTTTGTTAAATACTTAGCGTCGGTGGCACGTTGCGGAGAGCTATAGAATCTCAATCTTGAGATCCGGGGTTCGAATCCGCACGGACCACATGCCATGTATCAATGAGTTTTTCTAACTTATGTACGTAATACCGACTGCTCTCAAACGGCGAAGGAAAACATCGTGAGGAAACCTGCATACGCTGAAGAAGAAATTCCGATGCGTATGTGAAGTCTACCAATCCGCATTGGGCACGCGTGTTACCCTGAGGGTATACCTGTGCCCTGCAGTGGGACGTATATAGGCTGTGATGATACTTATAGTACCTACAGCGATAATATAGAGTACTTACCCATAGAAGTCTACCGTCTAATCATTCCCATATCATATTGTGCAAGGACCTTTAATTCGTTAATTAAAATCGTGGAGTACACGACCAGGAGTGCGATTTTTGAATCTCATTAGGTGAATTCAGCAGTTGTAAATGTCAAAATTACTATGGAGATATGCATCTTTCTACTGCTGATTTGACTTCCAAAAATCATAATTCAGGAGTGCGATTTTTAAAGTTAAAAAAGCATAGAAAGATGCATGAGAACGCTTTTGTATGAGATTTAAAAACTTTTTAAACTCACCGATGACATTCAAAAATCGCACCCCAGTCCTCGAACGGGAAGTCAGAGATACTATCCATAAAGCGTTCAATTATTGTCCAAGCTGTGGTCCGAGTCTTGTCTAGCTTTACCTACTTACCTGTTTTCCTGTATTTTGAGGTGATAGTGTAGTAACTAGGTAAACTAATTTATTGCAATAGCTGATCTAGAAACTTGCAGCTAGAGCAACTGTTATCTAATCCGTGCTTTAAGCTATTAATTTACAACAGTAGGACTATGGTGTAGTAGGCACTTGTATTTATAATGTTTGATTGCTAAACTTTTCGATGAAACTTACAGAAATTTAGAAAAAAAAGTTTTTACTGACATCATATCTTGTAGAATAATATAGGTACGTAGAGTACAATTAGTGCGTTCACACACGATGACGCATTGACGCAGCGGCAGACGTCAGTCCGTCATTTGTGAAGCAAGGAGTTGTATGAAACCGCATGTAGAAGCACACACGGTGACGCATTGACGCACCGGGTGTGGTTCTATGGACTGATATCTGCTGCTCCGTCAGTGCGTCATCGTGTGTGAACGCACTTATTAATAATTCTAAAGCCTAATTACCACGAGGTACTTATTCGTTTCATTTTGTATGCCGGTCGGATACCATCTTGAAGGGATCAGAAATTTTTATATCGCTCCGATACTAAGTAACTCCCTTTTAAACCCAAGATCAGGTCAAGAAATGCTAATGATCATGCCCTTACAAAATCGTCAGCATTAAGAAGGTCCCTGTTGGTATACGTCCCACAGCATGGCCTGCCCAACAGACCGCCATTTGTACCCTTACGTTCTTTTTATTCTGTTTTTTGCTGTATGTTTTTGGTGTGCAAATAAAGAATATTTATGTTATGTTATGTAATGTTATCATAGAGGTTAAAATGAAACCAAGTAACATATTATTTTTCTTATCCCCAGTTCATCATTAGTGCCCTGGCCGCGGTAGCGCTAGCCCGCGAGTACCCGGCCGGCGTCCACCCCGCAGTCTGCCCTAACTACCCCTTCTGCGATGTAGAAACTTTGGCAAGGCACAGCCCCGACGGAACCCCCATTCCCGAGTGGGTCCGTAATCCCGGCATCCTCCCCGTCGCTCCAGTTGCTAACTACGCGTAAGTTTGGAAGCATTGGCATAGATTACGCAGGGCCATTTAAAATTTGCTTAAATCATAGACTATGCAGGGACTTGATAGACCATGCACGGGCTTTATAAAGTAGGTACCAGCACGTCTAGCGCTATTTCTCTTCTTGCGCGGGACTCGGCTTTATTCTATACTACTTGTCGCAGCAAGCGGCCGCTTTCGCTCTCAGAAAAGCGCGGGAACAGGTTATTTTCGATGGAATAGAAAGCTATTACCCACGTTCGCATTGATAATTGACATATTAAATTGCATTTTTGGATGGGCCGGCCGTCGGTCGCCGTCGGTAAATGTTTCTCAAACCTTATGGATGTTGTTTAATCCTGAGGTCTAATCCAATTTGTAAAATTTTCTTTATTTTTCCTCGCAAACATGTTGAAAAACGTTGTAGGTATTAAACGCGTGAGCGTTGGTTATTACTGTCTCGGCTATATTTACCACCTTCGCCTTCGGCTCGAGCTTGCAATCCAGCCTCGATTGTAATGGCTAACTAAGCTCACTTGTATCATATTAATTATTCTACCTACAAATTTTACGAAGAACGATTGTTTTTTCCAGTGCTGCTCCGGTCCACATTCCTGCTGCTCCGAGGTACCCAGCTGACTTCCCCGCAGCACTATGCCCCAACTATCCCTACTGCTGGTGATTGATGAAGAAATTAGCAAACAAACCGCACCGTCTACGATTTTAGAACGAAAAAACATTTCTTTTTTAATGTCATAGAATTTCTGACCGAAGTTGTAAAATGTCAATTGCTTTTTTCACGCAAAGATCTCTTGTGATATGCAACCAGTTCTACTTTTTATCCGAATTCGGATTTTTAGTAAGAATTCTGGGCGTTAAAAGATTGTTTTTTTAGAACTGAAACTTCACTGCCATACTCTTGTAAAAAAAATGTAAATACCTACTTATGATGATTTTTTTTCGTCTAACAAGCTGTGCTTTAAATGCATTTGGTTTTGTAAAAAAATGTGTGTAAAAATTGTAAATAAAAAACTACATTTTGAAAACGTAGTTTTTCTAATTAGGCCTAAAAGTCCTAAGATTAGGCCGGCCGGGTCCTACCCATTGATCTCTTGCAGGGTCCTCATGTGGACTGTTTTTAAGGGTGTGATAAGACCATTAAACTGATCAACTATCTGTATGGGACTAAAATCTAAATCGGAAGAAATAAAACGACTGTCCCAAACATTTGCGTCTAGTAGGTTTGCAGATTTGTATAAAACAGTCAACAACACAACAACAACCGATTTTTATTTTGTTTGGGTCGGGTTGTTCCCATAGTAAAAGTTGTTCTGTTTGATGGGTAGAGTATGTGGTTTAAAGGTTAATGATACTTTTCCTTACATCCTGTATACAGTTTTAATACTAGGATTAATTAAAGATTTGTATGGACGAAGGTACATTTTAACGAAAATCTGACTTCATACAATCATAGAGATTAGTTTCTAGATTGCATTAGGTAATTAAAATTTCAAGTAGTAGGTAATAATAACAAATAAGATATTTTTAAATTTATTAGTTACTCGTATTAGTTACTTACTTATATCAAGTAATAATTAAATTATGAACAAAATTAAACTAATGCAATACAACTTGAACACACAAGATAATGACAGAGTTAAGTAAAAGGTCCGCATTTAACATATTTTTAAAAGTCAACGCAGACAAAATCCTCTTATTGTAAATGATTAAGTAGTTACTTTTGGTGATATGTTTTATTAAGTTTAATTTGTAACGTTTCTTATTTGTTGTAAAGGTAAAAAATCCACTACATTTTAGTAGACACATGGGGTGAATATCCGAAACAGAAAATTTTAACGGCGTCGCTGAAAACGATAGTGCAGATGGCTGTTATGTTGTTGTGCTATTTTTTCTGGTAAGCAAATGTAGTCCTCTACCTCGGGCAACATAAAATTAAGCTAAGAATCTTATTTATAACATAAAAACTCACTATATACCTCCACTGATTAAGACATGACTCAGGTAGGTATCTACATATTTCCACGTCATCGATACAAGTACATCGGCATCGTAGGTATCTGTAGGCAAGGTGTTTTATTCGGCTCCGCTGGAGAGATTTTTGTGGACTGTAGTTTTCTTCTGGTGGCAGGAGTGGTTCGATGGAAAGAATAGTCTTATTTGCAGCACTGGAGATTTATGTGGTTTTTACACCAGGGTAAGTTACACGCACAAGCACCGTATCAATATGGAAGGGAGGAAACGGAAATACAACTTTTTTTAATTAGTTAGGTACTTTTTTTTTAATGATTTATGGCCTGGCTACAATGACCTTTGGGCCAAGTCTTCATTTTATGTTTGTGTAACTTCTCCGCAATTGTTCTTCCAGCATGATGGCCGAAATGATACGTCAGCTACTGTCGAGATTATCAAGACTGATGCCACGATTAGGAGCAAAAACGTCACCTTTAGAGCGCCCATTTTGTCTTGCGGAGATTCGTTCTCGATGAAACTGGATATTAAACTGTGTGGATGGTAACATAGAATGCGATATTTATACGAAACTTATTGCAAATTTTATCGTTTAGTTTTCCTGTTTACGATTTAACATAACAGGATTAAGGGGGCACCGACCCTATTGTGCTGCCCTCAATCGTATTTTTTTTATTTGTAAACAAATTACTTAAGCAACATTTCCAAAAAACATTGTAGTTAGGGAAGAGTAATTCGTACAGAGGAAGCATTCGTGCAGTTGTGATATCTACGCTATTTAATACGTTGACGCGTTCGTACCTACCTATTTATACGCGTAACTACCGCTCTTGGAACTAATGAAGGATCATCCGGAAGCCATTAAAAAAGAAAAAGCAGTTCCTAATGGCTCGATAGATGGCGTTGACGAGACAGGGGTGAGCGCCCTTGCAGGTAATAAAATACAAATGAAATAGTCAGAATTTGTGTTCATAAACGGATGCGTCTGACTGCTTTCTACTGCTGATTCGACTTTCAAAAACCGCTCTCCTGTAGTATGATTTTTGAAACTCAAATCAGCAGTAGAAAGATACATATCTTCATAGTAATTTTGACATTTGCTACTGCTGAGTTCGACGTATGACATTCAAAAATCGCACTCCAGGACTACAATGTGACAGTCTTGTTTTTTGGAAATGTTGTTTAATTGTATAGAAATTACAAAAATACGATTGAGGGCAGCACAATAGGCTCGGTACCCTCTTAATAGTTTTCCTCATATAGGTACTTAGGGGAAATTTGCCTATGAGGAAAACGATTAATAATACGCGCGTAAATAGAAAGATAGCTATAATATCTTATATAGAGAGCTATAATATCTTATATCTTATATAGAGAGCTATAATATATTATCGCGCTACATCACTTCGGCCATAGTCGAGGTTCTGGAGTGCGATTTTTGAATCTCATTCGGTGAGCTCAGCTGTTGAAAATTACAAAATTACTACCTGAGATACGCATCTTTTTACTACTGATTTGACTTTAAAAAATCGCTCTTCTGTAGTATGATTTTTGAAAGTCAACTCAGCAGTAGAAAGATGCGTATCTCCATACCGGGTGTAAGGAAAAGTATCATTAACCTTTAAACCACATAATCTACCTATACGCCAGTCACGGTAGACATAGAAATCGCCTTAGGTCGCAATTGATTGCACGGAGCTGTATTTTTGGAATGTTGTTTGGATATACAAGGTGTTACAAAAATACAAATAAACATTTAAGGGGGTGGTTTAGACCATCAAACTGAACAACTTTCACTATCGGACCAATATCGAAATCGCGAAAAAAATAAATGATGTTACTACTCTACAAATCGACTAGAGCTAAAATATGTATGGGATTTCAGATTTTTTTTTTCGCGATTTCGATGTTGGTCCCATAGAGAAAGTTGTTCAGTTTGACGGTCTAAACAACCCCTTTAAGAGTTTTTAATATTTATTTTTACTTATGAAACACCTTGTATAGGGTCCAACTTAATATGCTGACACTTTTTTAAGAGGATGATCAGACCGTCAAACTGAACAACTTTCTCTATGGCACCAACATCGAAATCGCGAAAAAAAAATCAGCTCTTCCATACAAAACTGCAAACCTACTCGAGCCAAATGTATGGGGCGGCTGATTTAATTTCGCGATTTCGATGTTGGTCCCATAGAGAAAGTTTTTTAGTTTGATGGTCTGAACATCCATCCCCTTAAAAAAGTGTCAGCATACTGTATACGAATCCTACTTAATTCTACGTAAGTACATCTTTTGTTTGTGTTGTCGCCAGTTGGAACGTGTAACTTAGTTACATCTACCTGCAATATTGCAACTATTGTTTAAATAGCATTACACTTTGTTTTGTACGCTCATAAAATCTAAAAATTATTATATTAGTAATAATTATAAGTATATTCTCATGTAAGTGAATTTGTATATTCTTAATGAGAAATAAAGATCTTAAACCATATACCAGCAGTAAAAAACCAATTTTGCAGCTTCGTTCCTCACGCACACTAACCTAAGAAAGTTGGCCACTTTTGTTTTGTACGGTAGAAGCGTGCGGTGCTATCTAGACACAAACTTTATGTAAGGATCAAACCATGTCTATTCTATTCTATTTTTAAAAAAATGGCTGCTATCTTTGGTTAATGATGATTTTGCCAATGTCGAGTTTTTATAGCAAAAGTGCTTGACGTTGTACGGTTATATTTGATATTTTGGTGACTTCAAGGGTTGTTCTTATAAAAGAACACTATCTTGAGCCACAACTGGAGCCCCGCTGTCGAGCTGGGAGGGGGCAACCAACAAACGTGACTGCCCTATAGCAGATCGACAACGCGACTCCATCAAACCATGTCATTATAAAACCGTAAGCATAATAACAAGGACCCCCTACTTACTATAAGGTAATGATTTAAACGTTCAAAGAAAACAAAAACGAGTTTTTAAAACCAGCATCTCATTTAAATTAAAAAGAAATAACAGCAAATTTTTATGGCAACATTAATAAACCATAATCATAAATTGTACCATACTTGGTGCATCGCAGTTGTTTTGTATTTTTGTATGTAAACGAAATGTATGAGGATGAATAATTACTTGGCCGTTGTCGTTTCGTGGTGGTGTTAGTTCTTTTTTTTACCCTGCTGTGCGACGTGATTTTGGATTTTGGCTAGTCAAAGTCAAAGTCAATATAATTTATTCAATATAGGAGCTTGAAGCACACTTATTAAACGTCAAATCTTTTTTAAGCTACCACCGCGTCGGAACGTGTTGTCGCTGTAGAGAAGATGCGGCCAGAAACTCTACAACATAACACGACTTAAAACTATTACAATATAAATTCTTAAGCTGTTATGTACTGTTATGTATACAATAATACATAGTCTATCTAATAAAATAGTTGATACTTTACAGTAATGTAAATAAACTATAAGTTAGTGACCTCAGACCCAAGCATTTTGATCATTTAAATAATCATCCAGTTTATAATACGCTTTCTTAATTCTTACAGATAACATTTTTGATCTTAGTTTTAAACATGTTTTCGGAAAGATTCAAAATGGTCTCGGGGATTTTATTATAACAACGTATACAGTGACCCATGAAAGACGTGTTGACCCTACTAAGCCGAAAGTGCGGAGATATCAGTTTATTTTTGTTTCGAGTGTTGTAATTATGGACATCACAATTTTTTGGAAACAAAGACAAATTTTTTCTTACATATAAAATGTTTTCATAAATAAACTGTCCATAAACTGTTAAAATATTAATTTCCTTAAAAAGGTCGCGAAGCGAATCACGACAGCGCAAACCATATATTGCTCGAATTGCCCGTTTCTATCTATCTAGTATTTGAGTTAACAAATATAATATTTATAGTTCGGGCGGCGGTGACGAAGTCATATACCCATCGAGCTCATGAATAATTAAGTTTTCATGCAATAGTTTACTATTAGGAGATGCGAAAAAACTTGGTCGGCCGACCCCTATCCTGGTGGGTTTTGCGCAGGAGGGTGACTAGTAACCTCTCTGAGACGACACTAATTACCCATCGAGCTCATGGACAAAATTATGCTTATCCAATTGGTTTTAGTTAGTGTAACGAAGTACACTCGGTCGTCCGCCGGATATCCTGGCAGGTGGTGCTGGCCAACCAAAAATGGTGGTAAAATTTTGGAGTAGGTACTTCTCACCCATCGAGCTCATGGATGAAATGTATGCCAAATCAGAGATCATCCCTTTAATACAGTTTCAGCGAATAATGTTAGATCTAATATATGTACTAAATTAGATCATCCACATAAACATAGCTAGCTTTGACTTGACGAAACATTTTTTTAAAACTACAATTTTCGAAAGCAACGCCGCGGTGATTACTAATTTATTTTCTTATATAGGCACCTCTTAAGAGAACAGATTTTATTTCAGAAAGAAAAATTAATAGAACTCGAAGATTATTTTCGTAAAAGAATAAAATTCGTTTGGTATTTTTTGAAGTAAAATCAGACCCACTTAAAACATTGTACATCTTCGAAACGCTTCTTCAGATCCTCACCAAATTTTGGTAGGATGAACTCTGCAATACACTCTTTTGACCGATAAAGCAATCAACCAAACCAGTTTAGAAATGACGGAGTTATGACGAAATAAAATTTTTTTTGTTATATTGCCACGTATCGACACATTTTTTTATTTTTAAGTTTTTTTTGTAATAAGTACTTTTAAACCATACAGCAGTTCACGTTCATGCTAAAAGAACTGCATATATCAGGTTAATAATGTATTTAATTGGATGAACGTGGAAACGCATGATCTTACTTTGACAGATAAATCTGGTTGGCCGCCAGAAACCACCAGGCTTTGGCCAGGACGACCGATCAAATATTGAAGGTGAAGGTCTAACCTCTGATTTGGCATACATTTCATCCATGAGCTCGATGGGTGAGAAGTACTCCAAAATTTGACCACCATTTTTGGTTGGCCAGCACCACCTGCCAGGATATCCGGCGGACGACGAATCGAAGATGTACAATGTTTTAAGTGGGTCTGATTTTACTTCAAAAAATACCAAACGAATTTTATTCTTTTACGAAAATAATCTTCGAGTTCTATTAATTTTTCTTTCTGAAATAAAATCTGTTCTCTTAAGAGGTGCCTATATAAGAAAATAAATTAGTAATCACCGCGGCGTTGCTTTCGAAAATTGTAGTTTTAAAAAAATGTTTCGTCAAGTCAAAGCTAGCTATGTTTATGTGGATGATCTAATTTAGTACATATATTAGATCTAACATTATTCGCTGAAACTGTATTAAAGGGATGATCTCTGATTTGGCATACATTTCATCCATGAGCTCGATGGGTGAGAAGTACCTACTCCAAAATTTTACCACCATTTTTGGTTGGCCAGCACCACCTGCCAGGATATCCGGCGGACGACCGAGTGTACTTCGTTACACTAACTAAAACCAATCGGATAAGCATAATTTTGTCCATGAGCTCGATGGGTAATTAGTGTCGTCTCAGAGAGGTTACTAGTCACCCTCCTGCGCAAAACCCACCAGGATAGGGGTCGGCCGACCAAGTTTTTTCGCATCTCCTAATAGTAAACTATTGCATGAAAACTTAATTATTCATGAGCTCGATGGGTATATGACTTCGTCACCGCCGCCCGAACTATTATGAGCATGAACATACGTTCCGAGGCCAGCCGATAGCCCGGGGTCCTGGAGTGCGATTTTTGAATCTCATTCGGTGAGCTCAGCAGTTGAAAAAGTAAAAATTACTATGGAGATACGCATCTTTCTGCTGCTGTTTTGTCTTTCAAAAATCGCTCTCCTTGAGTATGATTTTTGAAAGGCAAATCAGCAGTAAAAAGATGCGTATCTCCGTAGTAATTTTGACATTTTCAACTGCTGAGCTCACCGAATGAGATTCAAAAATCGCACTCCAGGGCTTAGGTCCTACAACCCGCTACCATTTCGTACCGCGCGACAGTGCGTCAGCGTCAGCACACAAAAATAAATGGGTGCTTCACTCGTGATAAGATCGGTTTTTTTTCAGGTCCGTGTTAGTGCATGGGTTATTTTTAAGGTAGAGAATTGCGATTTTAAGGTAGGGCACTAGAACATTGTTTAAAACACTTTGATTTAAAACATATTTTATTTAGATCCTGTTTAAAACATCGTTTAATTTAAACAATTCGTTGTAAAAATGGCCATTTGTCCCAGCAATACATGTGTCCGTTATCGTCACAGACGTAGGCTTTCGTGTGCCTATGGGCTTCGCAGCAGTGATTCTTCTCAGCACTGGTTCCGCCGCACACATGGTCACATGCTACTTCCCGGGGCACTTCAGATACTTCCTTGACAATCGCGGCTGATGCTAATCCCACGATTAAGAGCAGAAATGTCACCTTGAGAGCGGCCATTTTGTTTTGCGGAGATTCGTTCTCTATGAGATTGGATATTAAACTGTGTGGATGGTAACAAAGACTGTTTTTTATACGATACTTGTAGCACATTTTTAGGGTTCCGAAGTCAACAAGGAACCCTTATAGTTTCGCCATGTCCGTCCGTCCGTCCGTCCGTCCGTCCGTCTGTCCGCGGCTTAGCTCAGAGACGCTTAGTACTAGAAAGCTGTAATTTGGCATGGGTACACATATTAATCACGCCAAAAAAGTGGTAAAATAAAATTTTGAAAAATATTTTTTTTAGGGTACCTCCCCTACCCGTGAAGTGGCGATGCAATTTTTTTTTCTCGTCTATCCCATGGTGTGGGGTATCGTTGGATAGGTCTTTTAAAAATACGGTGGGTGTGGGAAAACCATTTTTCGATTTAGGGATCCGTTAGCGAAATATTAAGCTTTAAGGTGCTAATTTTTGTTAGAGTCGAGTGTCCCCCCCCTCTGCCAGCTAAACGGTTGTTTCTAGATATGTGAAAAAATTCATGGCAGTAGTGTATATAATGAAATTAAAAGGAAAACTATCACCGCTAAGTTAGCTTTACAAGTTAACGAGTAAAGTCGACCAACTTAAAAAATGTACTTTTTAGACTTTATTAGCCGTCAAACCGTAGTATAAAACAAAAAGCCTCCTTCTAAGTTCGTATATTGTGACGGGCAACTACGGAACCCTACCCTGCGCGTGGCCCGACACGCACTTGGCCAGTTTTTTTGTTTAGTTTTCCTTTTTATGAGTTGTATTTTTTTATTTCTAAACAATGAAACAAGATTTCCAAGAAACAAGAATGTAACATTTGCATTGTAGTCCTGATTTGCTTTCAAATTTATCGCGTTATTGTCAGGTGGCAATATTTACTGCCTCATATATTAAACGTAGATACTTCCCAAGCGAGTTATTATAAAGAGATAAGTGTACTTTTTGCAACCATCAGCAGCAAGGCTGATTCAGTGTTTATGGGGTGTAGAGCATCTCTGTGATGGGGATGGGGATGGACCAGGAGTGCGATTTTTGAATCTCATTCGGTGAGCTCAGCAGTTGTGAATGTCAAAATTACTATAGAGATATGCATCATTCTTCTGCTGAGTTGACTTTCAAAAATCGTACTACAGGAGAGCGATTTTTGAAAGTCAAATCTGCAGTAAAAAGATGCGTATCTCCGTAGTAATTTTGACATTTTCAACAGCTGAGCTCACCGAATGAGATTAAAAAATCGCAAAAATCGCGAAAAAAAAAATCTCCCGGGGTGCGATTTTTGAATGTCACCGGTGAGTTTGAACGTTTTTTTAATGACATACAAAAGCGTTCTCATGCATCTTTCTACTGCTGATTTGACTTTCAAAAATCATACTACAGGAGAGAGATTTTTTAAAGTCAAATCAGCAGCAGAAAGATGCATATCTCCATAGAAATTTTGACATTTTCAACTGCTGAGCTCACCGAATGAGATTCAAAAATCGCACGCCAGGTCTGCCGGCATAACGTCAGTCAGTTTAGGAGTTACAGACATTTGAAGGTCAGAATAAAATTAAGGATTCAGCTGTAAGGCTGATCGTATGATATTATTGTAGTATGCACTGTATATATCTATGTGAACAGTACAAAAACTGACATGGTTCATCAGTCGGTTTAGGAGTTACAGCCGTTCATAGGTCGGACCTTTGAACGGCTGTAACTCCTAAACCGACTAGCAGTTCATGTCAGTTTTTATACTGTTCACATAGTTACAGTGCATACTACAACAATATCATATGATCAGCCTTGCAGCTGATCGTTAATTTTTTACTGACCTTTAAACGTCTGTAACTCCTAAACCGACTGACGTTATGCAGGCAGACCTGGTCCATCCCCATCACAGAGATGTTCTACACCCCATAAACACTGAATCAGCCTTGCTGCTGATGGTTGCAAAAAGTACACTTATCTCTTATACTAAGTCTTGAATGACCTCTGCCTCTGTCAAATAAAGAAACATAAAAAAATAAAGTCAAAACTTAAAAAAATACTACCTAGCTAATGTCAATGTATCGAGTTAAAGTGAGCTCGCCACACCTCGTATAAATTGTATGGTGGCTAATGTGGCTCTTTACCAAAACAATCCTTGCTGGAGTCACGTTGCAGGGTTTGCCCCGAACACTGTTGTCACTCGCGTGGTGTTCGCGCGGTTCGCGTTTCAGCCTGCCACGAGGCTCCACAATCCTTCTCAGTTGTTCTTACTCAAAAACAATCCTCGAGATTGGATAGATCCTCCCTCAACTCAAACCACTCGACATTGGCCGAAATGCGGTGCTAACGCACAAGCAATAATTCCATTAATTATAAACAAAAAAAAATAAAAAAAAACTATCCTTTAGATCGCCGAAAATATCTATTAGATAGGTACTTGTTCACCACTTCTGGCGGGTAACTCATTCAGAAGTCCCTAGTGAAACAGGCCCTAAGTGTATTTGCTATTTAATCCATGATGGAGCCACCGTTAAGTTAACCAAACGTTGAGTTTACAGTAGATCTGGAGGCCGATTGCGCTAATTTAGAACATCGAAGTTCAATCCTAATCCAATTTCAGTTCTAATCACATAGCAATCCAACTACTATTCAACTGTGCTAAATTCCGTATTGCGCTAAACTTGATTATTTACTATGTAACTGACCGTCTGAGCGATCAGGAGTGCGATTTTTGAATCTCATTCGGTGAGCTCAGCAGTTGAAAATGTCAAAATTACTATGGAGATATGCTTCTTTCTACTGCTGAGATGACTTTCAAAAATCATACTACAAGAGAGCGATTTTTTAAAGTAAAATTAGCATTGAAAAGATGCGTATCTCCGTAGTTATTTTGACATTTTTAACAGCTGAGCTCACGGAATGAGATTCAAAAATCGCACTCCTGAAACGGTTCTAGTGCTGACAAATGATTAGCGCGATACCGACTGTGTTAAATGTTGTGGTTCGCACGCGGTCCAACCACGGTTCAGTTGAGATTTATTTATTTATTATATTACCTATTTATTTATTTATGATTTATTTAGCGCTATTGCTCTCCAGAATGTGTCTGCCTATGCCTATGCTGTGTAATAATATGTTTGTTATTCTGAATAAATAATTTACTTACTTCTTTACTTACTTACTTTTCGGAGTCACGTTGCAGGGTTTGCCTCGAACACTTGTATCTTGCGTGGTGTTCGCGCGGTTCGCGTCTCAGCCTGCCACGAGGCTCCAAAATCATTCTCAGTTGTTCTTACTCAAAAACAATCCTCGAGATTGGATTGACACTCCCTCAAACTACTTGACACTGGCGAAATCTAACAAGGAAACGCCATTAAATAAAAATAGAATAGAATACTTACTTTTCTATGAGTGGCATACCTAGAGTTCACGCAGTGGGAGGATTTCAGCGGCCATCCGTTCAACGTGGGTCAACATTATGATTTTGAAGCGAGTAGGCGATCACAACTAGATGCCAAACGTGATTAACTTAGCCCTACCACCAGTGGCTATACAATATCACAATGAGAACGACGTGCTCACGTGCCCGCTATGTATGTGCAAGGAAGGATCTTCTCCAAGAAGTTTGGCTATGTTAGTCACCTATGTTAGTCACAATCTGTCAGGAACCATACATGTACGTACATTATATGGTACATACCAAAGAGATTTAACTTATTACTACTTATAGAGAGGACATTGGACAGGCTTTCATACAAAAAATGCATCCCGTTGTTTTACAATATTGAATGCATCATGATTCATGTCAGTGCGACGTGTCAAACTAGAACGACTTGTTACCCCCGAGGTAACAAGTCATGGATTACGATTTGGTTCGCGATGTCCTCTCTATAGTAATAAGTTTATCTCTGGTTGGTACCTAAGGAGGTAAATAAATTACATTACATGTTTTTAAAATCCTGGCGAGTCGTTGAAAAAGAATCGTCCATAAGATTTACGAGCGCAAGCTTGAATTAACGAAGCAATTTGTGAACTTACGGTGGAGTAATTGCTCTCCGCAGACATACCTACCTACAAAATTATGTATTAAGACG
This sequence comes from Agonopterix heracliana, assembly GCA_963693445.1. Lineage (NCBI taxonomy): Eukaryota > Metazoa > Arthropoda > Insecta > Lepidoptera > Depressariidae > Agonopterix > Agonopterix heracliana. The sequence goes on from OY856334.1 coordinate 3,133,004, forward strand.
TAATAGTAGGTGGAAATACCTCAGAGGCATCTTTTATTTTTCATTTTACGACTAGATTTATACCATTAACCGAAACTAAAGTCATACCTCAGTATTTTTGGATAGTTTATCTAGTGAAATCATCAACTGAATACACGATTGGAATTACTTCACAAGATAGAAAATCGTCACAAAGATGACGTATTTTCATGCATTTTTAAACATTTTTCTCGTTTTAGAAGAACTTAAAATAGTTTCCGATTGTTGGTATTTATACTCACATATTCACCATTAGTTTAACTAGTGCAATCATAAAAAAAATCTAGAAAAAGTACGTTGTTAGTTGTTTTTAATCGAAAATACGGCTCACGCACACACTTTTCGGAGCGCTCGGCAATCGCGTATAGAAAATATTCGTCGGGACCTATGGCCCCTTAATCAGTATGGATACTACTAATAACAATATTTTATAGTAGGTACAAGACATACAAAGTATGTGTAGTACTTTGGTTGATCGACTCAAGAACAGTGTGATAAGGGATTGGTGTAAGTTGAAGGATGATATTATAGTAACAAGGATTGAAAGGGGTATGCTTAGATGGTTCGGTCACGTAGAGAGAATGAATGAAAGAAGACTAACGAATGAAATTTATCAAGCAAAGGTGAGCGGAAGTGTTGGGAGAGGTCGTCCGAGGAAAACATAGGTAAATCAATGATCTTTTCCGAAAAGTACAAGTGCGTTCTCTATCGACGGAAGTGCATGAAGAGATGTATGAATGTGAATGAGGCTAAAGAGGTGTGTCAGAGTCGTAGCGTGTGACGGTCCTTGGTCTCTGCCAACCCCCATGGGACAATGGCGTGAGCTTATGTATGTATGTGTATAAAAAACTGCTGTTTCATACAGTTGAGTCTAGTAGGCGTTGCACTTTATTACCTACTAGTGTTTTCCCGTGACTTCGTCCGCACAAATTATATACCAGATTTTAAGTCAGATCATATGCTAACAAACAAAAAAAGTTTCATCAAAATCGGTTCAGTAGTTTTTGCGTGATGCGCGAACAAACAAACAAATAAACAATCTTTTCCGAAAAGGACAAGTGCGTAGCACCCTCAATCGACGGAAGTGCATGAAGAGATGTATGAATGTGAATGAGGCTAAAGAGGTGTGTCAGAGTCGTATATTGTTAGGATGGACCGCCCCAATTCTTCCCGTGGTTGTCATACGAGGTGATTAAGGGATTAAAGGTCTCTTATGCAGTGTTTGTGTGGGAGAAAGGCTAGCCACCTCTCACCACTTGACACGTCATTCCATCCTGAAACTTAAATTGCTAAATGTGAGCATTGCACAACTATAGAAAGTTGATGGTTATGACACTTTTCTTCTGACCACCCCGAAAGGTTTTACGGTCGTGAGTTTATGTATCTAAAGAAAACAAAAGTCATCGTCCTTTTTAATACCTATACAGACATTTTTTTAAGGGGATGATCAGACCGTCAAACTGAACAACTTTCTCTATGGCACCAACATCGACATACGCGATAAATAAATCATCTACTTATTCCAACAAAACTGCAAACCTACTTGAGCCAAATATGTGGGACAGCAGATTTTTTTTCGGATTTCGGTACGATTTTGGGCGATATTGGTCCCATAGAGATAGTTGTTGTTCAGTTTGATGGTCTGGTCATCCTCTTAAAAAACTGACAGCATAATTAAGAAAAACGCTGTATCTGGTATTCAGAACGATGGGAGGATATTATTGGGGTGGTCTCATTATTTTTTACAATAAGTAATACAAGTACTTAGTGCGATTTCAATGTCACACCACCCAGAATTTACAAATTAAATAAAAACCGGCCAAATGCGAGTCGGATTACCTATTCACCCACCGAGGGTTCCGTGCGCAATATAATTTTACTTAGGTACCAAAAAAATGGTTTTCTCCGGGTCCCTTAGCGCGAGCCTGACACACGCTTGGCAGATTTTTATTATAATTGTTGTTCGAGCCCGACACACACTTGGCACACGACTTCAATTGTCTATACTCCGTTCAGGAGTGCGATTTTTGAATCTCATTCGGTGAGCTTAGCAGTTGAAAATGTCAAAATTTCTATGGAGATATGCACCTTTCTACTGCTGAGTTTACTTTTAAAAATCATACTACAGGAGAGCTATTTTTTAAAGTCAAATCAGCAGTAAAAAGATGCATATCTCCATAGTAATTTAGACATTTTCAACTGCTGAGCTCACCGAATGAGATTCAAAAATCGCTCTCCAGGAATTAGAGCGACAAAATGTAAACAAAGAAACGTCACTGTCAAAGTGACATTACGTTGTCAGAAACCTTTGGTCCATTTTTTAAGAATAACATTATGTCGGCACGGCAATTAATAAATGGCGTTGACATTAAACATTTACTGTCCATCCATAAATAATAAAAACAATCGTGACAATTTGAATGAAATTTTTAAATTATGCCGCTACTCCGTCTGTGTGGGCTTTTTGTGCTATGCGTACAATCCACGCATAGCGTACGGACTTTCACAGACGCGTTTACGTTATTGTATGCAATAAAAATTCTTTTTCTTTATGCACTTTTTTAAAACGAACCAAAGGTCTAAAATATCTGATTGTTATATTTATATCTTATTCTGAAATACCAAGAAATAAAATATTTACAGTCACGCTTTCTTTTAATCTAAAATAAATTTTTGCTGGCGTATTTTTTAATTATTTTCCATACGAAGTTAACATATTATTTGTCGTAATCCTTTGCGAGTAAAATAGATCATAAATTTACTGTAATTCATTCCGGTGATAAGTTTTCTACAGTCTCGAGAAGGTATTTTCTACACTGGTATCAACGTTGTTTACATTTTGTCGCTCTAATTCCTGAACGGAGTTATAGCTATTATAGTTCATAAGATACAACACTTTACAGGTACTTAGTACCTACAGACGGACGGTCGGACAACGCAGGCTTAGTAATAGGGTCCCATTCACCCTTTGGGTACGGAACCCTAAAAACAATACTCGGTTCATTAAAAAAATATCTTCGGTCTATAATTTGCGCGGGAAATGTCAGGCGTCCCGCCATTTTGTAGTTTTTGCCTTCGGAAGATCACTCGTCGAGTCGTCGCCACCAGCGCGAGCGGCAGCGGCACCGCCCGGCGACCTTGGACTACATCCTCGTGATAATAGGGTTCATATTTTAATGGACAGAGTTCATGCAGTATGGAACCAAAAGCAATAAAATCTGCCGAGCTTATGCCGTTGCAGTAAGCATTTTTTGGCATAATGAGGCGTATTCTGACAGCTATTCAAACGTAGTAGTATACAGGGTGAAATCGATATCATTACCATCCTTTTAAACTAAGAGTCTACCCATCAAACTGAACAACTTTTACTATGGGAGCAAACCAATCGGAGGGTAAAAAAAATTTGCTGTCCCATACTAAACTGCACCCGCCGCCACTGCCGACACGACTCAATTGTATGGGACAGCAGATTGTTTTTGTTCCGATTGGGTTGCTCCCATACTAAAAGTTGTTCAGTTTGATGGGTAGACTCTTAGGCCGAGATTCAGAGACGATTTTTTTTTGGCTTAGTTCGAGCTAAGTAGGGTAGAAATGTATGGATTTTGACATACGGGAGTTCGAACTTTGACTTACAAATCGTCTCTGAATCTCAGCCTTAGTTTAAAAGGATGCTAATGATATCGATTTCACCCTGTAGATGGCGTTGACCAGAGAGGGGTCAGAAACCGGAAATTTAAAGCTAAAAAGTAAACAAAAATGCATGTCACTGAGTCAGACGCATCCGTTGATGAAATATAAGTACGTTCATGTCGTGGTGCTTACTTAAAAACACAAATTCTTACTATTTTATTTGTATTTGCAAGGTCGCTCGCCCCTGTCTCGTCAACGCCATCTCTCGAGCCATTAGAAACTAATTTTTCTTTTATAACGGCTTTCTGAAAATCCCTCATTAAGCCATATAAGTATAGCTTGGCCATAAAGTTATGAACGTGGTGACAAGTGGAACTAAAATTTGAGTATGGTGGTGTTGCCAGGTTATGCGTGCTTGCGTGGAGGCAGCGCCCTCATTTAATTTCTACTCTTTTTGGCCAAGCTTGTATACTTACCTACCTATTTCGGAATACTTGCGACGAACTTAAAATACCTATAGGTACTGCATTCAAAATAAGGACGAAAAGATATTCCGATTCCTGTATAGCATTCTGGCCAATTCTGATTAGCAAATAAGATTTATTTATGAGAAAGATATACTATCCAGCGTATCTTGGACGTTACTAAAGCTGTTCTAAGAATAAATGAGAGGAAGTGTTTCAAATCTCTGTTTCTGTAATTCAAAATGGCCTTACATTTTCGTTGTTATTTGGAATGGGGTATAGTTACTTAGTAAAAGTGCAGATCAGCCGATCGATTTTCAATGAGCGTTTTTCTTTTCTTTTTTAAATTTAGTTCCTAAAAAACTCGACAGATGACATGTTTATCGCCCATAGAGCCGTAAGCGAGATCCTGTCAAAATCTGGTCAAGTCTGTGCCTGCCTTTTTTTTTAATGCCAAGGGATCGAGCCCATTGAGCCATGTCAGGCGTAAAAGTTTAGAATTTTCGATTAAAATTATTAGTAAATAATGAAATATGTCATTAAAAGATGCGTTGGCAATAGTTGGCATCTTCTTAATAATCTTTTCACTCTTTACTATTTTAAAGAAACACTTTTTGAAATGTTGACGTTTCTTCGCACAGACCGTAGCGCCATCTATCGATCCCCTAGAAAACAAAAATAAAAACGCTCATTCAGAAAAATTCTCGTTTCTCGACTCATTTTCCTTAAGGAAAGTTGTTCCTATTTATGGTCCGAATACACCCTTAATGTGATAACAGTAATATTCATAAAACAGGGCAAATGCAAGTCGGGCTACTCGCGCACTGAGGGTTCCGTACCACACCACCATACCACATAGATTAGTTTTCTCCGGAAACTTTAGCACGAAACCGACTCACACTTGGCCGGTTTTTTATTATTTGTTGTTAGGTATAGGTAGGGTAGACCCGGGTTAATTGTAACACGGGTTAATAGTAACATTGGCGATATTTCGGTAACTAAACAAGGCAAGGATGTGTGTGTACAAAGAGGCGATGGCTATTGCATGTCCGGACCTACTCTCCAATTGCCGTGTGTGCAACGTGAAGGTGTCTTGTGTTACAGAGGAATGAATTTTATGTGCGGTCATTATAAATATTTTCGATCAATTCATTACGTTGTAACTTCTGAAATAATCCATGTTTTAAACAGATTTTACTATAATACGTTGTAATAAGAACTAGAGAATGCTACAGATGATGAGAAGTTCATTATTTTCGTTTGTATCATAGCTTTTTTATGATTTTTTTATAAAATTGACACCAAGGGATAATTGTAACACTTTTGATGGGGTTGATTGTAACGTTACAATTAACACTGTGTTACAATTGACCCATGATAATTTTTTTATAATTAAGATTGGTTGAAAATACTCTGACAGCAATGTTGACCACTAACTTGCCTGCACCAACCCGCACCAACGGCAGCGTTGGATGGAGAACGGCCGCTCCCTCTAACTCTAATTTAGATTGATTTTTATAGTGCGCGATGTGGAATATTATTTGGTAAGCTTGCTTCCTAATTTAACTTCCAATTAAAAGAGTACACAATGAAATAACAGTCGTGATTTTGACAGAATTATATGACTTTTGATTACACTTTAAACGTAAATAAATCCACGTGGCCAGGTATAATAGTAACACTTGGTTAATTGTAAGAGATTCGTTTGTATGACAACATTTGTGGTTGATTAAGATATACGAGAGTTAAGGTTTTTAGTTTATTTAAATGCTATTATATATAGTTAACTAAAGTGATTAAAAATCTGCATGGGCGTAGCAATGATTTTTTCCCAGGGGGGGCCAGGCCCAGGCGAGGTCGAAGTAAGAAAAACTAAAACCTGGAGTGAGCAAAGCGAGCTCCACTTTTTGACGACCTAAAATCTGGAACGAGCAAAGCAAGCTCAAGAATTTACTTCACTATAAAAACATAGAATCCAAATCCTAGAGCGAGCGAACATGGGCGTAGCAATGATTTTTTCCCAGGGGGAGCCAGGCCCAGGCGAGGTCGAAGTAAGAAAAACTAAAACCTGGAGTGAGCAAAGCGAGCTCCACTTTTTGACGACCTAAAATCTGGAACGAGCAAAGCAAGCTCAAGAATTTACTTCACTATAAAAACATAGAATCCAAATCCTAGAGCGAGCGAAGCGAGCTCGACATTTCACCGAATTCTGGAGCGAGCGAAGCTAAGTGAGCTCGAGATTTTACTGTAATGCATCAATGACACAATCGTAGCCAGGAGCGAGCGAAGCGAGCTCGAAATTTCACCGAATTCTGAAGAGAGCGAAGTGAGATCGAGATTTTACTGCAATGTGTCTAGCCAGAAGCGAGCGAAGCGAGCTCGAGATTTCACTGAATTCTGGAGGGAGCAAAGCTAAGTGAGCTCGAGATTTTACTGCAGTGCATCTGGGCCTTTGTGATACAATCGTAGCCAGGAGCGAGCGAAGCGAGCTGGACATTCCACCGAATTCTGGAGCGAGCGAAGTGAGCTCGAGATTTTACTGCGATGTGTCTAGCCAGAAGCGAATAAAGCGAGCTCGAGATTTAACTGCAATGTAGTGAGATCAGTGTAATAAGATTTAAATACTGGAGCGAGCGAAGTGAACTCGAGTTTTTTACGACTTAAAAGCTGGAACGAGAAAAGCAAGCTCAAGATTTAACTATACTATACGATCCAAAACCTAGAGCGAGCGAAGCGAGCTCGACATTTCATCCAATTCTGGAATGAGCGAAGTGAGGTCAAGATTTTACTGCAAGGGAGCGAGCGTAGCGAGCTCGAAATTTTACAGCAATATAAATGAGATCAGTGCAGTATGCTCTAAAAGCAGGAGCGAGCGAAGCGAGCTCGAGATTTTGCTTCAAGATTTGCAAGATTTTGCGAAAGTACCTACATACACTCTGACCACATTGATTTTTCAAGAAAGTGGACATGAGAAACGAAACAAGAAAATAATATCGTGTTTATTTATTATTACCTATTGATATCTCTTATTTTTAGTAAGTGATTTATTTGATTTCTGGGGTGGGCCAGAAGGATTCTGGGGTGGGCCGGGCCCACCCGGCCCCCCCCCTTGCTACGCCTATGAAAATCTGTAGGAATAGTTTCAAATTTTTAGTTTAAAGCAATAAAACGCAGAGTTGTTTTTCCGTTAAATTTTTATAAAAACTGTTGATAATATTCTAATGCGATAAAAAGATTACTAATAAAGAAGAGGTGTTGAAGAGGTGAAGTTCCTTAATGGTAAATAAATAAGACCGATTTATTGATTATTTTGGGTTTTATTTAGATTAAAAAATCTGTTACAAATGACCCGGGGTAAGGGTTAATTGTAACATTGGTCACTGCTCACATCAAGAGCAAGTTACGAAAGGTTCTATAAGACTTCAGAACACTTTGAATATAAAATCTAGTACGTTAAGAAACTGCCTTCCTTAATGTGTATGTACCGTTTCTTAGATATGAATAGTTTCTCCGCAATCGAGGTAGAAGTAAAAACTGTTACTATCAATCCGGGTCTACCCTACTGTAGAGTTTGCTCCTACGAATAAGAGAATAAATATGGAAGAATAACTCCAAACAAAATCGAAATCATTTTTGGCACCCCATGAAAAATGTCATTTTGTATGAGTTTTGGCGGCGAGTTACAATTTTTAAAGAACAAATTTAGAACGCGTTACAATTTTTTTGGTGCCACTTTTTGAGCTTCATTTATACTTCTATACATTCTCTTATTCGTAGGTTTGCTCTATAATCACATCGAGTTTGACGCTTGTGTGTTCCATTTTTACGATAGAGTGAGAAGAAAAAACTTCGATAAAAACTAGTTTCTTCTATGAGGACCCCCCTTAATTTTTTACTTTTTGTGGTAGGGGTGTCCTAAGAACGTTTTCTTGCTATAATGCTACTGGTAGCTGCCCTTTGTGCCCCATCTTAACTTTCCACCCCGTAGTGTTCAAGAAATGTAATAAATTTACTGCCTACCTGCTGCGGATTGCATGAAACCGTCGCGATAAATTGGCCGATCCATTTCACGTCAATCGTGAAACTCAAAGAATTTGCGCTCGCGATGCGCTTCCTGCTTTTTATTTTCTTTTTAATTATAAACCGGTTGGTTTTCTTTTTTATTCGAATGGTTTATTATTTATACTTTCCATAGGGTATTGACTTAATTAACTTTATGACTTTTGTTTTGTTAAGATGAATTATTACGCAGTGGACTAGTTACCTACTTTTATTGATATTTTTTAAGATAAGGGAAGATCTTCCACGGCCGCGTTAAAATATGTACCTACCTAATTTATCTACAGAAATAGGTAACCTATCATACAAATCTAGGTTTAGGTAGTGGTCACTGAACAAGTAATCACTACGTTTTAGTAGTGGTGGTATACCTAACTAGGTACTTATTATGGGGTCTGTCTTATCTTAATGATTAATGTTAAGATTCTTAACATTTATCATCATCATCAGCCTATCATCGTCCACTGCTGAACATAGGCCTCTCCCAAGGCGCGCCACAAAACTCTGTCCACGGCCTTCCTTATCCAGTCGCTCCCCGCTACCATTTTAATGTCGTCTGTCCAGCGGGCAGCAGGGCGTCCCAAACTACGCCTACCAGGAGAGCGATTTTTCTCTCTCTGAAGTATTATTTTTGAGAGTCAAATCAGCAGTTGAAAGATGCGAATCTCCAATAGTAATTTTGACATTTACAACTGCTGAGCTCACCGAATGAGATTCAAAAATCGCACTCCAGGAGTGCTTTTAGCTCCAATTGGCTCATTCATACCCGGGGTGCTTAATAAGTTGGCAGTTATCGAGGTTTCGTTGCCTTGCTTCTGATAAAAACTATTTCCATATTAATTTCCAACTCTGGAGAGCGATTTTTGAATCTCATTCGGTGAGCTCAGCAATTGAAAATATCAAAATTACTATGGAGATATGCATCTTTATACTGTGGATTTGATTTTGAAAAATCGCACTGATTGTGATTTTTGAAAGTCAAATCATCAATAGAAAGATGCATTCTCCTCCGTAATTTTGACATTTTCAACTGCTGAGCTCACCGAATGAGATTCAAAAATCGCTCCCCAGGAGTGCGATTTTTGAAAGTCATTCGGTGAACTCGGCAGTTGAAAATGTCAAAATTACTATGGAGATATGCATGTTTCTACTGCTGATTTGACTCTCAAAAATCGCACTCCTGAAGTTAAACCACCCCCTTAAAGGTTTATTTGTATTTTTGTAACACCTTGTATAGATTATTTTACTAATATAATATAATTATTTTAATTTTAAAAATAGCACATAGTAACTTCGCTTTCCACAATAAAAGAAACCGTCGGTTGCCTCCCCTGCAGCAATTCTGGACTCACTCTATTCACTCTGATCTTCTTCTTAACTCTTCTCACTCTAGCTTCCATCTCCTGTATGCTTCCCTGCTCTTCTAGAAGATTCTTGACAGCTGTCAAAATGGCGTCGGTTGTCACGTTCGGTTGTTCGGTGAATTTATCTATTTTGACAGCTATGGAGGCGCAGCTTTGTGGTGTCATCTGTTGGGAACAATTGTACCTTGTTACTACAGGCAAAGACATAGGCCAAGTATTTCGCTTACTTGCTCTTTCTACGGGCACAGAGTACTATAATCACTGACATATGTCAGTCCGCAATGTGTAATTTTGTGTTGTTTTGTGTGACATGTTGTTTGTTTGAACGAGCTTGTCTATCGCTAGAGTATATACTCTAGCAATGACTATGACAGGATGCAGATAGCAATGACAGACCGCAATGTGTCATTTTGTGTTGTTTTGTGTGACATGTTGTTTGTTTGAACGAGCTTGTCTATCGCTAGAGTATATACTCTAGCAATGACTATGACAGGATGCAGATAGCAATGACAGACCGCAATGTGTCATTTTGTGTTGTTTTGTGTGACATGTTGTTTGTTTGAACGAGCTTGTCTATCGCTAGAGTATATATTCTAGCAATGACTATGACAGATGCAGATAGCAATGACAGACCGCAATGTGTCATTTTGTGTTGTTTTGTGTGACATGTAATCTAGCGATAGACAAGCTCGTTCAAACAAACAACATGTTTGTTTGAACGAGCTTGTCTATCGCTAGAGTATATACTCTAGCAATGACTATGACAGATGCAGATAGCAATGACAGACCGCAATGTGTCATTTTGTGTTGTTTTGTGTGATATGTTGTTTGTTTGAACGAGCTTGTCTATCGCTAGAGTACATGTCACACAAAACAACACAAAATGACACATTGCGGTCTGTCATTGCCATAGTGACGAAGTAAACTCGGGAACATCAATCAGGTGCGGGCACCTCATTCAGGTGGAACATGTTGCTTCTATGAAAGGGCCAGTCTATCGCTAGAGTATTTGTCAGTGACTATAATAGTTACACCAATAGGTAAATTTATGTGTCCGTATAGCTAGCGCGGGTTCAGGCTAGAATCAGTGCCAATAAATAGTGCCTAATTAGTACCTAGGTCAAATAAATTGTGCCTCTGTACTTTACGAAATATCGATTTTTTTTACCTGGTACGCTAGCTTGACGTCAAGGTAGCGTACACATTTTGTGTGGCTAAAACGGTTTGCATTACAGCAACGATTTTAAACTCAAAGTTAATTAATTGATTCAAAAGAATAATTTTGTTAATCATCAATACCAATTAATTAACAAGTGCCCTGGTTAAGTTTCGCCAGCTAATTTGAAATAACCGTATAGAGCCAATAGTATTAAAATCTAGAAAATAAAGTTTGCTGTGCCATAACTACATTGGAGTCTTGTACCTAGGCAATAAGATCAAATTAACGTACACACGTCGACACAAATCATGTTACGCACCCGATATGTATACACATAACTACACTACGTACAAAACACAAAATAGAGCGGTAGAGAGCCTGCATAGACGCGGCTGCCGGCTCGGACGCAGCGTGCCGTGAGACGAAACAACAGCAACATACCGCACCCTCTCGCACGATTCGCCGCGTTCAACTTCTAATAGTTCAAAGTCCAAACAGGGTAACCTGACCTGTCGCCGTGTGTACGTTAGAAGTGTAGTCTCTGCTTACCCGCAGGGGTATCGTCATGAGTAAAATTATTATTTAATTAGGTCATCACTTTTACCTTGCTAATGCTAGGCCAAAGAATCTCCAAGTCATTGTCTACCAAGATTGCATTTTGAATATTTTTCGATCGCAGCCAACTGTAATTGGAAGTGTCAAGTTTTCTTTCCTGGTATTTGGCCTCCCTTATTAATGTATCCACCTGGAACAATAAAAACTATGTAAAGCCCTACCAGAAAAATAAAAAACCTCGCCAAGTTGCGCAAAATCATTGGAACTAATTTTTGTACTTGGAACACTGACAGTAAAGGTTATAGTCGATAGCAGCACCCCCAAACCAGATTTTTTTTATATTCCTGGTCAGGCTTTAAGCAGGTAAGTGTACTTGCTGTAAAATAATTACTTATTTAACTAGCATAATGCTCACGACTATATACCCCGAGGGAGTAGTCAGAGATATTCTGAAACCTCAGAACATCGACGTTTCACCAGTAGTACCGAAACTCTGTCCAGTGTGACGGGGAGTGAGCCCGTCGCCACTTGTAATGGACAGTGGGTACAATTACATGCCTCAAAATTAAAGCATGCACGGTCGATTCCTCACGATGTTTTCCTTCACCGAAAAGCCAGTGGTGTTACAAATCGTAAATAAATTCTGAAAAATTAATTGGTACGAATCAGCCTGAACGGGGATCGAACCATCGCCTCCTGCACGGCAGGCAAGGTTACTCGCCACTCGACCACCACGTCTTTTAAATAATTAATATCTTGCATATCGAAGTTAAGGTATTCCTACAATCTGGTGAGTTGAGAATTTAAGTTGAGAATGTGGTAAGTTGAGATTCTAGTAAGTTCAGAATTAAAGTAACTATGTGAATTTAGAATCTGGCAAACTGCTCACGGGGTATAATATTATCTCTGGCAAACTGATCACAGGGTATAACTATTTCTAAATTCTTGATAATTGCTTCAAAAATTGATTACTATAGTATCTTGGACGTTACTAAAGCTGTTCTAAGAATAAGTGAAAGGAAGTGTTTCAAATCTGTTTCTGTAATTAAAAATAGCCTTAAATTTTCGTTGGTATTTGGAATGGAGTATAGTTACTGATTAATATATGTGTAATGGTTAATTTGCTACCAGTGTATTTAGAAATATCCTCAATATACGTTTGTGGTAGTTAGGTACTTACGTATTGAAATAAATCTGATGGCGAAAAACACTTTTCTTCATTCTTAGGTTTTGTTTCACCGAAAATCATATTTTCTTTGTATTTATTGTTTCGAAAGCCTCAAAGAACAGTTTAAATATTTTTAGTATGAAAGTAGATAGTTTTTTAAAGTGTGCGTTATTTTTATGATAACTTTTTTATAAACAGTTCATTTTATTTAAATGTCAAGACTTTTTACACATGTTTATTTTTTTCATTTGTATTTTATTAGCTATTTCATAAAGATGCCTTGAATTTCATCAAACAGTAAGGCAATTAAATAATACATCAAATAATATAAATAATACTTAGGTATTATTCCTAAACCAACTATTATTTATGAACGCAAGGGTGCCATCGGGTCCCTATTACCAACTGAGCCTAGGCACCGCCCGTTCTAACAAAGGGCCGCCGTTATTAATTCTAAAACCCTAAAAACCCTAATATAATTTGTACACGTATCTAATAATCAAATATCAGTCGAATCAAGTACCCAACCTTATTACAAAAAATAATATGGATAAGTTATCGAAAGGCACTTAATAAAATGTTATCTATTAGATAGTAAATATTAGAGCTTCGCTCATTAAAAATATTAAAGACTAAGGGCCTGTTTCACCACTTCTGGGTAAGTTCTTGTTAGCTTATCCGACAAATAGTTTGACATATTTTGTATGAAATTATGTCAAAATATCTGTCGGATAAGCTAACAAGAACTTATTCAAAAGTGGTGAAACAGGCCCTAACTAAAAAAAAGACATTTCTTCAAATTCGGATAAAAAAAACAAGCATATTATCATCACAGTGTAATAAAAACTAAATAGTGGTGAAGTTTAGCAATCGCGACGGGTCTATGCTCGCGCGGTGTGCGGGACGTAGGTACCCTAAGTGAATTCGCTTTAAGGGTACGCGCGCAGGCAGAGGGGGCCGGGACGCGCTCCTCCCGCTCGATTGACCTGTTGCGACCGTTGAGCTTCTCTACTATTCGTTTTTATTACACTATAAGGGTTGAACTACACCACACAGCACAGCATCGCATTTTTCCGTCGCTCCATCCTTTTCTGTCACTCAGGAACATCATTTGCTAGAGCGAGCATATAAGATAGACGCAATTCGATGCTGTGCTGTTTGGTGTAGTTTAACCCTAATACCTACTATCTTAGTTTATTATTCACACGGTGAAAATATTCGACTTGAAATAAAACAAATTTCATCTTTACTTTTTTCTTTATTTTAAATAAATAAAGAAAAATAAAATCAACGAATATTTGGTAAATGCGCGATACAATAAAATGTCAAAACATATAACAAAGTTTTATTACACAGTGTATAATTTATTTTGATTCCATGTTCGGTAGGTGCCACAAACGGCGAACTACCAAAAACATGTTTTAACATGTTGTGTAACATGAAAACATCTAAAAATTCGTTCAACTTGTAAATTGCAATAAAAATCAATAAAAATAAATATAAAAACAATATTCAAACGAAAATAATAAATACTATGTAAATATAATATCAAATATCACAGAATAATCTTAAGTGCAAATTGGAAGGTACGAGTAGCACAATTGCTTGAAACTAATTGAAACAGGGAACTAAATTAAATGAAACCAATTGAAACCTAAATTATTTCAACTAATTGGAACAGGGAGCCAAATAAATTGAAAGTAATTGAAATATGGGAGCCAAATTAATTTAAACTAATTGAAACAGGAAGCCAAATTAATTGAAACCAATCAGGCTTTTTCCAAGTACTGTTTGAAAGAAATATAAATTGCATAAGTAGTTCTTATTACACTGGGTCCTTCTATCGGTCTTATCGGTCTTTGACACTTTTAAGGCCTCCGCACATTGCAGCGATATTATCGAGCGATATTATCGACAGCGATATCGCGACACCTTACACTCTGCAGCGATTCCGCGATTCGCGTCACGCATGCGCCCCACCACTGAATGTAGTCGAAAGAGTTGCGATAATATCGCGGCAGTGTGTGGGATCGAGCGCGTCCCCATACAAAATGTACTGAGAACAATTATCGCAAAATCGCAGCGATATTATCGCTCGATAATATCGCGGCAGTGTGTAGGATCGCGCGCGTCCCCATATAAAATGTACTGGAAACAATTATCGCAAAATCGCAGCGATATTATCGCTCGATAAAATCGCTGCAATGAGCGGAGGCCTTTATAAGAGGATGATCAGACTGTCAAACTGAATAACTTTCTCTATGGCAATAACATCGAAATCGCGAAAAAAAATCGACTGTCCCATACATTTGTTTATGTTTGCAGTTTTGTATGGAGCAGCAGATTTTTTTTGCGATTTCGTTGTTGGTCCCATAGAGAAAGTTGTTCAGTTTGATGGTCAGATCATCCCCTTTAAAAAGTGTCAGCATATTAAGGTGGTTTGCGCCCATACAAAACTTTGTTGTAGAATACTCGTAGACGGTATTCATAAAAGCAATGTTTTATATGTATATGGAAAAATAGCTTAGAAAATATAGATTGCGCGTATCAAATAACATTTACAATTTATAATATAATTACGAACAAAATCATACTGTACCTATTGTATTATTCATACAAAATTTCAAAGCCTTACATCTTCGTAATTATATTATAAATTGTAAATGATATTTGATACGCGCAATCCATATTTTCTAAGCTATTTTTATTTATTTTCTTAGTTATATAAAACATTACTTTTATTGATACCGTCTACGAGTGTTCTACGACAAAGTTTTGTATGAAATTGACAACTTTGCAACCACCTTAATAAACTACATGGAACTATTTAGTTTTCTCCTTGATCCGTCCGCTGTAAGGCCACATAGCTGCCCAGGGAGCCACTCTCAACAAAAGAGCTGGCTTAATAACACATAACACGAAATGTATGGCGTAGAACTTCCACGCGCTGTCTTTGCTTATGTTCTGCTGTAGCAACGTCCAGGAGTAGACCAGGAAGCCTATGACGAATGTTGCGAGGATGAGAGACCGGTCTTTTGTGTAGTGACGGTAGCTGAAATAGATATAGTATAATGTTAATAATCTATACTAATATTACATACATACATACATACATACATACGCTCACGCCTATGTCCCACTACTGGGGTAGGCAGAGACAACAGATCGCCACATGCTACGATTCTGACACACATCTTTCGCCTATAAGTCTCTTCATACGAGCTCGTCGGTTCCGGGTACATTTTATTTGGCCCTTCTTCAGTACGCATCCGATAGCGTACGTGCGCCTAGGGCGACCACTTTCAACCATTCCATTCCAGTGGCGGATACAGATGGGGGGCGCGGGGGGCGCGTGCTGACCATGTATGCGCATGGGATAGAACAACGGCTGCCAAAACCAACATTCCCCTTCGAGCTCTCTCTATTTGCGAGTTTATTATCACGCTATTTCTTATATTAGGGAACACTATGTAAAATGTTCTTAGTGCACCCTTATGTCCTCTGTAGAATATTAATTCCAAAAGTACTGGGCAACTTTGTATGGAGAGTTACCTATGAACCAATAGGGATTGGAGTCTCTGTTCTCTCTCGTCAACAGAACAATACATACTTGGCTACAGCGGGTGTGACGCATAAGGCCCAGCCGAGCAGGTGTCCACACGAGTGTACATAGGTGTCGTGGACACGTGGATGTTCTCTGTTCTCTCTCATCAACAGAACAATACATACTTGGCTACAGCGGGTGTGACGCATAATGCCCAGCCGAGTAGGTGTCCGCACGAGTGTACCAGCGCGTACATAGGTGTCGTGGACACGTGGATGTTCTCTGTTCTCTCTCATCAACAGAACAATACATACTTGGCTACAGCGGGTGTGACGCATAATGCCCAGCCGAGTAGGTGTCCGCACGAGTGTACCAGCGCGTACATAGGTGTCGTGGACACGTGGATGTTCTCTGTTCTCTCTCATCAACAGAACAATACATACTTGGCTACAGCGGGTGTGACGCATAATGCCCAGCCGAGTAGGTGTCCGCACGAGTGTACCAGCGCGTACATAGGTGTCGTGGACACGTGGATGTTCTCTGTTCTCTCGCATCAACAGAACGATACATACTTGGCTACAGCGGGTGTGACGCATAAGGCCCAGCCGAGCAGGTGGCCACACGAGTGTACCAGCGCGTATATAGGTGTAGTGGACACGTGGATGTTCTCTGTTCTCTCGCATCAACAGAACGATACATACTTGGCTACAGCGGGTGTGACGCATAAGGCCCAGCCGAGCAGGTGTCCGCACGAGTGTACCAGCGCGTACATAGGTGTCGTGGACACGTGGATGTTCTCTGGACTCTGGCACCAACGGAACGCCTGCCAGAGATGGGTTAAATTTACTTTTGACGTAATTTGCCGGTTTGATTCGGTTGGTAGGTAGACCTATATATAAGCTCTACCTGCCTAAGTGTCTATCTAAAATTTGGTGCACGCTTCGTTCGCTCCCTAACTATTGAAATAAACAAAAATGTAAGCACGTGCCGTTTAAAGCGAGCGAAGCGCATTGGCGTAGCTAGGTATTTTATACAAGGTGTTACAAAAATACAAATAAACATTTAAGGGGGTGGTTTAGACCATAAAACTCAACAACTTTCACTATGGGACCAACATCGATATCGCGAAAAAAAAAATTATGTTCTATACTCTACAAATCGACTCGAGCAAAAATATGTATGGGATTACAGTTTTTTTTTTTCGCGGTGTCGATGTTGGTCCCATAGAGAAAGTTGTTCAGTTTGACGGTCTGAACAACCCCCTTAAGAGTTTAAAAATTTATTCTTACTTATGAAACACCTTGTAGATACAAACATCCATGACTCGGGTACAAATATTCATATTCATAATACAAATATTTGTCCCTTACGGGATTCGAACCCGCGACCCTCGGCACAGCAGGCAGGTTCACTGAAGACTGTGCTGTCGGGCCGTATATATCTGCACGGAAGACGTGCCATGCACCAATGAGTTTTATACTTATGTACTTAATATTGACTGCTCTCAAATAGTGAAGGAAAACATCGTGTGGAAACCTGCATACGCTGAAGAAGAAATTCTGATGCGCATGTGAAGTCTACCAATCCGCATTGGGCACGCGTGGTGGACTAACGCCCATACATCCTCCCTGAGGGTGTGCCCTGCAGTGGAACGTATATAAAGGCTGATGACAAACAGTTTTGGTATGATTGCTTCAGGTCTTGTATGTGTCTAAATCTGGAGCGAGCGAAGCGAACTCGAAATTTTGCAGGGCTAGAATTATACCGGATGATGAATTTAATTATTTCTTCAATACTTTCGATTTTGTTAAAGGTGGCAACGGGCTTTCTGATGTGGGCGGCACCCAATACAAAAAGCTACACTGATTAAATATTTTAATTTGAGATTGAGATTTGGTATAGGATCGAGATAGCTTGAACACTGAGGACATAGGCATAAACATTTCACACAGATGAATTCACGGAAGCAACTAGTTATCTACGAATAAGAATAACTATAGAAGAGTAACTCTAAACAAAATCCACATAATTTTTGGCACCTAATGAAAAATGACATGTTGTTTGAGTTTCGGCGGCAAGGTACAGTTTTTAAAGAACAAATTTAGAACACGGTACAGTTTTTTTGGTGCCAGTTTATGAGCTGGATTTGGATTTCTATACATTCTTATTCGTAGCTAGTTACATATAAATCAATTCAATTAAATTTTTTGTTTAATGGCATCCGATGTGTTATCACAATGCAGCCAACGTCTCGTTATATTAATATTATACGTAGGAAAATGATCAGTAGTTTTAATTAAATCTAGAGTGGCAGTTTTGCCAATGTAAGTAGTTTAGAGTCTCAAGTGATTGTTTTAAGGTTAAAAAAAAGAGTTCACAAAAAATGGCTGACCCGCATGGCCAGAACAATCACGAGCTGACGCAGATGTCCTCTCGGTAGACCTCTAGCTACGCGAGTCTACATATAAATCTTAAAGTACTTACCAGTTTGACAGTCCAGTGCGGTTCCCACCCGCACAAAATGAGACTAAAATACGTCAGCATGCTAATGACCACGGTGACGACAGCAGACAACACGTGCCACATCATGCTAGTGGCGACATCTCTGCTCGCGTGGTAGCCGTAGCGCCAGATGTACGGGTCCGACACGTAGATGCAAAGCGCTGGAGCTAGGAAGGCTCCTGGGAAGTAATTAACAGAATTGACTACATTAGAGAAGAACCCAAAGAAGAAGACAACATTAATTCGGTTCCGCCTCATCTACCTCCCGGACACAATCTGCAATGGCCAGTATGAAAGTCCTTAAATAGACTTCGCTCTCAAGTTGGCCATTGCAGACAAAGTTTATGCAATTAGGGAATTGAGGGTACAGCTATCCTGGACTAACGTAGTACGATTGCAGCAAACCCATTTAGTCGAAGATACACCTGCTAGAATGTCCGTTGTGCCCGAACACCTGCACTAGAGAGGACCTCAATAAAGCTACACTGGACGCTGTAAGGCTCGCCGAATATCTGGCCAAAACATATAGAAACACAATAGTAGAACAATTGACACGAAAATAAGAAGAATGCTGTTCCCAGCACACAATGAGACTCAGGTCAGTATACTGATCACGACGGTGACGCCAGCAGAGAACACGTGCCACATTATGCTAGTGTTACCACCTGTTAGTATGTCCGTTGTGCAACCAACATGCATATAGTTCTGGTAAATCAACGGAATCGGCTCTTCACATGGTAGTGCACAAAATAGAAGAAGCCCTGCAAAACAAAACAATCTGCCTAGGGACCTTTATAGACATAGAAGGGGCCTTCGACAGAACCAGCTTCACCAGCATCAGAGCCGCCCTAGCCAGACATGGAGTAGACGAGGTTATGTCTAGTTGGATAGGTAACATGCTGAGCAAAAGGGTTGTAAGATTCGAAGGGAATGACTCGCAACGGGCACTAGTCGCGAGGGGATGCCCGCAGGGCGGTGTCCTCTCCCCGCTGCTCTGGAACCTAGTTGTGAACGACCTCATTACAACCCTAAATAACCAACGGTTCTATACAATCGGATATGCTGACGACCTGGCTATCCTCGTAACAGGACGATTCGCAAACACAATCTGCGACGTGACAAGAGCAGCTCTGTGCATAGTTGAGAGATGGTGCACCGAGTACGAGCTAACAGTCAATCCGGCCAAGACGGAACTAGTTATGTTCACAAACAAACGAAACCTAGGCAACTACAGATTGCCTAAACTATTCAACACCGAGCTAAGGCTATCGCCTGAAGTAAAATATCTCGGCTTGACACTAGACAGCAAGCTGAACTGGAACAGCCACCTGACCAGCAAGCTGAACAAAGCAGGCATTGCCTTCTGGCAGTGCCGAAGGATGATGGGTAAAACGTGGGGCCTATCTCCAAAAATTACACTGTGGCTCTATACTGCAGTAATAAGACCGATGGTTAGCTACGGAGCAGTTGTCTGGTGGACACGGACGAAGCTCGCCACTACCATAAGCAAGCTGCAACGGTTCCAAAGAGCGGTCTGCACGGCAACGACGGGATGCATGAGGACGGCGCCCACTGCTGCCCTAGAATCAATGCTTGATCTCCCAACCTTTACAGCTATTCATACAACAAGAGGCAGCTAGCTCCGCGATCCGAATGAGCACACTTAACCTCTGGAATAACACCGGTGTCCCACACACAAAAATTGTCAATAATGCAATAGAGGACATCCCCCTCTGCTCGGCTATAAATGACAGGATACCGGCTCAGTACGTATTCGACAAAAAATACAAAATTCAACTGTACGAAGAAGATTTTGAGAGCTTAAACACCAGAGACTTAAGAATCTTCACTGACGGTTCAAAAACTGATACAGGAACAGGTTCTGGCGTCTTCTCGGAAGACCTGCATATCAAGATATCTTCACCCCTAGGAACACACAATACGGTGTTCCAGGCTGAATGCATGGGCATCACCCTAGCAGCCAGAGCGATCACAGACAGAGCGATGACCTGTCACTCAATCAGAATTCTATCGGATAGCATGTCCACACTAATGGCGCTTCAGAGCAATGTTATCACATCAAGCATAGTTCTGGAGTGTCACAAAGCCCTATCAGAGGTATGTGAGCGAAACCACATCACCCTGCAATGGATAAAAGGCCACAGCAACTCGCGTGGCAATGATGCAGCGGACGAATTGGCAAGACGAGGGTCTAGCACAGACGCCATAGGGCCCGAGCCCATTGTACCGCTACCCTTCGGCTGGATCCGCTCGCAACTACGCAAGCGCACCAGTCAAAAACGGGACACACTCTGGGCTGCACTAACAGACTGCGAACAGGCGAGGAGCGCTCTACCAAGGGTCAACCCTCGCCTCACCAGGAGCCTCTTGCGTCTCAGGAGAGCTCAACTACGCCTAGTTACTGGAGCCCTGACTGGTCACGGTCCTTTTAACAAACATCTTTTTAATATCGGTGTTACTAACAGTCCTCTGTGCAGGGTCTGCATGGAGGTTGAAGAAACAGCTGCGCACGTGCTGCTAGAATGCAACGGGCTGCCACACTATCGGGCACAACACCTCGGATCTCCGGGGTCTCTTCCAGAAGCCTTCGGCAACATTAACAAGCTGGTGGACTTCCTGGAGGAGCTAGGATGGCAGGAGTAGTCATTCTCACCTCACGCAAAATAGGCGCCTAAGACGTCGAGTTGCGGAAAATGAGCCCGCTCAACCAATACCAATACCAATGTCCGTTGTGCCCGAACACCTGCACTAGAGAGGACCTCAATAAAGCTACACTGGACGCTGTAAGGCTCGCCGAATATCTGGCCAAAAAAATATAGAAACACAATAGTAGATCAATTGACACAAAAAGAGGAAGAATGCGGTTCCCAGCACACAATGAGACTAAGGAAACGCTCGATTATCTGTGATTGCATTTAGTATGGAAAGTCCAAAATTGTTTTTTCTAATTTCGTATAGGTTTCTTAGGGACAATCATCCCTTAAGAGAATATTATTCCGAGAGCGAAAATGCGCGCTGCATACAAACGTACTATGGTGATATTTTAAATACTAACCAATTAAAGTCAATGAAATTTTGCAGAAACAATCTAGAAACAAATCTCTATGCTTCTATAGAGTCAGATTTTCGTTAAAATATACAGTTTCAATGCTAGGATTAATTTAAGATTTGTATGGAAATCTTTGAGGCACTGTAACTTGAAAACTATACATTTTAACGAAAATCGGACTCCATACAAGCATAGAAATTTGTTTCTAGATTGTTTCTGCAAAATTTCATTGCCTTTAATTGGTTAGTATTGAAAATATCACCATAGTACGCTGTATGGAGCGCGCTCCGAATAATATACCCTTAAAGTAGGTAATGCAACTGTTTACCCACCCTGTTTACCACTACTGTTTACACCCTGTTTATTACACTGGAAGGACACGGCACTTATTTAAAATTTCATGTTTCTAACTTCAGCTGTTTAGGTTGTGCGTTGTACCTATGTCAGTCAGTCAGTCACGCAACTGTTTTATAAGTATAGATTTATTTGCTATTGCTAATACAAAAATTAATCAATAATACTAACCAACAACAGCGCCCATGACCACTTGATGCGGGAAGTGCGTCGCGACGAACATTCGCGCGAGCATTACAGACGCGAGCATCGCCCCGAACAGCGGGTACACCACCAACTTCCACCACCATATATTGCACTTCCTGCAATGCACAAAAAGAGGTAAAAATTATTAAAATTCGCATATGCATATGTTCACGACTATATTCCCCGAGGGGTAGTCAGAGATATTCTGAGAACTCAGAACATCCACGTTTCACCAGTAGTACCGAAACTCTGTCCAGTGTGACGGGGAGTGAGCCCGTCGCCACTTATAATGGACAGTGGGAATACACACCTCGAAATTGAAGCACGCAGGTTTCCTCACAATGTTTTTCTTCACCTGGTACTACAAATCGAGATAAATTCCGAAAAATACATTGGTACAAGTCGGCCTGGACGAGGATTGAACCATCGCCACCTCCCCGGTAGGCAAGGTTATTCGCCTATGGACCACCGCGGCATTACAAGTAATTCTAAGGAAAAGGCAGGAGTCGCGTTGTAGGTCTGCTATTAGGTAGTCGCGTCGCTTGTCGATTTTTGGTTGCCCCTCCCGGGCCTACAACGAAGCTCCAATGGTGGCTCAAGATAGTGTTCTTTTCGAAAACAATCTTTGAAGTCACCAAAGTACATTTACCGTACAAATTCAAGCATTCTAGACTAGTTACATAAACTAGACATTGGCAAAATCATGAAAACCAAGACGGCAAAGTTGGAGTTGTGGAAGAGGCCTTCAACTCAAACAATAAAGAAAACTAATCATACAAAACAACCAAAAAGTGAACATACTAAGAGTACTGACAACAACTGAAATGTAGAAACCGTAGGATATTTAATGTAAATAAAGGCTTTATTATTTATTTTATTTATCTGCCAGCGCTCACCTGTCATTGCAGATGTGTGATATCCACCACACTGCCAGCAGCAGCATCATGGCAGCAGTCTCTGAATGTCCGGACGGGCAGCCCGGCCCTGTCTCACAGGTGTGCTTGAACTGGCGCTGGACCAGACGACGCGCTACGTGAGCATGAGTAGAAATGTCTCTTGCGAACCAGTGCTCACCTGTCATTGCAGATATGTGATATCCACCACACTGCCAGCAGCAGCATCATGGCAGCAGTCTCTGAATGTCCGGACGGGCAGCCCGGCCCTGTCTCACAGGTGTGCTTGAACTGGCGCAGGACCGGACGACGTGCGCTCGGGTAGAAGTCTGTCTCTTGCACCCACCAGTACGGGCGGTCTTCTAGCAGCCACCTGGAAGAGCAGAAGTTTTCTATATTCCAGTCAGATTATAATATCCTAAACTTTTACATGAAACTTTGACCACTTTGATTTTGGAAAACTTCAGCACCCCGTTGCACCCATTTATAACCACTTAAACTGTCACCCATCCAAAGACTGACCAGACCTGACGTTGCTTAAGTTCGGTGATTGTGTCCAATATCGAAACTCCACTATGCCAATGAGTGCCTCAATATTCAAACTAATATCTCACCACTTCATAATGGCATTAAGCCAGCCTCCGAAGGCCATGCAGAGGCACAGTCGGGCAGCAAACACGGAATCCATGATGGAGAGTAGCGGGAACACTATCTGCAGCATCGTGCGAGGGTTCTATAAAAACTCACCACTTCATGACGGCGTTAAGCCAGCCTCCGAAGGCCATGCAGAGGCACAGTTGGGCAGCAAACACGGAGTCTACAATATGGAGAGTAGCTGGAACACTACCTTAAACATCGTGCAAGCGTTCTATAAAACTCACCACATCATGACGGGCGTTAAGCCAGCCTCCGACGACCATGCAGAGGCACAGCTGGGCAGCGAACACAGAGTCTACAATGTAGAGTAGCGGGAACACTACCTTCAGCATTGTGCGAGGGTTCTATAAAACTCACCACTTTATAACGGCATTAAGCCAGCCTCCGAAGGCCATGCAGAGGCACAGTTGGGCAGCGAATACGGAATCCACGATGGAGAGTAGCGGGAATACTACCTTCAGCATTGTGCATGGGTTCTATAAAACTCACCCCTTCACGACGGCGTCAAGCCAGCTTTTATAAAAACTCACCACTTTATAATGGCGTCAAGCCAGCCTTTATAAAAACTCACCACTTCATGATGGCATTAAGCCAGCCTTTATAAAAACTCACCACTTCATGACGGCGTCAATCCAGACTTTATAAAAACTCACCACTTCATGACGGCGTTTAGCCAGCCTGTATAAAAACTCACCACTTCATGATGGCGTTAAGCCAGCCTCCGAAGGCCATGCAGAGGCACAGCTGGGCAGCGAACACAGAGTCCACGATGGAGAGCAGCGGGAACACAACCTCCAGCATCTTGTTAGGGTTAGAGACATTGTTCACGAACTCAAAGTAGCCCTCCGAGTCTGCAAACCTGCGGAATTTATTGAGTTGTTTAGAATATGAAGCCGCAATCTATACAAATGGTAGTAGATCTGTAAGATGAGATACCCCCGACACTGTCTGAGTCTAGGGCCGCAATAACTTTAGCTGCGTGCAGTACATGACTTTTTCGGAAATAAAACGCATTGACACCCGTTAATTCGGTATGTCAAGTTTTTTTTTGGAGGTGTAAATCGAAAACCATTTCGAGATAATTGTCTCAATAATCATATTTTCTATGTCAGAGATTTTAAAATGAAAGGATTACAGATATTTTTAATAAAATAACGTCGTTTTTCGGTCCACGAGTGACGTCACTCGCTGCCCCTGCAAACTCCTTGGTAAACATAAAATGAACATAAAGTAACTGGCCATTAAGAAAAAAAAAATACTTTCACAATGACAGAATTTGACATTGATGTTGCCGTATCTGTTTTCAGCATAGAGTTAGAAAGAGGAGGCAGGTTTTAATTTTTTTAAATATAGCAGTAGGTAGTTTTACTCCATGGAGTTCGAATTATTTTTTCTCCACCATTTTTGCACTTAGAGATTACAGATCAAAATAATTTAAAAATTAAATTTATATCGATAAACTCGATGAATCACAATAAAAATGAAATAGGTGGCTTAAAATTATGTCTTCTATCCGTAAAAAATATAAAATGAAGACAAAAAAAAAACTTGACATACCGAATTGTCCGTGGTGGTCCAGTGTAAAACCGTGGTGGCACTGGCTTTTCGGTGAAGGAAAACATCGTGAGGAAACCTGCATGCTTCAATTTCGAAGCATGTATTGTATACACTGTCCATTTCAAGTGGCGACAGGCTGGACCGTCACATTGGACAGAGTTTCGGTACAACTAGTGAAACATGGAAGTTCTGAGTTTTCAGAATATCTCTGACTGCACCCTCGGGGAACCTAGTTGTGAGCTTATGCTCTTGTATGGAAACCCCCGTAGATGTTTACATTTGTTTTTAGGGTTCCATACCCAAAGGGTGAAAACGGGATCTTATTACTAAGCCTATGTTGTCCATCCATCCGTTCGTCCGTCCGTCCTACCTATTTAGGGCTGAAACTTTTGAACTGTAATAGCTAGATAGTTGAATTTTTCAGAGAATATGCGTTATTACGGCGGATTTGTCTACAACTAATATTATAATGTCAAAAAATTTAAAATTAAAGGGGGTTCTCAACAAGAAACTAGTTTCTATGGGTGATTTTTCTTCTCTCTCTATTGTAAAAACGGTAAACCCTGACCAGGAAAATAAAAACCTGGTTTGGGGGCGCTGGAATTGACTGTCACCTTTAATGTTAGTGTTCCAAGTACAAAAATTAGTTCCAATGATTTTCCGCAACATGGCGAGGTTTTTTATATTTCTGGTCGGGCTTTAATACGTACATCATCATAGGCCTTTACATCTGTGGCAGATGATTCAAACAGTGTTTTCGGAGAAGCACTTTTTCTCATGGCTGTACAGTCCTATACGAGAGCCGCATACACGTCCGCAGCCTCTACAACAGAACTGTACGCTGGACGACGACGGGATTATGACAGAGTTATGCCTTTTGTCCCGTTTCTCTGCCAGTTGTGCGAACCAAGCTACGTCATGAGTAGTCCGACCATCTCTTGTTTTCCTTCTCCACCGTCCTCTATTTTCCGCGAGCTCTTCCCAGTTTGTGTGGCCGATTCCGAACGCGGTCAGGTCCCTCTTGATGCAATCCTTAAATCGCAGCATGGGTCTTCCGACTGGTCTCTTCCTATGTGCGACCTCACCAAGGAGGATGCGCCTTGGTAAACGAGAATCCTCCATATGATGTACGTGCCCCAGCCACCTCTCCTTGAGAAGAGCCGTACGTAATACGTACAAGTGTCACAGTATAAGAACAAATAATAAAAACTGGCCAAGTGTGAGTCAATCTTGCGCTAATGGTCCCGGAGAAAAAACGTTTTTTGTTAGTTATTATGTTGTGTTGTGTGGTACGGAACCCTAGGTGCGCGAGTAGCCCGTCTAGCACTTGACCGGTTTTTTTAAATTTATTGTCATCAAATCTGATATAATTCTAACTTAATGATAACACCTATTCCACAGACTTAAAAGAAGAACCAGACGTTAATCATGAGTGAAGCACCCATTTCTTTTGTGTGCGTGCTGTCACGCGGTACATAAGGTGACGGGTTGTCGGACCTGCGCCTACAGCTAGTGCATCTGTGTGAGTGTAGGCTTCGATCAAAATAAAATGAATGGATCGGCCTAAAGCGCTGTAAGTTGAAGCAAACTACTGGTGCACTTGGTACATACAAACTAGCGCCATTATCTGTCAAATCTAGGGCACTTTCATACAAGTGACAAGTAAAAATTTCATTTGTTTTGCCTCATTTTTCTGGTATGAAATGTTCGCTTAAGGCCTATCCATTCATTTTATTTTGATCGAAGAGTGTATAGCTTGGCAAAAAAGTCATGATCGTGGTGACAGGTGGAACTAAAATTTTTGTATGGTGGTGTTGCCAGGTTATTCGTGATTTTGACGTTCTTGCGTGGAGGCAGCGCCCTCATGTTTTATCACGACTTTTTTGCCAAGCTGTAGGTCCCTTGTAGAACAAACGAGATTGTATTACCTTGCATTCTTCACATCTTTTTAGGGCAATACTCGGTCCGTATTTCTTTCAGGTCCTTGACCTATTCAGAAAAAAATTTTTACCGGCAACCTACAAGATACGGCCCTCTGAAGCTAGGACCGACGGACGGACGGACGGACAACGTAGGCTTAGTAATAGGGTCCCGTTGGCACCCTTTGGGTAGGGAACCCTAAAAATCTAAACATGCAAAACAACTGCTATGCAGATAAAATATAGTAAATCGATACGATACCAATGCTGAACACCCTCGATCACAGTAATACCAAGAGCGTACAAGCGTTCCATCGTGGACGTCTGTAAAACTACGGCTAATTTAAAGCATTATCACATCCACTTTGGGCAAATCACTGTAATTTTGAGATAAAACTAAACCAAAACAAAATCACTGAAATTCCGATTATAGAGATAAACATAAACAATGTCAAATGTCAAATTGACAGAAAACGTCAGTAAAATTTATTAATCAGCGTCATCTAGTGACGATTGTACGCAACGAGACGAAAGGTGGCCTTGCAACGTTGCACACTGCCATCTAGCGGCGAATAGCGAGTTTTCAAAGTTTCCGTCAGATGGCAGCACAGAAGTTTATTAGTAACAGCTACTTGACACTAGATGGCACTGTAGTACCGAAAAATATTTTTAATTTTATACATGTATACAGAATACAGAATTTATCTCTGTTGTACATATTAAAAACTAGAAATTTTTAATTCATTATTTTGGGGAAAAGTATCTAAAATACCTATTTGTTTTCAAAATTATATAAAGAGGTACCTAGGTAGGCACTTAGATTAGATTTTCTAGCAAATTCATTCAATCTACGTTCCAACTCAAAAACATGACGTCAAAATAAAATAAAGCAATTCCCTCCGGCTGGCAGCGCTGATCGCCTGCAGATAGCTCTACTCTCCTGAGGCGGGAACCCGGATTATTGCTTTAATAATTGAGTATTATTCTATGGTACCCGTACGCAGGGCAACACAGGTATCCGAAACTGGAAAATATGATAAAAATTATAATCATTTTACAGCTATTTTTCAAAGGAATATTATCCGTAGGTACTTACCTACATTGTCATGGGTGTCGAACATAAGCTTCTTTTACCGTTCAGGAGTGCGATTTTTGAATCTCATTCGCTGAGCTCAGCGGTTGAAAATGTCCAAATTACTGTGAAGATATGCATCTTTCTAATGCTGATTTTACTTTCAAAAATAGCACTCCTGGCGAATGATGTTTGAAAGTCAAATCAGCAGTAGAAAGATACATTATCTCCATAGTAATTTTGACATTTTCAACTGCTGAGCTCACCGAATGAGATTCAAAAATCACATCCCAGGTCTTAAGGTGTATGGTATTACGTTTTATACTAGGTAAAAACAACAAGCAACCTGCTACGGCCACTGTACGCCAGTTACCTATAAACTCGGGCAAAATTTCGGCAAATTTAATCTTTGAAGCGGCGATGAACCGACACGCTATACAAGGCAAGAAGTTTCGCAAGATACGGATATATCTTCAGATCTATCGTTTTTTTTCAAAGAATTATTGAAAAAAAGAAATATGTGCAAGCGGTTTTGTAACTGGATGATCAGACCATCAAACTGAACAACTTTCTCTATAGGACCAATATTGAAAACATGAAGACTTCAGCTGTTTTCCAATGTTCAGTTTGATGGTCTGGAGTGCGATTTTTGAATCTCATTCGGTGAGCTCAGCAGTTGAAAATGTCAAAATAACTATGCAGATATGCATCTTTCTACTGCTGATTTGTCTTTCAAAAATAAAACTACAGGAGTGCTATTTTTTAAAGGCAAATCAGCAGTAGAAAGATGCATAATCTCCATAGTAATTTTGACATTTCCAACTGCTGAGCTCACCGAATGAGATTCAAAAATCGCACTCCAGATCATCCAGTTTCAAAACCATCAGCATAAAGAAGGACCCTGAATATGTTCAAGCCTATGTCCCACTGGGGTAGGCAGAGACAATACATCGCTACATGCTATGATTCTGACACACCCATGCGTGCATAATACGGATGTAGACTTCACCATACGCTTCAGAATTTCATCTTCAGCGTATGCAAGTTTCCTTACGATGTTTTCCTTCACAGTTTGAGAGCAGTACATAAGTTAGAAAAACGCATTGGTACATGGCATGTCTTCAGTGCGGATTCGAACCCGAACCTTCATATTTTAGTGTCCATAACTCTCCGCAATGCACCACAAACACTCTCAAGTAGGTATACACTGAATAATTATTATGTGTAAAACGCAGCATGAAATTTTCACAATATCTATCTCAAGATATATCTTCACGTTTACACCATTTACAAAGCTCGTAAACGCTGTATGATCACGTAGAATTATTGCATTAAAATATAATCTCGCTCCGACGGTTCAGAGGTGGGTGTTGGGTGGTTGGGTGGGTGGGGTGGGGTGGGTGTGAGTTAGATGTTGGTCTGGGGTGCTGATGTTTTAAGATAAAGATTTTTGAGTAGGTAGATAAGGAATTTAACGTTGTTTTTTTGAACATAGATTTTTGAGTAGGTAGATAAGGAATTTAACGTTGTTTTTTTGAACATAGATTTTTGAGTAGGTAGATAAGGAATTTAACGTTGTTTTTGAACATATTGGGATTGGGAAGGTTAATAACCAACATACAAGCAAAATATGTAGGTAACTAGTTTTTGCATGCTATAGGTAAATTGATTTCTTTGTATATTTTATGTAAGTAATTTTATATATTTACGAAACTTTATTTAATATTGAAAATATTATAACTACCTGTACATAATATTAACGTAGGTAAAAGAAAAACAACGAATAAAGAAAATAAAAATCCTATAAACAAAGCACCTCATTTAAGGCCTCGCCTTGGGCGCCGTTCCCAGGAGGCTGGCAGCATTCCCCCTCTGGATTGCTAAGCTTATCCGCTGCCGGAGGAAGCTGCCAGCTCTCCTGTCGCCTGTACTCTCTATATACCAGGCGTGCGGACAGCTCTCTTCGCTTGTGGTCCCCATGAACCTAGGGTTTCTACCCCACAAGGCATGAAATACCTTTAGACGAAAGTCTTTGACCATTGGTATTGCTAGTGATGACATAAGTATGGAACAGACGTGGTAGCTCACTCAAGGCCTCATAAAAAGGCTGAAAGTCACCGAAAGGGCATTGGAGAGGGCTATGCTCGGAGTTTCCCTGCGAGATCGAATCAGAAATGAAGAGATTCGCAGAGCCAGAGTAGCCGAAATAGCCCAAAGAACCATAAAACTAAAATGGCACTGTGCGGGGCATATTGCTCGCAGAACCAATGGTCGATGGGGCCAAAGAGTTCTCGAGTGGCGACCGCGTACCGGAAAGCGCAGCGTGGGTAGGCCCCTTACAAGGTGGACGGTGGACCGACGACCTGGTGAAGGCGGCGGGAACACGTTGGATGAGGGCAGCGCAGGACCGGTCGTTGTGGCGATCCTTGGGGGAGGCCTATGTCCAGCAGTGGACGTGTATATATAGTGGGTGTAAGTGACAGCCTAGCAAATACTGAAACGGGGAACTCAGACCATCAAACTGAACAACTTTTAGTGCGTTCACACACGATGACGCATTGACGCAGCGGCAGACGTCAGTCCGTCATTAGTGAAGCAAGGAGTTGTATGAAACCGCACGTAGAAGCACACACGGTGAATGACGCATTGACGCACCGAGTGGGGTTCTATGGAATGACATCTGCCGCTCCGTCAGTGCGTCATCGTGTCTGAACGCACTTACTATGAGCCTACCTCAGGAAACGCGAAAAAAATATGCTGTCCCATACATTTTAGTCTGGTAGGTACAGCAGTTTTGTATGGGACATCTAATTTTTTTTCGCGTTTCCTGAGATAGGTCCCATAGTGAATGTTGTTCAATTTGATGGTCTGAGTACACCGTTTCAGTATTTCCTATGCTGTCACTTACACCCTGTATATTGGCTGAGATAATGATGATGATTACATCGTTCTATTCTATTCTATTTTTAAGGTTATGGCGTCCATCTTGGTATAGATGATTTTGCCAATGTCGAGTAGGTTGTCGATATGTAGCAAAAGTGCTTGACGTTGTACGGTTATTATAGGTATTTTGGTGACTTAAATTCAAGCGTCGTTCTTCGCAAAGAACACTATCTTGAGCCACCACTGGAGCAACGTTGTGGGCCGGGGAGGGGACAACCGACGATCGACACCCGACACGACTACCCAATAGCAGACCCACAACGAGACTCCTAGATTACATCCTTAGTATTATCTTAAAAAATCCAGAAAATTTTATGTCATTCATAAAATTACCTAACACAAATAAACTCCCGCTTAAAACTGACATAAATTAAAAAAAAACATCTAACTAAACATAACCTTTTATAACCACTTAAAGACAGCTAGCTTCATAAATGCTCCTAATATGTCACAGTTAAAAGTATTATCCAATAAAAACGCAATTAGCGGTTGAAAAAACACTGAAAGAATCGAGGGGAAGTCGTGGGGAAGTTTAATGTGATATCCTTGTTTGTTTTGAAAAAAAACTGAGCACTTTGAATGGATGAGCATTCATGAAGTACGTTAATGGATGTCCTTTTTTAATTGTGTTTAAAAATAAAACCGTTGAGTGTTGTTCGAATTCTTTGATCGAATATTCAAACGTAGGTAGCTAATAATCACAATAGTAACAATTGTACATGCGCGAGGGATTCTAAAGTAGAATCCTGAGCGCAGCGAGGGATTCAAAGTATGCCGCCCGAGGAAAAAATAATTTTGCGGCCGAGTGATACACTCTACTTTTCATCCCCCTCTATGAGGAAAATAAATAAAAGGCGCTTCTAGGTTAATATTTGCGTTCGATCTCTTTGGTTGCGGACCTATGTAGCAACAATACATGTCCCAAATTCAAAACTCATTATTGCCCGCTGTGAAAGTCTATTAACAAAAAGTACAACTTTAGGCGCACTTATAGAGGACTAAAGTGACACTTTTTGAATAGATGGGATGAAATAGTAGATTGTATCACAAGGGCGTAAAATAATATTTTTAAGGCGAGGGCGCTATTTTGAATCCAGAGCATAGCGAAGGATTCTTGAGTAGAATCCCGAGAGCAGCGAGGGATTCTAAAGTAGAATCCTGAGCGCAGCGAGGGATTCAAAGTATGCCGCCCGAGGAAAAAATAATTTTGCGGCCGAGTGATACACTCTACTTTTCATCCCCCTCTATGAGGAAAATAAATAAAAGGCGCTTCTAGTTTAATATTTGCGTTCGGTCTCTTTGGTCGCGGACCTATGTAGCAAAAATACATGTTCCAAATTCAAAACTCATCATTGCCCGCTGTAAAAGTCTCTTAACAAAAAGTGCAACTTTAGGCGCACTTAAAGAGGACTAAAGTGACACTTTTTGAATAGATGGGATGAAAAGAAATATATAACGTCGACTTTAAATAACGAAAAACCGTTAATTAATCTTCGGCTTCGTCTCGGTCAACAAGTGCATGAGATCTGAGACCTTTCTTACTTTTCTGCCCTCGGTGTGTAATCTACTGTATTTCGGATTTTGCTTCGGATATTGCAAATAAACTGCGTAGACCCGGCGTAGCGCACGAGTGGCTACGCCGTAGCGTTTAGACCCTAAAGAAAGAACATCAACGAGACCAACAAATTGTCAAAAATAAAAATTTTTATGTAAGTAATAGCATAAGAATAGTTAAAACGTAATAGTATGTGGGTAATGTAGGTAGGGTTTTTGTATTAAGTCTCCGATTATAAATAGATATTCAAGATCGATCTGTAGGTACGACTGTACCTAAGTATTGCTAACTTAAAAATTTCCTTTTCAAATTACTTACATATATTTTTCTCTAATCACCCACGGACCTGGAGTGCGATTTTTGAATGTCATACGTCGAACTCAGCAGTAGCAAATGTCAAAATTACTATGGAGATATGCATCTTCCTACTGCTGATTTGACTTCCAAAAATCATAATTCAGGAGTGTCATTTTTTAAAGTCGAATAAGCAGTAGAAAGATGCATGAGAACGCCTTTGTATGAGATTTAAAAACCGTTCAAACTCACCGATGACATTCAAAAATCGCACCCCAGGAGTGCGATTTTTGAATCTCATTCGGTGAGCTCAGCAGTTGAAAATGTCTAAATTACTATGGAGATATGCATCTTTCTCCTGCTGATTTGAATTTCAAAAATCATACTACAGGAGAGTGATACCTATTTGAGAGTCAAATCAGCAGTAAAAAGATGCATATCTCCATAGTAATTTTGACATTTACAACTGCTGAGCTCACCGAATGACATTCAAAAATCGCACTCCATGAGAGAGATTTTTGCATCTCATTCGGTGAGCTCAGCAGTTGAAAATGTCTAAATTACGCATTTTTCTCATGCTGATTTGACTTTCAAAAATCGCACTCCTGAAGCATGATTTTTGAAATTCAAATCAGCAGGAGAAAGATGCATATCTCCATAGTAATTTAGACATTTTCAACTGCTGAGCTCACCGAATGAGATTCAAAAATCGCACTCCTGAATCAGGTCCACCACAGACTTTCGAACTTATAATATTAGTAAGTAAATAGGTATGGATTTTTGTCCAACCAAAGATAATAAAGTAAGTAAGTAGGGTACAGAAAAACTGCAAATAGATCCGAAAACTAAACTGAAGTAAATAGGATCTTTATAAATTATTTTGAAACTTTATAAGGGGATGATTTGATGGTCCATCAAACTAATCAACTTTCTTTATGGCAACAACATCGAAATCACGAAAAAAAATCAGCTGTCCCATACCAAACTGCAAACCTCGAGCCAAATGACGGCCCGACAGCACAGCCTGCCTGCTGTGCCGGGGGTCGCGGGTTCGAATCCCGTAAGGGACAAATATTTGTATGACGAATATTAATATTTGTACCCGAGTCATGGATGTTTGTATCTATATAATATGACTGTATTCTATATCGTTGTCTAGTTATCATAATACAAGTCCAGGCTAGATTCTGGAACTTTAAATGTGACTAGATAATTTGTGTGACACTGTCCAAAAAAAAAAAAAAATGTATAGGACAGCTGTTTTTTTATCGCGATATCGGTGTTGGTCCCATAGAGAAAGTTATTTAGTCTGATGGTCTGGTCATCCCCATAAAAAGTTTTAGCATTAAGAAGGACCCTAAGTATAAAAAATAATTTACAAACTCTCCCTCATCAAAAACAATAATGAACGACATCACACCACTATCATAATAATAAACAACAGTAACACGACAATCCCTAGATTAAAAAAAAAAAATTGATTTAAAAAAAGACCATCACAAAAGGGCGCCAAAACACTCGGGACCGCGTCACAGGTGCTTCTGTACGCACCCCGCCGGCAATTTGACAGACTATTAATCCGGATTTAGCCGGTTTTAAACGGATTAGGGGCGGATTTAACCAGTTCTAAGTGGTTTAACTGTGAGTCAACGCGTTCGAGATTGTATTTGCGTTCGTTTTGATAAACGCTGGTGTAAATGAGTAGATGAATGAATGGATTCTCCATACTTTACATACAGGTGTAAACTTAAATGCACTACGTAATTTAAGGAGCTTCAAACTATCAATCTGGAGAGCGATTTTTGAATCTCATTCGGTGAGCTCAGCAGTCTCAAAATGTCAAAATTACTATGGAGATAGGCATATTTCTACTGCTGATTTGACTTTCAAAAATTGCACTCATGAAGTATGATTTTTTAATAGCAAATCAGCAGTAGAAAGATGCATATCTCCAGAGTAATTTTGACATTTTCAACTGCTGAGCTCACCGAATGAGATTCAAAAATCGCAACCCTGAACTATTTTTACTATGGGACCAATAATGAAATCGTGAAAAAGAAATGTTCCATAGAAAACGTCAGTGGCTTCAATCCAAAATGTAAAATTTGTTTTTTATTTGCGATTTCAAGTTCGCTCTCATAGAGATGCCAATAAATTTAATTACTCCCAGTAGATTTTATGTTTGTTCATATTTCATAACATCATAATGCATAAAGCTGCTGAACTGTATTCAATGTAATTTCACTAGCAGGTAGCCAGTAGTTAGAGGTCGTTATACTTATTACCAAAGGTTATTTCTTACTAATAAAACAAAGTCATAGACTAGTACCTATATTATAATTTTATACTTGCTTATGCCCACGACTACTTTCGCGTGGATTTCGTAAAACTTCGACACCCAGTTGTACCCATTAATTTTATGGTTGTACAGTCAAGAACACATCAACCTTGATAATCGAAGTGCGATTATTCCATATCTGATTATTTTAATGATAACGAACTATAGTGACAATTAATTCTTTGCCTACATATTATATACACAATAAACACAGGAACGTAACCCCTTTCGAGGTGATCAGAAATATTGCTACAATTATTTTCTTACTTTTAATTATTCCAATCCAATATTGATCTACATTATTATTTATTATCCAATCGAATGAAATTGTGATGTGCCTTATTGTATGTTTCTAATTTAAAATTGTTTTTGTGTTAATATTTGAATTATTTGTTGATTGTTATTTATCTTATTGCATGACATCAGAATGTACCTACTAATACCATACCTTATGTAAAATAATCCATTTTTATGTTGGAATTGAATGATTTTTTATTTTATTTTGTTAGTTACTATTGTATTGAACATCTCTCTCAAACATTGCTGTGCCCAACTGGGTTCACATGTATTACCTACCTTCTATTTTAATGTTACACCTTTTATTATTATGTATAACATGT
Source organism: Agonopterix heracliana (assembly GCA_963693445.1). Lineage (NCBI taxonomy): Eukaryota > Metazoa > Arthropoda > Insecta > Lepidoptera > Depressariidae > Agonopterix > Agonopterix heracliana. The sequence continues at coordinate 3,168,925 of OY856334.1, forward strand.
GATATGCAATGAATAAATGAATTATGAATTATGATATTGTTTCTTAATGCCAACGCCATAAGAACAGTACGAAGTCCAAGGTCCAAGGACTGTACCCCTTTAGGGGCTGATTTTCGAAAAATCTTTTCCTAGTGCACCCCTTTACTTGCTCTGTAAAATTATTTCATGTTTATACAGGGTCCAACTTAATATGCTGACACTTTTTTAAGGGGATGATTTAAATTGAACAGCTTTTTCAATGGGACCAACATCGAATCCCGAAAAAAATCTGCCCCTCCATACAAAGCTGCAAACCTACTCGACTCAATGTATGGGACATCAGATTTTTTAATAGATTAATTTAATGTTAATTTTAATAACCCTAACCTAAGTACAAAAAATGTGTACCAACCTAATGAAAAGAAAATAACGGAATTTTTGGTTAGCTTTACCTTCTACAATGAAGACTTATTTAATAAATAGTCCGTTTTTAACCACATTGTCAACTATTTTAGTAGTCTCAATTCTTTTGAATAAAAAAACGCATTTGCACATTTTACGTGCCCCTGACCACAAATTAAAAAAACAAACTTTCTTCACAAATAAAAAGAAAAAAAAGTAGCTAAAAGTTCCTTTTTCAAATCGCCGCTCCTTTCAACGAAATTGTAAAGGAACAGAAATATTTTGTCATATCCCATACAATGTGTTTCGAAACAAAAGTTGTGACTTTGTCTATGGTTGCCGCCGCCATTTACCCAAGGACGAGAGAAATAGTTTTATTACTTTAAACAATATTTCACCACTTTACGGTAGTGGCTAAATTGTTATACAGCATCCCGACTATAATTACGATACTACCGCAATATTCTGGCAATAAAAATAAAAGTTATTTGTCTATCCTTTGTTTTGGCGGTAACTTTTGATGGCGGCCATATTTAAGAAATATTGTCGTAGAAAAAAATGTTGTAAAAGCATGATAGTCAATAATGGTTCATAAATTCTTGGGTTCGGTTTTGTAGGTATAATGTAGATTGTAAAATAAAAGTAAGTACACTACATGGGTCTGTGGCTCGTTGCGGAGTGCTATGGAAACTCAATCTTGAGGCCTGGGTTCGAATCCGCACGGACCCCATGAGTTTTTCTAACTTATGTACGTAATACCGACTGCTCTCAAACGGTGAAGGAAAACATCGTTAGGAAACCTGCATACGCTGAAGAAGAAATTCGTTTGTGAAGGCTACCAATCCGCATTGGGCACACGTGGTGGACTAACGCCCATACACTCTCCCTGAGGGGAGGCCTGTGCCTTAAATGCGACGTATATAGGGTCTTAATATGCTGACACTTTTTTAAGGGGATGATCAGACCATCAAAACTTTACAACATTCTCTATGGGACCAACAACGAAATCGCGAAAAAAAAATCTGCTGTCCCATACATTTCGCTCAAGTTGGTTTGCAATTTAGTATGGAAGAGCGGATTTTTTTTTTTGTGATTTCGATGTTGGTTCCATAGAAAAGTTGTTCAGTTTGATGGTCTGATCATCGCCTTAAAAAAAGTGTCAGCATATTAAGAAGGACCCTGTATAGGCTGTGATGATGATGATGACCTACTACATAGATAGGTATCTAAATCATAGATCTCTCAGACATTGCTCTTCCTGAACAAAATATTTTCCTATCCAATCCAATTAAAGTTAATAAGATAGGTAAATCTTTTCAGAAACTAATCTCAATGTTCGTATGAAGTCAGATTTTCGTTAAGGCCAGGTTATCCCAGTGCAAGCGTCTCTTTCTTGCAAGCATAAGTTTGCAATTAGCCATCCCGCTCCAATTGAAAGCAGGATCGCAAAAAAACGTGTTTTTCATCAATATCTTTGCTCGTGGGTGTTTCTAAGCTCAAAATTCTACGGAGTTCACTAGAAATATTTAATGTAAGTATTTAGTTAAGTACAAGAATAAAAAGTTAAATATCAGCAGTTTAATCATAGTATTGAAAAAACATAACAAAAAGGGGTAACTTTGGGATTTTTTTCTATCTATTAAACTTAATCTAATCGTGTAATTGAGAACGGTCGCCTATCAGCCAGATCCTTAAATAAGACATAATTGGTTTTCAGACTTTAAAACACAGTTTAAAACACTTTCGTTCGTGTTCAAAAAACGGCCTCGACGGGATAACAGCGACTTAAAATATACAGTTTTAATGCTAGAGTTAATGTAAGATTTGTATGGATTATTTCAAGAATAATATGAGAAAGACTTTGGCTATGTCTGTCATGTTTTGCTTTTTTGTTTATATTCGTCATATTTGTTCGCTGGATGTCTGAAAACGGGCGGTAAAATTGGTCATATCCGATGGTCACTAGTTCATACTGTAATTAATCAATGCAAAAAAGCAAAACATAGGGACATAGAAAAGGTAATAAATAGATGCTTCGAGAAAAGGATGGTAGGCCGTATCACTTTTTTTTTTTTTTGCTCGACTTGGCGGGGGCACTGCCGTGCCCCCAGATTAATGGTAAGTAAAAAAAATTTGCTGCAGGGAGGAAACAGGAGAATATACGTTTGTATAGAAAAAACGGTCCTCGCCTATCCCCTTAACCGGTTTTATAGTGTGTCGACATGGTATTTTTGAGGTTGCAATTGCAATAGGTCTTTTTACATCAAACCTACAAAATTTTCATCGCAATCGGTCAAACGGTGTCGAAGTCAATTAATTTCAGAATCCAACATCTATATAATAAGTACTAAATATTATTTTCTCCGTGTGTCTCGGCCTAAAAAAAAAAGATACATCTTTAAAAAAAAACATTACCTTCTGGCGCAGTCTGGTAACAAGAGGACCACAATCACACAATAATGCACCTAAACCCGAACCGAATAAAGTATAAATAAATAAAGCTCGCCTGTGAACCCTTGCATCTGGATCAATCAGGTCACTTGAGCTCGTGTGCTGAAACATAAATTGTACCTGGCAGAAAGCGAGAAACGTTCATTGTTGTGGAGGTTCCGTAGGTTCCATAATAACTTTTTATACCTAAACAAATCAAAATACACATTGGAATCCAACCTCCAGTTGGAAATAGAAATCAATTTATTGTGTGCAAAGTTATTCACAAAAATGTTATAGGTAATAATATAATAGTCGGTGTTGGAAAAGTCACCGTTTCCAATAGTTATCATCACCTTAATTTAGGCGACACATCAAGCTACGCGAAACCAACATAAGCTGGACGCGCGTAGGTTGAATAGCGTATAACGTCGCGCGGCCAGCTTACTTTTGGTTTTGCGTAGCTTGATGTGTTGCCGTGTGTTAGAACTAACAGAAACAAACGTAGTGCGCCACATGAGAGCACGAGCGCAGGCGAGTGAAAGATATAGCGATAGCGACTTACTGATAAAGTGTGGCGACATAGCCACAAAGAATGGGACAGGATTGTGGCTTCCAGTGTTATTTCTAGACGTAGTTCGCTACTTAACGCGACGTTAACGCGAAAAAAATCAACTGTCCCATACAAAACTGCTATAGGTACCAGACTAAAATGTATGGGAATGGGACAGTTGATTTTTTTCGCGTTTCCTGAGGTAGGCTCCATAGTGAAAGTTATTCAGTTTGATGGTCTGAGTTCACCGTTTCAGTCTGCGGAAGGCTGTCCCTTACACCCTGTATAATTGATTAATTATAACACTTTATTGTACCTACACAAAGACATAAAAATATAAGTACAGAGTTGAAAAAACATGTAGGAAGGGCGAGCTTATCTCAGAAGAGATTTTTTCCAGCAGACCCGCAAAAGAGACAGGTAATAATTTTTTACAACGCAAAGTTTTTCTATCCGTGTATTGAAAATATTTTTATTTTGAAAATCATTCAAATCGTATAGATTCGATCCTAGTGAACCCCAATACTTCACTATTCATATAAAATTTAACACTGGCGACCCGGCCGTCACTTCGCGCGATCGCCATTTGTCGCAATAAAAAAAGAAAAAAAGGATTGTCTTTTGATTCCAATTTTGAATTCAATCTGCGCGGGTCGGGCGCCATGATTTTATTTTCATGACTGCCTTGGGATGTTCTAACCCGTGCAACGTATAAAGCCTTCTATCTAACTCTTATATCCTTACAATAAGTGTTAAATTGGCTTGATCCACGTGAATTTTTATAACGAACAAAATAAACTGAGGGTCCTTTTCTGACGAAATATTTAATAATAAATGAGTTCATTTTGTTTTTGTGCTAGGTGTTGATATAGGGATAATGGGCGTGAAGGTTTTATTATTTGATTTGAGAATTCGTTATTAGATTCATAATTGAATTGGTTAATGTTTTAAATCGAATTATTATTGTAATCATTGTTTGATGATGATGAAAGAAATCTTTTTTTTTTAACTTCCAGTAAGATTTGATAAAGATCTTAAGACCAGAATGCCAAGCCTTCAGTTTAAATTAATTAATTAATTTAACTTTGTGAATCAAATACACAGTGGCGGTACGAAGGGGGGAGGGGGTTCTATGGGTCATGACATGAGGGGGTTATTGCAAAGTCAAATTGACCAACCTCCTAAAAAGAGTCAATTTACGAAAATTATGATAATTTTGCATTGGGGTCGATTGGATATTGACATTTTCTATGGAAAAACAATGTGGAACAACCACGGACCTGAAAAAAAGACGGATGTAATGTGACACTAAAAAGATGTGAAGCATGCAAGGTTCTACAATTTCGTTTGTTCTACAAGGGATCTCACACAGACGCACCACTTCTAGCCGCAGGTCCTACAACCCGCCGGCGCGACACTGCGACAGCACGCACACATATAAATGGGTTCTTCACTTATGATTAGACGATAATTATTACGTAGTCTTTTTTTCCGTGGGAACACCACATTTTTTTTAAATTTCCATATTGTTCCCATAATAGTATGTTACGTACTATTTCAGTTCGAACCCTGTAGATTGAAGGCTTCCGCACATTGCAGCGATATTATCGACAGCGATATCGCGACACCTTACACACTGCAGCGATTCCGCGATTCGCGTCACGCATGCGCACACCACTGAATGTAGTAGAAAGAGATTGCGTCAGGTTGCGATAATATCGCGGCAGTGTGTGGGATCGAGCGCGTCCCCATACAAAATATACTGAGAACAAATATCGCAAAAGCGCAGTGACAATATCGCTCGATAATATCGCTGCAATGAGCGGAAGCCTTTAGCACAGCTCTAAGGCGCCATCTCTCTTTTCCTGAGATCTACCTATACCATTTCTATTCTAAACCGAAAAACAAGGCTGATAAACGCAAGAAAAACAAATCCAAAAACTAAGCCAAAAACATCTAAATAACAAAACAACATCCTAAATTCAAAGCGTACGTGACACGACCCTTACCTACAACTACCGGCACAATAATACCTTCACCCGGTTACTTTTTAATCCGGGTCCGGTCGTAAATACCGGACGGGAGACCCGGGTATCACGGATATTCCGGAGCAATCATCCGGCTATCTACACTATTTTTTCCCGGCAAAATGTTGTAGTGCCCTCTTGGGATTTTACGTCCCCTAATATATATTTTATTTGGGCAAAAGGGTTGAGTTTTTTGGAAGATGTTTCTTTTTTTCTTTATGCGTAGTTTTGATGTGTTGATAGGTATTGAGTGGAAAACTATAGGTATGTATGAACCAGTCATTCAATTTATGATTTCGGGTGAAAACAGAATTTAATTAAAAAAAAATTGGAGTCTGAGTGTCACTATAGCTTCAATACTATCATCGATCGCTCCGACACGCTCTTGGCCAGTTTTTTTTACTAAGTAATTATTTTGTTACTTATATGCAAATAGACTGTAAGTATGCATAACCGTATACAAAAACTTAGCTTAAGAATTTACATTTTAATAAAGTAAGCGCCAGGTATGTTATATAGTTTTTGGCAGCATCTTCTCTACAGCAGCAACGAATAAGGTTCTATTGTGAATAATGTGAATAATACACGGATCAATCAAAATGGCAGCAATTCGGTGTGTCAAGTTTTTTTTTTGTCTTCATTTTATATTTTTTACGGATAGAAGACATAATTTTAAGACACCTATTTCATTTTTATTGTGATTCATCGAGTTTATCGATATAAATTTAATTTTTAAATTATTTTGATCTGTTATCTCTAAGTGCAAAAATGGTGGAAAAAAAATAATTCGAACTCCATGGAGTAAAACTACCTACTGCTATATTTAAAAAAATTAAAACCTGCCTCCTCTTTCTAACTCTATGCTGAAAACAGATACGTCAACATCAAATGTCAAATTCTGTCATTGTGAAAGTATTTTTTTTTCTTAATGGCCAGTTACTTTAAGTTCATTTTATGTTTACCAAGGAGTTTGCAGGGGCAGCGAGTGACGTCACTCGTGGACCGAAAAACGACGTTATTTTATTAAAAATATCTGTAATCCTTTCATTTTAAAATCTCTGACATAGAAAATATGATTATTGAGACAATTATCTCGAAATGGTTTTCGATTAAGCCCTCCAAAAAAAACTTGACACACCGAATTCCGCTGAAAAGCATTGAACATTGTACTTACGCATTTCTATATGAGTTGTGCCTACATTTTGTTTGATATGTGTTTAGATGACTGTGTCAATGCCATTGAAGAAATGGAATTGAACGCAATATTGAACCGAAATTGACCCGTGTAATATCACCGTTGCTTTGACTTTATTAAAATTTACTCCTCCATACTAAAATTATATAGGTACCACTAAAATGATTCATCAAAACTTTGTTGTCTAGTTTATATTCAAACTAACACAAAACAGATTTAGTCATCGCCCATTCGCCACCCTATAAACAAATAACTAACAATAAGATACAAGATTATTTACACCTTACAATGGACCCCCGAAACTAATCATTTGCTACTGGAAGCAAACAAAAACAAACTTACCCAGCGGGAAACCAACAATCATAGACGAGAATAAAAACCTTTTTGAACAATTACGGTCGAAATGAACGCAACCATAAAAGTGACATTTCAAATGTCATTTTTCCCGCTTGTTTTGTTTTTTTTTTCGGCCAGGGCTTTGTTTTTCTTTGTAAAAATAGTTTTTATGGCCAAGGAGATTTTGTTTAGGAGAAATTGTTACAATTTCTTTCGTCTGATTTGTGATGGCTCTAAATATTGGTCGGTTTCTGGAAGCTGTAATTATTATTTGCCAGCCAAATAGTAATAGGCGTGTATTCTTTTTTGCATGGATGCTGTATAGGAAGTACCTAAAGATTTTGTTTAAACATATTGTCTTAATAATAATGGGTAGGTGAATTAGTTAGTATTCTAGGTTAGTACACTAAGGGCCTGTTTCACCACTCCTGAGTAAGTTCTTGTTAGCTTATCCGACAGATCGTTTGACATATTTTGTATGAAATAATGTCAAAATATCTGTCGGATAAGCTAACAAGAACTTACTCAGAAGTGGTGAAACAGGCCCTTATTATGAGCGCTTATTTACCTGTAAAGTATTACTTCTCAACGATTAAATTCGATATTATTTATCTTAAACCAAATACAGTGTAACAGAGAGATTTTATAGACAGAAAATTTATAGAAGGTACAAAATAATGCGGTCCTATGATTAAAAAAATTTTCATTCTTAAAAAAGAATAAACAAAGATCACGCTAGGTACATTTTTAATGACCTTTTGTTTACTGTAAAAGTGCATTTTTCTTAGTTAAAAAATTACAATTACAACATTTTTTATTTTTACTTAGGTAGGTTCTTAAACCAAATTATAATTATTTTATGATTTATGTACTTATGTAAGAGTATTTTACAAAAATAATATTAAATTATTTAAGTATTTCATTTATTTACCATAATTTACATATGTAATACATTAATGATGGTCTTACTTAAGTTTAAAATAGTTCAGATGTAAATTTGATTTTAAGTATTACTTATACTAATTTATTGCAGGTACAAGTAGGTATATATCGACGGTCCCTACGTACATATTCCTAAGTGGTAGATACGTGATTTGCCTTTTATTGTTCCATGTCCTTCAGGTCACTCTATACTATCGATTAGTCAAAAAAAAATTAAACATTTCATGCAAATTGAACCTTAAATCCACACACACATTTCCCGTAACTACAAAATTAAGAAAAATTTCCAAAGTAAACTAACATCAGTGGTAGTTCAGTGATTCTACATTGGAACGCAATCCACGCCTGCCGCGTAACTGCAACGCACTATGTTAGTTACGTTGTTTTACGTGAACAACTTTACATGCCTCAGCCAGGCCATGCCATGCAAGTGGTAGATAAGTTTTCTTACGTCGGAAAATAAAAGTACTTTTTATCAATAACTACCATTTAAGGCTTTTTATGTCGGAAATATTTTGTAAATATGATAAGATAGTTGTATTTATGTTATTAAACTTCTGTAACTTCGTTTGGTTTTGGAAAAAAATATTGATTAGCCAGCTAAATTAACATCTTACAACCATCATGTCAATTCCAAATTGACATATTAGGTGAAAGTTGTTTATGACCAGAAAGCTGGCATACGTTTATGACTGTGCGCGTTTGTCATTATTTATAATAATTATAATGCTTTATGCAGAAAATAGTTTCAAAAAATTATGCGATGTAAAGAGGTCTATCAAAACCTCTTTATTTATTTATTTATTTCATTAATTGTAGAAATTAAAACCATTTACCATGAGTTAACTAACGTGGCAATGTTTTTTAAGGCAATATGAACTAGAAAATTGGTTACGCCGATCACATGAGCGCTGATGTTTGTCGTGAAAGAGAGTAACAGTAGCTTTAAGTAATATATGGGATGTTCAGATGGGAAGATGAATACCCCTCCATAATAGCCCTCTCCATTGCACTTTGTGTGACTTTCAGGCTTTTTGAGGCCAGGAGTGAGCTACTACGTCTCAATTTCGTATGTCAAGTACTTAAATATTCTATCTTATTCTGTGTCGTCACTGGCAACACACACTGGTCAATGACTTTCGTTTTGAGACACTGCAGTGTTTGGCCGAGAAGATACCACGCAGTCCATACGTCCTGAACGATGTCCAGCCCAGTTAGATTCGTCTATTGACCTCTATCTCGAAGTGGGACCATCCTAACTGGATGGTTTGTCCCTGGTTAGCATAATCGTAGTAACTTCGAACTCAGAGTCTACGATCTTTACAGGAGTGGGTAGAACATGGACATTTGACATGATCTTCGTCTTGTCCATGGTAATTTTCAAAACAACTCGTTCGAAGGCTCTGCTAAGGTCATCAAGCATTCTACTGAGGTCCTCCATGCTCACCGTCATAATGACTTTAATTCTTATGACTATCTTCGGCAAACTAAAAGAGACTCAGCCCTTTCCAATCCAAAACCTTGAAAACATCTTCCAGTGCCACGGTGAACAGTTTCAGAGAAATTACGTCTCCATGTCTCACACCTCGCTGCGGTAGGATAGGTTTCTATCGGACTGACATAGTGGCAGTAGCATTTGAGCACTTCCAAGTACCAGTAGTCAACTTTTCATCGCTGGAGAGACTGCAGTACAGCCCATGTCCCATTCAAATCAAAAGCTTTTTCGTAGTCCACGAACGCCAAGCAAAGAGGCAGAGAGTATGTATGTGGTACGCGGTGCTAAAGTTTTTTCGGAACCCAGGTTACTCGGGATGTTGGAATTCGTCAAAATGAGCGCGACACGGTTCGTTTCAACTCTCAAAAACAGCTTATAGACATGACTAAGAAGAGAGATGGGCTTATAGTTCTTCAGTAGGGCATTATCGTCCTTTTTAAAAAAGAGAACCATCAAATTTCTGTTCCATGTCTGCGGCGTTTACCCCTCAAGTATGACGAAGTCAAACAGCTTCTGAAGGGCTTAAGGACCGGTTTCAATAGTGACACCCACTACACCAATTACTCGTTTTGAATTAGGTTGGTACTCATATCGTATGGTTTAACAAGTCGCCATATAATATTGTCAGTTTATCATAATAGTAAAGTCTACTACTAGAGCACCGCCATAACATTTATCACTCTATTCCATCAAATTAATTTCTGGAAAATAGCTTAACGAGATAAGGCCGCCTTTGATACCCTTCTCGTCTATGTTGTAAATTGTATTTGTCTGTTTCTGAACGTGTAAATAAAGTACATTTTATGTTATCAATATTGTTAAGTCTCAAATTACTCAATAATTAACAACTGATAATAAAGTATGTAATTTCTTAAACCTTTGTAGGTCAACGTTTCACTAGCAGTACCGAAACTCTGTCCAGTGTGACAGGTACACACGAGGTATGAAGGACGGGGTTAAAATTTATTAATAATACTTAAAAAAGTTTACTTTTTGTTGTAACAATACACTTCGCCCTTACCTACAAACCCCGTATCTCCATAATGTTTCCCATGTACAATGATCTATGTGACAGTTAAGATTTTGATCTTTCGTGAGACTACCGCGTAATAATCAATATGTACCACATACGTTATTTGTAATTGGAGCGGTTCCGATGTAGAACTAAGTAAGTGACTAATAACACACTTCCAATGAACTTTTTGAGTTTTTTCTTTATGTTTCATATAGTTTACCGTATATTAAACCTATATTCCAAATTTCGTAACTGTGCTACAAATAGGACGTGAAATACACATGTTTGAAACTTAAAAGTGCTCTCCTGTAAAATTTGACTTTTGCACTTACGGGAATGTACGTAGGGACCGTCGATATACCTACTGTAGAAACCATTATTTATTTATTAAAACGGCGACAATAACCTAAGCCTAATGAAACAATAAATACCTAGGTATATATTATGTCTATGTCCGTGTCTATGTCTGTCTATGATTAATTTGTTCAATGATTAGGGTCATGAATTTGTTGTATTGCGATATTTGCGATGCCCAAAAAAAGAGTAAGTATTTATGTTACGTTATGTCTAGGTAAGTATGCCTATGTATTAAGTTATTTATACCCAGGTTTTGTTGAAATGTACAATAATTTACAAACCCAAAAACTCGTTAAAGCTTAATAAAACGTTTAATTAATAAATTAAGCACCATTAAGCAGCTGAGGCTGCCGTTTTTGCAGACATAATGAAATCCGTCATGTTGGCACCAACAAATAACTCGAGACCGTTTGCAGCGAAATATATTACGTTTCGCGCCAAAATTAACGTTGCTTAGAGCAGTTGCCGGTCTTGGCATAAACAGCTATTATTATCTGTGGAAATTCTGGAAGCATTTTCCTCTTTTATCCGACTGTGGTTGGGTCCAAAAAGCGGATTATGTTTTTGAAAATATTTGGTTTTATTTTATACTTAAGTAAGTACTTAAGTTTTTTAAGAATTGCTTTGCTTGGTGAGATGTACTCAGATATAACCTAACAACTTAGAAAAAGCATATGTCTAGAATGAGCCTCACACTTGTTCCGTATAAAACAAAAGGGGCGAACTTTCTTAGGTTGGTGTGCGTGAGGCGCCATACTAATTATGTGTGTGTGCGTGTATATGCATAGGGTTTTGGAACCAGTACTGGTTCCTATTTTTTTCGACGCTTTCGTAGCTTTGACTGTCTATCTTGATAATCTAAGCCTAACAACAAGAAGAGAGGGATTGAGGGGAAAGAGATGTAGATAGAAGAATAAAACAGAGAAAAGAATAAGTACTGTAATATAGAAGTCTGTGGAAAAGAATAGACAGATAATAGTCGGAGAAAAAGAAATAAACTGTTTAGGAAAAATGCTTGTTTTTCATTCACATTTATTAATTTATTCTCAAGCTATGTTAAGAGACATAAACATGGACACAAAATGTTGGTAATATAGTTTCTAGTAGTTCAGAGAGAATGAAAGAAGAGAGACCGAACAGATTATGAAAGAGAAAACCGAGAAATTAATAAGAAGACCAAATAACGACTTTGCAGGATCCCTCTGATAATTTAGATCTAAACTGTTACGATATGGTTTTTAGGTAGGTATCCCTGACTCGAATACAACCTTTTTTAGAAATTGCGTCTGTTTGTTTGTGTGTTTGTATGTTTGTTCACGCATCACGCAAAAATTACTGAACCGATTTTGATGAAACTTTTTATGTTTAAAAACTTATGATTTGACTTAAAATCTGGTATATAATTTGTGCGAACGAAGTCGCGGGTAAACACTAGTTATATCTTAAATACAATAATAATAATATGGAAAGCAATAAATAAATATAAATAAATAAATAAATATCTTGGACAGTGTCACACAAATTATCTAGTCACATTTAAAGTTCCAGAATCTAGCCTGGACTTGTATTATGATAACTAGACAACGATATAGAATACATTATATAGATACAAACATCCATGACTCGGGTACAAATATTCAAATTCGTCATACAAATATTTGTCCCTTACGGGATTTGAACCCGCGACCCCCGGCAGGTTCACTAGTCCAGTAAAAATACGGGTCGAAAGGAAATAATTTATAATAAGCAATTTTTTTCGCTAGATCGTTTATACAAATGATATTAAGATACTTTATTAACGAATCCCACTAAATTTCGTATTTTTAATTTTTAGTAATAAAATGTAAATTTTTTATTTATAGTGTCAGATTTCTTTCTTTTTTCATTATTATTGTTTGTTTTAGGTTATGAGTTTACATATACCTACTGTGTAAATTTTGTACTAAAATTGATTTTTTCGTAATTTCAACATATTTAAAAAAGAAGGTTCCGAAGTGATTTTTCGTTGGATTTACTTGTAATATAAAAGAATACAAATGAATTTAACAAATGGCATAAAAAAATTGTATATAAGTACAATTTTTTTCCAATTTTACGTTTTTTTTTACTTTGCTTAATTATTTAATAAAATTTTTAGGGGGATTTTCAATCTAAATGATAACTAGAATTATAATCTAAAATATGAAAGAAAAAAAACGGCTATTATAAATTATTTACATTCGCCATACAAGCGACCCGTATAACTTTACTGGAGTATACTACAGACTGTGCTGTCGGGCCGTCTAATATTATTGAGTATAGGTATTATATGGTAGAATTATTTAAAAAAGTTCAGACTACAGACAGATAGACGGGCACAAAACGTAGTTAATATCCAAGTGAGATAAACAGCTATCATTGTGTGTGCAAACACCGGCTGTGAGCGGGAACTGAGCGAGCGCGCCGCTTTATTGTGCCCTATTAAACTGTTAGCCGACACGTAAATGTGCACGCTTTGGAATATAGGCATTAAGGGTAATTATTCGGAGCGTTCTCCATACAAACGTACTATGGTGATATTTTCAATACTAACCAATTAAAGTCAATGAAATTTTGCAGAAACAATCTAGAAACAAATTTCTATGCTTGTATGGAGTCAGATTTTTGTTAAAATGTATAGTTTTCAAGTTAAAGTGCCTCAAAGATTTCCATACAAATCTTAAATTAATCCTAGCATTGAAACTGTATATATTTTAACAAAAATCTGACTCTATAGAAGCATAGAGATTTGTTTCTAGATTGTTTCTGCAAAATTTCATTGACTTTAATTGGTTAGTATTGAAAATATCACCATAGTACGTTTGTATGCAGCGCGCATTTTCGCTCTCGGAATAATATTCTCTTAAGAATTGACAAAAATAATAATATGTAAGGGACAGCCCTCCACAGACTGAAAGGTGAACTCAGACCATCAAACTGAACAACTTTCAGAAGGGAGCCTACCTCAGGAAACGCGGATAAAAATCTGCTGTTTCATACAAAACTAGTGTTACACTAGTTCTGTTTTACCTACCCGACTCAATAATATGAGATTTTAGAGGATGCAATTTTTTTTGCGTTTCCTGAGGTAGGCTTCATAGTGAAAGTTGATCATTTTGATGTTCTGAGTTCACCGTTTCTGTCTGCTACAGTCTTTTACACCCTGTATAATACGGAAAAGAAGATAAGAAAAGATTTTACTGTCATAGAGAGCAACAAAATTATTCTAGGGGAGAGGTTGCATCTTTTGGAATAACTTTCTTTCGCTGATAGACTGAGAAAGAGACAATACGAGTAATAGATCGTTTATTCTCGATAGACTGAGACATTTAAATAGACAATAAATAGATAAGTAGTTCATTCTCTATAAAATAATTAAATAACTAATTAAATAAACAGTAAGTAAGTAATTAAATAGCTTAGTATAAAAAAAAAATACAAAAATCTTTATTTAATCTTTATTCTCGATAGACTAAGAAATGGACGGTAAATAGATCGTTTATTCTCTGTCTATTCCCAGTAGTTACTGTTGGAAATAGTGATACTTTTATTCCGGCAGTTCCGCTGAATTAAGTATGAATTTAATTTGATTCTGCGAAGTTAAAATGAAAAGGGGACATAGGGAGAAAAATAGAAATTGAGAGAAAACTGAAAACTCTAGTACTCATCGAAAGAAATACACCAAATGGAATTAACTGTGGCATAGATACCTAATTAATTCAGGCATTTAGTTTTCAGTGGTGCGTTCTCGTTGAAATTTAATACATTATTATTATTATTTTATTCTTACATCTCTAATTAACTGACTAAAACATGATATCTATAATGTTGATCTATTCTGTTTTATAATATATTTTTGTACCATATCTTCTTATAGTGTTGGCTTAGAAAAAGTATATGTCTAGAATGAGCCTCACACTTGTTCCGTATAAAACAAAAGGGGCTAACTTTCTTAGGTTGGTGTGCGTGAGGCGCCATTCTAATTATGTATGTGTGCGTGTATATGTATAGGATTTTGGAACCAGTACTGGTTCCTATTTTTTTCGACGCTTTCGTAGCTTTGACTGTCTATCTTGATAATCTAAGAGTGTTGGCAAACCACTTGTGTCAGAGTTTATTCAAACCGCCTTGCGGCCTCTAACATGGTTTTTATGTAACGACTACTACCACCAGATATAGTAGCTGGGACCAACGGCTTAACGTGCCATCCGAAGCACGGAATCATCTACAATATGATCCGCATGAATAAATAAATTATTATTATTATTTATAGCAAAAATAAATTCCATTAAAAACAGATAAACTTTTTAAATAAGTATAAAAGTTTAAAATAATACAATTTCCACGAAAATGCGTTACGTTCTACGGTCACTGTTAGCTACTGCACGCTGAATAAAAGCGGGAAAATTACTTTTACCGACCTCCGTGCCCGAAACATCGTAACCGCCACCCATTTCCAACCCTTTCCAACTTCAACTTTTCCATATCAACCTCTCACTCGCACTCACAGGGAAACCCTAGCGAAGTAAGACTTTTCTGCTTCAAAATTCGTTCATGAATCGCCCTCGGCTTCCATGATGGCTGATTATACAATACAATACAGTCGAAAATTCCCTGAACGCTTTTCCGAGGCGTCCTTACGTGGAAATGGTCAGGGACTTTTGGAACGGAATCCTGGAGCGAAACGGGCCTTTATCTCGGATCCGCCATTGGTTGTTTCAAAAAAAGTACGCCTCCTGTGATTGGCCAAAACAAATTGCTTGCCGTGTTCTTTATTGTTGAATAATTTAAAAAGTCGTAAGTGCCAGTTGTGCGTTGCGAATGTGAGATGCGCGTTATGACAGATGAAAAAAAAAACACTTATTGGCGAGCGAGTTCCATAAATACAAAGTCTGGCTATATATTTTTAATACTAACCAATGAAATTTTTCAGAAACAATCTAGAAACAGTTGTCAGATTTTCGTTAAAATGCACTAAAGAATTAAAGTTAGAGTGCCTTAAATTATTTCCATACAAATCTTAAATTAATCCTAGCCTTGAATGAAACTGTATATTTTAGTAAAAACCGGACAACATACAAGCATTGTTTCTAGACTGTTTCTGCAAAATTTAATTAACGTAAAAACCAAATTTTTACTTTCATTAAAGTTAATAGGTACTAAGGGCCTGTTTCACCACTTACGATTAAGTTCTTGTTAGCTTATCCGACAGCTCATTTGACATATTTTGTATGAAGAACATGTCAAATGAGCTGTCGGATAAGCTAACAAGAACTTATTCGGAAGTGGTGAAACAGGCTCTAAGGCTGGCTTGCACCAAAAAGTATTTAGGTTTAAACATGTTTAAATATGATGCTGTCACTCTCATTTGTATGAGCAGTGTGAGTGACAGAACTATCACTAAACACGTTTAAGGGGGTTGCAGAGGGCAAGACACTAAACTAGATGGCGCTTGGGAGCATTATTCATGATTTTATCACATTTTATTTTATATCTCGTAATTGTGATGATATCAATCAAAATTTTCAATTAAGCGCGCACTTGTGTTTATGTTTTACTGATCTAGCTACAAGTTAAAGTAATTTTATTGTTCATACGAATTTGATATACATTTTAATTTTGATCAATTTCATACAAAACTTTGACGTTGAACATTCCTAGACGGTATTAACAAAAGTAATATTTTATATATGGAAAAATAGTTTAGAAAATCTAGATTGCGTTTCTCAATTAACATTTGCAATTTATAACATAATTACGAAGATATAAAATTAAATGTGACAAAATCATGAATAATGCTCCGGAGCGCCATCTAGTTGCCTGTGAACGTCTTCTGCAACCCCCTTAAGCCCAAAAACTTGTTAGTGCAAGCCGGGCTAAGTCTCTTATCTTGCTAGCTTTTATTACGTCAACAAGACAAGTGACAGTAAGAAATTTAATTGAGGATTATCTTTAATGAACGTACGAGCAACTACCTATTAGAAATAAGTAGGTATAGTATTAGCAAAGAAATAATCAATGACTGGCTTATTATATTGCTTTCTAGGTTGACGACACAACTTAGAAAGCAATATAATAAGCCAGTTGAACAAAGAACCATTTCTAATTACAACTATTTAGCTATGGCTATAAAAATCACACAAACTAACCCAAAATTAAGCAATTCAGAGCTACCGTTCGGTTGTATACGTTTCGATTCCTTTGTCTAACCTTTTCAACAACAAAATAAATTGTCTACTCTATGGTTATTTTGGCGGGACGTGACAATGATCAGTCTAAAATGAACAAGTAGACACAAAAAAACAGGCCAAGTACGAGTCGAACTCGCGTGTTGAGGGTTCCGTACCACATTTACATTTTCCCGTACCTACTTATATCAGGCTGTTCAAATGTAATAAGAGTCAAATCAGCAACCCCTTATCTAGTAGCTCGTCTCCTTATTTAATAATTACCAGGTAGATTGACATTTATTGTATTGAATTAATTATTGAGTTTGACATTTATGGATATTGTATATGTGATGTCAAAATTATGTTTAAAGAATGTTTAATTTTATTATTACTTAGTAGCGATCTAAGTGGAAAAATGTTATTTGTGTATAATTATTGCATGCCTGATCTAGGTACGAACTGTGATTCGAAACTATCCTTCATTTAAGACCTATTTGTTGTAACCAGTTCTGCAATAAAAATTTCTGATTTCTGATTTCTGATTTCTGATTTCAGGGTCCTACTTAATATGCTGAAACTTTTTTAAGGGGATGATCAGACCATCAAACTAAACAACTTTCTCTACGGGACCAACATCGAAATCGCGAAAAAAAATCAGCTGTCCCATACATTTGGCTCGAGTAGGTTTGCAGTTTTGTATGGAAGAGCAGATTTTTTTTTCGCGCTTTCAATAGTCCCATAGAGAAAGTTATTCAATTTGATGGTTTGATCATCATCTTAAAAAAGTGTCAGCATATTAAGTTGGACCCTGTATAGGTAGGTAGGAACGGGGCTCCAGTGGTGGCTCAAGATAGTGTTCTTTTCGAAAAACAATCCTTGAAGTCACCAAATACATAAATTACCGTACAACGTCAAGCACTTTTGCTACATAAACTAGATATTGGCAAAATCATCAAATATCCAAGATGGCAGCCATTTTTTTTAAAATAGAATATGATATGATATGATATGATAATTTATTTGCAAAAATATGGTACATAAGATTTTATAAAATACAATTTTCCAGCATATTCTACCATGAAGGCATGCAAATGTTAATTACAAGTATGATCATAACAAATCGAATAACAACAATATTTGGTAATTAGTCAAATTTAAGATGTCAGATAGATATTAGATTATTCAGATAAAATTTCATAGATTTCAAATAATCAAACATAGAGTCAATAAACACATACAAATAAGTCACTTAAGAAACTGTTGTATTGAATAGTAACACTTATCCAAAAGATATTTGTATGTTTGCTTCTTAAACTTATAAGTGTTAAGTTTTTTAAAATCATTAGGTAATGAATTATACACTTTTACAGCCATACAGTATGCATTTTTGCTGAACAGTTGTAGTTTTTGTCTATTCGGTACACACAATTCATGTTCGTAAATTTTCCTCTGTCTGCGTATGCTCAAATCACAATATTTCGGAAATAAATGAGAATGCTTGTGGACAAAAACACACATTTCATATATGTACAGGCAGGGCATCGGGAGGATATTTTCCCTTTTAAATAGAGGTTGGCAGGAATCTAGAAAGCCTGCACCACATAATGCCCTAATGCATTTTTTCTGAGATTTGAAGACTCTATCAGATTCGACCGAATTTCCCCACAAAATGATACCATATCTAATATTCGACGATACGAGACCGTGGTAAGCCATGAGAGCAGCTTGTTTAGAAGTAGTTAGTCTCAAACGATTCAAGACGTAGACATATCGGTCTAGTTTTAGGCACAGCTTCTGAATATGAGGTTTCCAGTTGCAATATTTATCCAATGTGAATCCCAAAAATACAGTATCGTTTACTGACTCAATTTTTTCATTATTGAATGTAATTTTAGGTACAATAGAGGTACTATTATAGGTTTGGAATTCCATTATTTTAGTTTTACTAACGTTTAAACTTAAGTTATTACATTTGAGCCATTCAGTAATAGACGTCAGAGTATCATTAATCTCTCTTTGGAAAGTATTTTCATCATTTGCTTTTATGATTAGAGTTGTATCGTCTGCAAATAAGATGCAGTCGTGCTTTACGGTTTGTGGCAAGTCGTTAATGTAGAGCAAAAACAGGAGGGGCGCGAGAACGCTACCTTGGGGCACACCGAATTTATTGTGACTGTAAGATGATCTATGCAAAGACTTATAATGAGTATTTCTATTCCTTTTTACAATTGCGCAGATCTCTACACATTGTTGCCTATCATTTAAGTAGCTTTGTAACCATTCGTTAGCCTTACCACGAATACCTAGATTTTGTAGCTTATTTATTAAAACACCATGAGACACAGAGTCAAAAGCTTTCTTTAAGTCAAGAAATATAGATGCTGGTTACGCCAAGTAAATTTTGTTACTTTAGTTTATTTTTAAAATACTCTTGGCAGTTAATGGCAATCTTTGGTTTGGATGCCTGTATATTTCGCGGGTTCATGTAAACCTTGCTCACCATTGGTCCGTTTAAATCTCGGACTTCTCTTCGACAACTTCATCGACCAATG
This sequence comes from Agonopterix heracliana, assembly GCA_963693445.1. NCBI lineage: Eukaryota > Metazoa > Arthropoda > Insecta > Lepidoptera > Depressariidae > Agonopterix > Agonopterix heracliana. The sequence continues at coordinate 3,188,396 of OY856334.1, forward strand.
AGCGCACTTCTAATGGCCGCACGCGCGCGTTGATGCATTTCCTACATCGCTCTCGAAAATTTAATGTTTTTTCTGGAATTTACCACGTTGTGAATACCGTGTGTGACACTCGCCTGAGCTGCTGCAATTCCTGGAGAAGAGTACATGGCCGCAGGAGCATTCGCCTTCGGGATATCCAGGTACGTCTAAGCCTTAGTACATTGTCTTTTAACTGCCACGGGGAATACGAATCAGTCAGTGCCTAATACCAAGATTCAAAGAAAATACAGTCCACACCCTCGGGGTATCCACCAACCCCTTCCGCAATCGCAAATACAAACCATTTGGTCCCATCTCCCCGGATGACAATCGGATTTTAAAGTTGACTACCTACTTATTTGAAAAAAAAAAAAAAAAAAAATCCGATAGTGATTCGACTCGAGGTAGCTTACGCAAAATTGGCATAGAACCTTATTGTTTCATTTATACGTAGGGTTGAAGTCGATTATAAGTACCATTAGGCAAGCGACATATCTTTGCGAATATCCCATATCTATATAACTACTTATTTCACGTTACGTCATCACGGTTTCACAACGTTAGATTTATATACCTACAACCGCTTCGCTTTCGTTTTTTTGTGGACCTCTCTAAGTTCACAATTAGTACCTATTTTAGTCTGTTTAATCAGATTTTTCGCTAAAAAAATCGCCCAGTCAAAAAATTGACTGTGTTTCTCGCTCGCCGATTGAACAAACCAATGAGTTAGACCCAGGCTTGTCATACTCTTATGACTACGCTAGGGTTCTGGTTATACTGGACGGTTGTCGATCGCAAGTACACCTGTTTATAAGTTCGTTTTTTATATTACTTATTATAAGAATATAACTTTATTCAATCGCATCGACTTGTAGACGGATTGTATTTGTTAGATTCGCGTATAATTGTACAAGTGTATGGAAGGGTGAATATTTTATTCATTTTATTCAATACTTTGTGCACTTGATTTAGTAGGTAGGTAGGTACCTACACTACCGCAGCGCCGGTGACTATCACTGGCGTGGATTCATCGCATCGCACCTAGCACCTTTAGGTTTGGGTATAGGTAGATATACGTACGCGTGTATCGCGTCGAAGTCTTACCTTATCTATATTATTATTACGTAAATTGCAACCTTTGCAGTTATTTGGCTCGCATCGCATCGTGCATTTTAGATATTCATTTATTTGCTTACCTAATTATTAGCTTATCGCATTACATCCTTTTATCAAGGCTTTGAACAATGGAAGAAAAACAAAGACGGGTTAGATTATTGGAGGCTAAGATCCAATTGCAATTTGCACAAATAACAAAAACGTTTCAATTAGCATCGAGAACAGATGAGAAGTCGCGGTATAGTTTCAAATCGCAAGCTCGCGCCATTGACCAATTACGCACAGAATTCGTGAGTGTAGTTGATGAATTAAATTTGCTAAATTTGGAATTAAAACCCGACTACGAGGTTGACTTCCAACCAGTATCGGCTTTCGACGATTTATATTACTTTATAAAAGAAAATCTCAATGCGATCGAAACACCAAAGGTCGCATTAAATCCCGGTATTCGAGAACATTCATTAAAAATCCCTAGCATCGAATTGCCTATATTCAATGGTGAAATTCAGAACTTTCCGTACTTTTATGAAACATTTAAACGTTTAATACATGAAAATAAAGCTTTGACTGATTCTGAGCGTATCCATTACCTAATCGGTCATCTTTCGGGAAAGGCAAAAAATATATGTGCCGGCATAGCACCGGCGGCAGAAAATTACCAAATTATTTGGCAAACATTGTTAGACAAATATAAGGATAATAGAGCTTTAGCTACCACCTATTTAAATCAGTTGTTTGCGCAAAAAACTATTAACGGCCCTTCGGCAATTAATTTAGAAAAATTAGTTGACCAATACGCAGCTACTATAGCAGCGCTCAAGCAGCTAAACATTGATGATTTGAGTGATTTTATATTCGTTTATATGGGGCTAAAGCTCGTAGACTCGGATACAGCGAAAAGTTTCGAAACGACAATTCGTGGTCAGACTGGTATGCCTAAATATGATAACTTTGTTAAATTTTTACGAGAGCAAGTAAAAATATTAAATCGCACGAGCACCCCTTCTTCTCAACAAGCTCGAAGCAACAATACGAACCCACAGCCCGCTTGGAGCAGCCGAGCAGCCCCCCCGCGCGCCTCGCCTGTGCCTCCGCGCGCTCTTATCTCCACTCAGCAGGCTCAAGCCTCTGGCAAGCTTTGTAAGCTTTGCAGTAACACTGCGCACGCGCATATTTATGCATGTAAATCATTTGCGAACCTTTCGGCCCTCGATAGATTTAAATTTGTTAAAGAAAATCGTTATTGCGTTAATTGTCTGAGTAACCAACATACGTCTTTTTATTGCAACTCAAACAGCTCCTGTCGTAAATGTAATGCTAAACACCACACGTTGCTTCATTTTGGAACTGAAATGTCACCTGTGCAGTTGAGCACTGCCTCTATAGCTGTGAATCAGGAGGCTGAAATTAGTGAAGTCTTGAATTCGCTCGAAATCGAAGAGGAACCTATTTCGGATCCTGTTGTTGCTGATTATTTGCTCGAAAATGATAATATAGAGGAATCCTTTTGCACATTATCTTCTGGTACGAATTCGAACCAAATGACTCAAGTTCTGGCAACTGCAAAAGTTTACGCAACCGGTCGTAATGGTCGAGATGTATTGGTCAGATGCTTACTGGACCCTGGATCCCAAAAGCATTATATGACAACAAAATGCTGTTCTAAACTCGGATTAAAGATTGAATCCAACTCGCCTGTAACTGTCAAGGGTATAGGTGGCTCGTCTCAGATAGTGAAGGGTGAAGTGAAAGTTGGTTTCAGATCTCGTTTCAATAATACTAAGTTTAATATTCAGGCACTAGTACTGAATCAAATTACAAGCAACTTACCCACGTGTCCTGTACAGACGACCTTTCTTGATAAACTGCGAAACATCCCTATGGCAGATGATACTTGGGGTACGCCTGGAGAAATAGAGTTATTGATAGGTGTTAATCTGTTTGCTGAAATGTTACGACCTGGTAAAATAATCGGAAAACCCGGTATCCCTGATGCACTGGAGACTGTGTTAGGTTATATAGTTCTTGGTGACGCTCCAATAGCTTCTCAAGCTCGGCCCACAACCTCTGTGGCATGTCATGCTGTCACGTCTACTGACGTCGACACTTTAGTTCGAAAAATGTGGGAACTGGATGAAATAGATCCTAAACGTATTTTAAGCCCCGACGACAAGCAATGTGAAGAATTTTATAAGGACACTGTCACGCGTGATCCTTCCGGACGTTACGAAGTGGCCTTGCCCTTTAAATTCCGTGCTGACTTACTTGGCAACTCCTTTGATGTTGCCAGCCGCAGATTCTCGTACTTAGAGCGCAAGTTTAATGCTCAACCTGTATTGAGAGAAGCATATGATAGTGTAATACTTGACTATATAGCCCAAGGTTATTTATCTGAAGTAAACACAGTCGAAACAAATTGTCAACACTTTTACATGCCACATCATGCTGTTTTACGTGATGATAAGGCATCTACACGGGTCAGACCCGTCCTAGATGCAAGTGCCAAGTCAACTGGTGGGTACTCCTTGAATGACTTGTTATACGCTGGTCCTAATCTTCAACGAGACCTTTTTACGATCCTGTTGAACATGAGATTATTACCTGTTGCCATCACAGCTGACGTAAGACAAATGTATCTCAGAATAGGCGTCCGTAGGCAAGATCGTCGTTTCCAGCGTATCTTATATCGCCTTCCTTCTGATAGCGATGATTTGCACGGTTCTACAAATATTAAAATTCCAGTTAAGACGTTTGAATTTAATCGAGTTGCCTTTGGATTGAGATGCAGTCCCTTTTTAGCACTACGCACTGTGTCCCAACTGGCGCAAGACGAGGGTCATCGTTTTCCTGTCGGAAAAGAAATTGTCCAGAGAGATCTGTATATGGACGATATTGTCAGCTCACTGATGAGTTCAGATCAAGCTATCACGGCCTTTCAGGAGCTAGTTGACCTGTTCCAATCTGGGGACTTTCACTTAGTTAAATGGAGTAGCAGTTGTAAAAGGGTACTTGAACATATTCCTGAAGATTATCGTCTTTCACAACGTGTTGAATTTGATAAGGACGACACGCAAAAAATATTAGGACTTTGCTGGCATCCTTGTGATGATGAATTCGCTTTCAAGGTGACGCCAGATGATCGGCCTTGTACTAAAAGGAATATCTTGTCTTCCGTCGCACGTTTGTTTGATGTCCTTGGCTTGGTAGCCCCAATCATTTTGTATGCCAAGCTTTTAATCAAAGAACTTTGGATTGCCAAAATTAACTGGGACGATTCCCCACCCCAACGCATTATACGTTTGTGGAATCAATTCCAACGGGAACTTCCAGAAATAGCAAAATTGAGATTTCATCGACACATCGGAGTCGTGGAGGGCTGTTCAGTGACCATCCTTGGATTTGCTGACGCAAGCGAAAAGGCTTACGGCGCTGCCGTTTACATTCGAGTAGATACTCAACATGGCCAGGTAACTGTCATGTTATCCTGCGCCAAATCAAAGGTTGCACCTTTGAAAGTCGTCTCTTTGGCACGTCTGGAATTATGTGCAGCTTTATTGCTCTCCAAGTTAATAAAGAAGGTTTATGAAACCTATTCGACTAGACATCCAATTAAGTCCGTATTAGCATTTTCGGACTCTACCGTAACATTGAATTGGATCCATTCTTCTCCACACAGATGGCACACGTTTGTTGCCAACCGGGTTTCTAAAATTCAGGACAATTTACCATCTGATCATTTTTACCATATTAAGGGCAGTGAAAACCCAAGCGACTGCTTGTCCCGTGGATTAACTCCAGCGCAACTAGTGATCCACCCTCTGTGGCTACATGGACCCCACTGGGTTACGTTACCCAAGAGTGAATGGCCTATAAAGGCTTTTATTCCAACCGAGTCTTCTGACGTACCGGAGCTTAAGTCAGTTTCACTGGTCACCTCTGAATCTTCTAATGCGGAGTCTTTTCTACATAAGTTGGCACGAAATTACTCTTCTTGGCAAAAATTCCTAAATGTCTCGTGCTACATTTTAAAATTTTTGAAAATTCTACCCCTTGGGCCTATTGTTGCATCGGATTTAGAATTCACAGAAAGAAAAATATTAAAGGAGGTTCAATCAGTTCATTTTAGTGACGATATTAAAGCTTTAGAGCAAGGCAAGTGCTGTTCTCCGCCTCTTAAAAAATTAAATCCGTTCTTAAATGATGGACTTTTACGCGTGGGCGGCCGTCTAAAGAACTCAGACGAGAGTTTTGATTTTAAACATCCTATTCTGCTTCCAGGTAGAGATCATGTAGTAGATATGCTTATAAGTTTCTACCATTGGAAACATTTACACACGGGCTCGGGTTTGTTAACCTCTGTCCTCCGCACTAGATATTGGATACTTTCTGCTAGACGAGCAATCAGGTCTATTGTATCTAAGTGCAACGTATGTTTTCGGTTTAAGCCTAAACCTGAATTTCCTATGATGGCGGATCTCCCCGAGCCTCGAGTGAGAGCAGTAAGCAAGGCATTTACGCATACCGGTTGTGATTACGCCGGCCCGATCCAAGTAACACCGTATCGCGGTAAGGGTATAAGAAGTCGTAAGGCGTACATCTGCCTATTTACGTGTCTCACTACGCGAGCAGTACACATTGAGCTTGCAAGCGATCTAAGTGCAGCTTGCTTCCTGGCAGCCCTGAAACGTTTTCTGGCTCGACGCGGATCTGTTCAATGGTTTTATTCAGATAACGGAACAAACTTTATAGGTGCTCGATCTTATCTTCGCGACCTATATTCCTTCTTAGAAACTGAATATAAACCAGTTTGGCAAAAGGAGTTGGCCGAGTATCGTATACGATGGAAACTGATCCCTCCCAATGCTCCCCATTTTGGCGGTTGCTGGGAGAGTAACATAAAGTGCATAAAGAGTCATTTGTATAAGGTCATCGGCCATCAGATACTTACTTTTGAAGAGCTTCAAACTGTTTTAACGCAGATTGAGTCGTTATTGAATTCGCGACCTCTGACTGTACTCAGCTCTGATCCTTCAGATCCAGTAGCTTTAACACCGGCTCATTTTCTAAATTCAGCACCACTTAAGTTTCTGCCAGCCTCTGATGTAACTGATTCGGTTCCACACCTCTTGACTCGATATGAACTCTTGGATAAATTGGTTCAGTCATTCTGGATGCGATGGCGAAGGGAATACCTGCATAGTTTACAAGTTCGACAGAAATGGAACTCCCCATCTTTGCCGGTCAAGGAAGGGATGATCGTAGTTATGATGCAGGATAATGTTACGCCCTTGCATTGGCCTTTAGGTGTCATAGTACAAACCTTTAAGGGCAAGGATGACGTGATCCGCGTAGCAACCGTGAAGACTAAACTCGGTACATATCAAAGGCCAGTTGTTAAACTGTGTCCTCTACCAACCCAATAATTTCTAATTTAATTTGTGTCGTTAGTTAGCTTAGTTGATACCATAGGTAGTAGGTAATTAGTGATTAAGTACATAACAATAAGGTTCAAGTCAACAATGTTGGATTTATGTTTAAATTTAATTTGAAATAGTTCCTTTCAAGGCGGGGGGAAATGGTTACGCCAAGTAAATTTTGTTACTTTAGTTTATTTTTAAAATACTCTTGGCAGTTAATGGCAATCTTTGGTTTGGATGCCTGTATATTTCGCGGGTTCATGTAAACCTTGCTCACCATTGGTCCGTTTAAATCTCGGACTTCTCTTCGACAACTTCATCGACCAATGAGCGCACTTCTAATGGCCGCACGCGCGCGTTGATGCATTTCCTACATCGCTCTCGAAAATTTAATGTTTTTTCTGGAATTTACCACGTTGTGAATACCGTGTGTGACACTCGCCTGAGCTGCTGCAATTCCTGGAGAAGAGTACATGGCCGCAGGAGCATTCGCCTTCGGGATATCCAGGTACGTCTAAGCCTTAGTACATTGTCTTTTAACTGCCACGGGGAATACGAATCAGTCAGTGCCTAATACCAAGATTCAAAGAAAATACAGTCCACACCCTCGGGGTATCCACCAACCCCTTCCGCAATCGCAAATACAAACCAGATGCAATTCGCGTCCCATCATTCAGGCTTTCGGTAACTATTTTTACAAGGGAGAAGCAGGCTAATGTTGTAGAGCTGCCTTTTCTAAAACCAAATTGTTTATTATTCAGCAGATCATGCGATTCTATAAAGGACGTTAGTCTGGAGCACATGATTTTGAATGAATAGAATAGGTAGGTACTACTAGGTGCTACTATCCAGGTACCTACACATTTCTTCAAAATCGTGTTTTCTTTGCCCCTTTCTTATCGCAAATCCGACTCACACTTGGCCTGTTTTTAACAACACCATGTTTTACGCAGCTTTACCTTTTTTAAAGATAGGTCAAAAACAAAAATATTGTGATCAAAATAATTCGTTTCATGTAAGTACCTACCTATTAATTGTTGAAAAATATTAGTTCCTTGTATGGCCCTCAATTTTTTACTTTTATTGTTTTTATCAGCTATTCGCAAATAAACATAATAACATTATTATTTTGTGAAAATTTCAACCGGCTACCTATTACGATTCAATAGAGCCTTACACGGGAAAGGATGAAAAAGAATGGCGCGTAGCGCGTTGGCTAATGTAACAGGGTCCTATTAGCACCATTTGAGAACGAAACCCTAAAAATTGAATAAGTCTATTGATCTTTTCAAATTCCAGGGTAAATAAAACACTAAACTCGATTATTTTCGCTAAACAATTGGACCCGAAACGAATTATTGCTACTGGTTACCAAACATGCTTTCGCAGCGGGATACCGGTCATTTTGAAAAAAAAAAGTTTTAATAAAGACATGTTTGTATCTATTTGGACATTTTGCCTCAAAACAATGTTTTATCTGGTATGTTTTTGTACTCAGAAACATTTCTTGCAATTCGAGGGTATTTATTGTATGTTCTGTCAATATAAAAGAGGCAAACTAAACCGTTGAACCGATTTTGATAACTTGCACACTATTGATACCTACCTACAGTCGTAGGCATTAAACCACGCAGACGATGTCGTTCAAAACTGTAGATATAAGTACCTACCTAATTTAGTTTTCCCAAAATTAAAACATGCCACCCCGTAATATTTCAATATAAAGTAGTAAAAATAAATACATAATCCTACATCCTACAACCTACATTTAGTAATCCAAAATCTGAATAAATAAAATAAATAAATAAAAATAAAATAATTAAGTAATAGGTAATTATCAAAATTATGTCCTATTATCATCCCAACACATGGTCACCCAACATAGACAATTTGTTCGTCTCTTTATCCCCTTATCATTTATTACTCTTTATCTGGCCTTTGCTCTATTACATTCAATTCCACGTAACAATACCCCTGTCACAACCCTTACTGCCTACAAAATAGGAACGAAATTGCAAAAATCCACGTGATTTGCAGCACAGAACGAATATAACAGATATAAATCTCATAGGATATTATTAGAAAAGATATTTGGCGCAGCGCTGTGTAACGTTGAGTTATTCATTACTTTTTTTGCTGATGTATTGCGTTTGTTTATGATTGTCGTAAACTTGCTTTAGTTTCGATGGAAGAATGGTCATTTTTGTGGGTAGGTATTATTACGAGAGAAATCTATCTAAAACTAGCTTTCTATCAATCTACCATTCGTTTGTAATTTTACTGTTGGTTTCCCAAATAAAAATGTACTTTTATGAAATCGCGAAAAACAAATCTGCTATCCCATACATTTAGCTCGAGTAGATTTGTAGTTTTGTATGGAACATCAGATTTTTTTTGGCGATTTCGATATTGGCCCCACAGTGAAAGTTGTATAGATAGTTTGATGGTCTAAACCACCACTATGTTTATTTGTATTTTTGTAACACCTTGTATAATCCTAGCCTGGAGTGCGATTTTTTAATCTCATTCTGGTCGCACACGGGCTTCTCACCACAGCCCCGCAGCACTTCTTTTCACATTCTAAGCGGCAAGTCCCAACAAAATGTATGAAAAACGCAGTTAGCAGCCATTGAGGTACTATGTTAACTAGAGAAGCTACCGAGAAGTAATGTTTTGTAACACGCGTTAGGGTGCACGCGCTCTAACCCACTTAGCCTGTGCCAGGCGCTCGTCGCAGCGTGACGCTCCCAGCACGCGCCCCACACAGCTGAGTGCTGATCATGGTGCACAGATTTTGTTCGCGTTGTCTGCTCTATACATAATTACTCAATGTTAGCAGCCCGTTTTGTGTCTGTTGCGTGACAGTGGCCCGTGAGCGACCAGTCTTATTATGATAAATAGTAGTGTATGTATAATGCATGCATGCATATGCTCACGACTATATTCCCCGAGGGGGTAGTCAGAGATATTCTGTAACCTCAGAACATCCACGTTTCACCAGAAGTACCGAAACTCTGTCCAGTGTGACGGGGGGTGAGCCCGTCGCCACTTATAATGGACAGTGGGTACAATACATGCCTTCGAAATTGAAGCATGCAGGTTTCCTCACGATGTTTTCCTTCACGTGTATGTATAATTATACGTTCAAATTCCGGAAACATAGTCCTCATTTGGTCACCCTACTCGCAAAGTAGTTTTTCCTCAGTTATTCGCTTATCATTTATTACTCTCTTATCCGATTGCGAATAAATGGAGGGTATATTTGTTATTGCGATATTATTATAAGGATATTTTTGTTTGTACTTAATAACACGAGATAGAACGAGCCTATGACTTGCTTAGATAAAACCAAAAAGATCTAATGTAATAAAAGTAAGTAAGTAAGTTATAGCCTGTAGAATCCCACTGCAGGGCAAAGGCCTCCTCTCACGAATAAGGGTGAGAGGGAGTGGGCCATACTCCACCACGCGGGCCCAGTGCGTGTTGGTGGAGGCAAGTTAGTGGTCACCTTGCTGTCAGAGAATTTTCAAGCCGCCAATAGGCCTCTGACTTGGCTTAACGAATAGTTACAACGCCATCTGACGGAACTATCCGAGACCAACTGCTTAACGTGCCTCCCGAAGCACGGAAACGCTCGAGATGAAATACCACTAAACGGTCACCCATCCAAAGACTGACCGGACCTGACGTTGCTTAACTTCGGTGATCGTTTCCAATACCGAAGCTCCACTACGCCAACGAGCGTCCTAATGCGTCCGAATGTAATAAAAGTAATAAAGTAAATGTAAAAACGTCAAGAAGACGCCCAAATAAATATAGTTCACTAACACTCCTAGTTGTTAAGAGGATAGGCGAGTACCGTTTTTTCCATACAAACGTATTCCCCTGTTTCCTGACACTAGAGCAAACATATTTTTACCATACAATCTATGTTACCTCTGCTATGTCCCTATGTTTTGATTTTTTTCATAAATTAATTACTGTATGAACTAGGGACCTTCGAAAATTACAAATTTTAAGACATCCAGAAAACAAATTTGACGAATATAAACAAAAATAGCATAACATACAGATATAGCCAAAGTATTTCTCATAACATTCTTGGAAGAATTATAAAAATCGGTTTAGTTTTGGAGGAGGAAACAGGGGAATACGAAATGGTGTTTTCGTCGATTTTCGTACTTAGATAAAATTGGTCCAAGCTGAATTGCTTCGAATTCGAAGAAATGTGTGGACATTTTATGACATGGCCATATTTATTTATGTACTTACCTATTTATGTATGGACAAAGGTAGGTACATTCCATCCGAGACAGAATTATTAATGTGACTGTCAAGATCCATCAAAATCCCACGGACCTGAAAAAAAGACGGACGTAATGTGACACTAAAAAGATGTGAAGCATGCAAGGTCCAACATTTTCGTTTGTTCTACAAGGGACCTACACTCACACAGATGCACTAGCTCTAGGCGCAGGTCCTACATCCGTCACCATTATGTACCGCGTGACAGCACGCACACAAAAGAAATGGGTGCTTCACTCGTGATTAGACGAGATTACGTCCGTCTTTTTTTCAGGTCCGTGCAAAATCCATACTAATTTTTTTGACGATTAGTTTTTTTCTGATTTGGATCGGATGTAATGCGAAACCGCTCTTACATTACACCCAGTATACAGGGTGTAAGTGACAGCCTAGCAAATACTGAAACGGTGAACTCAGACCATCAAACTGAACAACTTTCAATATGGAGCCTACCTCAGGAAACGCGAAAAAAATCAGCTGTCGCATACATTTGAATCGGGTAGGTAGGTAGGTAGGTACAGCAGTTTTGTAATTTTTTTTTTTTAATGGGTTGATCAGACCATCAAACTGAACAACTATTTCTATTAGACAAACATCGAAATCGCGAAAAAAAAATCTGCTCTTCCATACAAAACTGCAAACCTACTCGAGCCAAATGTATGGGACAGCTGATTTTTTTTTTTGTGATATCGATGTTGGTCCCATAGAAAAAGTTGTTCAATTTGATGGTCTGATCATCCTCTTAAAAAGTGTCAGCATATTAAGAAGGACCCTGTATATGAATTTAAGTTGATATGTTTTATCAAAGGCACTTCTGCCTATTATTTTACAATAATATATTAAGGTTAAAATTTAATTCAATTATTAATTTTATTATAAATAAGGTAAAACATTAAATTTGAACTGATAAAAACTGTAGAAAAACAAGAATTAAATACAAACCCGCTTACTCGAACAACCCGCCCCGGGTCGTGCCTGTACCGAACGTACCCATTACGCTGGCGGCATTGCCACGTTGGATGGCTAAAGAGATACGTTGGACAAGAAACGACCCAGAGCGGGGGTCGTTGCCCCTCTCCCGTAATCTAAGGCCCAGGTCTTTTATAAACTTCTTGGCCTTAGCTCCCCAAGGCCCTCCGGTTTCCACTGCCACTGGCACGAAAAGATATGGGCCCTCTAGGTCTTGATACGTGGTGTGCTTGACGCGAGCTGCACTTTCTGCCGCCGATCCAGCCGCCCGCGTGGTACGCTGCAGATGAGATGGTGCGTAGGTGCAGACGCAAGTCGCATCCCACAACAAGGACTTACCCTTCTCCCAAGGTACCAATGTTAGGCCGTCTGGTCTCTTTCCGTCACTTCGGCTCAAGCCTGGAGGTTCCATGAGGCATGGGATATTGGCTGCTACCAGTGCCCGCCTAACCGCCTGGCCACGGGACAGGGCGACCGGCGGCGCGTCTTGCGATTTTAGAATACACTGAGCGTTGTGTCCATACTATTACGCAAGCACGCAGCGGCGCGTAGGCAGTGTATTCTAAAATCGCAAGACGCGCCGCCGGTCGCCCTGTCCCGTGGCCAGGCGGTTACAATGTCGTTCAGGGCGTGGTGGCGCGGGAAACGACCTGCACACTTCCGGCAGCACTTGCACCATTGTACCACATACGCACAGGTGAGAGACACATACGTCGCAACCCAGCCTTAAGGCTCTCTTATTCAAGTGCAAGCGTCTCTTTCTTGCAAGCAGAAGTTTGCAATTAGCCATCCCGCTCCAATTGAAAGCAGGATCGCAAAAAAACGTGTTTTTCGTCAATATCTTTGCTCATGGGACTTTCTAAGCTAAAAATTCTAGTGAGTTCACTAGAAATATTTAATGTATTTAGTTAAGTACAAGAATAAAATGTTAAATATCAGCAGTTTAATCATAGTATTGAAAAAACATAACATAAAGGGGTAACTTTGGGATGTTTTTCTATCTAGTAAACTTAATCTAATCGTGTAATTGAGAACAGTCGCCCATCCGCCCGATCCTTAAATAAGACATAATTTAATTTCAGACTTTAAAACACAGTTTAAAACACTTTCGTTCGTGTTCAAAAAACGGCCTCGACGGGATAACAGCGTCTTAACGCGGCAGCAATCCTCAAAGTATTGTCGAGGAGGGTACCCATGTGTGGTGACGGCATCGCATAACCAAGCACCGGACTCCTTTTCTGAGACAGCGCGCAACCTACCTTAAATTTAATTAGTTGGCGAAACTTAAGAAACGCATTTGGTATCTGTTACTGAGTACAATTACGTGCTAATGACCCCCCGCTCGATCATATGATTCTGAGGTCAATGTTCGCCCGCCGGCCGGCCACAGCGTACGAAACGTACGAAAATAATAATTTTATTAATCATCAATTTTATTCCAATTATAAACATTGATAATGCAATCTGTTATCATTAACAAGTGCCTGGTTCAGTTTAGCCAACTAATTAAAAATAAATAAACAAATATCTTGGACAGTGTCACACAAATGATCTAGTCACATTTAAAGTTCCAGAATCTAGCCTGGACTTGTATTATGATAACTAGACAACGATATAGAATACATATATAGAATACATAATATAGATACAAACATCCATGACTCGGGAACAAATATTCATATTCGTCATACAAATATTTGTCCCTTACGGGATTCGAACCCGCGACCCTCGGCACATCAGGCAGGTTCACTACAGACTGTGCTGTCGGGCCATCAAAATAAATAAATAAAATAAATAATAACGCTCACAGGCACATACATTGTAATGATCCCAAACTAAGCACTAAAGGCTTTTATTATGGAAACCATACAACAACGGCACGAACATATAACATCCATGACCGAACCGGGATTCGAACCCAGGACCCTGGTTTGGCAGTCCGGCGTGGTAACCATTACACCAACTGGGTCGTCAAATGAAAAAAATGACCCTATAATGTGCCAAACTATAGTCTTAGTCTAACTATAGTAGGTAGGTACTATAACAGTATAAAGACCTCTAGCCACGTAACTCAGCCATACATCACTAGCGTTCGAAGCGAGCGCGATAATGTGTGGTGGGCTTTAATTAAGGCGCCGCCCCCGCCCCGTGTCACGTCGAGGCAATAAACTGGATCTGTGACTTTATTAAGTTATTTACGCGTTCAGTGTGGCGGGCGTAACTTATAGGTAGTTCTATAGATGTAGTTGTAGAGTACGTACTAGGTTTTACACGTGGCGTTGTTTTGTGAAATTCTTGAAGTTTTTGGGGTTAAAAAATTAGCGGATTGTGCCTCATTAGTCAATGAATCAATTAATTTATTTACAAATAAATTAAGAAAACACGAATCATTCTTCAGCACATTCATAGTCCGCCTTTGACTATTTATTATAAGGACTCGCCTTGCGGTAGCATTTCCCCTCGCCACGGTATAAGATCAATTGATCATGTGCATTTACATAAAATTGTATACCTTATCACTAAACCAGACAGCCTATAATTGCGAAACAATAATTTCGAACTTGGAACGTTTGGGGTTCACACGAGACTACTTTTGATGATTTTTAACATTCAAAATTAGAATCTAAAGTTATGGGGAATAAAATTCAAAGTTGCGGATTTCATGTTACCTCGCCCCCCGCAAAAAGTGCCAGTCCTAATATAAGTACCTAGTCAAAGTAGTCCTCCCATGGCCATATTTAAGCCGGGTGCAACAGAAAGTTGAGCTCATATTTTAAATGGTGATTTGAATTATCAAAATGAACAATCAGGCGATCATCTGGTCCAATGAAACTATGGAGGTGCTACTTGGGAATTTTCCTCCATTGAATAGGGAAGATCTTCCACCAGGCTTAGTGTGAAGCCTGGGGACCGGCCGTGGTCCAACAGTTCTTAGTTGGACCTTGTATACAAGGTGTTACAAAACTACAAATAAACATTTAAGGGGGTGGTGTAGACCATAAAACTGAACAACTTTCACTATGGGACCAATATCGAAATAGCGAAAAAAATAATTTATGTTCTATATACTCTACAAATCGACTAGAGCTAAAATATGTAAGGGATTTAAAATTATTTTTTTCGCGATTTCGATGTTGGTCCCATAGAGAAAGTTGTTCAGTTTGACGGTCTAAACAACCCCCTTAAGAGTTTTAAAAATTTATTCTTACTTATGAAACACCTTGTATAGGTATATCGAATCTCTGTGATTATTTCTCTTCCGCGATTTATGTCTCGCATTTGATTGTGAACCTTATTTGTAGTAGGTTACGAGACTTACGAGTTACGTATTTACGGTGAACGTTGTCTTTGTATGGAGCATATTTCTGAGCGCGACGGTATCGCCATCTGTTAGCTTCTTTGCTATAACTTGTGGGTGTTGACATATATGGCAAGTCTGCAGTATCGGCAGTTGATGTTAGTATGTGTGTGTGTCTTAAGTATCATTAACCTTTTTAAACCACATACTCTACCCATCAAACTGAAAAAAATTTACTAAGGGAGCAAACCTGTCAGTACAAAAAAATCGACTGTTTCATACATTTGAGTCGAGTAAGTAGGTATTGCAGTTCAGTATGGAACAGCAGATTTTTTTTTGTGCTTACAGATTTGCTCCCATATAAGTAGTTCAGTTTGATGGGTATGTGGTTTAAATGTTAATAATACTTTTCCTTACACCCTGTATAGGTGTTAAATGTTGACGGTTTTTTAATGAATGATAGAGAGAGATGATCAGCCCTGTGATGCCGCTGACTTTTTTCACGATTTAGATGTTGTTCTCATACAGATAGTTTTTCAGTTTGACGGTCTGATCGTCCCCTTAAGAGAATATTATTCCGAGAACGAAAATTCGCGCTGCATACAAACGTACTATGGTGATATTTTCAATACTAACCAATTAAAGTCAATGAAATTTTGCAGAAACAATCTAGAAACAAATCTCTATGCTTCTATAGAGTCAGATTTTCGTTAAAATATAAAGTTTCAATGCTAGGATTAATTTAAGATTTGTATGGAAATCTTTGAGGCACTGTAACTTGGAAACTATACATTTTAACGAAAATTTGACTCCATACAAGCATAGAAATTTGTTTCTAGATTGTTTCTGCAAAATTTCATTGACTTTAATTGGTTAGTATTGAAAATATCACCATAGTACGTTTGTATGGAGCGCGCTCCGAATAATATACCCTTAAAAACCGTCATTATTTAAGTTGGACCCTGGAGTCACGTTGCAGGAGCACACGTCTCGCGTGGTTTTCGCGCGTCGCGTTTTTGCCTGCCACGAGGCTCCGCAATCCTCAATCTCTTCTTGCTCTTGAACAAAACCAATCCCTGAGATTGGGATAGATACTCCCATAAACTACTTGATACTGGCAGAAATGCAGTGCTAACGCACAAGCAAAAAGCCATTAATTATAAATAAAAAAAAAATAAAAAAAGTTGGACCCTGTATTTTGGTGTACTTACAATAATCATAAAAAATGAAACAACGTAATAAATTCATATATAACTTTCTTTATCATCTTTTATATTTAAACTTTTTACAATGATTTAAACCTATAGTTTTAAGTTTTACTAATAATAACAATATACAATTTTAACATCTATGAACACTAATATTTAAACTATAATATTCTTTTTTACAATTTAAAAAAATAAAATTATGCCAAATAGTCTTAAAGATACCCCACTGACATTTAAAATAATCACTGATAGTGCAAAACTGCGTAAGTTTGAAATAATTGCTTTTCAATTCAGCAGCTAATGTAATTTTAGCATCGAATCTTATCAAATACAGTTACGAATCTTTTCAAATATTGTTTACGAATCGTTTTAAATACAGTTACCAATCTTTTTACGTACAGTTACGACCAAGAATATTAGAATGAAATGGATCCCAATCCTCCTTGCAAGCGGTGAAACATGATAATACTCCTTTGTGGTCGGTAATGATCGTTCTTCTCCGTCGTTGTTTTTTGCGACGTTAACTTTGTCCCTTTCTAATCCAACGTCAAAAATCAACGTCACTCAATTTTCGTTGTTACGTCATTGGATAGAAAGAGACACACCTAAAATTGGGAAAATTGACGACGGTAAATTTTCTTTGACAACGGAGAAGTACGAAAGAAGATTGAATACCTATTACCGATCACCATGGCCAATTTTCTTGTTTCAATGCTTGTTAGGAGGAGTGGCATCCTTTGTAATTTAAATCCATGGTTACGACTCTATTTAAAAACAGTTTCGAATCTTTTCAAATACAGTTACGAATCTTTTCAAATACAGTTTCAAATCTTACCAATTATAGTTCCGAATCGTTTTACATACAGTTACAAATCTTTTTGCGTATAATTACGACTCTATTTAAAAACAGTTTCGAATCATTCCAAATACAGTAGGTAACGATTCTTTTCAAATAGAGTTACGAATCTTTCTACATACAGTTACGAATCTGGTCAAATACAGTTTAATCTTTTCAAATACAGTTACAAATATTTTCAATTACAGTCAAATATCTCTTTGAAAGAAAGTTACAAAGTTTTGCACGGTCAATGATATTTGAATTTCGATCTAAAGTATTAGGTACACTTAAGTAGTTTTTTAAATATGAAACTATTTACAATGAGTATGAGATAATGCATTTTGTTATTTTTAATGAAGTTCTTAATTTTGCTAGGAGTTTAAACAATGAAAACAAATTGTTAACTGTACTTAATAATATTATTTACAAATGTAAAAACGGAATGGAAAAACACAACTTTTATCTTAAATGTCTTTTTTTCACTTAATTACTTAATATCGGTTTAAATTTCGTTCTCGTTAGAAGTAAGTAAATGAGCATTTTGAGAAACAAGAAACATATAAATTAGATTAGAATATTATGAGTAGGTACCGTTTGATGAGTCATGAATTATGTACCACCCATTACTAATGCATGAGTCAACATGAAAATATTGCCGGCATTATTACAAAGGTAACATTTTAGATTCTACCGGGATATTTTTAGCTTTAAGTACATCTACTTTTTTAATAAATTACCTTAAATAATATTTACAAAAACCCACATATTATTCCACCTAATTATAACCCTCCTCTAAACTGCTTTCAGATGAGTACATATTTATTTACAATCAATGTAAGTTCTAATTTTACAATGAAATATTAAAACCAATGTCATGATCATGACATTTGATCGCATCAATCTGTACCCACCTTAACAAAGAGAACCAGCTCAAACAATTTTAAACCTTATTTATCGACATTTATATTGAAATTTGAATACGACGGCCTTAAAGAAGCTTCTGGCGCGACGGGGGAAGGCGGGGTGGGGGGAATGTAAGGATATCTAGGGTAGGGTGGGTACGGATATGGGTAGCCGGCGGGTAAGAGCTGTGGGTTATGGAAGGGTAAAGGTAGCCCCGGGTTGGGGTAGCCGTAGGGTAAACCGACCGAAGAGGCAGCTGCTTGGAGTATAGAGGCGGCGAATGCTGGGTCGCTGTAGACAGCAGCGTACGGCCAAGCTACAGCGATGCGTTGACGTTTGTCTTTCATACGACGGTTTTGGAACCAGACCTGTGGACAAGAGAAAAAGGTTTAGATTTTGTGATGAGAACGAGGATATAGAGAAAGTATATCTTTAATAGTGGAAAAAAATTAAAACGTTATTTGAATATCACCGCTTTTACCGGATACGGAAATGCATATTGGCCATATTGCATAAATAAAAAACATTTCAGAAACGACTTTCGTTTTCGATTGAAAAAAACACGTTTCAAAATCCGTCCTACATTTATTTTGTATTTATACACAGAATATACACAGTCATAATCTCAGAACAAAGTATAAAGCCATTTTATTGTTTTTAGGTCATAAATTATGATCATAAAGGCCTCCGCACATTGCAGCGATATTATCGACAGCGATGTCGCGACACCTTACACAGTGCAGCGATTCCGCGATTCGCGTCACGCATGCGCCCTTCACTGAATGTTGTCGAAAGAGATTGCGTCAGGTTGCGATAATATCGCGGCAGTGTGTGGGATCGAGCGCGTCCCCATACAAAATGTACTGAGGACAATTATCGCAAAATCGCAGCGATATTATCGCTCGATAATACGTATAATACGTATCTTTCTACTGCTGATTTGACTTTTAAAAATCGCACTCCTGAAGTATGATTTTTGAGAGTCAAATCAGCAGTAGAAAGATGCATATCTCCATAGTAATTTTGACAATTTTCAACTGCTGAGCTCAGCTAATGAGATTCAAAAATCGCACTCCTGTACGTAGTAGTATATCTATTCTTTGCTTGCCGTTTTAATGGTTACATAGTCAATTTCACTACAAAATAATGATGACAGGCGAATTCGAAGTAATAAACTATGTATAAACAACACATTATCTCATATATAGAGAGTCGCGACCGAAACTAAAAGCGTAAATATAAAACTTTAACTTTTTCACACTGCGCCGCTAATTAATTGCATACTTTAAAAATATTCCCGCCAATCGTAAACGAAAAAGCTTTTTAAAACTGTTTGACGTTGGTAATTATGATGGTTTCTTTATCCGTTTCCGACTAGGTAAAGGCACGTAGGTACCACATTGACATATAAAAATATTTTTAATTAAATTCTCTTCTCCGGAAGCTGGCAAATCTTATTTCTTTTCTTTTAAAATTTTTTTTTGCCAGTTATTATTTTTTTCGCGCAACATCAACAGAACTTAAATTAAACATTTTAACGGTCTCTTACCGCGTTTTTTGAACCTCTACCTAATAACCTCGTAATTTACAAAATTTTAGGTACTTCTATATTAATCTCGTTTTAATTTGGTTGTTTTTCTATAAATATGTTGAACAGTTCGTTTCCTAATTTCAAAACAAAACAAATTCTGCAATAAGTTCAATTTCCGATATCGCTAACTTTATTTTTTTAATCTTAAATTTAATAAAAGGTAACTTTATCCTAACACTACCTTTTAACACAGCTATCTAGGTAACCCATTATCCTTTAAACATCAAATAAAACGTTTTAACTACCTAACTTGTAAAATTATTCATAACCTAACAGTAAACCACGCTAAGAGACATTGAAACCCATCTTAAATCATTAAGGCACCATTATGGCTCTTGCAGAAACACAACAAAGTAAATACAAAGGCTTTTCCCTTTTAAATGCCTTAAAATATCTTTTATAACGTCTTTTGTTCGCAGAAATTACGGTTCAAAGTGCTAATTGGCGTTTGGCGGGAATTTGCAGTCGAGGCGAGCGGAAAATGGCGGATTTCCTTTAGGACCACAGACAAGATTATTGCTTTTTATTGCCTACACAAGTTCACAAAGAGACTGTATAGGTAATAATTAAATGAGATGTGAAGTGTCAATGAATAAGTTACCACCTTCCATTCATATTTGTGCCTATATTGTATTCAAATGACTATGGTTGTCACCCCGCCTAATACTTCAGTAAGATAATTCGATTAAAAATAATAGATAGGTAGTATTTTCAAATTGATATCTACATAGGTACTTAATAAAATAACAATTAAGTAATTAGGTATTTAATTATTTCTACATTGAAAAGTTATTATAATTTCTTATTACCCTTATTATTTGCCTTATTTGTACCTACTTGTAATTCTTTATCTGTGTTCAAATGTATAGCTTGGCAAAAAAGTCATGATCGTGGTGACAGGTGGAACTAAAATTTTTGTATGGTGGTGTTGCCAGGTTATGCGTGATTTTGACGTTCTTGCGTGGAGGCAGCGCCCTTATTTTTTATCACGACTTTTTTGCCAAGCTGTATGTTCTGTTTTGGTGTGCAATAAAGTATAATTGAATTGAATTGAATTCTTATCACAGTAAGTAAATACCTATTGGGGCTATTAGGTAGGTCTATTTATATTTCCAAGAAAACGCTGAAAATCTAAAGTGGTGACACGAAATACTTAATTGAAAGTCGCCTTTATTGCGTAATTTTAATAATAATACAAAATGTTTGTGACAACACAACCCTGCCCGTCAATAATGTAAATAAGTACCGATAGAAGATTCATTTCTATGAAGCTAGAATTCATTTCAAAATTAACACTTAAAATCTAGGTGCTATGAAATAGAAAACTTTTATAGATTTGTTATCGGCATTTATTGATGCAGCTATAAAGAATCATCACAATAAACAAACATACCTACGGATAAAAATTCTCGAATTTTACAACCCATCAAATGGTAGCCGCGGCTTAATTTAATAGTTTTTAATTGGTATAATCGCGCCATAAAACAGATGCCAGATTGCTCGAACCATAGACAAGCGATGAAGTCTTTTCAATGTACTCACACACTAATGATAGGCGCTTTATAGTACCCAGAGTGTCCGTTCTTTTCGGTATTAATCTTCATTAGCATTCTACAGCTACCGAATAATTCGGCCGGTTTCTTTTATTAATGCACATCGACAAATTAGCGTGAATGTAAAATTCGAATGGAGCTATAAAACACGTGTTTTTTTTTTTAGTGGTTGGTTTTCTTTTTTAGTGGAAGTGATAATTGAGATTATGACTGGACAGACCGATGTTTACGCGCGAATGAGGAATTTAAATTTAAATTGGCGTAGAACACTATACATTCCATTCGTGTTTTTATGTTTCTAATTTAATGGCATCCAAGGCGTTTATTCTTGCTTGTATTTTAAACAGTTACTTTGATCTGTGAATATTACAATAAGTACTGCATTAGTGACTACAAAATACTACATAGCTGTTATTTCCAATGATGTCGAAAGAATAGTTATTTAGAACACGTATTTTTTTCTTTGTTTAAAAGCAGTTCACACATTTGTAACGTGATTTCTGCGAATTAGCGGTCTGCCATAAAGAGTTCGTGATGGAAATTATTGTACCTCTAATTGAAGCATCATGTTCAATAACACGTCATCAGGAATTCAATAAAAACTTGTTTAAAATCGAAACCAGAGACAATGTTTTTTTTAAGTAAGTATTTTAAATCTATTGATTATATTAAAGAACTACTTTTTCTAGATTTTTTTATGATTTCACTAGTTAAACTAATGGTGAATATGTGAGTATAAATGCAAAAAATCGGGAACTATTTTAAGTTCTTCTAAAGCGAGAAAATTTTTTAAAAATGCATGAAAATACGTCATCTTTGTGACGATTTTCTATCGAGTGAAGTAATTCCAATCGTGTATTCAGTTTATGATTTCACTAGATAAACTATCCAAAAATACTGAGGTATGACTTTAGTTTCGGTAAATGGTATAAATCTAGTCGTAAAATGAAAAACAAAAGATGCCTCCGAGGTATTTCCACCTACTATTACGCCTTAAATAATGCCGTTAGCACACTATCATGCATGCCATGTTCGGTGTCTACAAAGTTATATTAATTATTTCACATTGCTTATTGTGTTTTATGAGATGACTTGAATTATTTTAAGTTACAATTTAGTAGGTTTTGTCGGCCTTAAATGCTACTTTTTTTTAAGTAGGTCGCCAATCTGTCAACAGCTGTCAATGTCATTGATATTACGAATGCCTCTTCACTGGCCAGTTATAATTGAACAAAGAGGTCGGTTTTATTCGGGCCACCGCGTGGGCGGTCTCTTGTGTAGTTATGAATGAAGAAATTGTGTCACGCATTTTGCAGTTTGAAAATTATGAAATAAAAATTGAATTCAGTGAAGGTCGATTGTAAGAAGGCACTTTCAAAGAAAAGCTAACAGTAGCTAAAACAGAGGCGTTATTTGATTTACCTATATGGCTAAACTAATACTTCGATTTGTACCAAATATTTTCTTCAGATATTTAAATTTTCTATGCCTAATTGGTTAAAGCGTTGGGTAGCATGGTACATTATTGAAGTGCCTATAAAATTATTTAATAATTACCTTGATAGTAGATTCTGGTAGTTGCAACTGTGCTGCCAATTCACACCGTCTCGGTCTTGACACGTAATTTTCTTTCATGAATTCTTTCTCCAATCTTGCAAGCTGTTCTCGTGTAAAGGCTGTTCTGTATCTCCTGTTAGAAAACAATATTTTTTTTATTACTCATTTTGAGATTTTTCACTGTAGGTATTTACTCTTTTGTGATAAACATTAATTTTTGAGTACCTTTCATGGAGTTTCAATTTATATTTTTATAAAATCTATGGGTTATGTTAGGTTATTTCTTATACCTATCTCGTCATCCCATTGACACTGTGAGTTTGCGAGTTTTAAAACACATTTTTTTCTAAAACTCGGTTGTTTTCAATGGAGTAAACTAGGCATTATTCTATCCTACCCTTTTTTATTTTTATTTATTCATCAACCCTATTATTCAAATACGTAAATTATTTACCTGATATTTGGATCTGGGGCTGCACCAGAATTTGTCATCTGCTCCGATTGAGGACTTAATGATTCTGTGGGCAAAGAAAAAAAATTTTGTAAATACTTTTTTTTCGCTTTGGGCATCGGGACTCATAAGCAGTGTTATTCAACTAATAGTTTTTAAGGACCGATTATTAGTTATCTCTATGGTACTTGAAAAGTTTCGGCTGTATAAAGGGTTGTGCCACTCGAATATAACTGGCTTTTCAGTGTAAGCACCAAAATTATCTTAATTACTGTTTTGTCTAGACGTTAGGCTACTTGTGTTTGTTTTTAGGACGCCGACATTACTAATAAAAGAATATTTTATTTAAAAAAAATTTGAACCATAGACAATATTTTTGTTTTATTGAAAATAGTTTTTTTTATTTTTCAATGTTGACGGTATTCAGAAATATAGCTATAGCTGACTACTAACTTGTTAAGTGTACAGTTTGGTACATGTTTTTCTTTAATGGAGATCTTTTTATTTTTATTTTCTTCGATAGTTTTTGAATCGTCATAATAATCAGTAGTTTAACTTCAAAGCTATCTATTACTAATACGCAGATGATAAAATACAAGCCGCAACACTAATTGCACCGTTCAATCCCAAATTGACTTATCATAAAACAGAAAAACTCTCCGCATTCGGGAACCAGTAGCCCATAGGTGCTAATTGTACGCGCCCAGCGTTTCAAAAGGAGTACATTAACACAAAACAAACACAAATAAGCTATTGTCTAATTAAATATTTTCCCATGCTGTGTGCGTGTTTATAAGAACAGTTTTCTAACACTGGCCGCAAAGAACCCGAAATGCTCAGTCGATCGCCGCTCGATACAAAAAAAAGCTCCAAAACGCCGACTTTACAAATCTGATTAGTCGCTGAAGTGGTTCTAAATTTAAAAAGGGAAGCGATGTTGTTGACATTGGCAGTCAAAAAAAGAATATTGAACGCTTTTAACGTCCATTGTCTATGGTCTTAATGGTCGCGTGATTAAGACGTTTTACAGTTAAATTACTGCAACTGCTTCTTTGTAACAGTTATTACATCGGTACTTTGTTATTTTATTAACATGTGACATCGTTGCGAATTATAATTGAATAATAAAACGTTTGCAAATATCACTAAGGCAGTCATTAATACAAAATTTATTGCGTACAAAGTGCTTATGGTTTAAAGATGTTTTTTTTTTCAAAACGACACTGGCGTCGATGCCACTTGAAATGTTCCCATGCTGGGTGGCGACACAACTCTTAAAAATCAATTTGCAATAGTCTAGTCCTGTTTCCTTTCATTCGACAGTTTGTTTTGATACAAATACAAACTTTTTTGACGTAAACTTTTCGGGTCTCTTTGACTCTATGGTCACCAGCTGCGCTATTATGGCGTGTGTCTCGTATTTTTCAAAAAAAGAACGAGGAAATAGCAAGACGTTTGGAACATGATTTAAAAAGCTTCCGTTTGAGAACTTCCGTGGCGACACGACGTTCTATTTTTGAATGAAGTTATTATGTTTATTTTTTATTAATGTTAGACACGGATTTTGTTTTACAAGTCTTCATAGCAATTAGCTTTGAATAACCGTTTTTATTTTAGACTACGATGAAATGGAATAGATACTTCATCTATTATTTTAGGACACATCTGCTCTTTTAAATGTATTAATTAAAAATGTACGCTTTTCGAAAGTAAAGAATGATTATGAGTTTTATTAAAAAGTTTGAAATTTCTTCCGTCAAAGCAGAGTGTTTAAAAAAAAACTGTAAGCTTTAGAAGTAAGTACCTAGGTACTGAGTTTTTTTATTATTTTCTTTATTCGGAAAAAAATTGTTGTCACTGTACAGTCAGCAGCAAAAAGATGTATGCCTCCTCATGCAAAAGATGTATACCTACACTTTTAGTACTACGCGTAGTATTAAGGCTTCCGCACATTGCAGCGATATTATCGACAGCGATATCGCGACACCTCACTGCACACTGCAGCGATTCTGCGATTCGCGTCACGCATGCGCACACCACTAAATTTAGTAGAAAGAGATTGCGTCAGGTTGCGATAATATCGCGGCAGAGTGTGGATCGAGTGCGTCCCCATACAAAAATGTACTGAGAACAATTATCGCAAAATCGCAGCGATATTATCGCTCGATAATATCGCGGCAGTGTGTAGGATCGAGCGCGTCCCCATACAAAATGTACTGAGAACAATTATCGCAAAATCGCAGCGATAATATCGCTGCAATGAGCGGAGGCCTAAATAAAGTGTACAATCTTTATACTACGACCTAGTAAAAGTGCATAAGTACATCGTTTTGCTGCTGACTGTACTTGAAGCAAGTCATTTCAGAAAATAATTTCGTAACATAACCGGCCGCGTCTTTGTTTCAAAACATGTTAATTATGTCGTCAAACATCGGTAGAACAGTCATAATGCACGAAGGCTGTGTTACAATGTCTGCCTGTACCTACCTACTTTTCAAAGATAGGTAACTGTGTTCGGTAAATATACCTACCTATATAAAACGTGACAACATTCTTTAGACAGATTTTTGGTGTTCAAAGGTTGTAAATTATCTACCTATTAAGGTATTTTTCTCCCCTCCGGACGGGAAGCGAAAAGCGGAGCGGAGCGGCTCTCCGTCGAGGAGAAAAATAGTATAGGTACTATATTCGGAAAGTAAATAAGAAAGCCTCTGGAGTGCGATTTTTGAATCTCATTCGGTGAGCTCAGCAGTTGTAAATGTCAAAATTGCCATGGAGATACGCATCTTTCTACTGCTGATTTGACTCTCAAAAATCGCACTCCTGAAGTAAGATTTTTGAAAGACAAATCAGCAATAGAAAGATGCATATCTCCATAGTAATTTTGACACTTTCAACTGCTGAGCTCACCGAATGAGATTCAAAAATCACAATGAGTATCACAAATTACATGGGATCTGGGACCTTTCTTACTTTTCTGTCCTCGGTGTGTAATCTACTATTGTGGTCGCGAGTTTGTTACGCAAAAGTTACTTATAATTGCAAATTTTTTTCATCAGAAAAGTTTTTTTAAATTATCTGTGTTAGTCATTGAGTAATTAACATAGTACCTCAATGGTGTTAGTAAACTATGAAATACGAGTAGACACAAATACATATTTATAAAATACTGACGTATATGTGACCGCATCTGATAAAATTCGCATATAAGAACATGCCCTTACCTTACTTACGCCTTGAAACAACGAAACCGTTCGAAAATAAAACGACCATACATTATTGAAACGTTATGAAATCATCGTGACCGACCATTTAGCACATTGGTACATAAATCACTTTAATAATGTACGAAGCCTTATTTGGAACATCGCCTTTAGTTTTTCATGTGAAAAACTTAACGTAATAATGAGTGACTGATAAAGAATCTGACCACAAAAAAAAACTAAAAAACATTCCATCTTTGAATTTGAAACGATAAAACACCTTTCGCGCATCTGTAAGATATTTATCATTTCGAATGATTGATGAAAAACAAAGAATCTGGCCACAAACAAAAATAAAAAAAAAACATTCTATCTTTGAATTTGAAATGATGAAGTATCTTTTAAATGTGCTGAAAGGTCTTTTATCGTTAATGTTTTTTTTGTAGTCAGATTTATTCGAAGATAAAACTGAATCCCGTATTTCTATAGATAATTAATGCAATGACGCTCACTGCCAGCTCCAACCCAATTACACGGCTAAACGCTTAATTAATAGTGGCACCGTTCAATTTGCCGGCCAAATAGCCCTTGTAATAGCCAGAAACCGATCGCCATACATTAACCATTGGAATTATCGAGAATTGCCTTTGCCACCCTCATGCCACGGTCCGGCACGCGTCAGTAATTGTGTTGTCCCCCTAATACGTTTATTGTCTATGGTACTATGTTACTGGCTGATCGTCCTGCCGATTTGAAATTAGAGCAACATTAGTGATTTAATTGGCGTTATTTCGGGTCATAGATTAAGTGGAATCAAGCGTGTTGATTTAAATAGTGTAATGACTTTCCGCTCGATTTTATTTCTCTTACATATAGACATTTTGAGGAATGCAACAGAATACCTTAATGACATTTTCTCATGAATCTACTAAATTAAATAAGATTACTTTTCTAGAATCATCGCATCATTGTAGAATCCGTATTATTCGTAAGTTAAAATAAATATTTTTTCTTCCTATCCCTGTGACCCCTGTCCCTACTCAAGTATGTGATGACTGTGCATAGGTACATGCAGTTAAAATTATCTAAGAACAAACCTAGTTTGAACTTTGAAGGCTAGCTGGACAATCATTTCGAAGGATTTCAAATGGTCGAAACGAAACCAATGACCACTGGACTGGGCTTATTTCATCTAGATCGACATACTGAATTATTATTACTTGTCTTCTCTAACGCATCTGTTAAAAAGTCAACTAGACAACTGATAAATCGCATTATATCCCCAACAATCGTCGCATTCATCCCCCATAGGAATTAAAACAATTTACACGCAAGCAAAGCAAAACATTTGCCAAACAATTATCCAATATAGACCCAATTATACGGTGTCATCCCCCGGCACGCTCCCCTATACAATTTTCATAATAAAATCCGTATCTACTAGTCGGCAACGATGTAATGAAGATAAATATCTCAGTAGGGAGTCGACTGCAATAAAAACAGAATCTGTTTAAGCCCAATTGACAAGACATAGTGCCTATCGACCCCTCTGCTTCCCAATTGTTCTGTGATTAAAAATGGAGCGGTGTCAAATTGTGGCGGGAAGTCCGCCCACGCGTTGACATTTTACTTTTTCTTTGACCATAGACAATTTGGTTCAGATTTTGGATTTACGCTGCGTTAATTTTGTTGCTGATTTGAACAGCTGCGGTTTGGGATTGGCGATTTAATTTGACGGTAATTGGATTGTTAAACTAAGATTTATTATTGGCAGTTACGATTATACCTTTTATCTACGGATATTAGACACGTAGAAGCTTAAGTTTGGCTTAAAGGTGTAATTGCCGGGATACCAATTAGTCGCATAATATATATCCGCGCAATAGATCGAGTTAACATTCTCCTAAATACACCATGTCGAAGGATCATAAGTCCGAAAATTAGGAACCCAGACGACATCAGTTCCACTACGTAATTCCAAAACACGTTTTGCCTAATTACACTTCATGCCAAAATAACGTCGCAAAAAAGGCGTGAAAGGATTTTTTTCGTTAAAGTTGGCAATAAATAATAACGGTAAATGTAGGTACGTTAACCTTCTAATAAAAATAAAAGTCAGGCAAAAGAAATTGCTGAGACGGAACTGAAGAAAATGTAAAAAAAAGATCCCGTCGGCAAATTATCAAAGCCAGTTGTAAAAATCTCATAATTCCTTTAGCGTTCAACAAACAAAACATTATGGTTTAACAAAAGATTAATGTTGTTAATACAACTCTTATCTCTGAGTATTAAGTTATTTAATCGTAAAACAAGATAGTTTACTGACAGCATTTTTATAGCGGTAAATTTGGTAGGTACCTGAGGAGTTTTTGTTTACTTTTTTTTCGTCAAAAATGCCGCTCGTTTATGTTAAATGTGATAATTATGCTTTTAGATAAGTCATTTGTTAATAAGATTAGCTGATGGCATAAAAAGATACAAAAGATTAATCATTTTAAAGATGGAAAAGGGCTTTGAAAAGTGATTGAAAACAATAAAAAAAACGTTGAATGCTGAAAATTCTGGCGAGGACTCACTGAGAAAAATGTTCTGTCAAAATTTACCAAATATTAGCGACTTGCAAAATACTTAAGTACTTATGTTAAAGGTTCTTTGTAAGTACATAATTAAGATTTGTTTATAAATAGCAAAATAGTTTTGTTATTCATTTTTATTTATAACAAAGCCTTTTTTCTGTGTTCATAAACATTTTTTTTTTTCAGTTTGAACTGCCGTTGGGTCATATTTATAACGTAGGTAGGATTTCATACTTCTAAACACACACTCAAATAAAAACATCTCTGAATCTCGGCCTTAATCTATTATTATGATCTACCTACATTACCTACCTATTAGGTAAGTAAAGCCTGACCAGGAATACGCTACCAAGCAGTTAAAATGTTTAATAGGCTACCCAAAGCTCTCAAATTAATAGACAATCCGCGCATTTTTAAATCTAAACTCAAGTCACTTTTGTGGGAAAAATGCTATTACTCCATCGATGAATACCTTGCTGAATTAAGACAGTTATTATGATGCGGCGTTATGATAAGATCTACAATTATGATGTGAGACATAGACATGTTAATGTACTGTATTCTCCATAATTAACTTGTATAAATAATTTATAGTACGTACTTACATATTTTTATACTATGCGATGTGACATGCATGTTGATGAACGATTTAAAATGTACCTATTATAACTTAATTAAAAAGAATTACTTTCAGTAGCAACAGCTACTGTGTGCTAAAATTAATTGTTGACTCACAGTTTATTATAATTAATCAATTTTGACTTACTAAAGTTCCATAATTTTAATTCATAAAAAAATTAACTATATATTATTGTAATTTTATCTAGGTATATTTTGTTAAACGATTTTATTTAATGTAACGTGTGATGTTCAGACACAATGTATTATTGTTATTGAATGAATAAAATGAAAATGAAATGAAATATAAAAAACCTGGATTGGGGGCGCTGCAATCGGAGTAGGTATATAGACAAACCTTAATTTGTACAATTAGTTATTCTGCCTTTTGTTTTATTGTAATCGGTTCATAATACAAAGAGGGAAGAGTTATGGTAGTACGTATTTGAAACATAGGTCAATTAAATTGTTAAAGAGGTTACGACATAGGTACTTACCTACAATGTTAAAATTACGAAATAAAATTTTATTTATTTTATTTTATTTTTAATATTATTAAATGTGTTATAAATTGTAAAAAAAAAACTGTAAAATATATTAAAATTAGCAAAAACACTTTCATCTCATATTAAATCATAACATAACCTACAAATCGATGAAAATCTGTTCGAAAGGCGGAAAAAACGATTATAAAATGTAAATACTATCATAAATGTGATTCCGGGGTCTTGTTAACTAACCGATTCGATCAGTGTCAAATCGATATGGAAGTTTTTACAGTTCTCGTTCTGGAGTACCTATCTAATCGATTCTCGACAAACGATTTTCATTTATAAACAAATTTTAACGTGATAAAGTGATTATTAAATACCTTTACTCTTCGGCGAAGACGGCGGTGTTTGAACACTAACATCACTATAATCGGTTTTACCCATCAATTCAACTGTCAAAGGCTCTCTAATCGATTTGTGATCCATCGCGTAATGCCTCATGCTTAAAAACAAAAATTAAAAATAAAAACACTGGCTGAATGCAGTTGACGTTAGACTCCGAAAAAGTGAACTGTCAGTTTGTTTTCGATGCGATAAGTTCCCGCCTCGTACTAAAAATCCATAATGGGTCGGCCAATAACGCGGCGCGTCGCGTCCCCACCAATCAGGGCGGGGCCTCGTTTGTTATCGCTATCTCTTTCGCTCACGAGCTTTCTTGTTACGAGCTAATTTAACTTGGGGCCTGTTGGGTTTGGGACACACTGAAAGGTAAAAAATTTTGTTTATCTTCGTAATTCTATTATAAATTGTAAATATTATTTGATACGCGCAAACTAGATTTTCTAAGCTATTTTTCCATATATAAAACATTAGTTTTATTAATACCATCTACGAGTGTTCTACGACAAAGTTTTGTATGGACGGAAACCACCTTAAGAAGTAAAACATACCTACATTTATTTGCTTACATCAAAAATAATAGGTGACCGAATTATTTAATATATTTTACTTTTATAATGTTTGTTTTTTGTGTTGGGGGTTATTTTTAAGAGCATGATTTGACCATAAAATAAACAAATTAGATTTAACACTTATTTTAGGCGTTGTTTATTTTATGGTGTGCAATAACGTAGGTATAGGTACCTACTTACCTATTTTTTCTCTCTCTAATAGGTATTTAATGATATTTTCATGACTTCCCAACTAAGTACCTATAGGTACTTACATACCATTTAGATGAAAAAAGTTTATTGAGAATGTTAATTACATAATTGATTTGTTTGTTTACTCGTTACTTTTTGTATAACCTACTTATTCATTAAACGTTCCTCCAAGATATACCGCCTCGTTTAATTGTGTTAAGACGCAGTTCTAAAACATTGAACTTGCCCCCAGTGCACCACAGTCCTTACAGTTTAATAATTCTCCCACCCCACGCCGCGTCGGCACTCCATCCCAACATGAACATCATTGTCCGTTATTACACGGCTGAAACTTATTAATACTTCACTAGTTTATAACTGGATGAGTACCTACAGTATTGATATTTATTCTGGCGTGTATTATATTGTATATATTAACACGTTCGTGGGCAGTGACGGCTATTACCGTAAAAATGGATTGTGAAAATTTACAGTACGGTATAAACCGTTCGTATTCAAGCTCCATTAAAAAACACTACGGTCATAACAGACTGTTTTTCATACGATTACCGGGTAAACCACGCCTACTGCCATTCTGTGTAGGCATTCCAATGCACTACTGCCAAAATTAAGCGTTGTAGAAACCTTTTTTTTGCGGCCTCACACTCGCAAAATCAATAGTGCACACACTGACAGTACGGTTTTGACCGTCGTGTTTGTATGAACGGCATATCGTCGCAGGGAGCGTGTGCGCCTGTTTATGCGGATTACTTTCGCAGTAAAAGTGACCTGTGATAATCTTAATTGATAATACACATATTATATTCATAAATTTGCATGGACAACGTAATAAAACGTAGTAAATTGCAGTAACAAAAATTTTTGTGACAAAAAAATGTACCTGATAACGCAATATCGTACCAACCTAACTATTTTGGTATTAAGCAAAGTAAAATTTGGTAAGATATTAAAACAAAAATCGTTGTGATAATTTTTTGAATAATGGGTTATTCATACAATACCTACATATTAGGTATAATCAATTTCTTCGATCACGCATAAGAAATCTCATCTTTCGTATCTATCCCTATCTCGTACGACACCCATAGGAAGAATGGTATTATGGTGTATGTTGTGCTTGTGCTCAATGTTATTTTTTCTCTTTAAATGCCTCGATTGCGAAAAGAGAAGACAAGCATCACGCCAGTGTCCAGATGATCTAGTGCTGAAGTCCTGAAGAAGATCCATTTTATGATGGATGATGATTTCGCTGCGAAGACCAATCACCTATCTAAGGCATAGCCTAGCGTAGCATATGCTCATGACTATATTCCCCGGGGTAGTCAGAGATATTCTGAAACCTCAGAACATCCACGTTTCACTAGGTTAGGTATTTATCTAAGGTAAACTCATTAAACTCAAAATACTTAAGTTCGTGATAATATTACCGTCCTTATTTTCAATAAAAATAACTATAATTAAACGTCTTTTATTGAATAGATTTAGAGATTTATTTAGAGACTAATACTGTTATAGTGATACTTTTGGTAATTTGTTAATTATGCTACAACCGTACTGTCACTAACATTAATGTAAATGCATTGAAATCAGTGATATTACGGCCAATACCGTACAGCTATAACCGTACTGTCACTGATGTTAATATTATTCAGTATAGCAGTGGCAGTACGGCCATTACCGTACTACTGCAATAACCGTACTGTCACTGATGTTAATACTATTCAGTAATAGCAGTGGCAGTACGGCCATTACCGTACTACTGCAATAACCGTACTGTCACTGATGTTAATACTATTCAGTAATAGCAGTGGCAGTACGGCCATTACCGTACTATGGCTATAACCGTACTGTCACAATCTTCGATGTCATTTAGGCTGAGTATTGTCAGTACGGTTTAGACAGTCGTGTGAATTTGTATGGGAATTTCCAGTGACATTTCAGGATTTGCACTGCCCACGAACGTGTTAATAACATTTCATGTACTTATTTATTATTATGCAGTTGTAAAACGGCGGTCGCGACGGGTCAAACTGTGCGGTGCGCACGGGTGATGATCATTATAGTACGGAGAAAAATATGTTCCTAAGTACAGAGCTTAGAAAAAGTATATGTCTAGAATGAGCCTCACTGTTTTATCGTATAAAAAACAAAAGGGGCCAATTTTCATAGGTTGGTGTGCGTGAGGCGCCATACAAATGATGCATGTGTGCGTGTATATGTATAGGGTTTAGGAGCCAGTAAGTACTGGTTCCAATTTTGTTTAGGAGCCAGTACTGGTTCCAATTTTTTTCGACGCTTTCGTATCTTCGACTGTCAATCTTGACATATAACTTTATCAAAGGTACAGAGCATAAAGTTACTATACCAAGAATAGAGAAACTAAAGGCCGAGAATGCAAGATGTACCTAGCGGCACCACTGTATAAAAGAAAGAGATAGTTACGAGACGTGAGGCAATAATTATAACCATTTTTGGAACTGTTTGGCAGCTTGTCGGCATTGTAAAAATTCGAGCTCTGTCCAGGGATGCCAGACGAGTGCGAGTGAATTATCGTACCAATATTCGAAAATTATCGTACCAGATGAAAAATTATCGTACAACTGCCAGAACCGCGCGAAACGCGCTATTTCGCAAAACTAGAAATAGAATAGGAATTTTAGAAAGTTGTAGAATAAGACAGAAATTTTAAAAATAACTTATGAATTTTATAAAAGAGTGAGATCATCGGAATCACTATTTACTTCTACCCATAGATTCATCTTCTACCTCTAGATTCGAGGAGTAATCCTCGACCATAGACATTATTTTGTATTTTTAGATGATTTTAAGGCACTGGATAGTACTGCTTGGCCAAAAAGAGTAGAAATTAAATGAGGGCGCTGCCTCCACGCAAGAACGTCAAAATCACGCATAACCTGGCAACCACCATACGCAAATTTTAGTTCCACCTGTCACCACGTTCATAACTATATGGCCAAGCTTACCTAGTTTTTCACCCCACATCGGAGGGGGGTTGGAAATTATCGTACTTTGGCGTACGATAATACATTTTGTATCGTACATCGTACCGGTGTCGAAATTATCGTACATGTACGATAATTATCGTACGTCTGGCACCCCTGGCTCTGTCATTACTCATTATTTTGTCAATCTAACGTGAAATAGTGGATATTTTTTAAAAGATGTGAAGCATGCAAGGTAATACAATCTCGTTTGTTCTACAAGGGACCTACACTCACACAGATGCACTAGCTCTAGGCGCAGGTGCTACAACCTGTCACCTTATGTACCGCGTGACAGCACTCACACAAAAGAAATGGGTGCTTCACTCATGATAAGACGAGACTACGTCTGGTTTTTCTTTTAAGTCTGTGACGAATGACGAAAAGTAGTTTTTTTTTGTCATCATGTTCAGACCATGATGCCAAGTCAAAACTCAATGTCATGCCTTCGGCTCGATCATGTCATGCCTACCATAATAATGTCTGCAAAAGGACAATACGACAACGCAGGTAAACGCCTGACACATCCTCATTTGAAACGAAACGTCCAAATTCACAGAAACATTACGTATTAACCAAAAATGTGGAAGCTGTAAAACCGAAACGGGGCGACAATTACTACAATTTTGGGTACGTCACGCCAATAAAAGAGAAATTTCCAACCGATGTGGCCACAATACACCACTCTGTAATTGAGCAAAGACAATAACACTGTGTACCAACACGGTGACAAAGAAAACCTACTTATTGTCTGCTTTCCTTTTGTCTATGGATCCTTCCCGCTTTTGTTTCGGCGGCAAAACTGAGAAATGTCATGCGGCGACAAGATGGCGGACAAAGGAAGTGTTTTCATTGAATAAAAACAGTAGCTGGTGTTTCGAATTGCTACCGTTTTAGAAATGATTTGTCAAAATTAAAGCGTTCAGCGTTGACCCTTTTGGAAATGGGCCGTTGAGTAGCTTCTGAGATTTTATTTGATTTATTACTTTAAATAGAAATGACAGACATGTAACTTAGTTTTTCTCTTTGAATAAATAATATTTTTCTCCATTATGGGGCTACCTCCTGATTTTGGGTAACTTTGTAACAATTTTATTCATTAACTATGGCACTTTTTGAACTGAAAAATTAACTGAACCATCTACACGATATGAGAAGTGATGTGGTTTTTCTAGAAATCAATTTTAATGAATAAAACCAAAGAAAAGGGACTCTAAAGTCACCCCTTTTTTTCTAGTTGTAACCATTTTACTCTTACATTTTTAATCGGAAGAAAATGAAAATTTACAATATTGTTCACAATACAATTTCAAATGATGTGGTTTTCTTACTTTTTCGAAATTCATGAAAAATTATCTAATTTTTCAAAGAAAACAGCTAAATTCTGACCGGAACCACGCGCATCGATTAGTATGGAGAGTTGTGATCCGGGGCTGATACGCCTTAGGTATTCAGCAAGAACGAAGGTATTACAGCGAAATTATCTTGGTAATACTAACCTATTTATTCATTTCTTTAAAAAAACAGGCAAGTAACGTGAAAAACTAACTTCAATAATGAAAACCCATGAAAACGTATCAAAAAGTAAGAAAGGCGATAAGATTAAGACATAGACGTAATACCTAAATGCAATAATCCACAGTCATAATAAAATAAATAGGAACACTCAGCAGTCATAATGTTGAAGAGAACTAATTTATTTTAAACTTACTTACAGAAATAAATAATATTTTGTTCCGATCTTTTGACGCATGAACACACATCTAATTTATTTTGATGATAAAGCCTAATAAAAAGTGTATAATTATAACTAATAATTACAAACAATATAAATAATTAAAAATTAAAACATTTCTCTTCATTATATCGCAACACATGCGTCCACTAGAGCGCTCTATTATAGCATATTTGACGCCTTTATATCCCTAATCGTTTATAACTAAATAGGGTATTATTAAATACAATAGAATAAAAGAGTGAATGATAAATAAACAGTGGATTAACTGATAGGCGTTTTTCTGAAGGGTCGGCACAGGGGCGCGGCGGTGTTTTTTTAACAGAGAGCGTTCGAAATTCAAATCTTTGCAAAAAAAAAAGTTTTTCTAAACTATTTATTATAAGGACTATAGCCTTGTGGTAGCATTTCCTCTTTGCCACGTTATAAGAACAATAATTGATCATGTGCATTTACATGCAATGGTAACCTATCACTAAACAAGACAGCCTTTAATTGTAAAACAATAAATTCGAACTTAGAACGTTTGGGGTTCACACGAGACTACTTTTCATGATTTTTAACATTCAAAATTAGAATCTAAAGTTATGGGGAATAAAATCCAAATTGGCGGATTGCATGTTACCTCGCCCCCCGCAAAAAGTGGTTGTTTATTGGTTAAGTGGGTAGGTAGGTAGTACAAAGGTACGAGTACAATATTAAGTTCCTAAAAACTAATTGGGTGGTAAGTAGGTTAAAATCTGGATTCAGAAAACAACAGTACGCAGTTTTTTTAAAGCAACAAGTCTGTCTAGTTTTCTTAGGCATTTTAACGCTACTTATTCAAGTGAAATGACCGCAATTTAAAACAGTTATTCCTTATCAAATATTACCGAAAAACCAAACATTTCTTATATTCAAAGACAATAGAATCATCAAAGGGCACCGCCGACGGCGGTTGTCAGACGGCAATTTTTGAAATATTGTATTCAAAATATCGTAATGACACCTCTATTTAGTTTTACCGGTATGTTGTAAAAATGTTGAACTGACTTTTACTGCATTTTAGGTTAGTTTTTGTATTGTTGAAAATTTCTAGGGTTTTATTAGTTTATTGGATGTGATAAACGTTTTGAAATTACGGTTAGATCGTAGGTACCTACCTAAATGTACTTAGGTAAGTATTATTAAGGTAATAATGCATTTAACAGCTTGAAATCGGTCGTAGGTATATAATGATTTTGACATTTGTTGTTGCCTATACATACTTACTTACTTCGGGTTGCATTATTTTACCTAATTTACCTCTTTAGTAAAATTTACATCCTACCTATTTACTTACCTTTTAAAATACATATAGGCACTTTTAGGTGTAATTACATTAGAGCCGCCTTCGGCGCGTCGCAACGTTATTCTAAAGGGACCTAATTTTATGAATCGATACCTAAAATTTAAACCCTATAACAACCCTAACAACGACGGGGCGAAACCGCAGTTTTATAGCTGTTTCATGAGCTTTCTAGTCGCTGTAACGGAACAACCGACCGCTAGCCGTCGGCTGAAATCAGCCTATATTTTCACTGAATATAAAGCTAGTAATTAGGCAATATGCCATCTTTTAATACAGAGGGAATACCTATTTACCTACTCCTCTTTAACTATTATTAGAAGAATGTATAAAATGTATTTTAGTATTATCTTCATAGTTAAAATAAAAATAGTTGGAAAATACCGCTAGAATAGTATTTTCAGATAGGTAGGTACCCAAGCCGCAAAATCTTTCCTTAAGTCTGAATTGTAGATATCTCTCATTCAATAACCAAATTCTCGGTTATTGACTTAGGTAATACCATCCGTCCCTCAAGATATCTTGTAGATACACTAGAAGGCAGAGTTAGGCAAAAGTGGGCATATGGAGTACTGAATGAGTTAAGATAGACTTCATACTACTTTAAAGATAAACTAAGATAAACTTAGGTACGACTTAAGGAAAGTTGACTTCTCGTAGATAAACTTAAGTAAAAATTTTTGGTGTGAAATTTCATCCTACCTTCATAATATATTATTATACTTTACGTAGATACAGTAAAGATAAATTATGGTGGTAACATTTTCCAACTTAATATTCTATGATGAATGATAAACAAAATGGCTCTGATAGTTATTATTATTTTGTAATGCATTATTTCGTCGATACGTAAACTAAAAATTTAAACGCACATTCGTTTATCGTGTGAAATGGACAAATATTCTTAGAAAACAGGCGGGCTTCAAAAATTACAAAGTAATTGTATTAAAAATTAAAAAAATTAAACCATAAAAACTGTTTTTTTTTCCTTTTTCTTCGAAATTTAATTAAATATTAAATATCAATGATGATTTCGTTACGCAAAACAATGTAAAATTGTGTAAAATTAAGAGAGTGCCAAAAATAACAAAGACTAAACTTAATAAAAAACATGTTCAAATTTGCAGATCATTCAAAATGGCGTTAAATCTATATTGCATGTGCTAAGTACGAGTAAAAGCAATACAGTATTGGTAAATCATAGTAAAGGATCAGTTAAATGTGTTTATAATTATTGCTTACTTACTCAAGTAATGTTATACTTAACTTATACCGAAGTGTGACTTCAAATAATACAAGTAAATACCGTGTCGATTTAAGTCATCCTTAACTAGTACTTGATAAATACTGATTCGACGGATATTTTATTTTCTTCTCATCTGTCATTGTTGTTGTGATTTCTGAAAACAAAAGGCCAATGCAAGATTGAACAATTAGTTTTTTGTTTAAAGAAAAACAAGTGATTCAAAGTAAGTAAGTAGGTACTACTTATGTATTACCTAAGGACAATGATAATTATAATTTGGCATTTATGTATATAAATAATTGTAAACTGAGGTAACCTCAGGCCTACACTCTAAATCTTGAATCTTTTGACGTAACGCGTCGTATTTGTATCTACTTTATGTATCTCAGTCACAACATAAACATGTAAAGAGTTGTATTTTTTAGGGTTCCGTACGCAAAGGTTCCGTTCCGGTTATGGCCTTCCTACTTTTGAAGAAATGTGTCTTTTGAACCGTAACGTAACAGGAAACAGTTGACATTTTTATACAGAATATGAATCTACTATTTTGCGTATTATTCTGTTGGTTTTTTCGTGATTATTTTTGTTTCATATTCCTGATGAATTGTACGTTGTGGTATATTATGGGAGATAGACCACACTTTAAAAAATTATAATCACGCTCTTCTTTTGATGAAGTTACGTATTCAAGTTCGCTGTTCGTGTCTTCTATGATTTCATCAACCGATGCGGGCCTGGTGAATGTGCTGGCAAACATGATACAGTCTGTCTAAAAAGTCTTGACAAAAATTTGGGCGCTGTCTCCACGCAAGAACGTCAAAATCAAGCATAACCTGGCAACACCACGATACTACAATTATTAGGTCACGACTTTATAGACAGACTGTAAACTTTGAACGCTGTTAACAAGGAGTCACTTGCACCGGCTGTACTCGGACTACTCGGATTAACATTTACTGCACAATCTTCGGCATGAATAGAATTTGCGGTCACATTTTTCTTACACGACGTAGAAAATTTCTTAATTTTCTTAACTTTAATTATGCTAATGTTACTTCTATAAACACAAATTGTAGCACTAACTTGTTACTTTTTATTAAAAACGTCCCTTTAAGGCTGATGGTACTGACACAAGCATTAGCTAAGTAAACAACCACTTAAATTGCAATTTCAAAGGAACGACTTAAAGAAACCGGTTGACCTGGATAACCTTAGGAAGACTAAAGGCGAACTTTAGGTAATTTTGCCTTAAGTAGAACTTAAGTAATACTTCTAAACACTATTAAATTTAACTATATCTCCGTTAATTCTGTTTTCAGTAACTTTATGCTTAAGTTTGCATTTCGCGTGGACATACTTAAGGCAAAGTTAATACTACTTAACTTAACTAATCCTTAAGTCGGTATTTCTGAAAACTAAGACAACTTGAATTTATTAATACAGACTTCAGCAAAGCTTGCCTTGGTTAATGCGAAGTTTAGGTATATTTAAGGCAAAATTGATTTAGTCACGATCTGTTTTGCTGCTTGGGTAGGTACTATGTTTCATACCAGAATGAAACTACAGGGTGAAATTGATATCATTAGCATCCTTTTAAACTAAGACTCTATACCCATCAAATTGAACAACTTTTACTATGGGAGCAAACCAATCGGAGCAAAGAAAAAATCTGTTTGTTGAATACATTTGAGTCGAGTAGGCAGTTTAGTATGGGATAGCAGATTTTTTTGCTCCAATCGGTTTACTCCCATAGTTAGAGTTGTTCAGTTTGATGAGAAGACTCTTAGTTTAAAAGGATGCTAATGGTACATATGACGTCACTTGCTTGTACTTAGCGCGTTTTGACGTTCGATTAGGCTTTGCTAATTTGACGATCCGCTCTACATCTTCGAAAAAAAAAGTACCTACGCTGTCGTAAAAACACACGATAGAAGTGAAACTTCCGCAGCTGTCAAATTTAAATTTCGATCTTCCGTTACACGATAAAGTTGCGGGTTCGAATTTCAAATCCTATAAAAGTTTCACTTCAAAACGCAACAAAAAAGAGTTTTTTTTTGTAAGTAGGTAATAAAATAAGGCAAAGGCAACTCACCATGCGGCCTGTCGTCGACCCCATCACTATCCACTTCACTCCTCACGCTTCCCGGACTTGCTCTCTTCAGATCCTCCCCCTGACCCCCGTCTCCATGGAAACCACCCACCCTCTTATCATACGACATGAAAAACGGAAAATTCGGCACCCGATTCTGCTGGAAATAATATCCCATCTTCCCATCTCTAATTTTGACATCTTCGTCTTCGGAATGATTGTAATCCTGCGATATGCTGTTTTCGATATCGATTTCCGGCGACCGCCGATCTTTTAGTCCCACTATCGATTCGATAGAAAAGTTTTTCGGTGGGATTTTCGTTTGAGGCATTTTACTGATTTCCGAATCCATCACAACAAAACACAGTTAAAAAATAGATTAAAAGTCACTTCACTAAAATGTCACTGGCCAATAAAAGTCACTGATTAAAAAGTTCGCGGTCGCGTTTTATTCTTTTTATAAGGAAAAAGATTTTATTTTATTTTCGTATTTGGAACGCTCGGCTGTCAGTTCTCAACTGAGATCTCTGAGATCGACAATACGAACGAAGTCTGACCACGCCCCCAAAACGCAAGGGGAGGAGACTTCTAATTTTACTATCTTCAAGCGAATCTCAACTTTAACTCAGGGTGCTAAGGTTGATTTTGACATTGATTGTGGTCGACGTGAAATTGGTAGCAATAAATTTTGAACTTTACGAAACAGATTGCAAGAGATTATTTTGTTTTGATTGCGTTTCGTAGATTTTGAATAATAAAATTTCGGGTTGTTATTGAGCGATAATATGAGTTTGGTTTGTATATTTTACTATTTTTCGTTCTGTTGTAACTAATACATATTTTATTAAGTTTTCAGTTATTCTTTTGCATTTGTAGTAGGTATTCGGGGCAATAAGTAGGTAAGCACATATTAGACGCTGTTATCCGGTCGAGGCCGTTTTTTGAACACGAACGAAAGTGTTTTAATTTAAACCTCGTTTTAAAGTCTGAAAATCAATTATGTCTTATTTAAGGATCTGGCTGATAGGCGACCGTGCTCAATTACACGATTAGATTAAGTTTAATAGATAGAAAAAAATCCCAAAGTTACCCCTTTTTGTTTTGTTTTTTCCTTAGAAAAAGTATATGTCTAGAATGAGCCTCACTAATATTCCGTATAAAACAAAAGGGGCTAAGTTTCATGGTTTGGTGTGCGTGAGGCGCCTTGCAAATTATGTATGTGTGCGTGTATATGTATAGGGTTTAGGAACCTGGAGTGCGATTTTTGAATCTCATTCGGTGAGCTCAGCAGTTGAAAATGTCAAAATAACTATGGAGATACGCATCCGTCTACTGCTGATTTGACATCCAAAAATCATAATTCAGGAGTGAGATTTTTTAAAGTCAAATAAGCATTAGAAAGATGCATGAGAACGCTTTTGTATGAGATTTAAAAACCGTTCAAGCTCACTGATGACATTCAAAAATCGCATCCCAGTACTACGCCAGTCATATAAAACATTGTAGGTCGCAATTGATTGCACGGAGCTGCATTTTTGGGATGTTGTTAGGATAGATACCAACAGTATAAAACCAATTTTGCAGCTTCGAAAGACCTGTGCTAACCGAGGGGTGCTCGAAAAACCGCGCATTTTTCGGTTATTTTTCATGTTTTTACATATAACTTCTAAACGGTGCATCTTGCATAAAAATTGCGTACTACGTTTTTAAAAAAGACAAAATTATCTATAATTTGAATTTAACTGCAGCTCTGAAAGTTAAGTAGGTCTTGAGATACAACACTTCAAACATTGGCCATTTTTCCCAAAAAGTTCAAAATTGTAGTTTTAGCCGTCTTCCGAACAGGATATCAGCTAAAATACTCATTGTACGAGGAAAATTGTAAGAAATGAATTTGTAAAACAGTTATGTAACTTTAATATAAACACAAGTTGAACCCTGTACT
Organism: Agonopterix heracliana; assembly: GCA_963693445.1. Classification (NCBI taxonomy): domain Eukaryota; kingdom Metazoa; phylum Arthropoda; class Insecta; order Lepidoptera; family Depressariidae; genus Agonopterix; species Agonopterix heracliana. The sequence goes on from OY856334.1 coordinate 3,231,015, forward strand.
GTGATTGATTCCTTTGTTATCAGGAAAAAACTAAATACTTATAAATAAAATCGGTTTTTCAAAAAATGGAGCTTGACTCATTGCAAGAATTTTGTAAAGGATAAAAAAGACATAACTCAGTGAAAAATTATTTATTTTATGCAAAACGAACTTGAGTATGATTAATAATGTATCTATACCATAACAAAATTGTAAATGTTTGTTTGGTTGTTAGTTCGCGCATCACGCGAAAACTACTGAACCGATATTAATGTAACTTTTTGTATTTGAAAGCTTATGATTAGACGTATGAACTGATATATATTTGATCTCACTACCATGACGAGTGCCGGTGCGGACGAAGATGTGGGCAAATCTAGTACTATTATTAAACCGTAAATATTGGTTTGTTGGTTGGCGCTTCACGCGAAAAGTGCTAAACCGATTTTGATGAAACTTTCAAGGTCTGCAAGCTTATGGTCAGACTTAAAATTTGGTATATCATTTATTTTGATACGATGAAGGGAACCCGCGTGGACGAAGTCGCGGGAGAACTAGTAATTACAAAATTATCACCATTATATAAAAACGAGAGTTTTCCTACGGCTTCGTCCGCACGGGTACCCGTCATTGTAGCAAGATAAATTATATACTAGATTTGACGTCTAATCATAACCTTTTAAATGCAATAAATTTCATCAAAATCGGTTTAGTGGTTTTTGCGTGATGCGCGAACAATCAAACAAACATTTACGGTTTAATAACAGTACTAGATTTTCCTACGACTTCGTCCGCACCGGCACTCGTCATGATAGTGAGATCAAATATATATCAGTTTATACGTCTAATCATAAGCTTTCAAATACAAAAAGTTACATTAATATCGGTTCAGTAGTTTTCGCGTGATGCGCGAACTAACAACCAAACAAACATTTACCAGTTTTGTTATGGTACAGATACATTATTAATCATACTCAAGTTCGTTTTGCATAAAATAAATCATTTTTCACTGAGTTATGTCTTTTTTATCCTTTACAAAATTCTTGTAATGAGCCAAGCTCCATTTTTTGAAAAACCGATTTCCCTTATATTTCGTTTTTTTCCTGATAACAAAGGAATCAATCACAGTACAGAGTTCAACTTGTGTTTATATTAAAGTTACATAACTGCTTTATAAATTCATTTCTTATAATTTTCCTCGTAGAATGAGTATTTTAGCCGATATCCTGTTCGGAAGACGGCTAAAACTACAATTTTGAACTTTTTGAGAAAAATGGCCAATGTTTGAAGTGTTGTGTCTCAAGACCTACTTAATTTACAGAGCTGCAATTAAATTTATATTATAGATAATTTTGTCTTCTTTAAAAACGTAGTGCACAATTTTTATGCAAGATACACCGTCTAGAAGTTATATGTCAAAACCTGAAAAATGACCGAAAAATGCGTGGTTTTTCGAGCACCCCTCGGTTAGCACAGGTCTTTCGAAACTGCAAAATTGGTTTTATACTGCTGGTATCTATCCTAACAACATCCCAAAAATGCAGCTCCGTGCAATCAATTGCGACCTAAGGCGATTTCTATGTCTACCGTGACTGGCGTATACTGGTTCCAATTTTTTTCGACGCTTTCGTATCTTCGACTGTCAATCTTGACATTATACTTTATCAAAGGTTTTTCAATACTAGGTATATGATTAAACTGCTGATATTTAACTTTTTATTCTTGTACTTAACTAAATAGGTACATTAAATATTTCTAGTGAACTCCGTAGAATTTTGAGCTTAGAAACACCCACGAGCAAAGATATTGATGAAAAACAAGTTTTTTTGCAATCCTGCTTTTAATTGGAGCGGGATGGATTAATTGCTCTCAGTAAGTAGGGTAGACCCGGGTTAATAGTAACAGTTTTTATTTTGACCTCGATTGCGGGGAAACTATTCATATCTAAGAAACGTAACATTCAAATTAAGAAAGGTAGTTTACTAACCTACTTGATTTTTTATTTAAATTGTTCTAAAGTCTTACAGAACATGTCGTAATTTGTGATTGATGTGAGCTCTGGAGTGCTATTTTTGAATCTCATTCGGTGAGCTCAGCCGTTGAAAATGTCAAAATTACTATGGAGATACGCATCTTTCTTCTGCTGATTTGACTCTCAAAAATCGCACTCCTGAAGCATGATTTTTGAAAGTAAAATCAGCAGTAAAAAGATGCGTATCTCCGTAGTAATTTTGACATTTTCAACGGCTGAGCTCACCGAATGAGATTCAAAAATCGCACTCCTGACCAGTGTTACGTTACAACTAACCCTTACCAAGGGTCATTTGTAACAGTAATTCAAATCAAAATAAAACACAAAATAATCAATTAATCAGTCTTATTTATTTACCATTACGTAGCTTCAAGGCCTCCGCACATTGCAGCGATATTATTGAGCGAATTTATCGAGCGATATTATCGACAGCGATATCGCGACACCTTACCCACTGCAGCGATTCCGCGATTCGCGTCACGCATGCGCCCCACCACTGAATGTAGTCGAAAGAGTTGCGATAATATCGCGGCTGTGTGTGGGATCGAGCGCGTCCCCATACAAAATGTACTGGAAATAATTATCGCAAAATCGCAGCGATATTATCGCTCGATAATATCGCGGCAGTGTGTAGGATCGCGCGCGTCCCCATACAAAATGTACTGGAAATAATTATCGCAAAATCGCAGCGATATTATCGCTCGATAATATCGCGGCAGTGTGTAGGATCGCGCGCGTCCCCATACAAAATGTACTGGAAATAATTATCGCAAAATCGCAGCGATATTATCGCTCGATAATATCGCGGCAGTGTGTAGGATCGCGCGCGTCCCCATACAAAATGTACTGGAAATAATTATCGCAAAATCGCAGCGATATTATCGCTCGATAATATCGCGGCAGTGTGTAGGATCGCGCGCGTCCCCATACAAAATGTACTGGAAATAATTATCGCAAAATCGCAGCGATATTATCGCTCGATAATATCGCGGCAGTGTGTAGGATCGCGCGCGTCCCCATACAAAATGTACTGGAAATAATTATCGCAAAATCGCAGCGATATTATCGCTCGATAATATCGCGGCAGTGTGTAGGATCGCGCGCGTCCCCATACAAAATGTACTGGAAATAATTATCGCAAAATCGCAGCGATATTATCGCTCGATAATATCGCGGCAGTGTGTAGGATCGCGCGCGTCCCCATACAAAATCTACTGGAAATAATAATCGCAAAATCGCAGCGATATTATAAAATCGCTGCAATGAGCGGAGGCCTTCATTCTTCTTTATTACTTAGTAATATTTTAATGGCACTACCATATCTTTAACAGTTTTTATAAAATTAAAACGGAACAAAACATAGCTTCTTTCAGCTTTAAACTAAAAAATTTACACAATTTTAATATAATATTAATCGCTTTGGTTCACTTTATATTATAGAATTTCAATAAACTATAAAACGTAACTCTTACACATGGTAATCAATCAAAATATGTTTCATACAAATGAAGCATGTTACAATCAACCCAGTGGTACTAATATACCCGGCCACGTGGATTTATTTTTATTTAAAACTAGTGTTTTCCCGCGACTTCGTCCGCACAAATTATATACCAGATTTTTAAGTCAGATCATAAGCTATCAAACAAAAAAAGTTTCATCAAAATCGGTTCAGTAGTTTTTGCGTGATGCGCGAAGAAACAAACAAACAAACAAACAAACACACAAACAAACATACAAACAGACAGACAACATAGATACCTAAGACGTCAGAGATACCTAAAAACCATATCGTAATCTTTTTTTGTAAATATCTTCAATGTACAGACACACTTCAGTTACAGTTTTATAATAGTTTAGATATTAGATATAAGTAATCACAATCATAAAAATTTTTGGACCTCCCATACAAAAGTGCGGATCGATTTTCTATGGGAGGTTCAAATTTTTTTCTTGTTTTTCGACCCATGTTCCTTAGGGAAAGTTGTTCAGATTCACGGTCTGAATACACCCTTAAAGGTTCGTTACTAATTAAAAATTAGTGGTGTATATCTTTATCAAAGCTCCGCATGTAGGTATGTGACCAATAAAAAATAAATAACTGGCCAAGAGCGAGGTGTGTACTCGCACATAGAGGGTTCCAAACCTAATGTTACCGTAAGAAAAGATGAGAACAGTCTTAACGAAAACCGCCGTTGTTGGGAAGGTACAAAGTGGTATAGCGAGCACAACATAAAAAAAGTGCAACGATATAATAGAGAAATTATGTCATGATAATTTGATAGCTTACAGCCGTTTTAATATTATAATATTAAGTAAGTATTTAAAGTTTTAATGTTTAAAGAACATGATGTATTGTGACCATGCTCAAAGAGTGGCAATGGTCTCGCTACATTAACACTTACATCGGACAAGTTTGAGTACCTACTGCACGAAAAATTTTACGTAATATTTGGAATTCAATATGATTACTAAGAAAATCCCTGAATATCCCAATTAGAGAAAAGGTAGGGAGTCTTAATGCAAATGTAGGTAAGACATAAATATTACATATATATATAAGGTACTTGATACAAATAAGGCCTACCTTATTTCAAGTCCTTCTCGCGTAATAAATATAAACTAAAACAAACACAAACATGGTTAATCACCATAATTATATTGTGTTTAACAAGATATTTTGACAAAACAATATAACTTTTAAGAAAAAATAGGCACAAGGTAACAAATCGTAAACCTCTTCCATTGGTCATAATAAATCACCACTATTTAACAAGGCCTATATCATTCCGCCTAAAAAAATCTCCGAAATGGAAGATATTTGAAAATATATATGCTTAAAAATCGTGAGCAGTGGCATTTATTTATAAGATAACAGAATCTTTTACACATTTAATGTAAAATGAGGTACTTAAACTATAACTCAAACATAATGATTTATATGAAGCAAGAAAAACATAATATCACATAATTGTCAAGACAAATGTAAAAAACTAAGTAAAATCGACATATTTTCTCATAGAAACCAAAGAATTCTGGAACTATCCATACTAAAATTACTTATTAGAATTACAATTACTTATTAAAATTACTTATTCCAACCTAGGCCTTATTTGTGGATCTCTGGGTGCCTGGGATAAAAAATAAAAAGAATTACAAGTATTCATTCATGAAAAGTTTAAAGCCATTAAATTTATAACAAAAATGGTAAAGTGTATTACTGCGTTACCTACATTAACATATCAGTTAAAAAAATAACTGTAAAGTTACTGCGAAGTCACGAGATTTTTAGCTCACAGCGCGAAAAGTCCTCCTCCAGCAATGAATTTGCCCGCACGACCGCAGAGAGCGAGATAGAGCCGCCCGCGCATCCCTCCCTAGTATATAGGACTTGTAGGTATGTGTGAGTGAAATATTCAAGTCATAACTTGATTTATTCGGGTTTTATGTGTATTAGGCTTTATTAAAGCATAGGCCTTATTTGTATCATGTACCTTACATAAATATTTTTCAAGCGTCTGCGTGGGTCATGAATTGTTTCCAGTGAAAGAAAGTGGATGGATAATAGCCAAGTATTTTTGTTAACAAATGGGTGGGTAGGTACACCTAACACGGTAGAGAGTAGTATATTCTTTGCCTAACACCCTCTAATGACTACCACCTGTATTTTTAGTTGACCAAGAAGTTTATGCGTTGCAATCTCATTCAATCATTAGCAATCTTTTTGAACTATGATTCTAGAACATGGATATAAACCATGGATTTAGAACGTAGAAAGAGAAGGTATAGAAGGAAGCACGTGTCTTGTATATTCACTCAAAAAGAGACGCACATAGCACATTCGCTCTAGTTAAAAAAGGAGCTACTTATTACAGTCCTTATCGACGTAAACACTTTATGTACTACAAAGGCTGTCTGACTCCAGAATCAGTCATCTAGCTTCATATAAATTGAAAAGTCATTTTCACCGCCTGTACGGAAGTTTGCATCCTCTCCAGGTGCAGACAATGCTTTCTTTCTGTTCTAGAAGTTAAAATGTATTGTAATGAGGCGGGTTATTGACGAACAGAAGAACTAGGTTTATCATTTTCTCACATTAGTAGGGGAGACTGGGGCTTGTTGTAACAGTTTTTGGGAAAATGCTTGTATTTTCCAATCCATAAACATATTCAACATTTTGAATTAGTGTGTATGTTGAGTAACTATTTGAGCACTATATTCAGATAGAAAACCTTTTAAAATCCCTTCCTATCCTCCGTGAGAGCCCATTTAACAAAAAATCGGAGGTGTTACAATTTGCCCCTTCTTTGGGGTAAGTTGTAACAGGCTCGGGGCAGGTTGTAACAATAATAATCCGCCATTATTTTCGATAAAATATATGTTTATATTTATTAACTAAACAGTATTAACGAACATTTTTAATAGTAAAAAGATTTAAACATTTTAATCCACGTGTCTATAAGTATACTTATAATGATCAACAACAGCATTTCTCCTTGTAACATACCGGAACAAAATAGCTCAATAATAATTATTGTGAATAGATATACACCAAATTTGGATTTAGCCTTTGCTTTATTGCTACACTTGCCTTCTTTTTTACTTTCTTTTCTCTTTTTTATGGGTTTTCTCTAAAACATATCATGTTCCGGTGTAAAGTTAACACAAGACCGCGTTTTTCTTATCACGGAAGATTAAAAGTTCTTTTGAATGATTATCCTTGGATTTAGATGGCAGGTAGATTCAGTGTTGGCTTTATTTGGGCGATTGAAGGACTAGGGGGAGAACCGTAGCTTCAATTGTGCACTTATTAATTGTTTAAGACTCTTTCGGGGGTTATTTTGAGCAATTTAGGGTTTTAAAGATGTAACACCAAATTATTTATGATTTCCTCTGCTTCTGTCGAATTTAAATGATTATTGAGGTAGCTAGAACCCATATCGTTATGTTACAACTTGCCCCGAAAATTTGTTACTACGTACCCCGCTGACTCATATTTTCATAATGTCAAAATTTCTCAAAAACTACTAACCTATGGAAGAAAACGAAAGCATAAATTAGAAGCTAGATATATTCTGATTCTATTAGGTTAAAAACAATCAAATATTTATTAAATCTAGACCATGAAAATCAAAATTTACTTGTGTCATTTTTTTATAATACCTGCCCGAAATTGACCATGGGTTCACCACCTCTCATTGCGCCGTCCTACGGGGAACTATCAATACTTAAACAATGCCTCGCGTTACAAGATGAACTTTCACCTTACACATGAATCAAATATGTAAAAAATTCGCGTTGAAAATTGACTGTTACTTCTTACCCCCGTTACAACAAGCCCCAGTCTCCCCTACTAGCACCCGAGTTGGATAGAAATACATTACTCCAGTTTGTCTTCTCAGTATGAAAGCCTAAAACCAAGAATTGTGCTAATTCAATCTTCATGCCTAAAACACTAAAAGGTGCATAAGCTAGCGTAAGCGAAAGTTCATGATCAAGAAGGTTGTAATGTAAGGCACTGTCTCTAATTTCATTGCATGTTAAGGGTCGGCACTACCTACGGCCCGTTTGACATATCTGTCAAAAGAAAAAGACCGGTGGCCGACAACACTCAACCCTATCTTATAAGATTAATGAACCAATCAATTTGATAGCTTAGCGCGCGGCGCAGCATGGCTGGCATGTTTACTGGTGTGAAGGAAAAAGTGAACCCTACCTGGTGACACAACATTTTACCTCGTTGAATTAAAGGACGTAACTACTAGTCTGTTGGTCTAGAGTCCAATTAGTAAGGACTAAAAAGTCTGGTCGGCCGACCCGATCCTGGCAGGTTCGTAGGTCCGACCGAATTTAGGGTACCTACTACTCGGCAGGCAGATTTTACCACATTAAATTAATGTTGAATGTTTGGTTGTGCGTGGCAATAATCCTGCAGCATCTGGATTTGAGAGCCGTAGGTCGAAATTGACATTTACAGCAACAGTACAGTACCGTGATGGACCTATAATGTGACTGATCAAAGATCACCCCTGGTGGTAGGATAGGATGGGTTCCAGCTAATTAGATCACAGTATTACTTAGGCCACAGATTATATAATACTATACACTACAGATGCCCAACGTCAAACAATGGAACACGACTGCCGTAACGCGGGCAGTCTTCGGGCAAAGTAAATTGCTTGATTTTCCGAGGCTCATGAGATTTTTTTGTAGTCAGGATCATGTATTGTTAGTAACAATTTACACTTTCACGTAAACATTATTTACAAATCGATACCATAACGCCATATATTGCCATTTTTAAACAAAAATTTCATTTGTATGGGATAGGACACCATGCTAAGGCTTAAAAAAACTTAAAATTATTATAACAGAACAAATTAAAACTTTTAACAGAATAATGAAATTATTATAAGTTTAATATTATTGGTATTAGCAAACTAAGGGTTTGTAATCTTTCATCATCATAATCATCGTCAGATATAATATTTTAAGCACGGAATAAAAGTTAATTTTGCAGTAGCTGGAACGATTGCCTTCAAAAACATTTGCGCAAAAGGACATCAGTGTGACGACTTTTAGTAGATTTCTTCTTTATTGGTAGATTTAGGGCAAAATTGTTTAGTAGATTTCAGTAGAAATTGGGTATTCGAAAATGTTAATGTATTTAAAAATGCAAGGATTCAGGCTAATAAAATCTAAGTTGGCAATACAAATGGCTGAGAAAACGATTGCAGGGTTTGCAAGTTTTCCGGATCTTCTAGTACATCATCATCATAATCATCAGCCTATACAAGGTGTTACAAAAATACAAATAAACAATTAAGGGGGTGGTTTAGACCATCAAACTCAACAACTTTCACTATGGGACCAATATCGAAATAGCGAAAAAAAATGATGTTCCATACTCTACAAATAGACTGTATGTAATACTGGTATGACTGTTTATCAAATTTTTTTTTTGCGATTTCGATGTTGGTCCCATAGAGAAAGTTGTTCAGTTTGACGGTCTAAACAACCCCCTTAAGAGTTTTAAAAATTTATTCTTACTTATGTAACACCCTGTATACGTCCCACTGCAGGGCACAGGCCTACCTTCTAGGAGGGTGTTTGGGCGTAAGTCCACCACGCATGCCCAATGCGGATTAGTAGACTTCACATATATCAGAATTTCTTCGTCTGCATATGCAGGTTTCCTCACGATGTTTTTGTTCACCGTTTGAGAGCAGTCGGTAATACGTACATAAGTTAGAAAAACTCATTGGTACGTGGCATGTTGTCCGTGCGGATTCGAACGCGGACCTCATGATTGAGAGTCCATACCTCTCCGCAACGCGCTACCGAACTCACTTCTAGTACAGCAAATATTAATCATATCGCCTAATGTTGTTTTTTTTTACAAAAGAGGGCTTCTGAACAGAGTTGTAATTTTGGTACCTAGCACTTTTAATATGTCAAAGGGATAACATGTTTATCGACTTCCAATAATGTCGATATACGGGTATATTTTATATCACTGCGGATAACTTCAGCATGTATCGAACTTCAAAATAGCGAAAATAAATCAGCTGTCCCATACATTTGAGTCGAATATGTAGGTATTGCAGTTTTGTATAGGACAGCTGATTTTTTTTTTCGCTCTTTTGTTGTTGGCTCCATAGTGAAAGTTGTTCAGTTTGATGAGTAGAATACATGCTGGTGTTATCCGCAGTGATAAAAAATTTCCCGTATATGGATGGACACAATAGGAAGTCGATAAACGTGCAATCCCTTTGACATATTAAAAGTGCTACCAAAATTTCTGACTCTGCTTATGAGACACAGAAAACTGTACTAAATTTAAACTTGCATAGGGACGACCAAATTTAATATTTATTTGAAAATTGAAGCATCCAAAGTGATGAAAACCAATAAAAATTATACAAAAATGCGAAAATAACATATGTAATGATGAGCGTTTAGATAAATTTTGTTCAAAAACGTTTTTTATATTAAAATTTAACCATCTGTAACGATATAAATATTATTTGGTAGAATTTCAGTAGAATTTGAAACAGGGCTGGTAGATTTTGGTAGATTTCAGCAGTAATTTTGGTCACGCTGAAGGACATTGTGCGACACAAAAACATATAGGTGTTACTTAGTAGCTAAAGTAGGTAAGTACATGAATCCTGAAAGGGCACAGCAATATTAACAAGAAGTAATTTTAAAGAAAAAAATCAGTACAATGTCAATAGTTCTTTAGGTTCTTTTGGTAGTTTTTGGTTCTTTTGGTAGGTTTTGGTAATTTTTGGTAGAGTTTAGTTATTATTTTTTGTTGTTTCTGGTTATTTGGTAGTTTTTGGTTAGTTTGGTAGTTTTTCGTTGTTTCTGGTTAATTTGGTAGATTTTTATACTTTTTGGGAATATTTGATAGAAGAATGAAAATTACCAAAAACTACCATAAAAACAAGAGAGTTCTTGACGGCTTAGCTACGGGGTGGGTTTGTTGACATAAATAAAATATTTGTTTTGCAAAAGAGGTACATTCGAATCGTAAGCGGAATTCAGTCAGTAAGGGTGTCATGCCGATCCTTGTTTACCGACTTTAAATTACTCACTGTGACAGCTTCGTACATCCTCGATCTGTGCGGAGTCGTGAGACGATACCCCGTAATATTCCGTAGCAAGAGATTAAATTTAACTCGCAAAAATGAGCTACTGGTACCAAATTACCGACTAGCATCGATGCTAAGGACTACAAAATAAAGTCGAATACTGTTCTTGTGTATAGTAAAATACCAGATGACATTAAAGCCGACAAGAAATTTCTGAAGAAGGTTAAAGAATTATTAATCGAACAGTGTCCCTATGACTTTAATTTCTTCAGTATAAGTAAACAAACAGGCATCAATCTGAGTAGAAAAAAATGTGTTGCAGACCGATTATTTGTCAATAGGTTATTATAATTTTTAACTAATCACATTGAACTGATTTTATAAAATTTAACTAATTTAATTGTAGTAAGTGAAAGGTGGTAGTTAAGTTATTGTCCGGCACCTATTGTTTAAATCTGTTTTTTTCTTAATGTTTATAAATTATATTGTAGTGTTACTAATAGGTACCTACTCTGTACTTACCATCTGTAACTTATGTACCTACCTACAATTTAAGGTAAATAAATAAAATGAAATGAGCTGAACCAAAAAGTAACAAATTAACCATAACCTACCAAAAATTACGAAAATCTACCAAAATAACTTTTTGGTTACTCTTGTACGAAAATATACCAAAAACATCCGAAAGACTCAAAAACTACCATAAATTACCAAAATAACCAAAAACTACCAAACAGTGCCCGGAAAGTAACTTTTGTGAAATTCCTTTGTGTTATCTTGTGTCGCGCAATGTCTTTTCGCGCAAAATTCGCTATGTCAAGTTTTTTTTTTGGTCTTCATTTTTATATTTTTTACGGATAGAAGACATAATTTTAAGACACCTATATCATTTTTATTGCGATTCATCGAGTTTATCATTATAAATGTAATTTTTAAATTATTTTGATCTGTAATCTATAAGTGCAAAAATGGTGAAGAAGAAATAATTCGAACTCCATGGAGAAAAACTATGCTCTACAAGTACTGATCATCGCAGCAACGATCGTTTTATAAATTAATTCTACTGATCATTTTCCTACGTGTACTCTCCACATAACGGGACTTTGGCGGAATTGTGATAACACACCGGACGCCATAAACAAAAATTGAATTGAATTGAGAAAAACTATCTACATGCTATATTTAAAAAAAAAAAACCTGGCAACATCAAATGTCAAATTCTGACATTGCGCATGTATTTTTTTTTTTTAATGGCCGGTTATTATAAGTTGATTTTATGTTTACCAAGGAGTTCACAGGTATTCCAGTGACGTCACTGGACGTACCGAAAAACGACGTTATTTTATTAAAAATATCTGTAATCCTTTCATTTTAAAATCTCTGACATAGAAAATATGATTATTGAGACAATCATCTCGAAATGGTTTTCGATTCAAAGCTCCAAAAAAAAACTTGACATACCGAATTCTGTCGTGCAAATGACTTACAAAGTCAATCGTTTGAGTTACCTACTGCGGTACAGAATTCACTCTTATTCCATTCTTATTTAAAACATATCTGACGATGATGATGATGATTTCAGATTATCAATCTTTAGTTTGCTAGTAACAATAGTAATAAACTTGCAGTTATTCTGTTATAATATGGGGACAAAAATTAACGAGTAATAGTCGACCAATTTATAAAATGTACTTCTAAGTCCACATATTAGACGGGCAACTACGGAACCCTACACTGCATGTGGTCCGACACCCACTTGCCCGGTTTTTTATAAGTTACTTTGCCTACTTTAGCTAAAAATGGATTTGTTCATTAATCTTCTAAGACAGGGTTGGGTGTTGCCGGTCACCGGTCTATTCGCAATGATTTCGAACGATTGACGGCCCATAGTAATTTGTATGAAGAAAACGTCCATAAAAATATGTGATTTTTGGTAACAAATTGCAAAAAAACTAGAAGTCGTATCGAAAAACTGATTTGTTTAAAGTGTTCTTTGATGTTTTGCCATTGATTAGAAATATATTTTGTTGCTTTATTTTGTTTCACTAAATCACAGGACTCGGAACGCGGCAGTGCTATTCTGGAGTTTTTCATGAAATTCTCGATTACTTTCTGATGTAACTACACAATTTTACTGAAATTTTTTTTGTTCATCTTGTACTTCATCTTTTAAAGAAGCGATGGTATTAATTTTGTTTCTAAATATAGCTATTTACTATCCTCAAAAGTCGGAACGCCGAACCCTGTTTGGCCCGATTAGGGTAGTGCCGACCCTTAATGATCAAGAAGCTTGGAAAGCGTTGATTGAGTATTTTATAGATTCGCAGACTGGAATGGTCATACTGGAAAGGGACGGAGATATGAAAAAAAATGTATTAAATCTCGTGCCTTAGCCCGACTAAGTTGTATGATTTTGATAGCAATTTCAACTTCATCAGCATCAGCATAGCGTATACGCGTGTCTCGTTTTCGCGATTACTATTATTTTAATGCCTTTTCGAGTCATTGTTTTTCTACGTTGGAAAGGTATTGTCCATGACCAGGAAGGTGGCATTGGTATTGTCTATACATTGGTTTATATCCATGTCTCGCAGCTCACAAGAAGGATCTCTTAATTCCGTAGAAAGAGTAAGCGAAATACTTGGCCTATGCTTAATTCTAAAGCATAAAGTCCGCATCAATTTAAGATTGTAGTTAGTCTTTTTTCTCTTATGACATACCTTTAATAGTAGAAAGAGATGGAAGACGTATGACTGACGTGTAAAGATTTTATTCCGATTTGTCCTAATCATTATGATGATTAATATTTCATTTGTGAAAATCATTATTTCAATCCATCTTAGTAACGTAGCTGTTGATATGGCTTAATATTTTGTTACTTTCCGTAATTCTCTTATATTATGTTAGTATTTTTTCAATAATGAAATACGGTTTGCTGTAAAGTTATAATTTTTAAGTTTCCTGCTTTGTGAATCGGACCTCACATCCTGTCATTCAAGCAAAGTTCAAATGTTCAAATTACTGTTACCTTCTCGAAAATATTTAAATAAAGTTTATTCCCAATGAAATAGTGATTTTTCACAAAAATCTTTAGCACCTACCTTTTTATGCTATCTCTGGATATCGGTACTCTAACTAGCTGTTTACCAAGTTTCACCGATACCGGTAGGTATACACCCGTTCTTGCATGAAACCATACAAATCACAATTCAAAATATCGAAACTATTATTCATTTTGTACTTTTTTTAATGAGTAGGAATAATTGTAAGGTGTTATAGAATAGATTTAGTGGAATTTAACAGATTTACCGTCTTTTAAAAATTGTTTAAGCAAAAAACAGTGACGAAATATGGCTAACAACAAAACTTCACAACGGAGTTGGTAATTCATCGGAAAACTAGCATTTTTGTTATCTTTGTTCATTTTTATGACTTAAACTGGTGTTAGTTTAAGTATTGGATTTTATTTAAAATATAATATAAAAAGTTCGTGTCTATGCTCATCAACGAAAAACATCAACTCAACCGTATGTTTGTTTGTACTGTATTTTTTCAAATTTCTCAAAAACTATTATCAATACAGACACCGCTATAATTTTCCTACAAAATTCAATAGTTCATCTACATGTAAGAATTATTTCAGATTTTTTGGCTTTATATGTTCGGAGATCAGGGGGGGGGAACCAAAATTTTTCGTGCGGTCGGGCTTATAAATGAATAACTACGCATCACTTAGTAAAACGAACTACCAATACGAAATCTACGTTTAAAGCCCTTTCAAATGATACCAAACTCGGCTAGATTGGAAAACTTTTTTTTTAAAAGTCATCAGTTTTTTGACCTTAAAAATTTGTAGAAAAATTATTTTCAAAATTTTTAGTCTCGCTTTACGTTTGGGTTAGCATGATTGACCACTATGCCGAATTTCAAGTCGCTAGCTTTTATAGTTGCTGAGAAAAGTGGCTGTGACAGACGGACGGACGGACACGAGAGTGATCTTATAAGGGTTCCGTTTTTCCTCTTTGAGGTTCGGAACCCTAATAAAAAAAATACAATGTTTTAATGTGCCTTACCCATACCCATTTTCCTTACGGACTGTTGGTCCTACCGCTTAGTTCCCCTAGTAGGACCAACAGGATTTTCAAATCCTCGTGGTCCTACTGCTTGAAAACACACGCTGGCCGCAAAAGTGCACAAGTGATATTTTTGAGAGCTAGCAATGTTTATCCACTCCCCGAAAGGGATTTTGGTCGTGTGTTTATGTAAGTACTTACCCTTAGATCAAAATAAAATTAATGGATAGGCCTTACGCGAACATTTCAAACCAGAAAAATGAGGCAAAACAAATGAAAGGATTACTTCAAATTTGTATGCAAGTGCCCTAGATTTGACAGATAATGGCGCTAGTTTGTATGGACCAAGTGCACCAGTAGTGTGCTTCAACTTACCGCGCTTTAGGCCTATCCATTAATTTTATTTTGATCTAAGTACTTACCGACATAATATTTTACTGCCGTTTTTACCGCCATTGAGAAGTACCAGGAGAGTAGAGTGTACAAGAGGTCATTCTTCATCTAAGTTTAACCTATTGTATAGAAGTTTAAAAGAGAAACTAATAAAACATATTTTTGACACGTATTTTTACAAGCTTTCTATTTGATAACCCGCAATCCCCGCATCATACTGTAGAATTTTTTTTTTGTTTTTTTATCTCTTTCTGCCCCCCAAAACAGCCCATTAATATAAACATTTTGATTTTATGACTTTATTTATGTCATTGGGCTATTAATTGCTATAACTGTACCAAGTTTCAGCTTCCTAGGTCTTCCGGTCTCCGAGAAAAATGCCTGTGACAGACGGACGGACAGACAGACACCGAGGTTCTGTTTTGCCAATTTTGGTCCGGAACACTAATTAAGAGGGTTGCAGAAGACGTTCATAGGCAACTAGATGGCGCTCGGGAGCACTATTCATGATTTTGTCACATTTTATTTTATATCTTCGTAATTATGTTATAAATTGCAAATGTTATTTGAGACGCGCAATCTAGATTCTCTATACTATTTTTCCACATATCAAATATTACTTTTGTTAATACAGTCTAAGAGTGTCCGTATAGCCAGCGTACACATGAAAGGGATTGGTCTAGGATTAGTACCAATAAATAGTGCCTAAATAGTGCCTAATTAGTACCTAGGTCAAATAAATAGTGCCTCTATACTTTACGAGATATAGATTTTTTTTACCTGGTACGCTAGCTTGACGTCAAGGTAGCGTACACATTTTCTGTGGCAAAAACGGCTTGCATTACAGCAACCATTTTACAATCAAAAAATAGTGCTCAAATAGTGCCCTAGGGCATCCAAAATCTCATGAGGCTAGGTCTTCAGGGAACGGAGATATAAATAAGTCTTTTGAATGAAACACGGAGCGGGCGTTGCGCTAGCGTACACATGACTTAACACAATAATTCTTACAGAAGGAGACGTTTCTTTTTATAAAAACTATATCAAATAAATAGTGCCTGAAATAGTGCCTCTGCCAGTACTAACATTTTATGTAAAAGTGTATTGAAACAATATAAATAATCAATGCAAAGTTCTACGTACTAGAATCTTCTATAATCTTAGTAAAATCTCATACCGAGAGATGGCGCGTTATTTTCATTCAAGCAAGTTTAGAGTTGGCTTATTAGTAATTAGGAGTTAATAGAGTTCATTTTTGTGTGTTATAAGCGATTTCACAGCATTGAACTTTTTTTTTTTTTTTTTTTTTTTTTTTTTATTATTGATGGGTTTGCTCTTGACCCCAATCTAGTCCTCAGGACAAAGATGGGGCCGAAGATGTAGCGAGCTTACCCAGAACTGCCAATACATTTGTACGTAGAACTTTGCATTGATTGTTTATATTGTTTCACTACGCTTTTACTTGTAATATTGGTACTGGCAGAGGCACTATTTCAGGAACTATTTATTTGATGTAGTTTTTATAAAAAGAAACGTTTCCTTCTGTAAGAACTTTTGTATGAAATCATGTGTACGCTAGCGCAACGCCAACTCCGTGTTTCATTCAAAAGACTTATTTATATCTCCGTTCCCTGAAAACCTAGCCTCATGAGATTTTGGATGCCCTAGGGCACTATTTGGGCACTATTTTTAGAGTGTAAAGTCGTTGCTGTAATGCAAGCCATTTTTGCCACAGAAAATGTGTACGCTACCTTGACGTCAAGCTAGCGTACCAGGTAAAAAAAATCGATATCTCGTAAAGTATAGAGGCACTATTTATTTGACCTAGGTACTAATTAGGCACTATTTAGGCACTATTTTTTGAGACTAATCCTAGCCTGATCCCTTTCATGTGTACGCTAGCTATACGGACACGTCTAAGAATGTTCTACGTCAGTTTTGTATGAAATTGATCAATCTTAAAATGTAGAACAAATGCGTTTGAACAATAAAATTACTTTAACTTGTAGCTAGATCAGTGCAACATAAACACAAGTGCGCGCGTAATTGAAAATTTTGATTCGATATCATCACCATTACGAGATATAAAATAAAATGTGATAAAATCAGGAATAATGCTCCCGAGCGCCATCTAGTTTAGTGTCTTGCCCACTGCAACTCCCTTAAGTATAAAACATATTTTGCAGTAATATAAAATTCACCAATTTACATAGACCTCAACATACGTACTAAATCTTATAAACGGAGGTCATTTTATTTTATTTTGGTTTTTGTGTTTTAGCGTAAACAATACTCAACAACTTATCATTACTATATATTTTAACAAAACATGAATTGATGTTGCGTTTCTAGAACAAATTAAAAACATCAAATAATACTGTCTAGTTAAAAGTGCGTTTTGAACCATAGTGCGACAGTGGCGAAATTTTAATTAAAAAATACTAGCAGCGCCATCTCTTACACGATAGATTTACTAGGTTTTCCAGCGGCATCTGTTGTCGGATAGAATTAATACAAACCTTGGTAATTGAGAAGCTAGATAGTTCACTAATCTTCTAACTAGTACAATAAAAAACCGGTAGATGTCGTTGCTCCTAAAATATTTTGGAATGCTTTTATTGTTGAAGATTGTTTGTTTTTGTTTGTTTTGTTATCTGAATATATCGTGTTGGTATGTTATGTGTGACCGTCTCAACGCGTAGAACATAATTATAGTTATGTTTAACTAGTGTTTTCCCGCGACTTCGTCCGCACAAATTATATACCAGATTTTAAGTCAGGGGTGCGATTTTTGAATGTCATCGGTGAGTTTGAACGGTTTTTAAATCTCATACAAAAGCGTTCTCATGCATATTTCTACTGCTTATTCGACTTTAAAAAATCTCACTTCTGAAATTATGATTTTTGGAAGCGAAATCAGCAGTAGAAAGAGGCATATCTCCATAGAAATTTTGATATTTTCAACTGCTGAGCTCACCGAATGAGATTCAAAAATCGCTCTCCTGATCATAAGCTATCAAACAAAAAAGTTTCATCAAAATCGGTTGAGTACTTAGTTTTTGCGTGATGCGCGAACAAACAAACAAACAAACAAACACACAAACAAACAGACAAACAGACAGACAAAATTTCTAAAAAAGGTTGATTTCGAGTCAGGGATACCTAAAAACCATATCGTAAACTTTTTTTTGTAAATATCTTCAATGTACAGACACACTTCAGTTACAGTTTTATAATAGTCTAGATACAGGGTGTAAGGAAAAGTATCATTAGCCTTTAAACCACTACACATAAAGTAGGTACGAGAGCGATTTTTGAATCTCATTCGGTGAGCTCAGCAGTTGAAAATGTCAAAATAACTATGGAGATATGCATCTTTCTACTGCTGAGTTGACTTTCAAAAATCATACTACAGGAGAGCGATTTTTGAAAGTCAAATCAGCATAGCAGCAAAAAGATGCGTATCTCCATAGTTATTTTGACATTTTCAACAGATGAGCTCACCGAATGAGAATCAAATATCGCACTCCTGGTACGCTAGCTTGACGTCAAGGTAGCATAGGTACACATTTTCTGGCAAAAATGGCTACACTAAAAGTGAAAAAATAATAAATTATCCTAAAAGTAAAATCGCGTTGTCAGTATTGTCACCCTACTAAGGAGAGGGACTCCAGGAGTGCGATTTTTGAATGTCACCGGTGAGCTTGAACGTTTTTTAAATCTCATACTAAAAGCCTTCTCATACCTATGAGTTCAATACGAGTGGGTAGGGGCACTCGTATTGAGCTCATGGGTATGAGAATTTAGTCTCCGGTAAAATTTAACAATGCGAACTTTGGGAAATCGGTGAATATCGGCCATTTTACTAAGCCGGTGACATTCAAAAATCGCACTCCAGGAGTGCGATTTTTGAAACTCATTCGATGAATTCAGCAGTTGAAAATATCAAAATTTCTATGGAGATATGCATATTTCTACTGCTGAGTTGACTCTCAAAAATCATACTACAGGAGAACGATTTTTGAAAGTCAAATCAGCAGTAGAAAGATGCATATCTCCGTAGTAATTTTGACATTTTCAACAGCTGAGCTCACCGAATGAGATTCAAAAATCGCACTCCTGTAATATTTATCCCGCTTTGCCCAAAATTCAGAGAAGAGCTCTCTCCAGCGCCCGCGGCATGATCGCGCGATAAAACGCTATCGCGCCCTAGCTCCCTTTCTTTTTGCGCGCGAACGAACGAGTTAGCAGGCGCGATAAAACGTTTATCGATGTATCATGCCGCGGGCGCAGGTGTACATAGCATAGCATAGCATATGCTCACGACTATATTCCCCGAGGGGGTAGTCATAGATATTCTGAAACCTCAGAACGAGGTTTACAGTGCGACATAAAAGAGTAGAAAACGGTGACAGTAGGAACTAAATATTTTAGTACAAATTGTAGGTCGGTCTTGCCAGGAGTGCGATTTTTGAATCTCATTCGGTGAGCTCAGCAGTTGAAAATGTCTAAATTACTACAGAGATACGCATCTTTTTATTGCTGATTTGACTTTCAAAAATCGCTCTCCTGTAGTATGATTTTTGAAAGTCAACTCAGCAGTAGAAAGATGCATATCTCCATAGTTATTTAGACATTTTCAACTGCTGAGCTCACCGAATGAGATTCAAAAATCGCACTCCAGCTTATGCGTGGCAGCGCCCTCATTTATTTTCTAATCTTTTATGTCGCACTGTACGTACCACGTAGTAACTATTAAGTAATTAGTACTTCCTATCTCTATGTGCGGAATATGTACCTACCTTTAGGCTTAGATCAAAATAAAATTAATGGATAGGCCTAAAGCGCGGTAAGTTCAAGCAAACTACTGGTGCACTTGGTCCATACAAACTAGTGCCATTATCTGTCAAATCTAGGGCACTTGCATACAAATTTGAAATAAACCTTTCATTTGTTTTGCCTCATTTTTCTGGTTTGAAATGTTCGCGTAAGGCCTATCCATTCATTTTATTTTGATCTAAGCCTTAAGGTATAATCTCTTTGGTGAATAAATAATAAAAAAAACTGTATAGTGATTTAGAACTATAATTATCATCATACCTAGACCATCATACTTAATTCGGTATGTCAAGTTTTTTTTGGTTTTCATTTTTATATTTTTTACGGATAGAAGACATCATTTTAAGACTCCTATTTCATTCTTATCGCGATTCATCGAGTTTATCAATGTAAATTTAATTTTTAAATTATTTTGATCTGTAATCTCTAAGTGCAAAAATGGTGGAGAGAATATAATTCGAACTCCATGGAGAAAAACTACCTACTGCTATATTTAAAAAATTAAAACGTGCCTCCTCTTTCTAACTCTATGCTGTAAACAGATACGGCAACATCAAATGTCAAATTCTGACATTGTGAATGTATTTTTTTTCTTAATGGCCGGTTATTTTAAGTTGATTTTATATTTACGAAGGAGTTCACAGGTATTCCAGTGACGTCACTGGACGGACCGAAAAACGACGTTATTTTATTAAAAATATCTGTAATCCTTTCATTTTAAAATCTCTGACATAAAAAATATGATTATTGAGACAATTATCTCGAAATGGTTTTCGATTCAGCCCTCCAAAAAAAAACTTGACATACTGAATTAGGTATATGGAAATATTTCCGGAATCAATCACGGGTTTTCGGAAAAAAGAAACGCTCATTGTGTCAGAGGATAGTCGTAGCCCACATCATCAAAAATCTCACATTGTTTCGTCTCAGGATGCCATTCCATTCCATATGGGCATGTTTTATTATAGGTCGTGTCGTCGCTTTTACTGTTGCCGCTAAGAACACGCATAGACATTTCGGTCATGATGCACATTATCATGAGTGCTTTTAAAACGACGTTTTTTGACACCATCCTTGAAATTCTTGATGTTCTGTAATTAAGTTGACGTTGATTTTATTTCATATTTTTATTTGGGGAATTATAAAACGAGCGAATAAAAAAAAACTTTGCGACTGATGATGACATACTGTTTTAATAACTTGAGCGGTATGAATTTGAGTAAGCGAAAAATTAACTAAACTAACGACGAATACCTATTGATTAATAATAAAATCCAGAACGAGCTTACAAAAAGTGGATTGTGATTAATTCATTTCAGAGTGCGATTTTTGAATCTCATTCGCTGAGCTCAGCTGTTGAAAATGTCAAAATAACTATGGAGATATGCATCTTTCTACGGCTGAGTTGACTTTAAAAAATCATACTACAGGAGAGCGATTTTTTAAAGTCAAATCAGCTGTAAAAAGATGCGTATTATCCGTAGTAATTTTGACATTTTCAACTGCTGAGCTCACCGAATGAGATTCAAAAATCGCACTCCAGACCATCAAACTGAACAACTTTCTCTTTGGCACCAAAATTGAAATCGCGAAACAAAATCATCTGACTGATCCATACAAAACTTGAAATGCACTATTCGCGGGGAGGCATCGTCGCTTGTGATTGGTTTAAAAACACGTGATGGTGGCTAGTTATTGTTGCTTATAGTCTACCTGCCCCTATAGCCAACCATCCCCGGTCTCCCCTACCATAGCATGTCGGTAGGGAGACTCGACTCAAAATGTATGTTTTTTTTTTTTTCAATTTATTCACTAGCCTGGTTACTAGACCTTTTGGCTAAATCTTATTTTATTTTTCTTCTGTTTTCACAGTAAAACGTTGGTATTCAACGTTTTGATGGTTCTTTGGAGTTTTTGGAGACAATCCGAAAGACGCAGGAAAAGCAGAGAAGTCCACAGGAAAGAGGTGAACCGACCGCTTTGCCGCGCTAAAATCACGGAACACTTTTCCTGTTTACGACCCATGCAAAATCATATTTCACTGAACTATATATTGTTCACTTGCACGACACTTTGTTACGCAAAACAACACCAATTTTACGAACCAAAACTCACTATAAATAATACAAATTCGATGAAATATGAGGACTCCAAACGTCAGCTACCAAAGCCCGCCAAAAACTCTCCAAAATGTATGGTCCCTCCCTACAGCTATTTCTTTTTCGTGATTTCGATGTGGGCTCCATAGTGAAAGTTGTTCAGTTCGATTGTCTAAAACACCCCCTTAATTATTACTAGGGGTTTTGTTACACCCTTTATACATTAGGGGTTGATTGTACCTACCCATGATACTAAACAGCTTTCCCAAAGAAACCTAAGATGTATAAAGGGCTTTGAACTTTTTGGCATAGTGGTAACCATAATTTTGCAGGAATTTCGGAAATTTTTCAAAAATTTGGCGCATCCTGAAACCTATGTATATCGATAGAGTATGTATAGACGAACAAAAAATGTCCTATAAACTATAGTCCTAAAGTGCAACGTTTTCGAGATAATGCATGTTAAAGATGTTGTGTATACAGGGTAAAAATAAATACTTAAAACTCTTAAGGGGGTTGTTTAGACCATGAAACTGAACAACTTTCACTATGGGACCAACATCGAAATCGCGAAAAAAAAAATCTGATATCTCATACAATAAATTTTTTTTTTTCCCGATTTCGATATTGGTCCCATAGTGAAAGTTGTTCAGTATGATGGTCTAAACAACCCCCTTGAATGTTTATTTGTATTTTTGTAACATCTTGTACCTACCTAAAGGGTGTAAGTGACCCTAGCAAATACTGAAACGGTGAACTCAAACCATCAAATAGAACAATTTTCACTATGGAGGCTACCTCAGGAAACGCGAAAAAAAATCTGCGGTCCCATACAAAACTGTTATACCTACCTGACTAAAATGTATGGGACACCAGATTTTTTTCTTGCGTTTCCTGAGGTAGGCTCCATAGTGAAAGTTGTTCAGTTTGATGGTCTCAGTTTACCGTTTCAGTATTTGCTAGGCTGTCACTTACATCCTGTATAAAATCCTAACACATCCCCCCCCCCCCCCCCCCAATTACCTATAAGATGCGAACATATATCAATAGAATCGCAACGCTCCGTCGGTAGCGAGTTGCAGAGAGCTATGGAATTCAATCTTGAGGTCCAGGTTTGAATCCGCACGGATGACGTCATATGCCATGTACAAATGAGTTTTTTCGGACTTATGTACCTACGTAGCACCAACTGCTCTCAAACGGCATAGGAAAACATTTTGAGGAAACCTGCATACGATGAAAAAGAAATTCCGATGCGTATATGAGGTCTACCGCACCGCATTGTGCAC
Source organism: Agonopterix heracliana (assembly GCA_963693445.1). Classification (NCBI taxonomy): domain Eukaryota; kingdom Metazoa; phylum Arthropoda; class Insecta; order Lepidoptera; family Depressariidae; genus Agonopterix; species Agonopterix heracliana. Next base: position 3,254,316 of record OY856334.1, read on the forward strand.
GCGTGGTGGACTAACGTACATACACCCTCCATGAGGGTAGGCCTGTGCCCTGCAGTGGGACGTAGGTGGTGGACGTTTGGGGTGGTTAAGGATCTACCTCCTCCACCCCGGACAACGCCGCCACCACAGACTACCAAGTTTGTGGTGACGGCCGAACGATCCCCCACAGCGGTACTAGGCTCCGCAAGGAGCCGCCTGGCTTGTGCCCACCCTCCTGCTGGAGTCTTGCGCCAAGCAGCTTGCTGCATTCCGTCGGTGTGCAGGAGTGCCAGTGCTATTGGGGAATGGGAGAAAATCAGCTGTGCTGTTCGGAACCGGTCTTGGCCTCTAAGCAACACTGTACCGGGAAACTCATTCTGGAGGGTAGCGGGATCCGAAGCACGGTGACAGTCGTGGGTCGGTACCGCAGTTAGTAGGGGGCCCAAGTAGTGCGCTCGCCACGTGTGAAAGGCTGCCCCACTGCAGCCTTGGCGACTGGAAGGGAGGTCCCGGTGGCCATTGCAGGGGGGATCGGGCGTCCCCGCAGTCTACAAGTGAGTTTCCCATCAGTCAGTCGAGCCCAAGAGGTCCATCAGGGTAACTGAGGAGCGTATCTCGACGGAGCGGAGCTTGTTTTTCTGGGGGATTTAAATGCCCACCACAGCGAGTGGCTGTTCCTGTTCCAGAAAACTAACCATGCTGGCAGAGAGACGCGTAAGTTTGCGTTATCGCTAGATATCACCCAGCTGGTGAATCAAGCAACGCGGGTAACGGATGTCGATGGCCATACGCCCAATCGTTTAGACTTTCTGCTGACATCAGATCCAGACAAGCACTCAGTATCGGTCTTTGCACAGACTGGCATCCTACCCTTCTGGTAGTAAACAGTTCTGGTCCCTTTCAAAATCGGTCGAATCCAATTTCTACCGTCCCCCTTTGCCTCCCATGCAGAAACCTGGTGGGTCACTGACTGAGAAAGCGAATTTATATGCTTCTCTGTTTAGGAGCAATTCACGTCTGGACGCTCGTGCCAAACAGCCACACATGCCGGAGATGACAATACACACGAAAGAGGTCCGCAGAGCATTGCGTAGTCTGCATGTGAGGCCAGGTCCTGATGGAATACCTGCAAGAGTGCTGAGATATTATGCGCCTGAGTTGTCTCCTGTTTTAACACGCCTGTGTCGCCTCTCTCTCAGAACAAGAACGATTCCCAAGAAGGGCATTCGTTCCGACCCCTGCAACTACCGACCTATAGCCATCACTTCCATTCTCTGTAAAGTCATGGAAAGAGTACTTAACAGTAAGTTGCGGACATACCTAGAAGATAATGATCTACACAGTGATCGTCAATATGGCTTTCGCCGGGGGCGATCGACTGGGGATCTTCTTATGTCAAACTCAAACTCAAAATACTTTATTCAATATAGGAGCCTGAAGCACACTTATTAAACGTTAATTCTTTTTTAAGTTACCACCGCTTCGGAATGTGTTGTCGCTGTAGAGAAGATGCGGCCAGAAACTCTACAGCATAACACGACTAAATACTATTGCAATATAAATTCTTACGCTAAGGTTATTTAAACAGTAATACATAGTCTATTTAATTAAATTAATAATTGATGGATGTCACGCACTGGTGGGGCCGGGCGAGGCCATCGAGAAACACAGCGAAGCACTAGTTGTGTAATTTGACATCTCGAAGGCCTTTGTCAGGGTATGGCACGCTAGATTGCTGAGCAAGCTTCCTGCTTATGGCATCCCTGCTGATCTCTGCAGCTCTGCTGGATATCTGATTTCTTGAGTGAACGGTCGATTAGAGTTGTCATTGACAGCTGCTCAGAGGTCGGAAGACCTCATTGCAATTGATGCTGGGGTTCTTCAGGGGTCTGTTCTCTCTGCGAGACTTTTCCTGCTACACATCACTGACCTCTTTGTGTCAGGTATTATTGGGTATGCAGATGACAGTACTGTCACAGAGAGATATCTATCCGGCGCTTGGGGCGGGGATGAAATACGTTCGCAGAGGGAAGCCATGGTGGAGCGGACAAACTTGACTTTAAGTCTCGTCTCCCAATGGGGTGACAATAATCTAGTCAACTTCAACGCCACCAAAACACAGGCTTGTCTGTTCAACGCCAAAAGGAGTTCGTTTATTCTGGTTCCTACTTTCCGGGGAAGATAAATCTGTCCCTGTTTCCGACAGTCTTGAGCTTCTGAGCATGGGTTGACTACGAAACTCAACTTCGGCGCTGACATCGAGTCTAAGGCTCAAAGTGCAGCCAAAAAGCTGGGCATCTTAAACAAGGTACTTCACTCCTGGACAGCTCTTAATGTTGCATAAAGCTCAGGTCTGATCGTGTATGAAGTATTGCTGCCACATGTGAGATGGCTCAGCTAATTATCACCTAGAGGCTCATTGGCGACAGTAATCTGGTTGGTGGAAACCAAGCTTCATAGCCTAGCCCACCGCCGCAGAGTAGCCTGCTTGTCGGTCTTCTACAGATTGTACTTCGGTGAGTGTGCACCAGAGCTGCATGAGCTCATCCCGCCTTCCCCTTTCTACTATCATCGGACTTCCAGACGCACCGCGGGATACCACCCCTTCTTGGTTGATGTTTATGATACCTACCTAGGTACACGGACCTGAAAAAAACCTGACGTAATCTTGTCTAATCACGAGTGAAGCACCCATTTATTTTTGTGTGTGTGTTGACGCGGTACAAAATGGTGGCGGGTTGTAAGTCCTAAGCCTAGAACTGGTGCATCTGTGTGAGTGTAGGTCCCTTGTAGAACAAACGAATATGTAGGACCTTGCATGCTCATGCTTCACATCTTTTTAGTGTCACATTACGTCCGCCTTTTTTCAAGTCTGTGCTTAGGTATAAACGTTTTCTATTACACCTTTCTCTTTTTGGTGAAAAAATACAGCGGTAGGTACTTTATTTCGAAAAAAGTTCTCATTTGATTTTTTGTTATTTCAATTAAATTGTAATTGCAATTAAGAAAAACATAGACATAGCACATGATTAAAATATATTCCATGTGGACATAGCCCAGACAAACATTTATTTCATCTTTCATCAACGACGACGCACTACACACTGTCAGTATTTTTTTTTTTTTTTTTTTGCTTCTTACACTGCCAGTAGGTATAAGTTGACCGCGAAGTATGAAGCGTATTTGTACTTACACACGGCGACACATCAAGCTGTTCATAACCAAAATAAGCTGGCCGCGAGTAGGTTTAGGTTGCATGACGTATGAGTCGTCACGCGGCCAGCTTATTATTTTGGTTTTGTATAGGTTGATGTGTCACCGTGTGTACGTGTATACCTGCACAGATGAAATAAATGTTTGCCATTAATACAGGAACTTTTTTCGAAATAAATTATCATCAATAAGTACCTACCTACCTCGGTATATTTCTCATACTGGGTATTACAGAAAGGTGTCATAGAACTTGTTTATGCCAAAAACATTTTCTATTCCATACATCTTCTTCTTCTTATTGTGTGGGCAAGCCCTGGTGTCAGAGTTTTTTCAGACCGCCTTACGGCCTCTGACGTGGTTTTTATATAACGAATAATAACCACCAGAGATAGTAACTGGGACCAACGGCTTATCGTGCCATCTGAAGCACGGAATCATCTTTCTTTTCAGACAATCAGGTGATTCAGCCTGCATTACCCTAACCAACTGGGGAAAAACGCATAAAGTGACATATCACTAGATGTCCCCCATGGGAATCGAACCTACGACCTCCGTGTCAAGATCCCAAGTCTTATAACCATTGGACCACGGATATTGGTAATGGAGGAAAATGTGTTAGGATTTTTATCTATACAAGATCCTTAACATGGATTATCTCGAAAACGTTGCACTTTAGGACTATATGTTATTTGACATTTTATGTTCGTCTATAGATCCTCTATCGATATACATAGGTTTCAGGGTGCGCCGAGTTTTTGAAATTCCTGAAAATTTATGGTCATCACTATGCCAGCCTCCCATACAAAGAGGTTCAATGGCCTTTATATCACTGCGGATAACTTCAGCATGTATTCCACTCATCAAACTGAACAACTTTCACTATGGAGCCAACATAGAAATCGCGAAAAAAAAACAGCTGTCCCATACATTGGAGTCGAATAGTACCTACCTACTCGTACCTTCTGCAATTTTTATATGGGACAGCTGTTTTTTTTTTCGAAGTTGAAAGTTGTTCAGTTTGATGAGTAGAATACAGTGATATAAGGGTGGACGCATATCTGCGGCGAAGGAGGCGAACTAAACGAATTTCCTTTAAATTCTTCTGACGACAGGGGCGGATCCAGGATTTCATGTTGGGGGGGGGCCCATCGGCCAACTCGGGCCACGTATTAAGATTAAAAGAAATTGAGAGAGCTCATTTCTTTACTCGGCCTCAAAATTCAGAGGCCATGCCCCCCCCCCCCCCCCCCCCCCCCCCTGTATCCGCCACTGTCTGACGATTCGTCCTATTCGCCGCGGATTAGTGTGCAAGCACGGACTTGAAAGAAATACGGACCGAATATTGCACTAAAAAGATGTGAAGCACGCAACTATGCAAGGTAATATAATCTCGTTTGTTCTACAAGCGACCTACACTCACACAGATGCACTAGCTCTAGGCGCAGATCTACTGTAATACCTAAGTCTGTGGCGCAGGAGTGCGATTTTTGAATCTCATTCGGTGAGCTCAGCAGTTATAAAAGTTAAAATTACTATGGAGATATGCATCTTTCTACTGCTGATTTGACTCTCAAAAATCTCTCTCCTTTAGTATGATTTTTGAATGTCAATTCAGCAGTAGAAAGATGCGTACCTCCATAGTAATTTTGACATTTTCAACAGCTGAGCTCACCGAATGAGATTCAAAAATCGCACTCCAGATCTACTGTAATACCTAAGTCTGTGGCGCAGATCCTACAACCCGTCACCTTATGTACCGCGTGACAGCACGCACACAAAAGAAATGGGTGCTTCACTCATGATTAGACGAGACTACGTCTGGTTCTTCTTTTACGTCTCTGTGTGCAAGGTGAATGAAAAATTATGAAATTTGATTCTTTCGCCTCCTCTGGCTCCTTCGCCGCGGATAAAAATGCGTTCACCTCTAGGAAATTAGCGAAAGAAATTTTGGTCTTTCCCACAGACTAAAAAGAAGAACCAGACGTAACGTCATCTAATCATGAGTGAAGCACCCATTTCTTTTGTGTGCGTGCTGTCACGTGGTACATAAGGTGACGGGTTGTCGGACCTGCGCCTAGAGCTAGTGCATCTGTGTGAGTGTAGATCCCTTGTAGAACAAACGAGATTGTATTACCTTGCATGCTTCACATCTTTTTAGTGCAATACTCGGTCCGTATTTCTTTCAGGTCCGTGGGTCTTTCCATACTAAATGCAATCAGCTGATGGAACGTTTGTATGGAGAATCGATATTTTTTTTGCGAATTTCCTATAGGTAGTAAGGGGAAAGTTGTTCAGTATCATGGGTAGGTACTCACCCCTTAAAGTAATAACACCCTGCAGACCACAATACTTAATTTATCCTAGGTACACACGGCGACACATCATGCTAAAAACCAAAATAAGCTGGCCGCGCGTAGGTAGAGCAATGTATAACGTCGCGCGGTCAGCTTATAAAGGCCTCCGCTCATTGTAGCGATTTTATCGAGCGATAATATCGCTGCGATTTTGCGATAATTGTTTCCGGTACATTTTGTATGGGGACGCGCGCGATCCTACACACTGCCGCGATATTATCGAGCGATAATATCGCTGCGATTTTGCGATAATTGTTTCCGGTACATTTTGTATGGGGACGCGCGCGATCCTACACACTGCCGCGATATTATCGAGCGATAATATCGCTGCGATTTTGCGATAATTGTTCTCAGTACATTTTGTATGGGGACGCGCTCGATCCCACCCACACACTGCCGCGATATTATCGCAACTCTTTCGACTACATTCATTGGTGGGGCGCATGCGTAAGGTGTCGCGATATCGCTGTCGATAATATCGCTCGATAAAATCGCTCGATAATATCGCTGCAATGTGCGGAGGCCTTAAGAGAATATTATTCCGAGAGCGAAAATACGCGCTGCATACAAACGTACTATGGTAATATTTTCAATACTAACCAATTAAAGTCAATGAAATTTTGCAGAAACAATCTAGAAACAAATTTCTATGCTTGTATGGAGTCAGATTTTCGTTAAAATATACAGTTTCAATGCTAGGATTAATTTAAGATTTGTATGGAAATCTTTGAGGCACTGTAACTTTAAAACTATACATTTTAACGACAATCTGATTCCATACAAGCATAGAAATTTGTTTCTAGATTGTTTTTGCAAAATTTCATTGACTTTAACTGGTTAGTATTGAAAATATCATCATAGTACGTTTGTATGGAGCGCGCTCCGAATTATATCCCCTTAATGGTATTGCACAGCTTGATGTGTCGCCGTGTTTACCTTACCTAAATAATATTGCTGAACGAACCACTCTGATCGGGGCCTAAAGCTTGAATGATCAGATGAGAAGAGGTTAGAGTATTGAGCAACAATACATTTTGTTATGAAGCTTCCGCCGAATCTTAAATGGCAAATGGGCCGAAATTATAGCAGGCCATTCACTGCACTGTAATAGTGCCGTGCTTGACAAATAATTTGTAGATAAAACCTCTGGAGTGCGATTTTTGAATCTCATTCGGTGAGCTATGCTCCTCTGTGGCTCAGCAGTTGAAAATGTCAAAATTACTATGGAGATACGCATCTTTCAACTGCTGATTTGACTCTCAAAAATCATACTTTGGGACTGCGATTTTTGAAAGTCAAATCAGCAGTAAAATGATGCGTATCACCGTAGTAATTTTGACATTTTCAACTGCTGAGCTCACCGAATGAGATTCAAAAATCGCACTCCAGGAGTGCGATTTTTGAATGTCATACGTCGAACACAGCAATAGCAAATGTCAAAATTACTCTGGAGAATGCATCTTTCTACTGCTGATTTGACTTTAAAAAATCATTATTCAGGAGTGCGATTTTTTAAACTCAAATAAGCAGTCGAAAAATGCATGAAAACGCTTTTGTATGACATTTAAAAACCGTTCAAGCTCACCGATGAGATTCAAAAATGGCACCCCAGTGCTGAAATATAAAAAACCTGGAGTGCGATTTTTGAATCTCATTCGGTGAGCTCAGCAGTTGTAAATGTCAAAATTACTATGGAGATACGCATCTTTCTACTGCAGATTCGACTCTCAAAAATCATACTTCTGGAGTGCGATTTTTAAAAGTCAACTCAGCAGAAGAAAGATGCATATCTGAGAGCTCAGCTGTGAGCTCAGCTGTTGAAAATGTCAAAATTACTACGGAGATACGCATCTTTTTACTGCTGATTTGCCTTGCCGCAGAAAGATGCGTATCTCCATAGTAATTTTAACATTTTCGCACTTCAGGAGTGCGATTTTTGAATCTCATTCGATGAGCTCAGCAGTTGAAAATGTCAAAATAACTATGGAGATATGCATCTTTCTACTGCTGAGTTGACTTTCAAAAATCATACTACAGGACAGCGATTTTTGAAAGTCAAATCAGCAGTAGAAAGATGCATATCGCCAGAGTAATTTTGAAATTTGGTACTGCTGAGTTGGACGTATGACATTCAAAAATCGCACTCCAGATCATCCCCTTAAAATAGTTTCAGCTAATTTTGTTAGACCTTATATAAAATAACTAAACACATTACCTACCCTCATTTGCGTCACGCAGTCGGGTAAAAAACTCTTATCTGGCACACCAGGATGTTTCTCTTTCTGACTCATGCAGTCCATTACTATAGTTTCCCTATGTACCAATACATTCATACGTTTCGTGCGTCAATATTTTTGATAATGTTATTTTTGTTATAATTTCATGGACGTCACCCCCCGTCACACTGGACAGAGTTTCGGTAGGTACTACTGGTGAAACGTGGATGTTAGGACTACCCCCACGGGGAATATAGTCGTGAGCATATGCTATGCTATTGTATTAAGTAACTTCTACTTAAAAAATTGAATAGGTACTTATTATATAAAAAGTAATCCTCATTAACTGGCTAAAGACTGGACTACGATAGCACTGAATCCATAATACCCTCATGAAATATTATCATAAACATAATCCTAACGTTTTTAGCTACGGCCAACCTAACTTCATCAATAGTACCTACCTATCTATGAATTATCCCCTCACCTCTCACCAATATCACCATATTTATCATCTGTTACTCGTATATATTTGAATTTAAGTATTATTATCTATATTATGTACTATTATATACTTAATTATTAATGTGTAGAAATTTATTATTAAGATAACCACCAAGTACCCAGAACCTTGTACGCAGCCCAAATTGTCAAAGAAACAAATTGTAATTGGTTCCTCAAGTTTCAAGCCTTGCCTGTATTGAGGACCCCTGGTAACAAAACACATTTTACATTTAATAAGAGTTCACAACAATCTAGGTATAGGCTTGCACATTGACAGTTCTGGACTTTATCAAGTACTACAATTTAACAGTACCCCCACACTAGGCTAAGCCTGGCCATGCGGAGGGCAGGAATACGCTTACCAGTATGAAATTACGATACGACTACAGTTACAATAAGAGTGTCCAACAGTCGATGTACATTTCACTCAAGATGAGAAAGTTAATCACTGTATTTTAGTTTTGTATTAATATTAAGTTCGTTGTTTAATAATGTTTAGATACTTATGGTAAAATGATATATAAGGTTACCTACGTTTAAAAATACCTATAAAAAAATTGAGGTTGTAACCAAAAAGTACCGGTATCATCGATACCGGTTTCGGTCCCTGATTTTGGGAATTTGAGATGCGATATAAACACGATAATTTCACATTCAATATGGGAACAGCTATTTTTGAGTTTAAGAGGCGCCAGAGTGCGCTGCATACAAACGAAGTTTGATCCTATTTTCAATGAATGAAATTGATCGAAGATCTTTAAAAACATCTACCATTCATACTGAACATTCTTCTCTTCTCTTAACATGGTAATCTTTTCTCTGCATAAATCCCATAGCACGATAATCTATCATCCTGTAATTTTTCTGTCAAATTTGCTACTTTCAAACATCCTTTAATATACTCATTCCTAATCCTTTTCTATCTACCTAGTTATACCACCCACATCCATCTCAATATTCTCATGTCGGTAGCATGGAATCATTTCTCATCCGTCCCTTTTATGGTCAAATAGCTAATAGTTCGGGCGGCGGTGACGAAGTCATATACCCATCGAGCTCATGAATAATTCCGTTTTCATGCAATAGTTTACTATTAGGAGATGCGAAAAAACTTGGTCGGCCGACCCCTATCCTGGTGGGTTTGGTGCAGGAGGGTGACTAGTAACCTCTCTGAGACGACACTAATTACCCATCGAGCTCATGGACAAAATTATGCTTATCTGATTGGTTTTAGTTAGTGTAACGAAGTACACTCGGTCGTCCGCCGAATATCCTGGCAGGTGGTGCTGGCCAACCAAAATGGTGGTCAAATTTTGGAGTACTTCTCACCCATCGATCTCATGGATGAAATGTATGCCAAATCAGAGGTTAGACCTTCACCTTAAATATTTCATCGGTCGTCCTGGCCAAAGCCTGGTGGTTTCTGGCGGCCAACCAGATTTATCTGTCAAAGTAAGATCATGCGTTTCCACGTTCATCCAAATAAATACATTATTAAGACGCTCTTATCCCGTCGAGGCCGTTTTTTGAACAAGAACGAAAGTGTTTTAAACTGTGTTTTAAAGTCTGAAATTAAATTATGTCTTATTTAAGGATCGGGCGGATGGGCGACTGTTCTCAATTACACGATTAGATTAAGTTTACTCGATAGAAAAAAATCCCAAAGTTACCCCTTTTTGTTATGTTTTTTGAATACTATGATTAAACTGCTGATATTTAACTTTTTATTCTTGTACTTAACTAAATACATTAAATATTTCTAGTGAACTCAGGAGAAGTTTTAGCTTAGAAACTCTCATGAGCAAAGATATTGACGAAAAACACGTTTTTTTGCGATCTTGCTTTCAATTGGAGCGGGATGGCTAATTGTAATCTTATGCTTGCAAGAAAGAGACGCTTGCAGTGGGATAACCTAGCCTTAACCTGATATATGCAGTTCTTTCAGCATGAACTTGAACGGTGGTACGGATTTTCGCATCTCCTAATAGTAAACTAGTGCATGAAAACTGAATTATTCATGAGCTCGAGGGTATATGACTTCGTCACCGCCGCCCGAACTATAATCGTAGTAGGTAATGCGCAATACGCATAATGACATTTTATTTACAATCCCAATTAATCATGGTGATAAGCAGGTATCCATCATTATTTGTTGTTCACAGTGACTGTGACGATTTTATTTGCAATATATTTACCACAATAATGATTAATACTAAAAAACCAAAACCTAAACCTCACATATAAAAACCAAATGGTATAGAGTAATTCGACATATTCGCACAATAGCTGCCAATTTGTTAGTATTCTGTTAGCTTGTACTTGTTATCAATATGTTGTTCAAGCTATTGTGTTTACTGTGTATTTATAAGGCAAGTTCCTTAGAAAAAGTAACTTTTGATTTGGACAACGCGAAGAACATATTCGATGAGTTCATCAAAAAATTCGGAAAACATTATGTCACTGAAGAGGAATACGATCGGCGATTGGAAATATTTAAAAATAACTTGGAAGATATTAACAATAGAAACAAGAATTTTACCACAGAAGTTTATGGAATCACACAGTTTTTGGATATGACCGATGAAGAATTTAATAGAGACCATACTGACCTCAAATTGAATCCTAATCTGAAGGACTTATATGAAGAACCTGATGATTTGGAGCCAATGATGGGCAATTATTACGATTACTATGCAGTTCCAGATAGTTGGGATTGGAGGGACCTAGGTGTTGTTACACCAGTAAAGCAACAAGGGTCTTGTGGTTCGTGCTGGGCCTTCAGCGCTGTCGGTAAGACAAGTGTATAATAATATCATCATCATCACTACATAGGTATTATAAAAGAAAGTCGCTTCCCGTTGTCTGTCTGTCTGTCCCTATACAGGGTGTTTCATAAGTAACAATAAATATTTAAAACTCTTAAGGGGGTTGTTTAGACCGTCAAACTGAACAACTTTCTCTATGGGACCAACATCGAAATCGCGAAAAAAAAAATTTGATATCCCATACATATTTTAGCTCTAGTCGATTTGTAGAGTATGGAACATCAATTTTTTTTTTCGCGATTTCGATATTGGTCCCATAGTGAAAGTTCTTCAGTTTGATGGTCTACACCACCCCCTTAAAGGTTTATTTGTATTTTTGTAACACCTTGTATATGCTTAGATCTTTAAAACTACGCAACGGATTTTGATGCTGTTTTTTTTTTATAGATAGAGTGATTCAAGAGGAAGGTTTATATGTGCATTGCACCCGTGCGAAGCCGGGGCTGGCCACAGCCCACACCACGGGAAGACCACATCTCAAAAGCCTTGTCTCGATCTCGTTTAGTCAAAGTCCAAGTCTCGCTACACATTTTTAACGACATCTAGTCCAGTCATTTTAGAGTTTCCTTGTATGGACACCCCAACAATAATTCATCTATCGCTGAAACCAAGCACGTATCCAGACTTTGGGTTCGGGGGGGGATAATTAATTTCGGGGGGGGATTTTCACTGAAAAACGATGAAAAATGTATAGCTATAACCACTGTTCCATACAAATATTCGGATTTCGGGGGGGGATAAATCCCACCTATCCCCCCCCCTGGATACGTGCTTGGCTGAAACTTTGCAGTGTGATAAAGTAAAGTGTACAGATTACTGTTGACAAATAATCTAGGTTTAATGTTTTCCGGTCCTAGATTATTTGTCAACTGTAATCTGTAGGTCTACCATGAGTTTTTCCCGTATTTTACTACTGTAGTAACGTCACCAATTTTGTATTGAATTTCGTACAGCGCTCCTAGTGGTTACGTTGAGAACTAATTTCTGTCATACGAATTGGCGACGTAACTACGGTAGTAAAGTACAGGGAAAACTCATGGTAGGCCCTCTGTACACTTTACTTTATCACACTGCAAAGTTTCAGCGATAGATGAATTATTGTTAGGGTCAAACCCTAAAATGATTGGACTTGTCCCCAATTTGGTTTAGGTATGGTCTCTGTTGTATGTCTTTACCTATATAGTATATTTCCTCCTACGCTTGCTTTATTTTTTCTGTTTTGTAAGTTAGATATACTTAATAATATTCTTTTGACATCTCCTATCCCTTGAAGGTTTCCCTCCCTCATTCCAAGCTTTTCAGAGACTTAAAAAAACGGTTTAAAATTATTTCTTTGTTTTTCGACAGGTTGCGTGGAAAGTCAATACGCGATTAAACACGGAACTTTGTACGCCCTATCAGAACAACAGCTGGTGGACTGCTTTAACAAAGAAGGTCGCTGCAAGACTGGTAGCCCGCCTAATGAGGCATTAACCCTTAAACAGGCCTTGGCCACCATATTTAAATTCAATAATGAACCTTATTGTAAGTTTTTAGTAGGTACATTGTCAGTTACTTTTATGTGGTCGATAAATCGTACTATGCCTGTTTAAGGGTTAAAGTATGTGCTATAAAATTATTGCCTCCAGGAGTGCGATTTTTGAATCTCATTCGGTGAGCTCAGCAGTTGAAAATGTCAAAATTACTATGGAGGTATGCATCTTTCTACCTACTGCGGATTTAACTTTCAAAAATCATACTTCAGGGGTGGGATTTTTGAAAGTCAAATCAGCGGTAGAAAGATGCGTATCTCCATAGTAATTTTGACATTTTCAACTGCTGAGCTCACCGAATGAGATTCAAAAATCGCACTCCTGCCTTTAAAGTATTTTTGTTGTTGTTTGGCATGATTCTAAAGCCTGACCAGGAAAATAAAAAACCTGGATGGGGGGCGCTGCCATCGGCTGTCACCTTTAATGTTAGTGTTCCAAGTACAAAAATGTGTTCCAATGATTTTCCGCAACATGGCGAGGTTTTTTATTTTCCTGGTCAGGCTTTACAAAGTTTTAAGTTAACAAATCATCTCAAGATCTGAAGACTATCAAATGAAAACTTGAATATTTCACTATCAGGAGAGCGATTTTTGAATCTCATTAGGTGAGCTCAGCAGTTGAAATTGTCAAAATTTCTGTGGATATATGCATCTTTCTACTGCTGATTTGATTTTCAAAAATAGCTCTCCTGTAGTATGATTTTTGAAAGTCAAATCAGCAGTAGAAAGATGCATATATCCATAGTAATTTTGAAATTTTCAACGGCTGAGCTCACCGAATGAGATTCAAAAATCGCTCTCCTGATTGATCTTGAAACCACCTTATTAAAAACACATAACCTACCAAAATTCGACTTGCTTAAGTCCGGTTAGCATATTAATTGTTAGAAGGATCGACCTTATTAGAAACAACACTCTGCGATCCAAGACTAGCATAGCTAATGCGGGTGTCATCATCATCATCATCAGCCTATCATCGTCCACTGCTGAACATAGGCCTCTCCCAAGGCGCGCCACAAAATTCTGTCCTCGGCCTTCCTCATCCAGTCGCTCCCCGCAACTTTTTTTAGGGCGTCTGTCCAGCGGGCAGCAGGGCGTCCCACACTACGCCTACCAGGAGTGCGATTTTTGAATCTCATTCGGTGAGCTCGATCAGCAGTTGAAAAAGTCAAAATTACTCTGGAGAAATGCATCTTTCTACTGCTGATTTGACTTTCAAAAATTATACTTCAGGAGTGCGATTTTTGAAAGTCAAATCAGCAGAAGAAAGATGCATATCTCCATAGTAATTTTAACTTTTACACCTGCTGAGCTCACTGAATGAGATTCAAAAATCGCACTCCTGGGCCGGAATATTTTGTCATATTATGCAACAGAACCATTTTCACTTTTTTATTTCAGTGCCGCGGCACGAATGGGTGGTCTCATGAAACAAAAAAACTATCGTTATAAAGGCGAACAGGGCCGATGTAGATTGAACAAAAGAAAGATTGCAGTCAAGGTTAATCGTGGACATGTAATGAGAATTGAGGATGAAGAGCAGCTGAAGAAATTGGTGTTCGAATACGGTCCTGTATCTATTTGTAAGTGAATAATTCCATTGCCAAACTTTGGTAATTTTGATTTATGGCTCAGGAAATTTGGCCACTGGTTTTGGGTTATTTTTGGCATATTCACTTCTCCTTTGCAAGGTGAAAAAATCGAGTGATTATTGAATAAATCAACATTCAGAGATTCGATTTACATGAAGTGAGAAGTATGAGATAGATTTGACTTTAGAAAATCGCTCTCCTGTAGTATGATTTTTGAAAGTCAACTCAGCAGTAGAAAGATGCATATCTCCACAGTTATTTTGAGATTTTCAACTGCTGAGCTCAGCGAATGAGATTCAAAAATCGCTCTCCTGAAAGCTATCCATGTGATATTATTTTGAATAAAACATTTTGAGTTTGAGTTTGAGACTCTGTTTCCCTATCCCAACCTTTATTTATAGACTGTCTCATGGTTTACAGGTATGGAAGCAACTCTACGTTTTCAGGGATACAGCGGCGGAATTAGCACCCCTGAGGGTCTTGGCTGTGGTCGGGAGCAAAAACTAAACCACGCCGTTGTTTTAGTTGGATATGGCACAACAGGTAAGTTCTCGTGCATTGATATAACGTTCATTTTAGGGCTCGTCCGCACAGCAGCGTTTTAATTCGCGCGATTTATTTTCCGGAGCCAGAAATTAATGTTAGGTCAGGAGTGCGATTTTTGAATCTCATTCGGTGAGCTCAGCAGTTGAAAATGTCAAAATTACTCTGGAGATACGCATCTTTCTACTGCTGATTTAACTTTCAAAAATCATACTACAAGAGAGCGATTTTTGAGAGCCAAATCCGCAGTAGAAAGACGCGTATCTTCATAGTAATTTTGACATTTTCAACTGCTGAGCTCACCGAATGAGATTCAAAAATCGCACTCCTGGGATGCTATTTTTGAATCTCATTCGGTGAGCTCAGCAGTTGTAAATGTGAAAATTACTATGGAGATACTCATCTTTCTACTGCTGATTTGACATTAAAAAATCTCTCTCCTGTAGTATGATTTTTGAAAGTCAATTCAGCAGTAGAAAGATGCGTATCTCCATAGTTATTTAGACATTTTCAACTGCTGAGCTCACCGAATGAGATTCAAAAATCGCACTCCAGGTGGGGTAAGACAAACATACTTTATTTATATTGAATACTTATATGGAGTAAGAAAAACACTTTTACTAGCTCTGTAAATACCCTACATATGAGTGTTATGGGGACAGTAGGTATAAAAGAAACAATTTGTTTAATTCAATATGAGTCTGATTTAGTTAATGCTTCCTGTTTTTGAACAAACCATAGAGTTTGACTCAGTATTTTACTAGAGTTATGTTAGTGTGTTTGTCTTACCCCTGTGTTTGCCTTTTGGTAGCCACCCTCTGGATTTTTTGTAAGTGCAAATACTTTCTAGTGTGTCCATAGGTAACAAATTAAAAATCGCTGTGAGGACAAGCCCTAAAGTTCGTCAGCGCAATATTAGAAATTCTAAAAAAAATACGCGAAATCGGGAAAGTGCTCTATCTATGTTAATAATTATTATATGCCTCCGTGGTCTAATGGTTAAGAGCATTGGGCTCTTGACAGGGAGGTCGTGGGTTCGATTCCCACGGGGGACACCTAGTGATGTGATATGTCACTTTGTGCGTTTTTCCCCAGTTGGTTAGGACATTGCAGGCTGAATCACCTGATTGTCTGAAAAGAAAGATGATTCCGTGCTTCGGATGGCACGTTAAGCTGTTTGTCCCGGCTATTACTATCGCTGATGGTACGTACCTATTAGTCGTTACATAAAAACCACGTCAGAGGCCGTAAGGCGGTCTGGAAAAACTCTGACATCAGGGCTTGCCCACACGATAAGAAGAATAATTATTAAATAATCTGTGATTTACAGACTAATATATTTTTTGCAGAATACGGAGTTCCATACTGGATTATAAAGAACTCTTACGGTGAAGAATGGGGTGAGGAGGGATTTATGAGGTTGATACGAGGCAGGAACGCGTGTTCCATGCTTGGTTACGTTGTCATCGCTGAAGTACCTTAATATTAAGATTGTAAAGTGTTATTTTTAATTAAATTTAGATTTTTGTGAATTTTCTCTTATTTTATCCACAGAACCACAAACTTAATACCATAGAACCAGCTTTTGTCCGCTTCTTTAAACCCCAATTATGCATGCACTTGTGTTTATGTTTTACTGATCTAGCTACAAGTTAAAGTAATTTTATTGTTCATACGAATTTGATATACGTTTTAATTTTGATCAATTTCATACAAAACTTTGACGTATAACATTCGTAGACGGTATTAACAAAAGTAATATTTTATGTATGGAAAAATAGTTTAGAAAATCTAGATTCCGCATCTCAAATAACATTTATAAAATAAAATGTGACAAAATCAGGAATGATGCTCCCGAGCGCCATCTAGTTTATTGTCCTTCCCACAAACTAATAAAGGAGCACATTCACAGTAGTCCGTCTTGCAGTCATACACCAATATTGGATAGTGAATGGTGTTGTAGTCCTACAAGGCGTCCGACGACCTTGAGCAAAATGTATGAGTAGTCCTACTTGCAGGATAGTGAATGGTGTTGTAGTCCTACATGTAGGACTACTGTGAATGGGCTACTTAAGAGTCCTTCCCTCACCAACCCCCTTAAAAAGTTTTTTTTTCGTGCTGGCCTAGTGGATTGGCGATTGGCGGTATAGAAAAATATTGAATAAAAAGATTCAAATTTCAAAAACTCTTTCCACTCTAGCGGATAAAATGCATTTTTGCACTCAGATTTCGAAAGATAAACAGGATCTTTCCGAGCTTGTGAGGTGAAAATATATTTGAATTAGTATTGCAGGCGGGGACAAACCACGGAAGGTACCTAGACCATGGGCGTAGCAATAATTTTTTCCCAAGGGGGTGCCAGGCCCAAGCAAAGTCGATGTATCAAAAACTGAAATCAGATTTTGACGACCTAAATTATGGAACGAGAAAAGTAAGCTCGAGAATTTACTTCACTATAAAATCATATAAGATCAAAAATCTCTAGAGCGAGCGAAGCTAAGGGTTGAACTACACATGGCCGCACGCGATCGCATTTTTCCGTCGCTCCATCCTTTTCTGTCACTCAGGAACGTCATTTGCTAGAGCATATAAGATAGACGGAACGGAACAGAACGGAACAGCACGCCTCGTGCGATCGCGTTCCGTCTATCTTATATGCTCTAGCAAATGATGTTCCTGAGTGACAGAAAAGGATGGAGAAGTTAAATCTCTTTGATCGCCACACACACACACATCTGACACACATCTCTCGCCTTTCATACATGCCCATCGGTTATGTCTAGGTTATGTCAGGCTCGTAGAAAGAGAAGGCACTAGAAGGAACCACGTGTCTTGTCATATCACTCAGTAAGAGATGAACATAGCAAATTCGCTCTAGTTAAAAAAGGAGACCGCTACTTATTGCTGTCCTTATCGACGTATCCACTTTTTTGTACTTCGGCCATCTGACTCCAAAATGTCACTTCATATAAATTGTATGGGACAACCACCTGACTCCGAGATGTCACTTCATATAATTCGCTATCTCATACGCGGTTACACTGATATTCGGTCTACTAGCGTAAGCGAAAAATTTTTCGTCTATGGTCAGGCTACATTTTACTTGACCCATAGGCCAAGTATTTCGCTTACGCTGATAGACGTAACATCAGTGTAACCGCGTATGAGACAGCGATAGTCATAAAATCCTATACAATTTGTATGAAAATAGATGTCTGACTCCGGAGTCAGACAGCCGTCGTAGAACAAAAAAGTGGCTACGTCGATAAGGACAGCAATAAGTAGCGATCTCCTTTTTTAACTAGAGCGAATTTGCTATGTGCATCTCTTACTGAGTGATATGACAAGACACGTGCTTTCTTCTAGTTCCTTCTCTTTCTACGACTTGACCCTTCTCTTTAGGGCGTTTTGTGAAATTAAAAAACTTATAATTAAAAAAAAAGTAAGTTATAGCCTGTAGAATCGCACTGCAGGGCAAAGGCCTCTCACGAATAAGGGTGAGGGTAGGAATGATAATAATTATTCATTTATTATTATTAAAAGAAAAAACTAAATATTGAAATAACCTCCCACCGACGCTCTCAGCCGTTGCGGAGAGGTGTGGACTCTCAAATATGACATCCGAGTTCGAATCCGCACGGACGACATACCTACCTTGTAGGATAAGTTTTTCTAGCTTAAGTAAGTATGTCAAAGGATTTTCTTTGAGACAACGTAAGCAATTTCCACGCCGCATCCACTTTACATTCTAACGTAAAAACATCAAACATCCACGTTACCTACAAAGTCACGCGACCACAATCTCGTATTCTTGTATAAATAATGCTGAACACATCAGTATGGCTCATTTGTTACGGTTTTCCGCTTAAATTGACATCTAGACTTTTTTGTGAACACTATTTTCTTTGTGATGAGAAAAAAAAATTACTTCAATTTGTGAAAATAAATTTAAAAAATGGATCTACCTAATTTTATATGATGCCATTTGGGCAGCTTATTTAAATTAAGTATAGGTACTTACCTACTTAATCAATTTAAATCTTATCAAAAAACTTATACCTACCTACTATTTTATTCTGATTTAATTATAATGTTTTATAAATAAAAATGTGTTTATTTCGAAGTGCAAAAATAATAAACTAAATACTAATACCAAACTGTTTTTACTAAATTAATATTTTTAAAATCGAACTTATTACATTCATTATAGGTAGGTATAATATCGACAAAAAAGAAAAAAAATTAACAAATAACAATGAGTTTGTTTCGAAAAATAAAAAAATAAAAGACAATAATTTAATTAATCCCGTTATTAAACTTCTTATTAAATACCTACTAAAATTTAAATTGTATTAAAAGTAAAAAAATAAGTCGTTACCGTAGGTTGAGTATTCTATAGATTTCCTGACAGCGTATACTCGAAAGGGACAGAGATATGACAAAAATGTATGAGAAATCGTGCCTTTGTTTGCCATAGTTGCAAGATTTTGTATGCAATTTCAACTGTGGCAAACAAAAATATCGCATACGCAGAAAGGGACAAACGACATGGATTTTGTCGCATTCACTCTGTGTAATTAGCGTATAAGGCTGTCTCGTTTTCGTGACTATTATTATTTTAATGCCTTTTCTAGTTGATTCTCTTTCTACGGTCGTTACCCTACAAAGTCAATTAAAAAATAAAACATTTTTTTAAACTGAGCAAGGAAGTCAAGGCTATGGATCTCAACTGGACATCTCACACGATCGGCCTAAGGTCCCCAAACCTGACAAATTCGACCGTGAACCTGCAGGACAACTTCGAGATAGACCTGGAGGATACTAACTGGATATTGACGTCTTCTTTCATCATCTTCACTATGCAGACGGGTAAGTTACAGGCACGTATTCAGGGGAAATAAAGGCTTCCGCACATTGCTGCGATATTATCGAGCGATATGTCACGCATGCGCCCCACCACTAAATGTGGTCTAAAGAGATTGCGTTGGAACAAAATCGCAGCGATATTATCGGTCGATAATATCGCAGCAGTGTGTAGGATCGCGCGCGTCCCCATACAAAATGTACTGGAAATAAATATCGCAAAATCGCAGCGATAATATCTGTCGATAATATCGCGGCAATGTGCGGAAGCCTTAAATCCCACCATCGATCATTAAAGTTAATCCTCCATTAAAACTCTTGCTAGCCTTTATTACGTCAACAAGACAGAAAATGGATCGAGCAAAGCAAGCTCGACATTTTAGCACCACTTCTTAGCTAAGGTCAAACTTTTTAAGATTTTGTGTAGACGCAGTAATTAAAACAGAAACTTAGAGCGAGCGAAGCGAGCTTGAATTTTCTCTGCTCTACGAATTAGTTATAGATAGAGCTCAATCAATCTAACTATATTTTTCCCGAATTCGCCGCCCCTAGTAAAGTGCCGCCCGGGGCATTTTCCTCTCTTTATTTTCGATGTTGGTGCCATAGAAAGTTGTTCAGTTTGTCGGTCTGATCATCCCCTTATAAAAGTGTAAGTAGTAAGAATTCTTAACGCAAATCATTATAATTATAGGTTTCGGCATGCTGGAGTCAGGATGCGTCTCAATCAAGAACGAAGCCAATATTATGATGAAGAACTTAGCCGATATTTCGCTTGGTGGTGAGTTTGTCTTAGTTATATGATAAAACCTACAATGCCCAGGGCCGTCTGTACCCGGGGGTGCAAGGGGTGCGTGGCATCCGGGCGCAGGGAACTAGGGGGCGCAAGCACACCTCATACCTACACATACCATGCGTAAACTGCTAGTTTTGAAACTTAAGTACTTAACAAACATTCATTATACATTCCTGCAAAATATGTTAAAAAATACGGCTCTTGCACGTTTCGGCACATTCAGCTTGCTCAGTTGCTTGCGACTAGCAATGTGCAAGTCAATTTAGATCTAGACTCTACAAGAATTAAATAGATGTTCTAACAAATACGAGCGGGTAATTCAGAGATCACAGGGCGGAAAATGGAAATTACAAATTAAATGTTGTTTATTATGTTGGAAAGGAGGGTGCAGGCTGATTTTCGCACCGCGGCGCCCAATATGGTTAAGACGGCCCTGAAAATACTAACCAAATGAGAAAAAATTGCTACATTATATCTATCTATTATCTCCCTAATAAATATTTTGCGCCCCCAGGCCTCACCTACTGGATATTCGGCTACGGCATGTCATTCGGCCAGGGCCCCCTTTCGAACCCGTTTATAGGGGTCGGTGACTTTCTAGTGGACCCCCCAGTGGGAGATGCTCTCATGGGCCCAGTGTTCGCGTCATTCCTGTTCCAACTGTCTTTTGCAACAACCGCTACGACTATTGTCAGTGGAGCTATGGCTGAGAGGTGAGTTGAGCTTATTGGTAAACTAGGTTATATTTCAATTTGTAAGAAGCATGTGTATATTTTAATACGGCAACCCTGTTGGTATAATGGTTATCCAATAATACGTATGAATCTATGGCAGGTAACAGGTTACCACGTCGGAATCACAACTTGGGGCCAATTTCATAAACATGGAAATAGTAATTTACAAAGACAATTCAGAGTACATTTCTGGTTACTAATCGTGTCAAATAATATATATCCTAACCGTATCAACCCTACACATATGTCAAGAACCAATTGCACCAAGTGCGCATATGCGAACGTCATCATGTCAAATCCAAAACGTTGTTAGAAGCCAGGACCTGTGTCATTACTTGAACATTATTTTGTACTTTCCCCTAGATGCAACTTCAAGGCGTACTGTCTATTCTCGTTCCTGAACACGATCGTATACTGCGTGCCCGCGGGCTGGGTGTGGGGACAGCATGGCTTCCTCAACAAACTGGGGGCGGTCGACATTGCTGGCTCCGGCCCTGTGCACCTCATTGGTAAGAGTACCGTTAGAGATAAGTACAAAATCAAAGCCTGCTAGGCTATAAGTACCTATCAGTGGCGGATACAGGGGGGGGGGCAGGGGGCCATGGCCCCCCCCACGAACCTCTGAATTTTGAGGCCGAGTAAAGAAATGAGCTCTCTTAATTTCTTTTAATCTTAATACGTGGCCCGAGTTTGGCCTATGGGCCCCCCCCAACATGAAATCCTGGATCCGCCCCTGGTACCTATAGTGACATGAAATTAATTCTTG
Source organism: Agonopterix heracliana (assembly GCA_963693445.1). Taxonomy (NCBI): domain Eukaryota; kingdom Metazoa; phylum Arthropoda; class Insecta; order Lepidoptera; family Depressariidae; genus Agonopterix; species Agonopterix heracliana. The sequence goes on from OY856334.1 coordinate 3,276,229, forward strand.
AGAAGAAATTACGATAACATTGGGTCGACCTAAGTTTGGAGTCGGCTTATCTCTCGGCGAGTCTCCAAACTTAGGTGGACCCAATGTTATCATGAACAAAGCGGTGAAGGAAAATGTCGCGAAATAACATAGATCTCAAACTCACTCGGTGAGCGTCGGTGGCGCGTTGCGAAGAGCTATACAAACTCAATCCTGAGGTGCAGGTTCGAATCCGCACGGATGACATGCCATATAGGTACCAATGAGTATCTTACCTACTCTACGTAATACCGACCGCTTTCAAATGGAGAAGGAAATTTTCGTTAGGAAATATGCATAAGTTGAAGAAGAAATTGCGATGCGTATGTGAAGTCTACCATTCCGCATTGTACCAGCATTGTGTGGACTAACGCCCAAAAACCCTCCCTGAGGGTAGTGGGATGTATGTAGGCTGTGATGATGATGATGTATAAACCCACTATTTTTTTTAAAGCTGTCATGATTGTATAAGAATTCAAAAATTACGTTTATACCCAATATTAAGTCTCCTTTATAGTCTTAATAGAATACTTATTTCAAACTCAACCGTCCCCAGGTGGTACATCAGCGTTCGCCTCGGCTCTAATGCTGGGGCCCCGCTTGGGGCGCTACGCGCACGGCACAGCGCCCCTACCTCTGGGCAACCCTGTCAACGCCGTCATGGGCACTTTCGTCTTGTGGTGGGGATGGCTTGCCTTCAATTCTGGCAGCACTTATGGTGTAAGTACCTACTTACTATACGGCCCCTAGGCCTACTAACCTTCTCATTAAGTTACACAAAAAAGTTGACGTCGCGAGATGCCCCACTATGGGCAGTAATTTGGCTTTCATCTAAGACATCCAAATTTGATTTTTAAGGGTCGTCATTTTTACTTGAAAATGCTTCAGCAGACCACGCACATGCCCAAAAACATCCTTTGTTATCAATAGTAATGTGAACGACAAAGTAATAGTACATTATGATACAAGTGAGCAAAGTTGGTCATTACAGCCGAGGCGGGATTGCAACACGAGCCGCAGGCGAGTGTTGTATATTCTAGCGAGGCTGTAATGACCAATGCTCACGCGTTTCATACGATGTTTTTCAACATACTTGCGAGGAAAAAGTACTAAAATTTCGTAAAATACAGCAATTTTAGACAAATGTTTGAGGAAAATGGCCATAGAAAAAATTATACTTACTTGAAAATGGAGCTGGACTTTTTTTTAATATAAATTGGCGATGACTGGTAGTCGCCATTTTGTTGCAAACAACCAGCGTCCGCAGCATGGTACATCGATAAAGGTTTTATCGCACCTGCTAACTCGTTCGTTCACGCGCAAAAAGAAAGGGAGCTAGGGCGCGATAGCGCTTTATCGCGCGATCATGCCGCGGGCGCTGATATGAAAAACGTTACAAACTTAATATTAATGTATTTATAACACAAATTAATGTTAATTTGTAACTAGAGTTAATTGTTCGATGATATGAGCATAAGCATAAGCATATGCTCACGACTATATTCCCCAAGGGGGTAGTCAGAGATGATATAAAGCGTTTATTTATCATATTTTAACTAAAACCGATTATTCAATTCAGATTTTTTTTTTCATAAAAACTCTTTGCTGTGATTTAAAAACAAACAATAGAAAAAAAAAGTACATTACCGCACTAGTGCTATAATATAATCATTTTTGCACGCGTGTTCTATAAGCTGCATTGTGTACCTAAAAGCGGTGCAATAAGAGCCACTTTACGAGCAAGTATGTTGAAAAAAATGTTTTAGAAAAAATTGTATGGAGCTGACATGACGAAGATATCTCGGTTGTCTCTCAATTGGCCGTTATTTCGTTATAGATGGTTTATCTATGAATTATTTCGGATTTTTTGGCAAGCTCCATAACTCGGGCAAACTTATTAACACCACTATGATATAACTACTTCCGGCAACATGAACAACTTGGACAACACAACATGAACAACTCCGTCGACTTGAACAACTCGGACATGATTAGAATGAATGGTCAAGGTATCCGGTATCCGCACTGACAAAAATTTACCCTGTGTTATTATGTAGGGGCGCTAAATTCTGATGACATTTCAAGTAAGAAGTTAGATAAGTACCTAGTTACATACATTAGTTACATTTTTAAATGTTCAGAGGAAAAACGTAGGTAATATTTTATTCGCCTTATCTCAAACAACATTCTTAATTAATTTCGAAGTCAGCTTATCCTTTTAAAGTGTCATGATAATTAATGAAGTAGGTAAGTATATTTTTTCATTCAATTTTGACTCTACATTGAAAGAAGTAGGTACCTAAGCAAGCAGACCTATAGTTAACCACTAGTGTTTTCCCGCGACTTCGTCCGCACAAATTATATACCAGATTTTAAGTCAGATCATAAGCTATCAAACAAAAAAAGTTTCATCAAAATCGGCTCAGTAGTTTTTGCGTGATGCGCGAACAAACAAACAAACTAACAATTTTGTCAATAGATGGCGCTGCACGTTTTTAAATCGCGCTATCAAATGTTATTTGAATTTATATGAAGCTACGAACAAATAATCATTTGTTCGTAGATATGAAGAGAACCGCTACTTTTTATATCATTTGTTCGTAGATATGAAGAGAACCGCTACTTTTTATTCCTTATGAATTTACGGTTTTATTATAGTTAAGATTAAGATTTTTACACTCTTAAATTCTTTCCACGTTAGACACAGTTTGGGCCAAAGGTTTGGGTAAGTACTGCTATTACGTATAAGTAGGTACTGTGAAAATTCTTAAGTTATCTAAGTAGATTATTATCAGAATAACTGTGGAATAATATAGGTACTTAATATCCGACAAGGTAAGTAAGTAGGTACCTACCAAATAGGGTTGCCACCCCGTACTTTATAATAAGGTATTGTACGTTATTTCAGGTAATTGTACTCTATACTTTATGAGAATAATAAAGTACACGAAAATACTTTATTTCGCATGATTTGATTTCTTTGAGATTTTGAAAAGTTTAGTCTTAAGTATTTTTTCGTAAAATGAAATATATCGATTGGTGCTGAATCGATGTCAACGTTTTATAGATCCTAGTAAATCATGGACAAGAATACGCCACATAAACGTAATTTCGATAGTGAAACGGATCAAATAGGTCGTGAATATGTTACACCGAAAAATATAATTATAAAGACAGTAAAGATGCTGTGCAATTGTTGAATAGAGATTCAAATTTGACACAAACTGCAAAAAACAATAACAAATATGTTTTAAACATAATAATAAAGAAAAATAAATTGTAGGTAGGTAGCATTTAGTAATTATGTATAGAGCAGACAACGCGAACAAAATCTCTGCACCATGATCAGCAGTGTGGGGCGCGTGCTGGGAGCGTCAGGCTGCGACGAGCGCCTGGCACAGGCTAAGTGAGTTAGAGCGCGTGCACCCTAACGCGTGTTACAAAACATTACTTCTCGGTAGCTTCAATGGTAGGTAGGTACTTTATTTTGATACGATGTACTTTTTTTTTCTTAACTAAAATAACCGATGTACTTTAATTCCACAAAAAAAAGGTGGCAATGGCAACCCTACTACCAAAGTCAAAGTCAATATAATTTATTCAATATAGGAGCTTGAAGCACACTTATTAAACGTCAAATCTTTTTTAAGCTACCACCGCGTCGGAACGTGTTGTCGCTGTAGAGAAGATGCGGCCAGAAACTCTACAACATAACACGACTTAAAACTATTACAATATAAATTCTTAAGCTACGGTTATGTATACATTACAATAATACATAGTCTGTCTAATAAAATAGTTGATACTATACAGTAATGTAAATAAACTATAAGTTAGTGACCTCAGACCCAAGCATTTTGATCATTTAAATAATCATCCAGTTTATAATATGCTTTCTTACAGATAACATTTTTGATCTTAGTTTTAAACATGTTTTCGGAAAGATTCAAAATGGTCTCGGGGATTTTATTATAACAACGTATACCTATAGCCTTACCAGGAAAATAAAAAAACCTCGCCATGTTGTGGTAAATCATTGGTACTAATTTTTGTACTTGACACATTGTCAATAAAGGTTATAGTGGATGGCAGCGCCCCCAAAGCAGGTTTTTTATTTTTCTGGTCAGGCTTTAACTACTTATTTTTTCGAGGAATAATGATCTTTTACATAAAGCCCGACCAGAAATATAAAAAACCTCGCCATGTTGCGGAAAATCATTGGAACTAATTTTTGTACTTGGAACACTGTCATTAAAGGTGACAGTCGATTGCAGCGCCCCCAAACCAGGTTTTTTATATTCCTGGTTATGCTATTTACAACGAAGTACCTACATATGCTTAATTGTTTTCAAATTCGAATATTTGTCTATTACGAAGACTTTTAAACTTAGCTAGAAACCTAGTTCAAACCATAACAACGTAACTGTCTAAAACTGTTGTCATGCTAAGGTCTTTGCTATTTTGGTCTAAAGTTTAGACCGTTTAGACGTTTGTTCCAAGAAACTCGTCTGTTTTTTCTACTCTAGTCCAACGGAACAAAACAAAGCAATCAATCTAACTAACTCAGTTAGCTAATCGACCAATTAGTGTTAAATGATCCCTATTTACATATTCCACTGATGCCATGTCATTCGTCATTTGATTGTGCTTAAGTGCCGCCATTTTAAAATTTAAGAGGTTTAGTAAAATGGCGGCAATTTCCTGCATGCATTCAGTTTGTGGTTTGTGTAAATGTTCTAAAAATGGGTAATGTAGTTTTTGTCATTGTAGATAATCTCGCTCCACGCTACGCTATACTACCTATTTAATGTAGGTACCTACCTGAAATCCATTTTTACCTATGATCCACAATAAAACAAAATTTCATCGAACATGAGGGGCGGTACTGAAATCTCGCCAAGTGGGCGCAATTAGTGCTAAAACCGGCACTGTCTCTTCGCAGGTGAGCGGCGCGAAATGGCAATACGCTGCGCGTGCGGCGGTGATGACGATGATGGGCTCGTTCGGTGGGGGCTGCTTCGGACTGCTCTTCACGCTGATCAGGCACAAGGGGCGGGCAGACGTCATGGATCTGATTAACAGCGTACTCGGCTCTCTTGTATCTATTACTGGTAAGAAAACAATAAAATCTGTTAGAATATTTCCTTCAACATCATCAGCCTGAGGTACCTATACGTCCCACTGCGGAACAGCAGCGGCAAACGTGCGGTAGTTCATATACCACGCGTGCACAATGCGGATTGGTAGACTTCACATAGGTACTATTACATCAGAATTTCTACTTCAGCGTATGCGTTTCAGAGTTTCCTCACTATGTTTTCCTTCACCATTAGTTCGTATACTGCATTCCAAATAAGGACGACGAGATTTTCCGATTCCTATTTAGCTTTCTGGCCAATTCTGATAAGCAAATATAATTTATTTATCAGAAAGATGTACTATCCGACATATCTTGGACGTTACTAAAGCTGTTCTAAGAATAAGTGAGAGGAGGGCCTGTTTTACCACTTATGAGTATGTTCTTGTTAGCTTATCCGACAGATATTTTGACATATTTTCATACAAAATACGTCAAACTATCTGTCGGATAAGCTCGCAAGAACTTACTCAGAAGTGGTGAAACAGGCCCTAAGTGTTTCAAATCTCTGTTAATGTAAGTAATTAAAAATGGCCTTAAATTTTCGTTGCTATTTGGAATGGAGTATATGTAGATACGTTCCTTCCTACCTATTCTCATTCATATTCATGCAATATTACCAAAACTGAAATATTAATTGCAGCTGGCTGTTTCCTCTACCGAGCGTGGGAGGCGCTTCTAATCGGTACAATAGGGGCGGCGATAGCAGCCGCTAGCGCCCCTATCTTCGACAAGCTGCGGATTGACGACCCTGTAGGTGCTTCGGCTGTGCACGGCGCTTGTGGACTGTGGGGTAAGACTACTCATCGGTAAGATAGGGGCGGTGATAGCAGTCGATAGCGCCCCTCTGTTCGGCAAGCTGCGGATTGACGACCCTGTAGGTGCTTCGGCTGTGCACGGCGCTTGTGGACTGTGGGGTAAAACTATACTCAGCGGTAAGATAGGGGCGGTGATAGCAGCCGCTAGCGCCCTTCTCTTCGGCAAGCTGCGGATTGACGACCCTGTAGGTGCTTCGGCTGTGCACGGCGCTTGTGGACTGTGGGGTAAGACTACTCATCGGTAAGATAGGGGCGGTGATAGCAGTCGATAGCGCCCCTCTGTTCGGCAAGCTGCGGATTGACGACCCTGTAGGTGCTTCGGCTGTGCACGGCGCTTGTGGACTGTGGGGTAAAACTATACTCAGCGGTAAGATAGGGGCGGCGATAGCAGCCGCTAGCGCCCTTCTCTTCGGCAAGCTGCGGATTGACGACCCTGTAGGTGCTTCGGCTGTGCACGGCGCTTGTGGACTGTGGGGTAAGACTATACTCATCGGTAAGATAGGGGCGGTGATAGCAGTCGATAGCGCCCCTCGTTTCGGCAAGCTGCGGATTGACGACCCTGTAGGTGCTTCGGCTGTGCACGGCGTTTGTGGACTGTGGGGTAAAACTATACTCAGCGGTAAGATAGGGGCGGCGATAGCAGCCGCTAGCGCCCTTCTCTTCGGCAAGCTGCGGATTGACGACCCTGTAGGTGCTTCGGCTGTGCACGGCGCTTGTGGACTGTGGGGTAAGACTACTCATCGGTAAGATAGGGGCGGCGATAGCAGCCACTAGCGCCCCTCTGTTCGGCAAGCTGCGGATTGACGACCCAGTAGGTGCTTCGGCTGTGCACGGCGCTTGTGGACTGTGGGGTAAAACTATACTCAGCGGTAAGATAGGGGCGGCGATAGCAGCCGCTAGCGCCCTTCTCTTCGGCAAGCTGCGGATTGACGACCCTGTAGGTGCTTCGGCTGTGCACGGCGCTTGTGGACTGTGGGGTAAGACTATACTCATCGGTAAGATAGGGGCGGTGATAGCAGTCGATAGCGCCCCTCGTTTCGGCAAGCTGCGGATTGACGACCCTGTAGGTGCTTCGGCTGTGCACGGCGTTTGTGGACTGTGGGGTAAGACTACTCATCGGTAAGATAGCGGCGGTGATAGCAGTCGATAGCGCCCCTCGTTTCGGCAAGCTGCGGATTGACGACCCTGTAGGTGCTTCGGCTGTGCACCGCGCTTGTGGACTGTGGGGTAAGTATAGCTACTCATGGGTAAGATAGGGGCGGAGACAGCAGCCGCTAGCGCCCTTCTCTTCGGCAAGCTGCGGATTGACGACCCTGTAGGTGCTTCGGCTGTGCACGGCGCTTGTGGACTGTGGGGTAAGTATAGCTACTCATGGGTAAGATAGGGGCGGCGATAGCAGCCGCTAGCGCCCCTCTGTTCGACAAGCTGCAGATCGACGACCCTGTAGGTGCTACGGCTGTGCACGGCGCTTGTGGACTGTGGGGTAAGACTACTAATCGGTAAGATAGGGGCGGTGATAGCAGTCGATAGCGCCCCTCTGTTCGGCAAGCTGCGGATTGACGACCCTGTAGGTGCTTCGGCTGTGCACGGCGCTTGTGGACTGTGGGGTAAGACTACTCATCGGTAAGATAGGGGCGGCGATAGCAGCCAATAGCGCCCCTCTGTTCGGCAAGCTGCGGATTGACGACCCAGTAGGTACTTCGGCTGTGCACGGCGCTTGTGGACTGTGGGGTAAAACTATACTCAGCGGTAAGATAGGGGCGGTGATAGCAGTCGATAGCGCCCCTCGTTTCGGCAAGCTGCGGATTGACGACCCTGTAGGTGCTTCGGCTGTGCACGGCGCTTGTGGACGTGGGGTAAGTATAGCTACTCATGGGTAAGATAGGGGCGGCGATAGCAGCCGCTAGCGCCCTTCTCTTCGGCAAGCTGCGGATTGACGACCCTTTAGGTGTTTCGACTGTGCACGGCGCTTGTGGACTGTGGGGTGTGACTACTCATCGGTAAGATATTATTGTGTGGGGGACCTGGGAATGTTCCTCCGTTGAAAAGGTAAGATCTTCCGCCAGGCTAGGTGTGTTGCCTGGGGACATGCCTGCCGTGGTCCAACAGTTCTTAGTTGGACCTTGTATACAGGGTGTTAGGGAAACAGTTGCATTACTTTAAGGGGTGATTGTATCAAGGATACTGAACAAGTTTCCGAAAGAAACCAATAAGAAATTCGCAAAAAAATTACGACTTTCCATACTAAATGCAAGACGAATGGTTTTTTTTGTGAATTTCACGTATGTTCCTTTGGGAAAGTTGTTCAGTGTAATGCAACTGTTTACCCGAACACCCTGTATAAGGTTATTTCAAATTAGTTGCAGAAACGGAACCAGGGCACTTGCTAATGATAACAGATTGCATTAAGGCGTATCAGCCGTGGACCACTCTCCTCTCACTCACACTCCATACTAATCGATGAGAAAGAGCGCGTGGCTCCGGTCAGAATTTTGCTGTTTTCTTTGAAAAAATCGATGATTTTTTTATTAATTTCGAAAAAGTAAAAAAACCACATCATTCTAAATTGTATTGTGAACAATATAGTAAATTTTCATTTTGTTCCGATTAAAAATGTAAGAGTAAAATGGTTACAACTGGAAAAAAAGGGGTGACTTTAGAGTCCCTTTTCTTCGGTTTTATTCATTAAAATCGATTTCTAGAAAAACCACATCACTTCTCATATCCTGTAGATGGTTCAGTTTAAATTTCAGCTCAAAAAGTGCCATAGTTAATGAATAAAATGGTTACAAAATTACCCAAAACCGGCAGGTAGCCCCTTAACAAAATGTTTATACTTAATTGGTATTGATGATTAACAACATTATTATTATCGTACGTAAGGCTGCAGTGCGCGGGGCGCGGGCGGACATTGACCTGTAATCATATGACCGGGCGGCGGGTCTTTATCACGCAATTGTACTTAGTAACAGATACCAAATGCATTTGTTAAGTTTCGCCAACTAATTAGATTTCATTAGATCTTATCTAATAATATCGAATGCTTACAGGAGTTTTAGCAGTCGGCCTGTTTGCGGACAACCCCATCCCGATGGACACTACTAATGGAAGAGCTGGCCTGTTTAAAGGTGCTATACTCGTAAAATTATTTATTAAAATATTAATAGCCTTATTAGCACATAATATATCCTAAAATGCTGATTATAAACTACAGGATGTTAGGGTAAACAGTTGCATTACTTTAAGGGGTGATTGTACCCATGATACTGAACAACTTTCGAAAAAAAACAAAGAGGAAATTCGAAATTTTTGACTTTTCATACAAAAATCTGACTTCATACAAACCTAGAGGTTAGTTACTAGATAGTTTCTGAAAAAATTCATTGACTTGAATTGGTTAGTATTGAAAATATCACCAGACTTCGTTTGTATGTAACGCGCTCCGAATTATATTCCCTTAAGCAGAAACAGCATTTTTTAACTCTCCACGTTCCCCAGGAGGCGGCTGGTACCTACTAGGTGTGCAGGGCCTAACAGGGCTGTGCTTGATGCTGTGGGCCGGGTCGGTCACCATGGCACTACTGTGGCTCATTGACAAAGTGCTGCCGATCAGGATGGATCCCTACGAAGAGCTGCTGGGAGCTGACCTGTGCGAGCACAAGATACGACACGGGCAGGTTTGTATACATCCTAACAGGGCTGTGACCATGGAGCTACTATAGCTCATCGACAAAGTGCTTCCAATCAGGATGGACCCCTACGAAGAGCTACCGGGCGCTGACCTGTGCGAGCACAAGATACGACACGGGCAGGTTTGTATACATCCTAACAGGGATGTGACCATGGCATGCTGTAGCTCATTGACAAAGTGCTGCCGATCAGGATGGATCCCTACGAAGAGCTGCTGGGAGCTGACCTGTGCGCGCACAAGATACGACACGGGCAGGTTTGTATACACAACAGTAGGGCTGTGACCATGGCGCTTCTGTGGCTCATCGACAAAGTGCTGCCGATCAGGATGGACCCGTATGAGGAGTGCTCATACTGGGCGCTGACCTGTGCGCGCACAAGATATGACACGGGCAGGTTTGTATACATCCTAACAGGGCTGTGACCATGGCGCTGCTGTGGCTCATTGACAAAGTGCTGCCGATCAGGATGGATCCCTACGAAGAGCTGCTGGGAGCTGACCTGTGCGCGCACAAGATACGACACGGGCAGGTTTGTATACATCCTAACAGGGCTGTGACAATGGCGCTGATGTGGCTCATCGGCAAGGTGCTGCCGATCAGGATGGACCCGTACGAAGAGCTGCTGGGCGCTGATCTGTGCGAGCACAAGATACAACACGGGCAGGTTTGTATACATCCTAACAGGGCTGTGACCATGGGGCTACTGTGGATCATCGACAAAGGTGCTGCCGATCAGGATGGACCCCTACGAAGAGCTGCTGGGCGCTGACCTGTGCGAGCACAAGATACGACACGAGCAGGTTTGTATAAATCCTAACAGGGCTGTGACCATGGAGCTTCTGTGGCTCATTGACAAAGTGCTGCCGATTAGGATGGACCCTACGAAGAGCTGTTGGGCGCTGACCTATGCGAGCACAAGATACGACACGGGCAGGTTTGTATACACCTAACAGGGAGGTGACCATGGCATGCTGTGGCTCATTGACAAAGTGCTGCCGATCAGGATGGACCCCTACGAGGAGCTGCTGGGAGCTGACCTGTGCGCGCACAAGATACGACACGCGCAGGTTTGTATACACTAACAGTAGGGCTGTGACCATCGGACTACTGTGGCTTTTTGACAAAGTGCTGCCGATCAGGATGGATCCCTATGAGGAGCTGCTGGGCGCTGACCTGGAGTGCGATTTTTGAAAGTCATTCGGTGAGCTCAGCAGTTGAAAATGTCAAAATTACTATGGAGATATGCGTCTATCTACTGCTGATTAAATCAGCAGTAGAAAGATTAAATCAGCAGTAAAAAGTTATTTTTGACAGTCAAATTTTGACTGTCAAAAATAATACTTCTGGAGTGCGATTATTTAATGTCAAATCAGCAGTAGAAAGATGCGTATCTCCATAGTAATTTTGACATGCTCACCGAATGAGATTCAATAATCGCTCTCCTGTGCGAGCACAAGATACGACACGGGCAGGTTTGTATACGTTTGTACACGTTTGTTTTTTTGTGTGGTGTTTTTTTTATTATGCAAGTTGTTTTTCAATTGGCAATTAAAAATGTAAGTTTGACCTTATCAATTGTTCTATTCTAATTTGACAGGTAGGCGTATCGCGAGCCGTATCAGCCCTCCGGCCTTACCACCGCAGCGATAGTATCGAAGAGGTTGGCGGTATCGGTGTCAACACTGGTCACACTCTCGTCGTGGATAAACTTCGTGAGGTAAAGAAAGCCTTGTCTACATTTGTAGCGTGAAGGCGTATCCCGATCGTATCGTATCGAGTATGTGTATCTCAAGTAGGGACGCCCATTTTTACCATAGTCGTATCTCGTAAAAACGCGTCCACTGTTATATCCAATGAGTAATTTTCATAAAGTCATTAAAAAAGAAAAAGTAATTGCTAATGGCTCGATAGATGGCGTTGACGAGACAGGGGCGAGCAACCTGGCATATAATAAAATACAAATAAAATAGTAAGAATTTGTAAATTTCGTTCTCTGGGCAGTGGGCTCGGTGGTGTAATTGGTTAGCACGTTTCCCCGGTTTGGAAGAGTGCGGGTTCAAGTCCCGCCCGAGACTAAAAATTTTCAATCTTTAATTTGATAAGAATTTGTGTTTTTAAGAAATAAATATTTCGTCAACGGATGCGTCTGACTCAGTGACATGCATTTTTGTTTACTTTTTTAGCCTAAAATTTTCGTCTTCGGACCCCTCTCTGGTCAACGCACATGGCGTTGATGCATCGCCGTTATGTTGAACTACATTTGACTAGCTGTCAGAAAACTCCTCTATGCACAGCAAAACAGAAGATACATCTTTCTTATAACGGTCCACATTTTGATGGTCTTTAAAATACAAATATTTCTTCATTTTAACTTAACTTTAATAGCACCTTAAATTGTTAAATGTTAGTGCTGTGCCTACCTATAATTTAGACACATATGTATATTTGGATCTGCTAGTGATATAAGAAGTGTTTTGTATGTGCCTAGTTGGTAAGCCTTATTAAATAAATAAATAAAATAAAATACTTAGATCTTATAAAATTAAATAATAACGTTATGTTACAGGCCCAAGAAAACTCAAAAAAGAAAGACCAACCACGGACATACACAAACCACGCCTTCACTGAACCACATACAAACATAAGAAACAACGGCTTCTTGAACAAACGCCCTGGCAACCCTGAAAACGATTTGCACCGAGCTATAGACTCTATGGCCCAAGAAATAAGCGGCATGAACGGAAAAGTGAGGTTACCGGAAAAGGGGAAGAAATTTAAGGAGTTAACGGTGACAGAGTTGGAGGAGTTTGGTGAAATGAATGCTAGTCAAGATCGGTTTAGACATCGGTTTCACGATAGTGATTATGTTAGCGATGTGGAAAGGAGCGGTATTAAATGGATAGAATAAACTTTTAGTTTCAATCATAATGTTTTAAAGGGAGCTACATAAGCTCATGCCATTTGTCCCATGGGGTTAGGCAGAGAACACGGACCGCCACACGCTACGACGATTTTAAAGGTAACTATTATGGACAAATTGGCGTAAATTCCGACTGGTTATGTCCGCAGTCAAAAATAACAGCCAAGACCAAGGGGAGCGTGTAATTTCTCTATGGCCAAGACACATAAATAGATAGAGGCCGGACTAGAAAACAAGCTACATACAAGCGGGACACGACATTTTGATCCTTGTAGCAAGGTCATCACTAGGGTCATTACACTCAGTGGTACCGTTTTACTTTAATAGACCCACCGTACCACGGGTATGGCCCAGGGGTACGGTGGGTCTAAGAGTAGCAATGGACTATGATTTTTCGCGAGCCTAGCACCGTTGCGCGCGCTTTAAGAAGCTTGGTTTTTAGTTGATATCTATTCATATGGCCAAGCACATCCGTCATATTTTGTCAAAATGTCCGTCCACTGCGTAGATTTTAAGGCTTCCGCACATTGCAGCGATAATATCAAGCGATAATATCGACAGCGATATCGCGACACCTTACACACTTAACACACTGCAGCGATTCCGCGATTCGCGTCACGCATACGCACACCACTGAATGTAGTAGAAAGAGATTGCGTCAGGTTGCGATAATATCGCGGCAGTGTGTGGGATTGAGCGCGTCCCCATACAAAATGTACTGAGAACAATTATCGCAAAATCGCAGTGTGTAGGATCGAGCGCGACCCCATACAAAATGTACTGAGAACAATTATCGCAAAATCGCAGCGATAATATCGCTGCAATGAGCGGAGGCCTTTACTTTCATTTAGGCGTATCCGCCATATTTGGCCGTATCCGCTTTACCTATAGGAGAGGATTAATCTAAAGCTCTCAAACCCTGGTGTATCACCAGTGATACACCACCAGTTTTTTTAGGTTTACCTATACCCTACACTCCCCTACATCATTGTGCATCTTTTTTTTTTTTTTTTTAATATATTTACTAGCCTGGTAACTAGACCTTTTGGCTAAATCTTAATTTCTTTTTCATTTTCTTCTGTTTACACATTAAAACGTTGGTATTCGACGTTTTGATGGTTCTTTGGAGTTTTTGGAGGCAATCGAAAGACGCAGGAAAAGCAGAGAAGTCCACAGGAAAGAGGTGAACCGACCGCTTTGCCGCGCTAAAATCACGGAACACTTTTCCTGTTTCCGACCCATGCACCATCATATTTCACTGAACTATATATTGTTCACTTGCACGACACTTTGTTACGCAAAACAACACCAATTTTACGAACCAAAACTCACTATAAATAATAAAAATTCGATGAAATATAAGGACTCCAAACGTCAGCTACCAAAGCCCGCCAAAAACTCATCATTGTGTATCAGATAAAATAAATGTTGCCACGTTATCAGAAAACGACCATTGTAGTGGAAACTAGAACTAGTTGTAATCAAGTCAAGTTTTATCAAAATTATGTGTACAAAGCATAGACCTAAGTACTTTTGAATATCAGTTTGGAGTCTGTATAGCTTGGCAAAAAACACAGGTGGTGACAGGTGGAACTAAAATTTTAGTATGGTGGTGTTGCCAGGTTATGCGTGATTTTGACGATCTTGCGTGGAGGCAGCGCCCTCATTTTTTATCACGACTTTTTTGCCAAGCTGTATAATGTGTGCGAAATAAGATATATCTTGTGGTAATTTTAGTAATCGTGTTTTAATTATCTACTTCTTTTACTTGTCTAAACAAGTACTAATACTTAAGCAGGTAAGTCTAGGACCTAGGTAGTTATAATGAAATTCAAATAAACACTGAAACAACAAGATCTTCTTTCATTTGTTGTACAATACCTTACATACAGGTCCCACAGAAATCAGTGGTGGATCGTACAAAACTCCCAGAATTAAATTTGATCCACTGGTGGAGCCTATTAATACATTCAAGTATCATAGGATCCACTGAGCCTAATGGTGGATCACAGTGAACTTCAGCGTCCTATTCAATCCACTGGTGGATCGAGATAGTGGAGCCTACAGGACAGAGGGTACAGTGCGACATAAAAGAGTAGAAAACGGTGACAGCAGGAACTAAATATTTTAGTACAAATTGTAGGTCGGTCTTGCCAGCTTATGCGTGATTTTGACGTTCTTGCGTGGAGGCAGCGCCCTCATTTATTTTCTACTCTTTTATATCGCACTGTAAAAGCTATAAAAAGTGTTGCCTTTATAAATAAGACTTAAAGTTATAGCCTGTAGGATCCCACTGCAGGGCAAAGGCCTCCTCTCACGAATAAGGGTGAGAGGGAGTGGGCCATACTCCACCTCGCGGGCCCAGTGCGTGTTGGTGGAGGCAAGGTAGTGGTCAACTTGCTGTCAGAGAATTTTCAAGCCGCCTCAATAGGCCTCTGACCTGACTTAACGAATAGTTACAACGCCATCTGACGAAACTATCCGAGACCAACTGCTTAACGTGCCTTCTGAAGCACGGAAACGCTCGAGATGAAATACCACTAAACAGTCACCCATCCAAAGACTGACCGGACCTGACGTTGCTTAACTTCGGTGATCGTTGCCAATACCGAAGCTCCACTACGCCAACGAGCTTAAAAGACTCAGGCTGAGATTCAGAGACGATTTGTAAGTCATAGTTCGAACTCCCGTATGTCAAAATCCATACATTTCTACCCTACTTAGCTCGAACTAAGCCAAAAAAAATCGTCTCTGAATCTCGGCCTTAAAACTACGAAAAAACAAACGTTTGTTATGGGGCCCATTCACTGCAGTCCGACGTGTAGGATGCAGACGCAGTTTCATACATTTTGCTAGGTGTTGTAGGACGCCATGCAGGACTGCGACAACATTCACTACCCTTTATAAGCGTCGGAATACAAGGCGGACTGCAGTGAATGGGCCCCTTTACAAAGCTACTAAAAAATGATGCCAGACCATAGAGAAATTACACGCTCCCCTTGGTAGAGATGGTGTAACAAAGTTGCACTGTAGCCACCAATTGTGCACTAGTTTGTACTGCGACCATAGAGAAATGACACGCTCCCCTAAGCTTTTTGTCTCCCCTCGCCCGTCCCTCACCCCCTTTGTCGGCGACATAATTTTCTATAGAAACAAGCCGATATGCCATCTCCTCTTACTCCATGTGCCAGACAAATAAGACTGAAAATAAACTCTTTACAAAGAATTTTTTTTTTTTTTTTTTTTTCAATTTATTTACTAGCCTGGTTACTAGACCTTTTGGCTAAATCTTATTTTATTTTTATATTTCTTCTGTTTTCACATTAAAACGTTGGTATTCGACGTTTTGATGGTTCTTTGGAGTTTTTGGAGACAATCGAAAGACGCAGGAAAAGCAGAGAAGTCCACAGGAAAGAGGTGAACCGACCGCTTTGCCACGCTAAAATCACGGAACACTTTTCCTGTTTACGACCCATGCACCATCATATTTCACTGAACTATATATTGTTCACTTGCACGACACTTTGTTACGCAAAACAACACCAATTTTACGAACCAAAACTCACTATAAACAATAAAAATTCGATGAAATATGAGGACTCCAAACGTCAGCTACCAAAGCCCGCCAAAAACTCCTTTACAAAGAAAGCTACTATAGAATGTTGCCAGATAAATAAAACTTAAAAACAACTGAAAAACAATCTTCTTTTTTACAAACTAAAAATGTTGTCAAATAAATAAGACTGCCTCCGTGGGCTAATGGTTAGAGCATTGGGCTCTTGACACGGAGGTCGTGGGTTCGATTCCCACGGGGGGCACCTAGTGAAATGTCACTTTGTACGTTTTTCCTCAGTTGGTTAGGACATTGCAGGCTGAGTCACCTGATTGTCTGAAAAGAAAGATGATTCCGTGCTTCGGATGGCACGTTAAGCTGTTGGTCCCGGCTACTATCACTGGTGGTAGTAGTCGTTACATAAAAACCACGTCAGAGGCCGTAAGGCGGTTTGAATAAACTCTGACACCAGGGCTTTGCAGCCCACTCGATAAGAAGAAGAAGAATAAGACTTAAAAACCACTGTAATACAAAAACTGTTTATTTAAATATCAATATTATTGAACCAGTGCGAGATCTCGGTGGGTAAAGCCCTGAACCCTATAACGGCCTCTTTGATATCGTCCGCGGGTACGGACAGGGTGTACAACTTGTACTCTTTCTGTACCCTGCTGGCGGTCGAGTCGGCGCCGGAGTCTGAGCGCGTTGGCTATATTATCTCTAATGCTGCTTTTCCACCAGATATGTGCGAGGTAGCGAGGAAACAATCCTCCAATGGCGCGCTCTCTCGATCACGTCATTGGGAAATTGAAGCACTCTCATTGGCCGATTTTTTCCTCGCTCACCGCCTCGATACCTCGCACATCTCTGGTGGAAAACCAGCCTGAGGCTTGCAGACACCCGAAGGGAAGAAAAATAAAACTGAGAAATTAATATGGCTAATTATTTTATTAAAGCTACCATAAATAGTGTTGCTAGATAAATGAGACTTAAAAGCTACTGAAAATATTTCTTTTTTACGAAGTAACTAAAAATGTTGCCGGATAAATAAGACTTAAAATCTACTAAAAACTACTTTTACAAAACTACTAAAATTGTTGCCAGATAGATCAGACTTAAAAACTACTGAAAAACAAACATTTTTACTAAGCTACTAAAATGTTGCCACATAAATAAGATTTAAAAACTACTGTTTTATAAAAACTTTTAGATATCAATATTATTGAACCAGTGCGAGATCTCGGTGGGTAAAGCCCTGAATCCCTTGACGGCCTCCTTGATATCGTCCGCGGGTACGGACAGGGTGTACAACTTGTACTCTTTCTGTACCCTGCTGGCGGTCGAGTCGGCGCCGGAGTCTGAGCGCGTTGGCGATATTATCTCTAACGCTTGCAAGTGCTCGAACGCTTTGAGAATCACTGGACGAGGTACGGATTGCGTCGATGAGTTTGCTGTCGCGAATTTTGTGTATCTGTAAAGAGTTGTAAACTGAGATCATCCATTTTGGTCCAAAAAGTTGAAGTGCCGGCCAAAAAATAAAAATAAAAGCTATATTCTATCAGAACGTGCCCGTCTAAGCATTTATTTTTATGGCACCAAAGCAGTAGGGTACAGTAATACAGGCTTTTAATGAATTGGCGTAATTTCAGTAACCGGCTAGCCGTCAAATTAAATAGACATGTACAAAGCGAGCTTATCTCTGAAGAAAATTCTTTCAGACCCACAACAGAGACATTTATTAATCACGTTAATTAAATTGCGCCATTTAACAAACTGCCTAGCCGTTCAACTAAATGACTAATTTAACCAAAATATACGTACCTATGCAACACCATTTCGAAATTCATCGGCTGCCCGTCCAATATCATCACGCCGTGCATCATGGCTATGACCAGAGACAATTCAAGTATAGACAGAGATTGTAACAATTTCACTCTGTGCTCAGGTGCTATTGTTTTGTCTATGGTTGAAATTAAATCCGCGCTGTCTATGTATGGCTTTGTTGGACATAATTTTGATACTACTTGGAACTGAAAGAAATAAGGCAATTATAATGTATACAGGGTGTAACAAAATACGCTAGTAATACTATGGGACCAACATCGAAATCGCGAATAAAAATCAGCTACATATGGGAGTCAATATTATTGATTATAAACATGTTACAGCCATGTTGTGCTATTTCGAAACAAATTAAAGATTGAAAAGTCCCCTTAAGACGCAACAGATTGAAAATTTCGTAATCTGGGTTGTGGACTCGGTGGTGTAATTGGTTAGCACGTTTCCCCGGTTTGGAAGAGCGTGGGTTCAAGTCCCACCCGAGACAAATTTTTCAATCTTTAATTTGTTTCGATATGGGAGTCAGTCTGGAGTTTTGTATGGAACAGCTGATTTTTTCCCCAGATTTTAATATTCGTCCTGAAATTTCATTTTTGAATCTCATTCGGTGAGCTCAGCATATGAAAATGTCAAAATTACTATGGAGATACGCATCTTTCTACTTTTGACTTGACTTTGACTTTCAAAAATCGCACTCCTGAAGTATGATTTTTGACAGTCGAATCAGCAGTAGAAAGATGCATATCTCCATAGTAATTTTGACATTTTCAACAGCAGAGCTCACCGAATGAGATTCAAAAATCGCACTCCAGTAGAGAAAGTTGTTCAGTTTTATGATCCGTCAGCATATTAAGAAACCGTATATAAAATGATTAAAATATTAGTATTATACAGGGTGAAATTATCATTAGCAACCTTTTAAACTAATCATCAAACTGAACAACTTTTACTATGGGAGCAAAACCATCGGAGCGAAAAAAAAATCTGCTATTCCATACTAAACTGCAATGCCTACTCGACCCAAATGTATTCTCCCATAGTAAAAGTTGTTCAGTTTGATGGGTAGACTCTTAGCTTAACAGGATGCTAATTATATCTATGTCAGCCTGTACACAGATGTGGCCATATTCAAAGGGCCATATTCAGACAAACAAACTGAACAAGTTTTACTATAGAACCATTATAGAACCAATAGCTGAAAAACCCATGATGCCAAGATGGCTTGTAGTTTCCGAGTAACGGATTCGGTCTCGTCATAATGGCGGAGCCAGGGTTTTTGGTGAATATCTCGAAAACTGTTGAGGTAGGTACTTTTTCAGTAAAGTTACCAAATAGTACTAAATACTGGCGATATCATTTTCTAGATATACAGTACGACATAAAAGAGTAGAAAACGGTGACAGTAGGAACTAAATATATAATATTGATATTTAAATAAACAGTTTTTGTATTACAGTGGTTTTTAAGTCTTAGTTATCTGGCAACATTTTTAGTAGCTTTGTAAAAAATATTGTTTTTCAGTTGTTTTTAAGTCTGATCTATCTGGCAACATTTTAGTAGCTTTGTAAAAAAGTTAGTTTTTCAGTAGTTTGTAGTTTTTTAGTACAAATTGTAGGTCGGTCTTGCCAGCTTATGCGTGATTTTGACGTTCTTGCGTGGAGGCAGCGCCCACATTTATTTTCTACTCTTTTATGTCGCACTGTAACTTCCGGCCCCGCCATCTTGACGTTCATAAAAACCCTTCAGTATAAAAAGGACCCTGTATAGGTGATTTTTTATGAAAGCTAATCAATTGGGTATTCTACATCAATAGCCATAAAGCTCAAAACACTTACCAAAACATTCCTAAACACTTGCTCATCAACGCAATAATAACAGAACTTCTCTATAACATCTACTATTCTTTCTTCCTCTGCCAAACTCCTTATATGGGCGTTCCAATCTTCAATGAAATTTGTATCTAATTCCTTAAACTGTAGGTCTACTTTACAACGCTGTAATACCGGTTCTGGTACAGATTTGGTATCTTGGTCTATGTCCATTTGGTCTTCTAAGTTTGCTGTAAGAAAGTGAAATAGATTTTTGAATGATTAGTGAAAATTGTCTCGCTGTATACGAGAGGTATGGATATCCAATTCGGTATGTCAAGTTTTTTTTTGGAGGGCTGAATCGAAAACCATTTCGAGATAATTGTCTCAATAATCATATTTTCTACGTCAAAGATTTTAAAATGAAAGGATTACAAATATTTTAAATAAAATGACGTCGTTTTTCGGTACGCTCAGTGACGTCACTGGCATACCTGTGAACTCCTTGTTAAACATAAAATCAACATGAAATACCCGGCCATTAAGAAAAAAAATACATTCACAATGTCAGAATTTGACATTTGATGTTGCCGTATCTGTTTCCAGCATAGAGTTAGAAAGAGGAGGCACGTTTTATTTTTTTTTAATATAGCAGTAGGTAGTGTTTCTCCATGGAGTTCGAATTATTTTTTCTCCACCATTTTTGCACTTAAAGATTACAGATCAAAATAATTTAAAAATTAAATTTATATTGATAAACTCGATGAATCGCAATAAAAATGAAATAGGTGTCTTAAAATTATGTCTTCTATCCGTAAAAAATATTAAAATTACGACCAAAAAAAACTTGACATACCGAATTATAAAGGGTCCGGATTCGAATCCGCACGGACGACAAGCCATGTACCAATGAGTTTTTCTAACTTATGTACGTAATACAGACTGCTCTCAAACTGTGAAGGAAAACATCGTGAGGAAACCTGAATATGCTGAAGAAGAAATTCTAATGCGTATGTGAAGTCTACCAATCCGCATTGTGCACGCGTGGTGGACTAACGCAAACATACATACAATACACCCTTCTCCTAACCCTGCAGTGGGACGTATAAAGGTGTTTAACTCGCGGACAGAAAAGTTTCATCAAAATAGGTTCAGTAGTTTTTGCGTGATGCGCGAACAAACAAACAAAAAACTAACTTGTCAATAGTTGGCGCTGCACGTCATTTAAATCGCGCTATCGAGTTTTATTTGAGTTTATATGAAGTGAACGGCTACTTTTTTATTCCTCACAAATTTTACGGTTTCATAATAGTTAGTTAAGATAATGTAAAACTAAAGAAATTAGTTAGCAACATTATCAACATTAAAAAAATTAAATTTCTATTTGCTAGAATCCACGATATTTGCAGTGCCAATTTCCGTACAAACTTCTATACCGATTTTCACACTATTTGAGATAAAAATGTCAAAAAAACCTTTTTGAGTTATTACAAAAAATTAGTTGCCAATAGAAACTTCCATGCCAAATTTTAAGTTTACAGTCTTTTCAGTATTGGAGATTTCGTGTTGAGTTAGTGTATGGATTTGCATAGATTCAAGCGTATTTTACACAGCTTGTCCGACAAAAGTACACATTTCTGCCACCCCGGGCGCTGACAGTTCCCATCACCACTTCGCACCATTGAGGTACTATGTTAACTAGATAAGCTACCGAGAAGTAATGTTTTGTAACACTTGTTAGGGTGCACGCGCTCTAACCCACTTAGCCTGTGCCAGGCGCTCGTCGCAGCCTGACGCTCCCAGCACTCGCCCCACACTGCTGATCATGGTGCACTGATTTTGTTCCCGTTGTCTGCTCTATACATAATTACTCAATGCTTCGCACATAGCCACAACGACATACATACATAATAACGAATTGTTACAACGCCTGTGTTTTTACGGTGCCCTCATTTTCCCCCCAAAATTTTTCCAATCTGTAACTCACCTGTAGACTTCTTCCTTCGTTTCTTCTTCCCAACGATGGGCATACTCAGCAAGTTGACGAGCAGGTCCGTGCAGCTCTGCGTGGGCGACTGCTTGCCGTCGTTGGGAAATATAAATATGTGGCGATGAGAGAAGCGAGACTTTACTCTCTTCTCCAGGAGCTCCATGACGTCTATACGGTTTGTTATGCCTGGAAAATAAATGATATGTGTTTGTAGATGCCTTAGAAAAAGTATATGTCTAGAATGAGCCTCACACTTGTCCCGTATAAAACAAAAGGGGCTAACTTTCTTAGGTTGGTGTGCGTGAGGCGCCATACAAATTATGTATGTGTGCGTGTATATGTATAGGGTTTTGGAACCAGTACTGGTTCCTATTTTTTTTGACGCTTTCGTAGCTTTGACTGTCTATCTTGATAATCTAAGGTAGATGCATATAAAGAGTTCTGTTACTGACTGATTGATTACCTGATTGACGGCCTGACTGACCGACGACTGACAAAGCGGTGCGGCAACGTCGCGTCAACCATGAGAAATACTAGGAGAGCGGAGCGGCAACGTCGCATCAACCATGAGGAATAATAGGAGAGCGGAGCGGCAACGTCGCATCAACCATGAGCCACACTGAGAGAGCGGAGCGGCAACGTCACATGATCTTACATGAGCCACACTCGGAGAGCGGAGCGGCAACGTAGCACGCTCTCATATGAGCCACAGTAAGAGAGCGGAACGGCAACGTCACATGAACTATACGTACCTAAGACGCACATAGGAGCCTCCTTACTATGCGTGATATCGAACAAGTTGTACAACAGAGTCTGCGTGCGTCCGCTGTGGCAGAACATGTCGAACTCCTCCAATATGAACAGCATGCTCTCGTTCATACTGTAAGAGCGGCAACGTCGCGTCAACCATGAACAATACGTACCTAAGACGCACATAGGAGCCTCCTTACTATGCGTGATATCGAACAAGTTGTACAACAGAGTCTGCGTGCGTCCGCTGTGGCAGAACATGTCGAACTCCTCCAATATGAACAGCATGCTCTCGTTCATACTGTAAGAGCGGCAACGTCGCGTCAACCATGAACAATACGTACCTAAGACGCACATAGGAGCCTCCTTACTATGCGTGATATCGAACAAGTTGTACAACAGAGTCTGCGTGCGTCCGCTGTGGCAGAACATGTCGAACTCCTCCAATATGAACAGCATGCTCTTGCAGCGTCTGTCTGTCCCGCTCTGCAGGCAGCTGAGGAGGAAGGCGAGGTTCTCGGCGAATGTGCCGAACACTCGGTCGCCTACTGCGTTCTCTAGTTGCATCTGGAATCATAGAATAATTTCTTTATCAGCTCATAGGGTCCTTCTTAATAAAAAGCTGACAGTTTTTTAAGGGGTGATCAGACCTTTAAAATAAAATAAAAAATATCACAGTCGATGCTCCAAACATGATATTTAATTTGAAACCTCTACCCATACCTGTGAAAAAGGGTATGAGAACCCTAACAATTTAATGTTCTATAGGTACATTCGAATTGAGTAGGCATTGCAGTTTAATAATAATAATTAATCAGCGTAAGCGAAATACTTGGCCTATGTGTACAAAATACAAAATATTTTGTAGTCACCATAGGCCAAGTATTTCGCGTAGTCACATACTTCTTCTTATCAAATTCAATCTTCTTCAATTCATTCTTCTTTCATTCTTCTTATCTTATTCAATGTAGTCTTATTTTGATCGAAGACTAAATGTAATGATTATATTCTCTTTGGTACTTACTAAGTAGCGTTATATCTAAAATTACAAAATTTATGTAAAATATTCATTCTTTTTATCAAGCTGTAGCCAAGCTGTAGGCAAGCTGTAGGTACCTAGCTACAAAAGTTAAAAACAACTTTATGAAGAGTTTGTTACATTCTATCCTTTTTATTGGTATGATCTTTGAATAATTATGTTATTTTATGTTACGATTGACACAACCTTTTAAATATATTACATACAGGGCCCTTCTTAATATGCCGACAGTTTTATTAGGGGCTGTCTAGACCATGGAGTAAGAGGAGATGGCATATCGGCTTGTTACTATAGAAAATTATGTCGCCGACAAAGGGGGTGAGGGACGGGTGAGGGGAGACAAAAAGCATTAGGGGAGCGTGTAATTTCTCTATGGTATACAACAACCGCAGTACAAACTAGTGCACAGTTGGTGGTTACTGTGCACACTTTATTACACCATCTCTACCAAGAGGAGCGTGTAATTTCTCTATGGTCTAGACCATCAAACTGAACAACTTTCTCCATGGGACCACCATGGAAATCGCGAAAAAAAAATGGCTGTCCCATACATTTGGCTCGAGTAGGTTTGCAGTTTTTTATGGAGCAGCTGTTTTTTTTTCGTGATTTGAATGTTGGTGTCATAGAAAAAGTTGTTCAGTTTGTAGGTATAATGTTTTGTTCTGTATAATGATCAAAGTTATCGAAAAGTATTACTGTGAAGCTCATCATAACCGTCTCTGCCTTCTGATACTTTATGAACTTATGAAAGAAAAAATTGAGAATTTTATGAAATACTTTTTAGGGTTCCGTACACAAAGGGCTTGTAGCTTTGTAAGTTAATAATCATGTCAAAAAAACGCAAAACTCAAAATGTTTTATTCAAAAATAATATCAGATGGATAGCTTTCTGACGTCATTTTTGACTCTACCACCGCCTCGGAAGTGTTCCGTTGTAGAGAAGATACGGACAGAAACTCTGTGTGGTGGTGTGGTACGGAACCCTTGCAATAAAAAACAGGATCGAACTTGACTGGTTTTTAATAATGTTAACGTGTTTACACAACCACAAAATGAAATAACGTAGCAAATTTACTTACCTACTTTCAGTAAAAAAAGCAAGTAAACATGGTAAAGCATGCGAATAGAAAAGCACGTAATTCTGATAAAACTACAGGACCGATTGTGTTGTCAGCAATAAAAAAGTTGACGAAGAACACCGGTTGGACCGCACGAACTATAGTGAAGTTTGTCAAGATGGATTACGCTGTACCAGACGTCAATATCAGTCGGAAAATTTCTAAGTAAGTATCCTACTAGAGGCTACACCCAGACTGAGTTGTTTGTAACACTCGTATCTAGGCCAATTGTTACAAGCTTACTTAGCCTGTGCCAGGCGCTCGCTGCACCGCCACGTTCCCAGTACCTACGCGCCCCTCACTGCTGATCGTGGTGCACAGATTTTGTTCGCGTTCTCTGCGTTTGTTGTACACATAATTATTCAATGTTAAGTATACAGACAGACCTCCTTTTTATTGCGCCACTCCTCACGGCCCTACGCCAATCTGATCCATGTATGACCCGCAACCCTTACAATGTCGTCTGACCAATGCATAGGTGGTCTTCCCACGGACCTCGTTCCTTCTCTTGGCCACCATTCCGATATTGCCTTGGTCCACCGGGTCTTCTCTTCTAGCCAAATGTCCTGCCCATTCAAAAAAGGAATCATATGCCCAGCAGTGGGTTGATGTGGGCTGATTTGATTGATTGATTGAAATATACAGAGCAGAGCAAAACTAACTGTAAGCTGTTTGCTTTAAAGGGACATAATTCGGAGCGCGCTCCAAACAAAGTCTGGTTATATTTTCAATACTAACCATTTAAAGTCAATGATTTTTTTTAAACTATCTAGAAACTAATCTCTATGCTACAAGCATAAGCATGTTGACAAACTTTTATTAAAATAATAATATACAGTTTCAATCCTATTTTTATGGAAATGTTTGAGGCAATGTAACTTTAAAACTATACATTTAAACGAAAATCTGACAACAAACAAGCATAAGGATTAGATTGTTTCTGAAAAATTTCATTGGCTTTAATTGGTTAGTATTGAAAATATAACCAGATTTCGTTTGTATAGAGCGCGCTCCGAATGACATCCCCTTAAGATCATTTTGAATAGCAAAAATAACTTTAAGCAGGTTGCTATAAAGTTTAAATTGCTGCAGGGCTCTGAGGAGTGGCGTGCGCCTTGGACTCCTCCAGATGGAAAGAGGTCGGTACCGTCTGAACCACAACGTGTCCAGCCTCGCGAAACCTGTCAAGACGCAGGACGTCAGAGGTGAACAGAAACAAATGGATACGAAGGAACGCCCTTTACGAATCCGCAGTAAATCCCCCAAGAGCGGGTCCCGCCTCGTGATACCTGACGAGACACAGGACGCCAAAGGTGAAGAGAAACGAACGCTACCGAAGGAAGGCCCTTTACAATTCCGCTGTAGATCCCCCGAGTCTAGGAATGACGGGAAAAATAATTAAACGTGAAGGTTAAACGTTAAATAATAATTCCAATACTTTTTTTTGTGTTATCAAAATTTTTTTTACTCTCTTTACACGTAATACCAATAACCAGATAAAACAATTTGTTTTATTCAATTTCGAAACGCCTGAACATATAACTAAGCATTGAAAGGTGTCTGTGTATTTGCAGTTTCATCTCATGCGTGAAGCGAAGTTCGTATCTGGCCAAGACGTTCTTTGTAGGCACCGCCCTTACGGACTGTTGGCCCTACCGCTTAGTCCCCCTAGTAGGTCCAACAGGATTTTAAAATCCTCGTGTTTTATTTATAAGTAATTTTTTTTTCTTGCTGATGGGAGCATTTAAAAAATTCAAAATGTACTAGGAGAGCAGACGTGTACAAGAGGTAGAACTTCCATGAGGTCGGAACCTAATGACCTCTTGTACACTTTTGCGCTCCTGGTACATCTCAATGCTCAAACGTTACCTACAAGAAGGTACACATGATGGTCACATACCTACTAGCTAGCTTTCAAAAATATCACTTGTGCACTTTTGCGGCCAGCGTCTTTTCAACCACCACCACGAGCCACGGGGGACCACGAGGATTTTAAAATCCTGTTGGACCTACTAGGGGGACTAAGCGGTAGGGCCAACAGTCCGTAAGGGGCACCGCTTCCACTAAGTTCAACTCAAAGTTCAACCAGTTTAGGGTCCTTTTATAGGATGATATTGATCAGAGAGAGATATCATTGTCATCCTTTTAGACTAAGAAGGAAAAGTATCATTAACCTTTAAACCACAGACTCTACACCCATCAAACTGAACAACTTTTTCCCCTCTGTCCTGTAGGCTCCACTATCTCGATCCACCAGTGGATTGAATAGGACGCTGAAGTTCACTGTGATCCACCATTAGGCTCAGTGGATCCTATGATACTCTCCACCAGTGGATCGAATTTAATTCTGGGAGTTTTGTAAGATCCACCACTGATTTCTGTGGGACCTGTAATATAATCTATAGTACTACCTACACTAATATTACAAAAAAGAAAGATTTGATTTTTTTTATTGATATGAATCCTTATAAGATCACTTCGTTGTCCGTTTGTCTGTGTCTGGCAGTCTGTCTGTGTTTAGGGACTGCAGTTGACCTACAATAATAAAAATCGAAGGTCTCGCAGATCAAGTAAAGTAAAAAATCTGAAAATTGATTTTCGTATTTATATCATCATCACCATCACACACAGCCTATAATATACGTCCGACTACACAGGACACAGGCTTACCTCAGAGAGGGTGTATGCGGTTAGTCCACGCGAGCCCAATACGGATTGGTAACCTACATTTGAGTTATAGAATTAACTATGACGTATGTCCATGTATGGGAGATTTAACTTTTAAAATACTTACATAAGTTTGAGTTTCAATCTGATTTATATTTTCGTTAGAGCAATGGGACGCGCTCGTTGGCGTAGTGGAGCTTCGGTATTGGAAACGATCACCGAAGTTATGCAACGTCAGGTCCGGTCAGTCTTTGGATGGGTGACCGTTTAGTGGTATTTCATCTCGAGCGTTTCCGTGCTTCGGAAGGCACGTTAAGCAGTTGGTCTCGGATAGTTCCGTCAGATGGCGTTGTAACTTTTCGTTAAGCCTAGTCAGAGGCCAGAGAACTTGCCTCCACCAACACGCACTGGGCCCGCGTGGCGGAGTATGGCCCACTCCCTCTCACCCTTATTCGTGAGAGGAGGCCTTTGCCCTGCAGTGGGATTCTACAGGCTATAACTTACAATGGGACTGATTTTGGAAGAAAACTAAAGACAAGTACCTACACGAAAAAAAGGAAAAATCTTGGAAACTAGATCCTGTGTTGGAAGAAATATCGAATCTCTACACATGTTTGTACAGAACCCTTGGTGCGCCGTTTTGCCATCTAAATGTGTAGTTAGAACCTTTAGAACCTAGATTGGAATCGAATTCGATTATAAATCTTAATTTATGATACGACACAATACATACATATTGTCACGGATGCTGCCAAACGTTAATCGTAAAAAGGCATTCACAAATTCAGAGGGTTTGTCAATTAGCTTTGTGGCTCAGCGGTCGGACGTGCGATCCCGAAAGTTCGAGAAGTCCTGGGTTCGAGACCTCACCCCGACGAAAATATTTCTATTGTTCAGGAATGTTCCAGAGGAAAGAGGGAGAAGGAAAATTGGAAAGAATATTTGGAAAGAGACAAAATAACCGTGTCTAGGAATATTCGAGAAAGGGGGAGGAGCTAGAGATAATTAGAAACGTTTGGAAGGAAACAAAGAAATAACGAAATGAAGATCGAAATTCAATATTCTGGAAGATTCTATAGGGCTATATAAGCCGGCAAGTTTGCGGCCACAGGGCAGTACTGAGTTTAACAGTGATAAGCGCGAAACCAAAAGGAAGAAGAGAATAAGTGAAAAGTAACTAGTGAGAAGTAAACAGTGTGTAGTCAAGTGAGTGTGGTGCCGTGTCGTCATAATTGTGACGTGTGTCGTGACGTCGTAGTGGTGACGTGTCGTGACGTCATAGTAGTGACGTAGTGGACGGTGTAAAAGTGGTGTGGTTCCCTGTGAAGAGGACCGTGTAAGGAGAATCTCCGCGTCGAGGACTCCGCGAAGAGGACCCTGCGAGGAGGACCGTGTGTAAGATAAACCCAATAAACTCTGTAAATTTGGACTTGGCGTTTCACTCCAATCCCTGAACCCGTCGCTCGTAACATTTGGTGTCAGAAGTGGGATTGGAGTAGGATGCCACGGGTGCCAAAGGAGTTAAAGGGAGTCGCCACCCGGGCTATGTCAGAAGCGCGACAGGAAGGTGCGGCCCTTGCAACTGAAGTGCAGCGCACTCCGCAGCAGAACCCAGGAAACTTCCTCTATCAAATCCAGTGCATGATGGAGGAACAGGCTCGCCGGCAGGAGGAGCAGGCTCGCCGGCAAGAGGAGCAGGCTCGCCGGCAGGAGGTACAACTGCGCGCAATGAAAGAGGAGCAGGCTCGCCGTCAAGAGGAACAGGCTCGCTGCCAGGAGGAACAGGCGCGCCGTCAGGAAAAGCAGGCTCACCGTCAGGAAGAACAAATGCGCACGATGCAGGAGACGCTTCATAAAGATATTACGAAAGGCTTGCAGCAGGCAGTAGAGAGAGTCGAAGCCGTCGAAGGGAGGTTGGATCGTGTGAAGGGTGAGTTTGAAGGGAGGTTAGATCATGTGAAGGGTGAGTTCGAGGAGAGGTTTGATCGTGTGGAGGGTGAGTTTGCCAAAATCCGGCGAGAGATTGAGCAGAGCAAATCTCATAGACGTGTCGCTGCTGTTTTTGACTCACCCATACAACCAAAAGGTGTCAAAACTCCAGTTTACGATGGACTGACGTCATGGCCCGCCTTTAAGCTACAATTTGAGGCAGCAATGAAGGTTAATGGTTGGGGCAAGGAGGAGGCACAGCCTGCGTTGATATTAGCACTCCAGGGACAGGCTATCACCGTACTGGAAGCCGTAGGTGCTGGCGGAAACCTGACGTTCGACAATCTTTTCGGAGCTCTGGAGGCTAGATTCGGCGATGGACATCTCGAACACGTGTATCGGGCGCGGTTGAAGGAACGTAACCAACATGCTAATGAGAGTCTGCAACAATGGTCCGTGGAGGTAGAGATGCTCGTGCGAAAGGCTTTTCGGTCGTCACCAGCAGTCATCGATGACATGCTCCTGCAGGTCTTTACGGATGGGATACGGGACCCAGAGGTGCGAGCTGCAGTGCGACTTGGGCACCATGTTTCACTCAGGGATGCTGTTACTCATGCATTGGAGGTGGAAGCCGTACGACAGGATCTTCGTTCCGTTTGCCTCAGGGAGATTGGTGTGACTAGAGCATCAGTGCCAGGAAATCGAAGCGTTAATTATGTGTGCTACGAGTGTGGTGAACGAGGGCATATTCGCCGCTCCTGTCCAGAGCGCGCAGGCCGTCGTTATGTGTGCTACGAGTGTGGTCAACGAGGACATATTCGCAGTTCCTGCCCGAAGCGTACAGGCCGTCGGGATATAGGAGTCTCGACTGATGAGCAGCAGGAAAACTGGAGGGCGTTGGCCGGTGATGTTGCAAATATTAAAGTTAAACAAATATTGGACGGAAATAGTCTGTTAGTTGAAGGAGAAGTAAACGGTAGAATCTGTCAACTAACTTTGGATACCGGAGCTTCGAGAACAGTGATCAGTTCTCGACTGTTAAGCGAAATGAAAAGTTATCAGGAAAAACGATTTCTGCAGCAAACCAACCTCCAGTTAACAACAGCTACCGGACAGAGCATACCTGTCAAGGGAGAGTTGGGTGTGTCGATTAAGATCGGGGAAACTCCTTTCAAACATGAGGTGATTGTAGCTGAAATAATGGACGATTGCATCATTGGTTTAGATTTCTTACAAAATCACCAGTGCGATATAGACATGAAAAACGGAGTGCTACGGTGTAACACAGAGGAGGTTCCGATGAAAGGTGGACCATCGGGAAAGGTCTACTGTGTGAGAAGAACAGTTCTCAGGCCTGGATCACAGACCTTGGTACCTGTTGTTTTGTCCAGGAATGACGTTGGGGATGTCGACCTGACTATTGAGAAGGGGAAGGTTGTTGGTCACTGCGAGAAAAATCCTCCTAAGAGACATAAGGCTGAGGGGGATGTAGTGTCGAAAGTTAAGGGAGATTCCAGCAAGGACCTGACTAAGTCACAAGCTGGGAAAGCAAAGAAATTGCTGATTAATATGGGAGATGTAGCGTCAATTCAACAACGACCTAGGCGCATTCCGTTTGTTCGTGAAAGCGAATTGCGGGAGGACATGGTCAACATCTATGAACAACTTCGAGAAGCAGGTCAAAACTCCAGTGACCGTTCGAAGACACGATATGACCGAAAGGCGAACTATACGGGGTTCGAGGAAGAAACATCGGTTTGGCTGCATAATCCAGTCCGGAAGAAAGGGAAGTGCCCGAAGTTACAAGCAAGTTGGGAAGGACCGTATGAGGTAGTGACTAAAATAAACGACGTCACATACCGAATCCGACGATCGCCAAGGAGCCCTTTGAAGATAGTGCACGTTGACCGGTTAGCTCGATATTTCGGCAGTAATGATGCTCGGGACGAGCAGAACTAAGGGAGGGGCAGTGTCACGGATGCTGCCAAACGTTAATCGTAAAAAGGCATTCACAAATTCAGAGGGTTTGTCAATTAGCTTTGTGGCTCAGCGGTCGGACGTGCGATCCCGAAAGTTCGAGAAGTCCTGGGTTCGAGACCTCACCCCGACGAAAATATTTCTATTGTTCAGGAATGTTCCAGAGGAAAGAGGGAGAAGGAAAATTGGAAAGAATATTTGGAAAGAGACAAAATAACCGTGTCTAGGAATATTCGAGAAAGGGGGAGGAGCTAGAGATAATTAGAAACGTTTGGAAGGAAACAAAGAAATAACGAAATGAAGATCGAAATTCAATATTCTGGAAGATTCTATAGGGCTATATAAGCCGGCAAGTTTGCGGCCACAGGGCAGTACTGAGTTTAACAGTGATAAGCGCGAAACCAAAAGGAAGAAGAGAATAAGTGAAAAGTAACTAGTGAGAAGTAAACAGTGTGTAGTCAAGTGAGTGTGGTGCCGTGTCGTCATAATTGTGACGTGTGTCGTGACGTCGTAGTGGTGACGTGTCGTGACGTCATAGTAGTGACGTAGTGGACGGTGTAAAAGTGGTGTGGTTCCCTGTGAAGAGGACCGTGTAAGGAGAATCTCCGCGTCGAGGACTCCGCGAAGAGGACCCTGCGAGGAGGACCGTGTGTAAGATAAACCCAATAAACTCTGTAAATTTGGACTTGGCGTTTCACTCCAATCCCTGAACCCGTCGCTCGTAACAATATATATATTTACATATATTTTACATATTAGTAAAATTGTAAATTACTTATTCAACTATTAAGTAAAGTGCAAAAATACAATATTTCTAAAATGACTTGTCCTCTCTCACTTAATGCATAAAATCGTCCACGCATTTGACACAGCAGTTGACTGCGGCAGGCGCGCGGACCAATAGCCGCCATCGGTTACGCCCGAAACCAATCACCGCGCTTTCCGGTGTACAGCGCATCACAAAAGCGCAGCTTGATTGGCCGGTTTGCATGTATGAGTCTTTCGTTCAAATACTCGAGATAATTTGTCAATGTAGTGAATTGTGGGGTCGAATTTCTCACGCATTTTGCTCACGTTTACGCTTCCTGACTTATTATTTGTTCGTAGGTCATATCGCGTATGTCGTTTCGCGTATGTGTCATTTCGCGTAATCGAAATGTGTTATTATGCGTATTATCCGTAAGTAATAGAAAAAAAAATGGAAAAAAAATTACAAAAGGAAAAAGAAATAAACAGTAAAAGAAAAAAAAGCATAACTATTGCGTGGTATGCGTTGCAATGCCCCCTTTTCTATTGTCTTTCTTCGTTTTTTTTTTTACATTTTTATTTTTTTAACTAAACATATTTATTTTATTTATATATATATATTTATTTACTACTCATTTAAAATATTCAAATGTACCAGGAGAGCAGACGTGTATAAGAGGTCGAACTTCCTTGGAGCATATATTATATAAATTATATTACAGGTCCCACAGAAATCAGTGGTGGATCTTACAAAACTCCCAGAATTAAATTCGATCCACTGGTGGAGACTATTAATACATTCAAGTATCATAGGATCCACTGAGCCTAATGGTGGATCACAGTGAACTTCAGCGTCCTATTCAATCCACTGGTGGATCGAGATAGTGGAGCCTACAGGACAGAGGGACTTTTTCTATGGGAGCAAAACGATCAGAGCAAAAAAAAAGTCAGCTGTCCCATACTGAACTGTACCTGTCACGCTGAAGTTCACTGTAATCCACCATTAGGCCTAGTGGATCCTATGGTACTTGCATGTCTTAATATGCTCCACCAGTGGATCGAACAGAATTCAGGGAGTTTGGTAAGATCCACCACTGATTTCAGTGGAACCTGTGATATAATTTATCCATGGATGCCGAACATACAAACTATGAAAAATATGCGGAGGGGCGCGTGCACATCTGGCGAATAGGCAGCTCGCGCGCAGCTCACGAGCCGCCCCCGAAATGCGCGCATACATTTTAAGGCCAGGATCTTTCAAATCGACCTGTTTTTGGTTGAGTTTTAAGGCATGAATTTAATCCAGAAAAAATATATATGTTGTTGCTCATGAACTTTTCTTTATTATTATTAGGAAGATTATTAGGCCCAAAACACGATAGTTATAACTTCTCTCGATCACAAACACATGCAAAGATGCATTCTAGAAGGAAAATACGTGAAAAACTTCTGAACCCTATTTCTATGATCAAGTCAGGCTTGCATTTAACATATTTCTTGTATGGTAAATGAACGTACAATTTTTCACGACAAACCAGTCTTGTAAATGATGTCCACTTTTTCGAGAAAAACAAAAGTGGTACCGGGGCAGAGGTAACTCCCTGGCGGTACCACATCGACATCATTTTTGGAGGGAAAAGCCGCAACGTACAATTTTATTTTTTAACGTACAATTACGTAATTTTGTAATTTTTTTTTTATATGGGCAAGGTACCTGTTCGGTACTGTGGTACCGCGATGGAGCAACACACGTCCCACTGCAGGGCCTACGCTCAGGGAGGGTATGGGCATTTGTCCACCACCCGTTCCTAATGCGGTTTGGTAGACCTCAAATAAGAAATGATCTAATCTAAACTATTATAAAACTGTAACTGAAGTGTGTCTGTACATTGAAGATATTTACAAAAAAAAGATTACGATATGGTTTTTAGGTATCCCTGACTCGAAATCAACCTTTTTTAGAAATTTTGTTTGTGTGTTTGTTTGTTTGTTTGTTCGCGCATCACGCAAAAAACTACTGAACCGATTTTGATATAACTTTTTTTGTTTGATAGCTTATGATCTGACTTACAATCTGGTATCTAATTTATGCGGACGAAGTCGCGGGAAAACACTAGTAAATAAATAAAACAAGGAAAAGAACCTGCCACCTCAAGCTTTGTTTGTAGTGATTTATACCCAGTCCATTTTTATTCGTGATAACAATCGTGTTATAAACGCGCTATTCGCAAAGAGCTAATAAATACAGATACAATTAATGTATTTTTTTTAAATAAATATAAATTAATGTATAACTAATGTATATTGTAAACTATTTACAAACAGCTCGTCAATAATTATCAAAGGAACTCTACACAAGTACACAATAGTCTTGCCTTACTATCGATTGTTTAATTATCGATACTATCGAAAATATCGATAGAGTATCGATAGTTTCTGTTAGCGCACTTCCGTTTCCCGCCGCACTCTCGCGGTCTGGCAACCCTAGCCGTCATCTTGACAGGACGGGTTTCTTGACATTGCGCCTAAAACGCCTACGCATCGTATATAACCAAATTAATTGCTTTAATTACTGAAAACCATGTTAAATGTCAATAAACGCATAATATTCGCCAAATAATCGATTCATTTCAAGACTCCCATCAAGAAGTAGAAACAATCCCACCAAAATTGGTACTTCGAGACGGATTTAACGTGAAAATTTCGTCGTGATCACAACGTGGCAAGAGACGCAAGATTGGTCGCAAACTCAAGCAAAGGTCGCAAGTCACGTTGTTGGGAGGCCTTTTCTACTAAGTTTTGGGAAATTCAGTCAAGAACATTCATATTTTTCATCTACAAGAAACCGTCACTGGGATCTACGCAGTCTTTAAAAAGCGTGACCAGAAACATCTGCAATTATCATTCGTCGTGTCGGATTCTACGTGGCCTTTATGATCGAGATCCACCGGCAATAAAAGCATACTTACAACGAAGCGTACCTACTACCTACTTAATACCTATCTAGCGTACCATACCTATCTACACAGGCATTACATTGTGAGTTCTTTCCATTATTATTTCCTTGGTACCATTCCCATTCAAAAGCATTATCCCATCAAATCAATCGCATTAAACCAATCAGATTCATCTGAAAGGTAACCTCTAACATTGCCGGTTATTCTGTTTTTAAAGCTGAATTGCCTTTATTTCACCTCACGTCTAACACATATTCTAGAGATACGCATGTGCGTACAACCTGGTGGTTTGTAGCTGACCAGATAGGTTACTGCACCGCGCATTGGTCATTGTGCTGCTCACCAGCTGTTTTGCCTATACTGCCTGCGACTCTGCTCGCTGCTTGCCAGTTCTGCACGCTTAATAATTTAAGTATTTCTTGTTATCACATTTTCTATTTGTCTATTCATTTTGAGAGTTTATTCCCTCTTGCACATCCATCAAAATAACTACAATGGAAACAAACATAAAAGAATTGAAGAAAAAGCGTGCTTCATACAAGTCAAAGCTTAGTCAATTTCGAAATCATCTTAACATACTTAGCACCTGCGAAAAGCCTAGCAGCACGCAACTAAAAGAACTTTCGCTACGAGTGGGTAAAATTGAAGAATGCTATAAAGATTATGATTCGTTGCAGTTGCAAATCGAGTGCTTGTCTGAAATTCCAGATGCTGAATGTCAAATAGAATACAAAGAACGAGAGGAATTTGAGTCAGTGTACTTCGAGACTGTTGCCAGAGCTCGAGAGTTGTTGACCCGGCTGGACTCTGCGCGCCCAAATGATGAGGAGCCTCCTGAATCAGGTTCTGTCAGCACAGCAGGTAGACCAAACTTAGACATAAAATTACCCACTATAAACTTACCTACCTTTTCTGGCCGGTACGATAACTGGATTGAGTTTCACGATACATATGTTTCTCTCATTCATTCAAATGATAGTATTCCGAAAATAACCAAATTCCACTACTTGCGCTCTGCCCTAAAGGAAAAAGCTGCAAATGTCATAGTTTCCTTAGACTTTTCCTCTGAAAACTATGATGTTGCATGGCAATTGTTGTGTGAACGCTATCAAAATAACAAACTTCTTATTGAAAATCATATTCAAGCATTGTTTGATGTTGAACATACAACAAAGGAATCTTCAGTTGCATTAAGAAATTTAATAGATACGATTAATAAAAATCTAAGATCACTTAAATCACTAGGTACTGACACACAAAATTGGGACTTGCTTATAATTCATATGATGTCTACTAAATTAGATCCTGTTACAAGTAGAAACTGGAAGGAATATATTAACTCTTCCACGACTGCAGGGACATTAGAGACCTTTCTAAATTTCATAAAAAATCGTGCAGAGTTATTAGAGACTTTAGATAATTCCCATAATAGACGCAGATACAACGATCAACCTACGGCTCGACCACGAACATTTGTTGTCAATCCCAACGCACAGCCACAATCGTTCACATGTCCTTATTGTAAGGAAGGTCATGCTATCTATCAATGCGCCAAATTTAAATCACTATCTATTGAAGCAAAAATAAACAAAGCGAACCAACTAAAATTATGTATCAACTGCTTACGTCGCGGTCATGAACCCAAAACCTGTAGGTTTGGGTCATGTAAAATCTGTTCAAAACTACACAACACTATACTACACACTGACGAGCCATTGCCTCATAAGCAGTTAAGTATCACAGGTCCAGACGATAACTGTGTAGTATTGGCAGCCAATGGTGATGGTGAAACCCTTGCGATTGAAGGTCCTAAGCCTAAGGAGATACGCACATCAAATGATGTTGACGTCACATTATCGTCTACTCATCATAGCTGTGTTCTCTTGTCTACAGCATTAATTGATATTATAGGTCATGATGGAAAAAAGCATACAGTACGCGCCCTACTTGATAACGGCAGTACGTCAAGTTTCATAACAGAAAAACTTTGCAATACATTGAAGTTGACAGTACAGTCAACCTCAACTTCAGTCGAGGGCTTAAATCGCAAGTCCTTACGCATAACTCAACGCTCAAATTTGACTATATCTTCACGCACTGAAACATATACATCAAACATCAGCTGCTTTGTTGTACCACAAATTACTCAATTACTACCTACCACACGATTTGACATTTCACCTTTGAACATCCCCACAACCATAAAATTAGCTGATCCAACATTTCATACACCATCTGAAATAGACATTTTATTGAGCGCAGAAATATTCTGGAATGTTTTAGGCCATGAACGCATACCGTTGGGCAAGAATAAGCCGATACTGACTGAAACAAAATTAGGATGGTTGGTTTCTGGTGTTATGCACACACAACATTCATCACACCTTAATACAGTCCACTGCCATTTCTTGAGCGATACACATTTACAGCATCAGCTTGATAGATTTTTTGAATTGGAATCAGTATCATCACCTCGTAAAATTACAAAGGATGAAAATGAATGCGAGCAACATTTCTTAAAAACTACAACACGCGATGAAGATGGTCGTTTTGTTGTAAAAATTCCCTTACAGCAATCACCCGATGCACTAGGTGATTCTTATAATCAAGCTTTAAATCGATTTTTGTCTTTAGAGCGCAGATTCAAACGTGATCCAATTTTTAAAGAAAAATATTGTGAATTCATACAGGAATACATTGATCTAGGCCACATGTCTTTAAACAATTCTTCTAATAGAGACAACCACTCATATTACTTACCTCATCATGGTATTATCAAGGATAGTCTCACGACTCAACTGAGAGTTGTGTTTGATGCATCCGCACCAACCTCATCGGGTCTTTCTTTCAACAACATACAACATGTAGGACCAACTGTGCAGGATGACTTGATTGATATTCTTACTCGATTTAGACAGCACAAATATGTTGTCACTGCAGACTGTGCCAAAATGTACCGCTGCGTAAATGTTGCAGAAGAACAACGGTCTTTGCAACAAATCCTTTGGCGTTTCGATCCTACTCAAAAATTAGAACAATATAAACTAAACACAGTCACATACGGAACGGCTTCGGCCCCGTACCTTGCCACACGTTGTCTTACACAGTTGGGCCATGAATGTTCCGACATTTTGGTGCGCGAAACAATATTACGCGACTTTTATGTTGACGATTTTTTGAGCGGCCATGATTCAGAAACGCAACTTTTACAGATTTGCCAAGGAGCAATCACTCAGCTTAAACAAGGTCAGTTCTATTTAAGAAAATGGCGTTCAAATAATCCACGACTGTTAGACGACATACATGGACGTGATAATGATGATGGTTTGCTCAAGCTAACCAATGATGATCATGCAAAAACATTAGGACTTCGATGGTCGTGTAAGTCGGACGACTTACTATATTCCGTAAATATTAAATCATCTCATAACAGTCCGAGCAAACGATCTATATTGTCAACTGTAGGTCAAGTATTCGACCCATTAGGACTTATTAATCATTGTATCTTACAAGCGAAAATTATTTTACAAAAGATCTGGGCTGCTAAAATTTCGTGGGACGAAAATTTACCACCTGAAATTAATGAGAAATGGACAAAATTCTTAAAATCCCTTTCACAGTTAAAGGAGATCACGATTCCGCGTAGAGTGCTAGGTGATACGCCGACACTCATTGAAATTCACACATTCAGTGACGCTTCCTTACATGCATATAGTGCATGTGTATATTTACGATCTGTATCCGCAGGCGGCAGAGCAGTTGTGCATCTAGTTATGGCAAAAAGTAAGGTAGCGCCGCTGAAGGGTATGACTACACCTAGATTGGAGCTCTGTGGGGCTCTGTTGGCTGTTCGTTTGGCAGCAAAGGTGAAAGGGGCTTTAAGACTTCAAATTAACAGCTGGAAGTTCTGGTGCGACTCAACTGTAGTTTTGGGCTGGATAAGAACACCCAAGTCAAGTTTGAAATCATTTGTTTGCAATAGGATTAACGAGATCACTGATACCACTGACGCTGAAGCTTGGCAGTATGTGCCTACCAACTTGAATCCCGCCGATATTGGGTCTAGGGGTTGTACTGCTTCTCAGTTGAAGAGTTCCAATCTGTGGTGGTCAGGTCCACAATTTTTGACACAACCAGAGTCGCACTGGCCTAAACAACCAACTCACACATCCACTGACTTACCAGAGACTAAGGCTCAATGTAACTTCACTAATGAAGAAATTGGGGTCACTGCCGTTTGAACGACAGTTGTTTAGCAATTTTTAAAAAAATACACAACGTTCTAAAAATGAGTCGTTTCACAAATCATCATTTAGTAGGAATAGGTTTCACAAACCATTTATTTAATTTTGTGATCAGTTGTCAAATTGTCACATTGCAACATTTCATTCTCAAGACACTTCGATACGAAACTATGTTATTTAAACATTCATCTTTTGTTAGAAACTCGTTTTATATTTTATTGTTTGATCAGCAAATTACTAAATATAACAACGTTTTACAAATATCGATGATCACATTATTTCTTTTCACAAAACCGAACCAGAGCACCCCTCTTCCACGCAGTCTTGTCTGTACATGCATGTGCATGCTTGCTTGCATGTTGCATGCTTGCTTGCTTGCTGCATGCCTGTGTGCATGCTTGCTTGCATCTTTGCATGTGTGCTTGCTTGCTTGTTTGCTTGTCTGCATGTTAGGGGGTGCAGGGGGGCTGCGCCCCCCGCTCGGGGGGTGCGGGGGGCGGAAGCCCCCTGCCTGAGAAAAACATATTGGAGCTCTTCGAATTCTAGGTTAGGTTAGGTTAGAACATGTATAACACTTAGCGGAGCGAGCGAAGCGAGCGGAGCATCAACATGCTTGCTTGCATGTGCATGCCTGCTTGCATGCTGCATGCTTGCTTGCTTGCTGCATGCTTGTGTGTCTGCATGCTTGTGTGCATGCTTGCTTGCATCATTGCTTGAGTGCATGCCTATTTGCTTGTTGCTTAGGGGGCAGAACGGTAACATCAAAACTGTAGGTTAATGGTTAGACTAGGTTAGGTTAGTTAGTATGTCATGCTGCATTTTCTCGTATACGTATGCTTGGTTTAGCGTGCATGTATGTTTTATGCAAGAAGCACCATGAAAGACGGGTGTTACACGCTCATTCTCGCGTCAGTCTGGTCCATCAATCTAGCCACGTCAGACCTAGAACGATCGTCAGACTGCCGAACATTATTAAAATATTTGAAATTAAAGTTTAAAATGAAGTTGCAGCAAGTTTAGTAGATGAATTTTAAAAATGGTAAAAATTCAAATAACGTTTTGTGATATAAAAAATGATTTATCGTTGTTTGCTAAATAATTCATTTGGTAAATAAGATTGTTGTCGCATAACTGATGTTGAAATGTTGTTTTAACTATAAACATAATATAATTCAATGCATTTGCTAAATGACTACTTTCGATAAGTAAATATGTGTATGAACACCTTTGTTAAATCACTAGTTTGTGAAATGAAACATTGTTAAACGTTGCTTGAGAAGTGATATTTTGCTTATTGATTGTGTGTTAAACATTAGTGAACCAAGAAATTGACTTTAGTCATAAATTTTCAAATTTTAACAAATTACAACGCGTTACAGCATACTTACTTCGCTTCTTGCACAATTGTCGTCATCCACACACAAAATTTACTGCACATTTAAAGCTTTTTGAATTAACTTCCGCTATCACTACACTATCCAAAATTGTCCAAAAAACCGCATTTCCGAATGAGTACAAAAACTTATTGACTAAACAGCAGCTGCCTAATAAAACTCCATTACTCAACTTAAATCCGTTCATGTCACATGAAAATGTAATTAGAGTTGGTGGTAGACTGTCAAATACAAATTACAATTATGATACTAAGCACCCCATTCTCCTACACCATTCGCATCACATCACCAAACTATTGGTTGAACAATACCACAGGGTATCAATGCATGCAGGACCTCAACTTTTGCTAGCCATTGTTAGACATAAATATTGGATAATAGGTGGTCGCAACCTAGCTCGAAAAATTACACACGAATGTCATACTTGCTGCAGGTTTACAGGCAAATCTATTCAACCTATAATGGCAGACCTGCCTAAAGAACGCCTCCAATGGGAGTATCCATTTACCAATACCGCTATAGATTACGCCGGCCCAATCCTTATCGCCAACAGAAAAGGTAGAGGTTGCACGTTAATTAAATCGTACATTTGTGTTTTCGTCTGCTTGGCTGTGAGGGCAGCGCATGTTGAACTAGTTACCGATTTGAGCACTCAAGCTTTCATCGATGCCTTAAGTCGTTTCATCGCGCGCAGAGGTCGGCCTGCCAACATATACTCTGATAATGGGACAAATTTTGTCGGGGCTTATAATGAACTCTCGAAGTTTCTTCGATCAAAATGTGATGATATAAGTGCGTACGCGGCAGAACAGGCAATCAACTTCACATTCTCTCCTGCTTATAGCCCCCATTTTAACGGCTTAGCCGAAGGGTGTGTAAAGTCAATTAAATTTCACTTAAAAAGAGTTTTGTCTTCAGCTCATTTGACGTATGAAGAGTTAAATACCGTTTTGATACAAATAGAAGGGATTTTCAATTCCCGACCTATCACCCCACTATCCTCTGATCCCAATGATTTACTGCCGCTCACACCTTCCCACTTTCTAATAGGACGAACAATATCAATGTTGCCTACAACGCAGGTAGATGCAGAAGAAAAAGCACAGATTTGCACATTACCACGGTACCAAAGAGCTAGAGCCCTAGCCACTCATTTTTGGAATAGGTACTACACAGAATACATTTCCGAACTACAAAAACGAACAAAATGGAAACGCGGAGACGGAGGAAAATTACAGCTTGGAGACATGGTGGTGGTGAAAGATGACCGCCTCCCACCTAACCGCTGGCTGCTCGGCCGCATCATTCATCTTCACACCGGCGCTGATGGCATAGCTCGCGTCGCTGAAGTTAAGACTTCGTCCGGAACGCGTATATGGAAAAGCTACTTCAGTACGTCCCCACAGGCTAAGACGAACTGAGTTAGCATTTCCAAACGGTAAATACGCGTAAATGCTGCTTCAGTACGTCTCAGACGGTGACGTACTGCCGTAGGGTTTCCAAGTTAATACGCTTTTAAATGTTCCGGAAACCCTCATCCTATTCGTCCAGCTTGAGTGACGTACTGGCGTAGGATTGCTAGTACTTAGCGCACAACTTATTCATAGAAAAAGCTAACTCGATACGTCTCTCTAACATCTACTTTATGCAGATATTGCTATCACTCTCATGCATGCAGCATATTATCAAATATTTTTATCTTAGTTTTTGCGAGCCGATCACTCTAGTTTTATCTAAAATCTACTTTAATGCAAAATTGGGAAAGAAAACAGTGCAAAAACGTATCCTAAATAGAATGTATTTTTTTAATGTTTTTGATTAAATACTAGTAAAATGGACGAAGACTATATATAAAAAAATTACTTAGTTCGTTAACTGATTATCAAATATTGAATTTAGACAAAGCGATGAAAACAACTTAATTATAGCGTTTAATATTAAAAATAATGAACCTTGTGCATTCATTATTAATAATCAGATTTAATCTGATTAGAATTCTACTTTAACGATTAAACTCTTTTGTCATGCACTATACTTGCTGTATCTTCTAACGTGAAACCTATACTAATTCTTAACCTGCTATACACAACTAGTTCTGAATTACTAAAATACTTTAAGGGTGTATTCAGACCATGAATCAAAACAACTTTCCCTAAGGAACATGCGTCGAAAAACGAGATTTTTTTTTAATCTTCCATAGAAAATCGATCGGTCGATCCGCAATTTTGCATGGAAGGTCCAAAAAATTTTCTCGTTTTTCAACCTATGTTCCATAGGGAAAGTAGTTTAGATTAATGGTCTGAAAACGAAGCCTTTTGCCTCTTAAAGTTATGTTGGTAATTAAAAACTAGTGGTTCA
Source organism: Agonopterix heracliana (assembly GCA_963693445.1). Lineage (NCBI taxonomy): Eukaryota > Metazoa > Arthropoda > Insecta > Lepidoptera > Depressariidae > Agonopterix > Agonopterix heracliana. The sequence goes on from OY856334.1 coordinate 3,319,184, forward strand.
TAGTATCAGTTTCACCATGACGAACTGAATTAGGATAACCCCTACTTTTTGCCGCGTATATTACTGGAAAGCCTACTGCAGTATGTCACTCTCTGAGACCTACTGAAGCAGCATAACCCTTACTTTTTGCCGCGTATATGACTGGAAACCCTACTGCGGTATGTCACTCTCTGAGACGTACTGAAGTAGCATTTACGCGTGTTTACCGTTTGGAAATGCTAACTCAGTTCGTCTTAGCCGGTGGGGACGTACTGAAGTAGCTTTTCCATATACGCGTCCGGAACCCTAAGGAGAGCATATAACAGGCTCTGTCTCCTGCCATCATCCAATTCCTTGGAACAGGACGTTCCAACCCGGGGAGCTTGTTAGCGCACTTCCGTTTCCCGCCGCACTCTCGCGGTCTGGCAACCCTAGCCGTCATCTTGACAGGACGGGTTTCTTGACATTGCGCCTAAAACGCCTACGCATCGTATATAACCAAATTAATTGCTTTAATTACTGAAAACCATGTTAAATGTCAATAAACGCATAATATTCGCCAAATAATCGATTCATTTCAAGACTCCCATCAAGAAGTAGAAACAATCCCACCATTTCACCGTTTCACTATTGTAGGTACACAAGGATACTCTCAAGGTACGGAACGATCCCGGTTGTTTTATAACCTCAAATTTTGACATTGACAGTAATATGGGGCTTCTAGGGCTTCTATCGTTTCCAAATACAATAAAAACTCATCTTCCATGCTAGCGAATCAAAAAGTGAATAAAAACAATTTGAAAAAACCTAACTTTTATTCAAAACGAGCGAAAAGTCAAGTAACCACAGATAATCAAAACGTCAGAGTGTTTTTTAACCATCTAATTTGATGGTTAAAAGTTGCAACCCGTCAAAGGTTCTGAACGGTTGAGTTGTGACAACCGAGTTGCAAGTGCGTTTTTTCACCGAGGCTCTGAACGGTGTTAGTGCGAAAAGTTGCACTCGGAGTGCACTCTGGGCGTAGGTTCTGAACGCACCCCTGCATACTTCTTCTTATCATGTGGGCAGCAAGTGAAATTATCAAAATCTAGCCCGGACTTGTAAAATGATTTCAGGACTTAATGATGTGTCAATCTTCTTCATACAAAATAATTCAAATGAGCTGTCGGATAAGCTAACGAGAACTTATCCAAAAGTGGTGAAACAGGCCCTTAATCTAATTAGTTGGCGAAACTGAACCACTGAAAGAAGAAAAAAAAAGCCTGACCAGGAAAATAAAAAACCTGGATTGGGGGCGTTGCAATCGACTGTCACCTTTAATGTTAGTGTTCTAAGTACAAAAATTTGTTCCAATGATTTTCCGCAACATGGCGAGGTTTTTTATATTTCTGGTCAGGCTATATATAGAATTCGAGTAATAGCTATAGTAATTATGAAAAAAAAGCTGCACTTTGTGATGGAAGCAAGCCGCTTTGCATAGTGATAGAAGGGATCAAAATAAGCGATTTGACCCGCAGCAGCGCAACTTTCATCCCTTAGGAACACAGATGGCGCCACTTCTTTACATGAAACTTCGAAAAATTCTACAAGCCTGACGGCTTCACCGATTTCATTCATTAAGGTGTCTATCGAAAGAACATTTATTAATAAATGATAAAAAAAATTAAAAAGCAGAAAATCCATAATGGCTGTAAAAAGCCATGCATTTTTGTAAATTTTTCAAAGTTATTTTTCAGTTTTTTCTTAATAATATTTAAAAAATGTATGAATTGGGTATATTTTTAATTATTCACATTGTTAATAAATCAATAACACGTCTAATGAAAAAAACTGCATGTCAATATCTTTAATAGTTAGGAAAATATTTAAGATTTCATAAGCAGGCACGGTGCGCCCCAGTCATAGTAATTATGAAAAAAATACAAAATTTTGTGATGGAAGCAAGCCGTTTTGCACAGTGATAGAACAGACCAAAATAAGCAATTTTACCCGTGGCAGTGAAACATTCATTCTTTAGGATCACAGATGGCGCCACATATTTTAACAATCTTTTAAAAGTTACAGAAACTAAACGGCTAAGCCGATTTTAATTATTTAAGTGTCAAACGGTTCGTATTATTAAGTTTCAACTTAAAAAAATAATAAGTCAAATATTTTTAAAAATTAAGTGCAAAAATAAATAAAATATGTACAAAAAATTAAAAATTACTTACAAGTTTTCAATAAACTACGTTGAACAATGTATGTATGTATGTTGTATGTGTGTATTTTTTATTTGAGACTGATCTATTTCGAATCTAAAATAAAGACTGCATCAAAATCGGTTTAGTAGTTTTGTAGATATTAGCTTAGATCAAATAAAGTTAATGGATAGGCCTTACGCGAACATTTCAAACCAGAAAAATGAGGCAAAACAAATGAAATGTATAGGTACTTCAAATTTGTATGCAAGCCCTAGATTTGACAGATAATGGCGCTATATGGACCAAGTGCACCAGTAGTTTGCTTCAACTTACCGCGCTTTAGGCCTATCCATTAATTTTATTTTGATCTAAGGATATTAGGTATTTCTGTCGATAAATGTCCGCTGCTAGACATAGGCCTCCTGCAAAGATAGCCACAACAGAGCCGGTTCTGCTCTACCCTCATCCAACGAGTGTCCACTACCTTCACCGGATCGGCGGTCCACCTTGTGGAGGCCGCACGATACACTTTCCGGTACGCGGCTGCGCGGTTGCCACTCAAGAATTCTTCGGTCCCATCTGCCAGCCAGCCGTTCTGCAAGCAATATGCCCAGCCCATTGCCACTCTAGTTAGCAATTCTTTATTGTGTCGACTTAATTTCTGATTCGATTTCGGAGGTTTGCCCTTTCGTTGACTTTCAGCCTTTAAACTATGCCTTCATTTAGTGATAGACCACGTAACAGCATAATTTATTATAATACATTTGTATAACATTTCAAAATATATCTAGGTACTTACGTTTGATTCCCACAACCGCTTTTACAGAATATTTTGAACTGCAGGGTGCAACGCAGGTCGACGTTTCGGCAACTACAGCGCATTGTGTCCGCCGCAGCCTGATTTACGAGCGCATTGGTCGAAGAATTTTTGCAATATAATAGTTCCCATCCCATGTCTATCTTTTTACGATGTTGTAACAAGACCTCCTAAGGTTGATGGACTCCACAATGGCCAAAAGTTACTGCGATTTGGTCAGAACTATCCCTCTTCGACTAATACACTTGTAGGTAAATCAGGCTCCGACGACCATTGTATATTTTGACTATTGTGGAGTCCGTACATCTTAGGAGGTCTTGTTACATCCCTAAAATAAAAATATAGACATATTATGGGAACTATTAAATAGAAAACATTCTTCAACCAATGCGCTTATACATCAAGCTGTGACGGACACAATGCGCTGTGGTTGCCGACGCGTCGACATAGCTTCCGCCCTGTAGTGTAAAAAAATCCTGCAAAGGTGGCTGTGGAAATTATACGTAAGTAAATAGATATGTTTTGAAATGCTATACTAATATACTTAATACAATAAATTATGCTGTTACGTCGTCGCTAACAAAATTAAGGCCAAGTAAAAATGCTGTAAGTCACTCGGAGGGCAATGCACAGAGCTAGATTGTCCCTGCGTGATCGAATAAGAAATAAAGAGATCCGCAAGGTAACCCGGGTAGCCGACAGCCGACAACCCAACACAACCCGGAGAATTGCTAACTAAAGTAGCAATGGGCTGGGCCACATTACTCGCAGTACGGATGGGCGAATGGGCTGAAAAGTTCACGAGTGGCGACCACGCAGCCGCGTACCGGAAAGCGTACCGTGGGTAGGCCTCCAAAAGCTAGACAGACGATCCGGTGAAGGTAGAGGACACTCGTTGGATGAGGGTAGTGCAGAACCAGCCCTGTTGTGGCGATCCTTGCAGGAGGCCTATGTCTAGTTATCGGCAGACATTACAAATATCTACAAAGCTACTAAACCGATTTCGATGCAGTTTTCATTTTTAGATTCGAAATAGAATGTCTAAAATAAAAAATACAAACTTCATACATTATTCAACGTAGTTTAGTGAAAACATGTAAGTAATTTTTAATTTTTCGTACATACAAATTTTTTTTTGCACTTAATTTTTAAAAATATTTGACTTATTATTTTTTTATGTTGAAACTTAATAATACGAACCGTTTGACACTTAAATAATTCAAATCGGCGTAGCCGTTTAGTTTCTGTAACTTTTAAAAGATTGTTAATATGTGGCGCCATCTGTGATCCTAAAGAATGAATGTTTCACTGCCACGGGTAAAATTGCTTATTTTGGTCCGTTCTATCACTGTGCATAACGGCTTGCTTCCATCACAAAATTCTGTATTTTTTTCATAATTACTATGACTGGGGCGCACCGTGCCTGCTTATGAAATCTTAAATATTTTCCTAACTATTAAAGATATTGACATGCAGTTTTTTTCATTAGACGTGTTATTGATTTATTAAGAATGTGAATAATTAAAAATATACCCAATTCATACATTTTTTAAATATTATTAAGAAAAAACTAAAAAATAACTTTGAAAAATTTACAAAAATGCATGGCTTTTTACAGCCATTATGGATTTTATACTTTTTAATTTTTTTTATCATTTATTAATAAATGTTCTTTCGATAGACACCTTAATGAATGAAATCGGTGAAGCCGTCAGGCTTGTAGAATTTTTTGAAGTTTCATGTAAAGAAGTGGCGCCATCTGTGTTCCTAAGGGATGAAAGTTGCGCTGCTGCGGGTCAAATCGCTTATTTTGATCCCTTCTATCACTATGCAAAGCGGCTTGCTTCCATCACAAAGTGCAGCTTTTCCTTAAAATATCTCCATAATAACTAGGACTATAATACAATTTGCAGTTAGTCACATATTTCAAATAAACTTATATAAAAATCTGTGTTTGTTTGTTATTACTTCGGTCCTACTTCCTATGCCGAGTCGCGTGGCAAGAGGGCTCTCGAGTGGACGTCAATTCGTTCGGCTCGCGATTTAAGTGGCCACGCGGCTCCGCCATTTTGTGAATTCTTTTGCATTTTAACCTTAAAACAATCACTTGAGACTATAAACTACTTACATTGGCAAAACTGCCACTCTAGACTTAATTAATACTACTGATCATTTTCATATGTATACTCTCCACATAAGAAGTTGGCTGAATTGTGATAACACATCGGATGCCATTAAACAAAAATTGAAATGAAATTACTTCCTATACCATTCATCCGATTGCGATTTTATTGTGCTGAACTGAAATCTGATAAAGATGGTTTCCAACGGATGCCAGCGCCCGCGGCATGATGGTGCGATAAAACGCTATCGCGCCCTAGCTCCCTTTCTTTTTGCGCGCGAACGAACAAGTTAGCAGGCGCAATAAAAAGTTTATCGAGGTACTATGCCGCGGGCGCAGATGCAGCTAAATAATGTTATAAAATGCATACCTGAGCAGTAATAGCTTTAAGTGATATCTTGTCATCGTGATGCACCAGCCCGTTCAGCTTCACAACGATGCAGTCGCTCGTCAGATCCACCTCCGACGACAGTTGGCTCAGCACTGAGTTTATTAACTGAAACATTATGGTTAAATGTTACAAAATATAAATCCAACAGAAGTATTCCAATTTGGGGTGCAAAGAATTTCATTAGCCATCCAAAGGGGCAATTTACGAGTAGATAGCATTTTTGGGGACTGTTTAGGACATTTGACCAGGGTTACACATAGGGTTGCCAACATAGAGGTAAGTGGATACTTACCTCTATGGTTGCCAACCTTTGGGCAACCTTTAAGGAAATTTGCAAACAAGATGCGAGACATGGATAAAAAAAGCGGGACCCAGCTGACACAAAGTATAAGACGGCGAAAAAATTGGTTTTCCTTCAATCACTTTTGTTTCGATTATGATAAGTACAACTATAACTAGGGATCTGAGTCTGAGTCCACTTCTTACGAGTCAACTGAGCTAACAACTATTTCTTGGCTATAAAGGTTAGCCAGAAAATGGGACTATAGGCGTCCCACACACACCTCTTGCGGGACAGTTGGCAACCATAGTTAGACAGGGCAGGGTCTTTTGTTTATTGGTAAACGTATATAACAACGGATCGCAATGCAGCGGAAAATGCGTTCTTCGCACACTCACGCAACTCATTTACGGATTTTTAGTTTGACAGAGGAAAATGTAGTCAATTGCGTATTCCTGTCTCGCTCGCACATGCTTACCTTTCTATTCATTTTGTATTTAATGATAGCTAAGTGTTTGATAGATGTGGCTTCGTCTTTATAGGGTAGACAGACTTCCAGTCATAAGTCGCTTAATACAATGATTTCAGCTACATATATTTTTTTTGGCCGTTTTTAGTAAGCCCCGTATTTGATCAATAAACGTTCATCTCCATTTTGATTATTTATAATTTTATACAGGGTGGATTTTTGAGACGGGGCAGTAGGGGCAGGTACCTTAACCGTTGTAGCTACAGCAAAACATTCTTAAGAGACTGTCATTACGAACTGCATTCACAGATTTTCACAGAAAAATGTACAATCGGCAAGATAAATGACCTTGACATTGACCATTTTAAAACTTTTTTTGATGCTAAACAATCCTGTTTCTTTTAATCATCAATAAACTCTATAGGACTGACCAAGGTTTGAGTACTAGAAATGTCTGAAATTCCAAAAAACTTTTCTCATACATTTTGTATGAAATGATACTCCAACTTACTTTTATACTCAACCAAACTTTTTACTGTGGATAAACTGGCCGCTAAAATAAAGACAAGAATACGATTTTTTTAAAGTAACTCATTCAAAATCATGATAGAATGATGCATAATCTCCATAGTAATATTGATATTTTCTACTGCTGATTTGAAAATGACTTCTGAAATCGGAAGGACTGTACAATGAGTACCGTCGAATTTGGGGTCGGGGATGGGTGGGGGGGATAGGGGGGGCTCCCTACATGCCCCCCTAGATGTAAAAGTACGGATGGTTTTTGTATGAGATTTAAAAACCGTTCAAACTCACCGATGACATTAAAAAATCGCACCCCTGAGCTATAAATTGTAAACGAATACTCGTAAGACAGTAAATAAGGTCTCATTTTGTAGGTAAATATATCAAGATTAATTATCTTCTTGGCCATTCTATCGCAGCTTTGGCCGTTTTTGGATAAATTGAAAGCAAAAGCAAAAACTTGCAAAAATAAAAATTTCCATGCAGTTTGGACACACACATTACCTAACTTATTATTCCTATCAAAAAAGTGTTTTACAAATATTGTAGAGAATTTTATGGAGATCATTTTAGTCATGGACGGTTTTCTTTTATCTCTAATAGTTTTTGTATAAAACTAAAAAAACCGCGGGTCGGGACACATTTCGGGGCGTTATGGGTTAAGGAAGCGGGATACGGGGTGGCACCGGGCAGAATCGTGTTCAGCGGGGTCCTTTTAGTCTAAAAAAAACCGAGTGCCAAAAAGTTTCACAAAACGCCGTTAGACATTATAAATTTAAAGAATATCCTCCAGTCTACAAGGGACCTAGACTACACAGATGCACTAGCTCTAGGCACAGGTCCTACAACCCGTCACCTTATGTACCGCGTGACAGCACGCACACAAAAGAAATGGGTGCTTCACTCATGATTAGACAAGATTACGTCTGGTTCTTCTTTTAAGTCTGTGCCTTTATATCGAATTAAACCCGGTATCCGGTGAAATCTACTAAAAAAGTTAGGTTATAAACATTACTTTAAAAAGTTACAAATACATAATTAATTACGGTTTCAATACTAAAATGAATACTCACAGTAGTTTTACCACATCCCCTGGGCCCGATCATCAAAGCGGAATGTGATTCTCCATGAACTACAGTGCGTTTCATGAGATCGTATACATGATTCCTTTCGGCACCATGACCCCGAAATGTGACGTTGTCTTCCATTATTTTCAGCTTCAAATACTTTCTTATTAGCTTTATTTGCTGCGCAGATGAATTATCTGCCTTATATTCACGCATTTTCATTAAATAACTGTATAAAATTAAAATAAAAACATTAACAACACAAACTGAAAAATGAAAATAAAAACAGCTGTGCGTTTTTAGTTTCGCGCCAAATCAAACTGTCTAATCTCATCTCATTCGCTCATTCACTTTCGTTCAAAAATAGTTAAAAGTCCGTTTCTAAGCGTGTGAAAATCACACGGAGTGCCGATACGAAAGAGAAAAAGCATACAATGATAAGTATGCTAGAGCAAGATAGATAGACTACCGGATTTTTGGGCGCTATACCTTACCTTTAATTCATTCTAACATTGTGCACTACACCAGCCAAGTCTCTGAGTGATTGAGAAAATCGCTTGGCTCAAAATGCAACGGTGCAGTATGAAACTTATGAATGAACGAAAATTTACTGAAAAGTTTAAACATTACTAGTGATTGACACTTTTGTTTAAATATATCGATTTTGGTACCATCAAATTATTGAGATTGAAGAATATATCGGCGTAAGATAATACAATAAAATGCATTTGCAAAAATATGATACCAACGTTCCTTCTGCGCATGTGCTCCCACTCCTTCCTACACAACATGCACTTATGAGTGAAACCTCAGCAATCGATACTTGAAACGATATACACGGCATATTAATCTTACGATTATTCCTTGAGATTGATACAAAACATACATGAATACATAAGCTCACACCATTGTCCCATGAGGGAAGACATAGCAGAGACCACGGATCGCCACACGCTACGACTCTGACACACCTTTTTAGCCTCATTCACATTCATACATCTTTCATTCAATTCCGACGATTGAGGATGCTACGCACTTGTCCTTTTCGGAAAAGATAATTGATTTGATCACGGTATGTTTTCCTCGGACGACCTCTCCCAACAATTCCGCTCACCTTTGCATGATATATTTTATTCGTAAGTCTTCTTGCATTCATTCTCTCGACGTGACCGAACCATCTTACTAAGCATACCCCTCTTAATCTACAAATATGTGTCCCTTATGTTATGAGAATTGAACCTGCAACTCTCGGCATAAAAACCTTTTTTTTATTTAAAATTAAAAGCATCATGTTATTCTTTGTGTTTAAAAGGTCTGGTACTTGATGAAGGTGTGAATATAAACTCTTATGTACCTTCGAAAGTTTTTAAATGATTTTTATTTATTTATAATTAATGGACTTCTTGCTTATGTGTTAGCACCGCATTTCCGCCAATGTCAAATGTTTTGAGGGAGTATCTATCCAATCTCGAGGATTGTTTTTGAGTAAGAACACAACTGAGATGGATTGCGGAGCCTCGTGGCAGGCTGAAACGCGAACCGCGTGAACACTACGTGAAAGACGAGTGTTCGGGGCAAACCCTGCAACGTGACTCTTTTTTAAATGTAGTACCTCCCCACCGACCCTTCCTAGACTAGATTGAGGTTATTCAAAAATCACAAGTTGAAGTACCTACGTAGCCGAAATCGACATGAATTAATGAATTGTACTAAAAAATGAAGATTTATTCATCTTAAGCAGGCGAGATGTGTGTCAGGATATTTATTGAACTGGATTCATACAGTGCCGGATTAACCATAGAGACAAAGTAGGCTGCAGCCTATGGGCCCACAGCTGCCAAGGTGCCCCGCGGCTCGGGAGAAAAATAAGTGAATTAACTCAAAGATTTAGGCCCACCCCAGACTTAAAAAGAATTACGAAAAATAAGAGACAACTGTATTTTAGTTGCTTCTCTCGTTCCAGGATTAAGATTGCATTACGCAACGTCTTTCTAATATGGTATTAAAACCTCGAGCTTGCTTCGCTTGCTCAAAGGTTCAGATCACATTGCGCAACGATTTTATAATATTGCAGTTAAAAATCTTGAGCTCGCTTCGCTGGCTCTTGGTTTTAGATGGTGATGCAATGATCTCATCAGTAGATCCCGCGGCTCGGGAGAAAAATAAGCGAAAACTCAAATATTTAGGCCCACCCCAGACAAAGGAAATATGAAAGTAAGAGACAACTGTATTTCAGTTGATTGCAGTAAAATCTCGTGCTCGCTTCGCTCGTTCCAGAATTTTTATCGCATTACGAAACGTGACTTTGTTATATTCTAGTAAAACCTCGAGCTCGCTTTGCTCGCTCTTGGTTTGAGACGGTTGTTGCAATGATGAAAAATTCGAGATCGCTTTGCTCAGTCCAGGATTTAGATCGCATTGCGCAACGACTTTATAATATTAAAAGCTCGAGCTCACTTCAATCGCTCCACATTTTAGTGTTTTTAACGTGTTGTTTGGCTGGTGGTTATTTTACTGCGACCATAGGAAAAAATCGTTGCTTCGCCCATGGAGATAGGGGCCCCGGGCCTTGCATTGCCTAGGGGCCTCGGCATGGCTTAATCCGGCCCTGGATTCATAATATCTGCCTACTCCACCGGGAAACAGGTGCGTGTAGATCTTAAACCGTAAATCGTGTAGGTAGGATATTTATAAAATATCTCCGACTGTATTACGATACGAATATCTCGGGCATAAAGCTAGGAGTAAATTATTTATTGTCAAACCTATTAAATTTTTGTTATTCTGTACTCTCTTATGGTAAGCAAAAGCGTATAAAAATGCCGATTTGTTAACACGTTTCCTTTTGTACAAATAATATACCTAAGCTAGGACAATCTGATGACTCTGTGACATTTTGCGCTGCCTTGATATTAGTAACAATATCTCTTTCTTACGTTTTGCCATTACATAAATCTGTCCCTTTCTTGACCTTAAACTCTGTGGACTGAAAGTTCATTATACAAGAGAAGAACTTCGAATGGATGTGATTCGTCTTCAACAGAAAAAACTAAACAACCAATATTATTCGACTTAAATGCATGATAAATGAATTTAATTAAGAAGAGTGACTAATTAATATCGGATCGTCATTATTTTTCATAACATTTATAAACTTAAATTTACCTTAAATGCATAGGTAGGTACATGTCGTATAGTCGTATCGCGTGACATACATACATACCTAGCATTATGTGTATATTATGTCATTGTACCTAGTTCTGCTATAGCTTCTACTTTGCGTATACATGTTGCAAAACTGGGTGAATATGTTATATACCAGTGAAATGTGTTTTAAATCAAGTACTTCTTGCTAACATGAAATGGTAGCGGTGAAGTGGATATATATCTTGTTATAACTAAAAGCAATGTGGTTCCATAAACAGTGCAGCAGGTTCTAAATAATCCAATTATTTAATTGCAAAATTTGCACACGACACGAGCGATAAATAATCACAATGTAATATATCTAATTATTTTTGATAATACACCAGTGTAGCACCGCTTTCAATGTGAATAAACAATAGAATACGAGAAAAAAAATTGCTTAATGCTTCAAAATTGTAAGTTACTTAGATTTTCATGTAAAATGTGAAGATATTATGTTTTAAGAACTTATTTTGTTTTTCATTTCGTTGTTATAGTGAATCAACTGAAAACCATCCTTACCGAAATTAAATTATAGCATACTCAAGGTAGGTACTTATTGATTTACCGGTCAGCTTGATTTCTTGGTTCAAGGTCTTATTTAACTGACATTCATCAAATTAAATAAATGTATCTACAAATACCTACTGTCTCATCTATGCCATACTAATCAACATTACGTCTAAGTTAAGGCAATTTAATATTGTCCAGTAAATATTGTAGATTTGACATTATTTTTCTTAGTACTAGTACTGTTTATCCATTACTATAATATATTTTGTACCAAGTAATCAAAGACGAAGACGGAACTATCGAAAATAAATAAGAAAATAAAAATTCGATACATTATCGATCTATGAACATCACTATAGTAATTGAAGGATGAATGATCGCATCGATTTTCATTCAAAAATCATTCATTCGGCATGCTATACTACCAATTTAAAAAGACTTAAGATTTTTATTTTTTCATTTGCACTTCAACTGATGGCATTAAAAATAGATGCTCATTAGTTTTGTCGGGTTTTCACCAATGCAAAAAAGTCAGCTCTTTGTTCGTCGTATGTTTATATTTTTGTTTTGAATATTTTACGTGATTTTCGTTTGTTAATTGTTGTGATAAATGAATTATTGTGCTTTTTAAATGTTGTGCTATCTTTTGAGTATATAATTGTATTGCTCAATAAAGTTTAACGGTAAGTAAACGCTTCCATAGTATATCGCCAAGACTTCATAGCAAGTAATCAATTTTAGAAATGCGATAACGTAAATAATTTTGCGTTATTATCAGTGCGATGTATGACTAGAATAATTTACGTTGTTTATAGATCGTAATAAGCTTTTATGGCATTGTATTAACTGTAAATAGGAGCACATATCGTATTTTCAGATTTGTACGGTAGAAAATGTCTCCCAGATTTTTTAAATTAGTTAAATCACTTTTAATCATTTTAATAGGTTAGGATTACCGCCTTGCTCCTTTGCTGGTGAGTGTTTACATTAGCTCATAGATTCAGAAACTTCTTAGAACGAAGGAATTTTTTATGATTTTATTATTAAGTTGTGGCGTCCGTGTGGTGTCGGCTAAGAGTAGCACCATCCCATTTCCTCCCGTGGGTGTCGTAAAAGGCGACTAAGGGATCTACCGGAGGATGGGCAGCAGCATCCTCTGAGTACACACATTCAATCCAACTGTGATCGCCAACCCGCCTGCCAAGCGTGGCGATTATGGCAAATCCCCCCATTTTTGGTGTGTCCAGCAGTGGACGTTTATCGGCTGATATGATGTGGCATTCATATCTTATCAACATTCCAAAAATGGCAGAACCAAAAGAGATTCAAAGAGCTCTTTTTAGGGTTCCGAACCTCAAAGAGGAAAAACGGAACCCTTATAAGATCACTCTCGTGTCCGTCCGTCCGTCTGTCACAGCCACTTTTCTCAGCAACTATAGAAGCTACCGACTTGAAATTCGGCATAGTGGTCAATCATGCTAACCCAAACGTAAAGCGAGACTAAAAATTTAGAAAATAATTTTTCTACAAATTTTTAAGGTCCAAAAACTGATGACTTTTAAAAAAAAAGTTTTCCAATCTAGCCGAGTTTGGTATCATTTGAAAGGGCTTTAAACGTAGATTTCGTATTGGTAGTTCGTTTTACTAAGTGATGCGTAGTTATTCATTTATAAGCCCGACCGCACGAAAAATTTTGGTTCCCCCCCCCTTATCTCCGAACATATAAAGCCAAAAAATCTGAAATAATTCTTACATGTCGATGAACTATTGAATTTTGTAGGAAAATTATAGCGGTGTCTGTATTGATAATAGTTTTTGAGAAAATTGAAAAAATACAGTACAAACAAACTTAGGGTTGCAGTTGATGTTTTTCGTTAATGAGCATAGACACAAACTTTTTATATTACATTTTAAACAAAATCCAATAAATTAACACCAGTTTAAGTCATAAAAATGAACAAAGATAACAAAAATGCTAGTTTTTCGATGAATAACCAACTCCGATGTGAAGTTTTGTTGTTATCCATATTTCGTCACTATTTTTTGCTTAACACATTTTTAAAAGACGGTTAATCTGTTAAATTCCACTAAATCTATTCTATAACACCCTACAATTATTCCTACTCATTAAAAAAAGTACAAAATGAATAATTGTTTCGATATTTTGATTTGTGATTTGTACCTATGGTTTCATGCAAGAACGGGTGTACGCGGTATCGGTGAAACTTGGTAAACAGCTAGTTAGAGTACCTATATCCAGAGATAGCATAAAAGGTAGGTGGTTAAGATTTTTGTAAAAAATCACTAATTCATTTGGAGTAAACTGTATTTAAATATTTTCGAGAAGGTAACAGTAATTTGAACATTTGAACTTTGCTTGAATGACAGGATTTGAGGTCCGATTCACAATGCAGGAAACTTAAAAATTATAACTTTACAGCAAACCGTATTTAATTATTGAAAAAATCCTATAATAATATAAGAGAATTACGGAAAGTAACAAAATATTAAGCCATATAAACAACTAGGTACGTTAATAAGATGGATTGAAATAATGATTTTTTCAAATGAAATATTTATCAGCATAATGATCAGGACAAATCGGAATAAAATCTTTACACGTCAGTCATACGTCAGTAGGTAATCATGGACATGGATCAAAGAGATTATACTTGCATAGAGGGAGGATAGCTTTTGCAAGGCGGTCCACTTTTTTTGAAGTTTGTTTTTTTATGTTTTGTGTCATGTGGTAGGACAAAAGGCACAAAAAGTTACTACTTTACACAACTTTAAATACACTAGCATTTCAGAAAGTGTCAAAAAACGTGGAAAGTGGAAAGCCGCATAAACAAAATATCTAAAGTTCCATCTCTTTCTACTATTAAAGGTATGTCATAAGAGAAAAGAGACTAACTACAATTTTAAATTGATGCGGACTTTATGCTTTAGAATTAAGAGATCCTTCTTGTGAGCTGTGAGACATGGATATAAACCAATGTAAAGACAATACCAATGCCACCTTGCTGATCATGGACAATACCTTTTCAACGTAGAAATACAATGACTCGAAAATGCATTAAAATAATAGTAATCGCGAAAACGAGTCACGCGTATACGCTATGCTGATGCTGATGAAGTTGAAATTGCTATCAAAATAATACAACTTAGTTGGGCTAAGGTACGAGATTTAATAAAAAAAAAACATATCTCCGTCCCTTTCCAGTACGACCATTCCAGTCTGCGAATCTATAAAATACTCAACCAACGCTATCCAAGCTTCTTGATCATTAACATGCAATGAAATTAGATACAGTGCCTTACATTACAACCTTCTTGATCATGAACTTTCGCTTACGCTAGCTTATGCACCTTTTAGTGTTTTAGGCATGAAGATTGAATTATCAAAATTCTTGGTTTAGGCTTTCATACCGAGAAGACAAACTGGAGTAATGTATTTCTATCCAACTCGGGTGCTAGTACTAATGTGAGAAAATGATAAACCTAGTTCTTCTGTTCGTCAATAACCCGCCTCATTACAATACATTTTAACTTCTAGAACAGAAAGATGGCATTGTCTATAAGCACCTGGAGAGGAGAGCAAACTTCCGTACAGGCGGTGAAAATGACTTTTCAATCTATATGAAGCTAGATGACTGACTCTGGAATCAGACAGCCTTTGTAGTACAAAAAGTGGTTTCGTCGATAAGGACAGTAATAAGTAGCGATCTCCTTTTTTAACTAGAGCGAATTTGCTATGTGTGTCTCTTTTTGAGTGAATATACAAGACACGGGCTTCCTTCTATACCTTCTCTTTCTACGTTCTAAATCCATGGTTTATATCCATGTTCTAGAATCATAGTTCAAAAAGATTGCTAATGATTGAATGAGATTGCAACGCATAAACTTCTTGGTGAAATTAAAATACAAGTTGATAGTCATTAGAGGGTGTTAGGCAAGGAATATACTACTCTCTACCGTGTTAGGTGTACCCACCCATTTGTTAACAAAAATACTTGGCTATTATCCATCCACTTTCATTCACTGGAAACAATTCATGACCCACGCAGACGCTTGAAAAATAAATATGTTAAAGAAAATTGATGTCTTACCTACATTTGCATTATACTACCTATTCTCTAATTGGGATATTCAGGGATTTTCTTAGTACCTACCTAATCATATTGAATTCCAAATATTACATACGTACAATTTTTCGTGCAGTAGGTACTCAAACTTGTCCGATGTAAGTGTTCATGTAGCGAGACCATTGCCACTTCTTTGAGCATGGTCACAATACATCATGTTCTTTAAACATTAAAACTTTAAATACTTACTTAATATTATAACTAAAAACGGCTGTAAGCTATCAAATTATCATGACATAATTTATCTATTATATCGTTGCACTTTTTTTATGTTGTGCTCGCTATACCACTTTGTACCTTCCGAACAACGGCGGTTTTCGTTAACACTGTTCTCATCTTTTCTTACGGTAACATTAGGTTTGGAACCCTCTATGTGCGAGTACACACCTCGCTCTTGGCCAGTTATTTTGTACCAGCTGACAGTAAACTTACAGGCCTACCCTTAGGGATGGTGTATGGGCGTTAGTCCACCACGCGTGTCCAATGCGAATGGGAGAATTCACATACACATCAGAATTTCTTCTTCAGCGAATGTAGGTTTCCTCATGATGTTTTCCTTCACCGTTTAACACTTTAACTGCTGACGACCTACCTGGTAGGTCAGCAACCTATGGGCTGCAGTGCTCATGACTCACACCTTGAGTCAGAATCATATAGCATTCCACAGTGTTAGCACTACCCGAATGTCATTGTTTTGAGCTTAGCAGCGAAAGTGTTAAGATCAGTCAATATTACGTACATAAGGTAGAAAAACTCATTGGTACATGGCATGTGGTCCGTGCAGATTCAAATCTGGACGTCAAGATTATGTTTCCATAGCTCTCCGCAACGTGCCACCTGCGGGTCTTGCATGCATGCAACGATTTGCTAAGATTTTATATGAGACTTCGAGTATTTAACATCAATGAGGCTTAAGGGGCCATAGGTCCTGACGATTATTTTCTATGAGAAACGCGATTGCCCAGCGCTCCGAAAAGTGTGTGCGTGAGCCGTATTTACGATTAAAAAGAACTAACCAAAGTACTTTTTCTAGATATTTTTTATGATTTCACTAGTTAAACTAATGGTGAATATGTGAGTATAAATGCAAACAATCTGAAACTATTTTAAGTTCTTCTAAAACGAGAAAAATGTTTAAAAATGCATGAAAATACGTCATCTTTGTGACGATTTTCTATCGAGTGAAGTAGTTCCAATCGTGTATTCAGTTGATGATTTCACTAGATGAACTATCCAAAAATACAGAGGTATGACTTTAGTTTCGGTAAATGGTATAAATCTAGACGTAAAATGAAAAATAAAAGATGCCTCCGAGGTATTTCCACCTACTATTACGTCTTAATAAAGAAACAAACCTCAATGCAAGTCTGTTTCCAGGCGGTCCTGTATTGGGTGCTTTCTGACTTGACAATCAAATGTGTTTTTGTACATAAAACAATAATTGAGATTTTGATACCCCCAACACTCACTAGACATTGACAGAACAAGAACTAGATTTAAGAAAACTCCATTGAATTTTGAAATAAGAAAATAAGGAAACCAATTTGAGTCGCGCTGGAAGTCTGGTGGAGGACAGACGCGTGCGTATTGGCCTATGTGAGGCTTGCACGTGGCTCCACCATTTTGTATAGCTCTAATGTGTTTTCGTTATAACAATACTTGAGACTATTTATTATTATTGGGTTAATGGGGCCTTAACAGACTTGCGCCTGTGCCACTTCGACCATCGCTGATCTTTTGTGAACGTCCTTTCTACAATTCCCTATTAATCCCTACAGCAGTTAGAAATCGCAGTAGGTTTTTCACAGGGAGGTTTTGTATCTCATCTGGAGTCAGTACCTGTCTGCCAAGATGAACTGAGACTACTTGAGACTATATAAATCACTTGAAACTGGCCAAATTGCTACATAAGCAGAGTGCCATTAAACAGAAGAAGAATAATAGTAGATTACACACCGACGACAGGAAAGTAAGAAAGGTCTCAGATCTCATGTAATTGTTGACCGAGGCGAAGCCGAGGCTTTCTTGTTTACTGTCCGAGGCTAGTATACAATTTTTCTCCTTGACGGAGGTGGAAAGCGACAACTTCGTTTAGCGCTGTGGGACGAGAATTGATGCTTTCCGTCCGGAGGGGAGAAAACCAATTTAAATTAACAATTTAATTTTAGGTAATCGAAAAGGATTACAACATTACAATAAGTATGTACTAGGAGTCAGATTGTAGGTTCCTTAGATCAAAATAAAATTAATGGATACGCCTTACGCGAACATTTCAAACCAGAAAAATGAGGCAAAACAAATGAAAGGTTTACTTCAAATTTGTATGCAAGTGCCCTAGATTTGACAGATAATGGCGCTAGTTTGTAAGGACCAAGTGCACCAGTAGCAAAACCAGTAGTTTGCTTCAACTTACCGCGCTTTAGGCCTATCCATTAATTTTATTTTGATCTAAGGTAGGTTCTGACACTGGAGATTGGGATAGACACTCCCATAAACTACTTGACACTGGCGGAAATGCAGTGCATGCACACAAAAGCCCATTAGTTATAAATAGAATAGATAGAAGTATGTATTAAGACGTAATAGTAGGTGGAAATACCTCGGAGGCATCTTTTATTTTTCATTATACGACTAGATTTATACCATTTACCGAAACTAAAGTCATACCTCAGTATTTTTGGATATTTCATCTAGTGCAATCATCAACTGAATACACGATTGGAATTACTTCACTCGATAGAAAATCGTCACAAAGATGACGTATTTTCATGCATTTTTTAAAAAAATTCTCGGTTTAGAAGAACTTAAAATAGTTTCCGATTGTTGGTATTTATACTCACATATTCACCATTAGTTTAACTAGTGCAATCATAAATAAATTCTAGAAAAAGTACTTTGGTTAGTTGTTTTTAATCGAAAATACGGCTCACGCACACACTTTTCGGAGCGCTCGGCAATCGCGTTTCTCATAGAAAATATTCGTCAGGACCTATGGCCCCTTAACAAAGTTGAGAGTCGATGTTACTTGAAATAAATAAATGATTGATTGATTATGATTGATTCACACTATGCTAATACTATACAGGGTGGCACATTGAAATGGGTCAGTATAGGGACCTCAAAACTATAAGAGATAGAAAATATAATGATGTTCTAAGATGATGCAATGATAGCCTGGTATGGGGACACTAGGCTAACACAATATGAAATCAAATCATTGAAATAGAAATTTTGTCATTCCAGATTCCAGTGCAATTCTTACATCATAAGTTGATAAAGCTTAATAAAAATAGATAAACATAGAAACAAAACTGCATGCTTACAAATTAAATTTCACAGTTATAGCTCATACGGACCAACCTCATACGGATTATGGTTGGGAGTATATGTATGTACATACTAGTGTTTTCCCGCGACTTCGTCCGCACAAATTATATACCAGATTTTAAGTCAGATCATAAACTATCAAACAAAAAAGTTTCATCAAAATAGGTTCAGTAGTTTTTGCGTGATGCGGGAACAAACAAACAAACTAAAAATTTTGTCAATAGATGGCGCTGCACGTCATTTAAATCGCGCTATCGAGTGTTATTTGAGTGTATATGAAGTGAACCGCTACTTTTTTGATCCTCATGATTTTACGGTTTTATAATAGTTAAGATAAACATGTCCATGTCTATTTTATCTTATCTTGTTGTGGGGGCTGGCAAGCCAGCAACACTTGGACCCAGTGGGATCTTTTGTGTTAGCCTAGCGTTGCCATAAATGTGAGAAAGTCGACCAGGACATTAGGAATAGACATAGGATAAGAAGCTACCTATTACCAGAGGCGTAGCTTGGCTGCGTGGGTTTCTGTCGCCTGGGGCCAGACCTATTTTGTCGCCCTCATTTCTCTATAGAAAATAAGTACACAAAAAATTACGGAACAAGTGAAGCAAGCTCGACATTTTGAGCACAACTACTCTGGTTATTGTCAGAAATCTTGTCCATGGATGCAAAAATTACACTTAGAGGGTGCTCAACTTTTCCCCTCAACAGGAATCGGTTGTAGCCAGAACTTTTTCCTTCTTCTTCCTGCCCTTATCCTATTATTTGGGGTCGGCGCAATATGTCGTCTTCCTCCATTCATCTCTTTTAGCCGTCAATTCAGCTGACACACCTTTTTCCGTACAAACAAATCAATTGCACCTAAACATACGCGATGGAGCGAGCGAAGCGAGCTCGAAATTTTTAGCACCACATCTAAGCTGTGGTTAAAACAAGGCGCGGCGGTGTGTGTTCAACGTACACGCCACCCGTGGAAAAATTTGCTTGGCCTGTGGACAGTCTATGGGCGATGGCGACATGTTAAATGAAGGAAATACCGAGGAATACCTTTGAGGGGAAGAAACCTAAGATCTCCCGGTTGTGGGTCTCCATCTTCGAGAAGGCACATGCTTTTAGCTGTCAAGACATCACAGTCGCAAAGCATATGTCCCATGGTCTCTTCATCCTCTCCGAAAACTCGGCAGTTGCTTATAAACCCTCAATCTCCTTTCAGATGTGTTCAAAAACCCCCCCAGTGACCGATGAGCGAAGCAATCATGGCAGAAGAGCAGGCGTGCCTAGTGCGGACTCGCTCAGTCTCAGAGTCTAGCTCCAAGCTCGGCAGCTTCGGCACCATGACTTATACTGAAGACCGGCTCACTGGTAAGATCATCATCAGTGACAAAATTCCGCGCGGGTACGAAATCAGCCTTGCAGCTGATGGTAACAAAAAGTACGTCTATCTCTTATACTATTGACGGCCCGACAGCACAGTCTGTAGTAAATCTGCCTGCTGTGCCGGGGGTCGCGGGTTCGAATCCCGTAAGGGACAAACATTTGTATGATGAATATGAATATTTGTACCCGAGTCATGGATGTTTGTATCTATATATGTATTCTATATCGTTGTCTAGTTATCATAATACAAGTCCAGGCTAGATTCTGGAACTTTAAATGTGACTAGATTATTTGTGTGACACTGTCCAAGATATTTATTTATTTGGGTGGCCTGTCCTTTATGCTTTCATAACTGGAACTCTTTTAAGGTGTTATTGGCTATTAACCGTTATTGTCAGGTTCAGAAGGCGCAGGCGAGCCCGGTAACACAACAAACATGGCCGCCAGCCCGCCCGACAACCCCGACAATGAGAGCGGCGAGCTCTTGGACTATAACGACTCGAGCGTCCTCGAGCAGTTCCACGAGGACGCGCTGAGACAGGTCTGCTATCTTCTACTATACTTCATTCCAATAAAGACGACGAGATTTTCCGATTCCTATATAGCTTTCTGGCCAATTCTGATAAGCAAATATAATTTATTTATCAGAAAGATGTACTATCCGACGTATCTTGGACGTTACTAAAGCTGTTCTAAGAATAAGTGAGAGTATGTGTTTCAAATCTCTGTTTCTGTAATTAAAAATAGCCTTAAATTTTCGTTGCTATTTGGAAAGGATAGTTGGGAGACTTGCCTTAACCGGCCGGCCAGGAGTTGCAAGACTTGCAAGAGCGGAACCTGTAGCTGCGTTTCCACAAGAGATGTGCGAGGTAGCGAGGCGGTGAGCGAGGAAAAAATCGGCCAATGAGAGTGCTTCAATTTCCCAATGACGTGATCGAGCGAGCGCGCTATTGGCGGATTGTTTCCTCGCTCACCACCTCGCTACCTCGCACATCTCTGGTCACAAACGCAGCCTTATGCTCCAGGTTGGAAGTGTGAAATGTCATAACGCCGGGGGCCTGCTGACTGGTGTGTTTAGCACCGGGAACTGGCGCCCGCAGACTCACCTCTCTACAACCTTAGCCATTCACTAGATGTTGCCGCCTTGTCTATTCTATTCTGTTTTTGTGTAATGGCGTTTCCTTAACTTGAAGATTTCGATTGTGTCAAGTGTTGAAGACTAGTGAAGATATATTTATTAGGTAGGATTGTACGGTCATTGGATATGGCGATCTCAAAGCCCTGTTTTTTTACCGCCATGCCATAAAATGGCGGAGCCGCGTGGCCACTTAAATCGCGAGCCGAACGAAAGACGTCAACTTGAGAGCCCCCTAGCCACGCGACTCCATGCTGCCTTGTCGCTTTTGACGGGCCCGTTAAATTTGTTGGCTATTCACTGTCTGCCATTTTTTCGGCCCCATCGGCCATCGGTTCTGCGAGCAGTGCCCCGCCCACCGCCACTTTAGTTTAGCAATTCTTTGGGCTATGTCAGCTACTCTGGTTCTTCTGCGGATTTCTTCATTTTGGATTCGATCTCGCAGGGAAACTCCGAGCATAGCCCTCTCCATTGCCCTTTGGATGACTTTCAACCTTTATGAGGCCTTGAGTGACCGACCACGTCTCTGTTCCATATGTCATCACTGGCAACACACTGATCGAAGACTTTCGTTTTAAGACACTGTGGTATTTGGGTATTAAAGCCTGACCAGGAAAATAAAAAACCTGGATTGGGGGCGCTGCAATCGACTGTCACCTTTAATGTTAGTGTTCCAAGTACAAAAATTAGTTCCAGTGATTTCCCGCAACATGGCGAGGTTTTTTATATTTCTGGTCAGGCTTTAAATATAAGCAACGTTTGATCGCCAGGCCGGGTGTGGATTCTCTCAGGCGCGCGTGGTGGTAGCGGGCACGCTGGCGGTCGCGGGCGCGTCCCTGGAACTAGCCGCCATACCGTTCATACTGCCCTCCGCCGAGATTGAGCTCTGCATTCAGCCGCACGAGAAGAATTGGCTCGGTAAGTTGCTTTAGCTGACCGCAAGCACGTATCCAGACTTTTGTTTAGTGTAGAGTATTGCACTAAAAAGATGTGAAGCATGCAAGGTAAGACAATCTCGTTTGTTCTACAAGGGACCTACTACACTCACACAGATGCACTAGCTCTAGGCGCAGGTCCGACAACCCGTCACCTTATGTACCGCGTGACAGCACGCACACAAAAGAAATGGGTGCTTCACTCATGATTAGATGACATTCCGTCTGGTTCTTCTTTTAAGTCTGTGGTTTAGGGGGGATATTAGAAAAACAATGAAAAAGAAAGTGCTGTAATAACTTTTCCATACAAAAATTCAGATTTCGGTGGGGGGGGGGGGGGGGGGGGGGGATGAATTTAAATCTATTATAAAACTGTAACTGAAGTGTGTCTCTACATTGAAGATATTTACAAAAAAAATATTACGATATGGTTTTTAAGTATCCCTTACTCGAAATCAACCTTTTTTAGAAATTTTGTCTGTCTGTTTGTTTGTTCGCGCATCACGCAAAAACGACTGAACCGATTTTGATGAAACTTTTTTTGTTTGATAGCTTATGATCTGACTTAAAATCTCGTATATAATTTGTGCGGACGAAGTCTCTGGTAAACACTAGTTCAAAATAAAAGTTCTTCAGTATCAAGAGCACAATCACCTGTTCATTTAAAATAATGCAACTTTAGGGTGTGTTTACGAACGTCATATAACGGTGATAATGATTGTACAGTGCTGATCAGCCTGATGGGGGGCTCGCTGGGCGCGGCGGGGTGGGGGGTGCTCGGCGAGCGGCTTGTCCTGCCTGGCCGCCACATAGCCGCCTTCATGCCTACCTTGTGTATAGAATATTATTGAACGATGGTGGTTTTTGTGCAGTGCTGATCAGCCTGGTGGGGGGCTCGCTGGGCGCGGCGGGGTGGGGGGTGCTCGGCGAGCGGCTCGGCCGGCGCCGCGCGCTGCTGTCCTGCCTGGCCGTCAACGCCGTGTTCGCCGCCATAGCCGCCTTCATGCCTACGTACGGCACATTTATGATGGCCAGGTAATCAATTTTCTTTATACTATTTATTACATATTAATTTACTTTATACTATTACCTATTAACTTATGTGTAGTTTGTGTGGCGAATAAACTAAGGTGTTGTCCTAATGAGCGTTTTTCTTTTATTGGCCGAGCGATCTGGCCCATTTGCAAGCGATCGCATAGTGGCGGCCCCAGCCCCTCTAGCATGCCACCGCAGAGAAAACGACAAAAATCGAGACGTGCCTCCATCTTTATTATTTTACATACGCCAAAAAGAGCGCGCATGACGTTTTTCTCGTTTAAACGCTTTGTCGTGGGTGGCATGCTAGCCGTGCAGGTCGCTCAAAGCGTAGACTTTCTATACATCAAGAAAAAATTGCGTATTTTGGAGGCAAAATCTATGAAACTTTGTTTTATAACTTTATCTTGGCACTAGAAATGAGGATCTGCAGAGTCCACCCAAAATCTTTGGGTCCCACCCCCTTCCAGGGAGTATGGGTAGGGGAGATATTTTGGAAAATGCAAACTAGGTGAGTGACGTGCCATTTTCTATGTAATTTTTTGCGATGAATCGAATGGGACCACCCCCATGCTTATAGGACCTTCTTCCGGCGCACTACCGTACCTTTTCTCGAAGAGATTCAGCGTATTTTTGAGTGCTCATAACTTCGGTCTGGATAATACTTGTACATCATCATCATCATCATCATCAGCCTATCATCGTCCACTGCTGAACATAGGCCTCTCCCAAGGCGCGCCACAAAACTCTATCCTCGGCCTTCCTCATCCAGTCGCTCCCCGCTACTTTTTTAGGTCGTCTGTCCAGCGGGCAGCAGGGCGTCCCACACTACGCCTACCAGTTCGCGGTCTCCACTCTAGAACTCTGACACCCCATCGGTTGTCAGTTCTTCGGCAGATATGACCAGCCCATTGCCACTTCAGCTTGCAAATTTTCTGTGCTATGTCAGCTACTTTAGTTCTGTGACGAATCACTTCATTTCTGATGTGGTCCCTCAGAGAAACACCGAGCATAGCTCTCTCCATAGCTCGCTGAGCGACCTTGAATTTATGAACTAGCCCTATCGTAGTACACCTTGTACATCACCCTTATAAAATGCACCCAATAACAACCAAAAAAAGCCTTTCAGTATTGAAGTGTGTTTTAATTTAATTATAAATAGCGTAAATAGCCAACAGCTTTGTGTTTCTGTCCCTTAGATTCTGTTCGGCGATCGGATCTGGCGGTATAGTGCCCACTATCTACACGTACACGGGAGAGATGACGTCACGACCCCGCCGACACAGGGTACACCTTCAATTCAAATACTTTATTTAAATTAAAACATTGGTCCAGCAGTGAGAGAAAACAGATAAAATAACTGGCCAAGAGCGAGGTGTGTACTCGCACATAGAGGGTTCCAAACCTAATGTTAAAGTAAGAAAAGATGGGAACAGTGTTAACGAAAACCACCGTTGTTCGGAAGGTACAAAGTGGTATAGCGAGTACAACATAAAAAAAGTGTAACGATATAATAGAGAAATTATGTCATGATAGCTTGCAGCCGTTTTAATATTATAATATTAAGTAAGTATTTAAAGTTTTAATATTTAAAGAACATGATATTGTGACCATGCTCAAAGAAGTGGCAATGGTCTCGCTACATGAACACTTACATCGGACAAGTTTGAGTACCTACTACACGAAAAATTTTACGTAATACATATTTGGAATTCAATATGATTACTAAGAAAATCCCTGAATATCCCAATTAGAGAATAGGTAGGGAGTCTTAATGCAAATGTAGGTAAGACATCAATTTTCTTTAACATATTTATTTTTCAAGCGTCTGCGTGGGTCATGAATTGTTTCCAGTGAAAGAAAGTGGATGGATAATAGCCAAGTATTTTTGTTAACAAATGGGTGGGTACACCTAACACGGTAGAGAGTATATTCCTTGCCTAAAACCCTCTAATGACTACCACCTGTATTTTAAATTCACCAAGAAGTTTTTGCGTTGCAATCTCATTCAATCATTAGCAATCTTTTTGAACTATGATTCTAGAACATGGATATAAACCATGGATTTAGAACGTAGAAAGAGAAGGTATAGAAGGAAGCACGTGTCTTGTATATTCACTCAAAAAGAGACGCACATAGCAAATTTCCTCTAGTTAAAAAAGGAGATCGCTACTTATTACTGTCCTTATCGACGTAACCACTTTTTGTACTACAAAGGCTTGTCTGACTCCAGAGTCAGTCATCTACCTTCACATAAATTGAAAAACATTTTCACCACCTGTACGGAAGTTTGCTCTCCTCTCCAGGTACTTATAGACAATGCCATCTTTCTGTTCTAGAAGTTAAAATGTATTGTAATGAGGCGGGTTATTGACGAACAGAAGAACTAGGTTTATCATTTTCTCACATTACTAGCACCCGAGTTCGATAGAAATACATTACTCCAGTTTGTCTTCTCGGTATGAAAGCCTAAAACCAAGAATTTGGATAGTTCAATCCTCGTGCCTAAAACACTAAAAGGTGCATAAGCTAACGTAAGCGAAAGTTCATGATCAAGAAGGTTGTAATGTAAGGCACTGTCTCTAATTTCAGTGCATGTTAATGATCAAGAAGCTTGGAAAGCGTTGATTGAGTATTTTATAGATTCGCAAACTGGAATGGTCATACTGGAAAGGGACGGAGATATGAAAAAAATGTATTAAATCTCGTACCTTAGCCCGACTAAGTTGTATGATTTTGATAGCAATTTCAACTTCATCAGCATCAGCATAGCGTATACGCGTGTCTCGTTTTCGCGATTACTTACTATTATTTTAATGCCTTTTCGAGTCATTGTATTTCTACGTTGGAAAGGTATTGTCCATGATCAGCAAGGTGGCATTGGTATTGTCTATACATATGTCTCACAGCTCACAAGAAGGATCTCTTAATTCTAAAGCAGAAAGTCCGCATCAATTTAAGATTGTAGTTAGTCTCTTTTCTCTTATGACATACCTTTAATAGTAGAAAGAGATGGAACTTTAGATATTTTGTTTATGCGGCTGTCCACTTTCCACGTTATTTGACACGTTTTTGACATGCTAGTGTATGTAAAGTTGTGTAAAGTAGTAACTTTTTGTGCCTTTTGTCCTACCACATGACACAAAACATAAAAAAGCAAACTTCAAAACATACGGGTCGAATTGAGAACCTCCTCCTTTTGTTGAAGTCGGTTAAAAAGTGGACCGCCTTGCAAAAGTTATATCCTCCCTCTATGCAAGTATAATCTCTTTGATCCATGTCCATCATTCACTACTGACGTATAACTGACGTGTAAAGATTTTATTCCGATTTGACCTAATCATTATTATGATAAATATTTCATTTGTGAAAATCATTATTTCAATCCATCTTAATAACGTAGCTGTTGATATGGCTTAATATTTTGTTACTTTCCTTAATTATCTTAGGATTGCTCTTAGGATTTATTCAATAATGAAATACGGTTTGCTGTAAAGTTATAATTTTTATGTTTCCTGCATTGTGAATCGGACCTCACATCCTGTCATTCAAGCAAAGTTCAAATGTTCAAATTACTGTTACTTTCTCGAAAATATTTAAATACAGTTTATTCCCAACGAAATAGTGATTTTTCACAAAAATCTTAAGCACCTACCATTTATGCTATCTCTGGATATAGGTACTCTAACTAGCTGTTTACCAAGTTTCACCGATACCGGTAGGTACACTCGTTCTTGCATGAAAGTCATGAAACCATACAAATCACTAATCAAAATATCGAAAAAATTATTCATTTTGTACTTTTTTTAATGAGTAGGAATAATTGTAGGGTGTTATAGAATAGATTTAGTGGAATTTAACAGATTTACCGTCTTTTAAAAATGTTTTAAGCAAAAAACAGTGACGAAATATGGCTAACAACAAAACTTCACAACGGAGTTGGTAATTCATCGAAAAACTAGCATTTTTGTTATCTTTGTTCATTTTTATGACTAAAACTGGTGTTAATTTGTTGGATTTTATTTAAAATGTAATATATAAAGTTTGTGTCTATGCTCATCAACGAAAAACATCAACTGCAACCCTAAGTTTGTTTGTACTGCATTTTTTCAATTTTCTCAAAAACTATTATCAATACAGACACCGCTATAATTTTCCTACAAAATTCAATAGTTCATCGACATGTAAGAATTATTTCAGATTTTTTGGCTTTATATGTTCGGAGATCAGGGGGGGGGAACCAAAATTTTTCGTGCAGTCGGGCTTATAAATGAATAACTACGCATCACTTAGTAAAACGAACGACCAATACGACATCTACGTTCAAAGCCCTTTCAAATGATACCAAACTCGGCTAGATTGAAAAACTTTTTTTTTAAAAGTCATCAGTTTTTGGACCTTAAAAATTTGTAGAAAAATTATTTTCTAAATTTTTAGTCTCGCTTTACGTTTGGGTTAGCATGATTGACCACTATGCCGAATTTCAAGTCGCTAGCTTCTATAGTTTCTGAGAAAAGTGGCTGTGACAGACGGACGGACGGACACGAGAGTGATCTTATAAGGGTTCCGTTTTTCCTCTTTGAGGTTCGGAACCCTAAAAACAAATAACAATTTGTTCATTAATTAATGCACAACCTGAAAACCATTTGTACAGAATCCTGAACTGAAAAACAAGTTTCTTGTCGTTTCTTCTCCATTGTAATTTTACTTGTGAAACGGCGGTAAATGTAGAGACAGTGAAAGTAATAAAATAATTATAAGGTCTAACAAAATTAGCTGAAACTATTTTAAGGGAATGATCAGACCATCTAACTAAATTGCTATCCCCATACATTTAGCTAGAGTAGATTTGTAGTTTAGTATGGAACATCCTATTTCTTTTTCGCGATTTCGTCATTGGCCCCATAGTGAAAGTTGTTCAATTTGATGCTCTAAACCACCCCCTTAAATGTTTATTTGTATTTTCGTAACACCTTGTATAATTTGTGTGGACGCAGTCGCGGGTAAACTATAGTTTAATTTATCTTTATTGGTTATCAAATAGCAAATTACTTAATTTCGATTACAACAAAATTTAAATTTTACAACGCCAATTACATGATAACAAGTTTTAAAAACGGTTTCAGCTACAATAAAAAGAATAAAAAAACATTCTAAATATAACATACATACTCACGCCTGTGTCCCATTGGGGTAGGCAGAGACAATTGATCGCAATCGGATACGATCCTGACATACCTCTTTTGCCTCTTCCACAGTCATAAGACGTTTCATACACGCTCGTCGGTTTCGGGTACATTTGATCTGGCCCTTCTTAAGTATGCTGCCAATTTGGTTTGCATACGTACGTCTAGGGCGACCCCTTTTGACTAAAATTCTATTCAAAATATAAAATTTTCACAAATGAAGAGAGTAACTAACATTAATTTAAACTAAGTGCTTCTACGGGATACTCGTAAATCAACATACCCAACAAGCATAAGCATAAGCATAGCATAGCATATGATCACGACTATATTCCCCGAGGGGGTAGTCAGAGATATTCTGAAACCTCAGAACATCCACGTTTCACCAGTAGTACCGAAACTCTGTCCAGTGTGACGGGGGTGAGCCCGTCGCCACTTGTAATGGACAGTGGGTACAATACATGCCTCGAAATTGAAGCATGTAGGTTTCCTCACTATGTTTTCCTTCACCGAAAAGCCAGTGGTGTTACAAATCGTACATAAATTCCGAAAAACTCATTGGTACGAGTCGGCCTGGACGGGGATCGAACCATCGCCTCCTGCACGGCAGGCAAGGTTACTCGCCACTGGACCACCACGGCTTCTTACACATACCCAACAAACAAGTTGTTAATAATTTTATCAGGTGCTGGCCGTACTGTTGGGCGCGGCGGGAGTCGGCGCCCTTCTGTCGGCGGATTTAGCCAGCGCCGTACTTCCACCAAACGGCGCACTCACCCTCATCGAGAACAAGGAACACTTTAGTGCTTGGCACAGGTTAGTGATAGCACCTACGAATAATGGTTGAACTACACATGGCCGCACGCGATCGCATTTTCCCATCGCTCCATCCTTTTCTGTCACTCAGGAACGTCATTTGCTAGAGCATATAAGATAGACGGAACGCGATCGCACGCGGCGTGCTGTTCCGTGCTGTTCCGTTCCGTCTATCTTATATGCTCTAGCAAATGACGTTCCTGTGTGACAGAAAAGGATGGAGCGAAAAAATACGATGCCGTGCTTCCTGATGTAGTTCAACCCTTAAAGTTAAGTTAATTAGTGGCGTATGTTACCAGCACGGCTAGCATGACACCCACGACAAAGCGTTTAAACGAGAAAAACGTCATGCGCGCTCTTTTTGACGTACGTAAAATAATAAAGATGGAGGCACGTCTCGATTTTTGTCGTTTTCTCGGCGTTGGCATGCTAGAGGGGCAGGGTATCTTGGTAAGCATCGTGAGATTTAATTATATGGAGTGCCGGCGGTGTGCCTAATAGTTCATACATTATTTGTTACAGATACCTACTGCTATGCACTCTGCCGATCCTCGCCGCTCTGGTCAGCTTGATATGGACGCAGGAGTCACCGCGGTACCTGCTAGACGTGGGTAGAGAGGTCGACGCCATGTGCGTCTATCAGGTGAGACATCATCATCATCACTGCTATACAGGCTGTAATGTAGCAGATGCTTGATATGGACGCAGGAGTCACCGCGGTACCTGCTAGACGTGGGTAGAGAGGTCGACGCCATGTGCGTCTATCAGGTGAGACATCATCATCATCACTGCTATACAGGCTGTAATGTAGCAGATGCTTGATATGGACGCAGGAGTCACCGCGGTACCTGCTAGACGTGGGTAGAGAGGTCGACGCCATGTGCGTCTATCAGGTGAGACATCATCATCATCACTGCTATACAGGCTGTAATGTAGCAGATGCTTGATATGGACGCAGGAGTCACCGCGGTACCTGCTAGACGTGGGTAGAGAGGTCGACGCCATGTGCGTCTATCAGGTGAGACATCATCATCATCACTGCTATACAGGCTGTAATGTAGCAGATGCTTGATATGGACGTAGGAGTCACCGCGGTACCTGCTAGACGTGGGTAGAGAGGTCGACGCCATGTGCGTCTATCAGGTGAGTCCATCATCATTATCTTTTTTTTTTCACAGGCACATACATTGTAATGATCCCAACCAAGCGTTATAGGCTTTTTGTTATGGGAACCATACAACAACGGCACAAACCGAACCCAGGACCCTGGTTTGGCAGTCCGGCGTGGCAACCATTACACCAACCGGGTCGTCGTCAATTACAGCACACGAAATAAAAATAAACTGATATTCCTACACTTTCGGCTTAGTAGGGTCCACACGTGTTTCATGGTTCACTGTCTTTCACTGTCTAGAACGATTTATTGAATGAATGAATGAATGAAATTTATTGTGTATGGATTCAGGTACAAGCTTTAGCAGAAGTTTTGCAGTGATTAGTCTCACTGAAGCCTACCTTTGCAGGCATTTACACAAAGTCTTACAATCTAAATTTATTATGTCAAGAGTTCAGAGAATTCGCTGTATAAGTTTTTATAATTTAAAAAAAAGATTTGACGTTTAATAAGTGTGCTTCAAGCTCCATTGAATAAATTATTTTGACTTTGACATAGTATATTTAATTTTAAGGGGCCATAGGTCCTGAAGAATATTTTCTATGAAAAGTGTGTGCGTGAGCCGCATTTTCGATTAAAAAGAACTAACCAAAGTACTTTTTCTAGATTTTTTTTGTGATTTCACTAGTTAAACTAATGGTGAATATGTGAGTATAAATGCAAAAAATCGGAAACTATTTTAAGTTCTTCTAAAACGAGAAAAATGTTTAAAAATGCATGAAAATACGTCATCTTTGTGACGATTTTCTATCGAGTGAAGTAATTCCAATCGTGTATACAGTTTATGATTTCACTAGATGAACTATCTAAGTATGACTTTTGTTTCGGTAAATGATATAAATCTAGTTGCAAAATTAAAAATAAAATGCCTCCGAGGTATTTCCACCTACTATTACGTCTTAACGATGTAATATGTATATTTTGTCGCAGAGTATACACAGCGGGAACCAGATCAGGTTCTGCGGGAAGGGTAACGTCGCTGCCGCTAACAATCGCGCCACACCATACCACTTAGGTAATTAATCAATTTTTCTCCCCTCCGGACGGGAAGCGTCAATTTTCGTCCCGCTGCGCTAAACGAAGTTGACGCTTTCCACCTCCTTCGAGGAGAAAAATAGTATACTAACCTCGGGCAGTAAATAAGAAAGCCTCAGATCACATGTTTGTTGACTGAGGCGAAGCCGAGGCGAACACTGCCGATACATGAGATTTGAGACCTTTCTTACTTTCCTGCCCTCGGCGTGTAATCTACTACATAATCATTCTACGAAGACGAAGCCGTGGTGGTTAAATGGTGAGTAACCTTGCCTGCCGTGCAGGAGGCGATGGTTCGATCTCCGTCCAGGCCGACTCATACCTGATGAGCTTTTCTGAATTTATGTACGATTTGTAACACCACTGGCTTTTCGGTAAAGGAGAACATCGCGAGGAAACCTGCATGCTTCACTGTCGAGTGTATTTTACCGACTGTCCATTACAAACTGTTCCGAATCTTGAACTTTAGTGTAATGACATATCTGCGGAACGTACGCCGAGCGTTCGTTTGAATACGCGTCTACTAGGAAAAATGGTGCGTTCTAGTATGTCGCTGCCTCGCCGGTATAGGGAAAAGCATTGCACGCGTACTCAACCGAACGTTGCGCAGATGTATCACTACACTTAAACATCAGTGCTGTAACTTGTATTTTTGTATCTGTAGGTGAATTATCACTACCTGGCAAGCGACGCCCGCCAGCTCCTCGAGATATGAAGCATGGCATCAAAATGGTTAGTTAGTAATATAAGATACTAGTGTTTTCCCGCGACTTCGTCCGCACAAATTATACAGGGTCCTTCTTAATATGCTGACACTTTTTTAAGGGGATGTTCAGACCATCGAACTGAACAACTTTCTCTATGGGACCAACATCGAAATCGCGAAAAAAAAATCAGCTGTCCCATACATTTGGCTAGAGTAGATTTGCAGTTTTGTATGGAAGAGCAGATTTTTTTTTCGCGATTTTGATGTTGGTCCCTTAGCGAAAGTTGTTCAGTTTGATGGTCTGATCATCCTCTTAATAAAGTGTCAGCATATTAAGTTGGACCCTATTATACCAGATTTTAAGTCAGATCATAAGCTATCAAACAAAAAAGTTTCATCAAAATCGGTTCAGTAGTTTTTGCGTGATGCGCGAACAAACAAACAAACTAACAATTTTGTCAATAGATGGCGCTGCACGTCATTTAAATCGCGCTATCGTATGTTATTTGATTTTATATGAAGTAAACCGCTACTTTTTTGCTCCTCATGATTTTACGGTTTTATAATAGTTAAGATATTTTACACCCTGCAATTTTGCTAGCAATATAAACTAGCAGAGGCCTTGAACTTGATTTTAACATGTATTTGTCGTCCACAGTTCTGGCAGACTTTCTTCCAGTTGTTCTCGAGCGCTTACAGAAACACGACACTGTGCTACGGAGGCATACTGCTGTTCACTATGGCTATACAGGTATGTTAATATCTGAGCCATTGCAGTTGCAGAAACGCTCATTAAAGTTAATCCTCCATTAAATCTCTTGCTTGCTTTTACTAAATCAACAAGACAAAAATGACAGCAAGAGATAAAATGGAGGATTATCTTTAATGAGCGTTTCTGCAACTGAATGATTGTCCCATAGATTATCTAGTCCCATTAAAAGTACTGTTATCTAGCTTGGACTTGTATTATGATGACTAGACACTGATATGCTATATTGCTGGAATGTACCCACTGTCCATTTTAAGTGGCGACGGGCTCACCCCCCGTCACACTGGACAGAGTTTCGGTACTACTAGTGAAACGTAAATGTTCTGAGGTTTCAGAATATCTCTGACTACGCTCTCGGGGAATATAGTCGTGAGCATATGCTTATGCTTATGACAATACTAAAAAAATAGATACGTGGTCTTTCTTAATGTGCTGACGGTTTTTAAGGAGATGATCAGTGATCAGATCATCAAACTGAACAACTTTCTCTACGGGACCAACATAGAAATTGTGAAAAAAATCTGCTCGACCAAAATAAAAATCTGCTGCAATTCTACTCGACCAAAATGTGTGGTACATTTTAGTTGAGTAGAATTGCAGTCAGCTGCTTATTATTTTTGTCCCGTAGAGCCGTAGAGAAAGTTGTTCAGTTTGATGTTCTGATCATCCTCATAAAAATTTTCAGCTATAAAGCTGGAACCTGTATACCAGGTGTTACAAAAATACAAATAAACCTTTAAGGGGGTGGTGTAGACCATCAAACTGAACAACTTTCACTATGGGACCAATATCGAAATCGCGAAAAAAAATATGTATGTTCTATACTCTACAAATCGACTAGAGCTAAAATATGTATGGAATATAAAATATATTTTTTCGCGATTTCGATGTTGGTCCCATAGAGAAAGTTGTTCAGTTTGACGGTCTAAACAACCCTCTTAAGAGTTTTAAAAATTTATTGTTACTTATGAAACACCCTGTATACTGTATCATTTATTACTTTCATGTTTTGCCCCACAAGAGGGCACATCTGATTGATATACGGTGAATATACGGTACTTCTTAATATGCTGACACTTTTTTAAGGGAATGATCAGACCATCAAATTGAACAACTTTCTCTATGGCACCGACATCGAAATCGCGAAAAAAAAATCTGCTGCTCCATACAAAACTGCAAACCTACTCGAGCCAAATGTATGGGACAGCAGATTTTTTTTTCGCTATTTCGATGTTGGTCCTACAGAGAAAGTTGTTCAGTTTGATGGTCTGATCATCCCCTTAAAAAGTGTCAGCATATTAAGATGGACCCTGTATGCATTCCCATCGTGTGGCAAAAGTGACCGCATACATGATAGGGGAGAAAATTAAAATGGCCAACCGTACATACAGGGTGTAAGGGACAGCCCGCAGACTGAAACGGTGAACTCAGACCAACAAACTGAACAACTTTCACTATGGAGCCTACCTCATGAAACGCGGAAAAAACAGCTGTCCCATACATTTGAGTCGGGTAGGTAAAGCAGTTTTGTATGAAACAGCTGATTTTTGATGGTCTAACTTCACCGTTTCAGTCTGCGGAGGGCTGTCCCTTACACCCAGTTTTTGCGCGTACGGTCAGCTACATAGAAATCTAACCCATGCGCTTACAAAGATTAGCATAGTCCGGTTTCTCTTGATGCTGACCGTACGAAGCCATTGACACAGCAATTTTTAAACTTCATTCTTCTTATCGTGTGGGCAAGCCCTGGTGTCAGAGTTTATTCAAACCGCCTTACGGCCTCTGACGTGGTTTTTTATGTAACGACTACTAGCCACCTTAGATCAAAATAAAATTAATGGATAGGCCTAAAGCGCGGTAAGTTAAAGCACACTACTGGTGCACTTGGTCCATACAAACTAGCGCCATTATCTGTCAAATCTAGGGCACTTGCATACAAATTTGAAGTAAACCTTTCATTTGTTTTGCCTCATTTTTCTGGTTTGAAATGTTCGCGTAAGGCCTATCCATTCATTTTATTTTGATCTAAGCTAGCCACCAGGGATAGTATCCGGGACCAACGGCTTAACATGCCATCCGAGTAATTTTTAAACTAATCGATTCGTTTTCCAGTTCTACCTGTCATCTTACACCCCAGCCACAGTCCTCCGAAAGGAGACGCAAGAGTTCGAAGCATCACGCCGCACCGTGCAAAACGAGAGCTTCCACAACGAGATCTTCAACAAGACTCTTGAGAACGTGGTCTATGAGAGGACGTCGTTCTTCAACAGCACCTTCACTGACATACTGATGTCGCACGTCGCGTTCAGGAACTGCACGTTCAGCGACGTCGCCTTCGTCAATATCAAGACCTCGCACACTCTGTTCAACGGCTGCTTCTTTATCAATAGCACGTGAGTATCTCACACTCTCTCTCACACACTTTCTCACACACTGTTCCACACTCACATTATCTCTCACAATCTCTCCCAAACAAACAAATCCTCAATCACTCCCACACAAATATACACCATCTAACACAGAATATATCCCTCTCGCATCCACTTTCCCTTACTAACATACACTAAAAACTGCTGACACAATGTCACACCCTTTCATACAATTCAGACCTTTAACAAACAACTCACAATTTTACACATATCAACTAACATACATACACACTATCACTCTCACCCTGTCACACTCACACATCTTCTCATCATCATCATCATCATCTCAGCCGATGGACGTCCACTGCTGGATATAGGCCTCCCCCAAGGATCGCCATAACGACCGGTCCTGCGCCGCCCTCATCCAACGGTTTCCCGCCGCCTTCACCAGGTCGTCGGTCCACCGTGTGGGGGGCCTACCCACGCTGCGCTTTCCGGTACGCGGCCGCCACTCGAGAACCTTCCGGCCCCATCGGCCATCGGTTCTGCGAGCAATGTGCCCCGCCCACTGCCACTTTAGTTTAGCAAGTCTTTGGGCTATGTCAGCTACTCTGGTTCTTCTGCGGATACCATGTCTCAAATTCACACACACTCATTATCTCTGTCACATAATCACACACATCTCACACAGTCAGACTCTTATAAACACACTCTCTTTCACGCAAACACAATTATAATTTCTGACACTCAATCACACGTTTTCATAAACTCCAAACCTTTCACAAACAATCCTCACACACTCAAACTCGCACTCTCAAACACATACAAACAAACATGCAAACCCACCATTTAAATTTCATTTACTTAAAACGACAACTTCACAATTAAATACTTTTCTGGGACGCAAAGTGCGTCAGCACTTTCGCCGCAAGCTACCGCGGACGCCCGGAGCAGCTGCGGAACTGGCTGCCGTTAGGAAGTGGGACACGTACTCTACCCTGGTGGCCGATTATCTTTTTGTACCTATCGCCGTTGAGACCACGGGGGTTTGGGGTGCCGAGGCAAAGACCTTCGTTGCGGAGATTGGCCGTCGACTGAGGGAGCGAAATTGTGACCCCCGTTCCGGGTCGTTTCTGGTGCAGAGGCTAGCCGTAGCAATTCAGCGTGGCAACGCTGCTAGCATAAGAGGCTCCTTTGCGCCAGAATCAACAAGGGGCGGGTTATTTGACTGATCTTGTATTTCATTGTCTGTTTGTGTATATTTATTCTTATTATTGTTATTCCATAACCTTTCTATTTCAACAATTATAATGTAATTTTTCAGAATAATCGACACAGACATAGAAACGGGCAGAGAGCTAGACGAATGGTGCGTCCTAAACAACACGATCATACGAGGCATGCAGGCCGGGTGCAACAGACACGCGGACCTAACCTCCTCCCTCGCAGGACTGATAGCCGAGCAGGTGAGCCCACCGTCATCATCAGTAGTCAGTAGTGTACATACGAGGCATGCAGGCCGGCTGCAACAGACACGCGGACCTGACCTCCTCCCTCGCAGGACTGATAGCCGAGCAGGTGAGCCCACCGTCATCATCAGTAGTCAGTAGTGTACATACGAGGCATGCAGGCCGGCTGCAACAGACACGCGGACCTGACCTCCTCCCTCGCAGGACTGATAGCCGAGCAGGTGAGCCCACCGTCATCAACTGGAAAGTATTGGGCTGCGCGTCCCTAATACAAGAATGCTTAGAGGCCCCCGGGATCAGGTCATTGTGATGCCGAAGTGCAGGTGCAAGTGAATATTAAAGTACGCTCCATTAACCACGGCTCTCAGAATACTAAACGGCGATACTAAAGAGGTAGATATTCCATTGTTCATTGACAAAATTCACAGAGGCCGCTTTAGATTTTTTAAGTAAGGCAAGCAGGATCGGTCGTTGTGGTGATCTGCGGGGGAGGCGTTTCCGGAGGAGTTTCCGGATTCGAATCCGCACAAATAACATGCAAATATATCAATGAGTTTTTCAAATTTATAAAAATATTTTGGACTTATGTAAGTAATACCGACTGCTCACAAATGGCGAAGGAAAACATCGTGAGGAAACCTGCATACGCTGAAGACATTCTGATGCGTATGTGAAGTCTACCAATCCGCATTGTGCACGCGTTGTGGACTAACGCCCATCCTCCCTGAGGGTAGGCCTGTGCCATGCAGTGGCATGTATAAAGGGTCCTTCTTAATATGACACTTTTTAAGGAGATGACCAGACCATCAAACTGAACAACTTTCTCTATAGGACCAAAATCGAAATCGCGAAAAAATCTGCTTAGTAGGTTTTGAAAAGCAGATTTTTTTAGAGATTTCGATGTTGGTACCATAAAGAAAGTTGTTCAGTTTGATGGTCTGACCAGCCCTTAAAAAGGTGTCAGCATATTAAGAAGGACCTTGTACATGGTGAAATTGATATCATTAGCATCCTTTTAAAGAGTCTACCCATCAAACTGAACAACTTTTACTATGTGAGCAAACTGATGGGAACAAAAAAAAATCTTCTGTTCCGTACTAAACTGCCATGCACCGGTACTCGACTCAAATGCATGCATGCCAAAGTTTTTTTTGCTCCGTTCTTTTTGCTCCCATAGTAAAAGTTGTTCAGTTTGATAAATGATTTAAAAGGATGCTAATGATATCAGTTTCATCTTGTTTTTTATCTTGTAGGTTGATTATCTGGTACTAAGATAACGTGTGACAATGTCCAAGGTATTTATACTGCATTCCAAAAAAGGACGACGAAATTTTCCGATATCTATTTAGCTTTCTGGCCAATTCTGATAAGCAAACATCTATCCGACATATCTTGGACGTTACTAAAGCTGTTCTAAGAATAAGTGAGAATAAGGGCCTGCTTCACCACTTCTGAATAAGTTCTTGTTAGCTTATACGACAAATATTTTGACATAATTTCATACAAAATATGTCAAACTATCTGTCTGATAAGCGAAGTCTAACGTCACACTTGCGTGGCGGAACGTTCGGTCGACACGCGCGCAACGCTTTTCAAGTACCCTATGACACACTAAGCCGACGTAACGTTACGCGCCAAAACTTCAGATTAGTACAGACAGTTCAGCCGCTGAAGGTTCCGCCGCGGAACGCTCCGCAACTGTGACGCAATACTAACAAGAACTTACCCAGAAGTGGTGAAACAGGCCCTTAGTATTTCAAATCTCTGTTTCTGTAATTGAAAATGGTTTTAAATTTCGTTGCTATTTAGAATGGAGTATAGTTATTCTCAATTATGTGCTCTTGCAGATAAACGTGTCGAACGCAATGATGGTCGCGGCCGCGTTGGCGCTGCTACCGTCCAAGTTTCGACCTAACGGTGAGTACTGATTGTAGGGTCGGTCACGTTGCAGGGTTTGCCTCGAACACTTGTCTCTCGCGTGGTGTTCGCGCGGTTCGCGTCTCAGCCTGCCACGAGGCTCCAAAATCCTTCTCAGTTGTTCTTACTCAAAAACAATCCTCGAGATTGGATAGACACTCCCTCAAACTTGACACTGGCGAAATCTAACAAGGAAACGCCATTAAATAAAAATAAAAATAGAATAGATTGTAGGGTCCGCATTGTGTACGCGTGGTGGACTAACGTTCATACACCCTCCCTGAGGGTAGGCCTGTGCACTGCAGTGGGACGTATCCAGGGTCCTTCTTAATAATGTTGTTGTTGTTGTTGTTGATGTTGTTGTTGTTGTTGTTGTTAAGGGGATGCTTAAGAACTGTCAACATTATTAAGAAGGACCCTGGACCAGACCATCAAACTGAACAACTTTCTCTATGGCACCAACATTGAAATCGCGAAAAAAAATCAGCTGTCCCATAAATTTGGCTCGAGCAGGCTTGCTTTTTTGTATGGAACAGCTGTTTTTTTTTCGCGATTTAGATGTTTGTCCCATAGATTGTTCAGTTTGATGGTCTGATCATCCCCTTAAAAAAGTGTCAGCATATTAAGAAGGACCCTGTATAGACCATGGAGAAATTACACGCTCCTCTTGGTAGAGATAGTGTATCAAAGTTAGCACTGAAACCACCAACTGGGCATGACGTCATCTAGTTTGTACTGCGGTTGTTGTATACCATAGAGAAATTACACGCTCCCCTAATGCTTTTTGTCTCCCTTCACCCGTCCCTCACCGCCTTTGTCGGCGACATAATTTTCTAGAGAAACAAGCCAATATGCCATCTCTTACTCCATGGTATAGACCGATGACGTAATACCCTATTATAATTGCAGTGGGTCTCTGCGCACTCTGCATACTGCTGGCGCCGTGCATATACGTGGCGCAGACCGAGACGCCGATGTACATAGTGGAGGCTGTATACAGGGTGTTCATAACTCTCGTGTTCTTCAACATCGGCGCCGGCGTGGTGGACGCTTACCCTGCCAACTTGAGGTTCGTATTATAACACACACCGGACACTTCATACAAACAGGCTCGCACTGACAAGAAGAATGCGGTAAAAACAATCCCAGTCTTCGCCACTGCTTAAGGCTGCGTTTCCACCAGAGATGTGCGAGGTAGCGAGGCGGTGAGCGAGGAAAAAATCGGCCAATGAGAGTGCTTCAATTTCCCAATGACGTGATCGAGCGAGCGCGCTATTGGCGGATTGTTCCTCCACACTTCCTCGCTCACCGCCTTGCTACCTCGCACTTCTCTGGTGGAAACAATGGTTAAAACATTCCACGTCCGCGTCTTCGCCACTGCTTTGTCAACACTGGCAACAAATTGTAAAAAAAAAAAAATTACATTCCCAGTCTTCCGAGCACGTATCCAGACGTTTGTTTCGGGGGGGGGGGGGGGGGGGGGGCATTTAATTCGGGGGGACGACGACATTTAATATCACTATATTCCCCGAGGGGGTAGTCAGAGATATTCTGAAACCTCAGAACATCCAAGTTTCACCAGTAGTACCGAAACTCTGTCCAGTGTGACTTATAATGGACAGTACAATACATGCCTCGAAATTGAAGCATGCAGGTTTCCTCACGATGTTTTCCTTCACCGAAAAGCCAGTGGTGTTACAAATCGTACATAAATTCCGAAAAACTCATTGGTACGAGTCGGCCTGGACGGGGATCGAACCATCGCCTCCTGCACGGCAGGCAAGGTTACTCGCCACTAGACCACCACGGCTTGTTTAATTTTATATTAATAAAAAATAATGAAAAAGTAGGTGCTGTACTCACTTTTCCATACAAATATTCGGATTTCGGGGGGGCCTAATCCCCCCCTGGATAAAGCCTGGTCTTCAATACTGCTTTGGCAACACTGGTGACAAATGGTAAAAACAATGCCAGTCTCACCCACTGCTTTTTCAACACTGGCAACATATGGTAAAACATTTCCAGTCTACGCTATTACTTTGTCAACGATAACATACTGTACTGTATTTACTATTAATAGTTATTTGTTATGCTAGGCTGCAAAGTTGTTTTTTGGCGCGAGTACTTGTATTGAAACCTGAGCAAGCGAAGGACTCTAGGATTGAACCACGAGCGAAGCGAGTGGGTTCAAATATAGAATCCTGAGCGTAGCGAAGGTTTCAAAGGTACGAGACGCAGAATAACTTTGCTGCCGAGCGCAACACACAACTTTTCACCTCACAACGGCGAGGAAAATGCTGGCTGGATGCAAGAAAAAAAAAAAAAAAAAAACATTTTGGCGATGTTTTGACTTTTGGCGCACTAAGGCGGCATAGAAAAATATTGAATAGACAGATTCGAATTTCAAAAATTCCTTCCACGCTAGCGGATTAAATGCACTTTTGCACTCAGATTTCGAATGATAAACAGAATCTTTCCGAGCTTGTGAGGTGAAAAAAAATGTATAACTTCCACAGGTGTACCGCCCACGGACTGCTTCTATCAGTGACTTACACCGGAGGCGCTGTTATGCGAGGCGTCGGAGTAGGGGGCGCTATTGTCAGCTGTATACTGTGCGCCCTGCTGGCCTGTGCGTCCACCGCCCTGTCGATCAAGGGCCGCTAACTAACGGTACTTGTATACATACATAATATAATACTAGTGTTTACCGCGACTTCGTCCGCACAAATTATATTCCAGATTTTAAGTCAGATCATAAGCTATCAATCAAAAAAAAGTTTCATCAAAATCGGTTCAGTAGTTTTTGCGTGATGCGCGAACAAACAAACAAACAGACAGACAAAATTTCTAAAAAAGGTTGATTTCGAGTCAGGGATACCTAAAAACCATATCTTCTCTATATAATCTCTTTTTTTGTAAATAACGTCAATGAACAGAATCTGTGCACACTTCAGTTACAGTTTTTAGATAATAATTAAATAATATTTTTTAGAAATAAGAGTTTTTAACTTTAGAGTTTGTAAAAAACCCTATTGGAGCTTTTAGGGGGTACTAAAGACCATCAAACTGAACAACTTTCACTATGGAGCCAAATTCGAAATTGCGAAAAAAAATCTGCTTTTTGAAAACATTTGAGTCGAGTTGGTACTGCAGTTTTGTATGACAATGGTATCGATTCGGTATTGCCACGACTTAACTTAACTAAATTTATTCCTGTCATTTTCTAACATTCGACTAAGAAAAGAGACAGAAAACCAACAACTGACTTTAGTGCTGTCAAAGTGACGCTACACGCCCAAAATAAGATGGCATCATAATGCACGCCATCTTATTTAAGTCGTCCTTTAAGTCCCAAAAACGAGATTCCGATGTTGGGTCCATAGTGAAAGTTGTTCAGTTTGA
This sequence comes from Agonopterix heracliana, assembly GCA_963693445.1. NCBI lineage: Eukaryota > Metazoa > Arthropoda > Insecta > Lepidoptera > Depressariidae > Agonopterix > Agonopterix heracliana. The sequence goes on from OY856334.1 coordinate 3,361,513, forward strand.
TGGTCTGAAGCAGGGAGTGCTTCAACAGGATTTTTTACATACTGTATTTTTTTTATTTATAATTAATGGCTTTTTGCTTGTGCGTAGCACCGCATTTCCGCCAGTGTAAAGTGTAATTTATGGGAGTATCTATCCCAATCTCAGGGATTGTTTTTGTAAAAGAACAAGAAGAGATTGAGGATTGCGGAGCCTCGTGGCAGGCAAAAACGCGACGCGCGAAAACCACGCGAGACGTGTGCTCGGGTCAATTCCTGCAACGTGACTCCTTACATACTGTATAAATCACACTAAGTCTGACGCTTGTAGGCTTGCGCACATTGCCGCGATTTTATCGAGCGATAATATCTCTGCGACTTTGCAATATTTATTTCCAGTACATTTTGCATGGGGTCGCGCGAGATCCTACAGACTGCCGCGATATTATCGCAACCTGACGCAATCTCTTTCGACTACATTCTGTGGTGGGGCGCATACGAATCGCGGAATCGCTCCAGTGTGTCGCGAAGTCGCTCTCGATAATATCGCTCGATAAAATCGCGGCAATGTGCGGAGGCTTTTAATGTATTATCGTATCGACGATAGAGCAAAACAAAAAAACTTTAAAAGAAACGCATTTCTTGTCATTATTTGTTGTTTAGTTGTCTGAACACACCCTTAAAGTTGTGTTAGAACTTAAAAAAAAACAATTTTTTTTTTCATTATTTCTATGTTTGTCCCATAGTGAAAAGTGATCAAATTAACGGTAATAACAGGCCAAAGTTAATGCATAACCTCAGGCACACTGTGCATTTTAAGAGAATATTATTCCGAGAGCCAAAATTCGCGCTGCATACAAACGTACTATGGTGATATTTTCAATACTAACCAATTAAAGTCTATGAAATTTTGAAGAAACAATCTAGACACAAAGGATGATGTCCACTTTTTACCTGTCAAATAATCTCAGTTTTTTTTTCGATATTACTTTTATTCCTCACTACCAAATTAAATTAAATTACTCTACCAATGTAAATGGAATTAACCTTTAGTTTTTCTATATCAATATTTATTGTATACATCAACCACATAGTACTATAATTACTTAAACTAAATCAAAGAAAAATTGACAGGTAAACGAATGTATGGGAAGTGGTCGTTCTTCTTTCTATGCTTCTATGGAGTCAGATTTTCGTTAAAATATACAGTTTCAATGCTAGGATTAATGTAAGATTTGTATGGAAATCTTTGAGGCACTGTATCTTGAAAACTATACATTTTAACGAAAATCTGACTCCATACAAGCATAGAAAGAATGATGTCCACTTTTTACCTGTCAAATAATCTCAGTTTTTTTTTTCGATATTACTTTTATTCCTCACTACCAAATTAAATCAAATTACTACCAATGTAAATGGAATTAACCTTTAGTTTTTCTATATCAATATTTATTGTATACATCAACCACATAGTACTGTAATTACTTCAACTAAATCAAAGAAAAATTTACAGGTAAACGAATGTATGGGAAGTGGTCATGATTCTTTGTTTCTAGATTGTTTCTGCAAAATTTCATTGACTTTAATTGGTTAGTATTGAAAATATTACCATAGTACGTTTGTATGGAGCGCGCTCCGAATAATATACCCTTAAAACCTTTTTTTTTTAAATTATTTCAGGTTCACTACACAACGCTTCTACGAAACCGCAACAGATACAAGTAAAACATGGTAAATGATAATTATTCTTTAGAAAAGACTAAAGTAATTATAGTACGACTCTTAAATAATTAATATTTATTATTATTAAAATTATAATTATCACCAAAGCGAAATGACTGATTGAATCGAATGATACTCTTTTATCGAACTAATTTCTTTTATTATCATAGACAAATTAACCTAAAAGACTTATGGCTATTCATTGAATTAGATCACTATGGAAGATGGGTCCACGCTCAAAAGTGTCCGAACCGAACCAAAAGAAGTGTACAATTCAAAAAGGCACTGTAGTCTCTTGCCAGTCTTTGTTTGGTCGTCTAAGCACGCGCGAGTTCATGACGGCGTACTGTGTTGTAAAAACATGTAAAAACTACCAAAGAAAAGTGAAAAAATGTGATGGTGTATCCTATTTTCAGTAAGCAAACTATTATTTTATCATTTAGAAGTATCATTTTGTTTACGAACATAATATTTAATTTTTATTTTATTTATTGATTATCTGTTATCGCGTCCGCCATTACGTCTGTCATGTTTGATGTTCATTTTCACCTCCAGTCGAAGCTGCATATGGTGTTAAGTAGGTGTAAGCAAAATTAACCCTTGTGACTAGCTTCATACGATTTCAATTGCAATGTTTTCAGTTTGTTTACATTACTATGCATACCAATATTTTTTATAAGGTTAGTTTGGGACACTTTTATCGAGAATTTTGTACTAGACCCTGTGTCCATAGAGTTCTAGGTCGATGTGGCTATTGATGTTTTTGCCAATATCTAGTTTAAATAGCAATATTGTTGGACCTTGCACGTAATAAATATTTGGTGAAAAACAGACTGAGACTCAGGTCGGCAACAAATGGGCCGCAGTGCTAAAGAACCCACGTATCGAGTCAGTTCTGTTGCATTTCACCTGTGCTCATGACCTACAGCGTAATAATGAAATATTCCATCAAAAGATGCGTTGGCATCTTCTTGATCATCTTTTCCCTCTTTATTATTTTAAAGGTTTCCGCACATTGCAGCGATATTATCGAGCGATATTATCGACAGCGATATCGCGACACTTTACACACTGCAGCGATTCCGCAATTCGCGTCACGCATGCGCCCTTCACTGAATGTAGTAGAGAGAGATTGCGTCAGGTTGCGATAATATCGCGGCAGTGTGTGGGATCGAGCGCGTCCGCTTACAAAATGTACTGAGAACAATTATCGCAAAATCGCAGCGATATTATCGCGGCAGTGTGTAGGATCGCGCGCGTCCCCATACAAAATGTAATGAGAACAATTATCGCAAAATCGCAGCGATATTATCGCTGCAATGAGCGGAGGCCTTAAAGAAACACTTTTTATAATTTTTGACGTTCATTCGCACAGACCGTAGCGCCATCTATCGATCTCCTAGAAAACTAAAAGAAAAGCGCTTATTGATTAACTTTTTTCAAATGTGACAAACTGCGTACGTGGCGATCTGCGTTTGTGACGAACCGCGTATGTGGCGGTCTGCGTATGTGTCGATCTGCCGTGACTAAATGCGTTTGTGACGTGCAGCGTGTAATCCACTGAAATTTACAAGAAAAAATGTTCGCGTTAAATTAGTAGTCTGTTAGGTTACTTTGTCTATGTACATTACTAATGTTATTTTATATTTATAACAATGAATTACGGTACATTAGAAAGAAGACAGGTCTTAGGTACTATTGTACATTCAAAATGCGACAGGCTGATAATGCTGGCCTAACATGTTCCAATGTATCATGTACACGGTGTTAATTGTTTTTTATATCCGCTAAATTAGCTTGAAAAACTTCCACAAAGTTGACTAACTTCCACCAATCCGCACTTTTGGCCCTGTCGCAACACAATGTATACAGGGTGTAAGGAAAAGTATCATTAACCTTTAAACCACACACTCTACCCATCAAACTGAACAACTTTTACTATGGTAGCAAACCGATCGGAGTATAAAAAAAATCTGCTGTTCGATACTAAACTCCAATACCTACTCAACTCAAATGTATGGAACAGCAGATTTTTTTTTGCTCAAATCTGTTTGCTCCCATAGTCAAAGTTGTTCAGTTTGATGGGTAGAGTATGTGGTTTAAAGGTTAATGATACTTTTCCTAACACCCTGTTTAGGGTCCTTCTTAATATGATGATGGTTTTTTAAGGGTATGATCAGACCATCAGACTAAACAACATTCTCAATGGGACTAATATAAAAAACTTAAAGAAAAATCTACTGTTGCATACAAAACTGGAATCCTGCTAAACCGAAATGTTTCCCAGCAGTTTATTTCGCCGTTTCGATTTTGGTCTTATAGAGAAAGTTGTTCAGTTTGATGGTCTGGTCCTGTATGTAAATTAAAAACTAAACTAGAAATGGTTTACAACTTGATTAAACGTATTTTACGTTTTATATTTATTGTAAAGAAGCTAGAGATCAAAATTATAGTTACTTATCACATTTTATCAGACCACTTTTGACATTTAAAATTTGCAAGCAATTTTAGACCACCTGTATAATGAAAAGTGACGTCATATGCGATTATATGTATATAGATGAGTATTATACATATTGAAAATTGGTAAACCACAAATGGAATGGAAAATGGAAAAAAATCTATAACCAATACCTAAGTCTGTGCTATAACCTTTAGATATGTATTTTTGCTTGATAACTTTAAATGTCAAAAGTTAATCTACAAAAATTTAATTAACTATAATTTGCTAAACCTAGCAATTTGATAAAAGACACGCAATAAGAATGATATTAAAAAAGAAATAATTTATGTAAGTAGCTGTTGTAAATAAAACAAACTTATAAATATGATGTAACCTTTGATTGTGAAATAAATTTAGTTCACAATGCTTACTAGTTAAATTCAGGAAAACTTTTGTCGGTTCGGAAACTTTTAGGGTTGAACTACACATGGCCGCACGCGATCGCCTTTTTCCATCGCTCCATCCTTTTCTGTCACTCAGGAACGTCATTTGTTAGAGCATTTAAGATAGACGGAACGCGATCGCGTGCGATCGCACGCCGCAGGCGATCGCGTTCCGTCTATCTAACTAACTATGCATTCTACACAATGACGTTCTATACACAAGAACTTTGCATCAGCGCGCTGTTAACGTGACGGCAAAAGTGTTCTTGATTGTTTTACGTACTTTACTGCTTAGTGACAGAGGAAATTTGAAATAACTGGGCCCCGAGACAAAGTATATTTCGATTAGCGTTAACGACAGTAGAAAACATAAAATTGTATGAACTTGACGTATGGTGACGAAAGCAACGGTATGTTCCGATTCATAAAAACAGTGCTGTGAGCGATTACAGCGCTAACACCCGTTCCATTTGCGTTAGCGTGCCGACAGCGCTGATAGCGTTCTATCAATTCGGAACGCTAAATATCGCGCTCACACCGTTCACATCACAACATTCAAACATTCCTATTATTTTCTTCATCACTAATCGTTATTAAACTTTTATTCGTCTTTTTTAGAACATAATGAAACCCAATACTATTAAAGAAACCTAAATCGAGACCTAAACAAACCAAAAATGTACGACGGCAAAACTGTCAAACGCCACTTTTGAAAATTCCCTCAAAAATTTACTATAACAAACGTCACTTTTGACAACTCGCTCACAGTGATAACGCCCCGAGCCGTGAGCACTGTTATTGCAAGATGGCGTCGGTAGTGACGTCATGAATGACGTCACGTTTTCGATTGTGGACGCGCTCACGTCAACTCGGAACGACATTTATCGCGCTCACAGCGATATCGGCGTAATTCGGAACGCACTGCAAACGTCAAAATGTTTCAATCGCCAATGTCAAATCCATACATTCTGTCATTCTCTTATAGCGTCAACGCCAATAGAATGACACTTTGTCTAGGGTCTTGGAATGTCGGCGGCAATGTATAAAAGCTGAGCACAATTGAAGCATACTAAGGTGTCATTAGAGACTCGTGCATTTTTGGGTTTTGTTATTGAATGACGTTGCGAGTCCATGTGTATACAAGGTGTTACAAAAATACAAATAAACATTTAAGGGTGGTTTAGACCATCAAACTGAACAACTTTCAGTATGGGACCAATATCGAAATCGCGAAAAAAAAAATGATGTTCCGTACTCTACAAATCGACTCTAGCTAAAATATGTATTGGATATCAGTTTTTTTTTTCGCGATTTCGATGTTGGTCCCATAGAGAAAGTTCTTCAGTTTGACGGTCTAAACAACCCCTTAAGAGTTTTAAATGTATATTTTTACTTATGTAACACCCTGTAGAATGTCATGGATGGCACACTACATGGATAAACGAAAAAATTTCTGCCCACAAGCGAGAACAACTTTGTTTATTGTCTATTGCGGACTGGCGGTCGAAGGGTTAAATAAATTTACCAGTAAGCGTTGAAACGTGTGTAAAATAGTATTTAAATATAATTATTTTCAATTATTGGGTAATAATTAATATACATTAAAGTAAATTTAGAGCGGTACAGGGGCCATAGACAAAGTAACATTTCTTTTGGCGTAGACGCTAGTGGAAAATGACACAATGTATGGATTTGACATTGGCGATCGAAACATTTTGACATTTGCTTTCGTCACCATACGTCAAGTCCACACATTTACGTAGAAAGAAAATAGCTATAGAATAGGCATTAATATAATAATAGTCGCGAAAACGAGACAGTCTTATACGCTAATTACACAGAAAGAGCGAGGGAAAATCTATGTTGTTTGTCCCTTTCTGCGTATGCGATATTTTTTGTTTGACTTAGCTGAAATTGCATACAAAATCTTGCAAGTAAGTCAAACAAAGGCACGATTTCTCATACGTTTTTGTCATATCTCCATCCCTTTCCAGTATACGCGCTCAGCGAATCTATGAAATTCTCAATCTAAGCATTTTTATGTTGTCTACTGTCGTTGACGCTAATAGAAAGATACTTTGTCTATAGGCCCAGATCAGTAAGGCTGAGCATATCTTAGTAGAGGCGAAACGTGGTTGTTATCTATTTTATGAAAAATAAACGATCCTAGAGTGTGCTATGTAAATCGATCGAATGATTTGTCTTTACAATTTATGGGATATTATAAAATACAACTTTTGAATCAAGCTTAAGTGTAGGGACACACCTGCGGAACGTTCGGCGCCGAACGTTCGGTTGAATACGCGCGCACCGCTTTTCCTTATACCGGCTTCTTCGTCCGCAGGTGTGTCATTACACAAAAGACCGGCACACACCTGGCGATGCGCAGTGCAGCGTTTTTCACAGTCAAAAAAGTATCGAATTTGCTTGTGTTGAAATAACATCGAAAATCTACCTAAGGGTTGAACTACATCACACATCATCGCATTGCATTTTTCCGTCGCTCCATCCTTTTCTGTCACTCAGGAGTGCGATTTTTGAATCTCATTCGGTGAGCTCAGCAGTTGAAAATGTCTTAATTACTCTGGAGATACGTGCATCTTTTTACTGCTGATTTGACTCTCAAAAACCTCTCTCCTGTAGTATGATTTTTGAATGTGAAATCAGCAGTAAAAAGATGCGTATCTCCAGAGTAATTAAGACATTTTCAACTGCTGAGCTCACCGAATGAGATTCAAAAATCGCACTCCAGGAAAGTAATTTGCTAGAGCATATAAAATAGACGGAACGCGAGCGCGCGCGATAGCACGGCCGCGTGCGAAGCTTTAAATGAGGTTCAACCCTAACTCGCACTCATTTGACCGAGTCACAGTTGTCCAAGTTGACCAAAGGCAAAGGATTCAAATAAAAGTTGTTTTATAACATTTCAAAAATTTCAAAGAAATATTTCATTCGATAATTATTAATTAATTTAGTATAAATTTAATCGTAGATGCCATATCCGTTTTAAGTGATATCATAGACTGCTTTTATGTTAGTTTAAAATTTTATGAAAGACATTTTCGAATATTACTCACGAATTAATTTAATTATTTACTTAGCCATATTTTTTTAATTATAAATGAGTGTAGATAAAGATTTTGTGTATTTTGGCAGAGTTTTATGTAAAAAGAGTTCGCGTTTCAAACAATGAAATTGGTCTAGAATTTATGTTTAAAATCCGACAGCAAAAATTGATCGGTCCCATGTAAAATTCGAGTTGCTAGACATTTTTGGCCGTCGCATGTAGCATGTGGAAGGCCAGTCTATATGATACTTCCTTTTCTGGCATACAGGTTTAGGTACATACTAAAAAGGGACAGCAAGATTTAAAGTTTTACCTTAAGGTGGTAGCAGTGTTGTCAATTTCATACAAAACGTTGTCGTAGAACACTCGTAGACGGTATTAATAAAAGTAATGTTTTATATATGAAAAATAGCTTAAAAAATCTAGATTGCGCGTATCAAATAATAAGCTTTTTTTGAAATTATTCATACAAAATTTCATAGCTCTTAGTAATTATATTATAAATTGTAAATGTTATTTGATACGAGCAATCTAGATTTTCTAAGCTATTTTTCAATTTATAAAACATTAATTTTATTAATACCGTCCACGAATGTCCTACGACAACGTTTTGTATGGACGGAAACCACCTTAAAATTGACAACATTTTTGCTTAATAATTAGACCATTTTATTATTGAAGCGTTGTATAAAATTAGATATTTTGTGTATAAAATAAATTTTTATTCAGAAATATATTGGGATTTTTATAAGACATTAAATTGCAATGCTGAAAAAACAGGATCTCAAATAATTATGAACTGTTCGAAGTGTTCAATTTTAGTTTATAAAACAAAAGTCCAATGTATTCTGAAACTGAGGAGTGAATAAAATTATTTTTATCATTTGTAGCCATATCATATACCTAATACCTATTTAATCTATTTATTATAGTGTAAGATACCATCTTAGTATAAACTCGTTTTTGTAAACGTTGAAATATTTCGATGGGATCCTGTACTATTAAAACTGTCAAAAATTATTTCATAGGTTTACATTTAGACTTAGAGTTTTCTTTCAATTCCTATCGATTTTTGAACTAATGTCACATTTATTTTAGCCATTTCCCTAGTCATTTTATTGTCTTATTTAAAAATCACAATAATGAATTAAATACTGCACTTGCCATAAAATAATTGTTAAAGATATGTTACCTAATAAGAAAACGGCGCGTAAAATTGTGCCGCGCCACAGCCGGCACGCTCGTAGCATTGCTTGAAGCGGACTATTGAAAGATGTGCCAATTGGGTCTTTTGGAGTCTTCACTTTTCGCGCTCTAGTAACATATCTGCTTCTTTTTGGTATAATACAAGGTCCTTCTTAATATGCTGACACTTTTCAAGGGTATGATCAGACCATCAAACTGAACAACTTTCTCTATGGGGGCCACCACAGACTTAAAAGAAGAACCAGACGTAATCTCGTCTAATCCTGAGTGAAGCACCCATTTCTTTTATGTGCGTGCTGTCACGCGGTACATAAGGTGATGGGTTGTCGGACCTGCGCCTAGAGGTAGTGCATCTGTGTGAGTGTAGGTCCCTTGTAGAACAAACGAGATTGTATTACCTTGCATGCTTCACATATTTTTAGTGCAATATTCGGTCCGTATTTCTTTCAAGTCCGTGGGGGGCCACATCGAAATCGCAAAAAAAAACAGCTGTTCCATACAAAACTGCTAACCTACTTGAGCCAAATGGGACAGCTGATTTTTTTTCCGCGATTTCGATGTTGGTGCCATAGAGAAAGTTGATCAGTTTGATGGTCTGATCATCCCCTTAAAAAAGTGTCAGCATATTAAGAAGGACCCTTAATTGCTGTAATTTTTTATTCCAATTTAATTAGTAAAATTAATGTAAAAAGAATTCAGTATTATAGTTAAATTTTTATCACACTTTCAATTGATTTCGAATAGCAATTTGTTAACATATCTTCCTATAATTCTTAATAATGTTTTGAAATGAAGTGATCTTCGACAAATGTCAAATAACTTGATAGACGACAAAAACGTAATGATTTCCGCACACCTGGCGAAGCGTTAGGCCTATAGACAAAGTAAAATTTCTATTGGCGTAGACGCTAGTAGAAATGACAGAATGTATGGATTTGACATTGGCGATCGAAACATTTTGACGTTTGATTTCGTCACCATACGTCAAGTCCATACATTTTATGTTTTCTACTGTCTTTAACGCTAATCGAAAGATACTTTGTCTAAGGGCCCTGCGATCGTAGTATGCTTCACGTGATATGGCTGTATCATGTCTTTTGTCTCGTTCGTCCGCGCGCAAATAGAAAGAGAGCGAAGGTTTAGCGCTGTATCACTGCGGCATGCTAGCTATGCTGGAGTCGAGGCGCCGATATCGATCGATAAGTACCGCATGTTAAGGGTCGCCAAGGCGCGCGACCGTGCCTTTATGCCGCCTCGACTCCTTCTGTATGCTATTCGCCTAACGCAGAGCATTTCTCACTGTCAAACCATTATCCACTTTGCTTGCGTTGAAATAACATCGAAAATCAATTATCACAACTTTCGCCTCTAGCATATTTAGGGACTTTAATTTTAATTGATTTTCGATGTTTTTTTCTACGCAAGCAAAGTCGATAATGCTTTGGCAGTGAAAAATTATCTGCGCTACACTCAATTCGCATTTAGATTCTATTAGCAGAACGTCCTATTCGTTAAAGGTAAATAAAAAGTTTAGACATTTTGCGAATTTGGCTATATGCGAATATGAGAACTGAGAATTTTGCAAATATAATTGTTTATGAATATTTTCTCAATCTATGATATACTTAGTGCAATACCCAGTTATTGATTTGATTAAACCCTTAACTATTTACTCAGATTTTTCTGTCAAACAAAAGGAATGAAAAACGCCCGAGCCATCTTGCGGACAAAATAAGAACAAAATGCGACGGTGTTTTTGATTCTCTTTGTTCAGATTTTTTCTGTCTTCAATTTAATGTGTACTCCAAGACCTATGGTTGCTTCGAAATTTTTATTCTGATAATAAATACAAGAAATAAGTTATTATTATCAGAAATATAAAATAAATAATCATTTATTAAATTGAATAATCATTTCATTTATGTATGTAACACGCTGGCTGTTAGATAAAAAAAAATACTTTTTTCCAAATAAAAAAACCCTGTATGTAAATGTAAAAGTAAACCGTTAATGTATTTGGACATTGGTAATGTAAATAATAATTGATTATAAATAAATGTGTTGACATTTGCAATACCTTCTCTTGTTTTATTCCAGAGGTGACAAATAGCATTCTGGAGTGCGATTTTTTAATCTCATTCGGTGAGCTCAGCTGATGTAAATGTCAAAATTACTATGGACATACGCATCTTTTTACTGCGGATTTGTTTCTCAAAAATCATTGTTCAGGAGTGCGATTTTTTGAAGTCAAATCAGCAGTAGAAAGATGCGTATCTCCATAGTAATTTTGACATTTTCAACTGCTGAGCTCACCGAATGAGATTCAAAAATCGCACTCCTGGACCAAAATGACCAATTCTAAAAATGACTATTTTCCAATCCGAACACCACTTTCCAAAATTATCACTCTGAACTTGTCATTATGGTCCAGAATTGATCAAGAAAACCTTCTCCTCATAAGATTATACAGGGTGTAAGGAAAAGTATCATTAACCTTTAAACCACATACTCTACCCATCAAACTGAACAACTTTTACTATGGGAGATATTCAGTTTGATGGGTAGAGTATTTGATTTAAAGGTTAATGATACTTTTCCTTACACCCTGTATAAGGTCCTTCCTTAATATGCTGACACTTTTTTAAAATGTGTATGTGCACTGAGCTCACCTCGCAAATTCGTAAATAAAGTACTAAAGGGGTGATCAGACCGTCAAACTGATCAACTTTCTCTACGGCACCAACATCGAAATCGCGAAAAAAACTGCTGTTCCATAAAAAACCGTAAACCTACTTGAGCCAAATGTTTGGGACAGCTGATTTTCCCCATAAAGTGGCATATTAAGAAGGACCCCTTTATTCATTGAGTGCTATTTTTAAAAAAGGTCGTTCTATGTTCGTCTGAGTGTATTTTTAAATATATTTTCACCCTAAATTTAAATATATTTTCAATGAATGAATGAATGAAAGAAGACTAACGAATGAAATTTATCAAGCAAAGGTGAGCGGAAGTGTTGGGAGAGGCCGTCCGAGGAAAACATACCATGATCAAATCAATGATCTTTTCCGAAAAGGACAAGTGCGTAGCACCCTCAATCGACGGAAGTGCATGAAGAGATGTATGAATGTGAATGAGGGTAAAGAGGTGTGTCAGAGTCGTAGCGGGTGGCGGTCCGTGGTCTCTGCCTACCCCCATGGGACAATGGCGTGAGCTTATGTATGTATGTTTTCACCCATACGTTCGTCAATATAGGGACCAATTTTAAAAAAGGGCTATAGTTCTATGAAGTATGAACTTGAAACATACGCTGGCAGGAACGGCATCAATTCATTAGCATCCTTTTACGAACACTTCATCGAACTGAACAACTTTTACTATGGTAACCTGACACCGCCAAAACATCAAGTTGTTTCATACATTTGAGTCGAGTAAGCACTGCATTTTCTATTCTATTCTATATTTAAAAATATGGCTGCCATCTTGGGTATTTGATGATTTTGCCAATGTCGAGTTTTTATAGCAAAAGTGCTTGACGTTGTACGGTTATATTGATATTTTGGTGACTTCAAGGGTTGTTCTTATAAAAGAACAATATCCTGAGCCACCACTGGAGTTCCACTGTAGGCCGGGAATGGGGCAACCGACGCGCACGTGACCGCCCAATAGCAGACCCACAAAGCAACTCCACTCTGCAGTTTAGTATGGAACTCCAGATTTTTGTCTGATAGGTAGTCTTATTTTAAAAGGATGCCAATGATTTCAATTTCACCCTGTATACAGGGTAAATTTTATATCACTGCGGATAACTTCAGCATATAATCTACTCATAAAACTGAACAACTTTTACTATGGTGCCAACTTCGAATTCGTGAAAAAAACAGCTGTCCCATATATTATAAGAGATAAGTGTACTTTTTGCAACCATCAGCAGCAAGGCTGATTCAGTGTTTATGGGGTGTAGAACATCTCTGTGATGGGGATGGACCTGGAGTGCGATTTTTGATCTCATTCGGTGAGTTCAGCAGTTGTAAATGTCAAAATAACTATGGAGATAGAAATTGTAAAGACAAATCATTCGATCGATTTACATAGCACACTCTAGGATCGTTTATTTTTCATAAAATTGATAACAACCACGTTTCGCCTCACCTTCACTCCAGGCTGTAACTCCTAAACCGACTGGCAGTTCATGTCAGTTTTTGTACTGTTCACATGGCTACAGTGCATACTACAATAATATCATATGATCAGTCTTGCAGCTGATAGTTAATTTTTAACTGACCTTTAAACGTCTATAACTCCTAAACCGACTGACGTTATGCAGGCAGACCTGGTCCATCCCCATCACAGAGATGTTCTACACCCCATAAACACTGAATCAGCCTTGCTGCTGATGGTTGCAAAAAGTACACTTATCTCTTATACTAATTACATTTGAGTCGAATGGGTAGTGCAGTTTGCAGTTTTGTATCGGACAGCAGATTTTTTTTTCGCAATTTCGAAGTTGGCTCCATAGTGAAAGTTGTTCAGTTTGATGGTGGTTTGATGAGTAGAATAATACATGCTGAAGATATAAAATGTACCCTTTAAACACAAAATAATACTCCACTCCCCATTTAAAATAAAATTCAATTGTTATGTTCGATCGACCTCGCATTTATTTTTTAATACAAAAGAGTAGATATAAATAACAATAATTAATTTTTTATTAATTTATTCATTCACCGCAAGGTGTTACATTAAATCCCTTCGAATAAAATCTAACTTAATTTTTATGAACATTCCTGGGTTTAAAATGCTTTCTACTTCCTTACAATGTGAAAAATTCAAGCACAATGTCTGTCACTGTCATTAGTATGAGCAGTGTAAGACAGAGCCTTGATAACTAAAATAAGTTGTAAGCATTGACATAGAATACTATGGATGCTAGGTCTAGTACAAAATTCTCGAAAAAAGTGTCCGGGACTAACCTACACAAACCTAAGTACGTATATAGTAATATAATCATTAAAAATGCTGAAATTCTTTTTCATTTTGCTTGCGTAGTGTTTACCCCATCGAGGCTAGGCGTGCACCGCGCGCTTTCGCGTGCGCGTCGTCGACTGTTCAAACAAAGACTGTCGCGTAATTAAGGGTATATTATTCGGAGCGCGCTCCATACAAACGTACTATGGTGATATTTTCAATACTAACCAATTAAAGTCAATGAAATTTTGCAGAAACAATCTAGAAACAAATTTCTATGCTTGTATGGAGTCAGATTTTCGTTAAAATGTATAGTTTTCAAGTTACAGTGCCTCAAAGATTTCCATACAAATCTTAAATTAATCCTAGCATTGAAACTGTATATTTGAACGAAAATATGACTCCATAAAAGCATAGAGATTTATTTCTAAATTGTTTCTGCAAAATTTCATTGACTTTAATTTGTTAGTATTGAAAATATCACCATAGTACGTTTGTATGCAGCGCGCATTTTCGCTCTCGGAATAAAATTATCTTATGTCTCTATACGTTTTAGGTCTCTTTTGGTTCGGACACTTTCGAGCGCGGACCCATCGTCCAGTAGAAGTCAATGGTTGTAAGCCTAAATACTTTTTATCTAAGTTAAGTATCATTTTATATTCGTTAATAAGCATCAAGTAATCATGAATTAATTAACTAGAGTGCCTTTACGATGAGGTGGTCGATTCTATACATTCTGTCTGTTCCTCTTTTTCCTTGGATTGTTCTAAAATATTATACTTAAGTTACAAGAAATCCAGAGTGATTTTTCAAATTGCAATAAAGTAGAAAGAAAATCAATTAAAGAACGGCAGAGGAAGCGGGCGGTGGGAGACGTATGAGGTGAGGTCAAAATTTGGCGTTGGCGCTCTCGATACAAACATAGTATGGAGTGCGATTTTTGAATCTCGTTCGGTGAGCTCAGCAGTTAAAAATGTCAAAATTACTACGGAGATATATGCATCATTCTACTGCTAATTTGACTTTCAAAAATCATACTACAGGAGAGAGATTTTTGAGAGTCAAATCCGCAGTAGAAAGATGCGTATCTCCATAGTAATTTTGACATTTTCAACAGCTGAGCTCACCGAATGAAATTCAAGAATCGCACTCCAGCCAATCAAATTGAATAACTTTCTCTATGGGACCAACATCTATATCGGGAAAAAAATCTGCTCACCTACACATTTGGATGGATTGCAGTTTTGCACCTATAGAACAGCTGATTATATTGCAGAGATTTCTTTTGTTCCCGTAGAAAAAGTTGTTCAGTTTGATGGTCAGGAGTGCGATTTTTGAATCTCATTCGCTGAGCTCAGCAGTTGGAAAAGTCAAAATTACTATGGAGATATTAATCTTTCTGCTGCTGATTTGACTTTAAAAAATCGCACTCCTGAAGGAGGATTTTTGAATCTCATTCGGTGAGCTCAGCTGTTGAAAATGTAAAAATTACCATGGAGATATGCATCTTTCTACTGCTGATTTGACTCTCAAAAATTATACTACAGGAGAGCGATTTTTTTCAACAGCTGAGCTCACCGAATGAGATTCAAAAATCGCACTCTTTCTAAAGTCAAATAAGCAGTAGAAAGATGCATTAGAACGCTTTTGTATGAGATTTAGAAACCGTTTAAACTCACCGATGACATTCAAAAATCGCACTCCAGATCTTTGGAATCAAGTGAAGACCACTATTATTAGTTACAACCTGTTTTATTGTGAATTAACTCAAGGGAACAACTTATGAATCAATAGTTATTATTGATGCGTTTTGATAGGTATATCGCTATGAATAGTGTTTAAAATAGTCTCGCAAAGGAATATAAAAGACGGAAGGCCTCCGCTCATTGCAGCGATTTTATCGAGCGTAATTATCGCTGCGGTTTTGCGATAATTGTTCTCAGTACATTTTGTATGGGGACGCGCGCGATCCTACACACAGCCGCGATATTATCGAGCGATAATATCGCTGCGATTTTGCGATAATTGTTCTCAGTACATTTTGTATGGGGACGCGCTCGATCCCACACACTGCCGCGATATTATCGCAACCTGACGCAATCTCTTTTTACTACATTCAGTGAAGGGCGCATGCGTGACGCGAATCGCGGAATCGCTGCAGTGTGTAAGGTGTCGCGATATCGCTGTCGATAATATCGCTGCAATGTGCGGAGGCCTAGAAGGTAGAATGTATTTTAGTGTAGAATCATGTGTCGCAAATTAAATTTTGCGCTTGATAAATACGTCGCTATTAGGTGCTGTTTTAATAATAATAATCATATTTATTGCTCAATATAAAATTTGACACCTCCTAATTTGTATACGAAAATGGCATAAACTCTTTAGATAAGCATTATTTGTATATGAATTAGGGTGTGCAAAATTTAAAACACCACACCACCCCTGATCGGGCCATATATTTTCAGACGTATACAGGGTGTAAGGAAAAGTATCATTAACCTTTAAACCACATACTCTACCCATCAAACTGAACATCTTTTACTACGGGAGCAAACAGATCAGAGCAAAAAAAATCTGCTGTCCCATACTAGACTCAAATGTATGCAACAACAACATTTTTTTTATTTTTTTTTTTGTGGTGTTTTTGGCGGGCTTTGGAAGTTGACGTTTGGAGTCCTTATATTTCATCGAATTTTTATTGTTTATAGTGAGTTTTGGTTCGTAAAATTGGTGTTGTTTTGCGTAACAAAGTGTCGTGCAAGTGAACAATATATAGTTCAGTGAAATATGATGGTGCATGGGTCGTAAACAGGAAAAGTGTTCCGTGATTTTAGCGCGGCAAAGCGGTCGGTTCACCTCTTTCCTGTGGACTTCTCTGCTTTTCCTGCGTCTTTCGATTGCCTCCAAAAACTCCAAAGAACCATCAAAACGTCGAATACCAACGTTTTAATGTGAAAACAGAAGAAAATTAAAAATAAATTAAGATTTAGCCAAAAGGTCTAGTAACCAGGCTAGTAAATATATTTGAAAAAACAGATTTTTTTTTTGCTCTGGGGTGCGATTTTTGAATCTCATTCGGTGAGCTTAGCAGTTGAAATTGTCAAAATTACTACGGTGATACGCATCTTTTTACTGCTGATTTCACTTTCTAAAATCGGTCTCCTGTAGTATGATTTTTGAAAGTCAAATCAGCAGTAGAAAGATGCGTATCTCCATAGTTATTTTGACATTTTCAACAGCTGAGCTCACCGAATGAGATTCAAAAATCGCACTCCTGATCGAAAGTTGTTCAGTTTGATGGGTTGTGGTTTAAAAGTTAATGATACTTTTCCTTACACCCTGTATACGGAAAATAAACATAAAATCAAGCTACGTAAGCCTTACGTAGCTTTATTTTCCGCGTAAGGGTGCGTTTACACCGAAGCGGGGCGGAGAAAAGATTTGTAAAATCAACCAATCGTATTGCTAAACAATCTAAACATACCTTGCTTGATTCCGCTTGACAGAATCAAGCAATTAAATTGGTTAATTTTACAAATCTTCGCTCCGCTGAAGTGAAAATCGTATTCTAACTGTATGATACACTTCGCTCCAATCACTTGCCCCTTTTGTTTTTTATATTCCGTGCGGACTATAAAACTGCAACAAATATTTTGCACCAAAAGGAAGAAACAGTTTCCCGTTATTTTATTCATAATATAAATAAAAATTATCTAGTTTTGAACTATAGATACTATACCGATATTCTAAAGGTTAGCGCATTTTACGACAGGTCGCATCAATGCGGGCCGCAGCGCAAAAATCCGCCCAAATCACTCTTATACACTTTATATGAACTATCGCATACTATGCCGGGCCGGACCGGGTCGCATTATTGCGCAGCGGATTTCCGTCCGTGTGAGCGGAACTTTTTACGTCTGGTATTACGTCAAATTAAAAATCCGTCAATGCTATTCGGCCGGCACGCTCTAGTGTGCAAAGTACGCATTATCCGCTGCGATGCGGCCGGCTCCGGGAATGCCGATGCCGCCGTAATATGCGCTTACCTTAAGGGGACTAGGCGCAAAAAGTTACCCCCATTTTTAATTTGACAGATCCTAATTAGTATGCGAATATTGTTTAAAATCCCATATGTTCACGCCATTTTTGGATATACGAAATAATACGAATAAGCTTGTGTCAAATTACAAATAGGACTCCATAATCCATATATGCTATAGGACATTATGCCGCTTATTGTCATATTCGCAAGATGTCCTATGCGCAAAAGGTTGCCTAAGGAAGAAAATCGTGTACCAAATCGTTGGACCATGTGCGAATAGGACATTCTGAGGACTGGACATATTGCGTAAATCGGACAATTGTGAACTTTGGCGACTATTACTTTTGAGCTTAGCCTTCTAAAAGATCCCTAAATTTTTAACTATAACTTTAGTTAGTTGCACAAAATCGTATTATTCGCCAACATAGAGAACATGACAAGTTCGCAAAATGTCATATTCGCAAAATGTCAAACTAGCACAAGTCTTTTTACACTATACAATACAACCTATACAAACTTTTATCATTAAGTTTCACCAATTACGAATTTTCCCTTTTTGAAAATTTGACCATACGACATTTTGCAAATTTGGCAAAGTGCCACAATGTGACCAATTGCACCTAAACCCCTTCGCTTACTATATAATGAGTCCATTACAACTCTCGGTAGGCAAAAGTATACTATACAGTGTTATAACAAAATTATTACTAAACTAAAGGCCTGTTTCAACACTTCTGGATAAGTTCTTGATAGCTTATCTGACAGATCATTAGACATATCTTTCATACGAAACATCCGTTCATTTATTCACGTTAAATTGTAGGTACGTAATATCTCAAACGATCTGGATAAACACCTATTAGTAATCTATTAATCATCACCATCATCAGCCTATCATCGTCCACTGCTGGACATAGGCCTCTCCCAAGGCGCGCCACAAAACTCTGTCCTCGGCCTTCCTCATCCAGTCGCTCCCCGCAACTTTTTTTAGGTCGTCTGTCCAGCGGGCAGCAGGGCGTCCCACACTACGCCTACCAGTTCGCGGTCTCCACTCTAGAACTCTGACACCCCATCGGTTGTCAGTTCTTCGGCAGATATGACCAGCCCATTGCCACTTCAGCTTGCTAATTTTCTGAGCTATGTCAGCCACTTTAGTTCTGTGACGAATCACTTCATTTCTGATGTGGTCCCTCAGAGAAACACCGAGCATAGCTCTCTCCATAGCTCGCTGAGCGACCTTGAATTTATGAACTAGCCCTATCGTCAGGGTCCACGTTTCCGCACCATAGGTCATCACTGGCAGAACGCACTGATTGAACACCTTCGTTTTGAGGCATTGTGGTAGGGCCGAGGAGAATATATGACGCAGTTTCCCGAAAGCAGCGCATCCTAGCTGGATACGCCTAGCGCCTAGCGCCTAGAATCTATTAATAATTACACCTAATAGTAAATAATCTATTAATAGATTACTAGTAGGTAGGTGTTTATCCAGAAGTAGTGAAACAGACTATAAAATTCCTAATTCGACGACCAAGTTTGACGTAATTTGTGAATGAACATTCTTATTATCTTATTTGTATCATTCATAAATTACGTCAAAATTGGTTGTCTAATTAAGATTTCTAATTTAAATCATTTAAATAACTATACTCTATCGAATATTTAAAAACAATCTGACTTTTATTTACTAATTATTCACTAGAGGTGGATTTGTTTTATAGCGCAATATTTTCGCACTTACGATTTATACAGGGTGTGAACTTAAATTAGGTTACTTTAGCGAAATATTTGGTTGTATGGAACAACCTTATGTTAATGCCTGCTCGACCCGAATGTACGGAAAAACCATTTACCGCGATTTCAATGTCAATCCCATAGTGAAAGAATAATGCCCGAAACCAGGCTAAAGATGCGTCATCAATGCTTCATCATCATTTATTTAAAAATATTTGGCCTGAGTTATGAATCCCATTAAATGTATATTTGGCAATAAAATGAAACTTTTATAGTATTTTTTTGTATGGGATTAAAGCTTTTGTTTTAATAACATATCTATTTTTTAACTTTGGATTTTTTAAATATTACCCATCTATTATTTATCGATTTTCTTGTTAAAATAAGGCTTATTACATGTCCTATCTTTAGGTGACAATTTGACCAGACGCAAGTTAAGCCTAACTTTCATAGAATTTTGGGCATGATCCATGTTAATTTATTTAGTTTACCACTTTGTTGCACACATAGTGATAAACAACATAGTCGAGAAAACATGTTGTTCAATTTGATAATTTTAAACATCTTAAACTAAAGTATGTAACGCTAAAAGTTTACAACCTGTATTATAATCCTATACTGCCATGATATGGTAAAAAGCGGGAAAGTGATATAACATTTCATATAATTTAGCTGCCTTTTACCGTATTATGGCATATCGGCACACAAGATCTTTTAAAAATAGTGCAAGATATTTTAAGAGGATCAGACCATCAAACTGAACAACTTTCACTATGGGACCAACATCGAAATAGCAAAAAGATGTTCCATACATTTAGTCAAGTAGGATTGCAGTTTTGTATGGAAAAGTAAATATTTTGCTCGCGATTTAAATGTAGGTCCCAAGTTTTTTAGTTTGATGGTCTGATGGTACCCTTAAAATAAGTTCAGTATCGATGACTGAATAATATAATATGTTAAAAAATCCACCTCGATTTTATATTCATAAATTAAATTAGGAAGTTGACTACTTATTTATACCTAAGGTAAAACGCTAGCAATGCATGTAACTTTATAAACACGTGCATGCTGGGTGATTTTTAAAAACCTTCCAAATTTTCAGGGGTGGGCTGTAACACGTCTTTTATCTCGTTCTTTCGCGCGCAAATAGAAAGAGAGCGAAGGTGTGATAGCGCTGTATCACGGTGTCATGCTACCCATGCAGGAGCGCGATTTTTGAAACTCATTCGGTGAGCTCAGCAGTTGAAATGACAAAATTACTATGGAGATATGCATCTTTCTCTTGCTGATTTGACTCTCAAAAATCATACTTCAGGAGTGTGAGTTTTGAAAGTCAAATCAGCAGTAGAAAGAGGCGTATCTCCACAGCAATATTTACATTTTCAATAGCTGAGCTCACCGAATGTGATTCAAAAATCGCACTCCAGACCATCAAACTGAGCAACTATTACTATGGGAGCAAACGTGAAATCATAAAAAAAACTGTTCGCTGTTTAGAATGGAAAAGATTTTTTGCACCCATTTTAAAAGTAGTTCAGTTTGATGGTCTAAAACACCCCAGAAAATTATGAAAATGTTAACAAAATCACCTTGTAATAATCATAAAGGATCTTTCTTAATATTGTGATGGTTTTGGGGATGATCAGACCATCAAACTGAACAACTTTCTCTACGAAGCCATCTTCGAAATAGCGAAAAAAAAATCTGCTATTCTATACATTTGAGTCGAAGAGGTGCTGCAGTTTTGTATGGAATATCTGTTCCATACAAAACTGCAGTTGTCTCCATAGTGAAAGTTGTTCAGTTTGATGGTCTAAACCACCACTTTAAATATCAATAGGGTGTTTTGTTACTGTATGGGCTAAAGTTTAATTGAACCAACTTCGAATCGTACAAGGATAGAACAATCAACAATCAACCATGAGTTTTCACTCTACTTTACTACTGTAGTAACGTCGCCAATTCGTATTGCAGAAATTAGTTCTCAACGTAACCACTAGAAGCGCTGCACGAAATTCAATACAAAATTGGTGACTTAACCACAGGCACTACTAACAACATGTTAGATTTGACATGATGACGTTCGCACATGCGCACTTGGTGCAAATTGTCTATGACATATGGTAGGGTTGACTTAGCACGCATTGTATAAACATCATCTACATTTCATTACTTTTAATTGTTCGTTCAGTTATAAAAAATAGTATTTGAGTTCATGATTTGAGCTAAAGAATTAATGAAAATGTGAATTCACGGCTATTTTTCAACGTTTTTATTAGGTTTTTATACACAAAAGACTCAATTTTATGTAGTCAAATCTAACGGGTGCGCGCGCCTGACTGCATTCCCTTGCTCGAGTTCCCTCACTTTTCCCTCAAGTGTGAAGGGGGGTGAGGTATCTGAAGTCAGAGGGGGGCGGGGAGTGGCCGTTCTGTATATAAAACTATATACCAAACCTATTCTGTGACTTAACTACAGTATTAAACATTTTACCGGGTTCTTACCGCGTTTTAGTATATTTGAGCCATGATCACGGGATGACTGAGGAACTGCAGGTAGATTGTTAAGAGCAGACAAATCTGTCTACCCTCACTCTTCTTCGTTTACTCCGACCACTACTATCGGAACTCACTCGAAACTCATTGTCACTTTTGTCACTTGGTCCAGCCCGACAAACCGTACTCACTGTGTCGGTTGTCGGGCTGGACCAAGTGACAAAAGTGACAATGAGCTACCTGCAGTTCCTCAGTCATCCCGTGATCATGGCATTTGTAACACTGCCGAAATATCGGGAACTCAAATATACTAAAACGCGGTAAGAACCCGGTAAAATGTTTAATTCTAGATTAAATAATAGCAGCGTTTTACCTCACAATAAAACGCTTATTAAGCAATAACCTTATTTGAAGCCTAAATTAAATATATTTGAGAGTAGCGAACTTGATTTCCCGGAAACGAGTCGGTTTTACCATAAATACGCGCACTTTTTCCCCTTCCGTCGTGTGATGCCACATCCGGTACGCCAGGCGGGGGAGCCGGCCGTTTGGCGACCTACTTCATTGGATCTCAAATAATAATTGTGAACTATGTTACTATTATGCACCAGGCAGAATTGAAATGTTAGGCTTCAAATAAGGTTATTGCTTAATAAGCGTTTTATTGTGAGGTAAAACGCTGCTATTAAGCTTTGAACGTTATTTGAAGCCTAAATTAAATATATTTGAGACCTGTCTGTTATCGCCTGGTGGACCAGGACGACGCCAATGTGAATAGATATGTAGGTATTTAGGTAAGTATTGAAATAAATAGTCTTAGAAGCTCATTGAATGTAAACTTGTTTATTTTAACATCACACGAAATCATCAAATAATAACACTGTATAGTTATATAGAAATAATTCAGTTACACAAATTAATTAAATTGTTATACGTAATATAATTATTAATAGATCACCACAACATAAATAATTACGCCATAGAAATTACATCAATAAATAAATGATAGAATTACATCATCAATTGAATTAAATTACCTGATAGGTAGGACATTTCACTCAGAGATAGGTGTGAATAAGGTTGTAATAGAAGCAGATGTCGGTGCAGGGGTGTTAATTTCACGACAGTAATATTTAAGGAATGTGTTCTCGGAACGCCAATTACCTCTGGCAAGGATTTCATCGAGAGGGCAGTTCTGGACCCAATTTTTGGATGCTACTGCAGGTCGTACACTACCAGGGCTCGCCTTGATACCGGCCTGCATCAACACCTTTTTGATCCAACCAGCAATGTTAGTACGTGACGCTGCTTTAGGGACGCCACAAGTAGTCAAAAACAAACTATCCATAGCACAAATAGCACGCCTAGTTTGAGATAAATCTATGACCCTCTTAACCCAGTAGTATGGATCTAAAGATTGATTATCTTTATTTTCCAAATACGCCAACCTGACTGACGTGCTGAAACTGTATCTGTCTTTGATCCGTATTTTGGCCAGAAAATTACGTAGCCGTCATTCCAGTTGCAATTGTCATTACCGATAGCCAGTAATGTTAAGTCATGCACTCGCCGACCCGAGCACAATAAAAGCAAAATAGCAGCACGAGCAGAACATTCATAAAAATTTTCATGGTTTGGTGGATTACAACTAAGCCAGTTAATTAGGACATCAGAATCCCAGATAGGTACTTTTTTGGGCTGTGCACTCGCTATACATATGGACTTTAACGCTTGTCTAACGAGAAGGTGAGAACTTAAGCGGACATTTACATTTGGATCACAAAGTGTAGCCACTGCAGATTTATAAACCAGAATAGTTGAATAAGCTAAACCATATTTTTGATGCAAATCTATTAGAAATCTAGCAAGGTCTGAACCGTTGGGTTTAGAAAAAGATATGTTGTTATCTTTAGCCCAATAACACCACTTTTGCCATGCTACTTTGTACGTTTTTATCGAAGAATCCCGCCAACTTTTTAATAAAAGCTGTTTCTGTTCACTAGACCAACCTTCTAAACTCTCCGCCCACCCCCACATTTCCATACCTCCAGAATCAGGTCCGAGGTCATTGGGGGTGGGTTGCCTGTCGTTGCATCTACTAGAACTTGGGCCAGGTTGTGTATTGTAAACGGTGGGCCTAGAGCTCGATTCTTGATATCTGGTCTCCAGAAGACTTTGATCCACCGCGGGGCGACTATTAAGTACGTTCCCGATGCCGTGTTGAGGTGTCTCAGCACGTGAGGTATCAGAAAGGGTGGAGGGAACACCCATGCTAGGGGATAATCCCAGGTCTGGCTGAAGGCATCGTGAAGACAAGCCTGTTGATCTGTTAAGTCTAGGGAGCCGTACGACGGGACAACATGTGCAATCGCCGACGCAAATAGGTCTATTACCGGTGTGCCAAACTTGGCAAATATTAATGCTGTTATCTTGGGCAATAGATGCCATTCCGGTGGACTTGTTAAGCGTGACAGGTGATCCGCCTCGCCGTTGTAACGACCTGGCAGGTAATGAATTTCTACGTGAATTTCGAAACGATCCAACAATGCTAGGATCTGATACGTTAACGCCATGAGGGACAACGATTTCGTCCCTCCTTCGTTCCTCATGTACGCAACCACTGTCCTGTTGTCGCTCTGTATCAACAGAGAAGAACCGGCTAGGTAACGAGCGTGACCGTGGAGGGCGTACCATATTGCTAACATTTCTCGTTGGTTGGAATGCAGCTTCCGTTCCTCTGACGTCCACTGACCCGACAGTGGTACATTGTTCAATAGGGCGCCCCACGCTATGCCTGAGGCATCGGTAACGAGATAATTGGACACTGGGGGGTAGTGAATCGGAGAACTGTTTTTTAGATGGATCGACCACCATTCTAATTCGTTCAAGGCCAACTCTGGTATCGGATACCGATACCGAGGATTCTTTAGCAACAGGTGCTGACAATGCCTGAGAAGTGCTCGATGGTTCAAGCGCCCTCTGGGAACGGGAAAACTGGCGAAATTTATAATTCCTACCACACTTTGGATTTCGTTCAAATTGGCAGTTTTTCTGCTCAGAAGACAAGAAACTTTTTTGTATACATCTTGACATTTCTGAGGAGGCAGTGATTTTTGATTCAGGTGTGGATCCCATAGAATGCCTAGATACAACATTGTTCTTTGTGGAACTAGAATCGATTTGGCATAATTTACCTGCCAACCGAGATATTCCAAAACTCGCGTCGCCTCGCGGGCTTGGCTGTGTAAAAGGTGTGGGTCCTGACTGGCCAGTAAAAAGTCGTCTAAATAGACTGCTATACGAATCCCTCTTTCTCGAAGTATTTGAGCTACCCAATTCGTAAGGGATGCAAAAACTTGTGGCGCACTCGCGAGCCCGAAGGGCAGACATGTCATTTGATAAAGTTTTTGCTTGTAAATTAGGCGTAGAAAACACCTGTGTGTCTTGGCTATGGCCAGATGAAAATAAGCATTGGTCAAGTCTATTTTGATTAACCAGTCTTGAGGTTGTAGGAAATTCAAAATTTTGTGCATGTTTATGAGCCTGAATTTTTTCACAATTACGTACCTGTTTAAAATTTTTAAGTTGAATATCGGGCGAAGTGTCTGGTCTTTTTTCGGAATTAGGAAAAACTGAGATATGAAGCTTGGGCTGGGCTCGGCAGGCTCCAATACTTCTGTTTCTAACATCTGATTTATAATTATGTTCATTTCTGGTGATTCCGGCGTTTGCAAGGAATGATTGACTAAGTTTGGAGTGAGTAATGGTGGATTGGCCAAAAAAGGTATTCGATAGTTTTGAATTAACTTTAATAAAGGTGTTGGGGCCTGTAGGTCCTGCCAACATTGTACAAAATCTAGCAATCTGCCCGCTCGGAATGGGCTCGAGTCAATATTTTCGTTTAAGTTGTGCTCGCACACCAGACTGGCCTGTAAATCTTGCCTGTCCTCTATAGTTTTGAAACGTATCGTAGGACTGATTGTCTCGATTAGGCCTCGGTCGGGAGG
Source organism: Agonopterix heracliana (assembly GCA_963693445.1). Lineage (NCBI taxonomy): Eukaryota > Metazoa > Arthropoda > Insecta > Lepidoptera > Depressariidae > Agonopterix > Agonopterix heracliana. The sequence continues at coordinate 3,387,612 of OY856334.1, forward strand.
GCCGTACATATTGTGCTGGCTGTCTCTGCGAGGGGCGAATATAGTCGCGCCCTTGCATTGGAAAATTATTATAAGTATTGACAAAACCTTGCGGTTGCACTTTGTTCATCAAACTAGGACGTGGATAGTTATAATTAAACATATTTGGTATGTTTTGAGCATAATTATGAGCATAACTAGGCTGGGCCTGAGTCTGCTGTTGGGGCTGTGCTTGCGCAGCAGCTTTGTTTTGTGTTGGCGCACGGGGCGGCCAAAAAGACTTTGTTACACCACCAGCTTTTTCAATGGCAGACGAAAAAGATTCTTTTTGAAACATATTGTCACAAGTTGGCGGAATTTTACGTAAACTGGCTTTAAGAAACGGGTCCTTGACAGATCGTAAGATATTATCACGTCTTTGTTGCACTATCTCGGCCCTGTGGCCGCACGCTAATTGCAAAACATCACTACTGATTTTTTGAAAACTACCCTTCACAAACAAATCGTTAATTTTTTCCTGAAGACCCGTAGGCGTTATCTGCCCCGATAAAGAAGCCCACTCAATCAAAGACTTAAAACCGATCTGAACTGCCTCATTTTGCTTAATAAGAGCGTGAGTTATCGCGGCAAAACCACGTTCAATAAGTGCTAGTGAATTATATTTATCGTACGGTTTGATCTCGTCATTTGTTTCTAAATATGTGAAACCTGGAGATGAACAGTACTGTTTTTGGACTTCTGCATAACGTACATTATCCCAATCGTGAGTATTGAAATGTTGAATCGAATTCAGTAGTTCCACATGATTTGCGGAAGACTTGGGAATAGAGGGCTCTTTTAAGACTGTACTTAAAGGTAAATCAAACGTACAAACACTTTCAGATCGGGCGTTAGCCTCCTCATTATCAACATAAAGTTCCCCACTAACATCTGCACTGACATCGGAAAAATTATTACAATCATTAGGATCTGGTACGTAAGCACTCGAGTGAAATGTAGGTTGGAATGCAACGCTACTGGAAATGTAATTTTTAATTCCGCTTACTTGTTCTGCCAACAGACGTATGGCATCGTCCGTTTCGCGACGTTTTTTGCGCCTCACACTAGATTCCTTTGCTTTTCTTTTCCTGCCAGCGGCAGGTGGTTGGGCTTGGGGCTCGACCGGCGGTACCGGCGGTTCCTTTAACGGGGATGGCGACGTAGATGAGGAAGAACTGATAGATGAATCGGATGATTCATCCGGATCTTCCCTCATATTATCCATTCTGTAAAAATAATTATTTTAAAACACGAACGGTAACACCGTTTTAAACTGTTATTTGAAATTTTTATAAAATTGTAAGGACTTACTTGTCCACAACCGATCGCTACGGCAAACAAGACGCCAATGAAGTAGGTCGCCAAACGGCCGGCTCCCCCGCCTGGCGTACCGGATGTGGCATCACACGACGGAAGGGGAAAAAGTGCGCGTATTTATGGTAAAACCGACTCGTTTCCGGGAAATCAAGTTCGCTACTCTCAAATATATTTAATTTAGGCTTCAAATAACGTTCAAAGCTTAATAACCGCGTAACTCTCAAATACTGTATTATTAACTACAGTAGTAAAGTACGGTGAAGACTCATGGTAGGCCTACAGATTGATTGAATGTCACATATTGGAAAAAAGCCTTAGGGTGCCTGTCCACTATAGCGGAGCGATGCTGCGGAGCGGAGAAACAGACAAATATTAACCAATACAATTGCATCAAATCTCGGAACAGATATTTCATGCCTATTGGTTAATATTTCTTCATTTTATTTATGATTTCATCTCACTTTGTATGGGAAGCGAAAACTGTTCTCACATTATTCTTTGCGTGTTAAAATTATACAATATGTGTATTTTGAATTTAGAGAAAATTAATTAATAAAGGCAGTGACCATAGCCAAGACCGTGTAACCTTCAATAGTCTTAACGTGAATGGATGAGAATGATGGCGCTGTATTTTATATTAAATCATAGAAATGTCCAGGAGTGCGATTTTTTAATCTCATTCGGTGAGCTCAGCAGTTGAAAATGTCAAAATTACTATGGAGATACGCATCTTTCTACTGCTGATTTGACTTTCAAAAATCGCACTCCTGAAGTATGATTTTTGAGGGTCAAATCAACAGTAGAAAGATACATATCTCCATACTAAATTTGACATTTTCAACAGCAGAGCTCACCGAATGAGATTCATAAATCGCACTCCAGCATAGCTAGCATGCCGCAGTGATACAGCGCTATCACACTTTCGCTCATCACTCGGGTACAAATATTCATATTCGTCATACAAATATTTGACCCCCGGCACAGCAGGCAGGTTCACTACAGACTGTGCTGTCGGGCCGTCAAATGTAATGTATGTAACTCCCCTATTGGTTTTTAAAGTCACATGCATCGCTAGCACCACTACATAGTCAACTTCCCGTTACACATTTTCTTATTAAATCTAAATATTAATATTTAAAACTCTCCGGCCTCTCAATAACATTCTGATAATCACAATGTCGGTATACTTAATAATAAAAACATTTTTATTGTATTATAAATGTTATAAACAAACGGTACATAGGTAATAACTATAGGGCGGAGGTATATTCAGCTCTAGCATAGTGTAAAGGAGACAAGAGTGATATTGTTCATACTAAGTCGCTTACCTCGGAAAAGGCCTCAGCTCATTGCAGCGATTTTATCGAGCGATAATATCGCCGCGATTTTGCGATAATTGTTTCCAGTACATTTTGTATGGGGACGCGCTCGATCCCACACACTGCCGCGATATTATCGCAACCTGACGCAATCTCTTTCTACTACATTCAGTGAAGGGCGCATGCGTGACGCGAATCGCGGAATCGCTGCAGTGTGTAAGGTGTCGCGATATCGCTGTCGATAATATCGCTCGATAAAATCGCTCGATAATATCGCTGCAATGTGCTGAGGCCTAAAAAGCTCAAAATCCCGTCTTATAGATGGCGCTGACTCCTTGCAATTCGGTATGTCAAGTTATTTTATGGAAGGCTGAGTCGAAATCCATTCCGAGATAATTGCCTCAATAATCATATAACATTTTCTATGACAGAGATTTTAAAATGAAAGGATTACAGATATTTTTAATAAAATAACGTCGTTTTTCGGTCCGTCCAGTGACGTAGCTGGAATACCTGTGGACTCCTTGGTGCACATAAAATCAACTTAAAATAACTGGTCATTAAGAAAAAAAAAATGCACAATTTCATAATTTGACAACTGATGTTGCCGTTTCTGTTTCCAGCATAGAGTTAGAAATAGAAGGCAGGTGATTTTTATTTTTTTTAACTAAGCAATTGTTTTTCTCCATCGGATTCGAATGATTTTCTCGCGACCACTTTTACCATTTAGAGATAACGTTGACAATTAATAATTACTTAAATTTATATTGATAAACTCGATGAATCGCTAAAAAAATTTAATCAGTTTCTTAAAATGATGTCTTCTATCCGTAAAAAATATTTAAAAAAAACATGACATACCGAATTGCCAATATACGCTAAGAAATATTGATTAGTCTTCCAATATTATAAACCAAACCAGGAGTCGCGTGGCTAAGTAGTGGGTAACAAGAGGACGTGTCAGCTTGCGATTTAATTGGCCACGTGGCTCCGCAGTTTTATGGTGGTTTCGAGTGTGTGTTTTGGTTTAAAAACGGGGCTTTGAGATCGCCATATCCTATTACCGTACAACCTTAACTATTATAAAACCGTAAAATCATGAGGAATAAATAAGTAGCGGTTCTCTTCATATAAATTCAAATAACATTCGATAGCGCGATTTAAAAACGTGCAGCGCCATCTATTGACAAAATTGTTAGTTTGTTTGTTCGTTCGCGCATCACGCAAAAACTACTGAACCGATTTTGATGAAACTTTTTTTGTTTGATAGCTTATGATCTGACTTAAAATCTGGTATATAATTTGTGCGGACGAAGTCGCGGGAAAACACTAGTATCTAAGAAATATATCTTCAACACTTGACACTGGCGAAATCTAACAAGGAAACGCCATTAAATAAAAATAGAATAGAATAAACCAAACCAACTACGTAAGAGATGTAGCTTAGGTAACTAAGCAGAGTAGTAGATCCGAAATTGTTGATGCAAAACATCAAAAGCGAAATGATGCTCATAACGACATCTAGCGAGCTAGAATGTACTAAATTCCGGTGTACGCAGCTTAGTATGGGGAATATTGTTATAAACTGTGTACACCTTGCCTGCCTCACTTTATAAACTGTCTCTGTATCATGGGTCTGCTGGAAGAAATCTCTTCAGAGATAAGCTCGCCCTTTGTACTTGTCTATTATGCTGTATTCATCTGTATTTCCGTGTGTACAATAAAGTGTAAATAAATAAATAAATAAATATTCTTCTTGTCTCCTTTACTCTATGGCTCTAGTAATATGATTTCTCTATTCGAGCGCGACGTGACTTTACTACCTAGAAAAGATATATAACTTCTCGCGCTTTCCAAAGAGCCTAAATCTACGAATAAGAATAACTATAGAAGAGTAACTCTAAATAAAATCCACATAATTTTTGGCACCTAATGAAAAATTACATGTTGTATGAGTCTTGGCGGCAAAGTCATATGAATAGATACGACTAGAAGTCAAGCTTCTTAAAACGCGCACAACGGCGCTAGACTTGCGAAAAAAGTTGTAATCTATTACTTTATGGATCAAAATGGTGCGCGGCGTCCCGCTTGTATGACTGAAACCTCAGAACATCCACGTTTCACCAGTAGTACCGGAACTCTGTCCAGTGTGACGGGGGGGTGAGCCCGTCGCCACTTATAATGGACAGTGGGTACAATACATGCCTCGAAATTGAAGCATGTAGGTTTCCTCACGGAAAGTACAGTATTAATAGAACAAATTTAGAACACGGTACAGTTTTTTTGGTGCCACTTTTTGAGCTTGATTTACATTTCTATTCATTCTTATTCGTAGGCCTAAATCGTATTATGAAAGAAAACAGAGTCACGTCCGATTAGAGAAACCACGTTAGACCAATAGACTTAGCATTCAACCCCCGAGAAAGCGACAAAAATCTAGCCGTGCCTCTGCCTTTGTTACTTTGCGTATACGAAAGCAAGCACGCATGGCGGTTATCTCATTTTGTCGCTTTGTGCGTGCGTTCCATGCTAGCCCTACTGATGTCGACTATTCTCACGAGAGAGTACTGTCGCGCCTTTTATCTCGCTCGTATGTGCCCAGCATGATGCACGTGAAAACGTTATCCTGCGCCTTTTCTCGCGCTATTTTGCGACAAGTAAAAGAGAAGTAATCCGCGACTTTGCTGTCACACTGCCATGCTAGACTCATAGAAAGAGAGCTAAAGCGCGACAGCGCTGTGTCGCGGCAATAGAAATAGCTAGCATGATAGGTCCTAACATATAAAATCGCCTGCTGTCAGCACTAGGCCTTAAAGCGATTACGTAATGCGTCCGACTTCGATCCGAATCCGAGAAAACACGGATAGTCGATAAAAGTATGGAATTTGAGCATTGACATACCAAACAATGGACGCCGCGTCTCGAAAAGTGTCAGAGACTAAAGACTACTACTACACAAACCTAACTAAAATCATTGAAATTGAAAATGCCGAAATTCTTTTTCATTATGCTTCTATGCATCGCGGCACGGCATTGTATACGTGCGCGTAGTCGGTCGATCAAAAGAAGACTGACGCGTAATTGGTTCTCTTTATACGTTTTGGTGCTCTTTTGGTTCGGACACGTTTGAGCGCGGACTCTACGTCCAGTAGTTGGTAAGTCAATGATTTTGCTCGGATGAAATGTCCATACATAAAATAATTATGTCCATACATCAATTAATAAACCACAATTTTTTTATTACCATAAAAGTTTTATGGCTGTGTTCAAATAATGAAACAAAACAACTTTCCCTGATGGACAAAAGTCGAAAAACGAGTAAGTTTTTGGACCTTCCATACAAAAGTGCAGATCAAAATCTGCCGATCGATTCTGTTATTACCAAAAATTGTTTCTCTTTTTTGTTCGACCCATGTTCCGTAGGAAAAGTTGTCTAGTTTCCTAGTCCGAATACACCCTTAAAACTTTCCTAGTAATGAAAAATAGGGGTTTGTATATAGGGTCTTTCTTAATGCTGACACTTTTTTAAGGGGATGATCAGACCATCAAACTGAGCAACTTTCTCTATGGGTCCAACATCGAAATCGCAAAAAAAATACACCTGTCCCATACATTTGGCTCGAGTAGGTAGGTAGTTTTGTATGGAGGGGTTTATTTTCTTTTCCGATTTCGATGTTGGTTGCCATAGTGAAAGTTGTTCAGTTTGATGGTCTGATCATCCCCTTAAAAAAGTGTCAGCATATTAAGAAGGATGTGAGAAATGTCCATACATTTTCTTGGCAGTCCGTAATTTCTTTGATTCGGGTCGGACGCAGTACCTAAGCGTTCCTGCTAAACCAATATCGCGAATATACAACGTGTTACTTATGTATTTATTGGTTTGGATTATTAATTCGCTATATTTTATTTACACAATAATTATATTGCTTTTTACGACTGACGTTTCATACAAAAAACACTGAACATAAAACAAGAATTTTTATGAGTTACATCGTCCCTATTTATACCACATACAGCACGTCTAGTATGATTTCTCTACACGCGCGCGACGCGCCTTTGCTCCATAGAAAATAATCTGTTCCCGCGCTTTTCGGAGAGCGAGAGCCGGGCGATAAGTAGTATGCAATAAAGCCGAGTCGCGCGAAGGAAGACAAATCATGCTAGACTTGCAGGAGTGGTATTTTTGAATGTCACGCATCCTAATTCGTACTCCAAAGTGACATAAATTCTATAGTGCCTGGCAACACTTTCGAGTGCGGATTAAAACGTGTGAGATTGAAAAGTAGCATTCCAGCCTGTCTAGTATGACTTCTCTACAAGCGGGACACGCATTTTCTGCATAGAAAATGACCTCTATTCAGAGAGCTAGCGACGCGCGACATGTATTATGGAAAAAAACCGAGTCGTGCGCGTAGAAAAATCATACTAGAACAGCATTCATAATGGGAGATTTTCTAAGAGCCAATTAAAAAGAAAAAAATAGTTACAAATTGAAATGTCTCAATAGATTTGACGGCAAATGACGTGGCTTCTAATAAAATACAAATAAAATTGTAAAATGTAGTTTTTTAAATAAGCAGCAGGCCTCGTTTGCCGCCGACAAAACGATAAAATCGAATTTTTGTTTTGTTTTCGTAGAAAATGTTTTTTTCGTTTTCTCGCTTTGTAATGAGTGGCATGATAGCCGTGTAGGGAAATATGTAAAGAAACCCAGTGACATGACTTTACATTTGCCTTTTTTAACCAAATAACCATCTTAGCGGCATCTATCGAGGCATGTTGAACTACGTTTTTTACTTTTTAATGTAGCTCTCAGGAAATCCCCCATTATTTTGAGTTTCCGTTATTTCTTTCCGAGGAAACTCTAATAATTATTGTGAATGCTCACCTTATGAACAAGATCATAATAATATATTATTTGTGAAACTAATTTTGTATGGCGATCAGTCGATGACAGCCATTTTTAAAATAACTTTTAAATAATAAAACGTTTTTAACAAGAAACTAAAGTTATTCAGAGTCCAACTTAAAATGCCGACGGTTTTTTCATGATCAGACCATCAAACTGAACAACTTTCTCTATGGGACCAACATAGAAATCGTGAAAAAAATGCTGCCCCATACATTTTGGTCGAGGATTGCAATTTTATATAGAATCGTTGATTTTTTTCACGATTTCGACCTTGGTCCCATAAAGAAAGATGTTCAGTTTGATGCTCTGATCATCCCGTTAAAAAACCACCAGCATATTAAGAAGAATCCTATATTTTATGGGCACAAAAAGGGCACAAAGCCGGTAGAACAACATACATACTTACAGTTACAGTATAGTATAAAGTCATTCTTAATATGCTGACACTTTTTTTAGGGGATGATCAGACCGTCAATCTGAACAACTTTCTCTATGGGAACAACATCAAAATCGCGTGAAAAAAAAACAACTGTCCCATACATTTGGGTCGAGTAGGTTTGTATGGAAGAGCTGGTATTTTTTCGCGATTTCGATGTTGGTTCCATAGAGAAAGTTGTTCAGTTTGATGGTCTGATCATCTCCTGAAAAAACTGTTAGCATATTAAGAAAGACCCTATACAGGGTGTAAAATTAAAAGCGTTTCATAATTAATAGGGTGCTTTTCAGACCATCAAACTGAACAACTTTCACTATGGAGCCAACATCAAAATAGCGAAACAAAAATCAGCTGTTTCATAGAAAATGTTAACGACCAAAATGTAAAACAGCAGATATTTTTCGCGATTTCAACTTTGGTCCCATAGTGAAAGTTGTTCAGTTTGGTGACCTGAAGCACCCGTTTCGATATGTAACGCATTTAATTTAACACATTGTATAACTTTTATTGTTTCACGTAAAATAATAACTTCCTAAAAACGTCTTATTACAAAAAAACAAAAATTACAAAATAAATAAAAATAATTTAAAATATTATTTACATTTTGTACAAAGTAATTAGTATTTACTTTACCTTAATATATGTAAAGCTAAAACGTTGCCTCTTCGAACTTTTACGATTTCTTCGTATCCTTTTTGAATTTGTAAATCCTGGAAAAAAAAAGATAATATTCATAAAGGAGGATTTTTTGAAAATAACTAAAAATGCTTGTTGGACGGGCAATTTTGCTTTAAATAACCTAAAACTCTGTAACCTAAACCCGCTAAACGAAGTTGCCGCTTTCCACCTCTGTCGAGGAGAAAAATAGTATACTAACCTCGGACAGTAAATAAGAAAGCCTCAGATCCATAGGCGAAGTATTTTTCGCTTACGCTGATAGACGTAACATCAGTGTAACCGCGTATGAGACAACGATAGTCATAAAATCCTAAACAATTTCTATGAAAATAGATGTCTGACTCCGGAGTCAGACAGCCGTCGTAGAACAAAAAAGTGGCTACGTCGATAAGGACAGCAATAAGTAGCGATCTCCTTTTTTCACTAGAGCGAATTTGCTATGTGCATCCCTTACTGAGTGATATGACAAGACACGTGCTTTCTTCTAGTTCCTTCTCTTTCTACGCTCAGATCACATGTTACAATTGACAACATTTCATATTTTTAACCACCTGTTTTAATGAAAAATATAAAAATAGGTTAAAAAATAAGAGATACATATTTTTTCGATGTTATTTTTGATTGAAATTTCTATTTTTAATTTACTTTTGAATTTTCTGAGAAACGGAAGGCTTTATGGATAAGATACCTTGGCCCAACTTGGCCTCAATGACATTAAAAATAAAAACTGTCAAATACAACAGAAAAGCCAAGCAGGCATAGACGGAAATTTTTTCGCTTACGCTAGTAGACAGAATATCAGTGTAACCGGGTATGAGATAGCGAATTATATGAAGTGACATCTCGGAGTCAGGTGGTTGTCCCATACAATTTATATGAAGTGACATTTTGGAGTCAGATGGCCGAAGTACAAAAAAGTGGATACGTCGATAAGGACAGCAATAAGTAGCGGTCTCCTTTTTTTAACTAGAGCGAATTTGCTATGTGCATCTCTTACTGAGATGACAAGAAGATTATATGACAAGACACGTGCTTCCTTCTAGTGCCTTCTCTTTTTACGCAAGCAGGCAAAGAAATAAAATATCATTCAACCTATATTATATTTTTCAGTATTTTTCAAATAACTCGAGAAATAATGGATAGAAAAATCTGATAATTTTGATATAAGCTTTGAATCACATAATCTCCAAATGCTTTTCTTATTTTGGTACCTTTCCTAAAATGAAATGTTGTCAATTACATGTGAATTACATGAGATCTGAGACCTTTCTTACTTTCCTGTCCTCGGTGTGTAATCTACTAGAAATTATATTATGTATTCTCTAAACCACATGAACAAGCAATATATTGATTTGATTTTGATTTGATTTGATTTGATTGTGGTCGCGCTCACGTCAAAAATCGGAACGACATTTATCGCGCTCACAGCGCTGTTGGCGTGATTCGGGACGCACCGTAGGTTTTTGTTACACCCTGTATATTCTATTCTGTTTGTATGGTAAGGGTTGAACTACACATGGCCGCACGCGATCGCATTTTTCCGTCGCTCCATCCTTTTGTGTCACTCAGGAACGTCATTTGTTAAAGCATATAAGATAGACGGAACGCGATCGCACGCGGCGTGCTGTTCCGTGCTGTTCCGTTCCGTCTATCTTATATGCTCTAGCAAATGACGTTCCTGAGTGACAGAAAAGGATGGAGCGACGGAAAAATGCGATCGCGTGCGGCCATGTGTAGTTCAACTATAATAATACTTACACAATACTCTCATTGCAGTCTTCCTTCACAGTAAACCCAAAAACTTCGCTCTTCATACCCTCCACGACCTTCTCATACTCCTTACTGCAAACCCCCTTATTCAGAAACTCCGAGACATTGCTCAAGAAATCATTTACCCTATCTAATTCCTCCGCAGAGAACGGCCCAAGAAACCTAAACTCTGTGAACCCGTCTAGAGTTAAAAACTCCAGAAAAAACTTCAAAATTTTCCCCGTAACGTCTAATTTTTGACCCAAATTGCATTCTTCTATCTTCTTAGACATGTTCGCTTCTAACTCTCTTTCGGTTTTTAGGTTTCTGGTGATGCTACGTAGGAACGGGTTGGTTTCTTCGTCTTGTACTTCCATGTTTTTGTCGTCGTCCATAGGTTTTGCGTCCGTGGTGCAGTTTTGGTCAGTTATTTCGTCTGGAGGATTGTCTTTGAGGTCGTCCGGTGTTATTAGGTAGACGTGTTCTGGCGCTTCCTTGTAGATGCAGAGGCGGCTGGAAAATAATACAAATTGTTATTTACAGAAATACAATACAATTAAACATTATTTAGGAAAAAAAAAACATAAATGCATAATGATAAAAAACCAATCAATCAATTAAATATACTTCAAATATTAAATTAGATAAAAAATAAAAGACAGAGAAAATCATAGAGGTATTATACCAGGAATAGAGGAACATACAGCTGAGAGAGCGAGATGCACCTAGCGGCACCACTGTATAATAGAAAGAGATACGTGACGCGAGGCGAGGCCGTTTTCTAGTCACAAATAAATTTTTACAATTCGGTTTCCGTGAATAATTGGGAAAAGCAACTTGGCTCGTCTCGTGGGTCACCCGCGCAGGCGTAAGGTTGTCAGTGACTCGCGTGGTAAGTCGCACGGCCGAAATGCAAAATAACTGACTCGCTACGTGGGATCTTTAGCACTGCGGCCCATTTGTCGCCGACCTACGCCGTAGGTCGTCAGCAGCGAATGTTTTAATAATGCATAAAATTCACTCACCGTTCACCCCCTTCCCCTTCGCTCTGCGTCCCGAGCACATAGTTATTGAACCTATGTATTTGACAGATTATGTCCATCTCTGCAACACTGTCAGTATTAGCCAGCTTCTCCTTCCCGAGCCATCGTAGGTCGTGCGCACAGTCGTAACGTAAAAACGACCAATGCGGCTCACCTCGGGGGTCGCCAACACAGGCGTAAGGTTTGGGTGACTCACGCTGTAGGTCATGAGCACAGGCGAAATGCAATAGCACCTGACACCCCTCGTAGGTTGTGCGCACAGTCGGAACGGTGAAACGATAAACTAGCTCGTCTCGTGGGTCACCCGCGCAGGCGTCAGCTTGTCTATGACTCGCGCGGTAAGTCATAAGCACAGCCGAAATGAAATATAACTGACTCGCTACATGGGTTCGTTAGCACTGAGGCCAATTTGTCGCCGACCTACGCCGTAGGCCCCCTGTCACACTGGACAGAGTTTCGGTACTACTGGTGAAACGTGGATGTTCTGAGGTTTCAGAATATCTCTGACTACCCCCTCGGGGAATATAGTCGTGAGCATATGCTTATGCTACGCCGTAGGTCGTCAGCAGCGAATGTTTTAATAATGCATAAAATTCACTCACCGTTCACCCCCTTCCCCCTCGCTCTGCGTCCCAAGCACATAGTTATTGAACCTATGTATCTGACAGATAATATCCATCTCTGCGACACTGTCAGTATTAGCCAGCTCCTCGTTCCCGAGCAACTCGACCAACAGGTGAATGGACTTTCTCTCCCCGGAATTGAGCTTTTTATCGAATAACACTTCGGTTTCTGATTCGTTCTTGACAAATTCCAGTAGGTGGAGAAGCACGTTCGTGTTGAAATGTATTTTGCCCGGTTTCGGGAGCTGTTTTTTCTTTGCTTTCGGGTCGGGTGGTGTGTTTTGGCCGAAGCCACGAGTCGATAGAGCCTGGAAAAGTGACAAAAATTGGTTATGATTTTATTGTAAGCGGCGGAGATCGCGACTTCGTAAGCGCAGACCACAGACATAAAATACTTATAACTTTGGAATGAATGGGTAAACAGATTGCGATGAAATAATTTCTAAATGGTAATTCAAACCACACTATAGTTCACAAGTTCGTTAGTTAGTTTCTATATAGGAAGACTAATCGACATTTCTTGGCGTATATTGGCAATTCACTCGCGGGCAAGGAGTCAGTGCCATCTATGAGTCGGGATTTTGAGCAGTTTCCGAGGTACACACGGCGACAGGTCAGGTTACCCTGTTTGGACTTTGAACAATTAGAAGTTGAACGATGCGAATCGTGCGAGAGGGTGCGGTATGTTGTTGTTGTTTCGTCTCACGGCACGCTGCGCCCGCGCCGGCAGCCGCGTCTATGCAAGCTCTCTACCGCACTATTTTGTGTCTTGTACGTAGTAGTTCGGGCGGCGGTGACGAAGTCATATACCCATCGAGCTCATGAATAATTCAGTTTTCATGTGATAGTTTACTATTAGGAGATGCGAAAAAACTTGGTCGGCCGACCCCTATCCTGGTGGGTTTTGCGCAGGACTAGTAACCTCTCTGAGACGACACTAATTACCCATCGAGCTCATGGACAAAATTATGCTTATCCGATTGGTTTTAGTTAGTGTAACGAAGTACACTCGGTCGTCCGCCGGATATCCTGGCAGGTGGTGCTGGCCAACCAAAAATGGTGGTCAAATTTTGGAGTACTTCTCACCCATCGAGCTCATGGATGAAATGTATGCCAAATCAGAGGTTAGACCTTCACCTTCAATATTTCATCGGTCGTCCAGGCCAAAGCCTGGTGGTTTCTGGCGGCCAACCAGATTTATCTGTCAAAGTAAGATCATGCATTTCTACGTTCATCCAAATAAATACATTATTAACCTGATATATGCAGTACTTTTAGCATGAACGTGAACTGTTTAACGGTGAACGGTTTAAAAGTACTTATTACAAAAAAAACTTAAAAATAAAAAAATGTGTCGTTACGTGGCGATTTAAAAAAATATATATTTTTTCGTCATATCTCCGTCATTTCTAAACTGGTTTGGTTGATTGCTTTATCGATCAAAAGAGTGTATTGCAGAGTTTATCCTACCAAAATTTGGTGAGGATCTGAAGAAGCATTTCGAAGATGTACAATGTTTTAAGTGGGTCAGATTTTACTACAAAAAATACCAAACGAATTTTATTCTTTTACGAAAATAACCTTCGAGTTCTATAAATTTTTCTTTCTGAAATAAAATCTGTTCTCTTAAGAGGTGCCTATATAAGAAAATAAACTAGTAATCACCGCGGCGTTGCTTGCGAAAATTGTAGTTGTAAAAAAATGTTTCGTCAAGTCAAAGCTAGCTATGTTTATGTGGATGATCTAATTTAGTACATATATCAGTTCTCACATTATTCGCTGAAACTGTATTAAAGGGATGATCACACGACCAAACTGAACAACTCTTATTATGGGTCCAACATAGAAATCGCTAAAAAAACCAGCTGTCTCATACATTCAGATTCCAGTCGAGTTAGGTTTGCAGTTTTGTATAGGACAGCTGTTTTTCTACGCTATTTCAATGTTGTTCCCATAGAAAATTTTGTTCAATTTGGTGGTGTGATCATCCCTTTGAAACAGTTTCAGCTAATTATGTTAGAACTCTGATATATGTACTAAATTAGATCATCCACATAAACATAGCTAGCTTTAACTTGACGAAACATTTTTTTACAACTACAATTTTCGCAAGCAACGCCGCGGTGATTACTAGTTTATTTTCTTATATAGGCTCTTCTTAAGAGAACAGATTAGATTTCAGAAAGAAAAATTAATAGAACTCTAAGGTAATTTTCGTAAAAGAATAAAATTCGTTTGGTATTTTTTGTAGTAAAATCTGACCCACTTAAAACATTGTACATCTTCGAAATGCTTCTTCAGATCCTCACCAAATTTTGGTAGGATGAACTCTGCAATACACTCTTTTGATCTATAAAGCAATCAACCAAACCAGTTTAGAAATGACGGAGATATGACGAAAAAAAAGTTGTTTTTTTTAAATCGCCACGTATCGAAATTTTTTTTTATTTTTAAGTTTTTTTTGTAATAAGTACTTTTAAACCATACAACAGTTCACGTTCATGCTAAAAGAACTGCATATATCCGATTAATAATGTATTTATTTGGATGAACGTAGAAATGCATGATCTTACTTTGACAGATAAATCTGGTTGGCCGCCAGAAACCACCAGGCTTTGGCCTGGACGACCGATGAAATATTGAAGGTGAAGGTCTAACCTCTGATTTGGCATACATTTCATCCATGAGCTCGATGGGTGAGAAGTACTCCAAAATTTGACCACCATTTTTGGTTGTCCAGCACCACCTGCCAGGATATCAGGCGGACGACCGAGTGTACTTCGTTACACTAACTAAAACCAATCGGATAAGCATAATTTTGTCCATGAGCTCGATGGGTAATTAGTGTCGTCTCAGAGAGGTTACTAGTCACCCTCCTGCGCAAACCCCACCAGGATAGGGGTCGGCCGACCAAGTTTTTTCACATCTCCTAATAGTAAACTATTGCATGAAAACTGAATTATTCATGAGCTCGATGGGTGTATGACTTCGTCACCGCCGCCCGAACTATAGTGTAGTTATGGGTATATAGGGTGCATAAAATGATGTGACGCCGTGTGTACACCACTTAGCATGGAGAATAGCACTCTTTCTTATCTCATTTACTTTATGATTAAAGGTAGGGAAATACCGAACAAGAAAAGGAATGAGAAAAGGTATCAGACTCACGTATGCAGCGTTGGGTGTGATGGGCTCCACGATGCCGTCTCCGGTCTTGCCGAGCGCGCCGCCCTGCCACCCCATCTTCTGCATCATACTGCAACAATGTCACAGGGAATATTATACATACAGGGTGTTAGCTTAAATGCGTTTCATACTTTAGGTCATCCAGACCATCCATCTGAACATAGACTTACTCTAGCGATAGACTTTCCCTTTCATAGAAGCAACGTGTTCCACTTGAATGAGGTGTACGCACCTGATTGATGTTCCCGTCTACGTCTGTACCCCTAGGATCAGCAATGTGACAACTCGTGTCTCAAAGTTCATATTGAACAACAGCAGGAGCAAGGCTCGTGCCATCGTCGGAGCCCTCACTGGGCACTACGCCACAGGCGCGATGATGCACAAAATGAAACTCACCCTAGATCCCAGCTGCCGAGCATGCGGAGACGATGAAGAGACCATGGAACATATTCTTTGTGACTGTGATGTCTTGGTGGCAAAACGCATGTGCCTCCTCGGAGATGGATATCCAAAACCGGGAGATCTTAGGTTTCATCCCCTCAATGGTATTGCCTCCTTCATTGACCATGTATTCGAAGGGTGAGGAAAGCAAAAAAAGTATTGGGGCTAACACAAAAGATCCCACTGGGTCGAAGTGTTGCTGGCTTGCCAGCCCCCACAACAAGATAAGATAAGATAAGATAAGACCCCTAGGACGCGTCGCGCACGAAGTTGACGGCCAGAAGTAATATTTGTTATCTATGATATTACCTCTCGGCCTTGTTGGACTGCGGCAGTATGGGAGCAGCCTCGGTGAGCGTCCTGACCAGCCTCTCAGCTCGCCGCGGGCTCTGGCTCTGCAGCCTCTGTGCCCGCCGGGCCTTGTGGTTGCCGCTCGGGCCCTGGACGGGCTGCGTTGGACTGCAGTCCGCTTTGAGCCAGTTCTGCTGGGTCCAGTCGTAGCCGGATGGGTAGCCGTTGTGAGGTTCAGGGTTTCTGGAAAGTTTAGTATTAACATGTTACAGCCATGTTGTGCTATTTATATAAACGCACTAGTGTTTTCCCGCGACTTCGTCCACACAAATTATATACCAGATTTTAAGTTAGATCATAAGCTTTCAAACAAAAAAAGTTTCATCAAAATCGGTTCATTAGTTTTTGCGTGATGCGCGAACAAACAAACAAACAAACAAACAGACGGACAAAATTTCTAAAAAAGGTTGATTTTGAGTCAGGGATACCTAAAAACCATGTCGTAATCTTTTTTTGTAAATATCTTCAATGTACAGACACACTTCAGTTACAGTTTTATAATAGTTTAGATTAGATGTAGATGGCGCGACGTCCCTTTAAGAGGATAGACAAGTACAGTTTTCTCCATAGAAACATATTCCCCTGTTTTCTCCCTGGATTCCTCCTCCAGATTCCTCCCTTTTCTCCCTGGACACTAGAGCAAATATTTTTTTACCATACAATCTATGTCACCTCTGCCATGTCCCTATGTTTTGCTTTTTTGCATTAATTAATTACTGTAAGAACTAGGGACCTTCGAAAATGACCCATTTTACCGCCCGTTTTCAGATATCCTGTAAACAAATTTGACGAATATGAACAAAAAAAGCAAAACGTACGGACATAGCCAAAGTCTTTCTCATATTATTTTTGAAAGAATTATTAAAATCGGTTTAGTTTTGGAGGAGAAAACAGGGGAATACGAAATGCTGATTTCGTCGATGTTTTGTATATAAAATCGATCCGAGCTGCTTTGGCTGAAATGTGGAAAAAGTGCTACACTATTAAACAAGAAAAAGAACGGATCTATTGTTAGCCATAAACAAATTATAGAACCATACTGTTTTTGAGAATTACTGTGTCAAAAATCTCAAATTTTCGCTCAAAATGTAATAGGGCTCTTAATTCATAATTCGAATGAGAAACGGAATGAGAAAACCAGTAGGCCTCTGCAGGATTGAAAACAAAAGAATATTAGGCAAATTCTTCATGGAGTAGATAGCATAGCATATGCTCACGACTATATTCCCCAAGGGGGTAGTATGAGATATTCTGAAACCTCAAAACATCCACATTTCACAAGTAGTACCAAAACAACACCAAGCAAAACCAACCAACCACTCATCAATTGAGGGTAATAAATCAGATAATGAGAGTCACGTTGCACGGTTTGCCCAGAACACTTGTCTTTCGCGTGGTGTCCGCACGGTTCGCGTTTCAGCCTGCCACGAGGCTCCGCAATCCTTCTCAGTTGTGTTCTTACTCAAAAACAATCCACGAGATTGGAGAGATAGATACCACCAAACCACTTGACATTGACGGAAATGCGATGCTAATGCACAAGCAAGAAGTCCATTAATTATGAATAAAACAAACAGGATCATGCAGTGGTGGATACAGATGGGGGGCGCGGGGGGCGTGACTTGTGTTTTTATAATGATAAAATCAAACTCTAGATCTTGCTCTAGATATCTTTAGCGCCCCCCCTTGAGTTTTTTCTGTATCCGCCAATGGGATAATGAAATGGAAATTTAATACCTTTCATAATTAGAATAAGAAAACCAGTAGGCCTCTGCAGGATAGAAAACAAAAGAAAAGGCAAATGCTTCATGGGGTAGGTAAATTTTCAAAAACACTTTTGGAAACAATGTTTTTCTCCCCTCCGGACCCAAAGCGTCAATTTTCATCCCGCTGCGCTAAACGAAATTGCTGCTTTCCACGTCCGTCGAGGAGAAAAATAGTATACAAACCTCGGGCAGTATAATAGTATACGACCCTAGGCATAAGGGACACGAAACTCTGCAGATTCTGTCTGGAGGAGGATGAAACCCCCATTCACAACCTCTGTGAATGTGGCCCACTAATGCACAAACGTTACGCTCACTTGGGTAAACACTCTGTTCATCCGAGTGAAGTAAAATCATTCACTGCTAAAGAAATCCTACAATTCCTTAAGGAAGTGGGTATTGGCAGTGAACTGTAACTATTGTGGCGATCACAAAAGATCTACATAAGGTTGAAGTGATACTAGTCTAGAGAAGACTCGAATAGCCACTTTACATTAATTAAAAAAAAATACTAACCTCGGACAGTAAATAAGAAAGCCTCAGATCACATGTTTGTTGACCTCGGCAATGAGATCTGAAACCTTTCTTACTTTCCTGCCCTCGGTGTGTAAGCACAGCATAGCATGCTTTTTTAAGGGGATGATCAGACCATCATACTGAACAACTTTCTCTATGTCACCAAAGTCGAATTCACGAAAAAAAATCTGCTGTTCCATACAAAACAGCAATCCTACTTGACCAAAATGTATGGGACAGCAGATTTTTTTTTTGTGATTTTAACAACATTTTATGCATGTTGTTCCCATAGTTTCTGGCCGCATCTTCTCTACAACGGAACACCTTCCGAAGCGGTGGTAGAATCAAAAATGACTTCAGAAAGTTATCTATGTGATATTATTTTGAATAAAAAATTTTAAGTTTGTGTTTGAGAGAAAGTTGTTCACTTTGACGGTCTGATGATCGACTTAAAAAGTGTCAGCATATTAAGAAGGACCTAGTATATTTTTTGATCTGGCTAAGATGACAGAAGCCAGAATGGTCAAAGTCTCCGGCAAAATCTAGTCTTAGATACTAATATTTTAGAAAGGAAAGATTAGATTTGTTGTTTGTGAATAGGCTCCGAAACTAATTAACCGATCTGAATAATTCTTTCACCATTAGAATGCTCCATTATCAGTGATGAAAATAGGCTAAAAAAACGGTCAAGTGTGTGTCGGGAAGATTCTAAGGCGGTACGAAGTTCGCTGCGGTCATCTAGTATGTAATAAAGGAAAAATTGTCTTCTCAAAAACTTCTTCATTGTTCTTTTTTAATAGAAAAACTTCTGGTGTGTAGCTCAAGGAAAAAGGGGTAAAATTAAGAAATTGCTGAACGAATCAATACGCCTATTAATAAAAAGGACAAAAATAATAACAAAAACATCGTGACCACTCACAGAGCGCCGTTTTCTTGGCCATAAAACAAGTCAGGGTCCAAGAATAAAGATTCCTTTGGTATCACTCGACGGTTCTTAGCGTCTGCAGAATCTGTTGCTTCTTCACTTTTCTGAGAATTAGGCGTCGAACCATTGCTTGAGCGGTGAAAAGATGCATCGTAGAACTCATATTGAAGATTAAATCCGTTGTTGAAATGAGAATTTTGCCATAAATTATATTGATGATAATTTTGGGGATCTTCCCTCTCGTAATAGCGGTTGTAATTGTTCATTGTTCAATTTATTGTTTGTAGAGACTGTGGACTGTTGTTTAATTAATAAATAAACCGCTGGAGAAGCTTTTTATTTTATTTTTTGGGAAAATTTATTTACTCGCGAATTCCGCAGTCTTTTTTGACATTTGTGGTGGGTGTATTCGTTTCATTGTTCTAAAGTTTCAATGGCTTGGCAATGGCTTCAATCTCTGTAACAAATACTTAAAATATGAAAACCGTTCTGTAAATATTCAGAAAAGACACCAGCAGCCTTTATTTACTCCATTTGTAGTTTTAAATTTTAAAATTGTAATTTTATAATTTAATAATAAGGTGAATTATTCAACAACGATAAAAGATGGTAAAAACATGGATGAAAACTTTGTCTCTATAAAATGAGCGGCCCTAGAGTACGTTCCTTTCTACGCAAAGCTCGCGAACGGTACGTTCCAGTTTCCACAGCTGTAAATATTAAAGATTTAAATTTTCTAGTTGTGAGGTTTTGCTACAAATCAACTCATTCATCATCAAGGAATATACTACTCTCTACCGAGAGTTCATCATCCTATCATCACCCACTGCTGAACATAGGGCCATGGGTCTCGCCCAACCCACCACATAATAACCACCGAGTATATCGCTGGGTGAATACAATAACGGCACAAGTCAAAATTTGGCAAATTCGAGATAGATGCGGATTCATGCTCTGCACCAACTGTTCTATTTATGCAATAATGACTTAACTTGCTACTTCACGGGGTTTCCCGATAGATGGCACTAGTGTCACTTAAATCTGTTCGCGCGTAGTACATTCGACGCAACTTTAAACGCAATTTTCTCGAAATCGCTTTTTTTTAATTATTATTATTTTTTAATTATAAATAATTGTGCCGTTATTGTATTCACCCAGCGATATATCCTACAGAGAAACAGTTTCACACAAACTTGCGGCGGCCGGTTCTAATATACTTATATTACTCTTTGGCCGGTACCTACGGGAGCAATGTTTGCGTACGAGAGCGTGCGGCAGCATCGCTGCCAGGCACCTATCCGGGGGGGATAGGTGGATTTATTATTTATATTATTTGATTTATATTGTTTGGCCTAGTTAGTTGGTTTTGCCTTTTACGCGATATTTGTATGGAAAAGTGATTACAGTACATACCTACTTTTTCATTGTTTTTCTATGAATATCCCCCCCCCCCCGAAAATTTAATGTCCCCCCCCCCCCCCGAAGCAAAAGTCTGGATACGTGCTTGATCGCTGCGCATGTAGGGTGTACCGGCTGCGATCTTGCGTGAAGCTGTTATTTACTCTGTGGCATAGCTCTATCCTAGGCTTAAGAGTATATATTACAGTAGAGGCAATCCTCCTCATACGTAATCCTACTATCCTCAGTAGTGAGGTAATGGAATACTTTTTTCGCGATTTCGAAGTTTGTTTCTACTGCTGATTGGACTCTCAAAATTCATAAAAGTCAAGTAAGTCAATTTTTCTATGGAGATATGCATCTTTCTACTGCTGATTTTACTCTCAAAAATCATGCTTCAGGAGTGCGATTTTTGAAAGTCAAATCAGCAGTAGAAAGATGCGTAGGTCCATAGTAATTTTGACATTTTCAACTGCTGAGCTCAGCGAATGAGATTCAAAAATCGCACTCTTGTTCAAGCATGAACTCAGTGACTATTGAAATAGATTTGAAAATAGCGTGCAAGAAATAATGCGAACACGTCACAGGGAGTCTCATTACAGGCCATAGAGAAATTACACGCTCCCCTTGGCAGAGATGGTGTAACAAAGTGTGCACAGTAACCACCAACTGGGCACTAGTTTGTACGGCGACCATAGAGAAATTACACGCTCCCCTAAGCTTTTTGTCTCCCCTCACCCGTCCCTCACCCCCTTTGTCGGCGACATTATTTTCTATAGAAACAAGCCGATATGCCATCTCCTCTTACTCCATGTTGCAGGCCGTGATCGAACTACTGATATCGAGACCGTGTCGCGGGGGCGCCACTAGTTAACAAATAAAAATCCATAGTAAATATCAACATTTTATTTACTCTACAAATTATTTAAATATTGCTAACTCGAACTGAAAGTAAATTATTAGACAAGTCATTTATTTAACATGATTTGAGAGGCATCCATTTTTAAAAGATGCTCTTAAAATTAACAATTTGATTATGCTTACAGGGAAAAAGAAAAGTGAATCCAAAAAATATTTTTCTAAACTCATCTAATATTTTACTAAAAATCATTTTCATACAAAGTGGCGATAAATACCAAGCATATTTGACTTTCTTTAAACTATACTGATCTCAAGATGCTAAGCGTCATTTGATATATCGATTTTCTCTAATTTATCAACATTTTATGCCCAACAGATGGCGTTAACATGTAAAATAAATAAATAACGCTCACAAACATTGTAATGATCCCAAGTAAGCCTCAGGCTTTTTGTTATGGGAACCATACAACAACGGCACGAACATATAACATCCATGACCGAACCGGGATTCGAACCCAGGAACCTGGTTTGGCAGTCCGGCGTGGCAACCATTGCACCAACCGGGTCGACAAAGAATGTATGAAGTTCAAAAACTTTTATGAAATTCAAAGTCACTAAAATAATAATGCAGTGTATAATAATATTTTGTCCAATATGAGTAAGATGCATAAAGGCTTCCCCACATTGTAGCGATATTATCGAGCGATAATATCGCTGCGATTTAGCGATAATTGTTCTCAGTACATTTTGTATGGGGACGCGCTCGATCCCACACACTGCCGCGATATTATCGCAACCTGACGCAATCTCTTTCGCGTGTAAGGTGTCGCGATATCGCTGTCGATAATATCGCTCGATAAAATCGCTCGATTATATCGCTGCAATGTGCGGAGGCCTTAATTTCACGAATAATCTTTAATGTTTTCTCACTTTAAAAGAACATCTCGCATAACGCCATCTATCGAGCCATTTGGAAATACATCCAACTTAATATGCTGATGATCAAACCGTCAAACTGAACAACTTTTTCTAAGGGACCAACATCGAAATCGCGAAAAAATCATCTCTCCCATACATTTAGTAGGTTTGCAGTTTAGTATGGAACAGCTGTTTTTTTTTGTGATTTCAAGACAAAGATGTTCAGTTGGATGGTCATACCTAAGATAAAGTATATGTCTAGATAGATCTTCACGCTTCTACCGTATAAAACAAAAGTGGCCAACTTTCTTAGGTTGATGTGCGTGAGGCGTCATACAAATTATCTCTGAGTGCGTGTATACCGACATGGTTTAAAACACCCAACTCTTGGGTGATATTTTTTTCGACGCGTTCGTAAAAATCCGTTAGCATATTAAGCTGTGTACACACATCAAGCTGTACAAAACCAATATAAGCTGGCCGCGCGTAGGTTGAGTAACGTATAATGAATCGTGAATCGCGCAGCCTGCCTATTTTGGTTTTGTATTACTTGAGCCCTGTATACTTCCCACTGCAGGGCACAGTCTTACCCTCTTGGGTGTGGGTAGGTGGGTGGTGGGTAGGTGGGTGGGTGTTTCTTTTTAATATCATACGTCAAATAACACACATCATCTTGTATAGCAACCACTCTGATTGCCAATCGAGATAATATCGATTGACCAGGGCCCTATTCAACAAACGTTACAATTGTAATTTACAATTACAATTCTGGGTACATTGCTGAGAATGTTAGGCATTATGTTACCTACTGCAAGTTTAGCGTCAAAAGTAACCAGCAATGTAGCAAGACCATGAAACATTTTCTTTGTGACTGTGATGTCTTGGCGGCAAAACGCATGTGCCTCCTCGGAGATGGATACCCAAAACCGGGAGATCTTAGGTTTCTTCCCCTCAATGGTATTGCCTCCTTCATTGACCATGTATTTGAAGGGTGAGGAAAGCAAAAAGTATTGGGGCTAACACAAAAGATCCCACTGGGTCGAAGTGTTGCTGGCTTGCCAGCCCCCACAACAAGATAAGATAAGATAAGATAACCAGCAATGTACCCAGAATTGTAATTGTAAATTACAATTGTAACGTTTGTTGAATAGGGCCCTGGTGGTGGGTGGATGTATCTCTTTAAATTGGCTTTTGAAAATCATACGTCAAATCACACTCAGCATCGTGTAAGAGTACAGCAACCACTCTGATTGTCAATCGCGATAATATCGATTGACCCGGCCTCAAAAGGGACCAATTACTCGGTCATCCAGTAGAAGCGGGAGCCGAACCTCGCCGGCTTCTTCTCCGCACTCTCCGGGAGGGCTGGCGTCGCGTCCGGGTAGACCGCCTTCGGCTCCTCCAGGGGCTTTGGTCTGGTGAATAAATTAATTAAATGTGAATTATGAGTGTTTGGTACGAGCAGTCTAATGCAGGGTTTCCCAACCTTTTTTGCGTCACGCCTCCCCTGTTATAATAAATAATAATAAATAATATTTGCACCTCACAAGCTCGGAAAGATTCTGTTTATCATTCGAAATCTGAGTGCAAAAGTGCATTTTATCCGCTAGCGTGGAAAGACTTTTTGAAATTCGAATCTGTCTATTCAATATTTTTCTATACCGCCAGCCTGCTGAAAATGCAATAACTATTTCATGTCACTACTGGCCAGCACGAAAAAAATAGTTATTTGTTATGCTAGGCTGCAAAGTTGTTTTTTGGCGCGAGTACTTGTATTGAAACCTGAGCAAGCGAAGGATTCTAGGATTGAACCACTCGCTCCGCTCGTGGTTCAAATAATAGAATCCTGAGCTTATAGCGAAGGTTTCAAAAGTACGAGACGCAGAATAACTTTGCAGCCTAGCGAAACACACAACTTTTCACCTCACAACAGCGAGGAAAAAATTGAATTGCTAAAGAGAACAACATTTTAAAATAACTATTTCATGCCCCGCCATCGAACTTTTAACGACAAGTTCGGGTGGAACTGTGCTATCTGAGACCTACTGAGCTTGAACACGTGGGTAAGAACAAACGAATGGGTGAATTAGTCACTGAATTAATAAATAAAATTAATAAATGAGTGGAATTTGCGTCTTTAACTTAATTTTTCTTCTAAAAATGCAAACACATTGTGCCCCCCTACGATATCACTACGCCCCCCAAGGGGGGCGCACCCCACTGGTTGGGAAGTCCTGATCTAATGAATAATGAAATTGATGATGATCAGGAGTGCGATTTTTGAAACTGATTTGCTGAAGTCAGCAGTTGATAATGTCACAATTACTAAGCATCTTTCTACTGCTGATTTCACTTTCAGAAATGCTGGAGTGCGATTTTTGAAAGTCAAATCAGCGGATAGAATAATCTGAACCGATTTTGATGGCACTTTTTGCGTTTGAAAGCAGATTAGACTTAAACACTGGCATATACTTTTTCTCCCCTCCGGACGGAAAGCGTTAATTGTCGTCCCGCTGCGCTAAACGGCTTCGCTCCGGTCAACAATTACATGAGATCTGAGACCTTTCTTACTTTCCTGTCCTCGGTGTGTAATCTACTATATCTCATCATTATGACGGGAACCAGTGCGGTCAAAAGCAATTTTTTAAGATATTCTTTAAATAGAATTATTATTAAATTCAAAATTATTTTTATTATTATTATTTTTCTTTTGAATTGTTATTTCCATTGAAATCCTGACATTTAATGTAACTTACTAACACAGGGTGTAAGATGACATTTATGTACGTACTAATAAAAATTTTATGGAACTTGTTTTCCGAAATAAATGTATTGAATTGAATTATAATACCTTAGAAAAAGTATATGTCTAGAATGAGCCTCATACTTGTTCCGTATAAAACAAAAGGGGCTAACTTTCTTAGGTTGGTGTGCGTGAGGCGCCATAGTAATTATGTAAGTGTGCGTGTATATGTACAGGGTTTTGGAACCAGTACTGGTTCCTATTTTTTTCGACGCTTTCGTAGCTTTGACTGTCTATCTTGATAATCTAAGTATAATACCTCTTGGTGTCGTGGACGCGCGCCTCGCAGAAGTACCCGTAGTCAGGACGTTCCAGGTTCAAGTTCTCCAGCACGCACTTGTCGAACACGCCCTGGGTCGTGCGGCAGCTGCAATTATTACACTAACTTTTACAAGTATTATACAAAGATTTGTAATTAGCGTACAGTTATTTAAGGTTGTGTTTACTCTTTAATCAATGCTGTAAATCTACCTAAGAATAATAAAATAAAAATAAAATAAAATAAATTTTAGTTGTTGTGCTACATATTAAAGGCCTCCGCACATTGCAGCGATTTTATCGAGCGATATTATCGCTGCGATTTTGCGATATTTATTTCTAGTTCATTTTGTATGGGGACGCGCGCGATCCTACACACTGCCGCGATATTATCGCTGCCATTTTGCGATATTTGTTCTTTTTGTATGGGGACGCGCTCGATCCCACACCGAACCCTTAGTTTAAAAAATCTTCACAAGACGCAAAATTTACGATTTCTATATGTATGTCAGTTTTTGCGTTTTTTAATATTTTGTCCGATTGTTTTATAGTTTTTTTTGTTTGATAGTTTATGATTTGACTTCAAATCTGGTAACATATAATTTGTGCAGACGAAGGTTTGGAAGAGTGTGGGTTGAGTCACGTTGCAGGGTTTGCCTCGAACACTTGTCTCTCGCGTGGTGTTCGCGCGGTTCGCGTCTCAGCCTGCCACGAGGCTCCAAAATCCTTCTCAGTTGTTCTTACTCAAAAACAATCCTCGAGATTGGATAGACACTCCCTCAAACTACTTGACACTGGCGAAATCTAACAAGGAAACGCCATTAAATAAAAATAGAATAGAAGAGTGCGGGTTCAAGTCCCGCTCGAGACTTAATTTTTCAATCTTTAATTTGATTCGAAATAGCACAACATGTCTGTAACATGTTTATACTCAATATACTCCAGTAAAGTTACGGGTCGCTTGTATGGCGAATGTAAATAATTTATAATAGCCGGTTTTTTTCTTTCATAGTTTAGATTATAATTCTAGTTATCATTTAGATTGAAAATCCCCCTAAAAATTTATTAAATAATTAAGCAAAGTAAAAAAAATCGTGTAAAATTGGAAAAAGATAGTATATAGAATTTTTTTATGCCATTTGTTAAATTCATTTGTATTCTTTTATATTACAAGTAAATCCAACGAAAAATCACCCCGGAACCTTCGTTTTTAAATATGTTGAAATTACGAAAAAATCAATTTTAGTACAAAATTTACACAGTGTATGTAAACTCATAATCTAAAACAAACAATAAAAATGAAAAAAGAAAGAAATCTGACACTATAAATAAAAAATTTACATTTTAGTACTAAAAACTAAAAATACGAAATTTAGTGGGATTCGTTAATAAAGTATCTTAATATTATTTATATATACGATCTAGCAAAAAAAATTGCTTATTATAAATTATTTCCTTTCGACCCGTATTTTTACTGGACTAATAATATTGGAAATTCATAATACGAACTGTTCAAACGCAAAGTCACCGGAGCTCTTGTCGACGCACTGGCTGTACTGGTTGAACTCGCGCAGGCAGGTCCTCTTCACCTTGCGGAAGAACTCCATGGTGCACGCGGTGACGGCCTTGCCCTCCTTGATGCACTTGCGAGGGTCGTCCTCCTCGAAGCGGCAGAGCATGAACTCCTGGAAACATTTTGTTGGGAATGACAATGATGCAAATTTTTTAGTTTTACTATAAAATTCACACTGGACAGAGTTTCGGTACTACTGGTGAAACGTGAAAGATCTGAGGTTTCAGAATATCTTTGACTACCCCTTCAGGGAATATAGTCGTGAGCATTATGCTATGCTATAATGCTGTTGTGGTCCAGTGGCGAGTAACCTTGCCTGCCGTGATGGGGGCGATGGTTCGATCCCCATCCAACTAGAACAATTTAACCACCGTCCAGGCTGACTCGTACCGATTAGTTTTTTAGGAATTTATGTACAATTTGTAACACCACTGGCTTTTCAGTGAAGGAAAACATTGTGAGGAAACCTGCATGCTTCAATGTCGAGGCATGATTTGTACCCACTTTGCATTACAAGTGGCGACGGGCTCACTCCCCGTCACACTGGACAGAGTTTCGGTACTACTACTGAAATGTGGATGTTCTGAGGTTTCAGAATATATCTGACTACCCCCTCGGGAACATAGTTGTGGGCATATGCTTATGCTTATTATTAAATAGATATAGTTAAGTACCTACATATATCAATTTCAGATTGTCTTTCAAGCTGTTGACAAAAGTTTAGGGGTGGTTCAGCCCATCAAACTGAACAACTTTTATTGTGGGAGCGAACCAGAAATTGCAAAAACAAATCAGCTGTTTTTACATTTGAGTATGCATTGCAGTTTGGTATGGAACAACTGTTTTTTTTTGTGATTTCATTTTAGTTTTGCTGCCATGGAAAAAGTTGGTCAGTTTGATGGTCTGACTCATTCCAATACACTGTAGATATTGGCAAACTCACCAATACTAAAATAGAATAGAAATAAGTTCTATGTTTACATTTTATGACATTCATAACGAAAATATATTGAATAATTATGTAGTATACTGCCACAGTTTGATTTCAAATAACTGTATACCTACCTACTTAAGATTAGGAAGTTTAGGAACCCACTAAAAGGTCAACTTTTTACTACAAAGGAAGCTAACTACAGTGGCAACTGAAATATATTGTCTGCGAGTTGATTCTATTCTATATTTTTAAAAAAATGGCTGCCATCTTGGGTATGTGATGATTTTGCCAAAATGTCTAGTTTTTGTAGCAAGAGTGCTTGACGTTTTACGGTAACTTATGTATTTTGGTGACTTCAAGGATTGTTTTTCGAAAAGAACACTAACTTGAGCCACCACTGGAGCTTCGTTGTAGGCCGGGGAGGGGGCAACCAACAATCGACTCGCGATGCGACTACCCTATAGCAGACCCACAACGCGACTCCTGCGAGTTGATAATCCTCACCACAATCAGCTCAAAACATAACCTATTCACAATCCGATTATGCAATCAATTTAACACCAAAAACTAAACACTAACAACTATCAACCTTACACAATACAAGTAGTTCTACAAAAGGGAATATTAATAAACTTTTAACTCACATTATTGGCCGTTTCACAGTATTTTCCGAGGTGGAAAGATCCAGCTCTAAGTGTACTTTGAGATAATTTCACTTCAGGAACGGTCAGTTCCTCTTCGGTAGGCAAGTGGAGGTCGGCGGTCAACACCATTGTTGATCAATTTGTTATTCACTTGGAATTTTGAACGTTTTCGCCAAAATAAATACGAAAATTCCTGCCACAAAATTCGTGGATGAAAAAGTAGATGTTAGACCGCTCTTTTGAGTAGGTGCAGTGTTTCGGTGTGAAAGTGAAAGGCATATACAGTTTACTGTATAAAGTGAAAGAGACAGAAAAATTAATTTAATGGAAAAGAGTCTCTTTAATTTGGTCGGGTTTGAGTAGTCAATTTTGACGTTGACAGTTGTTGGAAACGTCAAACGCGTTTTTTTTGCTATTTTGCGGCACTATTGACATCAACATCTATGTTCGAGCATAGTGTAATAAAAACTACTAGTGGTGAAGCTCAGCGATCGCGGTGGATGGGTTTATGCTTAGATCAATGTAAAATTAATGGATAGACCTTTCGGGAACATTTCAAATCAGAAAAATGAGGCAAAACATATTAATGGTATACTTCAAAGTGCCCAATTGCCCTAGTTGTGAGTGTTGTGACAGACAGTTGTGCTAGTTTGTTTGTATGGACCAATTGCCCCTAGTGGTGTGCTTCAACTTACTTAACGCGCTTTATATAGGCCTATCCATTAACTTTGATCTAAGGGTTTATGCTCGCGCAGTATGCGATCAGTACCGCGTGCAGGCAAGTTGGTAGCGGGATTTTATAGTTTAGGAAAAAATAACTGCTGAATAATAAAAAACAATTTTTAAAATGCCTTTCTTTCATTTATTATATAGTACATTAGTTATACCTTAACATAATTCAAATTAAATACTGACTAGAAAAATACAGTACTTACAACATTTTAATGGTCCCTAAAACCCATCACTCTATGCAATCGAATAAAACCAAGACGAAATTATCTCTTCATGTTGTCGTAGTTGCTGTAAAAAGACTCAAGCTGTCCTTCACCTGCAGAAAGAAAAAATATTCCTTATAAATAATATCTGTCGGGATTCGTGGTCGACGCAGACCCCGGAAAAGGAAGCGAGGATCCGCGAGGATGTCGCACAGAACAGAGACATGTGGAAGATTTTAGGGCAGACTTTGCCCGGCAGGGACAAAACAGCATGGGTAGCATGACAACGTGCTATAGCGCTACCACACCTTCGCTCTATTTCTATTTGCGCGCGAACGAACGAGACAAAAGACGTGATACAGCTGTATCGCGTGTAGCATGCTACGAGTGCTGGTTTAAAAAAATACCTATCTAAGTACATATATCTGCATAGGTAGCAGGCACCGTGATATAGCGCTAGGCACTATCTCACCTTCGCTCTTTTTTTATTTGCGTGAGATAAAAGACGTGATACACCCATATAACGTATAGCATGCTACGGCATCTGAACACCTATCAAAGCAGGCGTTCCCTTTCGTTCTATACTTATTGTTGTACAGGAGTGAAATGGAGCGCCTGCTTTTACAGGCAAACAGGCATTGAGTGGATTAATTTAAGTGGAACTACACATACCTTCATAGTATCCAATGTTTTCAGAAGGGGCTTGATATAATTTTGGAATGTCGTAGCGATTTTCCTGAAAAATAATTAACTTTGAAATGATTTTCTATAAAAATATTGAGGCCTACCTAACATCTTTGAAAATGTGGGGTTTCAAAGTTTAAGCTATTACGTACTAGACTAGGTACGTGCTTGAAGTAATACGCCAAACAAACGTTATGAGCGAAATGCAGGCGTTTGAAAGAGAATATAGCGATTTACTGAGTAAGGTGCGGCGATATCGCCACATTGTATACATAGCGGCAGCGTTGTAACTTCCAAACCTTCCAGTGCCACCTCTAGTACGTAATCTTAACTATTATAATACCGTAAAATCATGAGGAACAAAAAAGTAGCGGTTCACTTCATATAAACTCAAATAACACTCGATAGCACGATTTAAATGACGTGCAGCGCCATCTATTGACAAAATTGTTAGTTTATTTGTTTATTCGCGCATCACGCAAAAACTACTGAATCGATTTTGAAGAAACTTTTTTAGTTTGATAGCTTATGATCTGACTTAAAATCTGGTAAGGTCAGGTTGGGTAAGTGAAACATACTTTATTTTTTTCTAAGGAAAATCGATTGGCCTGACTAAACTATTAGTCTTAGAACCGTGACAATGTGTCACTTACGTCATGAAAAGTATTGAGATTTAAAAATTTTATAAACTATTACCATAGGTGCATTAAAAATAGATAAAAAATCCAAAATAAAGTCCACGGACAGAAACTGTTTCACTTGCCTCTTGCAAGAGGCAAGTGAAACAGTCTATGTTTTTTGTTCATAACTAGCAATAAGTGAGCTTTTGATACAAAGGGTAGTAAATGCAATAGCGATTCAAGCAATTTTAGTCCTTTCCACATGGAAATAATATTTATTTTGGCTTGGAAAAGTAAAAAAAGTAATTTGGGGCAAGTGAAACATATATCAGAAATCAGAGGTTCTCAACATTCTTTTAATTTGAAAACTTGTAGCTGACTATGAGTAAAACTATAAGCAATTTCTTAGAAAAAGTATCAATTTAATAAATTTGAATCATAACAAAACAATGAATGTTATCCGTTTCCGTATAAGTAAAGACTCATAGATTTTTATAGAAATTCCGCAGCTGTCAAATAAAAATTTCGAACTTCCGTTACATGAAAACGTTGCGGATTCAAATTTTTAGGCCCTCCCATAAATAGTGTTTCACTTCAAAAACACTGAATGAGCAAATCAAGTTTCTAAAAATATTAGGTTATTAAAAAGGTTTAGAACCTCTGATCTGAGGTAAGTGAAACATACGTTTCACTTTCCCCACACTGCACTGTTTCTCTTGCCCCACTACGTAATTTTGAAGTTACGTTTTTCATCGTCAAATTATGACGAAACCTGTTACATTTACGTAAAATAAATATTCGTAGGGGGAAGACAAATTAATATTATATGTAACTATCATTTTACAAAGACGATACGTCGGTTTTTAAAAGAATTATGAATATTTTCCGTTACTCACTCGCACTCGCAAAAATTGTTTTTTACAGACTGATATTTTGCGATGCTTTATCTCTTCACTCAAGCATAGTAGCGACATCTCTGTTTTATACCCGGAACTATAATAACAAAAACACCTTACCGACACCTACAGAACTAAGTAAAAGCTCTAATTATTGAAGATATTTGAATGTGTCCCACTTGCCCCGGTGTTTCACTTACCCAAACTGACCTTACTTATATAATTTGTGCGGACGAAGTCGCGGGAAAACACTAGTACGTAATAAGTAAGTACATAATAAAATTTCTACCTAAATGGATTTAAAATAGTTTCTGAATGTTTTCCTTTTAAACATTATTAATTATTACATTATTTATTTATATTATGTTATTCATACTAGAGCAAACAAACGTCGTGCGCCACATGAGGGCACAATGAGCGCAGGCGGGTGAAAGAGACAGCGATTTGCTAAGAAAGTGTGGTGATATCGCCAAAAAGAATGAGACAGCGTTGTGACATGCACCTATTGTTATTTCTAGTAGTTTAGTAGTTACTAGATATTATTGATAATGATAACGCACTTAATTTCTAATAAAATTCCTAAAAACACAGGCTCACCGAATCGTAATTCCTCCGGCCCATACGCGGTATGTTTTTAGTTTGAATAGTCTTAATAACGTATCCCACTGCGCTCGGATCGAAAGGCCCATCAGCCTCATTGCTTCTTCCAACCCTTGGCACATTATTGGGCTTAATAAAAGACCCTTGGATTTGCAAAAAATTCAAAAGAAGCAAAAAAACAAACACTAAAGTCGATTTAGTACCCATTTTAAAAAGTTTTGTAAAATTTTAGCGCGAGCTGCTTGATCGTTCGAAAACTTTCTGATAGTATTCCAGGTCTTCCAAAATCTTTTATAGTTTGGAGTTTCGATCGGTCCCCCATTTGGAAGATCATTATCTTTATCAATGAGTTGCAATGGACCCATTGTCTGAATACTAAGTGCGTTGATTACTATCTAAAAATGCGGGTACTACTTTTTATCTGATCATGATCAAATGCAATAAAACTTTAGCCAAACACAAAGGTACACAAGGCCACACATCAAACTACGCAAAACCAAAATAAGCTGGCCGTGCGTAGGTAGAATACGAGAATCACGTCGCGAGGCCAGGTTATGTTGGTTTGACGTAGCTTGATGTGTCGCCGTGTGTACACAGTCTCGAGATAGTACAGTAATTCTATGTATTCAATGTATGGGGAAAACAAACAAATTAATAAAGTTTTGAAACGTATGTGGCATGATACCTTTGGGTGTGGTGTTCAAAACTCACAACTCTCCCTCCCCCTCCACCTGACGCTTCACCCCCCCTCGCCGTGAAATTTGTCCCCGTTAACAGTGTTTTATCTTTTTTGCGAAAACTATAATAGATACAAAAAAAATGTCACAGGAAAAAGTTATCCTACTATATACTGTTAACGGGGACAAACTTCAAGGCGAGGGGGGGTGAAGCGTCAGGTGGAGGGGGAGGGAGAGTTGTTAGTTTTGAACAACACACCCAAAGGTATCATGCCACATAAGTTTCAAAACTTTATTAATTTGTTGATCTGAAAAACACAGAATTACCGAACTAAGACTATAAGTAAGGTACTTAGGCATTTTTATTTTAGGACCCCAAAACATAGTGGAAGTAATTTCTAGGTTCTGTAAAGTTTTCTTTAGGTTTAAAAAAAACAATATATTTTTAACAAACATTCAGACATTCGACAATCTACCTATCTTATGTTTCCTCTGCTTTTTCAGCTTTATGAATCATGCACGAAATAAGCACGAAATCATGAACATCTTTGGTGAAAATTAAATGCAACATAAATTTTTCATAGACAAGTGTGTTTTACTTTTAAAAAAGTATCAAAACGTCTCTGATCGCTTCTCTCTCACTCATCTGTCAAAATGTCATTGTTATAATTTTTCGTGAACTGCTATTATTCATCAACAAAATTCTTTTATTTGTTTTCGCGCAAAATGAATATCACCGTCACGGTAATAGATAATCCACCGATACCTGAGAAAAAGAGGCAAGTCCTTAACGGACAAACCCGACAATTCGTGATCTTATTGCGTGATTATTTCAAGAGAGAACACGAGAATGGCGGAACCTTACTTCCCGTGTCACAAGTAGTGGAACGAGTTGCGGACGCTTTTAACATAAGCCGTCGCACCGTATCTCGTATCTGCAAAGAGCAGTATGAGCCGAAGCTTTCACCTAAGAAGCGGAACCGCAAAAAGCCAGTCACCGACTTGGATGACGCGGAAAAAGATGCGATACGACGCCATGTCAATGAATACTACACCCGGAAGGAACAACCGAGCTTCGAAAAGATCCTTCTAAGTTTGAAAACGGCGGGACTTTTCAACGGCGAGAAAACTTCGCTGCGTAAGATTTTGAAGAAAATCGGGTTCCATTTTAAGACGCGCGAACGGAAAAAGGGACCTGTCGAGAAAAAGGTACCAAGATTGACTAAAGAGCAGAGAGAGCAGAAGGAGAGAGAGTTAGAGATCAAGAAGAGGCAGAAAGCTATGGCTAGTAGCATAGATTACTTTTCCCTTTACCGTACCCAGTAATACGTTAGACAGAGTAAGCAATAGTTTGATATCTTCCTTTGCATTTACACATTCGTTACCGTTTCTAGAAATACTCGGTGGCTATTTAAAATTTGTTCGCTCTGCTCTTGTATGGATACAGGAGGTAAAATTATAATACTTTACCTTAGACAATTTATATAGGGAACCCGCCTTGCCTTAGCATTTCCCTTCTATCAACATGCAAGATCAAATATCTTACGCATTTAGTATACAATAATTTTATACCTTACTAGTGTTTTCCCGCGACTTCGTCCGCACAAATTATATACCAGATTTTAAGTCAGATCATAAGCTATCTAACAAAAAAAGTTTCATCAAAATCGGTTCAGTAAACAAACAAACAAATAAACAAACAAACAAACACACAAACAAACAGACAGACAAAATTTCTAAAAAAGGTTGATTTCGAGTCGGGGATACCTAAAAACCATATCGTAATCTTTTTTTTGTAAATATCTTCAATGTACAGACACACATCAGTTACAGTTTTATAATAGTTTAGATCACTAAACGCGACAGCCTGTAATTTTTTTTTTTTTTTTTTTTTTGTTATTTTATACTATCTGCAATCAGTGCTGACACTATAAGCAGATCATGAGAATGACAATTGTGATTTGTGGAATTAACCAGCTCCCAGTGGAGGGTATTCCCTTATTGTTGCCTTCTAGGAATGTCTAGATCGTGTATGTTGAGTCGCTTTAGCCTTTTTATGTCATTACTGTTGTCTGTTAGTGCAACTGCTAGCTCATTAACATGATTGGCTAGTCTATTCTTATATCGTTTCGAGATATTTGATATCTCTTGCTTTATGGTTGGCATTTCCAAGTATTCATGAACTTCTGATGTTTTGACTAGCCAAGGGGCATTGGTTATTGTTCTGAAGACGTTATTTTGGAATCTTTGGAGTATTTCAATGTTTGAATTGCTGGCTGTTCCCCACAGTTCAATCCCGTATGACCAAACTGGCTTCAAGACTGCCTTGTAGATAAGAAGCTTGTTATTTAGTGACAGCCTAGAGTGTCTTCCCATTAGCCACAATAGTGACCTAAAGCGGATATTTAGCTCATCTCTCTTTTTTTGTAGATGTGTACGCCAGGTTTGTGATTTGTCTAAATACATTCCAAGGTATTTAGCCACGTCTCTTTGTGGAATGGTCACATCTCCGAGGCTTACTGCAGGGCATGTTCCTCGCCTTAATGTAAATGTTACGTGGGTAGATTTGGATGCGCTTGCTTTTATTTTCCACTTATTCATCCATTCTGCGATTCGGTTCAGGTGTAGTTGCAGTTCTTCCGAGGCAGTATCAGCATTTGTATTGCTGCTCAGGGCTGCAGTGTCGTCAGCGAAGGTTGCTGAGAGGACATTTGGAGAGCTAGGTAGATCAGCAGTAAAGAGTGTGTATAACACTGGCCCTAGCACTGATCCTTGAGGGACGCCTGCTTTTATGCTGTAGAACTTAGACCGGCTGTCGTTTACTATGACTTGGAATATCCTGTCTTCTAGGTAAGACTTTATCAAAGTGTAAAAATTATGTGGTAGTCCCTTTTTAAGTTTGTACAGTAGTCCTTTGTGCCATACCCTGTCAAACGCTTGTTGAACGTCGAGAAACGCTGCTGAACAATATTGTTTTTTCTCGAGAGTTTGACGAATTTTATGCGTTATTCTGTGAACTTGTTCTACAGTTGAGTGATGACTTCGGAACCCAAATTGGTGGTCTGGTATTAAAGAATTCTCGTTTATGATGACCTTCATTCTTTTCAGGAATAACTTCTCAAACAGCTTTGAAAGCACAGGTAACAGACTTATGGGGCGATAGGAGGAGACCTGAAAGTGATCCTTGCCTGGTTTAGGTATCATTATTATGTGGGAGACTTTCCAAAGGAGTGGATAGTATGACGTCCTGAGAATGCCATTAAACAGGGAGGCTATGTAGGCAAGAGCAATCTTTGGTAGTTCTCTGAGTACTTCCGCAGTTATGAGATCGAAGCCAGCCGCCTTATGTAGATCCATGCTTCTGATGGTTGTCCAAATTTCATGTGGGCTAAAACACTTTATAGTAGGGCTCAGTTGGAGATCTGAATTCAAGAAATCGTCCACTTCTTTTTCTGTGGTGTAGTCTTCAATTGAGTTTGGTGTGAACGCGTCCTGTAGGAATATGGCGAAGGCTTGCGCCTTTTCACTATCAGTTTTTGCCCATGAGCCGTTACCTAGATTCAGCGGGAATTGTCCTGAGATTGGTTTCTTTGTGGTTTTAATAGCTTTCCATAGGGAATATTCTTTGTTCCCCGAAACCGACATATTTTGTAGTCTGTTCTGTAGGGTTTCATTTTCGATATCGATCAGGAATTTTTTCAGGTTCTCAGCCGCTTTGTTAAATTGTGCTTTATCATCACTGCGTCTAGTGTTGTGCCAAATACGGCGAAGCCTCCTTTTTTCTAGGACCCTCTCCCTAATTTCGATCGAGACATTTTGGTATATGTTTCGTTTTTGTTTTGGTTCCGGGGTGCTAAGCCAGCATGCTGTCTGGACAATTTTTGTTAGCTCAGCTGTAGCCGATTCTATGTCAGAGTCTGTTTTGAGAGGTATTTTTAGTTTTAAGTGCTTGGTAATGTAATCTCTAAATGCACTCCAGTCTGTGTTTTTATTGTATAGGAAGTCCTTTTTACCTCTTTCTATAATAACTGAGCTGATTGTAGCTATGATTGGTGTGTGATCGGATGAACTATCCAAACAACTTTCTATTTTAAGATAGTGTTCCGAGATGCCCTTGTAAACGAAGAAGTCTATGAGATCCGGTCTTTTGTCTGGGTCTGTTGGCCAGCTTGTAGGCTGTCGGGTGGAGAGGACACATAACTTGTTTATGTCAATTGATGCCTTCAAACTTCTTCCTCTAGTCAACGTTGTGTGTGAACCCCAGTATACATTTTTGGCGTTCCAGTCGCCCCCCGCAATGTATTTTGACCCCAACGTTTTAAAGAATATTGTAAATTGTTCTTCAGTTATCGAGTGTTTAGGTGGACAGTATATTGCAGCTATTTTGAAATCTCCTAACTTGTCTTGGACTTGTATTATTGTCGCTTGTAGGTGGACCTCTCGGAACTCTGGTAAAACGCAGTGTTTCACTGCCTTTCTTATTATAATGGCTGATCCTGCGTGACTAGTTCCGTCCGGATGGTTGGTAGTGTAGACGTTATAGTTTTCCAGAGAGAAGTTATCTCTTTCTGATAGGTGGGTTTCAGATATCAGTGCTACATCAAGTCTATTTATTTTCATAAAGTTAAGGAATTCTTGTTTCTTGTTTTTAAGTCCGTTTATGTTCCATGCTGCAATTCTGATACAGGTCATTTTTTAAGGTTATTGACAACGGTGGTTAATATGCCCATCAAAGTGCTTATTTGTCTTATAAGGAGGTCTAGCTTTTCAGCTTGTTCTGTGAGTAGTTGTTCTAACTTGTGTGTGTATTGTTGGTATTTATCTTGCTGAAGGATTTGTGCATAGGTTGGTTGTTTTTCGGGTCTTTCATATCTATTCCTTGGTTTGTTCTCTTTATTGTCCATGTGCGGTTTTTGTTCGAATGTATTTTTATCTTGTGGTATACCTCTTTGGCTCTTTGTGTGTCTTCCTGTTTCGTTGTGTACGAACTCCAGATTATTTTCTCTTTCGTAGAGTGTGTTGGTATGTGTATTTCTCATTTTGCTCATTTTTCGTTCTTTTATTTCAAGGAAAACTTCACATCCTTTGTAGTTTGCCGGGTGTTCACCTAGACAGAGTGCACATTTGGCGGGGGTGTCTCTGCCTACTTTGGGACATTCAGTTGTTCTGTGATTTTGTGCACACTTGACACATCTGTATGGTCGCATACAATTGTTTTGGGTATGTCCATATTGTTGGCACCTTTTACATTGGGGTATTGAGTTCTTTTTTTTAGGATCTTCAATGGTTACTATGGTGTTGTAAATGTGTTTGATATTTTTTGCCTCACCATTTTTGGGACTCGGCTCTAAGTTGACAAAGAATGTAGACGTTGGGATTTTTGATGGTCCATATCTGGCGTTAATAATTTCCCCTTTTATCTTATTGCCCGTACTTTCTATTGCTTCTTTAATAGCTTCTAGAGGGGTGGTCGGGTGTAATT
Source organism: Agonopterix heracliana (assembly GCA_963693445.1). NCBI lineage: Eukaryota > Metazoa > Arthropoda > Insecta > Lepidoptera > Depressariidae > Agonopterix > Agonopterix heracliana. The sequence continues at coordinate 3,426,175 of OY856334.1, forward strand.
CCTTTATAACTATTCTGTAGGGCCTCTCATCTTTTCTTGTAAATGTATGTCCAATTAGTTTGTTTTCTCTGACCAGTTCCATGAGTTTTTTGTAGGCTTCCATGTTGATGCAGGTTACTCTGAGCTGCTTTTTAGTTATTACTTTGTATGAATACTCAGTTTTGGAAAGTGTTGTTTCGATGAGTTCTGATAGTTTCTCTAGGTTCTCTATGCTATATAACATAATAGGTGGTGGCTTGCTAGGCTTGGTAGTCTTTTTCTTTTCTGAATCCAAGTCTATAATTTCTAGGTCTGAAAAAGCATTGTGTGTTGGAATTCCTGATGAGCCTGGAGGGGAGTCACTAACTCTTTTTCTCTTATGTTGTCTTAGTGTAGGTATGGTTTGCCACTTGTGAGTGGGCTGTTAGCCCGTAATTGCGGAACAATAATTTCGAACTTATCACATTTGGAGTTCACACAACACTGTTTTTCATGATTTTTAACATTCAAAATTAGAATCTAAAGTAATGGAATAAAGTCCAAAGTTGCAGATTTCAAGCTACCTCGCACCCCGCTAAAAGGGTCAGAAAAGTTAGTTAGTAGAATTTCACATATCTTAAGTACTATGTTCATAAACAGAATGTTGGAAGTTTTATCAATGTTTCAGACCATCCCGAAAGGCAATTACGGTCTTGAGTTTATGTACGTACGTGTACATATCTTAAGGGTAATGTTTCAGACCGTCAAACTGAACAACTTTCGCTATGGAGCCAACCACAGATCACCTCCAATAGATACCGCATACAGGGCCGCCGACGCGCACCACACATCTATGATTCTGCACTGATATAAGCAACGGGATAGAGCGAGACAGAAATAGTATGACCTTGAATTGGCCAATCATGTTGCATTATTTCGTGCCCCGCTACCCGCACCTACCTCCAAAAATGGCGACTTCAGGCCTGTACGAAATGCGGTATCTATTGGGGGTAATCTGTGGTGCCAACATAAAAATCGTGAAAAAAATTGTCTGTTCCATACGTTTGGGTCGAGTAACTGTTGATTGTTTCTATGGAGCAGTAGATTTTTAAATGTTTTTGATGTTGGCTCAATAGTGAAAGTTGTTCAGTTTGATGATTTGAAGCACCCTGTTTAATATGTAACGCATTTAATTTTACAACCTGTATTTGCTGTCTGGGAACGAATGTGTTTATACAAGTAAAAGGATATAAATATCTTGCATTGAGAAGTTACGTAGTAAAATGCTTCTATTATAGGCTACCTTGATACTCTGCGACATTAGAATGGCATAAATGACTATTTCGTAGATGTTACAATTGTTAGATCTTTTTAGCTAGATGCGGCGACATTATTAAGTCCATTATCATCATCAGCCATCCACTGCAGGCCACAAACCTCCCCATTTAGCCATCCTTTGCTTCTGGGTCCTGCACCAATTGCATCCAGGTCTTTGACTCTTCTCTTGATAAAAATATGTGTTTTGTAGAGTTTCTGGCTGCATCTTTTCTACAATGGAACATCTTCCGACGAGGTGGTAGAGTTAGAAAATTACGTCAGAAAGCTATGTGATTATTATTTTGGTTGTAAGGGCTTGGTCAGTGACCAATAGCCATTGCAACCTTTATAGATCTATTGTAGCTGTCACCCTTGTCCTAGAGGTCATTTCCTAGGCCCACAGACTTTATGAACCGTGTTATGCTTTTGGAGGGGAGGTCCCTAATGTCAGTGGGTGTTATCACGTATCCACCCAGATGGCGACTCCTACTGTGAATAAGCACTTGGCATTTGCAAAGGAGGTCTATGGGCGTTTCCTCTGCTTCACAGCAGAATCTGCAAGTGGGTGACTCTAGCGGGTGAAGCTATGTGATATTATTTTGGTTAAGTTTTGAGATACTCTTAACCTACCTGGCTGCCAGACCCACTCTTCTTTTGCCTTATCTCAGCCCCAACTCTGTTAGGGGTCTTACAGACCAGCGACAGTTTGTTTGCGGCAGCAATCGCAAGCTAACTGCCTCCGTGGTCATGTTAAGAGCATTGGGCTCTTGACACGGAGGTTGTGGGTTCGATTCCCACGGGGGAAACCTAGTGATACGTCACTTTGTGCATTTTTCCCCAGTTGGTTAGGACATTGCAGGCTGAATCACCTGAAAAGAAAGATGATTCCGTGATGTTGGTCCCAGCTACTATCTCTGGTGGTAGAAGTCGTTACATAAAAACCGCGTCAGAGGCCGTAAGGCGGTCTGAAAAAACTCTGACACCAGGGCTTGTCCACACGATAAGAAGAAGCAGTCGCCGAAGGTCGCGCGACCCTCTAGTCGCAAACAAACTGTCGCTGATCTGTAAGCCACGGTTTATACAGAAGAAACGTGTGGCGGTGGCGGATTATCTAAGTAACAGAATATAAACCTTATAGTACGTAAGTAGATAGGAATTAGCGGTTCTGGCTCAATAGCCGCTCTAAGAAGTCCCCTGAGTTGATTGGGGGCCATACAACTGCCGCTCTAAGAAGTGCCCTGTATGGCCCTCAATCAACTAAGGGAACTTCTTAGAGCAGCCATTGAGTGAGCCAGAACCACTACCTCCTATCTATTCTTACGTAGCATAGCGTCGTTTTTGTCGTAAAGGAGAATCGCGCCCGCGCCTATAATATAATTCTCCAAACGACGCTATGCTACACGTACTATAAGGTTTAATATTGTGTTACTGTCCGTGTGGTGTCGGCTAAGAGTAGCACCATCCCGTTTCCTCCCGTGGATGTCGTAAAAGGCGACTAAGGGATCTACCGGAGGATAGGCAGCAGCATCCTCTAAGTACACACATTCAATCCAACTGCGATCGCCAACCCGCCTGCCAAGCGTGGCGATTATGGCAAATCCCCCCATTTTTGGGGAGGCCTATGTCCAGCAGTGGACGTTTATCGGCTGATATGATGATGATGATTGTGTTACTTTGTCTATCCTGGCGGATAGGCGGTGGCCCACCACACGTCTCTTCTGTGGACGCCTAGGAGCTTCCAATTTTTTGTTTACTCTATTTCCATCTGCCATTACTTTGCTACCTATTTTGCTCCTTGTTACTTTAGGCGAGCAATTATAGTTTGCAGCAGACGATTTACCTTTATTTATCCCTGTCAGAAAGACATACATGAAACTACAAAATTTTCTCTATGGGACCAATATCAAAAGGGAGAAAAATCATCTGTCCCATACATTTGGATCGAGTAGGATTACAGTTTTGTCTGGAACAGCAGATTTTTTCGGATTTCGTCTTTGGTCCCATAAAGAAATTTGTTCACTTTCTTGGTCTGATGCTTAAAAACAATCAACATACTAAGAAGGACCCTTATTATGTCTTTCCTTATATTATTATTGAGTTAATGGCACAACACATCACACAAGCGATTTTTGAGCGTAGGCGTTGACAATATTCGCGATATATCTGGGATCAATCAGTGGGAACGATATCGTCGCGATATTTCAGGGGGTCTACCCGGATTTTCAAACTTCGCAATTGCGTGAACGTTTTCGTTCCAATGTCATCTCTGTTACAATTAAGTTCGGACCGACACGGTCGCGAATATCGTTAATCGAAAGTCCGGGTACAGGGCTAGAGATCAAAAAGTGTCGCGGCGATAGCGCTCAGTAATAATCTTGGCGATTCAGTTGCGACGTCGTTGCGGTGCAGTTGCAATATCGCCCACGCTCAAACATCACTTGTGTGATTGTTCTCTAAAAGTAATGTCTATTATACGAAAATTAACATAACCTCATACCATCAAATAGACCGGTAAATCGTCTGCTATGCAATTTGACCGTAGCGTTCTTTTTACTTGACACAACCTAATTAAACCTCTAGTATGATTTCTCTTGCGCGCGATTCGAACTTACCATGCTTTATGTCGCGGCAAGCGCGGCGTCTCTCCGAAAAGCTCGGGATGAGGTCGTTTTCTATGGAGCAAAGGCGCGTCGTCACAGATTGTAAATTTGTAACAGACACATCAATTCCTTAGAAAACGATAAGTTATCACGCTTTAATCATTAACTGCCAAACGGTACGCGCGAAAATGTATCTAATAGCGCTCGACTCAGCGTTGTTATTACTTCGTAATACACACGGCGACACATCAGGTTACGCACCCTATATACCCATAACTACACTACGTACAAATCACAAAATAGTGCGGTAGAGAGCCTGCATAGACGCGGCTGCCGGCGCGGGCGCAGCGTGCCGCGAGACGAAACAACAACAACATACCGCACCCTCTCGCATGATTCGCAGCGTTCAACTTCTAATAGTTCAAAGTCCAAACAGGGTAGCCTGATCTGACGCCGTGTGTACTTCGTACAGCCTTCGATCAAAGTAAAATTTCTTTGATCGAAGCGTACAGCGCGCGACATATGCGACGTTGCCGTTTGGAGCAGATCGTGGCATAATTCATACAAGAGCGCATCGCCACGTATTACATAAGAGTACAACAGATGCCTCACTATCTAAGAACGCTCGCTCCAACCACGACTGACACGCACACATTGACACTCTGTAGGATGGACACACATGGACTCTGGTGCAAGGGATGTCAGTGGTGCGTGCAAAGAGGTGCAAACTGTAGGTACTTATCCCCTGCCGGCCTGGCGTCGCGCCCGTATAGAGAAATCATACTAGACATATTGTATTAAGATGATAATTAATATGTTTATAACGCCCACAGGAACAACGTACTTCAGACTTCAGTTTGAAGCCTCAAAACCTGTCTCTCGGAAACCAGACGACAATGATTCGACACACAGTGACTGAGCCCGGGTTCGAACCCAGGATCTTCGGTTTGGATCTGGGAATACGAAGTGACAACCCGTACATCAACCGTATTGGACCGTGATGTGATGGTGCGGAACTGCACTTTAATTTAGGTGTAAGCTATCTTTTAATCATGTATATCTACGTCTTAATCTCTTGGGTGCTGCGCAGATCTATTCGGCAATAATTTGGTATGTCCTACAGTGCGATTTTTGAAAATCATAGGAGAGATTCGGCAGTAGAAAGATGCATAATCTCCATTCTGAGACATTTTCTACTGCCGAACCGCTCGTATGATTTTCAAAAATCGCACTGCAGTTCCCTATTTAATAAACGTGACAAGTGACAATTGACAAATATGACAATTCAGAGTACATTGCTAAGAATGCTGGGAGCCAGCAATTTACTCTGAATTGTCATTGTCAATTGTAACTTGTCACGTTTATTAAATAGGGCCTAGTTGTCAGTATGGCATGTATTGTACCCACTGTCCATTATAAGTGGCGACGGGCTCACCCCCTGCCACACTGGACAGAGTTTTGGTACTACTGGTGAAACGTGGATGTTCTGAGGATTCAGGCTATCTCTGACTACCCCCTCGGGGAATATAGTCGTGAGCATATGCTTATGCAGTTCAGTTTTTCGTGGATGTTATGAGAAATATAATTTATTATGTGCATAAATGTCAAGAAGTTGTTCACAAAATATTATAACAGTTCAATATGCTCTGCCTTTAACAGGCGTACAGTAAAATTCGTAATCTAAATGTCTAACAAAACTATCAGGTACACAAAATAAATTAAAATAAGTATAAAGAAAAATTAAACCTGAGATAGATTAAATAGTCATTAGATAAAAAAAAAACATGAGTTCATGAGTTTTCAGAATATCTAAGACTCATGGAATATAGGGTCCTTCTTAATATGCTGACAGTTTTTTAAGAAGATGATCTGACCATCAAACTGAACAACTTTCCCTATGGGACCAATCAGAAAATCGCGAAAATAATATGCTGTCCCATTTGGGTCGAGTAAGATTGTTGTTTTGTATGGAACAGCTGATTTTATTTTTCGCTGTTTCGCTGATTTCTCAGCGAAAGTTGTTCAGTTTGATGGTCTGATCATCCCTTTAAGAAAAACCCTGTATACAAAAAACACTTGGCATACCAAATTGATTATCAATCATGTCTGGAATTGTGGCATTCAAGGGGTTAAGGAATCATTTTGGGGGCTAAATATACTTAGTAAGTAATTAAAACATAGTATTGTATTGTATAAGCTGTAGGATAATTAAGTAAAGAATCACATTTTCCCTGATCTGAATGTTTTTATTTATTTAGTAGTAGGGCCGGCGCACACCTGGCGTGGCGAAGCGAAGCGCACAGTATTTTTCACTGCAAAACAATTATTGACTTTGCTTGCGTTGAAATAACATCGAAAATTTATTAACACTAGTCCCCGACAGCATAGTAGCGACGAGTCGAAAATCATCTTCATCATCATAGCCTACAGGGTGTAAGGAAAAGTATCATTAACCTTTAAACCACATATACTACCCATCAAACTGAACAACTTTTTCTATTAGAGCAAAACTAGAACGATTTGTTCTAGGAGCAAATAGAACAGAACAAAAAAAAAATCTGCTGTTCCCTTAGAAAAAGTATACTTAACTATGTCTAGAATGAGCCTCACTGTTTTACCGTATAAAACAAAAGGGGCCAAGTTTCATAGGTTGGTGTGCGTGAGGCGCCATACAAATTATGTATGTGTGCGTGTATATTTATAGGGTTTAGGAACCAGTACTGGTTCCAATTTTTTCGACGCTTTCGGATCTTCGACTGTCAATCTTGACATATAACTTATCAAAGGCTGTTCCATACTAAACTGCAATACCTAATCGATGTAAACGTATGGAACAGCTGACTTTTTTTGTGTTCTGATCGTTTTGCTCCCATTGAAAAAGTTGTTCAGTTTGATGGGTAGAATATGTGGTTTAAAGGTTAATGATACTTTTCCTTACACCCTGTATACGAGGTGTTACAAAAATACAAATAAACATTTAAGGGGGCGATTTAGACCATCAAACTGAACAACTTTCACTATGGGACCGATATCGAATCGCGAAAAAAAACTCGGATGTTCCAAACTACAAATCTACTCGAGCTAAATGTATGGGATAGCAGTCTAAACAACCCCCTTAAAAGTTTTAAATGTTTATTTTACTTTTGTAACACCTATACGTCCCACTGCAAGGCAAATGCCTATCCTCAGGGAGGGTGTATGGGCGTTAGTCCGCCACGCGTGCACAATGCGGATTGGTAGACTTCACATACGCATCAGAATTTCTTCTTCAGCGTATGCAGGTTTCCTCACGATGTTTTCCTTCAAAGTTTGAGAGCAGTCGGTATTATAGTACATAAGTTAGAAAAACTCATTGTAACACGGCATGTGGTCCGTGCGGATTCGAACCCGGACCTCAAGATTGAGTTTCTATACATCTCCGCACCGCGCCATCAATGCTCTAGAAGGCGAAAGTTGTGTTTATCGATTTTCGATGTTATTTCAACGCAAGCAAAGTCAACAATGTTTTGGCAGTGTATAATGCTCTAGAAGGCGAAAGTTGTGTTTATCGATTTTCGATGTTATTTCAACGCAAGCAAAGTCAACAATGTTTTCTCTGCGTTGCTCGTCGCGCTCGTCGCCAGGTGTGCGCGGGTTCTAGATGCAATTTTTTATAATATTTCATAGTACTGAAATAAGAAAAGCCCTTTCAATAAAGAAACGTTTTATAAATGGCACCAAACTGAAAAATCTTTCACTATGGAGCCAATTTCAAAATACAGGGAATAAGTGACAGCCTAGCAAATACTGAAATTTCCTGAGAATGTCTATCTACTATGGAGTCGAGGGCGTCACTATGGAGAATGTTTATCAGTTTGATGGTCTGAATTCACAGTTTGAGTATTTGCTAGGCTGTCACTTACACCCTGTATACAGGGTCCAACTTAATATGCTGACACTTTTTAAGGGGATGATCAGACCATCAAACTGAACAACTTTCTCTATGCGAACAATATCGAAATCGCAAAAAAAATATCAGCTGTCCCATACATTTGGCTCGAGTAGGTTTGCAGTTTTGTATGGACCAATGATATTTTTCGTGATTTCGATGTTGGTGCCATAGAGAAAGTTGTTCAGTTTGACGGTCTGAAAAGTGTCAGCATATTAAGAAGGACCCTATAGTATAGTTTCTTTATTGGTGGGGTATGAAAAGGATGTATGGATTTAACAAATACATTATAAATATAATAAATAAAACACTAGTATTACAATAATTAGTTTATTTTACTCTCTAACCTTAAAAGTAACTTAATTTTTACAATAATTAGTGCCTGTTTCACAAGTCCTTAATAACTTATCTGAAAGATCGTTTGACATTTCTTTCATACAAATTATGTCAAAAGATCCGTCAGATAAATTATTAAGAACATTTATCCAGAAGTGGTGAAACAGGCCCTTAAATTCCTTAATTAGCAGACAATTTTTACCAACGACTGAACGGAGACCGTGTATGCGTTTAGGGTGAGAGGTTGTTTGTATGTTTGTTTTTACACATGAACTCCAAGTAAGTATAGCGACACACCTGCTGAACGTACGGCGCCGAACGTTAGGTTGTATACGCGTCTACTAGGAAAAATGGCGCGTACTTATGTGTCGCCGGTATAGGGAAAAGCATTGCACGCGTTTTCAACCGAACGTTCCGCAGATGTGTATATGTATAGGGTCCTTCTTAATATGCTGACACTTTTAGGCCCATCACATACATACGGAATTGCAATTCGGAATTCCGAATGCAAACCGGTTTTCGTATGTTTGAAATCCCGTTCGCAAATGTGGAGGGGGAACCTCCATACGAAAAACCGGTTTGCATTCGGAATTCCGAATCGCAATTCCGCATGTATGTGATGGGCCTTAAGGGGATGATCCATGAACCACTTTCTCTACGGCACTTTCTCTACGGCAAAATCTTATGTTTCATACAAAATGCAAACCTACTCGAGCCAAATGTATGGGACAGCTGATTTTTTTTCGCGATTTCAATTTTGGTCCCATAGAGAAAGTTGTTCAGTTTGATGGTCTGATCATCCCCTTAAAAAGTGTCAGCATATTAAGATGGACCCTGTTATGTTCTGTTAATGTTCCTATCTGCCATTGCTTCTGACTCCAGCAGGTATAAACACTTGGTATTTGGGCGTGTTCCCGCCCTTTTCTATGACCGCACGGACTAGGGAGAATGGGTCCAGTTTCTTTTTTACCACCAAAAATCTGTAAGAGAACAAAATTAGATTAAATAAGTAAATACAATAAAAGAATCCAGTATCGTTTGTAGGGTCAATCAATTATTGTTTGTATATTCAATCAATTATTCTTTATAGGGTCAATCAATTATTCTGTGTAGGGTCAACCAATTATTGTTTGTGTTAAAAGTTGTGGTTCGCACGCGTTTCAATCATGGTTTTCACTAGTTACGCTCTGTTAAGTTGCTGCAAAGGTCACGGTTATCTAAGTTCAAGGTCACCTGTCTTTATCGCCGTAGCTTTATTTACACTCACACATTATTTCCGCTCCGAGAAGTTGCTGTAAAGGTCAAGGTGGCCTGTCTTAATCGCCGTAGCTCTTCGACGCGAGGCCAGCTCTCTGCGCACACTGTAGTTACGCTCTGTTAAGTTGCTGCAAAGGTCAAGGTCATCTAAGTTCAAGGTCACCTGTCTTTATCGCCGTAGCTCTTTGAGACGAGGCCAGCTCTCTGCGCGCCCTGATGCAGCTGCGCTCTCTCTTCCTTAGAGAAGTCGCTACTGCACACAAGGTCATCTAATAAAAAGTTTAAGGTCACCTTCTTTATCACCGTAGCTCTTCGACGCAAGGCCAGCTCCCTGAGCACACTGTAGTTAAGCTCTACTGATTTGCAGTAAAGGTCAAGGTCATCTAAGGTCAAGGTCACCTGTCTTTATCGCCGTAGCTCTTCGATGCGAGGCCCGCTCTCTGCGCGCACTGATGCAGCTGCGCTCTCTCTTCCTTAGAGAAGTCGCTGCTGAACACGAGGTCAAGGTCAAGGGTGTCCGAGGCGATGTAGCGCTGCATTAGCGACTGGGCCGCGCGGCGCAGTTGACGGATGTCCGTGGCTTGGCTGCCTAGGCCAGCGCGGTTTACCTGGAATTAAATTAAAGTTATTCGTGAGAGCTAAAGGCAAACATCGTATGGAATTCATTAATTTATTCATTCAATAACAATAATACATTGTTTCTCAACCTCACATATTACATAAAAAACAAAATATACCTAGATAAATAATAAATATCTTGGACATTGTCACACAAATTATCTAGTCACATTTAAAGTTCCAGAATCTAGCCTTGTAATATGATAAAATATACGTTTACGGAAACCTGCATGCTTCAATTTCGAGGCATGTATTGTACCCACCCACTGTCCATTACAAGTGGCGACGGGCTCACTCCCCGTCACACTGGAGTCTGGACAGAGTTTCGGTACTACTGGTGAAACGTGGATATTCTGAGGTTTCTGAATATCTCTGACTACCCCCTCGGGGAATATAGTCGTGAGTATATGACTAGAAGCTAGCTTGCCCAGAATAGGGAAGATGGGTAGAGAATTAAAGGGGAGGCCTTTGCCCAACAGTAGGATGATGTAGACAAAAAAGAATTTTACGATCGATTCGAAAAAGATCATTAAAAAATATTTTTATAACTTTTTTTAATGAAATTGTCTCATTTCAGAACTAAATGACAGTTAACTTACCATTTGTAAGTTAGGTTTTATAGGTTCGGCTATACCCTGCGCGTCTGCGCCCAGCCCGCCACCCTTCCACCCCATCATTTTCATCATCCTGTAAAAAAGATTTAAATATAATTAAAAAAAGACTTTATATTAAAATAGAAATATAATTTTTCTTTAAACTTTTTGTAAATTACACGTGCTAGAAGCTAGCTGCTGCCTTCCTCAATCATCGTATTACATGCTACTCACTTGGTGGCGACACTGTTCTCGATGGGAGTGCCGAACTCTTCTCTCTTCCTCCCCGACACGTCACTGACGGATATCCTCGCGTCCCCCTGCGCTATCCACTGTTCCTTCACCACTACGCTGATAACTTCTTCACGTAACCTCTGTTGAGATAGAGATGACCTTGAGTTTTAAATGACCTTGACCTGGCACACTATTGGCTAAAGGCCTCCGCTCATTGCAGCGATATTATCGCTGCGATTTTGCGATAATTGTTCTCAGTACATTTTGTATGGGGACGCGCGCGATCCTACACACTGCCGCGATATTATCGAGCGATAATATCGCTGCGATTTTGCGATAATTGTTCTCAGTACATTTTGTATGGGGACGCGCTCGATCCCACACACTGCCGCGATATTATCGCAACCTGACGCAATCTCTTTCTACTACATTCAGTGAAGGGCGCATGCGTGACGCGAATCGCGGAATCGCTGCAGTGTGTAAGGTGTCGCGATATCGCTGTCGATAATATCGCTCGATAAAATCGCTCGATAATATCGCTGCAATGTGCGAAGCCTTAAAGGTCAAGGTTATTTCATTCTTTAAATAGGAAAGGCGGTCTGCAAAGTTTGAAGAATAGGTTTTTAACAGATCTATTGCTATCGCGCTGTTTCCGAGCATCTGTGCTACCAGTGCGAAAGTGACAACTGCAGCTCAGTGTGATTTTACCTACATAAAATGGAAGAAAATGGAAATGAATGGAATGGAATGGATGGTTGTATGGAAGAAATCGCTTTTAGTGATAAGACCGCCATTTGTACCCTTTTGTTTGCTTATAATATTGTTATTTTATGTTTTTGGTGTGCAAATAAAGAGTATTGTATTGTATTGTGTTGTATAAAATGCACGAAATCATGATTTTGTATTCTCCTGTTTCCTTCTCTAAAACTAATCCGGTTTTAATAATTCTTTCAAGATTACAAGAAAAACTTTGGATGTCTGTATGTTTTCCTTTATTGTTTGTGTTCGTACTGTAATTTTTTTTTATACTGTGCCTGTCTAGGTTAAAGAAATGAACACAAACTCATGAGTAAAAGAAAACAATAGAGAAATTAAATAAATAAAGAGAAAGGTTATTGCTTGGGGGCTCAAAAGTCGCATCTCCTCTATGATTATGGACATAGCGTAGTTAGGGAAGGGATGGGGGTCGCAGTTGGCCTTTGACTATTTATTATAAGGACTCGCCGTGCGGTAGCATTTCCCCTCTGCCACGGTATAAGATCAATTGATCATGTGCATTTACACTCAATTGTATACCTTATCACTAAACGAGACAGCTTATAATTGCGAAACAATAATTTCGAACGAATTACGAAAAAAAAAACCGTGGTGGTCCAGTGGCGAGTAACCTTGCCTGCCGTGCAGGAGGCGATGGTTCGATCCCCGTCCAGGCCGACTCGTACCAATGAGTTTTTCGGAATTTATGTACGATTTGTAACACCACTGGCTTTTCTGTGAAGGAAAACATGGCGAGAAAACCTGCATGCTTCAATTTCGAGGCATGTATTGTACCCACTGGCCATTATAAGTGGCGACGGGCTCACCCCCCGTCACACTGGACAGAGTTTCGGTACTACTGGTGAAACGTGGATGTTCTGAGGTTTCAGAATATCTCCGACTACCCCCTCGGGGAATATAGTCGTGAGCATATGCTAATTTCGAACTTAGAACGTTTGGGGTTCACACAAGACTACTTTTCATGATTTATAACATTCAAAATTAGAATCTAAAGTTATGGGGAATAAAATCCATAGTTTCGGATTTCATGTTACCTCACCCCCCGCAAAAAGTGGCAGAAATGTTTTTTAGTAGAATTACACGCGTTACCAGTCCTCATATAAGTAGTCAAAGCGGGTGGGCCCACCGTAGAAAACTTTTTGCTACTTACGTTCCAGGCCATCAGTTGTACGGCACTCTTGGCCTCTGCCTTAGTGTCTGTCACTAGCTGTTACTACGTTACTGTTACATACACTAGTTATAATAGTCACGTTCCACGCCATCAGTTGTACGGCACTCTTGGCCTCTGCCTTAGTGTCTGTCACTAGCTGTTACTACGTTACTGTTACATACACTAGTTATAATAGTCACGTTCCACGCCATCAGTTGTACGGCACTCTTGGCCTCTGCCTTAGTGTCTGTCACTAGCTGTTACTACATCACTGTTACACATACTAATTACAATACTCACGTTCCACGCCATCAGTTGTACGGCACTCTTGGCCTCTGCCTTAGTGTCTGTCACTAGCTGCTACTACGTAACTGTTACACATACTAGTTACAATACTCACGTTCCACGCCATCAGTTGTACGGCACTCTTGGCCTCTGCCTTAGTGTCTGTCACTAGGTGTTACTACATCACTGTTACACATACTAATTACAATACTCACGTTCCACGCCATCAGTTGTACGGCACTCTTGGCCTCTGCCTTAGTGCCGGTCACTAGCTGCTACTACGTAACTGTTACACATACTAGTTACAATACTCACGTTCCATGCCATCAGTTGTACGGCACTCTTGGCCTCTGCCTTAGTGCCGGTCGCTTGTGCCACGAGCTGCATGTTCATTGTCAGAGAGTACACTCCATGCTCGTATGTGTGCGCTATGGGTATGTTACATACTTGGCAACTTGCTGGAAAACAAGAATTTATATTTCTTAATACTAGAGTTAACCCGCGACTTCGTCCGTCTAAATTATATACCAGATTTTAAGTCAGATCATAAGCTATCAAAAAAAAGTTTCATCAAAATCGGTTCCGTAGTTTTTGCGTGATGCGCGAACAAACAAACAAACTTGTCAATAGATGGCGCTACATGTCATTTAAGGGGCTACCTGCCGATTTTGGGTAGCTTTGTAACCATTTTATTCATTAACTATGGCACTTTTTGAGTTGAAAAATCAACTGGACCATCTACAGGATATGAGAAATGATGTGGTTTTTCTAGAAATCGATTGTAATGAATAAAACCGAAGAAAGGAGACTCTAAAGTCACCCCTTTTTTCCAGTTGTAACCATTTTTTTACTCTTACATTTTGAATCTGAAGAAAATGAAAATTTACAATATTGTTCACAATACAATTATGAATGATGTGGTTTTCTTACTTTTTAGAAATTAATAAAAAATCATCAAATTTTTCAAAGAAAACAGTTAAATTCTGACTGGAGCCACCCACGCGCTCGTTCGCATCGATTAGTATGGAGAGTCATGGTCCAGGGCAGATACGCCTTAAATCGCGCTATCGAGTGTTATTTGAGTTTATATGAAGTGAACCACTACTTTTTTATTCCTCACGGTTTTTACGATTTTATAATAGTTAAGATAGCTTTTTTCCAGCAATTTTCCTGGGTATCGCTAGATGGCGCCGCAGTGCTGCGTAAAACTATAATCTGACTTTCAAAATGAAGTTTCTTGATATAAAAATGAAGAAAAATCTATTGAAAATTTAATATTACATATTTACGTATGACATGGCTGAATAAAGCTTATATTATGGCTGTATGGGCTTGATCAGTTGGGCTCTTCGTAAAAGTTACATACATACATACATAAGCTCACGCCATTGTCCCATGGGGGTAGGCAGAGACCACGGACCGCCACACGCTACGACTCTGACACACAAAAGTTAAAACAAAAGTTATTCTTTTAAATTACTTTTTATTTTTATAATAACTTTACTTTTACTTTTTATAATAAAAAGACATACTCACAAAGTAAATTACAAAACATATTCGTCCACGGCCGTACCAAGAGCACCATCCTCCCAAAAGTAGTCTCAAACATTCTCTCATTAAAACTTCTGACGTCCAAACATTTCACTTTCAACAATTCCTCTAAATAATCATTCGCAACAATCGGCGCTTTATTTTCTTCAAATTTTTCTTCCGATTTCACATCTTCCGTATTTTTTTCTTCTTCACCGTCACTTCCAATGACCAAGTCGATAGATTCTGGATTCCCTTGTGGTACGAATTGGATTTTAGCCGTTTTGGAAGGTGGGGTGTCGATTATGATGCCGCCTTCTCGTTTGACGCCTTTAGCCCGGTCTTCTGCAGCGTCCGATGCAGATACAAATGTTCTTTGCAGTTTGTTTTTACGGGATTTTCTGTAGGCTTGAGCCACCTGCGGATTTGAAATTGTTTAGTATGTGTTAGTTTCTTTGACATACAACATAATGGCCTCCAGGTATTGTACAAAATTCTTGAAAGAAGTGTCCAAGACTAACAAATTAAGCCCTAATCTTAACTATTATAAAACCGTAAAATCATGAGGAACAAAAAAGTAGCGGTTCACTTCATATAAAATCAAATAACACTCGATAGCGCGATTTAAACGACGTGCAGCGCCATCTATTGACAAAATTGTTAGTTTGTTTGTTTGTTCGCGCATCACGCAAAAGCTACTGAACCGATTTTGATGAAACTTTTTTTGTTTGATAGCTTATGATCTGACTTAAAATCTGGTATATGATTTGTGCGTACGAAGTCGCGGGAAAACACTAGTTTATTTATAACTCTGAAGAAACCGCCGAAATCTGAAATAACCTTTAAAGTTACCAAACAATAACAATAAATATTTACATCATGGGACAGCCTGGAGACCTCTTGCATGACCTCAGCGGGGTACCTGCACCCCAGTAGCTCCATGTTAGCGAAGACCCTGGCCAGGCAGACCAGCCTCTCCTCACAATAGTCAGATTTCCACCGCTCCATGAACGATCTCCGCAATAACCAATGTTCTTCGCTTTCATGCTCCTCTCTGTGTTTATCTACGTCCCAGGTGTCGTCGAAAGACATTTTCGTATTATTGTTTACAGTTTACAACTGTTTTTTATTCAATGTTTTGAGTAAATTCGCGATTAATGTGAAATACAAAAATATTGTAAAACGAAAATGTCATTTTATTTGGTGTTACCAGCTCATCGACGGAAAAGCTACTATGACATGAATATTAAACCATGCAGAAAGTCTAAAAAGTGGATATCAAAAGCTAAAATCTTTGTGTTGGGCCGAGATTCAGAGACGATTTGTAAGTCATAGTTCGATCGAGCTCCCGTATGTCAAAATCTATACATTTCAACCCTACATTTCAGACAGAAAAAATCGTCTCTGATTCTCGGCCTTGATACCCCAATATCGCAAATTATAATTTTTATAATAATTTATATTATAATAATTTATATTCGATACAAAACTGTAAAACGCTTTATGTACAAGATTAATATATTTCCTCCATCTTCCAAGTTAAGCTACCATTTACCATATATTTTCCAAAAACATCCTGGTATCATTATTAGATATTTTATGATCCACATTCTTCTCAAAAACCAGAGACTACAAAAATCTTCCATAAGCAAGAAGAGTGAAGTGTACGACAAAAAACTTACTTCCCAAAAAGAAAAATCCTCATGTCAAATTGCATTCGTTTTTGTCGGGGATTTTTGATTACGAAATTTTTACTTTTCTCATAGGCGAAGTATTTTTCGCTTACGCTTCCTTCTCTTTCTACGACTTTTCTCCAACAAGAAATTCCCTTTTCTATCCCGAAATTCCCGGCACTCGATTGTGCTAATTTCTCATAAACTTGTGAACAATAATAAAAAGGACATGCTGATTGAACCCACAAACTAGTGATAAAACATTTACAACTACAAAGATTGCAGTTTTTAAAATCCTACCTTGCTGTTTAAAACTGTTTCTTCGTAAGAAAATAAATGGAAAATTCAGTGAATTCAAGTAACTGTGCATCGTACAACATAGTGCGAGCCAGGAATCGAAGGAAAAAGATGTCTAATTTGAGTACGCGGCTACAACCAGATTTCGATGTGAAAAACAACTTTAAAAGCCCGCAAGAATGTCCAGACGACAAAATATCTAATGAGGAATTTATCAAAGCCGTTGAACTATTAAAAGAAGACAGTGTAACAGAAGGTTTGAGGAAAATTTTGGTTTTCCTTCAGGGTAATTCGAAGAAATTGAGTTTTCTGAACATATCAGATAATTACGAGAAATTTCTGATTCATATAGTATTTTATAGCTGTGTTTTCCCTGAAACCCTATTTTTTTTGCATTGTCCATTGTTTAACAATGAAAGCAGAGGGCTAGCGAGACAAATTGTCGATGTAGTTGATAGTAACAAAGCTGTTTATAGCTGGACTTACACCTATGAAGATGGATTGGTACATAAAGAGTAAGTATTTGGTTTATTTTGGTTTGAATTATATTTAACCAGTAACCTGCCCTGGCTTCGTATGGAAAAGCCGCTTTTCAACGCTTTATGTGTGACCTAAGTGCGGTGACCTAAAGGTTTATAGCACTTCATGGCCTAATGGTTTGTATATACAAACGGGTAATATTTACAATTGGGGCGCAGGAATTGGGAGGTTGGAGTTGGGGGGGAGGAAGAGGGGGGGGAGGGGTATCCCTTGGTACCACTCCCCCCCCGCGGAGATGTATAGTTACCGAGATATATTAATTTAAAAATTGGTTGTGGGGTAGGGAGTGGGTGGGAGGAGGGAGTGGGAGGGAGGAGGAAGTGGGTGGGGGGAGGGAGTGGGTGGGAGGGAATGGGTGGGGGGAGTGAGAGGGGGGAGGGGGGCCGAGGGGGATTGGGAGGGGGGGATTTATATTTTCAGGTGGATTAGGTAAACAGTAGCAATTCGGTTCTGGCACTCGCCGGCCGCTACCGCGGTACCGCTCGCTCCGCTCGCTCGGCTCGTGCGCTGTGGTCGCAAGAAACCTAACATGCTCGTCGCTTCGCTCCTCGCTAACCTAACCGTCTGAGTTGGAAAAGGGGGTTTCCACATTCACTCCCGCCCCCATCCACTCCGTCCCCCCACCCACTCCCCCCACCCACTCCCTCACCCACCCACTCCCTCCCCCCACCTCGGTAACTACACATCTCCGCGGGGGGGGAGTGGTACCAGGAGGTACCCCTCCCCCCCCTCTTCCTCCCCCCCGACTCCCACCCCCCTACTCCTGCGCCCCAATTCTAAAGCCAACCCATACAAACCATTATAGCACTTCATGGCCTAAAGGTTTGTATATACAAACAATTATAGCACTTCATGGCCTAAACCTTTAGGTCACCGCACTTAGGTCACACATAAAGCGTTGAAAAGCGGCTTTTCCATTCCTTAGGTAAAATGACATTTCATACAAATCCAGGGTTGCCAGATGTAGAAAATTTTTCCTAGTACAAAAGAAGATTTTTAATCTCGTACTTTCCTATTAAACCTCGTACATCAGTCTAAAGTGTGAAAAAAAAACGAAGAATTAGGCATATAACACAAATAAGTTTTAGACGTTTCATTGGGCAACAACATTATGTTATAACAAAAAAAGATAATAGCATCTAATACAAGAAAAAAAATCAAAGCGGTGATTGGTTTCTTAAACATTTCCCAGCAAACTAAATCTAACAATAAACATCTAATAATCTTTCTTTGTTAAAACATTCATTTATTCTATAAAACGACAATTGCAATGAAAAATCATGCCATAATTTCCCTAAAAGTCAAAACCTTGTATATATTTGTACGAGGCTGATGGCAGCCTCGTACCTCGTACGAGAGACCCCAACATTTTTACGAGGAACCTTGTACGTCTGGCAACCCAGACAAATCGCGCCTTTTGATGTCTGATGTCTATAAAGAGTTGTTGATTTGACTAGTTGTATGTCAATTATTTGATTCATTTTAGTCTATGGCAAGGGAAGCCCCACAAACCGTTACTGAGTCAGCTCTGCTTGACAGAGGGTCAGCCAACCAACAATTGTGCTGCCCATTGAGACAATAGCTGATATTGTGTATGACTATGTGATTTAGCACTAGAAAAGTATTTTTTGTAAATATTGAAGTTATTTCCTTTGTTGCAGCATACTGGTTTTCAAAAAGATATATTACAGAGATGGTCCAAAAACTGTGAACAATATGATAGGGTAAGTATAAAATTGTTATCTTAATAAAATTGTGAACTTTTTCTTTTTTTTTTTTAATTTTATTCTTTTTTAGGGACTTTTATACGCATGTATATATCAGTCCCATCGTACCCTGAACTTTTTTACATCAACCAATGAGAAAATAAATCACTGATTCGCTGAAGAAGTCACAAAGGTGAACAACTTTTTAGCTTCATCGGAACTAGGGCTAGCTAACACATTGTGGAAAGCACCTACATCAAGTTTGTTCAACCTCAGTTCCTTCATCAGTGAATCCCGCGCTAGCTTGAACTTGACACACTCCACCAAAAGATGATACACATCCTCTACCGCATTACACTCCTCGCAATTTGGGGAATCAGCCTTTCTCATGAGGAATGCGAACTTTCTCAGTGGCATGTAAAATTTTGAACTTGAAATTAATGTTTTATGAAGGAGACTCACCGGGAGCGTTTGTTTCGCTCTTAATTCAATAAGCTCTCCTTGCACAAGGAGACACATTGAAAGTTTCGCTGCGAGCGGTTGTGTCAATCGCTTGTTGTTTGCGCAGTACTTGTTTGACCTTGCCAAGTGTCTCTGCCAACTGTGTTTTTATTAAAAAAAACAATCCTTGAGATTGGAATAGTAACTCCCACAAATAAATGTCCCATCGCAGGGCACAGTCCTACCCTCAGGGAGGGTGTATGTACATTAGTCCACCACACATGCATATTACGGATTGGTAGACTTCACATATGCATCAGAATTTCTTCAGCGTTTGCAGGTTTCCTCGCTACGTTTTCCTTCACCGTTTGAGAGCAGTCGGTATAACGTTCATAGAGAAAGTTATAGCCTATAGAATCCCACTGCAGGGCAAAGGCCTCCGCTCACGAATAAGGGTGAGAGGGAGTGGGCCATACTCCACCATGCGGGCCCAGTGCATGTTGGTGGAGGCAAGGTAGTGGTCAACTTGCTGTCAGAGAATTTTCAAGCCGCCTCAATAGGCCTCTGACCTGGCTTAACGAATAGTTACAACGCCATCTGACGAAACTATCCGAGACCAACTGCTTAACGTGCCTTCTGAAGCACGGAAACGCTCGAGATGAAATACCACTAAACGGTCACCCATCCAAAGACTGACCGGACCTGACGTTGCTTAACTTCGGTGATCGATTCGAATACCGTTCATAAGGTAGAAAAAAAACTCATTGGTACATAACATGTTGTCCGTGCGGATTCGAACCTGGACCCTCATGATTGAGTGTCCATACTCATATCACACCGTAACGCACTACCAAAGCTCTATTTTGTACCTTCTCAAATTTCTGTATTTCTTCTCTGTGTTTACTCTTTTAATACTTCATTTTTAATGCAAAATTACCACCACCGTGATATTAGATATCTAATATATTACTCTTTTAATACTTCATTTTTAGTGCAAATGCAATATCGCGGAGGTGGTAATTTTGCATTAAATAACTGTGCCGTCATTCGAAGCCTATTAAGTGAGAATAGCGTATGCTTTTCAATCTGTGGCGGTTACGTACTATATCTGTCCTTTTTCCTCATACGTCTCGGCACTAGTGCCGTCTCTTTCACACCTGTCAGTTGTTCGTGTCACTGAAAATTATAAAAGACAGAATACGAACAGCCGCGCCTCATTTGGCGTTTTGATTTTCAACCTGTGCGGTTGTTAGAAAACCTCGACCTCGTGGGTCGGTAAGTCAAGTTTTTATTAACGGTGTTACCGTTCGGTTATTTAAAAAATATATATCTGTCCAATATTTTAAAATCTGTTTTTCACAATGGATCATTTGAATAATGCGCAAAAGCGCAAAGCACCTGATGATTTTACTGCAATTAATAATTCCAAGCGTACGTGTAATCAAGACCAGGAGTTACTCAATAATTTAATGATGCAAGTAAACAATATTCAAACATTTTTGTCAAATTTTGTGCCATCGCGAGAATCGGACATTGATTTAGAGTCTTACCCTCATGATAATACCGAGGATGTTTTGGACCTTAATATAAGCGGTGATATGTTCGACGAAGCTGAATTCGTTAATTCAAATCCGAACACTCAGTCGGCTGTGCCTCAGCAGCCAGACGTGACAATTCCTAACGAGGCGGACGCCGAGTCCTCTCAGTTGCCAGTAGCAATCTTTTCATTGCCCGTCAATACTGTTGTGAAAGAACCAACAATTCCAAAATCGTTGCCTGCTCATATTGAAAAATTAAAGTCTTTTCAACACTTTGAATCTGATGACTGGTCCGAGGTTAGATATGCGGAGGTTCAGAAAAATTATTGTTCTACCCCCGGGTTCATTGAATTAGAATGTAACGAAGAATTTAAACCGTACGAAACCTCGTTGAATTTAAATCATACAGAACGTGGGTTCGCAGCCATATCTTTAGGTTTGTTAAAACAAAATGAAGCCTTGGAACAAGTGATTCAAAAATTTATGTCATGGCTTAGTTCCGTAGAAATTACGGACACAAAAGCAGTAGAAACGCAGATTTCTGATCTTTTCTCATCATGTGGTTACCAAAAAATTTCCAATGACCTTCTTCAAATGGCATGTGGCCATCGCGCGGACTTGGTCCAGCAGCGAAGAGATTTTTTGTTGAAATCGGTTAGGAATAAATTTATAAAATCTGCACTACGGCAAATACCTCCTTCTACGAGTCATCTATTCAAAAAGGATGACTTGTCAGTAGCAATCGAAAAGAATGGCGGAAATAGCAAAATTTTCTGGCCTTCTAAAGAATCTCGCTCTAAGAGATCTAATTTTGATAGCCCAAAACAGAGTTCGGAGCCTGCGCAAGGCCAAAGCCAGCACTTTACGTTCCCACCAGCGCATGGTGGTAATTTTTCTATGCTGCCTCCGCAAGGCATGCCTACACCAGTAAATTCGTATATACCTCCTTCGCAAGGTGGGTTTAATAATAATTATAATGGAATGATGATGGTACCTTCTATTCCTGTACCTAGAAATCCTATGCAAGTAAGGCCCTTTCGACCAAGAGGCCCACGACCAATGCAAAGTCGTACAAATACAAAGCAATTCTCAGAGTACTCTCGCAGAGACGGACGTTACCAAAGAAAATTCTGACTCAATGTTCAAGACAGGTCAACTCTATTCATTTCCCAGACAGATGGGTGATGTTAGGAGCGAATATTGTAAAGTTGATCAGGTGGTTCTAAGTCCCCATCACTCAGAATCATTTACAATTACCCCAGTTATTAATCAATCATCCGCTCCAAACTCCTCTTTCAGAAGAAATGTTGACCTGAACACAATTGATTCAAATGTATGTGCTAGAAATAGCCCCCATAGTACTAAGTTTTGTTTTTCAAATGTTTCTGGTTCAAAAACTCAAAGGGGCCCCATGACCCATATTCAAACTGCAAAATATGAACCATTTCGTTCACTTAAGCAGGTTCCGACTTGTAAACATGCAGGAAATTGCGTCATTAAATCAGGCCTGCAACTGCGAGGCAAGGATAGACTTCTCAAATGTTTATTTCCACCGTCTGGTTGCCCTAGCACACAAATGGTATCGACACCTTTTTCAAGACAATTTGCTTCAAATAATCAGGCTTCTTTTTGGACTGACAAAAGTACTAAAAATGATTATCAATCTGACGAAATGAATTGTTTAGATCCTAAGTTAGCACGATATACGTCTGGTCGTTTTCCTGGACGACAATTTAATTGTCCATTAAAAGAAAGACATGCTTCAGAAACACATCTGATTGGCAATCGGCCTGCAAACCTACGGTTGGACAGTGGACTTCTCAAAATGTGTCCCAAAACCTCAGAGAAGCATTCAAATTCTAGACATGTAGAATCCATTTTACAAACAGAAATAGCTTCCGAAAGACAAATGTTAGCTGTTAAGATGCCAGATTGTCAATATTACCGAGACAAGAGTGGCAAGTCTCAAAGTAAAGCAGTCATTGATACGCATAATAAATCATTTGAGTTTTTGTGTACCCAGAGGTCCACCTCCGAACCATCAAGCTCTATTGAATATCACTCTAAACCTTCGGAACATGTGTCCTTATATACTAAAATTTCCGATCCTGCCTCAGGCAGTGCTAGAACTATATTGGTGGCTTCAGAACCACAATTGCCTTTCATAAATAGAAAACAACCCTGTAACGCACTATGTGGTCAAAGCCTCCAGCCTAGGCTGGGGCAACTTATACATATCAGGCAACTGAACATTCCCTTAACAGACCTTGCGCTCCAATCAAAAGGAGATAATAGTAATACTCAAAATATTCCAGAATTTTGTCCCATATTAACAAACATCAGTTCAGTCCGACAGTCGGACAACTTTATTTCGACGAAACGAAGGTGTTCCAACCACAGTGACTCCCAGGTAGGAAACAGCGTTTTGGCAGCCAGTCCTTTACAGTCAGGCTATCGTACCTCCATTCACAATCTTCAACCTGAAATACGTCCTAATAGTTACGACAACAAAGCTGCATCCTCCCAAAGTGCAGGGAATAACTTTGGAGACATGGACATGTGGGGATGGAGCGAAGCTCTGAATAACTGGTCTCCAGATCAAATAAATCTATTGAGATCCGGATGGCGCGATTCATCCTTAAGATCCTACCAGTCTGTATGGCGCCGCTGGTCTTCCTGGGCGCAGAGAAATAAAGCCTCTATCAAGGCTCCAAATGGATCTGACCTAGCCAGGTACTTATCTGATCTATATCAAGTCGATGGTTTGGCTAAAAATACAATATTACTTCACAAATCGGTAGTATCAACTTTGTGTGATCCTAATCAATATCAAAGATTAAGTTCTCATCCCTTAGTTCAACAAATTATAAAATCAATTTCGAACAAAACTCCAAAAGGCGATAAGCCCCCTATTTGGGACATCGATTTTATGTCATCTTGGCTTTGCAACAGCTTTAATACTACATTCGATCTTTATGAATGTTCTAAACGCACTGCTTGTCTGCTGTTACTATGTTCTGGAAGGAGGGTTCATGACCTCACCCTATTATCAATTCACCCAGAAAATTTTACCGTTTCAGATAATTCTATAACGTTCTGGCCTAAATACGGTTCTAAAACCGACAACGCAGATTACAGACAGTCTGGTTGGAAGTTATCAGTGAATCCTGATTCTAAAGCCATAGATCCTATCTTTTGGGTCAAATCTTTAATTCGTTTATCCAAAGAGAGAAGAGACAATTGCAGAATAGACAGTTTATTTCTGACAGTGCGTGGCCCACCTAAAGCCGCTTCTAAAACTACTATTGCCAATTGGTTGAAAGCTCTGCTCACTGAAGCAGGCATCAAGGCAACACCTGGCAGTTTCCGTCCAGCAGTAGCTTCAAAGAACTGGATACAAAATTTCTCAATAGATGACATTTTGAAGAGAGGTAACTGGCGTTCACAGAATGTCTTTATGAAATTCTACAAGAGAGTTGTCCTACCTGAAGCTGGCAAAGTATCTGTGACACGTTTATTTTCACCAGTTAATTAATAATTTTTGCAATATCAATGATAAATATTATTATGATTTGAGTGTGTTATTAAAACAATGAGTAAAATTCTTAGTAAACGTATTGTTTTTCTTTGTGATCACTTTGTAATATTTATAATTAAAATGGTTTGTGAAATAAAATACATTATAAGTACTTAATGTTTTCTTTCCTTATTTATACATGATTAATAATAGGTACACAATCCTGAAAAACATACAATAGTACAAAAGGCATATACTTTCACATTCACATTGGCATTCTTATATTTAAATCTTTCACACCAGACGATAACAAACATGTCTCACTTAATAGGCTTCGAATGACGGCACAGTTATTTAATAGCAGCGTTTTAACTACCAATAAAACGCTTATTAAAAAACTTGCCTAATTCGAAGCCTACGATTTTTAAATCTGCCTGGTGTAAGTGAAACACAATGAGGCGCGGCTGTTCGTATTCTGTCTTTTATAATTTTCAGTGACACGAACAACTGACAGGTGTGAAAGAGACGGCACTAGTGCCGAGACGTATGAGGAAAAAGGACAGATATAGTACGTAACCGCCACAGATTGAAAAGCATACGCTATTCTCACTTAATAGGCTTCGAATTAGGCAAGTTTTTTAATAAGCGTTTTATTGGTAGTTAAAACGCTGCTACTAAAAATTAAGTATTTAAAGAGTAAACACAGAGAAGAAATACAGAAATTTGAGAAGGTACAAAATAGAGCTTCGGTAAGTTAAGAACAACCTCTGTGGTCAAGAGTAAGTGTAATGGTAAAGTGCATTGGGCTCAGGACATAGAGGGGTTCGATTCCCATGTGTCCCCACGAGATATGTCTATCTGTGTGTTTGTCCCCAGTTGGTTAGGGCATTGCAGGCTGAATCACCTGATTGTCTAAAAAGAAAGATGATTGTGCTTGCTTCATGCGTGCTTCGGATGGCACGTTAAGGCATTGGTGCCAGCTACTATCTGTGGTGGTAGTAGTTGTTACATAAAAACTATGTCAGAGGCCGTAAGGCAGTTTGGAAAACTGACAACAGGGCTTGCCCACACGACAAGAAGTATAATTGATTAATTATCTTTTCAGGCCGACATTGTCATCAAGCCAAGAAGACGTAATCATACCCAACAAAGACATCTCAACGGTTTTCAAGATTAAAACTCTTAACACCACTTTAAAATTCATCAAAAACGATAACCAACTGACTTTAACATACGCTGAGATGTTAAGATCTCAGGCAGAGTTTGTGAACTCTTTATTTTGTCAGCATAGCAACGGAGACGTGGGTCTTGGGTTCAAATCTCTGTATTCACCGTTGTTGGAAGCACTGAGGGAGTATAGTGAGGTGTTTATCTTTCAAGTATCAATGAGGGAGACGCGTGATGGAGTGTAAGTAAAATTTTTATTAAAAACTAGAGTTTACCCGCGACTTCGTCCGCACAAATTGTACAAGGTGTTACAAAAATACAAATAAACATTTAAGGGGGTGGTTGGTTTAGACCATCAAACTGAACAACTTTCACTATGGGACCAATATCGAAATCACGAAAAACAAAAATTGATGTTCCATACTCTACAAATCAACTCTAGCTAAAATATGTATGGGATATCAGATATTTTTTTTCGCGATTTCGATGTTGGTCCCATAATGAAAGTTGTTCAGTTTCATGGTCTAAACAACCCCTTAAGAGTTTTAAATATTTATTCTTACTTATGTAACACTCTGTATACCGGATTTTAACTCAGATCGTAAGCTATCAAACAAAATAAGCATAAGCATATGCTCACGACTATATTCCCTGAGGGGGTAGTCAGAGATATTCTGAAACCTCAGAACATCCCCGTTTCATCAGTAGTACCGGAACTATATCCAGTGTGACGGGTGGTGAGCCCCTAGCCACTTATAATGGACAGTGGGTACAATACGTGCCTCGAAATTGAAGCATGCAGGTTTCCTCACGATGTTTTCCTTCACCGAAAAGCCAGTGGTTTTACAAATCGTAAATAAATTCCGAAAAACTCATCAAACAAAACAAGTTTCATCAAGTGGCTATAAAAAGAGACCTATTCCCAACATTGGGTTGATGTTGGCTGATTAGATTAGATTGCTTCTTTTGAGGCCTTTTGGCCTAAAGTGAGACAAACAGTGTGTAACAAAACTCTAGTAATACTTCAGTTGTTCCGTTTGATGGTCTCAAGAACCCCCTTAAGTATTATTAGGGGGGAAATAATATTGGTTCCGACAAATAAATAAATCTCCAGCTATCTCTGTCCGACTTTTATTCTAATTTACCAGCGTTATAATAATATACCGACAAAAAAATTCAAAGCATACCGAATAAAATACCTAAATTTTGCTGACACCTATGAACACAATCAAATTACATTTCTACTTATAAATATATTAAACTTTGAATAACAAAACTAAACTTCTGAATAAAATACTGAACCTCCGACGAGATTACTGGGTTACTGACAACAGAGGTCATGTCAAAATAATCATTCTTTTACGAATTTTATGAGTTATTTAATTTTCTAGTGTTGGTTACCAAATATATTTTTTAACTCTCAACATTGATGAAAATACCGAAACTGGTCGGACCGCGCGAACGGCGTTTGAGCAAAATGCATTCGGTTGGGTTAGCGAGGAGCGAAGCGACGAGCGGGTTAGGTTTCTTGCGACCAGCCCCACGAGCCGAGCGAGCGCAGCGAGCGTGCCGCGGCAGCGGCCGGCGA
This sequence comes from Agonopterix heracliana, assembly GCA_963693445.1. Lineage (NCBI taxonomy): Eukaryota > Metazoa > Arthropoda > Insecta > Lepidoptera > Depressariidae > Agonopterix > Agonopterix heracliana. The sequence goes on from OY856334.1 coordinate 3,453,225, forward strand.
GTGGCAGAACCGAATCGCTACTGTTTTAAATAGTAGACTAAAAAAAATGTTTACAAAAAAAAAACTTAGGTTAGGTTAGGTTAGGTTAGGTTTGGTTAAGAAAAAAAAAAAAAAAAACTTTTTTTTTTTAAAGTTGAGATTTTTTTTTAAAAGTTATAGGTTAGGTTAGGTTAGATAGATTAGATTAGTAGTAACTAGAATTCATGATTATAGTAAGTACATTTTTGTATTTTTAATAACTTTCTGGACAAGCGCCAACAATAGAAATTTAAGTATAACATTGTAGTAAAAATAGCACAGAGTTTATGAAAAATTAAATGTAATTGATGAATTTCTAGTTGGCAAGTAAAGGTAATAATTACAAAGCATTGTTATCAGTAGAACATAATTTTATATGGTAAAAAAGTATTACAGCAATTAATAGTCATAAGATTTTTTCTGAGATTTAAGTATATCATTCGGTCGTTTCGTCATTTTTAGTCGGACAGAAGTAGTCGGAGATTTAGTATTTCGGGCAGTAAATATTATATTTTTAGTAAGGACATTTTTAAATTTATTATCGGAGCTTTTATTACTACCCTTATTAGGGTGTTTTACACGCGGTACAACTAGGCAGGTTCTTGAGCACACCGCACCGGCCACATTGTGGACCCGCTAGGTCCCACTAGGTCATCAGCAGTGAATTTGTTGACTCTAATAAATATGCTCTAAACTTGACTTCTTTTTTATTTCAGGCTTGTTACAGTACGAAAGATACCAAAGAATGAAAATGAAGAGTACACAGAACAAAGTTTGAGGCCACCACTAAAACCACACAATAAAAGGTATGTCGGAAACATGGAACAGGCTAGATACAGGGTGTAAGAAAAAGTATCATTAACCTTGAAGGCCTCCGCTCATTGCAGCGATATAATCGCTGCGATTTTGCGATAATTGTTCTCAGTACATTTTGTATGGGGACGCGCGCGATCCTACACACTGCCGCGATATTATCGAGCGATAATATCGCTGCGATTTTGCGATAATTGTTCTCAGTACATTTTGTATGGGGACGCACTCGATCCCACACACTGCCGCGATATTATCGCAACCTGACGGAATCTCTTTTTACTACATTCAGTAAAGGGCGCATGCGTGACGCGAATCACGGAATCGCTGCAGTGTGTAAGGTGTCGCGATATCGCTGTCGATAATATCGCTCGATAATATCGCTGCAATGTGCGGAAGCCTTTAAACCACATAATCTTAAGAAACCCCCCACACTAGCGTCGTCGTCGTACCAGCGTCCGCGCTTTGACAACGCGGAACTCGCGCGTGCTCGGACGATCAAATAAAGACTGACATGCATTTAGGTCTCTTTTTGAATTTTGATTCTCTTTACAATCGGCAATTGTGATTTCCATTTACCTCCTTTTCCTTCCTTCATTCCTTCTCTATATCCATACAAAATATCTATCAAACAAATAATATAAAATTTTCTTTTGAAAAATACAATCATTCCAGTAGTATTTTCTTTTTTGAATTTTTTTCTGAATTTTATTTTCATTTTTAATTTATTTTATTTCAGTGCGATCCACAATTCATCACTGATATCTAACTCGTCAAACGAATCCGAGTCTTTGCGTCATTTGACTAAACCGCAGAGAGAGTTTATAAAAAAACAGAGGTTAATACAGAGTCTATCGAACCACTATGTGAAGTCGTGCCTCCAATCCATTGTGAACTTTATGAATGACCCGCTAAGGGCTAGTTTGGAGTTTAATGAAATCGGTTCTAAAGAATCAAGGTAAGTGCTTGAAATTAGTGGTTGTAGTGGTAAATCTTAACTATCTATACTTTATATTATATTATATTAAAAACTAATTATAAAACCGTAATAAAACCATAAGGAACAAAAAAGTAGCGGTTCTCTTCATATAAATTCAAATAACATTCGATAGCGCGATTTAAAAACGTGCAGCGCCATCTATTGTCAAAATTGTTAGTTTGTTTGTTTGTTCGCGCATCACGCAAAAACTACTGAACCGATTTAGATGAAACTTTTTTTGTTTGATAGCTTATGATCTGACTTAAAATCTGGTATATAATTTGTGCGGACGAAGTCGCGAGAAAACACTAGAAGAAATATAAAGTTATAGCCTATAGAATCCCACTGCAGGGCAACGGCCTCCTCTCACGAATAAGGGTGAGAGGGAGTGGGTCATACTCCACCAAGCGGGCCCAGTGCGTGTTGGTGGAGGCAAGTTAGTGGTCAACTTGCTTCAGAGAATTTTCAAGCCGCCTCAATAGGCCTCTGACCTGGCTTAACGAATAGTTACAACGTCATCTGACGGGACTATCCGAGACCAACTGCTTAACGTGCCTTCTGAAGCACGGAAACGCTCGAGATGAAATACCACTAAACGGTCACCCATCCAAAGACTGACCGGACCTGGCGTTGCTTAACTTCGGTGATCGTTTCCAATACCGAAGCTCACCTACGCTAACGAGCGCTTCTAGAAATATAATAAACAGAGTGAAATTGATATTAGTAGCATCCTTTTAAACTAAGAGTCTACCCATCAAACTGAACAACTTTTATTATGGGAGCAAACCGATTGGAGCAAAAATAAAATCAGCTGTTGCATACATTTGAGTCGAATCGGCATTGCAGTTTAGTATAGGACAGCAGATTTTTTTGATCCTCTGATCGGTTTGCTCCCATAAAAAAATAGTAGCTCCCATAGTAAAAGTTGTTCAGTCTGATGGAAATGAAATGAAATGAAATTTGAAATTGAAATGAAATGAAATTTATTGCGATAAATGTGGTACATATTGGGTAAATAGGTGGTAATTTACAAAATAGATCAGCACATTTTTATGAATTATGAAATTATGAAATAAATAAAATGGGTAATTGATTACTTAACAGGTTTACCGTTAAATTAATTAAACCTTAACATAAAATAGTGCACATTTTTAAGTGATGATACTGTACTGATTAGTAAAACACCAACATATTAATAACCGTGTTTGCAGTGTGTGTGAAATTGAATTGATACATACTTAGATACTAATGTATAAGTGTAGTATGATTTTCTTTTATACCTAATGTTAAGGATTAGTCCCTACCGGCGTACGAACAAACCAGTTATGGTTCATAGTGCGTCGATTATTTGTTAATCTATAACATTGTATTGTATATCAATAAATAAAAATTAAATAAAAATAAGTTGCTTTTAAAATGTACATTTTATTTAATACGTCCAGCAACTCCAGCAGCTTTCATGCATTAGGGCTAATAGTCTAAAAGGATGCTAATGATATCAATTTCACCCTGAATAGGTCCCTGGATACGTGCTTGTCTAAGAACTGGACGGTTTGGTAGCTGTAGCAATGTTTCTAACCACGTCTCACGCACTATTGTTCGACAGGTTTCTACAGAGCGTGACGACTCTGGCCAGGAAGTGTGAGAACCATCAACATTTCAAACCAGACTGCGTTCCGCTGCTGAAGACCATAGCGCAGTATAAGAAGCACGACTGGACTTTAAATATGACTGTTGGGAAGGTTAATAAGACTACTGGTCTTAGGTAAGTTATTTATTTATAAGCACAGGAGGGCCTTCATCGCAAACAGATCACTGCTTAATAGAAAACTACCGAGATTACACAGAACTAGCGATTCGTGGAGTTATGCGGTTGTTCAGCCATTGCTATTCAAATCTTCAACTGAACTCCTATTGACATGGCTGTCAACCGCCTTACCGACACGACGCTCCGCTAGACGGACACCAGGAGGCGCTGTAGCAAGGCACCGTCATCAGTGTGCGATCTTGTTCTGTAGCAACTTGAGAGATGGCGCCAGGCGCCGTCATATTTATTTGAAGAAGTTGTGCAAGACTTACACTCAATTCAGTTCAATTGAATTCAAAATAATTTATTCAATATAGGAGCCTGAAGCACACTTATTAAACGTCAATTCTTTTTTAAACTACGACCGCGTCAAAACGTGTTGTCGCTGTAGAGAAGATGCGGCCAGAAACACTCTGTTGCAGAAACACTCAATAACGTTAATCCTCCATTAAATTTACGCTTTCCGTCTGGAGGGGAGAAATTATTATTATTACCCACACAGATTATCTAGCACCGTTTAAAATACCCGAATCTAGCCCATTCACCCACACCACCCACCCACCTACCCACCGCCAACACCCATCTATCCACCGCCAACACCCACCTATCCACCGCCAACACCCACCTATCCACCGCCAACACCCACCTATCCACCGCTAACACCCGCCCACTATCTCTGATATTAGAAAGGATAGTATGGTAAATTGTTATTTTTTTCAGAGCCATGTCTTTCCAAAAGGTGCCTCCTTGTGAAAATGGGTTAGACACACGCCAGTGTAACAAACAAAGGTAACACTGACATATTTTTTTATGATTTTTCATGTTTTTTTTTATAATGGGTTTTCACTTTATGTGTCAATTGAACATTTCAGTTCGGCAGCAAGGAATCGGGCGCCCAATATTTCCAAACAACAAGAAACAGCCAAAAACAAAAGGTAAATGTGAATTCTATCTTCAAGATTAGTTTCCTCTAGGAGTCGGAGATATTCTAAATACAGGGTGTAAATTTAAATGTGTAATATTCTTTATGGGGTGAATTGGGGTGCCTACTAAGACTTTTTTTTTTACTAGCCTATTTCATCCCACTGCTGGGCAAAGGCCTCCCCTTTAATCCTCCAACCATCTCTGTCCTGGGCTTGCTCTGGCCACGCGTCATCGAAAGCATCTAGATCGTCCCGCCATCTCTTCCTAGGACGACCTGGACGCCGATGACCGTTTTCTGGGATCCAGGGCGTTACAATTCTTGCCCACCTTTCCTGATGCATCCGACAGACATGGCCGGCCCAATCCCACTTTCCTAAGACTATGAACAAAAATTTTTACTATGGGAAAAACATTTAATTACGAAAATATGCTAAGTATTTCATACATTTTGGTCGAAAAGCTATGGAGTTTTTCTAAGGAACAGCTATTTTTTTTTTCAAATTTTCTATGTTGTCTCTCGGGCCGAGATTCAGAGACGATTTTTTTAGTCTTAGTTCGAGCTAAGTAGGGTAGAAATGTATGGATTTTGACATACGGGAGTTCGAATTAAGTAAGTAATCTTTATTTGGTCTGGATTAGGGTACCTACAGTATTATAATTGATAGGTAGGTACAAACATTGAGGCTCTCCTAAACCATGCAAAAGACTTACAAAACGTCTCTGAATCTCCGTCTTATTTATTTATTTATTTTATTTAACACTTTATTGTACACAGACATATTGATACAAACAATAGAAAAGACATGTACAAAGGGCGAGCTTATCTCTTAAGAGATTTCTTCCAGCAGACCCGCAACAGCGACAAATAATAAATGAGAGGCAGACATAATGTGTACATACAATCAAAAACTAATTAAATAATACTGAGAATTTAAGCAAAAACAATAGAGAAAATTTTAGAATTAGCTTACCCACAATATAAATTGAACAAATAAAGCAATAACAGTACAAAACATACCAAATGAATACCTATACAAATAAAATACATATACCTATAATAAAATATATATATATATATATATATATAATTAAAACAACTACATAATATTATTATACCTACTAGCTCATTGAGTAGAAAGATAGTGTTCTTTTACTAGCTTTTTGAAAGTAGATATGGTCCGAGATTCACGAATGTGGGCGGGGAGTGAAAGTTGTTCAGTTTGACGGTCTGAACCACCCCTAAAATGTGGAAAGTGATCACCTAGTATATCTTATCTTTAACTAAACTAAAAAGCTGTGTTGTTCTGGCTTAGAATGGACCACCCCAATTCTCCCGGTGGGTGTCATACGAGGCGACTAAGGGATTAAAGGTTTCTTATGCAATGTTTGTGTGGGCGAAAGACTATTCACCTCTCATCACTTGACATGTCATTCCATCCTGAAACTTAAGAGGATAGAATTCGGAGCGCGCTCCATACAAACGTACTATGGTGATATTTTCAATACTAACCAATTAAAGTCAATGAAATTTTGCAGAAACAATCTAGAAACAAATTTCTATGCTTGTATGGAGTCCGATTTTCGTTAAAATGTATAGTTTTAAAGTTGCAGTGCCTAAAGATTTCCATACAAAACTTAAATTAATCCTAGCTTTGAAACTGTATATTTTAACGAAAATCTGACTCCCTACAAGCATAGAGATTTGTTTCTAGATTGTTTCTGCAAAATTTCATTGACTTTAATTGATTAGTATTGAAAATATCACCATAGTACGTTTGTATGGAGCGCGCATTGCTACAACTACATTCTTAAACAGAAAGTTGGTAGTTGTAGCAATGTGTTCTGACCACCTCGAAAGGGACTACGGTCGTGAGTTTATTTGTGTATGTATGTATGTATAACTTTTAACATTTCAGTGCCCCAGTAAAAAGATCAGAGGATCGAAATACGCCTAAACAGTCCCCTAGGACTCAGGCATCTACACCAAGGGCTATCAGCAGAGATCGAAGGTATGTGAGCATTTTTATTTAACTGTTTTATCCCATTTCAAAAGGTGACTTTTCTGTTACCGGCGGATGCTGTAAGAGATCCCCGAAAACATGACTTTAGAATGAATGACAACTCCATGTAAAGAGGTATATGTATGTATGTATGTATGTATGTATAACTTTTGACATTGCAGTGCCCCAGTAAAGAGTGATGAGTGCGGTGGCGCATTGCGGAGAGGTATGGGCTCTCAATCATGAGGTCCGGGTTCGAATCCGCACGGACAACATGCCATGTACCAATGAGTTTTTCTAACTTATGTACGTATTACATTAAAGCATAGTGAGGAAACCTGCATATGCAGAAGAAGAAATTCTGAAGTATATGTGAAGTCTACCAATTCGCATTGTGCACGCGTGGTGGACTAACGCCCATACACCCTCCTAGAGGGTAGGCCTGTGCCCTGCAGTGGGACGTATATAAGGCTGATGATGATGATGATTTTGATCCCATACTGACAGATAAGGGCCTCAACTCAACTCGACTCAACTGTTGTATTCAAAATAATTTTACATGGATAGCTTTCTAAAGCAGTATATTCACGTCCCAAATACCGCAGTGACTTAAGAGGATAGGCGGGCTGAAACGCTAATTTGGAGAATAGGTCCCTTTTCCGACCGTATACGTATTTATTAGATACTCTCCACCCATACACCCCGCCGACTAGAGTGCGAAAGAGACAACTGCAGCTCAGACCGATTTTATATACAAAAAATCGACGAAATCTGCATTTCGTATTCCCCTGTTTTCTTCTCCAAAACTAAACCGAATTTAATAATTCTTTCAAAAATAATATGAGAAAGACTTTGGCTATACTTTATTATATTCGTCTAATTTGTTTACTGTATGTCTAAAAACGGGCGGTAAAATGGGTCATTTTCGAAGGTCCCTAGTTCTTACAGTAATTAATTCATGCAAAAAAGCAAAACATAGGGACATGGCAGAGGTGACATAGATTTTGTATGGTATACAAATATTTGCTCTAGTGTAATTATCCAGGGAGAAAACAGGGGAATACGTTTATATGGAGAAAACTGTACTCGTCTATCCTCTTAAAACGAAAGTCTTCGATCGGTGTGTGTTGCCAGTGATGACTGATGTGATGTGATGACATATGGAACAGAGACGTGGTCGCTCACTCATGGCCTCATGAAAAGTTTGAAAGTCGCCCAAAGGGCAATGGAGAGAGCTATGCTCGGAGTTTCCCTGCGAGATCGAATCAGAAATGAAGAAATCCGCAGAAGAACCAGAGTAGCAGACATAGCCCAAAGAATTGCTAAACTAAAGTGGCTGCGGGCGGGGCACATTGCTCGCAGAACCGATGGTTCCGAAAAGTTCTCGAGTGGCGAACGCGTACAGGAAAGCGCAGCGTGGGTAGGCCCCCCACAAGGTGGACCGACGACCTGGTGAAGGCGGCGGGAACATGTTGGATGAGGGCAGCGCAGGACCGGTCGTTGTGGTTATCCTTGGGGGAGGGGAGGCCTATGTCCAGCAGTGGACATCCATCGGCTGATATGATGAGCTTTCTGACGTAATTTTTTTGACTCTACCACTGCGTCGGAAGGTTTTCCGTTGTAGAGAAGATGCGGCAAGAAACTCTATACCACACATATATTAAACAAAACAAAAATACAACGTACAATTACAATATAAAATTACATACTTTTTTCCCCTCCGGACGGAAAGCGTCTATTTTCGTCCCGCTGCTCTAATCGAAGTTGTCGCTTTCCACCTCGGTCGAGGAGAAAAATAGTATACTAACCTCTGACAGTAAATAAGAAAGCCTCAGATCACATGTTTGTTGACCTCGGCTTCGCCTCGGAATTACATGAGATCTGAGACCTTTCTTACTTTCCTGCCATCGGAGTGTAAGCTACTATAGTGTAACATTACATTACGTACTACGATTTCATTTTATTTTGATCGAAGACTACGATAATGGTTTGGCAGTGAAAAATGATCTGCGTTGCGTCATATAAAAGAGTAGAAAACGGTGACAGCAGGAACTAAATATTTAGTACAAATTGGATGTCTGTCTTGCCAGCTTATGCGTGATTTCGTCGTTCTTGCGTGGAGGCAGCGCCCCCATTTATTTTCTACTATTTTATGTCGCACTGTAATTTCATAATTTACAGAAATCGTCCAGTTATGGGTATATCGTTCCACACGGCTGGCAACACTGAATACATGGACGAAGACAAGGAGCAAGATATAACAATAAAGTGCGCTAGAAAGAGCAAGCTATATCAGGACATGTCGACGCCGCTGGAGAGTGATAAGGCTGAAAGGTTTGTTCTTTTATGTCACTAAAGCGGGGTCTACAGCGAAAGTTTTCTGGAAACATTCAACAATAAAAAGTAAATTAAAAAAATCAAATTAAGTTCATACCACATACGCACTTTGCGCAAATTGTGCATGACATATAGGGTCCTTCTTAATATGCTGACACTTTTTTAAGGGGCATTATCAGACCATCAAACGCGCAATCTCGTAGAAAGAGAATCAACTAGAAAAGGCATTAAAATAATAATAGTCACGAAAACGAGACAGCCTTATACGCTAATTACACAGAGTGAACGCGACAAAATCCATGTCGTTTGTCCCTTTCTGCGTATGCGATATTTTTGTTTGCCACAGTTGAAATTGCATACAAAATCTTGCAACTGTGGCAAACACAGGCGCGATTTCTCATACATTTTTGTCATATCTCTGTCCCTTTCGAGTATACGCTGTCAGGAAATCTATAGAATACTCAACCTACGCGCAATCTAGATTTTCTAAGAACATTTTAAAAAGTTTTTTTTTTCGTGCTGGCCAGAGACATTAAATAGTTATTAAGCATTTTCAGTGGATTGGCGGTAAAGAAAAATATTGAATAGACAGATTCGAATTTCAAAAACTCTTTCCACGCTAGGGGATAAAATGCACTTTTGCACTCAGATTTCGAATGATAAACAGAATCTTTCCGAGCTTGTGAGGTGAAAACATTATTTTTATTAATACCGTCTACGAGTGTTCTACGTCAAAGTTTTGTATGAAATTGACAACTCTGCAACCACCTGTGGGCCTATACATAAATTTTACTTTGATCGAAGACTATTACTCTGTCACTATAGTCCACATTTTTCTCTAATTACATTATATTAGATTAAAAACAATAAAACACATTTCAGAATGATGGCCATGATGGGGTGGAAGGGCGGAGCGCTAGGGGCGAGGGGCGACGGCATCACAGAACCCATCATACCTGCGCTTCATTTGGTAAGTGTTTAAGACGTAATAGTAGGTGGAAATACCTCGGAGGCATCTTTTATTTTTCATTTTACGACTAGATTTATACCATTTACCGAAACCATGGTGTCCCATCCCATACAAATGAATTTTTTGTTAAAAAAATGGCAATATATGGCGTTATGGTATCCATTTGTAATTAATGTTTACGTAAAAGTGTAAATTGTTACTAAAATTACATGATCTGACTACAAAAAAATCTCATGAGCCTCGGAAAATCGAGCAATTTACGTTGCCCGAAGACTGCCCGCGTTACGGCAGTCACGTTCCATTGTTTGACGTTGGGCATCTGTACTGTATAGTATTATATAATCTGTGCCGAAACTAAAGTCATACCTCAGTATTTTTGGATATTAATTTCATCTAGTGCAATCATCAACTGAATACACGATTGGAATTACTTCACTCGATAGAAAATCGTCACAAAGATGACGTATTTTCATGCATTTTTAAACATTTTTCTCGGTTTAGAAGAACTTAAAATAGTTTCCGATTGTTGGTATTTATACTCACATATTCACCATTAGTTTAACTGGTGCAATCATAAATAAAATCTAGAAAAAGTACTTTGGTTAGTTGTTTTTAATCGAAAATACGGCTCATGCACACACTTTTCGGAGCGCTCGGCAATCGCGTTTCTCATAGAAAATATTCGTCAGGACCTATGGCCCCTTAATTACAACTTGCATGACGGCAGAACCGATGGCCGATGCGGCTAAAGAGTTCGAGTGGCGACCGACCGCGTACCGGAAAGCGCAGAGTGTGTAAGCCATTGTCGTCTACTGGACGTAGGGTCCGCGCTTAAAAGTGTCCGAACCAAAAGAGACTTAAAACGTATAAATAAAATAATAAATCTTTTTATTCATAATAAAAACTTAAAACACAAGAAAATACAAATTGGGAACTTATTATAATAGATTTATGCTATTTAGGTGGAATTTATCCTAAGCCTAAGCATACCAATGACCACGCTAAGCTATCTAAGTATACAGATACAAAGATGCTTGTGTAAGTGGCCATCGGTCGCTTACAGTGCTTACCTACATACTAAAACTGCTAATTTATACATTATTAATATATTATAATTTACATGAAGTAAGCATACATTTTTATAGGTAAGGTAGGGTGTTTTTGTGAGAGTGAAAAAGGGTGTGAGAGTCCAGTCTGTATGGGGGTGTTAGTAATTAGATCTTCCGTCATAACAAAAGTTAATTAAGTTAAAATAAAATATAAATTAAATAACAAAACAGAATGTTCTCTAAAGAAACTCTTAGCGGTATAAAAAGACCTAATTACGCGACAGTCTTTGTTTGAACGGTTGACGATGCGCACGCGAGCGCCCGCGGTGCACGCCTTGCCGCGATGGGGTAAATACTATGCAAGCAAAATGAAAAAGAATTTCAGCATTTTCAATGATTATAATTATTGAGGGCAGCACAATAGGCTCGGTAGGCTCTTAAATAGCATAGCATATGCTCACGACTATATTCCCCGAGGGGTAGTCAGAGATATTCTGAAACCTCAGAACATCCACGTTTCACCAGTATTACCGAAACTCTGTCCAGTGTGACGGGGGGTGAGCCCGTCGCCACTTATAATGGACAGTGGGTAGGCTCTTAAATAAAAAATGTGAAATATGTAAAAAAAAAAAGTAAGTAAGTAAGTTATAGCCTGTAGAATCCCACTGCAGGGCAAAGGCCTCCTCTCACGAATAAGGGTGAGAGGGAGTGGGTCATACTCCACCACGCGGGCCCAGTGCGTGTTGGTGGAGGCAAGTTAGTGGTCACCTTGCTGTCAGAGAATTTTCAAGCCGCCAATAGGCCTCTGACTTGGCTTAACGAATAGTTACAACGCCATATGACGGAACTATCCGAGACCAACTGCTTAACGTGCCTTCCGAAGCACGGAAACGCTCGAGATGAAATACCACTAAACGGTCACCCATCCAAAGACTGACCGGACCTGACGTTGCTTAACTTCGGTGATCGTTTCCAATACCGAAGCTCCACTACGCCAACTAGCGCTAGCGCGAAATATGTAACACATTGAATTTTACACCATGTTTTTATGTCTATTTTCAGTCGAAAGGAGCAGGTCTCGGCCACATCAGACCTATCACTCGCTCCACTACAGAATTCAGAAGGGAATTCCTCGACCAGGTACTGTCTTTCCTGGGCTCGAGCAAGAGCGAGACGACAATAACTTACAATCCGCTGCTGACGAAGCAGGAGAGGAAATTTGTCAACGAATGCCTCTCGAATTTCAATGATAGAAAGGTCAGTTTTTGTTTTGAACATAACCTTTAAAATTTTGTTTTTCTCAAACATGCTTGGAAATTTTAGCATTATTTTGACAACCTTCTTCGAGATAAATCGAAATTGCTGTACCGGCCAAATACATGCGAGCAGCGGCCGGCAAAAGTTGTATGAAAATCCATATCTGTCGTGGTTTAGCGGCCAAATAAATTACATAGTAAACTCATATCTGTCGTTTAATTTAAAAATGGAACTATATTTTACTCCGAAACATGGCAACCAAGGAGGGAAAAGATGATTGATTTTATTTCCGCGCATTATTTGAGAAAAGCACTATACAAGCCTTGGCCACAACTAGGCATTGATGGACTTACGTATGTGTTTATAATAATTATAGTACGTTTTTAAACGTTCGTCCATCAATGCCTCTTTTGCTGGCCGCTGCAGTAAAGTACTATTTTATACAAAACAAGCGAGGCCCGCAACTTCATACGCGCATACCACTGACTTTAAATATTTCGTTAAAACCATTGAATTATGATACTATGGAACTTGGGTCCACGCTCAAAAGTATCCGAACCAAAAGAGAAACAAAATAAATAAAAAGAGAACCAATTGCGCGCCAGTCTTTGTTTGATCGTCCGAGCACGCGCGAGTTCATGATGCCGTACTGTATGGAACAGCTGATTTTTTTTTTGCGATTTCGATATTGGTCCCACAGAGAAAGTTGTTCAGTTTGATGGTCTGAATAGTTTCAGCTAATTTTGTTAGACATGGGAAAGCAGATTTTTTTTTCGCGGTTTCGAAATTGGCTTTATAGTGAAAGTTGTTCAGTTTGATGGTCTGAAGTATTACTAGGGTGTTTTGTTACACCCTGTATAAGGGACGACAGAATTTTTTTCGCATTGGTCCCATACAAAAAGTTGTTCAGTTTGATATGTTGATCTTTAAAAACCGACATCATACGGTATCATACGGTGGACCCTGTATATCTTTTCCTCCATCATTATCTCAAAATGGCTCTTATACCACAGGGAATAGGAGTGTTTCGCGACGAAATGCAGATGGCGCGCAAAATTCTCGACGAACTCAAAAGAGACCAGTGTTTGCATATACAATGCTGCTTTTCAGAGGATAAAACGTAAGTATACAAATTACTTATGAAAAATGCCCTTTGTTAGATCAGCCTGCGTAACAGGTCACTTCTAAACGTCAAATTAGCATATGCTCACGACTATATTCCCTAAGGGAGTAGTCAGAGATATTCTGAAACCTCAGAACATCCACGTTTCACCGGTAGTACCGAAACTCTGTCCAGTGTAACGGGGTGTGAGCCCGTCGCCACTTATAATGGATAGTGGGCACAATACATGACTCGAAATTGAAGCATGCAAGTTTCCTCTCGATGTTTTCCTTCACCGAAAAGCCAGTGGTGTTACAAATCGTACATAAATTCCGAAAAACTCATTAGTACGAGTTGGTCTGGACGGGGATCGCAAGTGTGTTGAAAAATATCGGATGAAACGCGTGAACGTTTGGCATTACAGTCTCGGCTCGTTTCCAGCCCTCGGCTGCAGCTCGTGCTGCAATCTAGCTTTGACCGTAGCCTTGTTTGTTAGTACGTAATACCGACTGCTCTCAAACGGTGAAGGACAACATCGTGAGGAAACCTGCATACGCTGAAGAAGAAATTCCGATGCGTATGTGAAGTCTACCAATCCGCATTGGGTACCCAAACACCCTCCTAGAGAGGATAGGCCTGTGCCCTGCAGTGGGACATGTGGGGGTATCTGAAGTCAGGGGGGCGGGGAGTGGCCGTTCTGTATGTAGAACTATGCTTAGATCACTAAGCTTAGGGACAAATATATTTGTATGATGAATATGAATATTTGTACCCGAGTCATGGATGTTTGTATCTATATATGTATGCTATATCGGTGTCTAGTTATCATAATACAAGTCCAGGCTAGATTCTGGAACTTTAAATGTGACTAGATAATTTGTGTGACAATGTCCAAGATATTTATTTATGTATTTTTATCAAAGTAAACTTAATGGATAGGCCTAAAGCGCGTTCTGTTGAAGCAAACAACTAGGGCAATTGGTCCATACAAACTGGCAACAATTGTCTGTCACAACTAGGGCAATCTAAACTATTATGAAACTGTAACTGAAGTGTGTCTGTACATTGAAGATATTTACAAAAAAAAAAGATTACGATATAGTTTTTAGGTATCCCTGACTCGAAATCAACAGTTTTTAGAAATTTTGTCTGTCTGTTTGTCTGTTTGTTTGTGTGTTTGTTTGTTTGTTTGTTTGTTCACGCAAAAACTACTGAACCGATTTTGATGAAACTTTTTTTGTTTGATAGCTTATGATCTGACTTAAAATCTGGTACATAATTTGTGCGGACGAAGTCGCGGGTAAACAATAGTAGTTAAATTTGAAGTATACCATTCATTTGTTTTGCCTCATTTTTCTGGTTTGAAATGTTCGCGTAAGGCCTATCCATTAAGTTTACTTTGATCTAAGGCTGTAGTGACCAACTTAGCTCACTTGTATCACAAATATCAAAATGTACATTCATTTACAGGTCACTAACGCTCTACAAAGCAAAACCATCATCAGTAACGAGAAAAACAAAAGCGAAAAAAAAGGCAACTAAAAACACAAATCCGACTAAAAGCGACATCTCAATAAGAATAGACGAACTGATAGACATTTTTGCGTCCCAACACAATTGCCCCTCGGCTAAATCCGTCAAATCTTTGGCCTACAGAATGCTATTCTTGGAAAATATAAAAGAGTTCCTCGAAATGCCTGACGTTGAGAAAGAATTTCTTCTAGATTGTATTATGAATTCGAAACAGAGGGCGTTTGTTCAGACGGTTGTCATGAATCTTAATAAGAAGGAGAATAAGGTGTCTTTCAGTAGTGTACCCGAGAGTGATATGTTTAGAGAAATACGGAAGGCAGCTGAGGATTGTTACATCACTGTGACGTTTGATAGCAAGTAAGTAGTCTTTACTGTGTTATCTTCTACGAGTACATACCCCTATAGAGACGTAATATAAGGCGACCCAACTCTGTCAACTCATCAGTGACTTGTCACTTATATATTTCGCAACGCCTTTGTTTTCCGCCATTGTTTCGAATAGACTTCGTAGTACTTCGGAGCATTTCCGTCCCCCCCGCACCTCAGCTAGTTGACAGAATTGTTTTCTTTTAAATTCGCATGTATTACGTCTCTATAGGGGTATATGCTCGTAGGTTATCTTAGAACCACTGACATAAAGGGTCCTTCTTCATATGCTGACACTTTTTTAAGGGGATGTTCAGACCATCAAACTGAACAACTTTCTCTATGGGACCAACATCGAAATCGCTAAAAAAAATCAGCTGTCCCATACATTTGGCTCAAGAAGGTTTGCAGTTTTGTATGGAAGAGCTAATTTTTTTTTCGCGATTTCGATGTTGGTCCCATAGAGAAAGTTGTTCAGTTTGACGGTCTGATCATCCTCTTAAAAAAGTGTCAGCATATTAAGTTGGACCCTATATACTCCTAGCGATAGACAAGCTCGTTCAAACAGACAACATGTCCCCCAAAACAACACAAAATGACACATTGCGGTCTGTCATTGCCATAGTGACGAAGTGAACTCGGGAACATCAATGCGGTGCGCCCACCGCATTCAAGTGGAACATGTTGCTTGTATGAAAGGGCCTGTCTATCGCTAGAGTGTAAGTCAATGCTTAGAACAAACGAGGTGGAACGATTATAGACAGCTTCCGCCATCTATCGGTGACATTTCGAAGCACTATGTGTTGAAATTTGGGTTCGTATCTAAGCTGGAGCGATAGCGCGCGACACCCACCTCTGCGCTGTAGTAGTGAGAGATTTCGCCCATATCAAACACTGGCTTGTTGGTCTAGTGGTCTAGTGGCTAACGATTCCGGTGCTTATGGTTCGAGCCTCGTGTCGACCGGCCGTCTTTTTCTGTTTATTTAACGATTTGGCTCCCCCATCCGCTAATAAGAGGCAACGACAATAATTAATTAAGCCGTTCTAAAATCCCAGGCGACTACTTACCTATCTATATCCAATATACATATTAATCTATGAAGTAATCTGTCTTAACTATTATAAAACCGTAAATCTTCTTCTTCTTCCTGCCCTTATCCCATTATTTGGGGTCGGCGCAATATGTCGTCTTCTTCCATTCATCTCTTTTAGCCGTCAATTCAGCTGACACACCTTTTGTACACATGTCATCCTTCACACAATCCATCCATCTTTTCTTTGGTCGTCTATTATAAAACCTATTATAAAACCGTAAATATCGTGAGGAATAAAAAAGTAGCGATTCACTTCATATAAACTCAAATAACACTCGATATCGCGATTTAAATGACGTGTGGCGCCATCTATTGACAAGTTTGTTTGTTTGTTCACGCATCACGCAAAAACTACTGAACCGATTTTGATGAAACTTTTTTGATTGATAGCTTATTATCTGGTATATAATTTGTGCGGACGAAGTCGCGGGTTAACTCTAGTAGGATATAAAACTTTGAAATTATTCATACAAAATTTCCAAGCTTTATATCTTCGTAATTATATTATAAATTGTAAATGTTATTTGAGACGCGCAATCTAGATTTTCATCATCATGTATAAAATATTACTTTTATTAATACCGTCTACGCGTGTTCTGCGTCAAAGTTTTGTATGAAATTGACTACTCTGAAATTACCTCTAAAATATAATCTAATTCGTTACAGCAAATTCACCATGAAAAAGAGGTTCTACCAAAAGCGGTTCACCAACTCCGCCCTTCTTCCGCCACCCGTCTCAACGGACCTGAAAAACACTATCATTTACAAAAACAATGTTGCCATAACCATAAATCGAAACACTACCAGCAGAGAAATTACCACCGTAGAAAACGGAAAAGTTTCTACCACAGAAAACGACAGAATTTCCATTGCAGAAAAAGCTAACGACGAAAGCGACGATGACATTATACTAATAGAAGCAAAAAAAGAAATAATAGTAATATCTGACAGCGAATCTCCCGAGCAAAGTATGGAAACGGAGGTTACAAGCAAAGAGTGTGACCAGTCGAAATATAGCATAGATTCCAATATAACCAATGAATCACAACTTCTGCAAATGTTAGAAGAAGACAACGATTTGAATTCAACAGACCCCAAGTTAGAAAGGGATGACGATATTAAAGACTTGGTAGAAGCTATGGAGAAAGCGGACAAATTTAATATTAAAACTGAAAATATTGACGATTTGAATGCGAAAATTTGCGATAAAGAAGTAGATTTAGATGATTGCGTTTTTAAAATAGAAGAAGAAATTGTTAAATTAGAAAACGGAGGGTCCGAAGTTAATAATAATCTTAATTTAGTTAGAAATAAAAACGTAGCGGGCAATGAAAATGAGCCGATTCAAAATGTGAGTCAGAACTCAAGCAAAAGATCTCGTTCGTTATCAGACGATATAGAACCATTCATAAAAATAAGTAAATGTAGTCAAATAAAAAAAGTATGTATAGCACCAAAGAATTATCCCAAAGAAAATATAACAAGGGAGTCGGTTCAAAAATTCCAATTAATGATCTCAGATTTCTTAGATAAAACTACAATTTTACCTCTAATCGAGTGCCATGGCGTCCAACATGGCGGCCTGATCTACAGTTGCCATAACGAAAAAACTTTTCTCTGGTTAGAAAATTTCCTCAGTGTTGCCAATTTAGATTTAAAAATCTACGATGCGGGCGCTGAATTTTGCGTTGATAAAATGTTAGTGGTAAAATTTAAAATGAATAGCTTTATAAAAGAAGATGTTGGTACGATAATAGATAGAATGGAACTGTATAATACTGGGTTAGATACGAGGAAATGGAAGGTGTTGAAAGAAGATATTTTCGATGATTCTGTTGTTATAACTGTTGAAATAGATGAGGATTCGTTGAGGTTTATTAGTGAGAATAATTTTTGTTTGTTCGTCGGTGTCGACAGGGCACGATTTAGTGTTTTGTTTGATTAATTTTATGTTCTGTTTGTTAAAGATGCTGAAGCTATATTTAATTGACACTTTTGGCATTTAAATGAGCGCCTTTTTTTTTTAAATGTACTTCCTAATATATTCAACAGATGGCATGTTCATCGCTCTATAGAGAAGTGTGCGAGATCATGTCAAGACTGTGCCTGCATTTTTTAAAGACTAGGTATCGAGCCCATACAGCCATGTCAAGAGATACCGGTCAATTGTGTGTCGGTCTTGTGCCAAGGGACCCGGAGAAAACAATGTTTTGTAATATTTTATTGTGATACGCAGACAGCCGGTTTTTTTATTTTAGTTTTTCTAGATTGAGGAATCTTTTTATTAATTTTTTTTATGAGGGTGGTGAACTGCCTATTAAGAACTGCATTAACACTTTTTTGTTATTATACCTATAGGTATATCTACAGGGTGATTTGTAATTCGACCTACTCCCTAAAAGTGGAAAAGGGAATAGGTCGCATTACCAATCATCCTGTATAGTCATGAAACAGTTTTGGTTTATATTTTTGTATTGTAAAAAGTATACTTTCAACTTTCACTATGTACGAAATCAACATAGAAATCAGCGGTTCCATACATTTGAGTCGAGCAGCTAATTCCTTTCGAAAAAACAGTTTTTTCATTCGTGATTTTAATCTTTGCCCCATAGTGAAAGTTGATCAGTTTGATGGTATGTAGCACCCGTTACAAGTGTAACACATTTATGTTTGCATCCTGTATAATTGATCATTCCTTGTGTTAAAGAAATATGTACTTTATTTCTGTATAGCAATAAAGACTACGATTATGTATTGTTAGTAGGATCGCCATATTTGTAAACTTGAATATTGTGATGCCGCCAGTGCACGGTAAAAGGACAAGTGGTAATTTTTCGAATGATCCTTGGCCCTCTAACACTCAGTTGCAGAAACGCTCATTAAAGTTAATCCTCCATTAACACTTTCGCTCCTAAGCCCAAAACAATGACATTCGCGCAGTGCTAACACTGTGTAATGCTATACAATTCCGACTCAAGGTGTGAGTCATGCGCACTGCGGCCCATAATGTCGCTGACCTACCAGGTAGGTCGTCAGCAGTTAAAGTGTTTACATCTGTTGCTGTCACTTTTTCTCTTGTCGACGTAGTAAAAGCTAGCAAGAGATTTAATGGGGGATTAACTTTAATGAGCGTTTCTGTAACTGAGTGTTAGACAATATAACTATGGACGAGTTACGCCAACCAAAATGAGACTAGTTTGACGTTATTGTTCAGCAATTATAGGCTGTCCCCTACGAATAAGAATAACTATAGAAGAGTAACTCTAAACAATATCGAAATAATTTTTGGCACCCAATGAAAAATGCCATTTTGTATGAGTTTTGGCGGCTAGGTACAGTTTTTAAAGAACAAATTTAGAACACGGTACACTTTTTTTGGTGCCACTTTTTGAGCTTCATTTACACTTCTATACATTTTTAATCGTAGGCTGTCCCGTTTGATGATAAGGTTCAAAATTGTTTGTAAATGCACATGATTTATTGATGTAACGTGGCAGAGGGGAAATGCTACCGCAAGGCTGGTCCCTAGTTATATGGGCTAAGTTGGTTCTCTGTTTGCATAATTTTATAGCAATACTCTACTTGATTAAGTTTTGTAAAATTTTGTTGTAAACTGTAAAGCTATTGTATACCTACTATGGTCAATCGATATCGAATTGATGTGTATAACTTCTACGAATAAGAATAAATATAGAAGAGTAACTCTAAACAAAATCTTCATAATTTTTGGCACCTAATGAAAAATGACATTTTGTATGAGTTTTGGCGGCTAGGTACAGTTTTTAAAGAACACATTTAGGATTGAACTACACATGGCCGCACGCGATCGCACTTTTCCGTCGCTCCATCCTTTTCTGTCACTCAGGAACGTCATTTGCTAGAGCATATAAGATAGACGGAACGCGATCGTCTGCGGCGTGCGATCGCGTTCGGCCATGTGTAGTTCAACCCTTAGAACACGGTACAGTTTTTTTGGAGCCACTTTTTGTGTTTGATTTACATTTCTATACATTCTTATTCGTAGTATCACTTTAGTTTTTATACAAACTCCTCTAGTATGATTTCTCTTGCACGCGTCTCGGTTTCATTCCATACTTGTCGCGGCAATCGTGGCTTTCGCTCTCCGAAGGCGCGGGAACCGGTTATTTTGTCGCGTCGCGTGTATAGAAATCATGCTAGATGTGCTGGCTCTAGAAACACTTTCGTATACCGTAGTACTGGGCAGCATTTGTTCGGTACACAGGGTCCTTAATATACTGACACTTTTTTAAGGGGATGATCAGACCGTCAAACTGAACAACTTTCTCTATGGCACCAACATCGAAATTGCGAAAAAAAATCAGCTGTCCCATACAAAACTGCAAACCTACTTGAGCCAAATGGGACAGCTGATTTTCTTTTCGCGATTTCGATGTTGGCCCCATAGAGAAAGTTGTTCAGTTTGTTGGTCTGATCATCCCCTTAAAAAAGTGTCAGCATATTAAGAAGGATCCTGTATGGCAGATTGCCTTTTTTTTTTCCATATGTATATCGATGATCGGAAAGATTTACAATAGCGGTTCAAACTGGAACGTTGATACGTTTGTGATATTTAGAAGAATCTATGGAATTTTGTTTTGTTTCTTAATAATTTTAAGTAAAAGTTGATTACAATATATTGTGTTGTCATTTGGCTACCCAGTTAAAGCTTGACCAGGAATATAAAAAACCTGGTTTGGGGGCGCTGCAATCGACTATAAACATTTAAGGCTTCCGCACATTGCAGCGATATTATCGACAGCGATATCGCGACACCTTACACACTGCAGCGATTCGTTATACATTTTAATTCGTATACGAAAATGTCAATAAATATGTACATTGATATCGTTGATAAATATCGATGAATCATTCGTAAGCAAAAATTGAGTTATCTAACTTATTTACTGACTGCTCTCAAACGGTGAAGGAAAACATCGTGAGGAAACCTGTATATGCAGAAGAAGAAATTCTGATGCGTATGTGAAGTCTAGCAATCCACATTGTGCACGCGTGGTGGACTAACGCCCAAACATTCCTTGAGGGTAGGCCTGCGCCCTGCAGTGGGACGTAATAGGCTGATGATGATTATAAGTGTATCTTTTTACTGTTTCCTTCAGGGAGAAATTTGTTAATTTCATCAAGGTTTGACCCACATCTGTCAGCAAGGAATCGTATTTTTCCATGCTCTATCCTTTTTTGTTGCTCAGGAACGTCATTAGCCAGAGCGAGAAGATAGCACGAGTGATATCGCGTGCGGCAGCATCGGACGCTGCGATCTTTCTCGCTCTATCAAATGACGTTTTCATTGAGTTCATTATCAATTTTATCAATAAAAACTTCGATTTTACCGCCTGGAGTGCGATTTTTGAATCTCATTCGGTGAGCTCAGCAGTTGTAAATGTCAAAATTACTATGGAGATATGCATCTTTCTACTGCTGAGTTGACTTTCAAAAATCATACGAGCGGAGAGCGATTTTAGAAAGTCAAATCAGCAGTAAAAAGATGCGTATCACCGTAGTAATTTTGACATTTTCAACAGCTGAGCTCACCGAATGAGATTCAAAAATCGCACTCCAGATCTAAAGTGACCCTTATTCTTAGGCAATGAAACAATATAAAATACAAAACTTATTTATTAATAATGAAGATCTTACAGCTAACAGTATAGTCTAAGCTTCTACCTCGGCAGCGACGTCGGATTTAGGCAGCAGGCCTCTGATACTGAGATCGTACACAACTTCCTCTATCTTCTTGACGTCGTACTTGAGCGCGTCGAATCTCTTGCGCAGATGGTCGTTCTTTAGGTTAAGTAACCTGTGAACAAAAGAAATATGTTTTCATTTATGATTGAACTTACTAAAAAAATGCCCTTGGTAGATTTCAGTGGGAGGACAATCGCCTTTTGGCAGGTATCTTCAATGTAGTTTACATAGAAAGTTCAGCCATCTAGTATTACGTTCTGCAAACTACGAAAAAAAAAGATTTTATGGTCTATGTCAATGTCAAATTGCCAAATTCACAAGATGGCTGCCTATTTTTGTGTAATGTGCGTGTTGTTTGTAGTTTTAGTTCAATTTCGTGCTGATTTAGTGATGTTCTGGAGTTTCTGTTGTTCTCTAACCAATATACAGATTACAGAAATAGTAGGGAGACTGTTATTTAACTGGATCGGTGCGGGATTGAACGAAAACTAGCATTCAAAACAATAATATATATCCGTATGAGTAGATATAAGTAGGTATGTATAGTATATGTTTAATAACAGAACGGGAACATAGATGGAGTTAGGTAGCTTTCAATTTGACATAAGGTGGATGCATAATGTTGCCACGAGTGGGTTCTCTTTTCTAATATACTTAGACTTCTTTGGTAGATTTCGCCATTTATCAAAAAAATAAAATTTGCAATGAGGATCTCCTATGCTATAGCAAATTCGTCAAAACTATGCATAATGTTATTCTTTATGTTTTCCTTACTTAGGGCGCTAAAATTACCTTTCAAGAGCATTTACAATATCAAAGCAGTGTTTGAATATACGTCGATACAACAGCCATCTCTCAGCCGTTTCATTCAAGACGGCAACCACTTTTCGTGATTCTGACGTTTCTAAGCTACGGGGGACCGTTTGTGTGTTTGTCCACCCAGCCCAGGCTTCGGGTAGATTCTTTGAAAATTGTTTGTAAATTGAAAATAAATAAATAAATATCTTGGACATTGTCACACAAATTATCTAGTCACATTTAAAGTTCCAGAATCTAGCCTGGACTTGTATTATGATAACTAGACAACGATATAGCATACATATATTATATAGATACAAACATCCATGACTCGGGTACAAATATTCATATTCATAATACAAATATTTGTCCCTTACGGGATTCGAACCCGCGACCCTCGGCACAGCAGGCTATTAAGCATATACGACTATATTCCCCGAGGGGGTAGTCAGAGATATTCTGAAACCTCAGAACATCCACGTTTCACCAGTAGTACCTAAACTCTGTCCAGTGTGACGGGGAGTGAGCTCGTCGCCACATATAATGGACAGTGGGTACAATACATGCCTCTAAATTCAAGCTTGCAGGTTTCCTCACGATGTTTTCCTTCACCGAAAAGCCAGTGGTGTTACAAATCGTACATTAATTCCGAAAAACTAATTGGTACGAGTCGGCCTGGACGGGGATCGAACCATCGCCTCATGCACGGTAGGCAAGGTACTTGCCACTGGATCAAGACGGCTGTTAAACTTTTTAATCGGTAATCAAATTAACGAAAAAGATTAAAAATTTGTGTAATGTAACAATTTACCTGAAGCCAGCGTTGAGCTCCATCACAAACTTGGATATCTGCAGGGGCTTGTTGTAGTCGCCTCGGGTCACTGAGTTCACCGCCAGTCGCGACTGAAAGATTATTAACAATTAAGGCCTCCACTCATTGCAGCGATTTTATCGAGCGATAATATCGCTGTGATTTTGCGATAATTGTTTCCACTTCCAGTACATTTTGTATGGGGACGCGCGCGATCCTACACACTGTCGCGATATTATCGAGCGATAATACCGCTGCTATTTTGTTCCGACGCAATCGATTTAGTGGTGCTGCGCATGCGTGACATATCGCTCGATAATATCGCGGCAATGTGCGGAAGCCTTTATTATGTGGCTTATGTGCAAACGTAGTTCATCATACGATAGATGGCGTTGACCAGAGAGGGGTCCGAAGACGAAAAATTTAGGTTAAAAGTAAACAAAAATGCATGTCACTGAGTCAGACGTATCCGTTGACGAAATATACGCGCATATTCTGCTGCTTAATTATTATTATTATTATTTTTTTTTGTTAATTTATAACACGCTATCGGTCTGAGGACCATGAGCAGTTCTTTTGCATGTATGGATGCTGCTTACTTAAAAACACAAATTCTTACTATTTTATTTGTATTTTATTATCTGCAAGGTCGCTCGCCCCTGTCTCGTCAACGCCATCTATCGAGCCATTAGGAACTACTTTTTCTTTTTTAATGGATTTCTGAAAATCCCTCCTTGATTTCTGTAATCTAAATTCTGAAACAATTAATCTTGTGGTGTTAAAGTGGTCACTGACTGACTGGTGTCTTAAGGCGTACGCATATTTATCAGAGGCGAACGAATCGAACTTTAGAATTGGTTGTATGAAATTCTATGACACCTCGCGCTTATTCGGAGCGCGCTCAATACAAACGTACTATGGTGATATTTTCAATACTAACCAATTAAAGTCAATGAAATTTTGCAGAAACAATCTAGAAACAAATTTCTATGCGTGTATAGAGTCAGATTTTCGTTAAAATGTATAGTTTTCAAGTTACAGTGCCTCAAAGATTTCCATACAAATCTTAAATTAATCATAGCATTGAAACTGTATATTTTAACGAAAATCTGACTCCATAGAAGCATAGAGATTTGTTTCTAGATTGTTTCTGCAAAATTTCATTGACTTTAATTGGTTAGTATTGAAAATATCACCATAGTACGTTTGTATGCAGCGCGCATTTTGGCTCTCGGAATAATATTCTCTTAAACCGCGGCGAATCGGACGAATTCAAAGGAAATTCGTTTTGTTCGCCTCCTTCGGCTCCTTCGCTGCGGATAGATATGCGGTCACCCTTAAACATATAAAAAGACATACCAACTCAGTGCACAAATGAAGCAAACCAACGAGGTAGTCTTCTATGTCTAGATGGAACCCTTCTTTCTCCTCCACCGCGCTTACTGGAAGATAACAAAATTAAGCTTACAAACGGCGAAGCCAGAATTTCATTTGGGGGGCGGGGGTGAAGCCAGGGAAACTAAATAAATATAAATATAAATAAATATCTTGGACATTGTCACACAAATTATCTAGTTACATTTAAAGTTCCAGTTCCAGTTTAAATCTAGCCTGGACTTGTATTATGATAACTAGATAACGATATAGAATACACATATAGATACAAACACCCATGACTCGGATACAAATATTCATATTCACCATACAAATATTTGTCCCTTATGGGATTCGAACCCGCGACCCCCGGCACAGCAGGCAGGTTCACTACAGACTGTGCTGTCGGGCCGTCGAAACTAATAAACTAAATGAAAAGTACATGTATTTTATTCTCTTTACTTTGATGGACCGTTGCTTATGAAATTTTAGTACCTGGCCGTCTGCGCGAACTGAGATTGACGAGCGGAATTCTTTTTCATAACAAGTTGGGTCTTAAAATTATCGGGCATAGGCCTTCCACACGTTCCCACCGCTGTAACTCCTGTGAACCAGGATCAACAGCGGCGACCATTCACAACACTAGACAATGAAGTCCAGCGAGTCCGGGGGATGACTCTAATCTGTCTTGAAACCCGCAATGAATTAATCAAAGAAGATAGGAGGAGTAGGAAAAAGAAATATCGACTACCCTCCCTTGCAAGCGGGAGACAGCAATAAGAAAAAAGCATGACTATTAGAGAGCCAATTCCAGAGAACATTTATGGCAGAGTTGCACAAGAACAAGTTGGTCTACTGCAATAAAAGTAGTATAATAGCTGGCAAACATCATGGCAAAAACCATGACTTGAACACAATAATTCAGTATGTCAAGTTTTTTTTTGGAGGGCTGAATTGAAAACCATTTCGAGATAATTGTCTCAATAATCATATTTTCTATGTCAGAGATTTTAAAATGAAAGGATTACAGATATTTTTAATAAAATAACGTCGTTTTTCGGTCCGTGCAGTGACGTCACTGGCATACCTCTGAACTCCTTGGTAAACATAAAATCAACTTAAAATAACCAGCCATTAAGAAAAAATAGTTATTTGTTATGCTAGGCTGCAAAGTTGCTTTTTGGCGCGAGTACTTTTATTGAAACCTGAGCAAGCGAAGGATTCTAGGATTGAACCACGAGCGAAGCGAGTGGTTCAAATAATAGAATCCTGAGCGTTTAGCGAAGGTTTCAAAGGTACGAGACGCAGAAAAACTTTGCAGCCGAGCGAAACACACAATTTTTCACCTCACAACAGCGAGGAAAAAAAGTGAATTGCTAAAAAGAACATTTCAAAAAGTTTTTATTTTCGTGCTGGCCAGTGTCATGAAATAGTTATTAAGCATTTTCAGTGCATTGGCGGTATACAAAAATATTGAATAGACAAATTCGAATTTCAAATACTCTTTGCACGCTAGCGGATAAAATACACTTTTGCACTCAGATTTCGAACGATAAACAGAATCTTTCCGAGCTTGTGAGGTGAAAAAATACTTTCACAATGTCAGAATTTGACATTTGATGTTGCCGTATCTTTTTCCAGCACAGAGTTAGAAAGAGGAGGCAGGTTTTAATTTTTTTAAATACAGCTGTATGTAGTTTTTCTCCATGGGGTTCGAATTATTTTCTCTCCACCATTTTTGCACTTGGAGATTACAGATCAAAATAATTTAAAAATTAAATTTATATTGATAAACTCGATGAATCGCAATAAGAATGAAATAGGTGTCTTAAAATTATGTCTTCTATCCTTAAAAAATATAAAAATGAAGACCAAAAAAAACTTGACATACCGAATTGCCCCTGCCCATTGGTCAAGTTGTTTGCCGCGTAGTGTAAATGATCTCGGACCATCACTGATAGCTGGGTACGAAATAATCAAGATTTTTCTGTGACAATTATCCAAGCTGATTCCTATTTTTGAGAAAAAATTAGATCTAAAATTGCTATGTACTCATATTTAGACGAAACAGCGTCTAGTTATTGGCATTTTCGTTTCGTATCAAAATGAATAACAAATAATTGAGAAAAACAACAGAAAACAGTGAGAGAAACTATTTTCGTGTTTGTGAGTTTCTTTTTTCGTAAGTCGTAATCGGATAGGTACACATTGCGTGACATTACTAGTGCAAGCTTTGCATCTTGCTAATTACTTTTATAATTATCAACATAATATAGAGGGTGAAATTGATATCATTAGCATCCTTTTAAACTAAGAGTCTACCCATCAAACTGAACAACTTATACTACGGGAGCAAACAGATCGAAGAACAAAAAAATCTGTTGTTGCATACATTTGAGTTGAGTAGACATTGCAGTTTCGTATGGAACAGCCTACGGAACAGCAGATATTTTTTTTTGCTACTATCGGTTTTCTCCAATAGTAAAAGTTGTTCAGTTTGACGGGTAGACTCTTTAAAAGGATGCCAATGATATCAATTTCACCCTTTATTTATCAAGATAATTATCCTTCCGAACCCTGCCTCAAAGACCAATTAAGAGATCACTTACTGCCGAGCACACCAGCCACGGTGTCGTGCGAGGCGAGGATCCCCTTCTCCAGCCAGATGGTGAGTGAGATCAGGAAGCAGTAACGCTGTGTCATGAACCGCCAGTGGTCTTGGTATCTGTAATATTAATTGAATCAGGTGTTACTTTGCGGAAATCCATTACTAATAGGTAGACGACACTATTGTATCCTCCGCTTCTAAATACCTTTTTATTTTTATTTATAACTAGTGTTTTCCCGCGACTTCGTCCGCACAAATTATATACCAGATTTTAAGTCAGATCGTAAGCTATCAAACAAAAAAAGTTTCATCAAAATCGGTTCAGTAGTTTTTGCGTGATGCGCGAACAAACAAACAAACTAACAATTTTGTCAATAGATGGCGCTGCACGTCATTTAAATCGCGCTATCGAGTGTTATTTGATATGAAGTAAACCGCTACTTTTTTGTTCCTCATGATTTTACGGTTTTATAATAGTTATAAGATAAGATTAATTAATGGACTTCTTGCTGTGTTAGCACCGCATTTCCGCCAATGTCAAGTGGTTTGAGGGAGTATCTATCCAATCTCGAGGATTGTTTTTGAAACACAGCTGAGATGGATTGCGGAGCCTCGTGGCAGGCTGAAACGCGAACCGCGCGAACACCACGCGAAGGACGAGTGTTCGGGGCAAACCCTGCAACGTGACTCTTCTAAATACTTAGTAGACAAAGTTGTATTACGTTATACAATACAATACAGGGAGTATAAGACAGCCCTCCGCAAACTGAAACGGTGAAATTAGACCATCAAACCGAACAACTTTCACTATGGAACCTACCTCAGGAAACGCGAAAAAAAATCTGCTGTCCCATACAAAACTACCTGACTAAAATGTAAGGGACAGCAGATTTTTTTTTCGCGTTTCCTGAGGTAGGCTCCATAGTGAAAGTTGTTCAGTTTGATGGTCTGAGTTCACCGTTTAACACTTTCGCTGCTAAGCTCAAAACAATGACATTCGGGCAGTGCTAACACTGTGGAATGCTATACGATTCTGACTCAAGGTGTGAGTCATGAGCACTGCGGCCCATATGTCGCTGACCTACCAGGTAGGTCGTCAGTAGTTAAAGTGTTAAGTTTGCGGAGGGCTGTCCCTTACACCCTGTATAATAATTTGTACTCTACATGTGTTTCGCTCCACCAAGGCGCATCCTCAGGAGTTAGACCGACGAACGTTCGAAACCGACGCCGTTACCACACAAGGGCGTCGCCAAGAGGGGGCAGGGAGGGGCATTGTTATTTTAAACTGATAGTATGTACAGGGTGTGGCGACGGGCTCACACCCTGTCACACTGGACAAAGTTTTGTTACCACTGGTGAAACATGGATGTTCTGAGGTTTCAGAATATCTCTGACTACCCCCTCGGGGAATATAGTCGTGAGCATATGCTATGCTAATTAATCGTTTTCTAAGGAAGTGATCTTCTTATCGTGTGGGAAGCCCTGGTGTCAGAGTTTATTTAAACCGCCTTTCGGCCTCTGACGTGGTTTTTATGTATAATTCACCTATAGACCATGGAGGAAGTTGTGATGTATCTGTTACATAGTAACTCTGTGATGCAATGGTCTGCGTGTATCAAGCATATCTTACTTGAAGTAGTCCGTAGCGGGCACGGCCTCCTTTAGCCTCTTGTATCCATCACTGGCCTTCTCAAATAGCTGTCTTGCACGCGTACATGCTGGTACGACTGTAGACGTAGAAAATACATATTATTTAAATATCAACCAAGTGCTAGTCGGACTCGGATTTATGTACGATTTGTTACACCACTGGCTTTTCGGTGAAGGAAAACATCGTGAGGAAACCTGCATGCTTCAATTTCGAGGCATGTATTGTAACCCACTGTCCATTATAAGTGGCGACGGGCTCACCCCCCGTCACACTGGACAGAGTTTCGGTACTACTGGTGAAACGTGGATGTTCTGAGGTTTCAGAATATCTCTGACTACCCCCTCGGGGAATATAGTCGTGTGCATATGCTATGCTATGCTATGTAGGTAATACCGACTGCTCTGAAATGGTGAAGGAAAACAGGTGAGTAAACCTGCATACGATTAAGAAGAAATTCCGATGCGTATGTGAAGTCTACCAATCCGCATTGGGCACGCGTGGTGGACTAACGCACAAACACAGTTTTAAACTGTGTTTTAAAGTCTGAAAACCAATTATGTCTTATTTAAGGATCTGGTTGATAGGCGACCGTTCTCAATTACACGATTAGATTAAGTTTAATAGATAGAAAAAAATCCCAAAGTTACCCCTTTTGTTATGTTTTTTCAATACTATATTTCTAGTGAAATTTGTAGAATTTTGAGCTTAGAAACCCCCATGAGCAAAGATATTGATGAAAAACACGTTTTTTTGCGATCCTGCGTTCAATTGAAGCGGGGAGACGCTAGCACTTGGATAACCTGGCCTTAAGTTTCTGCGCTCCCCGCAAAGTATCACGGTCGTGAATATAAACAAGTTCTCACTTTCAGCTTCACTGTGATGAATCACTTGAAGAACTGTCGTCGCTTCGCGAGATATCTGATCTACCTCCTTGCAGATGTTCCGAATAACCTAAAAACAAAGACAAAGATTATCAACAAAATTATTGTTAATTCGCACTTTTATACTAGTTTAACATTAACAATACAGGAATAATGAGCCAATGGCCTTGTTAAACATGATTTAATACGTTATTTTTATGTAAATTAAATTAAAATCGTAAAAACCGAATCGCAATTTCGCCGACATGTTTGTATTAAATTAAGCGGGAATACCTCGCGCAATTCCTGTTCTTGATCAAGGGTCTTCTGGAATTCGCTGAATATATTCGTGATTACCGGATTTACGCTCATTTTAGCAGATTATTTCGCTGTTTTTTGGGAAAGAATTCAAAAAGAAATATTGATATTTTTTCAAATGTCACTTTTTACGCTAATAGGGGTGAGAAGAGAAAAGAGAATGAGAACTAGTGACTCGGTGAGTAACTCACCAACTAGTTCAAGTGAATGAGATTCAAAGTGTGACACACAGAGGTAAGTATACTGTATATTTTATATGTATACTCTAAGGTGACACATAAATTATTGATTTAATTCACAAGAAAGCTTAGAGATGAAAATAGTACTTACGGGCTACGGGCCGCATCTCAAGGGAAAATGCGTGCTTCGCAAAGAGTAATATAAGTATGTGCTTCGCTTTGCACACTAGAGCGGGGCATGGAGTGCGATTTTTGAATCTCATTCGGTGAGCTCTGCAGTTGAAAATGTCAAAATTACTATAGAGATACGCATCTTTCTACTACTGCTGATTTGATTTTCAAAAATACGATTCTAATACGATTCGGCCGTTTTTTTTGCGCTACGGCCCGCCCCGTTATTGTACCTTTGCAGTTCAGGAATGATAGACAAGGCTAGCTATACCATGCGCATCGAATCGAATCCGCACGGATGAAATGCCATGAATAATGACTTTGTCTTATATACTTATAATGACAAAATAATATGAATTAGGCATATAAAATGTCTTACGTGATTAAATCTTTGTACGCCTAATCAAAACTCACACGCAATAAAGTAGGTGAATACTTCGTGATATGTTTATCGCAGGCGTTTTCAGCACGTACTTTAAAAAAATCATTATAAAAAAACTGTAAGGGTACCAATTTTGAAATGTTGATCGTAGGAGGTACTAATTAGGTACTAAATCTTAGTGTACTCAGTATAATCCTACACCTTGTAGTTTCCGAGTAACAGATTTTGTCTCGCCATTTTGACGTAATAATGGCGGAGCCAGTGTTTTTGGCGAATATCTCGAAAACTATTGGGGTACCTACTTGCTATTTTTTTCAGTAAAGGTACCAAATAGTACGAATTAGGTAAGGTCAGTCAGTCAGATTTCGATATTGGTCCCATAGAGAAAGTTGTTCAGTTTGATGGTCTGATCATCCCCTTAAAATAGTTTCAGCTAATTTTGTTAGACCTTGTACTTATACTTCATATTATATGCTCTTGCATGCAATGCAACATACAAGACCGTAGGTTGAGTATTCTATAGATTTCCTGACAGCGTATACTCGAAAGGGACAGAGATATGACAAAAATGTATGAGAAATCGTGCCTTTGTTTGCCACAGTTGCAAGATTTTGTATGCAATTTCAACTGTGGCAAACAAAAATATCGCATACACAGAAAGGGACAAACGACATGGATTTTGTCGCATTCACTCTGTGTAATTAGCGTATAAGGCTGTCTCGTTTTCGT
Organism: Agonopterix heracliana; assembly: GCA_963693445.1. Lineage (NCBI taxonomy): Eukaryota > Metazoa > Arthropoda > Insecta > Lepidoptera > Depressariidae > Agonopterix > Agonopterix heracliana. The sequence continues at coordinate 3,485,076 of OY856334.1, forward strand.
GACTATTATTATTTTAATGCCTTTTCTAGTTTATTCTCTTTCTACGTACAAGACTTTAAATCATAGACGAAAAATTTGTCGCTTACGCTAGTAGACCGAATATCAGTGTAACCGGTATGAGATAGCGAATTATATGAAGTGACATCTCGGAGTCAGGTGGTTTTCCCATACAATTTATATGAAGTGACATTTTGGAGTCAGATGGCCGAAGTACAAAAAAGTGGATACGTCGATAAGAACAGCAATAAGTAGCGGTCTCCTTTTTTAACTAGAGCGAATTTGCTATGTGCATCTCTTACTGACATATGACAAGACACGTGCTTCCTTCTAGTGCCTTCTCTTTCTACGCTTTAAATAAACAATAATTTATATTTTCTTTGTTCATTTCACCGCGACTTTGTCATCCGAGAAGACAAGCAAGACACGCCTTCTGATTCACGCTTTTAACACTTTTGAGTCAAACGCGAAAACCAGTTCATTTTATATGACAATGCAATTTATTCCCTATCGTAAACGAATAAAGTTAAAAACCCTGCGGCATCAGTTGAGAATAACTTAACTGTTCACAGCAACTTGTGTCAATAGAATTTAGATTTTATTGTAGAGGAGTAAGGTGGAGTGTTGTTGGAATTTTGAATAACCGGTCAACTGGGGAAACGTGCTGTAAATGTCAAATAACTATAGCAGGGTTGCCAGAGTAGTTGAAATTATATCAATTCTGTAGTTTTAAAGAAGCAATTAGGAGACTGCTTTTAGTGAGTTTAGTGAACTTAGCATAAATGGTGAAATGTTTAGATTAGATAAAGGACCTAGGTTGGCCTGTGGGGTCTGCAGGATGCTGCACGCAAAAAGCAGCGCTATATCGCGCTGCCATGCAGCCGGATCATCATCATCATCACAGCCTGTATATAGGCTCACTGCAGAGCACAGGCGAGGCACCCTCAGGGAGGGTGTATAGGCGTTAGTCCACCACGCGTGCGCAATGCGGATTGGTAGACTTCACATACTCATCGAAATTTCTTCTTCAGCGTGTATACGCTCGCAGCGTAAAACATCGTGAGGAAACCTGTACCTATAGGTTTCCTCACGATGTTTTCCTTCACCGTTTGAGAGCAGTTATTACGTAGGTTCCTAAGTTAGAAAAACTATAAGTATTATAATGTAATCTATAGGGAAAGAGCATTCATGCCTAGAATCCTACCTACCTCAAAACAGGCGAATGTATATTAAAAACGCAGGTATTTATAAAGCTAAATAACGTTCCACTACTCTTTAAATTCCAACAAGAATCGTATTGGATAAAACTTTGGGTAGCTAATTGAAAGTAGCACCATTTTTCTGATTACCACCTGGTATCCCCAAAAACTTAACACACCGATAATGTCGCGGTGCCGCGTCGACGTATTCTAAATTCAAACTTTTTAACTTTTTAAATCAACCGAAAGGTTGACAAAGACTTTAGCTTATTCTGCCAGTTTTTTAAAATCTATTGCAAAATGGAAGAAAGTAAAAGTTTGTTTTTAATTTTCATCATTGTTTTGGCCATGGCTTGGGTCTTGGACGGCCAGACCTTGGGAGGTAAGTGAAAGGTGGTTTTATTTTATTATTACATCGACATTTTATATATTAAAACGTTGGTATGGGGACGTAAAAACACTGCATTGTACTTGGAGACGCATCGTTGCAAAAACAAAGTTTTTTTCAAATGTTAAGAGAAAGTTCGTTAGGTATTTTATCGCATGCACTCAGTTAGCAGATTGTTAATTAAGTGGTCACCTATTTTCCGGTTTTGTTAAGTGACTTTAATTAAACTGCAAAAATGTCGTTAGTGACATGTTTATTATACGTTATTATGTAGAGTCGTCATTATTATACCTACAGGAGTTCTAAGTAATCTAGAATATAATATCGATACATAGGCATTAAACTTCTTATGCACCAAGGAGATAAATCAGTGGCGTTCATCATGGGTATTGGGTGCTATATTCAATCCCGAGCGTAACGAGGGATACTAGGGTTAGCTCCCGATCCCAAGCGAAGCGAGGGAGTTAAGACTAAATCCTGAGTGCAGCGAGGGGTTCATTTCATGCTCGCCAAAGACGAAAACACATTTATTTATTTCCAAATAAGTGTACTCTACTTTTCACACCTTCCGCGAGACAAATAAAGCAATACTGGTAGGGCCTGTTTCACCACTTCCGTATAAGTTCTTAAAGCTTATTTGACAGATCATTTGACCTATTTTTATACTTAAAAAATACTTGTGTCAAACGAGCTGTCGATATCCTAACAAGAATTTATCCAAAAGTGCTGAAACAGGCCCTCATTCGCGCCTTTTTAAGTTTTGTAGTTAGATACAAATTAAGTACTTACCTATAATTAACTGCATATACCTAATCGTTAAAGTTTGAAATGGAAATTAGGTAGGTAGGTACTTAGGTAGTTGATGGTTTGTGGTTGTAATTTATAGTTTATTATTTAGCAGGGTTAGAAATGATAATTATCATTGATAATTATACGTTGATAATTATCTTAATAATTATAAAATAAACAAAAAGCTTGCGTAAGCAATGTCAGGCCATGTTGTATCTACTAGGGTGCGATTTTTGAATCTCATTCGGTGAGCTCAGCAGTTGAAAATGTCAAAATTACTATATGGAGATATGCATCTTTCTACTGCTGATTTGACTTTCAAAAATCATACTACAGAAGAGCAATTTTTGAAAGTCAAATCAGCAGTAGAAAGATGCGTAGATCCATAGTAATTTTGACATTAAACACTGCTGAGCTCACCGAATGAGATTCAAAAATCCCACTCCTGGTTGGTCCAGACCAATACGAGATATAACATAAGAGTTTATTAAAACAACAACAGCAATTTTAGAACTTTTACTCAAAATTATGAATCGGCTTGGATAATTATCAATGATAATTATCAAAGAAAATAATTATCTTGATAATTTCGAACCCTGTTATTTAGGTACTTACCTACTTAGTGATCGAGGATCAATTTGACGATAATGACAACGAAAATTAATGAATCATTAAGGGGATATAATTCGGAGCGCGCTCCATACAAACGTACTATGGTGATATTTTCAATACTAACCAATTAAAGTCAATGAAATTTTGCAGAAACAATTTGGAAACAAATTTAGTCTATGCTTGTATGGAGTCAGATTTTCAGATGGAGTTTTAATACTAGGATTAATTTAAAATTTGCATGGAAATCTTTGAGGCACTGTAACTTTAAAACAATGCATTTTAACGAAAATCTGACTTCATACGAACATAGAGATTAGTTTCTAGATTGTTTTTGCCAAAATTTCATTGGATAGTATTGAAAATATCACCAGACTACGTTTGTATGGATCGGGCCAACGAACAGTAATATAATATTCTGTTGGTCTATGCATGCAGTACAATAATGAAAAGATAAACCAGAGCGAGCGAAGCGAGCTCGAAATTTTTTTTTTTCACACTGTTGTCAGGCTAATTACCTAGTGTATATCTTTGGGCAACAATTTCCTCCCCCCCCTTGATCCGGCCGCCCTAAGCACTTGTCAATTTTGCACCTAGGAGAATACGTCCCTGGTTACGTACGCATCCTATCTACGAACAACATACATACATACATATATATTCTCACGCCTGTCTCCCACTGGGGTAGGCAGAAACAACGGAACGCCACTTGCTACGATCCTGACAAACCTCCCTAGCTTCCTCCACATTCATTAGTCCTTTCATGCATGCTCGTCGGTTTCGGGTAGATCTGACCTGGCCCTTCTTAAGCACGTCGCCAATTTGATCCGAATATGTACGTCTAGGCCGTCCCCTTCCAACATTTCCACTTACGCTTGCCTTATAGGTTGCACTCGTCAATCTGCACTCATCCATTCTTTCCATATGACCAAACCATCTCAACATACCTTTCTCTATCTTTGTCACTACATCCTCTTTCAGACCACAACGTTCTCTGATTAAACTATTTTTCAATTTGTCCATAACAGTTACACCACACATACTTCTCAATGAGCGCATTTCCACAGCGTTAATCCTACTTTCGTGCGTCTTCTGCCATATCCAAGATTCACTTCCATACATAAATGTTGGGACTAACATTGATGTATGGAAGTGAATCTTGGGTAATCTACGAACAAATAGACTTATTATTTTGTTCGTAGCATCCAATAGATATTTGGTCATCTCTATTGAATAATAAACATTTTGTAGATAACTTCAATAAAACGCCGGTTCACCTTGAGATTGAGACGAACTGCCATTTGCATAATTTAGAATTAAGTTTATTTATTCCTATAGTGATTTAACCTAGTTTTATTTAATTTAATGCCGTGGTGGTCTAGTGGCGAGTAGCCTCGCCTTGCGTGCAGGAGTCGATGGGTCGTACCTCGCCCAGTCGAATCGTTACATTGAGCAGGGGTGCGATTTTTGAATGTCATCCGTGAGTTTGAACAGTTTTTAAATCTCATACAAAAGCCTTCTTATGCATCTTTCTAATGCTGATTTGACTTTCAAAAATCGAACTCCTGAAGTATGATTTTTGAAAGTCAAATCCGCAGTAGAAAGATGCGTATCTCCATAGTAATTTTGACATTTTCAACAGCTGAGCTCAGCGAATGAGATTCAAAAATCGCACTCCTGGTATAAGAGGATACATTATGCCTTCTAGAGCGCTCTATAGAAACGAAGCTTAATTAAGTTAGTTAATTCATTTTTGAAATTAAGCGTATTTATTTTTTAGGCAGGACTAGAAATAGATACTAATCTCTGTGATACTAAATTTGTTAGATTTTCGTGGCTAAAATAAAAATATACTTGGGTACAAGTTACAATGTGTGATAAGGTAACAAAATATTCTAGTGGGTAATTAAATGGGTGGTTTAGACTTAAGACCATCAAACTGAACAACTTTCACTATGCAAGGTGTAAGGTAAGCACTCTCCCGAAAACTCAAAGGGGGAAAGTACCCATAAACTTTTTCAATGGGACCAACTATGGGAACTCAACGTAAAAATCAGCTTTCTCATACTAAAAGTGTCCCATACGAGTCGGTACTGCTGTTTTGTATGAAATAGCATTATAATTATTCTTTTTTTATCAATGTTAGCTCCATAGTGAAAGTTGTTCGTGTTGTTGTGTTGAGATTATAATCTCTTATCCACTCCTTTAAATATAGCATGTTTTGTTACACCCTGTAGGTACATAATCACGACCGCATTTCTTTTCGGTGTGCCTAGAATTTTACAAGTACCTACCTCCTACCTAGTGCCACGCCGCATAGTTTAATGTTTTCTGTAAGTATTCGCAAAGATATTAAAATAGCAATGAAAAACTAAAAAACTGGTCTTGATAAAGGTGACCTGCCTGAGCCATTCCTCGTACCGAGTCGTACCTAAGTTAGGTCTTTACGATCTGCATAGCTAGCATGCCGCAGTGATACATCACACCTTAGCACTCTTTCTATTTGCGTGCGAACGAACGAGATAAAAGACGTGATACAGCCGTATCACGTGTAGCATACTACGAGAGATGGTGATGTTAAATAGGATGTATATGTATGCAGTTAGGTGAGTGCGATTTTTGAATCTCACTCGGTGAGCTCTGCTGCTGAAACTGTCAAAATTACTATGGAGATACGCATCTTTCTACTGCAGATTTGACTTCCAAAAATCATAATTCAGGAGCGCGATTTTTTAAAGTCAAATAAGCAGTAGAAAGATGCATGAGAACGCTTTTGCATGCGATTTAAAAACCGTTCAAGCTCACCGATGACATTCAAAAATCGCACCCCTGCTGACCCTCTAACCTACGCAAATATTTGACTCTGTGGATTATTGAGACTAAAGTAAACTTTATGAAATGTAAATACAATATACTTATCAATTTCTACTCGGAATTTGTAAGAAACCTACCTGGGTACCGCAGAGAAATTACGACGCGCTCCCCTAGGCTGGGTACCTATCTCAGTCGGTGGTATAGGAATTCGAAGACAATTTCGAGCTGAATCTAAAACCATTTCGAGATAATTGTCTCAATAACAATTATTTGCTGTACTTATCTCACTTTTTCGTCACTCTTCGGACCTGTAAACTCCTTGGTAAACTAAAAATCTGTGTGAGTGTAGGTCCCTTGTATAACAAACGAAAATGTTGGACCTTGCATGCTTCACATCTTTTTAGTGTCACATTACGTCCGTCTTTTTTTCATGTCCGTGGTAGTAGGTAGGTAGGTACCTACACAGGATTCTTGTACAAATCGTTTTACCTCGTATTTAAGGGCAGCGTGTACGTAATGTAGGTATGTAGACATTGAAAGTGTACTTTAAAAAGTCACCCGACTGTAAAATGTCCCCGACCGTGACCGCTCTATTGTTTTAGGCTAATTGTTTTGTGCTCTACATAAGCTTCCATTTATTTTGAAGTCGGTCAAATGGTTAACATTCCTTAATCTGTTTTTAAAATGAACAAAACCATAATTATTACCCTCCTTCTGGCGCAGTCGGGTGATATTTTTATGTGATTGTCTCTAGATACAGACAAAAAAAACAAAAAACGATTAAGTATTCGATTTATTCCTTTACTTGCTTCTTTCCAAAATTTCATAATTCTAGGTCAATGGGAATTGGGAAGTTAGGTAGGTAATTAAATTAAATTTATTTATTCAAAGACAACAATAGCTGTATAGAATACTAGTGTTATCCCGCGACTTCGTCCGCACAAATTATATACCAGATTTTAAGTCAGATCTTATGCTATCAAACAAAAAAAAGTTTCATCAAAATCGGTTCAGCAGTTTTTGCGTGATGCGCGAACAAACAAACAAACACACAATTTTGTCATTAGATGGCGCTGCATGTCATTTAAATCGTGCTATCGTATGTCATTTGAGTTTATATGAAGTGAACCGCTACTTTTTTGTTCCTCATGATTTTACGGTTTTATAATAGTTAAGATAAGAAGATTAAAGTAGGGTAGGTACCCCATAGGTTTTGATTTGCGGGTAGCGAGGTCCTACCTACTATAAGGTTTCTGTTTTGTCAATTTGAGTTAAGGTACGGAACTCTAAAAAGAGCAAATAAACTCTGAGCATTTTCAAGTTTTATGAATGGGAATTTCCCTAGAACACCAAACACCTATCGAACTTATTATGTGAAAATCCGATTCACGCAGCACATGCATCTAGCAGTGTTAATTTTTAAAAGCTGTGTAACGCGGCAGACGATATTAAAATCGGATTATTCCGTTCTTATCGAAATACTATTCAGTTGCACTGAGCAAGTAATCACTACCTTTCAGTCGTAGATCTAGAGCAGATTGATAGACGTGTGGAAAACATTTTTACAAAAATATTGTTTTTAAATTTTTTTTTTAATAGAAGTGAATAGGTACTTACCTAAAAAAACTAAACATGTCGAAATTAAAACATCAAATGAAACCAAAAATAAACACAGGTATGGATTCGGCATTAACTACGTACCTACTTGGGGGCGCAAGTACTTAGGTACCGCAATTTAATCAAAACTTTAGATATAATTTTCCCTATAAAGCAAGACTATTTGAACGAAATTCTAATGTGATTTTAAGACATCATTCTGACAGTTTTTTACGGAATAATTAGCTAGACCATCAAACTGAACAACTTTCTTTATAGGAAAAAAAAAACGGTTGCAGTTTTGTATAGTTACCTACTTAGAGTAGGTATACAGCGCTGACCATCGGTGGTCCACTAAAGCCTCATAGAGAAAGTTGTTAAGTGATGGTTTAATCATCCCCTTAAAAACTCGTCAGATACACGCCATAATGATAAAAATTGTCTTGAGACTGAGAAATTTACAGAAAAGAGGTCCACTTTTTAAACCGATGCGATACTGTCGCGATACAGTCGCGATGCCATCGCTCTGACGGAATTCCGCATGTACGTGGCAGACGTTAATAGTTACAATAGCGATGCTGACGTGCGACTCCATAACTACGGTCGCTCGTTTGTTGCGCTATAGCGTGACTGTATAGCTTCTGTCGCACAGTGAAAATTCAAAAAGTGCGATATAGCCGCGATGCAGTTTCGCAATCATAAGGCGTAGCATGTTGCACTTGGTACAGCTATACCACGCCTTTTGTATCGTTCGTTCGCGCAAATAGAAAGTGGACGAAGGCATGATAGAGCTATATCACGCTGCCATGCTAGCCATGATGATCGCACTACTGCTTCGCTGCAAAAAGTCGTCGTTGTAGACATTTAAAAAATAATTAAAATTATTTCTCAGTCTACGTAACTTAAAAACATATTTCTATTTATTACAGGTCCAATGCACGATAAAGTGGTCGTGTGCTACGTAGCGTCGTGGGCAGTGTACCGCAAGGCACCCGGGAGCTTCGCGCTGGAAGATCTGGAGCCTTCCCTGTGTACACACCTCGTGTACTCATTCGCTGGTCTCGACGAGAGCACCTTCAGCATTAAGAGTCTTGGTAAGCTTGTAGTCTTCTTGCTTGTATTTGTATAGTGTGGCTCAAAGAGATGTCACATAATTTTTGTATAATCTTTCTGCTGTAGTGAGTGTATAAACCCCTTATTATTAGGGCATTTTATTTCATTTGCCTTCCTGCTTCGGAAGCCATCATCAGTGCCGTCTCACTTCTCTGCCAATCTATCTTATTACTGATGCTCTTCTCTTTTATTTACATAACAGTCTATGAACATGTCGTACTACCCTATTTATATAAAACAAGTTAATTTTATTTATTATTTGAATATTTTATGTAAATTTGGTTACAAAATCCAATCTGGGTCCACTTCTGGTTGACCTAAGAGTGTATTGACCTGAACAGAAGTCACTCGCGTCAGCCACAACACAAGTAGCCACTCAATTTTTTTATAATCTAGCTACCTATATACAAACACTCTCATTCTTATATAGTCCATTCTTTCTCTAGCGATCTCGCAAAGTAAATCTTTTTGTAACAAAAGAAAAGATTGATGAGTGCTAAGATGCTAACAGACTTTCGTTTGAACAATAGATTGACACACGTGGAAAGTGTGTCAACCTATCTTGTTATAGAATGACATCTTAAGACGAGAAAACACAGGGTCAATTATCAACACACACACGGTACAAATATCACTGTTGAAAAGAGCTAATTATCTAAGTATCACTAATAATCTGTATAGTAGAGCTTTGGTAGAGCTTGAAATTTCGTTCTCTGGGTTGTGGGCTCGGTGGCAAAATTGGATAACGCAATTCTCCGATTTGGAAGAGTGCGGGCTTAGTCCCGCCGAGACTTAATTTTTCAATCTTTTATTTGATTATCTTTGGAATTGGAAACTATTACCGATGTTAAGCAACGTCAGTTCTAGTCAGTCTTTGGATGGGTGACCGTTTAGTAGGCGCGCCCCCCGCGCCCCCATCTGTATCCACCACTGATTCTTGCCTGCCATCTGTGTATATCCTAATAAAAACAACCCTTTTTCAGATCCCTGGCAGGACCTTGAGAAAGACTACGGTAAAGCGGGCTACAAGCGTATAGTGGCTTTAAAAGAGCGCTACCCTCACCTGAAGGTGACCATAGCTATCGGGGGATGGAATGAGGGGTCGCTCAAATATTCCAAGATGGCCGCCACACCGGAGACAAGGGCACAGTTTATTAAGAGCGTGCTTGTGTTTTTGAAGTAAGTTTAAGCTAAAGTTTATCATTATAACGGGTTCTTACCGCGTTTTAAATATCGGGAACTCCAAAAAAAAACGCGGTAAGAACCCGTTATAATGATTAACTTTAGCTTAATTAATAACCGCGTAACTCTCAAAAATTGTGAAGTAAGTTTGTTAAACAGGGTGTAATAAAACAGCCTAGTAATTTTAAAGGGGTGCAGACCGTGAAACAACAACTTGCACTATCTTAGATCTTGCGCCCCTTCTATTTCTGTCGATTAAATATAATTAAGCGCCCCCTTGGATTTTACAGAATTAAATATTTTGCGGCCCTATGGTTGTTTTAAGCTATTAATTCGCATTTTGGCGCCCCTGTTAAAATGTTAACCTTTTTTATTTCCAATTTTCCAGTACATACAAGTTTGACGGCTTGGACCTTGATTGGGAGTACCCGTCGAGAAGGGACGGCAGGCCCGAAGACAAGGTCAACTATGTGTCTTTAGTAAAGGTAAATAAAACTAATGTATTCCTATCCCATTGACTAATATATTACGAAAGTATTTTGGTACTTATGATTTTACAACTTGATCACATTATCTCTGCACCTTGCTGGAATACGATGCCCCTCTTGCTTATTCCCTCTTCACGTCAGTACGGACTTAAGGGTATATGATTCGGAGCGCGCTCCATACAAACGTACTATGGTGATATTTTCAATACTAACCAATAAAAGTCAATGAAATTTTGCAGAAACAATCTAGATACAAATTTCTATGCTTGTATGGAGTCAGATTTTCGTTAAAATGTTTAGTTTTCATGTTATAGTGACTCAAAGATTTCCATACAAATCTTAAATTAATCCTAGCATCGAAACTGTATATTTTAACGAAAATCTGACTCTATAGAAGCATAGAGATTTGTTTCCAGATTGTTTCTGTAAAATTTCATTGACTTTAATTGGTTAGTATTAAAAATATCACCATAGTACGTTTGTATGCAGCGCACATTTTCGCTCTCGGAATAATATTCTCTCAATAATAGTGTCAATACGGTTAGCATCTTCTTAATTTGGATCACACGGTTTGACACCGTACTACGCCAGCCAGGCTGCTACATCGCCGTGATATGGTTCTAAGCTCTCTTATCTCGAATTCCACATGTAAAAGCCAGTATCGATATAAAAGGCTACCAACATCATCATCATCATCGGCATCATCAGATGGCAGGCAGAGGCCTACCCTCAAGGAGGGTGTATACCTAGGCGTTAGTCCACCACGCGTGCCCAAAGCGGATTGGTAGACTTCACAAACGCATTGGAATTTCCTCTCCAGCGAATGTAGTTTCCTTACGATGTTTTGCTTCACCGTTTTGAGAGCACTCGGTAATTACGTACATAAGTTAGAAAAACTCATTGATACATGGCATGTCATCCGTGTGGATTCGAACCTGACCCGAGGTTCCATAGCTCTCCACAACGCACCACCGACGCTCAACATATTTCTATAAATTTCCAGGAACTAAAAGAAGCCTTCCAACCCCACAACTACATCCTCACAGCAGCCCTGGGAGCCGGCAAGGAGACCATGGACGCCGCCTACGACCTCGCAAAGCTGAGTCGCTACCTCGACCTCATCCACATGATGTGCTACGACTACCACGGCACTTGGGACGGCTTAGTTGGCGCCAACGCTCCGCTCAGGGGCTCGGGGCCTGAAGATGTCCTCCATTTGGTTAGTATGTTTTAGGAATGCTCCTTACTACCTCGCCAAACTGAGCCGCCACCTCGACCATCTGAGACGCCACTTCAATAAGTTGAGTCGCCAACTCGACAATCTGAGTCGCTACCTCTACCTCATCCACATGATGTGCTACGACTACCACGGCACTTGGGACGGCTTAGTTGGTGCCAACGCTCCGCTCAGGGGCTCGGGATCTGAAGATGTCCTCCATTTGGTTCGTACTTACCTATGTCATTAAAAGTACATTTATATAAGTATATTCCTACAGATTTTCAGCTTAAAGTATCATCTTAGAGGTGCCAAAATTATTCCTAAAACAACAGGTTCCACATTTTATAAGCGAGCAATTTTGCAAGTTTCACATTTAGAATCATTTCTAAGGTCACAATACGATGAAATAAGTGCCTTTTTTATTAATATTTAAATCAATTCAAATTATTTATTTCAGATTATTACTCCCATAGCATAGCATTATGATGATAAAACTTACATACACATTTTTCCCAACAGGAATTCACAATAAAATACATGCTGTCGCACGGAGTGAGCCCGTACAAGATGGTGCTAGGTCTGCCGATGTACGGCAGGAATTTCATACTTCAGGACCCGGACACAAGGGTCATCGAGTTCGGTCGCACGCCTGCTAAAAGTCAAGGTTTCAAAGGACCTTTGACTGGTGAATTTGGATTCATGGGGTACAATGAGGTAACTATAATTTTGTTACTTTACATAGAGGTAGAGAGTGTCAAGACAAAAAAATATGTTTCCATAATATGGCCCTCTACTCCCGCCACAGGATGATCACTGGAACTGGCACCTAGCTTTTCATGTTGCTTTATTTGTGGGGCTAGTATGCTATACTCGACAAAGCGATAAAATAAGAAATCCATCATGCTCGATCATTTTGACACGCGCAAAAGGACAATGAAGGAAGCATATCAGTACTTTTCAAAGATTAAAGTTTAAATTAGCAGATTAAAAAAAAAACTTCTGGTAGGCCTAAATGCTATGCCACCCCCGAGGAAACGACAACAAAGTCTGTCTAATGAGCGATTTGTTGACAGTCATTATAATGCTAAAACCTTAACTTCCAGATCTGCATGGAGATAGCGAACAAATCGTCCGGCTGGTCGCACCACTGGCACGAGGAGTCTTCTACGCCGTACCTGAGAGATGGCGAACGAGTTATTTGTTACGACAACGCTCGTTCCATCGCTAATAAAGTCAAGTAAGTAGCCCCTGTCTTACAGAAGATCGACTTGTACTGTTTGTAATAGAATATTTAAAACAAAAGTCGAATAATTTATAAGCGCCCCCTGAATCAAAACGGTAGGTAATGCCGCGCCGGTAGCCAGTAGGTTATTACTGTTTTCGTGTGTGTTTATGATTTGTGTAATCGTTTATTATTTAAGGAAGTAAGTATCAATGTGTAAGACAGATGTCGTGACGTGAAGTACCTAGTATCGAAACAAACTAGCCAGTTTAAAATGTTGTAATTATTATTCTTGATAAGAGCAATAAATAAAAAAAAAGTACTGACGATACGGTAGCTTAGATCAGCGGTTCCCGAATGGTGTTCCGCGGAACCCTGGGGTTCCGTAAGAGGCTCTCAGGGGTTGCGCGAAAATTCATTCAATATTTCGATGTTTTTTTGCTAGATATTGTAAATAAAGTCAAACTATACTTAGAAGATGCGAACACAGGGCCTGATTAGATAGGCCTTCATATACATATATCTCTGACCACAGCAATTGTTTGTCTGTACAGAATGGCAGTAGACTACGGGCTCGGCGGTCTTATGGTATGGAGTATAGACACGGACGACTTTAAGGGAGTGTGTGGCGGCGAGCCCGATGCGTACGTCGATTTCGAGAAGAGATACAACGGGATCGCTGAAGATGCAGTCTTGCAGGAGGCCTTGAAGACTCTACAGTTGCCTGATGGTGAGTCTTTGTTAGTAGAGAAAATGTCAAAATGAGCCAAATGTGACAAATGAGCGTCTCGAATTTCTCGTTTTATCGCTTTGTCGTGCGTGGCATGCTAGCCCCACATGAGTATTATAATGTGCATTGTGTTTTTTGACAGTAGGGCGACATAATATTTTACAGGGTCTAGGTTGTTGTATTAACAGCCCTGAAATACAACTACACCCTGTAAAATATTATGTTGCTAAATCTGCATGCCCTAGTTGTTACCTGTATACGCTACTAATATTCACATCATCATCAGCCCACCCTCAGGGAATGTGTATGTATGTGTCCACCACGTGCATGTCCAATGCGGATTAGTAGACTTCAAATACGCATCACAATTTCTTTTTCAGTGTATGCAGATTTCTTCACGATGTTTTCCTTCACTGTTTGAGAGCAGTGATTGGAAGCTCTAGAGCAGTCTGTGTTACTACTACGCCTTAATAATAAAATTAAAATTTACAGCTAATCGCCTCTCCCATCGCTCTCACTACACCGTCTCGAATGGCAGACTCCACCTCCGCCTGCCAGAGCAACAATATTCTAACTACAATCTCATGAGAACCATTAACGATGCCACAACACTAGCTCTAGAAGAGAAGCGCATCACTGATGAAATGGAACGCGTCGTTAGAACGAACGAGATAGACGATAGCGGCCCGGGCGGTGCATCTATGGTCGGAAGCAGTTTGTTTATGATGTTGTGCTGTGTTTTAGTTAGTATGGTTAAGTTTTAGTGGTAATCGTTAAGCTTTTGCCAGCGACTCCGTCTGCGTTAACTTTGAAAAAGTATCCCATGTGTAAATCTAGAAAATGTTGTATCTGTCTGTCAAATGTCATCCAAATCTGTCCAGCCGTTTATGCGTGATTGAGTCATAAAGATCGTCACATACTTTCAAATTTTATGTAGAATAGTTGGTGCAAAAGCATATAATATGTTATTTATTAGCACGCGCAAAATGAATACTCGTAAAAGACCATAATCATAATCATTTATTGCTTCATGTGGTGTGGTGTACATAGATCTTATATACAGGTAATAACAGTTCGCAACATGAGCCCTGTATGTATGATCCAATAGGTATGCTTTCAATAGTCCGTGTCAAGCAATGCTACGAGCGATACAACTGTAGCGCGGCACAATTTTACGTGCTATTTCTGTGAAAGTCAAAAACATATCTTGGGTAAAATATCACTAGTTTAGTATGTCAAGTAAGTTGCTAAGTGGACGACGGACATTGTGACCGCAGACACATTGGACCAATAGACAGTCACTCTATGAGGTAAGGCACACGAGTTCACACGACAGTTAAAAACTCTGTCGTTAATTCCATACTGTGACTTCACGGTCATTACTGTCCGCGGGCAAAATCACCGTCGTCTGTGAAGCGCCTAAATCTGTGTAAAAATCTGTAGGAGGAAATCTTATAGATGAGCTCTCCCTTAATACTGTCTATCCTGTATTCATATTTATTGCAGTGTAGGTACAATAAATTGTAAAAAAAATTAAAATACAAAAACTGGAAAGATTTTGTGAGATAAAACATTTTCGATTTTGGTATGGAGATTGACAGTTTCACAATCGTCATAATAACCTTTTCATAGAAAACTAACTAGTTATCTTGTTCAAGAAAATATATTATGTGTATAAAATCTTAGCTAATATACTTACTAGTAAGAGTAGGTACCTACAGGTAAATATAGGTACTATACCTAGATATACGTAGGTGTCAAAGACTGTCTGAAAATACTCAAATCATTCCTAGAAATTTTTATTTTTACAACGAAAATTAACAACAGCTAGATAATGCAATAAAATAATGAATTATGAATATCAAATAATACACGCCAAGCATTCTTATCTAACCCCGTTATAGGGAAATTATATTTGAATTTAAGAAAAAAGAAATGATTACCTAACTTAGTAAAAACGACAAAAACCTATTTTATAAGTTTTGTTGTTATTTCTATAAAATTACAATTATTTTGTTGTAAATATTAAAGTTTGTGATACTTTTATGGTAGGTACTAACTTTATACGTTTTTAAAATATAGCTATGAAATCAAATATTATTTGTGTTTTATTTTACTAAGATTAAAAGGCAGCATTGAAAATGAAATCAACGGGGTATATTTATTTTTAACCCCATGCGAAAATTCAAACATAAAATTTTGCGCCCCCAAGAATATTTGTAATATTCTGATTGCGGCCCTGTTTTCTTAAAGCAGTAAATAAAAAGGTCAAGAAATTAAATGGGATGTGGTACTTATATGCAAAATTGAGCTTTACATAATTTTTTTTTTTTTTTATTAACCTATTTCGTCCCATTGTTGGGCAAAGGTCTCCCCCAAACTTTTCCAGCCTTCTCTATCCCGTGCCAACAGTTGCCATTCTGCTTCGTGGGCATCCAGGTCGTCGCGCCATCTTTTTCTTGGTCTGCCCCGGCCTCGGCTTCCATCATCGGGCTCCCATTGTGTCGCGATCGTTGCCCACCGCTCTATATGCATGCGACAAACATGTCCGGCCCAGTCCCACTTCAGTTTTGCGGCATTTACATAATAATAATTAATAACTAGCTAATAAAGCATAGCTATAACTCATTACTAAACTACCTTAAAATGCATAGTTTTATCAAACTGAATTTAATTGCATTTAAAAGTCCTAAAATTATACTTACAATGAAGGCTTCCGCACATTGCAGTGATATTATCGAGCGATATTATCGAGCGATATTATCGACAGCGATATCGCGACACCTTACACACTGCAGCGATTCCGCGATTCAGGTCACGCATGCGCCCTTCACTGAATGTAGTAGAAAGAGATTGCGTCAGGTTGCGATAATATCGCGGCAGTGTGTGGGATCGAGCGCGTCCCCATACAAAATGTACTGAGAACAATTATCGCAAAATCACAGCGATAATATCGCGGCAGTGTGTAGGATCGAGCGCGTCCCCATACAAAATGTACTGAGAACAATAATTATCGCAAAATCGCAGCGATAATATCGCTCGATAATATCGCTGCAATGAGCGGAGGCCTTAAAGCCATATTACATTGTGACACAAAATACTTGATAGATAGTCACTTGGTCATTCATTCTCCTTTCGTTTTATATCTTTTTTAAATAATCAGATTGTGGGGACTTGCCATAGATGTCAACACCCACAAGTTATAGCAAAGAAGTTGAAGATGGCGATACCGTCGCTCCGGGAAATATGCTCCATACAAAGACAACGTTCACCGTAAATACGTAACTCGTAACCTGGAGTGCAATTTTTGAATCTCATTCGGTGAGCTTAGCAGTTGAAAATGTCAAAATTACTCTGGAGATACGCATCTTTCTACTGCTGATTTGAATTTCAAAAATAGCACTCCTGAAGTATGATTTTTGAAAGGCTAATCAGCAGTAGAAAAATGCGTATCTCCGTAGTAATTAAGACATTTTCAACTGCTGAGCTCACCGAATGAGATTCAAAAATCGCACTCCTGCTACAAATAAGGTTCACAATCGAATACGAGACATAAATCGCGCAAGAGAAATAATCACAGAGATTCGATATATAGGTATACAAGGTCCAACTAAGAACTGTAGGACCACGGCCGGTCCCCAGTCTTCACACGTCTTCACAGTCTTCGGCCGAGATTCAGAGACGATTTGTAAGTCATAGTTCGAACTCCCGTATGTCAAAATCCATACATTTTGTTTGTTTCTTTTGAATAAATCAACACATTGTGGTCATTCCGGATTTATTTATCGTTATTTTGCCACTAGACAGAGGTCAAATTAAAATGTTCTAGGGTTGTCAGAATATTTTTATTTTTATAATTTGATTACTTCGGTATTTTAAAGAAATCGAATTCAAAAAATTAAGAGAATCGTATTTATTTTCTAAGCGATTTAAAAATACATAATATTACATTACCTAAAGATTAAAGTCAGTAAAGTTAAAGTCATCTGGTTTTGTGTTTTTATAGTAGAAAGACTGTTAATTAGTAGGTATACTGGTATAGGTACATAAGATTTGTACAAGATAACCTACAAGTTTCATTTCAAAAAGTAAAACTATTTTCATTCCAGTAAAACCGCAACTAAAAGATTGTTTCTTTATAAAGAAACTTAGTTTTACTCGTGACTTTACCCGCGTGGTTTTCCCTTTTCCATACAAACGCTTGTTTACACTTGATTCCTTAATTCTTTCTTAAAACACCCTTACGCTGTATAATAAGTAGGTATAATTATTATTTATAGGTACCTACTCCAAATTTCATGGTTCTATCTTCAGAGGTTCAGGCTGTGAGTTACCTATCTGTCAGTTAGTCCACGGACCCGTTTTATATGTAGGTACTTAGAAAAAGTATATGTCTAGAATGACACTAATATTCCGTATAAAACAAAAGGGGCTAAGTTTCATAGGTTGGTGTGCGTGAGGCGCCCTACAAATTATGTATGTGCTCGTGTATATGTATAGGGTTTATTTATGTATGTGTGCGTGTATATGTATAGGGTTTAAATGCAATTAACTATTATCCTTTTGACTCACAATTTGTAGAAACCGTCGTCGGTTTTTCCTTATTTTTGTTTACTTTGTTATTACTTGCGTAAGACGATGGGTGGTGACCCTACCACACCACTCCGGCTGCAGTTCAGAGCTGAGTGGACGTATTGTTTGTTTTAAAAGTTCCAATAAATAATTTAAATCTTAATAAAGACTTAATTTACACTTAAAAATGGAACAAAGTAAAAGTTCGTGTTTATTTGCGCTGGTTCTTCTGGCTATGACTTCGGTTTTGGATGGCCAGTCTTTAGGGGGTAAGTTCATTAGCTAAAATAAAATCATTAAATTACCGTATGCATTCTAAAGACATGTTTTTCAACCAATTTAATATGTAAATAGTTTAAGGGGATATAATTCGGAGCGCGCTCCATACAAACGTACTATGGTGATATTTTCTATACTAACCAATTAAAGTCAATGAAATTTTGCAGAAACAATCTAGAAACAAATTTCTATGCTTGTATGGAGTCAGATTTTCATTAAAATGTATAGTTTTCAAGTTACAGTGCCTCAAAGATTTCCATACAAATCTTAAATAAATCCTAGCATTGAAACTGTATATTTTAACGAAAATCAGACTCTATAGAAGCTTAGAAATTTGTTTCTAGATTGTTTCTGCAAAATGTCATTGACTTTAATTGGTTAGTTAGTATTGAAAATATCACCATAGTACGTTTGTATGCAGCGCGCATTTTCGCTCTCGGAATAATATTCTCTTAATTCCATACGTTTTGAAATACCCTTTCCTTTTGCTGGGAGAAGCTACAACTTATTATTTAAGGCTTATTTAAGGGCTTGTCCGGACAGCGATTTTTTTTCGCGCGATTTTATTTTCGCAATTCTGTAACATACGCCTCTTTTCACATAGGATGACTTCTGACAGGACTCTTAGTCATGGCACTAAGTACGAAAATTGTTTGTTTCACGCGTCTTCCTATGTTGAACGGATTATAGATGTATTCGCACATACGGAAAAAATCCGGAGCTTTGTTGCAAAACTGCGGTTTTTTTCCGCGGTATTGTGCATCACGATGGCGGGATCAAATCTTCTATTCAAAATTTGGCATATCTGTAACGTAGTACCTACTCCATTCAACTGTCCCATATATTTTGGTCGTGTAGGATTGCAGCTTTGTATGGAACAACCATTTTTTTTTAATCTTGATGTTGGTCCCATAAATATTTTCAGTTCGATGGTCTGATCAACCCCTTAAAATCCACTGCATGACGGGCAGTGTTGCGCGTAATTGATTAGGTACATTTCGTACTTTAATTAATAATTGAACGAAAGTAATTAAGGATGTTTTCTCCTCGACGCGTTTGAAAGCTGGCATTATCCTCACCCTATACAAGGTGTTACAAAACTACAAATAAACATTTAAGGGGGTGGTGTAGACCATCAAACTGAACAACTTTCACTATGGAACCAATACCGAAATCGCGAAAAAAAATAATTATGTTCTATACTCTACAAATCGACTAGAGCTAAAATATGTAGGTATAGGATTTAAAAAAAAAAAATTCCCGATTTCGATGTTGGTCCCATAGAGAAAGTTGTTCAGTTTGACGGTCTAAACAACCCCCTTATGAGATTCAAAAATTTATTGTTACTTATGAAACACCCTGTATAAAAGAATGTAATAAATATTATACCGCAGTCGTAAAGCTCGCTGGACCCTTGTAACAGAGTTAAAAATATACCTTTTCTTATAAAAAGCGAAAATATTTGGTCAGGATAATGACAGCGTTCAAACGCTGAGGAGTAACACCCTTGAATTACTTGTAATTAATTGAATTATTAGTAATTAAAATAATACAACTAATTTTGTAAGGCTCTCCTATAAAACTGACGCAGATACTTTTGATAAGAAATAAAAAACAAACCAAAAAAGTTAATGAGAAATTACTTTTAAATAATTATTAGTAATTTTTAATTAAAGTCTACAATTAGAATTAGTAATTGTTATTCGTATTTTGCCCAACACTGGTATCTACTATGTTACCGATAAGATACATTTTGAATCGAGGATTTTGATCCTGCCGTCTTGATGCTCACACTCTATCAATGGAACACACAACAAAGCAAGCCGCGCGCCGCCGCCGCCGGCCGCTTTCACGCACACATACGCAACCGTATTGAGTGAACTCTACAGTCATGATACCTACTTGATACTTGAATTTTTTTTTTGTAAACGTCTACTTGGGTAAGTACTTTTTTGGTAAAGTAATTTATTTATCATTTAAATCTAAACTATAATAAAACTGTAACTGAAGTGTGTCTGTACGCACGGCGACAGATCAATCTACCCTTAGTTGGACCTTATGTCCATAAACATAGAGTTCAACAATGGGTAGGTTGATCTGTCGCCGTGTGTACATTGAAGATATTTACAAAAAAAAAGATTACGATATGGTTTTTAGGTATCCCTGACTCGAAATCAACCTTTTTTAGAAATTTTGTCTGTCTGTTTGTTTGTTTGTTTGTTCGCGCATCACGCAAAAACTACTGAACCGATTTTGATAAAACTTGTTTTGTTTGATAGTTTATGATCTGACATAAAATCTGGTATACAGGGTGTAAGTGACAGCCTAGCAAATACTGAAACGATGAACTGAGGCCATCAAACTGAACAACTTCCACTTTATGCTTTCCTCAGGAGACGCGAAAAAAATCAGCTGTCCCATACATTTCAGTCGGGTAGGTACAGCAGTTTTGTATGGGACAGCAGATTGTTTTTTCGCGTCTCCTGAGGAAAGCTCATAGTGGAAGTTTTTCAGTTTGATGGTCTCAGTTCACCGTTTCAGTATTTGCTAGGCTGTCACTTACACCCTGTACAATTTGTGCGGACGAAGTCGCGGGTAAACACTAGTAGGTACTAAAATGCAACATAAATAAACATAGAACGTTGACTTTTAGTGTTAATCCCTGATTTTAATTGATAAATCAACAATTTTTTTTTGGCTTTTGTTTGTGCTCGAACTTCACGTAAAATCAACTGAACCAATGTTATACCTACAAGGTGAAAAATTAAACAATCAGGGTATTTTAATTAATAGTTTACGTTTTATGTTAATTTAAGTTAAATTTTAATACTTATTCGAAATGATTAATAAATTACTTTTCCAAAAAAAGTACTTAAAATAGTTACAAAAAAAAATTACAAGTATCAAGTTGTCTTGTTCACTGTTACTTGCCAGCTAGAGGTGAACGACCAAACATGCGATTTTTTCCGGCAGTGCGGCTAGGCTACTTTCTGGCTCCGGAAAATAATTCGCGCGAATTTATTTCGCGCGATTAAAATTCGCTATGCGGACAAGCCCTAAGGCCTCCGCTCATTGCAGCGATTTTATCGAGCTATAATATCTCTGCGATTTTGCGATAATTGTTTCCAGTACCTACATTTTGTATGGGGACGCGCGCTATCCTACATACTGCCGCGATATTATCAAGCGATAATATCGCTGCGATTTTGCGATAATTGTTCTCAGTACATTTTGTATGGGGACGCGCTCGATCCCACACACTGCCGCGATATTATCGCAACTCTTTCGACTAAATTCAGTGGTGGGGCGCATGCGTGACGCGAATCGCGGAATCGCTGTTGTGTGTAAGGTGTCGCGATATCGCTGTCGATAATATCGCTCGATAAAATCGCTCGATAATATCGCTGTAATGTGCGGAGGCCTTTATTCTTAGGAAAATTTACATCATTGATTGCATAGCACATAATAACTGCATGTAAGCTAATTACAAAAATATCTACCTATAAAATTTTGGACTTTGCATGTGGCCTGAAATATAAAATGAGAATAGGTAGGTATTTTCATTTTTTATTATAAGTAATTACTTATAACAATATTCTTCAATCAATCATAATCTTTATTTGTGACACACAGGTATTAATGTTGTTGTAGGTACCTACTTAAAAAATAATATGAAAGTCTCAAACGGTATTATAGTTTCTGATTACCCCGAAAGGATTTAATTCGTGTGTTTATGTATGGGTGTGTTACTATGTACCTAAAGCCTGACCAGAAATATAAAAAACCTGGTTTGGGTTTTCCAAGTACAAATATTAATTGGTTCCAATAATCAGAACTTTGTATTTTTAACTGTGACAGTAAAACTTTTATTTTTATGGCCGCTCCACATTCACGCGTTCGCGCGCGAATTTCACGCGCGAACGCGCGAATACGTGAATGTGGAGCCGATTCGCATATTTTTCGCGGGTTCGCGCCTTGTTAAACACTTTTTGTCGGTTTTTGGCCCGCGTCAAAGAGCCTGCGAACGCGCGAAAGCTGCGTAGTGATAACACTGCGAATGTGGAGCCAAGAAGAGTTCACGCGCGATTCGCGCCGCGATTTGAGCCGTGATTCGAGCCGCGATTCGCACTGTGAATGTGGAGCGGCCTTTTAGTATTTTCTGCAACATGACGAGGTTTTTTATTTTTCTGGTCGGGCATGTTTATTTAATTTTTTAAAACAAAACCTGCTTTTTGAAGGCGCTACGATCAATTTTAACATTTATTGGACAATGTTTTAAGTAAAAAGATTAGTTCCAATGATTTTCCGCAACATGGCAAGATGTTTTATTTATCTGGAGTGCGATTTTTGAATCTCATTCGGTGAGCTCAGTTGTTAAAAATGTCAAAATACCTACGGAGATACGCATCTTTTTACTGCTGATTTGACTTTAAAAAATCGCTCTCCTGTAGTATTATTTTTGAAAGTCAACTCAGCAGTAGTAAGATGCGTATCTCCATAGTAATTTTGACATTTTCAACTGCTGAGCTCACCGAATGAGATTCAAAAATCGCACTCCTGGTAAGACTGAATTTGAACCTAAGCCATTCAGGATGGCAATATATTATTGGCTACTACACTAGATAACGAGCACTGCAGTGAGATTTTGGAAAATCATACGTGCGGTTCTGCAGTAGAAAATGTCAGAATTACTATGGAGATTATGCATCTTTCTACTGCCGAACCGCTCGTATGATTTTCAAAAATCGCACTGCTGGATAATATTTCTTATTCGATGAGATAAACAACCAAAATCAGTAGGTATGAATATCATGCTTCTTAATGTCATTTAAATCACAATTTAATAACAGGTTTATCAGCTTATTCTTAAACGAATTCATTTTATATGTCGTTATAAGGAAATTAGAGAAGGAAAAAATCCAAACCTGATTTGAGATTCAAATAAGGAAAAAGTCTTAGATTATCAAGATAGACAGTCAAAGCTACGAAAGCGTCGAAAAAAATAGGAACCAGTACTGGTTCCAAAACCCTATACATATACACGCACACATACATAATTTGTATGGCGCCTCACGCACACCAACCTAAGAAAGTTAGTCCCTTTTGTTTTATACGGAACAAGTGTGAGGCTCATTCTAAACATATACTTTTTCTAAGGAAAAAGTGTAAGTATTTTAATTTATTGGACATTTAATTTGTGGCTTCAATAACACGTTATTTTTGTCGTAGCGAATAATTGTTTTGGGTCGCCAAAAGGTGGATGCCCTAATAATGAGATCAGTGATGTAACCAGGTACACTATAATTATTATGCGAGGACCTTGTTAAAATATGGGGCCCTCGGCAACTCGGTATCTCTCAACCAAGATTCTATTTACAATATTATTACTACATCCTCAGTCCTTATTATCACACAATATTGCTACATCATCACTACATAGTATAAAACAAAGTCGCTTCCCGCTGTCTGTCTGTCTGTCCCTGTGTATGCTTAGATCTTTAAAACTACGCAACGGATTTTGATGCTGATTTTTTTAATAGATAGAGTGATTAAAGATTATGCAGGCGAAAGGCTAGCCAACTCTCACCACTCGAAACGTCATTACATCCTGAAACTTAAATTGCTAAATGTTGTTGTCAGCATCTGACTATAAATTTGCCTTTTGAAATCCGACTGTTGTTTAGCTACAATATCCTCTGTGGTTTAGCTGTAAGTTCTCCAAAAAGGAAATAAATAAATGTACGTTGAAGATATATTTGTCTCGCGGAGATGCACCTGACGGCCTTTTTTATCTTTAAGTTGGTTTTTATTTCTATATTCTTGTTGTTTTCATTTCTTCCATATTATATTATAAATTGTTTTTTCTTATTACCATGTATTTAGTTAAGAGAATGATTATTAAAATCTGCAAATAAATAAATTAAATAAATAAATAATAATAATAAATGTGAGCATTGTTACAACTAGTTGCTAGTTGTAGCAATGTTTCTGACCATCCCGAAAGGGATTACGGTCGTGAGTTTGTATATACAGGGTGTTAAGGTAAACAGTTGCATTAGATACTTTACGGGGTGATTGCACTCAGTATACTGAACAACTTTCCCTAAGAAACATAGGAAATTCACATTTCTTTTTTGACTTTTCATACAATCGTTCGATCAGCTGATTGCATTTAAGTAGTACCTACGGGAAGTCCAAAAATTTTATTGGGAATTTCCTATACGTTTCTTATGGAAAGTTGTTCGATATCATGGGTACAATTACTCCTTTTTTAAAGTACCTAATGCAACTGTTTACCTTTTTTAACCGACTTCAACAAAAGGATGAGGTTCTCAATTCGACCCGTATGTTTTTTTTTTTTTTTTTTATGTCACCTTGGCAAGGATTGACCATTAGGTAGTTACTTATTACGTTCTTAATCACCACAGGTCCAGCACACGGTAAAGTGGTAGTATGCTACATGGCTTCGTGGGCGGTGCATCGAAAACCACCTGCGACCTTCACCTTAGATGACCTGAATCCAGCCCTGTGCACACACTTGATATACTCCTTCGCCGGCATCAGTGAGAATACAAATGGCATCATCAGTCTAGGTAATTTTATTAAGCTAATTGGCAATTTTATTTAGCTATTTGACAGGCACGTATCCAGGGGGGGGGATAGGTGGGATTTATCCCCCTCCGAAATCCGAATTTTTGTATGGAAAAGTGATTTCAGCACCTACTTTTTCATTGTTTTTCTATGAATATCCCCCCCCCCCCCCCGAAACCAAAGTCTGTATACGTGCTTGCTATTTGACTAAAGTCTCTGACACCATAAAGGTGGTTGTAATAGTGATATAAAACGATTGCGTAATTGGCAATTATTGGCATTTAACGATTAATCGAAATCTTCGAATCATCATCGAAGCCTGTAAACGTCCACTGCAGGACACAGGCCTACCCTCGCGAACACAATGCGGATTGGTAGACTTCACATACACAACGGAATATCTTCTTCAGCAGGTTCCCTCACGATGTTTTCCTTCACCGTTTGAGAGCAGCCGGTATATAATTAATTACATACGACGATCACTCTTGACATAAAAACTGGAAATCAACTAACCTATCAGTCAATTATAAAATAATTGGAACCCTTTCAAATAGATCCCTGGGAAGACTTAGAGAATGGCCATGGAAAAGCAAGCTACAAGCGCGCTGTAGCCCTGAAGAGGAACTACCCGCATCTGAAGGTGACCATCTCCATCGGCGGGTGGAACGAGGGGTCCC
The DNA here is from genome assembly GCA_963693445.1 of Agonopterix heracliana. NCBI lineage: Eukaryota > Metazoa > Arthropoda > Insecta > Lepidoptera > Depressariidae > Agonopterix > Agonopterix heracliana. Next base: position 3,510,541 of record OY856334.1, read on the forward strand.
TCAAATTTTCCAATATGGCTGCCGCGCCAGAGACAAGAGAGAAATTTGTTAAGAGCGTGCTTGCGTTTTTGGAGTGAGCTTTTTAATCATAATTTTTTTAGTACTGAGAAGAGATGTTTAAAATCACGACAGCACTCTTTTCGCATGTTGGTCAGAAACATTGTTATAGCAACCTGTTAAGATTAACAATTTTGCTGTAATTATCACACGAATACAGAATTCAATGAAAAAATGGTGGGCGCAAAATAAAAAATATTGCGCCCCAATTATTTTTTACATTTATTTTTAACCTATAATTTTATTTCTTACAGTTTTTGAGAGTTACGCGGTTATTATTTAATCTAGAATTAAACATTTTAAAGGGTTCTTACCGCTATAATTTTATTATTTAAATAAAATACCTACTTAGAAATATTACGTATTATAATAATAATTATTATTTATAAAATTCCAGAACTCACAAGTTTGATGGCTTGGACATCGATTGGGAATATCCAACGACGAGAGATGGCAAGCCAGAAGATAAAGCCAATTTTGTCACTTTAGTCAAGGTAATTACAATATCATCATCATCATCATCATCATCATCATCATCGTCATCATCATCGTCATCATCATCTTATAGCATTCGCATCGTCCACTGCACATACGCCAAGACGCACCACAAAATTGTTTTCAGCTGTCTCGTCTAATCGATAATAGCAAGCAACATGCAATAATAAAATAATAATGCATAATAAATAATAATAAATAATTTGCATAATAAAAATTTGTATTTAAGTTTCTGGAATAAATAAATAACACCTATAATTTACGATAAACAGCAACATGCATGCGTCAATCTTCTCGTACTTCATTAGGTTATGTTATGGGCCCATAGTGGGGGTTTCTACAAATTCTTACCCTGGGATAACAAAGGTGACAACTTTCTAAAGTAGGTATTGTAGCGGGTAGCTAACTCTACTCTCATTAACGTTTTAATAGCTCAGAGAAGATAGGCTTTTAGAAACACGTGACTTTTAACCTGTAGGTAGGACTTCGATTGGAACTAGACGCAATCTGTGACAATTTTCAAAATATTTATATTTTATCTTTTCCAGGAACTAAAAGAGGCGTTTGCACCTCACAATTACCTCTTAACAGCAGCTTTTGCCGCCGGCAAGCACAACATAAAGGCCGCCTACAACCTCGCGGAATTAAGTCCGTACCTGGACTTTATCCACATGCTATGCTACGATTACCACGGTGCTTGGGATGGCGTCGTCGGAGCCAATGCTCCGCTTAAAGCCATAAACAAAGATGATGTGTTGAACCTGGTTCGTACTTACACCAAATTACCTAACCATTTAAGAATAGAAGCGCATACTGGACACTTCACTGTCACTTCATACAAAATGTGCTCGCACTGAACAGAGAGGTAAGCGTACGATACTGAGGGCGTACGAATGAGAGAAGACTTCCCTTCCCTAATGTCGTCTTCCAATGAGGGTCACTTAATAAAAAAAGTTCTACTATGCCAAAGAACGCCTCAGTAATGTTCACGATAAAAGATACTCTGTCCCATTGAGGTACTAAAGGACATCCAGACTGAATTGTTTGTAACATTGATACAGGCGAAATGGCATATTATGCTTTACTTAGCATGTGCATTTGCTCAATGCTCTGTCCATGCAAAATACCTGTCTAAAGCGAAAGAAACTGTCTTTGACAGGAATACACAGTAAAATACATGCTGTACCATGGAGTGAACCCGAAAAAGATGGTTCTAGGCGTCCCGACCTACGGGAGGTCATTCATCCTTCAGGACCCGGAGACCAATGTCATTGAGTACGGGATAACGCCGACAAAACCTGACGGGTTTGAAGGTCCCTTCACAAATGATCCAGGATTTGTTGGATACAATGAGGTATGATCAACTGCTTTATTGACAGCAAATCGCCTACTGTAAATTATATGTTACACTTTATGATTCATAGATCTTTATAGTTAGCGAATATTGATACATGTGTCGTGTCGCCAGACTGGGAAATCATACGGGTTAAACAGAAAAAGATAATTGGTAAGAATATTAGTACACCAACATCAATTACCTAAATTTAAATCCATAATTCGAAGACCAATTTACGACGTACCTATAGTTCATAATAAATAATAATAGGTACACAATTATTTCAAGTATTATCTTATACTAGTCGTCGAATTATGAATCCCAGTATAGCACTATATACATATAATAAATAGGTACTAAATAATTATGATTATTAATGACGCCAGGCAATCGCCAATTGGCATAACGACTTGAGGCGTAAAACAAAAATGACTAGTCTTGGGATAGAAGGTACAGTATACTTTTTATTACGATTGGATTAGTACAATGGGCTAGGCTCATGTTTCTTTTATTTACAACAGATCTGCTTGCTGAAAGCAGACAAAACATCAAAATGGACCCAACACTGGAACGAGCAAACTTTAACGCCGTACATCCGAGATGGAGAAAAAGTGATTACTTACGACAACGCTCGTTCTATTGCTAATAAAGTGAAGTAAGTTTTGTTTTTTGATCATCATTGCGTGTCTGTTGGAAAAACCCTTTCAGGCATCGTGAATATCACTGATACCCACACCATAGTGCTAGTATTAGAAAGAGAATATTATGGTACTACATACAGGACGGGCAGTCCCTGACCCCGACCAATTTTGATCTCACCCGCTCTTGGAATATTATATATAGTCCTGCCTAACTTGCACTCACTCGCATCGCACGTGCATACCTGTTTTCAGTGCAAGCTCTAAGGATGAGATTCAAAGAGATTAATTTTGAGTTCGAACTCTCGTATCTATGTCGAAATCCATATCTACATTTCCTACCCATTCAAAGAATCTCCGGCTAATTATGACACTATAACATAAACAAATCATTATTTCAGACTGGCTGTAGACTACGGTCTAGCAGGAGTAATGGTGAGATACATAGACACGGATGACTTCAAGGGAGAATGTAGAGGCGAGCACGATGCCTACCTGGACTTCCAGCGACGATACAACCTGGATCTCTTGGCTGATGACAACCCGGTGCTGTCGGAGGCTCTGGAGATATTACAGTTGCCTGATGGTATGTTATTTTGTAACCTAGTTTAATTTTATGACAATTTTCCAGCTTGATTAGTCCCTTCAACCTCATCCTGTGCGTGTGTATAAGGTAACTAAAGGATTCGGATCATTGGGCTCTTGACAGCAGAGGTCGTGGGTTCTATTACCAAGGAGGACATCTAGTTATATGTCACATTATGCGTTTTTCCCCAGATGGTTAGGACATTGCAGGCTGAATCACCTGATTATCTGAGAAGAAAAATGATTCCGTGCTTCGGATGGCACGTTAAGCCGTTGGTCTCGGCTACTATAGTGAGCGTTACATAAAAACCACGTCAGAGGCCGTAAGGTGGTCTTAAAAAACTCTGACACCAGGGCTTGCTATCTTCAGGGATAGATATCTTCTGTCATGTTTTTGTGGGCCAAATGCTATAATTTTTCGACCACTTGACACGTAATTTTATTCTGAAACATTCAGGAAAGAAAACGTGCAGGATGGCATTGCATTTCATGTGCCCAAGTGGCGATAGGTAACAATGTGTAAGAAAGTTGAATGAATGAATCAATGAAATATACTTTATTTACACCAAAAGCAAAATACAATACACAATAGGAAACAAACTGATTACTGAAAGCTTTTCCTTTTTATCTACTACAACCACGGGAAGAAATAGGAAAGGTTACTTCCATGCCGGGACTACACGGCTAAGCATAAAAGTCCATCATCTAAGAAGTTTATAAACATAAACCTAAATAAAATTTCAGGTCACAGCCCTATAGCTCATTACACAGTATTAGACGGAAAACTGCAGCTTCGTCTACCGGAACGTCTCTATTCCAACTACAACCTGATGAGAACCATCAACGATGCGATGACCCTAGCTCTGGAAGAGAAGCGCATTACTGACGAACTGGAAGTCGCACTGAAGAAATTGAAAATACCAGTAAAGGCTCAATAAAAAACTCCATTAAAAACTAGGTAGCACGAAAACTATGAGTGAATTCACAATACAATAATAAAGATGATGTGCCTACAATACGGTAGACTGTTATTTGTCAGTGGAAACCAATTAATCTATGGTGGAAACCATAGCGCTCGAACCGAAGAGTAGGCAATAATTTTAAGGCTACGGCCTAATTCATAAACTTGAAGTAATATTAATTTTATGGCCTAGTTACTCTACTGTTTCATCAGTTAACCTATGTCTACGATATGTCTACGGCAAAATGAATGCCAATAACACAATTAAAACTTGGCTATACCCAATAAATACAAAGTTATGTTTGCCAAACACAAACAAACTCTAAAATCATTGCAGTCCTAAATGAAAAATGTCGAAACAAAATACTTACATGTTGTTTTGCGTTTCTATTCATAAATATTAATTTAAGAAAATGAAGTCTGTTTTAATAGATTTCGTAATCGAATTTTCCCTATTTCTTTCTTTTGTTAACACGTAAAACTAGATGTTTGAATAATAAAAAATTATAATGTCTGTATCGTATTGGTAGGTAGGTGCTTTATGCATTTATTAAATTAAGACAAAACTATAATTATGCAAAATATTATGTACAAATAAATAATCGGATTTACATGAAATACAAATAAATAATTTCAATTAATACTGAGAATTAAATTAAAACGGTTTAATTTACAAGTCTTCGTATGGAGATCCACATCTTACGTTGTAGAAATGATCGCATACCTGAGAACATAAACGTTTCATCGTTAATGTTTACATGTTAAGTACATTAAATAAAACAGCATCTAAATCGATCTAGTTGTTTTGGCGCTAGGTGGACGCAATACATAAACACACGACACCCTTCCAGGGTGGTCAGAAATATTGCTAAAATCACCAACTTTCTGTTTAAGAAGTTAGTGCAGACAGAATAATTACTGGGATAGTAAACAAAAGTTGGAATCGGTGGTCAAAATAATACCTGTTTTAAAGTGTTTTCTATAACAAAAATATTTTTATAGGAAGTGATGAAATTAAATGTTTCAGAATTATGTCACGTAATATTTTTTTAGCGCCCCCCAGTAACGAACTGATTTCATCTCTGGACTTTCAATGACAGGTGAGTTAAAAAATGGTGATGTTATTTACCTGGAACTGTTCATTGAAGAGCGTTCCATTGCCGCACAGGTCTGTGCTGACGAGATGCTGCCGCCAGCAGAAATGGTAGGCCTGAGAACAAGAACTTCATTACTTTTTGCCGCCCCCTTGAAAGTGAAGTGATTTTCTTTAAAAAAAAAATAGGGAAAAGATGATCAAAAATGCCAACACATCTTATTTAATTATTTACGAATCATTTTCGTGGTCTCACATGGCTGTATGGGCTCCAACGTTTGGCGTTTAAAAAACGGCAGGCACAGTTTTGACATGATTTTGACATGATCTCGCATTCTTCTGAATAGAGCGATGAATATGCTATCTGTTGAGTTTTATTAGGAAGTATTAAATTTAAAAAAGAAACGAAAAATGCTCAAAAAGTCTAAAGAGCTATGATGTTTATGCATAATTTGAAATGATATACTTCATTCCAAATAGGGACGAAAAGATAATCCGATTCCTAATTAGCAAATAATAATAAGATAGTTGGACACATTTTGTATGAAAGATATCGCTCATCTAGTACTACAAAGACGTAATTGCCACAAATGCAAATATGAGTTAATGATGCCAGAATGTTCCAAAATGTTCAATAAGTATGGTGTTACAAAGTCGTTTTTATTGTTCAACAAAAGAGCGTAAGACAGCGCCACTGTCTTTGTTGCACCCGGTACAAAAATTGACTCGCCCTGAGTGTAACAACCCCACATTGGTCAGTTGCGTAGGACGCTCTGTAAAATGACAGTTACGTCTTTGTAGTACTAGATGAGCGATATGTCAAAATATCTGTCTAATAAGCTAACAAGAACTTACTAAGAAGTGGTGAAACAGGCCCTAAGTAATTTATATTTATCAGAAAGATATACTATCCGACATTATCTCGGACATTACATTAAAGTGAGAGGAAGTGTTTCAAATCTCTGTTTCTGTAATTCAAAACAGCCATAAATCTTCGATGCTATTTGGAATGGAGTATACCTGCCTAGGAACAAAATAGTCTAGCATTATAAGGGTTGAACTACACATGGCCGCACGCGATCGCACTTTTCCGTCGCTCCATCCTTTTCTATCACTCAGAAACGTCATTTGCTAGAGCATATAAAGATAGACGGAACGCGATCACCTGCGGCGTGCGATCGCACGCGATCGCGTTCCGTCTATCTTATATGCTCTAGCGATAATTACCTGACAACCAGATTCTACATCAGCGTAGTATCCCCTAGGACGTCCAGCGCAGGTGAACTGAGTTGGGGGTGGGTGAGCGAACACGGGGTGTAGTGGGGGGTCGTGGGGTAGGTGCAGCTCGTGGTAGTACGCGAACGTCGCTGGGTGCTGGCTTAGGGCTGTTGCTAGGGCTGAAAGGCAAACGATTTAATATTCATTAGGTTTTACAATAATTATACCGGTTGATTTTTTTTACCCTTCCGAAACATTCAGGGGTGGTTCAGACCATCAAACTGAACAACTTTTACTATGGAAGCAACCCTGAATTGGGAAAAAAAAATCGGCTGTCTCATACATTTGAGTCTAGCAGGCATTGCAATTTACGAGTGGTATGGAACAGCTGTTTTTTTGCGTTTTCAGGTTTGGTCCTATAATAAAAGTTGTTCAGTTTGATGGTCTGAAACAAACCTGAATGTTTCGGAACGATAAATAAAATCTTCCGGTGTAGGGTGATGAAAGTTGTTTTAGTGGATGATCAAACCGTCAAACTGAACTACTTTCTCTTTGGGTGTTTTGTACAGGGTATAAGAAAAAGTATCATTAACATTTGAACCAGGTGGGTTCTCTACCCATCAAACGGAACAACTTTTACTATTTTAAATATTATTGATTTTTACCTAAACATGTTACAGCCATGTTGTGCTATTTTGTTGTTTTATTTCTTTTATTTTTTTGTTTTGATTTTTGTTGAACTTTTACTATAGGAGCAAACCTTCACGCAAATACAGGGTCTAAGGGACAGCCCTCCGCAGATTGAAACGGTGAACTCAAACCATCAAACCGAACAACTTTCACTATCGGACCAAAATGAAATTACTTCATACAAACAAACATACAAACCTACTCGACCGAAATTATGGGACAACAGTTTTTTTTTTCGCGGTTTAGATATTTTCCCATGTAGAAAGTTGTTCAGTTTGATGAAATAGTTTCAGCTAATTTTGTTAGACCTTATATAGGTATTTCATAACTACAGGTGTATAAAAAAGGCGTAGTAGAGTAAAAATAAGATATACCTACTTAGTATCTCTGCTGATGTCAGCATTTGAAAATAGTTTAAAACTTTAGGTAGGTACAAAAATTAACAACAAAAATTTTACATCTCAAGTTTACTTCAAGTAATTAGTACCTTTATAAAAGCTTTTCTATTGGTTAAAAAAAATGGTTTCTATTAAAAAACCAAATTAAAAACAAAAAACATACCCAAACAAAAAATTGCAACAAGTTTCAACATTTTGAAATAAAAAAATTAATTTAAACAAATTAAAATTAAAATTCAACACTTAATAATTAAAATAAATAAATAAATAATAAAATCAACGCGTGCGTAGGTCGATGGCCAGCGCACACCACGCGATTAACTATACTAATACTAAATCACCTGTAATAATCCCGTTCGAATTTAGAATGTGATCTATAGATCCGCGGTCGGCGCTATGCAAAAGTAGACAAGACATAAAATGGTGAGGGTCGCGCTAACTCAGGCAAAAGCTAAAGTCTACATCGACACATATTTTTTCACTATTTCACTTTAAAGTTTTTATGATTGCATAGCATAACATAATATGCTCATGACTGTATTCCCCAAGGTGCAGACCATCAAACTGGACAACTTTTACAATGGGAGCCATTGGGAGCATATACCTACCTGGAATAGCAAAAAAATCTGCTGTTCAAAAGAAAACTGCAATCATACGCATCATACGCAAACGAGCCGCCTCCCTGCTGCGCAGGGTACGGGGCAGCACCAACAGCCTCCTCGAACCCATTGCAGAGCGGTTCCAGTGTCCCATCATTGGGCATTGGAATAGCCTGCATAGGGCCGCTAGGCCCCCTCTTGTTAATATTAAATAAATCTAGAATGTTTTGTCACTAACGTATATCTTAAGTCATTGTTACTAACACCTCTATGGATCTATGATCTGATGCAAAATAAATGAATTGAAATTAAAAAAAAAATCCTACTCAAGCCAAATGTATGAAACAGCAGATTTTTTTACGAATTCAGGTTTCAGAAACCCCCTTGGGGAATACAGTCATGAGCATATGCTATGCTATGCTATGCAATCATAAAAACTTTAAAACTGCACTTCCTATTAAATACTGCATAACATCATCCACAATGAGTAAAGCATACTTTTCGCACGGGTCGAACTCGCAAGGTCGATACGATACGTAACCTTGCCGCGTGCCATCGTATCGTATGTGTATCGATTTGTGACATGCTATTTATGTACCTGTAGGCGTGTAGGTACTGACCACAACATGTGCCATGTGGGCGCCATTTACCTACAGGGTGCTACGCTAATGAGCGTTATTTTTTTTTAAGTATAACTTCTTTACGCAAGCTCGACTTGGGGAGTAAGCTGGTAAATGTGTGACGAGAGCGTTACAAAAAGTGTTCGGGCGAGGCGAACGGAAATGACGTAGTGATGTATTAGTACCTCCTTGCTAATAGCATCGAGTTTTCGAACGAAGATTGTATACCTAAATGACTTTCGCTGTCATGTGATTGCCAAAATATTTTATAAGAATTCTAATTTCAGGGAGTTTTTGGCGGGCTTTGGTAGCTGACGTTTGGAGTGCTCATATTTCATCGAATTTTTATTGTTTATAGTGAGTTTTGGTTCGTAAAATTGGTGTTGTTTTGCGTAACAAAGTGTCGTGCAAGTGAACAATATATAGTTCAGTGAAATATGATGGTGCATGGGTCGTAAACAGGAAAAGTGTTCCGTGATTTTAGCGCGGCAAAGCGGTCGATTCACCTCTTTCCTGTGGACTTCTCTGCTTTTCCTGCGTCTTTCGATTGTCTCCAAAAACTCCAAAGAACCATCAAAGCGTCGAATACCAGCGTTTTGATGTGAAAACGGAAAAAAGTTTAAAAAAAAAAAAAAAAAAAAAAAAGATTTAGCCAAAAGGTCTAGTAACCAGGCTAGTAAATAAATTGAAAAAAAAAAAAACTAATTTCAGTATTATTTTTATAAAGTTGAACCTTAAGCTCTCACCCTTAAAATCTCGTGGCTCAAGATTGTTCCATCTATAATCTATCTATCTATAACGTCACGCCTCTTTCCCAATGGGGTAGGCAGAGACCAGAGCGCGCCATCTACTACGATCCTTACATACATCTTTTGCCTCATTCACATCCATACATCTCTTCATACATGCCCGTCGGTTTCGAGTACTCCGCACCTCCCCTTTTTGTAGGACGCGACTGATTTGTTTAGAATACGTCCTACGAGGGCGCCCTCTGCCGACACATCCACTCATTTTAGCTCCATATACCTCTTTCGTACATCTGCTATCACTCATCCTCTCCACATGACCAAACCAACGAAGCATACCCTTCTCTATTCTTGTCACAACATCTTCTTTCATTTTACATCGATCTCTAATCACACAATTTCTCACTCTATCTCTCAGCGTAACTCCACACATGCTTCGCAGATTGTTCCATTGGGAAGAAAATGCAAAAAAATGTAAGTGCCTAAAAACGAGTGTGATGCTTTAGACCTAAGATGTTGCCAATCATATCAATAAACCATTCTTCGACGGGCCCGATCGATAGCACAGTCCGTAGTGAACCTGCCTGCTGTGCCGAGGGTCGCGGGTCCGAATCCCGTAGGGGACATATATTTGTATGATACAAATAGTAGGTAGTAGTCTGTGATAAAGCATATGTCAAGATTGACAGTCGAAGATACGAAAGCGTCGAAAAAAATTGGAACCAGTACTGGTTCCTAAACCCTATACATATACACGCACACATACATAATTTGTATGGCGCCTCGCGCATACCAACCTATGAAACTTAGCCCCTTTTGTTTTATACGGGATATTAGTGAGGCTCATTCTAGACATATACTTTTTCTAAGGTAGTAGTTTTACTTCAGTCGTGTGGTCTAATCTACGAGCATATACCCCTATAGAGACGTAATATAAGGCGACCCAACTCTGTCAACACGTCAGTGACTTTTCACTGAAATATTTCGCAACGCCTTTGTTTTCCGCCATTGTTTCGAATAGACTTCGTAGTACTTCGGAGCATTTCCAACCCCCCCGCACCTCAGCTAGTTGACAGAATTGTTTTCTTTTAAATTCGCATGTATTACGTCTCTATAGGGGTATATGCTCGTAGGGTCTAATGCACACTCGTTTTTTTTTTAAATTTTACTTCAAGATGAGAAGTGTGTCAAAACATCCTACCTATTTTTTTAACGCCAAGGGAACGAGCCCCTACAGCCATGGAAGAGCTTCACTTGCTCTTGATTTGGATGTAGAATTTTTAAATAACATAATTATAACCTACTAACTTTTGCTGGTCCAAAATCTTGGTTGCGGGCCTGCCTCCGGCAATCTGCAGTTTAATATGGGGGGCGGCCAAATATATTTGCCCAGGGGCGCAATATTTTGTTAATACTTACTACACCCCTGGTCGGTATTTAGTCAACCTTTAAATCATGCTTGCCCTTTGACCATGGTCACCTAACTATGGTAACTTTGTGCAAACCACTTTATTAATCCTGCCAAGAAAGTCCATTCCACAATAGTTATCTACCTACATACCTACTTACCAAGATTATGTATTTATAGTCAAAGTGTATTGATACCACAGATGATAGGTACTTACCTATAAGTACAGTGTGTTACAAAACACCCTAATAATAATAATAAAGGGGGTGCTTCAGACTATTAAGATAAGTTTATTTCGAGAGCGAAAATGCGCGCTGCATACAAACGTATGGCGATATTTTCAATATTACCTAACCAATTAAAATCAATGAAAATTTTTAAGAAACAACCTAGAAACGAATCTCTATGCTTGTATGAAGTAGGTAGGTACCTCAATGGTATGAAGTCAGATTTTCGTTAAAATATACAGTTTTAACTCTAGGATTAATTTAAGATTTGTATGGAAATCTTTGAGGCACTATAACTTTAAAACTATACATTTTAACGACGCCAACGGTAATATACCCTTAAAAGGAACAACTTTCGTTGTGGAGCCCACTTCGAAATCGCGTAGAAAATATCAGCTGTCCCATAACATTTCAGTCGAGACGGTGCTGCAGTTTTGTATGAAACAGCTGATTTTGTTTTCGCGATTTCGAAGTAGGCTCCATAGTGAAAGTTGTTCAGTTTGATGTTCTGTAGTAGGTACCCCCTTAAAGTATTAGTATGGTGTTTTATCAGCGCGCAAAACTTCACCATTTATTCTACTCATCAAACTGAACAACTTTCACAATGAGACCAACATTGAAATCGCGAAAAAAAATCTACTTTTCCATAGAAAACGTCAATATCAGAATACAATCATCCTTTAAAAGTAGTGGAGTATGGAACTGACTGTCTACACTAGCATCAAATTCTTGCTAAGTATAGATTTCAGAAAGTACCTACCTAACAAATAATTCTCAAGCCAAGGTTTCAGGAACTAGCTTAAAGTCAAGGGAATAAATAGAGGCACGGACCTAAAAAAAAAGACGGACGTAATCTCGTCTAATCACGAGTGAAGCACCCATTTATAATATTTTGTGTGCGTGCTGACGCACTGTCGCGCGGTACAAAATGGTGGCGTGTTGTCGGAGTTGCCTAGAACTGGTGAGTCTGTGTGAGTGTAGAACGAACGAAAATGTAGGACCTTGCATGCTTCACATCTTTTTAAGTGTCACATGACGTCCGTCTTTTTTTCAAGTCTGTGCATAGAGGTTAATATTTTCTATTTCTATGTTGTTATTGTAAATGAAATTCTCTTGAACAAAATCTCGTAGAGTTCTCGAGTACAGGAAAGCGAAGGGTAGGGTAGTGAGCCCCACAAGGTGGACCGACGACCTGGTGAAGGCGGCGGGAACCCGTTGGGTGAGGGCAGCGCACGTTGGTGTTGGGTCGTTATGGCGATCCTTGGGGAAGGCCTATGTCCAGCAGAGGACGTCTATCGGCTGAGGTGATGATGAAATCTCCTTACTCTTTGTCCCGGTAATATACCTACCGTATTTGGTCATTTGGGTCGGGAAGGTTTTGTTATGGAACAGTTTTTTCGCGATTTCGATGTTAGACTCGAACTGGAGTGCGATTTTTGAATCTCATTCGGTGAGCTCAGCAGTTGAAAATGTCAAAATTACTGTGGAGATACGCATCTTTCTACTGCTGATTTGACTTCAAATCAGCAGTAGAAAGATGCATATCTCCATAGTAATTTTGACATCATCGAATGAGATTCAAAAAGAAAAACCCTTTACATAGGTACATACCTACATAACTACAGTAGTAGTGTGAGTAGAGATTATAATATTCACAAAAAAAAATATAGGTCGAAGGCCGAATTCGTCCAAACTTAGATTTATAGAAGAGTAACTATAGTTTTACATTTATTATACAATTTAGTATACAAGGAACAATTTTACTTTTGGTGTTTACACACCCTGGGCTGCGTTCAGAACCTTTGGGTGCGGTTGTACTTCTCGCTCGCTCTTATGGGTAGAACGCTTGTCACCGAGCCTCTGAACGGCGTTAGGGCGAAAAGTTGCACTCGGAGTGCACTCTGGGCGCACTCTAACCAATATACATATTAATCTATGGCGCACTCTGGGCGTAGGTTCTGAACGCACCCCTGTACTAAAAGAACGAATGTATAATAATAATTAATAATTCACCTAAAGAAAGAGGTCGTTGTATACGTACTTATTGCAATGTGAGCTTGTATTCATTGATCTGAGAATGTGAGGTTATACAGTTACAATTTGGTAGGTTTCTTTTTATTAAGTTATTAGTTATAGCCCGTAGAATCCCACTGCAGGGCAAAGGCCTCCTCTCACGAATAAGGGTGAGAGGGAGTGGGCCATACTCCACCACGCGGGCCCAGTGCGTGTTGGTGGAGGCAAGTTATTGGTCACCTTGCTGTCATAGAATTTTCAAGCCGCCAATAGGCCTCTGACCTGGCTTAACGAATAGTTACTCGTACAACGCCATCTGACGGAACTCTCCGAGACCAACTGCTTAACGTGCCTTCCGAAGCACGGAAACGCTCGAGATGAAATACCACTAAACGGTCACCCATCCAAAGACTGACCGGACCTGACGTTGCTTAACTTCGGTGATCGTTTCCAATACCGAAGCTCCACTACGCCAACGAGCGCTTCTTTTATTAAGTACTTATATATTTTTTAATTACTTATGTTACATTGACATTTCATTTAGATTAGGGTTGGTAAAACTCAAAATCAGTTTACTCTATAGTAACCGGCGACTTTATCTATGAATAAAATTTACTCGCGTTTGGTCGAATCGGGCCTAAGTAAATGTATAACCAAAACGGTGACCCAAAAACATCGTGGTGGGTGTAAATTTTTACTTGATAAATTAGTAAGTACTTAAACTAAGTAGGTGGGTAGGTAGTTAAACTACTTTCGAAGTGCAAAATTCCAAATTAAAATTTAGTTTTTATTTAAGGAATTCGACCTCGATCAAAATCGACGGTCAACAAGGCGCCACCGAAACTATCACTTAGACATGTGAATAGATCATTAATAATTAATGTTACTTACTTATATCTTTTCAATCAACTGTCAACTGTAAATATTATAGGTACTTAATTCTTTAGTGACGATTTTTAATTAGCATAATTTTTTACAAACAGATAATAGCAATAGCGTGCAACGAAATAAGCTAAATTACCTATTTTAAGATAGGTAGGTACGCAAAATTAAATAGGTTTTTAAAGGGGATGGTCAGACCATCAATCAAACTGAACAACTTTCTCTATTGGACCAAAATAGAAATCGCAAAAAAATCTGCTGTCCCATCTATTTTGGGTCGAGTAGGATGCATACGGCCGTCAATCGTCAAAGCCGGAACTAATTAATCTTAGTATCAAATATAAGTAACTAGGGGAAAGGTGTACAAGATGATCCCCTTAAGGGAAAATGCTCGTAGTTTAAAAAATATTCGGTTTAATTCTGAAGTTTAAGCGATTAATGATAGCAAGTTTATCTGTCTACCTGTTATCATACTCAAAATGTTGAATTTAGTGATATTTCATTATTATATTTAAATTTTTCTAAAACCCTACGAAAGGATCATCTTGGACACCCCGGTGTCCAAGATGATCCCTAGGTTATGGGCAAGATGATCATGCCCCTTTTTAAGGAAAATTATATGTTTTTGTGGAATTAAATGTTATCTCAAAGAACTAGTCTCAAGCTGAGCCAGCCTTCTTAATACTCACAAAATAAGTAATAACAACCATTATTATAATAAAAATCAATCGTATAGTGTATAATTTTAGCAAGATTCTAAAATACCGTACTTAATCTCATACACCCGAGAACAGGACCATCTTGCCCCAATTTCAACTTTTTTAGTCTTTGTTCGATAACATAATTTTTATGCTTTCTGTTGTTACCATACCATTCAAAATACTAAATAGGGGCATTATATAAAGCCACTTACACAACAATCTTTGTTATTGACTGCCTAGATCAAAAGTTACCGAAGCTTAAAATCAACCCTACCTTAGATCAAAGTCACAAAATTTATGTTTTTTTCCATAAAAATTTACTCGTCTGTCACATCGCCATGACGAATTCACTGATGCGAGGGGGTATCGGGGGCTACGTTTTACCAAAAAAAACAACTAGATAGGGTTTATAGTTTCGCTGCAATTGAGAGGGATCATCTTACCTCAAGGGATCATCTCGTACACCTTTCCCCTACATACAAGGTGTTTCATAAGTAAAAATAAATATTTAAAACTCTTAAGGGCAACCCCCTTTAGACCGTCAAACTGAACAACTTTCTCTATGGGATGTTTCCCATGGTTGCAATAAATGATTTGTATTTGTAGGTACTTATTTTTATTTGGGACCAAAATCGAAATCGCGAAAAAAAAAACTGATATTCCATAAGTAATACATATTTTAACTCTAGTCGATGTGTAGAGTATGGAAAACCTTTTTTTTTTCGCGATTTCGATATTGGTCCCATAGTGAAAGTTGTTCAGTTTGATGGTCTAAACTACCCCCTTAAATGTTTATTTGTATTTTTGTAACACCTTGTATACATATACCTACATATTAATCTATGTCTTAGTATTACCTATAAATTGTTTACGGCGAAACTTAAGTACTTAAGGCTAGGTTATCCCAGTGGAAGCGTCTTTTTCTTGCAAGCATAAGTTTACAATTAGCCATCCCGCTCCAATTGAAAGCAGGATCGCAAAAAAACGTATTTTTCGTCTATATCTTTGCTCATGGGAGTTTCTAAGCTAAAAATTCTTCTGAGTTCACTAGAAATATTTAATGTATTTAGTTAAGTGCAAGAATAAAAAGTTAAATATCAGCAGTTTAATCATAGTATTGGAAAACATAACAAAAAGGGGTAACTTTGGGATTTTTTTCTATCGAGTAAACTTAATCTAATCGTGTAATTGAGAACAGTCGCCCATCCGCCAGATTCTTAAATAAGTCATAATTTAATTTCAGACTTTAAAACACAGTATAAAACACTTTCGTTCGTGTTCAAAAAACGGCCTCGACGGGATAAGAGTAATTAATTTGTTTGTTTGTTTGTTGTTTGTTTAATTTTTGGTGCCATTTATAACTAACTAAGTAGGTACTTGGATTTCAAGTTGACCGGGAGATCCAGTAGGTAAAATTGTCGAAAATAGTTATTTGTTATGCTAGGCTGCAAAGTTGTTTTTTGGCGCGAGTACCTACTTGTATTGAAACCTAAGCAAGCGAAGGATTCTAGGATTGAACCACGAGCGGAGCGAGCGCTTGCCCCGACTGATATTGACACACAGAGCGTGGGGTTTGTTTTGTTAGAAGGATATATGTTTTTAAGTACACAGGAGTTTATTAATTAAATGACAACATGGCTAACATTTTACAATTTTAATTATAAAATTACGATGTAGGGAGAAAGAAGACCGCCTGAGTGTGCGAGAATTATGCTAGTGTGTGCCCAGTCATTTTACGGTTTGAGCCGAGACAAATTAAGAATTGAAATTTTTTTTCGGTTGAAAACCCAATTTGGGCCTAGAAATATACCAAAGTAAAGAAAAACACGTCAGCAACAGCCCCAAATTTAAAATTAAAATAAAAAAAACCTTAGGTAGGTACGGTACAATTTTGTTTCCTCTTTTTAAGACTTTACTGTTAAGTAGGTACATTACACCCTTCTAAAACTATTTTTTTTTCTACTTAGAAAGCTTTGAAAAATACATTTTTGTATTTCGATACCTATTTTATTGTTCAAAAATCATTTAAGTATTGAATTAAAACTATTGAGTTGGGGGGTACAATTTGGATTTCTAAGTTGCGTAGTGTTTTTTTAATATGTTTTCAGCTTTCCAATTTTTTTCGACGTTTTCATCGCAGTCGAATTTGGCTAGGAATGAGGACGACTAAGATAATATTATTGAATCCGTACACAACGTTATAAGAATTACCTACCTATTTAATTTATCTACTTACTTTTGTGTTTTTGATAATGTGTTATAATATGCACACACACGCACTCACGCTCTCATAAGACATTTATTTGATCCGATATACAGGGTGAAATTGATATCATTAGCATCCTTTTAAACTAAGAGTTTACCCATCAAACTCAACAACTTTTACTATGGGAGCAAACAAATCCATTATGAGATATAAAATAAAATGTGATAAAATCAGGAATAATGCTCCCGAGCGCCATCTAGTTTAGTGTCTTACCCTCTGCAACCCCCTTAAGACTAAGTGTGTGTGGGGGGGGGGGGGGGGGCTAGATACACACTTCAGTTTGTATTACAAGCACCAGGATATAAAAGAAGTTATTCGATGCACATAATACTAACTTATACATAATTATACATCCGATTCGTCGTCACCAAAGAGTAATACCTAAGTATATTAGAACCTATATTAGAATATTAGATACCTAAGTCACATTTTTTTTTTTAAATGAAATATTACTACTCTGGCCTTGCTTGTTTGATGGATCAACACTTATCGACCAAACCCCGTTTTGTAAGACAGTTTTCACATTTTTATCGATGGCAGCTATTTCATAGTTTTTATCTAAAAGTGTGATATTATATGGACTTCCTTGTCTGTTGTTTAAATCAGCTATAGTTACATTGATAGCTACAGCTATTTTTACATTATTATTGATATCTTGTTTTACTAAAACCATAGGCTGTGACATTGTCAAGTCTCCAATAGAGTAGGTTCCTTCTTTAAATATAGTTACTCCTAAATTCCCTTCATTATCTCCTACCGCATGAATATCTTCAGTATTTTTCAATAAAGTAACTGGTTTTACTTCGTTGAATTCTTTCCGTGAAATGGAGGGATAAATTACGTAATTATAATCAATAATTTCTTTACTATGCGTCTTCCAAATAGTTAAATACTTTCTGGTGAACAGCTCTGAACTTTCTCTGTCATTAATGTCACTCCACGCACCTTGTCTGTTTTCTACTTTAATTGTCAGATTTTGCGGTGTAATAAGCTTGTAACCGATAGACTGGTTTATATCTTTTGACTCTAAATAAATAGACTTAACCTCATCTACTCGATTCTCAAAAGTCACTGACATGTCTTCTCTATTATCATTAATGTACAGCGTGTACTGAATAGCTCTATCTAATTTACGATTTTCAAGAATTGTTTCTACATCACTTGTGTTGTAATTTTTTATGACCGAACCTAAAGCTATTATTTTATTGTGAAAAACTGTCCACGATTTTTGTGCGTTAACAGTACATTTACTGTTTTCGAAGTCAATCGCAGTCATTCCCGTTTTATTATCCAAAATTGAGCTAGCAACAAAAATTGGACTTGATAGTAATGAACTACAATAAAACGAGGGAAAAGGATAAGCGGGACAAGCACATTCTTCTTCCAATTTTTGTACCGTAATTCCTGGTAAGCGGTAAGGGTCAACGGTAGCCCAAAAATTATCTCTAAACTGCAACATGTCACCATTGTATAGATATACCATCCCGTCCCCTGTAAACCAACCATGTTTATTTTCACCACCGCCATCTTCGTACCTGAAACCCGAAAGCAGACTGATTCCTAAAGCGAAACCTTTCTCCACATTTCTATATACTACCCGATTCATCCATGCATAGTTTTTGAACATTGTTCCTATTATACCATTTGTTCCAATGCTAGAATCTTTTAGAATTTGTTTAGCTAAGAATATATCTCGATAGTTGGTGAAATTGTAAATTAAATCATTCGAAATCCATTGTTTAACCATCGTCTTATAAACTTTGACTTGCATTTCATTTGATGATTCTGCAATTTTCATAATAGCTCCAAATATTTTGGCAGTGTCTGTCGAATCATCGAACTGTCTAGAAATGGTTTTTCCTCTTACCATATCCATGAACGTCCCATTATAAATTAAGGGTGCAAATGCTTCATTGATCCAAGTAAATATTTTTTCAGTTTCCTCCCCAACTATCGCATATTTCGTTGACTGAAATACTGATAATATTTCAGACACACCGCATAGAACAGTGAGGCCATATGATCCAGTGGTAGGAACTGCGTATTGCAAATATGAACCGTCTGCATAAAAACCGTCTCTTTCTGTTACAAATGGGAAAATTTTCTTCAGCGCTTCTTTTGCATCTTTAATACCTTTTTCCTCTCTTCTAAGGGTGTTCTGTAAAAACTTTATTTTACTAAATGACACCAGATTTGAACCACTGGATTTAAAAGAGAAACTAGAGGCAAGATAATGTGTATCTGGGACAAACGAGTCGATTGCAGTAAGATATGATGAAATTTCGTCATCTGACAGTATTGGATAGAGCATTATTAAACTGTTTAGAATATGTGATGGTGATCCGATTTCCCAATCCTGCCAACCATAGTAAACTTCAGCGTTGTATTTATTTTGCATCATCCACTCCAACCCTGATATCGTGTCAATTAGAAGATCTCTTTTCAAATAGTGACACGAGTGTTTATTCATTACAGCTGCTGCTAATTTGTATAAACTCTTGAATTCGGAAGTCATATGTGACATATGGCTAGGGTTTTTAGTTATGTTCCAAAGATGTTTTCGGTCTTCTGCTTTATTCATCGTTTCCCACAATGTTAACGCTTCAGCATCAGTTCTATTTCTGACATTAGACATTAAGGAGTCTGCCGGATCGTAGTAACTCTCTCCCAGTAACATATCTTGCCATTTCTGTCTGATAGTATCAAAAGTATCGGGTAATTCTGGTAAAATGATAACAATTAAACTTTTGTTTTTGATCTGTTGCTCGTTGTAAAAGGTTATTTGAGTTAAACCTTCTTCCTTCGGTATTAAGATACCATTCTTGATTTCTGCAATAATTGGATTTGAAATGTTGTAGGTGAAAATATGTTCTTTGTCTCTTGATAATAAGAAGATACGATCCAGTCGAAGAGTTAACAAGTGCAAATTTCCTTTGAAGTCCAAAACATCTTGTAGATAAGCTCCATGGGTTCCACCTCCATCCAATATTTTAATAATTAATATAGATATGACAATTAGCCACATTTTTATGCTTTTGAAGGTATCGATTTACTTTAGGTAAGTGGGTATATCAAATACTGAACATAGCCAAAAACTCAAAAATAAAATAAACTGAATTGATGTCAAAACGCACGCACATGCATGTACCGAAATGGACTGCGTGGTATAGCTACTCCGAATTATGCTAGTATTTATATGAAATGCGATAAGTTCTTAATGGACCGATAACAAGGTTAATAGGTTAATTAGGTTCTATATTGTTTTACATAATAGCAATAATAAAATATCACTTCTTAAGGTGGTTGCAGAGTTGTCAATTTCATACAAAACTTTGTCGTAGAACACTCGTAGACGGTATTAAATAAACATAAATAATGTCTGTGTTAATAAAGTAAATAAATGCATCTGATGTTGGAAGAACAGATTTTTTATGTAGACCGCCAGGTATATCTGAGTTTCAAAGTTGACCGCGTAACTACTTGAAAAGTTTGGCTACCCCTGAACTAGTGTCTAATAGTAGGTAGCTATATAGGTACAGTCAAGAGCACATCAACCTTGACAATCGAAGTGCGATATTGTTTCTTAATACGAACGCCATAAGAACAGTACGAAGTCCAAGGTGTCTAGCTTGACGTATTCTTGACTGTACCTATACAGGGTGTTTCATAAGTAAAAATAAATATTTAAAACTCTTAAGGGGGTTGTTAAGACCGTCAAACTGAACAACTTTCTCTATGGGACCAACATCGAAATCGCGAAAAAAAAATCTGATAGGTATCAAAGTCAATATAATTTATTCAATATAGGAGCTTGAAGCACACTTATTAAACGTCAAATCTTTTTTAAGCTACCACCGCGTCGGAACGTGTTGTCGCTGTAGAGAAGATGCGGCCAGAAACTCTACAACATAACACGACTTAAAACTATTACAATATAAATTCTTAAGCTACTGTTATGTATACAATAATACATAGTCTAACTAATAAAATAGTTGATACTTTACAGTAATGTAAATAAACTATAAGTTAGTGACCTCAGACCCAAGCATTTTGATCATTTAAATATCCAGCGATATATAGTGATATCCCATACATATTTTAGCTCTAGTCGATTTGTAGAGTATGGAACATCAATTTTTTTTTTCGCGATTTCGATATTGGTCCCATAGTGAAAGTTGTTCAGTTTGATGGTCTAAACCACCCCCTTTAAGGTTTATTTGTATTTTTGTAACACCTTGTATATGTTACAATGGTTAAACTAGTTCTGGTTATATGGGTATATAGAATCTTTATTTAATAATTAATTCATTAATTTCTACACAAAACAAGCAGTCGGCACAAGCTTCGTCAATCTTACTATATCGTCAATGGTTAAACTTACATTATTATTTCTATAAAATGTTGAAAAATAGGTTGGTAACAACACAATTAAAAGCAATGATAAATTTATAATTACTACGGCGATATATTAGGTACATTTTTCATGATGATTGAATTATCTAAATTACATAACTGCCTATTTAGATAAAAAATAAAAAATGACCTAAGTAAGATAAAATATGGTCGGTTTGCGAATAAACAATAATTATTTGTTATGCTAGGCTGCAAAGTTGCTTTTTGGCGCGAATACTTTTATTGAAACCTGAGCAAGCGAAGGATCCTAGGATTGAACCACGAGCGAAGCGAGAGGTTCAAATAATAGAATCCTGAGCGTTCAGCGAAGGTTTCAAAGGTACGAGACGCAGAATAACTTTGCAGCCGAGCGAAACACACAATTTTTTCACCTCACAACAGCGAGGAAAAAAAGTGAATTGCTAAAAAGAACATTTCAAAAAGTTTTTATTTTCGTGCTTGCCAGTGACATGAAATAGTTATTAAGCATTTTCAGTGCATTGGCGGTATAGGTACAAAAATATTGAATAGACAAATTCGAATTTCAAAAACTCTTTCCACGCTAGCGGATAAAATACACTTTTGCACTCAGATTTCGAACGATAAACAGAATCTTTCCGAGCTTGTGAGGTGAAAAAATACTTTTAGGCTTACCTACATAATAATATTCCTTGGCACATGCTGGGTTCAGGTAGGGCTGCCATCGCCAAAATTGTCGTCACCGGACAAAGACGTCAAAAACCAATTCCCAAAAAAAAACCAGTTGACCAACTAAAGGATTTACGTTCGATCTCGATTCTGCCAGTGCTGTCAAAAGTACTAGAGAAAGTAGTTTTGAACCAAGTGCTCGCCTATTTAGAAACCACAAACATCATACCTAAATTTCAACAGGAGTGCGATTTTTGAATGAATCTTTTTTCTTTGATCGAATCGATCGATCGAAAATCGATTGAATCTCATTCGGTGAGCTCAGCTGTTGAAAATGTCAAAATTACTATGGAGATATGCATCTTTCTGCGGAGTTGACTCTCAAAAATCTCTCTCCTTTAGTATGATTTTTGAATGTCAAATCAGCAGTAGAAAGATGCATATCTCCAGCACTCCTGCACTCCTGGAGTGCGATTTTTTAATCTCATACACGGTGACCTCAGCAGTCGAAAATGTCTAAATAACTATGGAGATATGCATCTTTCTACTGCTGAGTTGACTTTCAAAAATCATACTACAGGAGAGCCATTGACAGCTGAGCTCACCGATGACATTCAAAAATCGCACCCCTGGAGAGCGATTTTTGAATCTCATTCGGTGAGCTCAGCTGTTAAAAATGTCAAAATTACTCTGGAGATATGCATCTTTCTACTGCTGATTTGACATTCAAAAATCATACTAAGGGAGAGAGATTTTAGAGAGTTAAATCCGCAGTAGAAAGATGCATATCTCCATAGTAATTTGGATTTGATTCAAAAATCGCACTCCTGGTTCTAGTTTTAGGAACCAAACACCAAATAAAAACCGTCCTTGACTGTCAGGAAAAAATAATAATTAATGAGAGATTTTACTACAATATAATGAGATTAGCGTTACGATATAAATCCAGGACTACGGGCTACATTACTATAGTTCTTCTGCCTAAAGCCGTACGTACCCAAAAAACGGGACAATTGGCGTCCCGCACTATTTGTTCGTAGTCCCGCACACATCTTTCGCGGGACATCTGCCTGCGCGCTGCATACAAACCTACTATGGTGATATTTTCAATACTAACCAATTAAAGTCAATGAAATTTTGCAGAAACAATCTAGAAACAAATGTCTATGCTTCTATAGAGTCAGATTTTCTTTAAAATATACAGTTTCAATGCTAGGATTAATTTAAGATTTGTATGGAAATCTTTGAGGCACTGTAACTTGAAAACTATACATTTTAACGGAAATCTGACTCCATACAAGCATAGAAATTTGTTTCTAGATTGTTTCTGCAAAATTTCATTAGTATTGAAAATATCACCATAGTACGTTTGTATGGAGCGCGCTCCGAATAATATACCCTTAAGGCTCTAGAAACGGGACGTCCCGCCCAATATACTTATATTACTCTAATATACTTATATTACTCTTTGGTCCCGCCTCTCGCGGGACGGTTGGCTACCCTCCCTACCCATGACCCATTGAGACTGAGGCCACGTACTCGAGCTAAGTAGGGTCGAAATGTATGGATTTTGACATACGGGAGTTCGAACTATGACTTACAAATCCTCTCTGAATCTCGGCCTAAATGTCGTTACGTCACAAACGGTAGCGTTATGCAAGACGCGGTATTTGTAGAAAGTCGACATTGATGAACATTGAATTCGCGAAAAAAATCTGCGGTTCCAATTTTGAATTTAGGAGCCAAACATTTTATATGAAACGACCTTAGAAAAAGTATATGTCTAGAATGAGCCTCACGAATATACCGTATAAAACAAAAGGGGCCAAGTTTCATAGGTTGGTGTGCGTGAGGCGCCATATAAATTATGTATGTGTGCGTGTATATGTATAGGGTTTAGGAACCAGTACTGGTTCCAATTTTTTTCGACGTTTTCGTATCTTCGACTGTCAATCTTGACATAGACGTGTCGCGTCGGCCATGACAGCCTATGGACGTGTTTTTTGTTTCTCCTTAAATAAATATTAAAAATAATCGGAAAAAGTCAGTGTTAAGTCAAGAAAATTATATCATTGTGTACCTAATCTATTACAAAACATTTCAAGTTACATTACGACTACAGTGAAGTTCTATAAATAGTGAATATAGGTACCTAAAAATCCCAGACGCGGATGACGTTAAAACTTTAAAATTCTACAAAAATATTGTGCGCAAGTGAAACAAACAACGAGCTATTTTGCAGTCAATAGGACATAAAAACTACAGTGAAGTTCTAAGTACCAATAGTTTATGTTAACAACAACACTTTCTCAAACGGACGCCATCGTTAAAATTTAAAAATTGTGTGCGAGTGCAACTGACAAAAATAGGTCGTTTGACACCTAACAAGACATTGCGCCGATTACGGTGAGAATTTTTGACAGTTTAACTAACAGCCGGCTAGCACTGTGGCGTAGTACGTCTCGATTATATGCTACGCTAGAACGTATGAAGATGTCATGGTTCGAATCCGCCGAACACATTTGTTATCTTTTTCATTTTCATTTTTATTCTGGTAGAAAGTAAATTAAATGATTGATTGTAATAACGATACTTTATCAGTTCAAGAATAATAAACAAGGAAACTATTAATTTTAAACTAAATACCCAGAAATCTAGCATAATGGAAGGGAAAAATGAGTGTGCAGCTTGTCTCAAAGAAATAAACCATAGAAGATATTTATCTTGTTCGGCATGCTCAGATAACTACGATATACAGTGTGTTAACGTTCCTGAAAAGAGATTTTATAATACAATGACCGCGGAACATAAAAGTTCTTGGGTTTGTCCTCAATGCAAATCAAAAAAACCAAAACAAGATAATACAAATACGCCTATCAGACAACAACCACAGCAGGAAATTGTTCATTATTCCTCTAATGATACATCTCCTCTGAACACTGCCAACGTAACAGAGAGACGAAAAAATAAAAATATAAATATAAGCGGATTTAGTTATGATGAATCTACATTATCACTAAACGACACCATACCTGAAGGAAATACAATTGTATGCCAATCTCCTCAAGAAAACAATAATGCAATACTTGAAGAATTACGCGCACTCAGAGCACAATTTACTGCACTAAACAAAAGACAAGAAAACCGCGACTATGAACTAACAGAAACAATAAAGAATCTACAAACAGGAATAAATAACATAAACAACAGATACACTATGTTGGAAAATGAAATAAAAACAATACGCTCAACAGCTGAACATAATACAAAGCGAATAATTAATCTGGAAAAAGAAAATAAACAACTTCACCTGGAATTAGAAGAAGCTAGGATAATGATGACCTCAATGGATCACAAAATTACATCTTATTCTACTACATACGCAAAAGTAACCGACAGATCTTCTAATACACCCACACATACAGATCAACTAGAAACCCTAAAAAATGTAGAGAAAACAATGGAAAAACCACAGGAAAAGATAGAAAGAGATAGAGACAGGAGCAGAACTTTAGTACTCTATGGACTCAACGAATTTAGAAATGAATCGGAGTTTGATCTACACGACCGAGTTGTAAATGCCTTTTACGAAATTGCTGACGTAAATTTAACTGGTTACATCGAAGACCTACATCGAATTGGAAGAAGAGGTTCACGTAGACCCTTGAAAATTGAACTCTTAAGCAAGAGAGTAATTAAATATGTACTATCATGTACCAAGAGCTTTAGAAACACCGGACTGTGGATATCTGAATATTTGGATGAAAAAGGTTTATTAGAACGGAATCAAAAAAGGGAAAATCACAGAATACATAAACAGCAAACAAATGAAACATCGGATTTTACGAACTTTGAGACAACAATGCAACAAAAAGAAGACATAAGTACTGCAGATGTACAACAGCAACCTACACCAAAAGTACACCAAGAAGGCGACAATAATAACAATTCCTTTCGTAAGTAATACAATGACAATATTGTATCAAAATATAAGAAGCATTAAAAACAAATTTCATCTTATTGAATCCCTTACCGAAGAATATAGTATACCTGCACTCTGCTTTTCTGAAACTTGGATCACCGATAAAAAGACTGACCTTCTGAATATTGAAGGATATAACCTAGCAAGCATGTTTTGTAGAACAAATTACGAAGGAGGTGGGGTTTGTATTCTTCTGCAGGAAGGAATTAACTATAGTGAATGTGAAGACATAAAAAGTTTATCAATAGAATATATTATAGAAATATGTGCAGTAAATATATACCACCTAAATATAAATATAATACTAATAGTTTTATATTGGCCTGATAATAGAAGAGAAACAACGATTTTCAATACACAACTACAAAAGTTGTTGGAACTCTTGAAAATAAAATATAGTAAGAAAAATATAATAATAGGAGGAGACTTAAATATTGATTTTCTGAGTAAAGCTAAACAAACTAAAGAAACTATTACGCTTTTTAAGAGCTATAATTTTTACCAAAATGTAAAGGAGCCCACAAGAATAGCTAATCAAAGTGCCACCTGTTTAGATATGATATTTACAAATTTTGATACTTCAAACATGAACCTAGATGTGAATGATTATGGCCTTTCGGATCACAAAGGTAACTTAATAACACTAACAAACACACAAGTTAACACTAACCAGTCATACTTCATAGAAAAAAGAATTTATAACAAACGAAATTTAACATTATTCAAAGATTTAATAAAAAATACAAATTGGCAAAACATAATAACAATTGATAAAGACATAAATAAAAATTACGAAGCATTTCATAAACAACTAACTGATATCCTAAATCAATCGATCCCAAAGAAAAAAATACTGGTAAAAAAGAAAAGAAAAACATGGCTCACTACTGGTATAAAAGTATCTAGTAAAAATAAGAGACATTTAAAAATATTAACAGAACAAACAGATAATACAATATTAAAACAATACTATAAACGATATGAAAAATGTTTAAAGGAAGTAGTGAAGGTTTCTAAAAAAATTCAATATATTAATCAGATGAAAAAATCCAAAAATATTACAAAATGCATGTGGCAAATAATAAAAGAACGTACGAACAAAATGAGGAAAAAGAGTATAAATAACGACATAACATTACACATTAATAATAAAACAATTAGAGAACCAAAACTTGTCGCAAACACATTAAATAATTATTTTGTATCAGTAGGAGCCAACTCTGTATCCAACAAAAATCTGGAAGGACAACCTGTAATGAACCCAAATATAAATACGATGTACCTCAACTCTGTTACCTCCTTTGAAGTAAACAACATTATTAGAACACTAAAAAACAAAAACAGCTTCGGTTTCGACGAAATTCCACCAACATTGGTTAAATATTGTAGAGAAGAGCTAGTGGCACCTCTAACATACCTAATAAACCAATCATTTGCTGAAGCTACATTCCCAGATTTACTAAAAATTGCAATCATAAAGCCAATAGCTAAAACGAAACTAGCAAAAGATCCCTCCCTTTTTCGTCCAATAGCATTACTATCCACATTTTCAAAGATATTCGAATCCGTTATGGCCAACCGTTTAGCTTATTTTTGCGAAAAATTTGATATATATGACGATAGTCAAAATGCTTTTAGGAAACACAGATCAACCATCTCTGCACTGTATAATTTTAATCAAGAAATCCTAAAAATAATAAATAACCAAAAGTACGCAATAGGTTTAATGCTAGATATGAGCAAGGCATATGACCGCGTCAATCACAAAATTCTTTTAAGAAAACTAAATGGTGTCGGTGTTCGTGGCGTCACACACGAATGGTTTGCATCATATCTAGAAAACCGCCAGCAATTTGTAGATGTAGAAACTTTTAACCCTGAAAAAAATACTTTGTCAAGTGTTAGGTCACAAAAGATAACAGCACAGAACTCAATACCACAAGGCAGTGTACTAGGGTGTATCCTCTTTTTAATATACATAAACGATTTACCGAAAATTATAGATACACAGTGCATCCTATATGCTGATGACATCACCTTAGTTTTTCCATGTAATAATCAAGATCAACTGCAACAAGAACTTAGTAAAACACTTAAATCAATATCAGAATGGTTAACAGAGCATAACTTACAATTAAATTTATTAAAAACTAAATTAATGCAGTTCAGGCCTCACCAAAAAGCCCCATTACAAACCAATATTTCATATAATAATAACATAATTCAATCTGTAAACTCTTGCACCCTTTTGGGAGTAGAAATTGACACATGTATAACATGGAAACAACATATTGAGAAAATTACAGCAAAATTGTCTAAGTTTACTTATGCTCTTTACGAACTGAAAAAATGTACAGATTTAGAAACAGCAATTAGCGCATATTATGCTTACGCACATGCCTGGTTAAGCTACGGAATCATTCTGTGGGGTGGTAACTCAGACATACAACCACTATTTGTTCTCCAAAAAAGATGT
The DNA here is from genome assembly GCA_963693445.1 of Agonopterix heracliana. Taxonomy (NCBI): domain Eukaryota; kingdom Metazoa; phylum Arthropoda; class Insecta; order Lepidoptera; family Depressariidae; genus Agonopterix; species Agonopterix heracliana. The sequence continues at coordinate 3,538,972 of OY856334.1, forward strand.
ATCAGAATATTGGTCAACATAACAGACATGGAAAGCTGCCGGCCGCATTTCACAAAACTAAAAATACTTACTCTAGCATCATTATATATATATGAAATTTGTAAATTTGTAAGAAAACATAAAGATTTATTCACCCAGGCAAAGGATCATTATACACAGCCCCGAAACCTACGACACGGAAATAGACTAGCACTACCATTTACTAAACTGCACATAGTTAGATCAGGCACACATCACATGGCAATATCAATATACAACAAACTTCCTACACATATACAACAAATTGATAAAGATTCAATATTTTATAATAAATTAAAAGAACTATTAATATCCAATTGTTTTTATAGTATAAACGAATTTAATGATTGTTATGCAAGAAAAGAATTGTAAATAGAGTCTATCGATACCATAACTGTTTTAATTTAATTTTGTTTTTTCACTGTTTTAATTTTATGTTATTAAGTAAACTTAAGATTATCTTATGTGTCCACTTAGCAATAAGTTTTAATATTGCAGTGCTCTAACAGAGCTCATGTCATGTACAATTTTAAATTTAAGATCTTTTGTAACGGTTACCTATCGTACTTTCGAAAAATAGTTTTCCGAATTTTAGTTCTCCGAAATCGTTATACCCTTTATTGTTTCCCTTTTTTTTTGTTTCCCCGAAATATTATTCGCCATATTTTAAAAAGCCAGATTTTTTATTGTCCTTTTTTTCTTTTAACCAATGGATCAAAATTCTGTAACACTGTTTTCCGAAGTAATGTAAGTCAGATAATTTACTTTTTCGAATATTTGTTTTTCCGTACAGTCACATTTCCGCAGAAATATTTAACCTAACCTATCCTAGAATTTTAAAAACACCAGATGGTCTTTTTTCAGGCAGGGGGCGTCCACCTCCCGCACCTTCAACATACATATAAGCAAACAAGCAAGCATACAGCAAGCAAGCTAGCATGCAGCAAGCAAGCAAGCATGCAGCAAGCAAGCAAACATGCAGCAAGCAAGCAAGCATGCAGCAAGCATTTTGATGCTCCGCTCGCTTCGCTCGCTCCGCTAAGTGTTTTATATGTTCTAACCTAACCTAACCTACAATTTTAAAACCACCAGGTTGTTTTTCTCAGGCAGGGGGCTTACGCCCCCCGCACCCCCCTAGCGGGGGGCCCAGCCCCCCTGCACCCCCCAACATGCATACAAGCAAGCAAGCAACATGCAAGCAAACATGCAGCAAGCATGCAGCATGTATGCAGCAAGCAAGCAAGCATGCAGCAAGCATTTTGATGCTCTGCTCGCTTCGCTCGCTCCGCTAAGTGTTTTACATGTTCTAACCTAACCTACATTTTTAAAACCACCGGTTTGTTTTTCTCAGGCAGGGAGCTTCCCCCCGCACCGGCCCCCCTAACATGCATACAAGCAATCAACAAGCAAGCAAGCTTGCAGCAAGCAAGCAAGCAAGCAAGCAGCATGCTAGCAAGCATGTTGGTGCTATAATCCTGGTATCATGTATCTACTAGGTAATTATTACAGAAAACTTTACTGTGTTGTGTCAGTGTCCTAGTCATACTTTGGAAGAAGTTGCTTCTACATTTTAAAACTTCGAACCCAGAAGACCGTTGTCAAAAGAAAAAAAATGATTATGAAATTCTGATTTTAAATTTTCTGGTAAATGATACTTCTGTCAAGTCTTTATAAGGAGTAACAAATGTATGTGTAACAAAATATCTGTCACTAGAAAATTCTATAAACCGTTTTCCAACAACTGAAATTCGGTCAGTGAAATTTCGAAAGTAAGATAGGTTACCTTTTGTAACACATGAAGCAATAAAATACTATGACTATGACTATGACTATGACTATAACTTTATCAAAGGGAACGACCTACTTTTTTCGCGATTTCAGTAGGTATTGGTAACATAGTAAAAGTTGATAAGTTTTATGGCCTGAATAATTCCCTTGAGTACCTACCTATATCACACATATTGTAGTAAAGAGTAATTATTGTAAAGAAGATTTAATTCAAAAACAAGTTGATCCATGTACATATACCTAATTATAAACTCGATTCGTCACTTCTTAAACTGACTTCTTTTTGGTAAATGAAATAGAACTGCTCTGGCCTCGCTTGCTTGATGGACTAAGACGTATCGACCAATATGAATATCCTTTGTATAAGTGAGGTTTTTCCTGGTATTCATCGATGACAGCTTCTTCATAGTTTTTATCTGTAAGTGTGATATAATATGGAGTATATCTTTTCATGGTAGGGTCCGCGATAGATATTTTAACATTATTAACGAAATCTTTTTTTACTAAAATCATTGGATCTGACAATGTAATGTTTCCAATTGTAAAGACATCTTCTTCTTTAAATATAGTTACTCCTAAATTCCCTTCATCATCTGCTACCGCATGAAAATGTTCAGTATTTTCCAATATAGTTACTGGTTTTACTTCGTTGAATTCTTTCCGTGAAATCGATGGATAAATTACATAATTGTAATCATCAATTTCTTTACTATGCGTCTTCCAAATAGTTAAATACTTTTTAGTAATCAACTTTGAACTTCCTTCGTCATTAATATCACTCCATGAGCCTTGTCTGTTTTCTACTTTAATTGATAGCTTCTGCGGTGTAAGTAACATATAACCGATAGACTGACTTTTATCTCTTGACTCTAAATATATTGAATTAACGTTTTCAACTCGATTCTCGAAAGGCACTGATATATCTACTTCATTATCATTAATATACAGCTTGTACTGAATAGCTTTGTCCAATTTACGATTTTCAAAAATGGTTTCTACTTCATTTTTTTTTGTATTTCTTATTCCTGAACCTAAAGCTATTATTTTGTTGTTAAAAACTGTCCACGATTTACGTGCGGAAACGGAATTACTGTTACTCTGAAAGTCCATCGCAATCATTCCCGTTTGATTATCTAAAATTGAGCCACCGGCAAAATCTGGCTTCTCTGAACGAAACCAACCTTTTCTCTGTTTCACTTTCTCTACCGTAATTCCTGGTAAGCGGCAAAGGTCAACAGTAGCCCAAAAATTATCTCTGAACTGTAACAAGTCACCATTGTACAGATATACCATCCCGTCTCCTGTATACCAACCATTGCTTGCCTCGTATCGTCCGACTCGCCGAGAAGACATACTGATTCCTAACGCGAAAGCTTTCTCTGCATTTCTATAAACTACTCGATCCATCATTACATAGTTTTTGAACATCGATCCTATTATACCATCCGACCCGATGCTGGAATCATTTAGAAGTTGTTTAGCTAAGACTATATCTCGATAGTTGGTTAAACTGTTAATTAAATCGTTCGTTATCCATTGTTTAACCATCTTCTTATAAACTGCAACTTGCATTTTAGTTGACACTTCAGCAATATTCATAATAGCTCCAAATAATTTGGCAGTGTCTGTCGAATCATCAAATTGTAAAGCGTTTCCTCTGACCATATCCATGAATGTCCCATTTAAAATTAAGGGTGCAAATGCTTCATTGATCCAAGTAAATACTGTATCAATTTCCTCCCCAATTATCGCATATTCCGTTGAATGAATTAGTGATAATATTTCAGACACACCGCATAGCACAGTGAAGCCATATGATCCAGTGCTAGCAATATTATCGTATTGCAAGTATGAACCGTCTTCATTAAAACCGTCCTTTTGCAAACGGAACCAAAAAATTTTCTTTAGGTTTTCTAAACCATAATTAATATCTCTTTCCTCTCTTCTAAGGGTGCCCATTAAAATCCTTATATTACTTAAGCTCACCAGATCTGAACCTGTGGGTTCGCTATATGATTCACCAGAGTCACATAACCTTTCGATTGCAGTTAGATATGATGAAATTTCGCCGTCTGATAATATTGGATAGAGCATCATTATAATGTTTATAATATGTGATGGTGGTCCGCTTTTCCACGATTCCCAATTATAGAAAGTAGTATCTATTAAACTATTTGTATCATTGTATTTATTCATCCTCCACTCCAACCCTGATATCGTATCAATCAGAAGATCTCTTTTCAAATAGTGACACGAGTGTTTATTCATTACAGCTGCTGCTAATTTATATAAACTCTTGAATTCTGAAGTAATCTGTCCAGTTGTTGTAGCATAGTTTCGAGTAATATTCCAAAGATTTTCTCGGTCTTCTTCTTTATTAATGGTTTGCCACAAAGCTGACACTTCATTATCCGTTTTATTTCTGACTTTAGACATTAAGGAGTCAGCTGGATCGTAGTAACTGTCTCCCAGTAGTATATCTTGCCATTTCTGTCTAATCTGATCAAAAGTATCGCGTGATTTTGGTAAGATTGTAACAATAGCAGTTTTGTGTATGTTCTGGTTCTCGTCATAAAAGGATATTTCAGTTGTACCTTCTTCCTTGGGTAGTAAGATACCATTGTTTATTTCAGCAATTTTTGGATTTAAAATGTTGTAGGTGAAAACATGTTGTTCTTTGTCTCTTGATAACAAGTAGAAACGATCTAGTCGAAGAGTTAGAAAGCCGAAATATCCATCGGTGTCCTTCTTTTCTGTATAAGAACCGTGGGTGCCGACACTATCCAATATTTTTATGATTGATATTAATAATAATATGGCAATACGCATTTTTGATGCTTCAGAAGGTACCAATTTACGATAACTACCCACTTCAAAAATTTAAATATTTGTAAAAAGTTGATATTAACACGAAAGCGCGCACTTATGTATGTACCGCAATAGACTGCGTGGTACATTCCGAATTATGCTAGTATTTATATTCGTAATTAGATAAGTAGGTATCTATTATTAGTGAACGAATGGGTTGATAACAAACTTTGCTACAACATGTATTTTACACCACTATTTTTTAATAACCATTATTCAGATCTTAGAAAAAGTATATGTCTAGAATGAGCCTCACTGTTTTACCGTATAAAACAAAAGGGGCTAAGTTTCATAGGTTGGTGTGCGTGAGGCGCCATACTAATTCTGTATGTGTGCGTGTATATGTATAGGGTTTAGGAACCAGTCCTGGTTCCAATTTTTTTCGACGCTTTCGTATCTTCGACTGTCAATCTAGACATATACTTTATCAAAGATTCAGATATGATTCAGATAAACCTAGAGATAAACACTTTGATGAAACACTTTCCTTGGAACATGGGTCGAACCCACGTCCACATCGACTTTTTATCGATGGGGATATATTGTAATTAGCTTATAGATATTTAACGATGTGTTTATTAGTATACCTAATAAATGGTGTATATCTTCCTAAGAAAAATAAAATAAAATAATTTCTCGTTTTTCGACCTTTGTTCCTTGGAAAGTTGTCAATAGTAGGTAATTATAGCCTACTCTGTGGTTTCATTATCTGAATTGGGGTGTATTTTTCATGAAATCTCACGATTTCGAAGGAAACCATAGTATTACCTATTTGTTCAGTGAAGGAAACGTGGACTCTTATATTATTACCCCGACTCGCCCTATGATTTTTGAAAGTCAAATCAAGCAGTCAGTAGAAAAGAAAGATGCCTATATATAACCTACTATCTCCAACGTAATTTTGACATTATCAACTGCTGAGCTCAGCGAATGAGTTTCAAAAATCGCACTCCTGGGTATTTCATACCATCAAACTAAACAAACGTTACTTGTTTCCTACATTTTTGTCTTAGAAAAAGTATATGTCTAGAATGAGCCTCACTAATATTCCGTATAAAACAAAAGGGGCTAAGTTTTATAGGTTGGTGTGCGTGAGGCGCCCACCAATTATGTATGTGTGGGCGTATATGTATAGGGTTTAGGAACCAGTACTGGTTCCAATTTTTTTCGACGCTTTCGTATCTTCGACTGTCAATCTTGACATATACTTTCTCAAAGATTTTTGTATTGAAGTCTGGATTTTTTTTTGTTATTGGTACCTACTTATAGGTAAACATGGGTTTTTTTTTGTTCATTTATCTAGCTTACGTCATTGGCTCGAGTAAAGTCGCGTTAATTGGGATGTTATTGTAATTTTTCTTGACCAATGACACCAATTTTTATCGCTATGTAAATAATTTCATCATCATAACAATTTTTACATGAAATATGTCGGTGTAGTAACTACCTATCTAGGTACCTAAATTTTATTTCTAAAGGGCGCAGCTCAGAAAAATCTGTAGTATTGAGGAACAATTTAATTACGTTTAGGTATAAAGTACCTACCTACTATTTCATTCCACGTAAATTTCGTTTTTCGTTCATTTTATGTTTTATCATCACTGAAAAGTGCGTCAATTTTCCGCGCGGGGTGCACTTGCAAGCGCTGTGCTAGCCTGATAGAAGTAATAAAATTCGCTCGCTCGCCTCATTTTTGGTTATAATGTTCTTTCCTTCCGCAACGACCTAGTCCCATAATAGTAAAAAATAGAGCTCGCTTTGCTCGCTCCCTTTTGGTGAGCTACAGTGAGCTTCGCGGATGATAGATTCAAGAAGGGTTTAGATACCTAATTATCTGTAAATAAAACGTAACATCCTTATCGCTATATTCTTTAGGTTAACATTGGCATTACATGTAGCCGAATATCTAGCCGACGGCCGACTTTCCTTGACGTTTTGTTAGTCGAGAGGTACCCATTGCCTTGCCTAGTACGACCTTGCTTTTGAATATAACACCCTGTGCTGTTGTTAAAAGCTTCTTATCAGTCCATTCGGTCACATGCAATCAAATTGAATGTACCTACATTTAATTTTATCGTATTTTAATATAAATACTGGTATATTTCAGAATGCACCACGCAGTACATTTCGGTAGATGCGTGCGTGCGCGTTGATATAGACTCCATTTAGTTACTTCTACTTTTTATTATTAAATTTTTAACTATAAGTACTTTAATTAATGAATAAAAATTGATACTAACCTTTACAAGCACTGAAAATGCAACTAATATTCATAATATTACTTATTAAAATATTAGCAAATATCGGGACCCATGCTTCCACGGAAAAGAAGGACGCCGATGGATATATCGGCTTTCTATCTCTTCGACTGGATCGTTTACACTTGTTATCAAGAAACAAAGAAGACATTTCCACATACATCATTTCAAATCCAAATATTGCAGAAATAAAGAATGGCATCTTAGTACCGAAGAAAGAAGGTTCAACTGAAATAACATTTTATGACGAGCATCACAACAAAAATAAAACTTTGGACGTTAGCGTTTCACCAAAATTAGAAGATACTTTTGATCAAATCAGACAGAAATGGAAAGATATGTTACTGGAAGAACGGTTCTACAATCCAGCTGACTCCTTAATGTCTAAAATTCAAAATAGAACTGATGCTGAAGCGTTAGCATTATGGGAAACGATGAATAAAGCAGAAGACCGAAAACATCTTTGGAACATAACTAAAAACCGTAACCATATGACACATGTGACTTCAGAATTCAAGAGTTTATACAAATTAGCAGCAGCTGTAATGAATAAACACTCGTGTCACTATTTAAAAAGAGATCTTCTAATTGACACGATATCAGGGCTAAATTGGATGAGGCTAAACAAATACAATGCTGACGTACACATACGAATTACCGATAATTCGCAGGATTGGAAAATCGGATCACCATCACATATTGTAAACAGTTTAATTTTGCTCTATCCAATATTAACAGATGAAGAAATTTTATCATATCTATATGCATTCCATAGATTTGTCCCGGTCACTTTGGATAAAAGCTTAGATGCTTATAATTGCGAAGTCAGAGGTTCAAATCTGGTGTCCTTAAGTAAAATAAAGATTTTAGAGAACACCCTCAGAAGAAATGAAAAAGGTATTAAAGATGCAAAAGAAGCGCTAAGGAACCTTTTTCCGTTTGTTACACAATTTGACGGTTTTTACGCTGACGGTTCATACTTGCAATACCATAATATTCCTAGCACTGGATCATATGGCCTCACTGTTCTATGCGGTGTGTCTGAAATATTATCACTTTTTCAGTCAACGAAATATGCGATACTTGGGGAGGATATTGATAAAGTGTTTACTTGGATCAATGAAGCATATGCGCCTTTAATATATAATGGGATGTTCATGGATATGGTAAGGGCAAGTGATATTTCTATACAGTTTGATGATTCGACAGATACTGCCAAATTATTTGGAGCTATTATGAATATTGCAGAAGTATCAACTAAAATACAAGTTGCAGTTTATAAGAAGATGGTTAAACAATGGACAACGAAAGATTCAATTAACAGTTTAACCAACTATCGTGATATAGTCTTAGCTAAACAAATTCTAAATGATTCCAGCATTGGAACGGATGGTATATTAGGAACCATGCTAAAAAACTATGTAATAATGGAGCGAGTAGTTTATAGAAATGTGGAGAAAGGTTTCGCGTTAGGCATCAGTTTATCTTCTATGGGAATCAGCCGGTATGAGACATCACACAGTAAAAATAAACATGGTTGGTTTACAGGAGACGGTATGGTATATCTGTACAATGGTGACTTGATGCAGTTTAGTGATAATTTTTGGGCTACTGTTGATCCTTTCCGTTTACCAGGAATTACGGTAGATTCAATGAGAGTATTCAAGTTCGATTCAAGTGGTTCATGGAATCCTTTCAAAGATTTTGTTGGTGGCTCAATTTTAGATAATCAAACGGGAATGATTGCGATGGACTTTGAAAATTGTGAATCTACTGTTTTTGCACATAAATCGTGGACGGTTTTTAACAATAAAATAATAGCTTTAGGTTCAGGTATAAAATACAGTGGCCGAACCGAAGCAGAAACTATTTTTGAAAATCGTAAATTGGATAAAGCTATTCAGTACAAGCTGTACCTTAATGATTATGAAGTAGATATATCAGCGCCTTTCGAGAATCGAGTAGATAAAGTTAAGTCTATTTATTTAGAGTCAAAAGATATAAACCAGTCTATCGGTTACAAGTTACTTACACCGCAAAAGCTGACAATAAAAGTAGAAAACAGACAAGGCAAGGTACTTACCTAATACTAATACCAAAGTTCAATGCTAAAATAAAAACATACTAACTAAGTACAACATTTTAATTAATATGTTCCTTACACACCCCAACTGATTTAATAACAAAATTATTGATTTTTTTTTAATGTTTAGTCCTGTTAAGTACATTTTACAAAAATTTCACTTTGATACTTTTTCTAAGAAATTTCATTGAAACAATAATTTCATTTTTTAAAACGCATTTTATTCGCGTTGTAAGTTATAGTCGGCCACTTGGGGTTTTCGTACAATTCCGTTCAAGTTAACATAATAAAGGCCTCCGCTCATTGCAGCGATATTATCGAGCGATATTATCGCTGCGATTTTGCGATAATTGTTCTCAGTACATTTTGTATGGGGACGCGCTCGATCCTACACACTGCCGCGATATTATCGAGCGATAATATCGCTGCAATTTTGCGATAATTGTTCTCAGTACATTTTGTATGGGGGATGATACATGCAAACGATAGAACCTAAGAATATAAGGCTTTTATTAACTTTAAAATTGTGGATAGAAATAGACTGACATTAATATTTGACACAAGCAGTCACAGACAAGATAGAACATATCATTCACCCCCTCCTAAATTGTTAACAGTAGTTCTCCAGGTACTGGGGGCGTCGACGCTCTCGATTTGATCTTCGCGGAGCTTCCGGAGTCGTCTGCTGGTCAGGCGCATCCGGCTGATCTACAGACGCATCTGGCTCGTCAGATATGCTCGTTTCTTCTTCAAAGTCATCACCATCTCGCGGCAACGGCGCCAGTTGTCTATTCGACACTGTCGCTTCACGGCCATCTTGCAATCTAACAAAAGAGTAAGAGGGATTGCTTTGAAGGAGTTCTGCTTCTTCTACGTAGGGATCGGTTTTATTTCGAACGTTCTTCTTTACTAATACTGGGCCTGGTATCAGCCACGTCGGTAAAGACTCTCCGTTTGCAGTTCGTCTTGGATGCTGAAATAATCTCTCATGTGGAGTGGCATTTATCGACGTACAGAGAAGAGAACGAACCGCATGTAGAGACACCGGCAGGACTTGCTCTCAATTTTCCACTAACAGTCCTTTAGAGCGCAAATTTAGCTGGACAGTTCTCCACAAGGTACCGTTCAGGCGCTCCACCTGCCCGTTACCTTGAGGGTTATACGGTGTCGTGCGGCTACATGCTATGCCTAAGGATGCCAAAAAGGTCTTCACTTCTTCTGACATAAACGATGTTCCTCTATCACTATGTAGATATAGTGGTGTACCGAAGGTATAAAATAATTCTTTCAAACAGCTAATCACCGTGGAAGAAGTCATATCCTTGCATGGGAATGCGAAAGGGAAACGGAGGTATTCGTCAATAATCGTAAGAATATACTTATTCCGAGAATTTGATGGTAAAGGGCCTTTAAAATCAATATTTAATCTCTTGAAGGGAGCTGTAGCCTTAATTAGGTGGCCTTTAGTTTTCATAAATCGTGGTTTTATCTCAGCGCATACTCGGCATGTTGCAGTCATTGCTTTGATATCATTTACAGAGTAAGGTAAATTTTTCATTCTGACCCAGTGAGCCATTCTAACGATTCCCGGGTGAGACAGAGATTCATGTAGCTCTCTTAATTTATCGTGGTTAAGATAAGAGCAGACTCGAGAAAGAGCGTCAGCGACAGTGTTATCCTTGCCGGGTCGGTAAACAATGTCGTATTTATAGCAGGACATTTCTAAACGCCAACGTTCAATTTTTTCATTTTTGATCTTGCTGGTGTGATGCTGGTTGTACATAAATCCCACTGATTGTTGATCGGTTATTAGCATAAAGTGTTTACCAATAAGATAATGTCGCCACTTGCGCAGACATTCGACAATTGCACAAGCTTCCTTTTCGATTGATGAATGTTTACGTTCAGATTCTGATAAAGTTCTTGAGAAAAAGGCGACAGGTCTTCCATTTTGCGAGAGAGTGGCGGCTAACGCGTATTCGGAGGCGTCAGTTTCAACCGTGAAGGTTTCATTAGGGTCAATAGCTATGAGACATGATCTACCGATATCAGACTTCAGTTGCTCGAAAGATGTTTTGGCTGTATCATCCATAGGAAATGTCGTGACACCAATCAAGGGCTGTATTTTCTCTGAGAACTTATCTACCCATTTGGCATAGTGGGCGAACATGCCCAAAGCTCGTTATAGTTCACTTGCATTAGTCGGTGCCGGCAGATCGATTAAAGGTTTAAGTTTATCATGATCCGGGACTATATTGTTATCTTGGATCGTATACCCCAAAAGATTGATTGAATTGACCCCGAAGGTGCATTTCTTTTCGTTTAAAGTAAGTTTGTATTTCTTGACAGCGGTCATGAATCTGTCTAAGTTTTTGTCGTGTTCTTCTTTGCTTTTTCCGCACACTGTCACGTCGTCTAAATAAGCATAAGTTCCTTGTAGTTTCTCAGCGTTTATGATAAAGTCTAGTGTTCTTTGAAAAGCTGCTACTCCGTTCGTCACGCCGAAAGGAATTCTAGTAAATTGATAAAGATTGCCAGCTGCTTCAAATGCAGTATAGATTTTCTCTCTCTCTAATATAGGGACTTGATGATAGGCGCTTTTAAGATCGATTTGACTGAAGTGGTTAAAGCTAGCTACCTTGGAAACAACATTTTCAATATTTGGCAAAGGATAAGCGTCAAGCAATGTGTATTTATTTATAGTTTGGGAATAATCTATAACGAGGCGTTTGCGATGTATTCCACCACCTGCGACCAACGTCTGTGCGCGCCATGGAGACACGCTCGGCTCGATCACACCATCGTCTAAAAGTTTCGAAACTTCTTGTTCAATAAAAAGTTTGTCTTCTTCTGAATATCGTCTAGATTTGACAGCAGTAGGTTTTATATCAGAGGAAAGGTTAGTAAACACTGATGCAGGTGGAACGGAAGCTTCCATGACGTTGCAAATCTTAAGAGGTTCTTTGCTTCCGCCAAATTGTAATTCTAAGCTTGAATGATCCTTTAGAATATCGTGACCAACTATTATATCTGCACATAAATTGTTAACGATCAAGAGAGGTCTTTGTTTGTAAGTATGTTGTTCCAGCTTGATTGTTGCGAAGCACATCCCTTCTACGTAGGATATGTGACTAAGAGAAGCTAGCGTAATTGTTTGCTTGCAAGGTTTTTGTCTGAGTTTCATAGTGTGAACAAGATTTTTATCAATGAAGCTGACAGAACTGCCCGTATCTATCAGAGCATCTGCGCGCACGTCATTAATAAAGATAGGGACAGTAGCCTTAAGAAGGCTTGATGGAGATGCGGCGGAAATAGCAGAGACGTTTTCTTCAGTAGAATTCTGGTTGGTGTTTCCGGCCGTCACCGCGTTAACAACTTTTCCACTTCTGCACACATTGGCAAAATGACCTTTTTTACCACAAAGTTGACATTGAGCTTGGAACGCGGGACATTTTACTCTCTGATGTATCTCTCCACCGCAGAAAAAAAAATTTTTTCGTTTTTGCGAGCTAGTTGCAGCTGCATTTGGACCTTGTATTTCGTTAAGATTTGTTTGTTCGATTTCAGGTAATGCGTTTAATTGAGTGGTATTAGGATCACTTGAAATTATTTTCGAGTTTTGCTCGGCCGTCTCGAGTGAAATTGCTTGGTCCAAAGTTCAAGATCTCTAGGAGGCGCTCTCGTATCTTTTATGAAGAAATTCCTGCTATGAACGTACCTCTTATAGTCTGGCTCTCATGTTCTTGGGCGGTTACTTCATCAAATTTACATTCGTGAGCTAAAAGTTTCAGCGCTCGAGCGTAGTCGGAAACGGATTCGTCACAGCGTTGCCTTCTAGTTGTGAGTATATGGCGGGCTAGAATCACGTTTTTGGGTTTGTTATAAACATTTTCGAGCCGTTTCATTGCTTCATCATATGAAGTGCTATCTCGTATAAACGCGTAGACGGTGGGCGAAAGATGATTGATAAGGATTTTAAGCTTCATCGTATTTTCCGTTGCATTTTCCTCTTGGAGGAAGTTAGTGAAAGTAGCATACCAATGGATCCATTTTGTGTCGGCGGCCATTGTGTTGGGCTCAACATCGAATCTGTCCGGGCGTAAGTACCGAGACATGATGCTCACCGGTATTTTATTTTCATCGGGCATTTAATTAAAGTTAATAAAATTGATACATGCAAACGATAGAACCTAAGAATATAAGGCTTTTATTAACTTTAAAATTGTGGATAGAAATAGACTGACATTAATATTTGACACAAGCAGTCACAGACAAGATAGAACATATCAGGGGACGCGCTCGATCCCACACACTGCCGCGATATTATCGCAACCTGACGCAATCTCTTTCTACTACATTCAGTGGTGTGCGCATGCGTGACGCGAATCGCGGAATCGCTGCAGTGTGTAAGGAGTCGCGATATCGCTGTCGATAATATCGCTCGATATTATCGCTGCAATGTGCGGAAGCCTTAATATTGAATAATATGGTGTCAATGTCAATGTGTTCCTGTGTATGGGTAGCGCAGACTTCTGTCTGTATTCCTAAGTCAATTTTATGACTTTGACTATACTGCATTTCAAATAAGGCCGATGCGATTTTCCAATTCCTATTTAGCTTTCTGGCCAACTCTGATAAGCAAATATACCAACTAATCTTGTTTCTCCATACAACATTTAGACCCCTGTTTTACACCCTTAGGGGGTGATTGTTGAAAAATCCTTTCTTAGTGCACCCCTTGGCCTCATAAGGAACCTACGTGCCAAATTTGGAATCTCTAGACCAAGCGGTTTGGGCTGTGCGTTGATATGTCAGTCAGTCAGTCATTTAGTCAGTCACTTACTTCTTTTATATATTTAGACTAGCTGACCCGGCTGACCCGGCTGACCCGGCTAAAAGCCGTGGTGGTCCAGTGGCGAGTAACCTTGCCTGCCGTGCAGGAGGCAATGGTTCGATCCCCGTCCATGCCGACTCGTACCAATGAGTTTTTCGGAATTTATGTACGATTTGTAACACCACTGGCTTTTCGGTGAAGGAAAACATCGTGAGGAAACCTGCATGCTTCAATTTCGAGGCATGTATTGTACCCACTGTCCATTACAAGTGGCGACGGGCTTACCCCCCGTCACACTGGACAGAGTTTCGGTACTACTGGTGAAACGTGGATGTTCTGAGGTTTCAGAATATCTCTGACTACCCTCTCGGGGAATATAGTCGTAAGCATTAGCTTATGCTGACCCGGTGAACTTCGTACCGCCTGAGAATTAGTTTTTCCCGACACACACTTGGCCGTTTTATATAGCCTATGTTACTCATGGATAATGTAGCATTCTAATAATGAAAGAATTTAAAAATATGGAGTGCGATTTTTGAAACTCATTCGCTGAGCTCAGCAGTTGAAAATGTCAAAATTACTATGAAAATATGCATCTTTCTAGTCTTTCTACTGCTGATTTGACATTAAAAAATCTCACTCCTGAAGTATGATTTTTAAAAGTCAAATCATCAGTAGAAAGATCGATATCTCCATAGTAATTTTGACGTTTTCAACTGCTGAGCTCACCGAATGAGATTCAAAAATCGCACTCCGTTTAGTAGTTTTTGCGTGAAAGCGTAACAAACAAACTTACATTAGATGCCTACAAAAGTTTTGGTGCAAGTTAAATCTGGTGATTTTGGCGGCAACGCACGTGCTTACAAAATCGACCAAAATTTCATCCTCATCGTTCATCTATCATCCCATCTTCATCAGCATAGCTAGCATGCCGCAGTGATACAGCGCTATCACACCTTAGCTCTCTTTCTATTTGCGTGCGAACGAATGAGATAAAAGACGTGATACAGCCGTATTACGTGTTGCATGCTACCAGTGCAGGAGAGTTTTGCACGGGTTCCTTAATTTTCTAAATTCGTTTTTCGTGGCTATTATGGTGTTAATGTGGTGGAATTAGTTTGATAATGTGCCATTAATGGAGAGCAATAGGTATAGTAAAAGTGAGAAATAAAGAAGGCGCTCCCGTTTGATTCGGATTGATTCTCGCGTGAAACTCCCCTGACCATTGGAATGTGTGTACCCACAGACTTAGGTATTCTGCGTGTGTACCACCCTCGCATTTCAAGAGTTAGGTAGGTTAGGTTTAAGCACAAAGAAAAATATCACTTAAGACCAGGCTGTAAGGGCTAGTTCCCATTGCCGATGAACTTATAAAAAAAAAATTGTCTTATGTCAATGTCAGTGTCAGACAGATGTGTTTTACACGAAAATATTTCGAAAGATCTTAAAAAATGCCTCTAATAATAATTTGCGGTACTCCTGTAAGCGGAAAAACGACTAGAGCTAACGAATTAAAAGAGTTCTTTGAGAAAACACACGGGAAAGCTGTGGAAATCATATCCGAAGAGGACACTATCTCAAAGTTAGGTTATGATAAAAACGAAACATATTTGGACTCCCAGAAGGAGAAACGAGTGAGGGGCTGCCTTAAATCTGAAGTAATAAGGCTCATAGGGAAGGACAATGTCGTCATATTGGACGGCAGCAATTACATCAAAGGTTTGTGGGCATTTTATACACAGGGTCCAACTTAATATTGCTGACCGTTTATTAACAGAATGTTCAGACCGGTAAAAGTTTAGTATCCTGTGGCACTAATTTAGGGGGGAGGGTATGATCCCCCTATCCCTCTCCCAAAGTTTGGGGGGTGAGGAACCCCCCGTTTTTGTGAAAAAAATAAAGAAGTATGTGGCTTTCATACAGAAAGGTGGGATTTTTATACTCCATTCTGGAATAAGAGCGACAAAATGTAAACAACAGTGATTCCAGTGTAGAAAATATCATCTCGAGATTGTAGAAAACTTATCTCCGGAATGAATTACAGTAAATTATATATTTTACTTGCAAAGGATTACGACAAATAATATGTTAATTTCGTATGGAAAATAATGAAAAAATATGCAAGCTATAATTTATTTTAGATTAAAAGAACGCTTTCTTTTACTGTAAATATTTTATTTCGTGGTCTGGCAACAATCAGTTATCAGATATTTTAGACCTTTGGTTCGTTTTAACAAAGTGCTTAAAGAAAAAGATTTTTTATTGCATACAATAACGTAAACGCGTCAGGAGTGCGATTTTTGAATCTCATTCGGTGAGCTCAGCTGTTGAAAATGTCAAAATTACTATCGAGATACGCATCTTTAAACTGCTGATTTGACTTTCAAAAATCATACTTCAGGAGTGCTATTTTTGAAAGTCAAATCCGCAGTAGAAAGATGCATAGGTCCATAGTAATTTTGACATACTGCTGAGCTCACCGAATGAGATTCAAAAATCGCACTCCTGTTGATTGTTTAAAACTGTTGTCTGAGTCCGTACGCTATGCGTGGATGCTACGCATAGCACAAAAAGCCCATACAGACAGAGTAGCAGGCTACATAACATAATTTAAAATTGGTTTGCTTCCAAAAGTTGTTCAGTTTGATGGGTAGACTCTTAGTTTAAAAGGATGCTAAAGTTATCAATTTCACCCTGTACATGTACTTTGCTAACTGGTTCCCTCATTGCCATTCCAGGATATCGCTATGAATTATACTGCGCATCGAAAGCGTCTAAATCAACGCAATGTACAGTCTACACAATACGGAACCACGATGAAGCGTGGCAGGATAATGTGACGAACAAGGACAGGAGTATTGCTGACGGCAGTGGGAGCGACAGAGATGGGAGTAGTGGAGCTTACAGTGAAGAAGTGTTTAATGCTTTATCCAGATTAAGGTACGGTCATAGTTTACCTAATAGTTACTTTGTAACTGATACTTCACTCTCATACATGATGAGTTAAATCTTTGTTTTAATTACACACTTAGGCTGGCTTGCACTAAAAAGTATTTAAATAAATAAATAAATAAATAACGCTCACAGGCACATGCATTGTAATGATCCCAAACTAAGCACTAAAGGCTTTTATTATGGAAACCATACAACAATGGCACGAACATATAACATCCATGACCGAACCGGGATTCGAACCCAGGACCCTGGTTTGGCAGTCCGGCGTGGTGACCATTGACCGGGTCGTCATTTAGGCTTAAACATGTTTAAATATGATGCTGTCACTGTCATTTGTATGAGCAGTGTGAAAGACAGAACTATCACTAAATATTTTTAAGCCATAGGCGAAGTATTTTTCGCTTACGCTGATAGACGTAACATCAGTGTAACCGTGAATGAGACAGCGATAGTCATAAAATCCTATACAATTTGTATGAAAATAGATGTCTGACAGCCGTCTTAGAACAAAAAAGTGGCTACGTCGATAAGGACAGCAATAAGTACCGATCTCCTTTTTTAACTAGACCGAATTTGCTATGTGCATCTCTTACTGAGTGATATGACAAGACACCTGCTTTCTTCTATTTCCTTCTCTTTCTACGGTTTAAGCCTAAATACTTGTAAGTGACAAATGATCGTTTTTTTGTTGTTGAAGAAGTCACCCAAACAAGCTCGCCAACTCGCTGCTGACAGACAGCAACACTAAAAGGCTGAAGCGGAGTCATTTGCTCTCGAACTAAAGAGGGTAGGGCGCTGGCCCTGTCACTCTTATAAGCATTTAAATCTCCAATCAACACATCTGATTATAGTCTTTCGACTGATGGCAGATCCAAGCACAAGAGAAAAAAAAATGCACTTCCCAAAAACTCAACATATGGCACAAAAAAAAAATATATTAGAGCTTTACCTTTTTTGCAGGTTTGAAGAGCCAAACAGCAACAGTAGATGGGACAGTCCACTGTTCACAGTTCAGCCCGCAGACGTCCTAGACCTGGACGCTGTATACAGAGTTCTGTTTGAGAAGAAACCTCCTCCACCTAACATGAGCACGCAGAATGTAAGTTTTGTTTATAGACGAGCGTTTGCGTGGATTACCCTATTAGGGGTAAATTTTCGAAAAAATCGAAAACGATCATTATAATGGCAAGAGTAGATCTATGGTTTGTAAGAAAAAACAATAAAGAAGTTGGTTCTCTTTGGGCGTCGCCCGAACCAGACATCTCGTTTTTTATTAACCCCTTCTTTAAATACATTAAATTACTATTCCCTGGCCTTCCAACAGTCAGCATAACAAGCTTCAAAAAAATGTTTTCCCTAATCCAAACACAATTGACACTCGGGAGTTCTACTCATGCATTTCTACTATAGTTACCGTCGATTTCGGCCGAAAAAAAGGATGTAATTTTTTCGGATCTTATAACACACTGTGCTCAGCATACAGCATGCTAGCCTCTTGTCAATGAGAGTAACATTTGTATGAAGTCTAGAACATGTGTCAAGAGACCTGGAGTGCGATTTTTGAATCTCATTCGGTGAGCTCAGCAGTTGAAAATGTCAAAATTACTACGAAGATACGCATCTTTCTACTGCTGATTTGACTTTCAAAAATCATACTTCTGGAGTGCGATTTTTGAAAGTCAAATCAGCAGTAGAAATATGCATATTTCCATAGTAATTTAGACATTTTCAACTGCTAGAGCTCACCGAATGAGATTCAAAAATCGCACTCCTGTTCTCCAGCATTGATCGACGATTAGAAGCTGATGCTGACTAAAACATTTACTTCCATTTCAGCCGCCCCTCACCTCCACAAACTTCCTCTACGAGCTCGACAAAGTGACGCAATCAATATCAAAACATATCCTAGACTCGAAACAACTGAACATAGACGAAGTCAAGTTCCCGGATTACCCGGGATGCGTTCTAGAATCCGGTTTCCTCCAGTCTGTGAGCCCTCAGAAACTGTCGATGCTAAGGAGGCAGTTCCTCACTTACGCGAAAATGAACCACTCTAATGAAGAGATCTGTAAGATAGCTAGATATTTCATACAGTACCTGAATAAAACTTTGAACGATTGACTATTGGGTTTTATTTACTCGTACATTTCGGTGCTTTCCCGTGGTCCGCCATAATATTAATCTCACATTCACATCATTTATCTCACATTCACAATATTTATCTCACGTTTACAATATTTCTGTCAAATTCACAATCACACTCGCAATATTTATTTTATTTTCACAATATTTATCTCACATTCAGTATATTTCTCACACATTCATAAAATTATCTCACATTCTCAATATTTCTCACACATTCAAAATATTTACCTCACGTTAACAATATTTATCTCACATTCACAATTTTCACACGATCTCATTAACATAATATTTTGAAGAGATTGTAACAGAGCTCCCGGATTACCCGGGAGCATGTAAGCAAAATCCACTACGGGAGTTTTTGATGCGCGCGCTGATTGGTCACGTAGTGGACTTTGTCAGCAAAATCCACTATCGGAGTTTTCCCGTAGTGGGTTTTGTCAACAAAATCTACTATGGGAGTTTAGAATACGGGCTCTGATTGGTCAATAAACTCCCGTAGTGGACTTTGTTAGCGAAATCCACTATCGGAGTTTTCCCGTAGTGGGTTTTGTCAACAAAACCTACTATGGGAGTTTGAAGATGGTCTGTGATTGGTCAATAAACTCTCATAGTGGATTATGTCTGCAAAACCCACTATCGGAGTTTGAGACAGTCAATGAGTACGCTCGATTCTGATTTCCGCCCCACCAAACTTACATTTTTACTCATTTTACCTGAAAATATATTTATTCCATCATCATCATCATTATTATATTATAACACTTTATTGCACACAAAAACATAAAAATATACAAAGTTGAGAAAACATGTACAAAGGGCGAGCTTATCTCTGAAGAGATTTCTTCCAGCAGACCCGCAAAAGAGACAGTTAATAATTACAAGGCAAACTTATTGTGTACAAACAAACAATAAATAAATATATTATACAATATACAACCTACAAAATACAATATATATCAGAATAAATATTATATATATATATATATATATATCACTTAAGGTAGAGAAAGATAGTGCTCTTTCGTTCTCTTTTTAAATATTGCAATAGACTTTGAGTCGCGAATGTCGGCGGGGAGTGAGTTCCATAACCGAGCAGCATGGATGGTGAAGGAGTAGGAGTAGGATCATTTTCATGTTCATCACTTTAATAAACTTGTTCTTTACTTTTCAAAGGAAAACATTACTATATGATACATCATCATCATCTTTATTACACAGGTACATTTATTACTCATTTTACCTGAACATTAATTTATTCCATTATCATCATCATCATTTTCATGTTCATCACTTTATTTGTTCTTTACTTTTCAAAGGAAAACATTACTACCTATATAATACATCATCATCATCATCATTATTAGGTACACAGGTACATTCTTACTCATTTAAAAAAAATCTAATTTGATTTGATATACCTACAGCGTGTGAACTTAATTTTTTTTGCTATTTAACAATTTTTCGTAGAAGATGTTTAGTTTGATGGTCTAACTAAACTAAAGGATCCGCTTAAGTACTTATGTACCTAACTTACTTAAGTTTACACCTGTATATTAAAAAGGATGTAACAAAAAACCACAACGTCATAAAAATTTTAAAAATTCTGCTATCCCATACATTTGAGTCGAGACGTAGGTCTACAGTTTTGTATGAAACAGCGGCGGATTTTTTATTTTTTCTCATTGTTGGCTCTATTGTGAAAGTTGTTCAGTTTAATGATATGAAATGTTTGTGGTTTTGTAGCACCTCGTACGTATAGGTGTCATCATCATCATCACATTCATGCATGTTTACTATTTTTAGGGAAAACGAAAAAAAAGAGGTGATTGTACCCATGGTACTGAACAACTTTCTCAGCTTTCGCGAAAAAAAACAGCTGTCCTATACCTACATTAGGCTCGAGTAGATTTGCAGATTTGTATGGAACAGCAGATTTTTTTTCGCGCAACATTTCAGCAGATTAAAAAGGACCCTATACAACGTGTTATTGAATAAGCACAAACTACTTTCTAGTTTTGTGATTATTCTTTAACACGTATCCGTCCATCGATTTGAACACCTTTCTCTATGGGACCAAGATCGAAAACGCGAAAAATAAATCAGCTGTTTTATACAAAACTGCAATCCTACTCCTCCCAAATGTATGGGACAGCAGATTTTTTAAATTTGCGGTGTTTCTTTACATCCTGTTTAATATACAGGTGTAAACTTAAATAAGTTACAAAAGTACTTAGGCGGATCCTTTAGTTTAGGCCATCAAACTAAACAAATTCTACGAAAAATCGAGAAATAGCAAAAAAAAAAAATAAGAACACTCCCTGTGTAATAAAGATGATGTATCATATAGTAATGTTATCCTTTGAAAAGTAAAGAACAAGTAAAGTGATGAACATGAAAATGATGATGATGATGATGGATTAAATATATTTTCAGGTAAAATGAGTAAAAATGTAAGTTTGGTGGGGCGGAAATCAGAATCGAGCGTACTCATTGACTGTCTCAAACTCCGATAGTGGGTTTTGCAGACAAAATCCACTATGAGAGTTTATTGACCAATCACAGACCGTCTTCAAACTCCCATAATAGATTTTGTTGACAAAACCCACAACGGGAAAACTCCGATAGTGGATTTCGCTAACAAAGTCCACTACGGGAGTTTATTGACCAATCAGAGCCCGTATTCTAAACTCCCATAGTAGATTTTGTTGACAAAACCCACTACGGGAAAACTCCGATAGTGGATTTTGCTGACAAAGTCCACTACGGGAGTTTATTGACCAATCAGCGCGCACGTCAAAAACTCCCGTAGTGGATTTTGCTTACATGCTACCCGGGATGCGTTCTAGAATCCGGTTTCCTCCAGTCGGTGAGCCCTCAGAAGCTGTCGATGCTAAGGAGGCAGTTCCTCACTTACGCGAAAATGAACCACTCTAATGAAGAGATCTGTAAGATAGCTAGTTACTTATACTTCATACAGTAGTCAGTACCTGAATAAAAATTTGAACGATTGACTATTGGGTTTCATTCACTCGTGCATTTCGGGGCTTTCCCGTGGTCCGCCACAATATTAATCTCACATTCACATCATTTATCTCACATTCACAATATTTCTGTCAAATTCACAATATTTATCTGAAATAAACAAAATTTATCTCAAATTCACAATATTTATCTCACAATCACATTCACAATATTTATCTCACATTCAGTATATTTCTCACACATTCATAACATTATCTCACATTCACAATATTTATGTCAAATTCACAATATTTCACATTCACAATATCGATCTCAAATTCACAATATTAATTTCACATTTACAATATTATTATCTCTCTCTCCCTTACGCACAAAGGTGTAGGGTGTTAATAAAACGATAGTTTTAAATCCATTAAACAAAGTATATTTTAATCTCTTGTGTACTTAACGAAATAACAACTAATGAAGTCTTTTGTTAATATACACTAAGGGTGGCTTGAACCAACAAGTATTTAGGCTTAAACGTATACACAGGGTGTAAACTTAAATGCGGGGTGCTTCAAACTGAAGCCAGCCCAAACTGAACAACTTTCACGATGAGACCAAGATTGAAATCGCGAAAAAACGATCAGCTGTTCCATAGAAAAGGTTAATCGCTGCTCGTCATAAATGTATGAGACAGCTGTTTTTTTTGCGCGATTTCAAAATGTACCTGTATTTAGAGCAAGATCAAAAAATCTTACGCATTAACATACAATTTGATACCTTATCACCAAACGCGACAGCCTATAATTGCGGAACAATAATTTCGAACTTATCTTGCCGAGGTCAACAAATATGTGATCTGAGGCTTTTTTATATTTATTTATTTATTACTCCTCGACGGAGGTGGAAAGCGACAACTTCGTTTAGCGCAGCGGGATGACAATTGAAGCTTTCCGTCCGGAGGAGAGAAAATAATCTAAAGTAATGGAATAAAGTCCAAAGTTGCGGATTTCATGCTACCTCACCCCCGGAAAAAAGTGGCAGCAAGTTTTTTAGTAGAATTACACGCGTAACTTGTCCATATATAAATAGTCTATGGTTGTGAGCTTAAAACAGTACTTATCCAAAAGTGGTAAAACAGGCCCTAAGCCTAAATACTTGTGCAAGCCAACATAAAGCACCTACATTTTAACATGTCCCTTCACGGACCTGAAAAAAAGACGGACGTAATGTGACACTAAAAAGATGTGAAGCTTGCAAAGTCCAACATTTTCGGTTGTTCTACAAGGGACCTACACTCACACAGATGCACTTGCTCTAGGCGCAGGTCCGACACCCGTTACCATGTATGTATAAAGAAATGGGTGCTTCACTCGTGATTAGACGAGATTACGTCCGTCTTTTTTTCAGGTCCGTGTGTCCCTTTTGATGTTTTAAAATTGTCAAGCTATTTGAATCTCACAGCGACAATTTATAGAAAAAGGTCACCCATAACACCATGTAACAGAGTTTTATTTAGCTTGCTTATATTCAACGTCAAAAGTGACCAATTAAAATTGACTTTATAACAAAATTATTCTTGAAATATTCAATACAATTTCTAATTTCTTTTACAACGTTTTTAACCTTTTCATCGCCAAATACTTGATATGAAATCATTCGATTTAGTGCCCCATACCACAGATTACTTAATAGTTACTACCGTAACAGATACTGCACTCAACCCGATTTCGCCCCCTTTTCGAACTTTGTGCTTCAGCACTCGTAGCATGCTACACATGATACGGCTTTTTCACGCCTTTTATCTCGTTCGTTCACGTGCAAATAGAAAGAGAGCGAAGGTGTGATAGCGCTTTAATAGAAAACTAAAATGCGCCTTTGAGTGACAGCCAATATCTTGCAAGATCGACGTGACGTCACGACTTCATCGCAGCTGTAAAACGTAAGTGACGGAGCACTGCCCATACGCCAACGACTTTATACCAAGACTTTAGCCACAGTTAATTGAATAGTTAATAGCAACAGATACTGCACTGTCCGTGTGGTGTCGGCTAAGAGTAGCACCATCCCATTTCCTCCCGTGGGTGTCGTAAAAGGCGACTAAGGGATCTACCGGAGGATGGGCAGCAGCATCCTCTGAGTACACACATTCAATCCAACTGCGATCGCCAACCCGCCTGCCAAGCGTGGCGGTTATGGCAAATCCCCCCATTTTTGGGGAGGCCTATGTCCAGCAGTGGACGTTTATCGGCTGATATGATTATATGACGGGAGTCGCATTGTGGATCTGCTAGTGGGTGGTCGCGAGTCGCGTGTCGCTCGTCGGTTGCCCCCTCCCAGCTCGACAGCGGGGCTCCAGTGGTGGCTCAAGATAGTGTTCTTTTGTAAGAACAACCCTTGAAGTCACCAAAATATCTTCATAACCGTACAACGTCAAGCACTTTGGCTACAAAAACTCGACATTGGCAAAATCATCCATCACAAACCAAGATGGCAGCCATATTTTTTAAAATAGAATAGAATAGATTATATGACTGCACTGTCCCAAATTCGCGCGCTTTTACAGCCAACCGCGACGAATTACAAAATAAAGCGCGGTGTACAGTACAGGGTGTAAGGAAAAGTATCGTGTGGAACATAATAACATATGGGACCCTGTATATGGCACCCACAGCACAATAACTTTAATAATAATCTAAATCAGTACATTAATACTTTCTTGAGACCGATTTTTGTGATTTTTTGCTTAATGAGGAGTTTTCTTACAGCTACTAAAACGTAGTTCATCATACCGGCGATAGATGGCGTTGACCAGAGGGGTTCGAACAGTGGGAGGACATTTGCCTTTTGGCAGGTATCTTCAATGTAGTTTGCATAGAAAGTGCAGCCATCTAGTATTACGTTCTGTAAACTAAAAAAAAAAAAGATTTTATGGTCTATGTCAATGTCAAATTGCCAAATTCACAAGATGGCTGCCTATTTGTGTTATGTGCGTGTTGTTTGTAGTTTTAGTTCAATTTCGTGCCGATTTAGTGATGTTCTGGAGTTTCTGTTGTTCTCTAACCAATATACAGATTACAGAAATAGTAGGGAGACTGAAATTTAACAGGATCGGTGCGGGATTGAACGAAAACTAGCATTCAAAACAATAATATGTATACGTATGAGTAGATATATGTAGGTATGTATAGTATAGGTTTAATAACAGAACGGGAACATAGATGGAGTTAGGTAGCTTTCAATTTGACATAAGGTGGATGCATAATGTTGCCACGAGTGGGTTCTCTTTTCTAATATACTTATATTACTCTTTGGGTTCGAAGACGAAAAGTTTAGGCCAAAAAGTAAACAAAAATGCATTTTACTGACTCAGACCTCAGACGCATCCGTTGACAAAATATATGCTCATATTTTGCTGCTTACTTAAAAGCACAAATTCTTACTATTTTATTATCCGCAAGGTCGCTCGCCCCTGTCTCTTCAACGCCATCTATCGATCCATTAGGAACAACTTTTTCTTTTTTAATGGCTTTCTGAAAATTCCTCATTGGACGAAAGCGATTCCCCGGTTTGGAAGAGTGCGTGACCCGCGTGAGTTCAAGTCGTGATTCGAAATAGCACAACATGTTTGTAATCAATAACATTTGAGGTATTCAAAACCTGGTCAGATTTAAACCTAATAGAAAATATCTTATTTTAGAGGTAGGGCAGCTTAAATTATTAATATATAAAAGTATTACTACAAAGTCTTGGGTTAAAATATTATTAATACACATATAAGTAAGTTATTTTAGTTAAATGTGTTTAGAAAGAATTTTGAATCATTTGTGTAAAATGGCTAATTCGATTAAGGACTAATTCGTGAAATGGTAAATTCTTAAAAAGACTAACAATTCGTTAAATGGCTTTTTCTGAAAATGCGTCATTCGCGATCCTATCCTGATATACATCGACCTCCGAACCTATTAAAAAAATATAATTTTTAAAACGCCATTTTTATTTTCTCTAAAATTGAGAACTCGGTTCCTAAGAGCTTTTTTCGCTATCTCTTATAGTTTAGAATTTCCCCAGACTGACCCTTAAAAAAACACACCTGTATAAGGTCTAACAAAATTAGCTGAAACTATTTTAAGGAGATGATCAGACCGTCAAACTGAACAACTTTCTCTATGGGACCAATATCGAAATCGCGAAAAAAATATCTGCTGTCCCATACATTTAGGTCGAGTAGGTTAAAATATTAATTAAAATAGTATCTGGCATAGACATATTACTCTAGCGATAGACAAGCTCGTTCAAACAAACAACATGTCACACAAAACAACAAAATGACACATTGGTGTCTGTCATTGCCATAGTGACGAAGTGAACTCGGGAACATCAATCAGGAGTCACGTTGCAGGGTTTGCCTCGAACACTTGTCTCTCGCGTGGTGTTCGCGCGGTTCGCGTCTCAGCCTGCCACGAGGCTCCTAAATCCTTCTCAGTTGTTCTTACTCAAAAACAATCCTCGAGATTGGATAGACACTCCCTCAAATAACTTGACACTGGCGAAATCTAACAAGGAAACGCCATTAAATAAAAATAGAATAGAACATCAATCAGGTGCGTACACCTCATTCAGTGGAACATGTTGCTTCTATGGAAGGGCAAGTCTATCGCTAGAGTTTAGTTTCAGGTAATTTTGTTAGACTTTATACACCCATAGAAAAATTACGCGCTCCCCTGGGCATATACGCTCCCTGCATGTGTATGCGAGTGTAAGTAAATGTGTGAACTGTAAAATGACTCTTAACACTTTCGCTGCTAAGCTCAAAATCATGATCCTCGCGCAGTGCTAAAACTGACGCACCTCGTAGGTCGTGCGCACAGTAGTAACGTAAAACGACCAAAGTGGCTCATATCGTGGGTCGGCCCGCACAGGCGTAAGTTTTGGGTGACTCACGCTGTAGGTCATGAGCACAGGCGAAACTAGACCCCCCTCGTAGGTCGTGCGCACAGTCGCAACCGTGAAACGATAAACTGGCTCGTCTTGGGTCACCCGCGCAGGCGTAAGGTCGTCGGTGACTCGCGTGGTGAGTCATAAGCACAGCCGAAATGCAACTCGTTACGTGGGTTCTTTAGCACTGCGGCCCTTTTGTCGCCGACCTACGCCGTAGGTCGTCAGCAGCGAAAGTGTTAAGCCTGTCTTAAGCAGCCTTATCGCGTGCGTATAGTTCACGCGCTTGGCCATTTTATTTTTAATTTTAAGTTTCTTAAACACATCTAACTAAAATACACAAGTGACTAAATTAAACTACATACAATAAGGCTTCCTACAGACGAAGAATACGGAGTTATACTCATGCTGCATCATCGAGTTTGGATTCTGCGCGTATTTCGTCTTCACTCCCGTCCGCTCTTTCTGTAATATACAACATTTTATATTACGATTTACGAACAATAAAAAGCAACGAAGACAAAAAAAAAATGAATTAAAAGTATCAAAATGTAGATGACGCTATTTCGAAAATCAAAAACGTTCTATACAGTAGGTCTACCATGAGTTTTCACCGTACTTTACTACTGTAGTTACGTCACCAATTTTGTATTGAATTTCGTACAGCGCTCCTAGGTTACTTTGAGAACTAATTTGTCATACGAATTGGCGACGTATCTACTGTAGTAAAGTACAGGGAAATCTCATGGTAGGCCCTCAGGGTGTAAGGAACAACTTTTAAGGCCTACGCTCATTGCAGCGATTTTATCGAGCGATAATATCGCTGCGATTTTGCGATAATTGTTTCCAGTACATTTTGTATGGGGACGCGCGCGATCCTACACACTGCCGCGATATTATCGAGCGATAATATCGCTGCGATAATATCGCTGCGATTTTGCGATAATTGTTCTCAGTACATTTTGTATGGGGACGCGCTCGATCCCACACACTGCCGCGATATTATCGCAACCTGACGCAATCTCTTTCGACTACATTCAGTGGTGGGGCGCATGCGTGACGCGAATCGCGGAATCGCTGCAGTGTGTAAGGTGTCGCGATATCGCTGTCGATAATATCGCTGCAATGTGCGGAGGCCTTTAGTATGGGAGCAAACCTGTCAGAACAAAAAAAAATCTGCTGTCCCATACTAAACTGAATTAGTACCTTTTTGTTACCTACTTGATTCCATGGGCGTACCCAGGGGGGGGCAGGGGGGGCAGCTGCCCCCCCCTGGAATCGGCCTAACCTGCCTTCCGTACGTGAGAATTCTGGTCAAAGCGACGTCATGTAACTGAAAAATTTCGAGCTCGCTTCGCTCGCTCTGATTTCTGTTCATTATGGCACTGTTATGTTGGCCAAATTCTGGTCCAGTTACGTTGTATTATTCATAAATTTCGAACTCATTTCGCTCGCTCTTTTTTATATTCTACTATAGCAGCATTGCTTGGTATAGACATGGTAGTCTGTGATGAGAAATTTTGAGATCTCTTCGCTCACTTTGCTCGCTCCAGAATTGGGTGAAAACTCGCTTCGCTCGCTCTAGGTTTTGGATCGTATATCTTTTCATAGTGTAGTTAAATCTTGAGCTTGCTTTTAGGACGTAAAAAACTCGAGCTCGCTTCGCTCGCTCAAGGATTTAAAACTTATAATACTGATCTCACTATATTGCAGTAAAATCTCGAGCTCGCTTCGCTCGCTTTTGGCTAGACACTCCAGAATTCGTTGAATTGTCGAGCTTGCTACGCTCGCTCGTGGCTACGATTGTATCACAAAGACCTAGATGCATTGCAGTAAAATCTCGAGCTCACTTAGCTTCGCTCGCTCTAGAATTCAGCGAAATTTCGAACTCGCTTCGCTCGCTCTAGGTTTTGGATCCTATATGTTTTTATGGTGAAGTAAATTCTCGAGTTTGCTTTGCTCGTTCGAGCTTTTAGGTCGTAAAAAACACGGGCTCGCTTCGCTCGCTCCAGGATTGAAAACTTATTAAACTGATCTCACTATATTGCAGTAAAATTTCGAGCTCGCTTCGCTCGCTCCAGTATTTAAAACTTATTACACTGATGTGAGAGCTAGTATGCTGTGCTCTCACATTAATGAGAATGCTAGTATGCTATGCTAAGGATAATGCTAATGATATGCTATGATGCTAAATGCTTGCTATGATGTGAGTGCTGAAGTCGGATACGGCCGACAGGAATGAAACGGCTGAGAGATGCTGTTGTATCGACGTATATTCAAACACTGCTTTGATATGATAAATGCTCTTAAAAGGTAATGTTAGCGCCCTATGTACCATGCACTTCTATCGAGGTCGCATGATGTCCGCGTTCAATGTTGAACTGCTGAGCTAGGTGCTACGAAATAACATCTATCGACTGACCTCGATAATTGATGTACGTACTTCGTACAACTGATCTCACTATATTGCCTTAAAATCTCGAGCTCGCTTCTGGCTAGACACATTGCAGTAAAATCTCGAGCTCACTTTGCTCGCTCCAGAATTTGGTGAATTGTCGAGCTCGCTTCGCTCGCTCCTGGCTACGATTGTACCACAAAGACCTAGATGCATTGCAGTAAAATCTCGAGCTCACTTAGCTTCGCACACTCCAGAATTCAGTGAAATTTCGAGCTCGCTTCGCTCGCTCTAGGTTTTGGTTCCTATATGTTTTTATGGTGAAGTAAATTCTCGAGTTTGCTTTGCTCGTTCCAGATTTTAGGTCGTCAAAAACTGGAGCTCGCCCAGACTTGCCCCCCCCAAGACCAAAAGCTGGGTACGCCCATGCTTGATTCAAACGTTTTTTTTGTTCTGACCGGTTTGCTCCCATAGTAAAAGATGTTCAGTTTAATGGGTAGAGTATGCTGTTTAAAGGTTAATGATACTTTTCCTTACACCCTGTATAAATAGTCTAAGCCTTATAATTACGAACTTACCAATATA
The DNA here is from genome assembly GCA_963693445.1 of Agonopterix heracliana. Taxonomy (NCBI): domain Eukaryota; kingdom Metazoa; phylum Arthropoda; class Insecta; order Lepidoptera; family Depressariidae; genus Agonopterix; species Agonopterix heracliana. The sequence goes on from OY856334.1 coordinate 3,568,806, forward strand.
TCAAATCCTATGTCCCTAATAATTTCCAATAAAATGTCATAAGGCGGCTCTATGCTGTTGTCCGTCGGCATGTCACTGTAACAAACATAATAGATCTTAGTACTCTGTGATAATAATAATGCTCACGACTATATTCCCCGAGGGGGTAGTCAGAGATATTCTGAAACCTCAGAACATCCAAGTTTCACCAGTAGTACCGAAACTCTGTCCAGTGTGACGGGGGGTGAGCCCGTCGCCACTTATAATGGACAGTGGGTACAATACATGCCTCGACATTGAAGCATGCAGGTTTCCTCAAGATGTTTTCCTTCACCGAAAAGCCAGTGGTGTTACAAAACAAACATAAATTCCGAAAAGCTCATTGGTACGAGTCGGCCTGGACGGGGATCGAACCATCGCCTCCTGCACGGCAGGCAAGGTTACTCGCCACAAGACCACCACGGCTGTTGTGATAATAATAGTCAGAGATATTATGAATATGGTATAATATTTAGAACTAGTGTTTTCCCGCGACTTCGTCCGCACAAATTATATACCAGATTTTAAGTCAGATCATAAGCTATCAGACAAAAAAAGTTTCATCAAAATCGGTTCAGTAGTTTTTGCGTGATGCCCGAACAAACAAACAAACTAACAATTTTGTCAATAGATGGCGCTGCACGTTTTTAAATCGCGCTATGGAATGTTTTTTGAATTTGTATGAAGTAAACCGCAACTTTTTTTTCACATGATTTTACGGTTTTATAATAGTCAAGATATCTGCATTTCATCAGCAGACCTTGCAGTTCCCAAACTATCTCCAGTGTAACAGGTAGTGCCTAAAATTGATCCAGAACATACCTGTAGATTACCTGATACAAGAGTGGTTCAAGATTGATCCAGAACCCTCCATATTGCATGTATTATATAAGGTACAGCCTGTACGTACAAGAGGTTCGAGAATGATCCAGAACATATCTGTAGTTCTACAAGATTGATCCAGAACCCTTATGTTCCAGTATGTTGTACAGGTGTCACAAAACACCCTAGTAATATTTATAGGGGTGGTTTAGATTAGACCATCAAACTGAAGCCGAAAAAAACCGCTGCGAGAAGGTAAGTACTGCAGTTTTTTATAAACAGTTAATTTTTTTTCTCGATATTGTCTCAAAGTGGTGATCCCTTTAAATAATACCAGGGTGTTTTGTTACACTATGTATATCCTCTCTATGAAATATATCTTGATGTGAGGCACTGCCTGTACGTACTTATAGGTAATACTACAAGAGTGGCGAGAATGATCCAGAACATACCTGTAGTGATACAAGAGTGGTCCAAGATTGATCCAGAAGCCACCAGGCTGAAGTATGTTGTATATCCTCTCTATGAATTCTATGACATTGGGCGCGCAGTCTATGAAGAAACAAGTCGCTACGCAGTTCCATTCATCATTTTCTGTGTATACCTGTAACCAGTTTGCATTGTTGTGTTACATAATAGCAAAATTTGGTAATTATGTGTGTTGCCCTTGCTTGTCGTTTGATGGTCGCTAAGAAAGGATTAATGGAACTGGTTCTGAGGCAACCATGGAGTTAAGTCGCTCGTAGCTGCAACACTTACCTTGAGGAAGTCACCGGCTGTCATGGAGAAGTCCTGTCCGGGCTTGTCCCTAGCGGGCCGCACGTCCGGGAAGGTGGCGCTGAGGAGCTGGTGCTCACACGTCACGTTGTTCACGTACTGGTGCACCCACGGGTGCACTGTGAACTTGTTCGCCTGCCGATACAATACGATTTATTTCAGTTTGACGAGGGCGGCTGTGGTTTTTGAGGGTGCGACTGGCCTGAACCACTTGAAATACCAAGCTATAGAGGCCTCGTAATTATTCATGCATTTTGCTGTGTTCACGGTTGGCTGTGGACCTTTTGGGAGGCCGAGTCACATGAGAAAATGCTCCACACAGACATAGCTTTCAATCGCGCTAGTGGACAATCGCGTCGAGCGCGACACGTGATCATTCATGGCGTTGGCCCAGGGGCCAGAAGCCCCACAGAGACAAAACTCTGAAAAAAAATGATCACGTGATGTTCGAAGCTTTCTCTTCGTGGGATATTTGCTCATGTGTCATAACTTTTCCTGGATCAGTTCATTCGGCTAAAGCTTACTCTGGACACCTTTTGAGTATAAAGTTGCTGGCGAACAGCATGAACAGTGAGAACTTGTCGTGGATTAATGATCCAAATCACTCAAAAGCTATGTTTTCGTCTGACTGTATCACTTCATTCGGCTAAAGCTTACCTCAGGACACCCGTTGAGTATAAAGTTGCTGGCGAACAGCATGAACAGTGAGAACTCGTTGCCCTGGCAGGAGAACCCGCGCGCGGCTATCTCCCACGCGAGCCGGCCCAGCCCAGCACCCGGCACTAGCACTCTTATTCGCTTGCGGTCACTGCAAGACGAAGAAACACATAACTGAATACTCACACGGAGACAAGGCTTCGGTGTAGACCTCTACAGTGCTCCGTCACTCGCGTTTGACAGCTGCGATAAGTACCTACGCCACTGCGTATCTCTTGAGATACAGGCTGTCGTGTATCGAAATAAGGCGCATTGTAGTTCCTGAAGCACAAAGTTAATTCGAAAAAGTGCGCGAAATCGGGAGAATGCGGTATCTGTTACAGTAGTACCTATTGAATAATCTTGGACCCCTATCCCTACCCCTAGAATCATGAAATTTTGCATGAACCAAGGTCTCCATCTCGGTCCGAAGCAATGGCAAAGTCGGCAAAAATGATGTCATTAAAAAGCTAAGTTATTTTGACAAATTTAGTTTACCTAAACTCGTCGTAAGGAAATAAGTCTTCCATCTCATCTAGTATGGGTTTGTAACACTGCTCCCGCTCCGCAGCGCCCATGTCGCTCCAGTCTCTCGCTATGTTCTTCAATACTGATTGCACCTGACAACGACAATATTACTAATGAGAACTGTCATGTGGACAACACTGTTGTTTACGTCGAGGCATTTCTGCGTCTGTTGTGCGCAGAATCTTGAAGATGATCGCTGATCGGATGGATCAGCTATCCTCGGTCGATTCATCGATCTGCATGTGAGAGGTGTGGATCGGTGTATTGATCCAAATAATTTAGTTTTGTTGTTACTAATATTAGAAGTAAGCTTGTGCTACAAAATATGGACAATTGTAGTCTGAAATAAAGTATTTTATCTTATTTATTATATTTTTTATTTCTTGAATTTTGTATGTCGTATTTTTTGTCATGGGTGAATAAGGGAGTATGTGAGTGAGCTAGTGGGTGTAAGTGCATGAGTGACTGTGAGATGAGTGTTTGAGTCAGTGAGTGTGTTACCTTCTCAACATCGTGCTGCATCTTGTGCTGTTTCTGTGAGGCTATCTCACAATTATTGTAGTCGCAGCCGAAGCTCTCCGTCCCGTTCGTGCCTCCACCGCTATGCTCTACGTTCTCAAACATTGTATCCACGTCCTTTATTATCATATGGACGACACTGTTGTTTACGTCGAGGCATTTCTTTAATTTTGTCGAATGGCTGAGTACTCGTATATCAATGAGTGAATAAGTGACTGTCTGAGTAAGTATGTGTAAGTGAATGAGCGTCTGTGTGAGAACAGAGATGAATGTGTGTGTGTGATTTCATAGATGTGTGAGGCATAAGTGAGTGTGTTATCTTCTCTACATTGTAGTTATCTCGTAGTTGTTGTAGTCGCAGCCGAAGCTCTCCGTTCCGTTCGTGCCTCCGGTGCTGTGCTCTACCTATCTCAAACATTGTCAGGGAGTGAGTGTGTGAGTCAGTGTGTGTGTTACCTTCTCAACATCGTGCTGCATCTTGTGCTGTTTCTGTGAGGCTATCTCACAATTATTGTAGTCGCAGCCGAAGCTCTCAGTCCCGTTCGTGCCTCCACCGCTATGCTCTACGTTCTCAAACATTGTATCCACGTCCTTTATTATCATATGGACAACACTGTTGTTTACGTCGAGGCATTTCTTGAATTTTGTCAGGTATGTCGTGTATTTGTCGAGACGGCGTTGGTGGGTTGAGGGTAGAGTCGAGATTATCTTCTCTGATTTGTGTATACGATCCAGGCTGCATAGTCTGGGGAACGAGAAAATATACTGTAAATAGAGGGTTAAAATCGTGTTCTTATCGTGTCGACTTCTTTTAAACAAAGTCGCTAAATAGTACCTGTTAGTGTGCCAGGTTAAAATTTTAGGTGCATGTTTTATGAAGTGTTTCAGACTTAGGAATTAAATTTGTTTGTTTATAAATGATAAATCAATTTAAATTCTAGAAACAATGGCAACAAATTATTTCTTGTTTACATTCTAAATTGTAGTATAGGATCCGGCAGCAACAGGGTATGTGTTACAATCTATTTTTTTTTAGTTGCGGCCACCGATAATTTTATTATTGTTTTATAACAGTACCATAAAAATAGGTATGTTGGAGTCACACACCTGAAAAAAAGACGGACGTAATGTGACACTAAAAAGATACACTACAAGGGACCTATACTCACACAGATGCACTAGCTCTAGGCGCAGGTCCTACAAGCCGCCACCATTATGTACCGCGTGACAGTTCGTCAGCACGCACAAAACAAAAATGGGTGCTTCACTCGCTATTAGACGAGATTACGTCCGTTTTTTTTCAAGTCCGTGGTTGAAGTCTCATTTTCTATGAAATGTTTCATACATTTTAAAGTTTTTTTGTGATTTCTGTCGTATCCACTGTTTGCCGTCTACTCTACATATTTCATCTGACCACCTGGCAGCTGGTCTGCCGACTGACAGTTCCCTCTCACGGCCATCATTCTTCTTGGCTAAGTGTCCCGCCCACTTTCCACTTCAGAGTCCAAGATATTATTTTGAATACAACATTTTGAGGTTTTGAGTTTTGAGTATCTGATGTTCTGCAGATGTTTTATTATATGTTTTTGAGGCTATTTCACTTGCAGTGTCTGTACTCTGATGGTCTTACAATAAACACCTTAGGTTTGAAAATTGACTGCCAGATCATAAACAAAACTATTATTAGTTCAAACTATTGCATCATATTTATGATTACCTAGTCAATTAAGATAATAGGATCATTTCACACTGTCACTCTATCTGCTATCTATTCTCTGCTATGCATGTTGTTTTTTCACTTGCACTTTTTCCCTTTAGGAGGGACACAGGCACGTATCCAGGTGGGGGGGGGAGGATAGGTGGGATTAATCACGCCCCCCCCCCCGAATGGGATAAATCAGCCTCCCCCCGAAATCCGAATATTTGTATGGAAGTGTTTACAGCAATTACTTTTGTCATTCAGTTCAGTCATCATAGTTATTTTCTTTACTTTACGAAAAGAAATTCTGTTTTGTGTGCATCAATTTATGATTACACTAGATAAACTATCCAAGAATACTGCGTAATTTTTTCGTTTCGGTAACTTGTATAAATCTTGTAGAAAAACGAAAAATAATAGACCCATTCCCAGGTAATTCTGGGATGTATAGCCCCTTAATACCTAAATTATATATGCCAATCAGCATTTGTCAGAAATCTAAATTCTCACGTTGCAGGGTTTGCCTCGAACACTTGTCTCTCGCGTGGTATTCGCGCGGTTCGCGTCTCAGCCTGCCACGAGGCTCCTAAATCCTTTTTAGTTGTTCTTACTCAAAAACAATCCTCGAGATTGGATAGACACTCCCTCAAACTACTTGACACTGGCGAAATCTAACAAGGAAACGCCATTAAATAAAAATAGAATAGAATAGAATAGAATAATCTAAATAGCAGGGCCGGATTAAGCCATGCAGAGGCCCCTAGGCAATGCAAGTCCTGGGGCCCCTATATCCATGGGCGTCGCAATGATTTTTTCCTATGGTCGCAGTAAAATAACCACCAATCAAACAACATAATAAAAACACCAAAATTGTGGAGCGAGCGAAGCGAGCTCGAGATTTTACTATAATATTATAAAATCGTTGCGCAATGCGATCTAAACCTTAGAGCGAGTGAACCAAGCTCAAGGTTTTACAAAATTATTGTAAAGTCGCGTTTCGTGATGCTATCTAAATTCAGGAACGAGCGAAGTGAGCTCGAGATTTTAATGCAATTATTACAGTAAAACCTCCAGCTTGCTTCGCTTTTTATGAAAAATAAGAGACAACTGAAATACAGATCTATTATTTTTCGTAATTCCTTTTAAAGTCTGGGGTGGGCCTAAATCATTGAGTTTTCACTTATTTTTCTCCCGAGCCGCGGGGCCCCATGGCGGCTCTGGGCCCATAGGCTGGAGCCTACTTTGCCTCTATGGTTAATCCGGCACTGCTAAATAGGAATCAGATTTTTTTTTCATCCGTATATGAAATGAAGTAGGTATAGTCAAAAACATCAGATGAACCAATACAAAAACAACCTTGAACAAATGGTGAATAAGACCTTATAGCAATGGGACATAAAGGTCACATCACTGCACGTGTATTGGATATAAACAAAGCTATTGTCACGTCTAAATAGGTTAATAAGATCGACCGATATAAAAATCACAAAGGCCTGTTACTATACGCCCTTTTCCCATACAATTTTAAGGAACATTTCTGCTTAGTCTGTTGGGTAGGGTTCTAGGGTGTTAATCAAAGGTTTTTTAATGGTTTATTTACTTACTTGTAATATTTAAATGCGTTAACAACCGCGCGAAAGTGTTCACGCTCTTTCGCTTCGTCTATTTCGTCGGCTGCTGATGCGGAAGACATGTTTTCTGATGTTTAAAAGGTAGGTTATTAAAAGAGCTTGCGATAATAAAGCTACGAACGGTACCGGTTTATAAAATTAGAACCAATTTACCGAAATATCTACGAGAATCAGCTAATCTCGAATGAATTATCTGGATTAGATTTTTTGACAGTGACAGAAAAAATTAATTCATTCGTTCGGATAGGAGAAACAGCATAGGATGTCAATCGTAGAGGATGTCAATGGAAATGTTGTTGCTTGTACGCGTAGAAAGTGGAATGCTTGTACGTGTATCCGAGTAGTCAGTGTAGCCATGTACTGTAATATTTTTACTACTTAAAAATTATTTCCATTTCAAAACAAAAAATGATAATCAGCGAAGAACATTCAAGAATATCAATGATAATCAGTATGATGACAGAAATTTACTTTTCAACAAACTCCGAACGAATCAAGCTAGTTTCAGTCCTTTAAAGGCATGGGCGTAGCAATGATTTTTTCCCAGGGGGGGCCAGGCCCAGGTTAGGTCGTTGCAATAAAACGTAAAACCTGAAGCGAGCTTGAGTTTTTTACGACCTAAAATCTGGAACGAGCAAAGCAAGCTCGAGATTTTACTTCCAAAACCTGGAGCGAGCGAAGCGAGCTCGAGATTTCATTGAATTCTGGAGCGAGCAAAGCTAAGTGAGCTCGAAATTTTTATAGCAATATAGTGAGATCAGTGTTATAAGACTAAAATCCTGGAGCGAGCGAAGCGAGCTTGAGTTTACACGACCGAAAATCTAGAACGAGCGAAGCAAGCTCGAGATTTTGTTTCACTTAGAAAACATATAGGATCCAAATCCTAGAGCGAGCGAATCGAGCTAGAGATTTCACCGAATTCTGGAGCGAGCGAAGTAAACTCGAGATTTTACTGCAATGTGTCTAGCCAGGAGCGAGCGAAGCGAGCTCGAGATTTTACAGCAATATAAATTAGATCAGTGCAGTAGGTTCTAAAGACAGGAGCGAGCGAAGCGAGCTCGAGATTTTGCTTCATTATAACTCGATTTCTCCAGCTCATGCCGAGATCGAGGCGATTCTGTCTCTTATTTTTAGTAAGTGATTCATTTGATTTCTGGGGTGGGCCAGAAGGATTGTGGGGTGGGCCGGGCCCACCCGGCCCCCCCCTTTGCTACGCCTATGTTTAAAGGTGTTTCTATCAAACCTGCACAGTTGAAAACAGTCCTACTAAAATAAAACATTTCATGTTATACTTGCAACCCCACACTAATTCTACGATTCGATTTACGCATTACTCATTAGAATTAGTAATTTTTAGAAATACAAGTATTGATTACTAATTTTTTAACAGCTGTTCAAGATGCAAGAGATAAAATTAAGTGTAGTAATTTAATTATTGTTTTTACAAAAAAGTGAAATATCTTATATTTTATTAATTTTCTTTTCTTGAATTCTTTAAGTTTTGCAAGTGTGGAACGAAACGTTGCGGTCAATATGTCGTCGGCGAACGAAATATGTTTGTCAACATCCTATCGATCCATATTTGTGTAAAATGTTTAATTCGTGTACAACCTAAGTTTATTTTAGTAATATAACTAATTAGTCCTTTGCTTCGTTTAGTGTAATTTCAGTGCTATTATTATCATAGTGATAAACCCTGAAAAAGTCAATAAAAACGCTTTCAAAAACTTTACGAACTGCGATCTAATTTTTTCAAGTTTCTCATAAATAATCAATGCTGAAACACAGAAAAGTCTACTCAAAACCCGAAATAGAGTGGCTGTTTGATTAAACTCAATCAAAATAGAATACTGCATTGTCACTACAGAATCTTGGAAGAAAAATCAATAAAATCTGCAGTTCGTTGCTAGGTGTTATACACGATGCAACAATTAGGAACTTAGAATATTTACTTCTTTCCGTTTCCGCAAAAAAAAAAAAGAATAAAAAATGATGGATGGAATCTTAACACAGCGCGTAACGCCGCTTTTAAAATGCGTTGTATTATTTCTCTTCATTTTCACTGCTAAAGTCCTCACTTCAAGACCTCAAGAAGCCCTAGACGAAAGAAACAGCATCACTCAAGTAAAACCATCATATTATGTACGAACATTCACTAAATATCACCATCGTAGAATGACCCAAAAGAATCTAGACTGGCCGCAAGAACACCCAAAAGTGATCCAAAAAAGAAGTGTGGACGTTCCAAATTCAAACGAATTTATTGCCAATGACGAAAATTCGAATTTTGGCGATTTGAGTAACATAGTCTCTTTTGAAAAAGCCGCTATTGGTACCGGAAAAGACCAGGGGAACAAAAATGGTCTATCAAATGTTGTTAAGAAGTACAAAGATAAACCGAAAGTGGTTGTAACGGAGGCCCCAACGACTAAAGGACCAACTATTTCTTGTTTTTATAAAACACATAGCATCGGCAAAAGTGAGGTGCCGTCTTATGACGATGAGAAAAACGCACAACTTATGGTGGAAAATGAAAGTTTTGGTAAGATTTTTTGATTTTTTTCTTAGTCTTACTCTACAAAAACAACACAACAAACAAAACAAACAAAAATACAAATTAACCTTTAAGGGGGTGGTTTAGACCATCAAACTGAACAACTTTCACTATGGGACCAATATCGAAATCATGAAAAAAAATTTTGATGTTCTATACTCTACAAATCGACTAGACCTAAAATATGTATGGGATTAAAAAATTTTTTTTTCGCGATTTCGATGTTGGTTGGTCCCATAGAGAAAGTTGTTCAGTTTGACGGTCTAAACAACCCCCTTAAGAGTTTTAAATATTTATTTTTACTTATGAAACACCTTGTATAACATCTAACAAAATTAGCTGAAACCGAAAGGGGATGATCAGACCATCATACTGAACATCTTTCTCTATGAGACTAATAAAGAAATCGCTAAAAAAAATTCTGTTGTCCCATACAAAACTGCAAACTTAACTCGAATAAAATGTATGGGACAGCTGATTTTTTTTTCTCGATTTCGATATTGGTCCCATGGAGAAAGTTGTTCAGTTTGATGGTCTGATCATCTCCTTAAAATAGTTTCAGCTAATTTTGTTAGACCTTATACAGGGTGAAATTGATATCATTAGCATCCTTTTAAACTAAGAGTCTACCCATTGAACTGAACAACTTTTACTATGGGAGCAAACAAATCGGAGCAAAAAAAAATTTGTTGTCCCATACATTTGAGTCATGTAGGCAGCTGCGGCAGGTGCAGTATGTATGAGACAGCAGATATTTTTTTGCTCCAATTTGTTTGCTCCCATAGTAAAAGTTGTTCAGTTTGATGGGTAGACTCTTAGTTTAAAAGGATGCTAATGATATCAATTTCACCCTGTATATCTATACTATACTAATATTATAAAGAGGAAAGATTTGATTTTTTGTTTGTAATAGTACAATATAGTACAAGTTGCTGCATGGACCAATACCCCGGTACTACCACCAAAACGCCAAAATGCAATGCTCCCCTCAGAGATCAAAAGCAAAATAGCAGAAAAGAGACGTTTGAGGCGGGCCTGGCAGCAATCAAGGCACAGATCTGATAAGGCTCTACTAAATCGCGCTATTAAAGAACTAAAGAACCTGCTTAACGATGCTGAAAATGAAATGCTCAACAAAAACTTATCCCAGATGTCACCGACTGGACAAGGAGATTATTCTTTGTGGAAGGCCACCAAAAATGTTAAAAAACCACAGCAGTCTTTCCCTCCAGTAAGAAATGGATCTTCATGGGCTCGCACCGATGCTGAAAAAGCGGAAGCATTTGCAGTCCATCTAGCTTCAGTGTTCAGACCGAATGAGTCAAGTGGTCCAGAAGACCCTGACATAGACTGTGTCCTCGGGCAAGACTTCCAAATGTGCCTACCGCTGCGGCCCACATCTCCTGCTGAAATCTCAAAAGAAATAGCCAAACTAGACAGCAAAAAAGCCCCCGGATTCGATCTGATTACCCCAAAAACACTTAAAGAACTAACTAAAAAATGCGTGGTATTCCTGGCCAACCTGTTTAACGCAATTTTCAGAACCAACCACTTCCCCACCATCTGGAAAATATCCCAGATCATCATGATCCACAAGCATGGAAAGCCAGTGGATGCCACCTCCTCGTATCGCCCAATCAGTCTCACACCGGTGTTATCTAAACTCTGGGAAAGAGTGTTCCTAAAAAGGCTAAAATTGAGTCTCGAAGAGAAAGATCTGATTCCTGAGCACCAGTTTGGTTTCCGGGAACAACACTCAACAGTAGAGCAGGTGCATAGGGTTTACCACTCAATCAGACAAAGCCTAGAAAACAAAGAGTACTGCACTGGAGCGTTCCTGGACGTTCAGCAAGCCTTCGACAGAGTCTGGCATAAAGGCCTCCTGTTCAAGATCAAAAAATTTCTGCACCATTCTGTATTTCCCCTAATAGAATCTTACCTATCCGACAGGTCCTTCCAAGTTAAACAAGGCGATGCCAGATCTGCACTCTACAACTGTAACGCAGGGGTACCTCAGGGCTCCGTACTTGGCCCCGTGCTGTATAACATTTTCACATGTGACCTACCACTGGCACCGAACATAACTGTTGCAACATATGCTGACGATGCTGCCTTCCTCTCGAGCAGCAAAGATCCCACTCAAGCAAGTTCTCTCCTTCAAAAACAGTTGGATGCTACCCACTCCTGGCTAACCAAGTGGCGAATCAAAGCAAGTGCTCCGAAATCCCATCACATCACTTTCACACTAAGGAAAGACAAATGTCCACCAGTCAAGCTTGGACCAGAAATCCTACCAGAAACAACGTGTGTGAAATACCTAGGCTTCCACCTGGACCAACGCTTGACATGGAAAGACCATATCAAGGCAAAGAGAGACGTGATCAACAATCGGTTCAGAAATCTCCTTTGGTTACTGGGCCGCCAATCAACCTTAAGTCTAAACAACAAACTACTGGTATATTGTTCCATCCTCAAACCAATCTGGCTCTATGGCATCCAACTGTGGTCAACTGCAAGCAAATCCAACGTCCAATGCCTGCAAAGGGTTCAGAACAACATACTCAGGACCATTTCAAATGCTCCCTGGTTCTCTCGCAACTCTGAAATCCACGAATACCTGGAAATGCCTACCGTTCTCCAAGAAATAGAGCGGCACAAACAAAAATACAAAGAGCGGTTAAGAAGTCACCCAAACAAGCTCGCCAACTCGCTGCTGACAGCCAGCAGCACTAAAAGACTAAAGAGGAGTCATGTGCTCTCGAACTAAAAGAGGGTAGGGCGCTGGCCCTGTCACTCTTAAAAGCATTCTCAAATCAACTCATCTGATTATAGTCTTTCGACTGATTGCAGATCAAAACACAGAAAAAAAAAAAAAAAAAAAAAAAAAAAAAAAAAAAAAATTTGTTTGCTCCCATAGTAAAAGTTGTTCAGTTTGATGGGTAGACTCTTAGTTTAAAAGGATGCTAATGATATCAATTTCACCCTGTATATCTATACTATACTAATATTATAAAGAGGAAAGATTTGATTTTTTGTTTGTAATGAATTTCATGAAGCGCTCGTTGGCGTAGTGGAGCTTCGGTATTGGAAACGATCACCGAAGTTAAGCAACGTCAGGTCCGATCAGTCTTTGGATGGGTGACCGTTTAGTGGTATTTCATCTCGAGCGTTTCCGTGCTTCGGAAGGCACGTTAAGCAGTTGGTCTCGGATAGCTCCGCCAAATGGCGTTTGTAACTATTCGTTAAGCCAGGTCAGAGGCCTATTAAGGCGGCTTGAAAATTCTCTGACAGTAAGTTGACCACTAACTTGCCTCCACCAACACGCACTGGGCCCGCGTGGTGGAGTATGGCCCACTCCCTCTCACCCTTATTCGTGAAAGGAGGCCTTTGCCCTGCAGTGGGATTCTACAGGCTATAACTTACTAATGAATAGGCTCCGAAACTATTGGACCGATCTGAATAATTCTTTCACAATTAGAATGCTACATTATCCGTGATGAACATAGGCTATAAAAAACGGCCAAGTGTGTGTCGGGAAGATTCTAAGGCAGTACGAAGTTTGCTGCGGTCCTCTTGTAACTTATATTTGTTAAAATGCAGCTTTCTGACCACCCCTCTTCTGAAAGAATAACAGCATAAAAGTTGAATATCAGAATAAATCCAATATTTCCAATCAGAGATACAAAAAATGCGTAGCATATGCTCACGACTATATTCCCCGAGGGGGTAGTCAGAAATATTCTGAAACGTCAGAACATCCACGTTTACGTCCAGTATGACGGGGGGTGAGCCCGTCGCCACTAAACAAAAATACAGTTAAAATCCAAGACTTTGCTTAAGAGAAACAAGGAGTTGCGTTGTGGGTCTGCTATTGGGCAGTCACGTGCACGTGTCGCTTGTCGGTTGCCCCATACCCGGCCTACAGCGGAACTATAGTGGTGGCTCAGGATATTGTTTTTTTTAAGAACAACCCTTGAAGTCACCAAAATATCAATATAACCGTACAACGTCAAGCACTTTTGCTATAAAAACTCGACATTGGCAAAATCATCATTAACCAAAGATGGCTGTTATATTTTTAAAAATAGAATAGAAATAAGAGAAACAATGCTGTGTAGAAGGAGTACATTACCTGGCAAACAACTTGAAAAAGGGGCAGGGGTATGCATAGTAGCGCTTCTGTCTACAAAATGTTATTCTGTGCAGTCGAGGCCTTGCCGGCCATTGTACAAATTTCTTTTTAGTTAATTTAATTACAAAAAACTCTGTGCTATCCACAGAAAATGGTCCACTATCAGAAATGACGATGCCGAGCGGTGAATTGGTGCAAGTGGAGCAGTGTAACGACCCCCTGGCCTACTGCTACACCCTGTGGAGAATGGAGGAGGATGGAGGCAACATCACTGTGCTCGGACAAGGTGATTATGTACTGGGTGTCAATAGAAAAAGTTACAGTGCCTAAATATTCTATTCTAGCTGGTAAATAAGGTCAGTGTCAAATAGGCTATTGAGGAACAAGGTGGAAGATTCCTGCATTGAAAAGGGAAGATCTTCCATCAGGCTAGGTGCGGTGCCTAGGGATTTTAAAATAATGCGATTACCTGTACCAGATAATTCCTTTAGAAAAATTCAAACCTTTCTTTTCTAATTAGTTTTACTTTTAGACTTATTGAAATTTGAGTACTAAACAATATGTTGTTCATGCCGAATTCCAGCTCGAAATAGTCACTAGTTGTTGTTGTTGTTGTTGTTGTTGTTGTTGTTGTTGTTGTTAATGCAATAAAACTGGATTTCTGCAGTAAATTATTATAATGTTCTTCACCAACGAACATTGAAAGAACGACAACATCAAAACTCATAAAGAGACGAAAGTCCTCCAAAGAGACTGCCACGATTTAACTAAGCAGTTGCATAAACAGATTAGTGGGACAAGGTAGCAAATCGGTGAAAAATCACAAATCACAGTCACCTGAATAACTTTGAATTAGTCCTGTGTGGGACCAAAAAGGTTGATAATATTTTTCTTTAGATCACCAACGAGCCTGTATGATTTGTGTGAACAGGATGCTGGCGAGCGTCCCGCAAGGCCGGCAGAGGCGGCTGTGACAGCTGTACTCGGGCACACCCGCGCCTGCCGGGCAGCAAGTTCTGCTGCTGCACCAAGAGCTACTGCAACGCTGACTTCAGTAAGTTATGTGTGTGAGCGACATGTTACAGCCTCGCGCCAGGCGCAGAGGCGGCTGTGACAGCTGTACTCGGGCACACCCGCGCCTGCCGGGCAGCAAGTTCTGCTGCTGCACCAAGAGCTACTGCAACGCTGACTTCAGTAAGTTATGTGTGTGAGCGACATGTTACAGCCTCACTCCAGGCGCAGAGGCGGCTGTGACAGCAGCAAGTTCTGCTGCTGCACCAAGAGCTACTGCAAAGCTGACTTCAGTAAGTTATTATGCGACTATGGACGCGTCGATTTCGAAAATCTTGACCCAGTTGCTCGTTCACTTCGTACAAATGGGAAAAACTGACAAGAAGATGAATGCAGAGTGAAACAAGAATACGACTTTGCCTACATTTTCTGCCATGCTTCGTACAAAGATTATTATATCATTTATCTTCATCCCTTTCCAGTATAATAGTAGCTTGTCTAGATAATATTCAGTCTATTTAATGGGATTATTTGGGTAACATCAAATACGCAAAATGCCACTATCTAATCAAACCCACTTCTCCACAGCATCTCTCCAAGAAGAAGAGATAGTGCCAATTAACGCACAATCAACAGTCGACTCGGCCAAAACCGCCAACTACTCTAGCGTGGCAGCTTCGGCCACTCTAGCGCTTCTAGCGGCTCTACTAGCCGGCGTGATGCTGCACAGGGTGTACTGCCGGCGAGTGAAGGAAGACGTTGAGAAAGGTACGGTCAACACGGCCAACTCGAGCGTGGCAGCTTCTAGCGCTACTAGCAGGTGTGATGCTGCACAGGGTGTACTGCCGGCGAGTGAAGGAAGACGTTGAGAAAGGTACGGTCAACTCGGCCAAAACGGCCAACTACTCGCGCGTGGCAGATTTTTTTTCTTGATTCAGACTTTGATCCTAACCTTAAGAAAGTTGTTCAGTTTGATGGTCTGATCACCTCTTAAAAAAAACAACAACAAAGGATAGATATTGCACATTGACATCACAGTATTTCAGCATAGCTAGCATGCCGTAGTGATACAGCGCTATCACATCTTAGCTCTCTTTCTATTTGCGTGCGAACGAACGAGATAAAATACGTGATACAGCCGTATCACGTGTAGCATACTACGAGTGCAGAAAGATTTACAATTATCCCCCACACTAGGCTAAGCCTGGCAAAATGTGATGGGTAAAAAATTTGCGAGTTATCAGCAAAAAACTGTCAGCATATTAAGTTGGACCCTGTATAGATAAATGGGCATTATTTTAGAATGCTATTTAATTTAGAGACACTCAGGGCCTGTTTCACCACTTCTGGGTAAGTTCTTGTTAGCTTATCCGACAGATATTTTGACATTATTTCATACAAAATATCTGTCGGATAAGCTAACAAGAACTTATCCAGAAGTGGTGAAACAGGCCCTCAAAGTTTACAATTTGATTCTATTTATATTCCAAACAGCACGACATGTAAACAATAATATTGACATTCGCAGGCGACGTGATGGGAAGCGGCCCGGACTCGCTCGCTACGGGGCTGCTCTGCGTAGATAACCTCTCGCTAATCGAACATATAGGTCAGTGGTACTCATTAGTTTGGTATTCCACGCGATAAGCGTTTGTTTGTTAACAAAAACTTCGAAAGTTTGTTGTGAATCACTTCATCACCATCGCGGCCTATTTGCGACCCACTGCAGGGCACAGGGTGTATACCCTCAGGGTGTATGGGCGATAGTCCACCACCCGTGCCTAATGTGGAATTCGGTATGTCAAGTTTTTTTTTTGTCTTCATTTTATATTTTTTAAGGATAGAAGACATAATTTTAAGACACCTATTTCATTTTTATTGTGATTCATCGAGTTTATCAATATAAATTTAATTTTTAAATTATTTTGATCTGTAATCTCTAAGTGCAAAAATGGTGGAGAAAAAATAATTCGAACTCCATGGAGTAAAACTACCTACTGCTATATTTAAAAAAATTAAAACCTGCCTCCTCTTTCTAACTCTATGCTGAAAACAGATACGGCAACATCAAATTCTGTCATTGTGAAAGTATTTTTTTTTTCTTAATGGCTAGTTACTTTAAGTTCATTTTATGTTTACCAAGGAGTTTGCAGGAGCAGCGAGTGACGTCACTCGTTGACTTAAAAACGACGTTATTTTATTAAAAATAATCCTTTCATTTTAAAATCTCTGACATAGAAAATAAATGATCATTGAGACAATTATCTCGAAATGGTTTTCGATTTAGACCTCCAAAAAAAACTTGACATACCGAATTGCGGATTGGTAAACATAATCACATCACATACGAACCGGAATTTCTTCTTCAGCGTATGCAGGTTTCCTCACGATGTTTTCCTTCACCGTTTGAGAGCAGTCCGTATTACGTACATAAGTTTGAAAAACTCATCGGTACATGGCATGAAGTCCGTGCATATTCGAACCTGGACCTCAACATTGAGTTTCTATAGCTCTCTGCAACGCGCCATCGACGATCCGTGAATCACAATCAGAGATGGCGACCAGTACATTCGTTTTTATGCTGTAATAGAAGAACTACTGATAACCTGTAAGCTACGAATAAGAATAAAATATATGGAAGAGTAACTCTAAACAAAATCGAAATCATTTTTGGCACCCAATGAAAAATGTCATTTTGTATGAGTTTTGGCGGCTAGTTCCAATTTTTAAAGAACAAATTTAGAACGCGTTACAATTTTTTTGGTGACACTTTTTGAGCTTCATTTACACTTCTATACATTCTCTTATTCGTAGCCTGTAAGTGTAATCATTAGTTTGGTATTCAATGCGATAAGCTTGTGTTTATGTTTGTGTAAACTAGGTGTAAACAGTTCAAAGTTTCTGTTGTGAATCATTTACTTTTGTTTTCAATCTTAACTATTATAAAACTGTAACTGAAGTGTGTCTGTACATTGACGGTATTTACAAAAAAAAGATTACGATATGGTTTTTAGGTATCCCTGACTCGAAATCAATCTTTTTTTAGAAATTTTGTCTGTCTGTTTGTTTGTGTGTTTGTTTGTTTATTTGTTTGTTTGTTTGTTTGTTCGCGCATCACGCAAAAACTACTGAACCGATTTTGATGAAACTTTTTTTGTTTGATAGCTTATGATCTGACTTAAAATCTGGTATATAATTAGTGCGGACGAAGTCGCGGGAAAACACTAGTTAGAATATAAAATTGATTCACTGACTAAAGTTGAACAAATAAGTTACTTACTTACTTTGCTTGATTTCATCTCGTCATTATCGTATGCCATTATACAGGGTCCAACTTAATATGCTGACACTTTTTTAAGGGGATGATCAGACCATCAAACTGAACAACTTTTTCTATGGGACCAACATCGAAATCGCGAAAAAAAAACAGTTGTCCCATACATTTGGCTCGAGTAGTTTTGCAGTTTTGTATGGAGGGGCAGATTTATTTTTCGCGATTTCGATGTTGGTGCCATAGAGAAAGTGGTTCAGTTTGATGGTCTGATCATCCCCTTAAAAAAGTGTCAGCATATTAAGAAGGACCCTATATGTATTCTTTTTTTTTTGCATGCCATTACATCAGTCGTTCCCAAACATCTCTTTATCACTCTATTGTGAAAACAAGAAATATCCACACATTCTACGTTCTTTTTCCATACATCTCGAGCGAGAGATGTGCGCTAAAAATATGAGCTAAGGATGTATAGGGCTTGAGCGTCATCTGTCAGCACGGAATCGCATTTTTTCACTCTCTGTCCTTTTCTTTCGCTCAGGAACGTCATTTTCTAGAGCGAGAAATGCTCACGACTATATTCCCCGAGGTACCCCCTCGGAGATATTCTGAAACCTCAGAACATCCAGGTTTCACCATTAGTACCGAAACTCTATCCAGTGTGACGGGGGGTGAGCCCGTCGCCACTTATAATGGACAGTGGGTACAATACACGCCTCGAAATTGAAGCATGCAGGTTTCCTCACGATGTCTTCCTTCACCGAAAAGCCAGTGGTGGAACAAATCGTACATAAATTCCGAAAAACTCATTGGTACGAGTCGGCTTGGACGGGGATCGAACCATCGCCTCCTGCACGACAGGCAAGGTTACTCGCCACTGGACCACCACGGCTATATCAAGGAATCACATTGTTTTTATTTGCAGGTCAAGGCAAGTTCGGGTCGGTGTGGCGCGGCAGTCTGGGTTCGACTCCCGTCGCCGTCAAATTGTACTCAAATGCCAACGCCTGGCAACGAGAAGCTGCCATATACGCGCTACCCCACCTCGCGCATCCCAATATACTTAGATATTACGGTAAGTTCTGTAATTTTACAGAGTGCAAGGACCAATAACCTTTAACTATGGGAACAAACCACAAAAAAAATCTGCTGTTCCATACTAAACTGCAATACCTACACGACAAAAATTTATGAGACAGATGATTTCGTTGTTGTTCTGATTGGTATGCTCCCATAGTAAAAGTTGTTCAGTTTGATACAGACTCCGAATTAGATTTCCTATCCTAGACTGGATTGGTGACGAGTCGGGACGACATCCAACAACATAGACATATTACTCTAGCGATAGACAAGCTCGTTCAAACAAACAACATGTCACACAAAACAACACAAAATGACACATTGCGGTCTGTCATTGCCATAGTGACGAAGTGAACTCGGTAACATCAATCATCATCATGTTGCTTCTATGAAAGGGCAAGTCTATCGCTAGAGTTTAAGTCTATGTCTAACAATGAGGTTAGCGCACGCCAATAATTCAGTCAACCAGGGCTTTTTTGTACGACTTGATTTACAAATATTGAGATTTCGAACTGAAAACTTACATTTATCAATTTAAAATATAATCTAAACTATTATAAAACTGTAACTGAAGTGTAACATTAAACTGTAACATTGAAGATATTTACAAAAAAAAAGATTTCGATATGTTTTTTGGCTATCCCTGACTTTTGTATGTCTGTTTGTTTGTTTGTTCGCGCATCACGCAAAAACTACTGAACCGATTTTGATGAAACTATTTTTGTTTGATAGCTTATGATCTGACTTAAAATCTGGTATATAATTTGTGCCGACGAAGTCGCGGGTAAACACTGGTTGATTATAAATATGTTACAGCCATGTTCTGCTACATAAAGCACCGCGCGCTCCTCTTGTGCTATTTCGAATCAAATTAAAGTTTGAAAAAACCCGGGGAATTGAGTTTTCTTAATTCTCATCCAACCTGCAACCCAGAGAACGAAATTTTCAATCTATTGCGTCTTAATATCGTGGCGCCATCTACCGGCAGTTATAAAAAAATTTCCAGTCCCGCCCGAGACCAAATTTTTCAATCTTTAATTTTGGTCACAGGTTTTTCGCCAATTCAAAGTTGGTCCCATGGCAAAAGTCAGTTTTATGGTCTTAACCACCACCTAAAGTATGTAACGCATGTAAGTTTACACCCTGTATTTTGATTGTACGGCCCGACAGCACAGTCTGTAGTGAACCTGCCTGCTGTGCCGGGCGGTGGGTTCGAATCCCGTAAGGGACAAATATTTGTATGACGAATTAGAATATTTGTACCCGAGTCATGGATGTTTGTATCTATATATGTATTCTATATCGTTGTCTAGTTATCATAATACAAGTCCAGGCTAGATTGTGGAACTTTAAATGTGACTAGATAATTTGTGTGACACAGTCCAAGATATTTATTTATTTCAATTCAATTATACTTTATTGCACACCAAAACAGAACATACATTTGAACACAGATAAAGAATTACAAGTAGGTACAAATAAGACGGTCTTATCGCTAAAAGCGATTTCTTTATTTATTATTTATTGTCGTTACAGGTAGCGACAGCCGTCTATCTCTAACTGAGGTAGGATCATGTCGGCTCGTGGTACTAGAGCTGTGTAGTACCACGCTGAGGCAGCGGCTGCAGAGGGCGCCACTCGCCTGGCACGAGTTCGCGCTACTCGCCCACGGACTAGCCGCCGCGCTAGCGCATCTACACACCTCCAGTAAGTTACTACGTCTGTTTGGCTATGTGCGAAGTGGTTTGGGAAAGAATTATGACACATGATTGATTTTTAACTACTGAATGAAGGAGTCGCGTGGCTAGAGGTCTACCGAGAGGACATCTGCGTCGGCTCGTGATTTTTCTGGCCATGCGGCTCGGCTTTTTTGTGAACTCTTTTGTGTTTTAACCTTAAGGGGGTTGCAGAGGGCAAGACACTAAACTAGATGGCGCTCGGGGTTATCTATATATGTATTCATGATTTTATAACATTTTATTTTATATCTCGTAATTGTGATGATTTCAATCAAAATTTTCAATTAAGCGCGCACTTGTGTTTACGTTTTACTGATCTAGCTACAAGTTAAAGTAATTTTATTGTTCATACGAATTTGATATACATTTTAATTTTGACCAATTTCATACAAAACTTTGACGTTGAACATTCGTAGACGGTATTAACAAAAGTAATATTTTATATATGGAAAAATAGTTTAGATAATCTAGATTGCGCTTCTCAAATAACATTTGCAATTGATAACATAATTACGAAGAAATAAAATAAAATGTGACAAAATCATGAATAATGCTCCCGAGCGCCATCTAGTTGCCTGTGTTGACGGCCCGACAGCACAGTCTGTAGTGAACCTGCCTGCTGTGCCGGGGGTCGCGGGTTCGAATCCCGTAAGGGACAAATATTTGTATGACGAATATGAATATTTGTACCCGAGTCATGGATGTTTGTATCTATATATGTATCCTATATCGTTGTCTAGTTATCATAATACAAGTCCAGGCTAGATTGTGGAACTTTAAATGTGACTAGATAATTTGTGTGACACTGTCCAAGATATTTATTTATTATTATTATTATTATTGTATCTCTTACGGTATTTCACGGGCCGTAGCCCGGACCTTTGGAAGGCTTGCATGGGGACACAGGTCCAACACGTAGAGGCCCCTTTGAGACACTTTTATCTAAATGCAATGGGATGCACCAACCGTGGTCTATCTCTGAATGCATTATGCAAATGCACCAGAAGACATACCACGTTCGGTGCAGAGACTATTGTAGAAAGGACAAAAACTACTCGGGTTATGGGGGTGAACTGGGTGGACTGGGAAATCTGGGTTATTGCGGAGAGACTCGGGACGCCTGCCGTAACAAATGTCTCTAAGTTTGTCAAAAATGGCAGACGGTGACTTGCCAACTCATTTGATGGGCCCCCCAAAACGACCGCTCGCAAGGAGCGACAAGGCAGCAACATCTAGTGAGCGGCTAAGGTTGTAGAGAGGTGAGTCTGCGGGCGCCGGTTCCCGGTGCTAAGCGCACCAGTCAGCAGGTCCCGGCGTTATGACATTTTACACTTCCAACCTGGAGCATAGGTTCCGCTCTTGCGACTCCACTCCTGGCCGGCCGATTAAGGCAAGACAGGAGGTGAGGGCCAAATCAATCCGGGCCCTCTGCAACCCCCTTAAAACAATCACTTGAGACTCTAAACTACTTACATTGGCAAAACTGCCACTCTAAGACTTAATTAAAACTACTGATCATTTTCCTACGTATAATCTTCATATAACGAGACTTTGGCTGAATTCGGTATGTCAAGTTTTTTTTTGGAGGGCTGAATCGAAAACCATTTCGAGATAACTGTCTCAATAATCATATTTTCTACGTCAAAGATTTTAAAATGAAAGGATTACAAATATTTTTAATAAAATAACGTCGTTTTTCGGTACGTTCAGTGACGTCACTGGCATACCTGTGAACTCCTTGTTAAACATAAAATCAACTTGAAATACCCGGCAAATACTAATACATTCACAATGTCAGAATTTGACATTTGATGTTGCCGTATCTGTTTCCAGCATAGAGTTAGAAAGAGGAGGCACGTTTTATTTTTTAAAATATAGCAGTAGGTAGTGTTTCTCCATGGAGTTCGAATTATTTTTTCTCCACCATTTTTGCACTTAGAGATTACAGATCAAAATAATTTAAAAATTAAATTTATATTGATAAACTCGATGAATCGCAATAAAAATGAAATAGGTGTCTTAAAATTATGTCTTCTATACGTAAAAAATATAAAAATGACGACCAAAAAAAACTTGACATACCGAATTGTGATAACACATCGGGATGCCATTAAACAAAAAATTTAATTGAACTGAATGATGTCGGGTTTTGACGGGGATCACGGGACTTTGTCTGAGCCATTGACTTACTAATTACTAGACGTTGGGTCCGCGCTCAAAAGTGTCGGAACCAAAAGAGTACCAAAACGTATAAAGAGAACTAATTACGCGACAGTCTTCGTTCGACCAACCAACTGCACGCACGTATATAATGCCGTGACGCGATGGGGTAAAAACTACGCAAGTAAAATGAAAAAGAATTTCAGCATTTTCCATGTTTTTAGTTGGTTTATATTAATATGTATATAGGTTAGTCTCGGATACTTCTAAAAATTTTTTATGTAGGTAATGGGCATAGACATATTACTCTAGCGATAGACAAGCTCGTTCAAACAAACAACATGTCACACAAAACAACACAAAATGACACATTGCGGTCTGTTATTGCCATAGCATAGTGACGAAGTGAAATCGAAAACATCAATCAGGTGCGTACACCTCATTCAAGAGGAACATGTTGCTTCTATGCAAGGGCAAGTCTATCACTAGAGTTTAAGTCTATGATAATGGGTAACATTTCATTTTAGGAAAGGTACTTTAATTAGGAAATCATTTGGAGATTATTTCCTACAAGACTAATTATAAAAATTTACACATTTTTCTATCCAATATTTCTTATGCTATTTTGAAAATAATGATAATTTCACGACGGAATTTCCTTTGCCTGAATCTGAATCTAATCGTTAAACATTTCTTTATAAGAAACCATAATAATCCAAACAACTTATTTGCAGGCGGCAACAAACCATGCATAGTGCACCGAGACGTGAACAGCAACAACGTGCTAGTCTCTATGGACGGCCGAGCTCGCCTGGCAGACCTGGGCCTGGCCCAGCTACTGGGCCAGCGCGGCCAGCAGGCGCCCAGCAGGATCACTGAGGTATTAAACAACGTGCTAGTCTCTATGGACGGCCGAGCTCGCCTGGCAGACCTGGGCCTGGCCCAGCTACTGGGCCAGCGCGGCCAGCAGGCGCCCAGCAGGATCACTGAGGTATTAAACAACGCGCTAGTCTCTATGGACGGCCGAGCTCGCCTGGCAGACCTGGGCCTGGCCCAGCTACTGGGCCAGCGCGGCCAGCAGGCGCCCAGCAGGATCACTGAGGTATTAAACAACGTGCTAGTCTCTATGGACGGCCGAGCTCGCCTGGCAGACCTGGGCCTGGCCCAGCTACTGGGCCAGCGCGGCCAGCAGGCGCCCAGCAGGATCACTGAGGTATTAAACAACGTGCTAGTCTCTATGGACGGCCGAGCTCGCCTGGCAGACCTGGGCCTGGCCCAGCTACTGGGCCAGCGCGGCCAGCAGGCGCCCAGCAGGATCACTGAGGTATTAAACAACGTGCTAGTCTCTATGGACGGCCGAGCTCGCCTGGCAGACCTGGGCCTGGCCCAGCTACTGGGCCAGCGCGGCCAGCAGGCGCCCAGCAGGATCACTGAGGTATTAAACAACGTGCTAGTCTCTATGGACGGCCGAGCTCGCCTGGCAGACCTGGGCCTGGCCCAGCTACTGGGCCAGCGCGGCCAGCAGGCGCCCAGCAGGATCACTGAGGTATTAAACAACGTGCTAGTCTCTATGGACGGCCGAGCTCGCCTGGCAGACCTGGGCCTGGCCCAGCTACTGGGCCAGCGCGGCCAGCAGGCGCCCAGCAGGATCACTGAGGTATTAAACAACGTGCTAGTCTCTATGGACGGCCGAGCTCGCCTGGCAGACCTGGGCCTGGCCCAGCTACTGGGCCAGCGCGGCCAGCAGGCGCCCAGCAGGATCACTGAGGTATTAAACAACGTGCTAGTCTCTATGGACGGCCGAGCTCGCCTGGCAGACCTGGGCCTGGCCCAGCTACTGGGCCAGCGCGGCCAGCAGGCGCCCAGCAGGATCACTGAGGTATTAAACAACGTGCTAGTCTCTATGGACGGCCGAGCTCGCCTGGCAGACCTGGGCCTGGCCCAGCTACTGGGCCAGCGCGGCCAGCAGGCGCCCAGCAGGATCACTGAGGTATTAAACAACGTGCTAGTCTCTATGGACGGCCGAGCTCGCCTGGCAGACCTGGGCCTGGCCCAGCTACTGGGCCAGCGCGGCCAGCAGGCGCCCAGCAGGATCACTGAGGTATTAAACAACGTGCTAGTCTCTATGGACGGCCGAGCTCGCCTGGCAGACCTGGGCCTGGCCCAGCTACTGGGCCAGCGCGGCCAGCAGGCGCCCAGCAGGATCACTGAGGTATTAAACAACGTGCTAGTCTCTATGGACGGCCGAGCTCGCCTGGCAGACCTGGGCCTGGCCCAGCTACTGGACCAGCGCGGCCAGCAGGCGCCCAGCAGGATCACTGAGGTATTAAACAACGTGCTAGTCTCTATGGACGGCCGAGCTCGCCTGGCAGACCTGGGCCTGGCCCAGCTTCTGGGCCAGCGCGGCCAGCAGGCGCCCAGCAGGATCACTGAGGTAACGTATACCTTATCACACTGCTGGGCATAGGCTTCCCCTCTCTTTTTACCCACCCTCCCCGTTTTGAGCAAACATTGACCAAGAAGGCATCTAAACAAAGGGGTGCAAAAAGCCAACTTCAATAAAAGTTATATTTTACGAAAAATTGATCCATAGTCATAGTTCAGGAGTGCGATTTTTGAAACTCATGCGCTGAGCTC
Source organism: Agonopterix heracliana (assembly GCA_963693445.1). Taxonomy (NCBI): domain Eukaryota; kingdom Metazoa; phylum Arthropoda; class Insecta; order Lepidoptera; family Depressariidae; genus Agonopterix; species Agonopterix heracliana. The sequence goes on from OY856334.1 coordinate 3,594,080, forward strand.
AGCAGTTGAAAATGACAAAATTACTATGGAGATAAGTATCCATCTTTCTACTGATGATGTGACTTTGAAAAATCATACTTCAGGAGTGTGCTATTTTTGAAAGACAAATCAGTAGAAAGATTCATATCTCCATAGTAATTTTGACTGCTGAGCTCAGCGAATGAGTTTCAAAAATCGCACTCCAGAGCTTTTGTCCGCGACTAAGTGGGCATGGTTTTCGGGAATTATTTATTTTATGTTTTATTTATGTTTCTTAAGGAAAGTTCTTCAGATTCACGGTCTGAATACTTTTATTTATTTATTTATTAAGAAAACCAACAGCCTTAAAATAAAACAGAGTTTAACCATTCATACTATCAATACATAGGCCAATTATAGGTTTCCCTAGATTAACATAACGTTTTAACAATAGTAAAGGGATACAACGGTTTAATAAGAGCAAACTAAAGGTAAACTAAGCAGGTGATGTGTGTGTAAACTATGTATGTATGTGTGTGAGTGTGCAGGGGTGTAATAATATTAATTCAATACCTTAGTATGAAATTATTGAATGTAATGTAATGTAATAATTATTTATATAACATAATTCATAAAAAGAAATATATGTGTATAGGTACACCCTTAAAGTTTCGTTACTAATTAAAAACGAGTGGTGTAGATAATATCCCATTTGTTTTCTCTGTGTACAGGCGGGTACTCTCCGGTACCTGGCCCCGGAGGCCCTAGAAGGAGCCCTAGACCTGAGCACGGCCAGGGCCGCCCTCTGCGCGGTGGACGTGTTCGCGCTGGGGCTGGTGCTGTGGGAGATGCTGCACCGCACACGCGGCGCGCACGCGTCCCACACGCCGCCCTACTGCCTGCCCTACGCGCACTGTCTACTGTCCGCACGGCCCACTCTGGCGCAGCTACAGGTATGTCACTACTGCCTGCCCTACGCGCACTGTCTACTGTCCGCACGGCCCACTCTGGCGCAGCTACAGGTATGTCACTACTGCCTGCCCTACGCGCACTGTCTACTGTCCGCACGGCCCACTCTGGCGCAGCTACAGGTATGTCACTACTGCCTGCCCTACGCGCACTGTCTACTGTCCGCACGGCCCACTCTGGCGCAGCTACAGGTATGTCACTACTGCCTGCCCTACGCGCACTGTCTACTGTCCGCACGGCCCACTCTGGCGCAGCTACAGGTATGTCACTACTGCCTGCCCTACGCGCACTGTCTACTGTCCGCACGGCCCACTCTGGCGCAGCTACAGGTATGTCACTACTGCCTGCCCTACGCGCACTGTCTACTGTCCGCACGCCCCACTCTGGCGCAGCTACAGGTATGTCACTACTGCCTGCCCTACGCGCACTGTCTACTGTCCGCACGGCCCACTCTGGCGCAGCTACAGGTATGTCACTACTGCCTGCCCTACGCGCACTGTCTACTGTCCGCACGGCCCACTCTGGCGCAGCTACAGGTATGTCACTACTGCCTGCCCTACGCGCACTGTCTACTGTCCGCACGGCCCACTCTGGCGCAGCTACAGGTATGTCACTACTGCCTGCCCTACGCGCACTGTCTACTGTCCGCACGGCCCACTCTGGCGCAGCTACAGGTATGTCACTACTGCCTGCCCTACGCGCACTGTCTACTGTCCGCACGGCCCACTCTGGCGCAGCTACAGGTATGTTGGACTGATGCTTGTTTTCTCTTTGACCGCCGTGGTAACTAAGAATTACATGAGATCTGACACCTTTCTTACTTTCCTGCCCTCGGTGTGTAATCTACTATTTATCTTTCTTTGTCGCTGTTTTAGAGTCTCGTAGCTCGCAACAAAGCGCGGCCGCCGCTGCCGGCGGGGCCTGTACCCGAAGCACGAGCCCTGAAGATAGCCTGCGACACTTGCGACGAGTGCTGGGACCACGACGCCGAGGCCAGGTCTGTACCCTTCATTTGTTACTATTCTCAACGGTCCCTTGCGTAATCCACAGTATTGGCTATGTGCGAACTGGATGTTAGGAACTGTCAAGTCGACCCGTAGAAAGAGATGGAACTAGAAGGAAGCACGTGTCCTGTCTATTCACAAATTCGCTCTAGTTAAAAAAGGAGATCGCTACTTATTGCTGTCCTTATCGACGTAGCCACTTTTTTGACGGCTTCTACGACGGCTCACAGTCTTTTAGAATCGCTTGGGAGCGGACATTTTACGATAGTTAGCAATCTTTAATAAGCAAGTAATTCTTAGCAAAATGCTCAAAGTAACCCATGGTCTATCTTTAACGGTTTCAGAGAAAAAAAATGATAAAGTTGCTCATTTAGTGATGGTCTCGAGACGAAGAAAATATCTTTTCTCCTTTCTGGTTGAGAACGTAGCATGATTTTGTTATTTGAGTGATAACGCATAAAATAACGCGTTTTTTAAGCTATTCCTCAAGTGCCAAAGCTTCACAGATCCGAAGAAAACGTCAAATAAGTGATTTTTCGTTTTAATTGTTTTAAATTAAAATCTTACATTTTTGGCATTCAATTCTTATTGCATATTACGTAGGACCTTTTGTTTTATTTAGGACCGAAAAAATACCTGCCTACGTGAAGGTGCATTAGAGATATTTGCCTTTGAAATGTCATGTTATAAGGTGCCTGGTGGATAGCACATAGCAAACACCTCTTTTCAAAATTGCTATTCAATTAATGACAGGCAGGTAGTAAAGGCAGCTTATACGCACTTACACTCGTTCTCGAGTAAGCCTGAGTGGAGACTCACACTTGCTGAATGTTTCGCGGCTGAACCTTCAGCGGCTGAACTATCGGTATTCGGTTGGCATGACACACTATGGCGTCGCGTGGAAGGTTACGTCGCGTTTAGTTCGGTCGGTATTGCAATCATGGAGTTGTAGCAATCTGGTATCTAGCTATCTACATATACCTACAGAGTGTATGAAAAAGTATAATTAACCTTTAAACCACATACTCTACTCATCAAACTTAACAACTTTTACAATGGGAGCAAAACCTGTCAGAACAGCAAAAAAATCGAAAAATTCTGATAGCATGGTCAACTCGGACAACATGGTCAACTCGGACAACATGAACAACTCAGACTACTGGGCCAACCTGGACAACACGGTCAACTCGGACAATACGAACAAAGGTGGAATTTGTCACAGTTAATTGAGTTGTCAAGAGTTGTTCATGTTGACCGAGTTGACCATGTTGTCAGAGTTGATCATGTTGTCCAAGTTGTTCATGTTGTCCGAGTTGATCATGTTGTCCGGGTTGTTCATGTTGTCCGAGTTGTTCATGATATTAGAGTTGTTCACGTCGACCGAGTAATGGTTACGTTATTGAAAATTAAATAATAAATCGATAACTAGGTACTTAATTCGGTTCACTCACACTAGCGCAGTGGGTGGAGGCGTCGGCACCGAAAGTTGTTCATTTTGATGGGTAGAGTACATGTGGTTTAAAGGTTAATGAACTGAAAATAACTGAACAACTCTCTATGGCACCAATATCTAAATCATGAAAAAAAAAACAGCTGTTCCATACTAACCCGCAAACCTACTTGAGACAGGTGATTTTGTTTTTGCGATTTCAATTTTGTTGCCATAGAGAAAGTTGTTCAGTTTGATGATCTGATTCATCCCTTTAAAAAAGTTTCAGCATATTAAGAAGGACCCTATACAGGGTGTTTCATAAGTAAGAATAAATTTTTAAAACTCATAAGGGGGTTGTTTAGACCGTCAAACTGAACAACTTTCTCTATGGGACCAACATCGAAATCGAGAAAAAAATTATTTTAAATCCCATACATATTTTAGCTCTAGTCGATTTGTAGAGTATAGAACATAAATTTTTTTTTTCGCGATTTCGATATTGGTCCCATGGTGAAAGTTGTTCAGTTTGATGGTCTACACCACCCCCTTAAATGTTTATTTGTAGTTTTGTAACACCTTGTATAATAAACTGACCTGTATCACAGATTATTTAACAGTTACTACCGTAACAGATAATTCATTCAACCCGATTTTTCGAATTTCGAACTTTGCGCTTCAGGAACAAAAAATAAAATGCGCCTTATATCAATGAGCGACGATTCACCCCCTCGGTGGGGATCGGCAGGCCTGCCTGTATGAAACGCCTGTCATTAATTGAATAGCAATATTGAAAAGAGGTGTTTGCTATGTGCTATCCACCAGGCACCTTATAACATGACATTTCAAAGGCAAATATCTCTAATGCACCTTCACGTAGGCAGGTATTTTTTCGGTCCTAAATAAAACAAAAGGTCCTACGTAATATGCAATAAGAATTGAATGCCAAAAATGTAAGATTTTAATTTAAAAAAATTAAAACGAAAAATCACTTATTTGACGTTTTCTTCGGATCTGTGAAGCTTTGGCACTTGAGGAATAGCTTAAAAAACGCGTTATTTTATGCGTTATCACTCAAATAACAAAATCATGCTACGTTCTCAACCAGAAAGGAGAAAAGATATTTTCTTCGTCTCGAGACCATCACTTAATGAGCAACTTTATCATTTTTTTTCTCTGAAACCGTTAAAGATAGACCATGGGTTACTTTGAGCATTTTGCTAAGAATGACTTGCTTATTAAAGATTGCTAACTATCGTAAAATGTCCGCTCCCAAGCGATTCTAAAAGACTGTGCGGCTGTCTAACTCCGGAGTCAGACATCTATTTTCATACAAATTGTATAGGATTTTATGACTATAGCTATCTCATACGCGGTTACACTGATGTTCCTTCTACCAGCGTAAGCGAAAAATTATTCGCCTATGAGTCGACCGCACCGCGCGCTTTGGTAGAAATTTGAACTATTTTCGGCGATATTGTGTCAGATTTTCTTGAATCTATGCAAATCCGCACACTCGCTACCGACGACGAGATCCATCCCACGTTTATATCTATGTACTCTGTGGTTTGTCTGCGGTAAGAAGCCGTGGTGGTCCAGTGGCGAGTAACCTTGCCTGCCGTGCAGGAGGCGATGGTTCGATCCCCGTCCAGGCCGACTCGTACCAATGAGTTTATTGGAATTTACGATTTGTAACACCACTGGCTTTTCGGTAAAGGAAAACATCGTGAGGAAACATGCATACGCTGAAGAAGAAATTCCGTGTGGAAAAAATGGACTAACATACATATACCCTCCCCTCCCTGAGGGTAGGCCTGTGCCCTGCAGTGGGACGTATATAGGCTGTGATGATGATGATGATATTGATGACTCTGTGGTATTAATATTATATTATTTCGTTGTCTAGTCATCATAATACAAATCCAGGCTAGTTTCTGGTACTTTAAATGTGACTAGATAATTTGTATTTATTTATTTATTATATTATAACTGATTTTTTTATTGTTCAGATTGACGGCGGTGTGCGTAGAGGAGAGGATGTCTGAACTGAAACAGATGCTGCAGTCTCACGGGCCTGTCATACACGACAACAACCTGCATCCGCACGCTACTGGTAACTATATTTACTTTATATAAGTGTGTTTAGAGAGGATGTATGAACTTAAACAGATGCTGCAGTCTCACGGGCCTGTCATACACGACAACAACCTGCATCCGCACGCTACTGGTAACAATATTTACTTTATATAAGTGTGTCTAGAGAGGATGTATGAACTGAAACAGATGCTGCAGTCTCACGGGCCTGTCATACACGACAACAACCTGCATCCCCACGCTACTGGTAATATTTTTATTTTTGTATTTTTTTTTCTCTGGGGTCAACCAGGAAGATGGCATAGGTATTGTCTATGCCCGGAGTACAGCCTGCCATACAAGCGGTGAAACAATAAAATACTCCTTGGCGGTTGGTACTTTTCAATCTTCTTTCGTACGTCGATGTTTCCAACTTTAGGTTTATCCCTTTCTTATCCAATGACAAAAAAAGAGTGTTTATTTAATCGTTGTTTTGCTAGAAAGCGACAAATTTAAAGTTGAAAACATCAACGTACGAAAGAAGATTGAACACGTAGAAAGAGAAGGCACTAGAAGGAAGCACGTGTCTTGTCATATAAGTAAGAGTGCAGTAAGAGATGCACATAGCAAATTCGCTCTAGTTAAAAAAGGAGACCGCTACTTATTGCTGTCCTTATCGACGTATCCACTTTTTTGTACTTCGGCCATCTGACTCCAAAATGACACTTCATATAAATTGTATGGGACAACCACCTGACTCCGAGATGTAACTTCATATTATTCGCTATCTCATACCCGGTTACACTGATATTCGGTCTACTAGCGTAAGCGAAAATTTTTTCGTCTATGATTGAACATTACCGACCGCCAAAGAGCATTTTCATGTTTCACCGCTTGTACGGAGGATTGGTATCCATTATCATAATAAATCCATGGTTAGCACCAACTGTTATGTATCGCATTGAATACAGTCAGCATTTTAATTGAAAGACCCTGTTTGTATAAGACCGTCAAACTGAACGACTTTCTCTATGGACTTACATTGAAATCACGAAAAATCTGCAGTTCCTTACTGCAAATCTACTTAAATCAAATGGGCCAGTTTTTTTCGAGATTTCGATATTGTTCTTATAAAGTTGTTCAGTTGTTCATGATCTGACCATCTCCTCAAAAACCGTCAACATAATAAGAAGGACCCTATATGTATGTGCTAAATGACATGTTTCCTATTCCAGACTCGATCCCACCAGCAGACGACAAGAACTCTAACTGCACCGCCCCCCACTGCGACGTGACCACCCCCCTCCTCTACCCGCATCCACACATCGGCCGCAACGCCTGCATCGAACGAAACACCCACACCACATCCACACACACCGTCCAGCTCATACACAAGAGCCTCAAGGACATCACTACTGAACCACCGAGACCACAAAACGTCGAAGAGAACTGCCTATCCGTGGCCAGAGTCACCCACCGACCAGTAACCCACGATTTCGAAAATTCCGACAGGTTAGACCAAATAAGATCTTATCAGAGACCTTTAGAATACGTCCAAAATGACGTTTCTTCTCACGAAGACAGAGGTCCCAAACAAACTAACTTGCTACACGATGTGAAAATCGAAAAACCCAAATGGGGCATCAGGAAGTTTTTCGAAAACAAACTCAAAAGTCCCAAAGTCGAAACTGAGGTTAAACTAGCCGATTCCAGCAACAGCGGCACCAAAATTTCTATAGTAAACGATAAACCGAGCAATGTTAACTTCGATAGACCCAGTAACTTAGTTTTGAACCAAGATAGGACATTTAACTATGAAGTACCGTGTCTTTCACCACCAAACAGAACTTTATCGCCAACTATGATGCTAGAATCCGACATGAACAAAGAAAATAAAGTATTCGGCTTCAAAGAGCTACCACAAAACGAAAATGAACCCAAAAACCAGAACCAAATATTCGCCGTCATTGTCCCAAAAGGAAAACCCACTGATTATTCCAATCTAATAGAAATGAGAAGCAAAAACTCTAGAGGTAGCTCGGAAAGTATTAAAAACTCCGTCAGAACATCAATGTCGTCCCAAAGCATTTTTAAATCAGGTCACTCAGAATCCGAAGATTCGACTGTAAAAAAACGTCTCAGCTGCGATAATAGAATTATAACTTCAAGCGGCAGATCGTCCCGGGCTAGCATCAATTTAGAGCTGCAATACATGGACGGGAACAATGAGAATTTCATCGACAGCCCTTTCGATCTAAACTCAGATTGCTCCAGTAGCGAAGACGAGCATCTCATGCTGCTATCAGAAAACGGCGGCTCAAAAATCACAATGCAAACAATAAAAGTCGAGCCAGACAAAAAGAAATACCAGAACGAAGTGCTAAAAGAAGCCAGCCAAACAAAACCAGACTTCAGTTTCAACAAGATCCAAAACAAATACAGTAACTTCGACAACGAATTCAGCGATCAGAACGATAAAGAAAACGTCGTGACTTACAGCGGAGACAACCCTGTCTACCTCGCTTCTTTAAACGGGGAATTTGTCCCGGAAAATGTAGAAAAAAGTCCCAAATCACCGAAGCCAGCCCTCAAGAACTTAACCATTAAACGCCAGCATTCTCTAGAACAGGTTAGTGAAATATTCTCATCGTCGGGTGATATAAACTTGTTGAATCCCGCTGGAAGGGTAAAGACGCCTGGGGACTTGCCAGTGGCTATAAGAAAGGCGAGAAGGGATAGGGCGTTGCAGAAAGGGAGGGCTAGCGAATGTAACAGATTGAGTTTGTATGACGATAGGATGATGTTCGGAAATAGTCTGTAGGGTGTTAGATATTAGGGTCGAAAATTGATTGCGATTTTGGATGATGAATTTTTTGACACTTTCTTAATTCTGTGAACTCAAAATCACAGAATACGGTCTACGCAAATTCAAAATTTCATAATGTGTCTTTAAAATAAGAAAGATGATCAAAAATATGACAACTTTTAATGAAATATTTAATCATTTACGAATCATTTTGATCGAAAAGGAACTGATTATGTCTAACAGGGGCTTGGCCTTTTATAAATGGCAGGCACAGTCTTGACATGATTTTGTCATGAAGTGCGAAAGAAAAACGCTCATTTACCTTCGTTTGTGCAGACAGGGTAAACATTTACCATTAATGATATAATCAACCATATGTTTATTAGTTCAAAGTGTAAAATTTAATCTGATCAAGCATCCTATTGAATGTACATTAGATTAGTGTCAACATAGACATATTACTCTAGCGATAGACAAGCTCGTTCAAACATACAACATGTCACACAAAACAACACAAAATGACACATTGCGGTCTGTCATTGCCATAGTGACGAAGTGAACTCGGGAACATCAATCAGGTGCGTACACCTCATTCAAGTGGAACATGTTGCTTCTATGAAAGGGCAAGTCTATCGCTAGAGTTTAAGTCTATGAGTGTCAAAAAGGTACAAATAAAAATCGAAATAGGATTCCAAAATCGCGATTAAAATACGTGTTTTAAATATAAGTACTGTTTCCCAAAATACGACTTTCATTCATGAAAGTTATAACTTATGTCAGTCCAAAATATAATAGAAACACACGCATGGCATGTACCTCGTGGCGCCATCTAGTTGGTGGTTGCCCTCGTTATAAATAAGTTATAATAAGAACACATAGTGGTCCTATAGCTAGCGTACACATGGCGGCAATCAGGATTACTCAAGTGCGATTAAATGGTTCCTAAATAGTGCAGACCCGCGATAGCTATACGTATCTAATTTGCACTGATATTTAAAAAAACAAAATATCTAAGTTCTACAGGATTAATTTTATATCACTGCTGATAACTTCAGCATGTATTCTACTCATCAAACTGAACAACTTTCAGTATGGAGCCAAATTCGAAATGGCGGTAAAAAAATCAGCTGTCCCACATACATTTGAGTCGAATAGGTAGATAGATAGATAGATAAATCATTTATTTGCACAAGTAACACACACATAAATAATACAGTTCACAAGTTTACAAAATAACAAAACAAGGAAACATCAATAGAACAAACATGTAATTTATTGTATGCTACAGCAGCAAATAGGTCCCATCTCAACATAGACCTTGCCCGAAAGCAGGGTGTTGATTTTCAGATGAAACCTCTGGTAGTAGTCTGGTACTGCAGTTGAGTATGGGACTGCAGATTTTTTTCACGATTTCGAAGTTGGCTCCATAGTGAAAGTTGTTCAGTTTGATGAGTAGAATACATGCTGAAGTTATCCGCAGTGATATAAACTTTACCCTGTAAATCTGTCACAAGAAAGCGCGTTTGATAGTGATAAGTTGAAACTAGGACAATATGAACAACTCGGACAACATGAACAACTTGTAGTCTTGTACACAATGAAAAACTTAGACAACTCTAACAACAAATTGCACCCAGATTGCTGGTGTCCATTATAAGTGGCGACGGGCTCACTCCCCGTCACACTGGACAGAATTTCGGTTCTACTAGTGAAACGAGGATGTTCTGAGTTACCAGAATATCTCTTGACTACCAACACGGGGAATATAGTCGTGAGCATATGTATGCATTAATGGCACTAAACTAATCCAGATTCCTGCCATGTGTACGCTAACTAAACGGACACGAACAAAGATACATTCTCGAATATAACAAATCCATGGGATTTAATCTCGCATTAATTTTAGTAAATAAATTAAGTTTGCACTTTAATTGTTAAATATCGTTAACTTAAATGTTTGGCTATTCATTCATTTTTGATCGTCATCTAAAATTTTAGGTCTTTACGTCTTTTTTTAAAAGGCGCAGATAATACGCCGCTTTACTAACTGCCTAGCCGCTAGGTTCCTCGAGTATTCCAACATTATAAAATGTACTTTTGAAAAATATTGTTTCTTTCCTTTGAGATTGGTCACGCATTTCTTTCTACAATAATCTCCGTTAATTAGCCGCATTTTGTAAAGTGGCTAGGCGCTTTGTAATGTGACGTATTCTGGCTGCAACATTTATATCTACTGTAGACAAAAAAAATGAATTTAAATTTCAAAATACAATGAAATTATCTTTTAATATTGCTAATATTTTTAAAAGTATTTTGGCTAATTTTAAAATTCGTATCTGATAACTTTTAAATATTTTTACACAGATTATAAATGAGTCATTAATCTCTATACCTAACTACAAAAGGATGGGTAGTGTTTATGGTCCAAATTCTCAAATACATTTTATTTAGGTTGCCTTTGTTAATAAATTTCCCGAATAAGACCACGGTCGTGTAGTAGTGACATTATACAGGGTGTAAAATTAAATGCGTGACATATCGAACAGGGTGCCTCACACGCAGTTACTCCTAACAACGTGAGGCAAAAACGCTCATAACGCTCATCCTCCATTAAATCTCTTGCTAGCTTTTACTACCAACCAGACAAAAAGTGACATTAAGCCCCACTTGCGTCAACATGGGATAGCAACAACCTCCAGGTTAAATTCGTAACCCATGATTTTTTGTATAGAAAAACAATTACATACATACATACATAAACTCACGCCTTTTTCCCAGAGGGGTAGGCAGAGATTATGGATCTCCATTTTGGGCGGTTCTGACACACTTCTCTTGCTTCCTCTAAGTCCATACATCTTTTCATACATTCCCGTCGATTTCGGCTGCTTCTAACCTGGCATTTTTTAATGACGTCCTTGATCTGATCTAGGTACGTTCTCCTAGGTCTGCCTATACCAATATTTCCTTTCACGCACGCTTTATATATCTGTTTTGTAAGTCGACTTTCATTCATCCTTTCAATATGTCCAAACCATCGAAGCATTCCCTTCTCTACTTTAATCACTACATCTTCATTCAAACCGCAACGTTCCCTAATCACAGTATTATAAAAACAATTGAGATAGCTATTTTACCCAGAGTTAACTGGTATGGTAACCTTCGATCAAAATAAAATGAATGGATAGGCCTTAAGCGAACATTTCAAACCAGAAAAATGAGGCAAAACAAATGAAATTTTTACTTGTCACTTGTATGAAAGTGCCCTAGATTTGACAGATAATGGCGCTAGTTTGTATGTACCAAGTGCACCAGTAGTTTGCTTCAACTTACCGCGCTTTAGGCCTATCCATTCATTTTATTTTGATCGAAGATGGTAACCTAGGTTGACGCAAGTGGGGGCTAAGAGATTTAATGGAGGATTAACTCTAATGAGCGTTTCTGAGTGTCACACCCTCAAACTAAACAACTTTCACTATTTTGAATCAGCTTTTCCATAGAAAATGTGAATAGCTACCGAAATGGATGAAACAGCAAATTTTTATTTTATTTCGAAACTGGTCCCAACGTTAAAGTTGTTCTGTTCGATTTGTAACCCATTTAAGTCTACATCCTGTATTTCTTAACCCGTACAATGCCAGATATTTTGTTAAACTGGCTAGGCAATAAGTTCCTATCAATTTAAGAGCCATGTTTTTTTGTTAAGTTTTTTATTACATTTTTTTTATTTTATTTCTCAATGATGTACCTAACACCGATTTATTATAGTTAACCTGTATACTGACACCGCGTAGTTTTTAAATGTAAATAAATTATATAATACTTACATGTTTAAGGTTAAGTTTTCGTCTAGTGAGGAGTTTTCTGACAGCTAGTTTCAACATGCCGCCGATAGATGGCGTTGACTTCACTTGGTTCCAAAGAAAGAAAAGTAAGCTAAAAGCAAAGAATTAATGTCCCTGAGTCAGACGCATTCGTTGACGAAGTATATGTTAATATGTTCCCTTCTTATTTAAAAAAAAATCAATTTTTTTCACTATTTCATTAACTGCAAGGTTGATAGTGTCGATGGCACGTTGCGGGGACTCAATCTTGAGGTCCGGGTTCGAATCCGCACGGACCACATGCCATGTACCAATGAGTTTTTCTAATTTATGTACGTAATAAAACAGACTGCTCTCAAACGGTGAAGGAGGAAACCTGCATACGCTGAAGAAGAAATTCCGATGCGTATGTGAAGTCTACCAATCCGCATTGTGCACGCGTGGTGGACTAACGTACATACACCCTCCATGAGGGTAGGCCTGTGCCCTGCAGTTGGACGTATATAGTCTGATGATGAAGGCCTCCGCTCATTGCAGCGATATTATCGAGCGATATTATCGCTGCGATTTTGCGATAATTGTTTTCAGTACATTTTGTATGGGGACGCGCGCGATCCTACACACTGCCGCGATATTATTATCGCTGCGATTTTGCGATAATTGTTCTCAGTACATTTTGTATGGGGACGCGCTCGATCCCACACACTGCCGCGATATTATCGCAACCTGACGCAATCTCTTTCTACTACATTCAGTGAAGGGGGCGCATGCGTGACGCGACTCGCGGAATCGCTGCAGTGTGTAAGGTGTCGCGATATCGCTGTCGATAATATCGCTGCAATGTGCGGAAGCCTTGAAGGTTACACATTCATCTCGCATCAACGCCATCTATCGAGCCATTTTGGAACTATTTTTTCTTTTGAATTGTCTTTCGGAAAATCTCTCATTGTCACAGAGGAATCCCGGGGTAGTTGTATCTATAGTCTATTGTATAGCATTTATATCTTCAAATAGTTCTTTCATCCTATGGTTGTATGGAAGATATCGCTTTTAGTTATGAAGCCGCCGCTCCTCATTCCTGCATGGGCTACATGGCGCCGCGATAAACGTTTTATCGCGATAAAACTTTTATCGCGCCGCCATGTCGCCCTTGCTGTTCTAAGTGTTATTTTGTTTCTGGTGAGCAAATAAAGATTATTTATGTTATGTTATTGCAATTAAAATATTAACATAAAATATTAAGGGGAGGCTTTCGTGGGGTTTTTCAATGCATTTAATTTTTCCATGAAATTATTGTTATTTTTTGCTGTTTTAAATGTTTGAAATAATATTGTTGAATTATATTTTGTTTACATATTAAATATATTCTTTTGGAATAGACTATCAGATAAAATTGCAAGAAAATGTAAATTCGGAGTTATACGCTCTCTTTAGATGCCCCGGGTAACCTCATCTCTTTCACACTTAGAAAAAGTATGATAAGTGCGAATGAGACGGATAGTGTGACATTTAAATGTACCATTTATTGCTAATTCCATAATTTTGACGTTTTCCAGATTTGAAAAATCGTTTTTAAATCAAATGTTTTATTCGCGTAGTTGTTAAGATGTTTAATTATGTATTTATTTGCAACGGAAGGTGTTTAGATGCTGTTTCATATTTGATAGGGTTTTAACGGTTTTAAACAATATTAAAAGATCAAGGAACAAATGGGAGTGCGTGCCTCACTGTCTGAAGCCGAGGTCAGCACACATGCGATCTAAGGCTTTCTTATTTACTGCCCGAGCTTAGTATACTATTTTTCTCCTCGACAGAGGTGGAAAGCGGGCACTTTGTTTAGTGCAGTGGGACGAAAATTGACACTTTCCGTCCGGAGGGGAGAAAAGGAATTAACATTCAAATATAGGTTTAAGGTTTTCCTCTGTAGATACACTTTACAATGGTAAAGCATGACCAGAAATATAAAAAACCTGGATTGGGGGCGCTGCAATCAACATTTACCTTTAATGACAGTGTTCCAAGTACAAAAATTAGTTTCAAAAAATTTCCGCAACATGGCGAGGTTTTTTATATTTTTTTTTTTCTGGTCAGGCTTTAACAATGTTATCAATGTAAAATGTATCTACATACTACCTAGCAAGACATTGTCTTTGGGGACTTGCCATAGATGTCAACACCCACAAGTTAATAACAAAGAAGCTAACAGATGGCGATACCGTCGCTCCCGAAAATATGCTCCATACAAAGACAACGTTCACCGTAAATACGTAACTCGTAACCTACTACAAATAAGGTTCACAATCGAACGCGAGACATAAATCGCGCAAGAGAAATAATCACAGAGATTAGATATATATACAAGGTCGAACTAATAAAATAATATGACTATGACTAAGAACTGTTGGACCACGGCCGGTCCCCAGGCTTCACACTAAGCCTGGTGGAAGATCTTCCCTTTTCAATGGAGGAACATTCCCGAGTAGCACCTCCATAAGTCTATATTCGGATGTTTATTCTTTTACCGTGCGGGAACGATGTCGTGTAAATGAGCTATGACCCTTAGGGTTGAACTATACATGGCCGCACACGATCGCATTTTTCCTTCGCTCCATACTTTTCTGTCACTCAGAGCATATAAGATAGACGGAACGGAACAGCACGCCGCGTGCGATCGCGTTCCGTCTATCTTATATGCTCTAGCAAATGACGTTCCTGAGTGACAGAAAAGGATGGAGTGACGGAAAAATGCGATCGCGTGCGGCCATGTATAGTTCAACCCTTAGTTCCGTATCAAAGCGAGGCATAAATACGTGTTTTTTACAAAACCCTCTTAAATATATCAAATATGAAAATTATCTCAAACTGGTTGTATAGTATTGAAGTGTTGAAACGAAAAAGTATTAAAAAAGTTAAATGTGGTTTTAAAAAATATTCAGAAATTATCAAATTACCCTCCTGTTGAACAAAGTTTAGAAATTGTTTAGAAAATTAGAAACATTGTTGAGGCGTTCCGATTTTTTTAATATTTTAACTTTAAGTTACTTCTGTGGATTTTATAGCCGCGTAAGGCCCTATGAGCGTTTTTCTTTTGGTTTTCTAGGGGATTGATAGATGGCGCTACGGTCTGTGCGTATAAACGTCAAAATTTCAAATAGAGTTTCTTTAAAATTATAAAGAGGGAAAAGTTGATCAAGAAGATTCCAACGCATCTTTTGATGGCATATTTCATTATTTACTAATCATTTTAATCGAAAATTCTAAACTTTTACGCCTGACATGGTTCTATGGGCTCGATCCCTCGGCGTTCAAAAAAAAGTCAGGCACAGTCTTGACAGGATTTTGACAGGATCTCGCGAACGGCTCTATGGAGCGATAAACATGCAATCTGTCAGTTTTTTAGGAACTAAAAAAAAAGAAAAGAAAAACGCTAACTAAAATAGTAGTACAGCTAATGGCCCACTGTGCATTATAAATTATAATAGAAGTACTTACAATATTACTAAATTAAACTTCAATGTAATTTTTACACGACTGCGATAGAAAGAGGGTTATGTTTTTCATACACGATCTACAAACTAATATCCCAGTCTGTGATTTGTAGGGTTGAGATATTTTTATGTTACTTACCAGCATTTTTCGGAGCGCCTCGATGAATAATAAAATAGAAAATATAATCAAACAATAGAATACTTATTAAAATCTGTGTTTATTGTATAGTCACCACTGTTTCTAAGAGTTGTAGTCACGCTGTGTTATTTGACTTTACTTGAAAAGACTTAATTTCTTTTTATTTATAAATTAATGGAATTGTTACACCACTGGCTTTTCGGTGAAGGAAAACATCGTGAGGAAACCTGCATGCTTCAATTTCGAGGCGTGTATTGTACCCACTGTCCATTATAAGTGGCGACGGGCTCACCCCCCGTCACACTGGACAGAGTTTCGGTACTACTGGTGAAACGTGGATGTTCTGAGGTTTCAGAATATCTCTGACTACCCCCTCGGGGAATATAGTCGTGAGCATATGCTTATTAATGGAATTGTAGCAGTTTGCCAACAGATGGCGCTAACAGTCTCTCTAGCTAAATACGACATAAGACCATTTGCGATGGCTAACAAATAGTTAGCTTATCCGACAACACAATGAGCTGTCGGGGCTCATTCGACATATTTTGTATGAAGAATATATCAAATGAGCTGTCGGATAAGCTAACGAGAACATATTCAGAAGTGGTGAGGAAGGCCCTAACATTATTAAGTTATTATAGACTTTTCATGCATCGTCCAATAACACAAAGTGACTGCAACATGTAATAGATTGTTGTATTGTATAAGAAGGAAGGCTTCAGTTGTATTGTATATGTTATAGCTTTATTACTACCTATGTAAACTAACATACGTACGTATATGTCAAAAAACTATCACCGTCAAATATAAGAATTATGTTTTTTATATAATGTGTTGTTTTATTCGTTTTAAATCACCAGTTCGGCTAGCATGCGACCCACGACAAAGAGAAACATGCGCGCTTTTTTTGACACAAGTAAAATAACAAACGCCTCCAGCATAGCTAGCATGCCGCAGTGATACAGCGTTATCACCAAGCTATCACACCTTAGCTCTCTTTCTATTTGCGTGCGAACGAATGCTGTGCTGCACTCGTAGTATGCTGCACGTGATACGGCTGTATCACGTCTTTTATCTCGTTCGTTCGCACGCAAATAGAAAGAGAGCTAAGATGTGATAGCGCTGTATCACTTGCATGCATGCTAGCTATGCTGCACGTCTTGATTTTTATCGTTTTCTCGGGGTTGGCATGCGAGGCATACAATACAGGGTGAAATTGATATCTTGAGCCTTATCTTTAGCATCCTTTTAAACTAAGAGTCTATCCATCAAACTGAACAACGTTTACTATGGGAGCAAACCGATTCGAGAGTGGGCAGTGCAGTTTAGTATGGAACAGCAATTTTTATTACTCCGATAAAAAAAAATCGGGTTCTACTCGAGCCAAATGGAACAGCTGATTTCGCAATTTCAATGTTGGAAACGTAGAAAAAGTTGTTCAGTTTGACGGTCTGGAGTGCGATTTTTGAATCTCATTCACTGAGCTCAGCAGTTGAAAATGTCAAAATTACTGTGGAGATAAGTACACATCTTTCTACTGGTGATTTGACTTTCAAAAATCGCACTCCTGTGGTATGATTTTTGAATGACAAATCAGCTGTAGAAAGATGCATATATCCAGAGTAAAATAATCACTCTCTCAACTCAAAAATCGCTCTCCTGATCATCTCCTTAAAAAAGTGTCAGCATATTAAGAAGGAGCCTGTATAAGGGCAGGTAACTTAACCGTTGTACTTACGGGAAAATGTTCTTAGTAGATTGTCCTTAACTTTCGGAGACATTTTGAGGTGAATTTAAAAAAGAAAAATTTCAACAACGTAGAAAAATGTAAATAAATTGCATTTCGAGAAATGTACAGTCTGCAAGAAAATGGGCAGTTTACGCAAAAAGTTGTTTTGCTACCAACGCACAGTATGTTTTTTGACCTGAAAAGCGGTCATGGTCGTTTTATTCGTGTAATCGTTAGTGTTAATCATTTTGAAACTGAGAGTAGAACTCCCGTGCGTCAAGTCTTCTTAATTCTTCTTAATATTGAGTTATAATTTTTTAATTTTTTTTTTCAAAATATCGCTATAACTTCCAAATAATCCGGTTTTCTTCTTTTTTCTCAATTTAGTATAATAAAACATTAAACGAGGTATTTTATACACATTACAAAAGTTCTCGAACATTTATGTTAATGACGAAATTATACATTTTATTGTTTCTCGTTTTTTATTTTTTATTTCTTTATATTCAGTTATTGGGGTTCAATTTTTACTTTTCAATATTAAGAGCCATACTATTGATGTATACTAAAAAAATCAGATCTAAATCTGGTAGGATATAGGAGTTATTAACTTCTAATGTTTTTTTCTAATAATTTTAGAACTTTTAGAAGAATTAGTTAATAACTCCTATATCCTACGAGATTTAGATCTGATTTTTTTATTAGACATCAATAGTATGGCTCTTAATATTGAAAAGTAAAAATGGAACCCCAATAACTGACTATATAGAAATAAAAAATAAAAAACGAAAAACAATAAAATGTATAATTTCGTCATTAACATAAATGTTCGAGAACTTTTGTAATGTGTATAAAATACCTCGTTTATTGTTTTATTATACTAAATTGAGAAAAAAGAAGAAAACCGGATTATTTGGAAGTTATAGCGATATTTTGAAAAAAAAAATAAAAAAATCACAACTCAATATTAAGAAGAATTAAGAAGACTTGACGCACGGGAGTTCTACTCTCAGTTTCAAAATGATTAACACTAACGATTACACGAATAAAACGACCATGACCGCTTTTCAGGTCAAAAAACATACTGTGCCAACCGTACAAAACCAATTGAGGGTCTAGAAATCTGCATAGCTAGCATGCCGCAGTGCACGGAAAAAAAGACGGACGTAATGAGACACTTGAAAGATGTGAAGCATGCAAGGTCCTACATTTTCGTTTGTTCTACAAGGGACCTACACTCACACAGATGCACTAGCTCTAGGCGCAGGTCCGACACCCGTCACCACTATGTACCGCGTGACAGCACGCACACAAAAGAAATGGGTGCTTCACTCGTGATTAAGGCGAGATTACGTCCGTCTTTTTCTCAGGTCCGGCCGCAGTGATACAGCGCTATCACACCTTAGCTCTCTTTCTATTTGAACGAGATAAAAGACGTGATACAGCCGTATCACGTGCAGCATACTACGAGTGCTGGTCCTATATAGTTCAGAAACCGCAAAACTTCCCATACATTTCGTAGGAACTGAAAGATTAAACAACGATTCTGTATGGTCGGTTGCTTACATTTATTAATTGCTTAATTCATTATTTTATAATTTGTGTATTTGGACGCGAACGAAGTCACGGGCACAGCGAGTACGAAATAAAAAAAACGTAATTTCAGTAAAAAATCCCCTTTATTTCATAATTACAATAACAAAATGGTAAATAGATACATCTTTACACAGCACAGCAATGTTTAGTGCTAACGTCTATTACAATTACAGACCGAATTACTTACAGCCTCGGACAAATCTGAATTTCATAATTGAATAAATAAATGCATTTCACATAATTATTAGCGCATTCTATGATTATAAGACATTATGTTGAATGAAACCGGCATAAGTAAATTAGTAATTTTTACGAGGAAAACTTCTTATTATGTTGACTTTTTTAAGGAGACTACCAGACCGTCTAACTGAATAACTTTCTCTATGTTACTAAGTACGAAATCGCGAAAAAAAAAATCTGCTGTTCCATACAAAAGCGCAAACCTACTCGAGTCAAATGTATGGGACAGCAAATTTTTTCGCGTTTTCGATATTGGTCCTATAGAGAACGTTTTTCAGTTTTCTACTGATTTGACTCCCAAAAATCATGCTTCAGGAGTGCGATTTTTTAAAGTCAAATCAGCAGAAGAAAGATGCGTATCTCCATAGTAATTTTGACATTGACAACTACTGAGCTCACCGAATGTTGAATTCAAAAATCGCACTCCAGATCATCCTCATAAAAAACACATATTAAAAACATTGTAAAAGAAAACTTATATGAAGTTTAATTATGATCATAGAATATACCTTTCATAAGATTTCATTTTAAATGTACAGGAATTGATGATTATTGGGTTACCAAAAAAATGTTTACTGAGTACATTTTTGTATTAACTAGTTACAATGACGATCAGATTAGCACAGCACCTATAGGAACGGCGCATAAAAGGGAGGCCTATGCCCAGCAGTGGGTCGATGTGGGCTGATTTGATTGATTGATTGATTGATTTCATTGATTGTATTGATAATCTTCACCTTATTTTGTTCCTCTTGCATTTTGACGGTATTCTTTGTATGATAGACAAGCTCTTTCAAACAAACAACATGTCACACAAAACAACACAAAATGTCACACGGTCTGTCATTGCCATAGTGACGAAGTGAACTCGGGAACATCAATCAGGTGCGGGCACCGCATTCAAGTGGAACATGTTGCTTCTATGAAAGGGCCTGTCTATCGCTAGAGCATAAGTCAATGTATGCACCACTAGTTATTAATTACTAACAAAATTTTAAGGGTGTATTCAGACGATGAAACTAAACAACATTTAGGGGAAAGGTGTACAAGATGATCCCCTTAAGGGAAAATGCTCGTAGTTTAAAAAATATTCGGTTTAATTCTGACGTTTAAGCGATTAATGATAGCAAGTTTATCTGTCTACCTGTTGTCATACTCAAAATGTAGAATTTAGTGATCTTTCATTATTATATTTAAATTTTTCTAAAACCCTACGAACGAACCCCGGTGTCCAAGATGATCCCTAGGGTATGGGCAAGATGATCATGCCCCTTTTTAAGGAAAATTATATGTTTTCGTGGAATTAAATTTTATCTCAAAGAACTAGTCTCAAGCTGAGCCAGCCTTCTTAATACTCAGAAAATAAGTAATAACAACCATTATTAATAATAAAATCAATCGTATTGTTTATAATTTTAGCAAGATTATATAATCTTCTAAAATACCGTACTTAATCTCATACACCCGAGAACAGGATCATCTTGCCCCAACTTCAACTTTTTTAGTCTTTGTTCGATAACACAATTTTTATGCTTTCTGTTGTTGCCATACCATTCAAAATACTAAATAGGGGCATTATATAAAGCCACTTACACAACAATCTTTGTAATTGACTGCCTAGATCAAAAGTTACCTAAGCTTAAAATCAACCCTACCTTAGATCAAAGTCACAAAATTTATGTTTTTTTCCATAAAAATTTACTCGTCTGTCACATCGCCATGACGAATTCACTGATGCGAGGGGGTATCGGGGGCTACGTTTTACCAAACAAAACAACCAGATAGGGTTTATAGTTTCGCTATAATTGAGAGGGATCATCTTACCTCAAGGGATCATCTCGTACACCTTTCCCCTACCTAGAAAATGTGTCGAAAAACGAAAAAAATGTTTGGCTCTCAAACCCTTAAAATTTATGTTAGTAAGTAATTAAAAACTAGTGGTATATAGGAAATGTTCTAAGTAAAAAAAAATACTCGTTAAACATTTTTTAAACAAGAAAAAGTGACTTATTTGACTTAGTACCTATGGTGGATACCACAAACTATGAGGCAATAAATGACGCTATGAAAATTATTCATTTAACAGCAAGCTGACTAAAATAATCGCATAATGGTCTGTCAGCGCACACCTAGTGGAGAATTGTTCGATCAGTTTTCATTATTCAATTGATAATGCACATAATGTTAATTGAAATAGAGTTGAAAATAGCGTGCAAGAGATCTCTGTCCCTGTGACGTGTTCGCAGTATTTCTTGTATTGTATTTTTTGTATTTATTTATTTACCAGATACATGAATTGACACGAATTAAATAATAATCACATAAACCAAAAGTGATTTTTAGGTGACTTAAAAGATTCTGCAGGTTCTATAATAGGCAAACAGCTCTTGCACGCTATTTTCAAATCTATTTCAATAGTCCTTGAGTTCATTATCAATTTTATTATTTATTTTATTTTATTTTATTCATTTTAGGAAAACTTACGGACTAATTACAGGATAGGGTATCAACATAACCAAAACAAAATTGCCAACTAAAAGTTTCCACAGATAAATGTCATTCGTTTTACATAATTGTGAATTGAATCATGAAAACTGCTAGAACAGTTCTCCGCTATTCTATGCAATTTATATGAGCTAACGCATGCACGCCGGGGCGAAGAGGTACGCATTTTTGCGCAGCGGATTTCCGTCCGTACGATGCGACTCGTCGTAGTGTGCTACAGCGGAAATTTTTACGTCTGCAGTACTACGTCAAACAAATATCCGTCAATGCGTTGCGACTCGGCCCGCTATAGTGTGCGAAGTACGCATTTCCCGCTGCGTCGAGGCCCGCTCCGCTGTGATGCGGTCCGCCCTAATATGCGCTTACCTTTATTCGTGAAAGGCTGTTTATTCTTATCTTGAATACATTTTAGGAACTTGCGTTATCTATTGCCCCAAGTTTATGTTGAAAAGAGAACAAAAAACACATATCTACGTATTAAACCTACATATCACATAAAAATTATATAATTAACCAACGTAATCCTAAATTATCGATTAAACCTTAAACAATTATAAATGAGAGTATATGAAAATGTATTTATTTAATAATAAAATAATAAGCTCCTTACTTCATTCAATTAAAAATAAACAGGTAACAATTTTTTTTTTTAAGTTTGCGACTAAAGACAAATAAAGTTTTTTTTTATCAAGAATTAAAAGAGATTAAACATTGAATGCGTAATTTGCTAATCATCGACCGATATTAGCACCGGGTTCTTGAAATACAAACCAACAGAAGGAATCGTAGTTCTAAGTTATTACTCAAGTCCTCAAGTTAGATGGTTTTACGACCTAAGACCATATAACTGGGGACCAGCCTTGTGTTAGCATTCCCCTCTGCCAAGTTTGACCATGTGCATTTACATGCATACCTTATCACTAAACGAGACAGTCTATAATTCGGTACGTCAAGTTTTTTTTTGGAGGTCTAAATCGAAAACCATTTCGTGATAATTGTCTCAATAATCATATTTTCTATGTCAGAGATTTTAAAATGAAAGGATTACAGATATTTTTAGTAAAATAACGTCGTTTTTCGGTCCACGAGTGACGTCACTCGCTGCCCCTGCAAACTCCTTGGTAAACATAAAATCAACTTAAAGTAACTTGGCCATTAAGAAAAAAAATACTTTCACAGTGACAGAATTTGACATTTGATGTTGCCGTATCTGTTTCCAGCATAGAGTTAGAAAGAGGAGGCAGATGATTTTAAGTTTTTTTAATATATCAGTAGTTTTTCTCCATGGAGTTCGAATTATTTTCTCTCCACCAATTTTGCGCTTAGAGATTACAGATCAAAATAATTTAAAAATTAAATTTATATTGATAAACTCGATGAATCGCAATAAAAATGAAATAGGTGTCTTAAAATTATGTCTTCTATCCGTAAAAAATATAAAATGAAGACAAAAAAAAAACATGACATACCGAATTGCGGAACAATAACTTCAAACTTGTCTCGTTTGCGGTTTACACGAGCCTATTTTTTAACAATCAAAGTTGGAATCTAAAGTAATGGAAATAAAATTCAAAGTACCGGATTGTATGTTAACTCGTCCCCCGCAAAAAGTGTCAGAAAACAATGAAGGAATGATTGTGAATGACTTATTTACTAACCCTTTCCTACTACGCCCATCGTTCTATATTCACAATAATAAAAAATGCAAATCGACGTAGTAATTTGTAAACGTAAAGTTAATAAAAAAATTGATACGCTAAGAATTTAGAAATTTGCGTTGTGAAATTGTTTGCACACACTCGTAATGTTTTTTTTATTGCACCGCATTTAGGATCATAATGATTATAAAACACGCGTTCGTTTTACTTTACATTACCGCACCATTATTGTTCAAAAACTTATGAAACGCGGTAGCATTGGACATTGCAGTCTCGGCTCTATTACGCACTCGCCTGAGGTTCGAGCTGCGATCCAACCTCGACTTTTATGACTTGTATCACATATTCATAATATAGGGTTATTTTAAATTAGTTGGCGAAACTGAACTAGGGCACTTGATAACTATTGATAACATATTGCATTATCAATGTTTATAAGTATTGGGAGAGGCCGTCCGAGGAAAACATACCATGATCAAATCAATGATCTTTTCCGAAAAGGACAAGTGCGTAGCACCCTCAATCGACGGAAGTGCATGAAGAGATGTATGAATGTGAATGAGGCTAAAGAGGTGTGTCAGAGTCGTAGCGTGTGGCAGTCCGTGGTCTCTGCCTACCCCCATGGGACAATGGCGTGAGCTTATGTATGTATGTAATGTTTATAATTGGTATTGAAGATTAACAAAATTATTATTATCGTGCGTAAGGTACGCGCAGTGCGTGCAGTACGCGGGCGCGGGTGGACATTGACCTCAGAATCATATGATCGAGCGGGGGTTACCACGCAATTGTATTCAGTAACACATACCAAATGTGTTTCTTAAGTATCGCAAACTAATTAAATTTAACCTTATATTATAATGCAAATGAGAAATTCTGAACTTGTTTTTAGTATTACTTTACGCTTACAAATAGCTACGTGGGTCGTTTTAAAGTATGACATGATAATGTTTACGAATCCAACCATTATACAGGGTGTAACAAAAACACCCTAGTAATTAATATTTAAAAGGGTTGTTTAGATTTAGACCCTCAAACTGAACAACTTTCACTATGAAGCCAAAGTCAAAATAAAATTTAATAAATCTTTAAAACAAAAATTTAATTAATTATTATATTATAAAATAGTTTTAAAAGACTTAGGGCCTGTTTCACCACTTTTGGATAAGTTCTTGTTAGCTTAGTTGACAGATCGTTTGGGACATTTCGTATGAAAGATATGTCAAATTATCTGTCCTATAACCTAACAAGATCTTATCCGGAAGTGGTGAAACAGGCCCTAAAACTCAGATGCAGAAACGCTGATTAAAGTTAACCCTACATTAAATCTCTTGCCATCACTTTTTGTCAAGCAAGAGTCACGTTGCAGGGTTTGCCCCGAACACTTGTCTTTGGCGTGGTGTTCGCGCGGTTCGCGTTTCAGCCTGCCACGAGGCTCCACAATCCTTCTCAGTTGTTCTTACTCAAAAACAATCCTCGAGATTGGATAGATACTCTCTCAAACCACTTGACACTGGCGGAAATGCGGTGCTAACGCACAAGCAAGAAGTCCGTTAATTATTTTAAAAAAAGCTAGCAAGAGATCTAATGGAGGATTAACATTAATGAGCGTTTCTGCAACAGGAGTGCGATTTTTGAAACTCATTCGCTGAGCTCAGCAGTTGAAAATGTCAAAATTACTATGGTGATATGCATCTTTCTACTGCAGATTTTGACATTCAAAAATCATGCTTCAGGAGTGCGATTTTTGAATGTCAAATCAGCAGTAGAAATATAAGTATCTCCACAGTAATTTCGACATTTTCAACTGCTGAGCTCAGCAAATGAGATTCAAAAATCGCACTCCAGGGCGTAACTTATCAAAATCATACTTTAAAACGACATATGTCACATTAAAACAATAAATCTACCCAAAAACGTGAACTATAGTATAAAACAGTTACGCGCATGCTCTGTTCACATGGTCGGATATCAGTGTATATATCCGTACAGTAAATATTTATATAAACTTGTCTAGGTGTTACGTCACGTTCCTTAGATGGAACTTCTCGCTGTCCTCCTGAGGAACGAACCTGCAATAATAATACAGGGTGTAAATCTCAATGCGCTACATATTAGGGTTGAACTACACACTTTAAATCCGTCACACGCTCCATCCTTTTCTGTCACTCAGGAACGCGATCGCGTGCGATCGCACGCCGCAGGCGATCGCGTTCCGTCTATCTTATATGCTCTAGCAAATGACGTTCCTGAGTGACAGAAAAGGATGGAGCGACGGAAAAGTGCGATCGCGTGCGGCCATGTGTAGTTCAACGCTTAAAAGGCTTGAGAATATTGTATGTAGCCCAAAAAATAAAAAATCTCGCCATGTTGCGGAAAATCGTAGGAACGAATTTTTTAAACAAACTCGTACCAATGAGTTTTTCGGAATTTATGCACGATTTGTAACACCACTGGCTTTTCGGTGAAAGAAAACAACGTGAGGAAACCTGCATGCTTCAATTCCGAGGCATGTATTGTACCCACTGTCCATTATAAGTGGCGAAGGGCTCACTCCCCGTCACACTGGACAGAGTGTCGGTACTACCGGTGAAACGTCATCATCATCATCATCAGCCTATCATCGTCCACTGCTGAACATAGGCCTCTCCCAAGGCGCGCCACAAAACTCTGTCCTCGGCCTTCCTCATCCAGTCGCTCCCCGCTACTTTTTTTAGGTCGTCTGTCCAGCGGGCAGCAGGGCGTCCCGCACTACGCCTACCAGTGTGACTACGTCTACCTACCTAAAAGAAGTGTGTTGTAGAGTTTCTGGCCGCATCTTCTCTACAACGGAACACCTTCCGAAGCGGTGGTAGAATCAAAAACGACGTCAGAAAGTTATCTATGTGATATTATTTTGAATAAAAAATTTTGAGTTTTGAGTTTTTTTGACCAGTTCGCGGTCTCCACTCTAGAACTCTGACACCCCATCGGTTGTCAGTTCTTCAGCAGATATGACCAGCCCACTGCCGGTGAAACGTATTGCTGTATTTTGTATGCTGTAGGCATTTTGTTGTATGCAGTTTGTATTTTGTATGCTGTATTTTAAGAAGTTCTTATTTTAAGTAGGTATACGTACGTGCTACGTCCTGCGGCGCTGCATGACTGCCGTGAGGCGGTACACTACGAGTGGCCACAGTATGACGAGCGCTAGTGTTGGCGCGCTCAGCTCCTGCCACGGCCACCGCCATCCGACAGACGAACGCTACAAACAAACATTACAACATTCATTTATGGCATTTATGCTTTACAGTTTCGTACCTAACTGACAAACGCACAGCCTCAATCTCTAAGGGCTCTTACAGACGAGCGACCCTCTGCGACCGCAGTGTCGCTTATCTGTAAAGCCTAGTTCGGACTACGCGAGTATTTTAGTCGAGTAGGGAGTGTTTTAGTAGTTAAACATGTCTTTTTTTCATTTTTTTATCTTATCTTATCTTATCTTGTTGTGGGGGCTGGCAAGCCAGCAACACTTCGACCCAGTGGGATCTTTTGTGTTAGCCCCAATACTTTTTGCTTTCCTCACCCTTCAAATACATGGTCAATGAAGGAGGCAATACCATTGAGGGGAAGAAACCTAAGATCTCCCGGTTTTGGGTATCCGTCTCCGAGGAGGCACATGCGTTTTGCCGCCAAGACATCACAGTCACAAAGAATATGTTCCATAGTCTCTTCATCCTCTCCGCATGCTCGGCAGCTGGGATCTAGGGTGAGTTTCATTTTGTGCATCATCGCGCCATTCATTTTTTTTATTAGCCTGTTTCATCCCACTGCTGGGCAAAGGCCTCTCCCCTGCTCTTCCACTCGTTCCTGTTTTGGGCAACCTCTGGCCATTGGTCGTCAAATTTGTCTAGGTCATCGCGCCACCTCTTCCTGGGTTGACCTGGACGCCGCCGACCGTTTTCGGGGATCCAGGGCATGATGATTGTTGCCCATCTCTCAGGATGCATCCGACAGACATGACCGGCCCACTCCCATTTAAGTTTGACGCTTTTCTCTCCGACGTCGGCTATTTGAGTTTTGGAGCGCAACGTGGAGTTTCATGTCAACATGTCTGAACCACAATAATTTAGTCGAGGAGTTTAGCGAGTGCTTTAATTTTGTTACTAAATCACTCACACTCGACTAAAATACTCGCCTAGTCCGAACTAAGCTTTAGAGCACTAAGATAGAAATATTAGCAAGGCTCTAACACAACACATATTATACTAACATCGAGCATTCTGCGCTCAGTCTCGACGGCCTTCCTGAGCGCCGCCACGTCCGCCTCCAGCCGCGCCAGTGTGCCGGGAGTTGCTCTAACACAACACATATTATACTAACATCGAGCATCCTGCGCTCAGTCTCGACTGCCTTCAGCCGCGCCAGTGTGCCGGGGAGTTGCTCTAACACAACACATATTATACTAACATCAAGCATCCTGCGCTCAGTCTCGACTGCCTCCAGCCGCGCCAGTGTGCCGGGGAGTTGCTCTAACACAACACATATTATACTAACATCGAGCATCCTGCGCTCAGTCTCGACTGCCTCCAGCCGCGCCAGTGTGCCGGGGAGTTGCTCTAACACAACACATATTATACTAACATCGAGCATCCTGCGCTCAGTCTCGACTGCCTCCAGCCGCGCCAGTGTGCCGGGGAGTTGCTCTAACACAACACATATTATACTAACATCGAGCATCCTGCGCTCAGTCTCGACGGCCTTCCTGAGCGCCGCCACGTCCGCCTCCAGCCGCGCCAGTGTGCCGGGGAGTTGCTCTAACACCTTCAGATCTATAACAAACAACACATCGTTTATTGATGATGATGTCTTCCTTGCCGATACGGCCAGGCCTGTCTCACTCCGCTCAGCTCAGGTACGCTTGACGGCCGATCACCACCATGGATCTAAATCATAAAGGATACCACTCCTCCTTACAAGCATTGAAACAAGAAAATTGGCAATGGCGTCGTCGATATTTCCAATTTTAGGTGTGTTCCTTTCTATCCAATGACGTAGTTATGAAAATGACAGGAGAGGAGCTACAATTTTGTACGTTGGATTAGAAAGGGACAAAGTTAACGTCACAAAAAACAACGACGCGACGGAAAAGAACGATCACTACATCACTACCGACCACAAAGGAGTATTATCATGTTTCAAGTCTTGTTAGGCAGTCTGCACCACAGACTTAGGTATTACAGTAGGTCTGCACTCTCCACTATAGAGGATTCCAAACTTCTTGATCACCACCGAGCGGTGACAGGCAATAGGTTAAATATACCGTGTAAACTTCTTGGTCAAATCTCATTAGACTTGCGGCCATTTGGTGGGAAACATTAGCCTTAACAAGATGCCTCCATTCCGGAAGTTTAGCTGCTTAAAAGTTTGCGCTGCGTGAAGTTTATGAGTAAAGTTCACGCAGAGAAGACAAATGGCGTCTGCACAAACTTTGTGCAAATTGTGCATGACATTTTGTGTAGAGATGAATGAGCGAACGAACGACCGCGCTTTGTATGAACTATTGTTATCTACATTTCACTATTTTCCAACGTTTTTTACTGAAAAGATAACAATAAAATATATTTTATGTAGTCACCTTTGATAAAGTTATATGTCAAGATTGACAGTCGAAGATATGAAAGCGTCGAAAAAATTAGAACCAGTACTGGCTCCTAAACCCTATACATATACACGGACAGATACATAATTTGTATGGCGCCTCACGCACACCAACCTATGAAACTTGGCCCCTTTTGTTTTATACGGTAAAACAGTGAGGCTCATTCTAGACATACAGGGTGTAAGTGACAGCCTAGCAAATACTGAAACGGTGAACTGAGACCATCAAACTGAACAACTATCACTAAAGGCTTTCCTCAGGAAACACGAATTAAAATCAGCTGTCCCATACAAAACTGCTGTACCTACCCGACTCAAATGTATGGGACAGCTGATTTTTTTTGCGTTTCCTGAAAAAAAATTCATAGTGATAGTTGTTCAGTTTGATAGTCTGAGTTCGCCGTTTCAGTATTTGCTAGGCTGTCACTTACACCCTGTATACTTTTTCTAAGGTAGTCACATACATGAGTGCGCTTGACTGCATTCCCTAGTTCGGCTCGCCTAAAGTGTCCCCAGAAAAAGTGTGAGGTAAGGTGAGGTATCTGAAGTCAGAGAGGGGCGGGGAGTAGCCGTTCTGTATGTACTATTATCTATTCTGTGGTGCAATGTAGCGAAGCTACGAGGGAGCTGGTTATGTCGCTGCAGCCGAAAGATAAAAATCTCTGTCCTATCTCTATGAATACACCGACATCTGAGGGAACTGTCAGGGACTAACTGCTTAACATGCCACTGCGGTGTTGGGCGTTATTCAAACGATAGGTTCGGTGTTCAAACGTAGAATGAAAAAATGTAAACCAATAAACGACCATCGTGACGTGTCGTCCATTCGTGTGTTCCAAAATAATGTAAACCTTCTTTCTTCCAAAACTTCAATTAATATTTTCCAATTTCATTCTTCCTCTATAAATTTCCGTTTTTTTTTCGAATTCTTCTTCAAAATAATCTTCATTAGTGTGTTTTCTTGTTCCATCTGACCAGCACTGCCCAAAGGCAGCCCTGGCAGGGTCGCCATGCGGTGTTGGGCGTAATTCAAACGATAGGTTCGGAGTTCAAACGTATAATGAATGTAAATAGTATAAAGACAATGGCTTATATCTTACCTTAAGACTATGTGTGTGTGGGGGGCTATGCACACACTACACCACGTGCATTGTGATCATAAAATGTAATGTAACTCACGTGTAAGTTGTGATGAGATCTGGTGCGCGTGTCCGTTGCTAAGTCGTGGAGCGCTGCGGGGCGGCTCCGGCGGTTGTTCCACGTCACTCTACGGGTCACACGCAAAATACAATGCATAAAATTACGACAGGGTGGTCTGCGGGTGAGGCGCCTGCAATTAAACCGACTTCGAACCCAGGTCGGTCGCAGTAAGGACAACATGTTCAGGTGGGGATTCTCGGATGCGCAAAATGTGAGTTGCTTGTGTGGAGATCCACATACGATGGCCCATCTCACATCGTGCCCTAACACCTGTACGCAGGAGGAGCTCATGACCGCTAGCGACGGTGCAGTATCGGTTGCCCACTTCTGGCAAGGTACTATTTAGCGACTTTGTTCAAAATTTGAAGTCGACACGATAAGAAGATAGGCGTAGAAACAATTTTTACCCAGTGGGGGCCAGACCCATGCCAGGTCCCCCTAGCCCCCCCCCCCCCCCTCCCTGCTACGCCTATGGGTGCCCGGAGACTTACGATTCCCAGTTTTACCTTATTTATAACTCTGTATTATGGCAGAATGATAGAAGAAAGAAAAGTACAAAGATCCCAAAGAGATAGATTTAAATATAAAATAATTTTTAAATTAAAAATTATGTAATAAACATAGACAAAAGTAACCTAAAAGTCATCTTAGTTCGCAACTGGTTACGAAACAATTATATAAAGTGTAAATCCAACGAATAACGAAAAGAGAATAAAGGCCTCCGCACATTGCAGCAATTTTATCGTGCGATATTATCGCTGCGATTTTGCGATATTTATTTCTAGTATATTTTGAATGGGGACGCGCTCGGTCTCACACACTGCCGCGATATTATCGCAACCTGACGCAATCTCTTTCGACTACATTCAGTGGTGGGGCGCATGCGTGACGCGAATCGCGGAATCGCTGCAGTGTGTAAGGTTTCGCGATATCGCTGTCGATAATATCGCTCGATAAAATCGCTGCAGTGTGCGGAGGCTTTAACGTTAATCCACTAATGCATTAAATCATTTATTACACAAAAATTCAGTGACTGACTCAACATAAATAAACCTAGTAATTAGTGCGCTAAATCAAATGATACCTAAACCATATATTTCTGTAAGGTTTTAAGTGGGGTAAAAACGTTTTTCTTTATTTATGGAAACTGCTACAACTCTCTTAAAGAATTTGCTTTAGCTTTACCACAGATTACATAATACTATACAATACAGATGCCCAACGTCAAACAATGGAACGCGACTGCCGTAACGCGGGCAGTCTTCGGGCAAAGTAAATTGCTTGATTTTCCGAGGCTCATGAGATTTTTTTGTAGTCAGATCATGTATTTTTAGTAACAATCTACACTTTTACGTAAACATTAATTACAAATCGATACCATAACGCCATAATTGCCATTTTTTTACAAAAATTTCATTTGTATGGGATAGGACACCATGGCTTTACTGATATTCTGATCCACATTGTCAGAACGCCACAGCATTTCTCATGGCATGTCACTTAGGGGGGTACTACAGAACGACACTCAAGTGGAGATCTCTTCTTAAGGGGCCATAGGTCCAGACGAATATTTTCAATGAGGAAGGCGATTGCCCAGAGCTCCGAAAAGTGTGTGCGTGAGCCGTATATTCGATTAAAAAGAACTAACCAAAGTACTTTTTCTAGATTTTTTAATGATTCACTAGTTAAACTAATGGTGAATATGTGAGTATAAATGCAAAAAATGCCTGCGTGGTCTAATGGTTAAGAGCATTGGGCTCTTGCCACGGAGGTCGTGGGTTCGATTCCCACGGGGGGCACCTAGTGAAATGTCAATTTGTGCGTTTTTCCCCAGTTGGTTAGGACATTGCAGGCTGAGTCACCTGATTGTCTGAAAAGAAAGATGATTCCGTGCTTCGGATGGCACGTTAAGCAGTTGGTCCCGGCTACTATCTCTGGTGGTAGTAGTCGTTACATAAAAACCACGTCAGAGGCCGTAAGGCGGTTTGAATAAACTCTGACACCAGGGCTTGCAGCCCACTCGATAAGAAGAAGAATGCAAAAAATGTTCTTCTAAAACGAGAAAAATGTTTAAAAATGCATGAAAATACGTCATCTTTGTGACGATTTTCTATCGAGTGAAGTAATTCCAATCGTGTATTCAGTTTATGATTTCTCTAGATAAACTATCCAAAAATACTGAGGTATGACTTTAATTTCGGTAAATGGTATAAATCTAGTCGTAAAATGAAAAATAAAAGATGCCTCCGAGGTATTTCCACCTACTATTACGCCTTAAGTAAAGATAGACAAGGATGCATGTATACGTTGTATGTATTTGCATCCTTTTCTATCTTTACTCAAGAAGAGATCTCCATTTGAGTTGTCGTTCTGTAATACGAGCCTGGAGTCTATTTAGGTTAATTTTGGAGTTGCGTTGTGGGTCTGCTATTGGGCGGTCGCTTGTCGGTTGTCCCATCCCCGGCCTACAGCGGAATTCCAGTGATGGCTCAGGATATTGTTCTTTTATAAGAACAACCCTTGAAGTCACCAAAATATCAATATAACCGTACAACGTCAAGCACTTTTGCTACAAAAACTCGACATTGGCAAAGTCATCTACACCAAGATGGATGCCATAACCTTAAAAAATAGAATAGGTTAACTTTGTCTATGTCTATAATAAAGTACAAAGAATAAATAAACAAGATAAATTAGTAATAGAAAGGAAAGTTAGTGACACTACGTACAATACTAACATCGACGGTGTCAATGAACTCGTCGTCCGAGTCGTGCCGCGTCCGCGCCGGCGCCGGCGGCGACGCGCTGCGGATCGGCGACGACGCGCCGCTCACCGACCGGGAACCTAAACACAATCATTCATACAATTAAATAATTAAAACTAAGTTAAAATCATTCTCTTCAGTCAAATAGTAGATTACACACAGAGTCAAGGCCTCCGCACATGGCAGCGATATTATCGAGCGATTTTATCGAGCGATATTATCGACAGCGATATCGCGTCACCTTACACACTACAGCGATTCCGCGATTCGCGTCATGCATGCGCCCTTCACTGAATGTAGTAAAAAGAGATTGCGTCAGGTTGCGATAATATCGCGGCAATGTGTGGGATCGAGCGCGTCCCCATACAAAATGTACTGAGAACAATTATCGCAAAATCGCAGCGATATTATCGCTCGATAAAATCGCTGCAATGTGCGGAAGCCTTCAGTCTACTTTGATTTACTTTCTTCAGTCTCTTTTCGCCAAAGTCAACTTCCATCATTCTCTTTTCTCCAAAGTCTACTTTGAACAGTAACTTTTCGACCAAAAGTCACTTCGATCAGTCGCTTCAGGAGTGCGATTTTTTAATATCATTCGGTGAGCTTAGCAGTTGCAAATGTCTAAATTACTATGGAGATATGCATCTTTCTACTGCTGATTTGACTTTCAAAAATCATACTACAAGAGAGTGATTTTTGAAAGTCAAATCAGCCGTAGAAAGATTCATGAGAACGCTTTTGTATGAGATTTAAAAACTGTTCAAGCTCACCGATGACATTAAAAAATCGCACCCCAGTTAGTTATATTTTATTTGTCATCTTCGCCTACATTTATAGTCGTTTCAGTCTTATTTTGGTCTTCGTCTAAGTCAACTTTCACCAGTCGCTTTTCGTTAAAGATTATTTCCATCAGTCTCTTTTCGCACGTCGATATTCATCAGTCTCTCTTCGCCGAAATCTACTTTGATCAGTCTATTTTTGTCAAAGATCAGACCATCCGTATCTTTTCGAATTGAGCACTTTCTTTTGTTTATGGTATGTAGTATGACAGTAGCGAGTAGATATACTCACAGACGGGAGTGTTGTGCTCGGAGCGCACCCTGGCCAGCACGTCCCCGGCGACCAGCTCCAGGTCTGTGTTGGGGAATGCGCCTTCATCTTCGTCTACAGAGAGGAATGACGCGACGTCTGAGTTGTATGACATCGTTTCTACTATCTGTAATTTAAATACGATCATTGACAGATGTGACTTTAATTCAAGTATAAAAGCAATCTTTATCTAGTCGGAAAGGATGATAAAGAAGAGATGGATGGATTGTGTGAAAGATGAAATGAGTGAAAAACTCTCGACCGACAAACGCAGC
The DNA here is from genome assembly GCA_963693445.1 of Agonopterix heracliana. NCBI lineage: Eukaryota > Metazoa > Arthropoda > Insecta > Lepidoptera > Depressariidae > Agonopterix > Agonopterix heracliana. The sequence goes on from OY856334.1 coordinate 3,628,464, forward strand.
TCTCTCTGTCAACATAATATATAATTCTCTTATAAAGGAAAAGGGCAGCATGAGTAGGCAGGGAGACAGCCACAAGGTGGACTGATGACCTGGTGAACGTAGCGGGAACATGTTGGATGAGGGCAGCCCATGAACGCAAGATCTGGGGATCTGCGGGTGAAGCAGTGGACGTCTATCGACCGAGATGATACTGGTGATCCTAGTAAAAGTAGTTTTAGTAGATTGAGGCGAATCGACAAAAAGTCGCTTAAATACGATTTTGGCACAAGTCATCTCTTTTATATTGTTATGGTATCAATGCGTTCAGTTGTACTATATATTTGTAGTGCACTCACAGAGCCCATTAATTTGATACCCCACGGCATGAATAAACAAAATTTGTTTTTTACTTTGTATGGCCATCTTTGTGACGTCACAGTTTCTACCCCCACAGTCTGAGCGCTTGTCTGAAGCCATTGATACCAGATAACACTATAAAAGAGATGACTTGAACGGAAAAATCCGAAACATCCTTTTGCCAACCCTCTTTTTTTTTTATATTGTTTTTGCTGCTCCCGTCCCGTCCCGTCGACGTTGTAATGTGGATAGACCTTTTAGCATTTTCGGGTATTTTCGGGAGGAAAGTGGAAGGATTCTAAAATAAATTTGGTGGTATATCCCTAATTTTCCTAGTTGCAGGGCAACGTTTACCCACCTTGTGTAGTTCGTCCACGTACGCCTGCATGGCCTCGTCTCGCGTCATGTTGCCTAGTTTGTTCCATGACTCCCATTTAGCTCTGAAATCAAAATGGCATGGTATATATTAGTGTTATCTATTGGTGCTTGCATTTTGTTTCAAATACAGTTTTAACATTATCTTTTGGTCAAATGTTATTCTAAAAACAGACTATCTATTCCATTCTATTTTTATTTAATGGCGTTTCCTTGTTATATTTCGCCAGTGTCAAGTAGTTTGAGGGAGTGTCTATCCAATCTCGAGGATTGTTTTTGAGTAAGAACAACTGAGAAGGATTTTAAAGCCTCGTGGCAGGCTGAGACGCGAACCGCGCGAACACCACGCGAGAGACAAGTGTTCGAGGCAAACCCTGCAACGTGACTCCAAGCAGACTATCAAAGCTACTACAAAAATCTAATGTCAAACTTTTTGTGGTAATGCAACATAGCTCTTTTTTTTCTTAATACGGAAAGTAATTAAGACAAATTCTTGTTCCAGAGGAAGAGATTGACCCCACAAACTTAGGGTATATCAGTATTTTTTCTTATTTATACTTTAACTTGGATGTGAAGGCTTCATTATCACATTTCTGTCATTGTTCAGCTCAATAAATAATGTTTATTATTAAAAATTTGCAAGAGTTCGCAAACAATCCAAGATACAACCAGCACTGGTAGCATACTACACGTGATACGGCTGTATCACGCCTTTTATCTCGTTCGTTCACGTGCAAATAGAAAGAGAGCGAAGGTGTGATAGCGCTTTATTACGGTGTCATGCTACCTATGCTGTTAGTTCATACATCCTCACCTGTTAACGACATCCCAGAAGCCTGGCTTGGGTTTGTCGCACGGCCCCTCCGTCACCTGTTTGAAGTAACTGTAGAACCGAAGCATCAGCTCATTGCTGGGCTGGTACGATCCTGAAAAGACGAGATACGGTTGCGTTAGTAATGGTTAAATATAGCCGTGGTGGTCCAGTGGCGAGTAACCTTTCCTGCCGTGCAGGAGGCGATGGTTCGATCCCCGTCCAGGCCGACTCGTACCGATGAGTTTTTAGGAATTTATGTACGATTTGTAACACTGGCTTTGGGTGAAGGAAAACATCGTGAGAAAACCTGCATGTTTCAGTTTCGAGGAATGTATTGTACCCACTGTCATGTATTGTCCCACGTTTCAGTATTCATAGGGTCAAGAGTATCTCTGTGATGGGGATGGACCAGGTCTGCCTGCATAACTCCAGTCGGTTTAGGACCGCCCTTTGAACGGCCGTATGTCGTAAACCGATTGACAGACCATGTCAGTTTTTCTACAGTAGAAAAACTCTAGCGAGCTTAGACTTGCCCTTGCCACAGATTATATAATACTATACAGTACAGATGCCCCACTGCAAACAATGAAACGCGACTGCCGTAACGCGGGCAGTCTTCGGGCAAAGTAAATTGCTTGATTTTCCGAGGCTCAAAGATTTTTTTGTTGTCAGATCATGTATTTTTAGTAACAACTAGTGTTTTCCCGCGACTTCGTCCGCACAAATTATAAACCAGATTTTAAGTCAGATCATAAGCTATCAAACAAAAAAAGTTTCATCAAAATCGATTCAGTAGTTTTTGCGTGATGCGCGAACAAACAAACAAACTAACAATTTTGTCAATAGATGGCGCTGCACGTCATTTAAATCGCGCTATCAAGTGTTATTTGACTTTATATGAAGTGAAGCGCTACTTTTTGATTCCTCATGATTTTACGGCTTAATAATAGTCAAGATTTACACTTTTACGTAAACATTAATTACAAATCGATACCATAACGCCATATATTGCCATGTTTTAACAAAAAATGCATTTGTATGGGATAGGACACCATGCCCTTGCATAGAAGCAACATGTTCCACTTGAATGAGGTGTACGCACCTGATTGATGTTCCCGAGTTAACTTCGTCACTATGGCAGTGACAGACCGCAATGTGTCATTTTGTGTTGTTTTGTGTAACATGTTGTTTGTTTGAACGAGCTTGTCTATCGCTAGAGTAATATGTCTATGGCTACAGTGCATATTAAAATAATACCTGCATATTTGCATGACGTTTGAACGGCTGTAACTCCTAAACCGACTGGAGTTATGCAGGCAGACCTGGGCTGCAATCGCGGTAAATATTCGGTGATTGACCTGTGATTGGACTGCGTACGAACCCTAACTTTTGACTCATTTGGTATTGCGCTAATCGCGGTACTGCTCTTGACAGCCGCTAGAGCCGTTGTGACACATCGCTCAGACGTTAAGGGCTGTCAGTTACATAGAGTTTAGCGCGATGCGGAATTCAGCACAGTTGAATAGTAATTGGAATGCAATGTGATTAGGATTGAACTTGGATGTTTTAAATTAGCTGAATCGCCCTCCTGGTCCGTCCCTATCACAGAGATGCTCTACACCCTGTGAATACTGAATCAGCCTTGCAGCTGATGGTAACAAAAAGTACGTCTATCTCCTATAATATAGGGTCCTTCTTAATATGCTATCCTGCATGCTTCAAATTCGAGGCATGAATTGTACCCACTGTCCATTATAAGTAACTTTTTTAGGGGATGATCAGACCGTCAAACTGAACAACTTTCTCTATGGAACCAACATCGAAATCGCAAAAAAAAAATTTTCTGTTCTATACAAAACTGCAAACCTACACGAGCAAAATGTATAGGACAGCAGATTTTTTTTCGCGTTTTCAATGTTGGTCCCATAGAGAAAGTTGTTCAGTTTGATGGTCTGATCATCCCCTTAAAAAATTGTCAAGCATATTAAGAAGGACCCTGTATAAGGTATAAGGTTAAGGCATGCTTGCCACCAACAGTCATACATGGTTTAATATTCATCTATTCAGCCATAAATATATAGAATGTAATAAATAATAATCGTTTTGTTTCCATATTGTTTCATAATAACATTAATAACCATTGAGTGTAACGACTCTAAAACACTGCAGTACAAATTACAATGAAACTAATATAACGTCGTTAAAATAACAATTTGCTGTGCAATTTAAACGCCAACAATTACCGACAAAATTAATAAACTGACAGTTTTTAAGGGGAATATCATTTTTTTTTTTTTGTTAATTTAAAACATGCTATCGGTCTGAGGACCATGAGCAGTTCTTTTGCATGTATGTATGGTTGCAGGCATGCCTTCCCATTGTCAGGCCGCCTTCATTTGGTCACTACAGGGCATAAGTTAGGTATCCCAAATGTGTCGTCGTTTCAGACGTCTTATCCCGAGAGGTTCACTTAGCGGCACAGCCAGCTTATTTATATGGTGAGTGATCCTATCTCTGTAGGTCTTGGTAGAGCAGTTCACTTCGTCTTTCACAGTGGGGATACTTAGATACTCATGAATTTCTTCCATTTTCGTGAACCATGGAGCGCATGCTATTGACTTCAAGACACTGTTTTATACGGAATATCAAACTGAACGACTTTTACTATGGGAGCAAACAACCGATCAGAACAAAAAAAAATCTGCTGTCCCATACATTTGAGACGAGCAGGTATTGCAGTTTGGGACAGCAGATTTTTTTTTGTTCTGATCGGTTGTTTGCTCCCATAGTAAAAGTTGTTTAGTTTTATGGTTAGAGTATGTGGTTTAAAGGTTAAGGCCAGGTTATCCCAGTGCAAGCATCTCTTTCTTGCAAGCATAAGTTTGCAATTAGCCATCCCGCTCCAATTGAAAGCAGGATCGCAAAAAACGTGTTTTTCATCAATATCTTTGCTCATGGGTGTTTCTAAGCTCAAAATTCTACTGAGTTCACTAGAAATATTTAATGTATTTAGTTAAGTACAAGAATAAAAAGTTAAATATCAGCAGTTTAATCATAGTATTGAAAAACATAACAAAAAGGGGTAACTTTGGGATTTTTTTCTATCTATTAAACTTAATCTAATCGTGTAATTGAGAACGGTCGCCTATCAGCCAGATCCTTAAATAAGACATAATTGGTTTTCAGACTTTAAACACAGTTTAAAACACTTTCGTTCGTGTTCAAAAAACGGCCTCGACGGAATAACAGCGTCTTAATGATACTTTTCCTTACACCCTGTATACGTCCTACCTACTGCAGTGCACAGGCCTACCCTTGTACGTTAGTCCACCACGCGTGCACAATGCGGATTGGTAGACTTCACATACGCATCAGAACTTTAAACTTTAATCACGATATTTTCCTTCACCTATTGAGAGCAGGCGGTATTACTTAAGATGCTGTTATCCGGTCGAGGCCGTTTTTTGAACACGAACGAAAGTGTAATTGAGCACGGTCGCCTATCAGCCATATCCTTAAATAAGACATAATTGGTTTTCAGACTTTAAAACACAGTTTAAAACACTTTCGTTCGTGTTCAAAAAACGGCCTCGACCGGATAACAGCATCTTATGTAATACCGCCTGCTCTCAATAGGTGAAGGAAAATATCGTGATTAAAGTTTAAAGTTCTGATGCGTATGTGAAGTCTACCAATCCGCATTGTGCACGCGTGGTGGACTAACGTACAAGGGTAGGCCTGTGCACTGCAGTAGGACGTATACAGGGTGTAAGGAAAAGTATCATTAAGACGCTGTTATTCCGTCGAGGCCGTTTTTTGAACACGAACGAAAGTGTTTTAAACTGTGTTTTAAAGTCTGAAAACCAATTATGTCTTATTTAAGGATCTGGCTGATAGGCGACCGTTCTCAATTACACGATTAGATTAAGTTTAATAGATAGAAAAAAATCCCAAAGTTACCCCTTTTTGTTATGTTTTTCAATACTATGATTAAACTGCTGATATTAAAATTTTTATTCTTGTACTTAACAAAATACATTAAATATTTCTAGTGAACTCCGTAGAATTTTGAGCTTAGAAACACCCATGAGCAAAGATATTGATGAAAAACAAGTTTTTTTGCGATCCTGCTTTCAATTGGAGCAGGATGGCTAATTGCAAACTTATGCTTGCAAGAAAGAGACGCTTGCACTTGTATAACCTGGCCTTAAGCATGGTGTCCCATCCCATACAAATGAAATTTTAGTTTAAAAATTGCAATATATGGCGTTATGGTATCGATTTGTAATTAATGTTTACGTAAACGTGTAAATTGTTACTAAAAGTACATGATCTGACTACAAAAAAATCTCATGAGCCTCGGAAAATCAAGCTATTTACTTTGCCCGAAGACTGCCCGAATTACGGCAGTCGGGTTTCATTGTTTGACGTTGGGCATCTGTACTGTATAGTATTATATAATCTGTGCCTTAAGTTAGAAAAACTCATTGGTACATTGCATGTCGTGCGGATTCGAACCCGGACACTTATGAATGAGTGTCCATACCTCTCCACAACGCGCCACCGCTCTGTGATATTAAAGTTTTTAAACATTAAAGTAGGATTGTCGTCATGTCGGGTCCCAAGGTTGCGTGGATCGATGACACATTGACACTATAATGAATGCCGGGACACCTGCCGTCTTTCCGACCGATCATTAGCCATTGTTTTAATCGATTTACTCGTCGTTTGTATCATATTCCGTCACATACACATAGTAAGACATGTTTTGACTTAGAATAAAGTAGATACATTTTTTTTTTTTCTTTTTATTACTTAACTAGATGACCGTGGCGGACTTCTTACCGTCTTAGAATATTCCCGACACACACCTGGCCGGTTTTTTTAGCCTATGTTCATCAAGGATAATGTAGCATTGTAATGGGGAAAGAATTATTCAACAAACAAAATTTCAAATTTTTCCTTTTTATAATATGCATATTCTCACTATTCTATTCTATTTTTAAAAATATGGCTGCCATCTTTGGTTAATGATGATTTTGCCAATTAGTCTGGGAAATCTAGCGAGCTTTGTATGGAGCAGATTGCATTAATTGCACTTTGGGGGATAATTTGGAATAATGATAGATAAATATCTGAAAAACATAAAATCACAATAATCCCCGATTTATAATTGAGTAATATTAAGTAATTAAACCTTAAAGCAAAAAAAAATTATTTAAGTGTGAACATAAAATGGACAACTGGTGATTTTTTACAGGACGGCTTCTTTCCATGCGTTTTAATGATGACAATAATAATCCCCGATTAATATCGTTTTTTCGAGAAGATATTAAACATTTTGTATAAAACACATTGGAACTTCAAGACGAGAATTTTTTAGATAATGATATTTTGTCACAATATGTAGATAGTTACAACTATTAACTGTAAGAATTATCACCAATGTGACTGCGATACTTTTTTTTTAATAATGTTTTATTTGATTTTAACCCTCGTACATTAAAGACACTTTGATGTTTCTTTCGGAACCTAATAGCGCAAATTTTTATTTACTCTAATCAAAAAGAATCCCTTAAAAATCTGTAAAGGATTTTTATTAATTTACTCAAATGTTATACGCGGAGATCGCGCGCTGAGGTGAGGCAGCCGGCTGTTGACAGTGTAGCGGCATAAGGTAGCGGTCGCCGCGCGCGGCGCAGTGAGCATCGACACAAAGCATCTTTTAAAAACTTCGCTTTTAAAATAAATTGAAATTTTAATGTTTTATGTATGAGAGTGCCCTCAATATCAGTTGGTAAAGCAAAATCGATAAAACTATTAACGTTATAGTTAACAACTAGAGATCGGTAGGTCTACCATGAGTTTTCACCGTACTTTACTACTGTAGTAACGTCACCAATTTTGTATTGAATTTCGTACAGCGCTCCTAGTGGTTACGTTGAGAACTAATTTCTGTCATACTAATTGGCGACGTAACTACAGTAGTAAAGTACAGGGAAAACTCATGGTAGGCCCTCGGACATGCAGATGACTATTACCTAAGGCTCGGGTCCGACGGCCTGTATATACGCAAATCGCGCCAAGCCACACGCCGTGGGAACGGTCTCGCCTGTCTTGGCTTGTAGACGCCTGTGGACGCCTGTGGTGTGTATTGATTGTGTCCGGATCGCTGTCGGTAACTTCAAAGGGGCGCCTGTCGCCGCCTGTGCAAGCGCGTGGATTGCCGAGCCGTTGTCATAGTACTGTAGCCGGGGGACTTATTAATTACCAAAAAGATTACCGATTGCCGTTTAGAAATTGTTGTAAGGTACTAAATGACTAATTTAAAAACCTAAGTCTTACAGATCTCAGATCAGATTATAGTATGAAACGTTTCAAATTTCGAGGCTATTTTCTATACTGACATGTTCTTCACCTTAGTTCAATTCAATACCCATACGTAACTGTCTGAAGTTTCCATCAGTAAGCTTTGTATGACAACTTTAGATTGTTTTACTATTACGTATGGGTATTGAACTAAGGTGAAGAAAATGTCAGTATAGAAAAAAAAAGAAAACCTCGAAATTTAAAAATTTAAGACTAAATCTTTTTTTTTTTCTACGCCGGGTTGTGATCTGTAAGACTTAGGTTTTAATATTAGTCATTCAGTACCATACAATAATTTGTAAACGGCAATCGGTAATCTTTTTTGTAATTAAATAGTCCCCCGGCTACAGAACTACCCAATCAGTGTCAGTGTCAAGATTTATAGATACCCCCCCCCCCCCCCCCCTTGCTACGCCTATGTTAAGATTTTTGAATTTTTAATCGAAATGAAAATAATTAACACTCACTCTCAGTTGCAGAAACGCTCGTTAAAGTTAATCCTCCATTAAATCTCTTGCTAGCTTTTACTACGTCAACAAGACAAAAAGTGTCAGCAAGAGAATTAATGGAGAATCAACTAAGTGTGAGTTGCAGAAACGGTCATTAAAGTTAATTCTCCATTAAATCTCTTGCTGTAATTTTTTGTCTTGTGGACGAAGTAAAAGCTAGCAAGAGATTTAATTGTGGATTAACTTTAAAGAGCGTTTCTGAAACTGAGTGTTAGTTGCAGGAACGGTCATTAAAGTTAATCCTCCATTAAATCTCTTGCTGTCACTTTGTGTCTTGTTGACGTAGTAAAAGCTAGCAAGAGAATTAATGGACGATTAACTTTAATGAGCGTTTCTGCAACTGAGTGTTAGTTGCAGAAACGGTCATTAAAGTTAATTTTCCATTTAATCTCTTGCTGTAATTTTTTATCTTGTGGACGTAGTAAAAGCTAGCAAGAGATTTAATCGAGGGTTAACTTTAAGGAGCGTTTCTGCAACTGTAGTAAGATTAGTTAATTTTTAATCAACTTTTTAGCACGGACTTGAAAGAAATACGGACCGGATATTGCACTAAAAAGATGTGAAGCATGCAAGGCAATACAATCTCGTTTGTTCAACAAGCGACCTACACTCACACAGATGCACTAGCTCTAGGCGCAGGTCCTACAACCCGTTACCTTATGTACCGCGTGACAGCACGCACACAAAAGAAATGGCTGCTTCACTCACTGAGACGAGATGACGTCTGGTTCTTCTTTTAAGGCCTCCGCTCATTGCAGCGATTTTATCGAGCGATAATATCGCTGCGATTTTGCGATAATTGTTTCCAGTACATTTTGTATGGGGACGCGCGCGATCCTACACACTGCCGCGATATTATCGAGCGATAATATAGCTGCGATTTTGCGATAACTGTTCACAGTACATTTTTTATGGGGACGCGCTAGATCCCACACACTGCCGCGATATTATTGCAACTCTTTCGACTACATTCAGTGGTGGGGCGCATGCGTGACGCGAATCGCGGAATCGCTGCAGTGTGTAAGGTGTCGCGATATCGCTGTCGATAATATCGCTGCAATGTGCGGAGACCTTTAAGTCTGTGCTTTTTTGATTAAAATTGTTAATAATAGTTAATTTTAAATTTTAATCAAAATTATCTTTGGGCCCACACTGCTTTAAACCACATACTCTACTCATCAAACTGAACAACTTTAACCTGTCAGAACAAAAAAAAGTAGAACAACTCTGATAGCATGGTCAACTCGGACAACATGAACAAATCGGATAACATGGTCAACTCGAACAACATGGTCAACTCGAACAACATGGTCAACTCGAACAACATGGTCAACTCGGACAACATGATCAAGTGTCACTAACATATAGTTTACTGTATAGTATCAATTATTTAATTAAATAGACTATGTATTACTGTATACATAACCTTAGCATAAGAATGTATATTGTAATAGTCATTAAGTCGTGTTATGCTGTAGAGTTTCTGGCCGCATCTTCTCTACAGCGACAACACGTTCCGACGCGGTGGTAGCTTAAAAAAGAATTGACGTTTAATAAGTGTGCTTCAGGCTCCTATATTGAATAAATGATTTTGAATTGAATTTTGAATTGAATGGAATTGAATTTTGAATTGAAGTGAATTGAACTCGGACAACATGGTCAACTTGGACAACATTGTCAACTCGGACACCATGGTCAACTCTGACAACATGGCAAACTTGGTCAACATGGTTAACTTGAACAACATGAATAACGTTGATAGCATGGTCAGCTCAGTCAACATGATCAACGGTGGATTTTGTCACAGTTAATTGAGTTGTCAAGAGTTGTTCATGTTGTCCATGTTGACTGAGTTGACCTAGTTTTTACACAGTTTAAGCAACATAAGACCGTAGTTCACATCTTTGTCCGAGAGTGTCCTTTTATTTTGTATTTGCAAAAATAAATTGCACTTTGAACACGTGCCAGGTCAAAATATTGTATAACTGTTCTACGACGGTAAAGCAAAAAAATAAAAACCGATCAAGTGCAAAACGGGCTACTCGCGAGGGTTCCGTACCACACCACCACACAACAAAAATATTAATTTAAAAAAAAGTTTTTCTCCGGGACCCTTAACAAGAGACCGACTCACACTTGGCCGGTTTTTATTATTTGTTTTTATACTACGTGTTGTTTGCTCTATAGTCACACTAAGTTTGAGGTTTGTGTGTATTACCGTTTTAACGATAGAACGAGAAGAAAAAACGTTGATAAAAACTAGTTTCTTCGAGAACTCCCCTTCATTTTTAACTTTTTTCCTTTTTTTTTATAAAAAATCCGTCACAATAACGTATATTCTCTGAAAATTTCAACTATCTAGCTATTACGGTTCAAAATTTACAGCCCTTAATAGGCAGGACGGACGGACGAACGGACGAACAGACAACCTAGGCTTAGTAATAGGGTCCCGTTTTCACCTATTGGGTACGGTACCCTAAAAACGGTAGATAAACGTTGTCTTATTCTGAACTATATGCACTTATAGTTCTACAGGCAAACTATTTTGTCACAGTTTTATTACAATGTTCTCCAAAAACCGTAGTGGATAATAATATAATACCTTGTAGCGCACATTTTATTGACTTTAATTCAATTCGTTAGTATGCAGCGAGGCAGCGTTCATCAGTTCGTCCCTCATTCATCAGATAGCTCCGTCCCTGTCGCACACCGACTCCGCGTTGCAGCACTGCTACTAGCTAGTGCGCACTTGGATGAACGAATTTATTTTTACGTAACTTGCGTTTTATAAATTATTTGAAAAATCCTGATCCCTTACATAAGGGATTATGATCATTAATAATAAAGAATACAAATTTTCTTGTAAATCCAAGAAAATACTTAGAGTGTCTTAAATGTGCAAGGGGTAAAACTAAAAAAAACTAATTTTAACTGCGTTCTTGAAGAGTCATCTAGGTGAAAACTTTACAAAGTTTCGAGGCCTACGTTTAAAGGGTAAAAATAGAAAAATCCCTGTAAGTGCTATTTTTTAAGTCTAATTTTTTCCAACAAGAAAGAAAAATCATCGTATTTTTAAAATTTTTCACCATAAACAAGGGATTACTTATTTACCGAAATTATAAGATGTCAGTAGATATAAATCTAAATTTTCACCTAAAGTGTATTTTTTGTTTAGCGTAAAACAGTAAAAACACAACTTTAGGTATTTCTCAGGAGCCGACGCCCCTATGACAAAAAAAATTGGATAAATGCGTATTTAAATATTAGTATTATTATTTAAAAAACAATTTCCTAAAGTGTATTTAATGCAATCTCAAACGCTAAAATTCCCCGACTAAATGTCGAGTTTTTATAGCAAAAGTGCTTGACGTTGTACGGTTATATTGATATTTTGGTGACTTCAAGGGTTGTTCTTATAAAAGAAAAATATCCTGAGCCACCACTGGAGTTCCACTGTAGGCCGGGGATGGGGCAACCGACGCGCACGTGACCGCCCAATAGCAGACCCACAAAGCAACTCCCCAGTATATTCTCACGATTATATTTCTCGAGGTGGAGACTACCCCCGATGTTTTCCTTCACCGAAAAGCCAGTGGTGTTACGAATCGTACATAAATTCAGAAAAACTCATTGGTTCGAGTCGGCCTGGACGGGGATCGAACCATCGCCTCCTGCACGGCAGGCAAGGTTACTCGCCGCTGAACCACCATAGTGCAATAAAAAAGGCCTATGCCCCTCAGTGGGTAGATGTGGGCCGATTTTGGGTTGGGTTTGCTGGTTGAAAGGAGTGGAACACCCTCCCTATGTAGCTAATTTTGTTTCACTGTGCAGAAACTTTAGAGCCATATCACAAAGGCGATTTTCAGCGTAGGCAACGCAAAACTGAACCTCAAAGACGTTATCTCTGCGATTTCGCAGCGATTCCGCCGCGACTCTGATTAATCTTAGAAATATCGCGGCGATATCGTTCCGTCTAAAGTGGTTGATTGACATAGCTCAGAAAATTAGCAAGCTGAAATGGCAATGGGTTGGTCATATCTGCCGAAGAACTGACAACCGGTGGGGTATCAGAGTTCTAGAGTGGAGACCGCGAACTGGTAGGCGTAGTGTGGGACGCCCGCTGGACAGACGACCTAAACAAAGTAGCGGGGAGCGACTGGATGAGGAAGGCCGAGGACAGAGTTTTGTGGCGCGCCTTGGTAGAGGCCTATATTCAGCAGTGGACGATGGGCTGATGATGATGATGATCGTTACGTCAACGCCTACGCTCAAAAATCCCTTGTGTGGCCTGTGCCTTACAATCGATTGTCTTCAAAACAAACTAACACTATATCTATATGTACTTTTAACGTATAGATAGATGTGAACCGTCCATTCTCGTGATCTTTAGACCTATTTGCAACAAGTGTTGGTGCATTTGAAAACGATCTCTCGCAACCAGACAATTAAGTAGATAATGTATTGTATAATGACTGCACTATCTACATGAACTAAATAAATGTTATCGTAAAAGTGCATTGACGAAGTTATATGGAAAATGAAGGATTAATAAATAAATATCTTGGACATTATCACACAACTTACCTAGTAGAGTCACATTTCAAGTCTATCTATTTATAACGTCACACCTCTTTTCATGTGGAGTAGGCAGAGACCAGGAGTGCGATTTTTGAAACTCATTTGCTGAGCACAGCAGTTGAAAATGTCAAAATTACTATTTCTGATTTGACTTTCAAAAATAGCTCTCCTGAAGTATGATCTTTGAAAGGCAAATCTGCAGTAGAAAGATGCATATCTCCAAAGTAATTTTGGCATTTTCAACTGCTGACCTCAGCGAATGAGCTTCAAAAATCTCACTCCAGGGTGCGCCATCTACTACGATCCTTAAACACCTCTTTCGCCCCATTCACATACAAACTTCATACATTACCTTCGGTTTTGACTACTCCATACCTCCCCTTTTTATAGGACACAACCGATTTGAACAGAGTACGTCCTACGAAAACCTTCGTATCGGAATGACCTATTTGCAAAATGACCTACGCATTACAAGGTCCTAAAAGCAAAACGTCCTATTATCAAATGGACCTAAAAGTGCGCCCTCTGCCGACGCTTCCATCCATTAGCACCATTTATCTCTTTCGTACATCTGCTGTCACTCATCCTCTCCACATGACCAAAGCAACGAAGTATACCTTTCTCTATTCTTGTGAGAACATTTCTTTTAATTTACATTGCTCTCTAATCACACAATTTCTCAGCGTGTACCAGAATCTAGCCTGGACTTGTATAAGGATGACTAGACAACGATATATAAATGAATAGATACTTTCTACATCTTAACTATTATAAAACCGTAAAAATCGTGAAGAATTAAAATTTTGCCGTTCACTTCATATAAAGTCAAATAACACTCGATAGCGCGATTTAAATGACGTGCAGCGCCATCTATTGACAAAATTGTGTGTTTGTTTGTTTGTTCGCGCATCTCGCAAAAACTACTGAACCGATTTTGATGAAACTTTTTTTGGTTGATAGCTTATGATCTGACTTAAAATCTGGTATATAATTTGTGCGGACGAAGTCGCGGGAAAACACAAGTTTTAAATATTATTATAAACATTTTATAAACATGTTACGGCCATGTTGTGCTATTTCGAATCAAATTAAAGATCGACTGATTGATTGATTGATTTACTTTCTACATATCCATGACTCGGGTACAAATATTAATATTCATCATCCAAATATTAGCCCCTTACGGTATTCGAACCCGCGGCCTTCGGCACAGCAAGTTCACTACTGACTACGCTACAGGGCCGTCAAAAGATTATATTGATAATTGTACAAAATGTTTAAATCAATATGATTCCAATGTTTTTGTGTGACAATATCAAACCAATGAACAATATAACAAAATCGTTTCCTATTAAAAAAAATCGGCTAAGTGCGAGTCGGATTAACGCCCTCAGGGCTCCGTACAAACTTAATAAATGAAAGACAAACTTAAATTGACCCGAAAGAAAAACTTAATTTTCCCCGATACCATTTTGAATCTTTCCGAAAACATGTTTAAAACTCAGATCAAAAAAGTCCTCTGTAAAAAAGCATACTATAAACTGGATGATTATTTAAATGATCAAAATGCTTGGGTCTGAGTGTCATGACATACGGACAACAAATTGATCTTAAGGGTATATTATTGGGAGCGCGTTCCATACAAACGTACTATGGTGATATTTTCAATACTAACCAATTAAAGTCAATGAAATTTTGCAGAAACAATCTAGAACCAAATTTCTATGCTTGTATGGAGTCAGATTTTCGTTAAAATGTATAGTTTTCAAGTTACAGTGCCTCAAAGATTTCCATACAAATCTTAAATTAATCCTAGCATTGAAACTGTATATTTTAACGAAAATCTGACTCTATAGAAGCATAGAAATTTGTTTCTAGATTGTTTCTGCAAAATTTCATTGACTTTAATTGGTTAGTATTAAAAATATCACCATAGTACGTTTGTATGCAGCGCGCATTTTCGCTCTCGGAATAATATTCTCTTAAAAGGGTTCCGTTTCTTTCCTTTTGAGGTACGGAACCCTAAAAAACTACTTATAGTGCTAAGTGTTATTGTGTCATTTTCCAGCCCTTCATTTTCCATTTGACGGCCCGACAGCACAGTCTGTAGTGAACCTGCCTGCTGTGCCGGGGGTCGCGGGTTCGAATCCCGTAAGGGACAAATATTTGTATGACGAATATTAATATTTGTATCCGAGTCATGGATGTTTGTATCTATATATGTATTCTATATCGTTGTCTAGTTATCATAATACAAGTCCAGGCTAGATTCTGGAACTTTAAATGTGACTAGATAATTTGTGTGACATTGTCCAAGATATTTATTTATTTATATTAAGTACTTGCCTACCATCATTACATGACATATCAGATCGATACGATTTATAATTGTTCTATAATGGTTCTATAGGACATTTTAAGTAGGCTAAGTCTTTGAAATTGTTCTGATATTATTTAGTTCGAGTCGCTTGGCAAGTCTTTTTGTAAGTGTTACACTTACGACACACGATCGATGGTTTGTCCATACAGTCGGTTAAAAAGTACGATTAGTATGGGACGCCGTCCGCCATGTCGATGCGAAAGGACGGGTACATACGACGTCCCATACTAATCGTGCTTTTTGTCGTAACCATCATTCTGCGAAAGGGACGTTTTGCGCTCGGTGTTCATTAGCCGTCACTTGTTTGCTTTGCCAAGCCAAATGTTTCCAAAAAGGATTCCGCACATTGCAGCGATATTATCGAGCGATATTATCGACAGCGATATCGCGACATCTTACACACTGCAGCGATTCCGCGATTCGCGTCACGCATGCGCCCTTCACTGAATGTAGTAGAAAGAGATTGCGTCAGGTTGCGATAATATCGCGGCAGTGTGTGGGATCGAGCGCGTCCCCATACAAAATGTACTGAGAACAATTATCGCAAAATTGCAGCGATATTATCGCTCGATAATATCGCGGCAGTGTGTGAGATCGAGCGCGTCCCCATACAAAATGTACTGAGAACAATTATCGCAAAATCGCAGCGATATTATCGCTCGATAATATCGCGGCAGTGTGTGAGATCGAGCACGTCCCCATACAAAATGTACTGAGAACAATTATCGCAAAATCGCAGCGATATTATCGCGGCAGTGTGTAGGATCGAGCGCGTCCCCATACAAAATGTACTGAGAACAATTATCGCAAAATCGCAGCGATAATATCGCTGCAATGAGCGGAGGCCTAAAGTGTCATTAATGTTGTAGAGTCACAGAATAAGTACCAGGCAATCATTGACTTACCAACTACTGGACGTTGGGTCCGCGGCCGCGCTCAAAAGTGTCCGAACCAAAAGAGCGCCAAAACGTACAAAGAGGCTACAGAGGAATCAATTTAAGCGACAGTTTTCGTTTGATCGGCCGACTACGCGCACATATATACCATGCCGCGATGGGGCAAAAACTACTCAAGCAAAATGAAAAATTATTTCAGCATTTTCAATGTTTTTAGTTGGTTAGTATGGGCACAGATTATATAATACTATACAGTATGGGTATAGTTGGTATGGGTTTAGTTGGTTTATATTACTACACGTACACACGGCGACACATAAAACTACGCAAAACCAAAATAAGCCGGCCGCGCGTAGGTAGAGAAATGTATAACGTCGCGCGGCCAGGTTATGTTGATATGTCACCGTGTGTACCTACTTAGGTTTGTGTAGGTTAGTCTGGGACACGTTTATCGCGAATTTTGTACTAGACCCGGCGTCCAGTATTTGGTATGTCAATGCAGGCAATACAACGAATCGAGGTGTACCATATATAGAATAACTTGCACAATCCAAGTATGAACTTTATAATGGCAAAAGAAGAGACAGTTTGTGTGAGACAATGGTTCATTTAAGTCACGCAAGCGTCACATGCATGCATGAGGCGTTCGTACCTTAGTAGGTATGTTAGTAGATGCCATGTTCCAAAATATCATGGATGTTTCGAGGATAATTACCTAAACGAAGTTTAATTATAGCATTTTGGATATTATTAACCAATTAAAGTAAATGTCTCCGAAAAGGACAATGCGTAGCACCCTCAACCGACGGAAGGGCATGAAGAGATGTATGAAAGTGGAGGAGGCGAGAGAAGTATGACAGAATCGTAGTGTGTGGCGAGCCGTAGTCTCTGCCTACCCCTGTGGGATAGTGGCGTGAGCATATGTAAAGTAAATGCAATTTTTCAAACACGATATACAAGGTGTTACAAAACTACAAATAAACATTTAAGGGGGTGGTGTAGACCATCAAACTGAACAACTTTCACTATGGAACCAATATCGAAATCGCGAAAAAAAAAATTATGTTCTATACTCTACAAATCGACTAGAGCTAAAATATGTATGGGATTTAAAATTTTTTTTCTCGATTTCGATGTTGGTCCCATAGAGAAAGTTGTTTAGTTTGACGGTCTAAACAACCCCCTTATGAGTTTTAAAAATTTATTGTTACTTATGAAACACCCTGTATAAATAATCTTTGTGCCCATGAGCACTGCCAAAAAATGTGCTGTTGCATACATTTGAGTCGAGTAGGCATTGCAGTTCAGTATGGAACACCAGATTTTTGTTGTTGCTCCGATCGGTTTGCTCCCATAGTAAAGTTGTTCAGTTTGATCTACTCATCAAACAAATTCTTAGTTTAGAAGAATGCAAATGATATCAATTTCACTCTATAGATGTGTAGCGGAGCTACGAGAGAGCTGACTAAGCAACAATGCCGAACACATCGATCGAGTCGATGTAAACAAACAGAGATCTATCTAGGTCAGCGCATGCGACATAGCACGTCACACAGAAGACGGCCAATCACAAATATGGATCTGTCCAACGCATCACAGCTCATTAAGAATAACAACCAATCATATGGCGAGTCCTGAATCGCACTATCGAAGTTATCAAGAGACTTTGCATATATACAACATCCAACTAAGAACTGTTGGACCGCGGTCCCGGGCATTCCAACTAGCCCGTGGAAGATCTTCCCTTTTCCTCCAAAGATGTAATCAGGAGTGACGCTGTGACGTTTGTTAGCTCTTTTAGTGCTAATCTATCTATAACGTCACGCCTCTTACCCAGTAGGGTAGGCAGAGACCAACGCCATCTATTACGATCCTTACATAACCTCTTTTGCCTCATTCACATCCACACATCTATGAGAAGGTATCTAAAATATTACAAAATTTCAAACATTATGTTACGTACCCGTAAATTATTGTGGACCGCAAACAATACCACAAATTGCAGACAGCGGTAAACCACAAGCATATTTACATCTAAGGTGATACATAGGCAAAAAAACTGCGCCGTAAATCCTTAAATTAGATTAAGGCTAGGTTATCCCAGTGCAAGCGTCTCTTTCTTGCAAGCATAAGTTTACAATTAGCCATCCCGCTCCAATTGAAAGCAGGGTCGCAAAAAAACGTGTTTTTCGTCAATATCTTTACTCATGGGAGTTTCTAAGCTAAAAATTCTTCTGAGTTCACTAGAAATATATAATGTTTTTAGTTAAGTACAAGAATAAAAAGTTAAATATCAGCAGTTTAATCATAGTATTGAAAAAACATAACAAAAAGGGGTAACTTTGGGATTTTTTTCTATCTAGTAAACTTAATCTAATCGTGTAATTGAGAACAGTCGCCCATCCGCCCGATCCATAAATAAGACATAATTTAATTTCAGACTTTAAAACACTTTCGTTCGTGTTCAAAAAACGGCCTCGACGGTATAACAGCGTCTTAAGACAAGTAGTGGTTAAAGTAGAGAGGAGGATGCTCCGATGGTTTTGACATATCGAAAGGATGAATGAAAGTCGACTTACGAAACAGATATACAACGGGTTAATGAATTAAAGAAAAACTAGAAAGTAGTTTGTTTAGAATCGAGAGGAGAATCGAATTGTCATGGTTTCAACATAATAGGTATTTTTTGTTCAAAATATTAAATAATTTATTTGTAAAATTGACTGAACCCGATGTCAAGCTTTTTGGTTTTTCAATTAATTTTATAATTATACATACATACATATACTCACGCCTGTGTCCCATTGGGGTAGGCAGAGACAATTGATCGCCATCGGCTACGATCCTGACAAACCTCTTTTGCCTCTTCCGCAGTCATAAGTCGTTTCATACACGCTCGTCGGTTTCGGGTACATTTGATCTGGCCCTTCTTAAGTATGCTGCCAATTTGGTCTACATACGTACGTCTAGGGCGACCCCTTTCGACTTTTCCATTCACACTTGCTTTATATATTTCATATAATTATCTATTACAATTATCTTTTCGAACCCGTCGCCCGTCGGATACTTGTTTTCGCCTACGACCCATGAAAAACAACTGGAAGCACGGAACACTAATTGCCTGAGTCCCAACTCGCACTTGGCCGGTCTTTTATAGTACCTAAAGTACCTGAGTACTTCTATTGTTTAGGAGGTTATCGACCTATTCATGCTGACCTTTGTTAATGAAGTATATTTAAAATAAATTCTCGTGTATTTATCGACGTATATGGTAATTTTGAGTATGTAGATTTAATCAATAGTTAAAAAGGGGCGTGAAACTCATAGTTTGACGCCTATGTCTGTCTGTCTGCCTGTGGCATCGTAACTCCCAAATGGGTGGACCGATTTCGATGCGTTTTTTTAAACCGAAAGCTAATTTTTGCCAGTGTTCAATTTAATTCAATTAATAAAGATAAAAATTACAAATGTACACAAGGCGGTTTCATCGCTAAAAACCGACTTCTTCCAGACAACTTGAGGGTAGAGGAATTTTCAACGAAAATTGGTATATGTTTTAGCTCAAAACCTCAAAAGTGTTCTTCTGCATTTTTTACTTGAGAAATCTTTAATATTGTTATGAGGCAGCCACTGAACGGTAAAAAGACTTAGTTTCATCATCATCACCGCAGCCTATATACGTCCCACTGCAGGGCACAGGCCTACCCTCAGGGAGGGTGTATGTACGTTAGTCCACCACGCGTGCCCAATGCGGATTGGTAGACTTCACATACGCATCGGAATTTCTTCTTCAGCGTATGCAGGTTTCCTCACGATATTTTCCTTCACCGTTTGAGAGCAGTTGGTATTACGTACATAAGTTAGAAAACCTCATTGGTACATAGCATGTCTTCCGTGCGGATTGGAACCCGGACCTCAAGATTTAGTTTCCATAGCGCTCCGCAACGCGCCACCGACGCTCGGTTTAGGAGTGTAAAAAAACGTTTTCGCTTTGCATTGCGACTGTAGACTTCACAATCCTTTTATAAAGGCTTCCGCACATTGCAGCGATATTATCGAGCGATATTATCGACAGCGATATCGCAACACCTTACACACTGCAGCGATTCCGCGATTCGCGTCACGCATGCGCCCTTCACTGAATGTAGTAGAAAGAGATTGCGTCAGGTTGCGATAATATCGCGGCAATGTGTGGGATCGAGCGCGTCCCCATACAAAATGTACCGAGAACAATTATCACAAAATCGCAGCGATATTATCGCGGCAGTGTGTAGGATCGAGCGCGTCCCCATACAAAATGTACTGAGAACAATTATCGCGAAATCGCAGCTATAATATCGCTCGATATTATCGCTGCAATGAGCGGAGGCCTTGAATCAAAGCAAGCTATATTACAGTTCTGTCACTTTCAGTGAACGAGAGTGAAAGTAAAGATGTAAAGATACACGAACTGTGGCCGGGTGCCGGCTGCCGCTCGCGCTTGGCCTTATGACGTGTTACGTAGTAGCGTGCTAGCTAATGACGTCCACGAGTTACGAGCGACCAGCGATGTCATAGGCCATATGCAATGCTATCACTTACGCCGTCAGCATCTTATAATCACTTAGCGTAGACACCGTGCTACATTTTTCATTTTTCACCACAAGCCTGTTGGAAGATCTTCCCTTTTCAATGGAGGAACATACCCAAGTAGCACCTCCATATCTTAATACGTAACCAGGTTGCCAACAAAGAATACCTTCGTCCTTCATCAAGATCACCTTCATAAGATTACCGCCATCGTAACACAGTTTGCGACCAATTACGATTTACGAATTTACGCAAGTATCGCAATTGAAATTATTAATTATTATTTCTTATCACTTTCGCTGCTAAGCTCAAAACAATGATACTCGAGCAGTGCTAACACTGTAGGATGATTTACAATTCTGACTCAAGGTGTGAGTCTTGAGCACAGGGCTGCGTTCAGAACCTTTGGGTGCGGTTGTTCTTCTCGCTCGCTCTTATGGGTAATACGCTTTTCACCGAGCCTCTGAACGGCGTTAGGGCGAAAAGTTGCACTCGGAGTGCACTCTGGGCGCACTCTGGGCGTAGGTTCTGAACGCACCCCTGCGGCCCATTTGTCGCTGACCTACGACGTAGGTCGTCAGCAGATAAAATGTTAAATTAAGCGAAGCATATGCTCACGGCTATAGCCATGGGGCATATATGCCCCGAGGGGTTAGTCTGAGATATTCTAAAACCTCAGAACATCCACGTTTCACTAGTACCGAAACAATAAAATAGTTTTGTACATAAACGTGAAAACTTAAATGCAATACATACATTAGTTTAGGTTGTGCTTCAGACCATCAAATTACACACACACATGTAAAGACCGCAAACAAATAAAATTTGTTGTAACATTGAAAATGTATGAACCTATATAGGGTCCTTTTTAGTATGCTGACCTACGAATAAAGAAATTCGTAGATGCTGACACTTTTTTAAGAAGATGATCAGATCGTCAAATTGAACAACTTTCTGTATGGGACCAACATCGAAATCGCAAAAAAAAATTCAGCTGTCCCATGCATTTGGCTCGAGTAGGTTTGCAGTTTTGTATGGAAGAGCAGATTTCTTTTTTCGCGATTTCGATGTTGCTCCCATAGAGAAAGTAGTTCAGTTTGACAGTCTGATCATCCCCTAAAAAAAGTGTCAGCATATTAAGAAGGTCCCTGTGTTATAGGTTCGCTACAATGCTCTAACTTGTCCCACAAATAGAATTGTGTAACGATAGCACAGATTCTGCATTACAATTACTATTGAGCCACCGGCTAGCGGCCATAGTAATGGTGCTATAAAGTACAGAGCTTATTGCAAGGGTCTGCCTGTCCTTCTGTTGCGTGTTACGTTCATAGTTATGTCACTGATGATGATGTACGTAGTCTATTTCTACTGCAGACTGTTTAATTACAAAAACATTGTGAATAAACTGAACGAAAGAAAACTAAATTGTTTTTGGTAATTCATAACAGCATAATATATACGTCCGACTGCAGGAGACCGGCCTACCCTCAATGAGAGTGTATAGGCGTTAGTCCACCACGCGTGCCCGATGCGGATTGATCCCAGGTGACGTCGCCTGGAGGCGCGGGCGGAATTCTCCAAACGACGCTATGCTACGTACTTTAACACTTTCGCTGCTAAGCTCAAAATCATGATCCTCGCGCAGTGCTAAAACTGACGCCCCTCGTAGGTCGTGCGCACAGTCGTTAACCGTGAAACGATAAACTGGCTCGTCTCGTGGGTCACCCGCGCAGGCGTAATGTTGTCGGTGACTCGCGCGGTAAGTCATAAGCACAGCCGAAATGCAATATAACTGACTCGTTACGTGGTTTCTTTAGCACTGCGGCACAGAGGATTATATTGTACAGAGTTACAGCTTCAAACAAGCTCGCAAAAGCGGCGCATCACTACATGCGCAGTATGATTGTGTGCGCGTTCACCTACGGGGCTCACGAACGAGGCCGAGGGGACACTTTGGCTATGCTTCGGGTGGTTACGGCGTAACGAGGGTGTGAATTTAATGTGTGAGATATTGTCCATTCTTCCTTTCGGAAAGAGATTGGAGCCACTGACCTCTGTTAATATTTGTTAATACATACACAACAATATTAATATTAATATGTCTATGGATTATTTTCTGTTTGACCGTCACTGTCATTGTAGAACGTCATGTCATGTGAATTTAAAGTGTGAGATATTATTATCGTTCATTTTACTCGAGCATGTTTAAAAGTAGTTTAATAATATTAAAATTATTGCACTGTGACAGGTAAGTCAATTTTTGAGTCACCCGCGTAAAGCGGCGGATCGGGCGGCAACGTTTTTTTAATTTAAACTCATTTTATTCAACTGAATAACAAATAATAAATAACACAACAAACAACAACAACAAAAAAGAAAAACAATATACCTACATATTATAAAACATTATCCTTCATACTTCAATTAAATTTATTTCCTTTTAGACAGCCCTACAAGAATAGGCTAATGTAATCGAAGCTCCTATGAAGCTGTTGCTCTGTACAATATAATCCTCTGTGACTGCGGCCCATTTGTCGCCGACCTACGCCGTAGGTCGTCAGCAGCGAAAGTGATAAGGTTCATTTGTGTTACTTTGACTATCCGCCACACGTCTCTTCTGTTTAAACCGCGCCTTCGCTGCTTAGCAAACCAGAGACTACAGTAGCAAACGTCGCCGCCGTATTTTTTTTTCACATAACTTATAGCTCAAATATGATTTTTCTCAATTCTCATGTTCATACGACAACCCTTAAGATTGTAATACTCCAAAAACTCACTTGACATTGAGAGAAATGTCAGTCGCAAGAAGCCACTAAAAATATCAAAAAGAAATTGCAGTTGCACAAATTGCAGAAATTCAGTTGCGTAAGAATGTAGCGTCCTACAGCTAAAAGCGGATGAGGTGAAGGTTAACTAGTTTTAGGCGAAATTATTAAGTTCATGCTGCATCTGATTGTAATTAAACTTGTAGTCAATATGACCTTAATAACCGTGAGGATATACTTTGTGCAATAAACAGCAGAATGTCTTGTAGAGCGTGTATTCCCAGTTGTCGCCACGGCCTCCGTCGCCACTGCGGACAAATGGGAAAAAAAGTCCCAGTTGTCGCCACTGCTTTGTCACCACAGGCGACAAATGGGAATAAAAAGTCTCGATTGTCACCACTGGTGACGCATGGGAAAATATTTTCTCACTTGTTACCATCACCGTAAAAGATTTAACAAAGTTCCGTAACTGATTGAACATTTTTGTTTATTTGCAGTAAAACGAGAAAACCAGTCATATCTATAAATTTTTAGTTAAAATAAATATAGGTACTTGAGCATTTTTTTTCAAACAGCTACCTTGTTCAAAATGTTAACTTTTTTAAAAATATCATTAAATGAATGATTTAAAGCAGTAATATGTTTCGTAATATAATTAGGTATCTAATATTAGCACTCAAATGGTAAAATATTAGCTATTTTCGCTTACAGATCGATTTTAACGAGACCTGGCGGAGATTTTCTTTCCCTTCCGTTACCATAGAATTTAGTGAATAAATCCTAAAAGAATCGTTATAGAAGAATAAAAAACCGTTTAGTATGATATTTTATACATGACGTATTGGAAAACGACACCGTTTTTAACGAAAACATTACAATTGTTTAGTTTTAGGCATTTCTTTGTACTATCCGTTACCACATGGTCAAGATGGCAGTGTATTTTTCTCTTTAACGATCAGATCGGTAAGAATATTTATGAGTTTCGTATATGAAATAGAAGTCCTGTTTTGATTTTACATTATTATTCTCTAAAATAATAGAATAATCGAATAATTATGTACTTTTTCACATAATTTATAGTGTTTCAAAAACGGACAGTAACGGAAAAGACGGTAACGGATTCATAAGGCTGGTGGCATAAAGGTACGAAAATATCGAATAATTAAAAATTAATTCAAATTCATAATAAAGAAAATACGAAATCAAAATACAAGAACAAACTCGTTCAGACCATCAAACTAATCAAATTTCTCTATGGGACCACTGCCGAAATCGCGAAAAACAAAATAAACTGTTCCATACAAAACAGCAATCCTACTCAACCCATATGTATGGGACAGATAAGAAAACACGTTTCTTGTATGGTGACCCCTCATAAATTGTAACCTTTTGTTTTTTTTTATTATTTATTAAAAGATCTGCTACACTAACTTCTGTGTATAATAAATTATATAATCAATTCAGTGAAAATGTCAACCATCTACCCATTACGGTTCAAAAGATACAGGTATCATACATAATAACGAAGCGCTTCCAACTCTTCGCGCTCTATCTCAAGAACGGTCAATTATACAAAATATTACAAAAGATCGCAATTTTAGACAATTTTAAGCTCTAAAATTTTTACTTAATCTTAAATGTCATTTAAAGCATAGGAAAGAAAATATTTTCAAAAAACCTGTTTTTGGACATTAGTCCTTGAATTTCTTGATCTGCGTAGTCGATATTTAATGTGCCTTTTGACATAACATAAAAATTGTCATAACGATTATTTTTACAAGTTTGTAGCTTATTATCTCTCATAATTAAATTGAATTAAAAAAAAATATTAATAAAATTATTATTGTAATGTTCTCATTGTGCTCAATACTTTATGCTTATCTTCCGTTACTTTTCGGGGTCCCCATAATACATTACCGCCAAGATGGCAACGGAGGGGAAGTAACGGTCCTAACGCTAGAAAATCTTTAAAAAAATAATTTAAATGTTTTCGCTATCAATTAAGGTTATATTTTGCTCAATAAGTCTTGGTTATGAACCAATAAACATTTAAAATGTAATTTCAAAGCAAAAAAGTAGCAACTTAGTCGAAAATTTACCTTGATTTGTCCTGGTAACTTATCTGGGGGACAATTTACGGACCCGACGTAAACCACGCGCCCGCTTCACTTTACTGGCAATTTCTGCCAAAACTGAAGAATTTAGGGTAAGTTTTGAGGTTTCCATATAAAATTAAATGTTGCTTGATGTAAAAAAACACCTTATTTGTTCGAAATTTTAATCGGATCAGGGTAAAATCGTGGTAACGGAATATGGGATGTCCCTTTTTTCAAATTTCTCGGACACAATTAAAACATGTTTATTTCTTATTTTTTGTACTACGCAGTGCCTGATAAGGATATTTTATACAAGTTAATGCATATATTGATCTAGAACAAGTGTTTCCAATTCAGAAAAACATATATAATAACATGAAAAAGACCAATGTTTTTTCATTTTCTTGCCTGGACGCTAGGAAATATGGGTATCCCGCATGACAAAAGTTAGCTTTCTGATTGATTTTACTATCAATCAATATACTTTTAAAAATTATTTTATATAAAATATTAAATTTGTCACCACCTCAATACATTAAAACGATGTTTGCTGAGTAATTAATTGAGATATGAATTTTTAAAGTGTCCGGACATGCCAAAAACACAAGGTAGCTGTTTGAAAAAAAATGCTCACTTACCTAATATCATTTTAATCTACTTACTGGATTATTTCGTACCTATCGTTTAAACTAGCCTTTGAATAATCGATATTTCGCTATAAATAAAAACAATTCTTACGTCTGTTTTTAAACAGCATATCCAAATAAACTCTAGTGACAATTCGACTAGTATTAATTTGAGGTAAAATTTTCCTTTTCCTGTTCCTTTTGCCTACCTATTTTTACCTATTTTGTTAACGCCCGTCAGTTGCGATTATGTTTCTATTCAAGAATTGAAAATAAATAGGCTGTTAAACACATTACCCTTCCTTTCCGTCGCGTAGTCGGGTAAAAAAGAGTTCAAACTACTTTAACAGCAGCAACAATTCCAAGTAAATTTTCGGTGTAACCCTTTTGAAAAATATTAATTTGTGCGCACGTGTTTTATTAGGTATCTTTTTCACGCCAAACTGTGGTTTTGCTTTTATTGAAAAGTTGAAAGATTATTTTGTTTTTTATAATAACTAACAGGAAAATGCTGACCGTATTGTCCCCTCCATTCCTGCTCTCGCGCAAAAATGACTATACTAAACGCCAACTCTCCTGGCCCGCGCAGTAATAAAACGTGCGAGCAGTATTGCCGATGTTGCGCGCTCACTCGCACTTAGGAGCTTTACGGGAGACCGTAGTGATGCATCGTGTTATTGTCGATTACTTGAATATAACGTTTGTTTTTCAAAACATATTTTTTTATTTAAAAAAAAACAAGTTGTACGCTTAATCTATAATACTTTAATACATAGGTATATTAATATGGGATGTCAATAATTGCAAGTCATATATACCCTGACTAATGATTTTTTTAAATTCCCTACCCACTTATTGACCCTATAATTAGATAAAGGTTTCTAATATTTTTAATTATCTACCCACTATTCTACCATTTGTAAATAGTTCAACGAATTTGATATTTTGCTCATTAGACAGGGCAAGACAACAACCTATTCTTCGAAATCTAATCAGAGTATCGAAAATGCGTGCCGAACACGCGCAGCCCTAGCGCTTAATTGTTTTATGACTGCGCGGGCCAGGAGGGTTGGCGTTTAGTATAGGTAGGTATATCTTTATTAATTAGTTTGCGCCCAGCCATTTCGGGAATAAGTAGGTACGGCTTTGTCTAGTTCTCCCGATCCAACTTCATTCTTTTATTGAAAAAAAGACACATTTATTCAAATTTGTCTCTACTACTGCAGTAATAATTTTTTGTCATACAAAACATAAATACCTACCTATCTAGTTACACAAATCAAATGAAACACAGACGCGATTTTATTTCATTTGATAGAGGTGGTAACGAGTGAGAAAATATTTTCCCATACGTCGCCAGTGGCGACAAATGAGACTTTTTTATCCCAGTTGTCGCCACTAGCGACGAATGGAAAAAAAAGTCCCAGTTATCACCACTGCTTTGTCACCAGTGGCGACAACTGGGACTTTTTTTCCCATTTGTCCGCAGTGGCGACGGAGGCCGTGGCGACAACTGGGAATACACGTTGTAGAGAAATTGACAAAGAAATTATAATTTAATGACAATAAAATCACAAATCATGGATTTTTATTGCCCGACATCGCGAAAACAAGCACGTATCCAGACTTTTGATTCGGGGGGGGATAAATCCCACCAATCCCCCCCCCCCCCCCTCTGGATACGTGCCTGTGTGAAAACGTCTACTGTTTTCAATGGAGGCTGGGGGTCTTTTGTATCCTGGGGCCCTGGGCTGTAGCCCAGAAAATCCGTAAGGAAATACATATTCCAGAGCAGGGTTTCCCAACCTTTTTTACGTCACGCCTCCCCTGTTATAATATGTGATGCTGGGTTCACATGCACGCCGTGCAGCCCGGCAAGCTTACGCAATTCGCTGTACATTGAGGCTTCTATAAAGTTAAGTAGTAACAATCACTTTACAGACAGTCGATATCCAGCGAATTGCCTAAGCTAGCCGGGCTGCAGAGCGTGCATGTGAACCCAGCATAATATTTGTATGCCCCCCCAAACAGAAATTTTAACCAAAAGCGCGGGTGGAATGGTGCTATCTGAAACCTACTGAGCCTGATTATATCGGTAACAACGAATGAATGGGTGAATTAGTAACTGAATCAATGAGATAAATTAATAAAATGAACTAATTGTGACAAGCAACATAGTTTTTAATTATAACTAATTTGCATCTACGGAAGGAGTGTGGTGGAGTATGGCCCACTTCCTCTCACCATTTTTTGTGAGGGGATCAGGGGAGGTCTTTGCCCTGCAGTGGGATCTCAGAGGCTACATAAACTCGTTTTTAAAGATGTCCTAACGACTTTCTTGATTCCAAACATGGAGGTTGAATGTTCACTAGTACCTTTGCCTTAAAAGGATTGAACACAAGGCTTGTACTTGATATACATTTTATAATTCAAGGTGAACTGCAAAACTTTACATCGCTTCGTAAAAATTTTAACAGTAGTTTATTTATACACAGTTTCATGTAATTGTACTTTTAGTTGAAAACTATTTTTTATTTTTTTAGAATGTTGTTTTAGATGTACATATACTAGAAATTATCCAAGTTTGTGCCAGCCTGATAATATTGGGGAAAAAGATTGTATGGCTTAAGAAATTTCTATTGGGAAAACACTGACATATACTCTAGCGATAGACAAGCTCGTTCAAACAAACAACATGTCACACAAAACAACACAAAATGACACATTGCGGTCTGTCATTGCCATAGTGACGAAGTGAACTCGGGAATATCAATCAGGTGCGGGCACCGCATTCAAGTGGAACATGTTGCTTCTATGAAAGGGCCTGTCTATCGCTAGAGTATATGTCAGTGTGGGAAAATAATAATATAATCCTAGCAAACTGCTACTTATTGACGTAATCAGACCATGGTGCAAAAAAACGTATTGTAATTTGAATTAATCAATGCGTAAACGTTGGTGCTTCAGACCATCAAACTGAACAACTTTCATGATGGAGCCAAAATAGAATCACCAAAAAAAAAAATTCATTGAAAATGTCGCCCAGTATGTATGGAACAGATGTTTTTTGCATTTTCAGTCTAGGTCTCATAATTTTACACCCTGTATACTGGGTGTTACCAAAGTAAAAATAAACATTTAAAACTTTTAAGGGGGTTGTTTAGACCATCAAACCAAAATCGAAAATACGAAAAAAATAATATGCCATACATTTAGCTCAAGTAGATTTGTAGTTTAGTATGGAACATCAGATTTTTTTTTCGCAATTTCGATATTGGTCCCATAGTTAAAGTTATTCAGGTCTAAACTCTAAACCACCCCCTTAAATGTTTATTTGTATTTTTGTAACACCTTGTTCTGTTTATTTATATTATAGCATGCTGCATGCTCCTCTTCAGTTTGGTGCATGATTTGAAGATTATGTATTGATTATAAAATGTTAATTATAATTATTTATTCTAATTGATTCGAATTCAGAGCAGTCTGGAATAATTACCTAGTTAATTATTTATAAACGTATTAACTACATTGTCTAAAAAACTTGTACTGTTTTATATACAATGTAGTCTATACTAATATTATAAAGAGGAAAGATTTGATTTTTTGTTTGTTTGTATTGAAAAGGCTCCGAAAGTACTGGACCGATCGGAATAATTCTTTCACCATTAGAATGCTACATTATCAGTGATTAATATAATTATGCTATAAAAACGGTCAAGTGTGTGAAAAAAAAATATATATTTTCGGGTGGATTAGGTAAACAGTAGCAATTCGGTTCTGGCGCTGTGGTCGCAAGAAACCTAACATGCTCGTCGCTAAGCTCCTCGCTAACCTAACCGTCTGAGTTGGAAAAGGGGGTTTACCCATTCACTCCCTCCCCCATCCACTCCCCCCCACCCACTCCCTCCCCCCACCCACTCCCTCCCCCACAACCAATTTTTAAATGAATATATCTCAGTAACTACACATCTCCGCGGGGGGTGGAGTGGTACCAGGAGGTACTCCTCCCCCCCTTTTCCTCCCCCCCCGACTCCCACCCCCCTACTCCTGCGCCCCAATTCTAAAGCCAACCCATTTTTATTATTTATTTATTTATTTAAATGTTAAGTCAACAAATTCCATGTAATTTAGAATATTTCGAAAAATCTATGTAATAGTGTGTCCTTTCACAGAGGTCAAGCGATATCTCGTCTATCTTAATAGCAAATTGCAACGGTATAGCTATGAAAACTAGACAGACTAATACTTTTGCATTTACAATATTATACACCTAATTGATTTAAATACTTAATTTTCAACTGAATTAATTAAATTGTTTTATACAAGTAAACATAAAATTAGTTCTCACATTCTAAACATGTAAATAAGTACACAAGCAGTTAAAAATACATTTCGACCTTCCTCTAGAATATGTGTTTAAACACCAACCATGATAATTAGGTACTAACCGGTTTTAAAGACAAGATTATGCAAACATGTTTGGTTTGCCATTAACATAAGTCTAATAACATTGAATATACATCATTAATGTTACAAAAAATAGTACAATCTCTAACGAAACTTTGCGTAAAACCTCTGACAATCTCCAACCAAGAAAAATTCTGTTTTTTTTTTGGAAAAAACAGTATCAAAGTAAAAGTATGTACAAACTTACCGCTCTTTGGTAGGCTGCGAATAACGTTAACAGCAGCGTTAAACTTCTCTTCCAAAGACATTTTGGCACGAATTAACAATCACAATCACCAAAATAATTCGAAAAATATTCCACTATGCACTTTGGACTGGTAAAAGTCGTACTCATATCACTCGAATTGAATTAGTACGCGATTAGCGACATGTCCGCTGTATAATCTGAATTGATGAATATTTCAAGCGGGTTGATTTGTAGTGACGACTTCGGCCGATAATAAAATTATAGCGATAAAAATACGACGGATAAAACACGAAACAAACAAGAAGTGGAAAGTGAAATTGACGAAGACCGAATGGAATGGAATGAAAGATTGGTCAACTCGGCCGGTAATCTTCATAGAGAAAAAACTCGCCGTAAGTTTTTTTTTTTTTTTAGCTCAGTATATCATTTTGACACTTACCTCGCCCCTCTTTCCCCCACTTCTTGCCTGTCGCGCCCATGCCCGCTGGGCTGCGTTCAGAACCTTTGGGTGCGGTTGTTCTTCTCGCTCGCTCTTATGGGTAATACGCTTTTCACCGAGCCTCTGAACGGCGTTAGGGTGAAAAGTTGCACTCGGAGTGCACTCTGGGCGCACTCTGGGCGTAGGTTCTGAACGCACCCCTGTCAAGGGCCGCCATGACATGACCAACCGCCATTACTGTTTTGGTTCTTGATCGAGTGAAGTGTACGTTGATTAATTTCCGTAACTTATCCTCTCATTAACTAAAATAGTAATATTTCGTCACGACGAACCGTGTAATTACATTTTATGTGCACAAAATGTATAACAAGTGTTGTGTTGTGGCTTGTAATAGCAGACGAAAGGACGTCAAATTATTTATTTTTCCAAAAACTGAGATAGGACTCCAAAAGTGGTTAGAGTGTATAGATAGTGACAACTTGCGGAGCTTGAGTTTTGACGAGCTTCGAAAATGCTTCGTATGTCAAAAACATTTCGAGAAAAGATTTCTAACACAGAAACTTCGTCTTCATCTTGGCGCCTATCCATCGCTGTTTACTGACGACGAAATAGCTAGTGGAATACCAAGTACACAACATGATGATGACACAGGTATGTAAAAATCTTTTTGGTATTCTTTCAATCCACCCTATCATATTCTTATACTCCAACAAGTTTTACTAGCTGTTACCCGAGACTTTGTCCGCATTGATTTGTACCCATTTCATTTTCATATGCAAGCTTTTTGTTAGACTTCTAGGAAATAACATGTGGTATTTTCGTTTACAGCAATTCTATAGGTAAAAGTTAAAGATAAAAAAAGTAATTATTTTATGGGTACCCATTTTGTAAGAAGGATTTTGTTAAACTATTAAACCATAACATGTGGTATTTTTATAGATAGAGTAGTAAATTCTACTCTTGACTTAGTGATGAATATAAAGCGGGGTCCGCTGCACAGTGTTTGCTAACACCATTAAATTGTTTGCAAACCGACTTCCCTCCCGCGTTTGCCTGCGGGGTAGTAAAATGTTATGTTATGGTGTTAGCAAACACAAAAACAAGGCGCTGTGGACCCTGCTTAAGACAAGCGAGTTTTAATCAGACTAGTTGTATTTTTCTTTTAATAACAAATTCAATTAAAAGCAATAAGCATTGTGATGAGCCGATAACATAATTATACATACATGTACTTACGCATGGCATGGCTCCAGAAGGCAGGGACGCCCAGCAAGATAAGGGGAAGACTATTCGTCAACATCTTTGGACATATTGAACAAGGGTAACAGCTGACAAAGCGCAATGAAAACATTTCGAGGAGGCCTATGCGGAAAGGCACTTTGAATTTAGAGACATTTTATAAAAGCATGATAAGAAACATATTTTTTCAAGCTCAGAAAGAGTTTGAAAATCTCTCTCTTATTAGATATTACTTGATCGCCACATGCTACGATTCTGACACATAAACATATTTTTCAGAAAATAAAAACCCTAACTCAGGCAGAGATCATGACTACTTCAGGAAAAGACGACACGAGGATCACAACTATTGCAAACTAGAAGTTGTGAATAAGCGGACTAAAACAATAAGTGGTAAGATTTGTACTAATTATGAATAGTTTGACATCAAATTGTACAAATAGAAAACGAATGAATATAGGTTTATTCATGATCATCACGGTTTTATGTAAAGCAACTACTATACCACCTATTCAATAATTAAACCAAAAAACAAAATAAAAAATTATGTTATTCATTTCAGAAGTTGATGCCTTGCCGTCCACATCCGCCTCAATCGAGAAAATTTGTGACATTCCATTAACAATTGGTAAGTTGAAAAACCTATTGACTGACTGACATATACTCGAGCGATAGACAGGCCCTTTCATAGAAGCAACATGTTCCACTTGAATGCGGTGCACGCACCTTATTGATGTTCCCGAGTTCACTTCATCACTATGGCAATGACAGACCGCAATGTGTCATTTCGTGTTGTTTTATGTGACATGTTGTTTGTTTGAACGAGCTTGTCTATCGCTAGAGTATATGCCAGTGTATTGAAGTGAATGTTTTTATGGAAAAGCTTCGATATTCCGATCCGCATACATTTATTTTTTATTTTTTTTTATTTATAATTAATGGACTTCTTTTTTTTTTTTTATTTATAATTAATCGCTTTTTGCTTGTGCGTAGCACCGCATTTCCGCCAGTGTTCGGGGCAAACCCTGCAACGTGACCATCTGCATCCTTTTCGTGTGACGGAAGTTTGACATTTAAATCAGGAGTGCCGTATTGACAGTTGCGATTTAGTTTTCGAAAAAAGCGCGCGTAATCGGGGGATAAGAAGACTTTATTTAAGACAATCTCAAATAAGACCATTTAGATATCTTCGCAGGTAGAAGTTTCACATCTGCCGGGCGTCCCGTGACGGTCAACTTTTTTTTTAAATGATGATTTCTGTTTCTTGCTTCCAAAAGAGTAGCAGAAAAACAACTTCATTATTGTTCTTGTTTGAAGTCTGTTCTATTATAAATATTATAATACATCTTATTTGCCAGCAGGCATGTTACATAGGTGAAATTAATGACATTTTGTTGTTTATTATTTTTCAGAAGTCATACACTGCCATCTACATCCGCTGCAGAGACAATCTGTGATATTCCATCTACAGTTGGTAAGTTGAAATATGAATACTTATTTAAAAGGTCAATAACCGATTTCTTTACTTGAAAACACTTCACATAATTGCTCTTACTCTTACTACATAATTATGTAAGTAGTTAGTTCACAATATACTGTTTCACCTCGGAAGGAACCCAAGTACTTTGAGTAAACTTTTTTGAAACCTGCTTTACGTTAGTTACATTATACAAGGTGCTACAAAACTTCAAATAAACATTTAAGGGGGTGGTTTAGACCATCAAACTGAACAACTTTCACTATGTTGAATATCGAAATCTCTATTTCTATCCAATATCGAAATCGCGAAAAAAAATCTGATTTTCCATGCTAAGTTACAAATTACAAATTCAAATGTATGGGGCAGCTTTTTTTTTCGTGATTTCGACGTTGTTCCCATAGTGAAAGTTGTTCAGCTTGATGGTCTAAACAACAAAAGCTTTAAATTTGTATTTTTACTTTTGTAACACCCTGTACCTATACGAAAATGTTTACCCATTTTTTTGTCCCTCTTCATTATTCCGAGGGTTCCGTACAACCAAACATTACTTACACAGTGTTTTTAACAAGGACAGTATGGGAAAATCCAAAACCACATGAGATACAGGGAAACTGTCTCAAGTCTGTCTGTACAAGCGAAACCTTAGGTCTTTTTTTGTGAACACAATTTTGGCATAATACATTTTTGGTCACGTCACATTTGTGTGAGTTGTCGTCCAAAAATATGAAAAAAAAAAAATACAACTTTTTTTTATGCTGATCGATTGAGCTTTATGTACGGACCATTTCATTGTATGGGAAGTAAAAATCTGGATAGCATGAGTTAGTCAAATGTAATTTATTTTAAGGTATGCACTATAATCACACGAAGTTTGAACCTTGTTTGTATTTCCGTTTTAACGATAGAGCAAAGTTTACTAAAAGTAATTGGGTTCCGAGGTCATAACATTTTTAGAATTTTATTGACTCCTCTACTACCCGTGGCCAGGTTATGCTGGTTTTGTATAACTTGATGAGTCTCAGTAGGCCGTGTGTACAACCTGCTCCTTTTGTCTGTTGATTATCTAAGTACTGCTTTCTTTCTTTTGAGTAAATTATTAAAAAAGTAGCAGAAAAACAACTTTATGTTGCCGTCAATGAACTGTGAGTAGGCTTGTATGCCAGCATTAGGTAAAAAGCTGATAACACGCGCTGATAGCTGGTAATAACATTTTTGTTTTTCACAAATTTTCAGAAGTTAATGCATTTCCATCAACATCCGCTTCAATAGAGAAAATCTGTGATATTCCATCTATAGTTGGTAAGTTGAAAAATGAATATTTAAAATTTTGCCAATGTCTGATTTCTTTGCTTAAAAACACTATTCATAATTGCAATGCTCTCACTCTCACTACACTTCTACTCACTGTCTTACATGGTTAACTGTACAGAAGAAAATGTAATCTAAACTATTATAAAACTGTAACTGAAGTGTGTCTGTACATTGAAGATATTTACAAAAAAAAGATTACGATATGATTTTTAGGTATCCCCAACTCGAAATCAAACTTTTTTAGAAATTTTGTCTGTCTGTTTGTCTGTTTGTTTGTGTGTTTGTTTGTTTGTTCGCGCATCACGCAAAAACTACTGAACCGATTTTGATGAAACTTTTTTTGTTTGATAGCTTATGATCTGACTTAAGGGCCTTCTTCGCAGATTTGGTAAAAACAGCCTCTGGCGTTTTCCATTTTTTATGTAGTAAACAAAGTTATTTCAGAAAATAAAAAATACTGTTTCTAGATAAGAAGTTTATCTACACATTGAGAAAATTTCACTACTGTATGTGTAATGGTTTATTGGTAATTTAGTGACAAAGTACCCCTTTGCGCGCAAAAAAGGCTCGCGGCGTAGTAAATATAGAGCGTTTCCTATAAATTTTTATGAAAAAACTTTTAAACAATCTTAATTATAATAGACCAAAGAACGTATGTTCAGAATTTACTCATAAACAAAGTTACCGTTTTTGAGTAATGAACACTCAAAGTTACAGATTTTTTCCCCAAAGATTTCTCATACTAATTAGTATGAAGCGAAAACAACGAATATAATAGTCAGTGCGAGTGCCTGTCACGTCACACGCTCAGGCGCATTCAAGGAGAGAGCACGTCGCTCTGAATGATTTTTGTGCCGATAAGTTGACTTGCGTAATAATACGTACGTACACAAAAATTTTTGCACAGTGGTCTGTTGACTGCACAAGTTCAGTCAACAGACCACTGTGCAAAAATTTTTGTGTACGTACGTATTATTACGCAAGTCAACTTATCGGCACAAAAATCATTCAGTCGGATCGGATAAAAAATGTACCTACAGCAGGTAGACTGTTGTAAACTGACGGCGGACCGTGTGCGTTTGGACAAACATGTGTTGCGCATCCTCGTTGAAATAGTAATTATATATTTGTGACCGACATTTTACGATTTTAACACCCGACGCAAAAAGAAGGGTGTTATAATCTATAGGCGCGGCTATAGTAATGTAAGTCGATTGTTTTAAATTGTGAATCTGAGTGCCAAATTGCCAATACATATGAGATTTATATGTATACCTAATATGTTTTTATTAAAATGAATATATCTTTTGTTATTTGTTTTTATATGCAGATATTATCAGCAAAGCAATTTTTGTATCTATGTGTACCTACATATTTTTTTTACATAAAAAGAAATATTTATTGCAAAATATATATTTTATAGGTCGTACTTTTGAAAAAAAAATCTTTTCTTTGTTTGTTTGTTTTTATACAGGGTACGCTGACAGTTTTTTAAGGGCATGAACAGACCATCAAACTGAACAACTTACTCTATGAGACCAACATCGAAACCGCTGTAATAAAATCAGCTGTCCCATACATTTGGCTCGAGCAGGTTTGCAGTTTTGTATGGAACAGCTGATTTTGATATTGGTGCCAAGTTTAATTAATATACAAATAAAAAAAAAACCAACACCAAAAACAAACATTTAAATACATACCTACATACGCTCGAAAAACATAACCCTCCTTCTGTCGCAGTCGGGTAAAAAGTGAAAAATAATTCGGTCATCTATTAAAAATTATTACTTATTTTGGAAGTAAGCAATGTTTTACTTTTTACCTCTCTTTAAGATATTTCAGGTCATTTTTATGCGTTGGGGACCGCTATGAAATGAACATAGATTTTTTTATTCAACAATCACTTGCGGTCCCCGACACATTAAATGACTTAAAATATCTTAAAGAGAGTTTAGAAGTAAAACATTAATTTGCTTACATAAAAAACAAGAATTTTTACTTTTTAAATGATGTCGGTTTTTTTTTATTGAATTGGTAATTTAACTAATTTATTATTATTTCGTAATTTTTTAGATTTCTTGAAAACTGCTCAACCGATTTTCATGAAACAAAACTAAGAACACTCTCGCAAAGATTAGCTTTCTATTAAAAAAAAAACACGTCCGAATCGGTCCACCCGTTTGGGAGCTACGATGTTACAGACAAATTATAACGCCCCTCATTTTGCTTCGGGGGTTAAAAAGTGTCAGCATAGCGTCGGTCAGGGCTTAAAAACAAACAAACAGGGTCAGTTTATAGATATAATTAGCAAAGCAATTTTTTTCTATTTGCCAATTGTATAATGTTTGTTCGTTTGTTTTTAACCCCCGACCGACGCAAAAAGAGGGGCGTTATAAGTTTGACGCCTATGTCGGTCTTTCTGTTTGTAGCTCCCAAATGGGTGGACCGATTTCGATGCGTTATTTTAAAATAGAAAGCGAACTTTTGCGAGAGTAAATAACATTAAATGACAAATTAAAAAACCCCAAAGCCCAAAACAAACATTTAAAAAGTAAAAAATAATTCTGTCACCTAGGTTTTATTTTTGATGTACTTAAGCAAATGTGTTTTACTCATTAACTTTCATTCTAAGATATTTTTTTAGGTCAATTAATGTGTCTGGGACCGCAAGAGATTGTAAAAAAAATATTTGGAAATATTATGATTTGTATTAGTTTATTTATTCATTTGTTTATACTACAATACGAAACACTAATCACAATTTTTCAGTACATGCAAGTTTTAGATATACATAACATTAAAATAATACGGTCAAAATTGGTGTCGCGGGAACCACTGGGCAACCTAAAGATGTGTGTGTGAGCGCGCAGACGCTGTGTGCGTAGCGTTAAAAACCTAAAGTGGACACGGTCCGTCCGCTTATACGACCCTTAAATCTGGTAGGTATATAATTTGTGCGGACGAAGTCGCGGGAAAACACTAGTAAGAATTAAATTCAAAAACAATGAGTCTTAATTTTGTTTTGTACAGGCTGGTCCAATCAGAGAGGTCAAATTTTTTTATAGATTCCTTACACCTAACTACTGTACAGTATTATATAATCTGTGACCTAACCTAGGTGTATAGTTGATAAATGATAAGTAACGAAATTTAAGCAAAAAAATTGTTACAAATTTTTCAGAAGTCAGTGCACTGCCATCTTCTACATCCGCTTCAATAGAGAAAATCTGTGGCATTCCCTCAACGAGCGGTAAGTTGAAATATGTTTATAAATTAGTGTATGATTCTTGACCATACGAAGTGCCACAGTCGAAACTAATTTTAATCAAGATGAATGAATGCATGATTTGATTTATCTTGGTTGGTCTACATTCATGCATAAAATTAATTATTTTTAACAGTTTTATTTAATATCTCCGCAATCGCTATTGTTGTCGAGTGTAGCTATCTATACAGGATGTAAGGAAAAGTATCATTAACCTTTAAACCACATACTCTACCCATCAAACTGAACAACTTTTACTATGGGAGCATACCAGTCAGAACAAAACAAAAATCTATTGTTTAATACGTTTGAGTCGAGTAGGCTTTGCAGCTTAGTATACAGTGTGTAAGGAAAAGTATCACTAACCTTTAAACCACATATTATACCTATCAAACTGAACAAATTTTACTATGGGAGCAAACCTTTCGTAACCACAAAAAAATCTGCTGTCTGATACATTTGAGTTCGACGGAACGTTCGGCGCGGAACGTTCAGCAGGTGTGCCGTAACGTAACGCTAAAAAAGACTTCAAACGTCTTTAAAAATTTTGAGAGAAAATGCAAAACTTTCCAGTCTTTCCACCTGTAAGTTTATAAAATGTACGGAATTTCGAGATATTAATCAACTTAATCAACTCTTAAAAAATCTTTTCAGGAATCAATACTTCATCTGCCGCTTCTGGTGCTACTCAGCAAAGATCTGGCAATGAACATCGAAGAGGTAATAATTATAAACTGTACAAATTTATTGAATCCCCCACGAGTGTAATAATGGCCGGCAAACTTCTTGAGCAAGGCCTTGAATGCGGAAACACGCAGAAACATTTGTAGGCGGAAGTGCTACTGCGCAGGCCCCCATTTCCCTCCCGCATTTTCAAGATGTTTGCCGGGTACTGTACGGCTTGTATACTTGTATAGGCAAATGGGGGCCGACATAGGCGAAGTATTTTTCGCTTACGCTGATAGACGGAACATCAGTGTAACCGCGTATGAGACAGCGATAGTCGTAAAATCCTATACAATTTGTATGAAAATAGATGTCTGACTCCGGAGTCAGAAAGCCGTCGTAGAACAAAAAAGTGGCTACGTCGATAAGGACAGCAATAAGAAGCGATCTCCTTTTTTAACTAGAGCGAATTTGCTATGTGCATCTCTTACTGAGTGATATGACAAGACACGTGCTTACTTCTAGTTCCTTCTCTTTCTACGGGGGCCGATAACTGGCATTGAGTGAACTAAAGAGGTGGATGATTGTGTGACTGTAACCAAAAAAGATCCTATGACGATCTATATCTAAGTATAGGTACATATTATAGTATAATGGCGACACATCAAGCTACGCAAAACAAGCTGGCCGCGCGACGTTATACATTACTCTACCTACGCGCGGCCAGCTTATTTTGGTTTTGCGTAGCTTGATAATATGTAGCCGTGTGTACATTGAAGATGGCAAAAATATTAATTGGAGGTGTTTTGGATACGAAATGGAACCATTGAGACCATTTTTCGATTTTAGGGTTCCATACCCAAAGAGTGAAAACGGGACCCTATTACTAAGTTGCCTACGTTGTCCGTCCGTCCGTCCATCCGTCCTACCTATTTAGGGTTGTAACTTTTGAACCGTAATAGCTAGATAGTTGAAATTTTCACAGAATATGCGTTATTACGCCGGATTTGTTCAACAAATAGTAAAAATGTCAAAAAGTAAAAAATTAAGGGGTTTCTCGACAAGAAACTAGTTTTTATCGACGTTTTTTCTTCTCGCTCTATAGTAAAAACGGTAATATGTACATACAACCGTCAAACTTGGTGTAATAATATATAGCAAACTTTACAGTATAACAACAAATAATAAAGACCGGCCAAGTGTGAGTTGGTCTCACGCTTAAGGTCCCGGAGAAAAAAGTTTTTATTTGGAGGGAACCCTCGATACGTGAGTAGCCCGACTCGCACTTGACCGATTTTATTTGTCTGTTTGTTTGTGCACGCATCACTTAAAAACTTCTGACCTGACTTGAATAGGGTTTTCACATCAGCGTAGGGCTTAGTTTGATTAAACATTAGCCTTTATTTCATCGCAATCGGTTCATTCAATCAAAATGTATGAGTATTTAAGTCAGTGGTCAGCGCGTACGAAGTAGCGTGCGCCGCTATTAATAATAATACAATAAAATATTTTCTCCAGAAGGTGTTAAATACAAATACATACATATAAAAAATACTCAATTGTTTATTTTACAGATGCAAACATGCAGCCAACGTTGCTTTTAACTCCGAGAAGATCGGTAGCAAAAAGACGCCTTATTCATAAGCTAAAGTCCCTCACGCCCAATTGCACGAGACTTTATTGCGAATATGTTAAATCTCGAAAGCAGTTAAACTTTAGCCAAAGAGCTCGTAGGGCAGCAAAATTTTCGAAGGAGAAATCCTTCGAAAAAATGACGGATAAACTGAATCCACTGGCCAAGAAAATAATGTGGATGCAGATCAAGCAATGCACCAAAAAGCAGAAAGGAAGGCGATTTACGCATGAAGAAAAATTTATAGCTCTCTCTATAATGAAGCAAAGCCCGAAATGCTACAGATTTCTCCAAAGAATATTTATCTTGCCTTCGAAGCAAACTCTAAATAAAATGGTTACAGAGTTAAATATCGGAGCTGGAATAAATACGCAAATCTTCGAGACTTTGAAACAAGAGGTAACTACTTATTTTGCTATCAGTAGGTAGTTAACTTAGCCCTTAGAGGCTTAGATACTTTGTACTTAAATTAATGTTTGCCTTAAATATATGTGATATGCTTCTAATTCTAAATTAAACATCTTCTTTGTTCGCAGGTTGAAACATGGAATCAAAAAAAGAAATTTTGTTCTATTCTCTTTGATGAGGTCGCTCTTGAAGCAGCTCTAACGTATGATAAGCACAAAGATATTATAAATGGGTTTGTTGAACTAAATGAAAGAACAACAGATTTCGCTGATCACGCCCTGGTGTTCATGCTCAGAGGAGCGATTTACAAGTGGCAGCAGCCTGTGGCTTTTTATTTTTGTAAAGGAGCAACGACTGCGGTGCAATTAAAAATTATAATAAAAGACGTGGTAGCTGCCGTGACCGATGCCGGTCTTTTGCCTGTGGCTCTAGTCTGCGATCAGGGCACAGCTTTCCAATCAGCTTTAAAAAGCTTACAAGAGGACTCAAGGAAAGAACAAATACTTGCCGGAGAACATGTTGGTGAGTGATATTTATTTGCACTTGTAATTGCGGATCTGGGTACTATGACCCCTTTCTCTGTCGTGTCTTATTGAAAATATAATTTTATACAACGAAGAAGTAACCATAAAGGCCTCCGCACATTGCAGCGATTTTATCGAGCGATAATATCGCTGCGATTTTGCGATATTTATTTCCAGTACATTTAGTATGGGGTCACGCTCGATCCTACACACTGCCGCGATATTATCGCGACCTGACGAAATCTCCTAAGACTACATTCAGTGGTGGGGCGCATGCGTGACGCGAATCGCGGAATCGCTGCAGTGTGTAAGGTGTCGCGAAATCGCTGTCAATAATATCGCTGCAATGTGCGGAGGCCTTTACTCTTTAACAAAATATATGTGAAGCAAATCGACTGCTATTGTACATTATTATACCTACTGTAAAAACGCCTAGGGTAGTTCAGTGGTGATTTTACTG
The DNA here is from genome assembly GCA_963693445.1 of Agonopterix heracliana. Taxonomy (NCBI): domain Eukaryota; kingdom Metazoa; phylum Arthropoda; class Insecta; order Lepidoptera; family Depressariidae; genus Agonopterix; species Agonopterix heracliana. Next base: position 3,670,856 of record OY856334.1, read on the forward strand.
TATGTTGGTCTACATTTTGGTTAATAATAATTATGACAAGTTCTTTTTTTTCATGTTATTTATTGTTTTTCAGATGACATAGTTCGCATCAGTGGTCAAAACTTAAGCATAATTCACGATCCACCCCACCTCATCAAGGGATTGAGAAACAACTTTTTAACAAAGGATATTAAATATAAAGGCAAAATCGCTAAATGGAGTGACATTGTAGAAGTTTACATGACCGATTGCAATCATGCACAAATGAGATTATTACACAAGCTCAATGACGAGCATGTGATTCCGGAGAAAATTAAAAAGATGAAGGTAATTAATACAAAAATTAAATTTATTTTGAACCTCTTAATGTAATATCATAATATAAAATTTTGAGTAACAGTGTTATTAAATTATTTTATTTTATTTCAGGTTAAAAATTGCACTAGAGTTTTCAGCAAAACTGTGGCCGCAACTTTCAGTGCGTTCCGAATTACGCCGATATCGCTGTGAGCGCGATAAATGTCGTTCCGAGTTGACGTGAGCGTGTCCACAATCGAAAACGTGACGTCATTCATGACGTCACTACCGACGCCATCTTGCAATAACAGTGCTCACGGCTCGGGGCCTTATCACTGTGAGCGAGTTGTCAAAAGTGACGTTTGTTATAGTAAATTATTGAGGGAATTTTCAAAAGTGGCGTTTGACAGTTTTGCTGTCATACATTTTTGGTTTGTTTAGGTCTCGATTTAGGTTTCTTTAGTAGTATTGGGTTTGATTATGTTCTAAAAAAGACGAATAAAAGTTAAATAACGATTAGTGATGAAGAAAATAATAGGAATATTTGAATGTTGTGATGTGAACGGTGTGAGCGCGATATTTAGCGTTCCGAATTGATAGAACGCTATCAGCGCTGTCGGCACGCTAACGCAAATGGAACGGTTGTTAGCGCTGTAATCGCTCACAGCACTGTTTTTATGAATCGGAACATACCGTTTGTCGTATACTGCACAATTTTGTAAGTAATTTGTTTATACTATTGTAAGTAAGTAAATACTCACGATTATTTTCCCCAAAGGGGTAGTCAGAGATATTATGGAACCTCAGAACATCCACGTTTCACTAGTAGTTCCGAAACTCTGTCCAGTGTTTATTGTGTATTACAAATAATTATGTTTAATGGTTCGAGTACTAAGGAGAAATAATGTAATATCACGATGTTATTCAGTACTGGTAAAACAGGTCTTTAGCATAGACATATTACTCTAGCGATAGACAAGCTCGTTCAAACAAACAACATGTCACACAAAACAACACAAAATGACACATTGCGGTCTGTCATTGCCATAGTGACGAAGTGAACTCGGAAACATCAATCAGGTGCGTACACCTCATTCAAGTGGAACATGTTGCTTCTATGGAAGGGCAAGTCTATAGCTAGAGTTTAAGTCTATGGTATTTAGTGTTTAAGCATTATGCTCACGACTATATTTCCCGAGGAGGTAGTCAGAGATATTCTGAAACCTCAGAACATCCACGTTTTACCAGTAGTACCGAAACTCTGTCCAGTGTGACGGGGGGTGAGCCCGTCGCCACTTATAAGCATGCAGGTTTCCTCACGATGTTTTCCTTCACCGAAAAGCCAGTGGTATTACAAATCGTACATCAATTCCGAAAAACTCATAGGTACGAGTCGGCCTGGACGGGGATCGAACCATCGCCTCCTGCACGGCAGGCAAGGTTACTCGCCACTGGACCACCACGGCTTTTTTCCTTCCTTTAGTGTTTTTATTTGCAATAATTAGAGTATCCAATAATTAGAAGAGTTACTGATTCAGTGGTCGAAAATAGTTATTAATTAATTATTAATATTATTGTGTTCTTATAAAAAACTTTTTGTTTCAGCTCAATATGCAGACGGGAAAAATGTAAGTCCCAGTTTGAAAAATACGGCAGAAGTTGTATCATTTTTCGACGACCTGTTCGATTCAGTCAATGGGGCAAGCACTTGCAGCAAAAAGTGCAAAGGGAAACCTCTTCGTAAAGCAGTAACTTCGAGCTCCGAACATCATAAATTCTGGCAAGATGCCATTACTGATTTAAGTAATATTCGATACGTAGATAAGAACGGTAAGGAAACATCTGTGCCTTCTTTGAAAAATTGGATAACAACTTTAAAAAGTTATCAGAGGTTGTGGCAATTTTTTGAAAAACAAAATGTTACAATTATGCGTCCGCGCTACTTCAATTCCGATCCTATCGAAAACTTCTTCGGACAAGTGCGGGCGTATAATTTTAGAAATAATGACCCGAATTGCCACACCTTTACCTGCACCTTTAAATCATTGTTGATTACCAGGTTTATTAAATTCCACTCCGAAAGTTATAACTGTGAAGAGGATTCAGGTGAACAGTTATTGAAACTGCAATCTTTGTTTGTTGCAAAAAATGATCAGAATGAATTGAATTTACGTTCACCTGAATCCTCTAGCTTACGGAGATGCGAACCAGAAAGCTTTGTGCAAACTGCGAGACAAGAACGATTAAATGTACACTCTCGGGCTTATGCAGCGGGGTGGGTCATAAGAAAAATTTTACATAAAAATCCATGTGAGCAATGTGCTAAGAATTTAACATCGAGTGAAGAAAACGCAACACACTCATACATTTCTTTTAGAGAATATAAATCTTTAAGAAAAATGAAATTGACCTACCCCTCGGAGCAAGCCGTGAGGCTTTTTTCTACAATAACAGAGGAAGCAAACAAGTACTTGGAAAACCAACCGCATAAGAAAAACATTGCTAAAGAAATAAAAGAATATATAATTTCCAAGTACTTGTTTGACTTCCTCGATTGTCCAACTCACAAAAATATCCTAGAAAGCTTTCTTGGGCTAACTTTACGGTTAACAATTTTTAATTGGTGCAGTGTAATTAATAAAATATTGAAAGGCACAGATATTTCTAGATTAGCCAACAAACACTTGCCCACAATGCAGTTAAAGGCATATAATAAGTATAAAACTAAGCTGAAAAATAAAAAAATTAACAAATAAACTATTATTTTTATTGACAATTAAAAAATAAAAACCCCAATAAGCCAAAAAAGAATGGTATGAAAAGAGTGGAATCCAAAGCCATAAATCAGATTTAAAAAAAACAAATTATTTTTATCCTGTGCTTTGGATAGCATCTAACGTCAATAATATTAAGAAAAAAAAAAGCTGTCAAAATGAAGTACTGAGGTAAATAAGTGTATTTTCGTTGTAGGCGAGATTTCCGTCTGATGCGTAGCATCTCTACTACTTAGTCTGTGGAATGAACGATGATGTAAATTTTGACAGAAGGGAAATTGTTGCCATAATGCGCACTGTGATTTGGATACACGTTTGAAGGAACTTTTATGACCAATATTTTGTAAAACAATGAGTTTCATTTCTTAATGTTTTTAACTTACGCCTTTTTCTCAGAGGGGTAGGCAGAGACCTCAGATTAAAGAGACTATGGGTCTCCACTTTTGTTTGTTCTTAATCTTCAAACGGGATAATTTCTTATTTCAAAGCTGTGATGTGTGATACTAGGTATATATTTGTATAGGTATATTATTTAAAATGAGATTGGGATGAAAATTTATAAATCAGCCTGTCCTCAAATGATGTGTTCATTTTGAAAAGATGTGGAAGCCTTGAAATAAACAAAATATCCGAACGCTTAATGAATGAGAATGAATGAACGAATGAAATAAATCTTCTTTTCTGTCAAATTTAGATCCCCATTGATCTTTTATTGCTAAATTATCCTTTTTCAAGGTAAATAATCGTGAAATACTTACAAAATCATTAATTTCTAGTGTGTTACTATGTGGTTTTGGTGTTAAGTGTTAAAATTCCGATCTTCTTGTGGGATTATTTCCATATTTTGTGAGCGGTGATTTCCTATACCCGCGCCCATATTTCTTTAGTTCTTAGCGGCACAAATGGACAAAGAATAACATTTACACACAATATTCTCGTAGTAAATCTGTTTTAGAAGTGTTAACATTGAGTCTAACGTATTTCCTGATCACTACAAACAATCTCCAAGATCAAATAAAGAAATAAAATGTTGACGATATTTTGGTTAATTTTTGAAAATGTGGTCATCGTTTGATGTCTTTTACTAACCATAAAATAACTCTAGGCATTACTAAAATAGCCTTAATCACGACTATATTTCCCGAGGGGGTAGTTAGAGATCTTCAGAAACCTCAGAACATCCGCGTTTCATTAGTAGTACCGAAACTCTTCCGGGTAGTGAGCCCGTCGCCACTTATAATGGACAGTGGGTACAATACACGCCTCGAAATCGAAGCATGCCGGTCTCCTCACGATGTTTTCCTTCACCGAAAAGCCAGTGGTGTTACAAATTGTACATAAATTCCGAAAAACTCATTGGTACGAGTCTGCCTGGACGGGGATCGAACCATCGCCTCCTGCACAGCAGGCAAGGTTACTGGCTGAACCACCACAACAAATATGAAACCCTCAATAAATTTTAAACTCTTAAATTTCATCTTATGTCAAGTTTAGTCAAACCGCCTTACGCCTTCCGATGTGGTTTTTATGTAACAACTACTACCACCAGAGATAGTAGCCGGGACCAACGGCTTAACGTGCCATCCGAAGCACGGAATCATCTTTTCAGACGATCAGGTGATTCAGCCTGCAATCTCCTAACCAACTGGAGAAAAACGCACAAAGTGACATATCACTAGGTGTCCCCCGTGGGAATCAAAACCACAACCTCCGTGTGAAGAGCCCAATGCTCTTAACCATTAGACCATGGAGGCGGTATTTTTTACAAACCTAAGATCGTGAGGAAACCTACATGCTTGACGAAACAATAATTTGACAAATTTCATGGCTACCTTCAATTTCGAGGCATGACGGGCTCACTCCCCGTCACACTAGACAGAGTTTCGGTACTACTGATGAAACGAGAAAGTTCTGAAGTTTCAGAATATCTCTGACTATCCCCTCGGGGAATATAGTCGTGAGCATATGCTTATGCTATGGCCCTAAGATGACACTAACCAAAATCTTTGCCTTAACTTGCAGGAGTTTAAATAAAAAGTCAAGATAAGCAACCAAGGGGAACCCAAGATGCCGGAGCTGACGGAACTGGACAAGGCCACCGCCTCCATGACGGAGAAGCGCAAGGAGGAGACGGCGTCCTCGGACAGTGATTCTGATGACACCATCCCGGAACTGGAGGATGCTGGTAATTATACATTTGCCTCCTCGGAGATGGATACCCAAAACCGGAAGATCTTAGGTTTCTTCCCCTCAATGGTATTGCCTACTTCATTGACCATGTATTTGAAGGGTGAAAATAGCAAAGTATTGGGGCTAACACAAAAGATTCCATTGGGTCGAAGTGTTGCTGGCCTGCTAGCCCCAAAAACCCACGATATAACAAGATCTCTTTGATTTTTAAACAGCAAAAGTTCAGTATAAGGGTTGAACTACACCACGTAGCACAGCATCACATTTTTCCGTCGCTCCATCCTTTCGTCACTAACGTCATTTGTTTTAAAGCATATAAACATAGATGGAACACGATCGGAGGAGTTGCTTTGTGGGTCTGCTATTGGGCGGTCACGTGCGCGTCGGTTGCCCCATCCCCGGCCTACAGTGGAACTCCAGTGGTGGCTCAGGATATTGTTCTTTTATAAGATCGACCCTTGAAGTCACCAAAATATCAATATACAACCGTACAACGTCAAGCACTTTTGCTATAAAAACTCGACATTGGCAAAATCATCATTAACCAAAGATGGCTGCCATATTTTTAAAAATAGAATAGAACGCGATCGCACGCGGCGTGCTGTTCCGTGCTGTTCCGTTCCGTCTATCTTATATGCTCTAGCAAATGACGTCCCTGAGTGACAGAAAAGGATGGAGCGACGGAAAAATGCGATGCCGTGCTTCCTGATGTAGTTCAACCCCAAATGGCACGAATTTAGGGGGGGCATATTTCCCACCTCTAAAGTTTGTGGGGTGGGTGACGAACACTCCGTTTTGAGAAAAAATGGTGTACCCATTTTACTGAACAACTTTCCATTAGAAACCTATAGGAAAATAACAGTTTTTTTTTTCAAATGCAAAACGTTTGATCAACCTTGCATTTAGTATGGAAAGTAAAAAAAAAACGTATCAACAATCACCCCTTAAAGTATGTAACTTTTTAACCTAACACCATGTGTTGCAAGCTTTACAATACAAAGCAATTTCTTACCTACCTTTCTGATATACCTTGATCTCTGCAGGAGCCCCAGGTGCCGGTGGTATCACCAACCCCATCGCTGGCATCGACATCGTCTCCAAAGCCAAACAGTCGCGCGGTGAGAAGAAAGCACGCAAGATCATGAGCAAACTTGGTCTTAAGCCTGTAAGTAACTTAGTTTAGGTGTCTTTTGCAGCATGTATTGGAAAAACCCAGGCGTTTTTTTTGTGTACTTCTTCATGCTGTTAATTTATTACTGTATGACAATTTGAAGCACTACCTAGGGGTAGGGTAAGTAGGCTTAAGGGCCTATGTCGAAAAATAATTGAAGCGAAATGGGCATGTGATAGCTTATATTACTGCCTGATGCGAGAGAAAGAGATGGGGCGGCGCGCGAAACTGGACCGACGCAAGCGTAACACAGACTTTTTTTAAATTGTGATTGTACTATTTATGTAAGTTCAATTCTGCTCCAATCAAACTTTATAAAATATCATTCTCTTTTTTATAAATCAAGTCTTGTGTTTCTACTATTCACCGTTTAGCAGTTCCAAGCGTTTACTAATAAAGACGGAGGCTACTTTGGCTTATTTTTCTATCCAGAAAATGTGTGTTAATCTTGGTTTGACTCCAATCAAAACTTCAATTATATGTTCAATTTACACATATCCGCAAATCATACTCCTGCTGTTAGGACTTCATGATATATGACGCTTTGAAGAATCCTATTTTTTTCACATATCCTCTTTAAAAATAAGACTAAGATGAACCCCTAATCCTTTTAACCTTAGGTAAGATCAGCAGCTACAAAAATTGCTAAGAAAAAGTAGCAAAAATATAAAAATGATGATTTGTGTCATAAAAAAGTAACTTGAGTAATAACAATCTAGACCTTCCCACCCCCATGTGAAAAATAAGACTTGTATAGACCCAATAACGCCCCCCAGCCAAGATGTCTTATGTAATAAATTAACAGTCCCATGTCAATTGACATGACGTGTGTTAAGGTGGTTGGAGAGCTGTCAATTTCATAAAAAACGTTGTTGTATAACACTCGTAGACGGTGTTAATAAAAATAATGTTTTCTATATGGAAAAATAGCTTAGAAAATCTAGTTTTGCGCATATCAAATAATATTTACAATTTGTAATATAATTACGAAGATATAAGGGTTTGAAATTTTGTATGAATAATTTCAAAGCGTGATATCTTCGTAATAATATTATAAATTGTAAATATTATTTGATATGCGCAAACTAGATTTTCTAAGCTATTTTTCCATATATAAAACATTACTTTTATTAACACCGTCTACGAGTGTTATACGACAACGTTTTGTATGGATGGAAACCACCTTAAGCATTACCATTTCATGATTTAAAAATGTATACAACGGAACTGGGAAGGAGATGGTATTGTATTTCTCATAAACTAATAAAACCTAATAGACTTCTAACTAATGTAGGGCTACAATGTTTTGAAATTAATCATATTATAATTAATAAATAATGTCATATTCTCAAAATGGCCTATTCATAAAATATCCTAATGTGTATCTCTGATCCCCTAAGGCTGTGTTTCCACCAGAGATGTGCGAGGTAGCGAGGCGGCAAAAATCTGCCAATAAGAGTGCTTCAATTTCCCAATGACGTGATCGAGCGAGCGCGCCATTGGCGGATGGTTTCCTCGCTCACCGCCTCGCTACCTCGCACATCTCTGGTGGAAAGGCAGCTTTATCAGGAGGCACAGCAGTGCTCCTACCTAAATGATATTTTAGTAGATAGATCTTTCAAAGAAAAGCATGTGTGTTTAGCTGTCTGTTAGGTTATATTTGTGTTGGTATTTCTGGGCAATAGGGTATTTGACAAATCTAACAATAGTATATGTAGTAGCGGTGGATGTAGTTTCTGGTTTCAAAAATAATTGATGATAACCGTATTTGAAAAAATGTCAAGTACCCTATTGAATTTCAGATCATTACCAACAAGTCACCAATACTTCTGTACGTAGAAGACAAAATTATCGAGAAATCATTATCACTTGCTAATATCATAGTCGATTATGAAGATATTGATGCGTATACAGTTAAATATGGAAAAATAATTAAAGAAATTAAGGATACCAATAATAACATAGAAGATGTAACAATTTCTAGAAGTAAGCGGCCAATGAAGCCTTGGATAACAGTAGGCTTAGTACAATGTATGCGAAAGAGGGACAGATTGCACATGAAAGCTAAATCTAAACCTTACGATGAAACACTTAAAGTCCAATACAAGAAGTACAGAAATTACTGTAATAAAATTACTAAAACACAGAAAATTCTGTACTATGAAATGCAGCTGGAGAAATGTAGAGGAAATGTTGAAGCAACTTGGGACGTGCTTAGAGAATATTGTGATTTAAATGATATTGATACTGCGATGGAGTCGTATGAGGTAAACTTGTTTGGTCAATTTTGATCATAAAAAATTCACAAAATGAGATATAAAATGGTGAATACAGCTGGAAGTTTTAGTCTAGAAATGTCTTATCTTAGCATGTAACAAGAAAAAAGTTTTGAATTTTCCAATCAGTGTTGTAAACTCTACGACTAGTAGGCATAGAGCTTTCGTTAGGGGCAGCCATTACAAGATCAATCCAGCATAGGTAGCATGACAACGTGATATAGCGCTATCACACCTTCGCTCTCTTTCTATTTGCGCGCGAACGAAGGAGATAAAAGATGTGATACAGCCGTATCATGTGTCGCATGCTACGTGTGCAGTTCACATGGATCACAATCGTTGATATTGTTCCAGACTGATTATGTAGTGTGTTGGATTGATGAATGACAAAGGATCACAAATTTCCTATGATTTAGGACACTATAGTTTCACTAGTCTAATCACAATGAACAATAATAGCTTTATTAAACCTAAACAATCTATTCCAGGTGCAAGGAGTAAACCGAGTGACGATCCGCAAGTCAAAGAACATTCTGTTTGTTATAAACTCACCGGACGTGTACAAGAACCCTCACTCGGACACTTACATCGTGTTCGGAGAGGCCAAGATCGAGGATCTCTCGCAGCAGGCCACCATGGCGGCCGCGGAGAGGTTCAAGGCACCGGAGAGCGCTGCGGCTGGCAACGACTCCGCTGCTGCTGGCACGGTGAGTTTCAGACGTTGCAGGACCGGTTATTGTAGAAATCCTTGTTGTGGAAAACGTGCCGATACCAAGCAACGCTAGTGTTGACGAAGGGCTTCGTTACTTCTTAAAGTAACTGCTTCCCAGTGCTATATTTGTCAATTCCAGGAAATACAATGAACTTATCTATCTTCCTTCCTTCTCTTACAGACGGTGGCACCCATAGCCGAGGAGGAGGACGAGGAAGGTGTGGACGAGTCCGGCGTCGACGAGAAGGACGTAGAGATAGTGATGTCGCAGGCCAACGTGTCGCGCGCGCGCGCAGTCAGGGCACTGCGCAACAACCAGTCGGACATCGTCAACGCTATCATGGTGAGTGTGTTAGTCCGGCGTGGTGTTGAGTGAACGAGTCCGGAGTGGTGTTGAGTGAACGAGTCTGGAGTGGTGTTGAGTGAACGAGTCCGGAGTGTTGTTGAGTGAATGAGTCCGGCGTGGTCTTGAGTGAACGAGTCCGGAGTGTTGTTGAGTGAACGAGTCCGGAGTCGGAGTGTTGTTGAGTGAACGAGTCCGGAGTGTTGTTGAGTGAACGAGTCCGGAGTGTTGTTGAGTGAACGAATCCGGAGTGTTGTTGAGTGAACTAGTCCGGAGTGTTGTAGAGTGAACGAGTCTGGAGTGTTGTTGAGTGAACGAGTCTGGAGTGTTGTTGAGTGAACGAGTCCGGAGTGTTGTTGAGTGAACGAGTCCGGAGTGTTGTTGAGTGAACGAGTCCGGAGTGTTGTTGAGTGTACGAGTCCGGAGTGTTGTTGAGTGAACGAGTCCGGCGTGGTGTTGAGTGAACGAGTCCGGAGAGTTGTTGAGTGAACGAGTCCGGAGTGTTGTTGAGTGAACGAGTCCGGCGTGGTGTTGAGTGAAGAGTCCGGAGTGTTGTTGAGTGAACGAGTCTGGAGTGGTGTTGAGTGAACGAGTCCGGAGTGTTGTTGAGTGAATGAGTCCGGCGTGGTCTTGAGTGAACGAGTCCGGAGTGTTGTTGAGTGAACGAGTCCGGAGTCGGAGTGTTGTTGAGTGAACGAGTCCGGAGTGTTGTTGAGTGAACGAGTCCGGAGTGTTGTTGAGTGAACGAATCCGGAGTGTTGTTGAGTGAACTAGTCCGGAGTGTTGTAGAGTGAACGAGTCTGGAGTGTTGTTGAGTGAACGAGTCTGGAGTGTTGTTGAGTGAACGAGTCCGGAGTGTTGTTGAGTGAACGAGTCCGGAGTGTTGTTGAGTGAACGAGTCCGGAGTGTTGTTGAGTGAACGAGTCCGGAGTGTTGTTGAGTGAACGAGTCCGGAGTGTTGTTGAGTGAACGAGTCCGGCGTGGTGTTGAGTGAACGAGTCCGGAGAGTTGTTGAGTGAACGAGTCCGGAGTGTTGTTGAGTGAACGAGTCCGGCGTGGTGTTGAGTGAACGAGTCCTGAGTGTTGTTGAGTGAACTAGTTTGATTACTGAATTAAAAAAATCTGAAATGAACCTAATGAGCTATTTTTCTTTCTTCAATGCTTTTATAAGTTTTTACATGTATACCTGTCAGACATCGCGACAACTTATAAATATAGATACCACTTTCTGGAAGTTTCAAACCTGTAAAAGTCTTGTATAAAAAAAAACTTTTAGGCTTTTATAGTAAACTAGTGTTGCACTCTTTTATTAAAAATTGTCTTGATAAAAATATATCTTTAATATCGTGACGCGGACACCACTGAGCGGAGCTTCTCTCTGTCTTGCGCAAGTTATTTTTGTGGTGTGATTTTTAATATTAATATAAAAATATCTAACAGTATATTTGTTTGTATTGCAGGAGCTGACTATGTAAGGAGCCTGTAGTCACAACTCGTCCTAGATTTAAGTCAGTGTCAACTATCAACGCGTCGGGGCACACAACACAACAACTGTGAACCTGACGTCCCGAGCATTTAATTATAAGTAACCAACATTATGTAGTATTCCCTACAAACTTACTGTCGCTGCTAAGCTCAAAACAATGATACTGTTAAATGCTAACACTGTGGAATTCTATACAATTATGACTCAACGTGTGAGTCGTGCGCACTGAGGACCATTTGTCGCAGACCTACGACGTAGGTCGTCAGCAGTTTTAATGTATCTAGCTTAGATTATCAAGATAGACAGTCAAAGCTACGAAAGCGTCGAAAAAAATAGGAACTAGTACTGGTTCCAAAACCCTATACATATACACGCACACATGCATAATTAGTATGGCGCCTCACGCACACCAACCTAAGAAAGTTAGCCCCTTTTGTTTTATACGGAACAAGTGTGAGGCTCATTCTAGACATATACTTTTTCTAAGGTATCTAGTTATTAACTTTTGTGATTGGTTTTAGATATCTTATAAAAAGCAAATGGTTTTTTGTACGAACCTGTGTTAGGTCTGTATTCAGAAATAATCTCTCTTTTCACCCAACTACGGCGAAGTAAAAAGGAGGTATTTGATTTTGACCGGTATGTCAAAAGTCAATGTATTATCACAGAACAAGAGATGCATGTTGTCTGGCGGAGTACTGGCGCGTGCGTATCGGCGCGTTAGGCTTGCACGTGGCTCCGCCATTTTGTGAACTCTAACCTAACCTAACCTTAAAACAATCACTTGTGATTATAAACTACTTACATTGGCAAAACTGCCACTCTAGACTTAATTAATACTACTGGTCATTTTCTTACGTATAATCTTCACATAACAAGATGTTGGCTGAATTTATTGTGATAACACATCGGATGCTACTAAATAAAATATTGAATTGGAAGTTGCAAGTTAGACCACAAGCGGTTGTATTCACATTTGAGTTTGCCACGAGGCCCGCCACCTCTTCTCAACTGTGTTTTTGGTCAAGGGGCAATCCTTCAGTTTGCAATAAATACTCCCTCAAACATTGACATTGGTAGAAATGTGCTAACACACAAGCAAAAGTCCATTAATTATAAAAAAAGTAAGATATGTTAATTGTAAATGGCGCTTTAAATTGTGACGCGTCCCAGCTGTCATGCTCGTAGCATTGCTTGACGCGGACTATTGGAAAAAGACCCAATTGGGTCATTTTCGAGTCTGTGTGCGATAGTAACATAAATCTGCGTTTATTTCTCAAAATAAAACTGATAAAAACAATTTAAACAAATGTTTTGTATTAAAAACTTGTTTTGTAAACAGTATAGGAAATATTGTACGGAATACTACACAATATTGTTAAATAACAAACGTGAATCCAAAGTGAGCCCTTTATTTCAATGGCTAAGGTTCGAATTGAAGGATACGGGAATGTATATAGGATTATTTACTTCATACACAATAAAATTATGATAATACTATGTTTTTGTTTTATTTGGACTTTATGACAAACAAAAATGCGTATTCACGCCGTTTTCTGACAGGGGTAGGCAGGGACTGGCCTGCCAAGACATTCTCTTTCTAATCAAAGAAATTAATTGGCTTTAATGAACATAAAAGAAAAGACTTTGAATGATAGATAGAACAGTGTAATTAGAGAAAAATTTGGACTGAAAGAGGATATAGTGACAAGGATTGAAAAGGGAATGCTGAGATGGTTTGGTCATGTGGAAAGGATGAGTGATAGTAGAATGACGTATGAAATATATAAAGCAAGAGTGAATGGAAAAGTCGAAAGGGGTCGCCCTAGACGTACGTATGCAGACCAAATTGGCAGCATACTTAAGAAAGGCCAGATCAAATATACCCGAAACCGACGAGCGTGTATGAAACGACATATGACCATAGACAAGCTACTATTATAGTGAGAGAGGCAAATCAGTCAGGATCGTAGCCGATGGCGATCAATTGTCTCTGCCTACCCCAATGGGACACAGGCGTGAGTATATGTATGTAAAAGATTATGTTAACCTTTTTGATAATATTGCGAAGCTTTTGATCCTTTGTAAACTATACAAAGCGGTGATCTCAAATATGATGCAAAGACAATTAGATATCCGTTTTGTATTATAAGTGATAATACTATAAAATAAACGTTCTTAGAAGAGATCAACCGTCGAATCCAACTCGGCTGGGCAACGTTCGGGAAGCTATGTTGTATCTTCACGTCCCAAATACCGCAGTCTTAAAACGAAAGTGTTCGACCAGTGTTAGTAAGTTTGTAAGCGTCAGCGCACACCTAGCGGAGAACTGTTCGAGCAGTAGGTGTGCGCTGACCCTTACTTACATGTGATGACATATGGAACCAGTATGTATAATGTACTCTTTGTATGGAACATAGACGTGGTCGCTCACTCAAGCAAGGCCTCATAAAAAGGCTGAAAGTCACCCAAAGGGCAATGGAGAGGGCTATGCTCGCGGGATTTCCCTGCGAGAAGAACCATAGTAGCTTTCATAAGCTAAAGTGGCAGTGGGACATTGCTCGCAGAACCGGAAAGTGCAGCGTGGAACCCGTTGGATGAGGGCAGTGCAGACCGGTCGTTGTGGCGATCCTTGGGCTTACGTCCAGCAGTGGACGTCCATCGATACATATTAATCTATGGTCCGTCGGCTAAGATGATGAGAAGAAATTGACAGTGTTGCCAGCCGGATCTTGTCAAAAGTAACCGGAATTCGATTAAAAAGTAACCTTTTGGTGTGAAAAGTAACCTTTCATATTTTTTTCCAGTAATAAGGTGTTAAAAGTTGATCGACAGGTGTTGGTTCCATTGACTTTCAGAAATGTAAAACATTCGGTAGCGTTTTCCATTTCAAGTTGCATTTTCATCCGATTGATTGATCGAGCGATCATTCGTGATTTGGTACCTAAGTAGGTATACATTAGTGCGAGAGAAAAAAAACGGAGAAAAACGTGTTTTTAGGAGTCGCACTCACTACGTTACGAACGTTTTGCGTTATAAAACAATGCAAAAAATATGAAAAAGTATTCCGTTTCATGGAAAAATATGATTGATTATACAAATTCCGAAAAGTCACCTAAAAGTAACCTTTTGAATCGTGTAACCTAAAAGTAACCTGACAGGGCTAAAAATCACCTAAAAGGTTACAAAAGTAACCTTCTGGCACAGATTAGATAATACTATACAGTACAGATGCCCAACGTCAAACAATGGAACGCGACTGCCGTAACTCGGGCAACTGTTCGGGCACATTTTCTCAGTAGCGGACAACCGTATTTACTAACGCCATCTAGTGATCCATGAAGTTCGTGTAACGTGTTCGTTTTGTCCGCACCAAGCCCACACCTTTAGTAGTAAAGCGTTATTCCAATAGATGGCGGTAGTGTTGAGCGAGTGAATGAGAAATGGCGCGGAAATCGTGTAATATATCGGTACCGGCCGGGGCGGACTCCGGGGTGCGCCGGCACATCGCTGTCATTGCGCCAGGGCACTCTGTACATACCTACCTATGGCTAGAGTATATTGTTTCGGAAGCAAGTTGAGCTTACGTAAAAATTGTATCGATTTGCGTTGCGCCTGCAAGTATTATAATTCTTTCTTTCCACTCCTAGTCCAATCATTTTAGGGTTTGACCGTAATTTTAATAATTTCATCTATCGCTGAAACATTGCAGTGTGATAAAGTAAAGTAGGTACCTATACAGATTACGATTGACAAAAACGGGGACAAAGAAAAATAACCTATTTGTTGGTTATTGGTTTGTCCCCGCCTGCAATACCTACCTAATAAGTAATAACATTCAAATTGTATTAATTTGCCCAATCAAAGTTATTATAGCTGATTTAAGGAGCTTGTTTTTATCTTTTCAGTTAATAGTTTTTTATGCAGTCGGGTTTTTTGTTTTTCTAAATAATTTAGTTTATTTCATACTTTTTAGTCTTGTGTCAAAATGGTTGCATAAAAATACTATAATATATATATAATTGGAATCTGCTCTTCACCAGCTTTCATTTGATACCCATATTGTATTTTTTTACGAAAAAAATTGGATTCTCCCCCCTCTCTTTTTTAATTCGCATACGCCATATTAAAATAATGTACCCTATGTCACTCTCACGATTTTTACGAATGTAACGACACCTCATATGTTATAATCCATCAAGCTGTTTAGGCTGTAGGGCGTGCCAAAGAAATAGACATACAAACATACATACATACATACATACATACATACATACATACGCTCGAAAAACATAACCCTCCTTCTGTCGCAGTCGGGTAAAAATAATCTAGGACCGAAAAAAAAACTAGGTGATTTGTCAACCGTAATCAGGAGTGCGATTTTTGAATGTCATACGTCGAACTCAGCAGTATCAAATGTCAAAATTACTATGAAGATATGCATCTTTCTACTGCTGATTTGACTTTCAAAAATCATACTTCAGGAGTGAGATTTTTGAAACTCAAATCAGCAGTGGAAAGATGCATATCTCCATAGAAATTTTGACATTTTCAACTGCTGAATTCATCGAATGAGATTCAAAAATCGCACTCTATGGAGTGGATCTCATCAATTCTTGATTTTATTAAAAGAATGACCATTAGGTAGGTAAGTACTCATAAATAACATAAGTACAATATTTTATTCGGCGCTTACGGTGCGGTGTGAACCTGGCGTCCGCACAAAGCGGCAACGTCGCGTCGTCAAAGGCGAAGCCGTGGTCAACAAACAAATGTGATTTCGGTGTGCGTCAGAACCGCGGGTGTACTCCACCTATTACGAAGTAATCTATATAAATAAAATGTACCTGTTGTGTACCTCTGTGTACCTTTCTTAAAATTCTGTGTATCTAACCATGAAAGGAGATATGCATAAAATAAGGTACACCCGCCACCCTGTCGTCAGGATGGCGGGTGTACCGATAAACGATAAACAAACTTCAACAAACTATTTACTACCATTTGGTACCTATTATGTACCTGTAGAAAAATGCATCTGTCAGAAAAAATTGTTAACCTAACCGAGTATATTAATAAAAAAAATCGGATACTTTAATAAGGCTTAAATGACTACTTATAACGTTCTTTCGTGTTTCAAACGACGATTAATCATATTATAACATACATTCATAACATAATAATAAACCCAAAATAAAACAATACTTAAAAATCAACATTACATAAGTTTTAATTGAAAATAAAAATAAAAACTTCTTTAACTCATAACATAACATTTTATTTCTGACCATATACAATACAACGCAATGAGCGATCATTTGTCGGGCTTCGTGTTATAGTACTGTCGGTTAGTTATTATTGTATGGTGCAAAATTACTAACATAAAAACTTAAGTCTTACAGATCACAAGTCACAACACAACCCGCAGTAACGAACAAAAAATTTTTAACAAAAAATTTAAACCGACTTCTAAACTACAAAGGTAAAAATAATAATATTGTAGTCGTTGACTTTTACATTCGCATCTATAAGAACATTAATTTGTCTTATCGGCATCGGTGTGAAGCTGGTACGATTCGCGGGCTTGCAGTAATTTTTTGGCTTGGCTTGGCTTGACACCGACTCCAATAAAACAAATTAATGTTCTTATAGATGCGACTGTAAAAGTCAACGACTGCAATATTATAATTTTTACCTTTTTAGTTTTGATGTCAGTTTTAATTTTTTGTTAAAAAAATTGTATTTCAAAATTTTTTGTGTTGAAATCTAGGTGAAATACATTAGCTCTACACCTCACTCGATTTAAAAAAAATCCAATCCATCTTTCGTACAACATTTCTGTTTTTGGGTTACTGTTATCTTTATGCCATATTTCGATTCAAAAGATGCAAAAATGAGCGAGTTAATGAGGCGGGCATACAGACACACAGACAGACAGAATGGACGAAAGTATAAGGGTTTCTTGTTTGACTACGGAATCCTAAAAACGACGAACATTACCGACCGCCGCTATGATCAATTAAATCTATGTGTTTCGGTACCACAGACTCTTGTGTTCGGTACCTATATCCATGAAGTTTAACTATAAAGTTATTATACGTTTAAACACAACAGTATGACCAAGAAGCAGTACAACAGTATCGCTATCTCATACGCGGTTACACTGATCTGATGTTCCGTCTACCAATATAGTAATTTAAAAAAAATCTTAGTCTATGGTGTGCGTGCTGTCGCACCGTCGCGGGGTACATAGTCATAGAGCCCACAACGGATTTGGGCCTAAACGTACAGGACAGCTGGATTCATTCTAGGTCGAAAGAACACTCCAAAGTACATCATATAGCCTCGGTCTTACGACTCAAACCGGTCACTGAAATTTTTTACAGCGGTCAGACAATCGCGAAAAAATGGGGTCTGGGCCTAAACATATAGGAATCAAACCGAATGCATTTTAAGAAAGGGACTACTTAGGACAACAACTCTGCATATTTACTTTTTCTCAAATCGGTCACCGTTCAAAATCAGACCGGGGTTGAAAATCGAAAAAATCGGGTCCTGGGCCTAAACATATAGGAATTGTGAAATCAACTTGGATCGATAGAACACACTTTCCCCGTCACGGAAAACCCGGTCTTACAAGGCGGATAGGTCACCTTTCCAGAATCAGACCACTTTTATAAGATACCAAAAATGTATTGCAACATTTTTCATGAACAATCTGGCGAACTGTTGGTTAAGCAATAGTTGTAAAGTTTATGAAATCTGGTTCAAACACAAATTTATGATAAATTATGAACTATAAAGACCATTAAAATTACAATTATTATTGCAATTAAAAATAGAAACAAACAGATATCTCGACAACTGTTAGTGATAGAAAAAAATTGTAGAAAATTTTATGTTCTAAAAGTTTGTGATAGATTTTATCGTGATTTGATGCATTGAAAACGTGATATTAGCAAAAACTTAATAATTAAAATAATAACAGACAAATATCTCAACAACGGTTGACGATAGAAAAAAATTGTTCGTATTAAAATTGTAGATAATGTTATGTTCTACGGGTTTTGTTACTGCTATGTTCACGATTTGATGTATAGGAAACGAAATATTTGCAAAAACTAATTAATTAAATAAAAACAAACAGATATCTCTACAACGGCTGATGAAAGATCAAATTAGTGTAGAATAAAATTGTAGCAAATAAAATTATCTATAAATTGTGTAATGACTTTTTTCGCCATTTGATACGTAGGAAACGAAATATTTGCAAAAACTATTTAATTAAAATAATAATAAATTGATATCTCGACAACTACCGTCGTCAACCGTTGTTGAGATATTTGTCTGTTATTATTTTAATTATTAAGTTTTTGCTAATATCACGTTTTCAATGCATCAAATCACGATAAAATCTATCACAAACTTTTAGAACATAAAATTTTCTACAATTTTTTTCTATCACTAACAGTTGTCGAGATATCTGTTTGTTTCTATTTTTAATTGCAATAATAATTGTAATTTTAATGGTCTTTATAGTTCATAATTTATCATAAATTTGTGTTTGAACCAGATTTCATAAACTTTACAACTATTGCTTAACCAACAGTTCGCCAGATTGTTCATGAAAAATGTTGCAATACATTTTTGGTATCTTATAAAAGTGGTCTGATTCTGGAAAGGTGACCTATCCGCCTTGTAAGACCGGGTTTTCCGTGACGGGGAAAGTGTGTTCTATCGATCCAAGTTGATTTCACAATTCCTATTTATGTTTAGGCCCAGGACCCGATTTTTTCGATTTTCAACCCCGGTCTGATTTTGAACGGTGACCGATTTGAGAAAAAGTAAATATGCAGAGTTGTTGTCCTAAGTAGTCCCTTTCTTAAAATGCATTCGGTTTGATTCCTATATGTTTAGGCCCAGACCCCATTTTTTCGCGATTGTCTGACCGCTGTAAAAAATTTCAGTGACCGGTTTGAGTCGTAAGACCGAGGCTATATGATGTACTTTGGAGTGTTCTTTCGACCTAGAATGAATCCAGCTGTCCTGTACGTTTAGACCCAAATCCGTTGTGGGCTCTAGGACTAACATAATGACGGCGGGTTGCAGGACCTGCGCCTAGAACTGGTGCATCTGTGTGAGTGTAGGCCCAGAACAAACGAAATTGTAGGACCTTGCATGCTTCACATCTTTCTAGTGTAACATTACGTCCGTCTTTTTTACATATTTGTTATTTTGTCGATTTTTTTAACAAGCGCTGAATCTATTTCGTGGGACCACCTCGGAAGTATGACCTACCAAACAAAATAAGAATCATCAAAATCAATTCACAATTGGCGGAGTAATCGCGTAACAAACATTAAAAAAAAATCATACGGGTCGAATTGAGAAACTGATCCTCTTGTTGAAGTCGGTTAAAAATAGTAGATTACACACCGAGGACAGGAAAGTAAGGAAAGTCTCAGATTTCATGTATAGGTGTAGAGGTTAGTGTACTATTTTTCTCCTCGACGGAGGTGGAAAGCGACGACTTCGTTGAGCGCAGTGGGACGACAATTGACGCTTTCCGTCCGGAGGGGAGAAAAAAAAATGTACAAGATTTTTAAATTTCGAGATTAAAATTTTTTTCTATACTGTCATGTTTTTCAACTGAGCTCAATACCCATACGTAATAGTAAGAATGTCTAAAGTTGCCATACAAAGCTATAAGACCAGATGAAAAAGTCAACTTTGATCGGTCTTATAGCTTTGTATGGCAACTTTAGGTTAGGTAATAACTAAACGGCAATCGGTAATCTTTTAGGTAATTAAAATGTCCCGTGGCTATAGTACTATAACACTAAGCCCGATAAATGATCGCTCATTGCGTTGTATTGTATATGGTCAGAAATAAAATGTGATGTTATGAGTTAAAGAAGTTTTATTCTTATTTTCAATTAAAACTTATGTAATGTTGATTTTTAAGTATTGTTTTATTTTGGGTTTATTATTATGTTATGAATGTATGTTATAAATGTTATAATATGATTAATTGTCATTTGAAACACGAAAGAACGTTATAAGCAGTCATTTATGCATTTTTCTACAGGTACACAATAGGTACCAAATGGTAGTAAATAGTTTGTTGAAGTTTGTTTATCGTTTATCGGTACTCCCGCCATCCTGACGTCAGGGTGGCGGGTGTACCTTATTTTATGCATAGCTTCTTTCATGGTTAGGTACATAGAATTTTAAGAAAGGTACACAGAGGTACACAGCAGGTACCTTTTATTTATATAGATTACTTCGCAATAGGTGGAGTACACCCGCGGTTCTGACGCACACGATTTGCGGCTTTCTTATTTACTGCCCGAGGTTAGTATACTATTTTTCTCCTCGACAACGCAAAGTATGTATTGATGTGGTAGTGCCATCTATCAGCACGCAGAATAAACACTACAAAGTCGTCAATCATATCAATTCACAACGATCCACGTGATACCAATTATTGCCGCCAGAGGGTAGGATGAGAACAAATTTTAATTTAATAAAAAATGTGAATTTGATGAACAAAGTCATTGCTTGATTTTCCGAGACTCATGAGATTTTTTTGTAGTCAGATCATGTATTTTTAGTATACAATTTTCACTTTTACGTAAACATTAATTACAAATCGATACCATAACGCCATCTATTGCCATTGTTTTGAACTGAAATTTCACTTGTATGGGATAGG
Organism: Agonopterix heracliana; assembly: GCA_963693445.1. Lineage (NCBI taxonomy): Eukaryota > Metazoa > Arthropoda > Insecta > Lepidoptera > Depressariidae > Agonopterix > Agonopterix heracliana. The sequence goes on from OY856334.1 coordinate 3,691,796, forward strand.
ACACCATGCTTCTGGCAACACTGGAAATTGATTCTTGATGGTTGCAAGGATTCCTGTGCACAACGCCATCTGTCATCAGATCATTGAAACTAAAAATTATAAACATCAATAAAATTTCGACAGATGGCAGCACAGAGCTCGACACAATGCGCTTATTTTGCACGAACTAAGCTAAACCTAAAATCAAAGAAAGAAAAGCAGGACATACATTAGAAAGGTCATAATTATCATCAAGTGCATTTTACGATAAACGAAAACAGAACAATTGTCAATGTCAAATCAAATAATGCAGCCAGCTTGCTTGCTTGCTTGCTTCCGATTTATTGAATTTTTAGTTATTTTCGATGATTCTGTGTATTTTTACTAAGCTGAACAGTAAAACATACAATATTGTATAATTTTCTTCGTATAGTGGACCACTACAGTGCTTGTGCGATATAAAAATCTAACCAACCGGTAACCTAAAATAACACTACAATAAAAGTGAAAAATGACTGAAACATCGTGTTATATCCTCGATAATGGAGCCTACTCGGCCAAGGTCGGCTTCTCCTCGATGGAACCCAAGGTCGTACCAAACTGCATAATGAAAGCGAAGTCGGAAAGACGGCGCCCATTCATCGGCTCCCAAATAGACGAATGCCGCGACGCGTCTGGTCTTTTCTACATCCTACCATTCCAAAAAGGCTTCCTAATCAACTGGGACACGCAAAAAACCGTCTGGGACTACATTTTCAGCAAAGAATGCTGCCCGGTAAACTTCAACGAGACACCATTAATTTTAACCGAACCATTATTCAACTTTTCTTCAATACAAGAAGCTATGACGGAGATTTTTTTCGAAGAATATGAATGTCAATCTTTACTAAGAATAAATCCGACGGATTTAGCTGAATATTGTTATAGGAAAACTCATAATAATGATTGTACGGTCGTCGTTGATTCCGGTTACAGTTATACGTATATAGTTCCTTATATAAAAGGTAAAAAGTACCGGGAGGGTATAAGACGGATAGATGTCGGTGGTAAGGTGCTGACGAACCATTTGAAGGAGATTGTGTCATACCGTCAACTCAATGTTATGGACGAGACATATGTTATCAATCAGGCGAAGGAAGACTCTTGTTTTGTATCACAGAACTTTATGCAGGACATGGAGATTGCGAGGAAAAGAGGTTTGTATTCATTTTCAATCAGTTCTTAATGTTTTAAGGCCACAGAACGCTTAACACTTTCGCTGCTGACGACCTACGGCGTAGGTCGGCGACAAATGGGCCGCAGTGCTAAAGAACCCACTTAACGAGTCAGTTATATTGCATTCCGGCTGTGCTTATGTCACCGACAACCTTACGCCTGCGCGGGTGACCCACGAGATGAGCCAGTTTCTCGTTTACGACTGTGCGCACGACCTACGTGGCAGGTCAAGTATCGCCTGTGCTCATGACCTACAGAGTGAGTCACCCAAACCTTACGCCTGTGCGGGCCGACCCACGAGGTGAGCTACTTTGGTTGTTTTACGTTACGACTGTGCACGACCTACAAGGGGCGTCAGTTTTAGCACTGCACGAGGATCGTGAACTGCCTTTTATTTTATGGAACCCCACATCTTGAATGAGTACACTGAAGTCACACTTATTATAGCCTCAGGCAATTTGTTCCATTCGCAAACTATACATTTGGCAATAGTAGATTACACACAGAGGGCAGGAAAGTAAGAAAGGTCTCAGATCTAATATAACTGTTGACAGAGGTTAGCAAACATGTGATCTGAGGCTTCTTTAGCCGCAAAGCCGCAACTTCGTTTAGCGCAGCAGGACGAAAATTGATGCTTTCCGTCCGGAGGGGAGAAAAATTTTTTTCCTGGGGTTGCTTGTACACAACGAGCCATCAATTTTAAGGGAGTGGCCTTTGAGATTGTCGTTCTGGTTCATCCTGTATACATGTTCAATTTCTTGGACATCATAACGTCCATAAAGTGTCTTGTAGGTCTCTATGAGGTCACGACGTTGTCACCGTTGTTTAATAGTGTCTAAACGTCTCTCATATCTTTTGTTGGATTTGAAAATTTAATGAAAAATATTTTTTCACAGGCTCAGCGAACACAATTGTTAAAGACTACGTCCTACCCGACTACACAACAATCCGCCGCGGCTACCTCCGAGACATCGTCAAACCGGACGAAGACCTCGAACAACAAACCCTACGAATGTGCAACGAACGATTCTCCATCCCGGAACTACTATTCCACCCGTCCGACGTAGGAATCCAACAAATGGGTATCCCAGAAGCCGTTATGGATTGTATTAATTCGTGTCCTGAAGAAAATATTGAGAATTTACATGAGAATATAGTCCTATATGGTGGTTGTACGCTATTTCCTGGATTCAGAGATCGGGTTTATAACGAAGTACGAGCATTAGCTTTAGATCATTACGATGTCAACGTAACTTTACCTGATAACCCTATAACGTATGCTTGGGAAGGTGGGAAGTGTCTTTTTAGAGATCCAGACTTTTATTCGTTCTGTATGACCAGGGAAGAATATGAGGAAGAAGGGAAAGCGTTGGCATTTGAGAGGTTTGACATTTAACGGCGAAAACGAGCGAGACGGTCTTCTGAGTAGATCGCTGCGGCTCGGTAAAAATGTTTGTTTGTTTTGGAGATTGTTTTACGTATGTAAGAAAGAAAGAAAGAAAGAAAGAAAAAAACTTTATTCACCATTAAAGGCACACACGAAACAAACACAGTACAGTAAAAGAAATAGTAGGTGGTAGAGGTGTGTGCCGCGATGGTAAAAAGGACACGACTCAACATAGTGCCTTACTTGGTAAGCAAGGCGTTGATTTTCTGCCGTGCCTGACAGAGCAGGATGTGGAGCAGTATGTGAACAGAAAAAAGCAAGACTTATTACCGGTTTTGTGTTAACAAAATATAAATGGATTTAGGTGAATTAAATGAAATATGTAAGATGAATTAAGACTGAATTGTATTTGTAATTTAATTACTCGCTGTAATATTGTAAGACCAGAGTGACCAGACTAATATTAAACATAGTAAAATAAAGGCTGGTTAAATAAAATCAAGGGTATTTTTAAACATTAGTGAAATACATATTCTTCACTTGTCTCGCATTGGGGTAGGCAGAGACAATGCTAATTGTTCGTTTAGCGTCGTCAGCGCACACCTAGCGGAGTGTTCCAGCAGTTTTCATGATTCAATTGATAATGAACTTGAGACTATTGAAATAGATTTGAAAATAGCGTGTAAGAAATAATGCGAACACGTCACAGGGACAGAGATCTCTTGCACGCTATTTTCAATTATACAGGGTCCAACTTAATATGCTGACACTTTTTTAAGGGGATGATCAGACCATCAAACTGAACAACTTTCTCTATGGGACCAACATCAAAATCGCGAAGAAAATATCTGCTGTCCCATACATTTGGCTCGAGTAGGTTTGCAGTTTTTTATTGTAGAACTGATTTTATTTTTGCGATTTCGATGTTGGTCCCATATAGAAAGTTGTTCAGTTTGACGGTCTGCTCATTCTCTTAAAAAAGTGTCAGCATATTAAGTTGGACTCTATATTTCAATATTCATTGGGTTCATTATCAATTGTGTTATGAAAACTGCTCGAACTGTTGTCGGCTAGGTGCGCGCTGACCCTAATAAAGCAAAGACTGCTAGTGTAATGGCACACCTGCGGAACGTACGGCGCCGAAAATTCCGTTGAATACTCGTCTACTAAGAAAAATGGCGCGTACTGGTGTGCCGCAGGTATAGGAAAAAGTATTGCACGCGTAGGGTTGAACTACACCACGTAGCACAGCATCGCATTTTTCCGTCTCTCCATCCTTTTCTGTCATTCAGGAAGGTCATTTGGGGTTGGCTTTAGAATTGGGGCGCAGGAGTAGGGGGGTGGGAGTCGGGGGGGAGGAAGAGGGGGGGGGGAGGGGTACCTCCTGGTACCACTCCCCCCCCCGCGGAGATGTGTAGTTACCGAGGTGGGGGGAGGGAGTGGGTGGGGGGAGTGGTGGGGGGACGGAGTGGATGGGGGCGGGAGTGAATGGGGAAACCCGCTTTTCCAACTCAGACGGTTAGGTTAGAGAGGAGCGAAGCGACGAGCATGTTAGGTTTCTTACGACCACAGCGCACGAGTCGAGCGAGCGGAGCGAGCGGTGCCGCGGTAGCGGCCGGCGAGTGCCAGAACCGAATTGCTACTGTTTACCTAATCCACCCGAAAATATAACCCCCCCCCCCCCAATCCCCACGGCCCCCCCTCACTCCCCCCCACCCATTCCCTCCCACCCACCCACTCCCTCCTCCCTCCCACTACCTCCTCCTACCCACTCCCTCCCCCCACAACCAATTTTTAAATTAATATATCTCGGTAACTATACATCGCGGGGGGGGAGTGGTAGCAGGGGATACCCCTCCCCCCGCTCTTCCTCCCCCCCCAACGCCTGCGCCCCAATTGTAAATATTACCCTTTACAACACTCAGAACATAATAAACATTGTTAAATTTGAACACACAAAAATAAAAACGACAATACAATAATTTTATCCATTAATTAAAAATAATATAATAACAATAACAACAAATTTTAATGTCAGACACAACGATGAACAAGATATTTCGCTAAAAGTCGTCAATTGTGTAGCAACACTTTTCCAAAAGCAGTGTCTTCAGTTTTGTTTTAAATAAACTAATAGTACGTTCCGATTCATAAGAATATCGATGTGAGCGATTACATCGCTAACACCCGTTTCATTTGCGTCAGCGCGCCGACAGCGCTGATATCGTTCTACCAATTCGGAACGCTAGATATCGCGCTCACACCGATCACATCACAAAATTCAAATGTTTCTATTATTTTCTTCATCACTAACCGTTATTAAAGTTTTATTCGTCTTTTTTAGAACATAATCGAACCCTATACTACTAAAGAAACCTAAATAAACCAAAAATGTACGACAACAAAACTGTTAAACGCCACTTTTGAAAATTCCCTCAAAAATTTACTACAACAAACGTCACTTTTGACAACTCGCTCACAGTGATAACGCCCCGAGCCGTGAGTCATGAATGACGTCACGTTTTCGATTGTGGACGCGCTCACGTCAAATCGGAACGACATTTATCGCGCTCACATCGATATCGGCGTAATTCGGAACGCAGCGTAATTGATCTCAGTGCTTTCAACTCTTTAGGCATCAGACGGTATGTTCCGATTCATAAAAACAGTGCTGTGAGCGATTACAGCGCTAACACCCGTTCCATTTGCGTTAGCGTGCCGACAGCGCTGATAGCGTTCTATCAATTCGGAACGCTAAATATCGCGCTCACACCGTTCACATCACAACATTCAAACATTCCTATTAATTTCTTCATCACTAATCGTTATTAAACTTTTATTCGTCTTTTTTATAACATAATGAAACCCAATACTATTAAAGAAACCTAAATCGAGACCTAAACAAACCAAAAATGTACGACGGCAAAACTGTCAAACGCCACTTTTGAAAATTCCCTCAAAAATTTACTATAACAAACGTCACTTTTGACAACTCGCTCACAGTGATAACGCCCCGAGCCGTGAGCACTGTTATTGCAAGATGGCGTCGGTAGTGACGTCATGAATGACGTCACGTTTTCGATTGTGGACGCGCTCACGTCAACTCGGAACGACATTTATCGCGCTCACAGCGATATCGGCGTAATTCGGAACGCACTGAAAGAGTACATTATTTAGGCATCTTATTAAACAGTTTCACTGCCTGGTTACGTGGGCAATGATCTACCACCCTTAACGTTGGTGTTGGTGTGATTACCTTACTCTCCTGGTACTCTCTCGTTGTATCATCTCCTCTTCGGTTTCAAAAATGTGACGATTTTTTACTAAGTCTACTTATTCCGTGCTGTTCAGTTCCGTCTATCTTATATGCTCTAGCAAATGACGATCCAGAGTGACAGAAAAGGATGGAGCGACGGAAAAATGCGATGCCGTGCTTACTGATGTAGTTCAACCCTTATTCTTCCCAACGAACGTTCCGCAGGTGTGTCGCTACACTTAGCCAACTGACCGCCAACGTTGCGTAGTTAAAAATAAAACAACAAATAAATTAGTTAATTATTTTATTAGTGCAATAAGGCATACAAGTTGTACCACCACACTCCGCGACTCCACAAAATGCATTTAGCGACATTAACTTAACAAAATAATAATAATATACTGACATTAAAATACAATCTAGATTAAAATTTGTGAGCCTAGCGTTCTCCCAATAACAGATTGGCGATAAACAGAAATTAAATTGTAAGTATCAAATCTTTGATTCGAGTGACATAAGCAATAAGACATAATGATTGAAAATTTTAGATTTTTAAATTTAAATCTCATAGACTTTTTAAATCTCATAGTTTCGAAGTAGCATAATATGCTCACGACTATATTCCCCGAGGAGGCAGACAGAGATATTCTAAAAAGTCTGAACAACTATTGTAGTGTCTACGATTTTGCAAAATGTCTAGTTTAAATAGCAAAAATGCTTGACGTTATAAGGTATTAAATATTTCATGACCTCAAGGAAAACACACACTTGAGCCACCACAAAATGGCGGAACCTCGTGTCAAGACGGATAGCAGGCGACCGCCCAGTAACAGACTTGAAAGTGATCCTTTGAAATGCATCTCAAATTAAAAATCTGCTTACCAGAAGCTTGATAAGATTTCAATTAATGAAAACTAGCTGTAACACTGGCTGTAACAATCACAGGCGGTACAAAACGGACCGCAAGAAAAAGCACCTTAGTTCCTTTACACACGGCAGCTTTTGCAGTGGCAAATAATAAGAAAAGCTGGTAATAAATTTTCCCGAACGAACGGAATCGGGGTCGTTTTGAAGCCGAACCAGGTTGATTCAGACCTTAGATCAAAGAAAAATTAATGGATAGGCCTTACGCGAACATTTCAAACCGGAAAAATTTACAAAATGGCGCTAGTTTGTATGGACCAAGTGCCCTAGTAGTGTGCTTCAACTTACCGCGCTTTACAAATATTCGTATTTCGGGGGGAAATAAATCCCACCTATCGTGGATCTGGATGCGTGCCTGAGACCGATAGGCGCAAAGAAAAGCCAGAAATCCAAACTCCTCAATGTAACATAGTGTAAAGGACCTATATAAAGACAGTGTGTACTCTATGCGTGTATGTTAGTCGATGGAGTCTGCCGGTGACCTGACGTCGTCTATCTTCAAGATCATCTTGACGAGCTGGGTGGCGAGCGCGATCTGCTGCTTCTTCGAGTGGAGGGACTCGATCACGTTCATTGATTTCATGTCGTTTGATCCTGCAAACAAGTTTAGTTATAGTGGCCTTCTGAAGCACAAGCATATATATGCTGACGACTATATTCCCCGAGGGTGTAGTCAGAGATATTCTGAAACCTCAGAACATCCACGTTTTACTAGTAGTACCGAAACTGTCCAGTGTGCCCACAGATTACCCCCAATAGATACCGCATGATGAAAATTTCCACCATTTTTGGCGGTAGGTGCGGGTAGCGGGGCACGAAATAATGCAACATGATTGGCCATTTCAAGGTCGCACTATTGCGATCTCGCTCTATCCCGTTGCTTATATCAGACCCGCGCCGGCAGCCGCGTCTATGCAGGCTCTCTACCGCACTATTTTGTGTTTTATACGTAGTGTAGTTGTGGGTATATAGGGTGCGTAGCCTGATGTGTCGCCGTGTGTACAATACATGCCTCGAAATTGAAGCATGCCGGTTTCCTCACGATGATGTAACTTTTATATACGCGTCCATCTATGTATGGGTGTATTGCGTACGAATTGAGAGTGGGTACTGTTTCAACATGTCAAATGTGATGTGAGGGTGTCATAAATGTGAAGGAATACATACCAGAGCCCATGCAGTCGATGCCGAGGTTTGAGTTGTTCTCAGCCACCTGTCGCGCCTTCACTTCCGACAGCGAGTCGATCGGCGATAGACCACTGTAAATTATATCAGTTACTGTGTTAGTTACATGGTTCCTAATTATCAAGATAATACTCATAATAGTTTATTGCTTCATAGCATAGCATATGCTCACGACTATATTCCCCGAGGGGGTAGTCAGAGATATTCTGAAACCTGAGAACATCCACGTTTCACCAGTAGTACCGAAACTCTGTCCAGTGTGACAGGGGGTGAGCCCGTCGCCACTTAAAATGGACAGTGGGTACAATACATGCCTCGAAATTGAAGCATGCAGGTTTCCTCACGATGTTTTCCTTCACCGAAAAGGCAGTGGTGTTACAAATCGTACATAAATTCCGAAAAACTCATTGGTACGAGTCGGCCTGGACGGGGATCGAACCATCGCATCCTGCGCGGCAGGCAAGGTTACTCGCCACTGGACAACTACGGCTTATTGTTTCATGTTGTTACATAAAGAGGACAAATGTAAAAAAAATTGGGCGCACATGAACCCTGTAAGGGCACTAGTTATCCAGCTGATTCAGTTCTGCCACTTCAAGTTTTGACTAAAAGTAATGAAATTGCTGTTTTTGTTGTAATGAGCTTGTATTCAGACAAAACAGAATCTAGACTTCGGCATTATCGATTCGTATCACGATGAGAAAAATAACAGAAAACTGTGAAAAAAAATGATTTCTTGTTTGAGACTGCGTTTTTTCCAGGGTTCGAAGTGATAATTATCATGATAATTATCTTGATAATTATACATTGATAATTATCTTGATATTTATTTTTAAAAAATCACTGTTTTTTTTAGTATTTCTTATTGTCTTGTTTGATTTATTTATTTATTTATTGGTATATGACAATACAATGTTGTAGATTAACAAATAATCGACGCACTATAAACCATAACTGGTTTGAAAATGAGAAAGAGCACTTCATTGATATGAGAAACTATTATGACAAAGACTACAAATTTCTCTCATTTCATCAAGAATCAGCTTGGATAATTATAATTATCATAGAAAATAATTATCTTGATAATTTCGAACCCTGATTTTTATCGCAAATCTTGTTCTGATGGTCCGTCTGAACGCCATGATAAGATAAGATCAAACTTTAATCATGGGCATGCCATTGTTAGCGCAAGCATTTTGTTTTTTCAGTTGATGATCAACATATTATATTTATCAAGATAATTATCCTTTCTAACTCTGATTAGTTACCTTAAATTGTACGTCAAGTAGCAGCAAAAATGCTTGCTCTTATTTGGTAAAGTTACCCCTCTGCTAATCAGAGGGACACGTGGAAAAGTCACTGATAAATGCACAAGGTGAAAAGGATATTATAATGACCTGTTCTCAGCCAGGGCTAGAGGCACGGATTCCAGCGCGTCGGCGAAGCCTCTGAACGCGTACTGGTCGAGAGAGGAGACTTTCTCCGCTGCGCGCGCGACGGCCAGCGAACACGAGATCTCGGCCGCACCTCCACCGTAGACAACGCGGGAGTCCTGTAAAAGAAATCATAGTTATTTACATAGTCTTGAGGGTACAGACACAATGACTGTTACACACTGTACCACTCCCTGAACGATACTATCGATATTGTCACTATTTTTCGAGGTCAACTATCGTGTAGTCAATCTATAATTTTGCAACACGGTAGTGTTACAACGAGCGAAACTCGAGAGGTATCTCGAGTTTCGCTCGTTGTCTTATTTTCGTGCGAAAACAGATTTTGTCAGGGATAGCGATCTAGATAAACTTGGAAAGTAGGTAAAGAATTATCTAAATACAATATTTCAGGAGCCGTTTCCGGAGAATGGGAGAGAGGGTACGGAGAATGTCAAATCGTCTGTCAGATAAACTATTAAATATTTAGAAGTGGTAAAACAGGCCCCTAAAGTATTATATTCAATCATAAGACTTATGAAGGTAAGGTAAAATTTTATTTTTCTCTCCTCGGACGGAAAGCGTCTATTTACGTCCCGCTGCGCTAAACAAAGTTGTCGCTTTCCACCTCAGTCGAAGAGAAAAATAGTATACTAACCTCGGTCAGTAAATAAGAAAGCCTCAGATCACATGTTTACATGAGATTTGAGACCTTTCTTACTTTCCTGTCCTCAGTGTGTAATTTACTATTATTCGTTTTTGTTTTTTCTCGAATTAAACAGTCCTCATACGATGTCTATTGTTTCTCTTTTGTGTTTTTCATCTTGGAAGTATCGTAGACAATAAATGACAGTGCTATACCTGCACAAGACTGCGCACGATGCACAGAGCGTCGTGCACGGATCGCTTGGCCTCCTCCACTATCATGCGGTTGCCGCCGCGCATCAGCACTGTGACCGCTCGGGAGTTGGAGCACTGCTCTATGACCAGCATCTCCTCCTTGGACGTGCCGAATGCTGCGAGAGAAAAGAATAGATATGTAGTTATAATAAAATACAAGGAATTGTAGATAGGGACATTGGGTTAGGTTATGGTTATTTTTTACTGTGGAAAAATATCCCAGTCCTACGAGAAAACGAAATTTCAGCGATTGAATTGAAGTGTTTTCACTGTTCTATTTTATGGGTAGTAGTTTCCTTTTGGGCAAATGTTATTCTATTATTAACAGCGGCAAAATATCCCATGTTTGTTGGAGATAATGTCACACTCAGCATATTAGATTTTGGATACATCTTTGATTAAAATAAATTGAAAAATATTACGACAAAACGCGATAATCACAGTTGTCGCGTTTTGTTATTTGAGGGCATGCATGATGCGGGCGACAATCTTATCTAGCGCCTTTCTCTCGCGCTGTTATGCGTTTAGTTAAAAGGAGATAAGGTGCGACTTTGTCATGGTGCGCTGACAACGAAAAGAATGGTCTTCCTGTTTAGTTGTTTTTTCTGTTAATTTCATAGACGTCTTATATACAAACTAGACTTACAATCAACGTTTGAAGCTCAGATGAGCTCTTTTTTGTACTAGCTGACAGTTAACAAGCTAAATACGACTATATTTATGAATCAAATACAACATATTAGTGACAACCAGCAGCATGCATAATAAATTAGTGCGGGTTTTTGCGTCAATGTGGACAAAAATTTGCTAAGATTTTATATGACACTGCGGGTCAATGGTTAATTTAGCAAGAAAATGTATCACTAACTCAGTTCCCTGACTAGTCCACAGGAGCCCAGCTTGTCCGGTGTCAACTCCTCGAACCTGGGCACAATGCGGCCGCCGGTGGCGATGGCGATGAGCTCCATCTCGGGGCCTCCCACCCACCGCACTGCGGGCAGCTTCTCTGCTAGAAGGAGGTGGTTCGCTTCGTCGTCGAAGCCCCATTGGCAGATCGCTAGGGTCGCTCCTGCGTCCTGGATGGGCAATTGGGAATGGAGGGTTATTTTTGGGTGTGTAATTGACCTCTAATACAGGGATGTAAACTTAAATGCGATACATTTTATTCATAGCATATGCTCACGACTATATTCCCCGAGGAGGTAGTCAGATATATTCTGAAATCTCAGAACATACACGTTTCACCAGTAGTACCGAAACTCTGTCCAGTGTGACGGGGGGTGAGCCCGTCGCCACTTATAATGGACAGTGGGTACAACACACGCCTCGAAATTGAAGCATGCAGGTTTCCTCACGGTGTTTTCCTTTACCGAAAAGCAAGTGGTGTTATAAATCGTACATAAATTCCGAAAAACTCATTGGTACGAGTCGGCCTGGACAGGAATCGAACCATCGCCTCCTGCACGGCAGGCAAGGTTACTCGCCACTGGGCCACCACGGCTTTTTATGTTTTCATATCCTTTATAATAACAGTAACATAATTATTTTATTATATCTATCTATCTATCTATCTATCTATAACGTCACGCCTCTTTCCCATTGGGGTAGGCAGAGACCAGAGCGCGCCATCTACTACGATCCTTACATACATCTTTTGCCTCATTCACATCCATACATCTCTTCATACATGCCCGTCGGTTTCGAGTACTCCGCACCTCCCCTTTTTGTAGGACGCAACTGATTTGATCAGAATACGTCCTACGAGGGCGCCCTCTGCCGACACATCCACTCATTTTAGCTCCATATATCTCTATTTTATTATAAGACACATGTTATGTAAAGTATGCAAAGAAATAAACTGCATAGAATGCTTGAGACATTTAAACTGGTCAATTTTCACAATGTGACCAATATTGAAATCGGAAAGCAAAACAACTGATCCACACAAAACTTCTAACATACTCTGCATATGTATGGGACAGCTTATTATTTTTTTCGCGATTTCGATGCTAGCACCATAGATAAAGTTGTTCAGTTTGATGGTGTGATCATCATTACCTTAAACGAAAAACGGTCAGCATATTTCTTTGACTACTTATATGAGGACTGGTAACGCGTGTAATTCTGCTAACAAACATTTCTGCCACTTTTTGCGGGGGGCGAGGTAACATGCAATCCGCAACTTTGGATTTTATTCCCCATAACTTTAGATTCTAATTTTGAATGTTAAAAATAATGAACAGTAATCTCGTGTGAACCCCAAACGTTCTAAGTTCGAAATTATTGTTTCGCAATTATAGGCTGTCTCGTTTAGTGGCAAGGTATGAAATTGAATGTATTATGCACATGATCAATTGATCTTATACCGTGGCAGAGGGGAAATGCTACCGCAAGGCGAGTCCTTATAATAAGTAGTCAAAGGCATATTTAGATCTAAGATTCGGACACAGAATTGTTAATATCGAGTATCGCGAAAGTATTGACTTTGGGCACGGAATGAAAATCTGAAATGAAAGACAGTCGCGAATTAAACGAAAGCTAAGCCATTTCTAAAATAACGATTATACAAAATATATATCTCTCCCCGACGGAAAGCATCAATTGTCGTCCTGCTGCGCTAAACGAGGTTGTCGCTTTCCACCTCCGTCGAGGTGAAAAATAGTATACTAACCTCGGACAGTAAATAAGAAAGCCTCAGATCACATGTTTATAACACGAAATCTGAGACCTTTCTTACTTTCCTGTCCTCGGTGTGTAATCTACTATACTGCATTCCACATAAGGACGAAAAGATATTCCGATTCCTGTATAGCTTTCTGGCCAATTCTGGTTAGCCAATATGATTTATTTAAGAGAAAGATATACTATCCAACGTATCTTGGACGTTACTAAAGCTGTTCTAAGAATAAGTGAGAGGAAGGGTTTCAAAGCTCTGTTTCTGTAATTCATAAGGGACTTAAGTTTTCGTTGCTATTTGGAATGGAGTATAGATAATACAATAAATAAATAAATATCTTGGACAGTGTCACACAAATTATCTAGTCACATTTCAAGTTCCAGAATCTAGCCTGGACTTGTATTATGATGACTAGACAACGATATAGAATACATATATAGGTACAAACATCCATGACTCGGGTACAAATATTCATATTCGTCATACAAATATTTGTCCTTTACGGGATTCGAACCCGCGACCCCCGACACAGCAGGCAGGTTCACTACAGACTGTGCTGTCGGGCCGTCAATAAGAGCTACATTACCTTGACGCGTTTGACCATCTCCAAGAACTTCTCGTGCTCGTATTGCCTGAGCTCACGGTATTCCTCGGCCGAACCAACTTGGAGCTTATGCTTGGTCTTGGGCTTTGGGGGCTCGAACGGGCATGTGAGGATGGCGAGTTTCACGTCCTGCGAACAATAACATTTGTATTTATTTTGTGACTTTTGTACACATAACCTTAACGTAAACTTTATTACATCAACCAATGAGAAAATAATCCATGCGTTTTAACATCATTCATTGATTCACTCATGACGTCACAAAGCTTTTTAGCGTCATCTGAACTAGGGCTCGCTAAAACTTTGTGAAAAGCACCTACATCAATTGTTCAACCTTGACACATTCCACTAAAATATGATATACCTAATGAAGAGAATGATAATATATTAATGAAGAGGCCTATACCCAGCAGTGGGGTTTACCGGGCTGATGATGATGATGATGATGATATACCTTGCCTTCAACCTTCATCAGTTCGCGCACGAGCATAGAGTCCTCCATGCGACCCCCGACCTTGCCTTCAACCTTCATCAGTTCGCGCACGAGCATAGAGTCCTCCATGCGACCCCCGACCTTGCCTTCAACCTTCATCAGTTCGCGCACGAGCATAGAGTCCTCCATGCGACCCCCGACCTTGCCTTCAACCTTCATCAGTTCGCGCACGAAGATTCCTTCATGCGACCCCCGACCTTGCCTTCAACCTTCATCAGTTCGCGCACGAGCATAGTCCTCCATGCGACCCCCGACCTTGCCTTCAACCTTCATCAGCTTGTTCACGTCGCAAGTCTAACAGCACGGCAGTAACTAATGTTACATACCTTCAGAGTCTTGGGCATCTGCGGGTGGCTCATAGTCTTGTCTATGACGACTCCCCGGACAAGCATAGAGTCCTCCATGCGACCCCCGACCTTGCCCTCCACCTTGATCAGCTCGAAGTTCACGTCACGCTTCTCCAGGTCCGCTACTGATAGCACGGCCTGCAAGAGGAAATGTTAGTGGTTAGGACGTGTTATCCATTGAAAATCTTTTATTTTTAACTAGAGGAATGATTACTTCGACATAAGGTGCCGGTTAACAGCCGACCGCATACAGCAGCAGCATACGACGTGTCGCTCCGACACTACTGGTTTGTATGTAGTTCTATGAAATACCCTTCGAAGCATCCGACACGAAGCATGCGACATGCTGTATGCGGTCGAGCCTCGACCGCACACCAGTAGTGTCGTCGAGTGCTGCCAGGCATGCGATAATTATCCTAAATTCACGAATTTATTTTGTGGCATGCGATAGAAAATAAAAGTCGGGTAAAGCACGATAATTCATACAAATTCCACTATATTATTTAATTTAATGAAATCACTATTTTCAACCACATTTTCCGTTATACTGTAGAGTTTTTGGCGATTGTAGGTATGTATTACCGTTTTTACGATAGAGCGAAAAGAAAAACCGGCCAAGAGCGTTTCGGACTCGCCCATGGTAGGGTTCCGCAGCCATTGCATAAGAAGAATAAGAAAATAGTAGTAATATCGATTCTCTTACCTAAAAGAAAATTTTGTTATTAGAAAATATATTTATGTTAAGATGTTTTCAGAAACCGAAATCTATATTTTCTCCCCTCCGGATGGAAAGCGTCAATTTTTGTCCCGCTGCGCTAAACGAACTCCTCTTTCCACCTCCGTCGAGGAGAAAAATATTTTACTAACCTCGGGCAGTAAATAAGAAAGCCTCAGATCACATGTTTGTTTGTTCAAAAGTTACAGCCCTAAATAGGTAGGCCGGACGGACAAAGTAAAAGGGTCCTGATTTCACCCTTTTGGCACGGAACCCTAAAAAGGTGAAAATAAACCAGGCTTCTAAGATCACGGATGTTTGTAACAAGGATTCTGAGTATCCCAAAGGGGAGCACGGTCGTAATTTAATGTGTCACTTTACCCCAAAAAATACCCTAAGTCGGCAACACTGTTTGCAGCTGCTGTATGCTGCTGCTGCGTGCGGTCGGGTTCGAATTCATACCCCTCCGACGTGTCGGAGCGACGCGTCGCTCCGACGTGTCGGATCCGACACGTCGTATGCTGCTGCTGCATGCGGTCGGCTGCCAATTTACTCCTTTATCATCTAGACTTTTTAAGAACCATGATGTCCTATCCCATACAAAAAAATGTTTGTTAACAAAATGGCAATATTATGGCGTTATGGTATCGGTTTGTAATTAATGTTTACGTAAAAGTGTAAATTGTTACTAAACATACATGATCTGACTACAAAAAAATCTCATGAGCCTCGGAAAATCAAGCATTTTACTTTGCCCGAAGACTGCCCGCGTTACGGCAGTCGCGTTCCATTGTTTGACGTTGGGCATCTGTACTGTATAGTATTATATAATCTGTGTTAAGAACTGACTAAAACTACATTTGGAGGATTAATAATTTGTAGAATTCACCATTTTCATAAATGAACTATTGATGAATTGGCCCTTTATTTAGTTTAGGGTTCCATAGTCAAATAAGGAACCCTTATTCTTTCGTCCATTCTGTTTGTCTGTATGCCTCACCTCAGTAACTCGCTCATTTCTGCACCCATTGAATCGAAATTTGACATGAAAAGAGATAACAGTAACCCAAAAACAGAAACTATTTTTTTCGACCCCCACTCCCATACAACAAAATGGGGGTTGAAAAGGGTGAGGCATCGTCATCTCGGAAAGTGGAAAAAAAAGTAGTTGGTAAGTCAATGATACTCACATCAACAGCAATCTCGGCCATCAGCCGATGGCACTTAACGACGACCTTGCTGCCGAGGGTAGTCATGGCGACCTTGATCAGGCTGTCCCTGGTGTCCTTGTTCACCGGGAACGCCTCGCTGATGCCCTCCAGGTGTGCGAGGGCTGCAGCGGCCGCTACCTCGAAGCCGTCAGCAATGCGGATGGGGTGGATGCCTTTGTCTATGAGGTTTAGGGCTTGTTCGAGGAGGGCACCTGGAGAAAAAGATATTTATTATTGTCTGAACAATGTTTTTCTTTTAGTCATGGTTTGTATACAGGGTCCAACATAACATGCTAATGGTTTTTTAAGAGAATGATCTGATAAATCTGATAATCGAACTGAACAACTTTCTCTATGGGAGCAATGACGAAATCGCGAAAAAAATCTGCTGTTCCATACAAATCTGCAATCCTACTCAATCCAAATGTATGGGACAGCTGATTTTTTATACAGAGTGTAAACTTAATTTCCATACTTAAAGGGGTTTGCTTTAGAGCATGTTGCTGGTACATTATACAAAATCAAATTGATATCATTGGCATCCTTTTAAACTAAGAGTCTACCCATCAAACAGAACAACTTTTACTATGGGTAAACTATGAGTTTAAAAAAATTTGCTTTCTACTTAAAAAAACCGCATCGAAATCGGTCCACCCGTTTGGGAGCTACAATGCCACAGACAGACCGACATAGGCGTCAAACTTATAACACCCCTCTTTTTGCGTCGGGGGTTAAAAAGAGGCCAATGATCATGGTTCAAAGGTTCAATAATGACTATCAGGTATGTTATACAGGGTGAAATTGATATCATTGGCATCCTTTTAAACTCAGAGTCTACCCATAGTAAAAGTTGATCAGTTTGATGGGTAGACTCTTAGTTTAATAGGAGCACCTGCACCTGTAGAGCTGCAATACATTTTTCACATAAATCCAAAACAAAATCATCAAAACGTACCAGCAAGCACGACAACGCCCGTTGTCCCGTCACCGATCTCGTCGTCCTGACTCTGAGCGAGCTGCACCATCAGCTTTCCGATCTGGTGCTCAACATCCATGAGCTTCAGGATCGTTGCTCCGTCGTTGGTCACCGTCACGTCTCCGTCTGGTGACACCATCATCTTGTCCAAGCCACGAGGACCGAGGGACGTGCGGAGGATGCCAGCGATCTGACGCGCGGCTTGGATGTGCGACTGAAATGGTTTTTCGTGGTGTAAAATGGTGGTAGATATCTTTTTTTGGGCGTTATGGGTGGGTTTAATTCAGACACAGCCAAGGTGGTTTTCATTGTAGTTCAAAACACTATGTGATATTATTTTGATCATCATTGTATTTTTGAAATCTGGACTTAGATCCCGTAAATAAAGTATAATTGAGAGCCAAAGGGTAATAGGTGACCTAGAGCTGTAAAGTTTATGTCAATCTTATTTTATTACAAAGTAAATAAAAAAAAGTAAAGAAAATAAACACCTATACTGCATTCCAAATAAGGACGAAAAGATATTCCGATTCCTGTACAGCTTTCTGGCCAATTCTGATTAGCAAATATGATTTATTTATGAGAAAGATGGGTCAATGGGTGATGTACTATCCAACGTATCTTGGACGTTCCTAAAGCTGTTCTAAGAATAAGTGAGAGGAAGTGTTTCAAATCTCTGTTTCGATAATTCAAAATGGCCTTACATTTTCGTTGCTATTCGGAATGGAGTATAGACATTAAAAAAGAATGTATATACATATATAAATAAGTCATGAATTAAGCAAATATTTTTGCATGACAAGGTATAGGAACGCTATTTGTTTCTCATCTCTTCAAGACATCAAATATACTTTATTTTTCACCAAAAACATAAGCAGCAAAAGAATACAAAGAAAAAATAGAAGAGGAACAATTAATGTGGTCTTATCACTCAAAAAACACTATTTTTCCAGACATCCTTGCATAGCGAGGATTGGAGAAGAGGAGAGGCCTTTCCCCAGAGGGCCTGGCATGCCACCCCCGAGAAAAAGGTAAAAACTGAGATGTGCCTCCATCCTTATTATTTTACGTATGCCAGAAAGAGCGCGCATGACGTTTTTCTCGTTTAAACGCTTTGTCGTGGGTGGCATGCAGCAGTGGGATACAAAACAGGCTACATAAAAAAAACATAGGGTAGAGGAAACTGAACAAAGATAGGACTTCATACTTTTTTTTAACAGTACACTCAGCAAAAAAGAAAGAAATGTATTCATGAACTTTATTCTTCACATAACACTAAAAACAGGTTGTTTATCTTTAGTTCGGAGAATATTTTCTTTTTTATTATGTTCCCTCCAAGTTCCCATTTTTCTCTATCCCCTCGACATCATGAATATTTGATATAATTCGATAATAAAACCCGTTAGGTTAGCCATTGTAGAAATCATGTGATATGACTCAGACAAAAACATCTGATCACAAAAATGCAAAAAACTAAGTTCCTTGACTATTTTGATAGACTTTATGTGGGTAATATAGATTCAGGTGCAGTAAATAACTAAATTGTGGGCACTTTTACACATAAAAGTTAATTTTTGTGTGATATTCTAGCATATTCCTAATCGGAGTATATATTTTAGGTTAGATCAAATTTTACACAATTTTCGAGGAGGAATCATATGGAATTAGTCAGAAAGGTGTTCAGATATGGGTTTTATTGTGTTTCTATTGTAAATTGTAAGGAAAAAGAGAAAAATTTACCTTCAAGGCATCGGTACCGGTTAGCCTTTTTTGCCTATCCTGATCCCTCAATATTATAAATGGCCGTCCATATTCGTCGAAGGCTACTGCTCCAGGGAACATAGCCATTTTTCACGAAAATAACACAGCACAAACTCAAGATGAAAATGGATTTTCTTTATTTACGAAATAGAATTCATCCCGAAAACAAATGAATGGGAGTGAGTGAGTGAACGAATAGAATGAATTTTTGAATGAAAACGAATGTGACGTGAATGAATGATTGAGAAATTTTGACATTTCAAACTCAAAGTTGCCATAATAAAAAAATATTCACCTTTTTTTTAACGGCCTGGATTCTACACTATTTGGCTCGTCCAAAGTCCGGGCCAGATTCGCACTATTTATCTACTTTCTAACCCCATAAAAGTATTTTCATTTTCTATTAATCAAATGCTAAACGCGACGCTCTTCGCTTCCCAGACGGAAGGTCTTAGTGGGAGTTAGACGACAGTAAGTAATGGTGTATTCTCTCTCTCACTCACCCAGCATACATTTCTTGTCAGTGCGAACGTGGTATGTGCCCATTTGTATGAATGAAGTGCCCAGGGTGTGGCCCAGCCTTAAGTTCCTCTCACAAATGTTTCAAGGTTCCATGGTTTGTCATACATTGCTTCAATAAGTTTCCATCTATAGTCAAATTTCTATGTGATCCATATAAATAACTTTTGTTTTCATTCTTTCCAAGAACTTTACACCAACCCTCACTGGGCCCACGTGGTGGAGTATATCCCACTCCCCTCTCATCCTGATTCGTGAGAGGAGGCCTCTGCCCTGCAGTGGGATCCTACACAGTGGCGGATACAGGGGGGGGGGGGGCCCAGGGGGCCATGGCCCCCCCCCACGAACCTCTGAATTTTGAGGCCGAGTAAAGAAATGAGCTCTCTTCATTTCTTTTAATCTTAATACGTGGCCCGAGTTGGCCGATGGGCCCCCCCCCAACATGAAATCCTGGATCCGCCCCTGATCCTACAGGCTATAACTTACATATTTCTAAGCACATAAAAAACGGGTAATTGTTTTTAAAACATTTATTTAAGTTTGATTTAATTTACAGTTTGCTAGCTTAACCTATTAGATCTGCGCCCATGGAATCAACAAAAAGCTTAGATGTTCTACCTGTAACAATAAAACAAAAAAATAATTATAGTATTTGAAAAAAAATGTGTCGTTTTTTTATAAATAACGAGCTTTTATTCACACAAATTTTATAGGTACCAGATTTTAAGTCAAATCGTAAGCTTTCAAACAAAAAATGTTTCATCAAAATCGGTTCAGTAGTTTTTGTGTGATGCTCGACAAACAAACAGACGGACAAAAAAATCCATAAATTGGTGTTTTGGAGTCAGGGACACTTAAAAACCGTATCGTTCCTAATCTTTTTCTTGTAAATATCTTCAATGTAACACACATCTGTTACAGTTTTATCATAATTTAGATATTAGTTACATATATAACATGCTCACGCCCTATGTCCCACTGGGTGTAGGCAGAGACCAATAGATCATCACTTTCTACGATTTTAACACACTTCATAATGTTACTCATGTGTTACTCATATGTCAGGTAACAAAAGATACAGGGTAAATTTTATATCACTATGGATACACGGACTTGAAAGAAAATGGATAGCTTAATTAAGCGTGAATTCTCGACTCAAATGTATGGGACAGCTGTTTTTTTTTCGTGATTTCGAAGTTGGCTCCACAGTGAAAGTTGTTCAGTTTGACTAGTTAGTTGTGATAATAACTGAAAATGGGGAGCTAGGTGATGTAATAAAAAAAATATTTTCTATGTTAACAACGATATCAATGTACTAATATGTTAATGATTAAGTATTTTTATGTTTTAGAAAGAGCCAAAAGTACGTAGATAAGTTTTGAGCTACAATTATGTCTCCTCCTTTCAGTTTATCTCATCTCCCTCCCATCCACCATCATATTTTTGAATTTTTCGACACCTAAAGCGCATCGCATACAGGAGTCGAGGCGGCGCACAGTGGGAGATTTGACTAATCTAGCCGATGAAAAGTCATTACAAACATGTGCGAAATAAAGATATAAAACTACCACAAATGATACCTCTTTAGTTGATAACGTACTGGCCATATGCATAATTTTTTTTTTTTTAGCGCGCGCTTACAAATTCATGATATTTGACGAGAATAAACTTTTCACGTTGCGAATGTTATTATTTCGTTGAAATTTAAAATTAAGGTGGCTTAAATATTTTTCTAGAAAACAAATTTAATTGATATGGAAATAATATATGCGGGTATGTAGAATAATTTAATATGTTTACTTTATTTGTTAGTTGTAATAATCGGTATTTACAGACTATTCAAAATACAAAGCCACAGTTTTATAAAATTTGCTATGTTTAATGGTCTATAAGTCCCAGGATCGGTCCGGATCAGTCTTGAATTCGTATCTATTTATCAGATACTTTATTCAGGTCTTCAGAAGTATAAATATTAGCTGCCCCAATCTGCCCGATTTATTTAAAAATTGAAAATGATAAATAGATAAAAATAAATGTTTTCTACAATTTCCTCAAGTACATCGAGAGTATTCAAATAAAATTAAAGTAATTTTTTTAATAAACGTTATTGCAGTAAATCTTAGTATAAGATTACGCGTACATATATGTAGAATTTTTTTTTTTTTATAAAAATAATTTTTTTTTTTTTTATTAAATATTCATACAATTTTTATTTTTAATTAGTCGTAAACATGTGGCAAACTGCTATTCTGTACATCGATTCGGGATTTTACGGCATACCCCTAGGACTAATACTTTTCATCGGCCAGATTAGTCAAATCTCCCACTGTGCGGCGTCGAGTCGCGAGCGCGCCTTGGCGACCTTGACATACGGTCGATAATTGTATACCAAGAATCCAAGAAAGGTTTGGTATAATATACAATTACCGACCGTATGTCAAAGTAGCAAAGGCGCGCGAATTAAGAATGATACGCAGACTTACGGGAGTATAGGTTTATTATGGATCGGAGATCGTCCGCCAAGAGTAAGAGAGCTAATCCTAAGTTACAGTTGCTTATATACTAATTAAATACTACTTGAATGTTGACTAAGCATCGGACGCTGGCCCAGATTATTAGGCAAGGTGCAAAGTGCGTCTTGTGCATCAGCAGTTCCGTAGTGTTTTAGTTTATGTAAACTGGGTGTCGGATGCTGGGTCAGCATCCTTAACTCGCGCCCGCGCCTCGACTCCTTCTGTATGCGATGTGCTTTAGAGCGAAGAACTCGTAAGAGCAAAATTTTACAGGAGGAAGAAAAAACTCTGTCTTATAACATGTTTGTAAGTTCGGGAGTATTTGCGATGTTCGTACACACTATAGATGGCATTTCAAGTATCAGATTATTTTTTAGAGTGAAATCTGCTTATTGAGATTTTCTTTCCAGGAACAATAATAAAAAGAAACCAAGATTTCATTCCCGAGGTATGTTTTAGTAAGAACTAGAGTTTACATGTGACTTCGTACCAGATTTTAAGTCGGATCATAAGCTAATAAACAAAAAAAGTTTCATCAAAATCGGTTCAGTAGGTTTGGCGTGATGCTGTTTCAAACAGACAATAATTCTAAAAAAAGGTTGATTTGGCAGTAGGGACACCAAAAAACCATATTGTAATCTTTTTCTAGTAAATATCTACAATGTAGAGACAGACACACTTCTGTTAGTTTTATAATTGTTTAGTTAAGTAAATCAATACATACAATTTACTTCTTAAGAAGCTGGTGGCGGGCAACGAGGTAGGGCGCCGAGAGTCCAGAGCCGATGAAGACAATGAACCACGCAGTCAGCCTGTACCGGTTGCTCATGGAGAACGGCAGGTTCTGTAACGTTATGCATATTATGTGATGAGGCTGTCTGAGGCTTGATTCCTTTGCCTTTAGTAGGTGGTGGTTGAATACTTACTTACTTTTATACTTCCTTGGCATTTAAAGTTAATTTAAAAATAAAATGGTTTATGTGCTTTGCTTCCTTGGCATAAGAACATTTTAAAAAGTGTCGCAGGATGATATTGCAAGCAAAATTGATTCTTAAAAATGCCTTCTTAAGGATTGTTTTTGAGTGACTGGAAACAATTCCTTTTACGGAATAAATACAATCTAAAAACAGTTTTTATTATGGATAAAAAAGACTATCGAAAGTCAGTAAGAAATGGAAAATAATCTTTCTCAAGGCACAGAATTATCAAGGCCCCAAAAACTAACCTAGAAAGTATCTTTGGTACCAAAAAAACCACACAAAACGAAATAAAAGTCAACAAAATTAAGATGTTTAACGAATTCATTAAATTACTTAACAACAGAATAACAATACAATTAATTACAGAAAAACAAAATACGATTGTATGTTATGTAATGTCGTAATAGAAAAATTTGAAATAAGAATTCGACTGACCTCTCCAGGAACTCCTCCATGGGAATGGTTCCTCACAAAGTTGGTGACGACATTCCTGCCAAGCTTGTTGGAGATACGGGACAATGGACCGAGCATTTTGGAAAATTTACAAGATTTACTTTCGTCGAAACTCGAAGATGCGACGAAAATTCGATTTTCTGATTTACTCTGTTTTTTTTCTACCAAAAAACTACTATTGCGTTCAGAAATAGCGTTTTGGTAGTTTTTTTTTATTCTGATGAACGCATCCAATGTTAATAAAAATTCAGCAATAATTTAAATTGATTTATTACAGAAATAAACTTAAATTATTTATCTACATAATTATTTTATTGTATTAAATATGCGGAGAACATTTTTTTACCTGAAATATAGAAAATATTGAATCAGCAATTTTTTTTCTCATTCATTTGAAGAAACATTGTCTGACTGACCCCGAAGTGAATTCTAGTCGTGAATTTATCTTTTCATTTGATCCTAGACTACAAATGGTTGAAAAATAGTCTTCCCGAATTATAATAGTTAATATAATTGTAATATTATTTGACCAAATAAAAATAACGTCTGCACAGTGTTTTATTTTTGTTTATACCTAAATCTGTTTTAAATATATTTTGTGTTCCTATAAAAAAGTCTACCTACTCAAGCTAGTTAGGTACCTACACATTTTTTTTTGTGTGTGTTTCCATTTGTGACAGTGGACATGCTAATTTTAGACAAAACACAACGTGCGTGAGGGGCTTCCACTGCTGCTGGCTGCTCTTTTCACCTATTGCAAGCAAAACATAAACATTAGGCCACCAAATGTGTGTCTTTTATTGTCTAGTGTGTTAAATAAGATGTATAGGATGCGTTAAGTAATTTTCGTAATTTTTTCGTAGCCGACGTTAGATTGACTTTATACCTAAGTATATCGTTTTTTTTTTCGTAGCCTACGTCATTCTGACATTAGAATATTCTCAATTTTTCGTAGCCGACGTCAGATTGACATTAGAATATAGTCATTTTTTCGTAGCCAGTAAGAATGACGTTAGAATATCGTCATTTTTTTGTAGACGACGTCAGATTGACATGAGAATAATACGGTCATTTTTTCGTAGCCTACGTCAGATTCACATTTGAATATCACAATTTGTTCATAGCTAACGTTAGATTGACATTCAAATAGCGTCATTTTTTTGTAGCCCACGATTCATATAAGAAATATCGTTAATTTTTCGTTGACATTAGAATATCGTAATTTTTTCGTAGTCGATGTCATATTGACATTAGAATATCGTCATGTTTTCGTAGCCCACGTGAGATTCATTCATATTTGAAAATATTTTTTTTTCGTGGCAAGTCAGAATGACCTTAGAATAAAGTATTTTTTTCGGAGACGTCGTCAGATTGACATTAGAATATCGTCATTTTTTCATAGACGACCTCAGAATGTCAGAATAATATGGGCATTTTTTCGTAGCCCACCTCAGATTCACATTTAAATACTTAACTACATTTTTTGTAGCCAGTCAGAATGATATCTTTCATAGACGACGTCTTCAGATTGAAATTAGAATATACGTAGAAATTTTTTCGAAGCTAACGTTAAATTGACTTTCAAATATCGTCATTTTTTTCATAGCCGGCGTTACAACCATTTTTTCTTCGCTGACGTCAGCTTTTATCATCGCACGCAGAATAAGAATGTCCGGGACACTTACGTCCCAAGATAAGGAACAGACAAAACAATAATAATATTACCAACTACTACTTATTTAACTACCTTTAAGAACAAATAGTCTGACGGGCCTCTATGTGTTGGCTTCGGGCCCACGCACGCCTCCCAAAGGTCCGAGACACTTATATCCCGAGATAAGGTGAACATAATAATACTTACAGTTTACTTCTTGAGGAGCTGGTGGCGGGCGATGAGGTAGGGGGCAGAGAGTCCTGAGCCACAGAAGACGATGAAGTAAGCTGTCAGCTTGTACCGGTTGGTGATATCGAACGGAAGGTTCTGGAACATTATAAGGTCGACATTAAACCAAATAAATGTTTGGCGCTGCAGAGAAAACTGACTTTTTGTCTGCGGACAGCGGACAGAAATGACTGTCTGAACTCTGGTCCAGAACTTACGACTGTTACGTGTGCGTAAGTAACGCTCACATCCATATTTGTGGCGCGGAAAATTTTTGTCTGCGGTCAAGAATGTTATCAAATGCTTAAGGAAAACATCTTGAAACCTGCATATGCTGAAGAAGAACGCCAGCATAGGTAGCATGACACCGTGATATAGCGCCATCACACCTTCGCTCTCTTTCTATTTGCGCGCGAATATACGAGATTATGTTCGCGCGCAATGAGTGATTTTCAGAAAGCCATAACCGCCTGGCCACGGGACAGGGCGACCGGCGGCGCGTCTTGCGATTTTTGAATACACTGCCTACGCGCCGCTGCGTGCTTGCGTAATTGTAGGGACACAACGCTCAGTGTATTCTAAAATCGCAATTCGCGCCGCCGGTCGCCCTGTCCCGTGGCCAGGCGGTAAATAAGAAAAAGTAGTTCCTAATGGCTCGATAGATGGCGTTGACCAGACAGGGGCGAGCGACCTTGCAGATAGTAAAATACAAATAAAATAGTAAGAATTTGTGTTTTTTAGTAAGCAGCAAAATATGAGCATATAATTCGTCAACGGATGCGTCTGACGCGTGATTTTTTTTAATCCCTTAAATTGCATTTCTTTCTTTATCCAACACTTTTTTGAACGGTGACTGGACTGTGATTTAAAATTCGGTTGTTATTTTTCTAAGAAAATAATGGTTCTCAATAGTTTTCGGGATAGGTCGTACGTAACCCTTAACTACACATTGGCATAATGGAAGCGACAAACAAAAGACATCCATCAAAGTTGTAGCTAATTATAACTCTACCTGACGAACATGTGGTGGACATCCACACTACACTGCTGTTTTCTAATAGCCATCAAATAGTGTCTCGCCAATGAGATCATAAATTAAATGTATGAAAGCATGGTTTTTAAATTTATAAAGATTAGCGTAGGTACTTATCCGTTTTTTTTTTAAATAAAATTCAAATTGTACCTAACATTTTGAAAGGGGTCGGAACGTATATATGTTAAAATTTATCAAGTATGGAACGGTTTAAAAGGTCAAATTTGGTACCTTAGAAATCAATTTACCATTATAAAACATTTATAGTTAATTAGGTTTGATAGTTTTAAATCGAGGCACGTTTTTCGCAGACCCCCTGCTAAGCTCTGCTCTCATATTTTTCGCATTTTCACACAAATTCAACCTTTCTCCATGAGAAATTATTGAACTAGTTTGTTACAGTTATTAACGGTAACAATTATTAATTATAGAAAATGCGAAGTACGATTATGCAATGTCGCTAATTATAGAAAAATATTATTTAGTGTTTTACTCACCTCGCCTGGATTTCCACCGTAAGAATGCTTCCTCACGAAGTTGGTTATCACATTTCTTCCCAATTTACTGGAAATACGAGCCAATGGAGCGTTCATTTTGAAAAATTACAAGTTATATTCCCGACACGCACAGTAGGAATTGCAAAAATTCGAATCTCCACCACTTTGCGCTCTTTTTTTCAAAAAGCTACCATCGCGTTCACAGATAACGAAATGGTAGTTTTTGATGAACGCATCCATAATAAAATGTTAACCCTTTTGGTGCAAATAAAATTCGGCATTTTTAATTGATTAACGAACTTTTATTTGATAAATTATTTAACTACATATTTTATAGCACTAATTACACGATGATCTTGATTTTTTTACCTGAAATAGATATTTAAAAATCGTAAGATGATTTATTATCGTTATCACGCTCCATACAAACGAAAATGAATTATATTATGGATATTTGGATATTGACCAATTAAAATCAATGAAATTTGTTAAACACGATCTAGAAACTAACCTCTGTGCCTATGGTTTGTCTGATTTTTCGTTAAAATGTATAGTTTCAAAGTTACAGTGGCTCCAAAATGACCTTACAAATCAAATTCTTACATTGAAACTGTATATTTCAACGAAAATCTAACAATCGATTTTAATTAATTAGTATTAAAATGAAAACAGGATCTAACTTCGTTTGTATACAGCGCGCTCGGGAGCTCTGCAAGGTCTATTCTCTTAATTTTTCTCAGTTTCACCAAAATAACTCTTGCGTGGTGCTTTTACAAACAGACATGATTTTTTAATAAAGAATACTTCCTGTAATTCCTGTTATGCATTTCCTGGACTTCTGGTTAAACTGTGCTTCTGGTATCTATGTTTTAACCTGTTTTTCCGCATGTCCGTATAGCAAAAGTGTCAAAATAAATGAAATAACTTCTCCCGATTTAAATTTCCACCTTCCGTCACACCACAAACTAATAATAATAAGAGAACTACCGTTCGTCACACAAAAAGGTTGTGGTTCAGAATTTCAAAGCCCTATCCCATTTGAAGTTTCACTTCAATGAATTAAATAAATAATACATACTTAGATGTACACACGGCGACACATCAGGTTACGCACCCTTCATACCCATAACTACGCTACTTACAAAATAGTGCGGTAAAGAGCCTGCATATACGCGGCTGCCGGCGCGGGCGCAGCGTGCCGTGAGACGAAACAACAACAACATACTGCACTCTCTCGCACGATTCGCAGCGTTCAACTTCTAATAGTTCAAAGTCCAAACAGGGTAGCCTGAGCTGACGCCGCGTGTACTACCGTCACGCCCCATTACTTTAGGTAGGTACATAAAACTTAACTAAGTATTTAAGTAAAGTATAACATACCAGGATTACTTCTTTCTGAGCTGGAAGTCGACGATGAGGAATGGTGCTGCAATACTGGTTCCCACGAACCAGAACAAGTTGAAGGTAAGCATCTTCTTATTGTTGATGTTGAAGGGCAGGTTCTGAAATGGAATAGCAGTAAGAAATTAAGCTGTGCAAAAGCATGTTATTGTGGTTTGGATCCCATGTCAGATAATGGAAACGAGTTTCGGTTGCATAAAAAATATTTGCCAAGTAAAGTACCCGGCAAACAACTTCAAAAATCAGCGAGAGTGAGGATATGCGCAGTAGCGCTTTTACCTACAAATTATATTCTGCGCATTTAAGGTCTTGCTCAAGATGTTTACCGGCCATGATACACACGGCGACAGATCAAAACTACCCAAAAATGATATAAAAGTCTCAAAAATAATGTGTTGAAGCTTTCGAAGAACGGTGATGGAAAACATCGTGATAATATGTGTAAATATGAGAAATTGAGAAGTCTCCCAATCCGCATTGGTCACGCGTGGTGGACTGATGCTTATTCATACACCCTTCTTGAGGGTAGGTAGGCCGTATGTCCCACTGCAGGGCATAAGCCTACAGGCTGATGATGATGTCGCTTGCTTGCCATACTGACATGCTTCACAAATAAAATTATTACTTCCACTCAATGTAACTGGGAGTGCACCATTCTTGATCATGTTTTGCAGTTCTTTAATATTCAGGTGTCCTAACCTCTCATGCCATGTTCTTATATCAGTTTGTGCCATATTACAGTTCTCTTGTACAACTGCTCTTATATTCAGCTCATAAAGATTATTCTCTTTCAGTTGAGCATACATCACCACATCATTATCCTTTATGATGATGGCGTTTCTGTCCTTCTTCATAATACTATATCCTTTTCTCGTTGCTGCACCCTCAGAAAACAAGTTTCTACGCAATTTCGGAACAAAAAGTACATCCTGTAGAATACTTTTCTCCCACTGTCCTTCAACACATCTATGTATTGCTATGGAGCCACGTCCAAGCACTTCGATATTCTCTTTGTTTCCCAATTTCACAGTTCTAATTTCATTAGACTTCTTAAACTCTTGCAGTTCTTCGAAAAACTCACGTCTATATGTCATGTGCATTGAAGCTCCACTGTCCAGGATCCATACATCTTCCTCACTCTCGGAATACAAACAATTTTCAGCGCTAAATGCCAACATATTACTGTGCTGCTCTTGGTTGTCACGACCAGATTTCTTTGGAGCTTTGCAATCTCTAGCAAAGTGCCCCCTTTTATTACAATTATAGCACTGAAATCGATGACCCTGGTAACTACTGGAACTAGCATTATTATCATTTTGCTTTCCTTGCTTGAGATTTCTTTTCGAAGTTAACAATGCATTTTCACTACTCGTTTCATTTCCTAGGCTTGCTTCCTCATCAATCAAACGTGATGTAAGGTTCTGAATAGTCTGGTGAGATGAGTCGAGTGACAACCAGGCTTGACGCAAAGAACGGTACGATGCGGGAAGAGTACTCAATATTTTAGTCATAAGATAAACCTTTATAATAACGGTTTTAATCGACAAAATTATACATTGCACAATCTGACAAATTATTAGAGCTATGACTTATGTGTCATTGCAGATGCCATATAATCACTAAAGAGTTCGGTATACCACATTCTTCCGTCCTGTCTATGAAACTACATAATCTCCAAAACGAACAGGCGGTCTGCGTTCTCTTGTCGGACGCCTGGGCTCCGAGTGTGGCGCATTATCTTGAGTATTGTCTGGCGTATTATCATGTCCTTGGGGTGGCGCCTTAGTTATGGGTGGCACCTCAATATCTTGGACAGGATGTTCATTTTGTGGAGTGGAATCATTAAGGACGCCGCCATCTGCTATTTCGCTTTCGCTGGTTTCTCCGTCTTGACCCAATGGTGCTAGATAACGATTTGATACGGTCGTTTCACGCCCATTTGGTAAACGCACGTACGAATAGTCCGGATTAACTTGAATCAGGTCAACTTCCTCCACTATCGGTTGATATTTATTGGTGCGGTCGAATCTCCGCATCAGGACTTGGTCCGAGTTTGTTAACCAAGTAGGTATGGAATCACCATTTGTTGACCTCCTCGTATGTGTAAACATCCTCTCGTGCGGCGTACAGTTAGTAGCTGTGCAGAGTAGGGAGCGAATAGAGTGTAGAGCCTGATTCAAAGCCCTTTCCCATTCTTCTATAGGTAGGTTTCTGGATCGTAAGGCCAATTGGATAGTTTTCCAAAGAGTGGAGTTGAGACGCTCTACTTGTCCGTTCCCTTGAGGATTGTACGGCGTTGTCCGGCTTGTTGCAATACCGCGGGAGTGTAGAAACTGCTTGACTTCGGATGACAAGAATGATGTCCCACGGTCAGAATGTAAATATGCAGGCATTCCGAATATCATAAACAACTCATTGAGATTCTTGATGACCGTTGCTGAGCTCATATCTGGGCATGGAAATGCAAAGGGGAAGCGAGAGTATTCGTCAATCACGGTCAGGATATATTTATTTTTCGTATTACTAGGTACAGGACCTTTAAAATCAATACTTAGTCTTTCGAAGGGGGACGTTGCTTTAATTAGATTGGGGCCAGGTTCGGCTGGGTGATAATATCTTGGCTTTAATTCTGAGCAGATACGACAAGAGTTAGTCATATTTCTGATTTCTTCAATAGAATAGGGTAGATTCTTAGATCTCGTCCAGTGAACCATTCTTGTTACGCCAGGGTGACAAAGGACTTCATGTAGGGAAACAAGTTTACTTGAACGAGATTCGACAGCAGCGCATACACGTGACAGTGTGTCAGCGACATTATTTTCTTTACCTGGTCGGTAGACGATATCATATTTAAATGGAGCTAGTTCTAAACGCCATCTTTGTATTTTCTCGTTTTTTATTTTGCTATTTAGCTTGTTATTGAACATGAAGGCTACCGATCTTTGGTCCGTAACTAAACGAAATGGTTTTCCTATAAGAAAGTGCCGCCATTTCTTTAACGATTCGACTATAGCGTACGCTTCTTTTTCAACGGCAGAGTGGTTTTGTTCACTTTGATTCAGGGTTCGAGAGAAAAATGCTACGGGTCGATTAGCTTGCGATAAGGTTGCAGCGATTGAATGTTCTGATGCATCCGTTTCAACGAGAAAAGGTATGTCGTTATTGATAGCGTGAACAGCTGATTTTGCTATGTCAGCTTTCAATGATCTGAATTCTTCGACAAGTTGATTATTTAACGGGAATATTCTTGTATTTGCTAAAGCGTGGATTCTTTCCGAGAAATTTGAGATCCATTTGCTATAATGTGCAAACATTCCTACCACTCTTCGTAACGACTGCGTGTCATTTGGCGGTGGAAGATTGAGAAGTGGGCGTAGCCGTTCAGCATCTGGCTTTATGACATGGTCTTTGATAGTATAACCCAAGATATCGATGCTGTTCTGCGAGAACTTACTTTTCTCTTTATTGAGAGTAAGACCGTATTTTTGTGCGGCTGCTAAAAATTTCTGCAAATTTGTATCGTGTTCAGATTGAGAACGCCCACAAACTGTAATATCATCAAGATACGCGAAAGTACCCTCTAACTTTTCTTTTCGAATAACCCAGTCAATGGTTCTTTGAAAACTTGACACTCCGTTTGTTACGCCAAATGGTATTCGGCGAAACTGGTACAGATTTCCAGCAGCTTCGAAAGCAGTATATGGTTTTTTATCTTGTAGGATCGGTACTTGATGGTATGCACTCTGTAAATCTATTGCGCTGAAGACAGAATACTTCGAAATTTCTGAAACTTGGTCCTCCATATTAGGAAGTGGATAAGCGTCAAGCTGTGTATATCTGTTTATCGTAAGAGAATAATCAATGACAAGTCGCTTCTTGTGATTAGCGTTCTTTGTAATTAGCACTTGAGCTCGCCAAGGGGACGTGCTTTCTTCGATAATGCCATCAGCTAGAAGTTTTCTGATCTCTCCTTCAATAAACTTTTTATCGTCTTCACTATGACGGCGAGATTTAATTGCAATAGGCCTGCAATTTGAACTTAAATTCGTGAAAAGTGGAACAGCAGGGACAGATGCTTCTGCAACACTACATACTTTTATTGGTTCTTTAGGTCCGCCGAATGAAAATTCGAGAAAAGAATGTTCGTCTAATATGTCGTGACCGATTATCAAGTCAGCACAGAGATTTTTCACAATTGGTAAGTTCACGTTTCTATAATCATGGTCTCCGATACGAGCTGATACATATGTCTGACCTTCAACTTGCGACGTATGACTAGTTGAAGCCATTGATATAGTTTGATAGCAGGGCCTTTTCTTTAATTGACACAATTGAAAATAACGCTCATTGATGAAGCTTATAGAGCTACCAGTATCGATTAAGGCTTCACCTTTGATACCTTTTATATAAGCTGGAACTGTCGCTTTCTTCAAGGAAGTTGGTGAAGCAGCTACTATACAATCACAAAGCAGGCTATCTTCTTCGAGACTGGCTGCATTGACATGGGTCTTTCTTCGACATACAATAGCATAGTGACCCTTCTTGTTACAGAATTGACAGATAGAGTCTAACGCGGGACAGTTTTTTCGAGGATGGATTTGCCCACCACAAAAGAAGCATTTGCGTTTCCGGTAGGTTGGCGTCACTGCTATTGTAGTATTATGATCCTGTTCTTGCTTTAGTACAACAGGTTTTCCAGAATCATTTTGTTTGGAAGTAGTGGCGATGGCAGCAACAGTATTTGCGTTTGGAGAGTTGAAGTTACTAATACTAGCATTAACTTCAGCCATTTCTAGTGACAGCGCCTGATTGTGTGTTTCTTCTAGTGTTAATGTGAGATTTTCTAGTAATCGTTGTCTTATAGTACTAGATTTTATTCCAGAGATAAATGCGTCACGTATATTATCGTTCTTGTTTGTTTCTGCATCTACAGTTTTGAAGTCACAATCTTTAGCTAACTGTTTCAATGCTTGTAAATAGACGTCTATTGTTTCGTCTCCCAGTTGCTTCCTAGATGCAAGCGCATGTCGGGCATAAATTATATTTTTAGGTTTTGTGAATAATTTGCTCAAAGTATTGATTGCGGATTCGTAAGAGGTACATTCGCTGATGTATGTGAAAACGTTTGATGAAATGTGGTTCGCAAGAAGGTCTAGCTTCCAGGAAGTTGGTACCTTTTCTCTTGCCGAGAGTAAGGCGCTATCCGAAGCCTTAAGAAAGCTTTCAAATGTTTTCTTCCAATGTTCCCATTTCTTTGATGCGGAACTATCAGTGGGATCAATATCCAAACGTTCGGGTTTTAAGTATTTTTCCATGGTGACAAATTTTTAAAACATTTTGTCGATTAAATTGTAATAAGATAAACCTTTATAATAACGGTTTTAATCGACAAAATTATACATTGCACAATCTGACAAATTATTAGAGCTATGACTTATGTGTCATTGCAGATGCCATATAATCACTAAAGAGTTCGGTATACCACACCTCGGTAAACTCGTGTTTGATAAGAAAGCCATCTGCGCAGGCCATAAAGTTAGTAACTACACCTACCTAACATACTACAGTTCTGTTAATCCCGCGCTAAAGTGCATAAAATACAAACTTCTGCAATGGTAATAAACTGCACTCGATGTATGAGCGTAATATTGTTGAACAAACAATGCATCGTTTGTTTTGAGTTGACGCAAACCAAGCAAGTCAGGCTTATATTTACTATGTTCTGTTCCAATAGGACTGGCTTTTAAAATCTAACTCTTTGATTGTTCATATTTTCAAAGATCTACACTAGTTTTCCTGTTGTGTATAGTCTACATACGAGTAGGTATAACAAGAAAACTAAAATTTTTGATTCTTTGATAATCAGTAGAAACCAAGGCAGCTAGGCTACGTTCCATTTTGTCCACACTCTGGCGAATAGCGAATAGATGGAATACTCCAGGATCTCGGAAAAAAATATCATAGTTTTCAAGTTGGACATTGGGCTTTCGACCAGTTAAATCTGCCTCAATATCGGTTTAGTAATTTTCGTGGTGTCCGTAACGGAAGTCCGAATTACACATATCCGAATGCATGAAGTCTGAAAGTTTTTTGTCCGACCCACCATTATCCGACAGGACGTAGCATCGAATTAACTTGCAGCGAATGACGATTATCCGATGTGATGTTCGAACATAAAGATCAAACACTCTAAAACGCATTTCATTTTTGGTTCAGGCAAAGGCCTCTCTCGGCTCTCTTTCTCAAATAAGGGTGGGCGCACAAACACACAAAGGTAGGTAGGTAGTGAGTTTGTTTACATCTTAAGACAGTCCTGCTGGAATAGAACGTAGTTTGCCATTAAACCACACAGTAATATCGTATTCGTCATCTGAGATACTATAAATATCCATTGAAATACCAAACATACTTACCTAATGCAAGTGCTTGTAAAGTCGTAAACATTGCAGGTGGAAGAAGTTTGAACAAATACCTACCTATAGGTAGGTCTATCTACTTTGCAGTGGATGGATACAGGCTGATGATGATGATAATTATCAGTTTAATGAAGCTATAAAATCGAATACGTACCACTATTATGGGATTTTATCGTGGTTCTAAGTGTACCTTCTATTATGAATAGTTTACCGAGTTTACCACTGAATAAGGAAGGAAACTCATTAAAATAAATTGTGATAAACCGAAATGACTCATTAAAAAGAACATTAAGTATATTCTATTAGATTTATGTTTGAATTAGCCCTTTTAAATCCCTATTAAGGTCCCTATTGGCAAGGCTGCAGAGGACATAAGCTCTTAAAATAATAGGAAACATGATCGAAGATATAGGCGATGTTTTGACCAGGCGGGTCCAATTAAGCAAATAAATAGGTATCTATCCTACATGCGCAGTATCTTACTATTCGAAATAATATATTTTTTGCCAAATAATCATCTTAAAATCAGTCTTCATAGCAAGGAAATTTTTCTATTGCCTTAAAAGTTTGAGTTTAAAAAAGTTTTACTGTTTGAAACTACGAGTAAATTGCTGTAAAGGTGCCTGACCCATTCCCTGACCATGCTTCTATCTCTATTTACCCATAAAGATAAAACATTACGTAACTAATAGAAAAAACGTACCTCTCCAGGAACATTTCCATGGCTTCCGTTCCTCACTAAGTTCTTCATCACATTTCTTCCAGCTTGGTTCGAAATCCTCGCCAGTGGTCCGAGCATTTTTATTCTTTTATTTTACTGTAGAACTTAACTTCTTGTAAAAGGGAAATCTAGGTAAAGGCGAGGTGGTGATAAGATAAGGATATTGGTTATTGAAGTTCGATATAAGGTGTGATAAGGTAGAGCGCGAGCGTTCTGAATCAAAATGTTTTGAGTTGCGTGAAGCTAGCAGCAGTTGTGGTGTTAGTAAAGTTTGAATTACGTTAAGAGGAAACACCTTGCAGAGCGCCCGAGCTAACAAATGAATTTTCCATATTTACAAATAAAATTAAGCTCTTTAACCCTAGCACCCACAAGTACAAGCACCCAGTCTTCACCTTTAAACTTTAGTTATATCAATACTTCAATCCTATGATAAACTAGTGTAACGTACATCTGTAAACTTTTATGCAGACATTTTATTTTGTAAAGTCAATGAACATTCTTAATCACGGTCTAAACACTAATTTCTGTGCCTGTGGTTTGTCAGATTTTCGTTCAAATAATTATATAGTTTCAATGCTAGAATTACAAATTTAAGATTTGTATGGAAAATTGGAGCCACTGTAACTTTTTAACTTTACATTTTAAAGAAAATCTGACGACCCACAGGCATAGAGATTAATTTCTGGATCGTATTTAAAAAATTTCATTGACTTTAATTTGATTACAAAATAAATAAATTAAACTTCGTTCGCTAACGGTTATGTCCTCTTAAGTCTAAAATTCAAGGAAAACTGAACTGAAAGAGTAAGCAATATGTAGATGCATACCCACGTGTCTGCCGTTGCATTCGCACAAGAAAGAGATGCAAATATGAATGAGACGTGAAAGGAACAAAGGCAAAGTGAGAATAGTTTTATTCATCTTCCTAGTACTTGCTTTCTTTTAAGCACTTTAATGTGCGACTAGAACTGTATAATAGCACCAAATTAGCGATTCGGTGTGAAATAGTTATGACTATTTTGCACATTGATGTTAAGACTAAGTACTAGGTCGACAGTATCATCTTCTATAGGGATGATATGGGACTTACAGTTAGTTAGTTAATTACGTCATTGTTTGACTAAATAAAATGAGATTTTTACAAAAGTTCTTTATAAATTAAATAGTACACTCATTTATTGTATAATTTTAATATTAACTCATCGTAGTGATATTCCAGTTTCCAGACGCAATCGAATTTTATATGTTTTTTCAGGGATCCGTGAGTCGTGACACACGCATACGCATACGGGAGGTTAAAAGTGGTGATAGGCTCATACTGGCTAGACAGCGTTTGTGTCTCAGTTGTGTACTACTAAAATGTGGATACCTATTCTATTCTACATTTAGAATACCTCTGTCTACCCTCTCAGGAAATATAGGTTGTGAATAAAAACGGAAATCGGCAAGCAATTTTTTTTGGCAGGAACGTTTAGAGTTGCCACATTAAAATAAACCATATTCGTAGTAGAAACTACATTTCAGCGATGACCACACCAAAATCTGCCATTTTAAAAAAAAGAAACAGTCGGCCACGCTTACCACAAAAATCTTTTTCGGGGAATCAAGTATTTTCCCCCTATTCTTTTGTTCCAATATTGCTGTAATCACACCCTTTACCACTTTTAAACAAACAAGTTTATTATCAAAATTGAACATGGCTGATTTGGACGATTTTTTCGCAAAGAAAGATCGCAAAAAGTCGAAGTCTGTGAAAAAGTTCGCGACAACGGATGAGGTAGCTAAGAAATTAGACGAGCCTAAACAGAAATCTGATGTTAGACCGAAGAAGGAGCGTCCGGTGCAGGAAGGGGACGAGTCCGGCCGAGCTGGGGTGAGTTTTACCGCGAAATATCTCGTAAACGTTTGGCGAATCATCATTTTTGTCAAGTGTCAAATCGCGAGGTAGGCAGTAGGTAAATTAACAACGCCTTTTCTCGGACTCATTGACCCGCATATTGGCCCAGTTGTGAATCACGGACAAGCGTAGTCAAGATTTTCAATAACACTTTTGTATTTCACTGTTTTTCCATCGTAGTTTTTCGGTGTAAGCCAATAGACTTTCTCCTATACACGTGAAGTAGTGAATTGTAAAGAATTTGTAATTCTGTGGACTGTAAAGCCACTATGATTCATTCTGTAACTGGATTCCTCGAGTAGAAAGCAGATTCTTTAGAAGTAAAACATGGGCGTAGCAATGATTTTTCCCCAGGGTGGGCCAGGCCCGGCGAGGTTGATGTAATAAAAACTAAAACCTAGAGCGAGCGAAGCGAGCTCGAGATTTCACTGAATTCTGGAGCAAGCGAACCTAAGTGAGCTCGAGATATTACTGCAATGCATCTAAGTCTTTGTGATACAATCGTAGCCAGGAGCGAGCGAAGCGAGCTCGACATTTCACCGAATTCTGGAGCGAGCAAAGTGAGCTCGAGATTTTACTGTAATGTGTCTAGCCAGAAGCAAGCTCAAGATTTTACTGCAATGCAGTGAGATTAGTGTAATACGATTTAAATCCTGGAGCGAGCTCTAGTTTTTTACGACTTAAAAGCTGGAACGAGCAAATCAAACTTAAGATTTGACTACTGTATGAAAAGATATACGACCCAAACCCTAGAGC
This sequence comes from Agonopterix heracliana, assembly GCA_963693445.1. NCBI lineage: Eukaryota > Metazoa > Arthropoda > Insecta > Lepidoptera > Depressariidae > Agonopterix > Agonopterix heracliana. The sequence continues at coordinate 3,729,930 of OY856334.1, forward strand.
GAGCGAAGCGAGCTCGACATTTCAGCCAATTCAGGAGCGAGCGAAGTGAGCTCAAGATTTTACTGCAATGTGTCTAGCCAGGAGCGAGCGAAGCGAGCTCGAGATTTTACAGCAATATAAATAAGATCAGAGCAGTACGCTGTAATAACAGGAGCGAGCGGAGCGAGCTCAAGATTTTTCTTCAAGATTTGCAAGATTTTGCGAAAGTACATTCTGACCACATTGACTTTTCAAGAGTGTGGACATGAGAAACAAAACACAAGAAAATAATAATAGTGTTTATATCATTTACCTACTCATAAGTAACTTATTTCTAGTAAGTGATTCATTTAATTTCTGGGGTGGGCCAGAAGGATTCTGGGGTGGGCCGGGCCCACCCGGCTCCCCCCCTTGCTACGCCTATGAGTAAAAGCTGAAATCTAAATTCCAGAGTGAGATATAAAAACTGGAAGAAAAGAAAGTAGGAAGACATTGTGAGGAAACCTACTTGCTTCAATTTCCAGGCATTATAAGTGGTGACAGGTTCACTGCTTGTCTCACTATACAGAGTTTAGGGACTGCTAGTGAAATGTGGACATGGTTTATTCAGGTCTTGGTGGGAAAATAGTCGTGCAAATAGGGTTGAACTACACCAGGCAGCACAGCATCGCATTTTTCCGTCGCTCCATCCTTTATTGTCACTCAGGAAAGTCATTTGCTAGAGCATATAAGATAGACGGAACGTGATCACATGCGGCGTGCTGTTCTGTTTCGTCTATCTTATATCGTCGGTCCAATAGTAAACTAGCCAATCTGTCATTTTGGCATTTTCGACTTTACTATATCAAAATTTATGTTTCATTTCGATTCAAGTGGTGGCAAAGTATCGTATGTGTAACCTCAATAATTGAGAAGATATTGCTATTATTCTTTTCATCTATGTGAGATAGTCATTACACATTAGACAACTAAGCAAGTATATCAGTTGTTTTTAAAGTGTGACCAGAAAGACAATTATCTAGGACCAATACACAGATTTTTTTGAATATCTACGTGAAAAACTTGCTTTACAGTACTTAATTAATTTAATCTCCCCAAAATTTTAATTGAGTCTCCCCAACAGTTAGGAATTTTCAGATTGGCTAGTTTACGATTGGACCGACGAATATGCTCTAGCAAATGACGGTCCTGAGTGACAGAAAAGGATGGAGCGACGGAAAAATTCGATGCTTTGCTACGTGGTGTAGTTCAACCCATAAGCTTTATGTAGGAATTCACAACATTTTCACCACAGCACCGCCCTCTTTACGCGGAAACCAATTTCCAATGCAGGAGGCAGAGTTTAAGAAAAAGTATCTGGTTCTATAGTACTAGCCTATAGGCCAGGGGTGGCCAAGACGTCGACCGTGGTCGACCGGTCGCCTGCGTCGACATTTATGGTAGCCCGTGAAGAGATTGATAAAGTAAAGAGAAAATGAATCAATTTTCAAATATGGTGGGTGAGAAGGAAATAACCGTTGATACTTACGACATACTTTTTGAAAGTAAAGATTTTTGGAAACTGTGACGAGTTTCCCATACTGCCTACAAAAAGTAAAGTGTGAATCAGCGTTTTCTATGATGGAATGAAACATTGTATTGGTTGACAGACAAGCATTACAAATACCAAACATCCACCACCAAAATAATTTATTTTTATCAAATAAATAATGTTGGAAGTACAGTTTTTGTATGTAGACCGCCATGTATATCTGAGTCTCAAAGTAGACCGCATACTTGAAAAGTTTGGCCACCCCTTCTGTAGGCTATCATATCAAGTTCATGCGCGACATTCCCTATACTCCGTTCAGGAATTAGAGCGACAAAATGTAAACAAAGAAACGTCACTGTCAAAGTGACATTACGTGGTCAGAAACCTTTGGTACATTTTTTAAGAATACAATTAGGTCGGCACGACATTTAATAAATTGCGTCGACATTAAAGATCTATCGTCTATCTATAAATAATATAAACAATCGTGACAATTTTAATGAAATTTGGAAATTACGTTATGTAGCCCGCTACTCTGTCTGTGTGGGCTTTTTGTGCTATGCGTAGCATCCGCGCATAGCGTACGGACTCAGACGACGGTATTAAACAATCAAGAGATGCGTTTACGAAATAAAAAATAATGTCTTAAAGAACTTTGTTAAAACGAACCAAAGGTCTCAAATATCTGATTGTTGCCAGACCACGAAATAAAATATTTACAGTCACGCTTTCTGTTAATCTAAAATAAATTATAACTTGAGTATTTTTTTATTATATTCCATACAAAATTAACATATCATTTGTCGTAATCCTTGGCGAGTAGAACAGATAATTTACTGTTATTCATTCCGGAGATAAGTTTTCTTCCATCTCGAGATGGTATTTTCTACACTGGTATCACCGTTGTTTACATTTTGTCGCTCTAATTCCTGAATGGAGTATAGGTCCCGCGGGGCGCATGAGGGGTGTGTGTAAAGGCGACAGAATGGTGCGGGCGGCGAGGAGGAGAGGGGACAAGCATGTGTCGCATGCTTTTAAAAGGCACTCGATGAATTCTTTTGTTGGAATACTATAAGAAGTAATGGAACTATATAGTAATGGAAGAAATATTGTAATAATAATAAGTGAACTTACCCAACAGAAAATCCCACAGAGCGACATGGCCTCAGGCCAAGCTCTTCAATAAAGATTAAAAAAAAAAAAAAGTAATTGAACAATGATGAAAAACAATAACATCATTATTCATTATTTCCAGTTGAGAGATTAAGAGTTACTGATTTGCTATAGTTTTATGCTTGTAGCAAAACTAGCCACTTTTGGCAGTTTTAAAGATAATACCTACAAACATTATGTAAACAAATCTGCAGTGACCCTACAAATAAGAATGTACCGTAAAACGGGGTGAATAGGCACAAAATCGGACTTCACATTGAAATTAATCAATGTTGTAGGATGACTATAACCTTGGTTACTCATTCAAAATCTTTCCGGCTATTAATACTCTCCCAAAATGCAAAAATAACAACAAAAACCATATAAATTCCCAATGATTTCTACCAAAATATATGCTGTCCCTATTTATACTTGAAGCGGGGTGAACTTGGACGGAACAGGGGTGAATGGGGAAAAATCTGTAGGGTTGCCCAAAAATGATCTAAATAAATAGATGTTCAGTTTTATGGTCTAGAACACCCCATTAAATATTACTAGGGTGTTTTGTTACACACTGCATAAATAAATAAAAAGAAAACAACAAAGGGGAATTAAACATTACAATAAATAACGAAGAAAATAACAAATGACAAGTGACAACCCTGTCCCAATACAAACTTTACCGTTCCAATTCAACTTCCATTCGTCCCTATTAACCCGGTATCTCGTTCCTATTCAGACCACAGTCGTCTCTATTCACCCCTCAGCCGTGTCTAATAACCTCTTAAATAATTCAAAATCACCGAGCTTTATGTATTTTGCTTTCTAAGTAAAAGTACTTAATATCTAGACTTACCTGCTTTTGTGTAGCTCCGCCAATAACTGATTGTTGGATTAAACCACTCTTTACTATAAAAACACTTTAATTTTTCATAAAAAAACCGAAGTTTTGAAGAACAAAATAACCACCGCTTTAGGTACTTCAAATGAAAGTAAAATTTTGACATCTGTAACTAACTTAACTGCGGTTTGGTGTTGCCAGTATAAAGATCGAATATTCTACTACACATGAAAATAATTCACAGCAATTTGTGGTTTTTTAATTTTCGTTAGGTCAGCTTCAAATGTCGTTCCCGTTTTTGTCCCTATTCACACCCCGATCCCTATTCACCCCGTTTTACGGTATAGAAGTTTAAATGAAGCTCAAAAAGTGGCACCAAAAAAAGTGTACCGTGTTCTAAATTTGTTCTTTAAAAACTGTACCTAGCCGCCAAAACTCATACAACATGTCATTTTTCATTGGGTGCCAAAAATTATTTCGATTTTGTTTAGAGTTACTCTTCTATAGTTATTCTTATTCGTAGCAGTGACCCGATTAATTGAAAATCTGCATTGACTACAATGTGACATTCTTGTTTTTTTGAAATGTTGTCTAATTTTTTAGTAATAAAAGAAATACGATTGAGGGCACCACAATAAGATCAATAAGCCTTGAGAAATATGTTTATACTAGTGTTTTCCCGCGACTTCGTCCACACAAATTATATACCCGATTTTAAGTCCGATCATAAGCTATCAAACAAAAAAAAGTTTCATTAAAATCGGTTTAGTAGTTTTTGCGTGATGCGCGAACAAACAAACTTGTCACTAGATGGCGCTACACGTCATTTAAATCGCGCTATCGAGTGTTATTTGTGTTTATATGAAGTGAACCGTTTCTTTTTTATTCCTCACGATTTTTACGGTTTTATAATAGTTAAGATAAGATTATCATTAAAATGACAATCTCCACATTTCTAGGAGGAGGAAGAGTGGAAAGAATACGAGGAGACGGTGAAGGACTACACGGGGCTCAAGATCCAGGTGCTGCAGGGCGGGAACGGGCAGCCAGACTCCGGCAGGGACTCCGCTTCGGAGGACTGCACGCCGGAGAGTGGGAAGGGCAAGGGACCATGGAATAAGGGTGGGGTGAGTATTGTGTTTAAAACCACAATTCGGTACGTCAAGTTTTTTTTTGGAGGTCTAAATCGAAAACCATTTCGAGATAATTGTCTCAATAATCATATTTTCTATGTCAGAGATTTTAAAATGAAAGGATTACAGACATTTTTAATAAAATAACGTCGTTTTTCGGTCCACGAGTGACGTCACTCGCTGCCCCTGCAAACTCCTTGGTAAAAATAAAATGAACTTAAAGTAACCGGCCATTAAGAAAAAAAAAATACTTTCACAATGACAGAATTTGACATTTGATGTTGCCGTATCTGTTTTCAGCATAGAGTTAGAAAGAGGAGGCAGGTTTTAATTTTTTTAAATATAGCAGTAGGTAGTTTTACTCCATGGAGTTCGAATTATTTTTTCTCCACCATTTTTGCACTTTGAGATTACAGATCAAAATTATTTAAAAATTAAATTTATATCGATAAACTCGATGAATCACAATAAAAATGAAATGGGTGTCTTAAAATTATGTCTTCTATCCGTAAAAAATATAAAATGAAACAATTCTTCAGTAGACTGAAAACTCTCTTCTGTAACTGAGTGATAGAACATTCGGTTGCAGAAATGCTCATTAGTTATATTCCATTCCAAATAGCAACCAAATTTTAAGGCTATTTTTAACCCCCGACGCAAAAAGAGGGGTGTTATAAGTTTGACGCCTATGTCGGTCTGTCTGTCTGTTTGTCGGTCTGTCTGTCTGTGGCATCGTAGCTCCCAAACGGGTGGACCGATTTCGATGCGGTTTTTTCAAGTAGAAAGCTAATTTTTGCAAGAGTGTTCTTAGCTTTGTTTCATGAAAATCGGTTCAGCAGTTTTGAAGTAACTTTCAAAATTGTGACAATAGAAAAGAGGGGTGTTAAAAGTTTCTGTCTGTCTGTGGCATTCTAGCTCCCAAACGGGTTAACCGATTTCGATGCGGTTTTTTTTAATAGAAAGCTTATTTATGCGAAAGTGTTGTTAGCTTTGTTTCATGAAAATCGGTTTAGCAGTTTTGAAGTAACTTTAAAAATTGCGACAAAATAAGACGGGTGTTATAAGTTTCTGTCCCTTCGTGGTTTCGTAGCTCCCAAACGGGAGGACCGATTTCGATGCGGTTTTTTTAAGTAGAAAGTTAATTTATGCGAGAGTGTTCTTAGCTTTGTTTTATGAAAATTGGTTCAGTAGTTTTCATGTAACTTTAAAAATTATGAAATAACATTAAATTACAAATTTAAAAAACCCCCAACGCCAAAAACGAACATTTAAAAAGTAAAAAATTATGCGGTCACCTATTATTTTTGATGTAAGCAAATGTATGTTTTACTTCTTTACTCTCTTTAAGATATTTTAGGTTAATTAATGTGTCGGGGACCGCAAGTGATTGTAAAAAAAATCAATGGTCATTTCATAGCGGTCCCCTACGCATTAATTAAACTAAAGTATCATAAAGAGAGTAAAGAAGTAAAACATACATTTGCTTACATCCAAAATAATAGGTGACCGCATTATTTTTTACTTTTTAATGAACTACAGAAACATAGATTTATTGTATTTTTTTGGAAGACCAACAGCTGTTAACACGATACAAACATGGATGGCTAACGGAAAGCCTATTATAGGTCTCCGCCGATAGAAATTTGAAACACTTTCTCTCACTTATTCTCAGAACAGCTTTAGTAATGTCCAAGATATATCGGATAGTATAACTATCTGATAAATAAATTATATTTGCTAGTCAGAATTGACCAGAAAGCAAAAATCTTTTCGCCCTAATTTGGAATGAGGTATAGTAAGTTAATCCTCCATTAAATATCTTGCTGTCACTTTTTGTCTTGTTGACGTAGTAAAAGCTGGCAAGAGATTTAATTTAGAATTAACTTTAATGAGCGTTTCTGCAACTGATTGTAAGTCGCTGGACACAGAAAAGACGTAAGACGTAGACGGGGCGCGGACATGTCTCTTCCGCGTCCCTTTCATACAAAATTTATAGAAGCGAAATATACAAGGTGTTACAAATAAAAATTTAAGGGGGTGGTTAAGACCATCAAACTGAACAACTTTCTCTATGGCACCAACATCGAAATCGCGATAAAAAAAAGTCTGTCCCTCCATACAAAACTGCAACCCTACTCAAGCCAAACGTATGGGACAGCTGTTTTTTTTTCGCGAATTCGATGTTGGTCCCACAGATAAAGGTGTTCAGTTTGATGGTCTGATCATCCCCTTAAAAAGTGTCAGCATATTAAGTTGGACTCTGTATATTGCCGCTGACATTCCAGTAATTTCAAATGTCCTCGGTCACTAAGCAGTAATGTGAAACAATCAAGCACACTTTCTGTCCCGTTAACAGAAGTCCTTGAGTATATGGTATTTACAATATGGATGGATCACATTGAGGTACTATGTTAACTAGAAAAGCTACCGAGAAGTAATGTTTTGTAACACTTGTTAGGGTGCACGCGCTCTAACCCACTTAGCCTGTGCCAGGCGCTCGTCGCAGCCTGACGCTCCCAGCACGCGCTCCACACTGCTGATCATGGTGCACTGATTTTGTTCGCGTTGTCTGCTCTATACATAATTACTCAATGATGGATTATCGCTTTATGTTTCTTGTTATGTTTCTTGAGTTAATTTTCCCAAGGACACATTAACATACAATTGTTGTTTATACTCAACAGCCAGAGCCAGAGCAGCCGCCGCCGCCGCCGCCAGTCGAGGAGCCGAAGCCGAGGGAAACGAAAACGTCCACCTACGTGACTCCCGCCATGCGCGCCGCCCAGCGCGCGCCCGAACCACTGCGCCGCAACCAGAATGTAAGTATTATAAACTAGATGACCGGGGCGAACTTCGTACCGCCCAACCAACCAACCTACCAACGCACTGTTGATCTGTCTAGTCTACTGTCTAACCTACAACTTACCTTCCCACGTCCAGGGTTAGCTTTACCATAATGCCCGATCGCCTTACCATATTACAAGAAACCCTAGGAAGTGTAATGTTTATGTTTGTTTTTGTTCTTATATTGTTGTATGTATTCTAGATTAAGGTATTTATAGTATGGGCCTGTTATGATTAATTTTGTACTGTTGCCTGAAATAAAATGATTATTATTATTATATTGTCCAACCAACGCACTGTCGATCTGCATAGTCTACTGTCTAACCAACAACTTCCCTTCCCACGTCCAGGGTTAGCTTTACCATAATGTCCGATCGCCTTACCGTTTTGTCCGACCAACGCACTGGTGATCTGCCTAGTCTACTGTCTAACCAACAACTTACCTTCCCACGTCCTGGGTTAGCTTTACCATAATGTCCGATCGCCTTACCATATAGTCCGACCAACGCACTGGTGATCTGCCTAGTCTACTGTCTAACCAACAACTTACCTTCCCACGTCCAGGGTTAGCTTTACCATAATGTCCGATCGTCTTACCATATTGTCCGACCAACGCACTGTTGATCTGTCTAGTCTACTGTCTAACCAACAACATACCTTCCCACGTCCAGGGTTAGCTTTACCATAATGTCCGATCGTCTTACCATATTGTCCGACCAACGCACTGTTGATCTGTCTAGTCTACTGTCTAACCTACAACTTACCTTCCCACGTTCAGAGCAAAGTGTAAGAAAGAATATCTATACTATACGCCAACGCTCGTGGCACGCGCAGGCATAAAACAATTAAGAGCTATTGCTTTCTGAAAAACAAATGTTTTATTCAAATAATCGACAATACCACGATGCATCACTACAGTCTCCCGTAAGGCTCCTAAATGCGAGCGAGCGCGCAACATCGGCAATACTGCTCGCATGTCGCTTGATAGGAGCGTTGGCGTATCGTATAGTACTACATACAGTATGGAATCTCCCTGCCTCCCACCAACTTTTTACCTCACCCCCTCTATTGTCCTTTTGCTGCCTCGGCGGTTACCTGTAGTCTAAACTGCTAGAATTTATGTTTTCGAAACAGAATATAATCTCATAACGAAGGATAAAATCTGTGATAAAAACTCTTTTTGAATAGACAGGCGATCATTTACGAAAAAGACATTGCACGCAGCTAAAGTTATTGCAGCCCGTAGAAAGAGAAGGCACTAGAAGGAAGCATGTGTCTTGTCATATCACTCAGTAAGAGATGCACATAGCAAATTCGCTCTAGTTAAAAAAGGAGACCGCTACTTATTGCTGTCCTTATCGACGTATCCACTTTTTTGTACTTCGGCCATCTGACTCCAAAATGTCACTTCATATAAATTGTATGGGACAACCACCTGACTCCGAGATGTCACTTCATATAATTCGCTATCTCATACCCGGTTACACTGATATTCGGTCTGCTAGCGTAAGCGAAAAATTTTTCGTCTATGTTGCAGCCCTAAACTCCGTTTCGCATGTGCTGACGTTATCTTGTCAATTTCTGTTGTTTGTAAGCAACGTCCGGGGTGTGGCTTTACTATAATGTCCGTCCAAGTACAGTACTTTTAACGAACATAATGGGCATCGACTAACTTCGTGTTCCCGAAGATGACCGACCGAAACTAGGCAGTATTGTATAATGATATAATTATTTTCCTTGAAGTACTGGCGTTTTTGAACGCATTTTCTCTACAGCGACAACACGTTCAGACGCGGTGGTAGCTTTAAAAAAGATTTCACCTTTAATAAGTGTGCTTCAAGCTCCTATATTGAATAAATTATATTGACGTTGACTTTGAACGCACTGTTGTTTTGCCTACTGTCTATTTTCTAATCACCATCACCTTCCATCCACAGAGGAACGCGCCGGACATCCACAACGATGACTACTTCCCGCAGCTCGGCGCCGGCGGAAAGCGCGGCGGCGGCTGGAGCACCGCCGGCGCCGGAGCACCGACCAGAGCTACAGGCACCCGCCAGCCCCTCGCTCTCGGCAACCGCTTCACCGAGCTGCAGGACGACAGCTAGCCTGCTGGTCTGTATACTGTATACTGTCTACTGTCTAGCACCGACCAGAGCTACAAGGCACCCGCCAGCCCCTCGCTCTCGGCAACCGCTTCACCGAGCTGCAGGACGACAGCTAGCCTGCTGGTCTGTATACTGTCTACTGTCTAGCACCGACCAGAGCTACAGGCACCCGCCAGCCCCTCGCTCTCGGCAACCGCTTCACCGAGCTGCAGGACGACAGCTAGCCTGCTGGTCTGTATACTGTATACTGTCTACTGTCTAGCACCGACCAGAGCTACAGGCACCCGCCAGCCCCTCGCTCTCGGCAACCGCTTCACCGAGCTGCAGGACGACAGCTAGCCTGCTGGTCTGTATACTGTCTACTGTCTAGCACCGACCAGAGCTACAGGCATCCGCCAGCCCCTCGCTCTCGGCAACCGCTTCACCGAGCTGCAGGACGACAGCTAGCCTGCTGGTCTGTATACTGTCTACTGTCTAGCACCGACCAGAGCTACAGGCATCCGCCAGCCCCTCACTAATGAAGGATACCTTGTCGCTTTCAACACAAAAGATCCCATTGGGTTGAAGTTTGCCAGCCCCCAAAATAAGATAAGAACTAGGGTGACTGCTAATCTGTGGGCGTCCACGCAAAAAGGGTACAATTGTCTTTTATTATTCTTAAGGTGGTTGTAGAGTTGTCAATTTCATACAAAACTTTGTCGTAGAACACTCGTAGACGGTGTTAATAAAAGTAATGTTTTTATATATGAAAAAATAGCTTAGAAAATCTAGATTGCGCGTATCAAATAATATTTACAATTTATAATATAATTACGAAGATATCAAGCTTTGAAATTATTCATACAAATTTCAAATCTTGGAGCTGAGATTCTACGCATTCTTATTGGTTGATAAAACTCCGTTTCCCCGCTCCGCCAGGTAGCTCCGCATAAGTGGACAGACCATAGAGGTATTATACCAGGAATAGAGGAACATACAGCTGAGAGAGCGAGATGTACCTAGCGGCACCACTGTATAATAGAAAGAGATACGTGACGCTAGGCAATAGGGCCGTTTTTTTTAGTCTCCAATTAATTTTTACAATTCGGTTTCCGTGAATAATTGCGATTCTAAAGTGAAATCGTAGATGATTTTATGAAATATACTGACACTACTTCATTAATTTATCCACAACTTCACGTTAGACTCCGAATTATAGACAATATTCGAATTTTTGCCTGCGAATAGTCTCCAAAAAACATCCAAAAAAGGTTTCATTTGACAACTCATGTTTGTTGCTCTATTCCTGGTATAATACCTCTATGGGACAGACAGCCTTAGTGTGTAGGTGTAAGGTATCCAGCATAGCCTAAAATAATGATAACGCGCTCCAATCCCCCAAATAAAACCTAAAGAATGTTGTATTAAAAATACGTATATTTTTCTTTTTCAGATACACAGCAAGCAGCTCCGCGAAGCAAAACAGTAAAGTGAAGTGTCATTATGGACTTGTAAGCAAAGCCTGGCGCATAGCTATACCTACCACACTACTACGACAAACAGAAAGATAAACAGTGCATTTCCTATAAAATACCTTTTAAAAAAATAGCTGCGGCAGTACGACAGTTGCTATCATAAAACACCTCATTTTTTCTTTTAAAAGTTTGAAAAAAAAAGAAAATGGCGAACCAAATCTGGCCAGTATTAAAAATCGATGTTTTGTATCGATTTTTTGAGAAGCGTTTTCGAACAATTATTGTTTTTTTGTCTTTGTAATGGCTTAAAATTGTAGACAATAACATTAATGCCTAAAAATGCTTTCTTATTATTTTCCATGTAGTCTAACATTTATTTTTTAAATATAAATGAAACACATTCTAAAAAGAAGTTTGAATAGTGCATTTATTACTTTATTGTTCATAAAAAAACGCAATCATGGCAACTGTCTTAAAAAAAGTGTAAAAGCAAGGAACGGGAGTGAGTAAATAAACTGATCTAAAATTGTTATTTTTTATGTTTATATTAAATAAATATTGATATAATATCAGTGACTTGTAAGTCGATGCATAAAGGGAAAAATTTGGTGATTATATGTAATTATAACCTAGAAAAAGCCGTAAATGTGTGAAAAATCGTCGAGAATGCCAAGCGTGAGTCGAGTGAATAGAAAAAAAGGAAGTATTTTTTTTAAATAGCGTCAATCTCAGTATAAAAATGTCGTTCGGAAACAGTTCTAAATGAAATGTGTTAATAAACTATTGTACATTTTGTTGTAATTACGGTTATATAAAATTGGGTATCGGCAAATCATTCAAAACATGTTGTACCATAGGAATAAATTATGTATTTAAAAACTGCCTTCGATCTTTTATTTTTTCATCCCAAGTTTCAGCGCACTAAGGGTGCCTGTCCATTGACGCGGAGATAGGCGGCGGAGCGGAGAAATATTAACCAATAAGATTGCATAAAATATCAGCTCCGAGATTTTATGCAATCCTATTGGTTAATATTTCTCCGTTTCTCCCTACGATTTCTCCGCTCCGTCGCCGCCAGTAACACTCCTGTCCTGCCCGTCTAGACAAAGCGACATTCTATTGGCGTTGACGCCATTGAGGTACAATGTTAACTAGAGAAGGTACCGAGAAGTAATGTTTTGTAACACTTGTTAGGGTGCACGCGCTCTAACCCACTTAGCCTGTGCCATGCGCTCGTCGCCCAGCACGCGCCCCACACTGCTGATCATGGTGCACAGATTTTGATCGCGGTGTCTGCTCTATGTATACATAATTAATTGCTCAATGGTTGACGCTAGTAGAAACGGACAAAATGTATGGATTTGACATTGGTGAGCGAAACATTTTGATGTTTGTTTTCATCACCATACAAAGTACTTTGTCTAGGGGCCCTGGATTGGGATTTTTAACTGACTTCAACGGAGGTTCTCAATTCGAGTCGTGTTTTTTTTTTTAAAGTCAAATCAGCAGTAAAAAAGATGCGTGTAATTTTGACATTTGTTTTCAACTGCTGAGCTCATCGAATGAGATTCAAAAATCGCATCCCAGATGTTTCAAATTATTCATTTAGCGACATCTATCAAAAAGCCGTATTACATGGCAGCGTGACGTAGCGTCGCGTCACTCAGATCAATTATACTCCGTTCAGGAATTAGAGCGACAAAATGTAAACAAAGAAACGTCACTGTCAAAGTGACATTACGTGGTCAGAAACCTTTGGTACATATTTTAAGAATTAAATTATGTCGGTAAAGCATTTAATAAATTGCGTCGACATTAAAAATGTATCGTCTATCTATAAATAATAAAAACAATCGTGATAATTTGCATGAAATTTTTAAGTTATGTTATGTCGCCTGCTACACCGTCTTTGTGGGCTTTTTGTGCTATGCGTAGCATCCGCGCATAGCGTACGGATTCAGACGAAGGTATTTAACAATCAACAGAGGCGTTTACGTTATTGTATGCAATAAAAAATCTTTTTCTTCAAGCACTTTGTTAAAACGAACCAAAGGTCTAAAATATCTGATTGTTGCCAGACCACGAAATAAAATATCTACAGTCACGCTTTCTTTTAATATAAAATAAATTATAGCTTGCATATTTTTTAATTATTTTCCATACAAAATTAACATATCATTTGTCGTAATCATTTGCGAGTAAAATAGATAATTTACTGTTATTCATTCCGGAGATAAGTTTTCTACAGTCTCGAGATGGTATTTTCTACACTGGTATCACTGTTGTTTACATTTTGTCGCTCTAATTCCTGAACGGAGTATAATACAATCGCGTCACCATTTTCTTTTTCGAACGTCCAATGCCAAACTACTTCTCTGTCGTCGCTGATAGATGGCGCTGGGCTCGAAAATAAAAATACGAATTTCCTTTTAATTTGATTTTAAACTGATTGCATCAGCATATTTTAATAGTTAATAAGCTTTATAGATTCATAATTTAGCGAGAATTTTTTTGTAGTTATTAGTATTTGAAATTAAATCTGTTTGTAAAAGAAATTTGCAAAAAACGTAAATCGCGCAATTAACATTTTCACGTTCCGTCAGTATATATACAAAATCGTCGGCATAGTTTGTGTACTTGCTTCGGCAGTACATATACTAAAATTGGAACGATACAGAGAAGATTAGCATGGCCCCTGCGCAAGGATGACACGCAAAATCGTGAAGCGTTCCACATTTTTTGAAGAGTTTTGGTTTGAACATATAATTTGCTTCATTGCGTTCTATAGTTCCGTACAGTGCGATATAAAAAAAAGAGTAGAAATAAATGAGGGCGGTGCCTCAACGCAATAACGTCAGAAAATCACGCAAGACCGACCTACAATTTGTACCATAATCGTAGCGTAGTAGACTAGGTAGATTACACACCGAGGACAGGAAAGCATAGATTAGTATGTATATTGGGTAGTAAGAAAGGAGGAAAGCAGGAAAGTAAGAAAGGACTCAGATCTCATGTTGACCAAGATCTCATTGACCAAGGCGAAGCCGAGGTCAACAAACATGTGATCTGAGGCTTTCTTATTTACTGTCCGAGGTTAGTATACTTTTTTTTCTCCTCGACAAAGGTGGAAAGCGGCAATTTCGTTTAGCGCAGCGGGACGACAATTGATGCTTTCCGTCCGGAGGGAAGAAAAAATATTTAGTTCCTGCCGTCACCGTTTTCTACTCTTTCATGTCGCACTGTAGGTGTGTATAGTAGATTACACACCGAGGGCAGGAAAGTAAGAAAGGTCTCAGATCATGTGTTCTAAGGCTTACTTATTTAGCCAAGCACGAATCCAGACTTTTGTTTTGGGGGATAGGGGGGATATTCATAGAAAAACAATGAAAAAGTAGGTGCTGTAATCACTTTTCCATTCAAATTTTCGGATTTCGGGGGGGATAAATCCCACCTATCCCCCCCCTGGAAACGTGCCTGTATTTAGCTACTGCCCGAGGTTAGTATACTATTTTTCTCCTCGACGAAGGTGGAAAGCGGCAACTTTGTTTAGCGCAGCGGGACGAAAATTGACGCTTTCCGTCCGGAGGGGAGAAAATCTACTATTATTTGCGATTTTTCTTAGTAAAATCTATTGAGACGGCTCGATAGCAAAACTTGTTGTGCCAAGGGTCGCGGGTTCGAATCCCGGGGCAAATATTTGTATAATGAATAATATGAATATTTGTTCTCGAGTTATGGATCTAAGTAAGTTCTATTTAAATAAATACGCACCTATAAATGTTTACAAAACTTTATTCACAAGATTTTGTACCTGTTAACACAACACAAACTAATTTTAAAAGTTAAATACTGAAATTCTCTTCCAACCTTCTCAAATGATCCACATTCGATTCTTGAGTGCTGTTATTATGGCTTAAAATATTATTTTTGTACACATCCAAATTTCTTTGAGCAGTCGCCATGTTTGTGTAAACTTCGCGCGGAACGATGCGATTTTGGGCGGGAATTTTGACGTTTCCATTTCCCGCCAAACTTAGGTTGCGTTCCAAAATAACTCTTTCGTTTGGATACGAATGAGGTGGCATCAAAAAAGGTGGTACGTCAGGCTTGGGTAATGGTCTGAAAATGTTTCTTTCCATAATTTGATTGTGTGTTGTTACATTTGCGATATTGTTTAGGGATTTCAACCATTGCTGCTGTTGCGTTGGCGGGACTCTGTTTGGGTAGTTAAAGATCCACAGTCTGTCTCCAACGAACATGGGTCTTGGGGAAACTACACCTAAACTGCTGTAATATTGTTGGGCTAGAACTTCGACGTCATTCGTGTATTTTCGTTTCCATTTCGTTCGGCGGTTTTGGAACCAGATTTTGATCTGAAAATAAAGTCGAAAGTTACAGGAAGATATATAGAAGATACAATAGGTAGATACTTCTTCCTAGGTACAATACAATACCTAGTTACAATAAAATAAAATAATTATGATACTGGCTTTATTTGACAATAAACCCGATAGCCAGGGATATTATTATAGAACTGACTGAGTAGTTAATTATGTGACTGATGATGTAGTTAGATGATGACTGAGTAGGTAACAAAGTCTAAAGATCGCAGGTAAATAAAAAGTCATTAAGTACCTACACAGAAAAAAAGGATTACTAAACCAAGAAAAAAATTCTTGAGCCAAGAATGTATGAAGGAAGACCGAAATTATCTTGAACCAAGAAAAAAGTTCGTCTCAAGAATTTTTTTCTTAGGCCGAAATCGTTTTTCTTGGTTTAAGATAATTTCGGTCTTCCTTCATACATTCTTGGTTCAAGAGTTTTTTTCTTGGTTCAAGTAAACCTTTTTTTCTGTGTAGGTATATTCAAATTTAAACATCAAAATGTTCTAACTATCCATTGATCTTAGATATAGGTACCGAGACATCGTATATTTGTAGGCACTACGAAGATGATGGGCAATTTTGCCCGTGGGCAACCGCAGTTACGTTATCTGCACGAAGAAACTACAGATTGCGTAGATAAATACCTATAAATCTATCAATTATTTGTTTGTGAAAATTAGGAATAGTAATTATTACAATGATATCTCCACTTCCAGAAGCAGACATCTGTGGTAAATAAAATTGTCCATCCTCAACGCAGCCCCAACTCTTCGCTAAACCAACCTGTGTTTCCGTGAGCCTCAGTTGCCTTGCCAACCTGCCTCTAGCAGCCACAGACAGGTACCGGTTCTTCTCAAATTCCGCCTCCAAACTCTTGATCTGCTGAGCGCTGAACGCTGTCCGCGCGCGTTTGCCTCTGGATGAACACGATCCTGCGAACAAATTGGTACAATTTAGTTTTGTACCTAAATCTTATAAGCGCGAACCCCACCGAGAACAGGAAAGCCGAATTACTGGCGGCTAGTTGAAGGCGAGAACCAAAGTTACGCGAGCTCAAGTAGTAAACTATTTATCTCCTCTTTTCTATTTCATTGATGAACTAAACGATTTGGCCCAGGTTTTTATGCCTACTTCAAGCACACCCTGGCTGGACGCTTTATACAAATGGGCTCGCTCTCGTCACACTGACAACGTTTGACCTAGAAGATGTAAGCACGTTCAGCACCGAGTGCTCATGAGTGAGAGAAGACTACACCGTCAACCTACTGTTGGTCGTCCACCTGCCGTACCGCCGAGAGGGGGTGAGGTAAAAATTTGTAGGGGGCAGGAGAGTCCGTTGCATATTATGTATGTACCTACTCTGTGGTAGTGCAGCTTGGTTATACTGTGCAGGCCCACAACTACCCAATATATAAGTTACTTTATGCCCACTGCCCACAACAAAGAGGCGTGCGTGACGAACTAATGCTAGGCTGTTATTTTCAGCGATCGTGTGCTGCCTGTCTGCCTGTAGCTACACTACATTGTTCTAATGACAATCTAAACGTTGTTTAAAACAATTTATTAATACTGCGGAAGTCACTCCCAGCAGTTTCTCCCAAGCGGACACGGCGCATCGTCACCTAACAGCTATTTTCAATAAACACCTCTCGCCATGAGTAATTAGCGGCAATATATCAACGTGTCATTCCAACCGACACCGCGCCATCTTGGATATCTTGAGACGCGCGCGACTTCGGAACGCACCCTAATGAGCGCGCGAAAATATACTTCAATTAACTTTTTAAAAATACAACATCAAACTTGCGGCGAAGGAATACGATTCAAAATCATCTAAACTGAAAACTTTATAAATGAAAAGCAATATTGTCAGCCAGAATGAATGTGTGGACGATTTATTATCGTTAAAGAAATTACGAAGAACATACGATGTTAGAACGGGTTGTATTTCAATTTTAATGATTTAACGAGTGTGAGTGTCACGTTAAAACGTTTTGGAGTTGTAAAAAATGAGTTTCCGGAGCCTGTTGCTACTTTTTTAAATCTTTCGTGATCGCTATTCTGCTCAAATCGTTGAAAAATTATTGGCTATGCAAACTTTTTTATGACCACTCGGTCCATTTGAAATGATAAAATTAAAATTGTTTAAATTTCGTTTTCTTTTTGTAGGTAAACGGCCAATTAAGTTATATTTAAACTTGCAATAGCAATCTGTCAAATCGCCCGCAATAACGTAGCGTATAAATTAATTAGTCCGCTCAAAATACACCTTTGGAAAACAAAATAAAGTGCGGTAACAAGCTTGCAAACCACTTTGACAGTGTAAGCAATTAATGTCAATTTATCGTCACCTGTCAACGGGCAATGTCTTTGTTTCCCGCCATTGTAAAAAGCGGATGCTGAAATCAATTTTCAATCTTATTCCAGTTACACAAAGCGCAAAACTGATTGGTTTCAAAACAAGTAAAAGGCGGGAAAATGTTGTCCATCAATTGACGCTTACGGTCGCGTTCAGAAGCTATCTAAACGGTTTCTCTTAAATAGAATTTTACAGCGTTTTAATGAGTTAGACTACTTACTTAATATTCAGCGGCGCGACATTTCTTTTCATGTCGTTTTAGTTTTTTTATATCCGTTGAATAATTACAGAGCAGAAAGATTTAGCTAACGAGACTGGGGAGGCGCGGTGATTTATCTTTAATGAATGTAACTAGGTACCCACTCAGCAAAATAAAAAGTTTGTCACAAGTGGGCGTCCGCTGCGTTAAGCGGAATAGACGCACGCAGCAATGGCGCTTAGGTAGATAAAGTAGCGGTGGCGCAAACGCAGCAGTGGTGGCGCTACCGCAGCGGTGTCACTAACGCAGAAGTGGCACTAAAGCAGCGGAGGCACTAACGCAGCGCTGGCACTAACACAGCAGTGGTGCTGCCGCAGCGGGGTGGCACTAACAAAGTAGTGGCGCTGCCGCAGCGGGGTGGCACTAACGCAACGGTGGCACTAACGCAGCGGTACCACTAGCGCAACGGTGCACTAACGCAGCCGTGGTACTAATGCACTGGTGGCACTAACACCACGGTGGTGCTAATGTAGCGGTGGCGCTAACACCGCGGTGGCGCTAAAGCAGTGGTAGCACGACGCAGCGGTCGCGCTAACGCAAAATTGAAACTAACGCACCAGTTGCAGTGGTACTAACACTACTAACGCAGCGGTCGCGCTAAACCAGCGATGGCACTAATGCAGTGGTGGCGCTAATGCAATTGGTGACTCTTACGCAGCGGTAGCACTAACGCAACAGATCAACAGAATGTGCAGTTCAGCGAGAAAACCAAAGTTAGTTATAGCCTGTAGAATCCCACTGCAGGGCAAAGGCCTCCTATCACGAATAATGGTGAGAGGGAGTGGGCCATACTCCACCATGCGGGCCCAGTGCGGGTTGGTGGAGGCAAGTTAGTAGTTAACTTGCTGTCAGAGAATTTCCAAGCCGCCTATAGGCCTCTGACCTGGCTTAACGAATAGTTACAACGCCATCTGACGGAACTATCCGAGACCAACTGCTTAACGTGCCTTCCGAAGCACGGAAACGGTCGAGATGAAATACCACTAAACGGTCACCCATCCAAAGACTGACCGAACCTGACGTTGCTTAACTTCGGTGATCGTTTCCAATACCGAAGCTGCACTACGCCAACGAGCAAAGATTTTATCAAAATGTCCTTAAGCTTAGTTTTCAGATTGGTTGACTTGATTTTGTAGAGTAGGTACCCGTGCCTCCAAAAAATTAGCTACGCAAGCATAGCAAGTGTACTACGACCTTTATCAAGCCAATTCAAATAGCTAATTTGAGTTCGAATGATGCCAACAAAATAAAATCTGTTGCACCTACTTCATGTTTCTTGGTTCGTAAATAAATGATCGTTGTGGGCGCTGTTGGTACCTAACTACAATACCTAATCTTCTTGAATAGCCCGTTAGAAAGACTTATTGGCAATTTGGGAGAGAAATTGTTATTTATAACAACATACAACAACATTTTTTTTTTTTTTTTTTTTTTTTTTTTTTATTTATTGTTGTTTTTGTTTTATTGTTTTTGTTTTGTTTTTGTTTTTGTTATTGTTCTTTGGTTTTTGTTTATTTTTTTCTGTAATGTAGCTTCCTGAACAAAGGAAAATGTTCATATTATGTTTCATAGGTTCACCTATTAGGTACCTGTGTTTATATCAGATATTTAAAATTATTAAATCTAAAGCACTGCTAGCATATCATCCACGACAAAGCGATAAAACGAAAACCTTATGCGCGCTGTTTTTAGCATAGGTACATAAAATAAGGAACATCTTGATCTTTACCGTTTTCTCGGGCGTGGCATGCAAGGCCTACTGAATCTATAGACAGGAAACCTAAAAAAGTTTTGATACTTCGGTTTACCCAGGGTTTACTTCAGTGGTAAAGCTGTGCTAGCTTCAAACAGAACAATTTCTCCTAAAACTTAAAAGACTTAAATACAAAAAAAGTGAATTTAAAATAAAATAAGCCGCCTGCGTAAAAAGCGGACTTTGAATAAAAACTGAAAAGATAAAAACAAGTCCGTAGGTAGTCTAGAATTCTGTTAAACCTACTGTTAAACATAAGAAGCGATTTTAACAGTCGGGACCCAATATTGGGAAAATTTAATCGGTCTAGAATTTTTAATGCCGACACACTGTTAAAGTCGCTTCAATATTATTTAACAGTAGGTAGTAAACTTACATACTTAGATCAAACCTAAATCATAATATAGGTAATAATTTTGACTAGAGAGAGTATATGCGTATAATATTAAGTACTATTATGCTAAATACCTATCAGATTATTCAACCCCAAATAAATTGGTACCTACCTACATACCTAACAATATAGGTACTTTATAAATTATTATCTAGGTTGGTAGTAGTAGTACATACCTAATTTATAACAAGCTACCTGCTTATTTTAATTATAATAAGATTCCTAGTTAGGTACTTCATTTGATAGGATGACCTATGGGTCAAAACCACCACGCACCAAAACGAAATCGGCGTCGGAAGACCTAGACGAAGGTTGTGGGACGAAATAGATTTGTTTGAAACTGAATGGACTACTAGCAAAGCTCAGAACAGACCCTCTTGAAGAGAACGAAGGGAGGCCTTTGCCCAACATTGGGATAGAAACAGCTGGTGAGCTGGTACGATAATAAAAATAAGTAGCAAATAAATAAGCAATAAAGAACACCAAAGCGCTACAAAAGCATAGCGTTGCACTAAATGGTCCGCGAAGGCGCAAAGTGCTACCCGAGAAGTTAAAGCTTTTTTTCTTTTTTAACTGTTTCTATCTTAGAAACTTATGATCTATTGGGTCGTGTTACATTATATTAAAAATTCTTATAATATGTAACCATTTTCACATACTTAGA
Organism: Agonopterix heracliana; assembly: GCA_963693445.1. Classification (NCBI taxonomy): domain Eukaryota; kingdom Metazoa; phylum Arthropoda; class Insecta; order Lepidoptera; family Depressariidae; genus Agonopterix; species Agonopterix heracliana. The sequence goes on from OY856334.1 coordinate 3,750,786, forward strand.
AAACATAAAAAAGTAAACTTTATGGACAATTTTTCAACACGGTGCACATTCGGGACATTTTAGTAGGTACCAAAACTGTCCCGTATTTTTTCGAGTGTTGGAAATTTTTATTTTAAATTTCTCGCTTTTTTAACGATTAAGTTAAGTAGTTTTGTAAATTATCTAATGTTATTGCAATTTTTAATAAAAGTAGTTGGGCCTGATCTTTATTTCGAAACTCAACAATTTGTACATAAGATTATTTTTTATTTGGGTAAGTGTCATTACCTACTCATTAATCTAAAATGTGTTTTTTTTAAGTAGGTATTTAAAAATTTATTCGACAGAATCATAAATACACAGTAACATTAAATAATATTATAAATAAAGAGACTTAAAACTAAACAAATCTAGGATGTGGTGCAGGTTCGGTCCTTGTGGGAGGGTACCCAGAACGCTGGCCGCATTTCCTCGCTGAATGGCTATGCTGATCCGTTGAGCGAGGAAAGTGCCAGCCCTTGGGTCCCCCCCTGTCGAGTCTATCAGGCGCTTTGATAGCTCTTTAAAAAGCGCCTGCGCATTAGGTCCCCACGGCCCGAGAGTTTCGACACCAAAACCCATAAAATGGTATTGGTGCCGATATCTCTGTACCAGTTAGCCTTTCGTTGTTCAGCCGCGTCCGCCGCCGCGCCAGCCCTTCGAGTTGTGCCCTGTAAGTGAGACGGGGCCAGTGTATCCACGCAGGTTACGTCCCACACTAGCGGCCCGACCCATCTTCCAGGGGACGAGAGACATCTCGTCTGGTCTCTTGCCATCGCTCCGTATGATGCCTTTCGGCTCGAGATTCTCGAGAATGGCAGGTACGTTGACTGAGGCAAGAGACCGACGATGATGTCGTTAAGGGTGGCATGGCGGGGGGTGGCAAGTCTGCCGGCACTGTTATGACACGATAGGCCGTGGTGTCCCAAGCGATCGACGTCCGCACCGCACGTCCTTTGCGATTTTCAGATATATTTGTATGATTATTTTGAGAAGAAAGTAAATTTTTTACTCTTAAATCCAATGAGCCTCCTGCATTGACCTCTCAGAGGTATCAGAGGAAGCTATTTGACTATTTCCTTTGCATTACTCATCTAAGACAAAAATTACAACGATTTTCTTCCTCTTTATCAGCGCAGCCTGTATCAGGCTAATCTACAGGGTCAAATAGATGTCATAGCATCCTTTTAAAGTGCCTGTCAAACTGAACAACTTTTACTATAAGTATGAGGTCTAACAAAATTAGCTGAAACTATTTTAAGGGGAGTATCAGACCATCAAACTGAACAACTTTCTCTATGGGACCAACATCGAAATAGCGAAAAAAAAATTCAGCTGTCCCATACATTCCTATACATTTCCCATACATTCGGCTCAAGAAGTTTTGTATGGGACAGCTGATTTTTTTTTCGCGATTTTGATATTGGTCCCATAGAGAAAGTTGTTCAGTTTGATAGTCTGATACTCCCCTTAAAATTGTTTCAGCTAATTTTGTTAGACCTTATAGAAGCAAACCGATCGGACAAAAAAATCTGCCGTTCCATACTAAACTGCAATGCCTCCTCGACTCAAATGTATGCAGCAGCACAGCAGAATTTTTTTGTTGTTCCGATCGGTTTGCTCCCGTAAACGTTGTTCAGAGGCTAATGATATAAATTTCACACTGCTGTATACTATCTTCTAACATTCTAAGGTAAGTAACGCAAATCTAGAATTTTAGCCATCTAATTATCTAACAGATTCTAATAAGAAACTAATCATTTTTTAAGCAATACCTAAATGAGAATTTTGTGAAAAATGTTTAAAGTTTTAAATGATATGCTTATTTAGTGAGTATTTATAATACATAGCATAGCATAGCATATGCTCACGACTATATTCCCCGAGGAGGTAGTCAAAGATATTTTGAAACCTCAGAACATCCACGCCGTATGTAGGGGGCCAAACTGAAAAACAGCGCTGACCAAGTCGGTCAGCACTATGCTGAGTCTGGCCCTTTTGTCACATTTTAGCATTAAGTTCAAATTGTTTTAAGTCTCCTTAGATTAACATGTGGAATCTGAAATGTGTCAATAAAGTTTTTCATTTTCATTTTTTTCATTTTCACGCCGTTTATTACACCCACCGCTAATTATTATAAGCAAGAACATAGTATTTATTCTATATGATTGTAAGAGTTAGGAAATGTTCGGGACACAGTTTCTGCATTTTATTAAATTGAACTTAATTTAGTCTCGCATTTATTTTTGTATATTTATTACCTACACTTATTTGTTTCGACTCATTTTTTCGTTACTTTTTTTCAAATATCTAGCTAAAGGGCTAAATATTGGGTCAGATGGAACAAATCTCTTCTGTCAGAGGTCACCCTTTGTACTTGTTCATGTATTTCCGTGTATATGTAAAATGAAACTAAGTGTTAAAGTAAAAAAAAACTAAAATATTTAGGTACTTAGATTAATCGAAGTTCCTGCTTAATTGTTACCTGATTGTTGATAATCGGTCGAACCTCCCATAAACTCCTGCGCATCGCCGGCGGTCGAACTTTCAACATCCACTTGTTCTGAATTATTACTTTTATCATCATCATCCGAACCACTACGATCCTTTTCTTCACTTTTATAAAAACCTTTTTCAAAATCATCTGTTTCGGCACTGGTTGTTGCAATTTCTTCGTTAATTTTATCTTTTCTCTCAAATTTGTCTGCGAGTAAATTTTCTATGGAGAAAGGCAGTTTCGATTCGATTCTCTCAATTTTTGATTCATTTTCGTCAACATCCATTGATTGTACTGTTGATTCCATTATTTTCACTTTATTACACTTCGATTTAACCAACTAAAACCACGTCTTCACTTCGAAGACTAAAGAAACATTTTGAGGAACCGAGGTAGTATTTTTTCTCACTTTTAGTGTCAAGTAACTCACACACTATAATAATTTAGACTAATTCGAAACTCTAAAGACGCGTTTTTGTCAAATTGGATCGCTGAAACGACTGCGCGTCGAGAATGTTAACTGCCTCCTCTGAAATATTTGTGACTGACTTACAAAATCATCTACCTTACTCCCTTTTGAATAAGATTTAAAATCGTTCAAATTTTGAAGATCTCAAGACTCGACTGATTGGAATGAAGATGGAAAGCCTCAACTAATGGGCGTCCTACCGGATGACAATACTATATTCAACATTTAAGCTCAATCTTCTCAAAATGTAACTCTACCCAACTATCTTAAAGCCGAAATTCGTTTGTGAACAATTAAACGATGCAAATAGCTTTTGAAGATGTCGTATCGTGATATAATTAGAGATAAACCAATGAGGGAGGAGTGGGCGTGTCCGCGGCGACATCGGATGCGCCCGCGCACGTCTCTTTGTAGATCTAATTGGGATTTATTTAAGTTGCTCGATGAGATATGTGCGTGCTCATTAATTGTGATAATTATTTAGTTAGTTGGCTTAATTGGAGTCGTCATGTGGAAGAAGTTAGGAGTGTAGGACACGAGTTGCAGCGGAGATGTGCTAGTGAGATATTGCTTAATTATTGATGCTATTATACCTACTTACCTACTTATTACTTTCAGTCTTTATAAGGTCTAACAAAATTAGCTGAAACTGTTTTAAGATGATGATCAGACCTTCAAGCTGAACAACTAGGTATTTCTAATATTCTATGTCGAAACTGCAAAAACAAAATCAGTATGATAGAAACGTTTTTTCCTCGATATGTATTCCAAATTCAATCTATAGCGACCAGCGTGTCTACTCATGATATACTATCTCTACAGTGTCTACACTAGGTACGGTACTGGCTTATGTCTGAAAAATAATTCTAAGTTGCTAAAATACGTAATCGCGAATCTTGAAATTAGTTTTTCTTCAAAATGGATGGATACCTAATCAGAGCGAGGGATCTTCGAAAGGAAAGTGCTCCGAAAGTGCTCGGAAGAATTTTGAATTGTTAAAACTAAGGATTTAACAGAACTGAAAATTCTCCGAAGATCACTTTCTGTTGGTCTGGGTCTATGTCTTCTTATCGTGTCGACTTCAAATTTTGAATAAAGTCGCTAAATAGTATGTACCTTGCCAGAAGTGGGCAACCGATATTGCACCGTCACTAGCGGTCATGAGCTCCAGGGGTGCGATTTTTGAATCTCATTCGGCGAGCTCAGCAGTTGAAAATGTCAAAATAACTGGAGATAAATGCATCTTTCTAGTGCTGATTTGACTTTCAAAAATCATTCTACAGGAGAGCGATTTTTGAAAGTCAAATCAGCAGTAAAAAGATGCGTAAGTATCTCCGTAATAATTTTGACATTTTCAACAGATGAGGTTACCGAATGAGATTCAAAAATCGCACTCCTGGGTTAAAATTTATTATGATGCCATATCAAGTTATTAATTTTCATCGATCTAATAGGTACCTAACCTATAAAATTAATGTTTGCAAAACGACAAACGATACGACGATGCTTATAGTTTTTATCTATCCCAAAAAACTCAAAACTAACGAAAATATCAGCTAAACTAATGTTATTCGTATTGAAAACAATAAATTACAAACAAAAACATGACCCCGTCGCCTTTTCAAATAACCGACATATTTCGTCATAATTAGGGACCGCGCAGTGGCGCTTAAGTTTTTTTTCTTCTGTTTTTTTACGCAATGATTGATGCCTTCTCTGCATTTAAGGAATAAGGGGCTAAGTGGGAGTTTGGCTTTCGTGAATAAAGAAAATAGTTTGCTAACTATAAAAGTAGGTTTGTTAAAAAAGTTTTACATAAATTCAGGACATTTGTCCCGAATTTATAAAAATTGTTTTAAGTAGGTAGGTACAAACACGGGACAAATGTCCCGAATTTATGTCAAGGATTTACATAGTGTCTCTTCACTATTTTACTGTATTTTTCATTGGATTAGTATCTTTATATGGATTAGCTTCTTAGCGATAAGATCGTCTTTATTTTGTGCCACTTGTAATCTTTAGTAAAATAAAGTTCTTCTGCTTATGTTAAACTTAAGATAAGATAAGATAAATATTCTTTGCCTTTTCTTTTTTCTTATCTTTTTTTCTTTTTCTTTCTTTTATTCTTGTCTTTCTTTCTTTTTTATGTTTTTGTTTAAAATAAAGTTGGTAGTTACCATAGCCTAGCCTACCTATTTTATTTGATTTATAAAATTTGTTGCTTAATATAATAAAATACCCGCAAACAAGTTGGCAAAAACCAATACTACGAAGAATATAATTTGTAGGCGAAAGCGCTACCTTACCTACTGAGCACACCCTTACATTGGTCAAGTTGTCTGTTGTCCCAACTATACCTGCATGGGTAGCATGCCACCGTGCGTGATACAGCGCTAATATTATCGTTGTAAAATCTATGTAGCACACCACACAACAGAAACCTTTCGCCAACAGAACCCTAAATAGGAAATTCATATTTGACAACTCCGCACAGGCAATAGTTTCCGCATATTTTACTTCGGAATTTGAACTTTCAACTTTGGCGCTTCTATAGATTTATTTCTTTCACAACCAAAGCCTCATAAAACAAAGCATTTTAGACCTTACTACACGCACATAAGAGTTCTATCAGGAGACTTTATTTAAGTGGCTTTCTTCTTTTTTTTAAACGGGTGCTTTATTTTATCGCTTCGGTATGCCGCGTTTGACGCATTCATTCAGTTCAATAATTTAAATTGCTTTGGTCTGCTACAATTTACATGTGTAAGGAATTTAGTTTACGGCTTAATTAGGTTGACTGTGTCGTTGTTAGTGCCATTTTAAGTAATAATTAAAAAAACTATGTAAGTACTACTACAGGTACCTACCTACCAACCTACTTTATCTAAATAATCCTTAAGGAGCTACTAATGCAGGATCCCTAAAGCTCTAATACTTTTTAACTTTATCTTGGGACTAGAAATGAGGATCTGCAGAGTCCATCCAAAAAATTTGGGGTCCTATCCGTTCCAGTCGCGAAAAAAAATCAGCTGTCCCATACAATTAATCGAGTTGGTACAGCAGTTTTGTATGGGCCAAACGTGCATGTACAAACTAGACGAGTGGGGTATCATTTTCCATGTAATTTTTTGGTAGACTCGGCCGATCCGCATTTCTAGTGCCTATATAAAGTTAAAAAACAAAGTTTCATTGATGTTCAAATTCGTCACAGTCAATTTAATTGTGTGCGTATGCCTAACGGGACCCTCGATCCTAGCTAATCATTTAGTGCTTCAACGATAACCTAACGTACGCCCAGCGGGGCCCTTCTTTATTATAGACACCAATGATTAAAATGTTTTATCAATATTTAGTGCTCTTAAATCCTATTAAAACGGTATCAAAAGATTTGATCTAGCTGCTTTGGTTTAAAAGTTATTTCATTTTAAAGTTTTTAACTTCCAGCGGGGCTCTCTCATGTTTGACTATTTATTGATTTATGTCGCTGAAACTAATGTTGCCGTTTAGTGCTTCATGCCAGGTAGGTATCTGTCTGTATAGTTGAAGTACACATTCTGCTTCTAATAAACCTGGAAAATGTTATACTGTATGATACACACTAAATATTGATATAACATTTCAATCATTTTTGTCTATAATAAAGAAGGGCCCCGCTGGGCGTGCTAACGCACGATTTGATATAACTCCGTTATCTTTGAAGCACTAAATATAAGCCATACATATTCAGAAATGAGAAAGCACTAAATGAGCAATAAATGATTAGCTAGGTTTAAAGCCCTAGGATCAAGGGCCCCGCTGGGCATACGCACACAATTTAATTTATATTCTTTGGTGGTGCCTAGCCTTTCGCCCACGTAAATACTGCACAAGAAACCTTTAATCCCATAGTCGCCTCGTACGACTTCCTAAGCCGGAACCACATGGCTAAACGTGTGACCGTGTGACTTTCAAAAATAGCACTGTAAATCTGTTAGAACAAAAAGCCTAGAATCCAAAGCTAAAACAGAATTTAAAACATTGTTCTGTCACCATCTGTCATATCCGTCAATTCAATTGTTTGCGTGTCCAAGGGTGTTTTGTTGTGCGAAATAAATTGAAATTTAATGATAATTCCGTTTTAAATCAAATCAAAGTAGTCCTCCGTCGCAGCAAGACCTATTCAGCGCCATAAAAAGCTATATTTAAGTTATTACATCAACAAAAACAGTGTCACAACCAATGTTTTACGTTACGAACTAATTTCTCATTCGCTGTGATTTCCCAGCGGTAACAATTAATAAAACAATATTAGAATGTTTATTGTTTACAATTCGCGTCGAACCACCATTGCGTACGTGGACTTACGGACAGCTACGTAACACAAAACCCTTGAAATTCAAACTGGAAAATAGAAACAGCTAAACAGTTCAAAATGAGATTAAATGTGCGGAAATGTCTCGCAATAAGTGCTGTTTTTGTGGTAATATGGCTCATAGTGAGTTATTCGTCCATGATAGATGTGCCGCGGGGTATTGCCGGCGGGAATACCGCTAAGGTTATGGAACAAAAGTTGGATAGATTGCAGAAAATTATGGACACAGAATTTGAGGAGAGCAGCAAACTTCTGGAGAAAGTTAAACAGCAGTTGTATAAGAGTGAGGAGAAGATCGAAGATGAGGCGGAGAAGCAGGTGGATTACGGACAGAGTAAGTATTCAAATTAAAGATTGTATTTTGACCACGCATATCAGGCTTGCCTCGTTTTTGGTCTTCCGTTTAAATGTAACAGTTGTAATCAAAAGTTTAAAAATAAACATTATCTTATCTTATCTTGTGTCGGAAGGGACTTGAAGAAGACTTGAGATGAACCCCACCCCGGGAGTTAAGGGGAGAGGGGGTTGAGGAATCCACCCATTTAAAGAAAAATAAAACATGTTTAAAGTTACAATAACCAAAAAAAATGTAATTGTTTTGTGTTTTAGTATAGGTATTTTTAGGGGCGTTTTCACCTCCACATAATTTTTTCAGAAAATTCAATGTAAATTAAAAATAGAAATATTGATCAAACGAGAAATATGAAAAATATCTAATTTTTTTACCTATTATTATAGTACTTCTAGTGAAACATGGAATTCAGAATATCTCTGACAACCCCTTGGGGAATATAGTCGTGAGCATATGCTTATGCTTATGCTTTTTATAATTTTCAATAAAAGCTGGTGGATAAAAAAATTATAAGTCGCGTCGCGGGGTTTGCCTCGAAAACGTAACGGGGTTTTGTAACACTTGTCTCTCGCGTGGTGTTCGCGCGGTTCGCGTCTCAGCCTGCCACGTGGCTCCAAAATCCTTCTCAGTTGTTCTTACTCAAAAGAGATTAGATACAATCCCTCAAATAACTTGACACTGGCGAAAGAATAAAAAAATTATATATTTTCCATTATGTGTGTAATTAAAATTAACCACACAGTAGGTATAGTGTGGCACGCCCCCCAAACCCACTCCAAGACAACTTGCGGGTAGCGACAGGATGGGGAACGCCTAGCATAGAGTTATTACATGCTTGGGAGAGGCTTATAGAATAGAAAACTTTATTTTCGACCAACTGGGATCACAATTTTGTTAGTAACATACTTGCGGAGAGGATGAAGAGACTATGGAACATATTCTTTGTGACTGTGATGTCTTGGCGGCAAAACGCATGTGCCTCCTCGGAGATGGATACCCAAAACCGGGAGATCTTAGGTTTCTTCCCCTCAATGGTATTGCCTCCTTCATTGACCATGTATTTGAAGGGTGAGGAAAGCGAAAAGTATTGGGGCTAACACAAAAGATCCCACTGGGTCGAAGTGTTGCTGGCCTGCCAGCCCCCACAACAAGATAAGATAAGATAAGATAGTAACATACTTAGCCTATTGTTAGCAGTGGACGATTAGGGTTGAACTACCATTGACTTCTTATGGTCAATGAGAACTACACATGGCCGCACGCGATCACATTTTTCCATCGCTCCATCCTTTTCTGTCACTCAGGAACGTCATTTGCTAGAGCATATAAGATAGACGGAATGGAACAGAACGGAACAGCACGCCGTGTGTGATCGCGTTCCGTCTATCTTATATGCTCTAGCAAATGACGTTCCTGAGTGACAGAAAAGGATGGAGCGACAGAAAAATGTGATCGCGTGCAGTTCCACCCTTACAGGTTGCTAGTGATAAATGATAAATCATTTATTATCTGCAGGGCTAGCATGCCATGCACAACAAAACTGCCTCCGTGGTCCAATGGTTAAGAGCATTGGACTCTTGACACGGAGGTTGTGTGTTCCATTCCCATGGGGGACACCTATACTTCATTCCAAATAAGGACGACAAGATTTTCTGATTCCTATTTACATTTCTGGCCAATTCAGATTTCCAAATGTAATTTATTTATTAGATAGATATACTATCTGATATATCTTTGACGGTACAAAAGCTATTCTAAGAATAAGTGGCCTTAAAATTTCGTTGCTATTTGGAATGGAGTATAGAGATATGTTACTTTGTGCGTTTTTCCCTAGTTAGTAAGGACATTGCAAGTGGAATTACCTGATTGTCTGAAAAGAAAGATGATTCCGTGCTTCCAATAGCACATTAAGCTGTTGGTCCGGGCTACTATCTCTGGTGGTCGTTACATAAAAACCATGTCAGAGACCGTAAGGCGGTTTGAATAAACTCTGACATTAGGGCTTGCTGCCCACACGATAAGAGAGAATGAACTTTGAATTTTTCTGACATGCCTAGGAGTCACGTTGTGGATCTGCTATTGGGCGGTCGCGTCGCCTGTCGATCGTTGGTTGCCCCCTCCCAGGTCTACAACGGGGCTCCAGTGGTGGCTCAAGATAGTGTTCTTTTCGAAAAACAATCCTTGAAGTCACCAAATACATAAATTACCGTACAACGTCAAGCACTTTTGCTACATAAACTAGACATTGGCAAAATCATCAAATACCCAAGATGGCAGCCATTTTTTTAAAAATAGAATAGAATAGAATAGACATACCTAGGATAGGCATCATGGCTATTACCTACTACCTTGACTGGCAAAATGATGAAAATTTCATAGGATTGTAATCAAATGATCATTAGATTCAGATTCAGGCAAAGGAAATGCAGCCCATACAGCCTAGCTTGTAATCTTTCAATATTTTTCAAATAACTCACGAAATAAAACATAGAAAAATCTGTTAATCTATACCTACTTATACAATTTTCATAATATAAGCTTTGTATGACATAAATCTCCAAATGGTTTTCGAATTTTGGTATCTTTACTAAAATAAAATGTCAATTTTGCAAATATTGTCCACACACAGGCTGACACACAAAGTGTAAAATTTCACTTTATCTATAAATAACTATTATGTCTGTCATACAATATTTAGAGGTATTGCAGGCACATGTTCAATTGTTATCAGTGGCTTGTATCAAATTTACAATAACAATACAATAATAATACAATATAATTTACAATAATAATATTTGTTTGTGCAGATGTGTGTTGTGTGCACGGTGCACACATGTGTAAATAAAATACGGGGTGATTCTACCCATGATTCTTAAAACTTCTTAAGAAAAGTCGAAATTCGCTAAAATATAATTCGACTTTGCATATAAAAGTTCGATCAGCTGATTGCATTTAGCATGGAAAGTCCTTTTTTTTTAAAGAAATTACTATAGGTTTCTTAGGGAAAGTTTTTCAGTATCTTGGATACAATCACCCCTTAAAGTAATGTAACTGTTTACCCTAACACCCTGTACCTATTGTCAGTTTACTACATACCTGAATCTATTCTATTCTATACATACAACTATCTGTTATACAAAAAAAAACATACGGGTCGAATTGAGAACCTCCTCCTTTTGTTGAAGTCGGTTAAAAATGAATACAGCTAGGGTCTAACTTAATATGCTGACACTTTTTTAAGGGGATGATCAGCTTTCTCACTTTCTCTATGGGGCCAACATCGAATCGCGAAAAAAAAAACAGCTGTCCCATACATTCAGTGCAAGTAGGTTTGCAGTTTTGTATGGAGGGACTGATTTTTTTTCGCAATTTCGATGTTGGTCCCATAGAGAAAGAAATCACGAAAAATTATCTGCTTTTATGGAACAGTAGATATTGTTTCCTCGCGATTTTGACGTTCAATTCAATTCAATTCATTTATTCACAAACAAACATTTATTCACAGGTCCAGTAGTAAAAGTTGTCCAGTTTGATGGTCTGATCAACCCCTTAGAAAACCGTTAATATATTAAGAAGGAACCTAAAAGAATACATACATTTTAATTTCCTATCAAGGCTATACTGATCTAGTATCCGAACACAGTCTTAATTGTATAACCAATAGTTTGGATGACCTCAGATTTCCAAATAATTTAGTTACGACTATTCTTCTTCTTATCGTGTGGGCAAGACATGGTGTCAGAGTTTTTTCAGACCGCCTTACGGCCTCTGACGTGGTTTTTATGAAACGACTACTACCACCAGATATAGTAGCCGGGAGCAACGGCTTAACGTGCCATCCGAAGCATTAATCATCTTTCTTTTCAGACAATCATGTGATTCAGCCTGCAATGTCCTATACAACTGGGGAAAACGCACAAAGTGACATATCACTAGGTGATATGTACCGTAGGAATCAAACCCACAACCTCCGTGTCAAGAGCCCAATGCTCTTAACCATTAGACCACAGAGGACCGATAGACCACATCCTTTATTGTTGGAGTTTCGACTATTGAGCGATATCATAATGGTCATAATCATAAGCCTTGGCATTTGTTACAGAGCAACATATGACAAAACTAGTTATAATAGGGGTGGTTATAGGGGTTTATCATGCCTCGTTTTTTTTATTTCCAGAGCCAGGTCCGATCCTGCCGATCCTGGTGATAGCGTGCGACCGTGTCACCGTGAAGAGGTGTCTGGACAACCTGGTCAAATTCAGGCCCGACAAGGAAACATTCCCCATTATTGTCAGTCAGGTAAGTTTCCTTTAATCTAGAATTCAACATTTTAACAGGTTCTTACTTCGTGTTGGCCACTAAAATCAAAACCACCACCATAGTTGGATGGTTTACCAAAACGCGGTAAGAACCCGTTAAAATGTTTAATTCTAGATTAAATAATAACCGTGTAACTCTCAAAAACTGTTAGTTTCCTTTTTTGTTGAAAGCTACTTGAACATCCCTGGCTATCTCTCGCCAAACGAACGGGGTTGCATAGGGGTCAAAAAAATGTGTTTCCTCTTTACCATATTTCTGTTTTTGGCCTAATAAATTAAGCCTAATTTCGATTCAATAGGCTCAAAAATGAGGAAGTAATTGAGGCGGATACAGACAGACATAAATAAATACAAAAAATCTTATCTATGCTAGAGGAAACCTGCGTTTACGCTGAAGAAGTTCTGGTACATTGGAAGTCTACCAATCCGCATTGTGCATTGACAAATAGTGGACATACAGTGGAAATAACGCTTTGAAAGAAGCGTGATGTTTTTCTCCGGTGGAAGTAGTCGTTATATAAAAACCACGTCAGAGGCCGTAAGGCGGTTTGAATGAACTCTGACACCAGGGCTTGCCCACACGATAAGAAGAAGAAGAAGGCTTTGAAATGATTCCCCACTATTTTTTCCTCTCACAGTAAAGCCAATTTCGTGCCAGTACTTAATCACAAGACATGACCATAAAAATGATCGCATGTACATACGAAATGGCAATGAAACACACATAAAGCTTAGGCATTTATCTTATCGTTCGCCAGGTTTACCTATTAGTTGGAAATGTAGTGAATTACAGTTTATGTATTTGTGTTGTTGACTTGATGAATGACCAAAATGTCTGGTCTTATCAATATCACATTACCACGTCAGAGGCCGTAAGGCGGTTTAAATAAACTCAGACACTGGGCTTGCCCACACGATAAGAAGAAGGATGAGTCACGTTGCAGGAATTGACCCGAGCACACGTCTCGCGTGGTTTTCGCGCGTCACGCTTTTGCCTGCCACGAGGCTCCGCAATCCTCAATCTCTTCTTGTTCTTGAACAAAAACAATCCCTGAGATTGGGATAGATACTCCCATAATCTACTTGACACTGGCGGAAATGCAGTGCTAACGCACAAGCAAAAAGCCATTAATTATAAATAAAACAGAAGAAGGATATCATACTATGTAATTCAATATTGTACTGCAAAGTATTTTGTTTTTTTTTTAAATATGTGTTTTAGAGTTTCTGGCCCCATCTTCTCTACAAACCTTCCGACGCGGTGGTAGAGTCAAAAAATGACGTCATAAAGCTATCTATGCGATATTAGACAAGTTGAATAAAAAAAATGAGTTTGTGTTTGTTTCGTAACTCGGCGGTCGAGACAGGTTAATCGTGCGGGGCGCGAGGGGTGAAGGGGGTATCAGTCATAACATAAGACCTTGGGTCACATCCCCGGCTCTCCATAGAACGGTCTCACTATGTTTGCCTCACTTGAAATCAAGATGGCGTCGGCTCACGCGCCGTCCTGCTCCCACGTGCGCGCTTTCTGTATGTTCTTCTAGCTCGGCGTCCCTAAAGTATCCCCAGAAAGTGTGGTATCCGAAGACAGACAGGCAGGTTATCGTTATACTATCATCTATTCTGTGACTAGGTCTAAAGCGCATCGCATACCGAAGGAGTCGAGACGGGGCGTCGAGGCGCGGGCGTGCCTTAGCGACCTTGACATACGGTTGATAATTGTATACCAAGAATCCGAGCGGCGCGCCGCTCGGTTTGGTATTATATACATTTACCGACCGTATGTCAAGGTCGCAAAGGCGCGCGCCTGCGCCTCGACGCTGCCTCGACTCCTTCTGTATACGATGCGCTTTAGACCTAGTTACAGAATAGATAATAGTATAACGATAACCTGCCTCTCTCTGTCTTCGGATACCACACTTTCTGGGGACACTTTAGGGATGCCGAGCTAGAAGAACATATAGAAAGCGCGCACGTGGGAGCAGGACGGCGCGTGAGCCGACGCTACGCCATCTTGATTTCAAGTGAGGCAAGCATGGTGAGACCGTTGTATGAGGAGCCTGGGATGTTACCCAAGATCTTTATATGTGCGATGCGCTTAAGTAAGTTCGACATAGCTCCATCGCCCTTTAACTCCCTTCCCGTTTGCGTACATCCAAGCGAGATGAAAAGGCGCGTCTGAGCCTTCTAGCCTCTAGTCAGGTTCTAATAAATGTTTATTTTCGCAGGACTGCGGCCACCCCGCAACATATCAAGTAATAAAAAGCTTCGCGGACGCCGACCCGACGATAACGGTGGTTAAACAGCCGGATCTGTCGCCGATCTATGTCGACAGATCCAAGGTCAAGTTCAAGGGCTACTACAAAATAGCGCGACACTTCAAGTTCGCCTTGAACTACGTGCTCGCGACGTTGAAGCACGAAGCAGTCATCATTGTCGAAGGTTAGTTGCTACTATAAGATAGGACACTTCAAGATAGTGCGACACTTCAAGTTCGCCTTGAACTACGTGCCCTCGCCGCGCGTGCCGTGCCGTGGTCCTCTATTGTAGTAACAATACAGGGTGTAAGGGACAGCCCTCCGCAAACTGAAACGGTGAACTCAGACCATCAAACTGAACAACTTTCACTATGGAGCCTACCTCAGGAAACGCGAAAAAAAATCAGCTGTCCCATACATTTGGGTCGGGTAGGTACAGCAGTTTTGTATGGGACAGCTGATTTTTTTTTCACGTTTCCTGAGGTAGGCTCCATAGTGAAAGTTGTTCAGTTTGATGGTCTGAGTTCACCGTTTCAGTCTGCGGAGGGCTGTCCCTTAAACCCTGTATAGCGCGAACCATCAAGTTCACCTTGAACTACGTGCTCGCGACGTTGAAGGACGAAGCCGTCATCATTGTCGAAGGTTAGTTGCTACTATAAGATAGGACACTTCAAGATAGTGCGACACTTCAAGTTCGCCTTGAACTACGTGCTCGCGACGTTGAAGCACGAAGCCGTCATCATTGTCGAAGGTTAGTTGCTACGACAAGATAGCGCGCGACACTTCAAGATAGCGCGACACTTCAAGTTCGCCTTGAACTACGTGCTCGCGACGTTGAAGCACGAAGCCGTCATCATTGTCGAAGGTTAGTTGCTACGACAAGATAGCGCGACACTTCAAGTTCGCCTTGAACTACGTGCTCGCGACGTTGAAGCACGAAGCCGTCATCATTGTCGAAGGTTAGTTGCTACGACAAGATAGCGCGACACTTCAAGATAGCGCGACACTACAAGATAGCGCGACATTTCAAGTTCGCCTTGAACTACGTGCTCGTGACGTTGAAGCACGAAGCCGTCATCATTGTCGAAGGTTAGTTGCTACTATAAGATAGCGCGACACTTCAAGATAGTTCGCCTTGAACTACGTGCTCGCGACGTTGAAGCACGAAGCCGTCATCATTGTCGAAGGTTAGTTGCTACTATAAGATAGCGCGACACTTCAAGTTCGCCTTGAACTACGTGCTCGCGACGTTGAAGCACGAAGCCGTCATCATTGTCGAAGGTTAGTTGCTACTACAAGATAGCGCGAACCTACAAGATACCGTGACACTTCAAGATAGCGCGACACTACAAGATAGCGCGACACTTCAAGTTCGCCTTGAACTACGTGCTCGCGACGTTGAAGCACGAAGCTGTCATCATTGTCGAAGGTTAGTTGCTACTACAAGATAGCGCGAACCTACAAGATACCGTGACACTTCAAGATAGCGCGACACTACAAGATAGCGCGACACTACAAGATAGCGCGACACTACAAGATAGCGCGACACTACAAGATAGCGCGATACTTCAAGTTCGCCTTGAACTACGTGCTCGCGACGTTGAAGCACGAAGCTGTCATCATTGTCGAAGGTTAGTTGCTACTACAAGATAGCGCGAACCTACAAGATACCGTGACACTTCAAGATAGCGCGACACTACAAGATAGCGCGACACTACAAGATAGCGCGACACTACAAGATAGCGCGATACTTCAAGTTCGCCTTGAACTACGTGCTCGCGACGTTGAAGCACGAAGCTGTCATCATTGTCGAAGGTTAGTTGCTACTACAAGATAGCGCGAACCTACAAGATACCGTGACACTTCAAGATAGCGCGTTACTACAAGATAGCGCGACACTACAAGATAGCGCGACACTACAAGATAGCGCGATACTTCAAGTTCGCCTTGAACTACGTGCTGGCGACGTTGAAGCACGAAGCTGTCATCATTGTCGAAGGTTAGTTGCTACTACAAGATAGCGCGAACCTACAAGACACCGTGACACTTCAAGATAGCGCGACACTACAAGATAGCGCGACACTACAAGATAGCGCGACACTACAAGATAGCGCGATACTTCAAGTTCGCCTTGAACTACGTGCTCGACTATGAAGCACGAAGCCGTCATCATTGTCGAAGGTTAGTTTGTCGACAGATCCAAGATCAAGTTCAAAGGCATACAGACGGACAGAACGGTCAAAAGTATAAGTGTTCTTTCTTTGACTACGGAATCCCAGAAAGCAGTTTCTTGGTAATTGGCCGACCTTTTTTCGAGACCATCAGCTTTAATTGAAATGAAAACCTATGTCCAGTCCAGCAGTGGACTACCTCTGATTAAATTAGCGGTGATCCTTGATAAGTAACTAATTTAAAATGTCTTGTTTACAGATGACCTGGATATATCTCCGGACTTCTTCGAGTATTTCCTGGGAACGTATCCACTCCTTCACAGTGATCCCAGTCTATGGTACGTTTAACATTTTGTTTTAGAGTTCTCTGTTTCCAGAAAGTGCGTTTACGTGCGTTATTTGAAGTAGGAGAGGCGTAGGGACTGGCCGTTCTGTATGTAGTACCACAGAATACTAAAGAGTTACTACGTAACAGATACATCTCCTTAAATTAATAAATTCGCACTCCTTTATTATCTACTGCCAGACGGTACGCGCAAAAATATATCTAACTAGTGTTTTCCCGCGACTTCGTCCGCACAAATTAGATTATAAGAATAGTTTATTAGTGCAACCCTATAATATCTTCTGTCTCTGGAGATAGAAATATGAAATTAGAAATTACTAGTGTTTTCCCGCCAAATTATATACTTACCAGATTTTAAGTCAGATCGTAAGCTATCAAACAAAAAAAGTTTCATCAAAATCGGTTCAGTAGTTTTTGCGTGATGTGCGAACAAACAAACAAACTAACAATTTTGTCAATAGATGGCGCTGCACGTCATTTAAATCGCGCTATCGAGTGTTATTTGATTTTGGGTAGTAATAAAAGCTCCGATAATAAATTTAAAAATGTCCTTACTAAAAATATAATATTTACTGCCCGAAATACTAAATCTCCGACTACTTCTGTCCGACTAAAAATGACGAAACGACCGAATGATATACTTAAATCTCAGAAAAAATCTTATGACTATTAATTGCTGTAATACTTTTTTACCATATAAAATTATGTTCTACTGATAACAATGCTTTGTAATTATTACCTTTACTTGCCAACTAGAAATTCATCAATTACATTTAATTTTTCATAAACTCTGTGCTATTTTTACTACAATGTTATACTTAAATTTCTATTGTTGGCGCTTGTCCAGAAAGTTATTAAAAATACAAAAATGTACTTACTATAATCATGAATTCTAGTTACTACTAATCTAATCTATCTAACCTAACCTAACCTATAACTTTTAAAAAAAAATCTCAACTTTAAAAAAAAAAAGTTTTTTTTTTTTTTTTTCCTTAACCAAACCTAACCTAACCTAACCTAACCTAAGTTTTTTTTTTGTAAACATTTTTTTTAGTCTACTATTTAAAACAGTAGCGATTCGGTTCTGCCACTCGCCGGCCGCTGCCGCGGCACGCTCGCTGCGCTCGCTCGGCTCGTGGGGCTGGTCGCAAGAAACCTAACCCGCTCGTCGCTTCGCTCCTCGCTAACCCAACCGAATGCATTTTGCTCAAACGCCGTTCGCGCGGTCCGACCAGTTTCGGTATTTTCATCAATGTTGAGAGTTAAAAAATATATTTGGTAACCAACACTAGAAAATTAAATAACTCATAAAATTCGTAAAAGAATGATTATTTTGACATGACCTCTGTTGTCAGTAACCCAGTAATCTCGTCGGAGGTTCAGTATTTTATTCAGAAGTTTAGTTTTGTTATTCAAAGTTTAATATATTTATAAGTAGAAATGTAATTTGATTGTGTTCATAGGTGTCAGCAAAATTTAGGTATTTTATTCGGTATGCTTTGAATTTTTTTGTCGGTATATTATTATAACGCTGGTAAATTAGAATAAAAGTCGGACAGAGATAGCTGGAGATTTATTTATTTGTCGGAACCAATATTATTTCCCTTTGATTTTATATGAAGTAAACCGCTACTTTTTTGTTCTTCATGATTTTACGGTTTTATAATAGTTATAAGATGAATCTTGACTCAGCGTTGTTATAACTTCGTACAGCGCGGGACGTATGCGACTTTGCTGTTTTGCGCGAGTGGCAGAAATCAAGCCAGCCAGCGCTTCGCTTACGATGCGCCAAAGTGTAGACACTTATTTCGGTTCCTAGTAAGAGGCCTGGTAGTAGACCTGTGTCAATCGATCATTTTTCGTAACCCGGGTCGATCATGACCCACTTGTATAGTGATCGGGTTAAAATGACTCGATCTTTTCGATCATTTGGGTCACAGTTAATTTGTACGACTGACAGAATGACGAATGCTATGCTGAGCAGGTTCTTGCTATACTAATTGAACCAGAATAAAAGCACGACGATCTTAAACGCGGGTCACGGGTGCAACTAATTCGAAAAAATCAAAAATCACCCGATCGACAGGTCGCGAGCCGCGGGCGCGGGTCACGACGCAAACAGCCCGGTTTATTTCACTCACGAGAAAGAGTGCGAGCGAACGAACGCGGTTTGTAAGTAAACGAAAGAGATAGACACGTTTTGGTTGTTACGTCTTATTCGATTGACAACGAAGACTCGATCATTTTGTAAACAAGCAATTAGTTACGGTAACAATATAAAAATAAAGTGCAATTTGGTTTGCTTTGTAATCGGGTTAAATGATCGAATCTTTTAAAGACCCGTGATTTGATTACTCGTTTACAGGTTGCGATCGAATCAAAACGATTCGATCAATCGCGATCGACACAGGTCTAGGTAGTACTAATATTGTATATTCTATTTCCATGGGTAGAAATGTGTTTACTCCAAATATCACCAGAACACGCGCCATTTATCTATCTATCTGTCTCACCAATACCAGTATAATTGTTTAAAATAATTATATTTGCAGGTGCATATCAGCGTGGAACGACAACGGTAAGAAGGAAGTGATAGACCTCACGCGGCCGGAACTGCTGCACAGGACTGACTTCTTCCCCGGCCTCGGCTGGCTGCTGAGACAGGAGACCTGGCTACAGCTGGAGCCACACTGGCCCGCCGCGTGAGTATATCATAAAAAGTCTAACTACTTAATTAAAACCCTCACAAAATTCCAAACATTATTTATTTATTTTATTTATTTATTGACGAAACCAACAGCATTGCAGTGCAAATAACAAATTGTGTAAATAGTATAGCCAATTACAGGTTTCCTTATGTTAACATAGTTATAATATTTTGTTATTATAGTAATCTAAACACAAAAATTACTTACTTTAGCAATGAAATGAGTCATAACATAATCAACACACAGAACACGGAAAAAAATGAATATTGATAATACGAAAATTTCAATACAGCATACACATGCCACATCCTCTGCAACACACCACATACAGGAAGTTCCTTGTGATTTGGATTGGGTGCACACCGTTTTAGTTTTAGCTTATTTATACAGTTTTAGTACTTTCGAAATAAAAGAGACGGGGCGCAAGTGGCCTATGAGTCAATAGAGATGGGAGTGTGGTAGATTTGTTGGGAGACCTTTCCTCATGACTCACTGAAAGGCGCATCAAAATCGGCACCGAGGATTTTGAGAAAATAATGATTCAAGTTACTATGAGATTTTAGTTACCCTCAGTGTATTTTTTGTGAAGAGACTGCATTAACTGGACCACGGAGATTCTTCATCTCCATGGCCCCGTCGCTAACCGTCGCACACGTCACACCACACAGTTGTTATGACAACTGTCATGTCATGTCATGTCATGACAAACGTATAGTGTGACGTTTTTGACGGCTTGCGAGGAGACCATGGAGATGAAGCATCTCCGTGGTCGAGTAAATGCAGTCTCTTTTCAAAAAATACACTGAGGGTAACTAAAATCTCATAGTAACTTGAATCATGATTTTCTCAAAATCCTCGGTGCCGATTTTGATGCGCCTTTCAGTGAGTCATGAGGAAATGTCTCTTAACAAATATACCACACTCCCATCTCTATTGGTTCATAGGCCACTCTCCATACAAAGTTGCCCAGTCTCTTTTAGTTTTAGAGTCAACAAAAAGATCCAAGTCCGAAAAAGTCGTGTTATAAGTAGTGGAAATACGGGAAATAGGAGAATTACTCCCATATCTTATTCGGTGGAAGGGAACATGAAAGAGCTGGGTGTGTCTCGTTCTCTTACCCGGAACGCACAATCCAATCTGTGAGATTATGTAAGGGTTTCCGATGTGACCATTAACAGTGTCATAAAACAGCTTCCTGTCCAAGACATCTCTACGGTTTCTCAAGGAAAGTAATTTAAAAGCTTTACATCTAGAAGAGTGTAGCGGAGCTACAAGAGCTGACTAAGCAACAATGCCGAACACATCGATCGAGTCGATGTAAACAGAGATCTATCTAGGTCAGCGCATGCGACCTAGCACGTCACACAGAAGACGGCCAATCACAATATGGATCTGTCCAACGCATCACAGCTCATTACGAATAACAACCAATCATAAGGCGAGTCCTGAATCGCACTATCGAAGTTATCAAGAGACTTTGCATATATACAACATCCAACTAAGAACTGTTGGACCGCGGTCCCGGGCATTCCAACTAGCCCGTGGAAGATCTTCCCTTTTCCTCCAAAAAGAGTAATCGTCATAGAATGAACGCGTGCGGTATTGAAGATGCCTCAAAAAGCGCTTTTGTATACTTTCTATACGATCGATATGGACACTATATTGTGGAGACCATACACAGCTATCTTCTATCTATCTATCTTTCAATATTCTTCCATCCATCCGCAAACAAGTCACATTCCAAGCGTGACACAAGCAGCTCGTGCGCGGGCATGGCGCGAGGCCTGCAGAAACATTTTCCTAATGCTCGATAATTTGTTTTACGAGTCACGTTGCAGGGTTTGCCCCGAACACTTGTCTATCGCGTGGTGTTCGCGCGGTTCTCGTTTCAGCCTGCCACGAGGCTCCACAATCCATCTCAGTTGTGTTCCTACTCAAAAACAATCCTCGAGATTGGATAGACACTCCCCAAACCACTTGACACTGGCGAAAATGCGGTGCTAACGCACAAGCAAGAAGTCCATTAATTATCTAAACTATTATAAAACTGTAACTGAAGTGTGTCTGTAGATTGAAGATATTTACAAAAAAAAGATTACGATGTGGTTTTTAGGTATCCCTGACTCGAAATCAACCTTTATTAGAAATTTTGTCTGTCTGTTTGTCTGTTTGTTTGTGTGTTTGTTTGTTTGTTTGTTCGCGCATCACGCAAAAACTACTGAACCGATTTTGATGAAACTTTTTTTGTTTGATAGCTTATGATCTGACTTAAAATCTGGTATATAATTTGTGCGGACGAAGTCGCGGGAAAACACTAGTAAATAGAATAGAATTAGTTTAAAGCTACTTTTTGTACTTACCATTATTTTGACTTTACAATTCCAAGATTTACTTAATTTTAGTTTTAAATATTCGTCCCGTTTCACATGTTTTATAAGTCCATAAAGAGCAGAGTCACGGTAGTGATAGTGATTCATATTCAAAAAGTTTGTTAGTGAGTTGTAATTCCTCCCGCGGTTCAGAGCTAAAATCATGGTAGCATTTACACAACTCAGTACTGAAATAAACCACTGTAAACCCTCCAGGACCTCAGAAGTATGGGAGTTCTGAGTACTGGAAGGGTTTCCATATAATTCATAATTCATTCATAATTCATTTATTCATTGTTGATTGCACACGTTACATAAGATGGTATAATTAATTTGTGGTACAGCAATCTGCCTCTTCAAGGCATTCAATGTCATATATTAATTTTTATTAAATATTTTATAATGTCAATACTGTATTTAGGATAGGGTACATAAATTAATAACTTTTAAATCTTATAACATTACATGATACATTATACATTATTAATAACAAGATATTTATGCATGCTGAATAGATAACAATTTGTCATCCAGATATTCTTTCACGTTGTAGTAGCTTTTGTCAAGTAGTAATTTTTTCAGACAACTAACAAACTCATTACCCTGAAGGTCTTTTATTGTATTTGGCAAGTGGTTATAAATTTTCATAGCCATATATTGCGGTCCGTCTTGATACATGGAGAGGCGCGGGGTGGTAGGGAGAAGTATGTCATTGTTTTGTCTTGTCTTGTAGCGTCGGTCAATGTCGCTTGTACGTGGGAAGTAGCTCGGATGCTTCCTTACTAGTATGCAAAGTTCTAAAATGTACATGGATGTAACCGTAAGTATCTTGTATTTCTTAAACAGAGTTCTGCACGTTTCTCTGGGTCGAGTCAACGTTATGATTCTGAGGCATCTTTTTTGCAAGACAAAAACAGCCTGAACGTCAGTTGAGTTGCCCCAGAATACAACGCCGTATCGAATCCATGCTGCTGCATAGCTGTGATATGCAGAAAGCGAGCAAGCCTCGTCGGTGCATTTACGCAGTTCGCGCAACGCATATGAGAACCGACTAAGCTTGTTCACTACTGTCTCTACGTGTGGTTTCCATGTCATGCCTGGGTCCATTGTGATGCCCAGCAAAGAGTAAGATGTAGTTTTCTTCAGCGTGTTGCCTTTGTACGAAATATGTAGTGATAGAGGTGTTCTTTGATGAGGGTGAAATTGCATAATTTTGGTTTTGTCATAGTTTAATATTAGTCCAATTCTATCTAAATATTCCACTATTTTCCCAAATGATTCTACAATTGTTTTTTGTAAAGTGTCAACTTCATTGTAATCTCCTGTGAACACAATAGTTGCATCATCTGCGAAGAGTATCATCTTTTGAGGAATTACAGAGGATAACTCGTTGATGTAGGCCAAAAATAACAGACAACCGATTACGCTGCCTTGGGGTATAGACCCGTTTAACGTTTTATGTGTGGAATTTATCTGGGTTAGTTCCGATCTTTTTTCCTCAAAATGTGACACTTGTACGAATTGTTTCCGATTTTTTAGGTATGACTTAAGCCACGCCTTTGATTGTCCTCGTATTCCCATGGTCTCTAGCTTTTGGAGCAGGATTGAATGTGAAACACGATCATAAGCTTTGGACATGTCTATGAAAATAGCTATTGCACATTTGTTATCATTTAATCCATTCAAAATTTCAGAGCAACATTCAAAAACGGCTAGTGACGTAGAGTGGTTCTTACGGAATCCGTGTTGGCTTGGGCTAAATACATCATATTTCTCAAAAAAATTGTAAATACGTTGACAGATTATTTTTTCAAAAACTTTTGACAAGACTGGTAATAATGCTATTGGGCGATAATTCGAGGGGTTATGTTTATCGCCCTTTTTGAATATTGGTTTTATTGTTGCTAGTTTCAAACTATCAGGGAATTCACAATTTTCATATGACTGATTAATTAGGAATGTCAGGGGGGGAACAAACTCCTC
Organism: Agonopterix heracliana; assembly: GCA_963693445.1. Classification (NCBI taxonomy): domain Eukaryota; kingdom Metazoa; phylum Arthropoda; class Insecta; order Lepidoptera; family Depressariidae; genus Agonopterix; species Agonopterix heracliana. Next base: position 3,774,627 of record OY856334.1, read on the forward strand.
AATACATTTTTTTACTAATTTTGCTGGAATTTCATCATGTCCGCTTGTATTTGTTAGTTTTAAAGCTTTAATCGTTTTTCTTACTTCAAGAGCAGTTGCCGGCCCTAAGTAAAAAGTATTTGACAGTGTTTTGTCTCGATTTAAACAAGTACTTGTGTGGTCTGGGTTATTTGGGTTAATATTCAAGTAATAGTCATTAAAATTATTAGAAATGTCATATGGGCATGTTAGTATTTTATTATTGTGGTGCAGAACTGTATTTGTTAATGTCATTTTCTTTTTTGATGCAGTCTTTTCTTTTATAACTCTCCACATAGCCCTATATTTATTCTCTGATTTATTTATGATGTCCTTAAAGCATTTTCGCTTTTCCGAACTAATTATCCTTTTTAGAATTTTGTTATATGTCTTAATATATAATTTTAAATTATTATTTTCAAAATATGTTGAGATATAGCGGAGCATACGTTTGTGATAGCAGCATATAAGCTGCAGCGCCTACTACTTACGCGCGTACGTACCTACTTACTCTTCCACAGCAACCACACGCTACCAGGTCGGAACCTGCTGCTGTTTTCTCGCAACCGCCGGTGGTGTCGCATTCCCGCTATCTTTCTCGCTCTAGCAAATGACGTTCCTGAGCGACAGAAAAGGATGGAGCGTGAAAAAATGCGATTCCGTTCAGTCAGATGAGGTTCAACCTTTAATTGCAGCACGTAACGTTATCTTTGCAGGTTCTTCGACGACTGGCTGCGGAACCCTGAGAACACTCAAGGTCGCGCTTGCATCAGGCCTGAAATATCCAGGACCTACTCCTTTGGAAAGGTACTGAAACGAGTCGGAATTTTAATGAATCGAAGTTATTATAATTTTTTTTTTGTAAAACAAAATGGAGTGAAGGAATGAAGTATATTTTATTTATACCATCGTTATGATGGGCATAAAATTCCAAAACTTGTACCTATTGTTCTAACCGATGTCCTAAGCGAAATTATTAATTCTTAGGGTGCGTCCACATATCTGGCGAACGGCTCGCTGCGCATTCACGGCACGTTCGCCAGATGTGGACGCACCGATACGATTAAATTTAAAAGGTTTAACAAAATTTGCTGAAACTGTTTTAAGGGGATGACCAGACCATAAAACTGAAGAACTTTATCTATGGGAGAAATATCGAAATCGCGAAAAAAAATCACAGATAGCCTTTCTTATACTGTGTCTTGACTGTAACCAGTATATCTGATGCCTAAAAATGTTGGCGATGCTTAAAGAAATTAGTCACTTAATACAACACGGTTCTAGAGTGGAGACCGCGAACTGGTAGGCGTAGTGTGGAACGCCCTGCTGCCCGCTGGACAGACGACCTAAAAAAAGTAGCGGGAAGCGACTGAATGAGGAAGGCCGAGGACAGAGTTTTGTGGCGCGCCTTGGGAGAGGCCTATGTCCAGCAGTGGACGATGATAGGCTGATGATAATGATACAACACGGTATAGTTTCTGGACCAGACGATTGTCAGAATGGATCTCTACTGAAGTCATCTATGTTGATGTTTGTTTGCAGATTGGTGTGAGCAAAGGTCTCTTCTTCGACGTGCACCTGCGTCACATGCAGCTCAACATGGACTACGTAGAGTTCACCAAGCTGAACCTGACCTACCTGCTCAAGGTACTTGCAACGCCTTTCATTTGCACAGGCTCTAGCATACTTGGTCGCAAGCAACATAGAAATTCTACGAAATAAAACATAACATAAACATAAATATTCTTTATTTGCACACCAAAAACATACATACATACATAAACTCACGCCTTTTTCCCAGAGGGGTAGGCAGAGATTATAGATCTCCATTTTGGGCGGTTCTGACACACCTCTCTTGCTTCCTCTAAGTCCATACATCTTTTCATACATTCCCGTCGATTTCGGCTGCTTTTAACCTGGCATTTTTTAATGACGTCCTTGATCTGATCTAGGTACGTCCTCCTAGGTCTGCCTATACCAATATTTCCTTTCACACACGCTTTATATATCTGTTTTGTAAGTCGACTTTCATTCATCCTTTCAATATGTCCAAACCATCGAAGCATTCCCTTCTCTACTTTAACCACTACATCTTCATTCAAACCACAACGTTCCGTAATCACAGTATTTCTCATTTTATCCCTTATAGTCACACCACACATCTTGCGTAAAGCCCTCATTTCCACTGCATTTATTCTGCTTTCATTCTTCTGCTGCCACACCCAACTAAACCAAACCAAAAACATATAGCAACAAAAACAGAATAAAAAGAACGTAAGGCTACAAATGGCGGTTTTATCACTCAAAGCGATTTCTTCCAGACAACCATGGGATGGAAGAACTCTTAAGTAAAAAATTGGTTACAATACATTACAATTTTTCTGAACAAAAATGGCTGATTGGACGGACTCGATTTTTTTAAGTATTATATTCGTTTTGAAATGTAAATCTTCTTATTATACACATAAAACATTTCGGTGAGAGATTGACTAACCAACGCATAGCCTAAACTACTGCAGATAGCGATATGAGAATACATAGGTACTTACATAAATAATTTCTAATTTCATATTTCTATCTCCAGAGACAGAAGATATTATAGGGTTGCACTAAAAAACTATTTTTCAAAATTCAATCCCTTAACTTAATAGGTGCGATGGGGTGTTGAAAAATTCCAAGATCTAGGCTGAGGAAGTAGACGTGAATTAATATTATGAATAACATTTTCATCCCTTACAGAAAAACTACGACCCAGTGTTCGAGAATGCAGTCTACTCGGCGCCCGTGATGACGGCGGACGAGGTCATATCACTGCCGCCGACGTCAGGGGACGTCCGGGTGACCTACTCGAATGCCAAGACCTACCAGAAGGCGGCGAAGAAGCTCGGCCTTATGGACGACTTTAGAGTGAGTTGCTTAGTTTGTAGAGAGTAGGAAACACATGACGGTGATGACGTCATATCACTGCCGCCGACGTTAGGGGACGTCCGGGTGGCCTACTCGAACGCCAAGACCTACCAGAAGGCGGTGAAGAAGCTCGGCCTTATGGACGACTTTAGAGTGAGTTGCTTAGTTTGTAGAGAGTAGGAAACACATGACGGTGATGACGTCATATCACTGCCCCCGACGTCAGGTGACGTCCGGGTGACTTACTCGAACGCCAAGACCTACCAGAAGGCGGCGAAGAAGCTCGGCCTTATGGACGACTTTAGAGTGAGTTGCTTAGTTTGTAGAGAGTAGGAAACACATGACGGTGATGACGTCATATCACTGCCGCCGATGTCAGGTGACGTCCGGGTGACCTACTCGAACGCCAAGACCTACCAGAAGGCTGCTAGGAAGCTCGGCCTTATGGACGACTTTAGAGTGAGTTGCTTAGTTTGTAGAGAGTAAGAAACGCATGTGGTGATGACGTCATATCACTGCCGCCGACGTCAGGGGACGTCCGAGTGACCTACTCGAACGCCAAGACCTACCAGAAGGCGGCGAAGAAGCTCGGCCTTATGGACGACTTTAGAGTGAGTTGCTTAGTTTGTAGAGCGTAAGAAACGCATGTGGTGATGACGGCTGATGACGTCATATCACTGCCGCCGACGTCAGGGGCCGTCCGGGTGACCTACTCGAACGCCAAGACCTACCAGAAGGCGGCGAAGAAGCTCGGCCTTATGGACGACTTTAGAGTGAGTTGCTTAGTTTGTAGAGAGTAGGAAACACATGACGGTGATGACGTCATATCACTGCCGCCGATGTCAGGTGACGTCCGGGTGACCTACTCGAACGCCAAGACCTACCAGAAGGCTGCTAGGAAGCTCGGCCTTATGGACGACTTTAGAGTGAGTTGCTTAGTTTGTAGAGAGTAAGAAACGCATGTGGTGATGACGTCATATCACTGCCGCCGACGTCAGGGGACGTCCGAGTGACCTACTCGAACGCCAAGACCTACCAGAAGGCGGCGAAGAAGCTCGGCCTTATGGACGACTTTAGAGTGAGTTGCTTAGTTTGTAGAGCGTAAGAAACGCATGTGGTGATGACGGCTGATGACGTCATATCACTGCCGCCGACGTCAGGGGCCGTCCGGGTGACCTACTCGAACGCCAAGACCTACCAGAAGGCGGCGAAGAAGCTCGGCCTTATGGACGACTTTAGAGTGAGTTGCTAAGTTTGTAGAGCGTAAGAAACGCATGTGGTGATGACGGCTGATGACGTCATATCACTGCCGCCGACGTCAGGGGACGTCCGGGTGACCTACTCGAACGCCAAGACCTACCAGAAGGCGGCGAAGAAGCTCGGCCTTATGGATGACTTTAGAGTGAGTTTCTGAAGTTCAATTTAGAGATTTTTTAACAGTAGCTTTAAAAAAATGTTAGTAATAAAAAAACTTAAAAAGGTACCTCATAGCTGTCGTCCGTCGCTTATTATCGTAGACCTCGGGTATCATGCTTGCCTTGTTTTTGGTCTGCCTTTTAATGTATTTAGGCAAAAGCTAAAAATAAACATTTATCCACGGACCTGAAAAAAAGACGGAGGTAATGTGACACTAAGAAGATGTGAAGCACGCAAGGTCCTACATTTGCGTTTGTTCCACAAGGGACCTACACTCACACAGATGCAATAGCTCTAAGCGCTCGTCCTACAACCCGCCACCATTATGTACCGCGTGACAGTTCGTCAGTACCCTCACAAATATAAATGGGCGCTTCACTCGTGATTAGACGAGATTACGTCCGTCTTTTTTTCAAGTCCGTGCTTTTATCTAAGACGACAATATAATTTTCATTTCCATGCTAAACTCTTCCCACAAAATGCCCTAAGCGACAGCTATGAGGTACCCTTTTACAATTTCATGTTTGTCTTCAGAGCGGCATCCCCCGAGCAGCGTACCTCGGGGTAGTAACGTGCTACGTGCGCGGGCGCAGGGTCTACCTCGCGCCTGACTTCACCTGGCACAAATACGACCCATCCTGGGGCTAGCACAAGCCTGCCCACCCTCGGCTGAGTAAACTGTGAACTAATGGTGCAGTGGTTTAAATTGTGAGATAAATAATTAAGTGACAATGTTCTTTGACGGTGAACCTTAGAAAGAGAAGGAACTAGAAGGAAGCACGTGTCTTGTCATATTCACTCAGTAAGAGATGCACATAGCAAATTCGCTCTAGTTAAAAAAGGAGATCGCTACTCATTGCTGTCCTTATCGACGTAGCCACTTTTTTGTTCTAAGACGGCTGTCTGACTCCGGAGTCAGACATCTATTTTCATACAAATTGTATAGGATTTTATGACTATCGCTGTCTCATACGCGGTTACACTGATGTTACGTCTATCAGCGTAAGCGAAAAATACTTCGCCTATGCAGTGAACTAAATGAACGTGACAAGATGGCGGTGTTATTAACAATGGCGGTTTAAATAAGCATATGCTCACGACTATATTCCCCGAGGGGGTAGTCAGAGATATTCTGAAAACCTCAGAACATCTTTTAAATAAATACAATGCAACACAAAATGGCGGAGTCAATATAGCGGATAAAATAGTGGTTAAAGAAAATGGTTTTGATGGAGCTGTGAAATAGCGGAATACAAAATGGCGGTGGTAATTTTTAAATAGTACATAATTCTTAAACATGTTTTTGTAATTATAATAGCTGCCCTCTCGAGACACGGTATGTAAATAATTTTGTAACTAGGTCTTACCCCAGCTTTGCTCACAAAAAATTAAATTTGATTTTCGAAAAGAATATAAAGTCTTAAAAAAATTAGCTGAAACTATTTTAAGGGGATCATCAGACTATTAAACTGAACAACTTTCTCTTCGGGACCAATGTCGAAATCGCGAAAAAAAATTAGCTAGTCCATACAAACTTAATTCGATCCGAATGTATGGGACAGCAGATATTTCTTTCGCGATTTCGATCTTGGTCCCATAGAAAAAGTTGTTTAGTTTGATGGTCTGATCATCCCCTTAGAATAGTTTCAGCTAATTTTGTTAGACCTTATAATTAACCAGTATCATTTCGAACACTACAAGCTACAACTCTGCCAAAAGACAAAGACATAACCCGCGTTTCATAAGTACATTTTTGGTCAAATGTGAATGTGCCAACAAAAACTAATGCTATATTCTGTTAGAACCGTCTAAGCATTTATTTATTGTTATGGCATGAAAGCTGTAGCTGTAAGTTTTATTACATCAAAAATGTATGAAAATGGACCTACAGCTTTGGTGTCATAATAATAATTGTTTAGACGAACAACACTAATTCAAAGACTATTAGTTTAAACCATAGGTAAGAATCCAGTAAGTAGATTAAAATGATATTAGGTAAATCTATATTTTATATTAACTACAAATCAATAGATATGACTGGGTTTCTTTCTTGACTTGAATCAGTTACGAAGCTTTGTTAAATCTTTTACGGTGATGGTAACAAGAGAGACAATATTTTCTCATGCGTCACCAGTGGTGACAATCGAGACTTTTTATTCCCATTTGTCGCCTGTGGTGACAAAGCAGTGGTGATGACTGGGACTTTTTTTCCCATTTGTCACCAGTGGCGAAAACTGGGACTTTTTTTCCCATTTGTCCGCAGTGGCGACGGAGGCCGTGGCAACAACTGGGAATACACGGTCCTAACAGAATAACATTTTTTTTTGGCCGGAACATTCACTTTTTGGACCAAATCGGATGATACATAAATTCACTGCTACAACTACCAAAATCTTTTGTAATTACTCAGTTGTAGCAAGGCAGACTTATAATATATTCGGACTTTCAGGAAAATGGGAATGAATGGATGAGTGTTTATTTGACGTCATGACAGAAAGGGGACCTTATCGTCGCTTTAAATTGTTTGCTGAAAATGTGTATAGAATTCATATTGTGGTTAAAATGGGGGATTTTCTGAAAGCCAATTTAAGAGAAAAAATATTTACAAGTGATTCGATGGCGTTGCTATAAATAAAATAGGAAAAACTTTTTTTTATTCTAGAAGGCTAAACATGAAAAGGTAATTCGGTAGACATGTAACTTGTCAAAGTTTGTAGCATTGTCACGTCAACGCCATTTATAGAGAAATATTGTAATTTTAAACTAGCTGTCAGAAAATCGCCCATTCATTTATAATAAGCGCCAATGAGGTACTTTATTGCGAGATCGTCATTATTATATTTAAAATTAGTCACAAATATACCTAAGATGTAAAAAAATTGGTCCAGCCATTTTTAATGTAATTTTAATTAAAGCGATAACGTAATATAATAAAAATACAGTCTCTTCATTATCTGACGGTTATTTACACATTAAAGGCCTCTTTCACCACTTCTAAAAAAGTTCTTGATAGCTTATCTAACAGATAATTTGACATATCTTTCATACAAAATCATCACAGAAGCGGCGTCATGGGAAGCGGCGTAATGGGAATGATTCAAAATATGTCAAACGATCTATAACTTATCCAGAAGTGGTGAAATAGGTCCCTATTCTGTAATAATAAATATCATACTTACAGGGTGTTAAAATTCCCTATTGTTATTCGAGAAATTGGATGTTGTTATGCAACGAATCTTTACAAAATAAGCTTTTTAACTTTTAAGTTTTTTTAAGGGGGACCGAGCCTCCTGTGGTGTCCTCAATCGTATTTTTGTCATTTCTCTTACGGCGCATTAGTATTAGGACGAAATACCTTGGAGCAATAACGTATAACGCTCACAGGCACATACATTGTAATGATCCCAAACTAGCACTAAAGGCTTTTATTATGGAAACCATACAACAACGGCACGATTATATAACATCCATGACCTGGTTTGGCAGTCCGGCGTGGTAACCATTACACCAACCGGGTCGTCAAATCGGGCAATATTTTATTTTTCATTTTTCGACTAGATTTATACAATTTACCGAAACCAAATTCATACCTCAGTATTCTTGGATAGTTTATCTAGTGAAATCATAAATTGATTACACGATTGGCATTACTTCACTCGATATAAAATCGTCATAAAGTTGACGTACCTATTTTCATGTATTTAAAAAAAAACTCGTTTTAGACGAATTTTAAATAGATTCCGACTTTTGGTACCTACTTATACTCTCATATTCATCATTCGTTTATCTAGTGAAATCATAAAAATCATATATAAAAAGTACATTTGTTAATTCTTTTTAATCGAAAACACGGCACATGCATGGACTTTTCGGAGGCACTTTTCGGAGGTCAGGAGTGCGATTTTTGAATCTCATTCGGTCAGCTCAGCAGTTGTAAATGTCAAAATTAATATGGAGATACGCATCTGTCTACTGCTGATTTGACTTTGAAAAATCGCACTCCTGAAGCATGATTTTTGACTGTCAAATCTGCAGTAGAAAGAAGCATATCTCCATATTTATTTTGACATTTTCAACTGCTGAGCTCACCGAATGAGATTCAAAAATCGCACTCCTGGGCAACGCGTTTCTTATAGAAAATATTTGTCTGAACCTATGGCCCCTTAGCATAGCGAAGTACATGGCAAGCTTTTTTTCAATGCATCAAATTTGATGCTTTATCTAAAACAGAACTATTGTGTAAAAATCGTCATATAATTAAGAAGGATCCTGTATAACTTTTTATTAGGATATAACATATAAAATATGCAATATTATGTAAGTTTTTCACTTTTCAATGGTAAGGTGTAAATAAAATAACTAATATTTAAAATATGTAAGTACAATATATTGTTAGTTTTATAAATACATATTATAGTATGAGATTCAACAAATACTGCTGAAACTTATTTAAGAGGGTACCGAGCCTATTGTGCAAAATATTAATATTTTAGTTAATTTGCTAAAAAAAATGTTTGTGTAAGAAAAATTGGTAGACTGGAAAGCAATTAGGCAAGAGATTTAATGCATTTATTTTAGTACAAATCTACACAAAAGTAAAATAAAATACAAAAATATAAAAAAAATCTAGAGAAAATAAAGGTTGGTTACGTAGGTAAATTGTTTTCTAGTAATAACCGCCTACCCTTCTCAAAAGATACTGTAAAATAACCGAAAATTCACATATATTTTTTTTAATGTTAATTAGTTAATAAAAACTAGATCAATTATTAATAAAAATAAACACATATATTTATATATTTTACCTTAAATAAAACATTTCACACTTGATTAATGAGACATTTATTTTCGAAAAGGCTCACCTATTTCAATGTTGTATCAAGAATTAAATTACAAAAATGCATTTTGAAGAAATTGAGTCAATGTAAGTGAGCGGTTAGATGTGCCGGTGAGTGTATAACAATCCGAAAACAACAAATAATTTTTTTATCATCAATCATCGTCAATATATACAGGGTCCAACTTTAATATGCTGACACTTTTTTAAGGGGATGATCAGACCATCAAACTAAACAACTTTCTCTATGGGAACAACATCGAAATCGCGAAAAAATCATCTGCTGTCCCATATACATTTGGCTCGAGTAGGTTTGCAGTTTTGTATGGGACAGCTGATTTTTTTTTCGCGATTTCGATGTTGGTGCCATAGAGAAAGTTGTTCAGTTTGACGGTCTGATCACCCCCTTAAAAAAGTGTCAGCATGTTAAGAAGGGTCCTGTATTATGCTACAAAAACGACCCGAGTTCAGGGGACGCATTTTCCGAAAAACGTAGGTTTTGCCCGTGGCGATGACCTTTAAAAAGTTTTAGCAGTTTTTGTTGTATTTTATACGAACGAGTATCCCGATAAAGGTATACTAAACATACAGGGGCTCGCAATTAGATGTCTAAATAAGAAAACGTTTGTGAAATAACTTTTATACAACGCATACATTTATCTACTTTCATACTAAAGTGATAGATTTATGAAATTATCAAACGTTACATTTTAGATTCTTTACTGTCAGCATGAACAGCAGATGAGCAACTCTGATGTCCAGATAAATAGAGGGTGTAAGGAAAAGTATCATTAACCTTTAAACCACATACTCAACCCATCAAACTGAACAACTTTTACTATGGGAGCAAACCAGTCAGAGCAAAAAATAAATCATCTGTTCCATACTAAAGTGCCTACTCGATTAAAATGTATGAGACAGCTGATTTATTTTTTCTCTGACTGGTTTGCTCCCATGGTAAAAGTTGTTCAGTTTGATGGGTAGAGTATGTGGTTTAAAATGATACTTTTCCTAGCACCCTGCATCTCAACTCCTTCTGGTGCTAATTCTAGCTAAGTAGCAAGATTTGAGACTAATATCTGTGTAATAAAGTATATAATTCCACCATTTCTGGATATTTTTAGTTTTAACCGACTCCCCAGAAGGAGGATAACGTTTTTAAATTATAATTTTAACTAGGTTAATTCTAAATTATATTCTTAGTATAAATATGTCACAAATAGGCTAACAATAATATGTTCCTTTTAATTATAACTATAAAAGTTCTTCCAATTTAGTTTAATATTAATTATTATTTGCTTATTTTTAAGATAAATCTAGTTTTGTTGGTCCCATGAGGTCGGTGGTTGTGTTGAGGTATGGACACTCAATCGTGAGGGACGGGGTTCGAATTCGCACGAACGACATGCCATGTACCAATGAGTTTTTCTAACTTACGTACGTAATACCGACTGCTGTCAAACGTTGATGGAAAACATCGCGAGGAAACCTGCATACGCTGAAGAAGAAATTCTGATGCGTATGTGAAGTCTACCAATCTGCATTGTGCACGCGTGGTGGACTAACGTACATACACCCTCCCTGAGGGTAAGCCTGTGCCCTGCAGTGGGACGTCAGGGTGAAATTGATATCATTCGATCGGTTTGCTCCCATAGTGAAAGTTGTCCAGTTTGATGGGTAGACTCTTAGTTTAAAAGGATGCTAATGATATCAATTTCACCCTGTATAGGCTGATGATGATAATGATGAACGAATTAAATTTAACACCCTGTATATAGCATAATCACAATCCACAATTAACTATCAGGGTCACGATTTTTGAATCTCATTCAGTGAGCTCAGCAGTTGTAAATGTCAAAATTACTATGGAGATACGCATCTTTCTACTGCTGATTTGACATTCAAAAATCGCACTCCTGAAGTATGATTTTTGAGAGTCCAATCAGCAGTAGAAAGATGCGTATCTCCATAGTAATTTTGACATTTTCAACTGCTATAGCTCATCGAATGAGATTCAAAAATCGCACTCCTGTGCCCGAATTTTTCTCATTGTGACAGGTAGTGAGCCCGTCTCCATTTTAAATATTATTATGATATCGCCGTGTAAAATTAGTCACAGACGAAAAGTTGACCGAATTTATTATATAGAAATAAGATTTCGAACATGACTGAAAAGATATTTATTTTTATTCTAATTTGACTCCGTGGAGTGTACTCAATAGTTCATTGCGAAAAATGTAAACAAGGTTCTTTGCAATTAAAATTGGGCCACACTTTAAATCACATATCTATCTACCTCTTTGAAACACGAAATATAAATTAAATTGGTGTTTATTGATTTTGTAAGTTATATTCCATTATAATTGTCTTGTATTGTCAATAAGAAACTTAACCCCAAAAATAGCATTTACTGTTTTGAGGAATTTTTGTTTCGTTTATACATAATTACTTGTAATACAATTATTTATGTATTTAAGTTAATTTTTATGCAAAGACTGTGATCTGCATTGTATATAATCTTTATATAAACGCTGTAATAAGCTATTAATGTTATGTAATTGTAATTTAATATATGAATTGATTTGTTGTTTTGTGTTTTTATTGCATTAAAAAAAGGATGATCAATAAAAATTGAAAGAATGGGGGATTTTCTGACACTCAGTTGCAGAAACGCTCATTAAAGTTAATCCTCCATTAAATAAACCAGTTGGTTGGTTCAGTTGATCGGAGTGGAAAGACAGCATTAAATCTCTTGCTAGCTTTTACTACGTCAACAAGACAAAAAGTGACGGCAAGAGATTTAATGGAGGATTAATTAATGAGCGTTTCACACGCGACACAGTCGTTAAAAAGAAAATTAAGTTACAATTGCTTTCAAATTTTAAAGGCTTCCGCACATTGCAGCGATAGGTATTATCGAGCGATTTTATCGAGCGATATCGCGACACCTGGGCGTTTTTTTCTAAATTTTTGTCTTGTCTATCAGTTTGCACTCAATTTACACTGAAACCAAAGACCGTTTTGAATGAAGGTTTTGATTATTTCAATATTTAATTAATAATCTGTAAAATTAGCAGGTTATATAGGTCGATTATTATAATAAATTGAAAAAAAAAGACTAAAGTTAGTTTTGAACCCCCATTATTAGTAATGTCCCACAATGACCGACCTAGTTTACAAAGTTACAAAATGGATAATTTTAGTTTATTACAATTAATTGATGCCTTGTTAATGTTCACTGATTGTTATTTTTAAAGAAAAAAGACACATTTACTAAGAATAAACTGTATAATTATATAATTTCGTTCCAAAATGGAAGACTGAACCACTCTCTTGTCCCAAAATTCACATTTTCTTTGAAAATAATCATTTTTTATCCAATTTGCAACTGTTATTATGCTTTTCAAATAAGTGCGAATCATTCTACGTTGTTCCAATTATAATAAAGTTATGATTTTTTTTGTAAGTATTCCATTTTGTAACCGGGATATTTTTTTACGAAATTGCCCAACTTACACACTGCAGCGATTCCGCGATTCGCGTCACGCATGTGCCCTTCACTGAATGTAGTAGAAAGAGATTGCGTCAGGTTGCGATAATATCGCGGCAGTGTGTGGGATCGAGCGCATCCTCATACAAAATGTACTGAGAACAATTATCGCAAAATCGCAGCGATATTATCGCTCGATAATATCGCGGCAGTGTGTAGGATCGCGCGCGTCCCCATACAAAATGTACTGAGAACAATCGCAAAATCGCATCGATATTATCGCTCGATATTATCGCTGCAATGAGCGGAGGCCTTTGTCACATCAACGCCATCTATTGAGGCTTATTTAACTACTTTTTTTTAACTGGCTTTCGGAAATCCCCCTGCATAGGTAGCATGACACCGTGATAAAGCGCTATCACACCTTCCCTCTCTTTCTATTTGCATGTGAACGAACGAGATAAAAGACGCACGTGTAGCATGCTACCAGTGCTGTAAGCCCGACCATATAAAAAACCTCGCCATGTTGCGGAAAATCATTGGAACTAATTTTTGTACTTGGAACTCTGTCATTAAAGGTTAAAGTCGATTGCAGCGCCCCCAAACCGGGTTTTTTATATTCCTGCACTGCAGTGCGATTTTTGAAAATCATACGAGCGGTTCGGCAGTAGAAAGATGCATAATCTCCATAGTAATTCTGACATTTTCTACTGCCGAACCGCTCGTATGATTTTCAAAAATCGCACTGCTGGTAGCATGCAACACGTGATACGGCTGTATTACGTCTTTTATCTCGTTCGTTTGCACGCAAATAGAAAGAAAGCGAAGGTGTGATAGCGCTGTATCACTGCGGCATGCTAGCTATGCTGCACTCGTAGTATGCTACACGTGATACGGCTGTATTACGTCTTTTATCTCGTTCGTTCGCACGCAAATAGAAAGAGAGCTAAGGTGTGATAGCGCTGTATCACTGCGGCATGCTAGCTATGCAGGTCATTTATGTAAAATGACGAATCATGATTAGTTAAATAATATCGCGGTAATATCTAAAACTAGAACATATCGTGTTTGTGATATCTTTTTATAGTCTTTTATCAGTGCGAGTCAGGGAAACACAGGGCCGCAGTCAGGTCAGGGCTTTCAGGGCCCTTTTAGAATTAAGTTTTATGGCGCCCCTTACTTTGAAACTAATCAACTTTAACTGGATTTTATTGAACGTGCATAACAGAATCCTGTACTTAATTTCGATACATTACAAATAGTTATACGATTAGCGCTATTTTATTTAAAGAGTCTCACACATAACAATTCATATAAGTACTTACAGCAAGGGGGGGCATTTAATTTCGGGAGGGGATTTTCACTCAAAAACGATGAATATAAGCGATGGATAAATCCCACCTACTCCCCCCCCCCCCCTGGATACGTGCTTGACTTACAAAAATGTCAAAATAACTACTTATGGAGTTTATGCATCATTCGTATACGAATTTGAAAGAAAGATTCACGGCGAAGCAAAAAGGAGGGTAAAAATAGCATTTCAGAACAGAAATAGTTCCAGCCCCGTATGATTTCTCTTCTAGCGTGTGACTCGGCTTTTTTCCATACTACTTGTCGCGGCAAGCGCAACGTTCGCTCTTTGAAAACCGCGGGAAGAGGTCCTCATCTAAGACTCGTCACACGCGAGGAGAGCGCGAAATCATACTAAAACGCCAGGGCCACACTTTGTACAAATATCACTGATTACGGCTCTGTCGAAGATTATAAATAAAATACAACAATTCATTCAGATAACAGAGTGCTATTCACCTTCAGACCTTATTTCCATGATTCATATTCGTAAACACAAAATAATTAGTGAAATAGTGAAACAAAGACTTAACCAAATTATTTGCAAAATGGCTGCGGGAATAGAATTTCCACAAAATAATAATTTTAATAAGTTCTTTGGACGGCCGCCGCAGCAGTTTATTTACGAGGATGATCAGGTACCCACCTAACGTAAAATGTTATTTAGTTTTATTAATCTTTAGAATTATTATTATTGTTTAGCTAGCTGGATAATTAACTTCGTGCTATTGCACGAAATTAATTGCCCATTAAGATTGAATTTTCAGTGGATTGGCGGTATAGAAAAATATTGAATTGACTGATTCGAATTTCAAAAACTCTTTCCACGCTAGCGGATAAAATGCACTTTTGCACTCAGATTTCGAATGATAAACAGAATCTTTCCGAGCTTTTGAGGTGAAAAATATTTTAAAACTACTTAATTATAATTAAGGAATCATTAATTTCAGTGTGTTGCCTTCGAGGAGGAAGTCAATCCACAAGCGGTAGTCCATTTCCTGGTGGTACCTCGGAGAGTGATACCTCAGCTCGCCGAAGCCAATGAACAGGACGAGAAATTACTAGGTAAGTATAACTAAGTACTTTTAAATTATGATATTTGGTTCCTGCCCTACTGCAGCCAAATCAGCCGCAAAACTGCAGGCAAATTCAGAGAATAAATTGATTGAGTTCTGCCTATAACCAATTCGTAGTGTGTAGGTACACACGGCGACACATCAGGTTACGCAGGCTATATACCCATAACTACACTACGTATAAAACACAAAATAGTGCGGTAGAGAGCCTGCATAGACGCGGCTGCGCGGGCGCAGCGTGCCGTGAGACGAAACAGCAACAACATACCGCACCCTCTCGCACGATTCGCAGCTATTTTCAAATTCTAATAGTTCAAAGTCCAAACAGGGTAGCCTGAGCAGACGCCGTGTGTACATCTTTCTGTTTCTCAATGCGATAGAAAATTGTAGGAGATATTTTCATTCACTTTAGCCTCATAGGTGATCTTGATTTGTAGTTTGGGTTGATAAATATTTTCGTGCTTTAAGTACCTACTTACCTAAGTATACTCATTTAGCTCAATATTTAACTGCAGTTTGCCGTTGACGATACAGCTTGAGAATAATTTTGCTTACCTAAAATTAATGTTATCGTTTTTTTCGTTTCAGGACACCTTTTATTAATAGCTAAGAACATAGCAATAGAAAAGGGATTGCCTGCAACTGGATATCACGTTATGGTCGATGAAGATTTTCGAGCGAACAAATTCAAATCTTTGCATGTGTTTGGCAGAGCTTTGCATCATATGCTGTGGCCTGTAGGACCTGGATCTAGGCTTTAAGCATTACCTACCTTACCCATAAAGGTATTATACATATTATACCAGGAATAGAGGAACTACAGCTGAGTGAGCGAGATGTACCTAGCGGCACCACTGTATAAGAGAAAGAGATACGTGACGCGAGGCAATAGGACCGGTTTTTAGTCTAATTAATTTTTACAATTGGAGCGTGTAATTTCTCTATGGCGCTATCACACCTTAGCTCTCTTTCTATTTGCGTGCGAACGAACGAGATAAAAGACGTGATACATACAGCCGTATCACGTGTAGCATACTACGAGTGCTGTAAGGTATAAGACCTACCTTTATGACCTTACCCAGCTTTCTGATTTAATGTTAATATTAAGTTTTTTGTAAGTCCTAATTAAATCTGTGATCTAAAGATTTTTGTACGTTATTTTATACGCACCATGATTCCTTTGATCGCTTTGTATGAAAAACCGGTCAAGTGTGTGTCTGGCCCAAGAGTTCCATATTAAACGCAATCCAGTCCTTGTACTTTGTTCTGCCTGCGTTCTCAGGCCCGGATCCACAGTTAAGATAAGATAAGATAGGATAAGATAATGTTTATTTTAAACTTTTGATTACAACTATTACATTTAAACGGTAGACCAAAAACGAGGCAAGCCTGATACGCGTGGTCTACGTTGGTCTAGTTGTGGGCAAGGAGGGCATGCCCACAACCTTAATTGAGATGGATAGGCTTTCACTCTGTTAAAGTTTCATCGTAATCGGTTCAGTAGAGTCTAGATGTGATATTGTGATGCGAAAACAAAACACACATTTTAGTCATTTTCGTGAGCAAATAGACTAACATTTTACAGGTTTATTTATTTACTAGTGATCGTGCCCGCGGCTTTGCCTGCGTGGACCTATACACTGTACAAGATCTTGGCCAGGGCGTCATACATTTTGTAAACATCTCCTCTGTAGGAATGCAATGTATCGATCGTGAGCGAGTCCGTAATCCTACTCATACTGGTCCGAATTTTGTGTGTCCGTGCCCATAAACTTTTTTGGGGCTGGATCCGCCCCTGTGCTGTGCATACAATATCTGCGTCCCAGGGCCTCCCCTCCCATTTATCACTAAGAGAGAGATAGGTATAAAATGTCGGATAATCGCGATTAATCGTCTCGCTTGCTAGCTGTCAAAAATATTTCTGCAGCTGGGTTACCAGATAAATGAGAATTTATCTAAACTATTATAAAACTGTAACTGAAGTGTGTCTGTACATTGAAGATATTTACAAAAAAAAGATTACGATATCGTTTTTAGGTATCCCTGAATCGAAATCAACCTTTTTTAGAAATTTTGTCTGTCTGTTTGTTTGTGTGTTTGTTTGTTTGTTCGCGCATCACGCTAAAACTACTGAACCGATTTTGATGAAACTTTTTTTGCTTGATAGCTATGATCTGACTTAAAATCTGGTATACAATTTGTGCGGACGAAGTCGCGGGAAAACACTAGTAGTTTATATAGTTGTAGTAGAGCACTCTTTTGTTTTGACCACCTCAAAAGAGACTTGCCTGCGACAAAAAAGTATATTTATGAGAGTTTTATGGGATTCCATGTTTCGTAGTCTAGCAGCCCAAGTCAGAATAAATAAATACTTTTTTTTTCATTCTAATCAGTGTGACCAGATGCAGTAGTTTACTACTTTTTCGGTAGATTTAGGCCTTTCATCAGTAGGAAAAAAATGATCAGTATTTTTTGGTAGATTTAAGAAAAGAGCCAGTACTGTTTATAAATTTATTTTTAGCGCCCTTTATACTTTTATTCACCCTTTATATTCAAATTCTCATTTCATCAGGCTATAAAGTGCTAGTTTCTATAGCCGTAAAAACTTCAAAAAAAATCTCGTTTCGTTTATTTTATCTATAGAACACGGGGATTGCCCGAATTTTCTTTTTAAGTTATCTTCAAAACATCAAAACCTGAGATCAAAACTGTAAAGCGAAGCGAAGCGAAGATATGAGCAAACATACCGTGCCGAATGGGAGCATGACCCTATTTTTTCACTCAAGGAACATAATGAATACAGCTTAACAAAAGAAAAACATGATTTTTTGATCGAAATTTATGAGTATGTTTTGGTAGATTACGTGTAATGTTCAGTAGATTTTGGTAGATTTTCACAGGGTGCCACAGTAGATTGGCCGAAAAAAATCTGGTCACACTGATTCTAATTTTGACAAACATGTCGGGCGGAGAAGTCGACTTAGCGCAAACAGCTGCTCCCGGCAGCGATACGATCTTTGGAAAGATCCTGCGGAAAGAAATACCTGCTAAATTCGTTTACGAAGATGAACAGGTAATCAAAATATTATATTTCAACACATTCCAAGAGATTTTTTTCTTTGCCGGCTGTGACAGTTGGAATTGGAACAGCTGATTTTGTTTTCTGCGTAATTCTTGTAAGATAATCGAATAGAATAAACTATTTACGGTTTGGAATGTACAATTACATTTATCTAATGTACTTTGCACCCTTGTCAAAGTTTAATGGTACCTTTTTATTTTGGCAGTATAAGGTTATGTTCTGAATAGAACCTCAAACTACGGAAAAGAACAGCTCTGACCGTAGAAAGAGAATATGCTAGAAGGAAGCACGTGTCTTGTCATAGCCACTCAATAAGAGATGCACTGCACTATGGCTCTAGTTTAAAGGCGATAGGAAGGCTTATTGCTGTCCTTATCGACGTAACTGAAAAAGCCGTGGTGGTCCAGTGGCGAGTAACCTTGCCTGCCGTGCAGGAGGCGATGGTTCGATCCCCGTCCAGGCCGACTCGTACCAATGAGTTTTTAGGAATTTATGTACGATTTGTAACACCACTGGCTTTTCGGTGAAGGAAAACATCCTGAGGAAACCTGCATGCTTCAATTTCGAGCCATGTATTGTACCACTGTCCATTATAAGTGGCGACGGGCTCACCCCCCGTCACACTGGACAGAGTCTCGGTACTACTGGTGAAACGTGGGTTTTCTGAGGTTTCAGAATATCTCTGACTACCCCCTCGGGGAATATAGTCGTGAGCATATGCTTATCGACGTAACCACTTTTTTGTACTACGACGGCAGTCTGACTCATGAGCCAGTCATGTAGCTTCGTATAAATTGTATAGGATTTTATGACTACCGCTATCTCATATGCGGTTACACTGATGCTCTGTCTACCAGTGTAAGCATAAATTTTTCGTCTATGGCTCTGACCCATTATAAATTAGTCCTAATCGATGGTAAACCTAGTATTAATTGGTTGCAGTGCGTAGCGTTCCACGATGTGAGCCCTCAGGCTCCGACCCACATCCTGGTGATCCCTCGCAAGCCGATAGAACAGCTGTCAAAGGCGGAGGATGAAGATGAACAACTCTTGGGTAAGATTGTACTTTATTCCTTAAAATTGTGACTCCATTATGGTGTCGATGATTTTGCCAGTCTAGTTTTTAATGGCAAATGTGCTTGTTATTATACTGGGTGTATTATTATTATTTGTGGTTGGGCTATTGCAAGCAAGGGTCGTTATGTATTATTATTATTATTGTTGGCTGGGCTATTGCAAGCAAGGTTCGTTATGTAACACTGCGACCATCGCTGATCTTTCGTGTTTGCCCCAAACTCACCCATACATCTGAACTAATTTTTTATTATTCTCGGGTATGCAGGTTTCCTTACGATGTTTTCCTTCACCGTCGAGCTAGTGATAATGTTAAATACAACCGTACATAAATTCCGTAGAACGTAGTGGTGCAGGCCAGGAATTGAACCGCCGCCTCTTGATTGAGTCGCTAGCTCTTTTCCGTATGGACTATCATCGCTCTTATGTCGTTATGTAACACTTAGACCATCACTGGTCCTTCGTGTTTGCCCAAAGCTCACCTATATTTTACACATACCTCCAAACTTTTGGTAATTTCTTTACACAATGTGTAAGGAAAAGTTTCATCAACCTTTAAACCACAGTCTACCCATCAAACTGAATAACTATTACAATGGGAGTAAACCTGTCAGACCAAAATTAAATCTTCTGTCCCATACATTTGAGTCCAGTTGGCGCAGTTTATTATGGAACAGCTGTTTTTTTTGCTCTGATATGTTTGCTCCCATGGTAAAACTTGTTCATTTGATGGGGTAGATAGGTTGTTTAAATGTTAATTTTCCTTACTGTAAGATCTCTTAAAATCTGGGTTTGAAGTGATAATTATCATTGATAATTCATCATTCTCTTGCCCATTTCCCATTATTTGGGGTCGGCGCAATGTGTCATCCTCTTCCATTCATCTCGCTTGGTCGTCGTTTCAGCACTCACTCCTTTCTTTCACATATCATCCATCCATCTTTTCTTTGGCCTTCCTCTCCTACCACAGCCATCCACATGCATACTTAACACTCTTCTCGTAACATGAAATTCGTCTCTTCGCATCACATGTCCATACCACGATAATCTAATGCCCTGCAATTTTTCCGTTATAGGTGCTACTTTCAAACTTCCTCTAATATACTCATTTCTAATCCTGTCCATTCTAGTTACACCACACATCCATCTCAACATTCGCATCTCAGCTACATGCAGTCGTTTCTCATCCGTTCCTTTTGTGGCCCAACACTCTGATCCGTACATAACGACAGGTTTTATTATCGTCTTATATATTTTCCCCTTTAATTTGAGGGATTTAATTTGAACCTCTTATCCAGACCAACCAGCTCATAGTCTTCGACATTTTCGTTTCTCATCACAATGAATAACAAATAATTTAAGGAAAATATGAAAAAAAAAACATGATGTATGATATAATTTAATTTTCAGTATTTGGTTAAAGCTTCTATCAGAGGTCCACATAATCCCATTTGAAAAGTTCCTTATAAAGATACAGATTCTGCCAAAAACATATTTTGAAGAATTTAGTTGAACTTTTTCAAAAAAAACGCGATTACATCGATCATTTAGTCACCCCATACCCCATTGTGAAGACCATGAAATAAACCACGTGGCTTAGAACACCCGTTCTAAGTTGAGGAACCACTTGGCAGATTAATCTTTATTCTTCTAGTCGCAAGAAC
Organism: Agonopterix heracliana; assembly: GCA_963693445.1. Classification (NCBI taxonomy): domain Eukaryota; kingdom Metazoa; phylum Arthropoda; class Insecta; order Lepidoptera; family Depressariidae; genus Agonopterix; species Agonopterix heracliana. The sequence goes on from OY856334.1 coordinate 3,795,541, forward strand.
ATCTGTAAAAGAAAGAAATATTCTCCAGCTTAGAGGAACGGTAGGAAATATTTTAACATAATTCAGAAAATTAGATCGGTGGCGCGTTGTCGTGAGGAATGGACACTGAATCTTGATGGTACGGGTTCGAATCCGCAACGACGACATGCAATTTAACAGAGTTTTTCTAACTTATGTACGTAATACCGACTGCTCTCAAACGGTGAAGGAAACGTTTGTGAGGAAACCTGCATACGCTGAAGAAGAAATTCTGATGCGTATGTATGTGAAGTCTACCAATCCACATTGTGCACGCATGGTGGACTAATGCAAATACACTCTCCCTGAGAGTAGGCCTGTCCAGCAGCATGGACTCCATAAAGACAAAAAGACAGTGATAACCTAATAACTTCTAGCATTTAATGTATTTTGTTTACTAATGATATTGTTTTTTTTTAAATACAGGTAATTAAACAATCAAGTCATTTAGAAAATAAAATGTTTTAAATTCTAGAAGTTGTGAGGGTTTCAGTGTCTTTTTTTTCTAGAGCCATTGGGCCTGACTGCAGTGGGACGTATATAGGATGATGATGATGAGGATAAGAAACCTCTTATCCACAAATCGCCAGGTACAGTCAGGCAGCAAAGAGATGTATGCACAACGCATATAGTACAACGCGTAGTACTAAAGTGTATACATCTTTTGCATGAGGAGAGGAGGCATACATCTTTTTGCTGCTGACTGTACAATAAGCATTTTATTTAAAGTGGTTACAATACCGTTTAACTGCCACTGGGCGACTGTCTCCTGTACAGCAACTCTGCTAGGTCAGCTTTCGCTCTGGCCTCTCTTATTTTCTCCTTAAGAAGTTTAATCTCGAACTGATGTATCTCTTGTGCCCGTTTTTCTCTCCGTTCATCCATTTCTAAAGTTTTGTTTGCCTTATTTTGTAATGTTGCTAGACTTCCGTTTGGAGGCGAGGGAAGGGAAAATGTTGAAAGGTGCGGTGTAGATGGGAAGTTTGGGTCTATGGGGAGAGAGGAAGGAGTAGCTTCTGAGGCTTTTACTTCTAGTGCCAACAAAGGGTCGCTTTCAATGATCATTTCTGATAAATAAATAGTGTTCTAAGGGTTGGGACTTGGCTTATCCGCACGGAACCACATTTTCGGGCCGGCTATAGCCGACAACGACTTTTTGCATAAATACAGTGGCGATATTGTCGTTGGCTGCCCACGCCGTTATGACTTTATATTGCAACTATCGCGCGTTGACATTAATGCAGTTGCACTGCAGCATCGATTCAGTCTGGGGATGATCAGACCATCAAACTGAACAACGTCCATAGAGGAAAGTTGTTAGATTGTCTGATCATCTCCTTAAAAACCATCAGCATATTAAGAAGGATACTAAAATTATAATCGAGCGTAGCAGATATGCATGTGATCTTCTGTAGCGATTCATAAGAGCATTCAGAATCCACCGCTGTATTGATGCAAAAAGTCACTGCGGGTTGAAAGTCACTGTTCGGTACAGTGAGAAACATTGCTTGCTTGAGGGCGAGAAGCTATGCTCTGAACGACAGAAGTGGATAGAGGTATAAAATGTGGTTTCATGCGGACAAGTCATATCCTGCCCCTAATGGGATTGTTAGGATTTAAACATAAATTTATAGTTTTGCAATAAAGACACTTTGACCTAGGGTCTTATAGTTTATAAACTGATCTACAGCACTGGGGTATATTAAGTTTCTTTAAGTATTTTGTATAAATTGCTCTGCGATATTCATAAAATAAACGAATTTTACTCGTTAAATTAAAGATTGAAAAATTATGTCTCAGGCAGAACTTGAACCCGCAATCTTCCAAACCGGGGAATTGCCTTTTCCAATTTAGCTACTGAGCCCATTACGCCAGAGAACGAAACTTGTCAACCTATTCGACTTTTAAGGGACGAATTTTACTATTTACAGAACCAGAACGGGTTTAAAGTTTGAAATTAATTGAATATGACTATAAGTATTGTCAAAATTAAAAAAATTACCAGAGATATTGTCAGAGTCGCAAGATTCTCCGATTTCCACAAGTATTTCAGATTTGACTTGAGACAGATCTGGTTCTACTGTATCGTTTGACGATAGCCGTGCCATGTATTGCCGTTGCTGACGTTTTATCATCTCATCTCTCCGTCTCTGCTTTAGATTCATCCATAGTCTCCGCAATTGCTTTGCCGTTGCCTGTAATACAAAATTCATTTCCATATTTTATGTGGTTCACAAGGAATAATGAAATACATGGAAAACCAAGCTATCAAGGATGAGGTCTAATAGTTTTGTATAAGATAAAAGAAAAGGTTTAAAAGACACTAACAAATTGGCCAGAAATCTGTGCATTTTAATAATGGCCAAGTGTCAGTTTTGTTCATAAATCAATCCTAGAAGTCACCAAATATTTATTACCAACATCCAGCACTTTTGCTTTTTAAACTACATACATACATACATACATAAGCTCACGCCATTGTCCCATGGGGGTAGGCAGAGACCACGGACCGCCACACGCTACGACTCTGACACACCTCTTTAGCCTCATTCACATTCATACATCTCTTCATGCACTTCCGTCGATTGAGGGTGCTACGCACTTGTCCTTTTCGGAAAAGATCATTGATTTGATCATGGTATGTTTTCCTCGGACGGCCTCTCCCAACACTTCCGCTCACCTTTGCTTGATAAATTTCATTCGTTAGTCTTCTTTCATTCATTCTCTCTACGTGACCGAACCATCTAAGCATACCCCTTTCAATCCTTGTTACTATATCATCCTTCAACTTACACCAATCCCTTATCACACAGTTCTTGATTTTTTAAACTAGATATTAGATTGATAGATAACTCAACAATACAAGATAAACAGCGACAGACAAAGGCAAAATATAGGGGATATTGGCAAAATCATCAACACTAAGATGGAGCCACAATTTTAATATTAGACTACCCCATCGGGGAATACAGTCGTTGGCATAAATATGCTTATGCCATTATGCAGGAGAACTACTGTGAATGGTTCCTCTAATGAAAAGGGAAGATCTTCCGAGAGGGTAGGTGTTCATGTGCGATATTACTATTACCTCCACACCATATTTTATGGGTATGGAGGAACTTTCCTCAAAACAATGATACTCGCACAGTGCTATTTTGGATAAGACAAGCTACACAAGACCACAGATTATATAATACTATACAGTACAGATGCCCAACGTCAAACAATGAAACGCGACTGCCGTAACTCGGGCAGTCTTCGGGCAAAGTAAATTGCTTGATTTTCCGAGGCTCATGATATTTTTTTGTAGTCAGATCATGTACTTTTAGTAACAATTTACACGTTTACGTAAACATTAATTACAAATCGATACCATAACGCCATATATTGCAATTTTTAAACTAAAATTTCATTTGTATGGGATGGGACACCATGACAAGACACAAGCTATGTGAAAAAAAATTAAGGAACAAGATGACTCTCCTGAATAAAAGAAAAAACGATACCTGTAACTAAGTACTGTACTGTGTAAGATGTATGCACTTTTACTACGTTGTAGTATAGTACTATGAGTAGTACTAAAGTGTATGCATCTTTATTGTAGTAGTCGTAGTGTAAAGATGTATACTATGACGTAGTAAAAGTGTATTCATCTTTTTGCTGCTGACTGTACATCCTATTTGGCCCGTCTAAATGTTTTTATTTAAAAATTTACAGTCTTGCTTGTGTGTTAGCTAGCATTGAATTTCCATCAGTGTCAAGTAGTTTGTGGTAGTTGTGTATCTATCCCAATCTCAGGAATTGTTATTGAACAAAAACACAGCTGAGAAGAGATTGAAGAGTTCAAACGCGAACCATACAACAAGCACTTGGGGCAAAACTTCCAATGAGATTCCATCTGAATGTTTTAATTTTATATGGCCCTCTATTTCTATATCCCCATTGCCTTACCTGGTAAAACTACTGGTATGATTGCAATTAGAAATTAAAGATTTAAAACATGTTTTCAAGTTAGTTTTCCAGTGTTATGGGCACAAATATTGTATTCTCTAAGTTCTGTGTTGCTTATACTAACACCACACCCAGACGACTTTCTCGCAAGGCATTTAATCCGCTCCTAATCTCTTCTCCATCGATCGAGGGGTGTCGAGAGAGTGCATCTATTTTACGAACCAACTTTGATATTTATACATATCCTACGTACCCAACTGCTTTTATAAATAGGGAATACCTTTAGCAGCGTACAATTGGACTTACTTTTACATCAGATAAAGGATTAGAGTTAAATTCGTGCATTATTCGATCCCATGCTTTTCTTTTTGCGTTTAGAGTGGCGCTGTCCGTTCGTTTGTTTTCAACCACTTCGTATTTCTTTACGATATCGACAAATATTTTCTTTTCTGTTGTTGAGAATACGTGCTTTTTGTCCATGTTAGGTTGAAATATATCGTAAAGTGGAAACCACTTGAAAATCGGAACACCTTTTTTGGGAGAGTTTTGGGACGAAAACCGACGCGCGCGGCCGACCGGCTGTCAATGTCATGTCAAGCAAGTCAATATTTTTTTTAAAGATTTTTATGGCTCTGGATTCACTGTTGGTGTTGCCTCAACGTTTCTTTGAGAGAGAGCTGTTAACTATCTGAGTTCGGCTGATTTCCCCAATTTTCGTAAAAAAATGATTTAGTTTCTGTCTATCTAAAGGCGTGTCTCTTGCTACAAAGCAAACAAAACGTAGCTTCACTTTTTGTCGTCCGCCATCTTGTTTTAAAACAAAATTGTATTGGGCGACGCCATTTTACATGTTTTTGTGTAATGGTTGCTAAAAAAAACAAGCTCAGGAGACTTGGCTTGGCTAAAAGTATGGACACACAGCGACAGGTCGGGTTACCCTGTTTGGACTTTGAACTATTAGAAGTTGAACGCTGCGAATCGTGCGAGGGTGTGGTATGTTGTTGTTTCGTCTCACCGCACGCTGCGACCGCGCCGGCAGCCGCGGCATCAGGCTTTCTTACTTTCCTGCCATCAGTGTGTAATATACTATTTTTAATGTATATTATGCATGCATATGCTCACGACTATATTCCCCTAGGGGGTAGTCAGAGATATTCTGAAAACCTCAGAACATCCACGTTTCACCAGTAGTACCGAAACTGTCCTATTTTTAAATAAATGTTTTTCACCAGGTCACCTCATGATCGTAGCGCGCAAAGTAGCGCAGAAGGAAGGGCTGGACAAGTCTGGCTTCCGCCTGGTCATCAACGACGGCAAGAACGGCGCCCAGAGTGTCTACCATCTACACCTTCACATCCTCGGCGGCAGGCAGATGAAGTGGCCTCCTGGCTAATTGTTACGTTTGGTGTGGAAAATAAAGAATGATTCTGCTTCCTAATTGTTTCATTTTATTTCTATTCGTTGTCTCGAAATGAGCGTATCCAAATGAAATACAGGATGTTACAAAACGTTGATGTTACACTGTTGCTAAATTTGCTGTGCCCTAACAGGGTCCCTGAGATGTACTGTACCTATTTTTTAAGACCTGTAAATTTTACCTCAAGGATGCAATAAAGTTTATGATTTATGATTTATACAAAAGTAAAAATAAACATTTAAAACCTTTAAGGGTAAAAAAAAAAAAAAAAAAAATTAAGGGGGTTGTTAAGACCATCAAACTGAACAACTTTCACTATGGGACCAACATCGAAGTCGCGAAAAAAATACGGCTATCACATACATTTATACTCCATTCCAAATAGGGGCGAAAAGAAGGAAAAAAAGGTTCTTTATAGTACACACTTTAAAGACATACGAAAAATTGTATCAAACAACAAAATGGCGATGTTGAAAGACCTAAAGAAGCAGTGGTGCACACATGTGGTTCGTCTTCCTTTCAATGAAGCTTTTTTAATGATAGTTATGAAAAATATCCGCCAGGTGGAGCTAGTAGTAGCCATATTGAAACTTGAAAAAATATTTTTAAAAACTCTAAAAAATGTACTAAGATTAGTAGAACTTCTTTCAAATCGTTATTGAGCATCGTTGTATTTATTTATGAATAGATTTGTCTCTAATCGAAATCTGGAAAATCGAGAAAAAATTTGTTTGCAAGTTATTGAGGTAGGTACTAGAACAGGCGCAGAGACTTAATAGTTTGTAACACAGAACACACGTACTGGCCAGGATTTAGGCGACTAATATCTATAATGAATAATGACAAGTTTCCTAGTGCTAAGTTCGTAGCCTCGAAAAATATGCCTTCTTGTGTCCTGCCTGTCTGAACTACTAAACAAAAATAAAAAACCGGCCAAGAGCGTGTCAGAATCTCCCAAGGTAGGGTTCCGCAGAGTTCTATGAAAAGCTTTTCTTAACATAGCTTAAATAACTTAAGAAATCCTCAAGAAGCAAACAATAGTGCGATTTAATTCCGTTCAGCGCCATCTATTGATAGACGCCGATACGGCGGTCGACGGTCGATATTTTATTTGATTTCTCCGAAACTAGTTGGGCTACAGCTTCTGTTATAATTTTCATTGAAAGTACTTACAGAAAGCTATTTTGTATCACATTTTCAGATTTTATACTCCTGTATTTTAGAAGTTAGTACGCCCTATGTTTGACTTTGAGCTCAAATATCTCGAGACACAAGCATTGTAATGATTTAGTTTCTATAGGAGTTTTCTTCAATAGGACAAAACCTATCCAACGTCACCGCACTCATTTATTTAAAAAAAATTATCTTTCCACCCAATTAAAAAAAATCTTTGTCGAAAAAAATTTACTTGCTTTATGATTATGACTACCTCATTTCTGTTTGGGTTACTGTTATCTGTCTTCATACCAATTTTCGATTCAATAGGTGCAATAATGAGCCTGTTATTGAAGTGGGACATACAGACAGACAGACAGAATGGACGAAAGTATAAGGGTTCCTAGTTGGACTACGGAAACCTAAAACGAACAAGGGGTTACATTTTTGTGTGGTTCCAGCCTATGATAGACCACCCGAATTCTTCCAGTGGGTGTTGTATGAGGCGACTAAGGGATTAAAGGTTTCTCATACAGTGTTTAATATATGGGTGAAGGGCTAGCCACCTCTCACCACTTGACACGTCATTCGATCCTGAAACTTACATTAATAATAATATAATAATAAATTTGTTTATTTTGTTCTCCACAAATACATGTAATACTACTTAGAGCTAAAATAAAATTAGAGCATTCAGTTTTGTATTGTGGAGACTGGTGCCTGACTCAAGATACCTATGAAGGTTCTCGTGCCTCAGGTTACCAGGTCTCCACCCCAAGGACAGAGTAACAGCGTGTGTACTATAGTTAATTGTGAACGAAAGATGATAGTAAGACAAAAGGCTAGTGCTGACTTTACAAAATAAAAGCAAAAACAATAGATACGGTTAAGTGCCTACAATACATGTAAATTAAAATATGTAAAGAGTGTGTTCGTGTGAGTAAGTGTGTTAATGCATATGTGTGTTATGAGCTAAACAGGGACCATCAGTAGATCTTCAGTTTCATCGTAAGAGAGGGTAAATTGCTAAATGTGAGCATTACTACGAGTATAACTACACTCTTAAACAGAAAGTACGTAGGAGTAACAATATTTCTGACCACCCCGAAAGGGATTACGGTCGTGAGTTTATGTATGTATATAACTGTGTATGTAATTTATCAACTGTGGTCAACCACCTTCGATAACGGCAGTCTGGTTTCGCACATTTGCTACTAGAGACTATCGCCGGCCGTCCCGATTACGGCAATACTGTGAGCCCTAGGACTAAGTAGAGCAGCTGTCTTGAGCAGGAGCAGGGTTTCTTCCAAATAAAAGATTTCTTCAGTTGATTTCACTATTTCTTCCTGGTATTGTCTTGAGAGGACTTGTTGTGACTGATTGACAACCGATCGATTCGGTTTTCTTAAGTACCTCAAGGCAATACCGTAAAGACGACCGTGTTTTTATTTCCAAAAAATTTCTTAAACATAACAAATTTTCTCTATGAAATATGTACATTTTAGTCTATATCTTAAAAACTATTTATCCTACATACAAACGATTTATAACACAGAAAGAACTAATAATTCCCCGTATTTTGGTATATCACTGTCTATTATATCTTGGATATCCAGGCCGCTACGACAGAGTGAAGTGGCAAATACTACGAAATTTGCCAAACTATTTTAGTCTATTCTATATATTTCTATTTCTAGGTCTTCTATCTATGACCTAGTGTTCTGTCGTAGTGTACCTGGATAACCTCGACCTAGTACATATATTTTCATGTGTCTATTGTGTTATTTGATACCAAAATACAGGGATGGTATACAAGGTGGTAAGTAAATTATATAAAAAGTGTCCTATTTACTAAATAACACTAAACAGATATTTTTTATGTGTGATTATGGGGTGGGTCGTTGACTACTATGTACTGAAACTATTGGATATGACCCACCTATCACCATCTCTGAGAAAAACGTAGGTAAAAACCCAAATTGAAACACGCTAACTAAAATTAAAAGTAATACAAAATCTTATCCTAGCCTATCCTAACGACTAACTAAATGATCTTTTATTATAAAAACACTTAAAACTAGACCTACGACTATAAATCGACAAATAAATAAAAACTATCTCTACAAACTATCAAAACTACGTGCTAACATGATCAAAACAAAATAAAACTATAACTAAACTATACTATACGAGTTCTACCCAACGTGATCAGTGCATTCTGTACAGTAAATACTAGAAAATTACTAAAAAGGAAACCTAAAATCTAGACCAAAATTTGCACTGATTACGTTGGGTATCTCTCTTCGCGGGGTTGAACTCTATCCGCGTCGGCGGAAAGCTGCGTCGTAACTGGCGGGCGGTGCGAAGCGGGCGCTGAGATGTTCGATGTCGCGAACATATTCTCCCGCCGCAGCTCTCGCAGCTGGAACTCTTCGTGTGAGCGGCAGTAGGCAGTCCCGCAGATCATCAGGGCGACTCGTTGGCAGTGGGCAGGATCACCAGCTTCTTGGTGGGTCGCCGCAGGACTCCCTTGTTGGTGCGCACGTCGACTGCTCGTACCTCGCCGTCGGGGCCGGGGAAGGTGGCGATAACGACGCCTCGCGGCCAGATGTTGCGAGGCAGGGTCCCGTCTGCTATGAGGACCAGATCGCCGAGCTGGATGGCGCCACCCGTGGCGCGGGGCTCCCGCCGGTGTTGCAGCTCGGGGAGGTACTCACGCACCCAGCGCGCCCAGAAGTGGTCGGCCAGCCGTTGACTGACCCGCCACTCTCTGCGCCCGCTGATGTCGTCGTCGGTGAACGTCCCGGGTTGTGGGACGCGTGATGGCCCGCCCAGGAGGAAGTGGTTGGGCGTGAGGGCTTCCTCGTCGTCCGGGGCCGTCGACAGGTGTGTGAGGGGGCGGCTATTCACGGTGTGCTCCGCCTCGACGAGCAGGGTAGCGAGCACCTCTTCTTTCGGCGCACGCTCGTTCAGTGTGGTGTATAGTGCGGTCTTGATGCTCCGCACCATACGCTCCCATGCGCCCCCCATGAATGGGGCGCTCGGCGGTATGAAGCGCCACCGGATGGCGCGTAGCGATGCTTCTTCTTGCGTCGCCCCGTCGATCGCACGGCGTAGCTCGAGGTCAGCGCCACGCAGGTTGGTGCCCTGGTCCGACCAGAGCTCTGTAGGGCAGCCGCGTCGTCCGATGAACCTTCTCAGCGCCATCACCGCAGAGTCCGTGCTGAGACTACCCGCGAGCTCTATATGGACAGCTCGGGTAGTGAGGCACGTGTAGAGCACGCCGTACCTCTTCTGGTGCGTACGGCCGACGGTCACGGTGAGGGGCCCAAAATAATCAAGGGCCGTGAAGGTGAAGGCCCGCTGATGATGAGCGAGACGACCCGGTGGATGGTTGCCCGTCGATGGTTGCGCCGGCTTCGCCTTAGCGATGCGGCACCGAAGACATTGTTTTACTGCGCTACGAACGGCGTAGCGCAGTCGTAGCACCCAGTAGTGCTGTCGTACCTCATTTGCTGTGGTTTCGAACCCGCCGTGATGTAGCTGCGTGTGTACGTGTGTGATGTACAGCTGCGTCCATGGGTGGCCGCCCTCTATAATCGCCGGCTCTCGTTGGCTGTAGCAGATGTCCGTAGCGGCGTCTATTCGTGACCTTAGACGTATCACTCCGTCTTGGCCGTAGGTGACGGACAGCTGCCTGAGTCTGCTGTCTGTAGATAGAGGGCGCCCCAGGCGCAGGGCGGTCACATCGTCTGCGAAGGCGTCTTCTTGCTGGGCTCGAATCCACAGCAGCTGTGCACGGTTTAGGTGGTGCACCTCTATTTGTTTGTACGGCGATGACGTAGGCACGTCATTCGTCGCCGTTTTCTTGACTATTTTCTTGCGATTGTTCTTGTCTCCCCACGTCGAGTCGCTGTCTGTATTCTTCTTGGTTCGCTTGTAGGCCGCGTTACACTGTTGCGGCGCGCGTAGCAACTCTACGAACTGTATCACTCGTGCGGTCGCTCGTAGGAGTCTTGTGTAACTTGAGAACCGTGCGACGTCGGGTAGGGCTTCAGCGAGGCGCGTCTTTGGCCTCGTCGTGTGTAGTCTTTCTTCGGTAGCGTCGACGTCGTCTGCGGTGCTATCTTCAGTCTCGGTCGGCCAGTCACTTTCCTGTAGGTGTAGGAAAGGCGGCCCCGTGAACCAGCGATGCGTCGACTCGAAATTTCCCGGCGCTTCTCTCGTCGCGTCGTCCGCGACGTTCGCCTTGGTGGGGACCCATCTCCATTCCGTCGTCTTTGTGGACTCGCCGATCTCGGCGACGCGATGTGAGACGAATGGCTTGTATACACGAGGACCGTTGCGTAGCCAGGTGAGCACGGTGCGTGAGTCGGACCAAAATACACGCCGATGCGGTGTGAAGTCGTGCTCGATGGCGATCGTCTGTGCTAGGCGGGCGCCCAGCACTGCAGCTTGTAGCTCGAGGCGTGGGATGGACACTATCTTCAGCGGCGCGACTCTTCCCTTTGCAGCGATGAGGGAGATGTGTACACGTCCGTCGCCGTCGGTCGCTCGCCAGTAGGAGACGGCCGCGTAGGCAGAGTTGCTTGCGTCGACGAACGTGTGGAGTTCAATCGACGTCGCGTGTGCTAGTTGGGTGTAGCATCGCGGCACGGCTAAGCTTGAGAGCTGCTTAGCCTCGCCGACCCAACTCCTCCACGCTTCTGCTTCCGCTGGCTGTAATGCGGTGTCCCAGTCGATGCCAGAGCGCCATGTGTTCTGTAGCACTCTCTTTGCTTGCACGGTGATCGGTGTAGCGAGCCCCAGTGGATCGTATATGGACATTACCACACGTAGGGCTTCTCGCTTGGTGGGTGTGCCGTCGAGTAGAGAAGTAGGCAACTTACGTTCATTTATGTTGAACGAAAGCGTGTCAGTCTGCGTTCGCCAGACCATTCCCAATATTTTCTCTGTGTCCAGTTGCACTACTTCTTTCTTCTCGCCCGGCGCCAGTTGTCCACGCACACGTTGAGAGTTCGACGCCCACTTAGTCAAGAAGAAATTACCTCGACTATGTATGAAGGCGACTTGGTTCGAGATCCGTAGAGCGTCCTCTTCGCTGTCGTAGCTGGCTAGATAGTCATCTACGTAATGACTACGTACTACGGCGTCCGTAGCCTCTGGGTACTTTTCTTTGAAGTACTCGGCGTTTCTATTCTTCACGTAGATTGCTGTGCTAGGCGAAGAGGTGGCCCCGAATATCACGCTCTTCATGCGATATTCGGTCGGAGGTCCGTCGCGTCGATCTCCTCTCCACAGGAAGCGCTGCATGTCTCTGTCTTCTTCACGTATTGATATTCGCATAAACATCTCACGAATGTCAGCTGTGACTGCTATATTTCGTTGTCGAAATCTCATCAGCACGCCGGGCAGGGATTGAAGTAGGTCGGGACCGGACAGCAGCAGATCGTTCAGACTTGTCCCTCTTGACTTCGCCGCCGCGTCGTGCACTATACGAAGCTTGTCGGGCTTCTCTGGGTTGACTACGCCGAAGTGAGGTAGATACCAGACCTTCTCTGGTCGCGCTGCGGACACGGGCGCTTCCTCTGCGTAGTCTTTTTCTATATAGTCTTCTATTTGATCGGTGTACCTCTTCTTCAGCGTAGGGTCCCGATCCAGCTTTTTCTCTATAAGTTCGAGGCGGCGGAGTGCAGTGGAATAACTATCTGGCGGCGTGAAGTCGTCGCGACGCCATAGGAGGCCGGTCTCGAAGCCTCCCGCCGGTAACCGCTTAGTCGTGTCGTTCAAAATTGACAGTGCACGTTTCTCACCGTCGTTGTAGCTTCGGCGAGGTTCGACACACAGCGAGTCGAGCGAAAAGTGTTCTCGTATCAACTCTTCTATGGAACTCTCAGGCTGGGGCGCGGACACGTAGCTGATGCGATGACTGTGGGTCTTCTCACGTCGTCCGTCTTGCACGCCGTGTAGGACCCACCCTAGGTCGGTCAGTGAGGCGACGGGTTGGTTGTTCGCCCCACGGCGCACGGCGTGAGACAATAGCAACTGCCAATTGTCTTGTCCGACGAGTACTGTTGGCTTGCCCTCTTCGTAGATGAGTTCGTCTGCTATTTCTTTGAGGTGATCGAGGCCGGAGATGAGCTCCGGCGGGACCCGCTGTGGCGATAACTGCAGCTTGTCCATTGTGCGTGCGGTTATCTCGAATTCTTCTATACTGTATTTTCCACCGATTTTCAAATGCACACGCGTCGACTCACTTGCGTCGATCCGCGCGCCCGCCACGCCTTCTATCAAGAACGGCGATGCCGTTCCTTTTGCACCAACCTTTTCTGCTATCTCCCTCTCCACTATGGTGCAGGTAGAGCCGTCGTCCAGTAGTGCATAGGTCTCAACTTGAGCACTAGGACCGCTGACTATTACTGGGACGATTTTCAGTAGCGCTGTGTTTGTTCTATTTCGCGCCGACGATACTGTTTCTTCTTGCTCTTGACGGGGTGGCGGTTTCGGCTGCGGTGGGCTGTGTAGTAGCGGGTGGTGAGTGTATTGGCACCCGCTCGTCTCACACTTGCGTGTCTTGCAGGTGTGTTGACTGCGCCGTACACGCAGACATCTGAAGCACAGCCTTTTCTCTTTGGCTATGTCCCAGCGCGCCGACACATTTTCCTTCTTGAAGGCATCACAATTAAATACCTTGTGATCCTTTTTGCAAACTGGACAGGGCTCTGGCTTCGGCTTCTGTCCCTCGGCGTGGTAGGTGCGCGCTGGTCCTCTTTGCGTTTGCTCCCGCCGGTCGAACTGTGGCACGTGTTCGAGGGGAGCAAAGTTACCGCATCGTTCGGCGGTATGGTCCAAAAACTTAGTCAATGTGACCAGGTCTGGCTGGTAGGCAGGCTGCTCCGGAGCGAAGTCGTAGTAGCGGAAGCGTAGCGTAGGCGGGAACTTTTCTATAACGGCGCGCACTATCTCGGGATTGTATAGATAGTGCGATCGTCCCAGCGCCTTGATCGTCGCGGTGATGTTGGCCACACGCGACGCGAACACACAGACGTCTTTGGGATTTTCTGTGAGGCGCGGCAGCTCCCGTAGCTTCTTCATTTCTGCCATGACGAGCGCGTCGGGTCGTCCAAATCTTGCCTGAAGAAGCTGCATTACCTCGATCTAGTACAGTCCCCATTTGTCCAAAAGTCTTCAAATAACGATTTTGGTGGGACTCAGCTCCGCCATACAGACTACTGGTATGTACTTGTTGGGTATGTTTTCCTGAACACAAAAAGTGCAGTAGTCACTTCCTAAGGGTATGGAGGGGGGAGCTGTGACGTAGTAAAGATGGCGGCCGACCCTTTCTATTAAGCGGTATTTCTAGATAACTACTTAACCGATTTACTTAAATAAGGTGTCAAATGAAAGGCCATGTAATGTACATTATTTGATTTCATACACGCGTTCATGTAAAGATAATATCAAATGAAATAACTTAAAAAAACTTCATTTTAAAAAAAAATCAAAATTTTATTATGTAAATAGTTCGGTAACCGTTAGGATTGTGGAAATTTAGCTTATTACAAAACGTTTTGCTACTTTCATCAAGTTTTTAATAAACCTTAAATCATTACAATCGAGTAATAAATGACGAAGTTACAGTCGTTTTAGTGAGCGGAGTCCTGGTACGAAAAATCTCAAATTTATGTAACTGGACTGGTTTTCTATTAAATTACTAGTATAAAGTATGATAATTATACGTACACGAATATGAAATTGTAATAATTATGTTTAATAAGAATTCTGGTAAGTACTAGGGCATCATCATCATCATCATTTCAGCCTTTTTAATATGTCCGCTGCTGGACATAGGCCTCCCCCACTAGGGCATGCTCCCGGGAAATCCTGGTACCAAAAATACCGGGAATTCCTGGGATTTCTGAGGCTATCTAGCACCGGTAGGCGGTACTACAGGAAATAAATCCCGGTTCTTTCGATACTTTCGGTACTCAACAATTTAATTAATAAACAATTAAAATCCTCAGTAAGTAGATTTATTTATACTATGGAAATTTTTAATTAATCTAATGAAATGATGATTCTCTCTTGTAACTTTTATAATTTTCATATTGATCATCATCATCACAACTGAAAGATGTCGATTGCTGGACAAAGGCCTCCCCCAAGGATCGCCATAACGACCGGTTCAGCACTGCCCTTATCCAATAATGGGATCCCGCCACCTTCACCAGGTCGTCGGTCGATCTTGTGAAGGACTGCGCGGTACGCTGTCGCCATTCAAGAACTATTCGACCCCATAGGCCACCTGTTTTGCTAGCCATGTGCCCAGCCCGTTGCCACTTGAGTTTAGCAATTGTTCTAGCTATATCGGCTACCTTGGTTCTTCTGCGAAGCTCATTTCTGATTTGATCTCGCAGGGAATTCACCCTTTTCAAGAGTATCACGTCTAAGTTCAGTATGGCATCACTGGCAGTAAGCACTGGTCAAAGACTTTCTTTTTGAGACAGAGAATGCGGTATTTGGGATTACAAGATATTAACGTATCTTCTCGAACGCTGCCCAGTCGTGGTGAATTTGAAGGTTAGACCTACGGATCTACAAGAGCGATGATAGCCCATACGGAAGAGAGCTTGCGCCTCAATCATGAGGCCGCGGTTCGATTCTTGACCTGTACCACTAAGTTCTTCGGAATTTATATACGGTTGTATTTATCATTTACTAGCTCGGCGGTGAAGGAAAACATCGTAAGGAAACCTGCAATCCCAAGAATGAAAAGAAAATACCACAAGTTCGGAGGTATGCGTAAAACATGGGTGAGCTTGGGGTGAACACAAAGGACCAGCGATGGTCCAAGTTTTACATTACCGACCCTTGCTTGCAATAAAAATACGGATCTACTAACTGGACAGTTTATCCCAGTTATACATAATCGTCAACAACTTTGAGCACAGAGTCTCTAATCTTCACAGGAACTCAATGTTTTCCTTTTACGTTCTACATTAGACATGATTTTCGTCTTGTCCATGTTCATTTTTAAACCGACTACTCGTAGTTTGGTTTGGATGCTCTGCAAAGTCAAGGCATTCTACTGAGTTCCTCCTGTCTCATCATTGCATTGGGCCATGACAACTAAATTTTCGGCAACCAAAGGTTAGTTATGTTCTATTCTGTGACTGTTCCAAGGTTTAAACAAGGCAAGAATGCCCTCCTGAAGCACTATGCTGTTGATTTCGCTTTTAAGCCATGAGCTGTCGAGAGTCTTTGCGAAATGTCTAGCGCCCAGGTTCGACGACTTCCGAAAAGGCTTCAGCACCGTAGACCACATACACACGCTTTTGCATATTATACAAAAGACCGAAGAGTATAACTTACCTCTTTTCTTAGCGTTTTTGGACTCGATGGAATCAAAAACTTTCTCGTAGAAATCCTTTGATTCAAAGGAGACCTGGGCTGTACTGCAGCCTCTCCAGTGCCGCTCAGTTGACCGTTCGGTACATTGAAGTGCGCCTCTATGTCAGTTTAAATATAAGACCAGAACTCGAAACCTATCCTTCTGCAGCCAGATGCAGGACAGGGAGATGCAATTTCTCCAAAACGGTTCACTCACCGTTGCACTAAGAGACCTTTTCTAGATTATGTTCTGGAAAGCGCTGGACATCAACAAACGGCTAGAACATAACTAACCTTTGGTTTGCCGCAAATTTAGCTGTCATTGCCCAATGCTGATACTATGGAGGACCTCAGTAGAATGCTCGATGACCTAAGCAGAGCGTCCAACCTAGTTGGTTTAAGAATGAACATGGACAAGACGAAAATCATGTCTAATGTAGAACGTAAAAGGTAGAACATTGCGTTCTACCCTCTCCTGTGAAGATTGGCAACTTAGTGCTCAAAGTTGTTGACGATTATGTATAATTGGGATAAACTGTCCAGTAAGTAGGTCCGCAGGTCTAAGCCTCAAATTGAACACGCCTGGGCAGCGTTCCGGAAGATACGTAATATCTTATAGTCCCAAATACCGCATTCTCTGTCTCAAAAAGAAAATCTTTGACCAGAGCTTACTGCCAGTGATGACATACGGAACTAAGAAGTATCGCTCACTAAAAGCCTCATGAAAAGGCAAAAATTCACTCAAAGGGCAATTATGACGGCTATGCTCACAGTTTCCCTGCGAGACCGAATCAGAAATGAGCTTCGCAGAAGAACCAAGGTAGCCGATATAGCTAGAAAAATTGCTAAACTCAAGTGGGAATGGACTGGGCACATGGCTAGCAAAACAGGTGGCCGATGGGGCCGAATACTTCTTGAATGGCGACAGCGTACCGGAAAGCGCAGTCCCTTAAAAGATCAACATGATATGAAAATTATAAAAATTATAAGAGAGAATTATCATTAAGTACATTGGATTATTTTAAAATTTCCATTTAAAGTATAATTAATTCTACTTACTGAGGATTTTAGAAAGCAATTTAATTAATTATTATCTGGTATTTTCGGTACCAGGATTTCCCGGGAGCATGCCCTAGTCCCCCACTAGGGCCCATCCATGTCCATCATTGGACGTATAAAAAGGCTGACATGATGATGATGATGATGCCCTAGTACTTACCTTAATTCTTATAAAACATGATTATTACAATTTCATATTCGTGTACGTATAATTATCATACTTTTTACTAGTAATTTAATAGAAAACCAGTCCAGTTACATCAATTTGAGATTCTTCGTACCAGGACTCCGCTCACTAAAACGACTGTAACTTCGTCATTTATTACTGGATTGTAATGATTCAAGATTTATTTAAAAGCTGATAAAAGTAGCAAAACGTTTTGTAATAAGCTAAATTTCCACAATCCTAACGGTTACCGAGCTATTTACATAATAAAATTTAGATTTTTTTTTTAAATGAAGTTTTTTTAAATTATTTCATTTGATATTAGCTTTACATGAACGCGTGTATGAAATCAAATAATGTACATTACATGGCCTTTCATTTGACACCTTATTTAAGTAAATCGGTTAAGTAGTTATCTAGAAATAACCGCTAGACAGAAAGGGTCGGCCGCCATCTTTATTACGTCACAGCTCCCCCCTCCATACCCTTAGGAAGTGACTACCGCACTTTTTGTGTTCAGGAAAACATACCCAACAAGTACATACCAGTAGTCTGTATGGCGGAGCTGAGTCCCACGGAAGTTGTCTTAATGTCTATTGGGGACCGTACTAATCGTCGTCGTGTGTCCCACGAATAAGCAGTGGGCGGCGTCCCGCGCCGGCCCGCGTAGGCACCTCCGCAGTCTTGCTATGGTTTCTTGTTCCGTCAGCTGTGACATTGACTCGTCTACTGCTATCTTGAATGGCAGCCACTCCGCTGACTGGCCGCTGAAGAAGGGTAGGTCAGGAACCCTTGCCGCTATTGCGGGCTGCGCCGCCGACCGTGCGGCGAGAGTGATTGCACTGGCGAGCTCGTGCATCGCCAACTCGTTCGGCTTGCTGTCTTGTCGCGTAGGCGTCTGGTGCGGCGCGACAAGGTGATGTGGATCTTTGGCGACGTCCCCACCGGGGGGCCTCTGCGCCGAGTCCCATCTTCTATTTTCTATGTTCTTGTGAATTTCCTGCAGCGTAGGCGGCTGGTGCGGCGCTGCAGGGTGATGTGGATCTTCGGCGACGTCCCCACCGGGGGGCCTCTGCGTCGAGTCCCATCTTCTACTATCTTCTATATATTTTCTTATTTCGTGCAGCGTAAGCGACTGGCGTGGCGCTGCAGAGTGATGTGGATCTTCGGCGACGTCCCCACCAGGAGGCCTCTGCGCCGCGTCCCATCTTCTATCTTCTATTTGTTGACGAATTTCCTGTAGCGTAGGCGGCTGGTGCGGCGCTACAGGCTGGCGTGGCTCCCTGGTGATATGGTCCCAGGGGTCCTGTGCCAGGGCCGCTCTTCTATCTATAATCAGTCTTGGTTCCTGTCGTGGCGGCGGCTCCAGCAACGCGGCAGGTTGGCGGTGGTCCCCGGTGAGGTCTTCACAGCAGGGCCTCGTCTCCGTGATCCTCGTCGGGTTTCTATTGATGGGGCCTCGTGCATCGGCATCCACGCGGCACCCGGGCTCGTCGACACACGGCGGTGGTGGCGGCGGCACGGCGTGTAGTGGTACCGATCTATGTTCTGGCACGTTGGGAGGCTCCGTCGTGAGGGCGAGAGTGCTTCTGTCCACCCATTCCGACGTTCTTTCTTCACGGATCGTTCCTTCTATAGAGTCCTCTTCATCGGAAGTTTCTTCTTCAAGGGCGCTGACCTTGGCCTTGGCTAGCTTGACTTGAGCTTGCAGGAGCTCAAGCCTGGCCTCTGTCAGCTCTCGATGTCTTCTGCTGGATGCCTTGGATGCTCTGGATCCTCTGGATCCCCTGGATCCCCTCGATCCCAGGGTCTTCTCAGGTTCGATGGTCTTCGCAGCGTCGGCCGACGTGGCTGATGTGTCTGGGGCCGTGGTGGCAGTACGCGACTCCGTGGCTGTCGCGGACGACGCCGTGGGCTCGGAGTCAGACGCGAGGCCCGACGCGGACACACCGGGACGCGACGCGGACTCCTCTTCAAGCGGAGGTACGACCCGACGCGGCGCGGACTTCATGCTTCTTGTGACCGGCATTTTCTATACAGCAGCTCTTCCAGGTCTTCACCCAGGTCTCACAGTATGCTCAGGACAGGATCCGGCTCGAAGGACCATAAAATGTGGTCAACCACCTTCGATAACGGCAGTCTGGTTTCGCACATTTGCTACTAGAGACTATCGCCGGCCGTCCCGATTACGGCAATACTGTGAGCCCTAGGACTAAGTAGAGCAGCTGTCTTGAGCAGGAGCAGGGTTTCTTCCAAATAAAAGATTTCTTCAGTTGATTTCACTATTTCTTCCTGGTATTGTCTTGAGAGGACTTGTTGTGACTGATTGACAACCGATCGATTCGGTTTTCTTAAGTACCTCAAGGCAATACCGTAAAGACGACCGTGTTTTTATTTCCAAAAAATTTCTTAAACATAACAAATTTTCTCTATGAAATATGTACATTTTAGTCTATATCTTAAAAACTATTTATCCTACATACAAACGATTTATAACACAGAAAGAACTAATAATTCCCCGTATTTTGGTATATCACTGTCTATTATATCTTGGATATCCAGGCCGCTACGACAGAGTGAAGTGGCAAATACTACGAAATTTGCCAAACTATTTTAGTCTATTCTATATATTTCTATTTCTAGGTCTTCTATCTATGACCTAGTGTTCTGTCGTAGTGTACCTGGATAACCTCGACCTAGTACATATATTTTCATGTGTCTATTGTGTTATTTGATACCAAAATACAGGGATGGTATACAAGGTGGTAAGTAAATTATATAAAAAGTGTCCTATTTACTAAATAACACTAAACAGATATTTTTTATGTGTGATTATGGGGTGGGTCGTTGACTACTATGTACTGAAACTATTGGATATGACCCACCTATCACCATCTCTGAGAAAAACGTAGGTAAAAACCCAAATTGAAACACGCTAACTAAAATTAAAAGTAATACAAAATCTTATCCTAGCCTATCCTAACGACTAACTAAATGATCTTTTATTATAAAAACACTTAAAACTAGACCTACGACTATAAATCGACAAATAAATAAAAACTATCTCTACAAACTATCAAAACTACGTGCTAACATGATCAAAACAAAATAAAACTATAACTAAACTATACTATACGAGTTCTACCCAACGTGATCAGTGCATTCTGTACAGTAAATACTAGAAAATTACTAAAAAGGAAACCTAAAATCTAGACCAAAATTTGCACTGATTACGTTGGGTATCTCTCTTCGCGGGGTTGAACTCTATCCGCGTCGGCGGAAAGCTGCGTCGTAACTGGCGGGCGGTGCGAAGCGGGCGCTGAGATGTTCGATGTCGCGAACATCAACCATCACTCGTGACTAAGACGTCATCACGCTGCTGGCGGCCAAGATTCAGTAAAATTGACAGAGTAACTAAGAAATTTTCTACGCAGATGTGACATTATTGGTGTTAAAATAATAAAAAATAATCCGTACTTGGAGTCTATGGTATCATTATTTTTGAAATAAAAAAGTAAGTTATAGCCTGTAGAATCCCACTGCAGGGCAAAGGCCTCCTCTCACGAATAGGTGTGATACCATACTCCACCACACGGGATACTACAAACTGCTCAGCAGTTTGGCGATATTAAAATTTGTAAATTTAGATGTAAGAATCTGAAATAAAAAAAAATAAAAAAAGTGCGTGTTGGTGGAGGCAAGGTAGTGCTCAGCTGTCTGTCAGAGAATATTCAAGCCACCTAAATTGGCATCTGACCTGGCTCAACGAATAGTTACAACGTCACCTGACGGAACTATACGAGACCAACTGCTAAACGTGCCTTCCGAAGCACGGAAACGCTTGAGATGAAATACCACTAGACGATCCATTCAACGACTGACCGGACCTGACGTTACTTTACTCGGTGATTGTTTCCAATGCAAACGAGCGCTTTTTGAAATATAGCATCAAAAGTGCTATCTCTGACTGGTATGTCAAAATATATGAAAGATTCATAGATTTAAAACTTTTCGCTTACTCTGAAAGATGGAGCCTCGATTTCGTTGAGAGTAAGATAGCAATAGTTATAGTGTTAGGCCCTACAAAGCCAAAATCAATAAAAAGCCGCAAGATAGCCGTTCGGCACACATGTCAGAACAATAATGTTGACCGGCAGTTCTTAAAAATATTTCCCTTAGAGTAAGGGGGGAATTATGACGTCATACATTTTTGTTCTGAAACCTATCGTGTGGGCTATTAAATAAAAGGGCTTCATGAGTCGGTCTTAAAAATATACTACACCAGCCATGTGTTTTAAAAAATCCAAAAAATATTTTCAAAACATACCAAGCGAGGGCTCCTCCAGGTAGAAAACGGCTGAGTAAATTTTTGGAAAGCCTACGCCAAATGTATCGTAATATCGTCATCCGTCATATCTAACGTCAATAATGCAAATTCAAAAATATATATTGACGAATGCGGATTGGTAGACTTCATATAACGCATCCGAATTTTTTCTTCAGCGTATGCAGGTTTACTCACGATGTTTGCTTCACCGCTTGCTTCACTTCATCTATGTCACTTGTTGGGGACAAAAAACCTATCCTTGATGGTATTCCATCTACTGACACCTGCACAATATTGGAGACGCTTACTTGAGTCTATTTTAAGTTGTATAGGTATTGTGTCTTGTATTTTTACTGTATTACAAATAAATAAATAAAATATTTATTTTTACTGCTCTTGGGGAACGCATTATTGTCAGCACTTATTTTGATTAGAAATTGTTATATTAGGATGCGATACCAACACGAGAATTACCTACTCTGACTGAATTAGCATTACAATAAAAAGTGATTTAGTCGACAATACATGTTTTTCACGGTGGTAAGTATAAGTATTGAGGAATGCAGGATTGAAGTCTTCCAACTTTTTTTTGAAGGGCAGTTTTAGATGTGAACACCTTCCGGTAGTACCTACTTGAAGAATATTCTGGCGATGAAGGCTGACCACGGTTGGTAAGCGAGGGTCTTTGGTGAATTTCGATAAATTGAAAGCCATTCAGTAGGCCTCGCATGCCACCCCCGAGAAAATGATAAAAATCGAGATGTGCCTCCATCTTTATTATTTTACGTATTATGCCAGAAAGAGTGCGCATGACGTTTTTCTCGTTAAAACGCTTTGTAATGGGTGGCATGCTCGCCGTGCATTAATACATTCTGCTCACGCTTCAATGTTGTTTAACTGTTAAAAAATAAAAAAATACGATTGGGGGCAGCACAATAAGCTCGAACCCCCTTCAAAAAATCCTTGTCACTGGAAGGATAAAAATACTTAATAAGTTCTTACGCACGATTACTATTATGTACATACAATGTGGCAAGGAAAAACATTGTTGAATTTAAGATGGTGTTGCAATCTTTTGTTAGATTAATTATAGTGTTTCGTGTTTATATCGATTCCGTAACTTTAGGGAAAAATTCTTTAATGCATTAATAAGATTTAGGTGGTTACAAACAATGTGAAGGACGTATTAATACTTGGATTTATTGATATTTGAATAAAGTGTATTTGATTGATTGAAACTCGTTTAATTTGCCCTCAAAATCGATTTTTAGTGCGGTTCAATCATACGCAATTACGAACCTAGTGAGCACATAACTGATGTTTTCTTTCGTTTCCATCAACATCGAACGAGTGAAAAGATAAAACTAACATGTTTTTGTGTTTAATTTTGACGATATTCTTTTTAATCTAAGATAGTTTTCCTATATTTTGTATTTATATAACATTCTTCCGTCGAACACTGCCAATCGGTACATTGATTTTTTATAAAACGATCACGGTCTGAAAAGGTTTCGTATCCCTGCTGCTGTCATCTTCTTATTTTCGTCTTTATTTGACATATAGTATAGGTCGAATGGATTGTGTGTTGCGTTGTGACGCGGCCACTTTAACTTTTTGCAGGGGGTCAGAGTTAGGTCATTAAATTGTACCACAATAGTAATTTGTAGTTTATGGAACACCGATTTTTTTCGCGTTTCGATATTGGTCCCATAGTGAAACCACCCCCTTAAAGTTTATTTTTGTAACACCATGTATAAGGTCTAACAAAATTAACTGAAACTATTTTAAGGGGATGGTCAGACGCGAAAAAAATCAGCCGTCCCATACAAAACTGCAAACAAAATGTAAGGGACAGCAGATTTTTTTATCGTGATTTCGTTATTGGTCCCATAGAGAATGTTGTTTAGTTTGATGGTCTAATCATCATAAGAGTTCTAGAAAACCATCTTATCTTATCTTGTTGTGGGGGCTGGCAAGCCAGCAACACTTCGACCCAGTGGGATCTTTTGTGTTTAGCCCCAATACTCTTTGCTTTCTTCACCCTTCAAATACATGGTCAATGAAGGAGGCGATACCATTGAGGGGAAGAAACATAAGATCACCCGGTTTTGGGTATCCATCTCCGAGGAGGTTCATACGTTTTGCCGCCAATACATATATATAGCACAATGCCAACAACAAAACCATAGGAAAAACGCCACCCTGCGATTACTCACTCACTACCTATCTCCTGGGATGCGATTTTTGAATCTCATTCGGTGAGCTCAGCCGTTGTAAACTTCGATCAAAATAAAATGAATGGATAGGCCTTAAGCGAACATTTCAAACCAGAAAAATGAGGCAAAACAAATGAAATTTTTACTTGTCACTTGTATGAAAGTGCCCTAGATTTGACAGATAATGGCGCTAGTTTGTATGTTCCAAGTGCACCAGTAGTTTGCTTCAACTTACCGCGCTTTAGGCCTATCCATTCATTTTATTTTGATCGAAGGTTGTAAATGTCAAATTTACTATGGAGGTATGCATCTTTCTACTACTGATTTGACTTTAAAAAAGTCGCACTCCTGAAGTATGATTTTTTAGAGTCAAATCAACAGAAGAAATATGCATATCTCCATAGTAATTTTGACATTTTCAACTGCTGAGCTCAGCGAATGAGTTTCAAAAATCGCACTCCTGTTATCGGCTTGACGTTGAGTTCTGGGACACCAGACACCACGGTGTCCCAAACCTGTATATTCGTCAATTCGAGTTTTTACTTATCTGTACAGCACAATGATATAAATAGTCTAGTACATTATGAAATGAAACAAAAAGGGAGTGCTTCAAAAATTATTTATTTATTCGTATATATAATTTATATATCCATTTTATAGTTAAAACCAACCAATGCACACAACACGAATTTTCGTACTCTCACAATTTCCATTCATCCTCGGACGAAACCTTCCTCAAAATATGTTTAAATCGACCTTATGTACTGGCAGTAAAGTTGACATTACGGAAACATATCTTGGCAAACGTTTTTAAGTATACAGATTAAAAAACTAGATACAGAATAATTTATTTTTAAAAATAAAAGTTGACAGTTAAAATTGAACGTTTCTTTTTACATAAAACTGTAAAATAGTTAAAACTAAAGAAGTTAGGATAAGCGTTTGTAAAATTAATAATAATAAAATAGTAAATAAAATTGTAATAAATACGGGTAGGGGTTAAAACAAATTAAAAACTGAATTTTAATAAAATTTACATCGACACATCAACTGTTGACGAATAAAAAGAAATTAAGTAATTTATTCATATTTTAAAGAGAGTAAAATTCCCAGAAAAAGTTAAGAAAAATTATTTAAGTAGGTTTTATTACAATCAAGTAGAGAACAGAATATTAGAGTTAAAATTGTTAATATTCTTGTTACATTACAAAAAAATGGCGCAAAAATTTTCTTTTTTTTAATGTCACTTAACATAAGACATTTGGCTTATGTTTTATATACATTCCAAAGTAACCAAAATTATAAAGTGGTATATTTCAACCTAAACTCACAGATGGCGCCACAAGCGCAATTAATCTTAGACATGAACCACGTTTTTTCAATTTTCAATTTGAGAAATATTTTTCCTTTACAATATAATAATAGATAGATTACACAATACAGTTACCAGCCCCCGATTCCGCTCGTAAAATAAAATCAAAATAATTGCCCGCGAAAATAACGAATTGGCTCGGTTTGTCCGATTCGACATTCGTTCGGCAGAATCGGGTTGGAGTTCATACAGACTAGAGAACTGCCACCGTGCCAAAGATTTCATTACGAAATTATAATCTGTGTCCCCAAGATTACTAATTAGAGCTAGCATGCCAAGCCTCTGTGCCAAAACGAAAAAGCCGACATGCGCAAAGCGACAAAGGCAAAGGCACATTTCGACCTTTCTCGTTTGCTCGCTAGGCTCACAGGTGTCTTGTCTAGCCTAACTTATCAAGCGTTCTTTCCCTCTCTTTCTAGGCGAGAAAAAGAGATGTCGAAATTACCGTTCTTTTTCACTTACTTCTTTCACACACTTTTTAGTGAGATAAAAAAAGAGCGGCAGATAGAACGACTGTCCATGTAGGATTGAATGTCAATCAGTCCGTCTAGTATGGCTTCTTTAATCGCGCGCCATCGCTGCATAGAAAAGGACCTCTTCTCTATCTTTTTATAGAGCAAAAGCAGCGTTTACCGCGACATGTCGTATGGAAAAAGCCGAATGGGGCGCAAGTAGAGAAATTATACTAGAGGGGCTTTTGTATATCTTGGGTGACATAGGTTATAAGGCCCCACACTCATACAGCGGTAAGAAGGCTATGAAATAGGCCCCTAAACTACATTTATTTGCTCTCTATCACTAATAATTACTCCATTCCTACGGAAAATTTGAAATAGACAACTATTTTTACACACTCATGTATACAATTACAAACCCACTCGACTAATATGGGCGCGGCTGATTTTTCCCGCCATTTATTGGCGTATTTTTTTTATTTTATTTATGGAAATAAAAAAAGTCTGCTTTTTTTAACACCGGTTCGATTCACGGTTTTAAACTAAATTCAGTTTGACGTAGTATTATTTTTTTACATCGGTCCGATTCACTGTTTTAAACTAAATTGTGATTAGCCAAAAATCTTAGCGGAAAAAACCTGTAACCGCCATCCCCATTCACAGAAAAACTGGCCACCGAACTAAACCGAATTAAAATTTAAAAAATGCATTATTACAATACAAACGAATTTATTAAAAATACTGCTTCGTTGCTATGCGCAAATTATAAAAAAATAATATTCGGAAAATTACATTCAATATTCTATATTCTCTATGCTTAAAAATAGATCTCGTACTAATACTTTTTTTTTAAACTTTTCTATTTATTTAATACTACTATATACAAAGTTTAAAGACTACACTGCATACGTGTGCGTTGCTCGCCCATTTCACAACTTATTTCTATTCTAATAAGAATCACATTTCCACAAATAAATATTTTACAATGAGATTCGCCTGATTCATCTTGTCATATCTCTGTGACCTGAAAAGGTCGTAAGTCCAAAGTTTTGGAATGTATTTCCCTATTAGTTCCAACTTCAACGTCTAGATGGCGTTACTAACACGAACGTAATGTTTTTGATTTTTACAAGTTTCGTCGACTTTGTTTCTGGACATCCTAAAATGGGATATAGTCGCGATGTGAGATAGTTCCAATGATTTTCCTCAACATGGCGAGGTTTTTTATATTTCTGGTCAGGCTTTACGTCATATTTGCTGGCATAATTATAAATCTGAGTTTAATCAGTGTCTTTTAAGATGTCTATAATTTTCTGTTTATACAATAACGCTTACTTGACCACTATCCGATCTGATGGAAAATGCCTGTGAGGTCGAGGGTGGACCGCAATAGATATATTAAAAGCCTATTCAGGCACATATCCAGGGGGGATTTCCAAATATGAGTATGAAAAACGACTTTTGTTTCTTGCGTTTTTCGAGAGTGAATTGTGATAATTTTAAAATGATCTGACTATCTCGTTTGGAGATCATATCTCAGTCCACCACTACAAGAACTGCCGTATCTTGTGCTAAATCGTGTCCACCGCGCTGATAACTGTCGTATCTTATGATCAAATGTGTCCACCGCGTTTAGAACTGTCGTATCTTATGATCAAATGTGTCCACCGCGCTGATAACTGTCGTATCTTATAATCAAATGTGTCCACCGCGTGTAGAACTGTCGTATATTGTGATCAATCGTGTCCACCGCGTTTAGAACTGTCATATCTTATGATCAAGCTACTCATCCTCATCACAAAATATTTTCGTCTTGTTTGTAAGAAAAGGTATAAAATTGTTACAGGGCTGTTATGAAGCTCTCTGGAAATTTATAACAGCGCTAAAAAAATGTAACCTTTTCTTATAAACAAGACGAAAATATTTAGTGAGCGTAATGACAGTAGTGTTTTCTCCTGAGAAGAAACACCCACCTATCTTGGGAGTTCATATATCTGAGTCCACCGCATTTTAAACTATCGCATCTTGTCAACATAATCTTTTAGATTTGTTTTTATTTTTTACATTTACATATTTTGGAGTTGAATTTCCAATTATCCTTTATTTATTGCGTTTCTAGGCATGAAAGGGATCTTCTTGTCCTTTCTTATTTTAATTTCAAATAATCCTATCTGGAGACGGTAAAACGAACTCTCAGAATTTATACACAAGATATGCTACCTTCATAGAAATGGCGCTTGAAATTGTGCCGCGTCACAGGCGTCACGCTCAAAGCTGTGCTTGACGCCGACTGTTGAAAGAATACCCAATTGGGTCTTTTTCGAGTTTTCACGCGCACTAGTAACATATCTGTTGGTCCGTTGTTTTAGCTTTAATAGCCAGCCAATCACGTGTCCTATCTTTTATACTAGGCCCTCGAACATTAGATTTTTCGATATATTATCGTGACCATTTCCGTCCGAACTTCATTGGAATAGAGTTGACATTGGGACGAAAACGTTCACGCAATTGCGAAAATCTAATTTCGTGGTGGACCCTCAGTATATTACTCGTATTGAACGTACTGTCCTATCTTGCCGGGAGCTCATATCTGGTTCCACCGCTCCTCGAAGAACTGTCGCATGTTGTGGCCGGCGCGGCCGACGGGGCTGTCATCCTCGTTGAACACCTCGCAGTTGCTGAACATGAGGCGCACGTCCGACGCGAACTCCTCTTTGCATTTATACCTGCAATAGAGAAATGTTTATTGACTTTGGAGACAAAACGGTAATACATTGACCTTAAAGTAGGCCTTACTTTAATGACGTGTACGCGTTTATTATACACGCAGCTCTTTTATTCGTCTGCTATCGATATTTCAGCCAGAATATGCGCGCGACAACATTATATCACGCCCTTTCTCTCGTTTTCTGATATTAAGTTATTTTTCACCTCACAAGCTCGGAAAGATTCTGTTTATCATTCAAAATCTGAGTGCAAAAGCGCATTTTATCCGCTAGCGTGGAAAGAGTTTTTGAAATTCGAATCTGTCTATTCAATATTTTACCATACCGCCAATCCACTGAAAATGCTTAATAACTATTTCATGTCACTGGCCAGCACGAAATAAAAAACTTTTTAAAATGTTCTTTTTAGCAATTAACTTTTTTTCCTCGCTGTTGTGAGGTGAAAAGTTGTGTGTTTCGCTCGGCTGCAAAGTTATTCTGCGTCTCGTACCATTGAAACCTTCGCTAAGCTCAGGATTCTATTATTTAACCTTCGCTTGTTCAGGTTTCAATACAGGTACTAGCGCCAAAAAGCAACTTTGCAGCCTAGCATAACAAATAACTATAGTAATTTGCTAGGTTATTCCTAATAAGCTATTAGTAATTTGCTGCCTGACTGCCTCCCTGGTCTAATGGTTAAGAGTATAGGGCTCTTGACACGGAGGTCGTGGGTTCGTTTAGATTAGATTGAAGCATAGATATTTGTTACTAGATTGGTTTTGCAAAATTTGCAACTGTACAACTTTATAATAACTTAACTACCTTCATTTATAAAAAAGAAAACGGAGTCTTTCAATCAATTTAAATAAAAATTAGCTCAACATATCTTGTCTAATTGAAAACTAATAATGTGTACCTACTTAGGTACCTATTTTGTGTTATGGAGAGGCAGTTTGCTTATACTTACCTGTAATTTATTAATTAGATACCTACTGTAAATCTTTCGAGTGTTCTGTGCAGTGCGAATGACTATTCATTTCTACTATTATTAAGTCTTCTTCTCATGTAAGTGACTATTTTGTCTTTAATTGAGAATAAAGTATCTTTAAACCAGAATGTCATTGACTTTAATTGGTTAGTATTAATAATATAACCAGACCTCGTTTGTATGGAGCGCGCCAACGGCAACGGTAATATACCCTTAAGCAACCATCCGTGTGCGACTCACTTTTAGCCGTTTTTTATTGGTGTAAATTCGTCGGAGCTTGGAAGTTTAGAGGTGATTCGCTCGTTGGAACCAAAATCCAGAGTTTTTATACTACTACTTTTTTTTAACAAAATAAAGTTGATACGTACACAGTATCCTGCAGCTTTCTCTTAATGGTAGATATATCCATGGGGCACTTGATCACCTTCTTGTACTGGGGGAACTGTTTGGTGTTCACCGGGATCAGGAACGGCCAAGCGTGCTCGTGGCACTCCATGTCGCATAGCAGGTTCCTGCAAGATTTTTAGTAGAATTATACAGGATAGGTCACAGAACATTATATGAGGGGTTAGAAGTGCAAAGTAGGCGTGGAACGTGTGGCGACAGGTTATGCAATGATTTGCATAACACCGTAAGGCGCGCAGCGTGGTGCGAGCGAGAGGGCAGGATAAATTGTAGCAGCGTGAGCGGGAAGACAAGTGGCGACAGCCGTCTCCGAAGCAAAAGCGCTTTTAGAGCGATGATAGCCCATACGGAAGAGAGTTTGCGCCTCAATCATGAGGCGGCGGTTCGAGTCCTGGCCTATACCACTAAGTTCCTCGGAAATTATGTACGGTTGTATTTATCATTTACTAGCTCGGCGGTAAAGAAAAACATCGTGAGGAAACCTGCATTCCCGAGAATGAAAAGAAAATACCACAATTTCGGAGGTATGCGTAAAATATGGGTGAGGTTGGGGCGAACACAAAGGACCAGCGATGGTCCAAGTGTTACATTAACGACCCTTGCTTGCAATAGCCCAACACTAATAATACTTTGCATTTCTAACCCCTGTATAATGTTTCTGTTCTTGTAGCCGATTTTTTTGTCGCGATTACAACATTGGTCCCACAGAGAAAGATGTTTCGTTAGATGGTCTGATAAGGCTGCACCGAGCCTATTGTGCTGCCGCCAATCGTATTTTTTTTATTTCTTAACAATTAAACATTATTTCCAAAAAACAAGAATGTCACATTGTAGTCATTGCTTATATTCAATTTATCGGGTCACTGCTGATTAGTTTTTATAATAGCTACAAGCATAAAACATAATAATCCGTAATGTTTCGATAAACTGAAAACCAATCAGGACTACAATGTGACATTCTTGTTTTTTGGAAATATTGTTTAATTGTTAAGAAATAAAAAAAATACGAATGGGGGCAGCGCAATAGGCTCGGTAGGCTCTTAACACTTTCGATGCTACACTCAAAACAATGATCCTCGCGCAATGCTAACACTGTGGAATGCTATACAATTCTGACTCAACGTTTGAGTCGTGCGCACTGCGGACCATTTGTCGCTTTTGCCAGATACGCTCCCATTGATGTTAAAGTTGTTTGATGGTCTGAAGTGAACCACTACTGAAAATGGGGAAGTGTTTAAAAAAAAAACCTATACATTACTTACTTGCATGACGTGAGTTCTTTTTGTAATTTTTTGGCACTAATCTTCTCCTTTTTGGCGCGCGACAGTAGCGGGACGTTTTCCGCGTCGCGATCTACACCTGCAACAAAATAGCACCATATTAAATAATGTAGATATGTTTTAGCGTCGGTGGCGCGTTGCGGAGAGCCATGGAAACTCAATCTTGAGGTCCACATGGAAACTCAATCTTGAGGTCCAGGTTCAAATCCGCACGGACCACATGCCATGTACCAATGAGTTTTTCTAACTTATGTAGTAATACCGACTGCTCTCAAACGGTGAAGGACAACATCGTGAGGAAACCTGCATATGCAAAAGAAGAAATTCTGATACGTATATGAAGTCTACCAATCCGCATTGGGCACGCGTGGTGGACTAACGCCCATACGGGTGTATGGTAGGGTGGGGTGGGGGTAGGCCTGTGCCCTGCAGTGGGACGTATATAGGCTGTGATGATGATGATGAGATATTTATAAAATCGCTAAGATATTATGCCTTAGCTCTATTATACAATTTTATTTTAAAGAAACTTGTTTAGCTCCCAACAAGATTCTTTAAATCACCCTGTAGGTTAACATCGCTAGATGAAACAATTAAACGTCCACACAGTCTAACGCTCAGTTGCACAAACGCTCATTAGAGTTAATCCTCCATTAAATCTCTTGCTGTCACTTTTTGTCTTGTTGACGTAGAAAAAGCTAGCAAGAGATTTAATGGAGGATTAACTCTAATAAGTGTTTCTGCAACTGAGCGTCAAAAAACATAGTCACAGTATAAGAAATAGTATACATAGTCTCAAGCACAGATTAAATAATACTATACAGTACAGATGCCCAACGTCAAACAATGGAACGCTACTGCCGTAACTCGGGCAGTCTTCGGGCAAAGTAAATTGCTTGATTTTCCGAGGCTCATGAGATTTTTTTGTAGTCAGATCATGTATTTTTAGTAACAATTTACACGTTTACGTAAACATTAATAACAAATCGCTACCATAACGCCATATATTGCCATTTTTTGAACTAAAATTTCATTTGTATGAGATAGGACACCATGGTCTCAAGTTAAAAGTTAACAAAAACAACGCGCGAAGTTTGTCGTAAAAAGTTACATTTAATTACATACGAGTAGGTACATGCCACGAAATTGAAGCATGCAGGTTTTCTCACGATGTTTTTCTTCACCGAAAAGCCAGTGGTGTTACAAATCGTGCACGTATTAAATCGTAATCGTATCGTATTTAATTACGTGACAGGCTTTAATTAATATAGGGCCTGTTAGCTATCCGACAGATTTGATATATTCTTCATACAAAATACATCTACCTGCTAACAAGAACTTATCCAAAAGTGGAGAAACAGGACCTTATAGTTTTTGTTTTTATTTACGCGAACGCGACTTGTGTGGTCGGTGTTGTGATGCAGAGCTGCGTTGTACTATAACGCGCGTCGCTTCTATGCGAGTAAATGTATTTAATGATGTAGGTAAAGCCTGACCAGAAAAATTAAAAACCTCGCCATGTTGCGGAAAATCATTGGAACTAATTTTTGTACTTGAAACACTGTAATTAAAGGTTATATTCGATTGCAGCGCCCCCAAACCAGGTTTTTAATATTTCTGGTCAGGCTTTAATACCGTCGATAGCGTTGTGGTGGTCGACGTCGTCGTGCTGCAGCGATGCGTTGTACTGCATCGCGCGTCGCTTCTATGTGAGTGTGTGTATGTAGTAATGTAATACCGTCGATAGCGTTGTGGTGGTCGACGTCGTCGTGCTGCAACGCTCCGTTGCCGGCCACGTACTGCAACGCGCGTCGCTTCTCCGGCGGGGGACCCTCCTCTGTCAATTCAGGGGGCGCTGTAACAATACGTCGTCTGTTCACATTGCATGGTACGCGAGAAATAAAGGGTATTAGGCAAGTCCTATACATAGCTTGTCCAAAAATAAACGTGACATTTCTTTAAAATAATAAAGAGGAAAAAGATTATAATTGTCGCATTATTTACGAATATTTTTAATCAGTCACACTGTTTACAGCTGACATGGCTGTATGGGCTCGATCCCTTGGCAAGTCTTGACATGATTCAGATGTGATTTGAGTTAGCATATAGGCGAAGTATTTTTCGGTTACGCTGATAGACGTAACATCAGTGTAACCGCGTATGAGACAGCGATAGTCATAAAATCCTATACAATTTGTATGAAAATAGATGTCTGACTCCGGAGTCAGACAGCCGTCGTAGAACATAAAAGTGGCTACGTCGATAAGGACAGCAATAAGTAGCGATCTCCTTTTTTAACTATAGCGAATTTGCTATGTGCATCTCTTATTGAGTGATATGACAAGACACGTGCTATCTTCTAGTTCCTTCTCTTTCTACGGATTTGAGACATTTCTCTTCAGAGTTACCTACGATTTTTAGGCAGTAAATTTAAAAATTAATAGACAAAGGCTGTGGAGAACTTCTTTGGAAGGTTCTTTTAGTCAATAGGGAAGATCTTCCACCAGGCTAGATGTAAATCCTGGGGACAAACGCTCATCCCTTAAAAAAAAACAGTTTATTAACAAAAACCCTGTATAAAATAAAAGAGTATTGTAACCATAAAGTTATTATACCTTACAGGAATAGAGGCAGTGACATGAGTTGTCAAATGAAACCGTTTTTGCATGTTTTCAGGAGACTATTCGCAGGCAAAAATTCTAATACTGTCTATAATTCTGAGTCTAACGTGAAATCGTGGATAAATTAATGAAGTAGTGTCAGTATATTTCACAAAATTATCTGAGATTTCACTTTAGATTCCCAATTATATCTCGCTCTCTCAGCTGTATGTTCCTCTATTCCTGGTATAATACCTCTATGATTGTAACAAACCTGGATGATGGTTAAGTCCGTTCTCCGGTTCAACTAGGGTCTCCTCCAGCTTGTCGGTAGGCTCTGACTTCTCGGGCGTGTGGAGTACTGACGCGGAACATTCTTCGGCTGTCGTCGACGTGGAAGCGTGGGACGGCGCCGGACTGCGGGATGAAACGATAAGAATAAGATTGAAGTAGTAGATTAGTGCATGGGCGTAGCAATGATTTTTTCCCAGGGTGTGGCCCACCCGCCCAGGCCAGGTTGATGTAATAAAAAATAAAACCTAAAGTGATCGAAGTGAGGTCGACATTTCACCGAATTCTGGAGCAAGCGAAGTGAGCTCGAGATTTTACAGCAATATAAATAAGATCTGGAGTGCAATTTTTGAATGTGAGCTCAGAGTTGAAAATGTCAAAATTACTATGGAGATATGCATCTTTCTACTGCTGATTTGACTTTCATATACTACAGCGCCCGCGACATGATCGCGCGATAAAACGCTATCGCGCCCTAGCTCCCTTTCTTTTTGCGCGCGAACAAACGAGTTAGCAGGCGCGATAAAACGTTTATCGATGTATCATGCCGCGGGCGCAGGAGAGAGATTTTTGAGAGTCAAATCCGCAGTAGAAAGATGCGTACCTCCATAGTAATTTTGACATTTTCAACAGCTGAGTTCACCGAATGAGATTAAAAAATCGCACGCCAGAGCAGTATGTTCTAAAAACAGAGAGCGAAGCGAGCTAAAGATTTGCAATATTTTGCGAAAGTACATTCTGACCACATACTGACTTTACAAGAAAGTGGACTTGAGAAACGAAGCACAAGAAAATAATATCGTGTTTATTTATCATTACCTATTGATATCTCTTATTTTTAGTAAGTGATTCATTTGATTTCTGGGGTGGGCCAGAAGGATTCTGGGGTAGGCCGTGGGTTTCGATGCATGTATTGTACCCACTGTCCATTATAAGTGGCGACGACGGGCTCACCCAACGTCACACTGGACAGAGTTCCGGTACTACTGGTGAAACGTGGATGTTCTGGGGTTTCAGAATATCTCTAACTACCCCTCGGGGAATATAGTCTTGAGCATATGCTATGCTGCAAATTTTTACAATTACTTTTGTCTCGTATCAACGCCATCTACCGAGCCAAAACAACCAACCAACCAACCAATAACATTTGAGAACTAAAGTAGCTCACCTCGGCACCATGTTCTGGTCCTCCATGCTGTCGTTGCCCTTGTTCTTGCTCTCCCGCTTCTTGGTGTTGCGCGGCTTCTTGGGCGGCGCCCGCGATATGCACTGCGTACAGTACCACTTGCCGCGGGGGTTCTGTTGGACATTGAGTTTTGTTGTTTATATTTGACCTGACTTGAAAGATAACTTTGTAACAGATGACCTGCATGCTTCAATTTCGAGGCATGTATTGTACCCACTGTCCATTATAAGTGGCGACGGGCTCACCCCCCGTCACACTGGACAGAGTTTCGGTATTACTGGTGAAACGTGGGTGTTCTGAGGTTTCAGAATATCTCTGACTACCCCCTCGGGGAATATAGTCGTGAGCATATGCTTGTAACAGATACATCACTTCTTTGAAAAACGATAAATTCTGTCGCTTTAGGGTTCAGTTGAGACACATTTACAGTTAAGAGGGATTTACACGGGTCGATTATTTGAAGTTAATTGCTGTGTGAGTTTGTTATG
This sequence comes from Agonopterix heracliana, assembly GCA_963693445.1. NCBI lineage: Eukaryota > Metazoa > Arthropoda > Insecta > Lepidoptera > Depressariidae > Agonopterix > Agonopterix heracliana. Next base: position 3,831,010 of record OY856334.1, read on the forward strand.
TTTCAAGCTTATGTCGAACTAACCAGTAAGTGTACTTCTAATCGTACTTAGCCGCACGGCGAAAATCGCCTCGTGTAAATCCAGATTTAGGCTTCCCATACTAAATGACATTTTTGTATGGGCCGGCCGTCGGTAAATGTGTCTCAACCATTGACCTCTTATATAACAGGAGTAGACACACAATCAGCGGTCCAAAAATGGCACATTCAAAAGAGCTCGGAAATTACTTTTCCGAGCTCTTTTGGTCTTAGTACTACGCCGACTCTCCGACTGTAAACATACATAATACGACTAAGTTTAATACTCAAATATGACGTACTAGTATCACCTTACAGGATTCATACTTATTTTGTGTGGCTTATAATTTGCCGCTGTTCTGGAGTGCGATTTTTGAAAGTCACACCTCTATATGAGCAGTAGGAAAGAAGCATTCGAAAGATTTCCATAGAAATTTTCTACTGCAGATTTGAACGTGTGACTTTCAAAAATACTACTCTTGTCATCGTCTGATAGATGACATCTTGTTCCTTTTTCAAAATGCCTTTTTAGAAATAAAATTTATTTTAAAGACATGTAAGAAGTATTTACAACTTTATACCTGGAGTATAAGGTATATGTTCCATTGATACGTATTACGCGAAAAGATTACAGAAAAAAGGCTAGTGATTGAAAACTTTTTGCAGAAGTTTAAAAAGTATTATCAATTCGGACACAAAAATTTGCTAAGACACAATGAGTAAGACACAATAAGTATGAGACTGTGAGTCTATAGTATTTCTGGTCAATGGTCTCAACCCTTAATTACAGCCAGTCGGTACGCACAAAAACGTACCTAGTCAAACGTTGCCGCGAGAGAGTGGCAGAAATCATCGCTAACGATGCGCCAAAGTGTGGGTACTTTATCTCGGTACCTACGGCCCAGAGTGGCCCAGAGAGGCCTGGTGAAAAGACCAACGACCCACAGGACAACGACCTACCCTCTTTAAAATTAAAGATTGAAAAAGTCGGGCGGCGAGCGGGATTCGAACCCACGACCTGCCTATCCGGGGCATGCTCCACTCCAACAGAGCTGTCGTCGCCCCGCAAGCCACGACGAAATTTTCAATCTATATCATCGTCTTTAAGGGACGTCAGCGCCATCTACCAGAGCCTCTGCCTGAGGCATCTGCCTTTAATTTGATTAAGCTACGAGTAACATAGCATACATTTAGAATAACAAAGTTTACCCTCTTTTAGTTCTGGAGCAGCCCCCTCCGCGTATCCTAGTCGAGATCTGTAATGAGTAAAGTGGACGTACCTTGCCGAGGGGCGGGTAGTGGCAGTCCTGGTGGTAGGCTCTGACGCAGAGCGCGCAGGGGATGGTCCTGCCGCCGGCCGCGCCGCCGCACACTATGCACACCCGCTCGCCTCGTGCCTTGTTCACACATTCCCAACAGTACCTGCAGGGTTAAGACGTGTTGGTTAGGTTCAATTTCCACTGACAGAGCAGTGCAGCGCGGCATCTTACCTAGCATGTTGAACTTTATTTATTCTGACATAAGATAAAATATCAGTTGAAGAACTTTCAAAAATCACACTCCTGCAGTACGCACGACTCGCCAGGTGAGTCCGGATTAGATCGCATTGTGCGGGTGTTTGTTACTCGTCGTATTGTTTTTTTGAACTTAAAATACCCTTCGTTCTCACTGATATAACAATTTCTTTAACACAAAATATCCAGACACAACTCACCAATCCCCCTCGGGTATCTTATCCATGCTAGGCTTGAAACAGTACGTGTGATATCCCTTGTCGCACCCGTCGCACAACAGCAGCTGGTCCTCGTTGTCACCGGACAGGCAGAACTGACAGTTCTGCGAACATACAGGAGTGTAAATAAACCACCTACACTTTTACTTTGGGTACGTTTGAAACTAGAGTACGGTTTCAAGTGTACCTTAGGTACAATTGAAACGTTAATGTGAAGTGTACTTTTGGGTACAAGTGAAACGGGTTTGTTGATGCGTTAAAGCAGCGATTGATGATATTGATGTATTTGCTTTACTATTTAAAAATTAATGACATTTTATACAGGGTACAAACCACCCTAGGAATATTAAAGGGGTGGTTTAGACCGGCAAACTGAACAACTTAGGAGCCAATATTGAGAAAATTTTAAAACAACAGCTGTTTCATAAAAACCGCAGTGCTGAACTCAAATGTATGGCTGTCCCATTGCGACAACAGATTTTGTTAGATTTTGTCTCCATAGTAAAAGTTGTTCAAGTTAATAGTATAAATATAAGAACTTAACGAATGAATATGAGCATGAGAATAATTTGAACAAAATTGGTAATAAATGAACAATTCTTTAAATAATTAGCAAAGATTTTTGTCAGACTTGAAAAATTGCGAGTCTTTTTGCTCATTTCAAATTATCAAATGGTAACAAATTGTAAGATTATTTATATCCTATTTTAAAGAAATTCTAGAGAAAAAGAAAGTAAAGTAAATCGCTGCATTTAACTCATAAAAAAACTGTCAAACATAAATGGGTACAAAATAGTTTCAAATGTACTTTTCGTGGTAAAAGTATTGGCGAACATTTACTTACACCCTGTAGTAGTTTAAATTGTTTCTTTGGGTTAATTTGTTAAGGAAAACGAAATGTTAGAGAAGGGTAGAACATAGAAGAAAGTAGAAAGGCAAATGAAGTAAAAACAACATATATAAAAGATGTTTCTGAAATAATGCATAATGTTTAAAGGTTTCCGCACATTGCAGCGATTTTATCGAGCGATAATATCGGTGCGATTTTGCGATAATTGTTTCCAGTACATTTTGTATGGGGATGCGCGCGATCCTACACACTGCCGCGATAATATCGCTGCGATTTTGCGATAATTGTTCTCAGTACATTTCGCGATATTATCGCACGCAACCTGACGCAATCTCTTTCGACTACATTTAGTGGTGGGGCGCATGCGTGACGCGAATCGCGGAATCGCTGCAGAGTGTAAGGTGTCGCGATAACGCTGTTGATAATATCGCTCGATAATATCGCTGCAATGTGCGGAGGCCTTTAAAGTGATTCTCAGATCATCAAACCAAACAACTTTCTCTATGGAAACAGAAGAAAGTTGTTTAGTACATAGATTTAGCATATTTATACTACGTTAGAACGGCTACGGATTATCCAAGGCGAGACCAAAAAAAACTGAGATTTTGAAAAAAAAAACCGGATTCGTTCCGTTTTCAACTGACGCTAGGGCCATACAGGCTTACAGCGTGTTCGTGAAATGGTCTCGTCTATATATCTCGCTCTAACATACGTTAATGCTATGCCGTTCTCTTTCGCATTTTCGATCTAACGTAGTATATGCTAAATCTATGATTTCGTATGATAGTCGGGATGAAAATGTTATTATTTATAATATTATTGATTGACATGTGGCAGCCATGTAGTGCAATTTCAAATAAAATTAAAGATTGTAGATGGAAGAAGAGTTTCTGGCCGCATCTTCTCTACAGCGACAACCCTTTTCGACGCGGTGGTAGCTTAAATAAGAATTGACGTTTAATAAGTGTGCTTCATGCTCCTATATTGAATAAACTATTTTGATTTATCTATTTTTTTTAATTGGAAAATCCACTAATCCTCGGTTTAGAAGATTGCGGGTTGAAGTCCCGTCCGGTACCTAATTTTTCAATCTTTAATTTGATTTGAAAATATTATGCATTGCTTCAGAAGGTCCTTACAATGTATTCTGGTGCAAAGATTTGCTTAAGGCATTTGCACTCTTTTAACAACGATAGTTTTGCGCGATACTGTAAAATAGTTTCTGCCCAAAGACTAAATCGCGTCTGCATCGTTGAAAAAAAAAAAAACGTTTTTGAAATATGTAAATAAAACTCAAAATTAAATAAAACCCAGTAGGAAAGTGCTTGAAACATGCTATGCTGCTATATGCTAGAACCCTTTCTATGAGAAATGCAACACGGCAGTACAATTATGCCGTACGTACCTCTTTAAAAGTTAGTAATTTCAACAAAGTTCGTAATTTCAACAAAGTTTGTTTGTAATTTCAACAACGTTTGTTTGTGATTTCAACAAAGTTTGTTTGTGACCCCTAACGTTTATTTAAAACAGACAACTTACAGCTTTCATGATGCTCTTGTCCCACGCGACGCTGCTCTCCAGCGCCTGCAGCAGCATGGCGAGCTGCGCCGACGTGTTGCACCGAGACAGCGCCTCTCGCCACGTGGCCAGCCCGCGCGATATGCCCTTCGTTTCTATAACAAAATATGATTGTTGAATTTACTATAGCGAAAGCAAGTATAGTCACCTCCTGTCCATAAGAGCTCCTTCACACTGGCGATTTTTTTAAATGTTTATTTAGATATCACGCTGCGCTCTCGCCGCGTCGAGAAATCGCTAAGAAAATCGACGATTAAAACGCCAATGTGGAGGGCTCTTAAAAGAAAAAAAAACAGATGTGTGTTGTAGAGTTTCTGGTCGCATCTTCTCAACATTACAACGCGGCGGTAAAAAATTAAGACGCTGTTATCCCGTCGAGGCCGTTTTTTGAACACGAACTAAAGTGTTTTAAGGGTATATTTTCTAAAACCCCTACTTTTAGGAACATTGTTTTCAGTGATATGCTATTGCATATCCAGTGTTTTATATTTATTATGAAAGAACTGCCTTTACTTAAAAATGTAATGAATCGTTTTTTTGTATGTTTCATATAATTTATTTTAGTAATCGCATAAAATCCGGACACTGTTCGTCGAAATATTGCTAAATATGGGGTTACTTTAGGAACATTTTTAGAAGGGTTACGTTACACGGTTGAATTTACAGTTTACGTAAAAAGAAAGTTTATATAAATTTAAAAAACATAATGAATCGATTTTTTGAAATACCAGTCTGAAACACTAATGTTTTTGAAAACATATTATTTAGAATCAAATATTGTGATTACCATACAAAATGGCGAATAAATTCAAGCTTTTGACATCCTGTGACAACTGCAAAATTATCCTTGTTTCTGATTTTTTTCATTGTACGGCGAAATGCCGTTACTGGAGCACGTCCGCGTCAAATGTTTTAAAAATAATTTGCGACAATTTTTTTCTCGATCCGTCTGTGGATGACTGAAACACAAAGGTAATTGAATGGAATAATTCATTATTTGTATTTTTCGAAAGCTAAAATTATGTTGAATTCCAAAAAAAATTAACGAATTCTAGGATAATTTTTGTCATATTGTTCAATTAAAACGTAGTGATTACTTGTTCAGTGGTTCAATCAAATTGAAATGACTTCAATTATGTCAGTGTCGTCTAAGTAGCGTATACCAAATCTATGACCATTCTCTTTGGTCGGCTTTTCAATATACAATTACCAATACAGTCGCGCACAGTTTCAAATAAATTCTAAGCAAGAAGATTAAATTACCTACGTAGTATTAAATTCTTGATAAGAAAATCATGCAATTTTTATTTACTTCTGAAATTAAATCACTGCAAATAATATCAAAACAACTAAAAACTTGCTTCCTACCAATTTCGATGAATAATTGAACAGAAAAGATTGTATTACTTAGGTAGGTACTAGTTTGATGCCAATCCAAACTAAGCCCTATGCTTTCGTGAAATCCAAATCTGTTCAGTAGTTTTAAAATAACGTGTGCACAAACAAACAGACAAAAATTCTAAAAATGGTCTCAATGTATTCCATTACGTAGGTACCTATTCCAAACACCGCCAATTAACATTTTTATAAATATCTTCAATGTGCATCCACGTCATGTTTGCAATTATGACTCAATCACAGACTTAAATTGCAGTCGAATGACATCTCAACCATTAAAATCGGTTCAGTGGTTTAGGCACGTCTGCCAAAACAATGGGAATATTTAAATTCCACGGCTAATTTTTCTCCACTAGTCATAAACGCAATATTTTTAAAATTTTGTTAAGTAAACTACTATATTTAAAGAAAACCGTCCAAATGTGAGTCGGACTCACGTACGGAGGGTCCCTTAGCACCATACCATAGCGTAAATTCACTTTGACTATACCATACAATACAATAGTAGTAATATAATTATTGTCTTGAGATATATTTCTCGCGAGATTTTTTGCCCAACCACCATTTCTTGGTGTGGGGCTAGACAGAAGAATATACAGATTATGGGAGATAGTTATAAAATAAGTATTTTTTATGAAAGATAGTTTGTTGCAATGAAAGCGAACCGTAAAAGCTAGATAGTTTATCAATACAAATACATTTTTAAATGAATTTGAACGGTAATCTCTAAATGCAAAAGTGGTCACAAGAAAATCATTCGAACTCATGTAGAAAAAACTTTGCTAATCTAAAAAAGACACCTTCCTTCTTTTTCTACTTCGATGCTGGAAACAGAAACGGCAACATGAAATGTCAAATTCTGACACATTGAACATATTTTTTCTGAATGACCAGTTATTTTAAGTTGATATTTAGTTTAATCCTTTCATTTTTAATATTCTGACATATAAAATATTGTTATTGAGACAATTATCTCGAAATGGTTTTCCATTTTGTCCTCCCAAAAAAAAAACTTGACATACCGAATTGGCGAAAATGTCGGTGATTTTTTTTTTCAGTATGTTCAAAATTAGAATACCGGCGGTAGATATATCATAGAATCTCCTCCTTGTCGGTTAGTAAAAAATATCACATGTGTAATTTTAAAACTATAAAAATATTTAAAAAAATAAGTGTTTAATAAATTTAATTAGTTATGTAGGCATATTCCGTTACTCTACATATTGTGAAATAATAATTTTTGTATCTCTATACACAATTTTTTTGCCCACAGTGACGATCGTATTTAGTTTGAAAAAAGTGGTATGTATGTAGGTTACACTTTAAATTAACCGAAACTTCCCACTTTGGTTAATTTAAAATGTTTTAGTTAAGTAATGAATTTCTTATTGTGTGAAAAAAAACCTACCTGCTAACTAGATATTCATCACAAAAAATACTTAACACTTTTCTTATCGATGGTGGGAGCTCAAACAAAAGGTCACGGAAAACTTACAAAACATTATCAACATTTTTTATTGAAAATTGACAGCAAGTGATGACGTCACAAACGAAAATATACCCTTAAACTGTGTTTTAAAGTCTGAAAACCAATTATATCTTATTTAAGGATCTGGCTGATAGGCGACGGTTCTCAATTACACGATTAGATTAAGTTTAATAGATAGAAAAAAATCCTAAAGTTACCCATTTTTGTTATGTTTTTTCAATACTAAGATTAAACTGCTGATATTTAACTTTTTATTCTTGTACTTAACTAAATACATTAAATATTTCTAGTGAACTCCGCACAATTTTGAGCTTAGAAACACCCATGAGCAAAGATATTGATGAAAAACACGTTTTTTTTCGATCCTGCTTTCAATTGGAGCGGGATGGCTAATTGCAAACTTATGTAATATTATGTAATGTAATAACTTATATAATATTATGTAATAACTTATATAATATTTATTTGACATTGTTACCCTCTAGATTAGTTATGTTGTCATTTTATTGTTCTATTTTAAATTCTTGACGATCATATTATCCTTTGACATTTTTATTTTTATGTAATGTACTTTCTTACTTGTAATTATGAATTTGATAATATGAAATAAATGATTCTATTCTATTCTATGCTTGCAAGAAAGAGACGGTTGCAATGGGATAACCTGGCCTTAAGTCAGAAAGTAATGAGATATTACATTGAATAACAAATTTTGAGTTTGAGTTGAGTTTAGAGGCGGGGCGGGAAACGAGCCAAGCTTCATCGTCGAATTATATTAGTTGAAAAATTTATGAAGATTTGTAAAATTTTTGGAGTTATCGTGAAGCAGACATTTGTCTGGCTAAACCAAGCCCTTTTTACGATGGGACCATTACTGAAATCGCGAAGAAAACGTTGTCAACTTTATAATAGAGTGGATAAAGGCCTCCGCTCATTGCAGCGATATTATCGCTGCGATTTTGCGATAATTGTTCTCAGTACATTTTGTATGGGGACGCGCGCGATCCTACACACTGCCGCGATATTATCGAGCGATAATATCGCTGCGATTTTGCGATAATTGTTCTCAGTACATTTTGTATGGGGACGCGCTCGATCCCACACACTGCCGCGATATTATCGCAACCTGACGCAATCTCTTTCTACTACATTCAGTAAAGGGCGCATGCGTGGCGCGAATCGCGGAATCGCTGCAGTGTGTAAGGTGTCGCGATATCGCTCGATAATATCGCTGCAATGTGCGGAAGCGTTAAAGTTTAAACCTCATCGACAAGCCTTACCTTTCCCCTCTCCATCGTTCTGCGGTGACGGCGCGGACGCATTGCCGTGCTCAGCCTGCATCACTGCGCCGAGAGTAGCCTCCGCCGTGCTGTATCAATCAATCGTTCATTTTAGTTGCATTCGACTGAAGGGCTAGTATACAAGGTGTTTCATAAGTAAGAATAAATTTTTGAAACTCTTAAGGGGGTTGTTAAGACCGTCAAACTGAACAACTTTCTCTATGGGACCAACATCGAAATCGCGAAAAAAAGAATTTCATATCCCATACATATTTTAGCTCTAATCGATTTGTAGAGTATAGAACATAATTTATTTTTTTCGCGATTTCGATATTGGTCCCATAGTGAAAGTTGTTCAGTTTGATGGTCTACACCACTCCCTTAAAGGTTTATTTGTATTTTTGTAACACCTTGTATAACAATGGGCCGGGAATGAGATTGGTTACGAGAAGTGGGTTACATAAAAAGTATACTTAGGGTCTGTTTCACCACTTCTGGGTAAGTTCTTGTTAGCTTATCCGACAGATATTTTGACATAATTTCATACAAAATATCTCAAAATATCTGTTGGATAAGCTAACAAGAACTTACTCAGAAGTGGTGAAACAGGCTCTTATTCTTATGTTTATAGATAGCATAGACTTAGATATTATAAATCACTATACAAGGTGTTACAAAAATACAAATAAACCTTTAAGGGGGTGGCGCAGAGCATCAAACTGAACAACTTTCACTATAGGACCAATATCGAAATCGCAAAAAAAAAAAATTGATGTTCCAACTCTACAAATCGACTAGAGCTAAAATATGTATGGGATATCAAAATTTTTTTTTCGCGATTTCGATGTTGGTCCCATAGAGAAAGTTGTTCAGTTTGACGGTCTTAACAACCCCCCCTTAAGAGTTTCAAAAATTTATTCTTACTTATGAAACACCTTGTATAATAATAATTTAGTCCCCCGCCGTGTTTTCTGTCTAGGCTATTCTCAAAAACTATTGCAGGGATCTTGATACGATATCCTGATTTAAGAGGAAGGTTTGTGTAACCGTGCGGAGTCAGGTCGGCTAAAATAATACAGGGTGCAAAGAAAAGTATCATTAACCTTTAAACCACATACTCTACCCATAATCAAACTGTCAGAAAAAAAATTTAATAATACTTTTCCTTACACCCTGTATAATTAAATATTTGTAGTCAAATGTATAGTGCCCCAGTGTTCTTCAGAGCGACGGTTGTAGAGCCCCTTTTAACAGATAATGGACACAATAGAGGCCTCGAAATTTAAGCATGTATGATTTCATTAAATAAGTGCACTTCTGGGTAAGCTCGCTACATCTTCGACCCCACCTTTGTCCTGAGGACTAGATTGAGGTCAAGAGCGAACCCATCTAGAATAAAAAAAAAAAAAAAAAAAAAAACCAATGTCACAAAGCAAACCAAACCAATGTTACAATTAAACATTATGTAACGTTCTTAGGGCAAAGGGACCTTGTTGAGACGGTATGGAGTTATCATCATCATCATCTCACCCACGTATTTGTGTCCTTTTTATGCGTTTTAATGTTTATTTTATTTAAGTAAATACACACATTCAATCCAACTGCGATCGCCAACCCGCCTGCCAAGCGTGGCGATTATGGCAAATCCCCCATTTCTGGGGAGGCCTATGTCCAGCAGTGGACGTTTATCGGCTGATATGATGTTGATGATGAAGTACCTACTATTTTGTCTGATTCCCGCGATACAGGCGTTGCAGTGCAGTGATCCATGTAATACTATGCAATGTATCTTTGGCTGGCAAATAAATATTACTATTACTATTAATGGATCCAAAATCTACATACTTAAATATTTCTAAATAAATATGTAGAGATAATTTGAAACTAAAACCTAAAACAAGGTCCCTTATCCCAGAAAAGTCACATACATTAGTAGTTTCTAAAAACTCATGGATAAGGCAAACAATTACAGGCCAAAACTAGTTTACTTTAAAATAATTTCCAAAAATCAAAACTACCTACCTCCCGTTCTCCCAACAACCAAAACCAACATCCAAAAACCGTAAGATAACATTTCACTTTACCTAGCATACCTTTGTACCAAAGGTGGTTTGAGATATCGTCGCTCTATGTGCGACTCGACTGACGCGAGTTTGTGTCGCGCTCGCGCGACTATCTCGGCGCCTGTCGCGTCGGCCGCGAGAGGCAGGCGGGAGGGACGCCAGCCCTTCACTTGCATCGAGGCAGCTGCCACGCGTTCTTCTAGTGCTTCCACCTGCGGATAAAGTTAAATTAAATTGTTGAACTGCTTTTAGGTTCATAGTTGCCGCTTTCCACCACCGTCGAGGAGAAAAATAGTGTACTACCCTCGGGCAGTAAATAAGAAAGCCTCCGATCATTATCTTTTCTCAAATTTGAGCATTATTTTGACAACCTTCTTCGAGATATTGCTGTACTGGCCAAATACATGCGAGCAGCGGCCGACAAAAGTTGTATGAAAATCCATATCAGTCGTTGTTTAGCGGCCAAATAAATTACAGTATAGTAAACTCATATCTGTCGTGTAATTAAAAAAAATGAACTATCTTTTACTCCGAAAAATGGCGACCAAGGAGATAACTTAGGTATTATATTGAAATTTCGAACTAGCTTGCAAACAGAAAGCTGTTTATTAAAAAAAAAAAACAAATGAACACTTTAACGCGGGAAAAATTATTGTTGTTCGTTCGTTGTTCGTCATTGATTTTGAAAAGTTGATTGATTTTAATTTCCACGCATTATTTTAGAAAAAGTACTATACAAGCCTTGGCCACAACTAGGCATTGATGGACTAACGTATGTGAGCCTCGCCTTCGCCTCGGCCCACATTTACACGTTCGTCCATCAATGCCTCTTTTTTTGGCCGCTGCAGTAATGTACCTACTATTGTTTTTGTATTGTACATGAGATCTGAGACCTTTCTTACTTTACTGCCCTCGGTGGGTAATCACTAATCATACTATTGTAGCTCTGTAATGGAACAAAAGAGGCTGACGATGACACGTACCATACCGAGCAGGTGCATGTCGACCCTGTAGGCGGTGGTGGCGGAGAAGGAGCCCGGCGGCTCCGGACTTCGGTAGCCTCCGTTCTGCGCGATCACCCGGTCGAGATGTGAGACGGATAGCTCCGTGCCTATAGTGTCGCCTTTGTCTATGTATAGCTGTTGACAAATAGATTGGGTTATTTAGACAGTTAATAAAATGAGGCATTTTCCAAGACTAGTAAATCGAAAAATCACTAGATGGTAATGTTAAAATTACTCATAAACCTGTCACATTGCCAGTAAAAAGTGTTGTTTGTCTATGCTTTGCACAAGAAGTTTAAAATGCCTACAGAGATGGAGATTGCATTACAAACATCTATTTGAAGCCAGAATCTATTAAATTTATGACGTCACTGATGTTTCCCATCTCATTTCCTCAGATGACATGACTTTAGAATGACCTTGAGATTGAACTAATGTTCAATCTCATTTTTTGAGAAAATCAATCAATCTATTTTTGTCAGTCATGAAAATAAATTTTTAATATTTATGTTAAGGCGTATCAGCCGTGGACCACTCTCCTCTCACTCACACTCCATACTAATCGATGAGAAAGAGCGCGTGGCTCCGGTCAGAATTTTGCTGTTTTCTTTGAAAAATTCGATGATTTTTTATTAATTTCGAAAAAGTAAAAAAACCACATCATTCTAAATTGTATTGTGAACAATATAGTAAATTTTCATTTTGTTCCGATTAAAAATGTAAGAGTAAAATGGTTACAACTGGAAAAAAAGGGGTGACTTTAGAGTCCCTTTTCTTCGGTTTTATTCATTAAAATCGATTTCTAGAAAAACCACATCACTTCTCATATCCTGTAGATGGTTCAGTTTAAATTTCAGCTCAAAAAGTGCCATAGTTAATGAATAAAATGGTTACAAAATTCTTCGATCAAAATAAAATGAAATAAAAAGAATGTAAGTTGAAGCAAACTACTGGTGCACTTGGTACATACAAACTAGCGCCATTATCTGCCAAATCTAGGGCACTTTCATACAAGTGACAAGTAAAAATTTCATTTGTTTTGCTTCACTTTTCTGGTTTGAAATGTTCGCGTAAGGCCTATCCATTCATTTTATTTTGATCGAAGACAAAATTACCCAAAACCGGCAGGTAGCCCCTTAAAGGTTGTTGTTCGATTTTTCCGACACTGATTCTAGGACAGACAGACAGAATGGACGAAAGTATAAGGGTTCCTTGTTTGACTATGGAACCCTAAATAGCTTGCTGCTCATACTGCCGTTCTTGGCGAGAGTGTAGTGCTAGCTTAAATATTACGAGTATGTAGTCGTTCATAAGCATAAGCATACTATACCTTCTTTCATTTTGTAAACTACTTTTTTTTTAAATGTTAATGAGAAGAAACATTAGTTCTAAGACCCTGGTAGGATGGCGTTTACAATCGTGCACGTTTTCCTTAGGGGTTCTTGCCGCGAATTCTCGCCGAGTATTTCTCGAGAGAGCCTACTTAAAGGTTAATAACAAACCTTATTGTTGACAGTGGGCACGTGTTGAGCGAGAGAGCTGTGTAGCTCCCTCTCCCTCACTCCCCGCGGGTGCAACGTGTCCATGAACTCTCTCAGCTGCTCCGGCTCCGTTATTCGCCACCAGCCGTGTCTGTAACAATATTGGTTATTATTAAATAGAATAGAAACAAAATTCTAGCCCAACTACCTAGTTAGGGTTTACTGCAGTCTATGACAAGCCATCACAATTCTCGATTGAGCTTGGAGTAATTTATTTGGGCTCGGTTTGACTGGACACATATAGGGTCCTTCTTAATATGCTGACACTTTTTTAAGGGGATGATCAGACCATCAAACTGAACAACTTTCTCTATGGCACCAACATCGAAATCGCGAAAAAAAAATAAGCTGTCCCATACAAAACTGAAAACCTACTCGAGCAAAATGTATGGGATAGCAGATTTTTTTTTCGCGATTTCGATGTTGGTCCCATAGAGAAAGTTGTTCAGTTTGATGGTCTGATCATCCCCTTAAAAAAGTGTCAGCATATTAAGTTGGACCCTGTATTCGCACTAAGCGCCTTTCAGAATTTTTTATAATGCGCACAGCCAAGGAGTGGAATGCCCTGCCTGCGTCTTTCCGAGCGCTTACAACCCGAAATACTTTACCTAAGCTCCTTCAGTACCAAATTCCCCTTTACCTTCGGCAGCCCGTTCAGCTTGCATGTGAACAGGGCGTTGAAGTAAATTTGACTCAGGCTGATCAATTTGGTCCTGTCGTAGATAGGCTAAAAATTACATAATCTTACCTAAGCTCCTTCGGTACAAAGTTCCCCTCAACCTTCTTCGGCAGCCCGTTCACTTTGCAGGCCTCCAATTAGTCCAGTTCTTCAAGACTTATCTGTATGGGCGGCGGGCTGTCACATGTCACGTATGTAGACAGAGCGTTGAAGAGAGACCGAGGCTGATCAATCTGTGCCCTGCAGTGGGTCGTAGATAGGCTAAAAATTACATAATCTTACCTAAGCTCCTTCGGTACAAAGTTCCCCTCGACCTTCTTCGGCAGCCCGTTCACTTTGCAGGCCTCCAACTGGTCCAGTTCCTCAGGGCTCATCTGTATGGGCGGCGGGCTGTCGCATGTGACATATGTCGACAGAGCGTTGAAGAGAGACCGAGGCTGATCAATCTGTGCCCTGCAGTGGGTCGTAGATAGGCTAAAAATTACATAATCTTACCTAAGCTCCTTCGGTACAAAGTTCCCCTCAACTTTCTTCGGTAGCCCGTTCACTTTGCAGGCCTCCAACTGGTCCAGTTCCTCAGGGCTCATCTGTATGGGCGGCGGGCTGTCACAGGTCACGTATGTAGAGAGGGCGTTGAAGTTTAGGAGGCCGAGGCTTATGAGGCTGTTTGCTTTCGCCTTTTGGGTCATCGCGTCGTGTTTCGCTGCGTCTGCTTGCAGTTCTTTTTCTAGGTCATTGTCCTGGGAAGAAAGACGGAAACATGTAAGTCTCTAAATGTAAGTCTCTAAAATTTATAATGGAACTGCGCGATTTTGTAAAGATATCCAGTCGCGGTAAGAGCGGCTTTCGCTCTCTGTAAAACGCGAGGAGAGATAATTTTACTATGCAGCGAAAGCGCCTTGCGCACGAGTAGAGAAACCATACTAGAAAGCAGATCTCTTATGAAGTTAATTTGATGTGCATCTGACAAGCTATCTAGTGAGTCAATTGACAGCTTCAGAGAATATGCTTAAGAGAATATGCCCTATAGCGCGCTCCATACCACAAACTTAGGTATTATCTCGATACAAACGACGTTTGATTACATAAGCATATGCTCACGACTATATTCGAGGGGGTAGTCAGAGATATCTTGAATCCTCAGAACATCCACGTTTCACCAGTAGTACCGAAATTCTGTCCAGTGTGACAGGGGGGGAGCCCGTCGCCACTTATAATGGACAGTGGGTACAATACATGCCTCGAAATGGAAGCATGCAGGTTTCCTCACGATGTTTTCCTTCACCGAAAAGCCAGTGGTGTTACAAATCGTACATAAATTCCGAAAAACTCATTAGTACGAGTCGACCTGGACGGGGATCGAACCATCGCCTCCTACGCAGGCAGGGTTACTCGCCACTGGACCACCACATTTAAAATAGAATGAACATTAAGGGGTAATAAAATGGGGTGTAAATATTTGTAATTCACCCGAACGAAATTTCAACAAAAGCTTCTTAAATCTATACATACCTGTTCCTTACTTTCTTCTTCAACTTCATTTTCCTCAACAACTTTCTTACTAACACTCGAATCTAAAAGTTCCTGCTCCAACCCCGACATAGTCAGACTAGAGTCCGCATAAACACTATTAGACGGCACTTGGACACTTGTCACCATACTGTTCAACGTGAACAACGACGGGTCGTTCAATAGATGGAGATTGTTCGAAACATCCCACTTATGTCCCTGACACAAAACCACTTCAGCACACGTGTGTTCATTGTCACAGTACGTCGGTATTTTATCCTTTTCTGAAACATCATTGATGTTATTTAAGAATGAATTCTCGTGTCTTAGAATAGAGAACCATTTGCCTTCTAATATCTTCATGTATAAATGTTCATGGGCGGCTTCGAGTTCCATAGCTTCTTTTTTAAGCTCTAGTTTTTGGTTTTCTTCTTTTATTTCTTGTTCAGCTTTTTTGGCAGCGTCGAGTTGAGAAGAGACCGCTTCCGCCATCTTTCTTAATTCTTCTAAGTTGTTTACTAATTGATCTTTGTCTTCTATTTCTTCTTTTACTTCTGTTTCGTTCTTGATGTTTTCTACTTTGATGATTTCTTGTGGTTTGTCCATGGGTTCGGCTTGGGTCGCGAACATGGGTGTGTGGGTTGGTTTCTGGACGAGGAACGCGGTGGGTATTGAATCTTCTATGTCGAGCATGTCTTCCTCTTCCTTGTTCTGCTTTTGTTGGATGTATTTCTCTTCCATTTTTATTGAGGAGCCTGTTGAAGAAGTTTGATTTAGTTCTATGCAATATCTATTGATAATTAAAATCTAATATCGAATATAAGATTCATAGTTATGTAAGTCTCTGTCACTCTTACTTCTCAAGCATCGCTCCGTCCTGCTGTCACTGGTATCCAGCAAAATTTTACAAACTATAGGGCCAGTTTTACCACTTCCGTTTCCAAGTTTCAGATAACAAATCTAACAGATATACGGAAAATGATAGGATTCTGGTCTATTTATCTGTCGGATAGGCTATCTGACACTTATCAGGAAGTCCATTACTTCAGGCCCCAAGTCATGAAACTATTTAGTTGATTTTAAACAAGTTACTAAACTATTGATTGATAACTAATAAACTGACTTTTACTTAATTATTTACCTTCTCATTCATGTATGAATAAATAAGGAGAGAGATGTATGTAAGGATCGTAGGAGATGGCGCGCCTTGGTCTCTGCCTAACCCTCAATGAAAGAGGCGTGACGTTATAGATAGATAGATGATTACTAATATTCTTATAGATCATTTATGATTATCTTATCTTATCTTGTTGTGGGGGCTGGCAAGCCAGCAACACTTCGACCCAGTGGGATCTTTTGTGTTAGCCCCAATATTCTTTGCTTTCTTCACCCTTCAAATACATGGTCAATGAAGGAGGCGATACCATTGAGGGGAAGAGACATGAGATCACCCGGTTTTGGGTATCCATCTCCGAGGAGGTTCATACGTTTCGCCGCCAAAACATCACAGTCACAAAGGATATGTTCCATGGTCTCCTCATCTTCTCCACACGCTCGGCAGCTGGGATCAATGGTGAGTTTCATCTTGTGCCTTTGATAAAGTATATGTCAAGATTGACAGTCGAAGATACGAAAGCGTCGAAAAAAATTGGAACCAGGACTGGTTCCTAAACCCTATACATATACACGCACACATACAGAATTAGTATGGCGCCTCACGCACACCAACCTATGAAACTTAGCCCCTTTTGTTTTATACGGTAAAACAGTGAGGCTCATTCTAGACATATACTTTTTCTAAGTCTTGTGCATCATCGTGCCTGTGGCGTATATATCATTTATGATTACTAACCTTCAACTTTGCAAGCGCCATGTTTAACGTTGGGCTCGTACTTGATGATCTGCGTGTGATCGCTCAAGTTCAGCTCCGACTTGATGTTCTTCAGCTCCAGCTCGCTTTTAAGAGCTTCCTCTTTCTTGAGAGCTTCCGTTTCTTCTCGCTTGTCCGGGTCGGGGAGAGGCTCTTTCTTTTCTCTACCACCTGGTTAGAAAAAATTACAGTAAAATACATTATAATTTAAAAAAATGGCGCTATCCCTAAATTCAATCAATCAATACAATTAATCGTATCAATTATACATTATTGCACACTGTATTACTGGTCTTTAATCATCCAAATACATTTTTTTACAGAATGATATCATCATCATCATCATCATCATCAGCCTATCATCGTCCACTGCTGAACATAGGGGCGCGCCACAAAACTCTGTCCTCGGCCTTCCTCATCCAGTCGCTCCCCGCTACTTTGTTGAGGTCGTCTGTCCAGCGGGCAGCAGCGCGTCCCACACTACGCCTACCAGTTCGTGGTCTTCACTCTAGAACTCTGACACCTCATCGGTTGTTAGTTCTTTGACAGATATGACCAGCCCATTGCCACTTCAGCTTGCTAATTTATGATTTTGAACTGAATGATATGATTTTTTTAAATCAGTAATTGTTAGTGTTTTCAATCGAAGCCAGCATTGTAATGTACAACCATGTGTGCTACTAAATCATTGACTATCTCGCTCTCAGTCGAATAGCAGACTGACGGACGCTTCGTCGGCGACAAACGATTAGCAAATAGCGTAAAGGAAATTAAGGCGTACGAACGTGGCACATACCGATTGGTCAATATTATTTCTTGCGCTATAAAAATTTGTCAAATGCGTAGGCGAATCGGTACAATTTAGAAACATTACTATATTACCCCTCCGTTCGTACGTTCGTGTGTTTTTGTATACTGTTTTGTGTATACCTTTCTTTCTCTTCCTGGCGCTCTCAGCGTTCTCAATGAGCTTCTCCTTGCTGGCTGCCTCTAGACTTTGCTGGTAGTCCATGATCTCTGGCTGGGCGGACTCCATCGCTTCCACGAATATGCCGCCGCACCGGCCGAGGGACCAGTACCGGCGCCAATATCTGATGGAGAGAGTAGCAGTTCACATTTGGGCACTGCATACAAAAGAGTATGACACTTCTCGTGGAAGACAACAGTAAGCGATAGTGTAGTCCAATTTTTGACGCTCCATCCTTTTCTGTCGCTCATGAACGTCAATGGCTTGAGCGAGAAAGGTAGTGGGAATGCGATCACACGCGGCAGCTCCGGCAGCGCTGCGACCTTTCTCGCTCTAGCTAATGACGTTCCTGAGCGATAGAAAAGGAAAGAAGGAGCGTGAAAAAATGCGATTCCGCCCGCGCTACCTCACTCACTCATTATTGCACATGCTTACCTCTTCTTGTTAGCGCCATTTGTATAAAGTGACAGCAAAGTGTTCAGATCTGATTTGGGTCAATTAGGTTTCGGGACATTCATCCATACATAAACACCTTATCCATAGAGGGTAGAAAACGGCGACACGACAGCAGTAAACATTTTAGTACAAAATACTGAATAGACTTATCAGGTTGTGCGTGATCTTGACGTTCTTGCAAAGAAATTAGACATTATTTCTACTCTTATGACCAAATGGTGTCGGTGTTTGTTGCATTTAAAGTCAGTGTTCTTACTGTATAACCACAGAGGATTATATCGTTCCTCTGTGGTATAACTATGTCATTGTGAAAGTTTTACAGTTTTTGTCTTGTAATTGATCAAATTCTCTTGCCCATTTCCCAGCCCAGTTCTACGGAATTTATGTACAGTTGTATTTATCATTATCACTAGCGGTGAAAGAAAACATCGTGAAGAAACCTGCATACCCGAGAATGAAAAGAAAATACCATAAGTTCGGAGGTATGCGTAAATATGGGTGAACTTGGGGCGAACACAATAGACCAGCGATGGTCGCAGTGTTACATAACGGCCTTCGCTTGCAATAGCCCAACCATGAAGTTTGGAATCCTCTATAGCCCAACCAACAATCAAAGGCCCCGTGAGCATATGTGAATGTATTTTTATTGTTTTTTTACCTGTCCTGCCCGTAGCACGTAGCTCGCAGCGCGTGAGACCCGGCAGCTAGCTGTTGCAACTGTTGTTCAGACTGACGGAGCAATTTCTCCATCTTTCTGCCTAGCTCCTCTTCAATATTAAAAGTGACAATAATACACTATTTACCTGTCCTGCCCGTAGCACGTAGCTCGCAGCGCATGAGACCCCGCAGCTAGCTGCTGCAGCTGTTATTCAGATTGACGGAGTAATTTCTCCATCTTTCTGCCTAGCTCCTCTTCAATATTAAAAGTGACAATAATACTCTATTTACCTGTCCTGCCCGTAGCACGTAGCTCTCAGCGCGTGAGACCCGGCAGCTAGCTGCTGCAGCTGTTGTTCTGATTGACGGAGCAGTTTCTCCATCTTTCTGCCTAGCTCCTCTTCAATATTAAAAGTGACAATAATACTCTATTTACCTGTCCTGCCCGTAGCACGTAGCTCTCAGCGCGTGAGACCCGGCAGCTAGCTGCTGCAGCTGTTGTTCTGATTGACGGAGCAGTTTCTCCATCTTTCTGCCTAGCTCCTCTTCAATATTAAAAGTGACAATAATACTCTATTTACCTGTCCTGCCCGTAGCACGTAGCTCTCAGCGCGTGAGACCCGGCAGCTAGCTGCTGCAGCTGTTGTTCAGACTGACGGAGCAATTTCTCCATCTTTCTGCCTAGCTCCTCTGACGATAGGTTCTTGTCTTCATCCTGCGAATTGAAGGGACATTTTGCAGTTGCTACGAAAACGGTTAAATAATAGGGATGTTGAAAATGATTTCATTATTTTAACAAGCGATTTCAACAAAAGGAGGAGGTACTCAAGTAGTCTGATTTTAGGGTACCCAGGGGTGAAAACGAGACCCTATTCATAAGCCTACGCTGTCCGTCCGTCCGTCCGTCTGTCTGTCTGTCCTACTTATTTAGGACTGTTACTTTTAAACCGTAATAGCCAGTTTAAATAGATGTACCACGATAACTGACGTATTTCTTGACCATCATCATCTTATTTAAGAGCTACGTTCTTGTCGGTGGAGACGTTGAGAACGTTTCCCAAACGTTTACAATAATTTCAAAACTATATGGAATCTTAACTAGTTCTAATAAGGCTTATTATCCAAAAGTTTTACCTCCTCAGGCTGAGTCCCTTCACTCTCCAAATCACTCAAAATACCATCATCGCCCATAACACTGTCTTTATCCAACTTGGAGTTATCCACCGGGGAACATTCGTCCTTATTATTATTCAGCATCTCTTTGCCTTTCATACTGTTCGATAGATCCTTTAAGGGCGATAATTCCTTGTCATCTTCGTGAGGCTGGTTATCTTTGTAGGGTGATGGTAGGGGGGTGTTTTTGTCGTCATTTTCTTCGTCTTTTTTCGGCGTTTCTGATTTTTCTGATCCATGGTGTTCTGTAAGTGGAAATATAAATTTTAATAAGGTACAGTCCACGTTTAAACTTGCCGGCCGTGCAGAAGGCGGTGGTTCGATCCCCGTCTAGGCCGACTCGTACCAAAGAGTATTTCGGAATTTATGCGCGTTCGTTGGCGTAGTGGAGCTTCGGTATTGGAAACGATCACCGAAGTTAAGCAACGTCAGGTCCGGTCAGTCTTTGGATGGGTGACCGTTTAGTGGTATTTCATCTCGAGCGTTTCCGTGCTTCGGAAGGCACGTTAAGCAGTTGGTCTCGGATATTTCCGTCAGATGGCGTTGAAACTATTCGTTAAGCCAGGTCAGAGGCCTATTGGCGGCTTGAAAATTCTCTGACAGCAAGTTGACCACTAACTTGCCTCCACCAACACGCACTGGGCCCGCGTGGTGGAGTATGGCCCACTCCCTCTCACCCTTATTCGTGAGAGGAGGCCTTTGCCCTGTAGTGGGATTCTACAGGGTATAACTATGTTCGATTTATAACACCACTGGCTTTTCGGTGAAGGAAAACATCATGAGGAAACCTGCATGCTTCAATTTCGAGGCATGTATTGTACGTACTGCACATTACAAGTTAGAACAAGACAGCTTCGAAATTGAAAAAAATCGTGATTGTAATATGCATCTTATGTCATTGTAACAAGAGTCAGATTGGTACGTACCGTCATCGTGAGTGTGAGGTGATGTTTGGTTCATATTGGCGGTGCTCTCTTCCACAAGCCGCTGCATTCTCTCCAACGCAATGTAACCCTTATATCAATGTAATAAGACTCAGATTGGTACGTACCGTCATCGTGAGTGTGAGGTGACGTTTGGTTCATATTGGCGGTGCTCTCTTCCACAAGCCGCTGCATTCTCTCCAACGCTAAAGCTTGCTGCTTCTCGGATTGTTCCGCTCGAACTTTACGTTGGTGTAACACACGTACTCTGTTTAGAAGATAATAAATTGTTAAATGATTAGAAAATAATGAACCCTGTGAGTGATCCAAGACGAAGTACACACGGCTATACAAAACCAAAAAAAAAAGGCTGGGTGCGCGACTTTATATGTTACCTTTACTCGACCTACGCGCGGCCAGCTTATTACCCGACTGCGCGACGCAAAGGAGGGTAATGTGTTCATTTTGGTTTTGTATACCTTGATGTGTCACCGTGTGTACATAATGTCCCTTTCCTAAAATGTACACCAAGTCTTTTACGTAGTGTCCACATGGAACAGAAAATTTCGTGAAAGGGGTATGGTGAAACAACATTTGAACACTGATGAACGTGTGGTTAGCAAGTTTTTCGCTTCCGATTCCAGTTTCGTCAGAATTAGTTTACTTTTTCCACATTCGCCAGAATTTTTCCAGATATGGAACATGTAAGACGCTGGTTTTGCTCTCATTTATTGACTTACAGAGGTCGCCAGTCTTAGGTCCCCAAAGGTAGCCGATATAGCCCAAAGAATTGCTAAACAAATGTAGCAATGGGCGGGGCACATTGCTCGAAGAACAGATGACCGATTGGGCCTGCTAAGTTCTCGAGTGGCGACCGCGTACCGGAAAGCGCAGCGTGGGTAGGCAGAGAGCCCCCACAAGATGGACCGACGACCTGGTGAAGGCGGCGGGAACCCGTTGGATGAGGGCAGCGCCGGACCGGTCGTTGTGGCGATCCTTGGGGGAGGCCTATGTCCAGCGGTGGACGTTTATCGGCTGTGATGATGATGATAATTAAATGGCGATGATGACACTCACTTGCGGCACTTCATGTCCATAAGATATCGCTCCTTCTTCAGCTGGTTGAGGTGTTCGAGCGATCCGTCGATCTGCCTCAGAACTGATTTGTTCTGAAGCAGTTCGTCGCACAGGAAGGAGATTATTTTGGCTTTCGTTGTCGCGTTTAGAGCTAGGAACGGCTTGTCGCGTAGTGCCTCTGTGGATATGAATAAATTATTATCAACATAGCTTTTAATTTGCACAATAGCTTAAATAATTGTAGGTACATCTAGAAACATCCTGACAATATAATGTGGCAACAAGCAGGTGATATCATCGTGACGTTACCTGCTTGTAAACTTTGTACGACACTCACACTCTACACGCAACTGTTTACAAGTAGTGACGTCATCAACTATTCGGCCTATCACAGTCGTTCACGATGACGTGACTAAAGTAGACAACAAAATTATTTTCTTTGTCGATTTTCTCTTTTTATCCAGTATTTTTCTGAACTGACTAAATAGTTGGTTTCCAAAATTCATATACAATACGGGCATCCGTATTATAACAATAGATCCTATATTTTACATGCTGTAAATACCATATTATATGACAAGATAAATTCTCACGCTTCTAACGTCCTAAAACAAATGGGTCAACTTTCTTATATTGGTGTTTGTGAGGCGTCATACAACTTATATCTGTGTGCGTGCAAAGCGATAGGGTTTATTGGCCATGACTGGCCGCAAATTTCTTCGACGAGTCGAAGCTTCAACTGTCTATCTTGACATATAACTTATCAAAGAAAAAATAGCTTGATTCTGATTGGTTGATAAGTTTTAAGTAGGTGTCTCTTTTGTGTTTTAACCATAAAACAATCACTTGAGACTCTAAACTACTCACATTGGCAAAACTGCCACTCTATTTAAATTTAATTAAAACTACTGATCATTTTCCTACGTATAATATTCATATAACGAGAAGTTGGCTGAATTGTGATAACACATCGGATGCCATTAAACAAAAATTGAATTGAAGTTTTAAGTACTCGGGTAAGCTAGAATCAATACAAATAAATATAACTCTTACCAGCTAGTTTATAAGTGTTATTATTATGTAAGTGTTCGTAGTAGGCCGCGTTCTTAGTGTTGGCCTGCGTATGTTGCATTTCTGCGTCCGTCTGATGATGGTCTGCCACTCTTCGCTCTCTTTCCCTCTCCGCTGTTAAACCTGTAAGTAGGTTGAAAGGTGTAAAGAAGTGAAACTATAGACTCACTCATACATAAAGAATTTTAGAAGAAATCCAAAACACAGGGTGTAAGGAAAAGTATCATTAATCTTTAAACCACATACTCTACCCATCAAACTGAACAACTTTAACTATAGGAGCAAACCTGTCTGCGCAAAAAAAAGTCAGCTGTTCCCATAGACATAATATTACTCTAGCGATAGACAAGCTCGTTTAAACAAACAACATGTCACACAAAACAACACAAAATGACACATTGCGGTCTGTCATTGCCATAGTGACGAAGTGAACTCGGGAACCTCATTCAAGTGGAAAATGTTGCTTCTATGGAAGGGCAAGTCTATCGCTAGAGTTTAAGTCTATGGCTGTTCCATACTAAACTGCAATGGGCTGCCCTTCCACCATGTAAACTAACACATAGAAAAGCAATAAATATATGAATATGAAATATGAAAATACGAAATAATGCTGAATTTAACTTTTTTTTTGTGCTGACAGGTTTGCTCCCATAGTAAAAGTTGTTCAGTTTGATGGGTAGAGAATGCGGTTTAAAGTTAATGATACATTTCCTTACACAATGAACATAGCAGTGAATGAGCAAGATTATTCTATTCTAGTCTTAAAATCGTGGCTCCATCGTATTGTTGATGATTTTGCCAATACATACATAGTTTGAATAGCAAAAGTTGACGTTGTGCGCACGATGACATATCAACCTACACAAAACCGAACTAAGCTGGCCGCGGGAGTCACGTTGCAGGGTTTGCCTCTAACACTTGTCTCTCACGTGGTGTTCGCGCGGTTCGCGTCTCAGCCTGCCACGAGGCTCTAAAATCCTTCTCTGTTGTTCTTACTCAAAAACAATCCTCGAGATTGGATAGACACTCCCTCAAACTACTTGACACTGGCGAAATATAACAAGGAAACGCTATTAAATAAAAATAGAATAGAATAGAGCTGGCCGCGCGACGTTTAGGCTGCCTGTCCACTGATGCGGAGCTAGCTGGCGGAGCGGGAAAACGGAGTTTTATTAACCAATAAGATTGCATAAAATCTCAGCTGCAAGACTTCATGCAATCTTGTTAGTTGATAAAACTCCCTCCGTAAACTAAAAACTGCCTCCGTGGTCTAATGGTTAGGGCATTGGGCTCTTGACACGGAGGTCGTGGGTTCGATTCCCACGGGGGGCACCTAGTGAAATGTCACTTTGTGCGTTTTTCCCCAGTTGGTTAGGACATTGCAGGCTGAGTCACCTGATTGTCTGAAAAGAAAGATGATTCCGTGCTTCGGATGGCACGTTAAGCTGTTGGTCCCGGCAACTATCACTGGTGGTAGTAGTCGTTACAATAAGAACCACGTCAGAGGCCGTAAGGCGGTTTGAATAAACTCTGACACCAGGGCTTTGCAGCCCACTCGATAAGAAGAAGAAGAAGAAGAAGATAAAACTCCGCTCCGCCTGCTAGCTCCACATCAGTGGACAGGCACCCTAATACGGGTTTTGTATAGCTTGATGTGTCGAAGTGTGTACGTTATTAATATTTGGTGACTTTTTATGCACAAAACATGAAATGGTGAAGCTTTGTTGCTAGCCGGGGAGCAGGCAACCGACACGCGTCCACCCAATAACAGACTAGCAACGCAACTCTCAAGAAATATTATAAAGTATATATTGTAATGAATTAATGAATGTATGCAATTTATTGTGTATGGATTCAGGTACAAACTTTAGCAGATCTTTTGCAGTGATTAGTCTCAATGAAGCCTACCTTTGCAGGCATTTACAAAGTCTTAAAATCTAAATTAATTATGTAAAAAGTTGTAATGACAAATTCAATACGTGATAGCCATTGAAACAATAAAATAATAATTTACAATAATTTGAATAATCCTTAACCCTTTATTTTGTTAGCCTCCGCCTTTCAATGACATTTCTGGTGGTAAACAGTACAAATTGTGTATATTGAAATGTTTTATACGAAGTTTGATGCAAAGAAGCAAAAATCCAAACCACAAAAAAAATGCTGCTCCATTTTAAACTCTTACAGTTGATTTTTTTTCGCGAATTCAATGTTAGTCCCAAAGAGAAAGTTGTTCAGTGTAATGGTCTGATCTTCCCCTTAAAAACCGCCAGCATATTAAAGAAAGAAACTGTATAAAAATAAGCTAAAGAAGAGATGCGGAAGATAAACAAAATCGCTTAATAATGAAATTACAATTTGATTAACGATCATGCTTGACACAAACACATAGAGAATAAGGTGACAAAATACGAAAAAACTACCATAGAAGAATCGCCTTTATCGTATATAAATATAAGGTTTATTTTACAAAGTTTTACAAGGCGATTTTGAGGCAATATTCTTTGGTAATACAATGTAACATCGAATAGATGAAATCAGTCACCTGTAGCCCTCGAAAAGGCCAGGCCTATAGACAAGACATACAACCGTATTACCAGTCAATAAAGTTCATTATTATCATCATTATACGAGTAAGAAAATTCAGGTCAAAATTCTGAGATGCGGATTGCTGTCTCAGTCAGGGTATTGTCAAACTTAATCACACACCCAGCACAAACGAAGAACTGTGTTGTTCTTTGTTCATTATTTGTTTAGATTAAATCAAAATATTCGTTGATTGTTAGAAAAAAAGAAATAATATAAATTAAAAATAATTACAATAGGAAACGGGATAAAGGCTTCCGCACATTGCATTGCCGCGATATTATCGACCGATATTATCGAGCGATATGTCACGCATGGCCCCCCACCACTAAATGTGGTCTAAAGAGATTGCGTCGGAACAACATCGCAGCGATATTATCGCTCGATAATATCGCGGCAGTGTGTAGGATAGCGTGCGTTCCCATACAAAATTTACTGGAAATAAATATCGCAAAATCACAGCGATAATATCGGTCGATAATATCGCGGCAATGTGCGGAAGCCTTAACTGTTATGAAACTAACTATTATAAGACATTGCCCAATCCCGTTTCAAATACAAAACTGGTAAATTTGAATTTCACAAGAAATCCCACTGCAGAACCAGACTTAAAAGAAGACCCAGACGTAACGTAATCTAATCATGAGTGAAGCACCCATTTCTTTTGTGTACGTGCTGTCACGCGGTACATAAGGTGACGGGTTGTCGGACCTGCGCCTAGAGCTAGTGCATCTGTGTGAGTGTAGGTCCCTTGGAGAACAAACGAGATTGTATTACCTAGCATGGTTCATATCTTTTTAGTGCAATACTCGGTCCGTATTTCTTTCAGGTCCGTGGTGGGCAATGTCTTTTGACACGTAAAACCAAATAGTACTATTTTGATTCTTTTAACGTCACCTTTGATTTTCAGGCCCAACCAAGAAGTTTGGAATCCTCTATAGTGGAGTACAGACTGCCAAACAAGCGGTGAAACATGATAATACTCCTTTGTGGTCGGTAATGATCGTTCTTCTCCGTAGTTGTTTTTAGTGACGTTAACTTTGTCCCTTTCTAATTTATGTTTTGGCATGACGTCACTAAATTTTCGTTGTGACGTCATTGGAATAGAAAGGGACACAAGTAAAATTGGAAATATCGACGACGGAGACGAACGTCAATTTTCTTGTTTCAATGCTTGAAAGGAGGAGTGCTATCCTATAAGATTAAGATCCATGGGCCCAACTATTAAAGTCTTTTAAATATATACTAAACATAATCGAGACACACGCAGGCGTATCATAGTGAAACTTGTACTTACCAGTCAAAGCCTTAACTTCTCCCGTCGCGTTAGCGTACAGGTATATTCTGAGCACCTCACTGAGGTTGGCCGGCGTGATGTCGCCCATACGTATCGCGTGCCCGAGCAGGGTCGTGTGCCGGCCCGGGTGCGGGATACCCGGGTCCTCTGTCGACACAAAGTTCAATACGTTACGATACGTGTGAGTAGACCATTATTGTACGAAGACGGCGTGAAGTTAGCGCCCGAGCGTAGAGAGGGTGCTAAATTGACTCAAGATACAAGTTCGTAGCCGACAGCAGACCTCAACTGCAGACTGCGCCGCAGTCGCAAGTACAATTTCTGTAGGAATATTGTAAGTTCAGTTCGAAATAGCACCTTTAGGTACTTAAAATTTAGTTTAATAGTTTATTAAGTACACCAACGACACATTCACAATTTTGATTAAAAGGTTTAAAAATACACGAGCATCTTATGAATACATCACTTATAGGTTTCGTATGCATCAAAGTTAGTTTTATAGCTCGTGTGACCTTCACCCGCCATCATTAATTTATTGAAAAGGGTGTGTGACGCTTCCTGTAAGGCTATGCTACGCACGATAAAGCGATAAAAGCTCGCTGTCGCATAGTAAAAAAGACAGGCACGTCTCGATTTTTGTCGTTTTCTCGGGGGTGGCATGCTAGGCCCACTACCAATACCACGGAAAATTTCTTTTTTGTTGTGCTAATTCCTCATAGACGGATTAACTAAATAAAATGGACCGACGAATTTTTTAGCACATGCTCACGACTATATTCCCCGAGGGGGTAGTCAGAGATATTCTGAAACCTCAGAACATCCACGTTTCACCAGTAGTACCGAAACTCTGTCCAGTGTGACGGGGGGTGAGCCCGTCGCCACTTATAATGGACAGTGGGTACAATACCCGCCTCGAAATTGAAGCATGCAGGTTTCCTCACGATGTTTTCCTTCACCGAAAAGCCAGTGGTGTTACAAATCGTACATAAATTCCGAAAAACTTATTGGTACGAGTCGGCCTCGACGAGGATCGAACTATCGCCTCCTGCACGGCAGGCAAGGTTACTCGCCACTGGACCACCACGGCGATAAACGGGATTTTTCCCCCGGGGAATATAGTCGTGAGTACATGCTTATGCTTATGGACGGCCGGATTTCGTGTTCAGTAGTGAGTTAAAAGAGTTGTCGGTGTATACGTGGTACTGACCTATAGCGCAGATGAGTAGCTGTGTCAGAACCTGCACCAGTTCCTCTTCAGCCTCAGCGCTGCAGTCCGGCAGTAGCGCAGTTTGTAACGTGTTTAACGAAGGGATCGCTTCTACGTCTGTAACAATCGTTTTATTAAGGTTTAATTTATATTATACTAGAGTTTACCCTAAATTATATAACAAGGAAGATATAATAAGGATTCTAGGATTATAATCCTGAGCGTAGCGAGGGTTTCAAAGGTACGAGACGCAGAATAACTTTGCTGCCGAGCAAAACACAACTTTTCACCTCACTACAGCGGGGAAATAGATCGAGGAAAATGCTAGGTGCAAGAAAAAAGAGGTTATCGCAATAACATCACATAGTTATTAATGCATTTTCTATAGAAAAATATTGAATAGAAATATTCAAATTTTAAAAACTCTTTCCACGCTAGCGCATGAAATTCACTTTTGCACTCAGAATGATAAACAGAATATATCCGAGCTTGTGAGGTGAAAACGTTTTTTTGTCTCCTGGAGTGCGATTTTTGAATTTCATTCGCTGAGCTTAGCAGTTGTAAATGGTCAAAATTACTATGGAGGTATGCATCTTTCTACTGTTGATTTGATTTTCAAAAATCATACTCCAGGAGTGCAATTTTTGAAAGTCAAATCAGCTGTAGAAAGATGCATATCTCCATAGTAATTTTGACATTAACAAATGCTGAGCTCAGCGAATGAGTTACAAAAATCGCACTCCTGATCCTTGTTTGATTCTTAGCCATTGATTTATCTTTATATTCCTAACAAGAAACAACTCACCGAAACCGAGAGTCTGACCGAAGTTGTGTATAAACTCGTAGACTTGGAGTATATCCGCCATGGCCTGCCCGGGCAGCTTCAGCCCCGGTATCCTGGACAGATTGGGGAGGGACTTCTGTTCTGATAGCGTAGAGTCT
Source organism: Agonopterix heracliana (assembly GCA_963693445.1). NCBI lineage: Eukaryota > Metazoa > Arthropoda > Insecta > Lepidoptera > Depressariidae > Agonopterix > Agonopterix heracliana. Next base: position 3,860,376 of record OY856334.1, read on the forward strand.
TCTTGCGGCCGTCTGTAGAGAAAAGAACGTTATGACAAAGAATTCTTATAAGTACTACTCACTTTGGCAACACCTTGAATACTTGGCTATGATAGCCGAAGATACGAAGTAGTAGCCAGGCATCGACCTAGAACTATGGACACAGGGTCTAGTACAAAATTCTCGATAAAAGTGTCCCGAACTAACCTTATAAAAAAGTAGGTATGCATATTAATGTAAACAAACTGAAAACATTGTAATTGAAATCGTATGAAGCTAGTCACAAGGGTTAATTTTGCTTGCACCTACTTAACACCATATGCAGCTTCGACTGGAGGTGAAAATGAATATCAAACATGACAGACGTAATGGCGGACGCGATGACAGATAATCAATAAATAAAATAAAAATTAAATATTTTGTTCGTAAACTAAATGATACTTCTAAATGCTTCTAAATGTTACAATAATAGTTTGCTTACTGAAAATAGGATACACCATCTAATTTTTTCTCTTATCTTTGGTAGTTTTTACATATTTTTTACAACACGGTACGCCATCATGAACTCGCGCGTGCTCGGACGATCAAACAAAGACTGGCAGAGCCGTCAGTCTCTTTTTGAATTTTAAATTTCTTTTGGTTCGGACACTTTTGAGCGTGGACCCATCTTCCATAGTGTTCTAATTCAATGTAGCCAGGCTACCAATTCATACAAAAAGAAAAAAACTGACAAGACAAAGTAAAGTACGACCAGCAAAATTAATCCGCTTGTCAATCTTAGTTTGCGCAGAGCCGACCAAAGTCACCGTCAAAACCCGAAGTCGTTTAGGAATTGAAAATCAATCGTGCGCGATAGTCAAAGGGTGCAAAATTGGGTGCCACTAAATCTTTCTCCGCCTTGCTCTAATCCGAATAGCAGACTGTCGCTGACTGCTATTAAGCAGCGAGGGATTTTAGGCACGCAAACGGGGCCTAAAAAAAGGTCTAGTAGTTTTTGCCTACAAACAATAAAAAAAAATTTAAATACAGTGTTTTGGAATAATGGATACCGTATTGAAACCTTTTTTTACCCGACTACGCCAAGAGGACAATGTTTTTTGTACATAATGGTATCTTCAATTTACAGACACTTCTGCTACAGGTAGACTATAGTGTTGACTATTCGTACCTGAGCTCAGACAATAGTTCCATCTCTTTCCTTCTCAACTGCAGCTTCTTCTCTTTCGCCAGTAACCTGTCGAGGAGGTTCTGATGTTTTCTTCTCTCTCTGTCTTCCCATCTTCTTCTAGAATCTAATTGGCGTATGAACGTCGTGTGCTGTCGTCTCCTTTCTCTCTCCTTTTGACAACAAAACACTTAGTTAAAAAAGTTTTTTCAGAGCTTACGAGATTTTTATTAACGAATAGAAAGAGAGGGAAAGAGTCGGTAAAGTAGCCAACATCCGGAGACTTGCTTCATTACAATTCTTTACTTATAAAACAGGAGTGCGATTTTTGTTCAAATTAATGTTGTTTTTTCCATGTTTCATTGTATGTGTCCTACTTATTTATTATTTAGATTATAGTTACTTCAATTTACATCATAATAGTAGGCTAAAATTGTTATAAAAGTTGTACATTATATTATAAAATACTTTACGTCTATAGTGCCAATAATGAATGTTTGTTTATAGCTATTAAGAATTTATTGTATTATTATTTATCTACATATTTATGTTTAAGGGAGGGACAGAATAGCAGTGGCAGACGGCAACCCCGACTGTTAAACTGAGTCCTTTACCTTTTTGTCTCCATGCTATTTTTAAAACAGTGCTATATTCATTATGTTTTGTAACAGTTTTGAGAGACAAATAAATACTTTTTAATTAATTTAATTTAATTTTGAAACTCATTCGTTGAAGTCAGTATTGCTGATTTGACTTTCAAAACAGGAAGATGCATATCTCCGTAGTAATTTTAAAATTTTCTACTGCTTAGTTCAACGTATGACTTTCAAAAATCACACTCCTGTTCCACGACTGACAGACAACGCACAGCCTAAACCGCTGAAGATTGAATTATTTAATTTGGAATATACATATAAGGTCTAACAAAATTAGCTGAAACTATTTTAAGGGGATGATCAGACCATCAAACTGAACAACTTTCTCTATGGGACCAATATCGAAATCCTGAAAATAAAATCAGCTGTCCGCCTGTCTCATAAATTGGTCGAGTAGATTGGCAGTTCGATGACCTGATCCTGCTCTTTAAAATCTGTGAGCATATTTAGAAAAATCCTGTATACCTAAGATGAAAATAATGAGATTAAAGAGCAACATGCAAGATAAGCCATATACCATAACCCTGGGTATGTGCTAGATGGAATCTCCTAAATAGGCTCTCCCTTTGTAAATGTCTACTTTCTGGCACTATTAAATATCGTAATCGGCGTATTTGGCACATACCAAACTTGCCAAATACGTGTTTCCCGGCGTATAGGCAATTATGCAACCAAAACATCCCCTGTGATCCACGTTTTTATAGTGTTACTAGTGTTTTCCCGCGACTTCGTCCGCACAAATTATATACCAGATTTTAAGTCAGATCATAAGCTATCAAACAAAAAAAGTTTCATCAAAATCGGTTCAGTAGTTTTTGCGTGATATGCGAGCAAACAAACAAACTAACAATTTTGTCAATAGATGGCGCTGCACGTCATTTAAATCGCGCTATCGAATGTTATTTGATTTTATATGAAGTAAACCGCTACTTTTTTGTTCCTCATGATTTTACGGTTTTATCATAGTTAAGATTGCATTTTCACGTAGAAACGCGTGTGGGGAATTGCCATAGATGTCAACACCCACAAGTTATAGCAAAGAAGCTAACAGATAGCGATACCGTCGCTCCCGGAAATATGCTCAATACAAAAAAATGAAAATAAATGATTTCATTCATTTATTCTAAGACAACGTTCAGCGTAAATACGTTACTCATAAACTACTACAAATAAGGTTCACAATCAAATGCGAGACATAAATCGCGCAAAATAAATAATCACAGCGATTCGATATATACAGGGTCCTTCTTAATATGCTGACACTTTTTAAGGGGATAATCAGACCATCAAACTGAACAACGTTCTCTATAGGACCATCATCGAAATCACGAAAAAAAAATCTGCTGCCCCATACAAAACTGCAAATCTACTCGAGCAAAATGTATGAGACAGCAAATTTTTTTATCGCGAATTCGATATTGGTCCCATAGAGAAAGTTGTTCAGTTTGATGGTCTGAACATCTCCTTAAAAAAGTGTCAGCATTTTAAGTTGGACCCTGTATACAAGGTCCAACTAAGAACGGTCGGACCACGACCGGTCTCAAGGCTTCACATTAAGCCTGGTGGAAGATCTTCCCTTTTCAATGGAGGAACATTCCCAAGTAGCACCTCCATACGTGACATTTGTCAAATACGCCATGTGAAGTGCTACCATTACACTTACGTGTGTATGTACGTGCAGTACTGTGCTATCAAATAAGTAGAAACCGTTAATTTATTTAGTGTGGTGAAAGTTCAGAGGGTGAATTAGTCTAGACCAGTGGTTTCCAGCTAGAATGTGGTACGCTTGGGTACGTGATTATATGAATAGATATTCAGGCCCGAGAAAACGATAAACATCAGAAAGTTGTTCAGTTTGATGGTCTGAACATCTCCTTAAAAAAGTGTCAGCATTTTAAGTTGGACCCTGTATACAAGGTCCAACTAAGAACGGTCGGACCACGACCGGTCTCAAGGCTTCACACTAAGCCTGGTGGAAGATCTTCCCTTTTCAATGGAGGAACATTCCCAAGTAGCACCTCCATACGTGATATTTGTCAAATACGCCATGTGAAGTGCTACCATTACACTTACGTGTGTATGTACGTGCAGTACTGTGCTATCAAATAAGTAGAAACGGTTAATTCAGTGTGGTGAAAGTTCAGAGGGTGAATTAGTCTAGACCAGTGGTTTCCAGCTAGAATGTGGTACGCTTGGGTACGTGATTACATGAATAGATATTCAGGCCCGAGAAAACGATAAACATCAGATGAGCCTCCATCTTTGTTATTTTTCGTATGCCACAAAGCGCGTACATGAAGATTTTTGGTTTTATCGTGGATGGCATGCTAGCCGCGCAGAAAACAAGCTTCATACAAATCTTTCACCGCCGCTAGACCCGTGTTACGCCATTTTGATCCATACATTAATGGAATACGATTTTCATGCTGGACTAGTGCAGTTGCGCTCTTGTAAGAAGCTTGTATTCTAGTTGATATCTCGCTGGCTGAATACAACAACGGCACAAGTCAAAAAAGTTGATATTGATAAAAATGGCACTAGCCCCATAACTAATTAATGACGTCATGTTTCCTAAAGCCACCTTTTTTGACTAGTGCCGTTGTTGTATTCAGCCAGCCTCTATTCATATGACTTGAGGATGCTTGAAAGGGTACATGCGGCATTGATTAAGGCACACATAATTAAATTAAGGTATTTCTATAAAATAGATTTTTGTGAGATATTAGTCATAATCTATGAACTCAATGTATGGTTAGAAAGCATTTTTTTTTATTAGTTACGAAATGAATGCATTGGAATCAAAGCTCTATTTCGCATGCTTAAGGTCGATATTAATGATTACCTCGGTTATATACTTTTGCTGTGGCCATGATGTGTCGGATTCCAGTTATTTGGAAAAAGAAAAACAATTGAAATATGATAATAATGTAAAAAACACACACAATAAAAATAATTAACACAAAAACAAAGAACACAAAAAAATTATGAATAAATATAATGAATACCTGTTCTTTCAGTAATACTGCTTGTTGTCTTTTAAGTTCTCTTTCCTGAAACAAAAACATAAAATAAGTTACTTTGAAAACATACATAAATAGACATTGGCGGCCCGTTGGCTCAGTTGGTAGTGAACCTGCCTGTTGATCCGAGGGTCGCGGGTTCGAAACCGGAAAGGGGTAAACATTTGTGTGATAAATTATGAATATTTGGACCCGAGTCATTTGTGTCTATACAGGTACTTAATATTCTTACCGCTTTTAAGGGGATGATCAGACCATAAATCTAAAAGACTCTATGAAACCAAATTCGAAATCGCGGAAAAAATATGCTGTTCCATACTATACAGTAAACCTTCTCGACACATATGTATGGGACAGTAGATTTTTCAACTTTTGTCGATTTAATTTTCGTACAGCAGTCGATGAAAGCTACAAGCTCTAGCTTATTGGTCTGTGGTCTTAGAATTTTGGCAATGCTAAAATGATTGTGGCGATGGCTTGGTCATGTCTGCAAAAGAACTGACATGACAACCTATGAAGGTTACTAATTTATAAGATATTGCTAGTGGCGACGCGGTGAATAAATAGGTGGAGAAACAAATGTTGTCACAACAAACTAGGATTTGAAAAGAAAGTAAAAACAAAGTAACAAATAAAAACAGGGAAGGTAAGATCTAATCAGAAACTGTAATAATATTTTATTTGAAAACGAGCAGGTAAAATTTGTTTGTTTGTTTGTATGCAGGGGGTATTAATCTCTGGATCTACTGAACCGATTGTAAAAATTCATTCACTAATAGAAAGCTACACTATTCCTCAGTAACATAGGCTACTAGGCTAGACTAGGTTTTATTTTGATATGAAAGTTTGTGACGATGTTCGGATGTTTGTGATTCAATCATGCATAAACGGCTTAACGGATTTAGATGATATTTGGCACATAGATAGAATATGTTCTGGAGTGACCCTATGTGTGAACATAGGACCGGCCTTTGACCGGCTGTATCTCCTAAACCGACTGATAGACCATGTCAGTTTTTGTACTGTTCGCATAGCTACAGTGCATATTATTACAATAATACCTGCATATTCATGCATCATTTTTAGCTACCATACCAGACCTTTGAATGGCTTTAACTCCTAAACCGCCAGGAGTTATCCAAGCAGACCTGCATGGGTAGCATGGCAGCGTGATATAGCGCTGTCACACCTTCGCTCTTTCTATTTGCGCGCGAACGAACGAGATAAAAGACGTGATACAGCCGTATCACGTGTAACATGCTACGTCTTCTGGTCCAACTCCATCACAGAGATGCTCTACACCCTAAGAATACTGAATCAGCCTTGCAGTTGATGGTTAACAAAAGTACGCTTATCTCTTATAATAAAATTAGGATACTTAGGGCCTGTTTCACCACTTCTGGGTAAGTTCTTGTTAGCTTATAAGCTAACAAGAACTTATTCAGAAGTGGTGAAACAGGCCCTTAATAAAGTCAATGACGCAGACGAAACCTGATGTGAAAATGTTTTTAATGCCGTTTATAATTTGGGCTATAAGAGGTACGCGAGTTTGAGCTCTTTCTTGAAGTGGTATGGAAAAACTATGATAAGAACAAACCTGTTGCCTTTTCGCGTGCTCCTCCATCTTTAGTTTCTCGACCTCCTCATGCTTTCTCCTCTTAGCCTTCATTAAAGTGCGAACAACATCGAAAGCGGTACAGCAAATTATAATTAATAACAGGCGCACATGGAACAAAAAGAAAACGAAAGAAAACAATAAGTTTTTTTTAGAAAACCTGCAATTAGTAGAACTCTACAAGCATTTATTAAGTGACATTGTTATTAAACGTTGTAAGAGATTTATCTGATGCTAATGAGAAGTTTTCCGAGACTGGCGTGGCAAAAATCGATAGATGGCGTTAGTATTAGTACTCATATCATCATCATCATCACATGGATGCAAAAAATCCGATCAAATTTGACGAACATCAACTGCCTAAAAATAAAGAAGGATTTACTCTTTTCAAGTCTTTACGATCATATTGTATTATTAATAAATGTGTCTCTAAAATAGTTGGGTTTGAAAAGTTATTTAAATTTCTAACCACGCCATCTAGTTATTCCCTTAGAACTATATTTTTGTTAAGAAAACGCCACATTAAAAACAAATCATAAACACATGAGAACAAACTTAGTTCAAGAAAGATAGTAGAAAGATCTGAAATAGTAGAGTACTACTATTAGAAAAATATTTGTAGCAAAGTCTCTAACCACCCGCCTTAAAAGGGAAGTCGTGAGTTTGTGAATGATTATGAAAAGGCTTTCAGTTTTATGAATAGGTCTCATTTAAAAGGTTCTAGACTATACAAAACATACTTTGTGATACAAAATTTCAATTATTCTACATTTCAATACCATATTTCAATACCAAATAACTAGCAGGCCTTGTTAGATAAGGAGTCAGCACTATAGCATTCGTGATATCTACAATAAGAGCCAGAAATATTTTGAATTTTCATAAAAATAATATTTGCATCTAGTGCAACAACGACGCAAATGTAAGAAAGAAGAAAGTTTATTACATACGAGTAACACTCAAAAGTTCAGTGCCAAAATAACAAAATATAGTGCAAAATAACAGTTGGAAAAACATCACAAAGAAAAAAAATCTATTATGTCGTTGTTGCACCGGATAATTATGATAATTATGACGAAATGAACTTTGTACGTTTTTATACAAACTGTAAATTATTTTGGCGTATATGATATGTTGGCTTCATGCTAGAAAATTAATACTCCAACTAGGTAATAAAGAGAGATAAAAAATCATAATAATGTAATACCAAAACCAAGATAAATACCAATGTTTTTAAATACAATATTCCTGTAAGTGCATTTGTTTAAATATTTATAGTGTACAGTTAAGGAAATTAGCACAAAATGAACACCAGAAGTTTCGTTAGTGAAATAATGACCCGAAAGTTAGTATTTTAGATGTTTTTCATAAATTGCCATCACGTACCAAGTATTCCTTGTTTTGTGGATGAACAGATATCGATAATGCTCCGTCTTTACCTACACTAAACGTCCCTTTGCTTATTTTTTTAGTTATAATATCTGTTAGAATATTATCGTCATCTTCGCTTAGGTCTATGACTTCTTTTAATACCGATGTCTGATTGTCTTTCGGTATTAACATAAGGTTTTGGGTCATGAACTCGTTTTTAGCGTTCAAATATTTTTGCTCCAATGCTTTTGGATCCTCAGTCTTTTTGTCAGCTTGAAGCTTCGACCAATCGCAACCGTTTATGAATTCGGTTATTCTAGAATACGATTCTATTAGTTTTTCTAGATTATTCTCTTTGTCTTTCGACTTTTTTCCCGATTTCAATAACGAGAAATCGAATTGCTTTTCGCTCTTAGGACGTTTAGGTAAATCGAAAGCGGCTTTTTCGGCAAAATCTTTCATTTTGTCTAGGGCGTTGTATTCTTCTATTTCTTTCCAACCAGATTGGTCAAAATTTATAGTTTTTATTGGAGAATTTTGGTTATCTTTCGGCCCGCTAACTGGTATAAGTGACAAGCTTATTGGTGGCATAGTTCGATCCCTTTGCGCTTTGGCGGGGCCCATGACAATATCTGGTATCTTCCATTCTTTGGTATCGATACCAGATTTCGGTATAGACGGCAGTGGCTCGATGGTGAGCTGCGTTCGATTCTTGTTGATATGCTGTTTTGAATTTTCACTATTGTTAATTTTGTTGGTATCGGTATCTTTATTATCAATTGGATTTTTGACAACATTGTCAATGTCTATTTTATTTAGTGTTATTCTCGTTACCCAAGGGATAGTGACTACATAAATACATACAAAAGTATATATTAAATACAATATGTTTAAACACACAGCGTAACTACTAACTAAAAAGCTAAGAGTTCCAAATGCTGACTACGAATAAAAAAAAGCAAAAAGTTACCGTAAAAATTTGCAGAAAATTTTCCTAAGGATCTTTTTGCTTTTGAAAAAAAAAAAGGAATCTACGGATGTGAGCACAATGTTGCCAAGCGTCAAATTGATAATAAAAATAATAAATCAAACACAAGCACATGGTTTTATAGACAAATAAATAAATATTTTCCCATATTAGAAGAAACTTCTTAATATTATTGCTTCTATACAATTAAGGATTTATTGCAAACGGAATCTCAATATAATTTCTGGTATCATTCGTTATTTGGTATCGATACCAGATTTCTATGAACTTTAAATTGTAGTCTACTTAATTGTTTATTTAGTTATAATAAATTCAGCACTAGTATAATAATATTCTTCGAATATGGGAAACGATCTAAATAAAGACAAAATAAACTACAATAATATAGTAAAAATTCCCTTCAGTTAATCCCCCACTATCCACAATTTAGCAATAATTGTCGGTACTATTTATCTCACTTTTGTTTCTACCACTTTCTATCATCATCATTGATTTAATTAATCATAAAGGATAGCACTCCTCCTTACAAGCATTGATACAAGAAAATTGACGTTCGTCTCCGTCGTCGATATTTCCAATTTTACGTGTGTCCCTTTCTATTCCAATGACGTCACAAAACGACATGAAAGACAATTGAGTGACGTCATGCCAAGACACACATTAGAAAGGGACAAAGTAAACATCACTAAAACAACTACGGAGAAGAACGATCATTACCGACCACTAAGGAGTATTATCATGTTTCACCGCTTGTTAGGCAGTCTGTGCTCCACTATTGAGGATTCCAAACTTCTTGATCATAATATAAGAACTAGATGCAGTCTCATATACAGTCTTAGCTAATGTTGGTCAGATATGACATGTTTACTGTCGAAGAGGTGAGATGTAGCGATACTAGGACAAAAGTGCTCTCAGATATTGGTTTAATGGCACTAATGACTCTAATTTTCATTTAGATAGATATATTTATCAAACTACTGATAAACTTACACATATTTAAAACTAAAATAAGGTATTTCAGCTTCAACATTTAAAGTCTTAAATAAAGTTTCAAATAAAAGTGAGTTAAATAGTTTACGAAAATCACAATTAATTAACCCCAACATATAACCCAAAACATACTCGATTCCATTACAAATGTCTTAATATGCAAACAAAAATTAACCTCAAAATATGTACCTAAGTATACCTATTTCTTCTATGTAGTTACAATAAAATATAATCAATGCCGTGTCGCTCCGGTTTAGTATAGACCACCCCAATTCTTCTGATGGGTGTCGTAAGGGATAAAAAAATGTTTTTTTTTTATTGTTGTGACCAGTTGACCACTAACTTGTTAAGCCCGAGTGGTGAAATATGGCCCTCTTCCTCAACCATTATTCCTAAGAAGAGGCGTTTGCTGTGCTTTGGGATTCTACATAATATATCTTTAAAGACGTCGAACCAAGGTTCAGGACGTCGGCGACCGAATAGCTCGCTTAAAGAGGCGGTGGGCAGGACACGTAGCTAAACGAAATGATAACAGGTGGAGCAAAGCCTTAACAGAGTGGTGGCCGAGATTAGGCAAAAGAGAAGTGAGTCGTCCGGCAGCCAGGTGGGTTCACGACATCTCGAAAAGTATCGGCAAAACCTGGATGCGACTGGCACAGGCCCGAGAAAAATGACAAAATAGGAAGGAGGCTTATGCCCTGCAGTGGGTAGATACGGGCTGAAAATTATGAAATCGTTTATGTATATTACATAATTCCGTTTTGTTTACATCTCAAGACATTTTCAATGGAACAGAGTATAGTAAAGAAAAGATATTTAGCAAAGTAAACTTACCTCCAACAGCTGTTGACTCCGCGCCTCTTTCTCCCGTTTCGCCATCTCAGCTTTCTCGGTTCTCTCCAACTCCCTGACTAGGCGGGCCTGGAAGGGATACTGTTTTGTATAAGTTAGATATTCTGTTTATAATTGGTTTGGTTTCTGCCTAATGCCTATAAAATCTGTGAGCGTGATGATATTTCAAATTAAACGAGTGCAATACGTTTTTACGCATCCTGCTCGCACATACAGTCAGTAGTACGGCGCCAAAGATCTTTAACAATATACCGAAAACTATACGGAACTGCAACACCATAAGTGAGTTTAAGAGAGCTTTATTTGGGTTGTTAATAAACAAAGCCTACTTAACTATTCTCTAAATGAATTTTTATCTGACACAGTTTTGTAACATATTTATTAATTTATTATTAACATGTCCGAATTACTTGTATGTCTTATAGGTATACTGTATCGTTCAATGTATAATTCATTGATTGAGATATTGTAATTGTTGTTGTAATGATAACTTTAATTTAATTATTTGAATGTTTTGTTAAATGTATTTTTATTTGTGTTGTTTAATTTAGAAATTTTTCTACGTTTATTTAATCTGGACATTAATTTTGTAATAATTGGTTATGTTATGATTGTTTGATATATTGTAAATTGAATGTGATAAGTACCTAAGTCATTAAGGTCTTTCTCTACTTATATTGTTATGCCCTGACGGGGTGCTACATTGTAAAAACTTTTAACATCCTGTACGATTACTTTATTACTATGTACATTATAATTTAGCAATGCAATAAATTATCTGAATCTGGATCTGAGTACTAACGGTAGACATCTTAGTTTAACCTTTGGTAAGGATGGAAACTGGACGGGATTCGTAAACCTACGTTGTTCGTCTGTCTTAGCTTTAAAGGCCTGTATCTATTCAACCGTTATAGGTAGCGAGTGGAAATTTTTACAGAATGTGTTATTATTTTGGATTTACTAATAAATCCTATCTCAGGTGTCAGACACAGCACGATAAGAGTACTTGTTTAAAATGCGGGTATACATTAAGGAAAATACCATGAAACTTGGAAGTCTAACTATACAAGGTTGTAACAAAACCCGCAAAGCTGTGATTAAAGTGTAGCTTTCTCTTACCTACTCTATGAAGATAGAATGGGATAGGAACACAGCTAAGTCTGGCGCCCGCCTTTGTCATTTTACACGTATCCGGTGCAAAGTGGGTAGAGGTAACAAGTTTGTCAAAAATGTGTTTCTCATCTCATAATATACCTAACAAACTTCTAAAGTATCTACCGCTACATGAAATTCTCAAAAAAAAAAGTAGTGGAATTATGTCATTGTTGCACCAGCCAGATGCATGAAAGACATTTTTACACCGCGGCGCCCCACAAGCGCTATAGAAACATTTCTTGATAAGTTCGGCAGTAAGAATAGTAAATATGATACTAAGTTGGTCATTACAGTCGAGACTGGATTGGAGCACGAGCCGCAGGCGAGGGCTGTAAACGAGCCGAGACTGTAATGAGCAATGCTCACGCAATTCATAAGTCGTTTTTCAACACATTTTCGACGAAAAAATGAAAAAACCAACGGGGTTTTAAAATTTGACGCCTAATGCCAGTCATTTACTTAAAAAAATATGATAATTAATGGTACTCATTTTTACACCGCGGCGCCACTAGCGAACTAGAAACATTTTGTATTACTGGACAGTTCGCTTTGGTTTGGGCAAGGAAACATTAAATGTTTGTTCAATTTGTAAGTTTTTCATTAACTTTCTGTTGTCTTTCAAGTACTAACTCGTATTAATTATTTAGTCTTAGATGTAACAGAATAATAATGAAGGTATCCTTACTACCTGATCCCTGTTCCTGGCACTGGCGTCTCGCCTGGCGTCCCTCGCTGCCTGCTGGCGGCGCGCTAGTTCTATGCGCCGGTCGACAGGGGGCGGGGTCGGTCGGGGACCGGTCAGTGCCGCTAGGGCACGCGCTTCTTCTAATCTGCAATTAAACATTACCATTTTAATCTTCGATCAACAATATACAACTAGATAACGGGTCGCATACAAAATCTAAGAGAAATTCTGTCCTCGTGAACATACAACATTTTTTGTTAACGAACCGAGAAAACAGTCCGAATACATTATAATTTCGACCTCAAAGCAACCATAATTCATAGTAATTTAAAAAAGGAACACTGCGGCATTGCGAGACGTGCTTACGTTGGCTTTGTTCGAACGCAACTAATTCAAAATAAGACCTCACTCCAATAGTGAGGCGTTATTTGCCGGGACATGTTTTGAGCGCTGACGCGTTATCTAGTTGGATATTGTTGATCGAAGATTTTAATGATCCGAAGAACTGACAACCGATGGGGAGTCACGGACTTGAAAAAAAAGACGGACGTAATGACACTAAAAAGATGTGAAGCATGCAAGGTACAGTCAAGAGCACATCAACCTTGACAATCGAAGTGCGATATTGTGTCTTAATACGAACGCCATAAGAACAGTACGAAGTCCAAGGTGTCTAGCTCGACGTGCTCTTGACTGTACTACACATTCGTTTGTTCTACAAGGGACCTACACTCACACAGAAGCACCAGTTCTAGGCGCAGGTCCTACAACCCGCCACTATTTTGTACCGCGCGACAGTGGGTCAGCACGCACACAAATATAAATGGGTGCTTCACTCGTGATTAGACGAGATTACGTCCGTCTTTTTTTCAGGTCCGTGTGGGGAGAGAGTTGAGACCACGAACTGGCAGATGTAGTGGGACGCCCTCCGGTCCGCTGGACCGACTACCTAAAAAAGGTAGCGGGGAGCGACTGGATGAGGAAGGCCGAGGACAGAATTTTGTGGCGCGCCTTGGGAGAGGCCTATGTTCAGCAGTGGACTATGATAGGCTAATAATGATGATTTTTATAACGTCCCTTAAAACAGGCATTATTGGGTATTTCGAAGCATGTATTGTATAGTCTGTAGTCGTGTCATGAATGTTTGAGGAACTAATCATTTTAGTATGGTGGTGTTGCCAGGTTATTCTTGATTTTGACGTTCTTGCGTGGAGACAGCGACCTCATTTTTTTGCCAAGATTTTATAGACAGACTGTACCCACTGTCCATTATAAGTGGCGACGGGCTCACCCCCCGTCAAACTGTAGAGTTTCGGTACTACTGTTGAAACGTGGATGTTCTGAGATGACCTAGTGCTTACCTCTTAGTGATCTCGGCCTCGTTAAGTACTTTAGGCTCTGAGCCGAGCACATTGGGCTGTAGGTACTCGCCAAGGACTACACGTGCGCTGAAGCTGAAGTTGTCTCCCGATAGCGGCGTGCACGGGTTCGCGTCCAGAAACTGTGTGACAAAACAAATATGTTTGCAATATGTTTATTTATCAATCTAAATTAAATCACATCCGTGTACCGTCACACTGGCGAGCGAGGCGTGTGGTTCGGGCGGCGTGTGTGTACGTCACCTCCCCCTTTATGTTGCAGTTGTGAGACAACTCAACTAGACATTACATCACAACTCACCGCATTCAGCTCCGGCGCTGACTTGATCTCGAGCGAGGCGTGTGGTTCGGGCGGCGTGTACGTCACCTCCCCCTTTATGTTGCAGTTGTGTGACAACTCAACTAGACATTACGTCAGAACTCACCACATTCAGCTCCGGCGCTGACTTGATCTCGAGCGAGGCGTGTGGTTCGGGCGGCGTGTACGTCACCTCACCCTTTATGTTGCAGTTGTGAGACAACTCAACTAGACATTACGTCAGAACTCACCGCATTCAGCTCCTGCGCGGACTCGATCTCGAGCGAGGCGTGTACGTCACCTCCCCCTTTATGTTGCAGTTGTGAGACAACTCAACTAGACATTACGTCAGAACTCACCGCATTCAGCTCCGGCGCTGACTTGATCTCTAGCGAGGCGTGTGGTTCGGGCGGCGTGTACGTCACCTCACCCTTTATGTTGCAGTTGTGAGACAACTCAACTAGACATTATGTCAGAACTCACCGCATTCAGCTCCGGCGCGGACTTGATCTCGAGCGAGGCGTGTGGTTCGGGCGGCGTGTACGTCACCTCACCCTTTATGTTGCAGTTGTGAGACAACTCAACTAGACATTATGTCAGAACTCACCGCATTCAGCTCCGGCGCGGACTTGATCTCGAGCGAGGCGTGTGGTTCGGGCGGCGTGTACGTCACCTCACCCTTTATGTTGCAGTTGCGAGAGAGACCCTTTATTGCTGTTATTCTTTTCCAACCTGTTGTACAATAAGATATTTTAGTTGTCACGGCACAGAATAGATGATAGGTATAATTTATTTACTCTATGATAATAGTCACTGTAACAAGAAGTTTCAAATACCTACAGAGATGTAGATTGCATTACAAACATCTATTTGAAGCCAGAATCTATGACCTTTATGACGTCACTGATGTTTCCCGTCTCATTTCCTCAGATGACATGACTTTAGAATGACCTTGAGATTGACAATTCCATGTAAAGAGGAAATGAGGTGGGAGACATCAGTGACGTCATAAAGGTCATAAATTCTGGCTTCAAAAAGTTGTTTGTAGTGCAATCTCCATCTCTGTAGGTATTTTAAACTTCTTGCACTGTAAGAACACAAGGCAATACAATCTCAAGAGTATTGAAACCTTTTTTACAATTCCAGCAATACAATCCAATTCCTATATTATAGCTCACTTAGGGTTCAATCAGTTGATAAGAGCTTACCCAGCGCTAAAGTGAAGTGTTCTAACGAAGGTAAATCATACAACGCAAAAGAAAAGTGTTCGAACGCAGGTAAATCTTATCCAGGGCTAAAGTGAAGTGTTCTAAAGCACGTAAATCTTACCCTTAGCTAAACTGAAGTGTTCGAACGAAGATAAATCTTAAACAGCTTAGAAATAAAACACGTTAATCTAACCCACCGCTAAACTGCAGTCTTCTAACACAGGTACATCTTACCCAGCTTAAAAATAAAACACGTTAATCTTACCCACCGCTAAACTGCAGTCTTCTAACACAGGTACATCTTACCCAGCTTAAAAATAAAACACGTTAATCTTACCCACCGCTAAACTGCAGTCTTCTAACAAAGGTACATCTTACCCAGCTTAAAAATAAAACACGTTACGTTAACCTTGCCTACCGCTAAAGTGAAGTGTTCTAGCGCAGGTAAATCTCACCTAGAGCTAAAGGCAGTCTCAGCTGAGTGTCGTGAGGGCCACGGCCGGTCTCGCTGGTGTCGGAGTCTGAAGGACAACTGTCCGACGGACATTCGGAGTCCGTGCTGGCAGTCTCGCCTAGCAACGCCTTCAGTTTTTCCTAGAATAATAAAATACTGTTATTGGTATTCATGGACACGTGGAATACAGACCGATGATCGTAAACTAACACTATTGTGTTATTGTCCACGTCGTTGATAGCCGGCCGTAAATCGCGTTACTAGCATTGCCGTAAATCGTAAACTTACAGGCGGCCTACCAATAAAGGTGGCTTGAAACTTATCTGACAGCAAGTTGATAACTAACTTGCTCTAGCTTTAATACTGTAAAGTACGAATTTTTTAAAATTAAATAGAGTGTATGTATAACTGTTTACAACAGTAGTTTGTAACAGTAATAAGAGACAAATAAATACTTAACAATTTAATTTTATTTACATTACCTTAACTTAAGTATTTATATTGTAACATTTATTAAGTCGTGTTATGTTTAAGAGTTTCTGGCCGCATCTTTTCTACAGCCAAAACGCGTTCCGAACGGTAGTAACTTCAAATCAAGATTCGTTAATAAGTGGGCTTCTATTTCTATATTCAAGAAACTATTTTAACTTTGACTTTGCTCACCAATCCGTACTGGACCCCATGTAGTAGAGCATGTCCCACTCCCCCTTCACACCGGCCTTATAAACCCGTATAAGGCCTTTATTGTGTCTTGCAGTGGGACGTCTACAGACTGGTGATGTTAACACTTACCAAGTCAGTTTCGCCCAGCAACTGTTGCGCCAGCGCCGGCCTGAGCCCTAAAGCTCGGCTCTGGGCGAGTAGAGAGGCCACTGTGTTCTTCTTCGGCTTGCTGACTCCTCGGCCTAGGTTGCGAGGTCGGCCTTCCCGCGTCGGCCAGCCGGACACGGCTGTTATGAAGACAAGTGAGGTATTAGGGGAAGTGAAAACGATTTTGGCCAAACCTCCCCTGCTGAGTAGGTATACAATGCGGGGCCAATTTAGGGAATGTGTAAAATAAGTGGTCAAGGGTACATACATTTTCTAGGAAATGTAACCCAGCGCTAAAGTATTCTAAAGAAGGTAAATCTTACCCAGCGCTAGAGTAAAGTTTTCTAAAGAAGGTAAATCTTTCCCAGCGCTTAAGAGGATAGGCGGGCTGAAATGCTAATTTTGAGAATAGGTCACTTTTCCAACCGTATACATATTTGTCCAATCCGCCCCACCAATACACACTACCGACTAGAGTGCGAAAGAGACAACTGCAACTAGGACCGATTTTATCTACATAAAATCGACGAAAACAGCATTTCGTCACATTTCGTATTCCCCTGTTTTCTCCTCCAAAACTAAACCGATTTTAATAATTCTTTCAAGAATAATATAAGAAAGACTTTGGCTATGTCTGTACGTTTTGCTTTTTTTTGTTTATATTCGTCAAATTTGTTTGCTGGATGTCTGAAAACGGGTGGTAAAATTGGTCATTTTCGAAGGTCCCTAGTTCTTACAGTAACTAATAAATGCAAAAAAGCGAAACATAGGGACATGGCAGAGGTGACATAGATTGTATTGTAAAAAAATATTTGCTCTAGTGTTATTATCCAGGGAGAAAACAAGGGAATACGTTTGTATGGAGAAAACTGTACTCGTCTATCCTCTTAAGTGTTCTAAATCAGGTAAATCTTACCCTCAAGTTTTATTTGCTAGTTATTCAAATGCAATAGCGTAGAATGCGTTGATTAGACACAGCTAGAATGTGAGTTTAATGTTATTCCTAGATAGTGTGGCTACGTCAAGTTAGATCATTACTACACAAGCATTGAACCAAGCTATCGGATAATAGAATATAATAAGTCATCATCATCATCATCATCATCAGCCTATCATCGTCCACTGCTGGACATAGGCCTCTCCCAAGGCGCGCCACAAAACTCTGTCCTCGGCCTTCCTCATCCAGTCGCTCCCCGCTACTTGTTGTAGGTCGTCTGTCCAGCGGGCAGCAGGGCGTCCCACACTACGCCTACCAGTTCGCGGTCTCCACTCTAGAACTCTGACACCCCATCGGTTGTCAGTTCTTCGACAGATATGACCAGCCCATTGCCACTTCAGCTTGCTCGTTTTCTGAGCTATGTCAGTCAGAATATAATAAGTAAGTATAATTGATTGATTGAATAGAAGACAACTTACATTCGCTGTCCTCACTGCCGCTTGACTTAGGTCGCGGGGAGTCCCCCGCGGCGGTGTTCAGTTCTGGCGCCACCCGACGAGGTTTGGCACCGGGCTTTCTTCGTGCTGTCGATGATAATAAATTACATCTATACATTTATAATAAAATTGTAACAGAAGTGTGTCTGTACATTGAAGATATTTACAAAAAAAAAGATTTTGATATGGATTTTAGGTGTCCCATACTCCAAATCAACCTTATTTTAGAAATTTTCTGTCTGTTTGTTTGTTTGTGCGAGAATCACGCAGAAACTACTGAACCGATCTTTATGAAACTTTTTTTGTTTGATAGCTTATGAGCATAGC
Organism: Agonopterix heracliana; assembly: GCA_963693445.1. NCBI lineage: Eukaryota > Metazoa > Arthropoda > Insecta > Lepidoptera > Depressariidae > Agonopterix > Agonopterix heracliana. The sequence goes on from OY856334.1 coordinate 3,878,762, forward strand.
ATAGCATATGCTCTCGACTATATTCCCCGAGGGGGTAGTCAGAGATATTCTGAAACCTCAGAACATCCACGTTTCACCAGTAGTACCGAAAGTCTGTCCAGTGTGACGGAGGGTGATCCCGTCGCCACTTATAAATAATGGACAGTGGGTACAATACACACCTCGAAATTGAGGCATGCAGGTTTCCTCACGATGTTTTCCTTCACCGAAAAGCCAGTGGTGTAACAAATCGTACATAAATTCCGAAAAACTCATTGGTACGAGTCGGCTTGGACGGGATCGAACCATCGCCTCCTGCACGGCAGGCAAGGTTACTCGCCACTGGACCACCACGGATTAGCTTATGATCTGACTTAAAAACCTGGTATAATAATTTGTGCGGACGAAGTCGCGGGTTAACTCTAGTTTATAATAAATTTGTAAACTTGGCGTGGACATTGAAGATATTAGCAATTTTAGGATACGTAATGGAAAGCATTGAAATCATTTTAAGAATTTTTGTCTTTTTGATTATACTTACATATCCTATCGTTGCCGACGGCATTCAGTGAACTACTGAGTGAAGTCAGCCGGGAGAGAGCGTCGGAAGCTTGCGAACTCGCTGTAACAAAATAAGAAATTAATTTGGAAAAATAGATTTATACAGGGTCCAACTTTATATGCTGACACTTTTTAAGGGGATGGTCAGACCATCAAACTGAACAACTTTCTCTATGGGACCAACATCGAAATCGTGAAAAAAAATCAGCTGTCCCATACATTTGGCTCGAGTAGGTTTGCAGATTTGTATGGAGGGGCTGTTTTTTTTTTCGGGATTTCGATGTTGGTGCCATAGAGAAAGTTGTTCAGTTTGATGATCTGATCATCCCCTTAAAAAAGTGTCAGCATATTAAGAAGGACCCTATATATGCTCACGACTATATTCCCCGAGGGGGTAGTCAGAGATATTCTGAAACCTCAGAACATTTCAAAAATAGATAATAAATAAATAATAAATAAATAACGCTCACAGGCACATACATTGTAATGATCCCAAACTAAGCACTAAAGGCTTTTATTATGGAAACCATACAACAACGACACGAACTTATAACATCCATGACCGAACCGGGATTCGAACCCAGGACCCTGGTTTGGCAGTCCGGCGTGGTAACCATTACACCAACCGGGTCGTCATCATCATACTATAAATGGTTATGTGTGAAGTAGGTGATGGCTACTATCATGTTGATCGCAGCGCACGCTTTGGCAGTAATTTGCACTTCTTCCACCAAAAGCTGTATCGAATCGGTCAAATCTCTCCCAATGCAAATACACACTCAACGTGAAAGTTCCAAAAACTACCAACAAAAAATTTGGCCTGGATGTTTCTATTGGCATCTAAGTGCTCACTTAAAAAGGGTTTTTCGCATTTCAACCCCCAAAGGATAATAATTGGAGGATTTATAAATTGATTGATTGAAAGGTTTGTAAACAGGGATGAAAGTTTGTATGAGAATTTCGTAGTAAAGAACGGTCATTCCAGTTAGTTCCGCAGTGTCTCAAAACGAAAGTCTTCGAACAGTGTGTGTTGACATATGATACAGAACGATCACGTCGTTCACTCAAGGCCTCATAAGGCTAAAAGTCACCGAAAGGTTAATGGAGAGGGTTATGCTCGGAGTTTCCCTGCAAGATTGAATCAGAAATAAACCGACGACCTGATGAGGGCGGCGGGAACCAGTTGGATGAAGGCAGCGCAGGACCGGTCGTTGTGGCGATCCTTGGGGGAGGCCTATGTCCAGCGGACGTCCATCGGCTGAGATGATTCCAGCTAGTTATACCGTCAACCAGAATCTGTTCACCTAACTATAGTAAGATATACTCACGCTGTGTAGGTTTGAGTGATAGATTGAGAGGCGCGTCGTCATCGAGGAAGGACTGCACTCCGAGGTCCAGAGGCGAGTCCTTGTGCTTAGGTTCAACCCTGAACGTTCTGGCTATAGTTAGATATACTCACGCGGTGTAGGTTTGAGTGATAGATTGAGAGGCGCGTCGTCATCGAGGCCGGACTGCACTCCGAGGTCCAGAGGCGAGTCCTTGTGCTTAGGTTCAACCCTGAACGTTCTGGCTATAGTTAGATATACTCACGCGGTGTAGGTTTGAGTGATAGATTGAGAGGCGCGTCGTCATCGAGGCCGGACTGCACTCCGAGGTCCAGAGGCGAGTCCTTGTGCTTAGGTTCAACCCTGAACGTTCTGACTATAGTTAGATATACTCACGCGGTGTAGGTTTGAGTGATAGATTGAGAGGCGCGTCCTCATCGAGGCCGGACTGCACTCCGAGGTCCAGAGGCGAGTCCTTGTGCTTAGGTTCAACCCTGAACGTTCTGGCTATAGTTAGATATACTCACGCGGTGTAGGTTTGAGTGATAGATTGAGAGGCGCGTCCTCATCGAGGCCGGACTTCACTCCGAGGTCCAGAGGCGAGTCCTTGTGCTTAGGTTCAACCCTGAACGTTCTGGCTATAGTTAGATATACTCACGCGGTGTAGGTTTGAGTGATAGATTGAGAGGCGCGTCGTCATCGAGGCCGGACTGCACTCCGAGGTCCAGAGGCGAGTCCTTGTGCTTAGGTTCAACCCTGAACGTTCTGACTATAGTTAGATATACTCACGCGGTGTAGGTTTGAGTGATAGATTGAGAGGCGCGTCCTCATCGAGGCCGGACTGCACTCCGAGGTCCAGAGGCGAGTCCTTGTGCTTAGGTTCAACCCTGAACGTTCTGGCTATAGTTAGATATACTCACGCGGTGTAGGTTTGAGTGATAGATTGAGAGGCGCGTCCTCATCGAGGCCGGACTTCACTCCGAGGTCCAGAGGCGAGTCCTCCGCGCTTGTGTTATTTGACTTTGTGCTTAGGTTCAACCCTGAATCTGTTCGAGAAAGAAAACAATCAATTTACAGAAATATACATAAAACTCGAAGGGAATATACAAGGTGTTACAAAAATACAAATAAACATTTAAGGGCGTGGCTTAGACCATCAAACTGAACAACTTTCACTATGGGATCAATATCGAAAACGCAAAAAAAAAATGATGTTCCATACTCTACAAATCGTATAGAGCTAAAATTAAATGTGTATGGGATATCAGATTTTTTTTCGCAATTTCGATGTTGGTCCCATAGAGAAAGTTGTTCAGTTTGACGGTCTAAAATATGTATTTTTACTTATGAAACACCTTGTAGAGGGAAAGAGACAGTTATCTAGCACAGTTTGAAAGAAAAGTTTGATGTCGAGTCGCATCAGGAACTCAAGACACTTGCAGAGGAGAGACGGGATCGGCGAATACTCCGCCGATAAAAGTGTAGTTCTGAATATAACGGGGTTGATAGAAACTTCGATACAACTACCATCCGCTGAAGGTTGCAATTATAAAAAAGTTGGGCATTTTTCATGGATTCAGGCTTCGATCAACAATATCCAACTAGATAACGCGTCAGCGCTCAAAACATGTCCCGGCAAATAACGCCTCACTATTGGAGTGAGGTCTTATTTTGAATTAGTTGCGTTCGAACAAAGCCAACGTAAGCACGTCTCGCAATGCCGCAGTGTTCCTTTTTAAAATTACTAGGAATTATGGTTGCTTTGAGGTCGAAATTATAATGTGTTCGGACTGTTTTCTCGGTTCGTTAACAAAAAATGTTGTATATTCACGAGGACAGAATTTCTCTTTGATTTTGTATGCGACCCGTTATCTAGTTGTATATTGTTGATCGAAGGATTCAGGACAGTATTTTTCAATGAATGCTAAAGCAAAAGAGGCTTTTCTGTTTGAAATTTTTGATCTCGAATTCGATTTCAGAGTATAAGCCAGTGAAACTTTGTAGCAAGTTTCTCTAGTATGAAAAAGGAACGGGAAATAGTCCACCACGTGGCGCGGGAACATTGCCGATTGGTAGGTCAGTACTTTCCAACCTCAAGAGGTCTCTAACTGGGTCTGAAATAGGTATTTTCAAGCAGGTCTCATCTAGTTACGAAATAGAACCTTACTGTAATATAAATAGAACTTATTTACCTGCATTAGCAGTGCCAGCCAGTTGTCTCTCCAAAGCTGCGAGACTGACGCCACTTTGACTTGCTATCGTTTGTAACAATTCACGGGATATACCTGTAGAGAAGGAAAAACAATCATGTGTTTATAAGAATAGATAATAGAATACGTTGACAGGAGAGAGCCCGTCCATTGACATGCCTTCTTATGAGTCAAATACAAATATCTTTATTAACAAAAAGAACAAATCAGTACACATGATACAATGGACCCCGCATGCGGCAAGCCAGAATCATCGTGTCAGTCACGTTGCAGGGTTTGCCCCGAACACAATGTCTTTCGCGTGGTGTTCGCGCGGTTCGCGTTTCAGCCTGCCACGAGGCTCCACAATCCTTCTCAGTTGTGTTCTTACTCAAAAACAATCCTCGAGATTGGATAGACCATAAAGTTATTATACCTTACCTCTATGGGATAAATACTCCCTCAAACCACTTTACACTGTCGGAAATGCGGCGCTAACGCACAAGCAAGAAGTCCATTAATTATAAATAAATAAAAAATGCCTTATTATGTGGATAATGGTTGTAGATGTGAATGGTTGAAGATAACTATCTTACCGGCGTAATCGGAGAGGTTTGGCGGCGGTGTGCCGGACATTGAGTTGTGAGCGTGCCGGTCCGGCTTGTTCGGCAGCCGGATCACTTCCACCGACGACCGCGAGTTACCGAACTCGTCCTGAGAAAGAAAGACGATTTTTTTAACTCGGGTTGTTACTTTAAAAATAGTATCGTATGTGCTATCCAGAACATATTCTAGCTGTGCAATTTTTATCTAAATACCTGACTGAGTCACAAAGGATCGGACCTGAAGAAAAGACGGACGTAATCTCGTCTAATCACGAGTGAAGCACCCAATTTATATTTGTGTGCGTGCTGACGAACTGTCACGCGGTACATAATGGTGGCGGGTTGTAGGACCTGCGCCTAGAGCTAGTGCATCTGTGTGAGTGTAGGTCCCTTGTAGAACAAACGAAAATGTTGGACCTTGCATGCTTCACATCTTTTTAGTGTCACATTACGCCCGTCTTTTTTTCAGGTTCGTGCACAAACATTCACATTTATAATATTACAGTAGGATACGATTTATGGTCTCTTTTCCTTTGCTGCGTTTCTGCAAATATCGAGTTGGTTTTTGTATTATCGTAATATCCTACGAATAAGAAAGTATAGAAGTGTAAATCAAGCTCAAAAAGTGGCACCAAAAAACTGTACCGTGTGCTAAATTTTTTCTCTGTACCTTGCCGCCAAAACTCATACAACATGTAATTTTTCATTAGGTGCCAAAAATTATGTGGATTATGTTTAGAGTTACTCTTCTATAGTTATTCTTATTCGTAGGTAATATCAGACCATTCGACAGTACAACTAGAATAAGGTGCAAGACAACGCGAACAAATTATACTCTGTTCAGGAATTAGAGCGACAAAATGTAAACAACGATGATACCAGTGTAGAAAATACTATCTCGCAACGGTAGAAAACTTATCTCTGGAATGAATAACAGTAAAATATCTATTCTACTCGCAAAGGATTACGACAAATGATATGTTAATTTTGTATGGAAAATAATCAAAAAATACGCAACTTATAATTTATTTTAGATTAAAAGAAAGCTAGACTGTAAAAATTATATTTCGTGGTCTGGCAACAATCAGATATTTTAGACCTTTGGTTCGTTTTATCAAAGTGCTTAAAGAAAAATATTTTTTATTGTACACATTCACGTAAACGCGTCTCTTGATTGTTTAATGCCTTCGTCTGAGTCCGTACGCTATGCGCGGATGCTACGCATAGCACAAAAAACCCACACAGACAAAGCAGCGGACTACATAACATAATTTATAAATTTCATTCAAATTGTCACTATTGTTTTTATTATTTATAGATAGACAGTAAATGTTTAATGTCAACGCAATTTATTAGAGGCGTTTTACCTACCAATAAAACGCTTATTAAACATACTTACCTTATTCGAAACCCAATAAAACATGAGAATAGCATCATCCGTTTCCGCTTAACTTAGGTCGTGCGTATCCGGTCCGTCTACTATTGCTGTCTCTTTCACTCCCTACCCCACCGGCGTTTCCCACCACTGCGAGTCGATTTCTAATGAAGTCGATTTTTGCTCGTCATTGGACTCGAATGTTTTGTCCACCAGGCAGTGGATTAAAAGTATTGGGTTTCGAATAAGGTAAGTATGTTTAATAAGCGTTTTATTGGTAGGTAAAACGCCTCTATTAAACCTAACTGTACCGTTATTCGAAACCCAATAAAACATGAGAAGTGTTTGTTATCGCCTGGTGGTGGGAAAAGGATGCCAATGTGATATAATAGGTAAAACCACATACTGGGTAGGTATAATAACCATATTTAGGGCTAGAATATAGCTGAATAGGTACTTTAACAATAGTAAAGTAACAGTGGGTTTTAAGAAAATAGGTGAATTTATTCTAATTTAGAGAATAAATAGTCAGGTGATCGTTAACTAATAAAGTTTAATACAAAAATATCTGACTACAATATTAGTGTCAATACAAAAACAATCATGTGAAAGAGGCATTATTACTCTTATGTAATTTAACTCAGGCAATGAATTAACCATCGATTGGTGATCATTAAATCAACATCAAACAACACAGTAGCTTGATAAAGAACAGTTTCTGTTATGTTTAATCATTTGTTGGTGTAAATAAATTCGTAATCATAGGCTTATTGCCTGTAGATGATACAATTTCTCGTCGGTAAAATTTTCGGAAAGTGTTTGCCGATCGCCAGTTGCCTCGAGCCAAAATATCATCTAGCGAGAAATCTTCAGTCCAATTTTTGGATGCTACTGCTGACCTGAAGCTCCCTGGTGTTGCGGTGATTTTAGCTTCATTAAGTAATCTTTTAAGCCATCCTCCTATTACAGTTCGCGAAGCTGGTCTAGGGTCCCCTGTGGTGCTCATGAATAGGTTGTCTGATTTAGCTGAATTTCTGCGTTGTTCAGATAATTGGATCAAATGTTTTATCCAATAAACCGGATCTAGGGCCATATTATCTTTATTTCTTAACAATTTCCAACTAGATTGTCGGTGCGTTGCAGTATCAGTTTTTGATCCGAAGGCGGGCCTTAATATGATGCTGTCGTCAGATATAATACAATCTTCCGGAGAAACCCTTAATAACGTAAGGTCATGGACCCGTCGACCGGAACATAAAAGCAAGATCGCCGCTGTTTGAGCTGATGCTTCGTACAGGTTTGCAGTAATGGGGTTCTTCCTTGATAGATGGTTTGTGAGATGGTCTATATCCCATATTGGTGGTTTAACTGGTTTTGGTTTTGCTAAAGCAATTGCTTTCAGGACCTGTTTGACCAGCAGGTGTGCGCTCAGTTTATACCTATTGTTTGGGTCGCAGAAGGTAGACACTACGGATTTGTGGACAAGTATGGTGCTGTAAGCGAGTCCCTCTTTATGGTGAAGGTCGGCTAAGAATCTAGCAAAATCAGACCCGCTAGGATTTTGTGGGTCGACTTTGTTTGAATTTGCCCATTTTAACCACCGATTCCATGCGGGACGGTAGGTATTGAGAGTGGACTGACGCCAACTCGATGACAGAAGAGATTTTTGTTCTTCTGTCCAATCGTTCAGATACCGATTCCACCCACTATTTTCCATATTTCCAAATGTATTTCTGATACATTGGGAGGTGGTAGACCTGTCGTCATGTCTAGTAGTACTCGCTCCAGGTTCCTCACGGTGAACGGGGCTGCGAGAGCTCTGCTCTTCAGATCTGGCCTCCAGAACACTTTCTCCCACCGTGGTACAACCATCAGGTATGTCCCACGAGCATTGTTTAGGTGTGTCAATACCTTGGGTATTAGGTACGGTGGGGGAAACACCCACGCTAGCGGGTAATTCCAGTTCATTCCCAAAGAATCGTGGCTCGCTGCTTGATTGTCGTTGCGATCTAGTGTGCAGTATCTGTCCACGACATGAGCTCGTCGGGATGCAAAAAGGTCTATGCACGGTTTGCCCAATTTTGCAAATATCACTTCCGTTGCTTCGGGTTGGAGATGCCACTCGGGAAGTGATCGATCTCGAGACAGACTGTCGGCATCGCTGTTGTATCGGCCTGGTATGTGGTATATCGACATATGAATATCGTGTCTGTCTAGTATTTCGAATATCTCTGTTGTCATATTCATTAAGGCTGCAGACTTGGTCCCACCTTCGTTGCGTAGATAAGATACGACCGTCCTGTTGTCGCATTGGATCAGTAGAGCCGATGACTCCAGGCACTGACCGCGATCTGCCAATACGTTGCGTATTGCGATCATTTCCTTCAGATTGCAGTGTAGAAATTGTTGTTCCTCTGACCATGGCCCCATAATGCTCTCGTTGTTTAGTTTGGCACCCCAACCTATGTCGCTTGCGTCTGTTGTCAGGTAGTGCGATGGTAAATCTAGATGGATGCGTGATTTCAGTGTACAGTTCAGATTCCACCATTCCAACTCGATCAGAGATTCTATGGGCAGTGGCACAGCTTTCGTCGTTTCTTTCAAAAGGAGATTGGAGTGAGCTTGAAGACGGCGATAATTCAGACGACCTCTGGGTACAGCAAAACTTGCAAAATTCAAAGTTCCGATTAGACTCTGTAGGTTGGCCAGTTTGACTTTCTTTTTGTTTGCTAAGTTCTGTGATTGCGACTTTACTTTGGTAATCAGCCGATTTGGCAGATATTTCACGTTTTGCCAAGTGTCCCATATTACACCTAGGAACTCTACAGATTTCTGTGGGCAGATCACGGATTTCTCTCGGTTTACTTGCCACCCGAGTGTTTCCAGAGTTTGTAATGTCAATGCAAGGTGGTCCTCTAGTGTTTTCCGGTTCTGGTGTGCTAAGAAAAAATCGTCGAGATATATCAGGATTATTCTCCTATCCAATTTGTTACAGTGGCAAATGTTTTTGGTGCCGAACTGAGGCCAAACGGAAGGCAAGTCATCTCGAACAATTCCTCTTGGTACAAAAGCCTTAGGAACCTTCTGTGAGCGACAGCGACAGGTACGTGAAAGTAGGCCTGGTGTATGTCTATTTTCGCCATGAAGTCCCGTGGCTGCAGGAAGTCTGGTACCCTGTATATGTTGATCAACCTGAATCTGTCTGTGTAAACGTACCAGTTTAGATTTTTCAGGTTGAATATAGGTCTCGCAGTGCCGTCGGCCTTTGGCCTCAAAAATATTGAGGAGATGTAGCTTGGTGAGTGTCGCACTCTGTCCAGAACACCTTGCGATATCATTTTCTTTATGACAAGAGACATCTCTTTCGATGTCGGGGTTGCATTTTTGTGAATGTTTGGCATTCGCAGTGGAGGGTTCTCGATAAAAGGGATACGATATCCGCTTATAATTTTGAGTATGTATGCCGGCGCTCCTAGGCGTTGCCACTGATTGTAATAAAATTGGAGCTGTCCGGCACGAAAGGCCCTGGCAGAGTCAATACTTTCTCCTTTTTGAGTGTCCGCCCCGATCCCGGTGGGATACAGGTGAGCGTGTCCTCTGGCTTCTATAGTACGTGTCCTCACGTCTTCCCCGAGAGCCTCTTGTGCCTCGGCCTTGAAACGAACCTCGTTGAGGTTTCGGTCCAGTCTTGTAATTGTAAGGATTTGAGGTAGGTCTTACGAAACCTTCAGACTTAGCCGGAGGCTTTTGTGTCTGATTATTTGATGAACGGGAAGGATCATTCTGCGTTGCAGATAATGTTCGATCCTTTTGATTATCCCAGAACACCTTTTTAGTTCCACCAGCCTTCTCGAGAATCGAGCTAAATTTGTCTGCTTCAAATAAGTTGTTAGCTGAAGGCGGTACTTTGCGCAAGGCGGTCTTATGAAAGGAATCCTTTACAGCAGCTAAAATTGTTTCTCTTCTCTTCTGGATGAGCTCGGCTCTGTGACCGCACACTAGTTGAAGCGTGTCGTTAGATGTTTTAACGTACTCACCTTTGGAAAAGATGTCTTGTAATTTATCGTTGATTTCGTTATATTTGAGGGTGTCAGTTTGACGAGCCCATGTAAGAAAATCTCGGATTTCGTTTTGCAGTGCATCCCGTTGTTTAAGCAGGCCATATGTTATGGCAGCAAACGCTTTTTCCATATTACCTGTGGCGGAAGAGGCGTCATAGCGAGCGACCTCGTCATTCGCTTGCAGGTTAACGAAACCCGGCTTGTGCACGTAATGTTTTTGAACATCTAAATATCGCACGTTCCTCCAATCCTCATTATTAAATCTTTGTAAGTTGTTCAACTGTTCCACGAACTCAGGCGGTGCCTGTGGTACGTGAGGTTCTTGTGTTTTGGTCGACATCGACAACCTAAATTCGACCTGAGCAGCGGGGTCCGCAGTGGGCTCAGGCGTTAAATCGGTATAGGATTCACCTTCAAAAAGGTCACCGCTCACATTCGCATCGAGCTCTGAATACTCGTCATTTGCACACGAGTGATAATCGGTATAAACGGTCCGGGAAGAAAGTTGTTGTTTAATCTTAGAAATGTCATCGAACAATTTGTCAAACTTACGATTCTTATTCTTCCGTTTCCTGGACCGTTGTTTACGATTGCCACTAGATGAGCAGGAGTCAGTAGATGAGCTGCTTGTTGAGGACGAGGAGCTCGAGGATCTCGAGGCTTTCCTCTTTCGACCTGATTTTTTAGCTTCCTGCATCTTCTCACGAACCTCCTTACTCGTAGACGGAACAGGATTATCCATTTTAAACTAAATCGAACGGTAAAACCGTTATTTCCTAAACAGGAATTTAACTAATTTAAACGCCGTTTTATTCTTAGATTTGAATTGTGAAAACCGTTGTTTAATTAATTAACACTTTAACACTCCTGAAGAACGGTTTAAATAGAAACCCGGTACACAGGAAAACTCGAAACACTTTATAAATTCAAATCGAAACGGCGGCGGATGAAAATTATTTTTAAAAACGGAATATTATTTAAATATTTTATAAAGCACTCACCGGCTATTCTGCACGGCACGACAGTGAAAAGTGTTGGTCGACTGAACTGTAGTTCGAAATTACGACCACACTGCGCGGGAAACTCGACGCCAATGACGAGCAAAAATCGACTTCATTAGAAATCGACTCGCAGTGGTGGGAAACGCCGGTGGGGTAGGGAGTGAAAGAGACAGCAATAGTAGACGGACCGGATACGCACGACCTAAGTTAAGCGGAAACGGATGATGCTATTCTCATGTTTTATTGGGTTTCGAATAACGGTACAGTTAGGTTTAATAAATGCTGTGCCGACATAATTATATTCTTAAAAAATGTACCAAAGGTTTCTGACCACGTAATGTCACTTTGACAGTGAGGTTTCTTTGTTTACATTTTGTCGCTCTAATTCCTGAACGGAGTATAGAAAGCCGTCATACGGACTCATTTTGACATTCACAAAGTAGTAATAGAAACATAACCCTCCTTCTGGGGCAGTCGGGTAAAAACGGCCCACATCGATCACTCTCGTTCTTTCTGATGCCATATACATGTTATATCTCTAGGCCTAGACTCTCTGCTTTCGCTAACTAAACCAATTTGGGACCGCAATTCCATGTTTCAAGTTTACATTTGTTTCCATATCACAACGGGAGAAACGGCTACGGCCAAATTTTTGGGTCTTTATATAGACAGTAACATGAGATGGCAATCACATATTGACTTTGTATGTACTAAAATAAGTCAATTTTCTTACGCTTTATACATGCTTAAAAAATTAGTAAACCAAAAAGCTGTCCTTACAGCATATCATGGGTATGTTGCTTCTAGACTGAGATATGGTATAATTTTCTGGGGGAATGCAACCAACAATGATCGTGTATTCTTGGCGCAAAAAAGATGTATACGTGCAATATGTGGCTTAAAAAGAAGGGATAGTTGCAGACCTCATTTCCAGAAACATAAAATATTAACATTATGTTCAATGTACATCTATGAAACAGCCTTGTTCATTAAACGCCACAGCAGTCTGTTTAGTTATGTAACCAGTGCCCGTCGCTGCGATCAGTTGTGTACAAAAGGAGGCAAGACATCCCTGTACATGCATGGTGTCTTTGCAATGGCCCCAAAAGTATACAATAAATTACCTCTTCAAATAAGGATGTGTGAAGATATAATTACATTTAAGAGGAAACTTTTTGACTACCTTTCTGATAAGACATTTTACAATATTACTGATTTTTTTAATGATGTTTAATTGATTTTACTTATGTGATTTATTATTGTATCGATTGACATTATGCCTATAAAAATGAAATTTAAATGAGATAAAGACATTGTATTGAATTAATTAATGTAATTCATCATGTATTTGTACCTACCTATTGTATGCCTTTTGGCGGATCACAGTGAACATTATATAAAACACCATGTCAACCCATTAACCTGTGTATCACAATAAAGAATTTATGATTTATGATTATGATTACAATTTCACTGTAGAGAAGATGCTGCCAGGATCAAGGGATTAGCTCAATGGGTGGATTTAGAGGCAGAGATAATAGGTAACGTACCACTTTCTGTCTCTTGCTGGGCAGCGGCGCGCCGCGGTCTCCAGTCGAGGGGTGGACAGAGACTTGGGGCGGGTCTAATGAGATCGTCTTCTTTCTACCTCTGTTCGTAGTGCCGGGTGGCGCCTGAAATTATGTTGTTAATTTAATTATTATATCACACTGACATATACTCTAGACAAGCTCGTTCAAAGAAACAACATGTTGCGGTCTGTCATTGCCATAGTAACGAAGTGAACTCGGGAACATCAATCAGGTGCTTGCACCGCATTCAAGTGGAACATGTTGCTTCTATGAAAAAGCCTGTCTATCGCTAGAGTGTAAGTCAATGTTATATCACATTATATCATCTCGCGCGGTGTGCGGAGGGGTGAGGCACCGCCTGTTGGGGTACAGCGCGCAGGTGATGGGGTAATCCCCCCCCCCCCCCCCCCCCCCCACCCGCACAATAGGCCTGTCGCGACCCGAGTGCGCCCTCACTATTATTATATTCACTTTGGTTTTAGCAAGGCTGACGTATAGTATATGGATCGTTTCCGAAAAAAAAAAACACTGCGTACTCCACAGGACAAAGTTACTAATGCAGTGTTTTCTTTAATAACCGCCGCAAGGAGAATAAAGTGTATTTCTATTCTATTGTACACACACTCTACCGACTCGCTCTTACCTTTGGTCCAGCCAACGACGAAGTGTACTTGATAATTTCTGTGTCGGGCGGTAACCTCACACCACCCAGGACTGACGACGGATCACTGTGAAAGTTACAATTACATTTATTATGTTTGTCATTCCCTTATCTGAGGAAAACACCATGATCCAATCAATGATCTTTTCCGAAAAGGGCAACTGCGTAGCACCCTCAATCGACGGAAGTCTAGAACGATAGACGGAAGTTCATGAAAAGATGTATGAAGGTGAATGAGGCTAGAGAGGTGTATCAGAGTCATAGCGTGTGGCGGTCCGTGGTCTCTGCCTACCCCCATGGGACAATGGGGTGAGCTTATGTATGTTTTTCCTTATCATGGGTCGTAAGTGTCCCAAATTTTTAGAACACGTGCTTGAGGCCGAAGCCAACACGGCCATATTTATGATTATTATCATAATAGACACCATAGAGACGAAGCTTTAGTACTGGGAGCGGGCTAGGTATCCGAAAAGATTTAGGTTTTCTGGGTGAGGTATAAAACTTTTAACAATCGAGTTAAAATGGCAAAATTCTAATTAAACTTACCCTCCTTCCAATGCAGCACTAACAAAACAAATTCAAGGTTAAAAAACATATATCATGAAATGAACAAAAATTTTTAATTTTTTGGTATTATTTCGCGAAATATAGTAAGTACCTTATTCATATATCTATACAGGGTATCAAACTGACTTTTAGAAAACGCCAATGGCGACTCGACATAAATACAGGGTGAAATTTATATCATTAGCATCCTTTTAAACTAAGAGTCTACCCATCAAAATGAACAACTTTTACTATGTATGGGAGCAAACCATTTTTAATAAGCTACCTGATAATTACAAAGAACTAGAGTTGAAGGAATTTAAAAAAATTTTGAAATCATGGCTTGTGGAGAGGGGTTTATAATATCTTGGACAGTGCCACACAAATTATCTAGTCACATTTAAAGTTCCAGAATCTAGCCTGGACTTGAATTATGATAACTAGACAACGATATAGAATACATATATAGATACAAACATCCATGACTCGGGTACAAATATTCATATTCTCCATACAAATATATGTCCCTTACGGGATTCGAACCCGCGACCCCCGGCACAGCAGGCAGGTTCACTACAGACTGTGCTGTCGGGCCGTCGATTTCTATAGCGTAAGAGAATTTCTAGAGCATGAATAGCAAAATGTTAATCTTTGTTTTTGTTTCGTTCATTTAAATCGAATATGTTATTATTCAAATTACTGTAAATTTTATTTAACGTTTAAATGGCTATCATAGATTGAATTTGTTATTTGCAATAACAAATCTTGACATAATCAATTTAGATTGTAAGAATTTGTGTGTAAATGCCTGCAAAGGTAGGCTTCAGTGAGACTAATCACTGCAAAACTTCTGCTAAAGCTTGTACCTGAATCCATACACAATAAATTTCATTCATTCATTCATACGGAGCAAAAAAAAAATCTGCTGTTCCATACTAAAACTGCAACGCTTACTTACTCGACTTAAATGTATATGCAACAGCTGATTTTTATTTTGCTCCGATCGATTTGCTCCACATTAAAAGTTGTTCAGTTTGATGGATAAGCTCGCCCTTTGTACATGTTTTCTCAACTTTGTATATTTTTATGTTTTTGTGTGCAATAAAGTGTTATAATTATGGATAGACTCTTTGTTTATAAGTATGCTAATGATATCAATTTCACCCTGTATATGGAATAACTCTTTTTATTTTCGATGGTATAGATCGCCCTAGGAATTGTTCTTTTTCTATTTATTTACAGACAACTGTTTACCGTTTTAGTACTTCATATAGAAGATATAGAACTATCATAATATGGTGATGATTATTTAAAAAAACTACTGTAACTACAGATTTAATCATTAATCACATTATGATAATGTCGATCTTTGCGCTTTCCTTCGTAGTAGATGATTGAGTCATTGGTCTTTCATCCCTGCTTAAGGGTATATTATTCGGAGCGCGCTCCATACAAACGTACTATGGTGATATTTTCAATACTAACCAATTAAAGTCAATGAAATTTTGCAGAAACAATCTAGAAACAAATCTCTATGCTTGTATGGAGTCAGATTTTCGTTAAAATGTATACTTTTCATGTTACAGTGCATCAAAGATTTCCATACAAATCTTAAATTAATCCTAGCATTGAAACTGTATATTTTAACGAAAATCTGACTGCATAGAAGCATAGAGATTTGTTTCTAGATTGTTTCTGCAAAATTTCATTGACTTTAATTGGTTAGTATTGAAAATATCACCATAGTACGTTTGTATGCAGCGCGCATTTTCGCTCTCGGAATAAAATTCTCTTAAGGGTATATTTTCGTTTGTGACGTCATCACTTGCTGTCAATTTTCAATAAAAAATGTTGATAATGTTTTGTAAGTTTTCCGTGACCTTTTGTTTGAGCTCCCACCATCGATAAGAAAAGTGTTAAGTATTTTTTGTGAAGAATACCTAGTTAGTAGGTAGGTTTTTTTTTCACACAATAAGAAATTCATTACTTAACTAAAACATTTTAAATTAACCAAAGTGGGAAGTTTCGGTTAATTTAAAGTGTAACCTACATACATACCACTTTTTTCAAACTAAGTAAATACGATCATCACTGTGGGCAAAAAAATGGTGTATAGAGAAAAAAAAATTATGATTTCACAATATGTAGAGTAACGGAATATGCCTACATAACTTATTAAATATATTAAACACTTATTTTTTTAAATATATTTTTATAGTTTCAAAATTACACATGTGATATTTTTTACTAACCGACAAGGAGGAGATTCTATGATATATATACCGCCGGTATTCTAATTTTGAACATACTGAAAAAAAAATCACCGACATTTTCGTCAATTCGGTATGTCAAGTTTTTTTTTGGGAGGACAAAATGGAAAACCATTTCGAGATAATTGTCTCAATAACAATATTTTATACGTCAGAATATTTAAAATGAAAGGATTAAACTAAATATCAACTTAAAATAACTGGTCATTCAGAAAAAATATGTTCAATGTGTCAGAATTTGACATTTCATGTTGCCGTTTCTGTTTCCAACATGGAGTAAGAAAGAGAAGGCAGGTAATTTTTATTTTTTAAATTAAATTTTTAAACAACAAAATTAACAACGTGGAGTTCGAATAATTTTTTCGAGCCCACTTTTGCCATTTACAGATAAACTTCATGAATTGAAAAAAAAAAATGTTTCTTATAATGATATCTTCTATCCGTAAAAAATATAAAATAAAGACAAAAAAATGCTTGACATACCGAATAATTGTGTGAATAATATAGTAGATTACACACCGAGGGCAGGAAAGTAAGAAAGGTCTCAGATGTCATTTGATTGCTGACCGAGGTGAAGCCGAGGTCAACAAACATGTGATCTGAGGCTTTCTTATTTACTGCCCGAGGTTAGTTTACTATTTTTCTCCTCGACGGAGGTGGAAAGCGGCAACTTCGTTTAGCGCAGCGGGAAGAAAATTTACGCTTTTCGTCCGGAGGGGAGAAAACAACATTTTCTATGTTAGAGATTTTAAAATGAAAGGATTACGGATATTTTTAAAAAAATATAAGGTCGTTTTCGACCAGGAGTGCGATTTTTGAATCTCATTCGGTGAGCTCAGCAGTTGAAAATGTCTAAATTACTATGGAGATTTGCATCTTCCTACTGCTGATTTGACTTTCAAAAATAGCACTGCTGAAGTATGATTTTTGAAAGTCGCATCAGCAGTAGGAAGATGCATATCTCCATAGTAATCTCCATAGTAATTTTGACATTTTCAACTGCTGAGCTCAGCGAATGAGATTCAAAAATCGCACTCCAGGGCCCTATTCAATAAACGCGACAATTACAGGTGTAAGTCGACTGGCGAAAATTCGACAATTATTTACAGTTCAATAAAAATGTACATTGACAAAATTGTCAAGAGCATTGAGTTCTGCTTACGTAGGTCGTGGGTTCGATTCCCACGGGGGACACCTAGTGACATGTCACTTTGTGCATTTTTCCCCAGTTTGTTAGGATATTACAGGCTGAATCACATGATTCCATGCTTCGGATGGCACGTTAGGTCGTTGATCCCGGCTACTATCTTTGGTTAGGTACATAAAAACCACGTCAGAGGCCCGTAAGGCGGTCTGAAAAAAACTCTGATACCAGGGCTTGCTGCCCAGACACACGATAAGAAGAAGTGTTTAATAAAACAAATACTTATGTCAAGTTTTTCAGGACAAATTGTCATTATGTCTATTCTATTTTTATTAAATGGCGTTTCCTTGTTAGTTTTCGCCAGTGTGAAGTGTTGAAGATATATTTATTAGATATTGTACGGTAATAGGATATGGCGATCTCAAAACCCCGTTTTTAAACCAAAACACACACTTGAAACCACCATAAAACGGCGGAGCCACTTGGACAATCAAATCGCAAGCCGACGACACGTCTACTTGTTACCTCCTTAGCTACGCGACTCCTCTGTCACATGTCACCTGTCAGGAGAACAATTATTGAACAGAAATATGTCAAATTGTCGCTACAATCCGACAAATTTCTTTTCTCAAACATGCTTGGAAATTTGAGCATTATGTTGACAACCTTCTTTGAAATAAATCGAAATTGCTGTACTATGCGAGCAGTGGCCGGCAATAGTTGTATGAAAATCTATATCTGTCGTAGTTTAGCGGCCAAATAAATTACATAGTAAACTTATATTATGTCGTGTAATTTAAAAATGGAACGATCTTTTACTCCGAAACATGGCAACCAAGGAGGTAACTTATCAAAGGTTTGGTTTAAATTTTGAACTGGCTTGCAAATAAAAAGCATATAATGAAAAAAAAACGAATGGACACTTTAACCACAGATAAGTTATAAGTTACTAGCTTTATCGCAGGAAAAATTATTGTTGTTCGTCATTGATTTTGAAAAGTTGATTAATTTTCATTTCCGCGCATTCATAATTCATAATATTTATTGCATAATCATAATAATAACATAATAGCATTGTTTGAGAAAAGCACTATACAAGCCTTGGCCACAACTAGGCATTGATGGACTTACGTATTGGCTTACTTGGCTTCGCCTCGGCCCACATTTACACGTTCGTCCATCGATGCGTCTTTTGCTGGCCACTGCAGTAATGTACTATAATTTTCCACCATGACATTTTGACAAAATTATCGGATTTTCCACCTGTAATTGTCACGCTTATTGTCACGTTTATTAAACCGGGCCCTGTAAACTCCTCGGTAAATTTGAAAAGTACATAAAATAACTGGCCGATAAGAAAAACAAAATTATAATGTCAGAATTTGACATTTTATGTTGCCGTTTCTGTTTCCAGCATCGAAGTAGAAAAAGAAGGAAGGTGTCTTTTTTAGATTAGCAAAGTTTTTTCTACATGAGTTCGAATGATTTTCTTGTGACCACTTTTGCATTTAGAGATTACCGTTCAAATTCATTTAAAAATGTATTTGTATTGATAAACTAGCTAGCTTTTACGGTTCGCTTTCATTGCAACAAACTATCTTTCATAAAAAATACTTATTTTATAACTATCTCCCATAATCTGTATATTCTTCTGTCTAGCCCCACACCAAGAAATGGTAATTGGGCAAAAAATCTCGAAAGAAATATATCTCAAGACAATAATTATATTAAACCACATTTACCACCACCACCACCATTTTTTTTTTTTTTATTATTATAAATTTTATTATTATATTTTTATTATTATTGTATCTCTTACGGTATTTCACGGGCCGTAGCCCGGACCTTTGGAAGGCTTGCATGGGGACACAGGTCCAACACGTAGAGGCCCCTTTGAGACACTTTTATCTGAATGCAATGGGATGCACCAACCGTGGTCTATCTCTGAATGCATTATGCAAATGCACCAGAAGACATACCACGTTCGGTGCAGAGACTATTGTAGAAAGGACAAAAACTACTCGGGTTATGGGGGTGAACTGGGTGGACTGGGAAATCTGGGTTATTGCGGAGAGACTCGGGACGCCTGCCATAACAAATGTCTCTAAGTTTGTCAAAAATGGCAGACGGTGACTTGCCAACTCATTTGATGGGCCCCCCAAAACGACCGCTCGCAAGGAGCGACAAGGCAGCAACATCTAGTGAGCGGCTAAGGTTGTAGAGAGGTGAGTCTGCGGGCGCCGGTTCCCGGTGCTAAGCGCACCAGTCAGCAGGTCCCGGCGTTATGACATTTTACACTTCCAACCTGGAGCATAGGTTTCGCTCTTGCGACTCCACTCCTGGCCGGCCGATTAAGGCAAGACAGGAGGTGAGGGCCAAATCAATCCGGGCTCTCTGGAGAATCGGGTCCGTGGTGTCGCCAATCACCAACAGCTCGCCACATTATTATTATATTTTATTATTTTATTTTTATTATATAATTATAATAACCGCGTAACTCTCAAATACTGTAATAATTATATTACTACCTACTATTGTATTGTATGGTGATGTCAAAGTGAATTTACGCTATGGTATGGTGCTAAGGGACCCTCCGTACGTGAGTCCGACTCACATTTGGCCGGTTTTCTTTAAATATAGTAGTTTACTTAACAACATTTTAAAAATATTGCTTTTATGACTAGTGGAGAAAAATTAGCCGTGGAATTTAAATATTCCCATTGTTTTGGCAGACGTGCCTAAACCACTGAACCGATTTTGATGGTTGAGATGTCATTCGACTGCAATTTAAGTCTGTGATTGAGTCATAATTGCAAACATGACGTGGATGTACATTGAAGATATTTATAAAAATGTTAATTGGCGGTGTTTGGAATAGTAATGGAATACATTGAGACCATTTTTAGAATTTTTGTCTGTTTGTTTGTGCACACGTTATTTTAAAACTACTGAACAGATTTGGATTTCACGAAAGCATAGGGCTTAGTTTGGATTGGCATCAAACTAGTACGTACCTACCTAAGTAATAAAATCTTTTCTGTTCAATTATTCATTGAAATTGGTAGGAAGCAAGTTTTTAGTTGTTTTGATATTATTTGCAGTGATTTAATTTCAGAAGTAAATAAAAATTGCATGATTTTCTTATCAAGAATTTTATACTACGTAGGTAATTTAATCTTCTTGCTTAGAATTTATTTGAAACTGTGCGCGACTGTATTGGTAATTGTATATTGAAAAGCCGACCAAAGAGAATGGTCATAGATTTGGTATACGCTACTTAGACGACACTGACATAATTGAAGTCATTTCAATTTGATTGAACAATATGACAAAAATGATCCTAGAATTCGTTAAAATTTTTTGGAATACAACATAATTTTAGCTTTAGAAAAATACAAATAATGAATTATTCCATTTAATTACCTTTGTGTTTCAGTCATCCACAGACGGATCGAGAAAAAAATTGTCGCAAATTATTTTTAAAACATTTGACGCGGACGTGCTCCAGTAACGGCATTTCGCCGTACAATGAAAAAAATCAGAAACAAGGATAATTTTGCAGTTGTCACAGGATGTCAAAAGCTTGAATTTGTTCGCCATTTTGTATGGTAATCACAATATTTGATTTTAAATAATATGTTTTCAAAAATATTAGTGTTTCAGACTGGTATTTCAAAAAATCGATTCATTATGTTTTTTAAATTTATATAAACTTTCTTTTTACGTAAACTGTAAATTCAACCGTGTAACGTAACCCTTCTAAAAATGTTCCTAAAGTAACCCCATTTTTAGCAATATTTCGACGAACAGTGTCCGGATTTTATGCGATTACTAAAATAAATTATATGAAACATACAAAAAAACGATTCATTACATTTTTAAGTAAAGGCAGTTCTTTCATAATAAATATAAAACACTGGATATGCAATAGCATATCACTGAAAACAATGTTCCTAAAAGTAGGGGTTTTAGAAAATATACCCTTAATTAGCTTACCTGAGTATGGTATGGGGCAGGCCGGTGAGGGAGTCTATGCCAGCATGACGGTCCTTCTCCGAGCCCATACCGAACGGGTACAGAGGCGACATGTTCTGAAACAATCGTTAACACTGTTACTATAGAGTATATTAATCATTGACTTACCAACTACTGGACGTAGGGTCCGCGCTCAAAAGTGTCCGAACCAAAAGAGCATCAAAACGTAAAAAGAGAATCAATTAGGTACGCGACAGTCTTCGTTTGATCGGCCGACTACGCGCCGCGCACCGTACCCCGATGGGGAAGTGGGAGGGAAAAGAATTTCAGCATTGTTTATAGTTGGTTTATATTTACCTAGTTTAGTCTTAGCATAGCATAGCATAGCATATGCTCACGACTATATTCCCCGAGGGGGTAGTCAGAGATATTCTGTAACCTCAGAACATCCACGATTCACCAGTAGTACCGAAACTCTGTCCAGTGTGACGGGGGGTGAGCCCGTCGCCACTTATAATGGACAGTGGGTACAATACATGCTTTGAAATTGAAGCATGCAGGTTTCCTCACGATGTTTTCCTTCACCGAAAAGCCAGTGGTGTTACAAATCGTACATAAATTCCGAAAAACTCATTGGTACGAGTCGGCTTGGACGGGGATCGAACCATCGCCTCCTGCACGGCAGGCAAGGTTACTCGCCACTGGACCACCTCGGCAAACAGGGGCATAAATCTAATAAATTTGTTTTTTGCCCCTGTTTAACTCATCTCCGTAATCGTGCCCCCCGTAGCATACGCCCTTGGCTCGTGCTCCTGGTGTCATGCCCTAGATACGACCCTGAATCCACCTGCCAATCACTATGAGTTTGCATAATTAATTAATTTTTTTATTCTCTTGCTTTCTTTTCCTACAATTCTGTCTAAAAGAGGTCCATGCTATTTATGAAAATTGACAATATAGATCCAGCGTAAGCGAAAAATTAGTTTAGTCGTGGACACTTTTTTCGAGAATTTTGTACTAGTCCCGGCGTCCATAGTATTATACGTCAATGATAATCCTTGTATTTCTGGTGAGGTGATGAAGAGGCCCTTGTGGTATAGTGGAGTGTGTATTAGAAACCTACTTTGCCCTTAGCAGCGGCGGCTACAGCGGCGTGGTAAGCTCCGTGGGCAGCCGCCTGCGCTAGCATCAGGTCGCCTCTCAATAAAGCGAGGTCTCTGTCCGACCCCTTTTGTGACGTCGACGTTGATGAGGACGACTTTCCTGGAAAGAGAACACTGATTGTTACAAGACTTTTAGTGGAACTATTATAAAGAGACTAAGTGCGTTCACACACGATGACGCACTGACGTAGCGGCAGATGTCAGTTCATAGAACCCCACCCGGTGCGTCAATGCGTCACTGTGTGTGCTTCTACGTGCGGTTTTATACAACTCCTTGCTTCACAAATGACGGACTGATGTTTGCTGCTCCGTCAGTGCGTCATCGTGTGTGAACGCGCTAAAGTAGGTATTTATGTTGTTGTGAAAAGATGTTCGCTGTAAGTCATCAATGTAATATACAGGGTCCTTCTTAATATGCCGACCCTTTTTTAAGGGGGTGATCAGATAGTCAAACTGAACAACTTTATCTATGGGAGTGGAGATGTCAAAATTGCGAAAAGAAAATCAGCTGTCCCATAAATTTGGCTCGAGTAGGTTTGCAGTTTTGTATGGAACAACAGATTTTTTTTCGCGATTTCGTTGTTGGTGCACTAGAGAAAGTTTTTTAGTTTGACGGTCTGATCATCCCCTCCCTATATGTTTCTAGCACAAAGATATATAGACTTACTGGACTGTTGAGGCGCAGGCGACTGCTTGCTAGGCTTGGACTGGTGCGGTGACGACACGAGGCTGTTCAGAGAGGCCAGGCTTGAGAGGGATGCTTGTGAGTGCATCGTCGATGGAGAGGAGGTCTTCGGGAAGCCGTACGACGACCCTGGAGGGGAAATTAATATAATTATTCATCATATCAGCTAATAAGACGTCCACTGCTGGACATAGGCATCCCCCGCAGATCGCCACAACGACCAGTCCTGCGCTGCCCTCGTCCAACGGGTTCCCGCCACCATCACCAGGTCGTCGGTCCACCTTACGCTACCCACGCTGCGCTTTCCGGTACGGTTGCCACTCGAGAACTGTTCAGCCCCATCGGCCATCGGTTCTGCGAGCAACGTGCCCCGCCTATTATCACTTTGGTTTAGCAATTCTTTGGGCTATGTCAGTTACTCTGGTTCTTGTCTCGTAGGAAAACTCCGACTTTCAGCCTTTTTATTAGGCCTTAAGTGAGCGACCACGTCTCAGATCCATATGTCATCATTGGCAATAATAATATCTTGGACAGTGTCACACAAATTATCTAGTCACATTTAAAGTTCCAGAATCTAGCCTGGACTTGTATTATGATAACTAGACAACGATATAGAATACATATATAGATACAAACATCCATGACTCGGATACAAATATTAATATTCTTCATACAAATATTTGTCCCTTACGGGATTCGAACCCGCAACCCCCGGCACAGCAGGCAGGTTCACTACAGACTGTGCTCCCGGGCCGTCTAAATACATACTGATCAAAGACTTGTCTTGAGACACTGCGTTATTTGGAACGAGTACTAGAAGAAATTCCCAGAAGAACTAAGGTAGGTGGCATAGCCTAAAGAATTACTAAACTAAAGTGGCAATGGGCGGGGCACATTGCTATGGCCGATGGGACCTGCTAGAGAGTTCTCTTGTGGCGACTGCGTACCGGAAAGCGCAGCGTGGGTAGGCCACTCACGAGGTGGACAGACGACCTGCACGTCTAGTATGATTTCTCTACACGCGCGCGACGCGCCTTCATACAAAATAACCTGTTCCTGCGCTTTTCGAAGAGCGCAAATCGCGGGCGTATAGAGAAATCATGCCAGAGGGTCTGGTGAAGGCGGCGGGAACAAGTTGGATGAGGGCAGCGCAGTACCGCTCGTGGCGATCCTTGGGGAGGCCTATGTCCAGCAGTGGACGTCCATCGGCTGAGATGGTGATTATGATAAAACACTCACTCATGCTAGGCTGCGAGTTGGAGCTACTGGTTGCTGGACTCTTCTCCTTGTTGGATGAACTTGACGTACTAGTCCGACCCGACCTGCAAGCAATAAAAAACTATTAAAATTATAATAATAATATTACAATTTTGAGTACCAGACTGCGTTTCACTATAGGCACAGTACAAGGGTGCCTTTCCACCGGAGCTGTGTGAGGTATACGCCAGTCATATAAAACATTGTAGGTCGCAATTGATTGCACGGAGCTGCATTTTTGGGATGTTGTTAGGATATATACCGGCAGTATAAAACCAATTTTGCAGCTTCGAAAGACCTGTGCTAACCGAAGGGTGCTCGAAAAACCTCTCATTTTTCGGACATTTTTCAGGTTTTGACATATAACTTCTAAACGGTGCATCTTGCATAAAAAATGCACACTACGGTTTTAAAGAAGACAAAATTATCTATAATTTGAATTTAACTGCAGCTCTGTAAACTAAGTAGGTCTTGAGACACAACACTTCAAACATTGGCCATTTTTCCCAAAAAGTTCAAAATTGTAGTTTTAGCCGTCTTCCGAACAGGACATCGGCTAAAATACTCATTCTACGAGGAAAATTATAAGAAATGAATTTGTAAAGCAGTTATGTAACTTTAATATAAACACAAGTTCAACCCTGTACTGTGATTAATTCCTTTGTTATCAGGAAAAAACTAAATATAAGGGAAATCGGTTTTTCAAAAAATGGAGCTTGACTCATTGCAAGAATTTTGTAAAGGATAAAAAAGACATAACTCAGTGAAGAATTATTTATTTTATGCAAAATGAACTTGAGTATGATTAATAATGTATATTATACTATAACAAAACTGTAAATGTTTGTTTGGTTGTTTAGTTCGCGCATCACGCGAAAACTACTGAACCGATATTAATGTAACTTTTTGTATTTGAAAGCTTATGATTAGACGTATGAACTGATATATATTTGATCTCACTACCATGACGAGTGCTGGTGGGGACGAAGATTTGGGCAAATCTAGTACTATTATTAAACCGTAAATATTGGTGTGTTGGTTGGCGCTTCACGCGAAAAGTACTTAACCGATTTTGATGAAACTTTAGAGGTCTGCAAGCTTATGGTCAGACTTAAAATTTGGTGTATCATTTATTTTGATACGATGAAGGGAACCTTCGTGGACGAAGTCGCGGGAGAACTAGTAATAACAAAATTATCACCATTATATAAAAACGAGAGTTTTCCTACGGCTTCGTCCGCACGGGTACCCTTCATTGTAGCAAGATAAATTATATACTAGATTTTATGTCTAATCATAACCTTTTAAATGCAATAAATTTCATCAAAATCGGTTTAGTGATTTTCGCGTGATTTGCGAACAATCAAACAAACATTTACGGTTTAATTACAGTACTAGATTCGCCTACGACTTCGTCCACACCGGCACTCGTCATGGTAGTGAGATCAAATATATTATATCAGTTTATACGTCTAATCATAACCTTTAAATGCAATAAATTTCATCAAAATCGGTTCAGTAATTTTCGCGTGATGCGCGAACTAACAACCAAACAAACATTTACAGTTTTGTTATAGTATAGAGATATTATTAATCATACTCAAGTTCATTTTGCATAAAATAAATCATTCTCCACTGAGTTATGTCTTTTTTATCCTTTACAAAATTCTTGCAATGAGTCAAGCTCCATTTTTTGAAAAACCGATTTCCCTTATATTTAGTTTTTTCCTGATAACAAAGGAATTAATCACAGTACAGGGTTGAACTTGTGTTTATATTAAAGTTACATAACTGCTTTACAAATTCATTTCTTATAATTTTCCTCGTAGAATGAGTATTTTAGCCGATGTCCTGTTCGGAAGACGGCTAAAACTACAATTTTGAACTTTTTGGGAAAAATGGCCAATGTTTGAAGTGTTGTGTCTCAAGACCTACTTAGTTTACAGAGCTGCAGTTAAATTCAAATTATAGATAATTTTGTCTTCTTTAAAACCGTAGTGTGCATTTTTTATGCAAGATGCACCGTTTAGAAGTTATATGTCAAAACCTGAAAAATGACCGAAAAATGAGAGGTTTTTCGAGCACCCCTCGGTTAGCACAGGTCTTTCGAAACTGCAAAATTGGTTTTATACTGCTGGTATCTATCCTAACAACATCCCATAAATGCAGCTTCGTGCAATCAATTGCGACCTAAGGCGATTTCTATGTCTACCGTGACTGGCGTAGTAGCGTTTAAGCGAGGAATAATTCCACCAATGAGAGCGCTTCGTTTTCCCTATGACGTGATCGAGCGAGCGCGCTATTGGCGGATTGTTTCCTTGCTCACACAGATATGGTGGAAAGAAACTCTAAGAAAAAGTACGTATCTACGTACAGTACACACTCCCTTCTCCCCAGCAATTTCGAGCTCATCCCCTGTAGGTGATACTGATACGGGAGGTGGACGACCGTGGGTTCGTATACTATACAAGAATAGTAGATTACACACCGAGGACAGGAAAGTAAGAAAGGTCTCAGATCTCATGGCCAAGGTCAACAAACATGTGATCTGAGGCTTTCTTATTTACTGTCTGAGGTTAGTATACTATTTTTCTCCTCGATGGAGGTGGAAAGCGACAACTTCGTTTAGAGCAGCGGGACGACAATTGACGTTTTCCGTCCGAAGTGGAGAAAATATTTTTTTATTAACGTTTCTTGTTTTTGCTCGGTCGGTAAAACGATACGAAACGTAATACATACAAGCGTTCAACTTGGTGTGATTATAGTGCATACCCTATAATTAAACAACAAATAATTAAAAACGGAGAGGTGTGAGTCGTGAAGGAAAACATCACGAGGAAACCTGCATACACTGAAGAAAACATTCTGATGCTTATGTGAAACCTACCAATCCGCATTATGTTGAATCCATAAAAAACGCCCATAACCCTCACTGAGGGTAGGCCTGTGCCCTGAAGTTAGACGTATATAGGACCCCAGATGAACCCAGAACCAACCCGGCAGTACAGAACCCTTGGTGAGCGAGTCCGTAATCTTTCTTTCACCGCGTGATTTTAAGTCAATAGAACATCTTTCTACATCAAATTAAAGATTGAAAAATTTGTCTCGGGCGGGACTAGAACCCGAACCCCTTTTCAATCTATAATTTGATTCGAAATAGCACAACATGTCTGTAACATGTTTATAATCAATAATAGTTGAAATCTTTCGACATCTTTCAAATTCACCCATAGCGTCATCTATAACACCCAGGCTACGAACCTGTCATTCCTAGGCTGCTGTTTCTGCTGCTTAGAGGGCTGTTTCAACCCTGCGCCGGACAACGCAGACAGCGCGGCGTACGGGTCCGTCATAGGCGGAAAGTTTAGCCCTGACGCTTGGAGGCGGGCGAGGTAGTCTTGAGCGGCTAGGTGCGACGCCATTGACCACCATGCTGCACCTGGAAACAATTATAATCTTCATTAATATCAGTTACATGTCACTATAGAACAGAGGCCCTATTTTTGAATCTCATTCGGTGAGCTCAGCAGTTGAATATGTCAAAATTACTATGGAGATACGCATCTTTCTACTGATGATTATTGACTTTAAAAAATCGCACTCCTGAAGTATAATTTTTTAGAGTCTAATCAGCAGTAGAATAATGCATATCTCCATAGTAATTTTGACATTTTCAACTGCAGAGCTCAGGGAATGAGATTCAAAAATCGGACTCCTGGTTTCTTAAACATTTGTATTTTCAAAAATCGCATGGACATCTTTCAGACAGAATTGTAGAAAAAGAAAGGAGTTTAATAAAATAGTTAATTAAATAAACTCATAGTGATTGGCAGGTGGATTCAGGGTCGCATCTAGGGCAGGATAACAGGAGCGAAAGCCAAGAGCGCATGCTACGGGGGGCAGTATTACGGAGACGAGTCAAAGAGGGGCATAAATCAAAATTATTAGATTTTTGCCCCGGTTTGACTTTTCTCACACCCTCTAAGGAGGATGCTGCCTCTCTATTAAGATAGGCATTTGCCTCCTCAGGTGTGTTCTGCAATATCAGGCTTAGGCCCCAAAAAGCCCTTTCATGTCCCGCCATTCGCCTTCATCACATAGACAAATAACGCCGAATTAATTAATCTTGCTTCCCCTGGGCGCGAAAGTTGGTCGCTACGACCCTAGGTGAATTAGCCTTATTTCTGTTTAAGCGACTTGATAACTGATAAATATCAGGATTTGGGTAGCGAGTGAAACAGCCGGTAGTCTGTAGCGCACTGGCATTTATTCGAACTAAACGCTGTCACAGGGTATACGCACATACCCCCGTTTCCCATCTACAACAATAACCCTCATATTAAGAACCAGGAATATACCCAGGGCTACGTGCCCCTGTTATCCTGCAGATACGACCCTGAATCCACCTGCCAATTTCTATGATTATGCCAAATACTATTTTTACCCACAAATACTGTATTTATGACCCAGACCCACCCGGGTCCACCGGACGGCGTAAGAGGCGATACATTACACAATACATTCCAGGATTGTGGACGAAATAGGTGGAAGGTTTCTCCATTGAAAAAGGAAGATTTTAGATTGAACATACATACATACATATACATACATATGCTCACGCCTATGTCCCACTACTGGGGTAGGCAGAGACAATAGATCGCCACATGCTACGATTCTGACACACATCTTTCGCCTCCTCAACATTCATAAGTCTCTTCATACATGCTCGTCGGTTCCGGGTACATTTCATTTGGCCCTTCTTCAGTACGCATCCTATTTGGTCAGCGTACGTGCGCCTAGGGCGACCCCTTTCAACCATTCCATTCACACTTTCCTTGTAGATTTCATACGTCAGCCTACTTTGGCTCATTCTTTCCACATGGCCAAACCACCTCAACATTCCTTTTTCAATCCTTGTCACTACATCTTCTTTCAGACCACATCTTTCTCTAATCACACTATTCCGTAACCGGTCCTTTAAAGTCACACCACACATACTACGCAGGGAGCGCATTTCTAACAGCATTTATTCTAGATTCATGCTTCTTCTGCCATACCCAACTCTCACTTCCATACATTAAAGTTGGTGCCAACACACCCTCGTGAACCGCCAAACGAGCCTTTTTAGACATAGTTTGACTCTTCACGAAGGTGTTTAGATTGAATCTCTGTGATTATTTCTCTTGCGTGATTTATGTCTTGCATTCGATTGTGAACCTTATGTTTAGTAGGTTACGGGTTACGTAGTTGTCTGGTTCGCATTTGCGGGTCCGAGAGGTAGTGCCATCTTTGCGCTGTTGTGTGTTGACATAAGTGAAAAGTCCCCACATATGGCATATGTAAACATAGTTAATAGGACTATAAATTGGCATTGATTTCATTCTTCAATTCGATGAGGTAAAATCCACCCTCCGAGGGGCACCCTAAATTCAGTCGGACCCATGAACCTGCCAGGATAGGCGGCGGCAGACCAGGTTTTTTAGGCTTTACTAATCGGCCTCTAGACCAACAGACAAGTTCCATCCTTTAATTCGATGAGGTAAAATGGGGTATTATTGGGGTCCACGTTTTTTATCACACCGGAAAACGTGCCAAGCTGCGCCCTGGCAGACCAAGGTTTTTATGACTTATTTTTAGTCTACTTTAGGTGCATAATGAGTTAGTTCGTTAATTTTATAAGGTATAGTTGACTGTATCTGGCCACCGGTCTATACGCGCCTCGCTTCCTGCGACCCGACCGTGCCGTTCCATAAAGCCTCGAAATAGGCGATACGCGGTTCTATGCCCTTGATTAAGATGGTGATACTTACTGGCGGCGGGATGAAGTCCGAGCGACGCCGCCTGGTTGGCCGCGACGCCGAGCGTGGTGGGGGGAGGGTAGCGGGAGCCGAAGCCGAAGAGCGCGGCCTGGGCTTGGGCCTGCGCTTGGGCCTGCGCCTGGGCCGCAGCCCCGCCGCCAGACCCATCTCGACCCCAGTATGCTGGAAAATAAACAAAGTTCACGTTGAGTAGGTAGGTCAAGGTTAATTGGAAGAAACTCGATACATATAGGGTCCTTCTTAATAATATGCTTCTTCTTATGATACCTATGGGCTGGGCAGCAAGCCCTGGTGTCAGAGATTTTGCAGACCGCCTTACCCATTATCTTTCTTTTTGGACAAACAGGTGATTCAGCCTGCAATGTCCTAACCAACTGGGGAAAAACGCACAAAGTGACATATCACTAGGTGTCCCCCGTGGGAATCGAACCCACGACCTCCGTGTCAAGAGCCCAATGCCCTTAACCATTAGACTAAGGAGGTAGTTATCTTAATCTTAACTATTATAAAACCGTAAAATCACGAGGAATAAAAAAGTAACGGTTCTCTTCATATAAATTCAAATAACATTCGATAGCGCGATTTAAAAACGTGCAGCGCCATCTATTGACAAAATTGTTAGTTTGTTTGTTTGTTCGCACATCACGCAAAAACTACTGAACCGATTTTGATGAAACTTTTTTTGTTTGATAGCTTATGATCTGACTTAAAATCTGGTATATAATTTGTGCGGACGAAGTCGCGGGAAAACACTAGTATAGATATAAAGATAAATTTGTAGGAATGCGACGGCTAAGATTCATTCGGGTGTGGGCAGAATCAATGAAATCAAAATATCATCGGAAACGAATCGCAAGCGCAGAACACACCGACAAACCATCCAAATACCATCAATCATAAAAAAAAAGATAAACGAAACAAGGAAACCGCTCATTCCATTTACTAATGTCATCATAACCTACAACTACACTAAGGTACGCGAAAAACAACTCTATTACAACGTAACAAGATCAAATTGAACGCAAAATTAAAATTGGCGAGACGCAATGGGTGCGAGGTAAATGAACTCTGCGTTTACTTATATGGTACAGAATGTATCCCACGTAAGACCTTCTCATGGTATAGCTCTTATACTAACGTCATAAGGACGAAAAAGGTATGTTTTATGAGACTTTGTAAATTGTATAGAATATAGAAGTCCATTTATGTATGAGGCTCTTAAAATAACTCTTATGGCGGAGTCGTAAGAATGATAATGGATTGATTGATGGGACATGGTATGGAGTAATGCTAGGGCCTACAGATCAATGTAAGTACACGGCTGTTGAGACGGGAGAGCTGTAAAATGGAGGATGTGAAAGAGTGCGATATATTTTATTAGAGACTTGTAGGTAGGATATCCTTTACCTTTAGTTATTTAGTCAAAAAGGTAGATGAAGGCAAAATTTGAACAGGTACCAGTTTGTACAGAAACGATATCATTGGCATTAGATACGAAGCGTGTGGAAGGAAACACCCATCCCATCCCATCCCATCTGGGAAAAAGGCGTGAATTTATGGTATGTATGTAGATACGATAATTACTGAAACATACTAAGTAATTGCAGGTATGTGTATGTGAGCAGCAAAATTATCTAAATTGAAGATTCAATTATGTTATAGGAAATAGTAAGTACCTATTTGTCTTAACTGTGCCTGTGGTATGATACCTATGGTACTATGGGGCACTCTGGTAGGACGTACACACGGCGTCACATCAATCCATTCATTATTGTTGGCTGGGCTATTGCAAGCAAGGTTCGTTACATAACACTGCGACCATTGCTGGTCTATTCTGTTCGCCCCAAACTCACCCATATTTTATTCACAGATACCTACATCCGAACAACAAAAATATCCATTCTCGGGTGACAGACGTCGCCACCACCGCTGCCAATCTAAAATGGGATTAGGCTGGACATGTATGCCGTATGCCAGATGAACTGTGGGCCAAAACCACTATCAATTTGTCTCCAGCAAAAGGAAATTGGCGTCGAGGCAGACCTAGAAGAACTAAATGGATGGCTTCCTAAGGAACTGGCCTATGTCGAAACCGGGACGCATAGAGAGAAAGGAGAGAGGCGTTTGCCCAAAAATGGGACAACGATGGCTGATATAATAAATCTCGGATATTATGCTGGTTTCCTCAAGATGTTTTCCTTCACCGCTGCTAGTCATAATGATAAATGCAACCGTACATAAATTCCGTAGAACTTAGACCGAGATTCAGAGACGATTTTTTTTAAGGCTGGGCCACACAGAGTGCAGCTGCAGAACGGCTGCAGGCCGGCAGCAGTTGTAAACTATGGGAGTATATGCGAGGTGTCACACTGCGGCAACCGTTCCGCAGCTGTTCCGCAGCCACTCCGGACTGCATGTAGTGTGACACGACACCTCACATATAATTCTATAGTTTACAACTGCTGCCGGCCTGCAGCCGTTCTGCAAGTAGAAGCCCGAAGCCGTACAGAAGTTTATTCCGAGAGAGCAAATGCGCGCTGCATACGAACGTACTATGGTGATATTTTCAATATTAACCAATTAAAGGCAATGACATTTTTTAGAAACAATCTAGAAACGAATCTCTATGCTTGTATGAAGTCAGATTTTCGTTAAAATATATAGTTTTAATTCTAGGATTAATTCAAGATTTGTATTGAAATCCTTGAGGTACTGTAACTTTAAAACTATACATTTTAACGAAAATCGGACTCCATACAAGCATAGAGATTAGTTTCTAGATTGTTTCTGCAAAATTTCATTGACTTTAATTGGTTAGTATTGAAAATATCACCATATAGTACGTTTGTATGGAGCGCACCAACGGTAATATACCCTTAAAAATGTCTCTGAATCTCAGCCTTCGTGTCTTCATCATCTTTCAGGTCGGAGGTCACCCAATGTCCGAGGTATTTAAATTTTTCCACTCTGTTCAATAAAGTTCCATTTATTTTGAAAGGTGGAACATTTAATGGACACTTGGTAGTTAGTATGTATCTATGTACCTCCAAATAGTCCGGCGGCGTCGAGTAGACCATCAGGGGGCGGCTTGCCGGCAGCATCACCGCCTTCCCCGTTCTCCTTGTCCATCCCACGCCTGAAACATTACAAATTGCACCTTAACAACAATACATACGATACAATGTCACATACGTGGGGTCAGTCAACACGGCACATTCTGTTGGTCTACAGTCGACATTGATTAGTACATCGTCGGCAAGAACATACAACTGGAGAGCCATCGCGCTAGATAAATCGGAACTGAACCATGATTGGACCGCGTGCGATCCACAACTTTAAACACATTCGGTATTGCGCTCATTTCGGTAATCATTTGACAGCCGTTAGAGCCGTTTTTACAGATCGCTCAGATTAAAGGCCTCCGCTCATTGCAGCGATATTATCGCTGCGATTTTGCGATAATTGTTCTCAGTACATTTTGTATGGGGACGCGCTCGATCCTACACACTGCCGCGATATTATCGAGCGATGATATCGCTGCGATTTTGCGATAATTGTTCTCAGAACATTTTGTATGGGGACGCGCTCGATCCCACACACTGCCGCGATATTATCGCAACCTGACGCAATCTCTTTGTACTACATTCAGTGGTGTGCGCATGCGTGACGCGAATCGCGGAATCGCTGTAGTGTGTAAGGTGTCGCGATATCGCTGTCGATAATATCGCTCGATAGTATCGCTGCAATGTGCGGAAGCCTTTAAAGGCTATCAGTCACATAGTAAATAAGTAATAAAAAAGAAAAATGTATATTTCTTAAACTTTGTTACATAAACATAATCAGTGATTGGGTTCTTCTGGTAAGTATCCAAAGAATACCTGTGCCAGAAGGATCCGCTCTTCCATATCCAGTTATATCTAAAAGTAACGTTACGTAAAGTTTAGCATAGTAATTGGATTGCAATGTGATTAGAACTGAAATTGGATTACGATTGAACTTGGATGTTTTAGCGCAATCGGCTTGCTGGCCAACTTTCACAATGGCAACAACATTGAAATCGCGAAACAATAGATTTTTCCAAATACTTGGTTCATAATATCTTTATTGCTCTCATGTGGTTATTTAAAAGGTCTAACAAGCAAACAACACACAACAAATGTGTTGTGGTGTATGTGTGCGTGGTGTGATAATAATATTTTGTAAACACTAATATTAGGTACTAGTGTTTCCCGCGACTTCGTCCGCACAAATTATATACCAGATTTTAAGTCAGATCATAAGCTATCAATCAAAAAAAGTTTCATCAAAATCGGTACAGTAGTTTTTGCGTGATGCGCGAACAAACAAACACACAAACAAACAGACAGACAAAATTTCTAAAAAAGGTTGATTTCGAGTCAGGGATACCTAAAAACCATATCGTAATCTTTTTTTTGTAAATATCTTCAATGTACAGACACACTTCAGTTACAGTTTTATAATAGTTTAGATTAGATGTGGTGGTAAGGAAACCTCTGTGCGTGAGACAGACACTTACTTGGCCTGTTTTTTGGATTCTATCTATAGCGTTAAATTTGAACTAGCTAGATACAGAAGTAGGTCAAAGTTAATCCATTATTCACCTGGATGGAAGGTATTTGAATAATAAATTTCACAACTGCAGTGCAGATGGATTTTTAGTGGAATTTCCCTTGATATTATACGTATTTGCTCTGTTTTCTATTCTGTACTACTAGTGAAACGTGTATGTTTCATTTCATTTCATTTCATTTATTGCCATAAATTGTATGTAAGTACATTATATATCGCGTTTCCGTGCTTCGGAAGGCACGTTAAGCAGTTGGTCTCGGATAGTACCGTCCGATGGCGTTGTAACTATTCGTTAAGCCAAGTCAGAGGCCTATTGGCTGCTTGAAAATTCTCTGACAGCAAGGTGACCACTAACTTGCCTCCACCAACACGCACTGGGCCCGCGTGGTGGAGTATGGCCCACTCCCTCTCACCCTTATTCGTGAGAGGAGGCCTTTGCCCTGCAGTGGGATTCTACAGGCTATAACTTACTTACTTACTTACATTATATATTAGATGGTAACTTGAATTGGTTTAATATTCCAGTACAATTTTACTCATATGAGTGTAGCAATCTATTTTATACACTAGGATAATCTAAAGCTTGCATTTTTAAACATTAAAAGTAAGACAATATGTCAGAAATTGCAAATGTAAATGGAATGTTCTGAGGTTTCTGAATATCTCTGACTACCCCTTCGGCGAATATACAGGGTGAAATTGATATCATTAGCATCCTTTTAAACTAAGAGTCTACCCATCAAACTGAACAACTTTTACTATAGGAGCAAACCGATCGGAGCAAAACACAAAGGCTGTTGCATACATTTGAGTAGAGTAGGCACTGCAGTTTAGTATGGAACAGCTGATTTTTTTGTTGCTACGATCGGGTTGCTCCCATAGTAAAAGTTGTTCAGTTTGATAGGAGACTCTTTGTTTTAGAGGATGCTAATGATATCAATTTCACCCTGTAGTTGTGAGCATATGCTATGCTATGCTCTGTTTAACCTACCGGCCATAGAACAAGTACGTAACCACAGGGTGTTATGGTAAACAGTTGCATCACTTTAAGGGGTGATTGTACCCATGATACTAAACAACTTTCCCTAAGAAACCGATGGGAAATTAGTAAAAAACATTATGGACTTCCCATACACTTAGTGTGTTCACACACGATGACGCACTGACGGAGCAGCAAACGTCAGTCCGTCATTTGTGAAGCAAGGAGATTTATGAAACCGCACGTAGAAGCACACACGGTGACGCATTGACGCACCGGGTGTGGTTCTATGGACCGGGGATCTGCCGCTCCGTCAGTGCGTCATCGTGTGTGAACGCACTAAATGATCGCACGCTTGTCACAGACTTAAAAGAAGAACAGACGGAATGTCATCTAATCATGAGTGAAGCACCCATTTCTTTTGTGTGCGTGCTGTCACGCGGTACATAAGGTGACGGGTTGTCGGACCTGCGCCTAGAGCTAGTGCATCTGTGTGAGTGTAGGTCGCTTGTAGAACAAACGAGATTGTATTACCTTGCATGGTTCACATCTTTTTAGTGCAATACTCGGTCCGTATTTATTTCAGGTCCGTGACGCTTGTATGAAAAGTAGTTTTTATTTTTTGATAATTTCCTATAGGTTTCTTAGGGAAAGTTGTTCAGTATCATTGGTACAAGTAATGAAACTGTTTACCCTAACACCCTGCGTATACAGGACGGTCCAGACCAGATGGATAAAAATACAGGGTGCTTCTTAATATGCTGACACTTATTTATGGGGATGATCAGACCATCAAACTGAACAAATTTCTCTACGGGGCGGGATCAAAAAATTGTCATTGAACAAATCAAAAACTACTAAACTGAACAACTTTAATGAAATCACGAGAATAAAAATGTTTTATAGAAAATGTCAATGTTTACTAGACTAAAATGTATGGAACGGCAGATTTTTTCCGTTATTCCATCCTTTAAAAAATATTTACAACCAACAAAAATGCCAGACTAAAAGTAGCCGAAATCGGCGGGAATGTATGACAAGATGTGTGTCAGAACCGCCCCAAGCGGAGATCTATAGTCTCTGCCTACCCCTCTGAGAAAAAGACGTCAGTTTATGTATATATGTAACAAAAATTAAAAAAATTAAAACATCTTTTCTGTGTTTGTAAAAAGATTTGTTTACTCCATTTATTGTTAATGGGAGCGAGGGAGAGGTGGAAAAGTTGCCTACTTGTGCTGTAACAGGTCGTTGACCCACTTACGTCATTGGGTCAATGACTGTCTCAAGTAGGTCAAGGTCATTTGTGTTTTCATAACTTTTTTAAGAGCGTCGCCTCGGTGTGGCGCGTTGTGGAGAGGTATGGGCACTCAAACATGAGTCTCCAGGTTCGAATCCGCACGGACGACATGCCAATGAGTTTATCTAACTTACGTACGTAAAACAGACTGCTCTCAAACGGTGAAGGAAAACATCGTGAGGAAACAAGAATACGTACGCTGAAGAAGAAATTCTGATGCGTATGTGAAGTCTACCAATCTGCATTGTGCACGCGTGGCGGACTAACGTACATACATCCTTGAGAGTAGGCCTGTATGGTGATGATCATAACTTATTTTTGAGGAGAACGTTTTGTACTTGGAGTAGTTAGGCGTTTCAGACCACGTGCGGTTCCACGGACCACGGCGTGAGTATTTTCAAAGGGGCCTTATGGCACTGTATTGTCCAAAAGTTTGAAAGTCGAGTGTGTTTTTCGAATATTTTTCCGTACATTAATAAATTTTTCTGCCCAACGAATCGGTATCATTAACTTTAAAAAAAAACACTTCCAAATTTTTGCAGTTTTATTTTTTATTGAAATAAAGGCATGAAGACAGAAATAATAACACAAAATCAGAAATGAGACAATTAACCACTTGCAAACCGGCTTTAAGTTAACAATAAATTAACAATGGGTGGTTTAATAATATCGAGCCCGCCCCACAGACTTAAAAGAAGAACCAGACGGAATGTCATCTAATCATGAGTGAAGCACCCATTTCTTTTGTGTGCGTGCTGTCACGCGGTACATAAGGTGACGCGTTGTAGCACCTGCGCCTAGAGCTAGTGCATCTGTGTGAGTGTAGCGTCCCTTGTAGAACAAACGAGATTGTATTACCTTGCATGCTTCACATCTTTTTAGTGCAATACTCGGTCCGTATTTCTTTCAGGTCCGTGGCCCGCCCGTGAGAATTCAAGGGAATTCATGTTCAAAATTATGGATTACATAAAACCGTTTAATTATCAATTTAACAACAGCAAAAAAAGTCTTTCCATTCATTCATTCACTCACTGCACTTCAAGGCCGCACACAAGGATAATGCAATAAGGAACACCCCCACCCCCCTCGTTCACTCCCTACAGCTGATAAGGGGGGTGTATTTTGGTACTTTCTCCCCCTTTGGGGTGGTATTATAATGTAGGTAGGTAGGTAGATTATGTAATGTTAGTTACCCCAGGTCAGGTATCGCGCACTACATAATAATCACGACTACATTCCCCGAGGGGGCAGTCAGAGAATACAGGGTGAAATTGATATGCTTGGCTTCCTTTTAAACTAAGTGTCTACTCATAAAAAACAACTTTTACTATGGGAGGAAACCGATTTTAGCAAGAAAAAAACAGCTGGTTCATACAGTTGAGTCTAGAACGCGTTGCAGTTTATTACCTATGGAACAGCAGGTTTTTTTTTGCTGCGATCGCTTTGCTCCCATAGTAAAAGTTGTTCAGTTTGATGAGTAGACTTATAGTTTAAAAGAATGCTAATGACATCAATTTCACCCTGTATACAGGGTCCAACTTGATATGCTGACACTTTTTTAAGGGGATGATCAGATCATCAAACTGAACAAATTTCTCTATGGGACCAACATCGAAATCGTGAAAAAAAAAAACAGCTGTCACATAACTATATTTGGCTCGAGTAGGTTTGCAGTTTTGTATGGAGCAGCTGACCCTAGTCTGTATTATATACGGGTGGAAAGTTAAGATGGGGAACACAGGGAAGCTACCAGAAGCATTATATCTACAAGAAAACATTCTTAGGAGACTAACCCTAATAATAATTACAGTAAACTTTCTATTCACCCCAAAACTGCGCTCAAAGTAAACGTTGCTTCAAATGCTCGTTTAAAGAGGTACCTAGTTGAATCAGGTTGTAATCACCCCAAAAGGCATTACGGTCGTGATGCAAATCGAAAGGCATCTAAACCCGTTGCTAACGGATTCGCCTACCTACGTGATATTAGAGCAATATATGGAGACTAAGCTTGCCATACAAATTGGTATCCATTAGGAAAGCTATAGTTTGCTCAATAAGAGGTCAAAGAGTTTTGAAATTAAACAGATGGACAAATGTATTCCACCAATGTCAGGGGTGCAGTAATACTACAAGACGATATTGAAATAAGTCGAAAAAGTTTTGGGGATGGTTTAGAACTTTAGACCACAAAAACAACAACTGAACAACTTTTACTATGGAATCAAACCTGAAATTGCAAAAAAAATAATGCTATTGAAAAAATCAGACCATCAAACTGAACAAATTTTTCTATGGGACCAACATCGAAATCGTGAAAAAAAAACAGCTGTCACATAACTATATTTGGCTCGAGTAGGTTTGCAGTTTTGTATGGAGCAGCTGACCCTAGTCTGTATTATATACGGGTGGAAAGTTAAGATGGGGAACACAGGGAAGCTACCAGAAGCATTATATCTACAAGAAAACGTTCTTAGGAGACTAACCCTAATAATAATTACAGTAAACTTTCTATTCACCCCAAAACTGCGCTCAAAGTAAACGTTGCTTCAAATGCTCGTTTCTAGTTGAATCAGGTTGTAATCACCCCAAAAGGCATTACGGTCGTGATGCAAATCGAAAGGCATCTAAACCCGCTGCTAACGGATTCGCCTACCTACGTGATATTAGAGCAATATATGGAGACTAAGCTTGCCATACAAATTGGTATCCATTAGGAAAGCTATAGTTTGCTCAATAAGAGGTCAAAGAGT
Organism: Agonopterix heracliana; assembly: GCA_963693445.1. Lineage (NCBI taxonomy): Eukaryota > Metazoa > Arthropoda > Insecta > Lepidoptera > Depressariidae > Agonopterix > Agonopterix heracliana. The sequence continues at coordinate 3,918,565 of OY856334.1, forward strand.
TTTGAAATATACCTAACAGCACGGACCTGAAAAAAAGACGGACGTAATCTCGTCTAATCACGAGTGAAGCACCCATTTCTTTTGTGTGCGTGCTGTCACGCGGCACATAATGATGACGGGTGTCGGACCTGCGCCTAGAGCTAGTGCATCTGTGTGAGTGCAGGTCCCTTGTAGAACAAACGAAAATGTAGGACCTAGCATGCTTCACATCTTTTTAGTGTCACATTACGTCCGTCTTTTTTTCAGGTCCGTGCCTAACAGATGGGCAAAACACCTATATCTCCCGAATGAAACATCTTTTACTGTAGGAGAAAATGCAATTGAATTAATCTCCTTTCGTAAATTTGAGTAGGCATTGCAGTTTATAATGGAACAGCAGATTTTTTTTTGTGATTTCAGGTTTACTCCGATCGTAAAAGTTGTTCAGTTTGATGGTCTGAACCATATATAAAAACTGTGTTTACTAGGGTAAACAGTTGCATTACTTAAAGGGGTCATTATACCCATGATACTGAACAACATTCCCCAAGAAACCTATATTAGTAAATACGTAAAAAAAATGTTGGACTTCCCATACTAAATGCAACCAACTGATCGCATGTTTGTATGAAAAGTAGTTTTTTTTAGAATTTGCTATACAGGGTTCAACTTAATATGCTGACACTTTTTTAAAGGTATGATCAGACTATCAAACTGAACATCTTTCTCTATGGGACCAACATAGAAGTCGCGAAAAAAATATCTGCTGTCCCATACATTTGGCTCGAGTAGGTATGCAGTTTTGTATGGAACATCGGATATTTTTTTCGCGATTTCGATTTTGGTCTCATAGAGAAAGTTGTTCAGTTTGACGGTCTGATCAGCCCCTTCAAAAAGTGTCAGCATATTGAGAAGGACCCTATATTTCTTAGGGAAAGTTGTTCAGTATCATGGGTACAATCACCCCTTAAAGTAACGCAACTGTTTACCCTAACATCCTGTATAAGAAACTCATCAAACTTCGTCATCATCTCTGATGCGTACACAGTTTTTTCAAACAGCTATGAGACAAAAACATAATTGAGTGCAATGTATGGAGACTAAGCTGGGTCACGTAGTACCTAACATACTGTTCTATACTGTAGCTAGGCTTAGAATTTGGTATCCATTAGGAAAGTTTACCTTTACAAGTTAACTCAAACGTGAGGTCAAAGAGTATTGAAATAAAAACAGACGGACAAATCTACTAATTATGTATGCACTGTCAGGTACTTATTGTACCACATTTAGGACCTTTTTCCCCACTTCTGAATAAGTTCTTCTTAGCTTATCCGACAGATATTTTGCCATAATTTCATACAAAATATGTCAAACTATCTGTCGGATAAGCTAACAAGAACTTACCCAGAAGTGGTAAAACAGGCCCTAAAATTATTGTAATTATTACCAGCTATTGATGTCCTCTGTTGAGCAAAGGCGTCCCTCCGTTCTCTCCAAGAATCTCTGTTCTGCGCTTCGACAGGCCAGTTCTTAAGGAAACCATCAATTTCGTTGCCACCATCGTCTAGGTCTGCCTCGACGCCGATTTCTTTTCTTTGAATTCGTTGCATTTAATAATTATTATTGATAGTTTTTTACGAATGTCAGGGGTACTAAACAGGAGACATGTGAATTTGCTCAAGATGGCTCAGACCTGGCTTAATGAATAGTAAGTATATCAATGCTATGTCAATTACGATACTAAATACCGATCACTTTGTTTACATTAGGGAATGCTCTCGACCGCGACATCTCGCGAGAACGAGATTCTGGCGGGATGTCGCGCTTGAGATATTTCGTCCATATTTTGAGAGATTAATCTCAAGAAAGGAGTGAGCGCTGATCTGACGTCTAAAAGGGATGAATGGAGGAAGACGACATATTGCGCCGACAATAAGTCGTCTTCCTCCATTCTCATTCCTAATACGATAAGGGCAGGAAGATAATGAGAGATCTCAACCAGACCCAACTATATTGCAAACTCATAAAGTGACGTCACACTTTGTCCAATCAATCGTCAAGCCTCCGAGAGACAGCCGCGCCGTATCCACAATACGACAGCATCATCGCCTTGGTCACTGGTCACGCCGGTCGAGAGTTCATCGCCCCCTCATTGTCTTCGTACCCGCAGCGCTCAGTTTAGCTCGAATTAGAAATCGATTCATTAGGCCAGTCATTTTAGCGTGTTCAGTTTGGAGGAGGTCGAAGTAATCTTTATGTTTACTTTTAAACCGTAATTGGCATCATTTAGTGATGAAAGTAAAGCCTGAAAAAAAATTAGACAAAATATTTGTAGGGAATATAGAAAAAAAAATTTAAACTCCCGGAAGGCTTGTAACTCATTCAATAATAAACCTATAACGCTTATTTTAATTCGACTTAATAGTGATTTTTGAACATTAAAATTTACATCAAAATTAGAAATGTGTTGTAAGTGGATTATTCGTTAAAAAATATTTTGTCATTTTAATTTTTTTCTAAGTAGATACAAATATAAATTCCACGTGTTAAGCGTGTATAGCCTTATAAATAATAGTTTTATTCTATTTTATCATTATTAAAACGATATAACGATATATTCAGCCGTGATTAAAATAACCGAAATCATTATGTTGATAAGAATTTAAATGTATATTTTTCTTTTTAATAACACGTAGTATATTTATACTAATTATTTTGCATACATATTAAAAACATAATGTGTGTGTATGTAGTGTCAAAAGGATCGAATATCGACGATGGCTCGCAAGGTGCTCTCGGGGGTGCAGGCGGGGTGGGACGGGCGACGACCTTAGCATTATCACTCCGCGGCCCGCGCGGCCGGCCGGTGCCCTTGTGCGCTCGCGTCGGCACTACAAAGGCACCCAATGCAATCATGCTGTGTTTTTAGCGGCGTTTTGCTTTTAAAGGACCTATTGATAAAAAGATTGGCTGTTTCGCCACTTTTTGATATGTTCATGTTAATTTATCAGAAATCTCATTTGACACATTTTGTATGAAGAATATGTCAAATGAGCTGTCGGATAAGCTAACAAGAACTTATTCCGAAGTGGTGAAACAGGCCCTAAATCTTGTTCGAATACTATCACTATTATGAGATTTATTATAATGAAGGTTACCACGACTCGGTTGGCCCAATGATTAATTACCACGCCGGACTGCCAATCCAGACTTAGGTGACATCTCGCCAGTAAAAAATCTCGCCTCAAGGCGAGTTGCCACTCTTTCGAGTCGGTAGGGGTCATGTCGCCTTCAACACAGGGCGAGTTGGGTGTTCAGAAAAATGGGAGTGGTCGACCCGCCCGGATTGGTAAATAGGGCAAATTATGAAGGGGGTACGCAGGTTTGTTAGTATTTATGTAGTTCACTCAATCAGTCAATCAAATATACATTATAGGTAAGTGTTTTTAGTACGTATGTATTCAGTTGTGGGTATGTTATGTTTGCAGTAATATGAACTACTTGGCAAACTCGAACAACATTAACAACTTGGTCAACTCAGTCAATATAAACAACTAGAACAACTTGGTTAACTCGAACAACTCAATCAACTTGGTCAACTCGGACAACATAAACAACTTGGTCAACTCGGACAACATGAACAACTTGGTTAACTCAAACAACTCAGACAACATGAACAACTTGGTCAACCCGGACAACACGAACAACTTGGTCAACGTAACCAACGCAAACAACACGAACAACTTGGTCAACTCGAACAACTTTGTCAACTGAAACAACTTGGTCAAATCAAAAAACTTGGTCAACCCGGACAACATAAACAACTCTAACTTGGTCAACTTGACCAACTCGAACAACATGGACAACTTGCTTAACTTAAACAACTCGGACAACTTGGACAACTCGGAAAACATGAACAATTTGGTCAACCCAGACAACACGAACAACTTGGTCAACTCGAACAACTTTGTCAACTCAAACAACTTGGTCAAATCAAAAAACTTGGTCAACTTGGCCAACTCGAACAACATGGACAACTTGGTTAACTCAAACAACTTAGACAACTTGGACAAATTAGCCAACATGAACAACTTAGTCAACTCGGACAACATAAACAACTTGGTAAACTCGAACAACATAAACATCTTAGTCAACTAGAATAACTTGGTCAACTCAGACATCATGCTCAATTTGCTCATTTTGTTTATGTTAACCAAGTTGTCCCATGTTATTCGAGTTTTCCGAGCTGATCAAGTTGTACGAGCTGGCCAAGTAGTAGTTGCCCAAGTTGTTCATGTTGTTCGAGTTGTTTATGTTATCCGGGTTGACAAAGTTGTTCGAGTTGACCAAGTTGTTTATGTTGTCCGAGTTGTTTTAGTTTACCAGTTTGTTCGTGTCGTCCGAGATGATCAAGTTGTTCATGTTGTCTGAGTTGTCCAAGTTGTCTGAGTTGTTTGAGTTAACCAAGTTGTTCGAGTTGGCCAAGTTGACCAAGTTAGAGTTGTTTGTGTTTTCCAGGTTGGTTGACCAAGTTGTTTGAGTTGACCAAGTTATTTGAGTTGGCCATGTTGTTCGTGTTCTCCGAGTTGACCAAGTTATGTATGTTGTCCGAGTTGACCTCCTCTCCTCTCCTCTCCTCTCCTCTCCTCTCCTCTCCTCTACTCTCCCCTCCCCTCCCCTCCCCTCCCCTCCCCTCCCCTCCCTTCCTCTCCTCTCCTCTTCCCTCCTCTCCTACTACTCTAACAACTTGATTGAACAACTCGAAAAACTCAGGTCAACAACTCAGACAGCATAAACAACTCGAACTACTTGGTCAACTCTGACATCATGAACAACTTAATCAACTCGGACAAGTTTCAAGTTTTCAACAATTTTTTTGTTTATACAGGGTGTCCCGTAATTCAACGTCAAGCCGGAATCGGGTGATAGTCCAAATCATAATAGTTACTAGAAAAAAAAAAATAAAAATCGAAGTCTTGAATTTTTTAAATTATAGGCATTTCTTTTTTTTTCGAGATAATGAAAGCAAGAAGAAGAAGAATTACGGAAGCAGCTGAATTTGTCAACAACGGAAGATTTGCCCGTGTAATAATCCGATCTTTTTCAAGAAGATGTCGAGCTTGTATTGCAGTTGAAGGAAGGCAGTTTGAACATTTTTTGTAAATAATAAATCTTTGTATCTAATTGGTGTTTTATTTTAAACTTAAGGAAAATTTGTCCTAAATTTAACAAAAAGTTAGCATCTCTGACTTGAAAGCGTCACTACCTGTCTCACTCACATTTCATGAATGACTCTCCGTCTCACTCGGTCTTAGGCAAGCTTTGAACGCACTAGTATACTCGTAATTTTTTGTAGGTAAAGAATTTTTTTTCCTCGTAATCAAAGAAATAATGTAGCAAGTATTATACCATTTTAGAATCCTTATTAAATGCGTCAACTTTTAGTGCTACCTGCCAACCTGGCGTAGTACTCTTTTTTTTCAGTACGGTCCGTTAAAGTTGGACGAAATATTAATTGTCTATTCATTGTACGGCATAATGCGACACTTTCTTCCAAGCTGGAGCAGTTGACTTAGAATTCTAAGTAATAGGTTAGATTAGCACTATTCGGGATTACATAAGAAAAATAAAATTGAAAAAACGTTAAGATTTGTAGCAACAGGAGCTAAAAAACCATCACAGGGTGTACATTTCCTCGAAAAAAAAAAGAAATGCCTGTAATTTAAAAAATTCAAGACTTAGATTTTATTTTTTATTTTTCTAGTAACTATTATGATTTGGACTATCACCCGATTCCGGCTTGACGTCGACTTACGGGACACCCTGTATGTCCTCTAACCTAAGGTTGTCTGGAAGAAATCGCTTCTTAGGGATAAGACCGCCTTATTTGTACCATTAGTGTTTTGGTGTAAATGAAAGTAAGTAAACAACATAAACAACTTGGTCAACTAGAATAAGTTGGTCACCTCAGACATGAAGAACTTATTATTCGAGTTTTACGAGTTGTACGAGTTGGCCAAGTTAGAGTTGTCCCAACATGTTTGAGTTGTTCATGTTGTTCGAGTTGTTTATGTTAGCCGGGTTAACCAAGTTGTTCGAGTTGACCAAGTTGTTTATGTTGTACGGGTTGACCAAGTTGTTTGAGTTGACCAAGTTATTCATGTTGTCCGAGTTGACCAAGTTAGAGTTGTCCCAACTTGTTTGAGTTGTTCATGTTGTTCGAGTTGTTTATGTTAGCCGGGTTGACCAAGTTGTTCGAGTTGACCAAGTTGTTTATGTTGTCCGGGTTGACCAAGTTGTTTGAGTTGACCAAGTTATTCATGTTGTCCGAGTTGACTAAGTTGTTCATGTTGTCCGAGTCAACCAAGTTGTTTATGTTGCCCGAGTTGACCAAGTTGATCATGTTGCCTGAGTTGTCCAAGTTGACCAAGTTACAGTTGTTTATGTTGTCCGGGTTGACCAAGTTATTACCTATGGGGAGCCTATTAAGACGCTCCTCATAGGTAAACGCAGGGCTGGGCCATATCTTGCTTGTTTTTAGAATTAGAAGCTATCTTCTCGTTATTTGAAAGACATACAAATTATTGAAAAGTGTAGCAATGATGTTCAACATCTCGGCTTTATTTGCTACTAGTGTTTTCCCGCGACTTCGTCCGCACAAATTATATACCAGATTTTAAGTCAGATCAACAGCTACAAAACAAAAAAAGTTTCATCAAAATCGGTTCAGTAGTTTTTGCGTGATGTGCGAACAAACAAACTAACACACAATTTTGTCAAAAGATGGCGCTGCACGTTTTTAAATCGCGCTATCGATATGTTATTTGTCTTTATATGAAGTGAACCGCTACTTTTATGTTCCTCATGATTTTACGGTTTTATAATAGTTAAGATAGATCATAATATTTCTTATTTTTATATAAAATACATTTATGAAACCTGTGTTCAAAGGAAAGCCTAAATATTGTAAAAAAATCTGTATCATGTGCATCTACTTTTTAAGTGGAAGTCACTTTTACTTGAGACACACACTTTTGTGTAGACAATATTAAGATCTAAAATTGCTATTTAAAAAAATATATGTATTACCGATATTTAATGAGTTAGTTAAGTAATTAGATAATTGTTAAATTCGGTGCGAATTCTTATGATTTTAGAATGTGATTTCGTTGAATTAAAAGGCACCACAGTGACATAATGAAGAACAAGCCAGTCAAAAAATAGGTATACCTACTAAAATTACGTAGTTTAGTAGAGGTGAGGCGGCTCTGAAAGAGTCAAGGTCGTTCGGTCAGGGAAACCTCTTAACCAACGTGTACTAAAGGGGGCCTATTACCTATTACCCTACGACGCGTACAATGTACCTTAATCAGACATTCATTCGCAATGTTCTATCTCATTCATTAGTCATTAAGGTTCGCAACATACTCGTACATAGGTACATACGGAATTTAAAATCAGACTTGTTATTTTCTATAGGATTTGATGCCTCCGTAATTCCGAACAGAATTCTGTAGGGGGAAATCCATACGAAATCGTAACCTGATTCGGGATTTTGTATGTGTGTGACAGGCGTAACAGCAAGAACTAGCCACGTGAAATCAAATTTCAGAATAGGTATACATAATAAAAGGAACATATTCGGGCTATCTACCTCCTTTTCCAAACGGATCGGCACGGGTCAAGTGACGGTCACGTCTTCGCTCGACACCGCTCCGCCCGCTCCTTTTGAAATTGTACTCTAATGCTACCCGCGTAAAGATGATATTGCGCTGCGTACTTTTATTATATTCTTTAAAATTGTTATCTCTGAGAATTTTTTTCTAATATTAATATTTACTATTGTGTATTATACTAAATGCAATTATTAAAATAAAATTTTCGGCTTAATAATCCATCTTGAACCATAAATCATGTAAATTACAGATTGAGGTACTGCCTTGGGATATTCCTTCTAATATTTTATATATTTTGTTTATAACGTAATATATAAAGTAAATCTCGAGAAATATTTCTCTTAAATATAGAGGTTTAAGCACCATACAACATTTACTAGTTTTGACGCTGCAGTTGTGACTTTAAGCATATGCAATTGATCTAGGCTTTTAATATTTAGATACATAATTAATACCACTTAATTTAATGAACTGTGCAAAACAACAGTGCCATAAATATTATGCATCGGGATTGCTGCAATTAAACGCAAAATTTCAAATTTAGGGTTGTTGCCGACGTAATTTTTTTTTTATTTTGTTCCATTTCTTGGAGAGGTTTGTTCTAAAGTAAGATACGGAAAAAAAAATTCAATTCTTAATTACTCCCGGGTCAAACCCTAAAATGACTGGCCTACATTTCGTATTGACTGACCGTGAGACTTGATGGTTTTACGTTTTTATTGAACAGACCACTAACTTTAAACACTCATAACTTTTGATTGTATGAACCGATTGCGATGAAACAAACCCTAAATGTTAATCCAAAGTAAGCCCTATGCTTCTGTAAATGCGCCATCCAAATTGGTTTAATAGTTTTTAAGTTATGCGAAACAAACTCATTGGAGAGCAGTCGATATTACGTATCTACCTACAGTGTATAACGTAAGTTAGAAAAATACTCATTGGTACATGGCATATCGTCAGTGCGGATTTGATCCTGGTCACTTATGATTAAGTGTCACAGTCCGAAATCACAGAATATACTTATAGTATAAGAGATAAGCGTACTTTTGGTAACCATCAGCTGCAAGGCCGATTACTGAATCAGCCTTGCTGCTGACCTTACCCGCAGCTGACCCTATGAATACTGATTCATAGGGTGCATAGCAACTCTGTGATGGGGATGGACCAGGCCTGCCTGCATAACTCCAGCCGGTTTGGAGGTTACAGCCGTTCAAAGGTCTGATATGGTTGCTAAAAATGAATATACATGAATATGCAGGTATTATTGTAATATGCTCTGTAGTTATGCGAACAGTACAAAAACTGACATGTTTTAGGAGATACAGCCCTTCCAAGCCCAATAACAAGTAAGATCTAATCAGAAACTGTAATCATATTTTATTTGAAAACGAGCAGGTACAATTTGTTTGTTTGTTTATATGCAGGGGGTATTAATCTCTGGATCTACTGAACAGATTGTAAAAATTCATTCACTAATAAACATAGACTACTAGGCTAGCCTAGGTTTTATTTTGATACGGGAACAAAATCACAGGCGAAACCTATAAGTTTGTGACGATGTTCGGATGTTTGTGATTCAATCACGCATAAACCTAAGGCATAAACGGCTGAACGGATTTAGATGATATTTGGCACATAGATAGAATATGTTCTGGATCACACATAAGTCCGGCCTTTGAACGGCTGTATCTCCTAAACCGACTGATACTTGTACTGTTCGCATAGCTATAGTGCATAATACCATAATACCTGCATATTCATACATATATTCATTTTTAGCAACCATACCAGACCTTTAAACGGCTTTAACTCCTAAACCGACGGGAGTTATGCAGGCAGACCTGGTCCATCCCCATCACAGAGATGCTCTACACCCAATGAATACTGAATCATCCTTGCAGCCGATGGTTACCAAAAGTACGTTTATCTCTTATTCTATTACAGAATGAATGCCTTACATACTTAAGGAGGTCCTTCAGTTTCTAACCACCAGAAATCGAAAAAAAAACCGACACGCATTTACTTTTACACCCTGTATAAAAGTACAACTACGCACAACCGAAGCTCTGTTTATACCAAACCAAGAGATGAACACTTCCAACGTACTTTACGATCAAAAGATCGATACAATTCTATTCTTTGATCGTGCTATCATTACTTTACGACGTTCAGTATTATTAGTATGTAAGTGGGTCAGCTGAGCTGACGAGCTGGAGGAAGTTGCCTCATTGGCCACGGTCTTGTTTGTACTTTAAGGCCTCCGCTCATTGCAGCGATAATATCGCTGCGATTTTGCGATAATTGTTCTCAGTACATTTTGTATGGGGACGCGCGCGATCCTCGCGATATTATCGAGCGATAATATCGCTGCGATTTTGCGATAATTGTTCTCAGTACATTTTGTATGGGGACGCGCTCGATCCCACACACTGCCGCGATATTATCGCAACCTGACGCAATCTCTTTCTACTACATTCAGTGAAGGGCGCATGCGTGACGCGAATCGCGGAATCGCTGCAGTGTGTAATGTGTCGCGATATCGCTGTCGATAATATCGCTGCAATGTGCGGAAGCCTTTATTATGGGACGTATCTAATAGTGTCTAATAGGTTGTTACTCGTAGTCTTTTGAATGTACGAATTGACTGGTTAAGGGTAACAAAATTAGGTGAAACTATTTTAAGGGGATGATCAGACCATCAAACTGAACAACTTTCTCTATGGGACCAATATCGAAATCGCGAAAAAAAATATGCGCTCCCATACATTTCGGTCGATTAGGTTTGTATGGAACAGATGTATTTTTTTGATGTTTGATGGTCTGATCATCCCCTTAAAACAGTTTCACCTAATTTTGTTAGACATTATATTACGGTTGACGCGCTCCATACAAACGTTGTCTAGTGATGTTTTCAATACCATCCAATTAAAGTCAATGAATTTTTTCAGAAACAATCAAGAAACTAATCTCTATGTTCGTATGAAGTTCGTAAGAAGAGAAGATTTTCGTTAAAATGTATAGTTTCAAAGTTACAGGCCCTCAAAGATTTCCATACAAATCTTAAATAAATCCTAGCATTCTTCTTCTTATCGAGTGGGCTGCAAGCCCTGGTGTCAGAGTTTATTCAAACCGCCTTACGGCGCCTGACGTGGTGATAGTAGCCGGGACCAACAGCCATCCGAAGCACGGAATTATCTATCATCCTAGCATTAAAACTGTATATTTTAACGAAAATCTGACTTCATACGAACATAGAGATTGTTTCTAGATTGTTTCTGATAAATTTCATTGACTTTAATTGGATAGTATTGAAAATATCACCAGACTAGGTTTGTATAGAGCGCGCCAACGGTAATTTATACCCTTAATAATTTATCATCATCATCACATCATCGTCCACTGCTGAACATAGGCCTCTCCCAAGGAGCGCCAATTATGATACATACAGGGTAAATTTTATATCACTGCACATAACTTCATCAAACTGAACAACTTTCACTATGGAGCCAACTTCGAAATAGCGAAAAAAATATCTGCTGTCCCAAACAAAACTGCAAACCTACTTGAGCCAAAGCGATTTCGATGTTAGTCCCATAGAGAAAGTTGTTCAGTTGATGGTCTGATCATCCCCTTAAAAAAGTGTCAGCATATTAAGAAGGACCCATATATAAGATTTCAAATTATTTCAATTGTATTGACAAAATAAATTTAGGTCTGGACTCTAGACCTTACTTGCGTGCGGTCGCTCGCTCTAGCGAACAATGTTTCTGAGCGTCAGAGAGGGACAGAAGGTCCCATGCACTAGATTGTAACTCACCTAGGATGATAGCTCTCATTCAGGATAACGGTTCCAAATGTCCACCCACCGGCACACACATCGTGTCACTTCGATCACTGCATGTCACTTCACTTCACTCTTACACTTGTTTACACTTATGTCACTTAGCACATCGTAGGTATCCTCGATCTGTAACAAGAAGAAAGAAAACATTAGAATCGATGACTATTATGGCTGTTACGTTTTACGCGATTGGCTCCATAGGGTAAGTTGTTCGGTTGGATGGTCGGAAGCACCCCCTAACTAAAATAAGAAACACATTTAAGAGGATATAATTCGGAGCGCGCTCCATACAAACGTACTATGGTGATATTTTCAATACTAACCAATTAAAGTCAATGAAATTTTGCAGATACAATCTAGAAACAAATTTCTATGCTTGTATGGAGTCAGATTTTCGTTAAAATGTATAGTTTTCAAGTTATAGAGCCTCAAAGATTTCCATACAAATCTTAAGTTAATCCTAGTATTAAAACTGTATATTTTAACGAAAATTTGACTCTATAGAAGCATAGAGATTTGTCTCTAGATTGTTTCTGCAAAATTTCATTGACTTTAATTGGTTAGTATTGAAAATATCACCATAGTACGTTTGTATGCAGCGCGCATTTTCGCTCTCGGAATAATATTCTCTTAAGTTTACACCTTGTAGGTGGGATATGTATTTGCCAGTGGGAATTAGGTATGGTATTGTAGGTTAGTCTAGCAGAAAATAAAGAGAGGGGTCATGCCATGTACCAGCAGTGAGTTTTTTACCGACTGCTCTCAAACGGCGAAGGAAAATATCGCGAGGAAAGCTGCATACGTTGAAGAAATTCGGATAAGTGTACCAATCTGACGCCCATACAATCTCCCTTGAGGGTAGGCTTGTGCCCTGCAGTGGGACGTATATTATAGACTGACGATGGTGATGACGTGGATGTTCTTAGGTTCGTATAGGTTTGAAATTCCGTTCGCAAATTTGGAGGGGAGGAATCTCCATACGAAAACCTGTTTTCTCTACACTTTCCTCGCTCAGCGGATCAGCATAGCTATTCAGCGAGGAAATGCGGCTAGCGTTTTGGGTACCCTCCCACAACGACCAAACCTGCACCACATCCTAGATTCGTTTTTAATGTCTTTTTTATACATGTTGTAAATTGACAAATTTTTTCGTTACGTAGATCTACATTGCGGCAGTACAAATGTTGTATGTTTAACATAAAACGTAGTCAAATAAATTAAATAAATCTAGAAACCGCATCAAAACATTGAATCAGAGCATTTGGCGTAATTTGCCAAAACTATTGGGTTCCGACACTAAACGAGGGGTGAGGGGTGAATTCGCCCCCTTTTATTAACTGTGAAGGCTATGATGGTTATGTGAATGTGTTTTATGTACATTGCTGTGTTCATTTTATTGTTAAATAGAGTGTTATGGAAATTAGTTTATTAGAGTCAGGTATAACTAAAATGCTAAAATTGAACTCTAACTAGTAAAAGAATAGATTAATATTAGTATAGAGGTGGTTTTAGACCATCAAACTGAACAATTTTCACTATGGAATGGAGTATGGAACCGGAATAAAAAAATCTGCTGCTTCTAACATTTGAGTCTAGTAGGTATCGCAATTTTGTATGAAACAGCATATTTGTTTTTTTATGTTGGTTCCATAGTGAAATTTGTTCAGTTTAGCATCTAAACTACCCTTTAAATATTGCTAGCATGTATTTAACACCCTGTATAGTGTCAATAATCTCCAAGTAAAATGTCTGTGACAAAAGACTGTGACTGTGAGGAAAGGGCGAACCGTTTTTAGCCATTTAGCTGCGGAACCTTACAAATCGGAAAAGAGATCTAATCCCCTAGTCATCATGCAAGAAATGAAGTAGTAACTTTCACCCAAGAACCACAGTCGCAAAATTACTTATTTATTAATTAATTCCTACACGTCACAAGCAATGTAACTCAAATACGACCAACCAATGCAAAACAGAGATGTAAATAGGCATTTAGGTGAAGAGCGACAGAGAGGGCAGAACAAAGGGGAGTAGGGCCCAAATAGGGTGGTTTCTTTTGTAAGTATTGTAACAAACGGTAATTTCAATGAGTCGGTAGGACCCGACGTAATGTTAGGTTGACCGTTCTCCTTTTTTTGTTTTACAAAATTACACATCAACATTTTTTATTTGCATCAGCCCTTTTTTTTCCTAGCCCATTTATCATCTCACTGTCGGGCAAAGGCCTCTCCTTTAATCCTGCAACCATCTCTGTTCTGTTCATGCTCTGGCCATGAAAGCATCAGCCTGCCTATGCAGGGTGTAAACTTAAATTCGTTACATACATAGGGTGCGCCTCAGACCATCGAACTGAACAACTTTCGCAATCAGACCAATAGAGAACCGCGAAAAAAATTTGGTTGTTCCGTCGAAAATTTCAATAGCCAATCGAAAATTGACCCAAAATTGAAACAACCGATTTTTTTTTGCGGCTTCAATATCGGTCATTGTGAAAGTGGTTCAATTTGATGCTTTTAATGTAACCTTTAGAGGTATAAAAAAAAAAAATTAGCATTGGGTCCTTCTTGGTTTGGTCTCGATGATCACGATGATAGAAGAAAACGTGATAAAATATTGCAAATAAGAATCATCAAAATCGACTCACGCGTTTGGTCTCTAGTGTGCCACAAAGGTACAAACTTACATACATAGGCTGTTAAACACATTACCCTTCCTTTATGTCGCGCAGTCGGGTAAAAAGAAACTTAACACCATACATTATGGTTTCAATTAATGTTATAACAAATCCATAGTACACTTTTTGTTTAGAAACTGCTACCAGTCGGGTGACATCGTTAGGACAGGAAAGGCAGGACTAGGAGCGTAAAAAATAGCGTGGGAAATGATGTTCGATCGACATCGAAAGTTGATCACTTTTGAACCTTACAGTCATACAAATGAAGGTAAAAAATGTTTATCAAACGTTGCCGATTGTACAGCCGCCAGCTAGTGTATGTTGACTTTAAATAATGTAGGCCTAGCTACTATAGAACTATGGGCAAATATATTTTACCAGTTGTCCAGTTGACAAAGAACGAAGCACGTCTCGATTTTTGTCGCTTTCTAGGATGGCATGCTCGGCCGGCTGATAGATTAAAATTTTGATTTTATCAAAATATATTACCTCAGTATGAAGAGATGTATGTATGGGTGTGAATGAGGCAAAAGAGATTTGTAAGGATCGTAGTAGGTACATAATTACTTGTTAGGGTCCTTCTTAATATGCTGAAACTTTTTAAGGGGATGATCAGACCATCAAACTGAACAACTTTCTCTATGGGACAAACAACGAAATCGCGAAAAAAAGCTGTTTCATACAAAACTGAAATTCTACTCGATCTAAATGTGTCGAAGAGTAAATTTTTTTTTCGCGATTTCAGCCTTGGTCCCATAGAGAAATCGTTTAGTTTTATGAAACACCACATAACTCATAAACGGATGACGGTCTCGTGGGGATGGTGGAAAACTGTCAGCATAATAAGTTGGACCCTGTATTTATGAAATTGGATTGTACCTACTCTCAAATAGCTTTTATAAGGTTCACAGATGTAACTTATTTACCTATTGTTATCTATCACCTATCATGTACTCTGTGTGAGCAATAAACCGATAAACTATAATGCATTAAACACTTTACAAAATCGTAACTTCAGTCAAGGGAATCCCCCCCAAACCCACCCCCAACCTAACCCACAAGTCACACAAACCCGAAGACATCTGCAAAATAAAACACCACTGTCATATGGTATTGATTCTAGTCCTATCTGCCGTCCTTGTCTAGCCAGCGGTCAAGTAATAAAGCGTAAGCAGGACAGGTAAGTCCTTACCGATGTTTGCTTTAACGGGGAACGCCCTAGAATAGTTGTCTCAACTATTTAGTTTATTTTATTTGTATACAGGGTGTAAAATTAAATGCGTTTCATATCGTGGTTCAGACCATCAAACTGAGCAACTTTTACTACTGAACCAACATTGAAATCGCGAAAAAGAAATCACCCATCATTTCGGTCGAGTTGACATTTTCTAGGGAATAGCAGATTTATTTTTTTGAGTCATTTCTATTTTGGTCCTATAGTAAAATTTGTTTAGTTTGATGGTCTGATTTGAAGCACACCCCTAAGTATGGACTAACGCATTTTAATTTCACACCCTGTATAAATACATACAGAAATTCACGACAAGGGTTAGGAGTGTAAAATATGTTAAGGCCCACAGACATGCCCAAAATGAAGGGTCTACAAAAGGCCAGTTTTCAAAATGGGTATTTTTTGGCTTTTCATAGGGTCCTTCTTAATATGCTGACACTTTTTTAAGGGGATAATCAGACCGTCAAACTGAACAACTTTCTTTATGGCAGCAACATCGAAATCGCGAAAAAATAAATAGCTCTTCCATACAAAACTGCAATCCTGCAAAGCTGAAATTTTTTTCACGATTTCGATGTTGGTTCCATAGAGAAAGTTGTTCAGTATGATGGTCTGATCATCCCCTTAAAAAAGTGTCAGCATATTAAGAAGGACCCTGTACAATATGGACTGGATACTTCAGAAGAGATATAACAGTAAAAACAGCATCAAAATACGTTCAACCATTCCCAAACTAGGAACGACGTAAGAACACGCAGAGAATAAGCAAACTGGACTTTATTAAGGGGTTAATATCTCCCCACACTTCCAACATGACGCTTCAGTGTTGAATTAGGGTGCATACATCAACCACCCTTCAATTTATTGAAGGACTGATGAATTATTGTCTGGCTAGGTTAACATAAATATATGTTTGCTATGTTGCAAAGATGGCGGCTGGCCGGCTTTCTTGGTAAAGTACTATAATATAGGGTTATCAAGAACAGAGTTTTGTACATTTTGAAATTAGATTAAACCTATTTAATATATTTATTTATATTTTTGTAACACCTTACAAAAACACAAATAAATATTTAAGAAGGTAGTTTAGACCATCAAACTGAACAACTTTCAGTATGGGATCAATACCGAAAAAAAATCTTATGTTCCATAATAAAATACAAATCTACTCGAGCTAAATGTATGGGACAGACAACAGTTTTTTTTCGCCATTTAGATGTTGGTCTCATAGTGAAAGTTGTTCAGTTTGATGGTCTAAACTAAACAACCCGCTTAAATGTTTTAAATATTAATGATTACTTTTGTAAACCTTGTAAGTATGAAACTAGTACATTTCAAAAGGTATTTTTAAGTTTTACTTTATATCAAAATGTTTTGTTTTTCATTTTCGTTTCTGTAAATTTTTGAAACTAAAATGGAATTTGTTACAAGTGCCATGATCACGGGATGGCTCGGCTCGGATGGACGGGACGGCATATCGGGAACCTGAATAATTAAAAAAACGTTTTTTTTAAGTAAAATTTTAGCTTAAATCAATAACCGCGTAACCGTAATCTGGCGTCTTTCAAAAACTCAATCTTAGCATAGCATAGCATAGCATAGCATAGCATAGCATAGCATAGCATATGCTCACGACTATATTCCCCGAGGGGGTAGTCAGAGATATTCTGAAACCTCAGAACATCCACGTTTCACCAGTAGTACCGAAACTCTGTCCAGTGTGACGGGGGGTAAACTCAATCTTATAACATCAAAAGGTTTTTTTGCTCAATAGACGTCGGATATCGTAAAAATTTTCAATTTCAAAAGTTGATATTTTACATTGCTTGCTTGCTTTAATTATACTTTTTATATACTTTCAGATGCTATTAAATTCGGTTCACCAACTCGCACTTAGCCGTTAATTTAAACAAACGGTTGATTGATTGCAGCACACATCTACAGTATTGTACCTATACAACATCCATCCCCTACGAAACAATGAGGGTGGAATGGAAATCTATGGGAATTGCCGGTTTGGGTACAAATTATAACCCTATATTACATTACGTCCCTCCCCGACAGGACTATTACGCCACACGAGGTTGACTAGCCTCCTACAAACATAAACTCACGACTATAATCCCTTTTGGGGTGGACAGAGACATTGCTACAACTTGTACAAGTCATATTTACAAGCGTGCAGTTGCAGCAAGGATCACTTATGATTTCAGAATGGAAATCGTCAAATCGCAAGTACGAAATACCACAAATACGGTCACCCATCCAAACACTGACCGGACTTGGTATTGCTTAACTTCAGTGATCGTTTCTGATACCAAAGCTACACCACGCCAAAGAGCGCCTACGCGAATAGCGTCAAAGTAGTAACCAGTTTCATCAAAACGTATGGGTGTTGAACAAATTACAAGTTATCATGGAAACGCGTCGCTTGACTGGTCACTTTCTATTCTCATCTTGTACTTAGTTATCTAACTTCCCCTTTGTTGTATTATTGTCAGTAAGAAAGTACGAACCATCAGTTTACTGTATCGTCTGTCTTAGAGAGTTTTAGCGACGTTTTTGTAAGCAAAAGGCTGCATAAGGTCATCTATAACCGCTTTAAAACTCCTCCTATATTAATGCATATACCTTATAAACCGTAGAAAGAGAAGGAACTAGAAGAAAGCACGTGTCTTGTCATATAGTAAGTATCAGTAAGAGATGCACATAGCAAATTCACTCTAGTTAAAAAAGGAGATCGCTACTTATTGCTGTCCTTATCGACGTAGCCACTTTTTTGTTCTACGACGGCTGTCTGACTCCGGAGTCAGACGTCTATTTTCATACAAATTGTATAGGATTTTATGACTATCGCTGTCTCATACGCGGTTACACTGATGTTACGTCTATCAGCGTAAGCGAAAAATACTTCGCCTATGTTATAAACTGTCAACTTTGCATGTCTAGTCTGTACTATGCTATTAATCTATCTATGTGGTATACAATACAGGGTGTAAAATTAAATGCGTTACATATCGAAAGAGGTGCTTCAGACCATCAAACTGAACAGCTTTGACTGCGGAGTCAAGATCGAAATGGCGAAAAAAATCTGCTGTTCTGTAGGCAGTTCCATGGAAAATGTCAATACATTCTCAACCAAAATGTATGAAACTGCCACATCTACTATTCTATTCTAATTTTAAAATTGTGGCATCCATCTTGATGTTGATGATTTTGCGTGATGTCTAGTTTAAATGTTGTACTGTTGTATTTGGTGACTGCAAGGGATATTTTTCCGAAAAAAACTCAATCTTGAGCCAATTAAATTGGAGCTTCGTTGTTGGCCGGGGAGAGGTAACCGACACGCGACCACCCAATAACAGACCTACTACGAGACGCCATGGAACTTCATCATTAACTTTATCGACAGTATGCGCGTTACATACATCTATTTCTTCTACTTAGTCTACTCTACATAAAACGTTAGAATTGTCAAATTTTTTGCAAAAAGCGAAATCAAAAACGGAAAGTACAGGGCCAGGTGTTCAATACATCCTAAAAAACCTTGTTTGCATACCGAAACCTACGATTTTCAACCCTATTACACTGCAACAAGAGCCGAGGATTAAAGAAAAAAAGTTGCAGTCATTGTCCCTTTAAGCACGAGCTGTCTCTATCGCGCGTGCGCGCTACGTGCTACAAATCAGGCCATTGTGATCCTTACGGTATTGACATAAGTGGTACGTCAGTTGTTTTATGTGGAATGGATTTGTGAGAGAGTGAGGGATGGAAAAGGGTCTGTGACAAAAAATGATCGGTGCTCTGCGCTTGCACATCCAGCCGGCAACGCAGTTAGAGCTTAGGGCTGCCACGCTATTAAATACCGAATAATCTACACATTAAGACAAAACTTGTTTGGTGAGTTGCACATAGCTTCGGAGATCATTAAAAAGATTGCGTACTAACTTGCAGGTTTGTGTGATTTTTTTTAATAGTTAATTTTTAATATTTACACTTTCCGTACCAAAATTGCCACAACCTTTTCCACGTTGGGCTTTCCGATAAGCGGTCGCCACTCGAGAACCCTTCGACCACATCGGCAATCGGTTCTGCGAGCAATGTGCCCTATTTATTGTCACTATAGTTTAGCAATTCTTTGGGCTATCTCGGCTACTCTAGTTCTTCTGGGAATCTCTTCATTTCTGATTCGATCTCGCAGGCAAACTCCGACTATAGCTCTCTCCACTGCCCTTTGGCCTGCAGCTTTTTTATGAGGCCTTGAGAAAGAGACCATGTCTCAGTTCCGTATGTTATCACTGACAACACACACTGATCGAAGACTTTTGTCTTGAGACACTGCGTTATTACCAACGTTAGACATATTAATCTGAAACAGAATCTCCAATACTGAATAAATTATATAGACTTTGACTTTGAAAATGTGGCTCAGTTATTTTACATAGCTTATGTAAACGTTAACATTTTTTATAAATTTTCATTCCCAATTGAATCAAACATTGTACTGATTTTGATGGTAAAACATTTTTTTATTTAAAACGCATTTAGCTCATGTTATCTATGTATTAACATCGAGTGACAGCCCTATAAAATTACCAAACAAGACGGCACATCACATAACTCTTACGTCTAAGTAATAAAGATGAAAATGCTTTGTGTCGAGAGACATGGATATGTGATACGTACTGACAGCTCGCAGGGGCGCTTTAGTGAATTAATTATTGATTCCAAGGTGACCAAACAGTCCTTTATGGTTGAAAGCCCTTTGTAATCCAGAGGCGTGATGGGCAATACAAAACATAAATTCACGACCATTCCCTTTCGGGTGTGCCACAAACTTTGTTATAATTACCAACTTGCATCCGTGTCTATAAATTTTTAGCATATCAAATATTTTGCTACTGTCTATAACAGAACGTAAACTAAAATGCTTTGTTTACATAGTTTAGGTGTTTTAGACTTAGGAAAAGTATCATTAATCTTTAAACCACATACTCTACCCATCAAACTGAACGACTTTTACTATAGGAGCAAACCTATCAACGCAAAAAAAAGTCTGCTGTCCCAATACTAAACTGCAAAAACTTATGGAACAGCATTTTTTATGGTTTTGCTCCCATGGTAAAAGTTGTTCAGTTTGATGGTAAGAGTATCTGGTTTAAAGGTTAATGATACTTACTAATAAATTGATTGATGGAGCCAGAACGAAAAACGGGGAAAATATTAAAACTACAATGGCTGGCTACTCGACTCAAATGCATGGAATAACTGAATTTAATTCCCGATTTTAAAGTTGGTGGTTATTTGGTTACACTCTAGTGATACAACGAATACCTAAGAAATCAGAAATATAATTTCTCTACTACCTATATCAGTTAAAAGTTAAGTAAGCTTTGCTATCTTCTTCTTATCGAGTGGGTGGCAAGCTTGCAAGCCCTGGTGTCAGAGTTTATTCAAACCGCCTTACGGCCGCTGACGTGGTTTTTATGTAACGACTACTGCCACCAGAGATAGTAGCCGGGACCAACAGCTTAACGTGCCATCCGAAGCACGGAATCATCATTCTTTTCAGACAATCAGGTGACTCAGCCTGCAATGTCCTAAACAACTGGGGAAAAACGCACAAAGTGACATTTCACTAGGTGCCCCCCGTGGGAATCGAACCCACGACCTCCGTGTCAAGAGCTCAATACTCTTAACCATTAGACCAAGGAGGCAGTGCTATAAACTGCAAGCAAGGTAACTAGTAGTTGTAGGTATGTTTCTGACCACCGCAAAACGGATTATGGTCGTGATTTTATGTACGTTTGTAGAAGGTGTAAGGGACAGCCCTCCGCAAACTGAAACGGTGAACTCAGACCAACAAATGAACAACTTTCACTATGGAGGCTAACTCAGGAAAAAAATCAGCTATCTATCTATCTATAACGTCACGCCTCTTTCCCAATGGGGTAGGCAGAGACCAGAGCGCGCCATCTACTACGATCCTTACATACATCTTTTGCCTCATTCACATCCATACATCTCTTCATACATGCCCGTCGGTTTCGAGTACTCCGCACCTCCCCTTTTTGTAGGACGCAACTGATTTGATCAGAATACGTCCTACGAGGGCGCCCTCTGCCGACACATCCACTCATTTTCAGCTGTCCCATACAAAACTGCCGTACCTACAACACTCAAATGTATGGGACAGCAGATTTTTTTTCGCGTTTCCTGAGGTAGGCTCCATAGTGAAAGTTGTTCAGTTTGATGGTCTGAGTTCACCGTTTCAGTTTGTCCCTTACACCTTGTATAATACGTGATTATTTAAATAACATTAAATACAAAATTAATAACAGACAAGGTTTCTGCATAGCAAGCAAGGCCGAATCAAAGTCTGAGTTAACTTAAATATATCGACCCTTATATTGACTCTTATGTTGAAGACAATAAGAGTCATGACGGGAGTATCGGGACATGCGATGTCTTATCAATCGAGCAATTTTCATTCTTACATTGTGTACTAATAAGAGTTGGTCGAAGGGCGTTATAATAATAACGGATAATTATTGTAATATGACCTTTATACAACTATTATAGATACATTGTTGATGAGGCATTTTCTAAGACTACATAAACGAAAAATCTGTAGATGGCACAATACGAAAATTGGAAAAAGACTCGTCACATAGAGGCGTAGTGACTGTAAAAAACCGGCCAAGAGCGTGTCGGAATCGCCCATGATAGGGTTCCGTAGCCATTGCGTAAGTAGAATAAGAAAAATGGTGTATAATCGATTATATTTGTACCTAAAAAAATGTTGAAACCTAACGATAGTTTATAACTAGAAAAAATTTGATGGGGGTATGCCCTATTTTTGACTTTGAGTGCAGAGTTTCATCATAATTACAACATTTCTGTTTTTGGGTTTTCGATTTCAAATTTCGATTCAATAGATGAAAAAATGAGCGAGTTAATGAGACATATAGACAAGACAGAATGGACGAAAGTACCTATAAGGGTTCCTTGTTTGACTACGGAACCCTAAAAAATGTTTACCTAAATTCCTCAGGATAGATGTTTTCTTTACAGAAAAATGCTGCTAAAACTACACGCTTAGGTAAAAGCATAGGTAGTTTTCAGTTGTAGAAACGTTTCTGTCCATCCTTAAAGAGAATACGGACGTCGATATATTATGTCTGTTTAGTATTATAAAATTCTTTATAACATGCCAATTTAGTATTCTCCATTAAAACGAAACGTCAAACAATAAACGCAAGATGTTTTCCACGCAATCTTACTTCTCAGATACTGCATTGCGTTCCACATACAAAGTCTCAGACACCAATGCAATTTCACACTTACTCAATTTACAATAAGACTTATATCGGATGACTATACTAACAGATGCATTTCATTCCACATCTAAGGTCTCACAAATCAAGCCAATTACATACTTACACAGCGAATAATAAGAATCAAATCGGAGGACTTTAGGAATCGTACGTGATTGTTCGGGCATTTCCGATGACAGAAGTACTCAGAATCGGATCGATTGCACGTTGCGAATGCAGACAAAGCCGAGTATGCGTTTACTTGACGAAATGCAATATTTTGCCGTTGAGATTTTTACTACACATTCTTCATGACCGGATTCCTCTTCGGGATCGTCAGAAACATTGCTACAAACAACAAATCAAATTTCAATGGTACAATAACTTAGGTGCTTAAATTGAGGTGCTATTCAAAATTGGTGCCCGCTCGAGTTGGAAAAAAAATCAATAAATCAAATTCCACGAGGAGAATCAATTCCGAGCTCAACTGCTTAGGTTCTCAAATTGAGGTGCTATTCAAAATCGTTGTACACGTTGAAATATAAACATTCAAAGTATCAAATTCCATAAGGAGCACCAATCCAGGTGCTTTTTGTAGAATAGCTTAGGTGCTAAAATTGAAGTGCTATTCAAAATTGTTGCTCAAGTTGGAATAGAAAAATTCAAAATAACAAATTCCGGAAATCGGTCACCTCGTGGAATAACTTAGGTGCTCAAATTGAGGTGCTATTCAAAACCGGAGCTCTTCGTGGAATATCTCGCAAGGTAGTCAACCTTGGGAGGTATCCTACGACGAGCTCAGGTTTCAAAATGGAATAATTATGCAAGTGGTTTAGACTGTTGCCTATATATAAAAACAATGCAAAAGACCCTACGATGCCCCACTGTGAGAAATGGGGTTGCCTAATCTAAGCCAGCCAGCAGCTCGCGCTGCACACATATAATAATATTCTTTTTGTTGTTATTGTATAATGGTCTCTTGCTTGTGCGTTAGTACTGCATTTCCGCCAGTGTCAAGTAGTTTATGGGAGTATTTATCCCCAATCTCAAGGATCGTTTTTGGGCAAAAACACGGTTGAGATGAGATTGCGGAGCCTTGTGCGGCGACCGCGAACCGTAACACCGAACCGCTAGCGGCAAAACATGCAACGTGACTCCAAAAAAACCATGTTGAGGATTTTTTGATAACGGTTTTTAATTTTTATCAGACGTCAATTTTGAGAAGCATCAAGGAATGTTAAAAAGGACGTTTGCAACAAAAACCTGCCATTCAACTGTCAACCGAAACAATAAAAGAATAAACAGCATAATACAATGCATCACCTGAAAAATAAAACTGTCTCTTCGAGCAAGAATAGTGAAAAATTATCCAATCAATTTGCGGAGCGCAAAAGTTGGCATCAAGCCAATACGTTTTGGTGCAAAATGCCAAGATACTGAAGAGGTGCGCCAAAACTGTACATAACGCCTTATATGAGAGTAGGTTGGCTTGTGTCGTAATGTACGTGAACATTAGATGCAACTTTAATCTCTTGTCACAATGTATAATAGCTCTCCCACACTGGCGTTTTGATTAACGATGTTTCGGCGTATCAAGAGTTTTAGTTCGGGGATGGGACTGAGACATTTATAGAAAAAAACAATGGTAAATAAATCGAAATCATCAGTAATATATTGGGATTTTTGGGATAAATCCCACCTAGTTTTCTGTCTGGTTGTTGTTCGCGCATCACGCGAGAACTACTGGACTTATTTTGATGAAACTTTTTGGGTTTGAAAGCTTATGAATAGACTTAAAATCTGGTATATAATTTTTTCTCTATATACGATACGATGATGGGAACTGTTGCGGACAAAGTCGCGGGAAAAAGCTAGATTCAATAAATGTACAAATCTTCGGGGATGGTGCAATCGCGCGTAACTAGCATAAGCGAAAGCCGCCTCCGTGTCATACGAAAAACTTTACACAGGAAAGAGAAAAAACTAAATAAAAAAATATTGTGTTAGAACAAGATTTTACACTAATTGGTTCAAAGTTCAAGAAGTTATTCAGTTTTACCTCTTTCCTGCGCTATTGCACTGTCCCCCACGAAATACAACATTTTTACAGTAAATATTTTTATTTCCCAATCACGCATTTTCTGCCGAATCCAGAATCTACCGAACCCAGTATATCTTGCAACAAATAGCAGTATCTAGTCTACGTTATGTTTATGTAAATACGTCACAGAACATGCTGATGGAGGTAATAATTTCTCGTAAGTTGAGCCGTGACTCAGAGAAATAGACAGGACATGTAATTTGTGACTATTCGTCACAAGTGTTAATCAGAGCATTTTGCAGATGCTGTGAGTTTGCTATTTTCTAATTCTATCGTAAATAACATTGCAAATGTTCCGACTATATTTCTCAAGGGTGTAGTCTCAAAATTTCTCCATATCCTGCTAATGTTATAAGTGTGAAAGTTTGTGATGATGTTTGGATGTTAAGTCAATCACGAAGAGACTGCTGAATGGATTTGGGTGAACTTTGACACAGAAATTTTGTGTTGTGGATCATCGGATCGGCATCAGCTATGGGCCCTAAAGGTTCCTATGTTTACTAGTTCTCTAGAATGTTCCAATGGATTAGGTGTGTTACTTCCTTTTCCCCGAAAGTAAGTCGTCTAAATTCCTTGTAAGTCTATTTCCTTTTACGTCCATTTCTGAGTACGTCCATTTCCGAGTACGTCCATTTCTTTCTTCGTCCTTTTATCCGTTACCGACACTGAACTTTCAGTTTTATCGTACCGATATGTCGAAAAATTTTTTTTACAGTTTTTCCTCCGTTCTTTCTTTAAGGTTCTTGGTCTCATTATCTCACGAAGTTAGCTGGAAGTGACAACCGTTTATTCTATCTACACCTGACATGAGTCATGATACGATTATTATAGATAAAAAACATTACCCTCCTACTGGCGCAGTCGGGTAATAAATAAGTAATGGTCGACAAGTGACCTGGTCGACAATGGCAAGGTGGTTCCAAGACCAAGGTCGTAAGCAGGTAGGTATAGGTGGTCTGGCGTTTAGATAGTCACGCAGACAAAACAGTTGAGTTAAAACTATTGGGGAAAATAATCTATACGAATGGCTTTGAATTTGAATGCCATCGAAAAGAAACTCTGTTGAGAAAGCTTATTTCAAAACCTTCGAAAATAAATTCTATTGAGAAAGCTTATTTTGAATGCCTTCGAAAAGAAATTTTACTGAGAAAGCTTATTTTGAATGCCTAAGAAAAGAAATTCTATCGAGAAAGCTTATTTTGAATGTCTTCTGTCAATTTTGCATGAGTCGTATTTTTGGATGACACTAACAGATACCTAATGTAGATTTCGACATTGTATGTGAAGCAGTCAGTTCGCATCAATGATTAGAAGAAAAAAGGTTCGGAAATGACAGAGATCTGGACGCACAAAAAAAAAGACAAACCACTTTTGAAGTCGATTATGTACCTATGTCACTTATATTATAATAGATCCGTGACTGACAGACAACGCACAGCCTAAATAGTTAAAGACAGAAAAATAACATGTATACACCTATATTTAACAGATAATGTAGGATTGTACTAAGAAATAATTTTGTGAAAATCAATCAAGGAGGTGAAATCTGGCGTTTGTAATCCATGCGAACGAAGTCGCAGTCAAAAGTAAGTACATGAAAAATTTCTTAACGAGGTGAACTGCAACCACCTTTTATGGGTACAATTGGTCCATATCGGTTATTTAATGTTGTTTAAAACATAAACGCATCAATGTCATTCACTCAATATAAAGATATCGCCGTTCATCACTTTTCATGACAACAGTACCAAAGATAAATATAAAAATACCGGTCCAAAATGAACATTTATCCGTAACAAAATAAGATGTAAAGCATATCGTTAAATATTGATAAAACCTGCAATTTGTTTGACGCATGTTATAATTTACAACCGTTCATTGCAAATGACATTTGACGAACCTGTATATTTCTTGACAAATTAGCACTAAACATGCACTAAGTGTTGAGTAGTGTAGTGACATTACTAGAACTCGGCTCCATGAACCGGATCTAGTGCTAAATATTATTATTTAGTGGTGTTTTTAAGGGCAGAAAAAATCTGCAGATGGTGTTAGTACATTTGACAAAAAAAACCTGCCAGTGAAGGTTAAAGCCTGACCAGAAAAATAAAACACCTCGCCATGTTGCGGAAAATAATTGGAACTAATTTTTGTACTTGATACTTTGTCATTGCTAAGATATACAGTGTTAAAGGTTATAGCACAATGTTCTTGGGTTATAACCCAACTATAGTCGACTGTCGATTGAAGCGCCTCCAAAGAAGGTTTTAAAAAGTTTGACTGTATATGGTTTGTTTATTGACTGAAATTTTAATTTTCTTTTATTCAAAAATACATCGAAAATGTTAGTGTGTTCTACATAACATCGACATAATAAAAATTAGATCAATTCAACGTATCAATACGTCTTTTACATTATAACTATCAAAGGATAAATTGCTCCTTTTACAATTAATTGTACTAAAACAAATATATACATAATACATTTTATCACACAATGCATTGTGAAATGCACCCTACGAAATCTAGGGAAATTAAAATGAGGGAATCGAGAAAAACAATAATCATTATCGGCAATGATAGGTAGTTAGGTACTACATCGATTTGACAGCAACATTTTTAAGATGGTGTAAGTTGAAGGATGATATAGTAACAAGGATTGAAAGGGGTATGCTTAGATGGTTCGGTCACGTAGAGAGAATGAATGAAAGAAGACTAACGAATGAAATTTATCAAGCAAAGGTGAGCGGAAGTGTTGGGAGAGGCCGTCCGAGGAAAACATACCATGATCAAATCAATGATCTTTTCCGAAAAGGACAAGTGCGTAACACCCTCAATCGACGGAAGTCCATGAAGAGATGTATGAATGTGAATGAGGCTAAAGAGGTGTGTCAGAGTCGTAGCGTGTGGCGGTCCGTGGTCTCTGCCTACCCCCATGGGACAATGGCGTGAGCTTATGTATGTATGTATGTATTTTTAAGATGATACGCCATACTTCCACCAGTGTTACTGTACTATTTTTAGTGTTCCTGTTGTCTCTGTGTTCTGCAGAGAAATCGAGCTCTTTCTTGCAAGCTGTACATTTCGACGGTCCCTACGTACATT
The DNA here is from genome assembly GCA_963693445.1 of Agonopterix heracliana. Classification (NCBI taxonomy): domain Eukaryota; kingdom Metazoa; phylum Arthropoda; class Insecta; order Lepidoptera; family Depressariidae; genus Agonopterix; species Agonopterix heracliana. Next base: position 3,946,488 of record OY856334.1, read on the forward strand.
CCCGTAAGTGCAAAAGTCAAATTTTACAGGAGAGCACTTTTAAGTTTCAAACATGTGTATTTCACGTCCTATTTGTAGCACTGTTACGAAATTTGGAATATAGGTTTAATATACGGTAAACTATATGAAACATAAAGAAAAAACTCAAAAAGTTCATTGGAAGTGTGTTATTAGTCACTTACTTAGTTCTACATTCTATCTTTCTTCTTTGAATAAAATCGCCATTCTATCTTCTTTGAATAAAATCGTGGAGCGAGCGGTTGTTGGCCAGGTCACCGAGTACATCCAAAAAAATTGCGTTATAAACAGTCAGCAATATGGATTCCAGAAGGGCAAGAGCACAGATACACTTTTGTCTAAGTTTAGCAATGACATTAACAATAGCTTAAATAATAAACACCATGTACTAGTCTTATTCATAGATTTCCGAAAAGCTTTTGATACTCTGGATCATTCCACTCTCTTGGAATCCATGTATGCTAGTGGAATACGTGGAAACCTGCTCAATTGGTTCAAAAATTATTTGAAGAATAGGACCCTCGTTGTTAAAGTAAATAAATGTATTAGTGAGCCCAAAGTTGTAAAATTCGGTGTGGCCCAAGGATCCGTGACCGGTCCCTTATGCTATATCTTACACGTTAATAGCATGCCAAATGTTATAAAAAAATGTAAATGCTATATGTTTGCTGACGACACCTGTATAATGAGTGCCGGCGACGACATTCAGTTACTATTATAAAATCTTCAAGAAGATTTTAATAACTTGACTAAATGGGCACACGATAATGGTATTATCCTTAACGTTAGCAAAACAAAGTTTATGCATCTCAGTTCCAGTCACAAAAAGAAAACATTGCAACCACTAAAAGTTGTGGGTCACTCATTTGAATGTTTACATGGCGGTGTCACGTGTGACTGTCCGCCCCTTGAGCAAGTTAGTAGTTATAGGTATGTCGGTCTAATAGTTGATGAGCGCTTTAACTGGACATTACATGTAGACGCTCTGTGCACTAGGTTAAGACAAATATTAGGAAGATTTAAAATGCTGTGTTATTGCACACCCCGAGGGATCTTGTGCGCTGCTTACCATGCCCTAGTTGAATCAATAATAAGCTATGGCGCGGGTACTTAAGGCACTACACATGCTACTCATCTTAATAAAATTAAATCTTTGCAAATCCGTTTTCTTAAGCTTATTGTTCATCCCAAAGTACGCAAAAAATGTAAACAATGTGACAATTATGAACCTCTTTTCAAATTATGCAATGTAATCCCGATAGAAAAAAAATCTCTAATTTACCATGCGCTGCAAGAGTACACACGCAGTGAATACAAAATACCAGTTAAATATAATTATCCCACCAGAAAAGCAGCGCAGGGTAGCCTTAGGGTGTGCAAAACTAACAATGTATACGGGAAAAGAACAAAAGAATACATAGTTCCTACAATATTTAATAACCTACCATCTGATTTAACATGTATAAAAGGGACAACAAAAACTATTAAAGATAAACTAAAAAGATATTTATTGGATTACTAATCCTATACTTAGGCTGTGGTCTTACCCTAAACTAATTAGGTATTAACATGTTTGCATTTATTTCACCTGCCTAGTGGTCCAGTCTAATCCCTGTGAAATCCGATCCCAAGACTCAGTCGAAGGGCTAGGCAGGTGGAATTTTATTATTGTATGCATGAACTCATTGTTTTTGATATTGTTAAACTCTCAAATAAATAATACATTGATAATAATATACTGTAGTTAAAAATGAAACTAAGTTCTGTAACTGTACCTACTCTTGATTGCACTGTAATTAGTGTGTGATGCCTAACGTCACGCAGCAACTATGGATCTCCCACTAAACTCCGTACGGAGTTTTGGAGAGAAATTGTGTATCCTAGCTCATAATCATTCTTTAAAAGTTAAATAAATTAAAAAAAAAAAAAAAAAAAACATCGGAAACGCTCCAATTATAAATAACGTATGTGGTACATATTGATTATTACGCGGTAGTCTCACGAAAGATCAAAATCTTAACTGTCACATAGATCATTGTACATGGGAAACATTATGGAGATACGGGGTTTGTAGGTAAGGGCGAAGTGTATTGTTACAAAAAAAAGTAAACTTTTTTTAGTATTATTAATAAATTTTAACCCCGTCCCTCATACCTCGTGTGTACCCGTCACAATGGACAGAGTTTCGGTACTGCTAGTGAAACGTTGACCTACAAAGGTTTAAGAAATTACATACTTTATTATCAGTTGTTAATTATTAAGTAATTTGAGACTTAACAATATTGATAACATAAAATCATTAATGTACTATATTTACACGTCAGAGACAGACAAATACAATTTACAACATAGACGAGAAGGGTATCAAAGGCGGCCTAATCTCGTTAAGCTATTTTCCAGAAATTTATTTGATTGAATAGAGCGATAAATTTTATGGCGAGTCATACGCGACTCTTCGTCGTGCTCTAGTAGTAGACTTTACTATTTTGATAAACTGACAATATTATATGGCGACTTGTTAAACCATACGATATGAGTACCAACCTAATTCAAAACGAGTAATTGGTGTGGTGGGTGTGACTATTGAAATCGGTCCTTAAGCCCTTCAGAAGCTGTTTGACTTCGTCATACCTGAGGGGAAAACGCCGCAGACATGGAACAGAAATTTGATGGTTCTCTTATTTAAAAAGGACGATAATGCCCTACTGAAGAACTATAAGCCCATCTCACTTCTTAGTCATGTCTATAAGCTGTTTTTGAGAGTTGAAACGAACCGTGTCTCGCTCATTTTGACGAATTCCAACATCCCGAGTAACCTGGGTTCCGAAAAAACTTTAGCACCGCGTACCACATACATACGCTCTGCCTCTTTGCTTGGCGTTCGTGGACTACGAAAAAGCTTTTGATTTGAATGGGACATGGGCTGTACTGCAGTCTGTCCAGCGATGAAAAGTTGACTACTGGTACTTGGAAGTGCTCAAATGCTACTGCCACTATGTCAGTCCGATAGAAACCTATCCTACCGCAGCGAGGTGTGAGATATGGAGACGTAATTTCTCTGAAACTGTTCACCGTGGCACTGGAAGATGTTTTCAAGGTTTTGGATTGGAAAGGGCTGAGTCTCTTTTAGTTTGCCAAAGATAGTCATAAGAATTAAAGTTATTATGACGGTGAGCATGGAGGACCTCAGTAGAATGCTTGATGACCTTAGCAGAGCCTTCGAACGAGTTGTTTTGAAAATTACCATGGACAAGACGAAGATCATGTCAAATGTCCATGTTCTACCCACTCCTGTAAAGATCGTAGACTCCGAGTTCGAAGTTACTACGATTATGTTAACCAGGGACAAACCATCCAGTTAGGATGGTCCCACTTCGGGTAGAGGTCAATAGACGAATCTAACTGGGCTGGACATCGTTCAGGACGTATGGACAGCGTAGTATCTTCTCGGCCAAACACTCCAGTGTCTCAAAACGAAAGTCATTGACCAGTGTGTGTTGCCAGTGACGACACAGAATAGGCTAGAATATTAAGTACTTGACATACGAAATTGAGACATAGTAGCTCACTCCTGGCCTCATAAAAAGCCTGAAAGTCACACAAACGGCAATGGAGAGGGCTATTATGGAGGGGTATTCATCTTCCCATCTGAACATCCCATATATTACTTATAGCTACTGTTACTCTCTTTCACGACAAACATCAGCGCTCATGTGATCGGCGTAACCAATTTTCTAGTTCATATTGCCTTAAAAAACATTGCCACGTTAGTTAACTCATGGTAAATGGTTTTAATTTCTACAATTAATGAAATAAATAAATAAAGAGGTTTTGATAGACCTTTTTACATCGCATAATTTTTTTAAACTATTTTCTGCATAAAACATTATAATTATTATAAATAATGACAAACGCGCACAGTCATAAATGTATGCCAGCTTCCTGGTCATAAACAACTTTCACCTAATATGTCAATTTGGAATTGACATGATGGTTGTAAGATGTTAATTTAGCTGGCTAATCAATATTTTTTTCCAAAACCAGACGAAGTTACAGAAGTTTAATAACATAAATACAACTTTCTTATCATATTTACAAAATATTTCCGACATAAAAAGCCTTAAATGGTAGTTATTGATAAAAAGTACTTTTATTTTCCGACGTAAGAAAACTTATCTACCACTTGCATGGCATGGCCTGGCTTAGGCATGTAAAGTTGTTCACGTAAAACAACGTAACTAACATAGTGCGTTGCAGTTACGCGGCAGGCGTGGATTGCGTTCCAATGTAGAATCACTGAACTACCACTGATGTTAGTTTACTTCGGAAATTTTTCTTAATTTTGTAGTTACGGGAAATGTGTGTGTGGATTTAAGGTTCAATTTGCATAAAATGTTTAATTTTTTTTTGACTAATCGATAGTATAGAGTGACCTGAAGGACATGGAACAATAAAAGGCAAATCACGTATCTACCACTTAGGAATATGTACGTAGGGACCGTCGATTTATCTATGAGTCACAAGCATAAAACATACAAAGCCTAAATAAATCAGAATCAGACAAGTCTATAACACTTATTCTAACAGTAATATGAACCTAATTCACGGTATAAACGTTGCTGCAGTGTTAGATCTAGTATTCAAGTTGTGACCTGGTTTAGAGCGTTTCACGTTTGAGAAATCCCATGGTATGCATTTTTGAATTGTGGCGTAAGAGAGACTTTATGCTTTGTTGTTTTTGCTGGTTGACCGTTTGCTGATGTTGCTTTTTTGTGAAGATCTACCTACTCTCTCTATTTTTTTAATGTATGGGGTCAAAGTAATGAATGACGAATTAGCCAGACAGGATGCTGTCATACAGGAAGATCTAATGTGCCCTTAAGTTTATTTAAGGTCATGTTGCAGGTTCTGACACGAGCACTTGTCTAGTGTGGTGTTCGCGCGGTTTGCATTTTTGCCTGCCACGAGGCGCTGAAAAGTCTGAAATCCGCAGTCTCTTGTTTTGTTCTTGATCAAAAACAATACCTGTGATTGGGATAGATACTTCCACAAACTACTAGACACTGGTGGAAATGCAGTGATAACGCACAAGCAAAAATACATTAATTATTAAAAAAAACTAAAGGTTATTTACGGTTTCTGGATGGAATTTCAACACGCGTGCCCAATTTATATTGTTGTACTTCACATACGCATCAGAATATCTTTCGCTGTGATTTGAAGAGATTATGAACGAACAAACACACTTATAATATTAGCTAGGGATAGTCCCTGGGGCCCGCCGATCGACTAAAGAAGTCTTTCAACCTCAAAGGTTTTTAATGAAAAGAATAAGAACAAAAATTTGGTCAGTTATCTTTTGAAATCTGTTTACTTAGGATTTTTATCCGTAAAGCCGAGTTCGCCCAGCTAAAAATATACTACCCTATTTCTTCCAATAGTAGTCTACGATCTCCTTACATGTTTTCTACACCTTAAGTGCGTTCATACACGATGACGCACTGACGGAGCAGCAAACGTCAGTCCGTCATTTGCGAAGCAAGGAGTTGTATGTAACCGCACGTAGAAGCACACACGGTGACGCATTGACGCACCGGGTGTGGTTCTATGGACTGACATCTGCCGCTCCGTCAGTGCGTCATCGTGTGTGAACGCACTTACGTTTAGGCAATGATACTACCAGTGGAAATATCATAGTAGGATCTTAAAAATAGGAACCACTTCCTAGGCTTATCGCATGTTCGCAACCGTTTAACAGTCGATTGGGAAAATGTTGATCCTGTTGTGCTGTGGTATTATTCAGGGTGTAAACTTAAATATGTCATATACTTCAAACCATCAAACTGAACAACTTTTACTATTGGAGCAATATTTAAATCGCTTGAACAAAATTTGCTATTGTTTAGCGATTTGATCCATAGTGAAAGTTGTTCAGTTTAAAGGCTTCCGCACATTGCAGCGATATTATCGACAGCGATATCGCGACACCTTACACACTGCAGCGATTCCGCGATTCGCGTCACGCATGCGCCCTTCACTGAATGTAGTACAAAGAGATTGCTTCAGGTTGCGATAATATCGCGGCAGTGTGTGGGATCGAGCGCGTCCCCATACAAAATGTACTGAGAACAATTATCGCAAAATCGCAGCGATATTATCGCTCGATAATATCGCGGCAGTGTGTAGGATCGCGGGCGTCCCCATACAAAATGTACTGAGAACAATTATCGCAAAATCGCAGTGATAATATCGCTCGATAATATCGCTGCAATGAGCGGAGGCCTTAATGGCCTGAAGCACCCCCTATAGTATAGTAGTAGTAGGTAGCGCATTTAAGTTTACTTATTCATTATGTTTATATCAACAGCGGTTAAGGCTGTGTGTGTAAGATTATCTATCAGTCAGTTAATCACGGAACTATTATATACTTATAAATTTAGTTTCCGAGTTTCAGAAAGGAAATGCATTTTATAAGTAAAGGAATAAACATTTCACGTTTCACATCCGGCAACTATTCCGTTTTAAGTTTATATCATTTCAGTAATACGTAACATAAAGCGAAGTACCTAGGCATCTAGCCTAGCTTTCAGCTTGTGACCTACATTCGGCCTGGATGGCAACTGATGCGATCTTTAATAGAGCTGTGAATTTTTAAATTCACAAAGCGCTCATTCGGTTTTCGTTACCATTTTTTTTAAACTCATAGTCATAATGAATCCGCATGTAACTAAGTACAGCTAGTAAAAAAACACCCTACTTAGTAATATTTAAAGGTGTTTTAGATCATCAAACTGAACAACTTTCACTATGGAGCCAGAGCCAACGTCGATAAAAAATAAAAAACATATGCTGTTTCATACAAAACTGCGGTACCGACTCTTTACAAATTTATGGAACAGCTGATATTAAAAATTATTTTGGGCGACGTTGATTCCATTATGAAAGTTGTTCAGTTTGATGGTATAAACCAGTAGTGGCCAAACTTCATACATTGCGCGGTCTACATTAAAATTTTTAGATATACCTTGCAGTCTACCTTCAATGTAAACAGGTTTAGCAATGAATGTATATGAATAGCCTGATTTTGATACACATACCTACATAATTTTTTTCGTCTTTAATTTAGTTATAAAGAGGATAGGCGGGCTGAAATGCTAATTTGGAGATTAGGTCACTTTTCCAACCGTATACATATTTGTCCGATCCGCCCCACCCATACTCCCCACCGACTAGAGTGCGAAAGAGACAACTGCAGCTAGGACCGATTTTATTTACATAAAATCGACGAAAACAGCATTTCGTATTCCCCTGTTTTTTCCTCCAAAACTAAACCGATTTTAATAATTTTTTCAAGAATAATATGAGAAATACTTTGGCTATGTCCGTACGTTTTGCTTTTTTTGTTTATATTCGTCATAATTGATTACTGGATGTCTGAAAACGGGCGTTAAAATTGGTTATTTTCGAAGGTCCTTCGTTCCTACAGTAATTAATAAATGTAAAAAAACAAAACATAGGGACATGGCAGAGGTGATATAGATTGTATGGTAAAAAAATATTTGCTCTAGTGTTATTATCCAGGGATAAACAGGGGAATACGTTTTTATGGAAAAAACTGTACTGGTCTATCCTCTTAATCTCTTTGCGAGACTACCATAACGTCGACCGCGGGCGACCGGGTAGACCGCGGTCGACGTCTTGGCCACAGGGTTTATTTGGTTGCACCTTGTATACCTACGGAATACATAAAAGCGTCTCCGAGCTCCGGTTTAGGATAGATTGCCCCATCTATTCTCCAGGGTGTACCAGGTGACAAAGCGATAATGAAAATGAAAATTTTGAGACAAAGGCTAGCCTAGGACACGTCTTTCCACCTTAAAACATCAATAAATAGGCTTAAATAAAGCGAAGATGCTTAAAAAGGTGCTTGGTCGTTGTTGAACAGAATCTGGCCACCTCAAAAGGGAATACGGTCGGGCGGACGGGAATACGGTAGCTTTTGCTCGCGACTGCGTGTATTTCTGAAAACTTGAACGTCCCGTTGCACCTCTTCAGAAGCGGACTATCGAAAATAGGTGCACCTCTAAAATCCTTTGTAGAACAGGTTTTCCCAATTTCATGTTTCTATCTTCAGTGTGGTTTAGGATGTATATTGTCTGTCTGTACCAATGACTTTCCATGGAAAGTCTGTAGGTACTGTAGTCAGACGGTCGCGGAACTGTGTTATATGAGGGATCAACTTAATATGCTGACAGTTTTTAAAGACGATGATCAGACCATCAAACAACTTTTTCTATGGGGCCAACATCAAAATAAAAAATAAAAAAGACATATTTTTTCCCATAAATATTGGTCGATCGGATTGCAGTTTTACATGTAACAGCGGTTTTTTTTTCGCTTTATATATTAGTCCCAAAGAGAAAGTTATTCAGTCTGATTATATCATTATTCTCATCATTATATGTGTAAAAAATCGTTAACAGACTCTCGGAGAATATTGTTGTGACCTTAAATGTATTTATACTTGTTAATTATAATTTAGTAAGGTACGATCATCGCTTAAATCTTGTACTTTTTTAGTAATAGTCCAAATAGGTACTAACATAACAATTGGCGCAGTCGGTAAGAATTCGAAATCAAGACTCTTCGGCATAAAGCTCATATTCTAAAATCCTTAACATCAGAAACATTGAAAGAATGGATAAGAGAATCGACAAGAATGCAAGGAACGAAACCGTAAATGCAAGACAAAGAATGCGCTAAACAAAAACTCATTTCGGTGCCACTAAGCCGGCGTACATTCTTCAGCATTGTCCTTTCGATTTGGGGGATAAAATTCATAAAATGGCTGGAGATTCTGAGTAACTTCAACTGAGATGTGATGATATTTACTTTTAGAATCTCAACATTATACAGTAATCATTTTAGGGTTTGACCCTAACAATAATTCATCTATCGCTGAAACTTTGCAGTGTGTTAAAGTAAAGTATACAGATTACGGTTGACAAATAATCTAGGTTTAATTTTTTCCGGTCCTAGATTATTTGTCAACCGTACAATACTTACTTTACTTTATCACACTGCAAAGTTTCAGTGATAGATGAATTATTGTTAGGGTGTCCATACAAGGAAACTCTAAAATGACTGGACAACAGGGTCAAAGTGACCTTTTAGCGTTTTTGAAAATGTTTGCTAAGAGAAACTATTGATGCTCTTAATTTAGAAAGCATATCGTTGAGAAAAGTCCGCGTAGGATGGTTTTAGGATGATGGGTAGGTAGGACCATTTTTCATGTCGAGCTCTCCGGGCATAGAGCTGCCACACATTAACATTATTATAAATAACTCGTGTAAACAATGATCAACAGCGGCGACCATTCAGAACACTAGACAATGAAGTCTAGCGAGCGGACGAGAGATGACTTCGAATCTGTCTTGGAACTCACAGCGAATTTAATGAAGGAAGAAAGGAGGAATAGGTATATCAGATATGAGACGCTCCATTCTTCGGGACGAATGCTACTGGTCCAGATGGCCTAACATGCCGCTCCCGAGAAAACCGTAACCTTGCCTGCCGTGCAGGAGGCGATGGTTCGATTCCCGTCCATGCCGACTCGTACCAATGAGTTTTTCGGAATTTATGTACGATTTGTAACACCACTGGCTTTTCGGTGAAGGAAAACATCGTGAGGAAACCTGCATGCTTCAATTTCGAGGCATGTATTGTACCCACTGTCCATTACAAGTGGCGACGGGCTCACCCCCCGTCACACTGGACAGAGTTTCGGTACTACTGGTGAAACGTGGATGTTCTGAGGTTTCAGAATATCTCTGACTACCCCCTCGGGGAATATAGTCGTGAGCATATGCATTGAGATGTGCCCGTCTTTGTTACTTTACGTTTGCCAAAATGATTGCGCATGACGGTGTTCTCATTTTGTCGCTTTGGCTTGCGGCGTAGGGCTGCTTTATTTGCCTACTCCACTCCAATGGGAAACAGGCACTGGAAAGAGTTGGTGTAGGTCTGGTCTGGTAACTGATCAGGTTAAATGGAAGTGTACTAATTTATTTGCCAGCTCCGGCTTATGAACCCTGACAGTAAGTTATCAATATCTTGCTACCACCAATTGGCACTGATACATAATTGATACGGTCCAACGCACCGTACAGTTTAGCTTGTGTTAGCGCCTACTGCAAAACAGTTTCATAGCACTAATATATAAGGTCTAACAAAATTAGGTGAAAATATTTTAAGGGGATGATCAGACCATCAAACTGAACAACTTTCTCTATGCGACCAATATCGAAATCGCGAAAAAAAATCTGCTCTTCCATACAACCCTATTTGACCTAAATGTATGGGACAGCAGATTTTTTTTTCGCGATTTTGATATTGGTCCTATAGAGAAAGTTGTTCAGTTTGATGGTCTGATCATCCCCTTAAAATAGTTTCACCTAATTTTGTTAGACCTTATATAAAATAGCTAATTTTCTACTGTTAATTCAGTACAATTCGGACAATCAAGCATTCCGCGTGTGCTCATCATCAATATCTTTATAACAAGTCTTAGTCGTTATAATGGTATAATCCACAATCAATATACACTTTCAAGTCTTCTTCGAGTCATCAAACTATCATCCGTAAAGGGTGTTCCAAACCCAACAATATCACACGAACTGTGTTCAACTTTTCTTCAATACAAGTGTACTCGATTATCGTGCTGAATCAAACACTATAATAATGCGATAATGGTCTGTCCTTTTGCTCAGAGTGCTGTTGAGCGTATAGGCACATAACGCAATCGAGTACAAGGCCTCTTTGTAAGAGCATTCGTTTTCCAGCTGCTTACTGTGCTTTGTTAGGTGGTTCATGTAACACGTTTGACATGCATTCTGTGTCTTCATATCAGCAAAATTTATTAATCAACCTGTCATGTCTTTTTTAAGAATTTATAGATGCTGTGTTGTTATATTTCAGCAAATTAACTTGTGTAGCGTTGTCTTTTGTACTTTCAAAGGTGTTTCTATAAATAAGTTTATCGATTACAAAGCAGCGAAAATAGCAGCAGCTCTTTTAGAGTTAAGCTCGCCTTTGCACATTATGATTTATTGAAATTTTTCATAATTATGTTGTTTTGTGTACAAATCTAAGAAAAACAGAAAAAGTTTTTCATTGTTTTCCATTCAGTTGTAAATAGCTATCTCATAGAAACTTCTGTTTGGAAAGAGAATTTAGTAGGCAGAGGATACCGTCTGACAAGCTTCTAGAAAATGTCGGTAGAATTGGTTTGAAAAAATTTTGGCAGGCTATAGTTATTTCTACTCCCAACTGGGGCATTGTTGTGGAATACAATTAAGAGCATCTTCTTTTGCGGAGAAATAATTCAACAGGACTGGGGATCTACAGACCAGCCGATTCAAAATCAGCAAATGTAGATACCCAATCCTTGAGCCATAGATATTATTAGTACGTCAATTTTATTTATAGTGCAAGTTTGTGACTTTATCCCATTTAAGGGTGGTTAGAATCTTTTCTATCTTTTAGTGGTGTGGCAATGCACTTTCCCCTAGTTTATGAACACTACTCATCGCAAATTACCGTTGTTCGCTGTGTCTGTAGAGTATAATGATTGAGCGTCATCGGCTTGTATTAGCAACACGGTCGAAACCATTTATAAACGTTGTTTCTTTTATGACATCTTCAATTCTTCATTATGATGCTTTGCATGATTTGTTTGTAATGTTTGTCTTTGTATTGTAGGGTTACCAGTAGCTCGATTACGATGTTGCTAGCAGGTAACATAGTGAAAAAATATATTGGGTTAATCGTCATTATTTAAGCATCTAACGCTAATTAGTGAAACTTTTCACAATGACATTATGCCATCTATTCATAAAGAAGAGCCGAGTGGATTGTTCGCTCCAATCGTATCCTTCATATTCTGTTCTAAATAGCTCTGTCTTGGTTTCTTTTTATATTTATCTCTTTTCCTCCAAAATCTTCTAATAAATAGGTCTCAAGAAATTGTTGTAATGCTTGGCTAAAACTATTGAAATAAATCTCAAAGTATGTCATAATCTGCTTGGCAATAACTATAATTTGAAAGTAGTGAAATCCATTATTCAGTACGTATTTTCTTTATAGTGTGCTAAGAGCAGTAGTGGAAGTGAAGTATAGTTTTTTATTATTTCCGAATGGTCATCGGATCGATGCATTATACGAGTGTGTCAATTTGCAAATTAACTACAAACAGTTAATTGCTTTGACGCATTCGATACATTCGACGCTACGCGAGATAAATCTTTCTCTACAAAACATTAATCGGAATCGCATTTTGAATAATGGAACCAAAAATTCTGTCAGTCCAACAAACAGTTTTCATCGCATATTGTACTTTCATCGACGATGCACATTAAAAATCTAAACCACTTTTTACTAATTCAACCAGAATAAACAAATGATTGGTCATTGTCAAAAAAAATGGCCAGTTCGACAAGATTATATCTTTCCGCCATAACGACCGATGAATCAGCATTTAAAAGCAACCCGAACGATTTATGAGAGACATCAGCAATTACGAGAACAGGATGTGAAGACTGCGTTCTTGGTGCGGTCGCATAATAGTCGGCTGTCGAGAGCACCTCGAGCCAATGTCAGAAAAAAAAAGATGACCCGTTCGTGTCTGTGGATGCAACGCGACAAATTCGAGACGATAGCGGAGCTACGGACGTTGGGGCAAAACGTTCACATTTTCACGTGCGCGGGTAATAACTATAGGCAGTAATTCGAAGTACTCATAGGTAGGTAGGTAGGTACTAGAATATATGGAGTCAGAGGCCGTTTGCAAGGCGCGGTCGAGTCGTGAACGAATGCAATTATTTCATGCTCGATGCTTACGTCCGCCATGATAGCCAACGCGTTCGAAATTCAAATTGTTTATTTTTTGGACAATGACATTTTCGTAAACAACCTAATTGATATATTCGGTTTCTTCATTGTTTTTAATATCGTATTATTAATTGTTATCACAATGAATGTGATGTAATATTGTTATCTGAACACGTAACGTAGAGTAGGTATAATATATTTTAATCTTTATTAAATGGGGGCATTGTATGAATGAAAGATAATAATTATACGTTGGCCTCGTCATAGTTTGGTAGGTATTTATTATTCTTATAGGCCGTTTCTTCCAATACATATTTAAAATGTGAAACTCTTATACTTTTTTAATTCGGCCTCGATTCTTTTTTCATTCTGGCTTGAGACGTAATTTTTTTTTTTCATTAATTCTGATCATCTTATTCGCTCTATCGCTCTTATGTAATTTTTAGACAGGTAAATTGTTATTGTATCATTTCATTCATTATTTTGAGTGTATTTTTTTCGTTTTAAATGGAATACTTTTCTGTGGTAGGTACCTTAACTTTTCCAATGATTATGTTGTTAATTGTCGATATTTTATCTTGTTGTTTGCATCATTGCTTTGTTTCTAATCATGTCTTTATTGATACATGTTTTTCTTTTATTATCCTTCAGAGATATCGTACAAGTGTTTCATTTGAAATGTATATTTTGTTTACATTATTGAAGTACATTTGAAATGGACGAATTGGTTTTGCAATCCGTTCTTAGCAACACAACTCTGGATGTTTCATAAATGTATTCATAAGTTCATCATTCCAATATCATACTTTTTGTTTTTTATCATATTATGATACATATTATCAAGTTGTTATACCTAACTATATTAGTCAAATAATAATGATTGATTTCTTCAAAGTATTTAGTGTTACTTATTTTGTTGCGTCTATTAGTCATCTCAACACATTTAGAGCATCTATTTGTAGACTGATCATTCAAATCATAAGATTATCTTATGTTTATGGTGTACAAATAGGTAGAATAATATTTAAGAACCTTTGTTTATGTTTTAAAGCATTATAATAGCATTCTTCTTATTGACTGCATTAATTTGTATTTTCTGCATTTCGTTTCAAGCATTTTTTTTATTAGGTTGAAAGTTTTTGATGTACTTAGGTACTTATAATTTTCGTAAAATACATTTCGATTTCGTGTCAGTGGTCTTATAATAGTTTGGTAAAGAAGTATCAAAGGTAAGGAAGTATAAACCGGCCTATAAATAGTACAAATGTGAAAATAAGTGTCACTTAGAATAGCAAGCAGTCGACTTTCTACCATCTACAAGCGGCTTACGTAAATAGAATCCATTTTATTGTTGTAATATAACTTGTACATGATATAAAATGCTAATAAACTAGTGTTTTACACATTTGCAGATAACAATCGTACGATTAACGGATCAAATTGTACAAAAAGGATAAACAAAGACATAGTTTACCTGTTAAATACGATGCACAATACAAATTGAAACAAACTTTCACACGGTCCGAAAACGAGTACGATAAAATACCTTATTAAAAAACTTATTACTCAATAACGGAACGATGAAATACCTCGGCGATTAAGGACGCAGGCTTTGGCTATCCAGCCAGTCAGCCACTAATATTGATTTCGCAGCGTTACAAAACAACAAAAGATATAAAACGAACAGTCTCCACACCCCCGCGCCGGTCGAATCGATCAGAATGATAATTGTCGCGCACAAAGACTGGTGACTCTACTCACCTAGACAGCAGGAATGCACACACACATAAAACAAAACACTTTATGTCAACAATAATTCACTTTTCAACAATCAAAACACTGTTTGGCGTCTATTCGGCACTGATTTGCGATGTTTTTGTTGTTTTAAAAGGTTAATTAGTGCGAATTATGGGCGATTTGTGATGGGAGACGCGAACAATTCGACGATCGCAGGCAAGATGGCTCCTCCGCGTATGCCGCGCGGCGAGCGCCCCCCTCCCGCGCCCGCGTACGTGCAATGAAAGATAGGTAGCAGGCGCGCGAGGTAGTGGCAGAACGGGGATAGGTCCGACGGTAGATCTTGAGGCTTTCGCACTGGTTCTGCTGGAAGCTGGAAAATAATGTAATTATTAGTGAATTAAGTACTTATAAGATACCTAGTTATTTTTAGGTGAACAGGAAATATAGCAACATTAAAATGTTTAAGCAACTTTTGAGTAAGCTATACAGCAACTTAGTCCTTCCTTATTTTGTTACATATTAAACAAAATTGATACATCAAAATTGATTATTCTATTTACTACATGTTTGATGAAAGCAAAAGCAGCAGGCAAAGCAGTCAAGGAAAAAAAATAGGCGTAATCTGGTTTGGAAGACCGTATTTTTATTTTATGTAGATAACATAAACAGAAAAATGTTAATAAAAGATAAGCTATCTATGTTATAGGTTATCAATTTCAGAAAGCATGATACTTTTAGTTATAGGTAGGTTCCTAGTAGTTCCTACTTACTCAATTTATTGTACACCAGTTTTTGCTTGCGACTACGACTTCCATTGCGGTGGCTTTATAAAAGTATCCTATGTGTTAATCCAGAACATATTCGTTTAAATCGTTTAGCTATTTATGCGTTATGGAGACGCAAAATATCGTCATAAACTCTGACCTTTTCATTGAAATTTCATTCAAAAATGTGTAGAATTTGACTAATAAACAGCTAAATCTTCATAATCACCAACATAAAAGACCTCTAGGTCCTCTCCCGAACTAAACAGTGCCCCAAAGGCGACAACTCCTAATTTACGACCAAAATATCTCAAGACCTATCCCGCAAACCTAACCCACTATCGCGCCTACTCTGTTCTTTCCCTTCACACCGCTTTGCCCGTGCGGAGATCGCCCCCCACCCCGCACCTCTGCCTACCGACCTCTTATATATACTGCTCTCTTTACAACAAAAAAAAACACCAATTTCCCAAATTCTCGATGTGGACGCGCTCTCTCGCTCATGGCGAACCTAAGATGGCCGACGCGACGGCTTCCATTTTGATTACAGATTAAACCGCGTCCCTCGACCGTGCGTTCAAAACCTATATATTACGTTGCTTTGTCGTTTAAACAAGCTTAGACGACATACAGCACATATTTTTAGGCTAATTTTTTCCGTTTAGTACAACGGTATCATTAAAAATTTAGTTTGACGTTCGAAAACTGAGTTTTTATGATAGTTTCGAATTGAAATTGATTACCGAAATATCGATTGAAGGATGGAAAGTCCGAGAGGTTGAAATGGTTAATAAATCGTACCGTTTGGACGCTTGGCTGTCTCTTTCGACTATTGACGTCGTCGGCTCAGGTATCTGGAATAGCATTTGTGTACAAATATTGTATAGTACAGAACAGATCCGGGGATTTGGGAGTAAACGAGGGTTCCGGCGTGAATTAGGTACTTTGTCTTTATGAAAGCTGGTGCTTTGTGTTTTCTATGATTGTAGAGTTGCATAAGATATCAAGCGGGAATAACTTGGTTGTATTCGCTTGCGGGGTTGGCAGAAACTTTGCGATAACTAACAAGGTTATTGGTTAAAAAATGGTAGAGCTCTACCATTCCTTACAGCATAAGCATATGCTCACGACTATATTCCCCGAGGGGGTAGTCAGAGATATTCTGAAACCTCAGAACATCCACGTTTCACCATTCCTTACATTATGGAAATAAGCAAAGAATGGATCCCATGCCTCTTGGGTTTTGTTGCTTGCGTTTAGTGTTTTTCTTTTGGAAGGGGGACGAAATTTTCGCCTACTAGGCTTATGCTGGCTTGCACCAAAAAGTATTTAAAATATGTTCAAATATGATGCTGTCACTGTCATTAGTAAGAGCAGTGTAAGAGACAGAGCGATTACTAAATACGTTCAAGCCTAAAGACTTGTTGGTGCAAGCCAGGCTAAATCTTGACACGTCATTCCATTCAAAAATCTTAGGTAGGGTAGGTACCTACATTAAAATTACAATTACAGACAAGTGAACCTATTACAATTAAGTATTGAGCCCAAAAACCTTTTTAACCCATAACCTTCTTTATTATATAAAGCAAGTGTGAATGGAAAAGTCGAAAGGGGTCGCCCTAGACGTACGAATGCAGACCAAATTGGCAGCATACTTAAGAAGGGCCAGATCAAATGTAACCGAAACCGACGAGCGTGTATGAAACGACTTATGACCGTGGAAGAGGCAAAAGAGGTATGTCAGGATCGTAGCCTATGGCGATCAATTGTCTCTGCCTACCCTAATGGGACACAGGTGTGAGTATATGTATGTAGGTATGTATGTATCATTCAATTTCTATCTAGCAAGAACTACTAAAATCATCTATTTGAAATCGCCCTATAATCAGCACGTTTCTCAACAGCACTTGTGTGGTGCTATTGCGTAATTTGCCGATTCTCAACCGATATTAATATATTCCACACACTTAACAGTAGGACTTCAGAACTCAAATTCATAAAGTATGGTACAAGAATTAGTCAGATTGATTGATATACAGGGTGTAACAAAATACCCTAGTAATACTCAAGGTGCTTGAGACCATCAAACTGAACAACTTTCATTATGAAGGCAACTTCGAAATCGCGTATAAAATCAGCTGTTTCATACAAAACTACAGCACCGACTCGAGTCAAATGTATGGGACAGCAGATTTTTTTCAGATTTCGAATTTGGCTCCATAGTGAAAGTTGCTCGATTTGATAGTCGGAATCACCTCCTTAAGTATAACTGGGTTGTTTTGTTACACCCTGCATACAGGGTGTAAAATTAAATGCGTTAGGTACTTAGCGAACAGGATGAACCAGACCATCAAACTGAACAACTTTCACTATGGATACAACATAGAAATCGCGAAAAAAGAACAGTTTTTCCATAGAAAAAGCCAATGACTAGCCAACCCAAATGTCTCATCATAATGATCATCATATCAGCCTATAATCGTCCACTGCTGAACATAGGCCTCTCCCAAGGCGCTCCACAAATACTATATGGGACAACAGTTTTTTTTTGCGCGATTTCGATGTTGGTAAAAAAACCCGAGAAAAAACGTAAGTATATTACTGACACTTTTTTAAGGGCATGATCAGACCATCAAACCGAACAACTTTCTCTATGGGACCAACATCGAAATCGCGACAAAAAAATCTGCTATCCCATACATTTGGCTCGAGTATGTTTGCCGGCTGATTTTTGTTTCACGATTTCGATGTTGGTGCCATAGATAATGTTGTTCAGTTTGAAGGTCTGATCATTCCCTTAAAAAAGTGTCAGCAATCAGCATAATTAAGAAGGACCCTATACAAGTTACATAACATTCGACATAACGTACGTCTCGTACACCTTCACTTTAGCAACAAAACTCAAAACACATCGCAATTACAAGCTTCGTCAATACATTCCATACTTCAAAACACGACCTTTTTAACAAAGACAATAAACAAAACCATTCTTGTCAACTTGCTTTCATCCACCAGCTACAAGACCCTTCATCCACCATAAATTCTCCCCATTTCCACCATGTTTGCTTCTAAGGGGGACCGGTGAGGAAGGTCAATTAGAGTGGTCGGTTAGCAAGTCATTGAACTTTCGTGTGAGCCGTTTTCCATCAAGCTTGGTACGAAAGGAAGTGGTATCTGGTATGGGTGATTCCATTGATCGGTGAATTATATTTTTACAAGAAGCGATAACGCGTCTAATATAGATAAGAATTTAACCTCAATAGGCCCAAATAAAAGTAGGATAGATAGCTAAAAGCGAATAGCCCACTGTACAATTTATACCTAACCTACATCATACATTTTACATAAGAGTAGTTTATTCGGAGAGCGCAAATGCGCGCTGCATACAAACGTAGTCTGGTGATATTTTCAATACTATCCAATTCAAGTCAATGAATTTTTTCCGAAACAATTTAGAAACTAATCTCTATGTTCGTATGAAGTCAGATTTTCGTTAAAGTAAACAGTTTTGATTCTAGGATTAATTTAAGATTTGTATGGAAATATTTGTGGCACTGTAACTTTAAAACGTTTGTCCACCACGCGTGCCCAATGCGGATTTCCGCATCGGAATTTCTTTCCTCACGCACGATGTTTTCCTTCACCGTTTGAGAGCAGTCGGTATCACATACTAAGTTAGAAAAACTCATTGGTACATGGCATGTCATCCGTGCGGATTTGAACCCGGACCTCAAGATTGAGTTTCCATAGCTCTCCGCAACGCGCCACCGACGGTCTACCTACCTATATTAGACTTAGAATAATTTTGACAGACGATTTTTTCGACTCTCTCGTGAATCGAACACAAACAGATTCGTCAGTCCGTCCCACAACCTTCGACTTATTATTTAATCCGTATGCTACAATTTGCAGACAGCTGCAGTGCACCATTGGGTCTGATTACATGCAAAAAAACCGGCCAAGAGCGAGTCGGACTTCTCGCGCGTCGAGGGTTCCGTACCACCACACATTATAGATAGGGTCCTTTTTAATATGTTGACACATTTTTAAGGGGATGATCAGACCGTCAAACTGGACAACTTTCTCTATGGCACCAGCATCGAAAAATAAATCTGTTGTTCCAAACAAAACTGCAAACCTACTTGAGCCAAATGTATGGGACAGCTGATTTTTGTTTTCCGTGTTCGTTGTTGGTCCACTAGAGAAAGTTTGATGGTCTGGTCATCCCCTTTAAAAACTGTCAGCATGTACCGCACGAAAAAACCATTTTTTTTAGTTTTTTCCGGGACACTTTTTTATTATTTGTTGTTAAACTGTAGAGTTTGCACTATAACCACACCAAGTTTCATGCTTGTATGTATTACCGTTTTACGATAGGGCAATCCAGAAAAAACTGAATATAATTAGTTTTCTCTCTTCTTTTTACAGTGTGGGCCACTGGGCAAGCCCTGGTGTCTGTTTTTTCAGACCGCCTTACCGCCTCTAACGTGGTTATTATGTAACGACTACTACCACCAGAGATAGATAGAGATAGTAGCCGGGACCAATGGCGTAACGTGCCATTCAAAGCACGAAATCTTTTTTTCTTGTATCCCCATACAAGAACCCGTCTTAATTTTAACTTTTTTTCGTAAATTCGAGTCGTGAATGTTCAACCGTCTAGCAGTTGTGGTTCAAAAGATACAACTCTTTATATGTAGGAAAGACGGACGGATGTACAAACGGCGTAGGCTAATGAGTCCCGTTAACACCCTTTGGGTATGGAAACCTAAAATTTAATAACAGGCCTAAAGCGTATCAGTTGTATAGTGTAGAGTTCCGTAGACATCCTCTTGTAATGAGCGTTTTTCTTTTGGTTTTCTAGGGGATCGATACATGGCGCTACGGTCTGTGCGAATAAACGTCAAAATTTCCAAAAGTGTTTCTTTAAAATAATAAAGAGGGAAAAGGTGACCAAGAAGATGCCTCTTTTGATGGCATATTTCATAGTTTACTAATCATTATAATCGAAAATTCGAAACTTTTACGCCTGACTTGGTTGTATGGGCTCGATCCCTTGGCCTTCCAAAAAAAGGCAGGCACAGTCTTGACAAGATTTTGACAGGATCTCGCCGGCGGCTCTATGGAGCGATAAACATGCCATCTATCGAGTTTTTTATGAACTAAATTTAAAAAATAAAAGAAAAACGCTCATTGCATCTATCTTGATCCTAGAACCCCTTGACTACGGGACCCTAAATGACTCTCAGGAGTAGCAGCAACGATTTTGTTGTTTGTAACTTTATGGCAGTTGTTGATGCAAAAATGATTTTGTTGCAAAATATTGGTTTGGTATGGAACGAATGGATGAGAGAAGATTGTCATCTGCGATTTATAAGTCAAGTGTGAGTTGGGATGTTAAGCATAATATACTCACGACTTTATTCCCCAAGGGGGTAGTCAGAGATATTCTGAAACAGAAAATCCACGTTTCATCAGTAGTACCGAAACTCTGTCCAGTGTGACGGGAGTGAGCCCACCAAATTCGTGATGTGCAAAAAGCTATCCCAGAATTGCCTGGAACCGATGAGCATACATGAATGTTGATGGGATGATGAGACTGATGGATATTGAAAGAGAGGAAGCAAGAGAAGCGAGATAAGTCGGTCAGGATCAAAGTAGGGTCTAGGCATAGTGGCCTAGCATGCCACTGCACTCCCGAGAAATCGATAAAAATCAAGAAGTGCCTGTCTTTGTTACTTTGCGTGTGCGAGAGAGCGCGTGACGGTTCCTTGTTTTGTCGAGTGTGGCATGCTAGTTAGTCCTACAGCACGGCTAGCATGCCACCCACGACAAAGCGTTTACACGAGAAAAACGTCATGCGCGCTCTTTTTGGCGTACGTAAAATAATAAAGATGGAGGCACGTCTCGATTTTTGTCGTTTTCTCGGCGGTGGCATGCTAGAGGGGCAGGGGTTCAGTTGTCTCTGCCTACTTCAAAGTGAGACGTGTTGGGAAGAGGTGGTGTAGTGTTCTTCTTGTGAAGCAATCTCCTATCGGAGTTTGGCTATCATTAGGTCATAGTCATAGTCATAATAGTTTATTGCTTCATGTGGTTACATAAGGTGTTCAAATATAAAAATATAGTCTGGTCGTATCTGCCGAAGAAGTGACAACCGATTTGGTATCAGAGTTCTAGAGTGGAGACCATGAACTGGTAGTCGTATACAAGGTGTTACAAAACTACAAATAAAAATTTAAGGGGGTGGTTGAGACCATCAAACTGAACAACTTTCACTATAGGACCAATAACGAAATCGCGAAAAAAAATCGGATGTTCCATACTAAACTACAAATCGTCTCGAGCAAAATGTATGGGATGGCAGATTTTTTTTTCACGATTTCGATGTCGGTCCCATAGTGAAAGTTGTTCAGTTTGATGGTCTAAACAACCTCCTTAAAAGTTTGAAATGTTTATTTTACTTTTTTAACAACCTGTACCTATAGTGTGGAACGCCCTGCTGCCCGCTGGACAGAACACCTAAAAAAGTAGCGGGGAGCGACTGGATGAGGAAGGCCGAGGACAGAGTTTTGTGGCGAGCCTTGGGAGAGGCCTATGTTCAGCAGTGGACGATGATAGGCTGATAATGATATTTAGCATGCATACAATGTTGATGAGATGATGAGACTGATGTATATTGAGAGAGAGGAAGCAAGAGAAGCGAGAGAAGACCTAGGCGAGGGGGCAGTTCATAGGGGGCCTAGCATGCCACTGCGCTCCCAAGAAAACGACAACAATCACGACGTGCCTGTCTTAGTTACTTTGCTTTGCGTATGCCTAATCTTGAGGTCCGGGTTCGAATCCGCACGGACCACATGCCATGTACCAGTGAGGTTTTCTAACTTATGTGATGAGGAAAGCCGAGGACAGAGTTTTGTGGCGCGCCTTGGGAGAGGCCTATGTTTAGCAGTGGATGATGATAATAATATTATAATAAACTAGTGTTTACCCGCGACTTCGTCCGCACAAATCATATACCATATTTTAAGTCAGATCATAAGCTATCAAACAAAAAAAGTTTCATCAAAATCGGTTCAGTAGTTTTTGCGTGATGCGCGAACAAACAAACAAACACACAAACAAACAGACAAACAGACAGACTAAATTTCTAAAAAAGGTTGATTTCGAGTCAGGGATACCTAAAAACCATATCGTAATCTTTATTTTGTAAATATCTTCAATGTACAGACACACTTCAAGTACAGTTTTATAATAGTTTAGATTTATTTATTTTCTCCAAAAATTGTTAAATACTAGTACACATAGATACACAAGAATAATACACGCATTTTTATACAAACAACAATTTGAGGGAGACTGGAGCCTAACGTAGGTAAACCTGAGAATTGTAAGGCCATTGTAAGGTAATTGTATGATAGGCTGATAATGACGAGGGCTAATCGGACCCTGGAGACTGCAGCAAAACACCCTGTTAAAATATGAGGAGTGCTTTAAGTTTCGACCATCGGCAGTTGTTCAGTTTGATGGCTAAACCCACCCCTTTAAATATTACTAGAGTGTTTTGATACATGTATAATTTAATTTTCGGGTCTGGCATTTCACGTATCTGGCAATTCTGGCATTATGCATTCATGGCGTATTGCGTAACTGGCATTTTGCATATCTGGCATTAATCGACGGCCCGTTAGCCCAGTCGGTAGTGAATTTGCCTTCTGTGCCGAGGGTACAACCTGAGTCATGGATGTTTGTATCTATAGTATGTGTTCTATAAAATTGATAGTCATCATATTCATCATAATACAAATTAAATTAAATTAAATTACAAATCATTAATCATTATCATCTACAAGTCCAGGCTAGATTCTGGTACTTCCCTACTTTAAATGTGACTAGATAATTTGTGTGACAATGTTCAAGATATTTTTTTTTATTATGCCCTCCTGGTATTTTGCGTTCCTGACATTCTGCGTATGCTCTCCGACTCCTAGAATTTTGCGTTCCTGACATTCTGCGTATGCTCTCCGACTCCTAGAATTTTGCGTTCCTGACATTATGCGTGTAAATCATACTGAATAGTGAGATAGTGTTAATTAGTGCTCATATCGAACCGTTCACTCAGGTTCTTAAGCCAGGAAGTCCGATTGCATATGCATAAGTATCCGAATTATATAGGGTCCAACTTAATATGCTGACACTTTTTTAAGGGATTGATCAGACCGTCAAACTGAACAACTTTCTCTATGGCAACAACATCGAAATCGCGAAAAAAAAATCTGCTGTCCCATACATTTGGCTCGAGTAGGTTTGCAGTTTTGTATGGGACAGCTGATTTTTTTTTCGCGATTTCGATGTTGGTCCCATAGAGAAAGTTGTTCAGTTTGACGGTCTGATCATCCCCTTAAAAAAGTGTCAGCATATTCAGAAGGACCCTGTATAGCAAACGAATACGTTTAAACAAAGGTAGATAGATCAATAGACTATTATAGATTCTGGAGCTGCGGGCTTCGTCTAGGTATGCTCGGAGGTGAAATATATCGCCCTCCATAAATATTGATTTTATGCGAGGGGCGGCGGCCGGTAAGGGTTGCCGCGGCGCGGTCAGTTTCGTATTTTACAATTCGGTATGTCAAGTTTTTTTTTGGAGGTCTAAATCGAAAACCATTTCGAGATAATTGTCTCAATAATCAAATTTTCTATGTCAGAGATTTTAAAATGAAAGGATTACAGATATTTTTAATAAAATAACGACGTTTTTCGGTCCGTCCAGTGACGTCACTGGCATACCTGTGAACTCCTTGGTAAAAATAAAATCAACTTAAAATAACTGACCAATACGAAAAAAAATACATTCACAATGTCAGAATTTGACATTTGATGTTGCCGTATCTGTTTCCAGCATAGAGTTAGAAAGAGGAGGAAGGTTTTAATTTTTTAAATTTAGCAGTAGGTAGTTTTTCTCCATGGAGTTCGAATTATTTTTTCTCCACCATTTTTGCACTTAGAGATTACAGATCAAAATAATTTAAAAATTAAATTTATATCGATAAACTCGATGAATCACAATAAAAATGAAATAGGTGTCTTAAAATTATGTCTTCTATCCGTAAAAAATATAAAATGAAGACAAAAAAAAACTTGACATATCGAATTTGACGCTCTCCCGATCAAAGAAAAATGTTACTCTGTAGTTTATCCATTGCGACGTGCTAAAGTGCTCGCTATGTGCGGGGATCTTCTCTATGCGAACTCATCAAAACCAACAAAGGAGAACCCCGATCGATTGACAGACTTCTAGTCGAAATTTCGGCGCAGGTCGAAAATTCACAGAATTCTGGTTACAACTAAGTCACAGTGCTGTAAAATTTCGGGCTCGCTTCACTCGCTCCAGCCTTTGAATGGCGTTTTAAGCATAGGCCTACATAGGCTAAATGGAATTCGTACCACCACCGTTTTGAGTCTTGATGTGGGAAATTTCGAGCTCGCTTCGCTCGAATGGTGTTTTTCGCAACACCGTTTTGAGTCTTGTTCTGTGAAATTTCAAAGTTGCCCTTTTCTTTCCTGCAGATACCATTTCACAGAACTATTTTCTCTATGCAAAAACTAGCAATTTCCTTCCGCCCTACCTTAAGGCTAGGTTATCCCAGTGCAAGCGTCTCTTTCTTGCAAGCATAAGTTTACAACTAGCCATCCCGCTCCAATTGAAAGCAGGATCGCAAAAAAACGTGTTTTTCGTCAATATCTTTGCTCATGGGAGTTTCTAAGCTAAAACTTCTCCTGAGTTCACTAGAAATATTTAATGTATTTAGTTATGTACAAGAATAAAAAGTTAAATATCAGCAGTTTAATCATAGTATTGAAAAAAACATAACAAAAAGGGGTAACTTTGGGATTTTTTTCTATCGAGTAAACTTAATCTAATCGTGTTATTGAGAACTATCGCCTATCCGCCAGATCCTTAAATAAGACATAATTTAATTTCAGACTTTAAAACACAGTTTAAAACACTTTCGTTCTTGTTCAAATAACGGCCTCGACGGTATAACAGCGTCTTAAACTTCGTATACCTTCAATTGAGTTCTAGCTACGGCCCTGTGGCCAAAGTCGGTCAGGAGTAATACTCGCAATGCGTGCGACTGGATTCTCCATCGCATCCATCCAGTTAATCGATCTAATTGTGTTAACTTTCAAACCCACTTCATCACCATCTCAGTCGAAAGTCAGACGTCCTCTACTGGACATATTCCTAACAAGGATCGCCACAACGAGCGGTCTTGCGCTGCCCTCATCCAACTGGTTCCCGCCGCCTTCACCAGGTCGTCGGTTCAACTTGTGGGTGGGAGTCCTACCCACCGCCGCTCGCCGGTCGCCGCTCGAGAACTCTTCGCCATCGCCTTTTAATGGACAGAGGACACAAGGAAGAAAGTAAAATATCTCGAAAACTTATTGGTACAGAGTTTGTGTGACCGGAGCTAAGTAGTTTTATTTTGTATTTTTTTTTAAAGATTTGTGTTGTAGTATCTGGCCGCATCTTCTCTCTCTACAAAGGAAAATCTTCCGAAGCGGTGGTATAGTCAAAAAATTACGTCAGAAAACTATCTGTGTGATACATACTGATATTATCTTAATCTTTATCTTAACTATTATAAAACCGTAAAATCATGAGGAACAAAAAAGTAGCTGTTCACTTCATATAAACTCAAATAACACTCAATAGCGCGATTTAAATGACGTGCAGCGCCATCTATTGACAACATTGTTAGTTTGTTTGTTTGTTCGCGCATCACGCAAAAACTACTGAACCGATTTTGATGAAACTTTTTTTGTTCGATAGCTTATGATCTGACTTAAAATCTGGTATATAATTTGTGCGGACGAAGTCGCGGAAAAACACTAGTTTTGAATAAAACTGTTGAGCTTTGAGTTAGAGCGTACCTGGAGTTCGATTTTTGAATCTCATTCGGTGAGCTCAGCAGTTGAAAATGTCAAAATTACTAACGAGATACGCATCTGTCTATTGCTGATTTGACTTTCAAAAATCATACTACAGGAGAGAGATTTTTGAGAGTCAAATCCGCAGTAGAAAGATGCGTATGTCCATAATAATTTTGACATTTTCAACAGCTGAGCTCACCGAATGAGATTCAAAAATCGCACCCCTGGTCTACGGTAAGTCAAGATTTTGGCATCTTTGAAGTCAGGGGTAGTGAACCTTTTTATGCCGAAAAATGTTAGCTTTACTTCGATAGCTTTTTACCCGACTGCCCCAGAAGGAGAATAATGTTTATTTATTAAATTAAAAACCTTTGTACACCCCTGAAGCCTGGAGTTAAGCCGCCGGGGATGTCACACGTCTCAACTGAGGGGCAGTGAGATGTGAGAACAAGACGGCAATACGAAACGAATACGTTAAAAAGGGACAAACATACAAAACTTGTTTACCCCATTCCAGCTTTTGAAGTATTTTTATTCTATGCTGTAACATTTTTGTTCTCTTTGTTTGAATGGGTTTCTACTTGTTTTTAATTACTTATTTGAATGGCGGGGGGTTTTAAAAGGTGTTTTATGATTACAATTTAGATGTATGTATTAGTTTTAATTTAATTCTGGTTTTAGGTTTCGAATTTTATAATCGAAATTATAAGTAAGTATAAATACCTAGTAGGTATAATCGTACACGTTCAATTTGAATTCATACATACATACATAAATTCACGACCATAATACCTGTCGGGGTGGTCGGAAACCATAACAATTTACAATAATGTCAAGTCAAGAATACTCAAGATGCATCTTAAGAGGATAGGCGGGCTGAAATGCTAATTTGGAGAATAGGTCACTTTTCCAACCGTATACATATTTGTCCGATCCGCCCTACCCATACACCCCACCGACTAGAGTGCGAAAGAGACAACTGCAGCTAGGACCGATTTTTTAGCATTTCGTATTCCCCTGTTTTCTCCTCCAAAATTAAACCGATTTTAATTATTCTTTCAAGAATAATATGAGAAAGACTTTGGCTATGTCCGTACGTTTTGCTTTTTTTGTTTATATTCGTCATAATTGATTACTGGATGTCTGAAAACGGGCGTTAAAATAGGTTATTTTCGAGGACCCTAGTTCCTACAGTAATTAATTAATGTAAAAAAGCAGATCATAGGAACATGGCAGAGGTGACATAGATTTTATGGTAAAAAAATATTAGCTCTAGTGTTATTATGCAGGGAGAAAACAGGGGAATACGTTTGTATGGAAAAAACTGTAGTGGTCTATCCTCTTAAATACCAATATCGAAATCGTGTAAAATTTGCATTGTATGGGACAGCAGATTTTTGTTTTTCGCGATATCGATATTGGTCCCATAGAGAAAAATGCCCAGTTTAATGGTCGGATCATCCCCTTAAATAGTTCCAGCTAATTTTTTTAGACGTATAATTAACCTGCTTTAGGTTAACTAGGTACTTGTTAGCTACAATTTAAATACTTACGTATATTCTTCTGCCTATCTATCTACAGGCTGTAACAAAACACCCTTATTATATTTAAATGAGGTTTAGACCATCAAACTGGACAACTTTCACTATTATGGGTCCCAAATTGATGAAAAATTTAAAAAATCTGCTTTTTCATACAAAACTGAATTATTTTCGATGTTGTTTGCATTGTGAAAGTTGTTCAGTTTGATGGTCTAAATCACCTCTTTAAATATTACTAGGGTGTTTTGTTACACCTTGTATAACGTCACACCTTTCAGTCCCAGTGGGGAAGGCAGAGACTAGGTCTGATCTTACAGATCTTGAAAATTATCATGCTTTATAATTTTAAATAATTATATTAATTAATAACATAGTTACCATTGAAAAAATTGTTGACAATTTCTGACAGTGACATCTCAGTCATTGACAGAGAATTGAAATTATGATCAAATTGCTTTTTAGTGTTAAGACCGACTTATTTGTAGGTACTACAAGACGAAATATGTAGGTAACTTACTGTAGACTATGGTTGTGAGTTCTAGTTCTAAAATGTAGGTAGGTAGGTTAGGTTAGGTAGGTACCTACTAGCTTACCTACTAGGTACCTTACCCATAGATCAAAAATTATATTTCGTTTTGGTCCAAAATAAGTAGGTACCTAATTATTACAGGTAAGTAGTTATATTGTTAAGGGTCGGCACTACCTACGGCCCGTTTGACATATCTGTCAAAAGAAATAGACCGGTGGCCGACAACACTCAACCCTATCTTATAAGATTAATGAACAAATCAATTTGATAGCTTTTGGTAATAAATTTCTTGCAAAAAACTTGGTCGGCTGCAGCGCGCGGCGCAGCTTGGCTGGTACGTTTACTGGTGTGAAGGAAAAAGTGAACCCTACCTGGTGACACAACATTTTACCTAGTTGAATTAAAGGACGTAACTAGTCTGTTGGTCTAGAGGCCAATTAGTAAGGACTAAAAAGTCTGGTCGGCCGACCCTATCCTGGCAGGTTCGTAGGTCCGACCGAATTTAGGGTACCTACTACCCGGAAGGCAGATTTTACCACATTAAATTAATGTTGAATGTTTGGTTTTGCATGGCAATACTCCTGCAGCATCTGGATTTGAGAGCCGTAGGTCGAAATTGACATTTACAGCAACAGTACAGTACCGTGCGTGATGGACCTATAATGTGACTGATCAAAGATCGCCCCTGGTGGTAGGATAGGATGGGTTCCAACTAATTAGATCACAGTATTACTAAGGCTTAAAAAAAACTTAAAATTATTTTAACAGAACAAATTAAAACTTTTAACAAAATAAAGAAATTATTATAAGTTTAGGTATTAGCAAACTAAGGGTTTGTAATCTTTTATCATCATAATCATCGTCAGATATAATATTTTAAGCACGGAATAAAAGTAAATTTGGCAGTAGTAACTGGAACGATTGCCTTCAAAAACATTTGCGCAAAAGGACATCAGTGTGACCACTTTTAGTAGATTTATTCTTTATTGGTAGATTTAGGGCAAAATTGTTTAGTAATAGATTTTAGTAGAAATTGGGTATTCGAAAATTTTTATGTATTTAAAAATGCAAGGATTCCGGCTAATAAAATATAAGCTGGCAATACAAATGGCTGAGAAAACGATTGCAGGGTTTGCAAGTTTTCCGGAACTTCTAGTACATCATCATCATAATCATCAGCCTATATACGTCCCACTGCAGGGCACAGGCCTCTTGAGGGTGTTTGGGCGTTAGTCCACCACGCGTGCCCGATGCGGATTGGTAGACTTCACATATACCATCAGAATTTCTTCGTCTGCATATGTAGGTTTCCTCACGATGTTTTCGTTCACCATTTGAGAGCAGTCGGTAATACGTACATAAGTTAGAAAAACTCATTGGTACGTGGCATGTTGTCCGTGCGGATTCGAACTCGGACCTCTTGATTGAGAGTCCTCTCCGCAACGCGCCACCGAACTCACTTCTAGTACAGCAAATATAAATCATATCGCCTAAATTCATTCATTCATTCATTCAATGTTGTTTTTTTTACAAAAGAGGGCTTCTGAGCAGAGTTGGAATTTTGGTACCTAGCACTTTTAATATGTCAAAGGCATTGCATGTTTATCGACTTCCAATAATGTCGATATACGGGTATATTTTATATCACTGCGGATAACTTCAGCATGTATCGAACTTCAAAATAGCGAAAATAAATCAGCTGTCCCATAGATTTGAGTCGAATATGTAGGTACTGCAGTTTTGTATAGGACAGCAGATTTTTTTTTTCGCTCTTGTGTAGTTGGCTCCATAGTGAAAGTTGTTCAGTTTGATGAGTAGAATACATACTGGAGTTTTATCCGCAGTGATAAAAAATTACCCGTATATCGACACAATCGGAAGTCGATAAACGTGCAATCCGTTTGACATTACTAAAAGTGCTACCAAAATTTCGGATTCTGCTTATGAGACACAGAAAACTGTACTAAATTTAAACTTGCATAGGGTCAACCTAATTTAATATTCATTTGAAAATTGAAGCATCCATGTTACAAAGTGATAAAAACCAATAAAAATTATACAAAAATGCGAAAATAACATGTGTAATGATGAGCGTTTAGATAAAATTGATAATATTTTGTTCAAAAACGTGTTTCATATTAAATTTTGACCATCTGTAACGACATAAATATTATTTTGGTAGAATTTAAAACAGGACTGGTAGATTTCAGCAGTAATTATAGTCACGCTGAAGGACATTGTGCGACACAAGAACATATAGGTGTTACTTAGTAGCTAAAGTGGGTACATGAATCCTGAAAGGGCACAGCAATATTAACAAGAAGTAATTTTAAAGATAAAAAAATTTTGTACAATATCAATAGTTCTTTAGGTTCTTTTGGTAGTTTTTGGTTCTATTGGTAGGTTTTGGTAGTTTTTGGTAGAGTTTAGTAATTATTTTTGGTTGTTTCTGGTTTTTTGGTAGTTTTTGGTTAGTTTGGTAGTTTTTCGTTGTTTCTTGTTATTTTGGTAGATTTTCGTAGTATTTGGTTATTTTTGTAGATTTTTATACTTTTTGGTAATATTTGATAGAAGAATGAAAATTACCAAAAACTACCATAAAAACAAAAGAGTTCTTGACGGCTTGGCTACGGGCTGGGTCTGTTGACATAAATAAAATATTTGTTTTGCAAAAGAGGTGCATTCGAATCGTAAGCGGAATTCAGTCAGTAAGGATGTTGTTAAGGACGACGGTACTAACAGGCTCTTGTGAGGAGTTTGTGAAAGCGAAATGAAAAGCACGTCTTTCTCTAGCAAAAACCTGTATCACCAAGAAACAAAATAATATTAAAAACAAAACAGTAAAATTTAAAAGCATTCCAAAATATAAAAAATACAAATAAATATAAAAAGAGGTTGGCTGTCGCCAACAGGTGTCATGCCGATCCTTGTTTACCAACTTTAAATTACTCACTGTGACAGCTTTGTATATCCTCGATCTGTGCAAAATTGTGAGACGATACCCCGTAGTATTCCGTAGCAAGAGATTAAATGTAACTCGCAAAAATGAGCTACTGGTACCAAATTACCGACTAGCATCGATGCAAAGGACTACAAAATAAAGTCGAATACTGTTCTTGTGTAGTAAAATACCAGATAACATTAAAGCCGACAAGAAATTTCTGAAGAAGGTAAAAGAATTATTAATCGAACAGTGTCCCTATGACTTTAATTAGTTTCTTCAGTATAAGTAAACAAACAGGCATCAATCTGAGTAGAAAAAAATGTGTTGCAGGTTGCAGATCGATTATTTGTACCTCAATAAGGTGATTATAATTTTTAACTAATCACATTGAACTGACTTTATAACATTTAACTAGTTTAATTGTAGTAGTGAAAGGTGGTAGTTAAGTTATTGTCTGGCACCTATTGTTTAAATCTGTTTTTTTCGTAATGTTTATAAATTATGTTGTAGTGTGAGTGTGACTAATAGGTACTCTGTACTTACCATCTGTAACTTATGTACCTACCTACAATTTAAGGTAAATAAATGAAATGAAATGAGATGAACCAAAATAACCATAAACTACCAAAAAGTACGAAAAATTACCAAAATAACAATAATCTACCAAAAAGTATGAAAATCTACCAAAATAACTTTTTGGTTACTTTTGTACGAAAATTTACCAAAAACTACCGAAAGACTCAAAAACTACCATACCTACATTACAAAAATAACCAAAAACTACCAAACAGTGACCGGACAGTAACTTTTGTGAAATTCCTTTGTGTTTTCTTGTGTCACGCAATGTCTTTTTGCGCAAAATTCTGTCGTGCAAATGACTTTCGAAGTCAATCGTTTGAGTCTCCTACTACGGTACAGAATTCTCTCTTATTCCATTCTTATTTAAAACATATCTGACGATGATGATGATGATTTCAGATTATCAATCCTTAGTTTGCTAGTAACAATAGTAATAAACTTACAGTTATTCTAATATAATAAAGGGGACAAAAATTTACGAGTAATAGTCGACCAATTTATAAAATGCACTTCTAAGTCCACATATCGTGACGGGCAACTACGGAACCCTACACTGCATGTGGCCCGACACCCACTTGCCCGGTTTTTTATAAGTTACTTTGCCTACTTTAGCTAAAAATGGAATTGTTCATTAATCTTCTAAGACAGGGTTGGGTGTTGCCGGTCACCGGTCTATTCGCAATGATTTCGAACGATTGACGGCCCATAGTAATTTGTATGAAGAAAACGTCCAAAAAAATATGTGATTTTTGGTAACAAATTGCAAAAAAACTAGAAGTCGTATCGAAAAACTGATTTGTTTAAAGTGTTCTTTGATGTTTTGCCATTGATTATAAATATATTTTGTTGTTTTATTTTGTTTCAATAAATCACAGGACTCGGAACGCGGCAGTGCTATTCTAGAGTTTTTCATGAAATTCTCGATTACTTTCTGATGTAACTACACAATTTTACTGTCATTTTTTTTGTTCATCTTGTACTTCATCTTTTAGAGAAGCGATGGTCTTAATTTTGTTCCTAAATATAGCTATTTACTATCCTCAAAAGTCGGAACGCCGAACCTTGTTTTGCCCGATTAGGGTAGTGCCGACCCTTAATGTGATTTTGTGAAGATTGATTCTATTCTATATTTTAAAAAATGGCTGCCATCTTGGGTATGTGATGATTTTGCCAATGTCGAGTTTTTATAGCAAAAGTGCTTGACGTTGTACGGTTATATTGATATTTTGGTGACTTCAAGGGTTGTTCTTATAAAAGAACAATATCCTGAGCCACCACTGGAGTTCCACTGTGGACCGGGGATGGGGCAACCGACGCGCACGTGACCACCCAATAGCAGAGCCACAGAGCAACTCCGTGAAGATTGATGTTAAAATGTTATTTGTAGGTATTGTGTATAGGATTTAAAATTCCTAGGTACCTACCAGAACTAGCGGCATCGGCAGTGGGGACACTCCCGTGCAAAATAACCCTCTATAATATTGGCACTGCCTACACTACACCGGGAACATGTTCCTTTCCTTGGTTATTCTACCAAGTGGACGGTAAAGTCGACGTTTCAGTAGGTTTGAGGTCGGCTTCATATCAACTGATGGAAAATGCACAACGCAGTCAACCATGTAAGGATATTTAGAAGATTTTGATCTACATACCTATCAACATCAACAAAAATAATCGTTTTTCTCAAGGTCCTCGATTGTAGGTACCTAAGTATTCTGAAATAAATAGACTGTACTCACATTAACTCCATACACATCGCGCAGAACACAAAACCACTGGTAAATAAAGCCACTATCTCTAGACTAAATAATCTAGACAATTATTATTATTTATTTTATTTGGGATTCATCAACATAAAAACACGCATCAAGACTTTCTGAATGAATGAATGAATAACGACAAGAGAACGTTGTTTTGTACTGTTAGCTCCATCTATTAACGAGGATTTGAAAATGATTGGTCTGTATGCGAAGAACGTAGTGTCTGACAAAATGCAGTAGATGGCGCTGATTGAAATTGTACGGCTACTCGACAACAGATGGCGGTAAAGCAACTAGTTAATTTTTATTTTATTTTAAAAGCATGGTATATTAATTCTGACAAATTCTTATAAAAAGCATTTGGATCATTTTTTTCACTGCTTTAGATTTTCTAGTGACGAAGCTAGAATTTTTCGAATTTTCGTACGAAATAAAAATAACGGGACTCAGTCAGCGTCATCTATGATTGAGTAGTTTGTACTAAGATGACGTCACAGACAAACTCGACGAACCAGTCGCGGCAAGTTGCGCTGTACCGTTGGGTTCAACGACCGACACATGCTGTGTTTTGTTTACGCGGGAATTTAAGAAGATTCCATCTGAATTTTGTGAGATTTTTCACTTCGCAATTGCCTAATTTTAATTGTGTGCCAAAAAAGACGTAGCGGTAATTTTTCTTTTCCTATCTACAATTTAATAAAGTTAAAAAAATTACCGTTAATTCGGTACTTCCGAAATACGGAAAGAAGAGAGGTGTAGTGTAGGTCGTTAAACTTAATTTTTGCACACTTGAAGTAAAACTTTGTAGCTAATAAGAATCTATCTTATGTTATCTTATTTTGAAGCTGTCTTCCTCCAGCTCCGTGGTCTAATGGTTAAGCTACCCCCGTGGTCTAATGATTAAGAGCAAAACGGGCTCCTGACACGGAGGTCGTGGGTTCGATTCCCACAGGGGACCCGTGGTGATATGTCACTTTATGCGTTTTTCCACTGTTGGTTAGGACATTGCAGGCTGGATCACATGATTGTCTGACAAGAAAGATGATTCCGTGCTTTGGATGGCACGTTAAGTCGTTGCTCTCGGCTACTATCTCTAGTGGTTGTAGTCGTTACATAAAAACCACGTCAGAGGCCGTAAGGCGGTCTGAAAAACTCTGACACCAGGGCTTGCTGCCTACACAATAAGGCTGCTGCCAAGCCAGCAACACTTCCGACTCAATGGGATCTTTTGTGTTGACCCCACACATACCTTCCTATTAATGTTATCACCCTTCAAACACTGGAGTGCGATTTTTGAATCTCATTCAGTGAGCTCAGCATTAGAAAATCTCGAAATTACTATGGACATATGCATCTTACCACTGCTGATTTACCTTTAAAAAATAATACCTACTTGTTGAGGGCGATTTTTGAAAGTCAAATCAGCAGTAGAAAGATGCATATCTTCATAGTAATTTTGACATTTTAAACACCTGAGCTCACCGAATGAGATTCAAAAATCGCACTCCAGAGGGGAAGAAACCTGAAAACTCCCGGTTGAGGATAATAATCTCCCCCAGGAGGCACAATATGTTTGGCCGCTAAGACATCGCAGTCACAAAGGATAATATGATCCATGGTTTCTTCCTCCTCTCCGCATGCTCGGCAGCTGGGATCCAAGGTAAGCTTCATCTTGTGCATCATCGTGCAGTAAGAACCGATGTAAAGGATCACATTGCAGGCCAGTAAATTTACGAAGTTTTGTTAGGAGGAGTACCTAGGGAGTAATTATAAATTGTACCTACTTTAAAACTGTTACTGGAGTGCGATTTTTGAATCTCATTTGGTGAGCTCAGCTGTTAAAAATGTCAAAATTAATATGTTGATACGCATCTTTCTGCTGTTGATTAGACTTTCGAAAATCGCACTCCTGAAGCATAATTTTTGAGAGTCAAATCAGCAGTAGAAAGATGCATATCTCCATAGTAATTTTGACATTTACAACTGCTGAGCTCAGCGAATGAGATTCAAAAATCGCACTCCAGGTACCATTTAGTGGCAAAAAGACTATCTGAAAACATATTTAAAAAAAATCACTACCTACGCAACATAGAAATCTAAATTGTACCTCCCAGAAGGATATAAACTTAATCATTTTAATACCAATGCACTCATTTTAATCAGATTCAACAATCAATTATTTTTACTTTTGAGCGAAACGGACATTTTATTTTTATATTTAGCCATAAGTAAATTGTAATGTTGTAAATATCACTTAAGTTCTCTTAAATATATTGTCTCTACTTTTGAGCACTAAAATAAGTAGACAAATAAATTGAAGAACATGATTATTCATTAGAAAATACGAATGTATTTTTCAAAGCGTTCCTTAGAACTTATACTTGGACAAACATTTTTACTACGTGTTTGAAGGTTGTATAATGGTAAAGCCTTAAAAATGTAAAAAAAAAAATTTACCTTCATGTTTTTTTAGAAAGAGATAAATGCTAAATTTTAAATTTAGGGCTGTTGCTGACGTGATTTTTTTTTATATTTCTAGGCCCAAATTGACTCTTAAATGATACGAGTACAGTCACTCGCTTCGCTCGTGGTAAATCATAGAATCCTGAGCTTAGCGAAGGTTTCAAAGGTACGAGACGCAGAACAGCTTTGCAGCGGAGCGAAACACAACTTTTCACCTCACAACAGCGAGGAAAAAAAGTGAATTGCTAAAAAGAACATTTTCAAAAGTATTTTTTTTCGTGCTGGCCAGTGACATGAAATAGTTATTAAGCATTTTCAGTGGATTAGCGGTATAGAAAAATATTGAATAGACAGATTCGATTTTCAAAAACTCTTTCCACGCTAGCGGATAAAATGCACTTTTGCAAAATGCTCAGATTTCGAATGATAAACATAATCTTTACGAGCTTGTGAGTTGAAAACAATGTTTTCATTGTTTTTATATAATTATGATGTTGATCGCGAAAAAAAAAACAGCTGTCCCATACTTTTGGCTCAAGTAAGTTTGCTTTTTTATGGGACAGCTGTCTTTTTTTCGCGATTTCGATGTTTGTGCCATAGATAATGTTGTTCAGTTTGCGGGTCTGGAGAGCGATTTTTGAATCTCATTCGATGAATTCAGCAGTTTAAAATGTCAAAATGTATATGGAGATATGCATCTTTCTACTGCTGATGTGACTTCCAAAAAACATAATTCAGGAGTGCGATTTTTTAAAGTCAAATAAGCAGTAGAAAGATGCATGAGAACGCTTTTGTATGAGATTTAAAAACCGTTCAAGCTCACTGATGACATTCAAAAATCGCGGTCCCGATCATCCCCTTAAAAAAGTGTCAGCATATTATTATTAAGACGTAATAGTAGGCGGAAATACCTCGGAGGCATCTTTTATTTTTCATTTTACGACTAGATTTATACCATTTACCGAAACTAAAGTCATACTTCAGTATTTTTGGATAGTTCATCTAGTGCAATCATAAACTGAATACACGATTGGAACTACTTCACTCGATAGAAAATCGTCACAAAGATGACATCATCTTTGTGACGATTTTCATGCATTTTTAAACATTTTTCTCGGTTTAGAAGAACTTAAAATAGTTTCCGATTGTTGGTATTTATACTCACATATTCACCATTAGTTTAACTAGTGCAATCATAAATAAAATCTAGAAAAAGTACTTTGGTTAGTTGTTTTTAATCGAAAATACGGCTCACGCACACACTTTTCGGAGCGCTCGGCAATCGCGTTTCTCATAGAAAATATTCGTCGGGACCTATGGCCCCTTAAGAAGAAGAATTACCCTATACTAACTTGTAATAATCGATGAAAAATCAAAGTTATAAGGAATAGTAGATTACACACTGAGGGCAGGAAAGTAAGAAAGGTCTCAGATCTCAGTAATCTGAGGCTTTCTTATATTCTGCCCGAGGTTAGTGTACCTACCTACTATTTTTGGGTAAAGTATCATCAAACTTAAACACTCTACCCATCAAACTGAACAACTTTTACCATGGGAGCAAAAGTGTCTGTGCAAAAAAAATCTGCTGCTCCATACATGACTGTGTGTGTGTGCACTGAGAGCTCACCTCGCAAATTCGTAAATAAAGTAGGTACTGCAGGTTTTAGTAGTAGCTGTAAAACAATTGTAGAACTGCGTCCTGGAATTTGTAAAGCGATAAGTACAGCCTAACCGCCTGGCCACGGGACAGGGCGACCGGCGGCGCGAATTGCGATTTTAGAATACACTGAGCGTTGTGTCCCTACTATTACGCAAGCACGCAGCGGCGCGTAGGCAGTGTATTCTAAAATCACAAGTCGCGCCGCCGGTCGCCCTGTCCCGTGGCCAGGCGGTAAGAGCGTTCACACACGATGACGCACTGACGGAGTGGCAGATGTCAGTCCATAGAACCACACTCGGTGCGGCAATGCGTCACAGTGTGTGCTTCTACGTGCGGTTTCATACAACTCCTTGCTTCACAAATGACGGACTGATGACTGCCACTGCGTCAATGCGTCATCGTGTGTGATCGCACAATGGTGTGATCTCTCAATCCTCACAAAGGACCTTCTACATCTGGGAAAGTATTCAGTTTAAACCAAGTTTTTGCTTACTAATATTTAGTAGTACTTTATACTCGTATAACATGATAAACAGCATCATAGCATTATGCTCACGACTATATTCCCCGAGGGGGTAGTCAGAGATATTCTGAAACCTCAGAACATCCACGTTTCACCAGCAGTACCGAAACTCAGTCCAGGAGAGCGATTTTTGAATGTCATACGTCGAACTCAGCAGTAGCAAATGTCAAAATTACTCTGGAAATATGCATCTTTCTACTGCTGATTTGACTCTCAAAAATCATACTTCAGGAGTGCGATTTTTTGAAGTCAAATCAGCAGTAGAAAGATGCGTATCTCCATAGTAATTTAGACATTTTCAAGTGCTGAGCTCACCGAATGAGATTCAAAAATCGCACTCCAGGGTGAGCCCGTCGCCACTTTTAATGGACAGTGGGTACAATACATGCATGATGTTTTTTTCCTTCACCGAAAAGCCAGTGGTGTTACAAATCAAACTTCCTGCAATAATAAACAGCATCTTATAAAAAAATTACAAAACCTTTTTACCTACTGAGCTCTCAATCCACACGCATGAAATTTGTAATGATAGCGTTTTATCGTTAAATTATTAAATAAATCAATCTTATTTCCGTTTAACTTTTAGACGTTTGAGTCGAGTAGGTATTGCAGTTTAGTATGCAACAGTGACTTTTTTTGCGCTGACAGGTTTGCTCCCATAGTAGAAGTTGTTCAGTTTGATGGGTAGATACTTTTCTTTAGGAGGGAGAGGCCTATGTTCAGCTGTGGACGACGATAGGCTGATGATGATGATGATTATTCAGCATCACAGGGTTGCCACCTTTTTTTTGTGCAATTAAAGTACATTGATTATTATAGGTAAGAAAAAAAAGTACATAGTATCAAAATAAAGTACACATTATTTTTCTTTATTATTATGTTTAAAAACATATTTTTTTATTGCTTTTTGCAGTTTGTATCAAAGTATATTCTCTATCTCTACTAAACAACTGCACAGCATCTTTAGTCTATAATTAAATTAAAGTGAATAAGTAATTCATTTTTATCAAATTTTGAGATGCTATGTTTCTTTCGTTTTTCTGGTTTTTCGTATCATTTTTTTAAGCATTTTTTCGGTGTAAGTAACATTCACTATCTATTTGACCCGTTTTACTATCGAAATTACGTTTTGTATTCTAACGAGACATTCTTACGACTAAACTTGCCAAAATCTCAAAGAAATCAAATCACGCAAAATAAAGTATTTTCGTGTACTTTATTATTCTCATAAAGTATAGAGTACAATTACCTGAAATAACGTACAATACTTTATTATAAAGTACGGGTGGCAACCCTAACACAGCCCATATTCGTCCCACTGCAGGAGTGCAATTTTTGAATCTCATTCTCTGAGCTCAGCAGTTGAAAATGTCAAAATAACTATGGAGATATGCATCTTTCTACTGCTGATTCGACTTTCAAAAATCGCACTCCTGAAGTATGATTTTTGAAAGTCAAATCAGCAGTAGAAAGTTGCATATCTCTATAGTTATTTTGACATTTTCAACTGCTGAGCTCACCGAATGACTTTCAAAAATCGCACTCCAGGGCACAGGCCTACCCTCAGGGAGGGTGTATGGGCGTTAGTCCAACACGCGTGCCCAATGCGGATTGGTAGACTTCACATAGGTAAGCATAGGAATTTCTTCTTCAGCGTATGCAGGTTTCCTCACGATGATGTTTCCCTTCACCGTTTGAGACCAGTCGGTATAACGTACAATTAGTTAGAAAAACTCAATTGTACATGGCATGTGGTTCGTGCGGATTCGATCCCGAACTTCAAGATTGAGTTTCCATAGCACTCCGCAAAGCGCCCCCGACGCACTCCATGGTGATGAATGATGATTATTAAACAAATAATTAAAAATTAATTTAATGAAAATACTAGGAGATAATAACCGTCGCCTGAGTTGTGTTGATGATTACTAATGTTATGATAATTAAAATAATATAATGATGATTAGGTGTTTCTTGATAAATAAAAATGCTAACGGATTTTTGAGGGAATCAGACTTAGATTTATGAATCAGACCATCAAATCAAACGTAACATTTAAGGGGATGATCAGACCGTCATTTAATTTTCAACACCTCCTTTCATACTAACACATTTATCATCCCTCACTCACACCAATCCATCCATCTTTTCTTCTGCCTTCCTCTCCAACCACAGCCATCCACATTCATACTTAAACTCGTCTCTCCGCATTGCATGCATAATGTTTATTTAAAAAGTTTGTTGTTGCTCATATTAGGATTCCATCCACTTCAATTCGCCACTCACTAAAGTGTGTGGAAGAGGTGAGTTCCCGATTATATAAAAACCTTAACCCCAAAAGAAAACTCGCCATTTCACTTCTCCATCACCACATCTAAAAAAATCTCGACATCCCGTAAAAGCATTAGCCACGCATTCATTGAATTCATCAAACACCGATCGATTATCGAGAAGATCCACTGGTAGGACCGGGCCTCACCGTTACCAGTTGGCATCACGAAAAAAAATACAGTTACTCCCAGCTCTCGGCCGCGCGCGGCTTCGAAAAAAGCATAAGCTGCTTCCACAGCACGTCACTAAGACGTATTCGAGAGACTTTCCGAACGCGCGCGGGAAATTGTCAAAGTGACATTGACAGTTGGCGTGGCGCGAAAAGTTTTGAAAAAGTGCCTTGTGTTAGTGACTTGTGTTCAGTTTTCGGTACTGTGAAAAATGTCTGAGTTCGGATAATAGAGTTGGTGTGTTTTGACGTTATTTTTTGTTTTCTTTTTTTTTTATGTTGAAGAGGAAAAGGATTTTTGCAAAATGCCCAGTACTATAAGAGGTAATTATGTTCATAATTTTATTTTTTATGCAATTAACTTGGTTTTTAGATTTTTATCTGTGCTAAAACGGTGTTTTTAAACAATATTTTTTTTCAAGTACATAATCAATTATGTTAATCATTATTCTTTACCTACTATTATAATTTTTTTACTTACAGTAACACGCTTATATAATTCAGCAATTTTGTAAAATTTTTCGTCAAATAAAAATCTTTTTTTGTCTTCGCGGGGTCAATGAACTTTTCAGTTATTGTTGACGGAAGCAAACAGAAGCGTTCAAGAACTAAACAAAGCCAAATCTGAATTTCATGCGGCAGCTGAACATTTACAAATTCAAATTTTTGGACATTTCTGTCACTTTCTTTAATGTTTACATTGAATGAGACGGCGCCAAAATTTTTGTTTCATATTCAATTCAAGAACTTTTTGATATAAATTGTTCGGACAACTATTTATGTCGGTTATTTGTATTAATTGATGAGTGTCATGTAATTGTAAGAAGTAAAAATTATGCAAGACATTAAATGGTCATTAATAATTATATAATTTACTTAAATAATTAATGATAATTTGTGTCCCTAAGGTTATGGCAATTAATTTGATTATTAATAAAATTCTGATTGTGATTTGTAACTTATCTAGAACTTGTCTCGGGTCTCGTTACTGCAAAAAAAGACAACCATATTAAATCCCATCCTTTTGTTAAAGTCGATTAAGAACACGATGTTCCTACATCCCCATTCTTTCATGAAACTTTCAGGACGTTAAAGTTGAGCCGCTTAAAAATATTGTTGGTTAGTGGTACCTAACTAAGTTTGTGACTACCCCAAGTGGGAGTATGGTCATGAGTTTATGTAAAGTAAGTACGTTAGGTACCAAAACTTTTCAAAATTTCTGTCAAAGATCTAATAGAAATCCTGTAATAAGATTAAATAATCATAACAGTTTCCATTAGTCCCTTCGACATAAATCATACAGCCCTCACAAAGTTGACATTACAGCAAAATGTCACCCACATCAGGCCGTGTCATACAAAAGTCCCGTATCGTCTCTACCGAGCTTTATCTCATAGTACAAGTAAGACGACAGAAAAGCGATAGTACCACGATCGCTAAGCGATGCAAGGCCCTCAGTTTACCGTTTGCGCAATCCCTTTCTTCGTGACGTAGCGTACGGTACTCTGCCGTAGAGGTGGGATGTCGCTTTATCGATATAGGTTTTGATGTCGATACTCTGGAATGACCTTGGAAGTGTAAAAATTCAGAAGCTTGCCTATAAGTTGAAGCATAGGTAGAGCAGAGTTAAGCGTACATTTTTTGACCCTAAAATGTAAGCTACTAGGAAGTTTTTTACGAAGGAAACTAGGTATAGAACAACGAGACAAATATTTAAAATCACGACCGAACTGGGATTTGAATCATCTACCCGGACATTCGAACTTCGCAATTGCGTGAACGTTTTCGTTCCAATGTCAACTCTATTACAATAAATTTCGGACCGAAACGGTCGCGATATATCGAAAGTCTAAAGTCCGGGTACAGGAGTGCGATTTTTGAACCTCATTCGGTGAGCTCAGCAGTTGAAAATGTCAAAATTACTATGGAGATGCGCATTTTTCTACTGCTGATTTGACTTTCAAAAATCTTACTCCTGAAGCATGATTTTTGAGAGTCAAATCAGCAGTAGAAAGATGCATATCTCCATAGTAATTTTGACGTTTTCAACAGCTGAGCTCACCGAATGAGATTCAAAAATCGCACTCCAGGGCCAGGGCCTCTGATTCGACAGTTTGGAGTGGTACA
Organism: Agonopterix heracliana; assembly: GCA_963693445.1. NCBI lineage: Eukaryota > Metazoa > Arthropoda > Insecta > Lepidoptera > Depressariidae > Agonopterix > Agonopterix heracliana. The sequence goes on from OY856334.1 coordinate 3,989,453, forward strand.
CCAGTGAACGGGTCGTCCGGCGCCTAACATTTCCCACACCTCGCTTTAAGCTCACCCGTTTCATCTACCAATAAACCATCGATATAATACCCCTCTCTAGACGTGACGTAGCTAACTGTATTCGCAGTTAGCCTCACCCACATACAAACTAACTGCAAACGTCCGTTACTCGAACGCGTTCCGTACGTGCGACCGGCTGCTTGGGAATTTAGAAAAAACACATGTTTGTCTATGACTTCGTCTTCGTATGAGACAAATTCGCACGGACGCGGCTTGTCAATGAGAGTTGGTACAGTTATTTTGTTGGTCGTTTGTTCAATGGAGATAAACAAGGAATTTTAATTAAGAGAATTCAAACCAACATCATCATCATTTGATTTGATGTTGGTTTGAATTATCTATCAATCAATCAAATGAATCAAATCAAATGAACTTTATTTTTGAACCGAAACAAGCAAAAAATATCTAAAGATAATTTACTCTTTAGCTACTCGTACATAATAGCGATTTATTTACTTAAATTGCTTTAACCGTCTAATTAATATATAATCGTAGAATTCAATACAACCTAAAGATGAGGTCAAACGTTATAGATGCTGCTTATAACCACAGGCACCAATATTAAGTTATCGCCTAAAGCATCCTAAAGGGTCTCACTGATCACTGCAGGGCAAAGGCTAGGTGACTCTAGCCTATAAGTTCTAGGCTGAGATTCAGAGACAGAAACAGGATTGGTTTGAACTTGGATCTGTTTAATTAGTATGGTATTTGATATTAGGATGCTCTGACTTTCAGGTTTATAGTTTAACAGATTATAAATAGAGTGGGGATTAAAAAAAACAGAGGAGGGATAAATAGAGGATAAAAGAGAGATAGAGAGGACCTAGACATAGTTATTTAGCACAGCATGGGCACAGATTAGGTAATAATATGTGTGTGTCCAGTGTCCACGCAAGAAGGGTCAAGCATAAATGATAATTTGACTTATCTAGATGCCGAATCTAACCTTAACTCAAAACCCGACAACTGGACCCACTTCTTGCGTGGACGCCTAGATATAGGCAAAAGAAAAGATACAAGTTGTGTTGTATCAGGAAGTTAAGGCACTTGTAGAAAGGAAAGAGGATTGGCGCCTCCTATAACTCCACCAACTCGAGCGTAGCTTTTATTATGGTGATGAACAAATTATAAAAGGCATTTTGTACATAGTAAATTTATATACCAACACCTAAGTCCTGTTGAGATGAGCAGAGACATGAAATCGTCACTTGCTACGATCATGAATTCTTGACGTATCCCAGACAGCAGGTGTGGTGTCAGTCTCAGATGAGAGATGAGTGTTACATAATTTTATAAGAATGTTAAATTCTAATACGAATGTTAAATATAAATGTCATTGGCTGCATAAAGACAGGACAATCAAAGAAAAAGATGGATAGATAGTGTGAAAGATGATATAAATTAAAAAAAAGGAGTGACCGATGAAATGGTTGCGCAGATCCTTTACGTAGTAAATTAATATTTCTATGGGAGATCCCAAGTAATGCGACGAGGGCAGGAAGATAATTATGATAACCTGCCTCCAACATCTATAAGTTTCGGGTACATAGGTAATTATTATAAGTCCTTTCTTAACACGAAAACGTCTGGCTGTTGATTTCTAACAATAGCAATAAACTAAGCTTCAGAATTAGTCTAGACTATTTCTAAATATCTAGATCTTTTGGACATTTGACCGATGCATTTTTGACTACAGAGTTCAACGGACTCGTTCGGTTTTTCGTTTTTTGGCGTGTTGAGTTGAGTTTTATTGGATTTAGAATCGTAAAACTGGAAAAAAGTCGAGGTTTCTACATCTACGATACCAGTTTTTGTTTTTTGACTAACGAATCTACGATTTTTTTTCGGCGTGTCATTGACCTTTTTGGGGACTGTAAACAATGGTTGCTTTAATAATTTAATCGTTTTTTTTCTCACGTTAGCAGACAGAGACTACAAACGCTACACGCTACGATTCTTAGACACATCTTTCGCCTCGTGTAGATGTATGTAGGTAGATGAGGTGATGTAGATTCATACCTATTTCATGCTCTTCTTTCGGTTCAGTCAGGGGTACGCACTTGTCCTTTTCAGAAAAGATAATTATTTAATCTGGAGTGCGATTTTTGAATCTCATTCGGTGAGCTCAGCAGTTGAAAATGTCAAAATTACTATGGAGATACCTATGCATCATTCTACTGCTGATTTCACTTTCAAAAATCATGCTTTAGGAGTGAGATTTTTTAAAGTCAAGTCAGCAGTAGAAAGATGCGCGTCTCCATAGTAGTTCCGACATTTTCAACTGCTGAGCTCAGCGAATGAGATTCAAAAATCGCACTCCTGGAGTGCGATTTTTGAATCTCATTCGGTGAGCTCAGCAGTTGAAAATGTCAAAATTGCTACGGAGATATGCATCTTTCTACTACTGATTTGACTCTCAAAAATCATGCTTCAGTAGTGCGAATTATGAAGGTCAAATCAATAGTAGAAAGATGCAATACGTCCATAGTAATTTTGACATTTTCAACTGCTGAGCTCACCGAATGAGATTCAAAAATCGCACTCCAGATTAAATAATTATCATACTACAGGAGAGCGATTTTTGAGAGTCCAACTCAGCAGTAGAAATATGCGTATCTCCGTAGTAATTTTGACATTTTCAACTGATGAGCTCACCGAATGAGATTCAAAAATCGCACTCCTGGTTATGATAATCAACTTATTTTCAGAATAATTATTACTTTAGTTCAGATAGCAAATAATTATCAGATAAGTATTGGAAATTCAACATTGCATGCATACTATTTAGGTACAATATTTTAGAGCAGCTTAAAGTTAAATGACTAGTTGCAGAACGAAAAAAAAATACTAGTAAAAAGAAAAAGCATGGCGGATAGACAATTTTTTTAAATTCAATGCAGGCAGGCCTGAAGGTATAGTATTATATAATCTGTGCCTGAAGCTTTCCTACTTTATTACCTCTTACAGAAAATCCATATTCACAAATCGCAAATTAGTTCCCAAAAACTCATCTATCCAACCCAGGATAGAAAAGCCGGATAAAAATATATTTTTTGAATAATAAAAATACTTAATCATGGTAATATTACAACGATAAACTAGCATCCGTGCCGAAAGAGTGTGTTGACCCTAACCGGTTGGAACTTAAGTTGACCGAGGCTTTTGAAGAAAAAACTACACGTTATTTTATACCGTTGTATTTGTCATTTTTGTTTGTAAAACATTCGTGTTTAATGGATTAAAATGTCGTTGCAAAATAAATATTTCCCTTTTTAAATTTTGTTTGTTTACAGTCATCTTTAAAAAAATCATGATCGTGTCTTTCAGATACATAGAAAAATAATTAGTGAGTACCAGAAAGAGTGGGTAGAAAAGTACATGAATAATGCTATAATTGTCGCTATTAATCCGATTTTGATGAATATTCTTTTAAGTTATATGGGATACCTACATAAAATTTCAGTAAAGGTAGGTAAAGCATGACCATAAAAAATAAAATCCAGTTGAGGCTCTCGTGCGTGTCACCTGCCTGGTATTTATTGTCCTTTTTGGTGGTGCGGGAAATATTAAGTACTAGTGTTTTCCCGCGACTTCGTCCGCACAAATTATATACCAGATTTTAAGTCAGATCATAAGCTATCAAACAAAAATAGTTTCATCAAAATCGGTTCAGTAGTTTTTGCGTGATTCACGAACAAACAAACAAACCAACAATTTTGTCAAAAGATGGCGCTGCACGTTTTTAAATCGCGCTATCGATATGTTATTTGACTTTATATGAAGTGAACCGCTACTTTTTTATTCCTCATGAATTTACGGTTTTATAATAGTTAAGATGTTGAAGCAGGAGTGCGATTTTTAGTCCAGTAAAAATACGCGTCGAAAGGAAATAATTTATAATAAGCAATTTTTTTTGCTAGGTCGGACAAATGATATTAAGATACTTTATTAACGAATCCCACTAAATTTCGTATTTTTAGTTTTTAGTACTAAAATGTAATTTTTTTATTTATAGTGTCAGATTTCTTACTTTTTTCATTTTTATTGTTTGTTTTAGGTTATGAGTTTACATACACTATGTAAATTTTGTATTAAAATTGATTTTTTAGAAATTTCTACTTTTTTAAAAACAAAGGTTCCGTGGTGATTTTTCGTTGGATTTACTTCTAATATAAAAGAATACAAATAAATTTAGCAAATGGAATAAAAAAATTTCATATACTATTTTTTTCCAATTTTACATTAATTTTTTTTTATTTGTTTAATTACTTAATAAAAAATTTAGGGGGATTTTCAATCTAAATGATAACTAGAATTATAATCTAAAATATGAAAGAAAAAAACCGGCTATTATAAATTATTTACATTCGCCATACAAGCGACCCGTAACTTTACTGGAGTATTTTGAATCTCATTCGGTGAGCTCAGCAATTGAAAATTGAAAATATCAAAATTTTCGTGGAGATACGCATCTTTCTACTTCTGATTTGACTTTCAAAAATCGCACTCCTGAAGTCTGATTTTTGAGAGTCAAATCAGCAGAAGAAAGTTGAGTATCTCCATAGTAATTTTGAAATTTCAAAATGTCAAAATTATTATGGAGATACGCATCTTTCTACTGCTGTTTTGACTTTCAAAAATCGCTCTCCTTGAGTATGATTTTTGAAAGGCTAATAAGCAGTAGAAAGATGCGTATCTCCATAGTAATTTTGAAATTTTCAACTGCTGAGCTCAGCGAATGAGATTCACAAATCGCACTCCTGGATAACGCGTCATTATTACCTAAGAGATAGGTATTGAAAAAAAAAAAACCTACCTAATTAGAAAAATGGGAAATATTATGAAATGCATAATATTAATATATTGCTGCAACATAATAATTTTCAAAGGGTTCCAGTTTTGGTTATTGAGCGAGTTAAAAACGTTTTCAGAATCTTCTGTCTAGGTACTAAAAATTTACTATTTATATGTGTAAGTACTTTAAATAATACTCTGGGATGTAAGTAAAAATACTTATAATAAAAATGTAGTGTAAAAAATGTTTTAGGTACTAGGTACTTAATAAAAAGATTTAAAATCCCAGGACTAATAAATTAAGTTGGTAAAGTAAAACCTAGGTAGGAAGCAGTATAAAAATAAGTTGGTAATTTATAGTTTTGAAAAACTTCAAATTTTTAGTGGAAGTAGGTACCTACCTACTTTTTTCTTAATTAGGTAAGTCGTAAATTCTCATGAAATGCGACCTTGGTTCAGAAAAAATACCTCCCTACTCACTTTAACAAAGGTCACTTCGATTCAATCAAACTTTAGTTCAATATTTTATATTCTTCAGTGTAAAATAAAAATATGCAAAAAATGTGCCCAACCTCTCTCACGAAACCACGACCTATATCTTAAAAAAAATACAGTTCCAATTTTAAAATTCGCGCCACGCCGAAAAACGTGTTCGGAAAAGCACCGTAATCTTTTTTTTTATATTGCGCAACGCAACGGAGCGGAGTTTCAACATTCAACCAAAAGTTCAACGAACGCAGTTTGGCTGTTTCCCGTTAGTTGGCGCACGTGTGGTTTTACTTTTAAATTTGCAATTTAGTACCGCTATCGGATAATAGAGTGCGCTGCACGTTTTAATAGTTAGTTGCCGTCCCAACGGGCTTTGAATGCTAATTGTATAGCAGTTGGGTATTTACTTGGTCGGTTAGGTTTGTTTGATCATGTGCTTGAATCTAAGCACTAATTATACGTAAGTGTCGTGTGGTGAGCGGCTTCGAATAGCTCCAATCCACACAAGGGTCGTAAGACGCCGATATTATCGCCTCCTGCACGGTAGGCAAGGCTACCTCGCCACTGGACCACCGTCCACCACGGCTTTTACATATTTATCACAGAGTCGTCGTTACCCGTGGACCCGGTGGGTTGACCCATGACCCATTACCGGGTATTTAAAAGACCCACCGTACCACCAGGGGTGTGGCTAGGGGTACGGTGGGTCTTAAGCGAACCGAACGAGGGTTTCTATCGATATAGTCAGAAGGCCAGGAGTGCGATTTTTGAATCTCATTCGGTTAGCTCAGCCATTGAAAATGTCAAAATTACTACGGAGATACGCATCTTTTTACTGCTGATTTGACTTTCAAAAATCGCTCTTCTGTAGTATGATTTTTGAAAGTAAACTCAGCAGTAGAAAGATGCATATCTCCATAGTTATTTTAACATTTTCAACTGATGAGCTCACCGAATGAGTTTCAAAAATCGCTCTCCAGGGAGCAATCCCTAATGCCATGGGACCACGGGTAATTAAAATTACCCGTGGATCCGGTAATGGGTCAACCCACCGGGTCCACGGGTAACGACTCAAAATCCTCTTAAAGTCCGATATGTTGCAATAAGATGGGTATTGCAATGAACAGTTATAATATAAACATTGAGTCATCGATGTTTTTTCCTTATTATTACATACCTACATCCGAAAGATCCGTCTTTCACCATAGTTAGGTAGGTACTATCTAAAAGTGTTAGTCAAACCGTCACACCCACGTTTTTGTATAGTGATGTCATCTATGCAGCTTTCTTTATTCTTTATCAATGTACTTGGTAGGTACCTATGTTCAGACTTAGGTTAGACCGCTACATTTCTTTTTGTCGGTGTTTTATGAGGCGACTAAGGGTTTCTGTGGGCGACATTACAGGATTTCTATACTCAGTGTCATCATTGAACTTAAGTTCTATATATCTATCTACAAGGTGTTTCATAAGTAACAATAAATATTTAAAACTCTTAAGGGGGTTGTTTAGACCGTCAAACTGAACAACTTTCTCTATGGGACCAACATTAAAATCGTAAAAAAAAAAATTTCTTTTCCCATACATGTTTTAGCTCTAGTCGATTTGTAGAGTATGGAACATCATTTTTTTTTTCGCGATTTCGATATTGGTCCTATAGTGAAAGTTGTTCAGTTTGATGGTCTATACCACCTCCTTAAAGGTTTATTTGTATTTTTGTAACACCTTGTATAACGTCACGCACGCCTTTCTCCCAGTAGGGTAGGCAGTAGACCAGGAGTGCGATTTTTGAATCTCATTCGGTGAGCTCAGCTGTTGAAAATGTCAAAATAACTACTGTGATACGCATCTTTTCACTGCTGATTTGACTTTAAAAAATCGCTCTCCTGTCGCATGATTTTTGAAAGTCAGCTCAGCAGTAGAAAAATGCATATCTCCATTGTTATTTTGACATTTTCAACTGCTGAGCTCACCGAATGAGGTTCAAAAATCGCACTCCTGGGACCTTAAGTTCTATACAGGGTAAATTTCGAAGTAACTTACTTCGACTCAAATGTATGGGACAGCTGTTTTTTTTTGCGATTTCGAACTTGGCTCTATAGTGAAAATTGTTCTGTTTGATGTGTAGAATACATGCTGAAGTTATCCGCAGCGATATAAAATTTACCCTGTATAATATATCTATAAGTATCAATAAATAGATCCTATATACTTACAAAAACATAAACTTACGACTAAAATCCATTACGGGGTGGTCAGAAACATTGCTACAACTACCAAGTTTCTGTTTAAGAATTTAGTTGTAGTAAATAGTTTCTAAATACTGCCTTATTGGTGCTTGGCAAATAAATAGTGCATCTGCAATTTACGAAAACATTTATACCTGGAGTGCGATTTTTGAATCTCATTCGGTGAGCTCAGCAGTTGAAAATGTCAAAATTATTAAGAAGATATGCATCTTTCAACTGCGGATTTGACTTTCAAAAATCGCACTCCTTACGTATGATTTTTGAAAGTCAAATCAGTGGTAGAAAGATGCGTATCTCCATAGTAATTTTGACATTTTCAACTGCTGAACTCAGCGAATGAGATTCAAATATCGCTCTCCTGGTATCTACGCTAGACAAGCTAGCTTTCCGTACAACTTGCTTATACATAGGTGCACTCTAAGGCCGAGATTCATAGACGATTTTTTCAGTCTTAGCTCGAGCTAAGTAGGGTCGGAATGTATAGATTTTGACATACGGGAGTTCGAACTATGACTTACAAATCGTCTCTGAATCTCGGCCTAAGATACAATCTCAAAAACGGCTTGTAGGTACTTACAACCTCTTACAACACCATTTTTTAATTACTAACAAAATTTGAATTAACGGTTTATCGGGGTTCGGACAATGAAACTAAACAACTTTTCTAAGTAACATGGGTAAAATAACGAGAAAATATGTTATACCTCCCGCTCCCATACAAAAGTGCGGATCAGCTGATAGATTATTTGTGGACTTCCCACGTGGAAAATCTCGCTTTTCGTCCTATATTCCTTAGGAAAACTTGTTGAAAACCCCACAAGTCGTTTCACCCTGAAACTCTCAAATTAAATACAGATTCCATATAATAACAGATTGAGGTTTCACTACATATTCAGTCTATGTATAACACTGCGCTATGCGGAGCTTGCCCAAGGACGAGCGATGTAAACCCGAACAAAGCTGTGTTGGAAAGAGATAGAATATTGCCTATATTTAAATATCAATTCAATATCTGCACTGTGGCTCCCGGCAATTGCACCACCCCATCGTCGGCGTCGTTCGACGTAACTAAGGGATACTTTACAAAATACAGGGTCCAACTTGATATGCTGATACTTTTTTAAGGGGATGATCAGACCATCAAACTGAACAACTTTCTCTATGGGACCAAAATTTTGCTCGAGTAGGTTTGCAGTTTTGTATGGAGCAGCTGTTTTTTTTTCGCGATTTCGATGTTGGTTGGTTTCGCTTTTAGTGATAAGACCGCCATTTGTACCCTTACGTTCATCTTTATTCTGTTTTTTTTTGCTGTATTTTTTTTGGTGTGCAAATAAAGAATATTTATGTTATGTTATTAAGAAGGACAGGAGATACAGGATGTAACCAAAAAACCATAGTAATACTTAAGGGGTGCTTCAGACAATCAAAATGAACAACTTTCATTATGGAGCCAACTTCGAAATGTTGAAATAAAAATCAGTTGTATCATACAAAACTACTGTAGGTACCGACTCGGCTCTAATGTATGGGTCAGCAGATTTTTTTGCGCGATTTCAAAGTTGGCTCCATAGTGAAAGTTGTTCAGTTTGGTGGGAAGCCGCCCCTTTAGTATTACCAACTTACTAAGACATTAAAAAGTTCAATTTTATTAATGAATATGATTTACTAGTTATCATCGAAAATCCAAGCAAAATTGTTTACTTTAAGGGTGATTGTACCCAATGATACTGAATAACTATCAAAAAGGGTCAAAGGGAAATATGCCAAAAAAATGACTTTTCATACAAAACGTTCGACCAGCTGATTGCATAATTAGTATGGAGAGTCCACAAATTTTTATGAGAATTTCCTATAGGTACCTATAGATAGGTCTCTTAGGGAAAGTAGATCAGTATCATGGGTACAATCACCCCTTAAAGTAATGCAATGTTTATTTATTTTATTTTTATTTTGTTATTCTTAGGAAGATTTACAGCATTGATTACAAAGTAAACACATCCTTATATAACTGTAATGTAAGCTAATTACAAATCTCCACCTATAAAAGACACCCTGTATTTTACAATTACCAGTGTAACCTTATAGCTACGTAGACTACGTTATCCCGTAGTCTATGTGTAGTCCCGTAGTCTACGTAGTCTGCTACGATGTACAATACAACGATGAAGTAAGACTTCAAATTCAAAATGTAAGGTATACAGGGTGTAACAAAACACTCTAGTAATACTTAAGGGGGTGCTTTATTTACGTTATTCCAAAATGACGAGCATAGAAAAATACCTAGTTCGCCATAATGCTTACACCCTGTATACGATTTCAGTCAAAAACAAAGTACCTACGTAATAAAAAAAGCCACGTAACTGTTTACAGGTTTCCTTGTTTAGGCTGTCATCAATAGTATTACATAATGAGAGTTTGGGAGCGATAGCAGAAAAAAACGCCTTTTGTATTGAAGGGAAAATAAGTAAAAGCAAATGGAGGACGCATTATCAGCCTATATACGTCCTACTGCAGGGTACAGGCCTACCATACAGTGACACTGGAGTGGAGGGTGTATGGGCGTTAGCAATGCGGATTGGTAGACTTTAGTGCGTTCACACACGATGACGCACTGACGGAGCGGCAGATCTCAGTCCATAGAACCACACCCGGTGCGTCAATGCGTCACCGTTTGTGCTTCTACGTGCGGTTTCATACAACTCCTTGCTTCACAAACGACGGACTGACGTTTGTTGCTCCATCAGTGCGTCATCGTTTATGAACGCACTAACATACGCTTTAGAATTTCTTCTCCCATACGCATTAGAATTTCTTCTCCGGCATATGCAGATTCTCGCGATGTTTTGCTTTTCCGTTTGGGGACTCGGTATACATTAGTTTGAAGAACTTATTGTGGCACATGATGTCGTTCGTGCGGATTCGAACCAGGACCCTCGTGCTCTCCTTTTTTAACTAGAGCAAATTTGCTTTATTCATCTCTTATTAAGTGGATAGGACTATCGACTTCTTTATGTGGCGAAAAATACTAATGATATGCCATCACCATCGACTCTTTAGAAGAAGAATGGGACATGCTAAACAACTGTCAAAAACAGAATTACAACAAAGCCTAGATTCCAGGGCACACAAAAAGTCTAGAAATCTAGCTCAAGGCCAAACCACAAAGGTTTTTATGCGCACCCTACCCTGATATAGTCCCGGGCCCAACATAAATTCGATTATATATACTTTTTCGTCATTCGGCACGATCGAAGCGCGTAGAGAGGGACGCAGGTATCGCGGGGGAGGGAGAGGGGAGACGGGAAATGGGTACGCATGCGCGGGCACGTGTCGTCGAAATCTGTCGGGGTCACACGAGGGGATTTTGTGACGGGTTCGTCTCGGGATGGATCTTGTCTTGTGTTGCGTAATTTTCGGGGGTACGTTGAGTTTCTTTGAATTTGTTTCCTTTTAATGTGGTGGTAATGTGTTTTTTTTTCTTTTGTGACCATTTTTCGTCATCATCATTTTTGTTCATCGTTTCCTCTATTCTTATTCGTAGCCTCTACCCTAAGGTTGTCTGAAAGAAATCGCTTCTTAGCTATCAGACCGCCTTATTTTGTGCCTATTGTTTTTTTCTTTGTATTTTACTGTTTATATTTTGGTGTAGAATAATAGTATATTTGATTGATTGATGAAGGCACATATAATTTTTTTTTAAATGCAATGCCAGTTACTAAGACATGTAAAACGCATTGTTAAATTTTCCATGTTGAAGCAATTAGAAGATTCTTTCTGTACTCGGCGTTAGTACATAAAAAAAGTTATTGGTGTATATTTTCAGTTAACAAAAAGTTGAAGCTAAATTTTTTTACAGTCATAACATACCACTGTTAAACCAGAAAACAATTGCATAGTGAAATTAAATAAAAAAAAACATCTCAAGAAATATCTCCGGACCAATTCACGGAAGTGTGCTACGGCAAGCCTACGCGGCGCGTCGGCGTAGCGCTACGCCTTCGTAGGCCTTGCAGTGGCTACGTCGGCCATTCGCCGCCTCCAGTCCTCCGTATCAAATATAGGACACTGTGTCAATATGTCTGTAGACCAAGACTTTAAAAACAAACAACCTAAAAAAAAACAAACAGCCGCTATGTGAGAAAAGTGCTAATTAAAAAAAAACGACCACTGCCATCAATAATACAAATAAAGCCGTTCGGATACGCACAAAGACTTCGAAATTCAAAAATATTTTTTTCGTAAGGTAGTTGACCCCTGACCTAAATTCAATGCAACTGCGCGTTGCAAATCTGCAGTAGGATTGTCTAAGGAAAGATTTAACATCAGAGTGTGTTCAAAAAGGTATTTAACCCTTTACCCAGGTGTGTGATAACCGTGTTCATTAGTTATTAAAAAAAATCCCTTGTATCTTTAGAATTAAAAAAAAATGCAATAAAAAATGATTTCTGACTGAAACTTAAAAGTCTGACTCCTCTTTAGTGTCTTTGCTTCTAGAATTAAAAAAAAAAGTTTAGTGATGTGCATGGAATATCGATAAAGCGGAGAATAAAAGTCTGTAAACAAAATGGCGGGCAACAATAATACTTTGGAAGGGCAGCTTACCCACGTCATCCAACACCACATGACCCAACCAGGAACGGAGGCCCAAGTCAGCGTCCACCAAGTCCAAAGTCCACCTGGCAGTGGCAAACGTCACCAAATAATCATCGATATAAAACAGGACATCGATATGGATGAATTATCGACTCGATCTTTAGCAGAAAGCGTGATGGAGACTTTAGGAGCACGATCAGCAGCTGTCTACATCGATAATTCCCACGAATCTGATTTAGAATCTCTCACAACTGTCAACGTAATTGTAGCCAATGACTTGAGTCAAACAGCACCAAGTCCTCAAGTAATAGAGACGGAAGAGATCCAAGAGCCAGTTGAGAGTGGAATCCTGCCGGGGAACAGAATTGCGGTGGACAGAATTGTGGAGATGACAAACGCGGCGGTGTCGACGGAATCGAGTGCGTCGACTTCTACATCGTCGACTGTATCGATAACTACGGCCACCACTACTGCGTCAGGTGGGTATGGTAGGATGTGGTAGTAATTTTTTTAGCACTTAGGCCGAATTCGACCAAACTTAGATTTATAGAAGAGAAACGAGAAGAAGGGGACAATTACAAACACCAAACACACGTCACAAACGTAGGCCGTAAGGTGGTCTGAAAAAACTTTGACATCAGGAGTGCGATTTTTGAATCTCATTCGGTGAGCTCAGCAGTTGAAAATGTCTAAATTACTATGGAGATACGCATTTTTCTAATGCTGATTTGACTTTCAAAAACCATGCTTCAGGAGTGAGATTTTTGAAAGTCAAAATCAGCATTAGAAAGATAGGTAGATTGGTACGAGTATCTCCATAGTAATTTTGACATTTTCAACTGCAGAGCTCACCGAATGAGATTCAAAAATCGTACTCCAGGGCTTGCTGCCCACACGATATAAAGACTAGAAAAAAGGAAATCTTGGGCCATGATCTTATTCGGCATCGGTGGCGCGTTGCGGAGAGCTATAGAAAATCAATCTTGAAGATTACGTTCCCGTTTTTCTCCTGGATGTTCGAATCCGCACGGGTGACATGCCATGTACCAATGAGTTTTTCTAGCCGACTGCTCTCAAACGGTGAAGGAAAACATTACAATGAGGAAACCTGCAAAGGCTGAAGAACAGAAGAATAAATTCCGATGCGTATGTGATGTCTACAAATCCGCATTAACAAAATCGACACTCCTTAGAAGCTGTTCTCTCTATCTGTCCTCTGTGCCAGCGTATGCCTTATGTATCCCTTAATTTTATGAGAGGGGAGTGAGCTACAATTAAGGGATCCTACAGGCTATAACTTACTTCTACTTTGAAGCTAAAGTAGTGACACTCAGACCCATGCATTTTGGTCATTTACAGTAGATTACATACCGAGGAGAGGAAAGTAAGAAAGGTCTCAGATCTCATGTAATCTCATGTAATCTGAGGCTTTCTTATTTACTGTCCGAGGTTAGTATACTATTTTTCTTCTCGACGAAGGTGGAAAGTGACAACTTCGTTTAGCGCGGCGGGATGACAATTGACGCTTTCCGTCCGGAGGGGAGAAAAATGACTAAACGTGACTATACACCGTCCAGGCAGACTCGTACCAATGAGTTTTTCGGATATTTATGTAACACCAACTGGCTTTCGGTGAAGGAAAACATAGTGAGGAAACCGACATGCTTCAATTTCGAGGCATGTAAGTATTTTCCCCACTGTACATCATCAGTGGCGACGGGCTCACTTCCCGTCACGCTGGACAGAGTTTCTGTACGACGTGAAACTTGGTTGTTCTGGGGTTTCAGAATATAATATCTGACTACCTACCCCCTCGGCGCATATAGTAGTGATCATATGCTTATGCGTAAATGACTAAATGATAAACATTTATCTTGAAGTGTTTTTTGGCTAACTTCCTGAAAGTCTTTACTTCAGAGTCTACAGACGTCATCAATCCATCCCTGCCTTCTGCCTGACAAGTGATGTAGAATCTTGCTTAAAATTGAGCATTTAAAAAGATAGAACAGTTGTGCTTGCAGGCAGGTATTATCGTAATAATTATGCACTGGAGCTATGCAAACAGTAAAAAATGTTCTGTCAGTCGGTACCATTGAACGGATTTATCTCCTAAACCGACTAACAGATCATGCCAGTTTCTGTATTATTCACAAAGCTACAGTCCATATTAGAATAATATCCTATGAGCCTTGCAGCTGATCGTACCTTTTTTACTGATCTTTGAACGGCTGTAACTTCTAAACCGACTGGAGTTATGCAGGTAGATGGTCCATCCCCATCACAGAGATGCTCTTCACCTCTTGTCCTTCTTCTTTGAATACGGAATCAGCCTTGCAGCTGATGGTAACAAAAAGTACGTCTATCTCTTATACTATAAGGTTTCTGATACATTGTTTCTGTGGGCAAAAGGCCACCTCTCACTACTTGTCACGTCATTAAGTTATAAGTTATAAGATGGTTAGTAGTTATAGCGAAGTTTGTGACCACACCGAAAGATATTATAAATAAATAAAAAAATAATTATAATTTTTAATTTAATATAATTTAATTTTTATTTATTTATTTATTTATTGATATATGACAATACAATGTTGTAGATTAACAAATAATCCATAATTTAATTTAAAAACTTTTTATTAAGGACAACAAAGATACAAAAGTGTTAGTAGACTTATGAAACTATAGTAAACAATTACAAAAACGGAACTCGTAATTTGGGACATGTGCCGTAGCAGTGGACACTGGTTACTTTCAACAATGGCTTTCAGGATGCTATTATGCTCTATATTATGCTATATTATGGTCGTGTATTTATGTGAGTAATTTATATTGACTTATTTCTAGAGTCCGGTAATACTATGTAAAGTATTTATTTAACTATCAACTGTATAGTATTATTTAATCTGTGCTATCAGAGAAGAATTTAGCACACAGTGCAACAAAAGGTACTAAGTTACGTTAACTATCGCCATCTATCGAGTAAAAGCTGCAACCAAATGACATAAATACGAACCCAACGGTACTTTGAGAATTCTCAAGCGATAGATTAGTGCCCACGAGGTAAATCCTCTGAATAATTTTAATGAAAGACGTTTAAATCTACAATTAAGTTAAAACCAGCTTTATCAAAGGTTAACGACTTCTAATGCCATCTAGCGGTATTATTTCTAACTACTAACTGTACTTTAATTTACTTGTTAAAACGTTGATTTTATTATTTTCCGTATACGTATGTGCACTTAAGTATATGATTAACAGTTTGTTATTCAAGATAGTGGTAATAATAAACTAAATGATATTACAATCGCGTCTTGAACGGAGCATTGTTATCTTTGACCTATTTAGCAACAATTAGTCATTTCGAGCACCAGATTGCCTATTGAACTACATTTGATACACAAATCACAATATTTATCACCAGTAACCAACTTTTAAACAAAATTACAGGAAAATTTAAAAAGGAAAAAAGTGAAAAATGAGAGATTTAAGGACAGCGCCATCTGCCGCCGAGTAGCGGAAAAAGGTTTTTGCCAAGTACCGTTCCATCTACCGCTATGCTTGACACAGTTTCTGAGCTCAGCTGTTTTGTCGCGACGATGACGTAGTCCGGGTAGGTAGGTACTTTATCATAACGCGTGAGAACTTGATGCAGATTTCTTTATAGTTCTAGTAATTGAGAGGCGATTAATTCAATTATCTTTTTACGTGACTGGTTGAAAACTTTTTTTTGTTACTAATAGGTAAGTACTTAAGTACTTACCTAGTTATTTTATTACGCAAGATTATTGCCTACATACCTACCTACATACCTAAACAAGTAATCTGTGCATAAACTCACGATCATAATACCTTTTGGGGTGATCAGAAATTTCACCTACAAAAGACAACCAAACAAAACAACTTTCACATTGTCTTTGAAAAAAATCAGCTATCTCAGTAGTTACCTAGTTAGTTACTCTAGGTAGATTTGGGTTGAGTGCCACTGACGTTTTCTATCATCATCATCAGCCTATATACGTCCCTCTGCATGGCAATCTACCCTCAGGGAGGGTGTTTTGTTTGGCATCACTCCACCACTTTGAATAACAGTGTTTTTTGCGATTGTGATGTAGGCTCCATAGTGAAAGTTGTTCAGTTTGATGGTCTGAGTCACCCCTAACGTATTTCAGTTATACAACCTGTATTTTAAGTGTGCAAGGCTCACTTTTATCACATAGGTAGGTACATATTTAAGGTATCAAGATGGAATGAAGTATCAAAAGGTGATGGATTTGCTTTTCTCCCACAGAAACTCGGCATCCCTTAGTCGCCTCGTAAGTCATAGCATATGCTCACGACTATATTCCCCGAGGGGGTCGTCAGAGATATTCTGAAACCTCAGAACATTCACGTTTCACCAGTAGTACCGAAACTCTGTCCAGTGTGACGGGGGGAGAGAGACGTCGTCGCCACTTAAATAATGGACTTATAATTATTTTTTATTAATTTCGAAAAAGTAAAAAAAACACATCATTTTAAATTGTGTTGTGAACAATATTGTAAATTTTCATTTTCTTCCGATTAAAAATGTAAGAGTAAAATGGTTAAGTACAACTGGAAAAAAAGAGGGGTGACTTTAGGTTTAGAGTCCCTTTTCTTCGGTTTTATCCATTAAAATCGATTTCTAGAAAAACCACATCACTTCTCATATCGTGTAGATGGTTCAGTTTATTTTTCAGCTCAAAAAAGTGATATAATTAATGAAAGAAATGGTTACAAAGTTACCCAAAACCAGGAGGTAGCCCCTTAACACCCTGTGTTAACACAAAATGTAAACTAAGCACTTATATCTCAAGTTGAAACAGGTTTAGTTAAGACCTAAGACCTAACGGAACGCATCCCGGATCTTCATACAAAAGCCATACATTTCTCTCATGTATACTAAACACTCATACATACATGCATTAGTGATATTTTAAGAGTTATCGCTTTACTGTATTTAGATGGTAATTTTTGTTTATTCATATTAATATACGTCTTGACAATGTTACGTTACCTTATGGAATTCAATGATGTATTTACTCGTATTTTTGTAGTTGTATTTTGTATAGGTACCTATTTTGTTTTGTTTAAAAGATTGTGTTGTAGAGTTTCTGGCCGCATCATCTCTACAACGGAACACGTTCCAAGGCGGCAGTAGAGTCAAAAAATTATGTCAGAAATCTGTCTACGGGATGTTATTTTCTGTACAAATCATTGCGAAATTTTCTTGTTATTTTGAAGAATATATATTTTTTGTTAATTTATAAATTAAATAAGCGTTTTGCTTGTGTCCAGGAGTGCGATTTTTGAAACTCATTCGCTTAATGCCGTGGTTATTGTTTATAATGCACCACCCCGTAGTTTCCACAGGGTCCTTCTCAATATGCTGACACTTTTAAGGGGATGATCAGACCATCAAACTGAATAACATTCTCTATGGAATCTACATGGAATTCGCGAAAAAAGAACCGCTGTTCCATACATTTGGCTCGGTTTGTAGTTTTGTATGGAACATCTGATTTTTTATCGCGATTTCGATATTGGTGCCATAGAGAAAGTTTTTCTTTCATTTTCATAGGCTGACGCACCCCCTTAAGTATAACTAGGGTGTTTTGTTACACCCTATACATACAGGGTGAAATTGATATCGTTAGCATCCTAGTCTACCCATCAAACTGAACAACTTTTACGATGGGAGCAAACCGATCGAAGCAAAACAAAAATATGCTGGTACATTTGAGTCGAGTAGGCATTGCAGTTTAGTTTGGAACAACAGATTTTTTTGTTGCTCCGATCGGTTTGCTCCCATAGTAAAAGTTGTTCAGTTTGATGGGTAGACTCTTAGTTTAAAAGGATGCTAATGATATCAATTTCACCCTGTATATCAATGAACACAGTTAGTCATATCTGGACAGAGTTTCGGTACTACTGGTGGATATGTTCTGAGGTTTCAGAATATCTCTGACTACCCCCTCGGGGAATATAGCCGTGAGCATGCTTTTGCTTATACATATCAATCTAATACAAGTGTTTTTTTTTCAGGTAAGGACAGGTCATCATCGCAACGTCGACATTGTACAGGGTGAGGCACTACAATAGGTTATCCAGTCATTCTACAGGGTGTAAAAAAACCCTGTTGGAGCTTTTGAGCTTCAGGAGTGCGATTTTTGAATCTCATTAGGTGAGCTCGGCAGTTGATAATGTCGAAATTACTGTGGAGATACGCATCTTTTTACTGCTGATTTGACTTTCAAAAATCGCACTCCCGAAGTAGGATTTTTGAGAGTTAAATCAACAGTAGAAAGATGCACATCTCCATAGTAATTTTGACATTTTTATCTGCTTAGCTCACCGAATGAGTTTCAAAAATCGCACTCCTGGACTGGGATTGAACCATCGCCTCCTGCACGGCAGGCAAGGTTACTCGCCACTGGACCACCACGGCTCCAAAATTGCAAATTCAACCCAAATACGTAGAACAGCTGATTTTTATTCGCGTTTTATATTTATTATACCTAATTCATGGTTAATTTAAAAGAAGAATCGATGAAATACGTAGTTTCAAAACTGAATAAATGCAGAATTGATTTATACGTCTCAAATTACCGATAAAGTAACAAAGTAGCTATTTTAACTTTAAATTTACATTCGTGTGCAGTTTCTATTTAATATGACCCGTAACATTACGTGTTATATTATCTACTTAATACATGGTGTGAACTTAAATGTTTTACTTTCATAATACTTCACACCGTCAAACTGAACAACTTTTACTGTAGGACGGTATCTACATCGAAAACGCAATAAAAAATTAATGAATTGAGTATAGTCTGTCTATAAAGTCGTGGCATGAATGTTTGAGGAACTAATCTTTTTAGTATGGTGGTGTTGCCAGGTTATGCTTGATTTTGACGTTCTTGCGTGGAGACAGCGCCCTCATTTTTTGCCAAGATTTTATAGACAGACTGTATATTTTGACATTTTCTATGGATTAGATATGATTTTTTTTTCTAAATGTTCACTTAATTTTATTAATTATCACTTTATTTTTACCTCAGAAATTAAAAATATGGTTAAAAATAAGCGACACGTATTTTTTCGATTTATTTCGTCGAATTTAGATTTTTTTATGATTCACTTTGGCCGGAAAGATGATTAAAAAAGTAAAAAGAAAATAAAAAACAAAGAGAAATATCAAATGATGATTCGATTCAGATTCAGGCAAAGAAAATGCTATTTTGGAAATAAATCGAGAAATAATAGAAAAAAAAATCTGTTAATTTAATTAAACTTATTACGCTTTTTTCATTGGTCATAAGTCATAACGTGCTTCAACTCTCGGTGGTATATGCGAGGAGGACGACAGTACGCAGTGATGTATTGCTCTCTCACTCGCACTCACTTACTAGCCTCTTCTTGGCAATGCGAGCCGTTGTATGAAGTGTCTGGGGTTCGCCCCTACTAGCTCAGGTACTTCTAGCACGCGTCTGTTCTAAAACCAAATGTTACGTGCATACCAAAAATCTACTTGATGCGACCCTTATCGTACGTTGACCGAGATAAAAACTAGATATGGAACGCTATCAGTGCTTTATCTGTGGAATATAGGTTACCGTGTATCGCTTTATATAAAGTTTATTTACTTATTCTCTTCTTTGTTTAGAAAAGATGGGTTTTGGGTTCCGTGATAAAAGGTTCGGAGCATAGCATAATAGCATGTGCTCACGACTATATTCCCCGAGGGGGTAGTCAGAGATATTCTAAAACCTCAGAACATCCACGCTTCACCAGTAGTACCGAAACTCTGTCCAGTGTGACGGGGTGTGTGCCCCTTGACACTTGTAATGGACAGTGGGTACAATACATGCCTCGTAATTGAAGCATGCAGGTTTCCTCACGATGTTTTCCTTCACCGAAAAGCCAGTGGTGTTACAAATCGTACATAAATTCTTCTTCTTTTTTTTTTTTAAATTTATTTATTGAAAGAAAAATGACAAAAGATTTAACAATTGAACTTCCAAAAACCATCGGAGGTTTATCCGGAAGTGCAACAAAAACAGTACAGTTGCATCAATCAGATGATATGAATACAATAATACATATTCTCACGCCTTTTGCCCATTGGGTTAGGCAGAGACATTATATACAGGGTGAAATTGATATCATTAGCATCCTTTTCAACTAAGAGTCTACTAATCAAACTCAACAACTTTTACTATGGGAATTGTTGCATACATTTGAGCCTATGTTCAGCAGTGGACGATGATAGACTGATGATTATATCTCGGTATATTTGTTACCTTTTTACGGCTAAATCTCTGAACTATCTTGATGAAGTTTGGAAGATCTCGAAGACGGAATGCAGACGAAGTACCTAGCTGATAACAGCAAATCTTAACTATTATAAAACTGTAACTGAACTATGTCTGTACATTGAAGATATTTCCAAAAAAAAGATTACGATATGGGTTTTAGGTATCCCCGACTCGAAATCAACCTCTTTTAGAAATTTTGTCTGTCTGTTTGTTTGTTTGTTCGCGCATCACGCAAAAACTACTGAATTTTGATGATTTTTTTTTTGTTTGATATATAGCTTATGATCTGACTTAAAATCTGGTAGGTATATAATTTGTGCGGACGAAGTCGCGGGAAAACACTAGTATTTTTATAAATACGTATTCTTAAATCCAATAGAACTTCAGAACCCTTCAATCTTCAGCTAGATTCGCACTTGGTGGCTTTTTTAGAGTTTCTGGGTGAGGATTTTAGTTCTTTTCGAGCTCAATGATATGCGTAAATTAAGTTTAGAAACAAGGTTGATGTGATTGTGGTAAGAATAGCAGCGCAGAATTCATCTATAAGTAAGTAGGTCATCATGATTATCTTGCCCTTATCCCATTATTTGGGGTTAGTTCAATAACTGAAGTGAAACTTCTTATGGGAGAGCTTTGAAATTCTGATTCGCATCCTTTAAGTGTGACGGAAGTTCGAAATTTAAATCGGGAGAAGTTTCGTGATCGGCCGGCGTCCCGTGACGGCTAATTTTTTATCATCTTACATTCATCTCTCTTGACCGTCATTTCAGCACTCACTCCTTTCATACACATATCATCCTTCACACAATCCATCCATCTTTTCTTCTGCCTTCCTCTCCTACCACAGCCATCCACACGTAACATGACTGTCGTCTCTCGTATCCCATGACCACATTTCAGTCACAGGCTGCTATTTTCAAAATATTGAAACTTATGCATGCTAGTTTGGACTAAATAAGAAAAAAAATCTATCTCTATCTATCTATAACGTCACGCCTCTTTCCCAGTTGGGTAGGCAGAGACCAGGGCGCGCCAACTACTACGATCCTTGCATACCTCTTTTGCCTCATTCGCATCCATACATCTCTTCATACATGCCCGTCGGTTTCGAGTACCTACTCCGCACCTCCCCTTTTTGTAGGACGCAATCGATTTGATTAGAATTATGTCCTAATAAAAAAAAACTATGGAACATATTAATTTTTGTCGCTATTTCAATAGTAGTTCCATAGTAAAAGTTGTTCATTTTGTATTTATGACCACCCTAAAATATGAATACAGTCGTTAAGTATAAAATTAAACAAAATATTGATAATGAGGAACAAATTATGGTCGTGATAATAATTTTCGCAATTAAATAATTTTCTTGAACATTTATCGTATAATGCTTAGATTTTCCTTTGTTTGGATAATTATTCAATGTGTCAGTGATTCAGTCAGTGCTCATGGCTAAATATTGTAATATATACGCATCGAATGAAACATCCTATAGGTACATACTTAGACTTACTGTTCAGGGTGAACAGAATCTTTGTTACAACTACTACCTTATATAGGGTCCAACTTAATATGCTGACACTTTTGTAAGGGGATGATCAGACCATCAAACTGAACAACTTTCTCTATGGTACCAAGTCGAAATCGCGAAAAAAAAGAGCTGTCCCATACATTTGCAGTTTTGATGGAACAGAAGATATTTGCGATTTCGATGTTGGTCCTATAGAGAAAGTTGTTCAGTTTGACGGTCTGATCATCCCTTTAAAAATGTGTCAGCATATTAAGTTGGACCCTGTATAGAGCGTATAGCTAGCAAAATGGACAACATTTCATTTAAGAAAAGACACAAAAATTCGAAAACAATTTGGAGATTTTGTCATACAAAAGATTGTAAGTATAAAAATGCTCTTGAGTTATTTGGAAAATACTGAAAAATTAAAAGCTACGAGTATGCTGACTGGGAAGGCATAAGTAAAAATAAATATTTATAACTCTTAAGGGGGTTGCTTAGACCGTCAAACAGAAAAACGTTCTCTATGGGACCAGCATCAAAATCGCAAAAAAAAATATCTGATATCCCATACATATTTTAGCTCGAGTCGATTTGTAGAGTATGGAACATCATTTTTTTTTTGCGATTACTATATTGGTCCCATAGTGAAAGTTGTTCAGTTTGATGGTCTAAACCACCCCCTTAAATGTTTATTTGTATTTTTGTAACACCTTGTACTTATACCTAGTTCTTATTTGTCTTTATTTGTTCATATTTATCTTTATTTGTTCTTATTTCCTTTATTTATCGTTTTTATAATAGCATACGGTCGAGAGCAAATAGGTACATCTGTAGGAAAAATTATTTGGAGTTTAATCTCAGATCAAGAAGTCTTAGGCCGAGATTCAGAGACGATTCTTAAGTCATAGTTCGAACTCCCGTATGTCAAAATCCATACATTTCGACCCTACTTAGCTCAAGCTAAGACGGAAAAAATCGTCTCTGAATCTCGGCCTTAGCTATCTTTCTTGACCCTCCATAATGTAAAAGAAGATTTTGCATAAGTTTTTATTCTCCATTCTGGTTTTTTTCAATACAAAATAATGTAAAAACTAAACGGACCGGTCGAGGCTTGTTCATTTCAATGGATTTTGCATGTCCTGTCAATTTGGAGGGGTCAACGAGAGGGGACCGAGATAAAAAAAACATCAAGCAAGGGTTGAATTTGTAAAAAGATATTTTTGTAAACTAGGTCATTTTGAATCGATGTGGACATAATTTCGAATCCAGATTTCTTTTCGGGGTGATTAGAATTTGTGCTATAATTTACCAGACGTTGTTGAGTAATACAATCACGTATACTTTGGTTTCAGGGGGGACTTTCGTTAAAAAAACAAAACAATATAAAAATAAATGATGGTTAACTTATTATCAGAATTTTTCAGGATCGAACGAATGAATGAATGATTTGTAAAAATATATTTTCGTAAACTACTTAGGTCACTTGAATGATTATTGTATATATTCGCGACTGTATTATACTTCCTGAGGCAACAGAAGCTTTGCTACAAGTTTATAAACATACAGTTGTAAAAAAGAGTCCGTTTTTATCATGTTTAGGGTTTCAGGAAGGAACGAATGTATGAGTAATCTGTAAGTAGGTCAATTGAATGAATAGGTACATAACATAAAATCGCGACTAAATTATGTTTGGGGTAATCAGAGGCTTTCTTACAACTTACAACCAGGAGTGCGATTTTTGAATCTCATTCGGTGAGCTCAGCAGTTGAAAATGTCAAAATTACTACGGAGATACGCATCTTTTTACTGCTGATTTGACTTTAAAAAATCGCTCTCCTTGAGTATGATTTTTGAAAGTCAAATCAGCAGTAGAAAGATGCGTCTCTCCATAGTAATTTTGACATTTTCAACTGCTGAGCTCACCGAATGAGATTCAAAAATCGCACTCCTGGTTTAAAATAACCTCGTTAAAAAATGCTTTTGCGAATTTAGTAAAATTATTTTTTGATTTTTTGTTTATTTATTGAAAATGATGAAGTGCAAGTATTAATGTTAAATTTGTAATTTTATAAACGTAATTTTATTAATTTTATAAGAAATATATTTATTAACAATAAACATTTCGTTTAAAAACGAAAATCAAAAGTTAAATCTTTATTTCGGTAAAATAATCTTTCGTAAACTCTATCATTCACTTAACTAGAACAACAATTTACGTACTTACCTATAAATCGATTTAAATAAATAAAATAATCGCGATTAGGTATTTTAAATTATAGCTGTTAAAAATAATTATTGTAGTAGGTACATTTAGGAGCAGCTTTGAATTAAAATTCATTCGCATAGAAGTCTAGAACAACTCTTCAATTCGAATGCCTTGGGTACCTTCACAGTCCTTCTATGCCGGTGTGCCAAACCAAACCATTCGTTCGCACACTAAATTCAGTTTGAGTCGCAGAACGCAAGCGCACGGCCGCTCCGCGCCCAAACTTTCAATTTTTGGAAGCTTGTACCGCGAACATTATTTTTAACCTGTGCTTTCTTTGTGAAAGGAGTTTTTGGCGGTGCAATTGAAACTTTTTGGTGTTGTGTCTTTTTGGATTGTTTTTCAAATGCATAGCATTGGACGTAAGTATTTTATATAGTTAACAGATTGGTCGTCCGTCGTATATTGCCTTCATTTTAATACCGGTCCATTTCGTAACCTTTTCTTTCATTATTCATTTGTTTAATCTGTAGCTGTAACTTTTTAAACCGTTTAAAAAAAATAAAGGAACTTTTTAGGTGCGTTCATTACATTGTTGCAAAAATATGTTTTGTAATAAAAAATATGTTTCAGGCTACAATTGTCGCTTAAAAGTAATATTGTTGTAATTTTTTTTTTGCATAAATTAAAAGGCCCGTATAATAATATCCCGTATAACTAATTATCTATCACGAAACTTGCAATTTATCAAGGTCTCTAGTTGCATGAGATCTCGGATTGCATACTGTGCGAGCGAGACGGGTATAAAGACGACCTTGCGGCAGAGAGAGACGATGGATGTTAGGAAACTCTTGGGAAATAAAATTTTTCTCTTTCGGGGCTGAAGGGCGTTTTTTAAACGCTACTTGTTTTTTAAGATAACGGCTTTTTTAGGTCGACGTTAGTTGGTTTCGAATTTTATTTGTGTTAGGATCTAAATAAGAAGTTTTAAATGTTTTATTCTTTACGCATTTTGAAAAATGACATTTAAAATGAAGTCTAAAACTCTAAATCTTTCAGACTCTTAAAAATCTAATACCTACCTAATTTGTATAATTACAAAATGCTATCATATAAATTTTCATACCTACCTCAATCTCATACTTACCTACATCATTTTTGAGTATAGGGCATAGGGTCACAAAAAACGAAATTTTCAAACATAACACACTTTTTCACCTTTTCAGGCACACATTTTTTGCCCTTTCTGACCTACCTACTTATACAATCTCGTAATTAAATGTCCACCAAGTAAAAATGTTTATTCAGACGTAATATACTGATTTGATGTCATATTTAATATATTACATCTGAGTAAAATTTAAATATTACATCTAATCAGTATATCACATCACTAAAATTCTTTACTTGAGTATAAATCATTTTAGGTAGGTAAGTACTAATAATTCTAGTATCTAACACGCCTAAAAGCCTAAGCCTAACATTACAGGTTTCATCTCGCGTGTTTCGAGGACGATTTGATCTTACCTGCTCACAATAATTACAGTTGCAAATTCAACAAGTTTTTGTGTCGGACAAGGATTATAATTTATTATTCGTTTGAATTCTATTAGGTACTGTAGGTAGGTAACTTATGTTGTGAGGATACGCCCTAAAGCTGAGATTCCTAGTCGTAAGAGAACGTAGAAAGAGAATCAACTAGAAAAGGCATTAAAATAATAATAGTCACGAAAACGAGACAGCCTTATACGCTAATTACACAGAGTGAATGCGACAAAATCCATGTCGTTTGTCCCTTTCTGCGTATGCGATATTTTTGTTTGCCACAGTTGAAATTGTATACAAAATCTTGCAACTATGGCAAACAAAGGCACGATGGCTCCTTTCGAGTATACGCTGTCAGGAAATCTATAGAATACTCAACCTACGTAAGAGAACGACTTCGATCTGTCAAATGACTTTGACATTTTGAAGTTCGAACTCAATTAGTCTCTAAAAATGTTTATTCTGGAGTCACGGACCTGAAAAAAAGACGGACGTAATGTGACACTTAAAAGATGTGAAGCATGCAAGGTCCAACATTTTCGTTTGTTCTACAAAGGACCTACACTCACACAGATGCACTAGCTCTAGGCGCAGGTCCTACATCCGTCACCATTATGTACCGCGTGACAGCACGCACACAAAAGAAATGGGTGCTTCACTCGTGATTAGACGAGATTACGTCCGTCTTTTTTTCAGGTCCGTGTCCGGAGTGCGATTTTTGAATTTCATTCGGTGAGTTCAGCTGTTAAAAATGTCAAAATTACTACGGAGATACGCATCTTTTTACTGCTGATTTGACTTTCAAAAATCGCTCTCCTGTAGTATGATTTTTGATAGTCAACTCAGCAGTAGAAAGATGCATATCTCCATAGTTATTTTGACATTTTCAACTGCTGAGCTCACCGAATGAGATTCAAAAATCGCACTCCTGAATCGGGTCAGTAGGTATAGGTAGTTTCACAAACAAACAGACGAAGAAAATACATCTTTGCATTTAACAACATACAATTTTTACTGGGGGATGCAGTGTAAAGTGTCAATTCCATATTCTACACTATTTTCCATGTTCAAGCATGCAAAGTTTCCAGTTAGTCTAGAAATTATTGTAATTCGTAATAAAATAAATGCACCTATATTTTTTTCTGTAAATAAATATAATGCTTAAACTACCTATAGATATCCCACTAGTACCTACTACTGAGAAAAAGCTTCCCATTTTATTTTTCATTCGTAAATACATACTTTTCTTTAATATAACATGCATCTAATTTTCGCATTCGGTTCTATTGTAGTCAAAAAAGAGGGGGCTAAAATTTTTTATTTGATGTAATTTCTCTGTTCCTTTTCTTTACATAAATCTCTTCTTTTAATGTATGCATACATACGTTATCTTGTACCGTTTAATAACATATTTTATAAAGTATATGAGCGCATATCCTTTTCCTTTTCACAACACAGTTTGTCTGATATGAATCTTGCAAAGCGGAGGTAAAACCTACTTTCTGTGTGAGTCACTAGTCCACTTAGTTACGGTGAATGTTCTGTACCGTCTGAAGACTGTTTGCTCTTTGTTACGAATTCGAATTTCGAATTTCTTTTTTTTTCTGAACTTTGTTTTGTTTTTGAAAAGATCTTTTTGAAATCTTTTATTATAAGCAGATTTTTTAATTTTTATTCAATTTGCGGATTAGTAATTTTACTCAACTTTCTGATAGTTATAATTAAAAAAAATATCTTCTCTGTTGTAATTCAAGGCCATATTTCAGGGTGTTCAGAAACCTTGTTACATTACAACGAACAGCTACCTTTTTATGCGGGCAATTGTGTCCCACTGTTGCCATATTATCAAGGTTTCTAAGATGAAATCAATAGTTATATTTTTTTTTTTTTTAGCCCTGATATAGGTCGAAATCTTGTCTTACTTACTGGTTAATACTGGTGAGTTTTAAAAGAATATTGTTATTTTTAATATGCTTATGGTTTTTTGAGATAATCAGACTCAAACTGAACAACTTTCTCTATTTCAGAATGATGGTCTGATTCTGAACAGTGATCATCCTCTTAAAAAAACCATCATTCAAAATAATAATCAAATTATCTTCAATCATTTAAGGATGAGTCTCCTTTTAATCTTTCGAATATTTCGACACAATTTCACGCTAAGTCTAAAAATGATGTTGTAAAAGGAGAAACAGATTCTTTCATCGACAATCGATTCTCATCCGACATCCGGCTCGCATTTAGCATATCTCATATAATGGGTAATAATAATTATAGCATCGATCAAGCGAACTCTCTCGCTTTCACATGAGATTTTGGCAGTTGTGACTTTCACTTGTTTCTGGTTTGGGCCGAGACATGCGATGTGAGCGGAGTGTCCTTTCTCCTTTAGATTTTTTTTAACAAAAAAATTCATAGGTTGCATACTGACCGATCACGACCGCATTTCCTTTTAGGTTAGGCAGAAACTTTGCTATAACTACGAACCACTTAAGATTTTATCGGTAGCAAGATTGACGTTTAACATTTTTGAATTTTCGTGAATAACTTTATTTACACCAAAGACTAAGTACAGTAGAAGACAGAAAAAAAACAGATAATAAACAAATATTGGTAGATAAGGCGCTCATCTTAAAAAGCTATATGTTCCAGATAACGGTAATGTCGAGGATTATACCTTTAACCGTAGAAGATCAGGAATTAAGAGGATTATATTTATTTATAAAAGTCTGTTGTTTTTATATTGTTTTAGATAGGTACTGCAAGAATAAGTGCGTTCACACACGATGACGCATTGACGTAGCGGCAGACGTCAGTCCGTCATTTGTGAAGCAAGGAGTTGTATGAAACCGCACGTAGTAGCACACACGGTGACGCATTGACGCACCGGGTGTGGTTCTATGGATTGACATCTGCCGCTCCGTCAGTGCGTCATCGTGTGTGAACGCACTAACCAGTTTATACAGGGTCGTTGTTAATATGCTGACAATTTTTTAGGGGATGATCAGACCATCAAACTGAACAACTTTTGATGTAGAAGGTTTCATATTTGGGTATGCCATTGTCTTTTCTCATACTTACATTACATTACAGTCTACATCGATGCCAAATATCATTGACATTGGTTCTATAATGTAGTCTTCGTTATAACAAAGGCGACGTTTCAAACAGACAACAAAATTAATCAGTCAATCAAATATACTTCATTTTACACCAAAACATAAACAGTAAAATACAGTACTTAATTGTTATCGGATTTATAATTTTATAATTATTGATTGTAGGTTCTATTCAAACTATCGGTCTGGTTTAATTTATAAAAATTTACCAAGTTTCCAATCTGCTACATTTTTATTTAATAGGTAGGATAGTTCATTGCCTGTAAATTTCCATTCTAAATTAATAAGAAAAACATGTTTTGCTTGTACTAACCACACATTCGTTCCTTCATTTTTGTTACGCATTCGTCAAGGGTAAAAATTGATCAATGTCCTTCGTACCCTAAAGGAATATACATATCTAAGGCTGGTTGTCCACCAGAGATGAGCGATTGAATCACTGCAGTTCCCTTACGACGTGATTGAGCGATCGAGCGCTATAGAGCGCAGCGAGGAAATGATCCACCATCATTTCTTCACGGCTAGGCCTAGCATGCCGCGTACAACAAAGCACCCCTGAAAAATAGAGAAAGACCGAGATGTGCCTCTGTCTATGTTACTTTACGCATGCCAAAATGAGCGCGCGATTTGTCCTGAGGAATAAGCTAGCCCTGCTATCATGCACGCTCGTTTTGGCACGCACAAATTGACAAACGCAGAGACACGCCTCGATCTTTCCGATTTCTCGGGGGTGGTATGGCTAGGCCCATCAATGGACAGCTTAGACTTGACATTTATTATGTGGCTTTTGAAACATGACGTCATAATAGGACTGCCGTTCAAAATCGCCTCAGCGTATAACTTAGCCCGTAGACCGCCAAAACGGCTCGCCTGTGTTTGTCGCCGCGCGTCTGTGTGCGTGCAACGTAACGCGCCGCCTTGCGTAACACTGTCGCTGCGCTCGCGCACGCACTCCGTTGAATGTTGATTAACATTTCGGAATTTTCCTTTTTTTTTTGTTAGCGTAGGCTTTGGAAAGTGAGAGGGAGGTTTTTGGCGTAGGTGTGGTTTTGAGATTTTGTTGCTTCAACAGAGATTAAATCTTTTTTACATTCATTATTTAGTTACTAACTTTACTAACCTACTGAGAGACGGCCCGATAGCTCGGTTAGTAGTGAACCTGCCTACTGATCTGATGGTCGAGGGTTCGAATCCCGTAATGAGCAAATATTTTTATACTTAGTATATTTTATTATGAATATTTGTACCAAAGTCATGGATGTTTGTACAATATAGGTATTCGATATCGTTTTATAATTTAAAAAAAACAGGCTTGTTTCTGGTACTATCAATGGACCTGGATAATCTATGCGATAAAGTCCAAGATATTTATTTGTGATATAGATCTAGTCAATGCTGAATCTTTAAAATGCTAAAAGTAAAGTAATGCTAAATAACAACTGCAAGCTTGAAATGATAGTAGTGTAGTGTAGTTGTAGTAAGTTTTCTGACTGATTGTCTGGATGTAGAGCTCTCATATTTAACTGAACAAGCCACACAAATGTTCCATACAAAATTGCAAAACTGCACGACCTAAATAAGGATATGGGACAGCAAATTTTGTCGCGATTTTGATATTTCCCATATTGAGAAAGATTAGGAAGCTAGGGAGGTTTGTCAGGATCGTAGCAAGTGGCGCTCCGTTGTTTCTGCCTACCTCAGTGGGAGACAGGCGTGAGAATATGTATGTATGTATGTATGAGAAAGATTAGCAGTTTGATGGTCTGATCATTGCCTTAAATGTTCAACATATTAAGAAAGACTCTGTGTAACTACTTAATGAAAAAATATTTTCCCCATTAATTCATTACAGGCAATGAGGAAAGGTGAAAAATTAAATAAATATAAAATTCTAATCAATTATTTTGACAAAAAAGAGTCTTTAAGTATTATAACAATGTTAACTTAAAAATGCCTTATATCTTAATAGCTTTAATATGGCATGGCTTCCATAAGATGATGCCTGATGCACAGACTTAAAAGAAGAACCAGACGTAATCTCTAATCATGAGTGAAGAACCCATTTCTTTTGTGTGCGTGCTATCACGCGGTACATAAGGTGACGGGTTGTAGCACCTGCGCCTAGAGCTAGTGCATCTGTGTGAGTGTAGGTCCCTTGTAGAACAAACGAGATTGTATTACCTTGCATGCTTCACATCTTTTTAGTGCAATATTCGGTGCATATTTCTTTCAAGTCCGTGGCCTGATGTCCTTTTTTGAAAAAAATAATCTATTTCAAGTCACGATGTCACGACATCTTTCTATGAGGACCTTATTTTAAAAGCAATACTTACAGTTGTTGGATTATGATAATGCGCAAGACTAACTGAACTGTCGTAGACGAATTAAAAAAAAGCGTTACAGCAAAGTTCTAGAATATAGCAACTAGATTTTTCTTTCCGTGTAGGGATATGACAGTCACAATACCTTAAATTATCTATTTGCTTGCTGGTAAGTAAGAAACAATCTTTTTAACAAACAAAAGGTAAACCTGCATCAATACAGAACGACATCAAAGTGAATGACATAATGGAAGTCGTACCATAATAACTATGCGGCTATACTTACATGCGCGGCCATACATAGCTTGAAAAGAAAAGTAGTGTTCAGTTTAGATACCTCACTGGCCACGCGGGATCGATTCCGAGCATGCGCCGTCGAAACCACCGCTTCCTACCCACCCCCCTCCCCTAAAACTGAAGCTGAAACACCCCCTCTGCAACTGCACTTCAGTGCATGCAACGCGACGAAAAGAAAAACTCCAAAAATACAACGCAATAACGCTGTATTTGTCTCAAAAAGTAATAGAAATTCGTTCGGAAATCAATATCGCGCGTGTACATACCCGTATATTTAAAAAATTATCGTTCCAAATTCGAAATTATGCAGTTTTGGAACGCGTGTGCTTTCAGTCAAGAAGTGTCGTTGTGAAACTGGCCGGTTGCAAGTGGAAAAATAATAACGGTTTGTTGGACGAACTATGAAGAGGAAAAAACGATTTTTTGTAACGTTTTTCAGAATATACTTACGGCATTGGATACCTAACGTTTTTACATGAAGAGTACGCACGTTGACAATATATTTAACCTTTCCGACATCATTTAATAAAACAATTATCACAGTTTATTAAAATTTATATACGCAATATAAATATAATCACAAAATAATTAGTTTTTATCTAATACAATAAATAATTCACAAATATTAATTAGTAAAATTTAAAACCCACAAATATAACTTCCCAAGCAAATAAATCCAAACCTTACGATCGAAATTTTAGACTGATATTTAAAAAAAAAATCCGTATAAAAGTAGCTGAAAAAAAAACAAATTATAGCGTATTTACATTAGTTGACCATTTGAGAAAGTTTATATGAAGTACAATATTGATTAATAATTAAAAAACCGCAATATATAATTATGTATAAATAACATTTAAAAAAACATTACAAAAGTATAACCGGGGATCAGTGCATAGCCTTAAGTTTTATACGACGGACGATCAATTTTGACGCTTGCCTTTCAGTGTTACGAAAATGAATGAGTTGACTTGTGTGTAACGACAAATTTTAGTGTTATGAAAAAGTTTGTGTGAGTGTCGGTCCGCGAGGGCCCAAGATGTTGAACATGTTTGATATGTGGAACTCGGTGAGCACAAAGTTGGAGGCACAGAGCAATGCGCAACAGAGCCAACAGCCACACACCTCAGGTGGGAGCATTAAAGGTAATTTCTTCATAATTACAGCGAAAGAGCAGATCACAAGCAATGGTCACAATATGCGCTACAAATGCAATTTTTTGTCTCATGCTTAAATAATAAGAGATTCTCGTCAAATAATATTTTTAAGTAGTGTCTCGCACTAAAATTGAAAAAGAATCGATTAAAAAATGCCATAAGGGTGAAACTTCATTTCAATGTAAGACATTTTATGGTTCAAGATTCTGAGGATAATAGTAAAAATAATACAAAAGAAGTCTTTTGAAAAAACTGAAAAAACATCATAAAAAAAGGAGATTGTTTAAAAATTAAAAACTAACCGTGTTATATTGCGTGAACGGAACAACATAATATTTTTATATTCTAGAAAGTAAGCGCTCAAAACACATCTTTTCCGGTATATTAATACATACATAATTGTTTCTCATTTCGTTTTGTTACGTAATTGAAAGTTACACGCCTAAAGAAAGTGGCCAATTAAAATTCGGTAACCGAGCGGTTATCTCGCTTGTTGTTCCTCTATCTCATAACTATGACATAAGTTAAAAAAAGAAAACAATCACATGCTGAATTAAATTAAAGACAGTATCGGAAAAAGTTAAAAGGATCAAGTATTAAAAATCGCACTACTTTTTAATTGACATTTCAAACTTTCACGAGGCGTGTTCGAAATTCGATCGATTTTTTTTAAATAATAAAGGACATTTCCACTGTCATTTTGCATTCCAGTTTTAAGAAAGCACCACTTCGAACGGATCTGGTTTCTTTTTTAAAAGCACGTTCCGTTGCATAATTTTACAGAGCAAACAAGTTCTATGGTTGCATTATAAATATTATAATAACAGTTTTTATTATTTTCGTTCTGAATGGAACGGGATACGTCCTTTGCTCTTTTATGACTTTGATTAAAAACGGGATCGTGGCAGAGATTATACAACGTGCTAATAATTTAAATGCAAAACCTACCTAGAAATCGTTTACTTGTCGAAAATATCAAATGCAATACAGAAAGTAGAGTATACTTATCAAATCAAATCACGGCATCACAATTACTGCCTCCGTGGTCTAATGGTTAGAGCATTGGGCTCTTGACACGGAGGTCGTGGGTTCGATTCCCACGGGGGGCACCTAGTGAAATGTCACTTTGTGCGTTTTTCCCCAGTTGGTTAGGACATTGCAGTCTGAGTCACCCGATTGTCTGAAAATAAAGATGATTCCGTGCTTCGGATGTCACGTTAAGCTGTTGGTCCCGGCTACTATCACTGGTGGTAGTAGTCGTTACATAAAAACCACGTCAGAGGCCGTAAGGCGGTTTGAATAAACTCTGATACCAGGGCTTTGCAGCCCACTCGATAAGAAGAAGACGGCATCACAAATCACCTTTTTGAATCGATCAATATCAAACATGAAAATTATTGTCAATCAATTTTTAAATTGATCATAGTTTTTTCCCCCCCATTAATCTGATATTCCAAATGTGACTTCCTGTGTTTTTGACTTTCCAAATTTTCAGGGGCCAACCATCAAACTGAACAACTTTTACAATGAGAGCAAACCTGAAATCGCATAAACTGCAATACCTACTCGACTCTACTTTTTTTGTGCGATTTCAGTATTACTCCAATAGTTCAGTTCGTTGGTCTGAACGACCCCTGAAAGTTTGGAAAGTGTTCTTAGTATTTTTAAATGCATCATTTTATAGTTCGAATAAATCATGATAATAAAGGCCTCCGCACATTGCAGCGATATTATCGAGCGATTTTATCGAGCGATATCGCGACACCTTACACACTGCAGCGATTCCGCAATTCGCGTCACGCATGCGCCCCACTACTGAATGTAGTCAAAAGAGTTGCGATAATATCGCGGCAGTGTGTGGGATCGAGCGCGTCCCCATACAAAATGTACTGAGAACAATTATCGCAAAATCGCAGCGATATTATCGCTCGATAATATCGCGGCAGTGTGTAGGATCGCGCGCGTCCCCTTACTAAATGTGCTGGAAACAATTATCGCAAAATCGCAGCGATATTATCGCTCGATAAAATCGCTGCAATGAGCGGGGCCTTAATTCAAGAATATCTTGCTTTGAACCAAAGTTTCTATTCATTAGTTAAATAGACCTTTTAAAAGGAGTTCTAATTATGAACGAGTTTTTCTTGAATTAAATTCATGACTTACAGTTTCTAATAGGGTTAGTCGGACGTGAAAATGTGAAAAAAAACGTAACTTATACAGCAATAATGTTTGGTATGGATTATTTACGTGTTTACTAGAGTCACCCTTTTAGGAAATGTTAACATAATACCTATTTGTTTACCTAATTAATGTATACAGGCTGTAAAATACGTTATGTATATCTTATTAGGTGGTGCTTCAAACTATATGGAGCAGCAGATTTTTTTTTGCGTTTTCGATATTGCGCCATAATGAAAGTGGTTCAGTTGGATGGTCCGACCGAAGCACCCCTTAAATATGTAACGTACTTATGTATTTAATTATACACCCTGTATTTCGTACTACGTCCATGTAAACATTCCGTATTTCCCAAACTTTAGATCAATGGCTAATGCGCAGGCAAAACAAAAAAAAAAAAAAAAAAAACATTCCGTTGGGATTTCACCAACAAGGATTTAATGCGGTATGATTTTTTTTTTGACTGCTTGTTTGTAAAATGTATAGTTATGAGTAAGTATGCCAAGTTTCAGCTTCCAATATAAGGTGTTACAAAAATACAAATAAATATTTAAGGGGGTGGTTTACACGCGTGTTAAAAATGATGTTCCATACTCTACAAATCGACTCGAGCTAAAATACAAGGTGTTACAAAAATACAAATAAACCTTTAAGGGGGTGGTATAGACCATCAAACTGAACAACTTTCACTATGGGACCAATATCGAAATCTCGAAAAAAAAAAATTATGTTCTATACTCTACAAATCGACTAGAGCTAAAATATAGTATGGGATATGAATTTTTTTTTTTCGCGATTTCGATGTTGGTCCCATAGAGAAAGTTGTTCAATTTCACGGTCTAAACAACCCCCTTAAGAGTTTTAAAAATTTATTGTTACTTATGACACACCCTGTATGTATGGGATATCCATTTATTTTCGCGATTTCGATGTTGGTCCCATAGAGAAAGTTGTTCAGTTTGACGGTCTAAACAACCCCCCTAAGAGTTTTAAATATTTATTTTTACTTATGTAACATCCTGTGCATCTAACGGTCTCTGAGAAAAACGTATGTGACGGACGGACGGACAGTGATGTGATTCCATAAATTTTCCATTGTGCCAATTAAGGTACGGGAAAAAAATAATTTCAAAATGCTAGGTACTTCTAGTTCGGTAGGACACGTCATTCTATCCTGAAACATGAATTTATTGTGAGTATTGCTACAATTATACAGGGTGTAAGTGACAGCATATCAAATACTGAAATGGTGAACTCAGACCATCAAACTGAACAACTTTCACTATGGGCTTTCCTCAGGAAACGCGAAAAAAAACAG
The DNA here is from genome assembly GCA_963693445.1 of Agonopterix heracliana. NCBI lineage: Eukaryota > Metazoa > Arthropoda > Insecta > Lepidoptera > Depressariidae > Agonopterix > Agonopterix heracliana. The sequence continues at coordinate 4,025,625 of OY856334.1, forward strand.
CTGTCCCATACATTTGAGTCGGGTAGGTACAGCAGTTTTGTATAGGACAGCAGATTTTTTTTCGCGTTTCCTGAGGTAGGCTCCATAGTGAAAGTTGTTCAGTTTGGTAGTCTGAGTTCACCGTTTCAGTATTTGCTAGGCGGTCACTTTACACCCTGTATTATTAAACAGAAAGTTGGTAGCACTGACCAACCCGAAAGGTTTAAGGTCTTGAGTTTATGTATGAATGTACTTATAGGTATCTAGTACCACAGCATAACTATAATTGTTACTAGTGTTTACCCGCAACTTCGTCCGCACAAATTATATACCTACTTACCAGATTTTAAGTCAGATCATAAGCTATCAAACAAAAAAAGTTTCATCCAAATCGGTTCAGTAGTTTTTGCGTGATGCGCGCACAAACAAACCAACAAACACACAAACAAACGGACAAACAGACAGACAAAATTTCTAAAAAAGGTTGATTTCGAGTCAGGGATACTTACCTAAAAACCATAACGTAATCTTTTTTTGTAAATATCTTCAATGTACAGACACACTTCAGTTACAGTTTTATAATAGTTTAGATTAGATGCTGTGCTATATAGTACCTACTAAAAATATCAAATCGCGAAACTATGTTATAGATTCTAACCTACACGAATTTTCTGGTTAAATTGCTGTCAATCGTTTAAATATTTGAGTTACATATTTTACATTCATACAAAATTTGCTGATTTTGAAAATAACACAAGTTTGTGAATCGGCAGTATCGGTATATCCGGCAGCCAGGCGTAACTTGATATGTTACTTGCATTCAGAAAAATACGGTATTTTGAAGAATGACTAATTTCACGAACGAGTTAATTTTGGCCACTCGATCGCGCATCCTTAATGCAGTTTCAAGAAAAGTTAGCCGCTGTTTAGGTATGAAATGTTTCATTTTTCTACCCTCTACTCTTAACTCTTTGCCCTCCCTAGAAAAATCAATTGAATGTCACATATACAGGGTCCTTAATTCTTAATGTGCTTACACATTTTTAAGGGGATGATCTGAAGTGCGATTTTTGAAACTCATTCGCTGAATTTAGCAGCCGATAATGTCGAAATTACTATAGAGATATGCATCTTTCTACTGCTGATTTAACTCTCAAAAATCACACTTCAGAAGTGCGATTTTTATCTTGCAGTTTTGTATGGCGGATCTGATTTTTTTTCGCTATTTCGATGTTGAAAGTCCTTCTTGCAGCCTTCAGATCGTCGAAGTTTTTGTGAACTTGTGACGATGTTTGCACTTGGAGAATTGCATTACAGAAGAGTAAGGACGAGAGAGTGTATCTATGCTTAGCAATTAATTCAGTAAATGTAAATCTTGCTACAATAGAAGAATAATAGTTGTAATTGTATTGTAAGAATAGATTAAACTGCTATGAATGAAACTTCAGCCATTCATAATCGCACGACCTTTTGCTACGTAGCTTTGTTCACTTCTGGAAAATTTCAGGTTTCAGGGATTCCAAATGGGACAGTCATGTCTAAATAAAATAGCAAGTCTTTTTTCATAAACTCGTACCATGCAAATATGACTACAACATAACATAGTATTGCATAGTTTGCAATAAAGCGTAAATTGATTCGTTTTTAATTTATTTGACTGCTATGCTTACCTATGTGTATTTTAAATATGATAGTCAAATTAAAGTAAAATCATACTCCAGCCCCCCTAGACAAAGTGACATTCTACTGGCGCTGACTCTAGTAGAAAATGACAAAATGTATGGATTTGACATTAGCGATCGAAACATTTTGTCGTTTGTTTTCGTCACCATACGTCAAGTACAAACATTGTAATGTTTTCTACTGTCGTTAACGTTAATCGAAAGACACTTTGTCTAAAGGAGTCTTTCGAGGCTCAGGAGTGCGATTTTTGAAAGTCAAATCAGCAGAAGAAAGATGCGTATCTCCATAATAATATCGACACCTATATTAAGATAAGAACACAATCAAGCAATGAATAAATTACGATTATGACATTTTCAACTGCTGAGCTCAGCGAATGAGTTTCAAAAATCGCACTCCTGAACATAAACTTTCAACTATTGAATTCAGCTATATGGCGATCACATATAATTATCCCTTTCACACTCTTCACATTCCCATTAAATCATAAACTTCAGCCTGTATTCGTCCCACTGCAGGGCACAGGCCTGCCTGAATTTTGTTTGTTTATTAGCTTATCTGGCACCTATATCATTTGTGCGGCCGAAGTCGCGGGTAAACTCTATTAATAAAATAAAGCTATTTACAAAAGACACTGATAAATATCTTATAATAGCAGTCACGAAAACTACCAGGCTACTAGGATAGCATGAACGTGTGACAAGAGTTTAGTACTATAAGTGTTCAAGAAAAAGTTGACTGGCCAAGACCCATATAGCTTCGTTAGTGAGCGCGGATCGAAACGTCTTGGTAGTTTGGCATCTGTCTGTCTGCTAAGATCTACCATGACATAGCCACAGTAAAGACAGAGTACCTACTAATCTAAGTATCATAGTAGGGACACCCCCTGTCACCTACCAATTCATGAACCCCTTTTATGAAGAGTATCTCCAAAATAAAGTATATTAAATTGGTAAAAAAATTATAATTCGATTTTGTCTACCAAAAACAACAGCACATGCTTCGTCAAAACCTTAAATAAACAGAGATATTCAATATACTAAACTAAAATCCAGCACAAGCTTAACAGTTTTCTTTATAATTATGATTTTTGGCATATTATCATTTGATTGCATTTGCAAGAAATCATAAATTTGGGTAGGTACATCAAGTACCTAAATAAGAGAGAGAGAGTCCGAAGAGAACTTACCACGATCAAATAAATGGTCTTTCGAAAAGGATTAGGGAGCAGCACCGTCAACCAACAGATGAACAGAAGTGCATGAAGAGATGTATGAAAGCAGATGAGGCCAGAGAAGTATGTCAGAATCGAAGCGTTTCGCCAGCTGTCTCTGACTATCCCCGTGAGATGATGGCGTGAGTATAGCATGTCTCTAATGCACAATTGCCTTATTTGTTTGCCTGGCCTAACAGTATTTTTGTATTTAGGGTAGATTAAGTAATATTCATTCATTCACTTTAAATTTTAATTACTATTATCCGTCAGGCACTGGTGAAACATATTTACGTGAAGCGATAAAAATTGTTTATGTATTGTATCTGGTACATAAGGGCCTAAATGTCAAAATACATTGTGTAGGTACCTAACATAACAATTATATTCTTTTTACACTCATACAAAATGAAATGAAACACTCATGATATAAATTGTGGTCTTAACACTAAACGCGACAGCAATTACCTAAAATCACCTCTAAGAATATATTTTTTTCTCGACTTAAGTATCAAATCCCACCGGTCGCGCTACACATATATGTATGCGCATGCGTGCATGCACCCAGGTATAGTATAGTATAGTTAGTACTCTAGTACTATGTAGTAGCGACTGATATGATAATATTAGCCTAGGCTGTGTGAGTGGCTGTGCCTCGTTGAGATGTCAGGGCGAGTCGCTTAATTGGAGGGTGCAGTAGTGGGTTAGTAGGTTTTCGTCAAAATAAACAACAAAATTGTCTATTCAAAGCATTATTAAGACTTTTTGACGTAATATCTTGTGATTTTAACACCGCGTCAGAAGGTGATATTACTGTATAGAAGATGCGGCCACCAGAAACTCTAATTTTGCAAAGTAAGAAGTCTAAAAATTTAAATGAATAGTACAAATGATGAACTCCATTCTAGCTAGGATTATCTTAATAAGCTCTCATCATCACCATCACCATCATAATTGTAAAATCTTATGACAAATTTTTGAGGTCAGTGCCAGTCCTTTTACATATTATTTTTTTACTTTTTTTTGGTTTTTCATAAAGTCAATTTAATCTTTAAGAATTCATGTCCTTAACTTATGATAAAAAACATAAAACCTAAATACATACTGTTGAAAATCACCTATTTATAAATAACTCAAAACGTTGCTTAACTTTGAGGGTTTGAATTGAACTCCGTATGTCGGATATATCCAACCCCAATCTTCAATACGCTCCGGACGCATCGTCAACTTCGACTACGAACGCCTCTTATCAATCTTTTCAAAGGGGTTAATGGTAAAAAACTTACAGTAATTTTTATAAAACTAAATCCTCCGATAAAACCCTTCGACCTACGCAACAAGTCTGCCATAAAATCGCTAGTCTTCTTTCCTTTGTACTGGCTTTACTTAGTAACCTACTAGCCTAGAACAAAGACAAGTAAATCTAAACGGTGCATTGAATAACTAATAGACGTTCGGTGTGCGTGCACGCGTGGTCACATGGCATGCGTGCACGCGTGGTCACATGGCATGCGTGCGCGGGAGCAGGTGACGTCATCACGTGTGCATGACCCAAGGAGGACCATGCTGGGTTTGGATTTTTGACCATACAAAGGTCATTTGAGTTTAGGGACGCCTCTAATACGAGAACTGTAAATAATCCTTGTGTAAAAGTGTGATATTAGAAAATAGCTATCTTACGATCCAGTGGCGACATCTAGTGACGCTTAGAACATACATAAAAATATCACCTGCTTCATATAAAATTGCAAAACAACTCGAGCCAAATGTATGGGACTGATGATTGATTTTGCTGGTTGTTTAGTCTGATAATCTGATCATCTCCTTGAAAAACCGGCAGCATATTAAGTTGGATCCTGTATGTAAATAATATATTGTCAAACATTTAGTGCAACTATTTTATACTGTAATGGGTGGGTATACTACCCTTATACCTTCTAATCAAGGCCGACCGGAGATTGTTTTTAGGCGCCCTTCAGTAAACGCTTTCTCATTTCACAAATTGTATTTCAGTTTATGTCAAATTAGAAAATAATAATGTTTTATCAATTTCTTCAATAATCCACTTTTAAAGACTTACATCGTAAGTAGATACCACCAAAAGTCTTACAAAAAATTTCATTTTGTTTCGTGTCACTCCGCCCCCCGCCTCACTGCGTAACCCCGTGCTCAAAAGGCATCATCAAACGCCCAAAAGCTCGAAATTCGTTATCACATTTGGCATTTTGGCGTCCATTGCCACCTGGCGCCTAGAATGACCACTCTTCTCTCGATACCTCAGAGCTGGTGCTCCTATATATAGCATCTAATTAGCGTTGTTCATAATGTAAATTGTAAATATATCGATCGTGGTGCCCTCAAGGTAACGCACACCTATCATCGATTTTATTTATTTATTGAACATTTTATGTTTGATATGTCTTGAAGGTAGACTGGTGTTATAAAAATTTATTTACTTAATTGATTATCGTTTATTCGTAATTATTGACGTCCACTTAAAGTTGGCAACTGGTAGAGATAGAAATTACTCTGGTTGATGTGTCAGGTTTAGTTGGCGATGGTCATGTTTATGGTTTAGCATTATAATGCTATGCACTATAGTGATAGAAATACTAGATCGAATTATATTATTTATTTATTGATTTAATTAAAAGTAAGAGAGGTAGAGTCGATAAAATAGAGTCCATATTTTGAGAGTTTACTTTATGGGGTGTTCAGACAATCAAACTGAACAACAACATTGAAAACACGAAAAAAACTGTTTGATACATTTTAGTTGAGTAGCAATTCAAATTTTCTATGAAACAGCTGATATTTTTTTCACGTTTTCGACGTTGGTCCCATAGTGAAAGTTGTTCAATTTGACGCTCTGATTATCCCCTTAAAAACCATCAGCATATTAAGAAAGACCATCTATACAGGGTGTAAAATTATTCGTAACGGGTGCTTCAAACTGACCAACTTTCACTATGGGACCAAAGTTGAAATCGCGAAAAAAATCAGCTTTTCATAGAAAAAATTAACCGCTGCTCGACCCAAATGTATGGGACAGCTGATTTTTTCTTGTAGTGAAAGTTGTTCAGTTTGATGGTCTGAACTTCTGAAGCACCTCCAAAGATAATTTAAATAAATTAAACAATTATTTATTGCCTTTCTCTTATAGTTATTACATACAAGGTAAGTACATAAACAGACAAACAAGCAAAATTTGTATATACAAAAAGAAATTATTATGTATGATATTATTGATGTAACGTCTTTAATTTTACACCCTGTTTAGGCTGATGATGATGATGCATTCGATAGTATTTAGTTCAATTCGTCTAGTTTCAGGATGCAACGACATACATTAAGCAATATTTAAGACGCTGTTATACCGTCGAGGCCGTTTTTTGAACAAGAACGAAAGTGTTTTAAACTGTGTTTTAAAGTCTGAAATTTAATTAAGTATGTCTTATTTAAGGATCGGGCGGATGGGCGACTGTTCTCAATTACACGATTAGATTAAGTTTACTAGATAGAAAAAAATCCCAAAGTTACCCCTTTTTGTTATGTTTTTTCAATACCTACTATGATTAAACTGCTGATATTTAACTTTTTATTCTTGTACTTAACTAAATACATTAAATATTTCTAGTGAACTCAGGAGAAGTTTTAGCTTAGAAACTCCCATGAGCAAAGATATTGACGAAAAACACGTTTTTTTGCGATCCTGCTTTCAATTGGAGCGGGATGGCTAATTGTAAACTTATGCTTGCAAGAAAGAGACGTTTGCAGTGGGATAACCTAGCCTTAACAATAAGACAAAACCAATGGTTCTTACGACAAAACCAATTATATGCCCATTTGTCATTATTCATTATTATGGAGAAGTGAAATCCGACCTTACGCCGTTTCGACACTTACGCCCGCTTTTTATAACTGTCGCAACAACCCTTCAAGGTGACTATTGGTTTTGACAAAAAGTTAAGTGTTTATTACCGAGTTAGATGGGGTTGAATGTTATAGAGAAATAGGGAAATTCTGAGGGATATTATATTCATTTTCATATTCATTTATTCATGCGGATCATATGGTATATAAAAGGTATTATAATACATAGCAGATCAGCATATGATACCCATTGTGGGCACAGCATGCTGTGGAACACAGAACATAATGTATCACATTTAAATATAATACAATACAAATTAAATTCATTATCATTACTAGGCTACAATTTTAACATTCATTCCATTAAATAACAACATTAGAAAATTATTTTTACAAACAAATATTGAAACATAACAATAATAATACTTAGGCGCTATAATTTATGTCTTTGAGATCAAAATAAAATAAAACAAAACAAACAAACAAAAATAATATCATAAAATGTCATCAAAAAATTCTTTCCTGTCATAATAACATTTATCTATTAAGTATTTTTTAAGTTTATTATTAAATATATGAGTTTTTGGTTCTAACTTGAAACATTCTGGTATTTTATTGTATATTTTTATAGCTGAAAAGTATGGACTTTTGTGGTACATGGTCATAGTTGAGACTGGTAAAGAAAATTCATTTTTAGACCGTAAATTGTGTCGCAAATAGTCTTTCTTATTTTTATTAAATAATTGTTTATTTTGATGAACGAATTTAGCCATTTCCAATATATACAAAGAAGGTAAATTACCTATAGCCCATACGCCTTACAGGGTGACATTGATATCATTTAGCACCCTTTTAAAGATTCTACCCATCAGCCTGGACAACTTTTACTATGGGAGCAAACCGGAGCACAAAAAAATCTGCTGTAACATACATTTGAGTCGAGTAGGCATTGCAGTTTAGTATGGAACAGCAAATTTCTTTTTGCTCCGATTGGTTTGCTCTCATAGTAAAAGTTGTTCAGTTTGATGAGTAGACTCTTAGTTTAAAAGGATGCTAATGATACTTATCAATTTCAACTGTATACAGAGTGTAACAAAATACCCTAGTGATACTTAAGGGGGTGTTTCAGCTCATCAAACTGAACAACTTTCACTATGGTGCCAACATCGAAATCGCGAAAAATAAATGTTGCTGTTTTTTTCGCGATTTCTTAGCTGGCTCCGTAGTGAAAGTTGTTCAGTTTGATGGTCTGAAGCTAAGTGTTACTAGGGGTTTGTTGCACTTGCACCCTGTATAAACGTCCCACTGCAAGGCACAGGTCTACCCTCAATGATGGTGTATGTACGTAAGTCCACCACGCGTGCACAATGGGATTGGTAGACTTCACATACGCATCAGAATTTCTTCTTCAGCGAATGCAGGTTTCCTCCTTCACCGTTTGAGAGCAGTCGGTATTACTATATTATAATGTCATTGTGTAAAGACACAAAACAATACTGGGAGATACGCTAAATAAATATTTAGTGTCATTGATAAAGTTAAGTATAACGTAGACTTACGAAATGAAGGTCGAATTTCTCTTTCTATAGTTCTAAAAGAAATACTATAAACGTTGTACCTACAATTTGTACATAATTTGTTGAAATACATTTTTTTGTGATTATACTTACGTCTATTTTTTTAGGTACTTTTTTATTATGTTTGGTCATAGTTTGGTTACAGTAGAGAGAGGGTGGTTTGGTTGTCGTGAAAGTGGAGTAAAATACCGGCCAAGTACGCGTCCATACAATATTACAAAAAAAAAGTTCCTTAGCGCAAACTTGACCGGTTTTTATTACTTGTTGTTTTACCTTAGAGTTTGCACCATAGAGGTAGGAACAGAGGAACATACAGCTGAGAGAGCGAGATGTACCTAGCGGCACCACTGTATAATAGAAAGAGATATGTCACGCGAATCAATAGAACAGTTTTTTAGTCACCAATCAATTTTTACAATTCGGTTTTCGTGAATAATTGGGAATCTAAAGTATAGATAATTTTGTGAAATATACTGACTACTTCATTAATTTATCCACGATTTTACGTTAGACTCAGAATTATAGACAGTATTAGAATTTTTGCCTGAGAATAGTCTCCAAAAAACATCCAAAAACTGTGTCATTTGACAACTCATGTCACTGACTCTATTCCTGTAAGGTATAATAACTTTATGGTTTGCACTATAATTCTATTCTATATTTAAAAAAATGGCTGCCATCTTGGGTATGTGATGATTTTTCCAATGTCTAGTTTTTGTAGCAAGAGTGCTTGACGTTGTACGGTAACTTATGTGTTTTGGTGACTTCAAGGATTGTTTTTCGAAAAGAACACTATCTTGAGCCACCACTAGAGCTTCGTTGTAGTCCGGGGAGGGGGCAACCAACAATCGACTCGCGATGCGACTACCCTATAGCAGACCTACAACGCGACTCCCTTTACAGTATAATATAATCACGCCAAGTTTGACGCTTGTGAAGATAAATTTTTTTACGACAGATCTAAAACAAAAAAACTTAAAAAAAATAAACGTTTCTTGCATAACATATCCCCTTAATTGTTACCTTTTTTGTTGTTGTTATTTTTTAGCATATCCACAAAAATAATGCTTATTCTATAAAAGTGTCAATCGTCCAGCTAATAGCTCAAAAGAGTGCCCTTTATAGGTAGGACAGACAGACGAACGGACAGCTTAGGCTTATTAATAGGGTCCCGTGGGCACCCTTTGGGCACGAGCTACTTTAGACTTTTAAAATAAAATCATTCAATTATTCTGTCCCAAACTTCCTTCAACACTAGCCAATATCAAAACATCTAATTTTAGGCACAGATAAGACCTAGGTTTGTGTCTCAACCTAGGCACCCTAGGCCAAGATAAGGGATGATTTACAGCCTAAACATGGACTTTGACAATTCTAATATAGATAATGACTAGATTTATTCGCCTATTGTTATTGTGATCAATATTGCACTAGATCTTACGCACTTCAATTTCCCATAAAGATATCTAGATAAGAATGAAGCCGAACTGAAATTTCGTCAGTTATTTTGAAATCTGGATTGTGAATGTGAGCTCTGATTAATTCATAGAGGTAGGAATAGAGGAACATACAGCTGAGAGAGCGAGATGTATCTAGCGGCACCACTGTATAATAGAAAGAGATACGTGACGCGAATCAATAGAACCGTTTTTTAGTCACTAATCAATTTTTACAATTCGTGTTTCGTGAATAATTGGGAATCTAAAGTGAAATCGTAGATAATTTTGTGAAATATACTGACACTACTTCATTAATTTATCCACGATTTTACGTTAGACTCAGAATTATAGACAGTATTAGAATTTTTGCCTGCGAATAGTCTCCAAAAAACATCCAAAAACTGTTTTATTTGACATCTCATGTCACTGACTCTATTCCTGTAAGGTATAATAACTTTATGGATTAATTAGGTTCCTAGGCTCACCAATGCGGAATCGTGCAAAATCCAAATATCTTGCCTGGACAACATTTTAAGTATTTTAGGAAAGGTTACGAAAGGCAATTCGAAAACTATTTGGAAATTATGTCATAAAAAGCTTGTGTGTATTTAACAGGTATTTTTCGAGCTATTTGCATTTCCTCGACGAATCTACTTAATTTTGCCAATGTCAAGTATGAAGAAAATAGCACAGGCTTGCCTATATATTTTTTGTTTGTTTAAAATATCCATATCTCATTCTGACAATAAAAAATAGCCATAAGAGTAGGATGTTATGACGAATCGGTTGGTGTAATGGTTACCACGCCGTACTGCCAAACCAGGGTCCTGGGTTCAAATCAAGGTTCGGTTATGGATGTTATATGTTCGTGCCGTTGTTGTATGGTTTCCATAATAAAAGCTTTTAGTGCTTAGTTTGGGATCATTACAATGTATGTGCCGGTGAGCGTTATTTATTTATTATGTTAGTCGGTCATATTGCGATAACCAAATATTCCTAATATATTCCTCTTCAGGAAAAAGAAATTCAAAAAACCAATTTCGAAATTTCAATACAGGACGTTTGTTTGTCTCAATTAAAACTATACTCTACCCTACAATCAAAAAACGTATTTTAACTGAAAGTAACAAGATTCTTTTTAGTCTGTCAGTTGGTACGGCGTCAAGCCAACTCAAAAGTGTGTCACTGAGTTGAATAGCACATACAAGGCCGGAGCTATCTACGACCGCGCGTTCAAAAGCGCGGATGTGCTCGCACTATCTGCTAACTATAATGTAGTTGGAACACTTGTCTATGATTTGTAATAGACTTTCGTAGCGGGGCTTTGGTTTGTTCATTGTTACACGTATATAGAGAACGCACTAAATTGAATAAGGTACCAAGAATTTGCGCATAAGCTAGTAGACTGAGCCTGATGAAATAGCGATAATTATGTACAATTTGAGCTTCTTGCTTGAGCATAATATGTGCCCATCCATAGAACAAAAATATAGTTATGTCAATTAGGACAGAGAGGATGTTTTTCTAACAAAAGTACGTAATACCGACTGCTCCCAAACGGTGAAGGAAAACATCGTAAGGAAACCTGCATACGCTGAAGAAGAAATTCCGATGCGTGTGTGAAGTTTACCAATCCAAATTGGGCACACGTGGTGGACTTAACGCCCATAGAGATAGCCCATAGAGAGAGATAGATTTCAGACATAGATAGATTCAACTTCATTGTCTATAGGTACTTAACATTTATTTATCACTGTAATTATTTAAATGTCGCTCACTCTGTCTTAAAATTGTAATTATTGCCTGATAAATCGTAAAAGATTCCCGAGATTCTGGCTTGCCGCATGCGGGGTCCATTGTATCATGTGTACTGATTTGTTCTTTTTGTTAATAAAGATATTTGTATTTGTAGATAGAGATAGGCCTGTGCCCTGTGTCTTGCAGTGGGACGTATATAGGCTGTGATGATGAATAAGGACAGAAAGAAGCTGAAGTATGCATCTATTGTAGCTAGTTTCACTTTAATCGTATTAGAGGTTTCAGGATGGAATGACGTGTCAAGTATTAATCCCCTAGTCGCCTCAAACGGGAATAAATGAGCCTGAACCACAGGGTTTTATTATGAGTTATCGAATTTATGTTACAGTACCTATAGGAACAAAGTAAAATTAATGGATAGGCCTAAAGTGCGTTAAGTTGAAGCACACAACTAAGGCAATTGGTCCATACAAACTAGGGAAATTTCTTCTTCAGCATTATGCAGGTTTCCTCACGATGTTTTCCTTCACCGTTTGAGAGCAGTCGGTATTACATATGTAAGCTAGAAAAACTAACAACATACGTGTGCTAGCCTTTTATTTCCAAGTTATTTTGTATGAAGTGTCCAGGGTGTGCTTTTGTCCTAAGTTTTCACATAGGTCGATTACGTAACTCAACGGAACGTAAACAAAGTAGCGTAAGTGCCGAACCGCTGATAGTAAGTGTAAGCGCAAACAAAAAGTGTTGCGCAATGTAGGGCCAGTAATGGCTGCGTGTGTTATATGTGTAGCGATAGCAGATCCGATTGGCTCCTTCAAAGGGCGTAACAGTAAAAAGGTGTAGCTTTTGTAGAGTTAAGACGCTGTTATCCCGTCGAGGCCGTTTTTTGAACACAAACGAAAGTGTTTTAAACTGTGTTTTAAAGTCTGAAATTAAATTATGTCTTATTTAAGGATCGGGCGGATGGGCGACTGTTTTCAATAACACGATTAGATTAAGTTTACTCGATAGAAAAAAATCCCAAAGTTACCCCTTTTTGTTATGTTTTTTTCAATACTATGATTAAACTGCTGATATTTAACTTTTTATTCTTGTACTTAACTAAATACATTAAATATTTCTAGTGAACTCAGAAGAATTTTTAGCTTAGAAACTCCCATGAGCAAAGATATTGACGAAAAACACGTTTTTTTGCGATCCTGCTTTCAATTGGAGCGGGATGGCTAATTGTAAACTTATGCTTGCAAGAAAGAGACGCTTGCACTGGGATAACCTAGCCTTAAGGGGGTTTTAGTTTGGTCTGCTAAATTAGTTTTATTTTATCTTTCACAAAATAAGTAAGTACTTTATACATAACAGAATTACATACAATTACATAGGGCGTATCTCTGAAGAGATTTATTCAAGCATCCGAAGATGGAGTGATGAACAATGCCATCTGTTGAGTTATTATTATTAGAGAAGTAAATGCAAGAAAAAAATGCTTATTAGCGAACAATAACAAACCCAAACGGTGCTGTGGACTTCAATGGATCGTTTGTCACTTACGCCCTTACGTCACAAAGCCATAACCTAGTTTTGATTCCGAGAGGACCTAACTATTTTGCACTTCTGCTGACTCTACATGAATCATTCTCGATCGGATTTTCCTTGTCATGTTACGTAGCTATCATTTTCAAGGGAAAGCGTGAGCAGATACCTTATAGAACAAATTTTTTCCTCACATACGTTCCTTGACGTTCCATGTGGCGGCTAAGAATATAATCATCCCATTTCTTCGTGTGGGTAGTTACGTAAAAGGTGACTAAGGATTCCACTAGAGGATAGGCAACATCATCCTTTATTATTGAGTGAATGGGGCCCCTTTTGAGCGAAATACCTAAAATGCACGATGCCACTGCTGCATAACTACCTAAAACGCGAGATACCTGAAACTCGAAGTACCTAAAATGCACGATGCCTAAAAACTAAATTTGCCTACAATGTACTTTGACAACAATTTTTAATGCCTAAGACTCGAAATGCCTAAAATGAAGATTGCCAGCACAAGGTACCTTCAGGTGCGGTCGGCCAAATAATTGGTTTACCACTTTTGACAACACTTCCCATGTAGCCAAAATATCGCCACAGCTTAAATATATTAGTTCTTACAGTTTTTGGTAGAATTTGGTTCTTTTGGTAGAATTTGGTTCTTTTGGTAGATTTCGGTAGTTTTTAGTAGATTTTGTTTCGTACACTGTAACTCCTGTACACCAGGACTACTCATAAGCAATGAAGTCCAGCGAGCGAGCAGGGATGACTCTTATCTGTAATACGGAACCCGCAATAAATTTAATCAAAGAAGATTAGTAGAAGAAGGAAAAATAAAATATTTGACTTCCTTCCATTGCCATCGGATTAGTAAGCCAACTCCAGCGATAATTTATGGCAGAGTGGAAGACCCTACCGCTAAAGCACCAACTAATAAAAAAGAAACTTATGACCATTGAGTAATTATGTATAGAGCAGACAACGAGAACGAAATCTGTGCACCATGATCAGCAGTGTGGGGCGCGTGCTGGGAGCGTCAGGCTGCGACGAGCGCCTGGCACAGGCTAAGTGAGTTAGAGCGCGTGCACCCTAACGCGTGTTACAAAACATTACTTCTCGGTAGCTTCTCTAGTTAACATAGTACCTCAATGCTTATGACTAAGATAATATCACATAGATAGCTTTTTGAGAGCGTCGGTGGCTCGTTGCGGGGAGGTCCATGAATCTTGAGGTCCAGGGTCGAATCCTCACCGACGGCATGCCATGTACCAATGAGTTTTTTTAACTTATGTACATAATACAAACTGCTCTCAAGTGAAGGAAAACATCGTGAGAAAACCTGCATACGCTGAAGAAGAAATTCCGATGTGTATGTGAAGTCTACCAATCCGCATTGTGCACGCGTGGTGGACTAACGCCCATACACCCTCCCTGAGGGTAGGCCTGTGCCCTGCAGTGGGACGTATATAGGCTGATGATGAAAAACTTACAGAAATAGATGGTTTTTGTCCTTATTTGATTTAGTGCAGCAATATACAGGGTGTTTTAGAAGGTAAGGGGTTCTTATTTGTGTGTGTTGAAATTAGGACTAGAAAATTCAGCCTTTGTATACCTTTGGCAGGTAAGTAGGTACTCTATGGAGTGTACAAAGTGCAATACCTATGCTTGTAGGTATCTAAGCTTAGATCATGCTAAGATGAATCTAAAATTTGAATTAAGAAGCCCTTTGATGACGTCAGATAGCGTGCGCACGCAGCCTTGGGCGTTCTAACATCGCCTCAGCCTATAGTAGATAAACCAACAACTTAAAATGTCTTATAAATCAAACCAAATTCAAACGTAACACGTTGGTTTAAGGGTTTCGTTGAGAGATTTCAGTTGAATGGATGCGGTTTGAAACATGCACATTTAGTAGTAGTCAAGAAAAACATGTTTTTAGGTATTTTACAGTGTCTTTGGTCGGGTAAATAATTTTAATTATTTTGTCCTTAGTTAAGTATCTAAACATATACGTTGAGCTATATTGTACTATACCTACTTATACTAGAAGTGACACGACAAACAAACGTCATGCACCATATGCGATGAGAAGTGGTAAAAGAGAATCTAGCGATATACTGAAAGAATTGCGGCGATATCGCCACATTGAATAGGATTGTGATGTCTAAGTGTCTTCTCTATAACGAGACAATAACTCAATGGGGGACAGCAGATTATTTTATTCGCGATTTTGATATGGGTCCCATATAATAAAGAAAGTGATAGCCGTGGTGGTCCAGTGGCGACTGGCGAGTATCCTTGCCTGCCGTGCAGGAGGCGATGGTTCGATCCCCGTCCAGGAGTGCGATTTTTGAATGTCATAACGTCGAACTCAGCAGTAGCAAATGTCAAAATTACTCTGGGGAAATGCATCTTTCTACTGCTGATTTGACTTTCAAAAATTATACATCAGGAGTGCGATTTTTGAAAGTCAAATCAGCATTAGAAAGATGAGTATCTCCAGAGTAATTTTGACATTTTCAACTGCTGAGTTCGACGTATGACATTAAAAAATCGCCACCCATTTTCCTGTCGCAACCCGTTCGCAAACGGTTGTAAAAATGGTGTTCCTATTCAGGGACTCAAAAATAATGCCAATTAGCGACAGTTTGAAAAAAAACAAGCATGCACGAGTATATACATATAACATCTACATAATAGTATCTATTAACTATGTAAATAACATAGGCATTTATATGTAGGTAGGCCTTCACCGTATTTGGCAGATCTCACGCGATCTTCTCTGTGTAGGTACCTGGTTCTTTAGACGCTGGCAGTGAGATACGATCTTTATAACCGTCGAGATAAAGCATATAATTGCGTGGTTACAAGGCTTTGGAAATCGAAATTAAGAAGGGTAGGCTTTATAATTGACGATTTAAACTACGTAGTGACGCTTATTTACAAAAGCAGTCGTTGTAGGCACTCCCTGGATAATATGTGCCTACTTCACAAAAAAGAAAATCTGTCTAACTTATAAAAGCTGACATCGTGACACTCAGTAATCGTGCATTAAGGGTTAAACTACACATGGCCGCACGCGATCGCATTTTTCCGTCGCTCAATCATTTTCTGTCACTCAGGAACGTCATTTGCTAGAGCATATATGATAGACGGAACGCGATCGCCTGCGGCGTGCGATCGCACACATGTCATAAGAATAGTTAATTTATGAACTATTCTTATGCACATGTGTAGTTCAACCCTAAATCTCTTATACTGTCACTTTTTCTCTTGTTGACTTAGTAAAAGCTAGCAAGAGATTTAATGGAGGATTAACTTTAAGAGCGTTTCTGCAACTGAGTGAATGATTGAATGAAACGAAATATACTTTTCATCATCATCATCATCATCAGCCTATATACGTCCCACTGCAGGGCACAGGCCTACCCTGCATGCAGAGGTTCGTAGGGCCATGAATAATTTTCTAAATTCGGTTTCCGTGAATAATTGGGAATCTAAAGTGACATCGTAGATGATTTTGTGAAATATACTGACACTACTTCATTAATTTATCCACGATTTCACGTTAGACTCAGAATTATAGACAGTATTCGAATTTTTGCCTGCGAATAGTCTCCTGAAAACATCCAAAAACGGTTTCATTTGACAACTCATGTCATTGCCTCTATTCCTGTAAGGTATAATAACTTAATGGCTTAGACATATATTTCTGACTGTAATTTTCTCCCTCCAAATTATCTTAAAACCCCCCCTCATTAACACTTCAAACCGGTCTATTATCTAACCAAATCTCGCAAGTGAAAGTTCACGATTATTTTCGGCTCTCCAATTTTATATTCTCTGCGCGCGAGCAAGCCACTTGATAGGAAAGATACTATTGTTTATAAGGTATTTTTAATAATACATTGTGCTACCGAATGGCTACCTAATTGCTACCTTCTATCCTCTTTTTACTCCATTTCGGAGTGATTTTGGAACAGTAAATTACTTAAGGAGCCTATGTGGTTCATAAATACAACGTGTTAATAAATAAGCGCAAAACCTCATGACACCCCAACTGATTTAAAACAAAATAATTAGATTGAAACAATAATTTCATTATTTTGATTGTTAAAATTTTTAGTTTGAGGCAAAAATGATTTGTTGTTATTTCAGCAATTAATGAAAGCGCTTATGTGCTCATGGTTTAAGAATCTTGTTTTAATAGTAAGTCAGGTGAGGGTACCTGTGCGGTGGTTTGAGATCGTATTCGGTTTTAAAAACAAATTATTTAATATTTTGAAAAAATGTACTATGTTGAAACCATGATAATTCGATTCTGCTCTCGGTTCTAAACAAACTTCTTGCTTCCATATGACCCAAAGAAAAAATTGTTCAGTTTGATCAAAACTCAACTAAAAAATAAATTTTAATTTAAAATTATATGACATATTCTTAGATAGCTATAAATAAATAAATAACGCTCACAGGCACATACATTGTAATGATCCCAAACTAAGCACTAAAGGCTTTTATTATGGAAACCATACAACAACGGCACGAACATATAACATCCATGACCGAACCGGGATTCGAACCCAGGACCCTGGTTTGGCAGTCCGGCGTGGTAACCATTACACCAACCGGGTCGTCTGATTTTCTGACGACATTTTATGACTCTACAACCGCGTCAGAAGGTGTTCCGTTGTAGAGAAGATGCGGCCAGAAACTCTACAACACATATATCTTTTTATAAGAACGAAATATACAAAGCACAAAATACTGAATTACATAGTGTATCATTGTTAAGATCTGAGTTCATAGTGGTCTAATCATCCCCTTAAAACATTTTCAACATGTTAGGGAGGATCCTGTATACTATACTATACACAGATCTGGAGTGCGATTTTTGAAACTCATTCTATTCCATTCTATTTTTAAAAATATGGCTGCCATCTTTGGTTAATGATGATTTTGCCAATGTCGAGTTTTTATAGCAAAAGTGCTTGACGTTGTACGGTTATATTGATATTTTGGTGACTTCAAGGGTTGTTCTTATAAAAGAACAATATCCTGAGCCACCACTGGAGTTCCACTGTAGGCCGGGGATGGTGCAACCGACGCGCACGACGATTACTATAGAGATAAGCATCTTTCTACTGCTGATTTGACTTTCGAAAATCGCTCACTTTAGCAGTAGAAAGATGCTTGTCATTTGCTACTGCTGAGTTCGACGTATGACATTCAAAAATCGCACTCCGAGTGATCTTTTGCAGAGCACCCCTTACACCCTCTACACAGGGTTATTATGCTAAAATCCTTAGAAAAAGTATGTCTAGAATGAGCCTCACACTTGTTCCGTATAAAACAAAAGGGGCTAACTTTCTTAGGTTGGTGTGCGTGAGGCGCCATACTAAATATGTATGTGTGCGTGTATATGTATAGGGTTTTGGAACCAGTACTGGTTCCTATTTTTTTCGACGCTTTCGTAGCTTTGACTGTCTATCTTGATAATCTAAGCTAAAATCATAATTCGATTAACGTAATGTTACAAAATAAGTGCAAAATAACGAGTTAAAAAACGTAATAACGTTAATATTAACGTGTTATTTAAAAAAAAGCTTCGTGAGTACGAACCGGCGATGTATGAACTTTCACCAATTCGAAAGTTGTTTGCCAAATTTTTTATTTATACGTGTGTATGCGAGTGCATTTGAGTGTGTGAAAATTTAAATTTCGATTACGGATGTTACGTTTGTGGACATGCAAGCTTTTTGTGTATTTATGTAATAGTATTTGATTTAACCCTGTGGTTCCCGGCCTAGATTGGCCCCACAGTCTTCCCTTCGGGCGTAAGAGTCAACTAAGAGATATTTATAAGAATTTTTAAAAATAATATTTAGGGTACCTACTTCTTAATATGCTGACAATTTTTAAGGGACAATGATCAGACCGTCAAACTGAAAACAACGTTCTCTATGGCACCAACATCGAAATCGCGAAAAAAATCACGACCCAAATGTAGGTATGTGACAGCAGTTTTTTTTTCGCGATTTCGATGTTGGTCCCATACAGAAAGTTGTACAGTTGGATGGTCTGATCATCCTCTTAAAAAACTGTCAGCATTTTTATCCTGTATTATTGTTCATCATTCATTATTACACGTCATAGCATTCTGCAACCCTAAGGGCATGTTTTACGACTTTTTGTACTTATTAAAGAACATCCACTTTTCACCAGAAGTACCAAAACTCTGTCTAGTGTGACGGGGGTTGAGCCCACGACTATACTCCCGAGGGGGTAGTCAGAGATATTCTGAAGCCTCAGAACATCCACGTTTCACCAGTAGTTCCGAAAGTCTGTCCAGTGAACTCCAGTGTGACGGGGGGTGAGCCCGTCGCCACTTATAATGGACAGTGGGTACATTATACATGCCTCGAAAACTGCAACTAGGTTCCCATTTTAAAACGATTGTAGTTGGGTATTGTCCACGTGGAAAGGAAATAACGTCGTGATTTTACCTTTATCCTTCATCATTTATTTATTAGTAGAACGTCATGCAAAATAAACTAGATAAGAAAACAAATATCTTAGATAAGAATACAGACATAAGATATAGACTTACACTCTGTTGGAGAAACGCTCATTAAAGTTAATCCTCCATTAAATCTCTTGCTGTCACTTTTTGTCTTGTTGTGGTGACGAGTAAAAGCTAGCAAGAGATTTAACTTTAATGGGATTTTCTGCAACCAAGTGTAAGATGTGGTAGTTATACCACTGTTGGACAAAGACCTCCTCTCACGAACAAGAGAAGACTCAAGAACAAGTATGGGATTAGGTACCTATTAGATTTTTCAATAATTTTAGCTAGCACTTATAATTAAAATTTACCAAATCGATTTGTTGTAAAAGTCATTTAAAAATACAAAAATGCCGTGTTTCGTCGAAGCTAAAAAATATCGTACCAAATCACTGGCACAAAAAGAAAAAAACAATTTCCCACCGCCTATAAAACACCTGACACAAAAAAAACGCAAAACGAAAAGTCTCAGGAAAAAGTCCCGCTACACCACCGCCATTTTCTTCAATCTACAGCTGTGTACGGACATATGTTGAGCCGAGTTTATCCGAACACACCCGAACACGCTTCGTAAGTAGGTCACACGGACGCACACTCACAGCGCGAAGCCACGCGCGAAGCGCACAGTCAAGTACGTGCGCTAAAACGTTTTTTTTTCGTACACACTATTTAAGATTGGGATGCTGGTTTTTTAGGCAAAGGAAGTTTGTAGTTTTTTTAAGATGAAAATAATAATTGTTTATAAGTAAACATAAACACTCAAACGGTGAAGGAAAACATCGTGAGGAAACCTGCATACGCTGAAGAAGAAATTCCGATGCGTATGTGAAGTTTACCAATTCGTACTTTTTTTTTTTCAACAACTTTCACTATGAAGCCAACTTACAAATCGCGAAAAAAAAATCAGCTTTCCTAAAATACTAAAATGTATGGGACAGCAGATTTTTTATTCGCCTTTTCCGTATTGGCCCCATAGAGAAAGTTGTTCAGTTTGATGGTCTGAATCATGCTTAAAAACTATCAGCATATTAAGTTGGACCCTGTATAAAGGACAGCTGAAGTTTTTCGATGTTGTCACCAAAGTTGTTCAGTTTGAGAGTAGGTATAACTTCACTTAAATATTATATAGGTACTACACTTAAAAGATAAATATAGTTTATGGTTGTAGCAAGATATCTAACCACCTCAATAAGCATAACGGTCGTGATTTAACGTATGTGTGTAGTTTATAAAAATCCAATACCATAAAAGGAAAAATCGGGATTATATCAATATGCTTTTACGATTCAGCTATTAAAATACGGCATTGACCAGTTTAGGTATCATACTTAGGTCTATACCTAGGTACACTAGGTCTAAACTGCAGCTAATTATGCAGATAGGTTCGTACTTGGCATCATGGCTAGCGCATAAAGTTTAAAGAGATATTTTGTTCACAGAATTTTTCGATGTTATAACTTTGGTTTCTGTTCATTCATTTACCTTTACAGTTTAACAATCTAAGCTTCAATTCATCATCATCATCATCATCTGCTTTTAGAAGGTAACAAAAGAAACTAAGAACCATCTTATGGTTCACCATTTTTTGGGCGTAAACGAAATATTTATAAAATTGTTTAGGGCGTAAACGACATTCATGTTTTTTAATTTTTACTTAATACGCAGTTAATATTCAAAATAATTAAAATAAGAATTTAGTCATAATGTGTGTTAAATAATTAAGCCTAGATAAAAAATAAGAATTTATCTTGGCTTAATTATTTAACTAATATTTAGGCTTAGTTGAATGATAAAAAATAAATGTGCATGTTTAAATATATAAATAAAAAGACGGACGTAATGTGACACTAAAAAGATGTGAAGCATGCAAGGTCCTACATTTTCGTTTGTTCTACAAGGGACCTACACTCACAGATGCACTAGCTCTAGGCGCAGGTCCGACACCCATCACCATTATGAAATGGGTGCTTCACTCGTGATTAGACGAGATTACGTCAGTCTTTTTTTCAGGTCCGTGTATGCGATGAGTAAACGTCATCAGTAAGAGAGTTTGAGAGATAGAGCGTTCACAAAATACGTGTCACTCACTACCTGTCACACTGGACAGAGTTTCGGTAATGCTAGTGAAACGAAGCTCTGAGTTTTCAGAATATCTCTGACTACCCCCTTGGGGAATACTATAGTCATGAGCATTATGCTTATGCTTTCTTTTTGGTGCAAGCTACCCTAAATATTTTAAGCCGGAACCACACGGACGGACCACCTAACTCTTGGCCACTATTTTTGATTGCACCGTTTAACATTTCTGCCTTGATGGCGATGGAAAACAAAATCGGAAGTAAATATTTTTTTTTGTTAGTAAAAATTGATTTTCTCATTGATTTTTTCATTTGATTTTGACACAACTTGACAGTTTTCGGTTTATAAAAAAATACGTTCTTTTTTATAACGTGATCGAAAGGGAAATGGATGAACTTCGTGTTGTTTTACAAAATAGTCGTTAACTTATGACTCATTATGACAGTCATAGTAAACTATAAACAGTACAATCTAAAATTACAGATCATTTTCTACGTAGTAATGTATTGACGTGTATTGATCTAGGTCAGTTCTCGGCATCGGATTCCGCTTGATACGGCAAAATGTTTCCTGTTATTTTGTTATTTTAGTCGTCCTTTGAGTTCCATAGTTTGTAAACAACGTATCGCTGAAGTTTGTACTTTTAGGGGGTTTTATTTGCATAATACAGGAAGGCTCAAAGTTAGACGTCAACAAATTATTATTATGTAGTGTACATCAAACTGAACAACTTTCACTGTGGAATAACCATCGAAATCGCGGAATAAAAATCAGCTGTTAGGTATATTACTACAGTACGCGGTGTACGGAAAATTATAATTAACCATTAAACCACATACTTTTACAAATACAAACTGAACAACTTTTACTATAGGAGCAAACCTGTCAACGCAAAAAAAATCTGCTGTTCCATACTCTGAGTCTGAGACAGCTGATTTTGTTATTCTGACAGGTAAAATATGCAAATATAATATATCTTGCAAAATATGGAAGAAAACTACAAACAAATTCGACCTAAATTTTTGGGACAGTTTCTGTTTTTAACGATTTCGTTGTTAGTCTTATTGAGAAAGTTATTCAGTTTTATTGTCTGATGATCCTCTTAAAAAACAGTCAAAATATTAACAAGGACTCTATTGTACATCTTCACCAGCCTTTCATCGTCCACTGCTGAACATAGGCCTCTCCCAAGGCGCGCCACAAAACTCTGTCCTCGGCCTTCCTCATCCAGTCGCTCCCCGCTACTTGTCTCACGGTCATATCGGTCCAGCGGGCAGCAGGGCGTCCCACACTACGCCTACCAGTTCGTGGTCTCCACTCTAGAACTCTGACACCCCATCAGTTGTCAGTTCTTCGGCTGATATGACCAGCCCATTGCCACTTTGGCTTGCTAATTTTCTGAGCAGAGTCAACCACTAGTTCACTTATCGGCTCATTCCTGATGTGATGTAATTATGCAATATGTATATACTTAAATGATGTTTATTTCTATATTTCGTAATATTCGTAATGTTAAAAACTTACGAAGCTTGAACTGCAATGAACAATTACTGTAAGTAACTTGATAAAAAAACACCATAGTAAACGCAAAATTAAAACTTAAATTTATATGAAAATATCCTCGCTGTAGAGAAATAATGAACATAAAATAATATTTAATTCTGACATTATAATAAGCTTGTACCGTAGATAATTATAATAAATAATCAACCGTCCAGTTAGAAAATAGAATCTAAAATTATCATATGCATGCGACCGTTAGGTCATTTATAATTTTGCACGCATACTATTTTAACTATGTATCATAACTAGTTAATTCTGAACTATTTCAAACCGTTAACTAATAGAATGCCTAGGCTCTGTATCGCTACTATTATAAACCCTGTAACCGAAGTGTGTCTGTGCATGTAAGATATTAATTAAAAAGAAAAGTAACGTTACAGTTTTTAGGTGTCCCTGATTCCAAAATCATTTTTTTTTCTGTTTGTCGTGCATCACGCTAAAACTAATGGACCGATTTTGATAAAACTTTTTGTGTTGAAAGCGTATAATTTGACTTAAAATCTGGTATATAATTTACTTCGCTATAATGACGGGAACCGGTGTAGACGAAGTCGCGGGTAAACTCTAATACGTTTTAAAATTAAGCACGGGACTCCGAAACGTCCGCGTCCGGCGCAATCTTATCATTTCCTGGACGTTTCTGGGGTTACGAAAGGAATTGAAGTCCAAGTTCCAACTCCATCTGTTGGACGGTCGATTGAAGTTGGGTATTTTAGAATAGTATTGTTTAGGGAAATCCTATACCACCTCCCAACGCCAGGCGTGGCATGCTTGGTTCATCCTTGGCCGCCATTGTAAGTTTGTAAAAAAAAAAATAAGAATTTTGGGAATTTCGGGACAGTAAAGTGTAATTACTGGACATGGGTCCAGACGGAAAAATTCCGGGAACTTTTCCGGATTTCCCGGCCATCTGGCAACCCTACAGTTCAATCAGCGAGTCTTTATTGCTGATTGGCAAATCTTTTCAACAGGAAATCCAGCCAAATACTGTGACATGCCATTGTCTTGCTCTACAGAAGAAAGGAGATACCTAAAACAAATACTGGACCTCTTCTTCTGTCCAATCAATGACATGTTGAATTTGACTTGCTATCGTGGTTTGAAGATTTTCCAATCAGCATCAAAGAGCATGCTGATTGGAAAATGATGTGAGGTCTACCTAATGGGTACTAGGCCTCCCATGCCACCACCGAAAAAACGATAAAATTGTTATTTTACGTATGCCAAAAAGAGCGTGCGTTGAATTTTTCATTTTGTCGCTTCGTCGTGGGTGGTATGCTAGCCGTGCAGGGTGCACCGGGCGTATTGGGGGTTCAGATATCTATGTCACTTTGGTAGGCTTTTCTCGTGCCTACTATTGAAGTATGTTAAGAATGCAATAAGGAAGAGGTGGCTATGCTCGGTGGAAAAAAGGATGCCGGCTGAAAAAGGGATGAAATAGGCCTTGATGCTGAAGAAGATTGTAGATTGTAGGTAGCTACCTAAAATTTTGTGGAGTTATCATTGTTATCAAGTCTATAAGTGTCACTGTAATTGTTCACTATAATTGCTACCTAAATCTAAAAAAATGTTTAGGATTTGTTTAAAAATCTAATTATTCAAACGAAATATAAAAAAATGGAACAAAATTGAGACTTTAAGTAACGTAAGCCTGTTGTGGATGTAAGTGATGTATTGTCTTTGACGAAGCCTGTCGTGGATACGCACTTTGTCTTTCTTAAACAAATAAATAATAATTTCACTCTGAAAAAAAAAAAAAAAGTTACGTAACACACGTAAGTAATTTTTTATTAATTAAAGATTTTTAATAGGTACCTAAATAAAAGGTTTTATTGAAAAATATTTTATAATAAACGTTCTTTTTATTTTTAATTGATCACATAATTATACTTAAATTTTAGATACCTACTTACCGATGCTTAAATATTATAATTTTGTTTGATTTTTAGTGACATAATTTTTAATAAAAAAAACTACACAGTAAATTTTTATTTCTGTTATAGGTATGTACCTACTTATCTTTACAAAAATTCGACAAATTTTCCAATTAATTTACGTCAGATTCCAATTCCAATGTTACTTATTGTGTTATTCTATTTAAAACAAGTTTAGTAACAAGTAATTTAGTACATTACGCACACGTAAAAAACAACTTACTTTTCCAAAAAGAAAACCCATTCCGAAAGCAAAAAAGATACAAAAGGACGCCAAAAGATTTTCCCTTTTCAGCGCTTTTTAAAAAAAGTACTCATTAAGGTACGAAACCCGCATTCCACAAAAGATTAGGTAGGACCCACACTCACTAGCGCGGGACGCACACACGCGTGTGTGTGCTTCCGTGCACTTGTGTGTGGCACACACACGTTGAAGCGAAGTGATGTAATGGCAGCGTTGACGCCTAGCAGACATTTTTTATGGACTCTGACGCAACTTTTTTTATAACCGTAGCGGCTAGGGCTGTTTTCATAGGTTCTTTGTTTTGAAAAGGTTTTTTGTTTGGGAAAAGTTTATGCAGTTTGTTTAATGTCATGAAGAGTTTTAATGGTCAATTTAATTTTTCATGTGAAAATAACTTTTTTTTTATAAACTAGCGTTATCCTTTTCGGGGTGGACAGAAAGTTTGTTATGCTTGTTTCTTGTTTTAGTTTATTTAGGTTCAGTTTGAGATTAATAACTTAAGTAGGTACATTATCAATTAGGTAGTGATTACCAGGATAGCGTTTAGAAAGAAACGTTTAACTTAGTAGGTAGTTTCGTTTATATTATTTTGAAATGAAAATAAGAAATCTATCCTGGTTGGTGTGATGATTAATTATAATTACCTACCTAATTTTCCATGTTGCATTATCAAATTAAATCTCCTAGATCCATGATTTAGACAAAGTTTGGATATGGATTCGGCCATAGCAATAAATGTGTTATTTAATATAATATCAACATTATTTATTTAATAAAGGTAACTAACTGAAAAATTTAATTAACAAACAAAACATAAAGAAAAAAAGAAAAAGTTCATATTTATTTGATGATCAAATTCATCATGTTCAAAATTATTATTTAGGAAATAAGAGTTGATTGATATTAGTACCAAAAACACTGCGACCTCAAAATACCCAAATGTAGGTTAAGTTAAATAAAATAAACAAAATAACTAATTCCCTTATTATTATTTATTTACAGGTAAGCATTGAGCCAATTTATCGCCAATCAACCAAGAATGCTGACTAAATCAGGTTTGTTTTTCCATTGTCACAACTGACCTACTTATTAAAAAAGAAAATTAAATATTACAGAAAAAAATAAGCTCAGTGTGAACCAATCTTTGCGATGCACACTCACTACATAGATAGATCTTTGTATAACTGTAAAGCAAGGCTGCACACATACGCAGCAAGGACAGGTCAACGCACTCCGTTGCCTTGCACGAGGAGAACAGACATATACCGGTAGACTGACGCAAGAGTGGGACGGATATAAATCTCTCACTTCCGCCATTCGAACGGGGAATACTGTGCGTGCGACAAAGATGACGACATACCGGGTAACGGAGATAGCTATATAAATATTATGACTGTTATTTCACTTCCTCCGGTGTGATGCAATAGCGGTTAGTAGTATATGTGTTTTGGAGATAATTTGTTATTTATTTATTATTGTTGATATTGAAGTAAATTAGTGATAACGTAGTGTTTTTTTTACGGTTTTTTAAGGAAAAAAACGCATTAAAATGTTTTTTCTGCCATTTTTGCGTAGACTATGTTCGACACTATTATTAGAATCGTGTATTGTTTTGTAACATGTAAGCTTGTAGGCATATTTTGGCGGGAAAATGGTTATTTATCAACCTTTCCTTCATTTCTAACTGTGCAATGATTATAATTTTTATTTTAAAAACAAAATTGTATTCTGGTACAAAGTAAATTTAACAAAAATCTAAAAGTATTTTTTTTAATTTCATAAAATTAACTTAAAATACAAATATCAGTCAGTTAGCAGAATACAGGTAAAAATGAAATTAAAAAATAATGTTTAAGTACAGCGCCATCTGTCAGCAAGTAGCGGAACTACAATTGTTGATTAGGTATATTACTCACCGTGTCCCAGTTTTGGGTCAATTCCCGTAAAACAAATCACAAATCGAACAAAACTGCAAGAAAAATTCCATTCATGCAATTCCTAAGCGTTTATCCTTATGTTTCGAGGAAAAATCGATTAAAAAAGGCCTCGTGTTGTACGCATGCCCTAGTTTTAAGTTCTGTGGAAAACGTCGCGTCTTTTGTGGACTTTAAAAAAATTGGTAGGCTCAAGAATCGTGCCAAACTCTGTGTCGATGAACTCCTTCGAAAAGCTACCTTGCCGATGCGTTTGTAACACATAATAGACCTAAAAGACGTCTTCTGTTACGGTCAAAATTGCACTCCACGCTTTTCACGAAGAGTCCGTTTAGGAAAATTCGCTTCGCGCGCTTAAGCTCTTTTTCTTCCGCATAGAAAAATTGTAAAGGACCGCACACATGCGCACGCCACACATATTACGAAAGTATCAAAGGCGAGGTGTAGTTATGTACAAAGAAAGTACGTAAGCTTTCTCTGTGTTGTGTAACCGCTGTTACTGAGTTCTTATCTCTGTCTATCGTGCACAGTTTGCTATCTCCATCTCTCTCTAGCGTACTGTTATGTAATAACGGTTGTTGTGATTTAGCCGCGTAACATTTTTCTCTTGAACCGCTACGTCTGCCTTCTAGGATACTTATTTTGCAGTTAGATTAAGATTTTTGATTAGCGCTTTTAATTAGTCTGAGAAACTCTTTTGTTTTTTAATTTATTATTTCTCTTTTTTTAATTTTTTTATTAGTCTTTCTCAGACTTAAACTTTTTCTTTGAACCGTCAAAACTTTTTTTTTACTGACGTATATAACCTAAAGTGTCATATAGCACGCATAGGCCTATAAATAAACTCGCATGTGCTGTCAAAACGTATGCAACAGCACACAAGCATGCATGAACAAGCAAAAGAGGCGTATGTGGTGAGAGCCCACGGCTGTGTGCCTCCATGCCTGTGTTCATTTCCTACTTGTTCCCTCGATGGACCGCTTGCAACATCTCTTGCAAGCGCGCCCTTATGAATTCGGCGCGTATTTCGAATATAGAATCCAATAAATAAAAGTTTATTTTCAGTGCAGTGTTTTGTGTTAGTGACCAGTGTTTTTGTGGAAAAAAATGTGATTTTTTTGAAGGAAATTTGAATTTGGAATGTACAGAGGTTTGAATTTGATTTGTTTGTTTTTTTCTAAATAAACTTTTTCACAACTCAGTTTCGCGGTAAAACTGGGAAAGTCCTAAAATAGTGATGTAATATAATCGTTACGTTATTTTAAGCTATAAGATGCTTTCTTTAGTCTTGAACATAATTAATAGTTTTAATTACACAATTAGAAGTGTGAAGTGAATTTTGCATGAGAATTTAACATTATTTTGCATTTAATAACGGTATAACGTAACTGTTTTGCTGTTAACTGTTATAAAAGTTATATTACGGTAATTCTGACAGATTGATGATGTTAAGTAATAATTTTATGAAACGGTAAACTCTGTTATACCTACGTATTTTCTCTCAATTTTCAAAACGTTAGCACATTTGATATTTGGTAAATATAAACCAAATAATAAATCTTGCATTGTTACCAAATGTGATACATACGGAATGTTATTAAACTTTTATAAGCTTACAGCACAGCTTAAGTGCCTTGTTTTTGTTTGGATTTATTTAGAAACAACATATCATAGAGTTTCTTTTACAATTACAGTACCTACCTACTTAAGTGAGATGAGCGATGTGTGTGTGAGATTATAATACATACATTATATTCACTCACGCTAATGATATTACGTATTATGCATTATCCCTAATGACGAAGGTAGAGCTTCAAGTCTAGAAAATAAAAAAACTAAAATAAAAAAAAAACATTAACACCAGCTTGTATCCTACGCTACAGGGCATAATATACAAAAATAAATTAAATTAAATCTTTCTTTATGATTCTTTACATTAAATTGTCTTTTTTAAAGTTCCACAATATTCAGTCAACATTTCGTATTCCTAATACCTACCTTTCTACAATCTACATAAATTGTCTTATTCACTTTAGAAAACCATAACTTTTAAAAGAAATTTTACAATTATGATGATGCCAATTAACGAGAAAACATATGCTCACTACTGTAGAGGTATTCAGGATATTTAAAAAAACTACATAAAATGATAATAATGTATCAAAATAAAAACCAAAATGACTAATCAATAATCATCTAAGATACTCAAACAAAAAATACAACAACAATTCATAAATGTGTGAAAAACATGAATCACTTTGACAGTCAATTTCTTGGTCTTTAAAAAAACCGCAAATGTATTCCCTTAGCAAATAATGATAGAGCGAATACTATCTCGGTTTCCTAGTACTTGATAACGTTATAACGTACTTACCTACATTTTACACAAAGGTCTATAGTTACTGCAGTTTTATTGGGATTGATAAAAGAATCATAGTTATTATTCTTATAGTTTCCGTTTTTTAAATGAGAGGATTGCAAGGAACTTAAAAGCTCATGACCATATTTCCTAACGAGGTTATCAAAAACATAGCTTCAACATCCAACTACCTTTTCTAAAAACCTTTTCTATGGAACTCATGTCGAATTGTTTCTCATGTCTAGATTATAATGGTAATATTAGATACCTCATCTTAACTATTCTATATCCAAATATTAGCTGTACCTCAAATAAACTATTCTATCTTCAAAGTTTTATGTTGTGCTTTGTTTGTCAGCCAGTAAATAAAAAATCTGCTCCCAAACCAGTCCCAAATCAAATTCGAAAATAAATGCGAAAAAGGGTACAACTTTCAAAACACAAATTAAACTATCTACATAAAACCTTCATAACGAAACTACACAAAATTAAAAAGTCCCCTTCTTTATATACCCCTCCCCTTCGCACTAGCGTCAAAAAAAGGTAGATAGCGTAGAAAGAGAAGGAACTAGAACGAAGCACATGTCTTGTCATATCACTCAGTAAGAGATGCACATAGCAAATTCGCTCTAGTTAAAAAAGGAGATCGCTACTTATTGCTGTCCTTATCGACGTAGCCACTTTTTTGTTCTACGACGGCTGTCTGACTCCGGAGTCATACATCTATTTTCATACAAATTGTATAAGATTTTATGACTATCGCTGTCTCATACGCGGTTACACTGATGTTCCGTCTATCAGCGTAAGCGAAATACTTGGCCTATGGTAGATAGTGCAATAGTTAAAATGTGACAAAAGATGACCCATTTTCAGCGGCCACGTGCCTTTAGAAGCGGTCCTGCAATCCCCCCATGTTTTGTGGGGCATTCATTATTCAAGGTTTCATTGTTTGCTGAGGGCTTCGTAATATTCGAAGCGTTCTTGAACATCTGTGCATATAGGGTTACATAAAAATGAAAACTGGAATTTCGACCATTGTGGTCATGGAAGGATTTTTCTGACTGAATTATAATTTTTAACAGTTGAGTTAAATTTTAATTTATGTATACAGATAAAAGATTTCCGTGACTGACTTACTGAAATACAAACAACGCAAAGCCTAAACCGCTGAATATAAAAACATGAAATTTGGAATATTATAAAGGGTCCTTCTTAATAGGCTGACTTTAAGGGGATGATCAGACCATCAAACTGAACAACTTTCTCTATGGGGCCAACATCGAAATCGAAAAAAAAATCTGCTGTCCTATACATTTGGCTCAGTTTAGTATGGAACAGCAGATTTTTTTGAGAAAGTTGTTCAGTTTGACGGTCAGATCATCCCCTTAAAAAAGTGCCAGCATATTAAGTAGGACCCTATTTCTACATTCTACAGAGGATGTAGGGAGGAATGCACTAAGAATTGATTTTTCGAAAATCGACCACCACAAAGACCAATAATCTCTTTCGGGGTTGTCAGAAATTTTGCTAAAACTTCTTCTTTCGTGTAAGCATGAGCTGCCACATGATAATCACTCGTGATGTAGTGTTAAGGTTAAGATTAGCCAGCCAGCAATGTTGGTATCGATTTTGAATGCTAGGCACAGTATCTGTCTCTATTCTGTGCCCAGGGTGCTCCATTGCAAACGGGAGACAGCAATAGGAAAAGCATGGCTATTAGTCAGCTTACTCCAGAGATAATTTATAGCGGGGTCGGGGGATCTACTTACTCAACTATTTCACCCACAAAAGAAAACTTATCACTTAGGCCGAGATTCAGAGACGATTTTTTTTGGCTTAGTTCGAGCTAAGTAGGGTAGAAATGTATGGATTTTGACATACGGGAGTTCGAACTATGACTTACAAATCGTCTCTGAATCTCGGCCTTGGACACCATGTACGACACTCAAATACAGGGTGTAAATGCATTTAGCATTACATACTATAGCGGTGCTCCAGACCATCAAATTGAACAACTATTAGTTACTATCGGACCAACATTGAAAACGCTAAAAAATCTGCTGTTTCATATATTTGGGTCGTGTGTCCAGTGACATTTTTTATGGAACAACCAACATTTTTTTACTATTTTAAAGTTGTTTTCATTATAAAAGTTGTTCAGTTTGATGGTCTGAAGCACCCCCTAAAATATACATATGTTTGAATTGAATTTAATATTATAGTATATAAAGAGATAGGTATAGAAAGAGACAGGTAGTAGGTCGATTTGGTCCGTTCTTTCAGAAATCACAAGGCTAATTCTTGTAGATTCGTTCAATACAATTTCAAAAATAATTCGATTCAATTCAACCCATAAAAAAATTCATTTCGCGCACTTGACCTATCTCAAAATCTAAATAGGTCACCTAGATCACAGGTCATAGCGACACGTTTTGGGCTAACTCGAATACTTTGCCCTAATCTGACCCCGACCTTGGGGCAGGTTCACGAGATTTTAAGGTCAAAGTTGAGTTTGAATTCGTCCTAGTTTATCTTTGTTTTGGCGGAAGCTGAATTATTGATTGCAACATTGTTGTTTGCGTAATAAAAAGTTTGGTTTGTAATTAAAAACATTTCTTTGTTGTTTATACAGGCTGTACACTTAAATGCATTACACGTTTAAGGGACCATCAACTGAACAACTTTCACTATGGAGCTATCATTGAAATACGATATTCAGGTCAAACTGTCATTTTTCTATGTTCAAAAAAAGCGCGCGTTTTCATCCGATAAAGAGTTGCTAATATGACTAGTTGTCAAATAGCTAATTCACACGTCCTATTGTAGGTCACAAGTTTTAAGTTTTACCTTCATGGTGTAGGCATTAACTACCTATGCAATTTAAAAATGATTTGGAATATAATAGAAAACTTTATTTTCGACAAACTGAGATAACAATTTTGTGGATTTTTAAACAAATAAATTTTGTTTTTGTTTTTTTATATAAAATTGTTTTAAGCCACTTGCAACACCCAAGAAAGATGGCTTATCCGGGAGCCACACGGCCAAGCCATTAACTACAGTATTTATGTCGTAATATACTTCTTATTCAAAAACAGAAAATTTTATCTGCACAAAAGCATTCTCCAGCGACTTTGGCACGACATCGGTATAACCAACGCGCATCGCATACAAAACCGGTGCATTACGTTACGTGGCGTCGGCGTCGCCGACAATCCAGACATTTCTAGAAACTGCTGATTGCGCAATATTCACTGCCACATGACGAACGAAAGGACGAATTGTTGAATTGCGTTGATATTTTGTGCTATTTTATTTGAAATTCAATTTAAATTCGAAGTTTGATAAATATGATTCATCAATTTCAACACACTGAATAGCTATTGCAGCGGATACCCATACAAGGTGTACGCTAGTGATATTTTAAATAAGTGGTTAAGACTATCAAACTGAACAACATTCAGTATGGAGACAACATTGAAAAATAATTTGCTGTACAATACATTTGAGTCGAGTAAGCAAATTTGTATGAAACAGCTGATTTTTTTTCTCGTCGGTGTCTCAATCGTGCAAGTTGTTCGGTATTAAATACTACTAGCGTATATTGTTACATCCTGTTTGTATAATCGGTTACCTTTATCGGTTAGGGCTACCTACGAGTATATATATTACAGTCTTGAGTTAAAATACTTATATTATACTAATATGATAAAGCATAAACATAATTGTTGCAGAAGAGCACGCCGAAAATTCAATTCAAAACTCTTTTTTTTATTCAAAATTAGATCACTTAGCTTTTTTGACGAAATTTTTTTGACTCTACCACCACCACAGTCTAACATCGTCGGGACGTTTTCCGTTGTAGAAAAGATGCGGCCAGAATCTCACTAATATTTAAAATGCGAAAGTTTGTGACAATGTTTAGATGTTTGTATGTTTGTGACTGAATCACGCATAAACGGCTGAACGAATTTAAATTGAATTTGGCACACACATAGAAGATGTTCTGAATTAACACATAAGATACGTTTTTAAAGTCCACGCAGCCGGAGTCGCGCGCCAGAGCTATGATTTATACATTATACATCATTTAATAAAAGTAAATTAATGATTAAATGATTGATTACTTCTCTGATTCAAATTGTGGCTCTATGGCTCGATTTAACTTTGAAAATAGTCGATTCAAAACAGCTAAAAAGATACAATGTAATTCCAAGGGAGTGTCGCAAATTTTCCTAAATTTTTCTAATGCGACTTACGATGTTCTCACTTTAAAGTAACGATATATAAGTAGGTCTCACTGATTGGTAAAACACGATAAAACCTCTTAAAAGACTTAAAAGCAAACTCCATATTCGCTACGCAGTTCATAAAGTATTTGAAAGACAATTTTTCTAAAGGCTCTCCCTAAAGTGCCCTTTTTGTGTTGAAGGGCATTTGACCTTGAAGTGAGCTGAGTTTTGGCGAGGGGAGGAAATAATACAGACGTTTTGATGTGTTGAGACGACAAGCGATGTTATGAATTTACCACTCCATAAAACGCTTTAAGCTTCCCTTAGGTGTTGGTGTGAATGTACCACCTAAATATCTTGGACATTATCACAATGATGATGGAAATTTCATTTTAGAAAAGGAAGTGGTTGCCGTGGTGGTCCAGTGGCGAGTAACCTTGCCTGACGTGCAGGAGGCGATGGTTCGATCCCCGTCCAATGAGTTTTTCGGAATTTCTGTACGATTTGTAACAACACTGGCTTTTCGGTGAAGGAAAACATCGTGAGGAAACCTGCATGCTTCAATTTCGAGGCATGTATTGTACCCACTGTCCATTACAAGTGGCGACGGGCTCACTCCCCGTCACACTGGACAGAGTTTCGGTACTACTGGTGAAACGTGGATGTTCTGAGGTTTCAGAATATCTCTGACTCGGGGAATATAGTCGTGAGCATATGAAAGCATATACAGGGTCCAAATGTATAAAACAAATTAGTCAGCTGTAGCTATACTCTCCATATCTATCTATACACCGCTAGAATTACTAACATAACTTTAAAGGTGTATTCAGGCCATGAATCTAAACAACTTTCCCTGAAGAACATGGGTCGAAAAACGAGAAAATTTTCGGCGGATCGGCCGATCGATTTTCTATGGGAGGTTCAAAAAAAAATTCTCGGTTTTCGACCCATGTTTCTTATGGTCTGAACACAGCCTTATGTTAGTAATTAAAAATTTGTTTATACTAGGTATATAAATATGAGTTAAGGTAGGTACAATATTTTGCTATTCTCAAAGCCATGTTAGTAATTAAAAATTTGTTTAATACTAGGTATATAAATATGAGTTAAGGTAGGTACAATATTTTGCGGTATTCTTAAAGTCATGTTAGTAATTAATAATTTTTATAATACTAGGTATATAAATATGAGTTAATTAAATTAGGTAGGTACAATATTTTGCGGTATTAGGTGCCTAGGTTTTGGTACAATAATGTAAATAGTATAAAATTCGGAATGATCCATGATCAGATTAATACTAATAATACAGATAAAATCAATTGTATTTCTTTGTATATGATAATTAGGTAAAAAAAAGTAGGTACATTCCTTGAATAAAGTAAGAAATAAATTGATGAAACAATATTAACCACAGAACCATCTAGCGCCGAGTAGCTGAACTAAAATAAACTTAGGCCCCAGTTCTCCGTTTTCAACCATTAACCTCGTCATTTCGTATAAGTATAAACATTCCCAGTAACACTTAAACACTTCATAGCATTTCTGATGAATCTTAAGATTTAAAATTAATTATAAAAGGCATTTCCGTTTATTGGTCAAGGGTCATCGTCCGTTAGTACAAAAGTTCACCGATAGATGGCGCTAAGCGCCACTACGCTTCACTGCGTCGTCACACAACAGTTCGCTTCTTTGCTGAAGTCCCGTAAATCAGGCTGTTTTTGTATTTATTGGTTTAGGAATAAGAGCTTAAGTAGGGAACTTGGTTTCGTGGATATTATAAGTGCTTGGAACGGCATTATGTCACACATTTTTTTATCAGTATAATAAAGTAAAGGTGCATGCCTGCATAATCGTGTGTTGACCGTTCAATGTTTATTGTTTTTTTCCTCATTGTAGCTGCACTGTTGCTAAGATGTTTTATGTTTGTATTCGCTCTTTGTTGAAGTGTTTTATTTAATTTATTACCTACCTTATTTGTAATGGAGTTTTTTATTAAAATTCACTTGTTCTAATTTATTGTAACACTTTAGAAATACAGATGAAAACAACATAATAGGCACGTACCTACAAAGAACGATTTAGGTATCATATTAATTTTAATGGTACCTACCTAAAATCTAAAACTTAGCTTTTTGACGTAATTTTGCTGATCACCGTTTCCGAAGGTGCCTTTACGTTGTAGAGATTGCTTCCTGAAACTCTACAACACATTTTTTAAACAAAACATAATAAAAAGTATATTAATTACAAAAATACACCACTAATTTTTTATTAGTAATGAAACTTTAAGGGTGTATTCAGCTGTGAATCTAAAAGGAACAAGGGTCGAAAAACGATTTTCTATGGGAGGTCCAACAAATTTTCTCGTTTTTTTTGACTCATGTTCCTCAGGGAAAGTTGTTCAGATTCACGGTCTGAATACACCCTTAAATTTTCGTTAATACGTAAGTAGGTACAATATTGAATTACAAACAGTTTAAGTCCCATTCGAATGTAAAATGACGATGGATGAAATTGAAAAACCTGGGACCAAAGCATAGGGTAAAGAAAATGATAAATAATGAAAAACATATAATGAAAAGACGAAACAAAGATGTAAAATACATAAATAAAATACCTAACATGAAATGCCTCCAGCGGCGCCTGTATGTCTGTAAGTACTAACGTTATCGAAAACACTAAATGTCTAGACTTGTAGACCCGAAATAATTCAGATCTAGGCTTTAGGCTTTGAACGATAACATTATACGCTATCGGACAAAAACATTTGGATTCAATCTAGATTTTTTTTAGATAACAATTTCGGAATCATTTTAAACTGTAGTTTTTATCGTGACATGTAATTTTTGCAATATTTACTCTTATCTACTCCAAGCGATATAAGAAATATAGTACTAATATCTACGTAACGTCCTCACCAATCCTAATTTTTTTCTCGATAGTTACGATACGAATTCAGACACAATAGCATAATTAATAAAAGGTGTACAATTGTTTCTAAAACTTCGTCATTTTCTCTCCCATTCCCCATTATTGGGGGTCGGTCGGCGCAATATTAT
This sequence comes from Agonopterix heracliana, assembly GCA_963693445.1. Classification (NCBI taxonomy): domain Eukaryota; kingdom Metazoa; phylum Arthropoda; class Insecta; order Lepidoptera; family Depressariidae; genus Agonopterix; species Agonopterix heracliana. The sequence continues at coordinate 4,062,643 of OY856334.1, forward strand.
GTCATCCTCATCAATTCATATCTCATATCAGTCATTTCAGCACTCACTCCTTTCTTACACATATCATCCTTCACACAATCCATCCATCTTTTCTTCGGCCTTCCTCTCCTACCGTTTCTAAAACGATTATAATCTAAGTAGGTACCTACATATTATAATGCCGCGGGGTACAATAAGCTTTCTTGTCTCATTTACTATATGAAACATAAAAAACATAAGATTAATTATATTTCCATTGACTTATCATCAATCACACATTTCCATACCATTAATTAGACTCACCATACTTGTAACGATGACGCACCGTTAAAGATTTAGGCAGCGGTGTCGGATTTGTAATAACAGAAAGTATTTTAAAGGCTTGTCTTTTGTATGGTGGACATACATACATTAGCTTACGCTTTTTTCACATGGGGGTAGCCACGGAATACGGCACTACACGCTTCTATTCTAACACACTTCTTTAGCCTCATTCACATTTATACACCTTTTCATGCACTTCCGTCGGTTTAGTGTGCTACGTATTACTTTTTCTTTTCGGATTAACTTTGCCTTTAACTTTGCATTGCTTTTGCCCTCTAAGTTGCCCATTATTATAGTCAGGAGCAGCTGTTATCGCTCTGCCTCTGTCCTCAATATATGACCAAGGTAGGCGACTTTCCTGATTTTAATGGTTTGCTTTAGATCCCTGACTTGTCGTAGATCTTCCACATTGGTGACTCTTTAAACCTAACTAACTTCAGCAAAATCCTACGAACAAATTTAGGTAAAATCATATAATTTCTATGGGCAAGTCAAGGCTAACGGCAAAATCAAGTATTATTATGATAATGATAATAGTGCGCAAAGCATTCCGAATAGATCAATGATAATTAAAATCGTTTAACAAACACTTTTTCGCAACTACCAAGCTATAGCGGTATTCGTCTATCAAATGATAAATTGGTCAATAACTATGAATGTCTCGTAACAATCGATCAATTTTACAATTCATTGGGTGCGGCCAAAGACTTATATGAATCGATCTGTTTGTTCATCCAATAGGATAGATGTCATCATCATAGACTGGAGTTAGACGACCGCGATCCCGCTATTGGTGAACATACATTCTTTCATGATGGTGAAGGGTGTATGGGGGCTAGACAGAGCATAGGAAAGAGAGCTAGCGCCACAATCACCGGCGGAGGTTCGATTCCTGGCCAGTAGGTACCACTAAGGTTTACGGAATTTATGTACGGTTGTATTTATCATTTACTAGCTCAGCGGCGAAGGAAAACATTGTGAGGAAACCTGCATTCCTGAGAATGAAAAGAAAATACCATTTATGGAAGAATGCGTAAAATATGGGTGAGCTTGAGGGGTGAACACAAAGGACCAGTGATGGTCTCAGTGTTACATAACGACCCTTGCTTGCAATTTGCAATAGACCTAACAAATCAATGGGGACTTGATAGGTAGATAAATACGGGTAATAGAAGTGTGTCGTATGATGAATGTACATTCATCATCATTTAGCCGATAGACGTCCACTGCTGGACATAAGCCTCCCCCAAGGATCGCCACAATGTGTGATCTTGTGGTGCCATTATTCAACGGGTTCCCGCTGCCTTTACCAGGGGTGCGATTTTTGAATCTCATTCGGTGAGCTCAGCAGTTGAAAATGTCAAAATTACTATGGAGATACGCATTTTTCTACAGCTGATTTGACATTAAAAAATCTCTCTCCTGTAGTATGATTTTTGAAAGTCAATTCAGCAGTAGAAAGATGCGTATCTCCATAGTTATTTAGACATTTTCAACTGCTGAGCTCACCGAATGAGATTCAAAAATCGCACTCCAGGACTACTCAGGAGACAGTCATAATGCATGTGTCGTGGTGAAGGCGAAAGAAAGGCCTTGTACATTGATTAGATACATTAATAAAAAAAATTACTAGGTATACGGTCGAACTGTTTAGGTGTCCCTGAATCCAAATCACAGATTTTTGGAATTTTTCTTCAGTTTGTTCGAACATCACGCAAAGACTACGGCACCGATTTTAAAGTTGTTCAGTTCGACAGTCTGAAGCTACCCCTTTAAGAGAATATTATTCCGAGAGCGAAAATGCGCGCTGCATACAAACGTACTATGGTGATATTTTCAATACTAACCAATTAAAGTCAATGAAATTTTGCAGGAACGATCTAGAAACAAATCTCTATGCTTCTATAGAGTCCGATTTTCGTTAAAATATACAGTTTCAATGCTAGGATTAATTTAAGATTTGTATGGAAATCTTTGACGCACTATAACTTGAAAACTATACATTTTAACGAAAATCTGACTCCATACAAGCATAGAAATTTGTTTCTAGATTGTTTCTGCAAAATTTCATTCACTTTAATTGTTTAGTATTGAAAATATCACCATAGTACGTTTGTATGGAGCGCGCTCCGAATAATATAAGGGTAGTTCTTCGTTCCGGCATTCTCCGTGTAATTTTCGTTACACGGAAATTAGTTTCTAGACTGTTTCTGCAAAATTTCATTGGCTTTAATTGGTTAGTATTGAAAATATCACCATAGTAGGTACGTTTGTAAGGAGCGCGCTCCGAATAATATACCCTTAATAATGTAATGCATAAAGAAATTCCACTATGTATAGGTAGTCGATTTGATACGTGTGCTATGCTTATTGTTATAATAAATAAAACATACTTACAATGCCACAAACAAATAAAGTACCTTAGTAAGTACTTGGTATTACAATACTTGTACCACGCGAGTCGAGATAAGCGAGGTCATAGACCTTGGTTTGGCAATGTTTGAACCTTAGTACCGCTTTCCGACGCTAGATGGCGCGGTTTTTATATTTTAAATTTATTGTTGTACTAAATTATTGGTAATGGCATTTCTGTTAATGACATATTTTAAATGATTAAATACTTATGTATAGGTAGGTACTTGTGTGATTTTCGGGTGTCAGAAGCATTTTTGTTAAAATGATAACCATAGATAGGACTTTTAACCTCAAAATAGTAGGTATGATGTAGGGAGGTACCTTAGATTATCAAGATAGACAGTCAAAGCTACGAAAGCGTCGAAAAAAATAGGAACCAGTACTGGTTCCAAAACCCTATACATATACACGCACACATACACAATTAGTATGGCGCCTCACGCACACCAACCTAAGAAAGTTAACCCCTTTTGTTTTATACGGAACAAGTGTGAGGCTCATTCTAGACATATTTTTATTTATTTATTTATATTTATTTACATATTTTATTTACTTTTTCTAAGATAATTGCCTATACAATTTTTACACTGGTATTTTTTTATTTTAGGTTTCAAGATTGAATGATTCCATCTGCTGTAAACTGTAAAATGAACTTATTTAGCTAAGATATGAATAAAGACGGTTCTATCTAGCTAGTTTACCTGGATGGTAGACTTGGTAGGTAGGCTTACGTCTACCTTAAAATTACTCGTCATTCATTACCCCGGAAGTACCTAACTACCTACAAAATAGGAGGGACGTTATAGACAAGTAAAAATAGGTATAGTAGGTAGGTACCTAGGAAGTTATAGACAAGTTCAAAATAGACTGAATCAAATCAGTTAACTAAAATATGAATCCGAAAGTAAAATATTGAATTATCCACTTGTTTACAGCTTAAAATAGATTCAATCCATTGTACTTAGGTACACCTTATTCATAGTTCGTTAACCTACCATACCTAGCATTTGACCTTTAGTACCGGCTACCCGATAATAGATGGCGCTGGACTCAAATGTCTGAAAATTTGGGACTTTTTCAGTCAATTTTATGAATTAAGTCCCTTGGAAAAACTCTTGTGGCTTAGACAGAAGGGACAGAATGCTTTAATTTACGAAACTTTGAGTTGGAGAGCAATGCTCTTAAAAGGTGGTTGGTCGATTGACGAGGTAAAAATTGTCGTTTCAGTCATTTGAAATATTTATATTATTTTTAGTGATTGTAGTAATGAATGTACCTACTTGTTTACTCATAACTTTGATTGAACCGATTGCGATGAAATAAATGATAAATGTTAATCGAAACGAAGCCCCATGCTTTTGTTAAAACCTCATCTAAATCGTTTCAGTAATCAATAGTTTTAAGAGACGCGTGCACAAGCAAACAGACAATAGAACAACTTTTACTATGGGAGCAAACCTGTCAGAACAAAAAAAAAAACTGCTGTCCCATACTAAACTGCAATACCTACCTAGGTAGGTACTAGATTGAAACGTATATGGGAGAGCTGATATTTTTTTTGATCTGACTGGTTTGCTCCGATAGTAAAAGTTGTTGTGTAGAGTATGGGTAGAGTATGTGGTGTAAAGGTTAATGATACTTTTCCTTACACCCTGTATACAAGGTGTTTCGTAAGTAAGAATAAATTTTTTAAACTCTTAAGTGGGTTGATTAGACCGTCAACCTGAACAACTTTCTCTATGGGACCAACATCGAAATCGCGAAAAAAAAAATTTGATATCCCATACATATTTAATTTTAGCTCTAGTCGATTTGTAGAGTATGGAACAAAAAATATTTTTTTCGCGATTTCGATATTGGTCCCATAGTGAAAGTTGTTCAGTTTGATGGTCTACATCACCCCCTTAAAGGTTTATTTGTATTTTTGTAACACCTTGTATAAAGTAACCCTGCAAAATAAGTTAAACTAGCGCCTACCTTTTTGATAAAAAAAAAGTAAAATTTTCCTGTTACATTATAAAATAAGGAAACATTTTCTGAAACTCGCTTCTTTATAACGCATCGTCATTATTTTGTTTCACAATGTTGTTCTGGGTCAGTAACCTATTTATGACTAATTTGAAATTCATCAAAATTCTCATCCAATTCATTATATTTGATTTAATACGTCATTTTCTAGGGAGATTTATAGATTTTCCTTTTCGGCTGTACTTTACTATACAAGATGTAACAAAACACCCTAATAATATAGTTAGACGATCAAACAATGAACAAACTTTCACTATGGAGTACCTTCTTCTTCTTCTTCGGGTTCCTCTCCATTACTGGTGGTTGGCAGTCAGCTCTGCATATCCCTGTCTATCTCTCGCCAAACGAAACAGCTCTTCGACGCTGGCGATGTCTGTCCACTCTTTCAGGTTCGCGAGCCATGACATTCGTGGCCTACCGACGCTTCTTTTGCCCTCTACTTTGCCCATTATTATAGTCTGGAGCAGTTGGTATCGCTCATTCCTCAAGATATGACCAAGGTAGGCGACTTTCCTCCTTTTAATGGTTAGCAGCAACTATGGAGTACCTAAAATGTAAAAAAAACCAAAATACTGCAGTTTTGTATGAAACAGCTGCATTTATTGTTTCTCTATACCTATTTGCTCCCATTCCATAGGGAAAGTTGTTCCGTTTGATGCTCTAAACTACTCATCTAGTGTGTTTTGTTACAGCCTGTACATTTTGTCATTCACCGCCGAGCTAGATGTAAATTCCATAGAACTTCGTGGTATAGGCCTGGAATCGAACCGCCACCTAAGTTGTGCTAATATTGCTTTGTGCTTGGTAGTGAACAATTATACTGGCCTAGTTTTAAACTTAAAATCTAACTATTGTTGCAATAAATGTTCAATTAATTACATCCTATCAATTAATTGGGTATGCTATCTAATTTAAACATAAATTCAAATTGTTTATAGTCCAAGAACCCGTTGCAAATTTTCTAAAGTTTTCTGTTTAGGCAATGATACATATTCCAGTGGAAAGGTCATCGTTTAAGAGCCATAAACAAATTGGTTTTCCACCCTAAAACCCTGGCGGAACCCCCTAGTAGCTGGATGCAAAAATTTTGTTCCCGTTTATTTTCTATAACCCCATTTGTTCAGGCAATAAATTGTAGGTATATAATATAGGTATTGATATTCATAGAGATATTCATATTCATATATTTATTGCTTCTATGTAAAATTTAAGCTAAACTAACCAATAAAATAATGATGCCTGCATAATGATGGTCGCAAAGTAAGTTTGTCGCATTATTTTAAGTCTTCCGAATGGGGAACATTTGCTTGAAAACTATTAGACTGATCTTGACGATTCTTGCTCATATAAAATCTCCTCTTTTCTGTGAAGGTTTTATGACACAATAAAATAGTACAACAGGAACAATATTTTTGCAATCGGCTATAGTTATGACAGGCTTTGGAGAGGCAGCTCTATATTTTTGGATCCTTAAAGTACGAAATTTTCACTGTTATTGCCTAAACAAATACTATAGAAAACTTGCAGCGGGATCTCAGTCTATTGTATTTGAAATTTATTTACCTTTGATATTGCTATCGATTCGTACAATATTTGGTTACTCTAGGTTGTTCAACCGTCTACATTACCTAGAAGTTTCCTTGATAAGAAAGACATACGTCCTTACAATCGCTTTATATTTGAAACCAAGTATCTGCACACCTAGGACACAATGTATGGAGATTCTCTTCACTTCATACTAACTGACAAGAAGAGGTTCATCATCATCATCATTTTCAGCCTGTATCTACCCACTGCAGGGCATAAGCCTCCTCCATATTTTGCCATTCTTCTCGGTCCTGTGCCAGTCGCATCCAGGTCTTGCCTATACTTTTCCAGATGTCGTCAACCCACCTGGCTACCGGGCGAACCACTTCTCTTTTACCTAATCTCGGCCACCACTCTGTTAAGGCTTTACTCCACCTGCCATCATTTCGTCTAGCTACGTGTCCTGCCCACCTCCACTTTAAGCGACGTATTCGGTCCCCGAGGTTGGCACGTACAAACTTATAGGGTGTGTGAGAGAGAGAGGATTACTTACAGGAGGAGAGGGAGGATTAGGGAGGGAGCGTTGTGGTTTGAATGAAGATGTAGTGGTTAAAGTAGAGAAGGGAATGCTTCGATGGTTTGGACATATCGAAAGGATGAATGTAAGTCGAGTTACGAAACAGATGTGTAACGACGACCTGGTTGGTATAATGTTACCTCGCCGGACTGCCAAACCAGGGTCCTGGGTTCGAATCCCGGTTAGGTCATGGATGTTACATGTTTGTGCCGTTGTTGTATGGTTCCCATAACAAAAAGCCTAAGGCTTACTTGGGATTATAACAATGTAGGGGAAAGGTGTACGAGATGATCCCTTGAGGTAAGATGATCCCTCTCAATTGCAGCGAAACTATAAACCCTATCTGGTTGTTTTGTTTGGTAAAACGTAGCCCCCGATACCCCCTCGCATCAGTGAATTCGTCATGGCGCTGTGACAGACGAGTAAATTTTTATGGAAAAAAACATAAATTTTGTGACTTTGATCTAAGGTAGGGTTGATTTTAAGCTTAGGTAACTTTTGATCTAGGCAGTCAATTACAAAGATTGTTGTGTAAGTGGCTTTATATAATGCCCCTATTTAGTATTTTGAATGGTATGGCAACAACAGAAAGCATAAAAATTATGTTATCGAACAAAGACTAAAAAAGTTGAAATTGGGGCAAGATGATCCTGTTCTCGGGTGTATGAGATTAAGTACGGTATTTTAGAATCTTGCTAAAATTATACACTATACGATTGATTTTATTATAATAATGTTTGTTATTACTTATTTTGTGAGTATTAAGAAGGCTGGCTCAGCTTGAGACTAGTTCTTTGAGATAACATTTAATTCCACAAAAACATATAATTTTCCTTAAAAAGGGGCATGATCATCTTGCCCATACCCTAGGGATCATCTTGGACACCGGGGTGTCCAAGATGATCCTTTCGTAGGGTTTTAGAAAAATTTAAATATAATAATGAAATATCACTAAATTCAACATTTTGAGTATGACAACAGGTAGACAGATAAACTTGCTATCATTAATCGCTTAAACTTCAGAATTAAACCGAATATTTTTTAAACTACGAGCATTTTCCCTTAAGGGGAGGGGATCATCTTGTACACCTTTCCCCTATATGTGCCAGTCATTTATTTAGATTTATAAAGCGGTTGTGGAAGGAAAATTGGCAGAGGCAGACCTAGGAGGACGTACCCAGACCAGATCAGGGACGTCATTAAAAATGCCAGGTTAAAAGTAGACGAAATCAACGGGAATGTACGACAAGATGTATGGACCTAGAGGAAGTAAGAGGGGTGTTTCAGAAATGCCCAAAGTGGAGATCCATAGTCTCTGCCTACCCCTCTGGGAAAATGGCGTGAGTTTATGTATGTACTATGCTGTTTATGTTAAATATGAATGTGGATGGCTGTGGTAGGAGAAGAAGGCCGAAGAAAAGATGGATGGATTGTGTGAAGGATGATATACAGGGTCCTTCTTAAGGGTTCTTTAAGGGGATGATCAGACCATCAAACTGAACAACTTTCTATATGGGATCAACATCGAAACCGTGAAAAAAACTACTGCGACTCATAAAAATAGGTTAGTTAAAGTTTAACCTCATTATAGGTATTTAAAACGCGTTATTAATTTTAATATCGGTGGTCCAGTGGCGAGTAACATTGCCTGCCGTGCAGGAAGGAGGTGATGTTTGATCCCCGTCCAGGCCGACTCGTACCAATGAGTTTTTCGGAATTTACGTACGATTTGTAACACCACTGGCTTTTCGGTGAAGCAAAACATCGTGAGGAAACCATGCTTCAATTTCGAGGCATGTATTATTGGACCCACTGTTCATTTTATGTGTCGACGGGCTCACCCCCCGTCACACTACTGCACGGCTAGCATGCCACCCACGACAAAGCGTTTAAACGAGAAAACCGTCATGCGCGCTCTTTTTGGCGTACGTAAAATAATAAAGATGGAGGCACGTCTCGATTTTTGTCTTTTTCTCGGCGGTGGCATGCTAGAGGGGCTGGACAGAGTTTCGGTACTACTGGTGAAGCGTGGATGTTTGGTTTCAGAATATCTCTGACTACCCCCTCGGGGAATATAATCGTGAGCATATGCGTATGCAATGCTTTTAATTTCAATTTTTTTTTCTTTTTTGGGTGGTTTTTACGATTTTCTTTCTTGTCTTGACTTTTAATAAAAACAAAAAACAGTCATAAACAGTATTCAAACATTCAAAAGAACACCAGTTTTATCGTTTATTTTCTTTTCACAAGAAAATTGCTTAGTAACTCGAGTTCGTTTACCCCAAAAAAGCGGAATTCAATAATTTCGCACATTGAAATATTGAAACCCAATCGATTAGTCATAGACAATGCTTTAATGCTATCTGATACTAAAATATGTCTGCGAAATATCACATGTCGTGCCATCTCTCTCTAGCTGTAAATATAAATACGTTCCGGTCGATGACCTGCCGAAAATTTTGGGAGGTCAACGAACGACCGAGAAGTTGAACGTACTCCGTCTCATAGGCGGTAGTACTTTGGCGTTTTTACGCAATTTTCCGTTCTTTTTTCACTGTCAGGTTTTTTCAGGAGGCTTTTCTTTGATTATGTTTTTGGAGAAAAAAAAAATTTGGTGGGCAATTTTTGACGTTTTTTTCATGGTTTTAAGTGTAACATAGAGTGAAAATGTAATTTTATTTTTACTTTTTAATTAAAAACAATACAGATGATCGAAATTATTGCAATTTTGCGTAACTTTATCAGTGAATTCTATGCGAAAAATATTCAAATGATTTCGACCATGATAACTCAAAAACTACTGAACCGATTTAAACCAAACTTACATGAACAGAAAGCTTAAAACTTCCCCTTTTTAACAACGTATCAACCATATCCCTGCGACTTTAGGGCACTGAGCAGTATACCTAAAACAACACCAAAGTCACATGTCCAACAAAATATTTTTCTCAGGTCATTCCTCCTACAACACCGTATCAATTTAGGAGTTTCCCTTACGTAACTCTAAAGCGTAAGTCATAAGACTGAAAATGGGCTGGATCCTGTGACATTGTTCGTCGAATGAACTCGTGACAGAGTTTAACGGACTGTCTTCGTGCAATTTTGGTGATAAAACTTTTGGTTAGCGAGATCCGTTGTTACTAGGTTGGGGTTCGGTTCCTGGGTTCATTTTGTTAGTAGGTCTGGAGTGCTAAGCATATAGAATTCTACAGGATGATATTGAAATGAGTCGACAGATTTTTAGGGGTGGTTCAGACCATCAAATTGAACAACTTTTCCAGAGCCACAGAGAAATGACACGCGGTTCTAGCGGAGGTGCGAGATATAATCATAATTATGATTTAACTGTAAAAAAATAATGTGAAAAGTATTGTGTCCAATGAAATAAAACACCACGCACTAGGTACCACAGACATTGAAAAAAATATTTCATAATTTCATGGTTACATTAAAAAATAACGTAGATAATGTAATTTGCAGTTATACCTATTAAGATTTATGTCGTGAGAATATGAGTATGGCTGTGCTTAAAAATGATCATAATACCAATTATTTTCAGGCACATAAAGTTGTTTTCTCAGACATGTTTTACAAAAATTAAATTTAAAAAATCTTTCGTGTTTTGAAATGCGTAGGTCGAAAGTTTTTGTTTTTTTTCCAAACGATTATGAACTGTTGGACCAAGGCCGACTCATGTGTTGCTAAAAAAAGAATTTTTATGACCATACCTTATATGGGGCGTAGTGTCTAAAACAATCAATGAAGGTTTCGCTTTTATGAATGAAGAATTTATTTTTAAGTTAACAATAAAATATTTAAGACGACAGTTCAACAGTTGACTGTAGCAAAGTTTCACACTACACCGAAACGGATTACGGCCATGAATTTATGTATGTTACATTTTGAATGGTTCAGTATTTGCAAGCCTCCTTAATAAGCTACATGTCTTGACTTGACTTCATAATAAAGAGAGAATGATGAAATATAATAATAAATAATAATAATAAGCCTCTTTATTCCTTAATTTCAATTAAAGCCTGACCAGGAATATAAAAAACCTGGATTGGGGGCGCTGCAATCGACTGTCACCTTTAATGTTAGTGTTCCCAGTACAAAAATTAGTTCCAATGATTTTCCGCAACATGGCGAGGTTTTTTATTTTCCTGGTCAGGCTTTACAATAAATTCAAAATACAAAGATAATCATCTTATTACATTCATTAAGCATGCATTAATTAAATTATTATTTCAATCTCGTTATAAGTTCAATTTCATTACATTTCATTTAATTAAATAATTTACACACATTGACCTTAAAAAAATTATTGAATTTAATCAATTAAGGTCTCTTTGGGTAAAGGCCTCCATTTGGATCCAATTGCCTCTTTGTTGAGCTTTATCCTATCCAATTTTTGCCGGCTAGTTTGAAAATTTCGTCTTTCCATCGTTCCTGTGGTCTTCCTTGGACTGGTCCACTTACATTGGACTTCCCATACTAAATGCAATCAGCTAATCGAACGTATGGAAAGCAGAAAAACAATTTTGCGAATTTCCTATAGGTTTCTTAAGGAAAGTTGTTCAGTATCATAGGTACAATATCCCCTTAATGTTATATGTAACTAGCACAGCTTAAGACAAGTTTATTTCGAGAGCGCAAATGCGTGCTGCATACAAACGTAGTCTGGTGATATTTTCAATACTATCCAATTATAGGCAATGCAATTTTTCAGAAACAATCTAGAAACGAATCTCTATGCTCGTATGAAGTCAGATTTTCGTTAAAATATACAGTTTTAATGCTAGGATTAATTTAAGATTTGTATGGAAATCTTTGAGGCACTGTTACTTTTAAACTATACATTTTCACGAAAATCTGACTTCATACAAACATAGAGATTAGTTTCTAGATTGTTTCTGAAAAATGACATTGACTGTAATTGGATAGTATTGAAAATATAACCAGACTACGTTTGTATGGAGCGCGGCAACGGTAATATACACTTAATAATCATCGGTCTTAAATCTGGACGTTTTTGGAACGATCATTCCTCGCATCTCATTGATCTCTTTATCCAACAACAAATATTTAAACTTGAAATAATTCCATAATGACATCGACAATTGCGTCAACGGGGATTCGAACCCGAGACGAGCAGACCAAGGTCACGCAAGCTTTTACGTGATATTTATAAATACTTTATATCGTCATCGAAATTCGAAGTCATTACACTCCGTGTATTTGAGGAGACATTTTTATTGGTGACAGTAATATAGTAGATAACACGTGGTAAAAGAAGTGTTTCTTGAAAATTTGGCAGGCGTATCTTACAGAAAAATAATGTATTTTCTTTCGTGAGGAAACCTGCAATACGCTGACGAAGAAATTCAGGAGTCTACCAATCCGCATTGGGCACACTGACTATCGCCTTTAGTGCGTTCACATACGATGACGCATTGACGCAGCGGCAGACGTCAGTCCGTCATTTGAGAAGCAAGGAGTTGTAGGAGTAGAAACACACATGGTGACGCACTGACGCACCGGGTGTGGTTCTATGGACTGACATCTTCCGCTCCGTCAGTGCGTCATCGTGTGTACACGCACTTACACTTGAGGCTAGACCTGGGTCCTGCAGTGGGACTTGTGTTGTAGGCTGATGATGAGATCTGCAAGAGCTAAACATTTTAAATTATGGTAAAACTATTAAGAGCGTTGGTGGCGTTGTGGAGAGCTATGGAAACTCAATATATATTACGAGGAGTTTTTCTAACTTATGTAAGTTATACCGACTGCTCTCAAACGGTGAAGGAAAACATCGTGAGGAAACCTGCATACGCTAAAGAAGAAATTCCGATGCGTATGTGAAGTCTACCAATACGCATTGGGCACGCGTGGTGGACTAACGCCCATAAACCCTCCCTGAGGGAAAGCCTGTGCAATGCACTGGGACTAGGCTTAGTGCGTTCACACACGATGACGCACTGATGGAGCGGCAGATGTCAGTCCATAGAACCACACCCGGTGCGTCAATGCGTCACCGTGTGTGCTACGTGCGGTTTCATACAACTCCTTGCTTCACAAATGACGGACTGACGCTGCGTCAATGCGTCATCGAAGATGATATGGAGATTCATAAATATACCTAGTGCACAAAAATGTAGTTGTAGGAAAGTTTCTGAACACCCTTATTAAATGGGTCCTCAAGCTGCTTATATATTATTCATGTCTTTAGCTTGTTAATTAATATAAGTACACCACTATTTTTTATTACTGAAACTTAAGGGTGTATTATAATGAAACTAAAATACTTTTTTCGGCACATGTTCCTCAGGGAATGTTGTTTTTTATTTCATTATTCAGATAATACAGCCTTAAATACACCCAGCCCAGTAATTGAAAAATAGAGGTGTGTTGTATAGAAAAGTTTTAGATTTTCATTACAATATCATCTAGTTCCAAGGTCAACCATAACGTCTTCAGTTTTCATCCATCTATGTCCAATAGCTACACCAAGAAACATCCCTATCCTATAAAGGATATACCAAGAAAACACGCTCGCCAACAGGCTGGCACTGTATAAAAAAGTACAATATTTAGGAAGGCCGTACATTGACTCAGAGTCAGTGTTGCCAACTGCTACCTCAGGGCTGTAGCTAAGTAGTTCACAAAAAGTTGCTAGATTGCTCAATTTTCTATCCCATAAAAGTTGCTAGAAGTAGCTAAACATCAAAATCGATTAAAACAACGCGAATACTTTGAAATATCTTCAATTTCTCAAAATTTTAATGGTTAAAAAACATTATTGAAACTGTAAACGGTTGTAAAGACAAAATTAGACAGTGTTTCCAACTGCTTTCATTACAACAACAAATTTAAGAACCGGAGTGAAATATTCTAGGTACCTACTCGAGGGAGTGAAAGTAAAAGAATATCGAATATGTAGCTATTTTTTCATACTTTGGCATTATTTATCGCTCCATATTCGTTAATTTTTATGGCTCTGGCTACAAAAACTCTCAGTCCCAAAAGTTGCTAGAAAAAGTAGCCAAAAAGTTTAGCTACAAGTTTTACAAATTTGTAGCTGCCAGACCTCCAAAAATTGCTAGATCTAGCTACAAAGTTGCTAAGTTGGCATCACTGCTCAGAGTTCGGCTGTCCGTCGACCCCGGCATGACGTCTGCATGACGAGGGATTCCAAGCTTCATTAATGATTTGTCCAAGGATTTTGTAGTAGCCATTCTAATTCTACAGGTGTGCAAAGTCTCTGGAAATTTGGTATTTGGGAACCTAAGGCCTCCGCTCATTGCAGCGATTTTATCGATCGATAATATCGCTGCGATTTTGCGATAATTGTTCTCAGTACATTTTGTATGCGGACGCGAGCGATCCTACACACTGCCGCGATATTATCGCAACTCTTTTGACTACATTCAGTGGTGGGGCGCATGCGTGATGCGAATCGCGGAATCGCTGCAGTGTGTAAGGTGTCGCGATATCGCTGTCGATAATATCGCTCGATAAAATCGCTCGATAATATCGCTGCAATGTGCGGAGGCCTGCGTCTGTCACTGGAGGTTTTAGATGGTTAGATCATCGGTATAATTTAGATAGATGGTTAGCATCTGATAATTCATCAGGCCTTATTTCCTCATATCCCACTCGACACCTTAGAGAGAAGGGAGAGGCTTAAAATAGGCGGTGCAAGGGTTCAACCCCGTTCCTGCAAAACTGAGCCTCGACGTTTTGTTTCAATTGTGTAGGTTATTCTTCTATAGATTTTAATAAAATTGTAGAGCCAATTGAGAGAGTGATTATTATGCACGAAAGAAGAAGAATGCCTAATTTTGTGATTATTCATCCTATAACTTAAAAATCTGAAAGCAATGGAAAAACATGGTATCGCAATGATCAAACCTCAAGTATCTGTTTTTCACAGTACTGCATGGCAACCAAAAAACCAGTATTGGTATCATTTTGACTGATAATTTTTATTTACTTGATCACATACATAAAAAAATGTTACTACCCGCTCGATACCAAAAAATGCTCAGAAATTTCCATAGCAACATAATTTTATTGATAACGTAGAAATTCAAGGGTCCAATATCATATCTAAAGTAAATAAAAAAAAAAACTGAAAAAAAAATTGCATAAAATTTCACCATACATTACACACCAGATAAAAACGGGTCATTGCCCGACTTCGGGTTGAATGTGCCAAAATATTGGGTGACCAGTGTTACTTGAGCCCCAGCGGTTCTCTTCCGCCGTTCATAAGTACTATGTTGTCATAGGTTGTAAATTTTTCGTCGGGTCTTTGCACTCTTGCAATTCTTATTTTAGTTCTTATTTCATATATAAGCTATGCTAGAGGTACGGACACTCAATCATGCAAATACAAATACAAATACAAATAAATTTATTTGCCAATAAATAGGGTACAATTAGGGGTCACAAAACCGGAGGAATATTACAAAACCGGTTTTTCGGTTTTCATTTTATGTCAAAACCGGTTTTCCGGTTTTTCGGTTTTGTTTTCGGTTTTCATTTTGTTTTTAAATAAAACGTTTTTTTAAACAATTGAAGCGTTTTTGATAAATTTGTATCACTTTTCTTGCAAATAATATAATCAGTTTTGAAATACAACATATCTTACCTATTTAGTCGGCGTATGACAGGTATAACTACGAAAGTACGAAATGTTAGTTCATTTGATTGAACTAACAATCCATCCATACCACCATAAAAATTAATCAGTCTAATCAGCCCATATCAGCCCACTGCTGGGGGGCATACCTGTGCTGTGCATCCTTCTTATTGCGCCATTCTTCAAAGACCTGTGCTAATCTGATCCAATGTAAACTCTTCACCTTCACAATGCCATCAGCCCAACGTGGTGGTAGGTCAAATATTGACCTCCATCGTTCTCTTGGCTTCCACTTAGATAATGTCTTAGACCATGCACCGGCCGCCTTCCCATCTTCCAAGTGTCCTGCCTATTTCTTCTTCAAATTTGTGATCCGCTTACCCGCCTTCGTATTCGACTCCACCAGTGATTTATGACTAAGTATAGTGTACGCCTACGCCTACGCGCCATGTCTCTTTGTTCTTGACTTGTTAGCGGTATCCCTGATGATCCAGATATGGTATCCCCTTGTCACATTCTTCGGATAATGGGAACGAGTCAGGTTAACTCATGTTAAACATCTGCATAACTTTACTGCTCCTGGAGGATATCCACATATCTCTTGTCAATATTTTATGGAGAGAATGAAACTTGACCAAGTGCTCAAAGAGATAGTGGAAATGTCTGCATCTTTCTCTCAGCTGCTTGACTGCATGAATGTGGTCTATCGTCGATGAGTATTCTTTACGGAAGTCTGCCTGTTCGGCAGGCTGATACTCATCCAAGAAAAGGGTAATTTCACAGAGCCTTGGCGAACAGTTTGTAGACTTGAGAAAGTAGACTGATTAGGCGGCGTTAAAGGTTCTTATCGTGACCACTGCTTTCTTTTGTCAACCTGCAGTCGTCCTTAATTGCTGCACCATGTTGAGCACTTGGTAGTTAGTTGCCACATTTTCATTTTGCTCAAAGCAAAAAGACTTTTCGGGTCGTCGTCGAGGAGCTCCAAACGTTTACTAACAGCGTTTTGCTCGGGTCATCGTCGAGGAGCTCCAAACGTTTACTAATAGCGTTTTGCTTGTTTCTAGCGTTGCATTTCTGCCAATGTCGTGTGAGTTTAGGGAATATGTATGACAAAACCGAAAAATCGAAAACCGCGGTTTTGGCTAAACTGAAACCCGGTTTTGGAAATTGTCGTCAAAACCGGTTTACCCGGTTTTTCGGGTTTCGGTGAAACCGGTTTTGTGACCCCTAGGTACAATTTCAGATGTTATTATAATAATGAAAGAAGTTTGATCACGCCTATTTAGCCATTATGTCAATAGCATGCAAAATTGAATATTGAGATCATCACGGATAATTAAATTTATACATTATTATTATGTCAGAGAAAAGGAAGTTAAAGCCATGTCAAAACAATACCAAGTTAAACCATGCATTGATTATCGGTCCATGCATTGATTAACCATGCATGAGGGTTCAGGCCTTGTTCGGGCCTCCGGGGTCAAATCCGCACGGACTATATGCCATGTACCAATGAGCTTTCTATCTTAGGTACGTAATAAAGACTGCTCTCAAACGGTGAAGGAAAACATCGTGAGGAAACCTGCATACGCTGAAGAAGAAATTATGATGCCTAGGTATGTGAAGTCAATCAATTCGTATTGGGATTGGGCACGCGTGGTGGACTAACGTGTGTGGGCCTCACCACGAGTGTGGGCCAGTGCCCCAGCATTGTTTTTTTTTTAAATTAGAATTGGGCACGCACAATTAGGTATTGTAAATGAAGCCGAGGATGTAACGCACTCAATCATATTATTTGGGACATTTCTGACTCCTATCTAGTACTAAGCTTATATTTATGGTTATGCTCGCTTAAAATGTTAGTTGTATCAATATTTCTGACCACCCGAGTAGTGAATAAGGTCGTGAACATATCTACTTATAAGCTAGATTCACTTTTTTCACGTCAACAAGGATGGAGAGCGAATGAACGAACTTGTTTAGCCGAAAACGAGCGTTCGTTCAACCCTCCGCGCCCCGGTGCGTTGACACGCGGCCCTACGATTTATATAACACTAGGCTTGCTTCGTGGATTTGGACGTGGGAATTTTTTAAATAGTTCCATGTGCAGAAATACACTTGCAGAAGTTACGCGTAATTTCCAGAGAGACCAGAGAGACCAAGACCAGAAATATAAGAAACCTCGCCATGTTGCGGAAAATCATTGGAACTATTTTTTGTACTTGGAACACTAACATTAAAGGTGACAGTCGATTGCAGCGCCCCCAATCCATTTTTTTTATGCAGGCTTTTTAGTGATAGTTCGGCCTTTCACACTGCTTATACAAATGACAGTGACAGGATCATATTTAAAAATGTTTGAGCCTAAATACTTTTTGGTAGGAGTCACGTTGCAGGGTTTGCCTCGAACACTTGTCTCTCGCGTGGTGTTCGCGCGGTTCGCGTCTCAGTCTGCCACGAGGCTCCGAGATCCTTCTCAGTTGTTCTTACTCAAAAACAATCCTCGAGATTGGATAGACACTCCCTCAAATAACTTGACACTGGCGAAATCTAACAAGGAAACGCCATTAAATAAAAATAGAAGAATATAATAGAATACTTTTTGGTAACTATAGGTACATTCCTCGACGGAAGACAGCAATAATCTAAAATTTTGAAATACAGAGTGTAAACTTGCGTCAAAATGATCTTAGAGGTGTTTCAGACTATGAAATTGAACAACTTTGAAACCGCAAAAAAATCAGCTATTTACTTAATTTTGGGTATAATTTTTGGTTGGTTGGTTCGATGGTTTTCTAATGGTATAATGTTTTCTATGAAATAACAGTTTTCTTTTTTGATATCGATTGTATAAATACTATATCATAATTATGTCTGTTTGAATTTAGTTACCTTTTCAACGCTGGCTAAAAATTACACGCAGATAAAGTCGTGGGCCTTCCGGGTAAATAAACCAAAACAAAAGGTCCAAAGTAAAATGATAAATTACTCAAAACGCAAAAGTGAAACAAGAAGCAATACATTATAACGTCTAACTAAGTATAATAATTCATTAGCGAGTAGGTCAGTGTTGGTGGAGCATTGGTCTTAGATCGACGACCTGACAAAGTTCAGGGAGTGCGGGAAATTGTGTCAGTTTTCCGATGGAGAAAAACTCATGGCGGATCTGTTTAGTTTTCGATTATTTTTGGTTTAAAAACTACCTACCTTACACATCGAAGTTCAATGTACGCATGAGACAATTAGGAAATTATAATCGAAAAAAAAAAAAAACAGATTAGGTACCTACTTGCTGAAGAAAAAAAAATTAAAAAAAAATTATTTTTTCTTTTATTCCCATTCCTTCTCTTCTCTTATCTTTGTAATTCTTACTGTATTACCTAAAAGTTGTTTTGTTTTATTCTCAAAATTAATTACAACTAAATTATGCTTCGAACTTATACTTCGAAATAATCTAGAAACAAATCTCTATGCTTGTATGGAGTCCGATTTTCGTTAAAATATACTGTTTCAATGCTAGGATTAATTTAAGATTTGTATGGAAATCTTTGAGGCACTGTATCTGACTCCATACAAGCATAGAAATTTGTTTCTAGATTGTTTCTGCAAAATTTCATTGACTTAAATTGGTTAGTATTGAAAATATCACATAGTAACGTTTGTATGGAGCGCGCTCCAAATAATATACCCTTAAACATGATTATGGTCGCGATTTTAAGTATGTATTATAATTTAGTATTAACTGAGGCCATTATAAAAAAAAAATTAGTGATAAAGTAGTCGCTTGCAAAGCGTCCGTTACCCGCGTCACGCCAAACTGACACGCCCCTAATGTTGTGTCACCGTCCCCAGCCCCAGGGAAATGACCTTAAAGTGTCGTGTAAATGACCTTAGAGTTGTAACCCAGAAAAATACGATTTTTATGGTTGATTTTTTTAAAGGATTTCCTATAAATGGACATGGAATCCAACCCATTTGAGGATTCAACTTAATTATTGTATAGGTATTTGCTGCCTTTCTCGTGCTTCGGAAGACACGTTAAGCACGAACTGTCCCGTATATCCCGGTTAGTTCCGTCAGATTGCGGTGCAACCCATAAAGTTATTATACCTGTGCAACCTAACTTAATCGTTAAGACCCGTCAGAGGCCTATTGGGGCTGTTTGACAACTTTCTGACAGCAAGTTAACCACGAACTTGCCTCCACCAATATCTCCACATTATACATACACAGATAGATAAAATGTTCCATATTTTTTAAATACAAGTCAGATGAACTCGTGGGCATAAGCTAGTGGGTACAAAATAAATCTGAAAAGTTCGGGGCACTTTCAAATGAAATTTAGGTATTTTAAAATCATTCTCACTTGTTATATACCCCAAGAAACTACGATATGGGACTATGAGTCTTAACCATTTGTTATTATAAAACAAAATGCAAAATTAATAATAGATTAGTCAGAGTTGAACGCCCTTAAAACAAATATAATAATAAAATAAACAATATTCCTTATTGGTACAACTGAAAATATAACACGTATTGATTTCAATGAGTAATTTTATGTTATGTGGACGTTTCGAAGTTATTGGACTTTGAGTCGAGCTGGACATTCCTTGCGATTTGTGACTATGAAATGAGATTACTTTTTTTTTTTTATAATTAATGGACTTCTTGCTTGTGCGTTAGCACCGCATTTCCGCCAATGTCAAGTGTTTGAGGGAGTATCTATCAAATCTCGAGGATTGTTTTTGATTAAGAACAACTGAGAAGGATTATGGAGCCTCGTGGCAGGCTGAAACGCGAACCGCGCGAACACCACGCGAGAGACAAGTGTTCGCGGCCAACCCTGCAACGTGACTCAACCAACAACAACAACACAATCATGCATAATCAATAGCTTTACCATTTTCGGGTGGTTACCGCGTTTTAAGTACCTACAATTTGTGTTCCTGATATACTCATCATCATCAGCCTCTAAACGTCCCATTGCAGGTTATAAGCCTGCCCTCGAAGAGACACTTGTGACCCTCTAGTCTAACACGCGTATGCCCAATGCGGATTGGTAGACTTCACATACGGTACGCATCAGAATTTCTTCTTCAGCGAATGCAGACCAGTAGGTCTACCATGAGTTTTTACCGTACTTTACTACTGTAGTTACGTCGCCAATTTTGTATTGAATTTCGTACAGCGCTCCTAGTGGTTACGTTGAGAACTAATTTCTGTCATACGAATTGGGGACGTAACTACAGTAGTAGAGTACAGGGAAAACTCATGGTAGTCCCTCTGTACGATATTTCCTTAAACGTTTGAGAGCAGTCGTTATTACGCACATAAGTTAAAAAAAACTCATTGGTACATGACAATATGTTTTCCGTGCGGATTTGAACCCATGATTCAGTGTCCATAACTCTCCACATTTGTACTTGATATCTCGCATGTACCCAATACTAAGTGCGTTCACACACGAAGACGCACTGACGGAGCGGCAGATGTCAGTCCATAGAACCACACCCGGTGCGTCAATGCGTCACCGTGTGTGCTTCTACGTGCGGTTTCATACAACTCCTTGCTTCACAAATGACGGACTGTCGTCCGCCGCTGCGTCAATGCGTCATCGTGTGTGAACGCACTAAAGCTCAGGCCACACAGAGGCGGTCCTGCGGGAAAGCGGGCCGGTGGCGTTTCTGCGGGAAGCGAAAGCGTTCCGGGGCCTGCCACACAGGGTTCGCGCGGTGCGGTGGCGGCGCGGTAGCGGCGCGGAGGCGGCCGGTGTGACATCAAAAGCGGCCATCCATAAAATACAAAATGACAGCGCGGTAAATACCGCCTCCGGACCGCGACGCGCCGCCACCGCTCTGTGTGACACCTCGCATTGACTACAATGGAATACAGCGGCCGCCGCCGCTTCCGCGACGCCCCCGGCACGCCACCGCGCCGCCTCCGGCCCGCGTCGCCGCCGCCTGGTTGTCATAGCGTTCTGACCGGTACGGCGCCGCGCCGCACCGCTACCGGCCCGGATTTCTGTGTGGCAGGGTCCATATAAAGTCGTACATTACAAAAAATCCCGCCTCCGGACCGCCTCCGGAGGCGGCTGTGTTTGAATTGAGCTTAACTTATGTACGTAATACCGACTGCTCTCAAACGGTGAAGGAAAACTTCGTGAGGAAACCTGCATGCTTCAATTTCGAGGCATGCATTGGACCCACTGTGCATTATAAGTGGCGACGGGCTCACCCCATATCACACTGGACAGAGTTTAAGTACTACTGGTGAAACGTGGATGTTCTGAGGTGTCGGAATATCTCTCACTACCCCCTCGGGGAATATAGTCTTGAGCATATGCTTACTTTAATTATCTCCAACCCTAAAAAGGGCCATAATAACTTTACAAAGCAAAAAAATGCGCTAAAACCACATTCTTCATGACATCACTAAATTGCAAAGAGAAGAAAAATATTACTTAGTCACCTGCGCAAGCGACGCCCCTTGCACTTGTACGTACGGGTTACCCGGTGCGCGTGTGTGCGTTCGTTTTGTCTGTGCGCGTGCGTATGGCCGTGCGTTCAACCCGCAAGTACGCAGTGGGCCAGTCATTGACCTTTTACCACGTGGGTTGGGAGGCTTATCACAGCTTCCCGGTTCTCTCGGTGGTTCTTTTTTTTACGGAATACGCGGTAAGGAGTTTGAGATGTGTAAAGTCTTTTTTTGCGATATTTTTTATTTTTTGGTTCCTTCATGTTTTTTAAATTGACGTTTTTATTTTTATTAGGAAAACATGTTAATATTTTGAGGAAGAATAACAAAAAACGAATTTAACAAATGAAAAAAAAATATTCAAAAATCAAATGAGGTTAAAAAAAATATAAAAATAAAATTAAAAAAATTAATAAAAGAATAAGCGGATTCTCCACTCTTAAAATGACTATAGTTATCAAAATAAGGCAGCAAAAACTCATGAGTGCATAGGTGCCAATTGTGAAAGAATAGATAATTTTAAAAAACTCAATTTCCAGTCAGTTCACGCTCTGATTTGTCAGTATTGAATCACGCGATAAATTTTAAAGTACGTACGTAATAATTAGTTCGGTTAATCATTACATAAATATTTAATTGCTACAAAATGATTCATTTTTTTAGATTTTAATAGGCCCGTCCTCAGTGGAAGCGTTCGTTATACACCACAATTTTTAGGGTTCCGTAGTCAAACAAGGAACCCTTATTCTTTCGTCCATTCGGTCTGTCTGTCTGCATGCGCCACCTCAATCACTCCCTCATTTTTGAACCAATTGCATCTTTTGGCATGAAGATAAACAATAGTAACCAACCAAAAACAGAAATATGGTAATTAAGAAGAATTACACATTTTTTCGACGTAACGATAGGTGTTAGAAAAAAAAAATTGTTCTACTCAATCGAGTAAGGTGTAGGTTGTGTGGATACCTAGCTCTTGTAACGTGGAATATAACTTAATAAAATCCATACAAACTAAGTCGTTGCAATGCATCAGAATTTCTTCATGCATGCCTCTAGTTTGCAATGCCCTAATCAACAGGGTATCATACCTACCTACCTATCATATATCATACCTAATCATATAATAAGAAACAATCCGCAAAAAAAGGTTCGCATCCTCTTTTATAATGAACTCCAGAAAGGTTTGGAACTCTCTCCCTGCGTCTGTCTTTCCGAGCAAGTACAATCAGGATATTTTTAAACGAAGAGTTAATATAGGCTTTTTCTGTGTGAGCACGTTGCATCCTCGGCTTCATCTACACTTTCCATCAGGTAAGCTGAAGACAAGCTCAAGCTCATTATGAATAATAATAATAAAAAAGACATTTAATACTGTACATGAAAGCAATAAATGAATTGAATCATCAGTGTATGAAGGTTTCCTCACGATGTTTTCCTTCACCGTTAATTAAATAGCAGTCGGTATTACGTAGGTACATAAGTTAGAATAACTCATCTATGTTCATCATTCGAATGTTCGTTCGTCGAATGCTCCTCGTGAGAACGCTTCCTAAAACCAAACGAAAGAAGTTAAAGACACGAAAGTAAACCAGGTTATTTGTGTTTACCATTAGTGTATAGTACACCTTGTAGTTAAACGTTTTGTAATACTGATCCGTATGAAGCTTGTCTAGTATATGTGTTGCCGGTTGTATGTTAAATTAGACAGAAAAATAAGAATAGTTTGTTTATTTTAATTCAGTTTTGAGAAATTTGTCTTTCTTATTTTGTTCTATGAATAAACTGGCTTTTGAAAGTGGGTTTGTCCGCGTGGTCATGTTTCAAAATAATTATATCTAACTAGCTGTGCCTAGCATGCGTAATTCGGTATGTCAAGTTTTTTTTTGTTCTTTATTTTATATTTTTTACGGATAGAAGACATCATTTTAAGAAACTAATTTCATTTTTTTTTCAACACATCGAGTTTATCAATAAAAATTTAATTTTAACTGACGTGACTGACGTGACGACTTTTTTAATCGAGTAGGCTTCCGCTCATTATTTATTAATATCGCTGCGATTTTGCGATAATTGTTTCCAGTACATTTTGTATGGGGACGCGCGCGATCCTACACACTGCCGCGATATTATCGAGCGATAATATCGCTGCGATTTTGCGATAATTGTTTCCAGTACATTTTGTATAGGGACGCGCTCGATCCCACACACTGCCGCGATATTATCGCAACTCTTCCGACTACATTCAGTGGTGGGGCGCATATGCGTGATGCGAATCGCGGAATCGCTGCAGTGTGTAAGGTGTCGCGATATCGCTGTCGATAATATCGCTCGATAATATCGCTGCAATGTGCGGAGGCCTTTATCTCGAAATGGTATCTCTATATCTCCGATTCAGCCTTCCCAAAAAAAACTTGACATACCGAATTGCGATGCGGTTCTTTTTGTTTTTTTTATCAGTAGCAAAGCAACCCACCAAAGTTTCATCGCAATCGTTTAAAAACATTGTTTAAGATTTCAATATGAATGAACAACTGGCGACGCTAAAATAAAACGTAGTTTTCAAAAGTAAATAATTCTACAGTCAGATTTCAAAATCGTTTCCGTAAACTAACCTCCTTTTTTAGTGCTCAGTTACATTACTACAACTACTCAAATGTTTGAGTGCAGTTGTAGTTTAGTTATAAACAATCTTCTTATTTTATGTATCAAACAGATACCAATGTAGGTATTTTCGCAATGAAGGACATAATTTTTTGTATTAGTTCAACTATTATAGACCTAATTTTTTGTTTTATAAAGCATTAAACCAGTAACTTTAATGTATAATAATCTATGTCAGTCTAGGCACAATGTAAACCCCTCGCAGGTTTAAGTGCCAGAACTCCGATGTTACCCATGTATTGTTTTTATGATGAATAAATTAAAAAAAACAAAAAAAAATTTCATTTTATAATTTTATAACACACTTTAATAGTTCTCAGGATAAAAGTATTTTCAGCCATCCTTCTTTCAGAATGAAATGGGGAATAAAAGTGGTAGTTATACTTGCAGCACAGTTAGTCATTTAAAAAAAGGATTAATAAAATTTATATTGTATGAAAATGTGCTTTTAAACAGCCTACTGGCGACCATAAATAAAAATTAACTTTATGGATTTCAACGTCTCATAAATAATTCTTCAGTCAGATTTCGAAATCGTTTCCAAAAACTAACGGTAACAATTCAAAATTTCAAATCTGGATTCGGTATTCGAATTTCAAATTTGGCGCTGAACTGCGGTGCGTCCAACGAACTTTTGAACTACGAGTTTGAACTTAGAATGACCCTTTTGTATTGTTAAAACATTGTTCGATTCGGATAGTTTAAGTATTTGTGCAAAAAATATATGACAGACAGATTTCCTATGAGACTGAGGTGATTGGGGTCGAGTAACGAGTTGCAAGTCTGTTACTGGGCGGTCGTCTGCTCTCCAGCTTGCCATGAGGCATAAAACAATTGAGGTCATCAAATATTTATTACTTAACAACGTCTAGAATTTTGCTATTTATACTAGAGATTGGCAAAATCATCAACACTATGGTAGAATCACAATTTTATGATTAGAATGATTAAACGAGTGATGAACAAGGTGACTAAGGGACTAAAATGGACGCTTTATTTCCATCTGAAACTATAATTTTGTTCAGTCGAAACTTGCTGCAATGGTAAGCATAAATATAGGATGCTCTTAATAATGTGGTCCTTCGTAATTATGATGATTTCGATGTTTATGATAAATATGAATTAGAAATACTGGTTTAGACTGTGGAAGCAATTAGAAAATTAAGTATAGAGTAACTACTTTATGTCTAACATTAGCCTCCAGTGCTGCTATAAAACCGATTATATTAATTTCTTAAAAATTATACTACATCTCGACCCTATAGGTCCTTCTTAATATTCTGACACTTTTTTAAGGGAACGATCGACCGTCAATCTGAACAACTTTCTCCATGGCACCAACATCAAAATCTAAAAAAAACAGCTGTGCTATACAAAACTGCAAACCTACTTGAGCCCTATGTATGGGACAGCTTTTTTTTTCCACGATTTTGATGTTGCCTCTACTCACACTGGACAGAGTTTCGGTACACCTGGTGAAACGTGGATGTTCTGAGGTTTCAGAATATCTCTGACTACACCCCCTCGGGGAATATAGTCGTGAGCATAGGCTTATGCTTATCGCTTTTGGGGTTGACAAAAACATACCAACTTACCTAAATCTTGGTGGGACCAACATCGAAATCGCGACAAAAAATCAGCTCTTCCATACAAAACTGCAAACATACTCGAGCCAAATGTATGGGACAGCTGTTTTTTTTTCTCGATTTGGATGTTGGTCCCATAGAGAAAGTTGTTCAGTTTGATGGTCTGAACATCCCCTTAAAAAAGTGTCAGGCATATTAAGAAGGACCCGCAGGCATAGTATAAGAAAGAGTACGAGGTACCTACATACAGTACGAATACTTCAGAAAAAAAAAATTACCAAAACATTTTTCTTTTGTAAAACTTTACGAAAAAAAAGCCAAATAAAACATTCCAAATTCGAAAAACTCTCAAACACAAACCGTCGATCAGATAAACATTCGAAATTCGTAAGCTTGCGAATTGCAACCAACGCCCAAATGTAACTGGCCGCCTAGACTCTACTAGCATAGGACATTGAACCCAAATTTCGGAAGGTCAACGGCCCGATGAAACGAAGACCAACTATATCGAGCGAGAGATAACGCCAGATATCGATTGGCTGTTTTATATTGGCCCGTGACATTTTGCGCTCTAAGGGATACTACCTTTTGCTTGGCTCCCGTCACGGTATTAGGGCGATAAAATATAGCATGTTAAAACACCCTTGTAATACTTAGATCGGTGATGGTTTAGTTAGACCATCAACCCGAACAACTTAAGGGTATATAGGGTCCTTCTTAATATGCTGACACTTTTTTAAGGGGTTGATCAGACCATCAAACTGAACAACTTTCTCTATGGGACCAACGTCGAAATAGCGAAAAAAAAATCTGCCTTCATCACAGTTTTGTATTTTTTTTTCACGATTTCGATGTTGGCTCCATAGAGAAAGTTGTTCAGTTTTATGGTCTGATCGTCCCCTTAAAAAAGTGTCAGCATATTAAGTTGGACCCTGTATTACCGTTGGCGAGCTCTATACAAACGTAGTCTGGTCATATTTTCAATACTAACCAATTAAAGTCAATGAAATTTTTCAGAAACAATCTAGAAACTAATCTTTATGTATGTATGAAGTCAGATTTTCGTTAGCAGTGTACTCGTATTTCAAGGAAGTCTTAATTTGCAAACAGGACAAACAACAAATCAGATAATTCTATTTTATTTATCAAAGGCTTTCCAACTAGGCTTTACAAGTAATTTTTCATAAATCCGAAAAGTTCAGCCGATCTTCGATCCCAAAATGCCAAGATACTCATGATATCGTAGGGTTGGGGACTTAGACAATATAACTATGGATTTGTTACACGTGTGATTCTACCAACAAACTTTTCTGCACTTTTTAAGGGGGGCGAGGTAGCATGAAATCCGAATTTTGCCCAGGAGTGCGATTTTTGAATCTCATTCGGTGAGAATGTCAAAATTACTATGGAGATACGCATCTTTTTACTGCTGATTTGACTTTAAATCGCTCTCCTGTAGTATGATTTTTGAAAGTCAACTCAGCAGTAGAAAAATGCTTATCTCCATGGTTATTTTGACATTTTCAACTGCTGAATTCATCGAATGAGATTCAAAAATCGCACTCCAGACCCGGGGAGACCTTGGGGGGACGAAATAGGTAAATAAAAAAATTAAAAATAAAAATGGTTATACACCCCTAGACAGCTACTATACAGCCACTATCTATAGTAATACCTTAGTAAATACCTTAATAAATACCTTAGTAAGTAGTAAGCTTGTGTGTTACTACTTACTAAGGTATTGGGACACTGCTATTTTCCAGGACATGGAGAAAACAGATACTGGTTCAAATTAAATAGCTAATCCAAATTAATCATCGATCATGATTTGTGAATCCATTTTAGTTTTCGTTAGTTTTTTGTTTATAACTTTATACATTTTGGAATAGATTGTAACAGAAATTCGTATAGTTTGATTTATCTGGGGCACTTTAGAACGAGTCGCAAAGTCACCGGGGGCTCTGTCTAGTCGGTTTTTAGGTCAACATTTATGAATCAGGACAAATATATGAAATTATACTATGTCTGTCTGGTGTGAAATTGAAATACAGACATACACACTTATTCTCACGCCTTTCTAGCTCCTATTGGGGTAGGCAGAGACAATAGACCAACTGCTACGATATAAACATAATCTGTCTCTTCCTCGATTTACATATCTATTTATACTAGCTTGCTAATAGTAGGTAATAAAGTTAGGCTTGGTCGACATCGTCATCCCATGTAGAGTCAATCTAAATGATAAAATAAAGATGAAGTTGTACTACTGACTTATATGCATTAGCTCCACATGGGATGGGATAAGGATGTCGGCAAAGCCTTATAACTTTGTTATACCGAGATGAACACTTACTCAAGACTTGGCTTGAAATGAGATCTCTTAAGTTTTTAAGAGCAAAAGGATTGTGAGTCTTGGCTACTTTTTTACATGAAACGCTTTTGATGGGATTATTTTTACTGATTTCCTGAAGGTTTATTAGGTAAAGTTGTTCAGTATCATGGGTACAATCTCCCCTTAAAATAATGCAACTGTTTAACCTAACAGCCTGTAGAATACCAGGAGTTTGATATTACTTAAGGGGCCATGGGTTCCGACGAAGATTTTCTATGAGAAACGCGATTAACCGGCCCTCCGAAAAGTGCGTGCGTGTGCCGTATTTTCGATTAAAAAGAATGAACAAAAGCACTTTTTAATGTTTTTTTTTATGATTTCACTAGATAAACTAATGGTGAATATGTGAGTATAAATAGCCACAATCGGAAACTATTTTAAGTTCTTCTAAAACGAGAAAAATGTTTAAAAATGCATGAAAATACGTCATCTTTGTGATGATTTTCTATCGAGTGAAGTAATTCCAATCGTGTATTCAGTTTATGATTTCACTAGATAAACTATCCAAAAATACTGAGGTATGACGGTAAATGGTATAAATCTCGTCGTAAAATGAAAAATAAAAGACGCCTCCAAGGTATTTCGTCCTACCATTGGGCCTTAAGATGGATAATATAGTTTTCGTAGAAACGATTTTGTTTTTTTCTAAAGTACTTAATAAATAATAACTAATAGTTATTTAAATGCTCTTAACTGCACATTAATATGCCATACATTACAATAAAGTATTATTGTGCAATTTTATAACTAACAGGGTTCAATGGCATGATAAAAAAGGCGATGTCGTTGAAAAAACTGCTGATTCACGAGAGAAAAATATTGGGCAAGACTGAATTTTATGTAGAAGGTTCGAGTTTGGCTGAAAATTGTTAATAGGCTGATTAAAATATGACTAAAACCATATGAATAGATACTAATCTTATAACTATTATAAAACTGTAACTGAAGTGTGTCTGTACATTGAAGATATTTACAAAAAAAAATACCTTATGGTTTATAGGCATCCCTGACTCGAAATCGAATCGAAATTTTATCTGTCTGTTTGTTTGTGTTTTTGTTTATTTGTTTGTTTGTTTGTTCGCGCATCACGCAAAAACTACTGAACCGATTTTGATGAAACTTTTTTTGTTTGATAGCTTATGATCTAACTTAAAATCTGGTATATAATTTGTGCGGACGAAGTCGCGGGTAAACACTAGTACTAGATAATAGTGTACTATTGTGATCTATTCATATTCTAAAACTCAATTGGTATCTACAATTTATGTATACATAAAGAATAAAATAAAATAAGAAATACCTAGGGTTGTTTTTTTCCATTTCATTATTATTTCATTGCATATCTGTAAATTGCTAACATTCGAAAAAAAGGGTATACGGGTCCTTCTTAATATGCTGACACTTTTTTAAGGGGATGTTCAGACCATCAAACTGAACAACTTTCTCCATGGGACCAACATCCAAATCGCGAAAAAAAAATCAGCTGTCCCATACATTTGGCTCGAGTATGTTTGCAGTTTTGTATGGAAGAGCTGATTTTTTTTTTCGCGATTTCGATGTTAGTCCCACCAAGATTTAGGTAAGTTGGTATGTTTTTGTCAACCCCAAAAGCGATAAGCATAAGCATATGCTCACGACTATATTCCCCGAGGGGGTGTAGTCAGAGATATTCTGAAACCTCAGAACATCCACGTTTCTCCAGTAGTACCGAAACTCTGTCCAGTGTGACGGGGGGCGAGCCCGTCGCCACTACCCAAATACCCATATTGTAGTGATTTTTACCTGTAAATGTATGAAAATTCATTATTTTTCATACAGTGCTCTCATATAAATGATAAATCCCATTATAATGAAGTATAATTGATCTTAATGAAAGTACTTATACGGCACGTGTCCCAAAATCAATAGGTCGTTAGCCTACCACAATAAGAGGGACGGAAGATATGTGACGTCACATCTCGCCTCTCTTTCCCTCGCAAGGTCGGCGGCATCTCCCGTAGGTTATTTACTCTTGTTTTTTTTTTGGGAAAATATTTGAAAGTACGTATTTACTTTCTTAATTGATTTTTCTTAATCATTTTGTTATTTCTATTTTTAAGCCTAACTAGTGATGGTTTTTTGTAGTTCAATGACCTTTTTTTGAACTCTGTTAATAAGTACCAATTTCAAAATGAGACAAAATAAAAAATAAAAAAAACATTTATTTATTTGTCGAAGGAAGTTAAAAAAACACATTTTAGGGTGTAAACATTTTTAATTAGGTAATATAAAATAAAATAATGCAAAATTATTTTAAGAATATAAACAAATTTCAAACTTTTTTTTTTCTCAAATCGAAAATTCTACAAAACCATGTAGGTATAGTACACAATAACATTGTTATTATTACAATAACTATACCTAGTTGCAATTGCTAACTTCATTATTATACTATAGCAAAGCGTTGACACCAGTTTTTCCGGGGTCAATGACCTCCTGACAGTACACTTCATAATTTTAATTGTGTACTATAAAATAGCTTAATTGTCCTAGGATACGTCGTAATTTGAAAAAAAAAAACTCCCAAAAAATGGTTGCCAAAAAATTTGCATCGTATAAATGCCGTAACTTCAAAGTTCGTTCAACGTTTCACCGAAATCTACTTTGTTTGGACCGAGGGTTAATGAACTTGTATGACTGGTCTACATCTGTGTGCGTGCCTGCGTGTCCACACGAGACGTCGACACACGCACACTAACACACTTTGTACTTTATCACCGCAGCTATGAGCAATTTCGTTCTTTAATTACAAGAAATTGGAACTAAAATTTATGTTTTGAATGGAAACATTTTAAGGGGGGAAACTTTTTCTTGCTGGTATGAAAAAATGGGAGTTATAGACCAATTTTTAGAGGAGTTACGACCATTTTCCGAGCTTAGACCATCGAGCTGGGGGGATTGAACTATCACTAGAGCTAAGTTGATTATTCGGGGCCGTAAGAAAAAAATTTTTTTTTCGTGAGCCCGGGCCAAATATTAGTCTGCCTCAGTCACGACCCGACTGCCGAGGCGTCAACATCTTAGGACAGCCACGCGGAATTGAGTTGTGAAAAAACCTATAGTACAAAAAAACGTACAAATTTTTCTTACAGTGAGGTGAAAGATTTTTTAGTGACAGTGCCTTTGAAGTGCAGTGAATAAGACCTGGATTTGAAAAACATGGAACGTGAAAAATGCTTGGATTTTAAATAAAAAAAATAAAAATAAAAAGGATTTTTTCAAAAATTACGTTTGACGTAAATTTGGATTAAGATTTTAGATAATTGAACGCGAAGCTGTTCGGTTAACTAAAATCACTTTTTTTTTCAAAAATTCTCTAATTGGCATAAAAGATTCTTCTAAAAAAAATCTTTCTGAAATAAATTTCTTCTTTCTGCTCTTGTTGTCTTTTTACAGATTTTCCTTTTTCGAATTCTAATTTCGAAAAAAACAAACAGTATACGGGATCAAGTGAATAATTACAATAATAGAAAAAAAAGTTAGTGCCTTATAATTAAAATGTTTATTTAAGAAGAAAAGGAAGAAGCAAAAAAAAGATCACGGAGACAAAATGCCAAAAAACTTGTTGCTTTTCAAAAAAATAATACCCGAAATAAATTTCGCTAAAAGAAATCTCACTACACCGGTTGGCCGGAACATACTTTTCATCAGTTAATTTTCAACTGAGAAAAAAAAAGTTGGACAGCCAGTTAAAAGGTTTTTCAAAGAAAAATTCTTTTGGCATAAAACGAAAGCCATCACAAAAAACAGTTGCCTTATCCCGACATAGTCGAACGCACTTTTAGATAAAAAAAACACCTAAACTACAGTGATACTAGTGTACCGCGATGCGAATCCGATTCGCGAGCTACAATAATTGGCCGATAATAACTTAAAAAACATTAAAAAAAACATTTATAAATTGACATTTAAACAATGATGAACAACAACCAGTTCCACGAATTATTTGGATCGCAATGGCCTCCTGATCAGCACGGAGGACACTCCTCAGCTTCAACCATGCTGCATCAGCAAACTGGGCTACCAAATGGCATGCAGATGAAGACAGAACCACAAACAGACGTCCAGCGTGTCCTGCATAACCAGATGATGCAGGACATCACCTCGGGGTCTGTCGCCGATAGCACGTCACCACCTCCTGGCAACGATGGGATGTTCGGGTCATCGATTTCCGGCATGTTCATGGATAAGAAAGCTGCAAATTCTATACGAGGTACTTGTGAATTTTATAGTACCATTTTTTCCTTTTCAAGGATTGGCATCTTTGATGCCCAACGTGTGGCTACCGGATAGTCCTTGAATCTGATCCCACTTTTGATCGTATCAGTTTTCCGTTCCATTAGATTTAGAAGGGTAAGAAAGAGTACTACGTGTGTGTTTAGGGAACTTGCAAATCCTAGGCTTTGGGTGTTGCTTTTAGGTGTCGTACGAGGTGACTAAAGGATCTTGTTCTCTGCTTCGAATAAGATGTTTCCTCTGGAATAATTAGTGTTAGCCGAGGCTATGACTGTAATAGTACCCGATATATTTATCGGGATATTTCCACCCCCGTCTCACCCCCAGCACTCAGGGACTACTGGTATTTTCATTGAGACATCTGTAGGAATAGCTGTTTCAATTTTCAAAACTACACGAAATGTTTCCTGAGCTCATCCTTTTTTTTTTAGAGTATTTGCCTGTAAGTTATAGCCTGTAGGATTCCACTGCAGGGCAAAGGCCTCCTATCTCGAATAAGGGTCATACTCCACCATTACGACCCAGGAGTGCGATTTATTAAAGTCACAAGTACTAAATCATGATCGATCGATGCATAATCACCATAGTAATTTGGACATTTTCTAATGCTGATTTGAACGTGTAACTTTCAAAAATCGCACTCCAGTGCTATTGTAGAAAACAAGTAGGACTATCTTGGAATAAAATGCTAATGCTATCTGGAACAAAACGTAGACACAATTCTTGTCTAAATCGCGGTGACCTCGAGTTTGAACTGGCTGAACTCTTGCCTATGACGCTATCCAGAGTCTAGGCTACCTAAGTCCCGACTTAAATCAATAACGGCCAGTGGTGACTTGTTCTGTCACATTCTTGAGGCGTGTCCTCAAGTCGCTCTGAATTTTCTTCTTATTACAACACTTTATTACACTTTTGACGTGAAACTGAATTTCGGTCGGGAAGTCACTTGCAAAAACCATAATTATGTAACGAAATATATTATGTTATGCTTATGATAAGATCGGTTATTAACTTTGGAAGTATATCACCTACCGGCCGTTAAAGCCTACCCGATAACTTTTCGTTCAGTTTTTCCAGGAATCGCTTTCCCTTTTCAGGGTGTTCAGAAACATTCGTCCAACAACCATCCATATTTTAAGAGTGCCATTATAAGCAAGTGTTACTTATAATCGGATTAGCTTTTCCTAAATTATATTCCTAATCAGCTGATGGGTTTAGTGTTCTTCTTTTCATGTGGAATCGTCATTCTCTTAGATTGTCCATTTTCAATAGCTTAGATACTATGCATATTAGAAGAAGTTTGTAGGGTCGTTACAGATATTCCCAAAAAATTTAGTGGTAATTGAAACAGCCCAACTGTATTAAAATTACTAAGAACTATTTCTAACCACTGGTAGAGTTAAAATGGTATCGTACATAAAATAAAACAAAAAATAGGTCATCGGTTCCTGTTAGAGCATATTTTCTTGGTCAGTATGATTGTATGGCGGATGACATTTGCTTACAACTAAATATATCATCGAATTTAATGTATATCTATACCATATACCGCTAGTATTGGAACGTATGTGAATCCAATATACCTATTACATCTCAGTATGTATTTAATTAACTAAACAAACATAATTATCTTAGAATAACTTGTGTTTGCTCGTGGCACTAATCTGTGAGCTGATCGAATTATTTTTAGTTTTATTTAGAGTTCCAAAGTTCTTCTATCTGCCTGCGATGTACTTTTATAATACCTAAGTTATTGAGTTTTTACCTACGACCATAAACAGACGTAGTACATGAGCTTTATTTACTTTTTCCTAAATCGTTGTGTGCCAAAAATATGACCGGTTTTTTATTTAGCCTGCTTTGTGTCCCACGGCTGGGCAAAGGCATCTCCTCTTCTCCGATCTTCCCTATCTACCGTAAATTCAGGCCCTTCAGGAAGGTACCCTATCCAAGATATCACTCAATCTCCTCTTGGTCTGTCTCGATAGAGAACCCAAGGTATAATCTCACCACGTTGGCACTGCAAAATTTTCATAAATAGGCTACGTTTAAATATTTCAAATTGTTTCTATTTCTCTTTTTGTTTGATGTACTTACTGTATAGGTAATTTTCAAAATTATGTTACGTTATTGTGTATAATAAAGAATCTAGGAATCTTAGGCTGTTTTAATGTTCTTCGCACACGTTAAAAAAATCTTTCCTAACGTCACGTCGGTCGTAGGCCAAGTTGTTTTGATTCCGTGTTCGGTAGGTAGGCCATTTTTTTTATTTGTTTCACATCTGCCGGGCGTCCCATGGCGGTCTACTTCTTTTTTTCGGTGTAGTTTGGTTTATCATTGCAAACACTAGCTTTTCGTCATAATCCACAAACTATATCCCAATCCCAACCTATATTTGCACTGGATCTGCCGTGTTGTGGAGTATAGCTCTCTCCCTATCCATGAAGATAGATGACTATGAGGATCTCTCTTTAATATCGTCAATTCAGAATAAATTATATTTAGCTCAATAGACTTTTGACGAAAAATTACAACCTTGCGTCGAAATAACGTCATTTGTTCCAAAAACATTTATTTATTTACAATTATGTAGTTTAGAGCATTATCTGAGACGTTCCCAATTGCATTTAAATGTTTGTGTCCCAGATTATAATTTTCCACTATTAGCAAGGGTTTTTCTTTGTTTTTAAAAGTGTGTTAATTGTGCAGGAAATTTGGGTTACAATGACAATTAAGTACTTAGAAATAATGTACCTATTGTAAGTCGATTTAAAAGGTAGGTATACTGCCCTGTATTACTTTAGATATTGAGCCAAAAATAGCACACACTGAAAAAAATGTTTTGTTAAAATATAAACAAACTTTAGTGACTACCGAACTGTTTTCTAGCACAAATCAAATATTTTAGCTCTTTATAACCAAATCTTTGATTATGTGCTACAAAACAGTTCGTCAGTTTTTTCCTTTGATATCTACTATTTGCTTATTTGTACCATCTATCAAATACTCCACTATTTTTGATAAGTATACCTTTTTTTTTTTTGGGTGTGAATTCAGTTAATGAAATCACATGGAACTAAACAACTTTCCTTAAGTAACGAACATGGGTCGAAAAATGAGAAAATTTGTTGGATCTTCCATACAAAAGTCTTGATCAGCCGATAGATTTTCTATGGGACGAGTCGGGAGGACAGACAAAAATCCAAAAAGCGGAGATTTGTACCCAAGAGGCACGTAGGGCTCTATAGTAGTTCACATCTAGTGTAGATGTGAGTTTAAAGCGGTAATATACAGTTATTACAGTTCACACTTGAACTTTTAGCTACTAAAATCACTTAAAGCTGTATAATGTATGTATAAGAGTGTAAAAATTACCTTTTGTACAGCTGTTGGTCACTAAAACTACTTAAAGCTGTATAATGTATGTATAATAGTCCACAGAATACCTTTTGTACAGCTTTCGGTGTTATAGGAACTGTAGAATACGTTCTTAGTCAGCTTTCATTTTACTATCTGTATAAGAGCTGTATAGTGGGGGCCAAATATGTTAATTGCTGCATAAGGGACCACAATTACTGTGTTATATTGCTGCATTTTAAGAGAGTTAAGGTGAACTTTTATGCAGTCGAAAGTTTTAATGTTGTACACGCCTGTTGTGTTATAATGCTTTGCGCTGCATAATTTAACACTTTCGGTATTCTAATCAGCTTCTTTTATAAACTGCATAATAGCATTTTAATAGATCACATGGACACTTACAGTGTATCACGTGAACCATTATAGATCTATAGAAACTCCTATATCAGTTTAATGGTATTCATGAATCACCAATTAAACGGTTCATGCTGAATAATTAAGCACGCGTGAACTTTTGTGGCACGTTCTAGTTTAGAGGATTATAATTAAAAATCGAGTGGACCCGTACAGCAAAATTTAATAAAATTATTAGATAATCATGGAAACAGAAAGAAAGAACTGGTGGAGTCGGAAGGAAAATTTTATAAGAATATTCAAATATAATTTATTTGTTATTTATTTATTTCCTTTTTTGAGAACTTACAGCTAAACAACAGTCGGATTTTAAAAGACGAATTGATAGTTAGATGCTGACAACAAGTAATACGATCAAACATACAAGACATTAAACAACAATCAGATGCTACGACTTCAAAAATTGACACAAGTAGGTACAGCTGTTCCAAGTGTGACAGTAAATTTAAGTAGCGACGCTTCCGGACACGAGGATAATTTTTGAAAACCTTGACGATAATTAATTATAATGCGCAATTGAGCAGTGTCGAATGTGATAATTGCAGTTCCGATGAGAGTGAACCTGAAATGTATAACAATTATTGTTATAAACGTTTGGTCTTTCGTGCAAAAATAAGAAAATGGGCTGTGCAAAATAATATAGTCTTAAACCTCTAAATGAATTGGCACCTATTATATTAACGAATTGAATTTTTACTGTAATATTTATGTGGTGCGCTCTGCGGCACGTTACCAAAGAATATGTACTATTACTGGCACATACATAAAATATATTATTACCTACCAAGTTAAAAATTTTGGTTGCGGATCCCTAAAAATTGTAGATAAACTAAGAAATATGTAGCAATATAGCGTAGCAATTTTAGTTCTTTTAAACGGTTAAAGTGATAATGTGACCAATTAAAGATCAAGATAACAGCTTAGGACTGAATATGAGTTCACACAATCGACGTTACGCAGACATTATCTGTACAATGGTGCACATGTGAACCTCTATACAGCTAACAGCATTAATTTGGAGTTAAAGTGGTTCACAAGGCTGTATGAAATCGCCACCATTTTGAACTGGTATAACCTAAAATATAATCCGCTAAACTACAAATTTACTTTGATTTAATACACTGTAAAAAAAATAAATAAATAAATAAATATCTTGGACAGTGTCACACAAATTATCTAGTCACATTTAAAGTTCCTGAATCTAGCCTGGACTTGTATTATGATAACTAGACAACGATATAGGATACATATATAGATACAAACATCCATGACTCGGGTACAAATATTAATATTCGTCATACAAATATTTGTCCCTTACGGGATTCGAACCCGCGACCCCCGGCACAGCAGGCAGGTTCACTACAGACTGTGCTGTCGGGCCGTCAAAAAGGATTTTTAATACTTTTTTTCAAAATTCACGTAGAAATAAGTAACTGTAGTTTAATTTTATGTGACATAAACCCAAAAATATGAACATACTTTCATCGTCACTAGTTATTTGTTTAGTAATTTTCTGTTAAAACTGCATTATTTCTAGGGCGCGTGAAAATTTTAACACTATAAATGTACATACTTTGACAGTAAAATTGCATTACCATTAACTTTCACACAATTAACTAGTAAAATCACCACTTACCGGTTATAAAATCACTTTATGTTTTTCGGATCACTATCAACACTTTCTTCCATCTTTATAAAATACGACTTAATACGAGAGATTTATGAAATAGCTATAATTTGGAGAACATGTGTAATAATTTCTGTTTTATAGTGTCCATGTGAGCACTTCTAAATATTAAAGCTGTATTGTAGATCACATGTTACCTCCTGTAATGCTGCAGCCTGTATAAATAATCACATGGCATCCACTAAGTTGCTTTTATTCAGCTTTAACACCACGGTTACCATTTGTATTGCTGATATAACTCTACTATGCAGCTATTGTGCAGGCTTGTGAACTTAAAGCTGTATAATTTGTGCCCAAATTAGCTGTATATCTTCTGTAGAGCATGCTCTACAGAAGATATACAGCTTACTTGTGCAGCTTATAGTTCACACGTGTACATCTAGACTGCTGCTATACAGCTTCTGGTGCCACTTGGGTAGTCATAGACACCTATACACCAATAATTACCCTTTTCTTGTATATGTCTTCAATCTACAGACAAACAGTTTTATAAAAGTAACGATTTTTGAACAAAACAAATATCTCAGATGAAAAACTTTCAATTATTTTCTGTAAACAAATAATTAATTAATCATAAACAATAAGTAATCAATAATCATTCATGTCAACAGGAAAACCGCAAGAATCATTCTTATTCCCAACTAAATGATCCAGAAACTCAAGGATATTTTTACCTACTAAAAATAGACTATAATTAAAACCACTTAAGATATAATGTACAATGCACTCTTAATGCATTTATGACTTTTAGTTGCCCAATGCAATAAGCACGTGTAAGTTTCGTGGGGTCAACGAACTCGAGTTGCTCGCATTGCACTTTGACTTGTGTAATTGTTATTTTAACTGTTGCTATGGAGACGATTCTTTTATTTAAATGTACAATGCATATTTACATAGTTTCACGACCATTATTGACTTTTGAGGTGGTTAGAAAGTTAGTTTTAACTTTCATACTATAACTTAAGTTGCAGCAAAGCATATTATACTTACGCTAGCTTAAGGGTATATTACCGTTGGCGCCCTCCATAC
Organism: Agonopterix heracliana; assembly: GCA_963693445.1. Classification (NCBI taxonomy): domain Eukaryota; kingdom Metazoa; phylum Arthropoda; class Insecta; order Lepidoptera; family Depressariidae; genus Agonopterix; species Agonopterix heracliana. The sequence goes on from OY856334.1 coordinate 4,102,015, forward strand.
TAACGTAGTCTGGTCATATTTTCAATACTAACCAAAGGTCAATGACATTTTTCAGAAACGATCTAGAAACTAATCTTTATGTTTGTATGAAATCAGATTTTCGTTAAAGACTAGTTACAGTGCCTCAAAGATTTCCATACAAATCTTAAAAATTTCGCATCATATAACTTCTTCACAGTTAAAATTTTATTACACTTCTCCATTTACAACATTAAATTTTGAAATTTTTCAACCAGTTAATATGTAATAAAATGAAGTATGAAACAGTCATACAACTCATGCAATTGGTGGAATTAAATGGACTGGGTTCAAGGTTGGACATTTGCAAGAGACATTGACCTTCAGTTAGACTAGATAAATCCTAGAATTTAAAGTCTGGCTGTGAATTTTATCACACTAAGTTTTAATAGCGGGATCTAGCTAGGAAACAAAATATTTATTTAAAGATGTGTTTTGTATGGAACTTACGCCAACTTACATAAAACCAAAACCTTTAATCCTATTCCGGATGATCAAAAACTTTGCTACGAATACCGACTAGTTGAATGAATGAATGAAATGAATGAAATATTCTTTATTTACACCAAAAATAAATTACAATGCACAAAAGAAAATAAACTGACTGACTAACTAGTTTTTCAAGAGTAACAGTTTTCCTCACGCAAAAAAGGCGCCTAATGTCGTCGAGTTGCGGAAAATGAGCCCGCTCAACCAATACCAAATACCAACTAGTTTTTCAAGAGTAACAACTAACAAGGTATTGTCTATTTTGGCCCACAAAACCACTGCAAAGGTATTCCTCTCCCTAAGATGCCTGCCTGATACGACATCCATGGTAAGAAATGGGGCAGTATGTTCTAATGTTGTACAGTTCCTGCGGTGCTACAACTCTATGTGGGTCTTGCTTGGCCTCTTCAACGGCCTTCCATTTAGCTGTCTCTAGTCTCCCTTTTCAAAGATGTTTTCCTGTCTATACTCCTCACGATCTTCCTCCATAATCCTTCTATCACTTCCTGGGTCTTTCTGTGTGTCTTTTCTGTTACGGGGACCACTTGGAGATGGTTTTGACAATTCTCCATTCTTTCCAGGTCTGCCCATCGAATCCTTTGTGACTTGCAGGCCCTGACGATCGTTTCTTTATGAATAAACGCCTCCAGTTCGTGGTTCGTCATTATACAACATGTGTCATCGTCTTCTCGCATTGGTGCGAAGATTTTTCTTAAGATGTTCCTTTCTAAACAGTTTTTGCGTCAGTATTTAGGCGTCACATGCCTAGCTGGACATCAAGTACTGTCTAAATTATGCTCTGATATAAGCTAAACGGATATTACATTAATAGTCTGTAGGATTCAACTGTAGAGCAAATGCATCCTCGGATGAATCCTTTTTTTTCATTCTCTGGTAATGCATGCAATCCAGGTTACTTCACGATGTTTTCCTTCACCGCCGAGCTGGTGATAATGGTAAATACTATCGTACATAAATGTCTTAACCTAGAACTTAGAGGTACAGGCCAGGAATCGATCGCCGCCTCGTGATTGAGTTACCAGCTCTCTTCCGTATTGGGCTATCACCGCTCTTCACCATGCATGAGAAGTCCATACTCTACCACCCGGGTTCGACCATGCGTGTTGGTGGAGGAACTTGCCAATCGGTGTGTGAGATGGATGGAACGTATGGAATTTTAACGCATCGAACCACTTTTTAACAAAGGTGAAAGGCTACCTAAAGTATCAATGTGTTAACGTAAATTTTAGTGCAGCATAAATTTTACTCGAATAATTAAGGTTCAAATTAGCACGTTTCCGTCACGTACTTAGCGCCACACGTGCTGGGGTCAACGACCTGTGACGTAGTATGACGTCATCCGCTGTCACTTTTATTTTAGGGCGCGTTCCGGATTAGGCTGATGAATGACGTAGAGCTGCGTTCCTTTTTTTAAATTTTAGTTTTTTTTAAAGTTGATTATTCGTTTTCTGTCATTAACACATTCGTTACACGTTACATCTTATTCAAAATGAGTCTATAGCACGCATTTTAATTCGTTCGTTCGCGCGCAATCAAAAAGAGAGCTAAAGGCTCTATTCACGCTTCCATGCTACTGCCGCTAGTCCCATTATACGAGTATATGGAAACATAATGCAGTCTGGGCATCATTGTAAAGGGGTTGCCTATAATCAATACATATACAGGGTGAAATTGATATCATTAGCATCCTTTTAAACTAAGAGTCTACCCATCAAACTGAACAACTTTAACTATGGGAGCAAACCAATCAGAACACAAAAAATCTGCTGTCCCATACATTTGAGTCACGTAGGTAGCGGCGGCGAGTGCAGTTTAATGGGACGGCAGATCTTTTTTTTGCTCCGATTGTTTTGCTCCTATAGTAAAAGTTGTTCAGTTTGATTGGTAGGCTCTTAGTTTAAAAGGATGCTAATGATATCAATTTCACCGTGTAGATTGTCTCGTCATCGAATACTAAGTTCGCAGACCCATAATCATATGGTCAGGGGACACATTATCATGATATCAGCCGATGGATGTCCACTGCTGGACATAGGCCTCCCCCAAGGATCGCCACAACGACCGGTCTGCGCTGCCCTCATCCAACGCGTTCCCGCCGCGTTCAGGGGGCACGATGTGTCAAAATTGACGGCCGACCGGGACCTCAGAATAGCCCACAGAATATCTATTCGGTCCCTGGAAAGTTTGGGTCCTAATACTGAAATGTGGCTTTTATGAAGAAACTAAAATCACAGACTTTTCCCTCTGAGTACATAAAAGTGAGCATATGCTTGCCTATTTACCTTTTATAGCATTAAGCGTGCGTGACCCTAACACTTTTCTTTTAAAATGAATCAAGTTCTGTTCCTATGACATTTTAACTATGATTTAAGAATTGTCGTTAAAATTTGGATGGAGGGGACAATACCTTCTTTATATTTTTAAACAACGAAGCTTTTTTCTAATGTTAAAAATAGAAATATCGTAAGAGGTGACAAAGCCTTTTGTTTAGTCCATAGCGGCACCACTTCTGTAGACTTTGAACTCCATACATTTTTATTTCGTATGTTACTATGCTATAAACTCAGACTCGTCGGTTGTCAGTTCTTCGCGTAGATTTTCGCTTACGGTCATTATCTACGTTTCATCGGCAGATATGGCGGTTTTTTCCACTTTAGTCACTTGGGTGATAGACGTCACCTGGGTGATCATAGGCGACTCATTAGTGTACTATGATCACCTGACTAAAATTATCACCTTTGTGATTAAAGTCCACTCGATGTTCAGTCAGTTTTGGGTATCTCCAAATCACCAGTCCTTCGCATTTTACCAGCACGTTGACACTTCACGGACTTGAAAAAAAGATGGACGTAATGTGACACTAAAAAGATGTGAAGCATGCAAGGTCCTACATATTCGTTTGTTCTACAAGGGACCTACACTCACACAGATGCACTAGCTCTAGGCGCAGTAGGTCCTACAACCCGCCACCATTATGTACCGCGCGACACTGCACGCACACAAATATAAATGGGTGCTTCACTCGTGATTAGACGAGATTACGTCCATCTTTTTTTCAGGTTCGTGACTTAAATATGCCTATTTTCAGAGCTATCAACATATTCCTGATGTGATCTCTCAGAGAAACAATGAGCATAGCTCTTTTCTTTTCATGACAAGATTTATCTCTGAACGGAAAAATTGAAAATACTACGTGATGAAACCTTTTTTTATCATCAAAGTCAATGCCCAGTGATGTCACCTACCGTCACAATATAATAGTGACTAGTAAATATTACGTACCTATTACGATTTCGCGACATGATAACATATAGGTACGTATTTCATGACCGATTTCAGGTCATTGCCGTGCCGCGCCGATTTGTGAAACAGATAAGCTGGTATATTGATTTTGAGGTGCGGTTTTTTATCTATGTTTGTTTTTTAATACACTTACGTAAGCTCGCGATCGTATATTCCCTTAGGGGGTGGGCAGAAACTTTGATACAATTACCAAAGGTACCTTTTTGAGCGTTAGCTGAAAAACCTCGACGATCAAATCACCTGTAAATTCCAGGGGATTAAATGTTTGGACTTCCATCTATCAATACACGGTCCAATATAATATGCTGACACTTTTTTAAGGGGATGATCAGACCATCAAACTGAACAACTTTCTCTATGGGACTAACATAGTAATCGCAAAAAAAAACATGTCCCATACATGTGGCTCGAGTAGTTTTGCAGTTTGGTATGGAGCAGAAGATTTTTTTTTGCGTTTTCGATGTTGGTGGTGGTTGGTTGGTTATTTGACTCAGCATAATGGAAGTTGACGAATCGCCAGCATCTGCTGTTATTCTGTCATAGCCTGATGCTCAATCGATATTGACGACGACCGGGTTGGTGTAATGGTTACCACGCCGGACTGCCAAACCAGGGTCCTGGGTTCGAATCCCGGTTCGGTCATGGATGTTATATGTTCGTGCCGTTGTTGTATGGTTTCCATAATAGAAGCCTTTCGTGCTAGTTTGGGATCACAACAATGTATGTGCCTGTGAGCGTTATTTTTTTTTTTTTATTCAATAACTCTGAATCTGAATAGTCCGAATTTTATCCAGAAGTGCAAAAAATACCTACTACGTGGGGCCATATAGGTTCAGGCGAATATTTTCTATGATAAGATTGCTCAGCCCTCCGAAAAGTGCGTGCGTGTGCCGTATTTTCGATTAAAAAGAATTAATAAAAGTATTTTTTTTTTTAATTTTTTATGCTTTCACTAGATAAACTAATGGTGGATATGTGAGTGCGGTGCTACTTTTGAATGTCCCACGTCTTAATTCATATGCAGTAGGTTAATGCATTATTCGATCATGATTTGAAAAGTGTAAGATTAAAAAATGCATCTCTGAATCACGGACTTTAAAGAAATACGGACCGAATATTGCACTAAAAAGATGTGAAGCATGCAAGGTAATACAATCTCGTTTGTTCTACAAGGGACCTACACTCACACAGATGCACTAGCTCTAGGCGCAGGTCCGATAACCCGTCACCTTATGTACCGCGTGACAGCACGCGCACAAAAGAAATGGGTTCTTCACTCATGATTAGACGAGATTCCGTCTGGTTCTTCTTTTAAGTCTGTGCTCTGAATGTACGACTGCAAACTGAATAATAACGTATTTACCTATTTTACAAACTACTAAGTCTTCTCCATTACTTTAGTTATAATAAACTCTGTAACGCTTTTTAATCCAATCCACCTGATAAATTGCACAATAAAAAATGTCAAAGGACATAATTACAATACAATACTGATGTTGGTACCTATTAACGCATTGTTACGGGATCATCGACCCTATTACGTACGGCTGACGATATTTTATCCCACGCACAAACTAAATATATAATGTAAAATCGATGTAAACACAACTATAAAATACTTTGATTGAGTGTAGTTTTTGATGCCAATTTGAACCTTGAATTTAAACTATTGTGCGTCAAATACAAGGTGTTACAAAAATACAAATAAACATTTAAGGGGGTGGTTTAGACCATCAAACTGAACAACTTTCACTATGGGACCAATATCGAAATCGCGAAAAAAAAGATGTTCCATACTCTACAAATCGACTAGAGACTATAATAATGTATGGGATATCCGATTTTTTTTCGCGATTTCGTGGTTGTTGCCATAGAGAAAGTTGTTCAGTTTGACGGTCTGAACCTAAAGCCCCACTTGCGCCAACCTGGGTTAGCAATAAACTCTAGGTTAAGTTGATAACCCATGATTTTTTGTATAGAAAAACAACTGAAAGAGCTTTTTTATCCGGAGTTAATTGCTAACCCGTGGTTGGCGCAAGTGGGGCTAAGAGTTTTAAATATTTATTTTTATTTATGAAACACCTTGTACAAAGGTTTTTTAATTACATCCAGCTGAACGACTTTAACTAGGGACCGAGCAACGAAATCGCCAAAAAAGTGGGTTGTTCCATAGAAAAAGTATCAAATGCAAGTATCAATAACAGATTTTATTTTGGGATTTCAATGTTGGGGGGCTACCTGCTAGTTTTTGGGTAACTTTGTAACCATTTTATTCAGTAACTATGACACTTGTTGAGCTGAAAAATAAACTGAACCATCTACACGATATGAGAAGTGATGTGGTTTTTCTAGAAATCGATTTTAATTAATAAAACCGAAGAAAAGGGAATCTAATGTCACCCTTTTTTTCAGTTGTTACCACTCTTACATTTTTAATTGGAAGAAAATGAAAATTTACAATATTGTTCACAACACAATTTAGAATGATGTGGTTTTCTTACTTTTTCGAAATTTAGAAAAAAATCATGGAATTTTTCAAAGAAAACGGCTAAATTCTGACCAGAGCCACGCGCTCGTTCGCATCTATTAGTATGGAGAGTCGTGGTCCGGGGATGATATGCCTTAAAGTATAGCTCATTTAAGTATACACCATTTGTATCTACATGCATACATACATAAACTCAGGAATACAATCCGTTTAGGGGCGATTAGAATTTTGTTAAAATAACAACCATCTTTTAGTTGCAGCCACTTGTAGCATGGCTCTATTTTGGCGTTTTGAAGACAAAATCTGTATTAAGAATTTTTATTTAGTCGCCTTGTACGATACTCACAGGAAGGTTATATGGGATAAGTATTTGAATTTGTGCTTATTAATTAAAATAATTAAAAAAATAAATAGCAAATAGAATTGCTTCGTCTTCAGTAAAAAAACCAACATTTTTATTAAAACTCCAAACTCAAAACTTTTACCAACTTCCAAAATACGATTCCAAAACTATTTACTAAACAAAACTCTACCTTACACGCATCGGAATAGCTTTCGCATCTGAAGATTAGAGCTGAAACAATAAATTGGCGAAGTGTGAGTTTGTTCGGACAAGTTAGGTCGACGAACTGTGACGTAGACCGTTAGATTAAAATTCAAATTTGGAACTAGATGAAGTTAGGTTTGAGTTTGACCGTGCGTTCAACTTGTTACGTCATTTTGTGGGTGTGTTTCGTATTATGGTTCTGTTACCTAAGAGATAAGGTTACTTTTCCTATGTTTTTTTTGTGCGAATTTCGACTAGATGAGTTTCATGTAAATTCTTAGCAAATTTTAGTCCAAATTTATGTTCATGATCAATATAAATAAAGCCACTTATTTAAATCTGCCTTTAAAAAATTTACTAATATGTACTTCTTACTAGAAGTAGCAGTACAAACAAATGTAATGCGCCACATGCGGGCAAAAGGAGCGTGGGCGAGTGAAAAAGATAGCGACAGCGATTAACTGAAGTATACAGGGACATAGACAAAAAGGGATCTGGCAACCCTAGACCATAGACAAAAAGGAATCAGGTGGCCCTAGACCATAGACAAAAGGAATCTGGCGATCCTAGACCATAGACAAAAAAAAACTGGTGACCCTAGACCATAGACAAAAAGGGATGTGGTGACCCTAGATCATAGACAAAATGGAATCTGGCGACCCTAGACCATAGAAAAGAGGAAGCTGGCGACCCTATACCATAGCCAAAGAAGAATCTGGGGATTGCAGAGCTAGTCATTCTGGTAAATAGTCTAGAGAGGGAAATGCTGCCTGCCTGGCCCTTTTTAAATATGTCACCGATTTGGTCAGCGTACGTACGTCTAGGCCATCCTCTTCCAACATTTCCACTTAAATTGTCTTTTGAAGCATTCAGTGGTAGCAATGCTCACTTTTAACATTTTGAAGGTTTCGAAAAGTGTTTAGACTCTGAAATGTCAACTGGTGACATTCAACTTTCGTCCACTAAACACTGCATCATGCAAACATGATCCCCTAGTCGCTTTGCACGTCCCTATTTCAAGCCGGAATAATGTTGTTCCCAAGGCTATTCCCTTACATAACGGGCTACACAAATTAAATGTATAAAACGTGATACAATTTTGAACGCACCCGAGTTTGAAATTCGAATGCTTCGAAGTTCGTCGACTTGTGACGTAACGAACAGCTGACCGAGTTGCTTCCTCTTTGATAAATCGATTCAGAACAAGACGCGTAGTTTTTTTTTAACGCAGGATTTTGTTTTTTTAAAAGCAAAATTAATGTTTTTTCTCCGCTCCGGACGGAAAGCGTCAATTCTCGTCCCGCTGCGCTAAACGGAGTTGTCGCTTTCCACCTCCGTCGAGGAGAAAAATAGTATACTAACCTCGGACAGTAAATAAGAAAGCCTCAGATCACATGTTTGTTGACCTCGTCGATTTTAGTCCAACAATGTAGGTAGAGCTCTTTGATAAAGTATATGTCAAGATTGACAGTCGAAGATACGAAAGCTTCGAAAAAAATTGGAACCAGTACTGGTTCCTAAACCATATACATATACACGCACACATACATAATTTGTATGGCGCCTCACGCACACCAACCTATGAAACTTAGCCCCTTTTGTTTTATACGGGATATTAGTGAGGCTCATTCTAGACATATACTTTTTCAAAGGTAGAGCTATTTAAACAAATTTAATATTTCACTTAATTAAAATTAGTTTTGCTGACTCTACAATAAAAGGATATTGCTAAACAACCTGACAATGCTGTTTCGTAAACACGAACGTACGGTCATCAAAATAATTGCCAATTGTTCTATACTTTGTCTTTTTGGTTAACAATCACTTTTTAGATTTGTTGCAATTTACAAATAGATTTGTTACATTGCAGGATATGTTTCCTTTTTAATTATTACAAAATTACCTTTTTGTTTTTGCTGCTCAGGAGTTGCATCAAAAAACGAAATCATGAAGTAAGATTTTTGAAAGTCAAATCAGCAGTAGAAAGATACTTTTCTCCACAGAAATTTTGACATTTTCAGCTGCTGAGCTCAGCGAATGAGTTTCAAAAATCGCACTCCAGTTCCTTTTCATACAGCATGATTTGAACAGCATAAAAGATTTTTGTACAATACTTTTTGAACGTGGTGAATGTGGTGTTGCTCCTCAGACTATGGCCCATCTTGTATCCTGGCTTTCCTGCCCAGAGCTCATATGGATGCTGCCGTATAATGCTATCCGTGTGGCAAAATACTGGACTGGAAAAAATTTATAACTTGCCATCGGCTCGATAGAAGAAGTACACACGAAGACAAATCAGGTTACGCACCCTATATACCCATAACTACACTACGTACCAAACACAAAATAGTGCGGTAGCAGCTTGCCGTGAGACGAAACAACAACAACATACCGCACCTTCTCGCACGATTCGCAGCGTCCAAACAGGGTAGCCTGAGCAGTCGTCGTGTGTACATCACAAGCACAATAAAAACTTTCCTTTAGCGCAGTATTTACTATTATTAAGGTGTAAATATAATGATTAATAAATAAGAAATGAGTTCACTAGAACAAGTTGTTCCTGTCAAAACGATTCCCTAATCGATTACCTATCTTACACGTGTAAAACTTAATGTTTCATGTCGTTAAAATCGTATCAAATTGGTAGGCTATTAGTTTGTCGACTATGAATTGACACAGACAGGATTTAATAAGAATTGTTTACTGGCGTTCTTAGAAATTTTTTCACTAAACAGCAGCGAACACCAGCTGTTTATAACTGCATGCAATGGGGGGAACACTGCACCAGTGACTACGAAGCGCCCTGATTTAGCTCAACTAATGAAAGAACTTTAGCAACTGGCCTTAGGACACCCAGAAGGGGTTCGGATTTCGGCATATAGGTGGCATAGGCGTAGCTGGGACTACGCGGCAGAGATAGGGAATTGGTGAGACACGCGCTGTACAGGAGTGCGATTTTTGAATTTCATTCGGTGAGCTCAGCAGTTGAAAATGTCAAAATTACTATGGAGATACGAATCTTTCTACTGCTGAGTTGACTTTCAAAAATCGCTCTCCTGTAGTATTATTTTTGAAAGTCAACTAAGCAGTAGAAAGATGCATATCTCCATAGTTATTTTGACATATTCAACTGCTGATCGAGCTCACCGAATGAGATTCAAAAATCGCATCCCAGGTATCGGATAACACTACGCTACGAGCTCATGACGTGGTGTTCGAATTTCACCGAACAAGCAACGCCTGTGGTCGAACCCCGAGGAAACGAGAAAGATTGGTGTATGCCAAAATGAGCGTGTATGTAGTCCAGTAAAAATACGGGTCGAAAGGAAATAATTTATAATAAGCAATTTTTTTTGCTAGATCGTTTATACAAATGATATTAAGATACTTTATAAACGAATCCTAGTAAATTTCGTATTTTTTAGTTTTTAGTACTAAAATGTAAATTTTTTATTTATAGTGTCAGATAGCTTTCTTTTTTTATTTTGATTGTTTGTTTTAGGGTATGAGTTTACATACACTGTGTAAATTTTGTCCTAAAATTGAGTTTTTCGTAATTTCTACTTATTTAAAAACAAAGGTTCCGTGGTGATTTATCGTTGGATTTACTTCTAATATAAAAGAATACAAATGTATTTAACCAATGACGTAAAAAAATTGTATATACTATTTTTTTCCAATTTTACATGTTTTTTTTTATTTTGTTTAATTATTTAAGAAAATTTTTAGGAGGATTTTCAATCTAAACGATAACAAGAATTATAATCTAAAATATAAAACAAAAAAACCTGCTATTATAAATTATTTACATTCGCCATACAAGCGGGTGTAACTTTACTGGAGTAATGACGTCAAAGTCAAAGTCAAAATTTTTATTCAAAATAATATCACATAGATAACTTTTTGACGTCATTTTTGATTCTACCACCGCTTCGGAAGGTGTTCCGTTGTAGAGAAGATGCGGCCAGAAACTCTACAACACACTTCTTTTAAACAAAACAAAATATACAAAGTACAAATATTGAATTACATAGTGTAACATTGTCAAGACCAGACATTTTGGTCATTCAAATAATCATCGAGTTTATAGTAACCTTTTTTACAGAGGACTTGTTTAACATGGGATTTAAACTTTTTGTCTGGCAAGTTTAGAATATCCTCTGGTATCTTATTATAATAGCGTATACAGGATTTCTCGGATTTCTCGTTATGTTGCTTTTGTCGTATTCATGTATGAATGTATACCGGCTGACTGTTTAAGTGGTATTTCAACTCGAATGATTCCGTGCTTCAGAAGGCACGTTAATCAGCTGGTCTTGGATAGTGCAGTTAGTGGCAGAGTCTGTTAAACTACGTTAGAGCTCAAGGTGGCTTGAAATTACTTTTGATAGAACGTTGACCATTTGCCAATTCGCATTGGACCGACCCGCCCTTATTTATGAAGGGGTGTTTTTGTGGTGGGGTCCTACACTCTCCGTGGGAAAAAAGGTGTGGTCTTTTCGTGATCGGAAACCGCCCAGTATTTTCACGATTGTCAAAATAATATATCTGTTCTCTTTGACACCGATCATTCAAAGAATTTTGCAGATATTGACAAAATTCGACAAAACTCGACCGTTTCCGAAGCTTGGTCTTCAAATGAACAGTACTATACAGTAGCAAATGATAATTGAGAGCTGTCAACTATAAATACCGGCATAGCGTACAAAAATCCCGTTCCGAAGCGCCATCTGTGTGGTAGTAGCATTTATTATAAATTTTGTAGGGTTGTCAGTTCCTCTAAAATATATTAATTTAAATTTTTCCGCGATTTTGTCTGCTCCGTCTCCCGTTATCTTAGGTTCTTTTATTCTAAACTAGCGACCCGCCTCGCTTCGCCCAGGTTGGAATGTAAATTTTGATTTTTCCCTTCCGGACGGCAAACGTCAATTTTCGTCCCGCGCTGCTGCGCTAAACGTGAGATCTTACACCTTTCTTACTTTCCTGCCCTCGGTGTGTCATCTACTATACCTACAGGGTGAAATGAATATTATTATATCCTTTTAAACGAAGAGTTTACCCATCAAACTGAACAACTTTTACTATGGGAGCAAACCGATCGGAGCAAATAAAATCTGCTGTTGCATACATTTGAGTCGAGTAGGCACTGCAGTTTAGTATGGAACAGCTGATTTCTTGTAGCTCCGATCGGTTTGTTCCCATAGTAAACGTTTTTCAGTGTGATGAGTAGACTCTTAGTTTAAAAAGATGCTAATGATATTAATTTCACCCTGTATACATATAAACTTTCCGATGACATGAGTTATGACATGACGTTGCGTGGTTTAGAAGGGCTAAGTGGAGATGGAGAAACAGAAATGACGAGGATAGTCACGGATATCAACTTTGTTTCATACTATTTAGAGAAGAGAAGAGATGTTTATCTTCATTTATCAACATTGTTATGGTACCTACCTAATTCTAGATTTTTGAAATTTCATCTGAAATTAGAATTTATGCGACATTCCGAGATATCTATCTCCTTTCAAAACAACTCTGTAAAAACATCAAATTCAATGACGTCACAGTTAGGACAGCCCTAAACTACTCATGTAGTAGTCATCCAGCTCATTCACTAAAACAAGTAACCCAGCATAACTCTTAAGGCGACGTCATAAGGACGAAAGTATCCTGGCTCACGGGACTTCGTGTACAAACGCACACATTGGTGTGGGAGTCACTGACCGCGATCCGACCTTGCCTCTGAGTCGTTGACCTGGGACCGAAAAAGGCGGGAGAATTCGAAATACGTTATCTTTTGTTTTGATGTTTAATTGTTTTTGATAGGGTGCAATTAGGGTTTTTGTGGTTTTTAATCGGTTTATTTTTAGTTGGTTTTAGAAATTGTTGGGTCAGTTTTTCGTGACAAACTTTTGTTGATTATAAGTTTATAGCTTGGCCATAAAGTCCTGAACGTGGTGACAGGTGGAACTAAAATTTGAGTATGGTGGTGTTGCTAGGTTATGCGTGATTTTGACGTTCTTGCGTGGAGGCAGCGCCCTCATTTAATTTCTATTCTTTTTGGTCAAGCTGTAGGCTTTGGTATGAAAACGAATAGGCTTTTCTATTTTAATAACCGATGTTTTTTTTATATCTAAAATTGTTTTGACTAATCAAATACAGGGTGTAATCTAAGTGACAGCCTGGAAAATACTGAAACGGTGAATTCAAAGAGAATTGAATCACTGGTGAATTCAGACCAAACAACTGAAAAACGTTCACTATGGAGCCACCCTCAAGAAACGCGAAAAAAAATCTGCTGCTCCATACAAAACAGCTGTACCTACTCTACTCAAATGAATCTAGAATTTTAACTTATTCTATTAATCGATGTAATGGAATCTGGACAAATATTCTACGATGATTTTTTCCGATCTCCAATAGATTATTGTAAGAATATATTTTTCTGCATTTAAATTAGAATCGATCATAAATGAAAGAACTCTTTTAGAATCTTGAAAATTATAGCAAATTTTTATTTGAACTGAATTACCTACGACGAAACGCAATACTAAGCCCAAAGTTGCCCAAAGTGCCCTTAGATATTCGTTTACGAGGGCACTTTTGGTTGTGCTGTTTTTTGGACGTTGCTTGTGTATGTGTGCATACATTTGTACCAAAATGATCGAACGCATGTTCGCAATATTGTTCCACATGTTTTAGGAAACCATCGTGAGGAAACTTGCATGCTTTAATTTCGAGGCATGTATTGTACCCACTGTCCATTATAATACGGGCTCACCCCCGTCACACTGGACAGAGTTTCGGTACTACTGGTGAAACGTGGATGTTCTGAGGTTTCAGAATATATCTGACTACTGAATATAGTCGTGAGCATACAGGGTCCAACTTAATATGCTGACACTTTTTTAAGGGGATGATCAGACCATCAAACTGAACAACTTTCTCTATGGGACCAACACCAAAATCGCGAAAAGAAAATCAGATGCTCCATACAAAACTGCAAACCTACTCGAGCAAAATGTATGGGACAGCTGATTTTTTTTTCGCGATTTCGATGTTGGTGCCATAGAGAAAGTTGTTCAGTTTGATGGTCTAATCATTCCCTTAAAAAAGCGTCAGCATATTAAGAAGGACCCTATATGCTATGCTATGCTATATTTTTTAGGAAAAAATTCTGAAAATTGTTCAACTGTGCTCATTTCACACCTCTAACCATATTTTCTCTCGTTGTTTCAGCTCAAATCGAGATAATACCATGCAAGGTGTGCGGAGACAAATCGTCAGGGGTGCACTACGGGGTGATAACCTGCGAGGGGTGCAAGGGGTTCTTCAGGCGTTCCCAGAGTACAGGTCGGCTTCTATTCATTCGGTTATATAGTTTATTAACATTTATTTTTCAGTGCTAAACTACCAAAGACCACGCAAAAGGCATGAACTCTTTAAATAATTATCAGATGTCAATCATTTTTAAAAGAATTAATCATCATTACGATCACAATCATCATTATCACAATAATCAAAATTTATTATGATATGATTAATAATCTCAGATGGATCTTGACAATGACAAGCAACGAACCTAAACATTCCCAATGCTTTCAGTTGATGATGATAATGATGATGGTTGAGATAATATAACACTTAGTTTAGCTTCATAATTTTAATAGTATGACCAGGGTCAATATTATAAAAATTACCCCAATCGTAATCATTAATTATGATATGAAGATTATCACTAATAATCATAATCCTGAATTCTGATAACACTCATCATCCATCAGCAACAAAAAATGTCTCAATTACATAGTCAATCACCCTGATAATCATCAGAATAATAATCCAAATCGTCATAATAAATGTTCTCAATAACACACCCAATCACCCTGATAATAATCATAAATTTCACAATAAATTATGTTCTCATTGATCCACCTAAATACCGTGATAATCATAATCATCATCATAATTATCAGCCAATGGATAAAGGCGTCCCCGAAGAATCGCCAAATGATCGCCGATGCCGGTCATCATAAATTGGTCTTATATTACACAGTCTATCACCTTGATAATAATCAAAATGATAATCATAATAATAAACGTTATAAATAACACAGCTAATTAACCTGATAATCATCAGAATTATAACGGTAATTAATAATAACATTTATTATACTCAATAACACAGCCCTGATAATAATCAGAATGATAATAATAATAAATGTTCTCAATAACACAGCGAATGTTTTCAGTGGTGAACTACCAATGCCCGCGCAACAAGGCCTGCGTGGTCGACAGGGTCAACAGGAACAGATGTCAGTATTGCAGGCTCCAGAAATGCCTCAAGCTTGGGATGAGCCGTGATGGTAAGTTCATAATTTTTTATTGTATCTATTACCCTTTAATAGTCAAAGATCCCGTAAAAAGTTTTGAACACCCACATGTTTAGGCAATGATACATAATATACCAGTATTTATTTCATTTTCGAAACTGACAAGTACGGAATAGCTCAGGGGGCGATTACTGCTTATGCGGGGGGGACCACACCAGTAACTGCGAAGCGCACTCGTAGGTCAACTGAACCAATGATAGGACTAAAGTAACCTGCCCGTGGGCAACCACAAGGGGTACGACCTCAGCATTGGGCGTTGCTGGATATTCTGAATATTCTTTAATTATAATATCTCTGACTACCCCCTCTGGGTATATAGTTGTGTGTGAGCATGTACTAAGTCTCCTGATAATAGATATTCCCACTTGATATATTATTTACACCATCCTGAACAATTTAAATTCTCCGATCATCATAGCGAGATAAATAGTTACATGATATACTTACCAACCAACCAGTATTTAGGTCTAGTTTTTTAAAAGGTTTCATCAAAATCGACTAGATCTGTAGTTTTTGCGTGATGCTCAAACAAACAGGCAAAAAATTATTAAATCGGTAACACCTAAACATATCTTAATAATAACCTTTTTTTGTAGGTACTTGTTTAATTATTGTACATTATAGTGTAGAAAAGATAGTCGTGTTGTAACAAGGTTTTTGACCACGCCAAAAGCGTACAGTCGTGTATATAGTTTGCGTAAGATTATAAAATCTCATAACATTTCCTTGTTCAGAACACGTGGGACCAGGAAGTAGGGTCAACGTACTGATATCACCCACTGATAACGCTATGTGTTTATACAACCACTGCTTAGTTGTAGTCTGGAAGCGTGTTGTGGGTTAAAAATACATTTTTCACCTCACAAGCTCGGAAAGATTCTGTTTATCATTCGAAATCGGAGTGCAAAAGTGCATTTTATCCGCTAGCGTGGAAAGAGTTTTTGAAATTCGAGTTTGTCTTTTCAATATTTTTCTATACCGCCAATCCACTGAAAATGCTTTATTACTATTTCATGTCACTGGTCAGCACGAAAAAAAACTTTTTAAAATGTTCTTTTTAGCAATTCACTTTTTTTTTCTCGCTGTTGTGAGGTGAAAAGTTGTGTGTTTCGCTCGGCTGCAAAGTTATTCTGCGTCTCGTACCTTTGAAACCTTCGCTAAGCTCAGGATTCTATTATTTGAATTTCAATTGATTTCAATCCTAGAATCCTTCGCTTGCTCAGGTTTCAATACAAGTACTCGCGTCAAAAAGCAACTTTGCAGCCTAGCATAACAAATAACTATTATTTCGTACACAGAGAAATATATAACTTTCACAGGCACACAGGATCCTTCTTTATGCTGACACTTTTTAAGTGGATGATCAGACCATCAAACTGAACAACTTTCTCTATAGGACCCTTAGATCAAAGTACCTAAAATTAAAGGATAAGGGCTTACGCGAACATTTCAAACCAGAAAAATGAGGCAAAACAAATGAATGGTATACTTACTTCAAATTTGTATGCAACTGCCCTAGATTTGACAGATAATGGCGCTAGTTTGTATGGGCCAAGTGCACCAGTAGTGTGCTTCAACTTAACGCGCTTTAGGCTTATCCATTAATTTTACAAGATGGGATCAACAACGAAAACGCGAAAAATAAAACGTCTCATATGGCTCGAGTAGGTTTGCAGTTTAGTATGGAACGGCAGATTTTTTTTTCGTGATTTAGATTGTGGTTCCATAGAGAAAGTGGTTCAGTTTGACGGTCTAATCATCCCAATAAAAAAAATTCTGCAATTATTAAGAATGACCCAATATACGCTCATACACCTTACTTGAGGGTAGCCTTGGATGAAAGCCATTCGCCTATAAAATTACTGCTTAGGAAACCATATCCCTTAGTCGCCTCGTATGACACCCATGGGAAGAAATAGGGTGGTCTATTTCTAAGCCAAACTGATAAAATCACGCTTATTCAAGCGTAGGGCTGAAGTTAACTAAAAAATGTATTTTGTAGTTGTAGCAATGTTTGTGACCACCCTGTAAAGGAATATAGTCGTGAACATATGTATGTATGTTATTGTGTAATAGACTGAAGCAAAAAAATGATCGGGCATTTAACAAAAAACCTTAATAAGTGACTGCGACACGAGCAAGACATCGTCGATGCGTTCATACTTCACATTGCGCAATACCACGTAACCGATAGTGATGGGTTGTGATTTTAATTATCGATATCGATGAATTGCAATGAACAATAGTAGCAACTAACTTGTTACGACTTTAATCAGTGTTACCTATAACTAAAAACTTATTTGTATCAAAGGTGACCATGCTAAAGCACTATTGTTGGTAAACTCAAAATAAACTCAAAATAATTGATTCAATATAGGAAATTTATAGCCTTCATATTAAACGTCAAATCGTAGCGAAGTTCCTGCCCTGAAATCGAATTAGATCGTTACTTAAAGTTTGTTTGAGTTTACAACAGTGACCCAATCTTGTTTTAAAATCGTCCATCGAAAAGCAAAAACAAAACATGTTATTTTTTTAAAGAAAAAGACATCTTCATGTGACCTACAATTCATTTCCTAAACGATTATAAATAACGTTGCCATTAGTTGATGTCAGATTTAGGCAGTTGAGATAAATTTTACGCCAATTTTTCACTAAATTCTTAATCTTTATGTCAACACAAAATGTAAGCCAATTAATCATTTGCATCTTTTTTTAGTTCAAACATTAATCTTTTAGGATTTAATGAAGATGTTGCCGTCTTTCCTATACTAAAATGTGTGTTTTTAATGTAACTTTTTGAAAAGACGACGTAGAATTTCAAGACACTATCTGAAGTTAAACTTTGAGAAAATATTTTAAACACATACAAACTCACAACCACAATCTTATTCGGGGTAGCCAGGCGAGGCGACTAATACAATTATCTTTTCAAACATGCAATTGTAGAAAGGCTTTTGCATATTGAAAGTTTCAGGATAAAACACTGACATATACTCTAGCGATAGACAAGCTCGTTGAAACAAACAACATGTCACACAAAATAACACAAAAAGACACATTGCGGTCTGTCATTGCCATAGTGACGAAGTGAACTCGGGAACATCAATCAGGTGCGGGCACCGCATTCAAGTGGAACATGTTGCTTCTATGAAAGGGCCTGTCTATCGCTAGAGAGTAAGTGAATTGGACAGAATGACATATGAAGTAACACGTAGTACTTGGCACGTGTACGTAACCAATCTTTTGCTACAAAAACACTGCATATCTCTTAGTCGCCACATACGACACCCATAAGAAGAAATATAGTAGTCAATTCTGAGCCGAACCCCGTTAGAACAGATTTACAACAAGATCGATTGAAAATACGTAAATTAATCAATAATTTCGATAGGTATCGATAAACTGCAACTACATCACTA
This sequence comes from Agonopterix heracliana, assembly GCA_963693445.1. Lineage (NCBI taxonomy): Eukaryota > Metazoa > Arthropoda > Insecta > Lepidoptera > Depressariidae > Agonopterix > Agonopterix heracliana. The sequence continues at coordinate 4,120,696 of OY856334.1, forward strand.
CCGATTGTGCAACATAGGAGGCGTGAAGCGTATCGCAAATAATACACGTTTACTTGCACGTAACTAAACGTACATACAGACACACTTATTATACCAACTATTACGTACGAGGTTTATGTAAGGAGCATAACTGAAATTCAGTCAACGGTTCACTTGTGACCTAGTTGGGTTTTTACCCTACTACACATTCCCACTATAACTCCTAAAGTGCTATTATATTTTTGAATCTCACACTTTCAAAATCATGATTCTGCTGTCATTATATTTGAGTCGAGTCGGTACTGCAGTTTTTAATAAAAATGAGATTTTTTTCGGGATTTCGAAGTCGGTTACATAGTGAACGATTTTTAATTATTTCATTTTATTTTATTATTCTTTTAGGAAGATTTTTAGCATATCTAGCAATGTAGGTAAGTTGTTCAGTATGATTAGTCTTAACCACCTCTTTTAAACCTATTTTATGACTAGGGTGTTTTTTACACCCCGTATACAGGTAAAGTCACTAGCTAAAGCTATATTGTGAGTAAACTTTTTCATATGAATTTGTCCACGTGTAAATAGTTGAAACAAAATGTATTTTCTATGCAATGTAGGACATGAACTAATGCTACGCCAAATACCATTAAAATAGGTCAAGCAATTTAATCAAAGTACGCACATACTTCCTGATTGGAGGTATACATGCCTTGGCCGCAAGAAATAGCTTTTAATGATAAGGCGGCCTTTTTTCTTAAACACCTTTTTGTAATTTCTATTTTATACAGGATGTTAGCACTGCTGCCCGCTGGACAGACGACCTAAAAAAAGTAGCGGGGAGCGACTGGATGAGGAAGGCCGAGGACAGAGTTTTGTGGCGCGCCTTGGGAGAGGCCTATGTCCAGCAGTGGACGATGATAGGCTGATGATGATGATGATGATGACAGGATGTTAGGGTTAACAGTTGCATTACTTCAAGGGGTGTTAAACTCTTGATACTGAACAATATTCCCTAAGAAACCTATAGGAAATGCACAATTTTTTTTGGGCTTATCATACAAACGTTCGATCAGCTGATTGCATTTACATAGTATGGAAATTAAAAAAAAAGTTTACCCTAACACCCTGTATAGGGTGTTAAATATTTTATGGAATGCTTCAGACTATCAATCTGAGGGCTTACCATGAGTTTTACCCGTACTTTACTACTTTAGTTACGTCGCCAATTCGTATGACAGAAATTAGTTCTCAACGTAACCACTAGGAGCGCTGTACGAAATTCAATACAAAATTGGTGACGTAACTACAGTAGTAAAGTATGGTGAAAACTCATGGTAGACCTACTGGATACTTATAATAGGGACCCACGAAAAAAAAAATCGCTGTTTCATACATTTTGGTAGAATAGCTATTGACATTTTCTATGGAATAGCTGATGTTTTTTTCACGATTTAGATGTTGGCTCCTTACCGAAAGTTGTTCAGTTTTATGGTCTGAATAAAATTATCGTTCGAAAATAATTTAACGCATTTAATTCTACACCCTGTAGGTGTATCACATCTTACCAAATAGCCAAGATACATAATCACTTCAAAAAAATAGTTACATACAATAATATGCTCACGGCTATGTCCAACACTGGGGTAGACAGAGACACTAGATCGCGATTCTGACACACATCTCTCGCATATCTTCAAACATGCTCGTCGGTTCCGGTTACATTTTACTTTGGTACTAGCCTCTGAATAATAGTTGATTGAGAATGGGATAACAATTTATGTACCTACCTAGCTATTCATATTCATCATCAGCTTTTATCCAGCTATTGCTATCCAGCAGGGTATAAATAAACCTCTCCATTATTACACTTTTTCCTGTCTTGTGCTGGCTGCCGGACGACCCACCTAGATGTGTAATAAATAATAATAACGTTACATTTCCGAACCAGAACATTTATTGTTGTCGCTTAAGATGTTACAATTTGAATGTAACACAGAGATAGAAATTATCTTAAGCGACAATTCCTAAAAACGTCACACAAATGTAAAATTATGTCAAAAGGCAGTATAGATAGTTACTGTCTAAAATCTTTTAAAATCGAACAATAAAAAAACTACAATGGTAAAAATTTATGTACTTCCTATGTACAAAGTAAATGTGAATTATTACAATTACTATTTGTTAAAATAAATAGAAGAGTGCTTTGTTTCAACTTATTTTTCAAACAAAACCTATTGTTTTAACTGGGACACTAAACTATAGTAAACTGGTCCCAAAAAACCACCTATCCACACAAGAAAACCACTAAAACTAGACGATAGGTTCAACAAACTTAAAAACAAAGAAAACTTTGTAAAACCGAAAAAAAATTATTACCCGAAAACATGGGACGAAATGCAAAAGGCTTCGATGCTCAAACGCGTTAGTACAAAACGTGTATCAATACAAACTGGCCGGCTTATAACGGGAGCTACGTCTCAGTACGTCATACGTATTTATACGTAGATGCGAGCGTCAGAGGTTGTTTCAGTTCGTTGTGCCAGTAGGCAGTATGCCAATAACCGCTGTCTACGCACTCATACAAAACTTCGCACACTTACAAACCGCGCGCACTCATACTGCGCACACTTTGATTCCTGCGAGTGTGCGTCTGCACACCAATAAATGCGTTGGGTAAGAAGGTGTCATTGAGTAATTATAAATTACATTGTATTGTGATGGTTTAGTGCTTTTTTTTGTGGGAATATTAGTATGGGATGGGAATGATGTGCAGTTATGTAAGTTTGGAGGTTACAGCGCTCGTAGCGGTGGGTAGGGGTACTAATTTTTTTTGCGATTTACGTAGTCAGATAAACATTGGTTTATAAATATGATAATTTTGGTATTATACTGTAATGATAAGATAGTAATTTACGTTTTCGAATTAGAAACTGAAAAGATTTAACAAAACATTTTTTTCAATGTTGGTTACAGTTTTCTGTCTAAATAATTAGGTAACTACTTACTTAATAATTCGAAATGTAAATGCATGGGACCGTAAAGTACCTTTTTTTACCGTAAAATATTAATTGTTTTAAGCGCCATAAAAACACCAAGAAACATTACATTTCATTTCACCCCAACTAATTTGATCCAAATGCCAAATCTTTTAATTCCAGCGGAACCGATATATTCAGCTGGAATTAAAAGAATACTGAACAGCCAACAACAAAAACAACCAGCTTGACCCAAATTATTTCACCTAAACCTTTCTAGCCCAGCGGAACATGCCACCCCAACTTATCTGACCCCAACTTATCTGACCCCAACCATATTACAGTGAAACTTGTTCAATAAATGTGACCCATATTCCTTCTATTTCAGCGACAGAACATTTCACTCCAACTTATCTGACCCAACCCTTTCTATTGCACATATCACCCCAACTAATTTGACCCATTAATTCTATTCCAGCGGTGAAATTCGGCCGTATGTCGAAGAAACAGCGGGAGAAGGTTGAAGACGAGGTCAGGTTCCACCGTGCCCAGCAGAGGGTAGCGGCTGATGCTGCTCCGGACTCAGTGTATGACGCCCAGCAGCAGACACCGAGCTCAAGTGACCAGTACCATGGACATTATAATGGGTAAGTTGTTTCTGGATAATTTTGTAGACGCAGAAACGCGCGGGGTGATGTCATTAAGTTTGATTTGCCATCGTGGTTAACAGATTTGATCCAGCATTAGTCTGGCTGACTGCCCAGGGTGTGTCTGACGTATCGGGGGTACTCTTCGACCTTATCTTGTTGTGGGGGCTGGCAAGCCAGCAACACTTCGACCTAGTGGGATTTTTTGTGTCTCTTAGACCTTATTATAACTATGGACGTGATACGCGTGTAAGTCTATTAACTGCCACTTTTTGCGGGGGATGAGGTAAAATCCGCAACTTTGGATTCCATTACTTTAAATTCTAATTTTGATTGATAAAAATAGTCTCGTGAGAACACCAAACGAGTTTTTTTTAAAGTATTGTTCGGCAATTATAGGCTGTCTTGTTTAGAGATAGGGTACGAAATTAGTCATGGTCAATGAGGAGTTTTCTGACAGCTAGTCAAACGTAGTTCAACACACTGGCGATAGATGGCGTTGACCAGAGAGGGGACCGAGAAGAAAATTTTAGGCTAAAAAGTAAACAAAAATGCATGTCACTGAGTCAGACGCATCCGTTGACGAATTATATGTTCATATTGTGCTGCTTACTTTAAAACACGAATTATTACTATTTTATTTATTAGTATTTTATTATCTGCAAGGTCGCTCGCCCCTGTCTCGTCAATGCCATCTATCGAGCCACTAGGAACTACTTTTTCTTTTTTAATGGCTTTCTGAAAATCTTACTTAAATTTAGCTTAGCTTGAGAAATATTTAACTAAAAAACATGATTTTTAAAATTTATTTTCTAAAGCACCGGCCCGCTTTTTCTTTGTGCTAATTTCGTCCAACCTTAAGTTGTCTGGAAGAAATCGGGTTTCAGCTATAATACCGCCTTATTGCCTTGTAGATTTGCATATATTTTTTTTGTATTGGTACTGTATCTGCGTATTTGTTGTGTATATTTCCTTATTATTGACATAGGGCAATTTGGGTTAATTGAATCTATGGGTCAATTGCACTTATGGCTTAGGCGATTCCGCCAGTTCTCTAATTATTACCACCTTCTTTAGATGAGTATATTATTATAACATATCTATTGGTTATAAAAAGAACTAAATTGGTTTTAAAATCCGCTAGAAACAATTACCCCATAGACACAAATACCCCAATCGTCCTAAATAGTTGAATGTAACGCCATCTATTGTCGATTTCCTCAACGAATAATTTTTTCTTAGAAATCATTCTTTATCAAATTCTTAAACACAGTTAAATCGTTTTCTCAAGCCAGTAATAAAATACCAAACCCCGTACCGCTGTCCCGCAATCCATTACAGAATAAAACAATATATCCGTGTCAGTTGAACATCACCTATCATTACAAACCGTTCGAATTACAAACACCCGCTAACTAAGCCACTTTCTTACTTACACCGTTGTCATAAGAACTTTATTACGAGACGTCTTATGTGATTTGAACTGCACAATGACTGCAACGGTAAATGTTCGTGACAGTACAAGACGCAATCTAACGGTAATGTAAATGGCGCCACCTAGTAGCGAGTAGCGGTACTAAGTGCTTCTTATAGCTTTTGATAGATGGCACTGTATTCAATTGGAGGTTTTTTGTCGGGTTGTGATGTTTGCGGTGCTTTGTTCTGGCTTAGGTACTTTATTTATTGCTTACCTACTATAAGTTTAAAGATAGTATATCAAAATAATTGTTATTTTGCACCATTTCTTTACAATGTCTCACAAAGATTATATCGACACTCCAACTAGGAATAACCTTGTTACCAGTGCTCTCTTATCCTTCTGGGCACAATGGGCACGAGCCCGAGATGCCTCGAAACAGAAGCCCAAAATAAATTTTAAATTCATAAATTGCACAGAAATCTGGCCACAATCTAGTCACAACTAATCACAAGGCTATTAAATTGCGAGCTCGCTTCGCTCGGGCCCCACTTTTATTTGTTGCAGTAGTGTGAAACAGTCATGAAGAATTTACTACAAATGACAACGAATCCAGAATGATTCTTTAGCATGAATTTAATCAAGACGACTGCGTTTCCACCGATGTGCGAGGTAAAGAGGCGGTGAGCGAGGAAACAATCCGCCAATAGCGCGCTCGCTCGATCACGTCATTGGGAAATTGAAGCACTCCCATTGGCCGATTTTTTCTTCGCTCACCGCCTCGCTACCTCGCACATCTCTGGTGGAAACGCACTCTAACTCAAAAAGCTGGAGTGATCTTGCTTCGCTCGAGATTTCATGTGTCTACGAAATCCCAAGTTTCGAAGCTTGGAGTTCATAATAATCATTAAAGCAAAATAATCGTAAACCAATAGATCCCTGACTGACCAAAACCCGACTGTTAAATTCTATCTCGCTTCGCTCGCTTCAGTGGGCCTAGCATGCCAAGAAAACGTCTAAGAAATGTTGTATAATTCTTTAGAAATAAAAAAAAATAGATTATGCGCGATAGGCTCGGAGCCACCATAAACGTAAGATTTCTTTTCTTCACCCCCTTCACAAATTAAACCTCACAATCCTCTATTCCAGGTACCCCAGTTACTCATCGCCTATGTCCTCTTATGGGTACACAAACGCCGGCCCAACTCTCAACTCAAACTTGGGCGGAATCCAGCCACAAGCCGCCCAGCAGACTTCGTACGACTCCACTTCTGATTTCGTAGACTCCACAACAGCGTACGAGCCTAAACAGCCAGGTTTCTTGGATGCTGACTTTATAAGTCATGGTAAGTTTTATAAAATCACCAGAGCTTTTTACTGCTTAACTGCCCATAATATAGCCATTTTTGGAAGCCTAAAACAAACGGACTAAAAATGGGGAAGAGTCGAAACAGATACACCGCCGTGTGGCAACATTGTACCCAGTTATCACAAAAATTACGTAACGTGTGGACACAACGACATATTTTAGTTACTTCTTCTATCGAAGCCCTAATGTCACCGTTTTTCAGGCCTAACTTACAGACTTAACTGGGGAAAAACGCACAAAGTGACATAATATCACTAGGTGTCCCCAATGGGGATCGAACTCCCGACCTCCATGTCAAGAGCCCAATGCTCTTAACCATTAGACCACGGAGAGGCAGATTTTAGTTACTGAAACTATATCGGTCTGATTGTGAGTGAACCGTTACCACACATAGAAACCAAACCCCACACAGTAACCATGTGTCGTAGCAGTTACAAAACTGCGACTGTTGCAAATACTTCGATTATTCGGCGACCGAAAATGGCTATATGGGTTCCTTAAGAATCATCTAAAATAACCCAATCCTTTCTCAAAAAAACATCAAATACCCAACTAACACTCCACTTCTTCAATAGACGACCAACAAAAAGGAACCACGATCGTTCGAGCGTCAGGCTCAACGTCCACAACCACAGCCACCACATCAACCACGACTTTACGGCAATCTACTATCGACATGCCACGTACCAGAATACAGCAGGATTTCGACAGATACGAAGAAAGAATCCAATCTCCAGCTTCGATTTCCAGCGGTGTTATCAATATTAAGCAAGAGATTAAGCCAGAAACTTCGATGGGAGTTGATAATCTTGTTGCCAGCTATGTTGATTCTACAACATTTTTGCACAGTCCTTCGAATATTCAGCACAGTCCAATGGATATACAGAATTCGGTGTTGGTTTCTGGACAGAGTTCCGTTTCTTTAACAAGCGAGGAGTTAAGTCCGGATGATTTGACATCCAGCAGCGGCCATTCAAGGCTCATGGATCCATTGAATATGAACATGTCTGGGATGGGTATGGTGAACCCGAATGTGGTGTCGAATAGAAGACATCAGGGGTCAAGTCATAGTGGCTCCAGCGATGATTTACCTTGTAAGTTTTGATGTCGTTGGTTCAGTATTTTGAGTTTTACTTGGATCCTTTTTTATAGTTTTACTTGGTTCTTTTTTGAGTTTAGGTTGGTTCATGTTCAGTTTGTAGTTTTCGCTATTTTTGTTTCTGTTTTAGCAGGTTTTTTTTGTTTCTGAATTTTTTTTTCTACAATCCGTTTATAATCGGGTGTAAACTTAAATGAGTTACATACTTAACCGGGGTGCTTTAAACCATCAAACTAAACAACTTTCACTACGGAAACAACATTAAAATCACGGCAAAATATTCTGCTATCTCATTTGGGTAGTACCTAGTAGTTATTGACAATATTGGTCCGATAGTAAAAGTTCTTCAATTTGATGATCTTAAGCACCCTGTTCGATATGTAATGTAGGTATTTAGGTTGTATATTACATTTTTTTTATTATTTTGATGATTTTTAGTACAATTATGTTCGCATTTTGAATTATATTTATTACGCTTCCAATTTTATTCCTTTAGATGGAGATTGCTATTTTAATCAATGAGCTTTTTTTTTTGTATCCAAGTCAGCCCAGAAAAAAATACGATTACGATTCAAGACCCTTTTCCCAAATTAGCAATATTAAACCTAATCATCTCAAAACTAACGACTATATTTCCTTCAACAGCCGAAGGCGACATCAGCAAGGTCCTGGTAAAGAGCCTGGCCGAAGCTCACGCGAACACGAACCCGAAGCTCGAGTTCATTCACGAGATGTTCAGGAAACCACCAGATATGTCCAAGTCAGTATCCTCGTTAGTATTCTTTTCTATTTCACTTTATTATTTTAAGGGTTCTTCATAACTGACTGGCTCTGCCGTTCTAGCGTGGTTTCTCCACTCGCGCGCGACTTTCGCTGTCTTTCGAGATATACAGGGTCCTTCTTAATATGCTGACACTTTTTTAAGGGGATGATCAGACTGAAAAATTTTCTCTAGGGAGCCAACAACGAAATCGTGGAAAAAAAATAAGCTGTCCCATACATTGGGCTAAAGTAGGTTTGCAGTTTTGTATGGAACAACTGTTTTTTTTTTGCGATTTTGATGTTGGTGCCATGGTGAAAGTTGTTCAGATTGACGGTCGATCATTCCCTTTAAAAAATGTCAGAATATTAAGAAGGACCTATAGGGTTGAGATGTAGCAGAATTTTTAAGAAATAAAAAAAATCGATTTTATAGCAGCACTGGAGGCAAATCTTCGACATTAAATGGTTACTCTATACTTAATTCTCTAATTGCTTTAACAGTCCAAACCAGTATTTCTAATTCATGATTATCATAAACAGACTGCTGTTCTACAGCTCGATGACATACGAAGAGATGTGGCTCGACTGCGCGGACAAGTTGACAGGCATGATCCAGAACATCATCGAGTTCGCCAAACTGATCCCTGGGTTCATGAAGCTCACGCAGGACGATCAGATCCTGCTGTTGAAGTCTGGTAAGTGTCCTTCTCTTGTTTGGTCCAAGTTGGTCCTCTTGCCTCTTGGCTAATAACTAATAGGTGCTGCGACTGGGTTTTAGTTTCCTCGATTCTCCAAGATTCCACTGCAAGTTTTTTCAATACATATTCCAGTGAAAAGGTTAAAGGTATAGGTTTAAGGTAAAGAGTCCTAAAAAAATGAGTTGTCACTCTAAGGCCTGTCGCAACCATCTGGCAACCGGATGCAAAAATGATGTTCCTGTTGATTTTCTATACCCTCATTTTGTTTACGCAAAACCATTGATGGCAAAACATTTTTTACAAAATTGAAGCTTAAATAATCAGCTACCTACACGAAAAAAATGATTGCATGCATAATGATGGTCGCAACGTAACGAACGGTTGTCACATTATTTTACGTTTGTTCGTACAGTTAGCGCCACGACAAACTACCCCTTCTCTTATCCTAGACAGTTATTTCCATCAGATTCAAAAGGGTAAGGGTCAGAGAGTGCAACTTTGTCAAGGAATGGGCCACAACTGATTTTTTTGCCTCATCCACATTCTTCTTTGTGTTCCCCTCCATTACTGGAGGTTGGCAGTCAGCTCTGCATATCCCTGTCTATCTCTCGCCAAATGAATCAGCTCTTCGATGCTAGCGATGCTAATCCACTCTTTCAGATTCGTGGCCTGTCGACGCTTCTTTTGCCCTCACTTTGCCCATTATAGTCTGGAGCAGCATCCACATTAACAACACTTTTATAAAGTCTTTCTATTGGTTAGTTTTTATAATTGTTTATTATTGCAGGATCGTTTGAGCTGGCCATCGTGCGTCTGTCGCGACTTATCGACGTGAACCGCGAGCAAGTGTTGTATGGAGACGTTGTGCTGCCGATAAGGGAGTGCGTGCATGCTCGGTCAGTTACATTTTACTATCTTACTTTAAGAATAGTCATAGGAATGTGACTATTCTGAAGGTGATCTATTCAGGATACTTGTCTCTGGCTGGGGAATATCATCATCAGCCTATTATACGTCCCAATGTAGAGCTGGACTATGATTTTTGAAAGTCACGCATTCAAATCAGCAGGGAAGTTGCATGTACGTTAGTCCACCACACATGCACAATGCGGATTGGTAGACTTCACATATGCACCAGAATTTCTTCATCAGCGTATGCAGGTTTCCTCACGATGTTTTCCTTTACCGTTTGAGAGCAGTCGGTCTTACGTACATAAGTTAGAAGAAAATCGGCATGTCGTCAGGTCGGCTTCAAACCCGGACCAACATGATTGAGTGTCCATACCTCTTCGCAACGCGCCGCCGATGCTCTTACTTCTAGATTGCCTTCCCCTCTCTAAATCAAGAATTAGCTAAGGGCTAAAAAGGGTCTTGCCACAACCACCTTTCTTTACAATCCCGATACACTGTACCTCAGACGTGATCGAATAATGTAATTAACGTTATATTCTTACTTGCAGCGACCCTCGCGACATGGCCCTCGTCGTGGGCATATTCGACGCAGCCAAGACCATAGCGCGGCTGAAGCTAACTGAGACTGAACTGGCTCTGTACCAGAGCCTTGTACTGCTGTGGCCAGGTAAGTATCATCTGATATCATCCTCATCCTCAATCCATTACAGTTCTTGGTTTAATAGTTTAGCGCTAAACTGAGTATTCCTCAGGTAGCGGAACGGTGAGGGAGGGGTGACGTCTGTCGACTGTAGCATGATGCTGTTACGTTATATTTCTTTAAATAATTCTTCTTTTTCTTTGTTTAACCATTCCCCAAGGTTCTATTTCCCTAAGGTTGTCGGGAAGAAATTGTTTGCGCTAAAATCGCCTTCTTCTTTTACCTTCTGTATTTCCTGTCTATACTGTTTCTATGTCTATACTATATTGATTGTGAAAATTCTCGTATAATTGATTTGATTCTTTGAAAACTTCGTCGTGATAAGATTCTATGTAACCTTTCGGACCATAATGACCACATCCCGTAATGACCACAAACTTCTTGAAATAGCACTTCTCCAAATTATCTAATTCTTTTTCATTCTTTTTTTAAATATTGGGGCTTTTTATCTTTGAGGTTATGTCAGCCCTCCAAATTATCTTTTCTCAAAATACAAAATCTCAAAATCCCGGCTTCCCATACAATACAATGATATAATATGTAAAGTTTCCACAATGGTCACTCATAGAAATGACCGCTTCCCGTATTTACCATTAAAATGACCAATCCCAAAAGCATAATTAATTGAACTTTAAAATTGTAATTTCATCATCATCCCATCAACAAAACCTTGCATCAACAAAAACATTTATTAACATTTAATTAACATTTATTTTTAGAACGACACGGTGTCCGTGGCAACCCAGAGATCCAATGCCTATTCAACATGTCGATGGCGGCGATGCGCCACGAGATCGAAACTAACCACGCGCCTCTCAAAGGAGATGTCACAGTACTGGACACTTTGCTTGCGAAGATACCCACATTCAGGTAATTAATACAATTACAAATAACAGATCTTATATACCTACTTCTATGTAAAGCATGCAATACATTTTCGCGAGAAATTCTCGGTGAAAACTTCCAAGAGTCAGTACACTCACGACGCCCCGGCATCGCAAGAACAGTAAACCTTGCCCAAAATATTATTCTCGGCCTTTCTCATCTGTTCTCTGCGAGAGTGTAGCATTTGCTTACGAATGGAGTGGTACATTAAAATGATGGTTAAAATAGAGATTGAAGCAGGGGTGCGATTTTTGAAACTCATCGGTGACCTCAGCAGTTGAAAATGTCAAAATTACTATTGAGATACGCATCTTACTACTGCTGTTTTGACTCTCAAAAATCGCACTCCTGAAGTATGATTTTTGTGAGTCAAATCGGCAGTAGAAAGATGTATATCTCCCAAGTAACTTTGACATTTTCAACTGCTGAGCTCACCGAATGAGATTCAAAAATCGCACTCCAGATACCCGAGATAGGAGATAGGACCATAGGGGATAACTATAGGAGATATTACTAAGCCGACCCCAAATAATGGGATAAAGGCAAAATTCTACCTAAAAGAAGACTGAAAAACTGATGTTAAAATTTCAATGTGATGCAAATCACAGGTCAAATAAATAAATAATAACGCTCAATCACAGGCAAATACATTGTTCTGATCTCAAGTAAGCTACTAGGTAAGTAAGCTATTAGGGAAACCAGGCAACAACGAGACAAACATGATTAGTGATTACATCCATGACCGAGCCACGATTGAAAACTGGACTAGTTTGGCAGTCCAGCAAGTTACCTTCACACCAAACGGGTCATCTTGGTCCCCAATGAGTACTTAGAACCGACATGGTCCATAATTTTACCTTAACAATATTTAAACAACACCAAAACTAAGTCCAGTTATTTTCAATATACTAGATTGATGGAAACAATATTTAAACAACACCAAAAATAAAGTCCAGTTATTTTCAATATACTAGATTGATAGAAGTTTGGTAGGTATGCTAACATGATGTTTTGTTTGTGATTTCAGAGAGCTGTCACTGATGCATTTGGAGGCGCTCTGCCGATTCAAGGCGGCTCATCCACACCACGTGTTCCCAGCACTCTACAAGGAGTTGTTCTCTTTGGACAGCGTATTGGATTACACGCACGGATAAAAACATATAAAAAAACATTTAATTCCACGGATATTTTCTTTGAAGTTCGATCTCATTTTTGCCTAAATAAATTGCGAAGACGGCACTGAGATGGACTGTATTTTTAAAGACTTGACAGCTATGTTTCTTCTTTCTTTATATTGTTAAGACTAAAGACATCTATATTATTTGTTAACCTATTTATAATTGTATGTATGTACTTTGAGACTGTTATAATGATATTTACGTATAGGTACGTACGTACAATATTAATATTTAAATGTTTATTTAATTCGAATCTAGGGGCGGGATAGGTGTCTTTAGTTTTTCATATATTGTCAGAACGTATTTTTTTTTAATGGTTTTACAGCAAAACATATTACTATTGTAGCGTAATGGGAATGCGTGAAACCTGATATTTGTACCTCTATATAAATACATAATAATTTATAATAGTAAATGTTGTTGTGTATTATATATAAAAGGGACATCGTAATATAATTATCATAAAGTGTATCTAACTTTGATGAAGAAATAATAATTATTATTATATAAATATATAATAATAGAGATAGAGTTTTTATTAAGAAATAAATAAAGGAGTTAATGGACGGTGTAGCAAGATAGATCACACAACGGTTTCTTTTTAAGTGAAACTTTAATAAAATAGGATCTTTTTTTAATTATTTTTAACAGTTTTTTAAAAGAGAAATGTAACTTGTTATTTATTTCAAATGATTATTATTATTATTGATGTTTTTTCTCTTCAATGTAGACTGTCCTTTAAGTTGTAATATAGGATACACGATACTGCCCAATTTTGTAATTTTACGTTGGCTTTCTTTTAAAATAATAATGTACGGAAGCGAATTCTTGAAATCATTAATAACGTAAATTTAATAATAATATATAAGTTGAATAATAAATGTATGATTGTGCGGTGCATTGAACAAAATTGCGGTCGAACATGTAATATTAAAATAAATCAATTTGTACGGACAAACATTCATTTTATACTGATTTTAGCAGGCAATTTTCAGTTGACTCTTTTTCGTAGAATGAATTTGATCTCATTTATTTTGCACATTTCTTCGCTTGGGTGCCATGTTTTGGATATTTCACAAATTTTTGGTTGCATAATAGAAAGAAGTACAATTAAACGCATAATAATTTGTTTTAATAAAAACGAAAATGAGACAAGAAAAATTCACTTTATCCCTTTATATGTTTTGTAGTGAAATATTGTTTTTTAATTTTGATAGTTTTTTTTCATCATTGCCTGCTATATCAATAAGAATTATTAATAACCATCAATTTTTCTAACACCTACGCTAAGTTTTGTCAGATAGCCTTTACTATAGACTGGTTTATATTAATGTTAAAAAAGTATAAATCTTAAATCGTATTTTGTAAATAGCTATTAATCATATGTATTTTATATTAAATATCATTATAAGGTTCGATGGGTTATTTTTAATTTTACATTCTATTAAAATAGAAACAAATTTTCCACTATGGTTCCACCTGATTTTATATCTTGAGAGATCATGTGAAAAATGTTGTTTTTTCTTTCTATATATTATATATTTTTTGTTAAATAAAGCAATCTGTTATTGTCTATAGTTTTTGTTTTATTTTTATTTTCATTAACCTTTATTTTCATATAAATATAATTAATGATAATTATTACATTCGTATGGCACATGTACATTTTGTTTTTCTGAAAATATTAATAAAATAGGTTAATTCATGCATAAAATAGTGAGATCATTATTAAATATAGAAATAAAAATATACGGGTGGTTCAAAAATATTAATTTACATTAAAACACACTGTTGAACAAAGTTGTTTCCGATCTTGTTTTGGTACAGAATACATAATTGCGATTTTGAGAACACTTGTTCTAAATAATTTAGAACAATACTGCATACCTATTTCATAATTCACAAATGTTTTTGTTTAGAAAGTGTAATTAGTCGCACGTTTTTAGAATCAGTTTAGAATCGTATCGTTTAGCAAATGGGTAATGTCCTATTTGTGGAATATGTCGAGAAGCAGTTTTAAATGTTTTATCTTTAAATATCTCGTGCAATTTTCTGAATAATATTAACTATTAATTTAGGTCTATACTTGTGCGAATGTTTATATGTTAGTTTTATATTTTTTCACAAAATTATAAGGAAATACAATTTTTGATGTTTAGAATCAAAAATTTAATAAAATTGGACATTCCCCTGTAGAATTTACTTTAAAAACTCTATAAAGATGAAAGTTTAGAGCACTAAGACTGAAAATTTGGCTAAAACCGTTTACGCTTTTGCCTAAAAATTAAAAACAAACAAAATTTGACAAAGGGCTAGGTTTAAAATGTCAAAATCTGATGTGATGACTAACGCTCGAATACTGGAACGCTCATTAAAGTTAATCCTCTATTAAATCTCTTGCTAGCTTTGATTACGTCAACAAGACAAAAAGAGACAGCAAGAGATTTAATGGAGGATTAACTTTAATGAGCGTTCCAGTATTCGAGTGTAATTTTATTACTCCATAACTATAATTTAAATACGTTGCAATAAAAATATATTTCAGTAGAAACAAACTTCATTAGAATTTACTAGAATATTTATTATGCAAGATTGTTCTCATCTGCAAAGTTGTTCTTTATCTGTAAGCAATAGAACATTTTGACAATATTGTTTATTTCTTATAATGTCAAATTCAGATTTTGACAATTTTGTATAAGCCCTTACTTAATTTTCAAAAAAGTGTAAAGCCCTGTCCATTTCTATACTTCTAATAAAAACGTAGACTTTTGATTGGTGCAGATACAAGGAGTAAACTGAGATGCATGATGTCTCTCTTTCGCACAATACGCGGAAGGATAGTGCGATAGTGATAGATATAGGGTAACATTTTAATTGCTGGGTAGTTTTAGTAGGGTATTTCTAATAACTTTTGTACTATGTTTTGCTAAATTTTCACTAAAATTTAAAATATAGATTTGGACACATAAACGAATAGTGTATTAGACTATTTTCGAAAAAGCAAGAATGATAGCAACGGGAATACAATAAAAGATTGGGATATTGAATGATTTAATTTTATATGTTTTTTATATTAATTTAAATGTTTTTCTTTTTATATGTTTTTGAAAAGAGCTTCTATTTTATACTAGGTACCTTCGAATTTACGGGTATCTCAATCAATACGAATAGTAAAATTTTGTACCTCTTGTTTTTCTATGAGATGATTATTTTATATTATGATAAATATTGATTTGTTAATAAAAATATTATTAAGTATTTTTACACATTACCTGAACATATTGAGAAGAGAAACAAAATATAAAAAACATAATAGTATATCTATGTAAAAATCAGAATATATAAAAACATATTTTATATATGCAGGATGATCGAAAATTGTATGTAATATCGATATTTAGAAACGATGGATTGCATAATTTATTATGAGTTTCTAGAAGCACTATTATTTTATTTGGATTCCTCTTTCATGTTCAGTAATGATGATTTTCTATAACATTTAGTACCTACCACAATACCACATTATAGACTCATACCAGTGCTACGATCGGGGGCTAAATAAAAAATCTATTAATCTTGCTTGGCCACAGAAGCTAGGCCGCGTCCTAGGTGCGACAGGTGTGGTGCGGGGAGGGAAATCGACCATACAGATCTCGAGAATCGATCGTCCTGGCACAGAGGTTAAGTATCATGGTATCATGACAGAATTAGGATAAATCGACAATTGTTTAAAATCATAATAATTGTTATCGTAAATCAGACATGTCCATAGAGTAAAAATAAAGTTAGAAATAGACATTACCAACTGGATGTCGGCATTTGTCATAATAATTGGCGGCATAAAAAATTACTGTCATTTTAGATAAGCTTCTGTAACATTCTGCCGACTTGATGGTGGTTTTCTTCGCCTAACTTCAAACAAAAGAGGCTTGATTTTTGTGAAAACTGTAGTTCCCATCATAACGACGGCCTTATTTCCCGCCCTGTATACTGTTTTATACAGCAAACGGGAGGCAGATGATCGGCCGTCTCCACTCTATCTTTTCGCCGCAAACCTCAACGGCAACATGACAAATTACAGTGACCGCTCCACTGCCATTTGCTATTTTACCGCTCCACCCTTCGTCTCGCCGCGCACCTACCCAAGGCGTGGTATAGCGCTTGTGGTTACACTATAACTTTACACTTTAGTTATAGATTTTCCTATCTTTCATCGACTATTTGTGACCACATAAATACTAGGTATCCAATATGTATTACTAGGAAGCAAAAACATTTTTTTTCTTGTGAATGTTTTTACTGGTAGAACTATGATTAAAATTACTCATTACTATTCACTACTTTCTTATATCAGTGAGCTAGAAAGAGCGGGTAATCTAGTGTGAATAAGAGCATTTATAATTTATAATTCGATTTTGGATCATCCTGTACATAAAGCTTTGTTGTTTTATAAACTCATTACAAAACATTGTACCTAAAAGTAGATAAAAAGTGGAGTTTGAGAACCAATAGTAAATAAATGTTATTGTTTTTATTATTATTCTCGAATCACTTGCAAGGAAGCGTGTTTTATTTATAAATTCCTGATCCTTAAAATGAAAAGCTGTTTTAAGGGTTAAGTTTAACTTTTAAAGAACAATGGAGGTGTGTATACAAAATTGAGAACCCCATCACCAAACTTCTGTTCTTAAAAAACATCAAATTTGTCTCACAAATATATTGACTCAGCAATATTCATTATACTTTCTTCAACAGGAAACCACTTTTTGTTCGAAACACGTAAAAGAATCTGCCATCTTGATTCTGTAAATGATATTATTATTATTTTTGTTGAAAGTAGCAGTACAGGCCTGAGGTATACGTCCCATTGCAGGGCACAAGTGTACCCTCAAGGAGGGTGTACGAGCAATGCAAATTGGCAGACTTCACAAACATCAGAATATCTTCTTCAGCGTATGCAAGTTTCCTCATGATGTTTTCCTTCATCGTTTTATGAGCTCGACTCGTGCTTAAGTCACAGGCACCACTAGAAAGATTCCAATAATTTTCTTCTTCATCTGCAGTCGCGCTGGCATATCATTGAATTTGAGGTGCCACCAGGAAGGTGGCATGAGTAGTTTTAGAAGGTGGCATGTTTAGCAATTGTCTATACCTGGAGTACAGACTGCCTTACAAGCGGTGAAACTTGAATATACTCCATGGCGGTCGGTAATGTTTGATGTTTCCAACTTTAGGTTTGTCCCTTTCTAATCAAACGACGAAAATAAAAATAAAAGATTTAATTTTATTGTTGTTCTGATAGAAAGGGACAAACCTGCTGTTGGAAACATCGCCGCACAAAAGAAGGTTGAATATTACCAACCGCCATGGCCAATTTTCCTGTTTCCATGCTTGTAAGGAGGATTGGTATCCATCTTTAATATCCCTTGGTGCCACTGAGGCAAATAGGATATTCAACCAGAAATTCAGCTCTATACAAGCTTGCGGCGCGGCCAGCACCTACATCCCTACATGCATGCGGCAATACGTGATAGATCACGAACGAGAATGAGCGGCAGTTGGCTAGAAACGTCCTTGCGCATCTAGAGGTGAAGCTTTTTTTACTGGTAGGTAATTATCTATTCTATGACCGAGGCACGAGAGATTTCGCTTATATCAGCGACTCAGGGTAAGGATCAGGGTCTCTTTTCAGGGTATACACCCTGAATGTTAACTATGATATGTGAATACTTACCAAGACACGATAAGCTTTTGATTGGGCGTCACCGGCTCGCTTTACGCCGTTTTTCGAGTGAACAACTACGAAAGGGTACGGTATTATGGGCAGGGCAAGACAACAAGGGAGAAAACAAGCTGCAACAATACAAAAACAACTCTGCATGAGAATCATTCTCTGAAAAAGGCAGCATTATTAACTGACGTAGACAGGTTTATCCTAGAAAAGGTTGATCTTACAACATAGAATACATTTTTTCACGGCACTTCCTTTTCTATCGCTCAGGAACGACATTGGCATTGAGAAAGGTCGCAGTGCTGGTGTTGCCGCTTGCGATCACATTCCCGCTATCTTTCGCGCCCTAACAAATGACGTTCCTATCCTGATAGGCAGAAAAGAATGGAGTGACGGAAAAATGCGATTCGGTGTTGGCAGGTGAGGTTCGACCTTAGAAAGGAATAACCGCAATTGATCTTCTTTCGTATTAGCATGAGCTAAGTATATCACATGAC
Source organism: Agonopterix heracliana (assembly GCA_963693445.1). Classification (NCBI taxonomy): domain Eukaryota; kingdom Metazoa; phylum Arthropoda; class Insecta; order Lepidoptera; family Depressariidae; genus Agonopterix; species Agonopterix heracliana. Next base: position 4,139,542 of record OY856334.1, read on the forward strand.
ATTCACTCATGCTGTAGTGGCAACATTAGCCAGTCAGCAATGACCGTATCAAGGCTGACTGTCAATGGTGCACCGTATGAACTCAGGTTTCGTCATTCGGAGAGGCTCTTTCCTTGCACCCAATCGTGAACGTAGCCGCAGTATACACGGTAACCACAGAACATTATAAGAAGGGTTAGAAGTGCAAAGTAGGCGTGGACCGTGTCGCCACAGGTTATGCAATGATTTGCATAACACCATAAGGCGCGCGGCGTGGTGCGAGCGAGAGAGCATGAGTAATTGTAGCAACGTGAGCGGGAAGACAAGTGGCGAGAGCCGAAGCAAATGCGCTACTTTGCATTTCTAACCCCTCATATAATGTTCTTATATACCAGATGCCTATTAGGAGGACCTTGGACGACGTTCGCCAAACTCTCGTCTACCATCCCGCAAACCTATCTGGTCAGATGAGGAAGCCACGTCGCCTTTCGATGTCAGTCCCCGATGGCACTCCGCGTGGCAATCGGAAATGCAGTCAGGCACAGACCTGGTCTCCGATCCTACAACGCAGCTTCCTGGTTTCCAACTAGACCGAAAATTGTGGGCTAGCTTGAACAGAATAGAACAGGTGTCGCCCGGTGTAACTACCACCTTCACAAGTGGGGCATAAAAAGCTCACCCGAGTGCGACTGTGGTGCTCCGGAGCAGACTATTTAGCACATAGTTAACGAGTGCCCTGGCAGAAGATTTGACGGTGGAACCCGGGAACTAAACGAACTGACCCCGAGAGCCAAACTATGGCTTAAAACTATGGACTTAAATTTGTAATCTCCGCAGGAATTGAACGCCATACGAATAATAATATAATGTTCTGTGACGGTAACACACCGTACACACCGGCTGCATCATCCTGCATCAAAGCAGCCACTAAGGCTCCAGTGTACATCTCCTGGACAAAGAGACAACTACGGACGACACCCTGAATCACCTCTGCACCAGGTTCCATGTACGGAACGATACGGTCTATGCAGGTGAGTGTTCGGGAGCTGCAAAGCAGGTCTTTGGATTTAAAGGCTTGCAGGCTTTCGTTGTAGGGTAATTTTCCCGAATTTGCGGCCTCTAGTAAAAACACACAGCAGCACACATGGCAGCACTTTTACTGCCCGGTGTAATTGCCCATCTCCATCCTCCCCTACACTTAATACGCTACTGGCCAGGGCCAGACCAAGGGAAGCTTGTCATTTCTCTTTAGACTCACACGACAAAGAGACTATGAAAACATTTCTCTTTGGGCTAGTGAGGCCAGACTCACGCGACAAAAGGACTACTTATGAAAAATTTAACTCACGCCAGCAAGCTATAAAACAAGTTCCCAAAATGAATGCTGTCACAGGATCCACGACCATTGTTTTATTTTCATCCCTCCATGTTAAGTAAAATGCTTCGATAATCTTTACAAAGTTATTACCGTACCGTGACTTTGCCTAAAGTTTTTTTTGTCTACAAAAATACTTCGCCTATGTTTTTTGGTATGTTTACAAAATGCAAAATCTAGCAGAATTTGTGACAATTGTCACATTTGTGTCAAATGTCAAAGATCAAAGATAAAACAAATACATTGCAAATACACAGATCACAACTTAACGACGATTTAAAAAAGTTGACGTCTGCACGTTTCATACCTCCATTAAATATCTTGCTGTCACTTTTTGTCTTGTTGACATAGTAAAAGCTAGCAAGAGATTTGATGGAGGAATAACTCAAATGAGCGTTTCTGCAACTGAGTGTTAGAGCGGTTTCGCACTGTACACACGGCGACAGATCAACCTACCCATAGTTGGACCTTATATGTCCATGAACCGTGCGTACCCGTAACCGTGCGTAACCGTGTCGCCGTGCGTACGTCCGATTCGAAGATCCGTAAAATTTTTTTATGGATTTTGCCACATGGTCATATAACAAATTGTAAAAAACGTTAGATTGTAATCTATCTCGCGAGATCGTAAACTGTCGAAAGATTGTGAACCATAACATCCCGCTTACAATTTAACGCATTATTTTTCGATAGATTACAATCTATCGAAGTGAGACCGTTAAATCAAAAACACTGTTCGAAGGCTGTCCCTGATTGGTCGATTTTACAGTAGGTCGTTCGTCTGTCTCCGGTCCGGAGTCAGACATCTATATATAGATTTTATGACTATCGCTGTCTCATACGCGGTTACACTGATGTTCCGTCTACCAGCGTAAGCGAAAAATACTTCGCCTATGTTCCAAGTGAAGCGAAAAATTCTTGTTTAATGTTTACTATCAAAGAGTACATGTTTACTATTCAGGCATCTCTTATGGGTCCAACTTTCGAAACTTCTTGGTCAAACTTAATACGCTGGCGGTTTTTTAAAGGGGTTGTTCAGACCATCAAACTGAACAACTTTCTCTATGGGACCAATATAAAATAGCGAAAAAGAAAATCATCTGGTGCATACAAAATTGCAATCCTACTCGACCCAAATGTATGGGACATCTGATTTTATTTAAACCGTCAGCGTATTAAGAAGGACTCTATACAGGGTGCAAAATTAAAAGCGTTACTATGTTTGAGAACATCAAACTAAACAACTTTCATTATGGGACCGAAATTGAAATCGCAATAAAATCTGCTGTTTTGTACATTGTGGTAGCATTTTACCAACACACACACTCGCGCAGGCACACATGTTTACTCACACGCACATTTCATATATTTTTATTTTATATCTTTTAATTTCTTTTGGTATCCATATTTTGTTACTTAAGACGCTGTTATCCGGTCGAGGCCGTTTTTTGAATACGAACGAAAGTGTTTTAAACTGTGTTTTTAAGTCTGAAAACCAATTATGTCTTATTTAAGGATCTGGCTGATAAGCGACCGTTCTCAATTACACGATTAAATTAAGTTTAATAGATAGAAAAAAATCCCAAAGTTACCCCTTTTTGTTATGTTTTTTCAATACTATGATTAAACTGCTGATATTTAACTTTTTATTCTTGTACTTAACTAAATACATTAAATATTTCTAGTGAACTCCGTAGAATTTTGAGCTTAGAAACACCCATGAGTAAAGATATTGATGAAAAACACGTTTTTTTGCGATCCTGCTTTCAATTGGAGCGGGATGGCTAATTGCAAACTTATGCTTGCAAGAAAGAGACGCTTGCACTTGGATAACCTGGCCTTAATTAAATTTTTAAACATAAGTTATACATTTTTGGCATGTCTTAATCTAAGAGATATAATTAAGGAAGTAGCGAGGCATTCCCAATACGAGAATTCTCAAATAGCTCTAAGGGAAGACATCAAATTTAAATGTGTTAAGTTTTGAGTTAAATATATATTTTTTTTCTATAGAGCAGATGCTTCTTTGAAACCAAGATTTTAAAGTTGGTCCAAGAGTAAAAGTTGTTTAGTTTGATGGTCTGAAGTAGGTACCCCGTTGATATGTATCGCTTTTAATTTTACACCCTGTTAACAAATATTAAAGGTCAATGTATGCAGAGTGTAGTTATTTTATTCTTAAATGCAGACATACAAAAAAACAAGGACTCTTATTCGAAAAAACTATTTAATATTTAAGTATCTAAATTTGTAGAAGATATTTACATATTACTTACTAGTTTTTGCACGCGATTTCTTCCGCATTGCTCGAACGCTCGTCGCCGTTTCACCAGTACCGAAACTCTGTCCAGTGTGACGGGGGGTGAGCCCGTCGCCTCTTATAATGGACAGTGGGTACAATACATGCCTCGAAATTGAAGCATGCAGGTTTCCTCACGATGTTTTCCTTCACCGAAAAGCCAGTGGTGTTACAAATCGTACATATCTAAATTCCGAAAAACTCACTGGTACGACTCGGCCAGGAGAGCGATTTTTGAATCTCATTCGGTGAGCTCAGCAGTTGAAAATGTCAAAATTACTATGGAGATAAGCGTCTTTCTACTGCTGATTTGACTTTCAAAAATCATACTTCAGGAGCGCGATTTTTGAAAGTCAAATCAGCAGTAGAAAGATGCGTAAGATAATTTAGATATAAAATTAAGTAAGTAAGTATAACAAAAATATTTAACTTTATTTATTTTTCTTCAAATCTTGTTGGCTCCATAAAACAGTGGATAGCGGCCATTGACTATAATATGAAAAGCACATAACAAGAACTAAGCATACAGAAACAATTGGAAAATATATAGTTCCGAATACCATCTTGAAAACAGGATACAACCAAATCCCGTCATATAGGTAGGCGGCAAACATACTGAAAATGAAAAAAAAACGAAATAAAAAAAATAAAAAATTTGTTTACTAATTTCACGATGTTCAGTCATCATTGTGTACAGAATGTAAAGAAAAGTATCATTAACCTTGAAACCACATACTAATACCCATCAAACTGAATAACTTTTAGTATGGGAGCAAACCTGTAAGAGCATAAAAAAACAACTGTTCCATACTAAACTCCAACCTATACTAAACTCCAAACTCCTAACTAAACCTGCTGCTCGGCTCAAAAGTATGCAACCGCAGATTTTTTTTTTTATTAATTTTTTTTATTTTGCTCCTATCGGTTTGCTCCCATAATAAAAGTAATACCTACCCTGTTTAGTAAGCTTCTAACGCTCTAGTGGGACACTGCAGGGCACAGGCCTACCCTCAAGAAGGGTTACTGTATAGTTAGTCCTCCACGCTAGGCCAATTGGTAAACTTCACATAATTTGTGGCGGTCCCAAATAGTGATTTTGTTCAAAAACCCAAATATCTCTTACCGAACAACATCTAGCGCATTTGGTATTTAAATTAGCATAGCTTAAGCGCATAAGCATAAGCATGTGCTCACGACTATATTCTCCGAGGGGGTAGTCAGAGATATTCTGAAACCTCCACGTTTCACCAGTAGTACCGAAACTCTGTCCTGTGTCATCGAATCATCGACACCACTATATGGAGCCACAATCATAAGAATAATTCGGATAGAAATATCCGACGTCGAACTAGGGTTGAGAGGGGAACGTGTAATTTCTCTATGGTTGAGACACATTTGACCGATGGACAAAAAGCACGTTTAGTATGGGAAGCCGTCCGCCGTCTTCCGCCGTCGATGCGGCGAACGGCGTCGAACGCGTTCCCATACTAATCGTGGTTTTTGTATGGGCCCGCCGTCGTTCGCGGTCAGTGTGTCTCAACCCCAAAGGTTCAGGACGTCGGGGACCAAATAGCTCGCTTAGGCTTCTTTTCCACACCAGAGATGTGCGAGATAGCGAGGCGGAGAGCGAGGAAAAACTCGTCCAATGAGAGTGCTTCAATTTCCCAATGACGTGATCGAGCGAGCTCGCCATTGGCGCCTTACATCTCTGGTGGAAAAGCAGCAAGCCGGACACGTAGCTAAGCGAAATAATGGCAGGTGGAGTACATTAGGCAAAAGGGAAGTGGGTCCGGCAGCCAGGTGGGTTGACATCTGGAAAAGTATCGGTAAGACCTGGATGCGACTGGCACAGGACCGAGAAGGATGGCAAAATGGGTAGGCTTATGCCCTGCAGTGGGTAGATACGGGCTGGCTATAATTATGTTAGAAATACTTACACATATAAATAGCAGATTAAAAAGGTGCTCAGAATCATGGCGTTTATTGTATGGTTCCTGGGTTTAGACGGCGGTTTGAACGTGATCTCCCATAAGGCAACAACTATGATGGCTGTGTGCAAGACATGGTTGTTTATGGGACTTAGAATTTTGTCTATGAATGAAGGAAACACTAGATTCTCATCGTACAAAGACAGTGACCAAAATGATGTGAAGACGAACTGTAAAAAAACGTTTTATGCATTTCAATTTAATTACACTTTATTTCAATCCAAACAAGACATACATACATACATACAGGGTCCAACTCAATATGCTGACACTTTTGATGATCAGACCATCAAATTGAACAACTTTCTCTATGGGACCAACATCGAAATCGTGAAAATTACTTACAAAATATTAAATATCTACTCAAATTTAAGATATTAATTAACTATTGTTATACGTATTGAGCGAAAAAAGCAAAGTGCAATTAATGCAACCTACTCCATACAAAAATCCGTAGATTTACTAGAGTAAACGGATTTGGATGCAATTTGGCACACAGATAGAAACACATGCAGGGTCAATTTTGTTTTTAAGAGGATGATCATACCATCACACTTAACAACTTTCTCTATTAGACCAACATCGAAATCGCGAAAAAAATTCATCTGTTCCATACAGAAAAGACAGCTGATTTGTCAGCATAATTATTACTTACACTCTTCGATCAAAATAAAATGAATGGATAGGCCTTAAGCGAACATTTCAAACCAGAAAAATGAGGCAAAACAAATGAAATTTTTACTTGTCACTTGTATGCAAGTGCCCTAGATTTGACAGATAATGGCGCTAGTTTGTATGTACCAAGTGCACCAGTAGTTTGCTTCAACTTACCGCGCTTTAGGCCTATCCATTCATTTTATTTTGATCGAAGCTTACACTATAGGATAATTTATTAAGTTCTTATTTAATAACTAGCTTACCACGCAATTAGGCCACAATAACGCAGAGAAAAACGTATCCCGTAAAATATTTAAGTATCTGTTTATTATAAAATCTTTCTTAACCAATGTAAGAAGATCACAAATGAGACCCAGGGTGGCGTATTGAAGTTGTAAGACCTGAAAAAAGAAAAAAAAAACGTATTTCAGGAAACAAAGTCCCATACACAAGCATTCCATAGGTAATTATGTTGTGTTAACGTAAAATAAATTAAAAAATCATTGGTAGACTCCAAAATAAATTAAAACGCGGTAAGAACCCGTTATAATGATTAACTTTAGCTTAAATACAAATATATTTATTCAATAAATTTGGTTCGGATACAAAAAACAACAACCATGTCTTAACAATCTTTTTGATGTGTGTTTTGTTTTGTTTATGTGTATTGTAGTGTTTCTGGCTGCATCTTAAGACGTAATAATAGGTGGAAATACCTCGGAGGCATCTTTTATTTTTCATTTTACGACTAGATTTATACCATTTACCGAAACTAAAGTCATACCTCAGTATTTTTGGATAGTTCATCTAGTGCAATCATCAACTGAATACACGATTGGAATTACTTCACTCGATAGAAAATCGTCACAAAGATGACGTATTTTCATGCATTTTTAAACATTTTTCTCGGTTTAGAAGAACTTAAAATAGTTTCCGATTGTTGGTATTTATACTCACATATTCACCATTAGTTTAACTAGTGCAATCATAAATAAAATCTAGAAAAAGTACTTTGGTTAGTTGTTTTTAATCGAAAATACGGCTCACGCACACACTTTTCGGAGCGCTCGGCAATCGCGTTTCTCATAGAAAATATTCGTCTGGACCTATGGCCCCTTAACAACGGAACACCTTCCGACTTCCGACGCGGTAGTAGTCAACAAAAAATACGTCAGAAATCTATGTGACTACTATGAAAGAATGTTGTTGAATGTTTTTCTTAAAATATTCATTTTCTTTATATTGGAGCTTTTAACCCTGAGGTTATGTCAGCCCCATCGTGCCCCTTGAGACTTTACACAACAATGAAAAGAAAACCTAACACTTCCTAACGAAAACTAAACACTAGCACACACACCCCCACCCTCTCACGCAGTACTTACTATAAATAAACAAAAAAAACATACGGGTCGAATTGAGAACCTCCTCCTTTTGTTGAAGTCAGTTAAAAAGGTAAAACCATTTTAGCCTCTTCCGACGTAGGGGCCGGCGGCCATAGATTAATATGTATATTGGTTATAGATAGGTAAGTCGCCTTGGATTTTAGGACGTTTTTATTATTGGCGTTGCCTCATATTAGCAGCAGGGGGAGCCCCAGTATGAAATAAATTGAAAAAAGACGGACGGCTGACACAAGGCTCGAACCATATGCACCCGAAACGTGAGCCGGTTGTCTAGACCACTAGACCAACAAGACAGTGGTTGATACGGGCGAAATCTCTCACTATTACAGCGCAGCGGTGAGGTGTAGCGCGCTTTCTCTACACTTTAGATACGAACCCAAATTCAACACTTAGTACTTCGAAACGTAACCGATAGATGGCGGATGCTGTCTATGGAAAATAGCGTTCCACCTAGTTTGTACTGAAGATATCACAGCATGCCGGCGGCTAAAATGGTGACAAAAAAGCCGACATTCAATACATTTCTTGAGTTGAATAAAAAACACGAACTCACCAAAGTCCAAATAGTGATAAACTTAATTTGAAGTTTTCCAAACTCGACAACATGCGATTCTTTCGAACTTTGTATCCTCGTTATGACATCATAGGAATTCGCAATATGCATGGCGAGTGTGGCAGTGTATCCCACTATACGATAGTAGGTTTGTTTCGCCATGGTGCTGAAATAAGAGGATCAATGCGTTAGAGCTGTCACACACGATGACGCACTGACGGAGCAGCATACGCATAAAGTTATTATAATTTAAGAATTTTATTGTAATAGTTATTAAGTCGTGTTATGTTGTAGAGTTTCTGGCCGCATCTTCTCTACAGCGACAACACGTTCCGACGCGGTGGTAGCTTAAAAAAGATTTGACGTTTAATAAGTGTGCTTCAAGCTCCTATATTGAATAAATTATATTGACTTTGACTTTGACTTTGACTTTAATAATGTAAATGAAACAGTAATTATAATTATAATAACACTTAACCTAAAGAAAAGAAAAACAAGACTTATAAATACTATACTTTGACTTATACCTTACTGGAATAGAGGCAGTGACATGAGTTGTCAAATAAAACCGTTTTTGGATGTTTTCAGGAGACTATTCGCAGGCAAAAATTCGAATACTGTCTATAATAATTTCTGAGTCTAACGTGAAATCGCAGAATATTTCACAAAAATATCTACGATTTCACTTTAGATTCGCAATTATTCACGGAAACCGAATTGTAAAAATTGATAAGAGATTAGAAATCGGTTCTATTGCCTCGCGTCAAGTATGTTTCTATTCTACAGTGGTGCCGCTAGATACATCTCGCTATCTCAGCTGTATGTTCCTCTATTCCTGGTATAAAACCTCTATGAGCATACGTCAGTCAGACATATGCGAAGCAAGAAGTTGTATGAAACCGCACGTAGATGCACACACGATGCGTTAATCCGCACCGTGTGTACTTCTACTTGCGGTTTCATACAACTCCATGCTTCACAAATGGCGGTTTCATACAACTCAATGCTTCACAAATGACGGACTGACGTTTGACGCTCCGTCAGTGCGTCACCGTGTGTGATCCCGGCGATGTCATGCTCGTTCATGTGTTTATTAGCACAGTGACTCCGCCGGTGGAAAGTATAGGTCTGACGGATTTTTTTACACCTTCCTGAGCCATGCCGTGGATAGACCATAACGTTATTATACCTTACAGGAATAGAGTCAGTGACATGAGTTGTCAAATGAAACAGTTTTTGGATGTTTTTTGGAGACTATTCGCAGGCAAAAATTCTAATTCTGTCTATAATTCTGAGTCTAACGTAAAATCGTGGATCAGTATATTTCACAAAATTATCTACGATTTCCCTTTAGATTCCCAATTATTCACCAAAACCGAATTGTAAAAATTGATTAGTGACTAAAAAACGGTTCTATTGATTCGCATCACGTATCTCTTTCTATTATACAGTGGTGCCGCTAGGTACATCTCGCTCTCTCAGCTGTATGTTCCTCTATTCCTACCTCTATGGGATAGACAGACAGACAGACGGACGGACGCACATGGCAAAAGGGTCTCTTGTTGACTAAGAAACACTAAAAACAGTGGAGGCAAGTTAGTGATCAACTTGCTGTCAGATAATTTTCAAGCCGCCTTAATAGGCCTCTGACCTGGCTTAACGAACAGTTACAACGCCATCTGACGGAACTATCCGAGACCAACTGCTTAGCGTGCCTTCCGAAGCACGGAAACGCTCGAGATGAAATACCACTAAACGGTCACCCATCCAAGGACTGAACGGACCTGACGTTGCTTAACTTCAGTGATCGTTTCCAATACCGAAACTCCACTACCCCAATGAGCGCCGACGCCAACAAGCTGGGCGAAATTACAACATAATTCATCTATGAATGTAAAACTTTGCGTCTAGTCTAGGCAATAAATAAACACGATATCTTTAAGATTGTTTTGGCTTACCGTTTCAAATTAATTAAAATAAAATACGACTATTTTACTGTGTCACAAAATCACTAGCACACGCATCGGACGGCACGAAACAAGTGCTTAAAATGCATGTTTAGCCTTGATTAAAAGATACGAAAAAGAAACAAGTTCTAAAACTAGATAGCCTTGAGTAATTTAATATACAGGGTGTTTTTAAGGTGGTTTCAGAGTAGTCAATTTCATACAAAACTTTGACGCAGAACACGCGTGTCTCAAACCACTTGACACTGGTGGAAATGCGGTGCTAACGCACAAGCAAGAAGTCCACTAATTATAAGTAGGTAAATGAAAAAATAATAAATTGTATAAAACATCAGAAACGTTCGTTTTCTATCGTAGTACTTATGTATAGTTAGGTAACTATTGTTTTATTGACTACTCGTACTTACGGTTTAAGATATTTATTTCACAAAAAAGAATACAATTCACTTGCTATTGAGAAATACAGGTTAAACAGCTAAAAAACTTATCGTGTGGATGACGAAGCAGAAATGTTTAATTGATAAATATTGATAAGTTTCAGATTATTCATATTCATATTCTTTATTGCTTATCATGTGTGTTCTAGGACTAATGAGAGATTTCTTAGATAATTACTTGATAGCACCCAGTCCATATCTACTGTCCATTAATCCTATACTAATATTATAAATGTCAAAGTTTGGATTTTTTTATGTTTGCGATTTATTTTTTTTGTATTTCTTATTCTTTCTCCTTATATTATTAACATTTACATAAACGGCTGAACGGATTTGGATGAAATTTGGCTCACAGATAGAATATGTTCTGGATTAACATTAAGGATACTTTTTTAAAATCCACGCAGACGGAGTCGCGGGTAACAGCTTGTTTAATTATAAAATACTGATTGAGAAAATGATAATTAACATTGTGGACTTTCAAGCCGAGCGTTTGTAGCGTCAATGACCACGCGATAAGATGCAGGAAGATTGATGTGGTATGGATATTTAGGGAGACGTCCATTTGAACGCAGCGACACTGACAACGTTTCAGTCGAAAATGTTGCGCGGTTACACTGATGACGGGACAGGACTGCACGGAAATGTAGGGACTGTCATTCGAGCGCAGTTACACTGATGACGGGACAGGACTGCACGAAAATGTAGTGACTGTCATTCGAGCGCGGTTACACTGATGACGGGACAGGACTGCACGATAATGTAGGGACTGTCATTCGAGCGTGGTTACACTGATGACGGGACAGGACTGCACGGTAATGTAGGGACTGTCATTCGAGCGTGGTTACACTGATGACGGGACAGGACTGCACGGTAATGTAGGGACTGTCATTCGAGCGTGGTTACACTGATGACGGGACAGGACTGCACGGTAATGTAGGGACTGTCATTCGAGTGTGGTTACACTGATGACGGGACAGGACTGCACGAAAATGTAGGGACTGTCATTCGAGTGCGGTTACACTGATGACGGGACAGGACTGCACGAAAATGTAGGGACTGTCATTCGAGCGTGGTTACACTGATGACGGGACAGGACTGCACGAAAATGTAGGGACTGTCATTCGAGCGCTGTTACACCTGATGACGGGACAGGACTGCACGGTAATGTAGTGACTGCCATTCGAGCGTGGTTACACTGATGACGGGACAGGGACTGCACGAAAATGTAGTGACTGTCATTCGAGCGTGGTTACACTGATGACGGGACAGGACTGCACGAAAATGTAGTGACTGTCTTTCGAGCGCTGTTACACCTGATGACGGGACGGGACTGCACGAAAATGTAGGGACTGTCATTCGAGCGCAATTCAGATGCTGCGTTAGGCTCCTATCAGACAGAGTGCGGTCACGCGTTCAAGCGTTCCGCGTTTGCGTTCTGTTTCTGTCTGGAGCTTGAAGACAGAAACAGAACGCGAACGCGGAACGCTTGAACGCGTGACCGCACTCTGTTGATAGGAGGAAGGAAGGTGGGGTAGTACAGTGAGGTGCATGCAGACGGCACCATGCCGTTGTCCTGCTATGAAATATATGGGTATAAATAAAATTAAAATAAAATAAAATTATAAATTGTTTATTTGTCTCATAAGCATTAGGTACAACATGAAAATGTATCACAGTAAACCCATAGCTGCATTTGAATATCACCCACTTCACAGGCTCGATGATGCATAAGATGAAGCTCACAGCTCCCTCCCCCTCCTCCTCGCAGATGATTTGTGGTAACTACCATTTTTTCCACCGATCTGTTTCGGAAGTAAATGAGATGTCATCTGAAGGAGGCCAATATCTAAAGAACTGGAAAAACTAGGGCCTCCTCTCAGTCTGCCGTAACTTCGCAACTCTTAGGCCCATCACATACAATGCGGAATTGCGATTCGGAATTCCGAATGCAAACCGGTTTTCGTATAGGTTTGAAATCCCGTTCGCAATGTGGAGAGGGATATGGAGGTTCCATACGAAAAACCTGTTTTCATTCGGAATTCCGAATTGCAATTCCGTATATAAGGTCTAACAAAATAAGGTGAAACTATTTTAAGGGGATGATCAGACCATCAAACTGAACAACTTTCTCTATGGGACCAATATCGAAATCAACAGAAAAAAAAATCTGCTGTTTAAAAATAAAAAATAATAATATTTACCACTGGATTTGGCCCTGTTCTGCTGTGAACGAGTGTGGCGAAGCGGGCGTGCGAGGCGAGGTCACTGAACCTACGCGCCGGGGCCCCGCGAGCTGGGTTGACTATGCAGTTGGGGACGTGAGACGTCTAAGTTCAGATGTTTAGGTAGATAATGAAAGTAGCATTTTGCTTAAAAAATGTAATCCAAATGGTATGGTAAGTAGGTACTTTTACTTACATTCAATTTTGTACATATCCCACACCTTTCTCAATGAACTTTATTGCACGTCTTTGGATGTGTATTTGCACTTATTGATTAAAACGTCTCAATCGTATTAATAACATCACGTGTGCGGTCACTATCCGTTGTCGGAGCTCACTGGTGGTTCTGTTTTGGCATACATGGAAATCAAGTGGCGTAAGGTCAGGTCTGGAGAGCGATTTTTGAATCTCATTCGGTGAGCTCAGCAGTTGAAAATGTAAAAATAACTATGGAGATACGCATCTTTCTACTGCTGATTTGACTTTCAAAAATCATACTTCAGGAGTGAGATTTTTTAAAATCAAATCAGCAGCAGAAAGATGCGTATCTCCATAGTTAGGTACCTATTTTAACATTTTCAACTGCTGAGCTCACCGAATGAGATTCAAAAATCGCTCACCAGGTCACTCAATACCTCTGCCTATTCACCGAAATCCGTATGTATCGTCCAAGTAGCTAGGTCCGTACACTTGTCACTAGTTGTCACGTTCATGATGGTAAAGCATATCACGTAATGACGTAACCTTGCAAGAGGTTGAGTGAGGCGCGCGCAAAACGTATCGACCGGTCGGCGTGCGCGAGCGCTCGCTCGCTACTGAAGACGTCAAAGCAAGGTGATAGGTCGCAACGCAACGCAAGCAAGGGCGGGAGTGGGGGCCGGGCGCGTTGAGTTCAAAGGAAGCCGCCGCGTGCGTGCGGCGTGCAAAGTAAACAAAACACAGGTCCCTATTCAGGGATGATAGCAAAATATTTAGTAGATCAGTGTAAATATTATTTATAAAAAATTTGATTTCGACATTGGTCCCATAGAGAAAGTTGTTCAGTTTGATGGTCTGATCATCCCCTTAAAATAGTTTCACCTTATTTTGTTAGACCTTATATATGTGATGGGCCTTAAGGTTCACTTCCGATTCCAGCGGCCGATGCGACTGACGCGTGGTTCTGTCATGTTTTCATTGTAACTATCGGCCGTCGGCCGCGAGCTTACTATGAAAACGTATGTCATATATGACAGAATTTTTACAATTTGGTTTCCGTTAATAATTGCGAATCTAAAGTGAAATCGTAGATAATTTTATGAAATATACTGACACTACTTCATTAATTTATCCACAATTTCACGTTAGACTCAGAATTATAGACAGTATTAGAATTTTTGCCTGCGAAATAGTCTCCAAAAAACATCCAAAAACGGTTTCATTTGACAACTCATGTTTGTTGCTCTATTCCTGTGACCCACCACGACCGGAGCGCGCCGGCCTACAGCTCAGGGCATTTGCCCGTATGACCATTCGTGGCCTGAAAGTGTCTTTCTCTTTGATAACACTTGACATTGCTATGCACTTACATCATAATTATCTGTCGAATTTTAAAAGTGCATGCAGGTCAATCGCTGCATACAGATAATTTTCGACTTTACGTTACACATATTTTAGGTACAAACTGATAAGAACTTTATTTTATACCGATAAAGTTGATAATCGACATCCGTTTTTCGTCGACGAAAGCGGGACAGTAGAAAGTAGCAAATTTATGTTGACCTATGTTCTCAACGAAAAATTAGATAAGAACGTGTCTTGGTTAACTGGTTCAACGTCCAGTATATTTTGAACTGCCTTTTCATAGGATTCAAATGAGTTCTGGATTCTTGGCTGACTGGTTTTAACTGTGCAAGTGAATTAACGGTTTTAGTTGTATCCATTCAGTAGGCCAAAGAGGATGTGTTTTTTTAATAAATAAAATAAACAAAGTGTTTTAGTATAAATTAAATCGGGTGTTGACAAAATAACTACAGTAAGTGAAATGATAAAGTACAAAAATTTTAATCGAATTTATAAACATGCTGTATCATTAGTAGTTCTTTTATCCATCTTCGAAGTGCTTATATATCGATTTTTATGATGTCGGAAAAATTGAGACCAATTTTAAAAATAAAAAAAAAGCAAATACAAAACGGTTCAAACGCGCAAAAGAACAACTTTTTAACACCTCTTAAAAAATACACTTAAAAGTTAGTTTAGGATCCTACTGCAGGGCAAATAGCCTCATATTCTCACGGATCACGATGAGATGCGATTTATTCTCTACCATAAAAATTTGTCCACTCGTTCGTCAATCTTCGTTTGCGCATCAGACCAGGAGTGCGATTTTTGAATCTCATTCAGTGAGCTCAGCAGTTGAAAATGTCAAAATTACTATGGAGATAAGCATCTTTCTACTGCTGTTTTGACTTTCAAAAATCGCACTCCTGAAGTATGATTTTGGAGAGTCAAATCAGCAGTAGAAAGATGCATATTATCCATTGTAATTACCGAATGAGATTCAAAAATCGCACTCCAGAGTCCCAATGAAATTCTGAAGTCGTTTTGTAATTATTTTTCATCATGCTCGCTAGACAAAAGGTGCAAAATCTTGTGCTACTTTTTTTCTTCAATTCATTTCAACAGAAAAACAACAGTACAAAACAAACATTTAACAAATAAACTCAGTTATTTGAATTGTCTAAGATTATTGTTGTTAATATATTTTAAATTTTAAATCAAATTCATGTATTGAACTCAGACAAAGTGTTACTTGCGTGTTTGACCTTCTGTACCCGGTTGAATTTTAATTGTTTTTTTTATTCACTATACCAAACAAAACACATTTCTATTACACATTTATCTACCAAACTACAGCCGGCCGTTTTTTGGGTCCTTAACTACTAGTTAGTTGTTTGGTATAGTGAATAAAAAAAAACAATTAAAATTCAACCGGGTTCAGAAGGTCAAACACGCAAGTAACACTTGTCTGAGTTCAATACATGAATTGGATTTAAAATTTAAAATATATTAACAACAATAATCTTAGACAATTCAAATAACTGAGTTTATTTGTTAAATGTTTGTTTTTTACTGTTGTTTTTCTGTTAACTAGTAGGTAGTTAGTTTAGTAGTTAAAGGCTTATCTAGTAGTTAAGGACCCAAAAAACGGCCGGCTGTAGTTTGCTAGATAAATGTGTAATAGAAATGTAACTAGGGATCTTCGTTCACCGTTTCCTCTAGCCTAAGGTTGTCTGGAAGAAATAGCTTCTTAGCAATAAGACCGCCTTATTTTGTGCCTTTCATTTTATTTTTCTCTGTATTTTACTGTTTATATTTTGGTGTAAAATAAAGAATATTTGATTGATTGATTGATTGATTGATCAAAACTGGTAAAATTTAAATATTTTGTGTAATTTTCAGTAAAATTGGTTTTTTTTTCGTTTTTTGTTTTGGTGCACTCTTAGTAGCTTGTTTATTGGAAAACTAGCATTTGCTTGCGAGAAATTAGAATATTGTAAATTAATTTCCTAGTGCACCTCCATATCCTTTGTAGAACACACATAGTGTAAAATTAAATAACTGTGAGGCAACCCTAGTTTTTCCAGTTTTTTAAGGCTTCCGCACATTGCAGCGATATTGTCGACCGCGATATCGCGACACCTTACACACTGCAGCGATTCCGCGATTCGCGTCACGCATGCGCCCTAATGTAGTAGAAAGAGATTGCGTCAGGTTGCGATAATATCGCGGCAGTGTGTGGGATCGAGCGCTTCCCCATACAAAATGTACTGAGAACAATTATCGCAAAATCGCAGCGATATTATCGCTCGATAATATCGCTGCAATGAGCGGAGGCCTTTAGATTGGTCTCCTTCAGATGGCATCTCATTTACTTCCCAAACAGATCGGTGGAAAAATGGTACCATAAATCGAAGGTTCTAGATCGAAGGTCAAGATTTTGCTAGGCAACTCGGTGGGGTTGTATGAACCCCTGTATTTAAGCATAAGCATATGCTCACGACTATATTCCCCGAGGGGGTAGTCAGAGATATTCCGAAACCTCAGAACATCCACGTGTCACCAGTAGTACCGAAACTCTGTCCAGTGTGACGGGGGTTGAACCCGTCGCCACTTATAATGGACAGTGGGTACAATACACGCCTCGAAATTGAAGCATGCAGGTTTCCTCACGATGTTTTCCTTTACCGAAAAGCCAGTGGTGTAACAAATCGTTCATAAATTCCGAAAAACTCATTGGTACGAGTCGGCTTGGACGGGGATCGAACCATCGCCTCCTGCACGGCAGGCAAGGTTACTCGCAACTGGACCACCACGGCTTCTGTATTTAAACTTCCACTTAAATCGCATTTCTTTCACCAAACAAATAGATGCTTAAACTTGAAAAAAAAAAAAAAAGTACAAATAATTTTTTTTTTATTTACGGTCAAATCTTGTATTTCCAGGGCAATGGCAAATACACTCGCATATCTCCGTATCTTCGGCTACGTCACTACAATCGTCTTGCACGTGACCAATATAGTGGATATGACCAACTTTCTCCATCAGAACAAGGACTCGGAAGCTTTTAGCGACCCTGTGGTACAATTCTTCACATCTATGCAATGCAGATTTTATACGTGCTGGAATTTTGTAAGTACTTTTCTGACGTATCTGACATTTTTGGCGAAACCTTATAATATGATCTGTGACGTAACTCACTTATTTGTGGTCTAATCCATTTTCCAAGAAGAATCGATCGGTCTAATTGACGTGACGTATCTGTATCTTCGATATTTTATATTTTGTATGTTTTCTTTTTTCTTCTCTTTATTGTACCTTAAACAGTTTTTCAAACGTGTTATCATGTAATTGGCGTTGTAAAATTTAAATGTTGTTTGCTGTTTGATAACAAATAAAGATAAATTAAAATTAAAATTTTCTGGCTCGACGTAGTCGGGTAAATGAATGATGACTTTATTTCTTCGTAACTCTGTCGCAAATTCCCGTGTCTTCCTGAGGGTGTCGCAAGAGGTGACTAAGGGATCTATCAGAGGATGGGCAGCAGCATTTTCTGATTACACTCATTTTAATCAAACTACAAGACATGATGAATGCGTTGAATGAGTCTTTGAAGAAGAAAGAATTGAAAGTCAATGTATGCAAGACGAAGGTAATGGTTTTGGAACGTGACGACGACGAGTTGTTATGGAAGGATACAGAGTGAAACAGTTGAATGAATTTGTATATTTGGGAAGTTTTTTAAAGAGAGATGGAAAGATTGATGGGGATGTAGAGCGAAGAGTGACTGCGGGAAATAAGGTAAATGGTGCCCTGCACGCCGTGGTGAGTAGCCAGTCTGTATCTTAAAGGGCACGTCTGGCTATTCACAACGCGATCGGTGTGTTGGTGCCTAGTAGTGCCTACCCTGATGTATGGGAGTGAATAAAAGGAATGAAAGTTGATTTAATGCAGTTGAAATTTGCTCCTTACAAAGTATGTGTGGTTGATCGAATCAAGTACAATGTGATAAGGGATTGGTGTAAGTTGAAGGATTAGATAGTAACAAGGATTGTAAGTGGTATGCTTGTTGGATGGTTCGGTCAAGTAGAGAGAATGAATGAAAGAAGACTAACGAATTACATTTATCAAGCAAAGGTGAGCGGAAGTGTTGGGAGAGGCCGTCGAGGAAAACATACCATGATCAAATCAATGATCTTTTTCAAAAAGGACAAGTGCGTAGCAAGAGATGTATGAATGTGAATGATGCTAAAGAAGTGTGTCAGAGTCGTAGCGTGTGGCGGTCCGTGGTCTCTGCCTACCCCCATGGGACAATGGCATGAGCTTATGTATGTATGTAATCAAACTGCGATCGCCAACCCGCCTGCCAAGCGTGGAGCCACACCACCACCCTAATACGACCATTCATTGGGGGAAGCAAGCAGAAATGATTTTGACAGCTTTGGTCTTCTTGCCTACCGATCCCGTAATAAAACTCCTACCTTCCGCATTTTTCAGTTCCTGCAAATAGTCTACGCGATTCTGGCACTATCCTGCGACGTGCTCATCTTGTGGAACGGCAGGGGCTATGAGCTGCCGAAACAACTGAAAAAGTCTAGGGATTGCATGTTTTCTGCTATTGTATGGCCTTCTACACTTGTAAGTAACTACACTCGGTTCCAAAAATAACGGGTCACCAACATACCTGAATATTTCGGAAAGTAAGAATGATAGCTTATGCACTGAAAAAGTATTTCATTAGACTATTTAATACTTCTTTAATTAATTGATAACATTTTTAGTTTTCAATTGTTTGACTTAATTAAAATACATAAATACAAATGCGTCAATTCTATCGTAGACCAAAAATTTTAAATTACCTTTTTTTGTCACAGATATAACATTTCCCCATATTTTAGTGTATGTGAGTGATAAAATTACCACATTAATAATAAATGTTGAATACAAAAAATTTCATTTTCAAATATCATTTACTTAGGTTTTAGCCTTTTTTATTGGCATAACTTTATAGCAACCAGAAATTTTATTAATTTAAGAAGTAGTATTAAATTGTCTATAAAATAGTTTTTATTTAAATAAGCTACCATTCTTAGTTTCCGAGATATTAAGGTTAATGTTTTTGGTGACCCGTTTTTATTGTTGTCGAGTGTATTTATAAATAGATTTAAAACTTTTTGCTTATGATAGATACTTTTACTTTTACTCTTTGGAATTCAGTGGCCATATTATACTGAAGAGCGTCGGTGGCGCGTTGCGGAGAGCTATGGAAACTCAATCTAGAGGTCCAGGAGTGCGATTTTTGAATCTCATTCGGTGAGCTCAGCAGTTGTAAATGTCAAAATTACTACGGAGACGCATCTTTCTACTGCTGATTTTACTTTAAAAAATCGCACTCCTGAAGCATGATTTTTGAGAGTCAAATCAGCAGTAGAAAGATGCACATCTCCATAGTAATTTTGACATTTACAACTACTGAGCTCACCGAATGAGATTCAAAAATCGCACTCCTGGTTCGAATTCACACGGACCACATGCCATACAATGTACAAATGAGTTATTTAGCTTATGTATACGTAGTAGCGATTGTTCTCAAACAGTGAAGGAAAAAATCGTGAGGAAATTCCGATGCGTATGTGAAGTCTACCAATCCGCATTGGGCACGCGTGGACTCGATTGTTCCCAGTAGTACCCTCTAGCCCTGTCCCCCGGGGTGACAGCTGGGAATTGTCTTCCCGGCTGTCACCGGGGTGCAATTTGTGCCGACTGTTCCCTTTGAAAGCTGACTAGAGGGGACAAATGGGAAGTCTGTTTCTTGGAATAACGCCCATACACCCTCCCTGATCGTAGGCCTGATAATGATGATGATTATACGATGTGCGTACGAGTCTCTTGCGATGGGAGCGCTCTTACCATGATCGACCATCGCTGGTCTATTGTATTCGCCTCAAGCTCACCCATATTTACGCATACCTCTGAACTTATGGTATTTTCTTTTCAGTCTTGGGAATGCAGGTTTCCTCACTATATTTTCCTTCACCGGCGACGCCGACCTAGTAAATGATAAATAAACTTAGTGGTACAGGCCAGGAATCGAACCGCGGCCTCATGATTGAGGCGCTAGCTCTCTTCGGCATGGGCTATCATCGCTCTCCAGAATTAGATTAAAAAAGGTCCAAAAATGGCAAAACCAAAAGAGCTCCTAAGTAGCTCTTTTTTTGTACTATCCATAAAGTTATTATACCTTACAGGAATAGAGTCAGTGACATGAGTTGTCAAATGAAACCGTTTTTGGATGTTTTTTGGAGACTATTCGCAGGCAAAAATTCTAATACTGTCTATAATTCTGAGTCTAACGTAAAATCGTGGATAAATTAATGAAGTAGTGTCAGTATATTTCACAAAATTATCTACGATTTCACTTTAAATTCCCAATTATTCACGAAAACCGAATTGTAAAAATTGATTGGTGACTAAAAACGGTTCTATAGATTCGCGTCAAACAGTGGTGCCGCTAGGTACATCTCGCCCTCTCAGCTGTATGTTCCTCTATTCCTACCTCTATGGTACTATCTGATAGTAATCATATCAAGTTTATGAATCAAAAACAACATATTCGTGCCACCCAACAGCATGCCTACTTGATTTGTGTGGGTTATGATGTGTCAGATTCTGACAAAAATTTCCTAAGATTTTCTCATAAATTTAGTTAGCGCCAAGAATATTATATATTCCATAATTTTTGGTTAGCGCTTTCACACACGATGACGCATTGACGGAGCGGCAGACGTCAGTCCGTCATTTGTGAAGCAAGGAGTTGTAAGGTGTTGTACGGTGAGTCAATCCGTCAGGCGTATCTGCCCTGGACCACGACTCTCCATACTAATCGATGCGAACGAGCGCGTGGCTCCGGTCAGAATTTAGCTGTTTTCTTTGAAAAATTAAATGTTTTTTTATTAATTTCTAAAAAGTAAGAAAACCACATCATTCTAAATTGTATTGTGAACTATTACTGTAAATTTTCATTTTCTTCCGATTCAAAATGTAAGAGTAAAATGGTTACAACTGGGAAAAAAGGGGTGACTTTAGAGTCCCTTTTCTTCGGTTTTATTAATTAAAATCGATTTCTAGAAAAACCAAATCACTTCTCATATCCTGTAGATGGTTCAGTTTATTTTTCAGCTCAAAAAGTGCCATAGTTAATGAATAAAATGGTTACAAAGTTACCCAAAAACGGCAGGTAGCCCCTGAAAGTTATCATACCTTACAGGAACCTTAGTAACTTTATGGTGATTCTACGTGCTGCGGTTTCTTACAACTTCTTGCTTCTCAAATGACGGACTGACGTCTGCCACTCCGTCAATGCGTCATCGTGTGCACAAACCATTATACTAAAAAATTTTCGCTTACGCTGGGCTCTGAAATTAGTTTAATTTGATCTTGTGTGATCCCACTTATGTCAATATAAAATGCCCAATTTATTTACTACTGACACTGCATAGGCGAAGTATTTTTCGCTTACACTGATAGACGTAACATCATTGTAACCGCGTATGAGACAGTGATAGTCATAAAATCCTATACAATTTGTATGAAAATAGATGTCTGACTCCGGAGTCAGACAGCCGTCGTAGAACAAAAAAGTGGCTACGTCGATAAGGACAGCAATAAGTAGCGATCTCCTTTTTTAACTAGAGCGAATTTGCTATGTGCATCTCTTACTGAGTGAATATGACAAGACACGTGCTTCCTTCTAGTACCTTCTCTTTACTACGACTGGTTTCCATAATAAAAAGCCTAGTACCTACTTAGCTTACGTGTAGGATCATTACAATGTACCTATGTGTTTTTGAGTATTATTAATTAATTTATTAAAATGTTTGAAAATACTTCTTTTTTTTCAGGTCGTATTCAGTTTGTTCTGGGTATTATATTATACCGATAGAGACCTAGTGTTTCCTACAAAACTGGACGTCGCCATAACACCACAATCTAATCACATCATACATACAGCTATACTCCCTATAGTCCTATGGGAACTCATGTTTCAACCAAGATATCCCCCTGGATCTCATGTCAAGAATGAAATACATATAGCTTTTCATCACATCCTGTATGCATTTGTGTAAGTATTTTTTTAAATTTTATATACTAAGATCCGACCGTAAAATTATGCACCTATTGTTTGGTGAATGAAATGTGATTAAACTCCCCTCCGGACGGAAAGCATCAATTTTCGTCTGGCTGCGCTAAACGATGTTGTCGCTTTCCATCTCCGTCGAGGAGAAAAATGGTATACTAACCTCGGGCAGTAAATAAGAAAGCCTTCAGATTACATGTTTGTTTCAGATTACTTGAGATCTGAGTCCTTTCTTACTTTCCCGCCCTCGGTGTGTAATATACTATAAGTGAAAGGTTTCAAGGGTTTCATACAACGCCGTCAAAAGTTTCCTAGCAAAATCTTGCCGCAAGTACTTTTACAATTATGATTTTTGGTACGCTCGCAACTCTAGGGTTAAAAATGACTTCTATAAAACCTGGCCACCCTAGAGCTTTATTTTATTTTATTTTATTTTATTTGAAAGACCAACAGCTGCTAGCTGTTGACACAATACAAGTATGGATGGCAAACAGAAAGCCAATTACGGCAGTTACGGAGTTGCGGCAGACTGAGAGGTGGCAACCCTCGTATTTCCAGTTCTTTAGATTTGTCTCCTTTCGATGGAACCTCATTTACTTTCCAAACAGATGGGTAGAAAAAAGTGTACCAAAAATCATAATGGTAAAGGTACTTTCGGCAAGATTTTGTTAGGCTACTTTCGACGGCATTGTATGAACCCCTTTGTTATCCTAAACTTAAATCACATTTCGTTCATCAAACAAATAGGTGCATAATTTTACGGTCGGATCTTAGTGTATTATACTTTATTGTACATGTACACAAAAACAAAATACATACAGGGTGTGTTAAGTTTACACCCTGCGCAAACTCTATCAACAAAACGCTAAATTCTTCCAGGAGTGAGATTTTTGAAACTCGGAGAGTATTTGTACTAGAAAGCTATAGACTATTTAGTTCTACTTTTAGTTCTTTTTCTCCTTTTACAGTTGCTTCCGTGTTGTATGTTGTAGTCACTTATGTATATTTATAGTTAAAATATATGTATGTATTTATGTATATGTTATAGATTATTTTATTTGTAAGGATATTTATACACTCAAGCCATTTCTTTCTTTTAAGCTACACCGCCTACCTATTTTTCGTTTGTTTATTTACTCTACCCTTAGGTTGTCTGGAAGAAATAGCTTTTTTGCGATAAGACCGCCTTATTTGTACCTACTTGTAATTCTTTATCTGTGTTCAAATGTATGTTCTGTTTTGGTGTGCAATAAAGTATAATTGAATTGAATTGAATTGACTATTAGACAGGAAAGTAAGAAAGGTCTCAGATCCCATTTAATTGTTGACCGAGGCGAATCCGAGGTCTACAAACATGTGATCTGAGGCTTTCTTATTTACTGTCCGAGGTTAGTATACTATTTTTCTCCTTGACGGAGGTGGAAAGCGACAACTTCGTTTAGCGCAGCGGGACGACAATTGACGCTTTCCGTCCGGAGGGGAGAAATATTTATTTATTTATTGTCTGCTAGGTATTTCGAAGCGGAGGTCTCGATACAATCTTGTTATCTACCTAATATTCAAGGTGTTACAAAAATACAAATAAACCTTTAAGGGGGTGGTGTAGACCATGAAACTGAACAACTTTCACTATGATGGGACCAATATCGAAATCGCGAAAAAAATAATGATGTTCCATACTCTACAAATCGACTAGAGTTAAATATGTATGGGATATCACTTTTTTTTTTTGCGATTTCGATGTTGGTCCAATAGAGGAAGTTGTTCAGTTTGACGGTCTAAACAACCCCCTTAAGAGTTTTAAATATTTATTGTTACTTATGAAACACCCTGTATATGGCTAGTCTAACCACATTTTCTTTTCTTCCAGAATGTTCTTCACATACTACGAACATGGAAAGTTCATGTACCCTATATTTGACAAGACCTTCGGTACCATATTCTTTCCCCTGTTATTGATATTCGTAGTTTTATATGCTATGGCTTTTTACTACTTACATTGGGCCTTGGCTGGTTACTTATGGGGTAAAACGGAGAAGAAGAAATTGAGATGAGAGTAGATTATTATCCATTAACCACGGACCTGAAAAAAAGACGGACGTAATGTGACACTAATAAAAAGATGTGAAGCATTTTTCCCTAGCAGCCTACATTTTCCTTTGTTCTACAAGGGACCTACACTCACACAGATGCACTAGCTCTAGGCGTAGGTCCTACAACCCGCCACCATTATGTACCGCGTGACAGTTCGTCAGCTTAGATCAAAATAAAATTAATGGATAGGCCTAAAGCGCGGTAAGTTGAAGCACACTACTGGTGCACTTGGTCCATACAAACTAGCGCCATTATCTGTCAAATCTAGGGCACTTGCATACAAATTTTAAGTAAACCTTTCATTTGTTTTGCCACATTTTTCTGGTTGGAAAAGGCCTATCCATTCATTTTATTTTGATCTAAGTTCGTCAGCACGCACACAAATATAAATGGGTGCTCACTCGTGATTAGATGAGATTACGTCCGTCTTTTTTTCAAGTCCGTGCTATCACGGCCACTTGCGTCAACCTAGGTTAGCAATAAACCTCTCAGAGGAAGGATCTCTTTATTCTAAAGCGTAGAGTCCACATCAATTTAGGATTGTAGTTAGTCTCTTTTGTCTCATGACGTACCTTTAATAGCAGAAGGAGATGGAACTATAGATATTTGTTTATGCGGCTGTCCACTTTTTTTTGACACTTTTTGACGTGCAAGTGTATGTAAATCGTAGAAAGAGAAGGAACTAGAAGAAAGCACGTGTCTTGTCATATAACTCAGTAAGAGATGCACATAGCAAATTTGCTCTAGTTAAAAAAGGAGATCGCTACTTATTGCTGTCCTTATCGACGTAGCCACTTTGTAGTTCTACGACGGCTGTCTGACTCCGGAGTCAGACATCTATTTTCATACAAATTGTATAGGATTTTATGACTATCGCTGTCTCATACGCGGTTACACTGATGTTACGTCTATCAGCGTAAGCGAAAAATACTTCGCCTATGGTGTAAATTAAGTGGTAACTAGATTTTTATGCCTTTTGTCTTACACCACTTGACACAACACATACAAACGTCAAAAAAAGTGGACAGCCTTGCAATAGGTATGGCTCCCTCTATGGCATAGAGTCTATGCCTTTAGGTATAATCTCTTTGAATACAGGCGTAGAATAAATATAATATAGAAACAATCTGTGTGAGTGAAGGTCCCTTGTAGAACAAACGAGATTGTATTACCTTGCATGCTTCACATCTTTTTAGTGCAATAATCGGTCCGTATTTCTTTCAAGTCCGTGGTACCAATGAGTTTTTTCAAACTATGTACAGTCAACCTCAAGAGGCTTAGATTTGTCTGATGCAGACCGTACGTATTACCGACTGCTACCAAATGGTGAAGCAAAACATCGCGAGGAAACCTGCATACGCTGAAGAAGAAAAAAAATGTGCAAACATCATATCATCATATCATATCGTTTATTTATTTATTATTATATGCCTGCCTCACTTTGTATGCTCTCTCTCTGCCACGGGTTTGCTGGAAGAAATCTCTTTAGAGATAAGCTCGCCCTTTTTAATTGTATATTATGCTGTTTTCATGTATATTTCCGTGTGTGCAATAAAATGTTAAGCCCCACTTGCGCCAACCTGGGTTAGCAATAAACTCCAGGTTAAGTTGGTACCCCATGATTTTTTGTATAGAAAAACAACTGAAAGAGCCATTTTATCCGGAGTTAATTGCTAGCCCGTGGTTGGCGCAAGTGGGCCTAAGTATAATAAATAAATAAGAAATTGCGATGCGTAAGTGAAGTCTACCAATCCGCATTGCGCACGCGTGGTGGACTAACGTACGCACGGCGACACATCAGGTTACGCAAAACCAATATAAGCTGGCCGCGCGACGTTATCATTACTCTACCTATGCGCGGCCAGCTTATTTTGGTTTTGTGTAGCTTGATGTGTCGCCGTGTGTACAAACACACTGTATGTAGCCCTGTGCCCT
The DNA here is from genome assembly GCA_963693445.1 of Agonopterix heracliana. Taxonomy (NCBI): domain Eukaryota; kingdom Metazoa; phylum Arthropoda; class Insecta; order Lepidoptera; family Depressariidae; genus Agonopterix; species Agonopterix heracliana. The sequence goes on from OY856334.1 coordinate 4,166,133, forward strand.
AGAGTGGGATGTATACAGGGTGTAAGGAAAAGTATCATTAACCTTTAAACCACAGACTCTACCCATCAAACTGAACAACTTCTACTATGGGAGCAAAACGATCAGAGCAAAAAAAATCAGCTGTTCCATACGATTGCGTCGAGTAGGTATTGCAGTTTAGTATGGGACAGCTGACTTTTTTTTTTGCGCTGACAGGTTTGCTCCGATAGAAAATGTTGTTCAGTTTGATGGGTAGAGTATGTGGTTTAAAGGTTAATGATACTTTTCCTTACACCCTGTATTCTTGTAAAGTTGTTAAGTTTTCTGTTGTAATGTTATGTTTTGTTTAAAAAAATGAATGAAATTTTTTATCAAACTCTTCTGTAAGGTAAAAAAAAAACTAAAATATAATATTTTTATACAGACTCTTGATTAATTTGTATTCCTGAATAGTTTTTAAAAATGCACCTACAGCGTTAAATCTTAGATGAAATGACTTTCAGAACAGCTATCCAGAAAGGTCTGTTTATTATCACCAAAGTTTCATCGCAATCGGATGAATAGTATAGAAACGCATGAGGGACAAACAAACAAACATAGCTTTTTATAGTTAAGTTAAGTAAAATTATTTTTTATACAAAGTGTGTCAAAACACTAGGTAATATTTCATGGGGTGGTTTAGACCATCAAATTGAACAACTTTCTCTCTGCATAATATAATGGAGCTAACATTGAAATAAAATAAAAATAAAAGTGATGTTTCATACAAAACTGTAGTACCGACCAAGCGTCTGATTCGTTTAAAAGGGATGGAATAGTGTGCACTTATACAGGGTGTAACAAAACACCCTAGTAATACTTAAGGGGGTGCTTCAGACCATCAAACTGAACAACATTCACTATGGAGCCAACTTCGAAATCGCGAAAAAAAATCTGCTGTCCCATACATTTTAGTCGAGTCGGTAGGTGTAGGTACCAGCTTAGATCAAAATAAAATGAATGGATAGGCCTAAAGCGTGGTAAGTTGAAGCAAACTACTGGTGCACTTGGTCCATACAAACTAGCGACATTATCTATCAAATCTAGGGCACTTGCATACAAATTTGAAGTAAACCTTTCATTTGTTTTGCCTCATTTTTCTGGTTTGAAATGTTCGCGTATCCATTCATTTTATTTTGATCTAAGGGTACCAGCAGTTTTGTATGGGACAGACTTAGAAAAAGTATATGTCTAGAATGAGCCTCACACTTGTTCCGTATAAAACAAAAGGGGCTAACTTTCTTAGGTTGGTGTGCGTGAGGCGCCATACAAAATATGTATGTGTGCGTGTATATGTATAGGGTTTTGGAACCAGTACTGGTTCCTATTTTTTTCGACGCTTTCGTAGCTTTGACTGTCTATCTTGATAATCTAAGGGGACAGATGAGTCTTTTTTCGCGGTTTCGACGTTGGCTTCGTATAGTAGTGAATGTTTTTCAGTTTCATGGGCTGAAGCACCCCCTTAAGAGCCTACCGAGCCTATTGTGCTGCAACCAATCGTATTTTTTTTATTTCTTAACAATTAAACAATATTTCCAAAAAACAAGAATGTCACACTGTAGTCCTGGAGTGCGATTTTTGAATCTCATTCGGTGAGCTCAGCAGTTGAAAATCTCTAAATTACTATGGAGATTTTCCCCAGTTAGGACATTTCAGGTTGTATCCACCTAATTGTTTGAAAAGGAAGATGATTTCGTGCTTCGGATGGCACGTTAAGCCGTCGGTCCCGGCTACTATCTCTGATAGTAGTCGTTACATAAAAACCACGTCAGATGCTGAAAGGCAGTTTGAACAAACTCTGACACCAGGGCTTGCCCACACGATAAGAAGACGGAACAAAGACGTAAAGGGACTCCAACTCTGAGTACCTGACCGCCTTCTTAGCCGCCGACCCTGCCGCGTACATTGTACCCGCTAAATGTGATGCCGCTTTAGTACTTAGGCATATACTGGATCCTATCTAGCACCACGTGTTTGCGAGCCGCGTGACTGTTTTCGTTCAGAAAAAACGTTCCTGTTCTTTTTTTTTTTTTAATTCGAATGCGTTTTTTTATTTCGGTAACTGGAATAGTTGAGCTATTAGAATGAAACAAAAAATTTGACTACACCTCCACTTATGAGCACAAAATCTCAAGATGAAAAAAAAAACGGCGTTTTTCCATACAAAAAAGCTTTTTCAAAATGGATTCCTATGAGCCGGGCATTCGCTCTCTCCCATTGGTTCATATATCGTTGGAAAGGGAATTTAATAAGGTCTTATATCCGTAGAACATTTCAAAGAAAAATAAACCATAGTTTCGAGCACAAAAGATTAAATTTAGGATAAATTTAAGATGGTGGCTCCCTGGAACGTCTACATTCCACTAAGGCTAGTCAGGTTAATATGCTGACATTTTTTAAGAGGTTGTCAGACCATCAAACTGGACAACTTTCTCTATGGCCCCAATATGGAAATCGCGAAAAAAAAATCTACTGCTCCATACAAAACTGCAAACCAAATGTATGGGACATCAGATATTTTTTTCACGATTTCGATGTTGGTCCCATAGAGAAACTTGTTCAGTTTGATGGTCTGATCATCCCCTTAAAAAAGTGTCAGCATATTAAGTTGGACCCCGTATACATTCCATAAAAGACAACGGCCTCTCTGCCACGGTATGAATCAGACCATCGAGAGTCCATTAGGCCTTTTTCCGTCCGTGTGGCTTAAATCAGGCGGTGGATGTCTAGTCATCATAATACAAGTCCGGACTCGATTCAGTTACTTTAAATGAGACTAGATAATCTGAGTAACAATATCCAAGATATTAACTTATTCACTAAAAAAAAAAAAAAACAATCCGAGTCCTGAGGCGGCTTGAAAATATTTTGACACAAAAGTTGCCAAATAACTAGCCTCCACCTATGATCGACCAGTACAATACATTACGAAATAAAACACCGGCCAAGTGCGACTCGGACTCCCGCACAGTGGGTTCCGTACCACCGTACAATATTACCAAAAAATTGTCTTTGCTCCAGGATCCTTAGCGCAAGCCCGACATACACTTTACCAGTTTTTATGATTTGTTGTTTTACCTTAGAGTTTGCACTATAATCACACCTAGTAGGTATAATGTTTTTACGATAGAGCAAAAACAAAATAATCTATAGGTACTATAAAGAGGAAAGATTAGATTTTTTCTTTGTTTGTTTGTAATGAATAGGCTCCGAAACTGCTGGACCGATCTGAATAATTCTTTCACCATTAGAATGCTACATTATCAGTGATTAACGTAAGCTATAAAAAATGGCCAAGTGTGTGTCGGGAAGATTCTAAGGCAGTACGAAGATCGCCGCGGTTCTCTAGTGTTGAATAAAACACATTTCTTGAATGAGGACTCCCTTTTTTCGTATTTTTTTATTATTAAATCCGCCGTGATAACGATATTCAGAGAAAATTACAATCGTCTAGCTATCACAGTTTAAAAGATACAGGTTAGGCAGACAGACGGACGGACAACGACCCCTTAAGACGTAACAGATTGAAAATTTCGTTCTCTGGGTATCTCGTGGGATCGGTGGTGTAATTGGTTAGCACGTTTCCCCGGTTTGGAAGAGCGTGGGTTCAAGTCCCGCCCGAGACAATTTTTTCAATCTTTTATTTGATTCGGACAACGTAGGTTTACAAATAGGCTCCCGTTTTGGCATGCTTTGGGTACGGATCCCTAAAAAACATAGACTCATATTTTAAAGCCATTCTAAACAGGCCTTCTAATAATTCGAACTGGTTTTGTATGAAATGGACATCCTACATAATTAAAAAAAACTTTCGAAATGAGAATGCCCATTCTACCTTGATCTATGAATATTTTATTAACAAATAACTGTTAGAGGTCTTCTTAAAATTGCTGGTTTGATATCATTACCAAATATCTGGGTGTTTCAATAAATGTGGCTATAATCTTTATTACTATGGACATTATGGTAGAGATTTGAATGAGAATTGTTAAACGTAACGGTAAATACAGAAGTTGTAAATCAGAGCGGCAAAGGAGAGTGATCTAGCCAGTGGCCTACTTTTCACGGTCAAGTGCAATGGTGTTGCCAGTTTATTGTATATTACAACAATTGTGGGAAAAAACAATCTTGTCTAGATCTTTTTGCTAAACATAGATTTACATTTTAACCGAATTAAAAAAGGAGGAGGTTATTAATTTTAAAACAATTTAATCTGTTTTGAAACATTAGTATGTTTTCTTAGTAATGAAATAAAATTGAAGTAGGTAAATAGTTGAACTACAAAATAATAACCTAGCTTCCTATCTCCATTTACCAATTCCTCTACCCTACGGTTTTCTGGAAGAAATAACTTTTTGGTGATAAGACCGTCTGATTCTGTATTTACTCTCTTTATGTCAACTATGGTTTTAGTGTAAAACTAAATAAGTAGGTATAACTGATAAATTGAATAACTGTATCGAAAAAGTCGAAAGGGATAGCCCTAGACGTTGATACGAACTCAGACTAAATTAGGGCTGTACCCAATTACAAAGGCCAAGCCGAGGAGCATAATGATAGCTTAGTGTGAGTTACTTTGAAGAGGCAAGGGAAGTATGTCAGGGCTATACAAGGTGTTACAAAACTACAAATAAACATTTAAGGGGGTGGTGTAGACCATCAAACTGAACAACTTTCACTATGGGACCAATACCGAAATCGCGAAAAAAAATATTTATGTTCTATACTCTACAAATCGACTAGAGCTAAAATATGTATGGGATTTAAAATTATTTTTTTCGCGATTTCGATGTTGGTCCCATAGATAAAGTTGTTCAGTTTGACGGTCTAAACAACCCCCTTATGAGTTTCAAAAATTTATTGTTACTTATGAAACACCTTGTATAATATCAAATTGTCTCTACCTAATCACCGGTTTTTCAGCGATTTTCCTGGGTATCGCTAGATGGCGACACAGAGCTGTACCTATCAATCTACAGGCTGTAACAAAACACCCTAGTCTAATTGAAAGGGGTGATTTAGAGTTAAGAACATTAAACTGAACATACTATGGAGTCAAAATCGAAAAAAACAATCTGTTTCATACAAAACTGCAGAACTCATCCATCCATCCATCACAGCCCTCGATCTGTCCGTCTTTGGACATAGGCCTCCTCCATATTTCTCCATGACGTCCTGTTCCTCGCCCTCTGCATCCAGTTGGGACCCGCGTGTCTCCTAATATCATTAACCCATCTTTCTGGTGGGCTGCTCGGCATCACGCTGCTAGACCGTAAGCGCAATGAGTGGATTCGGCGAAATACAAAGGTCGTGGATGTGGTAGCCACTATAGAACGCCGGAAGTGGAGATGGGCGGGTCACGTTGCACGTATGGATACTGAGCGTTGGACAAGAAGAACACTGGAGTGGAGGCCCAGAGAAACCACGCGTGGCAGTACTCATACCACAGAGAATTATATTGTACAGAGTGACAGCTTCGTACAACCTCGCAAAAGTGGCGCATCACTACATGCGCAGCGCGTTTGTGTGCGCGCATTCACCTACGAGGTTCACCAACGAGACCGAGGGTGACTTCGGGCGAAACGAAGGTGTGACTGTGAGGGGTGACACATCGTTGATTTTACCCGCGCGCCGGTCACCGCTCCGTGTAGTACGCTCGATATTTTTATTTTATTAGTTTATAGGTAGTAGAAATAAAACTTGGCATCATTTTAACAATGTTTTCATTATTTTTTATTTTTATTTTAATGAAATACATAGTTTTAACTACAACTAAATATGTCTAAGAACTACAAAAGATCAGTAAATTGTTTTAATATTTTCATGCCTAAAATGAATTAATAACAAATAATAACTAACAAAATAATCAAAAACAATTTACAATTGAGTCATAAAACATTTACCTACGCTTTATACTTACTCCAATTAAATTTATTTCCTTTAAGGCAGCCCTACAAGAATAGGCTAATAAAATTGACGCTCCTTATCTTATCTTATCTTATCTTGTTGTGGGGGCTGGCAGGCCAGCAACACTTCGACCCAGTGGGATCTTTTGTGTTAGCCCCAATACTTTTCGCTTTCCTCACCCTTCAAATACATGGTCAATGAAGGAGGCAATACCATTGAGGGGAAGAAACCTAAGATCTCCCGGTTTTGGGTATCCATCTCCGAGGAGGCACATGCGTTTTGCCGCCAAGACATCACAGTCACAAAGAATATGTTCCATAGTCTCTTCATCCTCTCCGCATGCTCGGCAGCTGGGATCTAGGGTGAGTTTCATTTTGTGCATCATCGCGCCTGTGGCGTAGTGCCCAGTGAGGGCTCCGACGATGGAACGAGCCTTGCTCCTGCTGTTGTTCAGTATGAACTTTGAGACACTCCTTAGTAGCTGTTACTCTGTACAATCCTCTGTGCTCATACTCTACTCAAATATATGGGATAGCTAATTTTTTTAACTTTTTCTCCACAGGGTGTTAGGGTAGACAGTTACATTACTTTAATGGGTGATTGTACTACTCATACTCATGTTAGTGCTCATGTACTGAAGTTTCCCAAAGGAACAAAGGGAAATTCGCAAAAAAAAATTCAACTTTTCATACAAACGTCCGATCAGCTGATTGCATGGATGGAAAGTCCAACAGTTTTATTAGTAATTTCCTATAGGTTTCTTAGGGAAAGTTGTTGAGTATCATGGGTACAATCACTCCTTAAAGTAATGCAAGCTGATTACCCTAACACCCTGTAGTAATGCATACTTTATATACAGGGTCCTTCTTAATATACTGACACTTTTTTAAGGGGATGATCAGACTATCAAACTGAACAACTTTCTCCATGGGACCAACATCGAAATCGCGAAAAAATACAGCTGTCCCATACATTTGGATCAAGTACGTTTGCAGTTTTGTATGGAACAACATCTTTTTTTCGCGATATCGACGTTGGTCCCATAGAGAAATTTGTTCAGTGTAATGGTCAGATCATCCCCTTAAAAAGTGTCAGCATATTAAGAAGGACCCTGTATATACTTACTACTTAGTTAGATATATTTGTAAAATATTGTCAGTCATTCAATTATCGCATTATAGAATCCTTGAGAAATGTTTAGCACAAATTAGTTTATTACATAGTCAACATTGTACATTATGACTACGCCAATAATTGTCAAATAAAATTGCAAAAATACGCTTTTTTAGATCGAATAGAAATAATAACAATATTTAAATTTTTAGCGCCTCATACTCAGTTGCAGAAACGCCCATTAAAGTTAATATTCCATTAAATCTCTTGCAGTCACTTTTTGTCTTGTTGACGTAGTTCTTTTTCTATCGTGTGGACAGCAAGCCCTGGTCAGCGTTTTTTCAGACCGCCTTACGGCCTCTGACGTGGTTTTTATGTAACGACTACACCAGAGATAGTACCGCAGGGACCAACGGCTTAACGAGCAATCCGAAACACAGAATCATTTAGTTGACGTAGTAAAAGCTAGCAAAAAATTTAATGGAGGATTAACTTTAATGAGGGTTTCTGCAACTGAGTGTTAGCTGACAATGATGATAAAGATTATTTTTTGAAAACTATGAAAATGTTTGAGTCACAAAAGTTACCTACTTTGTCTATGGAATTATAAGTATGGAAGGAATAGCTGTCAATGATAAGACCGTTGTTTGTGTTACGTTTACTCGCCTTATTTAATTTTTATTGTTTTAGTAAGTAAGTTCCTAAATGAATAATATTTATGGCAGTACCTATTTTAATATCCAACTTCTTTCCGTAGTTTGTCCTTAAAGACAATAAACACACAGAGTGTAAAATACATGCGTTACATACTTAAGGCCCACCCGTCTTACAGCATTTAATTTTACACCCTGTAGGTATATAGGTAGGTACTTGGTGAAGAACCTGAACAAAAAAAAACACGATTACTTCACGCCATAATTTTTAACACCTTTCAAGTACATTAATAACAAACACTACATTATGTCTAGACCTTGGTTAAAACAAATCATAAATGGGAAAATCTTGTTCAATAACATGGCAATCTCATCCCATAGAATTTAGAAACCTGCCTCATTTACCAGCCAGTCGTCTAACGGGGCAGACTGGCCATAACGGGCATCCTTAGAAAAAAAAAACAAATTAGAAAAAAAAGTGTAAATAAACATGGCGGTGTCGTACGCGGTTTCCCGCGTTCTAAGGCGATCGTCCCCGTTCCTTTTTCAAAAAAGGTTCGAATCGACAATGGCCAGTTTGACGAAAGACGAAATTTTGATTTTGTTAAGGCCACCGTTCACGAATTGGAGCAATATTATACGCGAGGCGGAGAAAGTAGTCGGATATCCGACTTCGTTTATGAATCTGAGATGTTTGCTGAGTGACGAGTTCGCGAATATGGCTCTATATTTGAGGAAATTGGTAAGTTGTTGTAATTTTTTTGTGTGCAGTGTTTATTTTTTATCTAATACGTAATCATCGTCAACATTAGATTGAAATTGGGCACCAATTTCCCAATCTTACATAGGTACTAAACTCACGCGTTTTTCCCAGAAGGGTAGGCAGAGATTATTATCTCCACTTTAGGCCGTTCTGACACACCTCTCTTACTTCCTCTAGGTCTCAATCTTAGAGCGTTCACACACGATGACGCACTGACGGAGCGGCACATGTCAGTCCATAGAACAACACCCGGTGCATCAATGCGTCACCGTGTGTGCTTCTACGTGCGGTTTCATACAACTCCTTGCTCCTTGCTTGATTTCTAGAAATCGCTTCCTAGCGATAAGATCGCCTTATTTTCTATCTCGTACCTTCTCTCTGTATTTTACTATGTTTTGGTGCAAAATAATTTTTGATTGATTCGTTTTTGTATGGCAATTTACATTACACAGTCCTTACATGTAGCTTAGTTAGCTAAAACGGGTGAACCGATTTCGATAAATAATTTCAGACCAAGATTAAAGTCATTTATTTTACATTTTGACCCTAAAATATCGATGATATTTATTACACAATGATTAACAGAAAATATAGGGTCTAAATAACCTAGAGTTGAATTTTGTTTAATTTTTTTCACAATATACTTTGACGTTTTTTTTCGGTAAGCTATGCGCAGTCGCAGGGATCGATAGTTTGTAAAATAATTCTGATATGTCACACATAAGGGTATATTACCGTTGGCACGCTCCATTCTACAAACGTAGTCTAGTGATATTTTCAATACTATCCAATTAATGTCAATGACATTTTTTAGAAACAATCTAGAAACTAATGTTCGTATGAAGTCAGATTTTCGTTAAAATATACAGTTTTAATGCTAGGATTAATTTACGATTTGTATGGAAATCTTTCAGGCACTGTAACTTTAATACTATACATTTTAACGAAAATCGGATTTCATACGAACATAGATATTCGTTTCTAGATTGATTTTGCAAAATTTCATTGACTTTAATTGAATAGTATTGAAAATATCACCAGACTACGTTTGTATGGACGTGCCAACTGTAATATACCCTCAATGCTATTTCTACTAGAAAACTCACAACTTCACTATCTGGTTTCCAATAAAGAAACAACATAAAATCCCTGCTAATGTAAAACTACCGGTTTTCTTTGTATAATTTCACTCATTTATGTTGTAGCATGGTATATAGCTAAACTTTCACACGACGCGTTACTGCGCACTGTTAGAAATTTCTGTTGCTCCACTTAAGACGAGTTCTTAACCCCCTATAAAAAGAAAAAAAATATATATATTTATTAGACTCAAAATAAGAGGATTACAATATGCCTTATAATTAACCAGTAAATAGAGACAAAGTTTAATAAGTTGCGAAGTAGACAATTTTTGTATCCCTGATTCTTAGACGGGACCTAAAAGGCCTTGTTACCTAAGAGTCAGTGATTCTTCCGGGCGATTTGTTACATACAATGAACAACGTTTTATTATATTTTGCTGTATGCTTCGCAAATTATTTGACACATAAGCAGAAACGATAATTTTCCTTGAACTAGTCAAATTTTTTCAAAATCCAAACCCTAACACCCTGTATCTGTACCTTCCCATGTTTTTTTTGTATGAATAAATAATAATAATCCTAATTAGTCATTCACAATATCCCAACGAAATCATTCGAATCACATTTCGATTGTTGGTCTCATTAGAGGAAAGTTGTTCAGTTTAATAGTCGGATTATCCCCTTATAATCCCGTCAGCATACAAAGTTAGACCCTGTACACTATATAGGTACTAAAAATATACTTGTCCTCCTCATCCTAGCATTATATTTTGGATGAATTTGAAAACCTAATCTTTCTATTCCCAGGTCGGCAGCAACCACCTAGTAATGCAGACAGCAAAAAACGTCCTCTACGGTGACTCAAAAAATCTCCAACCCTGGGGCCTAATCATTCTCCTTCTCTCCAAATCTGTCAAAACTCCATTACCCACTAAGAAGATAGAAGAAAACCAACGCCAATTGGCCGAACTAACCGAAATGATCAGAACAGGCCATTTGATCCATCGGGGTATTGTCAACGTACCATTCGCAAAAAGATCCAAAGATACCGAATCAGCAATATTCGGTAACAAAATTGCTATACTACTTGGTGATTATTTACTAGTAACTGCAAACGCTATGCTCGCTGGACTAAGAAACTCCGATGTTTCATATATAATTTCTACTGCTTTAAAAGATTTGTCTGAAGGCGAATTCTTTGGGGAAAGAGATGAACAGAACATGCCTCTACCTGGTAAACCTAAAAGGAATGCCGATGATTATAATATAACGTTTGATACGACTTCTATAACAGTCGATGATGTTTTGGGCAAGCCTAAAAAAGAATGGACGGCAAGATCTGTTTTCAATGGAGTTAGTTTGCTTGGCAGAGGATGCCAATCTGCTATGGTTCTTGCCAAGCAAAGTAGGGATACTCAGAACGTTGCTTATCATTTCGGATGCCACGTAGGCCTTGCCTGGCAAGCTGCCACAGAATTACAAAAGCTAACATCCGAGAATAAAGACCAATTCTGCTTAGCAAGCGCTCCAGTACTTTTCGCTCTAGAAGGAAACCCAGACTTGTATAAGATTATCGATCAAGCGAAAAACGACGTTAAAGACGTCGATTATGAGGATTTAAAGTTCAATATTCTGAAGACAGATGCTGTTGATAGGACCAAGTTGCTTTACGAAGATCATGCGAAGAAAGCAACGGCTTACGTTGAAAGTATTGGTGATAATGAATCAGTGGATATGATTAAGAAATTGATCAATACATTTTAAACTTTAACACCAAGACTTAAAGTACATTAATTCTAAACTATTGGAGACAATATGTGGTATATTTTAAAGAAGCTAGAGTTTAAACTGTATGTGTAAGAAATAAAGTATATTTTGCTAAAACTGATACGAATTTAATGAATGGATGAGGTGTTGATTGGAAACAGTGATTATGTAATGAGGTCATTATTATTACGGCGTATAAATCTACAAAGTATTTGGAAAATGGAGTTTGTTCTATGGTAATAAGAATACTTGATAAAGAAATGTATTTGGTACTTTGGATAATATGGCATTATTTTATAAATAATTTCAGAGTTATTCTTACATTAATTGTTACATGGTTCTGACTGTAGGAAAATGAAGTCATGGAACTGACTGTAGAAAATGAAGTCATGGAAAACTATTTGTTTACAGAATTTTCTACTGGATAATTTTTTTGTCACTGCTGAAACGACGAACTGATCAATTTTCACTGTGGAGCCAAAACCAACTTTGAAAACGCAAAAAAAACAGCTGTTTACATTTTGTACCTAAAATCTACATGTGATTCGAGTTTGAGTAGCCTATAGTAAAGTCTTGTATGGAACAACTGTTATTTATCGCGTAGGTACGCGTTTGTTTCCGATACTTGAACTACAGTACCGTACCTATCATCATTTTTAACACTTTGTAGCTCTGCATCTACCTTCCCATGTATTTTGTTTGTATGAAGATGGTTAATAATAACATGTATAATGATTATAATACTTATAATTTTGTTTCATTTTCTTCTCTTCTTCTCCTTCTGTTGGCAAGCCCTGGTGTTTGAGTTTATTCAAACTACCTTACGGTCTCTGACGTCTTCTTCTGTTTGAAGGATAAAAGGAACCATGGGCCTTGCTACAAGTCAACTGCGCATGCTTGGAAAGATGATAGTTAATTGTAGCTAGGTTTCTGACCACCCCGAAAGAGATTGATCTTTATACAAGATGTAACAAAACACCCTAGTAATATTTATGGAAGGCAAATCTAGAATGCCCTGTAGGTGTCAGAGTGGCGTATTTCCAAATTTTGCGACCCTGGGTAAATATAGTACCTACCTATGTGGCCACCCCCATAAATGCAACTTGCCCGCGGGTCCTGAGCCAAGATTTGTGCCAGCGAAAGTTGTACGCCTCTGCGAGATTGCAAAGAATTTATACAGGGTGAAGTTTATATCATTGGCATCCTTTTAAACTAAGAGTCTACCCACAAACTGAAAAACTTTTACTATGGGAGCAAACAGAACGTAGCAAAAAAATCTGCTGTTCCATACTAAACTGCAATGATGTATGCAACAGCTGATTTTTTTGCTGCGATCGATTTCTCTACTAGTAAAAGTTCAATTCAATTCAATTCAACTTTTCCTATATTCTTAACTACTTTCATAAACTTTTTTTTTCTTTTTATTTTTCTTTAAAGTTGTTCAATTTGGTCTGATCAGCCCCTTAAAAACCGTCAGCATTTTAAAAAGACTGTATAAGTACCTACCTACCTATACAGGATGGGTAAACAGTTGTATTACTTTAAAGGGGTGATTGTACCCATGATACTGAACAACTTTCACTGAGAAACCTAAAGGAAATTCTAAAGAAATTTAGACTTTCCATACTAAATGAAATCAGCTTATCGAACGATATTTTTATGAAAAGATGACATTTGTTTTGGGAATTTTCCTTTGGGTAAGTTGTTCAGTGGGTATAATAAGTACCCATTAAATTAATGCAACTGTCTACCCTAACACCCTGTATACCTATATGTATAGGTGGAATTACAAGTTTTATAAAATCTTCTAAATAAAGCCATTTGGAAATAATAACTACTTAAAAGAAATAGTAGCTACAATTTTGTAATATACGCCACGCCAACGCACATTTTAATTTATGGTGAACTTGTGAAATATAGATTATCATCATCAACAACTTAGACACACACACATTTTGACTATTTGCGAAAAAACTATTGTGTAAACCGCAAAGGATTGTACAGTCAACAGCAAATTTATCTGACTGGTGCAGGTGCTTGCCAAACGAGGCGAAAACAAATGTTTAGTTCAATATAACCAGGAAAATAATTCCACTCGTCAATATTGTAGCCCGAGCGTAGAAAGAGAAGGCACTAGAAGGAAGCACGTGTCTTGTCATATCACTCAGTAAGAGATGCACATAGCAAATTCGCTCTAGTTAAAAAAGAAGACCGCTACTTATAATATTGCTGTCCTTATCGACGTATCCACTTTTTTGTACTTCGGCCATCTGACTCCAAAATTTTAATGTCACTTCATATAAATTGTATGGGACTGTCACCTGACTCCGAGATGTCACTTTATATAATTCGCTATCTCATACCCGGTTACACTGATATTCGGTCTACTAGCGTAAGCGAAAAATTTTACGTCTATGAGCCCGAGTCTCCGTCAAAACCCGAAGTAATGAGGGATTTTCAGAAAGCCATTTAAGGCCAAGTTATCCCAGTGCAAGCGTCTCTTTCTTGCAAGCATAAGTTTTCAATTAGCCATCCCGCTCCAATTGAAAGCAGGATCGCAAAAAAACGTGTTTTTCATCAATATCTTTGCTCATGGGTGTTTCTAAGCTCAAAATTCTACGGAGTTCACTAGAAATATTTAATGTATTTAGTTAAGTACAAGAATAAAAAGTTAAATATCAGCAGATTAATCATAGTATTGAAAAGACATAACAAAAAGGGGTAACTTTGGGATTTTTTTCTATCTATTAAACTTAATCTAATCGTGTAATTGAGCACGGTCGCCTATCAGCCAGATCCTTAAATAAGACATAATTGGTTTTCAGACTTTAAAACACAGTTTAAAACACTTTCGTTCGTGTTCAAAAAACGGCCTCGACCGAATAACAGCGTCTTAAAAAGAAAAAGAAGTTCCTAATGGCTCCATAGATGGCGTTGACGACACAGGGGCGAGCGACCTTGCAGATAATAAAATACATACTGCGCGAATTTTTCAACTGCGTATGTACATCAGTAAGACTTGGGTATAAACTGGTATTACTATGAGATTCTAAAGAAACGACTTTAAGATATTTAGATAGCACGTCGTGTTTGAGCAGTAAAAACTCATAATATATTCGACGCTGACTGTATCTAACCTACTATTGCGGTATAATCAGCTATAATTACCATAAAATTGTCTGTCTGAGAACGCTATAAGAAAAAGCAAGGACATACAAAATGTGCAATGCCATAGATTTATTTTATTAAGTATACCTACTTACAAGATACTGTATTCCGTTTCAACATGACGGTCTTAAAATGTAAACGACAACTCGAATGAACAATATTTTTTTATTTCTACATTATACGTCGCCTCGGTCAACAAAAATGTGATCTGAGGCTTTCTTATTTACTGTCCGAGGTTAGTACCTATACTATTTTTCTTCTCGACGGAGGTGGATAGTGCCAACTTCGCACAGCGGGACGAGAATTGACGGTTTCCGTCCGGAGGGAAATGAATATTATGTGTAGAAATTACCGTCGAATTAGCCGAGCATAATAGTAACATAGTGTTAATAAGTGTGTCAAGTGTGTCTATTTTAATTACGTTTTTATCTGGAATTTTATCCAAAACGATCAACTAAAAATTGTCGTCAGTATTTTGTGTTTATATGCCCAACGTATAAATCCGTCGAAGAACCAAGGCCGAAGACGTTGGAGACCGGATAACAATGTTGAATGAAGTGGAGATGGGCAGGACATTTGGCTAAAAGAGAAGAGGCCGGTAGACCAAGGTAATATCGGAATGGTGGCCAAGAGAAGAAAGGAGGTCCGTGGGTAGACCACCGATACGTTGGTCAGACGACAATGTAAGGGTTGAGGGTCACATGGTTATCCATTAAAATTGGAACTGGACCGTGAGGAGTGGCGCAATAAAAAGGAGGCCTATGCCCAGCAGTGGGTTAATGTGGGATGATTTGAACTTTGCGTTTCAAGGATATGTTTTTAACAACAGACTATTGTATTGAAGTAAACTATATTACAATTTCAGCTCAAAAGAATATTCTAAAGTAATCATGCGACCTCTTACAAAACTAGGATGTAACCAGCCAAGCGTGAGTCGTAATTAAGAATAACCAGCGTTATCTGTCTAGCTAAGTAACTAAGTGGCTACTTAATTATAGAGACGTTGTTGTCAAACTACTAATTAACTGGCATTGTGAGAAATGAAAATAGAACGAAAAACTTTTCAAAAACAATGGCTTACCTACTCAAAGGGGTTAAAGTACCTATCAATATTGAAGAACTTTTACTATGGGACCAACCAGGAGAACTCAAAAAAAAATCTGCATTTCCAAACAGTTGTTCAATTTGATGGTTCCCACTAGTTCCACTATTCGGTGGTGCATTTAAAAGTAGAACTAGTGGGTAAAAAAAGTCCCATTAGTTCTACGATAGAACTACTGGGAATGAACGGTTTATTTGAAGAGGTCGTTTAGACTCTAAACGACCACTTTAAATATTTTTAAGGTGTTTCGTTGCACCTCTTATAATTATGCAGGTTTTCTCATAATATTTTCACCGTTTGAAAACAGTCGGTATTACGTACTTTAGTAAGAGAAACTCATTGGTACAGTCATGGCATTTCGACCTGCGGATTCGAACCCGGATCCTCACTCTACAACGCGCCACCGACGCTCTCGAATACTATACCTTTAGCTACTTTATAATATTTAATGCCATCTACATTTTTTTCATAGAAGCCACATGATCATTGTGTAACTAACTAGGTACCTATGTATTTACCACGTTGCTATTTACTTAGTTGTGCCATATTTTCGATAGATGGCAGCATAGGTATGTTTATTATTTTACCTCGGTAAAGTATACCTAGAGCACAGTAGGTCTACTATGAGTTTTCACCGTACTTTACTACTGTAGTAACGTCACCAATTTTGTATTGAATTTCGTACAGCGCTCCTAGGGTACGTTGAGAACTAATTTCTGTCATACTAATTGGCGACGTAACTACGGTAGTAAAGTACAGGGAAAACTCATGGTAGGCCCTCTGAACATCCTAGAGTCCAAATTCAAGAATGGTGACCAATGGTAAGCAGGCGTAGAGTGGGTCTCTCTCCAGCCCGCTGTACCGAAGACCTGAGACCAGCAGTGCTAGTATGATACCCCGCGACTTCGAGTCTCTCTATACCATATCTCTATTTCAGCGCGTCTTCGCCTCTGTCTCTACAGTAGCTAACATGATGCCCGCGACTTACAATGACGCGAGCTCTCAACTGTCATTCGTAGACTCTAGTCTACAAAATATGCGAGCATGATCACCGTTCGGTAGAGTTTGTGGCTCTACGTTTACGCAACGAAATAAGTAAAAGAACGAATGATTTTCGGGCAGCTCTAATCACCGATTCGGTGATACCCTATTCAAATTGATCGATTTAACCGTATGGTAACCCAGCGAACCCGGGCCGCGACTTTGCTTTCTCTTGGTAGAGTGGCTGACGAGCTGTCAAATCATGCTCACCATCGCGGGATAAATGACAGGCGCGGGTATGGATTTCAAACCCGCAGGCGCGCGTCATGCGACTAATCATGCTAGCACTGCAGTAGCGGGGAACGACTGGATGAGAAAGGTCGAAGATATGAATGGCTCAAAACGTATGGTCATAATTTGTTTTGTTTAAAAGATGTGTAAGTATTGTAGAGTTTCTGGCCGGATCTTCTCTACAACGGTATACCTTCCGAGAGGCGGTGGTAAAGTCAAAATTAGGACGGACGGATGGACGGAAGGACAGCATAGGCTTAGTAATAGGCCAGTTGGCACACTTTGGGCCTAAATCGTAAAAAAGACGACAAATAGCTATCTATGTAATATTATTTTGAATAAAAACCTGTGTTTTGATTTTGATGGAGTGCTTTGGGAGTCTATGTTCATCATTGAACGATTATTTATAGGTTTTAATTACTAACATGACTTTAAGGGTGTATGAATTAAGGGTGTATGACTTTAAGGGACCATGAATCCAAACAACTTTCCCTAAGGAACATGGGTCGAAAAACGACAAATTTTTTTGGGCCATCCATACAACAGTGTCGTTCGGTCCCGTTCTAGAGTTCGGTTGATCGATTTCCTATGGGTATGGTCACGGACCTGAAAAAAAGACGGACGTAATCTCGTCTAATCACGAGTGAAGCACCCATTTCTTTTGTGTGCGTGCTGTCACGCGGTACATAATGGTGACGGATGTAGAACCTGCGCCTAGAGCTAGTGCATCTGTGTGAGTGAAGGTCCCTTGTAGAACAAACGAAAATGTTGTACCTTGCACAACTTTTTAGTGTCACATTACGTCCGTCTTTTTTTCAGGTCCATGGGTATGGTAGACCTTATAGAAGGTCCACAAAATTTTCTGATTTTTCGATCCATATTCCTTAGGGAAAGCTGATTTTTTTTTTTGCTCTCATAGTAAAAGTTGTTCAGTTTGATGGGTAGAGTCTGTCTGTGATTGATAATTTTCCTTACACCCTGTATACGATGTATGGGCGTAACACTAGTAATTATTTACATTTTCTCAGTGGGTTTTCTATCAATACATACATACATAAGCTCACGCCATTGTCCCATGGGGGTAGGCAGAGACCACGGACCGCCACACGCTACGACTCTGACACACCTCTTTAGCCTCATTCACATTCATACATCTCTTCATGCACTTCCGTCGATTGAGGGTGTTACGCACTTGTTCTTTTCGGAAAAGATCATTGATTTGATCATGGTATGTTTTCCTCGGACGGCCTCTCCCAACACTTCCGCTCACCGTTGCTTGATAAATTTCATTCGTTAGTCTTCTTTCATTCATTCTCTCTACGTGACCGAACCATCTAAGCATACCCCTTTCAATCCTTGTTACTATATCATCCTTCAACTTACACCAATCCCTTATCACACAGTTCTTGATTCGATCAACCAAAGTAATACCACATATATTATTAAATAATATTTCTATCAATTATTTATGAAAAATGCAAAGTTAGGATGAATGAGATGGATTCCTTGACTGACTGCCTTTCTATTGAGTTTGACAGTTTTTTTTTCATTTCAAGTATAATTCGACAAACATGTGATCTGAGGCTTTCTTATTTACTGTCCGAGGCTAGTATTCTATTTTTCTCCTCGACAGAGGTGGAAAGCGGCAACATCGTTTAGCGCAGCGGGACGACAATTGATGCTTTCCGTCCGGAGGGGAGAAAAATATTTAATGTAAGTACCTACTCCGTTCATTCAAAACGTCGTGGTGACTAAGAACTGATGATTTTCTATTTTGAACCGAAACTAATCATAATGATAAGAATGATATTTGAAACTTGCTGTAGCGTTTAGAAAATACAATTTACTTTTTAAATTATGTTGTTAAAACGAACTGATGGATTTTGGATGACTTGTTGAAAACAATAGTTTCATCCTGCAATCACGGACCTGAAAGAAATACGGACCGAGTATTGCACTAAAAAGATGTGAAGCATGCAAGGTAATACAATCTCGTTTGTTCTACAAGGGACCTACACTCACACAGATGCACAGCTCTAGGCGCAGGTCCGACAACCCGTCACCTTATGTACCGCGTGACAGCACGCACACAAAAGAAATGGGTGCTTCACTCGTGATTAGATGACATTACGTCTGTTCTTCTTTTAAGTCTGTGCCTGCAATTTTATTTTTCAATTTTGCTTACTAGGGATGTACGTAGGTAAGGTTGACCGCGATGACCGTCCAAAATTGATAAAATACAGAGAAATCAAGGAACCTTCACTTTCACCTGTATGCTCTGTCTGTCTGTATCATCATATCAGCCGACAAACGTCCACTGCTGGACATAGGCCTCCCCAAAAATGGGGGGCTTTGCCATAATCGCCACGCTTGGCAGGCGGGTTGGCAATCACAGTTGGATTATATGCGTGTACTCAGAGGATGCTGCTGCCCATCCTCCGGTCTGTCTGTATGCCTTGCATGAAGGAGTGCTACCACGAAATTCGATTCTTGCACCTATTAAATTGAAATCCAATACAATTTATTTAATCGAGCAAGGAAAATTATCGTAAACCTTTAAACCACATACTCTGCCCATCAAATTAAACAACTTTTATTATGGGAGCAAACCTATGTCAGCGCAAAATAAAAATCTGCTGTTCCATACGAAACTGCAATACCGACTCGACTAAAATGTATGAGACAGCGGATTATTTACAATTGTATTACTGCGTTACCGACATGACTAAAATATTAAATGCTCTTAATTATCTTGACCTAAACTATGTTCTTCATTTTGAAATTGTGTAATTAATGATATTGTTTAAATCTTATAAAATTATGCAACTCTATGTAAATATCCGAACATTTGTAATGTAATATTATTTCTAGTTGATGTAAGTTTTTTAAAATACCTATATGTTGCCGTGCCCTTGCAGGGCCCATGTACCCACATTGGCTACTTCTGTTACACCTAAGCTGTATTGTACATGAAAGCGAATAAATGAATGAATACTGAATGATTTTATTGTTCTGGCTTGCTCCCATAGTAAAAGTTGTTCAGGAGGAGTCACGTTGCAGGAATTGACCCGAGCACACGTCTCGCGTGGTTTTCGCGCGTCGCGTTTTTGCCTGCCACGAGGCTCCGCAATCCTCAATCTCTTCTTGTTCTTGAACAAAAACAATCCCTGAGATTGGGATAGATACTCCCATAAATTACACTTGACACTGGCGGAAATGTGGTGCTACGCAAAAGCAAAAAGCCATTAATTATAAAAAAAAAAAAAAAAGTTGTTCAGTTTCATGGGTAGAGTATGTGGTTTAATGGTTAATGATTCCCTTACACCCTGTGTAGACTCAAGGACATCTAAATACAAACAAATCAATCATAAACTAAATGAGTTAAAAACGTGATTCAATATAGGTAAACAAGTAGGTAAGTATGTCATCTTAAACGCGGATTCAATAGATAAGAATCAAAAAATCTACAAGACGTGCTAGTTATAAATAAATGTAATTAATATAATTATTGATCTACTGATAGTGGTACTCAATAATAATTTTGATACTTAAAATAAACTATAAAAATATTAATGTGTTATTGATCCCGTCACTACTTAGGTACGCATGTTTAAAAATTCACTAGTTTTTGCTCGCGACTTCTTTCGAGAGAACATGGTAAATACTTAGATCGAAATAAAATGAATGCAAGCAAGAGTTTTGAAGCCAGAAGACACAAGAAGAACTCTGCTAACATATCTCAAAGAATTGCTAAATTAAAGTGGCAGTGGCGGGCCACATTGCTCGCAGAATCGATGGCCGATGGGCTGAAAAGTTCTCGAGTGGCGACTGCGTACCGGAAAGCGCAGCGTGGGTAGGCCCCCCACACGGTGGACTGACGACCTGGTGAAGGCGGCGGGAACCCGTTGGATGAGGGCAGCGCAGGACCGGTCGGTATGGCTTGGGGGAGGCCTATGTCCAGCAGTAGACTTCCATTGGCTGAGATGATGATGATGGTGAAGTAGACACCGGCGTGCACTTGGTCTGTCATCTCGGAAGAAGATAGGAGGAGTAGGAAAAAGATATATCCAACTTACCACCATTGCAAACGGGGCATGGCTATTATTAAGCCAACTCCAGAGATAATTACCTAATGGTAGAGTTGAAGAGCCTACCGCAAAAGCACCAATTAAATAGCAATACGAAAACCCTTCTGGGGCAGACGGGTCAAAATATGAACCCAAACCTATTGGATTGAAATTATGACCTAGTTTGCTTCCAGTAATAAATATGGCAGAAACATAGAGCCTCTGGTTTGGTCTCTGCTTACATCCATGGGACAATGGCGTGAGCTTTTGTGTGAAATTTGCACGCATGGAAGTTATTCATAGTTGCAACGAGATTAAGGCGTAATAGTAGGTGGAAATACCTTGGAGGCATCTTTTATTTTTCATTTTACGACTAGATTTATACCATTTACCGAAATTAAAGTCATACCTCAGCATTTTTGGATAGTTTATCTAGTGAAATCATAAACTGAATACACGATTGGAATTACTTCACTCGATAGAAAATCGTCACAAAGATGACGTATTTTCATGCATTTTTAAACATTTTTCTCGTTTTAGATGAAATGATGTTTCCGATTTTTTGCATTTATACTCACATATTCACCATTAGTTTAACTAGTGAAATCATAAAAAAAAAAAGAAAAAAACAAAAAACCCGACTGCATAAAAAACTATTAACTGAAAAGATAAAAACAAGCTCCTTAAATCAGCTATAATAACTTTGTTTGAGAAAATTAATACAATTTGAATGTTATTACTTATTAGATAGTTATCGCAAACGGGGACAAAGAAAAATGACCTATTTGTTGATTATTGGTTTGTCCCCGCCTGCAATACCTACCTAATAAGTAATAACATTCAAATTGTATTAATTTTCTCAAACAAAGTTATTATAGCTGATTTAAGGAGCTTGTTTTTATCTTTTCAGTTAATAGTTTTTTATGCAGTCGGGTTTTTTGTTTTTCTAAATAATTTAGTTTATTTCATACTTTTTAGTCTTGTGTCAAAATGGTAGACTAAAAATACTATAATATATATATATATATATATTTGGAATCTGCTCTTCACCAGCTTTCATTTGATACCCATATTGTATTTTTTTACGAAAAAAAATTGATTCTCCCCCCTCTCTTTTTTAATTCGCAGACGCCATATTAAAATAATGTACCCTATGACACTCTCACAATTTTTACGAATCTTACGACACCTCATACGTTAAAATCCAACAAGCCGTTTAGGCTGTAGCGCGTGCCAAAGAAATAGACATACAAACATACATACATACATACATACATACATACATACGCTCGAAAAACATAACCCTCCTTCTGTCGCAGTCGGGTAAAAAGTACTTTGGTTAGTTCTTTTTAATCGAAAATACGGCTCACGCGCACACATTTCGGAGCGCTGGGCAATCGCGTTTCTCATAGAAAATATTCGTCGGGACCTATGGCCCCGGACTATTTCAAGGGGTGCTTGTGGTTAAATCGTTCTAGGTGCTTCCTACCATCAAATCGCACCGACATCAAAATGTTATTCGTTAGCACATATTACTCTAGCGATAGACAAGCTCGTTCAAATAAACACCATGTCACAAAAACAACACAAAATGACACATTGCGGTCTGTCATTGCCGAAGTGACGAAAACCATTTTGAGGTATAATATTGTGGCACCTACAAACCTAATAAAAGAATTATCACATTTTTCTATACATTATTTCTCAAATTTTTGGATAATACTGAGAAATGCAATGATTATTGAGTTTTATTCTTTTTCCTGGCTGCCTTTTGTATTGACTTTGACGTTTTTTAAATTTCTACCCGTAGGGTTAAATTGTTGAAACACAGTAATATTTTCTCCCCTCCGGACGGAAAGCGTCAATTTCCGTCCCGCTGTGCTAAGCGAAGTAGCCACTTTCCACCACCGTCGAGGAGAAAAATAGTGCCTGTACTAACCTCGGGCAGTAAAAAAGAAAGCCTCAGATCCCGAGAGACCTTTCTTACTTTCCTGCCCTCGGTGTGTAATCTACTACTGAACCGTTTTCATGGGGCACTGTATGCGCTAAGAGCTCGGTGGCGCGTTGCGGAGAGGTATGGACTCTCAATCATGAGGTCCGAGTTCGAATCCGCACAGACAACATGCCACGTACCAATGAGTTTTTCTAACTTATGTACGTATTACCGACTGCTCTCAAACGGTGAAAGAAAACATCGCGAGGAAACCTGCATATGCAGAAGAAGAAATTCTGATGCATGTGTGAAGTCTACCAATCCGCATTGGGCACGCGTGGTGGACTGACGCCCAAACACCCTCCTAGAGGGTAGGCCTGTGCCCTGCAGTGAGACGTAGACGTATAATATAGGCTGATGATGATGATACTGTAGGCGCTATTATAATAAAATACCAAAACTTGCCAGACAAAAAGTTTATCCCATGTAAAACAGGTCCTTTGTAAAAAAGGCTACAAAAAACTCGATGATTATTTGAATGACCAAAATGTCTGGTCTTGACAACTTAATTTAATATTGTATTTATTAACTGTACTCTGTATATTTTGTTTTGATAAAAGTGTGTTGTAGAGTTTTTGGCCGCATCTTCTCTTCTCTACAATAGAACACCACTGAACAAGTAATCACTACGAGAACACCTTCTGACGCGATGGTAGATTAAAAACAAAATCAAAGTTATCAGATAACTTTATGACGTAACCAGACGTCATTTTGGTCATTCAAATAATCATCGAGTTTTTTGTAGCCTTTTTTAAATTAAATTAAATTAAAAAGTATTTATTTGTCTCTTATACACAGGTACATATTAAATATAGCACGGTTACAGAGGACTTGTGTAACATGGGATATAAACTTTTTGTGTGACAAGTTTTGGTATTATTATTTATTATATTTTGAATAAACAATTTTGGTTTCCATTGATTTGAACAATTGACACGAATTGGGTTACATTAAATTTCATTTATACCTTCACAAATCTGTTTTTCGGTCAGAAAATATGAAAAGCTGCTGTGGTCCAGTGGCGAGTGACCTTGCCTGCCGTGCCTGAGGCATTGGTTCGATCCCCGTCCAGGCTGACTCGTACCAATGAGTTTTTTCGGAATTAATGTACGATTTGTAACACCACTGGCTTTTCGGTGAAAGAAAACATCGTGAGGAAACATGCTTCAATTTCGAGGCATGTATTGTACACGCTGTCCATTATAAGTGGCGACGGGCTCACCCCCCGTCACACTGGACAGAGTTTCGGTAGATCCTACTGGTGAAACGTGGATGTTCTGAGGTTTCAGAATATCTCTGACTACCCCCACGGGGAATATAGTCGTGAGCATATATGAAAATATTAAAAATCAACACACGCTGAAGAAGTACAAGAATGTGTGTGTCGCTTAAAGACATAGTTGGTTGCTATAGCAGAGTTTCTGTCCACGCACTTGGCCAGTTTTTCTCACACTACTGTGACATGTTTTCAGGATTTTCCACTTATCAAACGGAACCCTAAAAATGACAAAATCGTATTTTATACATAATATTATGACGTACGGAGATACGAATCTCAGATAACTATCTGATCGGCGAAGTTCACCAGGAAAGACTATTAAAACTATTTACAAATACATTTTTCTAGTTTATAGTGTCTCGCTGTTGTGTGAGGACTTAGTGCTTAAGCGGAGCGGGTTACAAAATTAATATTCTGTCAAGTTAGTGATATAATCGCAAACTTGCAACAGCTTAGTGCAGTCACACACGATGACGCATTGACGTAGCGGCAGACGTCAGTCCGTCATTTGTGAAGCAAGGAGTTTGTATGAAACCGCAAGCAGAAGCAAGCACACACGGTGACGCATTAACGCATCGGGTGTGGCTCTATGGACTGACATCTGCCGCTCCGTCATCGTGTGTGAACGCAATTACTTGCCAAAATGTAGTTGCCGATGTAGGTACAATAGTGAGCTCTCTCACTGGCCACTGTAAACTAAATAAACATAAAGCACACGCTGAAACTGAACAGGAGTAGAATTCCACTCCGAGCGGCAGATGTCAGTCCATATGCCCTGCCTAATACGAGTCAATCTCTTCTGCTATCGGCTTCTTCGCTACATGTTTGTCCTGAGGACTAGATTGAGGTCAAGAGCAAACCCATCAATTATATTTAAAAAAAAACCTAGACGACTCAACCACCGATTTGGCAAAGAGTAGATGGAAACTCCCCTGCATCTTCTATGTGAATGTGTCCCATTGGTGTACAAACGAAGTATCCATCTAGCGGGTATTAACACCAGATAAGATATAAACTCTCCCTGTTTGAAATCTACTACAGTTCCTGACTGCAGTGGGGATCTGTAGGGAACTGTAAAAGGGGCATTCACAAAAGACCAGCGATGGTCGCAATGGCACAGGTGCATGTCCAGTGAGACCCTCAACCATCGAGTTACTATGTTTGACACACACAGTTACTCAATGCCCTCAACCAATAATAATGATAAATAGTACGCGACCATTGCCTAAACAAAGTGTGTAGAAAACTTACCGGGGATCTTGGAGTATTTTCAAGTACTTTTTTAAGAAGATGATCTGACCGTCAAACTGAACAACTTTCTCCAAGGCACCAACTTCGAAATCGCGAGAAAAAAAAAAACCGCTCCATACAATTATGAATTATGAACCTACTCGAGCCATTTCGATGTTGGTCCCATAGAGAAAGTTGTTCAGTTTGATGGTCTGATCATCCCCTTAAAAACTGTCCGTAATTAATACGCTGTATTTTCTAGAATATTTTTTTTTCAAATTGTACCAAACGCAGTGATAAATATATTTTTAAATTGTTTGGGCAATATAAAATTACATACTTCTATGTTCAGTATTACCCATATTACCCCACGCTACAGTAAATTTGTATGATTCAGAAAAATTCCGCTCCGCTGCCATCTCCGCTCAACAATACGAGCACACCTTTAGTTTCCGCCGACCAGTCTAACCATCCGTCCTATATAACACCACCCCCTATATAAGCGTTACTCTTGCCAACTGTCAACCAGTGTTCGGTCACCCCGTATGACAGAAGTTTTGAAATTTCATAATTAGAACAAAACGAAATACGCGCGAACGTGCCGTGTTGTTTAAAAAAAGAAAATTGTTTTTTTAATCGGTAAGTATTTTATTTTATTTTTTATTTTTAAAAAGATTTTTTAAATATCCTGAGCTTGTTCAAGCACACCATTTGCATTATTAGTGGGAGGAGAGGAGGCACTTGCCCTGCACTGGACCCAACAGGCTATAATTTTCTAAATTATGATATTAAAATAAAAAAGGAATTTAGGCAATATTTTATGGATTTTAAAATTATGTTTTAAATTACTTTAACGTTAGAAAAGACCGATAATTTTTTATTGTTTTTAAGTAGGTACTTACATATCAATATTTTTCTTTAAGTTAACTTAATATACATAATACAATAAAACATAATATACAATTTTTAAGAGTCGGAAAACAATACTTTAATCAATAAATTGTTTTAACAGTTTCCTTGCAGAATTTTGTGATCGAAAGAAAATTATTGCTAGAGTGTTCTTAGCTATGTTCCGTGAAAATCGGTTCAGCATTTTCCAAGATAATCAACTTTAATTGATTCATGTAGGTAGTTGATTGGTGCTTTAATTGCTGCTTTTAATAATATTGAAAAGTAGCATAGCATTAACAGCATATGCTCAACACTATACAGAGTGTAAGGGACAGCCCTCCGCAAATTGAAACGGTGAACTCAGACCATCAAACTGAACAACTTTCACTATGGAGCCTACCTCAGGAAACGCGAAAAAAAATCAGTTGTCCCATACAATTAGGTACGATAGTTTTGTATGGGACAGCTGATTTTTTTCGCGTTTCCTGACTGTCTGACTGACCTGTCACTAGTACAGAAACTCTGTCCAGTGTGACGGGGAGTGAGCCCGTCGCCACTTGTAATGGACGTTGGGTACAATACATGCCGCACAGGTTTCCTCAATATGTTTTCCTTCACCGATAAGTCAGCGGTGTGTTACAAATCGTACATAAATTTTGAAAAACTGATACGAGTCAGCCTGGACGGGGTCGAACCATCGCCTTCTGCACCGTAAGCATGATTACTGGCCACTACACCACCATGAATTGAAAATCACATACGACTGCCCTGTATGACCTATGACGGAATATTGTAAGAGACCTAATTCGGTATGTCAAGTTTTTTTTTGTCTTCATTTTTATATTTTTTACGGACAGAAGACATAATTTTAAGATACCTATTTCATTCTTATTGCGATTCATCGAGTTTATCAATATAAATTTAATTTTTAAATTATTTTGATCTGTAATCTCTAAGTGCAAAAATGGTGGAGAGAAAATTATTCGAACTCCATGGAGAAAAACTACATACAGCTGTATTTAAAAAAATGTAAACCTGCCTCCTCTTTCTAACTCTATGCTGGAAAAAGATACGGCAACATCAAATGTCAAATTCTGACATTGTGAAAGTATTTTTTTTTCTTAATGGCCGGTTATTTTAAGTTGATTTTATGTTTACCAAGGAGTTCAGAGGTATGCCAGTGACGTCACTGCACGGACCGAAAAACGACGTTATTTTATTAAAAATATCTGTAATCCTTTCATTTTAAAATCTCTGACATAGAAAATATGATTATTGAGACAATTATCTCGAAATGGTTTTCAATTCAGCCCTCCAAAAAAAAACTTGACATACCGAATTGACGGCCCGATAGCACAGTCTGTAGTGAACCTGCCTGCTGTGCCGAGGGTCGCGGGTTCGAATCCCGTAAGGGACAAATATTTGTATGTTGAATATGAATATTTGTACCCGAGTCATTATGGATGTTTGTATCTATATAATATGTATTCTATATCGTTGTCTAGTTATCATAATACAAGTCTAGGCTTGTTTCTGGAACTTTAAATGTGACTAGATAATTTGTGTGAAACTGTCCAAGATATAAATTTTTTATTTGGAAATTTAAATTGTTTTATCACTGAGTTACAATCGTTAAGAGGATAGGCGGGCTTCTCAAAGAAATTTTGAGAATAGGTCACTTTTCCGAATTTATAGGTAGGTTCATATTTCCGAAGCGCCGACTAGAGTGCAAAAGAGACAACTGCAGCTTGGACTAATTTTATCTACATAAAATGGACAAAATCAGCATTTCGTATTCCCCTGTTTCCTCCTTCGAAACTAAACCGATTTAAATAATTTCTTTAAGAATTTCTTTATAGTAAAAGTTGTTCAGTTTGATGGGTAGAGTCCCATCAAACTGAACAACTTTTACTATGGGAGCCAACCAATCGGAGCGATAAAAAATTCTGCTGTTCCATAGTGCAACTGCAGTACCTACTCGAATCAAATGACGTATGCAACAGCTGATTTTGTTTTGCTCCAATCGCTTTGCTCCCATAGTAAATGTTGTTCAGTTTGATGGGTAGACTCTTAGTTTAAAAGGATGCTTAGTTTAAATTCACCCTGTATATCTTGCTCGAATTTAGTATGCCTAGAGTTTTGGCACGCAATGCCTAGGTAAGTACCTACGCCTATTTGCGTAAGTTAATGTTGCCGAACTAATTAACTGATAATTTTCATTGAAAATTAAGATAAAAGTCACCGTTGATATAGGCAACAATACATTAGACATAGTAAATCTTATTAAATAGAAAAATTATCTAAACTATTCTAAAACTGTAACTGAGTGCGTCTGTACATTGAAGATATTTACAAAAAAAAGATTACGATAATTATGGTTTTTAGGTATCCCTGACTCGAAATCAACCTTTTTTAGAACTTTTGTCTGTCTGTTTGTCTGTTTGTTTGTGTGTTTGTTTGTTTGTTAGCGCATCACGCAAAAACTACTGAACCGATTTTGATGAAACTTTTTTTGTTTGATAGCTTATGATCTGACTTATTTGTGCGGACGAAGTCGCGGGAAAACACTAGTATAATATAATATTATACAAGATGTACTATCGGAATTGGATTCCAAGTTTCAAATCAAACTCTTGGACGGACGATAGAAAATTATATTCAAATTACTAGTGAGGTTTTTAGTTTTATTCTTAAGGGGGCACCAAGCCTATTGTGCTACCCTCAATCGTATTTTTTTTATTTCTAAACAATCAAACAATATTTCCAAAAAACAAGAATGTCACATTGCAGTCATTGCTGATTTTCAATTTAACGGGTCACAGCGGGTTTGTTTTTATAATGATTGTAGTTATTATTTGAAAGCGCTAAAAGTGGGCACTCTTGGCGTTTTTAACGATAATTAGCTACAAACATAATAATCCGTATTGTTTCGATAAAATGAAAGCCAATTAGGACTACAATGTGACATTCTTGTTATTTGGAAAAGCTGTTTAATTGTTTAGAAATAAAAAAAAATATGATTGAGGGCAGCACGATAGGCTCGGTGCCCCCTTGAAAAGAGAAGAAAAATAAAATTGATTCTAAAAAAAGGTATTTTAGGCAAAAGCTTCTACCCTAGCAATCCTTACATACATGTATACCTACAGTTTGGTCATAAAGTTTCGAAATTAAAAAATGTTCTGTGGTGTCGTTACTTTGTGAAAAAAAAACGAGTAGGTATTCGGGAATTCCGGGATAGTAAGAACCAGACTCAAAATTCCGGGAAATTCCAGGATTTCCCCGTTACCTGGAAACCCTAGTTTTCTCCTCGCAACCTCCTGACACCGGATGATTTTAAATTATTGGTAATTTTTAATTTTTCTAATAAGTTTCATAATCTCATCCGGTTTTAAAAATATACTTCCGTCAGTTTTACGTTTAATACCACAAGTAATTAAACCGTTTTAGATGTAGATAGAAGGTTACTGATAAGAACATTGAATTTGTCCAGTGACCTGATTACCTCATCTTATATAATGTGATGATATTTCAAATATTTTGTAACGGCCATGTTTATTTGGGTATGTCATACTGGGTGTAAGAAAAAGTATCATTACCCATTAAAAAACGTACTCTACCCATCAAACTGAAAAAAATTTACTATTGGAGCAAACCTGTAAGCAAAAAAAAATCTGCTGTTCCATACTAAATCGCAATGGGCATACAAATCAAATGTATGAAACTGGTTTTAAAATTAGCTAAAATTATTTTAAGGGGATGATCTGGAGTGCGATTTTTGAATCTCATTCGGTGAGCTCAGCAGTTGTAAATGTCAAAATTACGATGGAGATGTGCATCTTTATTATACTGCTGATTTGACTTTCAAAAATCGCACTCCTGAAGCATAATTATTGAGAGTCTAATCAGCAGTAGAAAGATGCATATTTCCATAATAATTTTGACATTTACAGCTCACCGAATGAGATTCAAAAATCGCACTCCTGGAGTGCGATTTTTGAATCTCATTCGGTGAGCTCAGCAATTAAAAATGTCAAAATTACTATGGAGATATGCATCTTTTGACTGCTGATTAGACTCTCAAAAATCATACTTCAAGAGTGCGATTTTTTAAAGAAAAATAAGCAGTAGAAAGATCCATGAGAACGCTTTTGTATGAGATTTAAAAACCGTAAAAGCTCACCGATGACATTCAAAAATCGCATTCCAGACCATCAAACTGAACAACATTTTCTATGGGACCAATATCGATATTGCGAAAAAAATCTGTCTCATATATTTTATGTTTGCAGTTTTGTATGGGACAGCTGATTTTTTTCGCAATTTCAATATTGTTCCCATAGAGAACGTTGTTCAGTTTGATGGTCTCATCATCCCCTTAAAAAAGTTTCAGCTAATTTTGTTAGACCTTATATAATATGGAAATGTAGTTATTCGAAGCATATTGCTATAAATAATTGAAACTAGGTAGTAGTTTTTATAGCTAAAACATCGAAACAAAAACAATTTAAAAGCGTATGTCCGCATCTTCCTCTTACAGGTTTCATCTAAGTTTATTTCTGTAAATAAATACGTGTGTAGGTATAGTTAAGTAAACATTAAATGCAAGTTCTCTTCTCTTCTCAATCTAAACAATAAACACCTCTAGTTGACAGATTGAGACGTATCGAACTATTTTATTGTTTGTAAACTCGGCCAGAAAAGATTGAATGTCGTTTATGTAATTGAATTTACTACTTTTACGACGTTTATATTTTCAAGTGATAGCTTAAGAGGATAGGCGGGCTGAAATGCTAATTTTGAGAATAGATCACATTACCGACTGTACCTATACATATTTGTCAGATCCACCCCACCCATACACTCCACCGACTAGAGTGCGAAAGAGACAACTGCAGCTCGGACCAATTTTATCTACTTACATAAAATCGACGAAAACATCATTTCGTATTCCCGTTTCCTCCTCCAAAACTAAATCGATTTTAATAATTTTTTCAACAATAATATGAGAAATAATATGGTTATGTCTGTATGTTTTGCTTTTTTTGTATATATTCGTCAAATTTGTTTGCTGGATGTCTGAAAACAGGCGGTAAAATTGGTCATTTTCGAAGGTCCCTAGTTCATATAGTATTTAATTAATGCAAAAAAGCAACCTGTGTTATTTAATTGTAATAAGGACTTAATGAGTATGTGTTTGTGTTTTTAAATAATATTGATGTTTTTATTCATAGTTCAATTTCATAATTATAATTTTAAATGTATTTAGATAGTTAGGTACTTATAGGTTTCAGTTTCAGTTCTTTATTGCCTTAAAGTGCATGTATACATAAGATGGAATGTTACAATAGAATCAATGCAATTTTACCCAAAGGTGTAGACCTTTGGGTAAAATTGCATTGATTCTATTGTAACATTCCATCTTATGTATACATGCACTTTAAGGCAATAAAGAACTGAAACTGAAACCTAGGCAGAGGTAACATAGATTGTATGGTAATTTTTCTTTGCTCTAGTGTCATTATCCAGTGAGAAACAGGGGAATACGTTTGTATGGACAAAACGGTACTCATATATCCTCTTAAGTCTAAAGATATTTCTCTTCGTGTATAGAAGTGGCATTCAACCAATGCAAGTACGGAAAACGCATTTATAACTTTCCTATTGCTAATCAAAATATTTTAAAATCGACACCTGTATAGTTTATTTAAGAGGACTGTCCAGCTAGGTAGTCTCCGTGCAAAATGCGTAATCATTTTTATAATAACCTTAACGCATTTTAAAATTATAATGATTTTTAGTATGTTATAGGTATGATAAATAAACAGGTTAGTACATTTTTCGCATCTATAAGTAAGTTATAGCCTGTAGAATCCCACTGCAGGGCAAAGGCCTCCTCTCACGAATAAGGGTGAGAGGGAGTGGGCCATACTCCACCACGCGGGCCCAGTGCGTGTTGGTGGAGGCAAGTTAGTGGTCACCTTGCTGTCAGAGAATTTTCAAGCCGCCAATAGGCCTCTGACTTGGCTTAACGAATAGTTACAACGCCATCTGACGGAACTATCCGAGACCAACTGCTTAACGTTCCTTCCGAAGCACGGAAACGCTCGAGATGAAATACCACTAAACGGTCACCCATCCAAAGACTGACCGGACCTGACGTTGCTTAACTTCGGAGATCGTTTCCAATACCGAAGCTCCACTACGCCAACGAGCGCTTGACTTTGAGCCGAGTGACTGCAGTTTTGTATGAAACTGTAGATTTTTTTCGCTGTTAGCTCTGTAGTGAAAGTTGTTCAGTTTTATGGTCTAAGGCTGCTTTTCCACCAGAGAAGTGCGAGGTAGCGAGGCAGTGAGCGAGGAAAAAATCGGCCAATGGGAGTGCTTCAATTTCCCTATAACGTGGTCGAGAGAGCGCTCTATTGGCGGATTGTTTCCTCGCTCACAGTCTCGCTACCTCGCACATCTCTGGTGGAAACGCAGCCTTAACCACCCTTTTGAACATTACTTGGGTGTTTTATTACACCCTGTAAAATGCACTGAAGCAAATGAGACGAACACTTTTTTGTTTCAGTGTGTTAGCTTCACCTTTTGATCTAAGAGCTTCATAGCCATCTTAATACATCGTCATCTTATAATTCAAACATTTCTTTCTTCATGTCTGTGTTGATACAATTAATTTATAATATGAGTTATTTTCGCCACGAAAGGTATTCTTCAAATTGTCCCCACAATATTTTAAATATCAAATACATATATTACACACTTCTTAACATAGAGTCTCTTTCATCTCTTTTTCTTTCGTGATTTTGATGTTAGTTCCATGTAGAAAGTTGTTCAGTTTAGTGTTCTGACCATCCTCTTAACAAAACGTCAGCATAATTAAGGAAACCCCTGCTGGCTTTAAGGTGGTTTCAGATTAGTCAATTTTATAAAAAACTTTGACGTAGAACACTCGTAGTCGGTATTAACAAAAGTAGTAGTTCAGTTTCGCCAACAAATTAAAAATAACCCTATATATTAACAATTGCTCGAGTAGGTACAAGATATAGTAACGTCAGCGTATCTAATACGTCAAAACAATTGACTGTTACAATACGAAACAATGGGAAACATTTTAGTTCCAATTACGCACAAAAGAAGCATGTGAATTGTTGCATTCGATTCAGACTTATGGGTAAGTACTCAAAAATACTACTTATCAATTCAAATCAGAATAATATTTTTATTTAATTATTTAGATAGGTACAATAATAATCCGATAGGTAATAAAAAAGAAAGCTAAGTAAAACTACAGCTCTCACTAATAATTAAATAATCGATTAGTATCCTATAACTAAAATATCCTAAAATACTAAAATGTTACAAAAAATATTACAAATAATACACACACACACACAAAATAATTTTATTTCCGACACAGTTCATACATTGTTAGTATTTATACTTATATAGGGTGGTCCAAAACTCCAAACGATGAAGTCCAAGTTTTTATTTTTATTTTATTTATTATTTCAATTATGATAATAATGATTATGATATATTTTCATAATAAAAAATTAAAATTAATTAAAATTATTAATTAAAAATTGAAATTACTAATTAAATTATATAGGGTCCTTCTTAATATGCTGACACTTTTTTAAGTGGATGATCAGACCATCAAACTGAACAACTTTATCTATGGCACCAACATCGAAATCGCGAAAAAAAAATCTGCATCTCCATACAAAACTGCAAACCTACTCGAGCCAAATGTATGGGACAGCTGATTTTTTTTTCGCGATTTCAATGTTGGTCCCATAGAGAAAGTTGTTCAATTTGATGGTCTGATCATCCCCTTAAAAAAGTGTCAGCATATTAAGTTGGACCCTGTATAAAAATAAAAAACAGTTCTAAAGCAAATTTATTTTATTTATTTATTTATTTGGGTTACCAACAGATGAATCACATTACAAACTGAAGAGACTACATAAAATTTGGCAAACATTGTGTTTTTATACAACTTGTTAACGCAAAACTAGAAAGTAGTTTGTTTAGAATCGAGAGCAGAATTGAATTATCACGGTAATTGTTTTCAAAATATTAATTGATTTGTTTGTATAATTTAAAATTCTCGATCTCAACCCACCGCCAGGGCACTCTACTTACTACCAAAACAAGATGCTTATAATGTATCCATGAGCACGTTAGGGCTATCATTCATTACTGAAATGATAACATTATAATTTTTAAAACTGCAAGCCAAATGTATGGGACAGCACATTTTTTTTCGCGATTTCAATGTTGGTCCCTTAGAGAAAGTTGTTCAGTTTGATGGTATGATCATCCCCTTAAAACAGTGTCGGCATATTAAGTTGGACCCTGTTTAGCAAACTCTACGCTACAGTACAAGGTGTTACAAAAATACAAATAAACCTTTAAGGGGGTGGTGTAGACCATCAAACTGAACAACTTTCACTATGAGACCAATATCGAAATCGCGAAAAAAAAATTGATGTTCCATACTCTACAAATCGACTAGAGCTAAAATATGTATGGGATATCAAATTATTTTTTTCGCGATTTCGATGTTGGTCCCATAGAGAAAGTTGTTCAGTTTGACGGTCTAAACAACCCCCTTAAGCCCCACTTGCGCCAACCTGGGTTAGCAATAAATTCTAGGTCAAGTTGGTAACCCATGATTTTTTGGATAGAAAAACAACTGAAAGAGCTATTTTCATCATCATCATATCAGCCGATAAACGTCCACTGCTGGACATAGACCTCCCCAAAAATGGGGGGATTTGCCATAATCGCCACGCTTGGCAGGCGGGTTGGCGATCGCAGTTGGATTGAATGTGTGTACTCAGAGGATGCTGCTGCCCATCCTCCGGTAGATCCCTTAGTCGCCTTTTACGACACCCACGGGAGGAAATGGGAAATGGAAAGAGCTATTTTATCCGGAGTTAATTGCTAAACCGTGGTTGGCGCAAGTGGGGCTAAGACTTTTAAATATTTATTGTTACTTATGAAACACCCTAGTATAACAACAAATAGGTAGTAAAAACTGGCCAAGTGTGAGTCGGTCTCGGGCTAAAAGTCCCGGAGAAAACAACTTTTTTTTTTCACCAAACGCGAGTTAAATTTTATTTTTAGATTAAGTCAGTCCTTCTCATGTGATTTGATTTTAAACACACAAGTGACGTATATAAACCTGCTCCCATAGTAAAAGTAGTTCAGTTTGATGGGTAGACTTAGTTTAAAAGGATGCAAATGATATCAATTTCACCCTGTATAAGCTTAGATCAAATTAAAATTAATGGATAATCCTTACGCGAACATTTCAAACCAGAAATTGAGTCAAAACAAATGAATGGTATACTTCAAATTTGTATGCAATTGCCCTAGTTGTGACAGTTTGTATGGTCCAATTGCCCTAGTAGTGTGCTTCAACTTAACACGCTTTAGGTCTATCCATTAATTTTACTTTGATCTAAGTGTATACAGGGTCCATCTTAATATGCTGACACTTTTTTAAGGGGATGATCAGACCATCAAACTGAACAACTTTCTCTATGGGACCAACTTCGAAATCCGGAAAAAAAATCAGCTGTCCCATACATTTGGCTCGAATAGGTTTGCAGTTTTGTATGGAAGAATTGTTTTTTTTCGCGATTTCGATGTTGGTCCCATAGAAAAAGTTGTTCAGTTTGATGGTCGGCTAATCCTCTTGCGTTGCGCGAGTAGCTCGACTCGTACTTGACCGCTTTTTTATTTTTGTGTAGACGCAACTCGTCGGTCGTTTGGTTAAAAGACTAGTATGTACACGATTTTAAAGTAGTCAGTAATATCGACATTTCACTAGTATGGCTTCTTCAGTGGAGTCGAGAAGGATTATCGTATTAAATGGCTCACGGTTAGGTTACAACCGAATTTGTACCGTCTCTCATGTTCGTTTCTAATTATTTATAAGTGAAAGTGAAAGAGAATTAAATTGTTAATGCGGTTATTGATCTAATATCAGTTTCATGAGAATATGACCTTTAAAAAGGAATACCAACCTTAAAAATAAGAAATAAACATTTATTTTGTCTCAAGACACATTATACCTACTTTATACTATTTAGTTTTCAACCAGAGGGGGTGAGGTAAAGAGTCCGTGGGAGGCAGGGAAAGTCTGTATTATATACAGGGTGATTGGTAATTCGACCTATTCGCTGGAAGAGGTCGTACTAGACCTCATTTGCAACAAATTAA
Organism: Agonopterix heracliana; assembly: GCA_963693445.1. Taxonomy (NCBI): domain Eukaryota; kingdom Metazoa; phylum Arthropoda; class Insecta; order Lepidoptera; family Depressariidae; genus Agonopterix; species Agonopterix heracliana. Next base: position 4,202,674 of record OY856334.1, read on the forward strand.
GCTCAGTTAACTGTTGGTCGAAAATGAGTGGTTACTGAGTTATGATGGTTTTAATGAGATTACCACCGGTCACCAGTTAACTGAGCTTAATTTGTTGCAAATGAGGTCTAGTACGACCTCTTCCAGGGAATAGGTTGAATTACCAATCACCCTGTATATTAAGGTACTCTTTCTTAGTAAATAAATAGGGAAACTATTTCAGATTTTTGTCAAAAAAATATTAATATTTTTCTGTTTGTTTGTCTCTTATGCATTCCTAAACCACTAGTCCGACTATTGATTGTTGTGGGCATGCCCGCGAAAGTTTCTAACAACAAGGCACATTGCAAGGCATGTCTCTGTACATATAATAATATATTTTAATTTTACACATTTTTGTTTCAGATAAAACGTCTAACACTCCTTCAAAATGGAACACACTGAGTTCCGGGTAAAAGGTAAGTGTAATAAGCATAAGCATAGCATATGCTCACGACTATATTCCCCGAGGGGGTTATTCAGAGATATTCTGAAACCTCAGAACATCCACGTTTCCGTACCGAAACTCTGGTCGGTGTGAGCCCGTCGGTCGCCACTTATAATATACAGTGGGTACAATACATGCCTCAAAATTGAAGCATGCACGTTTTCTCACGATGTTTTCTTTTACCGAAAAGCCAGTGGTGTTAAAAATCGTACATAAATTCCGAAAAAACTCATTGGTATTGGAGTCGGCCTGGACGGGGATCGAACTATCGCCTCCTGCACGGCAGGCTGGTGGTAAGAATAATTTTACGTCAATATTTCTCGATCAACCATGAACATTGATCTTAAATAATAAACACAACCGAATTAGTATTCTATAAACGTTTACCATAGCAACAAAATGTACAATTACATGACAATTACTACAATAATTAGACGTTTCTACGTCTATTTACTATGTTATAACTGCTCTAGATCTAATAACGGCCTACATCAATAATATTTATACATAAAAACGATAAAAATCATTGGCCTATATAAATATTATATATATTTTTTTTTAAGTCTAGTAGTAACTTGGCAAAAAAGTTTTGGCGGTCGGTGCCAGTACATCATAATCGGTGCGGTGGTGACAGGTGGAACCAAGAAGTTTGGAATACCTGCAATGGAGGACAGACTGCTTAACATGGATTAAGAATCATAAAGGATGCCACTCCTATCCTTACAAGCATTGAAACAAGAAAATTGGCAATGGCGTCGTAGATATTTCAAATTGTAGGTGTGTCCCTTTCTATCCAATGACATAGACAGTCTATGTCAGCATGGGTATGGCAGTCTGTCCTCCATTATAGGTAATGATCGTTCTTTTCCGTCGCGTAGTTGTTTTTTGTGACGTTAACTTTGTCCCTTTCTAATCCAACGTCAAAAATGTTAGCTCCTCTCCTGTCATTTTCGTAACTACGTCATTGGATAGAAAGGGACACACCTAAAATTGGAAATATCGACGACGCCATTGCCAATTTTCTTGTTTCAATGCTTGTAAGGAGGAGTTGCATCATTCATGATTTAAATCCATGGGTGGTACTAATCATTTTTTTTATTTTTGTGGCCTGGTTGCATATACCTTTTATTCGTAGTTCGCACAAGTTCCATATACCTTTGGGCCAAGTCTTAATTTGTGTTTTTTAAAGTGATTCATATCACATAACTTTTTATATTTTTAGCACACTTCACTTTTCAGTTAGTATATTTTTCGGACATTGTTTTAATAAAATTGGTCTGGTGGTGTTGCCAGATTAATGTGTGATTTTGATATTCTTGCGTGGAGCGGCGCCCTCATTTTTTTCAAGACTTTTTTGCCATCCCATACGTTCGAGTTTATGAATGAATAAAATCAATCACCGAGTCACAAAGTAGTTTAGAACTCAATACGGTAGACAAATAAAATAAAAATCAGCTCAGCATAACCCCAGGATTTGTTCATATTGAATCGTTTGTCAGATTATGTAAAGCCCTTTTATGGGTTATTTCGTCACACGATCGTTTATTGCAGGCGTCTTGTTTTATCTGAGTCAATTCCGTTTGACTGTTATTTAGTAGGTAGCAAGAGATAGAGATTGTTTTCCTTTGGAAGGGGAAAAACCGGCTAAGTGCGTTCACACACGACGACGCATTGACGGAGCGTCAGACGTCAATCCGTCATTTGTGAAGCAAGGAGTTGTATGAAACCGCACGTAGAAGCACACACGGTGACGCATTGACGAACTATGTGTAGTTCATGGACTGACATCTGGCGCTCCGTCAATGCGTCAAAAGTGTGAGTCGGACTAGTCGCACAGTATACAGGGTGTAAACTTAAATACGTTACCGTTTGTGCGCTCCATACAAACAAAGTCTGGTTATATTTTCAATACTAACTCAATAAAGTCAATGAAATTTTTCAGAAACAATCTAGAAACTAATGTCTATGCTTGTATGTCGTCCGGTATTCGATAAAATAGTGATTACAGCTATATCTTTTTCATCGTTTCCAATGAAAACGTTACACTATGTAATTTAATATTGTTTTTTGTAATTGTACTTTGTATAATTTGTTTTGTTTGAAAGATGTGTGTTGTAGAGTTTCTGGCCGCATCTTCTCTACAACTGAACACCTTCTGACGTGGTGGTAGATTAAAAAACATGACGTCAGAAAGTTAATCTATGTGATATTATTTTGAATAAACAATTTTGATTTGATCAGAATTTCTAAGCCCATAAGAAGTTTCACTCCAAAAAAATAGTTTCTTGTATTAAGTCCTTATGTGTGGTAATTGTTATTCAGATTCTGTTCTCAAAAAGGCGTTTTACCATCTGAGTACAGTCTTAATCAATTTCCCACTTCGTTTCTAATTACTTTATAAACTAGAATGCCTTTGTGACAAGCAGAAAGTCTTTTATTCCGTCTATTTGTACTTCTTGAAGCTCTTTGAGCCTTTTGTAAGCCTCGATCGGATTGTGTTGACTGTACGAATTGAGATAGATTGGAGATTTTAGGGTTCCGTACCCAAAAGGAGGCAATAGGACCCTATTCATAAGTCTCCGCTGTCCGTCCGTCCTAACACCAAAGTGCGTTTTGAACCGTAATAGAAAGAGAGTTTGAATTGCTAAACTAAAGTGGCAGTGGGCGGGGGCAGAACCGATGGCCGATGGGGCCAAAAAGTTCTCGAGTGGCAACCGCGTACCGAAAAGCGCAGCGTGGGTCCACACGGTGGACCGACCACCAGGTGAAGGCGGCGGGAACGCGATGGATGAGGGCAGCGCAGGACCGGTCCTTGGAGGAGGCCTATGTCCAGCAGTGGACGTCCATCGGCTGAGATGGTGATGATGATGAGATAGAGAGTTGAAATTTACACAGAATATGTGTTATTATTATTATTTTGGATTTGCTAACAAATAATGAAAAAAAAAAACCCGTTAAAATTAAGGGAGGTGGTCCCCAATTCCCCATACAAGAAACGTGCCTTTCGTGCTTTTTTCAAGCGTCAAACATGGTGACTCTAATGTAAAACAATAATAATAAAAACTAGTCAAGTGTGTGTCGGGCCTGCGATCCAAGGATGTGATGAAGGATAATATGGAACACTCCGTGCGCGACTCCGATTCGCACTTGGCCGGTTTTTATTTAAGGCGTATCAGCCGTGGACCACTCTCCTCTCACTCACACTCCATACTAATCGATGAGAAAGAGCGCGTGGCTCCGGTCAGAATTTTGCTGTTTTCTTTGAAAAATTCGATGATTTTTTATTAATTTCGAAAAAGTAAAAAAACCACATCATTCTAAATTGTATTGTGAACAATATAGTAAATTTTCATTTTGTTCCGATTAAAAATGTAAGAGTAAAATGGTTACAACTGGAAAAAAAGGGGTGACTTTAGAGTCCCTTTTCTTCGGTTTTATTCATTAAAATCGATTTCTAGAAAAACCACATCACTTCTCATATCCTGTAGATGGTTCAGTTTAAATTTCAGCTCAAAAAGTGCCATAGTTAATGAATAAAATGGTTACAAAATTACCCAAAACCGGCAGGTAGCCCCTTAAGATCTGTAACTACTACCGCCTGGGGTGCCTGGTAGCTTCGGACTCAACAAATTTTGTCATTTATAACCAAACGTTTGTTTAGGTGGTTTCAGAGTAGGTAGTCAATTTCATACAAAACTGATGACGGCATTGATAAAAGTACATACATATACTCACGCCGGTGTCCCATTGGGGTAGACAGAAACAATTGCGGCTACGATCCTGACATACCTCTTTTGCCTAGGTACGTCTAGGGCGACCCTTTTCGACTTTTCCATTCACACTTGATTATATTATTGATTAAAGTTGTTTAATATATGGAAAAAAATAGCTTAGAAAATCTAGATTGCGCGTCTAAACTTCGATAAAGAACTAATCGGTCACAACACAATTTCCATTGTCTCATCATTCACGCACGTTTTCGTACGTCAATTAAAACTCATTGCTTATGATTAGATAGGTAGCTAATTAAAATACAAGTACCTGAGCAGATCGAGCTTTGCCCGGCGTCTTTCATGTTAATTTGGGTAGGATGCTACGAGCATATACGTAGGATGAAACCGACTCAAAGAGAAAATCTAGGTATGTTATGTGTGAAAATATAAGTAACTAGTGTTTACCCGCGACTTCGTCCGCACAAATTATATACTAAGTCAGATCATAAGCTATCAAACAAACAAAAATTCATCAAAATCGGTTCCGTAGTTTTTGCGTGATGCGCGAACAAACAAACAAACAAACACACAAACACACAAACAAACAGACAAACAGACAGACAAAATTTCTAAAAAAGATTGATTTCGAGTCAGGTATACCTAAAAACCATATCGTAATCTTTTTTTTGTAAATATATTCAATGTAACAGACACACTTAAGTTACAGTTTTATAATAGTTTAGATTAGATTTAAAGTATATGAATTTTCATCAATAAAGTGTTAAATCAGACCGAACCACATTCTCTATGGGCCTCATCGATACCATAGTCTGATCATATCCTTAAAAAACAATCAACACTAAGAAACACAAAACATCTCATTAAGACACTAAAAAAACTGTTATTTATTTAGTATTTGATAAACCCTATTGTGAGAGCTAGTCTGATTGTGCTATCACATTAGTGTGAATGCTAGTATGCTATGCTAAGGATAATGCTAATGATATGCTACGATGCTAATGCTTGCTATGATGTGAGTGCTGAAGTCGGATACGGCCGACAGAAACGGCTGAGAGATGCTGTTGTATCGACGTAATATTCAAACACTGCTTTGATATGATAAATGCTCTTAAGAGGTAATGTTAGCGCCCTATGTACGATTCACTTTTATCGAGGTCGCATTCAATGTTCAAATGCTGTGCTGTGAAATGGCATCTATCGACTGACCTCAATAATTGATGTACGTACTTCGTACAGAGATTCGAATCAGACCACCTCAAATAGACTGAAGACCATACACTCTTACCTTGATGGTATGTCTGTGCTATAGGATTGCAATCCCGTATCATTGTTCCACTGCAGGTTATAATTTTACCCATTATGCCATTCATCCTAATCCAGTGCAAGTTTTCTCAGCTATCTTCGCAATCTTAGATAAAGTATATGAGAATGAGCCTCACGCTTCTACCGTACTACACTAAACGGGCCAACTGTCTTGTGCATGACAACCTCATACAACTTATCTCGGATTTATCAGCCAACAGTTAGCAGATATTTTTCCGACGCGTTCACGTCCTTCTTGATCTTATCAGCCCCAGGTGGGCTGACAATATTGGGCTGCCAGACGATACAATACTGTCTTGCCCGATCTCAGCCATAACTTGCTCAATCTTTTGCTCCATCTGCCAACTGTTCATCTAGCCACGTGTCGCACCCGCCGCCAATCCAGAAATTCTATCTTTGACGTCCTGAACCTCACATTATAGGAAAGGGTATATGGTACCACATACAGTAAGGACACTCTTTGCCCACCGCCAATTTTAACCTCACCCCCTCGTAGAAGACAGGAGTAAGACGACAGTAGGCAGTGGTATAATTCTTTCTCACTTGTACTGACTCCGTTTCGCAAGTGCCTTCCTTTTCTTATAAGTGCGAGCCCGTTTGTTTGAATTCTCCAGAGCCTTTAGTTCGACGTCTTTCTAAGATATTTCATTCCATGTCTGTGCCCCAGCACAGCTAGCATGCCAGCCACGACAAAGCGTTTAAACGAGAAAAACGTCGTGCGCGCTCTTTCTGGCATACGTAAAATAATAAGGATGGAGGCACCTCTCGATTTTTATCGTTTTCTCGGGGGTGGCATGCGAGCCCATCTGAAGTGGGCACAATAGAAGCTGCTAATTCACCATCATCAGCCTATCATCGTCCACTGCCGAACAGTCTCTCCCAATGCGCGCAACAAAACTCCTCGATCTTCCTCATCCACTCGCTCCCCACTACTTATTTTAGGTTTTCTGTCCAGCGGGCAGCAGGGCATCCCACACTACACCTTCCAGTTCGTGGCCAGGAAGGTGCTGATTATGAATACAATATAACTCTGTTTCCTCTCCACAGCGAAAGAGATGGTGGACTACATGGCCGACTACTTGGAGAACATCAGAGAGCGTCGAGTGTACCCAAACGTGCAGCCAGGATTCCTGCATAAACTTATACCTGATGAAGCGCCACAACAGCCTGAGGATTGGGACGACATCTTTAAGGACGTTGATGAGCATATTATGCCTGGAGTAAGTAGTTCGATCTAAGAGATTTATGGGGGTATTACAGAAAGACACTCAGGCCTACAATTATGATGACTTGCAATATACCTCAGCTATAATATGATAGTTCTAAGGGGGGTTTTACAGAACGACACGCAAGTGGAGATCTCTTCTTGAGTATAGATAGAAAAGGATGCAAATACACAGATCGTATACATGCATCCTTGTCTATCTTTACTTAAGAAGAGATCTCCACTTGCGTGTCGTTCTGTAAAACCCCCCTTAGAACTATCATATTATAGCTGAGGTATATTGCAAGTCATCATAATTGTAGGCCTGATTTAAGCAGTGTCTCTGTACAATCTAATAGTCCAATCATTTTAGGGTTTGACCCTAACAATAATTCCTCTATCACTGAAACTTTGCAGTGTAATAAAGTAAAGTATACAGATTACGGTTGACAAATAATCTAGGTTTAATTTTTTCCGGTCCTAGATTATTTGTCAACCGTAATCTGTATACTTAACTTTATCACACTGCAAAGCTTCAGCGATAGAGGAATTATTGTTAGGGTGTCCATACAAGGAAACTCTAAAATGACTGGACTATAACACGAGAGCGGCGGTACTACAAAAGATGATCACAGTCAGCAATTAAACGTTACAACTTGAGATGCACCTCATAAATTGACGTCATGAGCAAATGATAAAAAGCAGTCTCGTTGTTCCATTCTCCCTGAATCAAAGGTTTTTTCTCGATAGAAACTCAAGTAAGAGGAACGTAAAGACAATAATAATTTAGCAATTTCTAAACCTTTTGTTTATTTTGTAAACAGTTGGTGCATTGGCAGAGCCCTCACATGCACGCTTACTTCCCAGCTCTGACATCGTACCCTTCAATCATGGGAGAAATGTTATCAAGTGCCATCAATGTACTCTGCTTTACTTGGGTAAGTTGCCAATCATTGTTACATTTTGTTTCACTCCTAGCCTAATCGAGATCCTAATTGCAAAGCAGATACTTCTGTATAATTTCTACAGAGTTCATCGTCTAGTATTTTGATCATTTGGACTTCATTGTCTAGTGTCGTAAGTGGTCGCCGCTGATGATCTTGGTTTACAGGATTTACAGTGGTGGAAAAGTGTGATGGGCCAGTATCCGTTTACATCTAAAGATTTTTATGAAGCATTTCTGTGTAAAAAAGCATATTTTTAAACATGATGATGTTCAATGGCAGTTGTGCGGAATCCATATTGTGTTGAATCTCGAATAGGCGGAAAAGCTTTTGTGCAGAACTCAGATCAATCCGATTATAAGAATGACTACACAGCGAAATACCAGTGTTCAGATGAAAGTTATAGTTGCATTCCAACCCTTTGACCCCTGTTAGAAACTCCTGATTAAATTACTTCTTACCCAACCAGGCGTCATCTCCAGCTGGAACGGAGCTGGAGACGATTGTTCTCAACTGGCTCGGGAAGTTGCTTGGTCTTCCTGAGAGCTTCCTCAACGAGAAGAACGAAAGCCCTGGAGGTGGTGTCATTCAGGTATATTTTCGGCTCTGTTTGGTTTATGTCGTGTATTATTTATTGCTGTGTAAATTTAAGTGTCTGGTAGATAAAAAAATACAATTTAATCCTTAAAATTTTCAGATGGCACATTTGTTGGTCTGTACCAATCTTTGTTGGGTTTATAGTTTGAGTTGATTTTATTCAAAAGGGATATATTATTTATGCATAAGACTACCTACAGGGTGTAATTGAAATGAATCGACAAATTTCGTAGGGGTGGTTCAGACAATCATCAATCAATCAAATATACTTTAGACCATCCAACTGAATGACTGTTACTATGGCAGCAAACCTGTAATTGCATAAAAATATCTAGTTCATACATTTGAGTTGAGTTGGTATTGCAGTTTAGTATGGAACAACAGATTTTTGTGATTTCAGTTTTGCTCCCACAGACAAAGCTGTACAGTTGGGTGGTCTGAACCACCCCTGAAAAATTTTCAACTTATTTCAATTACATCCTGTAGATTTACTACATTTTATGCTCCTTTTTACCCGGATGCGATTATAACTACATTTTATGCTCCCTTTTACCCGGATGCGATTATAACTACATTTTATGCTCCTTTTTACCCGGATGTGGAAGAAGGAGGATAATGTTTTGCTTCGTTTTGTGCTTGGTGGAATTGCGTCTAACCCAATCTCTGCGTTTCGATTGAAATTGTGTGATATTGATCAATTTTTGACGCATACGCGGGGACTTACTTCGATAAGTTATCAATGGGGTTATCAAATCAAACTTTCATTATAATTTATATAGATATCTATGTAATTAAGTTACTACTTTCACTTTTTTTAGCGCTTACTGAATCCGACCCTTTTGTCACTGTTGGTCTGTAAAAGAGTAATTATGTAATTTTTTAAATAAAAAATAAAATAAAATCATTTATTTCAGGAAACAAGGTCCCATAAACAAGCATTACATTGGTAGTTTGTCAGAAAAACAAGCACACAAATTTCTAAGCAATAACTAGTTTGCTTAAAAATTTGCAACCTCTTCTTTCGCAATTCCAGACACAATAGAAAATATTATTGTGTCTGGCCCAGATCTGCGTCCAATTAGACTAGAGGTCTTGGAATTTAACAGGAGATCTTGGGAGCAAGATGAGCTGTTGCTCATTTTATTCTATTTATATCCTTTGTGATATATTTCGCTGGTTAGCTATCTATCTATCACGTCATGCCTCTTTCGCCTCATTCACATCCATGCCACCGGTTTCGAGTAATCCGCAACTCTACTGATTACCTCCAACGGAAAAAACATCAGAATAATAATGATAAATGAGCGATTCTTTCATTCCATTGCTTTCTCATGGCCTAGCCTTTCTGAACAACTTACAGTTCTTGCCATATTTACCAGATTTTAACCGATATTTCCTCAAATTCTTGAACAGACGACGGCTAGCGAGGCGACACTTGTCAGTCTCCTGGCTGCTCGCACCAAGGCTCTGATGGAGCTCTCCGAGCTGAACCCTGAGCTCCAGTCCTCAGAGCTGTTGGGGCACCTGATCTGCTACTGCTCTGATCAGGCCCATTCTTCTGTGGAGAAGGCTGGGTTAATTGGTAAGTATTATTATTTGGTTCTATCTTGTAAGGGCTTGGTCAAGGACCTATTGCTACCGCAACCTGAAAAGATCTGTTGTAGCTGTCACCCTTGACCTAGAGGTCATTTCCTAGGCCCACGGACTTCATGAACCGCGTTATGCTTTTGGAGGGGAGGTCCTTAATGTCACTGGGTGTTCTCACGTACCCACCCAGATGGCGACTGCTGCTAAGTTTTATACTTCATACGATATGAAATTCCATCGGGATGACTCTCGTCCCCTGGAAGATGCACTCAGAAAAAAATCGTCTAACAAAGCGACAATAAAAGCTTTGTTAGAATTTTATTGTTACCGCACGTAAGTACATTGTCATTGCAAATATACGGCTATAATGCCAGTGACAACTTTTTTATTGTTGAAAAAAAATTAGTTACTTCAGCAAAATACACCTATTTAGTGTAACTATGTTAAAACATTTTAACGGGGTAGCAATGGCACGTTGTTAATTTATCAACGTTACGTAGTGATGTTATAGCAAAGTATAATCCATCAAAGTAACAATTGTTGGGGTAGCAATGGCACGTTGTTAATTTATGAACGTTACGTATTGATGTTATAGCAAAGTATAATCTATCAAAATAACAGTTGTTAGTATGGTTAAGCGGTATTGTTAGTAAACCAACGTTTTAACTAACAAAATTCAAATTAAACATTTGGACAAAATAGCCTAGATACGATTACAATGGCGACACCGTCGGATGCACAATCTGTTTTGTCACGCTGTCATTTAAATTGTGGACGCGTTGAAGAGCAGTCGTGCATGCGGTCTTATATACTTGTTCGTTTCCTATGCTATAGCACGCGGTCATAGTGTTTGTGTTATTAAATAACTGTTCAGTGATTACACTACTACTTGTATACGTAATTTTAATTACGGAGGACCAAGAGAATTTTCTCGATAAGAACCACTTGGCACACATAGTGCCGTCTATGATGGGTAAGTAATAGTGTCTTATTTACTTAAATTTTTATTCAGTGGTCGGATAATCGGATGTATATTTACATGATATTTACCTTAAGTCCAAGTGTTTACTAAATATGGAACCTTTAAATTAAAAATATCACGATATTCCGATATTTAGGCAGAATTTTATATATATCTTTGATGGAAAGAACAACCATCCCGAGATTTACAAATAAATTATTTTAAGAATCCGTTTCCATATGTTCATAGCTTTTTATTAAGCATAGGTCCTAAATATGCATCCGATTACGGTTTTTATTATTATAATTAAACGCAAAATTATGTGGGTGAAGTTAATGTCATCGCTTTGCCATAGGCAACACACCTATTCAGTTGAGTGAATTCAGATTTACTTATGTCTAATCTAATGAAGTCGGTAACAAACCGAAATTGGTCTGAAAATTTTAACTGAATAGAGAAGTATATATCATCATCATACTCGGCATATCGGCTTGGCCGACACTTAGCCTACTGAGAAATCTGCTCTCCTATATATTCATTTGTGTCGAGTACGATTGCAGTTTTGTATGAAACAGCTGCTTACTTTTTCGCGATTTCGGTGTTGGTCCCATAGAGATATAAGAATTTACAAGGCCAGTCTCACATATATATAAATGTTTTCAGAAGTCACCCACTATCACAACGGCTGCTGACAAAAGTTATCCCGAACCACACACACATCCACAAGAAGTGCAGGTAAATAAAAAAAAACGTTAGAGTTGACACAAATTTACTGAACTGTTTGAAAGTAGGTAGATAATTATTATAGGATAAGTCATCATCATCACAGCCTATATACGTCCCACTGCAAGGCAAAGGCCTACCCTCAGGGAGGGTTTATGGGCGTTAGTCCACCACGCGTGCACAATGCGGATTAGTATCTACACTTCACGTACGCATTGGAACTTCTTCTTCAGCCTATGCAGATTTCCTCACGATGTTTTCCTTCGAGTGCAGTCGGTATTACGTACTACGTATGTTCGAAAACTCATTGGTACATGGCATATTGTCCCGTTGTCCGTGCGGATAACATGCTATAGTATGAGTACAATGTAATTCATCATCATCACCAGCCTATATATGTCCCACTGCAGGGCACAGGCCTACCCTCTAGGAGGGTGTTTGGGCGTTAGTCCACCACGCGTGCCCAATGCGGATTGGTAGACATGACATATGTATGCATCAGAATTTCTTCTTCTGCATATGCAGGTTTCCTCTCGATGTTTCCTTCACCGTTTGAGAGCAGTCGGTAATACGTACATAAGTTAGAAAAACTCATTGGTACGTGGCATGTTTTACGTGCGGATTCAAACCCGGACCTCATGATTGAGAGTCCATACCTCTCCGTAGTAGGTGTAACAAATCGTACATAAATTACGAAAAAGTCATTGGTACGAGTCGGCTTGGACGGGGATCGAACCATCGCCTCCTGCACGGCAGGCAAGGTTACTCGCCACTGGACCACCACGGCTTTTTAAATTATAGGAATGTAATATATCGAACTGTAATAAAGAAATATCTTGGATATTTCATATAGCGTCATCTCATCCCACACTAGTTAGAGCTTGTACTACAGGTGCCAGACACTGACATACATAAGTAGGCAGATAAACATCCCAGTCACAGAACTAACATATATCATAACAATGTTTGCCAAGTCAGCTGATCTTATTGTTTATTCCAGGAATGGTCACTTATGCGGAACTGGATCTATTCAACAGCACATTTGATTTCAAGACATTAGAACCTGGAAAAGGTCTTCGCCGGATGCTATGTCTATTGGCAAGGTTCTACTTATAAAAGCGGACAAGCGTGACACCACAATAAAAGTTGTTAATTTATATTAGATTTATAATTCTAAGAGCATTAATAAATACCTACTGGTGATATCTTTTTTTTTTTCATATACCTATCTTTTTCCTCTTTGTCGTATATCTTTTGCTACCCCAGCAAAGTAGCATTGGCTGTCTCGCTCCCTGCTCTGCACTTTGTTAATGATACACTATGGAAATCCGGCACTGCCCTGGAGTGATAAGCAGGAAACAATTATATTTTCCAAAGTGTCTGCTTATTACTCCAGGGCAGTGATGGATTTCCATAGTGTATCATTAACAAAGTGCAGAGCAGGGAGCGAGACAGCCAATTCAACTTTGCTGGGGTAGCAAAAGATATAACGACAAAGTTACGTTGTTGGAGTGGCAACAGCGAATTTAATAAAGGCACAAAGGAAGATTGCTATTGCAACTAAAGAAAAATAGATCTAGCGACAATAAACTTTTGTCTTTTTCACAAAATCCTTTGTCACCGGAACAAAGGTATATTGGTAGGCCACAAAGCACATTTGATACTACAGCTAAGTAAAGTAGTTGTAGGGACAATTATGCTTTTGATAATGTAGCTAAAGAAAATAGTCATGGGAACAAAGCTAAAGCAAAACTATAGCCTTAGAAACAATCTTAGCATTGTAACTGCATAAATTCTACGTAGCTTATCTGACAACATTTTTATTGCTGTAACATCAAGATTGACTGATGAAGAGTAACTTTGCTGCATTAGCAATTAAGAATGTAACAATAAAAACGTTGCTTTCATAACTATACAACTTAGACGGCTCTCCAGCATCAAAGTTTTTTTGTTGCGATGGCAATAATTTTCTCTCAGTGTGGGTCGGGCGCTAGTGTTGGATGCTACTTGCGTGGATACACTGGCCTCGTCACATCTACAGGACTCGAGTTGAAGGACTGGTGCGGCAGCGTTATCTGCTGAAAAACTAAAGGCCTCCAAGTATACAAGATTGCGATATAAGGAGTTTCAACCTTCGGCCCGTGGGGACCTAAAGTGTAGGCGCTTAGAGAGATCCAAGCGTCTGATAGACTTAACAGGACTAAGGCTGGCGCTTTCCCCGCTCAAAGAATCATGTTCATCGTGGTGCGAGCGAGAGAACATGAGTAGTTGTAGCAGCTTACAAGGGATGACAGTCGTCTCCGAAACAAAAGCGCAACTTTGCATTTCTAACCCCTCTTGTGGTTGAATGAAGCAATGTTTCTAGCCACCCTAAAATGGTATTATGGTCTTAAGTTTGTTTTTATGTAGGTGATCTGATTATACAGGGCCACTTTTTTATCAACTGCAAAAAAATCATCGTTTACCGATTCCATTTCTGGAAAAAAATAGGGAGGTAAAATTTTCAATTTAAACAATTTTATCCGGCCATTAAAATCGAAATTGTGGTTAATTTGCACTGCAACGGCAGGGGGGGGGGGGAGGGTGAGGGGGGGGTATGCGGCGCGTAAACGTAGTGCTCGGTGCCTCATGTGACTCGTGTGTCCAGCGATGTGCACTTTTTTTGGGACAATTTTGTCATGCCATATCTCGAAATTTTTGTTCTAAATGATACTAAAATAAAAAACACGTATTTCATGTTTTTCGCTAAAGATTCAGATACGCAATTTTTGCAGGTGATAAAAAAGTGGCCCTGTATAAATCAAATAATTTCATAACAGGATTGGTACGGATGCGCTATATCGAATCGGATGAGAATCAGAGTATGCGGGGAGACAAGCTGAAGGCCGCTATCCTCGCTGACAAGGCTAAGGGGCTTGTACCTTTTTGGGTAAGTCGTGCTGATATCTCTAGAATATTTACTAGTTTTTTTCAGACTGAGATCCCACTGCAACTGTTCTACACCTAAACAGGGTGTTAGGAAAAGTATCATTAACCTTAAAACCACATACTCTATCCATAAACTGAACAACTTTTACAGGAAGCAACGCTGTCAGAACAAAAAAAAATCAGCTGTTCCATACTAAACTGCAATATGCCTACTCGACTCAAACGTATGAAACAGCAGATTTTTTTGTTTTGACAGGTTTGCTCATATAGTAAAAGTTGTGCAGTTTTATAGGTAGAGAGTATGTGGTTTAAAGGTTAATGATACTTTTCCCTAGGGTTCTGCTTAACATTATCATAAAGTACTATGTATCATGTATCTCGATGTATCATGATTATGATACTAATGATCTAATATCATGATCACAGAGTACTATAATTATTAAATTACTATAGTAAATATGATTATGTTTATTTTAAAGGGGATGATCAGAACTCCAAACTAAACAAAATTCTCTAAGGGACCAAAAAAACAGCTGTTCCATAACAACTGCACCATTGTTTCCATGGTGAAAGTTGTTCAGTTTCGAAAAATCGTCAGCATATTATGTTGGACCTTGTATATTTAGGCATATTTTTAGTGGAAGTGTCATAGTATACCTAATGATCCCAAGAAAATGTTGCAATCCTGCCGGTCGGTTACTTTCATTCCCTTTCCCAAAAATGCCCCTTTCCTAGAGTGTCCCTTTCCCAAAATGTTCCTTTCCATTATACCTACTTCTTATTTAAAAATAACAAACCACTTAGTTTAAATATTGTAAGAAATAAATCATCTTTCCCAACAGTAAAATACATTTTAAAAGTATATTTCTCAAAGCACTCAAATTAGTTTGATCATTATACAAAGATTAGTGTTTTCATTTTAAAGTAATACTTGCTTCGGTCCCATTGGGGCCAATTTGTATTGTTCCGCTGAGATTAGATGACAGGAAGCTTAGAAATGGTCTGAAGTTGAAGCGACAGGCGGAGAGCTCTGTTTTAAAGGCTTCCGCACATTGCAGCGATAATATCGCTGCGATTTTGCGATAATTGTTTCCAGTACATTTTGTATGGGGACGCGCGCGATCCTACACACTGCCGCGATATTATCGAGCGATAATATCGCTGCGATTTTGCGATAATTGTTTCCAGTACATTTTGTATGGGGACGCGCTCGATCTCACACACTGCCGCGATATTATCGCAACCTGACGCAATCTCTTTTGACTACATTCAGTGGTGGGCGCATGTGTGACGCGAATCGCGGAATCGCTGCAGTGTGTAAGGTGTCGCGATATCGCTGTCGATAATATCGCTCGATAATATCGCTGCAATGTGCGGAGGCATTAATACTACATTATGGAGTCTTGTTGCTGCTTCACAATATTTCTCGTCGTCGGACGCTCGGCGGAGTAACAACTCTGTTTCGAACGTTCGTCGGTCTAACTCCTGAGGATGCACCTTGGTTGGAGGCTGGAGCGAAACACGTGTAGAGTAGAAATTATTTGGTCTGCCCACCAAATAATTTCTACTCTGCACGTGTTTCGTAGTAGAAACGTTTTCGGTTCGATTTTTGAATGTCATTTGTGAGTTTGAACGGTTTTTAAATGTCATACAAAAGCTTTCTCATGCATTTTTCTATTGCTGATTTGACTTTCAAAAATCGCACTCCTGAAGCATGATTTTTGAGAGTCAAATCAGCAGTAGAAAGATGCATATCTCCATAGTAATTTTGACATTTACAACTGCTGAGCTCACCGAATGAGATTCAAAAATCGCACTACTGGTTGTATTGCATAACGTAATACAACTTTGCCTACTATTTAGAAGCGGCGGTCTCGACACAATCGTGTCATCTACCTGTTAGTCATGGATTTCCGCAAAGTAACGCCTGATTTATAAATTAATATTTCAAATATTTAGGTAACATTTTTTTGATTGTTTTTGTCAGTCAAATGATTGATCAACGGCCTTTCTGAACCACTGGATCAAAAACTTAAATTCAGTCGATTGTATTCTTCTTCTTAGATATATGATGTCTATATTACTGATTGATTGTATTTAGACAATTACAATACATAGTTATGATAAGTCTGGTTTCATTAAACATTTTATCGATCATCTAAACTATTATAAAACTGTAACTGAAGTGTGTCTGTACATTGAAGATATTTACAAAAAAAAGAATACGATATGGTTTTTAGGTATCCCTGACTCGAAATCAACCTTTTTTAGAAATTTTGTCTGTATGTTTGTCTGTTTGTTTGTGTGTTTGTTTGTTTGTTTGTTCGCGCATCACGCAAAAACTACTGAACCGATTTTGATGAAACTTTTTTTGTTTGATAACTTATGATCTGACTTAAAATCTGGTATATAATTTGTGCGGACGAAGTCGCGGGAAAACACTAGTAATCTATATTTATTTATATTTAAACATTGTATGACAAATTTGCGATTCGCTTATAACTTGGACGACATCTTTTGTCTTATTAATTACAGAGAAGATTTATTGCTATTGCTTTTAAGTTAAAAATAAATTAATGACATTAAATAGACTTTCAAAACAAATCAAGATAGGCTAGACTTTTGTTCATGATCTCAATAACTGATGAATTATACAATATCTAATTATGATAATAAGACCCTCTGCCACTGTACCTCTGCTCTTCATTTAATTTACTACTTTTCTCCCCTCCGGACGGAAAGCGTAAATTTTCGTCCCGCTGCGCTAAACGAAGTTGTCGCTTTCCACCTCCGTCGAGGAGAAAAATAGTATACTAACCTCGGATAGTAAATAAGACAGCCTCAGATCACTAATTGTTTGTTGACCGAGGCGAAGATCTGAGACCTTTCTTACTTTCCTGTCCTAGGTGTGTAATCTACTATAATTGCATGTATTACATGTAGGTACAATGCTGCATAAATGCAGGCTTACGTGTTTTTTTTTAAATAGATATTTATGCTTAGTTTCGTTCCGGGACTCATGTCCAGTACTAAATTAACTTTGGTGGCTCAAAGTCAATCTGTAATGTTTATTTTGAGAATCTTACAGGTTTTGACCAACAAAATAAGGATTAAAATTTTTATTATAATTATTTCATTTTATTTTTATTATTTTTAATTTTTATTAAAAGAAAAGGCTGCGTCCCTCCTCGTTTCGGCTCCTTGGTTCAAATTATATATCTCTTTGGCCATCATTTTCGACGGAGGAAAACTCCAAAGCTTGTGCCGATCTTTTGGGTTTTCTCTATTTACGATTTTTGTATGCTCAATTTATTTTAACTTGTTTTTTGTTGTTTTAGGTATGATGATACAATTATTATAATCCTTTCACAACACTAATTATTTTTAATTATATCTGCGTGTAAATTGAAAGACTATAGTGTCGAAATGTACATTTATCAAATGTTGCAGGTGTGCGCAACCCTAGGAACAACAGGCACGGTGGCGTTTGACAACCTTAGAGAGATCGGCGCGGTCTGCGAGGAGCATTCCGCCTGGCTCCATGTGGATGCAGCCTACGCTGGCACTGCTTTCATCTGCCATGAGTTCAGGTACCTTTTTATAATCTTGATTTATTATCAGACTACAGTTAGATAGAGACAGAGTAAGTTAGAGAGAGAGGGTGGCGAGTTGCAGAGAGGTATAGACACTCAATCATGAGAGTCCAGGGCAGCGATCGCGGTAAATATTCGGTGATTGAACCGTGATTGGACTATGTACGAACCGTAACTTTTGACACATTTGGTATTGCGCTAGTCGCGGTAGTGCTCTTGACAGCCGTTAGAGCAGTTTTGACAGATCGCTCAGACGTTAGGGGCTGTCAGTTACATAGAGTGTAGCGCGATGCGGTATTCAGCACAGTTGAATAGTAATTGGATTGCAATGTCATTAGAACTGAAATTGGATAGGAATAGAACTTCGATATTTTAACTTAGCGCAATCGGGCTCCGGGTTCGAATCCGCACAAACGTCATGTCATGTACCACTGAGTTTTCGAACTTATGAACGTACTTAAACGTGAAGGTAAACATAGTGTGAGGAGATCTGATCTGCATACTCTGGAGAAGAAATTCTAAAATGTACTCGTATCCTTGGGTACCTATACAGGGTGTTTCATAAGTAACAATAAATTTTTAAAACTCTTAAGGGGGTTGTTTAGACCGTCAAATTGAACAACTTTCTCTATGGGACCAACATCGAAATCGCGAAAAAAAAAATTATATCCCATACATATTTTAGCTCTAGTCGATTTGTAGAGTATAGGTAGAACATAATATTTTTTTTTCACGATTTCGATATTGGTCCCATAGTGAAAGTTGTTCAGTTTGATGGTCTACGCCACCCCCTTAAAGGTTTATTTGTAGTTTTGTAACACCTTGTATACAAGGTTCATAAGTAACAATAAATTTTTAAAACTCTTAAGGGGGTTGTTTAGACCGTCAAACTGAACAACTTTCTCTATGGGACCAACATCGAAATCGCGAAAAAAAAAAATCTCATATCTCATACATATTTTAGCTCTAGTCGATTTGTAGAGTATAGAACATACATTTTTTTTTTCGCGATTTCGATATTGGTCCCATAGTGAAAGTTGTTCAGTTTGATGGTCTACACCACCCCCTTAAAGGTTTATTTGTAGTTTTGTAACACCTTGTAGATACAGGGTGTAAGGAAAGTATCATTAAACTTTAAACCACATACTCTACCCATCAAGCTGAACAACTTTTACTATGGGAGCAAACCGATCAGAACAAAAAAAACTGCCGTCTCATAAGTCTTATAACCTACATTTGAGTCGAGGAGGCGATGCAGTTTAGTATGGAACAGCAGTTTTGTTTTTCTTCGGACAGGTTTGCTCCCATCGTAAAAGTAGTTCAGTTTATAGAACATACTTTGTGGTTCAAAGGTTAATTATACTTTTATATAATTTTAAATAATATTTTTAAAAATTTAGTTTTTCTTGTTTCGGAGATTGTTTAACTACCTATGAATGGTTAACACCAAGGTAATACTATTGATTATTATTTTCAGACACTGGCTAGACGGGGTGGAACAGGCCGACTCATTCGCTTTCAACCCTTCCAAGTGGTTGATGGTCAACTTCGACTGCACGGCTATGTGGTAACAAAAGTTTTCTATTACTAAGGTCATGACGTAACTTTTGAGCTTGATCTTTCTGTACAAATAAATAATAAATAAAAAGAAAAGGTATTCTTCATCCATTTTAATGACATTTTGCCCAGAAATTTAGTATCCATGACAGAGCAACATTATATGATAATTTCAACCTTCAATCCTCGAATCATGAAGCTGCAGGAGTATAGCCTCCTAAAATATTAAAGCTTGAGTATCTGTTGATTTTTAATCAGCAGATACCTACTTTGTTCTTATAATTTGGGTTCCAATTCCTCACTCCTGATGCTGCAAGTCTACCAAAACCGTGAGACTTGAGGATCTTTTTATTTTAAATTAACATGGTATCAAGCAAGCATATACTTTGTAATGTTGTTGTTTTTACTATAATCTGGGTTCCAAATTTCCAATTGTAGTTTATACGGGTTTTTTTGGGAATAAACCCTTTTATCGAATATTGTCGACGGCGACGTCGACGTCGACGTCCCGACAGCACAGTCTGTAGTGCCTGTAGAACCTGCCTGCTGTGCCGGGGGTCGCGGGATCGAATCCCTTAAGGGACAAATATTTGTATGGTGAATTATGAATATTTGTACCCGAGTTATGGATGTTTGTATCTATATATTATGTATTCTATATCGTTGTCTAGTTATCATAATACAAGTCCAGGCTAGATTCTGGAACTTTAAATGTGACTAGATAATTTGTGTGACAATGTCCAAGATATTTATTATTTATTTATTGTTTTTAAATGTTGACAGGGTGAAAGACGGCACGGCACTTCATAGAACCTTCAACGTTAACCCTATCTACTTGAGGCATGAAAACTCCGGTAAACAGTTCCTTTATTAAAATACTAGCTGTTGCCCGCGACTCCGTCTGCGAGAACCTTTAAAAAGTATCCTATGTGTAAATCCAGAACACCTTCTATCTGTGTGCCAAATTTCATCTGAATCCGTTCAGCCGTTTATGCGTGATTGAGTCACAAACATCCAAACATCTAAACATCGTCACAAACTTTCGCATTTATAATATTAGTGAGATTTCCATCTTTTCAACAAATAACTTACTATAGCCGTGGTGTATTGTGTTTTAGTGGCTAATAGCTTTACTTTTTGGGCAGGAGTTGATGGTTCAACCCCAGACCAGGTAGATTTTTTCAAACCGAACTTTATAATTCTAGAAACTTATTTGGCTTTTTGATGAAGGAAAGTTGCATGTCTACTTACCGAGGCATGATATTTCTGGATATGAGATATCTCCAACTATACACCTCCTCAAGTAAAATGGTTATTATATTTCTCATAGAATTCACAAGATGAAGTGACACAAACACCACTTCCTCTCCCTCTCTTCCTCCTCTCTTCCCCTCCCCCTCTCTCTCCTCTTTGCTCCCTTCCTTATCTTTTGTTGTAAAATAAATTAAGTATAAGATACTTTAAAAAAAGGATCAAAGGATTGAAACAATTATTTAATTAACGATTATTTTAATTTCACAGGAAAAGCTATCGATTACATGGTAAGATATTATTAGTTCTTTAAACTATTTTGTGTGTTGTAATTAGTTATTAATGTCTTATCTATTTATTAATTAGGTGGGAACCCAAAAGACCAATAGCAACGGAAAAGTATACACAAAAGGCCAAATAAATGGTAAAATGGCGAATGATAATATGATTTTGACAAATGGATTTAAACAGAACGGTAAAGAATTGAATGGTAATGATTTATATGATGATGGCGATGATGATCCAAATAATCTTCACGGTTATGATAAAATATCACCGGGATGCGACGAGAAAAAGATGCAATTGGAGGACCCTGATAAAAATGAACCTTTAGTATGCAGACATTTTGTTTAGGTGGTGGAAAGGGATTGTGAAATTACTGGTGATGGTTCCAAAGCTTTTTTAGAAATTGCAATTGGAAATTTTTTGGGTGGAGGGAGCTTGACATGGATTCAAAAAATAATGAAGCAAGAATGAACAGACGAGTCACAGCATGCGAAAACCTAACCTTATGTATAAAATAAAGCAAAGGACAGTAACGCCTAATACAGCATGGAAGCTATAAGTGATATTTTAATACTAATGTTTTCATTGAAATTTTCAGCATTGGCAAATCCCGTTGAGTCGACGCTTCAGAGCACTGAAACTGTGGTTTGTTTTGAGGAACTTCGGCGTGACTGGCTTACAGAAACACATTCGTGAGGTAAAATATAATACTCTAAATCAAAAAATATGTTTCATTTATTATACGAATTTTAATTAATATATAGAACTTCAATGGCTAGCCTACGAAACGATGATTATGTAGGTCTCTGATAATCACCGTTTTGATCTTAAATACAGCATCATCTCATTTAAGATCTGTGTTCAGAATTTTTTTGCCAGTTCTTTAAGTTCCTATACGATACGACATCAACCTTTTCTTTCACATTAATTACCGTTTGATTATTTTCAGGCTGTTCGTCTAGCTCAGAAATTCGAGGCCCTGGTTCTTGCTGACCCAAGATTTGAGATCCCTCAACCTAGCAACTTAGGTAAGGGTATCTTCAACTTCCGTTTATTTGAATTTAAGGTCCATGTCAACGAAGGGAGAAACCGACTCCACCTTATTAGAAGTCGCACATGCGACCTACCTATCTACCTACATAGGTACGAGTAGAGCCTTAGGATCAAAGTTAAAATTAATTCCTATACCGACCGCCCGCGAGTTCCTTCATTTCATTTAGAAAAAGGTCATAAGCCACAAAGTTCTCTTTTCTGTAGTCAATGACTAGGTAGAACATCATCATCATCAGCCTTTATACGTCCCACTGCAGTGCACAGGCCTACCCTCATGGAGGGTGTGTATGGGCATTATTATATTAGTTCACCACGCGTTGCCAATGCGGATTGGTTGACTTCACAATGAAATAAAATTTCTTCTTCAGCGTAAGCTGGTGTCCTCACGATGTTATCCTTTACAGCATTCAGTATTACGTACATTACTTGGAAAAACTCATTGATACAGGCATGTCGTCCGTGCTGATTCGAACCCGGACCTCAAGATTGAGTTTCTATGCTCTCCGCAACGCGCCACCGAGCGAACGAACGAACTATCAGTAATTTTTTTTAAAACCGACATCTAGATAATTTAATCTGTTTTCTTCTTTTCAGGACTAGTCGCCTTCCGTCTAAAAGGCGATAATGCTCTCACCGAATGCTTGCTGAAGCGCCTGAATGCTCGCGGGAAAATCCATGCTGTACCTGCTTGCTTCAAGGATGTCTACGTGATTAGGTTCACGGTCACCTCTCCAAGAACCACCAATCAGGACATTTGCGGTAATATTGATATTTTTCCGGGAGGAATATTGAATGGACGAAGTTCTGCAAAAAAGATCCAACCCACTATAGAGCCCATAGTGGGTTGGATCTTTTTTGCAGAACTGCGTCCGAATGAAGTGCTAGAGAATTTATTTCTACTTGCAATAAACGTCATAAGGGGTCGCGTGGCTGAGGGGGTGACAAGTAGACGTGTCGTCGGCTTGCAATTTTGACAGCCACGTGGCTTCGCCGTTTTATGGCGGTTTCGAGTGTGTGTTTTTGTTTAAAAACGGGGCTTTGAGATCGCCATATCCTGTTACCGTACAATATCTAATAAATATATCCTTAACACTTGACACTGGCGAAATCTAACAAGGAAACGCCATTAAATAAAAATAGAATAGAATAGAATAAACGTCATAAGTTTCATATTACAAACAACATTATTAAGAACATCATAATTTTAAATTAGGGTCGAACCTCATCTCTCATCTGTACGCCATTTGCTAGAACCGAGAGAGGTCGCACAGCACTTCCGATGCTGCCGCATGCTATAGTACTTACGGTATCTCTCTCGCTCTAGCAAATGACTTTCCTGAGAGGTGGCAAAAGATAGAGTACGACATTAACCCTTAAAACAGAAAACGCTCTGAAATAATATGGATGAAATTATGATGACAATGACGATGATGATACTGATGATGATGATGATGATGATGTTGATTCTCAGCAGCAAGTAGCATTTTGTTTTACTCCCTGATACAATTGGCCCTTTCTAAGGTGAAAGGTTGGGAAATGTCCATAGTTGCCAGTTTTATGGACAGCAGGTGTCCATAGCAAGCCGCTCGTTTAAAAATCATACGAACAGGCGTCTATGCGTGGACTCATGAAAGGTTATGTCCACGTCTTTAGTTCTCAGCAAACATTGTTTCAATGATTTTTCTGCCATAAAAAGAAATGTTTGGTAGGTAATTAGTTAATTACGGACAGTTCTTTCTAGAGGTGAGTTCGAAATCAATTGAAAATAAATCAACGTTTTTATTGCAATCGACAGATGATTGGAACGAGATAAAGAATGTAGCCAAGGAAATACTGATCGATTTCTTCGGATCCGAGAACGGGAACATCGTTCTACCTAAAAAACCGAGGATTTCTCTCAAAGGTATTTTTGACATTCGGTACTTTTTTCATTTTTGAAATTAATTTACTCAGTATAAGATGTGAACCTGAAGATGTGGAAAAGCATCGCCAGCATCAAAGAGTTGATTCACCCGACTAGAGAAGACAGAGCTGACTATGACTACCTACCTCAAGAACAGGAAAGATCCCAAAGACGAAGTCTTGTCTATTAAGCTTGTTCATGCACATTTGAACACATGGTCAACTATAGGCTGTTTTTGCTTGAACAAGGAGAACGTATGGAGGCTAATATTATATTTGATTTCATTGTTCAATCTATGTCAAAAGTAGCTCTAGTTAGGCTGGACTGGAGTAACTCTTGTTACTTAGGACTTTTGAGAAGGGTATGGAGTAACTCTAGTTACTTGGACTTTTGAGAGGCGTAAGTCAAAAGTAGCTCTAGTTGGCTGGACTGGTGTAACTCTAGTTACTTAAGACTGTTGAGAGGGTTATGCCAAAAGAAGCCCGAATTACGTTGGACTGTCAAGTTGGTTGTTCAGAATTTCTAGTGGTTCAATCATGTCTGTTTTCGGAAGATACAAATCTCCCAAGATATCTTGAATCTCCGTTGCCATCAGTTGAGTCGAAATCCCATCAACTGAATGGTCATTATGTTCTTATCCAGAAACAAGGGAGTTCAATGCCACATTTGGTACCAGTCTACTTCTTGCAAACAGCCCAATGAGTCCGAAGATCGTCAATGGAACTCACGCTGCCATCTGCGATTATGAACAAGTCTTGAGTTCGTGCGCGCAAACGTTTGCACAGTTGAAAATGGAACCTAAGGACAGCCCTGGTAAGTTAATTTTTGTTTTGTTGAGTGGTTTGGATTGTGAGTGAATTTTAGTAGTTGGTACATGGGATCAATAAACTGCTTTTTACTGTGATAACAATATTGGTGACGGTTTCAGTTTTTCTCTTATACTTGCCGGTTTTCTCTGCCTTTTAAACTTTCATGTCAGCAACATACTTATAACTAGCAGTCAGCAGATATTCTTTTAATATACCGTACTTATAAAAAAAGACTGAGCTCCATATGCTACACAAATAGCTAGCCATAGCATGCCATTGTTAGCTGTGGTAGACTTTAAATAGATGAACACAATGTTTGACTAATTTTATGTAGTCTGTTGAGTTTGTAATGTGACTCGTCTGTTGGTAACCCAAATAAATAAATAAATATATTTTATATCATTTGCGTCCACTCTGGACCCGCTTGGTGGAATAGATAGATAGATAAACAATTTATTTCCATAAGTAGCACACATATAATAATACAGTTCAGAACAAGTTAACGAAACTAGAGTACAACGCAACGTCTGTTACAGCAGCAAATAGGTCCCAACTCAACAAACACCTTGCTTGAAGGCAGGGCATTCATTTTCATTGGAAACCAATGATTATTAATATAGGGATATTCCCTCTTATCTTAACCTTGTCAAGTGATGTCTGTTTGACAATAGCACCCAGATTAGTGTTGTCAGTGTTTAGTCTCTCCATGTAGACGGTTCGTAATGAATTAATGATAGAGATATAAGCAATTTATGGCACTGTATTCGCTTGCTTAGAAGATCAGAAGGTTATGTCAGATCTGCAGGAGTTTATTCGGACTTATGCTTATCAAAGCTTGGCTTAACTAACACGCTTGAACTAAATCAGAAATGCGCCGACGCATCAGAGGCATGAAGATGTGTGGCAAGAAGTTCTCTCTGGACTCCTGCATGGATATGGTGCAGGGTCTGATGATGGAGAAGACTTTGCCTCTTTGCTCTGAGGAGAAGGAAGATGGTTCTAACGGTAGGTGATGGCTTCTATCTTCTTTTTTTAAACGTTTTTCTGGGTTAATGCCGTGGTATTAGGCTTGTGGGGTGTGGTTGTAAATTATGAATGGTGCGTCGTGATTTTTATTGTTTCATGGATAAAACAATGTTATTTTTATAATTTAGTGAAATAAATTTGATGTCTATAAATATTTTGCAAGGAGACCAAGATACGGGAATATTTTTGGAGAACATAGTCCAGCAGTGGTAAAGATCTAAAAACTTTAAACCCTCTATGTGAATATGACACCTCTTGTGCATTCATAGAAGTGTAGAATAAGGTTTATATTTCTGTTTTACAGTTTGCCATCTTGTTTTAATTTATTTAAGATAATAATTATTTTATTAATCTCAATATTCTAGGCTCCAAAACTGAAGTCAATGGCGCATAAACTAAGCGTAAGGTAAATGACTTTCATATTCAGGTGGCGGGCATTAGCATAAATATAAAGTCTCTATTAACAATCTCTCAAAAACTATCCTTTGAAATATTATTTTGAACACCTTTAGTAAAACCAACATTATTTTTTTTCTTTACAAAGTAAATTAAACTCCAGGATCAAGTCCCGGTGATAGATCATCTCTATCTTCATCACCAGTGACATCTAGCGGCATGATCCAGCAAGACTTCAACTTCGACACGAACCAGCTTAAGGTCCCAGTACCGCCATCTAGGCAATACAGATCAAAATCTGTTGACGTCTCACTTTCTGGTCTTAGACTAGACGAAGCTAAAATCACTATCGACATGAAGGCTAACGAAATAACAATAACACCGACAGCATCGAAAAATATAGAAGAAACAATTAAAGCTCAAAAATCTACTCAAATTAATGATTTAGAAGAGAAACTTAACATTGGTGATAAGATTACTCAAGCATTCGAAAATTTCCAAGATGGAATACAAATGTTAAATGAACTACGTCAGAATAATGAAGAACCAGTATCTAAACCTGATGAATGTGCTAAATTAACAATAAGAGGCCCAGGAAGTTACATAAAGAAGTTGATTCAGCAATTCAGTGAAGGTCCTTTTGAAGCTGAAGATTCCAGGCCGGAATCCGAACGAGCTGTGTCCACACAATCGATTAAAGAAAGAGCTGATGCTATTTGTAAAAAGTGTTTGCATTATAAAGGAAAAATTTCCAAGTAAATTGTGTATTTTGGGCAATAAAATTAGTATTTATTGTAAAATATTATAATTATCTTTGTATCTTAAAAAATTCTCGTTTTATAAACAATAATGTTTGTAAAAATATTTTGGTGGTTGCAGGGTTGTCAATTTCATACAAAACTTTGTCGTAGAACATTCGTAAACGGTATTTAATAAAAGTAATGTTTTATATATGGAAAAATACCTTAGAAAATCTAGATTGCGCGTATCAAATAATATTTACAAGCAATCTACATTTTCTAAGCTATTTTTCCATATTTAAATCATTACTTTTATTAATACCGTCTACGAGTGTTCTACGATAAAGTTTTGTATGAAATTGACAACTCTGCAACCACCTTAAACTGTTTTTATTTGTCATTTATTTAAGCTTTCATTTATCTAAAATCTTTTAAGAATTACAATGCTTGAGTTTAGTTTGTACAACTGCACAATAATTGTTTCATATATTGTTTGGTATAGGTATTGTATTTTAAGGCTGCTTGAAATTCTATTAGTTTTTAAATATGAATGCAATGTTTTAATTTGTTTGTGATACTGTAAGTAAATTGAAATTGTAATTTTATGAAAATATACTGCTGTGCTATCAATAAAAGTACCTATATAAGGCAATCATATATATAATTATATATATCTTGTTGCAAACGTAGGGATACCTCAGTACCTATTATATTATAAATAATAATATACCTAAAATAAAATTCTCAAGATGATAATATGAAATATACTCGTATATAGAAAATATTGTAGTAGGACGATAAGAGTCGAGAAATACCTATTATATTCAAATTATATGTTTTTGTGTAAATTGAGTACGTAGCTCAAACAAAATCCTATTATATTATTGTATAGTTCTGTAGTATATGATAGTTATCTTATTATGTTAGAAACGTAAACAAACATAAATTTATATTATGGAAATTGTATTAATATGGGTACTAAAACTACTAAAATAATAATTGTTAAATGATATAATGTTTTATCCAAACAATTGGAAAATAATGTTTATAAATGTACTCGAATTAATCTATTAGTTGCGAGTATGAGAGCTTGTCTTTGTTTGAAATACTCAAAATAAAACGCTGTTATTAATATTTTTAGCAAAAGGTGTAAGTGCGTTCATACACGATGACGCATTGACGGAGCGGCAGACGTCAGTCCGTCATTTGCGAAGCAAGGAGTTGTATGAAACCGCACGTAGAAGCACACACGGTGACGCATTGACGCACCGGGTGTGGTTCTATGGACTGACGTCTACCGCTCCGTCAATGCGTCATCGCCTGTGAACGGACTAACTGTGTCGAATAAAGAAGTGATTTTAGTAATGATATAATTTAATATAGATGTAGATGATTATTACTTACCTATAACGCGTAATGAAATATAATCGATGAAGCTTAAAACACGTTGTTTTTTTAATTACGATGGAATGAAAAACATTTGATTAAATACTTAGAATTTTAATAAATGCATAACAGTCATTATCAATAACATTTTCTACTATATTTAAAATTTTACTAACATTTTGAGCGTTTCATATTTTTTAGCGCTAAAAACTAATAAATATGTAAGAAATAATGAGCAAAAAATATGAACAAAACTCACGGGAGTGACAATTTTTCATATAATATTCATTAAAACAGAAAATAGGTGCTAAGTCTTATTTTTACAGTGTATACTTAACTTATATTTAACAATAAATATAAATGCAATCCAATTTACAATAATACTAGGAAATATACAACTATGTATAATACAATTCCGTATATTTAGAATTTTTAAAAGCTCTATTTTAATAGAGAGCTTTCTGAATAGTACTTTAGGTTTGAGATATTACTCCAACTTAAACTTTTCAATTGTCTCTTCATTCTGTTGTAAAATGTTATATAGAATTTTACCAATGGTTTTTATTACAATAAAACCCAGTATCCAGAACAACTGACTCGTGGACATCTATCGCTTTTTTGTTATGTAGAACCCTCAAAGAAAGGTATTTTGGTAGGTTGTATTTGAGAAAATAATAATCGAGGATGAACTTTACTGGTCACCATGGTTAGCTAAGTATTTTAGTTCTCCAAGTTGTAGACCTCATAATAAGGGTTCATTTTCTATACATCATCTAGAGTTGAGTCTAAAATTTCCACTCATTGTATCTTTGTTATTAGAAATCGTTTTTCATATTTTGAAGTTATCTTATGGAAGAAAAAATGGTAGGTAAGTAAAATAGTCTATAGTTACAGATTTCAGATTCATAAGTCATAAGTCAATTTTATATAGGTAATTTCTTTACCTTGATGTTAAATTGATGTAAACTTACACAATAATTCGTAAGGGTGGGATAAAATTATATCTCATAATTATTGGGTTTATAGTTTTGATCAACTTTCATTTCGTTCACTCTTTGTTCATTTTACATTTCAACACTATTATCCATTTCTATTATGTCTGAATTATTCATAAATGCTCTATAGTGATGATCTTCTAATTCAAGAACATTCCTCGCCAAAAGTTGCTTATGATTATTGGTAGTCAGATTGCTGAATGGAATCACTTTCACAAATTGATGGTGTTTCAAATTCACAGGAATGTTTTGTCCTCTGTCAGATATAACTTTGATGCGAACAGTGATATAATAGGACGACGTTTAATATGCAGCAGCGGTTGTAAAATAAAAATAAATAACGCTTACTAAGGTAACAATACCATCATTAGAGTTCTTTCATCAGGAAATCGAAATAACAATCGATTTTTTTGGCGTCTCCGATATGATAAAGGATAGCTAACGGATTATACCCTACAGTAGATAGACTCGGGCTGATGATTATCGGATATGATGATGACACACCCTGGACACTTCATACAAACGGGATCACACTGACAAGAAGAGGCTAGCTCGTAATGAGTGAGTGCAAGTGAGAAAGTAATCTTCTTCTACTTACTGTCGTCCACCTTTCGTACCACCAAGAGGGGTCAAAATTTATGGAGAGCAGGGAGTGTCCAAACTGTATAGATAAACTACGATAACATGGTTCGCAATCATACTTATAATAATGAGCTAATTAGTGACACACCGCTCTAGTCGAGCAACAAATCCGTGTATTTGTTTTTGTATGACGTCCGTCTCAACCATAGAGAAATTACACGCTCCTCGTCTCAACACACGCATGCGTTGCGAATCTTGTAATCATTTAGGAAACACTTGTAAACACTTTGGAGGCGTGGGTCATGTCATCGTAGTCTGTACGTTAGTAGTCCTTTGTGCTTGCGCTCAAGTTACTATCGTCCCAAAAAATCTAAACGCATCCAATTTCTGACAGCAGCTGATCATTAATGTACTCCAGTGATGCTCTTCAACCAAGGCTTGTAGAAGGTGGTCCTCATGTAGACTCCTGGCAGGAAAGGAGCTGCACACTTGATGCCGTGGGAGACCGTGCCTACGAGCTGCCAGTGACCATCTTCTCTTTGGAGGACTAGTGGACCACCGCTGTCGCCCTGTAAGATGGAAATGGTTTGTTGAATTAACTGATCGATATGGCACAGTATAAAGAAAGAGTACCTACCTACTTGTACTACTAAGTTCTACGGAATTTATGTATGGCTGTATTGGTTATTTACTATAAGTTCGGTCGTGAAGGAAAACATCGTAAGGAGACCTGCTTTCCCGAGAATGAAAAGAAAATGCCATTTTGGAGGTATGCGTATACTATGTCCTATGCCCATATATATATATGGGAGAGCTTGGGACGAACACAAAGGACCAGCGATGATCTCAGTGTTACATAACGACCCTTGCTTGCAATAGCCCAACCACAAATCATCTAGAGTACAGTCAGCAGCAAAGAGATGTATGCACTTTTACTACGTCGTAGTATAAAGATGTATCCACTTTAGTACTACGCGTAGTACTAAAGTGTATACATCTTTTGCATGAGGAGGGATACATCTTTTTGCTGCTGACTGTACCTATCTAGTACTACATACCGATCGTCTGACCAACAGCACATTTTGTTGGACCTTATACACCGTACAAAGACACGTTGTGTAGTTATTGAAGATCATTTTAATAACTTCACAAGAATTATTCTGTATCCCATACATTAGGGTCGAAAAGGGTTGTAGTTTTCTATGGAACTGTTGATTTTTCGCGATTTCCACTTTGTAGAGAAAATTGTTCAATTTGATGGTCTGATCATTCCCTTAAAATAGTTTCAGCACTTTTTTGGACCTACACCGTACAAAGACAGGTTGAAGTCATTGAAGGTCATTGTACTCACTTCACAAGAATCCTTCTGTCCGTTAGCGTAACCAGCGCAGATGAAGGAGCTAAGTATCTTCTTGGAATGTCCCGCTGTTTGGAACATCTCCTGACATGCGCTGTTTTCTATCACTGGCACCTGTAACACGACAAACAAAAGACATTTTATAAAATGGTAAATTAAGGTGACCTTTTATGAAAAAGCTTTTATAGAAACAAAGTGCTTGTTGAATTCTTGATCTATTGAGACATAGGTTATAGCTCTTGATGAATTACATTGTTTGCTAAAAGAATGAATTTTAGAAATTTAACACTTCAAGTTTCTTGAAGGTTCTTCTACTTTTTAAAGTAGAAATAAACGGCACGTTCTATTTAATAAGGGCTACAAGAAACAAAAGTGGTTTTGCGAGATGTTAAAATAGCCTTCTTTTTTGGCTGTTGCTAGTCGTCCAATAAACGGACAAATAAAATAAATAGTCGTCTGACTACAGCATAAGCATATGCTCACGACTATATTCCCCGAGGGGGTAGTCAGAGATATTCTGAAACCTCAGAACATCCACGTTTCACCAGAAGTACCGAAACTCGTCTGACTATCGGTTGAATAATATACCTAACCTTTATGTTACAGTCAAAACTCATAACCAGTAATAACCACTTTTGACTGCAAAAATCAGGCAAAAGTGCATTTGACCGATGCCCTTATATTTTCGAGTGGACTAGGAAAATAGTAGCAATTCAGTGGTCGCAAGAAACCTTAACAAGGTCCCAGGTTTAGGAAAACATAGTTTTATAGTGATAGAGTTGGACCAGATCAACAGGAGCAATCGATGTAGCGATTAATTATAAAATATAAAGTAACCTGAACTTCTTGAAGCACAGCTGGTATACCGCCACCGTACTTGAGACGTCCCCAACCAGTGACGGTCGCAACTCGACCGGTGAAGTCAGACTCATCGGGTGGCATGCAGATTGGCACTGGAATAAGGAAATAAGTTCAGTAGAATCAATTTATGTGAATCACTTATTTAATAGACAAAATAATAACAACAAAAAAACAGAAAAATTACAAATAATACACACACTCCAGAGCGTCGCCGCAAGACATGGTGCCCAGCAGGCATATGTGGTACAATATACAAAAACAAGCAAAAGTGAATGCAAAATCAAGATGATTACAAAGGCAATAAGGTACCCATGTTCAAAAAAACTATTTATACGGTGAAAAATTCGCAAAATGCTTTGTCACAAAAATCTAGTTATGTACAAAGATCATTTTTGTGGTTCTGAGCTGAAATAAGAGTTACGACCACAGTACCAGTAATGGCATTTTACTTGTGTGTCTATAAAATAACCTGTTTAAAACATCTAAATACATAGATGAAATAAGGTTTATGATGACGATGATACAATAATTTCTGCCAATGTCGAGTAAGTTTTTAGAATTTCGTAATATCATTTTTTTTTAATAAACGAAAACAAATTTGAGCTAATACAACATGGTGGAGTATCTCATGGTAAAAGCGCTTCCGTTAACTACATTTTCCAACAAATGGGATAGATATGATTTTCTTGTAGCGTCGTTGAAGTCTCAACTATATTTGAGAAGACCAAATAAACTCATCATGATGAGGTGATATTTAATACTCTTATTAATCCTGGGCATTATGTTTCTTCTATAATCCTTAAGAAGGCTGTTTTCTTAAGGATTTTATCAAAACTTACCAATATGAGCATCAAACTTTACAGGAGATTCCAGCTCCAACAAAGCCAGATCGTTTTCAAAGGTCGCGGCGTCGTACTGCCTGTGAACTATGACTCTCCTCACGTTCCTGGAGACGGGTCTCCTGGGCTCCAGGTCTCCCGATATGTCGTTCTCGCCGAATACTGCTACTAGAGATGCTAGGAAGCTGGAAAGAAAAATAAATTATTAATGTTGGTGTATTAGGGGTGTATTATTATTTGAGGAGGGCTATCGCAAGCCGAGGCTATTGCAAACATCGTGAAGAAATCTGCAATCCCGAGAAAGAGTTCTCGAACGACGTTTTTCCTTCACCACCGAGCTAGCGATAATTACAAATACAACCGTAACAAAAATCCGTAGATTTTATTGGTACATTGTATAAGGTGTCCTCAGTTTTTATCATTACATGAGAAAAATTTAATAATAATAATATAATCATTTATTCAAGTGACCAGGACTCGTTTTGTTAGTAACACAACTTAACTTAAGGTTAAGTTAAGTTAAACTTAGCACAACAAAAGATTCAACCTCACCAGTGCTGCATGGCTCATGAATCATGATGTAGCACTATGCATCATGCAGCACCGGTTAATGTAGGTACGAGCAGTCGAGCCTACTCGCGATCATGTTCAGGATGCTATTACTTAACAACTTTACTCTGCTATTTGAAAATGAAAATGAAAATCAAAATTATTTACTTGCGGAAACACGGTAACATAGTACATCTGGACAGTTTTAATTTAGTACAGCATGTTTCGCCATGAGCATGGCATGCAAAATTTGTGTCTAACCCGGTAAGTATACATAACATTATTTAGTCTATAAATTGATTTAGATATAGAAATTACAATAATACATTCCAATCAGCATAGCATTAAAATAATTTACATAATTATATTGTAATATTTAACTTTGTTACTTCAATTATATTTGTAGAATCTTTTGGTCTACTTACCCAGGCTGGCAATGGGCGGCAGTAGTCACAAACCGACTGGTAATCAGTACACCGCCGCACTTGTTCTTGGTGAAGAGGCCAAGCCACGTAGACTCGCGAACCAGGACCTGCCAAGGCCACTCTCCGAATTTAGCGTTCTTGCCTCCAACGATGCGCCCGCTCTTGACTAAGGGGCGTACGCCGCATACTGTGGAATTATGAGAAATACTTTATCAGCAAATTGACATATAGTACCTGCAATACAATACAAATATTTTTCTACAATGCTCTGTGGTTTTTGAAATTTGCTGGCGGCTATAACCACGTTTGCGATTTATTTTCATTCTGAAAACCCAAATATGCTAATAGTGAACTTAGGTTCAAAGTTGGAGCAAAGTTTTAATCATTGAGAGAGTTTATAAATCGATCAAACATCTTGACAAAACGTTTTTCTCCTATAGCGTTACTATAGCCGATAGATGCCTTAAACACTCGTCTGTGGAGATTCCAGACACAAAAGATTTTTTATCGTCTTCGTCATGGATCCGTGACATCCACAGACGAAGGAGGAGGAGATATGGAGGGTTTTTTAATCATAACACATGAGTCATGACGTTTAGTTAAGGCTGCACTGAACCTATTGTGCTGCCCCCAATCGTATTTTTGTTGTTTCTTAGCAATTAAACAATATTTTTCCAAAAAAAAAAGAATGTCACATTGTTGTCATTGGTGATTTTCAATTTACCGGGTCACTGCGGATTAGTTTTTATAATGATTGTAGTTATTATCTTTAAAACTGCCAAAAGTGGCCACTTTTGGCTGTTTTAACGATAATAGCTACAAGCATAAAACATAATAATCCGTAATGTTTCGATAAATTGAAAATCAATCAGGACTACAATGTGGCATTCTTGTTTTTTGGAAATGATGTTTAGTTGTTTAGAAATAAACAAAATACGATTGAGGGCAGCACAATAGGCTCGGTAGGCTCTTAATGTTACCGGAATCGATGAGCATAATATATGAATAGACTTATGGATGTTGAAAAAGCGAGAGATTTGGGGTCAGAATCGATCAGCACATAGGCGTGTGCGTGTCTGAGCCCTGTTTATTTTCTGTGTGTTTATGATTTGTGTAATCGTTTATATGTAGCAAGTAAGTACCTAAGTATCAATGTGTAAGACATATGTCGTGAAGTACCTAGTATCGAGACAAACCTAATAGGTT
Organism: Agonopterix heracliana; assembly: GCA_963693445.1. NCBI lineage: Eukaryota > Metazoa > Arthropoda > Insecta > Lepidoptera > Depressariidae > Agonopterix > Agonopterix heracliana. The sequence continues at coordinate 4,237,954 of OY856334.1, forward strand.
TAACGATGCTAGCCAGTATTCTAAAATGTTGTAACTATTTTTGATAAGAGAAATAAATAAAATAAAAATATGTATGTAGATCGATAGACAAACAGATATCTCGCTTATTTCATCAGAACAATACAAGACAAACAAGTTAGCAGGTGACACTATGGAATCCGTATATAGTCCAGTCATTTTAGAGTTTCCTTGTATGGACACCCCAACAATAATTCATCTATCGCTGAAACTTAGCAGTGTGATAAAGTAAAGTATATAGATTACGGTTGACAAATAATCTAGGACCGGAAAAAATTCAAACTAGATTATTTGTAATCCGTAATCTGTATACTTTACTTTATCACACTGCAAAGTTTCAACGATAGATGAATTATTGTTAGGGTCAAACCCTAAAATGATTGGCCTAATAAGGAGGTCCGTGCCAAACCGCAACAGGGAGCTCCCACGACTGACCATTAAACACAAGCACATACATACATATACAAGGTGTTACAAAAATACAAATAAACATTTAAGGGGTGGTTTAGACCATCAAACTGAACAACTTTCACTATGGAACCAATATCGAAATCGCGAAAAAAAAAGATGTTCCATACTCTACAAATCGACTAGAGCTAAAATAATGTATGGGATATCAGATTTTTTTTTTCGCGATTTTGATGTTGGTCCCGTAGAGAAAGTTGTTCAGTTTGATGGTCTGAACAACCCCCTTAAGAGTTTAAAATATTTATTTTTACTTATGAAACACCTTGTATATTTGTGTAGACCATTTAGTATAGAAAACTCCGTTAGCAAAGAAGATAAAAGGTTTAACAAGTTCCCATCTCACATTTATTCGACTGTGATCAAAGTATGATGTCAAATTATGATAGAAGAAAATAAAACTCACAATTCTTATCATTGAAATCAACAGTTGTATCAGCATAACCCTCAGTTGTTACTTCATCGGCCAATTCAACCGTCGTGGTGGTGGTGGCAGCTGTCGTGGTGGTTACCTTCCTCGTAGGCTTCGGCTTCTTGGTGGTGGTAACCTGGAAGCAAGGTAGTAAAAGACAAGGCGCAAACAATCAAATTCTTCCATGAGCAGTAGCAAGCAGGAGCTTCTTATGAACAATGGACCAGTTAGAGTATCATCTTGCAAAATCCTTTTATTGAGTCGTGAACCACTAGCATCCTATATGCAATTGAGTAAAATGAAATGAATACACCTTGTGCATCGCGCCTTAAATTTTCTTGTTGACTGAATTCTGACTGATCCCCGCTACCCAATACGTCGCGTAGTTACAACAATGTCCAATGCCAAGGTCCGTACACCTTAGGGTGCCCTTGATTAACCTTCTAGGGAACATCACCGTCACTGGCTTGATCTCCCATAGTCCACACTAATAAGCAGTTCCTAGCGGCTTTCTGAGCAATACAATATTTGCCATTTCGAAAACAAAAAACTAAAAGGGACGTCAGTCTTGGTTATTTATCACCCCAAAAGTGGTACAACCGTGAGTGTATTTTATAATTGCCTAACTACGTAAATAATGTGGTCCGAAACTTTATCAACTTTTATAAGCATTCCGTTCCAGAAAAGATTCACTTGCAGTAGGTGTTTATGATATTTCTAAGCTACAGTATCGTTAGATACAGTATTCGTTAAAAAACATAAGAGGCCTAGAGTTGAGGCAGTATGACTCAACTATCTTTAGCTAGATAACATTTTATCGAGTCCTCCACTTCTGAATACCTAGCAACCTGCCGACCACCAATTCGGTATCGGACGCTCGGCGGAGTAACAACTCTGTAGCAAACGTTCGACGATCTAGCTCCTGAGGATGCTCCTTGGTGGAGAGAAACACGTGTAGAGAAGAAATTATTTGGTGGGCAACCTGCCCACTTGCATAGCGTAATACAACTTTGTCTACTAGGTATTTAGAAGCGGAGGTATCGATACAATTTTGTTTTCACCTCACAAGCTCGGAAAGATTCTGTTTATCATTCGAAATCTGAGTGCAAAAGTGCATTTTATCCGCTAGCGTGCAAAGAGTTTTTAAAATTCGAATCCATTCGAGTCCAGATAAAAAGATAGTAAAACCATACGTGCGAGAAAGACAAAAAGATTATGTTGCTAACATAACGAACTATGCATATATTCGTGCATATTATTGTCTTCTCTTTTTCGCGTATAAGTTTGTCCTTCACTATAATTTATTTGAGTGTCAACAAAGAGATTATAACTAAATATAATCCCTTTGAGTAGCAATGTCTCTTGTCTTCTCTTTTTTTCACGTATAGATTTGTCCTTATTTGCATTTGCATATAATTATTTTTCCAGTGTGGGTTATAAACATCATTTAAAATAATACTTATTTAAAATGCATTTTAATAATTAATTCATCTTGTTTACCTATGAGAAGTTATTCCTTTACATTTCCTGAATTATTTGCGCAGTGTCTCAGTACACACTACACACCAGGACATTTTTTATGCTGATCAAACAAACAATTTCAATCAAACTGCTACACGTGACCGCAGTGAGACAGTGACTAAATGCAAGAGTAATATAGCCGCTATAGAATGGGACAACGTCATAAAGCGCGATGTTCGCTCTATACATCTAAACTCAGTGCTTGCACCTAACATTTTCCTCGCTGTTGTGAGGTGAAAAGTTGTGTGTTTCGCTCGGCTGCAAAATTATTCCGCGTCTCGTACCTTTGAAACCTTCGCTACGCTCCGGATTCTATATTTGAACCACTCGCTTCGCTCGTGGTTCAATCCTAGAATCCTTCGCTTGCTCAGGTTTCAATATAAGTACTCGCGGCAAAAAACAACTTTGCAGCCTAGCATAACAAATAACTATTTACATTTACTCATGGATTTCCGCAAAGTAAAACCTTCAATTAATGACCACTAACTTGGCTACATCAAAGTACACGTGGTACGAAATGGCTCCTGCTTTTAAGCACCGACCTTCTCTTACAATTCAGGTGAATTGTAAAAGAAGGTTGGTGCTTTAAACTGGTATTTAGACTGATGATAGCATGGGATAATCGCTTTTTCATACCCCTTCCTCCTCAGAACAATGATAGGATGGTCGTTAAAAAATATGTTATCTACTAACCGGTTTTTTGGCAGTGGTAGTTGGCGGTGGTGGCGCAGTAGTAGTGGGTCGCCTGGCTACAGTAGTTAGCCTGGCAGGCTTCTTAGTAGTTTTGACTGGAGGCTTTTTAGTAGTTGTCGCTCTAACTGGCTTCTTAGTAGTAACTGGTCTTCTAGTAGTAGCTGGCGTCTTCTTCGGCTTCTGAGTAGTCGTTTTCGTGTCTTTTATTATAGTCGCGTTTGGTTTCTTGTCTAGTATAACAATATCGTGTAATTCCTGGAATGTTCCTTGGAGACTTCCAACTATTTTGTTCACGAATAAATTCATTTTCTCGTTCAATTTCTCATCTTCTTTCCAAGTAGGTGTTGTAAATTCAACTTCGTGTAGTAAATCTATTTCGTTTATATCAGATACGTCAACGTTTGTATTGTAAATGCTTGTGTTGGAACCTGTAGCATTCAGCATTGGGTTCCTCACTGGTGGGAAGTTTATCAGATCGTCGTTAGGTGTCTGCATTTCTGGCTTGAAAGTAGTTGTGGAGTAGTATTCAGTGTATGAATCGAAGCTAGGGCTAGTTGTTATTGAGATTGGTCTTGTTGACGCTTTTATTGGGAAAGGCGTGGTATTTGACGGTTTAGGAGTTATCACCACTGTTGGAGATGATGGTCTGTCGTGAGAACCAGGTGGTTTGGCCATGTAGATGTTATTTGTAGATTCAATATGGGTATTCACTGTAATATGACTGACAGGCTTCTTGAAAGGCTCTTGTGAAATTTCTACGAATTCTGGCTCTTTTTCATTGGATTCTGGCTTCGTTGTTTGGAATCCTTGGAGGACTATCACAGTTGGAGTTACACTTGAGAAAGAATCTGGGGCCACGTCGTAACTCGGGATTGGAGAAGATGAAGTTACGGGTCTACGAGATGGCTTGGCTCCTGTTACGTAACTGGTGGACGGAGGTCTTCTTGTGGTGGTTGTAGGTGGTCGTCTGGTAGATGTTACAGTTGGAGGACGCCTAGTACCAGTTATTGGTGGCCTTTTGGTTGTAGTGGAACTTACGTAGCTAAATGTTGTCACTGAGTCTCCGAAATCGCTTGGGTCTGTTGGATATCTATTGAAAGATTCGATTGCTTGACTAGTTGACTGACTAGGTTTGGGGGACGAATAGTAAGGCTTGCTGGGTTCTTCTTGGATGCTGTTAGGTGTTGTATAGGTTATTTTGTTGGTGAATGTAGGTTTTTTACTAGGATATTTGATAGTACTTGAAACTGTGGTACTGCTTGGGAATGATGAGGGTTTTAGAGTAACGTAATGGCCAGTAGAGATGTAATAGTTGGGGTAACCGCTGCTGTATGATACAGGAGCAATGGTAGCAGTTGGTGCTGGTGAGGACTTAGTCTCCATAACATCAAAGGTAGCCGGTGAAGTTAGATCTTCTTTCAAACTTGGAGTGCTTTCATTCAGCATCTGTATTATGCTGTCTATTGAAGAAAGTTCCGTTACTTTTTGACTTTCTTTTGTCACTGTTGATACCATGACGTAGTCTTCCGTTGGGGGAATTTTAGTTGTAGTTTTATTTGCAGGCTTAGGTTTAAATAACGGTTTTGTGTAAACCGGCCTGTGTGTTGATACAGTCTTTGGTGGCGGTGATGTGGAAGTAGAAGGCGTGGCAGTTGGTTTTGTCTGCATAGAAGATATTTGAATATTAAAATCTGATGGTCTAGCAACGTTATCTACAGCTGATCCGTTTTTATGTAACAATATAGTATCAGCAATGTTATGGTCTATCGTACTATGCGTGTACACATTATCAGGCTTAATAGGCTTTATAAAAACAAAGTCTCCTTCTTTTGGAGGTGTACTGAGTAACGAATTAGTGATCTGACTAAAGCCTTCAGAAATTATCTCAGCTTGTACGGTTTCAGTACTCAAATTAGAATCAATTGCCTTCTCAGTCGTCGCTATATGAATCTTATCGCCAGGTTTATAACCAGGTGTCACTACAGGTTTGAAACTGTTATGCCAAGCGTTAAGTTGGTCTCCATCGTAGTCTTCAGTTTCGGTTTCTGGATCTGGATAGTCTAAGTAACTGGTCATGACAACTCCAGGACCTTTTGGGATGTGTGATTGGCTGTCGGATTTGAGCTGGCAGCAAGCTCCGAAGAGGAAGCCGTCCATGCAGGCGCCGACGACTTCACCACCTCTTTGGACGCACTCGTGGTTGAACATGCATATTGTGTTTCCTCTGTTATATTTGGCTGCTCTGCTTGCTTTGCAGTACGCTGGTGTTATTCTGTACCCTCCGAAGAGTTTTCTTGAATCTGTAATTACAGAAATGAAAAGTTTGAGTAAAGGAAGAATATGGGATCTACAAAAACGAATTCTGATAGGACTGTCGTGAAATTATGCGACTATAGGGCTAACATTTTCTGTCATCTAGTTCCGAATGTTGGCTATGTGGAAACGATTTAAGCAACCACCTTTTTCGTCAGTATAAATAAGTTATAGTTTAAGAATATTTATTTCCCAGAAAGATATTTGATGCACTTAATTCGAAGCTTACATGACGTGAAAAATGTAGTACCTATAACCAAATTACAAAAGCATTTCTAAGTCATTTCTGGTCTAAGTTAATTAAAAGAAAAGTTAGTTTATTGTCAATTGTTATGTCTACTTTGTTGTTTCTATCAATATGTCCGTGTCACTAGAATAATATCAAACAATAATAATCTTTTTAACGCATTCAATGCGTTGAAACTACAGTAGAAATATCAAGCTATAGTAGGTACACTGAAAGAGAAATCCGTGGCAAAATTCTGACAAATCACGATAGAAACTAAACGGTACTTATACCTCTAATCGCTAATAAGTTTATAGTCAATTCAACTGTCAACGGCACGGCAGAGAAACTAAACATTTCAGAGGTAAATAAGTATCACATGATGTGATAGAAATTGACCATTTTACTGTGGAAAGTGTCATACGTGATTGGTAGTTTAATGCAGAGATTCAGGTTTCTAGACTCCTGGCAGAATCTGGTGTCACGTTTTTAGTTTCACTTCAATAAGGATGTAGTTGCGATTGTCGATATATCATTACTTATTTAATTATTGAGATTAGAGAGAGGCCTCAATAATTTATTTACCTCTACGTGCGGTTGGTCACAATGTGGAGCATGTAGGATTTTACTCATTAGTCATTTGTATGAAACATTTTAAGAGGATTGCACAGACTTAAAAGAAGAACCAGACGTAATCTCGTCTAATCATGAGTGAAGCACCCGTTTCTTTTGTGTGTCTGTCACGCGGTACTTAATGGTGACGGGTTGTAGAACCTGCGCCCTGCGCCTAGAGCTAGTGCATCTGTGTGAGTGTAGGTCCCTTGTAGAACAAACGAGATTGTAGCATGCAAGGTAATTGCATGCTTCACATCTTTTTAGTGCAATATTCGGTCCGTATTTCTTTCAAGTCCGTGGAGGATCGATGAAATTTGGAGAATAGGTCTCTTTATCGACGTATACGTATTTTCCCACACACCCCGCCGTCTAAAGTGCGAAAGAGACAACTGCAGCTTGGACTGTTTTTTCAAAAGATCGAATGTATAATTCACCTAAAGAAAGAGGTCGTTGTATCTGTACTTATTGCAATAAGATTGCAATGTGAGGTTATACAGTTTTAATTTGTTAGGTTTCTTTTTATTATATTTTTTTTCATTATGTGACATTGACATTTCATTTAGATTAGGGCACAGCCATAGACGAAATTTTTTTCGCTTACGCTAGTAGACCGAATATCAGTGTAACCGGGTATGAGATAGCGAATTATATGAAGTGACATCTCGGAGTCAGGTGGTTGTCCCATACAATTTATATGAAGTGACATTTTGGAGTCAGATGGCCGAAGTACAAAAAAGTGGATACGTCGATAAGGACAGCAATAAGTAGCGGTCCCCTTTTTTAACTAGAGCGAATTTGCTATATGCATCTCTTACTGAGTGATATGACAAGACACGTGCTTCCTTCTAGTGCCTTCTCTTTCTACGGGCACAGCTGATTACTTAATAATTACTACCGTAACAGATACTGCACTCAACCCGGTTTCGCATGCTTTTTCGAATTTCGAACTTTGCGCTTCAGGAACGAAAACTAAAATGCGCCTTATGTCAATGAGCGACAGCCTGCATCTTGCAAGATGCACGTGACGTCACGACTTTATCGCAGCTGTCAAACGGGAGTGACGAGGCACTGATTAGGGTTGGTAAAACGCAAAATCAGTTTATTCCATAGTAACCGGCGAATGAAGTCGCGATGAGTCGTGATGAATCTAAGAATAAAATTTACTCGCGTTTGGTCGCATCGGGCCTTAGTAATTTTAAATTTATCAAATTAACTGCTTCTGTTAACATACTCGTAGGTCAAACAAATATTGGCATTTATAAAGTAGGGAATAATTTTTTCAAGGAATTTTTCGGATTCGGCCGAAACAGAAACCGAAATTCGGTTTCAGTTGTAAATAAAATTTAGTTTCGGTCGGACACTAAGCGTAGACTTAATAATAGGGTCCCGTTTTCACCCTTAGGGTACGGAACCCTAAATAGAAGGTAGTTTTATTCGTACCAGTGTGTTCGTACCACCTACTAAGTTTGTACAACTGAATAAAATTGGTCATCAAATAATAGTGTTCACAAACTCGGTCTAGTTTACAAAATGGTGACAAATTATCACCTTGAACATAACATACCGTAACTACAATCTATGTCACATTAGGCTGACATATGTTAACGAACTGAGCGGGTACACTGACATTTTGTACATTCTTATTGTGACTCTCATCCATACTGATATTACATCTATATAGGGTCCAACTTAATATGCTGACACTTTTTTAAGGGGATGAACAGACCGTCAAACTGAACAACTTTCTCTATCCGAATTTTCGAAAAAAAATCTGCTGTCCGATACATTTGGCTCGAGTAGGTTATGGTTTCCATACCATAATAATAACGGCACAAATATATAAAATCGGTGATCGAACCGGGATTCGAAACTATAGGACCTCTGATCTGGTCGATGCCAGAAATTATAATACGTGAATCCTTCTTAGAAACATTGTTGTTAGCAATGTTTTTGACAACTCCGAAAGGGATGTGGTCGTGAGTATATAGGGTCCTTCTTAATATGCTGACACTTTTTTAAGGGGATGATCGACCGTCAAACTGAACAACTTTCTCTATGGGACCAATATAGAAAACGCGAAAAAAAATCAGCTGTCTCATCGAATATGTTTGCAGTTTTGGAAAAGCTGATTTCTTTTTCGATATTGGTGCCATAGAGAAAGTTGTTCAGTTTGATGGTCTGATCATCTCATTAAAAAGCATCAGCATTTTAAGAAGGACCCTACATGTAATACGCTATGCTTATAAATAGAATCGTGTCCTAGAAAGAAAACCAGCTCGTCGCAGCCTAAAATTGTAAATTAGCAAGGATATGGAGGCCATACCGCTATGCGAATCTGATGCTTCGATTTAGCATAAAACGCAGATTTGTAATCGCATCAAAGATAGTGCTTATGTATTTAGGATACAGTGATGTATGGTACTGGACATCCGAAGATCCGGGATCCTAAGATTTTGTATGGAGAATGGCTTAATCTACCTACTACTTTTAAAAAAGTAGCATCCACAGACAATGAGCGTTTTTCTTTTGGTTTTCTAGGGGATCGATAGATGGCGTTACGGTCTGTGCGAATAAACGTCAAAATGTCAAAAGTGTTTTTTTTTAATAATAATGAGGGAAAAGATGATCAAGAAGATGCCAACGCATCTTTTGATGGCATATTTCATTATTTACTAATCATTTTAATCGAAAACTCCAAACTTACGCCTGACATGGTTGTATGGGCTCGATCCCTTGGCTTTTAAAAAAAAAATAGGCACAGTTTTGACAATATTTTGACAGGATGTCGCGAACGGCTCAATGGAGCGATAAAAATGCCATCTGTCGAGTTTTTTAGCAACTAAATTTAAAAAAGAAAAGAAAAACGCTCATTCTTACAGAAATCAATAGCATACAGGTTATAGGAAAAATATCATTATACTTTTTGAAGTTTACCAAAAGGTACAGTCAGCATCAAAAGTATCTAAGCATTTCCGGTGTTCAAAAACATCTGAACAATTACACGAAAATAAACCCTATTTCCTACTAGATACCATTTGTTTTTAACTTAACAAATAATAACATGACAGATAAATTAATTTGATTTCTTTGTAAGTTGAAATAAGGAGAGGTGCGGAGTACTCGAAACCGACGGGCATGTATGAAGAGATATATGGATGTGAATGAGGCAAAAGAGATATGTAAGGATCGTAGTAGATGGCGCGCTCTGGTCTCTGCCTACCCCACTGGGAAAGAGGTGTGACGTTATAGATAGATAGATTGAAATAAGGTTTGCTATCGTAAAGTTGTCCAGATATTTATGAACACTTAACACGCCTAGATACTTTTGATGCTGACTGTACTATACCATTCAAACTGAACCACTTTTACTATGGGAGAAAACCGTTCGGAGCAAAAAAATCTGCTGTTCCATACTAAACTGCAATGCCTACTTGGGTCAATTGTAAGCTGTTTTTTATTTGCTCCGATCGGTTTGCTCATGTTGTAAAAGTTGTTCAGTTTGATGGGTAGAGTATGTGGTTTGAAGGTAAATGATACTTTTCCTTGCACATGATGACATGGCAGATGGAGCAAAGCCTTGACCTGTCCAAGATTAGGCAAAGGAAGATGCGATAAGACCGCCTATTTTTACCTTACCTACCTTCTGTATTTCCTGTGCGCTTACTCTCTGTATATTACGTTTTTTTTGGTGAAAAGTAAGTTATAGCCTGTAGAATCCCACTGCAGGGCAAAGGCCTCCTCTCACGAATAAGGGTGAGAGGGAGTGGGCCATACTACACCACGCGGGCCCAGTGCGTGTTGGTGGAGGCAAGCTAGTGGTCAACTTGATGTCAGAGAATTTTCAAGCCGCCAATAGGCCTCTGATTTGGCTTAACGAATAGTTACAACGCCATCTGACGGAACTATCCGAGACCAACTGCTTAACGTGCCTTCCGAAGCACGGAAACGCTCGAGATGAAATACCACTAGACCGGACCTGACGTTGCTTAACTTCGGTGATCGTTTCCAATACCGAAGCTCCACTACGCCAACGAACGCTTAAAATAAAGTACTTATAATTGAATTGAATTGAATTGAAGATGTCTCAGTCGTCCGGCTGCCAGATAGACTGATGTGGTTATAAGAGAGACGCTTAATACCATGCAGTGGTCGTACAAAAGCTGATGATAATGAAAGCTAAATGCCTCCAAATCCTTTATATGGAAAAGAATGTACGAACTGCAAAGTGTGACATCCGGAAAGGCCGTACAAATTCTGTGTACGTACAAAATTAAGCAGGATACACAAGTGTGCCGTACGTCGGTCGAATAGTAATTGAATTGGGGTAAATTGAGACTCCTGTCGCTTTCACATTTCTTTTGTGACCTTGAATTGGGGACGATCAAGTTTGTTGAAAATGAGTCAGGTATAGAAAGATACCTAATTCTTTTCGGAGAAAAAGTATGAGTGAAGAAAGAGGCGGAAGTAGATGGGGAGCCGAGAACGCCGAGAACGGAAGCCGAGAACGAATATTTGAAGCATCAAAGTCTAGAGCAATGTACTTTATCAATGCACTGGCTTTATACTTAATACAAATAAACCTTTAAGGGGGTGGTGTAGACCATCAAACTGAACAACTTTCACTATGGGACCAATATCGAAATCGCGAAAAAAAAATTGATGTTCCATACTCTACAAATCGACTAGAGCTGAAATATGTATGAGATATCAAATTTTTTTTTTCGCGATTTCGATGTTGGTCCCATAGAGAAAGTTGTTCAGTTTGACGGTCTACACCACCCCCTTAAAGGTTTATTTGTATTTTTGTAACACCTTGTATAAAGCCAGTGCATTGATAAAGTACATTGCTCTAGACTTGAACTTGAACTTGACTAGAACAACCCCCTTAAGAGTTTTAAAAATTTATTCTTACTTATGAAACACCTTGTATAGATGGCTTATCTGCCCTGGACCACGACTCTCCATACTAATCGATGCGAACGAGCGCGTGGCTCCGGTCAGAATTTAGCTGTTTTCTTTGAAAAATTGGATGATTTTTATTAGTTTCTAAAAAGTTAGAAAACCACATCGTTCTAAATTGTATTGTGAACAATATTGTAAATTTTCATTTTCTTCCGATTCAAAATGTAAGAGTAAAATGGTTACAACTGGAAAAAAAGGAGTGACTTTAGAGTCCCTTTTCTTCGGTTTTTTTCATTAAAATCGATTTCTAGAACATCACTTCTCATATCCTGTAGATGGTTCAGTTTATTTTTCAGCTCATAAAGTGCCATAGTTAATGAATAAAATGGTTACAAAGTTACCCAAAACCGGCAGGTAGCCACTTAAGTTTCCGATTATATTTTATACAAGATTTTATTCCGAAAGCGAAAATGCGCGCTGCATACAAACGTACTATGGTGATATTTTCAGTCCGATTTTCGTTAAGATATACAGTTATAATTCTAGGATTAATATAAGATTTGTATGGAAATCTTTGAGGCACTGTAACTTTAAAACTATACATTTTAACGAAAATCTGACTCCATACAAGCATAGAGATTTGTTTCTAGATTGTTTCTGCAAAATGTATAGGACAGCAGATTTTTGTTTCGCTATTTCAATGTTGGTCCCATAGAGAAGATTGTTAAATTGGATGGTCTGATCATCCAAATAAAAAACTGTCAGCACATTAAGTTGGACCCTGTATAGAAAATGCTGGTTATTTTATATTACTTATAACAAGAAAGATGGCAGGTGGCTAGCCCTTTGCCCACAATAACACTGCATAAAAAACCACTAAGAAGGAACCAAAAAAAAAGTCATAATCTATCACTTTCGGACGCATTATGTACTCAGTACGCCCAAATTCTTTTCTCAACCTTCCATTTTACTACCTACTTTAATAGCTTACAAAAAAAATATTTTCTAAGGAATTTTAAAGATTCTAAAATGACGCACGCTTCCATAATCCGCAAACAAAAGTAAAGGCATGATGTCATACGTTTCACAGCTGAGAGAAAGTTACTGACTCAATGGATTTTTAGACTTTAAGTTGAATCTTTGAGTTTTTTCGATAAGTTACGAGTAAGATTCAAGAGTGGTATGTCAAGAGTGGCGAGTAACCTTGCCTGCCGTGCAGGAGGCGATGGTTCGATCCCCGTCCAGGCCGACTCGTACCAATGAGTTTTTCGGAATTTATGTACAATTTGTAACACCACTGGCTTTTCGGTGAAGGAAAACATCGTGAGGAAACCTGCATGCTTCAATTTCGAGGCATGTATTGTACCCACTGTCCATTATAAGTGGCGACGGGCTCACTCCCCGTCACACTGGACAGAGTTTCGGTACTACTGGTGAAACGTGGATGTTCTGAGGTTTCAGTATTCAGAAACCGGAATATAGTCGTGAGCATATGCTATGTCAGATTGTAGCATTCTAGTTGTCTCAACGGTGTGCAAAGAAAGAGCCTCTTCGAAACCTGAGTTCATCAGGTGCACCTTGGCAAAGAAAATATATGCTAACGCAAAACCGTGGGCAGTCAGCCTCGATACCACCATTGCTGACTGGCTAATCCTTACACTGCAGCATGAGATATTGTCATACGATATAAGCCATGCTGACACGATTGAACAAGTTGTCTCTACGTACCCCAAAAGGACACAGGCCAGACTGGAAAGTGACATATTTATAGGGTTTGACCTGAGGTAGGTACCGGTGTTTGATATTTATCGACTCATATATAATTTGATATCGAGACTTTCGATATAGCGTACCATCGATGAACAGTGTTCACTGAAGAGATAATCTTAGTATTGACATTTGCAGTAACATACGGGACCCATTTTAAGTACAGCACACATCTAGCTATACAAAACCAAAATAAGCTGGCCGCGCGTAGGTCAAGTAACATTATAACGTCACGCGGCTAGTTTATGTTGGTTTTGTACAGTTTGATGTGTCGCCGTGTGTACATAAGTGTGTTCGCTAAACACAGATGCTACCTATCTCTTATCCTTACGTTCCTGTATCTGATGGAACGGGAAACCGAGAGACGGGAACCTCTACTCACAGAGGTAGAATCAGCAGCCAAAACGCATCATCAGAGATAATATTGACGATGCATGAAGACTAAAACTTGCATTTGTAGTGTTTGTACTGTTAGTGTAAGTTGTTGAATAAATGAATTGAATTGAAATTGAAACTACTCACCACGGTTCCAGTCAGAAAGTAACCAAAAAAAAAAAAATTTACTGTGACTGTGACAGACAGAAGGACAGATATGAGGAATCTTACTACATGTTTTTAGTTTTGTTTTAAAGGACTTAGCTTTCTTTGATGCCGAAAGCGAAGCAAACCTGACGCGACCGTGGCAAAAACTGTTGAAAATCCTCTTAATAAACAAAATCAACATTAACTGATTCTCTTGACCATTGCGTATTTAAAAATCAACAAATTCACACAACCTACGACACTATTCCATCTTTATCACAAAAGCAATAAGAAACAATATTACTTGGCAGCAAAACAGCAGTTGTTACGTTACGTCACTGTAATCTGATTAAGTAACGGTTCTCAGACGGTTAAGTGACCAAAAAATAAGCTTTAACAGATATCGAGAGTTAGTGAAAGTGTTTAAAATGCTTTTAACTTTGTCTTTTAGTTTTGATTCATTTAATATTCATTCAGAGAGCGGCTTTAAGGGATTTGCTGACGGCCCGACAGCACAGTCTGTAGAGAACCCTGCTGTGCCGAGGGGCACGGGTTCGAATCCCGTAAGGGACAAATATTTGTATGATGAATATGAATATTTGTACCCGAGTCATGGATGTTTGTATCTGTATATGTATTCTATATCGTTGTCTAGTTATCATAATACAAGTCCAGGCTAGATTCTGGAACTTTAAATGTGACTAGATAATTTATGTGTCCAAGATATTTATTTATTTTAGTGCAATCTACTGGTTATATTCATCAATGCTCCAATATCGACCACATCATCACCAGTAACCAATTTTACCAATAAGTTTTAATATTACTAACTAATATACGGTGTAATATAATCCTCTGAGGTAATACCGTTGCCTTCAAACGGTGAAGGAAAATATCGTGACTGAGGAAACCTGCATACGCTGAAGATGAAATTCTTATGCTATAGACTATACTAGTGTTTTCCCGCGACTTCGTCCGCACAAATTATATACCAGATTTTAAGTCAGATCATAAGCTATCAAACAAAAAAAGTTTCATCAAAATCGGTTCAGTAGTTTTTGCGTGATGCGCGAACAAACAAACAAACTAACAATTTTGTCAATAGATGGCGCTGCACGTTTTTAAATCGCGCTATCGAATGTTATTTGAATTTATATGAAGAGGACCGCTACTTTTTTATTCCTCACGATTTTTACGGTTTTATAATAGTTAAGATAATAAATAATATTTTTTTACACGCAGTTGATGATGTATAATTCTGAGAGAAGGCCTGTCGAGGCTGATCATGATAATTAACAAATAAATTTTTAAACAATCTAGAGATAATTTTTGAAAATCAATTTAAAAAAAATCTATCTACTTTGAATACAGCGGTGTACATCGCGGAAACGCCACTTGTTAAACAGAGCGTGCTAGAAACGCATACCAAATGCAGCAGCACTGCAACGATGCAAGTTTATTATTATCTCACGGTTTTATTGATCGCTCTTAATTGTGGGGTCAATGAACTGTGGAGAAAAAAAAAACACTCATACCTAAATTGCAAGGACCGCTCGCTTGCGTAGTGAAGCCAGGAGTGCGATTTTTGAATCTCATTCGGTGAGCTCAGCAGTTGAAAATGTCAAAATTACTATGGAGATATGCATCTTTCTACTGCTGATTTGATTTTCAAAAATCGCACTCCTCTCCACTCCACTCCATTTTTGAGAGTCAAATCAGTAGAAAGATGCGTATCTTCATAGTAATTTTGACATGTTCAACAGCTGAGCTCACCGAATGAGATTCAAAAATCGCACTCCTGGCCCTGTACCCGACTTTCGAGCTTCGCAATGAGCGTTTTTCTTTTCTTTTTTAAATTTACTTCCTAAAAAACTCAACAGATGGTATGTTTGTCACTCAATGGAGCCGTTCGCGAGATCCTGTCAAAATCTTGTCAAGACTATACCTGCCTTTTTTTTGGAACGCTAAGGGATCTAGCCCATACCGCCATGTCAGGCGTAAAAGTTTCGAATTTTCGATTAAAATGATTAGTAAATATTGAAATATCCCATCAAAAGAGGCGTTAGCATCTTCTTGAACATCTTTTCCCTCTTTATTATTTTAAAGAAGCACTTTTTGACATTTTGAAGTTCATTCGCACATACCGTAGCGCCATCTATCGATCCCCTAGAAAGCCAAAAGAAAAACGTTCATTGCTTGAACATTTTCATACCAATGTCAATGTTACAATTCATTGTAATTCAATCGAAACGAACGGTCAGATCGCTAGAACTTCAGTTCGAACCGAAAAAGTCGCGATATATCGAAAATCGAAAGTCCGGGTATAGGGCCGGCCCGGTACGGCCGTAGGAACCGAGACAAGTACCTACACTTTGGCGCATCGTAAGAGATAACTCTTCTAGAAATCCGCACTGAGCCACGTGGTGGAGTATGTCCCACTCCCATCTCGCCATTATTCGTGAGAGGTGGCCTTTATCCTGCAGTGGGTTACTTTACCCTACAGGATATAAGGGGTCGTCCACAATTTACGAAATACATAATTCTTGAATTGTTAACCCCCTTCGCCCACGTACAGGGTGTAACAAAAAACCATAGTGCTTCAGACCATGAAACTGAACAACTTTCACTATGGAGCCAACATAGAAATCGCGAAAAAAAAATCTGCTGTCCCAATAAATTTTTAGTAGAGTCGGTACAGCAATTTTGTATGGGACAGATTTTTTTCCTGATTTCGAAGTAGGCTCCATATTGAAAGTTGTTCAGTTTCATGGGCTGAAGCACCCCCTTAGGTATTACTAGGGTGTTTTGTTACACCCTGTATAAGGACCGTAACGCCTGGCCTGGCCCTTCCCTATATCCCCAAATTACGGTACGTAATTTGTGAACGATCCCTAACCTAATTAAGCCACGATTAATTAAAAATGTACAAAAAAACGTTGTTAAAACAATCATTAAATTGTATTAATAAGGTTACAACTTTAGGCACAACACACGCTAATTATTTACGCAAGTATGCGTAAAATTTACTCAAACAGAAAAAAGACAAAATTTAATTAAGTACAATGAAAGTAAGTGTCTAAACACACTATACCGAAAGTACGCGACCGAAGATCCGCGGCTGAGTTTACGTTCCGACCATGTTCCGACGTATTCGGGTAATATGACACACCATAAGCGCCGAACTTACGCGGCAGAAATTCAGTTGCGTAAACTTGCGTAACTTTGTTCAGTCCCCGCCCCCGGATTTTCGTCGGCAATCGAACCGAACTTCGGTCGCGTAAACTCGCGTATAATGTGTGCACTACAGACTAAGTTGCCGCTGAACTTACGCCCGACCGAAGTTCGGCTGTACGCTATAACGCAACGTAATTTCGGCATAATGTGTCGTCGTTCATTCAAATAGCATTGCTGGCGTAATCGTGCCGAACTTCGGTCGCGTACTTTCGGCATAATGTGTTTAGACACTAATAAAAGAGTTTTCTCAAAGAAAGTGGAACGAATTATTGTTTTAAAAGTAATCATTTTGTGTGAATAATCTTTTGACCTGGATACCAAATTTTAATGATTTTAATCTAATTTGTTAGTGGGTTAATTTTTTAATAAATTTCGCACGATTAGTTTTGGACAATGTAATTGTAAATGCCGTTTGTTGGTCTAGATGATATGCATGATACAACTTAATTAGTTGATCTAGGAGGACTGTGAAATTGTCAGTATCTAGATATAAAAAAATATGCCAAGCGCGAGTCGGATTCGTGCACCGAGAGTTTCTATACTCGTATCACCAGCACATTGTATATTTTTGGGTTCTGTATTTAATATTTACCAACAGCTTATTATTTTTTCTTATATATTTATTGTTATAATTGTTTTGACATTGTAGTTATTTTCGTTTTCATATTCATTAATTGTAACTTTTTCTATTTTATTTATTGAATGTTGTTGACTTTAATTTTGAAGACATTTTAAACGAATATTATTAATTTTGTGTGTACGTCCGAAAGGGCAAGATTTGGCGGAATACCTCTTACTGTACTAACACCTGCAAATTGTTAAACCTAAATTTATACACAATAAAGATTTACTTTACTTTACAGAATTTTGTTTTACTTCATTCAGTTCAGGATCCTTGGCGCGATCCCTTCTCAAACTTGGCCAGTGATAATTACACCAAGTTTGATGCTTATATGTATTTTACAATATACTTTATTAAGTAAAAACAAAAGCGATGCGAAAAACTAATGTCTTGGAGGGCTCTTAATTTTTTTTACATTTTTTTCTGTTTCGCAATCAATCGATATGTAATTGCTTTCACACACGATGACGCATTGACGGAGTGGCTGACGCATGGATCTAGAATCATAAAGGATCCCACTCTTCCTTCCCAAGCAGCAAAACAGATCGTGACTAAATCAATTTTGCCTTAAATATACCTAAACTTCGCATTAACCAAGGCAAGCTTTGCTGAAGTCTGTATTAATAAATTCAAGTTGTCTTAGTTTTCAGAAATACCGACTTAAGGATTAGTTAAGTTAAGTAGTATTAACTTTGCCTTAAGTATGTCCACGCGAAATGCAAACTTAAGCATAAAGTTACTGAAAACAGAATTAACGGAGATATAGTTAAATTTAATAGTGTTTAGAAGTATTACTTAAGTTCTACTTAACGCAAAATTACCTAAAGTTCGCCTTAAGTCTTCCTAAGGTTATCCAGGTCAACCGGTTTCTTTAAGTCGTTCCTTTGAAATTGCAATTTAAGTGGTTGTTTACTTAGCTAATGCTTGTGTCAGTACCATCAGCCTTAAAGGGACGTTTTTAATAAAAAGTAACAAGTTAGTGCTACAATTTGTGTTTATAGAAGTAACATTAGCATAATTAAAGTTAAGAAAATTAAGAAATTTTCTACGTCGTGTAAGAAAAATGTGACCGCAAATTCTATTCATGCCGAAGATTGTGCAGTAAATGTTAATCCGAGTAGTCCGAGTACAGCCGGTGCAAGTGACTCCTTGTTAATAGATCCTTGTTAACAGCGTTCAAAGTTTACAGTCTGCCTATAAAGTCGTGACCTAATAATTGTAGTATCGTGGTGTTGCCAGGTTATGCTTGATTTTGACGTTCTTGCGTGGAGACAGCGCCCAAATTTTTGTCAAGACTTTTTAGACAGACTGTATCATGTTTGCCAGCACATCCACCAGGCCCGCATCGGTTGATGAAATCATAGAAGACACGAACAGCGAACTTGAATACGTAACTTCATCAAAAGAAGAGCGTGATTATAATTTTCTAAAGTGTGGTCTATCTCCCATAATATACCACAACGTACAATTCATCAGGAACATGAAACAAAAATAATCACGAAAAAACCAACAGAATAATACGCAAAATAGTAGATTCATATTCTGTATAAAAATGTCAACTGTTTCCTGTTACGTTACGGTTCAAAAGACACATTTCTTCAAAAGTAGGAAGGCCATAACCGGAACGGAACCTTTGCGTACGGAACCCTAAAAAATACAACTCTTTACATGTTTATGTTGTGACTGAGATACATAAAGTAGATACAAATACGACGCGTTACGTCAAAAGATTCAAGATTTAGAGTGTAGGCCTGAGGTTACCTCAGTTTACAATTATTTATATACATAAATGCCAAATTATAATTATCATTGTCCTTAGGTAATACATAAGTAGTACCTACTTACTTACTTTGAATCACTTGTTTTTCTTTAAACAAAAAACGAATTGTTCAATCTTGCATTGGCCTTTTGTTTTCAGAAATCACAACAACAATGACAGATGAGAAGAAAATAAAATATCCGTCGAATCAGTATTTATCAAGTACTAGTTAAGGATGACTTAAATCGACACGGTATTTACTTGTATTATTTGAAGTCACACTTCGGTATAAGTTAAGTATAACATTACTTGAGTAAGTAAGCAATAATTATAAACACATTTAACTGATCCTTTACTATGATTTACCAATACTGTATTGCTTTTACTCGTACTTAGCACATGCAATAAAGATTTAACGCCATTTTGAATGATCTGCAAATTTGAACATGTTTTTTATTAAGTTTAGTCTTTGTTATTTTTGGCACTCTCTTAATTTTACACAATTTTACATTGTTTTGCGTAACGAAATCATCATTGATATTTAATATTTAATTAAATTTCGAAGAAAAAGGAAAAAAAAACTGTTTTTATGGTTTAATTTTTTGAATTTTTAATACAATTACTTTGTAATTTTTGAAGCCCGCCTGTTTTCTAAGAATATTTGTCCATTTCACACGATAAACGAATGTGCGTTAAAATTTTTACTTTACGTATCGACGAAATAATGCATTACAAAATAATAATAACTATCAGAGCCATTTTGTTCATCATTCATCATAGAATATTAAGTTGGAAAATGTTACCACCATAATTTATCTTTACTGTATCTACGTAAAGTATAATAATATATTATGAAGGTAGGATGAAATTTCAAACCAAAAATTTTTACTTAAGTTTATCTACGAGAAGTCAACTTTCCTTAAGTCGTACCTAAGTTTATCTTAGTTTATCTGTAAAGTAGTATGAAGTCTATCTTAACTCATTCAGTACTCCATATGCCCACTTTTGCCTAACTCTGCCTTCTAGTGTATCTACAAGATATCTTGAGGGACGGATGGTATTACTTAAGTCAATAACCGAGAATTTGGTTATTGAATGAGAGATATCTACAATTCAGACTTAAGGAAAGATTTTGCGGCTTGGGTTAGAAGCATTGATACAAGAAAATTGACGTTCGACTCCGTCGTCGATATTTCCAATTTTACGTGTGTCCCTTTCTATCCAATGACGTCACAATGAAAATTGAATGACGTCAATTTTTGACGTTGGATTAGAAAGGGACAGAGCTGGGACAAAGTTCGTAAAAAAAATATCTAAAAAAAAACTACGGAGAAGAACGATCCTTACCGACCACAAAGGAGTATTATCATGTTTCCCGTCTTGTTAGGCAGTCTGCACTCCACTATAGAGGATTCCAAACTTCTTGGGCTGACGTCTCAGTCCGTCATTAATTTGTAAAGCAAGGAGTTGTATTATTATTATTATCGCACGCACGTGCGACATAACTCCTTGCTTCACAAATGACGGACTGAGACGTCCGCTACTCCGTCAATCTTGTGTGATCCCACTAATCACCGGAAGTATACAGGACAAACAGATGCCATTTACGACCGTATTCCTAGAATTTTTTTTTGTTTTTGAAACAGATATGAACAATATTCCAATAGCAAAGCTCCACACAACACCCCAAGAGAACAAAACCATATAGTAAAAAGTAAACATTACTTACTACAACATATTCTCATCAAGTTAACCACATACTATACTTAATTGAACAACGGCATACTGAGAAAAATTACACCTTTTTTATTTTCACCCATAAACTGATAAATAGAGAATGCGTAACACAAACACCATTCACACAACTTGCGAAAAAAAGAAGAAAATGATTACGCATTATTCTTTTCTATACGAAATCACGTAAAACATGGTATTTTGAGATCTATATTGTAGAACATAAGAAGACAGTCATGGGTAATATTATGTGGGATAGGCATAGACAATGAAACCATTGAATTTGAGTAGGTTGTGGTGAGATCCGGAACCGTTTAGTGATCGAGTAGCCATGAGAGGTGTGGACTCTCTACATTGTATTTGTTAGTTTTCTTTATAATCATTCATACAAATGCAAAATACAGAAAGCAGAATAGATGCGTTAAACAGGATGCTCGCTCTCTCAGACCTGCACCATACTAGTACCACTGACATATACTCTAGTGATAGACAAGCTCGTTCAAACAAACATGTCACACAAAACAACACAAAATGACACATTGCGGTCTGTCATTGCCATAGTGACGAAGTGAACTCAGGAACATCAATGCGGTGCGCCCACCGCATTCGAGTGGAACATGTTGCTTCTAAGAAAGGGCCTGTCTATCGCTAGAGTATATGTCAGTGACTAGTAAAACATACACTAGTACGTACAGAATTCCATTCAAAATTACAGAGGTTGTAAAATCCTATACAAAATCACAATTCTAAATCTAAATTCCGGATCGGAATTTCATATGTACCAATATCTCCTCCAAAATCGGACTGAATGGCCGATAGTGGCCGACCGTAGCGTAGCTTCGCCTTTGGCCACCTTCGGCTAAAAAAGCAAGTTCCTCAGCTGCAAATTCGACCTGGTTCACCACAATGTTACGGTTTTAATTAATTTTATAGACATGATTAAAATTTAGGTTAAACCGATAATTAACAGATCGTCGGTGGTGAGTTGCGCAGAGGTATGGAAACTTAATTTTGAGGTCCAGTTTTGAATCCGAACGGAAGACATGCCATGTACCAATGAGTTTTTCTAACTAATGTAAATAATACCGACTGCTCTCAAACGGTGAAGGACAACATCGTGAGGAAACCTGCATACGCTGAAGAAGAAATTCCGATGCGTATGTGAAGTCTACCAATCCGCATTGGGCACGCGTGGTGGACTAACGCCCATACACCCTCTCTGAGGGTAGGCATGTGCCCTGCAGTGGGACGTATATAGGCTGTGATGATGATGAAATCATATGGTAGCAGGCTATCAAAGAAATAAATGAATGCACAAGACTTTGAAGAAAATCGTCAACATTACGGATAACGGAGTCATTAAAATAACCTCTCAATTTCGAAGGAATTACAAACAATTTCTCTTTCCTCGACTTTCACTGTTCACTAAAAGCAAACACATGGCGACCTCCATCCATCGCTCTGTTTGTCACAAACGTGTAATAGTTATAATTGGACGCATTGTAAACAATGGCATGAGAAGGTTTTTATCTTGATTTCGTTCAATTTACAATTTAATTGAAATTCTAGGTCATATCTCGTCTCACCATCCATACTCTAGCAGCAGTCGTCAGTCCGTCATTTGTAAAGCAAGGAGTTGTATGAAACCGCACGTAGTAGCACACACGGTGCGGATGTCACACACGATTTCGCACTGACGGAGCAGCAGACGTCAGTCCGTCATTTGTGAAGCAAGGAGTGGTATGAAACCGCGGATTTGAGCATCGTGTGTGCTTCTACATGCGGTTTCATACAACTCCTTAAAAACCGACAGCATATTATGAAGGATCCTGTATATTATGCCTTGTCTCAATTACTCCTTCATTTTTAGCACATAACTCACTAATATTATAAATGTCAAAGTTTGATGTTTAGATGTTTGTAAATCAATCAATCAATAAACGGAACTCTGTCATGGGCGTGTCCGACACGCTCCTAACCAGTTTTGATTAAGTACATATATAAACATTAACGACTTAGATCTTTATACGGACGAACTGATAGATATATGTGGCTTAATCTTCCGCCCAAAAAAAAACCTAAACCTTTATCCTTTAGTCGCCTCGTACGACCCCATAAAAATCAAGATAAGTAATTAAACAATCAATGCTAACTGAACAATTAAACAAACCCACAAAACAAGGTTCAATACACTATAGAAAGTAACTGGAGGTCAAAAGAAAGTGAGAATGGTGTTGGAATAGAAAAGAGGTCACCTCGCCTGCGCAAGCGCACCGGCGCAAGCGCAGCGCAGGTGCTTGCGGTCTCAACTAGCAGACAAGTGGCGTGGTTAGGTTTGTTGGCTTTGTATTGGCAATTGTGTTTGATAAAATTATGCTTAATAGGGCTGTGGGTGAAAGGAATTTGCGGCGATTTTTGCTTGAAATTTATTTCTTAGCTTCGTCATTTGATACATTTGAGTTTAGAGCTGTTTCATTATACTGGGTTGGTGGGTTTTGTAATGCAGTTTAGTATGGAGCTGCTGATACTTTCCAAATAATGGGTGGGTTAGACCATCAAACTGAACAACTTTTACTATGGAAGGAAACAAAACAAGAAATCACAAAAAAGAAATCAGCTGTTTCATAACTACATTTGGGTCGAGTAAGCAATGCAGTTTAGTATGGAACTGCTGATTTTTTCTGATATTTCAGGTATGCTCATGTAGAAAAAGTGGTTCAGTATGAAGGTCTGATCACCCTTTTAAAACCTTCAGCATATTAAGTTGGACCCTGTATTCCTCTTCAATGTTTTCATTTTTTGTATGGAGATTGGCAACATTGGCAACTTCACAGTCCTTTAAAAAGGTCATTGCAACATTATATATTATTTCCCTCTCCATTACTGAACAAGTTACTTGGTACAAGAGTTAAGGCTTCCGCACATTGCAGCGATATTATCGAGCGATATTATCGACAGCGATATCGCGACACCTTACACACTGCAGCGATTCCGCGATTCGCGTCACGCATGTAGTAGAAAGAGATTGCGTCAGGTTGCGATAATATCGCGGCAGTGTGTAGGATCGCGCGCGTCCCCATACAAAATGTACTGAGAACAATTATCGCAAAATCGCAGCGATAATATCGCTGCAATGAGCGGAGGCCTTTATGTTTTTAAAAAGATAATTGGCAACAGTTTTCAACGTACTCTGACATTTTTACGATTGCATTGTAAATCGGTTAACTGTTCTTTTAATAGTGGCGTGCATGTAAAACGTAAGTCAAGTTCTTGCTGTCGACCGCCGTTGCATTTATATTTCGTTCCAATAGGATTGTCTTAAAAATAACCTAAGAGCACTGAAAACGATTTGGTTAGCAATATAATCAATGTAATGTACTTAAGGCCAGGTTATCCCAGTGCAAGCGTCTCTTTCTTGCAAGCATAAGTTTGCAATTAGCCATCCCGCTCCAATTGAAAGCAGGATCGCAAAAAAACGTGTTTTTCATCAATATCTTTGCTCATGGGTGTTTCTAAGCTCAAAATTCTACGGAGTTCACTAGAAATATTTAATGTATTTAGTTAAGTACAAGAATAAAAAGTTAAATATCAGCAGTTTAATCATAGTATTGAAAAAATATAACAAAAAGGGGTAACTTTGGGATTTTTTTCTATCTATTAAAATTAATTTAATCGTGTTATTGAGCACGGTCGCCTATCAGCCAGATCCTTAAATAAGACACAATTGGTTTTCAGACTTTAAAACACAGTTTAAAACACTTTCGTTCGTGTTCAAAAAACGGCCTCGACCGAATAACAGCGTCTTAAGGATGAAAAAATATATCGTGATGATAAAATTTAGTCCTGGAAATCTACATATTTTTGTATGGAGTAGATTGCATAATTTCACTTTGGGCGATAATTTGGAAAATTAGATAAGTATATAAAAAACACAAATGTATTATTGAATAATTGAGAGCTTCGGTGGCGCGTTGCGCAGAGCTATGGAAACTCAATCATGAGGTCCGGGTTCGAATCTGCACGGACAACATGCCACGTACCAATGAGTTTTTCTAACTTATGTACGTATTACCGAGCTCTCAAACGATGAAGGAAAACATCGTGAGGAAACCTGCATATGCAGAAGAAGAAATTCTGATGCGTATGTGAAGTCTACCAATTCGCATTGGGCATGCGTGGTGGACTATCGCCCACACACCCTCCCTGAGGTAGGCCTGTATAGGATGATGATGATGATGATGATAAGTATGATTATAATATGATGATGATAATCATTGATATCAATATTTTAAATGCATGCTTCAATTTCGAGGCATGTATTGTACCCACTGTCCATTATAAGTGGCGACGGGCTCACCCCCCGTGACACTGGACAAAGTTTCGGTACTACTGGTGAAACGTGGATGTTCTGAGGTTTAAGAATATCTCTGACTACCCTCTCGGGGAATATAGTCGTGAGCATATGCTTATGCATGCAATATTTTAAAATATTCACGTAAACCCATTTTATTCCGTGTGGTGCCGGCTAAGAATGGCATCACCCCATTTCTGCCTGTGGGTGTCGTAAAAGGCGACTAAGGGATCTACCAGAGGATGGGCAGCAGCGTCCACTGCGATCGCCAACCCGCCTGCCAAGCGTGGCGATTATGGCAAAACCCCCCCAACATGGCAAGTACGACTTTTTGGGGGAGGCCTATGTCCAGCAGTGGACGTCCATCGGCTGAGATGATGATGACGTAAACCCATATTAGGTATAGCAACTGTTGGAGAAACTTTACCTAATCATAAAGAAAGTGAAATTTAACAAGATAATAAGCGTAGTAAAACATCGGAACGAAATGAAGCAAATCAAAATTGTGGTTTACGATCTATCCAATCTATCAGGAATCGGAATGATTCATATTGAATTGCTAGCCAATAAACAAAATATACAGTGAAAGTTTCACACGAAAAACGTTTTAAAACATAGCTTGCTTAAAATAAAAAAAACATTTTTTTTTTTTCATTTTTGAGTTCGAAATTTCAATTATGAATGGACTGAACTTACCCAGGTCATCTGTTTTGTGGTTTTAACCTCTAAGGGTTTAGCAGTCTTATGTGGTTGCTAGGTAGATGGTTAATTATCAATTCATGAATTCAAGATAACACTTCTTCTTCTTCCTGCCCTTATCCCATTATTTGGGGTCGGCGCAATATGTCGTCTTCCTCCTTTCATCTCTTTTAGCCGTCAATTCAGCTGACACACCTTTTTTACACATGTCATCCTTCACACAATCCATCCATCTTTTCTTTGGTCGTCCTCTCTTCATGCAGCCATCCACATTCATATTTAACATTCGTCTTGTAATATGACACTCATCTCTTCTCATCACATGTCCATACCACGATAATCGATTACCGCGCAGCTTTTCATTCACAGGAGCCACTTTCAAACTTCCTATAATATACTTATTCCTAATCTTGTCCATTCTAGTAACACCACACATCCATCTCAACATTCGCATCTCTGCTGCATGCAGTCGTTTTTCATCCGTCACTCCGAGCCATACATGACGACAGGTCTTATGATGGTTTTATATATTTTCCCCTTTTCAAGAAAATTCAAGAAAACACGTCGAGTTTTAATGAAAGTTTTCTGACGCATTTTGCATCAAAGTATTTGTTGAACAAAGGTTTAATATTTCCATTTAACAGCTACCATCCTGTCATAAAGCTTAAACAATTTAGTAATTAGTTAAACTGATAACTAAATCACTCAGACGGTCATTGTACCTACTTCATTATTTATTTGTCTAACTTAGAATCAGACGAATAAGAATAACTATAGAAGACTCTAAACAAAATCGATTTTTTTTTTTGGCACCCAATGAATAATGACATTTTGTATGAGTTTTGGCGGCTAGGTACAGTTTTTAAAAAACACTTTTTGAGCTTCATTAAAGGCTTCCGCACATTGCAGCGATATTATCGAGCGATATTATCGACAGCGATATCGCGACACCTTACACACTGCAGCGATTCCGCGATTCGCGTCACGCATGCACGCTTCGCTGAATGTAGTAGAAAGAGATTGCGTCAGGTTGCGATAATATCGCGGCAGTGTGTGGGATCGAGCGCGTCCCCATACAAAATGTACTGAGAACAATTATCGCAAAATCGCAGCGATATTATCGCTTGAAAATATCGCGGCAGTGTGTAGGATCGCGCGCGTCCCCATACAAAATGTACTGAGAACAATTATTGCAAAATGGCAGCGATAATATCGCTGCAATGAGCGGAGGCCTTTACACTTCTATACATTCTTATTCGACTTTCCAGAATTGTTTTGTTGTTTTTTTTTGTATTCTATTACCCACTTCTGGGCAAAGGTCTCCCCTGAACTCTTCCACATATCTTTATGCAACGCGGCATCCCTCCTTTCGCTGCAATAGGCATCCAACTCGTCGCCACCTTTTCCGGAGTCTGCCTGGCCCTCGACCACCAACATTAGGCACCCATTGCGTGGTGATTGATGCCCACCGCTCGGCGTACATTCGGAAAACATGCCAGTCTAGTCCAGTTCCAGAAAATATCGCAAAATATTAATGACGTGTAAATCGTTATAGAATGATTACTATTGGTTAAAAGCCGTGGTGGTCCAGTGTCGAGTAACCTTGTCTGCCGTGCAGGAGGCGATGGTTCGATCCCTGTCCAGGCCGACTCGTACCAATAAGTTTTTTCGGAATTTATGTACGATTTGTAACACCACTGGCTTTTCGGTGAAGGAAAATATCGTAAGAAAATTTGCATGCTTCAATTTCGAGGTATGTATTGTACCCACTGCCCATTACAAGCGGCAAAGGACCGTTAGACCTGGGTTAAGCTTAACCGGTTCAGAACCAACCACGGAAGGACTAACTATCACCTCCACAAGTGGGGTTTGAGGGAGTCTCCAACCTGCGACTGCGGGGCACCTGACCAGACCCTCTCCCATGTGGTAAACGAGTGCACTCTGCGCCGTTTCCCCGGTGGAATCTAAGAACTCCACAGGCTAACCCCGGCAGCGGAAGACTGGCTGAAACACCTCGACCTCGAAATTTAACCCCCCCCCCCCCCTCGGATCCAAGCAGGAAGACAAAAATGCCATACGATATGATGATTACAAGCGGCAATGGGCTCACTCGAAACGTGGATTTTCTGAGTTTCAGAATATCTCTGACTACCCTCCTCGGGAATATAGTCGTGAGCATGTGCTACTATTGGTTACAGGCATACTAATTTAATCGAAAGTGAACTATTGAGCCGAAAATTGTAAAATACATCGCTTGACAAGTCGATGAGTTATCTACATACCGTATCTTACTAAGAACTAATAAAGAGGCTTCTGGGAAGCTTGAAGGTCGTCCCATCCCGTTATAAAAGGTGAAAGCTTCAATATACCTGATTTAAATGTTGTATCCATTTCAAAAACAGTCTTTATAGTACTCGTAACTCAAGTAGCAGGTATCACCAATGAAACCAAATGCGACTAAATAATAGCTTAACATTATGTTTGAAAATTATACAGGGTGTTCCTTAATATGCTGAAGGTTATTTCAGGGGATGATCAGACCATCAAACTGAACAA
This sequence comes from Agonopterix heracliana, assembly GCA_963693445.1. Lineage (NCBI taxonomy): Eukaryota > Metazoa > Arthropoda > Insecta > Lepidoptera > Depressariidae > Agonopterix > Agonopterix heracliana. The sequence goes on from OY856334.1 coordinate 4,266,363, forward strand.
CTTTAACTGAGAGACCGAATCCAAAATCGCGAAAAAAATCTGATGTCCCATACAGAGTCATTCTTAAGGCGTATCTGCCCTGGACCACGACTCTCCATACTAATCGATGCGAACGAGCGCGTGGCTCCGGTCAGAATTTCGCCGTTTTCTTTGAAAAATTAGATGATTTTTTATTAATTTCTATAAAGTAAGAAAACCACATCATTCTAAATTGTATTGTGAACAATATTGTAAATTTTCATTTTCTTCCGATTCAAAATGTAACAGTAAAATGGTTACAATACAACTGGAAAAAAAGGGGTGACTTGGTTTTATTCATTAAAATCGACCACATCACTTCTCATATCCTCTAGATGGTTTAGTTTATTTTTCAGCTCAAAAAGTGCCATAGTTTATGAATAAAATGATTACAAAGTTACCCAAAACCGGCAGGTAGCCCCTTATGATCATACCGTCAAACTGAACTACTTTCTCTATGAGACCAACATCGAAATAGTGAAAAAAAAATCAGCTGTCAACAAAATCATTTGGCTCGAGTAGGTTTGCAGTTTTTTGTTTGGAACAGCAGATTTTTTAGTAACATAGTTACAACATCGTAAAAGTTGTTCAGTTTGATGGGTAGAGTATGTGGTTTAAAGGTTAATTATATTTTTCTTACACCCTGTATTTCAATATTACTTTCAATTCATATTTTATGACATAAATATTGGTATCATTAAGAGGATAGGCGGGTTGAAATGCTAATTTGGAGAATAGGTCACTTTTCCGACTGTATACGTATTTATTAGATCCGCCCCACCCTTACACCCCGCCGACTAGAGCACGAAAGAGACAACTGCAGCTCGGACCGATTTTATCTTCATAAAATCGACGAAAACAGCATTTCGTATTCTCCTGTTTTCTCCTCCAAAACTAAACCGATTTTAATAATTCTTTCAAAAAAAATATAAGAAAGACTTTGGCTTTGTCCGTACGTTTTGCTTTTTTTTGTTTATATTCGTCAAATTGGTTTACTGGATGTTTGAAAACGGGGTCCCTAGTTCTTACAGTAATTAATTAATGCAAAAAATCTTAACATAGGGACATGGCAGAGGTGACATAGATTGTATGATAAAAAAATATTTGCCCTAGTGTTTATATCCAGGGAGAAAACAGGGGAATACGTTTGTATGGAGAAAACTGTACTCGTATCTATCCTCTTAATATCATTCATAATTATTTCAGTAATTGGAAGTGTTTTACGAAAAAAGATTTTGTTATAAAGCTCCGCAAGAAAAAATGCCCTGTATTTAAAATCTGAGTCACTATGTCACTATAGTAACGATGCTATCGATTTGTAACATCCTGTGAATACGTTATTTGGGCCATAAAACAGTATGGACCGGTCAGACGGACAGACTGAGGCATTTTGCACTAAAATGTATGGAATGTGTGAATGTAGATGATTATGATGACTCATTTACATGTTGTCGTATGTCAGGTTATAGTCCGATCATTTTAGAGTTTCCTTGTATGGACACCCTAACAATAATTCAATCTATCGCTGAAACTTTGCAGTGTGATAAAGTAAAGTGTACCGATTTTGCAATCTTCTTCTTCTTCTATCGAGTCGATGACAAGTCGAAGTCGAAGTCGAAGACAAGATTGTGCAATGTGCATGGTTGACAAATAATCTAGGACCGGAAAAATTTAAACGTAGATTATTTGTCAACCGTAATCGCTATACTTTACTTTATCACACTTCAAAGTTTCAGCGACAGATGAATTATTGTTAGGGTCAACCCTGAAATGATTGGACTATTATACATTTTTTTGGAAATACCTAGAAAGGTGATATTCTTGCTGTCTCGATAATTTTGCCTCTGACCTGGCATAAGAAATAGTAAATCCGCCATATGATGGACTATCTGGGACCGGAACTTCTTAACGTACCTTCCAAAACATGGACACGCTCGTGATGAAATACTACTAAACGGTCACCCACCTAAAGACTGACCAGACCTGACGTAGTTGGCGCGCTCTATACAAACAAAGTCTGGTCATATTTTCAATACTAAACAATTAAAGTCAATGAAATTTTGCAGAATCTAAACAATCTAAAAACAAATCTCTAGTCTCGTATGTTGTCCGGTTTTCGTTAAACTATACAGTTTCAATGCTAGGATTAATTTAAGAATTGTATGGAAATCTTTGAGGCACTGTAACTTTAAAACTACTTATACATTTTAAAGAAAATTTGACACAATACAAGCATAGATATAAGTTTCTTTAATGTGTCTAAAAATGTCATTGACTGTAATTGCTAAGTATTGAAAATATAATCAAACTTCGTTTGTATGGAGCGCGCAGCAAAAACTATCCTCTTAAGTTAAGAGCCGTTTAAAGTAACAAATTGATTTCGAACACAAAAAGAAATGTCATAATAATTCATTACTTACATACTTTCACTGTAAAAGTGTGAAATAAGTGTTGAGAAGATCATCATTTCGATTTTCAACACGTAATTTCACTTTTATCTTTTATTCTGTTATTGTAGTAGCTTTAAAAGACATAAAGGTCGAAATTTATTCACAACTTCTTTTTTAAGAACCTAAAATTAACAACTTCAAAAAGAGTACAGACATATGACGAAAAAAAACGTGTTTTGTTTAATGTATCTGAACTTTTGATAATTTAACAAAATTTTGGTTAGGTATTTCATAATTCACAGTTTGGTAGTCACTCAAATTCAGTTAAATAAATAAAAAAATAAAAGTTAAGATACTAAGCTATAGAGCCTGTATAAAAGTTTGTCAATGAGATGCAACGCGTTAAGTTTACATCCTATACAGGGTCCAACTTAATATGCTGACACTTTTTTAAGGGGATGATCAGACCATCAAACTGAACAACTTTCTCTATGGGACCAACATCGAAATCGAGAAAAAAAAATCTGCTGTCCCATACATTTTGTTCGAGTTGGTTTGCAGTTTTGTATGGAGCAGCCGATTTTTTTTCGCAATTGCGATGTTGGTGCCATAGAGAAAGTTGTTCAGTTTGATGGTCTGACCATTCCCTTAAAAAAGTGTCAGCATAATTAAGAAGGACCCTATATAGTGTATGTTTTATTATACGGTACAAATAGTTAAGTTTTTCTTTCTTCAACACGTTAATTTGTTGTCCAGCTTTCGTTGCGACCAATATACATAAACCACGGATGGACTGAAAATGGACTATCAACAAAAATCTACATAATGGCGTTCATTATTCTTATGACAAGTCAAGAGTAGCCCCGTTTGGACCGGTCCACCAAAACATAACCTGATCTGAACTGACCCAGTTCTCGTTCACTATAGGATACATAAACTGGTAATTCTGTAGCTTCTACTGGACGTTGAGGAGTCATAAATGTTAATTTTGTAATTTACTAGCTTCTGCTTGTGTCTTCGTTTTCGTGGATATCATTTTGAAAATGTTTAGAGTTCCGTAGTCTCAAACAAGGAATCCTTAAAGTTAAGTCCATTCTGTATGTGTACCCCGCCTCAATTGCTCTCACTGACTCCACTCCACACCACTCCACTCTAGCGATAGACAAGCTGGTTCAAACAAACAACATGTCACACAAAAGAACACAAAATGACACATTGCTGTTTGTCATTGCCATAGTGACGAAGTGAACTCGGGAACATCAATCAGGTGCGGGCACTGCATTTAAGTGGAACATGTTGCTTCTATGAAAGGGCCTGTCTATCGCTAGAGTGTAAGTCAATGATTGCTCCCTCACTTTTGCACTTATTGTAAGGTATTTGGCACGAAGACCAACCTAAATATTTAGTGACATAGTTTTAAAGTCAAGTGAAAAGCCAGTGGTGTTACAAATCGTACATAAATTCCGAAAAACTCATTGGAACGCGTGGGCCAGGAGTGCGATTTTTGAATCTCATTCGGTGAGCTCAGCTGTTGAAAATGTCAAAATTACTACGGAGATATGCATCTTTCTACTGCTGATTTGACTCTCAAAAATCTCTCTCCTGTAGTATGATTTTTGAGAGTCAAATCAGCAGTTGAAAGATCCATATCTTCGTAGTAATTTTGACATTTTCAACTGCTGAGCTCACCGAATGAGATTCAAAAATCGCACTCCTGGACGGGGATCGAACCATCGCTTCCTGCACGGCAGGCAAGGTTACTCGCCAGTGGACCACCACAGCATATTATAATATGGTGGAACGGAATCGTTCGTACGCGAGTCAGACTTGGCCGGTTTTTTTTATCATTTTGATTTATTAAGGGGGTTGCAGAGGGCAAGACACTAAACTAGATGGCGCTCGGGAGCATTATTCCTGATTTTATCACATTGTATTTTATGTCTCGTAATTGTGATGATTTCAATCAAAGGACATGCGGCGATAAATGCCAAATATTGTATACTTACTTCAAAAAGAAAAATGATAAAGCGGCAATACCAAGGCAATAAAAAAAAAAGATCTGACAATTTCACTTGAAATTACCGGTGACCGGTGTTTCCACAATTCAGATATTTTAATGTGTTTTTTTACCAAAATAAGCATCATAAAAATTATTTAAGGGTCCATACATGATAAATGTAATATTACCTACATTATAAAATAATATGCAGCTGTATACAACCGTTGGCATTTTTTCTATGGCCGGGGCCGCATCTCCTTTTCAATTAAGCGCGCACTTGTGTTTATGTTTTACTGATCTAGCTACAAGTTAAAGTAATTTTATTGTTCATACGAATTTGATATACATTTTAGTTTTGATCAATTTCATACAAAACTTTGACGTTGAACATTTGTAGACGGTATTAACAAAAGTAATATTTTATATATGGAAAAATAGTTTAGAAAATCTAGATTGCGCTTCTCAAATAACATTTGCAATTTAAGATTTGCGTTTTTTTTTTTTTTTTTTTTTTTTTTGCATTTTTGAGTGTTGCATAAACTCTAAACCCACACATACACACACACACACACACCCCCCCACACACACACACATTAATAAGAGCCATAATTTGTAAAATACCCAAAAATACCCATATATAATATGTAATTTGAAAGCCACAATTAATTTAAGTACCTACAACCTAATAGTGCTAACCTACTTCACCATTATTTTCGTCTTTATTTATTCAATCTTTTAAATTTGTTTTTGTTCTTGTTGATAACTGTACCGCTCACTGTATTACTACATGATAACTCGCAAATTTTTTACCCATCACATTTTGCCAGGCTTAGCCTAGTGTGGGGGATAATTGTAAATCTTTCTGAAATACTGTGATGTCAATGTGCAATATCTATCCTTTGTTGTTGTTGTATAACATAATTACGAAACTATAAAATACAATGTGATAAAATCAGGAATAATGCTCCCGAGCGCCATCTAGTTTAGTGTCTTGCCCTCTGCAACCCCCTTAAGCCTCAACAAAAGAGAACCGAAATCGACAAACATAAAGTATAAGAACCGGTCCACCGAAATACAACCAGCTCAGTTACTAACCCGGTTCCGTGTTCACTATATCATACTGCATCTCAGCAGCTTGCACTGGACTCGGATGTGAATAATAATCATGAAGAACGATTTATTGGAGTCATTTAAAAGAAACGGTATTTCAAGCTTTTACTTTCTTGTTTAGTTATTTAATTTTTCGACGAGCTTTTTGCCATTACGTCGAGTCGGGCCGCAGCGCAAAAATCTGCCCAAATATCTATCTATTTATCTATAACGTCACGCCTCTTTCCCAATGGGGTAGGCAGAGACCAGAGCGCGCCATCTACTACGATCCTTACATACATCTTTTGCCTCATTCACGTCCATACATCTCTTCATACATGCCCGTCGGTTTCGAGTACTCCGCACCTCCCCTTTTTTTGTAAGACGCAACTGATTTGATCAGAATACGTCCTACGAGGGCGCCCTCTGCCGACACTTCCACTCATTTTGCTGCCCAAATAACATAGACATATTACTCTAGCGATAGACAAGCTCGTTCAAACAAACAACATGTCACACAAAACAACACAAAATGACACATTGCTGTCTATCATTGCCATAGTGACGAAGTGAACTCGGGAACATCAATCAGGTGCGTACACCTCATTCAAGTGGAACATGTTGCTTCTAAGGAAGGGCAAGTCTATCGCTAGAGTTTAAGTCTATGCCAAATAACGACTTTAAAATGTATCAAGGTGTAAGGAAAAGTATCATTAAAAGGTTACCACATACTCTACCCATCAAACTATACAACTTTTACTATGGGATCAAACCTGTCAGGGCAATAAAAAAGTAGGATTGCAGTTTTGTATGGAACAGCAGATTTTTCTTCGCGATTTCGATATTGGTTCCATAGAGAAAGTTGTTCAGTTTGACGGTCTGATCATCCCCTTAAAAACTATCAGCATATTAAGAAGGATAATAATACTGGTAGATACCTTACTAATAAAATACTATAAATGTATAATACTTAAATGATAATAATCTTGGATAACTTGTGCCTATTCAAGTCCTCCTCTCTTCCAAAATTGCTGTGCCCTAACAGGGTTCATAATGTTGTACTATTATACGATTACACCACCTATTTTATACATTTGTGAAACGCAATAAAGTATTGAGTATTAAGAAGGACGCTGTAGACGTCCCACCGTGGGGCAAAGCCGGCAAAGTCCTTCCCTCAGGAAGGGTGCATGGCCGCCAGTCCACCACGCGTACCCCAATGCTGATTTCTAAGAGATTTGTCTTTACATACGCATCAGAATTTCTACTTTAGCGTATGCAGGTCTCTTCACGATGTTTTCCTTCACCATTTGAGAGCATTCGGTAATTACGTAGTGTGGCTTCGAACCCGGACACTGATATATCTGTGGCTATGGTTTGTCAGATTAACGTTGTGTTAACGTGTTACGGTGTGTTTATGTATGTTTCAAAGTAACAGCTGGCTCAAAGATTTTAATAAAAATCTTAAAGCCTAGCACTGAAGCCGGCCATGTCTGTCGAATGCATCAGGAAAGGTGGGCAAGAATTGTCACGCCCTTGATCCCAGAAAATGGCCATCGGCGTCCAGGTCGTCCTAGGAAGAGGTGGCGGGACCATCTGGATGCTTTCGATGACGCGTGGCCAGAGCATGCCCAGGACCAAGATGATTGGAGGATTAAAGGTGAGTAAGAACTGTATATTTTAACAGAAATCTGACAAACAACAGAAGTAGAGATCATCACAAAAAGCATAAAATGAGATTAAATCTAAAGTTCATTTTCTATCTAGGTTTCACTTTTGCTGCGAACTGTACACACGGGATGCATTTCAAGGACTTTCTTTTACAATGTACCTATTAATTATACTGTAGACAATAATATTAGAAAGTAGACCCTATCCTGATATAATTACGAATCCCATTTAAGGTGCCAGCCGTCAATCAAAATTTTAACACGTTCGGGCGCCATGGAAACTATTTGTTCCATATAAAAGACTTCAACGTGAGCGGCTCTATTATTTTTGATGTAATTATTTTTTTATTTTAAAATGTGAGGAAAGCAGAGTTATGGAGGTCTATTTTCAGCAGTGGACGATGACTGGCTGATGATGGTGATGATGATAAAAAAAAGAAACTTCGCAATGATCGATGGATATACAGGGGGTCTACACGGACCACGGACCTGAAAAAAAGACGGACGCAATGTGACACTAAAAAGATGTGAAGCATGCAAGGTCCTACATTTTCGTTTGTTCTACAAGGGACCTACACTCATACAGATGCACTAGCTCTAGGCGCAGGTCCGTCAACCGTCACCATTATGTACCGCGTGACAGCACGCACACAAAAGAAATGGGTGCTTCACTCGTGATTAGACTAGATTACGTCCGTCTTTTTTTTATATTTTTTACGGATTGAAGACATCATTTTAAGAAACTTATTTTAATTTTTTTTACAATACATCGAGTTTCTCAATACAAATTTAATTTTTAACTGTACTTAATTTGTAAAAGGAAAAAGTGGTCGCGAAAAAATCATTCGAACTCCATGGAGAAAAATCTTTTCTTAATTAAAAAAAAATACAATCACCTGCTCTCTTTCTAACTCAACTGGAAATAGAAACGGCAAGATTAAATGTCAAATTATGACATATTGAATATATTATTTTTCTTAATGGCTAGTTATGCATGTTAAGACTAAAGATACTATTTGATCTGTAAATGTTCCTGTAAGCAAATAAATAAAAATAAATATTGTAACTTGATTTTTAGTTTACCAAGGAGTTTGCAGGTCCAACAAGTGACGTCACTCGTTGGACCGAAAATCGACGTTATATTATATAAATAATTCTGTAATCCTATAATTTTCAAATGTCTGACATAGAAAATATTGTCATTAAGACAATTATCTCGAAATGGTTTTGATATACCGAATTGCGTGAATGTTTTCGCTCTAATGTCAACTCTAGTACAATGAAGTTCGGACCGAAAAGGTCGCCATATATCGAAAAACGAAAGTCCAGGTACAGGGCCAGGGTGTAAATTTAAATGAGTTACATAAAGGAGGTGCATCCAAACATCAAACTGAATAACTTTCTTTATGAAAAAATAAGCTGTTTCATACATTTTAGTATTTCATTTTTACCGATATGGGGACCATTCGATATCGATACTTTCGATGTAGCGACCATTTATGTAGCATACCCAAAGACACCCAAAGTTTTGCAGTTTTTACATAGTCACTCATAACAATACATTATTATAAAGGTAGATAATAAATATCAAATCAATATCAATATCAATAGTTATAATAATTAATAAATAGATCAGATGATCAGAAGCATAAAATATGTAATAATTATTACATCTAATTTAATTTTATGACTTACAACGGTACCAGTCCCTGATAATAATTGTTTTATCTTTATACAGGTTGTAAGGAAAAGTATCATTAACCTTTAAACCACATACTCTACCCATTGAACCTACAACGATTTAACCATCGTTCTAGCATTAAACTGAACGACTTTTAAAGCCTGACCAGAAATATAAATTACCTGGTTTTGGGGCGCTGCAATCGACTATAACCTTTAATGTCAGTGTTCCAAGTACAAAAATTAGTTCCATTGCTTTTGCGCAACATGGCGAGGTTTTTCTGGTCGGGCTTTGCTATAGAAAAAAACTGTAAGCAAAAATAAAATTCGCTGTTCCATACTAAACTACAATGCCTATTCGACTCAAACGTATGGAACAGCTGATTTTCTTTTTGTTCTGGCAGGATTGCTCCTATAGTGAAAGTTGTTCAGTTTGATGGGTAGAGTATGTGGTTTAAAGGTTAATGGTACTTTTCCCTACACCCTGTATATTAAAGTCACGAGAGCGTCGGTCGTGCATTGCGGTGAGGTGCGGATTCAAACTTGGACCCTGGATGATTGAGTGTCCAAGTTTCAATCCGCACGAAGGACCTGCCATGTACCTATAAGTTTTTCTAACTTATATACAGTCAGCAGCAAAGAGATGTATGCACTTTTACCACAGAGGCTAATAAAATTGACGCTCCTTAGTAGCTGTTACTCTGTACAATCCTCTGTGGTCGTAGTATAAAGATGTATCCACTTTAGTACTACGCGTAGTAAGTACTAAAGTGTATACATCTTTTGCATGAGGAGGCATACATCTTTTTGCTGCTGACTGTACGTAATACCAACTCTCAAACAGTGAAGGAAAACATCGTGAGGAAACCTGCATACGCTGAAGAAGAAATTCTAATGCGTATGGGAAATTCTACTAATCCGAATTGGGCAGGCGTGGTGGACTAACATCTATACACCTTTCTTGAGGGTAAGCATGTGCCCTGCAGTGGGATATGATGTCTAAAATCACGACCATCGTGTCGGGGCGATCAGAAAACTTGCTACAATTGCTATGAGAAAATGTTGTATTGAAAAGTGTTATTAAGTGTGATAAATAAATATTTAAAAGTCCTAAGGGGTTGTTTAGACCGTCAAACTGAACAACGTTCTCTATGGGACCAACATCGAAATCGCGAAAAAAATCTGATATCCCATACATATTTTAGCTCTAGTCGATTTGTAGAGTATGGAACATACTTTTTTTTGTCGCGATTTCGATATCGGTTCCATATGAAAGTTGTTTAGTTTGATGGTCTAAACCAACCCCCTTAAATGTTTATTTGTATTTTTGTATCACCTTGTATAGTCCTACAAATATTCAGCTGTTGCTGATTCTGTCTATGGAAAAACCTGTAATGTCCTTACCTCTGTTGTAATCTTCACCCTTACATGTTAAGGGCAAATTGTCCAATATCGATAACAGCACTATAAATAAAAACAACTGTTTCACATCACTACGAATCGATCTTCCAAATTCAAACCACTTTCGAACTGTCATCTTGACGTACAGCTTCCCGCGCGAAAACTTTTTAAAAAAATTTCAGAAGCTCGCGTTCAAAAACTGCATTCGTTTTTTGTGAAATTTTATTTACATGTTTTTTTTTCTTTTTTAATTTTTAGGTTCTTTAGCGACACCGAAACGGTTTTCTCGGCATTTTATTGTAGATTTAAGTTATAAATTATTATCGGAATAGTCTTTTTTAACACGTTAAGTAAAGACGTGCGTTCGATGTCACGTTGTTAAACCCACTAGCCGACTGACCAACTTAACACTGTAAAATAAGAAACACACATATTACTAATAAAAGTTTACAGTGAAAAAGTCCCATCTTGATTTCTCTGGTTAAAGAAAATGGCACTTTAACAGTAAAAGTTTAAGGTAGAAAAGAAAGTTGTCGTGTTTGAAGAAAGAACTCGGTCATAGTTAGTGAGGAGTTGCTAAACGAGTGAGCGGTGAAATGAGAAATTGTATGAGACAGACAGTGTGTTGGAGAGGGAAGGCAAGACATTTCTTTTTACAGTATGACCACGATGAGTTTGGACTTGAGAATTAACTGGACTATTGGCTATGTCAAGATCTAATAAACTCAATCGATACTTGATACTCAAATAACAGGCCTTAATTTTGTATGCATAGCATAGCATAGCATAGCATATGCTCACAACTGTATTCCCCGAGGGGGTAGTCAGAGATATTCTGAAACCTCAGAACATCGACGTTTCACCAGTAGTACCGAAACTCTGTCCAGTGTGACGGGGGGTGACCCCGTCGCCACGAATTTTGTATGTAAAGTAGTATGCAATTGAATTTAATGACGGAAATATCGATGTATAAAATAAAACAATATTATTAAATAAAAACTTACAGAAAAATTTGGAACATCCTCCTTCTTCCTCGTCGGTTAAAAGTCAAGTTTCATCGAATTATTATAGAAATAAAATAATATGGTGTATTTTTAAAAATACTCAGTTTATTATTTTCTCCATTATTAATAACTTTTTACTAACTTATTAATTAGTATTCTCCATACACATACATTAAAAAAGTTATCGTGTTAAGTAATTAAATGTAACTTAATTTTAAGTTTGTTGAAAAACAAAAAATACAATTCAAAAAAAGTTGTTAAGCATTTTTCTACTAAGTTTGACTTGCACTTGGAACTACTATCTAATATCTTCTTCAGTGGAATTGTTTTTTAAAACAAAAATTTACTTTTTTTCTCATATCCCAATGTTTCGTGTCCGTACAACAAATGTAATGCTTGCTAACGGATGAAACCTCACTTTTTTTCTCTAATAACCTCAAGAATGACATAATTTTACAAAAATTTAGTTCTCACATTCTTCATATCACCACCTTATTTTTTTATGACATTTCTTCAAGTGTGACAGAGATGGGTATAGTTTTTTAGTTTCGTAGTGTATGTAGGTTGAATCGACTCTTGCGCAGGTTGTAAGGAATATCGAACAGTCGATAATTGAGTTAATACTATGGGAACGGTAAATTAATTAACTAACATGGTGAATTGATTTTGTTTCCTTTGCTTGTTTGCTTTTGCGTTTTGTATATTTGATTTTGTGCTTTATAAATGCATTTTATGGACTTCCCTGGGTTGGAAATTTTCCTCTTTTTGACAGTAGATTGCATAAAAAATAAATAATGTAGTTACCTAGCTTCATACATTTTTAAGGCATACTGGTCGGGAGTTTATGTCTATTTTTAAATAACTTTTTTAAGTACTCAGTCTTTCATTATTTTCTGGAAATTTAAACTGAAAATTGAATCCTAATTTTAGAACTACTTTTGAAAAAAAAATATTCATTTTTTTACAGTAGGTTTAAAAGGGCAAATTAAAATTATTTACTACCTACTAGAAACAAAATCATTTACACGTAGGTACCTACCTAATCACAATAATTATTTTTTAATATTCATTGCAATACTGATTTCGTTGTTTATTTTTCTCGTTAATTGTTTTATGTATTTTAATTTAGTACTTATTTTACATCATACCTACATATTCTCCTATTTATTAAAAAAAAATATTTAGTAAAGCGATTTATCTTGATAGGAAATAAAATACTTATTTTAAAACTTTTTCTGGCCAGCTTTCGTGGCGCGCAGTATACATATTTTCTTTATCTAAAACCTATTGTTGCGGCTGACATTTAATAATACTATGACAAAATAATTTATGATATCCCCTAGAAGTTGGGAAGTGCTGGACTTTCGCTTGGGGGTCACGTCACGGACTAAGTTAGTGATGTGACTGTTTTATCTCGATATCGACTTTTTGTCTGTTTAAACTTTTAGTCCGTCTCTAAGCTACATGTGTCATATTAATTAAAAAGTCACTTCAACTTCTCCTACAAATTAATAATTAATAAGACCGCCTTATTTTTTTACATCTCGCATCTTTTGTCAGTATTTTGGTGTTTTAGTTACCTAGATTTTTTCGTTAGACGTGAGTTGTAGTTTTTTTATTTTATGCAACTAGGTACTTAAGTAAGTTTTATCAGAAATAAAAACGTTGAATTTTGGAAACTAATTTGTATTATCCATATTTGTTGTTCTCCCCATATTTTCCCCGTGATATTATAAATTTGCGGAAATGATTGATCAACAACAGAACAGGACCTAAGCATGCTCACATTATTCTCCGAGGGGGTAGTTAGAGATATTCTGAAACCTCAGAACATCCAAGTTTCACCAGTAGTACCGAGACTCTGTCCTGTGTGACGGGGGGTGAGCCTGTCGCCACTTATAATGGCCAGTGGTACAATACAAGCCTCGAAATTGAAGCATGCAGGTTTCCTCACGATGTTTTCCTTCACCGAAAAGCTAGTTGTGTTACAAAACCAACATATCGTACATAAATTCCGAAACACTCATTGGTACGAGTCGGCCTGGACGGGGATCGAACCATCGCCTCAGAAAATTCAGTTAATAATCGTTTTAAATCGCTGTGCGTAGACTATAGTAGTCAATAATATGATGTTAGTAAAACAATAATGTCTTTGATAGGAGTCAGAAATGTTTTTAACCGTGAGTTTCATAAACACAAGTCTTTCATTCCCTAAACACTGTAACAATAATAAGTAACTAAGCCACTAACCTATCCACAAACTCAACACTAACGGGGCACCAATAACCTACTTCACAAATTCACAGAGTTTCACCTCAAAACAACCGTAAATAACTTTCGACATTTCCATCGACATAAATTATCGACCACTGTCTCATCACTAGCGAATCTCAAACCATTATCGATAAAGTATTCGACACGGCTCGACACAATAGAAAGTTTTATTTGTTGACTCTTTCCTTAGGTACGGTCTGCGGAATAAATATTAGTTTTTTTTTCACTTGAACAAATATTCTGCAGCTTATGTAGGATTTTTTAAAGTTTTAGTGAATGTTTCATGTTTCTTTACATGTATAACATTTAAGTTTATCCTTGTTTACTTTTGTAAAAAAATTCGTGGTGGTCCAAATTGTCTTTCCTAGTAGATCGGTTCCTTTAGACGTTTTTCTTAAACGGAAAGCAATCTTTTTTTCCTATCCTGTTCATCCCATTGCTGGGCAAAGGATTTCACTTTATCCATCCACTCCTCTTTACTTTGGGCATGCTATTGCCATTGATGTTTATAAGCATCCAGGTCATCTCGCTAACTCCTGCTGGGTCACTTTAGGGTAAACCTAAACGTTTTTTCCATCATCACGTTACGCACATAAACATACATAAACCCACGACCATAATCTGATTGAGGGTGGACAGAAATATGGACGGTGACATATCTTTTTAGCGTGCTATTTTTTTAACTGCCTCCATGGTCTAATGGTTAAAGCATTGGGCTCTTGACACGGAGGTTGTGGGTTCGATTCCCACGGGGGGCACCTAGTGAAATGTCACTTTGTGCGTTTTTCCCCAGTTGGTTAGGACATTGCAGGCTGAGTCACCTGATTGTCTGAAAAGAAAGATGATTTCGTGCTTCGGATGGAACGTTAAGCTATTGGTCCCGGCTACTATCACTGGTGGTAGTAGTCGTTACATAAAAACCACGTCAGAGGCCGTAAGGCGGTTTGAATAAACTCTGACACCAGGGCTTTGCAGCCCACTCGATAAGAAGAAGAGTGCTATTTTAGTGAGATTCATCTTCAACACAGTATAAGAAAGGACACTACGTATACTTTCGGTCTCCCACCAATTTTGGCATTGAAGCAGAAGCAGTGGTGTATTCCTCTCTCACTCGCACTCACTCAGCATATATGTTAGCCTCTTGTTAATGCGAGTCTTTATTATGAAGTGTCCGGGTCATCTAGATAATTCATCAAAAATAACATTGTGTACTTAAACAATTTTTGCAAATCCGTGCATCTCACTTTTCTGTTGACCGTACTTCGACGTAACTTCATAGCAGATAACAGGTATGAGGTATCACAGATTCGAGGTCGTGGCCGTCTCAAATAGTAAGGGCAGGTGTCGGATTATGTTAATGCATTAAGTTGTATGCACATTTGTTTAGATTTTAAAGGTCACCGATTTTGCTTTCACTACCGTAAACCGTAAGGGTTTATTGACGACCCGGTTGGTGTAATGGTTACCACGCCGGACTGCCAAACCAGGGTCCTGGGTTCGAATCCCGGTTCGATCATGGATGTTATATGTGTGTACCGCTGTTGTATGGTTCCCATAACAAAAAGCCTAAGGATTACTTGGGATCATAACAATGTATGTGTCTGTGAGCGTTATTTATTTATTTATATTTATTCACAGGACACGTTTTTTTTCCAGCGTTTGTCACGATTGAGACACATCTACCGACAGCGACCGACGGCTGGCCCATACAAAAATGTCATAATATGGCATGTGGTCAGTGCGGATTCGAACCCGAAACTCAAGATTGAGTTTCCATAGCTCTCCGCAACGCGCCACCGACGCTCTCACGCGCCACCAAGGCAATCTGGATATTACAGTAGGAAGATAATTTATGAATGAATGAAATACACTTTATTTACATCAAAAACAAAATAGGTACAATACACAATAGAAAAAAAACCACGGAATACCTAAGAGTACAACAAAACTGATTATGGTACAAATAAAGCGTGTATGTATAATGTATATACAATATGTGAATAAGACTCTTAAGACGTAATAGTAGGTGGAAATACCTCGGATGCATCTTTTATTTTTCATTTTACGACTAGATTTATACCATTTACCGAAACTAAAGTCATACCTCAGTATTTTTGGATAGTTCATCTAGTGCAATCATCAACAGAATACACGATTGGAATTACTTCACTCGATAGAAAATCGTCACAAAGATGACGTATTTTCATGCATTTTTAAACATTTTTCTCGGTTTAGAAGAACTTAAAATAGTTTCCGATTGTTGGTATTTATACTCACATATTCACTATTAGTTTAACTAGTGCAATCATAAATAAAATCTAGAAAAAGTACTTTGGTTAGTTGTTTTTAATCGAAAATACGGCTCAAGCACACACTTTTCGGAGCGCTCGGCAATCGCGTTTCTCATAGAAAATATTCGTCGGGACCTATGGCTCCTTAACAAGGTCTTTGTAAAAGTGAAAATTGCAAGTTCAGCTAAATCTGACCTTAAAAAAGTTTTGCTAATTCATTGCATGATGCTAGCAATAAGGTCGCAGAATACTAACTAAGCAACAGCGATAATCCAGGGTGTAAGGAAAAGTATCATTAACCTTTAAACCACATACTCTACCCATCAAACTGAACAACTTTTACTAAGTATGTTTTATTGTTTTTATTTGTATGTATGTGTATCAAAACAAAAAATAATCAAATTTTCCATAGGTTCACGTCGAGTAGGTGCGCAGTTTAGTGTGGAACAGCCACAGATCTCAAGAAGTCTGTGGGAACAGCTGACTTTTCTGTACTGAATCGTTTTGCTCCCATAGTAAATATTGTTCAGTTTGATGGGTAGAGTATATGGTTTAAAGGTTAATGATACTTATCCTAAAACCTCTGATTAATCCTCTGGTTAGTTTTAAGGTTAATCTCTGGTAGTTTGGTTAGCAACAAAAATCTGCCGTTAAATTTGCTGTCCAAATGAAATATTTTTCTGGCAATCAAATAAAAATCTGGCTGCAACCCTTGTTCAGCAAACAATCTTAAAAATGGTCAACAAATTACTTTAGAGAACTAAAGTGGTTGACAAAGCTCAGAAAATTAGCAAGCTGAAGTGGCAATGGGCTGGTTATACCTGCCGTAGGACTGACAACCGATGGGGTGTCAGAGTTCTAGAGTAGAGACCACGAACTGGCAGGCGTAGTGTGGGATGCCCTGCTGCCCGCTGAACCTAAAAAAGGTAGCAGTGAGCGACTGGATGAGGAAGGCCGAGGATATCGTTTTGTGGCGCGCCTTGGAAGAGGCTTATGTTCAGCAGTGGACGAAGACGACGAAGGACCCTTTTTAATCGAATCACTTGCTTGTTTTGATATTTCGTTACATTAGGTAGTAACTGCCTCCGTGGTCTAATGGTTAAGAGCATTGGGCTCTTGCAACGGAGGTCGTGGGTTAGGTTCCCACGGGGGACACATACCTAGTGATATATCACTTTGTGCGCTTTTCCCCAGTTGGTTAGGACATTGCTGGCTGAATCACCTGATTGTCTGAAAAGCAAAATGATTCCGTGCTTCGGATGGCACGTTAAGCCGTTGGTCCCGGCTACTATCTCTGGTGGTAGTAGTCGTAACATGGAAAAAAAACGTCAGAGGCCGTAAGGCTTTGAATAAACTCTGACACCAGGGCTTGCGCACACGATAAGAAGAAGATTAGGTAGTTCGCAATCAGACGCAATCAACCCTGCATCGAATCAGACTAACACTCTAATCGAGTAGGTAATATAACACTAAACCGCCAACAATCGAAGCAATTCAAAGCGATTGCTGAAATTAAAATAAAAACCTTAACAACCTGCCCATATCAAATTAACTTATGAACGAAAGCTGGACTTTCACCGTGATTCGAGTAAAAGTGTTATTTGAACTTGTCTTATGGATGTTATTACAAACTTTAAGAAATTCAACACTTTCTTTGGATGCCGTTGACCTTTGTACAGTCAGTGACAACGATGAATGCAACGTGGGAATATAATAGAACACAAACTGAGGCACTCGTTTTCGTAGTGGAGAGGAGACTCGGTATTTGGATGGGTGACCTTTTAGTGGTATTTCATCTCGAGCGACTCCGTGCTTCGGAAGTCATGATAAGCAGTTTATCCAGGAACCTACCGTCAGATGGCGGTGCAACGATTCGTTTAGCCAAGTCAGAGGCCTATTTTTTTATTTATTTTTTTATTATTGGAGTTCTTGCTTGTGTGTTAGCACCGCATTTCCGCCAATGTCAAGTGGTTTGAGGGAGTGTCTATCCAATCACGAGGATTGTTTTTGAGTAAGAACAACTGAGAAGGATTGTGGAGCAACACCACGCGAGAGACAAGTGTTCGCGGCAAACCCTGCAACGTGACATCAAAGGCCTATTAAGGCGACTTGAAAATTCTCTGACAGCAAGTTGACCACTAACATGCCTCCACCAATCCACACAGAGCCGGCGTGGTGGAGTATGGCCCACTCCTTCTCACTATTATTCGTGAAAGGAGACCTTTGTACTTACAATAATTTTACAACCATTTTCGTGAACTCAATATAATAAAGTAAGTATTCAGGATGCTGCTGGGGCTGCCGCGCTTTTGCAGCGCGTCTAGTGTGTTTACAAACGCTCATGTCGATGGGTTTTAAATTTTTCGTAGAGAATTCTTTCCAGGAAAAATTGCCAAGCCGGAGGGGGAGTCTTTATTCGCTGATATATCTAGTCTTTTTGCCTTAACTTTACTAATTTTCGATTTGGCCTTAAGAAAAATTCTGCGAGAAATTGCAGTTCTCAAATTGCTTTCCACTTACGATCCCACATTTAGCCGCAAGCGTGCGTAGCGTGCTCAAAATGTATGATAAGTATATCCCATTCTATACAGGGTGTTAGGAAAAGTATCATTAACCTTTAAACCACATACTCTACCCATCAAACTGAACAACTTTTACAATGGGAGCAACACTATCAGTGCAAAAAAATGATACTTTTCCTTACACTCTGTATTTATTAAATTAAATTAAATTAAAAAGTATTTATTTGTCTCTTATTACTGTAACACAGGTACATTATAAATATAGCACCCATCCATCCATTATTGAGGACACCCGCATAGCAGATCTGTAGTTTTGTTAGTTCTTTGCAACTGAGAATGCAAATATTCTCGGTTAGAACTGTACCTACACAATTTTGTGCGTTTTAGTATTACCGGTTGCGGTCGCGACAAAGTGACGAGTGTAATCCACAAACACGCAGAAAACCAACCAATTTTATATAAGGAGTATAAAATTTTCGTTGCGTCACTTTCACTGGCTTCGAAACCGCAAATCTTGGGCTATTTATCTTATTATCAAAATAATTTAAGGCACTTAAACTTACAGCATTGAAAGGTAGGTACTACTAATTCACTTTAATTTCTTACATTTACTGCATTAAACCAGCCTTTTTTCAAACCTATTACGTAAAACTGACTGCTCTCAAACGGAGAAGAAAACGTCTTGCAGAAACCTGCTTAAGGTGGTTTCCGTCCATACAAAACGTTGTCGTATAACAAATTATTCATACAAAATTTCAAACCCTTATATCTTCGTAATTATATTACAAATTGTAAATATTATTTGATATGCGCAAACTAGATTTTCTAAGCTATTTTTCCATAAATAAAACATTACTTTTATTAACACCGTCTACGAGTGTTATACGACAACGTTTTTTATGAAATTGACAGCTATCCAACCACCTTAAGGGGGTTGCAGAGGGAGTTGCACTACACTAGATGGCGCTCGGGAGCATTATTCCTGATTTTATCACATTTTATTTTATATCTCGTAATTGCGATGATTTCAATCAAAATTTTCAATTATGCGGGCACTTGTGTTTATAAATGTTTTAGTCTAAGATCTGCTTTGTTTTTTTGTAAGTTCTGTTTCTATCAGCGGAGACCTGTAGGTAATTGGCTTTCTGTTAGCCATCCATACTTGTATTGTGTCAACAGTTGTTGGTCTTCCAAATAAAATAAAATAAAAAATAAAATAAAATACACTAGATGGCGCTCGGGCGCATTATTCCTGATTTTATCACATTTTATTTTATATCTCGTAATTATGCGGGCATTTGTGATTATGTTTTACTGATCTAGTTACAAGTTATAGTAATTTTACTGTTCATACGAATTTGATATAAGTACATTTTAATTTTAATCAATTTCATACAAAACTTTGACGTATAACATTCGTAGACGGTATTAACAAAAGTAATATTTTATATATGGAAAAATAGTTAAGAAAATCTAGATTACGCATCTCAAATAACATTTGCAATTTATAACATAATTACGAAGATATAAAATAAAATGTGATAAAATCAGGAACGATGCTCCCGAGCGCCATCTAGTTGCCTGTGAACGTCTCTGCAACCCCCTTAAGAAGAAATTCGAAAGCGTATCTGAAGTCTATAAAGCTGCTTTGGGCAAGCCTCCGGACGGATCCTTAAAAATACCCTTGTTAGATCGCCGTTTAGAGGGGAAAAGAGGCAGAGGAAGACCTAGACAGAGTTATTTAGCCCAAGCTTGATGTCGTGTAGTGTCAAGAACTCAAGACACAAGAGGAAAAGAGACAGGGTTAGCGAATACTCCACTGACAAGAGCGTAGCTCTAAAATAAGACGATATGAGATCGCCTTTTGTGCTTACCGAAAACGGAATCGAAATCAATATATCGTGACATAAAGCAACACTTGGGGAAGAGAGCATACGCATACTTTCCCCTCTGCCAAAGTGCAAGCCAACCAAGTTTCAAAGGAGTTTGCAGGACCGAAAATCGACGATAATATATTTAACCTATAGCTATACGAAAAACTTGTTTTCATTCGGAATTCCGAATCGCAATTCCGTATGTATTGACAGGCCTTAATGAGACAATTATATCGAAATGGTTTCTGATTTAGCCCTCCCAAAAAAAACTTGACATCCCGACAAATGTTTTGTTAGCCTTTAGCATCGTAGAAAGTAGCATACGCGAAAACTATGCAATAGTGAAACTGATTTGACCCATAGACCTCTGCCATCTTTATCTAGGCATTCATCTCTCATGCTAAGTAGAGGCTTAACTCTGGGAAAAGGGCCGTATATCACGCCCACGTCCCATTCAATACCTTCGTGCAAAACTAGCCTTAAAACAGAAAATAACTTTAATTTCTATATTAGGACCTAATACAGGCTCTACCCATAAAATGTCTTCTTATTATTGTGTGGGCAAGCCTTCTTTGTTGGTTTCTTCTGAAAGAACTTTCAGAGTTTTTTCAGACCGCCTTACGGCCTCTGACGTGGTTTTTATGTAACCAACCACCAAAGATAGTCGTTCATTCCCAGTAGTTCTACTGAACAGTTCTACCGTAACCAGGAGTACGATTTTTGAAAGTCAAATCAGCAGTAGAAAGATGCGTATCTCCATAGTAAGAAATTTTCAACTGCTGAGTTCAACACATGACTTTCAAAAATCGCATTCCTATTTTTGAATCTCATTCGGTAAGCTCAGCAGTTGAAAATTTCAAAATTACTATGGAGATACGCATCTTTCTACTGCTGATTTGCCTATCAAAAATCATACTCAAGGAGAGCTATTTTTGAAAGACAAATCAGCAGTAGAAAGATGCGTATCTCCATAGTTATTTTGACATTTTCAACTGCTGAGCTCACCGAATGAGATTCAAAAATCGCACTCACTCCTGACCGCTTTTGTAAATAAGCAGTCAGTGTAGTCAAAAATCGGCTATAGGAAATCATCAGCTTTTAGAACCACCAGGTTAATTAATTATAAAATATCGAAACAGCCATGTGAAAGAAACAAGAAAGTGATCAAGGTCACCCATGGGACTGGGACCCAACTTTTACTGTACTCATTCAGACTGCACTTTCGCGAGTGAAATGTAACTGCACTAAATAATATGCAAGTAAGAGTCACTTGGGATTGCACGTGGTGTCGTGTCACGTTGTGTCACTACTTTCTACCTTTTCTAGGTATTTACATACATACATACATACATAAGCCCACGCCATTGTCCCATGGGGGTAGGCAGAGACCACGGACCGCCACTCGCTACGACTCTGACACACCTCTTTAGCCTCATTCACATTAATACATCTCTTCATGCACTTCCGTCGATTGAGGGTGCCACGCACTTGTCCTTTTCGGAAAATGTCATTGATTTGATCATGGTATGTTTTCCTCGGACGGCCTCTCCCAACACTTCCGCTTGATAAATTTCATTCGTTAGTCTTCTTTCATTCATTCTCTCTACGTGACCGAACCATCTAAGCATACCCCTTTCAATCCTTGTTACTATATCATCCTTCAACTTACACCAATCCCTTATCACACAGTTCTTGATTCGATCAACCAAAGTAATACCACACATACTTCGTAAGGAGCGCATTTCAACTGCATTCACTCGACTTTCATTCCTTTTATTCCATACCCAACATTCACTCCCATTCTAGGTATTTCGTGAGTCTAAAACTGGAATGGCTAACCTTTTATAGTATATGGTCCTTCTTAATATGCTGACACTTTTTTTAAGGGGATGATCAGACCGTCAAACTGAACAACTTTCTCAGGACCACCAACATAGAAATCACTATTACATGAAAGCATTATTCGAGTAGGTACGTAGGTATAATCTTCCGCTATTTGAATTTAATCAAATATATCATAACTTTATTACCACCAGTCATAATCAACATCTTTATATGATATGGTACTAGTGTTTTCCCGCGACTTCGTCCGCACAAATTATATACCAGATTTTAAGTCAGATCATTAGCTATCAAACAAAAAAAGTTTCATCAAAATCGGTTCAGTAGTTTTTGCGTGATGCGCGAACAAACAAACAAACACGCAATTGTGTCAATAGATGGCGCTGCACGTCATTTAAATCGCGCTATCGTTTGTCATTTGAGTTTATATGAAGTGAACCGCTACTTTTTTGTTCCTCATGATTTTACGGTTTTATTATAGTTAAGATAAGATAAGATTAAAATTTTCTCACATTTTGTATTGTTCTAATATTCCATTCCATACCCCTCCCCTATACAAGGTGTTACAAAACTACAAATAAACATTTAAGGGGGTGGTGTAGACCATCAAACTGAACAACTTTCACTATGGGACCAATATCGAAATAGCGAAAAAAAAAATCGGTTCTATACTCTCTACAAATCGACTAGAGCTAAAATATGTATGGGATATAAAATTATTTTTTTCGCGATTTCGATGTTGGTCCCATAGAGAAAGTTGTTCAGTTTGACGGTCTAAACAACCCACTTAAGAGTTTTAAAAATTTATTGTTACTTATGAAACACCCTGTATACACCGCTGCATGCACGTGGTCGCCGCCGTACAAAATTAATTGCATGAGGCAGAACATCATGAGTGTTTTTGTACCGATGTTTTTTGACATTATTCTGTTTCAGGCGCAGTTAAAACGCAGCAAAAGTGAGATCAGAAGAAATCTGTGGATCAGGGGTGCGATTTTTGAATGTCATCGGTGAGCTTGAACGGTTTTGAAATCTCATGCAAAAGCCTTCTCATGCATCTTTCTACTGCTAAAATGACTCTCAAAAATCATGCTTCAGGAGTGCGATTTTTGAAGGTCAAATCAGCAGTAGAAAGATTCGTATCTCCATAATAATTTTGACATTTTCAACTGCTGAGCTCACCGAATGAGATTCAAAAATCGCACTCCAGATATACGTACAAATTCATGTACTTCCTATGTACAAAACATACGCAAGTAAGTCTTCAAATTCCATTGGATTTCACCGACGTCTATTCCGCCGTTGGCAAACAATAGTGCGATTTAAAATACATGTGGCGCCATCTAGTTGGCAACTGCCGGAACTTCATAGTTGTTTTTTAACCGACTTAAAAAAAATGATTATCTATTTGAGAAGCGCTCGTTGGCGTAGTGGAGCTTCGGTATTGGAAACGATCACCGAAGTTAAGCAACGTCAGGTCCGGTCAGTCTTTGGATGGGTGACCGTTTAGTAGTATTTCATCTCGAGCGTTTCCGTGCTTCAGAAGGCACGTTAAGCATTTGGTCTCGGATAGTTTCGACAAATGGCGTTGTAACTATTCGTTAAGCCAGGTCAGAGGCCTATAATTGAGGCGGCTTGAAAATTCTCTGACAGCAAGTTGACCACTACCTTGCCTCCACCAATACGCACTGGGCCCGCGTGGTGGAGTATGGTATAGCCCACTCCCTCTCACCCTTATTCGTGAGCGGAGGCCTTTGCCCTGCAGTGGGATTCTATAGGCTATAACTTACTTTTAATTTGATACGTATATAGATGGTATATAGGTATGTATGTTTGAAATATTATTGGAATTGCAAAATATTCACATTATGATTAAGGCGCAACACAACGAAGCGCCTGGAAACCGTTTATCACTAGTAATGAAATAGCCTTCCTGCGTGACGTAAACTATGATTTACAGGTCAATGTTTACCATTTTAAAACTTTAAATGAGTTTCTGTGCCGCGACGTAAGGGAGGTAAATAAAACTATTAAGATGTTCTTCAATGATACATTTTATTTATTGATATTCTTAAATAAGTAACTATTTACTTAAAATTCTATAATCGTTTATTTCAGTAATTCGGTAACTGTAACATAATTTATCACAAAAACCTAAATCAATATTAATAGGTACATTATGACGCGAGTGAGCTAAGTTGAACATAACACGAAAGGCTGGAAGCCCGAGCTGCAGGCGAGGCGTTATGGAGCCGAAAGTGTAACGATGAACAATACTCACGCGTTTCCTACGAGACGTATTTCAACACACTTGCTAGGAAAAAACGAATTTCATAAAGTTTACAAATATTTGTGAAAAAGTGAATGTGGTTAAATTAGTTACGCGCGCGCTGATAATACAGCGGTAATGTAAAGTAAAATGCAAATGTGTTTTATAGTTTGCATTATGAATCTAAAAGCGGTGCAATAAGATAATAAGAGCAAATGTGTTGAAACTATTATTACAATCTTTCAGACCACTCCGAAATGGGAATACAGTCGCTTGTTAACCATTGAGGTACTATGTTAACTAGAGAAGCTACCGAGAAGTAATGTTTTGTAACACGCGTTAGGGTGCACGCGCTCTAACCCACTTAGCCTGTGCCAGGCGCTCGTCGCAGCCTGACGCTCCCAGCACGCGCCCCACACTGCTGATCATGGTGCAAAGATTTTGTTCGCGTTGTCTGCTCTTTACATAATTACTCAATGTTGTTAACATAATTATTTGCTAAGCAATATTTATTAAATAAATATAATACTTTCTTATTTCATAAACTTAAAATAGAAAACTTAAACTACCTACCTAACTAATTTCTCAAAGCATCGTCATTCCAACCCAAAACATTTAGTTTTGTGGTCAAACTGACAATTTATAATGCACCAATCCGTTTTAAAATATTTATTTACTCTTATAGCTAACACATCATTAATTAAATAATAATTATTGAAAAATTATACTGATATCTAGCCCAATAGCGTAGGTCTATAGTTATGTATGTTTTGAAAAAGTAAATTACGTACCTACCATTAGTACATTTCACATTATACTTAAATTCAAGACCCAAAATAACATGATTTTTTTTTGGAGGCGAGCGGGATTCGAACCCAGACCTGCTTAACAAGGTACCTATTTAGTTATCGCAATTTGGTTATCGCAAATACACATTCCACATAAAATATTCCATCTTTCTCAAGTTAACAAACAAACATGAACTGGAGTGCGATTTTTTAATCTCATTTGCTGAATTCAGCAGTTGAAAATGTCAAAATTACTATGGAGATACGCATCTTTTTACTGTTGATTTGACTTTCAAAATTAATAGGTACTTCAGGAGTGCAATTTTTTAAAGTCAAATCAGCAGTAGAAAGATGCATATCTCCATAGAAATTTTGAATTCTGCTGTGTTCAGTTCAGTGCTGAATTCGGGTCCGAATGCATGAAGTCCGAAATTTTTTCTCCGACCCACATTCAGCAAATGAGATTCAGAAATCGCTCTCCTGATCTGAGGTTCATCAGATCACCTATGAAAGTAAGCTTATATACGATCGAACGAATACGTAAAACTGATTTATTAAGTCCTTGTTCAATCACGTAGGTATCAAGACTTTTGGTTGGGGGAGGGGTGTTTTTTTAAAGTCCCTGTGTTTTTTTTAAAGTAGCTGTAATCACAGTATTAGAAAAATATTCTGATTTAAGGCCTGAACTGGTTTAACGCAAATAATCTCGCACTTAATGCAAAAAAAACGAAATGTATAAAATTTGTTTTGCCGAACGTACCAATTGTAGATAATCAAGTAATTTTAAACAGGAATAGTCTAGATTTTGTTGATAATACAGTGTTTTTGGGAATAACGATTGACTCTAGGCTGCAATGGGGTTCCCACATTGAAACTCTGGCTGGTAGGCTAAGTTCTGCAGCATATGCAGTCAGAAAAATTAAACAACTAACTGATATTAAAACTGCCAGACTCGTATATTTCAGTTACTTTCATAGTATCATGTCCTATGGTATTTTATTGTGGGGTCGTGCTGCAGACATTGAGACAATCTTTATCCTACAGAAACGGGCAATTCGAGCAATATATGGTTTGCGCTGTCGTGATTCGCTTCGCGACCTTTTTAAGGAAATTAATATTTTAACAGTTTATTGACAGTTTATTTATGAAAACATTTTATATGTAAGAAAAAATTTGTCTTTGTTTCCAAAAAATTGTGATGTCCATAATTACAACACTCGAAACAAAAATAAACTGATATCTCCGCACTTTCGGCTTAGTAGGGTTAACACGTCTTTCATGGGTCACTGTATACGTTGTTATAATAAAATCCCCGAGACCATTTTGAATCTTTCCGAAAACATGTTTAAAACTAAGATCAAAAATGTTATCTGTAAGAAAGCGTATTATAAACTGGATGATTATTTAAATGATCAAAATGCTTGGGTCTGAGGTCACTAACTTATAGTTTATTTACATTACTGTAAAGTATCAACTATTTTATTAGATAGACTATGTATTATTGTATACATAACAGTAGCTTAAGAATTTATATTGTAATAGTTTTAAGTCGTGTTATGTTGTAGAGTTTCTGGCCGCATCTTCTCTACAGCGACAACACGTTCCGACGCGGTGGTAGCTTAAAAAAGATTTGACGTTTAATAAGTGTGCTTCAAGCTCCTATATTGAATAAATTATATTGACTTTGACTTTGACTTTGACTTTGGCCTCCGCACATTGCAGCGATATTATCGAGCGATTCTATCGAGCGATATTATCGACAGCGATATCGCGAAACCTTGCACACTGCAGCGATTCCGCGATTCGCGTCACGCATGCGCCCCACCACTGAATGTAGTCGAAAGAGATTGCGTCAGGTTGCGATAATATCGCGGCAGTGTGTGGGATCGAGCGCGTCCCCATACAAAATGTACTGAGAACAATTATCGCAAAATCGCAGCGATAATATCGCGATATTATCGCTGCAATGAGCGGAAGCCTTTAAGGATCCCAAACCACTGGATGCGTGCTTATCCTTGTTAACGGTACATTTTGTCATCTTTAATTTCATACATTATTTAATTTAACTTGTCCACATCAATTTTTCTTACTTTCTACATTGCTTTCTTTCATACTCCTTTCTCTTTCCAACAATCTCCTTCTCACTTCCTCAGGGTTATATTTCCTCCTGTAAACTCTTCTTACTTTTCTAACAGGGTTAACCTGTCTCGCTCTTACAACTTTCTTCTTACCATAATTAGCATTCGATATTATTGAAGGAGCTCTTTCTTCTAAAGGTCTAAGACTTTTGGGTTTTCTCGTAGAATTATTAACAAGATCTCTTTGTTCTCTTATAGTTGCATCGTAAAATATTTTTCCATTGATAATAGCTTTTCTGACATTTTCTGTTGTACTCAAAACTCTTGGAGGCCGTACGAATGTTGTCTCGCTCACTTCTAAGCTTCTATCTATATTCCTTTCCTTTTCTATCTCGTCTTTTGTTACTTTTTGTATTATACCTCTTCTTTCTGTAGTTGGGAATCGATTTCCGAAATTGAAGTCTACTAGATCTTTGTCGATTGCTATACTTTTTGCATCTAGATCTTTTTGAGAGCGTTTTTCTAATACTAACTTGCCACCTCGTCTTGAAGCTAATAGCCTTCCTATAGCTTCTATCTGTCTCTCTTCAGCTTCAAGAGTTTTCAAATCAGGTATTTTATCTCCCTTTTTAGCATCTTCTATGTCTAAAACTTCGATAGATTTAGAGAGGTCGTCTATTTTCCCGTCGATTCCTTTTATTTTTTCACTTTCTTTATCAATAGTGTCAGTGTCTACTTTAATAAATTCTTTTACAGTTTCATTTTTAATTTCTTTAGGTTTTATTTTCTCTGTTACTTCTTTGATTTCTAATTTGGGTGTTGTAGTTTTCAGTTTGTCTAAATCTAGACTGAAAATATCCTCGTCTGCATTGGTTATGTTCCTAGTTTTTTCGTCTCTATGGTTTTTATCTATGTTGTTACCACTGGGTCGATCTGGGTTAACTTTGTTGAAGGCTGCCGGAGGTCGTTCTTTCGGAAGGTTTTGTATTGGAGGTCTCGGTTCGTATTTTTCGGTTGTGGTAGTTCTTTCTGTTTCGTTGTATTTGAAATAGGTCATGTTTGGAGGCGGGCCTTTGTGGAGATAGGCTACTGGCCAATATCTGTAGGAATAAAAATTATAATGAGATTTTGTTTGTTGTAGAAATTATCATCATCAGCTTGTCAACGTTCACTGTTGAACATGAACATATTAAGCTTATCTCATGCGCCAAAAAACTCTAATCTCAGCCTTCCTCATTAAGTCGCTCCCCAATTCCTGTTTTAGGGTTTTTATTTTGTCCCCTCATCTTCTTATAGGTCTGACAAGACGCATGGAGGCTTTGAGCGTTTGCCCAACAGTGGGACAGCAACGGTTGATATACAGGGTGTAAACTTAAATGCGTTAAGTACATACTTTAAGGGATGCTACAGACCATAAAACTGAACAATTTACCATGGGACCAACATTGAAATCGCGAAAAAAACAGCTTTTCATACATTTTGGTCGAGGATATTGACATTTTCTATGAAACAGCTAGATTTTTTTCCACGATTTCTATGTTTGTTCCATAGTGTAAGTGTAGGGACACAACTGCGGAACGTTCCGCGCCGAACGTTCGGTTGAATACGCGCGAAACGCTTTTTCCTATACCTACCGACGACACACCAGTATGCGCCATTACGCGCCATTATTCCTAGTAGACGCGTATTCAGACGGCCCGACAGCACAGTCTGTAGTGAACCTGCCTGCTGTGCCGGGGGTCGCGGGTTCGAATCCCGTAAGGGACAAATATTTGTATGACGAATATGAATATTTGTACCCGAGTCATGGATGTTTGTATCTATATATGTATTCTATATCGTTGTCTAGTTATCATAATACAAGTCCAGGCTAGATTCGGGAACTTTTAATGTGACTAGATAATTTGTGTGCACTGTCCAAGTTAAATTGAAATTTATTAATAAATTTAAATTTAATTTATATTTATAAATTTATACAATTTATTCAACCGAACGTTCGGCGCGGAACGTTCCGCAGGTGTGTCCCTACACTAAAATGTTTAGTTTGATGGTCCGAAGCATGTTTGTAACGCATTTAATGTTACACCCTGCATACAGGGTTATCTAGATACTTTATTTATGTATTACCTCGGTACTCCAAGTCCACCAGGTATGGGAGGGTCTAACTCCTGACCCTGTAGAGCAGTGACCGGCATCCATTGGCCAGCGCCGGGGCGTGGGTAGTTGTGGCTGTACTTTATGTATGGACGCTCCGCTGTTGGTACTCGGGTGTAGCCTGCAAATAAATGTCATTATTCTAGATATCCGTGTGGTGTTGACCTTGGGATTCCGTGGGTGTAGGACGCGACTATGGGGAGACCAACTCCGCTGGATCAGCGACCCAAAGTGGGTTTTGCGACGACCCGGTTGGTGTGATGGTTATCACGCCGGACTGCCAAACCAAGGTCCTGGGTTCGAATCCCGGTTCGGTCATGAATGTTATATGTGTGTGCCGTTGTTGTGTGGTTCCAATCTTCGATCAAAATAAAATGAATGGATAGGCCTAAAGCGCGGTAAGTTGAAGCAAACTACTGGTGCACTTGGTACATACAAACTAGCGCCATTATCTGTCAAATCTAGGGCACTTTCATACAAGAGACAAGTAAAAATTTCATTTGTTTTGCCTCATTTTTCTGGTTTGAAATGTTCGCTTAAGGCCTATCCATTCATTTTATTTTGATCGAAGGTTCCAATAACAAAAAGCCTGAGGCTAACTTGGGATCATTACAATGTTTGTGCCTGTGAGCGTTATTTATTTATTTACTGGTTTTGGCCTCCGAAATGAGAGAACGACATTTTTCCCAATCCTGCGCAATCTCTTGCCACTGGCTTGGTTGGGTGGCGTGGATGTTGGCTGGCTGGCGTAGGTCTTGGCTGGGTGGCGTGGGTCTTGTTTGGTTGGCTTGAAGCTCACGAAGGTCAGCCTACACTACGTTGCTCCAGCGATACTTGGGATTTTGTGGCCGTAGGTACAGTCAGCAGCAAAAAGATATATGCCTCCTCATGCAATAGATGTATAAACTTTAGTACTACGCGTAGTACTAAAGTGTATACATCTTTATACTACGACGTAGTAAAAGTGCATCCATCTTTTTGCTGCTGACTGTACGTGTGCGTCGTGTGCGTACGTCTGCTTCGCTCGTTTGTATAAGAAAAATATTTTCTTTGTTGTACCTACCTAAATTACATACCTACTATAATAGACTCGATCCTTTTTCCCAGACGGGCAGGCAGAGACTGGATCTTCACTTTGGACGATCCATACATTTTCTTTTTCACATACATTCTCATCGATTTGGTTTACATTTAACCTGGATTAAATTTTCTATTGACATCCTAAATCTGGTCCTACGTCCACCTAGCACAGAATAAATACTAGAACCCTTTCCTTAGGCTAGTTTAAATTAGTTACAAAACTTACCCGGTAAAGGATTACCATGCTTATCATAATAAGCTTGAGGTCCATTGTTGTACAGATCGTCCCAGTACTTGCGGTCGCCGTCAGCTATGTAAGGCCTGTCCGGTCTGTCTCTATCGCCGTAGTTCGCAGGTCTGTTCCAGGGTCTGCCTGGATTACGAGGGCTGTCACCTGATAAAAACATGCAACACATACATACAGGGTTCAAGTATACTTTCAAGGGTGTTACATAAGTAAGAATAAATTTTTAAAACTCTTAAAGGGGTTGTTTAGACCGTCAAACTGAACAACTTTCTCTATGGGACCAACATCGAAATCGCGAAAAAAAAAACTGATATCCCATACATATTTTAGCTCGAGTCGATTTGTAGAGTATAGAACATAATTTTTTTTTTCGCGATTTCGATATTGGTCCCATAGTGAAAGTTGTTGAGTTTGATGGTCTAAACAACCCCCTTAAATGTTTATTTCTATTTTTGTAACACCTTGTATTCCTGATACTGAACCACTTTTCCAAAGAACTTAAGGATAAGACGCAAAACAACATTTTCTACACCTGAATGTTCGTGGTCTACTTTCTAAAGCTCTGACCGATTAACTACCTAATACGATCGGGACATCGGTAGTCAGTTCTTTGGCCTTCAATTATGGCCAGCTGCCACTTTAACTTGCGAATTTTCAGAGCTAATTCAACTACGTTAGATGTCACACGTTCACGATCACGATTCACGTCATTGATAAATGATCTCTCAGAGAAACACTGAGCATAGCTTTTTCCATAGCTCACTGAGTGACATTGAATTGATGCACTAGCATCAGGTCAACGTTTCTGGATCATAGGCAAATTCTGATTTTGACAAATTACCTGTGACATTTTTTCATAAGTTCTTTAGAAGTCCATAATCTAGAAATTTTGAGGTAATGGACAAATAACTTGTACCATTCGGAAGCTTTGAACATAATAATGTTTTGAGAAGAAACTAAAATAAAAACATCATCCACATAAGCATATTTATAAAAATGTTCAATCACCGTGGTTTTTTATTTGGTATTAATGAAACTACATTACGTAGGTACTCAATAAATCTCAGAGTCAATAAAACTAACTACGATTTCCTAATTTGTACAATTTACACAATTTCTCTAGCCCCGCACTTAGTTTTACTAACCTCTATAGTCGGTCAGTTTTATTTGGCGATACATCAAAGTCGAATCTACCTTAAAATCTGAAAGGTTTACCTCTATTTCCTTGAGATGGATGCGGAACGTTATGTTGGTGGTACGGATAGTATTTCTCACTGCATGGCCGCCATTGGTCATCTGTTGGGCCGACGTAACACCTGGAATAAGATATTAAACATCACAATTGCGGCACACTGGCGCTCTGTACAACGAGCTCACGATTTCATCAAATCAAATCAAATCAAAATAATGTATTCAATATAGGAGCCTGAAGCACACTTATTAAATTATATACCAGTTTTTAAGTCAGATCATAAGCTATCAAACAAAAAAAGTTTCATCTAAATCGGATCAGTAGTTTTTGCGTGATGCGCGATACAAACAAACAAACACACTATTTTGTCAATAGATGGCGCTGCACGTCATTTAAATCGCGCTATCGAGTGTTATTTTAATTTATATGAAGTGAACCGCTACTTTTTTGTTCCGTATGGTTTTACGGTTTTATAATAGTTAAGAAAAGTCAATTCTTTTTTAAGCTACCACCGCGTCGGAACGTATTGTCGCTGTAGAGAAGATGCGGGCAGAAACTCTACACTACAGCATAACACGACTTAATGACTATTACAATATAAATTCTTATGCTAAGGTTATGTTAATGAAAGTTGCTTACCATGGCTTGTGGAAACCTTCACTATAGCCACATCTGTGAGTGGGAGCACAACAGTAGTCCCATGAGCCTGAAAAATTTAATGGAACATTAACTTAAAATAATAGTGAATTTTTATTACCGTTATTATTAACTATTTTATTAGCTACAGGTTTATTTGCAACGGATTGTTTAAGTCCTACACACATGAGATAAAATCCAGAGCTCTTTCGCACCTTACGAGCGGTACAGCCCTTATGCCAAGGTTCGGCCTTTGTGGTCAAGCTATAATTAAATACTATAACACAGTTCGTAAGTTTTTATTGTGTTACTTACAAATGGACCATTTATGTTGTCTAGGAATAAATAATTATTAATAATTAATTTCTCATAATTACAAAATGAAGCGCTCGTTGGCGTAGTGTAGCTTCGGTATTGGAAACGATCACCGACGTTAAGCAACGTCAGGTTCGGTCAGTCTTTGGATGGGTGACCGTTTAGTGGTATTTCATCTCGAGCGTTTCCGTGCTTCAGAAGGCACGTTAAGCAGTTGGTCTCGGATAGTTCCGTCAGATGACGTTGTAACTATTCGTTAAGCCAGGTCAGAGGCCTATTGAGGCGGCTTGAAAATTCTCTGACAGCAAGTTGACCACCTTACCTTATACCTTATAAGTAACCTAATGCACTGGGCCCGCGTGCTGGAGTATGGCCCACTCCCTCTCACCCTTATTCGTGAGAGGAGGCCTTTACCCTGCAGTGGGATTCTATAGGCTATAACATACTTTAACTTACTTTTACAAAATCGAATGTTAATTCTTTATAACCCTTACCTATTTCGCCGCCCTCCGGCTCGCAGGCCCAATGCCCCGCTACCTGGTTCTGGGCACACGTTGTGCCCTGACGGCAAGGAAACCCGGACACCGTGTAATGCTGCCAGGATACTGCAACTGTAGTCATAGAGGGTTTTAAACTATTAGAATAGTTAGAGAACGCTAAATCTGAAAGCCATTTGTGCAGTAAACTATAATCTTTGCCTGAAAGAATTAAAGTATCTTGCTCAAATGTACAAAAGTTTGATGGTAACATATTATTGAACCTTTGAAATGGATGATTATTTCTATCTACATGGAGGTGTAAGTTAAAAGTGCATAAATGATTAATAAAATCTACACTACTTAGTTTACTATGAATACAAAACTATCTACTAGTGTAGTACAAAAACATGGCTCTGTAAGAAAGAAACAATTAGGTAGATCAAATGTTCAAAACACAGGCAAAACCTTCAAATAGTAAAAGATAAAATAACAGCAAATGTCTCTGCAAGGAAATAATTGTATTTAATTAAATCAATACTTAGATACTTAGATCAAAATAAAATGAATGGATAGGCCTTACGCGAACATTTCAAACCAGAAAAATGAGGCAAAACAAATGAAAGGTTTACTTCAAATTTGTATGCAAGTGCCCTAGATTTGAAAGATAATGGCGCTAGTTTGTATGGACCAAGTGCACCAGTAGTTTGCTTCAACTTACCGTGCTTTAGGCCTATCCATTAATTTTATATTGATCTAAGCTTAGATATAACTAGTGTTTTCCCGCAACTTCGTCCGCACAAATTATACACCAGATTTTAAGTCAGATCATAAGCTATCAAACAAAAATAGTTTCATCAAAATCGGTTCAGTAGATTTTGCATGATGCACGAACAAACAAACAAACAAACAAACAATTTTGTCAATAGATGGCGCTGCAAGTCATTTAAATCGCGCTATCGAGTGTTATTTGAGTTTATATGAAGTGAACCGCTACTTTTTTATTCCTCACGATTTTTACGGTTTTATAATAGTTAAGATAGACTGCAAATAACATGGCAAAAACGTTGAATGCGCAGAACAACATTTGCAGGCGAAAGCACTACTGCGTTCACCACCACAAATGTGGCCCCCATTGGTCATGTTGTTTACCGCATAGTGTGCAGTTCCCGGCGGAGGTAAATATTCCACATCGGCTAGTTTCGGCTTTGTAGAGCGTTGTCTCTATCACTCTTTATGTTATGTTATGTTTTGTCGCTCTCGTCAGTTGTCGCCGATGTGCAATATTTACCGGCTGGTTACGGAAATCATTGAGTTCCAATCTTTAAAATATTTACCAGATAACTCTCAAAGACAGTAACTAAATTTCACTTACTTGGCTCTTCTTTTTCACCCGGATATGGTTTATCCACCGCGATTCCTTCTCCTGGTTTACTTTCTCCAGGGACTGGTTTAAACGCAGGCCCACTAGGTTCCGCTGGATATCCTGGACCACTACCCCCGGATGCTGGATAACCTGGCCTAAATCCCGGATCACTACCCCCAGAAGCGGGATAGCCTGGCCTAAATCCCGG
Organism: Agonopterix heracliana; assembly: GCA_963693445.1. Classification (NCBI taxonomy): domain Eukaryota; kingdom Metazoa; phylum Arthropoda; class Insecta; order Lepidoptera; family Depressariidae; genus Agonopterix; species Agonopterix heracliana. The sequence continues at coordinate 4,301,226 of OY856334.1, forward strand.
ACCACTTCCTCCAGAAACGGGATACCCTGGCCTAAATCCCGGACCACTTCCCCCAGAAGCTGGATAACCTGGCCTAAATCCCGGACCACTTCCCTCAGAAGCTGGATACCCCGGCCTAAATCCCGGACCACTGCCCCCAGAAGCCGGATACCCTGGCCGAAATCCTGGACCACTACCCGGGTATCCTGGTCTCGATTCTGGAAGATACCCAGGTATCTCTGGGTACGGATCAGGTCTATATCCAGGGCCTGATTCAGGATAGCCAGTTTGTGGTAGGTAGCCCGGTTTGGAGCCAGGGTAGGGTACTGGGCCTTCAGGTAGATATCCAGGACCGGCTGGAGGGTAGGTAGGTTTAAAAGGTTTTGGTTCTGGGATGTATCCTGGACCGCTTGGTGGACCAGAAGCTGGGATGTAAGGCCGTTCTGGAAAGACGAAGAATGTGATATTTATTTGGAAAAGTTTCCGGTAATCTATAGAAACTGTAAGAGGAAAGGAATGAGACATACCTGGAGGTACAGGCAGATATCCTGGTGGTCCAGATGGACCTGAACTTGAGTATTCTTCTCCTGAATGCGAGAGTGGGCGAGGTAATTCAGGCACTGGTTCACTAGAACAAATTGAATATTGGGTTGATAACAACTAATGTTAACAGCTGTTAAGTCCCATAAAGTCAAATCCTTATGAAAAACAAGATCTACTGATGTAGCCCAAAAGTTTGCTACCTGCAGCATGCTGGGCAGGTATTTTAATCTTCTTGGAGATTATTAAAATATGGTCATTATAAAACTCTTGGGCCTGCCCATTTCGCCGCTTGTTGGACATAGACAGATACCTCTCAAACTTACAACAACACTATTTTTGCGTTGGGGGTTAAATTATTCTACTTAGAAGCCAACTGTCACTAAGGAGCCAACCTCCAAGCAAACATAAAAAAATCACTCAAAACAGCTGTAGCCTATAACTGTAGTATAGTCTCCAATGTATGAAACTGCAATTTTTTCGTGTTTCCTCAGGATGGCTCCATGTTCAAAGTTTTTCAATTTGATGGTACACAATTCACAATGGCGGATTCACAATTTCAGTATTTGCCGGGCTTTCTCTTACACCCTGTATTTTCTACCGCAACTTACTCATAGTCCTCCTTCCCATGGACTTTCCTCCAGCACTGCCCATTGAAGAGATCGAAGGCGAACAGCCAGTCGTCAGCGGAATGCTCGTAGTCTACGCCTCGTTGTAGGTCGAAGAGTCGGATCTCTGAGAGCAGACAGTTGTCCGTGTCTGGGGCGTTGTTGCTGTGGGACAGGTATGATTGTGGATCAGAATTTCTTCTTCAGCTTGTGGTTTCCTTCATCGAAGAGCGAGTCGTGTTAGGTAAAATATATAGCTCATTCAGGTTGAGATCGCACTAACATCTTTTGGATAGAAGGCAGAATACCTTTATTATTACCTATCATCTTCATCGTTTTAGTGAAAGGACATTTTGATAGACAAGGACATCCCTTAAAGATTTTTACATTATGGGTAATTGAAGAATGTAAGGACAAAAGAAACTTCGGAAGACCAAGAATGTCGTGGATCGTGAACCCAGAAAACCTGCCCAGGTATGCCAAGTGTTTATTTTGCAAGACAGGTGGATAGAAGATATAGGCGGAGCTTACTGCCAATTTCCACCAATGGAGAAGAGAAACGGGAAGAAAAAGAAATATAGGATTCAAGTTTAAGGCAAAGAACATGAAAACACCATAATAGACAATTAAAAAGGGCGAGCTTATCTCTAAAGAGATTTCATCCAGCAAACCCGTGACAGAGAGGGAGAGCATACAAAGTGAGGCAGGCATAGTGTGCACATTTAAGTAATAAAACAGTATTCAACATTGATAAATACATTCAATAATGATAATGAAAGCCCCTGATTGGAAGGTTTGCGGGTTCATATCCTGTAAATTATGCAATCCTTTTTATTTTGTGGATTTTTCCCACGCTTCCTCGCACAGCTCTGGTGGAAATCCTAATGACTTACTTGTAGGAGAAGCTGAGGCATCTGAAAGGGGCTTCAGTGCAGGCCGCGCCGCAAGCCTGCTCGTCTCTCACTCGCGCTTGACCGCGTATCGCTGAACCAATCAGTTTGGCCGCGTTGTCGTATTGCAGGTAGCACTCTGTTCGAGGGTTTTCTGTCGGAGAGTCAGGAAAAGTAATTAGACTTTAAAAGGAAAAACTCAAAACATCCATGTTTCACTAGTAGTACCGGAACTCTGTGTAGTGCGATGGATAGCGAGACCGTCACCACTTATATTAGTGAACAGAGGCTACAATACATCTCGAAATAGAACCATGACGCTTTCCTCACGATGTTTTCTTTCACCAAAAAGCCAGTGGTGTAACAAATTGAACAAAAATTCAGAAAAACTCATTGGTACGAGTCGGCCTGGACAGAGATCGAACCCCATGCACAGCAAGCATGATCACTCGCCTCTACACCACCACGGCTTCTGCATTTTAGTACAATAGAGCACACGGTTAGGGGGTGAGGAGGATAGTTCATCATTCTTATACTACCACGGGAGTTAGTGCGTTCACACACGATGACGCACTGACGGAGCAGCAAACGTCAGTCCGTCATTTGTGAAGCAAGGAGTTGTATGAAACCGCACGGAGAAGCACACACGGTGACGTATTGACGCACCGGGTGTGGTTCTATGGACTGACATCGCTCCGTCAGTGCGTCATCGTGTGTGAACGCACTTATGATAGGGGCTAGATTGGTAAAACCGTAAGAAATTAACTAACAACCTAACTTACGTGCATCCTTCTGATGTACATCGTCATAGAGCGCCGGTTCGCATCCTCTCCCGTAGTTCCCTCTAGAGTACAGTTCGTGGCCGCTTGAAGACCTGAGTCCTCTGCCCTTCTCCAGCGATGTAGGGGGAGACGATGTGAGAATACAGTTCTCTAGTTCATCGCCGATTGTTGGCGAGTCGTATCTGAAGAATAAAGAATATGGTAAGTGATTAACGTTGGCTTAGTGTAACATCGGTATTGGAGACGATCTCTAAAGATCAGGTGGTATTTTGTCTCAAGAGTCCCCGTATTAAAAACCGGACGCCTGGCAGATAGTAAAACAACGCACTCCCCCGATTTTACGCGCTTTTTTCGATCCCAGCTGTCAATAATACGACACTCCCTGATTTTGCGCACTTTTTTTATTATAAATTTGGTACTTTCTCAGCTGTCAAATGGCGTAAGCTTAGATTATCAAGATAGACAGTCAAAGCTACCATAGCGTCGAAAAAAATAGGAACCAGTACTGGTTCCAAAACCCTATACATATACACGCACACATACATAATTAGTATGGAGCCTCACGCACACCAACCTAAGAAAGTTAGCCCCTTTTGTTTTATACGGAACAAGTGTGAGGCTCATTCTAGACATATACTTTTTCTAAGGGCGTAAGATCCATTTCCGTCACGGCATACGAGTGGTTTTAGCGTCAATGCGCGCCAATAGATGTTTCACATCAAAAAGAAATCCTGAATACTACAGTTTCAACATACATCAATGTTCTATGACTCGCTATGCACTGACCTGAAGCTGAATCCTCTGCAGAAGAACGCATGCGCTCTGATACACTCAGCCTCACAGGCTCCAAGCCCGGCGACTGTCAATGCAGCCCGGACTGACTTCCACTGACAGCTGAATTTAATGTTCTATGACTCGCTATGCACTGACCTGAAGCTGAATCCTCTGCAGAAGAACGCATGCGCTCTGATACACTCAGCCTCGCAGGCTCCAAGCCCGGCGACTGTCAATGCAGCCCGGACTGACTTCCACTGACTGCTGCATTTAATGTTCTATGACTTGCTATGCACTGACCTGAAGCTGAATCCTCTGCAGAAGAACGCATGCGCTCTGATACACTCAGCCTCGCAGGCTCCAAGCCCGGCGACTGTCAATGCAGCTCGCACTGCACTTCCACTGACTGCTGCACCGGAGCGGACATGCCAGAAACATTCTGCGAAAAATAACAATTATAGCTCTAAGAATAAACGAGGGATTCCGTAATTGATTTTATGTGTATCTGATGACCACAACGTATTGCTACTGGTTAAAGTCACTGCCTCACCGACCCCACCTCAGGAGTGCAATTCTCTAAGCGCCACAAACTAATTAGAGAACTTGGTTGAAACATCGGTGAGCTGTCAATTCGGTATTCGTTGTGTCAAACTTAATATGAAATATTCGAAGATCTGAAGGATGCAAGAAGGATGTTACCTTAGAGAATTGCAGTCCTGATCCTAGTAGTTTCCCGTTCCATCAGATTCGGAAAGGACGAGAGAGGACGAGAGAGTTCGTTTGAGCATTTAAATGTCCTGAGTCCTGACTGTTTTGGTAATCAAGCAGTTACTGTATAGTCGAAATCGATTCGGCATTCTAAATCTACACATTTGGTAGCGGTAAAATGTCAGCTGAGGATCCAGGCCTTAGACTGCAGTCCTAGTAGAAATTCAGTTTGTGGGTCTTTTTTCTTGATCTATTTGTCGGTTACCGTCATCTGTAAGATCACCTGAAGATCTTAAGCTTCATTATTGTAAAATAGCACTAACCGCTCTCAACCCAAGGTTTGTGGTTGACAACAGAGCATCCCTGGTCCTGTGGCATGGCATAAACATCTGATCCGCTGTCTGCTGACAGATCCAGTCCCCTGTAAGGTCTCTCGCTGAGGAAGCAGTTGTCAGTGCCGTGGGAGTTTGAGTACCTGGAATAATTTGCGAAGTACGGTTGAGTTTCGTAGGACATGGTTCTAACAATAATGCTGATGTAACTATTATACATTTAGGACGAGAGTGCATCTGCGATTAGCGCGTTGTCACTTACAAGCATATTATAAGCACTTCAGAATATCCTGCGTTCTGATTGTTTTTCGAAAACTCCATTATCATCATAATTCATTATGCATTTAGAATACCTTTTTGTTTTTTTTCTCAGGATTTTAAAGTTATTTTGCAAGATCTAGAATGGAAGTGGAGGATACTGTAGCTTTTAGAAACTTGTTTTTTCAGAGAAGCTAGGAAAGCTTCCCACTCTTGTTAGATATGACAATCTGCGGAAAGTCGCTGGAAAGGTCTTGAAGGAAGCGCCGAGCACGGGTGGTATTATATTCGGTAGAGGCCTACCCCTAGTGATCCGATAATTTACCTAGTAGACAAACAGGACCTACCTGTAGCTATAAGAGACACATTTGAACTCGATCTCGTTGAAGCAGGCGGCTTCACACTCGACCACGGTGCGGGCCAGCAGAGATCTCCTTATAGCACCAGATCCTAGGGACATGCCGGGTCTTCGACGGGATGAGCAGTCTGGAATAAAATGCATTTAATTCACGTTTACGTGATATTAAGCTCATAGTTTGACAAAGACTTTCAATATTGGTTCAGGAATATAAGGTTCACAAAACAAAATGCATCTAGCTACTTCAAGAACGTGCAAATTTAGATGAGTGTCTTATCTTCAACGTTTACTTAAATAAGATGAATCATATTGGTAAGACAAGAACCTTGTCTTGAATATGAATGAGGGTGGAGGCCACAATCTTTGTTACTTTAATCGAATACCACAATACGGGTCCTGTACATACTGGAAGCTAGTGGATAACTTCCAACCAGAATATTCTTCTTCTTCTTATCGTGTGGGCAGCAAGCCCTGGTGTCAGAATTTTTCAGAGCGCCTTACGGCCTCTGACGTAGTTTTTGTGTATCGACTACTACCACCAGAGATAGTCGCACTGGAGAAAAACGCGCAAAGTGAAATCGAATCGAACCCACGACCTCTGTGTCAAGAGCCCAAATACTCTTAACCATTCGACCATTGACTTTGATTGACTGAAAGCAATTTGGACTGATGACTTTCTACTGTGCAAAAACATATTATCAAAAGTCGTATTACCTTTCACAACAACTTCCTCACTCCTATCCTCAATATAAATAGTAGGTTTCGGCTTATAGTAATTTGACTCCCCATAATCCAGCCCATTCGAGCCAGTATTCCAGCTCCCTCTCTTCCACGCTCCATAAGCATATCTGCCATCCTTCTTCCCCAAGTCATGGTAATTAAAGTTATTGTTCAGTCCAGGTTTGACTCCGTATTCTGGAGGTTCAATGCTGCTTAGACCCCAGTGGTTGATGGATTTGTGATGGTCGTTTCTGTCTTTATAGTAATTGTTCCCGTATGAGCCGCCATATTGCCCCCATGAATCTTGGTCTTCGTTACTTCGAGCTATTCCTGGAAATCAATCAATCAATTATACTTTATTGCACACCAAAACAGAACATACAATTATGAATAAATATAAAGAATTACAAGTAGGTACAGGTACAGGCGGTCTTATCACTAAAAAGCGATTTCTTCCAGACAACCTTAGGGTAGAGGAATTAACAAACGAGAATAGGTAGGCGGTGTAGCTCAAAAGAAAGAAATCTAGAAAGGCAGTGAAGTACTTAAAAAATAAAAATAATCTATAATATATACATACATACATAAGTGAGTACTACATACAACACGGAATTTCGGTGCGGAAAGAGAAATAAAGATAAGATTAGATAAATATTCTACAGGATTTCTTGCTTCTTCCAAGATATTAATACAGGGTCAATTTAAGGGTTGGCCCACATACGTCAGCACGGAATTAATTTTAAATGTCGCCCAGGAACGTTATTTGCTAGAGTGGGAAAGATACCGTGAGTGCTATCGCGCGCGGCAGCATCAGCGATTCTGCGATCTTTCTCGCTCTAGCACTAGCAAATGACGTGCTGATAGATGTGGGTTACATTTTGTGGGGATGTTTTAGACAATCATTCTGAACTTTTACTAAGGAGCCAACATTTGAGTCAAGTAGCCAATAGCCATTGCGACGTTTTCTATGGCACAACCAATTTTTTTAGCAATTTCTTTGTTAGTCGGGAATTTCTCCTGGGAGTGTAAACGCTGTGACTATCCTTACTAAATATTTTCATCTCATTTATAAGAAAATGTAAAAAAATGCTCTGTTAAAAATTCTAGCACTGTAGCTTCTAGATTTTTATAACAGCGCTATACTTGTACACCACGATGAAAATATTTAATAAGGATAACGACATCGTTTAAACTCGCAGGAAAAAATGCCCGGACTGGGCATAGAGAAAGTTGTTTAGTTCAGATCATCCACTTAAAAAACCATCCGGCTTACTTTAGACTATATTGTTGACCAATTAACCAATTAACTCACCTATCTGATAAGGCACAAAAAAGCTGTCCTCGTATCTTCTCCTCCCAAAAGTCTCTCCTCTTCTGTCACCTCTTCTATCATCAAACCTCTGACTCCAATCGCTACGATCAGACCAACCAGGCCTTTTATTCTGTTCTGGAATCTTGTTCGTTTTTGAGCTTAAAAAACCAGAATGCAAGAACCCTGGACCTCTAAGAGTTTCTGGGCAGTTGGGTTCCAGGCTATTTCGGTCCAATTCGTAGAAATCGTAATCTTTGTCGTCGACAAAGTCGCGCTGGATGTCAAAAGCTTCTATCGGTTTTGTCATGAGCTCGCAGAGACCTTTGCCGCGGAAGGATGGGTCCAATCTGAAAAATCAAAGACATAATCTACAATAATGCTTATGTACAAGAATGCGCGTTGTTTTGGTTAGGTACGACTTGTTTTTTGCAGGCGTAGGTCCACCACTCACTGCAACTCCTGCAGTTCAGGAACAACAGCGGCGACCACTCACAGCACCAGACAATGAAGTCCAGCGAGTCCGGGGATGTGTTCTTGGAGATGGATATCCAAAACCAGGAGATCAGGCTTCTTCCCCTGAACGGAGTTGCTTCCTTCATTTACCATGTTTTTGTAGGATGAAGAAAATAAAGTATCTAGGGGTCAAAACAAAAGAGCCTGTTGGGTTGGGGTTTAGTTGGGGTGGGTTGGGTTGTTGGGTTGGCTTTCCAGCCCCCGTAATGAAACAAGATGAGAAGAGCCCGGTGCATGACTCTAGTCTTGGAAGTGGAACCCCTAATGAATTTCATCTAAGAAGTTAGAAAGAGTATAAACAATTAATGTCCGACTTCCCTTCATTGCAAACGGGAGACAGCAAACAGGAAAGGCATGGTTATTGGTAAGCAACTGAACATACATACATACAGTACTTCAAGGAAAATAAAGGCCTCCGCTTATTGCAGCGATATTATCGAGCGATATTATCGCTGCGATTTTGCGATAATTGTTCTCAGTACATCCTTCCTACCCCTTCCGTGCCTTCTAACTTCGTGTTCCCGAAGATGACCGACCGAAACTAGGCAGTATTGTATAATGATATAGAGCTGCTTTTACGATTATTTCAGATGTTTTCCGATGTTCATTATTTTCCCTGAAGTACTGTACATACATACATATTCTTACGCCTTTCTCCCACTGGGGTAGGCAGAGACAATGGAACGCCATCTGCTACGATAAATATAGTACAGTTTGTTACGTTTGAACCACTAAACCGATTTCAATGTGTACAGTAGTTGTGGACTATAGATAAATTCTTGAATCTACCTAGATACTTTTGTAATAAATCAGATGTATTGTGTAAACCCAATACAAATGTAATTCAATAGTGTAGGAATTTTTTATCAGGACCATTCTTTACTCGTATTTGACTCAAACGTGTACGCAATACGAGTTCATATATGTAAGTCATGTAAGTACAGGGTGTAAGTGACATCCTAGCAAATACTGAAACGGTGATCTCTGACCATCAAACTGAACAACTATCACTATGGAGCCTACCTCAGGAAACGCGAAAAAAAATCAGCTATCCCATACAAAACTGCTGTACCTACATTGATATCGTTGTACCTACCCGACTCCTTGTATTTTTAACGACACGTATTTACGTGACCCTAATTAAGATCTACGTTGTGCCTAGCTTCTATAGTGTTTGTCTGTTATTATCATCAATCCTCGGTGGCGCGTTGCGGAGAGGTATGGACTCTCAATCATGAGGTCCGAGTTCGAATCCGCACGGACAACATGCCACGTACCAATGAGTTTTTCTAACTTATGTACGTATTACCGACTGCTCTCAAACGGTGAAGGAAAACATCGTGAGGAAACCTGCATATGCAGAAGAAGAAATTCTGATGCATATGTGAAGTCTACCAATCCGCATTGGGCACGCGTGGTGGACTAACGCCTAAACACCCTCCTAGAGGGTAGGCCTGTGCCCTGCCAGTGGGACGTATAATATAGGCTGATGATGATGATGTTTATCATTAGCTTACATCCCACTGCAGGGCCTGGCCTACCCTGTGGGTCGGATGTACGGGCGTTAGTCCACTACGCGTGCACAATACGGATAGATAGACTGTAAGTCTTCGCATACGCATCACAATTTCTTCTTAAGTGTATGTGGAAAATTTCATTTTCCCCAAAATGAGAGATCTATTTGAGGCATGGAAAAAACTGTGGTAGAAATTATCTAAATTTCATCATCATCAGCCTATATACGTCCCACTGCAGGGCACAGGCCTACCCTCTAGAAGGATAGAGTATGGGCGTTAGTCCACCACGCGTGCCCAATGCGGATTGGTAGACTTCACATATGCATCAGAATTTCTATTTCTGCATACGATGTTTTCATGTTGTGTTGTCCGTGCGGATTAGAACCCGGAGCTCATGATTGAGAGTCCATACCTCTCCGCAACGCGCCACCGAGCTCACTAACGTTACCTAAATTAGGGTAAACCAATAAAGGGTGAGTGCTAATTCGTGGAAGCAAGGATTGATTGAACGTAAAAGTTTAAAAAAATTATTACTAAGTAATAATGGTGATATAAACGAGTAGGTAGGTAATTGCAATTGGAAGTCATCTTTCAGCCGTCATCTGCTGACGTAACCTTGAGCTGTGGTGACCTGATTTTAGTACCATTCATACATATTTAGGCCACTATTATACTGTGTAAATAGACGTGATGAGAATCATCTTTTATGTAAATTATTGTTTGGTACTACACAGGGAGGTAATAGGGAAGTCTATTAAATTACTTGGGCCATTAAAAATTTACAATTTTAATATCTTTGACACTATAGATCAATATGTAAATTATTTTCATTTCTACTAGGAAATGACTAGTTTATGACCGATCTAATGTTACCTAATTTAGACCTATTTTAGACTAATGCAGTGGCTGGATCCCGTGCCGTTAAAAACTACCTGTCGAATGAACTGACTCAAATCTTTCGCGTAATTAATTACGAACACCATCGTAATGAATTGAGAGAAGCTATATAAATTTTTAGGCAGTTAATGTTCATTTTTACCCGACTTCGCCAGAAGGACGGTAATAATTTCCATTTAGTTGAAAACGACTTAAGACCGCATTTTTCAATCGACACTGGATCCAGTCACTATATCAATCAGAAATGTGGCCCATTAATTATAATACCGTACCCAAATCCCTCCCTGTGCTATCAGCCGGTAAGCGCAAGGTGATCGTCCAGTACAAGTACATTATACAATGCTGATTCTAACTGTGATATCGTTTAACCCGAGGCTGCGAGATTTCAGTTTTTTAGTTAACTGATACTTTGCGTTTGTTAATTTGTTGTAGGTCTTGTAAATTTTCTATTAATTATAAAATTAATGCTGGTTTGCCTTGTGATTGTCGAAGATAAGAATTTAACATCATATTATACAGGGTCCAACTTAAAGAGGTCCTCTTACGCTCTCAACCGGTGAAGGATACATCGTAAGTTAGGTACTGTAGTAATTATAGTAATCTGAGTCGTAAGGAAAATAGAAAAACAAATTCTGATGCGTATATGAAGTCTACCAATCCGCATTGGGCACGCGTGGTGGTGGGCTGACGCCCATACCCTCTCTGCGGGTAGGCCTGTGCCCTTTAAACCACAAAATCAAACTGAACAACTTTTACTATGGGAGTAAACCTATCGGAGAAGAAAAAATCAGCTGTTGCATACATTTGAGTCGAGTAGGTATAGGAGTTTAGTATGGGACAGCTGATTTTTTTTCGCTCCGTTCGGATTGCTCCCATAGTAAAAGTTGTTCGGTTTGATGGGTTGAGTTGGTATGTAGTTTAAAGTTTAATGATACTTTTTCTTACAACTTGTATACAACGTGTTAATGAATAAGTGCAAAACCTCATACACCTCAACTGATTAGATAATCAATAATTAGATTGCACTAAACAACAATAATTTCATTATTTTGATAGTTAAAATTTAAAGTTATTCTCATTTTATGTTTTCAGGCAAAAAGGGTTTGTTATCATTTGAATTAAAATCAATGAATTAAAGCCATTAAAGCGCTATCGCTAGCGTGCTCATAGATACATTTTTAGAATCTTGTTTTGGTAGTAGTACCTAAGTCGGGTGCGTGTGCCCTTGTGTGTTGAGATCTAATTAAGTAAATTTAAAATTGTACAAACAAATTATTTAATATTTTGAAAAAAAAATACCTATGTTGAAACCATGATAATTCGATTCACCTCTCGATTCTAAACAAACTACTTTCTAGTTTTGCGTTAATTCATTAACACATTGTATAGGCTGTTAATGAAATAAATCTACATACTTTATGTAGGTGTGTGTGTGTTTTTTCATTATACTTTTATACCTCAGCTGATGGCTAGTAGGTAGTGAAACTAAGCTACGTCTAAGATAAATACTAAACTATGCAAAGTCTTAACCTCTTGTTAACCTATAACACAGTAGCGTAACCTAGTTGCTCGAACAGCCGTGTATGGAGGGGCATGCACTCTGCGATTGTTAACATTCCTTGTTATTTTCAATTACATTTAGAAAATCTGTTTCATCTTGTATGAAGAAATTGTACTTACATTCGTGCAGTTGTTATGACTTTGTAGGGAAAGTCGCGAGCAAATTGGATGTGCACATTTCAGTACCTACTCATCATAAACAGTAAATATTATGACGGCGGTGTAATGGTTACCACGAGGGACTGTACTTTATTTTATTTTCGTTTATTTGTCTGGGCCATTAACTATCATTTTAAAAAGAACTAGTGCTTTCCCGCGACTTCGTCCGCACAAATTATATACCAGATTTTTAGCCAGATCATAAGCTATCAAACAAAAAAAGTTTCATCAAAATCGGATCAGTAGTTTTTGCGTGATGCGCGAACAAACAAACAAACAAAAAATTTTTTCAATGATGGCGCTGCACCACGCTGCACGTCATTTAAATCACGCTATCGAGTGTTATTTGAGTTTATATGAAGTGAACCGCTACTTTTTTATTCCTCACGATTTTACGGTTTAATAATATTATTAAGATTATTAAGATACACATTAAATTAAGAAGCCGTATCATGCTACACGTGATACGGCCGTATCACTTCTTTTGTCTTGTTCGTTCGCGCGCAAATAGAAAGAGAGCGAAGGTGTGTTAGCGCTGTATCACTGCGGCATGCTACCCATGCTGGAGGCGATGGTTCGATCCCCGTCCAGCATAGCTAGCATGCCGCAGTGATACAGCGCTATCACATCTTAGCTCTCTTTCTATTTGCGTGCGAACGAACGAGATAAAAGACGTGATACAGCCGTATCCCGTGTAGCATACTACGAGTGCAGGCCGACTCCTACCAATGAGTTTTTCGCAATTTATGTACGCTTTGTAACACCACTGTCTTTTCGGTGACGGAAAACATCGTGAGGAAACCTGCATGCTTCAATTTCGAGCATCTGTTGTATCTACTGATTACAAGTGGGGACGGGCTCACTCCCCGTCACACTGGACAGAGTTTCGGTACTAGTGAATATCTCTTACTGCCATCTCGAGGACTATACATAGCAAACCCCTTTCCACTTCAAATTAAAATCGCACAAAGAGTTCAAATCATTTCTTACGTGTATTTATTACCTGTGTTAAATAAATCATGAAATCTAGGTAGCTATTCGTAGGTTACTTGAATACATGATTTAATTTTGTTTTGAAACGATAATGATAAAGGAATTTTGTTTTGAAACGATAATGATAAAGGAAAGAAAAGCTTGTCATTCACATCTAATGAATTAATGGAATCTAGCCAATAATTGACCTATGCCTAGTATCCAATAGTAGATATGTTACATCAACACAATTATAAAAGTAACACAGCGACCTCAAAATTACGCTACTCTCCATTCAAAAAACCCCTCCAGGCCTTTAATTGATAAGCTTCTCCACAACCTTATAATTACATTTTATATGGTCAATTATAAGTTTATTTAAACAAATTAAGGTCAAAATACAGCCTCTATAAGATCGGGAAAACCAACAATAGTGCGAATTCATCGTGAGATCGTTTCTTCATAAAACATAATGCGTAATGTTCATTCAACATAATATTTCCCCAGGCAAAGTTCGTACGCTCAATATGTTAGGACGAAAATGGCTAAATTCGGGGGACTTTTGTGAGTGATGGAGTTGATATTCATGTTAATGGAAGATAATACTAGAGGTTGGAATTTACAGGGACCGTATTGGGAGGTCCCGATAGAGAAGTGGCACCGGAAATAAAAGGCGATTTTGGATAGCACAATAATGTTTAAAAAAAGCCGTGGTGGTCCAGTGGCGAGTAACCTTGCCTGCCGTGCAGGAGGCGATGGTTCGATCCCCGTCCAGGCCGACTCGTACCAATGAGTTTTTTGGAATTTATGTACGATTTGTAACACCGCTGGCTTTTCGGTGAAGGAAAACATCGTGAGGAAACCTGCATGCTTTAATTTCGAGGCGTGTATTGTACCCACTGTCCATTGTAAGTGGCGACGGGCTCACCCCCTGTCACACTGGACAGAGTTTTCGGTACTACTGGTGAAACGTGGATGTTCTGAGGTTTCAGAATATCTCTGACTACCCCCTCGGGGAATATAGTCGTGAGCAATGCTATGCTATGCTATGCTATGCTATAATAATGTTAATGTTATGTGGCTTGATGTGATAGATATGCTCACAGTCGATTTCTATTATTGCAGTCAGGTATCTTAACTATTATAAAATCGTAAAAATCGTAGGAATAAAAAAATAGCGGTTCACTTCATATGAACTCAAATAACACTCGATAGCGCGATTTAAATGACGTGTGGCGCCATCTATGGACGTGTTTGTTTGTTCGCGCGGCACGCAAAAACTACTGAACCGATTTTGATGAAACTTTTTTGTTTGATAGCTTATGATCTGACATAAAATCTGGTATATAATTTGTGCGGACGAAGTCGCGGGTTAAACTCTATAGTGTATTATATAATTAATAATAATTATTAATTTCAGTCATAATAATTTAAGTGCGCGCGTTAATCACAGGATGCAATCTCTCGTGCTTACACTATTGTGTCCGCGGAAACAGCTACGATCAGAGAAGTAGAATGCAGTGACTCGAACCTTCGTCAGCCAAAAGGCATTAGAAGTATTGACGATATGCCGAAAGGAATAAGCAGCCTCTACCTCTGAACCAAACACGACACGGAAATTAGTGTAAACATGTCTTATTTAAAAAAAAGTCATGGAGATAAGTCATCTCCGCGAAATATTTCTGGTACCTAATGCCTCAACCGTGATGGTCAGTGACGATTTAGAGATCCACAAACGAAAGAAGGGCCCAATAAAATTACTAAGCCGGCCCTGGTTATTTCTCATCAGATCGTAATAAAATTACATTTGTTCAGATTGTGTGTTTTAGAGTTGACACGTTTGTTTCTTAATTATGACAATGTGTCTATTATAATGATAAAGAATTGATATATTCATACATAAATAAACTCGAAAGTAGTCAAAAGCATAAATCTTAGACACTTGGCTGTCACTTCATACAAATAGGAAATACGTACAGAGGAAAGCCGTAATCAGTGACCAAGAATTATTCGCTTACGCTAGAAGACAGAACATCAGTGTAACCACGTATGAGATAACGAACAATCGAACAAACAAAACAAGCGTCAAACAATTCATAAAAAAATATCCGCCGCAATTTACAGCCTGGTGGCTCTTGAGCGAAGGAAGCAGTATCAGAACTGACCTGTAGTTGAAGCTCTCGCAGTGGAACCTCCTCTCTGTGCCGCACTCCCTCCGACAGTCCTCCAACCTCTCGCAGGGCACCACCTTCCTGACGTGGCTCCTGAGCGCCCTACGACCGGTCAGCACTCGACGGAACGGAAGCAGTATCAGAACTGACCTGTAGTTAAAGCTCTCGCAGTGGAACCTCCTCTCTGTGCCGCACTCCCTCCGGCAGTCCTCCAACCTCTCGCAGGGCACCACCTTCCTGACGTGGCTCCTGAGCGCCCTACGACTGGTCAGCACTCGACGGAACGGAAGCAGTATCAGAACTGACCTGTAGTTAAAGCTCTCGCAGTGGAACCTCCTCTCTGTGCCGCACTCCCTCCGGCAGTCCTCCAACCTCTCGCAGGGCACCACCTTCCTGACGTGGCTCCTGAGCGCCCTACGACTGGTCAGCACTCGACGGAACGGAAGCAGTATCAGAACTGACCTGTAGTTAAAGCTCTCGCAGTGGAACCTCCTCTCTGTGCCGCACTCCCTCCGGCAGTCCTCCAACCTCTCGCAGGGCACCACCTTCCTGACGTGGCTCCTGACCGCCCTACGACCTGCCAGCACTCGACGGAAGCACGCTGCAACCACAAATTAGGTTAAAGTACAATGAATCACACTAATTAACACCTACCACTGGGAAAGAGGAGTGACGTTATCATTATCACCTCAGCCAATAGACGTCCACTGCTGGACATAGGCCTTCCCCAAGGATCGCCACAACAACCGATCCAGAGATCCTACGGCTCCCTCCGCATTTACCAGGTCCACCTTGGGGGCCTTACCCACTTTGCGCTTTCCGGTACGCGGTTACCACTCGAGAACTATTCGGCCCCATCGGCTATCAGTTCTGCGAGAAGCCCACCCATTGCCAGTTTAGTTTAGCAATTGTTTAGGCTATGTCGGCTACTCTGGTCCTTTGCGGACCTCTTCATTTCTGTTTCGATCTTGCAGGGAAACTCCTAGCATACATATTTTATATAGGTAGTCAGCGGCCCCGTCGTCGGGCAGCGTTCGAGAGGCAAAGTACTTTAGTAGACAAAATACCGCGACCGTAGTACCTCAAAACGAAATGTTCTGGACCACTTGCTCTGGGCCAATCAGAGGGCTCCTTTGGGTCGGCCGTTTTTGCACCACGCGAATTAAAAGCGCGAATTAAAACCGCGAATTAAATTAATTGGACCGCTATAAAGTTTATCCGCGGGTGATATCAAAGTAATTCGCGGTATCGATTAAATTGATTCGCGTTTTCAATTAAATTGCTCTATTAATGTAGTAGTAGGGATTCGCCGGTTCTGGACCACTTGCTCTGGGCCAATCAGAGGGCTCCTTTGGGTCGGCCGTTTTTGCACCACGCGAATTAAAAGCGCGAATTAAAACCGCGAATTAAATTAATTGGACCGCTATAAAGTTTATCCGCGGGTGATATCAAAGTAATTCGCGGTATCGATTAAATTGATTCGCGTTTTCAATTAAATTGCTCTATTAATGTAGTAGTAGGGATTCGCCGGTTCTGGACCGCTATAAAGTTTATCCGCGGTTGATATCAAAGTAATTCGTGGTATCGATTTAGTTGATCCGCGTTTTTAATTAAATTTCTCGATGAATGTAGTAGTAGGGATTCGCCGGTTCTGGACCAATGTCTGGGCCAATCGGAGGTGGTTATTTCGATGAAATTAATACTTTGTGGTTTTTATATCACATTTATTAGAGAAACAAATTCTGGGTGGTCCTCGTGATGTTACCTGCGTGAGATTTTTGGAAAGCGGCAAAAGACAAAGAGGTGATCTATTGTTAAATGGTACTTTAAGACCGTCCCTTACAAACTTTCACAAAAAACCGACTCATGAAAGAGGCTGGGTACTATTGTATATTGATAATAAAAGCGTGGTGTTTACAACGTTTATTGTTTAATGGTGTTTTAAGACCATCTTGGGCAATAACGTACAAGTTTTAACAAGAAATCTACTTATTAAGTGTCTAAATAAAATGCATGTTTGTGCAGGTTATTTATTGTTCAATCCTGCAGATTGCGAATAATGTTATTTTTAAAATAAAACTGGTTTTTTAGATATAAAAATTTATTTAAAAAATATAGTTTTCAACATTTCAGATATCAGTAAATCATTATACAAAGTGTCATCATCTGAAAACATTTTAAGAAAGTTAGACATCGAGATACCCTTATATCTAAAGTGAATGTATACTAAACAATATAAACCACAAACTGAACTTAAATAGTTTTGTATTACTTTACTATTGTAAATACTTCTTTTCGTATTTCTCTCCAAAAACGTAGCATGATAACCAGTTGGCTTTCGACCAAAAGAATCAAAATATTCGCCAACACCGTCCACATTTATAAAAATAGCGATCCAATGAGAACCAGGTTTTGTATCAGGATCCAAATTACTTATCAGATAACATGGTAAATGAACCCGTACTGGTATTCGATTGGCTGCAAAAACATTAAATTCCAGGCGTGAATCAACTTTTTTCATACATTTTTGAATATCTTGTGTATTCATTGTACCCATTCAAAACAAATTATTAACATTTATTTACTAAATATTCGAAGCTTACATCAGTGATGATAAACGCTAATTAAAAAATATATAGTGGTGTTTGGCATTTATATTTATTTTACACTTAACTATTGTAGTCTATAATAACATCACGGTTTTTATTTATTTCAATAACACTGTCAAATTCAGCGTATATCATACAGTTTACAGTTGTTGCAAGAGATTTATCAAATCGAACTTCCAATCGAACGCTACCACGTTTTATTATATTCCAATGTGAATGTGCGTTTGCA
This sequence comes from Agonopterix heracliana, assembly GCA_963693445.1. Lineage (NCBI taxonomy): Eukaryota > Metazoa > Arthropoda > Insecta > Lepidoptera > Depressariidae > Agonopterix > Agonopterix heracliana. The sequence goes on from OY856334.1 coordinate 4,319,114, forward strand.
CATAAATCAGGAGTCATATCAAAAGCCATTAAACAATATCCATTTGCAAAACTTTCTTTCGAGATTGAATTTCCCTCATTCAGGAAATGAATACCTGTTCCTGAGAATAAAGTGTGATATGCACTTGTAAACACATCAGTACTAAAAGATGTTTGTAATGTTTTTGATGGTATTTGATGGCCGTCTACATATAAGCTAAATAAATTAACACCGTGATTACTAAAGTTAAAGGGATTTGTATTAAGGCTACCATTGAATGCTCCATTATTTACGAACCCAACTACACATCGCTTAGGTACTTGACCCAGGAATATATTGTCTATAGCTTTTCCTTGAATTCCTGCTGGAATTGTTAATACTTTTACTTCTGCACGTGTAATGGGATATTTTGCAGTTGTGGTGGCTAATACTTTTTCATGAGCAAGTAATATTGATGGGTTTATTCTAGCTTTGCGCATTATGAGAGAAGCAGTAGAAATGTGAACGTTGAATTTAGTATCTACCGATGCACACATGAGATTGAAAGTTTCTTTAGTACGTACTAATTTCACACGCAATTCCACACCGTTAATTAAAAACTTTTCTTGATTAAATATATCTGCATGTAAATGTCCAATCATTTCAATTGTGTTACTTTCCTTTGCAATGTTTTGTCTTTTCGTAAATCCTTTGTTTGTAGCGTCACATGAATCCATGTTCCCCGCTGTATCTTCATACCACAACCCGCAAGTAAGATGAGACTCTTTAGCAGCTGGACCATAATTAAGTAAAGTCTCTATGTATGCACGATATGCGTAAGTATTATTCGGTGGAGACACAAGTTTTTGGTTCATGTAAATATCCACCTGATTAAAAAGTGAATGTAACCAATTATTTACAGGTGCTACTGCGGTTGCTGCAGCAATGGAGGTTGAATCTTGGTTTACTATTTTAGCTTTTATATGAAGAAGAGTATGAGACAAATCGATGTAATCATCACCAGAGCCTGGTACCAAAAATTCAATGGGTCCATCATCACTTAATGATGATATAGGGCTATAATGAAGCCACTGTCCACTTTCAATGCTGGTTTGCGTTGATGGTAGTGCAAATAGGTCTAGCTCTGATTTGATACACTCACAAGAGTGGTTGTGTAAAAACGACATAATATTTTATTTTATTTTAGAAAAAATATCGGTAACGTTCTTCCTTCGTATTTTTTGAACACCTCTTCGCTGTGATGCTTTCGATAGAGTGATAAGCTTCTTACTTGGTCTGACAATTTTATAACCTGAACCAGACATGAGTGAATCAATTTTTTCATCTGCCTTTCTTTTTAAGTTTGAACTAACAGTTTTCAAACGCGATTTGATAGATTCATCTAAAGGGCGTGCGCTGACCATATCTGATAATAGACCCATGCCAGCGTTTAATGCTTCTTTTCCAACAAATTTAGCACCACTTTGTAAAAGTGGAAACACTGATCTGAATAGTCCCCCTAGGAAACTTCCAATACCATGACCACGTTGATGAGGCGCGCCTTTATATATAATTCCAACTCCTGAACCAGCTTGATGAGTATAATAACTTTCATATGGGCAAGTCATTATAATATAGTTTTTATTCACTTTACTCGTTTAAAATGTAGTTTAATTGATGAAGTTCCAAATTGAAATGGTACCCTTTCACCTATACATGTTCTTATATCTATTTCTATGATATCAAACTCTCTGCGCATTACAGGTACATAATGAGCAGGGGAGAATGTGTTCATTTTATATGCACCATATGTGTATTTGGAAGGATCTAATGGAATTATTCTTAATAAGAATGCCATGACATCTCCAACTATTTGTGGTTGAATTATATCAGAATAAATAAAAAGTTGCGATGGCAAACCAAGATACAAATTTACAGGATATTTTCCAATACCACTGTGAATAAGATTTGTGTTTGGTTCAAAGCCGAGTTGTAAGCTAAGTCGAGAGGTAAGTATGATGCTACTTATATTTTTTTTCAATGCTGTTACCTTTACAAGTTTTGATATTTCATCATATTGAAATGTTACTTTATCTTTGATTAAGCTATTCTCATTGAAAGCACTTAAAAAATTGTCGATGCTATCATAGTTTGTAGCAGGTATATGGGATTTGTAGTCCACTGTGCTCCGAAGATCTTCATTAGATTCGTTTGGTACACGTTCCTTTTTCTTAACGTATATGACATTCTCGTGATCTTGAACGTTTAAAATTGTGCATGGATAGTGACATTCCACCAGCCCAACCACCCATTCTCCCTCTAATTTGATTGTTTTAGGTAATTTTGTAAAAAAATTTGCCGTTACATTATCAGGAAAATATGACATTGAACTATTACTTAGCAAAGTTATGTAGAAACTATCTTCAATCATATTTTTCTAATGCTGATGCGCGTATCCAACTATTAAACTTGTCAGGATAACCTTTCCACTTAACTAACAATTCCTTTCTGTTGCCTGAATAGCGAGTGCGCAGGATTTTATCAATTTTGTATGCAATGGTGGGGTCATATGATACTTTTTGCAATTCTTTTTCATAAAAAGTTCCTATGATAGGCTCATTTTGCAGGTCTTTCAGGGTATATACTACCTTAGGTTTTCTATTAATTATGGAAGATACTACAAATAGTTCATCACTCCAGTTTGTTTCGTATCCTTTCTGAAAAATATGTTTATATTTAGTAATTCTAACATGATCACCGACACCTAATTTTGGAGATTCCATGATATTATTTCGATTTTTTAGTCTATCATACAAGTTGCACCAGACGGTCATAATATTGCTAGAATTAACATCACATGGACTCATTTTTATGCTTGAATGATAACTGTGATTATATGAATTAAGTAAATCTTGCAAGATATTCACATATCGATACGTATTTTTATGAGTAAAATAGCGCCACATTTTCATTTTTAGGGTTCTTTGGAATCTTTCTACAATACTGGCCTTTATATCAGGATTGTTCGTAGTGTAGTAATTAATATTATGACTTTTAAAATATTGTTTTACGTCTTTTGAAACAAACTCAGTGCCTTTATCTGATTGTATATGTCTAGGAGTAGCTTTTGCTTCAGCAAATATACTTTCGAAGCATGTTTTAATTGTTTCTGAATTCTTTTTCTTCAGTGGCCTTGCGAAAGCATATTTACTGAAGACATCAATAACACACAGAATATATTTAAAACCATCATTATATTGACAATATGTTCGCATGTCACTCAGATCAGCTTGCCAAAGTTCATTAAAATTAGACAAAATATATTTATTCCTAGGAAATTTTCTATGCACTGGTTTATGCAATGTATATGTTTCTTGCGATCGAAGCCAATCTTGTACTTGCTTTTTGTTCATTTTACCTTTCATAGATTCAGTAAGTTTGTTAACGCTGCCGTACCCCGCTGGGTGAGCAACATCATAATAAATATCTTCTATATTCAATAGGGTGTCCATCTTTCCCAATCGATTCTTCTTTTTTCTTTAGCTCTAGACGATGTTGGTGCACGTGTTGGAGTCTCCTTTAAGTTCTCTATAGTATAGTTTTTAAGGTATTCTTGGGTCTCACGATTACCAATACATGACAAGGGTACCCCAATATCAATCAAAGTTTTCGCAAATTCTTCCCACGCTAAAGGTTTTGGTCTTTTTAATTGTCTTAATATGTCGTTAATTAAATCGACAATATTACTGTTAGGAATAGTTTTATTGTTAATAACAATTGTACCTTTATCATCCCATTTGATTTTATCTGGATTTTTTAAAATGCAATCTAATAAAAATTGACCCTTTTGCTTGAATGTTTTCGGTATTAATCTTAGCAAATAAGCATGATTGTATACGTGCAACACATCTTCTTCTGAAGAAACCTCTTTTTCTACTGGTTCGGTTTGTGTTTGTGCATCAACTTTCTCGTGTTTTATTTCATTGACAACATCATTAACTATCGATAATTTTAATGGTAATTTGTTTTGATCACTAAAGTGAAAATATCTTTGAAGTGTTTGATAGTATAAAGACCATTTTTCACGATCATCCAATTTACTACTTATAATTTTATCCATTTCCTGATCCAACCTTGAAAGAGTGTCATCACTAGAATTCTCCTTTTTTTTCAGATTTTCTATTACACTTGGATCAACAAGTATCATTTTCTTTGTATTCTCCATTTTACTTGGTTATTGTATTTATTAATGTAGAAAGAACTGCTCCTAATATGATAGGCAGAAACGCACCACCCTTTTGAACTATTAAACGTTTCCTAGTTTTGTTTTCGCCTTTGGATATTAACTTTCTAAGAACGTTCTTGTGTTTCTTCAGTATAGATTTATCTTTATCTTTTAACGGTACTTTGCCCTTTAAAACGTTAAATATACACTCACTTATGCAGTTTATTTCGTCTTCTCCTAAAATTTTTAATAATGCGTCTCGATATTTGGGTTTGAGATTAAGAAGTGCTTTTAATAGTCCATGATGCGTCTTTACTCTTCCAATCATTATTTTATACTGTTCTTTTATGATTGATTTCTATTTAATATCACTTGAGAAAAAACAGTTCAGTTTACAGATACTAATAATAGATTCCTTGGTCTCCTTTATATTCATTTTATTTTCAAATGTTTTCAAAATGCATTCACAAAAATATTTTATTTCTTCGTCGCTACAAACTTCTAACAATGCTTCGCGGTATTCTGACTTTAACGTATTTAATGCTTTCAGGAAATTGTGATTAGTTGTTTCCTGTTCTGACATTATTTAGAACTGAATGAAATATGTCGATGAACATCATATTTATACCCCCTCTTTGGAATATAAACTATACAGTAGTTATCAAATGGAAAGATTTTAGTTTTAAAACGATACATATCATCAGTATTTTGTTTCAGATCGATCATCATATACCCGTGAGCTTCCGTAGTTGAATCTTTATATGCCTCTTCAACAAATTTTGAATTGTCAGGATTAACTTGACGAGCTAAATATCTTATTTGTGTTCTATCTCTCGGGTTTTTAAAATAAATTATGTAGCTAGAATTCAAAGAAATATCTCGTTGACCTTTACCTTGATGGAATAAGTTTTGAGTAATATAAAATACACTCAGGTTCCTGTGATGACTACCTTTAGTAAAAATATCGACAATACGACCATCTGATTCTCTCATAAGATCATCAATTATTATAAGTCTAGGTTTCTTCCCATCAATCATATTCAAATCTGGAATACCTTGATTATAATTAACTTTTTCTAGATTATGAAGTGGTTGCATTTCATCATAACACCATATTATTTCATGAAATTCAACGTCACATATTTTTTTGCAATAGTTTAGAAAATTTGTCACAAATTTAGTTTTTCCACAACCACTTGGCCCCGCTACAATAGTTGTGAAAGGATGACAAAAATGAATCATATTAAAATAATTTACTGTGTGTTGATTTGAAGACGAGTAAGTTTTGAATGATTCATTTTAAACAAAATTCTTACTTATAAAGAAAGCAGGTGAAAGAATAATGAAAATAAAAAGAAATTAATAATTATTCATGAATTGTTTATTTTACAACTTAAATTCTACAAAGAACTACTTCTACATTTATTTACATAATAATGCTAGATATTTAAAAACATGCATTTTAACTATTACAATATTATTAAAAGAACAATGGATAGCTATTATATTCTAAAAAAAAATCTCTAAAAAGATACACAAAATACATCGAATGGCAAATGACATACACTTCTATAATTGTACAGAAACTAATAATACCATTGTTTGTTCTGTGTGTTTATTTTGTATCAAGGTTTTTCAGTTGATTGATTCCGCGGTAGGTGACGTTTTTAATATCCTATAATGACCCCACGCAAGAGTATCAGTAGAATTGTCTAATAAATATCGTTTTGTATCGTTGTGTGAGAGTGATATTTTAGTAATTTTTTGAGTAAATATTATGTGCTTTATTGATTTGAATCGCAACATTTCACAACGTTGAATATTCTTTTCAAATAAACACTTTTTATAATCATCGAGACAAAACTTTTTAGTAACACATTTATTAACGCCTTTTGCTTTAGCAATAATGTTATTATCTTGAACATCTATTGCATACATTTTAGATCGGAGACCCACAAACTCCTTAAAAATGTGTCCGTTGTTTTCATCTTTGAAAAAACCTAATCGCTTTTTGTTTAATAATGGTAAGCCATATTCGTTGTTAAGGGGATAATCCGATGTATCAAAATACAAGTTAAGATCTGGTTTTATGTCGTGATAAAAGTTTTCTGTAAAAATTTGATACACTAAACTGTCAGTATCTGTATAAAGCAGTTTAAGGTTTTCATGAAATTTCGTTTTCATAAAATCATAATGAAATTGATACATTAAAGTTTTTGATAAATCTAAAATACAAAAACCCAGGTAAATTGGTTTGTTGTACAAGACTTTTGTTTTATTCAACTGTACTGCAACTAAATTATCAGAAAATATTGATAAACTGTGGAATTCGGGTCTAGCTATTAAAGATTGAACCCCTTGAGTTTTACCACGATTTTGCCAGTGATTCAATAATTTAACGTCAACTCGCTTCGTTACATTTTCCATCGTTTTACCAAATACCGAATTATTCATCAGTTTATAAAAATCTTTATCAAAATCAGAAGATGCTAACGAACGCATGCGAGTATTAAGATCTATATAACTTTTTAACCACGCTGATTGTTCGAATTTCAGAATTCTATGGATTTTAAGCAAGCGTAATCCCTTTCCTAAGCACTGTTTTAGATTTCTATAATGAATGACATAGTTTGTTTTTTTATTTAAATTAGGAATCAATTTTTTTTCTTTCGTGTTCCCTAAACATACATTTTCAGGACAGAATGGTAAGTCAGAGTGATAGTCATGTAAATCGCTGGGGTATTCTAAATCAACTTCCAAAATAAAACCGTGTTCAGCATCGTTCGAAACATTGTAATCTGTTTTTACATCAACCCATTCAAATTTGCCAGTCGGAAGGCATTGAGACATAGCCCAACCGTAAAGATTATTTGCATCTAGGTACATGAGAAATGAAGAAGGAGTGTTTCGATCATATTCTGGCATAAATTTATTATTAGCTTTTGCATATCTATTACTGCATTGTGATATACCACCCCGGATGTTATTTGCGATGAAAGCTATTTTATCAATGTCAGTTAAAAGTTCTAATTCAATTTTAGTGATAATCAACATGGCATCCCAACTTAATCCTGGTGCTGTGTAATAATGAGCAGGATCTAATCCATATGTTGTAAGACAAACGTTTCTAAAATTTTCAAACACATCAGTTAATAATAATACGTCTGTTTTTAAGTACAAATCGGAATAATCACCCATGTTCTGACATCCAAAATGATTCCACACATCAATAGCATGTTCATAATCGTTTTCTGATATGTGATTATCTGTCAGAGAACTAAAGAATTTATCGCGAGGGGGAAGTGAAGTTAATTTTAATGATTCAAATGATGTCATGAATTCATATGGATAAACACCTTTACGTATTAATCTTTTAAAGTCTTCTTCGTATGGGAAAATTAATTTCAATTCATTGAATTGTTGGGATGTTAGATTTTTAGCTAATTTGTCAAGGCTGCTAGACATAAATTTAAATGAATCAAGAAACCTCAACGTCATTGAACGATTATTAATGTGCAATTTTTTTGAAAAAGAAATATATTTCTCTTTGTTCTCAGGGATAACTTCTATGTCACCATCTTCAAAACTTAGTCCATGCACTATGAAATGAGCGTCATAGTTGCTTAAGTTGTGGAAAAATATTGGTATGAAATTAGGTGCTCTGTATTTTTCACAACAAGAAGGATGAGCAACTCCTTCATATAAACCAGTATGCCAATTGTATGAAATCGTAGAATTCTCATTTAAATTTTGCGTGCAAATAAAACAAACAGTACTTTGTGCGATGTTAGCATTATTTTCCTTTGTTAAAGGTAATGGAGGTTTAACAAAAGTATTTTTTTTGCAAATGATTTCTAAGTCATTTTTAATTAATTTCATGAAGGTTTGCTCACAATCTTTACCTGTATAAGTTCTGTAAGTTGATAGGGAATCATTATAAGAACACTTGATATAGTACCCAAAACTGTACATTTCATGTTTTTGAACATTAGTAGTTGACGATTTATTTGGGTTGTCAGAACATGTTTGAATTGGGTTTAAAAATGCTTCGAAATCGGCATATACAACAAACGGTAGTCGTAATTTACGTTCATAATTATTGAAAGAAATTTGGCTGGAGGGAGTCAATTCATCAAACCAATTTTTCTTTGTATCTTGTGGGGAAGGTAAATTTGTGCATACATGAAAACAATCATTTTCCTGATGCTTCACTAATTTGTTAAGTGATGAAAAATGTAATAAACACCCATCACAAATATGGAGTGCATGTTCTGATGACGTTAATTGGTTAGATACCAATCGAGATAAATTTTTGATATAACAATAATGTCCTCTGTTACCTTCGGTTATGTATAATAAATTTAAATGGATAGTTTTCCTACATTTTGTAAAGTGTAATGGACCCACAATGCTGTGTTTTTTACTGCCGGAATTATAATCTAGACCAAAAACATTAATACTCATATCATTCAGTTTTTCAAATTTATAAACATCACTTATTTTGATTGGGAAAGGAAGATTTCCAAATTTCAATTTATTTTTATGGATCGTGTAAGAACTTACCCTGTTAGTATGTTTATTATCTTTTGGCTCATATAATCCGGATAATACAGCCCAACGAAAGCATTCATGGTCCTTATTTTGTACATTAATCACGGCTTTTTTATTTTTTATGTCTACTGGTAAGTCGATGTATGACGAACCACATAATGGGTTAAATTTGTTGATGTTCAGATCTATATGATTTATTTTAACTAAACTCCACCCACTATCTTTCCTCTCAAAATTTGATAATTTGTTTAAAATTTCATTACTAAGTAATGAAAAAATAATATTTTTATCATCACCAGTAGAAACAACATAATTACTTATTTGAAAATCAAACGTGTTATTTAGCTGTTTTGTTTCTTGAGTAAAATTCGCATTAAGAATCAGATTAACTTTAATGACAACTTGATCAATAATTGAACGATCTAATAATTTAAATATTCGGTCTTTAACATTTTGTAAAAACAGTTCCGGTGTTTCAAATGTTTGGACACTATCAGGTAATATTCTATAAGTAACAACTCTATTTCCGAATACGCTTTCGATTAACTGTACGTTAGAAAATTCCCTATCAGACGTTAACACATTGTTTTTGTGTTTGTTGCTCTTTAAATGGTTTACAAAATATTTCCTTGACACACGCGCATGACACACAGAACATTCAATTTTATCATTATTTTCTGTACTTACATTAGTCTCCGACGCTTGCGGCGGTGTAGTTTCATCGTAACGTGAAGTCGAAGGTCCATATTTCTTCTTTGTCGGTGGGCACTCTTCTATCTCCGAAGTCGTTGTTTGTCTCTTTAATCCTCCTCCGTCTTGCGAAGATCTGTAAAATAAAAATTATCATGAGTATATTTATGAGTTTAGTGTATACTTAAATCATGAAAATTATATGGTTTAGATACTGACGGAACTCTTTTTGACAGGTTAGGCAATACGCCTGCATTATCATAACTCCATCTATTTCATCAGATGGGGGTTCATTTTTAGTTTCCATATTATTATGTCCATTACATGGAGTAAAATATGGTACTATATCTGGGTCGTTTAACATCGAGATAGGTAACACTTTTTCAATATACCACATCCGTATTGAACTATGCATTTTATTTAATATTAAAGATTTGCTTAGCGTTGCAATCTCATGTGGAGCTAATCTAGTATTTTGATGAATTGAAAACATTTTTTGTACAAATTGAAATACAAGTACGAGAGTCACAAGACGAATGAGTTCAATGACAGAGAACCCCCTGTTTAAATACTTAAAAGCTCCCCAACCACATCCTTTAGAAGGGTTTTGGGGTGTCTTACAACAAAAAATTATAGCAGGTACTTGAATTACACGTTACAACAAGTTAAAAAATAATACTCACGTGTTGTACTGATGTTGACTCAGATTTTCACATACATTGTACAGTTGATTGTCTTCGTTGTACTCTCTTTCAACATCTTCACAAAGCTGGTTGAGTTGAAGATCGTAGTCATCACAATTCAAAATGTCCATGGTGATGTTTTGTTTAAGAAAATAATACACAATAATTATAAGAACTTAATATTAAAACTAAATAAAAAAACACTTCAGTCACTATTTCTTATCACTTCAGTCACTGTATTTCTTATTACTCTTGTCATTGTCTATGAAATAATTCGAACAGTCCTGCTTCGATGCTAATAATTTTGTAATATTGAATATTACATCGCGAGCACTTTGAAGATGTTTATCCTCTTCGCAATCTGCATAATATTTTACTCGAACATCAGCTAGTTTCCATTGCTCCGATGGCACAACGTTTTTAATTCGATTTAAATCGTATATTTCTATTTTAACGAGGTGAGATGCATCTGCTCCTTCGTCATTGTTGGATGTTATATACGCCACTCCTCCGGCTCCGGAAGAGCTTCGGGCCACACTCGATGACTTCTTTTTTAACTTCAACTTCTTTTTCTGTTTTTCGAAAAATCCGTCTATGTCGTTGGCAGATCTCTTCTTTGCAATTGCTTGCTTTACTTTGCCAGCAAGCATTCCCTCCTCATCACTCGCTTCGGGGGTTGCGTAATAATATTGTTTGAAAGTATTTTCCGAAAACTGAAACAATACATTAAACAATAAATTAAATAATATTCTTAGATATTTCACTAAGCACCACCTAGCCCTAACCAATGTACTAAGGGTACTAGACATACATACATATACTCTCAACTGTAATCCCCTTCAGGGTGGTCAGAAACAATGTTACAACTACCAAGAACGAAACATCAATAACTGACTAAGAATATTCACAACAAGTAATACGATGAAAACATAATTAAAGATATAAAACACAGACACACAATTGAAAATAAATAAGATAAGTGAATTAAATCAAAATACTTACATCCATTTTTCAATCTGGCTCACTCACTCACACTGTACAAGATAACTTTACTATAACTTTGAAGAACCACTGTTGTTAACAGAACTGCGTAGGGTAAACTGATGCATCTGTTTGGAACGAAGTCCGCTTTTATAGAACGAAGACAATGGAAAAAAAAGATGCGCGTTAAACAAAACAGCAAAAACCTGCACCGACATGATTAAAAACGAACCTGCACTAACATGCATCTTGCACTTTTAAAGAAATAATATTTCATTTAAATAAAGGGACACAACAAAAGAGCGGCATCTCTTTTGACGAAAAACAAAAAAAAAAAGGTTGGACAAGGCATTTAATACCAGGTACCTATTTTAACAGATAACAACAGACAGGTATCCACCCATTGTTTGCATAATGAGAAAGAAACGGTTCCTAATGTAGACTTAAGGAAAGAACACGTTTGTGCAAGTCCATGCGGTGTTATCAAAAGAAATACAGAACGTTCAGACCGTCTTCGATCACTGCGTTTTTATTAGTAATTTGATATAATCCACATACTTTACTTAATTATGGTCCAGCTGCTAAAGAGTCTCATCTTACTTGCGGGTTGTGGTATGAAGATACAGCGGGGAACATGGATTCATGTGACGCTACAAACAAAGGATTTACGAAAAGACAAAACATTGCAAAGGAAAGTAACACAATTGAAATGATTGGACATTTACATGCAGATATATTTAATCAAGAAAAGTTTTTAATTAACGGTGTGGAATTGCGTGTGAAATTAGTACGTACTAAAGAAACTTTCAATCTCATGTGTGCATCGGTAGATACTAAATTCAACGTTCACATTTCTACTGCTTCTCTCATAATGCGCAAAGCTAGAATAAACCCATCAATATTACTTGCTCATGAAAAAGTATTAGCCACCACAACTGCAAAATATCCCATTACACGTGCAGAAGTAAAAGTATTAACAATTCCAGCAGGAATTCAAGGAAAAGCTATAGACAATATATTCCTGGGTCAAGTACCTAAGCGATGTGTAGTTGGGTTCGTAAATAATGGAGCATTCAATGGTAGCCTTAATACAAATCCCTTTAACTTTAGTAATCACGGTGTTAATTTATTTAGCTTATATGTAGACGGCCATCAAATACCATCAAAAACATTACAAACATCTTTTAGTACTGATGTGTTTACAAGTGCATATCACACTTTATTCTCAGGAACAGGTATTCATTTCCTGAATGAGGGAAATTCAATCTCGAAAGAAAGTTTTGCAAATGGATATTGTTTAATGGCTTTTGATATGACTCCTGATTTATGTGCAAACGCACATTCACATTGGAATATAATAAAACGTGGTAGCGTTCGATTGGAAGTTCGATTTGATAAATCTCTTGCAACAACTGTAAACTGTATGATATACGCTGAATTTGACAGTGTTATTGAAATAAATAAAAACCGTGATGTTATTATAGACTACAATAGTTAAGTGTAAAATAAATATAAATGCCAAACACCACTATATATTTTTTAATTAGCGTTTATCATCACTGATGTAAGCTTCGAATATTTAGTAAATAAATGTTAATAATTTGTTTTGAATGGGTACAATGAATACACAAGATATTCAAAAATGTATGAAAAAAGTTGATTCACGCCTGGAATTTAATGTTTTTGCAGCCAATCGAATACCAGTACGGGTTCATTTACCATGTTATCTGATAAGTAATTTGGATCCTGATACAAAACCTGGTTCTCATTGGATCGCTATTTTTATAAATGTGGACGGTGTTGGCGAATATTTTGATTCTTTTGGTCGAAAGCCAACTGGTTATCATGCTACGTTTTTGGAGAGAAATACGAAAAGAAGTATTTACAATAGTAAAGTAATACAAAACTATTTAAGTTCAGTTTGTGGTTTATATTGTTTAGTATACATTCACTTTAGATATAAGGGTATCTCGATGTCTAACTTTCTTAAAATGTTTTCAGATGATGACACTTTGTATAATGATTTACTGATATCTGAAATGTTGAAAACTATATTTTTTAAATAAATTTTTATATCTAAAAAACCAGTTTTATTTTAAAAATAACATTATTCGCAATCTGCAGGATTGAACAATAAATAACCTGCACAAACATGCATTTTATTTAGACACTTAATAAGTAGATTTCTTGTTAAAACTTGTACGTTATTGCCCAAGATGGTCTTAAAACACCATTAAACAATAAACGTTGTAAACACCACGCTTTTATTATCAATATACAATAGTACCCAGCCTCTTTCATGAGTCGGTTTTTTGTGAAAGTTTGTAAGGGACGGTCTTAAAGTACCATTTAACAATAGATCACCTCTTTGTCTTTTGCCGCTTTCCAAAAATCTCACGCAGGTAACATCACGAGGACCACCCAGAATTTGTTTCTCTAATAAATGTGATATAAAAACCACAAAGTATTAATTTCATCGAAATAACCACCTCCGATTGGCCCAGACATTGGTCCAGAACCGGCGAATCCCTACTACTACATTCATCGAGAAATTTAATTAAAAACGCGGATCAACTAAATCGATACCACGAATTACTTTGATATCAACCGCGGATAAACTTTATAGCGGTCCAGAACCGGCGAATCCCTACTACTACATTAATAGAGCAATTTAATTGAAAACGCGAATCAATTTAATCGATACCGCGAATTACTTTGATATCACCCGCGGATAAACTTTATAGCGGTCCAATTAATTTAATTCGCGGTTTTAATTCGCGCTTTTAATTCGCGTGGTGCAAAAACGGCCGACCCAAAGGAGCCCTCTGATTGGCCCAGAGCAAGTGGTCCAGAACCGGCGAATCCCTACTACTACTGAGACGTGGTCGGTACCTGCTGGTCGTGGTTGGGCCTCATAAAAAGGGTGAAAGTCCCCCAAAGGGCAATGGATGGGGAATAGATGGATTGAAGTTTCCTTGCGAGATCGAATCAGAAATGAAGAGGATCGCAAAAGAACCAGAGTAGCCGACATAGAATAAAACTAAAGTGGCAATGGGCGGGGCACATTGCTCGCAGAACCGATAGCCGATGGGGCCGAAGAGTCCTCGAGTGATGACCGCGAACCGGAAAGCGCAGCGTATGGGTAGGCGGCGCAAGATCGGTTATTGTGGCGATTCTTGGTGGAGGCCTATGTTCTGCAGTGGACATCTATCGGCTGAGATGATAAATAATTTAATAGGTAGTGGCGGTTAGGTAGACTAGATGGATGAACACAGTTGGCAGTGATATGACCGAGTGCAATGTCTCCGAAGACGACGTCAGAAATAGGGCAAGGTGGAGAGAATAGACACGGAAGGCTGACCCCACCACCATATGGGATTAAAAGCCAGGAAGAGAGAGAGAGGTAGTGGCGCACGCGACTTCGTACGCGTATACCACTGAAATATATATAGGGTCCTTCTTAATATGCTGACACTTTTTTAAGGGGATGATCAGACCATCATGCTGAACAATTTTCTCTATGGCGCCAACATCGAAATCGCGATAAAAATCTGTTGTCCCATACAAAACTGCGAATCTAAATGTATGGAACAACAAATTTTTTTTTTGCGATTTCGATGTTGGTGCCATACAGAAAGTAGTTCAGTTTGATGGTCTGATCATCCCCTTAAAAAAGTGTCAGCATATTTTAATATTCATAACTTTAATTTGCGTGAGCCACTTGCGATGAAATAAAAACGACATGTTAATCGAAGTGCCCTATGCTTTAACTATCCTTAAGGGGCCATAGGTCCGGACGAATATTTTCTATGAGAAACGCGATTGCCGAGCGCTCCGAAAAGTGTGTGCGTGAGCCGTATTTTCGATTAAAAACAACTAACCATAGTACTTTTTCTAGATTTTATTTATGATTGCACTAGTTAAACTAATGTTGAATATGTGAGTATAAATACCAACAATCTGAAACTATTTTAAGTTCTTCTAAACCGAGAGAAAAGTTTAAAAATGCATGAAAATACGTCATCTTTGTGACGATTTTCTATCGAGTGAAGTAATTCCAATCGTGTATTAAGTTGATGATTGCACTAGATGAACTATCCAAAAATACAGTGGTATGACTTTAGTTTCGGTAAATGGTATAAATCTAGTCGTAAAATGAAAAATAAAAGATGCCTCCGAGGTATTTCCACCTACTATTACGTCTTAATAGTTCAGCAGCAAAAACATGTAAGCAGACAAAAAGTAAAAACCAGATTAAATTCAATTACCTATCTAATAAATAGGAGTTCTTACTATGTTTTGGTGCTCTTAGAGCGTTCACACACGATGACGCACTGACGGAGCAGCAAACGTCAGTCCGTCATTTGCGAAGCAAGGAGTTGTATGAAACCGCACGTAGAAGCACACACGGTGACGCATTGACGCACCGGGTGTGGTTCTATGGACTGACATCTGCCGCTCTGTCAGTGCGTCATCGTGTGTGAACGCACTTAGTTTGGTGCAATATAAAATTGCAACTGATTGATTGATTGCCTGAGGATTTTCAAAAGAAAACTAAGCATAATACTGTCAGATTGTGATGAACCCGTCAGGATTTGAAGCCTCTATCCTATTATTATAATCCTCACAAGCATCATAATCACATCATGATTCATCATGACATAAAATGATAGATGAACAAAAAAACGTAAACATAACCTCGTAGTTTTTATTTACTTTTTTGCTTTAAAGATCATTATTATAATGTATGTAAGTAGTTAACAGGATTAAGATCCGTTACCGATGTAATTCACATCACGACTGTATTACTTTTAGAGGTGGATAGAAAATAAAACTACTAACAATTTTGTATACGCGATGGGATGTTCGAACTGTTGCCGTGTGTGCAGCAGATAGTTTATAGATTATTAGGCATTCAATACGATTCTCACTAAATATCAAAACATGATGTAGGTAATCTAGAATTAAACATTTTAACGGGTTCTTACCGCGTTAAAGATTAAATAATAACCGCGTAACTCTCAAATACTGTATGATGTAGGTACGTCCCCATTTTTGGGGAGGCCTATGTCCAGCAGTGGACGTTTATCGGCTGATATGATGATGATGTAGGTACGTTGTGAAATTGATATCATTAGCATCCTTTTAAACTAATAGTCTACCTCAAACTGATCAACTTTTAATATAGGAGCATACTGATAGGCGCAATAAAAAATCTGCTGTTGCAAAGTCAGTACCCTGAAATGTTATTTTTGAATCCCACTATTTCAAAATTATGATAGAAAATTGCTTAAACTCAGTTTAAGTCACTTTCGAGTATGAATTAGGATGTGTGTGAAAAAGCGCTCCATAAAGGAATAGAATTGTGAGTTCTAAATGTATGCTTAATGTATGTAAGTATAGAGTATTAAGTATAATACAATTATATGTAAGTTCCTACTAACTAAACTAAACTAAACTAGCCTAAATTAACTGAAAATCCTACTAATCAACTAACTGAATACTTGTACACCTCGACGAGGTAGATTGTTGGAACCTAAACTAAGAAAAGAACTCTAATTGTACACAATCAAGCAAGGAATAAATAAAGTAAAGGAATAAATAAGTAGTAAACATAAATTGAATACGTACTCGGTGCATTTTCAACAAGTATAACTCTAGATCCGATAACTGTGTGCACACACAAACACATCCACAATATTGAATGCACTCTCATTTTCACTTTTCACTTGTCTGACATCATTCACTAAATTCATCACTTTTTTTTAAAGTTTTTATATTTATTTTAGTCACTTTTGTTTAACAACAATATTTATGAAATTAGCAATGTTATTTTAAGACCACATTAAATCTTAATTGTTTTTATTTTTAAATGCATTTTTGTTATAACAATAGTTTTTTAGTCAAAGTTATGACTAATATAAGTTAGTTACTTTTGATATTAGTCTAATTTAATTTTAGTACTTTTAATATTAGTCCAATTTAATATGAGTATTTTTAATATTAGTCCGTGTAATTGCATTCATTTTTATATAATTTTTCTATCGTTATAATTTATATAATTTTATGGTAATACTATAACTATAATGGTAACTATATAGGTCACATCAACCATAGCAGGTAACGTAATACGACTGAACAGTAGCATTGTCTGACATAAGCTTATATGTGAATGGAAAACTGTCGAAAGAATAGTGTGGATGCGACGAGAGAATGAAGGTTATTTCATGGTGGCGCTTAATAGCTATGGTGTTTATTTATTGAATGGGAGAGAAATATATTAAAATTAGTTGAGAATTAAACTGGGAAACAAAATAGAACTACATACTTTTACCTAATACCTACCTAATATGTACCTAATATTAAGTGTAATTCCGACACAATGAATATTGTTAATGGAAGTAAATAAATGAAATAAAATTTTAATAATTATACAAAATAAATCATAAATTCCATACTTATTTAAAATTCAATAGATGTACAGGTATAGTAGATTACACACCGAGAGGGCAGGAAAGTATGGAAGGTCTCAGATCTCATGTAATCTGAGGTAACAAACATGTAATCTGAGGCTTTCTTATTTACTGCCCGAGGTTAGTAGGTATACTATTTTTCTCCTCGACGGAGGTGGAGGGGAGAAATATATGTTTTTTATTTTGGTAATTTTGTTAGTGCTTTAACAAAACGTTTGTACGATCCCAGGTTGCAGGTCAAAAGTCTCGTCTCTCGAAAATAAGTAAGATGGAGTGGGTCTTTCTTAGTCCTACTCCGCACCACGCGGGCCTAGTGCTGATTGGTGGAAGCAAGTTTGTGGATAAATTGCTGCTAGATAAAAAAAAAAGCCATTTTCTACGAATAGACTGAAAATGAAGCTAAACGAATGAATGATGAAACGGCGTAAAGTTAAAAAAACCAGTTATACCTACACAAAAACGTAGGTATTTGTAAGATTTACATCAACCGACCCATACAGAAGAATACTTAATTGATTCGTTAGTCAGAATAGGGCAGAATTTGTATCTAATTTTTAACTAAACTAATAGATTAATAATAACGCATTGTGAGCCACAGTAAAGTTGTCTTTTTAAATGAATACATTGTTATTATTTTATCTCTGAAGGTATTAGACGGGTCGTAGCCCGAACCATAGAACGACTTGCATTATGGACACAGGTCCAACACGTAACAAGGCCTCTTAAAACACTTTTATCTAAATGCGTTGAGATGCACGAATCATGGTCTAGGTATCTCTGAATGCATTATGCAATATAAATATTAATAACATTTTTTACGTCTAAAATATAATAATCGTGTGTCATTCATAAAAACATACGAGGAATGTCCACACAATTCCAACTAGCAACTGATTACACCCGATAACTTCGGCACTCGGGCCATTGTCTCTCAAAAAAAGGATTTAACAGCAAAAACCTAATATATCCGACCATTGTGGAAACGTATGAGAATGGTACACTTGCTGTTTATTGTAACAAATACTTAGAAATAAGTCTAATTAAGTTGTACTAAGACAAGCCTAGAAAATGTACCTAAGGTTTCGATCGAATCGAATTCCCATTCGAATTGTCGAACGTATTTTCTTTGAAATTATTTTGACCTGAAGCATAAACATAATCGCATGTCATGTGGAAGGTAAAATAATGTAGTCTATTGCTACCACGGACTTGAAAGGATACTTACATACATACGGACCGAATATTGCATTAAAAAGATGTGAAGCATGCAAGGTAATACAATCTCGTTTGTTCTACAAGCGCCCTACACTCACACCGATGCACTAGCTCTAGGCGCAGGTCCTATAACCCACCTCTATGTACCGCGTGACAGCACGCACACAAAAGAAATGGGTGCTTCACTCATGATTAGACGAGATTACGTCTGGTTCTTCTTTTAAGTCTGTGATTGCTACTTGAACTTTATATAAAACTAGTGTTTACCCGCGACATCGTCCGCACAAAATTATATACCAGATTTTATGTCAGATCATAAACTATCAAACAAAAAAAGTTTCATTAAAATCGGTTCAGTAGTTTTTGCGTGATGCGCGAACAAACAAACAAACAAACACATAAATAAACAAACAAACACACAAATAAACAAACAAACAGACAAAAAAAAATTCTAAAAAAAGGTTGATTTCGAGTCAGGGATACCTAAAAACCATATCGTAATTTTTTTTGTGTAAATTTCTTCAATGTACAGACACACTTCAGTTACAGTTTTATAATAGTTTAGATTAGATTAGATGAGAACTCACTATACACAATCAAGCAAGGAGCAAAGCATAGTTCCAAGTCCTCTGTAAAAAAGGCTACTATAAAAGCGATGATTATATGAATGACCAAAATGTCTGGTCTTGAAAACATTACACTATGTAATTCAATATTGTGTTTGTAAGTGTACTTTGTAGATTTTGGTTTTAAAAAGATTGTGTTGTAGAGTTTCTGGTCGCATCTTCTCTATAACGGAACACCTTCTGACGCGGTGGTAGAGTCAAAAATGAAGTCAGGAAGCTATCCATGTGATTTTATTTTGAATAAATCATTTTGTGTTTGAGTTTGAGTTTGAATAGCATAAAGGCCTCCGCTCATTGCAGCGATTTTATCGAGCGATAATATCGCTGCGATTTTGCGGTAATTGTTTCTAGTACATTTAGTATGGGGACGCGCGCGATCCTACACACTGCCGCGATATTATCGCTGCGATTTTGCGATAATTGTTCTCAGTACATTTTGTATGGGGACGCGCTCGATCCCACACACTGCCGCGATATTATCGCAACTCTTTCGACTACATTCAGTGGTGGGGCGCATGCGTGACGCGAATCGCGGAATCGCTGCAGTGTGTAAGGTGTCGATAATATCGCTGCAATGTGCGGAGGCCTTAAATCTATGATGTCGATAGATGTCGATTGTGACAAAGTTCTGAGGAGGCCTAAATTTAAAAAAACAAAACACACCATGATTCTTCCGCATAGGTTTACAAATGACTATCGTCCGGTCGGTAGGCTTAAAAGGCGTGATGCGATTAAAAGTAAATTTTGATCTTTTTTTTCCTTTTAAAAAAACGTCTTATTTTGTTTTGTCTCTAGGTAACCTTGGTGCATCCGCAAATCATAGTGTCATCATCTCATGTAACTATTTCCTTGTAGGGACATTTTTTTATGATTGTTTAAATTGTTTAGTACCAATTTCGTAATTATTCATTTCAAACCCTATATTATGATTAATAATTGTTATACTTTTCTAGGGTACGGAATCAAAGTCCGATTTACATTATATCCACCACGGACTTGAAAGAAATACGGACCGAATAATGCACTAAAAAGATGTGAAGCATGCAAGGTAATACAATCTCGTTTGTTCTACAAGGGACCTACACTCACAAAGATGCACTAGCTCTAGGCGCAGGTCCTACAACCCGTCACCTTATGTACCGCAGTACCGCGTGACAGCACGTACACAAAAGAAATGTGCTTCACTCATGATTAGACGAGATTACGCCTGGTTCTTCTTTTAAGTCGGTGATATCCTAGCATCGAATTAATTTGCAGCGAAATAAGGAGCATCGACTGAAGTTAGTCAGAAAAAAAATCAGCTAAACTGATCGGACGATCAGTCTATCGATAGTACTGTTCTGTGAAACAATAGCTCGACTTGACGAACTCTTCTCTAGGGGGTGGTACCTATACCTAGGTCCACTTACTAAGAAACTCTAAAAGAATTGCAAATTTTCAGAAACTAGGTACTTTTCTTACAACCTATTTGAGTCGCGTTGTAGGTCTGCTATAGGGTAGTCGCATCGCGAGTCGATTGTTGGTTGCCCCCTCCCCGGCCTACAACGAAGCTCCAGTGGTGGCTCAAGATAGTGTTCTTTTCGAAAAACAATCCTTTAAGTCACCAAAATACATAAGTTACCGTACAACGTCAAGCACTCTTGCTACAAAAACTAGACATTGGCAAAATCATCACATACCCAAGATGGCAGCCATTTTTTACCTATTTCTTACAACCTTACTTTGATCGTCCCGATAGCACAATCTGTAGTGAACCTGCCTGCTGTGCCGAGGGTTGCGGGTTCGAATCCCGTAAGGGACAAATACCCGAGTCATGGATGTTTTCTAGTCATCGTAATACAAGTCCAGGCTAGTTTGTGGAACTTTAAATGTGACTAGATAAATTGTGTGACAGATCTTGGACATTTTCCAAGATATTTTATATTTTATATGTCCAACAAGCAATTAGACAAATGAACCTAGGTCAAGACTGTAAATAATGAATCACTTCGCTAAAAACTGTAATTAAACAACTGACTTGTACGATAGATTAGATCCGATGATCTCATATAAATCCATTAGTTAAGGGAAAAAATGGGTAAATAATAAATCTTTAGGACCCATTGTTTCGTGAGACCTTGAGTTTTGGCAAAACAATGGTTTTAGGTCTTAGGAAGTGACCCCTTGATGTCAGATCTACATTTAGTTAAGAGCTACTTCCTGATGTTAGATTAAGTGGTTTGTCCAAATATTGATGTGAGAAGCGACCAGGCGCGAATCCAGCGGCCGTAGTATGACACCTTGATATAGTGCCATCGTGCCTTCGCTCTCTTGCTATTTACGCGAGAACGAACGAGATAAAAGCCGTGACATAGCCGTAAACCGCGAAACATGCCACGGCTTCTGAAGCATGCTACGCGTGATACGGCTGTATCATGTCTTTTATCTCGTTCGAATAAATGTTCCTGTCTGTTTTTTTTGAGTGTCACGTGAAATGATCTGAACCTATTTTGAAGCTGTTATCTCAGTTCGAAAGGCAATATTTCAATTAGAGAATTCCAGGATAAAAGTACCAATGTTTATGAACAGCGAATAGTATAAAATCATTGAAATTCTGAGGCTAGTGTCACTAAAATGTACAAGGGACAGCCCTCCGCAGACTGAAACGGTGAACTCAGACCATCAAACTGAACAACCGACGATTTTTTTTTCTAGCGCAGCGATGACCAAATAAAATCGTTGTGAACCACGTTCACTATGGAGCCTACTCCAGGAAACGCGCAAAAATCAGCTGTTTCATACTAAACCGCTATACCAACCCGACTCCCATGACAGATGATATTTTTTAGGCTTCATAGTGAAAGTTGTTCAGTTTGATGGTCTGAGTTCACCATTTAAGTCAGTTAAGGCTGTCCCTCACACCCTGTATACAAACTTTATCTAATAATCGAAGGGAAATAAATCAAAAGTTGGAGGGTCGCATTCGCATACCAATGGTATCAATTTTCATGTTTAGTGCATAGTCATTAGCTTTTTGTGCAATATCTAACTCATTTCCGAATTCGAATCAACAGATTGGATTCCAAATTTTTTACCAAACAACTTTATGAAACCTCTAATAAGAAACATAATGGACAATACAGAAGGTCATACAAACGTACATGGGTATTATATCATACATTATATAGTCAACAATAAGTTTCGTATACAATGATTCAAGATTTCTGATATCAGATCACTATCTTGAGGAGATTGTGGTCTATGGGAAGGACTTAAGAGGATAGGCGGGCTGAAATGCTAATTTGAAGAATAGGTCACTATTCCGACTGTATACGTATTTATCAAATCTGCCCCACCCATACACCCCGCCGACTAGAGTGCGAAAGAGACAACTGCAGCTCGGACCGATTTTATATACAAAAAATCTACGAAATCAGCATTTCGTATTCCCCTGTTTTCTCTTCCAAAACTAAACCTATTTTAATAATTCTTTCAAAAATAATATGAGAAAGACTTTGGCTATGTCCGTACCTTTTGCTTTTTTGTAACGACTACTACCACCACTTGTAGTAGGTACCTAAAGTCACCTGTCAAGCTACCAGTCCAATGTTATCATGAATTGTCATTGTAAAAATTATATATCGTATTTATTAAATGGGGCCCTGGAGTACAATCCTCTGTGCCTGGAGTGCGATTTTTGAATCTCATTCGGTGAGCTCAGCAGTGCTCAGCAGTTGAAAATGTCAAAATTAGTATGGAGATACGCATCTTTCTACTGCTAACTTGACTTTCAAAAATCATACTTCAGGAGTGCGATTTTTGAAAGTCAAGTTAGCAGTAGAAAGATGCGTATCTCCATACTAATTTTAACATTTTCAACTGCTGAGCTCACCGAATGAGATTCAAAAATCGCACTCCTGAGCTCTGCAGTAGGATGTATATAGGCTTATGATGATGGTGATCATCATCATCATCATCAGCCTATCATCGTCCACTGCTGGACATAGGCCTCTCCCAAGGCGCGCCACAAAACTCTGTCCTCGGCCTTCCTCATCCAGTCGCTCCCCGCTACTTTTTTTAGGTCGTCTGTCCAGCGGGCAGCAGGGCGTCTGATGGTGATGCTAGGCTTGTATACGCTTACTACATCTTGTAACTTATACCACACGTTTAATCTCATAAGTAGTAAATTGCAAACGGTAGGTTCGGGCTAAATTGTTTAGACCTTCCATTATGTGCTTATAATTTAGTAAAACCTTTAGACTTCGGCTCGTAGGCGGTCCGGTCGATTATAGATGGGTTTTCTAAGAAGTTATCATTTTTTTGTTCATTCAAATCTCAAATTCTGACCGTTTAACTTATTATTATACTTGCGGAACATAGAGTATTAGATACGACGTCATAATGTATCTAGCTACGAATAAGAATAACTTCAGAAGAGTAACTCTAAACAAAATCGAAATAATTTTTGGCACCCAATGAAAAATGACAATTTGTATGAGTTTTGGCGGCTAGGTACCGTTTTTAAGGCCTCCGCTCATTGCAGCGATATTATCGCTGCGATTATGCGATAATTGTTCTCAGTACATTTTGTATGGGGACGCGCTCGATCCTTCACACCGCCGCGATATAATCGAGCGATAATATCGCTGCGATTTTGCGATAATTGTTCTCAGTTCATTTTGTATGGGGACGCGCTCGATCCCACACACTGCCGCGATATTATCGCAACCTGACGCAATCTCTTTGTACTACATTCAGTGACGGGCGCATGGGTGACGCGAATCGCGGAATCGCTGCAGTGTGTAAGGTGTCGCGATATCGCTGTCGATTATATCGCTCGATAATATCGCTCGATAATATCGCTGCAATGTGCGGAAGCCTAGAACAAATTTAGAACACGGTACACTTTTTTTGGTGCCACTTTTTGAGCTTCATTTACACTTCTATACATTCTTATTCGTAGGTATCTAGTCATAGTTAGTGACGCCCGCAAATTAGTACTAGATGACTAAATTGCTTCATGAATAACTTTAGATAGAGAAAACCAATTGCGATTAAATAAAACGAAAATTGAATCCAAACTAAGCCCTTTTGCCTTTGTGAAACCTCACCCTTATCGGTTCAGGAGTTTTTAAATGAGGCGTGCAGGAACAAAATGACAGAAATTTTAATAAATAGGCGTCAAACTTATAACACCCCTCTTTTTGCGTCGGGGGTTAAAAGTGGTCCTAAGTATCCCAAAATTATTGTTTGTTCCATTCCCATAGATAGAAAACGTCAATGGCAGCTCGACTCAAATGTATGGGACAGCTGATTTCTTTTTCGCGATTGCAATAACTGTCCCATAATGAAAGTTGTTCAGTTTGATGGCCCCAAATGATGATGGCTGAAGCAGCCCCAAAAGTATGTAAAAATATCGAAGTAAGCATATGCTCACGACTATATTCCCCGAGGGGGTATTCAGAGATATTCTGAAACCTCAGAGCATGCACGTTTCACCAGTAGTACCAAAAACTCTGTCCT
Organism: Agonopterix heracliana; assembly: GCA_963693445.1. Lineage (NCBI taxonomy): Eukaryota > Metazoa > Arthropoda > Insecta > Lepidoptera > Depressariidae > Agonopterix > Agonopterix heracliana. The sequence continues at coordinate 4,344,018 of OY856334.1, forward strand.
GTGTGACAGGGGGTGAGCCCGTCGCCACTTATAATGGACAGTGGGTACAATACATGCCTCGAAATTGAAGCATGCAGGTTTCCTCACGATGTTTTTCTTCATCGAAAAGCCAGTGGTGTTACAAATCGTACATAAATTCCGAAAAATTCATCGGTACGAGTCGAAAAATATCGAAGTTCACACCCTTTATACAGGGTGAAATTGAAAAACTTCAACAAACTTTTAGAAAGTCCGTCGAATGATTTTGATTTCATGTCCCTGTACAGGGTGTAACAAAACACTCTAGTAATACTTAAGGGCGTGCTTCAGCCCATGAAACTGATCAACTTTCACTATGGAGCAAACTTCGAAATCTAAAAAAAAAAAACAGCTGTCCCATACATTTCAGTCGAGTCGGTACAGCATTTTTGTATGGGATTGCTAACTTTTTTTTTGCTGTTTCGAAGTCCTTAGTGAAAGTTGTTCAGTTTCATGGGCTGAAGCACCCCCTTAAGTATTACTAGGTGTTTTGTTACACCCTGTATAAGGGAAAACTATTGTGAGCATAACAGCACCCATCCTTTTACCACAGTCGGTTAACAAAAAGCTGCGACAGTCATTATCACTAGTTTTAGTGAACAGCCTTCGCTGTGACCATCACGCGTGGCTGCTAGCCTGTGCGACTATGACATAATTTAGTTGCTAAACAAATTGGTTCCTTATGTTTCTGTGACGTTGGTTTATTTTGGGAAAAACCTAATTAGTTTTGGGTAGATTTCAGTATCGTACCGTATAATTTTTTATTATTACTAGTGTTTACCCGCGACTTCGTCCGCACATATTATATACCAGATTTTAAGTCAGATCATAAGCTATCAAACAAAAAAAGTTTCATCTAAATCGGTTCTGTAGTTTTTGAGTGATGCGCGAACAAAATGTCTAACGATATTCAGATTTTGTGTTCATCTACTATCTTGCATAACAGTACATTTAAATCAAACAAAAATAACAACCAAAATTTTTTTTATCACACGCCAAAATAACAGGGAAACTTGCAAAAAATCGTCAACCTCGCCTCTTTGTCCGAAGCTACGTACCGCGTTATAATTGTTAAATAAAACAAAAGGTGTTGTTAACATTAAAACAATATGTCAGTCCGTCTGTCCGCGAGGGGCGTGACCTCAACAGATTGTCAAATTTTATTTTCACCTCACAAGCTCGGAAAGATTCTGTTTATCATTCGAAATCTGAGTGCAAAAGTGCATTTTATCCGCTAGCGTGGAAAGAGTTTTTGAAATTCGAATCTGTCTATTTAATACTTTTCTATACCGCCAATCCACTGAAAATGCTTAATAACTATTTCATGTCACTGGCCAGCACGAAAAAAAAACTTTTTGAAATGTTCTTTTTAGCAATTCACTTTTTTTCCTCGCTGTTGTGAGGTGAAAAGTTGTGTGTTTCGCTCGGCTGCAAAGCGAATAGCTTGCTCAGGTTTCTATTCTATTCTATATTTTAAAAAATGGCTGCCATCTTGGGTATGTGATGATTTTGCCAATGTCGAGTTTTTATAGCAAAAGTGCTTGACGTTGTACGGTTATATTGATATTTTGGTGACTTCAAGGGTTGTTCTTATAAAAGAACAATATCCTGAGCCACCACACTGGAGTTCCACTGTGGACCGGGGATAGGGCAACCGACACGACCACCCAATAGCAGAGCCACAGAGCAACTCTGCTCAGGTTTCAATACAAGTACTCGCGCCAAAAAGCAACTTTGCAGCCTAGCATAACAAATAACTATTTCACCACCTGTTTTATCTTGCTTCTTATCGTGTGGGCAGCAAGCCCAGGAGTGCCATTTTTGAAACTCATTCGGTGAGCTCAGCAGTTGAAAATGTCAAAATAACTGTGGAGATATGCATCTTTCTACTGCTGATTTAACTTAAAAAATAGCACGCTTGAAGTATGATTTTTGAAAGTCAAATCAGCAGTAGAAAGATGCGTAATCCATCGTAATTTTGTCATTCTCAACTGCTGAGCTCACCGAATGAGATTCATAAATAGCACTCCTGGTCAGCGTTTTTTCAGACCGTCTAACGGCATCTGACGTGGTTTTTATGTAACGACTACTACCACCAGAGATAGGAGCCGGGACCAACGGCTTAGTGGGTTCACACACGATGACGCACTGACGGAGCAGCAAACGTCAGTCCGTCATTTGTGAAGCAAGGAGTTGTATGAAACCGCACGTAGAAGCACACACGGTGACGCATTGACGCACCGGTTGTGGTTCTATGGACTGACATCTGCCACTCCGTCAGTGCGTCATCGTGTGTGAACGTACTTAGTGGGATCACACACGATGACGCACTGACGGAGCGGCAGACGTCAGTCCGTCATTTGTGAAGCAAGGAGTTGTAAGAAACTTCACGTAGGAGTCACGTTGCAGGGTTTGCCCCGAACACTTGTCTCTCGCGTGGTGTTCGCGCGGTTCTCGTTTCAGCCTGCTACGAGGCTCTACAATCCTTCTCAGTTGTTCTTACTCAAAAACAATCCTCGAGATTGGATAGACACTATCAAACCACTTGACATTGGCGGAAATGCGGTGCTAACGCACAAGCAAGAAATCCATTAATTATAAATAAATAAAAAAAAAACTCACGTAGAACACACGGTGACTCCCACCGTGTGTGCTTCTACGTGCGGCTTCATACAACTCCTTGCTTCACAAATGACGGACTGACATCTGCCGCTCCGTCAATGCGTCATCGTGTGTGAAAGCGCTAAAGTGTCATCCGATGCACAGAATCATCTTTCTTTTCAGACAATCAGGTGATTCAATCAGTGCCTTCAATGTCCTAACCAACTGGGGAAAACGCGCAAAGTGACATATCACTAGGTGTCCCCCGTGGGAATCGAACCCACGACCTCCGTGTCACGAGCCCAATGCAAGCGCTGCATACAAACTTTGTATGATCATAATAAAGTAAAGTCAATAAAAGAATAGTGACAGAGCTTTCTCTTTTTTTTCTTTATACTTACAACTGATTTATATTAAAATAATTAGATTGAAACAATAATTTCATTATTTTGATAATTAAAATTTAAAGATTTTTACACATTTTAAGTTTTGAGGCAAAAATTATTTGTTATCATTTCAGCAATGAAAGAAAGCGCTAATAGTTTGGTCAATGAATGCTCAAAAAAGGATGTGGATAGAAAAGTCGAAAGCAGAAAATTTGACTTTGGAACTTTGTTTGGACTAGTTAGGAGATAAACATACTAAAAGTCCTTACCCCTCCGAGGTGCGCTCGAGGGGGGGAGGGCAAAGAAGGTCCAGTTTTTTTAGTTTTTTGCTTACATCTCCAAAACGGTGCGTCGTACGAAATTTTGTTGTACTACATAATGGAAATTAATAAAATTCTCTACAACTTTGGCTCTTACACTTTTTATCTATCTCGATTCAATATGTAGTACAACCTTCTTTGCCCTCCCCCCCCCCCCCCCTCGAGCGCACCTCGCAGGGGTAAGGACTTTTAGTATACATGTTTATCTCCTAACTAGTCTAAACAAAGTTCCTAAGTCAAATTTTCTGCTTTCGACTTTTCCATCCACAATTATTCATTGCCTAAGCTATAACGTCGTGCTCATGGCTACCTACATTTTAAGAATCGTGTTTTGGTAGTACGTAGGGTGAGTGGCCCCCTGCGGTGGGTTGAGATCGAGTTTAGTAAATATTAAATTTTACAATGAAATTATTTAATATTTTGAAAAAATTACCTATGTTGAAACCATGATAATTCGATTCTGCTCTCGATTCTAAACAAACTACTTTTTAGTTTTGCGTTAATTCATTAACACGTTGTATATGTAAAGTTACAGTAGAAAGATTGAATTAAATACATAGTTTTACTTCGAGGATGAGTCGAGGAATTTTTTGACTGAGATTGAGGTGAGAATTCGAGGAAACGTCTAAGAATACGAGTCTACCTCAGGTTCAAACCTTTTTTTGCCGTCGAAGAACATGCAATATGTTTAAAAATACATGAATAATACAGTTTCCTAAAACAAGCACTCGAAACAAAGTGCAGTTAAAGTTGACTAATTGTCCGTTAAACAAAAAGTTCCGTATTTTAATTAATTAAAAGATAAATTAATTGTACATTGTCTCCTGGAGTGCGATTTTTGAAACTCATTTGGTGAGCTCAGCATTTGAAAATGACAAAATTACTATGGAAATATGCATCTTTCTACTGCTGATTTGACTTTCAAAAATCATACTTCAGGAGTACAATTTTTGAATGTCAAATCAGCAGTAGAAAGATGCGTATCACCATAGTAATTTTGACATTTTCAACTGCTGAGCTCACCGAATGAGATTCAAAAATCGCACTCCAGGACTATGTTTCACTAAATGCGCGAAGGTTAGCAAATATCTTTATCAAAATTATATTATAGCCGGACCGGATGAATAAAATGCCTTTTTAGGGTTCCGGGCACCAAAGGGCGCAAACGGGACTCTATTACTAAGCCTACGTTGTCCATCCGTCCTAACCATAAGAGGTCAATGGTCCTAACTCTAAAGGGCGGTATCTTTTGAACTGCAATAGATAGACACTCCGTTGCAGAAACGCAAAGCAGCACGTTAAAGTTAATCCTCCATTATATCTCTTGCTGTCACTTTCTGTCTTGTTGACGTAGTAAAAGCTACCAAGAGATTCAATGAGCGTTTCTGCAACTGAGTGTAAGAGTGGAAATTTTCGCAGAATGATTGTGTTATTATTTTGGATTTTCTAATAAATAATAAAAAACAAAAATTTAAAAATTTTGCCATGTTGCCAAACCAGAAACAATGTCTTTTCGAGGTTTTTTTTTCTTTGCTTATCGTAAAAACGGCATCATAAAAGCATGAAACTTGCTGTGATTATAAAGCATACTCTAATCTAAACTAAATCAATAAATAATACAGACCGGTCAAGTGTGTGTCGCTCTAAAAAAAAAACGGAGAATTTTGTATTGTTTATGCAGGATGTTAGGGTAAACAATTGCATTACTTTAAGGAGTGATTGTACCCATGATACTTTACAACTTTTCCTAAGAAAACTATAGGAAATTCGCAAACTTTGGACTTTCCATACTAAATGCAATCAATAGATCGAACATTTGTATGAAAAGTCGAATTTTTATCTTCTGTATTTCGTACACGTTTCTAGGGAAAGTTGTTTAGTATCATGGGTTAAAGTAATGCAGCTGTTTTCCCTATAACACTCTGGATGTTGGTAAGAACACTAGGTCCGCGAGTTCGACTCAAACTTGGCCGGTTTTATTTCAATTATTATGGGATTAAACAAGAAATTAACACTCACCTTCATAAGACACCAATCCCGGCTCTCTCCCATATCCAGGACTTTCAACACTTCCACCACCATAACCTGGCCTTTCCCCAGGTCTGTCCCCTCCATATCCAGGTCTCTCACTACCGTAGTCACCAATAGTCACAGGTCTAGACGTCACTACGTCTCCGTTAGGTCTGACTATGTAACTTGGCGCGTTGACAGGTTTGTCCAATTCGTATTCATACACCGGTCTTACATCTGGCCTGTAGCCATCTGTTTCATTAGGATTATCCGGTTTCTGATATCCAGAATCACTGGGTTTGTTATATCCAGAATCAGCGGGTTTGTTATATCCAGAATCAACGGGTTTATTATATCCAGAATCACCAGGTGTGTTATATCCAGAATCAATGGGTTTCTGATATCCAGATTCACTAGGTTTCTGATATCCGGAATCACTAGGTTTGTTATATCCAGTGTTAATTGGTTTTTGGTAACCATTGTCAGGTTTATAACCAGTATCAATTGGTTTTTGATATCCACTGTTCCCAGGTTTCTCATAACCAGTGTTTTCAGGTTTCTGATAACCAGTGCTACCAGGTTTTTGGCCATAACCATTGTTCTTATAATCTGTTTGACCGTAGCCTTGAGATTCTTGATTTCCATAACCCAAATCACCATCAGGTCTATTATCATCGTATAATGGTTTGTTATTATAAGATGGTCTATTGCCATAAGGCCTATCATCATAAGCAGGTCTATTATCGCCGTATGAAGGTCTATTATTGCTTGGTCGGTTCTCGTAAGGGCGATTATTTAACGGCAGATTGGCTCCATAAGCTGGGCGATCATTTGTAGGCTTATTTCCATATGGACGATTATCGTTCAAAGGTCGGTTATCCCCATAAGAGGGACGGTTGTCCTCGTATGAGGGTCGGTTATCCCCATAAGTGGGTCTATTGTCACTCAAAGGTCGGTTATCCCCATAGGCGGGTCTATTGTCACTCAAAGGTCGGTTATCCCCATAAGAGGGTCTATTGTCACTCAAAGGTCGGTTATCCCCGTAGGTGGGTCTATTGTCACTTAACGGACGATTATCCCCGTATGAAGGTCTGTCATTTCCGTATAAAGGACGATCGTCCAAAGGTCTATTACCGTAGCCTCCATCAGAACTACCATGAGATTGACTTCCACCGTAAGCTGATTGCTGACTGTCTTGGAAACCATAGCTTTGAGTGGTTTGAGGTCGATTGCTACTACCATATGACGATTGGGTGCTGCTATAATCGCTTTGACTGCCGTATGTGCTTTGAGAACTTCCGTATCCTTGCGTAGTTCCATACACACTCTGATTACTTCCATAAGACCCATGATTTCCATAAGCAGGTTTTTGATAAGTATCCTGAGGTTTTTGAGACCCATAACCACCAAATGACTGATCAAATTGTTGACTGGATTGACTACCGTAACCTGAAACTGGGTTTTCATACGGTTTTTGAGGTCTTGGTCTATAACCATGGTCATCATTTTGTGGAGTGACATTCCCAGAGCCGTAGTAATGGGAATGACTGTTCTGTGATTGCATATAAGCATTTTGGCTTGAATATGTACCGTAACCATAAGTTCCTGAACCATATCCATATTGTTGACCATAGCTGCCTTGGTTTTGTCCATATTCTGGTCTATCATTCACTGGTCTACTTGGCTTGTATGGTCTTGGAGGATCGTAAATTTCTAGGTAAATAGAATTGTCTTGATATTGATTTTGACCGTAATTACTCGCGTATTGGCCATGATAATCGTAGTTGGGTTTTTCATGGGGTCTGTATGGGTAATCGTTTGGTCTATTTGGTTTATAAGGTCGATCTGGCCCTATTGGTCCATCATTTTGACCGTATGGGTCAGGTTTGGTTGGATAGTCCTGTACTGGTTTAGAAGGTTTATTCCCATATCCTGAATCTTCTAAAGGTCTTGTTGGTTTTCTGTTAGGCCTGGTAATGTAGGTGAACTGAGGTTTTTCTTCTGGTACATAAGGGGGTAGATCATTGGGCCTATTTGGTTTAGAGCCATAAATATCTGGGATATTATCAGAAAGGTGAGGAGGATAATTTGGATCTGGTCTCCAAGATGCTGGGCGTTGAGGTGGTCTCCCATATTGATCTTGAAACTGCAGTACATCGTAAGGATCTGGCTTTTTGATAGGTCTTTCTGGTTTATACGGAATATCGTGAGGTTTATGAGCTCCATAACTTGGAGGACTATCATAACTCGGTTTTTGACTCAAATAATCATCAGGTCTATCATCCAAATAATTGTTAGTCGGTCTGATTGGTCTGTAAGGAGAATATGGTCTATCACTTGTTTCGTAAGGTCTCAAATCGAGTGGATAGTCTGAAGGGCGTTTAGGCTCGTCGACATCTGGGCGAAAGACCGGGCGGTGAGTTGGGCCATCTCCAGGGTCATCGTTCTGAGGCTGGAGGGGTGTTGGAGGTGATTGTTCGCATTGGAAACGTCTGACGTAGACATCGTAGTCGGGATGACGGGTTAGTATACTCTTCTCTTTCAGCTCCTTCTCGCCAATGTTGCTTAAGTCGCATGTTGCGTTGCCTTTTGCGCCGACACTGGAAAAAAAGATATACAAATTAGGACAACAATATCAAAATAAAATTGTTTAAGAAGTCTTTCACTTAAGAACTTTTTCACTTTCCTAAAGTGAATTCTTTCACCTTCCTATAGTTAATTAGGGTGAGATCAGCATCATTGGGCCATATTTTACCACGTGGGCCCAGAGCCCAATGGTGGAGGCAAGCTAAGTGGTCAACTTGCTGTAAGAGTGTACCATAAGCAGGGTAGTACTTATCACCGATTAAAAATTACGTGGGTAGATAGAACCTAAAGTTATAGTAAGTACTAAGTCCTGTAAGTTTGTACACATCAGGGATGTTTGTGATGACATGACAATGACATCATGACATAACAAAGCGTGTTTTTATGTCAAAAAATTATTATTAAATTATTATTTGTATTTAAGTCAAAGTAATTAGAATACCGATTGAATGACTAACAGAAATAAACATTATTTAAATTAAAGCCAGCAAGCAATAAAACTTTCATCTTTGTACTACAAAAATAAATGATTCACTAATTACAATCAAACAACGATAGTGCTAACGCCATCTGTTGGCTAGATCCCGTAGTTACTCACCCATAGTCGAATGTCTGACACTGTTTGTCGTGTTTGCAAATCTGCTCGCACTCGCGCGTTGTTAGTTCAGACACATTCCGGTAGATGGCGCCGCTTGGTAGCTGCTCACCTATCGATACGCGTTCGAAACAATCTGGAATGGAAGAAAATAAGTTTTTATAATATTTAGCTCAGTCGGTAGTGAAACTGCCTGCTGAGCCAAGGGTCGTGGGTTAGAATCAATTATAGGCAAAATTAAGAAAACCAAGGTCGAAGACGTTGGTAAAGTGAATCACAAAGTTGAAGTGGAGATGAGCAAAGTTGCGAAAACAGAAGGTAACTAAGACGGCCGAGCGAAATAATAATACTGGGGTCCTCGCACACTGCACTCGATTGACCTGTCGCAGCCGCTGAGCTACCCCACTATAATATTATTTCGCTATGGTATCGACTCCGACAAATCCGAACTAGGCTTCAGTTTCTAAAAACTCATTGCTACGATTCTTAATCCTGGTTAGATGGACTCGAACCGCCACCCCACCACGGAAGGTTATGCTACTAATCACTAGACCAATAAGTATTTCTTTAGGCACTTTTGACTGATGACGGTAAAAGCATCATATTCACCTAAACAAGTTTAAGCCCTAGAATAATAGATACTTTTTGGTGTAAGCCGAACTTAAACTTCTGTTTATACAAATGCCATATTCTTAAAAAGTTTTTCGAGATCCATAAGTGAATCGACCTTTTAAATAAGATTGCAAATACGTTATTAATATTTGGGCATCTTAATAATTTTTTTACGTAAACAAAACAATACGCAATAAAAATACCGTCCTGTTGTAATGAGAAAAAAGACGAGCATTTTTTGTTTTATCAATCAATCAATCAATCATTTATTTATTTCAAGTAACATGACTCATAAATTTTGTTAGTACATACTTAACCTAATGTTAGCATAACCACATACATTATACAATTATATATTATGTTCCAATTAATTTAATTAGTAGTTTAATTTCAATTTATAACCGAATTAAAACGATTTGATGATGTCTTGAAACTTCTTTATTTACCTATTACCTACTTAAAATAAATATTTTCCCTAGTCGAACATCGTCGATGGAGAGCTCGAAGTTGTCCATTTCCTTCTTTAAAACATCACACCATCTGAGTTTTGGCCTGCTTACGCCACGTTGACCAGGTATGGTAGGTCCATAGCTTTTTAGCCTATTACAGGGTGAAATTGATATCATTAATAGCATCCTTTAAAACTAAGAGTCTACCAATCAAACTGAACAACTTTTACTATGGGAGCAAACCAATCGAAGCAACAACAAAAAATCTGCTGTCCCATACTAAACTGCACCCGCCGTTGCTGCCTACGTAACTCCATCTGAGACAGCTGATTTTATTTTGCTCCGATCGGTCCATAGTAAAAGTTGTTCAGTTTGATGGGTAGACTCTTAGTTTAAAAGGATGCTAATGATATCAATTTCACCCTGTATACTCAGGTGGTCTTCTTTTTACATGACCAAACCATCTAAGTCGATTTTCTTGAATTTTATCAGCTACGTCGCGGAGTCCGAGACATCCTTGCACAAACTCGTTGCGTATTCTGTCGTATCTCGTAACCCCGCACATCCAGCGTAACATGTTCATCTCAGCGACTTGAATGGTCTGGACTTGCCGTTTCGTAGTTGCCCATGTCTCACTACCGTAGGTTAAACAGTAAGGGTAAACAAGGCCTTTCATTCTTATGGGCATTTTTCTATCGCAGGAGTGCGATTTTGGAATCTCATTCGGTGAACTCAGCAGTTGGAAAAGTACAAATTACTATGGAGATACTCATCCGTCTACTGCTGATTTGACTTTGAAAAATAACACTCCTGGATTGGGATTTTTGGGAGTCAAATCAGCAGTAGAAAGATGCGTATGTCCATAGTAATTTTGACATTTTCAACTGCTGAGCTCACCGAATGAGATTCAAAAATCGCTCTCCAGGTCCGATCCATCGATAAACCCCCGTTTGGACAGGTTCTCCTTACTCCGGCCGACTTGACTTCGGAGCCTATTAAAGGACTTCCAAATAGGCCTGGGCAGTTCATATTCTGGGGAAGGCTTTCCGACAAACGGGTCGGATAGCGTGCTCTTTTCTCACCAGAGATCACATCTAGCTCGAGGACCCTCGACGATATCTTGTGTAGTGTCGACACACTTCAGAAAGTTTTTGCTGCTCTTGAGCCTTAGGAGCACTGTGGTTTGTCTGAACATAGGATGCCATGGATCACCCTCGAGTTGTTGATTATGATGAGCCTATGCTGATCCAAGGGTTGCGGGTTTGAATCCCGCAAGTGACAATTATTTGTTTGATGATGTTGCCGAGTCGTGATGTTTGTTATCTGTCTAATATTGTATTCTATATTGTTGTCGTTGTAGACCAGCACGCCAAACCCGAGAAAAAGATTAAAATACAGACGTGGCTCAGTCTTAGTTACTTTGCGTATGCGAAAGCGAGCGCGGGTGACGGTTTTCTCATTTTGTCGCTTTGGTAGGTAGGTACTCTACGCAAAACCAATATACCTAAACTTGCCGCGCGTAGGGTGAATAACGTATAAATAACGCCGCGCGGGGCGCGGCCGCTTTTTGGTTTTGTGTAGCTTGATGTAACGCCGTGTGTAGGTACTTACCTAGTACCTACATGAATAGAAAATACCTATCTAAATATGAATAGGTAATTGATAGACAGTTTCTTTTTTGTATGGTTGACAGGTTTTTAGAAAGCGTCTTTCATCTACAGGGTGTTAGGGTAAACAGTTGCATTACTTTAAGGGGTGATTGTACCCATGATACTGAACAACTTTCTCTAAGAAAACCAGAGGATATTCGCAATTTTTTTTTTTGGATTTTCCATATTAACTAAATGCTGATCGAATCATCATCATCATCAGCCCGGTAAACCCCACTGCTGGGTATAGGCCTCTTCATTTCCAAGCCAACTAGAACGGTCCCCCGCTAGTTGCAACTGTTCAAACTATTAACTATTCTTATGCAAAGACCCTGTAAGTACCTACCTACTTATAAGTAGGTAAGTACTTAGTATAAAGTAACTATCATGGATTTATTTATTTTATTTTATTTATTTATTTATTTTATGTATTTATTTATTTGGGTTACCAACAGATGAATCACATTACAAACTCAAGAGACTACATAAAATTAGGCAAACATTGTGTTCATCTACTTAAAGGCTACCACAGCTAACATAAAACACAAGGGCAAGTTACAATACAATTATAGGGAACACACAAATTACAAATTACGGTAAGTAAAATGAAAGATTGTAAAATTTGTCTCGGGCGGGACTTGAACCCACGCTCTACTGCCACTGCCAGTAGATGGCGCGCACGTCCCCTTAAGACGTAACAGATTGAAAATTTCGTTCTCTGGGTTGTGGGCTCGGTGGTGTAATTGGTTAGCACGTTTCCCCGGTTTGGAAGAGCGTGGGTTCAAGTCCCGCCCGAGACAAATTTTTCAATCTTTAATTTGATTCGAAATAGCACAACATGGCTGTAACATGTTTATAATCAATAATATAATATTACGGTAAGTATTTGGTAAATTACTGAATGAAAAACTCTTACCTTCGATTGAAGTTCCCAGTTGAGAATCTATTGATAGAGTTTGCACTCCAGCAGCAAGCAGAACCGGGCACAAAACTAGTATACACAGCATTTTTACTAACAAACCGACTAACATACTTTTACACTCAACTATTTTCAGACATTCTTCAAAAATGATAATCAACAAATATTACGATTCGCGCCAATTAAAAAAAGTCCGAACTTTTTTCAAACAAAAGACAAACGCAACCGTTTCGAAATTCAAATATTCAACGCGCGCTACATTTTCGCGTTCGGATACGCGCTTCAATCAAAAGTTTAAAATCAACTCTTTAATTTTAAAAGGCAACAATTTTTCGCAGACGACCAACCACATTTGATTTTGCGAAAATTGTGGCGCAAATCTTTGGGTGTGTCCGACTAACGACGTCGCGGTCCGACGGGCAGAGCTCACTTCCTTCGTCTCATGTGAACCTTAAAGTTGGCTAATCGAAGCGACAGGTAGACAGAGGGTCCTGTAGAAAAATAAATATTTTCATTCTTTACAAATGTGCTTCAATATTAGTTCAATATGCTAAAAGTGCGCCTTGTTACAAATGCATGAAAGACACTGGTAGTTGTAGCAATGTTTCTGCCCACACCGAAAGGGATTATGGTCGTGAGTTTATGTATACATAGTACAGATTTCCTTAGGAAACACATGGGAAATCGGTGTTAGTAATAAGACCGCCATTTGAAACATTTTTGTTTGCTTTTCGGTGGGTAAGTAAAGATTATTGCGTTGTAGAAAAAACGTCAAAATCACGCATAACCTGGCAACACCACCATACTAAAATTTTAGTTCCACCTGTCACCACGATCATGACTTTTTTGCCAAGCTATAAGTAGCATGGATTAAATATTCTTGGTAAATATTCTTAGGTAGGAAAAGCCCGACCAGAAATATAAAAACCTCGCCATGTTGCGGAAAATCATTGGAACTAATTTTTGTACTTGGAACACAAACATTAAAGGTGACAGTCGATTGCAGCGCCCCCAAACCAGGTTTTTTATATTCCTGATCAGGCTTTAAGTACCTAGTTACTTGAGTATTTATTAAGATATCTAAATTAAGAAATAAAAATCTGAAGTCTGGAATTTCAATCAATCAAACTTAATTTTACACCAAAAATATCGAGAGAAGAGAGGCACAAAATAAGGTTTTACAGTTTTAAAGCATATTTTCATCAAAATTGGTTCAGTCGTTTCAGGCCATAATCAATATCAGCTAATAGTAACTACCTAGTAACAAAAATATCTAAATACTTAAGTACCTAACTACTATAAGTAAAATAGTTAGTTTATTATTGTTTTACAACATAAATAGGAATAGGGATCCGCAATGAAATAAAAGAACCCATTTGAACTCATTCATCAAATACGGAACAATTGTTGCCACAAAAATTATGAGTTACGAGCTACAACAAAGTAATTTGTATTATTTTGTGACTACTGTAAGCTAGAACTTGGGATGGGCATCGCAAGGGGGGAGCTAGGCCCACTCCAGAACCCTTAGTGTATCTGTCCTACCAATGAACAGGTAAAAAAAAAGATGGGTAGGTTAGGTATTGTCAAGAACATTGTATACTTATTCATTCAATTCAAGTATTTAAAATGCTTATTTTATGAAAAGATATATCTTTTTAGGCACCTACCTAAATATCTAAATAACGTAACTTACTTAATGTCCACTTCAAGAATTCTATAATCTCCCTATGTTACTTCTTTTCGTAGTCTAACATTTGTATTCGTTAGCATTATAATTTCAGATTTTCACGTCTCGTCAAAAGTTTATAGACCTTTCCGTACTTCTCGGTAGTTAAGTGTTGGTACCTAACTACATGTTTTAACTTTTTATTGGAAACTCATGAGATCGCTATCAGATGATTGCGTGGTATCATAAAATTGTATTTTTTGAAGTTAGATCATTGTTTTGAACTTTTAAGTGTTATTGTTTTATTGTGGCTGAATTAATTTAGTCAGGTTTTAGAAAATACGGTGTGGAATATATATTATGCCCGCTTTTCCTGAAAATTTCTTATTAGTCATGTTGCATTTGTAACAATTGTATATAATCCATTCCAAATAGCAACTACAAATTTATTTTGCATTACAAAAACAGAGATTTGAAACACCTAAGTAGGGTAGACCCGGGTTAATAGTAACAGTTTTTACTTCTACCTCGATTGCGGGGAAACTATTCATATCTAAGAAACGTTACATACACATTATGAAAGGCAGTTTCTTAACGTACTGGATTTTTCATTTAAAGTGTTCTGAAGTCTTATAGAACCTTTCGTAATTCGTTCTTGATGTGAGCAGTGACCAGTGTTACAATTAACCCTTACCCCGGGTCATTTGTAACAGTTTTTTAAATCTAAATAAAACCCAAAATAATCAATAAATCGGTCTTATTTATTTACCATCAAGTAACTTACCTCTTCTTTATTAGTAATATTTTTATCGCTTTAGAATATTATCAACAGTTTTTATAAAATTTAACGGAAAAATAACTTAGCGTTTTATTGCTTTAAAGTAAAAAATGTAAATAATTGCTATATATTATTAATTACTTTAGTTAACTATATATAATAGCATTTTAATAAACTAAAAACTTAACTCTCGCATATTTTAATCAACCATAAAGGTTTTCATACAAACGAAGCTGTTACAATTAACCAAATGTTACTATTATACCTGGCCACGTGGATTTATTTACGTTTAAAGTGCAATCAAAAATCATATAATTCTGTCAAAATCACGACTGCGATTTCGTTGTGTACTATTTAAATTAGAAGTTAAATTAGAAAGCAAGCCTACCCAATAATATTCCACCTAACATACTATAAAAATCAATCCAAATTAGATTTAGAGGGAGCGGCCGTTCTCAATCCAACGCTGAGGTTGGTGCGGGTTGGTGGAGGAAAGTTAGTGGTCAACTTGATGTCAGAGTATTTTTAATCCATCTTAATAATAAAAATTTGATCATGGGTCAATTGTAACACAGTGTTAATTGTAACGTTACAATCAACCCCATCAAAAGTGTTACAATTATCCCTTGGTGTCAATTTTAGATAAAAACATTAAAAAAACCATGATACCAACGAAAATAATGAACTTCTCATCATCTGTAGCATTCTCTAGTTCCTATTACAACGTACGATCGTAATATCTGTTTAAAACATGGATTATTTCAGAAGTACAACGTAATGAATTGATCGAAAATAATTGAAATGACCGCACATACAATTAATTCCTCTGTAACACAAGACACCTCCACGTTGCACACACGGCAATTGGAGAGTAGGTCCGGACATGCAAGAGCCATCACCTCTTTCCACACACATATCCTTGCCTTGTTTAGTTACCGAAATATTGTCAATGTTACTATTAACCCGTGTTACAATTAACCCGGGTCTACCCTAAGTACTCTCATTTTATTCTTAGAAAAGCTTTTGTACCGTCCAAGATATTATGTCGAATTAGTATACTTACCTACCTATCTATCTAATAAATAAATTACATTTGGTTTGTATTATAATATCTGTGATTTGGTAATCAGAATTGGCCAGAATTATCTAAATAGAAATCGGCAAATCTTACTTACTTACTTACAACCTACTAGTAACTTTTTAAAGATAGTAGGTACTATTACAATGTGGGGTCAGTTTATTATATATCTACAAATCAATAAAGTCAAATGATGAATGATTTTGGTATTTTACTTTAGGTATTGCTTCGATATCTAATTAGAATCCGGCTCGAAGGACCAATTTAAACCCGTAACCATATAAAAAAGATAAGTAGATTTTTTTCTTTTACATTTTTTTACTTACTTAGGAAAGTATATGAATCTTGCAGATCTATCTGTGCTTTTACTAAGGTAATGAAACTATTTTAGTGTTAATACATTATAGATATGTAAATAAATATTAAATTGTATTAATACTGCTATATTTTTTGCTTTTACTTAGATCCATGTTTTTTTCTCATCCATTCGAATGTTAAACAATAAATTAAAAAGAAAGAAAAGGACTCAGCCAACCATAATGCCATCGCACAGACAAAATAATTGCCACTATTGCCAGTTTGCCATCATGAGAACAGTTGTTTTCGTAAGGCGATCCAAACTGATAATCTAGACTTAATTTCTGAATAAAATTACTTACCGAAATTCTAACTTTCTCACGCTGTTAGAAAGAAACATTTAAATCCTAACAGGTTAATGGACGAATGACAAAGGTTTGGAATGAAAGGAATGTATGGACATGCTTTACACTCGCTTTTCTCTTTCAAATGTGTTTTTATTTCTGATGTCGAGAGAGTGCTGTATTTCGTGTACACATCTGCCGGGCGTCCTGCGAAATCCAATTTTTTATTTAGGTATTTGAACAAAGAATTATAAATAATTTTCATAATGTACAATAAACTCCGAAGTTAAGCAACGTCAGGTCCGGTCAGTCTTTGGATGGGTGACCGTTTAGTGGTATTTCATCTCGAGCGTTTCCGTGCTTCGGAAGGCACGTTAAGCAGTTGGTCTCGGATAGATTCGTCAGATGGCGTTATAACTATTCGTTAAGCCAGGTCAGAGGCCTATTGGCGGCTTGAAAATTCTCTGACAGCAAGTTGACCACGAACTTGCCTCCACCAACACGCATTGGGCCGGCGTGGTGGAGTATGGCCCGCTCCCTCTCACCCTTATTCGTGAAAGGAGGCCTTTGCCCTGCAGTGGGATTCTACAGGCAATAACTTACTTACTTACTTACTTACAATAAACTGTACCAAACTGCTGCTTAGAGGATTCTCTAAGATTGCAAAACATTTTTATAAAACTCTACGGCATGGAAGCTCCATAAAATTCTTTCGTAGAGAAACAAAGACAATGAATGAGATAATTAGCGGTTGTTTTATCGTTTAATCTGCAGACGAGCTTCGCGAAATTTATTATTAATTTAATAAACGTGTTGCTGTTGTAAACTTAGGGATGGGACGGTTATCGATGGATTTTTTCTTTAATTTTTACTTTTTCTTCCAACTCCTTGATTCTATTCCGATCCCCCAGAGTGCCAGTTGCAAAATTACAGAAACTTGGCTAAAACATTATACAGCAGAAACTAAAAAGGCCCTAAGAGGTGACTAATTCCTTCATACTATCGTCAACATATCTGATATCATAATTTTCTCATTTGAGTGTAGCTTCTTTGCGGCGTAGGCGACGATATCTGCTCTTAAAAATATCCTTTGTATCTGACTGTTTTTCTTACGGCTTTTCTAACGGTCGTTGTAGTCGAAGTCGGCTAAGAGATTTCATTCATAAATTTTATCGATATAAACTTATCCCAACACTATAAAGTTTCCAGCCTCGTACTGACCCGTAAACGTTGACCGCTGCGATCTCGCTTCAGATAACTGGACATCACTATTAATGAAGGAGGAACACAAAACAGGCTTTGTTTTAAAAAAAAAAAGCTCATACACTTGTGCGGAAAACATAGTCTGAAACCGCTACTTTTGTATGGCAATTAAACTTAGCAATTAAATATCACAAAAATTCGTCATCGTTAAAGAACAACTTTTTTGTCGATGGAATTTTTAATCGACTTCAAAAAAGGAGGAAGTTCTCAATGGGAGATATTCTTAAAGGAAATTAAAAACGAATCGAAGAGATCCGCAGAAGAACCAGAGTAGCTGACATAGCCCAAAGAATTGCTAAAGTGCGGCGACCGCGTACCGGAAAGCACAGCGTGGGTAGGCCCCCCACGAGGGGGACCGTCAACCTGGTGAAGGCGGCGGGAACCCGTTGGATGAGGGCAGCGCAGGACCGGTCGTTGTGGCGATCCTGGGGGGAGGCCTATGTCGAGCAGTGGACGTCCATCGGCCGAGATGATGATGACGAAATTTAAAAAGGAAAATAGTTGCAAATTACTTACAAAGTATTTTTGTCATATCTCTACTCATCCCTTTCCAGTATACATCATCATCATCAGCCTATCATCGTCCACTGCTGAACATAGGCCTCTCCCAAAGCGCGCCACAAAACTCTGTCCTCGGCCTTCCTCATCCAGTCGCACGCGTTCCAGTATACGCAATCAGCGAATCTATAAAATACTCAATCAACGCCTCATACTCAATGATATCCATGTTTTTTTTTACTTTTCATTAATCAGTCTACCAGTCTAACTACCTAATAGTATAAGAGATAAGCGTACTTTTGGTAACCGTCAGCTGCAAGGCTGATTCAGTATTCATAGTGTGTAGAGCATCTCTGTGATGGGGATGGACCAGGTCTGCCTGCATAACTCCAGTCGGGTTAGGAGTTACAGCTGTTCAAAGGTCTGGTATGGGTGCTTAAAGTTAAAATGCATAAATATGAATGCTGAATCAGCCTTGCAGCTGATGGTTACCAAAAGTACGCTTATCTTTTATACTATTAGTAAAAACCTAGATTCTGTAAGCTAATTCTTAGCTTTGTTTCATGAAAATCGTTTCAGTAGTTTTCATGTTACTTTAAAAATTATGGAAAAACATGAAATTATAAATTTAAAAAACCCCCAACGCCAAAAACAAACATTTTAAAATTTATAATTTATATATGTTTTTTCATAATTTTTAAAGTCACATGAAACTACTGAACCGATTTTCATGAAACAAAGCTAAGAACACACTCGCAAAAATAAGCTTTCTATTTAAAAATCTTTGTTAAGAATTAAAAAATCCATCATCGGCTTAGTTACATCAAAACTAATAGGTACTCGTAACTAGTTGACCGATTTTTTTTTACTTTTTAAGGGGGTTGCAGAGGGCAAGACTGTGTAATTTATTCATTAGATACCTACTGTAAATCTTTCGAGTGTTCTGTGCAGTGCGAATGACTATTCATTTCTACTATTACATATTAAGTCTTCTTCTCATGTAAGTGACTATTTTGTCTTTAATTGAGAATAAAGTATCTTTAAACCTAAGACACTAAACTAGATGGCGCTCGGTAGCATTATTCCTGATTTTATCACATTTTATTTTATATCTCGTAATGGTGATGATATCGAATCAAAATTTTCAATTACGCGCGCACTTGTGTTTATGTTGCACTGATCTAGCTACAAGTTAAAGTAATTTTATTGTTCATACGCATTTGTTCTACATTTTAAGATTGATCAATTTCATACAAAACTTTGACTTAGAACATTCGTAGACGCTATTAACAAAAGTAATGTTTTATATGTGGGAAAATAGTATAGAGAATCTAGATTACGCATCTCAAATAACATTTGCAATTTATAGCATAATTACGAAGATATAAAATAAAATGTGACAAAATCATGTTTTTTTTTTTTTTTAATCACATATCTATATCCGCTAGGTACAAGCTTCGTCAAAAATCATGAATTAATATTAATGCTCCCCAGCGCCATCTAATTGCCTGTGAACGTCTTCTGCAACCCCCTTAAATGTTTGTTTTTTGAATAGGCATAATGTAAAACTGTACTAGGCAGGTAATTAAACGCTGGTCTACTATTTATTAACATTATTAAGTCATGCATTGTCGGACAAGACTTACAATGTTTTTTCTTCAACACAAGATTAGTTAAAAGATATCAGAAGTCGTTGACCGGTCATTTCGTTGTTTCATTGTTTTATATAGCAACATTAGATTAGTTTTTTTACTTTTATAGCGCAATAATTAAAATACATAAATACATAGCGAGATCGAATCAGAAATGACGAGATTTGCAGAAGAACCAGAGTAGCTGACATAGCCCGAAGAATTATAATTTTTATTTATTTCCTTTTCGGAGAACTTTACAGCTAAATACCGCTTCAGACCCACCGTACCCCTGGCCTTACCCCTGGTGGTACGGACAGATAGACGCCCAGCCAAGCCCAGGAGTGCGATTTTTGAATCTCATTCGGTGAGCTCAGCAGTTGAAAATGTCAAAATTACTATGGAGATATGAAATCAGAAATCAGAAATCAGAAATTTTTATTGCAGAACTGGTTACAACAAATAGGTCTTAAATGAAGGATAGTTTCGAATCACAGTTCGTACCTAGATCAGGCATGCAATAATTATTTATACACAAATAACATTTTTCCACTTAGATCGCTACTAAGTAATAATAAAATTAAACATTCTTTAAACATAATTTTGACATCACATATCATACAATATCCATAAATGTCAAACTCAATAATTAATTCAATACAATAAATGTCAATCTACCTGGTAATTATTAAATAATGAGACGAGCCACTAGATAAGGGGTTGCTGATTTGACTCTTATTACATTTGAACAGCATTAACATAAGTCGAAGTTTTATTGTAAAATTCTTGCAGGTTATAAAATGCATTTTCAATCAACCATCTTTTCAGTATTATCTTAAATCTGTTATTGTCTGTTTCTCTCTTAATGTCACAGGGCACTTTGTCGTATATTCTTATAGCACTGACGTAAGTGCATTTATCGTAGATCATACATTTTATTGGGGGGAGGTACAAATTGTCTTTTTTTCGCGTGTTTCTGGAGTGTACAGCAGAAACTCTGGTGAACTTATCTGGATGCTGACGGACAAACAGGCAAATTTCCAATATAAATATTCCGGTGAGTGTTAAAAAACCCTTATTTTTGAATACCGTCCTTAGAGAATCTTCATTAGACAGACTAAAAATTATTCTTAAACATCGCTTTTGGATAATAAAGGTTTTCGAAGCATCAACCGAGTTTCCCCAGAAGATTATGCCATACAATAATAACGGATAAACGTTTCCATAATACGCGTTTGTGGCCACTTCAATCGAAGAGACATCCACTAAAACAGATAGTGCATAACAAGAGCTACTAAGTTTGTTGTTAAGTTTATCCACGTGTTTTTTCCAATTTAAATGTCTATCTACAGTAACTCCAAGAAAGCCAATATCATTAACTTCTTCTATGTCTGTGTTGTTGTAGTTAATTCTTAAATTAAGGTTAGCTTGTTTGTAATTCCTAAAATGAATCAATTTCGTCTTACTTGGATTCACATATAGGTTTAGCGTTTCTAGCCATGTTGACAATTTTTATGCATCTTTCTACTGCTGGGTTGACTTTCAAAAATCATACTACAGGAGGGAGATTTTTTAAAGTCAAATCAGCAGTAAAAAGATGCGTATCTCCGTAGTAATTTTGACATTTTTAACAGCTGAGCTCACCGAATGAGATTCAAAAATCGCACTCCAGGCTTATAAATATTTCATTTTTTTCTTTTGAGGTAACTATGGAACCCTTAAGAGGATAGGCGGGCAGAAATGCTAATTTGGAGAATAGGTCACTTTCCCAACTGTATACATATTTGTCCGATCCGCCCGACCCATACACCCCCACCGACTAGAGTGAGAAAGAGACAACTGCAGCTCGGACCGATTTTATCTAAATAAAATCGACGAAAACAGCATTTCGTATTCCCCTGTTTCCTCCTCCAAAACTAAACCGATTTTAATAATTCTTTCAAGAATAATATGAGAAAGACTTTGGCTATGTCTGTATGTTTTGCTTTTTTGGTTATATTAGTCAAATTTGTTTGCTGGACGTCTGAAAACGGGCGGTAAAATTAGTCACTTTCGAAAGTCCCTAGTTCATACAGTAATTAATTAATGCAAAAAAGCAAAACATAGGGACATAGCACAGGTAACATAGATTGTATGGTAAAAATGTTTTTGCTCCAGTGTCATTATACAGGGAGGAAACGGGGGAATACGTTTGTATGGAAAAAAGGTACTCGCCTATCCTCTTAAGAAGGACCCTGTATCCATCAAATGGCAATGCCGATTTAGTATGGGCGAGTGGCGTCATTTTTTTAAAGTATATATTTTTTTGAGCGTCCACCAACCACTCCTTATGGAAGATATTGATGTGCTGAACAAAACAAAGTATTACAATCATACCTCTACATGCAGTACCGACGGAGATATAAAGGTCTGAAATGTCAGAATTCTAGTACTGTGAACTGTGACTGGAGCATGCCCCTCATGCTCTGACATTTCAGACCTTTATATCTCCGTCGGTACTGCATGTAGAGGTATGATTGTAATACTTTGTTTTGTTCAGCACATCAATATCTTCCATAAAAACAAGGAGTGGTTGGTGGACGCTCAAAAAAAATAATAATAATAAAAATGACGCCACTTTCCGGCATTGCTATTTGCACAATGATACCAAGGCAAGGGAACAAAGAAATAAGAAAAAACCGAAATACTTCGCTAAAAATAATTTATTTCTTCTGTTTTTTACTACTCTTCGCCTCAGCCTCTCTCTTCCTCTTATTAATAGGGTTCCTTGGATCGTAGATGTCGAACCAATCGTCTCCTTTTGTCGATGCATCCTTCGCTAGCACCGCACCTTTCTCTTCGAAACGTAGCGTGTGGCCGAGCCTGAAATTAAAAAAAAAACAAAAAATTTTATCCATAATCTGACACCATACAAGCAAAGACATTAGTTTCTAGATTGTTTCTGAAAAATTTAATTGACTTTAATTGGTTAGTATTCGGTATGTCAAGTTTTTTTTGGTCGTAATTTTTATATTTTTTACGGATAGAAGACATAATTTTAAGACACCTATTTCATTTTATTGCGATTCATCGAGTTTATCAATAGCAATTTAATTATGAAATTATTTTGATCTGTAATCTCTAAGTGCAAAAATGGTGGAGAAAAAATAATTCGAACTCCATGGAGAAAAACTACCTACTGCTATATTTAAAAAAATTAAAACGTTCCTCCTCTTTCTAACTCTATGCTGGAAACAGATACGGCAACATCAAATATCAAATTCTGACATTGTGAATGTTTTTTTTTCCTAATGGTCAGTTTATTATAAGTTAATTTTATGTTTACCAAGGAGTTCACAGGTATGCCAGTGACGTCACTGGACGTACCGAAAAACTACCCTATTTTATTAAAAATATCTGTAATCCTTTCATTTTAAAATCTCTGACATAGAAAATATGATTATTGAGACAATTATCTCGAAATGGTTTTCGATTCAGCCCTTCAAAAAAAAACTTGACATACCAAATTGAAAATATAGGGTCCTTCTTAATATGCAGACAAGTGTATCTTAAAAAAGTTTTTAAGGGGATGATCAGACCGTCACCGATCAGGATTGCGATTTATGAATCTCATTAAGTGAGCTCAGCAGTTGAAAATGTCAAAATTACTCTGGAGATACGCATCTTTCTACTGTTGATTTAACTTTCAAAAATCGCACTCATAAACTGTAATTTTTGAAAGTCAAATCAGCAGTAGAAAGATGCATATCGCCAGAGTAATTTTGACATTGCTACTGCTGAGTTCGACGTATGGCATTCAAAAATCGCAATCCAGCTCCAACATCGAAATCGCGAAAAAAAATCTGCTCTTCGATACAAAACTGCAAACCTACTCGAGCCAAATGTATGGGACAGTCGATTTATATTCGCGATTTAGATGTTGGTCCCATAGAGAAAGTTGTTCAGTTTTATGGTCTAATCGTCCCCTTAAAAAAGTGTCAGCATATTAAGAAGAACCCTGTATAACCAGACTTCGTTTGTATAGAGCGCGCAAACGCTGTTACGATCGTAACTAATATTATCAACTCACCAGTCATCTGTATTTAGATTATCATCTTCTTCTTCCTTAACTTCTTCTTTCTTCTCCTCTCCCTCTTCTTCTTTCTTCTCCTTTATAGCGTGAAGTTTGTCTTTGAATTTAGCTAGCAGTTGCAGTGTGAAGTTTTCTCTGGAAAATTTGTATAAAAGTACTTATGCAAGGTGTAACAAAACACTCAAGTAATATTTAAAGGGGGGTTTAAATATTACTAGAGTGTTGGTACACCCTGTAGAGAGAAAGGGCTCAAAATTCGGGTTGAGGCAAATATGGCATCGTTTAACAATTAATTTTTTGAGTTCCGTACCAGAAATGGCGAAACGAAATGGAATCATCTAGGTGTCACGTTTGCCGTCCGTAAAGTGAGATGGACATAACCACTATAACTATAGTCCTTACATTACGGCAACGGATGTACTTGCGCAGAGCAACGCCTAGCGGGGAAGCGGGCGGCGCGGATCATCCTGAGATCTGTGTGAAGATGTTGATGTGGCGTCGCCCGTCTTCAAGGGCGTTACCATACTGTAAGCCATTAGGCTTACTATTAAGTAATACTGCGACATAACTCAATGGACTGAGTCCCTGACATAGTTTTTGGAAAATGTGTACTTAGGTACTTAAATAAAACTAGATATTTAATATAAAAACCATTTTAATTAAATTTGTTCTAAGTAAATACAATAATTGGTAATTTGTGATCACTGATCTTAGGGTTGAACTACACATGGCCGCACGCTATCGCACTTTTACGTCGCTGCATCCTTTTCTGTCATTCAGGAACGATCGCCTGCGGCGTGTCGCGTTCCGTCTATCTTATAGGCTCTAGCAATAGTTCGGTAATTCTGTGTTTTTCAGACCAACAAATTAATAATGTTTTGAAACCTATGTGGCATGATACCTTTGGGTGTGGTGTTCAAAACTCACAACCCTCCCTCCCCCTCCACCTGACGCTTCACCCCCCCTCGCCTTGAAGTTTGTCCCCGTTAACAGTTTTTTATCTTTATTGCAAAAACTATAATAGATACAAAAAAAATGTCAAAGGTACAAATTATCCTCATTAAATTTTACACAAAATAAGTGATATGCACTTTCTTCATAGGACTTAACCTTTGAGGGCTAGAGGAACGAGAAAGTAACAACATTTCAAAAGTTATGAAATTTGTATGGCGACCCTCATGAAAGTTGAAGATAAAAATGAAATGATTCCATATTCTTAATAAGCTACCCCCAATACCCTCGGATACAAATTTTCAGTCGGATCGGTGAACCTTTAAAAGCTGCTTTGGCGTTTGAAATTTCCATTGCAGCCATCATATCTATCATAGTTTCCGCGGGCCGTTGACCTCATCCTTCAGGATTCGACCTTCTGAGGAAGTCAGTTTTCCCTGTATCACCAAAGCATCCATGTGATGATCCCTAAATTTCATCCTTGTACCGAAAGGGGAACCCGGAGATCAATTGGAGGTATCTGGTTGATCCCCACCACTTTCCATAGAGAGTACATAGATACCTACTCGGATTGTTCACCGGGTTTCCCTCAACCAACGTATAGTAAAATTATTTTGGGGATCATCATTAGGATGTCTTGGTGTTAAAATGAATATTTCTACTTCCTCAGAAGGTCGAATCCTGAAGGATGAGGTCAACGGCCCGCGGAAACTATGATAGATATGTATGGCTGCAATGGAAATTTCAAACGCCAAAGCAGCTTTTAAAGGTTCACCGATCCGACTGAAAATTTGTATCCGAGGGTATTCGGGGTCGCTTATTAAGAATATGGAAACATTTCATTTTTATCTTCAACTTTCACGAGGGTCGCCATACAAATTTCATAACTTTTGAAATGTTGTTACTTTCTCGTTCCTCTAGCCCTCAAAGGTTAAGTCCTATGAAGAAAGTGCATATTATTTATTTTGTGTATAATTTAATGAGGATAATTTGTACCTTTGACATTTTTTTTGTATCTATTATAGTTTTTACAAAAAAGATAAAAAACTGTTAACGGGGACAAACTTCAAGGTGAGGGGGGGTGAAGCGTCAGGGGGAGGGGGAGGGAGAGTTGTGAGTTTTGAACACCACACCCAAAGGTATCATGCCACATAAGTTTCAAAACTTTATTAATTTGTTTGTTATCCCCATACATTGAATACATAGAATTACTGTACTACAAATGACGTTCCTGAGTGTAGTTCAACCCTTAAAGTAATGAGCATTAAGATGTTATATAAATGTTAAGTACCTATAGTATTTTGTGAACACTCTTTTTCTCACACTGGTCATATTAGTGACAATGACAACATCATATTTAAACATGTTTCAGCCTCCAGTGCTGCCCCCAATCGTATTTATTTTAATTCTTAACAACAACACTATACAAATATGGCACTGCAACTGTCGACTGACCTGGTTGGTGTAATGGTTACCACGCCGGACTGCCAAACCAGGGTCCTGGGTTCGGTCATGGATGTTATATTATGTTCGTGCCGTTGTTGTATGGTTTCCATATTAAAAAGCCTATAGTGCTTTCTTTGGATCATTACAATGTATGTGCCTGTGAGCGTTATTTATTTAAGAAGACGTCCGAATACTAGATGGATGAACACAGTTCGTGGTGATATGACCGAGTGCAGTTTCCGAAGACGACGTCAGAAATAGGGCAAGATTGAGGGCAGCTCTGGAAGCTCGGTAACCTCTTAATACACCCACCACCTATATACCTTGCCTGGCATGCACCAATAATAATATTTAGGCTTAAACATATTTAGTGAACGCTGACTCTCACACTGCTCATACTAATGACAGTGACAGCATCATATTTTAACATGTTTAAGGTGGTTACAGAGTTGTCAATTTTATACAAAACTTTGTCGTAGAACACTCGTAGACGGTATTAATATAAGTAATGTTTTATACAGGGTGTTACAAAAGTAAAAATAAACATTTCAAACTTTTAAGTTGGCTGTTTAGACCATCAAACTGAACAACTTTCACTATGGGACCAACATCGAAATCGTGAAAAAAAAAATCTGCTATCTCATACATTTTGCTAGAGTCGATTTTTAGTTTTGTGAAACGTGGATGTTCTGAGGTTTCAGAATATCTCTGACTACCCCCTCGGGAATACAGTCGTGAGCATATGCTTATGCTTACGAAGATATCAAGCTTTGAATTTATTCATACAAAATTTCAAAGCCTTATATCTTCGTAATTATATTATAAATTGTAAATGTTATTTGATACGCGCAATCTAGATTTTCTAAGCTATTTTTTCATATATAAAACATTACTTTTATTAATACCGTCTACGAGTGTTTTACGAAACAGTTTTGTATAAAATTGACAACTCTGCAACTGCCAAATACTTTTTGGTGCAAACCATTGTCTTTTTTGTTATACAGTTGTCGAATGTTTAATTTACCTCAATTTCTCGTGTTATTTAAATTTCTTATCATTTATTGTAAAATTTAAACTTAGGTATTATTTTATTACATACAAAAATGTTTGTACTCTTTAATCTTTGTATTTAAACCCAATCTTTGGTTAAATAAATTGTAGGACCACTATTTATCGGTGTTACTAACAGTCCTCTGTGCAGGGTCTGCAACTCTGCATGGAGGTTGAAGAAATAGCTGCCCACGTGCTGTTAGAATGCAACGGGCTAGCACACTATTGTGGACAACACCTCTGATCACCGGGGTCTCTACCAGAGGCATTCGGCAACATCAACAAGCTGCTGGGCTTCCTGGAGGAACTAGGATGGCAAGAGTAGTCATTCCCACCTCACGCAAAATAGGCGCTTAAGACGTCGCGTTGCGGAAAATGAGCCTGCTCGACCAATACCATTACCAGGACCAATATTTTGCACTGGTTTTACAATATCCCAACCAGATTTTACTGCAAGTTCTTATGTTTTTCGTTTGGTTTAATGAGGACCCTTTTCTTGAAAAAATAAGAAAGTTTTACTGGATGGCATTGTTCGAAAACAAATTACATTGCAAAACATGCAAACGTGCAATTGCATTGTAAAATTTTTGGTTGAACTTTTTGTTGATCAACAACGAATATGATCGTAAATATTTCAAATGTTTTAATTAATGCTGATGATCGTCAAATTTTACTGGGTAATTTGTGCCTATTATTACTAACACCATCTATTAACTTCTCCATACTATTCAATGAAAATATTTTTCTAAACCTGGTCAGTTCAACATTGTTGTAAAAAATAAATTAGACATTTGACCATAACATTATTTAAATGCAGCAAAGTTTACTATTTATTAACGGTAAATCTTGTCTTTTTAGAAATAGCCCCATAAAAATATTTAAAGCAAACATCTCTTATTTTAAATAACACATATTATATTCTTGGTTTCAGACAATCGAAGTCTTCCAAAATTTTTCCTATTTCAACCTACATTATCTAATATCACTGTTCAAACATTCGTCTAAATCATCCGAGTCAATTATAACAGCTTCATCCCAAGGGCCGTGTATATTTTCCTTATACTTCTGCCATTTAACAAACATCGCAGGACAATAGACACTTAAAATACAAAATAACAATAAAAAATAACCAAATAACACTACAGATACCGAATATAAACTAACTAACGTCAATAGCAACGTTAAAAAAAATAAAATTAAGAACAAATTCGTTCTTAAACACGCCTTGAACAACTGCGGACTTAAAACAAAAATAATAACCGAGACAGTTAGTAAAATAAAAGCATCGAATGGCGTAGACAGTCTTGATACTAGACATACAGAAGCGAATATAGCTGCGTTTATCGATAATGATTTTGATACTATAGCAGCTGGGATGTCGTAGTCAAAAAATATCAAATGCACAATCATCATAATAACGGCCCATGCGAATATAGTATCTGTGCTGACCGTATCTGTCAATGTATGTAATATAGGTGACAATAAATACCCTATAACTAAATAAACAAGTATAGTTTTAAAATGTCTCAACACAGCACTTTCTTCAAAAAACACGTAGAATATATAACAAACACTTGAAGTTAAAACTGAGGTATAGATCACTGTATATGTATTTATCCATTCGTTATACATGTAGACGAATAATATAGCGTATAGAACACACAAACACAGTCTTAGTACAACACGAAATGAACCGACGACAGCTTGAGATAAAGTCACTTTTTGCATGTTGACGTTTTTGCGTAATTCTTCAAGGAATTTGGAGTCCGTATAATTGTCAGGGTAATCTCGATTCTCGTATAGATTTTTGACCCAAGGTTTTCTTTTGGCAGGCTTTTTATTCTTCGTACGTCTGCTTCTGAAAAGACGTACCATTCTTGAGTTAATCTTCTTTCTTTATTCACTTTCACTTTGCACTTTAGATTTTTTTTAAAGATCCGATAGTAATTTTTATATTCTTTTATACAAATTTCGTGTCCGTTTTTTTCGAAAGGACCAAACAGCTTTTGGTCTCTTGGACCTTACAGCGGTGACGTTGATGGAAAAATCTGTGGTCCATGTCCAAGTCAACTGAACTAATTATCGGTGAAAAGACACGGGGATCGGTGAAAAGACGCGGGGATTGGTGAAAAGTTGCGGGGATTGGTGAAAAGTCACGGGAATCGGTGAAAACACACGGCGATCGGTGAAATGACAGGGGGATCAGTGAAAAGTTGCGGCATTTGGTGAAAAGACGCGGGGATCGATGAAAAAGTGCAGGATTTGGTGAAAGGACGCGGGGATTAGTGAAAGGACGCGGAGAAACGTGAACGAAAGCGGGGATATGTGAAAGGTCGCAAGGATCAGAGAAAGGATGCGGGGATTGGTAACGGACGCAGCAGGGATCAGCGAAATTGATCTAGTTATAAATCAATGTGTCCGTTCTAAATTTGGAGACCCTCAAGCTATTTTCATAATTTATTAGGAATTGTATTTTTTAGGATGACCTAAAATAATATTATTTAAATACCTTGCAGATCCTTTCTTAGGAATCTTTTCCTTCATTTTCTTATATTTATCCTGCTCTTCCACGTATTTTTTGTACATCTCGTTGTCCTCTTCTATCTTCTTATCATCTTTCTTATCTTCTATGATCTCTTTTTTGTCGTCTTTCGGTGCTTTCATTTCTTTTCTTAGTAGTTTTATTTCGTTTCTTATTCGATCTCTGAAAATTTAATTTTTGGTCAGTTGGAGGTATAAATTTTTAATAATTTATTTACCGTATAGTAAGTACCATTAGATGGAAGGTGGACGCGCGAGGTGGACTAACGCCCATGCACCCTCCGTGAGGGTAGGCCTGTGTCCTGCAGTGGGATGTGTATAGGCTGATGATGATGACGATGACTATTAGATAGCGGTGTACCTATTTGTTAACATTTTCGCTGCTAAGCTCAAAACCATGAACCTCGTGCAGTGCCAAAACTGACGCCTCTCATAGGTCGAGCGCACAGTCGTAACGTGAAAACGACCATTTCGTGGATCACCCGCACAGGCGTAAGGTAAAGGTGACTCACGCTGTAAGTCATGAGCACAGGCGAAAAGCAATATAATTTTACCCCTCTCTAGGTCGTGCGCACAGTCGTAACGTGGCAACGATAAACGTTTCTCGTCTCGTGGGTCACCCGCGCAGGCGTAAGGTCGTCGATGACGCGCGGTAAGTCATAAGCACAGCCGAAATACATTAGACCTGACTCGTTAAGTGGGTTCTTTAGCACTGCAGACCCATTTGTCGCTGACCTACGACATAGGTTGTCAGCAGCGAAAGTGTTAATAGAGCGCCGAGCCTCCAGTGTTGCCCTCAATCATAAAAAAATAGTAAGTCCCGATAAATTTACCATTATTCGTGAGAAGGGACATTTGCCCATCATTGGGATCCTACAGGCTATAACTTAATTATACCTAAAATAAAGAACTTACCTCTCTTTCATCCTCTCCATATCTCTTTCCTTCCCTATATAGTACTCTTCTTCCGAACTCTCACTCTCTTTCTTATCTTCTAAATCTTCTTCATCTTCTACTTTGTCTTTCTTTTTAGAGCTAAGTTTATCTCTTATACTGTTAACTGCAGTTGCTGTTTCTTCTTTTTTCTTCTCTATTTCTGCGCTTGATTGTTCTGTTTTTTGTGCTTGCTCTTCTAATTCGAGTTCTGTAAATTACAATTTGTATCTGAATATGCTATTTAAGTATTCAGAATGTATCTGACTAATATTTTTATGGAATATAGTCTTTAGCATAATGCGAAATACAATTTAGTGTTTAACATGTAAGATGTACCCTGACTAAGGGTTCTGCCTATCAACATCATCTCTATAATTAGACGTCTTCTGCTGGGCATAGGCCTCAACTAAGGATCGCCATAACGACCCGGTTGGTGTAATGGTTACCACGCCGGACTGCCAAACCAGGGTCCTGGGTTCGAATCCCGGTTAGGTTAGTTGTTGTTGTTGTTGTTGTTGTAGTAGGTTGTTGTATGGTTCCCGTAACAAAATGCCTAAGGCTTACTTGGGATCATTACAATTTATGTGCCTGTGAGCGTTATTTATTTATTTATAACGACCGGTCCTGCGCTGTTCTCATTTCTCGCCACCTTCACCAGGTCGTCGGCCCACCTTGTGGGGACCTACCCACGATGCGCTTTCCGGTACACGGTCGCCACTCCACAACTCTTTGGCCCCATCGGCCATCGATTCTGCGAGCAATGTTCCCAGCCCATTGCTATTTACTTTAGCCACAGCATAACTATATTATACTAGTGTTTTCCTGCGACTTCGTCCGCACAAATTATATACCAGATTTTAAGTCAGATCATAAGCTATCAAACAAAAAAAGTTTCATCAAAATCGGTTCAGTAGTTTTTGCGTGATGCGCGAACAAACAAACAAACAAACAAACACACAAACAACCAGACAAACAGACAGACAAAATCTCTAAAAAAGGTTGATTTTGAGTCAGGGATACCTAAAAACCATATCGTAATCTTTTTTTTGTCAATGTCTTCAATGTACAGACACACTTCAGTTACAGTTTTATAATAGTTTAGATTAGATAGAATTTTATAGGCAGATGATGATGATGATGATGATTATAATATTGAATATTATTCGACCCCTAAATTTAGTCTGTGCAGTTTGTAACTGGTTCTTATGCGATACCGATTCGATCTCGCAGGGAAACTCCGAGCATAGCCCTGTCCATTGCCATTTCATAGACAGATGATGATGATGATGATGATGATGATGATTATGATATTGAATATTCTAACTTTAGTCTGTAGTTTCTATTTATTTATTCTTGGTGTGCAAGAATATTAATGTTTATGTTTGAAATTCCAGCAACACTTACCAGCTGCCGTCAGCTTGCTAAGCTTGGGGTCCTCCAGCAGGTCATGTGTGGACTTGGGCTTCCCTCTGTACTCCAGCGCTTCACCCTCATCTTCCTCGGCCTCCTCACCGAACGAGAGCAGACCGAAGTTCCTGAGATAAAAATATTACATACAAATACTTAAACACTACTCAATCACACAACAAAAACTACAAAAGTTTTTAAACAAGTCCTCTGTAAAAAAGGTTACTATAAGCGTACGGTAGCGTACTCTATCAGTGAAAACCTGTTATTGGCTTTCTGCTTTATACTCTTGTGACTACTGTATTGTATTGCTGTTGGTTTTCCAATAAAATAAATAAATAAATAAGTAGTATACAGGGTGGATTTTTGAGACGGGGCAGTAAGGGCAGGTATCTTAACCGTTGTAGTAAAATATTTCGAGCTGCATTCACAGATTTTGGAAAAATAAAAAAAAAATTATAGTCAGCAAGATAATTGACAATTTACACAAACACTTTTTTTGATGCCAATCGATCCTGTTTCTTATAAGGATCAATAAACTCTATCGGACCAACCGAGGTTAGGGTACTAAAAATGACAGAAATCGCAATAAATGTTTCCCATACATTTCGTAGGAAATGAGACTCCAGCTTACTTTTATACTTAACCAAACTTTTTATTATGGATAGACTGGCCGCTAAAGTGAAGACTGGAATGAATTTTTTAAAGTAACACGTTAAAATCATGATCGAATGATGAATAATCTCCATAATAATTTTGACATTTTCTACTGCTGATTTAAACATCTTTTTAATATCGGTGTTACTAACAGTCCTCTGTGCAGGGTCTGCATGGAGGTTGAAGAAACAGCTGCGCACGTGCTGCTAGAATGCAACGGGCTAGCACACTATCGGGCACAACACCTCGGATCTCCGGGGTCTCTTCCAGAAGCTTTCGGCAGCATTAACAAGCTGGTGGACTTCCTGGAGGAGCTAGGATGGCAGGAGTAGTTATTCTCACCTCACGCAAAACAGGCGCCTAAGTCGTCGAGTTGCGGAAAATGAGCCCGCTCAACCAATACCAATACCAAAAAAAACGTGTATCTTTAAAAGTACCTAACAGATTATTATGGGATTTAAACTAGTACAAAGTTCAAAAAATCGTGTGTAGGTACGTAGATATTACATACTCTTTCTTTCTATACTGTGACATGGGTAACTAGTGATAAAACTAACTTGACAGCCTTTCCCTCCTTCTTTTTCTTGGGCTCCTCCTTTACCTCGGCCACTCTGACCCTCGGTTCAATGTCAGTGAACGGGTTAATTAACACTGTCGCGCCGATTATTTTGTGAGGGTGTTCCGGACGGTCGTCTTCACCTATCAGGCCGTCGGTTAGCTTTAACACATTGTATATTGTTTCACCTGTAAGAAAAAAAAGTGATCAAATAGCAAATCAATATCGTCTTAACTACCTCCGTGGTCTAATGGCTAAGAGCATTGGGCTCTTCACGGAGGTTGTGGGTTCGATTCCCACGAGGGACACCTAGTGATACGTCACTTTGTGCGTTTTTCCCCCAGTTGGTGAGGACATTGCAGGTTATTTACCTGATTTTCTGATAAGAAAGATGATTCCGTGCTTCGCATAAGGATCAGCATATGCTCACGACTATATTCCCCGAGGGGTAGTCAGAGATAGGATTCTGAAACCGCAGAACATCTGCAACAACAGTAGTACTGAAACTCTGTCCAGTGTGACGGGGGGTGAGCCCGTCGCCACTTAGAGCGTTCACACACGATGACGCATGACGGAGCGGCTTGCGGCTGCGTCAGTGCGGGGAATCGTTGCCACAGTCGCAGTGATGTCCGTCAGTGCGACTTGCAGTCCGTCAGAACGACGTCACTGCGGCAATGGTGTTGCGAGATATGGAATAATTATCCTAGATCTGCGATATTTTTGAGTAGCATGATTGACTACAATATTTTATTATTTTATTATTACACGTAACGGATCGTTACCTTACCCGGGGTAACCATGTTGACGGTAAATTTTTCAACGGGTTAAGAGCCTACCGAGCCTATTGTGCTGCCCCCAATCGTATTTTTTTTATTTCTGTACAATTAAATAACATTTCCAAAAAACAAGAATGTCACATTGTAGTCCTGATTGGCTTTCAATTTATCGAAACATTACGGATTATTATGTTTTATGCTTGTAGCTATTATCGTTAAAACTGCAACTGGCGGTTTTATAGTAGACTAGTGTTTTCCCGCGACTTCGTCCGCACAAATTATATACCAGATTTTAGGTCAGATCATAAGCTATCAAACATTAAAAGTTTCATCTAAATCGGTTCAGTAGTTTTTGCGTGATGCGCGAACAAACAAACAAACACACTATTTTGTCAATAGATGGCGCTGCACGTCATTTTAATCGCGCTATCGAGTGTCATTTGAATTTATATTAAGTGAACAGCTACTTTTTTGTTCCTTATGGGTTTACGGTTTTATAATAGATAAGATAAGATAAGATTACACACCGAGGACAGGAAAGTAAGAAAGGTCTCAGATCTCATGTAATGAGGTTTTCTTATTTTTTGTCCGAGGTTGGTATACTATTTTTCTCCCTCACCGATCCCCACTACCACCCCTACGACGTAGGCCGCGTAGTCCCAGCAACGCCCATGGCCGAGGTCCGTACCCACTTTGGGTGCCCCCTGGGCTGGTTGCTTAAGCTCTTGCATTTGGTTCGGTAGACCCTTCGAGGTCCCGCCAATAGTCCGCAGTAAAAAGCAGTAAATGCTCCCTGAGCAATGCTGTATTTAGTCACAAAAAAAAAAAAAAAAAAAATTCTCCTCGACGGAGGTGGAAAGCGACAACTTTGTTTAGCGCAGCGTTGCAAAAATTTACGCTTTCTGTCCGGAGGGGAGAAAATAGTAGATTACACACCGAGGACAGGAAAGGTCTCAGAGCTCATGTAATTGTTGACCTCGGCCTTAACATGTGATCTGAGGCTTTCTTACTCGGACAGTAAGTCCTAGGTTAGTATACAATTTTTCTTCTCGACAGAGGTGGAAAGCGGAAACTTCGTTTAGCGTTCTCCCCTCCAGACGGAAAGCGTCAATTTTCGTCCCGCTGCGCTAAACAAAGATGTCGCTTGCCACCTCCGTCGAGGAGAAAAATATTAAAGTAAAATAGCTTACGCAGTGGAAAAATCGAAATATAATTTTCTTGACAGTAACAACATTATGGAAACCATTACATAGATCTAAAGTATGTCTCGAGGATATATAAACAAAAGATGTGACAACACTTCACTAGATGTGCCACCTTAACATTCACTCCTCTTTTTCAAACTAGGCTCTTCACAAAGCTTTATCAGGTTTCTTTTGATTTGCTTTATCAGATTTCTTTTGATTTTTAGTACCCATCTTAACATTCACTCCTCTTTTTCAATCCAAGCTCTTCACAATGTTTTTTACTAGGTTTCTTTTGACTTTTAATACCCATTTGCATAGTGGTGCTTTTCTTTTCTTCGGGTGAGTCTTCAGCTCCAAAGTCAGATTTTCATTTAATGTCTTTATTTCACGACTGATCGCTTCGATCCACTTATCCTTTTCAGGACTACGCAAGGATTCACGATATGAAGATGGTTCAAGTACAGATATTATGGCTCACAGTATATTTTTTTGCCAAAAAAAGTGACACCCACGTTTTATTGCATAGTTCGACTAAGCTTTTAATTCTAAATGTATGTTTCAAACTTCCGCGCGTCAATTCTAAGTAGTTTTTGAGAAATCGTGTTTTTTCTATTTGACCCCCCAACCAAAAGAATTTTCAATAATATTGTTTTTATGGAAATCTGTATGCGACAGAATTTTTCTGTTTACCTTATTTGATTAGGCTATAATGACAGCACATAACCCTGTTTTCAACTTTGCTATATGTCCAATAGAAGCGAAGTTACCTTGATTTTTTGCCAATTTTGGTTTTTATTTAATTAAAGGTTTTTAAGGCCGACTTCGCAGCTCTGTCCTTAACAGATAGATGCTACAAGATGTTAGCAATAAAGTTACCAAAGCAGTTTTCTCCTACTCCGCTTAACTTTTGAACAAATCGCATTTTAAATAATATCGTCAGGGTTGTCACCTCGGGGGGTCACTACCCTACCTCACCCTACTTAATCGGCTTTCAACCAAATTCGATCTCTGTTTATTAAAGCATACGATCTAGAGATATTTTCAATGCCCTTTGATGGTTACGGGAGGTGTGAGATCAGTGAACATTTTTTAATTGTACATTTTTTACAACTTGGTTCTGGTCTTAATGTTATTATTTTATAATTGTCTGTCCTTGTCTTATTCCCATAGTACAGGATAAAATTCTAGTTAGGGGTGAGACAAGTAATTATGTGTGTCTCTAAAGTGAAAGGGAAAACACCGTAAGGGATTACGGTCGTGAGTTTGTGTATGTATGTATGTACCATAAAGGTGTGCAATATTTATTTATTTATACTATTTCTAGAGCAATTATTGAGGGATTTTTTGCTTTGAGTGTTGTTTTAACTTTTTTATTTTCTTTATTGATCGCTATTTTTTAAAGTACCCGAATTTTTTTAAGGTCGTATTCAGATAATAAAACTAAACAACTTTCCCTAAGGGATGGCCAAAAAACTTGAAAATTTTGTGCACCTTCCGTACTCAACTACGGATCAGCCGATCATTTTTTTGGGAAGTACCTACCTCCAAAACATTTGCTCGTTTTTCGACTCATGTTTCTTAGTGAAAGTTGTTTCGTTCCATTATTTGAATACACCCTTAATTTTTTTCTAGTAAGTAAACAATTTTGGTGTAGGCATAAAAATTGTTGCATGCGATTGGTACGTGTAGGTATGTTTATGTTTTGTTGCAGCATGTGTGATATATATTAAATATTATTAGTTATATACTTATATATAATATATAATTATAATTATATACAGGGTGTTTAGTAGAAAGATGTAGATATTTTCTGAGCTGGTTGCGGGCACCTTTATGATCATTTTGAACCACATATAGTATTATGATAAGTGTCATAGTTTTTAACTTATTATCAAAAGTTAGTTTTCTTGTTTATTACCCGAATCGGGGCGGTTAGAGGTCCATAACATACAACTCAGTGTCTCAATCATTATTATTTTGGTTTTGAATTAGTCCTAAGTACTAAGTCTTTTGTCACAATAAGTTTAAGCAATAGTTGGAAAGGCAATCATAAACAAATCTTGATTAGTCTTGACTTGTCACAAATGATTTTTTTTTGGAAAAATATAGTTTTCTACCGATCATAAAAAAAAAACTACAGGTGGGAAAGATGTTTAAATCATTTCGAAAGTACTTTGGTTAGTACACTTTCAATTATTACAAAAAATTTAAGCGTTCAACCACAACTAAAGTAACAATAAATAATATATGTTTTCCTAAGATAGTACACAACACTGAAAATAAAAAAAATGAGTACGTAATCTTAGTTTCATCTCCCATATATATCACATTTTTATCATTGAATTATTATTATTATCTGATTCACCCATCGTGTTTAAAGTGTGATCCACGATTTGGAATACATAGGTACTCGTGCTAAGTTTCGTACTTCTGTGGTAATTATACCCAGTCGTATCTCTCCTCAGAAAATGTCGTGAGACTGCTCAATTTTTCTTATTAACTGGTGACGACTCATTATTTCTTCGACGTAGATAAGTTCATTTACTCTTCCCCATCCAAAAAGCTTCAAAATGTTACAAGAATGCAACATTTTAATGCAACATTTTTTTAATTACTTTTTCAAGACTCACTATTTCTTCCACAGAGATAAATTCCGTTTGTTTTCCTCACACAGAAAAACGCAAAATATCGCAATACCTAATTTTTCGGATCAACTGGTCACAACTCACTATTTCTTCGACGGACAAAAGTTCCTTTAGTCTTCCCCACAAGAAATGTAAGGGTGTCAGATCCTACGACCTTGCGGGGCTATTACGTCCAATTCACCTTTAGGGTACTTTGTATTGAAATAGTCCCGCACTGCTGGGGAAGGCTAAATCTATCTACGTCGAAGAAATAGTGAGCGTGACCAGTTAATCAGAAAAATTTAGGAGTGTTGAGATATTTTGCGTTTTTCTGTGTGAGGAAAACTAAAGGAATTTATCTCTGTCGAAGAAATATCTTGAAAAATTATGTATTCCAAATCGTGGATCACACTTTAAACACGACGGACGAATCAGATAATAATAATAATTCAGTGATAAAAGTGTGATATGGGAGATGAAACTAAGATTATAAATTTTTTTTATTTTCAGTTTTGTGTACTATCTTAGGAAAAAATGTTTATTGTAACTTTAGTTGTGGTTGATCGCTCATAATTTTTTTATAAATTGAAAGTGTACTAACCAAGGTACTTTTTAAATGATTTGAACATCTTTCCCACCTGTAGTTTTTTTTTATGATCGGTAGAAAAAAATATTATTAAAAAAAAATCTTTGTGATAAGTTTAAATCAAGATTTGTTAATGATCGCCTTTCCAATTATTGCCTAAACTTATTGTGATAAAAGACTTAGTGCTTAGGTTAGGACTAATTGAAAACCAAAATAATAATGATTGAGACACTAACTTGTATGTTATGGACATCTAACTGCCCCAATTCGGGTAATAAACAAAAAAGCTAATTTTGATAATAACTTAAATCTATGACACTTGTCATAATACAGTAATATGTGGTTCAAAATGGTCATAAAAGTGCCCTCAACCAGCTCAGAAAATATCTACATCGTTCTACCAAAAACCCTCTGTATATATAATATATTATATACAGGATGGTCAAAAACGGAGGCGTTCAAAAATATTTTTTAGGTTCCTCACACCTAGGTGTATCCGAAAATACCCCATGTATGTTCCGCGATTTTTTGTAGTTTAGTTTAGCAACATGATCGTCTGGAAACACTATTAGATACGTAAAATAATCAGCAACACAACATCCATACAAATGATCGAAAAAAGGGTTGAAAGTGAAAATTTTAGGTTTGAGTTGGACGAAGCAAAATTTTCAAAATTCTCTCAAAGATACAAAATGGATGCTCCATAGCTTAAAACTCATTTTAAAAACTTCAGTAATTATTCAACTTACCAAATAAGAAACAAAAAGTGGTGCTTAATCGGTCATTTTACGCTGGAATTGGCTTCCAAAGATAGTTAGGTGAAAAATCTGCTAAGAAAAAATTCGATTCATCAAAATTGTTTTATCAATATTTTTTATTCTTATGTCTAACATTAGTCAAATATCATCAAAAACATTTAAATAAACTGAAATTGAATGACCAGTAAATCATTTTAAGACAACAGAAAATTACCGCGAGTTATTCACTCACTATCAAAAATGATTTACTGGTCGTTCAATTTCAGTTTATTTAAATGTTTTTTTGATGACATTTGACTAATGTTAGTCATGAAAATAAAAAATATTGATAAAATAATTTTTTTGAACAAAATTTTTTTTAGCAGATTTTTCACCTAACTAACTTTGGAAGCCGATTCCAGCGTAAAATGGCCTATTAAGCACCACTTTTTGTTTCTTATTTGGTAAGTTGAATAATCACTGAAGTTTTTAAAATGAGTTTTAACCTATGGAACATCCATTTTGTATCTTTATGAGAATTTTGAAAATTTTGCTTCGTCCAACTTAAACCTAAAATTTTCCCTTCGACCTTTTTTTCGGTATTTTGTA
This sequence comes from Agonopterix heracliana, assembly GCA_963693445.1. NCBI lineage: Eukaryota > Metazoa > Arthropoda > Insecta > Lepidoptera > Depressariidae > Agonopterix > Agonopterix heracliana. Next base: position 4,383,856 of record OY856334.1, read on the forward strand.
TGGATGTTGTGTTGCTGATTATTTTACGTATGGAAGAGTGTTACCAGACGATCATGTTGCGAAAATAAAATGTAAAAAATTCGTACTATAAAAAAAATAATGAGAGTTTTAAGCCGCTCAGGTAGAAAATTCTCAAATATTCATTCAAAAAAATCATAAATTCTAAACTATAAAAAATCGCGGAACATACAAATGGGGTATTTTTGGACGCCTCCGTTTGGACCACTCTGTATAAGTATATAATTAATAATATTTAATATATATCACACATGCTGCAACAAAACATAAACATACCTACAAGTACCAATCGCATTCAACAATTTTTATACCTACACCAAAATTGTTTACTTACTAGAAAAAAATTAAGGGTGTATTCAAATAATGGAACGAAACAACTTTCACTAAGAAACATGAGTCGAAAAACGAGCAAATGTTTTGGAGGTAGGTACTTCCCAAAAAAATGATCGGCTGATCCGTAGTTGAGTACGGAAGGTGCACAAAATTTTCAAGTTTTTTGGCCATCCCTTAGGGAAAGTTGTTTAGTTTTATTATCTGAATACGACCTTAAAAAAATTCGGGTACTTTAAAAATAGCGATCAATAAAGAAAATAAAACTGTTAAAACAACACTCAAAGCAAAAAATCCCTCAATAATTGCTCTAGAAATAGTATAAATAAATAAATATTGCACACCTTTATGGTACATACATACATACACAAACTCACGACCGTAATCCCTTACGGTGTTTTCCCTTTCACTTTAGAGACACACATAATATACTTGTCTCACCCCTAACTAGAATTTTATCCTGTACTATGGGAATAAGACAAGGACAGACAATTATAAAATAATAACATTAAGACCAGAACCAAGTTGTAAAAAATGTACAATAAAAAAATGTTCACTGATCTCACACCTCCCGTAACCATCAAAGGGCATTGAAAATATCTCTAGATCGTATGCTTTAATAAACAGAGATCGAATTTGGTTGAAAGCCGATAAAGTAGGGTGAGGTAGGGTAGTGACCCCCCGAGGTGACAACCCTGACGATATTATTTAAAATGCGATTTGTTTAAAAGTTAAGCAGAGTAGGAGAAAACTGCTTTGGTAACTTTATTGCTAACATCTTGTAGCATCTATCTGTTAAGGACAGAGCTGCGAAGTCGGCCTTAAAAACCTTTAATTAAATAAAAACCAAAATTGGCAAAAAATCAAGGTAACATCGCTTCTATTGGACATATAGCAAAGTTGAAAACAGGGTTATGTGCTGTCATTATAGCCTAATCAAATAAGGTAAACAGAGAAATTCTGTCGCATACAGATTTCCATAAAAAAAATATTATTGAAAATTCTTTTGGTTGGGGGGTCAAATAGTAAAAACACGATTTCTCAAAAACTACTTAGAATTGACGCGCGGAAGTTTGAAACATACATTTAGAATTAAAAGCTTTGTCGAACTATGCAATAAAACGTGGGTGTCACTTTTTTTGGCAAAAAAATATACTGTGTGGCTTCATTAACGGATTGCTCAAAATGTAATCTCTCAGGAGGTTTAATCTAACTTTGATCACGAAACTGTCGCCCGCTTAATTCTGCGTCTGGAATGGCTTCATTTTGTTGTGTTACGTCATTGTCATTTGTCTCATCTTCTTCAATCGACTGAAAATCAATTTCGCTTTCGATAAGGTCTCCGGGTATCTTAGCTCTAGGTCTCTCTCCAAATTTCTATCTATGGCACTGAGAACAAATTTCTTTGAATTCTTGGTATGTACCAAACGTTCGTCAAGGTAATCAGCTCCTTGTGGCAGGTTATGTCAGCTTCGAGTTGTATAGAACCTTTTCCAATGGCTTCAATAGCATCTCCATATGCCGTCATAACTCTATGAGAATTCTCAAAGTACTAAAAGGACTGAAATGAATCTTCTCTATTGGTAACATGAGTGGTGGCACCATTATCTACGTACCAAGAGTCTTTGTCTGCATTCTTATCACCACAGGCTGGGGCTAAGCCTGTCATCATCGCTACATTTGTGGGTTGCTTTGGAGGTTTGCGAGGTCTACTATCCACTATTTTCTTTTTGCAGGATTTGACTTTATGAAACCCTTCCTTGCAATAATTGCATAATTTGTTCTTATTTGCATTGTTTATTACCTTTCGCAAAATGCTTTTCACCTCGTAGAACAAGAAGTTCACTGCTGCTTCCGCCTTCATCCAAATTTTTCTGGTTAAGCGACCTTTCTTAAGCGAATAGCTGAGTAGTCAGGTTTTCTATTATATGATCACTTACAGACATTAAAGCCCAACTGGATTTGAAGTTAAAGTACTCGTCAGGCAGTGAATCCATAACTTTACATAATTATCAACAGCATCTCCGGTAATCTGCATTGTTCTTGTTTAGTCATGATCAGATTTACTTCTTGCCATAGATTTTTAACTGCAGTTAAGTGATTTCCCATGTCATGTGAGGGGTCATGCTTGTATCCAAAGAATTGCATGCATACATCATAGAAACGATCCTTATATACTCTTTCATAAAGCCGGTTAAGTTCCTCCCAAGCTTCTTTTGCTGTCGTAAAGCGCATTAGGTACTTTGGTAAGCATCTTTTCGGTCATATTAGAGGTGAACAGTAAAAGGCTGTGCTTTCGATTCGCTGGTAAGCATCGTTATCAGTTTTATATTTCGACAACTCTTCCGGTGTGGCATCTTTACTTGAATATATTGGCTTTTTGAGGATCCCTTCTACAGCGTCGAGTGCTCCGGTGTGGGTTCTCAGCAGCATATTTGAAATATGCAAATATGCAGCATATTTTTAATATTTGAAATTTCCAAGATGACCAGTTATTTCCGCCGAACGGTCGAATTTCGAGTTTAACATTTGTCGACATATTTCCACTATTTCGAACCTTTATTCTTTCGGAATAACTTTTGCCAAACTCACGGCTTCGAATTTTCACTGTTATTTACTAATTTTAACGCTCTACTACCATATTAAAGTAAAATAGCTTACGCAGTGGAAAAATCGAAATATAATTTTCTTGACAGTAACAACAGCAATCACCATGGAAATCATAACATAGATCTAAAGTACCTACGTCGAGGATATATAAACACAAGATGTGACAACACTTTACTAGATGTGCCACCTTAACAAAAAATAGTTTACAAAAATAATCTACTATAACAAGGAATCGGTTTTATTATTTATTTTTCTCTAACAGCAAATAATATTTATGTTGCGTTTCGAGTGAAACACCTATATATTTTTCATAATGGGGCAACAGATTGTAAAATTACTCGAAATTAGCAGAAATTTCGGCCATCTAAGGTGTATCTGCTGGCAACTTTACGCGCATCACTGCGTCACCCGTGTGCCATACCATGCGACTTCGTCGCAGTGACGGACTGCAGTGCGACTGCAGCACGTTTGCCGCATTGACGCACTGCAATGCGACTCAGCATGCGTCACCGCATTGCAGTGCGTCAATGCGGCAAACGTGCTGCAGTCGCACTGCAGTCCGTCACTGCGGCGAAGTCGCATGGTATGGCACACGGGTGACGCAGTGACGCGCGTAATGTTGCCAGCAGATGCCCGAAAGTTCTGCTAATTTCGATTAAAATAATGAAAAATGTATAGTAGTATTATACGGTTTTACTTTTATATTAACACGGGTTGAACACGTTTAATTTTACAGGGTTAAAAGGGTGAAATTTTTGTTTGTCAATCTATTCTAGACGGTTGTCAGGTCCGTTTGCTTTTTTTTGTTCAGTTTAGTTTTAGGATATTTTTTCTTATGTATCTCTCTATCTATAGGTACTTACATGTTAATTTAACTATTCAAACTTTAGAGGGGGTTACCCACTTTACACAAACATCTTCTGGTTTCAAAACCGATATTTGGGGGTTTCTAAGGACACCGAACAAGAATCCGCAGTCAAAAATTCAGAAAAGCGACCGCCATCTTGAACTTTTTTGTGTCTCAACCGATTGCTTCCAAAATCGATATCTGGGGGTTTCTGCAGTCTCCGAACACGAATCCGCAGTCAAAAATTCAGAAAAGTGACCGCCATCTTGAACTTTTTTGTTTCTCAACCGATTGCTTTCAAAATCGATATTCGGGGGTTTCTAAGGACACCGAACACGAATCCGCAGTCAAAAATTCAGAAAAGTGGCCGCCATCTTGAACTTTTTTGTTTCTCAACCGATTGCTTTCATAATCGATATTTGGGGGTTTCTATGGACACCAAACACGAATCCGCAGTCAAAAATTCAGAAAAGTGACCGCCATCTTGAACTTTTTTGTTTCTCAACCGATTGCTTCCAAAATCGATATCTGGGGGTTTCTGCAGTCTCCGAACACGAATCCGCAGTCAAAAATTCAGAAAAGTGGCCGCCATCTTGAACTTTTTTGTTTCTCAACCGATTGCTTTAAAAATCGATATTTGGGGGTTTCTAAGGACACCGAACATGAATCCGCAGTCAAAAATTCAGAAAAGTGACCGCCATCTTGAACTTTTTGGTTTTTACACCGATTGCTTTCAAAATCAATGTCTGGGGGTTTCTAAGGACACCGAACACGAATCCGCAGTCAAAAATTCAGAAAAGTGACCGCCATCTTGAACTTTTTTGTTTCTCAACCGATTGCTTTCAAAATCGATATTTGGGGGTTTCTAAGGACACCGAACACGAATCCGCAGTCAAAAATTCAGAAAAGTGACCGCCATCTTGAACTTTTTTGTTTCTCAACCGATTGCTTCCAAAATCGATATCTGGGGGTTTCTGCAGTCTCCGACCACGAATCCGCAGTCAAAAATTCAGAAAAGTAACCGCCATCTTGAACTTTTTTGGTTTCTCAACCGATTGCTTCCAAAATCGATATCTGGGGGTTTCTGCAGTCTCCGAACACGAATCCGCAGTCAAAAATTCAGAAAAGTAACCGCCATCTTGAACTTTTTTGTTTTTACACGGATTGCTTCCAAAATCAATATATGGGGGCTGAATTTTTGACTGCGGATTCTTATTCGGTGTCCTTAGAAACCCCCAAATATCGATTTTGGAAGCAATCAATGTAAAAACAAAAAAGTTCAAATTGGCGGTCACTTTTCTGAATTTTTGACTGCGGATTCGTGTTCGGTGTCCTTAGAAACCCCCAAATATCGATTTTGAAAGCAATCGTTTGAGAAACAAAAAAGTTCAAGATGGCGGTCACTTTTCTGAATTTTTGACTGCGGATTCGTGTTCGGTGTCCATAGAAACCCCCAGATATCGATTTTGGAAGCAATCGGTGTAAAAACAAAAAAGTTCAAGATGGCGGTCACTTTTCTGAATTTTTGACTGCGGATTCGTGTTCGGTGTCCTTAGAAACCCCCAAATATCGATTTTGAAAGCAATCGGTTGAGAAACAAAAAAGTTCAAGATGGCGGTCACTTTTCTGAATTTTTGACTGCGGATTCGTGTTCGGTGTCCTTAGAAACCCCCAAATATCGATTTTGAAAGCAATCGGTTGAGAAACAAAAAAGTTCAAGATGGCGGTCACTTTTCTGAATTTTCGACTGCGGATTCGTGTTCGGTGTCCTTAGAAACCCCCAAATATCGATTTTGAAAGCAATCGGTTGAGAAACAAAAAAGTTCAAGATGGCGGTCACTTTTCTGAATTTTTGACTGCGGATTCGTGTTTGGTGTCCATAGAAACCCCCAAATATCGATTATGAAAGCAATCGGTTGAGAAACAAAAAAGTTCAAGATGGCGGTCACTTTTCTGAATTTTTGACTGCGGATTCGTGTTCGGTGTCCTTAGAAACCCCCAGACATTGATTTTGAAAGCAATCGGTGTAAAAACCAAAAAGTTCAAGATGGCGGTCACTTTTCTGAATTTTTGACTGCGGATTCATGTTCGGTGTCCATAGAAACCCCCAGATATCGATTTTGGAAGCAATCGGTGTAAAAACAAAAAACTTCAAGATGGTGGTCACTTTTCTGAATTTTCGACTGCGGATTCGTGTTCGGTGTCCTTAGAAACCCCCAAATATCGATTTTGAAAGCAATCGGTTGAGAAACAAAAAAGTTCAAGATGGCGGTCACTTTTCTGAATTTTTGACTGCGGATTCGTGTTTGGTGTCCATAGAAACCCCCAAATATCGATTATGAAAGCAATCGGTTGAGAAACAAAAAAGTTCAAGATGGCGGTCACTTTTCTGAATTTTTGACTGCGGATTCGTGTTCGGAGTCCTTAGAAACCCGCAGACATTGATTTTGAAAGCAATCGGTGTAAAAACCAAAAAGTTCAAGATGGCGGTTACTTTTCTGAATTTTTGACTGCGGATTCGTGTTCGGTGTCCTTAGAAACCCCCAAATATCGATTTTGAAAGCAATCGGTTGAGAAACAAAAGTTCAAGATGGCGGTTACTTTTCTGAATTTTTGACTGCGGATTCGTGTTCGGAGACTGCAGAAACCCCCAGATATCGATTTTGGAAGCAATCGGTTGAGAAACAAAAAAGTTCAAGATGGCGGTCACTTTTCTGAATTTTTGACTGCGGATTCGTGTTCGGTGTCCTTAGAAACCCCCAAATATCGATTTTGAAAGCAATCGGTTGAGAAACAAAAAAGTTAAAGATGGCGGTCACTTTTCTGAATTTTCGACTGCGGATTCGTGTTCGGTGTCCTTAGAAACCCCCAAATATCGATTTTGAAAGCAATCGGTTGAGAAACAAAAAAGTTCAAGATGGCGGTCACTTTTCTGAATTTTTGACTGCGGATTCGTGTTTGGTGTCCATAGAAACCCCAAAATATCGATTATGAAAGCAATCGGTTGAGAAACAAAAAAGTTCAAGATGGCGGTCACTTTTCTGAATTTTTGACTGCGGATTCGTGTTCGGTGTCCTTAGAAACCCCCAGACATTGATTTTGAAAGCAATCGGTGTAAAAACCAAAAAGTTCAAGATGGCGGTCACTTTTCTGAATTTTTGACTGCGGATTCATGTTCGGTGTCCATAGAAACCCCCAGATATCGATTTTGGAAGCAATCGGTGTAAAAACAAAAAAGTTCAAGATGGCGGTCACTTTTCTGAATTTTCGACTGCGGATTCGTGTTCGGTGTCCTTAGAAACCCCCAAATATCGATTTTGAAAGCAATCGGTTGAGAAACAAAAAAGTTCAAGATGGCGGTCACTTTTCTGAATTTCTGACTGCGGATTCGTGTTTGGTGTCCATAGAAACCCCCAAATATCGATTATGAAAGCAATCGGTTGAGAAACAAAAAAGTTCAAGATGGCGGTCACTTTTCTGAATTTTTGACTGCGGATTCGTGTTCGGTGTCCTTAGAAACCCCCAGACATTGATTTTGAAAGCAATCGGTGTAAAAACCAAAAAGTTCAAGATGGCGGTCACTTTTCTGAATTTTTGACTGCGGATTCATGTTCGGTGTCCTTAGAAACCCCCAAATATCGATTTTGAAAGCAATCGGTTGAGAAACAAAAAAGTTCAAGATGGCGGTCACTTTTCTGAATTTTTGACTGCGGATTCGTGTTCGGAGACTGCAGAAACCCCCAGATATCGACTTAGAAAGCAATCGGTTGAAAAACAAAAAAGTTAAGATAGCGGCCACTTTTCTGAATTATGACTTGGATTCTCGTGTTCGGTGTCCTTAGGAATCCTCAGATACATTTGGAAAGAAATCGGTTAGGAAACAAAAAAGTTCAAAAAGGCAGCCACTTCGCTTGTAAAATTAACCGTAAACTCGGTTACCCCAGTTATGATAATAGTAGATTACACACCGAGGATAGGAAAGTAAGAAAGGTCTCAGATCTCATGTACCTAATTGTAGCTGAGGTCAACAAACATGTGATCTGAGGCTTTCTTATTTATTGTCTGAGGTTAGTATACTATTCTTCTCCTCGACGAAGGTGAAAAGCGACAACTTCGTTTAGCGCAGTGGGACGAAAATTGACGCTTATATCGCTACTTGAAAACGTTCCGTTACGTGTATATTAAAATAATCAATCGAAATGTTGTATCGCATTCACTCAAAAATATAGCAGATCTAGGATAATTATTGCATGTCCGGCAACACCATTGCCGCAGTGACGTCGTTCTGACGGACTGCAAGTCGCACTGACGGACAGCACTGCGACAGCCGCAACGATTCCCCGCACTGACGCAGCCGCAAGCCGCTCCGTCATGCGTCATCGTGTGTGAACGCTCTTATAATGGGCAGTGGGTACAATAGATGTCTCGAAACTGAAGCATGCAGGTTTCCTCACGATGTTTTCCTTCACCGAAAAGCCAGTGCTTTCGTGCTTCGGATGGCACGTTAAGCCGTTGGTCCCGTCTACTATCTCCGGTGGTAGTAGAGTTACATAAAAACCACGTCAGAGGCCGTAAGGCGATCTGAAAAAACTCTCACACCAGGGCTTGATGCCCATACGATAAGAAGATCAAACTGTTGACAGTGTCACAGATAATGAGCACTACGTCTCGCCAATGCATTAAACATGCTTTTTGTATGTGCTCGCCGTCGGTCAATGTGTTTCCGCGCGCAAAATCATCCAACAAGGGAGCCACATTCTCAAGATTCGAATAGAATAGAAGTGTTAAAGCAAAATAAACATGTCACTTACCGGTGACCTTGCCAAATATAGTGTGTTTGTTCTGCAACTCCGGTGTCGCGGCGAGCGTGAAGAAGAACTGTGATCCATTGTCGTCTTTACCAGCGTTCGCCATCGCGACCAGGCCGCGGCGGTTGAAGCGGAGACGCGAGTGGAACTCATCCTTGCAAGTGTAAATATAAAATTGCTTTTTAGCGGTAAGATTTCTACCCACAGAACATAAGAGGGGTTAGAAGTGCAAAGTAGGCGTGGAACGTGTCGCCACAGGATATGCAATGATTTGCATAACACCATAAGGCGAGCGGCGTGGTGCGAGCGAGAGGGCATGAGTAATTGTAGCAGCGTGAGCGGGAAGACAAGTGTCGACAGCCGTCTCCGAAGCAAAGCGAAGCAAGCTCCGATCTCTATTTTGCATTTCTAACCCCTCTTATAAATGTCCTGTTTTTCTACCATTATTATTATTCTAATCTCCTACATATAAACATCCTCACCCTTCTGATCTGCTTATAGTGTCAGCACTAATTGCAGACAGTTAATAAAAAGAAAAAAAAAAATTTATTTTTTGTTGAATGCAACTACTTATAACAATTCTATCAAAATTAGCTATAATTATTTTAGGGGGTTGATCAGACCATCAAACTGAACAACTTTCTCTATGGGACCAATATCAAAATCGCGAAAAAAAATTAGTTTAGGTCAAGTAGGTTTGTATGGAACATCCAAAGTTTTTTCGCGGTTTTCATATCGGTCTCAAAGAAAAAATTATTCAGTTTAATGGTCTGATCATCCCCTTAAAATATTCACCTAATTTTGTTTAGACTTTATAGATAAAGAGTAATTATAGTTTGGTTAGTAATATAATAATACTTGTATCTGTTTCATTGATCTTTCAATAAATATTAGATACACTTAGGATGAAACTAACTTTAAATGTTGCCCCATAGATGGATTCTCCTCCGGTTCCATCACCGTTTGGATCTCCTCCTTGTACGATGAACTCGGGTACTACACGGTGGAATATTGTGCCTGGAAATAAATATACAGTGGTTACACCAAGTTTTAGGTGGGATGTGACCAACATTTTTATTATGGCTCTTCAATAGTTCTTCAACAAAAGGTTTGGGAGGTGAGAAGGTATGATGAGAATTAGATTGTATGGAATTTTCGGAATAGTCTAGGTGAATTATGTGTAAAATTAATACTGACAATAAAAGTACATATGTCGTCTAATAAAGTTGAAGTCTATTAATGACGATTTTACAAAGCCAAAAATGCACTATTAATTAAACAAAACAAAACAGTTATTCATACCATTGTAATACCCTTCCATACAGAGTTGTATGAAGTTGCGTGATGCTTTTGGCGCTTCCTTCGTCCATAATTCTATGTCTATCTCGCCCGCTGTTGTTTTTAATAGCACCTGTAAGTAAAAACTATTTCAATCGCATTTGTTTATATGCCACCTTTCTCAATTCTGTCAGTGTGGAACGGTGGTGGCCAAGACGTTGACCACGGTCTACCTGGTCGTCCACGGTCTACTTTTATGTTATATTATTCATATGTATACATTCATTGCTAAACGTGTTGCGGTTAAAGGTAGACTGCCAGGTATATCTAAAATTTGTGTTTAGACCGCTCAATATATAAAGTTTGGTCACCCCTGGTGTAGAACATACTAACTATGAGTCCTTGTTAGGTACTTGAATAATTAAATATTATTATTATATTATTTTAGCAATCAACTTCACAACATTCCACTATATGGTCTAGATAAATAACACAATAGAATCAAGTTCACTAACTTCTAACTCCGAATTCCGTCAAATATCTTAACTTTTGGACATAGTTAGAGTAAAAACTGACTTCTTTTAAGAGTATTATGGGATTTAAACCAGTACAAAGTGCAAAATAAGCTTCAAATTCAACAAAAATTTAAGAAAACTTACCTTTCCGAGCGCAGGCGGTTCTTGTATGTAAATGTTACTCATTTTGAATAAAAAGCTACACTACAAGGTAGAATAACTATTTTTTCTTCAGTGTATCACAAAATTAGAGAGAACTGGGACATTTTAACAATTAAATTCAGTTAAAATGCGATCTGGCTGGGCCTAACCAACCGAACACAATTTTGACAATGACACAGTGTTGCCAGCCGGATCTTGTCAAAAGTAACCGGAATTCGATTAAAAAGTAACCTTTTGGTGTGAAAAGTAACCTTTCATATTTTTTTTCCAGTAATAAGGTGTTAAAAGTTGATCGACAGATGTTGGTTCCATTGACTTTCAGAAATTTAAAACATTCGGTAGCGTTTTCCATTTCAAGTTGCATTTTCATCCGATTGATTGATCGAGCGATCATTCGTGATTTGGTACCTATACATTAGTGCCAGAGAAAAATAAACGGAGAAAAACGTGTTTTTAGGAGTCGCACTCACTACGTTACGAACGTTTTGCGTTATATTTGCAAAAAAATATATGAAAAAGTATTCCGTTTCATGGAAAAATATGATTGATTATACAAATTCCGAAAAGTCACCTAAAAGTAACCTTTTGAATCGTGTAACCTAAAAGTAACCTGACAGGGCTAAAAATCACCTAAAAGGTTACAAAAGTAACCTTCTGGCAACACTGCAATGACAGCCACCCGTCAACAGTGTGACCAACTTCAAATTAGAGATCCTGCCCCACTTGGGCAAGAAAACTGACAAATCCTGCCAAACTCTAAAGCACAAAATGCCGAAAAAATGCCAAATTATTAGAAAAGATCCTGCTCCCACTCTACACGATATAATCGTTCATATTTACGTTTCATGATAAATCACGAATGGAATACACTCACACCGCACGAAATTAGAAACAATAAATGTGTCTCCGAAGTTTTTCTAGTCAGACTAATCACAGACTAATTAGAAAAACAAACAACTGACAAACAAAGATATTATAATAAACATTATGCTCAGTACTATACGGTTTACAATGGAATGAACTACAAATTCAGCCATAGATGATACGGGAAATTCCCGAACCAACGGTCTTTGCGTTGCCAGTGTTGCCATAGGCATTTTAAAATTCATACTTAAGTACAGTTTTTTTCCATTTTGGGTATTGCACCCTCCTCCTTTTATAATACTGCCAAATCTGCCAGCTTATATTGCTAAATACTGCCAGATTTCTAAAAAGTCACACTATAGTGCCAGAGAGTAAAATAAAGGGCTAAAACTGCCAAAAAGGCAGGATCCTGCCACATATGGTCACACTGCCCGTCAAAATGTCAGTGACCCTTGCATCTGTCAAATCATTGTCGTTCAGAAATTTCCGTTCGGATTTGTAACATCAATTTGTCCAAATGCTAATAGGAAAAGTTTTATACAGGTACAAAACACGTGGTAATACGGTGGTGCGTTAGACCATCAAACTGAACAACTTTCACCATGGAAAAAAAAACAATTTCTGTCCAATACAAAACTGCAGTACTTACCGCCCTTACCGGGCGATTCGACTAAAATGTATGGGACAGCAGATTTATTATCATTTTTTCTCGATGTTGGCTCCATAGTTAAAGTTGTTCAGTATGATAGTCAAGTATTACTGTTTATACATAGTGTGTAGAAGTGAACACTTTTAGCCGACACTGACTGGTGTAGAGAGGGTAGAGGGATAGAGCTCTGCGGTAGTTTTCATTTCTTTTCCTCCTTCAGGGAATGTGCAACATAACTGACTCGGTGGCTGAGTCTTCCTAATAAAGATACATGCATAAACTCACACATTTTTCCCAAAGGGGTAGACAGAGACTATGCGTCTCCACTATGAGCGGTTTTGACCCACCTCTCTTACTTCCTCCTCCAAACCAGTTATGGTTTATAGTGCGTCGATTATTTGTTAATCTACAACATTGTATTGTCATATAAATAAAATATATCGTGGCATACATTCCCGTCGATTTCGGCTACTTTTAACCTGGCATGTTTCCTTCCAAAACACGACTTAGGTAGGTATAGATTTGTTTCGTAAGTCAACTTTCATTCATACTTTCGATAATAATATTATGTCCAAACCATCGAAGCATTCCCTTCTCTTCTCTCTACTATGAGATAAAAGAGAGCAAATGCCTACAGAGATCATCGGATTTAAATAGTTGCATTTGTTTGGTATCGAAACCCTAGGACCATGCGGGTCCCAGCGTATAACCTCTAATTTCCTAGTCATCATCATCATTATCTCAGCCGACAGACGTTCACAGCTGGACATAGGCCTTTCCCAAGGATCGTCACAACGATCGGTCCTGCGCTGCCTTCGTTCAACGAGTTCCCGCCGTGCGCCACCTTCGCCAGGTCGTTCGGTTCACCTTGTGGGGTAGGCCCCACAAAGGTTGTTGATTGAATGATGGATATGCTAAGACTATTTTATTCACTAAGCGCCTAAGGCCTACCTTAGCTGCGTTTTCCAGTAACTAAGTCGTCACTACAGACCTCTTTCAAGCGCTTAGTGAATAAAATAGTCTTAGCATATCCTTCACATCCCGACGGTCGGTAAAAGTTACATTAAGTTCCTAATTTTGTTTTTCAATAGTAGATTACAAACCGAGGGCAGGAAAGTAAGAATGGTCTCAGATCTCATTTATTAGATGATACAAACATGTGATCTGAGGCTTTTACTGCCTGAGGTTAGTATACTATTTTTCTCCTCGACCGAGGTGGAAAGCGGCAACTTCGTTTAGCGTAGCGGGACGAAAATTGACGCTTTCCGTCCGGAGGGGAGAAATTTTTTTTCAGTGGCGTCGCGTGGTGATCTTACGCCCTTATTCCTTCCTTCACCATAGAACTGCTCTGGTAGTGTAGGCGACACTTAGAAGTTAATGATTATGATGATGATGGGTTAAAAAGGTGGTGGAAACCGACTGGCCGAGGAAGGCCGATGATAGAGTTTTTAGGAGCTCTTGGGAGAGGCCTATTCATCAGTGGACGATGATAGGCTGATGATGATTATTATTTTTTGAAGGTGTTGGGCCTTGACAGGCTCGCTTAGCCTGTGCCACGTAGACCATCGCTGGTCTTTTGTGAACGCCCTTTCTAAAGTTCCTTACCAATCCCCACTGCGGCCAGAAATCGCAGTAGATTCTTGATCGGGACAGTTTGTATCTCTTCTGGTGTCAGAACCTGCCTACCTAGATGAGTACTACGTTTGTACATCAGGGGGCCACAGTCACATAGGAGGTGCATAGGAGTTTCCATCTCCTCCTCGCATAATCTGCAGCCGGTCGTATCGCTTAGGTTTGATGATGATGAGAATGTAAGAAAGTGTACCACATACTATTTAATAATTACTGAGGGTTGACGCACATTGACCAACGACCAAGCAAACACTCGCGGAGAACCTTCGCGACCCGACAACCCAAGACAAACCTGGCGCACTAGGTATGATTAGTCGAGCTACATAAAGCTTAGGTATACCTAACTGCTTGGAAATACTTGGACAGCCCGGTAGCTCAGTCGGTGTGAACCTTCTGTGACGAGGGCCGCGGGTTCGAATCCCGTAAGGGACAAATATTTGTATGATGAATATGAATACAGGGTGTAAGGAAGGTATATCATCATCATACACATGTAGGCATGTGTAACCTACCACACCACATATTCTAACCATCAAAATGAACAACTTTTACTATAGTTAGGAGCAAACGTGTTAGCGAAAAAAAATGGAGCATCAGATTTTTTTTGCGCTGACAGTTTTGCTCCCATAGTAAAAGATTTTCAGTTTGAGGGGTAGAGTAGGTTATTTTCCTTACACCCTGTATTTGTACCCGAGTCATAGATGTTTGTATCTATAATAGGTATTTTGTATCGTTGTCTAGTCATCATAATTCAAGCTGAAAAATTGTGTGATGTCCAATTTATTTAAAGCGGGAAAGTGCAAAGAAGAAGATAACAATATTCTATCTATAGTCTACCTAATTGAGATTCCAGTAAAAACAATACGAAGAGCCATTTATTTGAACAATGATATATACAGGGTGAAATTGATATCATTAGCATCCTTTTAAACTAAGAGTCTACCCATCAAACTGAGCAACTTTTACTATGGGAGCAAACCAATCAGAGCAAAAAAAAAATCTGCCGTCCCATACATTTTAGTCGTGTAGGCAGCGGCGGCGGGTGCAGTTTAGTATGGGACAGCAGAGTTTTTTATTGCTCCGATTGGTTTGCTCCCATAGTAAAAGTTGTTCAGTTTGATGGGTAGACTCTTAGTTTAAAAGGATGCTAATGATATCAATTTCACCCTGTATAAGCATCAAAATGACGCAATTGCCCAGCCACGTAGAGAATAAAGAAATAGCGAATGAAAACGGTAAACAAACAAAATGTTTTATTTATTTGTTCTCAGAATTAAGATGGACTGCTATTGTAGGTGGCCCGTAGGGCACGCTTAGCCGAGCTTATCTTGTTGATTAGGTATGTTGTCCAGTAACATGATGCTATGCTGAGCTTTCCCTAGCATTGATGCGCTAATTTAAGGGTATATTATTCGGAGCGCGCTCCATACAAACGTACCTACTATGGTGATATTTTCAATACTAAGCAATTAAAGTCAATGAAATTTTGCAGAAACAATCTAGAAACAAATGTATGGAGTCAGATTTTCGTTAAAATGTATAGTTTTCAAATTACAGTGCCTCAAAGATTTCCATACAAATCTTAAATTAATCCTAGCATTTAAACTGTATATTTTAACGAAAATCTGACTCTATAGAAGCATAGAAATTTGTTTCTAGATTGTTTCTGCAAAATTGCATTGACTTTAATTGGTTAGTATTGAAAATATCACCATAGTACGTTTGTATGCAGCGCGCATTTTCGCTCTCGGAATAATATTATCTTAATATCAGGGAATGAATCTCGTTTCATCTCACTATCTAACTAAAATTATTGTCAAAGTTTGGATGTTTGTCACTCAGTCAGGCATAAACGGCTGAACAGATTGGGATTAAATTCGGCACACAAAAAACTCTACCCGATTTTCTTCAATGTTTTTTTGTTGAAATAAACATAAAATGAACACCCAGGGGCTGGCTCTTGGCCGGTTCGTAAGCAAAGCAAAATGTGTAGAACACACCAGTTTTTTTTTAATTTTTTATTTAGATGGGTTTGCTTTTGACCTCAATCTAGTCCTCAGGACAAAGATGGGGTCGAAGATGTACCTAGCGAGCTAACTCAGAATGAACCTGGCACTCCTGCACACAGAAAATCGCAGCAAGTTGGCTGGCGCCAGATTCAGGCAGGAGGGTGGTCGCGAGCCAGGCGGCTCCTTGCGGAGCCTACCACACCGCTGTGGGGGATCGTTCAGCCGCCACTACAAACTTGGTAGCTTGTGATGCCGTTGTCCGGGGTGGACCGCTAGGAGGTAGATCCACCCCACACCCCGCGTCGCTCTTCTTCTTCTTCTTATCGTGTTTGCAAGCCCTGGTGTCAGAGTTTATTCAAACCGCCTTACGGCCTCTGACGTGGTTTTTATGTAACGGCTACTACCACCAGAGATAGTAGCCGGGACCAATGGCTTAACGGGCCATCCGAAGCACGGAATTATCTTTCTTTTTCAGACTATCAGGTGAATCAGCCTGCAATGTCCTAACTAACTAGGGGAAAACGCACAAAGTGACATAGGTATCACTAGGTGTCCCCCGTGGGAATCGAACCCCGGACCTCCGTGTCAGGAACCCAATGCTCTTAACCATTAGATCATGGAGGCAGTAGCTTCGCTCACAGCGGTGTAACGCAAGCCTCAGCAGTAAATAAACATTTTGCTCCGCCGCACTCTGAATTCTGATTTCAGTACTATTCGATCGCTTTGTCGCGTTACATCTCTCAGAATTCAGTTTACCAACAAATTTTGTATATTTTTACTTGAAGATTTTTATATAAACAACTAATACGAAAGTGATATTCACAGGTAAAATATTTCAATTTAATTTCCTCTTTTCAGGAAACACCATTGGGATGAGGTAGGCTAGTTTAAAAAAAGCTTTTTAAATTTATTTGTCTTCATAAATAACTATAGCTTTTACCGCGACTTTGTCCGTACCGGCTTCCATCATCGTAGCGATTCGAGATAAAATATGTTTTTAACTCTTATCGTAATCTAACTTTAATTAAAATCGTGCCAGTAGTTACCTAGTTTCGAACCAAGGTTGTTAAAGTCTTTTCTCAGTTCAAAATTATGGGTAAGTAGGTACTTACCTTAATTACAGTTGTGACTTCAGTTTGATGTGTAGTCTTAGCTTAGTTTAAAATTTAAATAGATCCCAAAATCACGTAGAAGTAACGCGCTACCTAAGGTAGGTACGCTAAGTAGGTAATTATTTTACTCCCCCATTCAAAATCAATATCGTAATCATTTCGCTAATCAGAAAAATTGAGTGTAATGTCACGTTTGGATAAACCGCCGGCCGGTCGGACATTTTTAATGAACGCTATCTGATGAAATCACGAGGGCTCTCGAGTAGGTATTGATAAAAGATAAAAAGCCTTAGGATGTGATTTAAAACCTAGCTTTTCATAGGGTTAGCCACGCCGCGCGCAGGCCGGTACCACCTGGAAGGTAGCATAGTTGTATTGTTTAGTCAGGTACCACAGTATAAAGGTAGTTACTACATACAGTATGGCCACTACCTGCCAACCACAAATGAGAGATAGAGTGAGAAATTGTGTGATTCTGATAAGAGATTCGACAGACCGACAATGTGCCTAAACCACTGAAGATATAAATATATTCTACAGACGTTTAACTAGGTGTGCACTAATATTTCGAAAGTCCGAAATCTACGCGGAGGAAGTCTCGGGGAAAAGCTAGCCACGCATAAACGCCTAAACCGATATGGGTGAAATTTAGCACACTAGAAAGAATTATGATAAGTAGGATACTTTTTTAAAGTATAAAGGCTTCCGCACATTGCAGCGATATTATCGAGCGATTTTACCGATGCGATATTATCGACAGCGATATCGCGACACCTTACACTGCAGCGATTCCGCGATTCGCGTCACGCATGCGCCCTTCACTGAATGTAGTAGAAAGAGATTGCGTCAGGTTGCGATAATATCGCGGCAGTGTGTGGGATCAAGCGCGTCCCCATAAAAAATGTACTGAGAACAATTATCGCAAAATCGCAGCGATAATATCGCGGCAGTGTGTAGGATCGCGCGCGTCACCATACAAAATGTACTGAGAACAATTATCGCAAAATCGCAGCGATATTATCGCTCGATAATATCGCGGCAGTGTGTAGGATCGCGCGCGTCCCCATACAAAATGTACTGAGAACAATTACCGCAAAATCGCAGCGATAATATCGCTGCAATGAGCGGAGGCCTTAAATGTCGTCTGTATAAAGTCGTGGGCAACGGCTTGTATACTTTACAAAATTAACTTCTTTTTAACTGCCTCTGCGTGGTCTAATGGTTAAGAGCATTGGGCTCTTGACACGGATGTCGGTACGATTTCAACGGGGAGCACCTAGTGATATGTCACTTTGTGCGTTTTTCCTCAGTTGGTTAGGACATTGCAAGCTGAATCCACCTGGAGTGCGATTTATGAATCTCATTCGGTGAGCTCAGCTGTTAAAAATGTCATAATTACTACGGAGATACGCATCTTTTTACTGCTGATTTGACTTTCAAAAATCATACTACAGGAGAGCGATTTTTGAAAGTCAAATCAGCAGTAGAAAGATGCATGACAACGCTTTTGTATGAGATTTAAAAACCGTTCAAGCTCACCGATGACATTCAAAAATCGCATCCCTGATTGTCTGAAAAGAAAGATGATTCGTGCTTCGGCGATGGCACGTTAAGCCGTTGGTCTCGGCTAATATCTCTGGTGGTAGTAACATAAAACCACATCAGAGGCTGTAAGGCAGTTTGAATAAACTCTGACACCAGGGCTTGCCCACACGATGAGAAGAGGAGAAGAACTTATTTTTTTATCTGGTTTCCATATAACATTATTTTATGAAGATTTAGTTTGAGATCAATTTGCCTGTAAGCGTTCTTTGTTTATTTTCAGATCAACCAGAAAATGTGACGACCAACAAGGAACGCAAAATGAAATTTTTGACATCCCTAATTCTCTTTTCAATCTTCAGCACAAACTTTTGCCAACTCGCGCCAAACGTGAAACACAAATTCGAAGCAATTAACAAGAAAACATTAAAATTTAATGCTATAGCTGCCAGCATAGCTTGGGACTCTTCCGTCAACCCTGACGACCCAGAACTAGTCAACAGGGCTACCAACTATCAGAAGAAAAGGATAAAATGGCGGCACGAAACATGCGAATCTTTGGTAAATCTACACAACCAACAGTTGTTGAATGCAACTCAGCTAAGACAAGCGTACCTTTTGTGTAGAGGCCCAAGGTACACTTTTGAAGAAGCCAGGTATTTAAAAAGTTACCTATTTTGTCAACGCTTTATCTTCATCTACAACCCAAGACCACCCATTGCTTGTTATGCATAAAGACTATGATCCCAGTGCAATATTATGTAATAAATCATTCCAGATATGGGGAAAATTCATATATGTGAAAGTATCATCAAAATCAGTCCAATAGTTCCCGAATAAATCTTCCTCATTTGTCCGACCGAAAATAATGCGACAAATTGTCGCGTAGGGTTAACCCTACGTTGTGACCATATTAAACCATATTATGCAGGCATTTTACACTCAGTTGCAGAAACGCCCATTAAAGTTAATCCTCCATTAAATCTCTTGCTGTCACTTTGTAAAAGTTGACGTAGTAAAAGCTAGCAAGAGACACGTCGTCGCAGGGTTTGCCCCGAACACAAATATGTATCATCATCGCCTAAACAGATACTGTAGAAAACATGCAGTGAAATCTTGGAATATTTAGCTTTCATTTTTTTAAGCGACGTTCAAGTAAGAATTTGTGTGCAGTTCTATAATAGCTGTACAGTAGCCGTAGCAATTACCTCTAACCAGCTAGTGGGCAGCTTCTGTAGAGATTGTAGGTACTCTTCTTGGTCCTGTTCATCTCGTAGGCTAGGTGTGATGCCTGGGCCGTGGTCCTACAGATTTTTTGACGGAACCTTGTATATTATACTGAGTCTGTGTGATAATTCTTCTTGCGCGATTTATGACTTGGATGCGATTGTGATCTTTAGTGTAGCTGCTTATGGGTTTCCAATGTGCCATCGCAAATTGTGTTATGTCGTATTTTGCTAGAGAGACTGTAGGCGCCGTCTGTTGGCAAGTAGCTACACCGTCATCACTACGTTTTACGTGGTTTTACCTAGGTACTTATAATTGAAATGATCAGGCCAGAGATGAATAGGATGTTCAACAAGTAACGAGGCTGGTGACATCGCAAAATAAACCCTGACATCCTAGCTATACATGATCAGGGGTTTAAACCCCTAGCAGAAATTCTGTCAACTTCAAATTCAAATCCATTTTACAGAGAAACAAGCTACATTTATGAAGAGCTCCAATCATTGTATTCTGAAGCAGAAATATGTATTCCAAGTAACAAAAACATATCGATAAGCAACTTAAAAGAAGCAGAGGCCGCCATCTTGGATTATCTGTCAACAGTCAAATATTTTTCAAACTTCGACCTGAAAGTCCCAGCTGCACCCTCAAAGGCAAATTTTGATAGGATTAAAGACAGATACACTTTTTGCTTGGAGGGCGAAGGTGATTTTGACAAACTGATGAAGTATTCTAAAAATGAAGAAGTGTTGAAGTGGCTTTGGCTCGTGTGGAGACAAGAGGTGTCAGCTCCAATGAGAGAGCATTACGGAGATTTGGTTCAGATTGAAAATTATGCTGCTAGGCGGAATGGTAAGATTCGTCTTCATATTCTCTTGAAGACCCTGTTCTTACTGGAGGATTGCTTAGGCAGAGTCAACCGAAGCCGTACAAAAGGTCTATACAGGTGTTACCTTTAAACTTTTACTAAGGGTGCAAAGCAGTCAGAACAAAAAAACAGCTGTCTCATACATATTTTAGTCGAGTAGGTATTGCATTTAGTGGAACAGCTGATTTTTTTTGCACTGACACGTTCGTTCCCATAGTAAAAGTTGTTCAGTTTGTTGGATAGAGTATGCGGTTTAAAGGTTAATAATGCTTTTCCTTACACCCTATATACACCACTATTTTCATACTTATAATAGGTATTTATAAGTACCAGAAAAATTTCAAGATGTATTCTGATAATGAAACTAAATAGCTTTGCCTAAGGAATATGAGTCGAAAATATCCTATCGGCGTTTTAGAATAGGAGGTCCAAAAATTTTTTCTCAAGCAGTTCCAGCAAGATTCACTCTTGGCATAATTCGTTAACTTGTTTTTCCAGGATACTTAGATTACGGGGCAACATGGCGTGATGAGCTCGAAATACCAGAACTGAGACGACTTTGTCGTTATCTCTACTCAGAAATAAGAACTCTTTACGAGATCCTTCATGCAGTCGTGAGGTTCTATCTAAGGAGACATTACGGCGATATCGTACCAGAACGTGGACCAATACCTGCCCATTTACTTGGTAAGAGACATGCTATAGTTTTTGCGGTAACTCAACCCTGCTATAAATTATCTCTGGAGTTAGCTTACCATCAGTCTTGATTTTCTTTTTTTCTATCTCCCGCTTGCAAGAGAAATCGGATAACTATATTTCGTACTACTCCTATCTTCAAAACTTCAAAACAGATTATATAGGCATAAGCATAAGCATAAGAATAGCAGCATATGCTCACGACTATATTATTATGCTATGCTTATAGATTATATAGGGTCCTTCTCAATATGCTGACACTTTTTTAAGGGAATGATCAGACCATCAAACTGAACAACTTTCTCTATGGGACCAACATCGAAATAGCGAAAAAAAAATCTGCCGACCCATAACATTTGGCTCAAGTTGGTTTGTAGTTTAGTATGGAACAGCAGATTTTTTTTTCCGATTTCGATGTTGGTTTCTTAGAGAAAGTTGTTCAGTTTGATGGCCCGATCATCCCCTTAAAAAAAGTGTCAGCATATTAAGTTGGACCCTGTAGACATTCTCAGGTTCGTTGGAATTCATTGTCCAGTGTTGTGAGTGGAATCAACCAATGGAGTGGCTTCAAGTATCCAATCACGCGATCAAGCAAGCGAGCTTTTGGTGGATTTTTTCCCTATGGATACACCATACCCCTCCCATTCCTTGCTCACAGCCTCAGTACTGGTGGAAAGCCAATCTTAAGCGCTTCTGTCTGTGACAACCTTAAGCAAGGCAAAGGCTAGAACGGTAAAGGCAAATATGTTTTTAGGTCTTCGCAAAAATCTTTGGGTAAAGGTCTATTAAGGCGGATTGTAAATCGCTGACAGCAAGTTGACCACTTACGTTTCTGGGCTATTAGGCCCGCGAGGTGGTCAGATCTCTCTTATTCGTGAAGGGGGTTTACCCTAAAGTAGGACGTAATAGGCTGATGATGATGATGATTCTGCTTCAATAACTTTAGCAAATCAAATCTTTATTGTTGGATTTACAGGTAACCTATGGTCAGAAAACTGGGAATCTCTTATAGATTTGATAACACCAAAAACTATAGATCTCGATAAAAGTATCAAGGATTTAAACAAATCAGTTCTTTATTTGGTACGTATGTATATGTATATTATTTGTCCTATGCACGGACCTGAAAAAAAAGACGGACGTAATGTGACATTAAAAAGATGTGAAGCATGCAAGGTCCAACATTTTCGTTTGTTCTACAAGGGACCTACACTCACACCGATGCACTAGCTCTAGGCGCAGGTCCTACAGCCGTCACCATTATGTACCGCGCCGCGTGACAGCACGCACACAAAAGAAATAGGTGTTTCACTCTTGATTAGACGAGATTACCTACGTCCGTCTTTTTTTCAGGTCCGTGGTCCTATGTCCACAAATCTGAATATATTTTAACCACATTAATTGCCGAACACTTTCTATTTTCCAGGTGAAGAGTGCCGAAGATTTCTACCAATCTTTAGGTCTGCCTCCAATGACACCTTCGTTTTGGTACGAATCTGTATTTACAAGGAAAAACCAACTCAAAACGCGCTGCCATGGAACTGCGGCGGACATGTTTAAGTGTGGCGACTTTAGGTAAATGTTGCCACTTTTATGCAACTTTTCCCAATTTTAAGGGTAAACGCTATAATGTTTCGTAATTATTTTGTCGGTCTGTCAATCAACGGATTGTGATCGACAGACTTCAATACGTTTTCCTTCAAGTGAAACTATTTGTTACAAATTAATAGTACATTAGTCCCTAAAACCTAATTTCTGAAGTCAGGAAATGATTAGGGATACGTCTGGAAAGCAAATGGTGGCCAAGGAAAGTCAGCGACAGTGAGGAGATCATCTAAGACGTCAGGGATATTTAGGAAACAACCTAAAAAATCAGGGATTTTCTTTAGTAATTGTATAAAGAGAGAAATATTGAACCAGCACCTTTAAATAACAGAAAAACGTTTGTCATGGATATTTGATAAAGGAAGATAGGCATGTTTTAGCATGTAAAGTAGACACTCTGGATTACCTACCTAATAGTATATTTTAATGACTATAATATTATTTTGTTTTCAGGCTCCTGTATTGTTCAGGGACATCCTCTGAAGATTTCTATGTCTTACATCACGAACTGGGACATATTCAGTATTTTATGGCTTATGAAAATCAGCCCGCCATTTTCAGAGTAAGTTAAAAGTAAACATTACGTATCTTTACCATCTTTACGATAATAAGTGCAGCAATTTCACCCAGTTCCTATACTTTATTTTGCATTTAATTATAATGTTATTTTTCCTATCGTAAAGCAAGCCAACACAGCTCTTCAGGAGACCATTGGAGACACAATAATGTACGGAGTATTGACGCCCCAACATCTCAACCGACTCGGACTCATCAATGATTCACTTCTATACACAGATGTTACAAGCTCAAACACTACCCTTAAACCCGATGATGTTACGATCAAAACAAAACGCAATTTAAAATCTATGGCACTTATCTTTTTTGGATCCAAAGATGACGTTGTAAACAAAACAAAAGAATACGACCAAAATGCGTATTTTACTGCAGAAACTAATGAAACATCGTCTAAACAAAACATTGACGTTAATGACTTCGCGACTACAGCAAAAGTGAAATACGATGACGAACTAAACGATATTACTACAGATGAAATCCTCATGCTAAAACTGGCTCTAAATAAAATACCACAGATTCCATTTTCGCTTCTCATAGACGAATACAGGTATAAGTATTTCGAAGGGGGGATAGATGAGAGCAAAGCTAATAAGGTGTTTTGGAAAATGGCACTCAAACTGCAGGGAATAGCGCCTCCTATGAAGATGGGAGAGAAGTTTTTCGATGTTGCCGCCAAGTTCCATGTACCCGATAATACGCCCTATATGCGGTAAGTTTAAAATTACACGCTCCGTATCCCTCCAATTTATAACGTTTTTTACATTTCTAAACAGTCGTTATTTACCTCAGTGTCAATTTAATGCAGATACTTCCTGAGCAGCTTCCTCCAGCACCAACTCTTCGAGGTTCTCTGCAAAGCTGCTGTGTTTGGGCATCGTGGAGTAAAGGAGCCCCTTCCTGAAACAATCACTATGAATAGATGTGACATTTACGGTTCGAAAGCTGCTGGGAAGATTTTGAAGTAAGTATCTACTATACAACGTGTTATATTAGGAAGGACCCTGTATTTGTATATACGAGTATACTGGTTATTATTTGATTTTTCCGGAAATAATTGTGCTACAGCGTTCGTTATAATTTTCATCAAGAAAGATCAAAGAGCTATATTATTATAAAAGAGTTTCAGATTTTTACTCCAGTATTTTAAAAGTTAGAGTATAGGTACGCTCTGTTTTTCACTTTGAGCGCATAAGATTATATCTCGAGATACAAGCATTGTAACGACTTAAGTTTGTATCTATGTTTTGTTCTACTTTACAACACAAGAGCTCCAATGACACCTCACTCGATTGAGTAGAAAAATAGTCGATTATGCACCAGAAAATCTCATTCGGTGAGCTCAGCAGTTGATAATGACACAATTACAATGGAGATCTTTCTACTGCTGATTTGACTTTCAAAAATCATACTTCAGGAGTGCTATTTTTGAAAGTTAAATCAGCAATAGAAAGATGCATATCTCCCTAGTAATTTAAACATTTTCAACTGCTGAGCTCACCGAATGAATTTCCAAAATCGCACTCCAGGGGATAAAGCACAGTGTTTCGTCACGGGCATATTGAATTCCGAGGGTAACGAAGGATTCGCCTCGCTTGGCTCAGGAGTTAAGACTAGAATCCTGAGTAAAGCGAGGAGTTCACGCTAGCCCAAGACAATAACACGTTTATCCTCGAGGAGCATACCTACTCTACTTTCCACAGAAATATTTTTCTTCAATATTACCATACTTTTATTTTTGAGTTACTATTTTACTGTCTTAATGCCAAACGATTCTATAGATTCAAAAAATAGTGAGTAATTGAGGCGGGGCATACAGACAGACATGGGTTCTTTATTCTAATACGGGATCTTAAAATTACGCTTCCAAATTTTTCAAATTTTCAGAGATCTGATGTCTCGTGGAAACTCCCAACATTGGCGTGAAATCCTTCAAGAAACAACCGGCATCGACGAAATATCCGCGTCTGCTCTCAAACGATACTACCGCCCTCTATACAAACTCCTTTATAAACTAGTGAGAGCTAATAATATTCCTATTGGTTGGTGAAATTGTTAGAGTTAGAGCAAGTTGTCCATGATGCATATTATTATAGTCATAGTGTAATTAAACAAGTGGTCGCGGTCGACGGTCGCGTCGTGACAGGTCAATTGAGCGCGGTAAGCGGTGGGCTGGGGGGAGCGCATACGGCCGCTATAATATGTTGCTGTACTCTTCTAACGCATGCAAGTTGCTAATCGCTTCCTCTCACACGCACTCAGAAAAGAGACGTGCTTATGTAATTTTGTTCTTAACATAACTAATAATTAGGTTTAATTTAATTAGTTGGCGAAACATAAGAAACGCATTTGGTATCTGTTACCGAGTACAATTGCGTGGCAAATGACAATGGCTTCCCGCTCGATCATATTATGGTTCTGAGGTCAATGTCCGCCCGCGCCCGCATACTGTACGCACTGCGCGTACCTTACCACGATAATAATAATTTTGTTAATCATCAATACCAATTATAAACATTGATAATGCAATCTGTTATCATTAACAAGTGCCCTGGTTCAGTTTCGCTAACTAATTAAAAATGACCCTACACATCTCGTAATAATATGTAACCTTCGAGTGGTTACATCATTTCATCATTTTTATTTCATGTAGTATACGAATTTCATGCATCAGTGGAAATTAATTGCATTGACAGAATAAGCCCAAATATTACAACATACCACAATCAATTAAATAAAACGGTAATATAATTAGGTAACAATAAATATATTTCATTAATTTAATCTCATTAAATAGTGCATTACAGACGAATTTTGTTTTCAATTCCAAACATAATGGAACGAACATTTTCTTTTAAATCGAACAATCAAATCCGAAAATAAATTACAAGCATCAGAATAATTTATTTAAAGCGTCCTTAAATCAATTAAATTAGTTTTATTTACATTTGAGTCATGGTAAAAATTATTTAAATCTTAAAAATTATGGTTTCATTGTTCTTTTGTTAAAAATATGTACAAACTATGTTTTATTATATTTACAAAATGCTATAGGCACTTATGAATTGTTATTATTGCCATTTTTATTTTAATGTTACGGCTTTTTTTTATTTAAAACATCGATGTAATAATATTTTATTTAAATAAAAATAACAAATTGACCATTATCACATTTTCACTAAAAGACTAAAGAATAAAGAACGGTGTACTTTGAAAATAAGATTTTTTTTCTCCATAGGCTCCGACCTACTTATTTGGAAAGTAGTATTTATATTTTTGTAATTAGGCTCTGTGCTTATTTATTTCAATCACAACAATATAACATTTTAACTGTACACTTTGAGCTGTCAAAGTCGTTAGGTTGGTAACATTGAATTCACCGACCTGCTTACTTTCTCACCTCCCCGCCACTGTGCCATTCGCCAATCAACGCACAATCCCAATGCATTAAACTACATAATTATGTGCTGCATATAAAAATAACACGAGAAACTAGTGTCGTGCACCAAATAAGGGTAAGACGAGCGCAGGCGAGCAAAAGAGATAGCAATTGCGATACAGGGACAGAGAATGGGACAGCGTTGTGGCCATATAGGCACAAAGAATGAGACAGTGGCGATATAGGCATAAAGAATGGGGCAGTGTAGTGGTGATACACGTATAAAAAATGGGACAGCGTTGTGGCTATAATATATATGCACAAAGAATGAGACGGCGTTGTGGCGATACAATGACAAAGAATGGGAATGTGTTGTGGCGATATTGGCATGAAGAAAGGGACAGCGTAGTGGTGATACATGGATAAAGAAAGGGACAACGTTGTGGCGATATAGGCACAAAGAATGGGACAGCGTTGTGGCCATAATTATAGGCACAAAGAATGAGACAGCGTTGTGGCGATACACGGAGAAAGAATGGGACACAACGCTGTCCCGATATAGGCGACAAAGAATGGGACAGCGTTGTGGCGATACAGGGACAGAGAATGGGACAGTGTTGTGGCCATATAGGCACAAAGAATGAGACAGTGGCGATATAGGCATAAAGAATGGGACAGCGTAGTGGTAATACACGTATAAAAAATGGGACAGCGTTGTGGCGATACAATGACAAAGAATGGGACAGAGTTGTGGCGATATAGGCACAAAGAATGAGACGGCGTTGTGGCGATACAATGACAAAGAATGGGACAGCGTTGTGGCGATATAGGCATGAAGAAAGGGACAGCGTAGTGGTGATACATGGATAAAGAATGGGACAACGTTGTGGCGATATAGGCACAAAGTATGGGACAGCGTAGTGGTGATACACGGATAAAGAATGGGATAGCGTTGTGGCGATATGGGCACAAAAAATGGGACAGCGTTGTGGTGATAAGAAAGGCATAAAAATTGTTCTTTCTAGTTTGTAGTTTTATTTAGTTCAATACTTGGTATGCTACCATCGTGTTGAGGTTAACATTTTGAAGTTGACAGGTGCACAGTTAAAAATTTAGGTTACACTAAAAAAATGTGGTTTCGAAAATAATGCAAAAATAGAACTGTCAACGGGCCTCACTCATTTGTTTTAATCAGTTATATTCTAGAAAGTTTAGTAGAGTGCGCGCATTAGGAAATTGGTTAACATTTTGCTCTGTTTAAGAACTGCGTCCCTTTCTAATATATACAGCTAAAAAGGGACGTAGCTCCAAAACGTGTACCATTCAGGGAAACAAATTTCATATTTTTAGTTTATTTGCAAAGCGTCTCCAGTCTTAACCACCGTGGTCTTTTGGTCTTAAGAGTCTTTTTACCGTTCACTGCCGCCCTCATCAGAATATTAAAGCCTAAAAATAACTTATAAAGGTTCGAAACATTCCACTTTCTATTTAAAATATCGAAATAAACGTAAATCTGACCGTTTAATTTTTGTTTTAGCCCCTAAAAAACCTATATATAAGTTTTGTTTAAATTATCTTTAAGGCTTTTGAAGTAAGTTTAAGTAGCACTTTTTAGAGTTAGTACCCAAAAGGTAAAAACGGGGCCCTATTACTAAGTCTACGTTATCCGTCCGTATGTCTGTCCGTCCTACCTATTTAGGTCTGTAACTTTTGAACCGTAATAGCTAGTAAGTTGAAATTTTCACAGAATATGCGTTATTACGGCGGATTTGTTAACAAATAATAAAAATGTCAAAGATAAAGGCAAAAGGAATCTTAAATATTATTGCGAGGGCGTCACTGAACTGTAAAATGGCTCTTAATAATTTATTTTGTAATCTGTGCTATTGCAAACCGTGCTCTCCCCCAAAATGGCGGACAACTTTTCAATCTTCACAATTCACATTCCAATTAATAATTATTCCAAATAAAAGTCTTTTCTTTCACTACACTCTCACAGCCGCTATGACAGTGTTGTGGCGTGGGATATCCAATCCACCGTGTGGGCTACTCTGTGGTAGATGCCGGGCTGGCCCCGACTTGCGCAGGAATAACCGGCTGATACGACACCTGGAATTGTAAAGAAAATATAATTATAAATAGGGTGTAAGAAAAAGTATCATTCATTATTAACCTTTAAACCACATATCCATCAAACTGAGCAATTTTTAATACAGGAGCATATCAGCGCAAAAGAAAAATCTGTTGCTCTATACTAAACTGCAATGGACACAAGACTTAAATGTATGAAACAGCAGATTTTTTTATTCTGACAGGTTTTCTCGTATAGTAAAAGTTGTTCAGTTTGATGGGTAGACTCTTAGTTTAAAATGATGCTAAAAAAACGGTACCACGAAATTGTAAATTTCTGACAATTTTTTATGTTTTTTTCCTACGGCGGGTTGTGATCTGTAAGAATTAGGTTTTTATATTTGTCATTTAGTACCATTTTAGTACCTTACAACAATTTCTAAACGGCCATAGGTAATCTTTTTGGTAATTAAAATACTATACGGGATTCGAACCCGGAACCCTCCGCTCAGCAGGCACACGGAGAAAAAAAATATTTTTAATATATTTCTTTAATTGTCACATAATAATACTACTAACTAGATATTTTTCGCCTTACAGGCTCACTACCGAGCTATTGAGTGAGAAAACATATTTTATGTTTTATAGATTTAATGCATTTAGTTGAAGTCACGCACAAACTTTCACCAAAATGCATACATAATAATAATAGATTGAAAATGAATCTGCCAAATGAGCTGAAGAAAATTTACACATTTCTGAAGAAATCTGTAATGTTAAGCGGACAGTTCTCACAGCACGCTCAATAAAAACGTTTGATTATAGTTCCATTCATCATTATCATCATCAGCCTGGTATAGTACCCCACTGCGGGTCCCCATACAGAACAGTCCTACACCAGTCACATTCACTGTTTGCCGGCTACTCTACAGATGTCATCCGACCACCTGGCTGCTGGTCTGCCATCTGATCATGTCCCCCCCTTCCATGGCTGCAATTCCTTTTTTTCCTTTGTTCATCTGCCATGATTTTTTTTAAACACAATCTTGAAACAAATCTCAGCTGAGATGACGGCCGGAGAGAAGAATGGAAGAAGATGACATATTACGCCGACCCCAATCAGTGGGCAAGAGTGATTAATCTAGTAATAAGTCTCTGTGCCTGTGGTATGCCAGAATTTTGTTAAAATGTATAGTTTCAGCCTTTGACCAGTGCGTTACCAGTGACGACATCTGGAACAAAGATGTGGTCACTCACTCAAGGCCTTATAAAAACGCTGAAAGTCACCCAAAGGGCAATGGAGAGGGCTACGCTCGGAGTTTCCCTGAGAGATCGAATCACAAATGAAGAGAAGAACCGCAGAAGAACCAGGGTAATTGACATAGCCCAAAGAATTGCTAAACTAACGTGGCAGTGGGCAGGGCACATTGCTCGCAGAACCGATTGCGGATGGGGCCGAAGAGTGACGACCGCGTACCGCAAAGCGCAGCGTGGGTAGTCCCCAACAAGGTGGCGAGAACCTGATGGCTGTTGGATGAGCGCAGCGCAGGATCGGTCGTTGTGGCGATCCTTGGGGGAGGCCTAGTCCAGTAGTGGACGCCCATCGGCTGAGATGATCAGTGAGTGCTGCAAGGACTATCTTCTTTAGAAGTCGCGCACCTCACGAGGAGATGGCGCTGGTGTCTAGTGTCGTACTCTTTATTTACCTATGAGGTACCATCTGCCGGCTCGCTCTAACATCAGCGGCCCCCCGCTGTCGCCTTGACAGCTGTCCTTCCCCCCTCCCCTGTACCCCGCGCACAGCATCTCTGGGTAGATTACTACGTTGATTCCTGGAAATTGAGAAAACAATAATTATTAAATGCTCAATGGAGTTTGAAGATAGAACTTGGCTTGTGCGCTGCCGTGCACTTCAATAAATCTCTCTGATACAATTAACTATAAATCTTAGGTCTCTTCAAGGAGACGCGGGGCGGCACGCGGGGCGGGCTGCGGAGTGGGCTGCCGAGCGGGCAACCGGAAATACAAACATACGGCGATGTATAGAGCGTTCACGGAGAAGCGTTGGCTCACGCGTCAAATTGTCATAGATTTAATGCCCGCGCGACGCCCCGCGTCTCCTTGAACGAGGCCTTAATCATCTCATAATCTCAGTGTTATTTCTTTCTCTGAAATGTCATCTCTCTATTACAGTTCAAAAGATACAGCTCTTTAGAGTTAGGATGGACGGATGGACAGCGAGCGTAGGCTTACTTATACTTACTTAGCCATGATTACCAACCACAAGCAAATGCTTACCATTGGCTCGATGCCATCGCTCGCAGACCCTGTTGTCCAGCACTGGGACGTCAACAGCCTGCAGCGTCCTGGGACGTAGTCTAGAGCCAGGACTCAGGGCGCCCCAGCCAGCTGCCCAGCCGTACTGGCCCAAGAAGTCCGATCCTCGTTCTGGTAGGCAGATTGGTGCTGAAAATGAGAATGGCGGAACGGTTGTGTATTGTGTTGAGAAAAGCTGTATAAGAAGTATAGTCATTATTGTACTTCTATACAGCATTTACAATAAATGGCGACTATTACGCATAGTAAAAAGGTGCTTATTTAGTTTGAAAGGAGTTACTTGTAAAACCAGTGTAACTTCCATTTTGAAAAGAAAATTTTCAACGGGGAAACAATATCACGATATCTAAATAGCATAGTAGAAAGAAGGAGTAAGCCGAGTAGTGGATGAATGTTGGATTTGATTGATATTAACGTATTGGATCATATTTTTTGTAAATAAATCTAGGTATATATATTTTTTCAAAGTTACGTTATTTTAGGCTTTCATATTTTGGACCTTTTGAGCTAAACTAATTTGAAAAGAGTTCTTTTACCTCAATATTTTATAAAACTTATAAAATCTACTGCAGTGGAAGGCATGAGTATATTATTTATGTAAACAAGTAATACTAACCTATATGTGGCATATAATGAACGTTCCTATCCAGCGTCAATACAGCCACATCAAACCTATCAGCTTGAGGCGTAAACTTAAACAGCGGGTGCACTTTTATAGTCCTCACACCGAACGTGTAAGCCGGTAGCGGTTCAGCCGCAGAATTGATGACGTAATCTCCGAGAGTCACACGCACATGCCTCGGCTGGGCCCTGGCAACGCAGTGGCCCGCAGTGACAACATGCCGTCGAGATATGAGGGAGCCGCCGCATCTGGAAATAGAAGAGGTTTCTTTGGAGAGGCTGTATAAGAGGTTGTTAGTTGTATTTTGGCTGTATAAACGGCCCTTTTTAAATAGAGGTGGAAAAGGATGTAAGGTAGGTTGATACGATAGGCTGTCAAGCACATTCAGTTTTTTACCCACAAAACCCAGCAAGATAAAGTAAAATTGTATATATTATGGTGCATATCTTCCGAAGTATAGTCCCCAAAGGGTGTACTCAGAGATATTCTAAAATATAAACGTTTCACTAACGGTACCGAAACTCTATTCAGTGTGACGGGTAGTGAACCCGTCGCTACTTATATTACAATGGACAGTGGGTACAATACATGCATCGAATTGCAGCATGCAAGTTTTCTCACGATGAGTACCTAGGCTGTATTAGGGTTGTAAAAACTATTTGGGCTATATTAGGGTTGCAAAAACTATTTTTTCAGTGGAACAATGGATTGAGACTGAGAGAAAAACTGCAAAACTAAAATTATGTCTTCGTTTTTATGTTAAAGTTTAAACAGCAACAAGTCTAACATGTATAATACATAATACTTTTGTAGTAATCTTGGTGTAAAAAGTATGTAGTTAAAATAAAAAAATAGGAATATCCGAGACAAGTTTTTCGCCATCTCATCCCAAACACAATGCCTAAAGAAACTACGATTACTCCACGCTCGTAAACTAAAAACATGGAACCAACCAATTTAATATTACGTAATATCTTACGTAAGTCTCATATACCCCATAGAAAGGTAGCAAGAACTAAGGAACTGTAGAATAACAATAGCTATATTGTTCACTTATTGCATTACTGTCGGTATTTTATACCTAGGTATGTGAACGAATTATACTATGTGCAACTGAAAATAGATCTCGTTTTTTTGGAGATTTCAAAACGTTAACATTTTTAAATTACCTTGAGGGATGGTTGGTGGCTTAGTATTAATATATATTTTTTTTAATTATAATTAATGGACTTCTTGCTTGTGCGTTAGCACCGCATTTCAAGTGTTTTGAGGGAGTATCTATCCAATCTCGAGGATTGTTTTTGAGTAAGAACAACTGAGAAGGATCTCATTCAGGATCTTTCTCTTTATTATGGGTCTGCTGGAAGAAATCTCTTCAGAGATAAGCTCGCCCTTTGTACTTGTCTATTATGCTGTATTCATCTGTATTTCCGTGTGTACAATAAATGGTTTAAATAAATGATTTAAGGATTGTGGAGCCTCGTGGCAAGCTGAAACGCGAACCGAGCAAACACCACGCGAGAGACAAGTGTTCGGGGCAAACCCTGCAACGTGACTCATTAAACAATTTTAAAATGAAGTTTGTCTTTGTTGAATGAAAGTCGACTTACGAAACATATACAAGGTGTTACAAAAATACAAATAAACCTTTAAGGGGTTGGTGTAGACCATCAAACTCAACAACTTTCACTATGGGACCAATATCGAAATCGCGAAAAAAAAATTGATGTTCCAAACTCTACAAATCGACTAGAACTAAAATATGTATGGGATATCAATTTTTTTTTTCGCGATTTCGATGTTGGTCCCATAGAGAAAGTTGTTCAGTTTGACGGTCTAAACAACCACCTTAAGAGTTTTAAAAATGTATTCTTACTTATGAAACACCCTGTATATACAGGGTCCTTCTTAATATGCTGACACTTGATGGGGATGATCAGACCACCAAACTGAAAAATAGTCTCTATGGCGCCAACATCGAAATCGCGAAAAAAAAATCCCATCCGACTGTCCCATACATTTGGCTCGACTAGGTTCCCGGAACAGGCGATTTCGATGTTGGTCCCATAGAGAAAGTTGTTCAGTTTGATGGTCTGATCATCCCCTTAAAAAAGTGTCAGCATATTAAGTTTGACCCTGTATAAAGCGTGTGTGGAAGGACACATTGGTAGAGGCAGACCTATTATTGGTAGTCGTACCTACATCAGGAGTGCGATTTTTGAATCTCATTCGGTGAGCTCAGCAGTTGTAAATGTCAAAATTACTATGGAAATATGCATCTTTCTACTGCTGATTTGACTCTCAAAAATCATACTACAGGAGAGAGATTTTTGAGCGTCGAATCCGCAGTAGAAAGATGCGTATCTCCATAGTAATTTTGACATTTACAACTGCTGAGCTCACCGAATGAGATTCAAAAATCGCACTTCAGATCAGGGACGTCATTAAAAATGTCGACGGGAATATATGACTAGATGTATGGGCCTAGAGGAAGCAAAAGAGGTGTGTCAGAACAGTATGTTAAACGTTATGTTTATTGAACTGTGTAGGCTTTTACAATACCTTATTGTATAATTTTATTGACAAATTATAACGAATTAAAATCACGATTTTGCTTAAAAATGTAGTAAAGAAATACTTTAAAACGAAAGCCGTAAAAACAAGAATGTTATAAAAAAATTGGAATTTTCGCTAAAATGTTTTATGAGAATGAAAAAATGTAAAATAACATTCAACAGCAAATTGAACTTACTACCAAATGTATGCTAATGCTCTTGAGTGTACGTAAAGAAAAGTACCTACTTAATGAAAAAAACCACTTACCTTTCGTTTGCGAAAGCTTATTATTATTTTATTAGTTGTTAGTAATTTGTTAGTAATAGTTATTAAATTAATTATAATTAAAAAAAAATCACATTAAGAAGAGTGAATGTGCGAAAAAGTACGTGAAAATTAAAAATCCTAAATTTTACAAGAAAGAACTACTTTTTTAACAGAGTAAAATATGTATCTTAAGACGAAGTGTTTAAGTTTATAATAGAAGTCAATATTCTGAACATATGACTTTTAATAGAATGCATGCTTAGCAAATAACTACTTTATTCAAAAAATTACTATAATAATTTTTATTCACATAAAATCCCAAAAAAATCATGCAGCCCAATTCTAAATTAAAAAAACTACCCACTTTAATAGAAATCTAAAAATTCTACTAATAAAAGTCGTGGCTCTACAATATCATGCTGTCTTCTTCGCACATTTACCTCTCTATCCAACACTGCTTCCAACCGATTAGCTCGAATATCGACATAAGCATGTTGCATCTGAAAACATTAATTGATTAATTTTATTATTAGTTAGTTAATTAATACACTCAGTGCTTTATAGGTATAACTTTTGTTGAAAATATTCTTTCTTGGGAGCTCAAGCTATAGTCGGGTAAAATTATATAATACAGTTTTTAGACTAAGGGCCTGTTTCACCACTTATGAGTAAATTCTTGTTATTTCCGACAGATATTTTGACAAAATTTCATACAAAATATGTCAAACTACATCTGTCGGATAAGGTAACAAGAACTTACCCAGAAGTGGTGAAACAGGCCCTAACAGTTTTTAGACAGGTAAGTAAGCTGCGTTTCTACCAGAGATGTGCGACATAGCGAGGCGGTGAACGAGGAAACAATCCGCCAATAGCGGGCTCGCTCTATCACGTCACTGGGAAATTGAAGCACTCTCATTGGCCGACTGTTTCCTCGCTCAGCGCCATCGCTACCTCACACATCTCTGGTGGAAACGCAACCTAAGTAGGTAGCACAGAGAACTTTAAAATTACGTAGTAGTAAATATAAGGTAGTACTAAGCTTCCAGGATCGAACCCTCTCGTTCTTACATGATCAAAGAGCGGTTTTTCTTAAAAGAATATTTTCAACATTAATTCTGGTAAAAAAAAATTGGAGAAAATATTTTGTACATTACAAAGAAAATAAATATTGTATTTACAAACTCTTAAAAAATAAATCATTGAAATAATTGAGAAAATTTCTCAAAGCCTTTTGTACTTTCAAGGTTAGGCGCTTGTACAGTTAAGGGGGTTGCAGAGGGAGTTGCACTACACTAGATGGCGCTCGGGAGCATTATTCCTGATTTTATCACATTTTATTTTATATCTCGTAATTGTGATGATTTCAATCAAAATTTTCAATTATGCGGGCACTTGTGTTTATGTTTTACTGATCTAGCTACAAGTTATAGTAATTTTATTGTTCTTACGAATTTGATATACTTACATTTTAATTTTAATCAATTTCATACAAAACTTTGACGTATAACATTCGTAGACGGTATTAACAAAAGTAATATTTTATATATGGAAAAATAGTTAAGAAAATCAAGATTACGCACCTCAAATAACATTTGCAATTTATAACATAATTACGAAGATAAAATAAAATGTGATAAAATCAGGAATGATGCTCCCGAGCGCCATCTAGTTGCCTGTGAACGTCTCTGCAACCCCCTTAAATAACAATATGTTTATAGGAAAAGTAATTAATTTCTGAGAGATTTCTGATTCAAATGGCATGCAAAACAAGTACCTACCCATGCCAGTTTAACTTCTTTATTTATTGACAATGAAAATTTGTGAAGTTGGCTTACGCATAGCCCTATCTTGTCTCTCGTTTCCCTTCATTGGAAACGAGCGATATTTATAGCCGGAAAAAAGATGGATTTTTAAATTTTGAGCCGTTTGATGGCGGTTAAGCGATGACAGAGCATTGGGGTGGCTTGAAGGTTATTAGGCAGCAAGTTACCCACTATTTTGTCTCCATCAGACGGCTGTTTCACCACTTCTGAGTAAGTTCTTGCTAGCTTATCCGACAGATAGCTGAAACAGGCTCTAAGTAGAAATTGTCCAAGATATTAAAAGCCTTATTTCCGAATTTCAGAGTTGTTTTTAAGTAACAGATAACTGTATAACTGGCTATAGAATGCGGAATGTAGAACGAATCGCATAACTTCCCATTGAAAACACATTTACTCAATTAAGATGCGTAAGAAGAGTTATGCGTTAATGACTTTTCCTATAAAAGATTTAATAGTTAATCAAAGCTTGTTATAAAACCTTCAATTAAAATGTGCTGAAAATGCGTTTATGTGTGCGTTTTGTACAATGTTTATATTATCGTTTTGTGCTACTTATATTATTTTGCATGCTCTTTGTTACAAAATAAATACATATACCATAATGGAATTCCTTCAATAACACCTTTGACATAAGGCAGCTTTTTCACCAGAGATGTGCGAGGTAGCAAGGCGGTGAGCGAGGAAAAAATCAGCCAATGGGAGTGCTTCAATTTCCCAATGACGTAATCGAGCGAGCGCGCTATTGGCGGATTGTTTCCTCGCTCACAGCCTCGCTACCTCGCACATCTCTTCACAGTCCAGTAGAAGTCAACGGATACAGCCCTTGAAAAAGGGATCAAGCATTTTATCAAAAACCCTTAAATCAGATTTTCGTTGGACGCACGCCGCCTGATTGTGAAATGTGTAGGTACCTATAGACCTTACGTCCTTGACTGATGAAACGTGAAAAATCAAAAATATATAATAACTATCGTTTATTTTTTCTATCTATCCATGTCATTTCTGACAACATCAGACCCTTTGAGTTTTGCTCTATCTAATTCGCGCCTGAACCCCGTTAATCCACCACCAACCTGGAGTGCGATTTTTGAATCTCATTCGGTGAGCACAGCAGTTGCAAATGTCATAATTACTATGGAGATATGCATCTTTCTATTGCTGATTTGACATAAAAAAATCATAATTCAGGCGTGTGATTTTCTAAAGTCAAATAAGCAGTAGAAAGATGCATGAGAACGCTTTTGTACGAGATTTAAAAACCGTTCAAGCTCACTGATGACATTCAAAAATCGCACCCCTGGTCCAACCTGGATAATCCGATCCTGATGTATATCAGGGGCCTGCCAGGGGAAAGTTCCGAAGCCAGCATCATCAGTATCCTATAGCTACTGTTAATATTTATATGTCTTTTTTGACAAAATGAGACAGTCTGAGAACACCTGCCTACGCCACGTTGAGCTGGTACGGTAGAGTAACTCCGCGCCTGTCATAAACTCCGCTAATTTACCAGGAGTGCGATTTTTGAAACTCATTCGGTGACCTCAGCAGTTGTAAATGTCAAAATTACTATGGAGATATGCATCTTTCTACTGCTGATTTGAATTTAAAAAATCACTTTCCTGTAGTATGATTTTTGAAAGTCAAATCAGCAGTCGAAAGATGCGTATCTCCATAGTAATTTTGACATTTTCAACAGCAGAGCTCACCGAATGAGATTCAAAAATCGCACTCCAGGAGAGTAAATCCGCGCCTGTTACGAACCTCGCTAATCTATCAGGAGAGTAAATTCGCGCCTGTTACGAACCTTGATAATCTACCAGGAGAGTAAATTTGCGCCTGTTACGAACTTCGCTAATCTACCAGGAGAGTAAAGTCGCGCCTGTTACGAACCTCGCTAATCTACCAGGAGAGTAAAGTCGCGCCTGTTACGAACCTCGCTAATCTACCAGGAGAGTAAAGTCGCGCCTGTTACGAACCTCGCTAATCTACCAGGAGAGTAAAGTCGCGCCTGTTACGAACCTCGCTAATCTACCAGGAGAGTAAAGTCGCGCCTGTTACGAACCTCGCTAATCTACCAGGAGAGTAAAGTCGCGCCTGTTACGAACCTCGCTAATTTACCAGGAGAGTAAATCCGCGCTTGTTATAAACCCCGCTAATTCACCAGGAGAGTAAATCCACGCCTGTCATAAACCCCGTTAATCCACCACCAGTCTGGTCCAACCTGGATGATCCGATCCTGATGTAGGCCTGCCAGGGGAACGTTCCGAAGCCAGCGTCGTCACCTCCAACAATTCTTCTTTGGGCCGTCTGCTTGCTTGTCGCCACTCCACAACCTGGAAAGATAATTTTTTATTGTTATTAACATTGCAAGAATGGACAACACAAGATGCAGGCCTCCGTCAATCGGCCGTAGGTACAGAGATAAGAACCTATCTTTGGCGCATCGTAAGCAATGCCCTTGCTTGATTTCTGCCACTTACTCCAGACGGTAAACTCGCATACGTTGCGCGCTGCTCAAAGTAATAACAACACTGCGCTAAGCTTCATAAGATACATTTTTGCGCGTACCGTCTGGCAGTGGATAATTAAAGTGAGGGAATTTATCGTTACATACTTATGAGGGTGCTTCAGATTCAGACCATAAGCGTTTGTCCCATTATTGAGAAAGTTGTTCAGTTTAATGGTCTGAAGCACCCCCTTATGTATGTAACGCATTTATTGTTACACTCTGGACACTATTTTTTGCGTCTAATTATAAAAAATTTAATACAAGAAGTTTAATCTAAATAGGTTCAGTAGTTTTTGCGTAATGCCCGAAAAAATAAAAAGTTAAAAAAAACCCTATCTGTGATTTGGAGTCTAGTCCAATCATTTTAGCGTTTGACCCTAACAATAATTCATCTATCGCTGAAACTTTGCAGTGTGATAAAGTAAAGTATACAGATTACGGTTGACAAATAATCTAGGACCGGAAAAAAATAAACCTAGAAAAAGGAAACTCTAAAATGACTGGACTATCAGGAATACCTAAACACCAAAATTATCGACACTTATTTTTTGTACTTTGTTGTACACGCTTTTGTTACAGTTTTATTAAATAGATAATAGATAGATGCATTATTTTAAGGACCTGTTTCACCACTTCTGACAGTTCATTTGACATTTCTTTCACACAAAGTATGTCAAAGTGAAACAGGATGGGCGGACAGGGTAGGTAAAGGCCTCCGCTCATTGCAGCGATTTTATCGATCGATAATATCGCTGCGATTTTGCGATAATTGTTTCCAGTACATTTTGTATGGGGACGCGCGCAATCCTACACACTACCGCGATATTCTCGAGCGATAATATCGCTGCGATTATGCGATAATTGTTCTCAGTACATTTTGTATGGGGACGCGCTCGATTCCACACACTGCCGCGATATTATCGCAACTCTTTTGACTGCATTCAGTGGTGGGGCGCATGCGTGACGCGAATCGCGGAATCGCTTGAGTGTGTAAGGTGTCGCGATATCGCTGTCGATAACATCGCTCGATAAAATCGCTCGATAATATCGCTGCAATGTGCGGAGGCCTTAAAATCTATATCTATTTCAAATAAAACACCTTTGTTATTTTAAAGAGCACTTGAATTGGTGCTCTTCGCAAAATTATGATATCGTACCTTCAAACTTAAAGTTCACGTCTTTCAAAGGAGGTATTTTCTTGAACAAAATCCTTATTTTTCTCACTTTTAATTCACTTGTAGAAACAAGTAAAATTAGAATTATATTCACAATAGAAAAGCACTTCATTTCATTAATTTTTGTTTTAAATGAATCTTTATTTAATTTATATTATATTTTACGCGTAATAATTGTTAGTCATAAAGTTTGTGTGCATTTTATGTAGCTAACATTGTTAAATTTGTGTATAATGTTTATTATTTAGGTAATATTTATTAACACAGACAAATAAATTAGGGTTACAGTATAAATAAATGACATAAATAAATATGTATTATTGTTTAATGTTTATGTATAATGATTCGCTTGTTTGTTTGTACGCATTATGATGTGGATTACAGAATAATCTGAACATAAGTTTATTATTAAGAGGTCCTACAAAAAATTAAATTTTCAAGACTGTATAAGTTGAAAAATCACTAATTACCAAATATTATATGCATATTTTCTAATTTCATATATTAAAAAATTTAACATTAGTTTAAAGACACGAACACTTCTATACGCACGTGCGCACATAAAAACGCAACGATTTTATTTCCTTCAAAAAACTACAACGTTTTTTCTAAACGCGTCTTGCACTACGTAATTAAAACCCACTACTGACTAATTATGACATAGAATATATACGTAACTTGTATATTTTATACTTCCGTAAGGAAATATTTTATAAGTTGCGTGAAAAACGGTCGGTTGATATAGATCGATTGGGTCCATTGTTAAAAGATTAACAGAGGTGTTAGGAAGTTTGTATTTATAATGATAACAAGTCATGTCGTGCAATGTAGAGCAACTTTGTTGTTGTGGAGTTTCTGGCTGCATCTTCTCTAGAATCAAATTCAGAATCTTTTCGAAATAAAGCATATTTTAAGGCGTATCTGCCCTGGACCACGACTCTCCATACTAATCGATGCGAACGAGCGCGTGGCTCCGGTCAGAATTTAGCTGTTTTCTTTGAAAAATTAGATGATTTTTTATTAATTTCTAAAAAGTAAGAAAACCACATCATTCTTAATTGTATTGTGAACAATTTTGTAAATTTTCATTTTCTTCCGATTCAAAATGTAAGAGTAAAATGGTTACAACTGGAAAAAAGGGGTGACTTTAGAGTCCCTTTTCTTCGGTTTTATTCATTAAAATCGATTTCGAGAAAAACCACATCACTTCTCATATCGTGTAGATGGTCCAGTTTATTTTTCAGCTAAAAATGTGCCATAGTTAATGAATAAAATGGTTACAAAGTTACCCAAAACCGGCAGGTAGCCCTTAAGGGGGAACAACGCTCGCTCCGGGCACTACTTGATGCAAAGGTTGTCCATCGCCATCCAACGCGGAAACGCGACGCAGCACCTTTGCACCCGGTATGAACCGGTGAGGGCTTTTCGTAAGAGAATGTCTTGTTATACAAGGTGTTACAAAATTTTGACCATCAAACTGAACAACTTTCACTATGGGAACAATATCGAAATCTATTTGGACCTTCCATAAAAAAGTCCGGATCGGCCGATCGGTTTTTAAGGGGTCCAAAAAAAATTCTCTTTTTTCGACCCATGTTCCTTAGAAAAGTTGTTGTTGTTATAGTTATGTTACCTAGTGATTAAAAACTAGTGGTTTATAGTAATTTAATGTCTATTCTATTCTATTATATTTTTATTTAATGGCGTTTCCTTGTTAGATTTCGCCAGTGTCAAGTTATTTGAGGGAGTGTCTATCCAATCTCGAGGATTGTTTTTGAGTAAGAACAACTGAGAAGGATTTTGGAGCCTCGTGGCAGGCTGAGACGCGAACCGCGCGAACACCACGCGAGAGACAAGTGTTCTAGGCAAACCCCGCAACGCGACTCCTAATGTAATGTCATACCGGTGGTTAAAATGTTAACAACAGATGCGTGGTGTGTTCTCTGATGAAATCACTCGGCCGGCACAACACTGAGCTAATCCCCTTTTGTCGCAAACAGATTTTGTTTTTTAGTTCCCTGCGACGGGCTCACCCCTCGTCACACTGGACAGAGTTTCGGTACTACTGGTGAAACGTGGATGTTCTGAGGTTTCAGAATATCTCTGACTACCCCCTCGGGGAATATAGTCGTGAGCATATGCTATGCTATGCTATGCTATGCTTATGTTTATATGTACAAATTTTAAGTATGATTATTGCAATATAACCTAACCATTCTGTACTGTAGCACCTGTCTGTTTGCACAATAAAACTTTTTCAATTTCAATTTCAATAACAATTCGGTATGTCAAGTTTTTTTTTGGAGGTCTAAATCGAAAACCATTTCGAGATAATTGTCTCAATAACCATATTTTCTATGTCAGAGATTTTAAAATGAAAGTATTACAGATATTTTTAATAAAATAACGTCGTTTTTCGGTCCACGAGTGACGTCACTCGCTGCCCCTGCAAACTCCTTGGTAAACTTAAAGTAACTGGCCATTAACAAAAAAAAATACTTTCACAATGACAGAATTTCACATTTGATGTTGCCGTACTGTTTTCAGCATAGAGGTAGAAAGAGGAGGCAGGTTTTAATTTTTTTTAATATAGCAGTAGGTAGTTTTACTCCATGGAGTTCGAATTATTTTTTCTCCACCATTTTTGCACTTAGAGATTACTGATCAAAATAATTTAAAAATTAAATTTATATCGATAAACTCGATGAATCACAATAAAAATGAAATAGGTGTCCTAAAATTATGTCTTCTATCCGTAAAAAATATAAAATGAAGACAAAAAAAAACTTGACATACCGAATTCAGTATACTAAATTAAACGTTAATATCTTGGACATTGTCACAGATTCTCTATTCCTATGTACCTAAAGTTCTTACATAGAGAAATTAATGAGCACCTACTAGAATACTCGTATAATCCAGACTTGCATAATCATGCCTAGAAAACTATATACAATACATTATATACTTAGATACAAACATCCATGATTTGTGTACAATTAAGGCTTCCGCACATTGCAGCGATATTATCGAGCGATTTTATCGAGCGATATTATCGACAGCGATATCGCGACACCTTACACACTGCAGCGATTCCGCGATTCGCGTCACGCATGCACCCTTCACTATATGTAGTAGAAAGAGATTGCGTCAGGTTGCGATAATATCGCGAGAGTGTGTGGGATCGAGCGAGTCGCCATACAAAATGTACTGAGAACAATTATCGCAAAATCACAGCGATATTATCGCTCGATAATATCGCGGCAGTGTGTAGGATCGCGCGCGTCCCCATACAAAATGTACTGAGAACAATTATCGCAAAATCGTAGCGATAATATCGCTGCAATGAGCGGAGGCCTTTATCCGTAGTCACCATACAAATATGTAGGTAGCTGTATCCCTTGCAAGATTTGAACCCGTGACCCTCGGCACAGCAGGTTTTCTACCGACATGAGCTATCGAGTAGTCATCAATTTTTTGTGATAATTCTATTAACGGTAAATAAAATGTTGTTACATTTCAAATAAATATTTTTTCGTAATGTGTGTCGCTCGTTGATGTCTTTTGTATGAATCGCTTATTTCGTAGGCCTAATACAGGGCTGACACTTTTTTAAGGGGATTATTATTATTGTTGGCTGGGCTATTGCAAGCAAGGTTCGTTATGTAACACTGCGACCATCGCTGGTCTTTTGTGTTCGCCCCAAGCTCACCCATATTTTACACATACATCCGAACAAATTTTTTTATTATTCTCGGGTATGCAGGTTTCCTTACGATGTTTTCCTTCACCGTCGAGCTAGTGATAATGTTAAATACAACCGTACATAAATTCCGTAGAACTTAGTGGCACAGGCCAGGAATCGAACCGCCGCCTGTTGATTGAGTCGCTAGCTCTCTTCCGTATGGACTATCATTGCTCTTCTGCCCCATACATTTGTGTTGAGTGTCGTGGTTTTGTATGGAACAGGTAATTTTTTTTGCGTTTTCGATATTATACTTATGGAGAAAGTTGTTTAGTTTGATCGTCTAATGATCCCCTTAAAAAACCGTCAGCATAATTGTTAGAAAGAATTATATTTAAAAAAAAAAGAATTATATTTTCAAATTTATTAACAGACTTTCCAACTGATCAGACCGTCAAACTGATCAACTTTCCATATGGGACGAACATCAAAATCGCGAGAAAAAAATCAGTTGTTCCATACAAAACTGCTCTCAAAACTCGAGCCAAATGTATTCCTAAGGATCCCGTAGAGAAATCAAATTTTTATTGTTAATATTTATGAGCTTTCTTTTAACAAAAACAAACCGAATCTTAACTTAAGAGGATAGGCGGGCTGAAATGCTAATTTGGAGAATAGGTTACTTTTCCAATCATATACATACTTGTCCAATCCGCCCCACCCATGCACCCCACCGACTATAGTGCGAAAGAGACTACTGCA
This sequence comes from Agonopterix heracliana, assembly GCA_963693445.1. Classification (NCBI taxonomy): domain Eukaryota; kingdom Metazoa; phylum Arthropoda; class Insecta; order Lepidoptera; family Depressariidae; genus Agonopterix; species Agonopterix heracliana. The sequence continues at coordinate 4,428,386 of OY856334.1, forward strand.
GCTAGGACCGATTTTACCGACAAAAACAGCATTTCGTATTCCCCTGTTTTTCCCTCCAAAACTAAACCGATTTTAATAATTCTTTCAAGAATAATATGAGAAAGACTTTGGCTATGTCTGTACGTTTTGTTTTTTTTTGTTTATATTCGTCAAATTTGTTTGCTGGATGTCTGAAAACGGGCTGTAAAATTGGTTATTTTCAAAGGTCCTTAGTTCCTACAGTAATTAATTTATGTGAAAAAGCAAAACATAGGGACATAGCAGAGGTAACATAGATTGGATGGTGAAAAAATGTTTGCTCTAGTGTTATTATCCAGGGAGAAAACAGGGGAATACGTTTGTATGGAGAAAACCGTACTCATCTATCCTCTTAACTTTGACACGGCTCCGCTAAGTAAATCATCTCAAAAAGAGAAAGTGACATTGTTAGTTAAATTGCTTGTTAAATGTCACAGTGTAATAATAATGATATGTCGTAAGCGTGACTTGCATCGTGTTACTATGGGCATGGTGTCCCATCCCATACAAATTAAATTTTAGTTTTAAAATTGCAATATATGGCGTTATGGTATTGATTTGTAATTAATGTTTACGTAAACGTGTAAATTGTTACTAAAAGTACATGATCTGACTACAAAAAAATCTCATGAGCCTCGGAAAATCAAGCAATTTACTTTGCCCGAAGACTGCCCGAGTTACGGCAGTCGCGTTTCATTGTTTGACGTTGGGCATCTGTACTGTATAGTATTATATAATCTGTGCTATGGGTTACGGTTATAGTACAGGATCCCGCAGATATTTTCAAGTTTTTAAGAGTTACGCGGAGAATAAACATAAATGCGGAAAGAACCTGTTAAAATTATGTCATACTTACAATTTTTATGTATATAGTGCCATATACTAAGTAAAACCAATATCCGGAAACCGGATTGAAGGAAATGTACAAATGCTTAATAATAATAAAAAACAACGACATTAAATTCGAAAAAAAAACGGTGTTGTTCCCATAGAAGTGTAAATATCCTCGGACTGACTGCTTTTCTATAAAGATTAGCAGTTGCCGTAGTCGAAATCAACTAGGGTTTCATCGTCATCATCATCAGCCAAAATCATTACTAATTTTCCCTTGATTTTACTTTCAAAATAAGAAGCTCGCAACCGATATTTTTACTCTTAATTCATTAAAATATAATTTTATTTCTTATACCTAAAGGAGCAATAATAATTTTTACATAAACATTTTTCTGCTTCGGGTTCTCTCATTTAATGGAGTACACATTTATGTTTATAACTTATTCATTTATCGCGTATAGTTCATTAAACACCATTATTTCAAAATACTCGATCCACCATCACAAATGAATACCAAATTATCTTCGTTTCAAAAATCAACTTCTTTAGAAAAATAATACGACAGACTTTTTTCTGTTGGATCATACACAATCACGATTGTGTAGAAAGAAAAGAAAGAACGCAATAATAAGATCACGACTCGACGTTTAGCATCAAACATAAGACATTACAAGTTCACAATCACAACACAAACAAGGGCTTTTATTACGACAGTCCATATACTGCGTAGCACAACACCATATACATCACAACATGGACACAGAAGACAAATAACTATGGGAACCACTGAAAAATTACTTTTCTGCCTTCCGGACGGAAAGCGTCAATTTTCGTCCCGCTGCGGCCCCAAGGACCCAATGTTTATTGTTGATTATTAAGTTATTATAATTTTCTTCCCTCCGGACGGAAAACGTCAATTCTCGTCCCGCTGCGCTAAACGAAGTTGCCGCTTTCCACCTCCGTCGAGGAGAAAAATAGTATACTAACCTCGGGCAGTAAATAAGGAAGCCTCAGATCACCATGTTTGCTAATCTCGGCTTCGCCTCGGTCAACAATTACATGAGATCTGAAACCTTTCTTACTTTCTTTCTTTCGGTGTGTAATCTAAACTAATGATACTTTTCCGACTTGAAAAATACGAAATTACGTTGATAATAGTCACATTCATAAACTGATCTGTTTACACATGCCGTAGCGTGTCCATTTTACCAAACCAAACGCGGCTTTGCTGAGGCGAATAACCATCGGAATCTCTGATACCCCATCATCTTATCGAGCCTATATAGGGTCCCATCTTAACATGCTGACACTTTTTTAAGGGGATGTTCAGACCATCTTCCTGAACCACTTTCTCCATGGAACCAACATCGAAATCGCGAAAAAAAAAAGAGAAAGAGAAAGTTGTTCAGTTTGACGGTCTGATCATCCCCTTAAAAAGTGTCAGCATATTAAGTTGGACCCTATATAATATCCAATTATCCAATCCACCGCGTAGTACACCATCGAGCGTAGTGTGGGACATGTACTTAGTAATAGATACTCCTTCATATCATAGTACTCTGTGTTTGTGTACTGTGGTGGGACGCCCTGCGGCCCGCTGGAAGAACTAAAAATGGTACCGGGGGGCGGAGCGGAGCGGAGGACTGGAGTCTCGCTCTGGGAGAGGCCATGTTCAGCAGTGGACGACGAATGAATGATTGAATGAAATATACGACGATAGGCTGATGATGTTGGTCATCGAGTGGATTCCCGTTCTATCAGAGGGTGAATAAGAACATCTCACAGCCGGTTTCGTTTGGGGACTTACAGTAGTCAAGTAAAGTATGCATGATATTTTTTAAGTCGATAAGTGTAGACCATAAAGGTATTATACCTTACAGGAATAGAGCAACTAACATGAGTTGTCAAATGAAACCGTTTTTTGATGTTTTTTGGAGACTATTCGCAGGCAATAATTGGAATACTGTCTATAATTCTGAGTCTAATGTGAAATCGTGGATAAATTAATGAAGTAGTGTCAGTATATTTCACAAAATTATGTACATTTCACTTTAGATGCGCGATTATTAACGGAAACCGAATTGTAAAAATAGGTAAGAGATTAGAAAACGATCCTATTGCCTCGCGTCACGTATCTCTTTCTATTATACAGTGGTTCCGCTAGGTACCTACATCTCGCTCGCTCAGCTGTCACTGCCTCTAGTCCTGGTATAATACCTTTATGGTGTAGACGCTAAACACAAAAACACTGTCTCATCTTTACCCTCTTGAATGTGATGAACTGCTTCAGTCAAAGGTAGGGTCGAATGCAGTGGCTAGCCGGGCACACGGTGTAAAGATTAGAGATGTTGGACGATTCCTGATTACATTAATCGCCTTTTACGACACCCTGGGTTCATGCTATTTGAAATCAGTCACAATGGTATCTAAACTTCTAAACTATTATAAAACTTTAACTGAAGTGTGTCTGTACATTGAAGATATTTACAAAAAAAAGATTACGATATGGTTTTTAGGTATCCCTGGAGTGCGATTTTTGAATCTCATTCGGTGAGCTCAGCAGTTGAAAGTGTCAAAATAACTATGGAGATATACATCTTTCTACTGCAGATTTGACTTTCAAAAATTGTTCTCGTGAAGTATGATTTTTGTAAGTCAAATCAGCAGTAGAAAGATGCATATCTCCATAGTAATTTTGACATTGGTTACTGAAGAGTTCGACGTATGACATTCAAAAATCGCACTCCTGACTCGAAATCAACCTTTATTACAAATGTTGTCTGTCTGTCTGTCTATTTGTCTGTTTGTTTGTGTGTTTGTTTGTTTGTTCGTTCGCGCATCACGCAAAAACTACTGAACCAATTTTGATGAAACTTTTTTTGTTTGATAGCTTATGATCTGACTCAAAATCTGGTATATAATTTGTGCGGACGAAGTCGCGGGTAAACACTAGTGTAATTATGAAAACTCAAGCAGTGTTATATGGTGTCGATGTTTATAGTATCGACAATCGATAGCTAACAGAAAAGTAGGAACTGGAAACAGTCGCCCTAGACACACTTACACCTCTAACCGCAATACTAAACCGCAAGGTGAAAGTTCACGATAATGTACAACAACTTATTTCCTTTTCGATGGATTGGAAATCTGCACTTTGTTTGAAAACTATCAACACGTATTGATAGAAATAAACGAAAAATTGAAGTAAGTACTATATATATAAGTGTTCGTTTCCAAGTTACAGTGTATCAAATATTTCCATACAAATCTTAAATTAATCCTAGTATTGAAATTGTATAATTTTAACGGAAATCTGACAAACCAAACAAAGATTAATATCTAGATTGTGTAGTTATCTAAATTCTATTGACTTTTATTGGTTAGTATTGAAAATATATCCGCCTTCCGGAGGTGCAGCGTTGGACAGGCTTTCCACCTTGTGGGGACAAGGTGGACCGACGACCTGGTGAAGGCGGCGGGAATACGTTGGATGAGGGCAGTGCAGGACCGGTCGTTGTAGCGATCCTTGGAGGAGGCCTATGTCCAGCAGTGGACGTCCATCGGCTGAGATGATGATAATGGAAAATAGGATCTAACTTCGTTTTTATGCAGCGCGCTCGGGTGCGCTGCAAGAACTATCCTCTTAAGCTAAGCATACAAGCTACTTCACCCAAGTTCACGCAAGTCTAACTGGAGGATATTACACAAACGCACGGTCATGACAACCTATCATTTCACGCTTGTTTGATATCAGTTACAATGCTATCTGCTACTTACTAGTCGTTTTAATTCACGTTTTCTACGAAACAAGAAGCTTGAAGGTTTGATGAAATGCATTGAGTGGGGCAAGATGGGGGTGGTCTTTTTAGGGTTCAGTATACCTGAATTTTAATTTTTGAGAATCTTTTGTTGTTCTATTGTAGTTCACAGTAAACTGCTCAACCCTCTTATCTATCTAACCTGTCTCCCACATATCATCACAGGGAGAAGGTGGTGGCTGAAAAACAGCGCTGCCCGAGCCCACGGTTTGGGAACAGTACAGCTGTCGCCACTCACCTTTTGCCTTTTTGATCTCAAAGCATTTTCTTTTATTTCTTTTTGTATGTACAAATTTTGTTTGTTTGTCTGTTTATGTACATTTTATGTAATAACTACAGGTTGAAATTGATATCATTAGCATCCTTTTAAACTAAGAGTCTACAGTAGAGTTTTAAAAAATCTTCTTCTTCTTATCGTGTCGACTTCGTCGAAAAACCGACTCCTTAACCGACTGACGTTATGCAGGCAGACCTGGTCCATCCCCATCACAGAGATGCTCTACACCCCATAAACACTGAATCAGCCTTGCTGCTGATGTTTGAAAAAAGTACACTTATCTCTTATAACAATACATTTGAGTCATGTAGGCAGCGGCGCGGGTGTCGTTTAGTATGAGACAGCAGTTTGCTCCCATAGTCAAAGTTGTTCAGTTTGATGAGTAGACTCTTAGTTTAAAAGGATGGGTCACTGCCGTTTGAACGACAGTTGTTTAGCAATTTTTAAAAAAATACACAACGTTCTAAAAATGAGTCGTTTCACAAATCATCATTTAGTAGGAATAGGTTTCACAAACCATTTACAGTGAAACTTGGTTAAGTGGGACCTGGATAAGTGAGAAACCTCCATAGCTGGAACTCATGCTGAGGTCCCGACACTTTAGCACTGAATTACCTCTGTTAGTGGGACAAAGCAAACCTCTATATCTGAGATTCGTTCTTTCGCTTTTAATCTCATAGTTACCTCTATAATTGAGACAGCGAGTGTATTTTACCTCTTTTACTGAGACTATTAAAGAATACTTATCTACTTCTGACCTCTGTAAATGAGATAACATCAATTCATCACCTCTCTATCTGGCACTATTATGTTTACTCGCACTATTTGTCTATTTCTCATTCTACCCGCAAATTCCGCACTTGGCTAATTTTGTGCCTCAATGACCTCCAGTTTTAGTTTTATTTTATAGCATCCGGATGTTTATTTGAAAAAAAAAAATGCCGAAATGAAGGCTCAAAATCTTTATCAGTACGTGAAAAAATAAAGTTAAAATCCGTTTATGAAAGTGGGAAGACACGCGATAAAGTCTGTGTCGAATTTAATGTGCCAAAATCTACTCGTTGTAGAATCATTCAGAATAAAGATAAAATTCAGTCGCAATGTTCTGAAGGACAAGGAAAACTAAAACGTGTAAGTACGTTTATCAGAATATCCTGAACTTGAACAGTGTTTGCTAACATGGGTCTGTTGTCTCATTTTTACATAATAGTTACGTATTTTTTTTTAATAATCGCACCTCTATAACTGAAATAACCTCTATTGTCACCTTTATTAGTGGAACCCTCTGTAAATGAGACAGATATTTATTTATACCTGGATATCTGAGACACTGGGTAAGTGGAATACCTCTTTAAGTGAGACAAATTTGCAGGTCCCTTAAAGTCCCAGTTATCCAGGTTTCACTGTATTTAATTTTGTGATCAGTTGTAAAATTGTCACATTGCAACATTTCATTCTCAAGACACTTCGATACGAAACTGTGTTATTTAAACATTCATCTTTTGTTAGAAACTCGTTTTATATTTCATTGTCTGATCAGCAAATTACTAAATATAACAACGTTTTACAAATATCGATGATCACATTATTTCGTTTCACAAAACCGAACCAGAGCACCCCTCATCCACGCAGTCTTGTCTGTACATGCATGTGCATGCTTGCTTGCATGTTGCATGCTTGCTTGCCTGCTGCATGCCTGTGTGCATGCTTGCTTGCATCTTTGCATGTGTGCTTGCTTGCTTGTTTGCTTGTCTGCATGTTAGGGGGTGCAGGGGGGCTGCGCCCCCCGCTCGGGGGGTGCGGGGGGCGGAAGCCCCCTGCCTGAGAAAAACATATTGGAGCTTGTCGAATTCTAGGTTAGGTTAGGTTAGAACATGTATAACACTTAGCGGAGCGAGCGAAGCGAGCGGAGCATCAACATGCTTGCTTGCATGTGCATGCCTGCTTGCATGCTGCATGCTTGCTTGCTTGCTTGCTGCATGCTTGTGTGTCTGCATGCTTGTGTGCATGTTTGCTTGCATCATTGCTTGAGTGCTTAATGGTTAGACTAGGTTAGTTAGTATGTCATGCTGCATTTTTGCGTATATGTATGCTTGGTTTAGCGTGCATGTATGTTTTATGCATGAAGCACCATGAAAGACGGGTGTTACCTAGACCTAGACCGATCGTCAGACTGACGAACATTATTAAAATATTTGAAATTAAAGTTTAAAATGAAGTTGCAGCAAGTTTAGTATAGATGAATTTTAAAAATGGCAAATAACGTTTTGTGATATAAAAAATGATTTATCGTTGTTTGCTAAATAATTCATTTGGTAAATAAGATTGTTGTCGCATAACTGATGTTGAAATGTTGTTTTAACTATAAACATAATATAATTCAATGCATTTGCTAAATGACTACTTTCGATAAGTAAATATGTGTATGAACACCTTTGTTAAATCACTAGTTTGTGAAATGAAACATTGTTAAACGTTGCTTGAGAAGTGATATTTTGCTTATTGATTGTGTGTTAAACATTAGTGAACCTAAAAGGATGCTAATGATATCAATTTCACCCGGTATAAGAGAAAGGCAATAGTTTTTTTTTTTAATAATGCTAAAAAGGTGCCCTATTACTAAGCTTTAGCCGTCCGTCTGTCTGTCCTACCTTTTTAAGGACTTAATTTGTATTATTATTGTAGATTCAAAATAAGGATTTTTAAATTATGTAGTATTATTATTGTAGATTTGCTAACAAATGACAATAAAGAAAAAATCTGATGGCTTGAAACTTGTTTTTCAACGTATTTACTCGTACGTTTTTTTTTCCTTTATCGCTAAACGGTTAAATATATCCAAGCGTCAATCTTAGTGTGATCATAGTGCAAACTCTAAAGTAAAATAAAAACACCGGCCAAGTGTGAGTCTCGCTAGAAGTGGGCTCTCGCTAAGGATTTAGGAGAAATATCATTTTTTTCGGTAAATATTGGTATTTTGTGGTGGTACGGAATCCTCGGGTCTCGGTGCGCGAGTTGTCCGACTCGCACTTGGCCGTTTTTTTTATTAATTCATCTTTCACACCATCCATATTTTCTTAGGTCTTCGTCTCATAAATAGCTTGTAAATAAATTAATTAAAAAATAGTTAGAGCCTGTTTCACGCTTCCTGATAAGTTTTGGATAGCCTATCTAACACATTATTAACATATACATATAATCGGGATTCCGGTCTATTTATCTGTTGGATAGCCTATCTGACACTTATTTGGAATTGGTGAAACCTGTTCCTAGATACTTTTGTTTTTGTATCTAAATATGCTTGAAAGGTAAAAGTATACGAGTATTTCGAAAATTAACAAGTCAAAAAAAAAACACGATTCGTACAGGACATTCCTAATGCAATGTATCTACACTAAATAAACATAAAACAAGTTATTTCTAAGTATGCCACTCTTACCTAAGTATTACATAAGTGCAGTAAGGAAGCTAAGTGCAATATGGCTAGTGAATTCCAATTAGTCACAACTGGGTTGCGTTACTTATTATTATTTATTTATTCTTTTGATGAATGTCCTTGAATTGTTTGGCTTGGTGGCCTTGTGAAGTGTAACTGGAGATATTATATCAACCTATATTTCTTTCTATTCTATTCTATTTTTATTTAATGGCGTTTCCTTGTTAGATTTCACCAGTGTCAAGTTATTTGAGGAAGTGTCTATCCAATCTCGAGGATTGTTTTTGAGTAAGAACAACTGAGAAGGATTTAGGAGCCTCGTGGCAGGCTGAGACGCGAACCGCGCGAACACCACGCGAGAGACAAGTGTTCGAGGCAAACCCTGCAACGTGACTCCTATATTTCTTTCCGTAGGTGTTTTACGAGGCGACTAAGGGATACGGTTTTCTGTAGTGTTGCTAAAAATAAATTGCGTCCTTTTAAAGATAGTTGGTAGTCGTAGCAATATTTCGGACCACAAATGAAATGATATGCGTTTTAATCGTTAATAAAATTTAGGTAAATAGAAGATGAAAATATAGATTATGGTAATGCTTGAGCCTTGAGCTCCCAAAGGCCCAAAGGGATATTAATTTATGAGTCCATAGGGTAATACTTAAGGGGGTGCTCCAGCCTATCAAACTGACCAATTTTCACTATGGAGCCAACTTCTAAATAGCGAAAAATTCATCAGCTGTTCCAACTGCTGTACCTACCGCTATCGACTCGACTAAAATGTATGGGACAGATGTTTATTTTTTTCGAAATTTCGAATTTGGCTCCTAGTGAAACTAGTTCAGTTTAATGGTCTGAAGCACCCCCTTAAGTATTACTAGGGTGTTTTGTTTGTTACACCCTGTATATCAGGAAATACCAACATCTACACCGGCCCCCGTTGTCGTAGCGAGATAAAATGCGTATCAGTTATTAAAAGTCTAATTTCATAAGCTTTTGAACACAAAAAGTTTCATGAAAATCGATCCTTTTGCGTGATGCTCGAACAAACAAACATCCAGACAAACAAACAAAAGTTGCCCATGACGGGCCGCCCGTCAGATGTGAAACTTTTCCCGATTTCAATTTCGAACTTCCGCTCCCGATTTAAATTTCAAACTTCACACAAAAAGGTTGCGGGTCAGAATAGCTAGTATTCACATAAGAATTTTCACTTCAAAAATGTACTTTTTGTCTTGTAGATTTAATGGGCTTAATAACTTTAATTAGCGATTCTGCAACTGACACTTAGAGTCAAAGACACCTAAACTATACAACATATCGTAGACTTTTAGGGTTCCGTAGTCAAACAAAGAACCCTTATATTTTGTTTTAGAGTTAGACAGACACATTAAGTCTTCACTATTTCGGTGACCGTCATTACCTCTGAGACAAAGTTCCCTATCAACTCTTGTTACAATGCAAACCCGAGATAGTTTACCATACCAACATACAACAACTCTTAACAACTAAGCCATGCAAGCCGTCGACACACAAAGCAATGTTTGTGTACACAGTCAGAATATCTTAACAACATATTTAAGTAACCCACCGGTAACATATTATGTCATATAGAAAGTTTACAGCCCACTTCTTCGACCAACATATGTGCGTGTGATATAACTATGTAGGTAAGTATTTTAGGTGTGTTTTTTTTTAATTTACATACCAGTTCTGTTTTTGTCGGAAGTGGAGGTTTGACCTGATTTTTTATTGTTCGCGTTAATTGTTTATGATGTGTTTTATTGTCTTGTTTGTATGGTGATACATTGTTTGTTTTACACGACATCTGACACTACATCTGAACATCACTCATTCTTTTCACTGTAATTTTGAACTGAGAATGCTGACGAGCTGGCGAGGGCATGTTTAGAACAAAGGATGGTTGAACCAGAACCAAGTGTGGGAATCCCAGCATGTAACATTAGAATGGACATTAAGAGCCTACCGAGCCTTATTGTGCTGCCCTCAATCGTATTTTTTTTATTTCTAAACAATTAAACAACATTTCCAAAAAACAAGAATGTCACATTGTAGTCCTGATTGACTTTCAATCGAAACATTAGGGATTATTATGTTTTATGCTTGTAGCTATTATCTTTAAAACCGCCAAAAGTGGCCACTTTTGGCGGTTTTAACGATAATACCTACAAACATTATAAAAACAAATCCGCAGTGACCCGATAAATTGAAAATCAGCAATGACTACAATGTGACATTCTTTTTTTTTGGGAATATTGTTTAATTGTTAAGAAATAAAAAAACTACGATCGGGGCGGACAATAGGCTCGGTGAAGCCTTAAAGAATGGACTGATAAATGTCACAGGCTATAATGGTCTGGCCTCCTGGGCCTGCAACACTGCAAGAATCAGCAATATAACAAACCAAAAATGCCAATGTTAATACTGAACAACAGCAGGATCAAAGCTCGTGCCATCGTCGGAGCCCTCATTGGGAACTACGCCATATGCACGATGATGCTCAAGATGAACCTCACCCTGAACCTCAGCTGCCGAACGTGCGCAGAGGAGGAAAAAACCATGGAACATATCCTGTGTGACTGCGATGTCTTGGCGGCTAAACGCATGTGCCTCTTAGGAGATGGTTATCCGAAACCGGGAGATTACAGGTTTCTTCCCCTGAACGGTATTTCCTCCCTCATTTACCATGTTTTTGAAGGGTAAAGAAAATAAGTGTTTAGTCTTTTTTTTATATTATTATTTATGGGTTTGCTCTTGACCTCTATCTAGTCCTCAGGACAAAGATGGGGTCGAAGATGTAGCGAGCTTACCCAGAAGTGCACTGGCACTCCTGCACACTGACGGAACGCAGCAAGCTGCTTGGCGCCAGACTCCGGCAGGAGGGTGGTGGCGAACCAGGCGGCTCCTTGCGGAGACTACCACATCGCTGTGGGGGATCGTTCAGCCGCCACCACAAACTTAGTAGCTTGTGATGCCGTTGCCCGGGGTGGACCGCTAGGAGGTAGATCCCCAATCACCCCAAAAGTCAACACAAAAGATCCCATTGGGTCGAAGTGTTGCTGGCTTGCCATAATAAGATAAGATCACTGTAACTCATGTAAACCAAGATCAACAGCGACGACCACTCACAACACCGTACAATGAAGTATAAATTACTTCTATATCTTTATTACTCTTCAAACAATTTGCGATTCATTAGTAACTACTTATGTACCTAAGTACCTACTTACAAGACTTTCAACTCAATTTGTTATCTCTATAAAATTTCGCAAAAAACAAAAACCGGAGACATTTCAAATTAAAACAGCTGTAAATTTCCATTCATCATAATTATTGTTATGAATCTTATGTAAACTAGAAATTCGGCCAAACGGAACTTTGTAAAATAATAACCAACATGCTAATAAACTGCTAAAACTGCAGCTCAATTATTAACCTAGTGTTTTAACTTCATAATAATCATATCATCTACTTATTCGTAGCATCTTTGAACCCCAAACCACAGCATGGGAAAGAATTTGACGACCCGGTTGGTGTAATGGTTACCACGCCGTACTGCCAAACCAGGGTCCTGGGTTCGAATCCCGGTTCGGTCATGGATGTTATATGTTCGTGCCGTTGTTGTATGGTTTCCATAATAAAAGCCTTTAGTGCTTAGTTTGGGATCATTACAATGTATGTGCCTGTGAGCGTTATTTATTTATATTTAAATTTTTTTCGTCTATGCCTACACTTAGTGCTTTCACACACGATGACGCATTGACGGAGTGGTAGACGTCAGTCCGTCATTTGTGAAGCAAGAAATTGTATGACACCGCACGTAGAAGCACACACGGTGACGCATTGACACACCGGGTGTGGTTCTATGGACTGACATCTGCCACTCCATCAGTGCGTCATCGTGTGTGAACGCACATAGTACTTGCACTTTAAAATATCCTACGTGCTAGACTGTTTTTCCATAAAGATTAGCAGTAGCTGAAGTCGAAATCGAGTCACTAACATATAGTTTACTGTATAGTATCAATTATTTAATTAAATAGACTATGTATTACTCTATACATAACCTTAGCATACGAATTTATATTGTAATAGTCATTAAGTCGTGTTAGGGTTGAACTACACATGGCCGCACGCGATCGCACTTTTCCGTCGCTCCATCCTTTTCTGTCACTCAGGAACGTCATTTGCTAGATCACGTGCGGCCATGTGTAGTTCAACCCTTATGCCGTAGAGTTTCTGGCCGCATCTTCTCTACAGCGACAACACGTTCCGAAGCGGTGGTAGCTTAAAAAAGAATTGACGGTTAATAAGTGTGCTTCAGGCTCCTATAATGAATAAATGATTTTGAATTGAATTGAATTGAGTAGAAAATCATCATCTACTACTAGAGGGTTATATAAAATAAATCATATGACTAAAATTTTGAGAAAGTTACTCAGTTCAAAAACTGCCCACGCGCATCCTAAAGTTAGATTTGTATCTACTTTATTCCGTTCAGAATTAAAGTAACTTTCATTCAATTCTTATTGTTGTTCTATTGTTTACAATGAATGGAATTACGTTGAGGCAATAAAAATACTAACTACCTACCTAACTACTACATTCGTTCATAAACTACCAGGTCAGTGGTTGCAAAAAATGAATATCTATGAATATGCAGGTATTATTGTAATATGCACTGTAGCTATGTTAATAGTATAAAAACTGACATGTTGTGTCAGTCGGTTTAGGAGATACAACCGTTCAAAGATCCGACCTATCAAAAGCTGTATCTCCTAAACCGACTGGAGATATGCAGGCAGACCTGGTATATCCCCATAACAGAGATGCTAATAACCCTTTGAATACTGAATCAGCCTTGCAGCTGATGATAACAAAAAGTACGTCTATCTCTTATACTATTAATAATTATTGAGAGAGTTTTGTCTTAAGTTTCGTACTGTCTCTAAACTTTTATAAGGTAAGGTTGCGCCGACTGCTAAATGTCAGCACAATACAATAACATAGACCGATGAATGATACAAAGGCTAAGGCGTTAACCTGTCACCAACCGGCGCCGGCGGCGGCTAATGGAAGGAAGTTGAGGAAATGAACACGTGCATTACGTTACTTATGCTGCCCTTGATTGGTTTTGCAACGATGCACCGGAAGACAACGCTCGAGTGAGCGTTAGACCTTTGTGGTTGGTACAAGTCATGAGATTACAAGAAGTTTGGAATACCTATAATGGAGGACAGACTGCCTAACAAGCGGTGAAACATTATCATACTCCTTGGTGGTCGGTAATGATCGTTCTATTCCGTCGCGTCGTTGTTTTTTGTGACGTTAACTTTGTCCCTTTCTAATCTTAACTAAAAAATGTTAGCTCCTCTCCTGTCATTTTCGTAACTATTCTACGTTATTGGATAGAAAGAGACACACCTATAATTGGAAATATCGACGACTCAATTGCGAATTTTCTTGTTTCAATGCTTGTAAGGAGGAGTGGCATCCATTATTTCCCTCCCTCATTTATATCCCTGTGAGATTACTGATTTACTTTGTAATGTATTATTTTTTGGCTGTTGCCAGAGAATGTCTGTGACATATTATGACGGAAACCTGTTCAGTCATTATCAAGATTCTAGCATTTTTTAGCAGTTTTGGGTAATATAGCAAAAAAAAAAGTTTTAAACTTTTCAGATAATAATTCGAATGATTGTTAATTCATCCAGCATACTATTTTAAATGTAAAGTTTCGAAATTAGTTATATTCTAGATAATTACTGTGTGGTGTGTGTTGTTAACCTACCTAATGTTTAAAATACTTATATTTGCTACACCCATTATGGGTAAAATTGTATTGGCTCTCAATGTATCAAGTACATATTATGTTACCATCTTGAAATGTACCTACAATTTATGGCATTAAATAAATGAAAAAAAACATGAAAAAATGAAAAAAGATTCTGAAGATAATTTCTTGTCAAGAATGAGACTTCTTGAGTTGTTTTACTGAAAACAAGTTATTGGAAAGAGCATTTTAATTATTTATTTTATTTATTTATTTATTTATTGGTATATGACAATACAATGTTGTAGATTAACAAATAATAAAAAAGGTTACAATTTCGTTTTTATTACTGCAGGAATTCTTAGATTTAGCTGATATTTTAGAAACCGATTTATGTCTCAGAGCAGAAGCTCAGAAAATCTATTTTCTATGGGAAGTCCAAAAAAACTACACGTTTTTCATCCCATGTTCCTTAGGGAAAGTTGTTTAGTTTCATTATTTGAACAAAACTTTAATATTTTTTTATTACAAAATTTGGGGCTCCGCTACCTCTCATCCCCTAAACTTCAAACATTAGTAATCGCGATCGTCGACGCGTAGTTTCCGCCACGGCACGGCATCGGCATCGGCGCGGGTAACGTTCGGTTCTTACACCGATCCTTTCACTATTACTTCTTTAGATCGATGATTATGCATTCGTTACGCCGTGTATTACGCTGGGACACGTATTTTATTCTTCCTTTTATCGGCAAAATTATATTGTGAGGAAAATTCCCTGTGACTGAACACGTTCCCGATAAATGAACAAAATGTTCAGTACCTACTTTTTAATTTGCTGACGATTTTTTTCAAGGAGACGTTAAAACTAACAACTTTTTCTATGGGACAAACATCCAATTTGCGAAAAAATTTCAACTTTTCTATACCTACATTTTGGTCAAGTCAAGCATTGCGTTTGGTTTGGTTAAAAAAAAAAAAGTTATAGCCTGTAGAATCCCACTGCAGGACAAAGGCCTCCTCTCACGAATAAGGGTGAGAGGGAGTGGGCCATACTCCAGCACACGGGCCCAGTGCGTGTTGGTGGAGGCAAGTTAGTGGTCACCTTGCTGTCAGATAATTTTCAAGCCGCCAATAGGCCTCTTACCTGGCTTAACGAATAGTTACAACGCCATCTGACGGAACATCCGAGACCAACTGCTTAACGTGCCTTCCGAAGCACGGAAACGCTCGAGATGAAATACCACTAAACGGTCACCCATCCAAAGACTGACCGGACCTGACGTTGCTTAACTTCGGTGATCGTTTCCAATACCGAAGCTCCACTACGCCAACGAGCGCTTCTTTGGTTTGGTACAGCAGAATTTTCTTTCTTATGATTTCGATCATTTCGATGTCAGTCATATGGAGAAATATTGCGGGACCTCCTTAAAAAAATCTGCTTACCCGTACAAAACTGCAAACCAACTTGAACCAAATGTATGGAATAGCCGATTTTTTTAGCGATTTTGATGCTGGTCCCATAGAGAAAATTGTTCTGTTTGATGGCCTGGAGTGCGATTTTTGAATCTCATTCGGTGAGCTCAGCAGTTGTAAATGTCAAAATTACTATGGAGATACGAATCTTTCTACTGCTGATTTGACTTTAAAAAATCGCACTCCTGAAGCATGATTTTTGAAAGTCAAATCAGCAGTAGAAAGATGCGTATCTCCATAGTAATTTTGACATTTTCAACTGCTGAGCTCACCGAATGAGATTCAAAAATCGCCTGGATTGGTAAAATTGGTAATTTTTGAAGGTACTTACAGGTAGCTTACAGTAATTAATTAATGCAATAAAGCAAAAAATAGGGACATGGCAGAGGTGACATCGATTGTATGGTAAAAAAATATTTGCTCTAGTGATATAATCCAGGGAGAAAACAGGGAAATACGTTTGTATCGAGAAAGTAAGTACTTACTGGTCTATCCTCTTAATATTTGTAACATCTCTGATTATCTTCATTGGGGAATATAGTCGTAAACATTTAAACATTCATGCAAGAACCAATCCTTCCACTGCGAGTCGATTAAAAATACATCTTCTTACAAGGTCCATACTTTTTGCCATCAGTCAGACGACACGGTCATTTTCCTCAAAACTTAACCCATCGTTGTCAAGTAGGTCAAGGCATTTACCAATATTATTTGTGTAAGTTAATTTCATACGTGAATCATCGAAGTGACAGCCCGTTTCTTCATTACGCAACCAAACCGTGTTGTGTTTACATTTAGCGCAACATACTTGGAAAATACGTTCGTAGCGAAATCGGTCGGATAATCATTAAGTAATAGTGGTCAGTGGTGTACGATTTTGATGTTTATTTGTGGAGAGTTAAAGTGTGAATTTGTTTGGATAGTGACCGAGCTGTGTTCGTAAAATTGTGGTGATTAATGAATAGTGTTTTGGTAAAGGATTTCAATATTTGGAACAAATTGCAGCGAAATAATGACATTTAAATGTTTTTACTTAATTTTGACACTCATATGGGTAAGAGGTGACTAATCCCTTTAAGGCGTATCAGCCGTGGACCACTCTCCTCTCACTCACACTCCATACTAATCGATGAGAAAGAGCGCGTGGCTCCGGTCAGAATTTTGCTGTTTTCTTTGAAAAATTCGATGATTTTTTATTAATTTCGAAAAAGTAAAAAAACCTCATCATTCTAAATTGTATTGTGAACAATATAGTAAATTTTCATTTTGTTCCGATTAAAAATGTAAGAGTAAAATGGTTACAACTGGAAAAAAAGGGGTAACTTTAGAGTCCCTTTTCTTCGGTTTTATTCATTAAAATCGATTTCTAGAAAAACCACATCACTTCTCATATGCTGTAGATGGTTCAGTTTAAATTTCAGCTCAAAAAGTGCCATAGTTAATGAATAAAATGGTTACAAAATTACCCAAAACCGGCAGGTAGCCCCTTAAATATCACCAATATTTCTGACGCCTCTCTATGTAGCTCAGTGTATTCTAAAATCGCTTTTCGCGCTGCTGTTAACCCTGTTCCGTGGCCAAGCGGTTATATGAGTTCAAACCTGTTATTTTTGAATCGTGAGATTTAAAATCAAAACCGAATGAATACATAAACTGCATACAAACATGCTTAGGTTATTTTCTACTGCTGAATCGACGTGTGAATTACGAAAACTGCATTTCAGTTCTAAAGGGTGTAAGGAAAAGTATCATTAACAACTCTACCCATCAAACTGAACAACTTTTCGTTTTTACTATGGGAGCATACATGTCAGCGTAAAAAAATCAACTGTTCTTTACGCAGCGCCGCGCCTACTCGACTCAAATATACATGGTCCAACTTAATATGCTGACACTTTTTTAAGGGGATGATCAGACCGTCAAACTGAACAACTCTCTTTATGGGACCAACATCGAAATCGCGAAAAATAAATCAGCGGTCCCATAGATTTGGCTTGAGTAGGTTTGCAGTTTTGTATGGAGCGGCGGATTTTTTTTTCGCGATTTCGATGTTGGTGCCATAGAGAAAGTTGTTCAGTTTGATGGTCTGATCATCCCCTTAAAAAGGTGTCAGCATATTAAGAAGGACCCTATATTAGGCAGCAGATTTTTTTGTTCATGTTTACTCACATAGTTATTAGAGTTCCGTTTGATGGGTAGAGTATGTGGTTTAGAGGTTAATGATACGTTTCCTTGTACCTATAAAAGGTATGAGAGAGTAAAAAAAATTCTGCGTAATTTTTTTACAAAATCGAATTATTATGTGATACAAGGTGTTACAAAAATACAAATAAACCTTTAAGGGGGTGGTATAGACCATCAAACTGAACAACTTTCACTATAGGACCAACATCGAAATCGCGAAAAAAAAAAAAATGTTCTATACTCTACAAATTGACGAGAGCTAAAATATGTATGGGAATTGAAATTTTTTTTTTTGAGATTTCGATGTTGGTCCCATAGAGAAAGTTGTTCAGTTTGACGGTCTAAACAACCCCCTTAAGAGTTTCAAAAAATTATTGTTACTTATGAAACACCTTGTATAGGTATGGGAAAACTACTCAAATAAACATTTTCACTTTGCCACATCCGGTTACCGCCAAATATAATCTCTAATGGACTCAACAATTCTGTGGGTCCGGTGAATAACGGTCTAACTCAACTTAGATCCAAAATGAGTTTTTAATGCCATAATACTCAATTTTTTTTTCTCTACAAAATGGTGTTACTGGAATATTCATACCTTTAATAATTCCAGAGATAGACTTATTACAAAACGATTTAAGTCCATTTTTTTATCGTGCACAATGGTTGAAATAGAGTTAGATCATAAAACCAATATAAAATTAGGTGAACATGGATTTATTTCGACTTAAATCCTTCGACACAATTTATTTTGTTTTGTGAAATCTGATGTATCTTGAGTTAAACAAAATTTCAAAAAACTTAATAGTTAATACCTGCATAAAAAATCAAGTGTAGCTCATGAATATGATGCGCGTTTGATAGCGGGCAAAGTACGGAAACTGACATCATCTGGGACTGGGGAGAACGCTATTCATCTCACCAAAAATGTATGTCGAATAAGTGAGTTAAACCGTCTATCACCAAATATTTTCTTTTATGTAGTGAGAATAAGAATAACTTAGTATGAATACAATCTGGCGATTTTTTTAAGGATTGTACTGGTAGATTGAACTAAGTGATAATGTCAGGTCTTGTTTTAGCTAGGGATTGCCGAACGAACCGCACTTCAAGCATAGACTTGTGGTAAAGGAAGAGTCTGTTGTTTATTCTTCGAAATTAAACAATTTTTTTTCCTAAAATATCTTGTATTTTGTATAATAACAACACTGCAAAGCGTTTATTAACATATGTATGTATGACAATACATCCGACTGGTCATAAAATTTTGAGGCACAGAATCGTGAGTTTCTAACTTGATAAGTTTTTAAGCATGCGTCGCTTTAGAATTTGTTTTTGTATTGTTTTTATAATGGTTTTTTGTTTAATATTTCACTTTCCAGCATTACTGATACCACGCGGCGTTACCCACGTCGCAAAATTTGCATCTAAGCTAGTGTTACCCATAAAAAATATACCTATATATGATAAAATAGTAAGTAAGTAACCTACTTAATAACGAAATGAATATTTTTTCTAGAAAATGTCTAATTTTTGTGTCACTTAAGTTTAATGCTGAATATGGTGGATATTAAAAGCTTAAACAGTGAGTTTAGAAAGTACATTTTACAAGTGTTTGTTATATTTTTCCCAAAAATAATATTAAATATTAGATTTAAATCCATACGCACAAAATATTACCTTTGTGAAAAAGAATTTAACTCAAAAAACACTTTGTAATTTTGTGATGAGCTTGTTTTACCTAAATCAAACTACTTTTATCAATTCGTTTTGATTCAGTATACAAAGTAAGTTTTCCGGTGGTGTGTATTTCAGAAAGGGATGGAATTAAAATGAAATTAAAAAATAACATAAACCATTTTACACCAAGGTTATTGTGAAGTGTAAAAGGCCCTAACTCAATTTAAATCATAATGTAACGTATTTTTATTAGTGTCAAAAGGTTTAATTCAACTTCTGAACGAAATATCTCCAGCACGGTAAGTATTTCATAGACTAAACCATATAATAATAAAAGACCATAAAAATATCTAGAAGACACAGTGATTTTCTTGAAAAAATATGAAACGGTTTTCGAGAAAATAATTTTTTTTACCAAAAAAATATGTTTTTAGGCTCTCCTGTAAAGTTGCATTTTTTGAGTTGGACCGTTATTCACCGGACACACAGAATTAATTACTTTATTTTTTAATTCGCAAAATTAAATCATAACTTTTACAATCGTATTATTATTTCACTTTAAACGCTTTTAAAGTAATTTTGAGTTAATAATCTTGAGATAATAGCATGCATGTGTAAACGACTATTAAAATACAGTCATTATGCAAAAATAAAATCCGGCCATGTGCGTATCTGACACGCGTCAAGTGGGTTCCGTATCTGTTTGAGAATTTTGAACGATCTTATTTATCGAGGAAAACTTATTTGCTACTAAAAACTATTTGTTTTCGCTACATTTAACCAATAAACAAGAGAAGTTATTTAAGACGTAATAGTAGGTGGAAATACCTCGGAGGCATCTTTTATTTTTCATTTTACGACTAGATTTATACCATTTACCGAAACTAAAGTCATACCTCAGTATTTTTGGATAGTTCATCTAGTGAAATCATTAACTGAATACACGATTGGAATTTCTTCACTCGATAGAAAATCGTCACAAAGATGACGTATTTTCATGCATTTTTAAACATTTTTCTCGGTTTAGAAGAACTTAAAATAGTTTCCGATTGTTGGTATTTATACTCACATATTCACCATTAGTTTAACTAGTGCAATCATAAATAAAATCTAGAAAAAGTACTTTGGTTAGTTGTTTTTAATCGAAAATACGGCTCACGCACACACTTTTCGGAGCGCTCGGCAATCGCGTTTCTCATAGAAAATATTCGTCTGGACCTATGACCCTTTAAGATACTGTTTTTTGTAATAACGTTATTTATTTTGAATATTGTTATTCAAATCAATTACTGTAGTACTGAATTGAATTTGTTAGTAATAATTTAAACGTAATATTTTATTATATTCAAATAAGTATTAAATCAGAAATAAAATGAATAATTTAAATTTTTGTTGTTTTCACGAGTTTTTAGATTATCTCTGACTACCTTCTCGTAGAATATAGCTATAGAAATGCAAGTATGCATGCATTTTAATTTTTAAGCTTCTGGTGACCAACATGATCCCTTACAAGATCGTCTAGTGATCTAGTCCGTTCGCATTTTCTTTAGTCTGACACCGCTACTAAAGTTTTAAACCGAAATACATTACATTTAGAATGAATTTAAAACGTATAATAAACTAACTACAGAACCGCATGCTCACGACACGCACATTACCGTCTTTTACATTTGTTTACGGAACACCAAAAATAAGTAAAACATTTCCACCCGGTGTTACGCGGTTATTTTAGCGTAAATTTATGCAGATATCCGCATGTTCGACTTTTTATTGGTTAAAATTGTTCATCGCAGTCAAAGATCAACATATTTTATATACAGGGTCCTTCTTAATATGCTGACACTTTTTTAAGGGGATGTTCAGACCATCAAACTGAACAACTTTCTCTATGGGACCAACATTGAAATCGCGAAAAAAAAATCTGCTGTCCCATACATTTGGCTCGAGTAGGTTTGCAGTTTTGTATGGAAGAGCTGATTTTTTTTCGCCATTTCGATGTTGGTCCCTTAGAGAAAGTTGTTCAGTTTGACGGTCTGATCATCCTCTTAAAAAAGTGTCAGCATATTAAGTTGGACCCTATAGATGTTCACACATATAAGTTTACATCTTTTTCCCAGAGAGGAAGGTAGAGACTAGGAACAGCTTGGCCATAAAAATAGAAAAAGAAACCGGCCAAGTGCGTGTCGACTATCGGGCCACGCGCAGGGTAGGGTTCCGTAGTTACCCGTCTCAATATACGGACTTAGAAGGGGGCTTTTTGTTTTATACTACGGTTTAACGGCTAATAAAGTCTAAAAAGTACATTTTGTAAGTTGGTCGACTAAGACTTCAGTATGATAGATAACTCAGCTGTTCCATACAAAACTGCAAATCTACTCGATCCAAATGTATGGGACTGCATATTTTTTTGCCATTTTGATGTTGATCCCTTAGTAGTAAGCTATTCAGTTTGATGGTCTCATTATCCTCTTCAAAAAGCATCAGCATCAGTTGGACCCTGTCACTAACGACACCCGCCGGTTGCAAAAGGTCAATCATTGGCTTAAATTGTCGTGCTATAATTGCATAATGCTTAAAAAGCTTGTTATCATTTATAGCAGACTTTTTAACCACTTTAAAAGGGCCAACATACAACTTCTTGCTTCACAAATGATGGACTGACTTCTGCCGCTCCGTCATTGATCCCCCTAAGTGCGTTCACACACGATGACGCACTGACGGAGCGGCAGATGTCAGTCCATAGCACCACACCCGGTGCGTCAATGCGTCACCGTGTGTGCTTCTACGTGCGGTTTCATACAACTCCTTGCTTCACAAATGACGGACTGACGTTTGCTGCTCCGTCAGTGCGTCATCGTGTGTGAACGCACTACACCCGGTGCGTCAATGCGTCACCGTGTGTGCTTCTACGTGCGGTTTCATACAACTCCTTGCTTCACAAATGACGGACTGACGTTTGCCGCTCCGTCAGTGCGTCGTCGTGTGTGATCCCACTAAGTCACAATAAAAAAGTAGGCCATAATAAAAAACCAAAACAAAAAGCTCTACCCAACACGATGTGACCCCTCTGCGTTACTCTATGGCCATGCGCCGGCGCCAGTGAAAGTAAATTACGCAATAATCAGCTGAGAGCCGAGCTGAACGTATACGATGACTTACAGCTTTATAGTCCACTAGCTTTTCTCGTCCGCACAAATATACAGGGTGTAACAAAACTAAGCTTCAGACCATCAAACTGAACAACTTTCATTGTTAGCTAACTGTGAAATCGTGAATAAAAATCAGCTGTCCCATACATTCTAGTAGAATCGGTACAGTATTTTGTATGGGACAGCTAATTTTTTTTTCGCGATTTCGAAGTTGGCTCCATAGTGACAATTTTTCAGTTTCATGGGATGAAGGGGCTGAAGCCTTAAGTATTACTAGGGTGTTTTGTTACACTTGCTTTTAAACAAAAAAAGTTTCATCAATATTGGTTTAGTAGTTTTTATGTAGATATGAATATTTGTACCCGAGTCATGGATGTGTATCTATATATTATGTATTCTATATCGTTGTCTAGTTATCATAATACAAGTCCAGGCTAGATTCTGGAACTTTAAATGTAACTAGATAATTTGTGTGAGACTGTCCAAGATATTTATTTATTTTATTTATTTATTTATGTGATGCTCGACCAAACAAATAAACAAAAATTTATGATTTGGAGTCAGGGACACCTAAAAATGATCGGGTATCATTTTGCATATCGTACACCTATTAGCCTTTAGAAACATTTACACAATTTACTTGTAATTTTAACTGTTACACACATTACACACACACGTTTTAATTGTAAACTATGTCGAAAATGGAACGAAACGCAATGCTTTTACGCACAGACCGCATGTTATGATGAAAAAGGTTTACTTTTGGGTTTTTTTCTAGTTAAATGGTGCTAAATGTTTACGCAAAGTTTGTAAGAGCCTGCCAATTTGGTAATTGCGGTTTTATATGAAAAAAAAAGTTCCCCACTATTTATACAGTGTAACAAAAGACCTTAGTAATTTTATTAGGTTTACGCGTAGTTGCAGAGACGCTCATTAGAGTTAATCCTCCATTAAATCTCTTGCTGTCACTTTTTGACGACGTATGTACGTTGACGTAGAAAAAGCTAGAACTGAGTTTTAGACAATCAAACGAGACGAGACAGTGTTTTTTTTTCAAAATCATCTGACCCATACATTTGAGTAAGTTCTGCAGTTTTGTATGAAACAGCTGAATTTTTTTATTTTTTCTTATTGCTGTCTCCATAGAGGAAGTTGTTCAGTTTGATGGTGTAAACCACTTTACATATTAGGTACTATTTAAGTAAGGTGTTTTGTTACACCCTGTAGAAGATTTTACTTACATCAAAATGTTTTACACTTCGTGGAATAAAAATAGGTCACTTTGAAAATCATACGAAAACATCATTATAAATAAAAAAAAAGAAATAAATAAATAATCACTTACCTGTTATCCTGAAGAAAGACATGAAAAATACATAATATTATCATAATAAATAATAAATTTAGTATGTTAGTAAAAAAATAAAATACACAGATAATAAAAAAATACAGATGTGAGAAAGCAAGACATAGTTAGAAGAGAGCAGAATTAGAAAGAAGTATAGATACATAAAAACAATATTTTACACTAATATTTTTGTACCTGATGACGTCACGATCTAGTGCGTTCTGGTTCCTTCTAGAACATTCTATCTATGTCTTGCCAACGACCACATCTGAGCTCTGTTAGTCACAACGTGCAGTTTTAGTCCTTTGTAGAGTTTTCAGTCACATCGTTGCGTAATTCTGTTTAGAGGTTCTTGTTTAGTAAACTGTTGTGCTGCTTGTGAAAAATGGAATGTGAATGGTTGAAATTAAGTTTAATTATGAAAATGGTACACTATAGAGGACATTAAGCTGTATTATAATTAATTAACATGTAGTTGTATAAGTAGGATGAAGAAATCTAAAAGATATGCAGGGAAAAAATATCTGTAACAACTATTATAATTGTAGATATTTTCTATAAAAAATTTTCGTTACAGACATATTTCCCGTACGAATTAGTTTCTATGTGTGTTTTAAGTATTCCAATGTTTAGAGTGGTCACCAATGATATTTGGTACTGAAATACAACCGATAACTTAGACCAATGTTTTGATAGAATAGAAGACAACGGAAAAGCACTGCATTATACTTTAAAAACCCTTTAAAACCAAACAATGCAATAATGATATAGAAAAAAAATTAGAACATGCTTTTTCACTACAAGATAGCAGATTTACTCATCTAATGACATGCACTTCCGCAAAATCTACAACGCATGCTAAGAAAATTGCGCAACGGTGTGACAAATCTCTTCCAGTCCAACTTACTTTCATCATTTATTACTGGACCATAACTCAGTCCTTCATTCGGCGAGAACTCTATGCTATTCGAATCGTGTACTCCAAGAAGGCCAGCTTTCGCGACTCTGTGGCAGCAACCTTTGAGCAAACCACCGCACGACCCTTCCAATAAACCCCCAACCATCCAACAATAAAAGAAAAATTCACATGTCCCTCCCTGTGCACATTTCTTTTCGTCCTGTCTATCTTCTGTCTCTTGTTCTGTCACTACTTCTATTCTAGAAGCATCTGGAACATTGTCCAATAGACGGCCTTTTCTTATTCTATTTGTACTTTGTTTTGTACTAGGTAAGTCTTCTAGTATTTGGCTGATTCTTGTCATTTGTTCATCGGATATTGGCTTGAATTTTGGTAGGACTGTTGTGCCAATTGTCGCGTTTGGATAGTTGAAGTAATCGATTCTTTTTTTGGGTAATCGTATGCCTTCAGTTTGTATGAACATTGGTTTTTGTAATAATCTCTTTTTATTGTCCAATTTGTCGTTGTGAGCTCGGAGGTGGTCGTTGGCATCTGTACGAATTAAAAAAAAGTTAATTAAGTAATGTTTTGTAACTTACAAATTAATCTTTTATAGCATTTTTATTTTAAAGTTTCTGATTAATTATTTAGTTTATTTTAAGATAAATTAAAAAAAAATATATAATGTACCTACTTATAACTAAAAGTGAACGTAAGTGTACTGTGAATTGCAGATGTAAAATTAACATTTTTTTTTTCTCTAATGAAACGTTTTGTAGACAAAAGGGTAAGATAATTCCATGATGTCGGAAGATATTAAAAAGTAATTTTTATGACAATTTCTGTGCCTATTGCAGTATTTTTATCACATATAGGTCAAGAGCAAACCCATCAATATTAAAAATTATAAAATAAAACATATTCTCAGACTGGATTAAAAATTGCATCCATAATAGTTATAATCTTACGTCGTAAAAACGTGTCCACATTATACCTAATAAAAAGAGTTTCCATACAACCTCATACATTTTCTAGTTTAGTAATTACAGTCTTCAGCCCTGTTTCTAGTTCCTACGACCATTAACTTCCCTCCATCTAGCAGATTTTTTTTTGCTCCGATCGGTTTGCTCCCATATTAAAAGTTGTTCAGTTTGATGGGTAGACTCTTAGTTTAAAAGGTTGCTAATGGTATCAATTTTTCGCCCTGTACACCTATAGATAAGATGCGGCCAGAAATTCTATAGTCATTCATTACACATTAATAATAACTTAGTTAAATAAATTACAGTCGAGCATACTCTCGTAGAGTGTAAAAACGCCCTATAGAAGTAATTTAGCAGTAAACGATAAAAATAAAATAACGCTCACAGGCACATACATTGTAATGATCCCAAGCAAGCACTATTATAGGCTTTTTTATTATGGAAACCATACAACAACGGCACGAACATATAACATCCATGACCCAACCGGGATTCGAACCCAGGACCCTGGTTTGGCAGTCCGGCGTGGTAACCATTACACCAACCGGGTCGTCGAAGAAACGATCAAAGTAAAATCCTTTTATGATAAAACTGTATTACGAAATGGACATAAAATGAGTTTCTTTTTACGAAATATTTCTTATAGAGAGCAAACAATAATAATTTGAATGTCTTTTTGAGAATCTTTTTTATAGTCAGAGAAAGGGTTATGAAATCATCAAAAGAATCCAAATATGAATGAAAGATGAACGTTATGACCTCATTCTAAGGTTGGGATTCCAGTAGAATGTGTACGTTATTTGATGCTATATTTTTACGGGGCATAGGTCACATAGGCACTCGATTAAAATCCCTAAAAATATAAGAGAATGTATCGACATTTCAGTATTTAAGGGGAATTTAAAAGACTTCTTAATTAATATGACATTTTATTCAGTTAGTGACTTCTTAGACCACAATGACATAATTTAGATTGTGGCAAAGGTAGTTGATAGTATAATTGATTTATTTATATTTTGTTTGTATAATAATTATTGTTGACATTTGGTATTATTATTGATTTTGTTATTAATATGGTTATTGTTTGTATATTGATTTTACGTAGCTCAATGTTTTGTGTGTGTAATTTACTATATTATTTGTATGCCATCAGGCGGATCACAGTGAGACCTATATATTTGTACTTGTTATAACTTTAACTTGTGTATCACAAATACCCACCACCAGACTTGCAGTGCGACTCGTCGACTCCTGCGCAGGAATCACGTCACGACTCATAATGCATCTAAAGAGTATAAATTACCGAATAACGAGGCAGATTGACAGAGACAATCAAGTCAGACAAGTCGCAGAATGGACACTCAAACATGAGAGGCCAGGTTCAAATCTGCACGGACGACATGCCATGTACACACGGCGACACATCAGGTTATGTACCCTATATACCCATAACTACACTACGTACAAAACACAAAATAGTGCGGTAGAGAGCCTGCATAGACGCGGCTGCCGGCGCGGGCGCAGCGTGCCGTGAGACGAAACAACAACAACATACTGCACCCTCTCGCACGATTCGCAGCGTTCAACTTCTTATAGTTCAAAGTCCAAACAGGATAGCCCGTGTGTACCACTGAGTTTTTATAACTTTCGAACGTAATACCGAATGAAAACATCGTGAGAAAGCCTGCATACACTGAAGAAGAAATTCTGAGGCGTATGTGAAGTCTACCAATCCGCATTGGGCACGCGTTGTGGACTAACGCCCATACACACCCCCTCTGAGGGAAGGCCCGTGCCCTGCAGTGGGACGGCTGATGAAGTCGCTGCATATCGCAGCGCTCTAACTGGTACACAAACTTAAGTGCACAAATCCGTAGCGTTTACTTTCGTTTCTATGCGACATATCCAGTATAATGGCGAAAACGTGTTGTGTGTACACACGTGCGTCAGTGTGTGTGCTGTACGTGTGTGCGTGTGGGTGCGTACGAATAATAAACTATGTCATACCTATACACATATCACTGCAATAGAGTGGGTCAAAGACAATGGAGGTATTTTACGATGTTGAGTAACGCTGTTGTTCTATTTAAGGATGTTCAAACTAATTATATTTTCTCCCCTTCGGACGGAAAGCGTCAATTTTCGTCCCGCTGCGCTAAACGAAGTAGCCGCTTTCCACCTCCGTCGAGGAGAAAAATAGTATACTAACCTCGGGGAGTAAATAAGAAAGCCTCAGATCACATGTTTGTTGACCGAGGCGTACATGAGATCTGAGACCTTTCTTACTTTCCTGCCCTCGGTGTGTAATCTACTAAAACGGGCCAAGTACGTGTTGGACTGCTCATACATCGAGGGTTCCGTATCACCACATAATACAGGGCCCAACCTGATACCCCTTAACAAACGACGGTTTGTTAAGGGGATGATCAGACCTTGATGGTCTGATGATTGATGACTTGATGACTGAACAACTTTCTCTATGGGATCAGCTATTCCATAAAAAACTGCAATCATACTCGGCCAAAATGTATAGGATAATAGTAAATAATAAATAATAAATAAATATCTTGGACAACGTCACACAAATTATCTAGTCACATTTAAAGTACCAGAATCTAGCCTGGACTTGTATTATGATGACTAAAATAGAATACACATACATGTAATAAATAAATAAATAAATATCTTGGACAACGTCACACAAATTATCTAGTCACATTTAAAGTTCCAGAATCTAGCCTGGACTTGTATTATGATGACTAGACAACGATATAGAATACACATAGATACAAACATCCATGACTCAGGCCCTTCATGGGCAACTCATCCCACACACGACTCATCCCGCGGGCTCAGTTGACCGCTACTTTTTATGTTGGGGGCGACTCGGACCACTCGGTCAACTCATCCCGCGGTGGATTAGGAAAATAGTAGCAATTCGGTTCTGGCACTCGCCGGCCGCTACCGCGGCACCGCTCGCTCCGCTCGCTCGGCTCGTGCGCTGTGGTCACAAGAAACCTAACATGCTCGTCGCTTCGCTCCTCGCTAACCTAACCGTCTGAGTTGGAAAAGGGGGTTTCCCCATTCACTCCCGCCCCCATCCACCGCGGGATGAGTAGACCCCTTGGGAAATGAATGGGCCGAGTCACCCCCGACAAAATAAAAGGTGTCAACTGAGCCCGCGGGATGAGTCGTGTGTGGGATGAGTTGCCCATGAAGGTGACTCAGGTACAAATATTCATATTCATCATACAAATATTTGTCCCTTACGGGATTCGAACCCGCGACCCTCGGCACAGCAGGCAGGTTCACTACAGACTGTGCTATCGGGCAGTTGATTTTTTTTCGCGTTTTCGATGTTGGTCCCATTAAGAAGTTGTTCAGTTTGATAGTCTGAGCATGCTCTTAAAAAACATTAGGTTGACCCCTGCATATTAACTTAACTAAAATAATTCTTTTCTCCGGGATCCTTAGCGCAAGACCGACTCACATTTGGCCGGTTTTTATTCTTTGCTGTTATACTCTAAAGTTTGCACTATAATGACACCAAGTATAACGCTTGTATGTCGTTTTTACGATAGCGAAATGCAATAACAAAACACATTGAAAGGAACTATTGTCTTGTATGGGGACCCCCCTTTTTATTTTATGACAGATGTGTAGATGGTTAATAGTACCTATAGGGTATGAATATATAAGGTGTAACCAAATTTGCTGAAACTATTTTAAGGGGAGTATCAGACCATCTATCTGAACAACTTTCTGTATGGGACCAATATCGAAATCGGGAAAAAAAATCAACTGTCCCATACAAAAATGGCAAACTAACTAGACCCGAATGTATGGGACAGCTGTTTTTTTTTTTGCTATTTCGATATTTGTCCAATAGAGAAAGTTGTTCAGTTTGATGGTCTGATACTCTCCTTAAAATAGTTTCAGCAAATTTTATTAGACCTTACATGCCAAGTCTTTTATGCAGTTGAGTGTCGCCTTATCAAACATTGGATCCAGTTGACGGATCATCATCATCATCATCATCATCTCAGCCGATGGACGTCCACTGCTGGACATAGGCCTCCCCCAAGGATCGCCATAACGACCGGTCCTGCGCCGCCCTCATCCAACGGTTTCCCGCCGCCTTCACCAGGTCGTCGGTCCACCGTGTGGGGGGCCTACCCACGCTGCGCTTTCCGGTCACTGGCAACACACACTGATCCGCAGTGAGCGTGTGTTAAACGTTGCCAGGTGCAGCTGTTGTCGGTTGTGGTAGCCGGATCTCTTCCGGAGATTCTTCGCACCCCCTGCCCCGCCGTTGCTTTGGCCGCTACCGTAGCTAGGAATAGCGGGGCCGCCGGGGACTGGGGGCCGTGTTAAAGTCGTACTTGCCATGTTGGGGGGTTTTGCCATAATCGACACGCTTGGCAGGCGGGTTGGCGATCGCAGTGGTTTCAGGTGGGTGTACGCAGAGGACGCTGCTGCCCATCCTCTGGTAGATCCCTTAGTCGCCTTTTACGACACCCACAGGCAGAAATGGGGTGATGCTATTCTTAGCCGGCACCACACGGACAATTTGACAAAACAGTTGACGGATACGACCTTATAACTTTATAACTGGAGTATTTCTATCTTATATTGAGACGGATATGTTTAGACGATCAAGCATCAGAAGAATTTTTTTTAGATACGAGTTTAAACCTTATTTCAAAGAAAAAATACAATCATTCACGCTTGAACAACTATTTACATACGTATATGTATTAGTTTACCTATTATATGCTTTCAAATCAGAATACATTCACTTTCTCAAGACCTCTTGACCCACAATAATCTTAGAAGTTCAATTATTAACAACTTTGTTGTGTTTTAATTAAATCAGAAGATTTAGAATGGTTCTACCATAGACATATTACTCTAGCGATAGACCAGCTCGTTCAAACAAATAACATGTCACACAAAATGACACATTGCGGTCTGTCATTGCCTAAGTGACGAAGTGAACTCGGGAACATCAATCAGGTGCGTACACCTCATTCAAGTGGAACATGTTGCTTCTATGCAAGGGCAAGTCTATCGCTAGAGTTTAAGTCTATGGGTTCTACCTTCCCTGAGACTGTAACAATCGAAGTGTAAGGAAAAGTATCATTAACCTTTAAACCAGATACTCTACCTATCAAACTGAACAACTTTTACTACGGAAGCAAACCGATCGGAGCAAAAAAAAAAATCTGCTCGAGTAGGTATTTTCAGTTTAGTTTGGATGGAACAGCTGACTTTATTTTGTTCTGACAAGTTTGCTCCCATAGTAAAAGTTGTTCAGTTTGATGGGTAGAGTATGTGGTTTAAAGGTCAATGATACTTTTCCTTACACCCTGTATAGGAATCGGAAAATCTTGACGTCCTTATTTGAAATGAATTATTTTTACTTATTGTATACAAGGTGTTTCATAAGTAAGAATAAATTTTTGAAACTCATAAGGGGGTTGTTTAGACCGTCAAACTGAACAACTTTCTCTATGGGACCAACATCGAAATCGCGAAAAAAATAATTATAAATCCCATACATATTTTAGCTCTAGTCGATTTGTAGAGTATAGAACATAATTTTTTTTTTTTTGCGATTTTGATATTAGTCCCATAGTGAAAGTTGTTCAGTTTGATGGTCTACACCACCCCCCCTTAAATGTTTATTTGTAGTTTTGTAACACCTTGTATACAAGGTGTTTCATAAGTAACAATAAATTTTTAAAACTCCTAAGGGGGTTGTTTAGACCGTCAAACTGAACAACTTTCTCTACGGGACCAACATCGAAATCGCGAAAAAAAAAATCTCATGTCCCATACATATTTTAGCTCTAGTCGATTTGTAGAGTATAGAACATAATTTTTTTTTTTCGCGATTTCGATATTGGTCCCATAGTGAAAGTTGTTCAGTTTGATGGTCTACACCACCCCCTTAAAGGTTTATTTGTAGTTTTGTAACACCTTGTATATCATCCCACTGCTGCGCAAAGGTTTTCTCTTTAATCATCCAATCATTATCTGTCCTGGACAAGCTCTAACCACTTTGTTATCAATACATCAGAAATTATCTCTTAGTCACCTCGTATGATACCTATGGAAAAAAACCGCAATCTAAAAATTTTACTACTAACCAAAAATACTCGAAAAACCTCTTTTGTCCACACTTTCACAATACTATCCTTTCAAGTCAATATTATACAATACTAAACAGTTTATTTGTCTGTCTGTGTGCTGTAATTTAGACATAGTATAGTATTATAATTTTTAATGAATATTTAATAGTTGCGTGAAACATTGTCACGGTCGGGTTATATAAAACGCACTGTAACTATGATAGTTT
Source organism: Agonopterix heracliana (assembly GCA_963693445.1). NCBI lineage: Eukaryota > Metazoa > Arthropoda > Insecta > Lepidoptera > Depressariidae > Agonopterix > Agonopterix heracliana. The sequence continues at coordinate 4,460,636 of OY856334.1, forward strand.
CGTGCTATGAACACATTTTTGACATTTATTACAGTTAAGTAGGAATGTAGGAAATTCTTTGCATTTTTACAAATTAGATGTGTAACAATAATTAGGGTATTTTTTAGGATTCCGTACCCAAAGGGTAAAACGGGACCATATTACTAAGACTCCGCTATCCGTCTGTATGTATGTCTGTCTGTCCGTCTGTCACCAGGCTGTATCTCATGAACCGTGATAGTTAGACAGTTGAAATACTAAAAAACAGAATAAAATAAATATTTAAGGGGGCTCCTATACAAAAAATGCATACCTATATGCTCATATTTTGCTGCTTACTTAAAAACACAAATTAACAACAGTTTTCGAAAAAGTTTGAAAATATTAGGTAGAAATAACGAAAAACCACTGAAGGGACGTTTTCAGGGGGTTTTTTGAGTTTTATTTTTTTTTATTTTTCGTGATCATGTTGCTGATTATCCTGTTTATTTATCTATTCATCAATGATTTTTAACATTATTGGTTATAAACATGTTACAGCCATGTTGTGCTATTTCGAATCAAATACGTAACAGATTGAAAATTTCGTTCTCTGGGTAGTGGGCTCGGTGGTGTAATTGGTTAGCACGTTTCCCCGGTTTGGAAGAGCGTGGGTTCAAGTCTCCCGCCCGAGACAAATTTTTCAATCTTTTATTTGATTTTTAACATATTTCAGATACAGACATTTTCCATTATTACGAAGCGTGTTGCAGATTTCAAGCTTGTTCTTTCTTTCGCATTTAGGTAAATACAAATCAATAGGTATAATTCAGATAAGTATAGATATTTTTGCCTTCGTTCTTGTTAAACACGTTGTATAATTACACCGCTAATAACAACTTCTCCATTCATTTTCAATACAATTTCCTTCATTTATCGTAAACCGTACAATCGGAAAACTTTAATAGGTACATCTAAGAAACCTGGATGTCAATGACACTGGTGCGAGTGGGAAGGAAATATGCATTGCGACGAGAGTGAAAGAGAGCACGTGTGTTTGTATGTGCAGTCACATGCCACTGCGCGCGGCAGTGAAATCTCTTAAGGCGATGTTTACTTTTTACGTAATTATAGATTATTAAAAAACTGGCCAAGTGCGAGTTGGTCTCGCGCACGGTGAGTTTCTTACCACCAAATTAACCAAAAATCTCCGGAATCCTTAATGCAAGTGCGACTCACACTTGGCCGGTTTTTCTTTAAATTACAGTATCACACCCAGTTTGTAGCTTGTCTGTTTTGTAGTTATTAAGTTTTAAAAAAACACATTTCTTGTATGAGATTCCCCTTAATTCTTTTAGTTTTAATAACTTGTTAGCAAATCAAAAATAATAACTTTGTTGACTACCTATTACGATTCAAAAGCCGGACGGACTGATAGTATAGGCTTAATGCAGACGGACTCGCGGGCAACACCCTTAAAAATAAAATTAATGGATAGGCCGCACGCAAACATTTCAAACCAGAAAAATGAGGCAAAACAAATAAAAAGGTGTGCTTCAAATTTTTATGCAAGTGCCCTAGATTTGACAGATAATGGCGCTAGTTTGTATGGACCAAGTGCACCAGTAGTGTGCTTCAACTTACCGCGCTTTAGGCCTATCCATTAATTTTATTTTGATCTAAGGCAACACCTAGTAAATAACAAAATAAAACATTCAGAAATATATTCCTTTCACATCAATAGTTACGCTATAAATAGTCCCAAAGTCTTATCACTATTAGAACCAGGGAAAACCCCGTAAGTAAAAAATTTCTTACAAAAGTTACCAACTGGCAATAGTCCCAAAGCCTTTATCACTACTTAGAAAAAGGGAAAACCCCGTAAGTAAAAATCAATTTCTTACAAAAACTTCCCCTTAAGTTGCATAGACATGCACCGGGCCGTAGGCCTCGAAATCAGTTAATATTATGCAGTTGACCAATAACTAACGGTAAATTTTACCATAAACTCAAAATACTGCATAACAGTACCTATTATGTAAGAGTTTAATCCGTATGCACCGCTATAAGCCTGGGAATATGAAAGAATGCATTCGAGAGATTAATGAGATATTTCTTGAGCTTATGTTGAAAGATGGAAGTAAGATAAGAATCGCGTGGAGACCTCGTGTAAACAGTCAAATTATGATTTTGAAGTTATTACGCGATCACAACTAGATGCCACACGTGATGAATTGAAAGCCCGACCACCAGCGGCTATACAATATCACTATGAAAACGACGTGCTCACGTGCCCGCTATGTGCGAGGATCTTCTATAAGAAGATTGGCTATGTAAGCCGTTTAAGAGCTCATCAATGCCAACAACAGAATTAAAGTATACGCCGTGACCGAAATTTTGGGGTGGTTGTGGATCTACCTCCTAGCGGTCCACCCCGGGCAATGGCATCACAAGCTACCAAGTTTGTGGTGGTGGCTGAACGATCCGCACAGCGGTGTGGTAGGCTCCGCAAGGAGCCGCCTGGCTTGCGACCACCCTCCTGACGGAGTCTGGCGCCAAGCTGCTTGCTGCGTTCCGTCGGTGTGCAGGAGTGCCAGTGCCATTCTTGGTAAGCTCGCTACATCTTCGACCCCATCTTTGTCCTGAGGACTAGATTGTGGCCAAGAGCAAACCCATTTATAGTAAAGAAAAAAAAACGGTCAGGAGCAATGCATAATACATAATATAATTACATCGGATGGACATGAGTCGGTTGCCTGCTCTTCGGCTTGCATCGAAGTTCTACCATTTTATGGAGGCTTAAGTGTGTTTTATGCATATAACCTACGAATAAAGAAATCATAAAACAATCCTTTACAACGTCAAGCACTTTTACTATTTAAACTAGATAAGTAAAAGTATTAATGTACGATTTGTAACACCACTGGCTTTTTGGTGAAGGAAAACATCGTGAGGAAACCTGCATGCTTCAATTTCGAGGCATGTATTGTACCACTGTCCATTATAAGTGGCAACGGGGTCACCCCCCGTCACACTGGACAGAGTCTCGGTACTACTGCTGAAACTTGGATGTTCTGAGGTTTCAGAATGTCTCTGACTCATAGGGAAAGTATAATTTACCTTTCAACCACATACTCAACGCATCAAACTGATCATCTTTTACTATGGGAGAAAACCTGTCCGAACCCAAAAAAATATCAGCTATTCCAGTCGGGTAGGCATTTCAGTTTAGTTAAGAACAGCTGATTTTTTTTTGCGCTGTGACAGGTTTGCACCCATAGTAAAAGTTGTTCAGTACAAACCAAACAAAAACACACACTGGCGGAAATGCAGTCCTAATGCACATTTTTTAATTAAAAAAAAATGTCTTATCTGACAGTTCTTTTGACAATTATATTTCATACAAAATATGTAAGCTGACTGTTATTATTCAGAAATAGGCCCTTAGGGCCTGCTTCACCACTTCCGAATAAGTTCTTGTTAGCTTATCCGACAGCTCATTTGACATATTCTTTATACAAAGCTTAGCCTCGTGTATCAAAGTGCGTTCACACCATAGAGGTAGGAATAGAGGAACATACAGCTGAGAGAGCGAGATGTACCTAGCGGCACCACTGTATTAATAGAAAGAGATACGTGACGCGAATCAATAGAACCGTTTTTTAGTCACCAATCAATTTTAACAATTCGGTTTTCGTGAATAATTGGGAATCTAAAGTTAAATCGTAGATAATTTTGTGAAATATACTGACACTACTTCATTAATTTATCCACGATTTTACGTTAGACTCAGAATTATTATAGACAGTATTCGAATTTTAGATAGTCTCCAAAAAACATCCAAAAACTGTTTCATTTGACAACTCATGTCACTGACTCTATTCCTGTTAAGGTATAATAACTTTATGGTTCACACACGATGACGCAGTGACGGAGCGGCAGATGCCAGTCCATAGAACCACACCCGGTGCGTCAATGCGTCACCGTGTGTGCTTCTACGTGCGGTTTCATACAACTCATTGCTTCACAAATGACGGACTGACGTCTACCGCTCCGTCAATGCGTCATCGTGTGTGAACACACTAAACTAATAATCTTTAGTTTATTATCTGTACGCTGCCGATCATAAATATAGGAAGTTAATAAAGGTTAACCATCATTTAGTTAGGGTCAACGGTTATTGGTCAAAACAATCTCATAATGTAACCTTATGTAACGGTTACGAAACATTATCTTTAAATAAACGTTATTATGTCACTTTGAGGTGTAAATAAATGTCATTATAATTTACAGATTGTGTAATTTTTGTGCCCATTTTGTTGTTTGTTGTTGTTCTACTAAGTTTTTTCGTGGATAACGGAAAAGTGACACAACTGAAAATGTTTTATAGGTTATTTTAAAAAGAGTAGGTTTAAACGTCGATTTATTTTAATTTGACCATGTGTAGATATTGGATTCACCTATGTTTTATTATTTTAATTCCCAAAAAAATTCTTGGGGTTCAATGTTATTTATATTGTAGAATAATGAAACTTAATGGTAAAATAAAATGTTTTGCAATATCCATCCATCCAACCATCTAAAATCTAAATGCTTGCATTACATGTGGAAAAAGTTATTTAAAAACTACTACAAAAACTATTTAAAAAATCAAATACAAAATCTATAGTAAAAAAATAAAATAAAAACACTACAAAACATCCTAAAATATCATAACACAATAAACAAACGATCAATTTAATGTGTTAAAATGTTTCGGTTTCGCATAATAAAAGTCGTTCAGTTTGATGGGTAGAGTAGGTAAGTGGTTTAAAGGTTAATGATACTTTTCCTTACACCCTTATACACGTACTAGTATATTACAGTAATTAGGTACAGCGATTTTATTCACAATGTTTTTTTCAATTCATGCCGGAAGAGGGCCCGAACGAAAAGTCTGAATAAATGCTTGATACATAAACAAAGCGTTTCTGTCTGACATTGGTTTTTGACCGCATTGAAAGGTATCAGATTGAACCAATACATTGATAGAGATCAGAACCCGGTTCATGGCTAAAAGATCTCGAATCACGACCACCATGGACCATGACAATGCACTGAGATCAACGCACTGTTGATTGAAGGCCGGCCCTTTTGATGACCGGAACATTGACGAAATGACTAGGCGGTTTGTCTTTGATTGGATTAAAATGAATATAATTAATAATGGCCTTAGGGTTCCGTACTTAAATAGGTGCCAAAGGGACCCTATGACTAAGTCTACGCTGTCGGTCTGTCCGTCCGTTCGTCCATCCTAACTCAGATTGAGAAATTGTGTGATTAGAGATCGATGTACATAATATTGAAAGAAGATGTTGTGACAAGAATAGAGAAGGGTATATGCTTCGTTGGTTTGGTCATGTAGAGAGGATGAGTGGTAGCAGATGTACGAAAGAGATATATGGAGCTAAAATGAGTGGAAGTGTCGGCAAGGCGCCGTCGGAGGATGTATTCTGATCAAATCAGTTGCGTCCTACAAAAAGGGGAGGTGCGGAGTACTCTAAACCGACGGGCATGTATGAAGAGAGGCAAAAGAGGTATGTAAGGATCGTAGTAGATGGCGCGCCCTGGTCTCTGCCTACTCCATTGGGAAAGTGACGTTATAGATAGACGTGCCGAGGCATGCCGTGGTTGCCTTTAATTGAGGTGGCACACGCCTTTTGTCAATCTATGTAATTGTTATAATATTGTGTTCACCTTGTTAGCGATCCTAAAGAAAATAAATAAATAGATAGATAGAAAAGTTAAAAATTAAGGGGATTCCAATAAACGTGTTTTTTTAGGTTTAGGATTTTATTCTATAGTAAAAAATTACAATACACACAAGCGTCAAACTTGGTGTGATTATACAAATAATAAAACCAGTCAAGCGTGTGTCTAACTCGCGCCCTGGATAAAAAAATACCAATGGTACCCAAAGGGTGCCAAAGGGGTTATAGGCCTACGCTGTTCGTCCGTCCGTCTGTCCTTCCTATAAAAGGCTGATTTTTTTAACTACTTAGCTAGTTGGTTTACATTTTCAGAGAACATGCGTTATTATTGCGATTTGCTTTAAACATTTAAAAAAGTAAGTAATTAAGGGGAGTCCCCATACAAGAATCGTTTTTTTTTCGACCCCAAAAAGGACTATAAACGTAATTTTAAATGTAAAACTAACCAACGTCTGCTGTTACATAAAACTTCTCTAATCTTATTTTATTAATGAATACGCATTATAAAATATTAATTACATTTTTCACAACTAAGCGCAGCACTTTCCTACAAACAATACTATATTCCCATGGTTTATCAGTTTTTTTGTTTGTCATCAGTGAAACTATGTTTTCACCAGTCCTCTCTTGGTCCCACGGGCTGAAGACGTAGAAATTATTACCTATTGTTACTTTTTATATAAATACCGCCTTGTTTTTGTATTCAAAAGTTTTTTTTAAAGGTTTCGTGCGAAAACCGTTTGTGACTTATTATTAATATGGAAAGTCAACAAATAATGAACGAGTTAAAAAGTTTCATGTTTAAGTGGTCGTGGTGAGGGTCGCGGGTTCGAATCCCGTAAGGGACAAATATTTGTATGGTGAATATGAATATTTGTACCCGAGTCATGGATGTTTGTATCTATATATGTATTCTATATCGTTGTCTAGTTATCATAATACAAGTCCAGGCTAGATTCTGGAACTTTAAATGTGACTAGATAATTTGTGTGACAATGTCCAAGATAAAGAAGAAAATGGTTATCTGTCTCGTTTATGTCTTTTGTATGGAGTTTCAATGCTTACTATACAAATACGTGCAATGTGGTGGATTTCTTCGAACAGCAACCCAGTCGGGTGTCGCAGGGACGACTAAGGGTTGAGACACATTGACCGACAGCGAACGACGGCGGTACCATACAAAAAGTACGTACGACAGATCCGTACGTTTAGTATGGGACACCGTCCGCATCCTCCGCCGTCGACGGACGCTGCGAATTTCCCATATTGACAGAAAATCAAATGGCCTAGTCCAAATCGATCAAGTCTTAAAATGTCTGAATGACTGAAAACCGAAATGCCCTACAGTATTTGAGAGTTACGCGGTTATTATTTAATCTAGAATTAAAACGCGGTAAGAACCCGGTAAAATGTTTAATTCTAGACGAAATGCTCTAGTCCCAAATTGACTGAAGGTTGAAATTTCAGTCATTATGGGAATTAGGACATAATTGGATTTTGGAATTTCGAAACTCCACAATTTCTGTTTGTTTTGCCCCATAAACAAAATTAAGGGTTGTTTTTGTAAAACATTAAAACACGTTATGAGTTACATACTCCTGAAGTCAATATAGTTATACATGGTGTGAGGAAAAGTATCATTAACCTTTAAAACTCATACTCTACCCATCAAACTGAACAACTTTTACTATGGGAGCAAACCTATTAGAAAACGTATAGCATAAGCAGCAGATTTTTTTTGCGTTGACGGGTTTGCTCCCATAGTAAAAGTTGTTCAGTTTGATGGGTAGAGTATGTGTTTTAAAGATTAATGATACTTTTCCTAGCACCTTATAAAAAAAGGCTTTTAATAGGCTGGATACATACAACACCCTATAAAATATTGTAATGTTAGAGAATTTAAAAGCATTGATGTCTGATTTTGTAGGACAAGGTCAAAACGACAACTTCCGATTGATTTCCTCAAAACTAGTAAACTAATTATATAATCGCTCAATAGCGACGAATTTATCGAATACCCGTATCGGATACAAATATTTAACGCGCTACTAAGAAATTTTAGTATAAACGATGTTCCAAAATAATTGCCGGTTGCCGTTATTAAAATTACTGATACTTATGAAAAAAAAACATAAGAAGTACAACTTACAATTATGCATTTTAATCTTTTTTTTAATTACACATCAATAGGTTGAATTTATTTATAATTAGAGTGATTCTGTTCCCAAATATAAATTCTCTTTTTCCTAAACATCGTTCAAGCCCAAATATTCCTGCCTCTTTCAGTAATCATCATTCAAGTCTATATGTTCATTCCCACTCCCCCATCTCTATATCAATCAATCAATCAATTAAATCAGTGTATTTAAAAAAAACATATCTATCAGTTGGAAAAATATAGGTACACAAAAACACACAATATTAACATCTTTCACTCCAACCACCGTTCAAGCCCAAATATTATTCCTGTTCCCTCAACCACCTTTCAAGCCGAAATGACCTTGAAAAAAAATCACACAAAATAGCAAAAATGACTGATTTCGATTAATATTCATTCTCCTTTCCCCAAACACGATTCAAGCCCAAACGTTCATTCCCTCCAAGGAACCATTTCATTCACCCAGTCACCCTGTACAAATCAATCGCGCCGATCGCCAAATGAGGTCCATTACATAACATCTTACATCAGAGACCGTTTGGAAGAACATCTCGGAGTTGCGCAATGCCGAAAGCGAGGCTAGAAAGTGCACACTAATGTTTGAGTTTCGCTGCAGAATTTGGCATTATGCGTCTTACGGTGATGTTTTGTTGACCTACTGTGTTATGATGATAAAAGAACGTAATTGGCTTGCATATAAAAATTTGTTACATGCATAAATTTACGCCTCTTTCATAGAGGGGTAGCCAGAGACTATAAATCTCCACATCGCTCCTGACCATTGACTTACACTCTAGCGATAGACATGCCCTTTGAATGCGGTGGGCACACCGCATTGATGTTCCCGAGTTCACTTCGTCGCTATGGCAATGACAGACTGCAATGTGTCATTTTGTGTTGTTTTGTGTGACAATGTTGTTTTCACCTCACAAGCTCGGAAAGAATCTGTTTATCATTCGAAATCTGAGTGCAAACGTGCATTTTATCCGCTAGCGTGGAAAGAGTTTTTAATTTTAGAATCTTTCTATTCAATATTTTTCTATGCCGCCTTATTGCGCCAAAACATCGCCAAAATATCTTTTTTTTCTTTCATCCAGCCAGCATTTTCCTCGCCATTGTGAGGTGAAAAGTTGTGTGTTGCGCTCGGCAGCAAAGTTATTCTGCGTCTCGTACCCTTGAAACCTTCGTCGCGCTCAGGATTCTATATTTGAACCCACTCGCTTCGCTCGTGGTTCAATCTTAGAATCCTTCGCTTGCTCAGGTTTCAATACAAGTACTCGCGTCAATAAACAACTTTGCAGCCTAGCATAACAAATAACTATTGTTTGAACGAGTTTTTTTATCGCTAGAGTATTTCAGTGCTCCTGACATACTTTTCGTTGGTTTCTCTATATATCTTGCCATACATTTTCTTTAGTTTGTTATTTTCGACCTGGAATTTTGTACTGTATTTTGTGTTCTCTTCGCTTGATAGTCTTTAAGAATCAACACTAGACGAATGGTCTTAGACACGTGAAAAGGTAACGCACGGTCATTGGCTCGAAGCACCGCTTCGAAAAGGGGTCAACAATACTCGACGCAAAATAGATAAGATCGAATCTAGAAAGTCATAGGTTTTGAACACTAATAGTCCAGTCATTTTAGAGTTTCCTTGTATGGACACCCTAACAATAATTCATCTATCGCTGAAACTTTGCAGTGTGATAAAGTAAAGTATACAGATTACGGTTGAATAATCCATGAAAACTAACACATAGAAATGCAATAAATATATGAATATGAATATGAATATGAATCTAGGACCGGAAAAAATTAAACCTAGATTATTTGTCAACCGTAATCTGTATACTTTACTATATCACACTGCAAAGTTTCAGCGATAGATGAATTATTGTTAGGGTCAAACCGTAAAATGATTGGACTATAAAGTTGATCGGCGATCCAATAAATTAATTTCGACGATTTAAAAAAAATATAGTATCTTTTGGTTTTGCGTTGGAATAAAGGGATAGAAAAGAAATCTATTTGACCTAACTACTAGGAGTATTAATAGGTGCATATTATTAATAGGAAAATATGAAAGATATATGTTGATTGAGTTAAAAGAATAAAAAGGTAAAAGCACTAGAGCAAACAAAACATAACCTAAACTTCCCTACCTATTTGTTTTTCATTCTATGTATTCGAGTGTAAATTCTATTTTGGTGTGCAATCAAGTCTTGCAGAATTCGGTATGTCAAGTTTTTTTTTTGTCTTCATTTTATATTTTTTACGGATAGAAGACATAATTTTAAGACACCTGTTTCATTTTTATTGTGATTCATCGAGTTTATCGATATAAATTTAATTTTTAAATTATTTTGATCTGTAATCTCTAAGTGCAAAAATGGTGGAGAAAAAATAAATCGAACTCCATGGAGTAAACCTACTGCTATATTTAAAAAAATTAAAACCTGCCTCCTCTTTCTAACTCTATGCTGAAAACAGATACGGCAACATCAAATGTCAAATTCTGTCATTGTGAAAGTATTGTTTTTTTCTTAATGGCCAGTTACTTTAAGTTCGTTTTATTTTTACCAAGGAGTTTGCAGGGGCAGCGAGTGACGTCACTCGTGGACCGAAAAACGACGATAATTTATTAAAAATATCTGTAATCCTTTTATTTTAAAATCTCTGACATCGAAAATATGATTATTGAGACAATTATCTCGAAATGGTTTTCGATTTAGACCTCCAAAAAAAAAACATGACATAGGTACCGAATTATTCTCCTGTGTAAAGTATTGTAGACCTTCTAGCCATATCTTCTCTAAAGCGACAACACGTGACGTAATGGTAGGTTAGGTGTTAGTGGCTGGAAGCCCTGATATTGAATGACATTTAGATTGAATTTGATTTCATTACTGTTGCGTGCCACATTTTATTTTCGTCTTTTGTCGAGTTGAGAGCATATCAATACACATATGTTTTTCTAGACACACGTATATAACACTACCACACCATCGGTAGCATCCAAAAGCTCCATTCGAGTGTCGAGTAAGAAGGACAGGGGTGACAGAATTACGTCTGCTTAATGCATTGGGTTTCTCTGGGCCTCCACTCCAGTGTTCTTCTGGTCCAACGCTCAGTATCCATACATGCAACGTGACCCGCCCATCTCCACCAGAGAAACCACGCGTGGTAGAGGCCACCCACCAGAAAGATGGGTTAATGATATTAGGAGACACGCGGGTCCTAACTGGATGCAGAGGGCGAGGAACAGGACGTCATTGAGAAATATGGAGGAGGCCTATTTCCGAAGACGGACTGATCAAGGGCTGTGATGGATGGATGGATGGATGAATGCATTGGGAGCACTGAAGAAACATTCACATGAAAATAAATAAGAATACATTGGGAGAGATGGAAAAAAATCACTATAGATTACCGTAACGAAAATATAGAAAAACAACTTTCATGTCTTCCTGAGAGGTTCGTTGGCATTTAGAGACAAAAGAGAGGATTTCAACATGCTACGTACAATTTATTATTTTCTTCATGCATGTGTGGAATTATGACATTTGAGTCTGAGACCTTTGACGAAGCCTGTCGTGGGATAGCACTTCCATTAAGTAAATTTTGACTCGCGTGGTTAGAGGTCTACCGAGAGGGTCGTCTGTGTCGTCAGCTCGAGATTGTTCTGGCGATGCGAGGCCATTTTGTGAACTCTTTTGTGTTTTAACTTTAAAACAATCACTTGAGACTCCAAACTACTTACATTGGCAAAACTGCCACTCTAGACTTAATTTTAAAACTACTGATCATTTTCCTACGTATAATATTCATGTAGCGAGACGTTGGCTGAATTGTGATAACACATCGGATGCCATTAAACAAAAATTGAATTGAAGACATATGCCAACGCCTCGATAGAAGAATTAGAAATAATATTTAATTCACGCAGATTTTTACAATAACTGGACCATAAACAGGATATACAATAATTAATAATAATTAATTGTAGGTTTTGATATTTCATACGTTTTCAATATAAATGAAACCCGTACCTTTTATTGACAAAGCGCGCATTTGAATACAATACACGCCACATTCTATCACGCGATAATGAAAAACGAGAGTTTCGAACTGCCAAGACAAAGTAGCTGTTAACACCATTTTCATAAGATAGAAAATAGAATAACCCATTTTACGATTGGGTTTTTCGAGTGTCACGAATTTTTCCTACTTTTTATAATTAGTTATAATTATGACTGTCAAACAGAGTGGACGTTTTTTTTTCCTAGATGTAGGATGTAAATTTTTATGGATTTCAATTTGAATTTTTAACAATGTTAATAGGCAATAAACAGATGAGCGTTGCGCGAATGTATGAAATAATATGTTTGTTAAACACGCATACTGTATTAATTTCCTACGTTTAACTTGTTAACTAGTGTAAATGTCAATTGTTTTGATCGTATATTTTCTGAGAATTTTAAATTACGGTTTTATTATTTTATGTATCTCATCGGGCGTGAAAATTCGTAGACTTACTCGTAGATAAAGTATATGTCTCTAGATTGAGCCTCACGCTTCTACCGTATAAAACAAAAGTTGTCAACTTTCTTAGGTTGGTGTGCGTGAGGTGTCATACAACTTATCTATGTGTGAGTGTATAACGACACGGTTTATCCTAGATATTTTTTCGACGCTTTCGTAGCTTCCACTGTCTATCTAGATATGTAACTTATCAAAGTTCGTAGGGGACCATTTATTCAAAGAGTGGACTGCATTTCTAGGGTAAGATTCCGAGTATAGCTTAAGGCATTTAACATCATATTCAAAGTCTATCTATTTGATCTATATCTTGATATGTTAAAAGCTAAATCTTATAATCACCATCATCTTACCTAGTTGTTTGACCCTTTTTGCGTGCCCCCATATGATAAATGTCCTCAAACCTTTTCCTAAACTTTTTTTAGTCGACGCCTTCTATACAATTATTTCTTTTGATAGCTCATTCAACGAAAACATTAGAAAAATAATCACTAAGTTAAAACGTAAACAAAAGAGAACGACGCATGACATGTCAATGGGAAATCGAAGCGAGGTTACGAACTGCGCGTGAGACGTTTTTAAGCTCTTTATTATCACACAATCGGTAAAAGTTCCATTGTGGTTGACTAATGCACTGCATTCTATTCCGCAAACTAAGATAAACTCCGAGGACACTCTTAATTCATACGTCATATGTACGAAATTTGCTTGACTAGTTGGCCTTCGTAAGAAGAATGAGCTAATGCTAAGAATTGTCAATCGGTTAAGTGGTAGTAGTAATAGAGGCAATTCGTTTTTCTCCTTAAAGATTATGATCTGTCTACCGAATGCTATGAGTAAAAGTTTCAAATAAATATGCTTTTAATGGATTTTATAACGTTGCTAATTGCTGAAAGAATATAATGCCTGATAACTGATAATGATAAGGGATATTTTACAGGGTAAAATTATCATCATCAAATATTTATCTTTTTTTTAATTTTTATGTCACCTAAAATCACTTTTGGTTTATGTGATGTATTATTTAAGTCGTGTCAATTCATGTATCTGGTAAATAAATAAATACAAAATACAAATACAAATTTGTATCAAATATTTGTATGATGAATATGAATATTTGTACTCGAGTCATGGATGTTTGTATCTATATATGTATTATATATCGTGTCTAGTCATCATAATACAAGTCCAGCCAGGCTAGATTCTGGAACTTTAAATGTCACTAGATAATTTGTGTGACAATGTTCAAGATATTTATTTATCATTGGCATCCTATTACACTAAGAGTCCATCCATCCACTACCCATCAAACTGAACTACTTTTACTACTCAAAAAAAATCGGTTGTTCCATACTAAGCTGCAATGCCAACTCGACCCAAATGTATAAGAGCTGATTTTATTTTGCTTCGATGGGTTGCTCCCATAGTAGTTGTTTAGTTTGATGGGTAGACTCATATTTTAAAACGATGCCAATTATTTCAATTTCACCCTGTATACTCGAACGAAGTAGAGTTGGTGGTTGCAGAGTTGTCAATTTCATACAAAACTTTGTCGTAGAACCGTTTTTCGTACCGTCTACGATTGTACTACGACAAAGTTTTGTATGGACGGAAACCACCTAAAGGTCTTAGAGATAATATACCATCTACAAGACTTTAAAAGCGTTTTCCAAGGTAAAAATCGGCTAAATACAGGATTTTGGTTCTTTAAATGGGACTAGATAATCTATGTGAAAATGTCAAAGACATTTTAATTAGGTACATAACATTTATAAATCGTTTTACTTTAAATTTAAAATGAGCACAACGACCTAAACTTAATAATAACAAGTTAGAAAATACTTTTGAATTTCACACTTTTCAGCATAAGCATTAGCATAATGCTGACGACTATTATATATTCCCGAAGTGGGTTCACACTTTTTACGGGTTTGCTTGAAGAAATCTCTTTAGAGATAAGCTCAGCCTTTGTAATTGTCTACTATGGTGTTTTCATGTATATTTCCGTGTGAACAATAAAGTGTTAAAATAAATAAAAATAAATAAAATACACTTTTCACCTCACAAGCTCGGAAAGATTCTGTTTATCATTCGAAATCTGAGTGCAAAAGTGAATTTTATCCGCTAGCGTGGAAAGAGTTTTTGAAATTCGAATCTGTCTATTCAATATTTTTATATACCGCCACTCCACTGAAAATGCTTAATAACTATTTCATGACACTGGCCAGCACGAAAAAAAAACTTTTTGAAATGATCTTTTTAGTAATTCACTTTTTTTCCTCGCTGTTGTGAGGTGAAAAATTGTGTGTTTCGCTCGGCTGCAAAGTTATTCTGCATTTCGTACCTTTGAAACCTTCGCTAAGCGCTCAGGATTCTATTATTTGAACCACTCGCTTCGCTCGTTATTCAATCCTAGAATCCTTCGCTTGCTCAGGTTTCAATAAAAGTACTCGCGCCAAAAAGCAACTTTGCAGCCTAGCATAACAAATAACTATTTCAAATAAACTCCTCACTTATTGTTACTTTCGAATATGAATTATGACGTTAGACCAAACTATTAAATAATCTGTGGTGTGACATTCAAAAAAAACACTCCAGCTCATTTGACCAGATTTGACCTATGGAGAAATTCCTGAAATAATAGAAAATCAATCGTTCGTCGCGTAAATTCACGCTTCCGGCAGTTCAAAAGTTAATGCGTGACTGAAATGCTATCTACTAAGTAACTATTTCTTTACGAAAACGCACTAACGACATTACACAGTAACGGGTGAATGAATTCGTGACGTGAAAATATTTTAATATGTGTAAAAAACTAGTAGGTTTAATCAGAAGATGTGTCAAGGGTGTTCTTAATGACACACGCTATGTTTGTGTTGTGTCAGTTTTTGAAAAGCACCAACTCCGACGGGCCCACACCCCGTCACACTGGAGTGCGATTTTTGAATCTCATTCGGTGAGCTCAGCAGTTGAAAATGTCAAAAATTACTCTGGAGATACGCATCTTTCTACTGCGGATTTCAAAAATATCTCTCCTGTGGTATGATTTTTGAAAGTCAAATCAGCCGCGGAAAGATGCATATCTCTATAGTAATTTCGACATTGTCAACTGCTGAGCTCACCGAATGAGATTCAAAAATCGCACTCCTGGACAGAGTTTCGGTACTACTTGTGAAACGTAGATGTTCTGAGGTTTCAAAATATCTCTGACTACCCCCTTGGGGAATATAGTCGTGAGCATATGCTTATGCTGATGCTATCAACCCAAATGGGTGTCGTAAGTAATTCCTTCAGACTATCGTCAACATCTCTAATGTCCTCACCGTGTGGCTGCCGGTTATAGCCACTGCATCTGACCCTACCTCTGATCGTATCGGTCTCCCGTTCCATCAGACACAGGAGGGTAAGGACGAGAGACAAACCGTGTGGCTGTCGGTTACGTTCATTCCCAGTAGTTCTACTGAACAGTTCTGTTCTACCGTAGAACTAATGGGACTTTTATTTCCCACTGCATCTGACCCCACCTCTGATCGTATCGGTCTCCCGTTCCATCAGACACAGGAGGGTAAGGACGAGAGACAAACCGTGTGGCTGTCGGTTGCATTCATTCCCAGTAGTTCTACTGAACAGTTCGGTTCTACCGTAGAACTAATGGGACTTTTATTTCCCACTGCATCTGACCCCACCTCTGATCGTATTGGTCTCCCGTTCCATCAGACACAGGAGGGTAAGGACGAGAGACAAACCGTGTGGCTGTCGGTTACGTTCATTCCCAGTAGTTCTACTGAACAGTTCTGTTCTACCGTAGAACTAATAGGACTTTTATTTCCCACTGCATCTGACCCCACCTCTGATCGTATTGGTCTCCCGTTCCATCAGACACAGGAGGGTAAGGACGAGAGACAAACCGTGTGGCTGTCGGTTACGTTCATTCCCAGTAGTTCTACTGAACAGTTCTGTTCTACCGTAGAACTAATAGGACTTTTATTTCCCACTGCATCTGACCCCACCTCTGATCGTATTGGTCTCCCGTTCCATCAGACACAGGAGGGTAAGGACGAGAGACAAACCGTGTGGCTGTCGGTTACGTTCATTCCCAGTAGTTCTACTGAACAGTTCTGTTCTACCGTAGAACTAATAGGACTTTTATTTCCCACTGCATCTGACCCCACCTCTGATCGTATTGGTCTCCCGTTCCATCAGACACAGGAGGGTAAGGACAAGAGAGTGCATCTGTGTTTACATTTGGCTCGAGTAGGTTTGCAGTTTTGTTTGGAACAGTTTTTTTTTTCGCAATTTTAATGTTGGTATAATTGAGAAAGCTTGTTTAGTTTGACGATCTGATCATCCCCATAAAAGAGTGTCAGCATATTATCCACGCAAGAAGGGTCCAGGAGTGCGATTTTTGAATCTCATTCGGTGAGCTCAGCTGTTGAAAATGTCAAAATTACTATGGAGATACACATCTTTCTACAGCTGATTTGACTCTCAAACATCGCTCTCCTGTAGTTTAATTTTTGAAAGTCAAATCAGCATTAGAAAGATGCATATCTCCATAGTAATTTGGACATTTTCAACTGCTGAGATCACCGAATGAGATACAAAAATCGCACTCCAGTTGTCAGTATTTGAACTCACCTTTTCTATTATGCCATATGATCATGTGACTGATCTAGATGCCGAATCTAACCTTAACTCAAAACTCTACAGCTGGACCATTTTGGCGTAGACACCCACTTATCACTTGTGCATGTGCAGCTCAAAATATCCGGCCTACATGACTGTTTATTTTGACTAAAGCACTGCAGCCCCCGGATCGGCACCGACAGGATGCTAAAGGTTTTGAGTCCCGTCCGATACTAAAGGACCTCCACCACCACAATTGGTAATTCAGATAGCCAGATAGCCTATGCAACAAATAAATAGACCAGAATCCTACCTACCATCTAAGGTATTTGCCAAATTTTACATATCTGTTAAAATAGACTATCTGAAAATCAGCGGTGAAAATATATTTTCCTCCCCTCCGGACGGAAATCGTCAATTTACGTCCCTCTGCGCTAAACGAAGTTGTCGCTTTCCACCTCCATCGACGAGAAAAATAGTATACTAACCTCGGACAGTAAATAAGAAAGCCTCACATTACATATGATCTGAGACCTTTCTTACTTTCCTGTCCTCGGTGTGTAATCTACTATAATTTGATTCATAATCTTTTATCGGCGAGAATAATAATAAAGGTGTTGGCCTTACGCCCTTTGTAGGATGTGTGTCTCTCTTGGGAGACAACGCACGTTTTCAACTGGCTTAACCACGTTTTTTAATCTTTTGAGTTTCCAATATTTCGGCACTTAGCCACGACTATCTATCGGGAAACTCTCTAAAACTGTATTTATATTATGATATGTGTACAAAAAACAACGTAACCTCCCTAAGAACTAAAGCTTATTTACAACACACCTTTCGATTCCACTCACGCCTTTCTTCTTACATAACTCACCTCTCTCGGCAAAAGCATCCGCGTTTCCCGTACCAATGTCCTGAAGGCTCTGCTCATCCGTCCCAATGTCGTTCAAACCAAAATTTTGATCCCGAAACACTACATTATCAAATCCTGGTCCCGCGTGAGAATTAGTTTGCACTGAGTTCACACTGTCCGACGTATAGGGGAAAACAACTCGAGGACTTCTCGCTTTCCATCCTGTCGAGTAAAGACTATTTCTGACAGATGGGGCGAATGGTAGGGGCGCGTGGTAGTCGAAGTAATTCGGGGCGTATGGACGACTGTACCTTCCCTGGTAGTACGCGGGGAATGCAGGCCTGAACCTCTGTGATTCGTAAAACCTTTCATTCCCGGACGGTATATCTTTTTCCTCCTCTGGAGATGTAAATTCGTAATCTTGCGCATCGTCAAATTTGATTTTTGAATCGTATGTTTTTTGCGTAAGGTCTATTTCTCCGCGGCCGAAAGGCTGGTGGTTTTCGTCTTCGTCGAGGAATAAGACTTTTCTGTTTCGTCTGTACATTTTTGGTATGAACATGACGTTTTTGTACGGGTGGTTGTAGACTAGGCTCAGAGCCCGGCTCGGCTCGGCAGCGGCCATGGACGCAGCAACGAGCAGCACTACTTTCCATCTATTTTCGCTTTTGAACATGTTGAATCGGTCAGTGCACTGTCGGTTTCACTTTCATTTTACGTTTAAATTTTATTATAGAACAATATTTTCTTTTTAAACTTTTTTTTTATCTAATTGGATTATGTTTTTTTTTTTTATTTATGTTTTTTTTTTCAATAATAAACTGGGGACATTTTTGTTTGAACGGAACGTGCGGTACGGCCGGGGTTCCGCCGCGAACTGCCTGAACTCTCGATCCCCACTTTTAGGGGTCCGTGCGTTATATAAAATAGCATGTGACGTAGCTTTATGTAATAGTGATTAGGCTGTGATTGTCCGTTGCCTAGCAACCGTTAGGGCTACGGTTGTACGGTGTAATTATTTATGTTCTCTTTTTAATGTTATGTTATGTAATTGTTTTTGATGTAAGTGGCCCAAGTTAGAGTTTTGTGATAAAAAATTGAGTTGTTTTCGAGTAGTTTATTTATTGGATTTGTTTCCGTGGTTATACAATCTGTTTTTTTATTTTATAAAAAGTGTTACAAGCGTAATCAAGTCAAGCAGCTGTATTCTTTGCATTACATTATAATAAAAAGTGAAATATGCATTTAACAGTGTACATTTTTGTATAGTAAAATAGGAAATCCTGATTTCTGAATGAATTGAAAAATAAAATGATGCAGATTGATGGAGGAAACAACTTTTTATTTATTTTTTAAAATTAATAAAACACGTTTTTATGCTTTAGTTGGTTAGGTAAGCGAGGAGCGAAGCAATGAGCATCTTCGGTTCCTTGCGACCACAGCTCCTAGCCCAAATCACTACTATTTACCTAGTCCACCTGGGATGCTATTTTTGAATCTCATTTGGAGAGTTGAAAATGTCTAAATTACTATGGAAATAATGCATCTTTCTACTGATGATTCGACTTTCAAAAATCATACTTCAGGAGTGCGATTTTTGAAA
Source organism: Agonopterix heracliana (assembly GCA_963693445.1). Taxonomy (NCBI): domain Eukaryota; kingdom Metazoa; phylum Arthropoda; class Insecta; order Lepidoptera; family Depressariidae; genus Agonopterix; species Agonopterix heracliana. The sequence continues at coordinate 4,480,120 of OY856334.1, forward strand.
GACAAATCCGCAGTAGAAAAATGCGTAGGTCCATAGTAATTTTGACATTTTCAACTGCTGAGCTCACCGAATGAGATTCAAAAATCTCACTCCTGAAACTATAAGTTTCAGGGTGCGAAGTCACCCCTCGCCCCCTTCAAAGGCTGGGTTCACCACACCCACCCTCGAATTTTTCGTTAGTATAATATAATTATGTTTTTAAAAATGGGGGTTTCCTCGCCCCTCCCTCCAACCTATCCCCCTCCCCACCCTCGAATAAGGAGGCACCGAGCCTATTGTGCTGCCCTCAAGAGTATTTTTTATTTCTAAACAATTAAACAACATTTCCGAATCCGAATTCTGAATCAGAATTATGATTTTTATAGAATTTAATGGGTTCGTATCGGAATGACCTATAAGCAAAATTTCCTACGCATCACCACGTCCTAAAAGCAAAACGACCTATTATCATATCGACCTAAAAGCAAAACGACCCAATATCATATCGACCTAAAAGCAAAACGTACTAAAATCAAAACGGCATATAAGCGAAATGTCCCATTAGCAACATGACCTAGTAGCAAATTGGCCAAATATTATTCGTAATACCGGAATTCTGGATAATACAGCAAATTCGTAATACCGCAATATGAAATCGTGATTCCGGTCGGAATAATTTTGCATGTATGTCATGTGGCGGGCCATCACGACTTAAACAAACCACCATCTAGTGAGTAAGGTATAAAGTGCTAAGAAAGCCTTTCTCTATCGAAAAGTCTCAAATTCACATCAATGTAGAGTCGTGAAAGCTTTCTGTTTATCAATACGCATCCACATGTCGTCACTAGATGGCACTTTAACCGCTTTTTTAAAGGCATGATCTGGAGAGCGATTTTTGAATCTCATTCGGTGAGCTCAACAGATGAAAATGTCAAAATTATTCTGGAGATATGCATCTTTCTACTGCTGATTTGCCTTTCAAAAATCATACTCAAGGCGAGCTATTTTTGAAAGTCGTAAAAAGATGCGTATCTCCATAGTTATTTTGCCATTTTCAACAGCTGGGCTCACCGAATGAGATTCAAAAATCGCACGCCTGACCGTCAAACTCTAGAACGAAATCGTTCTAGGTCAAACTAAACAACTGTCTAAGGCGCTAACATTGAAATCGCGAAAAAAAAACAGCTCTTCCATAAAAACCTGCAAACCTACATGAGCCAAATGTATGGAGCAGCTGTTTTTTTTTGCGATTTCAATAGTGGTCCTATAGAGAAAGTTGTTCAGTTTGATGGTTTGATCATCCCCTTACCCCTTAAAAGTGTCAGCATATTAAGAAGGACCCTATACGTATGAATGTGTTTCTGTACACATATTACAGGAGTGCGATTTTTGAATCTCATTCGATGAATTCAGCAGTTGAAAATATCAAAATTTCTATGGAGATATGCATCTTTCTACTGTTGATTTGGCATTAAAAAATCACACTCCTAGAGTATGATTTTTGAAAGTCAAATAAGCATTAGAAAGATGCATGAGAACGCTATTGTATGAGATTTAAAAACCGTTCAAACTCACCGATGACATTCAAAAATCGCACCCCTGGATGTAAACTAAAATACACGTGTACGTACGTTATAATATATTTAAGAGGATATTCCAGACCATCAAACTAAACAACTTTTGTTGTTCAAGCCATCTACTTGGAACTTTTAGTAAGAATTATGAAGGACTTTCACTCAACCACAATATCAGTGTAGAGCTATACAGCTTTCTATATGTATAAATTACTTTTCTTAGTTGCCGGTAGATGGTGCTTACGTCAATATATTGATTTAACTTTAAGTACTTAAATAAAAGAAAAAAATTAATAGAATCATAAAAAAATTAATTCAATGCTTTCCGAAGCAATTAACATTATAAGTTTACATGTTTCATTTTTAATTTACTTATATTTATTTTTATTTATAGTACATACTTAATATACTTTTTTTAAACTAAAACATTGAAAAGGATTTTTTTCTGGGGACGAAAAAATATTATGTACTTACTTAATATTTATTATTATGACTGTGTTAATTGTAAAAACTATTTTTTTTTTAACTGGTATGAAATTAATAAAAGTTTTGATGATTTTTATCATTAATTTCATTCATTTTCTTTTTTTTTTTTCATTTAAAATTGGAACCTATGTCAAGAGTGTATCTCTCGTTGATGTCTTTTATATGAAAAGTTTTATCGTAGTCCAGTTAGAGTTCGTAGTTCGAGATAAACTGTTCTCAGACTCCATTTTAAAGATAGAGTAGAAAATAAAACTCTACTTTTTGGGTACCGGTACCCAAAGGGTGAAAACGGTCCTGTCCTGTCCTGTCCGGTCCAAGTCCTGAGATATGGGATAATTTTTTGGGGCAATTCAACTGACAAAGACAAAGCTTTCAAAGCCCAAAAAAGGTGCATCAGGGCAATGTTTGGGCTAAATAGGATTGACAGCTGTAGGCCACATTTTATCAAACATAAAATATTGACAATGACTTCACTCTACATACTCGAAGTAGCGGTATTCGTAAAAATGAATCCTGAACTGTTTCAGGAAGTAGGAGTCGTTCATAAGCGCAATCTGCGTGATAAAACTAGCCTATGTTTGCGTCACGTAAAAACTGCAATGATGTCAAAGAGTGTTTTCGCAATGGCCCCTAAAGTATTCAATAAAATACCATGTGACATAAAATCTCTGAATGCAAATTTATTCAAATTGAAATTGAACAAATTATTAATAGAAAAATGTTATTATACAATTCAAGATTTCTTTAATGATGCAATTTAATTAATTAATTAAGTAACTATATATTATGCAGTAAATTCACTTTTATTCTTTGTTATTTTCTTGACATTACTTGTATAATTTTATTAATTTGACATTTAATTTATAAATATATGTTTTGTTTTTTTCATTGACATTACATTACTTTAATATTTCATTTATATGACCACGTATTGTTATGTTCCAAGCTTGGCCATGAATTTATAATTAGTTATAAGATATTGTAATGAGTTAATTTAATACACAAATTAGCATCTCGGACATTATCAAAAAAATAATTTGTAAGCCGTAAGGTAAGACATGGAGGACCTAATAATTATTGTAACACCTGCTTGTAAAACTACGCATGTCATACAAATAAATGCATCTTTATCTTTATCTTTATCTTTACGGTACCCTATTACTAAGCCTACGTTGTCCGTCCGTCCTACCTATTTAGGGCTGTAACTTTTGAACCGTAATAGCTAGACAGTTGAAATTTTCACAGAATATGCGTTATTACAGCGGATTTGTTAATAAATAATTCAAAAGTCAAAAAGATAAAAATTAAGGGGGGTTCTCATACAAGAAACTACAGTGAAACCTAGAAACTGGGACATTAAGGGACCTGCAAATTCGTCTCACTTAAAGAGGTATTCCACTTACCCAGTGTCTCAGATATCCAGGTATAAATAAATATCTGTCTCATTTACAGAGGGTTCCACTAATAGAGGTGAGAACAGAGGTTATTTCAGTTATAGAGGTGCGATTATTAAATAACAAATAATGTACATATTATGTAGTTTTTTTCAAATTAAAGATTTGTCTCGGGCGGGACTTGAACCCACGCTCTTCCAAACCGGGGAAACGTGCTAACCAATTACACCACCGAGCCCACAACCCAGAGAACGAAATTTTCAATCTGTTACGTCTTAAGGGGACGTGCGCGCCATCTACTGGCAGTGTCTGGCAAATTTTTCAATCTTTAATTTGATTCGAAATAGCACAACATGGTTGTAACATGTTTATAATCAATAGTGTTTTTCTTCTCGCTCTCTTGTAAAAACGGTAATACATACAAGTGTCAAACTTGGTGTGATTATAGAGCAAGCTCTACAGTATAATAACAAATATTAGACACCGGCCAAGTGTGAGTCAATCTCACGCTAAAGGTCCCGGAGAAAACAAAACTTTTTTCTATGTTAATGTCTTTGATAAAGTTATGTCAAGATTGACAGTCGAAGATACGAAAGCGTCGAAAAAAATTGGAACCAGTACTAGCTCCTAAACCCTATACATAATCACGCACACATACATAATTTGTATGGCGCCTCACGCACACTAACCTATGAAACTTGGCCCCTTTTGTTTTATACGGTAAAACAGTGAGGCTCATTCTAGACCATAGACTTAAACTCTAGCGATAGACTTGCCCTTCCATAGAAGCAACATGTTCCACTTGAATGATGTGTACGCACCTGATTGATGTTCCCGAGTTCACTTCGTCACTATGGCAATGACAGACCGCAATGTGTCATTTTGTGTTGTTTTGTGTGACACTTGAATGAGGTGTACGCACCTGATTGATGTTCCCGAGTTCACTTCGTCACTATGGCAATGACAGACCGTAATGTGTCATTTTGTGTTGTTTTGTGTGACATGTTGTTGGTTTTAACGAGCTTGTCTATCGCTAGAGTAATATGTCTATGTTCTAGACATATACTTTTTCTAAGGTTAATGTGTTGTGTGGTGGTGTGGTACGGAATACTCGTGATAATATCGTATAATATGGTTTTTATTTCTATTCTCTTTACTCTTAGTCATGTTCAATCGAAGTCGAATTCGAGTTCGTAGGCATAATATTAATTTTCTCAGACTTAAAACTCAACTTTTCTCTTCTCTCTTTCTCTTCTCTTCAATAAATAAAATACCAGTAGGTACGTATTAAAAATTTTATTTTTCAAGTTACGTAAATATATTTTTTTTGTACTTATTATTTTTATTTATTATTTTATTCCATGTGTCCAATTTATAGGGTCGTTCTTAATATGCTGACGGTTTTTAAGGGGATAATCAGACCATCATACTGAATAATTTTCTATTATATTGGACCATCAGATATTTTTTTCTATTTCGGTTTTGGTCCCATACAGAAATTTGTTCAGTTTAATGATCTGATAATCCTTCTAAAAAAAAATGCAGCATATTCAGTTGGACCCTGTATAACTAATTTGTATAAGAAACCAAGCTGTTATGGAGGTCCGTAACGTCACTGACAGACAGACATTATTACGATAGATTTATGCGAAAGTTAAATTAATAACTAAAAATTCCAATGTGACGTAGACATTATGACGTCAAAGAGTACAATTATGAAGGAAAAATTATCTTGTTTTATTTGCTGCCTACTTAATAATTGTCTCTGGGAGACACAATATACTGATTCTTGTAGTACAAAACACAAATAAGGAAAAAATACAAAACTAAAATTAAAAAATACAAAAAATTGTACTACCTATTCATAGAGTATAAATGAATAAATCATCTGCATTTGGTGATTAAGTCCTAAGTCCAGATGTACACACGGCGGCACATCAACTTACGCAAAACCAACAAAAGCTGGCCGCGCGACGTTATACATTACTTTACCTACGCGCGGCCAGCTTATCTTGGTCAGCGGCCGGCTTACTCGTATCTTGGCCGCCTTTGAATTCTTAAGGGTCGGCACTACCTACGGCCCGTTTGACATATCTGTCAAAAGAAAAAGACCGGTGACCGACAGCACTCAACCCTATCTTATAAGATTAATGAACAAATAAATTTTATAGCTAAATTTGGCAATAAGTTACTTGCAAAAAACTTGGTCGGCCGCGGCGCAGCTTGGTTGACATGGCACGTTTACTGGTGTGAAGGAAAAAGTGAACCCTGGTGACACAACATTTTACCTCGTTGAATTAAGGGACGGATCTAGTCTGTTGGTCTAGAGACCAATTAGTAAGGCCTAAAAATCTGGTAGGCCGCACCCTATCCTGGCAGGTTCATAGGTCCGACCGAATTTAGGGTACCTACTACCCGGAAGGAAGATTTTACCTCATTAAATTAATGTGGAATGTTTGGTCGTACGTGGCAATACTCCTGCACATGCAGCATCTGGATTTGAGGGCCGTAAGTCGAAAATGACATTTACTGTACCGTGATGGACCCAAAATGTGACTGATCAAAGATCACCCCTGGTGGGTCCCAACCATATATACAGGGTGTTTCATAAGTAACAATAAATATTTAACACTCTTAAGGGTGTTGTTTAGACCGTCAAACTGAACAACTTTCTCCATGGGACCAACATCGGAATCGCAAAAAAAAAATTCATATCCCATACATATTTTAGCTCTAGTCGATTTGTAGTATGGAACATAATTTATTTTTTTCGCGATTTCGATATTGGTCCCATATTGAAAGTTGTTCAGTTTGTTTGTCTATACAACCCCCTTAAAGGTTTATTTGTATTTTTCTAATACCTTGCATATAGTATTACTAAGGCTTAAAAAAACTTAAATTATTATAACAGAGCAAACTAAAACTTATAACACAATAATTTTATTATTATAAGGCCGGATTCGACCAAACTTAGATTTATAGAAGAATAACTATACAAGGAACAATTTTACTTTTGGTGTTTACACACCCCGTACTAAAAGAACGAATGTATAATTCACCTAAAGAAAGAGGTCGTTGTATCCGTACTTATTGCAATGTGAGGTTATACAGTTTTAATTTGTTAGGTTTCTTTTTATTATAATTTTTTTAATTATTTGACATCGACATTTCATTTAGATTAGGGTTGGCAAAACGCAAAATCAGTTTACTCTATAGTCACAAGCGACTTAATCTAAGAATTAAATTTACTCGCGTTTGGTCGAATCAGGCCTAAGTTTAATATTATTGGTATTAGCAAACTAAGGGTTTGTAATCTTTTATCATCATCATCATCGTCAGATATGTTTTTAGCACGGAATAAAAGTTAATTTTGCAGCAGTAACTGGAGCGATTGCCTTCAAAAACATTAGCGCAAAAGGACATCAGTGTAACCATTTTTAGTAGATTTCTACTTTATTGGTGGATTTAGGGCAAAGAGAACGATAATTTGGTAGTGGGAAATTCTTTAGTAGATTTTAGTAGAATATAAATTCGGTATTCGAAAATGTTATCAAAAATGCAAGGATTCAGGCTAAAAAAAATCTAAGCTGGCAATACAAATGGCTGTACAACAATTAAACAAAAAAAAACCATTGCAGGGTTTGCAAGTTTTCCGGAACTTCTAGTAAAGCTTTAATGACTGGTTCACTTTTAGACGGATTTAAAGGAAGGAGGGGGGTCTAAAGGTGACTTTTTCAGTTTTTCGCGTATTTCTCAGAATTTATAAGTTTTATCGACAAGTTCTGTGCACTTTTGTCATAGGACTTTGAGGGCTACAGGGCCGAGAAAGAAAAGGCATTTCAAAAATTATGATCTGAGATCTGTGGATCGTAATAAGGATGCCCGGGTGGTAAAAATAATATTTGGACTTCCTCAGAAGATCGACTCCTGACGGATTCAACGGCCCGCGTAAACTATGACAGATATGGTTATGGACCTCAAACAAATAACATAGAGGACCCTAGTCAGATTTGGTTGGCGGTAAAAAAAATCCAAAATATCGAATTCCAAGATGGCTGCCATGGAAATTTCAAACGCCAAAGCAGCTTTTAATGGTTCACCGAACCGACAAAAAAATTTGTATCCGGCGGTTTTAGGGGTCGCTGATTAAGAATATGAAATCATTTTGTTTTGATTTTCAACATTCATACATAATATTGAAGCATCCATGTTACAAAGTGATGAAAACCAATAAAAATTATACAAAAATGCGAAAATAAATGATGAACGTTCAATAAAATTTATAATTATATGTTGTTCAAAAACGTGTTTTATATTAATTTTAACCATCTGGAACGACATAAATATTATTTGGTAGAATTTGAAACAGGACTTGGTACTTATATTTTGGTAGTTTCTCTGAAAAAAGTGGTCAAGCTGAAGGACATTGCGCGACAAAAGAACACACAAAAGAAATGCACAAAGTTATTAAAAAAACTAAAAAGTTACTTACAAAGGGCACTGTTTGGTAGTTTTTGGTTCATATTCATATTAATTTATTCGCATTCATGTACAGTTACAGCATAGGTGTTACTTAGTAGCTAAAGTCATGTACCCATGAACCCTGAAAGGGCACAGCAATATTAACAAGAAGTATTTTAAAGATAAGAAAATGATTATTACAATGTCAATAGTTAGGTTCTTTTGGTAGGTTTTGGTGATATTGGTAGTTTTTGGTAGAGTTTAGTATTATTCGTAGTTTTTGATTATTTTGGTAGATTTTGGTAGTTTTCCGTTGTTTCTGGTTATTTAAGTAGTTTTTGGTAGACTTTCTTAGTTTTTCGTTGTTTTTTGTTATTTTGGTAGATTTTTATATATGAAAATTACCATAATAAAGAAAAGAGTTGTTTACGGCTTGGCTACGGGGTGAGTCTGTTGACATAAAATATAAAATATTTGTTTTGCAAAAGAGGTGCATTCTAATCGTAAGCGGAATTCAGTCCAACAGGGTGTCATGCCGATCCTTGTTCACCGACTTTAAATTGCTCACTGTGACAGCTTTGTATAATTATCTTCGAGCTGTGCAAAATCGTGAGACGATACCCCGACAAATTCCCAAGTAAACCCCCCTTCCGTAGCAAAAGACTAAATTTAACTCGCAAAAATGAGCTACAGGTTACCAAATTACCGACTAGCATCGATGCAAAGAACTACAAAGTTGAATGCTGTTTTAGTGTATAATAAAATACCAGATGACATTAAAGCCCTACCCGACAAGAGATTTATGAAGAAGGAATAATTAATCGAACAGTGTTTTAATAACATTTAACTGATTTTATGCGACGTTTAATTTGATTGTTGTAGTGAAAGGTGGTAGTTATTGTCTGGCACCTATTGTTTAAATCTGTTTTTTTTTCTTTATGTTTATTATATTGCAGTGTGACTAATACTCTGTACTTACCATCTGTAACCTTATGTACCTACCTACAATTTAAGGTAGGTAAGTAAATGAAATGAAATGAACCAAAACAAAAAGTACTTACCAAAATAACCATAAACTACCAAAAAGTACGAAAAAGTACCAAAATAACCATAAACTACCAAAAAGTACGAAAAATTTCCGAAATAACAATAATCTACCAAAAAGTACGAAAATCTACCAAAATATCCAAAAACTACGAAAATTTACCAAAAATTACTGAAAGAACCAAAAACTACCACTAATTACCAAAATAACCAAAAACTACCAAACAGTGCCCGGAAAGTTTTGTTAAATTCCTTTGTGTTGTCTTGAATTCACTCTTATTCCATACTTATGTACAGGGTGAAATTGATATTATTAGCATCCTTTTAAACTAAAAGTCTACCCATCAAACTGAACAACTTTTACTACGGGAGCAACCGATCGGATAAAAAAAAATCTGCTGTTGCATACATTTGAATCGAGTAGAGTGCCTACTCAGTTACAGTACAGTTTACTATGGAACAGCATTTTTTTATTGCTCCGATAGGTTTGCTCCCATAATAAAAGTTGTCCAGTTTGATTGGTAGACTCTTAGTTTAAAGGGATGCTAATGATATCAAATTCACCCCGTATAACATATCTGACGATTATGATGATGATAACAGATTATCAATCGTAAGTTTGCTAGTACCTACCAATAATAATAAACTTATAATTATTCTGTTATAATAATGGGGACAAAAATTAACGAGTAATAGTCGACCAATGTATAAAATGTATTTCTAAGTCCACATACATCGTGACGGGCAACTACGGAACCATACACTGCGTTTGGCCCGACACCCACTTGCCCGGTTTTTTATAAGTTACTTTGCTTCCGTAGCTAACAAATGGATATGTTCATTAATCTTCTAAGACAGGGTTGGGTGTTGCCGGTCACCGGTCTATTCGCAATGATTTCGAACGATTGACGGCCCATAGTAATTTGTATGAAGAAAACGTCCAAAAAAATATGTGATTTTTGGTAACAAATTGCAAAAAAACTAGAAGTCATATCGAAAAACTGATTTGTTTAAAGTGTTCTTTAATGTTTTGCCATTGATTTGAAATATATTTTGTTGCTTCATTTTGTTTAACTAAATCACAGGACTCGGAACGCGGCAGTGCTATTCTAGAGTTTTTCATGAAATTCTCGATTACTTTCTGATGTAACTATAAAATTTTACTGAAATTTTTTTTGTTCATCTTGTACTTCATCTTTTAAAGAAGCGATGGTATTAATTTTGTATCGAAATATAGCTATTTACTATCCTCAAAAGTCGGAACGCCGAACCCTGTTTTGCCCGATCAGGGTAGTGCCGACCCTTAAAACTAATACAACCTAATGCACACGACATCAGCAAATCTGTCAAAAATGAGCTGCAAATTTTTAAAAATGTCCTAGTCTCCTGCCAGCACCATAATATGTGGCTGCCTTTTAGAGTAGGTATGTAGAACATATAATGTTAGAATATATTATAAATATTTATTTAAAAAAAAAGAGTCGTTTAATGAATTTAAACTTTATAAATGTGAATTTCATGTTATTTATGGAGAGGCGGTTTAGTAATTATTCTTATTATTTGTGGATAAACTGTGACATTTAATGTAATAATTTGATAATTTAATTTAATATTGACATGCTTAAAATTTGCGCGCCTGCGAGCAGGCTAGATACACTTGTACTAATAATATATCACGATGACAAGACCTATTGTAAGAAAACTGTATTCATGCAAATAAATGATTTCTATTCTATTCTATTCTTCTTACCGTGTGGGCAGCTAGCCATTAAATACTATATTACTATCTTTATTTACTATTAAATCTTTCGAGTGTACGTCTGTGCGGTGCAAATGACTATTATTTTCTTCTATAATTATGTTTTCTTCTCATGTAAGTGACTTTTTTAAATGACAGTTAAACCACGGATCTGAAAAAAGACGGACGTAATGTGACACTAAAAAGATGTGAAGCATGCAAGGTCCTACACTTTCGTTTGTTCTACCTACACTCGCGCAGATGCACTATCTCTAGGCGCAGGTGCTACAACCCGTCACTATTATGTACCGCGTGACAGCACGCACACAAAAGAAATGGGTGCTTCACTCGTGAATAGATGAGATTACATCCGTCTTTTTTTCAGGTCCGTGCTTTAAACCTATAAACTTTATACGGTCTTATTATGAACTACGCTAAGTCACCTCTGTTCCGTATCTATTTAATCTATGTCACAATTAAAATGCAGAGAGAGTAAAAACGGCGCCAGCCACGTGTTTGCCTACAGTTACTATTATGTTTGTATCTACATCACATTATAATATCATTATAATACGATACGAGGAAATGTCATTCATTTGGAGGAAAAAGTTGTGTGCTTTCTAGTTTTTTTTATTCTTTGTTTGTTTTTATTTTATTAATGATTTGTGTAGCAAGTAGCGACATTTTTTTGAACTTATTTTTTTTTCCGTGATAGCATTAAAATATACAGGGTGCGTGTTAGGGTAAACAGTTGCCTTACTTTAAGGGGTGATTGTACCCATGATACTGAATAACTTCCCCTAAGTATATAGGAAATTCGTTAAAAAAAATAACGACTTTTCATACAAAAGTTCGATCAATTGGAGTGCGATTTTTGAATCTCATTCGATGAATTCAGCAGTTAAAAATTACAAAATTTCTATGGAGATATGCATCTTTCTACTGCTGATTTGACTTCCAAAAATCATAATTCAGGAGTGCGATTTTTTAAAGTCAAAAAAGCAGTAGAAAGATGCATGAGAACACTTTTCTATGAGATTTAAAAACCGTTCAAACTCACCGATGACATTCAAAAATCGCATCCCTGGAGTGCCATTTTTGAATCTCATTCGGTGAGCTCAGCAGTTGTAAATGTCAAAATTAGGGGAAAGGTGTACAAGATGATCCCCTTAAGGGAAAATGCTCGTAGTTTAAAAAATATTCGGTTTAATTCTGAAGTTTAAGCGATTAATGATAGCAAGTTTATCTGTCTACCTGTTGTCATACTCAAAATGTTGAATTTAGTGATCTTTCATTATTATATTTACATTTTTCTAAAACCCTACGAAAGGATCATCTTGGACACCCCGGTGTCCAAGATGATCCCTAGGGTATGGGCAAGATGATCATGCCCCTTTTTAAGGAAAATTATATGTTTTCGTGGAATTAAATTTTATCTCAAAGAACTAGTCTCAAGCTGAGCCAGCCTTCTTAATACTCACAAAATAAGTAATAACAACCATTATTATAATAAAATCAATCGTATAGTGTATAATTTTAGCAAGATTATATAATCTTCTAAAATACCGTACTTAATCTCATACACCCGAGAACAGGATCATCTTGCCCCAATTTCAACTTTTTTAGTCTTTGTTCGATAACATAATTTTTATGCTTTCTGTTGTTGCCATACCATTCAAAATACTAAATAGGGGCATTATATAAAGCCACTTACACAACAATCTTTGTAATTGACTGCCTAGATCAAAAGTTACCTAAGCTTAAAATCAACCCTACCTTAGATCGAAGTCACAAAATTTACGTTATTTTTCATAAAAATTTACTCGTCTGTCACATCGCCATGACGAATTCACTGATGCGAGGGGGTATCGGGGGCTACGTTTTACCAAACAAAACAACCAGATAGGGTTTATAGTTTCGCTGCAATTGAGAGGGATCATCTTACCTCAAGGGATCATCTCGTACACCTTTCCCCTACTATGGAGATACGCATCTTTCTACTGCTGATTTGACTTTCAAAAATCGCACTACTTGAGTATGATTTTTGAAAGTCAAATCAGCAATAGAAAGATGCGTAATCTCCATAGTAATTTTGACATTTTCAACTGCTGAGCTCACCGAACGAGATTCAAAAATCGCACTCCAGATTAGATTAAAAATCTTACTTAAAATTATTCAACCACGCCCTTTCATTAATTAATAATCAAATGTAATCACTAAGTTAAATAATACCATGTTTATTTACCGACATACCGGCGCCATGTCAGATTTAACATGGCGGCCCGTCAACAAAACGGCGCCAAGAGAAAACCGCGCCAAAAGTGAAATTAATAATTTTTTAAGCTAAAATATGACATTAATTTATTTTGTCATTAACTTATTAATGTCATTTCGGATTGATTGGGCGCGTAGAAAGAGAATCAACTAGAAAAGGCATTAAAATAATAATAGTCACGAAAACGAGACAGCCTTATACGCTAATTACACAGAGTGAATGCGACAAAATCCATGTCGTTTGTCCCTTTCTGCGTATGCGATATTTTTGTTTGCCACAGTTGAAATTGCATACAAAATCTTGCAACTATGGCAAACAAAGGCACGATTTCTCATACATTTTTGTCATATCTCTGTCCCTTTCGAGTATACGCTGTCAGGAAATCTATAGAATACTCAACCTACGATTGGGCGAGATTTAAAGTAATTCGTGTTTTTTTTATCAAAAGCTTATTTAACATGTAAAACCTAACTTTGCCCAAGACCAATGGGTTTGCCCCATAGAGAAATTACATGGTTTGCCCAGACTCCAGAGAATGAAGCGTTTTCGTTAAAAAAGAATAGTTCAAAGACGCTGGAAGTTTGGCGTTACAATCTAGTCCAGTCATTTTAGAGTTTCCTTGTATGAACACCCTAACAATAATTCATCTATCGCTGAAACTTTGCAGTGTGATAAAGTAAAGTATACAGATTACGGTTGACAAATAATCTAGGACCAGAAAAAATTAAACCTAGATTATTTTTAAACCGTAATCTGTATACTTTACTTTATCACACTGCAAAGTTTCAGCGATAGATGAATTATTGTTAGGGCCAAACCCTAAAATGATTGGACTAATATTGTTATTTTGTGCGCCTATGTATAAATATAAATGTTTCGCTTGATATCCTATAACTTTAGCCGTAAAAAAAAAAAAAAAAAAAAAAATAAATAATAGTACTAATTTAGCTGTCAGATCAAAAGTGCTACGTTTTTTTTTTTGGATTCTCAAATTTTAGGGAGCAATTTGTAATTCGTTAATAGGATTATTATGGTGATATTATGGTAATAGGAGTATTAGGATAATGTAAAAGACGTTTTGATACTTTGAATTAATCTACTTTTTGTGCAGTTAATGTTCATTTTACATAAAACGCACTAACATTTTCGTTGCTATTGCGTATTTATTGGTACCTAATGAACAATTTATCTATTAAATAAATACGACCTGTCAGACTTGATGCAAACCATGGACCAACAGCACTTTTTACTGTCAATGTGACAGGTTTATGAGTAATTTTAACATTGCCGTCTAGTGATTTTTCGATTTACTCCTAGTCTTGGAAAACTAATTGAGACTGGACTTTTTTATGGCTATGATGACCTGTTGTTTCGCTAGACTATAGTCAAAAAAATGTATTTAAAATGTAACAATGTCTCTTACATTGTTGCTGTTGGTCCATGGTTTGCATCAAGTCTGACAGGTCGTATTTATTTAATAGATAAATTGTTCATTAGGTACCAATAAATACGCAATTAATAAAGACGATTTGATACTTTGAATTAATCTACTTTTTGTGCAGTTAATGTTCATTTTACATAAAACGCACTAACATTTTCGTTGCTATTGCGTATTTATTGTAAAATGTAACAATGTCTCTTACATCAATCATCAAAAAACATTACATTTTAAATACATTTTTTTGATCCTCCTCTACAAAGATAGAATGGGATAGATTATATTTATACACTACTTTAAAGTCTTGCGTAGAATCAAAAATAATCGTCTTCTTACCACCTTCTTATATCAAAAGACATATGAATCACTTTCTCCAGCTCTCTATAGTAATAAATATGCAAGTTTTTATTTTTGTCTGTCCGTCAGTATGTCTTCGACGTTAAGTCAAGGTCGCGGCCTTATGGGAACGAGAGTGGAGTTTTGATACGGTTCGTGTGTACAGGGTGTTTGTAAAACTTATGGTGATGATCAGGAGTGCGATTTTTGAATCTCATACACTGAATTCAGCAGTTGAAAACGTTAAAATTACTGTGGAGATATGCATTTTTCTCCTACTGATTTGATTTTCAAAAATCATACTTCAGGATTGCGATTTTTGAAAATCAAATCAGCACTAGAAAGATGTGTATCTCCATAGTAATGGAGTGCGATTTTTGAATCTCATTCGGTGAGCTCAGCAGTTGAAAATGTCAAAATTACTATGGAGATGTGCATCTTTAACTGCTGAGTTGACATACAAAAATCATATTACAGGAGAGCGAAGTCAAATCAGAAGTAAAAAGATGCGTGTCTCCATAGTAATTTTGACATTTTCAACAGCTGAGCTCACCGAATGAGATTCAAAAATCGCACTCCAGATTCCAAGACCCGAGACCACGAGAACCGTCCCACGGCGAATCGGCGTTCGGAGAACAGTCTTAGATTCACTCAGACCATCAAACTGAACAACTTTCACTATGGAGCCTACATCAGGAAACGCGAAAAAAAAATCAGCTGTCCCATACATTTGAGTCGGGTAGGTAGGTACGGCAGTTTTGTATGGGACAGCTGAT
Source organism: Agonopterix heracliana (assembly GCA_963693445.1). Lineage (NCBI taxonomy): Eukaryota > Metazoa > Arthropoda > Insecta > Lepidoptera > Depressariidae > Agonopterix > Agonopterix heracliana. The sequence continues at coordinate 4,495,621 of OY856334.1, forward strand.
TTATTTTCGCGTTTCCTGAGGTAGGCTCCATAGAGAAAGTTGTTCAGTTTGATGGTCTGAGTTCACCGTTTCAGTATGCGTAGGGCTGTCCCTTACACTCTGTATAATTAATGAAGTTAGCTTTACTATACAGGGTGTGACTTACATCTAAAACATAATTATGTATTTCGATCGAAAAAAAAATCGAGATACTATTTCCACCCCTTTAAATATAACTTGCATGTTTTGACACAAACGCCTGTAGGTACAGGCTGATGATGATGATGAAGACAAAGTTATAAATGAGACTTTTGGAAAAATACCATAAATGTCTTTTTAGTTCCTTAACAATAATGTTCTTAATTCTTGAATCAATGACAAATGCAGTGACAAAATAAGTAAAGTACAGAAGGTCTTCAAACTTCAAAGCAACAAAATTTTTTTGAAAGAATTTCACAAGAACTTGAAAGGTAGTGTACCTACTTGAAACATAGCAGAATTATTTTTAAACTATTTTATTCAACTTCGAAGCTGTCTAACTATCTACACAGAACTAACATTTCTAACTAACATTCGAATCTTGTAATCTTATTTTCACCCACATCCTGAGTTTCCTTCTTAAATAAAATTCTTAAGAGGATAGGTGATTACCGTTTTCTTCCATACAAACGTATTCCTCTGTTTCCTCCCTGGACACTAGAGCAATAATGTTTTACCATACAATCTATATTACCTCTGCTATGTCCCTATGTTTTGCTTTTTTGCGTTAATTAAGTACTGTATGAATTAGGGACCTTCCAAAAATTACCAATTTTACCGCCCGTTTTCAGATCCAGCAAACAAATTTTACGAATATAAACAAAAAAGCAAAACATACAGACATATTAGCCAAAGTCTTTTTCCTATTATTCTTGAAAGAATATTTATTATCTAAAGTTCATTATTAAAAATTATTAAAATCGGTTTAGTTTTGGAGGAGGAAACAGGTGAAATAGAAATGCTGTTTTCGTCGATTTTATGTAGATAAAATTGGTCCGAGCTGCAGTTGTCTCTTTCGCACTCTAGTCGGTGGGGTGTATGGGTGGGGCGGATTGGACAAATATGTATACGGTCGGAAAAGTGACCTATTCTCCAAATTAGCATTTCAGCCCATCTATCCTCTTAAGGTCAAATTGTACTCACGTGTAATCAAAATCACGTGAAATCTAATTGAAAAATTTTAATGTGTGTGCATATCTAAGTTTATTCAACTAGTATGGAGTCTACCTTCTGTCCTACTCATAATATTGTGCGAATCGCTCGCAAGTAAGGCTGTCCGTTATAAAACGCGCAATTTTTTGTGAAACTCGAGTTGACACGGTAGCTATAACCGTTACGGTACTGTTAAATACTATACTAAGGTACTATTCACACGGGCTGCGTGGTGGCTGCGATTTTGTCACGTAATCATCAAGGAGTGTAATATTAAGACGCTGTTATACCGTCGAGGCCGTTTTTTGAACAAGAACGAAAGTGTTTTAAACTGTGTTTTAAAGTCTGAAATTAAATTATGTCTTATTTAAGGATCGGGCGGATGGGCGACTGTTCTCAATTACACGATTAGATTAAGTTTACTAGATAGAAAAAAATCCCAAAGTTACCCCTTTTTGTTATGTTTTTCAATACTATGATTAAACTGCTGATATTTTACTTTTTATTCTTGTACTTAACTAAATACATTAAATATTTCTAGTGAACTCAGGAGAAGTTTTAGCTTAGAAACTCCCATGAGCAAAGATATTGACGAAAAACACGTTTTTTTGCGATCCTGCTTTCAATTGGAGCGGGATGGCTAATTGTAAACTTATGCTTGCAAGAAAGAGACGCTTGCACTGGGATAACCTAGCCTTAAAACTGTATTATCTATCTATAACGTCACGCGTCTTTTCCAGTGGCGTAGGCAGAGGCAAGGGTGCACCATCTACTACGATCCTTACATACCTCTTTTGTCTCATTCACATCCATACATCTCTTCATACATGCCCGTCGGTTTATAGTATTTCGAACCTCACCTTTTTGTAGGACGCAACTGATTTGATCAGAATACGTCCTACGAGGCACTGCCGACACATCCACTCACTGTAGCTCCATATATCTCTTTCGTACATCTGCTATCACTCATCCTCTCCACATGGCCAAACCAACGAAGCATACCCTTCTCTATTATTCTTGTCTGTTGTTGGTCCCATAGAGAAAGTTGTTCTGTTTGATGGTCTGATCATCCCCTTAAAAAGTGTCAGCATATTAATGTAAGGACCCTGTAAGTATAACATAACAATTGTCACGTTTATTAATTACTAGCGACCCGCCCCGGCTTCGCACGGATGCAATGCACATATAAACCTTCCTCTTGAATCACTCTATCTATTAAAAAAAACCGCATCAAAATCCTTTGCGTAGTTTTAAAGATCTAAGCATACATAGGGACAGACAGACAGCGGGAAGCGACTTTGTTTTATACTATGTAGTGAAGTGAAATAGGGCCGTGTTTATTGGACAAGAAGACGTATCTAGCTGTCTAAACAACCGTAGAATGGTACCTGTTATGTTATGGGCCCTTGTTACCTACCCATTCTATTTAGGGTCATCATAATTATTCTAAAGTGCTCGTGTGATAGAAGCTTCGGTATTCGAAATGATCGTTGAAGAGTTTGTAGAGTTTCTGGCCGCATCTTTTCTACAACGGAACACCTTCCGAAGCGGTGGTAGAATCAAAAATGAAGTTAGAAAGTTATCTATTTTATATTCATCATCATCATCATCAGCCTATCATCGTCCACTGCTGAACATAGGCCTCTTCCAAGGCGCGCCACAAAACTCTGTCCTTGGCCTTCCTCATCCAGTCGCTCCCCGCTACTTTTTTTGAGTCGTCTGTCCAGCGGGCAGCAGGGCGTCCCACACTACGCCCACCGCGGTGTCCACTCTAGAACTCAGACACCCCATCGGTTGTCAGTTCTTCGGCAGATATGACCAGCCCATTGCCACTTCAGCTTGCTAATTTTCTGAGGTATGTCAGCCACTTTAGTTCTGTGACGAATCACTTCATGTGATATTATTTTGAATAAAAAATTTTGAGTTTTAGTTTGAGAGCAACTCTAGCCGTTGCACTTTCTTTGGATGGGTGACCGTTTTACTGGTACTACCTTGTATTTGAGCGCCGGTGGAGCGTTGCAGAGGTATGGACACTCAATCGTGAGTCCGGGTTCGAATCCGCATGGACAACATGCCATGTACCTATGAGTTTTTCCTTTTACCTGAGAGCCTCCCGCCTGGACATGACTTGCCTTGGGCGACCTGGAAGTCGTTGAACCGACTTCGAACCCAGGTCCGTCGCAGTAAGGACAGCATTTTCAGGTGGGGATTCTCGGATGCGCAAAATGTGAGTTGCTTGTGTGGAGCTCCACAAACGATGGCCCATCTCACATCGTGCCCTGCGTGCCCTAACACCTGTACGCAGGAGGAGCTCATGACCGCTAGCGACGGTGCAGTATCGGTTGCCCACTTCTGGCAAGGTACTATTTAGCGACTTTGTTCAAAATTTGAAGTCGACACGATAAAGAAGAAGATGAGTTTTTCTATCTTATGTACGTAACACCGACTTCTCTCAAACGATGAAAGAAAACACCGTGAATCTGCATACTGCAAGTTGATGATGATGTCCTTTATTTGTTTAACAGGGTAGGTGACACGGTTTTGAATATTTGTTGTATAAATAAATTTTTAATAATTTGAAACGAATCTCAGTCGATGGTCAAATATTTACTTTTTATGCTTCATTCATTATCATTCAGACACAAAGAACTGCCTCCGTGGTCTAATGGTTAAGAGCATTGGGCTCTTGACACGGAGGTCGTGGGTTCGATTCCCACGGGGGGCACCTAGTGAAATGTCACTTTGTGCGTTTTTCCCCAGTTGGTTAGGACATTGCAGGCTGAGTCACCTGATTGTCTGAAAAGAAAGATGATTCCGTGCTTCGGATGGCACGTTAAGCTGTTGGTCCCGGCTACTATCTCTGGTGGTAGTAGTCGTTACATAAAAACCACGTCAGAGGCCGTAAGGCGGTTTGAATAAACTCTGACACCAGGGCTTGCAGCCCACTCGATAAGAAGAAGACACAAAGTGTTTGTGTGTTCGTCACAGAACTATTGAACCTATTCCAACGACTTTATTGGCAAAATGTTACGCTTTATTTTCAAAACGAGTTTACGAGGCAACGCTGTTTGCAAAAACTAGGTCCTATGAACCAATGACCTGGTAAGGACTTGGTAACCAGGAGTGCGATTTTTGAATCTCATTCGGTGAGCTTGAGGCGATAAGTGTTTTTTCTTTCTGTATTTTACTGTTTGTATTTTGGTGTAAAATAAAGTATATTTGATTTGATTTGATTTTTGAGCTCAGCATTTGAAAATGTCAAAATTACTAAGGAGATACGCACCTTTCTACTGCTGATTTGACTTTAAAAAATCGCACTCCTGAAGCATGCTTTTTGAGAGTCAAATCAGCAGTAGAAAGATGCGTATCTTCATAGTAATTTTGACATTTTCAACTGCTGAGCTCACTGAACGAGATTCAAAAATCGCACTCCTGGTAAGGACTTGGTAACCTGACCCATAAACAGTGGTGTATTCCTCTCTCATTCGCACACAGCATATCTAGTCAGTGCTGTATGAAATATCCTGAGTATGAAGGTGAAGAAAGATATTACAGGAAAAAGTTGGGAAAAGGTAATTCAGACAGCCACTGCGGTATTTCGGACGTGAAGATACTAGGTACGTAGAAATAGAAATAGAAATAGAAATATTCTTTATTGTGAATCATAGGTATACATAATTGATGACATTATTACTTTAGGTACAGTTCAGCTATGTTCCGCCACATGGGCATACAATAGTGCGTAGCATTCATGCAATATCATTGAAACATTAATTACTAATAATTGAACAAAACAAACAAAGTTAAACATAATTATTACTCAATGTCAAAACAGTCAAAACTTTACCAAATCTAAGTCATTGCAATAAATCTCAAATGGAAGTATCATCCAGAAATTCATTCAGACTGTAGTAGCATTTAGAATTAAGCAGATCAAAGAGTTTATTCTTAAACACGTTGATTTCAGTTGTATCTCTAATGGGCTTGGGAATTTTATTATAAATATGAGGTGTCCTACAAAACAGACTTTTATGTAGTAAAGCTGTCCTAGAAGGTAACACTGCTAACTTGTCTTGATGCCGCAGACGAGTTCCAAAATTAAATAAGCTGATATTTGTTTTTACAAACACAGCACATTCGTAGATGTACATACACGGAAGAGTTAAAATTTTAAGTTTTGAGAAATGAGGCCTACATGATTGTGTTTGTCTCAAATGGCAAATAGCCCGAATGCAACGTTTTTGAGATTTGAAAGCGAAATCTTTGTTTGTAGAGTTTCCCCAAAACATTATGCCATACCTCAAGATAGATGCCACGTATCCGTGGTATGCCGTTATGACAGCTGAACTATCTACTATTTTGCTGAGGTTATACAGTGCATATGAGCCTTGGTTTACTCGTTTACATAGTTGTTCTATGTGGACATTCCAGTTCATTTGGCTGTCTATGTGTAGTCCCAAAAATTTTGCTACGTTTACTTCTTGTATCGGAATTCCGGAATAGTTAATGTCAAGATTGTGCAAATTATTCTGTCTTTGCCTAAAATTCATTATGTTTGTTTTGTCAAAATTTATCCTAAGATTGTTACGATTAAGCCATTGAATTATTGATGTCAGAGAATTATTAATGTCATTACTTAAATTATTTATGTCATTATTTCTGAATAAGATGGTACTATCGTCTGCAAATAGTGTAATGTCATGATTGGTTGCTAAGGGCAGGTCATTTATATATATCAGGAACAGTAAGGGTCCCAGTACACTGCCTTGCGGTACACCATATTTTATAGTTCTCTTTTCTGAGGCATATGTTAACTCTTTTTTCGTATGTGAGCATATTTGTGTAATTTGTGTCATCTGTGTCCTCCCAGTAAGATACGATTTTATAAGTTTGTGAGCATTTCCTCTTATCCCATAAGAATAAAGCTTTTCCAGCAACGTGGGATGGTCTACGTGGTCAAACGCCTTAGTCATGTCCATGTATAAGGCCACTGTTGGGATTCGTTTGTCCATATTCGAGTATACGGTTTTCAGGAAATTGTATATTGCCAAATTAATAGATTTATTCTTTCTGAAACCGTATTGTTGTGATGTTAGTATCTTATGTAAAAAGGAATGTCTTTGACCAGTTGTGTGTGTTGCCAGTGATGACATATGGAACAGAGGCGTGGCTGCTAACTCAAGGCCTTACGTGTGTCAGAGTCTTATGGTGTGGCAGTCCGTGGTCTCTGCCTACCCCTATGGGACAATGGGGGTAAATACAGCTTCCGCTATGAATGTTAAGAAAAGTTTTGATTACAAAAATCTATCCATAAATAACTAATGATTTACTAATTATAGGTTTTAAATACAAAACCTATCGTTTTCGTTCGGGATTGTTGGTTGAATAATTAATAGTTCGCCCAACTTTATATTTAGTTTGAAAACCGAGAACGCAGTAAAAAGGTTCTATCAATAAAATAACGAAAAAAAAATGTAAAAAAGAAAAGTGAACACCATGTAGACGCTATCACAGCCTTTCGCTACGGAGGCTGCGCCCGAGTTGCTAAGGTGTGGCCACATTAGAATAGTTTATATTGACGTTTTGATTTTAGAATAGACTAGAGTTTACCCGAGACTTCGTCTGCACCTTAGATCAAAATAAAATTAATGGATAGGCCTAAAGCGCGGTAAGTTGAAGCACACTACTGGTGCACTTGGTTCATTTAAACTGGCGCCATTATCTGTCAAATCTAGAACACTTGCATACAAATTTGAAGTAAACCTTTCGTTTGTTTTGCCTCATTTTTCTGGTTTGAAATAAAGAAAATAATTATGTAAATTACGCGTTTTTGCAATATCATCCCACAAAGAAGGAAAATAAGGGAAGGTTTAAAAAAATTGGCAGGAACAGAATCTACAGATTTTTACTCTTACAAATCCAACACTATTTCTATCTGAACAATGTAGAGACACTTGTAGAAACAATGTCATAAAATAATTTAACCGCTTTTCCATTTCCCCAACTACCTCGAACAAATCAACTTCAAAACTGTTAATTAAATTTTCCACAACCACATACTTTCCTATTCATACGTAACTAAAAGGTGAAATATCGGCTAGCGCCATTTAACCAAAGCTGTTATAATCACGACAGCGAGACGAGGCGGTGTGAAACTACCTTTACAGCGACTGGTTTTGAGAAATCCGACTACAGTACGCCTTTGAGCTTCAAACCGAACTGACGACATAAAATCTCCTTCGATTTAAAATAAAAAAACAAAACGTCAAATTAAAAACAAAACAGAGTTTAGTTTTCGAACGCGCGCGAGGAATTCCCGCGCGAAATTAGGTCTTTTACCGCAACCGCGAATGTGTGAAGATTTCTATAAAAATTATAGTTTAATCAAACTAGATTGATACATTTATGTGAGTTTTGTTAAGTGAAAGTGTTTCTAGATCTAAAAGTGAAAGGCAGATCTTGTGAAGTGAGTACTATGGTATAGTATAGTGTGGTCCTCAAAGCCTGTTTTGGTTTATCTTAATTGGGTTAGGCTTGAGAGAAATGTTTGAAGATGGTCACGTTCAATAACCCAGATATTTACTGAAGCATTTCTTTATTTAATATGGTTGGTATCTAGTTACAACATTGTTTTTGACCGGGTGGTCAAAATCGTAATAATTGTTTGTATCTAAGTATATCTTTGTATTTTTAGGTTTCATATAGGTACTACTTATCTATACCTACATTTTTGAAATCATTTTTATAGCAGTACTTATAGAAAAAATGGTCGACATTTTCCTGGAGTGCGATTTTTGAATCTCATTCGGTGAGCTCAGCTGTTGAAAATGTCAAAATAACTATGGCGATATGCATCTTTCTACTGCTGATTTCACTCTAAAAAATCATACTACAGGAGAGCGATTTTTGAAAGGCAAATCAGCAGTAAAAAGATGCGTATCTCCGTAGTAATTTTGACATTTTCAACAGCTGAGCTCACCGAATGAGATTCAAAAATGGCACTCCAGGAGTGCGATTTTTGAATCTCATTCGGTGAGCTCGGCAGTTGAAAATGTCAAAGTTACAATGGAGATACGCATCTTTCTACTGCTGATTTGACTTTCAAAAATCATACTCAAGGAGAGCGATTTTTGAAAGTCAAATCAGCAGTAGAAAGATGCGTATCTCCATAGTAATTTTGACTATTCCAACTGCTGAACTCACCGAATGAGATTCAAAAATCGCACTCCAGTTTAACACAAAATTGGCACTAGGCGTACGTACACACAGCGACACATCGAGCTACGCAAAACAAACATAAGCTGGCCGGGCGACGTTATACATTACTCTACCTACGCGCGGCCGGCTTATTTTGGTTTTGAGTAGCTTGAAGTCGCCGTGAAGAACTTTTAATTATTGAAGTAAGTAATTCTGATATCGTAAAATTTGCTGTTCAATACGTTTGACTTTAGTGGTCAATGCAGTTTTGTTTGATGCAGCAGATTTTTTTGCAATTTCATTACAGAATAGAATAGATTAGAATGCTTTATTTTTGACCAAACTGGGATAAAAATTTGGAATGAATTGCGTACAAAGACAGAGGCACGTCTCGATTTTTGTCATTTTTTCGAGGGTGACATGTTCGCTCGCTCTGCTTTCTCTTGTTATTTTAGTACTGCAAGCATAAAGCGACAGGGTTACAATCGCAGCCAAGTTCTATTGCGGAAAAATATCAAGCTGGCTTCGCTCACTCTGGTTACTATTTATATTTTTATCACTGGAAGCGTCTTTGCGTACAGTGCTATAAATACAAATAGACAGATTTCTAAGTATAACCCATAGATACCAGGAATAGAGGAGCATACAGCTGAGCGAGCGAGATGTACCTAGCGGCACCACTGTATAATAGAAAGAGATACGTGAGGCTAGGCAATAGGACCGTTTTTTTAGTCTCTAATTCAGCATGCATATGCTCACGACTATATTCCCCGAGGGGGTAGTCAGAGATAATCTGAAACCTCAGAACATACACGTTTCACCAGAAGTACAGAAACACTGTCCAGTGTGACGGGGGGTGAGCCCGTCGCCACTTATAATGGACAGTGGGTACAATACACGCCTCGAAATGGAAGCATGCAGGTTTCCTCACGATGTTTTCCTTCACCGAAAAGCCAGTGGTGTAACAAATCGTACATAAATTCCGAAAAACTCATTGGTACGAGTCGGCTTGGACGGGGGTCGAACCATCGCCTCCTGCACGGCAGGCAAGGTTACTCGCCACTGGACCACCACGGCCTAATCTCTAATTAATTTTTACAGTTCGGTTTCCGTGAATAATTGCGAATCTAAAGTGAAATCGTAATTTTATGAAATATACTGACACTACTTCATTAATTTATCCACAACTTCACGTTAGACTCAGAATTATAGACAATATTCGAATTTTTGCCTGCGAATAGTCTCCAAAAAACATCCAAAAAAGGTTTCATTTGACAACTCATGTTATTTGCTCTATTCCTGTAAGGTATAATACCTTTATGGTATAACCATGTTGTAGTGTTGAAAAATTTCGAGCTCGCTTCGCTCGCTCCATATTTTTCACGTTGCTTGCTGCTATATACTTATTAATGGCAAAATCACAAAATCTACGGAAAATCTCGAATGCATTACGAATTCCTTTAATAACTACTTCTGTAACCTTGGCTCTAAGCTAGCGAAGGATCACCTGCATCGCCTAAAAACGACTGAGGGCGACCTTAGCAGAGCAGTCCCCATAGCACAGTCAGATAGATCACTCTACTTAAGACCAACGAATACCTCCGAAATTGGGAGTATAATTTCAGCTCTGAAAAGTAGTCAATCATCTGGCATCGACGGAATTACGTCAAAAGTGCTAAAATGCATTAAAGAATTAATTTTGTTGCCGTTATCCTTTATATGTAACTTAAGTCTGAAATCCGGCATTTTTCCCAAGTCTCTTAAGACTGCAGTTGTGGTACCCCTTTATAAAAAAGGGCCAAGGCATTTAATGTCCAACTATAGACCAATCTCATTGTTGTCTACTACCTCAAAAATTATAGAAAAAATTGTGAAGAGTAGATTGGTAGCCTTCAGTAATGACTTTTTGTCAAACAACCAATATGGTTTTCGAGTGGGTACTGGAACTAATGACGCAATCGCAGCTGTAACAAATAATATAGTCGAAAATATCGAAGCCAAAAGAAAAGTGCTAGCAGTATTCGTAGATCTAGCGAAGGCCTTCGATACAGTGTCACACAGCATTCTTTTAAAAAAGTTATCGCTCCTGGGGATTACAAAAAATGCACTAAGTTGGTTCTCGTCCTATCTGGAAAATAGAAATCAATTGGTAAGGGTGGGTGAGTGTACCAGTTCCACGTCTGGAATCGACTTCGGCGTCCCGCAAGGCAGTGTTCTTGGGCCTATTCTTTTTAATATATATTTAAACGACTTTTGCTCATTACTGCCGAACTGTACAACGATATGCTTTGCAGATGATACCGTTTTGATGTTCGCTGCAAATACATGGGAAGAAACATTCAAAATCGCGGAACAGGGTCTCCACAAAGCAAAATTATGGTATGATCGTAACTTGCTTTCATTAAACAGCGATAAAACCGAGTACATGTGTTTTTCCCCAACTAAAGCTGGTATGCCAAACAGTCAAATGAGTCTAAAATTACACTCCTGTACCCATGCCACCGTCTGTTCGTGTGATGTGCTGAGGTCCAGTTCAAACATTACCTATCTTGGAGTAATCCTTGACCAACATCTTCGATGGGAGGACCAAATAAATATGTTGTCTAATAAGATTAGGAGATTAGGCTATGTCTATAATGACCTCAGGAATATTCTGTCGGAAAATCTAATCTGGCGTGTCTATTATGCCCTTACGCAATCACTGTTGTTATATGGGATAATTGGGTGGGGTTCTTGCGGTAAAACAATCCTGAAAAAAATTAATGTAGCTCAAAAATTAAACTTAAAAATAATTAAACATAAACCTTTTCTATATCCTACAGAAGAAATCTATAAACTGTGCAAGGTGCTGACCCCCCGGAAAATATATTTCTGGCAAACCATGTCATATATGTCGAAACATATAAACAAATTCCCACTTAATACATTAAAAAGGTCACTAAGGAATGTACGACTCAAGTACTGCGTTCCATTTAGGTCTACTGTTTTCGGACGCAGACATTTTTCAGCAATTGCACCTAGGATCTATGATCTATTACCATTACCTGTCACTCAGTACATAGACGGAAGCACATATAACGACCTTACTAAGAAAACATTAAATTATAAAATCAAAGACTACCTGCTAGAGTGTAGTGAAAATGAGATGGAGGTAATGTGGGAAAAGGTACTAAATTAATTGCGATAGAAACAGATACATTAAGATTAGACTCCTAACATATATGTAAACTCGTACAGTTGAATGAATAGTTATAGGTAGACATATATTGTGTGTATTTATAATTATATATTGTGGATGGGTATGTGTTATATATAAGTATGTATATGCCTATACATATATGTATGTGTATATATATATTATATTTTACAAATATATTGAAATACATAATGTAGTTTTGCTTCTCCCTTTTATAATACATTAATAGGGCTTTTTATATTTTTTTTTTCTTAAGTTTGCATGATTTTCTTTTTCTATATAATAGTTTAAAGAATCTAGGGTACGACTCTGGCAAAAACCAAAATAGTCAAAATTCGTTACGTTAGTCAACAAAACGGAGTAGTCCAAGCACAGACCTCGGTCACTCTGGGCTACCACCAGACAACACCAAAATAAGTCTAAACGCATGCTCGGATCCAAGTAAAAGGTGTAATATTATTGTCTTTTTTTGTGATAAATAAATAAATAAATAAATAAATAGTAAACTCAAAATACAATTGGTTACAGTTAAGAATGTTAAATTTTGATGTTAGATTTTGTTATGACGGGCGGTCAAACATATTTGCTCAGGGGCGCAATATTTGTAAATACACCCCTGTTTGTAGCTTTAAGTGTCGCCGTGTGTACATATTTATGTCTATCTACAGAGCAATGCTCAAAATAAAAGTTTTTTTTTTCGAAACGATGCGATCATTTGTATACGACCAATTATACCTGCCTAACTAATCTCGTAAACCGTAAAATCATTTCACACCTGTCTAGATTATAATGTGAAGAAAGTTAAAAAACAAAACGGACTGACAATTCTTTTGTTGAACGTTGCTAAACATTGAAAGATCTTTTGTTTTTCTGACAGTCAGGACTAGTCTGCATTCATTAACATGATAAATGTTTTGGAAAAAGTTACTTTAGTTTTGTTGAAAAGAACTTTTACTTCTTTCTTTTAATGTTAGGTTACATAAAAAGTTTGGGAAAGTCAAGACGATCGTGGTGGTAAGCAATTATAGCTAAGGTCCCGCTCTCCTGTGATTAGTTTCTAGATCATATTTGGTTAAGAGGATAGACTAGTAGACCTGGAGTGCGATTTTTGAATCTCATTCGCCGAGATCAACAGTTGAAAATGTCAAAATTACTATGGAGATACACATCTTTCTACTGCTGATTTGACTTTCAAAATCATACTCCAGGAGAGCCATTTTTGAAAGTCAAATCAGCAGTAAAAAGATGCATGTCTCCGTAGTAATTTTGACATTTTCAACAGCTGAGCTCACCGAATAAGATTCAAAAATCGCAATCCAGGTTCCATTTTGTCCATCCATACAAACGTATTCCCTTCTAAACCCCTCCGAAATAGGGACCTTCAAAAATGACAAATTTTACGGCCTGTTTTCAGACATCCAGCAAACAAAGACGTATATAAACAAAAGAAGCAAAACATACAGAGCGTCTTTCCTATATGATTCTTGAAAGGATTATTAAATCGGTTTAGTTTTGGAGGAGAAAACCTAGGGGAATACGAAATGCTGATTTCATCCATTTTATGTTAGATAAAATCAGCCCGAGCTGCAGTTGTCTGTTTCGCACTCCAGTCGGCGGAGTGTGTGGGACGGGCTTATCATAAAAATACGTATACAGTGGGAAAATAGACCTATTCTCCAAATTTCTTCGAGAACCCGCCTATCCTCTTAAGGCGTATCATCCCTGGACCTCGACTCTCCATATTAATTGATGCGAACGAGCGCGTGGTCGGAATTTAGCCGTTTTCTTTGAAAAATTAGATGATTTTTTATAAATTTAGAAAAGTTAGAATACCAGATCATACTAAATTGTGTTGTGAACAACATGTAAATTTTCATTTTCATCCGATTAAAAATGTAATGAGTAAAATGGTTACAACTGGAAAAAAGGGGTGACTTTAGATTCCCTTTTCTTCGGTTTTATTCATTAAAATCGATTTCTAGAAAATCCACATGACTTCTCGTATCGTGTAGATGGTTTAATTTATTTTTCAGCTCAAAAAAAGCCATAATTAATGAATAAAATGGTTACAAAGTTACCCAATTTCATGGTAAAACCAGGAGGTAGCCCCTTAATATTGAAAATAGGATGAAACTTCGTTTGTGGCGCTGCCGCTGCAAGAACTATCCTTTTGCGTACTATAATGACTGTTATAGTTAATAATTATCTATCCTCTTACATCATTGTTTTAAGGGGCTACCTGCCGGTTTTGGGTAACTTTGTAACCATTTTATTCATTAACTATGGCACTTTTCGAGCTGAAAAATCAAGTGGACCATCTACAGGATATGAGAAGTGATGTGGTTTTTCTAGAAATCGATTTTAATGAATAAAACCGAAGATAAGGGACTCCAAAGTCACCCCTTTTTTTCCAGTTGTAACCATTTTACTCTTACATTTTGAATCGGAAGAAAATGAAAATTTACAATATTGTTCACAATACAATTTAGAATGATGTGGTTTTCTTACTTTTTAGAAATTAATAAAAAATCATCGAATTTTTCAAAGAAAACGGCTAAATTCTGACCGGAGCCACGCGCTCGTTCGCATCGATTAGTATGGAGAGTCGTGGTCCAGGGCAGATACGCCTTAAGACCAATCCCTTTGCATTTCTTGTCATAAAACCAAGAGATATAAAATAATAATTAAAATGAAAGCGCGCGCGTGACGCACCGTTTGTCTTCTGTGTCACGACCCCTGTACATAACGTTTCAAATAAGTCCGAGTTTTTAAAATTAAGCCATTTTGACACTTATTGCGTTTTGTTTTAGAGTTTTAATCTATAAGACTCAGGAAAACTGCAGTGAAATTGACACTGGATGTATATTTTCACATAAAATCAATTGAGAAAGTTTGTTAGGGTTTATTACAAAGAATAAAACAGGAGGTGACAGTCTCAGCGTTTCAAAGGTATTATACAAAATTATGATAAAATGTGTGAACGCGTTAAGACGCTGTTATCCTGTCGAGGCCGTTTTTTGGACACGAACGAAAGTGTTTTAAACTGTGTTTTAAAGTCTGAAATTAAATTATGTCTTATTTAAGGATCGGGCGGATGGGCGACTGTTCTCAATTACACGATTAGATTAAGTTTACTAGATAGAAAAACATCCCAAAGTTACCCCTTTTTGTTATGTTTTTTCAATACTATGATTAAACTGCTGATATTTAACTTTTTATTCTTGTACCTACTTAACTAAATACATTAAATATTTCTAGTGAACTCAGAAGAATTTTTAGCTTAGAAACTCCCATGAGCAAAGATATTGACGAAAAACACGTTTTTTTTGCGATCCTGCTTTCAATTGGAGCGGGATGGCTAATTGTAAACTTATGCTTGCAAGAAAGAGACGCTTGCACTGAGATAACCTAGCCTTAAATACATATAATGTCAATGGCAAGGAACTCGACCCAAAGAAAACGTTTTTTTTTTCTTAATTTTAATGTTGATCATAAAGTGAAAGTTGTTCAATTTAATGGCACCCCTTTGAGAAATCACTGCAAAGGTAACAAGTCCTTAAAATATGTAACGCAGTAGGCACAGTATTAGAAAGAAAATGAAACTACGGACCCCACCAAATTTTCCTCATCCCCTGTTAGAAGAAAGTGCTTGTAGCAATAAGGCCGCCTTTCTTTATCAAGAGCCTCTGCCTGTGTCTCTTTATGACGTTTTATTTATTATTTAAATAATTATCTTACTTCTCAACCTATTCTAATTATGAGCGTAATGTTACATTATTCTATTATAATAAGTTTATTTCACCATCATCATCAACGTATTATTCCTTTTTAAAAGTTGGGCACATGCCTAACTAAACTCACATATGTATGGGCATATAAAGAATAGATAATACCGATTAGTAGGCTTCACGATGTTTTCCTTCACCGTTTGAGTTAATAAGTAATTTTTTTTGCAGATATCACAATTTGACCGACGAGCTCAACCCTCACACGATATGTCCGAACAATTAACCCTTACGACGCCATGTCAACGGTGAACAATGTTATTAAAACACCATGGATTCCAAACTATAGAGAAAACAGACTGAAACATAGAGAATTTACTGATAAAGTATTGAAGAAGTTGAGGAATGGGTTTAACAAGGTTAAGAGTAAAGAAGAGAAGGATACAAGATGGCGGGTAACAAGATGGCGGAATCCAAGATGGCGGGTAACAAAATGGCGGTTGAGTTCAAGAGTGTTGATTCCGCTGATGATTTTGAATGTTACGGGACAGGCCGGTGCTGTAGAAGGTAATTTTTTGTTTCTTATGTTATGATTCATGAGTTTATAAACTTACAACCATAATCCATTTCAGGGTGGTAACGTTTACTATCACTGACAACTCATCTAAAAGCTTACACAGAACATGTTGAAGACCATAAAAAAAACATTAAATTCTAAGCATAGCATATGCTCACGACTATTATTCCCCGAGGGGGTAATCAGAGATATTCTGAAACCTCAGAACCTCCACGTTTCACCAGTAGTACCGAAACTCTGTCCAGTGAGACGGGGGGCGAGCCCGTCGCCACTTATAATGGACAGTGGATACCATACCTACATGCCTCGAAATTGAAGCATGCAGGTTTCCTCGAGATGTTTTCCTTCACCGAAAAGCCAGTGCCAGTTAAATTCTAATGTCTAGGTTAACCAGCAGACTAGGAGATTTCGAGAAATAAGAAAGTATGTTTGTAATGATGCCCTTTGTCGATATGCAAAGGCTCAAGGAAGTTGGCCGCGCGAAATGAAAAACTTTTCAAAGATTTGTTTTAAGGTAATCATGTTCTAAGGCGTTTAGTTCCTAGGAACGATGGAAATTAATAACCCTCCTTCTGTCGCAGTCGGGTAAAAATAGCAATGATAGGTAGGTACTAGAAAACTGAGAAAAATCGATTAGAAATTTCAATAAGTACCTATATAAAACGAAAACTTTTGACTTTTTCATTTGGTTCCTATTATTAACTTGTATTAATTTAAAATACTTGCATAGTTCATTCAAAATAACAATCTCATAGGCAAAATACTCGCAAAGCTAAACCTTAAAAATACCCCAAAAAAGCTGCTACGAAATCATTAAACTTTCTCTTCATTATTATTAACAGCAAAACTTCAACCTTTTCAGCACTGACAAGCCGTATGCTGGCTTCAATCCTGGGGTACCCTTCTAGCTGTCAACTGGGCACAGAAGTGAGACCTTGCACCCTCTCTCTCTCTTGCTGGCTGAGAGGAGGTGTCAGGGTGAAGGGGTGCGGAGGGGGTTGGCTGTTCTCGTGCTGCAGCGAACGGGAACTGGGTGACTCGTTTGATAATAGGTAAGTCCCTGGCCATTAAACATACATACATAAACGACCATTAATTCCCTTTAGCAATGAAACGGAAAAGAGCTTAGTGTCTCAATGATTAGGCGGCGGGTGGTTCGATTCTTAGCCTGTACCACTAAGTTCTATGGAATTTATGTACGGTTGTATTTGTAATTTACTAGCTCGGTGGTGAAGGAAAACACTGTAAGGAAACCTGCATTCCTGAGACAGCGATGTGACGCTTAGAGAATCGCATCCACGCCTGGAACCACGCAGTGAACCTACCTACTATGATCAGTGAACTCTGCGCCTGATTTAAAGGATCCGTTCTTCCAACAGCATACCGTCATCAGACTGGAAGTACAAAGTGCCGCCGAAGCTCCGGGTTCCTCAACGCAGCGTGGTGCCTTCCAACGTTTTCAGACGGCGTGTCGATGATGATGTCACTCAGGTCTGTAACTTGTCCTTGAAGCTTGAAAAAAGAAAGTAGGTAACTGACAGAATGTTGTTCTTCGCTTAAAGAGACGTTGATCAACTGTATCTACATCATCATCAGCCTATATACGTCCCACTGTAGAGCACAGGCCTACCCTCAGGGAGGGTGTAGGGGCGTAAAGTCCACCACGCATCAACGGTGTGGATTGGTAGACTTCACATATGCATCTGAATTTCTTCTTCAGCGTATGCAGGTTTCCTTACGATCTTCTCCTTCACCGTTTGAGAGCAGTCGGTATTACCTACATAAGTTAGAAAAGCTCATTGGTACATGGCATGTTGTCCGTGTGGATTCAAACCTGAACTTCAAGATTGTTTCCATAGCTCTCCGCAACGCGCCACCGACGGTCCATAATAGCTACATAAATCGCTTTAAAGAATCTCCTCTCAAGGATGAAATGATTATGATTTTATCTACTTTGTCAATATAGCTACAGTGACTGCTACTGGTATAATTGGGCTTCGCTGGTATGCCCGGGTGTGGCTGATATAGGAAATATTTGCTATGAAAGTGCATCCGCATATTATTTATGCCACATTTAAGTGTCATAGGATCATGATATTGTAAAATTGAACAGATTTCGTACAGGCCACGGCCCAAGCGCCCAAAATAGGCATCGTTGTGGGTAGAAGAGCTCTCCAGGAACTGTGGGGAGGAAATTAACCACCTATGACCGTGGAGAGGAATTTCAATCAGTTCGCCATATCGTCGAGTGCAAGTGAATGGGAACATCTAACGATGGGAGGCTTCCGAATAGTTGAGAAGCTTGTACTTGATATTATAATGATGTTTTGAAAGCTATACGAATAAGTAAAGGATGGCTCCGTGTTCTTATAGTTAAGACCATTGGGCTCTTGACACGGAGGTCGTGGGTTCGATTCACACGGGGGCCACCTAGAGAGATGTCACTTTGTGCGTTTTTCCCCAGGACATTGAAAGTTGAATCACCTGAATGTCTGAAAAGAAAGATGATTCCGTGCTTCGGATGGCACGTTAAGCCGTTGGTCCCTGCTGGTCATCTCTGGTGGTAGTAGTCGTTACATAATAACCACGTCAGAGGCTGTAAGGCGGTTTGAATAAACTCTGACACCAGGGCTTGCCCACACGATGAGATGAAGTAAAGGATATGATAAATAGGCCGTACCTACTCCTCCACTCATGCCCAAAGACTCCACCGATCCAGTTAATTCCTGGTCACAGATTATCTCTCATTGCACTTGCTGAAATCGAAATGCTTACCTATACTTGTTACTTGTATTTCAGATGGACTGCGGTCTGCCTGCCAGCAGGATGCTCCAGAAGAGAATCATAGGAGGTCGGGAGGCGAGGTTTGCGGAGTTCCCCTGGCAAGCTCACGTCAGAATATCTGAGTTCCAATGTGGTGGAGTTCTTGGTAAGTCACCAATCTAGATTTAAAGCCAGTTCCTTGGCTTTTAGGTATTTTTTAAGGAAATCCAGCCAGAAACTACATACGGTACCTGCGTACACCTGCCCTTTATCGATTGTTACCTCACCCCCTCTTGTTAGAAAGCCTGGAAGAAAATTTAGGCAATGGTGTATTCCTGTCAGTTTTTCCCATTCCCAAGAGGTGGGAGTTTATCATTTTTCAAAAGAGTGATGTACCTAGTACTCTTTTGCTATCTGTGTCGATTTGAATAGTGCAACAGGAAAATAGTTCCTCTCGTCACTCTTATTTTGCGCAGAGCAGAACCGAGTCACCGTCAAAACCCGAAGTCATTAGTTACTTAGTAACCAAAGGGTGCAAATTCGGATAGCAGTGGAAAGGGTGCGAAACTTGGATTTAAAACTTTTCGGTTCGAAAACAATTAGCAAATCGCAACAAGGCATGTCAGCCACATCCTGAGTGGTTAATATAATTTCGCGCAGATGAGGTTCAACCCTTATAAACCTGGTACTACTGCTGTGGGTACTCAAGTGTCACTGTTGATGATTGATAATAAGTACCGTGTCTTGCAGTGTCGAGATGGTACGTAGCGACGGCGGCGCACTGCGTGTCGCGCGCGCGTCCAAGGGACATCGCCGTGTGGCTCGGCGCTTTAGACACCTCGGCCGGCGCTGATACTGCTAGGAAGCTTGGGTTTGTACATCATTCATAATGCCTCAGAGTAATATTGATACCTATACTACGTGCAAATAATGCATATGGACCCAGATCCGACCGTTTTGTGCACCTATTTGTTTGGTGAACGAAATGTGGTTTATGTGAAAGTTTATACAGTGGTTTATACAACGCCACCCGGTTGCCTAGCAAAATCTTGCCGCAAGTACCTTTACCACCCCCCCTTGCGGGGACTCCCGTATTGCCACCCGCGCCGCCCCTGAACATGTCGCTGCTTATAAACGAAAGGGCCACAAGTCAAAAAATCTGTTTTTACAGGAGAGTCAATCAAAAATTTCATCTTCATTTTTCATCTCTTTTTTAGTACTTTTTCTCTTTAATGCCTAAGTATGATATATGCTTAGGTGCGTATTTTGAATCTCTACCTCTCTTCTATTGCCACTTTGTTATAACTGTCACACAGCGATGACTAAGGACACAAAAGTCCCTTTCGCACATAAAATTTTGCCCATATATCAATGAATATTTTGATAAAACGACACAAGTGGTCAAAATAAAAACGTTTTTTGTAAACAATCTACTTACTTTTTTTAAATGTATAGTAAATCTTACAATTACAATGAATTGGTTTCAAACCGCATTAAATGGCACATAAAAACTTTAAAATATATCAAAAACTATACTTCTAATGAGAAAAAAAGGTGTTGAACCACTATAGAAGTAAGTAATTTGCAAAATTAAAGGCTTCTAAAATCTCAAAAAGTATTTCAATGGATATATTTTACTTTTCTTGAAGATCGATGGATAGATCTAGGCTTTTTCCCATGACTCTTCGGGCAGTAGGTCGACGCAATCCTGTTCTGCTGACATGCCGGTCCTGACCCATTTCTTTAATTAGTTTTGTTTGCGGACATTAGTTTTCTCCTCTATAGTATTCGTATGTGTTGTGGTGCAGCCCATAGACCTCAATTAGACACCCTTTGAAAGACAGTATCTCCAATTTGAGTGTCCAGTGGGTCGCCCGTCGTCCCATGTATCTCTAAATTTTGGTACGTAGTGGAAGTTGACCCAGGAGAGCTTCAAGCCAGCTTCTAGCGAGAGTTTATACAAGATCGGGAAGTGGCTGCATCTATTCTTCAAGTATACTTTCCAACGCGGTGGCAGAGTCAAAAAATGACGTCAGAAAGTTATTTTTATTATATTTTTTTAGTAAAAAATTTTGAGTATTTTTTTGTGTCATTTTTCAGAGGCCAAACCCCACTTTTGGACACTGAACCGGCAAAGTTTGTTTCTTAAATGTTGATCCAAGTTCTAAGCTACTACTATGGCTATAGTATCATCAAAGTCCGTTTAGAAGTTGTTACTCAAAAAATAAAACTATCTATATTACTCGTATCCTACGTGTCTTTTATATCCCCAGTAGCTTCTATTTAGAATATGATCTATTTTAGAGAAATACCAAGTTTACCTACAATTTTACGACAATGACTGTACCTATAGATTAGATATAGACTACTGATTCATAAACTTGACGCGATGGCAAATAAAATTCTGCGTTATGTCTTTAAAAATACCAACGTACGCACAGAAATTTAATGAGAAAACGGACGTTTCACAAAATAAACCACTTTAGTTTAAAATAATTATGTAATTTTAAGGTCTTTTTAATTGCGAAACGGACACAATCACTAATATGGCACCTTTGCATAAAACAAGGATATTTAACTAATTTATAATTTTTATGCGAAACAGACGTAATCCCAAATGTGGCCCTTTCGTTTATAAAATTTAACTAAAAAAGGGGAAATTTTTTGCGATGTGGCTGTTTAGCACATAAGTTACGTGAGATTATACCGACCAGCAGGTCGCAACTCGAAATATGGCCGTTTTGCTCAGAACTTAACCCACCAAACGCAAAAATGCTAAAAGGGCGTTTGCGTAATTTTTGGATTTAGAGTCCAAAATCGATGGGTGTCTTTGATAAATATGAAAATATAGGTTGATTTGGCACCATTTTTTAAATAAAAACGATTTTGGAAAATTTTGATTTGTGGCCCTTTCGTTTTGAAGCAGCGATGTATGCGCACGGGATAGAACAACGGCTGCAAAAGCCAACATTCTCTTTCGAGCTCTCTCTAATTGCGAGTATATTATCACACTATGTCGTATATTCTTAAACTTTGCATGAGACTTGTGTTTTTATTACGATAAAATCAAGCTGTAGATCTTTAGCGCCGCCCCCCCAAATGAGTTTTTTCTGTATCGAGTGTTATTAGATTTTATATGAAGTAAACCGCTACTTTCTTGTTCCTCATGATTTTACGGTTTTATAATAGTTAAGATTTACTTTACAGAGTCGTCCAAAAAATCCTTCACCCTCTCTTCCAATTCCGCATGACGCAACCAGATCGTTACGACATAGCCCTCCTGAAGCTATCCCGTCCGATCACGTACATGAGCCACATACTGCCCATATGCCTCCCGGACTACGACCTCGAGTTGAGAGGCAAGTCTGGAGTCATCGCTGGCTGGGGGAAGACTGACGCGAGCAATGGACATACGGGGACCAATAGACTTAGGTCGGCGGTTGTGCCTATCTTGAGTAAGTTGCGGTTTTGGTTATATAGTTTTCATTTCATTATAAGACAGCTCCCAACCATAAGCAGTCAGCCTAAAAAAGTCCCATCGCAGGGCAATGCATACCCTCAGGGAGGGTGTTTCGGCGTTAGTCCACCACGCGTGCCCAATGTGGATTGGTAGACTTCACATACGCATGGGTCATGCATGTTGACCGTGATGGTTTTGAACCCTGATCCTCATGATTAGGTGTCCATAATTTCTCCCTAAGCAACGCGCCACCAACGCAATGATGCCAGATAGCGATTATGGTTGCGTCGATGGTGCGGAAAGGTATGGAAACTCAATCTTGAGTTACGTAGCAACTTATTATTAATCTGTGCTTGAGGTCCGGGTTCGAATCCGCATGGGAGACATGCCATGTACAAATGAGTTGCATAGCTATCCCGTCCGATCACCTACATGAGCCTACTATGCCTCCCGGACTACGACCTCGAGTTGAGAGGCAAGTCTGGAGTCATCGCTGGCTGGCGAAAGACTGACGCGAGCAATGGACATACTGGGACCAATAGACTTAGGTCGGCTGTTGTGCTTATTTTGAGTAAGTTTCGGTTTTTTGTTTCATTTGAGTAGACAACTCGCCAGCTTAATCATCATCATCGGTGGCGCGTTGTGTTTCTAACGTATATGCACGTAATACCGACTGCTCTGGAAAAGAAAAACATCGCGAGGAAACCTGCATACACTAAAGAAGAAATTCTGATGCAGTCTTTCAATCCGCATTGTGCACGCGTGGTGGACAACGCCCATACACCCTCCTGAGGGCAGGCCTAGCAGTGTCCTGCAGTGGAATGTATAGGCTGATGATGGGCTTTTCGGTGAAGGAAATCATAAGGAAACCTATATTGTAGTTAGTTTCAATTTCAATCATATCACGGCCATTTAGCGGACTTTATAGCGATGCCCATGCGGTTTGGGCGTCCATCGATGAGTGGACACTGATTTAAATCTCAAATAAATCGAAAGAATATTGATCTGGATTGTACCTATATTGTATTGTATTCAACAGGCACTGAACAATGTATAAACTGGCATCAGAGCAAGCAGATATCTGTGGAGATACACTCGGAGATGATCTGCGCTGGACACTCAGATGGTCACCAGGATGCTTGCTTAGGTATGATTCAATCTCAATAAGCCTCCTTATCCTGATCTTTGTGTTGTGAGAAATGTAGTTTGGTCTATAAAATGTCCCGCAGATCAGTGTGCCTGTCGGCAAAGGCCTCCTCCAACATTTTCCATTGTAGTGATTACTTGTTCAGTGTTGTGCCCTATCCCTGGCAACTCTCCTCCAGTTTGCACCTGCTGTGAGTTTTAATTCGTCTTCCCATCTCTTGCTAGGTCTTCCTCTGTTTCGTTTGCCGTCCCTGGGGTACCACTCTGTAACAATTTTGCTCCACTTATCTTGTGTACTTCTAAGCATGTGCCCCGTCCATCTCCACTTTTGTTGGTCTATTTTTGAGAGCACATCGGTAAGTTTAGTTTTCGCTCTTATCTGGATATTTAGCACTCTGTCTTGTTTCTTGATGCCTGTCATGCTCCTTTCCATCGATCTTTGACAATACTCTAGCATATCTCGATGTTGTTTAGTGAGAGACCATGTTTCGCACCCATAAGTGATGCAAGGGAGTATACATGTATTGAATACCCTACGTTTTATGCCGATACTTAGGTCGATTGATTTCATGACCTCTTTCAGCGACCAGTATCTTTTCCATCCATTAGCTATTCGCCTCTTGATTTCCTTGGTGGTTTGGTCTTCGCATGAGATGATCTGGCCCAACTATGTGTACTCTTCCACATACTCAAGTGGTTGGTTGTTGTTGATAGTGATTTCGATAATTTCAGAGTTTGGAGTTCATTAACGAACTCCGAAAAAACAAAACTTAGGTATGATTATTGATTTATCATTCTATCATAGTCTACTGCAGAACATAGACCTCTTCTGCACGCCAGGAAGCGCTATCATCTACGTCCTTCATCCAGTCGCTCGCTAAATGTCTCAAGTCGTCGGTCCAGCTTATTATTATCTGTGTTCCAGCGCTGGAGCGTCTCACATTACACCTGACAGTTCCTAGACTCCATTCTAAAAACGTTAACACACGGCCGAATTTCAATATCAAAAAACGTCATATTATAGTCTTGCCTTCTTTGATAATAAGCATATCCAATTTAAACGTATAGTAACAATATGCTACAAAAACCAAAAACTAACTAGATGTTTCACATTAAAAAAGCAGTGATTAACCAGCCTGCCGTTTAGGAGTTGGTTCGATCCCCATCCAGGCCGAAGTCGTACCAATAATGAGTAAGATTTGTACCACTGCTTTTTCGGTGAAGGAAAACATCACGAAGAAACCTGCATCAACTAATAATCTGTACCTGCTTCTTTAAATTTCGAGGTATGGTCTCACTGCCCAAATGTCTATTACAAGTGGCAACGAGCTCACTACCGGGTACTACTAGTGAAGCGTGGATGTTCTGAGTTTCAGAATATCTCTACCTTCTCGCGGAAGTCGTGAGCATATGCTTATGCTTATTCTTCTTGCAGGAGACTCCGGCGGACCCCTAATAGTACTCGACTCAGGCCGGTTCTTCTTAGTGGGCATCACATCAGCAGGGTTCGGCTGCGGCGTGGACCACCAGCCAGGCATCTACCACAACGTGAAGCTCACCGCCTCGTGGATACACTCTGTCATCAACAACCACTACACCGACTACTATACTTGATTATGTGACACGATAGTACTCGTTTCAGGCCGGTTCATGAAGCTGGAAATAGGTATTGTCTATACCCGCACTCGTAGCATGCTACACGTGATACGGCTGTATCACGTCTTTTATCTCGTTTGTTCACGCGTAAATAGAAAGAGAGCCAAGTTGTGATAGCGCTGTATCACGCACGGTATCATGCTACCTATGAGTTAAGACTGCCTTAAAAGATTGGAGGTTGGTAATGGTCGTCTTTCTTTCATAAACCGTCATTTCCGACGTTAACTTTGTCCCTTTCTAGTCCAACGACAATAATAGATAGAAAGGGACAAACGTAAAGTCGGAAACATCGACTACGGACAACTTACGAAAGAATGACGCGCATTACAGACTGCCATGGTAAATTTTCGTGCTTCAATGGTTGTAAGGAGGATTGGCATCCATTGGTTCTAAATCCTTGGGCCGGTTCTACCTGTTGGCATCACGTCAGCAGGGTTCGGCTGCGAGGTGGACCACCAGCCCGGCATCTACCACAACGTGAAGCTCACCACCTCGTGGATACACTCCGTCATCAACAACCACTACAACGACTACTATACTTGATTATGTGACGTTTGTGTCTATAGGGTCTCTTATATGCTAGTTTCTTAAGTGGATGATCAGACCATCAGATCAGATGATCAGACAGCTGTTTCGATTTTGATGTTTGGTCCCATCGACAAATTTATTCAGTTTGATGGGCGGATCATTCTCTTATAGTTTCAGCTAAATTTTCTGGACAGTAAATACTACACTTGATTATGTGACGTTTGTGTCTATAGGGTCTCTTATATGCTAGTTTCTTAAGTGGATGTTCAGACCATCAGATCAGATGATCAGACAGCTGTTTCGATTTTGATGTTTGGTCCCATCGACAAAATTCAGTTTGATGGGCGGATCATCCTCTTACAGTTTCAGCAAAATTTTCTGGACATTAAATTAAATTCTCTTATTAGCTGGAGTTTAATAGTGTTGCAACTCGAGTCCTAAAGCTATCTTTAGGACGCTCGATAGTAGTCCTTGACTAACGATAGTCGACCTACCTATGTGTCTAGTTTAGAATTGAAATCGCGAAAAAAAAATGCAGCTGTTCCATACAAAACTGCAATCCTACTCGAACGTCCTTACAAACATTTTGGTCGAGTAGGATTTTAGTTTTGTATGGAACAGTTGTTTTTTTTTAACGATTCCGATGTTTCTCTCATAGAGAAGGTTGTTCAGTTTTATGACCTGATCATCGCCTTAAAAAACCGTCAGAAACGTTAAGTACCCATATTAAAGCCTGCGTGATATTTTGAGGGAATGTTGTAAAATTTTCCTTCAAATAACATTTCGAGCTGTCAGTTATAAATTTAATTTATCCAGTATCCAGCTAATGAAAGCACTTTAGATGCCGTTAGCCCATAGAAAATATTGTGTCCACAACAATCAGTAAAAAAAATTGACCTTGCCATTTTCTCGCATTTTCTTAACTTTACGAATTTGATCTCCTGTTATTTGGTTTTGTTATTATTTTATTAACTTATTTATTGTGCAATTGTTTTGTAATAAATTATTCTAGTAAACAAATCGGTTGTTTTATTTTTGTAACAGAAAAAAACAGTTTCAACCCTTTTACAAGGCAAGGAGATATGCAGAGCGGTTTTTTTACCTTTACAGTTTTTTTCTCCCCTCCGGACGGAAAGCGTCCATTTTCGTCCCGCTGCGCTAAACGAAGTTGCCGCTTTCTACCTCCGTCGAGGAGAAAAATAGTATACCTACTAACCTCGGGCAGTAGGTAAATGAGATAAAAAAAGCTCTGTTGGAGTGGAGCATGCCCCGGATAGGCAGGTCGTGGGTTCGAATCCCACTCGCCGCCCGACTTTTTCAATCTTTAATTTGAGTCAATAAGAAAGCCTCAGATCACATTTTTTACATTACATAATATCTGAGAACTTTCTTACTTTCCTGCCCTCGGTGTGTAATCTACAATACAATACTGGTACAATACTGGTTTCATAGGTACCAAATACAGGATAAAGACCGCATATGCCGAAAAACGGATGGGTCCGACGAAACAATTGATCCCACAACATCCATAGCACTAAAAGAACGTTTAGATTTTTAAAGTATTTATTAGACGATAGATTACATATAGTAATAGCAACATGGCAGGGTTCAGAACGAGGTAACATCACAGGTTGTTGGCGTTGTTTTCGGCGGCCCGCCTGGCTTGCTTCAGTTTGGCTCGGCGGTGGCTCCGCTTCTTGTTCAGCGGCACGCTGCCGAGCAGCTGGCCGGACCGCAGCATGGCTTGCAGTTTAGCTGATGTACTCTGCGTTTAAAAATGCGAAAATCAGTTGAAACCGACAAAACTATGAAAGTGCGTTGTATCGAAGCTGACATAGTATAGCTGGACCAGAAGTTCGATTTTTGAATGTCATTCGTGAGTTTGAACGGTTTTTAAATCTCATACAAAAGCCTTCTCATGCATCTTTCTGTTGCTGATTTGACTTTCAAAAATCGCACTCCTGAAGTACTATTTTTGAAAGTCTAATCAGCAGTAGACAGATGCGTATCTCCATAGTAATTTTGACTTTTCCAACTGCTGAGCTCACCGAATGAGATTCAAAAATCGCACTCCAGGAGTGCAATTAACCAAGCACAAACATCGGTTCAAATATCGGCGAGCCCTCAATTCGGTATGCGTTGTGTCAAACTTAATATGACATCTTCCACGATCTGAAGGATGCAAGAAGGATGTTACCTAAGAGAACTTGCACTCCTGAATCTGATGGCAAATAGGGAAATCAAATTTTAGAGTAAGAAACATTGTGGTAATTTGATTAGGGTCCTTTACACATTGCGAATTTTGCAGCGTAGAAGTGCAGCAAAAAGCATCGATTGACTCGCGATGCAGCATAGATGCAAAGGCGATACAGCCACAATGCAAAACTTTTATTTAACTTTTTTTTTTAACTTATTTAACACTTTATACACACAATAATACAGAAAACTTTCGTAATGATCAGTTATTCGTCGACAGCCTGTGCCACAATACACACGCGCGTGTTCATCGATACAAACATGTGTGTGTATCGCTACAATCATGCTCGCTGGTGGTAGCAAGCAGGTTCACTACAAACTGTGCTATCGGGCCGTCGAAGAATGGTTTATGGATATGATTGGCAACATCTTAGGTGAGCACACACGTTTTTAGGCACTTGCAATATTTTTGCAATTTCATCCCAACGGAACAATCTTGAGCTTTTTGTTGATAACTGCTCCTTTCTGATCATTTGTCTGGAAACACCGCCTACCATTCTTCGTTCACCGTTTCCTCTACCCTAAGGTTGTCTGGAAGAAGTCGCTTCTTAGCGATAAGACCGCCTTATTTTGTGCCTTCTGTTTTATTTTTCTCTGTATTTTACTGTTTATATTTTGGTGTAAAATAAAGAATATTTGATTGATTGAGCCACGAGATTTAAAACGCTTGAGGTTCAATTTTAATAAAATAATACTAAAATTAGAATTCTTATAAAATATTTTGGTAATCACATGACAGCGAAAGTCAATTATACATCGTCGTTCGAAAACTATATGCTTTCAGCAAGCTTTCAGCAAGGAAGTACTTAAAGCCCGACCACAAATACAAAAAACCTCGCCATGTTGCGGAAAATCATTGGAACAAATTTTTGTACTTGGAACACAAACATTAAAGGTGACAGTCGATTGCAGCGCCCCCAAACCAGGTTTTTTATATTCCTGGTCAGGCTTTACTAATACATATCACTACGTCACTTCCGTTCGCCCGAACACTTTTCGTCACGCATTCACCGATTATAAGTGTTCTTTGGCATTCACCAGCTTTCTCCCCAAGTCAAGCGTGCGTAAGCCATCTATTCCAAGATCTTTTTGATCCACCCTGGTACATACTTAGATCAAAATAAAATTAATGGATAGGCCTAAAGCGCGGTAAGTTGAAGCAAACTACTGGTGCTCTTGGTCCATACAAACTAGCGCCATTATCTGTCAAATCTAGGGCACTTGCATACAAATTTGAAGTAAACCTTTCATTTGTTTAGCCTCAATTTTCTGGTTGGAAAAGTTCGCCTAAGGCCTATCCATTAATTTTATTTTGATCTAAGAGGTACATAAGACTCACCTTAGCGCTTGCTTTGGTGATCTTGCCGTTCTTCTGCGTAGTGTATAACACGTTTATCCTCTTGCTGCCAAACATAGAGTGGTGCTTAGAAAGAGCCAGCTGAAAATTTATAAAAATAAAGTCTAAACAATCTGCAGGCCCTTAAATACGTTCATTACGGCCAGGACATGGATGGGTGACCGTTGCTTTTTATCTATAAATTGTGATTGTTATTTTATTATTTGTTTGGATTGCGGATTATAATAGTCAAAGCTTGTTTCTTTCCGTGGTTGTTTAATGAGGCGATTAAGGGATACAATTTAATTGCAAATTGAAACGAATAACACTCGAATCGCAAAAAAAACCAGCTTTCTCATAAATTTGGGTAGAAGACCAGATTCATAGATTGCAGTAAAGTTTTCTAATGATAAACAATCTTTGTAGTGATTTCCATGTTGTATCTGTTTTGAAAGTGAACAAAGCCGTGATAGCGCTTTATCACGCAGCCATTATAGACATGCTGTTCTATGATCGATGCAATGAGTTTCATTTCTCTAAGTTGTACTATCGTTGTACTGTCATCTGCATTTGACCCACCAATGACTTCAAGTTTGACATGCCTCATCCACATTGGTATGTAACGAATTTCATACACTTTAACTGCTGACGACCTACCAGGTAGGTCAGCGACATATGGGCCGCAGTGCTCATGACTCACACCTTGAGTCAGAATCGTATAGCATTCCACAGTGTTAGCACTGCGCGAATGTCATTGTTTTGAGCTTAGCAGCGAAAGTGTTAAGTGGTACACCCATGGATTTAAATCATAAGGATGTCACTCCTCCTTACAAGCATTGAAACAAGAAAATTGGCAATAGCGTCGTCAAAATTTCCAATTTTAGGCGTATCCCTTTCTATCCAATGACGTAGTTACGAAAATGAGGAGTATTATCATGTTCCACCGCTTGTTAGGCAGTCTGTACTCCATTGTAGGTACCTATTTCAAACTTCTTGGGTACACCCTACATTAGAATATATGTGTGAGGGGGTGAGGGGGATAAATCCCACCTATCTCTCCCAAAGATACGTGCTTGTATTTAGTGGTTTCCATTCTGTGCATGTGCCCTGCAGTGGAACGAGTATAGGCTGTCGATGATTCTTCGTGCTTACCTCGTAAGTAGGTTCATTCTCAAGCTCTACGTATGCTATGGCACTCTTCTTGCCATCAGCGAGGTGTGGTATCCTGACATCTTTTATACACTCCTTGAATTCTGAGAAATGGGTCAATATCTGAAATGATAGAATTGTATTACAAACTGTTTCAGTGAGATGCGTGAGGCGCGGAGAGCTATGGAAACTCAATCTTGAGGTCCAGGAAGGCGGCTTCCTCCTGAAGTATTACTAGGGCGTTTTGTTACGCCTGTATAGTCTGTGATGATGATGATGATAATATGTATGTGGAACAAGTATTTGGGAGTTTTTTATCTGAATCTGCTAAGATTAGAGCATTGTTCAAGGGCGCAGTTATAGAAGCTCGCACAGGGCGCATAATAGGCTATTTACGCACATTGGAGTTAGTACAAAATGGTGGAGCCTCATGGCAAGCCAAATAGTGCCCGACCGACACGACCGTCAGCAAACCGACTTGCCAAGCTCAGAAATTAACTAACCTTGTCTTTATTGATATCCAACGGTAAGTTGCCAACGAACACTACATATCTTTTCGGTCCTTTCACTTTGTTCACTTGCTCTTTTTCGTCCTTCTCCTTCGGTATCTTCTCTTTCAATTCGTCACCGGATTTCTTCTTCTTTTTCTTCTTTTTGTCATCACTAACTTTCTCAGTGACGGAAGTTTTTTCAGCGTCAATAGCAGTTCTAAGCATGTTGTATAGAATTCGGATTTTTCTTAAATCCGTGTCGGTTAGGTTTTCTGTACTTTTGAGTATGGATTGTATTTTGTTGTGTATCACATCGGGAAGTAGAACTGAGGTTGTACCTTTTAGAAGGTCCTTTAAGACTTGACGGATTCTACCTATAATATAAAAAACATTATTTTGACGAAAAACATCGTGAGGAAACCTGCATGCTTCAATTTCGAGGCGTGTATTGTACCCACTGTCCATTATAAGTGGCGACGGGCTCACCCCCAGTCACACTGGACAGAGTTTCGGTACTACTGGTGAAACGTGGATGTTCTGAGGTTTCAGAATATCTCTGACTACCCCATCGGGGAATATAGTCGTGAGCATATGCTATGCTATGTACCAATGAGTTTTTCTAACTTATGTAAGTAGGTAATACCGACTGCTCTCAAACGGTGAAGGAAAACATCGTGAGGAAATCTGCATACACTGAAGAAGAAATTCCGATGCATATGTTTACATTTACTAACAACATAGAACAACATGGACATTGTCTGAAATAAATCGATTTTATTTTTATTTAATTTTTTATATTCTATTCTATTCTATTATATTTTTAAAATATGGCTGCCATCTTTGGTTTATGATGATTTTGCCAATGTCGAGTTTTTATAGCAAAAGTGCTTGACGTTGTACGGTTATATTGATATTTTGGTGACTTCAAGGGTTGTTCTTATAAAAGAACAATATCCTGAACCACCACTGGAGTTCCACTGTAGGCCGGGGATGTGACAACCGACGCGCACGTGACCACCCAATAGCAGACCCACAAAGCAACTCCAATTTTTTATATATTTATATGCGAAGTGTACCTATCCGCATTGGGCACGCGTGGTGGACTAACGCCCATAAACCTCCCCTCCTGGGTAGACCTGTGCCCTGTAGTGGGACGGATATAGGCTGTGACTAAAATATTATACAACATGTCAATATTAAGGGGGGTCTTCATACAAGAAACTGTTTTTTTTTATGTTTATTGTTCTTGCTCATTTGTGTGATTTGATTATAGAGCAAACGCTATAACAACAAATAACCTATAGTCCTGGAGAAAACAGAACTTCTTTGTAGGTAAAATACAGGGTCCAACTTAATATGCTGACACTTTTTTAAGGGGATGATCAGACCATCAAACTGAACAACTTTCTCTATGGGGCCACAATCGAAATCGCGAAAAAAAAATCATCCGTCCCATACATTTGGCTCGAGTAGGTTTGCAGTTTTGTATGGAGCAGTGGATTTTTTTTTCTCGATTTCGATGTTGGTGCCATAGAGAAAGTTGTTCAGTTTGATGGTCTGATCATCCTCTTAAAAAAGTGTCAGCATATTAAGAAGGACCCTATATGTTGTGTGGTGGTACGGAACCCGCGGTTCGCGAGTAGACCGACTCGCACTTGACCGTTTTTTTTTTTTTTTTTTCATTTTCGTCAATTTGCCGACCCTAAAAACGAAAAGTTGTGTATTTAAGTATTACATACCTTTCTGGTTATTAGTCATGGTGACTCCAAGAAACTTGTTTTTCAATTCTTCATTGTTCAGAATTGGAAATTTTTCGGCGTCCTCTTTTGACGGCTTATTTGATACTGCTAATGGTACTGAAAGCTTATTCGTTACTGCCGATTGTTTTTCTTGCTGGCTGGTCAAATTTGAAACCTACAAATAAATTATTATTATACAGGGTGTAAGGAAAAGTATCATAATTATTAAACCACATACTCTAACACAAGCGCTCGTTGGCGTAGTGGAGCTTCGGTATTGGAAACGATCACCGAAGTTAAGCAACGTCAGGTCCGGTCAGTCTTTGGGTGGGTGACCGTTTAGTGGTATTTCATCTCGAGCGTTTCCGTGCTTCGGAAGGCACGCTAAGCAGTTGGTCTCGGATAGTTCCGTCAGATGGCGTTGTAACTGTTCGTTAAGCCAGGTCAGAGGCCTATTAGCGGCTTGAAAATTCTCTGACAGCAAGGTAACCACTAACTTGCCTCCACCAACACGCACTGGGCCCGCGTGGTGGAGTATGGCCCACTCCCTCTCACCCTTATTCGTGAGAGGAGGCCTTTGCCCTGCAGTGGGATTCTACAGGCTATAACTTACTTACTTACTCTACCTTTCAAACTGAAAACTTTTAGTATTGGAGCAAACCGATCAGACCAAAAAAAATATGATGTTTCATTCTCATACTAAACTCCAATACCTACTCGACTAAAATGTATGAGACAGCTGATTTTGTTCTGACAGGTTTGCTGCCATTGTAAAAGTTGTTCAGTTTGATGGGTAGAGTATGTGGTTAAAAGGTTAATGATACTTTTCCTACCTGTATAGTATTTCAAATTCAAATATTGCTAATATAGTAAAAGTTATTCAGATTTTTTTTTTTTTTTTTTTAATAAATAAATATCTTGGACATTGTCACACAAATTATCTAGTCACATTTAAAGTTCCAGAATCTAGCCTGGACTTGTATTATGATAACTAGACAATGATATAGAATACATATTATTATATAGATACAAACATCCATGACTCGGGTACAAATATTCATATTAATCATACAAATATTTGTCCCTTACGGGATTCGAACCCGCGACCCTCGGCACAGCAGGCAGGTTCACTACAGACTGTGCTGTCGGGCCGTCTTGATTGATCTAAAGCACCTGGCTCTGGCTTCAAAATGACCCCGTTTGAAAATAGAATAAATAGGAATATTTTTCTAAACATAAATAGCTACCTACCTTATTTTTAACTTTGCTTTTCTTTACCAATCTGTCATCGGTGTTCTTCAAAACCAGATCTTCAGGTATGACCTTCAAAGATGTAATATCATCATACTTGACATCTAGAACCATGGATTCCTGACTCACTTCGTCTGCAGACCTTTTCCTTCGTTTCTTCCGGCCCTCGTGTATCTCGTTCAGTTTGTTCTCTACTTCACTCATGTGCGTTTTAAATATGTTTTCTTTTGCCATTACTTTGGTTAGTTTTTCTTCACGTTTACGTTTCCTTGATAAGTCTATGGATTTTTCTATTCTGTAATAGAAAAATTAATGTTGCATTGTTTTTGCACCATTTCTTAAGGACTACTAGGATAGTCTGCCGCAAGCCAGATGATTTATGGGCCAATGTGACAACCAACTGGTCTCAAAGAAACAAAATCAACGTTAAGGCAGACCTAGAAGAAGGTGGTGGGACGAAATCGATGGCTTCTTGAAGACATGGCCTAGCGAAGCGCAAAACCGGGATGCATGGAGAGAATGGAGGGAGGCCTTTGCCCAACAATGGGACAGCGATGGCTGATATAATAATAATATTAGGATAGTTATGTTGCTGTAGTGGTTAATGGTACAGGTAGGTAGATACCGTCTTGATAGTACACATGGAACGTCTGGAATCGGTACCCGGCTGGAACTTTTGGAATTGGTACCCATCTGGAACCGGTACCCATCTGGAACCGGTACCCACCTGGAACTGGTACCCATCTGGAACCGGTACCCATCTAGAACCGGTACCCTTCTGGAACCGGTACCCATCTGGAACCGGTACCCATCTGGAACCGGTACCCGTTTGGAACCAGTACCCATCTGGAACTGATAACTGGTGGCAAGCAGGTATCTAGACTTTGGGTTCATGGAGGACATACATTTTTAGCTGAGCTGTAATCACTGTTCCCTACAAATATTTGGATTTCGGGTGGATATCTCCCACCTGTCCTGCCACCCGCTGGATACGTGCCTTGTGGTGGCATAAGCAGCCGACTAAGAAGAAGAAATTAACTTACTCCATCGGCACAACATCCGTTGGTTTACAGCCATCAGACATTGCAACCGGCTGTGGTACGATTGATTCATTTTTAATATTCGTTTTCTTGGTAGCTTTTATTGACTGCTTCATTCTGTAACAAGAGAGTATGTTAATGAACAATTTTTATTTATTGTACGAATTGATTCTATTGCACTCTAAGTTTATTATTTTTATTATTTTTGGCTGGGCTATGGGCAAGTAAGATTTGTTATGTAACAATGTGAGCATCGTTGGTGTATTGTGTTTGCCCCAAACTCACCCATATTTTACGCATACTGCCGAACTTTTGTACTTTCTTTTCATTCTCGGGTAATGCTGGTTTTCTCACATGTTTTCCTTCACCGCGGAGCTAGTGATAATGGTCAATACAACCGTACATAAACTCTGTAGAACTTAGTGGCACAGGCCAGGAATCGAACCGTCGCCTCGTAATTGAGTAGCTAGCTCTCTTCTTTAAATCCATATATGGGTTATCAACACTCTAAAAAAAACACGCATTACTTAAAACCAGGGTTTGAAAGGATAATTATCATAGACAGTGGGTAGAATACATGCCTCGAAATTGAAGCAAGCAGGTTTCAATTTGAATTGAGTGCTAAAAATAATACTTAGCTAGCATAACATATGCTCACGACTATATTCCCCGAGGGGGGGTTTCTCCAGTTGTACCGAAACTCTGTCCAGTGTGACGGAGAGTGAGTCCGTCACCACTTATAATGGACAGTGGGTACAATACATGCCTCGAAATTGAAGCATGCAGGTTTCCTCACGATGTCTTCCTTCACCGAAAAGCCAGTGGTGCTACAAATCGTACATAAATTCCTAAATACTCATTGGTACGAAGTCGGCCTGGACAGGGATCGAACCATCGCCTCCTGCCCGGCAGGCAAGGTTACTCGCCACTAAACCAACACATTACGATACAGAAATAAAGACTGTATCTGTATTTTTTTCAAGCATGAAGAGATTTAAGGTTAGGTTTTTTTAGGTTATAATCTTAAAAAAAATCGTAAAAATTGTAATTTAGTCGAAGTCGCTGTTGATGTTTTAAAAAAGCAAAAAACTATTTATCACTGTGTCAATATTGATCAAAATATAAAGCAAATTGAGTGCAATAACTCCATTTAAATTTGACACCTAAATTATTTGTATGGTAAAAATTGTGTTCTAATAAAAAACGTACCTAAACGTATGAACAGATCCTCCTGATAATCCTGACAACTTGTTTAAATATCCCTTATCATTTTTAATACTTTCTTCACATATATAATTTTAATAACTACCGATTTTGAAACAAATACAAAAAAATAGGTATCCAAAAATAAATAATAACAGTGTTGTAGATCTTGCCTTAGTTTTAGTTGCCTTACTCACAATGAGTTACTCAATGAGCTGGCTGATTCATATTCATATGTTTTCTCCCCTCCGGACGGAAAGCGTCTATTTTCGTCCCGCTGCGCTAAACGAATTTGCCGCTTTCCACATTCGTCGAGGAGAAAAATTGTATACTAACCTCGATTATTTTCTTTGAACAAATCA
Source organism: Agonopterix heracliana (assembly GCA_963693445.1). Classification (NCBI taxonomy): domain Eukaryota; kingdom Metazoa; phylum Arthropoda; class Insecta; order Lepidoptera; family Depressariidae; genus Agonopterix; species Agonopterix heracliana. The sequence goes on from OY856334.1 coordinate 4,531,866, forward strand.
CCTGAATCAGACTCAAATGAGTCAATCTGTCGAAAAATCTTCTCATCTCTATAACAAAACACGTGTGTTTGACAGTAGAAGTCTGTCAGTAGATTTTTTTTTTAAATAAAATATCCTTTCAGAAAGACAATGGGAAGCAGCCTTTACAGCCGTTATCTTTACCGAGACTTGCTAAAACACTTATCTTAACTTATCTTATCTTATTTCAAATAAACAAATTTATTATTATTATTATTATAAATATTTGTTGAAAATAAAGTGGTTTGAAACATTTTTAGCGCGATTTGAATCTTACTGGAGATATCGTTTAAAATTAAGTACCTACAGATAGGTAGTTAATACTAGGTAAGCCACGCTGCTACATAATTGTTTTTGTACATAATACATGTTATTTGTGTTTTTTTCTTATAAAACGTTGAATTGATTTCTCCAACTCATGCAGAAATCGAGGCGATTCGAGGCAAATAACACTTTCGCTGCTAAGCTCAAAATCATGATCCTCGCGCAGTGCTAAAACTGACGCCCCACGTAGGTCGTGCGCACAGTCGTAACGTAAAATGACCAAAGCGGCTCACCTCGTGGGACGGCCCGCACAGGCGTAAGGTTTGGGTGACTCACGCTGTAGGTCATGAGCACAGGCGAAGCTTGGCCCCCCTCGTAGGTCGTGCGCACAGTCGTAACGGTTAAATGATAAACTTGCTCGTCTCGTAGGTCACCCACGCAGGCGTAAGGTCGTCGGTGACTCGCGCGGTAAGTCATAAGCACAGCCGAAATGCAATATAACTGACTCGTTACGTGGGTTCTTTAGCACTGTGGCCCATTTGTCGCCGACCTAAGCCGTAGGTCGTCAGCAGTGAAAGTGATTCGTTTTAGTTTTTTTTTATTAGTTACTTATGTGGAAACTAAACATTTCAATTATCCATATCAGTTGGATAGGTAAATAAATGTAACTTTAATAAAACGTTAATTTCAACAACTTCTAGTAACTTTAGACCTATGGTACCTATTCATAAAATTTTTGGTTTGTATAGTGATATACAATCGATATAGGGTACTTAAACTATACAATGATTGGCACCTTAAGGCTTAGCCAGACTTAACTTACTTATAACTAATTCAATTTTATGTTTAGACATAATTAACCAATTTCTAATTATCGATTGGGGTATAGGTTATTAAATAAAAGAGTATTCTAGTATATATTATCAGAGCTTTAATAAAAAAATTGCGAATTAAAAAATACAGGGTCCTTCTTAATATGCTGACACTTTTTTAAGGGGATGATCAGACCATCAAACTGAACAACTTTCGCTATGGGACTAACATCGAAATCGCGAAAAAAAATCTGCTGTCCCATACATAAAAGTGTCAGCATATTAAGTTGGACCCTATATATACCCGAATGTATAGTCATTGGCACTTTAGGTACAAACATTGGCACTATGTATCAGTCATTGGCACTAAACACAAATATCTTTTATTTTTACAATTTTGTACAAATCAATGAGTACAAACCAACAAAATTATAATTTAACTGAATACTACCCATGTCTCTATTTAGCTGCCTTAAAATTTTTGTAGATTTCTTTAATTATCTGGGTCTTGAAATTGTATCAAAAAATTAGATAGTTCATCTTCATTATTTTGTTACTTTCAAATATTTTTTTCATAGGTTTAGGAAGCACAACATTCTGTGGTGTTTTTTTTTCCCTGTAAAGTAGTTTTGGTTAATCATTTTTTTTAGAAAATAATGTTATAATTTTATTCACCTACCTTGCTATTAATTTCTGCCACTGCCAATCATTATACTCAGGTTCAGTGCCAATTACTGTAATTCGTGATGTAATCAGAGAAAGGTACAGGAATATCTAAACTTAGATACTGTAGCTGTACTTTATCTGATTTAATCTTAATATTTGAGGTAATTTTAGATATAAGGTTTGCAGAATCTTTAATCCCAGGAGTTTGTGTAGTCGCACTGATATCTTCATTACTGTCTTTTGTAAGTGGCTGATCAAAAGTAATCTTAATTTCTTCCTCCGTGCCGTCCGCCAACCTCCGTCTGCCTCCGTGGTCTAATGGTTAAGAGTATTGGGCTTTTGACATTGAGGTCGTGGGTTCGATTTTTTTTTTTTTTTTTTTTTATTTATTTAACTTTTAAAGAATGATTATGAGCTAGGATACACAATTTCTCTCCAAAACTCCGTACGGAGTTTAGTGGGAGATCCACAGTTGCTGCGTGACGTTAGGCATCACACACTAATTATTACAGTGCAATCAAGAGTAGGTACAGTTACAGAACTTAGTTTCATTTTTAACTACAGTATATTATTATCAGTGTATTATTTATTTGGGAGTTTAACAATATCAAAAACAATGAGTGAATGATTCCCACGGGGGATACCTAGTGACATGTGTCCTGTTTTTCCCCAGTTAGTACGGTACGACATTGCAGGCTGAATCACCCTATTGTCTGAAAAGAGAGATGATTCCGTGCTTCGGATGACACGTTAACCCGTTGGCCCCGGCTACTACCCGGCTACTACCTCTAGTAGTAGTAGTCGTTACATATAAACCACTTCAGAGGCCGTAAGGCAGTTTGAATAAACTCTGATACCAGGGCATGCCCACACGATAAGAAGAAGATTGGATTCACGTTGCAGGGTTTGCCCCGAACACTTGTCTTTCGCGTGGTGTTCGCGCGGTTCAACCTGTCACGAGGCTCCGCTATCCATCTCAGTTGTGTTCTTCCTCAAAAACAATCCTCGAGATTGGATAGATACTCCCTCAAACCACTTGACACTGGCGGAAATGCGGTAAAGTCCAATAATAAATAATTAAAAAAATTTTTTTTTGACATATTGTAGGCGTTTTAAAAATATTTAACGGTAATTCATCATCCCTTGACACCATGCCTTCAATTGCAACGATTGGCACTCAATACAATTACAGTGATTGGCACTGTATCTGAGTATAATGATTGGCAGTGCCAGAAATTGATAGCAAGGTAATAAAACAACATTCTAACATTGTTTTCTACAAAATGTTAACTTGCAAACCGTCTCTTGGTCTAATATTGAAGGCTAAATATTAGAATTGATCTTTAGTGATTGGCATAGGTGCCAATGAATTATAATTTAGTACAAAATTAAAACTATTGATTGGCACTCTATTAATTTAAGATTTTGTTCGAAAAATTGTCGTAAAACCCATTAAAATCTATTATTTGTCGTAAAACAAAGCAAAATAACACACTTAATATCTTATGTTTATATATTTACACGTAAATAATTGGACGCAGTTCTGCAAAAAAGATCCAACCCACTATAGAGCGCATAGTGGGTTGGATCTTTTTTGCAGAACTGCGTCCAATTGTCGTTTAAACTTACCCCAAGAATATTATATATTCCATAATTTTTGACTTACCCAAAGCTAGTTAATTTTTTTAAAAATGGCGCCATAATAGTTCTAAGGATTTTTTTTTTTTCAATTTATTTACTAGCCTGGTTACTAGACCTTTTGGCTAAATCTTATATTATTTTTTATTTTCTTCTGTTTTCACATTAAAACGTTGGTATTCGACGTTTTGATGGTTCTTTGGAGTTTTTGGAGACAATCGAAAGACGCAGGAAAAGCAGAGAAGTCCACAGGAAAGAGGTGAACCGACCGCTTTGCCGCGCTAAAATCACGGAACACTTTTCCTGTTTACGACCCATGCACCATCATATTTCACTGAACTATATATTGATCACTTGCACGACACTTTGTTACGCAAAACAACACCCATTTTACGAACCAAAACTCACTATAAACAATAAAAATTCGATGAAATATGAGGACTCCAAACGTCCAGCTACCAAAGCCCGCCAAAAACTCCTCAAGGAATTTGTTTTTTATACAGCGTTGTCAGGTTTTATGTTACAAATATTACCATTGAAATTTATGAATGTAGACATTTGAAAGAACCCAGAAAAAATACCAAAATGTATTTTCTGATATAGCAATTCTTAATATTTGTGTTGAAAACGCAAAGTGCCAATGACTAGTGGTGTGCCAACAATAGTATAGTTTACCCTACTTACCTAGTAGAAAAATAATGTTTTTAAATGTCATAGTTATCTCCGAACTTATTAAATTCTTTTTATTTTTTTAAAACGCCATTTTGATTTTTTCTAAAATTGGAGCGTTTTTCTCTAACTCATATAGTTTAGAAATTCCCCGAACGAATTGAGATAAAATATAAACCTATCAAGATTATGACTCGGTTGTAGCAAGAACTTAGTCATATCATTAATTTTATTTTATTTCTGGGGTTGGCCAGGCTCACCCCCCCTTGTCGCCTATGCTGACTGCCCAGGGCGCGCCAGACGAACAGGGATGCGATTTTTGAATCTCATGCGGTGAGCTCAGCAGTCTAAATTACTATGGAAATATGCATCTTTCTACTGCTGATTCGACTTTAAAAAATCGCTCTCCTGTAGTATGATTTTTGAAAGTCAACTCAGCAGTAGAAAGATGGATATCTCCATAGTTATTTTGACATTTTCAACTGCTGAGCTCACCAAATGAGATTCAAAAATCGCACTCCAGTTCTTATTTACTCCCCGAGGATAGTATACACCTACTATTTTTCTCCTCGACAGAGGTGGAAAGCGGCAACTTCGTTTAGCGCAGCGGGACAAGAATATTGACGCTTTCCGTCCGGAGGGGAGAAAATACAATTTTTCTTAAAAACTCCATTCTATTTTGCTCGCTATTCCGCTCTTATTCCCTGCCTTCAATGCAGCTCTTTATTAGCTACAGCTGTCTTTTGGTTTCGTAGGGGGCGACTAAGGGATATAATGGTAATATGTTACGCAGTTCTTTTCTGGGCGAAAGACTGCACTAATAGTAAGCCTTATTGCTAACTACAACTGTACGCTAAAAAGCAAAGTTGGGTAGGTAGTTGTTGAAATGTTCTCGACCCCGAAAGGGATAATTGTCGTGAGTCTGTTCATGTGTGTGTGATTGTTCTTGAATATGAAAAATAGTTTCGTAAGTCATCGATTTCCAACAATATAGAAAAGTTAAGTTATTCAGGAGGAAAGGTAGATGTTACAGGAAGTTCGATTGAAATTATTATAAGCACCTAATTTTATGACAAACTATTCAGTTAGGTAGGTCCAACTTTGAGAAAGAGATCAACCGTCGAATCCAACTCGGCTGGGCAGCGTTCGGGAAGCTACGTAGTATCTTCACGTCCCAAATACTGCAGTGTCTTAGGCCGAGTTTCAGAGACGATTTTTTTCGTCTTAGCTCGAGCTAAGTAGGGTCGAAATGTATGGATTTTGACATACGGGAGTTCGAACTCTGAATCTCGGCCTTAAAACGAAAGTCTTCGATCAGTGTGTGTCGCCAGTGATGACATATGGAACAGAGACGTGGTCGCTAACTCAAGGCCTCATAAAAAGGCTGAAATTCACCCAAAGGGCAATGGAGAGGGCTATGCTCGGAGTTTCTCTGCGAGATCGGATCAGAAATGAAGAAATCCGCAGAAGAACCAGAGTAGCTGACTTAGCTCAAAGAATTGCTAAACTAAAGTGGCAGTGGGCGGGGCACATTGCTCGCAGAACCGATGGCAGATGGGGCCGGAAGGTTCTCGAGTGGCGGCCGCGTACCGGAAAGCGCAGCGTAGGTAGACCACCCACACGGTGGACCGACGACCTGGTGAAGGCGGCGGGAAACCGTTGGATGAGGGCAGCGCAGGACCGGTCGTTGTGGCGATCCTTGGGGGAGGCATATGTCCAGCAGTGGACATCCATCGGCTGAGATGATGATGATTAATTTTATGACAGAGAAATTGCGGTGTTTATCTAGATTATCGTGGTATAGAAACGAGTGTTAAGTACATAAGTGAATGTTGATGGCTGTGGTAGGAATGGAAGGCCGAAGAAAAGATGGATGGATTGTGTGAAGGATGAGATTACTTATGTTGTGTAAGAAAGGAGTGTTGAAATGACAGAGCTAAGAGAAATGAATGGAAGAAGATGAGATATTGCGCCGACCTAGGGGTCGTATCGGAAAATGTGTAAGAAAAAGAGAAATGTTCTGGGATTTTATGAACCTTTCTTTATGCTTCGTCCACACGCTTGCGCGAGCTTAGGCAACCCCACTGTACATTGACGCTTCTGTAAAGTAAGTTATAACAATCACTTAAGAAACGAGTCAATGTAAAGCGGACTCGCCTAAGCTCGGGCGAACGTAGAGTTCATGACGATTTTGCGCTATTTTGTTACCAATTCGTATAAACATTGTTTCTAAAACTCCAAGCACACAATCTTTAACTTGCAAAGATAAGCCCGTAACCTGTACCTGTAAATGGAACAAAAAAACCGCTCTAAAAGCTTGTTTACGTTTATCGCTGCCATCTATAAAGCAATCTTTGCAATGCAAAGCTCTCAGGAAAAAAAAGCTGACCGGAATCAGTGCAGCGAAGCGAAAACTAACTGTTGGAAAGTAATTTACATCGAGAGGGACTTGCGAGCTTGCAGGCAGCTCTCAGTGAGGCCGCAGTTGTCTCCCGGTCAAGGCTCTGTGGCAACCGGTGCCTACGCCGAGTTAAAAAAAAGAATTTAAAAAAAAAACGCGCGCCCGCCAAATTGAAAAAAAGAATATTTAGCACCCATTTTTTATTCTAAACTATTTTTTTTAAGGGGGGTTACGTCTTTACGTTGTTAATCGTCGGCTTTTAGTTCAAATAACTGTTAACTCCAGTGCTGGATAATGAGTTCGCTGTGATTGTGAGAGTTCGTCTTGGTGTCCGTTAAACAGGTGAATATAAAATTGATTTCAATGCACCGTTGTGTTTAATGACCTCATAAAATACCTCTTTATTTTTTTTTCATTTGACACTTCATTTCTTTTTTTAACAAGTCTTTAGTAATACACATTTTTATTTTTAAATCTTATAATTATGATTGCTACCGTTTTATAAAAGGAAACGGAGCTCGTTAAAGTTCAAAGTAATGGTTGAAAGAGTTGCCGTTTTTTCCATACTTATCAGTGTTCAGTCGAGACGATCGGGAATAACGGCCCTGCAATCATAGGTTGTTGCTCTTCCTAGTGGCGAGTTTGCCGTAAAGACAACTTGTATTTAAGGAAAGATATTTAAACAGTAGCCTAGGTCGTGGTAGACTTATAAAAACGCTTATTATAATTTCTGTGCAGCAAAAATACTTGTTACACTCGTCATGCCGGCTTTTATATTTCCACTGCTTTTTGTATAATTGTGGTATGTTAAAAAACCTTTTAAAAAGAAACTGGTTGAAATATAATGTGCGTTCGCTCGGCGTTTAGGTAGTGTTTTCACCGCGTTCCGTTGTATTGTGAGTTAGGAGTGAATGTAGGTCAGTGAAATGATCGAAACACGGTCCCGTATGGAATCCGACCCGAGTCCGCGACTGACCGATTTCGTTGTCACCAAGAAAGTCTGACATTCTTTCAATTACTTATTCAAAACAAAACTTTCCTCAAAATTTTTTCCTTGCGCGCAAACTGGTATTATAAAATACCCAATTTGCATTTTTTTAAACGGGATAACGGCAAAGGCGTGTAAATTATACAGCAACGAGCGAGTAAAAATTGCGTTTTTAATTGGTTTTGTAATGATTTTTTACAATTGACTTACTTACTTTTGGATTAAGGTAGAGATTAGCGGGTTTCGGAGAGGTCATTAACTTCGGACAATGGCTTTCTTTGACCATGACGTTGGGCGATTGTGTGAACATCCACAGCTCACCGGCAACTTTCTTTATTTTCTTTCAATGCTTCGATCTTTTGGAATCAGGTTTAAAAAAATAATTAAGTAGGTACCACAGCTTCAGTAGCGGATCCAGAATTTATTTTAGGAGTGGCTGAGGGTCAGTTTCGTCGTCAAGCAACGTATTTCAGTAAATCATCTAAAATCGGTCAAGTGCGAGTCGCGCAATATAGGGGTTCCATAGATAACACCACCACACAAATAATTAACCAAGTAAAAAGTTTAATTTTCTCCTGGACCTTTAGTGCGAGACCGACTCACACTTGGCCGGTTTTTATTATTTGTTGTTATATTGTAAAGTTTGGTCTATAATCACACCAAGTTTCATGCGTGTATGTATTACCGTTATTACGATAGAGCGATAAGAAAAAACTTTGATAAAAACCCGTTTCTTGTATGAGGACCCCCCTTAATTTTTTACATTTTGAAATTTCCCGCCGTAATCACGCATATTCTGTGAAAATTTCAACTATCTAGCCGCTTCTACATAGCCCAATCGACCACTAAACATTTAGGCTGGCTTGCACCATAAAGATGATTCTGTCACTGTCATTTGTACGAGAAGTGTAAAAGACAGAACGATCACTAATACATTTATCCCCAACAGGCACGTATCCAGACTTTTGTTTCGGGGGGGGGGGGGGATTTCATAGAAAAACTATGAAAAAGACAGTGCTGTAATCAGTTTTCCATACAAATTTTCGGATTTCGGGGGGGGGTTAATTCCCACCTACCCCCCCTCCCCCCTCCCCTGGATACGTGCCTGATCCCCAATATTTGTTGGTGAAAGCCGGGCTTAATCTATGTTCTCAAATGTTTCTCACAAAAGTGTCCAAGCCTCTCAGTCCCAGGACTCCCAGGTGACGTATTGAACTGATACCTCCGGCGTACCCAGGCCAATCAGCAAGCATCTAATGCTGGTTGGAAAATCTATTCACCACGAGATGGCAAATCAAACTCTATACCTATGACAGCCATCGACTTGATCTTCATAAACATCATCATCATCATCAAACGAAGAAAGGTTCTCAATGGGAACTATACTACCCATAGACATATTACATTACTCTAGCGATAGACAAGCTCTTTCAAACAAACAACATGTCACACAAAACAACATGGTCAATGTCGTTACACAGTTCCAGAAACGTGAAAGGTAAATGGTTGGCAGAAATTCAACCTTTACCTTCCACGACAGCTTGGTTCGAAAAAGGCTCCGTCTATCTAGGCAGAGCCTTCACCACTACTCTGTGCAGGCTAAGAATTGGCCATGGTCAATTTCCTGCACATCTGTTTAGGCTAAAGTTAATAAATAATTCAAGCTGTAAATATTGTTCATTTGAACCCAATTGTACACTACATCATTTATTTTTCAACTGTCCATATTTTAATCTTGACCGTTTGTTATTTATTTGTGAATGTAAAGAGAATTCCCCACCAATGTCCAAGAACTCCTAAAGCATCGTAATTTATATAATTCTATTTTTAATTTTGTTATTAATACATTTGGAGTTATGTAACTTAAATTTTGTAAGTTTTCTCTGTTTGTCCTTGTTTCTTTACTTTTATTTATTTTTTGCTGTCTCTATTGTAAATTATTTTGACATGTATCTATTAAGCTGATGGCCTCGTTGCCAAAGCTTCAATAAATTAAAAAAAAAAAAAAAAAAATGACACATTGCGGTCTGTCATTGCCATAGTGACGAAGTGAACCTGGGAACATCGATCAGCATAGCTAGCATGCCGCAGTGATACAGCGCTATCACATCTTAGCTCTTTTTCTATTTGCGTGCGAACGAACGAGATAAAAGACGTGATACAGCCGTATCACGTGTAGCATACTACGAGTGCAGGTGCGTACACCTCATTCAAGTGGAACATGTTGCTTCTATGAAAGGGCAAGTCTATCGCTAGAGTTTAAGTCTATGATACTACCAAACCTATTCTATGTGTCAATGGCGTAATACATTGAGTTCAAAATAAAAACTAAAATTGCATAACATTTAATTATGGAACCCGCATACAAAAGACTGTAATTTTGTGAAATTGTTACTTATCTACAAAAATACAACCAATAAAGTACGTAAAAGTAATAAAGTTCATATTGCGTTGAAAATGAGGAAAAGTTTTGAAGAAAATCTTTATTGTATTCCATTCAATATCATCATCAGACACGTCGCTATGCATCCTACTGCAGGGCACATGACTATCTCATGGAGGGCGTATGTATCATTGAGGTACTATGTTAACTAGAGAAGCTACCGAGAAGTAATGTTTTGTAACACGCGTTAGGGTGCACGCGCTCTAACCCACTTAGCCTGTGCCAGGCGCTCGTCGCAGCCTGACGCTCCCAGCACGCGCCCCACACTGCTGATCATGGTGCAAAGATTTTGTTCGCGTTGTCTGCTCTATACATAATTACTCAATGGTATGTATGGGCGTTAATACACCACGCGTGCCCAATGCAGATCGGTATAGACTTCACATTCGAAACAGAATTTCGATATACGTAGATTCAAAGGGCCATAGATTCTGAGAGGTCTTTGGAGCGTGATCTTGGCATATTATTTATCGTATGGCTGATTCTATTACACTTCTTCGCTTGGTATAAGAAAGTTAGAACTCAAACTCAAATTTTAAGTTGCAACCATAGAGGAACATACAGCTGAGAGAGCGAGATGTACCTAGCGGCACCACTGTATAATAGAAAGAGATACGTGACGCGAATCTAAAGAACCGTTTTTTAGTCACTAATCAATTTTTACAATTCGGTTTTCGTGAATAATTGGGAATCTAAAGTGAAAATAGTGAAATCGTAGATAATTTTGTGAAATATACTGACACTACTTCATTAATTTATCCACGATTTTACGTTAGACTCAGAATTATAGACAGTATTCGAATTTTTGCCTGCGAATAGTCTCCAAAAAACATCCAAAAACTTTTTCATTTGACAACTCATGTCACTGACTCTATTCCTGTAAGGTATAATAACTTTATGGTTGCAACTAATATCTATTTCCAGCTTCTTGGTTTGCGACCAATCTCAGCCTCAGTCACTTTAAATAGTTTACCTACTACGGATATTCTACTAGTTTTTTTACGATTTAATATCATTACCTACCTACTTACTTATAATTTGCAAAAAAAAAGTCTAAAGAATGTGGTTTTACACCTGCACTCGTAGTATGCTGCACGTGATACGGCTGTATCACGTCTTTTATCTCGTTCGTTTGCACGCAAATAGAAAGAGAGCTAAGGTGTGATAGCGCTGTATCACTGCGGCATGCTAGCTATGCTGGAGTGCGATTTTTGAATCACATACGGTGAGCTCAGTAGTTGAAAATGTCAAAATTACTATGGAGATACCAAGACGCATCTTTCTACTGCTGTTTTGACTTTCAAAAATAGCTCTCCTGGATTATTATTTTTGAAAGTCAAATCAGCAGCAGAAAGATGCGTATCTCCATAGTAATTTTGACATTTTCAACTGCTGAGCTCACCGAATGAGATTCAAAAATTGCAGAGAAAAAATTACTATGGAGATACCAAGACGCATCTTTCTACTGCTGTTTTGACTTTCAAAAATAGCTCTCCTGGATTATTATTTTTGAAAGTCAAATCAGCAGCAGAAAGATGCGTATCTCCATAGTAATTTTGACATTTTCAACTGCTGAGCTCACCGAATGAGATTCAAAAATTGCAGAGAAAAATACCGCAGAGTATGAGGATAAAGTTGTCTAAGAAAGAGCAAGATAAAAAAAGATTAATAATAGCGAACTGCTTAGTCACAAAATGAGTCAGGTACGCACATGATACATTAGTGCAACTGCCTCCGTGGTCTAATGGTTAAGATCATTGGGCTCTTGACACGGAGGTCGTGGGTTCGATTCCCTCGGGGGACACCTAGTGATAGTCACTTTGTGCGTTTTTCCCCAGTTGGTTAGGACATTGCAGGCTGAATCACCTGATTGTCTGAAAAGAAAGATGATTCCGTGCTTCGGATGGCACGTTAAGCTGTTGGTACCGGCTACTTTCTTGTAGTAGTAGTCGTTACATAAAAACCACGTCAGAGGCCGTAAGGCGGTTTGAATAAACTCTGACACCAGGGCTTGCCCACACGATAAGAAGATTAGTGCATGCTTAACACAGACAGATGCACTCTCTCTCGTTCTTACGTTCCTATTTCTCATGGAACGGGAGACCGATACGATCTGGAGTGCAATTTTTGAATCTCATTCGGTGAGCTCAGCAGTTGTAAATGTCAAAATTACTATGGAGATATGCATCTTTCTACTGCTGATTTGCCTTTCAAAAATCATACTCAAGGCATGGTGTCCTATCCCATACAAATGAAATTTTTGTTAAAAAATGGCAATATATGGCGTTATGGTATCGATTTGTAATTAATGTTTACGTAAAAGTGTAAATTGTTACTAAAACTACATGATCTGACTACAAAAAAATCTCATGAGCCTCGGAAAATCAAGCAGTTTACTTTGCCCGAAGACTGCCCGAGTTACTGCAGTAGTGTTCCATTGTTTGACGTTGGGCATCTGTACTGTATAGTATTATATAATCTGTGCTCAAGGAGAGCTATTTTTGAAAGTCAAATCAGCAGTAGAAAGATGCATATCTCCATAGTAATTTTGACATTTTCAACTGCTGAGCTCACCGAATGAGATTCAAAAATCGCACTCCTGGACCTCATGATTAGGAGTATCAATACCTCACCGACACTCTCTTAGACTATTATGGATAAGTACAAGATAAGAATCAGTTATTAGGTACTACTAAATGGCTCTTGACTTTTCAATAATTCGTGATATGCATAGTGATACGCAAAAAGAAATTCACGTTATGGTCAAAAAGTTTCATTGTGTGCAAATTTGATGCCTATTTCGTAGTTCTTAAAATAGAACCTTCATTTCACGTTTACGTTTAGTATTTTATAAAGTAACTTTATTGTGCAGAAATAGAGTTGAAGTTAAACTTCGTAAAATGTTAACAGGTTTATTATCATGCGTAATTATAACACAACTAAAGTAGGTAGGTCTTACATTCCACTCCTGTGGAACTGTCTTTATAATGTAAACATTACATCAATTTATAATATAAATGTATGAGCACAATGTTACCGCACATAGTTCAAAAAACTTGTACAAAGGGTGAACTTACCTCTGAAGAGATTCATTCCAGCAGGAGTGCGATTTTTGAATCTCATTCGTTGAGCTCAGTAGTTGAAAATGTCAAAATTAGATATGCATATTTCTACTACCGATTTGACTTTCAAAAATCGCACTCCTGATATGTATGATTTTTGAGAGTCAAATCAGCAGTAGAAAGATGCATATCTCCATAGTAATTTTGACATTTTCAACTGCTGAATTCAGCAAATGAGATTAAAAAATCGCACTCCAGGATACGCATTTACTCTGGAGATACGCATCTTTTTACTGCTGATTTGACTCTCAAAAACCTCTCTCCTGTAGTATGATTTTTGAATGTGAAATCAGCAGTAAAAAGATGCGTATCTCCAGAGTAATTAAGACATTTTCAACTGCTGAGCTCACCGAATGAGATTCAAAAATCGCACTCCAGGTCCGTAATAATCGATACAAACAAACAGTTAATAAGTAACTATTATTTCTCACGACTGTTACCAGACTGCAGCATTGTTGTCTGCAGATTTCATGGAAATCTTTGAGCAAGTGTAACTATGAAGCTACTTACACCTTTTTACAAAAATCTGAAAGCACAATATATCTTAATCTTAGATTATCAAGATAGAGAGTCAAAGCTACGAAAGCGTCGAAAAAAATAGGAACCAGTACTGGTTCCAAAATCCTATACATATACACGCACACATACATAATTAGTATGGCGCCTCACGCACACCAACCTAAGAAAGTTAGCCCCTTTTGTTTTATTCGGAACAAGTGTGAGGCTCATTCTAGACATATACTTCTTCTAAGATCTTAATATCCAAAATATAATCAAACTTCGTTTGGATGGAGCGCGCTATCAATTATCAACTCACACTCAAAAGACCTATCTCGGCCTAAACTCAAAATTTTTATTTTAAAATAATATCACTTTGACTCTACCATGGCGTCGAAAGGTGTTCAGTGGGTCTACCATGAGTTTTCACCGTAATTTACTACTGTAGTTACGTCACCAATTTTGTATTGAATTTCGTACTGCGCTCCTAGTGGTTACGTTGAGAACTAATTTCTGTCATACGATTTGGCGACGTAACTACAGTAGTAAAATACAAGGAAAACTCATGGTTAGGCCCCAGTTTGAGAGTATACGAGTATGCGTGCGTACGAAGTTAGGGACACAGTCTAAAGCCCACAAATGTGTACCGCCAGGTACACAGTTGGTCAATTTTAACACTTAATTGTCTTCCCAAAAAAATCGATCATCACCCAAACTCAGAATATCACATTACCATCAATCTACGCCCACGAGGTTGCCAGCCCACACTTTCCATTCCAAAACGGTACTGCTGTGCGACTGACACACTTTGTTTCTGAATCTACATGTTTTTTTGATACTGGATAGTGTTTAGCTACTCTTATAGTAATCCCTAATCGAGGCGAAGATAAAGCTATTAAGGCCCGGTTATTCGAGTGCAAGCGTCTCTTTCTTACAAGCATAAGTTTGCAATTAGCCATCCCGCTTCAATTGAAGACAGGTCCGCAAAAAAACGTATTTTTCATCAATATCTTTTGTCTCTGGTGGTGGGGGAAAAAACTAGCCTGAGAATAATTTAGACAATGTCATTTCCTATTTTTCAGTGTATTTTTTTTATTTGTAGTGTTAATAATCTTTAAGTAAAACTTGAAAAATAGTAATAAACTACCTATCTTTGCATGCTTTTATGATCGAGAGAAGTAACAACTATCGTGTTTTGAGCCACAGAATAATCGAGAACAGTTCATGAACAACAACATATATTTTATCTGGATTTAAACAACGACGATTTCATGCCTTAAAACTCAACCAAAAACAGGCGATTTGGAAGATCCTGCCCTTAAAAAAAACCGGCCAAGTGCGTGTCTGGCTCGTGCATCGAGGGTTCCGTACTAAAATAATACACACACAAAAAAAATACGGTGTCCGTAGCGCGAGCCCGACACAAACTAGACCGCGGTTTCTATTATTTGTTTTTAGGGTTCCGTACCCAAAGGGTAAAAACGGGACCCTATTACTAAGCCTACGATGTCCGTCCGTCCATCCGTCCGTCCGTCCATCCGTCCTACCTATTTAGGGCTGTAACTTTTGAACCGTAATAGCTGGGGTGCGATTTTCGAATCTCATTCGGTGAGCTCAGCAGTTGTAAATGTCAAAATAAATATGGAGATAGGCATCTTTCTACTGCTGAGTTGACTTTCAAAAATCATACTACAGGAGAGCGATTTTTTAAAGTCAAATCAGCAGTAAAAAGATGCGTATCTCCAGAGTAATTTTGACATTTTCAACTGCTGAGCTCACCGAATGAGATTCAAAAATCGCACTCCTGATAGTTGAAATTTTCACAGAATATGTGTTAATAATAAAAATGACAAAAAGTATAAAATTAAGGGGGCTTCTCAACAAGAAACTAGTTTTTATCGACGTTTTTTCTTCTCGCTCTATAGTTAAAACGGTAATACATACAAGCGTCAAACTTGGTGTGATTATAGAGCAAACTCTACAGTATAACAACAAATTATAAAAACTGGCCAAGTGCGAGTCGGTCTCACGCTTAAGGGTCAAAATCAAAGAAGTGAGCATTTTAGGTTTTCAAATATCTGAGAAATTAAGTTTTCTTTTGAAGAAAACTAACAAGTGGAGCCTGTTGTGTCATTTGTCATGAATCTTTCCTGTGAAGAGGCACGCACAAAAATATATATTTTAGAAATTCTACCAGGTAATAAGAATAATGCCAGGCACAAAAGTCATTTCGGGAACACTTTTAAATATATTTTTTAATAATGATATAACCAACGCATTTAAGAAACACCTTCAAGAAATTGTAACTAACTTGTTCCTAAATCGGATATTGTTGTAATTTTGTATATTTTAATATTGAAAACATTTATTTTTCGAAGTACTCTCCATAAATTTTCAATTGGTGTAAATTTCGCTCCGAAATTTCAATTTATTGTGTACATTTTTGCACTACGTTATATATTAATAGTATAAATACAAAAGTTTAAAGGTCATATCACATTTTATAATGCAAGATTTAACCATAGCATTACTTATTAGTGATTTATTGGCATTTTTTGTGATGTTCCCGAAAATGACTCCCATCATTTTCGGGAACCCAAAATGACAATGAAGTTCCCTAAAAGCCTCTTGCTGTTCAGAATTTTTCGGAAATTTATCAACGGTGTCTTTTAGTTGGGTTGTCAAAACCTCGCCAAATAATAGACGTTTTTGAACTTCCGGAGTAACAAAACATCCTCTGGTTAATTAGTTAGTAGGCGTATCAGCAGAGTGCTGCTTCGGGATGCTCTTTCTTCGCATCTTCTGCTTCTCTGTACTTTTTTTGCAACTGATTTATAACTCTTTGCATCTTCTGTATTTTCTGTCTATACTTTTCAAAATTTTTCCTCCAGAACTTTCTCTGTTTCCACTTCTGTCTTTCATTCGTATCAGTAACACTCTTAACTTTATTTTCAGCCTTCTTTCTTTGGTAATATTTTCTATCTTTCAGCCTCTTCATCTCTCCTTGTTCAGGTGTCATTTTATTTAAAAACTTGCGCTCCTTACATTAGCCTTTTCAAGATATTTTTTATAAGCTATACCGTCTTTCGACTTCCTTTTCTTTTAATTTGTATCGTTTTCCATGTTGCTCGTACTAAATGAATACCTAAAACCCAAATTTTGCATGGTTATGCTTTTAAAAGCATTAGAGCATCATTTTCCCCAAAAATTGTCATTTCGGGAACGCCCGTATATACGAGAACGTTTCCTAAATGACCGTTCCTGAAATGACTTTTTGATAAATATTTTCATGTCACGCTTGATGCTGCCATGCTAGATATTGGTTTTAGAGGTTATGAACAAGTGAGCTGTAATATTTATAAGAATTTTGCAAATAATATGCAAATTTACGACAAATTTATCATCTAACAGCGTTCCCGTAGTGACAGGGAATTAAAGTACGCTTCACACATATCAATTTAAAAGGTACTTATCAACAAAATCAATAATTTTTTCCGTAAACACGAAACACGTCTTTTGCTTTGACTAGCGAACTTCACGCTGTTGCTCGCTAACACCACCTAGCGTGTGTTCTTTTATTTATATCGATCGATATCCACCGCGTTCACGGAATGATTTAATAAACGTCAGACAGCATTTGAATAGCCAAAATATGAAGTAATTAAACTGCTATTAATGTATTTTATACGTATATTCTTAATTTGATGATTTTCAAAGCTACTATTAAAATATGTCAATTTTAAGTCTTAATTATAAACATTTTTGACTTGTTTGAACTATGAAACATGATATAAGGACGCATTCCCGGAATGACTATCTAGACCTTTTTTTGTATAAAATCTAATAATACATTAGTAAAGAAAGATAAATAAGCCAAGTGCCGTGTAATTATGCACAGAACCTTTATTTTGAAATAAATATTTTAGTAATATCATGTTATTATATTCAGAAAAACATTGTCGGAAGCATAATGCTCACCTCTCTGATTTTGACCCTTAAGGTCCTGAAGAAAAATAGTTATTTGTTATGCTAGGCTGCAAAGTTGCTTTTTGGCGCGAGTACTTTTATTGAAACCTGAGCAAGCGAAGGATTCTAGGATTGAACCACGAGCGAAGCGAGTGGTACAAATAATAGAATCCTGAGCGTTTAGCGAAGGTTTCAAAGGTACGAGACGCAGAATAACTTTGCAGCCGAGCGAAACACAAAATTTTTCACCTCACAACAGCGAGGAAAAAAAGTGAATTGCTAAAAAGAACATTTCAAAAAGTTTTTATTTTCGTGCTGGCCAGTGTCATGAAATAGTTATTAAGCATTTTCAGTGCATTGGCGGTATACAAAAATATTGAATAGACAGATTCGAATTTCAAAAACTCTTTCCACGCTAGCGGATAAAATACACTTTTGCACTCAGATTTCGAACGATAAACAGAATCTTTCCGAGCTTGTGAGGTGAAAACGTTTTTTTCCAAGTTAATATGTCGTGTTCTGTGGCGGTGTGGTACGGAACCCACGATTCGCGAGTAACCCGACACGCACTTGACCAATTTTATTTAAATAGAGCAATATCATAAACTGCAAAGAGGAGTGAGACAGGGAATTCCCCGAAACTGTTCACCAATGCGCTGGAAGATGTCTTCAAGATGCTCAATTAACTGCATATGTGTGAACGGCGAGTACATCTCATCACCTGCGTTTTGCCGATGACATTGTCGTCATGACCGAATCGCTACAGGGGTGCGATTTTTGAATCTCATTTGGTGAGCTCAGCAGCTGAAAATGTCAAAATAACTATGGAAATATGTATCTTTCTACTGCTGATTGGACTTTAAAAAATCATACTACAGGAGAGAGATTTTTGAGAGTCAAATCCGCAGTAGAAAGATGCGTATCTCGATAGTAATGTTGATATTTTCAACAGCTGAGCTCACCGAATGAGAATCAAAAATCGCACTCCTGGACCTCAGTGGGATGCTTAGCGACCTTAAGGTGTTTGCAGAGATTGTCAATTTCATACAAAACTTTGTCGTAGAACAATAACTAAAATTTGGAAAATAACTTAGAAAATCTAGATTGCGAGTATCAAATAACATTTACAATTTATAATATAACTAGTGTTTTCCCGCGACTTCGTCCGCACTAATTATATACCAGATTTTAAGTCAGATCATAAGCTATCAAACAAAAAAGGTTTCATCAAAATCGGTTCAGTAGTTTTTGCGTGATGCGCGAACAAACAAACAAAGAAACAAACACACAAACAAACAAACAACAGACAAAATTTCTAAATAAAGGTTGATTTAGAGTCAGGGATACCTAAAAACCATATCGTAATCTTTTTTTTCTAAATATCTTCAATGTACAGACACACTTCAGTTACAGTTTTATAATATAGTTTAGATTACGAAGATATAATTTTGTATGAATAATTTCAAAGCTTGATATCTTTTCGTAATTATATTATAAATTGTAAATATTATTTGATACGCGCAGATATTATCTGCCGAAGAACTGACAACCAATGGGGTGTCAGAGTTCTAGAGTGGAGACCGCGAACTGGTAGGCGTAGTGTGGGACGCCCTGCTGCCCGCTGGACAGACGACCTAAAAAAAGTAGCGGGGAGCGACTGGATGAGGAAGGCCGAGGACAAAGTCTTGTGGCGCGCACTTGGGAGAGGCCTATGTTCAGCAGTGGACGATGATAGGCTGATGATGATGATGATGAATAACAAAAACCCTGAAAAAAACATGTTTTCTAGAGAACTCCTCTTAATTTTCGTTTTTCTTTAATTATTTCTTAGCAAACCCAAAGTAATAAATAACACAATATTCTTTGAGAAAATGTAAACTCGCTTACTATTACGGTTCAAAAGACACAGCCGTTTAGAGTATAGTATAGACTAAGGACAGACAGACTGGTTGACACCCTTTGCGTACGGAGCCCTAAAAAGGCCCGTGAAGCTACGGTAAAACTCAAATCTAAACTGAAAAAGCGAAAGCGACTTTTACACTCCTAAACCGTAAGTAATTTAAAGGCTTTTTAAATGTTACTGCAATGATTTTTTTCTATGGATTTTAGAATATGTCTCTTTTCTTTAACCACTCCAAATCTTAACTCCTCTTGTGTCAGTTAAAATGGGCTTCCATGTCACACTGAACCTAGCACTGGACAGACTTTAGACACTGAGGGTGAAATTGATATCATTAGCATACTTTTCAACTAAGAGTCTACCCATCAAACTGAACAACTTTTACTATGGCAGCAAACCAATCGGAGCAAAAAAAAATCAGCTGTCCCATACTAAACTGCGCCCGCCGCCGCTGCCGCTGCTCAAATGTATGGGACAGCAGATTTTTCTTTTGCTCCGATTAATTTGCTCCCATAGTAAAAGTGGTTTAGTTTGATGGGTAGACTCTTAGTTTAAAAGGATGCTAATGATATCAATTTCACCCTGTATACAGGGTCCTTCTTAATATTCTGACACTTTTTTAAGGGGATGTTCAGACCATCAAACTGAACAACTTTCTCTATGGGACCAACATCGAAATCGCGAAATTAAAATCAGCTGTCCCATACATTTGGCTCGAGTAGGTTTCTAGTTTTGTATGGAAGAGCCGTTTTTTTTTCGTGATTTCGATGTTGGTTCCATAGAGAAAGTTGTTCAGTTTGACGGTCTGATCATCCTCTTAAAAAAGTGTAAGCATATTAAGTTGGACCCTATATTTTAGGTATAATTATTTAGTATCTCTTTCCACCTTGGAGAATACACGTGAGCTTCTCTTCTCGTCTTGGAGAATTCTCATGCAAAAGCAGTCTCTGTCCGACTGACCGACACCACAGCGTTCAATTTGTTCAAAGTTTACGACCGCCGGTGTCACCGTTTAATCTCTCGTATTTCCAAGATAATAAGATAAGCAGCTTAGAGCGAACCGCTAGGAAAATGAGCAGACCGTTAGCGCCTGCGCGGAGCCCCGGTTGACCCGGATACCTGATCTTGAGCAAGGGACTGGCGGGTTACCTTTTAGAAGTTATTTAGTTGAGGGCGAAACTTGGTGAGATGAAATGAAGGTGGTTGGAGAGCTGTCAATTTCATACAAAACTTTGTCGTAGAACACTCGTAGACGGTGTTAATAAAAGTAATGTTTTATATTTGGAAAAATAGCTTAAAAAATCTAGATTGCGCGTATTAAAAAATATTTACAATTAATAATATAATTACGAAGATATCAAGCTTTGAATTTATTCAAACAAATCATTCATTCATCATTAAATCATTCATTAAATTTTTTACAAAATTTCAAAGCCTATATCTTCGTTGGGAAAGAGGCGTGACGTTATAAAAAAACCACGTCAGAGGCCGTGGGGCGGTTTGAAAAAACTCTGTCGTTTGAAATTATTTATTGTTTATTATTATCCTCTTTGTCCAACCGTCTGCCTAACACCCTGTATATAAAATGATGAATAACGCTGTTTCTGATTAAAATGTTCACACAAGTTAATCCAATACAAGTCTTCAGTACAAAAGACATCAACGATAGAGACAATTTATTCAAGCAAGGAAAAAAGTATGTAGGTAAAATGAAAATAGTAGATTACACACCAAGGGCAGGAAAGTAAGAAAGGTCTCAGATAATTGTTAACCAAGGCGAAGCCGAGGTCAACAAACATGTGATCTGAGGCTTTCTTATTTACTGTCCGAGGTTAGTATACGATTTTTCTCCTCAACCGAGGTGGAAGCGGCAACTTCGTTTAGCGCAGCGGGACGAAAAATTACGCTTTCCGTCTGGAGGGGATAAATAATTAATAACCGCTATACGCGACTAGTTAGGAAAGTAGTTAGTTTAATGTAAAATTAACTGGACACGTTAACCTGTGAGTACCCGACGACCGACCCTTGTACAGATATGGACTTAACTTTCTAATAATCATTTTAACACGGAGAACGGAGTTTTGGAGAGAAATTGTGTATCCTAGCTCATAATCATTCCGTAAAAGTTAAATAAAAGTTAAAAAAAAAAGACTTGACTTGAGGTGCTTGAGGGGCTTAGGTACTAGAGAGTCGGTATTTGAAAAGATCACCAAAAGTAAAGCACCCTTTCTGTCTTGTGCCTCGTCCATCACGGCTAGCATGCCTACTGTAAAGCGACAAAACGAAAAAAAACGTCATGGTGCTCTTTTTGGTACACGTAAAATAACAAAGTCGGATGCACATCTCTTTATTTAAAATTTTTCTCCGGGCTGGCATCCGAAGCCTGCAGGGAGGTATTCCATCTCGAACGTTTCCGTGGTTTGGTAGGAACGTTGAGCAGTTTGTTCCGGATAGGTCCGATAGATATCAAGGAGCAGGGTCAACACGTCTTTCACTGGGTCAACATGGGTCACTGTGTACGTTGTTATAATAAAATCTCCGAGACCATTTTGAATCTTTCCAAAAACATGTTTAAAACTAAGATCAAAAATGTTATCTGTAGAAAAGCGTATTATAAACTGGATGATTATTTAAATGATCAAAATGCTTGGGTCTGAGGTCACTAACTTATAGTTTATTTACATTACTGTATAGTATCAATTATTTTATTAGATAGACTATGTATTATTGCATACATAACCGTAGCTTAAGAATTTATATTGTAATAGTTATTAAGTCGTGTTATGTTGTATAGTTTCTAGCCGCATCTTCTCTACAGCGACAACACGTTCCGACGCGGTGGTAGCTTAAAAAAGATTTGACGTTTAATAAGTGTGCTTCAAGCTCCTATATTAAATTATATTGACTTTGACTTTGACTTTGGAGCCAGGCGATGCCAGTTGATGGTGGTGCCTAGTCATTAATTTAAGTAAGAGGCCCTACTCCAACACGATCAACCGCTTGAGTATAGACCTTAAAGTATATAGGGTGTAAGTGACAGACTAGCAAATTTATACCGAAACGGTGAATTAAGACCATCAAACTGAACAACTTTCACTATGGAGCCACACTCAGGAAACGCGAAAAAAAATCAGCTGCTCCATACAAAACAGCTGTACCTACTCGACTCAAATGTATGAAACAGTAAAATTTTTTCACGTTTCCTGTGGATGGCTCCATAGTGAAAGTTGTTCAGTTTGACGGTCTGAATTCACCGTTTCAGTATTTGCGAGGCTGTCACTTACATCCTGTCCTGTATTTTATTAAAAAACTGGTCCGAACTGGAACCGGCCCTGTCCCTCGAGAGAACAGGCTGGGCCGGCTGCGCAGGATTCACTTAACGACTAACTGTTGTTCGCTTCCTGCCTCTTTGCAATAGTACATCATTTTCAACTCTATACACACTGCTAGCTTGGTTAGTCTGTAGTGTGCTGCGATATGGTAGACTTTCCTCATTCCACCCTGAAACTAGGTAAAGTTTATTAATTACAACAAAAAAATCAATTTTAGTTACTTTACTATTTAAAAAAAACTATCTTCTAAATGAGTGTCGTGCAGGAGGCGATGGTTCGATCCCCGTCCAGGGGTGCGATTTTTGAATGTCATCGGTGAGATTGAACGGTTTTTAAATCTCATACAAAAGCCTTCTCATGCATCTTTCTAATGCTGATTTAACTTTCAAAAATCGCACTCCTGAAGTATGATTTTTGAAAGTCAAATCAGCAGTCAAAAGATGCATGTCTTCAGAGTAATTTTGACATTTTCAACTGCTGAGCTCACCGAATGAGATTCAAAAATCGCTCTCCAGGCCGACTAGTACCAATGAGTTTTTCGGAATTTATGTACGATTTTTAACACCACTGGCTTTTCGGTGAAGGAAAACATCGTGAGGAAACCTGCATGCTTAAATTTCGAGGCATGTAAGTATTGTACCCACTGTCCATTATAAGTGGCGACGGGCTCACCCCCCATCACACTGGACAGATTTTCGGTACTACTGGTGAAACGTGGATCTGAGGTTTCAGATTATCTCTGACTACCCCCTCGGGGAATATAGTCGTGAGCATATGCTATGCTCTTCTAAATAACCGCTTCCAAATCCTGAAACTTAAATTGCTAAATGTAAGCATTGCTACAACTACATTCTTAAACAGAAAGTTCATGGTTGTTGCAGTATCTGACCACCCCAAAAGGGATACCTATCCCTTATGTGGTGAGTTTATGTATGTAATGTTCCCTGTGTATCTCTTTCTATTATACAGTGGTGCCGCTAGGTACATCTCGCTCTCTCAGCTGTCAGTTCCTCTGTTAGTAACTTTATGGTCTGAAGCTCCCCCTTAAGTATTACTAGGGTGTTTTGTTACACCCTGTATAGGCTGATGACAATGTTATATATTTATAATTATATATTTATATCTTTTTGTGTAAGATTTTAAAATTATTTTTCTTTTTGTTTCAGGCACTGACATCTCTAAAAACACCGAAATGCTGCAGTCATAGTGCAAACAAAAAAAAACAAACGAAAAATAAAAAAATAAACCAATATCCAAAATGGGTCCCCCGATAAATTCGTGGCCCTATAGCTACAATGTTATAGAGAAACAAAGTGAGAATAGAACTGAAAAAGTGATATCGAGTGTTAAAAAGTGTTTTCTAGTTACATTATTTGACAATTTTCGTATATTAATTTTAAATTTTACACTAATATTTATATTTTTACAAATTGTGCTTAATTTTAGTTCTGCGACGGCAGGCCCTGTCATACTCAATTTGGATTATTTACAAGGTAATTATCATTATATATATTATTCTCTATCTGCTTTCAACATAATCTTCGTATAAGTTAAGTTTAACCGAAGGGTGTGGTCATATTTCGACCGTTAATTATATACCTATTGTTTAAGTTTACACCCTATATTACAGGGTGCTTCATAAGTAACAATAAATTTTTGAAACTCTTAAGGGGGTTGTTAAGACCGTCAAACTGAACAACTTTCTCTATGGGACCAACATCGAAATCGCGAAAAAAATTATTACATATCCCATACATAGCCTCTAGTCGATTTGTAGAGTATCGAACTTTTTTTTTTCGCGATTTCGATATTGGTCCCATAGTGAAAGTTGTTCAGTTTGACGGTCTACACCACCCCCTTAAAGGTTTATTTGTATTTTTGTAACACCTTGTATAGTCGTGAGCAAATGCCTAGGAAAATTTAATTCAAACAATTTATTTCAGACACAGGCAATATCATCATCATCATCATTTTCAGCCTGTATCTACCCACTGCAGGGCATAAGCCTCCTCCATATTTTGCCATTCTTCTCGGTCCTGTGCCAGTCGCATCCAGGTCTTGCCTGTACTTTTCCAGATGTCGTCAACCCACCTGGCTGCCGGACGACCCACTTCTCTTTTACCTAATCTCGGCCACCACTCTGTTAAGGCTTTACTCCACCTGCCATCATTTCGTCTAGCTACGTGTCCTGCCCACCGCCACTTTAAGCGAGCTATTCGGTCCCCGACGTCCTGAACCTTAGTTCGACGTCGGATCTCGACGTTTGTGACGTGGTCAAGAAGGGTGATGCCTAGCATGGCGCGCTCCATGGCTCTCTGTGCTACTTTGATTTTGTGTACAGTTTTCTTAGTGAGCGTCCATGTTTCGGCACCATATGTCATGGTGGGCAAGACACATTGATTAAAAAGCTTGGTTTTCAAGCATTGTGGCATTTTTCTGTCTCGGAGCACGTCGTCCAACTTACCGAAAGCAGCCCACCCCAATTGCACACGTCTTGAGACCTCTTTTATTTGGCATTCTTTACCAAAGGATAAACACTGTCCAAGATATACATAACGATCGACTACCTCTAAAATCTCATTACCCACAATAATGGGGTCTGTGACCCCACAGGCGTTCGTCATAACCTTAGTCTTGGACATGTTCATCCTCAGGCAATATAGGTATACTATAATAATAGTAGATTACACACAGGCCAAGCCGAGTCAACAAACATTAATTGATTTGAGGCTTTCTTATTTACTGCCCGAGATTAGTATACTATTTTTCTCCTCGACCGAGGTGAAAAGCGGCGACTTCGTTTAGCGCAGCGGGTCTAATGGTTAAGAGCATTGGGCTCTTGCCACGGAGGTCGTGGGTTCGATTCCCACGGGGGGCACCTAGTGAAATGTTACTTTGTACGTTTTTCTCCAATTGGTTAGCACATTGCAGACTGAATCACCTGATTGTCTGAAAAGCAAGACGATTTCGCCGTTGGTCCCGGCTACTATCTCTGGTGGTAGTAGTCGTTCGGTACATAAAAACAATGATATTAGTAAACAATAATGTCGTTGCATAAAAACCACGTTAGATGCCGTAAGGCGAAAATTCTAACACCAGGAGTGCGATTTTTGAATCTCATTCGGTGAGCTCAGCAGTTAACAATGTCAAAATTACTACGGAGATACGCCTCTTTTCACTGCTGATTTGACTTTAAAGGCCTCCTCTCATTGCAGCGATTTTATCGAGCGATAATATCGCTGCGATTTTGCGATAATTGTTTCCAGTACATTTTGTATGGGGACGCGCGCGATCCTACACACTGCCGCGATATTATCGAGTGATAATATCGCTGCGATTTTGCGATAATTGTTCTCAGTACATTTTGTATGGGGACGCGCTCGATCCCACACACTGCCGCGATATTATCGCAACTCTTTCGACTACATTCAATGGTGGGGCGCATGCGTGACGCGAATCGCGGAATCGCTGCAGTGTGAAAGGTGTCGCGATATCGCTGTCGATAATATCGCTCGATAATATCGCTGCAATGTGCGGAGGCCTTAAAAAATCACTCTCCTGTAGTATGATTTTTGAAAATCAAATTAGCAGTAGAAAGATGCGTATGTTCATAGTAATTTTGACATTTTCAACTGATGAGCTCACCGAATGAGATTCAAAAATCGCACTCCTGGAATGAAACATAACTCAGTCACACTTAATTTTAAAAGTGAAAACAACAAGTGTAAGTGAAAATCCCTTCATGGGCAACTCATCCCACACACGACTCATCCCGCGGGCTCAGTTGACCGCTACTTTTTATGTTGGGGGCGACTCGGACCACTCGGTCAACTCATCCCGCGGTGGATTAGGTAAATAGTAGCAATTCGGTTCTGGCACTCGCCGGCCGCTACCGCGGCACCGCTCGCTCCGCTCGCTCGGCTCGTGCGCTGTGGTCACAAGAAACCTAACATGCTCGTCGCTTCGCTCCTCGCTAACCTAACCGTCTGAGTTGGAAAAGGGGGTTTCCCCATTCACTCCCGCCCCCATCCACCGCGGGATGAGTAGACCCCTTGGGAAATGAATGGGCCGAGTCACCCCCGACAAAATAAAAGGTGTCAACTGAGCCCGCGGGATGAGTCGTGTGTGGGATGAGTTGCCCATGAAGGTGTGAAAATAATTTGAAAAAGAGTATTTGTAATAAAATAACCGTTATGAATCTAATTAACTAATGTGCTTGTGCCGCAACGCAAATGAAGAGTGAAATATTTTTGTTTTCTTTCTGTTATGTGTGGGGTACCGTTGGATATGTCTTTTAAAAATATGGTGGGTGTAGGAAAGTGCGTTCACACACGATGACGCACTGACGGAGCGGGAGATGTCAGTCCATAGAACCACACCCGGTGCGTCAATGCGTCACCGTGTGTGCTTCTACGTGCGGTTTCATACAACTCCTTGCTTCACAAATTAAGGACTGACGTTTGCTGCTGCGGCAGTGCGTCATCGTGTGTGAACGCATAAAGTAATTTTTCGATTTAGGGATCCGTTAGCGAAATATTAAGCTTTAAAATGCAAATTGTTGTTAGAGTCAAGTGTCCCCCCCCCCCCTCCCTCTACCAGCGAAACGATTGTTACGCAAGAGAGATTGTTTCTGGATATGTGAAAAAGTTCATGGTATAGTAGCGTATTAACGAAATTAAAAGGAAAACTATCACCGCT
Organism: Agonopterix heracliana; assembly: GCA_963693445.1. NCBI lineage: Eukaryota > Metazoa > Arthropoda > Insecta > Lepidoptera > Depressariidae > Agonopterix > Agonopterix heracliana. Next base: position 4,559,281 of record OY856334.1, read on the forward strand.
AAGAAAGCTTTACAAGTTATCGAGTACTAGTCGACCAACTTATAAAATGTACTTTAAAAAAAAAAAGTATTTATTTAGACTTTATTAGCCGTTAATCCGTAGTATAAAACAAAAAGCCCCCTTCTATAAGTTCGTATATTATAACGGACAACTACGGAACCCTACCCTGCGCGTGGCCCGACATGCGCTTTGCCGGTTTTTTCTTCTTCTATACCTTAAAGCGAAAATCTAAATTAGGGGTAACCCTGAATTAAAATTAAAGTTTTTGACAACCCTACATTAAGATCCTAATCGTCCGGCATGTAAACGTAGAGGTGACACACACTTGCTCGACCCACTTGGAAACGTTCGCGGAAAAGGAAGTGAAAGTTTGTCCACTTGCTGCGCCTGCGACGACGTCTTATTAACGTCCTATAACTGTCACAACCTGCAGATGGGAATTCCAAAATGATATCGATGTTATTATCAGTTTTAGCTATCTTTTTTCCTATTAATTTACTAAATAATAGCTTGTAAATGGGAATTCTGAAATGTTATTGATGTTGTTGTTGAATTCGTCGAATGGAATGGAACAGAGCTATACAGCCTTTTACGATAGAGTGAGAAGCAAAAACGTAAAAAAAAACTAATCTCTTGTCTTAAATTTTTATTTTTATTTTTTGCTAAGAAATCCGCTAAAATCATTCTGTGAAAAATTGTCAAGCTATTAGCATAGCATAACATATGCTCACGACTATATTCCCCGAGGGGGTAGTCAGAGATATTCTGAAACCTCAGAACATCCACGTTTCACCAGTAGTACCGAAACTCTGTCCTCTGTCAAGCTATTACGGTGCAAAAGTTACAGCCCTAAATAGGTAGGACGGACGGACAACGGAGGCTTAGTAATATGGTCCCGTGTTCACATTTTGGGTACGGAACCCTAAAAATTTGCCGCCTTTTACGACACCCTTCTGGGTTGGTGCCATTCGAAGCGAACACCACGCGGTATTTCGTTCTACAGGAAGCCCAAACATCGAAGGGCCTTCGATTTTTGTGACCTCATCAAAATTATATTGCACTATAAAATGTAGTGCCTTGATTAAACATTTGATTTTGATTCGATTTCAATTGCCCAGTTTTAACTAGCCGAGGCCAGTGGTAATGAATATTATATGAACCTTGCTACTGTACAGCTTTAACCGCAGTTGGTAGCTATAGCAAACTAAATTACTACCCTAAAAGAGCATAATCTAGCATCATTGTAAGAAAACGTTAACTTTGCGTTTTTTATTCATTGAAAATGTTTGCAATAATTTGGTGAGAATAGATGTGATGAAATGTCCTTTTGTGTGTTACCTCTACTACTGGAGTGCGATTTTTGAATCTCATTCGGTGAGTTCAGCTGTTGAAAATGTCAAAATAACTATGGAGATACGCATCTTTCTACTGCTGAGTAGACTTTCAAAAATCATACTACAGGAGAGCGATTTTTGAAAGTCAAATCAGCATCCATAGTTATTTTGACATTTTCAACAGCTGAGCTCACCGAATGAGATTCAAAAATCGCACTCCAGGAAGCTTCCTACTGAAAGCCTGGTAGAAAATAACTATGGTGTATGGGAATACACTACAGGGAATTATGGGGTCACTCGCACTCACTTAGTATCACACAATGCCTATTCTTTTTAGGGTTCCGTACCCAAAGGGTGAAAACGGGACCCTATAACTAAGCCTACGTTGTCCGACCGTCCGTCCGTCCTCCCTATTTAGACGGCTTTTGAACCGTAATAAAAAAAAAAAAAAAAAAAAAAGTTAAAAAAAAAGTAATAAAAAAAATAATACTAATATAAAAGGTGTTTCATAAGTAACAATAAATTTTTGAAACTCATAAGGGGGTTGTTTAGACCATCAAACTGAACAACTTTCTCTATGGGACCAACATCGAAATTGCGTAAAAAATAATTTTAAATCCCATACATATTTTAGCTCTAGTAGATTTGTAGAGTATAGAACATTTTTTTTTTTCGCGATTTCGATATTAGTCCCATAGTGAAAGTTGTTCAGTTTGATGGTCTACACCACCCCTTTAAATGTTTATTTGTAGTTTTGTAACACCTTGTATACTTAATTTTTTTTTAATTGCTAGAATGTTGACATTTTCTCAGAATATGCGTTATTAGGTACGTCGGATTTGTTAAAAATAATAAAAATGTCAACCCCTCACACACGAAACTAGTTTTTATCAACGTTTTTTTTTCTCGCTCTATCGTAAAAACGGTAATACATACAAGCGTCAAACTTGGTGTGATTATAGAGCAAACTCTACAGTATAATAACAAATTATAAAAACCGGCCAAGTGTGAGTCGGTCTCGCGCTAAAGGTCCCGTAGAAAACCAAATCTTTTTTTTAACTTAATATGTTGTGGTGTATGTACGAAACCCTCGGTACACAAGTAGCCCAACTCGCAGTTGACCGGTTTTTCCTATTTATGACACTGAAGATGGAGTGTTCAAGGTGATTTTTTTGATCAGTCAAAAGAGTGGTGGACTAACGCCCGAACCCTCCTAGAGGGTAGGCCTGTGCCCTGCAGTGGGACGTTTATAGGCTGATGATCTCTTCTTATCCAGTGTGCAGCAAGCCCTGGTGTCAGAGTTTATTCAAACCGCCTTACCGCCTGGCCACGGGACAGGGCGACCGGCGGCGCGTCTTGCGATTTTAGAATACACTGCCTACGCGCCGCTGCGTGCTTGCGTAATAGTAGGGACACAACGCTCAGTGTAATCTAAAATCGCAATTCGCGCCGCCAGTCGCCCTGTCCCGTGGCCAGGCGGTTACGGCCTCTGACGTGGTTTTTATGTAACAACTACTACCACCAGAGAGACAGTAGCCGGGACCAACAGCTTAACGTGCCATCCGAATCACAAAATCATCTTTCTTTTCAGACAATCAGGTGACTCAGCCTGCAATGTCCTAACCAACTGGTGAAAAACGCACAAAGTGACTATCACTAGGTGTCCCCCGTGGGAATCGAACCCACGTCCTCCGTGTCAAGAGCCCAATGCTCTTAACCATTAGACCACGGAGGCAGTATAGGCTGATGATGATGAGTCAGAAATAAAAAGTCAGAAGTCAGTGTTGTTTTGTTGGTTGAATCGAATCAGAGTTCGTAGAAGCTATTGAGAATAAGCATAAGCATATGCTCACGACTATATTCCCCGAGGGGGTAGTCAGAGATATTCTGAAATTTCAGAACATCCACGTTTCACCAGTAGTACCGAAACTCTGTCCAGTGTGACGGGGGGTGAGCCCGTCGCCACTTTAATGGACAGTGGGTACAATACATGCCTTGAAATTGAAGCATGCAGGTTTCCTCACGATGTTTTCCTTCACCGAAAAGCCAGTGTGTTACAAATCGTACATAGATTCCGAAAAACTCATTGGTACGAGTCGGCTTGGACGGGGATCGAACCATCGCCTCCTGCACGGCAGGCAAGGTTACTCGCCACTAGACCACCACGGCACTTCACCACACTATTGAGAATACGTGTGTTAATATTTTGGAACTATTCAAAAAGAGTAAAAATAACAGGCTCGCCGGAGAAAGCAGTTAGCGAGTCATCCCAATAATGAATGACTAAATATTTTAACGACATATTTCGGAATGTTGTGGTTTTACGACCAGCTGAGACTGTGAGTCATCGGACAACGTAGGACTAGCATGAACTCAGCTAAGACTTTATCGAGTCATGTTATGGTCTCTACAGGGTGTTTCATAAGTAACAATAAATTTTTAAAACTCATAAGGGGGTTGTTCAGACCGTCAAACTGAACAACTTTCTCTATAGGACCAACATCGAAATCGCGAAAAAAATAATTTTATATCCCATACATATTTTAGCTCTAGTCGATTTGTAGAGTATAGACCATAAATTTTTTTTTTCGCCATTTCGATATTGGTCCCATAGTGAAAGTTGTTCAGTTTGATGGTCTACACCACCCCCTTAAAGGTTTATTTGTATTTTTGTAACACCTTGTATAGTCTATTCGTCCCTGCGATTAGGACATATAGTAGGCGTGCCCATGTAGACCCTAGAAATAGGGTGTTTTGTTACATCCTGTATAAGCTGAGCTGTAGTCCGCTAATCGGTATTGGGCAAGCGTGGCGGACTAATTCCTAAACACCTCAGGATACATAAGCCTGTACAGGGTGAAATTGATATCTTTAGCATCCTTTTAAACTAAGAGTCTATCCATCAAACTGAACAACTTTTAGTATGGGAGCAAACCTGTCAGCGCAAAAAAAACAGCTGTTCCATGCTAAACTGCAATGCAGATTTTTGTTGTTCTGACAGATTTGCTCCTATATGGCTCCCATAGTAAAAGTTGCTCAGTTTGACGGGTAGAGTATTGTTTAAAGGTTTAATGATACTTTTCCTCACAACTTTCATAGGTTCTACGGTTCTGTACTTAGTTAAAAGCTTCAGCTTCTGTGGTCAACCACCTTCGATAACGGCAGTCTGGTTTCGCACATTTGCTACTAGAGACTATCGCCGGCCGTCCCGATTACGGCAATACTGTGAGCCCTACGACTAAGTAGAGCAGCTGTCTTGAGCAGGAGCAGGGTTTCTTCCAAATAAAAGATTTCTTCAGTTGATTTCACTATTTCTTCCTGGTATTGTCTTGAGAGGACTTGTTGTGACTGATTGCCAACCGATTGATTCGGTTTCCTTAACTACCTCAAGGCAATACCGTAAAGACGACCGTGTTTTTATTTCCAAAAATTTCCTTAAACATAACAAATTTTCACTATGAACTATGTACATTTCACACTATATCTAAAAAACTACTTATCCTATACACAAGCGATTTATAACACAGAAAGAACTAATGAGTCCCCGTATTTTGGTATATCACTGACTATTCTATCTTGGATATCCAGGCCGCTACGACAGAGTGAAGTGGCAAATACTTAGATTTTTGCCAAACTATTTTAGTCTATTCTATATATTTCTATTTCTAGGTCGTCTAGCTATGACCTAGTGTTCTGTCGTAGTGTACCTGGATAACCTCGACCTGGTATATGTATTTCTATGTATCTATTGTTCTATTTAATACCAAATACGAGGATGCAATACAAGGAGGTAAGTGAATTATATAAAAAGTGTCCTATTTACTAAATAACACGAAACAGATATTTTTTATGATTGATTATAGTGTGGGTCATTGACTGCTATGTACTGAAACTATTGGATATGACCCACCTATCACCATCTCTGGGAAAAACATAGGTAAAAACCCAAAATCAAACTCGCTAATTAAAAACAAAACTAATACAAAAACTTATCCTAGCCTATCCTAACGACTAACTAAATGAACTTTTATTATAAAAACACTTAAAACTAGACCTACGACTATAAAACGACAAATAAATAAAAACGATCTCTACAAACTATCAAAACTACGTGCTAACATGATCAAAACAATATAAAACTATAACTAAACTATACTATACGAGTTCTACCCAACGTGATCAGTGCATTCTGTACAGTAAATACTAGAAAATTACTAAAAAGGAAACCTAAAATCTAGACCAAAATTTGCACTGATTACGTTGGGTATCTCTCTTCGCGGGGTTGGACTCTATCCGCGTCGGCGAAAAGCTGCGTCGTAACTGGCGGGCGGTGCGAAGCGGGCGCTGAGATGTTCGATGTCGCGAACATATTCTCCCGCCGCAGCTCTCGCAGCTGGAACTCTTCGTGTGAGCGGCAGTAGGCAGTCCCGCAGATCATCAGGGCGACTCGATGGCAGTGGGCAGGATCACCAGCTTCTTTGTGGGTCGCCGCAGGACTCCCTTGTTGGTGCGCACGTCGACCGCTCGTACCTCGCCGTCGGGGCCGGGGAAGGTGGCGATAACGACGCCTCGCGGCCAGATGTTGCGAGGCAGGGTCCCGTCTGCTATGAGGACCAGATCGCCCAGCTGGATGGCGCCACCCGTGGCGCGGGGCTCCCGCCGGTGTTGCAGCTCGGGGAGGTACTCGCGCACCCAGCGCGCCCAGAAGTGGTCGGCCAGCCGTTGACTGACCCGCCACTCTCTGCGCCCGCTGATGTCGTCGTCGGTGAACGTCCCGGGCTGTGGGACGCGTGATGGCCCGCCCAGGAGGAAGTGGTTGGGTGTGAGCGCTTCCTCGTCGTCCGGGGCCGTTGACAGGTGTGTGAGGGGGCGGCTGTTCACCGTATGCTCCGCCTCGACGAGCAGGGTAGCGAGCACCTCTTCTTTCGGCGCACGCTCGTTCAGTGTGGTGTATAGTGCGGTCTTGATGCTCCGCACCATACGCTCCCATGCGCCCCCCATGAATGGGGCGCTCGGCGGTATGAAGCGCCACCGGATGGCGCGTAGCGATGCTTCTTCTTGCGTCGCCCCGTCGATCGCACGGCGTAGCTCGAGGTCAGCGCCACGCAGGTTGGTGCCCTGGTCCGACCAGAGCTCTGTAGGGCAGCCGCGTCGTCCGATGAACCTTCTCAGCGCCATCACCGCAGAGTCCGTGCTGAGACTACCCGCGAGCTCTATATGGACAGCTCGGGTAGTGAGGCACGTGTAGAGCACGCCGTACCTCTTCTGGTGCGTACGGCCGACGGTCACGGTGAGGGGCCCAAAATAATCAAGGGCCGTGAAGGTGAAGGCCCGCTGATGATGAGCGAGACGACCCGGTGGATGGTTGCCCGTCGATGGTTGCGCCGGCTTCGCCTTAGCGATGCGGCACCGAAGACATTGTTTTACTGCGCTACGAACGGCGTAGCGCAGTCGTAGCACCCAGTAGTGCTGTCGTACCTCATTTGCTGTGGTTTCGAACCCGCCGTGATGTAGCTGCGTGTGTACGTGTGTGATGTACAGCTGCGTCCATGGGTGGCCGCCCTCTATAATCGCCGGCTCTCGTTGGCTGTAGCAGATGTCCGTAGCGGCGTCTATTCGTGACCTTAGACGTATCACTCCGTCTTGGCCGTAGGTGACGGACAGCTGCCTGAGTCTGCTGTCTGTAGATAGAGGGCGCCCCAGGCGCAGGGCGGTCACATCGTCTGCGAAGGCGTCTTCTTGCTGGGCTCGAATCCACAGCAGCTGTGCACGGTTTAGGTGGTGCACCTCTATTTGTTTGTACGGCGATGACGTAGGCACGTCGTTCGTCGCCGTTTTCTTGACTATTTTCTTGCGATTGTTCTTGTCTCCCCACGTCGAGTCGCTGTCTGTATTCTTCTTGGTTCGCTTGTAGGCCGCGTTACACTGTTGCGGCGCGCGTAGCAACTCTACGAACTGTATCACTCGTGCGGTCGCTCGTAGGAGTCTTGTGTAACTTGAGAACCGTGCGACGTCGGGTAGGGCTTCAGTGAGGCGCGTCTTTGGCCTCGTCGTGTGTAGTCTTTCTTCGGTAGCGTCGACGTCGTCTGCGGTGCTATCTTCAGTCTCGGTCGGCCAGTCACTTTCCTGTAGGTGTAGGAAAGGCGGCCCCGTGAACCAGCGATGCGTCGACTCGAAATTTCCCGGCGCTTCTCTCGTCGCGTCGTCCGCGACGTTCGCCTTGGTGGGGACCCATCTCCATTCCGTCGTCTTTGTGGACTCGCCGATCTCGGCGACGCGATGTGAGACGAATGGCTTGTATACACGAGGACCGTTGCGTAGCCAGGTGAGCACGGTGCGTGAGTCCGACCAGAACACACGCCGATGTGGCTTGAAGTCGTGCTCGGCGGCGATCGTCTGTGCTAGGCGGGCGCCCAGCACTGCAGCTTGTAGCTCGAGGCGTGGTATGGAGACTGTCTTCAATGGCGCGACTCTTCCCTTCGCAGCGATGAGGGAGATATGGACACGTCCGTCGCCGTCGGTCGCTCGCCAGTAGGAAACGGCCGCGTAGGCCGAATTGCTTGCGTCGACGAACGTGTGCAGCTCAATCGTCGTCGCTCGTGCTAGTTGGGCGTAGCAGCGCGGCACGGCTAAGCTCGAGAGTTGCTTAGCCTCGCCGACCCAACTTCTCCACGCTTCTGCTTCAGCTGGCTGTAGTGCGGTGTCCCAATCGATGCCAGAGCGCCATGTGTTCTGTAGCACTCTCTTTGCTTGCACGGTGATCGGTGTAGCGAGCCCCAGTGGATCGTATATGGACATTACCACACGTAGGGCTTCTCGCTTGGTGGGTGTGCCGTCGAGTAGAGAAGTAGGCAACTTACGTTCATTTATGTTGAACGAAAGCGTGTCAGTCTGCGTTCGCCAGACCATTCCCAATATTTTCTCTGTGTCCAGTTGCACTACTTCTTTTTTCTCGCCCGGCGCCAGTTGTCCACGCACACGTTGAGAGTTCGACGCCCACTTAGTCAAGAAGAAATTACCTCGACTATGTATGAAGGCGACTTGGTTCGAGATCCGTAGAGCGTCCTCTTCGCTGTCGTAGCTGGCTAGATAGTCATCTACGTAATGACTACGTACTACGGCGTCCGTAGCCTCTGGGTACTTTTCTTTGAAGTACTCGGCGTTTCTATTCTTCACGTAGATTGCTGTGCTAGGCGAAGAGGTGGCCCCGAATATCACGCTCTTCATGCGATATTCGGTCGGAGGTCCGTCGCGTCGATCTCCTCTCCACAGGAAGCGCTGCATGTCTCTGTCTTCTTCACGTATTGATATTCGCATAAACATCTCACGAATATCAGCTGTGACTGCTATATATCGTTGTCGAAATCTCATCAGCACGCCGGGCAGGGATTGAAGTAGGTCGGGACCGGACAGCAGCAGATCGTTCAGACTTGTCCCTCTTGACTTCGCCGCCGCGTCGTGCACTATACGAAGCTTGTCGGGCTTCTCTGGGTTGACTACGCCGAAGTGAGGTAGATACCAGACCTTCTCTGGTCGCGCTGCGGACACGGGCGCTTCCTCTGCGTAGTCCTTTTCTATATAGTCTTCTATTTGATCGGTGTACCTCTTCTTCAGCGTAGGGTCCCGATCCAGCTTTTTCTCTATAAGTTCGAGGCGGCGGAGTGCAGTGGAGTAACTATCTGGCGGCGTGAAGTCGTCGCGACGCCATAGGAGGCCGGTCTCGAAGCCTCCCGCCGGTAACCGCTTAGTCGTGTCGTTCAAAATTGACAGTGCACGTTTCTCACCGTCGTTGTAGCTTCGGCGAGGTTCGACACACAGCGAGTCGAGCGAAAAGTGTTCTCGTATCAACTCTTCTATGGAACTCTCAGGCTGGGGCGCGGACACGTAGCTGATGCGATGACTGTGGGTCTTCTCACGTCGTCCGTCTTGCACGCCGTGTAGGACCCACCCTAGGTCGGTCAGTGAGGCGACGGGTTGGTTGTTCGCCCCACGGCGCACGGCGTGAGACAATAGCAACTGCCAATTGTCTTGTCCGACGAGTACTGTTGGCTTGCCCTCTTCGTAGATGAGTTCGTCTGCTATTTCTTTGAGGTGATCGAGGCCGGAGATGAGCTCCGGCGGGACCCGCTGTGGCGATAACTGCAGCTTGTCCATTGTGCGTGCGGTTATCTCGAATTCTTCTATACTGTATTTTCCACCGATTTTCAAATGCACACGCGTCGACTCACTTGCGTCGATCCGCGCGCCCGCCACGCCTTCTATCAAGAACGGCGATGCCGTTCCTTTTGCACCAACCTTTTCTGCTATCTCCCTCTCCACTATGGTGCAGGTAGAGCCGTCGTCCAGTAGTGCATAGGTCTCAACTTGAGCACTAGGACCGCTGACTATTACTGGGACGATTTTCAGTAGCGCTGTGTTTGTTCTATTTCGCGCCGACGATACTGTTTCTTCTTGCTCTTGACGGGGTGGCGGTTTCGGCTGCGGTGGGCTGTGTAGTAGCGGGTGGTGAGTGTATTGGCACCCGCTCGTCTCACACTTGCGTGTCTTGCAGCTGTGTTGACTGCGCCGTACACGCAGACATCTGAAGCACAGCCTTTTCTCTTTGGCTATGTCCCAGCGCGCCGACACATTTTCCTTCTTGAAGGCATCACAATTAAATACCTTGTGATCCTTTTTGCAAACTGGACAGGGCTCTGGCTTCGGCTTCTGTCCCTCGGCGTGGTAGGTGCGCGCTGGTCCTCTGTTTGTTTGCTCCCGCCGGTCGAACTGTGGCACGTGTTCGAGGGGAGCAAAGTTACCGCACCGTTCGGCGGTATGGTCCAAAAACTTAGTCAATGTGACCAGGTCTGGCTGGTAGGCAGGCTGCTCCGGAGCGAAGTCGTAGTAGCGGAAGCGTAGCGTAGGCGGGAACTTCTCGATGACGGCGCGCACTATCTCTGGATTGTGTAGATAGTGCGATCGTCCCAGCGCCTTGATCGTCGCGGTGATGTTGGCCACACGCGACGCGAACACACATACATCTTTCGGGTTCTCAGTGAGACGCGGCAGCTCCCGTAGTTTCTTCATCTCAGCCATGACGAGCGCGTCGGGTCGTCCAAATCTTGCCTGAAGAAGCTGCATTACCTCGATCGTCGTCGTGTGTCCCACGAATAAGCAGTGGGCGGCGTCCCGCGCCGGCCCGCGTAGGCACCTCCGCAGTCTTGCTATGGTTTCTTGTTCCGTCAGCTGTGACATTGACTCGTCTACTGCTATCTTGAATGGCAGCCACTCCGCTGACTGGCCGCTGAAGAAGGGTAGGTCAGGAACCCTTGCTGCTATTGCGGGCTGCGCCGCCGACCGTGCGGCGAGAGTGATTGCACTGGCGAGCTCGTGCATCGCCAACTCGTTCGGCTTGCTGTCTTGTCGCGTAGGCGTCTGGTGCTGCGCGGCAAGGTGATGTGGATCTTTGGCGACGTCCCCACCGAGGGGCCTCTGCGCCGTGTCCCATCTTCTATCTTCTATGTTCTTGCGAATTTCCTGCAGCGTAGGCGGCTGGTGCGGCGCTGCAGGGTGATGTGGATCTACGGCGACGTCCCCACCAGGAGGCCTCTGCGCCGCGTCCACTCTGCTATCTTCTATATATTTTCTTATTTCGTGCAGCGTAAGCGACTGGCGTGGCGCTGCAGAGTGATGTGGATCTTCGGCGACGTCCCCACCAGGAGGCCTCTGCGCCGCGTCCCATCTTCTATCTTCTATTTGTTGACGAATTTCCTGTAGCGTAGGCGGCTGGTGCGGCGCTACAGGCTGGCGTGGCTCCCTGGTGATATGGTCCCAGGGGTCCTGTGCCAGGGCCGCTCTTCTATCTATAATCAGTCTTGGTTCCTGTCGTGGCGGCGGCTCCAGCAACGCGGCAGGTTGGCGGTGGTCCCCGGTGAGGTCTTCACAGCAGGGCCTCGTCTCCGTGATCCTCGTCGGGTTTCTATTGATGGGGCCTCGTGCATCGGCATCCACGCGGCACCCGGGCTCGTCGACACACGGCGGTGGTGGCGGCGGCACGGCGTGTAGTGGTACCGATCTATGTTCTGGCACGTTGGGAGGCTCCGTCGTGAGGGCGAGAGTGCTTCTGTCCACCCATTCCGACGTCCTTTCTTCACGGATCGTTCCTTCTATAGAGTCCTCTTCATCGGAAGTTTCTTCTTCAAGGGCGCTGACCTTGGCCTTGGCTAGCTTGACTTGAGCTTGCAGGAGCTCAAGCCTGGCCTCTGTCAGCTCTCGATGTCTTCTGCTGGATGCCTTGGATGCTCTGGATCCTCTGGATCCCCTGGATCCCCTCGATCCCAGGGTCTTCTCAGGTTCGATGGTCTTCGCAGCGTCGGCCGACGTGGCTGATGTGTCTGGGGCCGTGGTGGCAGTACGCGACTCCGTGGCTGTCGCGGACGACGCCGTGGGCTCGGAGTCAGACGCGAGGCCCGACGCGGACACACCGGGACGCGACGCGGACTCCTCTTCAGGCGGAGGTACGACCCGACGCGGCGCGGACTTCATGCTTCTTGTGACCGGCATCTTCTATACAGCAGCTCTTCCAGGTCTTCACCCAGGTCTCACAGTATGCTCAGGACAGTATCCGGCTCGAAGGACCATAAAATGTGGTCAACCACCTTCGATAACGGCAGTCTGGTTTCGCACATTTGCTACTAGAGACTATCGCCGGCCGTCCCGATTACGGCAATACTGTGAGCCCTAGGACTAAGTAGAGCAGCTGTCTTGAGCAGGAGCAGGGTTTCTTCCAAATAAAAGATTTCTTCAGTTGATTTCACTATTTCTTCCTGGTATTGTCTTGAGAGGACTTGTTGTGACTGATTGCCAACCGATTGATTCGGTTTCCTTAACTACCTCAAGGCAATACCGTAAAGACGACCGTGTTTTTATTTCCAAAAATTTCCTTAAACATAACAAATTTTCACTATGAACTATGTACATTTCACACTATATCTAAAAAACTACTTATCCTATACACAAGCGATTTATAACACAGAAAGAACTAATGAGTCCCCGTATTTTGGTATATCACTGACTATTCTATCTTGGATATCCAGGCCGCTACGACAGAGTGAAGTGGCAAATACTTAGATTTTTGCCAAACTATTTTAGTCTATTCTATATATTTCTATTTCTAGGTCGTCTAGCTATGACCTAGTGTTCTGTCGTAGTGTACCTGGATAACCTCGACCTGGTATATGTATTTCTATGTATCTATTGTTCTATTTAATACCAAATACGAGGATGCAATACAAGGAGGTAAGTGAATTATATAAAAAGTGTCCTATTTACTAAATAACACGAAACAGATATTTTTTATGATTGATTATAGTGTGGGTCATTGACTGCTATGTACTGAAACTATTGGATATGACCCACCTATCACCATCTCTGGGAAAAACATAGGTAAAAACCCAAAATCAAACTCGCTAATTAAAAACAAAACTAATACAAAAACTTATCCTAGCCTATCCTAACGACTAACTAAATGAACTTTTATTATAAAAACACTTAAAACTAGACCTACGACTATAAAACGACAAATAAATAAAAACGATCTCTACAAACTATCAAAACTACGTGCTAACATGATCAAAACAATATAAAACTATAACTAAACTATACTATACGAGTTCTACCCAACGTGATCAGTGCATTCTGTACAGTAAATACTAGAAAATTACTAAAAAGGAAACCTAAAATCTAGACCAAAATTTGCACTGATTACGTTGGGTATCTCTCTTCGCGGGGTTGGACTCTATCCGCGTCGGCGAAAAGCTGCGTCGTAACTGGCGGGCGGTGCGAAGCGGGCGCTGAGATGTTCGATGTCGCGAACAGCTTCCATAATTCATGTGGCATGCTAGAAGGCTCTTTAGTTTAGAGTGTTAAAATGTGTGCCGATGACCTCTCCCGTACCTAGTGACTCATTCATTAAATAAATATGTATTATCTCGCTGTTTTCGTTTCTTATGCTAATATTTTTAATCTTTCTTAGAATTTTTTTAGTACGTAAGATTTTTTTTTAACACTGAACCACAGTATAAAAAGAGTAGGATCTAGTTCAGGAGTGCGTTTTTTGAATCTCATTCGGTGAGCTCAGCACTTGAAAATGTCAAAATTACTCTGGAGATACGCATCTTTCTACTGCTGATTTGACTTTCAAAAATCATACTATAGGAGAGCGATTTTTGAAAGTCATATCAGCAGTAGAAAGATGCATATCTCCATAGAAATTTTGATATTTTCAACTGCTGAGCTCAGCGAATGACATTCAAAAATCGCACTCCTGAACGCTAGGATTTCCGAGGCCTTCAGTGCGCAATCCTTATAATGCTCTTCTTCTTCTTATCGTGTGGGCAGCATGTCCTGGAGTGCGATTTTTGAATCTCATTCGCAGAGCTCAGCAGTTTAAAATATCAAAATTACTAATGAGATACGCATTTTTCTACTGCTGATTTGACTTTCAAAAAGCGCACTCCTGGTGTATGATTTTTGAACATCAAATCAGCAGTAGAAAGATGCGTATCTCCATAGTAATTTAGACATTTTCAACTGCTGAGCTCACCGAATGAGATTCAAAAATCGCACTCCTGGTGTCAGAGTTATTTCATAGCGCCTTACGGCCTCTGACGTTGTTTTTATGTAACGACTACTACCATCAGAGACAGCTTAGTGAATCATATTTTTTCAGGCAATCAGGTGATTCAGCCTGCAATGTCCTAACCGACTGGGAGAAAACGCACAAAGTGACATATCACTAGGTGGGAATGGGAATCGAACCCACGACCTCCGTGTCAAGAGCCCAATGCTCTTATTCTATTCTATTTTTATTTAATGGCGTTTCCTTGTTATATTTCGCCAGTGTCAAGTGTTGAAGATATATATATTCGATATTGTACGGTAATTGGATATGGCGATCTCAAAGCCCCGAAACATACACTCGAAACCGCCATAAAACGGCGGAGCCACGTGGCCAATTAACTCGCAAGCCGAACGCGTCTACTCGGGACCCCCTTAGCCACGCGACTCCCAATGCAGTTATAAGAGGCTTATAATGTCAGATCAATATTTTAATTTGATCTAGGAGATCAACAGTACACACGGCGACACATCAAGCTACACAAAACATACATAAGCTGGCCTCGCGATACTATTCGTTACTCTACCTACGCGCGGCCAGCTTATTTTGGTTTTGTATAGCTTGATGTGTCGCCGTGTGTACATCTTACGATGATACTCGGTTTTTTATAGAGGACGGCGTATCATTTCATCAGTTAAATATTATCTCAAAAAATGTGTTTAAGTATCTAATTTTTATTTGTGTACTTTAAGGGTAAACATAATAAGAAGGAAAGTTGCTAAAATCTGTTGTCGCTGAAGTTCTCTGCCTCCATTTTCGATTGTTCTTTGTTGTTCAATTGTTTTTTTTGTACTAACAGTTAACAGCATTTTGAATAATTAAGTTGTTCTTAAACTACAGAGTTGTAACGTAAAAAATTGGGCATTGTATCATCAAAAACTGATTAACATTTTGCATAATATTAAAGTAATTAATTCAGCGTTTAAAATGATACTTCCATGCTATATAATACTTCCATATTATGCTAACGAAGTTTGTACACTTGGACACGATATTTACATGCAAGAAGTAATGCTATTTCATTTATAACAATTTAAAAATATATATTCGTTTGACTGTTTATTACGACTAAATTGGCGAACCACTTTCAAATAACATTTTGCAGGACCAATTATAGGGTAATTTTTATCCTATAAACATAGACTTAAACTCTAGCGATAGACTTGCTCTTCCATAGAAGCAACATGTTCCACTTTAATGAGGTGTACGCACCTGATTGATGTTCCCGAGTTCACTTCGTCACTATGGCAATGACAGACCGCAATGTGTCATTTTGTGTTGTTTTTTGTGACATGTTGTTTGTTTGATCGAGCTTGTCTATCGCTAGAGTAATAGGTATGTATGCCTATAAAGTAATTTTACGAATGAATGGTATACCTACTTAAAATCCATTCACTTAAACTCTTCACTAAATCTTCAAAATTACTACAAACATGATATTTTTGCAGCTTGATATTTTAAGCGAGCTATCTAAAAAAAATGTATATCCATAAGGTCTGGACCACCCTGTAATGCACCCTTACTTTAGAAGTTGTGTGTTTGTCACTACACCGTTAGGTTACCGTTAGTTGCATTAGTTTAATGGGTGATTGTGCTCTACTGAACAACTTGTGAATTTCGCAAAAAAATAAAAACTTTTCATACGAACTTTTAATCAGCTTATTTCAAAAAGTCAAAAAATATTTTTGCTTTGTATCTTAGAGAACGTTTTTCAGTATAATATGGGTATTAGGTACAATCACCCCACAGTAACTGTTTACCCCAAAATACCCCAGTGATACTTTTTGACTTGGACTGTACTTTGTGTAGTTTTAGACAAACGCTATTGTGTTCAAAAAGCCGGAACTGTTATGTATCATCATTTGTATTAATTCGAGACTTTTTTCAATCTCAGAGGCATTCGAAAAAACATTTTGTAAATTGTGGATTCTTTGTTATATTATTTCAATTGTATACATGTAAGTATATAGGGTGTAAGTGTAGACATCATCAATACTTTATACAGGGTGTTAGGGAAAACATTTGCATTACTTTAAGGGGTGATTGTACCCATGATACTGAACAACTTACACTAAGAAACATAAGGAAATTATATGATATAGAACTGTATGTGTCTACTCTATAAAAAGTGTCCATGTATATTCACGTACGCACAGTAAAAAGGGAGGTCACGTTGCAGGGTTTGCTCAGAACACTTGTCTTTCGCGTGGTGTTCCCGCCACGAGGCTCCACAATCCTTCTCAGGTTGTGTTCTTACTCAAAAACAATCCTCGAGATTGGACAGATACTCCCTCAAACCACTTGACACTGGCGGAAATGCGGTGCTAACGCACAAGCAAGAAGTCCATTACTTAATTATAAATAAAAAAAATGAAAAAGGGAATGTTTCCGTGTAAAAGGGATTCCCGATAAATAAAAATATTAAGGTCACCCAATAAATGACTCAGGCGTTCATAAATGACTAACCCCATAAATGACTCAGGCGTTCATCTCCCCACAGCAACCTCCGTCTCCTCGGAAGTCGGGAAGTGGGTCAGGAGATCAAAAACGTTCACCTTCTCAACTGGTTCCCAACGGTACCACTGACGTGCTCACAAATCTGTTTGATATTATGATCCTCAAACTTTTTGTATAAAACGAAATCCTTGGTAGATAGATAAAATAAAAATAAAACATCATTCATCTGACACAAAACAAATATGATAGGAGACGAAAATAAAACCGGGCAAGTGCGAGTTGGACTGTCCGTGTCCCTCGGAGGGTTCCGCTATTCCGTACGACCATACAATATTTACGAGTATTTTTTCCGGGATCCTTAGTGCAGCCTGACACACGCTGGGTAAATTTTATTATTTGTCATTTTACTTTAAATTACGCTATAAGTTTTACTTTACACAGAGCAATAACAAAAAACATAGAAATAATTTCCCCAACATTTTTTTACTTTTTGTTTTTATTAGCAAATCCAATTTGATTAGCAAATTATTATTTGTAAGCAAATTCACCATAATAATGCGTATTCTGTGACAATTTAAACCTTCTAACTATTACGATTCAAAAGATACAGCCCTTTATAGGCAGGACAGACGGACAGAGCGTAGGCTTTATTGAGATTTCGCATATTTACAAGTAACTCGGCTAGAATCCCGTACCTAACACTTTATGTTTTAGTGAGAACATACTTCATTAAGGGCCTGTTTCACCACTTCTAAGTAAGTTCTTGCTAGCTTAGATAGTTTGACGTATTTCGTATGAAAATATGTCAAAATATCTGCCGGATAAGCTAACAAGAACTTACTCACAAGTGGTGAAACAGGCCCTAATTGTCGTGAATAACTTAATAACTAATTATATGAACAAAAGAAAAGGTACAATACAAACATCAGCCAAGAATGATTAACAATGTTCCAATCATGGAGAATGAACTTCCAATCAATAGGCTCTTGTAGAATTTGATAAAAACCGAGGTATTTTCCGCCACTTCGAAGAACTTGCCTGAAAATTGTGGTTAAATAACTTACATACAATACATAATACACGCATTGTCCCAAGGAAGGATTTAGGCAAGACTACGGCTGGTCACACGCTACGACACAAGTTTCGCCTTATCCACAGTCACACATCTCTTCATGCTCTTCCGTCGGTCGGTTGACAGTTTCATGTACGCACGGCTGATGCACGGCGACAGATCAACCTACCCATAGTTGGACCTTATGTCCATGAACATAGAGTTCAACTATGAGTAGGTTGATCTGTCGCCGTGTGTACCTAGTCTTTTAGGAAAAGAGCATGGTAATTATTATCTCCTCAAACGACCGCCCGACCCTTCTGCTCACATTCGCTCGATATATTTCGTTCGTTCGATTTAGATTGGTTCTAAAAACGGACCTTTTCGAAATCGCTTATATTATTTTCAATATTATTCGAACTCAATATAATTATACAGACTCTGCGTAATTGTTGAGAGATGAATGATGTGCGTTATCGATTCTACATACACATATATACATAAATCCTTTTTCCCACAGGGATAAGCATAGAGTACCTATGGATCTCCACTTTAGGCGGTTCTGGCGTTCCTATTTTGTTTGATTCCTCTACATCCATACATCTTGTCATACATTCTCATCGATTTTGGCTACTTTTAACCTGGCATTTATAATGAAGTCCCCAATCTGATTTAATTTAATCTCCTAGGTCTGACTCTACCAATATTTCATTCCTCATTTCCGACGATTCTGAAGTTACCGTTTTTCAGATTTTTCTGTAATTTGTCTCATTAAATAGAACGAAAATCCATTCCTAAACGTTCACAATTAAATCGGATTCAAAAATAAAAGGTTTATTCGGAAAGCTAAAAGTTTGGGAACCTTTGTTTATTAGTTTAGACCGAACCCGTTTTTTGAGCGGTCACCTATCGATTATTATGGTAACCGTACAAATTGAATGGTCAAACTTCTGTCCGGTATGGTCGGCAGGGAAACTAGTGCAGGAGTTATTTTATGCTCGTTTTTGTAAATAAATAAATATCTTGGACATTGTCACACAAATTATCTAGTCACATTTAAAGTAACAGAAGACTTGTATTATGATGACTAGACAACGATATAGAATACAGGGTCCAACCCATAGACATATTACTCTAGCGATAGACCAGCTCGTTCAAACAAACAACATGTTACACAAAACAACACAAAATGACACATTGCGGTCTGTCATTGCCATAGTGACGAAATGAACTCGGGAACATCAATCAGGTGCGTACACCTCATTCAAGTGGAACATGTTGCTTCTATGCAAGGGCAAGTCTATCGCTAGAGTTTAAGTCTATGGTCCAACCTAATATGCTGACGGTTTTTAAGGGGATGATCAGACCATCAAACTGAACAACTTTCTCTATGAGACCAACACTGAAATTGCAAAACGAAATCAGCTGTTTTATAGAAAACTTGAACCGATATCGCTACTCGAAATAAATATATGGAACATGATTTATACGTATGGAACATGATTTATTTTATCGCGAGTTTGTTGTTGGCTCCGTAGTGAAAGTTGTTCAGTTTGATGGTCTGAAGCACCCACTTAGATATGTAACGTATCTGCTGTTTCATACAAAAATGCAGCACCGTCTCGACTGAAATGTATGGGACAGTAGATTTTTCTTTCGCTATTTCGAAGTTGGCTCCGTTGTGAAAGTTGTTCAGTTTTATGATCTGAAGCACCCCCTTAACTTGTACCCATCTTAAGTGTTTTGTTACACCCTGTATAATTACTAACATTCATGACTTGGGTCCAAATACTTATTCGTATTCATCATAAAAATATTTGTCCCCTGTGGGATTCGAACCCTCTACCCTCGGCACAGCAGGCAGGTTCGACGACTGAGCTATCGGGAATTCTCACCGACAATCTCGAGTGCAGGATATTTTTAAGTGCATAAGTTTAAGTGCGGTGCTTATACAACGACTAATCATTCTAGCAAGGCTCTTTTTTAGTACCTTTAGATTTTTCCTGTAAATAATTTCAGTTATAGGTATCAGTGTTGATAACTGCCTCCGTGGTCTAATGGTTAAGAGCATTGGGCTCTTGACACGGGGGTCGTGGGTTCGATTCCCACAGGGGACACGGTCTGCCTAGTGATACATCACTTTGAGCGTTTTTCCCCAGTTGGTTAGGACATTGCAGGTTGAATCACCTGATTTTCTGAAAAGGAAAATGATTCCGTGTTTCGGATGGCACTTTAAGCCGTTGGTCCCGGCTACTATCTCTGGTGGCAGTAGTCTTTACATAAACCACGTCAGAGGCCGTAAGGCGGTTTGAATAAACTCTGACACCAGGGCTTGCCCACACAATAAGAGAAGAGTGTTTCTGATTAAGAGGATAGGCGGTCTGAAATGCTAATTTGGAGAATAGGTCACTTTTCCGACTGTGTACATATAGGGTCCAACATAATATGCTGACACTTTTTAAGAGGATGATCAGACCAACATCGAAATCGCGAAAAAAAATCAGCTCTTCTATACAAAACTGCAAACCTACTCGAGCGAAATGTATGGGACAGCTATTTTTTTTTTTGCGATTTCGATGTTGGTCCCATAGAGAAAGTTGTTAAAGATAGTCTGATCATCCCCTTAAAAAAGTGTCAGCATATTAAGAAGGACCCTGTATTTATCCGATCCGCCCCACCCATACACTCTGACGACTAGAGTGCAAAAGAGACAACTGCAGCTTGGACCAATTTTATCTACATAAAATTGACGAAAACAGCATTTCGTATTACCCTGTTTCCTCCTCCAAAACTAAACAGATTTAAATCATTCTTTCAAGAATAATATAAGAAAGAATTTGGCTATGTCTGTATGTTTTGGTTTTTTTGTTTATATTCGTCAAATTTTTTTGCTGGCTGTCTGAAAACGGGCGGTAAAATTTGTGATTTTCGAAGGTCCCTAGTTCATTCAGTAATTAATTAATGCAAAAAAGCACATACAGCAACATAGGGACATAGCAGAGGTAACATAGATTGTATGGTAAAAATGTTTTTGCTCTAGTGTCATTATCCAGGGCGGAAACAGGGGAATACGTTTGTATGAAAAAAACGGCACTCGCTTATCCTCTTAAGAGAATACAGCCGTAGCCGTGAGCTTTATTAAATAGTTTGATCAAGGTTAAGTAGTGACATCTGTCTGTTTATAAATCCATCATTCTCATATCCAACAATGAGTACTAATGGGAAACTAAGATCAATTCTCAAAAGTTCTCAAGTATTACGGCAGATGGCGTTACGGTTTACAAACTGATCTTGATTTAGACTCGTACGCAATTTTAGCTAAGAATTAGTGCATCGATCGTTGATGTCTTTTGTATTGGAGATTTGAAAAATCGAATTAAAATTTTTCTTGTTACATTTCTCACAGTAAGCTATACTTTCAAACATTGGAAACAGCTTTTTGCCGCAACTAAGCATTGTTTTAAACCCAACCATACGAACGATTGTCGTCATGTATGGGACACCTATAGCATGTAACACTCTAACTCTCAGTTGCTGAAAAGCTCATTAAAGTTAATCCTCCATTAAATCTCTTGCTAGCTTTTACTAAGTCAACAATACAAAAAATGACAGCAAGAGATTTAATAGAGGATTAACTCTAATGAGCTTTTCTGCAACTAAGCGTGAATCACTTATCAAAGGCTATAATCGCAAGTTTGCAAACAGTCTTTTTCAGATCTTTGTACAATAGCAAGGTCACTCAAAGGCCAATGCAAGCTAAACAAACACATGCACACACTTAAATTAAGTGATAAACTGATAATACAAGGAAACGGAGACACCTCTGCATCTTCAAATGTATGTCGTAACATAATAAATAACCAATATTTTCTTTTGTTACAGGTCCAGTACCCCTAGCTAGAAATATAAGACACTTGCCCTGCATATCAAGAAGAACGTCCGAGGAAGGACTCTGTATGTTTGCCATAGACTGCCTAAAAGCAAACGGTACACACCTAGGAACATGTATAGACAGATTCTACTTCGGCTCCTGCTGTCAAATTCCCGACAAAACCATCCTGCCACAGATCATAAACAACATTGACGATAATAGCATAGATGGCGCTAGCTTCGTTCATCCTCAGACCGAAGAAAAAATTAGTACTTCAAAACCTATTTATCATAAAAGGACAACTACAACTACAACTGAAAAAGTTACTGTAACTGAAACTACTAAACCTGAAATGAAGACAGACGAGCAAACGACTTTAGATAACAAATTGAATGATGACTCAAAATTGACAACAGCAGTTGTAGTAGAAACTACTACAAAGAGTCAAACAACAAAACTGCCTGACGTAACCGAAGTACCTATAAAGCTGTCGACATTCCAAACAGTTTCCGGAGAAATAAGCAATTTGGTAACAGAGAGCATTAAAACGACAGAAAGTCAAAAACCAGAAACAACAGTCACATCAACAACAGAGCAACCAACAACAATCAAAACAACTAAAGCTCCAACAAGAAAGCCTACTTACAAACCTAGACCTAGTTATAAACCTACCAATTTTACAAGACCCCAAGTTCAAAGTACTTTTAAACCAAGGCCTACAAAACCTATTTCCATTTATAATACTACAAGAAAACCTCCCTACAGACTTCCTCCGAAACGACCATCAACAAAGAAACCTCTTCCATCACCTCCCAGATTAAACATAACCATTCTACCTCAATCAACAAGTTCCAGACCAACTTTCACGAGACCTCTTACTCCTATAATTACTTACATAAACGCAACAACAACTGAAGAACAAACCACATCTACAACAACGGTAAAACCAACAACAACAATCCCCACAACTCAGACTGTTGTTGAAAAAATTACTGAAACAGAACCTCCGACAACAACTTCTACAACAACAACTTCGACAACAACAACTTCTACAACGACAACAACAACTGAATCAACAACAACCGAAAAAACAACAGAAAAACCTACCACGATATCAGAAGCGCCAACTACGTTGCAAGAAACACCAACGGAAGAAATACCAGTGAAAGAAACAACGTTATCTGATGAATTGATCACTATGACAACAGACAAGCCGACAACGGAAGCCGAAGTCACAGCGACAACAACATCAACAACAGAATTCCCGCCTTTAGTGACGTGGTCATCAAATATCGACACAGCTACTAAAGCACCAGAGAACATCACTACTGTTTCCGATGGTAAGGATTACTTTTATTTTATTTGAATTTTCAATTACTTACTTACTAACCTACCTGTCATAAAATTTAATGGCATTGCATTATTAAAACACAATACGGATAATAATAGTCAGAATTAAATAATTTATTCATTCTCGTTGTTCGTAAATGCATCAGTAGGTATTTTTTATTGTTAAGTTTGCGGTCACAATCACAATACCCAAGTAGCATGTAGATCATAAAACTTAAGGTACTAATTTCAGTTACAATAGCGCCACTCCGAAACTTAAATAAAATATTTCAATACTTTTAATCGAAAACAAATCATGACTTCACAAGCATTGAAATTACCTATGTTAAAAGTTTTAGCAAATTCTGAACAACCGAAAGTTCTCAAATTAAATGGAAAACCATTTATTATTATTTATTAGTCCAATAATTTTAGGTTTTGACCCTAACAATAATTCATTTATCGCTGAAACTTTGCAGTGTGATAAAGTAAACAGTCTTAGCGCGTGTCATCTCATATATTTGTAATCAGGAGGTCATACTGAAGCCATTGACACCAGATAACACTATAAAAGAGATGACTTGAACGGAAAGTTCCGAAACATCCTTTTGCCGACCCTCTATATGTTATGCTTTTGATATGAGATGATCAACCTGATCAAAGGTACAATTTTATGTATCAAGCCGTAATTTTTTTTATTTCGATAGATATCGAAATGATATCGATAACAAATCAATCTGTTACTATCTGCAGTCAGTGCCTTAAGAACTTAATATTTTTTGTCACCCTCCCACGCTAGAATTCTGCGAATAGGGATCAATGACTGACGGACTCATACTCTTTGTACATACAGATATTATCTGTAGAATTTTGTAGATCCTTGACTTATTGCTGACGAGTTCGGCTCGTAATGTGAATGACATTGTTTTGTTATTGTTATAAGGACATTGGCCAAAGGATACTGCAACTTTTCCTTATCTTGGCACACCAAGATAGCTTCTAACCACAGTTCCAGCTTAAAATGGACCACCCCTTTTCTTCCAGTACGTGTTGTCGTATGAGCTGAATAAGAGATATGGGTTTTTTATGTAGTGTTTCTGTGAGGACTAAAGCTCCTCTCTTCTTGACTCTTACTAAATTCGGTATGTCAAGTTTTTATTGGTCTCCATTTTTATATTTTTTACGGATAGAAGACATAATTTTAAGACTCCTATTTCATTTTCATTGCGATTCATTGAGTTTATCAATATAAAATTAATTTTGAAATTATTTTGATCTGTAATCTCTAAGTGCAAAAATGGTGGAGAGAAAATAATTCGAACTCCATGGAGAAAAACTACCTACTGCTATATTTAAAAAAATTAAACCTGCCTCCTCTTTCTAACTCTATGCTGGAAACAGCTACGGCAACATCAAATGTCAAATTCTGACATTGTGAATGTATTTTTTTTTCTTAACTGCCGGTTATTTTAAGTTGATTTTATGTTTACCAAGGAGTTCACAGGTATTCCAGTGACGTCACTGGACGGACCGAAAAACGACGTTATTTTATTAAAAATATCTGTAATCCTTTCATTTTAAAATCTCTGACATAGAAAATATGATTATTGAGACAATTATCTCGAAATGGTTTTCGATTCAGCCCTCCAAAAAAAAACTTAACATACCGAATTCTGGAATCATCAAAATGAGCATTACTACAACTGTGTTAACACTTAACATAATATTTAACGGGTGCTTCAGACCATCAAACTGAACAACTATAGGACTATTTACTGTAGGACCTATACAGGGTGTTTCATAAGTAACAATAAATATTTAAAACTCTTAAGGGGGTTGTTCAGACCGTCAAACTGATCAACTTTCTCTATGGGAGCAACATCGAAATAGGAAAAAAAAAATTCATATCCCATACATATTTTAGCTCTAGTCGATTTGTAGAGTATGGCACATCAATTTTTTTTTCCCGATTTCGATATTGGTCCCATATTGAAAGTTGTTCAGTTTGATGGTCTACACCACCCCCTTAAAGGTTTATTTGTATTTTTGTAACACCTTGTATACCTACGCAAGATGTGTGGTGTGACCATAGAGAAATTACACGCTCCTCTTGGGGTGTGACCAAGGTGTGACTATAAGGGAGAATGAGGAATACGTGATTAGGGAACGTTGTGGTTTGAATGAAGATGTAGTGGTTAAACCAGAAAAGGAATGATTTGGACATATCGATGGGATGAAGGAAAGTCGACTTACAAAACATATATGTATCAGGCGTGTGTGGAAAGGAAAAATTGGTAGAGGCAGACTTATGAGGACGTACCTAGATCTGGAGAGCGATTTTTCAATCTCATTCGGTGAGCTCAGTAGTTGAAAATGTCAAAATTACAATGGAGACACGCATCTTTCTACTGCTGATTTGACTTTAAAAAACCGCACTCCTGAAGTATGATTTTTGAGAGCCAAATCAGCAGAAGAAAGATGCTTACCTCCATAGTTATTTTGACTTTTTCATCTGCTGAATTCAGCGAATGAGATTCAAAAATCGCACTCCAGATCAAGGAGCAGTCGAAATCGACGGGAATGTATGACAAGATGTATGGACCAAGAGGAAGCAAGAGGGTGTGTCATAACCGCCTAAAGTAGAGATCCATAGTCTCTGCCCTCCCCCTCTAGGAAAAGGGAGTGAGTTTATTTATGTATGTATGTATGCAGTAT
Source organism: Agonopterix heracliana (assembly GCA_963693445.1). Lineage (NCBI taxonomy): Eukaryota > Metazoa > Arthropoda > Insecta > Lepidoptera > Depressariidae > Agonopterix > Agonopterix heracliana. Next base: position 4,584,696 of record OY856334.1, read on the forward strand.
ATCAAAGGTTTCGTATCACCTACCAATTCCTAGTTTGCTACCAAGGTAACAAATTTATCAATACAATTTCACCCGTTCAGGCCCGAACAATTTATATTCTTCTCTCTTTTGAAAGGATAAAATCGTGCACAATCGAACATTACAATAACTATTGTAAAACTAAGCACGTATCTAGGCCGCTCACGAGACTGGTGACATTGTAACCAGTGAAATCCCACCTCACTTTCTTTGGTATCACTGTTGCGAATTCGGTAAAGAAATTTAGTGTTATTTATTACCTACGGGTGTGCATTGCTACGAATTTTCACGTATTTAAGATTGAATAGCCCTAATTTCACACCTTTCCAAGGGGTGAATTTCAATTAAATATTTCCTCAGTAAGGCACATCGAAGAGAAAAGATTTTTTGAAGAGTTATTAAATTACACTAATTTGACTTATAGGTAATGTGTAACCTATTAATTTCTTTACATACTTACTTACTATTTTTTTCGAGGTCTCGGAACCTCGATAAAATAGTAACAATATCGCACGGACTTGAAAAAAAGACGGACGTAATCTCGTCTAATCACGAGTGAAGCACCCATTTGGTGACGGGTTGTAGGACCTGCGGCAAGAGCTATTGCATCTGTGTGAATGTCGGTCCCTTGTAGAACAAACGAAAATCTAGGACCTTGCATGCTTCACATCTTTTTAGTGTCACATTACGTCCGTCTTTTTTTCAGGTCCGTGCAATATCGATACTACTATTGATAGCAAAGCGTAGTTTAGGCTTCGAGCTGGAATGAGGACTCTTTGTTTCTAGTATTTACAAAGTTTTAATTGTGATCGGCTGCATTAGTTTAGTAGTAATAAATAAATCAAAAACTCTTTAACACGAAAGAGGAACAAAAGAGAAAGTTATAGGTTTAAAATCCATCGTCATTCGTAAAATTATTGTCGAAGGTCATCAGGTGTAAATTGCTGTAATAAAACAAAATACGTTGGTCCTAATGTTAGTTCATAGCGTCACGATGTATAGCTTGGCAAAAAAGTCATGATCGTGGTGACAGGTGGAACTAAAATTTTAGCAACACCACCATTGCCAGGTTTCGCGTGATTTTGTCGTTCTTGCGTGGAGGCAGCGCCCTCAGATTTAACATGACTTTTTTGCCAAGCTGTATGTATACATACATACAGGGTCCAACTTAATATGCTGACACTTTTTTAAGGGGATGATCAGACCGACAAACTGAACAACTTTCTCTATTGGACCAACATCGAAATCGCGAAAAAAAATCTTCTGTTCCATACAAAACTGCAAACCTACTCAAGCCAAATTTATCGGACAACAGATTTTTTTTCGCTATTTCAATGTTGGTCCCATTTAGAAAGTCGTTTAGTTTGATGGTCTGATGTTAAGGGGATGCCCTTAAAAAAGTGTCAGCATATTAAGCCTCCACTATCCCACAGGAGTACCTAGGCAATTTTTCTATGTATAAATTGTGAGACACAAAATAGGCTAATTTAAAAAAAATGTGTGCGTACTTATAAATAGATTTTTTACTCTACTCCTACTTACGCCGACAACAAAAAATTGTATTACCGAACGTCAAGAATTTTTGCTGTTTTATACCTACACTGGAGATTGGGAAAATCCTCGACACCACTATGGAGCCACTATTTTTTTAAAAATACTTTTAATAGAAGGACCCTTTATTTATTGTCATGTTTTACAATATTAAACTAAGTTTGAAGGTTGGTTCGAATGCAGAAAACAATCGTAAAAGACGTGATTTTGCTTCGACCTCATAAACTTATTTTAGTGACCCGAAAATAAAAAATATAACAAAATGAATTTGATAGTCACGACTGTAGATCGTGTATTATGAAGACAACTTTAATGTTAAGAGCGCAATATAATCGTTTTTAAGCTTAGTCTGTTAGTTTTAAAGTTTAAAATCTCTTGAAGGTGGATTTGATTGATTAGAAAACGAAATACCTAAAGTTTAGTTGTTTTACAAACCCCTCCGGCAATTAAAGACAGGTATTTAGAACAAATTTCTCCATTTGAGTTGCATTATTATTTTATTGAGCTAATGTCTGTAGGTTGTATTTATTATTTTATTGGGTACTAAAGTTGTTGGTCTCAATTTATTTTGTGCTTAAGTATGCCCGTTTTTACCCGACTGCGCGACGCAAAGGAAGGGTAATTAGTCAATCGAATAAGACATCTGATTCCATTAGATTCATTCGCGCCGCTCTTGTTTCTAGTTGTACTACTTAACTTTAAATAAACTAAAATTTCTGACAGCATGATTAAATCTAAATGATCTCGTTAGTTCAATACGAAATTTATCAAACTTAATGTTTTTTTCAGAAATCTGGTCCCCCATTACACCACCAGAAGGATGGGTACTCATCTCATCTATTGCGCCTAAACCTGAAACAACAACTACCACAACGACAACGACAACAACAACAACAGAACCACCAACAACAGTCGAAACAACACAAGAAACCACAGTCCCAACTGTTGTCACAGAAACTGAGAAACTAACAGAGCTACCGACGACTTACGAACCTACAACTTCTTCATCAACAACAACTTCTACAACAACAACGACGACAACGACTACAGCTCCAACCACTTCTTCAACAACAACGAGTGAACCACCAACAACAGAAGCGTTGATGGAGTTCACAGTGAATGTGACTCTGTCACCAACAATGCCAACTTCAACGTCCAGTGTTGGTTTGACGACGTTCACAGTTGTGTCAGAAAATGTGACAGAATCGAGTGTTGTGTCAAATCAAACTGAAGGCAGTGCCGGTAACGTGACAGAAGCTGGGACGAGCGAAACGGGTAGGTATTTGTTTCAATAATTACTTTAATATCATCCGCGTAACTAGCTCCATTTAGTTTAATCGTTTTTTACGTATTTCCAGTCCAAACGTCAACAACAGCACCATCAAACGACACAACGTCAACAACAACAGAGGCAACAACTGTGACAACAACAACTGACGCTTACAACATGTCTGATTATAAAGACGGTAAGTTTCTTATTCTTCATTTAAATGGTTGACATAACACAAAAACTCACACAACACGATAACATTGCGTCGTCGGCGTAATCGACGTTCCCGCTGGCGGGGACAGCCGCGACCTCTGCGCACTCGTTTTTCTTCTGGCGTCTACAGACGCTACAGGCACATCCCAGGCCGCTTCAAACCGATCCTCGCTACCCAATTCGCCGCGTAGCCCCAGCAACGTCCTATGCCGAGGTACACACGACGACAGCTCAGGCTACCCTGTTTGGACTTTGACCTATTAGAAGTTGAACGCTGCAAATCGTGCGAGAGGGTGCGGTATGTTGCTGTTGTTTCGTGTCACGGCACGCTGCGCCCGCGCCGGCAGCCGCGTCTATGCAGGCTCTCTACCACACTATTTTGTGTTTTGTACAAGTCATTCAGTTTCAGTCAGTCAGTTCATTCAGTGGCTCTGTAGACCCTTCGTGGTCCCTCCAATAGTCCGCAGTAATCAGCAGTAGCTGGTCCCCGAGCAATGCTGTAATTGTCAATTCGAAAAAGTGAAACTTTTTATGGGAGGGCTTTGAAATTCGGTTCCGCAACCTTTTCGTGTAATGGAAGTTCGACATTTAAATACAGCTGCGGATTCACTTCTGTCGGGCATCCCGTGACTGCTAACTTTTTGAAGTGATACTTCTTATGGGTGCTTTGAAATACTGATCAGGGGTGCGATTTTTGAATGTCATCGGTGAGTTTGAACGGTTTTTAAATCTCATACAAAAGCTTTCTTATGCATCTTTCTACTGCTTATTTGACTTTAAAAATCGCACTCCTGTATTATGATTTTTGAAAGTCAAATCACGCCTGCAACCTTTTTGTGTGCCGGAAGTTCGAAATTTAAATCGGGAGTGCCGAATTGACAGCTGCGATTTAGTTTTCGAAAAAAAGCGGTTGAAATCGGGAGATGAGAAGACTTTATTTAAAGACCATCTCAAAGATGTCTTTATTTAAAGATCCTCGCAGGTAGAAGTTTCACATCTGCCGGGCGTCCCGTTACGGCCAACTTTTTATTTTTATTTTAATTATTTATTAATTTAATTGTATAGGTACACGTACAGATTACGTCAAGCAAGATGAAACCATTTTACATTGCAATAGGATAAGTGTAAGAACACATTGGTATCGATTCGGTATTGCCACGACTTAACTAAACTAAATTTATTCGTGTCACTTTCTAACATTCGACTAAGGAAAGAGACAGAAAACCAAGACCTGACTTTAGTGCTGTCAAAGTGACGCTACACGCCCAAAAACGACTTAAATAAGATGGCGTGCATTATGATGCCATCTTATTTTGGGCGTGTAGCGTCACTTTGACAGCACTAAAGTCAGGTCTTGGTTTTCTGTCTCTTTTCTTAGTCGAATGTCAGAAAATGACAGGAATAAATTTAGTTAAGTTAAGTCGTGGCAATACCGAATCGATACCATTGTAGGCTTAGATCAAAATAAAATTAATGGATAGGCCTTACGCGAACATTTCAAACCAGAAAAATGAGGCAAAACAAATGAAAGGTATACTTCAAATTTGTATGCAAGTGCCTTAGATTTGACAGATAATGGCGCTAGTTTGTATGGACCAAGTGCACCATCACCAGTAGTGTGCTTCAACTTACCGCGCTTTAGGCCTACCCATTAATTTTATTTTGATCTAAGATTGTAGGACTGTAGGTATAATGTTGGAAATGGTTGCCACTGTTGTTCCTGGTTTACAAGGGTTTTAAGTGGTGGGCCATACATAGCAACAGCTCGGACAACAATTTTTTAAACGCTATAGTCAGGTAATAAGCTGATTGACTGATAACGAGAAACACGCAGACAATTACTAAGTCATTGTTATATAATTATCACAAATAGGGCTGTAGGCAATTTGAAACCGTAATATATCCTTGATCATTGAGCTTCCTTGTACAGTCAGGTAGTAGGTATTTGCATTTATTAAAATTTGTTAAGTAAAAAATATAAATGTTAACCCCAACGGAAAGAGACAACGAGATAATGACTTGTCCCTGTAGGATTTATAATTAAAACTAATTTAGGTACTGACTTGTTTTAAATAATATGGCATTATTTTTTTATAATATGTTAAAAATATTATTTGATACTATACTCCTTTCCAAATAGCACCGAAAATTTAAGGCCATTTTGAATTACAGAAACAGAGATTTGAAACACTTCCTCTCACTTAATCGAAAACAGCTTTTGTAACGTCCAAGATACGTTGGATACTATATCTTTCTCATAAATAAATCATATTTGCTATTCAGAATTGGCCAGAAAGCTACAGGAATCGAAATATCTTTTCGTCCTTATTTGGAATGCAGTATAGGTACTCTATTATTTTACATTAATATTTACAATGTTTATGTATTTTGAGATTTGAACAATACCTAAACATACCTACATAAACTCACGACCGTAATCCCTTTAGGGGTGGTCAAAACATTGGTTAATAACATATTATGTTAAACGATAAAGTAAATATAAAACCGCATAAGGTAGTGCAAAAATTATCCTAAAAATTGTATTGTCGACCGTACTAGTGACGTGCAAATTTCGATAAAATAAAAAACACTATTTTATCAACAGAAAAAAATATTTTTTTCAACCAAATTTATTTATTTATTTATTTGTAAGACAACAAAATACAAGACACAATAATACACCTTAAAATAGACTCAAGTAAGCGTCTCCAATATAATGCAGGTGTTGCAGTAACAACCCAAAAAGACCGAAGCCTATATCAGGGTTAGCTACGAAATAAAATAAACAACACTAATCGAACTCATTCAATGAATGTTTCGTCGGTCGAATCAGATAGGGGAAAATAGGTACAATATATTAAGATTATACCTCTCGATGAAAGGGTTACCGTCAACGCATCAACGAGTATAGGTATACGTGGCGCTGCTTATCCGTGAGGTACATACCTGCCTACATATCAACATGTAAAGACACATATTTTTGTTTAAATGATAGCAGCGACTTAGGTAAAGTATATATGTCTAGATTGACCCTCACGCTTCTACCGTATAAAACAAAAATGACTAATTTTCTTAGGTTGGTCTGCCTGAGGCGTCATACAACTTATATCTCTGTGCGTTTATGGCGACACGGTTTATCACCCTAGCGTTGGGTGATGTTTTGTTCGACGCGTTCGATAAAGGCTGAGAAAAAGAGAGCCATTATACGACCAAGAATATTGTTTGCGTGCTGTCAAAGTATATCAAAGCCCATTAGATAAGTACATCGTTGCTGCAGAACACTTAATTATTCAATAAAATAATTAATCAAATATTCCATAGTTTTCTTTAAAGATTAATAATGGTGGTACCTATAGGATTTATAACTTTTGAAGATATTATAACGTAGTTTCTCACCACCCCAGGAGTGCGATTTTTGAATCTCATTCGCTGAGCTCAGCAGTTGAAAATGTCAAAATTACTATAGAGATACGCATCTTTCTACTGCTGATTCGACTCTCAAAAATCATACTTCAGGAGTCCGATTTTGTGAAGTCAAATCAGCAGTAGAAAGATGCGTATCTTCATAGTAATTTTGACATTCTCATCTGTTGAGCTCAGCGAATGAGATTCAAAAATCGCACTCCTGGAATACCACTAAGTCAGGAATTTTAATGTGTGTAGAGTAACTGAGATAACTTTTTTTATTAATCTTGAGTGCGTTTAAAGTTCCTGAACCTGAATTTATAATTTTTTGCGTACTTTTAATATTATAATAATAAAGGTAGGTATTTACACAAAAATGAGAAAAAAACTATCACACTTAAATATTTAAATCAACTCTAAAATAGACAAAAAATCAAAACAGAGTAATTAACATGACATTAACCCAAAAAAGTAGATCGATTTTAAAGTAAACAAATTTCTTGACATTCCCGCGAAAATGAACTTTATTTAGTAGAGTCGGGTCAAAGAACCGAGACAAGTGTCCAGCGGGCTCCCGGTAAAAAAACACACAATAAAAAAACACAACGTTCGGAATTTGAACAAAGCGAAGAGTTGTCAGCAACCGCGCGATGCGACCGCACGCCAATGCCAAGACAAGCGCAAGGACGCGATGCACATGCCTGTTTTTAAACGTGATTGATTTATTAAAAAGTTAAAATTGTGTTTTTTAATCAATAATAATGATGGGAAAACTTTGCGAATTTAAATAAAATGTCATGGGAATTTGAGGACGCGTTTACGAATGCAGCGATAAACTTTCAGTGATTTGTGCGCGGTTAAAAATAAGGAATCATTTTACTGAAGCATAATTATATCTATGATGGAAAGCATTTTGAAAAACATGAACATTTTCTGGAATGCGAATGAAAAATTAGGGGAAAAGTAGACTGAAATACTTCGTTTAATTAATAGAACAAAATTTAGTTATTCATAGTTATTCAGTGCATCGTTTATTTGATCAAGTGAACACTCGTTGAACTGTTACAATTTAAAATTCAATGCGGAACTAACTCTTTTACATTTCACACCACATAAAAAACTGTTTCGAATGACATTTATTTTGTGAATTTTTCGATCAAGAAAAATTATTTTTTTGTGAAAAAAAATGATTCTAAATTCAACATTATTGGTGCTGGCAGTGTGTGGACGCCGGCTCTGGCCGCAAGGTCGTATCGTCGGTGGGGCGAAGTCCGGCTTTGGACAGTGGCCATGGCAGATATCGCTGAGGCAGTACAGAACATCGACATATCTGCACAAGTGTGGCGCAGCACTATTGAACGAGAATTGGGCCATCACCGCTGCTCATTGCGTTGAACAGTAAGTGCTCTTCTTTTAAATCCTCACTCACCTCACTTTTATCAGCCTTAATTAATAACAAAAGATACGATACACTTTTTGTTCAAATCCACATAAAGACAAAGCAATTTTTTATGTTATGATGAGTAATAAATAATAATAATCGTTTGCACCGCCGGCCATCTCTACAAATCCTTGAATTCCTTGATAGTAATAATCTTGATGATTTATTGTTGATTGTTGTTAGCCGATAGAAGCTCTAAGTAATGACGATACGGTCGAAATAATAGGATTTTACTAGGTAAAATTTCTTCTATGGCGACGGTTCGATCCCCATCTAGGTCGACTCGTACCAATGAGTTTTTCGGAATTTATGCACGATTTGTAACACCACTGGCTTTTCGGTGAAGGAAAACATCGTGAGGAAACCTGCATGCTTCAATTTCAAGGCATTTATATTGTACCCACTGTCCACTATGAGTGGTGACGGACTCGCCCCCTGTCACACTGGACAGAGTTTCGGTACTACTGGTGAAACGTGGATGTTCTGACCCCCTCGGGGAAATTTCGTCTATTCACAATTAAAGGACTTTTGCGTGCGTTAGTATACATTTCCGCCAGTTTCAAGTATTTTATGGGAGTTTATCCCAATAGGATTGTTTTTGATCAAGAACAAGAAGAGATTGAGGATTGCGGAGCCTCGTGGCAGGCAAAAACGAGACGCGCGAACACCAAGCGAGTTAAGTGCTCGTGTCAGAACCTGCAATGTGACTCCGGTAAATTCCGTAGGAAATTATAAAAATACATGACATTCTAGATAGGTCCTATAAAATTTTAAAAGGCACATGAGTAATACAGAGTTACATTTATGAAAGGGAGTGCTTCAAGGATGCGATTTTTGAATGTCATCGGTGAGTTTGAACGGTTTTTAAATCTCATACAAAAGCGTTCTCATGTATCTTTCTACTGCTTATTTGACATTAAAAAATCGCTCTCCTGTAGTATGATTTTTGAAAGTCAACTCAGCAGTAGAAAGATGCATATCTCCATAGTTATTTTGACATTTTCAACTGCTGAGCTCACCGAATGAGATTCAAAAATCGCACTCCAGACCATCATGGTCCCTTTTGTGTTGGATTCGGAAATTAAGAGGGCTGGTTTTTGGAAATGTTGTATGATTGTAAAGAAATTTAAAAAATACGATTGAGGGCAGGCGCCGATGGTTCGGTTGACGTTGCCGTTGGTAATTTTATTTTATGGTTACTTATACACCACAAATTTTTTATTAGTAACAAACCTTTAAGGGTGTATTCAGACCGTGAATCTGAACAACTTTCCCTTAGGAACATGGGTCGAAAAACGAGAAAAATTTGTGGACCTCCCGTAGAAAATCGAAAGGCCGATCCGCACTTTTGTTTGGGAAGTCCAAAAAATTTTCTCGTTTTTCGACCCATGTTCCTTAGGGAAAGTTGTTCAAATTCACGGTCTGAATACACCCTTAAAGGTTCGTTACTAACTAAAAATTCGTGGTGTATTCACCTTAAAGCAAAAATGCTTAAGGGATACAAAATTCATTTGTTTGTTCTGGCTTTTTACCTGAGACCCTTTTTAAATTATGCATGTTTAATTAGTTTCGTATGTAGTTAGGTATATTCAGTTTAAACAACAAAAGGTAGTTGTGCAAATTCTTTTACAGTACGTATATATAGGTACATTCATGAGCTGTTGATTTGGAAAATGTTCAAATTTTATCTCTGCTTTTCCTGTCACACCTACTACAGGGTCCTTTTTAATTATGCTGATACTTTTTAAGGGGATGATCAGACCGTTAGTCTGAACAACTTTCTCTATGGGACCAACATCGAAATCGCGAAAAAAAAATCAGCTCTCCTATACATTTGGCTCGTTTTGGTTTACAGTTTTTTATGGCACAGCAGATTTTTTTTTTCGCGATTTGTATGTGGGTCCCATAGAGAAAGATGTTCAGTTTGATGGTCTGATCATCCCCTTAAAAAGTGTCAGCATATTAAGAAGGACCCTATATAGGGAGTATTAAGACACCATTACAACGAAAAAAAAATCTACTGTTCCATAGAAAACAGCCAAAACCTACTCGAGCCAAACTTATAAAACTGACTTGTTTAATTCGTAGTAACACGGCACTTAATCATACTATTTTCAAAAGATTTTCCTCATTCAGTCTAAGATAATAAAAATAATAAAATGTTTATGCTTCACAGTTTTTTGTTTTGTAATCTTTCAAGTGCGATCATTTTTATTGCATGTCATGAATGTCATTTACTAAAAAACTAATTTTTCACGCTTTAAGAATACGAATTTAAACAATAGACTATTTATTTTCGTGAATTTGACGAATGCCAAACATAATGTAAAAAAAGGGTTAAACACAATGTCAGTTTTAGTTTCGTTTGATTTGTGGTTTGTTCACTAGGTTTGGTTCATAAAAAGTAGCTACACACGTGATTACAACATCGATAAATCTGTTTCGCATGGTCACATCCCTAAACACAACCGACACTTTATACAGGAACTTTCTTCTCATGCTGGCGTTTTTATTGGGAGCGCGCTCCATACAAACGTACTATGGTGATATTTTCAATAATAACCAATTAAAGTCAATGAAATGTTGCAGTAACAATCTAGAAACAAATTTCTATGCTTGTGTGGAGTCAGATTTTCGTTAAAATGTATGGTTTTAAAGTTACAACGTGTTATAGATTTCCATACAAATCTTAAATTATTCCTAGCATTGAAACTGTATATTTTAACGAAAATCTGACTCCATAGAAGCATTGAGATTTGTTTCTAGATTGTTTCTGCAAAATTTCATTGACTTTAATTGGTTAATATTGAAAATATCACCATAGTACGTTTGTATGCAGCGCGCATTTTCGCTCTCAGAATAAAATTCTCTTAAGGTTCAGACGACCAAACTAAGCAACTTTCTCTATGGGAAAAATGTTGGACGGTCTGATCATCTACTTAAAAACCAACAGCTTGTTAGGAAGGACCCTGTACAGGGTGTTAACTTAAATGCGGTACATACTTTAAGTCCGTGGTCCGAAGGGGAGGGTCACAGGGGACATGACTCAAAATTGAAGCATGCAGAACAATTGATAATTAATTAAAATTATCCTATACCGTAATAATTTTATTTGCATTCGATTCTACCGGAAACCTTTGCCTATTTTACTAAAATTTACTTGCTAAAATTAAGAGAGCGTAGTTGGCCCTGCAGTGGGACGTATTTAGTGATGATGATGATAATTGCAACTGCCTCCGTGGTCTAACGGTTAAGAGCATTAGGCTCTTGACACGGAGGTCATGAGTTCGATTCCGGATTTTCGATTCGGTTGGTGCCCAAGTGAAATGTTACTTTGTGTCACTGACATATACTCTAGAGTATATTATATTATGTCAGTGCTTTGTGCGTTTTTCCTTAGTTGGTTCTGTCTGACATTGCAGGCTAAATGATTGTCTAAAAAGAAAGATAATTCCGTGCTTCGGACGTTAAGCCGTTGGTCCCGGCTACTATCTCTGGTGGTAGTAGTCGTTACATTAAAAAACCACGTCTGTTGCCGTAAAGCAGTTTGATTAATCTGACACCAGGGCTTGCTGCCCACACGATAAGAAGAATAATGATAGTTAAGTATGGATTTGTAGAAGTAATAATCCCTCCTGTTCACCCGCAGCGTGCCACCGTCCGAGCTGCTGGTGAGGCTGGGAGAGCACGACCTGGCGAACGAGGACGAGCCCTACGGCTTCGCTGAACGAAGGGTCCAGATCGTCGCCAGCCATCCCCACTTCGACCCCGCCACCTTTGAGTATGATCTCGCTTTATTGAGGTAAGTTTTATTAAAACTACTAGCTGTTGGTCGCGACTCCGTCTGCGTGGACCTTAAAAAAGTTTAATCCAGGACATATTCTATCTGCGAGCCAAATTTCATCCAAATCCGTTCAACCGTTTATGCGTGATTGCGCCACAAACATACATCCTTAAAAACTCTCAAGCATCCATACATTTATAATATTATTGAGATTATAATAAGGCCTGTCTTTTAGGGATTCCAAGTTTACATTGGATTCAGGAGTGCGATTTTTGAATCTCATTCGGTGAGCTCAGCAGTTGAAAATGTCTAAATTACTGAGGAGATACGTATCTTTCTACTGCTGATTTGACTTTCAAAAATCACACTCCTGAAGTATGATTTTTGAAACTCAAATCTGCAGTAGAATGATGCATATCTCCATAGTTATTTTGACATTTTCAACTGCTGACTGAGCTCACCGAATGAGATTCAAAAATCGCACTCCAGGATTGCAGCTCAGGTTTAAAAAATCACCCAGTATAAAATTCCGTACAAAATATCAAAATGACAGAAGTGGGTCACATGCGATCCACCTGTGCTTCTCAGGTTTTGTCGCGATATCATCTTTGCTCCTAAAGTAAAAGTTGTTCATCTTGATGATCCCTGAAAATTAGGATAGAAACACTATCGTTTTATCCATCGATTTTTTAATATAAATCACCCAGCAAACAGGACCCTGACGGTTTTTGGGGTGGCCAGACTCAGAGATTTCGATAAGTATTTAACCTTTATAAAGGCCTCCGCTCATTGCAGCGATATTATCGAGCGATATTATCGCTGCGATTTTGCGATAATTGTCCTCAGTACATTTTGTATAGGGACGCGCGCGATCCTACACACTGCCGCGATATTATCGAGCGATAATATCGCTGCGATTTTGCGATAATTGTTCTCAGTACATTTTGTATGGGGACGCGCGCGATCCTACACACTGCCGCGATATTATCGAGCGATAATATCGCTGCGATTTTGCGATAATTGTTCTCAGTACATTTTGTATGGAGACGCGCTCGATCCCACACACTGCCGCGATATTATCGCAACCTGACGCAATCTCTTTCCACTAAATTCAATGAAGGGCGCATGCGTGACGCGAATCGCGGAATCGCTGCAGTGTGTAAGGTGTCGCGATATCGCTGTCGATAATATCGCTCGATAATATCGCTGCAATGTGCGGAAGCCTTAAGTGCCTACCTTTTTGGCATACAAATAATGTTGTTTTTAAATCAATTTTCATTTTACTCCGTTACGAACACGACAAACATTGCGAACACTGTGTTCAACAGGTCATCAACACACATACAAGATTTACACACAAAATACCCGCTAATTCTAGCATTTGTCAAATATTGTGTATAATCAATGAGTCAATCTTTACTTAAGGTCAAGTGCAGTAGTGAGTGACCGAGGTGGGTTATTATTGAAACGATAGATAATATGACTCAACTAGTGTTTTCCCGCGACTTCGTCCGCACAAATTATATACCAGATTTAAGTCAGATCATAAGCTATCAAACGAAAAAAGTTTCATCAAAATCGGTTCAGTAGTTTTTGCGTGATGCGCGAACAAACAAACAAGCAAACAATTTTGTCAATAAATGGCGCTGCATGTCATTTAAATCGCGCTATCGAGTGTTATTTGAGTTTATATGAATTGAACCGCTACTTTTTTATTCCTCACGATTTTAAGGTTTTATAATAGTTACGATTAAGAGGATATATTCGTTAGCGTGCTCTATACGAACGAGGATTAATTCTATTTTGAATAAATACAATTTAGAATCTGTGTCTGTGATTTGACGAATAAGAATAACTATAGAATAGTAACTCTAAACATAATCGAAAAAATTTTTGACACCCAATGAAAAATGGCATGTTGTATGAGATTTGCCGGCTAGGTACAGTTTTTACAGAACAAATTTCGAACACGGTACAGTTTTTTTGGTGCCACTTTTTGAGCTTCATTTACACTACGTCAAATTTTCGTTAAAATGTAGTAGTTTCGAAGTTACAGTAGCGCAGAGGTATGTACAAATCTTAAATTATTCCTAGCATTGAAACGATATAATTTTAATCGGATAAACCACAGACAGATTATTATCTAGCTCGAGTTTTAAAATGTCATTGAATTTTAATGGTTAACGTTGAAAATAGGATCTAATTTCGTTAGTTAGTTAGTTCATTTTCTTCTTATCAATAAAATGTAGTCTCGATAAAAATACCATCCATCACATAGATAGTAGGTACCACATAGTAACTACTCTAAGAAAAGATCCATCTTGGCATTCTCAGCAGATCAGGTCAGGCAGGCGCCATAGGCGCTTTCATAACCCAATAACCTAGCCCACTAATATAATACCCCAACCCGACAGACCAGATTTCTTTCATTCCATTCCTTGCAATTGTCCTACACTGACGGGTACTTACTGTCGTTGTATACTCTTCCATAGTGTATTCAGGGATAGCTGCCGGTTGGTGTCACATTGTCTAAAGGGCTTCTACGTGTTGGCTTCGGCTCCACACACACCCTCCAAAGGTACGGGACTTTTATGTCCCGTGATAAAGAAAAAATACATTATGAGAATAATAAATTCGCAGGACTTTCCAGATCTATCCAGCAAATAGGTAGGAATTTAGGAAGGTAGCTTCTTATACTGACGAACTATGCTACGTAATTCATTATTACGCGACTTCTTTTTCTTATATTTTATCGAGCCATCGCTACAAGGTTGACTCTACATTTCTATCGGTCTCAAAATAAGTCCCCGAGTCTGACGACGCGTGGAGACTGGAGAGACAAAAAATTATGGAATTGAATTAAATATTAAAACAGGTTGATGTACTACTTGATAGATAACAGTTTTTACATTATACTTGTTTAAGGCTCTACCGCCCGAGTTTACCGTAAAATTGGGTTACTTTTTTACCATTTTATACATTAACTACGGGACTTTTTAAACAGAAAATAAAACTCAACAATCTACAGGACATGAGAAATGATTTTGTTTTTCTCGAAAACTATTAATTTTTAATAAAACGGAAAAAAAAGAAATCTAAAGTTACCCCTTTTTTCAGTTTTAATAAGTTTACTTTTACATTGTTGATCGGAAGAAATAGAAAATGTACAATATACCTACTTTAAAATAGACTGACTGACTGATAGACTGATTAGATTATCTTATTTTTTGAAAATTCATATAATTTTTCAAAGAAAACGGCAAAATTCTGACCAGGAGAGCGATTTTTTAATCTCATTCGGTGAGCTCAGCAGTTGAAAATGTCAAAATTACTATGGAGATACGCATCTTTCTACTGCTGATTTGACTTTAAAAAATCGCTCTCCTGTAGTATGATTTTTGAAAGTCAACTCAGCAGTAGAAAGATGCATCTCTCCATAGTAATTTTGACATTTTCAACTGCTGAGCTCACCGAATGCGATTCAAAAATCGCATTCCAGAGCCAAGCGCTCTTCACATCGATAAGTATGGAGAGTCGTGTTCCCGGGCGGATAAGCCTTAATGAAACGTACCAGGGTTTGGATGATTGATTGAACATTAAATAAATATCAAAGACACCGCTCACTGTTCATTTACATATTCAATTAAAAAACAGTATCTTGTTAACCGTAATAGAATTGTTACAGAATAATGCTGTTATTGAATTTGTTTAAAAAAAAGGTAAGTAGTTACCTAAAACATTAAGGGATGCAAGAAACAGGTTTTTTTCAGGGTATTTTGTTTTTGCTCTATACACCGTAAAAACGCCAACACAAGCGTTCAACTATAGGGTCCTTTTTAATATGATGATCAGGAATGCGATTTTTGAAACTCATTCGGTGAGCTCAGCAGTTGAAAATGTCAAAATTACTCTAGAGATACGCATATTTCTACTGCTGATTTGACTTTCAAAAATCACAATCCAAGAGTGCAATTTTAAAAGTCAAATCAGCAGTAGAAAAATGCGTATCTCCATAGTAATTTTGAAATTTTCAACTGCTGTGCTCACCGAATGAGATTCAAAAATAGGGCCCCAGACCGTCAAACTGAACACTGTCTCTATGGGACCAACATCTAAATCGCGAAAAAAAGTCTACTGTATGGGACATTGTTTTTTTTTCGCGTTTCCGATGTTGGTGCCATAGAAAAAGTTGTTCAGTTTGACGGTCTGGAGTGCGATTTTTGAATCTCATTCGGTGAGCTCAGCAGTTGAAAATGTCTAAATTACTATGGAAATATGAATCTACTTTCTATGATGATTCGACTTTCAAAAATCTCTCTCCTGAGTATGATTTTTGAGAGTCAAATCAGCAGAAGAAAGATGCATATCTCCATAGTAATTTGGACATTTTAAACTGCTGAGCTCACCGAATGAGATTCAAAAATCGCACTACTGGGGTGCGATTTTTGAATGTCATCGGTGAGCTTGAACGGTTTTTAAATCTCATACAAAAGCGTTCTCATGCATCTTTTTACTGCTGATTTGACTTTCAAAAATTGCACTCCTGAAGTACGATTTTTGAAAGTCAAATCAGCATTAGAAAGATGCGTAATGCGTATCTCCATAATAATTATGACATTTTCAACAGCTGAACTCACCCAATGAGATTCAAAAATCGCACTCCAGATCATCCCCTCAAAAAAGTGTCAGCATATTAAGAAGGACCCTGTACTGCCAAGTGTGTGTCGGGCTCGCGTTAAGGATTTCTGGGAAATATTGTTTTTTGGAAACTATGGTGGTACGGAACCCTCTGTACCCGAATTCGACTCGCTCTTGGCCAGTTTTTCTAAGAATTAGGTACAGTGCAACACATTTTCCTGCTTGGCAAAAAGGCCTTGATTTGACTTCTAAACGTCGGTTAACTTTTGGTTTTATTTTTTTAAAGTATTTTTTAAAAGGGGTTAGGTACGCTGGCCATAGGTCTATAAACTTCTTGTTTTCATTTAGGTACACAAAACTTATTTATTGCTGGCGCCATCGCAGAATTTATAAAATAAGTACCTAAATAAAAAAAGTGTAGCGCCACCGCGTATTTATTACCAAATTATGCAAAACATTTCACATTTATAATACGGACGTGCAAAAACGAACAAAATACTTATTTAAATTGAGTTCTCACATTTTTTTCTTTTAGGTTATTTAAAAGATAAATTAGTCTAGTTTGGGTGTTTAGGTTGCCTTCATTATTTTGTCACTTGTGATTCATTTCATATTTAATTCAGAAGCAGCATGAGCTGAGCTGTAGGTATATTTTAATAAATCATGTAAATAAAAATTATGAGTACTTACTCATTTAATTTTGGCATTCTTTTACTTATTATAAATAACGCTCACAATAACATTGTAGGTAATGATCCCAAGCAAGCACTAAAGGCTTTTTATTATGGAAACCATACAACAACGGCACGAACATATAACATCCATGACCGAACCGGGATTCGAACCCAGGACCCTGGTTTTGCAGTCCGGCGTGGTCTCCATTACACCGTTATACCTACAGGGTGTACAATTAAATAAGTACGTTAGCAACATATTAAACAGGGTTCAGACCAGGTGATTCAGAACATCAAACCGAATAACTTTAACTATGGTGCCATCATCGAAAAAGAGCGATGACAGTTCATATGGAACTCAGTAATGAGGCGGCGGTTCGATTCCTGGCCTGTGCCACTAAGTTCTACGGAATTTATGTACGGTTCTATTTACCATTATCACTAGCTCGGCGGTGAAGGAAAACATCGTGAGGAAACCTGCATACCCGAGAATGAAAAGAAAATACAATGAGTTCGTAGGGTAATAATTAATATACCTATGGGTGAGCTTGGGGCAAACGCAATAGACCAGCGATGGTCACAGTGTTACATAACGACCCTTGCTTGCAATAGCCCAGCCATTCACAATCAATCATCGCAAAATTGTTGGTTCATAGAAAATCGCTTGGTTTCTCAACCCAACTGTCAGCAGTTTTTTTTTTCGCATTTTCAATGTTGGTCCCATAGAGAAATAAGTCCCAAAGAAAAATAGAGAATTAAGTTAGAAAAACTCCCGTAAATCAACGTCAAGCCGGAATAGGCCAAATCATAATAGTTACCAGAAAGTCATGAATTTTAAAATTATAGGCGTGATGGTTTTTTAGCTCCTTTTGCTACAAATCTTTACTTATTTCTCAATTTTATTGTTCTTATTTAATACTGAATAATGCTAATCTAACCTGTTGCTTTGACTTCACAGGGTGTACATTTTAACGAAAAAAATGGCTATAATTAAAAAAAAATTATGACTTCGATTTTTTATTTTTATTTTTCTGGTAACTATTATGATTTGGCCTATCACCCGATTCTGGCTTGACGTTGATTTAAGGACGTATACTCTAGCATGCTGTTTCGAACGGGCCCCCATGTCCGTGGGTACGTCTCTTGATTTCAATTTCAATTTAAAATGTTTCACAACTCAACCTTTTAATTTGCAGGTTCTACGAGCCAGTGACGTTCCAGCCGAACATCCTGCCGGTGTGTGTGCCTGACAATGATGACGACTACGTCGGCAAAACAGCCCACGTCACCGGCTGGGGACGACTCTATGACGGTCTGTCTCATTTTAATTTTGTATTGTCTTCTGAGCAAGATGTGTGGGGAATGCTTGTGGTTTGAATGAAGATGTAGTTCTTAATTTTCTTAATAAATTAAAACTTAACTCAAAAAACAATGCTGATGATCTTGGTATTCACAGAGGGACCCCTACCCAGCGTGCTGCAAGAAGTAGAAGTGCCGGTCATCAACAACACGGCGTGCGAGGCCATGTACCAGGCGGCTGGCTACAACGAACATATCCCCAACATATTCATCTGCGCCGGCTGGAGGAAGGGTGGCGCTGACAGTTGCGAGGGTGAGGATACCATCGATTTTGGGGTTTATTTTCTTACCACACCACACTGGATTTAACTACAACACACTTAACTTCACCACCACCTGGACCACACCTTATTAAACCGCAGCACTTAACCACTCCACACCACATTACACATAATTACACCTCGTTACACTTACCTAATCATACTACACTCACCTCACCACACCTTATCTAAGAACACCACAGTTAACTTCACCATACCAAAATTAACTACACCATCACATAATAATTAATCGGAGTACCTACTCCATACTTATCCACACTATACCGCACTTAAACAAATCTACCTTTAACCACACCACACTATCCTTAACCTTCACCACACCACGCTACACTTCACTTCACGACAGCACAATTAATCACATCACACACATTTTACCACACCATATTACACTTAATGTTAATCACTTCACACCACTCTTTCCCACACCACATTACACTTAACCACACCAAACTACAAACATAGGTAACATTTGACTATGATTAGATTTTTATTCCTATGACTAATTATATACCCTCTTCTCCTTGCAGGTGACAGCGGAGGCCCGATGGTAGTGCAGCGGGACCGCGACAACCGGTTCGTTCTCGGCGGAGTCATCTCGTGGGGTATAGGGTGCGCGGAGCCCAACCAACCCGGCGTCTATACCAGGATCTCAGAGTTCAGGGACTGGATCAACCAGATACTACAGTTTTAGAGTCCCGTTATAGTTAGGACACTTTTGACGGTTAAGAGGCATTCCTACAAATGAATCCGCGCTGCATACAAACAAACGAAGTTTGGAGCAATTTTGTATCCAGTTAAATTCTGATTTATTTAAAGACGGTCTAGAAGCTAATCACGGATATAGACGTGTTTAAAAAAACATCATTTTTAATCGGTTACTCAGCAGTTGTAAATGTCAATATTACTTTGGGGATACCTATGCATCTTTAGCTACTGCTGATTTGACTTTCAAAAATCGCACTCCAGGAGTGCGATTTTTGAATCTCATTCGGTGAGCTCAGCAGTTGAAAATGTCAAAATTACTATGGAGATACGCATCTTTCTACCGCGGATTTGACTCTCAAAAATGAGTCAAATCCGCGGTAGAAAGATGCGTATCTCCATAGTAATTTTGACATTTTCAACTGCTGAGCTCACCGAATGAGATTCAAAAATCGCACTCCTGTCCCCGGAGCATTTTACACGTGATACGGCTGTATCACGTCTTTTATCTCGTTCGTACGCGCGCAAATAGAAAGAGAACGAAGGTGTTAGCGCTAATATCACACGGTGTCATGCTACTTATGCTGGAGTGGAGTAGGGGAAAGGTGTACAAGATGATCCCCTTAAGGGAAAATGCTCGTAGTTTAAAAAATATTCGGTTTAATTCTGACGTTTAAGCGATTAATGATAGCAAGTTTATCTGTCTACCTGTTGTCATACTCAAAATGTTGAATTTAGTGATCTTTCATTATTATATTTAAATTTTTCTAAAACCCTACGAAAGGATCATCTTGGACACCCCGGTGTCCAAGATGATCCCTAGGGTATGGGCAAGATGATCATGCCCCTTTTTAAGGAAAATTATATGTTTTCGTGGAATTAAATGTTATCTCAAAGAACTAGTCTCAAGCTGAGCCAGCCTTCTTAATACTCACAAAATAAGTAATAACAACCATTATTATAATAAAATCAATCGTATAGTGTATAATTTTAGCAAGATTATATAATCTTCTAAAATACCGTACTTAATCTCATACACCCGAGAACAGGATCATCTTGCCCCAACTTCAACTTTTTTAGTCTTTGTTCGATAACATAATTTTTATGCTTTCTGTTGTTGCCATACCATTCAAAATACTAAATAGGGGCATTATATAAAGCCACTTACACAACAATCTTTGTAATTGACTGCCTAGATCAAAAGTTACCTAAGCTTAAAATCAACCCTACCTTAGATCAAAGTCACAAAATTTATGTTTTTTTCCATAAAAATTTACTCGTCTGTCACATCGCCATGACGAATTCACTGATGCGAGGGGGTATCGGGGGCTACGTTTTACCAAACAAAACAACCAGATAGGGTTTATAGTTTCGCTGCAATTGAGAGGGATCATCTTACCTCAAGGGATCATCTCGTACACCTTTCCCCTAGTAGTTTGTCAGATTTCGGATAAACACCATGTCGTTACAAAGTTATGATTAAGTATTTGAAAGATTTGTACAGAAATCTTTGAACCAGTGTTCATTTTAAAACTACTTATATATGTTAACGGTTTTCTGACAAACCACAGACAAAAGATTTCATTTAGACCATGTCTCAAAAATTTCATTGGATTTATGTAATTGGTTAAATTCATTTGTATGGACCGCAGTCGCGGTAATATCCTCTTAACAACAACTTGTCTTACTAAAAAACAAATTCTTTCTTAAACTCAAAGTAGAACTTAGTTAGGTACCTATACTTAATTTGAAAACAATAAAAATGCAAATTGGTGCTAAAATTTTTTTATTAATGTTTAAAGTTCAAAGAACGATCAAACTATTTTCGATTATCTTTCTACGTTTTTCCTTAGCGCTCGCTTACTTTATAGTTATTATAATTTTGAAATTTTCAATTCTATGTCCAAGAACAAAAAATGTATTATTAATTTCATTCTTTTTAGTTCTAAGTTAATTATGCAAGTACCTAGATAAAACTTGGTTTAGACTTGGTTTAGGAAGGGGTTAACCATTTTCGACTTTTAATTCAAAATTTATCGTAAAGGTGAACCACTTTCAAACCAATGTCAACTGCTTTCATTAGAATAAAAAAACGAATTTTGATAATTTCTAAATCTTATTTGTAAGTAGTTGGTTAGTCCTTAAAAATCCGTCCAGTAACTAATTTATTTGTGTAATTAAAAAATAATGTAAATAAATAAAAAATAACGCAAGCATTTATTATTTTTAAATATTTAATTTCTAAGTTAGCCATAATTAGTACTCATTGATTACGTATAAAAACGAATTTATGATTAATAATAATAAATAAAATATATTATTTTTAAATGTTATTGTATGGATTTTATTTATAGAATTAAGTAGGTATTTAAAAACTGTTTTAAACATAAAAGATAGTAATTTTCCCGATACGGGATTCGAACACGTGACTCAGGATCAGCACGCAAGTTCACTACCAACTGGAGTGCGATTTTTGAATCTCATTCGGTGAGCTCAGCTGTTGAAAATGTAAAAATTACTATGGAGATATGTATCTTTCTACTGCTGATTTGCCTTTAAAAAATCGCACTCCTGAAGTATGATTTTTGAAAGTCAAATCAGCAGTAGGAAGATGCATATCTCCATAGTTATTTTGACATTTTTAACAGCTGAGCTCACCGAATGAGATTCAAAAATCGCACTCCTGAGCTATCGGGTCGTCATGCAGAAGTATTATTCGTAAGATACAATAACATAAGAATAGTTCTGTATCGTCACGCCTCTTTCCCAGTGTGGTAGGCAGAGACGTTACTCTAAGACGCGCCACAACTACTATAAGATCCTTACATATTTGTATTATGTTTATGATCGATGTATCAGTTTGTACTTTGTTACTGTACCAAAAAAAAAAAAACCTTTAGCTCCATACTCCATAACTACCAATAGTTCCTATTTTGGTTTCAGTAAGTTAATATTATAGGTAATTTATTTATCAGAAAGATTTATATATCGATTCGAAGAACAAGAGTAGCTGGCATAGACAAAGCCATAGCGCTAAAAATGGGTAGGTATCTAGAGCTTGATTTTATCGATTTTACCGTAATCTTCTTCTTATCGTGTCGACTTCAAATTTTGAACAAAGTCGCTAAATAGTACCTTGCCAGAAGTGGGCAACCGATACTGCACCGTCGCTAGCGGTCATGAGCTCCTCCTGCGTGCAGGTGTAAAGGCACGCAGGGCACGATGTGAGATGGGCCATCGTTTGTGGAGCTCCACACAAGCAACTCACATTTTGCGCATCCGAGAATCCCCACCTGAACATGTTGTCCTTACTGCGACCGACCTGGGTTCGAAGTCGGTTTAACGACTTCCAGGTCGCCCAAGGCAAGTCATGTCCAGGCGGGAGGCTCTCAGACGGCGGCACAAATGGAGTTGGGAGGGACACTTTTTGTCGCCAAAGAGTACACCTCGCTTGCGCTGGGCCAGTATTCAGTGGGTCGACACACTTCATAAAGCTGCGTCGGCTTGGCAACCTTTGCGGCGCAGGAATGAAGCCGTGCATGGGATGTCGTGTGTCGTCCATCATTTTGGCTCTCTCTGAGGAACCTGCCACAGCTCTGCGGACATCTGGGGGCGCTATGCCAGCCAGTGGATAGAGCAACTGTACCGGAGTCGGTTCAAGCAACCAGTTATCGTAATAAAAACACAAGTCACATGCAAAGTTTAAGAATAAGAATTAGCGTGATAGTACATAACACTCGCAATTAGAGAGACTCGAACGAGAATGTTGGCTTTGGCAGCCGTTGTTCTATCCCACGGAGTACAATCTTCTATCCCGTGCGCATACACATGACGGGCGGCCCATCTGTATCCGCCACTTGTAGGAACGTAGGTATATGCCAAGAAGCACCGGCATACCTACATAGCTTAATCATAATTTAAAAATACCTATTCAAGACAATTTCTCTACTTACATAAAATTAGAACCAAACTTTGTTGGTCAATTATAAATGTGTCCAAAAAATGTGGAACGCTTCACGATTTTGCGTGTCATCCTTGCGCAGGGGCCATGCTAATCTTCTCTGTATCGTTCCAATTTTAGTATATGTACTGCCGAAGCAAGTACATTTAGTAAGGTCAAACTGCTGTATATATACTCACGCAGAGTGAAAACTTTAATAGCGCGATTTAGAACATTGCTTATTTTATGCTAAATCCTTCCATTATTTTAGTTATAAACTTGACAAAATACTAAATCGTAATGCTTTATACCAATGTGAATGCATTAATTTGCGAAATACCGTTAATTTGAAGGCAAATAAAATTAAAATGTCAGATTTAATTACTAAAAGTTCGGTTCAGCGCCATCTAGACACATTTTTTGTAACTTTTGAAACTTAGCACTCACCTTGCAAAAAGCGGAGTCACATCAAAATAGTTGCACACCTTCATTAACAGATGGCGCTGACCTCCCAAAACTTTATGAAAATTCTGTATGTAATTTGAAACTTTGAAAGTTGAATTTTTTAATCGTTTTTATTACGTTACATTTTGTCATAAGAATAGTTAATTAGT
This sequence comes from Agonopterix heracliana, assembly GCA_963693445.1. Lineage (NCBI taxonomy): Eukaryota > Metazoa > Arthropoda > Insecta > Lepidoptera > Depressariidae > Agonopterix > Agonopterix heracliana. The sequence goes on from OY856334.1 coordinate 4,608,586, forward strand.
TATTCTATGATTTGTTTTGACCGGGGCAGGCGCCGCACCGGTCTGCCAATCTAGAGGTCCTAGAGTGCGATTTTTGAATCTCATTCGGTGAGCTCAGCAGTTGAAAATGTCAAAATTACTGTGGGGATACGCATCTTTCTACTGTAAATTTGACATAAAAAATCGCACTCCTTAAGTAGGTATGATTTTTGAGTCAAATCAGCAGTAAAAAGAGGTAAAAAGACGCATATCTCCATAGTAATTTTGACATTTTCAACGGCTGAGCTCACCGAATGAGATTCAAAAATCATCGCACTCCTGACCACGGACCTGAAAAAAAGACGGACGTAATCTCGGCTAATCACGAGTGAAGCACCCTTTTTTTTTTGTGTGCGTGCTGTCACGCGGTACATAATGGTGACGGGTGTAGGACCTGCGCCTAGAGCAAAGAGTAATATAAGTATATGCCTAGAGCTAGTGCATCTGTGTGAGTGTAGGTCCCTTGTAGAACAAACGTAAATGTCGGACCTTGCATGCTTTACATCTTTTTAATGTCACATTACGTCCATCTTTTTTCAGGTCCGTGCTCCTGACAGAGATATATATGAGATCCACCGCAATCTCTACAATTTTGAAGAAGACAGGTAATAAAATAAAAGCATAAACATTTTAAATCTTATTTAATATAAAAGGGCTGTATGCAGTCATTGCTTGTTCAGACCATGTGGATCATGTGTGCGACGGACCAGTCGGGGGTGATCTCGATGGGGTCTGAGACGGTCACCTTGTCAGCCGTGATCACTCCGACCTGGTACCGCTGGAACGCGCGCGCGTCGCGGTAGAATAGTACCTCCATACATTTGCGCACTATGGCCCTGCGAAAATTAATACCATTATGTTAATTTTTGTTTCTCTGGGGTATCAGTGCATCTCCTCCGTGGTCCTGCCTCCGTGGTCTAATGGTTAAGAGCATTGGGCTCTTGACACGGAGGTCGTGGGTTCGATTCCCACGGGGGGCACCTAGTGAAATGTCACTTTGTGCGTTTTTCCCCAGTTGGTTAGGACATTGCAGGCTGAGTGGTGACTCATCTGGTGAGATTGTCTGAAAAGAAAGATGATTCCGTGCTTCGGATGGCACGTTAAGCTGTTGGTCCCGGCTACTGTCTCTGGTGGTAGTAGTCGTTACATAAAAACCACGTCAGAGGCCGTAAGGCGGTTTGAATAAACTCTGACACCAGGGCTTGCAGCCCACTCGATAAGAAGAAGTGCATCTCCAAATCCACAATAAAGAAATTTTTTAAGAAGTAAGCTTGTGCCCTGCAGTGGGACTTATACAAGGTGTTTCATAAGTAAGAATACATTTTTAAAACTCTTAAGGGGGTTGTTTAGACCATCAAACTGAACAACTTTCTCTATGGGACCAACATCGAAATCGCGAAAAAAGAAATTTGATATCCCATACATATTTTAGCACTAGTCGATTTGTAGAGTATAGAACATCAATTTTTTTTTTCGCGATTTCGATATTGGTCCCATAGTGAAAGTTGTTCAGATTGATGGTCTACACCCCCTTAAAGGTTTATTTGTATTTTTGTAACACCTTGTATAGGCTGACGCAAATTAAACACAAGACTAACTTGGCAGACTCTTCGTCTAGGTTCCCCTTCTCGGCCGCGTCACGCAGTAGGGGGGTGGCCATGTAAGCGCCGAGCCCCGTCGCAATGGTAGAGTCCTCGTACGCTGTACCCAGCTTGTCTACTGTACCCAGGAAAGGCTCACCGTCCTGGAAATAGAAATAAATCAAGTAAGCGTCAAGTAAGTTATTAATTTATGTGTAGTATTGTGAATGATATGATGCAATCAATCGAAAATAAATGAACTAAAGAAGTCAGGGTGGTACCAAAGGAATGAAGAGAAGAAACAACTAATTTTTAAGTGACCCAAAAGAAAAATTTGGGAGGACGATCTACCAAATGGTTGGAGAAACCATTGCAAAGACTGCTAAAAAAGGCAAATTCGTATCTTTCAATATCCTATATGCATCAAGGACAACATGACAAATAAAAATAATTTATAAAAATCTGTTATTTGGTAGCAGTAATTAAAAGAATGACTGACAAGAAGTCACAGTCAAAATCTCTTTATCTCAGCCGATGGACGTCCACTGCTGGACATTGGCCTCCCCCAAGGATCGCCACAATGACCGGTCCTGCACTACCTTCATCCAACCTTCACCAGAAGGCGTGGCATTTTGCACATGATACGGCTATATCATGCCTTTTATCTCATTCGTTCGCGCGCAAATAGAAAGAGAGCGAAGGCGTGATAGCAATAGCACTATATCACGCAGCCATACTAGCCATGCAGGTCGTCAGTCCACCTTGTGCGCGCCTCCTACACACGCTGCGGTTTCCGGTAAGCGGTCACCACTCGAGAACTCTTCGGCCCGATCAGTTCTGCATTCAATTTAGCAATTCTTTGAGCTATGTCAGCTACTCTGGTTGAAGCAGCTCTCAAAGCCTTGAACTCCTACTATGTAAGCTCCAAACTTATTCTAAACGGAGTGAAGACCCTAAACAAGCTTGGTCTGCACAACAGTGTAAGATTGGTTTGGGTCCCGGGGCATACCGGTGTCCAGGGTAATGAGAATGCTGATGAGCTGGCGAGGGCTGGATCAGAACGAAAAATGATTGGACCAGAACCAAGTGTGGGAATTCCGGCATGGAATATAAGGATGGCCATTAAGGAATGGGCTGATAACACACACAGGCTGGAGTGGACTAGCCTTGCAGGTCTATAACACTCGAAAAAATTTATCAGCAATGTGACAACTGAAGTCTCAAGGTTCATATTGAACAATAGCAGGAACAAGGCTCGTGCCATCGTAGGAGCGCTCACCGGGCACTACGCCACAGGCACGATGATGCACAAGATGAAACTCACCCTTGATCCCAGCTGCCGAGCGTGTGGAGAAGATGAGGAGACCATGGAACATATCCTTTGTGACTGTGATGTTTTGGCGGCAAAACGTATGAACCTCCTCGGAGATGGATACCCAAAACCGGGTGATCTTATGTTTCTTCCCCTCAATGGTATTGCCTCCTTCATTGACCATGTATTTGAAGGGTGAAGAAAGCAAAAAGTATTGGGGCTAACACAAAAGATCCCACTGGGTCGAAGTGTTGCTGGCTTGCCAGCCCCCACAACAAGATAAGATAAGATAAGATACTCTGGTTGATGTGCAGTTCTCTTCACAATGTAGATATTTATATTTCTGAACCTGTATGCCGGCGACTACGTAGTTGCTCCACAAGGGGTCCATCTTGCTCCGCTTGTTGTAGAGCACGCGGGTCAGCCAGCAGTGCAGCGAGCGTGGCTTCAGTTGTAGACCGTCCCCGATGCATTGCTCGTCAATACTGGAATATTAGTATTAAGGAAATATTAGTATTGCAATGGTATAGTCTGTCTTTAACATAAGCTGTCAAATGCCATTTAAAGAAAAATATACTTCTAGATTTTACACAGACAGGCAAACCTATTTTTAATCTCCGCCAGCCCATCTAGCACGATTTCTCTACTAGCGCACGACTCCGTTTTTCTTTTTCCTTACAACATGTCAGGGCAATCGCAACGTTCGCTCTCTAAAAAGCGTGGGAAAAGGCTAAGTTTTATGCAGTGAAGGCCATTCGCGTGCTTTTTTAAAAAATCACACTTATATTTTTATTTAGAACATAGAAAGGTGTGAAGTGTTTGTTTTTTAAATATATTTTGAGGACCCAAAAAAAACAAACAACACATGCTTTGTCTATCAAATATATTAAAAAAAACAGCCAGTAATCAGACACATGTTTTGCCAAAACCTTAAATAAAAAATAAATGTAAAAAAATGTAAAAAAATGTAAAAAATGTAAAAAAAAATTCCACTTACATTTTCTGCTGCAAAATGTCTTTCAAATACTGATAATCAGCGTAATCGCCACCGCTACCGAGCAGGATGTTGTCGTTGACCTTCAAGACGCGCGGGCAGTCCCGGAACCTCGCCAGTGAGCCGTATGAGCCGAGGGTGTCCGCTGCGATCACGCACCCCTTGTCAAACTTTAGCCCAATTACTGTTGTGGTTGTGGTGATTGGGGATGCTGAGCTGTGGGGAGAGTATGTTGTTATTTGAGTCGATAAATATCAAACGACGGTATGTCCCACCTCTGGGAAGTCACATTAAACTCAATAAAAATGTGGACTGAAAGAGGATATAGTGACAAGGATTGAAAAGGGAATGCTGAGATGGTTTGGTCATGTGGAAAGGATGAGTGATAGTAGACTGACGTATAAAGTAAGTGTGAATGGAAAAGTCGAAAGGGGTCGCCCTAGACGTACCAAATTGGCAGCATACTTAATTTACCCGAAACCGACAAGCATGTATGAAACGACTTATGACTGTGGGAGAGGCAAAAGAGGTATGTCAGGATCGTAGCCGATGGCGATCAATTGTCTCTGCCTACCTCAATGGGACACAGGCGTGAGTAGGTATATGTATGTAAAATAATTTTTATTATGTTTGTAGGGACCTATCAGAGTAGATACGACCCTTCAAACTCAGTAAGTTAAAAAAGTAAATAATAGCCTGTAGGATCCCACTGCAGGGCAAAGGCCTCCTCTCACGAATAAGGGTGAGAGGGAGTGGGCCATACTCCACCACGCGGGCCCAGTGCGTGTTGGTGGAGGCAAGGTAGTGGTCAACTTGCTGTCAGAGAATTTTCAAGCCACCAATAGGCCTCTGACCTGGCGTAACAAATAGTTACACCACCATCAGACGGAAATATCCGGGACCAACAGCTTAACGTGCCTACGGAAGCACGGAGACGCTCGAGATGAACCACTAAATGTTTACCCATCTAAAGACTGACCGGACCTGACGTTGCTTAACTTCGGTGATCGTTTCCGACCAAAGCTCCTAACTAACACTGTTCCGCTTCGATTCGCTGTGGTTGATGGGGCCTAAGAGCATTAAAAAGTGGCTTCGATACTGCAATAGCGATGATGACTATGCCAAAACAAAAGGGTTAGGTCCCTGACATTGCACCAGTTTTAATGCTTTCCCAAGGCCTATGTGAGGACTGAGGATAGTTGCAATCTTATAAAGATGTTTCTCAGCTCTCAAATAAAGAACTAATAATACTTACTGAGCTTTGAACTCCTGTACTGCATGGTTTCCGTGGCCAAGACCTGCAGAGTTAGATGGGAAGTTGTAGAACGCGCCAGGAGCTGGCCCGTTGTGCCACAGCGGTGCAGGGTTCATCATATCACCCATGAACGCCATTGTTTCTAATTTGTTTTAATTTTAACAATAACTTTCTATAAATTTCTGAGTAAATCGAAAAATCGCAGAATGACAAGCGGCTAACGAAAATGACAAACAGTTTTTGAAGACGTTTCGTTCCATGCAGCTCTCGGTTTTTTAAACATTTATTTAAAGGTGTTATTACACTTGGCTCAATTTAGATACTAACAAGAGGGACAGAGCTATAGGTTAGAACGGGAGGTACTTATAACGTCACGTTCTAACCTATAGCTCGGTCCCTCTTGTTAGAATCTAAATTTAGCCAAGTGTAATAACACCTTTAGTACTGAGTGAAGAGATGTATGAATGTGGATGAGGCGAGAGAAGTGTATCAGAATCGTAGTGTGTGGCGAGCCGTAGTCTCTGCCTACCCCTGTGGGATAGTGGCGTGAGTATGTATGTATGTATGTATGTATGTATGTTTTAGTACTTTGTGATGAATGAATGAACGGAAAAAATCTAACTAATTTGGAACATTATTTCTTTTAAATTTGAACTATCTTTGAACACAATATTATAATCTCAGCCTTTTCTTTTTAATTTCTTAATTTTACAGTTATTATTATTTGTGGCATGTGAAACGGAACGCAGAATTTTCGTTCAGTAATTCTACTACAATCCTTCAAGGAACACATTGCATTGGGCAACATCAGCTTTCTATTGAATCTTTTGGAAATCACAGTATGAGAAGGTAAAAATTCGAAAAGAAACTTGATTTTAAACGGTTAATTAACTGTTTTTTCAGCGAAATTTCTCAAAAAGTGTTTACGCAGCTAACTTCACGCCTAACTGTCAAAGCGTTTCCGAACGATAAATTCGAGTTGCAACCTTTTGCTAACTTCACGTTCTTTTGAATTCCTCTCAAAAAGTTGACACAAGAAAATGTCTAAAAGAGGTTCGTGAAATTAGAATATATCCATTAAAATCACGTTGAACAGTGCATGAATTAGCCAGCGATTGTCTACGAATCGAAACCCATATTATATCCGTTGTGAAATTAAGTTTATTTCCGGAATTTATTAGATTTGGAGCGAAGACTTGTGTTGTGTTCAAGATGAGTAAAGTGTGGTTTTTCTGTTTTAAGGACGTGGAGGTTCCGCGGGAGCGAAGTTCCGCATCTCCCTCGGTCTCCCAGTGGGAGCCGTCATCAACTGCGCCGACAATACAGGTGAAAAACCCATATTTTCATATAAAATGCTAACATAACCTCAAAATTGTCCACTGAACAACTAGTGATGATAACTTGAATAGAAACACAAATATGTGCATTGAATCATGATGATTTTTTCCTTGGCTGTGTCTGAAGTTGTTCAGTCTTGAGGATTTGAGTTCAAAATTGTACACACTTTGATGTTACAAATGTGTGCGTTTTCAATAACATGATGCTTGAATATTCGGGTCATCTCGACACCTTCCAGTAATTTTATCACTACGATACGCTTCGTAATACGCTTCGTAATTTATCCAAGTTTGAAAAAAAATTACAGTGTGGGATTTTGTAAAGAAAATATGGTCAGTGTCATCATAGGGCCGGTTTGACTCTGTAGATGGTGTGGATGATGAATGGATAATCTCGCCGTTGATAAAATATTAAAGAGATATTTTTATTTAACGAGATAATACAATTACCCTCCTTTACGTCACACAGTTGGGTAACAAGTAACTTCATCAACCCTTCGTCTGTGTTTGTCACAGGTCCATAATAAAGACAATAACAAATCTTTTGTCTGGAATGTCCACATACATGCCTCAGACTTGTCTTTTTTTTAAAGTTTTTATTCTAAATTATTATCTTCGGTCGGTCGGACCCATATCCACATAAAGGCTGTGTATAAAAGCATGTTGAACTATATTTAAGCTAGCAGTCAGAAAACTCCCCATTCACATTTTTTCCTAAACAAAGGTTTGCAAACCATACAACCAAACCTTAAAAATTATGAAAAAAAAATTAAATAGACCACTAAAACGCCTCTCTCGCATTCAACCTAAAACTAAAATGTTGTTGTTTTTTCCACGGTTTCAGGAGCAAAGAACCTGTATGTCATTGCGGTACAAGGTATCAAAGGTCGCCTCAACAGGCTGCCGGCCGCTGGGTCTGGTGACATGATCGTAGCCACCGTCAAAAAAGGCAAACCTGAACTAAGGAAAAAGGTATGAACATTGTGTGCTATTTTGAAGTTGTCTTATCACATTTAAATGATTTTTCTGAGTAAATTTTAGTCGTGTACTAATTAGCCATAGAGGGAGCCAAAATTGTGGTCACCAGTTTAGCAAAACTGGTGAACTTTTTGAACTAAGTACTCAGTTCCTTTCCTGTACCACAGAAAAGATATTTACAGTAGAGCAACTTCATGCATGCGCTCAAATCAACGCATGCACACAGTCATGCATGCGCAAAACTGCATGTGACATGACCCTTGTTTTATATGAGGAATGTTACCTGAAAAATAACACACCTAACATACTGGGCTGCGTTCACGACCTTTGGGTGCGGTTGTTTTTCTTGCTCACTCTTATGGGTAGACCGCTTTTCACCGAGCCTCGGAACGGCGTTAGTGCGAAAAATTGCACTCGGGGTGCACTCTGGGCGTAGGTTCTGAATGCAGCCCAGTTCATATTTTTTATCTTAAACTGAATTCTTGTCTCTGCCTACCCCCATGGGACAATGGCGTGAGCTTATGTATGTATGTATGAATTCTTGTTTTGATGTTTGCCTCTTTACATCCTACAAAGATTCTAATTTATCAGTTATTTGACTTATTTGTGCTTGTTAGATTTATTCTAAATAATGTCTCGGAAATGATTTTGTTAACATATTATATTAGTTACTGGTTTTTATAACAATATAAATTCTTTTATTGTGGATGCACGCATTCCGGTTTCTGAATGTATAAACCGAATTATTTAATAAGTAATAACAATAGTGTGTTACGAATGTAATTAATAAACTAATGGAATGGAATCGTGATGATGATATGTCAAAGGTTTCGCTATTTTTTACATCTGAACTAACAATAGAATGTTGATACGCCTTGGCTGACTGAGCGAATTCCATTGTCCACTACAAAACAAACCAATATCATAAGGTTCAATATCACAAACAATGTCAAACAAAAAACAATATTTTGGAATCAACATCCAACATAGTATACCTAGGCGGCTTTAATTCCGAAACTTAATATTTTATTTCTTTTTGAAAGAGTGACTAATTCTTCTTTTATCTTTAGCAAGCACTACTCTCGTGAGAATTCTCGGTAATAACTTAATAACTTGACACAGGATAGTTTTCAATTAAATTGGTTGATTTTGGGCCTTATTCACATGAGAATACGATACGACACTGTTATGTTTATAGAACAATGCAGACTATGGGTAATTAAAACCTAGAATAGACTCATCGAATTCTATTCATGTTCTTCTTCTTATCATGTCGACTTCAAATTTTGAACAAAGTCGCTAAATAGTACCTTGCCAGAAGTGGGCAACCGATACTGCACCGTCGCTAGCGGTCATGAGCTCCTCCTGCGTACAGGTTAGATTGATGGCATAAGAATAAGCATATACTCACGACTATATTCCCCGAGGGGGTAGTCAGAGATCTTCTGAAACCTCAGAACATCCACGTTTCACTAGTAGTACCGACACTCTGTCCAGTGTGACGGGGGGTGAGCCCGTCGCCACTTATAATGGATAGTGGGTACAATACATGCCTCGAAATTGAAGCATGCAGGTTTCCTCACGATGTTTTCCTTCACCGAAAAGCCAATGGTGTTACAAATCGTACATAAATTCCGAAAAACTCATTGGTACGAGTCGGCCTGGACGGGGATCGGCAAGGTTTCTCACCACGGCTCCCTGATGGACACTGAACAAATATCCATTGATACTATGCGGTAATTGGTATGGTAACTGGTATGCAGATAAAGTATTTATCCAAAAGTCATTCTAATAAAGAAAACTTACTAACCACGATTTAAACTCGTTCCAGGTAATGCCGGCAGTGGTCATCAGGCAGCGGAAACCGTTCAGGAGGCGGGACGGGGTGTTCATATACTTCGAGGACAACGCGGGCGTCATAGTGAACAACAAGGGAGAGATGAAGGGCTCCGCCATCACCGGGCCCGTGGCGAAGGAGTGCGCTGATCTCTGGCCCCGTATCGCGTCCAACGCTAGTTCTATAGCTTGAATATATGGTTAATGTCACTGATTGAGTTTTATTTTCTAAAGAACACTGATAAACGTTTTGATAATGAACTCGATGGCTATTGAAATAGATTTGAAAATAGCGTGCGAGAAATATTGCGAACATGTCACAGGGAAAGGGATCTCATGCACGTTTTCAACTCTATTTCAATCAGCATTGAGTTCATTATCAGTGAGGGTAGTTCTTTTCTTTTTTAAATTTAGTTCTAAAAAAGCTCGACAGATGGCATGTTTATAGCTCCATAGAGCCGTTTGCGAGATCCTTTCAAAATATTGTCATGACTGTGCCTGCCTTTTTTTTTGGAACGCCAAGGGATCGAGGCCATACAACCAAGTCACACATAAAACTTACGAATTTTCGATTAAATAATGAAATATGCCATCAAAAGATGCGTTGGCATCTTCTTGGTCCTCTTTTCCCTCTTTGTTTCAAAGAAGCACTTTGAAATTTTGACGTATATTCGCACAGACTGTAGCGCCATCTATCGATTCCCTAGAAAACCAAAAGAAAAACGCTCATTGATTAATGAAAACGGCTTGAACAGTTCTCCGCTAGGTGTGCATATTGACCCTTACACCGTTCTAGGTGGCGGTGCCCTACAGATCTGTGGGTCTACCATGAGTTTTCCCTGTACTTGTATTCTCAACGTAACCACCATGAGCGCTGTACGAAATGCAATACAAAATTGGTGACGTAACTACAGTAGTAAAGTACGGTGAAAACTCATGGTAGACCCTATTATTTTATTACAGAAAGTAAAATAAAACTCATATGAAGTTCACTTAACCAATTATTTATTAGAATTACTTACCTAATTATGCCACTACAAAAATAGGTAACATCTACCTTACCTATTTTTAAAATATCCTTAAAATTTACAATAATTAGGATACATTCACATGATATACAAAATGCACTTCGAATACTTTGAGTGTTATAAAAAATAAAAATGCTACAAAATAAATGAACAAAGAAACAATTTCTGTCTGTTTACCGTTTGGATCAATTCTATCTTTTATGGCTTTCGGAAAATCACTCATTTAAGTTAATAAATACAAATTAAATTATTTTCATGACAATGCGTCGTTCGGAAGTCAATTCCCAAATAAACTTTGAAATAAGTACAAAATATTGAAATGCTTAACAATTATTATTCAAGTTGTGATATTGTGTAATTTATCGATATCGATGATAGAACATCGTCCATATGGAAAAACCTTTGACTACTTATATGTGGACTAGTTACGCGTGTAATTCCACTAACAAACATTTCTGTCACTTTTTGCGGGGGGGGGGCGAGGTAACATGCAATCCGCAACTTTGGATTTTATTCCCCATAACTTCAGATTCTAATTTTGAATGTTAAAAAGCATGAAAAGTAGTCTCGTGTGAACCCCAAACGCTCTAAGTTCGAAATTATATAGGCTGTCTCGTTTAGTGATAACTGATAAGGTATAAAATTTTATGTAAATGCACAAGATCAATTGATCTTATACTGTGGTGGCAGAGGGGAAATGCTACCGCAAGGCGAGTCCTTATAATAAATAGTAAAAGGGAAAAACAGGTTAAGATCTTTAGAACACACTGCCTGTCTTCAGTTTTAACCTTTACGCCTTTTACCGCTCTGTGGTAGATAGGTTTTCTTTGATTCAGAAATATTAAATGTGTGATCGGTAAAGGGTCTCTTAAAGTAAAAAGTGGCCAAGACTTCTCCACAATAGTATCAAGCTACACAATATCACTACAAATCCTCACTGCTTACAATCATTGCAATTTAAACCTTATTTACAAGTACTTAGATGCAAACAAACATAATTGGCCATTTTCGGAAATAGAACAAATACAACAGCTTATGGGCTAGATAAGTTAATTAAGTTCTACAAGTAAGAAAAAATCATTTTACTCTGTACAATATTACGATTTAAACCAAATTCTGAAGCACAAGGTTCAATCCACCGATAAAGCCTTGAATAACATCATATTAGGTCTCGTGGCAGGTTCCTTAATATTAACATAACATAGAAATGTATTTGCGCAATAAAGCTAAAAATTAATAATCTTTTATAATTGCCCCGTGTATTGTCCCAATTGCCACAAGGAACCTAAGTTCTGTCCCACTAACAAGGGGACTAAATACTGTCCAACGATCAAGGGGCCTAAAATATGTCTAACTGGAAAAGGCTTTGTCTTGTAATGATTATAATACTCTACAATGAAAGCCACAAGGGGCCTAAATTCTGCCCCACTAACAAGACAAGGGGACTAAATTCTGTTCAACTAACAAGGGGCCTAAAATCTGTCTAACTGGAAAAGGCTTTGTGTTATCATATAATACAATGCATAGCAATATCTAAAAGTAATCAGGGAAGGTATAGTTCAAGGATAAACGAACGCGGTGGATATATCCCTGCAATCTGCGCGCGATGGTTTTAAATACCTATAACGTTGACGAATTTAGTGACTCAGGGATCAAGTAGCTATAGGTCCATGTAGCTTTGAAAAGGGGACAACAGGACTAAATACAAATTGAGCAGAGTAAAATTGCCACAAGCAACTATAAATTGCCCCGTGAAGCGAAATATTAGCACCAAATAGTTATAAATTGCCAGAAATAGCTTTGAGTTGTCCTCCACCATAAAGCTATAAACTACAAGTTAGCTCTGAATTTCCCATGTGTCTGAATTGACGCAAGTAGTTTTAAATTCTACCAAGTAGCTATTCATTTCCCCAAGGGGCCTAAAATCTGTCCAACTGAATTAGGCCTTGTCATGTAATAGTAATGAATATATTATGATACTATACAATGCAATGTTATTTTTAAAACTAATCAGGCATCAGTTTCAACACATAAAAATCACTCGAGGAGTCTATCTATTTCACTCTGACATACATGTCTTCATTTGCGTTTTCTCGTTCGTATTGGTATCCCGAGTGATTTCCAGACGTTTTGAAATGTAGGCCAGGGAAGGTACAGTTCAAGGACTGGCGAACGCGGTGGATATGTCCTTGAACACCTCGCGCTATGGCCTCTTGAAGTATTGCTCGTCGATCCGTTTGGCGAGCGCTACGAGCGGCTCATGCCGGCGGACTGTTTCCGCTAGCTTACGGCACGGGAGCCGGGTCGTGATTATAGTGAACACGTGGCCGAATACTAGGGCGTCTAGTTCGGTTGGCCTGCGGAGGAAATTATGGTTAGTTCTTTTGTTAAAACAGATAAAATACTACGGAGTCGTCCTTAAATGACACCTAAATGTAATGACGGTCTATTTTTGATACTGATTAATGACATGAAGTTGGAAATATTACAGACGGCAGCGCTGGATGTACTTTTCTAACGCACGCGAAATGACTTAACTCGTCTCATTTTTGTGTGAGAGGAAGCTTAGCATCTTGCGTGTGTTACAATAGTACGTCCTACGATACTGCGCCATAACTTACAGCATCATTATACATGAACATGTTTAAGATCCTAAGGCCGAGATTCAGAGACGATTTTTTTGGTCTTAGTTCGAGCTAAGTAGGGTAGAAATGTATGGATTTTGACATACGGGAGTTCGAACTATGACTTACAAATCGTCTCTGAATCTCGGCCTAAGACCCTGTCCAGGTATACGCGCGTATTACCCGCGTTTCGAAGACAATTACTTGTTCCCAGCACATTGTATTGTGACTGCGCGCGATACTTGCAGCAATGTACTTCAAAATGCGTTGATATTCGCGCGTAAAACGCCTCATCTGAACCTGGCCTTAAGCTAAATACCTTAAATATGTCTGTATGTAATGATTAATGGAATCAACGATGAAACTCTATAATCTAAGTTTGAAAACTAATGTATATCTCTACTTTAGGATCTACGAGTGAAGAACTCAACAAAAATTTAAAGCCAAAATATGGACACGATGGTCTTAAATCTACATGGTCTTCAGTCGTTGGCCCTAGTTCTTTTAACCATAACATTAAAAATAGCACTCACATGAAATAAAATAACTGCCATTCCACATAACTCAAATAAAAGTTTTAAGTACTTTGTTTTCAATAATAATTTTAATAAACAATACAAACAAATACATGGACTGTTTCACATTTTCAAATACACTTTTTTCCCACCAAATAACGTTTACCACTTGCCAGTAGTGTAACCTCGTAGGAGTTAGAATTATTGCTAAAAGAGCTTGGACTAATATTAGGCCAATTCGCCCTTATTTAGTACAAGTTTCTATTTGATCCTGAGGGAGCGTAGAAATCAAGATAACAGTTATATTGTGCTTGAAATAGTACACGGTAACAGTAAGGCGTATCGCTCACAATATAAGGGCTCTCACAGACGAGCGACACTATGCGGTCGCAGACGGTCGCGCTCATAGACTTTACAGTCGCTAAGAGCGCTAAGGCGGATCACACACTGCCCCGTAATCAGCTCCGACGTGTGGTTTTTAATATTTTATACGTGTACAGCTGTTCATTTTGATGGTCTGGAGTGCGATTTTTGAATCTCATTCGGTGAGCTTAGCAGTTGAAAATGTCAAAATTACCATAGAGATATGCATCTTTCTACAGCTGATTTGACTTTCAAAAATCGCACTCCTGAAGCATGATTTTTGAGAGTCAAATCAGCAGTAGAAGGATGCATATCTCCATAGTAATTTTGACATTTACAACTGCTGAGCTCACCGAATGAGATTCAAAAATCGCACTCCTGAAGCACCCCAGAATATTTTTAAACGATAAAAAATCAACCAGTATTATTATTTCGCTATGATTTAGCAGTGAGCGGTGCTCCTAACACTTGCGGGGCTCCAAAAATTACTCTTCGTAAGTAATATTATTATGGTGGAACTTTTTTAATTTAAAAAAAGAAGTCTGTTAATAAAATAGTTAGTCAACGTCAACCATTTCGTTGAAGTTGTGATATAGCGCGTTCTTTTGCCGCAGGTAATTCAGTAAGTTTTCAACGCTCATCTCTTCGTCGCTCGGCATTTTCAGCGTCGATTTAGATTCTGAAAACGTTTGCAATTTACTGTCTAGATTCTAAAATAATTAACAGTCCAGATTCTTCAATAATCTCATTTAGAATGGCCGATTTTCCAAATGTTACCAGTGAAGTTAATGAGGCCATGTTTTTTAAGGCCAACATTGCAAACGGCGCCATTACAGGCTGCGGCTATCCACCAGAGCTAAGCTGTGAGCGAGGAAAATAGTAACCAATCAGATATCTCAATTTTCATAGCTTAGCGTAGCGCAGTTCTGGAGGACGATGGTTTAGCTAAGCGAGATTCCTTTAACATGCAACTCGAGCGAGAGATGCGTGTTAAGGTTATGAGGTAGGGATGTGTGCTAAGGATGCGGAGGTAGATGAGCGATGTGAAGATGCGTACATAGTTTTATAGTTTCGCTAGGCTAAGCTACATCGCACCAGTGCTCGCCACTCGCGTTTGACAGCTAGTAACTATTGAATATAATCTGTGATCGCACATATCTGTTGAACAACGTGGACAGCGACCCTTTATCCTGTCATGCGCTTTGTTGCCAGCATTAAAAAAAATACAGAACAAATCAAAGAAGTTTGGAATATCTACAATGGAGTGCAGACTGCCTAACAAGCGGTGAAACATGATAATACTCCTTGGCGGTCGGTAATGATCGTTCTTTTCCGTCGCGTCGTTGTTTTTTGTGACGTTAACGTTGTCCCTTTCTAATCCAACAACAAAAATGTTAGCTCCTTATGTCATTTTCGTAAGCTACGTCATTGGATAGAAAGGGACACACCTAAAAATGGAAATATCGACGACGCCAATTTTCTTGTTTCAATGCTTGTAAGGAGGAGTGGTATCCATCCTTTATGATTCTAAATCCATGCTACTACCTAAATAATTAAAAAACAAAAAATAAAACCTGATGAAAATCCAGAGGAAGTAAGTCTAATGGAAGTGGTCGACTTAGTTATTTTAGTGGAAGCAAGAGAATCTCTGTCCCCGCTACTGTTCACTACGAATTCGTCTTGCAAATGATTACTGTTGAATTAATTAAAACATTAAACTTCACAGTATAAAAAAAGTTAGCATACTCTCTTCTTCTTATCGTGTAGGCAAGCTCTGGTGTCATAGTTTATTCAAAACGCCTTACGGCCTCTGACGTGCTTTTTATGTAACGACTACTACCACCAGAGATAATAGCCGGGACCAACGGCTTAACGTGCCATCCGAAGCACGAAATCATCTTTCTTTTCAGACAATCAGGTGATTCAGCCTGCAATGTCCTAACCAACTGGGGAAAACCGCACAAAGTGAGATATCACTAGGTGTCCCCCGTGGGAATCGAACCCACGACCTCCGTGTCAGGGTCCAATGCTCTTAACCACTAGACGACGGAGGCAGATAAACTCTCTAAAAGACAAATTTTAAAAAATCTAACCTGTTCTCACTGTTTTCTATAAACTCCTGCGGCACCATCGAATCAGTGACCACAGCAACGATAATTTGTGATTCCAAATCTTTTTCAGTCAGTCCATCGCTTCCAACATCCTGCTCATTTATAACCAGCATATCATCTCCGAGAGACATCGACATATCAGCGCAATCTGTCGCACTCAGAAACTCATTATACTTATCAACACTTTCGTATTTCGAGTCTAAATCTTTCGGAAAAGCAATCACTTCAAAGTCTTTTCCGATGTCGTGTTTCGTGAATTCGTCTATCACTATCTCTTCGACCTTATCGAGTATGTCTTCGATTATTTCTATAACGAATTTGCAATTTTCTTCGTAGATAATTTCGATTTTGTTGGTACCATTGTATTCGCATGTGAGATTTCCTTCTTTGGATGTCATTAATATGATTTGTTTGGAGGCGAATGGTTTGAAACCTGTATTCCGGAGATTAGATTTAATTATAAATAAATAAATATCTTGGACATTGTCACACAAATTATCTAGTCACATTTAAAGTTCCAGAATCTAGCCTGGACTTGTATTATGTTATGATAACTAGACAACGGTATAGAATACATAATATAGAATTAAAATAGATTAGAATTATTGCGTCATACGGGGTCTTTTAAATATGCTGACGGTTTAAAAGTAAAAAAAAAAAAGATTTTCACATGGTAGTGAGTGTCATGGTAGTGTTAAATAGCGTCAGTGGCGCGTTGCGGAGAGCTATGGAAACTCAATCTTGAGGTCCGGGTTCGAATCTGCACGGACACCATGCCATGTACCAATGAATTTTTCTAACTTATGTACGTAATACCGACTGCTCTCAAACGGTGAAGGAAAACATTGTGACGAAACCTGCATACGCTGAAGAAGAAATTCCGATGCGTATGTGAAGTCTACCAATCCGCATTGCGTACGCGTGGTGGACTATCGCCCATACACCCTTCCTGAGGGTAGGCCTGTGCCTTGCAGTGGGACGTATTATAGGCTGTGATGATGATGATGATGATGGCGATGCGTGTCCAAAATAGGCCCAGTCAGACTGCTACTTTTTGGCAGCTATAAAAACGCGCGTTTGTCTATCGCGTGACTTTATAGCTACACTAGCAATGAGCGTTCTTCTTTTCTTTTTTAAGTTTAGTTCCTAAAATACTCGACAGATGGCATGTTTATTGCTCCATAGAGCCGTTCGCGAGATCCTGTCAAAATCTTGTCAAGACGCCAAGGGATCGAGCCTAGAACGATTTAACCACTGGACGCGAGATCTTCTTGAAAATGTATGAAATGACGTTCAACCGAAATTTGCGGGTCGAGGGGGGAAGTCATTCATAATTTTTTTACAAACTGGTCACGTGACCACGACTCTAGTGATAGACGTAGTCGATAAAACTTGTTTGTGAACGATTTTATTTTTATCGATAAAAATTGTCAATCGTTAATGTTTAATATTATGCTTAGGTACCACAGTATGTTTTTTGACCTGAAAAGCGGTCATGGTCGTTTTATTCGTGTAATCGTTAGTGTTAATCATTTTGAAACTGAGAGTAGACCTCCCGTGCGTCAAGTCTTCTTAATTCTTCTTAATATTGAGTTGTGATTTTTAAATTTTTTTTTTCAAAATATCGCTATAACTTCCAAATAATCCGGTTTTCTTCTTTTTTCTCAATTTAGTATAATAAAACAATAAACGAGGTATTTTATACACATTACAAAAGTTCTCGAACATTTATGTTAATGACGAAATTATACATTTTATTGTTTTTCGTTTTTTATTTTTTATTTCTATATAGTCAGTTATTGGGGTTCCATTTTTACTTTTCAATATTAAGAGCCATACTATTGATGTCTAATAAAAAAATCAGATCTAAATCTCGTAGGATATAGGAGTTATTAACTAATTCTTCTAAAAGTTCTAAAATTATAAGAAAAAAACATTAGAAGTTAATAACTCCTATATCCTACCAGATTTAGATCTGATTTTTTTTTTATACATCAATAGTATGGCTCTTAATATTGAAAAGTAAAAATTGAACCCCAATAACTGAATATAAAGAAATAAAAAATAAAAAACGAGAAACTATAAAATGTATAATTTCGTCATTAACATAAATGTTCGAGAACTTTTGTAATGTGTATAAAATACCTCGTTTAACGTTTTATTATACTAAATTGAGAAAAAAGAAGAAAACCGGATTATTTGGAAGTTATAGCGATATTTTGAAAAAAAAAAAAAAAATTATAACTCAATATTAAGAATAATTAAGAAGACTTGACGCACGGGAGGTCTACTCTCAGTTTCAAAATGATTAACACTAACGATTACACGAATAAAACGACCATGACCGCTTTTCAGGTCAAAAAACATACTGTGGGTACTTTGGATACAAATAAAACGATTTAATCTTCATAAAAAAAAACAGGAGGACCAGAGCATCAATTTCACTACAAGGTGTTACGGTAATCAGTTGCATTACTTTAAAGGGTGATTGTACCTACTCATAATACTGAACAACTTTTCCAAAGAAACCAATGGGAAACTCGCAAAAAAAAAAAAACATCTTTTCATACAAACCTTCGATCAGCTAATCGCATTTAGTCTGAAAAGTCCGCATTTTATTTTTGCGAATTTCATATAGGTTTCTTATGGTCCGTCTACACACATACCATCTTGCCCGCGCAGTTATAAAACCGCACGGTTTTACTAGAAAGCAAAACTGAACACGGAGCGCCGTCCACACGGTACAAGTAAGCCATCGCGCAAGCCCGCGCAAACCTCAGTATTCTGGGCGCCACCAAATAATGTATTTCTAATTTGTGAAGATTTTTTGGCTAAAATTTATTTTGTTGCTTGCCGATTAAAAAAAAACAGACATTTAAGAGATGCCGTTTTACCTATTTTATTCTCCAAAAACACAGTAAATTCACAATCAATATTACGCTAAACTGCAGAAAAGTTTTTTGAATCAGATTGTCGGCTTAAAATAGAAATATCATTCATTATCAGGCATTAAAAAACATTATTCTGTTAAAAAAACTTGCCGGATTGAGGCGCGGCCTGATTGTCCGTCCATACATTCCGAAACTTTAAATGTGACTAGATAATTTGTGTGACACTGTCCAAGATATAATATTATTCTGTTAAAAAAACTGACTGAGGCGCGGCCTGATTGTCCGTCGATACATATTATAAGTAAAACCGTGCAAATTCCAGCGCAGTTTTCGGTTTGCACGGTTTTACTTATAATATATATAATATTATATCTTGGACAGTGTCACACAAATTATCTAGTCACATTTAAAGTTTCGGAATCTAGCCTGGACTTGTATTATGATAACTAGTCAACGATATAGAATACATATATAGATACAAACATCCATGACTCGGGTACAAATATTCATATTCATCATACAAATATTTATCCCTTACGGGATTCGAACCCGCGACCTCCGGCATAGCAGGCAGGTTCACTACAGACTGCGCTGTCGGGCCGTCAAATGATATTTTAATTTTAGGCCGACAATTAATCTCCAATCTTCAGCATGTCACCGATTGTTCGAGCCGCGTTTGTAGGACTGCTTGAGCTACAGTCTTGCCGTCCATACGCGCGCGCTTACTTGTGCAAACCAGTTTGCGCAAGTAAGCGCGCGGGCATAACGGAGCGTGCAGACGGAGCATTAGGTAGGGAAAGTTGATCAGTGGCATGGGTACAATCACCGCTTAAAGGAATACAACTATTTACCCTAACACCCTGCATACAAGTTAATGAATAAACGCAAAACTAGAATACAATTTGTTTAGAATCGAGAGCAGAATCGGATTATCAAGGTTTCAACATAGGTTAGGTTACACTATAAAGAAAACCTACTTTCCTACTTTATCTACAAATGTATTAAATGACGACAATAATCTGGGGGTCTACTCGGACATTAGATTTTCTATCTTTCGTGAACGTTTTCGTTCAAATGCCAATTCCAATGAAGTTCCGACAAAAACGATCACGATAGATCGAATATAAGTCCGAGTAAAGGACCAGTATCTATTTGAGCGGAGAAAATGTTATCGGATCTTTTTAGACATTTATATCGATACTTTATCGACTATGTTCATCCCATCCATAGACTTCAATGTCAAGTTTAAAAAAGAAATAACGTTATGAATGAACGATAATGCGGCCCGATTATGTTGTCGTCTTTTTGGTTTCATTCTATGTAACAACATTACAGACTCAAATTGGTTGGATTGCACTGTTTATAATTGTCAACAATAATTTATTTTCGTGAAAAATAGCCACTAAATTGGTATAAAATTGTACTTATTCGTAAAAAGAAACATTTCTTGTTCGCTCACTATAGCTTTTACATCCAATACACGCTTATTTCGTCATTTTTCCTTGATGTTTTCTCATCGAGCTGGTAAGTCAAACTGATTGAGAAAAAACCCCGACCACACAAAATTATGTGGTTCGCGACAGCGGGGTGAAGGCGAGAGCGGGCAGCATTACTGGTCCAGTGGTTAAATCGTTCTAGGATCGAGCCCATACATCCAAGTCACGCGTAAAAGATTCGAATTTTCGTTTGAAATGAGTAGTACCTAAATAATGAAATATGCTATCAAAAGATGCGTTGGCATCTTCTTGATCATCTTTTCCCACTTTATTATTTTAAAAGAAACACTTTTTGAAATTTTGACGTTTATTCGCACAGACGGTAGCGCGATCTATCGATCCTCTAGAAAACCAAAAGAAAAACGCTCATTAACAGTCGTTTGTATCGATTCAAACGCATGTATTGAAGCCTTGCCTGCCACACATGTTTGTATCGATGCACACACACGCGCGTGTACATTGTGGCAAAGGCTGTCGACGAATAACTGATCAAATGTTACAAAAGTTTTGTATCGTGGCTGTTTTGCATTTGCATCCATGCTTTATCGTGTTTGCATCGATGCTGAATCGCAACTCATTCGAGGCCCAGTCAGACTGCTACTTTTTGGCAGCTATAAAAACGCGCGTTTGTCTATCGCGTGACTTTATAGCTACACTAGCAATGAGCGTTCTTCTTTTCTTTTTTAAGTTTAGTTCCTAAAATACTCGACAGATGGCATGTGTATTGCTCCATAGAGCCGTTCGCGAGATCCTGTCAAAATCTTGTCAAGACGCCAAGGGATCGAGCCCATACATCCAAGTCACGCGTAAAAGATTCGAATTTTCGTTTGAAATGAGTAGTACCTAAATAATGAAATATGCTATCAAAAGATGCGTTGGCATCTTCTTGATCATCTTTTCCCACTTTATTATTTTAAAAGAAACACTTTTTGAAATTTTGACGTTTATTCGCACAGACGGTAGCGCGATCTATCGATCCTCTAGAAAACCAAAAGAAAAACGCTCATTAACAGTCGTTTGTATCGATTCAAACGCATGTATTGAAGCCTTGCCTGCCACACATGTTTGTATCGATGCACACACACGCGCGTGTACATTGTGGCAAAGGCTGTCGACGAATAACTGATCAAATGTTACGAAAGTTTTGTATCGTGGCTGTTTTGCATTTGCATCCATGCTTTATCGTGTTTGCATCGATGCTGAATCGCAACTCATTCGATGCTTTTTGCAGCACTTCTGCTTTTTGCAGCACTTCTGCGCTGCAAAAAGTCGCAGTGTGTAAAAGGCCCTAATCTAATTACCCCAGTGTTGCTTACTCTGTAATTTGATTTCCCTATTTTTCATCAGATTCTGCGTACCCTATAACACCACCTATAACAGTAGTTTTAAGATAAATGTACACTAACACCAAATATACTGAAATTGAGTAAGAATTACCGAATATATCGTTATTGTAACTGAAAGTATCCCTGCTAGAATTGCGTATGGACATCTTGGACCGTCTGAATCTAGGACTACGCCCCGAAATGCTTCGATCTGGAGATATGCGCCGTTTGTAGGAAACTTGGAACGCTTGGGTAATGAGGTTGTCTTCTTGGCTCTGGGAAACAGGAGGCGGGTTAAGGGAATATAAAGTATAACAAAATTAGCTGAAACTTTTTTAAGGGGATGATCAGACCATCAAATGGAACAACTTTCTCTAAAGGACCATTAACGAAATGGCGAAAAAAAAACAGCTGCGTCAGCAGATTATCGTATATTATATTATTATATAGAGAAAGTTGTTCAGTTTTATGGTCTGATCATCCCCTTAAAATAGTTGCAGTTAATTTTGTTACGTCGTATATTTGGAGAAATAGGGAAGCCGGCTTTTGACAATGTTAAAATTCTCGAAATCCTTTTTATAATGAGGTGTTAAAAAAATCATTGATAAGATTATTATGTTTTTATATAAGTATTTAAGACGTTTGGTTACTTTGAATTGATTGATCAACTCTGTCAACTCTGTGTTCTTTCGTTTATGATCAACAAAAATCGGTACTCGGAGTCTCGGTACTTTTGCGTCTTTATTGGTAGCATAAGCATAAGCATATGCTCACGACTATATTCCCCGAGGGGGTAGTCAGAGATATTCTGAAACCTCAGAACATCCACGTTTCACCAGTAGTACCGAAACTCTGTCCAGTGTGACAGGGGGTGAGCCCGTCGCCACTTATAATGGACAGTGGGTACAATACATGCCTCGAAATTGAAGCATGCAGGTTTCCTCACGATGTTTTCCTTCACCGAAAAGCCAGTGGTGTAACAAATCGTACATAAATTCCGAAAAACTCATTGGTACGAGTCGGCTTGGACGGGGATCGAACCATCGCCTCCTGCACGGCAGGCAAGGTTACTCGCCACTGGACCACCACGGCTTTATTGGTAGTGAACAATTTATCCAAACCATAGATAAACAGAATTCTTGAGCTATTTGAACTACAACCAATAAAATCCAGGTCTACAAAATACTAATTAAAACTTTACCGTCAAATGCATTCCAGTCAACTTGGTCATCCTCAATACGTGACGTAACAAGGGGCTAGTGATTGGTCTGATTATCAACGCAGTCTTCGGCCCCGCGGCGGATAGCAACGCGCGCACGTGACCGTATATGAGCGCATCCAACGGGGAGGGACTATGGAATAGATAGACTGTGACGTGACAAGGAGTTATGACGTTAGAAGGAGTTATGACGTTAGAAGGAGTTATGATGTTAGGAGCTAAGACGTTAGGAGCTACAACATTAGAAGGAGCTACGATGTTAGAAAGTGCTACGCCGCGACGTTAGAAGGAGCTATGACGTTAAAAGGAGCTACGGCGTTAGAAAGAACTTGTGACTTTAGGTGGCCATCATGTAAGGAGCACATGACGTAAATAGACACATGTGATGGAATAACGAGCTTGTTATTGGTCTGATGATCAACGCAGTCTTCGGCCCCGCGGCGGATAGCAACGCGCATCCAGCGGGGAGGGACTATGGGGTAGATAGACTGTGACGTGACAAGGAGATGTGACGTGATAAGGAGTTATGACGTTAGAAGGAGCTACAACGTTAGAAGGAGCTAGTGATCTAGCAGCTCTTGATGGTCTAATGGAAATATATTTCCATCAAGAGTCGTTTATAAAAATTTCGTTGTATTGTGTGTTTTGAACATTATGTATTAATTAGGTAAATAGATTTATGCAGAATGGCAATTTCATAAAAAAAAAATCTTTCTTATTTTATCATGAAATGTTTAAAGGAATTATACTTACGTCCCGAAGAAGTAATCTTTGTCACCAAGCCTTTGACTTAACGAGTTACAGCATTGTTCCACCTGTAAAAATACAAAATGACATAGGTATAAAGAACTTCGCAGCCGTTATTTACACTGCAATTCGGTATGTCAAGTTTTTTTTTGGGGGGCTGAATCGAAAACCATTTCGAGATAATTGTCTGAATAATCATATTTTCTATGTCAGAGATTTTAAAATGAAAGGATTACAGATATTTTTAATAAAATAACGTCGTTTTTCGGTCCACGAGTGACGTCACAGGCTGCCCCTGCAAACTCCTTGGTAAACATAAAATCAACTTTAAATAACCGGCCATTAAGAAAAAAAAAATACATTCACAATGTCAGAATTTGACATTTGATGTTGCCGTATCTGTTTCCAGCCGTAGGTTGAGTATTCTATAGATTTCCTGACAGCGTATACTCGAAAGGGACAGAGATATGACAAAAATGTATGAGAAATCGCGCCTTTGTTTGCCACAGTTGCAAGATTTTGTATGCAATTTCAACTGTGGCAAACAAAAATATCGCATACGCAGAAAGGGACAAACGACATGGATTTTGTCGCGTTCACTCTGTGTAATTAGCGTATAAGGCTGTCTCGTTTTCGTGACTATTATTATTTTAATGCCTTTTCTAGTTGATTCTCTTTCTACGTTTCCAGCATAGAGTTAGAAAGAGGAGGCAGGTTTTCATTTTTTTAAATATAGCAGTAGGTCGTTTTTCTCCATGGAGTTCGAATTATTTTTTCTCCGCCATTTTTGCACTTTGAGATTACAGATCAAATTAATTTAAAAATTAAATTTATATTGATAAACTCGATGAATCGCAATAAAAATGAAATAGGTGTCTTAAAATTATGTCTTCTAACCGTAAAAAATATAAAAATGAAGACCAAAAAAAACTTGACATACCGAATTAAAAAATGTATTCATAGACAATTAAACAAAACTTACATCGGCTAACACCTGATCCAAGGTCTTGTCGTGCCAATGAAGCGCTTTCAGCCGCTTGGCGACGTTGTTGCGTTTAGCGCGAGTCTGCAGCCAGCCAAGCGGCCAGGGGTACACTGAAGAGTTGCGCACTTTTGTCACCGTGTTGAACGTTTCGTTGTCTATCCATGATATGTAGAGCTGTGGGTGGAAGAGGGGATCAAACTTTGATTGCGGAAAAGTATACAGGGTGTTTCATAAGTAACAATAAATAATTAAAACTAATAAACTATAACTATATTTTAAACTCTTAAGGGGGTTGTTTAGACCGTCAAACTGAATAACTTTCTCTATGGGACCAACATCGAAATAGCATAAAAAAAAAAAAAAAAAAAAAAAAATAATAATAAAAAATAGCTCTAGTCGATTCGAGAGTATGGAACATCAATATTTTTTTCGCGATTTAGATATTGGTTCCATAGTGAAAGTTGTTCAGTTTGATGGTCTACACCACCCCCTTAAAAGTTTATTTGTATTTTTGTAACACCTTGTATAAGGGAGAATAAGATTATAGGTACAAGTCATCAAGTTGTTCCAAATGTACGGGACAGCTGATTTTTCTTCGCGATTTCAATGTTGGTCGCATAGAAAATGTTTTCTGTTCTATGCTTTGAGCATCCACTTAAAAAACCGCCAGCATATAAAGGAGCCTATATGTGGATAGACAATAGACACAGTTATGTATTTATTTTAGTTATTGAAACTTTTGGGTTCAGTAAACTGAGGGCCTGTTTCATCACGTCTGGATAAGCTCCTAACCTAATAGTTTATCTGACAGATGGTTTGACATATTTAGGGCCTGTTTCACCACTTCTGAGTAAGTTCTTGCTAGCTTATCCGACAGATAGTTTGACGTATTTTCTGTGAAAATATATATATACTCATAAGTGGTGAAACAGGCCCTAATAAGAAAAATATGTCAGATAACTAATCATGAACTTATTTAAAGAAATGGAAAAGGCCCTTGGCTTCCAAATGTAAAAACTATGTCATTCTCACCTCAGCGTTAACCAATACGTTAGTAATAAGGCTCATATACGCCCTCATCTCGGCCTTCTCCTCCGTAGCCAGCCGTGAACACAACGAGACCCCCTTGTTGGCCGCAAACTGCACGATAGGCTCCAGCTCTGACACCACGAACGCACCACACTTTATGAATGGCACCCGGCCTGACGGGGACATGAACTCTGCGTTCCAACGCATTTCTACTTCAAAGGGGAGATTGCACATCTGGAAAGAGGGTTTTAGTTGTGTGTACAGTGTTATAAACATTCTCAGAATGGGAAAGGACATATTGAGAAAAAGATTTTCTAAGAAAGGGCACTTTGAAAAAAGGGCATTTTGAGAAAAGAAATTATGAGAAAAGGAGATTCTGATAAAGGACATTTTGAGGAAAGGACATTCTAAGAAAGGGCATTTAGGGATAGGATATTTAGAAAAAATTACATTTTGTGATAGGACATTTGGAGAAAAGGATATTCTGATAAATGACATTTTGAGAATAGAACATTCTTAGAAAGGACATTTTGAGTAAGGACACTTTTGACAAAAATAAATTGTGGGAAAATGCATTTTAACCTGTCGTATGCAGGTAACAATCGGGAAATAAAAAGAAATCTCAATTGTTTTCGTCGTGTGGATCCGCGTTCCGGCCATACAAGAGGATTTCAATGCAGATGAAGTCATGTATAAAAGCGAAACAGAACTTACTTTCAAAAAGGCCTGTACGGCCAGACAGCTGGCATTGTCCGGCAACAGTATCTGCTCCACCTCGTACGGTTGAAACAGCTTCACGTTCTCCGGCCATGGCTCTTGAGCTGAAATATTTATTATCTATTACTGGAACAGCTGATATTTTTGTGATTTTAATTTACAGCTTTATACAGGGTCCTTCTTAATATACCGACACTTTTTTAACACTTTCGCTGCTAAGCCCAAAACAATGACATTCGCGCAGTGCTAACTCTGTGGAATGCTATAAATTCTGACTCAAGGTGTGAGTCATGTGCACTGCGGCCCATATGTCGCTGACCTACCAGGTAGGTCGTCAACAGTTAAAGTGTTAAGGGGATGGTCAGACCATCAAACTGAACAACTTTCTCTGTCACCAACATTGAAATGGCAAAAAAAAAATCTGCTGTCCCATACATTTGACTCGAGTAGGTTTGCAGTTTTGTATGGAAGAGCTGATTTTTTTTCGAATTTCGATGTTCGTGCCATAGAGAATGTTGCTCAGTTTGACAGTCTGATCATCCTCTTAAAAAAGTGTCAGTATATAATGAAGGACCCTATATGTTTGGTGGAAACGGAATATTGGGCCATTTTCTCTCCAGCCTTAGTGGATTTTGAAATGGAATCTTATTAGGTAGATTACATGAGATACAAAAAAAGTTAGGTTATATTTCAATTACATTAAAAAAAACTTGCGTGCGTTTTTAGATACTACACACTATAGTAAACAGCATAAAATGTAATCATTCACAGTTAAAAACATAAAAAGTTCACGCTCGTTCAAAAAATAATACCAAAGACGAATGGTTCTTGAGGTTTCATTTTGTTGAATAAGATAGAAGATACGGCATAAAGTGATATAGCAGCTGTTTTACTTTAATATAGGGCACGCTGCATCTATAATTAAAACAATTGTGTCATACAAAACATTAATAAAATTCGAAGAAACAAAATTATGTAACCTCTATTTAAAGTTGTGATCATATTATAAAAACCAACTCACCGTTCAAAGTCGTAATTATAGAATCCCTAATAGGATACTCCGGCATGTTTTCTTTGCTGTTATTTTTTTATTAATATAATTATGTTATTATAAAGGATATCACGTAAAGAAAATTAATTAATTTCGATGAAAATTCAAAACAAGATTCGCGAAAATCAATCGCTAATTTTCGCTAGATTTCGCACTGACAGTGGTGACAGTGACACTGACAGACAAATGATTTTTTTTTTTCAATAAAATAACTAGCCTGGTTACTAGACCTTTTGGCTAAATCTTATTTTATTTTTAATTTTCTTCTGCTTTAACATTAAAACGTTGGTATTCGACGCTTTGATGGTTCTTTGGAGTTTTTGGAGACAATCGATAGACGCAGGAAACGCAGAGAAGTCCACAGGAAAGAGGTGAACCGACCGCTTTGACGCGCTTAAATCACGGAACGCTTTTCCTGTTTACGACCCACACACCATCATATTTCACTAAACTGTCACTTGCACGACACTTTGTTACGCAAAACAACACCAATTTTACGAACTAAAACTCACTATAAACAATAAAAATTCGATGAAATACTCAAATAAATTAACAGGAATGGATTGGAAATGATCTCTCATTTCTACGCAAAAAAGTCTGTCAATTTTGCGGGGGTGAGGGTGGGGGAAGGTTTATATATACTACTTGGCGACTGGCGAGACGCGCGTCAACTAGTTTTATATAACGGGCATGCTCACTGAGCGTATGCCTTTGGCAGAGGGGTATGCGCGTAATATCGCATCCATTCCTGTTAATTTATCTGAGATGAAATATGCAGTACTTCCTCATGGACCCACTATGTTGTCCCACTGGTGGGTCCACGAGGAAACCCGTGGACCCACTACTACGTTCCGGTGCAAAAAATAACAATTCGTTATCTGACTTTAAAACTGAATTTTATTTTTAATATAACTATATTTTGAATATTAAATTATTAATAAAAAAAATAAGTAAATTAAATTTTTTTTTTTTTTTTTTTTTTTTTTTTTTTTTAATCTAATCTGTACAATTTTATTAAATAAAAGTAATATACAGGATAACTAACAATAAAATATAACTAACTAAACTTAAATAACACTAAAATACAACTGACTAAAATATAACTAACTAAAATAAAACTAGCTTAATAAAATATTTACAAAAAATATATGTACACTCAGTCAAAAAGCCCTCCCCGGGTCATACCAGATGCAAAGGAGCCCATGACGCTTGTCGCGTTTCTGCGTTGGATGGCGATGGACAACCTTTGCATCAGGTAGTACCCGGAGCGAGCGTCGTTCCCACTCTCCTGAAGTCGACGACCGAGCTCTTTAACAAAGCTCAAAGCTTCTGACCCCCAGCAGCCCGTGGTCTCAAAGGCTAGTGGCACAAAATAATAATTTTGCACCAGGGCCGAGTAAATGTCCCGCTTTTTATCAGCTGCTAATTCGGCGGCGGCCCTGGCAGACCGAACCGTGCGGCTGAGGTGCGAGGCAGCGAAAGTGCTGACACACGTGGCGTCCCATATCAGACACTTTCCTCTCCGCCATGGCACCAGCGTTAGGCCATCAGGTCTTTTCCCATCAGTGCGACTGAGGCCCGGCGGTTCCAGCCTGCACGGTATATTGGCCGAAATCAGTGCCCTCCGAACGATGTCGTTGAGTGCGTGGTGACGTGGGTGTCTACCCGAGCACCGACGGCAACTCAACGCATGATGGCCGTTCGCTTCCACCGTGGACCCGCAGATGCATTGATGTGGTTGACAAACATCACAGCCCAGGCGGAGAGCTACTGCCACACGCATTGAGTCACCGTCGAGCAGGGTTCCCATATGTGGCGAAGGCAGTGCCTGTAACCACGCACCCGATTCTGCCCTTGACACCGCCCTGAGTCTGGCCAAATCGGAGCCAGTAGCCGCGCCTATAAGTTGGTCAATCGCCGCTTTAGCTCCCACGTCGTCCCAGGATCGCTGTACTCCTGGGGTTCTAGGTGGGGATGCGGTCGGAAAGAGAGCCGTCCACCTCGTCAATGCATCAGCAGCAAAAGGTATGCAAGCCGCGTCTCCGTTGTGTGACAGAATTTTAGAGACGAGGCCCTCAACCCCATGTGCCGATGCGAGAAAAGCCGGCAATTAAATTAATTAAAATAATTTAATTACTTTTTAAATTTACTTACTTTTTTAATTATATTACTTATTAACTTACATAAATAGATATAAAAATTAAATAAATTTATTAAAATAATTAAATAAATTAAATTATTTATATATTTTAATTAATTTCATTTAAAAAAAATTTTATTTCATTTTTTTTTTTTATTTATTATCTATCTATATCTATACATATAATAAAATTCTAAACTTGGCGATGATGTACATTGAAGATATTTACAAAAAAAATAATTGGGGGTGTTTAGGATACGTAATGGAATACATTAAGACCATTTTTAGAATTTTTGTCTGTTTGTCTGTTTGTCTGTTTGTCTGTTTGTCTGTTTGTTTGTTCGCGCATCACTTAAAAACTACTGAACCGATTTGGATGGGGTTTTCACTGAAGTGTAGGGCATGGCTTAGATTAAAATATAGGCTATGTTTCATCGCAATCGGTTTATTCAATCAAAAGTTATGAGTAATTAAAGAAAAAGTCGCGAGCGCCACTGAATTTAATTCACGCATAACTTAAAAACTACTGAGCCGATTTGGATGGCGTTTTCACAAAAATATAGGACTTAGTTTGGATTAACGTGTAGGCTTTATTTCATCGCAATCGGTTAATTCAATCAAAAGTTATAAGTATTTAGACAAAGTCGCGAGCGACACTAAATTTAATGCACGCATCACACAAAATCTACTCAACCGATTTAAATGTGGTTTTCACAAAAGAATAGGGCTTTATATGGATTCACATTTGTGCTTTATTTCATCGCAATCAATTAATTCAATCAGAAGTTATGAGTATTTAAAGTCAGTGGTCTGCGCGTTCATGCATTTGCGAAGATTCAGTATGGTAAATACTAATTGCTTTTTTCAACGCTTTCTTCAGAAAGCTCAGTAGCGTAATTGGTAAAGGGTCAGACTTTCAAACACGAGTTGATGGTTCGAATCTTGGTGCAGAACTTTTTGTTTTTATTTTTTTACTCATTATAAATATGAAAATATCACATTTTCATCAGCAAGTGCATACATAGGAGAATCTGATTTATGGATGAAGTTTGGATTAACATATACAGGCTTTATTTCTTAGGAATCGGTTTACACTATCAAAAGTTATTAATATTTAAAAATTTACTCACAGTGGTTGAGTAAATGAAAGTTAGTACTCCAACTGTTCCAAGTGTAGAAATTACACAAATCTAATTGTACTTATCATACTTTATGTGCCTATTCTGTGTATGTGTATTTCAAAAGACCGACGGCCTACGGCCTAGCTTTGGTGTCCTGGCAGAAAAGCAAGTGCCTCCTGTGGCACACTACATGCGTAAGCACCTTCCCCGCCAGACCTCAGTCGCACGTCGCGGACACCTGGAGCAGCCGCAGAACTTACTGCCACAAAAAAGAGAGTCCGGTGCTTTGAAGCGTCAATATCTCTTAGTTCCTGTCACCGTCAAGACCACAGGGGCATGGGGAGTCGAAGCTAAAAGCTTCATTGCTGAAATTGCGCGTCGACTTTGGGAGAGGAAATGTGACCCTCTTTGGGTCGTTCCGGGCTAGGGTTGCCACTGCCAAATCGCCGTTGCCGGACAAATACGTCAAAAACCCCGGACATTTCAGTAAAATCTGAAATCGTCCCCGGACAACCACGATAAATTGTATTTTGACAGTAAAGTTCAGCTTAGGTTGTTACTGCGCAATCTAAAATCTTCTTTTAAATTTACATCGATACAAATAGGTTGTTGAAATACGAGCTGAAACCTGACTGGAGCGAGTGAAACATGGTCTAAAAAAATTTAGCAAGCGAAGCGAGAAATAAGAGCTGAAGCGAGTGAAACGAACTCACGATTTTGCTACATAACAACTCGATTGTTATGCTTATGCCGAAATGGAGTTTATTTTTGTGCATGAATCAAACTTTTGTGATGGCCCCGCCCGGACGCCCCCGGATGCCCTTCAAACTAGGACAAATCCGGGGAAACCCGGACGGATCGCAGCCCTATTTCGGGCTGGTCATAATGTCTTCCGAAGAACTGACGACCAACAATTTAGACCACTAACTGGTTAGGTGTGGGACGCCATCCGGCCTAGCATCCGGCGCTGTATCGACGGCCTGGCGACGGGACAGGGTGAACTGCAGCTCAAAAAGCGATTTTTCAATTCGCCTACGCGACGGACACAACACTCAGTGTATTAAAAAATCGGTTTTCGCGCCGCAGTTCGCCCTGTCCCATGGCCACAAATTATATAATACTATACAGTACAGATGCCCAACGTCAAACAATGAAACCCGACTGCCGTAACTCGGGCAGTCTTCGGGCAAAGTAAATTGCTTGATTTTCCGAGGCTCATGAGATTTTTTTGTAGTCAGATCATGTACTTTTAGTAACAATTTACACGTTTACGTAAACATTAATTACAAATCGATACCATAACGCCATAATATATTGCAATTTTTAAACTAAAATTTCATTTGTATGGGATGGGACACCATGCCCATGGCCATTGGCCAGTCCGTAAGGCGTGGAGTGGTACTATATACCATGGTATTGTATTGGTATTTTATATGTACCGTGGTAGCTCGGAGCGACAGGACGAGGAAGGCCGAGGATAGAATTGTGACGCGCCTTGGGAGAGTCCTACGCTCAACAGTGGACAATGGCAGGTTGATGATACTTGACACTGTTTTTTTTGTAAAACATGCAGTTAAAGTATCCTTTTTTATGTACCTACACAACCTAATTACATATTATAGATAGATACATAAACTCACGACCATATTTCCCTTCTCAGGGGGGGTCAGAAACAAAGCAATAACTGAGAATACTGTCTGGTAACGTACCTACATAATACATACCGAAAATACTTTTTTGTTAACACTAATTAACATAACAAAAAAAATAACTTTGGGTTCCAACTCTTCAGTGTTGATGCTGCAGGGGTCCTGACTGTCTAAGCCATGAGACTTGAGGATTTGCCGATTTTGAATTAGATTATTAGGATCAAGCAGAGTTCTCTTCACGGCTACTTACTCCGTAGGGTATTGTCAACATAAACTAAGAATGAGTTACTGTGTAGGGGTGTGTGTGTGCTACAGATTTCGAATATTTGTTCTTTCTCTTAATATTATTAAGAACTTTTCTGCGCGTACGAAGTCGCGGGCACAGCTAGTTCAAAATAAAGTTATATTAAATAAAATTCCGCTATGGTTTGTCCTTTAAAGTCAGATAACGAATTGTTATTTTTTCACCGGAACGTAGTAGTGGGTCCACGAGGAACAAGGTTTCCTCGTGGACCCACCAGTGGGACAACATAGTGGGTCCACGAGGAAGTACCGGAAAAATTTGAGGACTCCAAACGTCAGCTACCGAATCCCGCCAAAAACTCTCACAGACAGGAGAGTGTGAATGTGAGTGAGGTGATTTTATTTTTTTCAATTCAAGGCAAAGGGTTATAAATCCCATCAGCCGATGTCTGTATTAAAATTATCTTATTTATAGCAATTAAAACGTTGGTGTTCGACGTTTTGACACTTTTTTGGAGTTTTTGGAGACAATCGACAGACGAAGGAATCGTAGAGAAGTCCGTCCACAGGAAAGAGGTGAACCGACCGCTTTGCCGCGCTACAAATGACGGAACACTTTTCCTGTTTACGTACGACCCATACACCATCATATTTCATAGAACTGTATATTGTTCACTTGCACGACACTTTTTTACGCAAAACAACACCAATTTTACGGACCAAAACTCACTATAAACAATAAAAATTCGATAAAATTTGAGGACTCCGAACGTAGCTGACCAAATCCCGCCAAAAACTCCTCTTTTATTTTTAATTTATCAGCCCAGGAATATTAATTTCTTTATTCGTAGTCAGGAATCGAGTTTTCAATCCTACACAATATACGCAGAATAAAAATACTACAAGAAAATACAAAGTCAGCTTGCCCATTTGGATCAACTTCGTAATATTGTCTCCAACGCATGCTACATTATTATGTAGCAAATTAATTCCAAAGGCGAACTCTTCATCATCAAAGAAATTAAACGGCCTTTCTTGAGGTTCGGTCTGCTTGGCATCAGTCGCTATATCAGATTTTGATTTAATTAGTTCGAGATAATTACTGAATATCGCTTCGCCAACTTTGCTAGGTGGTGAGGTAGATCTTGGAGTAGCCAGAGGGGATTTAAAATTCCATTCTGAAGATGAGATAGAATTTTTTAGTATAGATCCTTTGATGTCATTCTCCCACAAATTATAAACACTCATCCTAGAAATTCTGCAGTAAAATCAACATGTAAAAGTACTTAAAAACTAATAAAATTATCTGAAAGGAAAACACTTTGATTTTTACATTTCAATTTCAACCTGATTTCAAATTTCAACTGACAATTACCGAATGGAGTATATTTTTTCTAGTATTTACCACTGTCACAATAAAAATTCTTTTTCAAAAATATGTTTTCTTCTGCCATGAAAGAAAATTACGTTCCGTTTTAGCAAGTTGTTTTATTTTGTTTACAAATAGGTCCCGGAAGCCAGCCCACAAGCCATGAATGAACTGTAAAAAAAAATATTGTCAAAACGGGAATAACGCAGCGAAGTCGAATTTTTATTGAATCCGTAAAATATTTGTTAATTATCGTCTAATTGTTGAAATTCAAATACTGAACATTAATTAGAAGAGCAAAGTTTACTTACAACCATGGCTGACGTGTTAGATATTGAAAATTCCGAGGAATTTGAAGTCGACGAAGACGGAGAACGTATGTGTCATTTCTCTAATTTATTCAGTTTATTGTACATTTCGGTTCGCTATTCACACAAATTAACATCAACCCTGACCCTATCACGTAAATTTCTTCCTTCTACACATTTATTTACCGCAATATTTATCAACAAACACAACACCCAATTTTTAGGTTATATTTTGTAGTATTCGACTTTCTAATTCGGTGAAAAAACTGTGTCGTAATTCACAGTTATTTCATCCAATACTGTAGATTCTTTATTGCAATACATTAAAGCTGAAACTTGAGTGAGTGATTCATATTTGAAACTTTGTTTTTTTTTTCAGAGGGGATCGCAAGGTTGAAGGAAAAGGCGCGAAAGCGTAAGGGACGTGGTTTTGGCAATGAAGGAGGCGGGGGTGGAGCGGTGGAGAGAGGGAATAGGGGCAGGTAAACTATATTTACAACTTTGATACTGAAGTTATATGTCAAGATAGACAGTCGAACATAGGCGAAGAATTTTTCGCTTACGCTGGTAGACGGAACATCAGTGTAACCGCGTATGAGATAGCGATAGTCATAAAATCCTATACAATTTGTATGAAAATAGATGTCTGACTCTGTAGTTAGACAGCCGTCGTAGAGCAAAAAAGTGGTTATGTCGATAAGGACAGCAGCAAAGTAGCGATCTCCTTTTTTAACTAGAGCGAATTTGCTATGTGCATCTCTTACTGAGTGAATATGCCAAGATATGTGCTTCCTTCTAGAACCTTCTCATTCTACAGTCAAGATAGACGGTCGAACATGGATCTAAATCATAAAGGATAGCACTCCTCCTTACAAGTATTGATACAAGAAAATTGGCAATGGCGTCGTCAATATTTCCAATTTTAGGTGTGTCCCTTTCTATTCAATGACGTAGTTACGAAAGTGAAAGGAGAGCAGCTACAATTTTGTACGTTGGATTAGAAAGGGACAAAGTTAACGTCACAAAAAACCATGACGTGACGGATAAGAATGATCATTACCGACTACAAAAGAGTATTATCATGTTTTACGTCTTGTTAGGCAGTCTGCACTCCACTATAGAGGATTCCAAACTTCTTGCAGTCGAAGCTACGAACGCGTCGAAAAAAATATCATCCCAGTCTATGGTGATAAACCCTTTTACTATGCACGCACCCAGATAAGTTGTATGACGATTGACGGCTAACGCACACCAACATTAGAAAGTTGGCCCTTTTTGTTTTAGTATGTTAGAAATGTCAGGCTCTATCTTGCCATATATTTAATCAAAGATTTACAAAATAAATTTGGTATAACTATCCTTGTTTAACCAAACCATCAATAGTTTCTACCAAGCTTCTACTTTTTGCTAGCATGCTCCGTCTAGCATGGTTTCTTTATTCGCGACACATCTTCGTTTCGTAGAAAGTTTCAATTCAATTTTTTTGTTTAATGGCATCCGATGTGTTTTCACAATTCAGCCAACGTCTCGTTATATTAAATAGCATAGCATAGCATAGCATATGCTCACGACTATATTCCCCGAGGGGGTAGTCAGAGATATTCTGAAACCTCAGAACATCCACATTTTTTTTATATTAAATAATAATAAATAAATAATAAATAAATAACGCTCACAGGCACATACCATTGTAATGATCCCAAACTAAGCACTAAACGCTTTTATTATGGAAACCATACAACAACGGCACGAACATATAACATCCATGACCGAACCGGGATTCGAACCCAGGACCCTGGTTTGGCAGTCCGGCGTGGTAACCATTACACCAACCGGGTCGTCAATTAATATTATATGTAGGAAAATTATCAGTAGTTTTAATTAAATCTAGAGTGGCAGTTTTGCCAATGTAAGTAGTTTAGAGTCTCAAGTGATTGTTTTAAGGTTAAAACACAAAGAGTTCACAAAAAATGGCCGACCCGCATGGCCAGAACAATCACGAGCCGACGCAGACGTCCTCTCGGTAGACCTCTAGCCACGCGAGTCCCTCGTAGAAAGTTATGAAATGCATAATGATGTGAAATGCAGGCAAGATAAATGCATAATGATGCGAAAATGCATCATCATCATCATTAGCCTTTTGCAGAGATACATTAGTTGTAACACTCATAAAGTTATTATATCTTATGGAATAGAGGAACTGACATGAGTTGTCAAATGAAACCGTTTTTGGGAACTGTTTTGACTCGCGTGGCTAGAGGTTTACCGAGAGGACGTCTCTGCGTCGGCTTGTGATTGTTCTGGCCATGCGGGTCGGCCATTTCGTGAACTCTTTTGTGTTTTAACTTTAAAACAATCACTTGAGACTCTAAACTACTTACATTGGCAAAACTGCTATTCTAGATTTAATTAAAACTACTGATCACATTGACTTACACTCTAGCGATAGACAGGCCCTTTCATAGAAGCAACATGTTCCACTTGAATGCGAGTTCATTTTGTCACTATGGCAATGACAAACCGCAATGTGTCATTTTGTGTTGTTTTGTATGACCTGTTGTTTGTTTGAACGAACTTGTCTATCGCTAGAGTATATGTCAGTGACTGATCATTTTCCTACGTATAATATTCATATAACGAGACGTTGGCTGAATTGTGATAACACATCGGATGCCATTACTCAAAAATTGAATTGAATTGGGAACTGTTTGACAGCTTGTCGGCATGGTGAAAATTTGAGCTCTGTGAATAATTGTGAATATCTAACATGAAATTGTGGATAATTTTGTGAAAGTGTTAATATAATTTCAAAAAAATATCCATGATTTCATGTTAGATTGACACAATTATTCACCATGCCTACAAGCTGTCAAACAGTTCCAAAAATGGTTCTATTGCCTCGCGTCACGTATCTCTTTCTATTATACAGTATTGTGCCGCTAGGTAAATCTGGCTCTCTCAGCTGTCAGTTTCTCTATTCCTGGTATAGTAACTTTATGGTTACACTCTATGTTACACCGATATGTTGCAAAAAGAGACTGGAGCCTTAAGTTTCCATTCCGTTAATCGATATTTAGCATAAGCGGCATGCTCACGACTATATTCCCCGAGGGGGTAGTCAGAGATATTATGAAACCTCGGAAGATCCACGTTTCACCAGTAGTATCGAAACTCTGAAAATGTAAAATTTTAAGAAATAAGATATGCCTTTATCTATAATCTCTTTGGTCATATGATAGCCATTAAAGAAAGAATAAAGTTTTGGCCTGTCATTCTGTCATTATTTTCCAATAGATGGGAAGAACATATTAAAAAAAAAAAATAACAACTTCGAAATCAAAAAGGCGTAATTGTGTTGAATATTAAATAATAAAGCAATAAAAATCCCATGTATAATTGCAGATATGACAGCCTGGCGCCGGAAGGTGACGGCAACACGCCAGGTCCTCAACGCTCGGTCGAGGGCTGGATCCTGTTCGTCAGTAATGTGCACGAGGAGGCCCAGGAGGAGGATATTCAGGTAACATTGTTTTGAGCATAGGGTTACCATATCTCAGGATTAGTCCTGAGATTTCAGGATTTGTGGTCTCTTCTCAGGATTGCGGCCGGATTTTGCAAATCTCAGGATTTTTAGAATGTTCAATCAAATACGCTACATTTTAAATAAGATCTCTTTAATAAAAAGTTAAATAAACTAAAAATAATCTTACTAAACAGAGAAAATTTATAATTGCACAATTCGGTATGTCAAGTTTTTTTTGGGAGGGCTGAATCGAAAACCATTTCGAGATAATGGTCTCAATTTTTTTTTGTTTTTTTTGTTTTTGTCTTTCTGCTTCATAGCAATCTGTTTCAGACAACAATAGGCTACTCCTTTCTCTGACAAAAGTGTCTTTCGTCTGGTTTTTTTTTTTTTTGATTGTTGATATAGAGTTACTTTTTGCTCAACGGCTTTCTTTCACTCTGTGCTAATAAATCTATCTTGTAGATTAGGGATACTGTGTCGTTTCAGTCTTATATATTGGAGGCTGCCATCTCCTCTCAGGTTCTGTGCCAGTTCGTTTTTGTGGCTTGACAATCTTCTCTGGTATTTTTTGCTGTATTCCATTATTTCCTGTTTGACTGTGTTAATTTTTAGGTCATTGTAAATGTACTTGTTACTGATGTACTGAGGAATATTAAGTATTGCTCTTAGCGTTTTACTTTGATATCTTTCCAGTATTTCTATGTTGCTGTTGCTGGCTGTTCCCCATAACTGTATGCCGTATGTCCATATGGGCTTTAAGATTGCTTTATATACGGTGATTTTGCTGTTGGTGCTCAATTGTGAGTTCCGTCCTATTATCCATTGCATGTTACGTAATTTTGTGTCCAGTTGTTTTCTCTTAGTCCATATATGTTTCTGCCACGTCAACCTCCTGTCCAGATGCATACCCAAGTATTTTGCGTGTTCCTCTTGTGGGATCTCTTCGTTATTCAATTTTACTGGTGGACAGGTGTCTCTTTTGAGCGTGAAGGTTACGTGGGACGACTTGCTTTGGTTAGCTTTAATCCGCCAGGTTTTAAGCCATTCTTCTATTTTGTTTAGATGTGTTTGGAGGTGTTCAGATGCTATTTCAGGATTGCTGTGGCTAGACAGTAAGGCTGTATCATCTGCATATGTTGCGACTGTAGTTTTATCCGTCGTTGGAAGATCTGCTGTAAACAGAGTGTAAAGAGTTGGTCCAAGTATACTGCCTTGAGGTACGCCCGATTTTATCTCTTGCAGTTCGGAAAGTTCACATCCAAGTTTCACTTCAAAGCATCGATTTGTAAGGTATGACTGGAGTATGTGAAAGAATGAGTGTGGGAGTAGCTTTTTAATTTTGTACAACAGCCCCTCATGCCATACCTTATCAAAGGCCTGGCTGATGTCAAGGAACACAGCAGAGCAGAATTTTTTTGTTTCCAGTGATCTGCTTATATCGTCAACGATTCGGTGAACCTGTTCTATTGTACCATGGTATTCTCTAAACCCAAATTGGTGACTTGGTATTATGTCTGTTAAGTGCTCCTTCATTCTGTTTAGTAGAATTCTCTCAAAGAGTTTTCCAATGATTGGCAGTAGGCTTATAGGTCTATATGATGATACTTCATTTGTTGGTTTACCCGGTTTAGGAAGCATTTTCATTTGTGCTATCTTCCATTGTCCTGGGAAATATGACTGGCGCAAGCAAGCGTTAAAGATTTTTACTATTGCCATGATGCCCTTTTTTGGTAGTCTTTTCAGTAGTGTTGCGTCTACGAGGTCGTATCCTGGAGCTTTGCCTTCTTGCAGGTTTTTGATTTCCTTGCTAACTTCCCCAGGACATGTGTGTTTTATCGGCAGGCACATTTGGTGTGCAGTATCTAGATAGGTTTTAATTTCTATGTTGTGTTCCGGAATTGTCTCAGGGAATGGAAGGAAAACTGTGCTGAGGTGACTTGCAAAGCTTGTTGCCTTTTCTGCATCTGATCTGGCCCATTTACCGTCCGAAGTTTTGATGGCTGGGATGTGATTTTTTGGGCATTTGAATTTTTTTGTTGCTTTCCATAATGAATAGTTAGTGTCTGCAGTCGGGGTTAGTTTTGAAAGGAATGATTGCAGGTTCTTGTTGTTAAAATTTTTAATCAGACTTTTGAGTTCCTGTGAGCATCTATTAAAAGCAGTTTTATCTATAGGATACCTGGAGTTGTGCCATATTTTTCTCAGCTTACGCCGTTCATTCACCTTTTCTTTTATGTGTTTTGGGTACTCATTTAGGTTCGGTGGAAGTTTTTTCTTCGTCTTTGTCGAGTTAACACTAGCTGTGTAGACGATTCTGTTGAACTCCTCTATAGCTATCTCTATTTCTTCTTCAGTTCTCACTGGATTAATGAGCTTTGTTTGTGATGTGATGAGATCTTGGTATAGGTCCCAGTCGGTATATTTATTACTGTATATTCTTTGAGGGGGCTCAACTAGAATAACCGCTGAGTTTATATTGAGGATGACAGGCGTGTGATCGGAAGAGAGGTCAGTACAGGATTCGACGGTCATATAATTTCGGCCAAGGTTTCTTGTGATGAAGAAGTCTAGCACATCTGGTATCTTCCTTGGGTCCGTTGGCCAGTGTGTGGGTTCACATTGTGTCATGCATTCCATTCTCAGACTTACTACCGTTTTATGAAGTTGTCTGCCTCTCGGTAAAATGATTCTTGATCCCCAGGAAGTGTGTTTTGCGTTCCAGTCGCCTCCACATATAAATCTGGCACCTAATGTTGTGAAGTACAGCTTGTATTCATCTTCAGTTATAGTATGTCTAGGTGGGCAGTATACTGCAGAGATAGTAGTTTCCATTTTATCGTTTAAGGTCATTTTGATTGAAGTTGCTTGTATCTTTGCTGAGCAGTATGCCTCAAGTACATGATGTTTGATATTTTCTTTAATTATTATTGCAGTTCCACCATGTGTGTTGCCAGATGGGTGATTTGTAGTATAAACTCTGTAGTGTTTCAAAGCAAAATGAGTTTTTGCAGTGAATCTTGTTTCCGAGATCAGGGCTATGTCAATTTTTTCCAGTGTTAAGTATGTCTGTAATTCTTGACGACGATCCGTCAAGCCGTTGGCATTCCAGGTAACCACACGGAGGTTATGGAGACCGGTGGCTAGCTAGGCTTGTGATGAGCTGAACCATGCGGTCCATCATTTTGTCCATCATGTTTACCATGATTTGCTGTAGTTTAACGAACATTTTGTCTATCATTTCTGTCATGTTTTTTAGGTCAGGTTGTCCACCTGATCCTCGTTGGTTGTTTGTAGCGTCTGCATATGTACGTTTCCTGTTTTGGTTTGCCGGGTTCTCCTTTGTCTTTATATTTTGTTCAGGATTTCCTGTATTGTGTATGTGTATTTCTTTGTTTATAGGTTTTGTTTTGAATATTTTCTCTTTATACTGTTTATATTTTATGCACCCTTTGTAACTTGCAGGGTGTTTGTCTTGACAATTTGCACATGTGGCTTCAGAGTCTGGTTTTTTAATGCATGTTGATGTGGGGTGATCATTACCGCATTTCACGCATCTATGTGGTCTGCAGCACTGATTTTTTGAGTGTCCAAACCTTTGACACCTTTTACATTGTAGTATTTCTTTCTTTTTATATGGTGTTTCAAATGATGCTTTAGTTTGATTTAGGTATTTGATGTTAAAAATTTCTTTGTTATTTGCTTTAGGTTCTAGATCTATGTAGAATAGCGGCAGAGGTTTCTTAGTAGTTCTGTGGAGAGCATTAACTATCTGTCTGACTTCATGTCCTTGTTCTTGTAGTTCTTCCTTCATTTGAGAGGTGTCTTCCGTAGAATGCAGACCTCTGAGTATGACTCTGTACGCTCTTTCACACTTAAGTTGGTAGGTGTAGTGTGATATATTATTTGCTGTGAAGTTTTCTCTAATTGTTTTATAAGTTGCAATGTCCTTGGGCATTAATTTGATTATATGACCAGATCGTAATGTTGTTAGGGTATATGATGTACTATCAACAAGCTTGTTTATTAATTCTTTTAGAGCTTTAATCTCTATTACTCCTGTCACAAATATGGGTTCAGGCTTAGGGGTGTATTCCGTTTCAGTGGTTTTTGTGTCTTCGTTGTCCAGAACTTCGAAACTATTTCGCAGAGGTATTTCAAATGTATTCTTTAATTTCTTTGTGCTGTCATTTTGTAAAGGGCTTGTTTCTTTCCGTTTGTAACTTTGTTTGGGTACTTTATCACTTTGCCATTCGAATTGCGTTGATTTATTTTTTAACAATTCAACATGATGTGGCTGTGGCGATGGTGTTTCTTTAGTTTCTTTAGTTGGGTCACTCTTAGGTATTTCTTTACTAACTTCTATAGTTACATTTTCGCTTGTTGATGTTCCTGATGAGCTGTTGCTTGGGTTTCTTGTGAACATGCTTTTATGGAAAGTTTGCTGTATCATTGCTGGGTTATTTTGGTTTCTTTTTTGGTTCGATTCATTCATTTTATTCCCACGAGTTGGGTCGTGTTTATATCGGTCGCTTGAAGGGTGACGCCCATCCCCTCGAGAAGGCGCAATGCAACGATGTCAGCCGGGTCCATCGAGGTTGGCGCTAGAGACTTGCCTCCCTGCCAGCCATGCATCCTATCGGCACGTTCCCACCTTAGGATTAGGGTGAATTTTTAGAGAGGCTTTCTACCTCGCAGCACTGGCGATTAAGCCACTGCTCCCGGTTCTGCAAAACATGACCACAGAGTTTGCGGGTTGAGGAGATCATTTCCTACCTCCATCAAAGGCTGGCTTGTTAGGCAAGCTGGGTCGGGTTAGTTAACCGCCGCCCGAGACTCGGCGTTGACCTTTTACGGCTGAATAAGGTCTCCTCAACCAACCCTCCTTCTTTCTCATACGGGCTTGGGACCGTCAACGGCGAAGTTTAATGGTCTCAATAACAATATTTTCTATGTCAGACATTATAAAATGACCTGGAAACTCCTTGGTAAACTAAAAATCAGCTTAAAATAACAGGCCTAAATGGCCTGCATGGCAAGTTGAATATATTTTCAACTTCAAGCCTTTATATCTCCGTTCGAAAAATAAGGCGCCAACCTTTCATACAAAACCCGCATTGTATTTTGACATAGAAATGTTATTGATTATAAACATGTTACAGCCATGTTGTGCTATTTCGAATTTTGCACGTCCCCTTAAGACGCAACAGATTGAAAATTTCGTTCTCTGGGTTGTGGACTCGGTGGTGTAATTGGTTAGCACGTTTCCCCGGTTTGGAAGAGCGTGGGTTCAAGTCCCGCCCGAGACAAATTTTTCAATCTTTAATTTGATAGAAATGTTTCCCAAATCTGTCTCAGCGTGCGTTACGACTAATTTGACTCCTCCATGCACTTCGCACATCATCATCATCAGCCTATATACGTCCCACTGCAGGGCACAGGCCAACCCTCTAGGAGGGTGTTTGGGCGCTAGTCCACCACGCATGCCCAATGCGGATTGGTAGACTTCACTCACATACGCATCGGAATTTCCTCTTCAGCGTATGCAGGTTTCCTCACGATGTTTTCCTTCACCGTTTGAGAGCAGTCGGTATTACGTACATAAGTTAGAAAAACTAATTGTTACGTGGCATGTTGTCCGTGCGGATTCGAACTCGGACCTCATGATTGAGAGTCCATACCTCTCCGCAACGCGCCACCGAGCTCTCTTCACTTAACCGAACACTTCGCACATAGGCAATAATAGTAATTTCTTATTCAATTTGTTTTCAGAACCAATTCTCAGAGTTTGGTGAGATAAAGAACATACACCTGAACCTCGACCGACGCACCGGCTTCCTGAAGGGATACGCTTTGGTCGAGTACGAGACATACAAACAGGCTGCTGTAAGTTATGGCTTCATACAAATAATTGTAATTACAAAGTCTAGCCTAAAAGACGATTTAGGGTACAATTGGTCAAGTCTGATGTCAGTTCCAATTCGGTATGTCAAGTTTTTTTTTGTCTTCATTTTTATATTTTTTACGGACAGAAGACATAATTTTAAAATACCTATTTCATTCTTATTGCGATTCATCGAGTTTATCAATATAAATTTAATTTTTAAATTATTTGGATCTGTAATCTCTAAGTGCAAAAATGGTGGAGAGAAAATAATTCGAACTCCATGGAGAAAAACTACATACAGCTGTATTTAAAAAAATTAAAACCTGCCTCCTCTTTCT
The DNA here is from genome assembly GCA_963693445.1 of Agonopterix heracliana. Lineage (NCBI taxonomy): Eukaryota > Metazoa > Arthropoda > Insecta > Lepidoptera > Depressariidae > Agonopterix > Agonopterix heracliana. Next base: position 4,652,575 of record OY856334.1, read on the forward strand.
AACTCTATGCTGGAAAAAGATACGGCAACATCAAATGTCAAATTCTGACATTGTGAAAGTATTTTTTTTTCTTAATGGCCGGTTATTTTAAGTTGATTTTATGTTTACCAAGGAGTTCAGAGGTATGCCAGTGACGTCACTGCACGGACCGAAAAACGACGTTATTTTATTAAAAATATCTGTAATCCTTTCATTTTAAAATCTCTGACATAGAAAATATGATTATTGAGACAATTATCTCGAAATGGTTTTCAATTCAGCCCTCCAAAAAAAAACTTGACATACCGAATTGGTCAAGCGACTTTTAACCACCCGGTTTTGTTTTGATTCGTCAAGTACTGTAATAGTTCTAATTCGTCAAGTCTATAATAAGTTTTAATTCGTCAAGTCTACTAAAATGTTCTTATTCGTCAAGTCTATGATAAGTTCTGATTCGTCAAGTGATAGTGAGCACCTTTTTATGTGGGGGTGTGTGTGCGTATGTGCGAGATGTGAAAAGTAAATCGAGGTCCAAAGAGACCGTGAGCCGCCACACGTATAAGAACGCATATGAGCGTTAGAGTAAAATATACTATGACGATTGTGTGAACACATACACCTGTGAGTGAACATTCTAGGATTGGACATTCTGATCCTAAAATCTCGGTTTTTTTTTTAGCCTAAAAATGTGGGTTTAATTCAGTAAAGTGCGATTTCTGAAACTCACACGTTGAACTCAGCAGTAGAAAGATGTATAAATCTCCATAGTAATTTTGACAATTTCAACTGCCAAGTTCATCGTACGAGTTTCAAAAATCGCAATCCAGGCTAACGCATTTACACAAAAACAACACATTTTGAAAAATGACGTGAGGTTTTAACGACCCCAATATCCCCAATAGTGAGGAGAATCGCCAAAATCTCCTCACGTAATTAATGGATGCCCCCATAGCACTAAGGTGACGAACTTTTTGACAACGTTTTAAATTGTTTATCGAAGGTTTTTCTTGATAATTCAGTAGGTACTTACATAATAACTTGTATTGCAGAGTGCCCGGGAAGCCTTAGACGGTGCAGATATCCTGGGACAGGCGATCTCAGTCGACTGGTGCTTCGTCAAAGGACCCACGAAAGGGCACAAGAAGAGGCGGTAGAAAATCACTTAAATTTGACTTTAGAATCTACTGTTTAATTTCAACTTTATTTGTAAGGAGATAGAATTCTAAATATTTTCGTGATTTCGTTTGGATGTGGAATTTTGTGATTCTAACACATTTTGAATCCACATTGGATTCTCACTTCTGATGTTAAGGGATTAGAGTTGAAATTAGATAATCAGTTACAGAAAAGTCATTTTGAGGTGTGATCTATTGAAATATTGATAGCATTAAACAGCGTTATGTATCACACTTTTATTTATAATTTATGTTATTTCTATAAACGCAGCGATCAATAAGTCTGCAAAAATGAAAAAGTAACCATAGATAAGAATGCGTTACGTCATAGAAGTCACGGAATCGCATTTTCCGAGCTCTGTCCCTTTCTGCCGTTTACAAAAGTCATAAGCTAGAGTGAGACTTCGGACTGCGGACGCCGGCGATCTTTCTCACTCTAGCGAATGATATTTCTGAGCGCCAGAAAGGGATGGTACGAACCATAATTTCTTGAAGAGTCTTGGGCGATGGGCCTTATATAAAATTAGCTTTTGCCCGCGACTTCGTCTGCAAGAAATTTGAGTATCGAAAAATTTCTGATATTGCACCGTCGTAGAACAAAAAAGTGGCTACGTCGATAAGGACAGCAATAAGTTAAGTAGCGATCTCCTTTTTTAAACTAGAGCTTATTTGCTATGTGCATCTCTTACTGAGTGAATATGACAAGACACGTGCTTCCTTCTAGTACCTTCTCTTTCTACGGGTAAGATATAATTTGTGCTGACGATGTCGCGGGTAAACTCTTAGCTCTTAGAATATAATATTCCGAATTTCGTGTTTCTGTCTTCAGCTGTTTATTTAGGCTGTGTTGTCTGCCGGTCAGTCACGGAAGCGTTATATAGGGTCCTTTTTAATATGATGACACTTTTTAAGGGGATGATCAGAGTTGATCAGTTTGATGGTCTGAGCATCCCCTTAAAAAAGTGTCAGCATATTAAGAAGGACCCTATATAATGCATGTGACTTAAACAGAACAAAGTACATATAAAGTTATGTATTATCTACGTAGGATAGTTCATATATACTTAAGTACAGTCAGCAGCAAAAAGATGAATACACTTTTACTACGTCGTAGTATAAAGATGTATACACTTTAGTACTACGCGTAGTACTAAAGTGTATACATCTTTAAGATAATCTCAGATCTAATAAGATGTATACACTTTAGAACTACGCGTAGTACTAAAGTGTTTACATCTTTATACTACGACGTAGTAAAAGTGCATACATCTTTTTGCTGCTGACTGTACCTATTTCATTAAGTAATTTTGGGCAAAAAAAGAACTGGTTTTCTTAAAACAACAGAAAGTGTTTTGCGTAACTCTGAGTGCACTTAGACTAAATAAATGGTAAATATAAGCTTTCTTTCTTAAAACCGTCGTTTTATTTCCTCTAAATGAATAGCTTTAATTAGTGAACGCTATTTTCGTTTAGCGCTATTCGCTTCTTTATGTGAAAGACGTTTTATACTTTGAATTACTTAATCGACTTTTTGTGCAGTTAATGTTCATTTTATTTTTACATACGTAAAGCCCGACCGGAAATATAAAAAACCTCGCCATGTCATTGGAACTAATTTTTGTACTTGGAACACTGACATTAGGTTAATGTCGATTGCAGCGCCCCCAAACCAGGTTTTTTATATTTCAGCACTCGTAGCATGCTACACGTGATACGGCTGTATCACGTCCTTTATCTCTTTCGTTCACGTGCAAATAGAAAGAGCGAAGGTGTGATAGCGTACATAGATAGCGTAAATAGTATACTAAACCTCGGGCAGTAAATAAGAAAGCCTCAGAGATATTGTTGACCGAGGCGAAGCCGAAACTTTCTTACTTTCCTGCCCTCGGTGTGTATACAAAAAATAGTTCCAATGATTTTCCGCAACATGGCGGGAGGTTTCTTATATTTCTGTTCGGGCTTTAAAATTAAATTTTTAAATTTTAAGGATGTATTCAGTTTACTCAACGAGGAATTCGCGCTACGGGCACCGTTGTGACACGACGCCTAGAACGATCGTTCTAGCACGCCGCCGATACTTTACCGGAGAGCAACTTGGGTTAAACACTTTGATATAGTAGATTACATACCGAGGACATCTGAGGCTTTCTTATTTACTGTCCGAGGTTAGTAGGTATACTATTATTCTCCTCGACTGAGGTGGAAAGCGGCAACTTCATTACGAAAATCGACGCTTTCCGTCCGGAGGGGAGAAAAGTAAGAAAGGCTTCAGATATCATGTAATGAGGCGAAGCAGAGGCGAACCGAGGCAAAGCCGAGGTCAACAAACATGTGATCTGAGGCTTTCTTATGTACTGAAAAGTAAATTAATTTAATCAAAGGTTTTAACTGATCCGCACTTTTGTATGGAAGGTCGGGAAAATTGTTAAGTTTAAAAATAGTGGTGTACCTTGGTACCTTACGTGTTGCACCTCGATACGATGTTATTCTTAGGGAGTGTCGCTATGTAAGGAAAAGTGGAAGGAAATAAAAATGCAGTAATCCTTACAGTCGTTTATTTGGTTGCCATCACATAACAGGCGGTAAGACTTGCAATATTCTCCCATACAATCTTCCATACTTTATCATCAGCCCATGCATTCACTGTCAACTTAATACTAAACAAATTTATTAGCTAACAGATGAAATTTCTATATAACCTCACAGACGCTCAGAAAAAATATTAAAAAAATAAATTAAATTTTTTTCCTCATAAAACTAAGCATTCGCATTTTTACTTATAAATTTGTATACACACATCCTTAGCCAACATTCAAACGAAAAAAAAAGTAATTAATATATTTTTTTTAAACTTCAAAAGACATTTAAAAAGAGGACATTACACAAATGATTTCTAATCAGTTCTAATGCAAATGACATTTAAAATTGCCTTTTAAATCTAAAAGTCGTAGATGTTGTCGACATTGTAAGCAGTTGGTAGCAGCGGTCGCCCTAGACGTTGGAACCCAGATAGTTAGTAGTCTAGATTCGTCTTGTTTGGTGCAGGATCATTTGTCGGACGCTGAAGGTAGACAAGCCAAGCCCGATCGCGGCGAGAGCAAACGCAGATCTGGACAGCATTTTCTCACGATTCGCGGGCTGTAACAAAGGAAATTATTGGTTATTTACTTTTTACTATACGTATTATTAACTTTCTACGTCAGGTCATTATCTCAGCCGGTAAATATCCACTGCTGGACATAGGCCTCCCTAAGGATCGCCACAACGCGGTCTTGCGCTGCCCTCATCCAACGAGTTCCCGCCGCCTTCACCAGATCGTCGGTCCATTTCGTGTGGAAGGCCTTTTCAAAGGCCAAAGAGAACGTAACTCACTATCACACACTACGTTATAATAAGAGTCGGGACTTCCATACTAAAAACTGGTCGTGACCTATATCCAGAATCAATTATATTAATGTCCAGAATGATTGAAACGTGTGCTAACACTGCTAACGTTCAAAGGAATATTTAATGGCGTTACCTAGTGCACGTTTCATTTTTTTTTGGAGATGTGCGAGCGAGTCGCACAAAAAAGTGAGTATTGTAAATATATGTATTTTCCATTTATTTCCATGTCTTCAGGTTGAATGAAACGAAAATGCTTCACATGTATGTGGGAGAGAAATGGCATGCGTTGGTCTTGGTCATGTGAATTTGTTTGTCGGGATTGGTAATTATAACACTCGCTCACCATAATGCGGATAATGGCCGTGAGTTTTTTCAAAGCTGGGTTTCTACTAAAACAAATTAATGATATAAACTATAACCAAACCGCATCGTAACAAATATATTATGAGTATTATGACACTAATTAGTCACACGAGAGTAACAAAACCTATTATAGATACCTATAGGTACACCGGTAATGCAATGTGATTATTACGCAACTAGTTTTGGCACACTTCGCTAATTTATATTTATCTTCTCCCATTACCCTCTTCTGGCATTTGGCGTGATAAATCGGTCGGCTTTAGGAGTTAGGCGCCACTTTTGGAAGCGCAAAATTTTATAGTGATTCATCCAGTATTTACAGTTTGTTTTGATCTACGAGATGCCGTGTTATTATTGTGCTAGTTGATTATTGGATCGTTTAGGGATATAGTTCTAGAAATCGCTTCAGTATCTAACTAGAAATTTGCTAGAGCTATCAATATAACCAAAGCCCAAAAATATTCCGATTTTTGTCAATAAATTTACATTTTTGGTTATTCGGTATCCATCGCTTGCTTTAATCGCTATTTCGATTAATTCGATCAGTTTTATATGAGTTTACACTGTAGTCAACTACAGTAAAACTACCGCAGTAAACTACAGTTTTTGTATTGAATTTCGTACAGCGCTCCTAGTGGTTACGTTGATAACTAATTATGTCACACAAATTGGCGCCGGAACTACAGTAGCAACGTACAGGGAAAACTCATGGTAGGCCTACAGGTAACGGATGCTGAACAAGTCTTTCAGGATAGTCTTAGATAGAATAGTGTTAGACAGGACAACTCTTTAGTAAAATAGTTCGATGTTGGTCCCATAGAGAAAGTTGTTCAGTTTGATGGTCTGATCGTCCCTTTAAAAAACCTTATTGAAAACTTTACTTTCTTTATTTACTTACATTTTTTTTATAAAAAGAAATAAATTAAATTAATATAAGAAGGCAGAAATGCCTAACTACCTACTTATCAAGTAGGTGAAGGACATTGCAATGAAAAAGATTACTTGTATTCTGAACTTATGAGTTGATTATTTTTAGAATGGGAAAACATGAAACAATTTTTGAAAACATATCTACTGGGCAATATTTCAGTCCAACATTACACTTGCCACTTGCATTACCGAGTATTTTTATATTCTGGCTGCTTTGCCAAAGTAAACAAAAATCATGATTCTGTTATTCGATTTTTATTTTGATGCAATAATATTGTTTATATTTTTGAAACTACGACTGAATGAAGATTAATTTGATGATTTTACATTCGAAAATACACTTTGTGGCAGACTGACAGATTTGGAAAAGCAAATTGTCCCGAAGACGATTTGCTATATTAAATTTATCTGCATACGCTGTTTATCTGATAAATTCTCAATTTGCCTTACTATTATCTTTCTAAACAAAAATATTATAGACTAATTGCAGAAACCAGACGAACTGAGAACCATACGAACTGAGAATTTTTTGTTTTATCTTAGATCGTGATAACTAAAGATGATATCCTAGGCAATGTAGGTTATTAGTTATTGAAATAAATAAGATAAACAGCCGATTAGTGAACAGGGAACAAAGCTTATAAGTAGTAAGAACAATCGTTTTATAAGTCAAGTTATAGCCTGTTGCAGGATTCTAATGCAGGGCACAGGCCTCCTCTCATGAATAATGGTTGGAGATAGTTGTTTTATACAATGCGTTTGTATAGGTGATATAGCCTAATAATCTAAATAAGCTGAAACTAGTTACTAACTAGTTACTAGCTTAGGGTTGAACTACAAATGGCCGCACGCGATCGCCTGCGGCGTGCGATCGCGTTCCGTCTATCTTATATGCTCTAGCAAATGACGTTCCTGAGTGACAGAAAAGGATGGAGCGACGGAAAAGTGCGATCGCGTGCGGCCATGTGTAGTTCAACCCTTAGTGTACCCCTAACTAGTTACATGCTTCATGTAATTTTCATGTTTCAATTGTTTAGGCTGTGCGTTGTATGTCAGTCATGGAACTGTTTATTACTTTTTAGAAGTGTATCCACATACATGTTATTGCAAAATATTGATCCTTCAACACGGATATTTACGAAAGAAGATCGTAAGAAGACAAGTAATTTGTCGCAAAGTTTCCTCGTGTTTCAGAGATCAGAGAGCATTGTCTTCATGTTGTGTTGTGACATTTGTACGGGTTGTTATTATTCTGTTCTAGAACCGTGCTGCTGTAAAAATGCATTTTTATCTTATGCGCAGTGTTTTATTTGATTAGATACGAGAGTAATAATAAAGCAAATAAATAAACGTAATTCTGAGAACTATCTCTATCTTTAGTATCTTAGGTTTGTAAATCGTTAGGTACTTACTGATTAACATTTAGCGGTTAACAGAAATGATAGACAACTAGGAAAATTAATGGTAAAACTTATTGAAACAATATTACCTTCTCATTGAAAGCCTATTAGAAACGTTCAAAGTACAAATCCTTCTGTTAATGGAAATGCACTTTGATCTATTCTACTATCATAACAATGAACAGCATCAATGTATTTCTGACGTCACAAACGTCTGCATAGCTACGAGCGAGCGTGCATTGAACTTGATTGAGCAAATATCTCGCATGACGTCAGATTCTGGGTTTGACGTCACATTCAGTGGAAACAGGTGGAATTGTTTGACGTTTTTGGTATCGATGTCTTATTTTGTATCGCTACACTAAACCAGTAAACCCATCTTTAGCCCTATTAGATATGTCTAACCGCAGGTGCCTAATTCAGTGGTTCCCATTTAATTGGTTCTCAAATGAGAATACCTAAATCGTGACATCAAGCAGCTGCAGCCAGCAGTCTCAGCTTTCTGAGGAAATTGATGTCCATTGCTGGACATAGGCTTCCTGCGCTGCCCTCACCCAACGGATTCCCGCCGCCTTCACCAGGTCGTTGGTCCCGTGACGGACCCGCCATATGGTCTTATTATGTCGACTTCAAATTTTGAACAAAGTCGCTAAATAGTACCTTGCCAGAAGTGGGCAACCGATACTGCACCGTCGCTAGCGGTCATGAGGTCCTCCTGCGTACAGGTGTTAGGGCACGCAGGGCACGATGTGAGATGGGACATCGTTTAGCTCCACACAAGCAATTCACATTTTGCGCATCTGAGAATCCCCACCTGAACATGTTGTCCTTACTGCGACCGACCTGGGTTCGAAGTCAGTTTAACGACTTCCAGGTCGCCCATGCCCCTGGTGGTAGGGTGGGACCCAACCATGCCCATCATGTGGGGGACTGTTTGTCGTCATGTAAAATCCTAAAGCAATACATTTACTCCTCAACCAGTACCAACAAGATCAAACTGATTATTGTTGTCGCATATGTCCAGCCTTATCAAGATAAACAGCCGAAATATGTCGCTCGATAAACCTTATGTAATCAGTCAAGCTAGTGATTGCCTAATCTTTTATCAACTACTTGCTGATTTCGACTTGGCCGGGCGCCAGTCTATTTCTACATTAATTGTTTAATGTTTAGCCAATATTGGAGATAACGAGAGAAAGTTAAAAAAACTATGCGGGAAACATTTCTACTTGTAGTCTCGAATAGTACAGTCCCGGGACATATTTAGAAAAAATTGGGGCCTGATGAACACAGCTCGATGGGTCTTGATTTTGATTTGGCAACCTGTTCACTACCTGTCAGAGAGTTTGAGCACTGATAATGAAATGTGGATGATATTTTTATTATGATATACCTACACCACTAATTTTTAATTAGTAATAACGAAACTTTAAGGGTGTATTCAGACCGTAAATCTGAACAAATTTCCCTGATGAACATGGATCGAAAAACGTTAAAAATGTTTGGACCACCAATAGAAAATCGATCGGCCGATCCGTACTTTTGTATGGCAGGTTAAAAATATTTTTTCGTTTTTCGACCCATGTTCCTCAGAGAAAGTTGTTCAGATTTACGGTCCGAATACACCCTTAAAGTTTCATTACTAATTAAAACTAGCGGTAGTGTATTTTAAATATTTCTGGTTCGGGAACACATCGGGGAAAACAGTCGAGACCACAATATTATAAGTTATGCAATGTTCGTTTACTTATTGACAAATGACCAATTTATTTAGACATTTCTGGAATCAATCATTTCTCGCCTTGGCAGTAGAGATTAAGACTAGAAGAAAGAAGATTTTTTTTGGTAATAATACAGTATCGGTTTGACCACACTTCAACTGAATGCAAGTGTTGACGGGGGAAGGTTGCACGCTTCTTAAAAGTATCCGTTATATATTATATAGAGAGCCAAGACTGACCTGAGCCAAAATACCAAAGAAAACTGTCGTATAAATACACAGTTGCTAAGAAAGTATTTCTATTTAAATCGGTTTTGTTTTGCCAATTGAAAAGTAAACTAAATCATGTCTCTCAGAGCATTACGTACCAATTTAAACTACTTTTATTTTTAACTTTATATTTTGCGCACTAAATATGTCTCAGATGCGAATATTTTGGCTATGAGCCACTGCGGTTGACCTTGAACGTGTTTGCTAGTTAGAAAAACAAAAGGATAGCTATTTCAAATTAAATGACAGTCATAATTGCGACTGTTGTGGACTATTAAAGCTAGTACTTATTTGATGAGGTCTATTGAAAGCCGAGGCTTATAAAACTTCGACCATTGATGGTCAATTGTGTTCGCCCATATTTTTAGACATACCTCCGAAGTTATGGTATTTGCTTTAAGTTCTCAGGTATGCAGGTTTCCTCACGATGTTTTTCCTTCACCGCCGAGCTACCGAGCTGGTGACAATCTTAGACTTAGAGTAACTAGGTACTGTATATATACTCTAAGGTGATACTCTAACTTAGTGGTTGTGCCTTGTTTGTCAGTCACTCAAGTAGTCAGCCACGGAACTATTTTATATCATTATTATGTATCGGAAGGTGTAGAGTGTAGGTACCTAATGCATTTAGCTTGATGCCATCAATCCCAAAGACAAAGAAGTGCGATTTACAACGAGATAATATAAGCGTCTGCGCCGTCATAAGTCATAAATCTAAATTTATCATCATTCATGCGTATCTTGCGCATGACACTGGCGCCGTTTACTCCCGCGCAATATACTTGCGAAAACATACGGTGGAATTCTGCAAGCAGGTGAATGTATGATTTGAAGACATGCATTAGGAAATTACTTGGAGAAATTGCAAGATTCAGCAATCTAGTAATATCTGGGACTTTCATTGTATCCGCCTATAAACTAAATAAGATGGACGGCAAGAGAAGAGTACAAGTTAGAGAAGAAGTTGATTGTTTGTTTAGTTTCTAAGCAGACAATTAGCTCTCTTCCTGTGTCCATGCATTCATTTATGCAATTTCAACTTTCGATTTGTTCAAGGCTAGTTCTAAACTCTGGAATCTGATCTTGAACGGATCGTGAGTTCACAAAGTAATGTTATAAATATAAATTTAAAATCATGTAGGTTCTTGACCACCCCGCAAGGGATTATGGTCGTGAGTTTATGTATACATTTTATAGGAGAGAAAAAAAAAATATATAAATAAATAAAACTGGGTGTAGTGTATCGCTAGCAAGTACAAACTGTTTATATGTAATCATAACTAAGAGCGTATCGCCAACAAACTGTTCTGCAGTTTGGCGAATTTGTAGTTCATGTAATAGCAGTAAGTAAGCTTGAAGTTAAATAAATTAAAAAAAAAAAAAAAAACAACGGCAAAAATAGAAAGAGTTCAGCTTCAAGATATTTTCTCATTTTAAGATGCCAAAACCAGACAAGATTGAAAAGAAAGTAAAAGCAAATAGACATTGTCTGTTGAAGATTAGTTATCAAATATTGGTTATCTTGGAATAATAATATAGCTATTGGGTTTTACGCGCCAACTGACATTTAACCCAGACTCTGTGATCTTTGATTACGAATAATAGGAATTGGCCTAAGCGGACATTGGCCCAGACGTTCCCACCTCTGTGACTCCTGTGGGCCTAGCATGCCACCCTCAACAAATCGAGTTGTGCCTGTTTTTTTCGCATGCCAAAATGAGCAAACAATACGGTTTTTTCGTGGCTACTGTTGCGTTTGTTGCACCCACTGTACAAGTTGTTGTTTGATTATCTATACTGAAACACCTCTAAAAATTGGTCCTGTGATAAAATAATCCCAGTTACAACTGCAAGTCAAGAATCTATTCTGGAACTTCGACTGATATTAGATATTCACGAAGAAAACACTAGACTCGGGTCCTAAGTCGACAATCAAGCTCATTAAGTGACGGAAGCATAGCCAATCTATTTATGGACAGAAACGACAACAAAACAAACAAACCAGTTAAATTGATAGCGCGTGAATAGACATTGAACTTCAGCGAGTGACGTATTTCAGTCACTACGCACTTTGAAATTCAGATGAAAAATTATCGTTACTGCGATAACCGGATATATTAACTGTTGTTAACAAACTGCAATGACGGGCGATTTTATTTGGTTTAATTCTATCCAGGATGTATTAAATCAGCTGTAAATCTTTTGGGATGAAGTTTGTAGAGTACAGGACGTCGGTCCAATAGTAAACTAGCCAATCTGTCATTTTGGCATTTTCGACTTTACTATATCAAAATTTATGTTTCATTTCGATTCAAGTGGTGGCAAAGTATCGTATGTGTAACCTCAATAATTGAGAAGATATTGCTATTATTCTTTTCGCCTATCTACGTGAGATAGTCATTACACATTAGACAACTAAGCAAGTATATCAGTTGTTTTTAAAGTGTGACCAGAAAGACAATTATCTAGGACCAATACACAGATTTTTTTGAATATCTACGTGAAAAACTTGCTTTACAGTACATAATTAATTTAATCTCCCAAAAATTTTAATTGAGTCTCCCCAACAGTTAGGAATTTTCAGATTGGCTAGTTTACGATTGGACCGACGAGGAGTCCAAGCATGCCAGGCCCGGACAAAACGAGAAAAATCTAGAAGTGCCTCCGTCTTTGTTACTTTACGCATAGGTATCAAAATGAGCGCGCATGACGGATTCCTCATATGTCGTGCTAACCTGGATGGGATTATTGCCGTCGGTAGGGTCGTTATAGATAGCATATAAATAGCTGTGAAAGCTTAAGGGGGCGTTCATTTGTTCATTTCGCGCCGTATTTCTGCAGAAAGTATTTCTGCAGAAAGTATTTCTGTAAACAGAGTTAATCTATTTACTACGGGGACAGCCGAGCGGTGGCGGTGATTGGTAGGAATTTGAATGTTGTTCCCTAGTTAATAGTCAATCAATCAATCAATCAATTATACTCGTCTAGTTAATAGTCGAGTTTACTCTTGCAAGAAAGAAACACCGCAAGAAAGTTTTCGCGTTGTTTGTAATGATAATTATAAAGGTTCACTTAAATATAAACAATGGTAAACTAAAAGCACGCAGGTTTCCTCACGATGTTTTCCTTCACCGAAAACTCCGGAAAGCCAGTGGTGTTACAAATCGTACATAAATTCCGAAAAACTCATTGGTAAGTGTGGGCCTGGAGTGCGATTTTTGAATCTCATTCGGTGAGCTCAGCTGTTGAAAATGACAAAATTACTGTGGAGATACACATCTTTCTACTGCTGATTTGACTCTCAAAAATCATACTTCAGGAATGCGATTTTTGAAAGTCAAATCAGCAGTAGAAAGATGCGTATCTCTAGTAGTAATAGGCAAGATTACTCGCCACTGGACCACCACGGCTCGTGTTTACCTAATCATGTCACAAATGTATGATTCAAATGGCTAACGCTAGTCCAAAGGTCAGTTCCTGCAGTAGAATATGATATAAGGTATTTCCTACTTCCTAGTTCTGCATGAGCGGAAACGAGATAGATATTTGGCGCATACAGTAAGTGTGAGGCAGAGGAGTGCATTGCGGTAGACCTTGAAACATGAATCGATGCAGTAAGTACACTTTGTGAATAACTACCTACTAGATTTCTTCCGCGTGGATTACAAACTTTAATACCCCATATCGCCCTCTTCGGGTTTTGATTTCTACAGGGTGAAATTTATATCAGTAGCATCCTTTTAAACAAAGAATCTACCCATCAAACTAAACAACTTTTACTATGGGAGCAAACCAATCGGAGCAAAAAAGTCAGCTGTTCATACTAAACTGCAAATACTGCAAAGCTTACTCGACTCAAGTTGTTCAGTTTGATGGGTAAACTCTTAGTTTAAAAGGATGCTTTTGCAAAGGACCTTTTGCAAGCACGACCCCCTTTTCATGTTTAACTTGACTGAACTAATAAGAAAACACAATTTTTACATTACATATCCAATTTATAAACTATGAATTAGGTACCCATGATAATATTATCAGGTCAAAATGTCACAGATATCATTTGTAAAGCACGCGTGCTGATAATAAACTGTATTAGCTTGTATGACATATAATATAAATTAATTATACCTACGAAGTAGTTGACATTTTGTTTCGTTGCCAAATCGAAGTTCAACGTTCCGAATCGATATGAATTTAAATTTATTTTATAAAAATTCGGCGCAATTACAAGGCTATTGTCTCTTCGGAACAAGCCAGGAATAAGAAGGAGAATGTGCCAGTTTGTACTGAAACTGGATCGGAATTTAATTAATAAATGACTAGATAATTACGCTGAATTGATGTCAACGCCGTATTAGGTATAAAATACCAGGCTATGAAGAAATTAAGAAAATTATTCTTCTTATCGAGTGGGCTGCAAGCCCTGGTGTCAGAGTTTATTCAAACCGCCTTAAGGCCTCTGACGTGGTTTTTTATGTAACGACTACTACCACCAGAGATAGTAGCCGGGACCAACAGCTTAACGAAGCACGGAATCAACTTTTCTTTTCAGACAATCAGGTGACTCAGCCTGCAATGTCCTAACCAACTGGGGAAAAACGCACAAAGTGACATTTCACTAGGTGCCCCCCGTGGGAATCGAACCCACGACCTCCGTGTCAAGAGCCCAATGCTCTTAACCATTAGACCACGGAGGCAGTTCTTCAGAAGAAAATTATTTATTGGGTACGTATGATAAAATTATCATGATAAAAATATAATAATTATCTCGATATTAGAGCTTTACGCAAATAGGTGCGATTTTAAACGAGAAAGATTTATTTACTTTGACGAAATGCATCCAGGTATCCATCCACGTATCCAGGGGGAGGTAGGTTGGATTTAACAGTGAACAATGGTTACAGCTATAACTTTTTCATAGTTTTTCAATGAAAATCTCCGAAAATGAATGTCCCCCCGAAACCAAAGTGTGAATACGTGCTTGATTAAACGTCAGGTATACTTCAAATACGTATACCGAGAAGACCAAATGCCCACAATTCAACTAAATGTGCCCATTAGTTTGGTCAATGAATGCTCAAAAAAGTATGTGGATGGAAAAGTCGAAAGCAGAAAATTTGACTTAGGAACTTTGTTTCGACTAGTTAGGAGATAAACATACTAAAAGTCCTTACCCCTCCGAGGTGCGCTCGAGGGGGGGGGAGGGGAAAGAAGGTCCCGTTTTTTAGTTTTTTGCTTACATCTCGAAAACGGTGCGTCGTACGAAATTTTGTTGTACTACTTGTACTACATAATGGAAACTGATAAAATTCTCTACAACTTTGGCTCTTACACTTTTTATCTATCTCACTCCAATCGTTGCCTAGCTATGAGCTCTAAAAACGGCCGATTTTCAAAAATGCTTTCTATTCTCTTTAGCACATTGTACAAAATTGGCTGTTTTTCAGAGCTCATAGCTAGGCAACGATTGGAGATAGATAAAAAGTGTAAAAGTCAAAGTTATAGAGAATTTTATAAGGATTCAATATGTAGTACAACAAAATTTTGTATGACGCACTGTTTTCAAGATGTAACAAAAAACCAAAAAAGGGACCTTCTTTGCCCTTCCCCCCCTCGAGCGCACCTCGGAGGGGTAAGGACTTTTAGTATGTTTATATCTCCCTAGTCTAAACAAAGTTCCTAAGTCAAATTTTCTGCTTTCGACTTTTCCATCCACAATTATTCATTGCCTAAGCTACATCCATTTATTTTACTTTGATCGAAGATTCTAATATTGAATTTCTGTAAACTTCCTGTATAATAAGTACTTTACTAAGATTCCTATCGACCCTCACACCCTATCAGGGCAAGAAGCCACGTGCGGTCGAACGAATGGCGCGCAATCACGTTGCATGCTTTCCCTGCAGCCATGCAAGTGCATGAATGCAATCTCACGCTGCTCTATTAATAGACTGCGCGTGACGCATGTTTTATGCGTTTAAATGCTAGTTTAGTGTCATTTAATGGATTAATTGGTAGTTTAACTTGGTTGTCCTTCCCTCTAGAGGTGTCATTCGATAACGACGAATCATTTGATATGGAAATTATATTACCTATATTTATTATAGCTATATTGACCTCTACGTCCCGGCGACCTATTGTTTATCTATTGTGATCTTAAAGTCGGGATTTGACAGGTTAGAGGTTCTCAACATCTCACTGTATTACATTAAGATTATTTTGTTATTGTTTTTTTTTTTTTTTTATAATTAATGGCTTTTTGCTTGTGCGGAGCACCGCATTTCCGCCAGTGTCAAGTGTAATTTATGGGAGTATCTATCCCAATCTCAGGGATTGTTTTTGTTCAAGAACAAGAAGAGATTGAGGATTGCGGAGCCTCGTGGCAGGCAAAAACGCGACGCGCGAAAACCACGCGTGACGTGTGCTCGGGTCAATTCCTGCAACGTGACTCTTTGTTATTGTTGTTAAATCAAGATGATCAGTTGAATAAATTATCAGATTGAAATAAGTTATTAATCAAAATCTGTATCAATACAGGGTCCTTCATAAAATGATGTACAGTCAGCAGCAAAAAGATGTATGCCTCCTCATGCAAAAGATGCTACGCGTAGAACTAAAGAGTATACATCTTTATGCTACGACGTAGTAAAAGTGCATACATCTTTTTGCTGCTGACTGTACAACATTTTATTGAGATGATCAGACCATCGACCAGTGGCCGTGGTGGTCCAGTGGCGAGTCAAGCCGTTGGTCCCGGCTACTATCTCTGGTGGTAGTAGTCATTACATAAAACCACGTCAGAGGCCGTAAGGCGGTCTGAAAAAACTCTGACGCCAGGTCTTGCTGCCTACACGATAAGAAGAGAAGATTACCTCTAATGAATTAAACTAAATTCTTAAACAGTATTTTGGAAAAGTCTTCTACCGTTTTAAGGAAGATGTTAAATAATTTATAAAGAGGTAGAGCCAAAATAGAACTACAATAGGAAAAGTTTATTCTGAAAATAAACGATTTATTCTCAAAATAAACGTTTTCCTGTTTCAATATTTTATTTTAGCATTCTGTTACCAAGTACGAAATCTTGTAACATTTTCCTTAATAACGGTAGAACTAAGTTTGAATACTAAAAAATACCTACTATTTATGAATTTATTTTATTCAATACTAATATTATAAAGAGGAAAGATTTGATTTTTTGTTTGTTTGTTCGTATACTGATTAATACTAATTAATTTACGTAATACAAACGTATTGAATAGGCTCCAAAACTACTACTGGACCGATCTCGAATAATTCTTTCACCATTAGAATGCTACATTATCCGTGAATTGATGAACATAAACTAACGGCCATGTGTGTGTCGGGAAGATTCTAAAGCGGTACAAAGTCATTTAGTTAATTATACACTGTGGAATCAGGGTTCGAAGCCAGAACAGGGTACTACAGACCATCAAACTGAACAACTTTTACTATCGGATCAACTACGAAATCGCAAAAAAAATCAGTTGTTTCATACATTTTTAACGAGATTTTTTTTTTCGTATTGTTCCATAGTGAAAGTTGTTCAGATGGCATGAAGCAGCCTGTTGTGGCATTAAAATTATCCCAATTCCATGGTGTCGTTAAGAAAGTGACTTAGGTCTCACTACATATCTACCAGTGTGATATTATACCAGTTTCAGGTATTAAAACGGTTGGTCACAGTCATGGTCGAGAGATTATCCGTTACTAACATTGTACTTTGTAAGTGTTAATGGACTGGACAGAGCTAATATGTTACCTAATATGATGTAATATTGGTTTAATTACGTTAATAACTTGCTTGTAGAACTTAATGTTTAAGGATGAACAAGTTTTTAGGTTGCTAGCAATACGTTGACAATGTCTTTGAATTGGTAAGCCTAAGTAAGTAGTTTGTTTGAGTTGTGAATAAATAAGAATGTCAACAGTGGAAAGCACTCGATTATAGACAAAACAACAGTGATACCATAATAAATTCTATCATTTTTTTCATGTTTTATTCAGGGTTCGAAATTATCAAGATAATTATTTTCTTTGATAATGATAATTATCGGATAATTATCCAAGCTGATTCTTAGTTTTTAGAGAAATTTCTAACTAAAAGTTCTAAAGTTGCTTTTTTACAAAACAACACACAATACACTCTTATCCAGACCAACATACACCTAGTCTTTGACATAATAGTTTCTCATCTCAATGATTAACAAAAAATTTAGAAAAACTACAGAAAACCGCGAAAAAGAATGATTTCATTATGGGGAGATTCTTTTTCGCGAATCTCGATCGGAAATACATGGTGTGACATTGCTAGCGCAAGCTTTTTGTGTTTCCGATAAATTTTATAATTATCAAGATAATTATTAACGTATAATTATCACTTCGAACCCTGGTTTCGCAAGGAAGGTTCATTAAAATTGGCTACCCGTATGAAGCCGGGGCACGTCGCTAGTTTTAGTAATAAAAGGTCTTACCTGCGAATATGTGAGTCTTAAAGCGTACTGGGCAATTTGTGTCGTTTTCATCTTGTCCGAACCAGGGTATGCTGAAATAGATAAAACACGTTCAAGAACACGTAATCATAATCATCATCATCATCTCAACCGATGGACGTCCACTGCTGGACATAGGCCTCCCCCAAGGATCGCCACAACGACCGGTCCTGCGCTGCCCTCATCTAACGAGTTCCCGCCGCCTTCATCAGGTCGTCGGTCCAACTTGTGGGGTCTCACTGCCTACCCACGCTGCGCTTTCCGGTACGCGGTCGCCAAATACGTAATAAAAACACAAATTCACTTAGAAATCTTCGGAGAACTGCATTTTTTTAACATTAACAATTTGCACCTTTTACATAACCTATTTTGAATTGATTTTTTATAAGTTACACTTCATTTTTTTGCACAAATCGGTAGGAAATGTTGTTTAAGAGACTTGGTGTTGTTTGTTTTGCATGTTTTTTGGATGATAAATAGAAATTTATTTAATTTAAATTTACGTACCAGCACCCGCTGACTGCTGTGAATGAAAGGAAATTACGAAGATTCGGGAGATTTTCGACGAATCTTTGACAAATGACATTGACAGATTAGCAATGTTGCTATTTAAAGAATCTAAATTTCACAAAAAAAAAAAAAAAGATTCCACAGCTGTTTTTTTTGAAGATAATATGTATAAGTCACGTTGTATGGTTTGCTGCGAATAGTTGTCTTTATATACATACTACTAATCTATGGTTGTCTTTCGCGTGGCCGTTACAAGTTTATCTATCAAGTCGTTTAATGCTGCGAAGCATGTCAAAGAAATTGACATAGATACCTACACTCGAAAAAACATAATCCTATTAATCCTCCTTGGGCAGTTGGGTAACACTCGAAAAACAAAACGCTCCTTCTGGGGCAGTCTGGTAAAAATAACACTTAAAATAAGGTTGGTTCCTTAAAATGGCAATACCAAGAAAAGCAAAGCTACCAACATTCAGATAAAAGGGGCTTACAACGTACCGCGATTATTTACACAAGATGCAAATATTCACATCTTGTACTATAAAAGACCTTTAAGTTATGGTTCTAGCTGCCACCAAGAGATGGCGTTGAAACTGGTTTTTATTAGTTGATGCTATTCATCAATAGATGGCGGTTACATGTTTATACTATTCGACAATAGATGGCCCTATAAGTTTTAAAATATTTTTTTAATATAAATGTTTCTTGATTTCTTCTAGAGTTTGACTTGCGCTCATCTTGATGAAGAGATTAAATCAGTCAGTGGGTGGGTACCTATCTAAATAGAAGAGAGCACCCTCGTAGGACGTACACACGGCGACACATCAAGCTATACCAAACCAACATAAGCTGGCCGCGCGACGTTATACGCGACATAAGCGCAGCCAGCTTTATGTTGGTTTTGTATAGCTGGATGTGCGATCTTGATCAAGCTATGATGTGTCGCCGTGTGTACTCGGTTCAAATTGGTTGTCCTACAAAAAGGTGAGGTGCGGAAAGGGTGCGGAGTATGACGCGGAACCGACGCCGACGGGAACGTATAAAGAGATGTATGAATTTAAATGAGGCGAAAGAGGTATGTAAGGATCGTAGTAGATGGCGTGCCCCATTCTCTGCCTACCCCACTGGGATAGAGGCGTGACATTATACAGAGTGTTAGGGTACGCAGTTGCATTGGGGGTGATTGTACTGTACCCATGATACTAAAGGTATGAAGTCAGATTTTCGTTAAAATATACAGTTTTAATATGGTTTTAATGCTAGGATTAATTTAAAATTAACGAAACGAAACATTAACCATTAACTAACCATTTTTAACCATTTTAACGAAAATCTGATTTTATACAAATAGATTGTTTCTGAAACATTTCATTGAGTTTAATTGGTTAGTATTTACAGTATCACCAGACTTCGCTTGTATGGAGCGCCCAATTATATTCCCTTAAAACCCGTCAGCATATTAAAGTTGGACCCGTATAGGGTGTAACAAAACACCCTAGTAAAAGGTACTTAAGGCTTCAGACCCTCAAACTACTCGAGCCAAATGTATGCAAGGGTCAAGTGACGTTTTATTCGAGATTTCGATGTTTGTCCCATAGAGAAAGGTGTACAGTTTGACGGTCTGATCATCCTCTTAAAAAGTGTCAGCATACTCGTATTAAGAAGGACCCTGTTATTCACTAGGTAGGTACAATAAAATTTTAAACAAACAATCTCTAACCTTATTTCATTCATTCCAACATCCACCTTAATTTTCAACTTGTCACTATCTGGATGCAAACACGGCTAGGTTTACATTACACACACAAAGTCCCGTAGTTCACGCTATTTAGGTACTAAAGAACGTAGACATAAGTATCATGTTTAGGGTCTTATATTATGTAGTATAGAGTCAGTTTACTTTGTGTATCTGAAGAGATATTCTCTGATAATGGAATGAGGACGAGATATTTTGATATTGAGATGCTGACTGAAATACTGACGAGTAAATGAAGCGTCTTAACTACATAAATTCAAGCTATGATCGCTTGCGGGGTTGGCAGGAACTTTGTTCAAGTATGACTAAAGTTTGCCTAAGTATATAGGGTCCTTCTTAATATGCTGACACTTTTTAAGGGGATGATCAGTCGATCAAACTGAGCAACTTTCTCTGTGGCACCAACATCGAAATCGCGAGTATCAACTTGAGCCAATTTGCGGGACAGCTTTAATGTTATTTTCGAGATTTCGATTTGGGTCCCATAGAAAAGTTGTTCAGTTTGATGGTTTGATCATCCCCTTAAAAAGTGTCAGCATTTAAGAAGGACCCTGTATTGTATAGGTACCTGTACTTCATTCCAAATAAGGACGATACGATTTTCCGATTCCTATTTAGATTTCTGGCCAATTCTGATTACCAAATGTAATTTATTTATTAAATAAATAAATAACGCTCACAGGCACATACATTGTAATGATCCCAAACTAGCACTAAAGGCTTTTATTATGGAAACCATACAACAACGGCACGAACATATAACATCCATGACCGAACCGGGATTCGAACCCAGGACCCTGGTTTGGCAGTCCGGCGTGGTAACCATTACACCAACCGGGTCGTCAATTGATTACAGTCCGACATACCTATCTTGGACGGTACAAAAGCTGTTCTAAGAATAAAATGAGAGTAAGTGTTTAAAATCTCTGTTTTTGTAATGCAAAATAGTCTTAAAATTTCGTTGCTAATTGGAATGGAATATAGTCAAAATCCATTATATTTCGACCCTACTCTGACTCAAATCACGCTCAAAAGACGTTTCTGAATCTCAGCCATTCTCAGCCTTAGTCGCCTCGTCCCTCGTCGTAGACTGCAAAAAAAAACGAACCCAGAAAGATATATTTTTATATTAATTTATAATCCTCCGGTAGATCCCTTAGTCGCCTTTTACGACACCCACGGGAGGAGATGGGATGGTGCTATTCTTAGCCGATACCATACCACACGGACTCCGACAAGGCGGGATCGGAACCTGAAAATGTAGCAAAACTGATAAATAGGATCAAAATGTGTCAAAAATACTTTAAAAGCGTAATAGAATAAGTTTACTTGAATCGTTCAGAAGCTTAGATTTTAATATAATTACTTATACCTACAAGGTGTTACAAAAATACAAATAAACATTTAAGGGGGTGGTTTAGACCATCAAACTCAACAACTTTCACTATGGGACCAATATCGAAATCGCGAAAAAAAAAAATATGTTCTATACTCTACAAATCGACTCGAGCTAAAATAATTATGTATGGGATATCAGATTTATTTATTCGCGATTTCGATGTTGGTCCCATAGAGAAAGTTGTTCAGTTTGACGGCCTAAACAACCCCCTTAAGAGTTTTGACACTACTGGCTCCGAATCGAAACGTGTCGTAGAGCTATAGAGATAGTGTGGCAAGAAACTTTACAATATAAAACAGGTAGAAATTATTTAGCGATATTCCTTGGGTGTTAACCAAATAAAACCCCATTTAGGTTCGACAGTATTTTCCTTTAGGCCTGAAAAAACATAAAGGACTTAAGCTTAACAAACTACAGTATTACAATACCAATACCTATGTAACTTTACAACAAAGCACGTAACTTGCATGTTACTTATTCTCATCTCACTTGGTCAACCAGCACAAAACAATAGTATTGAAAATTGAAAGCCTACTTCCTGATTCCACTCCGTTCTTTATGGCTGATTTTCCTCTGGCCTGTACTAGAAACGATAAGAAAATATGAATAATAGCATGTCCAACTATGTGACGTAACAGGTTAAATTCTATATAACTCACAACGTGTACCATAAGACGCCATTTTACCTGAGACTCTTTCAGAGCGAGGAACCGAACGTTTAAACACTTTTTAACTTTAATTATCACCAAATTAGTGTCGAAAATAAGTTTTAAAAAGCCTAGAATTACGCTTTCAAATAACTATTACGTAATTAACTATAATTTTGAACAAATTTGTGTTAATTTATGTAATTTAGTTTTTAAAGTGTCTCTTTCGATTTGTGAGTTTTAAACTGTCAAATTTCAGCGGGAACACGTTATCGTATAAAAGAATGAAAATTGATTATTGAAAATAACTTGATTGGACTAGATTTTCGTCGTGGGAATTGAGATAATATCGGTTTTTCCTGGTCTGTGATTGGTCACATGATTGACAGCATCTTTATCTATAGTCTTTTAAAGAGATAACATGTGATTCAAGATGGCTGCCCATTTTCAGGGGGGAAACTGCAGCGGAAGCACTTTGGTGAGAATTTTCCTTTTTATACTAACCTAAAAATAATTTCAAAATACTTTAAATAAACAACACAACAATAAATCGAGAATTATTTTTGATAGATGCACCTTTTTTTTCTTGGTAGTTCTTTTGGTGTTCTTTCTTACGTAAAGTTTGTCTATGTTTTCGGAAAATCTAGGTACGAGCCTGCTTGGCTACTTAATATAATTTGAAAAAGAAGGTAATTTAAACTTGGGAATAGACCCCTAAATTAATAGTGCATACACAAATCCTACTTGACTATTAAAATAATATGTGACTCGACAATTAGCATGCTATTACGTATCTACTAAAAACAAATAAATATTAAGTATTTGACTAACTAACTAAATGAAATAAACTTTATTTCTTTTAGAAACAAAAAACATTTGAAAATAACGCTAAACTCACATTTCTGGTAAGTAATTTTTTTAGTTTGAGTTACTTATATGACGCCATATTACTTATTTTAGTGCAATTTTATAAAAAACGCGCGTTCTGAAGTTTAACAAAGAGTCGCTAATTTGACTTGGTTGGCAAATAATTATATCCTTTTTGTTGTTTTTTTAATCTTTATCCTTTTTCAAGGATGGAGGTTCTTCTACCAACCACTTAATTTTATTAATATTCTTTAAGTTCAAACAAACCTTGTTAATACCCGTAAGTAGCTACCCGACCTTTTTCACATTTCAGGAGTGCGATTTTTGAATCTCATTCGGTGAGCTCAGCAGTTGAAAATGTCATAATTACTATGGAGATATGCATCTTTCTACTGCGGATTTGACTTTCAAAAATCGCACTCCTGAAGCATGATTTTTGAGAGTCAAATCAGCAGTAGAAAGATGCATAGCTTCATAGTAATTTTAACATTTTCAACAGCTGAGCTCACCGAATGAGATTCAAAAATCGCACTCCAGAAATTAATAATTTTCCACAAAAAAACTACACAGTTTCTAATCCGTTCCACCATAAAATAGTCAATAAAACCCGGGGTCACATTCACGTAGCGGGTAAGCAAATAAAAAAGGTATATCTCTGATTACACTGTAAAATACACCGATAACAACCACCTATCAGAAAATACGACATTAAGTTTGTTTAGTTACGATTTAAACTGGCGACTGTTTACGGTGACCTGTCACGGTTATTTTCTTTTTTTAAGTAACTTTAAAAAGTTAGTCGATTAGGGTAGCCCTACTCACAGACAATGTCTATCAAGTGTAGCTTATATATACAGGGTGTATGTCCATCAAACTGAACAACTTTCACTACGGGACCAACATTGAAATAACAACAAAAGATACGCAAATGTAAATTTAATTTTCCACATAAAAATAAAATTTTATTTTTTATTATTTTTCTGCAACAATCTTACTAGAACTGTTTACTTATCCAATGTAGCGTCCTTACAAAACCATAAATTGGTTTCCCCATCGGTTGATGTCGTTTCATATTATCAAAAAAGAACTAGAGGCACTAAGAAAATGACATATAGGATTGGCGAAAGCTTACCAACAAGACAAGAACGTCACCTTCATCTCTTGCTGTCACTCCTACGAGGGCTATAGGCATAGCATATGCTCACGACTATATTCTCCGAGGGGGTAGTCAGAGATATTCTGAAACCTCAGAACATCCACGTTTCACCAGTAGTACCGAAACTCTGTCCAGTGTGACGGGGGGTGAGCCCGTCGCCACTTATAATGGACAATGGGTACAATACACGCCTCGAAATTGAAGCATGCAGGTTTCCTCACGATGTTTTCCTTCACCGAAAAGCCAGTGGTGTAACAAGTCGTACATAAATTCCGAAAAACTCATTGGTACGAGTCGGCTTGTACGGGGATCGAACCATCGCCTCCTGCACGGCAGGCAATATTAACTCGCCACTGGACCACCACGGCTTATAGGGTATAGGGCTCAGATAATAGCTCTCCAGCGCTGTAGATATCCTCCCAGATCATGTTATTTTACTACCAGAAAACTCGACACAAGAGCGTAGAGAACAACATGTCGATTTTTACGGAGATTTATTGCGTTTTCAATGTTGCCCCTGTTATAAAAGTTGTTTGGAATTTGGTCACCAGGATTCACTTTATTATTTATATAAATTTCAAGTGATCTTAAAATAACCCTGTTACGAAACGTTTAAAAGTTTGCCTTTTTACATAACAATAGTAAAGAGTTAACGTAAACTTGCCTATTATTTGTTCTACCCGACTGCTTTTCTGACAAAAACTTGCAGTCGCCGTAGTCAATATCGACTAGGAATCCATCACCATCAGCCCCATAGAGAAAGTTGTTCAGTCTGATGGTCTGATCATCCCCTTTAAAAAACTGTCTGTAAGTATTTAAGGTTATAGCCTCGCAATCTGAGGTACAAATAGTTACACAAGTACTAACAATAACATTTTGTAATGTGCGGTTTGCATACGTACTGTAATTGGTTTCGCATACCTACTCACAGTTTTTGTGTAAATAATACGTACCGTATAAGCAGGTGTATTTTTGATGGCCCATTAACCTGGATCCTTTAAATTAACTTAAATGGAACAAAAATCAAACATATGAGTAAAAAGCATATAATAATTAATGATGATGCTCCTAATCGATTTTGCCTACAAAGACCGATTTTTAGTTTATAGTAGATTACACACCGAGGACAGGAAAGTAAGAAAGGTCTCAGATCTCACGCTTTCTTATTTACTGTCCGAGGTTATTATTTTTCTCCTCGAAAGACGTGGAAATTGACAACTTCGTTTAGCGCAGCGGAACGAAAATTGACGCTTTACGTCTGGAGGGGAGAAAAGAAATTTATCTAAAAACAGGCAAACTGTCTATAGGTACATCGATAGGTAGCTATTGTTTTTCAGAACTACGCATCCATCAACAATTATTACGATCAACACGGTGCGATTTTTGAAAATCTCACGTTCAAATCAGAAGTTTTAGTCTGCTGGAGTGCGATTTTTGAATCTCATTCGGTGAGCTCAGCAGTTGAAAATGTCAAAATTACTATGAAGATCATCTACATCATCATCATTTACATCTTTCTACTGTTGATTTGACTTTCAAAAATCATACTTCAGGAGTGCGATTTTTGAAAGTCAAATCAGAAGTTGAAAGATGCATATCGCCATAGTAATTTAGACATTTTCATCTGCTGAGCTCAGCGACTGAGATTCAAAAATCACACTCTTGGAGTGCAATTTTTGAATGTCATCGGTGAGTTTGAACGGTTTTTAAATCTCATACAAAAGCGTTCTCATGCATCTTTCTACTGCTTATTTGACTTTAAAAAATCGTACTCCTGAATTATGATTTTTGGAAGTCAAATCAGCAGTAGAAAGATGCATATCTCCATAGTAATTTTGATATTTTCAACTGCTGAGCTCACCGAATGAGATTCAAAAATCGCTCTCCTGATTTGAACGTGTGACTTTCAAAAATCGCAATCCTGAATTATCGATACTCTTGCTATCGATAGAAAATCGACCCTACCTACTAACTGTAGATTGTCACTTAGGTATCGATCGCCAACACTAATGGAGAACTATGATAATTATAGTAGACTAGCTGTTGCCCGCGACTCCGTCTGCGTGGACCTTAAAAAAGTATCCTATGTATTAATCCAAAACATATTCTATCTGTGTGCCAAATTTCATCCAAATCCTTTCAGCCGTTTTTGCGTGATTGCGTCACAAACATCCAAACATCTAAACATCGTCACAAACTTTCGCATTTATAATATTAGTGAGATGAGATTACACACCGAGGACAGGAAAGTAAGAAAGGTCTCTGATCTCAGAAACATGTGATCTGAGACTTTCTTATTTACTGTCCGAAGTTAGTATATTATTTTTCTCCTCGACCGAGGTGGAAAGCGGCAACTTCGGTTAGCGCAGTGGGACGAAAATTGACGCTTTCCGGCCGGATGGGAGAAAAGATGATTTAACGATATTTTTTATTGTCATTTCTCGCCAGAAATCATAATTTTCCCTAAATTGTCCTTCGTTCAACCCATAATTCATTTCATTCAAAATTAGATTCTTTATCAAGTAGAATTCTTGAGTTGTTCACAAGTCTCTTAAACACAATACATTTCTGTTTCACTATTTAAACAGGTGATTCGGGCCCTCGATTGAAATTAGCCATTATTGCAATTGAATAAGGTCTATTATGAAGTGTGACATCGTCATTTTTGTTTGTCCATACATTTCGGTGTAAGCACAGCTGATTTGAATATGATTCAATGGCATTTTTTAAAAGATATGTTACAAGTTTTGTCACATTTCGGAACGTTTGTGTTTTAAAATTAAATTGACTTGAGGCTTGGCTTTCTTTTATTATAGCATTATAATGATATACTACGTATCTCTGAAAATCACATCAAAATTAACTTCTCGAATGATTAAATCTGATTTTGAATACAGCGACGACTTCTAAGAAAAACTGTCAGGAGTGCGATTTTTGAATCTCATTCGCTGAGCTCAGCAGTTGAAAATGTCAAAATTACTATGGAGATACGCATCTTTTTACTGCAGATTTGACTTTCAAAAATTGCACTCATGAAGTATGATTTTTGAGAGTCAAATCAGCAGTAGAAAGATGCATATCTCCATAGTAATTTTGACATTTTCATCTGCTAAGCTCACCGAATGAAATTCAAAAATCGCACTCCAGCCCTCGTAGTATGGCTGCACGTGATACGGCTGTATCACATCTTTTATCTCGTTCGTTCGCACGCAAATAGAAAGAGAGCTAAGGTGTGATAGCTTGGTGATAGCGCTGTATCACTGCGGCATGCTAGCTATGCTGGACGCAGGATATTTAGATGTATGAACACTGATCATAATAAAACTACTCTCTCGTCCATTCATCTTTCTTTTCTCTCTTGGCCAAAGAGAGTTTCTGAACTCTAAAAAAAAAAATCTGCCTTCCTGACTTGATACTATGATATACCCTATATTATTCTGAGCGCGCTCCATACAAACGCACTATGGTGATATTTTCAATACTAACCAATTAAAGTCAATGCAATTTTGCAGAAACAATCAGAAACAAATTTCTTTGCTTGTATGGAGTAAGATTATCGTTAAAATGTATAGTTTTCAAGTTACAGTGCCTCAAAGATTTCCATACAAATCTTAAATTAATCCTAGCATTGAAACTGTATATTTTAACGAAAATCTGACTCTATAGAAGCATAGAAATTTGTTTCTTGATTGTTTCTGCAAAATTTCATTGACTTTAATTGGTTAGTATTGAAAATATCACCATAGTACGTTTGTATGCAGCGCGCATTTTCGCTCTCGGAATAATATTCTCTTAACCAGCATAGCTAGCATGCCGCATACAGCATACAGCGCTATCACACCTTAGCTCTCTTTCTATTTGCGTGCGAACGAACGAGATAAAAGACGCGATACAGCCGTATCACGTGTAGCATACTACGAGTGCAGGTAGCATACCTACACATCTAACTAAATACATCATCATCAGTCTACATACGTTCCAATGCAGGGCAAAGGCCTTCCCTAAAGGGGGGTGTATGTACGTTAGTCCACCAAGCGTGCCCAATGCGGATAAGTATGGGACAGCAGATATTTTTTTTGTTCTGATAGGTTTGCTCCCATAGTAAAAGTTGTTCAGTTTGATGGGTAGAGTATGTATAAGTACTTTTTTTTTTTTTTTTTTATTCATAATGGGTTTGCGCTTGGCTTCAGCTCACCTGATGGAAAGTGTAGATGAAGCCGAGGATGTGGCGCGCTCGCCCAGAAAAATTAACTCCTCTTTTAAAAATATCCTGATTGTATTTGTTTGGGAAAACAAACGCAGGGAAAGAGTTCCAAACCTTACCGGTTCTCATTATAAAAGAGGATGCGAACCTTTTTGTGCGGATAGTTGGAAGATCGACTACATATGGATGCAGTCTCGCACTACGTCTTGTCGTACGTTGGTGGAAGGGGGATGGTGGAATCAGGTCATTTAGCTCCTGGGCACATTCGCCGAAGTGTAACCGATAAAACACCGACAGACAAGCAACCAAACGTCGGTGTTCCAGACTATGTCTCTTAGCCTCGACGAGTGAGTCATCGCCGATGAGTCTCTTGGCTCGACGCTCAACTGAGTCCAACGCGTCCAGTTGGTATTTCGCAGAGCCATCCCAGAGGTGACTGCAGTACTCCATGCAAGATCGCACTTGGGCTTTGTAGAGAGTAAGAAGCTGTATAGGCGTGAAGTACTCCTTAACCTTGTTCAGGATACCGAGTTTCTTTGCTGCGGTTTTAGCTTTGGACTCAATTGAGCGGCCGAAGTTCAGGTCCGACGTGAGTTCACAACTTCTAATGCTCACAAGTTCACAACATGAACGGTACGTAGGTAGTAAAAAGAGCGATGATAGTCCATACGGAAGAGAGCTAGCAACTCAATCAAGAGGCGGCGGTTCGATTCCTGGCCTGTACCACTAAGTTCTACGGTATTTATGTACGGTTGTATTTAACATTATCACTAGCTCGACGGTGAAGGAAAACATCGTAAGGAAACCTGCATACCCGAGAATGATAAACAATTAGTTCGGATGTATGTGTAAAATATGGGTGAGCTTGGGGCGAACACAAAAGATCAGCGATGGTCGCAGTGTTACATAACGAACCTTGCTTGCAATAGCCCAGCCAACAATAATAATAGATAGTTTATATTAAAATGCGCTCGGCCTTCGGCCTCGCTTGGCAGGCAGATTGACCCCGGAGACCAGGTCCACCATGCTTCCAAGGGGGCCGCTTTTGAGCTTCGCTCCTACGCGTACCTCGCCTTTATAATATTGAAATAGCAACATACAATTTCGAGGTCTCCACATTTGCAATACTTTTATGTGTGAATTATTTGAAATAACTCTGAGCTAATCAGTTTGCGTGACACGTTAAAACTGTAAAACCACGTTTTTACAGTGTCCTTGGATTATTTATTACTTAAAATAAAGAACTAATTGTATTTTTGTACTTGGCCTTCAGTGTTGCCAATTTTCTTTGTACCAAAAACTGTATACAGGATGCAAGGAAAAGTATCATTAACCTTTTAAACAAATATACCTATCTAACTGAACCACTTTTACTATGGGACAGCTAGGCTGTCAGTTACATAGAGTTCAGCGCGATGTGGAATTCAGCACAGTTGAATAGTAATTGGATTGCAATGTGATTAGAACTGCAATTGGATTAAGATTGAACTTGGATGTTTTAAATTAGCGCGATCGCTCTCTAGGCTTGATCTAGCATGGATTTTCTCAACCAATCACAAGAACAGATCCCACCCTATTGGTCTACTAAACCCATAGACGAAAAATTGTTCGCTTACGCTGGTAGACGTAACATCAGTGTAACCGCGTATGAGACAGCGATAGTCATAAAATCCTATACGATTTGTATGAAGAAAGATGTCTGACTCCGGAGTCAGACAGCCGTCGTAGAACAAAAAAGTGGTTACATCGATAAGGACAGCAATAAGTAGCGATCTCCTTTTTTAACCAGAGCGAATTTGCTATGTGCATCTCTGACTGAGTGAATATGACAAGACACGTGCTTCCTTCTAGTTCCTTCTCTTTCTAAGACTAAACCAAAGTATATATGTCGTAATTTTCGAAAATAGAAACCCAGCATTCTTTCCTTTGAAACGCAAATGTCTTTGAAACTTTACTAACAAATTGTTCTAACTACCCAGTTCATTTGCATGTGTTTTGTTACATATTGTTTCCAATTGTTTAACTAAGTAGCCATTTTGTTTAGTGATGCAACGAGTGACCTATTTTATGGTGTTTCTTATGGTAATTGCTGGAAGGATATCGGTAGCATACTCGATTAGAACCGTGGTCAGTTATTTCAAAAGCAATGGGGCAGTTAAAAAGGTTAAAACTACTTAAAGGCCTCCGCTCATTGCAGCGATTTTATCGAGCGATAATATCGCTGCGATTTTGCGATAATTGTTTCCAGTACTTTTTGTATGGGGACGCGCTCGATCCCACACACTGCCGCGATATTATCGGAACTCTTTCGACTACATTCAGTGGTGGGGCGCATGCGTGACGCGAATCGCGGAATCGCTGCAGTGTGTAAGGTGTCGCGATATCGCTCGATAAAATCGCTCTATAATATTGGTCTGTCCTATTAATGCACCCAAACAATTATCTCTAATTAACCTAAGTTTGTAGGTACAGGAGTGTTCTTGTAGCTTGTATTATTGCAATCAATTAACTATCTATGTTATAATAACCGATACGCATGTTTGGTGCTGTACTAAGATCTTTCTTTCTTTTTAGTTTGATGTATATTAGCGAGGACCTTTAATTGGCCTTCTGTTACTTATATAATACTGTTTATTGAATTGCATTGTGCTGTTGGTCTTCCAAAAACAATAAAATAAAATAAAATAATATCGCTGCAATGTGCGGAGGCCTTAAAACTGTTGAATTTGTCTTTTGTTTTGTCGTAATATAAACACAAAGATTCACACCGACACGTGACTGCTCTCAAACGGCGAAAGTTCAAAGATCGTGAGGAAAGGTTGAAGAAGAAATTCTGATGCGTATATGAAGTCTACCAATCTGCATTGTACGCGCATGATGGACTAATATAAGGCCCATACAGGGTGTATAAGCCACCCTCAATTTGATTGTCTGAAACACTCCGTTTAATATGTAACTTATTAAATTTTACACCATGTATAATTATGTACTGAAATTTAAAAGCATTGAAACCTCCAAAAACTCTAAAGCTGTATTTTCTGTGGAAAGAACAATTCGAAACACGTTTTATTGTATTTATTCTTTGAAAAAGTATATGTCTAGAATGAGCCTCACTAATATCCCGTATAAAACAAAAGGGGCTAAGTTTCATAGGTTGGTGTGCGTGAGGCGCCATACAAATTATGTATGTGTGCGTGTATATGTATAAATTAGATTAGATTAGATTCATTTATTTCATATTATAACATGTCACATTCTTACATAAATATTTTACATAAAATGTCCATTCATAACATGATCGTCAAATTGTATAATAAAATAAAATTTGCAATGTCAAAAAAGAATAATAGGTATAGGGTTTAGGAATTACGTTTCGTGGTACGGTTTGATGGTCCAAGTGTCAAAACTGACATCGGTCGTTCGCAATTGCGGATTAAAAGTGATTGTAGTACCAAAATCGAAAAATGTCACGCAATATCGACGATCGAATTTCGTGGTAGCACTCTGTACTAGTTCCAATTTTTTTCGACGCTTTCGTATCTTTGACTGTCAATCTTGACATATACTTTATCAAAGGATTTAGTATATCTTTTTCCAACTTTGGGTGCACCAGAAATGCTCTTTTGACTACATGTGTTCAAATGAATAAAGGAACTGAATCTTCTGGGGTCAAACACATCTAGATACCCAAACCGTGTGACTGCCGGTTATAGCCAATTAGCCACAGCATCTGATACCACTTCTAATCGTATCGGTCTCCCGTTCCATCAGACATAGGAGAAGGTACAAACGAGAGACTGTGCTGCGTTCAGAACCTACGCCCAGAGTGCATCCCGAGTGCAACTTTTCGCACTAACGCCGTTCCGAGGCTCGGTGAAAAGCGTTCTACCCATAAGAGCGAGCGAGAAAAACAACCGCACCCAAAGGTTCTGAACGCAGCCCAGCAACTGTGTTTTGCGTGTACACACGGCGTCTGCTCAGGCTACCCTGTTTGGACTTTGAACTATTAGAAGTTGAACGCTGCGAATCGTGCGAGAGGGTGCGGTATGTTGTTGTTGTTTCGTCTCACGGCACGCTGCGCCCGCTCCGGCAGGCGCGTCTATGCAGGCTCTCTACCGCACTATTTTGTGTTTTATACGTAGTGTAGTTGTAGGTATATAGGGTGCGTAGCCTGATGTGTCGCCGTGTGTACACAAATCCACTTCAAAATATTATATGCGTACGTGGTTTTCTATAAAGATTAGCCGTAGTCTAAATCGATTAGGATTCCATCCTATGGCTATTTCCAAAAAGGCAGAGAAGTAGAAACCGTCAAAACTAACGGTTCCGTAACCCTGAGTTATATTAGTTAAGATTCGTGAGCGAGGTATTCTCATAGTTAGATACTCGATGATAATTGGAGTGGTGTAGGTACAGTATGCCTTACATACAATGTTGGTGTTACACGCTTATAGTAACGTTTTAGATCACTCTTCGTTTCGAAATCATTTCATTTTAAAAATGGTTACCTACATTGAACGTAAACATATTTAGTTATAACATTTTATAGAGCATGTAATCTGCGCGGTAATCGATTATCGTGGTATGGACATGTGATGAGAAGAGATGAGTGTCATATTACAAGACGAATGTTAAATATGAATGTGGATGGCTGCATGACGGCTGCTGAATTGACGGCTAAAAGAGATGAATGGAGGAAGGCGACATATTGCGCCGACCCCAAATAATGGGATAAGGGCAGGAAGAAGAAGAAGTATACGAGAA
This sequence comes from Agonopterix heracliana, assembly GCA_963693445.1. NCBI lineage: Eukaryota > Metazoa > Arthropoda > Insecta > Lepidoptera > Depressariidae > Agonopterix > Agonopterix heracliana. The sequence goes on from OY856334.1 coordinate 4,685,609, forward strand.
ATGCATGCTCCTAGCTAAAATACAAGAACCCGCGATTTGTCTGACCATTCTGACCACAACCTTCCTCAGTTTATTGCTTACTAACTTTATTTAGTTTCGCCGCCCCCGGTCTCCGATGGGCTTAATCCACCACTGCGCAAAGGGTGAACCTCAAATAAGAAAACGTGTTTGACAGGAGAGTCAATAATTGTTTCTTTGTCATAATACCTGTGTGTTATAGTAGATTACAAACCGAGGACAGGAAAGTAAAAAAGTTCTCAGATCTCATGTAATGTGATCTGAGGCTTTCTTATTTACTCTCCGAGGTTAGTATACTATTTTTCTCGTCAACCGAGGTGGGAAGCAGCAACATCGTTTAGCGCAGCGGGACGAAAATAGACGCTTTCCGGCCGGAGAGGATAAAAAATCAAATAAAAAGAATTCGGTATTTAAAACAACGTTTTAAACTGTTAATCTAGACATAATACCATCAGAATTTGTCCGTTTTTGTATGAGGTTCGCCCTTTGCGGCTTTAGCGACGAATTGAAATAATCGGAATAAGAGACAAGTCGAGTCGTAAAATGCAGCATAGCTCATAATTTATTAAGAATTGTTCTTGCGTTTCTAATACATTGTTGTTCTAAAATGTATTGCATCACTGAATGATTAAATAACTAAATAGCTTACGTTTAAATATCATTCCAATAGGATGGTCTTTAAATATATTATATTCTATTCTATTTTTATTTAATGGCGTTTCCTTGTTAGATTTCGCCAGTGTCAAGTAGTTTGAGGGAGTGTCTATCCAATCTCGAGGATTGTTTTTAAGTAAGAACAACTGAGAAGGATTTTGGAGCCTCGTGGTAGGCTGAGACGCGAACCGCGCGAACACCTCGCGAGAGACAAGTGTTCAAGGCAAACCCTGCAACGTGACTCCTTTAAATATATCCCCAACAATAAAACAATACCTACTGACGATTTTAAATAACATTTTCCGTAATTTCTGCTTTGAAAACTGACTACAGTATCTTTTCTATATTGCCTCACCTTTTGGCAAATAATAATAAGTAAGTACTTTTATTTACGCAAAAACTGTAAGTAGGTAATAGGCATGGACTAAACTGGGTTAAATTAATATCACGAGCATCCTTTTTTAAACTAAGAGTCTTCCGATCAAACTGAACGACTTTACTATTGGAGCAAACCAATCGGAGCAAAAATAAAAAAAATATGCTTTTTCATAGGTACATTTGAGTCGAGTAGACATTGCAGTTTAGTATGGAAATAAAAATAAATAAATAACGCTCACAGGCACATACATTATAATGATCCCAAACTAGCACTAAAGGCTTTTATTATGGAAACCATACAACAACGGCACGAACATATAACATCCATGACCGAACCGTGATTCGAACCCGACCCTGGTTTGGCAGTCCGGCGGCGGCGTGGTAACCATTACACCAACCGGGTCATCGTAGTATGGAAATAGTATTGCTCCGATCGTTTTTTCCTATCGTAAAAGTTGTTCAGTTTGATGGTTAGAGCCTAAGTTTAAAAGGATGCTAATGATATCAATTTCACCCTGTATTCTGATATTGCCTCTCCTTTTTGCACATAATAGGTACTTTTATTTACGCAAAAAAGATGGTCTTTCTATATTTAATTTCACTGTAATCTCTCTCTCTGTCCCTGGCTTGTTACTTGGCTGGCTCTCCACCTCGTTGTCTTCGTAGACGTTGCACTCGGTCATTATTAACACAAACTGTGTTCATCTATCTAGTCTTTCTATGTCTCCCTATGTCCTTTTGGTCACGAAATCAACAGTTGCGTTGCTACGAGCATATTTCCTGTATAGCCGGGTATTTTTTTCTCTGTCATTTATATTTCTAAAATATTAAAATGTTATGCGGCTATAAAGATGTAAGATGTAAGCTGTTTTTCTCTATGCTAATAAATTGACGTTCTTTAAAGAACTTTCAGTAATTTAACTTATTTTGATATGTTTCAACGTACTTCATTGATATGTTTATTTTATATTTATAAACGTGGATGTTCTGAGGTTTCAGAATATCTCTGACTACCCCCTCGGGGAAAATAGTCGCGAGCAAATGCTTATGATATGTTTCAAAAACCTAATTAGGTAATTTCCGTATCTCAAAAAATACCGTTAGCACCCAAGGCGGTAACATCAAAACTTATTTGTCAAACATGAACTATTGGTCCATACCTTATCTAAAGTCCCTAACAAAACTCTTACACCAACGTCAGAAGTCTCAAAATTGCTTAACTTACAGTACTTCGCGTGACGATAGAAGGGGTACAGAAGCTGGTAGCAAACCAAATATGTGACAGAACAAATAGGAGGGCGTGCTCTACTAATTTACACTAGAGCTCAAATTGTTGGACTAAGGACAAGCTTGCCTTGCGTTATCTTGGAGACTCTACTAAAAAATGTGGCGTTGGGAAACGTAAGATTTCTTTTATAACAAACAACTTTTTCACCTCACAAGCTCAGAAAGATTCTGTTTATCAATCGAAATTTGATTGCAAAACGTGCAAAAGTGCATTTTGTCCGCTGGCGTGCAAATAGTTTTTAAAATTCGAATCTCTCCATTCAATATTCTCTATGCCGCCTTATTGCGCCAAAATGTTTATTTTCACCTCACAAGCTCGGAAAGATTCTGTTTATCATTCGAAATCTGAGTGCAGAAGTGCATTTTATCCGCTAGAGTGGAAAGAGTTTTTGAAATTCGAATCTGTCTTTCAATATTTTTCTATACTGCCAATCCACTGAAAATGCTTAATAACTGTGTTAATAACTATTTCATGTCACTGGCCAGCACGAAATAAAAACTTTTTAAAATGTTCTTTTTAGCAATTCACTTCTTTTCCTCGCTGTTGTGAGGTGAAAAGTTGTGTGTTTCGCTAGGCTGCAAAGTTTTTCTGCGTCTCGTACTATTGAAACCTTCGCTAAGCTCAGGATTATATTATTTGAACCACTCGCTTCGCTCGTGGTTCAATCTTACCATCCTTCGCTTGCTCAGGTTTCAATACAAGTACCTACACGCGCCAAAAAGCAACTTTGCAGCCTAGCATAACAAATAACTATTGTTTTTTTTTCTTGCATCCAGCCAGCATTTTCCTCCCGTTGTGTGTGTTGCGCTCGGCAGCAAAGTTATTTGGTCTTAGAATCCATCGCTTGCTCAGTAGGTTTCAATTCAAGTTCTCACCCCAATAAACAACTTTGCAGCTCCGTCATTTCGTCTGCGTGGATTTCAGAAAACGTCAATACACCCATTTATGATGGGGATGACAAATGCAAGGTTTTATAAATGAACTAGTGTTTTCCCGTGACTTCGTCCGCACAAATTATATACCAGATTTTAAGTCAGATCATAAGCTATCAAACAAAAAAAGTTTCATCTAAATCGGTTCAGTAGTTTTTGCGTGATGCGCGAACAAACAAACAAACTAACAATTTTGTCAATAGATGGCGCTGCACGTCATTTAAATCGCGCTATCGAGTGTCATTTGAATTTATATGAAGTGAACCGCTACTTTTTTGTTCCTTATGGTTTTACGGTTTTATAATAGTTAAGATTATGCGGATTTTATATTTGGAACAATTTGTTGGTCTCGTTGATGTCTTTTACAGGGAGTGTTTTTTTTTGTTAGTAGGGTTCTGTAGTCAATAACAAAACGTATGATGTTCCTCCAGTCCCAGTTTGTTATACAGGGTGTTATGGTAAACAGTTGCATTACTTTAAGGGGTGATTGTACCCATGGTACTGATCAATTTTCAATAAGAAACCTATAGGAAAAAAAAAAACACTTTCCATACTGTTTACCCTAACACCCTGTAGTGTTGACTGGATGATGAAGGCCGAGGACAAAGTTTTGTGGCGCGCCTTGGGAGAGGCCTATGTTCAGCTGTGGACGATGATAGGCTGATGATGATGACGGTGCGTCCGCCAGACCAGCACTTTTATAATTAGAAAATAGTGCTTGTTCGTCCCAAAGTGTTACACTGATTCCTTACACATTGATTCATTATGAAAATATGAACCTCTAACACTGTTTAATTTTTTGATAAATTTTAATTTTATATTCAAGCATTCATTTTTAAATTTATATTTATATTAAAGCGGCTAGAAATATGACAGCAAATTGATCACTAACTTGCTTCCATCAATCCGCAATGGGCCCGCGTGGTGGAGTATGGCCCACTCCCTCTCACAATTATTCGTAAGAGGAGGTCTTTGCTTTGCAGTGGGTGTTTTATATTATTATCTTTGATCCATGTATATTTTAATCTACAGGAAACATCAGTAGCGGACTATAATCTGTTAATGAAGAGAGCTATCCGTCGACAGTATTGAGTTTAAACACTGTCATGGAGTTGCTCTCTTTATGAACGGATGCTTGTTCATCATGGCTGCGTCATGGAGACGATATCATGAAGAAAAGATGGAGAATACATCTGATAGTTTGAAGACAAGAAGAAATATGAATATCGTGACGTCAAAGTATCGCAAATGTACTCAAAAATAAATTCAAGTCTGTATTTCCTTATTGGGGTGGACAGAAACAGTGTTAAAGCTATTAACGAACTTTATAAAGGAATGGATTCATTTCAATTTAGTCAAACCAAACAGAAAATGTAGAATAAAAAACGGGACAAACAATTCATGTTATATTGGACTGGTACAAAAAAGATGGTATTATCACTGAATAAACCTAAGTTATTTCTACCACTCAACCTTAAGGTAGAGAAAGTAAAGATAATGGAATATAAACGATAATTTTGTAATAAGTATGATACAAGTGAACCTCTAAAAAAGGTGGTTTGCTGTAGCAATGTTCCTGTCGACTACCCCGAAGGAAATATAGTCGCGATTTTCTGTAGTGTTAAATGTCAAATGGAGCAACGCTTATTGTTTTCGATGATTTTGACGCTTTGATACTTTGACGATATGATAGGTATAATAGAAAAATGAATTTTCTGGAATCTGCGCATTTTTTTGGTAATTTCGAATGCTGATTGTTCTTTCTGACAATTGGCATTTGAATTACTTATTGAGCTACATGGACGACTCCAATGAAGAAATCGCTAAAGAATGTATTGTTTCTACAAATTGTGTGATTTTTCTGTAGACTGTAGAGTTTGTGGCGACTTTTCTGTAAATGTTGGGTCCTTCTTAATATGCTGACATTTTCTCAAGGGGATGATCAGACTGTCAAACTCAGAGAGCTTCAGTAAGATATATCATTGGCCAAACTGAACTACTTTCGTACTGCACCAACATCGAAATCGTTTGATTGTTCGAAGCATCTCCTAAAGTACCTCTGTAACTCATTTAAGTTTACGCCATGTATAACAATAATGTACAAGGTGTTACAAAAATACAAATAAACATTTAAGGGGGTGGTTTAGACCATCAAAGTGAACAACTTTCACTGTGGGACCAATATCAAAACCGCGAAAAAAAAACTGATGTTCCATACTAAACTACAAATCTATTCTCGAGCTAAGTGTATGGGATAGCTGTTTTTTTCGCGATTTCGATGTTGGTACCATAGTGACAACCCCCTTAAAAGTCTTAAATGTTTATTTTTACTTTTGTAACACCCTGTATATTAAATTAATTTGTTGGAATACCTATAGATAGATACCTAACTGAGAATATTTTGAAACGGTCGTATCTTACACATGTTAAGAGACTATTTTGACATAATATCTCAAGTGTAACTATTTAATGAAGATAATGTCATAACCTTATCTTTACGATGTTGGTTAAGTTTATGAAATTATATGAATATTTAACTACAATATGAGTTGGTACTTATCAGTTTGATTGTACAATTTAATTAAACAATGATAGTGGTGATTTCTAATCCTTTATGCTCGTGTTTTTGAGATTTCGTTGATTATTTCAACATAGAAGATAGAATACATTCATAAATGAAAGGAAAACCTTTAACCATAAAACAAAAACCGGCCAAGTCCATGTCGGACCACGCGCAGGGTAGGATTCTGTAGTTGCCCGCTTAAGACTAGGTTATCCCAGTGCATGCGTCTCTTTCTTGCAAGCATAAGTTTACAATTAGCCATCCCGCTCCAATTGAAAGCAGGATCGCAAAAAAACGTGTTTTTCGTCAATATCTTTACTCATGGGAGTTTCTAAGCTAAAAATTCTTCTGAGTTCACTAGAAATATTTAATGTATTTAGTTAAGTACAAGAATAAAAAGTTAAATATCAGCAGTTTAATCATAGTATTGAAAAAACATAACAATAAGGGGTAACTTTGGGATGTTTTTCTATCTAGTAAACTTAATCTAATCGTGTAATTGAGAACAGTCGCCCATCCGCCCGATCCTTAAATAAGACATAATTTAATTTCAGACTTTAAAACACTTTCGTTCGTGTTCAAAAAACGGCCTCGACGGGATAACAGCGTCTTAATATACGGACTTAGAAGGGAGTTTTTTGTTTTATACTACGGTTAGTCTAAAAAGTACATTTTGCAAATTGGTCGACTAAACGTTTGATAATTATTATCGTAGGTCCTACTAACTGAAATAGCCCAAAGAATTTCCAAACTCAAGGGGCAATGGGCGGGGCACATTACTCGGGGCAGAAAGCCGATGGTGCCGAAGAGTTCTCCAAAGGCGACCGCGTAGCAGAAGGCAGGTAAGCGAAAGAGGGTAAGCGACAACTGCATAGCTAGCATGCCGCAGTGATACAGCGCTATCACCAAGCTATCACACCTTAGCTCTCTTTTTATTTGCGTGCGAACGAACGAGATAAAAGACGTGATACAGCCGTATCACGTGCAGCATACTACGAGTGCTGGAAGAAACGCGTTAGTGTCAAATTGAGACTGCGTGGAATAGAGAATGTGTTCAATGTCAGTTGTGCGGAATCCATATTGTGTAGAATATAGAATAGGAGCCAAAAGCTTGAACTCAGATCAATTCCCACAAGGTTGAGCGTCGACGGTGGGGAAGGTGGTGAAAACCCGTTGAATGAGGGCTAGCCTATGTCCAGCAATGGACACCTATCGGCTGAAATGTTATTTAAATTAAGTATGTGTGTGTGTGGTATTAAACAAGGTGTAATAACACACTTGCTCTCCTTAAACTTAAGGTTTACAATACAGCTTACAGTCTCGGCTCTCTACCGAACTCGCGTTCGGCTCGAGCTTGCAATCCAGCTTCGAGGGTAATGACCGGCTTAGTTCATTTGTATCATACATAATGTAATTTAAATCAAAACCTGAAAATAGTATCCCCAAAAACAATTCTTAACTTTATTAACCATATTATTCTTTCTTCTGTTGTTATTTGTTAATAAATATACCCTTGATTCTTAACTGATCAATATTCATAATTTCAAAAAGTTACATAGGTTAATGTTTAGATGGTTTGGTCATATGGAAAGAATGGATGACAACAGATCGACAAGTAAGCATAAGCATATGCTCACGACTGTATTCCCCGAGGGGGTAGTCAGAGATATTCTGAAAACCTCAGAGCATCCACGTTTCACCAGTAGTACCGAAACTGTGTCCAGTGTGACGGGGGGTGAGCCCATCGTCACTTATAATGGACAGTGGGTACAATACATGCCTCGTAATTGAAGCATGCAGGTTTCCTCACGATGTTTTCCTTCACCGAAAAGCCAGTGTGGTGTAACAAATCGTACATAAATTCCGAAAAACTCATTGGTACGAGTCGGCCTGGACGGGGATCGAACCATCACCTCCTGCACGGTAGGCAAGGTTACTCGCCACTGGACCACCACGGCTCCATAATCGACAAGTGCAATCTATAAATCAAGCGTAAGTGGAAATATTGGAAGGGGACGGCCTAGACGTAATATGGACTAAATTGGCGACGTGCTTAAAAAGGGCTAGGAGTGCGATTTTTGAATCTCATTCGGTGAGCTCATCAGTTGAAAATGTAAAAATTACTATGGGGATATGCATCTTTCTACTGCTGATTTGACTTTCAAAAATCACAATCCAAGAGTGCAATTTTTTAAAGTCAAATCAGCAGTAGAAAGATGCGTATCTCCATAGTAATTTTGATAGTTTCAACGGCTGAGCTCACCGAATGAGATTCAAAAATCGCACTCCAGATCTACCCGAAACCGACGAGCATCATGAAAGGACTAATGAATGTGGAGGAAGCTAGAGAGGTTTGTCACGATCGTAGCAGGTGGCGTTCCGTTGTATCTGCCTTCCCCAGACCCCAGTGGGAGACAGGCATGACAATATGTATGTGTAGGTACTACACGTTCTTCAGTCATTGATTCTGTATTAATCGTTTTATGGCTTATCAATAAAATTTTATTAAAAAACCTAACTTCATTCCTTTACCTCATCCCACAGACTTAAAAGAAGAACCAGACGTAATGTCATCTAATCATGAGTGAAGCACCCATTTTGTGTGCGTGCTGTCACGTTGTACATAAGGTGACGGGTTGTAACACCTGCGCCTAGAGCTAGTGCATCTGTGTGAGTGTAGGTCCCTTTTAGAACAAAAGAGATTGTATTACCTTGCATGCTTCACATCTTTTTAGTGCAATATTCGGTCCGTATTTCTTTCAAATCCGTGCCTCATCCTTAAAATTTCCTATAAAACGAAACCGTGAAAGCAAACTAACAAGTACATCCAACACAGGTGACCCACTATCTATGTTTAGATACCTTATCTCATTATCAGTAGTCGCTAGATCTCACCACTCGTCTTATCAGACGAGATAGCGTAAAGAATGTTATTAAGTCAACTTTGGTACTCCACTTTGATATAGTTAAGTCATTTAAGACTGGCTTATGAAGTTTGTTACGGGATTTTTTTGGTTTCAACTTTATAATTTTGGAAAATTTTGTACCTATCTACAATTATAAGTAGGTACTCCTTTTCAAATAGCAACGAAATTGTAAGGCTATTATGAATTACAGAAACAGATTTGAAACCCTTCCTCTGTCTCAGCTCAGTTATAGAACAGCTTTAGTTACTTACGTCCAAGGATAGATATATCTTTCTGATAAAATAAATTACATTTGTAAATCAGAATTGGCCAGAAAGCTATACAGGGTCCTTCTTAATATGCTGACACTTTTTAAGGGGATGATCAGGAGTGCGATTTATGAATCTCATTCGCTGAATTCATCACTTAAAAATGTCAAAATTACTACGGAGATACGCATCTTTTTGCTGCTGATTTGACTCTCAAAAATCATACTTCAGGAGTAAAATCATACGTCAGATTTTAATTAACAATAAATTTTTAAAACTCTAAAGGGGGTTGTTTAGACCGTCAAACTGAACAACTTTCTCTATGGGACCAACATCGAAATCGCGAAAAAAAAAATTTGATATCCCATACATATTTTAGCTCTAGTCGATTTGTAGAGTATGGAACATCAATATTTTTTTTCGCGATTTCGATATTGGTCCCATAGTGAAAGTTGTTCAGTTTGATGGTCTACACCCACCCTCTTAAAGGTTTATTTGTATTTATGTAACACCTTGTATAGGTTAGTTACTGCGAAAGTCAACACGTAGATTTTCGCTTCATCGAACACTGTTCATCGAGTGTCTGTTAATCGATGGTACGCTACATCTACCATCTTGAAATTGATTGGTTACAGAATCGAAAGATTAAAGCCTCGACAGGTAACAGCGTCTACAGGGTTACAAAGTCGACAGTTATACCTACAGGATGTAACATTAAACGCGATAGATACTTTAGGGGGATATATACTTCTGATTGATTGATTGATGATTCGCGATATATACTTCAGACCATCAAACTAAACAGCGGGTTTTAACAAGGTCTACGCCATCTATTGCCATAAGATGGCACCAAAGTCTATTAAAATTGCGTTATGCAAATAAATAGGTACGTAATTTATCACAAATTCGTCATCATGAACCACTTCCCCGAACAATGAACATAGATTATCTATAAACGATTAAAACAATAATTTCGATAAGACAACAAATCAGTGCAAGCGCAGCCTTTGACGCAATGGCTTCTAAAAAGAATTGTTTGTTTATTTATTTAGTTTATTTAGTGAATAAAGTTAATAGCGGTAGTATCTTGTGTGAAGCTGGATTTTGCAGAGTGAGTATTCAATAGGTATCACACGGCGACACATAAAGCTACAACACGACAAGTGACAATTGGCAATGACAGAGTACATTGCTGTTTACTAATGGCTCTAAACTTGCAGTATTCTAACATTCTCAGCAATGTACTCTGAATTTTCATTGGCCGTGCGACGTTGTACATAAGGTACTACCATAGAATAACGAATATACTATTCTTATGGTATAAGTGGCGACGGGCTCACTCCCCATCACACTGGACAGAGTTTCGGTACTACTGGATAACGTGGATGTTCTGAGGTTTCAGAATATCTGTGACTACCCCCTCTGGGAATATAGTCGTGAGCATATGCCTATGTCTTATGGTACTCCTAATCTATCTACGCGCGGCCAGCTTATTTTGGTTTTGCGTAGCTTGAGTGTCGCCGTTTGTACAATACAGGGTGAAATTGATATCATTAGCATCCTTATGAACTAAGATTCTACACAACAAACTGGATTGCGATTTTTGAATCTCATTCGGTGAGCTTAGCAGTTGAAAATGTCAAATCGTGATCAAATGATACGTATCTTTCTACTGCTGATTTGACTTTTAAAGATCGCACTCCTGAAGTATGATTTTTGAGAGTCAAATCAGCAGTAGAAAGATGCATATCTCCATAATAACTTTGACATTTTCAACTGCTGAGCTCACCGAATGAGTTTCTAAAATCGCACTCTTGAACACCTTTCTAAGAGAGCAAATCAATCGGAACAAAAAAAACAGCCTGTTGCATACATTTGAGTCGAGTATGGAACAGCAGATTTTTTTGTGACTAGGCAGTGGGCGGGCCCCCATTGCTCGCAGAACCGATGGCCGATGGTTTCGAAGAGTTCTAGAGTGGCAACCGCGTACCGGAAAGCGCAGCGTGAGTAGGTCCCCGGCAAGGTGGACCGACGACCTGGTGAAGGCGGCGGGAACCTGTTGGATGAGGGCAGCGCAGGACCGGTCGTTTTGGCGATCCTTGGGGGAGGAGTATGTCCGGCAGTGGACGTCTATCGGCTGATATGATGATGATGATGATGAAGCCCTCTCGTAGCTCCACTATACAGGGTCCTTTTTAATATGCTGACACTTTTTTAAGGGGATGATCAGACTATCAAACTGAACAACTTTCTCTATGGGACCAACATCGAAATCGCGAAAAAAAATTTGCTGTCCCATACATTAGGCTCGAGTAGCTTTGCAGTTTTGTATGGAAGAGCTGATTATTTTTACGCGATTTCGATGTTGGTCCCATAGAGAAAGTTGTTCAGTTTGATGGTCTGATCATCCTCTTAAAAAAGTGTCAGCATATTAAGAAGGACCCTATATAGGAATCTATCGGAATCCACTTGACTAAATAAGATCCAGCATTTAGTTCACGTTTTTCTCGACGTCTAAAAACAAATTAAGTACACATGAATCCGGCGGAAACCGTGTTTTAGAGAATATATTATTATATTTTTGCCACTTTCCATAGACCTTCGGATTCGAAGTAGGCTGTGCGGCAGTCTCACCGAACTGCAGGATCAACAATGCAACACACACCGGCATGTGGTTACCATCACCGACCACCTGCAACTGCTGTGATTATTGTCTGCCTTTCTATGGTAAGGATCTAATCTAGATATTAGAAGTCAGGAAATAGGTAAGTACATAGGTATCTTAGCTGTTGCCTGCGACTCCGTCCTCACATATATTTTTTCTATCTGCGTGCCAAACATCCAAAACCGTCCGTCCAGTATCTAAGGGAAGCGACGTCTGTCGATTCGGACGTAGACGGTCGCTGACGCATCGGTAAAAGATCAAGATGTCAATGAGGATGAACAAGAGATGTTCCAATCCCAAAACTGCATACAGGGACAACATGTTACAGTAGTATCAGGCTTATAAGTCTTACCAATGTACCTGCGCGCGAAATTATACTGACCAATCAGGAATCCCTTGCCAAAGCACCCTTTTCGTTGCTATCCGACTTTGCACCCTATGATTACTAATTGACTTCGGGTTTTGTCGGGGACTCGGGTCTGCTCTGCGCAAACGAAGATTGACGAGTGGAATTATTTTCCTGGTCGTACTGTACACGTTATGTGGGTAGCCACGACATTCGTCAAATTCTTGTTTCGTCAAATTCTTATTTCGTCAAATACTACATTCGTCAAGTCCTTGTTTCGTCAAATTCGCTTTTCGTCATGTCCGCTTGACTTAAGCTTAGTGTAGGGATTAAAGAAGATGAAACGAATCTTTTATAATATCATTCATGAACAAGTCTTCTACCTCAATTCCAGGCAAAGACCAACACTGCAGTGTAGGAGGACCAGGACTTGGCACCACGGTGGGACGATGCGGTGACGGACTGACTTGCTCTACGGAAACGGACGGCCATAACTATTGTAGGAGAAGTAAGTCAAACAAGCTCTCTCTGTCCATACGAGCTAAATAATTGACAAACAAATTGGGTGATATCGGATCCGCGTTGAGGAGAGATAGTCACGGAGAACATGCCATGCAGGTACCTACCAATGATATGAGTTTTTCCAACTTTTATACGTTAAATGGCTCTCAAACGGTGAAGGAAAACATTGTGAGGGTCTCCTCATCTCGTTGCATGCGCTGAAGAACAAATTCTGATGCGTATGTGAAGTCTACCAATCCGCATTGGGCATGAGTGGTTGACCACACACCCTCCTGAGGGTAGGCATGTACCCTGCAGTGGCTATTAGGTTGATGATGATGATAAATATTATAATTTATTCCAGTGACCTCAAAATGTCACAGTGCACAAGACGACTACGATGAGAGGCATAAGAGCGGTCTGACAGGTGCGCTGGAGTCCCGACCCATGTGCGATGGCAAGGCAAAATACGGAGCTTTTGACTGCGTACCCACACAGACGTAAGTATAGCAGTTTGTATGCCACAAGCTTTCAGGATACCTGCCTAGCCTACGCAGAAGATGTTCTGATTAATATGTGAAATCCTTACCTATTGGTGGACTAACGCGTATACCTACTCGATTTGATTTGTAATCTCAATCTCAGAAGATGAAATTCCCGGCCAAATGAACCGAAACTGGGGAAGGATAAGCAACGGGCCTAAGACCACCTAGCTAGAGGGTTAGGATGATGCAGTAGCCTCAGAGATATATGATAATTTATTCAATCATAGTTGAGACGCTGCTGTACAGAAGAATTATTGATTCTGAGACGTGCCTACGTTTGCTCGCAAAGTTTTACCCAACTTAAATCGTTCTAGCCCAACACCTAGAACGATTTAACGTTCGTTCTAGCCCAACACGCATTCGGAGTTAATATAAAGTAATCATAAAAATAATTAGATTTAAACTGTGGCAGAATTAGTTTTGAGAATTCGATTCTCTCATTTTCAATGTTTTACAGATGTTTCTGTCAATCAGAAGAAGGCGAGAGGATATTCGGCGAGGTGTTAAATCTAGGAGCTGTGACTGCGCAAAATATGCAGTGTGGTAAGATTTAGTATTCCACCAAGTACCTCTTGAAGGATCAAACTAAGATGGAGCCAACTCCTGGATCTATTCTCGATACCCATCATCATCATTGAAGTTTTACTCATTTAAGTTAGGCGAGCATCATTCGTTCGTTCATCATTGAGTTCGGAGGCATAAGCAATGGATTTGATGGCTAAAATCATCATCATCTCAGCTGATAGAGTGATAGACGTCCACTACTGGACATAAGACTGTCCCAACGATCGCCACAACGGCCAGTCCTGCGCTGCCCTAATCTAACGGGTTTCCGCCACCTTCACCAGGTCGTCGGTCCACCTTGTGGTGGGCCTACCGACGCTGCGCCACGCCGCCATCACTCGGTCACCAGTTCACCACTAGAGAATTCTCTCCATCGACCATCTGTTCTGCGAGCCATGTGCCTTGCCCATTGCTACTTTAGTTTAGCAATTCTAATAATTTATTTTTTCTTTATTTTTCTTCCAGGATGCTCCCGTCTTTACGAGAAAATAAAGAAGATCATTTCGCCAGGAGTACGGTTTCCAGTCGTCGGCTCCAGATGCACTTCAGACGGGAATTTCAACCGAGTGCAATGTATTGATAGGACATGTTTTTGTGTGAACAGAATCACAGGGGCCATAGAAGAAGGGAAGACTATTAATTTGGATAAGAATAATGTGACTAGATTGCCATGTTGTAAGTTGTAGAAGATAACAATAGTCATAGTCATCGTCCACAGCCCGAATCCACCCACTGGCCTACCTATAGGCCTCCCTTTGGTCTACAAACAAACAAAACAACATCCTCTGTAGGTAGACCTCCCATGAGGTGGATCAAGACTTAGTTATATTGGTGGGGACCCATTGGATGAGGGCAGCGCAGGACCACTCGTTATGGCAATCCATGTCCAGCAGTGGACATCTATCGGCTGATATGATGAAGTTTCTGTCCTGAGCATCTCGCAGAAAATTTATCAATCAATCAATCAAGTCAACCCACATCAACCAACTGCTGAGCGTAGGCCACAACTTTATTGCGCCATTCTTCACGGCCCGGTGCTAATCTGATCTAGAACCCGTCACTCTTACAATATGTTATCAGACCAACGTGCTGGTGGTCTGCCTACTGACTTCCGTCCCTCTCTTGGCCACCACTCTGATACTGCCTTGACCCACCGGCGACTGTCTTCCCGTCTAGCCAAGTGTCCTGCCCATCTCCACTTCAACATTGTGATCCGCTTACCCACCCATGTCTTCGTCCTTCGTTCTTCGTCGAATTTCGACGTTATGTACTCGGTCCACTACTGATATGCTTAGCATGGTACGCTCCATGGCTCTCTGTACTTTTTTTTAAAGTTTTACATTACATTCCTTTCCAGATGACGCCACCCAAGATCATTACCCCCAACTGAGTGTTGGAGAACCTCCTTACAATTACACGACGCCATGCCTGGACAGAATGCAAGAGAAGATAGACCTGATACTGAAGAGTGAGGAGGAAGGGTTCATCATGGATTTCTTCAGCGAAGCCCCTGAATGTATGCCTGATGGAACTTATGGGAGGATTGAGAAGACGAGGAATGGGTCGTGAGTTCTAAATAAATATCTTGTACAAAGGCATTACATCCATAATTTATGTTGTTAGTATCACACCTTATAACTATGTTAGTACAAACACTAGACCGATCTAGGTTCTAGTGCTTAATAAAGCTACCGTCACAGTATCTACTAGATACCATGTTCAGGATGCTGTTGGTGCTGGCGCGAACCCCTCTGCAGCGCGGCGGCACACTGTTTGCGGAGTGTGGTGGAAAACCCATCGACATGAGCGTCCGCGAACATGCCAGACGCACTGCAGAAGCGCTGCAGCCCAGCAGCATCTGAAGGCGTTATTATACCTATAGGGTGCACAGGGCCCTTAGACATCCCTTGGCGATATTCAGCCCACATACTACAGGTGTACAAAGATGTGTGCAGTACGCTCTAACTAAACAGTGTTATTTTTACTTGAGCTGAGCATTGCCTGAACCATAGAAAAATTAAATGTCTAGAATG
Source organism: Agonopterix heracliana (assembly GCA_963693445.1). NCBI lineage: Eukaryota > Metazoa > Arthropoda > Insecta > Lepidoptera > Depressariidae > Agonopterix > Agonopterix heracliana. The sequence goes on from OY856334.1 coordinate 4,701,271, forward strand.
AGCCTCACTGTTTTACCGTATAAAACAAAAGGGGACATGTTGTTGTATAAAACAAAAGGATGGTGTGCGTGAGGCACCATACAAATTATGTACCTATGTGTGCGTGCATATGTATAGGGTTTAGGAGCCAGTACTGTTTCCAATTTTTTTCGACGTTTTCGTATCTTCGACTGTCAATCTTGACATATAACTTTATCAAAGGCCTGAACCTACCTATTTAAAGTACCAGACTATAGCCTAGACTTGTGTTATGATGAGACAACGACATAGAATACATAATTATACAGATACAAACATCCATGACTTTTGTACCTATTGTTTTATAATTTCTAGTAAAATCTGCGTGGACGAGCGTGGGTTGCAGATAGAAGACTACGAGGTTGATCCAAACAGTCCACTATACGACACCATGGATTGCAGTAAGTTTTAAATAAATAAATTATTATAATTATATGTCTTACGATCCGTAATCACGGGCAATTAAGTCCCGGACCTTTGGAAGGCGTGCATGGAGCCGAAGCCAACGCACGCACAAAGTGCGACATGGGGCACATCCCATTGAGCGGCTAGAGGTTGTCGAGAGGTGCGGCACCGGTTTCACCATCGCGGGGTTTACCCCTGTGAGCGGGTTTCGCCGTTATTACGCCATTACGTGCAATACACTTCCAACCTGGAGCATAGGTTCTCTGCTCTTGCGATTCCACTCTGGACGGCCAATGAAGGCAAGCCAGAGGTAGGGGGGTGTGTTACTGTCTGTGTGGGTGTGTGTGTGTGAGCGCATGTCTGTAGGTCCCCCTGGATAGGGGTCCGCGGTGTCGCCACTCACCCTCAGCTCGCCACAAGCTGCCCCCGCGGGGTTATTAGGTATTAGGTAACTAGTTCGTTTAACTAAGTACTAATACCTAATACCTATCTAATTATTTAATAGGCAATTGCATTGTGAATGGTGTGATGCTTCATGGCATTTTATTAACAAAATCAAGACAACGCCACAAACAATCAAGACCGAACCGGGGTTCGAATCCACGACCTCTTTATAATTTATTCCACATTTTCATGAGTGAATTTACTGTCAGCGCCATCTATTAGCGAATAGCAAGTGTCTGGTCTGGATTTACCTTTGTTTTTGCTATTCGACGCTAGATGGGGTTACTCGTAAACTTTAAAAGAGAAATCAAAAGCTGCACTGAATCTATTCAACCAAGCCCAACATTGCCAAGAGTCACTCTTGGCAATATCGGGCTTGGTTGTTTAGGGAGCGAAATATGGATACCTTATTCTGATTATTATCGATAGGAATAGCAGGTACCTACCCAAGAACATTATAAATATGCTATTATACAAGATTTTTGCAGCTAAGGCCGAGATTCAGAGACGATTTGTAAGTCATAGTTCGAACTCCCGTCCCGTATGTCAAAATCCATACATTTCGACCCTACTTAGCTCGAGCTAAGACAAAAAAATCGTCTCTGAATCTCGGCCTAATAGCTAATGGGAGTGGAAGTTCCTTTATGGTGCCCATTCACTGCAAACGCAGTTTCATACATTTTGCTCAAGGTCGTCAGACGCTATGCCAGCATAGGTAGCATGGCACCGTGATATAAGCGCTATCACACCTTCGATCTCTTTCTATTTGCGCGCGAACGAACGAGATAAAAGACGTGATACAGCTGCCATGCTACCTATGTGCGACTGCGACACTATTCACGATCCGATATTACCATCGGACTGCAAAGTAGACTGCAGTGAATGGACCCCTTTAGATAGCCGCTGGGACCGATTACGGTCATGATCATAAAGTTATTATACCTTACAGCAGTGCTAGCATGATTAGTCGCATGACGCGCGCCTGCGGGTTTGAAATCTATACCCGCGCCTGTCATTTATCTCGCGATGCTGAGCATGATTTGACAGCTCGTCAGCCACTCTACCAAGACAAAGCAAAGTCGCAGCCCGGGTTCGCTGGGTTACCATACGGTTAAATCGATCAATTTGAATAGGGTATCGCCGAATCGGTGATTAGAGCTGCCCCAAAATCATTCGTTCTTTTACCTATTTCGTTACGTAAACGTAGAGCCACAAACTCTACCCAACGGTGATCATGCTCGCATTTGTAGACTAGAGTCTACGAATGACAGTTGAGAGCTCGCATCATCGTAAGTCGCGGGCATCATGTTAGCTACTGTAGAGACAGAGGCGAAGACGCGCTGAAATAGAGATATGGTATAGAGAGACTCGAAGTCGCAGGGTATCATGCTAGCACTGCAGGAATAGAAGTGACATGAGTTGTCAAATGACACAGTTTTTGGATGTTTTTTGGAGACTATTCGCAGGCAAAAATTGTCTATAATTCTGAGTCTAACGTAAAATCGTGGATAAATTAATGAAGTAGTGTCAGTATATTTCACAAAATTATCTACGATTTCACTTTAGATTCCCAATTATTCACTAAAACCGAATTATAAAAATTGATTGGAGACTAAAAACGGTTCTATTGATTCGCATCACGTATCTCTTTCTATTATACCCCCTTACCGCATGGACTTTTATAACTAAGCGGGAAAAAAAAATGTTGTATTTCTGAGTTTAAGGAACCTATAAAAAATATTTAAAAAAATTTAGCAGTCTTCTGGAATTTTTTATTTATTTGAGATCAAACTGAGTTTATTCTTTTTCTATCAAGGCTGCCGAAATTTCACCGTTACTAACGTCAAAAGTAAACATCTAGTCTATGGTTTTTAATGTTGCTACTACTCAAACTTGAAAATAATTTAAATTTTTGTCAAAAAACTTTGGTGTGCCAATATGGGTCGCAATGCGGTAAGGGGATACAGTGGTGCCGCTAGGTACATCTCGCTCTCTCAGCTGTATGTTCCTCTATTCCTACCTCTATATCGGTCGTGTATCGTGCGTACGGTCATGATAGTGATGATGATTTTACCTATGTTAATTTGTTGGTAAATTATTTTCCCAGAATGCGCCCAAACATCTTTTCTCATGTCTTCATCAAGCGAGCGCCCAGTTTGCTGCAAGAACGGCAACTTCAGAATGATCCAATGTCGTCGCGGTACTTGCCGCTGCGTGGACAGCGATGGGCGACAAGTCGAGAGGGAATCTACCGATGTGACTACTTTGTCTTGTTATTCTGAAGATTGGATAAATTGTTAAAAAAATTTTCAAGTTTTTTGCTCAAACCGTTGTGTATCCAAAGCCATTTAATATTTTTCTAATATGGTAACATTTGTGTGAAATTTGTGTTATGGTATCCCCCGAAATAGGGATGTAACGATGTAACCTTAGTTAGGTTCCTACATAAGTAAACGAAATAACGTTATTGTGTATTAAATAAAGTGGTTTATAAAGCGGTTACTGTTATTTTTATTTTTTTATGTTTCGCTCCAATCTTTATACGAAGTTTTAACAAAAATTTCGTTGTTCCTTATATCTCGATAAATAGGATTAACGATAGATGGCAATGGATATGAAAAAGTACACACGGCGACACATCAAGCTACGCAAAACCAAACAAATTAGTGGTAGAGTAATGTATAACGCCTCGCAGTCAGCTTATGTTTGTTTTGCGTAGCTTTATGTGTCGCTGTCGCCGTGTGTACACGGCCTTACTGCTAATAAAATTCCATATTTTTATGAAATGTTCTTTTGTTATCGACTCTGGAGAAACCATTTTCAGGTATTACATAAAATCTGTGTTAGTATAATAACTTCAGAATTAAGTACCAATTAAAATGTGACTTTGTATGTTTAATAAATGTATTGTATTAAACGAAGCAAAACAGAAGCTTGTGTACACACGGCGCCAGATCAACCTACCCATAGTTGAACTCTATGTTCATGGACATAAGGTCCAACGAGTAGGTTGATCTGTCGCCGTGCGTACATGGCATACATGTAGAATCAATAAATTCGAGAAGTTTGTATTAACTTAGTCATAGTCATAGTCATAATAGTTTATTGCTTCTTGTGGTTACATAAGGTGGACAAATAGAGTATGTTTCATAATAACATTTGAAAAACACTCGAGGTATACGAAAGAGAAAAAGCATACGAAGACATGTATGCCAGAGTGAGATATAATAAGTTCACACCGATTTTTACACGTTTTGAAACGGACTCTAAGGCAGTCTAACTAAGGTACTGTTCTTCACTTCAGTCAATAAAACGTTACCCAACTATACGTAGAAACACAAAACATTTTAAGAGCGGCTAGAAATGCAAAGCAGCGCTTTTGCTTCGGAGACAGCGTCGCCACTTGTCTTCCCGCTCACGCTGCTACAATTACTCATGCCCTCTCTCGCACCACGCAGTGCACCTTACGGTGTTATGCAAATCATTGCATAGCACGGTGGTGACACGTTCCACGCCTACTTTGCACTTCTAATCCCTCTTATAATGTTCTGTCTTTAGAAACTATTAAATCTGTTACGTTATCACTTATTAAAGACAACACTATTCCATTGCCCCAACTGTCATTTTTCAGAAAAAAAAAGTCACTTCTGTCATGTCAATTTGTCTTGTCAACGTCGTCGAAAGAATGTTTTTTTGTCGAATTCGAGTTTTATTTGTTTCTCAAAAGTTTATGAAGTAGAAAATCGGCGATTTATACTAAATAACGTACGCTGATATGTGATTATACGCTTTAATTCTCATCTGAATAGTTTAGATACTCATATATTCGTACGCGTCAGTCGGCGCTTTAGGTTATAAAATCGTCAAAATCGTCATCAATTTCTATTTCATCGTATGCCAAACTTATTTTTAGATCGCGAAATCGAATTAACGGAGCGGTTATAAGTGTTTCAAGTGTTCTAAACAAGTTTTGTTCGAGTACTTCCATACAAAATGGGGCTGATAATTTCGAGATTTCGGGTGAGTATTTTTGGTAATATTTTAGCTTGTAGGCTGTTGTTTTGCGCCGAAGCCAAGACTATTTTGATAGTGTAATATTTTGGCCGCAATTCAATTGTGTGGCCGTGATCTAGTAATTAACTTATAGATAATATCTTGTAGGTTACTAAATGTATTATTGATGCAGGTCATAGCTTAAAAACGTCTCCAATGAGCTGGAAATTTGACCGATTATTTCAAACGAACTGTCAAAACTATGTCTGGAAGCTATAAAGATTTATTAAACCCATAGATTTAGCATATACTACGTTAGATCGGCTACAGATTATCCAAGGCGACACCAACAAAATCCTGAAATTTTGAAAATTAAAGGGATTTGTTCCGAAGACAACTGACCCTAGGGCCATACAGGCTCTTAGCGTGTTCGTGACATAGTCTATCTATCTCGCTCTAACATATGTTAATGCTATGCCCTTTCTCTTTCGCATTTCCGATCTAACATAGTATATACTAAATCTATGATTAAACAGTAAACTGATCACTGCTATCATAATTAAAACAGTTAGAAATTACATACATACATACTCACGACTGTAATCCCTTTCGGGGTGGTCAGGAACATTGCTACAACTACCAACGTTCTGTTTCATCATCATCAGCCTATCATCGTCCACTGCTGAACATAGGCCTCTCCCAAGGCGCGCCACAAAACTATGTCCTCTGCCTTCCTCATCCAGTCGCTCCCCGCTACTTTTTTTAGGTCGTCTGTCAAGCGGGCAGAAGGGCGTCCCAGACTACGCCTACCAGTTCGCGGTCTCCACGTTCTGTTTAAGAATGTAATTTAAGAAAAAAGATAATGCCAACCCTGGTGGCTAGTCTTTCGCCCACATAAACAATGCATATGAAACCTTTAATCCCTTAGTCGCTTCATACGACACCCATGGGATGAATTGGGGTGGGTTGGGAATGGGGGTGGTACTTAGTTAGAAATTCCCTTATAATATTCTATCTTCATTATCATCTTTAAGAGGTTGAATTTCAAAAACTCCTTAGCACGCACCTAGAAGCCAAGATAAAAATACCTACATTCCAAATTTCAAGTTTGTAGTCTTTGTAGAAATTTAGACAATTAGTACAAATGATTTTGGTAGTCAATATTTAAAATAAAATGCACATGATTACTTGATCTTGTAACGTGGCAGAGGAGAAATGCTACCGCAAGGCTGGTGCCTAGGTATATGGTTCTATTCTATATTTTAAAAAATGGCTGCCATCTTGGGTATGTTATGATTTTGCCAATGTCTAGTTTTTGTAGCAAGAGTGCTTGACGTTGTACGGTAACTTATGTATTCTGGTGACTTCAAGGATTGTTTTTCGAAAAGAACACTATCTTGAGCCACCACTAGAGCTTCGTTGTAGGCCGGGGAGGGGGCAACCAACAATCGACTCGCGATGCGACTACCCTATAGCAGACCTACAACGCGACTCTATATGGTTCAAAGTTCATCCTCATGAATAAACGTGGGCATTTTAATGATCAATCAATAAAAATAGCCCAAATCAACCAACTGCTGGGCATAAGCCGTTATTTGTGTTATTTCTCATTGTCCTGTACTGATCTGATCTAATGAAAGCCCGTCACTGTCACAGTGTCATTAGACCAATGATGTAATGGATGGATACAGTCACTTTGCAATTCTGTTACTGGGCAGTCGCCTGCTCTTCAGCTTGCACGAGACTACCACTTTGTGGTGGCTCAAGTGTTTGTTTTTGTACATAAAACAGTCCTTGAGGTCAGTTATTTAGTACCGAACTAGACGACTGCGGCGGACTTCGTACCGCCTTAGAATCTTCCCGACATACACTTGGCCGTTTTTAGCCTATGTTCATCACGGATAATGTTGCATTCTAATGGTGAAAGAATTATTCAGAGATTGACAATATCATCAACACTAAGGCGGCACGCCTTTTATGGTTTGTACATAAAAGACGTGGGGCGGTGGTGGATAGTCAATGTAACACAATTATAAACCTTAGAGTACATAGCATAGCGTCGTTTGGAGAATTATGCCCGCGCCTCCAGGCGACGTCACCTTTACGGCAAAAAATGATGCTATGCCTCGTACTATAAGGTTTATATTGTGTTACTTAGATTATCCGTCACCGCCACATGTCTCTTCTGTATAAACCTTGGCTTAGATAGAGAATTTATGTATGATTTGTAACACCACTGGCTTTTCGGTGAAGGAAAACATCATGAGTAAAACCTGTATGCTTCAATTTCGAGGCATGTATTGTACCCACTGTCCATTATAAGTGGCGACGGGCTCACCCCCCGTCACACTGGACAGAGTTTCGGTACTACTGGTGAAACGCGGATGTTCTGAGGTTTCAGAAGATCTCTGACTACCCCCTCGGGAAATATAGTCGTGAGCATATGCTTATATGCTTATGCTAGATAGAGAAAATTTTAAGATTAGTATTAGTCGATGGAATTCTTTGTTTTTATTTACTGTTACTCATTGATTTAGCATTTTAAATGTCTTTGTTTTGAAATATTATCAGTAGATTTTTTATCACCACGTTTCTTTAATCAATCATAATTGTTGGACATATTTCATAATATCATTTATTGTATTCAAGTTCAATGTAACTTCCGATAGCTCAGTTAGCATAGCACCTGCCTGCTGAGCTGAGTGTTGTGGGTTTGAATCATGTTAGAGGCAAATGTTTGTTAGCAGCATTTACTTTTAGAATATACAGGGTCCTTCTTAATATGCTGACTCTTTTTTAAGGGGATGATCAGACCATCAAACTGAACAACTTTCTCTATGGGACCAACACCAAAATCGCGAAAAAAAAACAGCTGTCCCATAATGTTGGTTCAAGTAGGTTTGCAGTTTCATATGGAACAACTAATTTTTTTTCGTGATTTCGATGTTGGTGCCATAGAGAAAGTTGTTCAGTTTGACGGTCTGATCATCCCCTTAAAAAGTGTCAGCATATTATTAAGAAGGACCCTGTACAAATATAGGATTTCAGGATTATACAGGCTTTGAAATCACATCAAAATCGCGAAAATAAATCTGCTATCCCTAAGCTGAGCATAGGCCTAGGGAAGGTGGTTGGGCGTTAGTCGACCACGTCACACGCATCGGAATTTCTTTTTCAGCTTAAGCAGGTTTCCCAGTAGCCCGATTAAATAACAGAAATATTCCTTGACTTTAATTGAATTTAAATAGTACTACAAAAGTCAAGGATGCATTTCACAACTTGCTGAAGATGCTATTGTAAATAATTCATTCTGATGCGTTCAATAATATCCATTGTTCCCAAGTAAATAAAGGACAACTATTGTACATATACATTCATAGATATGAATGTGTGTTATAGTTGTTTGTGATATTAATTATGATGCTACTATGAAACAATTTCTGTACATAATTATAATATAATTGTATAGAAGAATAGCTTATTAGTTTTACTTTTGTACAATGAACTTGTAATTCAAGCAATAAATGATTTGATTAATTGATTTATGATAAAAGGGCCCATTATTTCGGACTGTCACTTTTATTCTTGTTGACGTAGTAAAAGCTAGCAAGAGATTTGATGGAGGATTAACTTTAATGAGCGTTTCTGCAACTGAGTGCAAGAGTCTACCCATTAAACTGAACAACTTTTACTATGGAAGCAAACAAATCTGAGCAAAAAAAATCTGCTGTTCCATACTAAACTGCAATGCCTACTCGACTCAAATGTATGCAATGCCAGATTTTCTTTTGCTCCAATCCGTTTGTTCCCATAGTATTGGTATTGGTTGAGCGGGCTCATTTTCCGCAACTCGACGATTTAGGCGCCTATTTTGCGTTTGGCGTTTGGTGGGAATGACTACTCCTGCCACCCCAGCTTCTCCAGGAAGCCCACCAGCTTCCTGCCAAATACTTCTGGTGATCCGAGGTGTTGTGCCTGATAGTGTGCTAGCCCGTTGTACTAACAGCATCATCTGTTTCTTCAACCTCCATGCAACCCTGCACAGAAAGTTTTTTTGTCATTGACAGGTTTGCTCCCATAGTAAAAGTAGTTCAGTTTGATGGGTAGAGTATTTGGTATGAAGTTTAATGATGTTTTTTTTACAACCTGTATAGGGTCTTTAATATACAGACACTTTTTTAAGGGAATGATCAGACCATCAAACTGAACAACTTTCTCTATGGCACCAACATCGAAATCGCGAAAATAACATATTCTAGCCAAATGTATGGGACAGCTAATAATTTTTTCTCGGTTTCGAAGTTAGTCCCATAGAGAAAGTAGTTCAGTTCTACGGTCTTATCATCCCCTTAAAAGAGTGTCAGCACATTAAGAAGACCTGTACAGCTTGGCCAACAAGAGTAGAAATTTAATGAGGGCGCTGACTCCACGCAAGAACGTCAAAATCACGCGTAACCTGGCAACACCACCATACTCAAATTTTAGTTCCACCTGTCACCACGTTCATGACTTTATGGCCAAACTATATGTATAGAAGATAGATAGAAAGTAGAAAATTTAAATGGTCCAATACTACGTCATTCACACCTATAGACATCAGTTCTATTCTAATGTACAGAGTCTAGAATGTCTTGAAATTTAACACTGAAGGTTATTTTTAAACACTTTCCTTGCAGTAAATTAATAGTCAAATTCGTAAAAAAATTACTGTCACTTTCAGAGCTCATACTCAATGGAATTTGAACCTTAACACAACTCTATAAGGCCATAAACTTAATGAATCAACATTTCACGCTCTAATTCCCTTAGACTTGAGACTTTCAAATTTGAACAAAAAATATTTTTATGAATTACTTCTTTTTGTTAGTTTTTTCTTAGACATTGGTTGATGACACTTTCGTCACGTCTTCATGGTCTTCTCGCTATTTGAATTTCTCTTCTCACCAAAAAAGTAATTCATAGTAACCACAGAACATTATAAGAGGGGTTTTGGTTTTTTATGCAAAGTCGCGCTTTTGGTTCGGAGACGGCTGTCGCCACTTGTCTTTCCCGCTCACGCTGCTACAATTGCTCATGCCCTCTCGCTCGCACCACGCCGCGCGCCTTATGGTGTTATGCAAATCATTGCATAACCTGTGGCGACACGGTCCACGCCTACTTTGCACTTCTAACCCCTCTTATAATGTTCTGTGATAGTAACTAATAATAAACTCATTGGCGTAGTGTAGCTTCGGTGATCGTTCAGGTCCGATCAGTCTTTGGATGGGTGACCGTTTAGTGGTATTTTATCTCGAGCGTCTCCGTTCTTCGGAAGGCACGTTAAGCTGTTGGTCCCGGATATTTCCTTCAGATGGCGGTGTAACTATTAAGCCACGTCAGAGGCCTATCGGCGGATGGAAAATTCTCAGACAGCAAGTTGACTACTAACTTGCCTCCAACAATCCGCGCTGGGCCCGCGTGGTACAGCATGGCCCACTCCCTCTCACCATTATTCATGAGAGGAGGCCTTTGCCCTGCAGTGGGATCCCACAGGCTATAACTTAACTAACTTAACTTAATAATAAACAATGAGAGCATCGGTCCATAAGAGCGTAGGTGACGCATTATTACAGAGAGCTGAGGAAACCTAATCTTGAGGTCCAGGTTGGCATCCGCAGGGACTATATGCCATTGCCGTGTATTGCATGGAATCCCCCACACGCACCACATGGCATACCAATGATTTTTAAGTAAAACGCAGCAGCGGCAACGCACAGGCGCCTTGCCGCTGCTGTGCTGCATCGTGTGGCTTGGCCCTAAAGCACACCACCGGTACACCCTTAGAAAGGTCTCACAATGCTTGACTAGTACTGCTACAGGCACAAGACGTCTATATCTGCTTCTTCCTCGGCTCGCCTAAAGTGTCCCCGGAAAGTGCGGGTTGAGGTGCGTTATATGTCAGAAGTCAGAGAGAGGCATGGAGTGGCCGTTATGTATTTAGAACTATGCAGGGTCCAACTTAATATGCTGACAGTTGTTTAAGATATAAGTTACACGCTGAGTCTCGCGTCAGTCTGATAGAAGGGAAACTGATAGGCTGAAGGACCATATTAGCACGCTCAGACTTGCGTCAGTTTCCCTTCAAAACAAATATACGAGACCAGACTGATGGACGAGACTGAGCGTGTAACCTTACACTACTAGTATGAGCAGACCATGAAACTGATCCACTTTTTCTATGGTACCTACACCGAAATCGCATACATTTAAGTCGAGTAGGCATTGCAGTTTAGTATGGAACAGCAGATTTTTTTCTTGCTCCGATTGGTTTGTTCCCATACTAAAAGTTCAGTTTGATGGGTAGACTCTTAGTTTATAAAAGGATGCTAATGATATCAATTTCACCCTGTAGAGAAAGTAGTTCAGTTTTATGGTGTGATTACCTTAAAAACAGTCAAGCATATTAAGTTGGACCCTGTATGTATACTATTATCACTGACATATACACTAGCGATAGACAAGCTCGTTCAAACAAACATGTCACACAAAACAACACAAAATGACACATTGCGGTCTGTCATTGCCATAGTGACGAAGTGAACTCGGGAACATCAATGCGGTGCGGGCACCGCATTCAAGTGGAACATGTTGCTTCTATGAAAGGGCCTGTCTATCGCTAGAGTGTAAGTCTATGACTATTATCTATTTTGTGCCTAATTCCAACCTCTTTTCCAGCGCAAGAAAGCGACATCAGAGCTCCTCGAACACCTCGAAACCAACATCAAAAGCATAGAAAGAGAGGGACAATCGAAAGAGCAGGCGCACAAGCGCATCATAGGCTACATGATGGCGTACTCTGTCGGCTTCTATGTGCTGTTCGCAGTGCTGTACTATTACATGTATGCTGGCAGGAGTCAGCATTGGGTACACTCGCTATTGTACGCCTCGCCGTTGCTTGTATTGCCTATACTGTGAGTATTCTTTAGACTTTGTCTACGTGGAATTTTTATGTCTAACTTTGACTACTTATTTGTGGACTAGTTACGCGTGTAATTCTACTAACAAACATTTCTGCCACTTTATGCGGTGGGCGAGGTAACATGAAATCCGCCACTTTCGATTTTATTCCCCATAACTTTAGATTCTAATTGTCAATGTCAAAAATCATGAAAAATAGTCTCGTGTGAACCCCAAACGTTCTTAGTTCGAAGTTATTGTTTCGCAATTATAGGCCGTCTCGTTTAGTGATGATAAGGTATAAAATTGAATGTGACCTATGTGTCCAATCGCACATGATCAATTGTTCTTATACCTTGGCAGAGGGGAAATGCTACCGCAAGGCTAGTCCTTATAATAAATAGTCAAAGATGTATAATTATGTCCTTCTTCCACCAAGACGGCCGGAGGTGCGATATTTGAATGTCACCGGTGAGTTTTAACAGATTGTAAATCTCATACACAAGTCTTCTCATACCCATGAGTTCAATACGAGTGCCCTTTCCCACTCGTATTGAACTCGTGAGAATTTAGTCACCGGTAAGATTAAAAAATGCGAACTTTGGGAAATTGGTGAATATCGGCCATTTTACTCAGCCTGTGATATTAAAAAATCGCACTCCTGGACAAAGATGGTCATAGAATGGGATCCACAAGATATTTGAGACGTCGAGGAAGACCAAAGAGAAGATGATTTGATTGATGAGTTGTTTTTACGCTATGGTAAATACTGTAATCGAGTGGTGACTGCGTACCGGAAAGCGCAGCGTCCGCTTCCCACAAGGTGGACGCATCGACCTGGTGAAGGCATCGGGTATGAGGGCTCATCGTTGGATGAGGGCAGCGCAGGACTGGTCGATATGGCGATCCTTGGGGGAGGCCTATGTCCAGCAGCGGACGTCCATCGGCTGAGATGATGATCATGATGAATAAATAAATAAAAAACTTGGACATTGTCACACAAATTATCTAGTCACATTTAAAGTTCCAGAATCTAGCCTGGACTTGTATTATGATAACAAATATCTATGATTCGTGCACAAATATTCATATTCATCATACAAATATTTGTCCCTTACGGGATTCGAACCCGCGACCCTCGGCACAGCAGGCAGGTTCACTACAGACTGTGCTGTCGGGCCGCCGAATACTTTACCTACTGTATTTATTTATTTTATCTTGCTAATATAATTTTTTTTTTTTTTTTTTTTATTTAAAAATGGGTTTGCTCTTGACCTCAATCCTGTCCTGAGGACAAAGATGGGGTCGAAGATGTAGCGAGCTTACCCAGAAGAAGCCTATTCACTCTTACTTTGAAGTAATTCGGGTTGTAAGTGCTCGGAAATACTGACGCAGGCAGGGCATTCCACTCCTTGGCTGTGCGCATTATAAAAGAATCAGAAAGGCGCTTAGTGCGGATACGTAGGATATCAACCAAGAAGGGGTGGTATCCCGCGGTGCGTCTGGAAGTCCGAAAGTAGAAAGGGGAAGGTGGGATGAGCTCATGCAGCTCTTCCCACCTAATAATAATATATATGTACTAATATAAATGTTTGTTTTCAGCGTAATATTCCTCCGCTCCGGCATATCTTGGTATTACAACCGGACTCTATGTAAGAACAGATTAAAACTCAACAAGATGAAAGAGGAAAAAAAGAAAATTCTAGAAGAGGTCATGAACACTGAAACTTATAAGGTAAGGGTAAATTTCCATTGACAGAGCAACGGCCTTTATTTGCAATTAGAGTTTACTCGCGATTTCAGCCGCACAAATTACATACCAGATTTTAGGACAAATCACAAGGTTCCATACAAAAAAACTTTTATCGATATCGGTTCAGTAGTTTTCGCGTAATGCTCGAACAAATAGACAGACAGACAAAATCCAAAGATTGGAGATTTGGAATCAGGGACACCCAAAGAGATTATACCTAAAGGCATAGAGGGAGCCATACCAATAGGCATACCATACCATTGCAAGGCAGTACACTTTTTTTGTCGGTTGTGTTTGTATGTTTTGTGTCAAATGGACGGTAAGACAAAAGGCACAAAAAGTTACTACTTTACACAACTTTACGCATACTAGCACGTCAAAAAAAGTGGACAGGCGCATAAACAAAATATCTATAGTTCCATCTCTTTCTATTTAAAGGTGCGTCATAAGACAAAAGAGACTAACTACAATCGTAAATTGATACGGACTCTATGCTTTCGAATAAAGAGATACTTCCTCTGAGGGGAAACCTAAAAACCATATCGTAACTTTTTTTTTAATACTTTCAATGTACAGACATACTTCTGTTACAGTTTTTTTGTAGATAAGATAAGATAAGCTAAGACTCTTCTTAGGTTAAAAGGATGTCAATGATTTTGATTTCACTATCTCTGTAGAGATACAAACATAACTTGGGTAAAAATATTCAAATAAATATTTTCATCATACTAATATTTGCCCCTATTATAAGAGCGTCGGTTTGGCGCGTTGCGGAAAGGTATGGACACTCAAACACAAGGGTTCCGGTTCGAATCCGCACGAACGACATGCCATGTACATGTGACATGACATGTACGTCGTACGTATACTGACTGCTCTCAAACGGTGAAGGAAAACATCGTGAGGAAACCTGCATATGCAGAAGAAGAAATTCCGATGCGTATGTGAAGTCTACCAATCCGCAATCGACACACGCGGTGGACTTGCGAGCGCCCATACTTCCTCCCTGAGGGTATCCCTGTGCCCTGCAGTGGGACGTATACAGGGTGAAATTGATATCATTAGCATCCTTTTAAACTAAGAGTCCCCATCAGACTGAACAACTTTTACTTTGGGAGCAAACTGATAAGAGCAACAAAAAACAGCTGTTCCTTACAAAACAGCAGTGCCTACTCGACTCAAATGTATGCAACAGCTGATTTTGTTTTGCTCCCCTAAGTAAAAGTTGTTCAATTTGATGGGTACTCTTAGTTTAAAAGGATGCTAATGATATCAATTTCACCCTGTATAGGCTGATGATGGTGAATAAAAAACTAATAAGGACCTTCCCTTGCAGGTAGCGAAAGAGATACTAGACAAATACGGGGAGGACAATAAATCGTTGAAGACGTTCGTGCCGTCGCAGAATGTGCCCGGTAAACCTAGCACGCCCCCAGGTAGTTCCCTTGTACATAGCTTGTATGTCGCTGTCAAGAGTTTGTTCCGCAGGCCTGCCTCTGAGCACCATGTCGCGTAAATTTGATAAATATTCGCCTTTATACAGCGAAAACGTTCAAAGGGCGCGTCCATAAATCACGTTCGTATTTGGTGGAATTTTGGTGACATCTTGATACTTGTTGATAAGCCAATCAACCAATAAGCTAACATACTTATTGTAATAGAGGTTGAATAAACGTCTTTTATAGGGTGTAAAATTGAATTACGTTGAACGCCGTCGGGTTACAATAACAATAGATCTTCAATATTTTGTCGGACATTTGGCAGTCAAAGACTTAATTGGGACTCCAGACCATCAAACTGATCAACTTTCACTATGAGACCAATATTGAAATCGCGAAAAACAAATCTGATGTTTCATAGAAAATGTTGACAGGTGACCCAAATGAATGGAATAGCTGATTTTTTTTCGCGATTTCGATATTGGCTCGCTAGTGAAAGTTGTTCAGTTTGATGATCTGTAGCACCCCGTAAAGTATGTAACGCATTTAAGTTTACACCCTGTATAGAACTTAAAACGTAAAAATCAGGGGAGAAATATCAATTTCACAATTCTTGCGTCCATGGAGTGCTAAGGGTGTCTTGCACCGTAGTATACCTTAGTAGGTACAACGGAATGAGAAATATATTAGCCCTTCCCCTCCAATGGATCTACACAATCAAGTTCGTCCCGGTCGCGCCATTCTGCCTCAAAATCGTTTATTAACACGTTAAACTGTCACGTGACATTTCTTCAGACTCTCTACGTGGCCCATATTGACTTGACAACAACCCCGTAATTAAGGTCACGTGTTTTATGGACGCCCCAAACATGTAAGCCGACACCATCCAAAGTATAGTTTTCAGAAAACTAATGTTTCTGAATTAAAAGTATGATATTAGTGATATATGGCCTATATATGGTACAATGACATAATAGCTATGTCGTCCTATTGCTCTTTGTAGGGTCTATTCGTTACAAATAGAAAAAAAGTGAATTTCTGATGTTTATCAGAATGGTCTCATTTCATGCCCTAAACATCACTAATATTTAAAATGTTATGGTCAGCATAACAATATCTGAGCTCAAAGCCCAAACTCGGATCTGTGATAAAAACGACTCTATTAAAACATACGTAAAAACTGTAAAAGTATCTGATACAAAAGCTTGTATCTACGTAAATTAATTTACTAAGCTCCCGTAGACCTTCCTTAGATTAATTAATTTTACTAATAATATTAGTTAGAGCTCTTTAGTCGACTCGGCCGTCCTTTGGCCCGAGTTGACCAAATAAAATTTTTGAATACTTCTACTGGGCCTGTGTAGAAATTTATACTAAACACACGCGGACTACAGTGTACTATAGTAAAAAAAACATAAGGTTAAAACTTTGACTATTTATTATAAGGACTAGCCTTACGGTAGCATTTCCCCTCTGCCACGTTATAAGAACAATTGATCATGTGCATTTACATTCAATTTTATACCTTATCACTAAACGAGACAGCCTATAATTGCGAAACAATAAATTCGAACTTAGAACATTTGGGGTTCACACGAGACTACTTACATGATTTTTAACATTCAAAATTAGAATTGAAAGTAATGGGGAATAAAATCCAAAATTGCGGATTTCATGTTACCTCGCTCCCCGCAAAGAGTGGCAGAAATGTTTGTTAGTAGAATTACATGCGTAACTAGTCCTCATTATGGTAGTCAAAGGGTTAAACACATTTTTAACCCTCTATTACTATTGTATTAATTACTTTACGTAACTTGTTTGAAATTGCTTCAAATTGGAATATTACAATGGAAATGGATCAACAAATTTATGAAAAAAGTGCAATACATGCAATAAATTTTATGCTAAATAACACGAGTAGACTCGACACTGAAAAATAATAAAATAAAATATAATTCGTCAACTCGCCCACCGCACTTTGTCCCGATGAGGCCGAATCGACTAAAGAGCCTATTTAGCTATTTATACTCAAACGAATCTCAAGAGATTGTATTTAATCGCATTTATTGTTCTCATTTTTATTTTAACATTATTTTAGACTTGTCTAAGTATATTATAAAATATACAATTGCGTATACAGGGTCCTTCCTAATATGCTGACACTTTTTTAAGAGAATGATCAGACCGTCAAACTGAACAACTTTCTCTACGGCACCAACATCTAAATCCCGAAAAAAAAATCTGCTGTCCAATACAAAACTGCAAACCTACTCGAGTCAAATGTACGGGACAGCCGATTTTTTTTTCGCAATTTCAATGTTGGTCCCATAGAGAAAGTTGTTCAGTTTGATGGTCTGATCATCTCCTTAAAAAAGTGTCAGCATATTAAGTTGGACCCTATAAATTAGGGCTAAACATCCTGTATTATTTATCAATAGTTTAAAGTAATTTAATGTTGTCTCTTTTTAGTGTAATTTTTACAAAATAAACGATTTATATACAATTTTTAATTGAATTTGACACAATCTATCCCATAAATTTAAAAATATTTAAATTCGCATGGGTAAATAAATGTTATAAATTAAAATACCTCGTCGCGTTTTTCTGTACCTATGTCTGTCTCCTAGACAACTTGTCTAAGGTCTGTCTGCATAGGCTAATCTCAAAAACTACTGTAGGTATTTTGATATAGCTTTCTCTAATAGTAGACAGATTCAAGAGGAAAGTTTGTGTACTCGTGAGAAGCCGGGGCGGGTGGCTAGCTATCAGAGTTGGGCGTTATTTAGATAGTTTCTTATCTAAATAATTATTTCAAATAAAATCATTTCAAATAAATTTATTCGAAGATAAATTCAATCACAAATAGTGCGTTGACAACTTTTTTATTTATTTAAATAAATTATCTAGATGAAGAGAACCGACCTCGTTTGTTATTGAAGTAAGCTTATAATAATAAATGTACAGAAATATAAAAAACCTCGCCATGTTGCGGAAAATCATTGGAACTAATTTTTGTACTTGGAACACTAACATTAAAGATGACAGTCGATTGCAGCGCCCCCAAATCAGGTTTTTTATCTTCCAGCACTCAGCAGCAGTCACACAGCAGTCCGCACAAATTATATACCAGATTTTAAGTCAGATCATAAGCTATCAAACAAAAAAAGTTTCATCAAAATCGATTCAGTAGTTTTTGCGTGATGCGCGAACAAACAAACAAACAATTTTGTCAATAAATGGCGCTGCACGTCATTTAAATCGCGGTATCGAGTGTTATTTGATTTTATATGAAGTAAACCGCTACTTTTTTGATCCTCATGATTTTACGGTTTTATAATAGTTAAGATTAATATCCACATATTAAAAGGTATCAAATTGACATTTATATTAATAAAATCACGAACGTTCTCCCTTTCGGTGCAATCTGAAATTTCTCTACAATTTCTTTTGACCATCCTATGATACCAAGGCTGAAATAGTTCGAAGAATTGCTAAACTAAAGTGGCAATGGGCGGGGCACATTGCTCGCCGAACAGATGGCCGATGGATACGAAGAGTTCTCGAGTGATGACCGCGTACCGGAAAGCGCAGCGTGGGTAGGCAGTTTGACCCCACAAGGTGGACCGACGACCTGGTGAAGGCGGCGGGAACCCGTTGGATGATGGCAGTGCAAGAAAGTCGTTGTGGCGATCCTTGGAGGAGGTCTATGTCCAACAGTGACGTCCATCGGCTGAGATGATGATGAAGATTAAAGTATAAAAATTAGGAAGTGTTAACATGAGTGAAAATATACAAGAAAACAAGGCCACTGCGTATCGTCTGGCTTAGTCGATAAACAAACACCTTTTATAGAATTTAGCATCGGATGAGACTCGATTTCGCAACCTATCTATCTGGGGCTATGCTTTCGTCTTATTAAGCAATCGGTACCTCCTACAATCTTTAATCTCATGCAAAAGGGCCGTGAGCGGAGTTAGTGCTATCTTTTAGGTTCTACTTAATAAATATGAAAAGTTTACTTATTTGTCAAAAACGTTCCTACAGTCTGTAATTGTCGATTTGGACAATAGGTACACAATCATATCATACAATGTCAGTTTTTAGGGCCAGGAGGCCAAGGAGGCCGGGCCAATAGGGCCCGGAGTTTATTGGTAGGCGGTCGCGTAACGGGTACTTTTTGGCTTTCCTCGAGACATAATGGTGTACAATTTTTAAGAAGTAGTTTGATATTCCAAAAACTCACTTGTATCATTTCGTCATTGGCAGAAATGCAGTGCTAGACATAAGCAAATAAGCAAAACGCCATTAAAGTTATAAATGGCTTAAAAAACAGCTGATATTTTTCCTGATTCCGAAGATTGACTCCATATTAGTGAAAGTTGATCTTTAATTAGATTTGAAATAGCCCAACATGGCAGTAACGTGTTCATAAAAACACTACCGTATTATAACAACCGCGACGTCTGATTACAGCGACTCCTGGTCAACTGAGACAGCGTCAGTTGGTCATGCAGACGTCGACCCCCATCTCCAACTCGAATAACATGCAGCTGATGTCAGTTAACACACCTATGTACAACGGACCAAGGCTTAGAGTGAGTATTCATTTTTTTATCTTATTATTTACATTGCTCCAGACTGTCATCATCATCATCAGCGTCCACTGCTGAACATAGGCCTCTCCTAAGGCGCGCTACAAAACTCTGTCCTCGGCCTTCCTTATCCAGTTGCTTCCCGTTACCTCTTTTAGGTGGTCTGTCCAGCGGACATCAGGGCGTCCGTCACAACGCCTGCCTGTTCGTGGTCTCCACTCAAGAACTGTCACCCCATCGGTTGGCAGTTCTTCGGTAGATATGACCAGCCCATTGCCACTTCAGCTTGCTAATTTTCTGCATTTATGAAGCTCTCCAGACTGTAATAATGGGCCAAATAGAGGGCAAAAGAAGCCTTCAGAGTGGATGAAGTGGCGACAGGTTACGAGAACGATCTGCGACTCCTGAATCCCCCTAAAATTATAGGAGGTTTAAAAGACTTATTGTCTCGTTACGATCGGAGTGTGGGGTCACAAAAGGGAAGGTTGAGAAACGACTGCATGTAGCGGAGATGCGAATGTTGAGATGAATTTGTGGTGTAACTAGAATTGGCAGGATTAGGAAAGAGAATGTAACATCTATAACGGAATAATTGCGGTGTAGGTAATATAATATCGTGGTATGGACATATGATCCGGAAAGACGAGTGTCATATTACGAGACAATGCCAATGGCAGTTTTGTTGTTCAAAAATAAATTATATTGTTATATTTACTTGTAAGCCTTCCGGGAGATAACATTTCGATTTCTATGTTATTTACCGAGATTTAAAAAACAATTTCGTTTTTAAAGTCCCATACTTACTTTCCACTCCTCTCCAGACGAAGGGCCTGTTTCACCACTTTTATGTCTCGCTTATGCTCACGACTAAGTTCTAGATCGCCGTAAACCTGTAAATATTAGTTATTGTTTTTAGTAAAAAATTATACAGGGTCCAACTTAATATGCTGACACTTTTTTAAGGGGATGATCAGTCCATCAAACTGAACAACTTTCTCTATGGGACCGACATCGAAATCGCGAAAAAAAAAATCTGTTGCCCCATACATTTGGCTCGAGTAGGTTTGCAGTTTTGTATGGAGGGGCAGATTTTTTTTTCGCGATTTCGATGTTGGTTCCATAGAGAAAGTTGTTCAGTTTAATGGTCTGATCATCCCCTTAAAAAAGTGTCAGCATATTAAGAAGGACCCTATATGTGTTTTCCATTCACAGTCAGACCAACTCCCGAGACCGCTTCTAGACAAGGATCGTTCAGCGCTGGACAAAGTGGTGGACTACTTGCTTAAGGACGGGCCCAATCATCGCATGGCGCTCATTTGCAGCGAGTGTCACTCTCACAACGGTCAGTATACTGCCTCGATAAGGGATGCTTTTATAGAGGGTGCAACCTTAGATGACAGTAAAATGAAGGGAACGCGAACATTTCAGACCTGACAAATAAGTCAAAACAAATGACAGGTATACTTACTTCAAATACGTATCGAGATGACTGACCAAGTGTGCTAATTTTGTGCTTCAAATAAACGCGTTTGGACATATCCATTAATTTTACTTTCATCTAAGGTTCTAAGGGTTCAACAGAAAATGGTACAGATCGCGCAACGAAGGTCGGCGACGACAGCGGCACAGTATAAGACACACACCATGCCCCGGGCACTCCATGCCCCCCCCCCCCCCCCCCCTTCAATGTTTACCTTACGCCCTCAGTGATACGGGTGTTGGCAGACAGGCAGTGCTGTATTTTTCTCTCACGTCACATTTCGGTTGTAGCTATCGAGTTTCTTGCCGTTTCTTCTCCATTGTGGTTTTGCTTGCGAAACGGTAGTAAATGTCAAATCAGGGAGAGAAATCTCTACGAAACCGTGATTTCGTCCATTTTATGTAGGTAAAATCTGTCCGCGCTGCAGTTGTCACTTTCGCACTAGTAGCTCGGGAACAGCGCGACAGCATTGTGCCTATTCTTCAAATTACTTGCAGACCGTCTTTCGTCTAGTATTAAAAATGTAATAGTGTTTCGGCAGGTATGGCGATGGTGGAGGAGTTTGAGTTCGTGTCGTACTCGTGCGCATACTGCGGCAAGCTGAACCCGGCGCGCAAGCAGCGCCCCTCCGCGCCGCCCCTCGCCTCCCCGCGCCCCGCCCTGCTCTCCGGCGCCGCCAGGCAGGCCATCTCCGGTCTGTACTATACTATACTATACTGTACTATTGAAATATGGTGGGTTGCAGGGGTGCAAATGAAAGGCACTTTGTATGGACATCCTTTACTCCATCTTACATCGACCTCTTATGTTATGACTAGTTAACCTAAGCTTCACCAACACGCACTAGGCCCGCGTGGTGGAGTATGGCCCACTACCTCTCACCCTTATTCGTGAGAGGAGGCCTTTGCCCTGCAGTGGGATTCTATAGGCTTTAACTTACTTACCTAAGCTTATATACTATCTTGTACGTGATAGCTGAGCTAGCAAGAGATAACATTAGATTATAATCAAGTTTTAACTATCTTCCGCTATCTCAGCACCTTACGTGAGGATATGTGACTACTATATCACACTATACTATACTCTAATAACTCGATACTCTCTATACTCTTCTCGTCCCAAATAATAATTAATAACACTGACTCAAGAAAGTCTTTGAATTTAAATACCTTTTTATTTTTAGATCCAGAACAATAGTTAATTTTTCCTTTTTTTATTTTTTTGTAGGCGCAGGTGATGATTCTTCCGTAGCAAGTTCAGGGAGCGACAGTGAAGACGATAAAAAGAATTGTGTTTCTAAAATGAGCAGTAAGTGTTCATTTTTTATTTCCCTCTTATCACAAACAAATAAACTATAAGCGTATGAATAGATAATAATAGTACACTATAATGGAACCCTAATTGACTCCTGGTGGACCCCTAATTGACTCCTACTGGACCCCTAATTGACTCCTAGTGGACCCCTAATTGACTTCTGGTGGACCCCGAATTGACTCCTAGTGGACCCCTAATTGACTCCTGGTGGACCCCTAATGGACACCTCATGTACCCCTCACACACAACCAACCCAGCTAATCGTTTTCAGATTAACTTTTGCCAGAGACGCAAGCCCTGACTGACTAGTTGGTTAAACCAACATAACATTGACGTGACCTTGAAAGCGTCGCGAGAGTTTCGCTTGAATAGTGTACTATTTTTATCTATACATGACTAAGAGATAAGTGTACTTTTTGCAACCATCAGCAGCAAGGCTGATTCAGTGTTTATGTGGTGTAGAGCATCTGTGTGATGGGGATGGACCAGGTCTGCCTGCATAACTTCAGTCGGTTTAGGAGTTACAGACGTTTAAAGGTCTGGAAAAAAATTACGATCCACAGCAAGGCTGATCGTATGATATTATTGTAGTATGCACTGTAGCTATGCGAAAAGTACAAAGACTGACATGAACTGCCAGTCGGTTTAGGAGATACAGCCGTTCAAAGGTCAGACCTTTGAACAACAGTAACTCCGAAACCGACTGATGAACCATGTCAGTTTTTGTACTGTTCACATGGCTACAGTGCATACTACAATATTATCATACGATCAGCCCTGCAGCTGTTCGTAATTTTTTTCCAGACCTTTAAACGTCTGTAACTCCTAAACCGACTGAAGTTATGCAGGCAGACCTGGTCCATCCCCATCACAGAGATGCTCTACACCACATAAACACTGAATCAGCCTTGCTGCTGATGGTTGCAAAAAGTACACTTATCTCTTATAATACTATAAGATCCCGCATAGCCGGATACCCGCGATCGCCGAGCGTGAGCAGAACAACTGCGAATGCACCGTTCAAATTCAGAGGTTCCCAACCTTTTCTGAACCATTTTTAGAAAGTAAAGGACAGTGGGCATGATTGGTCCATGAGCCCTTAAGTGGTATACCTACTTACTACATTTGACAGCGGGTTAATATAGGACATTGTTTTACATACGGAACCAATATCTGTTCGAGACGTGAGACGTATTTACTTTTGCAGTTGCATGCTAGATAATAACTTTTAGTAGTTCAAGCTATGTGTTTGATAGCCATTTCAAAATGGCTACTACCTAAAACGACCACGCCAAAACAAAAAAACTTGCATCTTGTTTTTCTCGAAAATATGTTGATGCCCTTTGTACAGGGTGATTATGACAGCCTAGTAAATATTGAAATGGTGAATTCAGACCATCAAACTAAACAACTTTCACTATGGAGCCACCCTCAGGAAACGCGAATAAAATCAGCTGCTCCATACAAAACAGCTTACCTACTCTACTCAAATGTATGAAACAGTAGGTGTCGCGTTGTGAATCTGCTATAGGGCAGTCACGTTTGTTGGTTGCCCCCTCCCAGCTCGACAACGGGGCTCCAGTGGTGGCTCAAGATAGTGTTCTTTTAAAAGAACAACCCTTGAAGTCACCAAAATATCTACAATACCGTACAACGTCAAGCACTTTTGCTATAAAAACTCGACATTGGCAAAATCATCATTAACCAAAGATGGCAGCCATTTAAAAAAAAAAAAGAATAGAATGAAACAGTAGATTTATTTTCACTTTACCTGAG
The DNA here is from genome assembly GCA_963693445.1 of Agonopterix heracliana. NCBI lineage: Eukaryota > Metazoa > Arthropoda > Insecta > Lepidoptera > Depressariidae > Agonopterix > Agonopterix heracliana. The sequence continues at coordinate 4,725,421 of OY856334.1, forward strand.
GGTGACTCCATAGTGAATGTTGTTCAGTTTGTTGTTGGTCTGAATTCACCGTTTCAGTATTTGCCCTGTATACGTTAGGGTATCCTCTAACTGTCCCTACCTGTGCCATAGCGGGGGGATCTTGGACCAGAGGCCATACATTTTTGACCAGTGTCCTTTACTGCACTTTACCCACGCATTAAACATTTCTGAACTATTACCCATACTCCAGGGGTAATGATTTTTGAAGCATAGACCTCATAGTATTCTATCCTTGGTCGGCCTAACCTTCCCACCTAGTTTTAGCATGGTTCCGTTTTAGCATATTCACTAACAGTAGATAGATATAATTATCTGATATTCACTTCTTCCATTTACCATCTCACACAGCGTATAAACGTGCCGGTTTTGATGGTCCTCCCACGAAAAGGATAGTCCACTTCTCTATGGCAGGTTGGTGGACATTGCATTGTTAGGTCGTCTTTATTATCAATAGGTAGCCTAAGAAATTAAGAGAATATTATTCCGAGAGCGAAAATGCGCGCTGCCTACAAACGTACTATGGTGATATTTTCAATACTAACCAATTAAAGTCAATGAAATTTTGCAGAAACAATCTAGAAACAAATTTCTATGCTTCTATAGAGTCAGATTTTCGTTAAAATATACAGTTTCAATGCTAGGATTAATTTAAGATTTGTATGGAAATCTTTGAGGCACTGTAACTTGAAAACTATACATTTTAACGAAAATCTGACTCCATACAAGCATAGAAATTTGTTTCTAGATTGTTTCTTCAAAATTTCATTGACTTCAATTGGTTATTATTGAAAATATCACCATAGTACGTTTGTATGGAGCGCGCTCCGAATAATATACCCTTAAGGGTCGGCACTACCTACGGCCCGTTTGACATATCTGTCAAAAGAAAAAGACCGGTGGCCAACAACACTCAACCCTATCTTATAAGATTAATGAACAAATCAATTTGATAGCTTTTGGTAATAAATTTCTTGCAAAAAACTTGGTCGGCTGCAGCGCGCGGCACAGCTTGGCTGGCATGTTTACTGGTGTGAAGGAAAAAGTGAACCCTACCTGGTGACACAACATTTTACCTCGTTGAATTAAAGGACGTAACTAGTCTGTTGGTCTAGAGGCCAATTAATAAGGACTAAAAAGTCTGGTCGGCCGACCCTATCCTGGCAGGTTCGTAGGTCCGACCGAATTTAGGGTACCTACTACCCGGACGGCAGATTTTACCACATTAAATTAATGTTGAATGTTTGGTTGTGCGTGGCAATACTCCTGCAGCATCTGGATTTGAGAGCCGTAGGTCGAAATTGACATTTACAGCAACAGTACAGTACCGTGCGTGATGGACCTATAATGTGACTGATCAAAGATCACCCCTGGTGGTAGGATAGGATGGGTTCCAACTAATTAGATCACAGTATTACTAAGGCTTAAAAAAAACTTAAAATTATTATAACAGAACAAATTAAAACTTTTAACAAAATAAAGAAATTATTGTAAGTTTAGGTATTAGCAAACTAAGGGTTTGTAATCTTTTATCATCATAATCATCGTCAGATATAATATTTTAAGCACGGAATAAAAGTAAATTTTGCAGTAACTGGAACGATTGCCTTCAAAAACATTTGCGCAAAAGGACATCAGTGTGACCACTTTTAGTAGATTTCTTCTTTATTGGTAGATTTAGGGCAAAATTGTTTAGTAGATTTTAGTAGAAATTGGGTATTCGTCAATTTTATGTATTTAAAAATGCAGGATTCCGTCTAATAAAATCTAAGCTGGCAATACAAATGGCTGAGAAAACGATTGCAGGGTTTGCAAGTTTTCCGGAACTTCTAGTACATCATCATGTTTCCTCACGATGTTTTCGTTCACCATTTGAGAGCAGTCGGTAATACGTACATAAGTTAGAAAAACTCATTGGTACGTGGCATGTTGTCCGTGCGGATTAGAACTCGGACCTCTTGATTGACAGTCCTCTCCGCAACGCGCCACCGAACTCACTTCTATTACAGCAAATATTAATCATATCACCTAATGTTGTTTTTTTTTACAAAAGAGGGCTTCTGAGCAGAGTTGGAATTTTGGTACCTAGCACTTTTAATATGTCAAAGGCATTGCATGTTTATCGACTTCCAATAATGTCGATATACGGGTATATTTTATATTACTGCGGATAACTTCAGCATGGTATCGAACTTCAAAATAGCGAAAATAAATCAGCTGTCCCATACATTTGAGTTGAATATGTAGGTAGGTACTGCAGTTTTGTATAGGACAGCAGATTTTTTTTTCGCTCTTTTAGTTGGCTCCATAGTGAAAGTTGTTCAGTTTGATGAGTAGAATACATGCTGGAGTTATCCGCAGTGATAAAAAATTACCCGTATATCGACACATTCGGAAGTCGATAAACGTGCAATCCGTTTGACATTATTAAAAGTGCTACCAAAATTTCGGATTCTGCTTATGAGACACAGAAAACTGTACTAAATTTAAACTTGCATAGGGACGACCTAATTTAATATTTATTTGAAAATTAAAGCATCCATGTTACAAAGTGATAAAAACCAATAAAAATTATACAAAAATGCGAAAATAACATGTGTAATGATGAGCGTTTAGATAAAATTTATAATATTTTGTACAAAAACGTGTTTCATATTAAAGTTTTACTACCATCTGTAACGACATAAATATTATTTGGTAGAATTTAAGTAGAATTTGAAACAGGACATGTTTGGTCTTGACAATGTTACACTATGTAATTCAATATTTGTACTTTGTATATTTTGTTTTGTTTAAAAGAAGTGTGTTGTAGAGTTTCTGGCCGCATCTTCTCTACAACGGAACACCTTCCGAAGCGGTGGTAGAATCAAAAATGACGTCAGAAAGTTATCTATTGTGATATTATTTTGAATAAAAATTTTGACTTTGACTTTGACTTTGGACTGGTAGATTTTGGTAGATTTCAGCAGTAATTTTAGTCACGCTGAAGGAAATTGTGCGACACAAGAAGATATAGGTGTTACTTAGTAGCTAAAGTGGGTACATGAATCCTGAAAGGGCACAGCAATATTAACAAGAAGTAATTTTAAAGATAAATTTTTTTTAGTACAATGTCAATAGTTCTTTAGGTTCTTTCGGTAGTTTTTGGTGCTTTTGGTAGGTTTTGGTAGTTTTTGGTAGAGTTTAGTAATTATTTTTTGTTGTTTCTGGTTTTTTGGTAGTTTTTGGTTAGTTTGGTAGTTTTTCGTTGTTTCTGGTTATTTTGGTAGATTTTCGTAGTTTTTGGTTATTTTTGTAGATTTTTATACTTTTTGGTAATATTTGATAGAAGAATGAAAATTACCAAAAACTACCATAAAAACAAAAGAGTTCTTGACGGCTTGGCTACGGGGTGGGTTTGTTGACATAAATAAAATATTTGTTTTGCAAAAGAGGTACATTCGAATCGTAAGCGGAATTCAGTCAGTAAGGGTGTCATGCCGATCCTTGATTACCGACTTTAAATTACTCACTGTGACAGCTTCGTATATCCTCGATCTGTGCAAAATCGTGAGACGGTACCCCGTAGTATTCCGTAGCAATTTAACTCGCAAAAATGAGCTACTGGTACCAAATTACCGACTAGCATCGATGCAAAGGACTACAAAATAAAGTCGAATACTGTTCTTGTCTATAGTAAAATACCAGATGACATTAAAGCCGACAAGAAATTTCTGAAGAAGGTTAAAGAATTATTAATCGAACAGTGTCCCTATGACTTTAATTAGTTTCTTCAGTATAAGTAAACAAACAGGCATCAATCTGAGTAGAAAAAAATGTGTTGCAGACCGATTATTTGTACCTCAATAGGTTATTATAATTTTTAACTAATCACATTGAACTGATTTAAATAATATAACATTTAACTAATTTAATTGTAGTAGTGAAAGGTGGTAGTTAAGTTATTTTCTGGCACCTATTGTTTAAATCTGTTTTTTTCTTAATGTTTATCAATTATATTGTAGTGTGACTAATAGGTACTCTGTACTTACTTACCATCTGTAACTTATGTACCTTTGTACCTACCTACAATTTAAGGTAAATAAATGAAATGAAATGAGATGAACCAAAAAGTACCAAATTAACCATAAACCACCAAAAAGTACGAAAAATTACCAAAATAACAATAATCTACCAAAAAGTACGAAAATCTACCAAAATAACTTTTTTGTTACTTTTGTACGAAAATTAACCAAAAACTACCATAAATTACCAAAATAACCAAAAACTACCAAACAGTGCCCGGAAGGTAACTTTTGTGAAATTCCTTTGTGTTTTCTTGTGTCGTGCAATGTCTTTTCGCGCAAAATTCTGTCGTGCAAATGACTTTTGACGTTACCTACTACGGTACAGAGTTCACTCTTATTCCATTCTTATCTGACGATGATGATGATGATTTCAGATTATCAATCCTTAGTTTGCTAGTAACAATAGTAATAAACTTACAGTTATTCTATTATATTAAAGGGGACAAAAATTAACGAGTAATAGTCGACCAATTTATAAAATGCACTTCTAAGTCCACATATCGTGACGGGCAACTACGGAACCCTACACTGCATGTGGCCCGACACCCACTTGCCCAGTTTTTTATAAGTTGCTTTGCCTACTTTAGCTAAAAATTGATTTGTTCATTAATCTTCTAAGACAGGGTTGGGTGTTGCCGGTCACCGGTCTATTCGCAATGATTTCGAACGATTGACGGCCCATAGTAATTTGTATGAAGAAAACGTCCAAAAAAATATGTGATTTTTGGTAACAAATTGCAAAAAAACTAGAAGTCGTATCGAAAAACTGATTTGTTTAAAGTGTTCTTTGATGTTTTGCCATTGGTTATAAATATATTTTGTTGTTTTATTTTGTTTCACTAAATCACAGGACTCGGAACGCGGCAGTGCTATTCTAGAGTTTTTCATGAAATTCTCGATTACTTTCTGATGTAACTACACAATTTTACTGAAATTTTTTTTGTTCATATTGTACTTCATCTTTTAGAGAAGCGATGGTATTAATTTTGTTTCTAAATATAGCTATTTACTATCCTCAAAAGTCGGAACGCCGAACCCTGTTTGGCCCGATTAGGGTAGTGCCGACCCTTAACTTCAGGATGGGATGTTTTGATAAGTCCGCCAAAAATTGGATAGTTATCAAAATTTTCTAGTGCTAGGAATTCGTTTGCAGGAACCATAAGTCATAATGGAGACTATTATCTTGCATATGCTCACGACTATATTCCCCGAGGGGGTAGTCAGAGATATTCTGAAACTTCAGAACATCCACGTTTCACCAGTAGTAGTTCCTCCCCTCACCTTAGATCAAAATGAAGTTAATGGATAGGCCTAAAGCGCGGTAAGTTGAAGCACACTACTGGTGCACTTGGTCCATACAAACTAGTGACATTATCTATCAAATCTAGGGCACTTGCATACAAATTTGAAGTAAACCTTTCATTTGTTTTGCCTCACTTTTCTGGTTTGAAATGTTCACGTAATCCGCCTATCCATTCATTTGATTTTGATCGAAGCCCCTCACACTGGACAGAGTTTCGGTACTATTTTCTTTTGTCTGTAAATATGATTATTTCTAAAATAATGTTTTCTTCGACCATAGAAACAAAATGTAATGTATAGGTACACCACTAGTTACTAAAATAACTCTTTTCATTTTTCGACCCATGTTCCTTACCTTAGGCACAGAATAGGTTTGGTATATAGTTATATACAGGGTCCTTCTTAATATGCTGACACTTTTTTAAGGGGTTGATCAAACCGTCAAACTGAACAACTTTCTCTATGGGACCAACATCGAAATCGCGAAAAAAAAATCTGCTGTCCCATACAAAACTGCAAACCTACTCGAGCCAAATGTATGGGACAGCAGATTTTTTTTTCGCGATTTCGAGATGTTGGTCCCATAGAGAAAGTTGTTCAGTTTGACGGTCTGATCAACCTCTTAAAAAAGTGTCAGCATATTAAGTTGGACCCTATATACAGAACGGCCACTCCCCGCCCCCTCTGACTTCAGATACACCCCCCCCCCCCCCACCCCCCCCCTCCCACACTTGAGGGAAACTTGAGTCAGGCTCGTCAGGTTAGATTTGACTACATAAAATTGATTCTTTTCAGTGCAAATTCCCGTTTTCATTAATTCTTTAGCTGAAATACTATTTTTAATAACTGAACGAACAATAACAAGTAATGAAATGTAGATGATGTTTATACAATGCGTGCTAAGTCAACCCTACACATATGTCAAGGACAATTTGCACCAAGTGCGCATGTGCGAACGTCATCATGTCAAATCCAAAACGTTGTTAGAAGTGCCGGACCTGTGCCTTAGGGATCGTGACGTCATTTACTAGGGCGAGAAAGGACATTTACAGGACCGGCTGTACTGCGACTTTTCTCGCTCTAGCCAATGACGTTCCTGAGCGACGGAAAAGGATAAAGCGTGAAAAAATGCGTGGGAATGACAAATTTAATTATAATATAACAAACCCCTTTCTCCGACAGATTCGGGAGGCGAATCGGATCGGTCCCCCTCCCCAGTGGAGGCGGCACCGAAATCCAACGAGGACAAGAAACAAGACTGAAGCCGGCGTCGAGTTAGATAACATTCACTATTATTACCTATATCCTACAGTTTACACGAAGTTCCCGTATAAACCTACGTTAGTATGCCTGATTTATACCCTGACCAGGAATATAAAAAACCTGGTTTGGGGGCGCTGCAATCAACTATAACCTCTAATGTCACTGTTCCAAGTAGCCAAGTACAAAGATTAGTTCCAATGATTTTCCGCAACATGGCGAGGTTTCAGGCTTTACCAGTGATGCAATCGATAGTGCAGGGCCGGATGCAGATTAGGTGTTCTTAGATTCTTTATTCTACACTAAAACAGCAAAAATATGAAGAAAAAAAACAGACGTGATTGTACACACGACGACACATCAAGCTATACAAAACTAAAAGAAGCTGGCGCGTTGGTCGAGTAACTTATAACTTCGCGCGGCCAACTTATTTTGGTTTTGTATGTGTCGCCGCGTGTACATAGGCCAGGTTAACTCTAAAATAATAAAGTGTCAGACTTGCTTTCGATCCAGTGTAAATGTAGGTGTGCAAGGCTTGGTATTGTGGTAAACATGAGATAAGAATGGCAGAGCCTCGTGGCCAGCCAGAATGCGTACGATCTACACAACCGTCCGCGAACCCATTCTAAATTGTATGAATGGCATCAATCGGGAGTTTGACAGACGAAAATTTTAGAAACTATGAATCAATAAGAACTCTAATTGTTCACTCTGCCACAGTATTCGAAACAGTACGGACACTACTCGATGTCCCCCACCAATTTTACCTCACCTCCTCGTAGAAGACGACAGCAGACAATGGTGTAGTCCTCTCTCACTTTGTATCGCACGTGCTTACCACTTGTCAGGGTGTGTCGTGTGAAACAGGCGTATTTGCTACTTGGGTTCAATATACGGGACTTTTCTGTGTAAATATGTAAGGATGTTTTTGGTAAGAAGTCAGGTTGTGGTTGGGAAAGTCGAGTCAACGAGTCTCGTTCTAGCTTATGCGATAATAGTGCGTGGGAATGAGATGTCAATAATTGTCTTTGTTGCTGTGTTGTTAGTTAACTAACTATGTTAAAATAATGAAGAGGTAATATTAATATATTTCCAATGCTGACTTCCAAAAAGTAACTTAAAATAAAAATGTCTTCAATTACCAAACCTGGATAGCAACAAGAAATATTTAGGCTTAAATGTATTTTGTGACGTTCTATCTCACACACTGCTCATAGTAATGACAGTGACACCATCATATTTAAACTTTTTTTAGCCTAAATACTTTATAATGCAAGCCGCTTTAAATACACAAAACAATCTGAAATATCGGAATTAAAATCATTAGATCAATATTTGATACATAAACCACAAATAATTCGAGTTGAAATATAAAGATTTTCGAAAATTCGACCGAATTCGAATTTCGACCGATTTTTTTAATTGAAGTTATTTTATAAGTGGGTAGTTCGTTTAAGATGCAATTTAAACAAAACGAATTGCATCTTAAATTGACGCGTATAAGGTCCTTTTTCATGAGGATGGTTAGTAATCTATACTAATATTTTAAAGATTTTCTGTTTATTTGTTTGTAATGAATAGGCTCCGAAATTACTGGACCGATCTGAATAATTCTTTCACCATTAGAAAGCTACATCATCAGTGATTATCATAGGCTATAAAAAACGGCCAAGTGTGTGTCGGGAAGATTCTAAGGCGGTACGAAGTTCGCGGCGGTCCTCTAGTTAAAAATATCGGTCTAGAAATCACTCGTTGACTCGACTAATAACTAAGTAAAGAAAATGTATTTTGAAACAATGTCTCTTTCAAATAATTAAGTTGGAAAATAAAAAAAATTGTGAAGCGAAACGTACAAAATTGTATCAACGTAATGTTGATTATGTTCCTAGATTACCCGACTGTGGACCTAAGGAGGGTATTGTTCAAATTAGTTGTGATTTTAAATACAACTTGGTTATTTGAATGAGACATTAATATGGGAATGAATGCGATCTCGATTATGGGGAATTTGTGTTTGACTCTGACAATCATATAAGAAATCACATTTGTAAATCATGATCAGTCAAAATAAGACGCCATAGAAAGAGGATTTTCCATAAGTTTATTAAAGTTCAAGTTTCGAAACCATTCGAGTTTTGTTGTTATTCTACAATCACCGGAAAATTCGAAATAAATTTCTTACGTTCTTTAGAAAAATAACTGTGGAATTTTGTGAAAAATAGTACGATGTCGAAAAACAACGAATTTTTCGAATATATTCGAATTAAAAAAAACTCGAATGGTTGAACGGAGGTCCTATATTATAAATAAGAGAACAAGCGGGAAAAAAGCATCTTTTGCCAAGCAAATTTGAACTAAAAATTTTGACTAATAAAACATAAATTTTGTTTTGTGAATACTATGATTATCAGAGTTAAATGACAATAATTGTGAACAGTTTTAACGAATCGACAACACGATCGATGCACTTATTGGTTATGTTTGTGCATAGCGTTTTTCTTTTTAACATTATTTTGGAATCGATAATAGTACTAACTCATAGATATGGCTTTTTTGACAGTCGCATCCATAGAGAAAAACGTGTCTTCTGCTAAGAACAAGACCCTAAAGTAATAGAAGGAGGGACGGAGCTGACTCTTTTTACCGTCCTGTTTTCTTCAATAGGCGGAGTAATGGAACAGAAAGAGACTGATAAAAAAAGCAATTGTACCTAGTACAAGCTTCAGAATGGATACCTTTGATACCTTTATGACACCAAATTAAAAAGTATAGTCTATGACTATTAGATGACTATGCCCTATGGTCATATATTTTGGTTGCGTAATACTTCAGTACGTGTGATAGGCAAGATTTGCTTCCGACTCTGTTGTCTATAGCAATGCACGTCATAGCGCGGTTTCTATGACTTTAGGTTCTTGTTCTGAGGTCCTATCAACGCCCGGAGTTTATGGTCACAACCATCAAATAAGTAGGAATTTTAGTTCCTATTTGTTCGCTGTCTGTTTTGATCGAGTTTTGATTCAGTGCCGACTCAGCTGTTTGGAATTTAGTATCGCGTAACTGTATACATGGTATCGATATTGCCACGACTTAACTAAATTTATTCCTGTCATTTTCTAACATTCGACTAAGAAAAGAGACAGAAAACCAAGAACTGACTTTAGTGCTGTCAAAGTGACGCTACACGCCCAAAATAAGATGGCATCATAATGCACGCCATCTTATTTAAGGCGTTTTTGGGCGTGTAGCGTCACTTTGACAGCACTAAAGTCAGTTGTTGGTTTTCTGTCTCTTTTCTTAGTCGAATGTTAGAAAATGACAGGAATAAATTTAGTTAAGTTAAGTCGTGGCAATACCGAATCGATACCATTATCGCTGCTATTGATTCTAATAATAAAAAGCTGCATGTATATGGGCACATAGACAAAAGTCTACGTTTTGACAAGTCTAAAGCCGTATCTACGAGTTAATATTTAAAAATTCGAGGCTCAATTTCGTGCCTTGCTATATTAATAAATTGCTGTCACTAATTATTAACATTTACGCGAAAAAAACTATAATTTATTTTTAATTTATGTTAAGTTATTTCGAATCTACTTAGAATTAGCTGGATGTTATGTTAATTAAATAATTTTAGTTGCAATTTATTCAGGCCTGTTACTTAATTTAAGGTGTTACCTACTAACTGTCCTTTGCCAAGGGTTTTAGTACAGAATCTAACACATGAGAGGAATTATAGCCGACGTACAATCAACAAAACACCCTAGTAATACTTAAGGGGGTGCTTCAGCCCATGATACTGAACAACGTAGCCAACTATGAAATTGCGAAAAAAAAGCTTGTCTCATACAAAAATGCTGTACTGACTAAAATGTATGGGGCAGCTGTTTTTTTTCGCGATTTCGAAGTTGGCTCCATAGTGAACGTTGTTTAGGTTGATGGTCTGAAGCACCCCCTTAAGTATTACTAGGATGTTTTGTTACACCCTGTATACGTCCAACGGTAGGGCACAAGCCTACCCTCAAGGAGGGTGTATGGGCGTTAGTCCACCTCGCGTGTACAATGAGGACTGTAGACTTCACATACGCATCTGAATTTCTTCTTCAGCGCAGGTTTCATCACGATGTTTTCCTTCACCGTTTGATAGCAGTCGGTATTATTTAAAGGCTTATTACACTTGGCTAAAAAAAAACTAGGTTAAAAAAAGAGGTACTTACAACGTCCCGTTCTAACCTATAGCTCTGTCCCTCTTATTAGAATCTAAATTTAGCCAAGTGTAATAAGCCTTTACCTTAAAATAGTTCCTCTTATATTTTATTTTCTATGGCTTGATTAACAACAAATTAAGAACAAATATAAATTAATATTAACAAACTGGTCTCTCTAATTGTCGAAAAAACAATGTTCGCTGATAGAATTATAATTGAACGCATAAAGCGGGTGCCATACCAATATGCATAAAAAGTCGTTGACCACTCTGTACCATGTTGTCCTCTGATCGAAAACAAGTATCGTTTTAACATAGGCATCGTGTCGCTTTACGATCTTTTCAAATAATATTGGTAAAAGGCTGAAAGTGACATTCTGCAATTTTTTGTTAAAAAACTTTAGTGAAGCAGATTTATATGGCACCGACTAATATTACACTTAGTAACACCCTTGGCATGATCTTAATCATTTAGCATTTTCAATTGGCGTAGTAAAGAAATTTTACCTTGTCAAAATTTTGTCTAAACGGGATTTTGCATATGGGAGTGAGTCCTTCAATACAAATAAAATTGTAAATAACTGGTATCTTATTCCTTTCAATACATACATATTCACGACAAAAATCCCTTTGGGGGTAGTCAGAAATATCTCTACAACTAGTAACTATCATTTCATATGTACAGTTGTAGCATAATGATGAAATTACCCATGAATTTGGGATCAAAAGATTATCTTTGTTTGGGCTGACACTCCCTTATTTATACTCCTTTGTAAAATTAATACTTTATACTCAAAATGCTTTTTATCTAGTCATCTGGAATGTTAGGATTTGGAGCGTAGATTGCATTTAAACTAACAAATTAAATATCCTTACCTAACCCTGTTAGTTTCAAAAACCCTTTTTTCAAAAGCACGCAATTTATACCCTACGCTGACAGTGGATTGTCCGTCGTTTGTTAAGGGCATAAAATGATATTTTACTTGAATGACCCTAATAATAACATGTTTTTCAAAAATGTCCCGTAAAGGAATGTGTACTAATATTATTTTTTAATTTTGATGTTTTGTATTTAATCTTTGTGTATTTTATGACATTTAGTGTAATCCCCAGACATTCCCATTTTTATTAATATTTTGTTTTGTGAAATGCGAAAATTATTTTAAAGAATTACACTGCCAAATTTAATTGTGTGCATATATTACAAAAAAATCGATGTTCGGCTTTGAATTTATTGGTATTGTTTTAACATTTGTGCCAATCGACTTATATTTAAATCGATTAAGAGGTAAAATCCTGCTTAATGTAAATAAGCTATTCAAAATTGGCACTCAGTAACGCTATTTATAGTTTCTTTTTGTTCATGTCTTTATTTACGGTGTAGTAATTTATTTAGTAGAAAACTTGAATATCTAATTTTTTATTGTAATGGGGAAGATTATTGATATAATTTTATGCAATTTTAGTAGCAAACTACATAAATATGTAAAAAAAAGGTTTATTGCGTGGTATTGAATTTTGTGAGTATATTTTATAAGTACCTCCTACCTACCTAGCAAAATTATAACGATCTAATACTGCTTCCTGTTCAATAGCACAATTTGTGCAACATATTAAAATATAAGTATAATTGGTTACCACTCGATCTTGGCAAAAATATAAGTAAGTAAGTAAGTAGATAATTAATACCTAACAAATGTTTTGTTTACGTATAGTATTTTGAAGATTTACAGCTAGTTTTCAACCCAGTTTTATAAAATTTTAAGTAAATCGATTGCCTTCCCCATTTGATTTAAATATCTTCTAATTAATAATTTATTCATTTTGATGGCAAAGTATGTCAAATTTTAATACATAACATAACATAACCTTTAGCAGGTTTAAAATATAATTTGATCACGAACCTATTCCTTAAAAATTGTGGGGAAACTGTGGGACACATGGCAACATTAGTAGCGCTATTATGAAAAATTGTTGCCATAAACAAAAATTCCCCAATAAAAGGGAAAATCTATAAAGTATTCTCAATTATAATTAATTTAAATTTGACATGCTCTTAATTTAGACCCAAATTTAATAGGTTTTTAGTAATTCTATGGGCTTCATTCATTCTCGAAATAGTAAAAAATTGTCATTGGTTTTTTAAAGACGGAAGAATCCTCATATTTTGTAAATAATGAGAAGTCAAGTGTTGTTAAAATTTGTTATTTATTGCTTGTATCGTTGATTATGATTAGCTATTTTATAATGGAACTAATATACAAGTACCCAGTTGTTTATCGTTTTATTTATTAACCTTGATAAGATATTCTTAAATGGATACTTTACGATTGAATAAGGAAATAATTAGAGATAACGGTCACGGAAGCTGTTTTATCTAGTTCGAGCTTCATTTGTGCTGTATAGTGGTTTCTAGACTTAAGGGGGTTGCAGAGGGCAAGACACTAAACTAGATGGCGCTCGGGAGCATTATTCATGATTTTATCACATTTTATTTTTAATTTATAGTGGAGTGCAGACTGCCTAACAAGACGTAAAACATGATAATACTCCTTTGTGGTCAGTAATGATCGTTCTTTTCCGTCGCGTCGTTGTTTTTTGTGACGTTAACTTTGTCCCTTTCTAATCCAACGTACAAAATTGTAGCTCCTCTTCTGTCATTTTCGTAACTACGTCATTGGGTAGAAAGGGACACACCTAAAATTGGAAATATCGCATAGGCCAAGTATTTCGCTTACGCTGATAGACGTAACATCAGTGTAACCCCGTATGAGACAGCGATAGTCATAAAATCCTATACAATTTGTATGAAAATAGATGTCTGACTCCGGAGTCAGACAGCCGTCGTAGAACAAAAAAGTGGCTACGTCGATAAGGACAGCAATAAGTAGCGATCTCCTTTTTTAACTAGAGCGAATTTGCTATGTGCATCTCTTACAGAGTGATATGACAAGACACGTGCTTTCTTCTAGTTCCTTCTCTTTCTACGAAATATCGTCGACGCCATTGCCAATTTTCTTGTACCAATGCTTGTAAGGAGGAGTGGTATCCTTTATGATTTAAATCCATGATGGCGTATATGCACAAGGTCTATGTGTCACACACAACCAAGAAGTTTGGAATCCCAACCAAAACATTTTTCGCTGGATAAGGCTGCGTTTCCACTAGAGATGTGCGAGGTAGCTAGGCGGGCGGTGAGCGAGGAAAAAATCGGCCAATGAGAGTCCGCTATTCTCGCTACGTTCGAATACGGGTACGACACATTGATCGACGGTTTGTCCATACAAAATGCATTCTTCGCCAAGTCTTCGTGTGTGGCGTCCTTGTGGCGTCCCATACTAATAGTGCTTTTTCGTAAAAGGATCCTTTTTTTTATTTTCATCAGGTGGAATCTGTCTAGAGCATGGAGAGCATTCCAAACTTCTTGGTCTAGAGCGTTTTTCTTTTTGTTTTCTAGGGGATCGATAGATGGCGCTACGGTCTGTGCGAAGAAACGTCATTATTTCAAAAAGTGTTTCTTTAAAATAGTAAAGAGTGAAAAGATGATCAAGAAGATGCCAACGCATCTTTTAATGACATATTTCATTATTTACTAATCATTTTAATCGAAAATTCTAAATTTTTACGCCCGACATGGCTGTATGGGCTCGATCCCTTGGCATTAAAAAAAAGGCAGGCACAGACTTGACCAGATTTTGACAGGATCTCGCTTACGGCCAAGGCCTCCAGTTAATTAGCAAGAACCTACGATAGTAATGCTATCTTGGTTGCGCAAATACAACTTAACGTGTGAAAAAACAAGATGGCAGTATTTTTATCAACATGTCGATTCCAAGCAGCCTACAGCCCCTATCTGTCAAAACTCTGTCAAACGCTGTCAAATGCTATAACCTCAAAATCTAATTGGTTCCATTTTCGTGCTTAATTTAAGTCCAAAATCTACAAAACTATCTTATTGTTATTAATTAAGCCATGGGAAAATCGGACTTTACACTTTCTGGTTTATTTACTCGAGAAAATGTTACCTATGTACTCACTTGTGGAATCTGATATTTACGCCTGAGTTTTCCTTGTTTCCTGAATGCGATCTGCACCCGCGCACAATACAGGACATTCTCTTTATATTAAAGTCACCACCACTTCACTAATTTCTTCAGATTTCTTTTTTAAATGACAATTCTTGCCAATGAACCGCGACGGTACTTTCGAGCAATGATACGCGACCAAATTGAAAAGAGTTCCCAATGTTGCCATCGTAGACAGATAAAAGTGACTTTCTTATTTGGCAGTATGGATAGAGGTCTTTAGGAGTCAGTTTGACGTTTTGGGTAGTACGGTGTGACGTCATCAAGAAGTTATCTACTTGTATTAATTGATCTGAGCTTACGGCTCTTTGGCCGAGATTCAGAGACGATCCATAGGCCGGCAGGCCGAAGTCATAGTTCGAACTCCCGTATGTCAAAATCCATACATTTCTACCGTAGAAAGATAAGCGAAATACTTGGCCTATGATTTCTACCCTACTTAGCTCGAGCTAAGCCAAAAAAAATCGTCTCTGAATCTCGGCCTTTGCTCTATGGGGCGATAAACATGTCATCTGTCGAGTTTTTTAGGAACTAAGGCCGAGATTCAGAGACGATTTGTAAGTCATTAGTTCGAACTCCCGTATGTCAAAATCCATAAGACTAAAAAAATCGTCTCTGAATCTCGGCCTAAATTTAAAAAAGAAAAGAAAAACGCTCATAGACCTCGATGGATATTTTGAGGTATTTCTGAACGAAACGTCAAATATTTTTGACATCTGTCATTGATCTGTCTGTCTTCTCTGTCATCACCTGTGGAATTTTTAGTGCGAATCGAAACGAAAGATAGCCGCAGTTTTAATTTGTCTCTATAAATAATTAGATAACTTATCAGTATTCATTTATAAAGCGAGCGAGTTGAGTGAAGACGGCTGAGAAACTACTAACCAGTCTTAATCTAAGCGCCACGCCTCTCAAAAGATAACCAGTTTAGCACGGCATTCACAGTTTACTGAAACTCGATTCAATACGTTATACAAGTGTTCTCGCATTCAAAGTGCCAGTTTTAATTGAACAAGTGGACTTAGTACTATCTATAAGAGCTTACAAAATGTCTCTGTTAAATAATTTCAGTGTTTCCATAGCGAAAACTTTGAGACGTAAGTACAGTTACGATTTTCCGTTATAAATAATTATTCTTAACTTATTTAAACAGCTGATGTTTTTGCAACATTGATACTTCGCTACAAATAAGTTTATTCAATAGGCACACATACAGGCTGTCCGGTAAATAATGGATAACCCAGGAACTGCTGATAGAGGACCTCAAACCCGTCCGGAAAATGGAGTTTTATGTCCAGTAAAACTGCCACGGTTTTCGAGATATTTGGACTTTAAATTTTTTTCTGGTATTTACATAGACGAAAAATTTTTCGCTTATGCTAGTAGACCGAATATCAGTGTAACCGGGTATGAGATAGCAAATTATATGAAGTTACATCTCGGAGTCAGGTGGTTGTCCCATACAATTTATATGAAGTGACATTTTGGAGTCAGATGGCTGAAGTACAAAAAAGTGGATACGTCGATAAGGACAGCAATAAGTAGCGGTCTCCTTTTTTAACTAGAGTGAATTTGCTATGTGCATCTCTTACTGAGTGATATGACAAGACACGTGCTTCCTTCTAGTGCCTTCTCTTTCTACGGGAATTTAGGACCTTTGTCACTCTTTTGACCGTCATGGCCACAAAAAAAGAGATTTTTGCAGTCTGCTTTTTGCATAATATTCTCTAAAAGTAGTGCTATTAGACATGCATAAAAAAGTTACTATAGCTAGTTGTTCTATTAAAAAAAAGAATATTAAAGTATACATTAAACTTTTTCTGGAATTTTAACCCAAGTTTGACCATGTGTGGTCTAAAAAAAAATGTATCGAGACCTGGGTGGCCCTATTTATTGCAGATTCCGAAATGGTATAATACATGCTATTTGTCTTTATGAAAAAAAGATATTTCTATCAAAATTGAAAATGGGATATTTCCACTAAAATAAAATTTTATTTAAAATCGGTTAATACCTGATTTGCTTGAAGACAGCATGCATGAAATATTTAATTTTAAACACGAAACGCAAAAAACTATATTCTTAAATATTAGTTTGACATGTTTTTCTACAAGTGTGTGTGTGTCTGTATGTGGCCAACTGGCGACGAAACATGTAGATCGATTACAATGCAAATTTTTTTATCATTAGCTTATTCTTGCGAGATGGGTTTTAGCTATGTCAAAATAGGTTCAGCAGTTTTCAAGATAATCAACTTTGATTTAGAGCTTTTAAGGGATCTTGGCCAATATCATACGACCTAACAACATCGAGTTTCGGCTCAAATGCATAGTTACATTGAAGGGATTCATGTTCTTCAGGGCTTGATGATAATCAGCTCCATAAAAATATTTTCAAAGGTTCTCGGCCAATATCACATCTAGGAATATCGAGCTTGAGCTCAAATTCTTAGTTTAAGTTGCTACGGTTTTAATCTTTAGAGTCTGATGGTGACCAGGAGCATAGAAATATTTTTGAAGGGATCCCAAATCCCGGCCAATATCACACCAAGGAGTGACGAGTTTGGGCATAAATTTTATGTCTAGTTGCTTTGTGGTGATTCAGCATTTTCACTCTTCAGAGTCTGATGATGATCAGGTTAAAAATATTGTTCTTGATAGTCCAAATAGCGGTAAGTTGACAATAATGCTTTCGAAACCATTTATTTTCATGAAGAATGCATACATTTGTTTGGTGCGATTCAAGACAGCTTTTTTAGAAACTAAAGTGCTCTTTTGACAATATAAACCGTTTCATGCATGCTGTCTTCGAGCAAATCAGGTATTAACTGATTTTAGAAATAAGTTGTTTTCAGTTTCAATAGTATTTTTTTTTTACGGAAACCAATAGCATGTATTATAATACCATTTTGGAATCTGCATTAAATAGGCAACTTCTGAGAAAGTTGGACACCCTGGTCTCCATACATTTTTTTTAGACCACACATGCTCAAACTTGGGTGAAATTTCAGGAAAAAGTTTTATGTGGACTTTAAGATTCTTTTTTTAATAGAACAACTACTATACAATAGAATACTATACTACTACAATACAATATACTACAATAGAATAGCTATACTGACTGTCTTGTGCATATCTGATAGCACCAATCTTAGAGAATATTATGCAAAAAGCCGGCTGCAAAAATCTCTTCTTTTGTGGCCATGACAGTCAAAAGAGTGACATAGGTCCTAAATTCAATATCTCGAAAGCCATGGCACTTTTACTGGGCATGAAAGTCCATTTTCTGGTATTCTATCAGCAGTTACCGTGTTATCCATTATTTACCAGACCCCCTGTATAAATAGTTGAAGGACTCAGCATTTTCTAGTACGGCACCAAAGCTGTAGAACTATTTTCCTTAGTTTTAATTAAGGTTTGAAAAATCAGGTTTTCATGCAAAAACACTAAAATAAATGACTGACAAGTTCTAACAGAATATAGCATTTGTTTTTGCTTGCCGGAACTGTCATTATTTAGACCAAAAATGTATGAAACGCGGATGTCTTTTAGTCGTTAAGAATATTTAAATATTTTTTTATTAAAGTGGAATATTTCGAACCTATTACATAAAAAAATCTAAAAATTTACATAAAAATTAGGTTTTAGGTTTTTGTAGTAAGCTGGAGACAGTTAGAGATGTGATTTTTAATTTTAGGTTTTCTTGAATGAGAAATACTTAAATGCTAAATCTTAAATGAGCCACTAAACGGAAAATGGACTTAAAAATATCCTGATGGTGGAAAAACAGATGCAGGGAGAGGTTTTCAAACCTTGGCAGTTCTTAATGTAAAAGAGAATGCAAACCTTACATTACATTATTTACAATATAGGTACTTGTAAGGACATTGTTGTTGTGTTAGTTTCTTCAGACATCTTACACATCTTTGAAGCACAAACCGTGTGGTTGCTAGTTATAGCCTTAAAGCCATGCACTGCATCTGACCCCACCTCTGATCTTATTGGTCTCCTGTTATACTGAGGGTAAGGACGAGAGAGTGCATCTATGTTTAGTGCGTACACTTATGCACTTCAAAATATCCTGCGTACTGGACTTAGATCAAAATAAAATTTATGGTTAGGCCTTACGCGAACATTTCAAACCAGAAAAATGAGGCAAAACAAATGAAAGGTTTACTTCAAATTTGTATGCAAGTGCCCTAGATTTGATAGATAACGGCGCTAGTTTGTATGCACCAAGTGCACCAGTAGTGTGCTTCAACTTACCGCGCTTTAGGCCTGGCCTATCCATTAATTTTATTTTAATCTAAGGTACTGGAATGTTTTTCTATAAAGATCAGTAGCCGTAGTCGAAATCTACTAGGAATCATCATAATACATAGTTGTAATTTACAGTCTGCTTGCTGTATTTACCTATTTATGTCTATTTAATTTCCTGTTTTGATTAATCTTAAGCATGTTAAGATATGAATGTTTTTATTATATAATTATAATTAATTATACTATTAATAGCTAAAGTACGGAAATGCTTAGTTTACTTAGTCTAGCTTTATTATTTTAACAATGCATTTCCTTATTTATCATGCAATTCCCTGTTTATCATAACATAATATTATATTTATTAGATTACATTAAGATTATTAAAGTAAACAAACATGCATAATTAAAATAAATAAGTGTGAGTCAGGACTTCAGGAGTGCGATTTTTGAATCTCATTTGGTGAGCTCTGCATTTGAAAATGACAAAATTACTATGGAGTTACGCATCTTTCTACTGCTGATTTGACTTTCAAAAATGCATATCTCCATAGTAATTTTGACATTTTCAACTGCTGAGCTCACCGAATGAGTTTCAAAAAACGCACTCCAGAGTATGCAAGTTTCCTCTCGAAGTTTTCTTTCACCGTTTGAGAGCAGTCCGTATTACGAAGTATTTGGTATTATACAAGGTGTTACAAAACTACAAATAAACCTTTAAGGGGGTGGTGTAGACCGTCAAACTGAACAACTTTCACTATGGGACCAATATCGAAATCGCGAAAAAAAATATTTATGTTCTACAAATCGACTAGAGCTAAAATATGTATGGGATATGAGATTTTTTTTTTCGCGATTTCGATGTTGGTCCCATAGAGAAAGTTGTTCAGTTTGACGGTCTAAACAACCCCCTTAAGAGTTTTAAAAATTGATTGTTACTTATATGTAACACCCTGTATACCAATATAAATAATATATCATAAATTACCCTATTAATTGGACCCTTTATTATGAAAGAAAATACTACGCCCCTTGATTTTCATTATACATATTATAGAGTTTATACTGTATCTTAACTATTATAAAATCGTAAAATTGTTTGAGGAACAAAAAAGTATCGGTTCACTTCATATAAACTCAAATAACACTCGATAGCGCGTTTTAAATGACGTTTAGCGCCATCTATTGGCAAGTTTGTTCGTTTGTTTGTTTGTTCGCGCATCACGCAAAAACTACTGAACCGATTTTGATGAAACTTTTTTTGTTTGATAGCTTATGATCTGACTTAAAATCTGGTATATAATTCGTGCGGACGACGTCGCGGGTAAACACTAGTATCATATAAAATAGCATTTTTGTAAATAAGACTAATGACTGTTAATGACAATCCACGGTCATGTTATGAAGTCAATGTTAACAAAACATACACACACAACTCGTGCATAATGTAAATATTGTTTATTTCTAATGCCATTGCACTTTATAGTTATCTATTGATAATATTTGATTACGTTGTTATGAAAACCACACCTTCAGTGTAGATTCTACAGAAGTATATAATTTAATAACATATTTGCTAACATTTCTACACTTTCTACAAAACACCCTAGTAATAATTAAGGGGTTTTTCAACTTTTTCAGATCATCAAACTGAACAACTGTCACTAAGGAGACAACATCGAAAAGGCAAAAAAAATACAAATGTCCCATACATTTGAGTCGAGTCAGTACTGCAGTTTTGCCCTCCGGTACCATCGGTCTACTTTCCCGAACGGTCTACTTGTCCAAACGGTCCATTATCCCGATCGGTCTACTTGTCCAAACGGTTCACTTTCCCGATCCGTCTACTTCCTGATCAGTCGACTTGTCCAAACGGTCCACTTTTTCAATCGGTCTACTTGTCCAAACGGTCCACTTTCCTGATCTAGATACTAGATTTTATGGTGGCTTAGGCGCAAAATGACGACTTCGCAAAAGGTCCACTTCGTACAATGTCTATTTCGCAAAACGTCGATTTCACAGTGTATGGGACAGCAGTTTTTTCGCGATTTCTATGTTGGCTCCATAGTGCAAGTGGTTCTGTGTTATGCTGCTGTTCCATGGAGACAAAACTGCATACCTACGTTTTACCAAACTTTATTTCGATTTCCGATTTTGGTCCAATAGAGAAATTTGTTCAGTTTGATGGTCTGATCATACCCTTAAAAAAGTGTCAGCATATTTAAAAAAAAACTACTACGGACTACACGAAGGGTCTACCGATCCAAATGAATGAACTTGAGAGGATATGTGAAAAAAATAGGATTCTTCAAAGCGTCATTATATCATGAAGTCCTAACAGTAGGTAGAAGTAGATGTAGCAGTAGAAGCCGTGGTGGTCCAGTGGCGAGTAACCTTGCCTGCCGTGCAGGAGGCGATGGTTGGATCCCCGTCCAGCCCGACTCGTACCAATGAGTTTTTCGGAATTTATGTACGATTTGTTACACCACTGGCTTTTCGGTGAAGGAAAACATCGTGAGGAAACCTGCATGCTTCAATTTCGAGGCGTGTATTGTACCCACTGTCCATTATAAGTGGCGATGGGCTCACCCCCCGTCACACTGGACAGAGTTTCGGTACTACTGGTGAAACGTGGATGTTCTGAGGTTTCAGAATATCTCTGACTACCCCCTCGGGGAATATAGTCGTGAGCATATGCTTATGCTTATGCTTAACAGTAGGAGTATGATTTGCGGATATGTGTAAATTGGACATATAATTGAAGTTTTGATTGGACCCAAAACACGTTTAACACACATTTTCTCGATAGAAAAATAAGCCAAAGTAGCCTCCGTCCTTATTTTTAAACGCTTGGAACTGCTAAACGGTGAATAGTAGAAACACAAGACTTGATTTATAAAAAAGAGAATGATATTTTATAAAGTTTGATTGGAGCAGAATTGAACTTACATAAATAGTACAATCACAATTAAAAAAGTCTGTTTTACGCTTGCGTCGGTCCAGTTTCGCGCGCCGCCCAATCTCTTTCTCTCGTATCAGGCAGTAATATAAGCTATCACATGCCCATTTCGCTTCAATTATTTTTCGACATAGGCCCTTAAGCGACCTAGGGGCACCCACGGACGGGTACGGGTACGGGTACGGACCTCGGCATAAGACATTGCTGGGGCTAAGGACCGTGTATAATTTGTTTAGTGGTTTGTTTGCAAGGTGTTAATGATTCTCAGGTGTTCTGTATTTATTGTATTATTCGCACTCGACTATGTATTTCATATTCACATGAGATCAAATATCCAGAACTCAGTCCCATTTTTTTTTTTATTATTTGCAATGATATTTTGATGCGTGCCCGCGCCTTAAGGGTGAGGGGGAGTGACTTAATTTTACCACATTGGTGCTGAAAAATTAGGTGTTTTATTCGCAGAAAATAATCATTTCCAAACAACTCAGTTATTACATTATTCGGAATTGATAAAAATTACTCAGGAATTTTAGTTACAAAGATAACATTCTTAAAATAGATATTGCTATTAAAATATAAACATTGCACCATTTTAGTTCACAGGTCATCTCAAAAGACCAAGGGTTTGGACTTTTCATAGTAGCTAAAATATGAGTTCGGCATCGTAGCTATAATATCACACGACATCCCATCCCATGCACGGCTTCATTCCTGCGCCGCAAAGGCTGCCAAGCCGACGCAGCTTTATGAAGTGTGTCGACCCACCGAATACTGGCCCAGCGCAAGCGAGGTGTAGGTACTCTTTGGCGGCAAAAAGTGTCCCTCCCAACTCCACTTGTGCCGCCGTCTGAGAGCCTCCCGCCTGGACATGACTTGCTTTGGGCGACCTGGAAGTCGCAGTAAGGACAACATGGTCAGGTGGGGATTCTCGTATGCGCAAAATGTGAGTTGCTTGTGTGGAGCTCCACAAACGATGGCCCATCTCACATCGTGCCCTGCGTTCCCTAACACCTGTACGCAGGAGGAGCTCATGACCGCTAGCGACGGTGCAGTGTCGGTTGCCCACTTCTGGCAAGGTACTATTTAGCGACTTTGTTCAAAATTTGAAGTCGACACGATAAGAAGAACCCGAGTTACCACCATTGCTGACTGGCTAATCTTTACACTGCAGCATGAGTGTCATGCGATATAGCTGATGCTGACTTGAAAGAAAACAATACTACAATGTAGACTTTATTTCTTCATCATCATCAGCCTATCATCGTCCACTGCTTAACATAGGCGCGCCACAAAACTCTGTCCTTGGCCTTCCTCATCCTGTCGCTCCCCGCTACTTTTTTTAGGTCGTCTGTCCAGCGGGCAGCAGGGCGTCCCACACTACGCCTACCAGTTTGCGGTCTCCACTCTAGACCTCTGACACCCCATCGGTTGTCAGTTCTTCGGCAGATATGACCAGCCCATGACCATGAATTTATTTCTTAGTCGCCTCATATTATCCACGGGAAGTAAGCCACAAAACGAATAAATACTATACAGGGTCTGTCTTTTATGCTGACGGTTTTTTCTGATCAGACCATCAAACTGAACTTTCTCTATGGGACTAACATCGAAATTGCGAAAAACATTCGTTTTTGGGTAGATTCGCAGTTTTGTACTGCAGTTGTATCAAGTACTAAAACTAAACAAACGGGATTGAAATGGGATGGAACACCCCTAGGCCAGTGGTTATATTTTGAAAATCCCACATTGAAATCAGCAGTAGAAAATGTCAAAATTACTATGGACATTACACACACATCGGACACACGGTCCACATTGGACTATGTTATGCATCATAACATCAATATTTTGAATCTCATGATTCAAAAATAGCACTTCAAATCCAACAAATTAACTCATTATTGAGTTCAATTAGTGATAGCTAACTATTGAGTTATCCCAATGCTTTTTTCTATTTCACACTGTTAAGTAAACTTAGTTAAGTAAAGTTACTGTTAAGTAAAATTGCTAAGTAAGTGTTAAGTAAACACTTACTTAGCAATTTAAATAATCAATAAAACGTGAGACTATTTTTGTCTCGTCACAGTATTATTATTATAACAGCTATAAACAAACATGTTATGCCCAAGTTTAGTATCAAGTTATCACTTAATTCTGCTTATCAGTGTGAAAATATTCCGCTCCTCTTCATTCATCATTTTACCACAATACTACTAATTAAACAGTACTGGTACTAAGCTTATATTTTCTTCGGCCCACAATGCCTCAAAACGAAGGTGTTCAATCAGTGCGTCCTACCAGTAATGACGTGGATCCTGACGCGAGGACTAGTTCAGCAACTCCCAAGTCGCTCAGCCAGCTATGGAGAGAGCTATGCTTGGTGTTTCTCTGAGAAAGCAGATTCAGATTCTTTATTTTGCTAGAATGTAGGTACACAATAATGTAGGTAGTAAACATAATTAACAGATAAAAAAGGATCCAATACATTCTGCCTAGAACTAGAAGGCGTGCAAAGATATAAATATACATCAAAATTCTACGGTAATGTCTATTCTATTCTATTCTATTTTTAAAATATGGCTGCCATCTTGGTTTGTGATGATTTTGCCAATGTCGAGTTTTTGTAGCAAAAGTGCTTGACGTTGTACGGTTATGAAGATATTTTGGTGACTTCAAAGGTTGTTCTTACAAAAGAACACTATCTTGAGCCACCACTGGAGCCCCGCTGTCGAGCTGGGAGGGGGCAACCGACGAGCGACACGCGACACGCTACCACCCACTAGCAGATCCACAACGCTACTCTACGGTAATGTCAAAACAAAAAGAAAACATAGTATCATAACCATGTCAATATTATAATTTACAATAACAATCAAACAAATCAAAAGAAAACAAAAATATTAAAAATCAAATCTTATGTCATAGTAAATCATATTAAATTGTAGCACATCAGATATGAGGTGATACGTTTTCTGAACTATTCAGAAAATATAGCGCTAAATTAGCAAGCTGAAGTGACAATGGGCTGGTCATATCTGTCGAAGAACTGACTACCGATGGGGAGTCAGAGTTCTAGAGTGAAGACCACGAACTGGTAGGCGTAGGGACGCTCTGGCGCTGGACCGACGACTTGATGCAGGTAGCGGAGAGCGATTGAATGAGGAAGACCGATGATAGTGTCAAATCATTCTTTCAAAGTAGGCAAAAAGTTACGTAGGTGAGTGGTAGTTACGTAGGCAAAGAAGTAATGTTTTTGATTGTAACACCGCGTCGGAAGGTTTTGTATAGAAGATGCGGTCATACACTCTATAACATCACATCTTATAAACAAAGTATAAAAAAAAGAGCACAAAGCAATAGACATCAGTAGGGGTTATGTGGCCTGACACGATTGAGAGCAACATACAACATTTAACATAGTCAAGAGCAGATAGGTGGCCGGACAGTATGGCATGTCCACGCCACCACGTGGCCACTTAACCCTCTAGCTACGCGAATCCACATGTCCTATCTATTGGAATTGAATATTATAATTATTACAGTAATTGCTTGAATAGTATATTGTGTTTAATTGTCTTAGATGTCAGTATGTTACTGGATCTTGGGAAAGTTTTCCAGTTTGATATTTACTTGATTTACGATCGTTCTAGACGACCTCTCTTTGTTTATTTACTTATTCATTGCTCTTGCATTATTGTTATGTTTACGTTTTGAGTTATGTTTTGTAACATAGCCTATTAAGACTTTTCTTAATTTACTATTGTATTGAAACACCGACTTTTTTTTACTTAATGTTCATAACTAAAAGACATTCAATCAACGATATCAATGTACCTACGTCTATGCATTCAATTGATACTATAGAGGTGCTACTTGGGAATGTTCCTCCATTGAAAAGGGAAGATCTTCCACCAGGCTTAGTGTGAAGCCTGGGGACCGGCCGTGGTCCCACAGTTCTTAGTTGGACCTTTTATATATATCGAATCTCTGTGATTATTTCTCTTGCGCGATTTATGTCTCGCATTCGATTGTGAACCTTATTTGTAGTAGGTTACGAGTTACGTATTTACGGTGAACGTTGTCTTTGTATGGAGCATATTTCTGAGAGCGATGGTATCACCATCTATTAGCTTCTTTGCTATAACTTGTGGGTGTTGACATCTATGATGGCAAGTCCCCACAGATACTTTTATGAAAGCTGATATAAAAGGATATAAATTAGTAGTCATTTTGAAAAAAATATTAAACATGCATTAAATAAAATAAAGCCGCCATCCCAATTCTTTCCGTGGTTGTCGTAGGAGGCGACTAAGGGATTAAAGGTTTCTTTTGGAGTGTTTTGCATTCCGTCCTAAAGTTTACAGAGCTTAGTGATGTACTAATTCTAACTGATGTTTTCTATACAACAACACTTTCTTTTCTAATATCGAATATTAAATACAGTACGGATACTTCCCTGCCCCCCAACCAATTTAAACCTCACACCCGCTTGGGAGGAAACTTGGCGAAAAATGTAGACAATGGCATATTCCTGTCTCGCTCGCACTCAGTGTCGCACATGCGATACGAGCTGTTCTTGTCAATTTTTCTCATTTGTAAAAAATGACACTTACACTCAGTTCCAGAAACGCTCATTAAAGTTAATCCTCCATTAAATCTCTTGCTAGCTATTACTACGTCAACAAGACAAAAAGTGACAGCAAGAGATATAATGGAGGATTAACTTTAATTAGCGTTTCTGCAACTGAGTGTAAGTGTCAAAGGTGTGTTATTTATTACTACTAATGCCACTATTCTCCCACCAGGTCTGCAGCAAACGAAGGAGTTGTATGACCTTCTCCCTGGCAAGGCGAGGAAGGGGAGCACCAAATCGAAGGAGGAGCCAGACCCCGTTCCACGGCTGAAGATGGACAAGTGCCTCATCGTGTCAAAGGTCACCAGATATGAGTATGAAAAGTTAGTTGAAGGTCTTTCATTTTTTTTCGGGGTGTAATTTTCAAGTAGAGTATGTATAGAGCATACAATTAAATGCGATACATACTTAACAGTGCTTCTGACAATCACACTGAACAACTTTTATTATGGGATCAACGTTGAAATCTTGAAAAACAGAGCAGCTATTGACGTTTTCTATGAAACAACAAAATTTTTTACGGTCAGGAGTGCGATTTTTGAAACTCATTCGCTGAGCTCAGCAGCTGTAAATGTCAAAAATACTATGGAAATATGCATCTTTCTACTGCTGGTTTGACTTTCAATAATCATACTTCAGGAGTGCGATTTTTAAAAGTCAAATCAGCAGTAGTAAGATGCATATCTCCATAGTAATTTTGACATTTTCAACTTTTGAGCTCAGCGAATGTGATTCAAAAATCGCATTCCTGGTCTAAATAGGTAACGGGGGCTGATCACGTGAGGTGTTTAGGGGGGGTTGAGCCGAATCTTACGTGGGGAGAGAGGGTGGAGGTCTCGGCAAATCTCACGTAATTTTTTGTTCAGCCAGATGCTGTGGAAAATTGCTATACCAATGTGGGTTAATTAATACATGGAGGGGGTCGACCCAAATCTCACGACATTTCACCAAGGGAGGAGGGGGAGGTCGAAAAATCTTCCAAAATCACTTCACGTAATTAATGGACGCCCCCTAATAGTACCCCTAATCCCAAAATTGCTCAATACAGCAGCAGCCGTGGTGGTCCAGTGGCGAGAAACCTTGCCTGCCATGCAGGAGGCGATGGTTCGATCCCCGTCCAGGCCGACTCGTACCAATGAGTTTTTCGGAATTTATGTACGATTTGTTACACCACTGGCTTTTCGGTGAAGGAAAACATCGTGAGGAAACCTGCATGCTTCAATTTCGAGGCATGTATTGTACCACTGTCCATTATAAGTGGCGACGGGCTCACCCCCCGTCACACTGGACAGAGTTTCGGTACTACTGGTGAAACGTGGATGTTCTGAGGTTTCAGAATATCTCTGACTACCCCCTCGGGGAATATAGTCGTGAGCATATGCTCAATGCCGACTAAGATTTACCCTTTTCCCAGCTTGGGTTCATGTGGGCTTATTTGATAGATACATTCATCCCATTCATTTAACACTCTATGTGCATGTGCAAAATTGTAAAATTGTTGCATAATAATCGAATTATCAATTGTTCACTCTTTCCTATTTATGCGTAATATCGTTCAGCACATATTTGAACAGATAAACTATTTATCGTTAACAAACAGTAGGTCAACTTTAATAACTGGTTATAATTGGACACTCGTCGATATAGTGTGACATGCGTGATTCAGATCATGTAGATAATATACTGCATCGAGTCTTGACGAACATCTCGATTGGTATATTTTTATCTCGATTGGTACGTTTTTTTTGTTAAAATTGTAGGGCACAGAGTGACATTTCAATAGACCCGTAATCCACTATAGCGGGGCGGAATGGAGAAGAGCGGAGATGTGTTCTGAATATCTAATAGAATTTCGTTATTTGCCCCTAGTTAGTTTTCCACTCCGCTCAGCTTCAGTGGATACGGGTCAAGCGGAGCGAAGAAAAAATTTCTCTTTGGAAAGAAGAGAAAGAAAGATAGAAATTATTTTTATTTGCATACACAACAAAACACACTGTAGAAGTCCCTAAGTCAAAATAATGAGTTTTAGAATAGAGAGAGTAAAAGTCTTTAAAAAGGGCTAGAAATTTTCCATATGAGAAAAGGGTTAAAAAATGAAACGTCAGTGTATTAATGAATGAATCAACGTATATTTGAGATCAGACAACTTAATAATCACTTAATTTCTCTTTTGCAACTGGGCCCTTCATGTAGAAAAACAAAACTAAAACACACAATTTAAAAATGTTATAATTAAGAGCAGTGTGTGCCGCAGCAGCATAATGCTGAGTCGTAACCCTGTTTGGTTACGACTCAGCATTATGCTGGGCTCAACGAGCTCAGTGCTGATTTTCTGTCGCACTCAAAAACCAGAAGTGCCATTTCCGAAACTCACACCACCAAAATCGTGATCTAATGATGCATAATCTCCATAGTAATTCACATTTTCACTGCTGATCATAGGCTGCCTGTCCACTGAAGCGGAGCGGAGAAACGAAAAATATTAACCCATAGGGCGGAGATTTAATGCAATCCTATCCTATAAAAATAAAGCGGAGATGGGCGGAGCAGAGCGGAGTCGTTTGGGGCCGGGAAGGGTCAGGCGGAGATTTAGCCTCATTACATTATCTGTCTGGTAATATAGTCGTAAGCACCAAGTGCCTTTCTTCGCCATTAATTTTTTTCTTTTTTTTCCAGACACAGCCACGACAACATATCGGATGATGAGTTGGAGAAAGTCCTGCGCAAGCGCGGGTCAGACTACGAGACTATGTTGAACAACCACCGCGAACAGAAGAGTTTTGAGGAGGGCGTGGCGCGGAGACTAAAGCATATGGGGGTCAAGGTTGAAATGGCTAGTAGGTAAGTCATTTATCATCATACATACATACAGGGTGTAACAACCACCGCGAACAGAAGAGTTTCGAGGAGGGTGTGGCGCGGAGACTGAAGCATATGGGGGTCAAGGTTGAAATGGCTAGTAGGTAAGTCATTTATCATCATCATCATTATACAGGGTGTAACAATCACCGCGAACAGAAGAGTTTCGAGGAGGGCGTGGCGCGGAGACTGAAGCATATGGGGGTCAAGGTTGAAATGGCTAGTAGGTAAGTCATTTATCATCATCTTCATATATACAGGGTGTAACAACCACCTCGAACAGAAGAGTTTCGAGGAAGGCGTGGCGCGCAGACTGAAGCATATGGGGGTCAAGGTTGAAATGGCTAGTAGGTAAGTCATTTATCATCATACATACATACAGGGTGTAACAACCACCGTGAACAGAAGAGTTTCGAGGAGGGTGTGGCGCGGAGACTGAAGCATATGGGGGTCAAGGTTGAAATGGCTAGTAGGTAAGTCATTTATCATCTACATCATCATACATACAGGGTGTAACAACCACCGCGAACAGAAGAGTTTCGAGGAGGGTGTGGCGCGGAGACTGAAGCATATGGGGGTCAAGGTTAAAATGGCTAGTAGGTAAGTCATTTATCATCTACATCATCATACATACAGGTGTAACAACCACCGCGAACAGAAGAGTTTCGAGGAGGGCGTGGCGCGGAGACTGAAGCATATGGGGTTCAAGGTTGAAATGGCTAGTAGGTAAGTCATTTATCATCATCATCATCATCACACATACAGGGTGTAACAATCACAAGGAAAAGAAGAGTTTTGAAGAGAGCGTGGCGCGGAGACTCAAGCATATGGGTGTGAAGGTTGAAATGGCTAGTAGGTTTTCAGATAGTCTTTTTGTCACTAAATGGTGCCGGTTACAGTTTAAAAGTCCCATTCATAATAACTTCCCACCCCTCCTAATAAAACTCCGTAAAATGACTGGGCTATATAATAAGGAGTAGCTACTCCATGAGCAATACTTTAAGAGCCTACCGAGCCTATTGTGCTGCCTCCAATCGTATTTTGTTTATTTTTTAACAATTAAACAATATTTCCAAAAAACAAGAATGTCACATTGTAGTCCTGATTGTTTTTCAGTTTATCGAAACATTACGGAATATTATGTTTTATGCTTGTAGCTATTATCGTTAAAACCGCCAAAAGTGGCCACTTTTGGCGGTTTTAAAGATAATAACTACAAGCATTATAAAAACAAATCAGCAGTGACCCGATAAATTTAAAATAAGCAATGACTACAATGCAACATTCTTGTTTTTTGGAAATATTGTTTAATTGTTAAGAAATAAAAAAAATACGGTTGGCGGCAGCACAATAGGCTCGGTGCAGCCTTAATAGTAAATTTGATTCTTTCTCAATAGCACAAATGACCTGTATTATTTTCGCAGTAGATAAAAATGTAAGTAATTAGTAAACAAAAACTAATCTTATCTCTCTACTTGTTAGGTAGGAATTTAATCGGCACGCGAGAAGGTGAAATTAGTATATCGTGTACATTCTAGAACGTTTTGACTATACAAGATGTTTCGTATGCATTGTTTGTTTTTCGTGTCAACTAGTTCGTTTATACACATAGACTTAAACTCTAGCGATAGACTTGCCCTTCCATAGAAGCAACATGTTCCACTTGAATGAGGTGTACGCACCTGATTGATGGTCCCGAGTTCACTTCGTCACTATGGCAATGACAGACCGCAATGTGTCATTCTGTATTGTTTTGTGTGACATGTTGTTTGTTTGAACGAGCTTGTCTATCGCTAGAGTAATATGTCTATGATTACACATGATCTTTCTTAATACGTTGATCCATCAAACTGAACAACATTATCTATGGAACCAACGTCGATCGCGAAATAAACATCTGCTGTCCCATACATTTGGGTCGAGTAAGATTGCGGTTTTGTATGGAACAACTGATTGTTTTTCGTTATTTCCCATATTAAGGGCTCGTCCGCATAGCGATTTTTATTCGCGCGAATGATGTGAATATGATAACATAGGATGACTTCTGACAGGACACTTATGTCAAGACATTAAGTAAGAAAATTGATTGCTGCACGCGTCATCCTTTGTGAAAGCAGGTGTGGGAGGTCGTTTTAGCGGTAAACAGCATAGGAAGACGCGTGAAACAAACAATTTTCGTACTTAGTGTCTTGACATAAGAGTCTTGTCAGAAGTCATCCTATGTTATCACATTCACATCATTCGCGCGATTAAAAATCGCTGTGCGGACGAGCCCTAAATGGTCCCATAGAGATAGGTCCCAAAGATGTAAAGTTTAGACTATCAAACTGAACAATCCTGGAGAGCGATTTTTGAAAGTCATTCGGTGAGCTCAGCTGTTAAAAATGTCAAAATTTCTATGGAGATACGCATCTTTCTACCGCTGATTTGCCTTTCAAAAATCATACTCAAGGAGAGCTATTTTCGAAAGTCAAAACAGCAGTAAAAAGATGCGTACCTCCGTAGTAATTTTGACATTAAGACGTAATAGTAGGCGGAAATACCTCGGAGGCATCTTTTATTTTTCATTTTACGACTAGATTTATACCATTTACCGAAACTAAAGTCATACCTCAGTATTTTTCGATAGTTCATCTAGTGCAATCATCAACTGAATACACGATTGGAATTACTTCACTCGATAGAAAATCGTCACAAAGATGACGTATTTTCATGCATTTTTAAACATTTTTCTCGGTTTAGAAGAACTTAAAATAGTTTCCGATTGTTGGTATTTATACTCACATATTCACCATTAGTTTAACTAGTGCAATCATAAATAAAATCTAGAAAAAGTACTTTGGTTAGTTGTTTTTAATCGAAAATACGGCTCACGCACACACTTTTCGGAGCGCTCGGCAATCGCGTTTCTCATAGAAAATATTCGTCTGGACCTATGGCCCCTTAACAACTGCTGAGCTCACCGAATGAGATTCAAAAATCTCACTCCTGGAGTTTCAATGACTACTTGAGCCAAACACATGGAATAGCTGAATGTTTTTCAAAGGTGGTCCTAAAAAAAATTTTATGCATCACCTTGTTTATGTTCTATCGATCTATAATGTCAAGCCTTTGTCTCGGGGCGGTGATCTTGGTACAGACCGATATCGGCGCGGGTTCTGTCTGTAGAGACAGACATACATACCTACCTACATCGCCTCATTCACATCCATACACCTCTCCTGTCCACCTCACTGTCATACATTCCCTCCGGTTTCGAATGCTCCACACCTCACCTTTCTTCTAGCACGTAACCGATGTATGTGAGAGAGTAAGTGAATACGTCGCATTACCCCACTGGCTTGGCCTTCTTTGTTATCGGTTATTGTTTCACTTTGCAGAATAATACCTACTTCAATGTCATGCGCATGTTATATATTTTTATTAGCTCTAGATAAGTGTTCACACGTTTTCTTTGATTGTTTTGCCCTTGCTGTCGTGTAAGTATTGAGTGCAGTTAACTTATTGCGATGAATGAAAACAAATAGATGTTTTGCAATGCTCTCGGACTACCAATAATCACCATACTACTATCAAACTGAACAACTTTTACTATGGGAGCCAACCGATTGGAGCAATAAAAAAATTTCTGTTGTATACATTTGAGTCGAGTAGACGTTACATTGAGTCGAGTACATTTTTTATTTCCGATCGATTTGCTCCAATAGTAAAAAGTTGTTCAGTTTGATGGGTAGACTCTTAGTTTAAAAGGATGCTAATAATATCAATTTCACCCTGTATAATTCAATTCAATTCAATTCAATTCAAATAATTTATTTCAGACAAGATGTCCATATAAGGGTTACTATACATTTATCTTAAAAACTAGTGTTAGTTTACAACAAGGTTTTATTTTATTTTAAAAACCCGGCATGGAGCTTCACCCAGTGATGCAACAGCGGTGAGTCCCACCGGTCTTTGAAAACGCTCAGGAGACCGCTGGTGCTGGCTCGGAGCCTGCCCTACATGGAGGCGCACCGTTTTCTCATTATTAACATTGCCGACGCACTACAATGCCGCGCCAACCCCATTAGTATCCTGAATGTGTTGTTATATTGTACACGTATAATGC
The DNA here is from genome assembly GCA_963693445.1 of Agonopterix heracliana. Taxonomy (NCBI): domain Eukaryota; kingdom Metazoa; phylum Arthropoda; class Insecta; order Lepidoptera; family Depressariidae; genus Agonopterix; species Agonopterix heracliana. The sequence goes on from OY856334.1 coordinate 4,759,181, forward strand.
ATGGGGCATTGGGCCAATTTAGTTTTTGGTGTAAAAAAAGTATGTTTCATTCATTCATTCATATAACGTTGTTGTTACAGGTTGACTTATAACGAAGATCTAATAAAATGGTGCGACGTGGTCGTTCCGTGCGGCGGTGACGGCACTTTCCTACTAGCCGCCTCCAGGGTCAGGGACGCTAAGTGAGTATCTATTTACTATAAAATATTATTAAAAATAGTATTTGCAAAAAAATATGTTACGAACATAGACCTCTATGATATTACCCTAGAGATATTACTCTAGCGATAGACCAGCTCGTTCAAACAAAGAACATGTCACACAAAACAACACAAAATGACACATTGCGGTCTGTCATTGCCATAGTGACGAAGTGAACTCGGGAACATCAATCAGGTGCGTACACCTCATTCAAGTGGAACATGTTGCTTCTATGCAAGGGCAAGTCTATCGCTAGAGTTTAAGTCTATGGTTACGAACAAAGCTGCAAACTTACTCGACCTAAACTTACACCTGGAGTGAGATTTTTGAATCTCTTTCGCATCTTTCTAATACTGATTTGACTTTCAAAAATCATGCTTCAGGAGTGTTTTTTTTGAAAGACAAATCAGCAGTAGAAAGATGCGTATCTCCGTAGAAATTTTGACATTTTCAACTGCTGAGCTCACCGAATGAGATTCAAAAATCGCTCTCCTGATTTTTCTTTCGGTATTTCGATGTTGGTTCCATAGAAAAAGTTGTCCATTTTTATGATCTAATCATCATCCCCGTAAAAAAACGTCTTCGTTTGACCGGCCGACTACGCACAGCGCGCGCCGTGCCGCGATGGGGTAAAAAACTGCGCAATCAAAAGAATTTCAGAATTTTAAATGTTTTTAGTTGGTTTAATATTACTACTAGAGTTAACCCGCGACTTCGTCCGCACAAATTGTAAACCAGATTTTTAAGTCGGATCATAAGCTATTAAACAAAAAAAGTTTCATAAAAATCGGTTCAGTAAATTTTGCGTGATGCTCGCACAAACAGACAGACAAACAAAAATACTAAAAAAGGTTGATTTGGAGTCAGGGACGTCTAAAAACCATATCATAATCTTTTTTAGGTTTCCGTACGGTTTAAAGGGTGAAAACGGGACCCTATTACTAAGCCTACGTTGTTCGTCCGTCCGTCCTACCTATTTAGGGCTGTAACCTATGAACCGTAATAGCTAGATTTTTTTTTCCAATGTATTTACTAGCCTGGTTACTAGACCTTTTGGCTAAATCTTATTTTATTTTTCATTTTCTTCTGCTTTCACATTAACCCGTTGGTATTCGACGTTTTGATGGTTCTTTGGAGTTTTTGGAGACAATCGAAAGACGCAGGAAAAGCAGAGAAGTCCACAGGAAACAGGTGAACCGACCGCTTTGCCGCGCTAAAATCACGGAACGCTTTTCCTGTTTACGACCCATGCACCATCATATTTCACTGAACTATATATTGTTCACTTGCACGACACTTTGTTACGCAAAACAACACCAATTTTACGAACCAAAACTCACTATAAACAATAAAAATTCGATGAAATATGAGGACTCCAAACGTCAGCTACCAAATCCCGCCTAAAACTTCGTAATAGCTAGATAGTTGAAATTTTCACAGAATAAAATTAAGGGGGGGTTCTCAACAAGAAACTAGTTTTTATCGACGCTTATTCTTATCGCTCTATCGTAAAAACGGTAATACGTACAAGCGTCAAATTTGGTGTGATTAATTAGAGCAAACTCTAGAGTCTAACAACAAATAATAAAAACCGGCCAAGTGTGAGTCGGTCTCGCGCTAAAGGTCCCGGAGAAACAAATATTACTAGAAACCCTGGGGAAACAAAAAGGGTCTTTATCTACATTTAAAAATAAATAATGTGTTTGTTTCAGTAAACCAGTGATAGGATTCAACAGTTCGCCTCACAAGTCTGTAGGTAGACTCTGCCTACCCACCTGGTGTTCGAACGACGTCAATGGTGCGCTACACGCCTTGAAAGAGGTACGTGGTGTTTATACTATACTAACTGGGAACACAACATGTACTTCGAACGCTAAAGAAGAAATTCCTATGCGTATGTGTAGCATTGTGCACGCGTGGTGGACTAAAATCATACTCCAGACCCTCTAGCATGATTTCTCTGCACGCGCGCGACTCAGCTTATTTCCATGCTAAGTCGCGGCAAGCGCGGCCTGCACTCTCCGAAAAGCGCATACTAGACATGCAGGACTGCTTTTGAAAATCAAATCAGCAGTAGAAAGATGCATATCTCCATAGTAATTTTGACATTTTCAACTGCTGATTTGAAAGCGTGAGTTTCAAAAATCGCACTCCAGCCAGATTACAATTGTAAATAATTTTGCCGAAGCAGTAAATGATAGTATTAATTGCAGGGCAGGTTCAGATGGATGCGGCGGTCTAGGATACGTACTACCATCACCTGCGACCCCAAACTATTAGACACAATCACACCGGTCGATCTACACACGTTGCATTTCTCCAGGTAAGTTATATTACGGTCACAGGATACCCGGCTTCCCGGTATAAATTAACGACCTGGTTGGTGTGACCACGCCGGACTGCCAAACCAGGGTCCTGGGTTCAAATCCCGGTTCGGTCATGGATGTTATGTTTGTGCCGTTGTTGTATGGTTTCCATAATAAAAAGCCTAGTAGCTTGCAATGCAATGTATAAATAATTATAATTAATACATCCGACGAATCTTCCAGAAAAAATTGTTAAAAAAAAACATAGTATAAACTGGATGATTATTTAAATAGCATTTAATTTTTATAATCAGAAACTTACACAATAGTCGTACTGATGTTTACACGGACTCGATCGAGGTCTCGACAGTGTTGTTTAGTTTCCTCTCCGGTAGCTCCGCTACGTATAGTAATCTAATCGTAACAATATGTTTAACTCTGCAGATATCCACCAGTATCGCAGCAGCACGACAGTCCGGAGTCGAACCCGCGACAGATAAACACAGAAGTTAAAGATATCAACCCGCCACTAGCCACTAAAGTTCTGCCCTTCTTAGCACTGAACGAGGTAAGGAATAAATTGCGATATATTTCATCGTGAACCCATTATGGAGGTGCTACTTGGGAATGTTCCTCCATTGAGAAGGCTTAGTGTGAAGCACAGACATATTACTCTAGCGATAGACAAGCTCGTTCAAACAAACAACATGTCACACAAAATGACACATTGCGGTCTGTCATTGCCATAGTGACGAAGTGAACTCGGGAACATCAATCAGGTGCGTACACCTCATTCAAGTGGAACATGTTGCTTCTATGGAAGGGCAAGTCTGTCGCTAGAGTTTAAGTCTATGGTGTGAAGCCTGGTGACCGGACGTGGTCCAACAGCCTTGTATATTATATCGAATCTCTGTGATTATTTCTCTTGCGCGATTTATGTCTCGCATTCGATTGTGAACCTTATTTGTAGTAGGTTACGAGTAACGTATTTTCGGTGAACGTTGTCTTTGTATGGAGCATGTTTCCGAGAGCGACGGTATCGCCATCTGTTAGCTTCATTGCTATAACTTGTGGGTGTTGACATCTATGGCAAGTCCCCGCACCATCATCGTCCACTGCTGAACATAGGCATCTCCCAAGGCGCGCCACAAAACTCTGTCCTCGGCCTTCCTCATCCAGTCGCTCCCCTCTACTTTGTTTAGGTCGTCTGTCCAGCGGGCAGCAGGGCGTCCCACACTACACCTACCAGTTAGTGGTCTCCACTTCAGAACTCTCACACTCCACCGTTAACAATTTGTGATCCTTCAGATGTTGACAGATTATGACACTACTTTTGAACAGAGATGATGTGGAGTCGCAATTAATGATATATTTTATTTAGATGCGTACTTTCTAAATTAAATAAATACGTTATCCAACCTCTCTTTTCTTCCCACGCAGGTGTTCATAGGTGAGAGCGTGACGTCGAGAGTGTCACTGCTGCGGCTGCAAATAGACAACGGCAAGTGGACCCACACGAAGAGTTCTGGTCTATGCGTCACCACGGGCACTGGCAGTACTTCATGGCATTTCAGGTTAGATATCCATCATGCTCGTAGTTTCCCTACGAGATCGAATCAGTAGGCCTCGCATGCCACCCCCGAGAAAACGATAAAAATCGAGATGTGCCCCCATCCTTATAATTTTACGTATGCCAGAAAGAGCGCGCATGACGTTTTTCTCTTTTAAACGCTTTGTCGTGGGTGGCATGCTAGCCGTGCAGAAATGAAGAGATCAGCAGAAGAACCAGAGTAGCTGTCATAGCCCATAGAATTACTAAACTAAAGTGGCAGTGGGCGGGACACATTGCTCGCAGAATCGATGGCCGATGGGGCCGAAAAGTTCTCTAGTGGCGACCACGTACCGGAAAGCGCAGCGTGGGTAGACAGTGAGCCCCCACAAGATGGACCGACGACCTGGTGAAGGCGGCAGGAACCCGTTGGATGAGGGCAGCGCAGGACCGGTCGTTGTGGCGATCCTTGGGGGAGGCATATGTCCAGAAGTGGACGTCCATCGGCTGAGATGATGATGATGATGATGCATCATGATGATCCATCATCATCATCATCCGATCTCGCATAATACTTTTTCTAAGGTATTAATTTATAATATTTCACTTGTTTGGTTACAGTATAAACTGCCTGCGAACTCACTCAGTGTTGGAGCTGATGAAGGTGTTGAGAGATGAGTTTGGAGTCAACGTGGACACCAGGCTGGAGAAGGCTAGGGAGGTGGCAGAGACCTACAATCAGAGGCTAATGTTCGCACCAGGTTCGTACGTCTGTTTATAGTATAAACTGTTCTGAACTCACTCACTGTTGGAACTGATGGTGTGGAGAGATGAGTTTGGAGTCAACGTGGACACCAGGCTGGAGAAGGCTAGGGAGGTGGCAGAGACCTACAATCAGAGGCTAATGTTCGCACCAGGTTCGTACGTCTGTTTACAGTATAAACTGTTCTGAACTCACTCACTGTTGGAACTGATGGTGTGGAGAGATGAGTTTGGAGTCAACGTGGACACCAGGCTGGAGAAGGCTAGGGAGGTGGCAGAGACCTACAATCAGAGGCCAATGTTCGCACCAGGTTCGTACGTCTGTTTACAGTATAAACTGTTCTGAACTCACTCACTGTTGGAACTGATGGTGTGGAGAGATGAGTTTGGAGTCAACGTGGACACCAGGCTGGAGAAGGCTAGGGAGGTGGCAGAGACCTACAATCAGAGGCTAATGTTCGCACCAGGTTCGTACGTCTGTTTATAGTATAAACTGTTCTGAACTCACTCACTGTTGGAACTGATGGTGTGGAGAGATGAGTTTGAAGTCAACGTGGACACCAGGCTGGAGAAGGCTAGGGAGGTGGCAGAGACCTACAATCAGAGGCTAATGTTTGCGCCAGGTTCGTACGTCTGTTAACAGTACAAACTGTTCTGAACTCACTCACTGTTGGAACTGATGGTGTGGAGAGATGAGTTTGGAGTCAACGTGGACACCAGGCTGGAGAAGGCTAGGGAGGTGGCAGAGACCTACAATCAGAGGCTAATGTTTTCTACTGTAGTTACGTTGCCAATTCGTATGACAGAAATTAGTTCTCAACGTAACCACTAGGAGCGTTGCACGAAATTCAATACAAAATTGGTGACGTAAAGTAGTGAAGTACGGTGAAAACTCATGGTAGACCTACTGAACTCACTCAGTGTTGGAACTGATGGTGTTGGGAGATAAGTTTGGAGTCAAGATGGATACCAGACAGGAGAAGGCTAGGGAGGTGGCAGAGACCTACAATCAGAGGCTAATGTTCGCACCAGGTTCGTACGTTTGTTTACAGTTTAAACTGTTCTGAACTCACTCGGTGTTGTGAGATGAGTTTGGAGTCAACGTGGACTCCAGGCTGGAGAAGGCTAGGGAGGTGGCAGAGACCTACAATCAGAGGCTAATGTTCGCACCAGGTTCGTACGTTTGTTTACAGTTTAAACTGTTCTGAACTCACTCGGTGTTGTGAGATGAGTTTGGAGTCAACGTGGACTCCAGGCTGGAGAAGGCTAGGGAGGTGGCAGAGACCTACAATCAGAGGCTAATGTTCGCACCAGGTTCGTACGTTTGTTTACAGTTTAAACTGTTCTGAACTCACTCGGTGTTGTGAGATGAGTTTGGAGTCAACGTGGACTCCAGGCTGGAGAAGGCTAGGGAGGTGGCAGAGACCTACAATCAGAGGCTAATGTTCGCACCAGGTTCGTTTATAAGTATGAGGTCTCGCATGCGAATTCTTCGGTGTAGCGTCGATGACGACGCCGTAGTGGAATTCCAGGATTATTTCTCTTTTTTGGCAGTCTAGTAAAAAGTACCGCTTTTAAAGTAGGACCATAGGCATTCAAACAGTGAAAACGGCATCCATCATTGATATATCTCCTGTTACATACATTTGGGCCGAGTCCGCACCGCCTCGACATTTTCAATGGAACAGCCAATTTTTTTTTGGGTGTTCTAATTTGTGTTTAAGTTTACACCCTGTATAAAGCCAGTAGTTTTACGTAATGCGTGCACAAACACAACAGGGCTTTTCGGTGAAGGAAATCGTGAGGAAACTTGCATGCTTCAATCTCGAGGCATGTATATTGTACACACGGCGACACATCATGTTATGCACCCTATATACCCATAACTACACTACGTACAAAACAAAAAATAGTGCGGTAGAGAGCCTGCATAGACGCGGCTGCCGGCGCGGGCGCAGCGTGCCGTGAGACGAAACAACAACAACATACCGCACGTTACCACATACGCAGCGTTCAACTTCTAATAGTTCAAAGTCCAAACAGGGTAACCTGACCTGTCGCCGTGTGTACCTACTGGCCATTACAAGTGGCGACGGGGTCTCATTCCCGTCACACTGGACAGAGTTTCGGTACTACTGGTGAAACGTGGATGTTCTGCGGTTTCAGAATATCACTGTCTACACCCTCGAGGAATATAGTCGTGAGCATATGCTCTGTGTGCATAATAAAGAATTAAAGTTATATACCTGTGGAGATATTAAGGGGCTACCTGCCGGTTTTGGGTAATTTTGTAACCATTTTATTCATTAACTATGGCTCTTTTTGAGCTGAAATTTAAACTGAACCATCTACAGGATATGAGAAGTGATGTGGTTTTTCTAGAAATCGATTTCAATGAATAAAACCGAATAAAAGGGACTCTAAAGTCACCCCTTTTTTTCCAGTTGTAACCATTTTACTCTTACATTTTTAATCGGAACAAAATGAAAATTTGCTATATTGTTCACAATACAATTTAGAATGATGTGGTTTTTTTTACTTTTTCGAAATTAATAAAAAATCATCGAATTTTTCAAAGAAAACAGCAAAATTCTGACCGGAGCCACGCGCTCTTTCTCATCGATTAGTATGGAGTGTGAGTGAGAGGAGAGTGGTCCACGGCTGATACGCCTTAAACAAAATCTTTACTTAACAGATTCCGAGCAATTGGCGTATTCGGTACGTGAATACATAACGTTTGAGGAGTGGCCGGCGCCGCGCGGCTTGCGGGTCAGAGACCGCGCCGCCGCCGTGAGGGTCAAGTCACACTGCATCGACGCTGGTGAGCATTACCTACTTCCATACGTGCTGTGGACCAAGAAAATGATCTATCAATGAGCGTTTTTTTTTTCGTTTCATAGTAGATCGATAGATGACGCTACGGTCTATACGAATCTATGTCAAACACTGAAAAATTATCTTTCCCCGAAATGAGGGTAAAAGTGAAGTGAAAAAAAAAACAAAAATCTTTTGGAACATAATGAAACATATTTTTTATGATATTTAACTATATTTCTTATGCTAATTTACTCTTTAAGGTGATACAAGACTACAATTTGACTAAAATAAATATAAAAATCTTTGATCATAAGGCAAAATCTGAAATTGAACTGGCAATAAGAAAACTTGAGCTGTCAAATGTCATTGTCAATCAAACTCGTATCGTAGCATTTACTTTGTCGAGTTTGTTAGTTTACTTCAAACTGCTTTTCTGAAAAACAACAAAAAAGGACTGTATTTTTGGCTAAGAAAGAAATCGAAAATAATTTCAATATTTTTTTGATGACGTCTTCCAAATCCGAACCAAAGAGAATGAAATCTCTACGTTTTTAAGTCTATAGGTGACATTGCAGAGGAAGTTTTTGCTTGACAGTTTGTCGTACAGACACTACTGCCATCTATTGAGTTATAAGAAAACGGAATAAAAAAAAAAAAGAAAAACGCTCATTTTGATAAAACGTCTTAGTGTCTAAACACACTATACCGAAAGTACGCGACCGAAGATCCGCGGCTGAGTTTACGTTCCGACCATGTTCCGACGTATTCGGGTAATATGACACACCATAAGCGCCGAACTTACGCGGCAGAAATTCAGTTGCGTAAACTTGCGTAACTTTGTTCAGTCCCCGCCCCCGGATTTTCGTCGGCAATCGAACCGAACTTCGGTCGCGTAAACTCGCGTATAATGTGTGCACTACAGACTAAGTTGCCGCTGAACTTACGCCCGACCGAAGTTCGGCTGTACGCTATAACGCAACGTAATTTCGGCATAATGTGTCGTCGTTCATTCAAATAGCATTGCTGGCGTAATCGTGCCGAACTTCGGTCGCGTACTTTCGGCATAATGTGTTTAGACACTTAGCTTATCCCTTCTTTTGTGAACGAAAACTTCTAACCTCTTGCCGCGTTTTGGTATATTTGAGTTCCCGATTGCAGTGTTCAAATACAAGGTGTTACAAAAATACAAATAAACCTTTAAGGGGTGGTGTAGACCATCAAACTGAACAACTTCGACTATGGGACCAATAAGGAAATCGCGAAAAAAAATTGCTGTTCCGTACTCTACAAATCGACTAGAGCTAAAATATGTATGGGATATCAATTTTTTTTTTTCGCGATTTCGATGTTGGAAAAAGTTGTTCAGTTGATGGTCTAAACAACCCCCTTATGAGTTTTAAATATTTATTGTTACTTATGAAACACCTTGTATACCAGCCGTGGTGGTCCAGTGGCGAGTAACCTTGCCTGCCGTGCAGGAGGCGATGGTTCGATCCCCGTCCAGGCCGACTCGTACCAATGAGTTTTCGGAATTTATGTACGATTTGTAACACCACTGGCTTTTCGGTGAATTTGTTGAACCAGAACATAGCTTTTTTCATTTTCTAGTCCAACAGTGGACGTCTTTGGGCTAAGATGATGAATTGATGATTATTTGAGAAATCAAAATTATGTTTCTTATGTTATATTTATGTTTGCAGGTCTAGTTGTCGACGGCAGCGTCTCATTTCCCTTTAACGATGGAACAGAAGCTCTTCTAGAAGTACATCCAGAGGATTCTCTCATGACCGTTTATATGGACGACGCGCTACCTTACTGACAGCACCCTTAGCGTAGCGGCGTGATGGTATATGAAGGTACCTTATTTATGGGATAAAAGACATTTATAATTATATGGTAGGAAATGTAGGTTGGCCAGAAATAATTGACGAGGATAGACATGTCAGGAGAAGTCAAACTAATGGTAGAAACCACAGACTTAAAAGTAGAACCAGACGTAATCTTGTCTAATCATGAGTGAAGTGCCTATTTCTTTTGTGTACGTGCTGTCACGCGGTACATAAGGTGACGGGTTGTAGCACCTGCTGCGCCTAGAGCTAGTGCATTTGTGTGAGTATAGGTCCCTTGTAGAACAAACGAGATTGTATTACCTTGCATGCTTCACATCTTTTTAGTGCAATATTCGGTCCGTATTTCTTTCAAGTCCGTGGTACAAACATGCACTGAAGTTAAATGACCAGACCAGCAGATTTTAAAAAGAAGTGATGGAAACTTGCATTTTCTTTGTGAATGTGGCCGAATAGGTAGGTATAAAAGAAGTATCTATCTAGTTAGATACATATTAGCGCCAGCACAGCTAGCATGCCACCCACGACAAGGCGTTTAAACGAGAAAAACGTCATGCGCGCTCTTTCTGGCATACGTAAAATAATAGGGATGGAGGCACATCTCGATTTTTATCTTTTTCTCGGGGGTGGCATGCGAGGCCTACATATGAGATACAAACCATCCCTGTTAGAAAGCTACTGCAGTGGGGAACTATAAAGAGGCATTCACAAAAGATCCTGTTAAGGCCCCAGGTCTTAATAATATTATAAAATAATGATAGAGGAACAGAGACTTGCTCACTCAAGGCCTCATAAAACGGCTGAAAGTCACTGGAGCAATGGAGAGGGGAGTTCCCCTGAGAGATCGAATCAGAATTGAAAAGATCCGCAGAAGAACCAGATTGCCTGATGTAGCCCAAAGAATTGCTAAACTAAAGTGGCAGTGGGCGGGGCACATTGCTCGCAGAACCGATGGCCGATGGATTCGAAGAGTTCTTGAGTGGCGACCGCGTACCGGAAAGTGCAGCGTGGGTAGGTAGCCCCACAAGGTGGACCGACGACCTGGTGAAGGCGGCGGGAACCCGTTGGATGAGGGCAGCGCAGGACCGGTCGTTGTGGCGATCCTTGGGGGAGGCCTATGTCCAGCAGTGGACGTCCATCGGCTGAGATGACGATTATGAATTACCGACGTCGTCCAGAAGGTCTTTATTTAGACAATTCTTAAATTTAATTTCAATGTTTTGTAATGCGTTTGGAGAAGAGAAGGATAGGCAGATATAAATGTCTAAGTATTGAAAAGAGATTCCTGAGAAATCTGTGATTGTTTATATCAGTTGATCACTTAGGCTATATAACTATGGACGAGCTAGTAATGCTACTAACAAACTTCTGCTTCATGAAATCCGCAACTTTTTTGGTTTGAAGTTATTGTTCCGCAATTATAGGCTGTCTACTAGCTGTCTCGTTTAGTGATAAGGTATAAAATTGTATGTAAATGCACATGATCAATTGATCGTGTAACTTGACAGAGGGGAGTGCTAACGGGAGGCTGGTCCCTAGTTATGTGGTCTAAGGTTGATTATGATTGTTATTTAAGATACGAGATGGAAAAAAAGATAAAATTAAGCCTTTTCGGAGTAGTCCAAGTAAGTTTTAAAAAAACATTTACTAGAAAAAAAAGGTTGGTAATGTTAGACAAGATTCCGGCTACCCAAAAAAGAAATGCAGTCGTGAATTTTGTATGTAGAAAGATTAATATTTTAGTTTCCCATTCTGGAGTGCGATTTTTGAATGTCATCGGTGAGTTTGAACGGTTTTTAAATCTCATACAAAAGCGTTCTCATGCATCTTTCTACTGTTTATTTGACTTTAAAAAATCGCACTCCTGAATTATGATTTTTGGAAGTCAAATCAGCAGTAGAAAGATGGATATCTCCACAGTAATTTTTATGTTTTCAACTGCTGAGCTCACCGAATGAGATTAAAAAATCGAACTCCTGATCATTACTTTGTCATTTTAATTGGGAAAAATGTTTAGTAATTTGTTCATAATATGGTTAATTTTCATATTTGAAAATATCATAACGTTCTGTCTCTATTACTCTTTTTAAAATCTGCAAGAGTAACAAGGACATAAATATTTATTATTTTATAGCATGAAGTTTTAGAATAAGACTGAAATTATCAAATTGATTGTTATATCATTTTCTGTCTCACTTATACTTCAATATCCAGTCAAAAGTATAAACGAGACAGTTGTTATGAGAATTACTTAAAAAGCCTTAAATAGTGTAAAATTGTAAGTTTAGTATAATAATTCCTTGTTGTAGCACAAATAAAGATGTGTAGGGAGAGATGATGTTAAGAGCTAATTTAAGAGGATATTTCCTCTAGAGCGCGCTCCTTACAAATTATGTTTGATTAAAGAAGTTTAAAAACCCTACCAGATGAGAAGGGTGCAGTACAAACATTTTTTGAATCCAAATATTATGACATTTGATGACGTCACTGTTATTTCCATAGATATATTTTCGCTTTTCGAAAGATGGAACCAAGAAATCGTGAGCGAGATAGCCAGTTGTGAAACCTTATGTAAACAAAAAAGATAAAACATTACTTTTTGTTTCGGTCACCGTGGCCGGCTTTTATGTTTGGCAAGCTGTCAATCCTATAGAATTTATTCCAAACAAATCGTCTTTTAGTATGCAAAAGTCAAACCATTGCTGTTCCATGTGCGGCCACTATATGGCTTAATGTATAGTGCAAATCTATGGTTATTTTATTTCCCATCTCATTTTCTCTTTAAGTGGAGTTGTCATTCTAAAGTCATGATCTTTAGAAGGACAACTTCCATGTAAAGAGGAAATGAGATGGGAAACATCAGTGACGTCATAAAGGTCATAATTCTGAAAAAACAGGATGGTATGGAAAGAAAAATAGTGGCTTACTGTATTTCCATTTATTTAAACGGATTGTTGCATTTGACTTTCCTTTATTATACAGGGTCTAACAAAACAGCCACACCTGTGTTTTGTTACACCCTATACAGATAATTTAATTATTAAGTATTAAAATGACATTATTTTTCTCATATGTAAGATTTCAGGTCATATTTAACTTAAATATTTTATAAGCGAGGTTTGTAAATATGTATTGCACGATTATGCTACTTTTTATATTTTATTGTATTTAATTTTTTGTAATGAAGTTGTTTCAAATACAGATATTTAAAAGAACAAATTGTATTTTGCCTAAAAAGTCCCATCTTCATACTCAAAATTAGTTTTATACAGTCAAACTGAACAACTTTTTCTAAGGAGCCAAAATGGAGAAAAAAAATAATTTAACAATCTGCTGTTTCAAATGCAAATCTGCGGTGCCTAGTTGACCAGACTCAAATTTATGGGACACCAATTTTCTTTTTCGACGTCTTCGTAGTGAAAGTTGTTCAGTTTGATGGTGGTTTTGTTACCACCTTATAGTTATTGAGAAGTTTCTGATAACACTGAAAAAATAAATAGTAACTAGTAAGTTAGTCAGTCTGTTAGATTTTATACAAAAAACAGAAATAAAAAACATTTTTTTCAAGTCAGTATATTTGTTAAAAAAAATCGTACACTGTCACTTAATCTTTCGATATAGTTCCAGAACCCCATTGTATTAAAAAAAAAAAAACAAAAAAAAAGTTAATACAAAACCTATTAAAACAATGGAGTAAATATGAAACATATATCGAAAATAATTCGTTGTTACACATAGGAATATAAGCGAAAAACAGCAAATTAATATAAAATAAGATAGGCGAAAATAGCACCGCTTACGGACGGATTAATGGCAATAAGCCAAAATCTTAATAATTATACACTTAAAAAATATGGCATCCACGTTAAATCCAATAGAGAAAGAATAAAGAAGTTCACAATCTTTTTAAATTGCTATATTTTTAATATTCAAAATATCGTTCTATTCATTTTAAATAAAAAAAAGTTTTTTTTCAAGTTTTAAAATAAAAAACCTTTTAACTAAAAATTTTGCCTGGTTCATAAGTTTTTTAATTAGGTTAAATTGGGTGTGATGATATAACATTGTGAACTAAGAGACACGGTTCAGGAGAGCGATTTTTGAATCTCATTCGGTGAGCTCAGCAGTTGTAAATGTCAAAATTACTATGGAGATACGCATCTTTCTACTGCTGATTTGACTTTCAAAAATCGCACTCCTGAAGCATGATTTTTGAGAGCCAAATCAGCAGTAGAAAGATGCGTATCTCCATAGTAATTTTGACATTTTCAACTGCTGAGCTCACCGAATGAGATTCAAAAAACGCACTCCAGGTCCGTGCTAAGAGATAGGAAAATCACAGTGGAAAAGAAAATATTCCCAGCACCAAAAAATAAAGAAAATTATACCGGTCCAGAATGTTACAAGTATTTAAAATGGAATTGATAAGAGTTACCTAGAAAAAACTAAATTACAAGTAAGTACAGTGGAGATCAACAATTTGATTATTTATACTTAGGTTTAATAACATTAATTTAGCGAGTGTCTTAATCAAAATATATTTTTTTCAACTCGTGATTTTTGTCTAGCACTGTTCGCTAATATTTAGCAATTAGCCTTTGCTAAACTGTAGGTATAGAACGAATAACGTTAGACTTTATGCAACATGCAACCATCATGAACTCTGCGACCTTTAAAAAATGTCGACAGATCTTGTGGGAACCGTTTAATTTGCTTTTTTTCGGTTCAAAATACTAAAAGTCACTCCAAAACCATTAAGTAATCAATTAGATTTGTGATTTTCACAATTTTTATTTTTATTGTGTGCTTCGCGTTATTTTTAACGTACTTATTTTTTTACTAATTGTTGGTGACAAAAAATAACCTACCATTGCATTAAACAGGACAGATAAAAAACTCGCTAAATAAGCTGCTACTAAATAAAGGTAAGATTATGTTGATCATTTTAGTTAATTATTTACGTAATGTAAGGCAACCTTTCAGTAGATAAACCCCGACAAAAGAACGGTTTTGTTCGAAATTTTGTCCATTATTGGGGAATAAAAATGACTTAAAATTAAAAAATAAAAGTTAAAAATATTGCAAATGAGGACGGAAGTTAATGCACGAACTATCACAAAAAAAATACAATTAATAATATTACATTTTAGGTATTTTCACATGGTAAGCCTTAATATTAAAAAAAAAATTGGTAAAAACCAAAAAAACTATCTAAAATTGACTGATTCGTTGTGTGGCAACACAACAATTTTCTTTAAATATTTTTTTCATTGTACTAACTCATTGCCTTTTTTACATACCTACTTGTTTTTTACGTAAAAAATATCTTTAAAAATACAAGATGGCTGCCGTTATAACGATCTATTTTTAAAAACGAAAAAGATAATTTTCAATTTTCTAAAAATACCCTCTGTAAGTATTCAAAATTATTGTTCCATGATGAAATCCGATTAAAGCTAAACTTAAAAAAATCTACCCAATTCAAATAGTAGAATACATTTGAAAATGCGAGTACTAAATAGGAGCAAAATTACTATATTTCACATAAAAATCCTGGTTACAAAAAAACGTAAGTACCAGTAATAATATAACTGCTACCAATAATCTATACGATAATAGGTACTGGAATGGTACTTTTTAAATACTTCGTTGTTCCAAAAATGATTTTATTTTATTTTAAATCATAATTGTATTAAAAACAGCCAGTACTGGAATGTGGTTTTTTGTCTTTTTAAAAGGAATTTTTACCTTTTTGTTCCTTTTTTTTTAATTAGCTAGTATGGGAATACCCGGTGTTAGTATAAGGACCGCTATACAAGGAACTGCCGGTCCTCGAATACGTCTTAGGATTACGCCTTCGCGCCAAAATGAAAGCAATGGCGGCTATTACGCAAATCATCAAAATTACGCCAGCTATGCAGATTCCGATCGCGAAGTTACGTTGCGAAATGCAGATCTCGTCTTCTTTCTGAAAAGTTGGAAAGATTTTGGATTACATATTTTAAAATTTTAAAATTATATACTTTAAAATGTTGGTAAGACATGACGGGATAGTTAGTTTTACAGAAAACAACACAATATCAAATAAAACCGGTCAAGTGCGAGTCGGGATACACGCGCACCGAGGGTTACCGCACCACACCTCACACCACCACACAAAATATTAAATTAGATACGAAAAAGTTTTGTTTTCTCCGAGACCTTTAGCGCAAGACCGACCGAGTTTTTGTTATTTGTTTGACGCTTGTATGTATTACCGTTTTTACGATAGAGCAAGAAGAAAAAAACGTTGATAAAAATTATATAGTACGTTTCTTGTATGACGGGGTCGTTTCTACCAGAGATGTGCGAGTTAGCGAGGCGGTGAGCGAGGAAACAATCCGCCAATAGCGCGCTTGCTCGATCACGTCATTGGGAAATTGAAGCACTCTCATTGGCTGATTTTTTCCTCGCTCACCGCCTTGCTACCTCGCACATCTCTGGTGGTAACACATCCGTAGGTATCATAGAGGTATTATACCAGGAATAGAGCAACAAACATGAGTTGTCAAATGAAACCTTTTATGGATGTTTTTTGGAGACTATTCGCTGGCAAAAATTCGAATATCGTCTATAATTCTGAGTCTAACGTCAAGTTGTGGATAAATTAATGAAGTAGTGTCAGTATATTTCATAAAATTATCTACGATTTCACTTTAGATTCGCAATTATTCACGGAAACCGAATTGTAAAAATTTATTGGAGACTAAAAAAACGGTCCTATTGCTTAGCGTCACGTATCTCTTTCTATTATACAGTGGTGCCGCTAGGTACATCTCGCTCTCTCAGCTGTATGTTCCTCTATTCCTGGTATAATACCTCTAGGTATACTATGCCAGCGGCGGCGCGAGCCGTCTGGGCTGTCAAACTGTCGACACCTCCGCTGCTAGCCTCTGCCTGCGTGCTGGCTGCCGCTGCGTTTTGATGTGAATTGGACCTTACTAATTGCTTACCTTCTCGCTGGTGACGTCATCGTTCTCGGGCGAGTCGGCCTCGTTCACGTAGAGGCCTGAGAACAGCTCCACAGTCGCCGGGGACCCCTCGTCGCTGGACTGACGACGAACTCTGTTGTTCTTGTGCGCGCACGGCTCCTGTAGGGTGAGATTTAGGTTTTGAGGCAGTGGATGAGCTAGACAGAGTGAGCCAGATTTTCCTTCCTTGGTGCAGAAAGTGTTCTCCACCCAGGTGAGACAGCAGACCCCACAGCAGGTGGAGAAGGTTTTCTGGGATGGGGCGAAAGATATTATGTGGTGGGGCAAAAGATTTTCTGGGGTAGAGTAGCGAAGGTATTCTAGGGTGGGACAAAAGGTTTTGTGGGGTGGGGCAGAAGGTTTTCTGGGGTGGGACAGAAGGTTTTCTGGGGTGGGACAGAAGGTATTCTAGGGTGGGGCAGAAGGCATTCTGGGGTGGGATAGAAGGTTTTGTCGGGTGGGGCAGAAAGTTTTCTAGGTTGGGGTAGTGTTTTCTGGGGTCGAGTAGAAGTATTTTAGGGTGGGACAGAAGGTTTTGTGGGGTGGGACAGAAGGTATTCTAGGGTGGGGCAGTAGGCATTCTGGGTTGGGACAGAAGGTTTTGTGGGGTGCGGCAGAAGGTTTTCTAGGATGGAGCAGAAACTTTTCTGGGGTAGAGTAGAAGTTTTCTAGGGTGGGAGAGAAGGTTTTGTGGGGTGGGACAAAATGATTTCCGGTGTATGCTAGGCACTCCTAAATGCTATACAGTTATACTCCCATGCCCGAAATCTGAGACCTTTTTGTCACAGCGGCACACAAAGAATATCTTTATTTTTGGTTGGTGGTATGTAAAAGATAGTAGGTAGGTATGTGTGTCGGAGATCCAAATAAATAATTTGTCTTTCTTTCTTGAGTAGAAAGCAACTTACACAATCAGTCTGATGATTTAGATCGCACAGTTTGACCTCGCAGGTGTAGTACACGCTGGCAGTGTACGGGAACTTGTGCGCTGGGAACGCGACGCGCGCCGACTGCTTGTCGCTCGAGTACTGGAACATGCCCATTATCTCACCGTCTAATGGACAGCTGAGGAGAACAGAAGAATGAGGTTAGTATTGGTAGAGTGGACGCAGTTACCCGAATCTAGAAGAATATAAAAGTGTAGGAAGAGAGGCTCCCCGAGTGACTTACTGAACTCTCGGTAACGGAAGCCTCTAAAATGTTGACTCGCAAATCTTATCTGGCACACATTTCGTTAAAACTACTGGATCAATCACAAGGTGGTTTTCACAAATGCCCATGCTTTAACCCCTGGACATTACGTGGACATTCCAGACACAATATAATTGTTTTTGGCATAAGCATAAGCATATGCTCACGACTATATTCCCCGAGGGGGTAGTCAGAGATATTCTGAAACCTCAGAACATCCACGTTTCACCAGTAGTAACCAAACTCTGTCCAGTGTGACGGGGGGTGAGCCCGTCGCCACTTATAATGGACAGTGGGTACAATACATGCCTCGAAATTGAAGCATGCAGGTTTCCTCACGATGTTTTCCTTCACAGAAAAGCCAGTGGCCATTGTTTTTGGGACGGATCTAATTAGACGATCTACCGTACGTATTATACGATATACGATTATTACGTATATATGTAAGTACGATTGAAGTAAAATTTATGTAGTTTTTAGTCCACAGTCAAAAGTTATGAGAATATTATGTAAAGGTTTTCAAGAACGTGTTTTTCAGTGGTCTATATCTTGTCTGCGGATACGAAGTCGCAGGCGCTACTATAATTAATAATTAAAACAAGATAAGGTGTCTCCTGTTTTGAGAATGATGCTATTTTTTTCATCCCAGCTCCTCCAAGAAGCGTCCAGCCTTTTGATGTTGCCATAGACTCCAGGGAGACGTTCTTGAGCAGATCTACTACTTATCATCTACAGTGCTGGTCATCATCCACACATATCCGAGTGAAGCAATGCACAAAAAGCAAATCTAAAGTGACTAACTACCTCAGATTTTGAGGCTCATAAAAAGTTGCAGCGCCTATTTGCCAGTTGCTTTCTTCCCTCTACGTCGTCGGTACTGGCACTGCCACGCGATTCTAGACTCACCCGTCATCAGCAATAAGGCTCTGTTCAGCCCAGCCCAGTCCGTCCCTCACGGCGCACTCCGACACCAGGATGCCGTACTGCCGCTGCTTCTCCAGGGAGACCACGAGGGTCAGGGTGTCTCCTATACGCACGTTGGATGCCACCTGCAATATTTTTGTTTCTAAACTTTACCAGTTCATTAAGTACAGACAAAATGTTGTGGTCCTTAAAAATGTGGTCATCAAAAAGATCACTTTAGAAAGAAAAAAAAAAGTATAATAGGCACTGCAATGTTTTTTCCTTACTTCATTATTTTCTGGATCTCCTTTGTATATCTTCATAGTAACGGATGGAAGTAACCCTGAGTCCTCGTCGTATTCGTCACTGAAACCAATCAGAAAACGATTAGTAGGTAAGTATACATTATTATAAATTGAGATAGGGTCATCCATCTCTCGTACTGTCTTTGTACACAATCTCAGCCGATGGACGTCCACTGCTGGACATAAGCCTCCCCCAAGGATCACCACAACGACCGGTCCTGCGCTGCCTTCATCCAACGGGTTCCCGCCGCCTTCAACAGGTCTTCGGTCCACCTTGTGGGGGGCCTACCCACGCTGCGCTTTCCGGCGGTCGCCACTCGATATATTGTACACATAATATAGAAAATAATGTCTATATTATGTACAAAGCTAGTAAGAGAGATAGGTAGATGCATATATGCAAAGTCTCAGGTGATTAACCGACTGGATAACAAAGCTTACTGGTAAAATTTGTCTGCTGACTAACTGATGACTAACTATGTTCCTGATAGATCGATTGACTGACTTGATTCGAAGAAGCTGATTGAATAACTGACTGATCGACTGCCTGATTGGCTGATTGTGTCACTCACTTAGAGGGAGGATCTTGTGAGTTGGAGAGTCGGTCGGCGTGGGGATGCGGCCGGTAGAGGTGGAACTGTGTGATGTCGCGGCGCCTGTAGCGACACTTGACGTGGTAGCCTCTGCCCTGACCTGTCACCAGCTTCAGGTGAGGCTGCACTATGATGTTGTTGTAGTATTCTACTGTGCCGTCGTCCTGGAATACAAGAAAACAACGATAATTAACAAAAGTCAAAAGATAAACGCCGCCGCCGGTCCTAACTGGAGAGGGCAAGGACAGAATGTCAGGTCATGGAGGAATATGGAGGAGGAGGTCTATGTCCACTGTAAATTATCTGTAAAGCTCGAAATTGTGTAAACACGAAAAAATCTGCTGTCCCATCATAACTGCTGTACCCGACTCAAATGTATGGCTCAGCTGATATTTCTTCGCGTTTCCTGAGGTAGGCTCCATAGTGAAAGTTGTTCAGTCTGATGGTCTGAGTTCACCGTTTCATAGTATTTGCTAGGCTGTCTCTTACATGCTTATAGTCTACGAACAAATATTTGTTCGTATCTTATATATAGTACATGATGAATTGACGACCAAACATTCTTTTTACCACGGAAACAAAATGGGGCAACAATGGTTATAAAATCATAAGCTCTAAAACTAAAAAATGACGTCATCATTATAAAAAAAAGTAAAGCAACTTTAGTTGTGGAAGCCGCGCGTGCGCCGAGGGATGTTCCGCCGGATGTGACGTCACGTCCCCCCATTGTTTAGTCGGCTTCGTCCGATTCGGATCGTGCTTTCGTGACTTGTTCACCCCTGATACTGTGGTCTTGAATTGTTGTTTTTACTAAAAACGGACACGAACTCACGAAATGATAATAACTTTTGCATACAAGTTCTCGATTGTAATAAATTTTTGGGTGGTCAGAAACTTTAAGAGAATATTATTCCGAGAGCGAAAATGCGCGCTGCATACAAACGTACTATGGTGATATTTTCAATACTAACCAATTAAAGTCAATGAAATTTTGCAGAAACAATCTAGAAACAAATTTCTATGCTTCTATAGAGTCAGATTTTCGTTAAAATATACAGTTTCAATGCTAGGATTAATTTAAGATTTGTATGGAAATCTTTGAGGCACTGTAACTTAAAAACTATACATTTTAACGAAAATCTGACTCCATACGAGCATAGAAATTTGTTTTTAGATTGTTTCTGCAAAATTTCATTGACTTTAATTGGTAAGTATTGAAAATATCACCATAGTACGTTTGTATGGAGCGCGCTCCGAATAATATACCCTTAATACTTTTTAAAGACTATACTTGCCTCCACCAAGGCAGAGTATGGCCTACTGCTTCTCACCCTAATTCGTCGGTCTTCTCTACTTTGCCACATGAATAAATATCCCTACAGAAAACAAGTTTCATACAAGCGGCCGATGTGTGTCGGTGCACTCACACATAGCACGCGTTAGAGGACGTTTATGAACATAGGTGCACACACTCAGCCGGGATATGTGTGCACCTGTTCGTACGTTCGTCACTGTCGTGTTCATGTGTCTTTAATCTGTAGTTACTCTACAACAGAGTAGAAGCCGCGTGAAAAAGTTAAATACTTACTGCAAGGAAGTGATTTTAATAACGCAATCGAAAAGTGAAGGTACTAATAACATTGCTCCAACATTGAAAGGCCCACGGCTCAAGCTATTAATGTAATTTCTAAACGAGATACCTACCCCAGAAAGTTTGACAGTTAAAAGTTACTTTCGTAAGAGACTGTTTATTTTATTCGTGACGATAAATGATAATTAAATAATTCAAGAAATAGGTCGTACAGTAAACATAACACTCACGACTAGTTATAATCTTTCGGAGTGGTTAGACACTTTGCAACAATTCCCAAAAGGTTTAATTAGGTATCCGTATCTAAACCTACAGTAAGGTAGTTCAAAGTTAGCTCTGTAAAGCGATGAAATGATGTGCCAAGCAGTTGTGGGTCAGAATATATCTTCAATACCGGTTGGTTATCTCCTCTACCTAAAGAGAGGGAGAGTAACACCCGTATCCTTAGATGTTTTCTTGACATTTCCTCACTCGAGTGGAGGATGTTTTTGACATAATTTGTATGACAAAAACGGTAAAAACGTCCTCGACTCGAGTGAGGAAGCCTTAGAGAAACAACTAAGAATACGGGTGTAAGTCTTTCAAAGAGAGGGAGTATAGTGTAGGCTGTAATCGAGGATAAATATCTATCAATAGGTCGCTCAAATTGAAGCTATTCTATTCGTGGATTTTTTTCTGGCTCACCGCTTCGCTACCTTGCACTGCTCTGGCAGAAAGTCAGCCTGTCTTAGTGGGCCATGTTCCCAGCGTAGGGGAAGATGGTGCTCATCTTGATGACGTAGTATTTTCAAGCCAAGGCAAAATTTACTTTGAGGTCATTGATATAACCACAGAATCGGCGTGTACCTACGGAACGGACGGATTTCTTGTTTTGTATTCCTATACAGGGTCCTTCTTAATATGCTGACACTTTTTACGGGATGGTCAGACTATCAAACTGAACAACTTTCTTTATGGGACCAACATCGAAATCGCGAAAAAAAAAGTCTGCTGTCCCATACATTTGGCTCGAGTAGGTTTGCAGTTTTGTATAGAAGAGCAGTTTTTTTTCGCGATTTCGATGTTGGTGCCATAGAGAAAGTTGTTTATTTTGATGGTCTGATCATCCCCTTAAAAAAGTGTCAGCATATTAAGAAAGGACCCTATACAGGGTATAAGGAAAAGTATCACTAACCACATACTCTACCCATTTACCCAAGGTTAATGATACTTTTCCTTTCACCCTGTATAGGGCATTAGATCGACATTGTGGCATAGAATAACGAATTCTTAATTATTCTCATGATACGGGTTCCATAGGAATCAATGCAAAGCGGAAATTCTCCCGTTCCGTATACGCCCCGATTCAAATCTAGTGGAGTTAGTGTAGTTTGGTCACAGTGCAAAATCGTCACACTGTATAATGAGTGCCATTTCGTCACAACTGAATATTTAATTTATTTATTAATAATAAATAGTGCAATTTGGTCACAGGCCTATTTGTGTATAATTTTTAAGTGCAAATTCGTCATAAGAGGTATAGGTACCTACTAGCTACTGTATTACCTAACTAATATAATTATTTACATTAGTTAATATTACTTATCAGAGCCGTAAATAAAAATATTTAGTTAGGTTGGTACACGGTGGCGTCAAAACCGGTTATGATGAAAATAAAATAGAATTAAAGTAAATTAAATTAAATTAAATTAAATTAAATTAAACAATTATTCTGTTTATTGTGATTCACACAAATCTCCGTAACTACTATTTCGCGAATATACATAATATGTAGGTAGGTAGTACTGGTACCTATTACACATTATTTTAAATAAAAAAATATTCAGCTGATAATGTGTCCTTAGTTAGTTGTGACGAAATTTCACTAAAAAAACCAACAATTTATAAAAATATCGACACCAGTGACCATTTTTCACCTAAATATGTTATTTAAATGTTTTAAATTTAACCTGTGACGATTTTTCACTCAACATATGGGAATCAAAATCTGTGACGAATTTTCACTGTGACCGAACTACACTAACTCATCTAGTGGACCTTTAAACTACAGAGTTTTCCATTAAATATTTCCGTACCTATGTAAGTCTACGTTATTAAAAGACCGCCTTTAAAGAAAACTTGCGGCTTGCAAGCTAATAGTCAGTATCCGCCAATCTAAAAGATTGTGTGAATCTCTGTACGATAGCAATTATCAGATTCGCATGTGTTAGCGCTGCGTCTGCGCAGACCCGTCATACGCAATTAACTGTGGTAACGCGATTTAGACAAGCTACCGGTTTTTATATAACGAGCTTTTTTCCATACTGAACGTAGGTGTTTGTACCTACTCTTAAATTCCTTTATACTCATCATCATATCATCGCTCTGGTCTCTGCCTACCCCGTTGGGAAAAAGGCGTGACGTTATAGATTATCATCATCATATCGTATGGCTTTTTTTTGGTGTGCATACTGTGCCCTATGCACACCCCTGACACTCCACAGAAGTCTCACGATGCTCGACTAGTACTGGTACAGACACCAGTTGTTGACACAAGAAGCTTCTTGCTTATCATCAGCCTAACATCGTCCACTGCTGAACATGGCCTCTCCCAAGGTGCGCCACAAAACGTTATCCTCGGCCTTCCTCATCTACTGCGCTCACCGCTACCTTTTTTTAGGTCGATGGCTACGAATAAAGAAATAAATATGGAAATATAATTCACGTCAAAAAATGACCCCACGAACTTTGGTGTACACCACGCAAGCGCGCAAGACTCAATCATTATGGCGACTCCAATTACGGCATTTGCCGCCAAAACTCATGGTGCCAAAAATTAAGGAGATTTTGTTCGGAGTTATCGTTCCATATTTATTTCTTTATTCGTAGGTCGATGGTTCTTTAGCGAACCGCAAGGTGTCCTATACTATGCAGTTCGTTGTCTCCACTCTAGAACTCTGACTCCCCATCAGCGGGGCTAGTACGCCAATCCGCGATAGCGTGATATAGCGCTATCACGCTTCCGCTCTCTTTCTATTTGCACGCGACAGAACGAGACAGAAGACTAAATTTGACAGATGGATGTGTTAAATGTGGTTGGCGTACTAGCCCCGCAGTTGTCAGTTATTCGGCAGATATGACCAGCCCATTGCCACTTCAGCTTGCTAATTTTTAGGTCTGTCAACCACTTTAGTTCACTTTAGTCTGGCGTGCTTCTTGCTCGGTTCCCGTAAAGTGTCCCCAGAAAGCGCGGGGTGAGGTGTGGTATCTGAAGTCAGAGAGGGGCAGGGAGTGACCGTTCTGTATGTAGAACTACATGTACTCGTATGTATGTAGTACTATAATAACTATAATAAGCCAGCAAACAACTTGGCAAAAACCTTGACTGCGCTGAACAAAGTAGGCGAAAGTGCTACTGCGCACATCAACCCCTTGGTCGAGATTTTTGCAGCGTAATATAATTGATTAGTGGCTTTAGGGCGTTTAGAGTAAACTGCGCACATAACACCCATCAATCGTTTGGTTAAGATGTTTGCAGCGTAATATAATTATTAGTGTCTTTAGGGCGTTCGAGTAAATTTCATTTGCATTAGGTGTAAACCAAAACGTATCAGAACAAAACTTCTGCGAATAACTTTTGACAATATTCACCATAACAAAAAGTCAAAGAAATTAAGGTAAGAAGGTCAGTAACTGGACAGCCGAATGATATTCATTAGAAAGATTATAGTTAATAACAGTCTGTGTGAGTTATTATGATGAATGATATGTGTGCGTTACGGTCGTTTGTCTTGCGGTATCATCATCATTGTGATGATTGCAGCCCTCCGAATACTGAAACGGTGAACTAGAACATTTAGAAGAAAAATTCCCCAAATTCCTTTTGGTAAAAATAAAACAACAGAATAGCGCCATTATCTGTCAAATCTAGGGCACTTGCGTACAAATTTGAAGTAAACCTTTCATTTGTTTTACCTAATTTTTCTGGTTTGAAATGTTCGCGTATTAATTTTATTTTGATCTAAGAGTCAGACGACGGATGGATGGTCGATGGATGGACTTGATGAAGTCAAGTTGGAAAACTTCAGTGAAATAAACGTTTTTTCACAAGAAAATTATGTGGTGTGGTGTGGTGGTGTAGAGGAGGTGAAGAAAATTATTTATTTACTCGTAGATTGAAAAACCCCCGAAATTCCCCACTGTGATAATTTTTCCCCATCAATTTCTTTCTCCAAAGATTTAATTTCCCCAAATTTTCTCCAAAGGCCACCCGCATTTTTCACCAAAATGAACACCACCAAGGCACCAACGCGGTTATAAATCCATGGTCTATTTACACCGTAGATAATTATCATCTTTATCACGTCATGATCATTAAAAAGACCAAGACTTCAAAAATTTTTGTTCATTTGATTGAACAAATATGGCGACCGTGACTTTTCAAAGAGGGTAAAAAAATCTCAACTACATCTACACTCTCAAGGTCATCATTGATAGCGTGATTTAAAATCGTACAACGCCATCTACTGACATTCTAGGTATACTTTGTTATAATCTATACTTACAATAAACTTTGGAATCAATAACTAAACTGCATTCGCATTTTTATGCAATTCTGCGTTTTTTTTTTCATAAATTTTCCTGGGGACCGCTAGATGGCGTCACAAAGCTGTACAGTGCTCGGCAAACATAAAAAACGGGCGGGGGTGAGGGGTATGCGCAGTAGTGATTTCCCGTACCTACTTTATCCTCCGCACATTGCAGCGATATTATCGAGCGATTTTATCGAGCGATATTATCGACAGCGATATCGCGACACCTTACACACTGCAGCGATTCTGCGATTCGCGTCACGCATGCGCCCCACCACTGAATGTAGTCAAAAGAGTTGCGATAATATCGCGGCAGTGTGTGGGATCGAGCGCGTTCCCATACAAAATGTACTGAGAACAATTATCGCAAAATCGCAGCGATATTATCGCTCGATAATATCGCGGCAGTGTGTAGGATGAGGATCGCGCGCGTCCTCATACAAAATGTACTGGAAACAATTATCGCAAAATCGCTGCGATATTATCGCTCGATAAAATCGCTGCAATGAGCGGAGGCCTTAAGTTTGCCGGAAACTGTACCTATCTACAGGGTGAAATTGATACTCGTATCATTAGCATCCTTTTAAACTAAGTGTCTACCCATGAAACTGAACAACTTTTACTATGGGAGCAAACCGATCGGAGCAAAAAAATCTGCTGTTCCATACTAAACTGCAATACCTACTCAACTCAAATGTAGCAGCAGCACGGACCTGAAAAAAAGACGAACGTAATCTCGTCTAATCACGAGTGAAGCACCCATTTCTTTTGTGTGTGTGCTGTCACGCGGTACATAATTGTGACGGATGTAGGACCTGCGCCTAGAGCTAGTGCATCTGTGTGAGTGTAGGTCCCTTGTAGAACAAACGAAAATGTTGGACCTTGCATACTTCACATCTTTTTAGTGTCACTTTACGTCCGTCTTTTTTTCAGGTCCGTGAGCAGCAGCTGATTTTTCTTTTGCTCCCATTCAGTTTGATGGGTAGACTCTTAGTTTAAAAAACTATCATCTACTTATTAAACTTTATTACCTAGCCATACAAAGCAAATTGTATTCATATTGTAATTGATAAGTCACGGATTATCGTCACGTTTGTCGTGAGTTATGATATAACAATAACTATAACCACAGCTATAACTATATGTACCTAGTTACCAATATTACTGTTACATAAGTTACGTACGGTGTGCCTTAAAATGACCAAGATCTTAGGTGCTTTGAGTCCCTAAGAAGGTCACTAGATTGCATTACAGCAGGCATGTCAAACTTGCGGCCCGCGTATGACCAGTTGTGGACTAAGCCCTTCGGAGGCCCTGGGCGACGAAACTAAATGAAGCCCCCTGGTCTACCCAGAAATTGGTGTCTACGATTTTTCGTGCACGAGGAGAAGCGTAAGCGAGCGAAGCAAACTCGAGAATTTTCTGCTATATTATGCGATAATCGCACCAGCGGATTCGGAACCAAGAGTGTGCGAATCGAGCTCGAGATTTTGCTAGATTATTACTAGATTTCCAGCTCATTCCGCAATCGAGTCGATTAGTTAGTAAAACAAAGAATAAGCGAGCTAAGCGAGCTCGAAAATTCCCAATCAAAATTTTAAGAACATCTTCCTGATGCGGTGCTTTCTTGGTACAGAAATACGGCAATTTATTTGTACATGAAAGGAAACTGAATCGCAATTGACCGACACACACAATGCAGTGAAAATATTGATTTCCGCAGATAAAATTACCTCCAAAATAGATAATTTAATAAGAGACAAAAGATTTCTAATTTCTGGGACGTTCTCTATTTTCTTTACGGCGTGGTCCACTGATTCTATGATCTTTATGAGTTTAGCCCACCAATAACTTTGAGTTCGATATGCATAAATTTGTGCTGTGTGAAATAATCATTTTAATTATTAAAATAATTACCAACAAAGCAAGTTTTAGCGTGAAGGATCGTACTGTAGGGCATCACGAATAATGGTGAGAGGGAGTGGGTCATACTCGGGGTTGTGGGTCTTATTTTGTATTACGTATTCTAGAGAAAATGTGTTACATTCATCCCGTAAAACAATCTTCTTGTCTACGTTCAAACATTGAATCCTAAGGTTTTTTGTCAATTAGTTTACCACTAACATTTTGAAAGGATGAGTTTTTATACAAGTTAATGTTTACATTGAGTTGTACAATAAAGGAGATGAAAAAGCGTGTTGTTTGAACAGAACAACCTTTTAATCCGTAGAAAGAAAGGGTCATAAAAAGTTCCATAAAAACTTGGCCTTTGTTATCTTTTTTTTACAAACATGGTGATAGTGACATTATTTGTAGATTAGTAGTAAGTGCGTTCACACACGATGACGCACTGACGGAGCGGCAAATGTCAGTCCATAGAACCACACCCGGTACGTCAATGCGTCACCGTGTGTGCTTCTACGTGCGGTTTCATACAACTCCTTGCTTCACAAATGACGGACTGACGTTTGCTGCTCCGTCAGTGCGTCATCGTGTGTGAACGCACTAAGACACAAACTGATCAAATACATACTTATACAGGGACCAACTTAATATGGTGACACTTTTTAAGGGGATGATCAGACCATCAAACTGAATAACTTTCTCTATGGGACCAACATCGAAATCAGCTGTCCCATACATTTTGCTCGACTAGGTTTGCAGTTTTGTATGGACGAGCAGTTTTTTTTCGCGATTTCGATATTGGTACCATAGAGAAAGTCGTCCTGTTTGTTGGTCAGATCATCCCCCTAAAAAGTGTCAGCATATTAAGAAGGACCCTATATACTTCATTTCAAATAAGGACGTAAAAATTTTCCTATTCCTATATAGCTTTCTGGTCAATTCTGATTTACAACACAAATTATTTATCAATCTGACATATCTTGAACGTAACTAAAGTTGCTGTAAGAATAAGTGGGAGGAAGTGTTTCAAATCTCTGTTTCTGTAATTCAAAATAGTCTTAAAATTTCGTTGCTATTTGAAATGGAGTATAGAGTTTGATAAAAAACTACCAGACACACAAGGGTCTAAGGTTGGAATAAAATTACGAATAAGTAGTTTCGAAACTTTTAATGTCCAAACTAGAAATAAGCCTTGATTGATACAGTCAACTGCACTGATAGCATGCTAGACGTGATACGGCTGTATCACGTCTTTTATCTCGTTCGTTCACGTGCAAATAGAAAGAGAGCGAAGGTGTGATAGCGCTTTATCACGGTGTCATGCTACCTATGCTGGAGTGCGATTTTTGATTCTCATTCGGTGAGCTCAGCAGTTGAAAATGTCAAAATTACACTATGGACCTACGCATCTTTCTACTGCTGATTTGACTTTCAAAAATCGCTCAACTGAAGTATGATTTTTGAAAGTCATCTTAGCTATAGAAAGATGCGTATATCCATAGTAATTTTGACATTTTTAACTGCTGAGCTCACCGAATGAGATTCAAAAATCGCACTCCAGCACTCGTAGTATGCTGCACGTGATACGGCTGTATCACGTCTGTTATCTCGTTCGTTCGCACGCAAATAGAAAGAGAGCTAAGGTGTGATAGCGCTGTATCACTGCGGCATGCTAGCTATGCTGGACGCTTAAAATGATAGCTGTTGGTAGTCGTGGCAATGTGTCTGACCATCATCCTGAAAGCGATTACGTTATGGAATGGACTGATAGGTGACTAGGAAGTACATCGCCCAAAAAAATGCTGCCATACCACGTTAAGTAATAGTCACGATAATAATAAAATCAATAAGCATCAAGGAAGCAGGATCTATCTATGTAACAACTTGTAAATTAATTTAACCTCGTGTGTGAATCAGAGGCATGGAAATTACATAAGTGTGACGTGATCAGGTAATACATACAACAATGTTTAAACACCTACCCAGTTGTAAAAGCATAGCATAGCATAGCATATGCTCAGACCATATTCCCCGAGGGGTAGTCAGAGACATTCTGAAACACATACACTCCTCTGACAAGAGCATAGGTATGAGATGATGATGTTATAATAATATTAAACTAATAAACGTTACAAAATTTTATTTGTAATGATGTGTATTGAGCAAATCATCCGTCAGCCACATAAAGACCTTTCAAAAGATTGCCGCGTTATATAAAACTACTTAACGTAACTAGGTCGGCCTCGCTTTATAAGTACGTACTTGTTTACCTCTCATTTTGGATTTAATAACTTTTTTTGCTCTTGAGAAAAATTATGAATTGAAAAAAGTTTAATGTGTTTCATAACAATTTTGTTAAACAATAATATAGGGTCCAACTTAATATGCTGACACTTTTTTAAGAGGATGATCGGACCGTCATACTGTACAACATTCTCTATGAGACCAATATCGAAAACGCGAAAAAAAAATCCGCTCTTCCATACAAAACTACAAACTTACTCGAGCCAAATGTATGGGAAAGCAGATTTTTTTTTCGCGATGTCGATGTTGGTCCCATAGACAAAGTTGTTCAGTTTGATGGTCTGAACATCTCCTTAAAAAAGTGTCAGCATATTTAGAAGGACCCTTTATAAGTTCTAACAAAATTAGGTGAAACTATTTTAAGGGGATGATCAGACCATCAAACTAAACATCTTTCTATATGGGACCAATATCGAAATCGCGAAAAAAAATCAGCTGTTCCATACAAACCTATACTCGACCTAAATGTATGGGACCGCGAATTTTTTTTTTCGCGTTTTCGATATTGGCCCCATAATATTGTTAGAACTTAAACATTGAGAAAGAAAATGGATTCCACTTCGATGTGGAAGTGTAAGAAAAACATTATAAGACAAATTAGCTGCTTATCGCGTAAAAGACGACTAAGGGAATGGGAAATATTATACAGGGTCCTTCTTAATATGCTGATACTTTTTTTAAGGGGATGATCAGACCGCCAAACTGAACAACTTTCTCTATGAGACCAACATCGAAAATACGAAAAAAAAATCAAATGTCCCATACATTTGGCTCAAGTAGGTTTGCAGTATTAGGTATACGGAAGCGGAACAGCAGATTTTTTTTTCTTGTATTCGATGTTGTTGCCATAAAGAAAGTTGTTCGTTTTGACGATCTGGTCATCCCCTTAAAAAAGTGTCAGCATTTTCTTACGGGGTGTAAGAAAAAGTATCAACAACCTTTATTAAAGCACATACTCCCATCAAACTGAACAACTTTTACTATAGGAGCAAAACTTTACTGTCAGAACAAAAAACACAAACACTTGAACAGAAATCAATAATGAAACAGTCGAATCTTGGAAAATCCACAGGTACCTTGCACAATATGTGCCCGCGCAATGACGTCACTCTTCTATATGGAGATTCACCTTCGAGCGTGCGCGTGAGTCGGTGGACCGGTTTACAAGTATTATTGCAACTTGTCATGGTTTTAGCATAATAATTTGGTATAATGTGTTTTAGTTAACAAATTGGAAATGTTACAAAGTTCATGTTGCAATACTGCAAGATGTTTTTTAGCCGTGTTAGTTCTCGCCTAAAATTAGGATGATGGATTCCTAGTATCTTTCTGGATATTTTGAAGTGCATAAGTGTACGCCCTAAATACAGATGCATTCTAGTCCTTACCCTCCTATGTCTCATGGAACGGGAGACTAATAGGACCAATACCACATTTAGCAATTTAAGTTTCAGGAGTGCGATTTTTGAATCTCATTCGGTGAGCTCTGCAGTTGTAAATGTCAAAATTACTATGGAGATATCCATTTTTCTACTGCTGATTTGACTTTAAAAAATCGCTCTTAAAAAACCGTAGAAAGATGCGTATCTCCATAGAAATTTTGAAATTTTCCACTGCTGAGCTCACCGAATTAGATTCAAAAATCGCACTCCAGGATGGAATGACGTGTCAACTGTCAAGTGGTGAGATGTGCCATTGCCACCCACCCACATAAAAACTGCTTATGAAACCTTTATATTAATCCCTTAGTCGCCTCGTAATATACCCACGGGAAGAATTGGGGTGGTCCAATCTAAGCCGGAACCACACGGCTGTAGATTCCAGTAAAATACAATAGTTGTACGCCCGCACTACGCCCGCAACATTTGCTCGCCATATAAGTGGCCCGCCTCTCATTTCGTCTGATACTTGCAGACCAGTCACACAAGGCCGCCGCAAAGGTCACTTGTCTTTCTCTACGGGTTATTAATAAGTTGGACGGTTTGTTTATTTCTTTTGTCGTTCAAATTGTTGTCATTGCTACTCTTATGGTAAAATCGTTTTAGCTCTTAAGAGGATAGATCAATCAGTACAGTTTTCTCCATACAAACGTATTCCGCTGTTTTCTCCCTGGATGAGCTACACCTAGGCTACACCAGAGCAAATATTTTTTTACCATACAATCAATGTCACTTCTGCCATGTCCCTATGTTTTACTTTTTTTGTACCTTGATACCTACCTACTAAAAGAACCTTCGAAAATTACCAATTTTACCGCCCATTTTCAGACATCCAGTAAACAAATTTGACGAATATAAACAAAATAAGTAAAACATACGGACATATCCAAAGTTTTTCTCATATTATTTTTTTGAAAGAATTATTAAAATTGGTTTAGTTTTGGAGGAGAAAACAAGGGAATACGGAATGCTGATTTCGACGATTATTTGTATACAAAATCGGTCCGAGCTGCAGTTGTCTCTTTCGCACTCTATTCGGGGGGTGTATGGGTGGGGCGGATCTGATAAATACGTATACAGTTGGAAAAGTGACCTATTCTCCAAATTAGCATTTCAGCCAGCCTATCCTCTTAAGGCGTATCAGCCGTGGACCACTCTCCTCTCACTCACACTCTATACTAATCGATGAGAAAGAGCGCGTGGCTCCGGTCAGAACTTTGCTGTTTTCTTTGAAAAATTCGATGATTTTTTATTAATTTCGAAAAAGTAAAAAAACCACATCATTCTAAATTGTATTGTGAACAATATAGTAAATTTTCATTTTGTTCCGATTAAAAATGTAAGAGTAAAATGGTTACAACTGGAAAAAAAAAGGGGTGACTTTAGAGTCCCTTTTCTTAGGTTTTATTCATTAAAATCGATTTCTAGAAAAACCACATCACTTCTCATATCCTGTAGATGGTTCAGCTCAAAAAGTGCCATAGTTAATATGAATAAAATGGTTACAAAATTACCCAAAACCGGCAGGTAGCCCCTTAAGAGCTTAATGTATACATTTATATTTGTTGTATCATCTGGAAATGTATTTACCATGCATTTACTTATTTTATGGTATTACGATGAATGCAGAAGAATAAATAAAGGTCGAATATTTCTGCATGAATTCTTCTTCCTCCACCTAGACCATGTCCCCTTTATTTAGGGTCGACCTTCCGCTCCAACTGAGTATGGTCTACATTAAGAGAATAATATTATTCCGAGAGCGAAAATGCGCGCTGCATACAAACGTACTATGGTGATATTTTCAATACTAATCAATTAAAGTCAATGAAATTTTGCAGAAACAATCTAGAAACAAATCTCTATGCTTCT
Organism: Agonopterix heracliana; assembly: GCA_963693445.1. NCBI lineage: Eukaryota > Metazoa > Arthropoda > Insecta > Lepidoptera > Depressariidae > Agonopterix > Agonopterix heracliana. The sequence goes on from OY856334.1 coordinate 4,792,347, forward strand.
ATAGAGTCCGATTTTCGTTAAAATATACAGTTTCAATGCTAGGATTAATTTAAGATTTGTATGGAAATCTTAAATGCCCACACGGTGGACCGACGACCTGGTGAAGGCGGCGGGAAACCGTTGGATGAGGGCGGCGCAGGACCGGTCGTTATGGCGATCCTTGGGGGAGGCCTATGTCCAGCAGTGGACGTCCATCGGCTGAGATGATGATGATGATGATGATGGAAATCTTTGAGGCACTATAACTTGAAAATCTGACTCCATGCAAGCATAGAAATGGCAATGCCGATTTAGTATGGGCGAGTGGCGTCATTTTTTTTAAGTAAGTATATATTTTTTTGAGCGTCCACCAACCACTCCTTGTTTTTATGGAAGATATTGATGTGCTGAACAAAACAAAGTATTACAATCATACATCTACATGCAGTACCGACGGAGATATAAAGGTCTGAAATGTCAGAATTCTAGTAGGTACTGTGAACTGTGACTGGAGCATGCCCCTCATGCTCTGACATTTCAGACCTTTATATCTCCGTTGGTACTGCATGTAGAGGTATGATTGTGATACTTTGTTTTGTTCAGCACATCAATATCTTCCATATAAACAAGGAGTGGTTGGTGGACGCTCAAAAAAATAATAAAAAAAATGACGCCACTTTCCGGCATTGCTATTTGTTTGTAGATTGTTTCTGCAAAATTTCATTGACTTTAATTGGTTAGTATTGAAAATATCACCATAGTACCTACGTTTGTATGGAGCGCGTTCCGAATAATATACCCTTAAGGCGGGTTTGCACCAAAAAGTATTTAGGTTTAAACATGTTTAAATATGATGAATGAAATTGGTTTATCAGTTTTCTAGTGATGCTCGAACGGAAGATAAATAAATGGAAGAAAACAAAAATAAAATAGATTAGGTACTTAGGTTTGTTCTGTTTTCGGAGAACCCCTATCTCAAGCATTTTTCCGAAAACCTTCAATTGGTGTTGTAGCAAAGTTCTTTACCACCCCGAAAGAGGTTATAGTCGTGTGTTTATGTAATCATGTAAAAATGATATGCATTTTTACCACTAACTTCTACAACAAACACTGGCATTTCACCTACACCGCATGACAGGCATTTCCTCATGTATGGAACGCAAGTGTATGGAAGATGTATTGTATGTATGAGAGACGTATTGTATTGATTCGTATCACGCTTCCTCGTTGCGTTGGCTTGCGTAATGCTTGTCACACTCGGTATTAGGTTACACGTACACTGGAATGTCTACTTCTGGTTTGGTTTAGAAATAGTTGGCAGGTGTTGTAGTTTGACATTTGTGTCTTATTTCTGGAGAAAACGCATTGAGTACCTAATTATGTATAGAGCAGACAACGCGAACAAAATCTGTGCACCATGATCAGCAGTGTGGGGCGCGTGCTGGGAGCGGCAGGCTGCGACGAGCGCCTAGCACAGGCTAAGTGAGTTAGAGCGCGTGCACCCTAACGCGTGTTACAAAACATTACTTCTCGGTAGCTTCTCTAGTTAACATACTACCTCAATGCGGAATATTTACTTCCTCAGATATTGAACGAATTTCCCGAACGAGTCTTGTATGATCTCTGTCAAATAAAGAAACATAAAAAAAATTAAGTCAATAGTACCTAACAAATGTCAATGTACCGAGTTAAAGTGACCTCGCCACACCTCATATAAACCAAATGTGGTTTTCGTAGGGTGGCTATGTATGATTAAGATGTATTATTTTTGTTTTAGTTAAATAAGTAGGTAAATTAAAAAAATAAAAAAAAGATAAAGAGAAAACGTGAGCAAAATGGTCTAGCTTTGATTGGACTTAACAAAGTATAGACAAAATGGACTAAAACATGTCCATGTCCTCAATACTAGGATTGCTTTTTTATCTTTTATTACTTAAACGTATCATTTAAAAAGATAATACCTACCACACTACCTATTACAACTTTCCGTATCATATAAAAAAGCATCAACGTTTAAATGTGGTAGGTAAGTATTATATATATTAAGAAAGTAACACTGTATTCTTTTCGGCTTTTTTATAAACAAAATTAATAAGTATCAAAATACAAAATTATTTGGTTTCCACTTATTTTACATTTGAAGATCACAAAGATATAAGATTATAGTTTATAGATATATATAACTAACCAACCGCTATTAAAATGTAATGTTGGCCGTGATGAAAAAATTATTTAAGAAAGTAAATGTCAACGTTTTAATTAAATAATCGAAACAAATCAAAATACGTAAAGTACATGTTTCGTTTTAATTTTGTAGTCTTAAAAGAAATTATCAAATCAAATATGTAGTACTTAATAAAAATAAAAACGGATTTCAGTGTGCGTAGAACTTAGGAAGCTAACTCGCATAATAGTGGGTGTACCGGTCGAAATGACAGAACAATGGACGCTCTAACTGTGAGGAATTTTAAGAAATACGTATGAGAGATCTGTCTGTCCGTCTGTCCGTCTGATCTTGAGTTGAAGTTAATTTTTATTCTCTATGATGCAATGTCTAGGTTCAAAATGTGAGACATTAAACAACTGTCTGTGAAATAACATTTTCTCAGGGGTATTAGATACGCATCGAAATATTTGACGACCCGGTTGGTGTAATGGTTACCACGCCGGACTGCCAAACCAGGGTCCTGGGTTCGAATCCCGGTTCGGTCATGGATGTTATATGTTCGTGCCGTTGTTGTATGGTTTCCATAATAAAAGCCTTTAGTGCTAGTTTGGGATCATTACAATGTATGTGCCTGTGAGCGTTATTTATTTATTTTATTTATTTATTTATTTACGCTCACTTAGCGTATGCGTCGAGCTCATTCTGAGTATATATATTGTGGCGCGCTAGCATAGAGCATACGTCGCGTCGTGCTCATGTTGAGCATGCGTTGTGCTCATATTGAGCATGCGTTATGGTCACTTTTATTTATTTATATATGACAATACAATGTTGTACTTTGCCAATCCATCGTGTTCGTTTTGAGCACATACTTAGCGTGTTCACATTGATCATACATTGTGTTTATTCCTATGCTGAAAATACTGTGCTTACAATAAAAAGCAGCGTACCGTTGAAAATGTGATGAGTTTATACTGAGTTGCTCTCTTCTTAAGCAGCCATAATTATTGTGCTCATTTTGACTCAATTTTGCACTGTACTCACTTCGAGCTTTTGTCATAATCTTAACAGTATGCTTATTCTAAAAAAAGGGTGTGCTCACCCTGACGATGCGGTGTGTTCACACCGAGCATGCATTTAATTTACTTTTTACAACGTTGCGCTCACACTGAGGATGCATTCTAATTTTAAGCATGCGTTAAACACACTTTAGGAACCTACACATTGTGCGCTACGCACTGAATAATGATTTCTAAAGCATTGTGCTCATTTTGACTATCCGTTGGGATTACATCAAGCAGGCATACGGCGCATCTTGGATATAAGCGTTGTACTCAATTTTATTATCCGTTGTGCTGACACATCGTGAGCATGCAATATTATAACGCATGCTATACTCATTCTGAACACGCGTTGAACTCGCTATACACTCACATTATCATTAGACAAGCCCCGCATCGGTATAGTATACTACAGGTCTTCCCTCGATTAGGTGCTCATTTTGAGCTTGTGTTATAGTTGTGTATAAACAAGACTCACATTATCATTAGACATAGTGTTACAGCCCCACAACGGTATAGTATACTGCAGGTCTCCCCTCTTTTAGGTGCTCATTTTGAGCTTGTGTTATCGTAGTGCATAAACAAGACTCACATTATCATTAGACATAGTGTTGCAGCCCCGCAGCGGTATAGTATACTGCAGGTCTCCCCAGGTTTAGGTGCTCATTTTGAGCTTGTGTTATCGTTGTGTATAAATAAGACTCACATTATCATTAGACATAGTGTTGCAGCCGCGCAGCGGTATAGTATACTGCAGGTCTCCCCTCGCTTAGGTGCTCATATTGAGCGTTTGTTATCGTTGTATATAAACAAGACTCACATTATCATTAGACATAGTGTTGCAGCCTCGAAGCGGTATAGTATACTGCAGGTCTCCCCTCGCAGACACGTACTGGCGGAGGCAGGAGGAGTTGCTGCCCAGACCAGCTGGGTAGACGATGCCGTTGAAGCTCTCGTATATGCTGTGAAGGAAAATTATTAGTCAGTTTTATTACTGTTAGAGTTCATGGGCTTGTAACAGACGACCATTTGTTATACAAAGAGTAAGGTAGATTTAGAGGCGTCTTTTGAGCATGAGTTTAGTCTAAGTAGGGTCAAAAATGTATGGATTTTGACATACGGGAGTTTCTTTTTCTGTATGGGGCTTTTAATCATACGGTACTAAAACTGAATCACGACTTAAAAACATCTCTAGTCTGTTACGGGTCTAAACTGTATAAGTATCTTCCTATATCACAAAGGGATTAGTATACATTCATTACTTCATTATATTATCATTTGTAAATGTAGTTTTATTTTATATAACATCTGCCAAGGCGCAGCACAAAACTCTGTCCTCAGCTTTCCTCGGACAACAATAGGTAAACAGTGGGTAAACATACGTTTTTCTATAAAAACCTCTTGTAGAAAATACGACGAAGAATATATTGTGGATTAAACTAATTAGTAAACATTTTGTGTTTCCGCAAAAATACCAGAAACATTTAGTAACAGAAATTACAATAATATTGCAGTCAATGTTACGAGCGGTATTTTAATGTTGCTGTAAAGGTTAATTTTAAGTCATTTCCATTCCTGTCTGGCTCCGCGGCCTACCACAGTGCAAGGTAGGGACGTTTTAGGGATCCGAACTTCCAGGATCGGATACGGATATAATACAGGGTCCTTCTTAATATGCTGACACTTTTTTAAGGGGATGTTCAGACCATCAAACTGAACAACTTTCTTTATGGGACCAACATCGAAATCGCGAAAAAAAAATCTGCTGTCCCATACATTTGGCTCGAGTAGGTTTGCAGTTTTGTATGGAGCACTTGATTTTTTTTTCGCGATTTTGATGTTGGTCCCATAGAGAAAGTTGTTCAGTTTGATGGTCAGGAGTGAGATTTTTGAATCTCATTCAGTGAGCTCAGCAGTTGAAAATGTCAAAATTACTATGGACCTACGCATCTTGCTACTGCTGATTTGACTTTCAAAAAATCGCACTCTTGAAGCATGATTTTTGAGAGTCCAATAAGCAGTAGAAAGCAGCGTATCTCCATAGTAATTTTGAAATTTTCAACTGCTGAGCTCACCGAATGAGATTAAATAATCGCACTCCTGATCATCCTCTTAAAAAAGTGTCAGCATATTAAGTTGGACCCTATATTGTAGTATTTTCGTATGTTAAATTATTTTATGCATTGATTCCAGATGTGAACATTATAATGAATGGAGATTCAGCGGTGCGCCGAAAAATCAGAAAAAACAATTATTTTTTATCTTATTTACTGATATTAGGATATGGTTTACTGACTCAAACAAGAAGATCATGAAGTTATGCAATTTTCCCATAATTTAATTCCCAGTGGAGATGCTTTTGTTTTGGCAAATAACCACAAATGAGTGACTCATCTACGTAAAAATAATAAATATCGAAGTTTTTTTTTTAATCAAATTAAAGATTGAAAAATTTGTCTCGGGCGGGACTTGATCCCACGCTCTCACGCTTTTCTTTTTTAAATTAAATACTGATTCACATCAAAACTTCAGAATCATTTCAATGAAATTTAGAAGAGATCCTAGAGTGAAAACTAACCTTATGTACATACGTACTTAGATCAAAATAAAATGAATGGATAGGCTTTAGGCGAACATTTCAAACCAGAAAAATGAGGCAAAACAAATGAATGGTTTACTTCAAATTTGTATGCAAGTGCCCTAGATTTGACAGATAATGGCGCTAGTTTGTATGGACCAAGTGCACCAGTAGTTTGCTTCAACTTACCGCGCTTTAGGCCTATTCATTAATTTTATTTTGATCTAAGCATACGTATGGTTATCTTTATCTACGTGTCCAAAGCGGACGGAAACACGATAGCTTTAATTACGTAAAAGTTTCGTGTAAGAGAACTGTCACTATACGATAGTTTCGGTCACGTTCACACATCTTCAGAACATCCCTAGTGCAAATGTAATAAAAAGAGAAGAGATGTTACCCGACCGGTTGCTATGGCAACATTGCAAGGCATTGCATTGGTCTTGTTTTATTTATTTACTATAGAGACCACGGATTGCTTTTAATTTGATTTGTATTTAAACGCTTGGGGGATAAATACTGAGATATAAAATGATACCTGGCTATTTGTGCAAATATACGCACGCATTTGCTCACTACTATACTCGTACATATTACCTGAGGGTAGTAACTAGTAAGGGATACTTACTGAAATTTTTAATAAAAAGTTCTTTGATATGTGAAGATAGAACCTCACGCTTCTAACTTACTGAAACAAATGGGCTTTGAGCACTCGTAGCATGCTACACGTGATACGGCTTTATCACGCCTTTTATCTCGTTCGTTCACGTGCAAATAGAAACCACAACAACCAACATGCTCTGTTTAGATTTTGCTTTTATAAATCCATAAAATATATTTGCCTAAAAAACCACCAACCTATTTTCATGGACGTCGTTGTGCGCGAGTGAGATGGTCACATGCATGCTGTCCCGCTCGCACGCTACCGTCAGCGTGTCAAGCGGCGCCAGCGCACCTGGCCATGCTGTCGTGTCTGATTCTGTTGCTGACGCTACAGTCGTTGTTGCTAGTTCTGTAAAGAGGGAAAAAATGAAACGACCGACAATTTTTAGACTGCAGGACATAGGCCTACTCTCATGGACAAATATGTACGTTACAAATTAAAGATTGAAAAATTTGTCTCGGGCGGGACTTGAACCCACGCTCCTCCAAACCGGGGAAACGTGCTAACCAATTACACCACCGAGCCCACTACCCAGAGAACGAAATTTTCAATCAGTTACGTCTTAAGGGGACGTGCGCGCCATCTACTGGAAGTATTACAACCAACCAACTTGCAAGTCAAGTATTACAACTTGAATTCATACAATATAGATGGCACACCCTGTTCCAATATTATTGATTATAAACATGTTACAGCCATGTTGTGCTATTTCGAATCAAATTAAAGATTGAAAAATTTGTCTCGGGCGGGACTTGAACCCACGCTCTTCCAAGTCCACCACGCGTGCACAATGCGGATTGGTAGACTTCACACACGCATCAGAATTTCTTCTTCAGCGCATGCAGGTTTCCTCACGATGTTTTCCTTCAACGTTTGAGAGCAGTCGGTATTAGTTACGCTTAGACCCTTTCGTTTCGTAAGGGCATTTAAGCAAAATGTCCTACACGTCAAAATGACACAAGATCACATCGACCTACTAGCGAAAATACATCCCCATTTGATGTATAACGCATTTAATTTTACATTCTTAAAACTTATCGCTAGTAGGTCGATGTGATCTTGTGTCATTTTGATGTGTAGGACATTTTGCTCCAAACCATCAAATGAACAACTTTTACTATTGAACCAAGTCGAAATCTCGAAAAAAAATCAGATGTTCCATAGAAAATATCCATTGCTACTCAACTCAAAAGTATGAACAACAGATTTTTTCTCGATTGTTGTTCTGTTTGATAGTATCTAGCACCCCGTTCAATATCTAAAGCATTAAATACACCCTGTATAGTCTGATGATGATAGTGATATACTATGCATACATGCTATTAAAAAAATATATATGGTGACCATAAATACCTACATGCAAAGAAAAGTCTGTTTGAATTAAAAATTGCATCTGGACTCATTGTTTTAATGTCCCACTTAACCACAATTAATGTAAGCACTCTACAATTTAACATGTGGCCATTAATTATGAAATCAGAAAGCACAACAATGTAACTGATATTTAACTAGTTATTAGAAAGTACGTTTAAACAGTTAAATTAAGTCTTACGGAACTGAAGGCTGCGGAGCGGAAATATGAGAAAAGAAGTTACATACACATGCTTTCGTAATGTATACAGGGTGTTAGGAAAAGTATCATTAACCTTTAAACCACATTCTCTACCCATCAAACTGAACAACTTTTACTATGGGAGCAAAACGATCAGGAGTGCGATTTTTGAATCTCATTCGGTGAGCTCAGCAGTTGTAAATGTCAAAATTACTATGGAGATACGCATCCTTTTACTACTGATTTGAATGTCAAAAATCATACTTCAGGAGTGCGATTTTTGAAAGTCAAATCAGCAGCAGAAAGATACGCATCTCCATGGTAATTTTGACATTTGCTACTGCTGAGTTCGTTCTGATTAAAAAATCGCACTCCAGGAGTGCGATATCTAAAATTATACACAAAACAGGAGGAATATCATGCTTCCCAATTAAATGGAAGTTATAGTTTTCTGTAGTGGGATTTCTTATAAAATTAAAATTTACCAGTTTTGTATGCGAAACGGGATTGGGCAATGTCTTTTTCACTGGAATATGTATAATTTCCAAAACATAATGGGTGTAGAATAGATCTAATGCGATCTTAGTCTGTTACATGCAGTTATATATTACTACTAGTGTTTTCCCGCGACTTCGTCCGCACAAATTATATACCAGATTTTAAGTCAGATCATAAGCTATCAAACTGCCTCCGTGGTCTAATGGTTAGAGCATTGGGCTCTTGACACGGAGGTCGTGGGTTCGATTCCCACGGGGGGCACCTAGTGAAACGTCACTTTGTGCGTTTTTCCCCAGTTAGTTAGGACATTGCAGGCTGAGTCACCTGATTGTCTGAAAAGATAAATGATTCCGTGCTTCGGATGGCACGTTAAGCTGTTGGTCCCGGCTACTATCACTGGTGGTAGTAGTCGTTACATAAAAACCACGTCAGAGGCCGTAAGGCGGTTTGAATAAACTCTGACACCAGGGCTTTGCAGCCCACTACCACTACGATAAGAAGGAGAGCTGTCAAACAAAAAAAGTTTTATAAAAATTGGTTCAGTAGTTTTTGCGTGATGCGCGAACAAACAAAAACACGAACAAACAGACAAACAGACAGACAAGATTTCTAAAAAAGGTTGATTTCGAGTCAGGGATACCTAAAAAATTTGTATCTGTATAGGTATGCCTTTATAATAAACGTCTTTTAAAGTGCAGTTCAAACCCAAGGGCTCTGCAGACTACTAAAGAGGAAGCGCAAGAGACGCGGAGGCATTGACCCCGACCGCCCTGCGCCTGCGACGGACAGTAAGCTATTGGATATTAAATGTACAGGCGTTCCGAGTCTGTTAAGTGGGTACCCATTTAGTGACTACTTTGTTTCGTGTACTTTGTACTTGTTAAATATTTAAACTATAGAAATGTGGATGTAGGTAGCCAACCTTCTCTGGGAATGGTCTGGCTACGCGTCATCGAAAGCGTCCAGGAGTGCGATTTTTGAATCTCATTCGGTGAGCTCAGCAGTTGAAAATGTCAAAATTACTATGGACCTGCACGTCTTTCTAGTGCTGATTAGCCTTTCAAAAATCATACTTAAAGGAGAGCGATTATGAAAGTCAAAACAGCAGTAGAAAGATGCGTATCTCCATAGTAATTTTGACATTTTCAACTGCTGAGCTCACCGAATGAGATTCAAAAATCGCACTCCATAGGGCCTACCATGAGTTTTCCCTGTACTTCACTACTGTAGTTACGTCGCCAATTCGTATGACAGAAATTAGGTCTCATCGTAACCACTAGGAGCGCTGTACGAAATTCAATACAAAATTGGTGACGTACTCGTAACTACAGTAGTAAAGTACGGTGAAAACTCATGGTAGACCTAGATCGTCCCGATCTTCTTAGGACGACTTGGACGCAATTTCAACGTTGTTCCCATTGCATTGGTAAAGTTGTTTAGTTTTATGGTCTGATCAGCCCTTCAAAATATTGTGCACTGTTGTAGAGGGGTCCTACGTAAATATATAATTAGGGTCCATCTTTATATACTGACAGTTTTTAAGGGGATGCTCAGACCGTCAAACAAAACAACGTTCTCTATGGCACCAACATCGATATCGTGAAAAAAAATCTGCTGTTCCATGCAAAACTGCAATTCTACTTGACCAAAATATATGGGACAGCACCACGCTCGGCCTGCGGCCTCGTTTGGCGGTCTAATTCAATGGGACATTAGATTGTTTTTTCGCTATTCCCGTAGAGAAAGTTGTTCAGTTTCATAGTCAGATCATGATCTTAAAAACTGTCAGCATATTAAGTTGGACCCAGTATAATCACGCTCATTATTCCTAACGAGGCTCTCCTCTCAAGTATACCTACATCAAAGCCTATAACCGTGAAGCCAGCGTAATAATATCTAAAAATATAGTAGTTTACACATCGAGCGCAGGAAAGTGAGAAAAGTCAGATCTCATGTAATTTTTGACATGTCATCTGAGGCTTTCTTATTTACTGTCCGAGGTTAGTTTACTGTTTTTCTCCTCCTCTCCTCAGAGGTGGAAAGAGTCAACTTCGTTTAGCGCAGCGGACGACAATTGACGCTTTCCGTCCGGAGGAGGGAAGAAAAAATAAAAACCCAACTTACCTGTGCTAAGAGGTATTTGTTTTGATTTAGCGGTCGACAGTATTGCCGCTACTAGTAGATAAGTCCACATTTTTCAGTCTGAAACAAAACGAAAACAAAATCATACAAAATTTAAGAAAAAAATAAAAATCTTTATCGAAAAAACGGTCTCGTTGATGTCTTTTGTATGGAAATTCAGCATCTTGAAATTATTTGATTTATCTGGAAACAGAAATCAGCTTTAAGGCATCCCATGGGTACAGTGGGTAATTAAGTGGCTTGTGCCCAAATAAACAGATAAACAGACGTTGGTAGTGTACGTGCCTCTTGTGCCGAGGGTCACGGGTTCGAATCCCGAAGAGGTGAATATTTGCATGATGAATAATATTTGTACCAGAGTCATGGATGTTTGCATCTGTATAATGTATTCTATCTACTACATCGTTATTTATCTTAGGTATACAAGTCCGTTAGATTCTGGTACTTTAAGGCCGGATTCGACCAAACTTAGATTTATAGAAGAGTAACTATACAAGGAACAATTTTAGTCTTGGTGTTTACTTCGAAATAACATCATTTGTCTTCTACCATGCTAACCCGTACTAAAAGAACGAATGTATAATCCACCTAAAGAAAGAGGTCGTTGTATCCGTACTTATTGCAATGTGAGGTTATACAGTTTTAATTTGTTAGGTTTCTTTTTATTATAATTTTTTAAATTATATTGTGACATTGACATTTCATTCATCTCGGTCTAGCTCTACACCGTCAAAATTGACCTTGTAAAATTTATTCATAGATTAGGGTTGGTAAAACGCAAAATCAGTTTACTCTAGAGTAACCGGTGACTAAATCTAAGAATAAAAGATAATGCCCAAAATTCTATGAAAGTTAGGCTGAACTTGCGTCTGGTCAAATTGTCACATAATGATTGGACATGTAATAAGCCTTATTTTAACAAGAAAATCGCTAAATAATTGATTGGTAATATTTAAAAAAATCCTAAGTTAAAAAAAAGATAGGTTATTAAAACAAAAGCATTAATTCCATACAAAAAATTACCATAAAAAATGCATTTTATTTTGAAACTCCCATTCCCATAGGGACAAATATGCATTTAATGGGATTCATAACTCAGACCAAATATTTTTTTAAATAAATGATGATGAAGCATTGATCATTGATGACGCATCTTTAGCCTGGTTTTGGGCATTATTCTTTACTCGCGTTTGGTCGAATCGGGCCTAAATGGGTCCAGATAATCTGTGTGACAATGACCAAGATATTTATTTGTTAATTTTATTTTGTTCTTTATCCCCCAGTAATTATTTTTATAAACATTCCGATGTGTACAGACACGCCAATTTTACAATTATACAGGGTGTAAGGAAACGTATCATTAACCTTTAAACTACATACTCTACCCATCAAACTGAACAACTTTTACTATGGGAGCAAATCTGTCAGAACGAAAAAAAACTGTTGTCCCATACTTTACTTTAGGTATATTTATATACCTACTCGATGCAAACGTAATAAATATGGGACAGTCGTTTTTTTTTTATCTGACAGGTTTGCTCACAAAAGTTGTTCAGTTCGATGGAAAGAGTATGTGTTTTAGAGGTTACTGATACTTTTACTTACACCCTGTATTACACATATATACATAATTTGTTATAAAGTTTCAACACAAACCTAATAAAGTATAAATAAACATAGAAAACCAATATTAGTCGTTCACGTAACACATCGAGGTCGCACGTACTAAATAAAGCTTTGTTATTATGTGTATTTAGGTACATTATTGCAACGATTGCGATATCTAGCTGCCTGTAAGTGAAAGGGTTAGTTTCTTATCAGTTCAATCTACTAGATAGCACAGGGCTTGGTTTAATCTAGATATAGAACCTAGAATTCCAATCGTTTTTTTTAATTCTATTCGTGATTTTTTTTATTATAAGAAATAAATTAAGGAAATAGTGTGAACACCGACTGCTCCGACTTGATGTTGGTCCCATAGATAATGTTGTTTAATTTGACGGTCTGGAGTGCGATTTTTGAATCTCATTCGGTGAGCTCAGCTGTTACACATGTCAAAATTACTATGGAGATATGCATCTTTCTATTGCTGAATTGACATCAAAAAATCATAATTCAGGAGCTTGATTTTTTAAAGTCAAATTAGCTGTAGAAAGATGCATGAGAACGCTTTTGTATGAGATTTAAAAACCGTTCAAGCTCACTGATGACATTAAAAAATCGCACCCCAGATCATTTTCTTAAAAAAGTGTCATCAGGCCCTATACAGGTCAGCCTATTATGAGTATGAATAAATAATGTTGTAATGTGGTGGTAGAGATGCCTAAAGAGATTAGTCGCCTCCTATAACACCGGTCTGGGATGGTGCTATTCAAGGCCGGGTGCCACAATAATAGATTAATTTTAAAAAATACGGCTTTTAAAACGAATGAAACAGGTCACAATATTACGTAATTTTCGCAAACAGACCTCCAATTTCCGTCCTATGTCCTTATAAAATCTAAAATGTCATAATGTTTAAACAAGTGTAGACCGAACTAGTTCATTCCAAAAGCGAAACCCGCTTAACTCTTATTGCTAACAGCATAAATTACAAAATAGCTTGAACCATGGGACCTGTGTTGTCTACTCCGACATTTAAGACAAACTCAATGCCTAATGTCGCAATGTGTGTCGATCAAACAAGTCCACATGTGGTCTAGTTATGTTCAGATATGGTCAACAGTATATTTTGTTGCGACATTTTGTTAATAGGTTATTTAAATTAGAATTTTAGGTTTTAATTGATACAGCGTGAAATATCCTTTATGGTGATATATTATGAAGCTTGCCTTGTGTGGTTCCGTATCAAGAAGTTTGTGGTCCACAAACTTATGGAGGACAGACTGCCTAACAAGCGGTGAAACATGATAATACTCCTTGGTGGTCGGTAATGATCGTTCTTTTTCGTCGCGTCGAATTTTTTTGTGACGTTAACTTTGTCCCTTTCTAATCCAGCCTAAAAAATTGTAGCTCCTCTCCTGTCATTTTCATAACTATGTCATTGGATAGAAAGGGACACACCTAAAATTGGAAATAACGACGACGCCATTGCCATTTTTCTTGTTTCAACGCTTGTATGGAGGAGTGGCATCTTTTATGATTTAAATCCATGTTACGTTTTTTTTATAATTAATGGTCTTTTGCTTGTGCGTAAGCTCTGTATTTCCGCCAATTGTCAAGTAGTTTGTGGGAGTATCTATTTCAATCTCAGGGATTGTTTTTGATCAAGAACAAGAAGAGATTGCGGATTGAGAAGCCTCGTGGCAGGCAAAAACGTGAACCGTGCGAACACCACGCGAGACAAGTGCTCGTGTCAGAACCTGCAATGTGATTCCCAAATATTTTTTAATTCTTCATGTACGGCGAGATGATCCGATGAATTGATAATCAGCAACAACTACCTACAATGTGTCATATTTTAGATGTTGTCATAATTGTTAAGAAATAAAAAAAATACAATTGAGGGGCAGAACTGGAGGCTCCTTCTTAATATGTTGACGGTTTTTTATGGCGATGATCAGACCATCAAACTGAACAACGTTCTCTAGGAACCAACATCGAAATCGCAAAAAAAAATCTGCTGTAATTCTACTCGACCCACATACATGGGACAGCAGATTTTTGGTCCCATAGAGAAAGTTTTTCAGTTTAATGGTCTGATCATTCCCTTAAAAATCATCAGCATAATTAGTAAGAAGGACCCTGTATACAGGGTGTAAGTGAAAGCCTAGCAAATACATTTGAGTCGGGTAGGTACAGCAGTTTTGTATGGGACGTCTGATTTTTTTTCGCGTTTCCTGAGGTAGGCTCCATAGTGAAAGTTGCTCAGTTTGATGGTCTGAGCTTACCGTTTCGGTATTTGCTAGGCTGTCACTTACTTACAGGAGTGCGATTTTTGAATCTCATTCGGTGAGCTCAGCAGTTGAAAATATCAAAATAACTATGGAGATATGCATCTTTCTACTGCTGAGTTGACTTTCAAAAATCATACTACAAGAGAGCGAGTTTTGAAAGTCAAATCAGCAGTAAAAAGATGCGTATCTCCGTAGTAATTTTGACATTTTCAACTGCTGAGCTCACCGAATGAGATTCAAAAATCGCACTCCTGGTGTATTAATTTATTCGAGAGGTATCATAACAAAAGCGGTACTAAGGTCCACTTTCCACATTAATAAGTACCGCTACGAACGTATTATAAAAGAAAATTGAAAGTATCGAGCTCATCAGGGAAATTATATCCCAGCAGACGTAACTGTAATAATTTATGTTAATTGGTTATTGTTAACTGTTCATAGCATAACGATTTAATAGAGGAAGGCGGTAAACCTTACGTTTGAAGAATGAATTAAGTGTAATTATGTCTGCACCATACGGCACTTAAGAGGATATAATTCGGCGCGCGCTCCATACAAACGTACTATGGTGATATTTTCAATACTAACCAATTAAAGTCAATGAAATTTTGTAGAAACAATCTAGAAACAAATCTCTATGCTTGTATGGAGTCAGATTTTCGTTAAATTGTATAGTTTGAAAGTTACAGTGCCTCAAAGATTTCCATTAAGTTGGTAAATTAAGCCTAGCATTGAAAATTCATATTTTAACGAAAATATGACTCTATACAAGCATACAGATTTGGTTCTAGATTGTTTCTGCAAAATTTCATTGAGTTTAATTGGTTAGTATTGAAAATATCACCATAGTACGTTTTTATGAAGCGCGCTCCGAATTAAGGCCTCCGCACATTGCAGCGATATTATCGAGCGATATTATCGACATCGATATCGCGACACCTTACACACTGCAGCGATTCCGCGATTCGCGTCACGCATGCGCCCACCACTGAATGTAGTCGAAAGAGATTGCGTCAGGTTGCGATAATATCGCGGCAGCGTGTGGAATCGAGCGCGTCCCCATACAAAATGTACTGAGAACAATTATCGCAAAATTGCAGCGATATTATCACTCGATAATATCGCGGCAGTGTGTAGGATCGCGCGCGTCCCCATACAAAATGTACTGGAAACAATTATCGCAAAATCGCAGCGATATTATCGCTCGATAATATCGCTGCAATGTGCGGAAGCCTTTATATCCCCTTAACCCAGAAGAGTATCATAAGAAGACGAATTCTCTAGACTCAAATCTTCCGAACAGTTAATCACCTGAACCATCCACCATCCCTGAAAATTCGGAAAGTGATTAAAATAAAACCGGTCAAGCGCGAGTCGGGCTAGTTTTTTGTATGAGGTTGTATGAGATTATTATTTTGTTGATGAATCCGCCGTAATAACGCATATTTTGTGAACAACTGTCTAGCTATTACGGTTCAAAAGTTACAGCTCTAAGTAAGTAGGACGGACGGACAACGTAGGCTTAGTGCGTTCACACACGATGACGCACTGACGGAGCGGCAGATGTCAGTCAATAGAACCACACCCGGTGCGTCAATGCGTCACCATGTGTGCTTCTACGTGCGGTTTCATACAACTCCTTGCTTCACAAATGACGGATTGACGTTTGCTGCTCCGTCAGTGCGTCATCGTGTGTGAACGCACTTAGTAATAGGGTCCCGTTTTCACCCTTTGGGTACGGAACCCTAAAAGTCACCCTGTATAGGCATCAGCAACTTTAAAAGCTAGTGCAGTACCTAGTAGTTCTAGGCATATGAAATTTTTTTTTCTCAAAACCTAGATTTCCAAATTGCAGGTTCGAATCTCGTACTATTGCTAATTTAGTGCATGTAATTAAGCAAATTGTAGTTAGTAACGTAATGTGTGATAATGTGTTATACAATAGACGGACAGACCTATTGTTTAGTTAGACAAACGTTCCTGCAATTATGTCATTGCTATGGATTTGTTAACCAGATGTAAGCATTTTTAAAGTTCTGCACTGAAATTGAAAAACAATCAAAAAAACAGCAGGAGTGCGATTTTTGAATCTCATTCCGTGAGCTCAGCAGTTGAATATTACTATGGAGATATGCGTCTTTTTACGGCTGATTTGAATTTAAAAAATCGCACTCCTGAAGTATGATTTTTAAGAGTCAAATCAGCAGCAGAAACATGCATATATCTATTATAGTAATTTTGACATTTTCAACTGCTGAGCTCATCGAATGAGATTCAAAAATCACATTCCTGAACTATGATAAATACAGATTAGATGTAAATTTTTTAGAAGATAGGAAATCGTCATCTCTAACTTAAGTTGGTTGGTAGGCAGGCCTTATTATATTTTATTAATAATTTATTTTATGGACCACCCCAATTCTTCCGTAGGTGACGTTGGAGCCTAAGGGATTAAAAGTGTGAAAAAAACACCCCTACTCTGACATGACTTGACTACTTTTTTAGTTTATTAGGATTTCTGGAGCTTTGTAATTAGAATTAGAAACATCGTGAGGAAACCTGCATGCTTCAATTTCGAGTTATGTATTGTACCCACTGTCCGTTATAAGTGGCCACGTGCTCACCCCCCGTCACACTGCACAGAGTTTCGGTACTACTGGTGAAACGTGGATGTTCTGAGGTTTCAGTACATCTCTGACTACCCCCTCGGGGAATATAGTCGTGAGCATATGCTATGTAATTAGAACTAGGAATTTCTTCTTTTAACGAAATGGAGGGATTAAAATAGTTTGTAATCAGCGCAAAGACTTATTGGCATTTCTAAAGCTAAAACCTACCAGTTTCTAATTTTCATGTCTTTATGTTGTTGTCACCTTAGAACCTAGGCATGTGATAACACCTAGATCAGCCTAGGTGAACGGGTACCTAGGTCTCATTACGTAAGGCATTGAACACTTTCTCTGTAACCAGTCACTTATTGTTACTAGTTATCGAGGACCGTATCTTATAATATTTTACTAGCTTATCCTCAACGAGATGATTTCGTTTCTAGTCTATTTCCCTTCGTATCAGGAGTGCGATTTTTGAAAGTCACCGGCTGAGTAAAAAGGCCGATATTCACAAATTTCCAAAATAGTAACTATTAATAATATAAATAACTAAAATAGGAACCAAATTCTCATAATAGTAACTATCCATGAGTTCAATACGAATGCCCCTAACCACTCGTAATGAAGTCATAGGTATGAAAAGGCTTTTGCATGAGATTTAAAAAACGTTCAAGCTCAATGATGACATTCAAAAATCGCACCCGTGGCGTGCGATTTTTGAATCTCATTCGGTGAGCTCAGCAGTCGTAAATGTCGAAATTACTATGGAAATATGCATCTTTCTACTGCTGATTTGACATTCAAAAATCGCACTCCTGAAGCATGATTTTGCGTATCTCCTTAGTAATTTTGAAATTTACAACTGCTGAGCTCACCGAATGAGATTCAAAAATAGCATTCCAGAACGTTATTTATTACTCAGAGTCAGAGTTTACTCAGACCGCCCTTAAATTGGGACAGAGAAACTCTCGAGTTTTGTTCCATTGGGCAAGACCTATGCAACTTCTGCAGGTCTGCAATTCGGTATGTCAAGTTTTTTTTGGTCTCCATTTTTATATTTTTTACGGATCGAACACATAATTTTAAGACTCCTATTTCATTTTTATTGCGATTCATTGAGTTTATCAATATAAATTTAATTTTTAAATTATTTTGATCTGTAATCTCTAAGTGCAAAAATGGTGGAGAGAAAATAATTCGAACTCCGTGGAGAAAAACTACATGCTAGTATATTTTAAAAAATTTAACCTGCTTCCTCTTTCTAACTCTATGCTGGAAACAGCTACGGCAACATCAAATGTCAAATTCTGACATTGTGAATGTATTTTTTTTTCTTAAGTGCCGGTTATTTTAAGTTGATTTTATGTTTACCAAGGAGTTCACAGGTATTCCAGTGACGTCACTGGACGGACCAAAAAACGACGTTATTTTATTAAAAATATCTGTAATCCTTTCATTTTAAAATCTCTGACATAGAAAATATGATTATTGAGACAATTATATCGAAATGGCTTTCGATTCAGCCCTCCAAAAAAAAACTTGACATACCGAATTACTTGACTGTTTTTATGAAAACCTACTAGGATTTACAAATCCATACCAGGTTAATTGGGACACGGAAATACCGTTGATGTTGCGTCTTTTCAACACATTTACGAATGCAAATAAAAAATTTAAGTATAGTATCAAGAAACGTTACGGCCATTAAATTTAATTTAAGAAACACCCAAATGAATGCTTTACAAAGCATCGCTTCAAATAATTATAGAGATAATATTATAAGAGATAAGCGTACTTTTTGCAACCATCAGCAGCAAGGCTGATTCAGTGTTTATGTGGTGTAGAGCATCTCTGTGATGGGGATGGACCAGGTCTGCCTGCATAACTTCAGTCGGTTTAGGAGTTACAGACGTTTAAAGGTCTAGAAAAAAATTACGAACAGCTGCAGGGCTGATCGTATGATAATATTGTAGTGTGCACTGTAGCCATGTGAACAGTACAAAAACTGACATGGTTCATCAGTCGGTTTCGGAGTTACTGATGTTCAAAGGTCTGACCTTTGAACGGCTGTATCTCCTAAACCGACTGGCAGTTCATGCCAGTTTTTGTACTTTTCGCATAGCTACAGTGCATACTACAATAATGTCATACGATCAGCCTTGCTGTGGATCGTAATTTTTTTCCAGACCTTTAAACGTCTGTAACTCCTAAACCGACTGAAGTTATGCAGGCAGACCTGGTCCATCCCCATCACACAAATGCTCTACACCACATAAACACTGAATCAGCCTTGCTGCTGATGGTTGCAAAAAGTACACTTATCTCTTAGTCTATAAAGTTTAAACTACGGTATTTTGTTTCAAGACAGTGCTTTATAGCTTTTTTTACGTTTTTTGGGAAATTCCCGTTTGATTCAGTCTAAGAACCAACCTCATTTCTACGTAAATATGGGTTGTCAGACGAGGTGACTGAGATAAGGTTGCTTATGCAGTATTTCTGTGGGTGAAAGGGTAGCCACCTAATACCATTTGAGACGAATTATATTAACAACTTTTACGACAAATTTTACAGCTAAGTAATTCCTTTAGTGCGTAAAATTGTTTTTCTTGGAGCCATTTTAGAGGTAAGTGCGTTCACACACGATGACGCATTGACGCAGCGGCAGACGTCAGTCCGTCATTTATGAAGCAAGGAGTTGTATGAAACCGCACGTAGAAGCACACACGGTGACGCATTCACACACTGGATGTGGTTCTATGGACTGACATCTGCCGCTCCGTCACTGCGGCATCGTGTGTGAACGCACTAAGTATATGAAGTTCCTATATTCATATACCTAATAATCATCATCATCAGCCTATCATCGTCCATGTACTGAAAATAGGCAGGAAAATAGGCCGTCCTCAAAGTCGGAAAAAGTATAATAAAAACAGGTGTCTCATACATTTTTGAGTCAAGAAGGTAATGGTAGGTACTGCAATTTTGTATGACACAGGAAGTCAGGAAGACATTCTTATTTTGTTATCGATTTTGGCTCCATAGTGAAAGTTGTTCAGTATGGTCTAATAAACCAATTTTAAGATTACTGTAGAGTGTTTTTGTTACACCCTGTATAAAAATTACGATCATATTAATTCCCTTTCGATGTAGCAAGGCTCAACTTACTTATGTACAAACGGCGACACATCAAGCTACGCAAAACCAAAATAAGCTGGCCGCGCGTAGGTAGAGTAATGTATAACGTCGCGCGGCCAGCTTATATTGGTTTTCGCCATGTGTACCTACTCCTACGTATTTTAACAACTTTTAGGAATAAAAAAAAATAGTGCTTGTGGTTTCGTTGTATATAAGTTCCAAATAGTACCTAATCTAAAGAGGAGGAGCTCTAATTTCACGCTTGGCGAACCTTGTCTTCTTCCGGGTTAGCGCATGCGTGCAAACAACTTCGTTAAGTATGACTCAGTGCCACAAAAACTTATACTTCGATTTTAAATCTAAAAGTTTAAGGTCATGCGCAGGATGCTTGGCTCAATGGAGTTCCGATATCGGAAAAAATACGTAAAACGGGGTGAATAGGGATCAGGGTGTGAATAGGGACAAAAACGGGAACGACGTTTGAAGCTGAAATAACGAAAATTTAAAAACGTCACATTGCTGTGAATTATTTTCATGTGTAGTAGTATATTCGATCTTTTTACTGGCAACACTAAACCTCAGTTAAGTTAGGTACAGATGTCAAAATTTTTCAACAATTCGAAGTACCTAACCTACTCTTAAAGCGTGTACATGTTCTTCAAAACTTCCGTTCTTTTTATTGAAATGAAAGTATTTTTATGTAAAGTGTGGTTTAATCCAATATTCAGATATTGGCAGAGCTACACATAACCAGGCGTGTCTAGATATGATGTACTTTTGGTTTAAAATCAAATTATTTAAAGCTCTGTGATTTTGATTTAGATAAGAGGTTAATGGAAACGGCTGAAGGGTGAATAGAGACGTCTCAGGTCTGAACAGGAACAAGTTACCTGGTTAATAGGGACGATTGAGAGTTGAATTGGAACGGTAAAGTTTGTATTGGCACAGGGATGTCACTTGTTATTTGTTATTTTCTCAGTTATTTATTGTAATTTTTGATTCCCCTTAGTTGTTTTCTTTTTATTTATTTATACAGTGTGTAACAAAACACCCTAGTAATATTTAAAGGGGTGTACTAGACCATAAAACTGAACCCAACAACAACCCTACAGATTTTTCCCCATTCACCCCTGTTCCGTCCAAGTTCACCCCGCTTCAAGTATAAATAGGGACAGCATATACTTTGGTAGAAATCATTGGGAATTTATATGGTTTTTGTTTTTGTTTTTGCATTTTGGGAGAATATGAATAGCCGGAAAGATTTTGAATGAGTAACGAAGCACGTAAGTCTTCGAGATGCAACCAATGAAACGGTCTCCAAGTTATACAGGATGTAAGTGACAGCCTAGCAAATACTGAAACTGTGAACTCAGACCATCAAACTGAACAACTTTCATAATGTACCTACACATCAGGAAACGCGAAAAAAAAATCTCCCATACTAAACTGCAACTTATACCCGAATCAAATGTATGGGACAGCTGATTGTTTTTCGCGCTACATAAATAGGGACAGCATATACTTACTATGTAGTGAAAGTTGTTCAGTTTGATGGTCTGAGTTCACCGATTCAGTATTTGCTAGGCTGTCACTTACACCCTGTATAAATTGGAGACCGTTTCATTGGTTGTATCTCGAAGACATACGTGCTTCGAAAGACACTTTAAGCAGTTAAACTTGGATAGTGTGGTTGAATGCTATAGCAACTGTTTTTTTTTTAATGTTATTTAGCGCTGCATTTCCATCAGTGTCAATTAGTTTGTGGGAGGATTTATCCCAATCACGAGGATTGTTTTTTTAACCTCGTGGCAAACGCAACACCACGCACACGCCAGAACCGCTCACGTCAAAACTTGCAATGTGACTACAACAGATTTTTGTTCGTGATTTCAAGTTGACTCGAACGTTGATTGGTTGTCTGGAAGAAATAGCTTTCAGTGTTAAGACCGCCATTTTTACCCGTTCTTTTTTATTCTGTTTATGTTGCTGTATGTTTTTGATGTGCAAATAAAGAATATTTATGTTATGTTATGTTGACTTGGTTGCATAGTGAAAGTCTTTGGGTCTGAAACATTCCCTAATATATTATGTCACACATTTAAGTTTTAACCTGTAAGTAGCGCCTTTCAAAGATACGTAATTTATCAATATAAGGACTTATTCGCCAGATAGGTATGATGTATTATTGAATAATCCCAACAGACCAAAAAGGGCCGACTTGACCCCAATCTTCACGTGACAGACTGACACACATACATATCTCGTCCTTATTACGCAACGTGTAAACAGTTTCACATTGGCATACTTTCTTACACTACTCATTATCGGTAGGGCTGACAGTCAAAAAAAAGGTAAACAAATATTGCAGTAAAATAAGTAAAGATACATTTCTCAGCAGATGACCATATTTCTTTCAATGGTGGTCAAAAACAACAAAAATGAACAACGAAATTCTTAAAGCTAGGCGCAAGCCTTACTTTTAGTACCCAAAAATGTTTCTAAGCAAAAAAACAATTGCTGCAATTGCAAACAATAGCAATTTATTTGATCATGAAAAAAAAAATTGCAAAGATTAACTTCTAAATTTGGATATTTACCAGAGAGGCAGCCCTAATTGAAAATGTATGTTATTTCAAGAAGAATTTTGGGAATCATCATGATTCACGTCATGACATTACATAATTATAAAAATTACTCATATCCGTTCGCCTTAAAGTTTAAAGTCAAATGTCAAAATAAATTGAAGATGAACATGTTAATAATTTATGAACGTAATTTATACGAGGTGGCTTAGATTATCAAGATAGACAGTCGAAGCAACGAAAGCGTCGAAAAAAATAGGAACCAGTACTGGTTCCAAAACCCTATACATATACACGCACACATACATAATTAGTATGGCGCCTCACGCACACCAACCTAAGAAAGTTAGCCCCTTTTGTTTTATACGGAACAAGTGTGAGGCTCATTCTAGACATATACTTTTTCTAAGCGAGGTGGTTTTCATTGGCTTCCTTCATCTATGATTTATATTACAACGAGTTACTAAATTGACACTTGGCTAGTTTTTTAACAATCTAGTTTATAATCAGTTTCCATAAAACTTAATGTAATGCATTGATAGCTGTTTGTGTACCTAAATGTAATAATGGGATTAATTAAATTAACTAAACCATCTGCTTATACAAGTCTTAAGAATAAAATGAATATACATACAATCTTAAAAAAAGAAGGTACTTAAGTGTAATACAAATTGTATAAGTACCTACACAAAACAATACTCTGTATCTGCTGATGAAAAACATAAAAAATACATAAATAACAGAAAAAAATCAATAATAGTTAATATTATAAGTATTAGGTACAGTCCTCAACAAAAATATTATATACAGTTTTGTCCCACGTCGTAGTCTATAAAGTGTACTTATACATATATTTGTTGCTAACTATACATGAGTTTATGTATTTAGGTTAAGTAATGTTTTGTCTCTCCGTTTGTTTTGTAAATAAAGTAAGCTGCTAATGACAAAAAATAAAGGTTTCTTTGAAATAAATTTAAATGAAAACTAACTTTGTAAACGACCTCTTTCAAAAGACGTTTGAACGTAAAATAAACTAGGAAAGTAAACGTGGACCAATGTCATTAGTTTGTAAATAGTAATTTTAGTGGAAAGACATACATAAGTTGTGCGTGTTCAGAGCAAAGTTTGTATTGGTGGTACAGTCGCTAGGACAACTTCTAAGTTGTATTTTTTAAAATACATGCGAATTTCCTTTTATACAAGGTGCTTCTTAATAAATTGACGGTTTTTTAAGAAGATAATCAGACAAATAAGAATCTATTCTATTCTATTTAAAAAAAAAATGGCTGCCATCTTGGGTATTTGATGATTTTGCCAATGTCTAGTTTGTGTAGCAAAAGTGCTTGACGTTGTACGGTAATTTATGTATTTTTGGTGACTTCAAGGATTGTTTTTCGAAAAGAACACTATCTTGAGCCACCACTAGAACCCCGTTGTAGACCTAGGACGGCCAACAATCGACGAGCGACGCGACTACCCAATAGCAGATCCACAACGCGACTCCCAAATAAGAATCATCAAAATCGACCCACGCGTTTGGTCTCTAGTGTGACACAAAGGTACAAACTTACATACATACATACATACATAGGCTGTTAAACACATTACCCTTCCTTTGCGTCGCGCAGTCGGGTAATAAATCTGATTTTTCATAGAAAGTGCAAACTCGAGCCAAATTCATGGGACAGCGTTTTTTTTTTCGCGATTTCGATATTGGTCCCTGTGCAGAAGGCCCCATATACAAACATCACCAAGCCTACAACATTATCTATGGGACCACCATAGAAAACGCGAAAAAATTATTAGTTGTTTTATGTAAACCTGCAAAATCGACCGAAATGCATAGGACAGCGGATTTTTTTTTCGCGATTTCGATGTTGGTCCCTTAGAGAAAGTTGTTCAGTTTGATGTTCTGATCATCCTCTTACAAAACTGTCAGCATATTAAGAAGAAACTTGTATAAACATCATCAGCCTATAAAGGTCCCACTCTCCAGGCCAAAGATGTATGGGCGTTAGTCCACCACGCGTGTCCAAAACAGATTGGTAGACTTCACATACGCATCAGAATTTCTCCTTCAGCTTATGCAGGTTTCCTCACGATATTTTCCTTCACCGTTCAAGTCAACCCTTTTCCCACCGACTATCCTCCAAACCAACCCAAACATGGAGTCCCACCATACAAGCCGATTTGACACTTAGCACGTAGTCATTAAGAGATATGTCAGGAGACTACGTAGTTAGGTGGATAGTTACAGGTTGCACAAGGTTGGCGTTACGTCATCAAGAGACCGTTTTGGGCGATCGACCTCGCCGTCTTGATCGGTTGATACATATTTTTAGGGTTCTTTAGCATAAAATCTTTTCGTGATAATTTTTATCTTATCTTCCATAGCATGGGTATCATAGACCATCAAACTGAACAACTTTCTCTATGGCACCAACATCGAAATCGCGAAAAAAAATCTGCTGTCCCATACATTTGGCTCGAGTAGGTTTGCAGTTTTGTATGGAAAAGCAGATTAGTTTTTTGCGATTTCAATGTTGGTCCCTTAAAGAACGTTTTTCAGTTCGATGGTCAATACAAAAATCTTTATTTTCTCACCACTAACACAAAAATAGTTAAATAAAAACAAATTGACAATATTTACTATGTACATACACACCAAGTTAACAATTTTATTATATTATTACGTACAGAATATATATTGATAGCATGAATTACAGGAATAACATAAAAAAATATGTTCCGTATTTTTTCGTCCAGATGAGTCGTTGATGTCTTTTCTATGGGAAAAGGAGATGCGGCCCCGGCCATAGAAAAAATGCCAACGGTTGTATACAGCTGTATATTATTTTATAATGTAGGTAATATTACATTTATCATGTATGGACCCTTAAATAATTTTTATGATGCTTATTTTGGTAAAAAAACACATTTAAAATATCTAAACCTTAGAAAAAGTATATGTCTAGAATGAGCCTCACACTTGTTCCGTATAAAACAAAAGGGGCTAACTTTCTTAGGTTGGTGTGCGTGAGGCGCCATGTATAGGGTTTTGGAACCAGTACTGGTTCCTATTTTTTTCGATGCTTTCGTAGCTTTGACTGTCTATCTTGATAATCTAAGGTGATAAGACTGATAAGGTATAAAATTTAATGTAAATGCGCATGATCAATTGATCTTATACCGTGGCAGAGGGGAAATACTACCGCAAGGCGAGTCCTTATAATAAATAGTCAAAGTCAGCGGCTCCGCATGGAGCCGCCTGGCTCGCGACCACCCTCCTGCCGGAGTCTGGCGCCAAGCAGCTTGCTGCGTTCCGTCAGTGTGCAGGAGTGCCAGTGCCATTCTGGGTGAGCTCGCTACACCTTCGACCCCATCTTTGTCCTAAAGGACTAGATTGAGGTCAAGAGCAAGCCCATCTATAGCAAAAAAAAAAAAAAAAAAAAAGTCCGAGGTATGTCTGTTTGAGAAGCGGTCATAGTCAAAGGTTTGAAAAGCCGGTCACAAGTTCTTCGGACCATTACGTATAAGCTTGTAATAAAATGGTGTGGTAGTCGGAGCTTCAGCTTCATAGTTCATAGCCGTTTCGTGAGTCTCATACAAAATAGTTGTCCAAATATGTCGTAACTAAACAACGTCCCCAAAACCTAACGGACTATGCCTTAAAAAAGTTTGACCGTTAGTGCTTATTGGTCCAAGCGTTGAGTGATCAGATTATTTAGTAAATGTTACCCGAATCACATAGCATGGCATATTTTCAAGACTATACAAGGTGTTACAAAAATACACATAAACCTTTAAGGGGGTGGTGTAGACCATCAAACTGAACAACTTTCACTACGGGACCAATATCGAAATCGCGAAAAAATAAATTGATGTTCTATACTCTGCAAATCGACTAGTTAGAGCAAAAATATGTATGGGATATCAAATTATTTTTTTCGCGATTTCGATGTTGGTCCCATAGAGAAAGTTGTTCAGTTTGACGGTCTAAACAACCCCCTTAAGAGTTTTAAAAATTTATTCTTACTTATGAAACACCCTGTATTCCTAGAGTGTTACGGGTTGTGTGTGTGTGGGTGACAACGTCTTTCTTCACCGAAAAGCCGAAAACCAAAGCCGAGCTTTCTTCTGCTGATGTTGAAATCAAATCTGGTCTATCCCAGAATCAAAAGGTGTAGGATATCTTATAATAATGTATTTGTGGTACACAGGTTCAATAATTGTTACAAAGCATACAAATGAGACTGTAAGATTTGACCTAACTTGATAACTGCCAGGCACGTATCCAGGGGGGGGGGGGGGGGGATAGGTGGGATTTATCCCCCCCCGAAATCCGAACATTTGTATGGAAAATTGATTACAGCACCTACTTTTTCATTGTTTTTCTATGAATATCCCCCCCCGAAAATTTAATGTCCCCCCCCCCCCCGAAACAAAAGTCTGGATACGTGCTTGATAACTGCCATAACTGCATATACAGGGTCAAAGTGATCAAACTGATCTGAGATTCCCTTAAAAACCGTCAACATTATTAAGAAGGACTCTGTATTATTATTTTAGTAATTCTCTCTACTTGCACATCCGTTGTCACACCCTCCTGTCTCTCATAACTTGCACCAAACCAAAATCTTACTCCAATCGTATACCTTCGCCATTGTAAACCGCATTATCAATTTATGAACTAGTACAGTCATGTCGTCTCTCTCCTCTCCTGAACAGTTAGAAAGAGTCAAATATAATTCTATTATCAATCGTGTCTTTAGAGTATTTTGTTACGAAACTTCTGTTACGGTACTTAAGAGCTTTAGTTTGATATAATAATAACGCAATAACTTTGTCGTGTCTATTACTGTTACTTTTATATAGTACCTAATGTTTGTTTTATTTAGTAGAAGGTACGAGGAACATTGGGCTTTTAGTCCATGTTTTGCAAATAAATATAGGGTCCAACTTAATATGCTGACACTTTTTTAAGAGGATGATCAGACCGTCAAACTGAACAACTTTCTCTATGGAACCACTATCGAAATCGCAAAAAAAAATCAGCTCTTCCATACAAAATTGCAAACCTACTCGAGCCAAATGTATGAGACAGCTGATTTTTTTTCGCGATTTCGATGTTGGTCCCATAGAGAAAGTTGTTCAGTTTGATGGTCTGATCATCCCCTTAAAAAAGTGTCAGCATATTAAGTTGGACCCTATATTTATTTGCAAAACATGAAATTGATATCATTAGCATCCTTTTAAACTAAGAGTCTACCCATCAAACTGAACAACTTTTACTATTGGAGCAAACAAATCAGACAAAAAAAAATCAGCTGTTCCATACTAAACTGCACGCGCCGCCGCTGCTTACACGACTCAAATGTATGGGACAGCAGATTTTTTTTTTGCTCCAATTTGTTTGCTCCCATAGTATAAGTTGTTCAGTTTGATGGGTAGACTCTTAGTTTAAAAGGATGCTAATGATATCAATTTCACCCTGTAGAAGGCTCCCCACAATTCAAATGTGAGTACCTTGCTTGGCTGGCACACGAACACAGCGTTGATATAATCTGTGTCCAAGAACACCACTTTAGTAGAGAAGCAGATCTGTCTCGAAGAGGACACATTGAGGGCTATAAACTAATGGGCTACACTCTCTCACCCATATACGGATCCACTGTATACCATAAGTGCTCAGTAGAGGGTACAATCAGAACATACAAACATACGTAAACTCACTAATCCCTTTTTAGGGTAGACAGAAACAAAACTACAACTACCAATTTTCTGTTTAAGAATGTAGTTGTAGCAATGCTCACATTTAGCTATTTAAGTTTCAGGATGGAATGACGTGTCAAGTGGTGAGAGGTGGCTAACCTTTCGCCCACATAAACACTGCATAAGAAACCTTTAATCCCTTAGTCGCCTCGTACGACACCCACGGGAAGATTTGGTGTGGTTCATTCTAACCCGGAGTGATGTCCTTCGTCTGCCGTTAAACTGTTCTCACAGTGTGGCAGAGCGTATTGTAACCAAACTTCTTTGTACTATTTTTACCTAAATAAATAAATACTAAATAATAAATAAAAAAAACTACAAGGCGATACAACCAGAATACGTTTGAAGAGATATCATAATACACCAAAAGACAGGGTCCAACTTAATATGCTGACAGTTTTTTAAGAGAATCAGACCATCAAACTGAACAACTTTCTCTATGGAGCCAACATCGAAAGCGCGACAAAAAATCAGCTGTCCCATACATTTAGCTTAAGCAGATTTGCAGTTTTGTATGGAACAGCCTTTTTTTTCGCGATTTCGATGTTGATGTCATGGAGAAAGTTGTTCAGTTTGACGGTCTGATCATCCTCTTAAAAAGATATGTAGTTGATTTTGAAGAGAAATCCGTCAAATAGAAATGGGATTGGGCATCGAAGTCTGTCGAATGCAGCCGGAATGATGGATCGAAGTTCTATCGCTCTGGATGGTGAGCGACGGGGTCTCGAAGCTTCAAAGGCCTTGAAGTCTGCAGACCTGCTCTCTAGTTCCCGTACCCTCACCGGGAGAGACCCGCCATCCTTTGTATAGAACCTGGTGCTGAGGTAACTCACAGTTACTTCATTAAAAGTTGTTCACGACGGGGACGCGGAGCTTGAAAGCCTTGAGTCTGCAGACCTGCTCTCTAGTTCCCGTACCCTCACCGGGAGAGGCCCGTCATCCTTAGTATGGAACCTGGTGATGAGGTAACTTAATTCATTACCAGTTATGTTTACGGGGACGCGGAGCTTGAAAGCCTTGAGTCTGCAGACCTGCTCTCTAGTTCCCGTACCCTCACCGGGAGAGGCCCGTCATCTTTAGTATGGAACCTGGTGCTGAGGTAACTTACTTCATTACCAGTTATGTTTACGACGGGGACGCGGAGCTTGAAAGCCTTGAGTCTGCAGACCTGCTCTCTAGTTCCCGTACCCTCACCAGGAGAGGCCCGTCATCTTTAGTATGGAACCTGGTGCTGAGGTAACTTACTTCATTACCAGTTATGTTTACAACGGGGACGCGGAGCTTGAAAGCCTTGAGTCTGCAGACCTGCTCTCTAGTTCCCGTAACCTCACCGGGAGAGGCCCGTCATCTTTAGTATGAAACCTGGTGCTGAGGTAACTTACTTCATTACCAGTTATGTTTACGACGGGGACGCGGAGCTTGAAAGCCTTGAGTCTGCAGACCTGCTCTCTAGTTCCCGTACCCTCACCAGGAGAGGCCCGTCATCTTTAGTATGGAACCTGGTGCTGAGGTAACTTACTTCATTACCAGTTATGTTTACAACGGGGACGCGGAGCTTGAAAGCCTTGAGTCTGCAGACCTGCTCTCTAGTTCCCGTACCCTCACCGGGAGAGGCCCGTCATCTTTAGTATGGAACCTGGTGCTGAGGTAACTTACTTCATTACCAGTTATGTTTACGACGGGGACGCGGAGCTTGAAAGCCTTGAGTCTGCAGACCTGCTCTCTAGTTCCCATACCCTCACCGGGAGAGGCCCGTCATCCTTAGTATGGAACCTGGTGCTGAGGTAATTACTTCATTACCAGTTATGTTTACGACGGGGACGCGGAGCTTGAAGGCCTTGAAGTCTGCAGACCTGCTTTCTAGTTCCCGGGAGAGGTCATAGTTTCTGTGGAACTTAGTGCTGAGGTAATTTTACCATTTATGTATAGTCAGTGCGATACTATCGTGCATAACTATAGAAGGCATGGACGATTGCATGCTGTACGAGACGAGATGTAAGCAAGGTCATTGCCGATGCGCACCGCTGATTGTCAATGCGTTTTGTAAAGGTTATAAGGTAATGCTTAGTTGAGTAGGTACCTAATAGTGATGTCATAGTGTATTGAATCACTAAGCTTCTATTTAATACTAGCTATGCCCGCGACTTCGTACGCACAGACGCTCAGACCACTGAATTTATTTATTTTACTTACCTGCGCATTTCATACTTGTATCACTGGTTATTGTATGCAGGGTGTAAGGAAAAGTATCATTAGACCTTTAAGGGTTGAACTACACATGGCCGCACGCGATCGCATTTTTCCGTCGCTCCATTCTTTTCTGTCACTCAGGAACGTCATTTGCTAGAGCATATAAGATAGACGGAACGCGTGACAGAAGGATGGAGCGACGGAAACATGCGATCGCTTGCGGCCATGTATAGTTCAACCCTAAACCACATACTCTACCCATCAAATGATCAATTTTTACTATGGGAGTAAACCTTTCAGAACAATAAACAAATCAGCTGTCTCATACATTTGAGTCGAGTAGGCGCTGAAACAGCATGGGACAGCGAGGGTATGGAACAGCAGATTTTTATTTTGCGCTAACAGATTTGCTTGCTCCCATGGTAAAAGTTGTTCAGTTTGATAAGTAGAGTATTTTTATTCGTTGGTAGAGTATGTGGTGTAAAGGTGAATGATACTTTTCCTTACATCCTGTATATAGCTAAATATCTATTACC
The DNA here is from genome assembly GCA_963693445.1 of Agonopterix heracliana. Taxonomy (NCBI): domain Eukaryota; kingdom Metazoa; phylum Arthropoda; class Insecta; order Lepidoptera; family Depressariidae; genus Agonopterix; species Agonopterix heracliana. The sequence goes on from OY856334.1 coordinate 4,823,708, forward strand.
TATACTATGCATGAAATAGATAAGGATTTCCCAACTAGCAAGGCGCGCCAGTGATATCGTAGGGGGGCCTAATGCGTTTGCATTTTGTAAAGAAAAATCTATTTACCGACGTAAATTCCACTCACTTTTTTTCACTCTTTCTTTCAGTCACTAATTCACCCATCCAGTCGTTCTTCAGACTCAGCAGGTCTTAGCTTGCACCGTTCCACTTGCACCGTTCCACTTGCACCGTTCCACTTGCACCGTTCCACTTGCACTATTCGTAAAATGTTCAGCATTGAAAAAACGTACTTATTTATAACTTGTCGAGGCAAAAAAAGGTTGGGAAACCCTGACTAGATGCAAAACGAATGTTAAACCGAAATGATTTTTTTAAAAAGTTTAATTATGAAATTACGGAACAATTATTTAATGAAATTAGACTATTATGATGTCGCAAGACTCGCAAGTCGCAACCACCTTTCCAAAAAGTTTTTTTTTATAATTACGTAATAATCACGTAATTCAATAACTATAATTTATCATAGGATCTAAAGCATTTACAAGTGGTCCTATTACAAAACATAATAAGTTTTCGTTTCACAATTTTCCCATACAAATAACAATGGTAAAGATCGTTTCTTAGACAACGTCACATTAGTCAAGCTATTTTTAAACTTATGACTCTGACATAAGAAGGCTGTTAAGAGACAGTTTAGTAATAATGATCTGTGGTTAAAATGCTTTGTGAAACACCCTATTTTGTACACCAACTTATTTCGCAGCTGTTCTTATTAAAGTACACTTAATAAGATACCTTATTGTTCTTGTAATAAGTGGCTCTATTAATTGTCTAAAATGTTTAAATTAGGTTTGCAAATTTTAATTGACATGGTTTTTAAAAGTGGAGAATTTAGTAATTTATATTTATATGTTATTAAGTCTTGACCTTGTACATTAAACGTTAATGAGAAATATTTAGTTAAGAATGTTGATTGTTCATTATTTACCATGGAATGCTATGATTCTTTAACTTTACCTTGACTAGCCATACTTATTCACTACTACAGTCGAGTTTGGTTAAAACGATATGCAAGAGAACTTCAAACTTCAAAGACTTTATTACGACAAAGGTAATTTATTATGTAAAGGTGGTGAACATTATTAAATTTAAGACAGAGCTCTGTGATCTGTCCATGAGCATGCAATACCTATTTAATTTGAGAGAGGATATGCAGATTATTTTCTTTATAATTCTACTAGTGTTTTCCCGCGACTTCGTCCGCACAAATTATATACCAGATTTTAAGTCAGATCAGAAGCTATCAAACAAAAAAAGTTTCATCAAAATCGGTTCTGTAGTTTTTGCGTGATGCGCGAACAAACAAACAAACTAACAATTTTGTCAATAGATGGCGCTGCACGTTTTTAAATCGCGCTATCGAGTGTTATTTGAGTTTATATGAAGTGAACCGCTACTTTTGTATTCCTCATGATTTTACGGTTTTATAATAGTTAAGATAACAGCTGTCACACACGATGACGCACTGACGAAGCAGCAGACGCCAGTCCGTCATTTGTGAAGCAAGAAGTTTGCGTGCTTCTACGTGCGGTTTCTTACAACTCCTTGACCTTCTATCATAATATCTTCAGTCCAGTCAGAGCTCCTTGTCTGACACCTGACACTGTAACAGTAAATTGGATCCTCGTCGGAGCTGTTGTCATCTCCTTCCACTCCAGCTACATTGTTCACTCTTCTAACTCTGCAACTAACTGCAAAATGATTCAGTATCCCACATTTTGAGCACTTTTTCCCATATGCCGGACACAACCTCGGAGCATGTGTTTTCTGGCATCTTCTGCATTTAAAGACCCCTTCATTAGTATCTCTCTTGATAGGAACTGGCCCCTGACTCTTCTTCACAGCATCAACCTCTACTAAGGGATTCATTTCCTTCACCTGCTTCCGGCTTTGTTCATGTTTTCTACATATGTTTGAAGCTGTGGAGAGGTTCAATTCATCGATTCTCAATAAATTTTCTTGCAGGGCCTTATCATATACTCCATGCACTATTTTATCACGCAACAGCTGATCTTCTAAGCTCGTTGAAGACACATAATTGCAATTTTGTAGCAACTCTCTGCACTCAGTCAAAAAACTGTCAAATGGTTCACCCTCTTTTTGCTTCCTCTCATTAAACTTGAAACGTTCAAATACTTCGTTAACCCTGGGGCTAACGTACTTTTCGATTGCTTTTATCACGCTATCGAATTTTTGCGATTCTTCTTTCGAAAGCGGCAAGGTCAGTAGGATTCTCGACGCTTCCTGACCCATCATGTTCCTGAGGAGTGATAATCGGATACGATCGCTAGAGTTGTCACTTCCCCTAGCCACAAGATAATCTTCGAATGATGATATCCACATTTTCCATTCCTGAGCTGCATTTTCAGATCTCATGTCAAAATTCGGTGGCAATTTTACACTGGCGGCAATCATAGTGATTCCACTCTCTTTGCTATCGGACTCCATGTTTATTTTAAAATCTACTTGGATCTCCGTGTACTTCTAGATTTAAGTACAAACTTATAGTACAAAGTGTAGCCCACACACCGTAGTTCTTCTCAAACAATTTATTTACGTGGCTGCGCCATGTTTTAGAATTAAAACATAATATTGTTTCCACAAAATATAACTTTAATTTCAAAGAACAAAGTGCAATGAGCATAGACAATAGCACGTACAGTGTAGACCATAGACCATAGCATAGAGTAGAAGAGAGAGGTGTGTTTATGATGTTTTCTTGTAACTAATAATAGAACAGGAGCGGCAGACGTCAGTCCGTCATTTGTAAAGCAAGGCGTTGTATGAAACCGCACGGAGAAGCACACACGGTGCGTCAATCCGTCACCTCCTTGCATCACAAATGACGGACTGACGTCTGCCGCTCCGTCAATACGTCATCGTGTGTGATCCCACTAGTCTTATTGGTAAGAACACTACTTGATATTTGCAAGGAAAAAAAAACAAATTACACCTGTATTCTAATCTACTTAGAAAACAGGTGTAATTTGTTTTATTTTCCTTGAACTTTTCCTCGAATCAACTCAGTCAAAAAATTCCTCGATGTGTCGAAGAATTTTTAACGATAATTGGAATAATCATTTTATTTCCAATAGTCATCCAAAATAAGGAAACAGAATAAAAATCAGCAAATCATCATAAACCTCTAAATGGCAAGTCAATAACATATCATTATAATAACTTGCAAATAAGTCACGATTCCACCTACAAGGAAGAAAATAATCAAGGATTTTTATTAACCACTTTACTCAGACCTCTTTCGATTAACGTTATCTAACTCAACAAGGGCTCAACTAAGCTTGGATAAAAATGACAGTCAAAATATGCCAAAGGTTCAACCAATATAACAAGACCTCTATGTTTTAACATTTCATAGTAACAACAGGTTTATTAAGTATGGTTTTTTGGAGTCAAGATTGGCCTGACCTCGCTTGATTCACAAGCTGCGGCCTTACTAAAGTGTCAATTGTGCTTATGTAATGTTTAGCGTATATAAATTGTTATGTTTTTGGTTTCGTCCCTTGAATGAAGCCCACGTGGCATAGTTATTAACAAGTTTCGGTAAGCAAGCATTTAGCACTATCAAAATCGCTATAGTAATGTGTTACTACAGTGTGATTGCGGCGAACATATCCAGTCGATTAGATTGTCCGAATACCAGCACGAGAAAGAACTTGGGTCCTTCCTAATATGCTGACACTTTTTAAGGGGATGATCAGACCGTCAAACTGAACAACTTTCTCTATGACATCAACATCGAAATAGCGAAAAAAAGTCAGCTGTCCCATATATTTGGCTCCAGTAGGTTTGCAGTTTTGTATGGAAGAGCTGTTTTATTTGTATTATGCAATTGTTTGAAAGTTACCTAACAGTAACAGTATGTACTTTAGTTTTATTTTGCTATGTTATGTATCCGGATAATTATGGTATGTAATTTAGCGGATAAAAAAAGAAGATTACACTTTTGATGAGATGTTCAGATTACTCAGTTTTGTGGTCAAGTCAGGTAGCTAACAGCTAACCCAAGGTGTATGTTACACCTACATGACGCGATGCGGTGACATCATAGCCTTTTAAGATCACCGTACACTAAATTGGGTAAAAAAATACATTCAGACCAACATAGAATCTTCTCCTTTTATGAAGTCGGTTAAAAATAAACTTATTCACAGACAATCACTTTTTAAGGGCAAGATCTGAGGGCCTACCATGAGTTTTTCCTGTAATTTACTACTGTAGTTACGTCGCCCATTCGTATGACAGAAATTAGTTCTCAACGTAACCACTAGGAGCGCTGTACGAAATTTAATACAAAATTGGTGACGTAACTACAGTAGTAAAGTACGGTGAAAACTCAAGGTAGACCCTCAGAACGTCGAACAACTTTCTATACGGGACCAACAAAAAAGCCACCTCATACATTTGGCTCGACTAGGTTTGCACTTTTTGTATGGAACAGCAGATTTTTTCCGCTTTCATTGTTGGTGCCGTAGAGAAAGTTGTTCAGTTTGACGGTCTGATCATCCCCTTAAAAAAGTGTCAGCATATTAAGATGGAACCTGTATTTATCTTCCTATAATTATTATGATACAGCCGTGGTGGTCCAGTGGTCGAGGCATGTATGTACCCACTGTCCATTATAATTGGCGACGGGCTCACGGCCCGTCCGTCACACTGGACAGAGTTTCGGTACTACTGGTGAAAAGTGGATGTTCTGAGATTTCAGAATATCTCTGACTACCCCCTCGGGGAATATAGTCGTGAGCATATGCTAATTATTATGATAAAGTGTAGAGAATTTGCGATCTCACACAGTCAAATTCGACTAAAGGGAACTGCTTAGTACTTAAAAAAGCAGCCAGGATTTGTGTGTATGCAAACAATAAAACAATCAATCAAATATACTTAAGCACACTCTCTCATCCTTACTCTCCTGAATAAAATAGAATGGGAAATCGCTTGGATCAGAGGTGGAGAGGCTCTGAGAGGAAAAACATGTTAAAAATACAGTATAGTCACTATACACTACAACCAATCCGTTACGATCTTAGTTAAGATCTTCTTCTATCTGATCCATGGTACCAGACATTGAGTTTGATTTGACATCTCCGTGAAGAGATAATCCAACCAGCAGATTCTTGAATCTTTTTTTCTGGAAAAGGTGCACTACCTACACATTCCCACCACTATAAACTATACTCGTATAATATATCAACAGAGGCGACCATTCACAACACTAGACAGCGAGCAAGCAGGGGAATATAGGAGATATAATATGTCAAAGAAGATAGGAGGAGAAGCAAAAATAAATATCAGATTTCCCTCTATACAAGGTGTTACAAAACTACAACTAAACATTTAAGGGGGTGGTGTAGACCATCAACCTGAACAACTTTCACTATGGGACCAATATCGAAATCGCGAAAAAAAACAATTATGTTCTATACTCTACAAATCGACTAGAGCTAAAATATGTATGGGATATCAATTTTTTTTTTTCGCGATTTCGATGTTGGTCCCATAGAGAAAGTTGTTCAGTTTGACGGTCTAAACAACCCCCTTAAGAGTTTTAAAAATTTATTCTTACTTATGAAACACCTTGTATATGCTCCATTGCAAACGGAAGACAGCAATTGAAAAACATGGCTATGGCTTTTCTCGAATCTCTTAATCAGTTCAATATGGTTCAGTGTGCGTTGCAGCTAGTATTGATACTTAAGCAGAAGCCACAGATGATTATATTCGGCCTCGAACCGAGGACGAACGCCTGCGCATAACAAACATAAACCCATCACCATTAACATTCTTATCTTCAATGACACAACAACCATTTTCCTTTAACACAACTCCTTGATAACTTTGTCTGGTAAAACTTAGAATTTCGTACAAAAATCTACTTTGTATGAATACGGATAGATGTTGTTTTTAAATGGATTGTGAGTTTAATGATTTTTTCTCACAGATAGTGACTTAATTTGTAGGTGTTTTTGTGAGGTAATATTGTTTTGTCATGAAATTTGCTATTGTATCTAATATTATCTTGGAGGAAATAGTCTCACAAATGATTGTATTGATTTCTTATGTCTTTTTTTAAGCATTGTAGAGATTGAAGCCGGAGATAAAAATAATCGACTTTTATGTGATGATCTATGAGTATGTAAAAGATGATTACCAATTTCAGAATATGCTCCGCAAGGGAAACGTCAAACGATATTATCGAGCGATATTATCGAGCGATATTATCGAGCGATATTATCGACAGCGATATCGCGACACCTTACACACTGCAGCGATTCCGCGATTCGCGTCACGCATGCGCCCTTCACTGAATGTAGTAGAAAGAGATTGCGTCAGGTTGCGATAATATCGCGGCAGTGTGTGGGATCGAGCGCGTCCCCATACAAAATGTACTGAGAACAATTATCGCACACATGCTGTATGTACATGAATGCAAATAAATAACTTTTACTACTACAGAAACGACTTTTTATTATTTATACAGGGTGTTAACTTTAATACGTCATTTACAGTTTGCTTCAGACCATTAAACTGAATTACTTTTACTATGGAACCAATATTAAAATAAAAAAATAAAAATTATATTTCGGATGATTGACATTTTATGGAACAACATTATTTCTCTTGAGATTTCAGTTTTGGTCCCTTAGTAAAAGTTGTCCAGTTTGATGGTCTGAAGCACTTACTTATATCGATAAGGTAATTTGGTCGGAGTTTATCTTAACTATTATAAAACATAAGGAATAAAAAAGTAACGGTTCACTTCATATACACTCAAATAACACTCGATAGCGCGATTTAAATGACGTGCAGCGCCATCTATTGACAAAATTGTTAGTTTGTTTGTTTGTTCGCGCATCACGCAAAAACTACTGAACCGATTTTGATGAAACTTTTTTGTTTGATAGCTTATGATCTGACTTAATCTGGTATATAATTTGTGCGGACGAAGTCGCGGGAAAACACTAGTTTTAATTTAAATTAATAATTATTTCATATTATTCTGGGTGTCTTGTCAAAGAAAGGAAGTTGCCCATACCCGCCTTTTAACTAACATTAAAACATTCTTAAATAATTCCTTATAACCAAATATGAAACGTTAATTATACAAAATTGCAAAAGACCAATCAAAGAAATCCTTTCTTAGCTAAATCATTAATTTTATTCTTTTATAGTGAATTTATAAATCACGTGAGTCAGAGATTATGACCATAGATTAAGTAAGAAACACACAGAAGTGCTAAATGTTTTATTTTATCGTGTAGGTTGTAGAGGCTATCAAACGCCTACAAGTGCTGGGTTTTGCGAAAATTCGAATTTATACGTAACAGCTAGATAAATTAGAAAGAGATATTTAAATTCGACTACCGAAATTCGCGTCCTGTCGACCCTTTCGAACTTGGGAAATAGCCATTTGAATACTAACACAGATAACTAAAGAGTTAACGGAATAGGAGGTGCATCACTTTCGTAGAAAACGATAAATTCCCACACTTTAATTTACTATTGCCAGATGGTAGGCACGCATAAAAATGCACTTAATGAAGTTAAGCTTGTCTCAGCGTTGTTATTATAACCTCGATCTGAAGCGCGTGAAGCCTGTCTTTTTCATCTTCATCATCATTCAGTCTTCATCATCATCATCTCAGCCGATAGACCTCCACAGCTGGACATAGGCCTCCCCCAAGGATCGCCACAGCGACCGCTCCTGCACTGCCCTCATCCAACGGGTTCCCTCCGCCTTCACCAGGTCGTCGGTCCACTTTGTGGGCCGACTATCTTACCCTGCGCTTTCCAGTACGCGGTCGCGACTCGACATGTCGTACTTTACTGAAAAAGATTCAGTTGCTAGGGCATGACCATTCTTCTTCTACCTGTCGTCTCGATGGCATGTCATTGAGTATGATTTGTCCACGTGGTTTACCACGTTTGTAAATAATGGTATTTTTATAATTATACAGACGTAAAGTCCGGTGGTCAGAAACTCAGGGGGAAAGGCAGGTTTTATGTCCCCGAAAGACCCAGAAAGGGATAGTTTATTTGCAACTTTGAACGTCCGTTTTCCAATCAGCGCTTACGGCTTACAGTTTCTCAGGGTATGCCGGACATATCAAGAGATCAATACATTATTTGGGAAGGAATGAACATGTTTTAAAAATAAGTATGTCTAAACATTTAAGTAAGGGGTGATGCCTTTGAACATCAGTAAGGCAGTATAGGCTAAACAAGTAATTTTTAGTGACCTAATCAGGCTCACCATAATATACTATCAAGACAACAAACAACTTTTATGGAAGGAGACAGAGTGGAGCAGGTAAATGAATTTGTATATTTGGGAAGGTTGTTTAAGAGAGATGGAAAGTGTGATGGGGATGTAGAGCGAAGAGTGACTGCGGGAAATAAAGTAAATGGTGCCCTGCACGCCGTGGTGAGTAGCCAGTCTGTATCAAAAAGGGCACGTCTGGCTATTCACAACGGTGTGTTGGTGCCTACCAGGATGTATGGGAGTGAATGATATAGTAACAAGGATTGCAAGGGGTATGCTTAGGTGGTTCGGTCACGTAGAGAGAATGAATGAAAGAAGACTAACGAATGAAATTTATCAAGCAAAGGTGAGCGGAAGTGTTGGGAAAGGCCGTCCGAGGAAAACATACCATGATCAAATCAATGATCTTTTCCGAAATGGACAAGTGCGTAGCACCTTCAATCGACGGAAGTGCATGAAGAGATGTATGAATGTGAATGAGGCTAAAGAGGTGTGTCAGAGTCGTAGCGTGTGGCGGTCCGTGGTCTCTGCCTACCCCCATGGGACAATGGGGTGAGCTTATGTATGTGTATGTATGTACAACAAACAACAGGGCCAGGCATTACCTATTCTGATATGAGTTTTATTAAGTTTTATGATTGTAATCAATAGATTTAGGTGTACAGACTGCTAATATCTTTATAGTTTAACATTAATTACGAAGCAATAAAACATTAAAGTTTCACAAAATGAGTTCCATTTGGACATGTCACCTTATTCAGGAGAGTTGTTGAGCAAAAGTGGTCCTTCCATATTAGATGATCGCAGCTTACTGTGTGGGAATAACTATTTGTCACTCACATAACCTTTAGTTCAATGGCCTTGTAAATAATGTTATCTTTATAATTATACAGACTAAACTCTGGTGGTCAGAAACTGGGTGGAAAGGCAGGTTTTATGACTCTCAAAGGGATAGAATCTAGGTTTATTTTCACCTAACGTATTTGCACCTAACCAACGTAGTTGCGACTGTGATCATACCTCGGTATAAGACTTATAAGCTGCTGTTTGCAATAGCCCTCATCATGGGCCTTACCATATATTGCAGACGATTTAAGCAGTGTTTAAAGAGAAGCACTTTTTTTCATAGCTGTACAGTCCTATATGAGAGCGGCACACACGTTCGACAACAGAACTGTACCTAAACTGGTGGTGGTGGTGGAAGATGACAGGATCAAGACAGCATTAAGCTTCAGGCTTAGTCTTTGATTTAAGGATTAAGTCAGAAGGGACCTGACCTCTTTTAGAATCGGTCTGTCGAATTGGGAGGAGCTGGTGTAAAATAGAGGAGAGTGATGAAAGAAATTAGGAGACGGTCGCACTATTCATGACTATTTCTCCCCTCCGGACGGATAGCGACAATTTCCGTCCAGCTGCGCTAAACGAAGTTGCCGCTTTCCACCTCCGTCGAGGAAAAAAATAGTATACTAACATCGGGCAGTAAATAAGAAAGCCTCAGATCACATGAGATCTGAGATCTTTCTTACTTTCCTGCCCTCGGTGCGATATCTTCTATAGCTCAACTAATAAAGGTTGTGAAAAACGATTTAAAAGGGTATAAAAGTACACTTCTGGCGACTGGCTCTTATCTTATTGTACAGACAGAGTAAGCACTTATACTCGTTGCTTCCTCGACTTCTACATCGACTCAACCTCAGTCGAGGAGTTCCTCAACTCAACCTTGATTTGACAGAAGAAATTTCTCGAGTCGAAGACAATTTTAAACATACAATTTAATTGAGTAGAGCCACAGCATAGGAAAGTGTATCTATTACTACATACAGTATGGACACTCCCTTCCTCCCACCAACTTTTAACCTCATTGCCCTCTGGCTATTACCTCGGCCAGTTACATGAATGAAACTGATATGTACGATTTTCGCATGTACTGACGGCATAATGTCATGTTGTCATAATCTGTTTTTTGTAGGCAGTGTCCAATCTATTAGCGTAAACTAAATAATTTTCGTCTATGGTAGAGTTCCAATAGAGTCCAGGAAATTTCGAGGAAACAACAAAGATTACGGGCGTTAAAGTTGACACTACTTGCATTTCATCAAAACATGAATTTAGTGTATCTCTGACTACGCTCTTGGGGGCTATAATAATAATAATAATAGGGCTATAGTCGTGAGCATATATGCTACTTGTAGCAAAATGGCTAGCCAGCCTTAAAACGAATGCGGTCGCGAGTTTATGTACGCACGAAGCTAATCCGCAAATCCACTCTTACATGCGCGTGGGCATCGAGGTTGCGGCAACATACAGCCGACCTCGAGTCGCTGGTTCGATTCCGTGCGACATTGGACTCCTCTTTTGGTGTCCATTGAGTAATTACATAGCTATAGTGAAATGTGGGTGGTTTTGAAGAGTTCAGCATCTTTGTTTGTTGTTTGTTTTGGCGGTTCTCTTTGGTGTTTGCTATGTGTTGGTCTTGAGAATAATTTGGTATGGAACTTGGAACTCTGCATACATAAACTCACGGTCATTATTCCTAATAGGGAAATCAGGGCCTTAGTACAACAAGGCATACACCAAAGCCATTTTACTAGTTACTTAGGTTTTTTTTCTAGCGTAGTTCTACCACACATTCCCACCACTGTAACTCTCGTAAACCACGGAGGCGCGGGCGACAACTTACAACACTAGACAATGAAGTCCAGCGAGCGAGTGGGTATGACTCTAATCTGCATCGAAACAATGATTTTCAAAGAAGGAAGGGAAATACTAAATAATATTAGAAACAAATTTAGCAAATTGTCATGAAAGAAGACTGTGAAACTGTGAAGCTATCTGTCGGATGGAATCTTCACGCACAAAACGAAACCGTTTTAAGTTTTAACCCACTGAAACCTTACAGATCTAACTGTTAACGTATATAACGACCGTATCCTTTTAGGTGCGTTTAGAAACACCTTAACAACTACATTTAAACGTGCTATCGGAGTATAACATGTCAATCATAGAGTACTTATTGTGAATTACATCAATCCGCGATAGGCACACGAGACAGACTAACGCCCCTACGTCCTAGCCATGTCCAGTCCTATACCGCTAGCATGTCACCCACGACAAAGCGACAAAACGAAAAATAAGTCATGCGCGCTCTTTTTACACGTAAAGAAACAAAGATGGAGGCACATCTCGAGTTTTATTGTTTTCTCGGGGTGGCATGCTAGGCCTACTGTACCAGTAGTGGTAATGATAGAGGCTGTTGATGATGATGATAAAGAAGCTAGTCTGCGTCACAAGAAAACTGCACAAAAACAATCAAAGTCAGTTTTATAATTACATCAAAAGGAAGAACGGCAGGTTCTAACGATTTGCAACATTACTTAACAACAGACCTTTTCTCGTGTTGAAACTTAATTCCCATGGTAAAGCAATAATCTAATAAAATCATAGTTGCCGACATCGTGGTTTATGAAATGATCGGCTAAACGCAGTGGCTTCGTGCATCAATGCTTAACGTGACTGAAACCCATTATACCTACATCGAGACAGAGATGAGGTTTTGAGACAAATATTCAAAATGCGAAAATTTTTATTTTTAAAATCTAGCGGGGTCCCGTACGAGAAAACAACTGCCTGGACGGGTCTGATCTCCAGTGTGAATGCGGTGTTGCCCCACAGATTATGCCCTGACATCTGCACGCGAACGGAGCTTATGGACGCTGCCAACAGTGTTATCCGTGTGGCGAAATACTGGGCTGGAAAGATTTAAAATGACTTGTCATCGACTCGATAGAAGAAAAAGAAGACTGCCTTGAACTTTTTATTAAATGAAGCTACTAAATATTAAAGCCCAATGAGTTTTTCGACGTAATTATTTTCGACTCTGCAACCGCTTCGGAAGGATACGTTGTAGAGAAGATGCGGTCAGAAACTACAACACATATCAACGTTTTACATATGTATTTTTGTTTAAAAATACATACAAACAAAACTAAACTCAACATTCTTCTTGAACCTATTTCATTCTTCCTATTTCATAGGTCTGGCTGCCCGCATAAAAAAAAGTATAAAAGTCTCGGACGACGTGGAAGGTAGAGTCCCAAAAAAATACCACAGATTATATAATACTATACAGTACAGATGCCCAACGTCAACCAATGGAACGCGACTGCCGTAACGCGGGCAGTCTTCGGGCAAAGTAAATTGCTTGATTTTCCGAGGCTCATGAGATTTTTTTGTAGTCAGATCATGTATTTTTAGTAACAATTTACACTTTTACGTAAACATTAATTACAAATCGATACCATAACGCCATTATATTGCCATTTTATTTAACAAAAATTTCATTTGTATGGGATGGGACACCATGAAAATACTTATCAAAAAGCTTTGCAATACCCGTTTCGGAAGGTGTTACGGAGTATTGATATTTCAATTTAAAAAAATGGTCAATGAGACCTCTGGTGACCGCAGAGCTGGCAGCTTCCTGGCACAAAGAATCAGCCTCACCATCCAGAGGGGGAATGCTGCCAGCCTTGCGGCGCCATGTCTTGCGGCGACTTATTTTAGTTTTAGGATTTTATGTTAATTGATAGTTTTTGTTATAAATTGTGTTTATTTCATATTTTTTAGTCTTGTGTCAAAATGGTAGCATAAAAGTACTACTATAATATAAAAAAACAAAAAACAAAAAATCTGCAAAAACACCCAGAAAACTTATTGAAAATAAATTGTAATAAATCAGGCGAATGTCATTTGTATTATTTAAAATCTCTGCGAATTTCTATTTCTAGCTAAATCTTAGATCTTAGTAAGAAACACATTATGAAATGATCAAGATGAGTGGGTCTGTGTATGTTACTCAATAATGTTCGTACGATTTGAGCCTTTGTTTTTGATTGGTAATCGATCGTTGATTTATTAATTCAATCTTTAAACAGCCCACCGTGTAGGTATGTTGTTCAACTGCAAATAGCACCAACACAGAAGGATTTCGTAAGAGGCGAGATTATTTCAGACATCGTCAACAAGAGCTGCATGAGCTCATCCCACCTTCTCCTTTCTACTTTCGGACTTCCAGAAGCACCGCGGGATACCACCCCTTCTTGGTCGATATCCCACGTGTCCGCACTAAGCGCCTTTAGGGAGTGTGATTTTTTCTGCTGCTCTAAGGACGCCAAGGTGACGCTGTTCAAAGCGTACTGCCAGCCGTTCTACACCGGCCACTTGTGGTACTCCTATACACAGCGCGCCTACAACACGCTGAGAGTACAATTTAACAACGCCTTTAGAGGCATGTTGGGCCTGCCGTGGAGGTGTAGCGCATCTGGTATGTTTGCTGAGTACAGGGTCAATGATTTCTTTGCAGTGATGAGGACCGCGAGAGCCTCCTTCGAGCAGCGCGCGCGTGCGTCTCCGAACTCAATAATAAGAAAGATCTATGACAATTTTTATATTTTTGACGAACATTTTAAAGTGATATCCTATAATTTATATTAACATTGTATTGAAATCTTGTGTATATGGGACCTTGTATCCTGACATAAATGATTTTCATTTATTTATTTTTTGAATCTCATTCGGTGAGCTCATCAGCTATTGAAAATGTCAAAATTACTATGGAGATACGCATCTTTCTACTGCTAATTTGACTTTCAAAAATCGCTCTCCTGTAGTATGATTTTTGAAAGTCAAATCAGCAGTAGAAAGACGCATATCTCCAGGAGTGCGATTTTTGAATCTCATTCGGTGAGCTCAGCAGTTAGAAATGTCAAAATTACTATGGACATACGCATCTTTCTACTGCTAATTTGACTTTCAAAAATCGCTCTCCTGTAGTATGATTTTTGAAAGTCAAATCAGCAGTAGAAAGATGCATATCTCGATAGTAATTTTGACATTTCTAACTGCTGAGCTCACCGAATGAGATTCAAAAATAGCACTCCTGATTCTTTTATAATGCACACAGCCAAGGAGTGGAATGCCTTGCCTGCGTCAGTATTTTCGAGCACTTACAACCCGAATTACTTTAAAGTAAGAGTGAATAGGCTTCTTCTGGCTAAGCTCGCTACATCTTCGACCCCATCTTTGTCCTCAGGACTGGATTTAGGTCAAGAACAATCCAATTAAAAAAAAAAAACGTCTCTCTGATGAAGCAGCAATGTTTTGAATACTCCGCCAAAGGATTATGGATGTCGACAGGCTGCCGGCTTGTAATATAGACAAATAGATAGCTCTCATCCACCCCCCTGACTTTCTTTTCATCGTAAAATAATCAGCCAAATCATGAAATAAATAAACGTCTTCGAATTAATCTGCTTAATTCTGCGATCAAGGGTGCGATTTTTGAATGTCATCAGTGAGCTTGAACGTTTTTAAATCTCATACAAAAGCGTTCTCATGCATCTTTCTACTACTTATTTGACTTTAAAAAATCGCACTCCTGAATTATGATTTTTGGAAGTCAAATCAGCAGTAGAAATATGCGTATCTCCATAGTAATTTTGACATTTGCTACTGCTGAGTTCGACGTATGACATCTCTCTCTCTCTATGAATCTCTCATTCGGTGAGCTCAGCAGTAGCAAATGTCATAATTACTCTGGAGCGTTCTAGCTCTGGAGATATGCATCCTTCTACCGCTGATTTGACTTTCAAAAATTATACTACAAGAGAGCGATTTTTGAGAGTCAAACCCGCAGTAGGAAGATGCGTATCTCCAGAGTAATTTTGACGTTTTCAACTGCTGAGCTCTCCGAATGAGATTCAAAAATCGCACTCCAGAGTACAAAGTAAGTATACATATATAATCATACTTGCATCAACCTGGGTAAGCAATAAATTGCAGGTGAAGATTATAAGTTGCATATACAGGGTCCAACTTAATATGCTGACACTTTTTTAAGAGGATGATCAAATCATCAAACTGAACAACTTTCCCTATGGGATCAACATCGAAAGCGCGAAAAAAAATCAGCTGTCCCATACATTTGGCTCGAGGCTCTTTGCAGTTTTGTATCGAACAGCAGATTTTTTTTTCACGATTTCGATGTTGGTGCCATAGAGAAAGTTGTTCAGTTTGTTGGTCTGATCATCCCCTTAAAAAACTGTCAGCATATTAAGAAGGACCCTGTATATGAGTTGTTGCACAGAAAAAAATTCAGCGTGCTATTCAATCCACTGGTGGATCGAGATAGTGGATCCTACAGGATAGAGGGAAAAATTCGGAAAGAGCTATTTTACCCGTTGTTAATTTCTATCCTAAGTTGACACACAGTGTAAACTTTTTTCCAATTTCAAAATCACACCTTTTGTCTGTTTATTGTTTCACTAAAACAATTTTTTCCAGTTATCTAACTTGAAAACGAACTTGCTCAACTTAAAGTTTGCTTTTCAATTGTCAAGTTACAGCGAGTTCCGGCTGCATTACAGTGACGTCACTCATGTAGGCGTTACTTGTCTTGTGGGTGTCTCAACCTTGACTTATTATACTTGGTTAAGTTATAATTATTGTCAAGTTATGTGACTAAAGCTGTAGAAACAATGGAATATGTCGGAGTGCCTTGAAGTCTTGAAATATTGTTAAAGTACTCGTACCTATCTATCTGTTATTGTATAAATACTAGTACTGTAATGTATGTACATGCTTCGACGTACTAAAAAACAGGGCCCAACTTAATATGACGACACTTTATAAGGGGATGATCAGACCATCAAATTGAACAACTTTTTCTATGGGACCAACATCGAAATCGCGAAAAAGGTTTGCAGTTTTGTATGGAGCGGCAGATTTTTTTTTCGCGATTTCGATGTTGGTGCCATAGACCAAGTTGTTCGGTTTTCTGGTCTGATCCTCCAATTAAAAAAAGTGTCAGCATATAGTCAGGACCCTATATAGAATAAAGATGTCTGTTTTTGTTAATGGATAATCCATTAAGCCCCACTTGCGCCAACCACGGGTTAGCAATTAACTCCGGATAAAATAGCTCGTTCAGTTGTTTTTCAATACAAAAAATCATGGGTTACCAACTTAACCTAAAGTTTATTGCTAACCCAGGTTAGCGCAAGTGGGCCTAAGGATTTTGACGAACCGATTTTCATGATAATTTCAATGATGTCATATTACTTGAAACTACTATTGGTCGAGCAACGGCAACGGCCTTAGCCTTTCTTTTCCCTATATAATTTTCCTTCTAACCCTTACAAAAGCAAAGGCCATTAAAGCCTGCTACCTTGTTCAAACTTCTTTTACCAATTGGTGAGTGAGTTGGTCTTTCGTAGTTAAAAACATTTCTGCGTCAAATAATTCACAGCAATTAAGATAACAATAAAAACTAAATCTATCAAGTAATTTAACAATCGATTCGGCCTTTGCTCAATCAGACTTTTTTATAACTAATCGAACATTTATTTACATTTAACAAGTAAATCCAACTGCTGTGTTGAGTAAAATTATCGCCAGTGGGAGTAAAAGGCCTCCTCTCACGATTAAGGGTGAAGAAGTCAAGTCAAAGTTAAGTCAAAGTCAAGTCAAAGTCAATATAATTTATTTAATATAGGAGCTTGAAGGACACTTATTAAACGTCAAAAAACGTCGGCAAAATTTGGAAACACTTTATTTGGATATATCTTATGAGTTCTTAATAAACTTAGCCACTTCTATGAATTAACTTTCTGAATTCTGTAAATAAATAATAAGGATCTTACCTTTTTAAAAACGTAATTTTAAAATCCTATTGACTTTTCGCCTCCAAACACATTCAGAAAAAAATAAAAAACACACCACTGGCTTTTGTAAAATGGACACTAAAACCGCATTCCGTTGCCGCACGAATAAAATTAAAAAAGTTCACATCCTTGGACTCTACCAGCCATATGCCGTTTAAAAAACGAACCTTTTTTTTAAATTTCCGGACGAATAATGAATACGGCACAATATATTATTTTACTAGCAGTTTCGTTGAAGAATTGAGTTTTTAATACAATAATTTTGTAATAGTTTCGTTTTCGTTTATTATAATAATCGTTTTAACTCTCATGGCGGCCGCACGATCGCCCGTCGTTTTGTAAACTGGTTGGTTGCGCAGGAGTTTGTTGTGTTACCAAGTTATTAGAGGCAAAATTCTGCAGAGAATTTTATATAAAAATGCCTCGTGTATTTGCGCAATTACCGACACACGATGAGTAGCAAAACAATTGGAAATAACCTACCACTCTTAGATAAAGTTATAATATGTCAAGATTGACAATCAAAGATACGAAAGCGTCGAAAAAAATTGGAACCAGTACTGGTTCCTAAACTAGATATACACGCACACATACATAATTTGTATGGCGCCTCACGCACACCAACCTATGAAACCTGGCCCCTTTTGTTTTATACGGTAAAAAAGTGAGGCTCATTCTAGACATATACTTTTTCTAAGCTACCACTCTACTACATAACATAACCACAGATTATATAATACTATACAGTACAGGAGTGCGATTTTTGAATCTCATTCGCTGGGCTTAGCAGTTGAAAATGTCAAAAATACTATGGAGATACGCATCTTTTTACTGCTGATTTGACTTTCAAAAATTGCTCTCCTTTAGTATGATTTTTGAAAGTCAACTCAGCAGTAGAAAGATGCATACCTCCATAGTAATTTTGACATTTTCAACTGCTGAGCTCACCGAATGAGATTCAAAAATCGCACTCCAGATGCCCAACGTCAAACAATGAAACGCGACTGCCGTAACGCGGGCAGTCTTCGGGCAAAGTAAATTGCTTGATTTTCCGAGGCTCATGAGATTTTTTTGTAGTCAGATCATGTACTTTTAGTAACAATTTACACGTTTACGTAAACATTAATTACAAATCGATACCATAACGCCATATATTGCAATTTTTAAACTAAAATTTAATTTGTATGGGATGGGACACCATGACATAACTGACATAACACAAACACCTATTGAAAAAACCCTGGAAATATTTCCCCACATTAAATAACTAACGAAACTCACAAATTGGAAAAGGACTTGTTACCGAATGATATCTTATCGAAGCTCATATCGACGTCGAGTCAACGAAGTGTCATCTAAGCGATAAGCCATTTGATCGAAAAGCCATTCATCGATGGGTCTGGAGTGAGATTTTTGAATCTCATTCGGTGAGCTCAGCAGTGGAAAATGTCAAAATTACTCTGGAGACTTAGAAAAAGTATATGTCTAGAATGAGCCTCACACTTGTTCCGTATAAAACAAAAGGGGCTAACTTTCTTAGGTTGGTGTGCGTGAGGCGCCATACAAAATATTATGTATGTGTGCGTGTACATGTATAGGGTTTTGGAACCAGTACTGGTTCCTATTTTTTTCGGCGCTTTCGTAGCTTTGACTGTCTATCTTGATAATCTAAGTCTGGAGATACGCATCTTTCCACTGCTGATTTGACTTTGAAAAATCATACTCCAGGAGAGCGATTTTTTAAAGTCAAATCAACAGTAGAAAGTTGCGTATCTCCATAGTAATTTTGTCATTATCAACTGCTGAGATCACCGAATGACTTACAAAAATCGCACTCCTGTTCATCGAAAGTTGAGTGATTCCATTTGAGCGAAGATCCATTTGAGCGATTGGCCATTTGTCCGAAATGAAATTTCATCGAAAACACTTCCATACAAAACACAGTGAAAATCTATCATTTTAAAAGTACACTCATCGCCACCAATTTTTTCCTCCACCATCAATCCGTTTCTCACAACACTGGTATCACTAAATCGAAGGCGCTTAGGCCGAGATTCAGAGACGATTTGTAAGTCATAGTTCGAACTCCCGTATGTCAAAATCCATACATTTCGACCCTGCTTAGCTCGAACTAAGACTAAAAAAATCGTCTCTGAATCTCGGCCTTAGTTCATACCGCTCTTTAGTTCTAAAACGTCGTAAATCCATCGATAAATTCATACAATTTTCAACCTTACAGCTGAATACAGATGACGGTGATGTCAGAAATATATAAGGATATTTGAAACTGGTTATTTCATAACGGGAATATTCATAAGATTTGAGATGATATTGAGAGTGTCAAGTTTGGTTTCCTCAATGATAAATTAGCTGTTAATGTAGAATAGCTTATTGAAGCTAAGGCACAGAGGATTATATCTAGAATCGGAGACGTTTTTCAAATCTTAGTTCGTACCCCGCAATATACCAAACATTTTCATTTCAACCCTAATTTTCAAAAGTACACTGAAAAAAATTGTTTCAACCAAGATCTTTATGTTAGCTGTGGTAGCCTTTAAGTAGATGAACACAATGTTTGCCTAATTTTATGTAGTCTCTTGAGTTTGTAATGTGATTCATCTGTTGGTAACCCAAATAAATAAATAAAATCTTGTTTATTAAATGATAATCATACATCATGAATCCATATGAGCCTGTCAACATCATGACTCTGTAACCAAGAGAACTTTGTAAAACTAAATCGGCTTGCTGTTACAACTATCATCTTTTTTTTAATAAACAATAATAACGTCACTTCAATTATTTTGGCCCTAACTAAGAGAACATACTTCTTTATTGGTTCGAATTTTTTTCAGTGTAAGGCTGAGATTCAGAGACATTTTTTAAGTCTTAGTGCGTTCACACACGATGACGCACTGACGGAGCAGCAAACGTAAGTCCGTCATTTGTGAAGCAAGGAGTTGTATGAAACCGCACGTAGAAGCACACACGGTGACGCTTTGACACACCGGGTGTGGTTCTATGGACTGACATCTGCCGCTCCGTCAGTGCGTCGTCGTGTGTGAACGCTCTTAGTTTGAACTCCCGTATGTCAAAATCCATACATTTCGACCCTACTTATTGGGATCACACACTATGACGCACAGTGTGTGCTTCTACGTGCGATTTCATACAACTTCTTGATTCGCAAATGATGGACTGACGTCTGCTCCTCCGTCAGTGCGTCATCGTGTGTGACAGCTCTTAGCTCGAACTAAGATAAAAAAAATCGTCTCAAATCTCGGCTAAGCCCTACGCACAAAAACTGGCTAAGCGTGAGTCGTGCAGTTTCATCTTTGGCTTCGGCCGAAACTTCGTCAGATTTTGGCCGAAGCCGAATGTGTAGCCGAACGTTTTTTTGACCGTAGGTGGCTGAAACCGAAACTTCGGTCGGTCGCAGTACATGCTACAACTGCATATTAAAATGTAGCTGCGATGTTTCTACACACCCTAAATAGTATTATGGTCGTGATTTTATAATATATTTCATGTTTGTATGTATACATTCGAAATAGACAATTGTAGTAAGGTACGTGTATTATGTAAGGACGACCCGGTTGGTGTAATGGTTACCACGCCGGACTGCCAAACCGGGGTCCTGGGTTCTAATCCCGGTTCGGTCATGGATGTTATATGTTCGTGCCGTTGTTGTATGGTTTCCATAATAAAAGCCTTTAGTGCTTAGTTTGGGATCATTACAATGTATGTGCCTGTGAGCGTTATTTATTTATTATTTTTTTATTTAAATAGCAAAAAGAGCGGGCGTTGATGTCTTTTGTATGGAAATATCATAAAAACAAAAATAAATATTTATCTAAGTAATTTACCGTTGTTATGAGGTAAACATGTTAATGTAGTATCATCAGTATGTATTTATACATAATATCTGTTATACAATTCTTATTATACGGCCTTTAACACGGTTACCATCAGATTTCCATACAAAAGACATCAACGCGCCATTAGGTCAAGAACAATCATTATAAGTAGGTAGTCAAAGAGAACAATCTATATTTTAATGACGGCGCCATCTATTTGCAAATGAATACAACTTTGATTAATAAAGAACTGTGTTCAATAACCACAATAATCTACTAAATGGCTTGGTCAAACATCAGGGCCACCACTCTACAGAAGCAGTCAGTTCCGAAAAGTGCCGCTAGATGGCGGTACCTTATCGATATACTAAGAAGCCTCTTTCGAGGTGACTTGAATTGTGTCCGTATAGCTAGCGTACACATGAAAGAAGGCTAGAATCAGTGCCAATAAATAGTGCCTTAATAGTGCCCAATTAGTACCTAGGTCAAATAAATAGTGCCTCTGTACTTTACTAGATATCGATTTTTTTTACGGTTTGAGGTACCTACCTGAATAATAAAGATTGTATTAGTTAGGTAATTAATTTTGTTGACGATATTTATTTTTATTTTTATTGAAATTTTAATGTAGGTATGTTGTAGAGCCAAGATTATAATAATATTTTTTTTAGAGAGCAATTTCACTTATTATAAGTAATTTAACGATATTTTTATGTCTGCTGCGGACAGAAGCCAGAGAGACACTTTTTTATGTTACACCTTATAAATTAATATACCTGGTTTCACAAATAAAATGCTTGACGTCAAGGTAGCGTACACATTTTCTGTGGCTAAAACGGCTTGCATTACAGCAACGATTTTACAATCAAAAAATAGTACTCAATTAGTGCCCCAGGGCATCCAAAATCTTGTGAGGCTAGGTGTCCGTATAACTAGCGTACACATGAAAGGGATCAGGAGTGCGATTTTTGAATCTCATTCGGTGAGCTCAGCAGTTTAAAATGTCAAAATTACTATGGAGATAAGCGTATTTCCACTGCGGATTTGACTCTCAAAAATCATGCTTCAAGAGTGCGATTTTTTAAAGTCAAAACAGCAGTAGAAAGATGCGTATCTCCATAGTAATTTTGACATTTTCAGCTGCTGAGCTCACCGAATGAGATTCAAAAATCGCACTCCAGGCTAGGATTAGTGTCAAAAATAGTACCTAATTAGTACCTAGGTACTTTAAGAGATATCGTTTTTTTTTACCTGGTAAAAAAAATCGATATCTCGTAAAGTATAGAGGCACTATTTATTTGACCTAGGTACTAATTAGGCACTATTTTTGACACTAATCCTAGACTGATCCTTTTCATGTGTACGCTAGCTATACGGACACACAATTTCACACAATAGTTCTTACAGAAGGAGACGTTTCTTTTTGTAAAAACTACTTCAAGCAAATAGTGCCTGAAATAGTACCTCTGCCAGTACCAGTATTTGAAGTAAAAGCGTAGTAAAACAATAATTAGGCACTATTTATTGGTACTAATCCTAGCCCAATCCCTTTCATGTGTACGCTGGCTATAGGGACACGGTTGGCATGGCGCTGGCGTACACAAACACACGATAATATCGGGCATCTCAACTTTAAACGAAGAAACGCGCCTTCAAAAATATATAAAACAATATTGTGATCTATGAAGTTTTAATTGTGAAGAGTTACAAATAGTTGTAGAAGTTATTTGATTTATAGTAACGAAACGATAGCGCGATTTAATTTCGAACAGCGCCATCTGTTGACATGGCCGAGTAATGAATTAGCAATAGGGGAGCGGATTGCATAAACACGCATGGAATAGTAGATTACACACCGAGGACAGGGAACGGATTACATAAGAGCTCCTGGAAAGTAAGAAAGGTCTCAGACCCTACGAATAAAGAAATAAATATGGAACGATAACTCCGAACAAAATCTCCTTAAGGCCCGGTTATTCGAGTGCAAGCGTCTCTTTCTTACAAGCATAAGTTTGCAATTAGCCATCCCGCTTCAATTGAAGGCAGGTCCGCAAAAAAACGTATTTTTCATCAATATCTTTTATCTCTGGTGGTGGGGGAAAAAACTAGCCTGAGAATAATTTAGACAATGTCATTTCCTATTTTTCAGTGTATTTTTTTTATTTGTAGTGTTAATAATCTTTAAGTAAAACTTGAAAAATAGTAATAAACTACCTATCTTTGCATGTATTTATGATCGAGAGAAGTAATAACTATCGTGTTTTGAGCCACAAAATGATCAAGAACAGATCATGAACAACAACATATATTTTTTCTGGATTAAAACAACGACTATTTCATGCCTTAAAACTCAACCAAAAACAGGCGATTTGGAAGATCCTGCCCTTAATTTTTGGCACCATGAGTTTTGGCGGCAAACGCCGTAATTGGAGTCGCCTTAATGATTGAGTCTTGCGCGCTTGCGTGGTGTACACCAAAGTTCGTGGGGTAATTTTTTGACGTGAATTATATTTCCATATTTATTTCTTTATTCGTAGCTCAGACCTCATGTAATTTTTGACCGAGGCGAAGCCGATTGCTGACTTTAAAAAATTATACTTCAGGAGTACGATTTTTGAAAGTCAAATCAGCAGTAGAAAGATGCTTATCTCCATATGATAGTAATTTTGACATTTTCAACTGCTGAGCTCACCGAATGAGATTCAAAAATCACACTCCTGGGGTTTTACCTCGGAACCCAATTACTTTGAGCAAAACTTTTGTGAAACCTTCTGAATTATGTAAATGTTTACCTTTTTGTGCCGCTCTCCGTTATTCTATGGGTTCTGTACCACCATACAATACAAAGTGATTTTTAAACAAGGACAGTATGGGGAAATCCAAAACCATAGGAGATTCAGGAAGACTGTCCTGAGTACGTCCTACGAGGGCTCTATCATAAATAAATAAAGATATGTTTTTTAAATTAATTTATTTATAAAACTTTAAAAATAATTACTCGTAGCCTAGTAATAAATAAAAAACACAATATAAACATAACATTACACAAAGTAGGTAAAAGCAGGCCACATAGCCTATGAATCCTAATTTAGGACTTCATTTTTATTATTTATATATTATTTAATTTATTTTATTATAATTTTAAATTAAATTCGGCAGAGGTTCGAATCTCAAAGAAATATAATTGAAAAGTTTAAATAACTAAATAAATAATTAAAAAAACACTTAATTACTAATAAAAACAAGAAAGAAATTATTTACACTTTACAGCTACATTAATAAAGTATGACAAAAATAATTTGGTACAAATTATGTACAAAATTTTTGGAAATTAAGTACCTAAGTACCTTAATCTTTCATAAAATAATTTTGTAGGAATACGATCGACTTCAGTTCGATTCTATTATCTTTCGAAAACTGCTTATTGAGCATTTACACAGTACCTATATCTTTTTCGTTTTTCATACAAAATCAATAGTTTTGACAACTTTTACTTTCGAGTAGTTTTGGATTACTCCTCATTAAAAGAGATCTTTAAAAACAAGTATCAGTATAGACCCAAGCTTAATATTTTCGACTCTCATACAAACTCCAAAACTTTGCGAAATGTCATCCTTTTTCATCAATTTCGAAAAGTATAATTTAAATTGATTTGAATTCGGATGTTAAAACGGCTATCAGCTTTTGCATTCAACTATTTGTTAACATAATTATTTACAATTTTGTATACAAGGTGTCAACTTAAATGCATAAAAGCATAAAGCAGTTTTTTTCGGCAGTTTCGACGTTGACAGCTTATTAAAAGTTGTTCAGTTTGACATTCTGAAGCAAATGTTAACTTGTATACCCCGTACAACGATGACATACTTAAGGATTAATCAACTTATCCACCCAAGGAACGAACTTCTGTATGTTTGTGTATACCCCGGGCAGGTGTTCCCGGCCGCAGCCGATGCCCCAGGACACCAGGCCGATGAGGGTGCTCCGCCCTTCTAGCTTCATCGTGAGGGGACCCCCAGAGTCGCCCTGGCAGGAATCTCGACCTCCCTGTGAAATTGCAAAAAGTTCTTAGGTGAGACATTGTTTTTTGTTCTTGATTTCGCCTTGTAATGAACCACTTTCCTTTCCGTGGACGTTCTGCTGTGTTTTCGTAGAAGAAAGGCTATGCACAGTATATTACTAATGGACACGTAATATCTATTCTAAAGGTGAACACACTTAAAAATATACAGGGTTAAACTTAATACACTGACACTTTTTAAGAGGATGATCAGACCATCTCACTGAACCACTTTCTCTATGGGACCAATATTGAAAAAAAAAAATCTGTCCCATACGTTTGGTTCGAGTATAAGTTTGCAGTTTTGAATGGAACAGCATTTTTTTTTTTCGCGATTTGTATGTTGGTGCCAGACAGAAATTTGATCAGTTTGACGGTCTGATCCTGCCATTAAAAAAGTGTCAGCATATTAAGAAGGATAGTACGAGTTGTGTAGTTTGCTACAGTTTCTGATCACCCTGAATGTGACAATGATCAGGAGTTTGTGTAGGTATGTAGTAGTATGTAGTTTAAAAAGTGTCTATACCACGTTATTTTTGTTTAGATCTTTTAGCAGCTTAGTAATTCATGAAATGTTATGAACCAAGTCATCCTGGAGTGCGATTTTTGAATCTCATTCGGTGAGCTCAGCTGTTGATAATGTCAAAATAACTATGGAGATATGCATCTTTCTACTGCTGATTTGACTTTCAAAAATCATACTACAGGTGAGCGATTTTTGAAAGTCAAATCAGCAGTAGAACGATGCATATCTCCATAGTTATTTTGACATTTTCAACTGCTGAGCTCACCGAATGAGATTCAAAAATCGCACTCCTGATCGAGCTCACTTCTTTCTTACCAGTAGCAAATTTTATATTAACACCTACAGTTTTTGAGAGTTAGCGGTTAATAATAAAATTAAGCTAAAATTTATAATTGTATTGCAAATTCTTTTTGTATTGTAGGTTCTTACCACGTTTACAAAAATCACGGTAAGAACCCGTTAAAATTATCAACTTTCGCTTAGCATTAACATTGACTTAATAAAATTCTCACCTCTTTGTAACCGGCGCATAAGAACACATCGTGAATGGTCTCCCTTCTGCCGGCCGCTCTAAACCATCTCTGGCATCGCTCGTTGGGTATCACTTCCACGTCCACCTCCTGCAGATTTCAATAATACAATAAATTTAGTTATAACTACTGCATACAGAACGGCTACTCCCTGCCTAAAGATCAACATGAGCCGCATGAGAGACCCTATAGAAACAAAGCTTCAGGAGGCGTTCATTAATTACATGAGGGGATTTTTGCGTTTTTCCAACACAGGCCTGGTGAGATGTCCTGAGATTTAGCTGGACCCTCCTCCGTACATGAGATTTTTTTATAATTTTTTTATAGTAAATTAATCTGTGCTTGGTTGCGTCGGATTTATTTGAAGACAAAATTTCCCAAATTAATTTTATTTAAGAATAAGAATATGTTTAACTTAATTTATTTTATTTTATATTATTCGGGATGCTAACAGCCTCTTTTACAAAATAATACTTAAATAACAACCATCAAACCTTAATTTAAACCGGTTTTCTCGAAATTTTACGCTGTTTCTTGCGGGAGAAAAATTACGTGATATTTGAGTCCTCTGGACCCCCTCCCCCCCCTAAACGCCTCACGTAATTAATAGACACCCCCCAGGAGAGCAGAACATGATCACATAATGTACACCGCTCATATTGTCCACGGGTGACACACACACTTTAATAAAGCACTTGCTTTGGGTTTTCAAATCGTATTAGTATATTAGTATTCTGTTCCTCACTTTATTCGCGATTTCAGTGTTGATCCAATTTCCAAATTTGTTCACTTTGATCACTAACATATACTCTAGCGATAGACAGGCCCTGTCATAGAAGCAACATTTTCCACTTGAATGAGGTGGGTGCACCGCATTGATGTTCCCAAGTTCACTTCGTAACTATGGCAATGACAGATCGCAATGTGTCATATTGTGTTGTTTTGTGTGACATGTTGTTTGTTTGAACGAGCTTGTCTATCGCTAGAGTATTATGTCAGTGACTTTGATGGTCTAACTGACCCTCTTAAAAGTAGACAACACTTGAAGTCAACAGCTTGTTCATCCTTCTATAACTTCCAAAATCACCAGAGCATCGAATCGAAAGACATACCTGCAAGACAGAAGGCACTGTACTCTGTCCATGCCTGGTTCGTCCCCACCCTGCAACTGTCGCCATCTTCCCTGCTAGCTTCATCTGTTTCTGGGGAAGACAGACCTGGAACACAAAGGTACATAAATAAAAACCTGAAGTTTTTATAAGCTTCATTAAGTTAACGTCCACTCCCACTGTCCATTATAAGTGGCGGACGGGCTCACCACCCGTCACACTGGACAGAGTTTCGGTACTACTGGTGAAACGTGGATGTTCTGAGGTATCAGAATATCTCTGACTACCCCCTCGGGGTATATAGTCGTGACGCTAACGCATTAAGTTAACGACGGTGGGTTGAAGACATCTGGAAAAGTATAGGCAAGACCTGGATGCGACTGGTTCAGGACCGAGAAGAATAGCAAAATATGGAGGAGGCTTATGCCCTGCAGTGGGTAGATACAGGCTGAAAATGATGATGATGAAGATTAAGTTAACGCTACGATAAAGAAAAATACGAGCTAAGAGGTGGGTTTGCAGACGGCGGTGTAGATCGTGTGCTTTCTGGTTTGCCACGACCATTTTGTATTTGCTCAAATGTGTTTTCATGGTAAACAATCTTTGAGATTACGATACTTCCAAAAACCCACTTGACATGGTCGGAAATGCAGAGATATCACAGCAAAAAGATAAACATTTACATAAAAAACAAGCTTTCCTTACAATTCGACGTCATTCCTTAAGTCAGCTGATTCATGTGCAACAACACCTCATCTCCATATTTTATGATTCTGCACCTAATTCGTAGGCATAAGATTCAAACTCACCGGCAGAATATGTTGTTTGAAAACCACGCCCCTATCCAGCTGTACCAGCGCGACGTCATTCCTAAAGTCAGCTGGTTCATAAGCCGGGTGCACTTCCTTGCGTTGGACTGCGAACTCCTCGTGGGAATATCGTTCCCCAGCGTCTCTGACGTCCCACTCGCCGAGACGAACTCGCAGTTGGGAGTTTGGTGTTCTGGAAGTTGGGAATGATGGGTTAAGATTTTCGAAATTTAACCACTGAATCAGCTCAAGTCCTTATTAATCGATAAAATTATATGCAAGTAATTATTTGGCTTTTGCTCGCAATTAGCAATATTTATTAGACTTTCATACAAACTCGAAAGTAGATTCTATCAAAAAAGAAAAGTTAATTTTACTTTTACATTATCAAATGACGTTTGAAAAACCACCATTACATCAACCATAATTAAGGTCCATTTTATGGTAACCATTTTATGTCTAATTAGACAGAGTGTAACAAAATAGCCTAGTAAAATACTTAAAGGGGAGCTTCAGCCCATCAAACTGAACAACTTTCACTTTGGAGTCAACTTCGAAATCGCGAAAAATAACAGCTGTTCCATACAAAACTACACTACCGACTCGACTAAAATTTACGGGACAGCAGTTTTTTTTGCGATTTCTTATTTGGTTCCATAGTGAAAGTTGTCCATGAAAGAGCTTATGAAGGGTGACCTTCCTCTGACACTCAAGCGAAAACTCGTCGATATGTGCATCCTGCCCATCTTAACTTACGGTGCTCAGACTTGGTCTTTGCCCGAACATCAGAAATCCAGTCTCAAGATTTGCCAACGAGCTATGGAGCGCAGCATTTTAGGTGTGAAATTAACCGATCGGATGCGAAACACAGATCTGCGCTCCAAAACTGGTATAGCGGACGTAGGCCTAAAAACAGCTCTGCTGAAGTGGGATTGGGCAGGCATATCTGCCGAATACACCCGGAGAGGTGGACCAAGATGGCCACAGAATGGGTTCCACAAGACGGTTGCCGACGTCGAAGAAGACCCAAGAGAAGATGGAGTGATGATTTGAATACCTTTCTGAACGGTTGGCCCGATTTCGCGTTGCAAAGGGAGGATTGGAGGAAAAGAGGGGAGGCCTTTGCTCAGCAGTGGGACACAAACGAGGCTATTTAAAAAAGAAAAGTTAAAGTTGTTCAGTTGGATCGAAGATTGTACGGCATCTACCACGTACCCAGTTCAGTATGGAAGCCTCTCCTATCTTGCTAGCTACGTAGTAAATTAAAAATCTTTTCATACTTACGTTGCAACACAATGAGCGGCAGTGATCACCCATCTGTCAGATATAAGGGCTCCTCCACACGCAAGCTTCTTGCTCAAGAACCCGGACTTTATCAACGCAGCTTGCCAAGGATGAGATCCGAAACCGGTAGAGTGACCGCCGACAATACGGTTTGATCTCGTAAAATGTTCACCACAACCTGAAAAGTGAATAGAAAAGATGCTTAAAGAATTGGCTAGGTTTTGGTTTGATATAGGAGTCTTAAAATTGTTTATAAACATTCAAATAGTGTAACGAACAAAGCGAGGTGCTGTACAAAAAGTGCATGATGATTATGAAAACGCAGTGCTGCAATTACAGAAGCATGAAAGAGATAGAAAAACGGCCCGTGGTGATGAAACTCAAGTATTAGTATTATACAAAAAAAAAAAAAAAAAAAAAAACATACGGGTCGAATTGAGAACCTCCTCCTTTTGTTGAAGTCGGTTAAAAATAATACCTAGTATGTACCTTTTATATTATGGAATTAAGTCTACATTCTCGCCAAGAACAGTCGAGAAAGATCGAGAAGAGAGGTGGATTTATAATGAGGGCTCAAGTCTACATTCTTGCCAAGAACAGTCGAGAAAGGCCAAGAACAAGTGTGGATTCCCGCGCGGTCACATGACGCAAATTTATTCACGCGAGCGTGTCGCGTAAGCATCGCGTAAGCGTCGCGTAAGCATCGAGTAAGAGCTGAAGGCGTAGCATGTTGGACGTGATTCGGCTATACGAGTATCACGCCTTTTATCTTGTTCGAAATTAGAATGAGACCGAAGATGGGATAGCGATATATCACGCTGCCATGCATGCCAGAACTCTCTTCAGACTCAGTTTAATGCAATTTAATTTTTTAAAATAATATATCGATCAAAAGCAACAGCGCAAGCTTAGTACTCGCTCAGCGCACGCGTCGCGCACGCTTCGCTCACGAGTCGCGAACGCGTTGCGCTCGTCCCACACTCTCCTTGCCTCTCTTTCATCATGTGAATACACACTTATGGTTCTCGTGGCAACGTGAGCCATAGTGTTTTTTAAGTTCTCGCCGATGTATGAAATCATACATACTCAATGTATGAAATCTTTCAAATACCATAGACGCTCTACGCGCGTAAATAGGTTAGAATGACAAAGCGGCGTGTGAAAAGACTTTAAACTTTATACATTTTCAAATTACTGAGAAAAATCCAGGAAAATATTCGAACAAAACTTATATTGTTGCAAAGTATGCTCTAAGGGCTCTTACAGACGAGCGACGCCAACGGTCGCAAGCAGTCGCTGACGGTCGCAAGCTGTCGCTGACGGTCACAAGCTGTTGCCAAGGGTCAACCCTTTGCGACCGCTGTCGCAAACAAAGTGTCGCTCGTCTGTACGAGCTCTAAGAATGTGAGCTGGAATCCTTGAGTTTCACCACCAAAATCAATGAAAATTCTCACCCGGAAAACTAGGCCTTTGCGGCTTATGACCATTTGTGTGAACAGGCACATATTCATCATCATCATCAGCACTATTATGGCCATAATGATCTGGTGTGTAAAAGTCGTCGGGGGCTGCCTGTGTTGTGCTTTCGTGGTACGAGGGTTTTACGTGAAAAAAGTGGTTTTGGTTCCAATCCGGTTTTGGGCGGTTTGTGTCAGCCGCATCTGGTTTCGGCCGGTTCGGTCTGGTTGGGTCTGTGTAGATGATCACCGGGTCTTCGAATTGGTTTGTGTTTGTTTGGTAATCGTAGTTTTCGTGTGGAAATGTCCCGATGAGTTCTATTAGGTCACCTGTTTTTGGAATTTGTATTGTTTTAGATCAAAATACTGATCAAGCAGCGCGAGTCTATCTAGTAAAGAAATTACTAAAGTCAATGACAGTGATTGATACAGACACACAAACACACGAATCTATTACAGTAGATGTATTGAGTGTGTGTGTATGTGTGTCGTGTTCGATATGTCTCTCGCTACTTGGTAAGTGTAAAATGGTATTGTAGGTTTAAGTGTAGTATAAGCTTGGTTGAAACTTTCAGTGTCATAATGTAGATAAAAAACCGGCCAAGAGCGAGTCGAACTCACGCGACGTGGGTTCCGTACCACCGTACAATATACAGGGTCCAACTTAATATGCAGACACTTTTTTAAGGGGATGTAAATACCATCAAACTGAACAACTTTCTTTTTGGGACCAACATCGAAATCGCGAAAAAAAAATCTGCTGTCCCACACATGCGGGTCGAGTTAGGTTGGCAGTTTTGTATGGGACAGCTGATTTTTTTTTCGCGATTTCGATGTTGGTCCTATAGAGAAAGTTGTTCAGTTTGACGGCCTAATCATCCCCTTAAAAAAGTGTCGGCATAAGGACCCTATACGTATCCAGCTTTACGAAAACAAAAGGTTTCATTTTATTCTATTACTGTTCGAGTGAGACCGACTCACCCTTGGCTGGCCGATACGAGTCTGTTTAAGGTGATCCAGGCTGGAATCGAACTGCCACCTCGAAAGGGGAGGCTACTAGCCACTAAGCCACCACGGCATTTTATCATGCAACTTGATAATAAAAGTAATATTAACAACGTAACAGTTATGCTAACATCCGTTTAACGTAATATGGATACGTATAATTTACGATCGAATCGATTTATACCTAAGTACTTCCTGTAATATTATTGATTATAAACATGTTACAGCCATGTTGTATGAATTCAAGTTGTAATATTTGACTTGCAAGTTGGTTGGTTGTAATACTGCCAGTAGATGGCGCGCACGTCCCCTTAAGACGTAACAGATTGAAAATTTCGTTCTCTGGGTTGTGGGCTCGGTGGTGTAATTGGTTAGCACGTTTCCCCGGTTTGGAAGAGCGTGGGTTCAAGTCCCGCCTGAGACAAAAATTTTTCAATCTTTAATTTACTTTCTGTAATATTATGTAAGTAAAATGTTTTATATACCTGCATGCTTCAATTTCGAGGCATGTATTGTACCACTGTACATTACAAGTGGCGACGGGCTCACCCCCCGTCATAATGGACATAGTTTCGATACTACTGGTGAAACGTGGATGTTCTGAGGTTTCAGAATATCTCTGACTACCCCCTCGGGGAATATAGTCGTGAGCATATGCTTTGTTTTATATATCAGTCAGCACAAGCGTCGTGAAACAAGAATTCACAAATAAGTATCAAGGCCTCCGCTCATTGCAGCGATTTTATCGAGCGATAATATCGCTGCGATTTTGCGATAATTGTTTCCAGTACATTTTGTATGGGGACGCGCTCGATCCCACACACTGCCGCGATATTATCGCAACTCTTTCGACTACATTCAGTGGTGGGTGCGTGACGTGAATCGCGGAATCGCTGCAGTGTGTAAGGTGTCGCGATATCGCTGTCAATAATATCGCTCGATAATATCGCTGCAATGTGCGGAGGCCTTTATGCTTCGTCAAAACCATAGAGAAATTACACGCTGTCATGGTCAAACTAATCTTCTTATCGTGTGGGCAAGCCCTGGTGTCAGAGTTTATTCAAACCGCCTTACGGCCTCTGACGTGGTTTTAATGTAACGACTACTACCACTAGAGATAGTAGCCGGGACCAACAGCTTAACGTGCCATCCGAAGCACGGAATCATTTTCCTTTTCAGATAATCAGGTGATTCAGCTTGAAATGTCCTAACCAACTGGGGAAAAACGCACAAAGTGACATATCACTAGGTGTCCCCCGTCGGAATCTAACCCACGACCTCCGTGCCAAGAGCCCAATGCTCTTAACCATTAGACCACAGAGGCAAACTAATGAAATACAGACGGAGATCTGCAATAGCTCGGTCAAATAGCCCGCGCCCCTTGTCTTTAACCTTTAACCTTCTTTAACCTTCCTCATCATCATCATTCTGTAAAGAGTGTCACATGTTGTCATGTGTATATGACCACACCTTCACCCTGTAGGGTGAAAATGATATCATTAGCATCCCTTTAAACTAAGACTCTACCCATCAAACTAAACAACTTTTACTATAGGAGTAAACCAATCGGAGCAAAAAAAAATTAAATGTGTTTCAGACCATCAGACTGAACAACTTTTATTATAATAAAAGGAGACCTGGAGTGCGATTTTTGAATCTCATTCGCTGAGCTCAGCAGTTGAAAATGTCTAAATTACTATGGAGATACGCATCTTTCTACTGCTGATTTGACTTTCAAAAATCATGCTTCAGGAGTGCGATTTTTGAAAGTCAAATCAGCAGCAAAAAGATGCGTATCTCCGTAGTAATTTTGACATTTTCAACTGCTGAGCTCAGCGAATGAGATTCAAAAATCGCACTCCAGGAGTACTCAAGGAGAGCTATTTTTGAAAGTCAAATCAGCAGTAGAAAGATGCATATCTCCATAGTAATTTTGTCATTTTCAACTGCTGAATTCATCGAATGAGATTCAAAAATCGCACTCCTGTGCCCAGTTGTTCTTATGTCCGTAATACCGACTGCTCTCAAAAGGTGAAGAAAAACATCGTGAGGAAACAAATCATTATGCACATGTGTGAAGTCTACCAATCCGCACTGGCACTCGTGGTGGACTAACGCCCATACACCCTCCCTGAGGGTAGGCCTGTGCCCTGCAGTGAAACGTAGATAGGCTGATGATGATGCCCAGCTGTTGGTTTATGTGGGCTGATTTGATTGATTGATGGTAACTAATAATAGTTGTTACTAATTTCCCTTCGTTTTTGCACTCTCTCAACCGTGACACGCCAGCCCTATCAAACGCTATAATTATAGGTATAGTATAGGTACTGCTTAACCAAACGAGATTGTAAGAGAAATTTTCCCTTTTAGTGAAAGTGCATCGTATTCGTAACCATTGGAGCGGTAACACAATGTAATGGTTATCTTACAAATAACACGTTGTAATTGTAATGTTATTTTATAAGTAACGGATAGGGAGTCACGTTGCAGGAATTGACCCGAGCACACGTCTCGCGTGGTTTTCGCGCGTCGCGTTTTTGCCTGCCACGAGGCTCCGCAATCCTCAATCTCTTCTTGTTCTTGAACAAAAACAATCCCGGAGATTGGGATAGATACTCCCATAAATTACACTTGACACTGGCGGAAATGCGGTGCTACGCACAAGAAAAGTGACGGATATCGTTATACGACTTTTTGGGCAGAATTTTCTGCAAACCGTATAATTCCCTACTTATTCCCACCTTCATCACCATCAGCCTAATACGTCCCACTGCAGTGAACAGGCCATTTTACCCACCCTCTAGGAGGGTGATAGGCAATGGTGATAGGCATTCGTGCACCACGCGTGCCCAATGCGGATTGGTTGACTTCACACATAGACTTAAACTCTAGCGATAGACAAGCTCGTTCACACAAACAAAATGTCACAAAAAACAACACAAAATGACACATTGCGGTCTGTCATTGCCATAGTGACGAAGTGAACTCGGGAACATCAAGCAGGTGCGTAAACCTCAATCAAGTGGAACATGTTGCTTCTATGGAAGAGCAAGTCTATCGCTAGAATTTAAGTCTATGACTTCACACATTGACTTAATACGAACTTCATATAAGTATGTGACAGAATATCTATAGATGTTTTCCAACACCATTTGAGAGCAATAGACATAACGTACAACGTGAGTTTATGGATCTAATCTAATCTAAACTATTATAAAACTGCAACAAACGTGTGTATCGCTTACGATATGATTTTTAGGTGTCCTTGACTCCAAATCAAACTTTTTTAGAATGTTGTCTGTCTGTTTGTTTGTTTGAGCATCACGCTAAAACTACTGAACCGATTTCGATGCAATTTTTGTTTGTTTGATAGCTTATGATTTGACATCAAATCTGGTATATAATTTGTACGGACGAAGTAGAGGGTAAACTCTAGTGTATGACAGTTCTATAGATGAGAATTATCTCTTCAGAGATAAGCTCGCCCTTTGTACTTGTCTATTATGCTGTATTCATCTGTATTCCCGTGTGTACAATAAAGTTTAATAGCATATGCTCAAGACTATATTCCCCGAGGGGGTAGTCAGAGATATTCTGAAACCTCAGAACATCCACGTTTCACCAGTAGTACCGAAACTCTGTCCAGTGTGACAGGGGGTGAGCCCGTCGCCACTTATAATGGACAGTGGGTACAATACATGCCTCGAAATTGAAGCATGCAGGTTTCCTCACGATGTTTTCCTTCACCGAAAAGCCAGTGGTGTAACAAATCGTACATAAATTCCGAAAAACTCATTGGTACGAGTCGGCTTGGACGGGGATCGAACCATCGCCTCCTGCACGGCAGGCAAGGTTACTCGCCACTGGACCACAAGGTTACTCGCCACTGGACCACAAGGTTACTCGCCACTGGACCACAAGGTTACTCGCCACTGCCCCTCTAGCATGCCACCGCCGAGAAAACGACAAAAATCGAGACGTGCCTCCATCTTTATTATTTTACGTACGCTAAAAAGAGCGCGCATGACGTTTTTCTCGTTTAAACGCTTTGTCGTGGGTGGCATGCTAGCCGTGCTGGACCACCAATAAAGTTTAATAAATAAATAATAATGAGAGATCCTCAGCCGGAAACAATCATATAGTTTATGGCCAGTAGTATCCCACTGCGGGGCAAAAGCTTCCTCGAATGATTTGGGACATATTCCACCACGAGTAGCCATTTACTAATATTATAAATATGAAAGTTTGGATTTTTAGGTTTTTTGATGTTTGTCACCCAATGACGCATAAATAGCTGAAAGGATTTGGATGAAATTTGGCTCACAGATAGAATATGTTCTGGATTAACATAGAATACTTTAGTAGTCCACGCAGACGTAGTCGCAGGCAACAGCTAGTGATAAGTACATATTTATAATGATAATTATAATAAGTATTACTTAATTGTAAAGCACTTATTTCCTCAATATCAAGAACAGAACACTAAAAAAACGCATAAAATTATCCACTTAACACGAGAAAGTGTAAATAATAACATATTATGGCATAGTCGAAAGATTACACTTTACAAAAAGTCCACTAAAATGACTCTTATATACTTAGCTTAAGAAAGAGAATGGCTTGATTTGTGGGCGTTGGTATGTAGATTGAAATACATGTAAATGTATGACGGTACAACCGCGGAAATAGGTTCGTAATAACTGAGTGCGTCTTCGAACAATCAGCGCGTAAAGCTGTTTGGTTTGGGGTACGAGTTACAGGCGTGAAGCGGGGAAAAAGTACAACATGATGGATCACAGAAACCAAGAATTAAAAGCTCGCCTCAATGAGCTCAAAATGGCTGAAGAATTTAAGCAGAGCATTGCCAGACAAAATAAATTAAATAATTAACAATTTCAAAAATTATCCTATTTGAGACTTGAGATTTTCTAACGGCAACTTGACCACTAACGCTAGGCCCGTGTATGATCTACTTCTCACAATTTTTCATAAGGGACCTTTGCTCTACCCTGATTTGTCTTTGTCATTCCATCCATCCATCCAAATATTTGTGTGACGAATATGAATATTTGTACCCGAGTCATGGATGTTTGTATCTATACAGGGTGTTTCATAAGTAACAATAAATTTTTGAAACTCATAAGGGGGTTGTTTAGACCGTCAAACTGAACAACTTTCTCTATGGGACCAACATCGAAATCGCGAAAAAGATTATTTTAAATCCCATACATATTTTAGCTTTAGTCGATTTGTAGAGTAAACATAAATTTTTTTTTCGCGATTTCCATATAATTGGTCCCATAGTGAAAGTTGTTCAGTTTGATGGTCTACACCACCCCCTTAAATGTTTATTTGTAGTTTTGTAACACATTGTTCCTTTTACGAAGATATCACGCTTTGAAATTATTCATACAAAATTTCAAACCCTTATATCTTCGTAATTATATTACAAATTGTAAATATTATTTAATATGCGCAAACTAGATTTTCTAAGCTATTTTTTCATATATAAAACATTACTTTTATTAACACCGTCTACGAATGTTATACGACAGCGTTTTTTATGAAATTGACAGCTCTCCAACCACCTTAAGGGACGTGGCGCCATCTACTGGCAGTTATTTAGTTATACTGCCAGCACCCCTTAAGACGCAATAGATTGTCGTTCTCTGGGTTGTGGGCTCGATGGCGAAATTAGAAAACGCTTGGTGCGGGTTCGAGTCCCACCCGAGACTTAATTGTTCAATCTTTAATTTGATTCGAAATAGCTCAACATGGCTGTAACCTACGGCTGTAACATGTCTCCGTCGAATTTGATATACTTGCACTTTTGTCTTTTGAGGGCACTACGCACTTACCTTTCAGGAGTGCGATTTTTGAATCTCATTCGGTGAGCTCAACAGTTGAAAATGTCAAAATTACTATGGAGATACGCATCTTTCTACTGCGGATTTGACTCTCAAAAATCTCTCTCCTTTAGTATGATTTTTGAATGTCAAATCAGCAGTAGAAAGATGCATATCTCCAGAGTAATTTTGACATTTGCTACTGCTGAGTTCGACGTATGACATTAAAAAATCGCACTCCAGGAGAAGATAATTAATTTAATCATGATGTAATAATGTCACGTAAAAAATAAAATGTTCTTCTTTGAAAATACTTTTTGAACATATACTTTGCCCGTTTATCATACCGACTTGTTGAATTACAATTTGAAAACCAAGCTCTACTCGCTTCTCACTTGGACTGTTGTATTAAAATGAGAGAGAGTGTATTGTGATTGTGAATATGACGAACCGTTTCGTAATACTATTTTGTATGCATAACTAATAATTCGCGATACAACCTTCGGTTTTGTTTTGAATTGTTGACGGAGATTGAAAGTAACTAAACTGACATAGCGTTAGTATTAGCATATATAATATTTAAAATTTCGGTCGCGTTGTTTGTAACACTACGGTACTAGGTAATCTTCAGAGTCCTTCTTAAGGGGCCATAGGTCCCGACGAATATTTTGTATGAGAAACGCGATTGCCGAGCGCTCCGAAAAGTGTGTGCGTGAGCCGTATTTTCGATTAAAAACAACTAACCAAAGTACTTTTTCTAGATTTTTTTATGATTGCACCAGTTAAACTAATTGTGAATATGTGAGAATAAATACCAACAATCGGAAATGATTTCACTAGATGAACTATCCAAAAATACTGAGGTATGACTTTAGTTTCGGTAAATGGTATAAATCTAGTCGTAAAATGAAAAATAAAAGATGCCTCCGAGGTATTTCCACCATATTATTACGTCTTAGTATGCTGTTACATTTTTAAGGGGATGATGGAGTGCGATTTTTTAATCTCATTCGGTGAGCTCAGCAGTTGAAAATGTCAAAATTACAACGGAGGTACGCATCATTCTACCGCTGATTTGACTTTCAAAAATCATACTACAGGAGAGCGATTTTTGAAAGTCGAATCAGCAGTAGAAAGATACGTATCTCCAATTTTGACATTTTCAACAGGTGAGCTCGCCGAATGAGATTCAAAAATCGCACTCCAGACCAAAAAAAGTGTCAGCATTTTAATATTTAAGTAATACAGAGAAGTTTGTTTTAAAACTTTGAACTTACCTACGTTTTTAAAAAATTTTTTGTAAATTTCGATTTATGTAATCGAGCTCCATACAAAAATACTTAGATCAATCAGTCAATGAATTATTCCGATCAAATGATATTTGTTTAAAGTTAAAGACTAGGTAAACAACTTGACTTATCTCACATACGAGTATCTGTCACGCAATAAGTAATATAAGTTTTTATAGAGCACAATCAAATCAAATATTTCGTTTGTGCAATTTCGACGCAATTCTGCTATTTTCATTCGATATCTATCGAATATGTATCAAAATACCTTGTTATTTTAAAATTTTACTGTTGTTAGTCACGAATCGCGACAATATTTAGTTAAAATCTGTCATTAAATTAAAAAAAATTATGACAAAAGAGCAGGTGATAGTTAGATGTCATTAACACAAATATTATGCACATTATTAATCACATGAAACATTAGTTACAAATGGCATGGGCATTACATTAAAATTGTATCAGGAGAGCGATTTTTGAATCTCATTCGGTGAGCTCAGCTGTTGAAAACGTCAAAATTACTAAGGAGATAAGCATCTTTCTACTGCGGATTTGACTTTCAAAAATAGCTCTCCTTAAGCATGATTTTTGAGAGTGAAATCAGTAGCAGAAAAATGCGTATCAACATAGTAATTTTGACATTTACAACTGCTGAGCTCACCGAATGAGATTCAAAAATCGCACTCCTGGTATCAATTTAATTGAATAAATGAATTGAATTGTGTAATATGTTATTTTTATAAGTTCAGTAGAATGCTTATTGGTCAAGCTAGAGTTATCATGGCACTTTTTGGGATGATCTGCATTTAAATTGGTCTGTATGATAATAATTCTCTTCTAAACATTGTTTTAAATGCGTTACGTAATTTTAGGGTGTGTTTTCGTCTATCAAATTGAACTACATTCACTGTGATGAGAACAACATTAAAATTGCGTAAATAATCTCTTTTGCAAGGTCTGTGATTTCGATGAAACAATAAATTTTATCCGCGATTTCGACGTTGCCTCTATAACCTTGACGACCCGGTTGGTTTGATAGTTACCACGCCGGACTGCCAAACCAGGGTCTTGGGTTCGAATCCCGGTTCGGTCATGGATGTTATATGTGTGTGCCGTTGTTGTGTGGTTCCCATAACAAAAAGCCTGAGGCTTACTTGGGATCATTACAATTAATGTGCCTGTGAGCGTTATTTATTTATTTATAATGAAATTTGTTCAATTTGATAGCCAGAAACACCCTCTAAAACATTTAACACACCCTGTATAAGTATAGGGTACTTGTTATGCTGACTGTTTTTAGGGGGATGATCAGACCAGCAAACTGAACAACTTTCTCTATGGGACCAATGTTGAAACCGCAAAAATAAATCTGCTGTTCCATACAAAACTGCAATCTAAATAAAAAAAAATTAATAAAATAAAAATTTAAATAATAATTTAAATTTAATAAAATAAAAAAAAAAAAATAAAAAAAATAAAAAAATCTTACTCGACCCTTATGTATGGGACAGTTGATTTTGTCTTCTTGATTTGGACATAGGCCCTATACAGGGTGAAATTGATATCATTAGCATCCTTTTTAAACTAAGAGTCTACCCATCAAACTGAACAACTTTTACTATTATATTTAAAAAGTCCGCTGCTCCGTACTAAACTGCAGCGCCTAATCGACTCAAATGTATGCAAAAGCAGATTATTTTTTTTGCTCCTATCGGTTTGCTCCCATAGTCTTCTTATCGTGTGGGCAAGCCCTGGTGTCAGAGTTTATTCAAACCGCCTTACGGCCTCTGACGTGGTTTTTTAAGTAACGACTACTACCAACAGAGATAGTAGCCGGGACCAACGGCTTAACGTGCCATCCGAAGCACGGAATCATTTTCCTTTTTTCAGACAATCAGGTGATTCAGCCTGCAATGTCCTAACCAACTGGGGGAAAACGCACGAAGTGATATATCACTAGGTAGGTGTCCCCCGTGGGAATCGAACCCACGACCTCCGTGTCAAGAGCCCAATGCTCTTAGCCATTAGACCACGGAGGCAGAGCTCCCATAGTA
This sequence comes from Agonopterix heracliana, assembly GCA_963693445.1. Taxonomy (NCBI): domain Eukaryota; kingdom Metazoa; phylum Arthropoda; class Insecta; order Lepidoptera; family Depressariidae; genus Agonopterix; species Agonopterix heracliana. The sequence goes on from OY856334.1 coordinate 4,864,599, forward strand.
AAAGTTGATCAGTTTGATGGGTAGACTCTTAGTTTAGAAGGATGCTAATGATATCAATTTCACCCTGTAGAGAAAGTTGTTCAGTTTGTTAGTCTGTTAATCCTCTTAAAAAACCGCCAGCATAATTAGTAGTTGTAAATAACGATAAAGATAAAGATAAACAAATAAACTTACTAGCATTATGAACGACGGGCGCCACTTCGCTGGGTCTCTCCGTAGTATCCCGGTCAACACAACACGCCCAGATCATTCCCCCTGAGCAGAGGTCTAGGGGCTTTCCACCCCCTAGGACGCAGGATATACTGAGCCCGCAGGGGTAGCGCGCCCCTCTGTGTCGGCACGTCTGGGGTATCACTGGAAAAGAGAAAAATTTGGGTTAGATTTGCTCTATAATTATGTTATAGGGAGCGATGATAGCATACGGAAGAGTGCTTGCGCCTCAATCATGAGGCCGCGGTTCGATTCCTGGCCTGTACCACTAAGTTCTTCGGAATTTATGTTGTATTTATCATTTACTAGCTCGGCGGTGAAGGAAAACATCGTGAGGAAACCTGCATTCCCGAGAATGAAAAGAAAATACCACAAGTTCGGAGGTATGCGTAAATATGGGTGAGCTTGGGGCGAACACAATAGACCAGCGATGGTCGCAGTGTTACATAACGACCCTTGCTTGCAATAGCCCAATCACAAATAAATCAATATGGTTTTGTCGTATCTGATGGACCCTATATGAAGAATACATACATGGTACAACAGTTAAGGCTTCCGCACATTGCAGCGATATTATCGAGCGATATGTCACGCATGCGCAGCACCACTAAATCGATTGCGTCGGAACAAAATAGCAGCGATATTATCGCTCGATAATATCGCGGCAGTGTGTAGGATCGCGCGCGTCCCCATACAAAATGTACTGAGAACAATTATCGCAAAATCGCAGCGATAATATCGCTCGATATTATCGCTGCAATGAGCGGAGGCCAGGCTTCCGCACATTGCAGCTATATTATCGAGCGATTTTATCGAGTGATGTTATCGACAGCGATATCGCGACACCTTACACACTGCAGCGATTCCACGATTCGCGTCACGCATGCGCCCTTCACTGAATGTAGTAGAAAGAGATTGCGTCAGGGTGCGATAATATCGCGGCAGTGTGTGGGATCGAGCGCGTCCCCATAAAAAAGGTACTGAGAACAATTATCGCAAAATCGCAGCGATATTATCGCTCGATAATATCGCGGCAGTGTGTAGGATCGCGCGCGTCCCCATACAAAATGTACTGAGAACAATTAATGCAAAATCGCAGCGATAATATCGCTCGATATTATCGCTGCAATGAGCGGAGGCCTTTAAGTAGTACAGTGTGGTGCCACATCTGAAAGATTAGGTCCATATTATTTGTTCAGTATACAGGGAGTTAGGGTAAAAAGTTTCATTACTTTAATGGGTGATTGTACCCATGATACTGAACAACTTTCTCTAAGAAATTTAAGGAAAATTGGACAAAGAAAATATACTTTTCATACAAACGTTCGATCAGCTGATAGTATTTAAAACGGAAAGTTCAATTTTTTTGCGAATTTCCTATATGTTTCTTTGGGAAAATTGTTTAGTGTCATGGGTACAATCACCCCTAAAAGTAATCCAACTGTTTACCATAACACCCCGTAGATACTAAAAGAAACGGGTATTTGAACACGGACCTGAAAAAAAGACGGACGTAATCTCGTCTAATCACAAGTGAAGCACCCATTTATATTTGTGTGCGTGCTGACGAACTGTCGCGCGGTATATAATGGTGGCGGGTTGTAGGACCTGCGCCTAGAGCTAGTGCATCTGTGTGAGTGTACCTAGGTCCCTTGTAGAACAAACGAAAATGTAGGACCATGCATGCTTCACATCTTTTTAGTGTCACATTACGTCCACCTTTTTTCAGGTCCGTGTAGTGTATTTGAAATATAACTTTTGTCTCTTCCACAGTCTTATCATAATAATAACATCAGAAGTACAAACCAATAATATTCGGAGGTTTTTCTTTAGTTATCGAGTCTTTTGTAAGAAGTTCTTTATGTTTTGCATTTATTTGTTCACAACTATATTTTTGTGCGCTGGGTAAATAAAGTATTTGGAATTTGTATCTCGCGTTGATGTCTTTTGTATGGGACAACAATTATACTATGGAAAATATTATATTTTCGGGGAGATTAGCATCGCAGATAATATTTATGTAAGAAATACGAGTATTATATAGGATTTTCTGAGGTTTCAGAATATCTCTGACTACTCCCTCGGGGAATATAGTCGTGAGCATATGCTATGCTATGCTTAGTATACACAGGGTGTTACATAAGTGAAAATAAATATTTAAAACTCTTAAGGGGGTTGTTTAGACCGTCAAACTGAACAACTTTCTCTATCGGATTAACATTGAAATCGCGAAAAAAAAATCTGACATCCCATACATATTTTAGCTCGAGTCGATTTGTAGAGTATGGAACACCAATATATTTTTTCGTGATTTCGATATTGGTCCCATAGTGAAAGTTGTTCAGTTTGATGGTCTTAACCAACCTTTAACGTTTATTTGTATTTTTGTAACACCTTGTATGATATGCGTGTTTAATGTTTGTGTGAGAACTAGCTTTTGGCCGCAACTTCGTTCGCGTCGATTTCGGAAAACTTCAAAACCCCGTTGTACCCTGAAGGGGTTGATTTTCGAATCGTTACTTTATTTACCCTTACATGCTCTATGTATTCCAAAGGACACTGGACAAAAATGTATGGCCAATGGGCAAGGGGCCTCCCGCTAAGACACATGTAGTGACAGTTAGAGGACACCCAAACGTATAGCTTGGCCATAAAGTCAAGACTGTGGTGACAGGTGAAACTGAAATTTGGGTATGGTGGTGTTGCCAGGTTATGCGTGATTTTGACGTTCTTGCGTGGAGGCAGCGCCCTCATTTAATTTCTACTCTTTTTGGCCAAGCTGTACATTGTACACAAGGGGCATCAAAATATATTAGAGGAAAAAAAAGATACCGGATGTTTTATTTTTACGTGGTCATTTTCGAAAAAAAAAATTGAATTTATCTGTAATCTCTTTCAGGTAGAATCAGATACTTAGCTACAGCTACTAAAAGTTACTTTAAAACGTGCAACAGTAAGAAGGCTCATAGTGTAACATAATGGCCATTTCAGGATGGAATAAAGATTTTCTCGTTTTGAGTTTACGAGATGCTAATTTGCATTAATAATCATAAAAACCAATAAAACTATCCATATGAAACAACGATCTTTTTTTCTCTCGAAAAGATATAGTTTGTACCTATATAGGTATTGAAAAAACGTTCTATATTAAACCGCCTTTCAAACGTAGTATGCCACTCTTGCCCACTGTCCTTTCATGTTTCTATCTTCAGTGGTTAACAATGTGCGTTGTTTGTCAATCAGTCAGTCAAGAAACTGTTCTATAGTACAGCTTGGCCAAAAAGAGTAGAAATTAAATGAGGGCGCAGCCTCCACGCAAGAACGTCAAAATCACGCATAACCTGGCAACACCACCATACTCAAATTTTAGTTCCATCTGTCACCACGTTCATGACTTTATGGCCAAGCTATATAGGGTCCAATTTAATATGCTGACACTTTTTTTAGAGGATGATCAGACCGTCAAACTGAACAACTTTCTCTATGGGACCAACATCGAAATCGCGAAAAAAAAAATAGCTCTTCCATACAAAACTGTTAACCTTCTTGAGCCAAATGTATGGGACAGCTGATTTTTTTTTCGCGATTTCGATGTTGGTCCCATAGAGAAACTTGTTCAGTTTGATGGTCTGAACATCCCCTTAAAAAAGTGTCAGCATATTAAGAAGGACCCTGTATAATAGTTAAGCCGCGACTGCGTCCGCACAAATTATATATCTACCAGATTTTAAGTCTGCTGATAAGCTATCAAACAAAAAAAGTTTCATCGAAATCGTTTGAGTAGTTTTTGCGTGATGCGCGAAAAAAACAAACAAACAAACAAACACGCAAACAAACAGACAGACAAAATTTCGAAAAAAGGTTGATTTGGAGTCAGGGATCCCTAAAAACCATATCGTAATCTTTTTCTTGTAAATACCTACAATGTACAGACACACTTCAGTTACAGTTTTATAATAGTTTAGATAGATGCTAGAAGGTAGATAGATAGGTTTCGATATAGCAACTAAAAATAATAAATTGATTTATTTCTTTCACAAATCAATCAACATAGTAGACTATACTTAGATTACATAATTTAATTCGAATCCATAATTCACACGACGATCTATAGATCAATACGGTGAACGACCGCACGGTTATCGATCATTTTCACTATTACGCGAATCGTGCGCAGCTTTTACTCTCTGTATCTATGCGTGCGCGCACGTGATGTGATCTATAGATCATTTTTGATGTAATCTTTTTGTTGTTTATGGATTTTTGTCGTGTTCATATTTTTATCTGTACGTTTAAGTGCAGTTTTCGAATGATATAACCGTTAACGTATTGTTTTTGTCCTAAACATTATAAACTCACGATCCTTTTGAGGTTGGTAGGAAATTTGTTAGATATAAGGGTGTCCCAAAATTCAACGTCAATAAAAAAAAAACAGGAGATGGGCAAGAAAATTTTTTGAAACACTTTTTCGCATAAGTCTGTCAGAAAATAGTGTTCTTAATCCCCGAAGAAAAAAGAGGGGTGTTATAAGTTTGACGCCTATGTTGGTATGTCTGTCTCTCTGTCTGTCTGTCGGTCTGTCAGTGGCATCGTAGCTCCCAAACGGGTAGACCGATTTTGATGTGGTTTTATATAATAGAAAGCTAATTTTTGCGAGTGTGTTCTTAGCTTTGTTTCATGAAAATCGGTTCAGTAGTTCTCATGTAAGTTTCAAAATTATGAAATAACATTAAATTACAAATTAAAAAACCCCCAACTACTAAACTACTAAACCGATGATGATGAAACATTTTTGTTTAAAGCTTTTAAAATCTGGTACATAATTTATGAGGACGAAGTCGCGGCCGCTCGTTATCAATTTAGTTAAACTAGTTGTACCTATGTAAGTAGTTTATAAAGGGTAACAGATTTATTCAGAGTTTCAGAAATAACTTAGGCTTAGAAAATGTTTGAAAATGTCTCACTGTTTTACCGTATAAAACAAAAGGGGCCAAGTTTGATAGGTTGGTGTGCGTGAGGCGACATACAAATTATGTATTTGCGCGTGTGTATGTATAGGGTTTAGGAACCAGTGCTGGTTCCAATTTTTTCGACGCTTTCGTATCTTCGACTGTCAATCTTGACATATAACTTTATCAAAGAACTTAGGTATAATTAGAGTCACGTTGCAGGGTTTGCCTCGAACACTTGTCTCTCGCGTGGTGTTCGCGCGGTTCACGTCTCAGCCTGCCACGAGGCTCCTAAATCCTTCTCAGTTGTTCTTACTCAAAAACAATCCTCGAGATTGGATAGACACTCCCTCAAATAACTTGAGTCTGGCGAAATCTAACAAGGAAACGCCATTAAATAAAAATAGAATAGAATAGGTATAATTACTTACTTTTCCCCAATAAATCCATAATGGAGTCATCTTCTTGCGATGAGCTGTAAGAATTGTGGTGATACGATCCTTTCCTCCTTCCCAAAGCATCCAGTAACAATATATCTTTCTCCTGTTCATTAGCAGGCCTCCTTCTATCAGATGCCTCCTCCTTTAACTCCAAATCATCTTGCAACGTCAACACATCATTATCTATCTCACAAATAACGTAACTAAACAACACTGTTAACGTTAAAAATAACGAAAAACTAACGGAACTCATGTTGAGTTTTCTTCTAATTTTGAAATTTTTCTTTTTATTTTTAATATTTCCCGCCAATCCTGTACCATTTTCGGCTGCGTTCTTACACATTTCACTTTTTTAAACACATTTTTTTTTCACTTGTTTTTTTTTCGTAGAGACGTCTGTGCGCGGGATGGTTCAAATCGGAAGTAAACGGTGACTGAGGCGCGCTACGTACCTTTTCACTTTTTATTAGGGTTACTTAGTCTGAGGTGGTGGCTTGCGGTTTCCTGATGACTTAACCGCGTCCATCTTCCATTTAAAACTATTACGTCGTTTTAATTAGGTATACTGTGTAATGGTGCATTCGTTTGCAACAATTTGCAATTTGTAATCTTTTCCTTTCTTTCTAAAACAAACACTTTTTAATTTTTATTGGGTTTTTCGAGTAAATTTTCAGGAGTAGTTTTGATGGTAAAACTGAAGAACTTTTATAAAAAAAACTCTACTAGGTATTACAAGTAACATTAAATTATTTATTTGATCGCCAAAATACACGAATTCACTTTGACCACCGAAACAACTCCTGAAAATTTGGCCCAAACTGAATTAAAATTAATATTAACTCAGTGTATACAGAACCCTCTGGTTTATTTTTGATCCAATGTTTCATTCATATTTTAACACAATTACTCAGTTGCCATTTTGTTTTGGTATGCGTGATTCGTAAATATGATTTTAATGATTTTTAAGTAGGTACTTAGCTAAAAATTAAGATGTACCTAAATATAATTGCGTTTATCGAAATTAGTCACCATTTTGGACGCTGACGTATAATCTTGATACTTTTCCAGTGTTACGTTAAATCAAAGTTATGTCATACGTGTTACGTAATGAATGATAGAGTTCGATTGATTTAGAGAGTTCAATATAATTGGTTTGGATTTCCCGTTGGCTTAGGCATGATTAGTTATAATTTTTAGATAGATAAGATAGATTAAAAGTTTATTTTTAAACTTTTGTAACTTTTTAAGGTCCAATAACGTTGTTTTTTTTACTTTGTATACTTATTTATTAGTTGCGATATAAGCAAGTCAATTTTAATGTATGTGAAATATTGATTTTCATATAAACGAGACGAAGCAATTGAAACTTTTATAGTCAGTCATGAATACGTTGTTTTTTGTATAAATTAAAAAAAGTACTTTGATAGGTAGTCATTTCAATATTGGACTCTTAACCATCGTGATGAAAAATTGCCCATTCTATTTAAATATAGTTAGAGAAGGCATTTTCTCGGCAGTAGGCATCCTACGGGCTACTTAATAATTTAATTCTAAATAATTGAATGACCAATTAGCACTTTAACTGTGTTCTATTAGAATACTGTTTTCATCTAAATAAAACGATTCGTATAACATTACTATTAAAGAGTAGAGTAGGTAAAAGTCTAGCTTATACTAACTTAACTTATCTACTAAAGTATACTCATGCTTTTACAAATGTCTCCAACAAACATTTAAATTGACGTAAAAGCTAGATTTACAACATTGTGTTGATGAAACTGAACCGGTTTAAACCGGTAAAGGATACGTTTAGCATCCTTTAGCAATTAAATGATTCTAGTTCGAACCCAGCATCAAGACTAAGTGGTCACACTTCAAATATGGCGGCGACTTTCGCTGTAGCTTTCCAAAACATGACCATAAGGTTGATTATCGGAAAACGACCAATGTCACAGTTTGAAATCAAAGAATTTTAAACCTTATTACTGGTAAAATTTACGACTAAATTCCTCTGAAGATTAAGTGTTATTTAGGTAGTTTATTTGTTAAAGATTTTTCAGTTTTATTGCGAAATTGAACTTAAAAGGAATTGTTTTAGAATTTAAATTAGTTTGGGTGTGGAAGTGTTTGTTAAGGATGTTCGTAATTTTATCAGAGAAGTCTGCTTTCTTTACTAATGATTACTAATGACGTTAAGATAAGGTTCATTTCCGAATGACAGTTTCGTAAAAATCGTGACTAATACGATTTTGATAGGGCCATGGTATTTCGGAAATTTTCCCACTAAAAGTGGGTCAATTCACGAAGGTCTAGTTGGATTTGAGGTAATTTAATTGCTTTGTTTATGGTTTACGAATGATGAAAAGACGTTTGTCAATGCTCTGTTTGTTTAGTAATTGTTTAAAACTTCTTTAGAGTATAATAATTACCTATATTACGAGTATATAGGAAAGACTTTCGTATTGGCTATAGTCATAGCATTAGCACGGAGATCTAAGTATAATAATGCGCAAAACTTAGCATGTCTAGAAGATACATAATTACTAAGCATAAATTATTTATTATAGAAGCACATGTATTGCATTTTGTTAAAATCATTTAGTTTAGGTTCATATTTTATGTGAGAAAATATTCAAGTATCAAGATACTTTTTTTTGAGCTATAGGATTATCATTTATGACTCAAAAATAGGTATACAGTTTTTTTTCAGTGACACGAAAAAGGAAGGTAGCCCCGTATAATTGCGATAACTTTTTAAAAACTATAAATTAATAAAAATACCTATACAACTGAAATCGAGAGTGAACCGAGATGATAACGGAACGCAGCCAAACATTTTTACAAATGGCGTCTTGTCTTTCGCGCCTTTTCACTTTCATTTCGCGTAAAGAAATTCGATTCGCGCCATTTTTTGTGCCATTTCATACTAGAACGCTCGTTACGAGATATTTTGAATTTCCTAGAAGTGTTCAGGTAATTCGGTTTTTAATCTTAATTATTTTGCTATTAGAAACTTACTATTACGTAAAGGATTCTAGTTAGATATGATTAATTATTTTTCCTAGAGTTAGGATCCATGGTGTCGATGATTTTGCCAATATAGCTTTAAAACTACATACAGGGTCCAACTTAATATGCTGACACTTTTTTAAGGGGATAATCAGACCATCAAACTGAACAACTTTCTCTATGGGACCAACATCGAAATCGCGATAAAAAATCAGCTGTCCCATACATTTGGCTCGAGTAGGGATGCAGTTTTGTATGGAGGGGCAGATTTTTTTTTCGCGATTTCGATATTGGTCCCATAAAGAAAGTTGTTCAGTTTGATGGTCTGATAATCCTCTTAAAAAAGTGTCAGCATATTAAGAAGGACCTTATATTTTTAACAGGACAAACTAAAAAAATAATTAAACGTGATGACGTCACGTTTGTTTACACAAAGCGCTCTCACAGTCTGAATCACCGGATTTTTTGAAAAGGAAGATGATTGCGTGCTTCGGATGGCACGTTAAGCCGTTGGTCCCGGCTACTATCTCTGGTGGTAGTAGTCGTCACATAAAAACCTTTGATTAAATTAAAATAGGAAGTCACCTAGACTAGCCTATAGGCATGGACCGCATAAATTGAGCCCCCATCGCCTAATACTTAGAAGCATAATACAGCGGCATTGGGTGATTGAGATACTTTTTTTTATTTTTGGAGGAATAAAGATACCACAATGCCTTCGTGTGCTTTTACTCGTTGAACAAATCATTCAACAAAAAAAAAATGTCACGACATAACTTTTCACTCTTAAGATACCTACATGAAAAGCAGGTCCATTTTTCGAGTACGTTACGTAATGCAACTTCACCTATCTTTCGCTTTTTAATTTAATCAAAAATAAATACCACGTCAGAGGCCGTAAGGCGGTCTGCAAAAACTCTGACACCAGGGCTTGCCCACACGATAAGAAGACCAACGACAACTTTCAACTAAAACAAAAGCACGCATGGTATAAAATTAAGGTCAACATTATTAAAAACAAATTACCTATTTAGGCAAAGAATCTGTGCTTAAACCATCACGACTGTCACACAGTTTTGTGCTAAACAGAACATAACGGATGCAAAAATGTATGCGCAAGCGCAATACTCATCTTAGTTTTGTCTGTGGTTTCGTAATGTGTTGTGTAGGAACAAACGGCGATTTTGCAAATAAGAATTGTTCATAGAAAGAGCGGATATGACGTATAGTGTGTGACATTAGGTTTTATCACTGGGAGGGTGAAGCAATGGATAATCAGAGGGGAAACCTTGGTTGGAGACACTGACATATACTCTAGCGATAGACAAGCTCGTTCAAACAAACAACATGTCACACAAAACAACACAAAATGACACATTGCGGTCTGTCATTGCCATAGTGACGAAGTGAACTCTGGAACATCAATGAGGTGCGCCCACCGCATTTAAGTGGAACATGTTGCTTGTATGAAAGGGCCTGTCTATCGCTAGAGTGTAAGTCAATGGTTGGAAAGAAGGTTTTCTGTATCGCTCTATGTGTGAAGTTATGTGTAAGCTGGTGGTCCTGTGGCGAGTAACCTTGCATGCCGTGCAGGAGGCGATGGTTCGATCCCTGTCCAGGCCGACTCGTACCAATGAGTTTTTCGGAATTTATGTACGATTTGTAACACCACTGGCTTTTCGGTGAAGGAAAACATCGTGAGGAAATCTGCATGCTTCAATTTCGAGGCATGTATTGTACCCACCGTCCATTGCAAGTGGCGACGGGCTCACTCCCCGTCACACACTGGACAGAGTTTCGGTACTAATAGTGAAACGTGGATGTTCTGAGGTTTCAGAACAGCTCTGACTACCCCTTCGGGGAATATAGTCGTGAACATAATAATATGCTAATGCTCTATATGTGAATAAAACGTAGGTACAATAATATTAGATGCACTTACGAGTACCTAGTCATTAATATTTTTTTAGATAGAAAATATTATGTTTTTATTGACAATAAGAAAGAGATGGCGCGATGACCTGGAGTGCGATTTTTGAATCTCATTTGCTGAATTCTGCAGTTGAAAATGTCAAAATTACTATGGAGATATGCATCTTTCTACTGCTAATTTGACTTTCAAAAATCTTACTTCAGGACTTTCAGGAGTGCGATTTTTTAAAGTCAAATCTGCAGTAGAAAGATGCGTATCTCCATTGTAATTTTGACATTTATAACTGCTGATCTCACCGAATGAGATTCAAAAATCGCACTCCTGGATGCCCAAGAAGCATAATGGCAAATTATGGCACGGGATATAGAAGGCTGGAAAAACTTGGTGGAGAACTTTTCCCAACAATGGGAGGAAACAGGTTTTAAAAAAGGTGAGAATGAATGAAGCTTCATTTTTGTGTAGAGTGAAGCATGAAGCTTGGATTGTACGTATAGGTACTATTCAAGACTAGGTTGTCTGAAGAGGTAAAGAAGAAAAGAGAAATACACGAGCTATCTCTTATGTGGCAAAGCGTTTTTTTAAATAACAATAAATATCTTGGCCATTGTCTAGTTACATTTAAAGTACCAGAAACTAGCCCTGGACTTGTATTATGATGACTAGACAACGATATAAAATACAGTATACAGGTTATCCGGTGAATAATGGATAACCCGGTAACTGCTGATAGAGGACCTCAAAACCGTCCAGAAAATGGACTTTCATGTCCAGTAAAAGTTGGACTTTCAATTTTATTCTGGAATTTAGGACCTTTGTCACTCTTTTGACCGTCATGGCCACAAAAAATTAGATTTTTGCAATCGGCTTTTTGCATAATATTTTCTAAGAGTAATGCTATCAGACATGCATAAGAAAGTTAGTGTAGCTTGGATTGTTCTATTAAAAAAAAGAATCTTAAAGTCAACATTAAACTCTTTACGGAATTTTCACCCAAGTTTGAGCATGTGTGGTCTAAAAAAAATGTATGGAGACCAGGGTGTCCAACTTTCTCAAAAGTTGCCTATTTAATGCAGATTCCAAAATGTTATAATACATGCTATTTGTCATTGTCTCATTTGGGACGCCACGTGCGTGAGCACCTTTGCTCCTTCTTATTTGGATCGGACCATGCAAGCACGTATCCAGGGGGGGGGGGGGGGGGGGTAGGTGGGACTTATCCCCCCCCCCCCCCCCCCCCCGAAATCCTAATATTTGTATGGAAAAGTGGTCACACCTATACCTTTTTAGACATTTTTCAGAAATTGAATGTCCCCCCGAACCCAAAGTCTGGAGGTCAAAGGCGGAGCATGCAGCAAGACTCAAGCGATCTAGGTACAGCAATTTGTTACTGGCTCACGACTTCGTTCCGGTCGCGTTTGAGACTACGGGTCCATGGGGTACCGATGCCAACATTATTGTGCAGGAGATCGGGCGTCGGTTAAGAGTTTGTCTTTGACCATCCAAAGGGGAAATGCCGCTTGTGTCAAGGGGACCATAGAGCCGGGGTTGCGTGGGGCTGGGCCTTTGAGAGGGCCTTAGTCTTTATGTTGACGAAGCGTGTTGCAGATTTAGAATGTATAGGATTAAGATTTTGACGAAGCGTGTTGCAGATTTTGACGAAGCATGTTGCAGATGCAGACATTTCGCCATTTTGACGAAGCGTGTTGCAGATTTGACGTTTGTTCTTTCTTAGGCTTTTAATAAATTAATTTTTATGTTGAGTAGTAAGTACCTTACAAACAAGTATATTTTTTTATCTCGTTACAATGACGAAATGCCAATGCAGACAGAGGCAAAATCGAGTGGAATATAAATCTCTCGTTATGCTTTTGAAATAAAATATAACAATATTGTAGGTACAAAAGGTTTAGATATAATGACTATAGTAAAAACAATGGTTTGTCTTCCGTACGTACTAAGTACCTACGCATGCTTCTTCCGGAAAATGAACGACAGTGAACAATAATATGAACATACCTACGTTTTTATTTATACATTCTTCTGTTCCAAAGGAAATGTCTTAACTTTCAAACTTTTCTTCTTTTTTTCAAACTATTTATAACGTTTCCAAAATCGAATTAATAAAAAATGTTATATTACCTACTAGTATTCAAGCTTTCCATTTTTTGAAAAATTCATCAATATTGGCTGTAGTAGTTTTAACGTGCACAAACAAACAAACAAAAATTCTAAAAAAACTATCTTAAGAGGATATTACCCTTGCCGCGCTCCATTCAAACGAAGTTTGATTATAGGTATTTTGGATATTTAATCAAATACAGTAAATCAATTTTTAGACACGATCAATACAATCAAAACTTTAACTTTTTTTATATTTCTTCAAATTTACTTTAATCTTAAGCAGCACAGACTTAATAATGTTACCGTAGTAGCCGACAGTTGTGTAATTTTTCTAATTTTCTACGTGGATGTCATTGGAGTGTATAAACTTATTTAAGTTATAGACATAGATGTTTATTGTACATTTACACTACCGTTTATGTTCTTCTGATGTGAATAAAAAATAAAATAAAAATAAAATAAATCAAATTGATCAAACCAATATCTGTGCGTTTATGTTAGATTTCCGTTAAAATATATGGGTTCAAAGTTAACGTGGTTCAAAGTTTTCCACACAAATCTTAAATTAATCCTAATGACGTAGGTACTTTTACCATTTGAATAGCCCAGTCGGTAGTGAACCTGCCTGCTCTGCCGAGGGTCGCGGGTTCGAATAACGCTAGGGACACATAGTTTGTATGATGAATACCAATATTTGTGCCCAAGCCATGGATGTTTGTATATGTTGTATATGCATTGTACTTGTCTTGTTGTACCTGTCATCATGTCTCGTCATCATATTATCTGCGTCCGTCTGGACTAGATACTAAATACCAACTACTCGTATAAATGATATTTATTTTATTTTATTTTTCCTTTACCAACCACCACCACCTTTTCTCGTACCAATGAGTTTTTCGGAATTTATGTACGATTTGTAACACCACTGGATTTTCGGTGAAGGAAAACATCGTGAGGAAACCTGTATGCTTCAATTTCGAGGCATGTATTGTACCCACTGTCCATTATAAGTGGCGATAGGCTCACCCCCTGTCACACTGGACAGAGTTTCGGTACTACTGGTGAAACGTGGATGTTCTGAGGTTTCAGAATATCTCTGACTACCCCCTCGGGGAATATAGTCGTGAGCATATGCTTATGCTTATTTTTCCTTCATCCCCATAGATCATTAATTTCGATCTTAATTTATCCTCCAAATGAGAACTTACCTAGTTACATAGTTTACAGATTATTTTATATAAGAAGTAAGGTACACACGGCGACACATCAGGTTACGCACCCTTTATACCCATAACTACACTTCGTACAAAACACAAAATAGTGCGGTAGAGAGCCTGCATAGACGCGGCTGCTGGCGCGGGCGCAGCGTGCCGTGAGACGAAACAAAAACAACATACCGCACGCTCTCGCACGATTCGCAGCGTTCAACTTCAAGTTCAAAGTCCAAACAGGGTAACCGGACCTGTCGCCGTGTGTACATAATGTAAGTAAGTATAGGATAGATATACCTACTTAGATATTAGCCAAAATAGTGACCATACTCGCAAAGTATATTTTAAAAGTTTAAATCTACGAACATACACACATAAACTCACGACCGTAATCCCCTCAGGTCAGAAACATTGCTACAACTACCAAGTTTGTCTTTAAGTCTGTAGTTGCAGCAATGTTCACATTTAGCAATTTAACTTCAGGATGGAATGATCAAGATGTCAAGAGGTCAAGTGGCGAGAGGTGGCTAGCTTTGCGCCCACTTTAACACTCCATAAGAAACCTTCGGGAGTGACGTGGCTGAGGGGGTGGCAAGAGGACGTCTCGTCGGCTTGCGATTTTGACAGCCACGTGGCTCCGCCGTTTTATGGCGATTTCTAGTGTGTTTTTGTTTAAAAACGGGGCTTTGAGATCGCTTTATCCTATTGTACCGTATAATATCTAATGAGTATATCCTCAACACTTGACACTGGCGAAATCTAACAAGGAAACGCCATTAATTAAGAATAGAATAGAATAGAAACCTTCGCCTCGTAGGTACGACACCCACATGAAGATTGGGGTCCCACATTGGGGTGGTTCATTCTAAGCCGAAACCACACGGCGAAGCATAATATACAATTATTTTGAATATTTCAGCGTTCAAATAAACATACTTATACCTAAACTCGTGAATTTACGGTGTGATCAGAGACTATACTATAAGTTATACTAAACACAACATACTGCACTAGCTTTTATTTAAAACATTGATTTTGATTAACGTTGAAAAAACATTGAAACGTTTAGAACATAATTGACGCTGAATCTCGTCATTTTCTGCCAAAAATAGCGTACTTAATAGTTTTTTTTTTTGGGCATTGTGTAACAAACAATTAAAATATGTACTTCATCATCATCATATCAGCCGATAAACGTCCACTGCTGGACATAGGCCTCCCCAAAAATGGGGGGATTTGCCATATATGTACTTGATTTTGATTATTTACAAACCACAGAAGTTTTTGTGTCGCATTAGTTTTCGGAATTCTATACAAATTATGATAGCGCGTTTTTTTATCGGTTCGGTTTATTTATATTGTGTTATTTATGTACCACTTATCAACAAAACTGATTTATTTATTTATTTATTTATACTACTTATTTATTTCACGCACACCAAAACAAATGGACTCACCATCAAAACTAAACCATACGTAATGGATATTCCAAAAAAATATTCCTAAATATTCACCATAAAATAAATAAACACTACGAAGTTTTGTTTTGTTTTTTAGCGTATTTTTTTAACAATTTAAAGCGTCCTTTTTAATTTAGCGATCGCGCGACACTGTTGCTTCTGCCAAACAAGAAAACGTTGCAGTTATGAGTGAGGGGTAACAAACATTTGACTTTCATTTGAATTCCATTAACAATGCATTCACACATAAACTTATACACAGTTCGTGCACTTGGCGAACTCAGAAATGTTGCTACAAGTACCAAAAATAGTTTTTATCTCTTCAACAAAATTAAGATATTTATAGTGATATTAAGTTTCCTGGAAGAAATCTCTTTTTAGCGATAAGACCGATTATTTGTTATCTTTTTTGTTTCTGTTTAATGCTGTATCTTTGTGTTTGGTGTAAATAAAAGTATGTTTCATTCATTCATTAAATTAAGTCAATCTCAATGACATGCCTTGGACTAAATAGAAAAAGCTGCAGCGTGCTGTTATAGCAAAATTCGAGATATAATTTTATTCCAATTGGCAAAATGATAATATGCTGACGGTTTTTTAAGGGGATGGTCAGACCAACAAAATGAACCAATTTCTGAACATTTGGGTCAAGTAGGAATGCATTTTGTATGGAACAACCGTTTTTTTTTCCGCTATTTCGATGGTCCCATAGAGAAAGTTTTTCGGTTCGATGGTCCAATCATCCCCTTGCAAAACCACAGCATATTTACAAGTAGAAAGACCCTTTATTTATTAATATTTATCTACTATAGTAAGTGGATACTGTTTGATATATTATGGTAGGTATATTATAACATTTAGATTTTCTTCACTCTTTGTTTTTAGTAGGTAATTATTGAGGTCAGTGGCAGACTCCTCAATTTCGTAAAATATTACACAAGACAGATGTTTCAGGTGATTGAAAAACAAAAAGCTGAAACGCTTTCCCTTGTTAATGAAAATATTTAAGTATGTTAAATAAAATTAGACCGCAACAAATTCATAAACTCTTTTATTTGTATGTATTGCATAGTAATTTTAAAATTTTTCTAAGTAAGTAACTAATGTTTTATTTCTAAGTAGTGTGATTTGAATGTTAAGCTAATATCGTTATTATGGATTAAATTAAACACTTGTGTGACGAAGCCTACGTTGATGATTCGAACATTTTGTAATCATAAAAAATGTCACCGTTTAGCTTATAAAAATGCAGCGTAAACAAAAAAGGTAGCGAACCCCTGCCGGCGCCAGAGAGAGGTGTCAGGCGAGAGCTGGTGGAAAGCTGCCTCCGGTTTTACTTTTTAATTTTTAAATATAGAACGCACTTGTTCACAGACTATACAATCTAGATTTGTAGATTAGGACGCAATCGGAATAAAATTTACATATTGATTTGTAATTAGTCGCCGTTTGACATTGTAATTAGGGTTCAGATAGATAAAGTTAATTAAAAACTGATTACACTATTGCGGTTTAACAACAAGCTTGAGTAGGTACTATACGAGCAATACAATTTACCTTTTCGGGCCTTTTCGAAAATTAGGTACGTCAAAAACATAATAATTGTGTTGAATGATCTATAATAAATTGTACACGTAACAGGCGAAGCTGAGAAGGTGTCGAAAAAATTGCAACCAGGTAAGACCGCTAAACCCTCGCACCACACGCACACAGAGATGAGAATGTTGGCCCATTTGTTTCAGTACGTTAGAAGCGTGAGGTTCTATCTTGACATATAATTAATCAAAGATTGAATTCTTCATTTATTTTCAATTTATTTTGTTATGCCTCTATACCCAGGTAGGGAAACGTAAATGACAATGATCCAAAATCAAACGTAAAACATCTAAAGTAACATATAAAATAGGTCAATTTGATAACAACAAGTTTTGCTTTTAGAACGTCAGATACGAAGGATATTTAAAGACCCGTTTAAAAAATATCCTTTTCTCCCCTCCAGCCGGAAAGCGTCCATTTTCGTCCCACTGCGCTAAACGAAGTTGCCGCTTTCCACCTCTGTCGAGGAGAAAAATAGTATACTATGACCTCGGACAGTAAATAAGAAAGCCTCAGATCACATGTTTGTTGACCTTGGCTTCGCCTCGGTCAACAATTACATGAGATCTGAGACCTTTCTTACTTTCCTCTCCTCGGTGTGTAATCTACTAATAGGTTAAGTAACAATAGATCCATAAAAACACGCGCGAGTTTAAGTAGGTTAGTACATGACATCCTCAATCTCACGCACTCCACCAGAGTGTCCACTTTACACAGTCATTCGCACGGTCTTAAAGTTATATGAAGTGACATCTTGGAGTCAGGTGGCCGTCCCATACAATTTATATGAAGTGACATTAATTAATTTATTTAATTTAAAATAGATTTCGAGAAAATCCAAATCCCTTCTCATGTTCTGTAGATTTTTCTCAGTTTTGTCTTCTGCTTAAAAGTGCCATAGTTAATGTTTATAATGGTTACAAAGATACCCATTTTCACGGTAAAACCGGGCGGTAGCCCCTTAATAAAAAAGATATCAAATAAATCTAAGCATGCTAACGTAATAATTACCATAACTTAGTAAATTATGGTTATAAAGTTACATCATGTTATGTGAAGGTTAGGTGAAAGTAACCATTTGAGTTTTGGTCTGGGTTTAGTAAAGGCCTGACTACACTCGCGCGGTCGACCGATTTTAAATGTAGGCCACCTTAGATTCTAACATGATTCTGACGCTTGGAACCATATCACAATTATCTGTAATAATGAACTCATTAAGCTTGTGTGAAGCATAACTGAAAGAAAAATACAAATTATTTATTTAAAGATTTTTGTCCAAAATAAATGTTTAAGTAAGCTCACACAATACGATACGATACGATATTCTTTAACTGTATTCAAATGTATGTTCTGTTTTGGTGTGCAATAAAGTATAATTGAATTGAATACGGTTTACTCGCCCGTGCAAGGAAATGCCTAGAGAAGAAAAATAGTTGTGTGGAATTCTGAGGAAAAAAAGATCAGTGGAATTGTTTGATAAATATATTTGTCGAATTCTTTGACAAAAAGATCTTTGGAATTTTTGAAAACATAGATTTCGGGAATTCTGTGACAGGTCTGTAGAATTTTTGAAAAAAAAGATGTGGTGAAATCTGTGAAAAATTGTTCTGAGGTGTTCAGTTAAAAATCGATTTGTGGAATTCTATGAAAAATAGATGCGTGGAATTCTGTGAAAAATGTTTCTGTGGAATTATGTGAAATAATTTATGAAGTTGAAAAAAAACGACGATGTCTCAGTAGGTAGAAATCCTAATAAAAGCAGTATTACTAGCAACAAGAATATTACGTCGACAGAATTTTCTGTCTCAAGAATTTCCATCAATAATTAGAATTTCAGGTACCTATTGCTATATGCCACGAATCTACCACGAATACATAATCAAACGAATAAGAGAAGTTCACAGTCACGGTCCCTGCCACCACCACAGGCCACGTTAGGTAACATTATAAAGGCGCCTTTACAACAATGACTAAGAGTTACCGAGGCGGATGTGGTGCACTTTCTCCTACGCACGTATAGTATGCCGATGCTGTAATATTACTAAATAACACGTCTTGAGTTCCGTTTTAGGTTATCTTTAATATCTAAGGTGAACGAAAACATGAGGAAACCTATATGAGTCAATTTTGAGACGCGTATTGTATCCACATAGAAAAAGACGATAGAAATCTCAAGCATAAAAACGCTGAAACCTATTACTAACGCGGACATTTCCGCCTGACCACCAATAGTTCTTTAAGCTCATTTTGCTTGCATACTAAAAAATAAAAGCGCTGTCTAGCCCTTCCTATTGATGAATAGATCAATGAATTAATAATTTCCAAACAATAAATTATGCGCGAAAAAAATAGATTTTTTTTTTAAAGTGATTATGCGGAAAAGTCCGCGATAGTACGTGGGTCACATTTTGAGAAATGAAAAATACAAACCAAACTTCTCCAGATTATTCTGCAGGGGAACATTTTAGGGTGATTGCCACTTTGAATATTTATGAAATAAATGACGTCACATATTTAAGTGCATAAATGTATAACGCTAAACTCAGATGCTCTCCCTCATCCTTACCCGCCCTATGACGAAATTCTTGAACTATTGCGATCAGAGATTGGGTGCAGTGATTCTCACCGGTCGGTAGAACACGATGTGGCCAACAGAGATTATTAGTCGCATGAAGTCGTATCTTAAGTGTGATGAATGACACTTCTGCCGAATTTACGCGACGCGAAATACGCGTGCTTTTCCCTATACCAGCGACACACTATTACGTGAAATTTTTCCTAGTATATAAATAGATTTTTTTTTTAAAGTGATTATGCGGAAAAGTCCGCGATAGTACGTGGGTCACATTTTGAGAAATGAAAAATACAAACCAAACTTCTCCAGATTATTCTGCAGGGGAACATTTTAGGGTGATTGCCTGGTAGAAAGATTTCCTGGCTTAAGAACCTGTGTGAATGGTTCAATATGAACACCACCTCACTGTTCAGGGCTGCAGATCAGTAGGGTTCAAATCAGGATTCAGGGTGCAGCCACAGACTTAAAAGAAGAACCAGACGTAACCTCGTCTAATCATGGGTGAAGCACCCATTTCTTTTGTGTGCGTGCTGTCACGCGGTACATTAGGTGACGGGTTGTAGGACCTGCACAGCTAGCATGCCGCAGTGATACAGCGCTATCACACCTTAGCTCTCTTTCTATTTCCGTGCGAACGAACGAGATAAAAGATGTGATACAGCCGTATCACGTGTTGCATGCTATCAGTGCTGGGCCTAGAGCTAGTGCACCTAGAGCAGATTGTATTACCTTGCATGCTTCACATCTTTTTAGTGCAATATTTGGACCGTATTTCTTTCAAGTCCGTGGGTGCAGCGACTTTGTTCAAAATTTGAAGTCGACACGATAAGAAGAAGAAGGGTTCAAATAGCCCTAATGATAGCCAACCTCCGATAGGAGTTTTAACGGAGCGCGCTCGCGGGTATAACTTTTTATGTACCATTGCTACCGTAGCATGATGTGCACCATATATATATCTCGTTCGTTCGTTTTGTCGTCTTGAAAGAGAGCTAAGGCACGACAGACAGCGCTACATCGCGCTGCCATGCTGCGGCCGCTGGATTGACCATCGATTCGCGAGTCACACGATAGGTGGAAAACTCATATTTGCCCTACTTTTGAACAAAATCAAATGCCTATTGCCTAGTTCTTTGGTGGGAAAGTAAACCAACGAATCAGAAAGGAAATTGAATACACAATGTCCATCTTAATACTTCATCCAATTACCGTATCTGACTATTGAACAATAGGTAAACCTATTAACCCAAAAACATCACATCATATCTGCGCCTGTGTCGCGTCATTCCTGTAGCTCTGTCAAAAGCGCGCATTATAGAGACCACTGGTGATAAGAGGGCTGGCAGTTACCTTCGTCAGCGCCTAAGCTTGGCGATTCATAGGGGGAATGCTGCCAGCGTTTTTGGAACCAACCCTCAGGGAGAGGTTTGGAGGAGGTTCATGGGTTGTAGGTCCCCTTCTTAAATTTTAACATAGAAATTGACGAAGCTTGTTGCAGAAATACGGATGTATTTACTGTCGAAACGAGTAGTGGATCTGAATTATGTGAGTGATCATTACTTTTGACGAAGCCTGTCGTGGATACGCACTTTGAATATTTATGAAATAAATGACGTCACATATTTAAGTGCATAAATGTATAACGCTAAACTCAGATGCTCTCCCTCATCCTTACCCGCCCTATGACGAAATTCTTGAACTATTGCGATCAGAGATTGGGTGCAGTGATTCTCACCGGTCGGTAGAACACGATGTGGCCAACAGAGATTATTAGTCGCATGAAGTCGTATCTTAAGTGTGATGAATGACACTTCTGCCGAATTTACGCGACGCGAAATACGCGTGCTTTTCCCTATACCAGCGACACACTATTACGTGAAATTTTTCCTAGTAGACGCGTAAATTACGTCGCGTAAATTCGACATATGTGTCACCACATTTAGACTCATATCTTGGCCTTCCTTCAGACCGTTGAGGATTGGTGAGATTATCAGCAGGCAGTTCAGAAAGTAACGAACCAAGAAAGAATTGCATCGGTGCAGGATTAAATAACCGGCCAAGTGGAAGTCATACTCGCGCACCCAGGGTTCCGTACCACCACACTTGCAAATATAAATAAAAAGCTTTGGATCCTTAGCGTAAGTCCGACACACACTTCGCTCAAATCGGTTACGACCAACAAAAATGTGAGGTGCGTAGTACCTACTTACTCGAACCTGACGGGCATGTATGAATGATGCATGTAGAAGATGTATGGATGGGAATGAGGCGAAAGAGGTATGTAAGGATCGTAGTAGACGGTGGTCTCTGCCTACCCCACTTGGAGAGAGGCGTAACGATATTTACTTATAGATAGAAGGATCAATGAAAATACTTACATCCCAGTTCATCGAAAAACTTCGACTTGTGCGCACTTAAGTTAATTTTTGAATCGTCACTCTCAATCATTGTCACTGGCACTTCTACTTGACTGTCACTTGTCACTTCATTAATTTTAGTCACTTCGCTCACTTTAGTCACTAAGTTTTGTATGTTTTGCTTTTTTGGCGCAACAGCTGATTTGTATTTCAAATTCTTCAACTGTCCATCTTCACCCAAAATAGTAATGTCTTCGTAATGATTTACAGTATCCGTATCTTTACCGACATTTTTAATAATATCCGAGTTAAACCTACTTTCGGATAAAAGTTTACTCAAAACCGAATTCCCATCTCTATACATTAAATTTTTCGAATCATACATGTTTGTATTGACAGTTTCTTCTAGTTCATCGTCACTTTTCACGTTCAAAATGTGTAATAAAATTAACACTTTCGCTGTAATTATTTTATTATACATTTTACGACAATCACATTCGTACTTTCACCGAATTATGTTGGAATTATAAAACAAAACACTGTAGAATTTGGAACGTACCCAAAAGTGACAGTTAGTCGATAGGTACAGAAATTGAGAGGGAAAGTTATTCGGCTGTGCGCGTTTGAGCCGTGCGCGCAAGTGACGAAAATATAAACTGTTTAAAGACAAGTTTGGAGAAATGCATTTACATAACTACTTTTGTCATGAGATGGTACAGTTGACGACAGAAGCGCATGCTTAAACTTTATAATTGTAGGGTAAGTTTTGACCACAGCTTCGACCAGATTTTTTTTGTTTTCGGTGCTTAGGACGCATGTTTATCCGAGGCGAATGAGCCGGAGGAAGCGATAAAATCAAATTTCAGAATTATTTTAATGAAATTCTATGACACCTCTCACACTTATCCGCGGCATTTCGGATGAATCGTCAGAAGAATCAATCAATCAATCAATTATACGAAGAATTTAAAGTAAATTCGGTTTCGTTCGCCTCTACAGGGTGAAATTGATATCATTAGCATCCTTTTAAACTAAGAGTCTACCCATCAAACTGAACAACTTTTTATGGGAGCAAACCAATCGGAGCAAGAAAAAAATCAGCTTCGCTGTAAACTACCGTTTGTTCGCGGTAAACTATTCTTTTTATAAATTGTAGAGTAACTTTTATATTCTATTTGTAAGATTTCTTTTGACTTTTCTAATATTCACAAACATTCGGCAGATTTTGTAAAGCTAAAGATTCCACGTGCATTCGGAGATTTATAATTTTACAGTACCTATTACCTATAAGAAATTTCCTCACTGACTGTACACGACTGCCGTTCAATGCAGTCTCTTTTGTACCGTTTAGAACCATATTACTTAACTTTATCACAGGACCAATTCATCTTAAGGTGGTTTCAGAGTGTTCTATTTCATACAAAACTTTGTCGTAGAACACTTGTAGACGGTATTTAAAAAAGTAATGCTTAGAAAATCTAGATTGCGCGTCTCAAATAACATTTACAATTTATAATATAATTACGAAGATAATAATATCAAGCTTTGAAATTATTATTACAAAATCTCAAAGCCTATATAAATATCTTCGTAATTATACTATAAATTGTAAAATATTATTTGAGACGCGCAATCTAGATTTTTTAAGCTATTTTTCCATATTTAAAACATTACTTTTATTTATACCGTCTACGGTGTTCTATGACAAAGTTTTGTATGAAATTGACATGGCTCTGCAACCACCTTAAATATCAGAGTTAACTATAGATATACTTTTCAAAAGGATAATTAAATAAATAAGTAAATCTTGGACTTGATAAAACTTATCAAGTTATCACACAGAAGGGATTTAAAGTGCCTACCTAGAATCAAAATACACTAAGAACCGATATAACATTTCGGGAAGTGATGTTCTCTTGTTTCCAAGTATCCAAAAATCCGAAAGCCGAATATCCCCCCCATAGTTTTATTTAAATGTTTTTACATCTTTAATAATAATATTATAGAAGTGTGAACGTACAATATATTTTTTAATTAAATAACACAATAGAACTTGCACTATATTATAGAAGTGTCAACGTACACTATATTTAGTATTTACATAACACAATAGAACTTGCACAGAAATAAAGTTTTGGCCAATTCCGTGGCTAAAAGTCCAAATAATAAAAATAATCACAATTTACTCTTTCCAGTGTTAACCATGGTCCGTAAGTTCTTCCTGATGATCTTCCCACTCGGGTTCTTGGGTATTTGCTCCACGAAGCGTACACCGCCGCGCAAATGTTTTGGATTTGATAGCTGAAACAAGAACGATCACGAGATCTTTTTAAAGATATTTTGACTTTCTACAGTCAATATATTTACCTAAGTACGAAAATATTTTATACGTTCGCAAAAATTTGTCTTTCTTTCCCAAAAACAGTGACGTTCATAATTACAATACAAGAAATAAAAATAAATTAGTGTTCCCACATTTTAGACTCAGTAAGGTCAACACATCTTTCATGGGGCACTGTATACGCTATTATAATAAGATACCAGAGGATATTCTAAACTTGCCAGACAAAAAGTTTAAATCCCATGTTAAACAAGTCCTCTGTAAAAAAGGTTACTATAAACTCGATGATTATTTGAATGAACAAAAGGTCTGGTCTTGACAATGTTACACTATGTAATTCAATATTTGTACTTTGTATATTCTGTTTTGGTTCAAAGAAGTGTGTTGTAGAGTTTCTGGCCGCATCTTCTCTACAACGGAACACCTTCCGAAGCGGTGGTAGAATCAAAAATGACGTCAGAAAGTTGTCTATGTGATATTATTTTGAATAAAAAATTTTGAGTTTGAGTTTTGAACAAATTTCTTAATTGTCCATCTAAAAACCTTTGTGACCTGACGACCCGGTTGGTGTAACGGTTACCACGCCGGACTGCTAAACCAGGGTCCTGGGTTCGAATCCCGGTTCGGTCATGGATGTTATATGTGTGTGCCGTAGTTGTATGGTTCCCATAACAAAAAGCCTAAGGTTTACTTGGGATCACTACAATGTATGTGCCTGTGAGCGTTATTTGTTGTTGGTTGTTGTTTGTAGTATGGCCTTGTAGCCTGTCGATATAGGTAGGTACATAATGTTTGGTTTTTATTTTTGCTAAAAATATTTTTTGTAACGAATGGGACAAACTCGGTGGTAGCTCCTTTTGCACAAAAAAATCATGTTATGGTCCTTCTTTATATGCTGACAGTTTTTTAAGGTATGGTGCAGCTGCTTTTTTGGCGATTACAATGTTGAGCAACTCCAAAATGTCTGCATTAGATTCATATTTGGTCTCCGAAAATATGACCATGTGTCTGAATTTCGCTCTAAGCTCAAGTGGCTCCCAATACGTCTTCGTCGCAATTTCCACATTCTTTCCCTATTGTACTCTGTTTTGTTTCTTCCCTTATTCCCATCCTATCTTAAGGACCGATTCACTTTCCTCCACGCCACACACGACCGAGTGTTGCGATCAGCTGAAAATTTGTTGCTGGCGATGCCATCCCACAGAACATCTTTTTATGACAAATCTTTTACAGTCCAGTCAGTTCGTTTGTGGAATGAACTGCCTCTCTCCTTAAGACGTGCTCCATCCTTACCTATTTTTAAAAAGCTGCTAAAATACCACTATCTCACTACTTAGTTCGTACAATCTGGTATTTTAACGTTTACTGTGTTACTACTGTCTTTGTGTATAATGTATTATATATATATATATATATATACACATATTTATATATGTATATATTATTATTACTTGGTATATATTTACACCGCCTTACCACATATTTTTTATTAAAGAGTTCTTCCATCCTATGGTTGTCTGGAAGAAATCACTTTTAGTGATAAGACCGCCATTTGTACCCTTTTGTTTGCTTATAATATTGTTATTTTATGTTTTTGGTGTGCAAATAAAGAGTATTGTATTGTATTGTATTGGTCCCATAGAGAAAGTTGTTCAGTATGATGGTCTGATCATCTCCTTTAAAAACTGTCAGCATATTAAGAAGGACCCTGTATAAAAACAGACTAACTAGAACCTCCTCCGTTTGTTAAAGTATCTATCTATCTATAACGTCACGCCTTTTTCCCAATGGGGTAGGCAGAGACCAGAGCGCGCCATCTACTATGATCCTTACATAGGTACCTCTTTTGCCTCATTCACATCCATACATCTCTTCATACATGCCCGTCGGTTTCGAGTAAAGTATATTAAGTTTTGTTAAAGTATGTTAAAATAATAGACATAGATGCTACATAAAACTCACCCTTTCAGCCACAAACTGCTTGACGTCCTCCTCCGTAACCCTCGCTCCTGGCTGCTTCACAACAAACGCCAGAGGCACTTCTCCTGCATCTTTATTCTCTATACCGATGACACCGGCATCTTTGATAGCCTTGTGTTGGAGTAACGTAGCTTCTATCTCTGCTGGTGGCACCTGCAAATCCAGCCATAACAATATGATGATGATGATGATGGATTCCTAGATTTTGACTACGACTACTAATCTTTATGTGTTAAGGTTTTTTCCGATCCCAGCGGCCGATGCGACTGACGCGTTGTTCTGTCATGTTTTCATAGTAACTATCGGCCGTTTGCCGCAAGCTTACTATGAAAACTTATGGCATATATGACAGAACCACGCGTTTTTCTAACTTATATACGTATTTTTAATAACGACTGCTCTCAAACCCTTGCTCGTCGCCTCCGTAGCGTAGCGAGGGGAGGGGGCAAATGCCCCGGGCGGCATTTTACTAGGGGTGGAAAATTCGGGAAAAATATAGATTGATTGAGCTCTGTCTATAGATAACTAATTCGTAGAGTAGAGGAAAGTCGAGCTCGCTTCGCTCGGTCTGTTTCTGTTTTAATTACTGTGTTTACACATAATCCTAAAGAGTTGTGGGTGTTGACATCTATGGCAAGTCCCCACAGTACTCCACTGTTCTGAGTTATGACCACAGCTAAGACGTAGTGCTAAAAATCTCGAGCATGCTTCGCTCGATCCATACCTATAGCTGTTACTTAGGCTACTTTGCACATGTTTTGTACGTAAAAAGCTCTGGCTCTAACCGATTCGTATTCGTTTTTTTTTCGGAGCAGTTACTGCTTTTTACTGCGGACTATTGGAGGGACCACGAAGGGTCTACCGATCCAAATGAATGAACTTAAGCAAACAACCTAGGGGCACCCAGAGGGGTACGGACCTCGGCATAGGACGTTGCTGGGGCTACGCGGCGATTTGGGTAGCGGGGATCGGAGAAATATTCGTATTCGTATTCGAGGAGAAAAGTCGAGTTAGCTTCGCTCGCTGCAAATTTCTATTGTTGCATAGATAAGCCAAAAGACGTCTGAATACAACCCGAATCGATGTGCAAAAACTTTCGAGCCCGCAGCTCGCTTCGCTCGCTCATTATTTTTTGTGTAGGTAAGATAAAGGGGCGGCAAAATCGGTGTTTTCCCCGGGCGGAAAACCACGCTACGTCACTGCTTCGCCTCGCTACCTCGAACATTTCTGGTGGAAAAGCAGCCCTAAAAGGGTTATGATGAACTCACCTGAAACCCCTTATATTTAATAAGTTCCTTCAACCTGTCAACAATGAAGACAGCTCTATCTTCATCATAGTAACCAATATCGCCAGTTTTGAAGAACCCCTCGTCATCTATATCTTCAGGGTTACTTCTGCCGTAATATCCTTTCATTAGTAGAGGTCCTTTAATGCAGATTTCACCTCTTTGGTTGGCTCCTAGTGGTAGACGGGTTTCTGCGTCTACAATCTGAAAAAAATCTAAATTGTAACCCATGGGCATGGTGTCCCATCCCATACAAATGAAATTTTAGTTTAAAAATTGTAATATATGGCGTTATGGTATCGATTTGTAATTAATTTTTATGTAAACGCGTAAATTGTTACTAAAAGTACATGATCTGACTACAAAAAAATCTCATGAGCCTCGGAAAATCAAGCAATTTACTTTGCCCGAAGACTGCCCGAGTTACGGCAGTCGGGTTTCATTGTTTGACGTTGGGCATCTGTACTGTATAGTATTATATAATCTGTGCCCATGGGCAATTCCGGACACAAGCATAGCACAGTATATGCTCACAACAATATTCCCCGAGGACCCCCTCAGAGATATTAAAAAGCAGTTTCGCTCGCTCTAGGTTTTAGTTTTTATTACATCAACCTCGCCTGGGCCTGTCCCACCCTGGGAAAAAATCATTGCTACGCCCATGGGTGCGGGTGTTCGTACTGGAAGTAATAACATACTCTTTCTTACACTGTGCTTTCGGACTAGAAATAAAAAACTAAACAAACCTTCAAAGTAACTCCTGCCACCACATATCCCACACTGCCAGGTTTAGCCAGGTGAACATTTTCTTGCGTATCTCTGGTCACCGCCAGGGTCACTTCTGACATACCGTAGCCTTGCAGAGCTACGGCGTTCGGGAATCTGGAAATGAAATGAAATGCTAAAGACGGATGTGAAGATCTTCAATCTTCTTGCATCAATCAATCAAATCAGACCATATCAACCCACTGCTGGGCAAAGGTCTCTCTTTTATTGCGCCATTCTTCACGGTCCTGTGCTAATCTGATCCAATGCGAACCCGTCACTCTCACAATGTCATCAGACCAACGTGCTGGTGGTCTGCCTACTGACTGACCCTCGCGACTCGTGTTAGAATGTAGATTATTCATATCGGATACAATCGCTAGATGGTGAGAGATAGAGGTACTTTGATAGGTTTCCCTGTCTTAGCATCCGAATAATACATTTTTCTCCCCTCCGGACGTAAAGCGTCAATTTTCGTCCCGCTGCGCTAAACGAAGTGGTCGCTTTCCACGTCCGTCGAGGAGAAAAATAGTATACTAACTTCGGACAATAATTAAGAAAGCCTCAGATCACTCTGATGAGATCTGAGGCCTTTCTTACTTTCCTGTCCTCGGTGTGTAATCTACTATTTTAAACCAGTTCTGCTCCGCTGTTGGGTAAAAATCTCAATTAAGGTCTTCCACATCTCTCGACGCTGTGCTGCCCGCTGACAAGGCCGATGACAAAGTTTTGTGGCGTGCCTTGGGAGAGGCCTATGTTCAGCAGTGGACGATGATAGGCTGATGATGATGATACATCTCTCTATTCGATACGATATCTCTGCATTCATTTCAGTAGGAATATGCAACTTCTCACGTCACATTTTGCGGGGTCTGCCTCGACCTTGACTTCTAGCCATGAGGTAGCAATTGCGTGACGCAAAGATATGAATAACAATAATATTACTGATCTTATCTCTGCTCAATTAGATTAATTGTGTTTGTGTTTTTTTCTTATCAAAGTGTTGTAGAGATAGTGACAGGGCCTATAAATTTGATTAAAACATAACGACTGCTACCTTGCATTCGTTTTCTGTGTGATATTTTTTTTTAGTTGTTGTTTTATTTTTGTCTTTCATTGCTTTGTGTTAGATACCTTATGTTATTTTATAGCAAATGTTGTGTTTGCTTATAAGTGATGTAGGTACACATCTGTTTTAAAACCACAGTATGTTTAAAAATATGTAAAATTGTGAATTTACCTTTAGCAAACCTTTAAAAAAATTAAATTAAAATAACACAAGTACAGTCCCTCTAGTATGGTTTATTTATTCGCTCGCGACGCGAATTTGTTACCGGCTGTTGTTCAGTGGTGTCTCTCTTACACGCATGTGAGCTTTAGAAATGCTCTCACTCACACTTACGTGCTCTGTTTATATTTTACGTCTCATTCTTGAATCTTCGAATTCGCCTAGGTACATATTTGGCCACTGGCAGCGACTGGATGAGGATGGCCGAGGATAGAGTTCCGGCTCGCTTTGGGAAACACCTACATTCAGTAGTGGACGATCTGATGACAGGCTGATGATGATCAACTTACGTATCTTGGAGCGCCGTCAAAGTTTCCCGATGAAGCGGAGCTGCGCCGGAGTAGATTAGCTTAACAGTACTGAGATCGTAGTTTGACTTGGCCTTGCATACAGCCACCAACACAGGCGGGACTAGAGTCAGTTGGACTACCTGCAAACAATGTTGGTTTCAGCATTTCGCATTTAAAGCGAAAAAAATCTGATGTTCAAAACTGCAATCCTACTCGACCCTAATGTGGAACAGCAGTTTTTTTTCGCGATTTCGGCTTTGATCCCGTAGTGAAAGTTGTTCAGTTTGATAGTCTTATCATCCACTTGAAACCGTCAGCACATTAAGTTGGACCTTAAAATAATAAGTACATCGGTATGGCCAGAATATGGCAATCTTTACAAACCTTGTACTTCTCAATCACCCTCAAATAAACGTCAACGTCGAACGTAGGTAGATAGACAGCTGTTCTGCCAGTAGCCAACGCAGTCAGATTCCCAACCAGGCCCATGACATGATACCACGGCACTATCGTCAGAGTTAGCAGGCTTATATCGTGGGATGACGGTCTGGAATGATAAATTCTTTTAGTTTGACAGCTGTCCTGCCAGTAGCCAACGCAGTCAGATTCCCAACTAGGCCCATGACATGGTACCATGGCACTATCGTCAGAGTTAGCAGGCTTATATCGTGCTATGACGGTCTGGAAATAATAAATTATTTTAAGTAGACAGCCGTGCTGGCTGTAGCCAACGCAGTCAGTTCCCAACCAGGCCCATGACATGGTACCACGGTACTATCGTCAAAGTTAGCAGGGTTATATCATGGCATGACGTTCTGGAATTATAAATTACTTTTGGTAGACAGCTTTCCTGCCTGTAGCCAATGCAGCCAGATTCCCAACCAGGCCCATGACATGATACCACGATACTATCGTAAGAGTTAGCATGGTTATATCGTAAATTATTTCAGGTAGAGAGCCTGCCCTGCCAGTAGCCAACGCAGTCAGATTGTGGAGGTGTACAGCCTACCCACACTGCGCCTTCCGGTAAGTGATCGCCACTCAAGAGCTTAAATACTTACAAACAACAAGCAGTGATGACATTCAGATGAGTCAAAACCACTCCTTTCGCCAGCCCAGTCGTTCCAGAAGAATAGAGTATAAACAGATCATCTGTTTGACCTTCCACATCCACCACTTGGAACTCTTCAAATTTAACATGATTCTTAACTAGATCTTTGTATAAGATAACGTCGTCAATTCTTTCTTTGCCAAATAATATAATTTTCTTAATAAAAGGCAAGGATTTTATTGTTTTCTCGTACTTTTTGTAGGCATTTGGAGAGCAGATGAAGTATTTTGGCTTAGCAATGTTCAGGACGTGTATTAATTCACCTGCAAAGTAAGAGTACAGATTGTTTACGTACTACTTGACTAGCCTTCACCAGGTCGTCACATTAGTGGGGCTCACTGCCTACGCTGCGACTAAAGGTATGCGGTCTCCACTCGAGACCACATTGGCCCTATCGGCCATCCATTTTGCGAGCAATGACAACGCTATAGTTGACAAAGCTGCAGTTGATTTGCGGTGCCGATAAATATTGCACTCTCTGCTCCCTCCAAACTTTAAATTTAGCTACTACACTGCTATATACCCACAAAACATAATAATTGGCCTAACATGTAGCCTAATTCTGGACAATTTTGGCCACAACTGAGAGGCAGTAGGTACCTACGAATGAGAAACGTTCATGGGCGTAGTGTCAGTATAAGAAAATGTATGGTAGATGTGACGTATTGGTACAATAAATGGGCGGTAGTGGGCGCGCGGACGCGTAGTGGGGCGACACTCACTGCTGTCAGTCGAGCGGAGCGGACGTGCGAGCACGACTGTCATTCAAACTAAACCTGTGTTGTTATCTAACTGTCCTGTGTACTTACCCCATACGTGACGAAATAAGCCGACGTCATAGTAGATACATCCATTGAGGACAGAAAAGAGCGGAGGTGTCGCAAAGCAATATTTCTATCGAAATAAGTGTCGCCAAAATGCAGGAATGGGGGACAAGATGGGTGCGCTTCTAAAACAGAATCCAGGAATAGCGCACTTCATCATTTTATATTGTATTTTATTAACAAAACCCCTCTCAGCAAAAAGAATGGCGATCCGCTTCGAACTGAGCATCATAGGCCACGCTAACTGTGACGTCATGAATGACCTAATATAATGGCGACAGACCTAATTGCCTTGCGACACCTCCGCTCCTTTCTTTCCTCCCTACAACATACAGTACCCACGAATACTCACTGCGAGAGGTATGTAAGGATCGCAGTAGATGGCGCGCCCTAGTCCCTACCTACCCCAAGGGAAAGAGGTGTGTCGTTATAGATAGATTATTGTTTCATGTTCAGTTTGTAGCAACTTGCCAACGGATGGCGCTAGCAGTCCCCTAGCAAAAAGTAAGACATAAGACAATTGACGATGGCACATTGGAAACCCGTAAGCTGCTACACTAAGGTTCACAATTGCATGCCAAGACATAAATCGCGCAAGAAGAATTCTCACAGAGTCTCAGTATACAGGGTGTTTCATAAGTAAAAATACATTTTTAAAACTCTTAAGGGGGTTGTTTAGACCTACGAATAAAGAAATAAATATGGAACGATAACTCCGAACAAAATCTCCTTAATTTTTGGCACCATGAGTTTTGGCGGCAAACGCCGTAATTGGAGTCGCCATAATGATTGAGTCTTGCGCGCTTGCGTGGTGTACACCAAAGTTCGTGGGGTCATTTTTTGACGTGAATTATATTTCCATATTTATTTCTTTATTCGTAGGTTTAGACCGTCAAACTGAACAACTTTCTCTATGGGACCAACATCGAAATCGCGAAAAAAAATATTTTATATCCTATACATATTTTAGCTCTAGTCGATTTGTAGGTCCCATAGTGAAAGTTGGTCAGTTTGATGGTCTACACCACAGACTTAAAGGTTTATTTGTATTTTTGTAACACCTTGTATATACAAGGTTCCGACAAACATCAACAGGACCACGGCCGGTCCCCAGGCGTCACACCTAGCCTGGCGGAAGTACTTCCCTTTTCTATGGTGGAACCTTCCACCTCAGTTCCTCTATAAGTTCATTAACACCTTGATATTGATAACAATTGATAATCTTTATAACATCTTACCTCCAGTATACCCAACGTTGACTGTACTCAAAGTAGCTCCAGTGAACACGACACCAATAACAGCTGGGAAGAACTCTGTCCTATTCTCAGAGCATAGGGCTACAGTCTGTCCTTTTCGCACGCCGTAGCGGGAGAGCGAGATGGATAGATTCATAGCTTCTTGCGCTATTTGACCGTAGGTTAGGGTTTCATTTGTTGCTCCGTTTATCTGTGTAGAGAGACAGAGAGAGAGAGAAGAAAAGTAGAGCATTATCACCCATCCCTTTCATACATGGCATTTCATACTAAATACAATAAAATTGTAATATTAAAATTTGTTATTTACTGTGCCGTCACAGCGTTCAAGTCAGGAACTTGTTTGTAAACCACATGAAAAAGAAATAAATATTGATTGATTGATTAATTCATGTCACATGGATAAACTAAGGTTTCCACCCTCTCAGCGAATATAGTCGTAAGCATATTATGCTATGCTATCAATAACATAACATAGAAGTAGATAATGATTTCCCAAATTCAATTTTGACTACTATGAAACAGCAGATTTTTTCTTGCGATATGAACAAGAGATAAATAAATTACCTAAATACTTAAAAGTACTCCATTTACACTAAACACAAAATTGCACAACAGGAAACAAAACGGATTAGTTATATTTTTATAAAAAAGAGGACAAAGAGTGCAGAGATATGGTACTTACAAATGAGGCGGTCTTATCGCTAAAAAGCCATTTCTTACAGACAACATTATGGTCTGAAGCACTGTCCCTAAAATGCAGGGACTTTCTTAATATGCTGATGGTTTTTATGGAGATGATCAGGAGAGCGATTTTTGAATCTCATTCGGTGAGCTCAGCAGTTGAAAATGTCATAATAACTATGGAGATAAGCATCTTTCTACTGCTGAGTTGACTTTCAAAAATCATACTACAGGAGAGCGATTTTTTAATCTCATTCGGTGAGCTCAGCAGTTGAAAATGTCATAATAACTATGGAGATATGCATCTTTCTACTGCTGAGTTGACGTTCAAAAATCATACTACAGGAGAGCGATTTTTGAAAGTCAAATCAGCAGTTAGAAAGATGCGTCTCTCCCAAGAACATTATGTCTCTCCACAGTAATTTTGACATTTAAAGCTGCTGAGCTCACCGAATGACATTCAAAAATTCGCACTCCAGACCATCAAACTGAACAATTTTCTCTACGAGACTCAAAATCGAAGACGATAAAAAAAAAAATGCTGGCCCTGCTGTCCCCCATGCAATTCAATTCAATTCAAAATCATTTATTCAATATAGGAGCCTGAAGCACACTTATTAAACGTCAATACTTTTTTAAGCTACCACCGCGTCGGAACGTGTTGTCGCTGTAGAGAAGATGCGGCCAGAAACTCTACAGCATAACACGACTTAATGACTATTGGGTCGAATAAATAAGATTGTAGTTTTTTATGGAACAGTCGATTTTTTTTGTCTTTTCTATGTTAGTCCATGGTCCCATAGTCCCATCGATAATGTTGTTTAGTTTGTTGGTATTTTTTTTGTGGTCGACTGTCTAGAACGTCGAATATGCACGAACGACTGTCATGCTAGTTACAATTAGTTTGTGTGCTAGTTAGTTACCTACCAACGTAGAAAGAGCGTAAGCGAAATACTTGGCCTATGCCTACCAATGAGTTTTTTTAACTTACGTAAGTACGTAATACCCCCGCCGGACGAGAAGTACCATCGGGAAGTACCATCAATGGTACAGTTGGCACTGTATTGTATCATTAGTAGGTACCATGACTGCTCTCAAACGTTGAAAGAAAAAATCGTGAGGAAACCTGCATACCTACGCTTAAAAAGAATCATAATTTCACCCTCCTAGAGGGTAGGCCTGTGCCCTGCAGTGGAACGTATATAGGCTGATGATGATGATATGTAATGCATTTTAATTTAGGTATGAATTGTTTTTAGTTGTATGTAAATAAAAGAAATGAATTACTTACAAAACAAACGTTATTCTTATGCTGCCATAATTTATTAAGAATAAATTCACCGAAATTCAATTTCGCCGGCACAAACACTTCGCTGGGACCGTAAATATAATTCGGGTTCTTGTACATTTTCGTTTAAAACAATATTATATTTCACAAATGGGGTATATAAACAGAGTGTTTGGTCGACGAGTTCGCAACCAATAAAGATAGCTTGTGTAATGATTACGTATTTTCGCGATACTACTGGTATCTTTGTTTACTAAACTTGTTATGTTATAGCATAATTATCCTGCAGGCATTTGATTTATACAGGGTGTAGACTTAAATGAGAGTTGTTTCGTGTTGTGGAGAGGTATAGACACTCAATCATGACTATCATGAGGAACCGGGTTCAAACCCGGATTGTAAAAGTCCGTGCGGATTCGAACCAATATGTACCAATGAGTTTTTTCAGCTTATGTATGTTATGTATTACCGACTGCTCTCAAACGGTGAAGGAAAACATCACGGACGACATGGGATAGAACACGGACTCTAATGATCGAGTGTCCATACATCTCAGCAACGTGCCACCGACGCTCACTTACATTATAAGTGCAGGAAAAGTAGCATATTTTGGAGGCAAAATTTGTACCTACATCAATACGAGTAAAACTATGTTTTTAACTTTATCTTGGCACTAGAAATGAGGATCAGGAGTGTGATTTTTGAATCTCATTCGGTGAGCTCAGCAGTTGAAAATGTCTAAATTACTACAGAGATACGCATCTTTTTACTGCTGATATTTGACTTTCAAAAATCGCTCTCCTGTAGTATGATTTTTGAAATTCAACTCAGCAGTAGAAAGATGCATATCTCCATAGTATTTTGACATTTTAAACTGCTGAGCTCACCGAATGAGATTCAAAAATCGCATTCCTGCGAGTCCACCGAAAATTTTGGGGTCCTACCCGTTCCAGAGGGTCCCATGTAGGGGGGACAGTACCTTTTCTCCAAGAGATTCGGCGTATTTTTGAGCGCTAATAACTTCGGTCTGGATAGTACCATTGAGCCGGAATAAGGTCCTATAAGCATGGCGATGACCTCATTCGATTGAGCGCAAAAAATTACATAGAAAATGATACCTCACTTGCCTAGTTTGTAAAATGTACATATTGTACATTTTCCAAAATGACCCCTCTACCCATACCCCCCCCTGGAAGGGGGTAGGACCCCTAAATTTTGGGTGTACACGGAAGATCCGCATTTCTAGTGCCTAAATAAAGTTAAAAAACAAAGTTTCATTGATGTACATATTTTGCCTCCAAACTGTTAACTGACATTATTCAGTTTACTTGCACTGTTAGGTAGGTACAAATATTACACATATTCTGAAAAGTGTTCCTTTATGTTGTGTGTATTTTATCAGGATTAATAAAATAAATAACGTAATATTGAGATAACTGTAGTTAAGTAACACAATTGTTTTTGATAAGAAGTGTTTATCTAAAGAAATAGAATAGCTACAGAGGGCCTACCATGAGTTTTCACTGTTCTTTACTACTGTAGTTACGTTGCCAATTCGTATGGCAGAAATAGTTCTCAACGTAACCACTAGGAGCGCTGTACGAAATTCAATAGAAAAGTGGTGACGTAACTACAGTAGTAAAGTAAGGTGAAAAATCATTAGGCCTACCATGAGTTTTCACCGTACTTTACTACTGTAGTTACGTGTCCAATTTTGTATTGAATCTCGTACAGCGCTCCTAGTGGTTACGTTGAGAACTAATTTCTGCCATACGAATTGGCGACGTAATATAGTAGTCCAGTACCTACAGTGAAAACTCATGGTATTGAGTGGCTTTGCCCGAAGACTGCCCGAGTTACGGCAGTCGGGTTTCATTGTTTGACGTTGGGCATCTGTACTGTATAGTATTATATAATCTGTGACTAAACAAAACCAACATTAGCAGGCCGCACGACATTATACGTAACTCGACCTGCGCGCGGCCGCATTATGTTGGTTTTGTATAACTTGATGTGTCGCCGTGTACACTGTTTTGTGAGAAATAAATAAAAATCATTTGGATAGCATAGAAAATGTTGTTAGGGTATCATAGGGTTCCGTATTCAAAGGGTGCCAACAGGAAAACGGTAACGGTGGACGGCGTATGCTTAGTAATAGGGATTACTAAGCATACGCCGTCCACCTTTACCGTTGGCGCTGTCCATACAAACGTAGTCTGGTGATATTTTCATCATCATCAGCCTATCATCGTCCACTGCTGAACATAGGCCTCTCCCAGGGCGCGCCACAAAACTCTGTCCTCGGCCTTCCTCATCCAGTCGCTCCCCGCTACTTTTTTTAGGTCGTCTGTCCAGCGGGCAGCAGGGCGTCCCACGCTACGCCTACCAGTTCGCGGTCTCCACTCTAGAACTCTGACACCCCATCGGTTGTCAGTTCTTCGGCAGATATGACCAGCCCATTGCCACTTCAGCTTGCTAATTTTCTGAGCTATGTCAACCACTTTAGTTCTGTGACGAATCACTTCATTTCTGATGTGACCCCTCAGACAAACACCGAGCTTTTCAATACTATGCAATTAAAGACAATGAAATTTTTCAGAAACAATCTAGAAACTAATCTCTATGTTTGTATGAAGTCAGATTTTCGTTAAAATGTATAGTTTTAAAGTTACATTTCCATACAAATCTTAATTAATCCTAGCATTCAAACTGTACTTATATTTTATCGAAAATCTGACTTCATACAAACATATAGATTAGTTTCTAGATTGTTTCTGAAAAATTTCATTGTCTTTAATTTGATAGTATTGAAAATATTACCAGACTACGTTTCCGCAGCGCGCATTTCCGCTCTCGGAATTAACTTCTCTTAAGGGCTGTATCTTTTGAACTGTAATTCAAATTATTGGTAACCGGCTGAAATTTTCACTGAAGGTGTGATTGCTCTATGGTAGGCCTATGTCCAGCAGTGGACGTCCATCGGCTGAGATAATTTGTGATTGTGGCGAATTTGGTAATTAATAAAAAAAAGTTAAGGGTCCCAACACTCCATACAAGAAATTCACGCTTGTGTGATACTGCCCTAATAGTTATGAAATCGACAAAACGCGAAGGATATGCGTCAGGGACCACGAATATTTTAGTAAGAAAATTCATAGCTGTAGCCAAGATTTGACCAACCCGTAAATGATTATGGTCATGAGTTAAGATATGTTTTGTTCAAATACGTTATAGGTACTTCGCTCAAAAGGGATAAAATCAGAGACTTATTGACAATCGATAAAGAAACTTATCAGCACTCTGTTAGGGTGTTTAATGGCAAGACAAATAAACAGACCATTTCTACATAATATTGTTATATTTTATTTATCATAGAGATATATCGGGGAGCCAATCACGCCAAGTAGCTGTAGGTGTCCTTTTCACCCTCGGTGCGTTCAAGATATTCTTTCTCGATCAGTATGTCGATGCATTTCTGTTAAAGAAAAATATAATCATTTTATTTAAGTAGTCACCACTTACATTATTTTACATTTAGTTTACTTAAAACTTAAGGTTATTCTAAGTGGAAGTGTTCTAGGTTAGCAAATTATAGCAAATATTTAATGTCAGTCAGTGTCTATTTGTGTAGACTATTAATAAACCTGGACTCAATATGCTACCTTGTGGTACACCCTTAGAGTCTGATAAGATGAGGGCACTATTTAAGTTTATAATTGTTAAATGTGCATTATACTGATAGGTAACAGCATAATATTAACCATGAGTTGAGAGCAGAGTTGTTTGTTGTAGTAGATTTAATAATATTTTATGATAAAGGTAATCGAAAGCTTTTGTCAGAATCGTTTTCTGTTGCTTCCATCGTCAGATCAAAATAAAATGAATGGATAGGCCTTACGCGAACATTTCAAACCAGAAAAATGAGGCAAAACAAATGAAAGGTTTACTTCAAATTTGTATGCAAGTGCCCTAGATTTGACAGATAATGGCGCTAGTTTGTATGGACCAAGTGCACCAGTAGTTTGCTTCAACTTACCGCGCTTTAGGTCTATCCATTAATTTTATTTTGATCTAAGCTTCCATCAGTCATCTTAGTACTTGTTCAAAATGCGGGTATAGGTACAATAGGGAAAATACCACGAAACTTGAAAGTCTAACTATACAGCGTGTAACAAAACATCCTAGTAAGAGTAATACTTCAGCGCGTGTTTCTTCTTTGATTAATTCATTGCGGGTTCCGCTACAGATTAGAGTCATCCCCCGGGCTCGCTGGACTTCATTGTTTAGTGTTGTGAATGATCGCCGCTGTTGATCCTGGTTTACAGGAGTTACAGTGGTGGGAATGTGTGTTGGGCCTATGCCCGTTAAAAAAAAGAGGGTGTTTCACAGTTCACACAATCAAACTGAACAACTTCCACTGTGAGGCGAAAAAAAAAACAACTGTCCCATAAATTTGAGTCGAGTAGTTGCTGCAGTTTTGTATGAAACAGCAGTTTCTTTTTCGCGAAGTAGGTTCCTTAGTGAAAGTTGTTCATTTTGATGGTCTGAAGCATCCCCTTAAGTATTACTAGGGTATTTTGTTACACGCTGTAGAGGTCAATATCGGGAAGTGGATTAGTCGGGTTGGTGTAAATTACCTTTATGACGGGCACGCGGGGCTTGAACCGTGAGGACAGTTGGTTGAGCACTTCCAGGACCAGGTGTTGATGCTTTAGTGTCTTCCGGGTCTTCATTATCCTCACTATAGCGGCCTGTAATACAAGTGATAATAATATTAGGCCTATGCTCACGACTATATTCCCCGACACGGTAGTCAGAGATATTCTGAAACCTCAGAACATCCACGTTTCACCAGTAGTACCGAAACTCTGTCCAGTGTGACGGGGGGTGAGCCCGTCGCCACTTATAGTGGACAGTGGGTACAATACATGCCTCGAAATTGAAGCATGCAGGTTTTCCTTCACCGAAATGCCAGTGGTGTTACAAATCGTACATAAATTCTGAAAAACTCATTGGTAGGTACGAGTCGGCTTGGACGGGGATCGAACCACCGCCTCCTACACGGCAGGCAAGGTTACTCGCCACTGGACCACCGCGGCTCCAAAATTCAACGTCAAGACAAAAACAGAAGGTACGCCAGTTTATAATCACCGGAGCCGATTTTGATGCCTTTTTGTGAGTAATGAGGAAAGGTCTCCCAGCAAATATGCCACACTCCCTTCCCTATTGGTTCATTGGACACTTCTGCCAAGTCTCTTTTTAGGCGTACCTACGCACATTTATCAGAGGCCAACGAGCCGAAGGAGGCGAAAGAATCTAATTTTAGAATTGGTTGTATGACATTATATGGCACACTTATCCGTGTCGAATCGTTAGAAGAATTAAAAGGAAATTCGTTTCGTTTGCCTCCTTCGCCACGGAGAGATATGCGGTCACCCTTGATCAGTATCAAGATATTTTTTTATAACATTGTGAACATTATAAACCCTCCCCTGAACTTTTAGATGTAGTTGCACATTTTTTCAAAGAAATGTTTGATGCACAATCCTGTATCACCCTGACAATGGTAACAATTCAAAATTACTGCATTACTGCATTAATGGTAACTTTTTAAAGAAAACACGTATCTATTTTCATACTTATATCGCATCTTTGAAACAACACACTATAAAAAATGTATGTCACTAACTGTCAATTTCAAAAGTTGGCCCATTCAATCAAGTCTCATACATCTGCGTGACTACAGGTGAAATTGATATCATTAGCATCCTTTTTAACTAAGAGTCTACCCATCAAAATGAACAACTGTTACTATAGGAGCAAACCAATCGGACCAAAAAAAAATCTGCTGTCCCATACTAAACTGCACCCGCCGCCGCTGCCTATACGACTCAAAATGTATGGGACAGCAGATTTTTTTTTTTGCTCCGATTGGTTTGCTCCCATAGTAAAAAATTTTCAGTTTGATGGGTAGACTCTTAGTTTAAAAGGATGCTAATGATATCAATTTCACCCTGTTTATGGGATCGTGACGGATCTAGGATCTAGTTAGGAATCAAGTATGTTACCTGTATGAGCATCTTGCGGTCCTCCTCGATGTGTTTGTGCGTGGCCTCCTGTTCCACCTTCAGCTCCGTCTTCAGCGGTATGTTTATATTCACGCGCAGCTTTTTACTGGAGAATAACAAAACACAGTTAATTACTTTTTCAAATCAAACTATATAAGGTCTCACAAAATTACGTTACGGACTGTTGGTCCTACCGCTTAGTCCCCCTAGTAGGACCAACATGCGCAGTCCAATTTTCAGCAAGTCGGATATTTTGCCGCTTACTTGTCCAAAGCAAGAAATAGAAATCATTTCAAAGAACGTGTAGACGGAGTCTTGTGGTCAGACTATACACCATATACACCAAAATAAGCTGGCCACGCGTAGTTCGAGTAACGTATAACGTCGCGCGGCCAGAATATGTTGGTTTTGTATAGCTTGATGTGTCGCCGTGTATACAGGGTCCTTCTTAATATGCTGACACTTTTTTAAGGGGATGTTCAGACCATCAAACTGAACAACTTTCTCTATGGGACCAACATCGAAATCGCGA
This sequence comes from Agonopterix heracliana, assembly GCA_963693445.1. Classification (NCBI taxonomy): domain Eukaryota; kingdom Metazoa; phylum Arthropoda; class Insecta; order Lepidoptera; family Depressariidae; genus Agonopterix; species Agonopterix heracliana. The sequence goes on from OY856334.1 coordinate 4,906,167, forward strand.
AAAAAAAATCTGCTGTCCCATACATTTGGCTCGAGAAGGTTTGCACTTTTGTATGGAGGAGCTAATTTTTTTTTCGCGAATTCGATGTTGGTCCCATAGAGAAAGTTGTTCAGTTTGACGGTCTGATCATCCTCTTAAAAAAGTGTCAGCATATTAAGTTGGACCCTATATACATAGTCTAAGGAATAATCAAAGATGTTTACTTCTTGTACTGGGTGTAGAGCTCGATGATGGAGGACTCTGACAGCTCCGACTCGTCCTCATGACACACCAGCAGCTTCGCCTTCAACAGACTACAAACTGAGGCGCTTACTTCTTGTACTGAGTGTAGAGCTCGATGATGGAGGACTCTGACAGCTCCGACTCGTCCTCGTGACACACCAGCAGCTTCGCCTTCAACAGACTACAAACTGAGGCGCTTACTTCTTGTACTGAGTGTAGAGCTCGATGATGGAGGACTCTGACAGCTCCGACTCGTCCTCATGACACACCAGCAGCTTCGCCTTCAACAGGATTTGCAGCACCTGACGACAAACAAACACTTTATTAAATCTAAACTATTATAAAACTGTAACTGAAGTGTGTCTGTACATTGAAGATATTTACAAAAAAAAGATTACGGTATGGTTTTTAGGTATCCCTGACTCGAAATCAACCTTTTTTAGAAATTTTGTCCGTCTGTTTGTTTGTGTGTTTGTTTGTTTGTTGGTTTGTTTGTTCGCGCATCACGCAAAACCGGTACTGGTACTGAACCGATTTTGATGAAACTTTTTTTGTTTGATAGCTTATGATCTGACTTAAAATCTGGTATATAATTACGAAGTCGCGGGAAAACACTAGTTCTTTATAATATCAAAGATGTACCTATGCTTCCAAGGTATAGGTACTCGTATGTCTACCAGAATCTCATAGCACAAAAAAAGTTCACATGATAGTGTCAAACTGTCATCTGTCTAGACAAATTAGGCCCTTTACAAACTGCGACTTTGAGTCACGTTCCAGGAATTGACCCGAGCACACGTCTCGCGTGGTTTTCGCGCGTCGCGTTTTTGCCTGCCACGAGGCTCCGCAATCCTCAATCTCTTCTTGTTCTTGAACAAAAACAATCCCTGAGATTGGGATAGATACTCCCATAAATTACACTTGACACTGGCGGAAATGCGGTGCTACGCACAAGCAAAAAGCCATTAATTATAAATAAAAAAAATACTGTGACTTTTTGCAGCGATATAACCGCGCGTTTATCAATCGCATGACTGCATCGCGACACTAGCAATTAACGGGTGCAATTCACCCCCTCATATCCCCACGATTATTCCCTCATCTCGTTAGAGAACTCATTGGTACACGAGAGTGTAGATGGCGTATTGCTGAGAGGTAATGGATGTACTCTCTTATTAGAGGTTCTGGTTTCAAAACCGCACTCACGACAAACCATGCGTTCTATCTTAACGTAACCGACTGCTCTCAAACTGTGAAGGAGAACATCGTGAGGAAACCTGCATACGCTGAAGAAGAAATTGTGATGTGTATGTGAAGTTTACCAATCCGCATTGTGCACGAGGGGTGGACTTAAGCCATTGACTTCTACTGGACGAAGGGTCCGCGCTCAAAAGTGTCCGAACCAAAAGAGACTTAAAACGTATAAAGAGACTTAATAGTCCAATCATTTTAGAGCTTCCTTGTATGGACACCCTAACAATAATTCATCTATCGCTGAAACTTTGCAGTGTGATAAAGTAAAGTATACATATTACGGTTGACAAATAATCTAGGACCGGAAAAAATTAAACCTAGATTATTTGTCAACCGTAATCTGTATACTTAACTTTATAACACTGCATAGTTTCAGCGATAGATGAATTTTTGTTAGGGTCAAACCAGTGGTGGGACAGTGGCCTTATCTGTCAAATTTACGTAGAAAACGACGCCATCTTTTACATTTTCCGGACATAAAACTGACAACCAGGTTCTTCTTCAACACAGTAGATGTCGTTAAAGTGCAAGTATGGGTATTCTACTTTTTTGGGGTAAATTTTCTCTAGTAGGGGGGTACATTAATATGTTGTTATTTATTGTATATTTGTCAGTTGTTATAGTAATAAACATGAGTAGAGATTAATATTAAAATAAACAAAAACACAAATTATTTGAAATTAAAAAGGACCGTCCCTTAAACGCTATGACAGTATATTTATGAAATTACACAATAATATATTCAGCGCAACTGTTGTTATTGAAATAAAAGTATTTGCACACTTTCAAATATTTTTTATAAAGCATCTAAGGGTAATTTATACAACAGCATAGTAAATTTGGTCCTAGCTACTGGCAACTCTCATTGTATCAAGATGGCGGAGCTGCGTGTTGCGTGTGGAATGATTGTGATTCTTCAAAGAATGAGTTCTGTATCTGCTTCTCGTTTCGAAATGTGACTTTAAAGGATACCTGTTGTACTTTAAAGAGACATTTCAAAACCGAGGCAGTACCTATATCCATTGAAATAAAGTAATAATAGGCATACATACCTACCTATACCTACGTATATGTATTAGTAATCAGTCAACCGTCCATTGGTTAACTACCAACCAATCAACTGAAGGGGTAATTTGTGATAAGGATAGATGATTTCAATTTGGGTCACCAGAAACCGCGCGAGTAGGTTCTCTTTTCCTTTTGGTATAATTACTATACTCTTTGGGTCAAACCCTAAAATGATTGGACTATAATTACGCGAGTCTTTGTTTGAACGGTCGACGACGCGCACGCGAGCGCGCGCGGTGCACGCTTTGCCGCGATGGGGTAAAAACTACTACCCAAGCAAAATGAGAAAAATTTTAGCATTTTCAATGATTATATTACTATACACGTACTAGGTTTATGTAGGTTAATCTCGGACACTTTTTTCGAGAATTTTGTACTAGACCCAGCGTCCATAGTATTCTACGTCAGTGACTTAACTGCACTCTCGCCATGAGGGTAGGCCTGCGTCGAACTACGTAGGCAGACCTCAATTGGCAACACGGAATCGCATTTTTTGACGCTCCATCCCTTTCCGTCGCTCAGGGACGTCATTTGATAGAGCGAGAAAGGTCTCAGCACTGCCGATGCTGTCACGTGCTATCGCATTCCCACTATCTTTCTCGCTCTCGCAAATGATGTTCCTGAGCGACATATGCACAAATGTGGTTCTGTGCTGCCAGATGAGGTTCAATCCTAATGATGATGTGTTAAAAATAACCCTCCTCTCTGCTTCGCCGTAGTCGGGTAAAAATAAAAAGTACCTGTATGAGGAAGTCTCCCTTGATGCCGGTGTGTTGCTCCAGCTGGCGCACACTCCACGCCGTGTTCTCGTTGTACTGCAGCAGTACCGCCATTTGGAACGTGCTCGCTTGCAGAGTGTACCTGCAAACGTTATCTATACTTATAAAAGAGTTCCTGGAGTCACGTTGCAGGAATTGACCCGAGCACACGTCTCGCGTGGTTTTCGCGCGTCGCGTTTTTATCTGCCACGAGGCTCCGCAATCCTCAATCTCTTCTTGTTCTTGAACAAAAACAATCCCTGAGATTGGGATAGATACTCCCATAAATTACACTTGACACTGGCGGAAATGCGGTGCTACGCACAAGCAAAAAGCCATTAATTATAAATAAAAAAAATAAAAAGAGTTCCGTGACTGACTGAAATGGAATATATATTCTACAGAGGATTTAGAGGTGCACTGTGACAACTCGTGTTTCAAAGTTCATACTGAACAACAGCAGGAGCAAGGCTCTTGCCATCGTCGGAGCCCTCACTGGGCACTACGCCACAGGCACGATGATGCACAAAATGAAACTCACCCTAGAGCCCAGCTGCCGAGCATGCGGAGAGGATGAAGAGACCATGGAACATATTCTTTGTGACTGTGATGTCTTAGCGACAAAACGCATGTGCCTCCTCAGAGACGGATACCCAAAACCAGGAGATCTTAGGTTTCTTTCCCTCAATGGTATTGCCTCCTTCATTGACCATGTATTTGAAGGGCGAGGAAAGCAAAAAGTATTGGGGCTAACAAAAAAGATCCCACTGGGTCGAAGTGTTGCTGGCCTGCCAGCCCTCACAAAAAGATAAGATAAGGGTTGCACTAAGAAAGGATTTTTCAAATATCGATATAGGGGTGATCCGCTCGGACGAAGTTGCAGGTCAAAAGCTCGTATTATTAAAGTGGTGTCTAAGAATTACAAAGCTCACAGATATCTTTGATTATTTCTTTCACTGACTACATTTACCACCGTTTCACAAGTAAGTAAAATGGAGAAGAAACAGCAAGAAAACAGAGTGTTAGGGTAAACATTTGCATTACTTTAAGGGGTGATTGTACCCATTATACTGAACAACTTTCCCCTAAAGGAAATTCGCAAATTTTTGGACTTTCGACTCTTCATACAAACGTTCGATCAGCTGATTGCATTTAGTATGGATCCATACTAAATACGTCTGTACATAGTCTGTCTATAAAGTCGTGACCAAAAATGAGGGCGCTGCCTCCACGCAAGAACGTCAAAATCAAGCATAACCTGGCAACACCACCATACTAAAATGATTAGTTCCTTAAACATTCATGTCACGACTTTATAGACAGACTATACGTTACGTTATAAGACTTATAAGCTACGTTATAAGCGCTATTTATTAGTGATGAGAAACCGTCTGTATTACTCCGCTGTAGATACCAGGGACCACCACTAATGGTATATTATTGTTTTCGCCCTCACACTTACCGGTTCTTAAAGCAGTTGGTGACGAGCTCTCCCTTACTCATGTTGTAGAGCCAGTTGAGCTTGCGCCCCGAGTGCTGGGACGAGTAGAACGTTGTGAATCGATGGACTGATCGCTCCAACTGTAGAATGCAATGGACAATTTAGAAAGGTACATAAAACTTGGCGATAACAACTAAGGAATAAAAAGTGATGAAGTACTTTACTGAAGAAGCGAACGAGAAAACGGTAACGTAGTTAGGAAGCTTTTAACCCGTCAGATGTCCAGTAGTCTACGTTAGTCTACTGCGCGTTTGTACCGGTAATGTCCAGTAGCCTACGTCAGTCTACAGACTCGTCGGTTGGCTATTGGCCCTTTTTCTACTGTGTTAGATGTTATTGGCCGACTTGTAAATATTTTATTAGCCAATCAGAGTTATTGCTGTACACAAATAAATTTATTGAACCAATCAAAATTGACAATATTGAAACATATTGTATCAAATGCAAAATTTATTCAGCTTTCTAACGATATATGACACATCGCATATAATTATTTCTAGATTAGGTATAATGTCTATTTCCCGCGAGAAATCTGAGATTTCTTGTTTGTATGGGACATCTGACGGGTTAAAACGATGTTTTTAATTGTATTATTGATAATGAATTAAAGTTGTTAGGAAAAGAACGGATCGTATCAGAAACGCTACACTGCGCTCCAAAACACGAATAGCTGATGTAGGGGAAAAACCGCCAGATTAAAGTGGTATTGGGCCGGCCATGTCTGTCGAATGCACCAGGAAAGGTGGGCAAGAATTGTCACGCCCTGGATCCCAGAAAACGGTCGTCGGCGTCCGGGTCGTCCTAGGAAGAGGTGGCGGGACGATCTTGATGCTTTCCATGACGCGTGGCCAGAGCATGCCCAGGACAGAGATGGTTGGAGGATTAAAGGGGAGGCCTTTGCCCAGCAGTGATATGAAATAGGCTAATAAAAAAAAAAGGGGAAAGAAACATATTGACGTCTTTTGTAGGTGGACCAGAATCTGATGGCAAAAAGGCGAATAACATTTTAGAGTAAGCAACACTGCGGTATTGCGGGTCGCGGGTTCGAATCCCGTAAGGGACAAATATTTGTATGACGAATATGAATATTTGTACCCGAGTCATGGATGTTTGTATCTATATAAATGTATTCTATATCGTTGTCTAGTTATCATAATACAAGTCCAGGCTAGATTCTGGAACTTTAAATGTGACTAGATAATTTGTGTGACATTGTCCAAGATATTTATTATTTTATTTATTTATTTATTTATTGGATTAGGTCCAGCACAGCACAGCGAATTTTTGCAAAGCTTCTGCGTCAATGAGGAGTTTAGTTTTCTGATAGCTACTCAAACGTAGTTCATCATACCGGCGATAGATGGCGTTGGTCTACTCGCAGAATGTTCAATACGAAAAACGTTCAAAACGCAAAATGTGTGTTTTTCTTCAATTTACGAAATCATAATGTTCAATAAGTAGAATGTTCAGTACGTAGAATGTTCAAAACTCAAAACGTTCCAGACGCAAAACGAAAGCACACACAAACAAGCTAAAGATAAAACGTGATACGGTGACAGGCGGTGTCAAAATGACAGGCGTTGACCAGAGAGGGGTCCGAAGACGAAAAATTTAGGCTAAAAAGTAAACAAAAATGCATGTCACTGAGTCAGACGCATCCGTTGACGATATATGCGCTCATAATTAGCTGCTTACTTAAAAACACAAATTATTACTATTTTATTTGTATTTCCTTATCTGCAAGGTCGCTCACCCGTCTCGTCAACGCCATCTATCGAGCCATTAGGAACAACTTTTTATTTTTTAATGGCTTTCTGAAAATCCTTCATTCCGTCGCGATGCCGCATCGATATAACCTTACCTCAGTGGGCAGCTGGAAGGATGATGACTGCTGGAAGGGCCAGGACCCTGAGGACAACACCTGGATGCTGAAGTCGATGTGAAGGGGCAGCTCAGAGCTGTGCGCCATGTGCTTGCGGAAGTTTTCGTTCAGGTCTTTGGATACACCTATGTCCTGAAAAATTATAATTCTTCTTCTTATCGAGTGGGCTGCAAAGCCCTGGTGTCAGAGTTTATTCAAACCGCCTTACGGCCTCTGACGTGGTTTTTATGTAACGACTACTACCACCAGTGATAGTAGGTGGGGTCAACAGCTTAACGTGCCATCCGAAGTACGGAATCATCTTTCTTTTCAGATAATCAGGTGACTCAGCCTGCAATGTCCTAACCAACTGGGGAAAAACGCACAAAGTGACATTTCACTAGGTGCCCCCCGTGGGAATCGAACCCACGACCTCCGTGTCAAGAGCCCAATGCTCTAACCATTAGACCACGGAGACAGATCTTGTTATTTTATTGGAAGAGCGTCCATGACGCGTTGCGGAGAGATATGTACACTTAAGAGAATTTTATTCCGAGAGCGAAAATGCGCGCTGCATACAAACGTACTATGGTGATATTTTTAATACGAACCAATTAAAGTCAATAAAATTTTGCAGAAACAATCTAGAAACAAATCTATATGCTTCTATGGAGTCAGATTTTCGTTAAAATATACAGTCTCAATATTAGGATTAATTTAAGATTTGTATGGAAATCTTTGAGGCACTGTAACTTGAAAACTATAAGTACATTTTATCGAAAATCTGACTCCATACAAGCATAGAAATTTTTTTCTAGATTGTTTCTGCAAAATTTCATTGACTTTTATTGGTTAGTATTGAAAATATCACCATAGTACATTTGTATGGAACGCGCTCCTATTAACATAACACGGAATATTTTTGTTATTGTTTAATAATGTAAATAATGTCAATTGTAAGAAGTATTTAGAATGATAGGAAATTTTATTTACTTCACGTAGATATATAATTTATTGCCATAATTTCATAGCATAACATCGAAAAATATTTTTTTCTAAAAGGTGGTAAAAAAAATTTTCATTGTATAAAACACAGCGACACGCGAGCGTTTTTTGTTTGGCAGAGCCTCGACACGGGACGGGTTAAAGTACACTTCTGATCCCAGCGGCCGATGCGACTGACGCGTGGTTCTGTCATTATAATTATGAGCTCGCGGCCGACGGCCGATGGTTACTGTGAAAACATGACAGAACTACGCGTCAGTCGCATCGGCCGCTGAGATCGGAAGTGTACCATTAATACAGACAAACATACATACAAAACAAGACATACATTTTCTACCCACAAATCTCACGCTCAAAAGACGTTTCAGAATCTATTTATATTTCAGAGTTATCTAGCACTGGATAAATATAACATTGATGTAGTGTCGGGAAATTTATAATCTGGTAGTTAATGATAAATGGTTATTTACCTGGAACATCCGCTGTAGTTTGCTCGTATATTCGAACCCGCAGGCCTGTTTCAGTTTGGAGATCATGGAAGCCTGTAAACAGAGACGATTGTTATATACTTCATAGTCTATAGGTACTTAACATTTATTTATCACTATAATTATTTAAATATCGCTCACTCTGTCCTAAAATTGTAATTATTGCCTGATAACTCGTAAAGGATTCCAGAGATTCTGGCTTGCCGCATGCGGGGTCCATTGTATCATGTGTACTGATTTATTATTTTTGTTAAAAGTTAGTAAGTTATAGCCTGTAGAATCCCGCTGCAGAGCAAAGGCCTCCTCTCACGAATAAGGGTGAGAGGGAGCGGGCCATACTCCACCACGCCAGCCCAGTGCGTGTTGGTGGAGGCAAGTTAGTGGTCACCTTGCTGTCAGAGTATTTTCAAGCCGCCAATAGGCCTCTGACCTGGCTTAACGAATAGTTACAACGCCATCTGACGGAACTATCCGAGACCAACTGCTAAACGTGCCTTCCGAAGCACGGAAACGCTCGAGATGAAATACCACTAAACGGTCACCCATCCAAAGACTGACCGGACCTGACGTTGCTTAACTTCGGTGATCGTTTCCAATACCGAAGCTCCACTACGCGCGCTTCTTTTTTTAAATAAAGATATTTGTATTTGTTAGAGCCATATCACAAAATCTATTTTTAGAGTAGGCGTTTCCCGATCGATATCGTTGCGATGTCCCGTGACAGTGCCACAATTCCGCAGCAACATCGCTGCTAATGTCACTGCAACATCGCCGCGTTATCTCTGAGATCATCAGATCAATCAGTGTTGCGAAGGATTCGCCGCTAAAAACGCTTTTCAAAGTGGTTAAAAATCGCGGGGATGCAACTGCGACGTCGCGTCGATGTAGTTGCGATATTGCCAATGCTCAAAAATCACATGTGTTCTGGTCTCTAGTCGCAGTCGCGGAAGCATACGCTTATTGGAATTAAATTAAAAAAATAAAATAGAGCACATTATTAATAAGTATCTCAAATTCATCATGTTTGTTACCCCTGAAAGGGAAGAGAAAAAATCAAAAGTTGCGTACCTCTGCATCATCGCTGGCAGACATGTGTTGCACCAGTCGCTTGGCGAGCATTTTGGAGTAGAACTTCTGGAACACGTCCTTGTCTTCTATGTACTTAAATACCACCATCTGAAACGATATTACTTATTTGAGTACTGGCTATGTGCGAAGTGGATTATCGAAATTGTCGTTTCGCACGCAAAGCACGCTGTGAGAGAAATTTGCCTTTTCTCCCTCAAATTGACATGAATTATAAAAATAATCAAATCCGAAAGCAGCTCATTCTCTCAAGAGCAAATTTAAGAGCTTTGGAGGTACACTATTTGGTCCACGAGCGTGAGTTTGGGCAGACGTGATCTTCACCATCTCTCCGTCTTAAAGGTGTTATTACACTTAGCTAAATTTAAATACTAACAAGAGGGACAGAGCTATAGGTTAGAACGTGAAGTTGTAAATACCTCCCGTTCTAACCTACAGCTCTGTCCCTCTTGTTAGAATCTAAATTTAGCCAAGAGTAATAGCACCTTAAAGCAGGAATTACACGGATCGATTTTCTTCGTGCGGAAAAGTGCGATTTGAAGTACATTGCAAACTAGTGTTTACCCGCGACTTTGTCCGCACAAATTATATACCAGATTTTAAGGCAGATCGACAAACGCACGCTCACGGTCAGCTATCAAACAAAAAAGTTTCATCTAAATCGGTTCAGTAGTTTTTGCGTGATGCGCGTAAAAACAAACAAACAAAGTCACAAACAAACAGATAAACAGACAGACAAAATTTCTAAAAAAAGGTTGATTTCGAGTCAGGGATAGGTACCTAAAAACCATATCGTATTTTTTTTTGTAAATATCTGCAATGTACTACTTCAGTATGTAATACTTCAGTTACAGTTTTATAATAGTTTAGACTAACTAGTCGATGTACTTCAAATCACACTTAGGGCCTGTTTTACCACTTCTGAGTAAGTCTTGCTAGCTTATCCGACGGATAGTTTGACGTATTTTGTATGAAAATATGTCAAAATATCTGTCGGATAAGCTAACAAGCACTGACTCATAAGTGGTGAAACAGACCCTAAGCCGCATAAATCCCGCATAAGTCGTAATCACAACGGCCAAATTCGGTATGTCAAGTTTTTTTTTGGAGGGCTGAATTGAAAACCATTTCGAGATAATTGTCTCAATAATCATATTTTCTATGTCAGAGATTTTAAAATGAAAGGATTACAGATATTTTTAATAAAATAACGTCGCTTTTCGGTCCGTGCAGTGACGTCACTGGCATACCTCTGAACTCCTTGGTAAACATAAAATCAACTTAAAATAACCGGCCATTAAGAAAAAAAAATACTTTCACAATGTCAGAATTTGACATTTGATGTTGCCGTATCTTTTTCCAGCATAGAGTTAGAAAGAGGAGGCAGGTTTTAATTTTTTTAAATATAGCAGTAGGTAGTGTTACTCCATGGAGTTCGAATTATTTTTTCTCCACCATTTTTGCACTTATAGATTACAGATCAAAATAATTTAAAAATTAAATGTATATCGATAAACTCGATGAATCATAATAAAAATGAAATAGGTGTCTTAAAATTATGTCTTCTATCCGTAAAAAATATAAAATGAAGACAAAAAAAAACTTTACATACCGAATTCCTGAATGGAGTATAGTTGATGTACTTCAAATCGCACTAAGCCGCGTAAATCCCGCATAAGTCGTAATCACAACGGCCAAATAACGGTAAAAGCTCACCACTTGGTTCAGCGTGTCTTCGAGCTCGGCCTCCTCCGGGTTCTTGCTGGACTTCTTCAGAAGCAGGTCACAATACTTGGCGAGAAGCTCCGGACTCTTAGACGACGAGTTAGCTGCCTTTGTGACTGCATTGCCTGTAAAACAATGAGGGTTAAAGTATTAGAATAAGACTTATCAGTTCATATCACGACCATTTTCCCCCAGGCGGTTATCAAAGTCACAGATTACATCACTACATAGTATAAAACAAAGTCGCTTTCTCTGTCCCTATGTCCCTTTGTATGCTTTAATCTTTGAAACTACGCCACGGATTTTGATGCGGTTTTTTTTAATAGATAGAGTGATTCAAGAGGAAGGTTTATATGTACATTGCACCCGTGCGAAGCCGGAGCGGGTCGCTAGTAATACTATACAGTACAGATGCCCAACGCCAAACAATGGAACGCGACTGCCGTAACGCGGGCAGTCTTCGGGCAAAGTAAATTGCTTGATTTTCAGAGGCTCATGAGATTTTTTTGTAGTCAGATCATGTATTTTTAGTAACAATTTACACTTTTACGTAAACATTAATTACGATTCGATACCATAACGCCATATATTGCCATTTTTTAAACAAAAATGTCATTTGTATGGGTTGGGACACCATGTCAAAGTTTACCACCTAGTGAAGGAAACCCAACGATTTAAGCAGATTCTTCGTGTTTCCATACCAAAACCGCAAACGACGAGTACCCAAACGGATTTAACAACTGAATTCTTACTTGTGATTTCGTTGCTAGTCCCATAGCGAATAGTTTGATGGTCTGATCATCCCTATTGAGGCCCCTGTATTTTGCTCTTTGCAGGATTTAAACCCACCGCCCTCTGCTCAGCAGACAGGTTCACCACCAAATGAGCTATTGGGACGTTAATTAATAAAATAAAAGACTTACTATTAATGAACCGGCCGCAAGCCTTGTCGAGTGCGGCGACGAACCCAGAATCGTTGTTGAAAGCTACCAGGACGAGAGCGTTGTATTTCTTGTGGACCTCTAGGATCGTCGACACGTAGACCTTGGGGTCCTGTTGGATAGGGCTCAATTTAGTTTGTACTATCGTTGGTCATCTTTAGGGTAGGGAGAGATTGAGAAATTTATCAGACACTGACAATAGTGTCGGAATTTTATTTGGATTTGGGATGCGGGCGCTAATTTATTTAATTTAAAACAGCACAACACGACTACATCTTATTTATAAGTAAGATACTGCAGGGCAAAAACACAGAATACTTATGCTTCCAGAAAAACAGCTTCATACGAATTCGACCGACCGGCCGAATGTCAATTAATTGACATTGTAAATTTCAATTGTGGATCTGAAAATGTTAGGACACTGTTGTGGTGTGGCGACCGCGTACTGGAAAGCGCAGCGTGGGTAGGTCTCAAGGTGGACCGACGACCTGGTGAAGGCAGCGGGAACCAATTGGATGAGGGCAGCGCAGGACCGGTCGTTGTAGCGATGCTTGGTGGAGGCCTATGCCCAGCAGTGGACGTCTACAGGCTGATATGATGAAGCTACAAGGTGTTGCTCTAGCAGGCTGTACTTGCGACCTAGGTCTGCCTGACCACAGTCTGCCTGTACTAGTCGCCTCGACAGATATATATAAGCTACAACTCACAGTGTGTGCACACTCGCCGCACTTGTCGATGGCCTGCAGCCCCATCACGTGAATGTGTTGCTCTAACAGGCGCCGCAGCTCGCAGAGACCGTCCGGTATGCGCGCCACAAGGCTGTACATACGACCCAGGTCCGCGTTCTTGTCACCGTCCAGCAGTTTCTGTAATAAAGATGTTTCATTACTGTAACAGATTATTCCTCTTTATGATCTTGATAAAAATAATCTGCCTGTAGCCGTGTCGCGAATAAAAGCGACCCGAGTCAAAACGTCAGCTGTAGCTGGACTTTCTCACCTGTTAATAACCACGTCGTGATAGAAACTAAGTGGGCAAAATGTACATTACATAAAGATCCGCTATGTTGGCGGATGATCCTGTTTAGACAAAGTTTATTGCGTCCAAGGATAATCTTCATGAAAAATGACAAAGAATTTATTAAAATACCCGGTAAACAACATGGCAAAAACTTTGAATGCAAAGAAAATAATTTATAGGCAAAATCGTTCCATTATCGTCTCATGCAAGTCTACTTAGACGATTCGCTTCTCTTTTGAGAGCTGATGGTTGCTGTAACTAACCTGGAACTCTGCGTGGAATATCTCCAGGTGTTTCTCGATCAGCACTCGGTCGCAGGTCTTGGCGAGTCGCTCCATTGTCGTCTCATGCAGGTACACTTGCACTCGTCGCTTCTCTTCTTGTAGTCTCTTCTCGGCCTGCCATACATAAATAAGACTTAACATGTGTACTTAGATTTAAAAAAAGTAACTAAAAGTACCACCCGTTTGAATCGATACAAACCCCTGTTAGAGTAGAAACAATAAAATTACTTCAAACTTAGCTCTGGAAAATTGGATATCATTGAGGCACAAAATTAGCCAAGTGCGGAATAAGCGGATAGACTAAGAATTAGTAAACAAATAGTGCGAGTTAGAGAGGTGATAAATTGGTGTTATCTCAGTTACAGAGTCTCAGTAAAAGAGGTAAATTACACTCGCCGTCTCAATTATAGAGGTAACTAAGAGGTCAGAGGTAAATGGAAAGTATTCTTTAAAATACAGTCTCAGTAAAAGAGGTAAAATACACTCGCTGTCTCAATTATAGAGGTAACTAAGTATGACGATAAAATCGAAAGAAAAATTACTTCAAACTTAGCTCTGGAAGCTTAATTTGGCGCAGTCGGTAGGATAATAACAAACCTTGATCATGTATTCAGTGACAGGGTTATTCCTCAGGAAGTCGGTGCTCTCCTTCGTGTAGAACCGCTCCGTGTCCTCCAGGAAGACAGCCTCGAAGGTGTCCTTGTAGACGGCGAGGTTCTGTCCCCGGGCGCTCGGGTCCTCTTCGTTTAGGCCTAGGGCTACGTAGCAGTTGATCACCTGGGGATATTTATATGATATTACTAGTGTTTTCCCGCGACTTCGTCCGCACAAATTATATACCAGATTTTAAGTCAGATCATAAGCTATCAAACAAAAAGTTTCATCAAAATCGGTTCAGTAGTTTTTGCTTGATGTGCGAACAAACAAACAAACTCACAATTTTGTCAATAGATGGCGCTGGACGTCATTTAAATCGCGCTATCGACTGTTATTTGACTTTACATGAAGTAAACCGCTACTTTTTTGTTCCTCATGATTTTACGGTTTTATAATAGTTAAGATTAAACGCACTGACCCTTCTTTATTTTATTGTTAAAGCCTGACCAGTAAAATAAAATACGCCATCAATTGAAAATTCCGTGAAAGATAATTTCCTGCTTCGGATGACACGTTAAGCCGTTGGTCCCGGCTACTCTGGTGGTAGTAGCTGCTGTGGCGGTAGTATTAACTCTCACACCATAGCTTGCCCACACGATAAGAAGAATTGATAATGAACTCAATAGTAATTGAGATAAGAGTTGAAATAGCGTGCAAGAGATCCCTGTCCCTGTGACGTGTTCGCATATTTCTTGCAAGCAATTTTTAACTCTATTTCAATTACTACCGAGACATTTATCAATTCATCATCATTGTCAGCCTGTATCTACCCACTGCAGGGCATAAGCCTCCTCCATATTTTGCCATTCTTCTCGGTCCTGTGCCAGTCGCATCCAGGTCTTGCCTGTACTTTTCCAGATGTCGTCAACCCACCTGGCTGCCGGACGACCCACTTCTCTTTTACCTAATCTCGGCCACCACTCTGTTAAGGCTTTACTCCACCTGCCATCATTTCGTCTAGCTACGTGTCCTGCCCACCGCCACTTTAAGCGAGCTATTCGGTCCCCGACGTCCTGAACCTTAGTTCGACGTCGGATCTCGACGTTTGTGACGTGGTCAAGAAGGGTGATGCCTAGCATGGCGCGCTCCATGGCTCTCTGTGCTACTTTGATTTTGTGTACAGTTTTCTTAGTGAGCGTCCATGTTTCGGCACCATATGTCATGGTGGGCAAGACACATTGATTGATTTATCAATTGATTAACACTTTCGCTGCTACGTCGTAGGTCAGCGACAAATAGCTAAAGAACCCACGGCACGTGTCAGTTCTATTGCATTTCGGCTGTGCTTATGACTTACCACGCGAGTCAACCAAACTTTTCGCCTGTATGGGTGACCCACGAACGTTTTCACGTTACGACTGTGCGCACGACCTACGAGGGGGGTCAATTTTAGCACTGCACGAGGATGACGGTTTTGAGCTTTGCAGCGAAAGTGTTAAGGGTATATTATTCGGAGCGCGCTCCATACAAACGTACTATGGTGATATTTTCAATACTAACCAATTAAAGTCAATGAAATTTTGCAGAAATAATCTAGAAACAAATTTCTATGCTTGTCAGTCAGATTTTCGTTAAAATGTATAGTTTTCAAGTTACAGTGCCTCAAAGATTTTATATTTTAACGAAAATCGGACTCTATAGAAGCATAGAAATTTGTTTCTAGATTGTTTCTGCAAAATTTCATTGACTTTAATTTCTTAGTATTGAAAATATCACCATAGTACGTTTGTATGCAGCGCGCATTTTCGGTCTCGGAATAATATTCTCTTAATGAAGCCTGCTCGAACAGTTCTCCGCTAGGTGTGCGCTGACCCTTACCCCGGACACGAGCCTGGTGTTGATAGTCTCTCCGTTGCGCTCTCTCTCGATGAGCTTCAGCACGGCGTTGGTCACCTGCTTGTTCAAACATTTGAACAAGTTGTCGCGCCATGTCACCAGCGCTAGCTGGTATATCTCGTAAATGCCCTGCAAATAAATAATAAAGATAAAGATAAAGATAAATATTCTTTATTTGCACACCAAAAATACAAAAAAACAACAACAAATAGTACATTATTATACAAGAAAGCTAAGTTGGTCTTCTCGAGGCTGGATTGCAAGCTCGAGCAAAAGGGGAGGGGGTAATGGAGCCGAGAGTTTAATGAGTAATTAATAACCCATGCTCACGCATATTAAACAACATTTTTCAACATACTTACGATGTAAAAATAATTTAAATTTCACAAATAGGTTTAGAAACTTTTGGAGAAAAATTGCGAGTGAATTTCTTTTTTCGCGCGCCGTCATTGACATATCGAATAAGGGACGCCGGGTCTAGTACAATACTTTCGAAAAAAAATCCGAGACTAAGCCCACACAAACCTAAGTGCGTGTAACTAGTATAGTATTATAAACCAACGAAAAACATTGAAAATGCTGGAATTCTTTTTCATTTTGCTTACATAGTTTTTACCCCATCGCGGCACGGCATTATTTACGTGCGCGTAGTCGGTCGATCAAACGAGGACTGTCGTGTAATTGGCTCTCTTTATACGTTTTAATGCTCTTTTAAACCACGTCAAAGGCCGTAAGTCGGTCTGAAAAAACTCGGACACCAGGGCTTACTGCCCACACGATAAGAAGAAGAATGCTCTTTTGGTTCGGACAATTTTCGAGCACGGACCCGGACGTCCAGTAGTTGGTAAGTGAATGCGCGCCGTGCACCGTGCGTGTTTTATAAGCTGCATTATGAACCTAAAAGCGAGCAATAAGACTTAACGAGCAAGTGTGTTGAATAATAAATATCTTCATAATCGTCGTGCGAAGAAAAACACAGATTAATAGACACAAACTTTGACTATTTATTATAAGGACTAGCCTTGCGGTAGCATTTCCACTCTGCCACGGTATAAGAACAATTCATCATGTGCATTTACATTAAATTTTATACCTTATCACTAAACGAGACAGCCTATAATTGAGAAGAAAAAAAAAAAGAACTTAGAACGTTTGGGGTTCACACAAGACAACTTTTCATGATTTTTAACATTCAAAATTAGAATCTTAAGTTATGAGGAATAAAATCCATAGTTGCGGATTTCATGTTACCTCGCCCCCCGCAAAAAGTGGCAGAAATGTTTGTTAGTAGAATTACACGCGTAACTAGTCCATATATAAGTAGTCAAAGGACACAAATTACAATAATCATCATCATCATCATCATCAGCCTATCATCGTCCACTGCTGGACATAGGCCTCTCCCAAGGCGCGCCACAAAACTCTGTCCTCGGCCTTCCTCATCCAGTCGCTCCCCGCTACTTTTTTTAGGTCGTCTGTCCAGCGGGCAGCAGGGCGTCCCACACTACGCCAATATACCAATTACAATAATATAAAGTACAAATGACCTTGCGTCCCTCCTCGCACTCACGCTTGACCCAATGCCTGTTCAAATACGAGCAGACACCGTTGAGGACTCGCGAGGAGAACTGGTACTCCTCCCATTGCTTAGTGTAGAACGCCAGTACATCCTCTCCCATAAGATCTGCACCGTCCTGTGGGAAAAATATTATTAAGCCGCGTATTAGTTTTTAGCGTTTTTCGTGTTTGAGAGCGTTGTTGACGCGTTGCGGAGAGCTATGGTAACTCAATCCTGAGGTCCGGGTTAAAATCCGCACGGTTAACATGCCATGTACCAATGAGTTTTTCTAACTTATGTACGTAATACCGACATCATCGTCATCTCAGCCGATGGACGTCCACTGCTGGACATAGGCCTACCTCAAGGATCGCCACAACGACCGGTCCTGCGCTGCCCTCATCCAACGGATCTTCTTCTACTCGTGTTGAATTTTCACGTCTTCTTCTAATCGTCAATCTCCAGTATCTTGCCACCTCTCTCGCACTGGCTAACGCGCTCATTAGATCCCCCTCTCCACATTGTGGTCCACCTGTACAGACTGTTAGGGTCCAACGTCGGGGTCGTTTATCCAACGGGTTCCCGCCGCCTTCACCAGGTCGTCGGTCCACCGTGTGGTATCTTACGGAAAGAAATTAAGTATCATGGGTAAAATCACCCCTTACAGTAATGCAACTGTTTACCCTAACACCCTGTAGATGAGTGACAACATAGTATGAGGTTACCTTCAGTAGATTGATGAGATAGATCCTGAGGAATTCGCGCAGTCTCTTGTACAGCTCCAGGCCGACCAGCTGAGCGCCGCCCTGCACTTGCCCTCCCTGCAAACACGAAACAACTACTATAAACTTTCTAATATCTTTCTAAATCTTGATAATTATAACAATTTTCGGAAACACAAAAAGCTTGCGCTAGCAATGTCACGCCATGTATTTCCGATCACGATTGGCGAAAAAAGAAGCTCCCAAACACGAAATCATTTTTTTCTTATTGTTTTCGGTAGTTTTTCTCAATTATTTGTTATTCATTGTGCTGAGAAACTATTATGCCAAAGAGTAAGTACTGTTAAACTACTACTAGTAAGTCTGGATAAGAGTGTTTTAAAATTAGAACAATTTTAGAACTTTTAGTTATAAATTTCACTCAAAGCTAAGAATCAGCTTGGATAATTATCATGATAATTGCCTCCGTGGTCTAATGGTTAAGAGCATTGGGCTCTTGACACGGAGGTCGTGGGTTCGATTCCCACGGGGGGCACCTAGTGAAATGTCACTTTGTGCGTTTTTCCCCAGTTGGTTAGGACATTGCAGGATCAGTCACCTGATTGTCTGAAAAGAAAGATGATTCCGTGCTTCGGATGGCACGTTAAGCTGTTGGTCCCGGCTACTATCTCTGGTGGTAGTAGTCGTTACATAAAAACCAAGTCAGAGGCCGTCAGGCGGTTTGAATAAACTCTGACACCAGGGCTTGCAGCCCACTCGATAAGAAGAAGAAGAAGATGATAATTTCGAACCCTGCTTAGCATAGCTCTTTCTAGTATAAGAGATAAGTGTACTTTTTGCAACCATCAGCAGCAAAGCTGATTCAGTGTTTATGGGGCGTAGAGGATCTCTGTGATGGGGATGGACCAGGTCTGCCTGCATAACTGCACAATTTCATTTCAGTTTTTGTACTGTTCACATAGCTACCAGTGCATACTACAATAATATCATATGATCAGCCTTGCAGCTGTTCGTAAATTTTTTACTGATCTATAAACGTCTGTAACTCCTAAACCGACTGAAGTTATGCAGGCAGACCTGGTCCATCCCAATCACAGAGATGCTCTACACCCCATAAACACAGAATCAGCCTTGCTGCTGATGGTTGAAAAAGGACACTTATCTCTTATACTACCAAGAACCTATGCTCTCACTTATCTCAGTGTGTACTGATTTATTAGGGCATTTGCCCCTTGTTATACATGGTATAAAAAACCCTGTTGGAGCTGGGCTGTTGCTTTAGGGGTGCTTCAGACCGTCAAACTGAACAACTTTCACAATGGAGCCAAATTAAAACCCCGTAAAGGCTCCAACGGGGTTTTTTACATACTGTATACAGATCGGCGGTTCCCTATTCGTTGTAAACCGCCGAGTGAATGTACATGTGGGTTTCCCCACACCTTTGTTCGGCGTCAGGCCTGTCTCACTCCGCGCACAAAAATGTACCTACGCGGTCGCGCCGCGACGTCGCGGCCTGATTCAGTCGAGTGTCACGCGCTCATTGCATCGCACGCGTGACCTTAGCATAAATGTAGGTACTTACGCTCGTTCCAATCTTGCGTTGCTGACATCCCTTACCATTCACGCACAGAGAGTCAATGTGTGCGTGACATTCACCCACAGAGTCAACGTTCGAGTGTCAGTCGCGCTTGGAGCGACCGTTCTTAAGATAGTGAACCTTCTGTTGTAGTCTTAGATATTCCATGTCGGCGTCTGATCTAGGTATTCGGGATTCGGTCCAGAAGTGTGACTCCTAGCATAGCTCTTTCCATGACTCACACAGAGGAATATAAACAAGTATTTAGTGACCGTACCTGTTTCTTGCCGCTAAAGGAAGTCCTGCTGGTGCTGGATGTGCTACTCCGGCCGGAGGTGCCCTGAGAGTGGACTGACGTGCAGTAGTTATATACGTGACTGTTTGCCCGTTGAGGAAACCATTATTTACTACCGAAACTCTGTCCAGCGTGACGGGGAGCGAGCCGGTCGCCACTATATTTATTATTATTATTATACAGGGTGAAATTGATATCATTAGCATCCTTTTAAACTAAAAGTCAAGTCTACCCATCAAACTGAACAACTTTTACTACGGGAGCAAACATCGCTGTCCCATTGTTGGGCAAAGGCCTCCCTCTGTTCTCTCCATGCATCCCTGTTTTGCGCTCCGTTAGGCCAGACAGATATACAGGGTGAAAATGATATCATTAGCATCCTTTTCCACTCCTCTACCCATCAAACTGAACAACTTTTACTACTGGAGCAATACGATCGGAGCAAAAAAACAGCTCTTGCATACATTTGAGTAAGTAGGCATTCTGACACAAATCTCTCGCCTAATCAACATCCATAGGTTTCTTCGTACATTCTATTCTATACTATTTTTAATTAAAAAAATGGCTGCCATCTTGGGTATTTGATGATTTTGCCAATGTCTAGTTTAGGTAGCAAAATTGCTTGACGTTTATTATCTAGACGGTAAATTATCTATTTGGTGACTTCTAGGATTGTTTTTCGAAAAGAACACTATCTTGAGCCACCACTGGAGCTTTGTTGCAGGCCCGGGATGGGGCAACCAACAATCGACGAGCGACGCGACTACCCAATAGCAGACCCACAACGCGACACTTCTTCATACATCATACATCTTCAAATCCGGGTACATTCTACACGGCCCTCCAGTACGCATTTGATGTGATCAGCGTACGTGCCTCTAGGGCGACCCCTTTGTAAGTGTCAATATTAAAAAGGATACGTATACAGGTCCATATATCTCGGTTTAGCCATATACTGTCGCTTGTATACTTGCTCGATCCCTTCTCTCAAGTCGCCCCATATCTGAAAATGAAACAGTGCATTTTGTACATGGGAATTCAGAGTTCAAAACAATTAGCCTTTTAGAATTGTTTTTAACCTAGAATGTTTTATTGAAGCTTTAGGGTTGAACTACACCAGGCAGCACGGAACCGCATTATTCAGTCGCTCCATCCTTTTCTGTCACTCGGGAACGTCATTTGCTAGAGCATATAACATAGCACGCTGCGTGCGATCGCGTTCCGTCTATCTTATATGCTCACCCAAATGACGTTCCTGAGTGACAGAAAAGAATGGAGCGACGGAATAATGCGGTTCCGTGCTGCCTGGTGTAGTCAAACCAAACCTATTTCTAAAAAATTAAAGAACATTTCCAAAAAACAAGAATGCCACACTGTAGTCACTGCTGGTTTTCGATTTATCGAAACATAACATTACGAACTATACTCTGAAATGGAATCCGAGATCAAAAATTTCAGCCTCTTTTGTTTGAAATTTTTGATCTAGGATCCAATTTCAGAGTATATGCACTATATTTTAAAGATAGAAACTATAAATTGAAAATCAGCAATGACTAAAATGTTAATTAGGTACATATGTATAATTAATTACTATTAAGAAATATAAAAAATTAGCAAGCTGAAGTGGCAATGGGCTGGTCATATCTGCCGAAGAACTGACAACCGATGGGGTGTCAGAGTTCTAGAGTGGAGACCGCGAACTGGTAGGCGTAGTGTGGGACGCCCTGCTGCCCGCTGGACAGACGACCTAAAAAAAGTAGCGGGGAGCGTCTGGATGAGGAAGGCCAAGGACAGAGTTTTGTGGCGCGCCTTGGGAGAGGCCTATTTTCAGCAGTGGACGATGATAGGCTGATGATGATGATGATGAAATATAAAAAGTACGATTGCATTGATTGATTGAGAAGCATCAAGCCTCCTTATAAGGGTAAAAGACGAGTGTAATGTGGACCATATCTCGTCATCGTAGCGAGATAGAATATTATGCTTGTTTGATGTCTAATGACAAGCTTTTAATTACAAAGCGTTACATTAAAACCAGTCCAGTAGTTTTTGCGTGATGCTTGAACAAACAAACAACCAATAAACACAGCTAAAAATAAACAAAGACAAAAAAATTAAAAATCTTTGATTTGAAGAGGATATGGATACCAAAACACCATGTATATCGTAACTGTAACTGTTTTTGTAGGAACCTTCAATCTACAGACACATCTGTGACAGTCTTATATTCTTCTTATCGTATGGGCAAGTCAGAGTTTTTTCAGACCGCCTTACGGCGTCTGACGTGGTTTTTATGTCACGACTACTGCCACCAAAGATAGTAGCCGGGACCAAGAACGGCTTAAGGCGTATCTGCCCTGGACCACGACTCTCCATACTAATCGATGCGAAAGAGCGCGTGGCTCCGGTCAGAATTTAGCTGTTTTCTTTGAAAAATTACATGATTTTTTATAAATTTCTAAAAAGTAAGAAAACCACATCATTCTAAATTGTATTGTGAACAATATCGTAAATTTTCATGTTCTTCCGATTCAAAATGTAAGAGTAAAATGGTTACAACTGGAAAAAAGGGGTGACTTTAGAGTCCCTTTTCTCGGTTTTATTCATTAAAATCGAATTCTAGAAAAACCACATCACTTCTCATATCCTGTAGATGGTTCAGTTTATTTTTCAGCTCAAAAAGTGCCATAGTTAATGAATAAAATGGTTACAAAATTACCCAAAACCGGCAGGTAGCCCCTTAACGTGCCATTCGAAGCACGGAATCGTCTTTATTTTCAGACAATCAGGTGATTCAGCCTGCAATGTCCCAACCAACAGGGGAAAAACGCATTAAGTGACATTGTCCCCCGTGGGAATCGAACCCACGACCTCCGTGTCAAGAGCCTTTTCAGCTCAAAAAGTGCCATAGTTAATGAATAAAATGGTTACAAAATTACCCAAAACCGGCAGGTAGCCCCTTAACGTGCCATTCGAAGCACGGAATCGTCTTTATTTTCAGACAATCAGGTGATTCAGCCTGCAATGTCCCAACCAACAGGGGAAAAACGCATTAAGTGACATTGTCCCCCGTGGGAATCGAACCCACGACCTCCGTGTCAAGAGCCCAATGCTCTTAACCATTAGAACACGGAGGCAAGACATTACAGTATAACTAGATAGTAGACTTCTACTAAAATACATAGAGAATATGTGAACACTATTATTTTTTTTTTTAAAAAAACTAAAGATGCACCCCCCGAGTTACGAACAAAAAATACGTTACACTTTTTCAATACAACAGCTGTGTTTACTTCCTATATCTTATCTCCCGTCTCATTCGTACGCGTCACAAGTGCGTTTAGTACAAGCGAGATAGCAACACATTCTTTCGATGTCAGTGTGTGAATTGTCAAAATCGATCGTCTAAAATAGTTTCCCCTATTTCAGATCGACACAACTTTGTACAGCTTAGTAGGTCAGCTTTATCGAAAGCGTTTAACGTAAGTTACAGAGCAGTTCATCATCATCTCAGCCGATAGAAGTCTACTGCTGGACATAGACCTGCCACAAAGATCGCCACAACGACCGGTCCTGCGCTGCCCTCATCCAACGAGTACCCGCCGCCTTGTGCCCACCCAGCCACGCTGCGCTTCCCGGCAATTAAAACTAATAATTCTGGGCTATAAAACAAATAAAGTGGTATAAGACCCAAAACAAGTAACATTTAAGAGAATATTATTCCGAGAGCGAAAATGCGCGCTGCATACAAACGTACTATGGTGATATTTTCAATACTAACCAATTAAAGTCAATGAAATTTTCCAGAAACAATCTAGAAACAAATTTATATGCTTCTATAGAGTCTGATTTTCGTTAAAATATACAGTTTCAATGCTAGGATTAATTTAAGATTTGTATGGAAATCTTTGAGGCACTGTAACTTGAAAACTATACATTTTAACGAAAATCTGACTCCATACAAGCATAGAAATTTGTTTCTAGATTGTTTCTGCAAAATTTCATTGACTTTAATTGGTTAGTATTGAAAATATCACCATAGTGCGTTTGTATGGAGCGCGCTCAGAATAATATACCCTTAACGAGCTTTGTTGAGTTTTATTTTGAAATAAAATATCTCCGTAACGTTACACCATAGGACAATTTTTTAAAATAATGTAAGGTCATAATTATTATCCCTAAAATACCCACATTTGGTACCTGGCCGCTTAAAAAAAAGACGCCAATATTACCCACCCCTGTTTTGGGAAAAAGTCGACTAATCAATTGTTATTTGGAAAAGTTATGGAACATTTCCAACCTTTCTTTTTATTTTTATTTCCTACTAGTGTGTCCGGGGCGATAAGGTTATTAATCAAACAACTGCTGCTGTACCAACTTCAATGTAATAAATCTCAACAGAGTTCTTATGTATTTGCTTGCATCTAATGATAGTGCGTTTTAAAAAGCTACAGCGCCATCTATCGGCGGCTAGGTGTTACTAAATACTTAGAATAATTTTAATATTGTTAAGGATCGAACATTCTCCCGCCTTAAAGACAGCATGTCTTTTACATAAATGTACTTAAATATTTTAAACAAAGAATTGCATGCAGTATAAAACAAATATCTTAAAGTTAATCTAATGGAAATGCACACAATTTTGACACAGATCTCTTGGTTAATTTTCCACGACACTTTATTGTATAAACTCTAGTAATTTTATCAGTTCCTGGATGCTTCTCTACTATTCTAGCCAAGCACCATTTGCTTGGTGGTAAATTCATCTCCTTGACTAGCACCACTTCTCCGATATCAAACTCCTTGGATCTTGAAAACCACTTTGGTCTCTGTTGTAATCGTGACAAATATTCGGTGTGCCACCTCTTCCAAAAATTCTGTACTAGTCTTTGTGTATGTTGCCATCTCGTTAGTCTATTTATCTTCATGTCCGTGTAATCTCTATCTGGTACTGTTATTAAAGCTTCTCCAACAAGGAAATGGCCTGGTGTTAGGGTTTCTATGATATCCAGGTCAGGTCCGGTTAATGGTTGCAGTGGCCGTGAATTAAGGCATGCCTCTATTTGCGTTAGGACAGTGGACATCTCCTCGAACGTCAGGTTAGTATCTAGTATCCTCTTCAGATGGTGTTTGACCGATTTCACACCGGCTTCCCATAAACCTCCAAAATTAGGGCTGTAGGGTGGAACAAAATGCCATTGTGTTCCGTCATCTGCTAGTGTTTTCACAACATCGTCAGGCATGTTAAGACCACTCTCTTTCCACATCTCGACTAATTCTTTGCTAGCGCCCTTGAAATTCGTTCCTTGATCACTCCAAATATCACTACATCTTCCTCTTCTTGCTACGAATCTTTTAAATGCAGCAATAAATGCTTGACTTGTTAGGTCGCTAACCAGCTCTAAATGGATCGCCTTGGTAGCCAAACAAATGAATAGACTGATATATGCTTTGTCTACCTTGGCTCCTCGTCTCTTTGTTGTTAGGATAGTTACTGGGCCGGCGAAATCTACTCCACTTCTTAAGAATGGTCGCCCAGGCGTAACTCTATCTTTAGGTAGCTCACCCATTAATTGTTTTTGTTGTACTGCGGCTTGTCTCATACAAATAGTGCATCTTCTTACATAACGTTTGACGGTATTAATTGCATCAATCAGCCAATACTTGCTTCGTAGATATGTGATCATCATCTGTGGCCCTCCATGTAGTGTTTTAAAATGAGCTTCGGCCAACAAAAGTGGAAGTAAAACATTTTCCTTTGAAATGATAATCGGATGTTTTCTTGCAAACTCTATTTCTGCGTTTTTTAAGCGACCTCCCACTCTAAGCAATCCCTTTTCATCGAGAAAGGGTGTGAGTGGCAGTAAACGACTCTTATTCTTCAAAGGACGGAGATTCTTCAAACGTTCCAGTTCTTCAGAAAATTCCGCCTTCTGTGACAATTTGATGCAGATCGTCAGTGCAGTATCGCGTTCTTCATTCGTCAGGTAAGTTGCAGGTAAGTTTTCTTTCTTGTTTCTTTTCAGGTATAGTATCCAGCGTCTACAATATGCAATAACTCTTGTAAGTTTTCCTAATGAGGAGTATCGTCGCAGTAAGGTATGTATTTCTTCTTTTTCTTCATTTGTTTCTTCTGTAGTTAGGTTACAAACTATCTCTTTTCTTTTCTCTAATGATGTCTCTAGTATTTTCCCTTTATTCAAATTTAACTCCTTTTCTTTCAACATTTCAGGTCCATTCCACCAGATCTCCATGGGTTGCAGTTTCGTCGGCATGACACCTCTCGAGGCAGGATCTGCTGGGTTTTGTTTGGTGTTTACATAATACCAGTGATCTGCATCTATTGTCTCTGTAATGGTTATAACTCTATTTTTAACGTAAGGTTTCCATTTCATTGGATCACCGTGCAGCCAAGCCAATACAACTTGTGAATCCGACCAGGCGTATACATCACAATAGTCTACTCGTAGGGCTGCAGCTACTTGTTTTAACAGTTTACTCAAGAGAGCAGCTGCGCATAACTCTAATCGCGGTATTGTTACTACTTGTTTTGGGTTTGTCGGTGTTACCTTGGTTTTGGCTGTTATTAGAGAGACCTTGACTTGATCATCTTCATCTATAACTCGGGAATATACAACGGCTGCATACGCTGAAGCTGAAGCGTCTGCGAACCCGTGCAATTCAAAACTCTTTATGTTTCTGGTAGTATGAATCCATCTATTCACGCTCACCGTTTTTAGTGCAGGCAATTCTCGTTTAAATTGGGACCATTCTTCTTTCAGTTCTCCAGACATGTCTTCGTCCCAAGAAAGTTCACATTTCCATAGTTTCTGCATGAAAATTTTTGCAAGCACAACTACGGGAGCTATCAATCCCATTGGATCAAATAGGGATGCGATTTCAGATAAAACCTTTCTCTTGGTTACTTGTTTTTCATCTGAGTTCTTTATTTGATTAGAAATTGATAGGATATCTTCTTTAACATTCCATGTTAGTCCTAAGGTTTTAACACTCTCTCTTTTTTGTAAATGTACTATTGTTGTGTCATTGCTATTACCTTCGTTAATTTCCTTCATAAATTTGTCGCTGTTCGAACACCATTTTTGTAGTGTAAATCCGCCTTTTTTCAGAATCTTCGTAATGTCTCTCTGTGCCTTTATTGCTTCGGTTTCGGTATCTTTTCCAGATAGCAAATCATCCATATAGAAGTCTTCTAATATAGTTTGTTTTGCAATAGAGCTCTCAGATTCTTCTCGTATTGCAGTTTCTCTCAATGTTTTGACGGCTAAATACGGAGCACAGGATGTACCAAACGTCACAGTTAGAAGTCTGTACTCTTCTATAGGTCCCAATGGGTCTGGCCTCCAAACTATTCTTTGCAGGTCAGTGTGTGGCGTACAGACTCGAATTTGGCGGTACATTTTCTCAACGTCTGCTACGAATGCTATTTTATGTTTCCTCCATCTCAATATTATCTCTCTCAGTTCAGATTGAAGTGTAGGTCCTATAAGGAATTCGTCATTCAGTGAAACTCCGTTTGTTCCTCGACACGATGCATCGAAGACAACTCGTACCTTTGTAGTTTCTCTCTCATCCTTCACGACGGCATGGTGTGGTAAGTAAACACATTTCTCTTCATTCTCTTTTTCAGGTTCTATTTTTTCTAGGTGTTTCAGCTCTACGTATTCTTGGAGTACCTTATTGTATTCTTCTCTCAATTTTGGATTTCTGTTTAGTCTTCTCTCTGTTGCTGTATAACGGTTAAGTGCGATTTTTTTGTTCTCTCTTGGTAGTGTTGGCGGATCGTTTCTTAATGGTAAGTGTACTATAAACCGTCCCTCTTCATCTCTCGTTGTTGTGTTCTCATAGATTTCTTCAGCTCTCTTCTCATCTGTAGTTAGTGTCTCTTTTGTCTCTTCTATAGTTTCTAACTCCCAGAATTTTCGCAGCATGTTGTTTAGATCCACGTTTAAATGCATGCTAACGATGTTTGACTCACTCTTCTCTTCGTCGACAGATACCCTCCCTGATAGGATCCATCCCAGGTGTGTTTGTACAGCTATAGGTGATCCTGGGACGCCCTTGATTAAACCAGGTAGCAAAACTTCATTATAAACATCAACTCCAAGTAGGATGTCAATGTGGCCTGGTTCATTGTATTTTGGATCTGCCAGTCTTATTTCCTTCAGATGTTCCCAATTTTGTGTATTTATTCTCGTTACAGGCATGATGTTTGTTACTCTTCTCACTATGTATGCCGTGATCTTCATTCTCTTGTTTCGGTCTGTTCTTGATGATATCTCTATCTCCGTGGCTGCATTTATAGGGGTTTTCATTTGCCCTACTCCAGATACATGGCCATTTACGGATTTTCTCTTTGTTCCCATTAACTGTGCTGCCGACTCGGTAATAAAGGATTCTTGGGAGCACGGATCAAGTAAAGCTCTTAATGGGAATGTTTGACCTTGTTCGTTCGTTACATTGATCACAGCTGTTGACATCAATGCTGTTGTATTAGTACTTGTTGATAAATGGGAATTAAACTCGATTGGTAGTGGATTGTTTTCCTCTGGTGGTGGGTTCGGTGGAAGATTGGTTGGTGTAATTCTGTGCAGCAGTGTGTGATGTTTTCTCCCGCAACGATGGCAGGAAGCTCTATTCTTACAAAATTTAACTGAATGGCCCGGAATCAGACAGTTAAAACATAAGCGTTGGGTTTGTACATACTCCGATCTCTTTTCTACGTCTAATTTCTCAAATTCTTTGCATTGGAACATAGGATGATCTTGTTTACAATAATTGCATTTTACTTCTGTGTTCATGTGAAAAGTTTTTGTTCTCAAAATTTCTCTTTGTGGTTGTGGATTTTTATTTGGTTGTATCATTTCTAAAACTCTGAATCTTTTCTCCAAAAACGCTCTCAAGGTTTCAAATGAAGGTATCTCGCTGATGTCCAAAGAACTAATTTCTTCTTCCCATTCTTTGTGTGAATCTGGATCTAGTTTGGTAACTGTTAGGTATATAACGATTGCATCCCATGAACTTGTAGTTATATCTTGTGTCTCTAATTTATTCAAACATTCTACTGTAGTATCCAAAAGTTCTCTGATTGATTTCGCAGATGAATTGGCGATTTTCTTCTGATTTACAAGACGACTCAGGACAGAATTGACTATGATGCGTTTGTTGTTGTATCTGTTTTGCAGTGCATTCCATGCTAAATCATAATTGGCTTCCGTAATGGACAGATGTTTCAGTAACTGTTCAGCATCTCCAGATAAACTACTCTTCAGGTAATGCATCTTCTGAACCTTACTCAGACTCTTATTATTGTGAATAAGAGATGAGAATAGATCATAGAAAGATGTCCATTCTTGGTAATTTCCAGTGAACTGAGGAATGTTGATTTTCGGTAAACTAAATTCTTGTACGGGTCTATCCACCGGGTTTGCAGGTATGCTTGTATTTTGTCCTTCATAATTCTCTAATAAGTCAGTCAAGTGTCCCTTGAATGTCAAATATATATCTTCACATTGTTCATGAACGTCCTGAGTAAAGTACTCTAACGTTTGTCTCTCTTCCCTTGATGCTAATCGTATAATTTCCAGATGTGTCTTTTGAAAATTGTTCCAATATTCAGCTAAAGTCTCATTTCGAATTATCACATAGCCACGAGTAAGTCGTATCTTAGGTGCTTTCTTAAAATTTGTGTGCGTTTTGTTTATTAAAGACAATGTGTAGTCTTGTTGTTGTACTAATGCGTCTAAGTCCATGTTGATATTTCAAATAGTCTGTTTGTTTAGTTCAATTACACTATTTTTAGTTTTTAACACAAACTTCAAAGTCAATTTTTAATCATAAATTTTACAAGTCCACAGTTTAAATTTGAAAAATTTCACAAG
The DNA here is from genome assembly GCA_963693445.1 of Agonopterix heracliana. Lineage (NCBI taxonomy): Eukaryota > Metazoa > Arthropoda > Insecta > Lepidoptera > Depressariidae > Agonopterix > Agonopterix heracliana. Next base: position 4,935,926 of record OY856334.1, read on the forward strand.
TCTTTTTATTACCGAAAATTTTTACAAGTCTTTTTACTATCGAAAATTTTTACAAGTTCTTTTTTAGCAAAATTATTCTAAGTCTTTTTTGTGTCGAAATTTTTCTATGTCTTTTTTTGTTCAAATTTTTCTAAGTCTTTGAGAATATTTTTAAAATTTTACAAGTCTTTTTTGATCGAAATTTTTTCTAAGTTAATATTTTATCACTGAATTTACACTGTTATAGTTCTTATTTACTTACGGTTTGAGTCCACTTTTGCACTTACTTTTTCACTTCACTTCACTCACTACTTACTGTCAATTCACTAATCCAGGTACGAAGGACCACTATGTCCGGGGCGATAAGGTTATTAATCAAACAACTGCTGCTGTACCAACTTCAATGTAATAAATCTCAACAGAGTTCTTATGTATTTGCTTGCATCTAATGATAGTGCGTTTTAAAAAGCTACAGCGCCATCTATCGGCGGCTAGGTGTTACTAAATACTTAGAATAATTTTAATATTGTTAAGAGGCCTATTACAAGCTCAGTGGCGCCCTCACCACAATAATAAAGATATCTCAATAAAGAAAGCCTAAATTAAAAATGTGCTACATTAACAAACTACAAAAGCCTTCAAGCTATTGCTATACAATACTTTTGTAGGTTTTTTATAGGTCTAACCACACAAATTTGAAAAAAGAAAAAAAAACGGCCACTTTTATTTTTATTTCGAAATTCTTAAAAGTGGAACGTTTAGAACCTACAAAAGTATTGTATAGCAATAGCTTGAAGGCTTTTGTAGTTTGTTAATGTAGCACATTTTTAATTTAGGCTTTCTTTATTGAGATATCTTTATTATTGTGGTGAGGGCGCCACTGAGCTTGTAATAGGCCTCTTAAGGATCGAACATTTTGCTATCAAACAAAAAAAGTTTCATCTAAATAGGTTCAGTAGTTTTTGCGTGATGCGCGAACAAACAAACAAACACACTATTTTGTCAATAGATGGCGCTGCACGTCATTTAAATCGCGCTTTCGAGTGTCATTTGAATTTATATGAAGTGAACCGCTACTTATGGTTTTAAGGTTTTAAAATAGTTTAGATTTGTGTAGGGTGCAAATTGATAGATCCCCCCATCCATTTTGGACCACAACTTCCGGGACATTCTGTATATGATCCAAACGTATGGAATGGCTGATTATCATATCAAGTTTCTTTGTAAAAATATGATGTAAGAAAGTAAGAAACTGCCTATAAAATTGTTCTTATAATCGCCGAGTGCATGCTGGTATGTTTGGCACACGGCCAAAAGTTGCATTAAAATAATATCGTATAAAACACTTTTTGATTCGGATCGCGTAAGAAAATTACTTCCTTGTTGAAAATACCGGCCATAAGTCGCCATACTTTAAAAAAGAGGATAGTCCTTACATAGCACCCGAGCGCGCTGCATACAAGCGAAGTTAGATCCTATTCACGTTTCAATACTGACCAATTAGAGCGCTTACAGAAGACTGACACTTTGCGGTCGCAGACGGTCGCGCGACACACGGCGACCGTAAAGTATATGAGAGCTACGGTCGCACGACCTTCTGCGACCGCAAAGTGTCGCTCGTCTGTAAGCGCTCTAATTGGTCAGTATTTAAAATAGGATCTAGCTTCGCTTGTATGCAGCGCGCTCGGCGGCTGCAGATTTTGCAAAGAGGAGATGGGAACTCCTCTGCACCTTCTATGTTAATGTGGCCCTCTGATGTACAAAAACGTACCGTCCCTATCAACAACCTACTACGATGCTTGACTGCAGTAGGGATCAGTAGGGAGCTATTAAAGGGGCGTTCACAAAAGGCCACAGGCCTGTCAAAACCCCAAAATACACTATTGTAAAACTAGATTATTTCCAAAAAAGATTACGTCTCTAAATCACCGATGGATTTTTTCCGTGCTTGTTTGCTTGTTCGAGCATCACGCAAAAACTACTAGACCGATTTCGATTAAACTTTTCGAGTTTGAAAGCTTATGATTAGATTTAAAAACTGGAATACACTTTATCTCGCTACGATGACGGGAACAGCACGTTTAGTATGATTGCTCGACTCGGCTTTATTCCATACTACTAGTCGCGGCTTTCACTGTTTCACTCGAGCACGGCAATAGTTTATTTTCTATGCAGCGAAGGCGCGTCGCGCGCGTCTAGAGATATCATACTAGATGTGCTGACACAGAAAATCAATCATGCTGATGCGGACGAAGTCGCGGGTAAACTTATTATTTGTGGTTGGGCTATTGCAAGCATGGGTCGTGACGTAACACTTAGAACCTATGTCTTAGATCATCGCTGGTCCTTTGTGTTTGCCCCAAGCTCACCCATATTTTACGCATGGTACCTCCGAACCTGTGGTATTAACCTATTAACCTATTAAATGATAAATACAACTGTACATAAATTCCGAATAACTTAGTGGTAATCATATCAGCCGATAAACGTCCACTGCTGGACATAGGCCTCCCCAAAACTGGGGGGATTTGCCATAATCGCCACGCTTGGCAGGCGGGTTGGCGATCGCAGTTGGATTGAATGTTTGTACTCAGAGGATGCTGCTGCCCATCCTCCGGTAGATCCCTTAGTCGCCTTTTACGACACCCACGGGAGGAAATGGGATGGTGTTACTCTTAGCCGACACCACACGGATAGTGGTACAGGCCAGGAATCGGACCGCCGCCTCATGATTGAGGCGCAAGCTCTCTTCCGTATGCTATCATCGCTCTTAATCTCTAGTACCTAAATAATAACGAAAACCAAACCAAGAAAAATCACTTATCAATCTGAAACCTAAATATTATCATAGACATATTACTCTAGCGATAGACAAGCTCGTTCAAACAAACAACATGTCACACAAAACAACACAAAATGACACATTGCGGTCTGTCATTGCCATAGTGACGAAGTGAACTCGGGAACATCAATCAGGTGCGTACACCTCATTCAAGTGGAACATGTTGCTTCTATGGAAGGGCAAGTCTATCGCAAGAGTTTAAGTCTATGAATATTATCCATATAGTAATTCATACTCTGTGTCCATACTAAGAAATATTTATCAAACTAAAACGTGAATTTTTACCCGAATCAGTTAAAAACAATGAACAGTTACAGATAATTAGCGTAGCTTTGACGAAATACGCGAAGTACAATGATGCCATTGTCAAGAAACTGGGTTAGTTGACAAGACAATACGTGGGTGGGTAGTCGGTCAGGGCAGTTTGTTGTTGATTTAGTCTTCATTTTGATTTTACGATTTGCGTTCCAGATTTCCAGGTGTTTAGTAAAAATTATATCACAGGTTCCACTGAAATCAGCGGTGGATCTTACCAAACCCCCGAGTTCTGTTCGATCCACTGGTGGAGCATATTAAGAGATGCAAGTATCATAGGATCCACTGAGCCTAATGGTGGATCACAGTGAACTTCAGCGTGCTATTCAATCCACTGGTGGATCGAGATAGTGGATCCTACTGGACAGAGGGGTAAAATTGCGTCCCCCTTCCATCCTCATAACCAGAGGTACGATCTCACTAATTTAAAACATCTTTGGTGGTTCAATCCTTACTAAACAATTCTAATCTCATTTCAATCCAGTTACTATTCAACTGTGCAGAATTCGATTAAATCGATTAAAAATTAAGGGGGTTCCTCATACAAGAAACTAGTTTTTATCAAACATTTTTCTTTTCGATCTATCGTCAAAACGGTAATACATACAAGCGTCAAACTTGGTGTGTTTATAGAGCAAACTCTACAGTATAACAACAAATAATAAAAACCGGTCAAGTGTGAGTCGGTCTCGCGCTAAAGGTCCCGGAGAAAACAAAATTTGCGTTAAGAGAATATTATTCCGAGAATGAAAATGCGCGCTGCATACAAACGTACTATGGTGATATTTTCAATACTAAACAATTAAAGTCAATGAAATTTTGCAGAAACAATCTAGAAACAAATTTCTACGCTTCTATAGAGTCAGATTTTCGATAAAATATACAGTTTCAATGCTAGGATTAATTTAAGATTTGTATGGAAATCTTTGAGGCACTGTAACTTGAATACTATACATTTTAACGAAAATCTGTCTCCATACAAGCATAGAAATTTGTTTCTAGATTGTTTCTGCAAAATTTCATTGTCTTTAATTGGTTAGTATTGAAAATATCACCATAGTACGTTTTTATGGAGCGCGCTCCGAATAATATACCCTTAAGTTTCGTCTTTATTGTGTGGCGGTGTGGTACGGAACCCTCGATGCGCGATTACCCCGACTCACACTTGACTGGTTTTATAAATGAAACCGCGTCTTTATCAATAAGCAGTCGTAATTGAAATCATCATCATCACGCTTACGCAACGTTATTTTTCTAACGCTCTGATGAGCATTAATTATTATTCCATAAAAATGCGTACCGGCTTCGTTTTCTCATAAACCCTAGCACTTTAACTGTTTCATACAATTTTGTGTTATAACATCTTCGAAGTGGAAGCTGTTACGTAAATTACGTTAGCGTTGCAGAACGTTCGTTTCTTAGTATTACAAATATTGCTCAATAGTCTTTTCTGGTTTATATTTATTCATCCGATCAAAGATGTTAGATTTTGAACTAAAAACGTGTCCAAAACGTTTTTAGTTATGTACACACGGCGACAGATCAACCTACCCAGAGTTGAACTCTATGTTCATGGACAAAAGGTACAACTATGGTTAGGTTGATCTGTCGCCGTGCGTACCTATTGATAATCAACAGCCTATGCAGGGTGCAACAAAACAACCTATTAATACTTCACACTTTCGCTGCTAAGCTCAAAACAATGATCCTCACGCAGTGCTAACACTGTGGAATGCTGTACAATTCTGACTCAAGGTGTGAGTCGTGCGCACTGCGGCCCATTTGTCGCTGACCTACGACGTAGGTCGTCAGAAGTTAAACTGTTAAGGGGGTGCTTCAGACCATCAAACTGAACAACTTTCTTATGGAGCCAACTTCGAAATCTCGAAAAAACACCAGTTTCATACAAAACAGCTGTATCAACTCGACTCCAATGTATGGGCACAGAGGATTGTAGTATGGGACAGCAGATTTTTTCGCGATGTCGGTATTGGTTTCATAGTGAAAGTTGTTCAGTTTGATACTAGAGTGTTTTGTTACACTCTGTATAGGTGCTTTTAAATATGCTGCCCGTTTTTTGAGGGGACGACCAGGACATAAAACTGAACAACTTTCTGTTTAGGCGTTAGTCCACCACGCGTGCACAATGCGGATTACAGGCTCCCTCACGAAGTTTTCCTTCATCGTTTGAGAGCAGTCGGTGTTACAGTCGGTATTAGAACATAAGTTAGAAAACCTCATTGGTACATGGCATGTCGTCCGTGCGGATTCGAACCTGGGGGTCCAGGTTCATGATTGAGTGTCCACATCTCTTTGCAACGCGCCACCGACACTTAAGACTTAAAAACTGAACCCGCGGCATGGATGTCGGCGCGATATAGCGCTATCGCACCCTAGCTCTCTTTCTTTTTGCGCGCGAACGAAGAAGACAGCAGGCGCGATAAAACGTTTTTCGAAGCGCCATGTCGCGGGCGCTGGTAAGTACATATTTTATCTCGCTTCGATGACGGGAGCCGGTGCGAATGATGTCGCGGGGTTTAATTAAAGCTAGTAAGTATAGTATAAAGTAATCATCATCAGCCTATCATCGTCCACTGCTGAACATAGGCCTCTCCCAAGGCGCGCCACAAAACTCTGTCCTTGGCCTTCCTCATCCAGTCGCTCCCCGCTACTTTTTTTAGGTCGTCTGTCCAGCGGGCAGCAGGGCGTCCCACACTACGCCTACCAGTTCGCGGTCTCCACTCTAGAACTCTGACACCCCATCGGCTGTCAGTTCTTCGGCAGATATGACCAGCCCACTGCCACTTCAGCTTGCTAATGTCAGCCACTTTAGTGCTGTGACGAATCACTTCATTTCTGATGTGATCCCTCAGAGAAACACCGAGCATAGCTCTCTCCATAGCTCGCTGAGCGACCTTGAATTTATGAACTAGCCCTATCGTCAGGGTCCACGTTTCCGCACCATATAAAGTAGTAGAATGAAATATTTACCTGATCCAAGTCGATCTGCTTCAATGGCGGCGGAGGCCTAGCATTAACCAAACTCATCTTGCAGTAACTAAATCAGTTCATAAATAACGAAAAAAAAACAAAATTGCACTAAAAAAGAACACAATTCATTTAGGTTAAGTATAAAAAAAATTTACACTAGTCAAGCTAAGAGATCACAGTAAAATAACGATTCTTTACAATAGTAATTATTTTGTTATTTACAATAACATAATTTCATTTATCGTTTTTGTGTAACGGCTGATGCAAGTTGATTTCTTGTCTGCTTTTAGATCTGTGGACAAAAAATAAAACACAATATTAGAATCCTGACATGTGTGAAGGCCTATTGGTTATACAGGGTGTAACCCAGTACCCTCGGTACTACAGTTTTGTATAGGACAGAAGATTTTTTTTTTCTCAATATTGTGTCCATAGTGAAAGTTTGATGGTCTAAACTAAATCACCCCTTTATTTATTTATTTATTGTGTTTTGTTACACCCTGTAGATAGTAAAGTCACCTGGGATTTTAGGACGTCTAATTATTAGCATAAGCATATCATAAAGCATTTATGCTCACGACTATATTCCCCGAGGGGGTAGTCAGAGATATTCTGAACATCCACGTTTCACTAGAACCGAAACTCTGTCCAGTGTGACGGGAAGTGAGCCTGTCGCCACTTTTAATGGATAGATACATGCCTCGATATTGAAGCATGCAGGTTTCCTCACGATGTTTTCCTTCACCGAAAAGCCAGTGGTGTTACAAATCGTACATAAATTCCGAAAAACATGGATACGAGTCGGCCTGGACGGGGATCGAACCATCGCCTCCTGCACGGCAGGCAAGATTACACTCGAATTATTAGCGTTACCGCTTATTAGCAGCAGGGGGAGCCACTTAGTGAAATATTGAAAAGACGGTTGAAACGAGGATCGAACTATAACCACCCAAATTGTGAGCCGGTTGTCTAGACCACTAGACCAACCAGACAGTGATTGATATGGACGAAATCTCTCACTACTACAGCGCAGCGGTGAGGTGTAGCGCGCTATCGCAACAGTTTAGATATGAATTGTATAGGTATCCACAGAAAGGAGAAGCAGAAGATGTAGAATGATGACTATTAAGTTCGAGAACTAATGTGACCAATAGAATCGATCAGATTAAATTCGACCTTATCATCATAAGTCGTATGACTGAGTGTTCATCAAATTGTTATAGTGACTTTTGACCTTTTTCTGAGAGAATTTTATGATTAGATTGTCATATCGTCCATAGGTACGTATCACGGCTAAACAGTACTTTACGTACCATAGAGTTCAGATTCAGGGTTCATATTTTTTTCCCAAATACAACGGAATTTAGTACATTCTAGTTCGCTAGATGTCATTATGTGAGCATCATTTCACCATTTTTGCATCAACAATTTCGGATCTACTACTCCGCTTAGTTACCTAAGCTATATCTCTTACGTTGTTAGTTTCTTAGCATATATTGGCAATTCATCTACTTGCGGGCAAGGTGTCAGCACTATCTATGAAATGGTATTTTGAGCTTTTTCCAATGTACGCCACATAGTATGGCGAATAGTACTCTTTTTTATCTCCTTTACACTATGCTGCACTACTACCATGGATATTAAAGATGTATGTACCAATTCTACTTACAAGCATGGAAACACGAAAAATGGTCATGGCGGTCGGCAATCTTCAACCTTAGATCAAAATAAAATTAATGGATAGGCCTGAAGCGCGGTAAGTTGAAGCAAACTACTGGTGCACTTGGTCCATACAAACTAGCGCCATTATCTGTCAAATCTAGGGCACTTGCATACAAATTTGAAGTAAACCTTTCATTTGTTTTGCCTCATTTTTCTGGTTTGAAATGTTCGCGTAAGGCCTATCCATTCATTTTATTTTGATCAAAGTCTTCAACCTTCTTTTGCAAGTCAATGTTTCCAACGGTAGGTTTGTCCTTTTCTATCAGAACGACAATTAAATAACAACTCTCTTTTTTTTATTTTCGTCGTAAGATTAGAAAGGGACAGTATACCTACAGTAGGAAACATCGAAGTTCGAAAGAAGGTTGAACATTACAAACCGCCACAGAGTATTTTCATGTTTCACTTCTTGTAAGGAAGTCTGTACTCTAGCTCCAGGCATAGACAATACCTATGCCACCTTCCTGACTACTCGTTACTAAGTATCAAGTTTACTTTCAAAGAATTTTCCTACAGTTTTGTACTACAGCTGGAGCTTTCACAGATACACACAAATGCGTTTTTCCTGTCAGTGCCTCTGTGTTTGACAGAGATAGACCAACTTTTCAGTATGCGTGCAGTGAGACAAAAGCATTGCGTAAATGTGTGGCACGCGCCAGCTTTAGTTAACACTTTAACTGCTGACGACCTACGTCGTTAGTTAGCGACAAATGGGCCGCGATGCGCACGATTTAAACATTGAGTCAGAATTGTATAGCATTCCACAGTGTTAGCACTGCGCGAGCACGGACTTGAAAGAAATACGGACCGAATATTGCAATAAAAAGATGTGAATCATGCAAGGTAATACAATCTTGTTTATTCTACAAAGCGACCTACACTCACAGATGCACTAGCTCTAGGCGCAGGTGCTACAACCCGTCACCTTATGTGCCTCGTGGCAGGCTGAGACGCTAACCGCGCGAACACCACGCAAGAGACAAGTGTTAGAGGCAAACCCTGCATCGTGACTCCTACGAGTGTTCTACGACAACGTTTTGTATGAAATTGACAGCTCTCCAACCATAAGCAGCTGTAGTTATGCTATAGAAACTTAGTTATCCAACATAGTTATATGACAGCAAGAACTATGTCAATCAGCAACAATACAGGACTGACTGCATTTTAGTGTAAAAAAACTAAATGAACAACGGTTATAACCTACTCAACCAGAAACTGGGCCTAATTTACATATTATTGACTGCTAAATGCATACGTTTAGTAAAATTATAGACTAGAAAACACACTTTCTACCCACATAAAAAATATAAAAAAAAACCTTACGAAATAGCGGGAAAACGATACGTCATGATTACAGGCTAAAGCGACGAGAGGGAAAAAGTAAAAGTGCAGTCAATATGACAAAGGAACCAAGAGATTTTGCAGCCAACAAGGGCAAATGAAAACATGATTATAACGTCTCCCAAAAACACGACACAACGTACCTTATTCTTCACTTTTATAGTATACAACATGGCACTAATTTTAGCATAACACAAACATAATAAAAATAACGTTTTAAACACAAAATAATTATGGAATTACGACTGATTTCTATCATCGACGACTCATGTACTTGCCATATTTGACAGGTATCGTATGCTACTATTCTACAAAATCGGAAGGGAGGTGTCATAGAAATCTATACAAAGCACAGATGTTAATGCTAATTTGGTCAGATTATACTCACATATCACCAGTTTTACAGTGTCATCGACCACATTTCACTGAAATCTTTCACAACACACTATTGATTATAATTTGTATCACACGTTTATTATTATGCAGTTTATCTAGTTATTAATGTTCTTCACTGTGAAATTATGTTCAAAATAGGCCTTGTTTCGATTGACCATTTCTTTTCACACACAAACGAAAAGAAGAAACACGGAAGGAAGTTTACGTTATTTGACGCTAGGTGACGCTGTTTTACGTTTACGTCAAAACCTTTGGATGGGTTCATAAAAAAAAACATAACCCTCTTCTGTCGCAGTCGGTCGGGTAAAAAGGTTTTTTTCTCAAGATAGAAATCTTTTGGTCCATTATAAGGCCGAGACTATACGTATTTATGATTTGATTTGAATGAGGCATTTTCAGAAAGCCATTAAAAAAAGAAAAAGTTGTTCCTAATGGCTCGTTAGATGGCGTTGACGAGACAGGGGCGAGCGAATTTGCAGATAATAAAATACACTAAAATAGTAAGAATTTGTGTTTTTAAGTAAGCAGCAAAATATGAACATATATTTCGTCAACGGATGCGTCTGACTCAGTGACATGCATTTTTGTTTACTTTTTAGCCTAAAATTTTCGTCTTTGGACCCCTCTCTGGTCAACGCCATCTATTGCCGATATGATGAACGTTTGAGTAGCTGTCAGAAAACTCCTCAATAATAAGTAAAAAAAACGGCCTTCATCATTATTTTACAATACGAGTGTCACAAAGGTTTGTTTGTAAATTAGTTAAGTAGGTATATTTTTAAATAGGTTATCTGGGTTCGGTATGAACTTTGTAACTATTAAGTTAGGGCAGCCATTCCTAATCTGTGGCACCTACATGCAAATTAATCTGAGTGCAAATAATATACTTATATTACTCTTCGGTGCAAATCGACCCTTGGTTCAGCGCCCAGTGATATGATGCCAGATGCCAGATTCCCCCAACTTGGGGGTATTTTCAGTCCACGGAATTTTTGGGGGGTCAAAATAATTAAAGTGCCCTTTGGACGGGCAACTGACCGCTGCCAAGGCCGAATCGCAAAAATTTTGTTGACGCGGTGGAGGGGAGCAGCACGGACCCTTTAGACGGGCAATCAATCGCAGTTTTCCTTAGTGCGAACCGGTGAACCGCGACGTCCGTGACGTCGCGTGAGTTTATGTAGGTACCTATGTGTACTGTGTATTTTACTCTCAAATTATGTAACTAAAATAACAAAAATAGGATATAATGATAATAACGTCAACAAATATCGGTAGAAATATCCCTGCAAGCGAGACGTGCGCACTCATCGACAGTTGACGGGAAACTAGTTAGAAAAAACTTGCGATTTGCTTTTAGACGTGCAATTATTTGCAAAAAGTACGGCAGTGCACCGTCGTTTGTGCTTTCTGCGTTTGCGATCATGCTTTCGGCCATTAGACGGACAATTTTGCTGCCGCGCGATTTGGCCTGCGCAGAAAGTACGCGATCAGTTGCCGTCCAATGTATTCGTAGCTTTATTTTTTCAATCTGTCATTTATCTATTGTTCCAGTGGCAGCAAACTTTAAAGAAAAACGGTTCTCTCATTCTGACTTATGACTTTACCAATAGCCTATCTCGTTTTCGTGCTTCAAACTTCAACCCGTGCTACTGGAACGCGTCAAAGGCGTTCTGTGCTTTTGTCAAGCAATAAGCAGTTAATTTATTTTAGTTAATTTTGTAATAAAATACCCACTCTGCTTATTAATTAGGTGCTAATAAGATAAAAAACTAAACTATTGTCCTACAAAAAAAGTTTCAGGTTCTATTTACAATGTGCTACGTGATTATAACAGGTCGAAGTTTGGCATGGCTGCTTCTGAGTTTAGTGGCTTTTATGTTCATTTTGACCGGTATTATGACTCCGAAATGGCTTTTCGGGCAGCCTGTTGTTGTTAGCGAGGATAATGTGACTAGTTTCTATGTTCCTAGTGTCGGGATTTACAATCGGTAAGTAAAGTTTTGAACTTCATCGAAACTTCACAACTTGAAGTCAAGTCCAATTAGATTTTTGTTTATTTTGCTTTCGATTTGGCTGTGAAATAATTATCTATATTGTTATAAGTCCTAAAAGTGAAATTCTTAGTAATGTTCAAACAATCAATGTAGAAGCTAATTTTCACACATTTTATAATACATTTTGTTCTGGCCTAAAAAGGTATTGCTTCCATTTTGTATGATAATGGGTTGTGTATGCATGTTTATTTTTAAATATTTCAGTGATGTCATAATTGTGTGTCTTAATTGAAAGACTGGATATACAATGAGACCATGAATCATCATTATTCCCTTGCCCATTTCCCATTATCTGGGGTCGGCCATTGAGTAATTATGTATAGAGCAGACAACGCGAACAAAATCTGTGCACCATGATCAGCAGTGTGGGGCGCGTGCTGGGAGCGTCACGCTGCGACGAGCGCCTGGCACAGGCTAAGTGGGTTAGAGCGCGTGCACCCTAACGCGTGTTACAAAATATTACTTCTCGGTAGCTTCTCTAGTTAACATAGTACCTCAATGGGGTCGGCGCAATATGTTGTCCTCTTCTGTTCATATCTCTTAGCCCTCATTTCAGAACTCACTCCTTTCTTACAATATCATCCTTAACATAATCCATCCATCTTTTCTTCGGCCTTCCTCTCCCCAGGGTTTCTAGTAATATTTAAGTATCTCTAGGACCTTTAGCGCGAACCGACTAACACTTGGCCGGTTTTTATTATTTGTTGTTAGACTCTAGAGTTTGCTCTAATTAATCCTTTGACTACTTATATGAGGACTGGTAACGCATGTAATTCTACTAACAAACATTTCTGCCACTTTTTGCGGGGGGCGAGGTAACATGCAACTTTGGATTTTATTCCCCATAACTTTAGATTCTAATTTTGAATGTTAAAAATGATGAAAAGTAGTCTCGTGTGAACCCCAAACGTTCTAAGTTCGAAATTATTGTTTCGCTATTATAGGCTGTCTCGTTTAGTCATCATCATTCCCTTGCCCATTTCCCATTATCTGGGGTCGGCGCAGTATGTCATCCTCTTCCATTCATCTCTCCTAGCCGTCACTTCAGCAGTCACTCCTTTCTTACACATATCATCCTTCACACAATTCATCCATCTTTTCTTCGGCCTTCCTCTTCTACCACAGCCATCCACATTCATACTTAACACTTGTCTCTCCGCATCACATGCCCGCCACGATAATCTATTACCCTGTAATTTTTCTGTCATAGGTGCTACTTTCAAACTTCCTCTAATATACTCATTCCTTATCTTGTCCATTCTAGTTACATCACACATCCATCTCAACATTCGCATCTAAGCTGCATGTAGTGGTTTCTCATCCGTCCCTTTTGTGGCCCAACACTCAGAACAGGTCGAAAATACTAGGTTTTTGGGCATAACCTTAGATTGTTACTGTAGTTGGAAAGAGCATGTAACAAATGTCTGCTCCAAAATTAATAGTTTTGTGTATGCCATGAGGCGAGTAAGTCAGGTTGTATCCAGAGAGGCAGCCTTAATGGCTTACAATGGATATATAACTTCTACCCTTAGCTATGGGATTATTCTTTGGGGAAATTCATGTGACATACAAAAGGCTTTTATAATGCAGAAAAAATGTATATGTGCCATTTTTTATCTTGACCAGACAGATACTTGCTGTCCATATTTTAAACAATGTTGTATTTTGACACTTCCATGTTTGTATATCTTTAATGTATGTATATGGTTACCTATCGTACTTTCGAAAAAGAGTTTTCCGAATTTTAGTTCTCCGAAATCGTTACACTTTTTATTGTTTCCCTTTTTTTTTGTTTCCCCGAAATATTATTCGCCATATTTTGAGGAGCCAGACTTTTTATTGCCCTTTTTTTGTTTTAACCAATGAATCAAAATTCTGTAACACAGTTTTCCAAAGTAATGTAAGTCAGATAATTTACTTATTCGAATATTTGTTTTTCCGTAGAGTCACTTTTCCGCAGAAATATTTAACCTAACCTTTCTTAGAATTTTAAAAAATCCAGATTGTTTTTCTCAGGCAGGGGGCGTCCACCCCACTGCACCTTCAACATACATATAAGAAAACAAGCAAGCATGCAGCAAGCAAGCTAGCATGCAGCAAGCAAGCAAGCATGCAGCGAGCAAGCAAACATGCAGCAAGCAAGCAAGCATTCAGCAAGCATTTTGATGCTCCGCTCGCTTCGCTCGCTCCGCTAAGTGTCTTACATGTTCTAACCTAACCTACAATTTTAAAATCACCAGTTTGTTTTTCTCAGTCAGGGGGCTTCCGCCCCCCGAACCCCCCTCGCGGGGGGCGCGGCCCCCCTGCACCCCCCAACATGCATACAAGCAAGCAAGCAACATGCAAGCAAACATGCAGCAAGCAAGCAAGCATGCAGCAAGCAAGTAAGCATGCAGCAAGCATTTTGATGCTCTGCTCGCTTCGCCCGCTCAGTGTTTTACATGTTCTAACCTAACCTAAACTACAATTTTAAAACCACCAGTTTGTATTTCTCAGGCAGGGGGTTTCCGCCCCCCGCACCCCCCAACAATGCATACATGCATACAAGCTAGCAAGCAACAAGCAAGCAAGCATGCAGCAAGCAAGCAAGCAAGCAGCATGCTAGCAAGCATGTTGGTGCTATAATCCTGGTATCATGTATCTACTAGGTAATTATTACAGAAAACTTTACTGTGTTGTATCCTAGTCATACTATGGAAGAAGTTGCTTCTACATTTTAAAACTTCGAACCCAGAAGACCGTTGTCAAAAGAAAGAAAATGATTATGAAATTCAGATTTAAAATTTTCTGGAAAATGATACTTCTGTCAAGTCTTTATAAGGAGTAACAAATATATGTGTAACAAAATATCTGTCACTAGAAACTTCTATAAACCGTTTTCGAACAACTGAAATTCGGTCAGTGAAATTTCGAAAGTAAGATAGGTTACCATGTATATTTGTACACCAAAATGGACACTTCTTTCAACAAAATCATGAGGTCAGCAATAGAAATCTATGTTCACAATATAAAAACAAAATATTTAAACCAGCATCAAAATTAAAGTTAGTTGAAAACAATGCTTATGTTATGTTGATTAAAATTTTTAATAAGCTACCTGATAATTACAAAGAACTAGAGTTGAAGGAATTTAAAAAAATTGTGAAATCATGGCTTGTGGAGAGGAGTTTCTATAGCAAAAGAGAATTTCTAGAGCATGAATAGCAAAATGTTAATCTTTGTTTTTGTTTCGTTCATTTAAATCTAATATGTTATTATTCAAATTATTGTAAACTTTATTTAATGTTTAAATGCCTATCATAGATTGAATTTGTTATTACAACTCTTGACATAATAAATTTAGATTGTAAGACTTTGTGTAAATGCCTGCAAAGGTAGGCTTCAGTGAAACTAATCACTGCAAAACTTCTGCTAAAGCTTGTACCTGAATCCATATACAATAAATTTCATTCATTCATTCATTCATCCGTACATGACATGAATATCATTTATAAATACATTTTCCTCCTTCTGAGGCAGTCGGTTAAAAATCTTTGTATGTCTTAATTTTTCCTGGTACCTACCACAACGTCCCTTGCAAGACTCACTATCTCATATTTGTCCGTTTCTCAGCTATTTCAGTTTTAGAAACATCAACTTTTCAAACTTAATTATAATGCAGTCTTTCTGGAAATACTTAAATTTAAATAAACACATACAATATGCGTCCATACACTCTCTATCATAATAGGTACGTGTACGTACCCGATTGTAGAAGGTGTATCAGATATGTGGTGTAGTGCGGAACAGGGTGTATCAGATACGGTATCACATGATCGTGCAACAATTTGCTTCCAAACTAGCGATCATGATACACGCCAGCATAGTGTAATAAAAACTTGTAATTGAAATTGAAATCATTTATTTGCATTGAATAGGTAGGTACCTACAGTAAGGTGTTATAATTATAACAATAGGTAGGTACATAGTTTCTTCTATCCAGCTAAATTATGTGGCATGCAAATATTCATTTAATTAATAATAATATAAGAGAGATCTAATTATAATGCAAAGAATTCATTCAAGACATAAAAACTACTGTCGCGGCGGGTCCACGCTAGCGCGGTGTGAGGAGGGGACGGGTGTACCCTAATTGAATTCGCTGTTAGGGTACCCATGCAGGCAGCAGGGGGCTGGACGCTTGCCTATCGCTGAGCTTTACCACTATTCATTTTATTACACTATTACAATTATGACAAATAGCGAAGAAGTGCCAACTATAATCGACTCTCAGATGCTTAAGTACGTGAGTCAGTATATCTACTTAGGTCAAAACATATCTTTCATAGACCACACGAAGAAAGAAGTAGAGAGGAGAATAAAAATTGCATGGAGCAAATACTGGTCAATGAAACACGTCTTCAAGTCTAAAATCCCAATGTCACTTAAAAAGAAAGCCTTCGAATCCACAATTATTCCCACGCATCTCTATGGATGTCAGAACTGGGCTCTCACTAGAAACATCATACACAAAATACAAGTGTTCCAAAGAGCGGTCGAGCGAAGCATGCTGAACATAAGACTAAAAGATCGTCAAAGAAACTACAAAATTAGAGAACGAACAAAACTAATAGACGCCGCGAAACTCGCCTGTATACTAAAGTGGAGATGGGCAGGACACGTGGCGCGCACCGCGGACGGGCGCTGGAGCGAGCGCGTCCTACACTGGTGGCCGCGCGAACGCACGCGTCCCCGCGGCAGGCCGCGCGCGCGCTGGCGCGACGACATCGTGGCGACGGCGGGCGCGACTTGGACCAGACAAGCGACGGACAGAACTAGTTGGAAAAGGATGGAGGAGGCCTTTGCCCGCAAATGGGTACTCGAGAGTGAAGAGAGTTAGTTATGATTTATGAATAATGTAAAATTTTATAATATTAATGTTTTGAATACCTTCTAACTATTTGTAATGAATTTGAATAATTTATTGTTATTAATAATCTCGAAATAAATGGCTTTATTATTATTATGTGTCTTACGATCCGTAATCACGGGCAATTAAGTCCCGGACCTTTGGAAGCAGTGTTGCCAACTCAGTCTCAGGTTTTAGGGCTAAATACAGCTTTAAAAAGGGCTAGATTTGCCCAATAAATTAAAAAAAGGGCCCAATAAATTTATTTATCAAAATATATAAAAGAAGTGAGTTTTGTTAACTATTGTTTACATATTAAATATATTTACTCAAACGCACAATCAAAAATTAAACAAACTAAATTAAAACAAAAACTTAAATGTATAAAGCAGCGAATACATCGTCGGTCCAATCGTAAACTAGCCAATCTGAAAATTCCTAACTGTTGGGGAGACTCAATTAAAATTTTGGGGAGATTAAATTAATTAGGTACTGTAAAGCAAGTTTTTCACGTAGATATTCATAAAAATCGGTGTATTGGTCCTAGATAATTGTCTTTCGGGTCACACTTTAAAAACAACTGATATACTTGCTTAGTTGTCTAATGTGTAATGACTATCTCACGTAGATAGGCGAAAAGAATAATAGCAATATCTTCTCAATTATTGAGGTTACACATACGATACTTTGCCACCACTTGAATCGAAATGAAACATAAATTTTGCTATAGTAAAGTCTAAAATGCCAAAATGACAGATTGGCTAGTTTACTATTGGACCGACGACATTACCCAACATTTAGGGCCGATTTCGGCATACATTGCTTGCTTAGAACGCTACACTTTGAAATAGAGAGAACAAATCAGGCAATGTATGCCGAAATCGTGCAGAACACAAGATTTCACTCCCACTTTGTGCTGACGTAGTTGCTTATGGTTGAAGTTGAGCCTTATCTGCTTCATCAGGGGCAGATTTGCTCAATATAAATTGTGTGTCAGTGTAGTTTCCTTACACGATTTTGGGGCTAGAAATTGGGCTAGGGGCTAAATAATTATTTTAAGGGCTGAACAAGCATAAAAAGGGCTAGATCTAGCCCCGAAAGGGCTAAGTTGGCAACGCTGTTTGGAAGGCGTGCATGGAGCCGAAGCCAACATGTAGAGGCCCGTTCAAAAGACAAGTTAATCTAAATGTAAGGGATACACATGGCGGATACCATCTCCGAGCGCACAACATGATACACACGGGGATGGTCCCCGCCAGGTGCAAAGACTATTGGAGTGCGGCGCTATGGCCGCGATGGAAAAATAAGGTCTTGGGCTATAGAGGTGAAAGTTGGATGGACGGATACTGGGCTATGCATGGGAGGAGACTAACGGACGCCTGCCATGACAACTAGTCTCAAAATTGTAAATAGGGCAGGCGGTGACTCGCCGACTCGTCGAGTGGGCCCCATAAAACAGCCGCACGCACAAAGTGCGACAATGGGGCAACATCCCATTGAGCGGCTAAAGGTTGTCGAGAGGTGCGGCACCGGTTTCACCATCGCGGGGTTTACCCCCGTGAGCGGGTTTCCCCGTTATTACGCCATTACGTGCAATACACTTCCAACCTGGAGCATAGGTTCTTTGCTCTTGCGATTCCACTCTGGACGGCCAATGAAGGCAAGCCAGAGGTAGGGGGGTGTGTTACTGTCTGTATGTGTGTGTGTAAGCGCATGTCTGTATGGTCCCCCTGGATAGGGGTCCGCGGTGTCGCCACTCACCGTCAGCTCGCCACAAGCTGCCCCCGCGGGGTTATTATTATGTATCTCAGCTGGTATTTCACGGGCCGTAGCCTGGACCTTTGGAAGGCTTGCGTGGGGACACAGGTCCAACACGTAGAGGCCCCTTCGAGACACTTTTATCTAATTGTGATGGGATGCACCAACCGTGGTCTATC
Organism: Agonopterix heracliana; assembly: GCA_963693445.1. Lineage (NCBI taxonomy): Eukaryota > Metazoa > Arthropoda > Insecta > Lepidoptera > Depressariidae > Agonopterix > Agonopterix heracliana. The sequence goes on from OY856334.1 coordinate 4,954,391, forward strand.
TCTGGATGCATTATGCAAATGCACCAGAAGACATACCACGTTCGGTGCAGAGACTATTGTAGAAAGGACAAAAACTACTCGGGTTATGGGGGTGAACTGGGTGGGCTGGGAAATCCGGGTTATTGCGGAGAGACTCGGGACGCCTGCCGTAACAAATGTCTCTAAGTTTGTCAAAAATGGCAGACGGTGACTTGCCAACTCATTTGATGGGCCCCCCAAAATGGCCGCTCGCAAGGAGCGACAAGGCGGCAACATCTTACAACAACAACAACATTATTATTACACTACTTCATTCGTTCATTTCAGTTGTATCCGAATGACACATGACCGTAACAACTGTGGCTCGTTCTCTTTCTACGGCCTGTCAACGGACCCGTCTGTCTACCCTCCTCCGTGGAAAGCTGCCATGTTCTTCTTGTCATTATGTAAGTAGGAATACTGTAATTTGTCCGGAGTATGGAATTCTTTTTGTCGTTCGGAAACGTTTTCTTATACAAGGTGTTGATTTTTACCTTTGCAATAGGTACTTTAGAAGGTAGATTAGACTTGAATTGCTTGAAGTATGGCTTGAAGTATTGCTTGAAGTATGGAAATTGTTGAGTGTGGATGGATTTAAGTGGCTGGCCTTATTCTTTAATAGGTTATTGCAAGAAGAAGTGATCCCTGATGAATGGTGCAACAGTTTACTGGTGCCCATCTACAAAAATAAGGGTGACATACAGGATTGCAATAACTATCGGGGAATAAAGCTCATGTCACACAGTATGAAAGTATGGGAAAGGGTAATAGAGAGACGAATGTGAGAAGAGAATGAAATTACGCAAAACCAGTTCGGTTTTATGCCTGGTCGGGGGACAACGGATGCCGTTTTTGCGCTACGCCAACTGTGCGAGAAGTATAAACATGCACAAAAGAACTTGCACATGGTTTTCGTTGACCTCGAGAAGGCATACGATCGAGTACCTCGAGATGTTTTATGGTGGGCCCTGAGAGAGAAAGGTATGCCCGGTAAGTACATAAACTTGGTTAGGGCAATGTACAGCAAATCAAGTACATGCGTACGATCTGCCTCTGGTACCACCGACAAGTTCAGCGTGGCTGTTGGTTTGCACCAAGGGTCGGCTTTAAGTCCATACCTCTTCTTGGTGATAATGGATGCTTTGACATCGGACATTCAGGAAGAGGCACCCTGGTGCATGCTATTTGCCGATGACATTGTGCTTGTCGGTGAAGATGGACTCGAGGTCCAGAACAGACTGGCAAAATGGCAGCAAAAGCTGGAAAATGTTGGCTTGAAAATCAGTAGAACGAAAACCGAATGTACGAGTATGTTCTGCGATTTCGGCGGGATCTCCGGTTTTGTGCCTACTACGCTTGATGGCGTACCTTTGCCAGTCTGCTCCGATTTCCGGTACCTCGGTTCACTTCTACAAAGCGATGGCGATATAGATCGAGACGTGAAACGCCGAATAAACTCAGGGTGGATGAAATGGCGACAGGTTACGGGAATGACCTGTGACTCCCGAATCCCCCTCAAATTGAAGGGGAAAATAATATAAAACCATCATAAGACCTGTCGTCATGTATGGCTCGGAGTGTTGGGCCGTTAAAGTGACGGATGAAAAACGACTGCATGCAGCAGAGATGCGAATGTTGAGATGGATGTGTGGTGTTACTAGAATGGACAAGATTAGGAATGAGTATATTAGAGGAAGTTTGAAAGTGGCTCCTGTGAATGAAAAGCTGCGCGGTAATCGATTATCGTGGTATGGACATGTTATGAGAAGAGATGAGTGTCATATTACAAGACGAATGTTAAATATGAATGTGGATGGCTGCATGAAGAGAGGACGACCAAAGAAAAGATGGATGGATTGTGTGAAGGATGACATGTGTAAAAAAGGTGTGTCAGCTGAATTGACGGCTAAAAGAGATGAATGGAGGAAGACGACATATTGCGCCGACCCCAAATAATGGGATAAGGGCAGGAAGAAGAAGATTAGACTTGAATTGCTAATTTCGTTTTGGAATCACCATTTATAACCCTTTTCATTTTCAGGCATATACAAAATTATTACAAACTTTTTTACAATGATATTGGGTCTTTCTTCATACATTTGAGTCTAGTAGGATTGCAGGTTTGTATGGGACGGCAGATTTTTTTCGCATTTTCATCCTTAGTCCCTCAGAGATAGTTGTTTTGTTTGAGGGTCTGTCTGATCATCCCCTTAAAAAAACTGTCAGCATATTAAGAATGACTGCATTGTTTTTTAACCTGTTTCTGACGTAATAAGAGTTGACTACATCAAAAATATTGTAGTTTTAACTGCTCAGTAAATAAACCGTTTAAAAATAACGCTAAACTCACCTTTTCAGTAAATCTGTTGCTTGAATACTATTTTTAATAACTTGATATACTATAAAAGTATCAAAACGACGACGAAAAACAATGACGTCACTGTTCAATTTTTAGTACAAATCGTTTTGACGTTTGATAAAGTGTTGCTAATTTGACTAGTTGGAAACACGCGGATTGTTTAGAAATGAGCTCTAAAAAGGAGTCACGTTGCAGGGTTTGCCTCGAACATTTGTCTCTCGCGTGGTGTTCGCGCGGTTCGCGTCTCAGCCTGCCACGAGGCTCCTAAATCCTTCTCAGTTGTTCTTACTCAAAAACAATCCTCGAGATAGGATAGACACTCCCTCAAACTACTTGACACTGGCGAAATCTAACAAGGAAACGCCATTAAATAAAAATAGAATAGAAATGAGCTCTAAAAATATTTTTTCTTAAGCGACAAGAAAGCGTCAATTCTCGTCCCGCTGCGCTAAACGAAGTTGTCGCTTTCCACCTCCGTCGAGAAGAAAAATAGTATACTAACCTCAGACAGTAAATAAGAAAGTCTCAGATCACATTTCTTACTTTCCTGTCCTCGCTGTGTAATGTACTATATCTCTGAATCTTTCAGGTGCGGCAATTCAGTTTGCAACAGTCATGGCCGGTGTCATGGCGTGCTGCATACAATCAGTATTTAAGAAGAGCGTCATATCGCTGGCTGGGGCTACTCAAGCTTTGGGAGGTAAGGAGTTTCAATCTTCTTTCGTGTCAGTATGAGCTATAATTAGTTGAATCAGGCGTTACATTGCGGAAATCCATGACTAATAGGTAGATCACAATCATCTTGATCGTGTTGAGACCTCCGCTTCTAAATTACGTATTACGTTATGCAATGAAAATGAAAAATGTATATTTCTTAAACTTTGTTACATAACCAGTGATTGAGTTCTTCTGGTAAGTATCCGAAGAATACCTTTGCCAGAAGGATCCGCTCTTCCATATCCAGTTATATCTATGTCTAAAGAATATACTAAAATAGTATAGTTATATCTATGTCTAAAGAATATGCAGTATAACATGCACATGCATCAGCTTTGTCCACTAGGTAGTTAGAATACGGGGTAATGCGAATGCTGACGAGCTGGCAAGGGGTGGGTCAGAACGAAGGATGATTGGCCCAGAACCAAGTGTGGGAATCCCGGCATGCAGCATAAGAATGGCCATCAGGGATTGGGCTGATAAAACACACAAACTGGAGTGGTCTGGCCTTGCAGGTCTACAACACTCAAAGAAATTTATCAGCAATTTGACAACTCGTTTCTCAAAGTTCATACTGAACAATAGCAGGAGCAAGGCTCGTGCCATCGTCGGAGCCCTCACTGTGCACAGCCACAGGCACGATGATGCACAAAATGAAACTCACCCTAGATCCCAGCTACCGAGCATGCGGAGAGGATGAAGAGACTATGGTACATATTCTTTGTGACTGCGATGTCTTGGCGGCAAAACGCATGTGCCTCCTCGGAGATGGATACCCAAAACCAGTACTTAGGTTTCTTCACCCAGCCCCCACGACAATATAAGATAAGATATGTAGTTAGAAGAAGAGGCACGGTATAAGATTTTTACCTCACCCACTCTATTGCCCTCTGGCTACCTCGGCGGTTACCTGTAGCCTAGACTGACACCACAATTGAAACGCTAGAATTTAAGTTTTCGAAAAAAAGAGAAAATAGTCTCAGGACGTAGGATAAAAACCCTTTTTGAATAGACAGGTGTCAATGCGTTTAATTTACGAAAATGTCATGTTCCGCAAGCAGCTAAAGTTATTGCAAACCTAGGGCTACTCCGTTTCACATGTTGTGCTGACGTCATCTTGTCAATTTCTCTTTTTTGTAGGCAGTGTCCAGGTTGTGGCAGAGGTCTCGGACACAATCGTGCTATCTACCTATTAGCATGAGCTATATCGTATAACAATCACTCATGCTGTAGTGTAAAGATTAGCCAGTCAGCAATCGAGGCTGACACCAGCCCCACCTGCACCTGACCTGCACCTGTGCCCAGGGTGCATCAGACAAACTCAGGTTTCATCACACGGGAGGCTCTTGCCTTGGTTTAATTTTTTATGCTATAATTCCAGGGCTATTTGGAGTGCTTGGGCTACTTTTGTACCCATGGGGCTGGGGCGCGCCGCGAGTCAAGCGTCTGTGTGGTGAATACTCCGAGCCTTACATACCAGGCGACTGTTCTATAGGTAAGTGTTTAGATCTGTTAGGATTCTAGGGATAATTTTGTACCCGTGGGGCTAAGTCAAGCGTGTAGCAACTACTCAGAGCCTTATATACCCGGTGACTGTTCTATAAGTAAGTGTTTAGATCTAATAGGATTCTAGCGATAATTTTGTACCCGCGGGGCTAAGTCAAGCGTGTAGCGAGTACTCTGCGCCTTACATACCTGGCGACTGTTCTATAGGTAAGTGTTTAGATCTGTTAGGATTCTAGGGATAATTTTGTACCCGTGGGGCTAAGTCAAGCGTCTGAGTGGTGAATACTCCGAGCTTTACATACCCGGCGACTGTTCTATAGGTAATTGTTTAGATCTTTTCAGTGTAAGGAATACTTCTTGTAGGCCGAGTACTTGTCATATACTACGGGGGGTCAGAGAAGAGGGTAATTTTTAAAAAAAAAGGTCACGTAGCATAGGTACTTTCCCTGATCTACCTATTAATTTCTGAAGTAAATAATTCGATCATACTTATTCCAGGCTGGGCTCTCTTCGTGACAGCGACCGGAGTTGCACAAATCTTCCTAGCCAGTGCTCTGTCCAAGACGGCGGACAAAGCCGCCAACTCGGACAAGGTTCAGTTCCAGATGGACGAGGGAAAGCAGCTGATCTGTTTAGCTTAAATTCAAAGATCTGATGAAGCCGTACAGGGAGATTTAACAGAGGTCGGAACGTGTTTTGTTCTATTCACTCAATAAGAGATGCATATAGCATATTCGCTCTAGTTAAAAAAGGAGATTGCTACCCTATTGCTGTCCTTATCGACGTAAGCACGTTTTTGTACAGTCTGTCTATAAAGTCTTGGCAAAAAATGAGGGCGCTGTCTCCACGCAAGAACGTCAAAATCAAGAACAACCTGGCAACCACCATACTAAAATGATTAGTTCCTCATTCATGCCACGACTTTATAGACAGACTATACTACCGCCACCGACTAAGAAATGTCACTTCATATACAGTACTTCAAGGAAAATAATGGGCATCGGAAAACATCGGAAATAATCGTAAAAGCAGCTCTATATCATTATACAATACTGCCTAGTTTCGGTCGGTCATCTTCGGGAACGAAGTGATGATGATGAGATGAGATGCCCATTATTTTCCTTGAAGTACTGTAAATTGGTTAAATTGTATGTCGTTGTATGTCTATTGTTGTCTCATACGCAGTTACTCTGATTTTATGTGTACAGCCTTAGATCAAAGTAAAATTAATGGATAGGCCTTACGCGAACATTTCAAACCAGAAAAATGAGGCAAAACAAATGAAAGGTTTACTTCAAATTTGTATGCAAGTGCCCTAGATTTGACAGATAATGGCGCTAGTTTGTATGTACCAAGTGCACCAGTAGTTTGCTTCAACTTACCGCGCTTTAGGCCTATCCATTAATTTTATTTTGATCTATGTGTACAGCGCAAGTGACATTTCTTGGTATATTTTAATGAAACAAAATCTTATGAAATTAGCTTATTAAAGGAGTCAACAAAAAACGTTAAACCAGAAAACGTCACCAAAATCGATAAAATAAATACAAGCGACCGGGCCCCCCGGTTTCGCATGCGTTGGGTACACAGATTACCCCCGATAGATACCGCATGATTAAAATTTCGTACAGGACCGAAGTCACAATTTTTGGCGGTAGATGCGGGTAGCGGGGCACGAAACAATGCAACATGATTGGCCATTTCAAGGTCCCACTATTCCGATCTCGGTCTATCCCGTTGCTTATATCAGTGCGTGTGTGGTGCGCGTCGGCGGCCTTGTATGCTGTATCTATTGGGGGTGATCTGTGGTTGGGTAACTTTCTCGTCAATAAATCTAATTTTTGGCGAAGTTCAGCGCAGAGCATAGGGTCTTAATATTCGACGGTTTTTTAAGAAGATAATAAGACCAGCAAACTGAACAACTTTCTGCAGGGAGTTAGGGTAAACAGTTGCATTACTTTAAAGGGTGATTGTACCCATGATACTGAACAACTTTACCTAAGAAACCTATTAGATACACGCAAATTTTTTTTTTGGACTTTCTGTGCAATCAGATGATCGAAAGTTTGTATGAAAAAACGTTTTTTTTTCTAATTTCCTTTGTTTCTTAGGGAAAGTTATTCAGTGTCATGGGTACAATCACCCCTTAAAGTAATTGAACTGGTTACCCTAACACCCTGAATATGGCACCAAAATCGAAATCGCGGAATAAAATCTGTTGTCCCATACATTTGTAGTAGAGCCACAATCTTGAGTCACTATACAATTGGAGCTTCGTTGTAGGCCGGGGACAACCGACACGCGACCACCCAATAACAGACCTGCAACGCGACTCCTTTGACTTCCTAAAAATACGTTAAAATGCTAATATCAAAGATTTTATACAAAAGGTTTTCTGGTTTTACGTTTATTTTGTTAACACGTTGTATTTTCTTTTTAACCGGCTGAAAAAAAGAAGGTTATCAGATTCGTCTGTACGTTTTTAAAACTAGAGATTGTAGACATCCAAAGTATTTTTATACACATTCGGCTTTTGCCATCGTTTTTAAAATCATACTTTTCTTCACATATTTCTAGATTATTCTAGATTCATCACATTTTTGAGTTACTATTGTAACTAAGTATAGACTGATATCTTGGCTTCCAGTTATTAATATAAATCTTATTAGATTATCATAAAGTTCATAATGCTGCACAAATACATAATACCTGTAAATACCCCACAAAAAAAACTTTTAATAGGATATTCTTCGCTGCGCGCTCCATACAAACGAAGTTTCATCCTAATTTCAATATCAACCAATTTAAGACAAAGCCATTTTTTAGTCACCACCGCCACCCACTATCCATTATAAGTGGCGACGGGCTCACCCCCCGTCAAACTGGACGGATAGATAGATAGATTTCGGTACTACTGGTGAAACGTGGATGTTCTGAGGTTTCAGAATATCTCTGACTACCCCCTCGGGGAATATAGTCGTGAGCATTTGCTTATGCTAATTTTTTAGTAATTTGTCAGATTTTCGTTAAAATGTACAGGGTAAGGGACAGCCCTCCTCTAACTGAAACAGTGAACTCAGACCATCAAACTGAACAACTTTCACTATGGAGCCTACCGCAGGAAATGCGACAAAAATCAGCTGTCCCATACATTTTAGTCGGGTAGGTACAGCATGTTTTGTATGAAACAGCTTATTTTTTCGCGTTTCCGAAGGTAGGCTCCATACCGAAAGTTGTTTAGTTTGATGGTCTGAGTTCAGCGTTTCAGTTTGCGGAGGGCTGCCCATTATGCCCTGTATAGGCTGTATAGTTTTTAAAGTATGCACAAGCTAGGCTCTAAAGATTTCCATACAATTCTCAAATTAATCCTATCATTGAAACTTAACGGTAATCAGCAGCCGTTGTACGGCAGCGTGATTTAACTGCCTCCGTGGTCTAATGGTTAAGAGCATTGGGCTCTTGACACGGAGGCCTTGGGTTCGATTCCCACGGGGGGCACCTAGTGAAATGTCACTTTGTGCGTTTTTCCCCAGTTGGTTAGGACATTGCAGGCTGAGTCACCTGATTGTCTGAAAAGAAAGATGATTCCGTGCTTCGGATGGCACGTTAAGCTGTTGGTCCCGGCTACTATCTCTGGTGGTAGTAGTCGTTACATAAAAACCACGTCAGAGGCCGTAAGGCGGTTTGAATAAACTCTGACACCAGGAGGGCTTGCTGCCCACACGATAAGAAGAAGAAGCAGCCATAGTACGGCAGCGTGATTTAGGGCTATCGCGCTTTCTCTCTCTTTTTGCGCGTGAACAATCGAAATACAAGGCGTGATATAGACTTATTGCTACGGCCTCTGATGTCCAAGATTAAAAATGGCATTGTTCTTAATCGGTCAGATATTCAAAATAGGATCTAACTTCGGTTTTATGCAATGCGCTCGGGCGCTGCAAGGAGTACACAAAATTATCACATGACGCGCTTGCCCATGGATTGTCCACTGGGCAAGCCGGTTCGTCCACGGGCAGTGTGTAGTGTAGGTGAACACGTCGGTGAAAGGTCACGAACACACCGCCGCGCCATGTAGTTGTGTAGGTACCTATCGTAAAGCGATTGTATTAAGCTTTTTCTCTGTAGGGTAGGGTATTTACTTATGTGCATCTTGGAGGCAACGCAGTAGATTTGTAGATTTATTTTCTATCTCATTTTTAGTCATAGAGTTATACAAAGATAATTGTCTTTTTAATACTCATTACTTTATGTTAAATTATAAGCAACTGATGTATTTTATAATATTTTTTATTAGATATAAGAATTCGTGTGTTAAGGTAAGCGCATACTAGAGCGGGCCAAACCGGGGTGGGCCGCAAAAATCCGCCCATTACGCCATGGTGTTTTTGTTTGGTTTTCCAGCAGGATTTTGTCGCCCGGGGAAGAAACTGAATATCCGTGATAAAATAACGGAGCGAGCGAAGCGGGCTCTTTTATTTTAGCACAAATGCCGTTAGAATGCGGCTCTTGAATTATCTTTACAGTCCCCATTTAAAACAAACTTATTCGTAAAGCGAGTGAAGTGTGCGCAGCTTTTCTCCGTAACAAGAATAGACTGTGACTTTCGGTACAAAATATGTGTAAAAAGTAAGTAAGTTATAGCCTGTAGAATCCCACTGCAGGGCAAAGGCCTCCTCTCACGAATAAGGGTGAGAGGGAGTGGGCCTTAGAGTATACATATACATTAGTGGGCCATACTCCACCACGCGGGCCCAATGCGTGTTGTTGGAAGCAAGTTATTGGTCAACTTGCTTACTTGCTTGCAAATATCAATCAATCAAATATGCTTTATTTTACACCAAAATATAAACAGTAAAATACAGAGAAAAATAAAACAAGAGGCACAAAAGGCGGTTTTATCGCTAAGAAGCTATATGTCAAATATGTGTACCGAAGTAAAAACTATGGAGCGAGCGAAGCGAACTAGAATTTTTGATTGGTAACCCAATATCCTGGGGTTGGCACCAGGTTATTCTGGGATGGGCACGCGCAGTACGATGTGGCCCACCCTAATATGCGCTTACCTTAATAATAATGTATGTAAGAAAATATTTATCTCGAATAATTTTAGCACTGCCATATTAGTCAAAAGTATTATTTTTAGTATTTAGAAAAAAAAAGATTGACAAATTTAAAAAGAAATTACAGTATTATTAATAATCCTATTAGATTTTCGTACAATTCTTATGCATAATTGGTTGTTTTTTTTACGGTATCAAATATTTTTCTTATTCTTAATAATAATTAAATATAGATACTACAGTTAATTAAGGGGATGATCAGACCAACAAACTGAATAAGCTTCTCTATGAGACCAATATCGAAATCGCAAAAATAATCCTACCTACGAAAAGAACATGCTGTACGCAATTATATTATGGGACAGCTAATTTTCTTTCGCGATTTCGAAGTTGGCTCCATAGTGAAAGTTGTACAGTTTGATGGTCTGATAATCCCCTTAAAAACCGTTAGCATTTAAGAAAGGGATGTAGTTGTGTATAAATCTCAAAATTGTGTTTCTAGGTTTGCTTACGATACAATCTTTTTTTTACCGACAAAATTGACTTTTATACTTACTTTGTTGAATAAAGTCGTGTATAAAAACATAACCCTCCTTCTGTAAAAACTAAGATGTTTTTATATGTAGATACGTTGCCCGCGCTCCAAAATGGCAATAAAAAAGCAAGGTAAAGCCCGACCAGAAATATAAAAAACGTCGCCATTTTGCGGAAAATCAGTGGAACTAATTTTTGTACATGGAACATGACATTAAAGGTTATAGTCGATTGCAGCGCCCCCAAACCAGGTTTTTTATATTTCTGGTCAGGTCTTTAATTACAATTGCCCGGCTTTCACATAGTCATGTGCCATCTTATATACATACTGCCTACAGGTCACTATATCGCGCCGTTTTAAAGTGCAGTGATATTGGCGTATGACGCGTCATTGGATAAAATATTTACTTCATTCGGTTGGCAATATTATAGTTTCTATGGAACAGTGATTACAGCTATAATTTTTTAATCGTTTTTCAAATATTTTCAATGATGAAAGGCAGCCTGCTATAATAGTTATTTGTTATGCTAGGCTGCAAAGTTGCTTTTTGGCGCGAGTACTTTTATTGAAACCTGAGCACGCGAAGGATTCTAGGATTGAACCACGAGAGAGCGAGCAATCAAACTGCTACACGTGACCACAGTGAGACAGTGACTAAATGCAAGAGTAATATAATAGGACAACGTCATGAAGCGCGATGTTCGCTCTAACATCTAAACTCAGTGCTTGCACCTAATATTTTCCTCGCTGTTGTGAGGTGAAAAGTTGTGTGTTTCGCTCGGCTGCAAAATTACTCTGCGTCTCGTACCTTTGAAACCTTCGCTACGCTCCGGATTCTATATTTGAACCACTCGCTTCGCTCGTGGTTCAATCCTAGAATCCTTCGCTTGCTCAGGTTTCAATATAAGTACTCGCGCCAAAAAACAACTTTGCAGCCTAGCATAACAAATAACTATTGCTCTAGTGTTTTTTCTTATTATTATCCAGGTAGGAACTGCGTTTGTATGGACTAAATGGAACCCGCCTTTCCTCTTAATCCTTTTCACTTTGAGGTCGTCGGGGAATTAGTAAGAATTTTACAATTTGGATGTGTTATTATGAAATAAGTAAGAAAATGTAATAACAAATTTTTGTGTCTGTATTTTTTAGAAATAAATATTATACATATTTTGAATTGATATGCCTGTTTAAGATCAATCTCAAACTTTCAGTAGCTCCTTTGGCCAGATCCATGTAGGATCTATCTAACCTAAACTAAAATTCACAATTCTAAGACCAACTTGACCAACCAAACCAATTCTACAGGGTGTGTGTAAGGCAGTGCCGGACTGGGACCTGAAATCGGCCCGGGCATTTTAGAGACAGTCGGCCCTCCCAACGGTACAGTAGTTTTGTATGGGACAGCTGTTTTTTTTTCACGATTTCGATGTTGGCTCCATAGTTAAAGTTGTTTAGTTTCATGGTCTGAAGCACCCATGTGATGACAGCAGTACTATCTAAGACGAATTGCGAGCGAAGCGAGCTCGAGATTTCACTGCAATATAATGTGATGACAGCAGTACTATCTAAGACGAATTGCGAGCGAAGCGAGCTCGAGATTTCACTGCAATATAATGTGATGACAGCAATACGATCTAAGACCAAGAGCGAGCGAAGCGAGCTCGAGATTTCACTGCAATATAATGTGATAACAGCAATACGATATAAGACCAAGAGCGAGAACGAGATTTTTTGCAATATTGTGAATTTGTTGTAATACTTTTATTTCAAACACTTGATTTTGGCGCCCCCTTTACCTGCCGCTCTTGGGCGTGGACCGGTATCCAAAGCCGTCCAGAGCGGCGACCGGCCCACCAGAGCCGCGGCCCACCGGGCATTTGCCCGGTACGCCCTAGGGCCAGTCCGGGCCTGGTGTAAGCTCCGCAAACTGAAACAGTGAACTCAGACCATCAAACTGAACAACTTTCACTATGGAGCCTACACCAGGAAACACGAAAAAAATCTGCTGTCCCATACATAGTCGGGTAGGTAACTACGGCAGTTTTGTATGGGACAGCTGATTTTTTTTCGCGTTTCCTTAGGTAGGCTCCATAGTGAAAGTTGTTCAGTTTGATGGTCTGAGTTCACTGTTTCAGTTTGCGGAGGGCTGTTCCTTACACCCCTATTGCTTGCAGATTGCAAAACAGCATTATATTAATGAGATGCCGTTTATTTTATTCTACAGCTAGTAATTGAATAAAGTCTAAGCGATGACTACATATATATAATAGAAATAGTTACTTGTGCGAGTATGTAACTACTTAGGTATTTTATTTATTGTATCTACAGGGTGTTAGGGTAAACAGTTGCATTACTTCAAGGGGTGATTGTACTAATGGTACTGATCAACTTTCCCTAAGAAACCTATTGATGAATAGACCAATGAATGAATAGTTTCCAAAAAATAAATTATGTGCGAAATTATGCGAAAAAAGTTTTAAGTGGATACAATTCGGAGCGCTCTCCATACAAACGTACTATGGTGATATTTTCAATACTAACCAATTAAATAGTCAATGAAATTTTGCAGAAACAATCTAGAAACAAATTTTTATGCTTGTATGGAGTCAGATCTTCGTTAAAATGTACCTATAGTTTTAAAGTTATAGTGCCTCAAAGATTTCCATACAAATCTTAAATTAATCATAGCATTGAAACTGTATATTTTAACGAAAATCTGACTCCATACCAGCATAGAAATTTGTTTCTAGGTTGTTTCTGCAAAATTAGATTTGACTTTAATTAGTTATTTAATAAAAATATATAAGTAATTAAAATTTATAGTTATTTAATTAAAAATATCACCATAGTACTTTTGTATGGAGCGCGCTCCGAATTATATCCCCTTAAGTACTTGTATTATAATATCTGTGCCTTAAGTGATCAGGCGGAAAAGCCCGCGATAGTATGTACTCTTACGTAAGTATATTAATTATTATAATAACTTAGTTTCAGCCTGCATGTGACCTCATTTAACACAGAATCGGATCGATTATCCTGTTTACGACACACATTAATAGTTATACGCCTTATTTTGAGCCCTGTATCTAGACATATTTGTCTAAGGTTTTAGATATAACCACCTATGTACCTATAATTGTAATCAATCAAATTGTTACAAGCGCTTCATCCACAACCACTACACGTCTAGAATATAATACCTACTCACATCTATCAATCTATTTTTGTATAACGTAAAGTAACAAAGTTTTTTTTTTTTTTTTTTTTTTTTTTTACAATCCCGTCACACAAATAGCGTGAGGCGTCATAACAACATGTCTCTGTGTCAGAGCAAAAAAAATATGTCACCTGTCCCATAGTAAACTCCAATATTCCTCCTCGAATCAAATGTATTCAACAGCAGATTTTTTTTCTCTGATCGGTTTGCTCCGATAGTAAGAGTTGTTCAGTTTGATGGGTAGAGTATGTGGTTTAAAGTTTAATGATACTTTTCCTTACACCCTGTATAGCGACACGGTTTATCATATAGAGTTGGGTGATGTTTTTTTCGACGCGTTCGTAGCTTCGACTGTCTATCTTGACATAAGTCTAAAACATAAAAAAAAAATAGCTACCTAATTAATGAACACTAAGGAATTTTGTATGCCAAAGATTTTATTAAATTCGTAGAATTTATTATTTACAACGTGTCATCGTACCCTTAGATCAAAGTTAATTAATGGATAGGCCTTACGCGAACATTTCAAACCAGAAAAATTACGCAAAACAAATAAATGGTAACTACACTTCAAATTTGTACGCAGTTGCCCTAGTTGTGACAGACAATTCTGCTAGTTTGTATGGACCAATTGCCCTAGTTATGTGCTTCAATTTAACGCGCTTTAGGCCTATCCATTAATTGTACTTTGATCTAAGATCGTACCCTGTTATTCGTAGTTTGCAAAACTAAAATCCACATTGCGCAGCAAAAGAATTGAAGACACATCTCAATCCTTGGCAGCAATCGGTGTCAAACGAACACTGCAATGAAAACAAAATGAAATTTACTAAATGGACAACCAAGGATCTTAGAATCATAAAGGATGCCACTCCTCCTTGGAAACAAGAAAATTGGCCATGGCGGTCTACCGACAACCTTCGACAATATTCAACCTTCTTTCGTAAGACCGAGATTCCAAGACGATTTTTTTAGTCTTAGTTCGAGCTAAGTAGGTTTATTTATTTATTTATTTTTTTATTTGTTTGCAGTTTTGTATGGAACAGCAGATTTTTTTTTCGCGATTCGATGTTGGTGCCACAGAGAAAGTTGTTTAGTTTGACGGTGTGATCATCCCCTTAAATAACTGTCAGCATATTAGGAAGGACATTTATAGTCCAATCATTTTAGAGTTTCCTTGTATGGACACCCTAACAATAATTCATCTATCGCTGAAACTTAGCAGTGTGATAAAGTAAAGTAACTACACTTATACCGATTATGGTTGACAAATAATCTAGGACCGGAAAAATTTAAACCTAGATTATTTGTCAACCATAATCTGTATACTTTACTTTATCACACTGCAAAGTTTCAGCGATAGATGAATTATTGTTAGGGTGTCCATACAAGGAAACTCTAAAATGATTGGTCTATATAATTCTTCACTGTAGTCGTTACATAAAAACCACGTCAGAGGCCGTAAGGCGGTTTGAATAAACTCTGACACCAGGGCTTGCAGCCCACTCGATAAGAAGAAGACTGCAAAGTTTCAGCGATAGATGAATTATTGTTAGGGTCAAACCCTAAAATGATTGGACTATATAAATTTTACCACCGTACCTGTGAGGTAGGTACTTAACTACTTAGTTAACTACGTACCCCTTCGCTCATTTTGGAACAGGACCTGTCTTCATGTAGATACGCGCCGCTAGTTAATTCAACAACAAACAGAACACAGAGTAAGAACAGTATCGTGCGAGACATAATTTAACAAATTAATAGTTACTCTCTTAATTTTAGTGCCTACCACACTTAAATCGATGTCTAATTTAATCCGTTAGGTATACCTACCATACTTCGAAGTTCTCAGGAGAAACGAGGCATTCAAGCAACCTATTTCAGTAAACCTGTCATAATATTCAACTTATAACAGAATGCCTAAGTCGGTAATCTAATAACCACTTATGTACTGTAATTGATGTAAAAGGAGACAGTTGTTCAGTTTAGAATGGGGTTTCAATTATTAATTTGTGCCATATCACCAAGCGGCCATGTTGGATTTTTTTAATTTTCATAATGGCGGAGGGTTAGAGGTACGTTTTCTTGAAGGTTTATTAAATACAAATATATAAAAGAGGGAAAAGAATAGACAGTAAGAGACACTATTTTATAAATAACTTAACTTCACAATAAAAAATGGCAGAACCAAAAGAGCTCCTAAGGCTGCTTTTCCACCATAGATGTGCGAGTTAGCGAGGCGGTGAGCGAGGAAACAATCCTCAATCCGCCAATAGCGCGCTCGCTCGATCACGTCATTGGGAAATTGAAGCACTCTCATTTGCCGATTTCGTCCTCGCTCACCGCCTCGCTACCTCGCACATCTCTGGTGGAAAAGCAGACTAAGAGCTTTTTTTTTGTACTAGCGTAGGGACTAGCTTCTCATTAAACATGCCAAATACTAACATACTAAGTTTATCAATATAGTGCCAACAAAAGCGTCCGTCGCTGGCGCTGGTGGAATCAACTCAATCTGTTGTGGTTCAATCTTGAGGTCCAGATTCTAATCCGCACGGATGACATGCCATGTACCAATGAGGTTTTCTAGCTTATGTACGTAATACAAAGTGCAAGTCTTCGTCAACAAAAGCCTGAGATCCATCCTACGCATCGAACACCGAACATGAACAGCAACGAAGAGCTGGTGGGCTCGATGCCAACAAACCCCCATTAAGCAAGAAATTGCTCAACGCAAGTGGAAGTGGATCGGGCACACGCTTCGGAGAGAAGAGGACAACTCCGCCAGAGTCGAATTCATAGCCTGGTGGGAGCAGGTGACCAGGGCGACCCGCACACACGTGGCGGCGCACCGTCGACGCTGAGCTACGAGCAGCCGGGTTGAGTTGGCGCGACATTGAACACCAGGCGCAGGACAGGGAGAGGTGGCAACGTCTCACGAGGGCCCTCTGTACCATCGGGGTACCATAGGACAACAACAACATGTACGTAATACCGACTGCTCTCAAACGGTGAAGGAAAACATCGTGAGGAAACATGCATGTGAAGTCTACCAATCCGCATTGGGCACGCGTGGTGGACTAAGGCTCATACACCCTCCCTGAGGGTGGGCCTGTGCCTGTGGGACGTATACAGGGTGTAAGGAAAAGTATCATTAACCTTAAAACCACATTAGTCACTCTACCCATCAAACAGAACAACTTTTACTAATAAAGGGAGGGACAAAAAAAATGCTGTTCCATACTAAACTCCAACCTACTCGACTCAAACCGGTCAGTTTGCACCCATGGTAAAAGTTGTTCAGTTAATGGATAGAGTATGTGGTTTGAAGATTTATGATCCTTTTCCTTACACCCTGTATAGGCTGTGATGATGAGTGCCAACCTGTGGTTAAATCGTTCTAGGTGCCACCAACAGCATGTGTACTTACCTACTTGATTTGTGTTGGGTTATTGTGTCATATCAGAAAAACATTTTGTTAAGAATTTATACATGGTGTTTCATAAGTAAAAATAAATATTTAAAACTCTTAAGGGGGTTGTTCAGACCGTCAAACTGAACAACTTTCTCTATGGGACCAACATCGAAAACGCGAAAAAAATTATTTCATATCCCATACATATTTTAGCTCTAGTCGATTTGTAGAGTATAGAACATAATTTATTTTTTTCGCGATTTCGATATTGGTCCCATAGTGAAAGTTGTTCAGTTTGATGGCCTACACCACCCCCTTAAAGGTTTATTTGTATTTTTGTAACACCTTGTATACAAGGTGTTACAAAACTACAAATAAAAATAATTATGTTCTATACTCTACAAATCATTCTCTTTTTTTTTTTCGCGATTTCGATATTGGTCCTATAGTGAAAGTTGTTCACTTTGATGGTCTAAACCACCCCCTTAAATGTTTATTTGTATTTTTACACCCTGTATAATGGTGTTTCATAAGTAAAAATAAATATTTAAAACTCTTAAGGGGGTTGTTCAGACCGTCAAACTGAACAACTTTCTCTATGGGACCAACATCGAAATCGAGAAAAAAATAATTTTAAATCCCATACATATTTTAGCTCTAGTCGATTTGTAGAGTATGAATCATCATTTTTTTTTCGCGATTTCGATATTGGTCCTATAGTGAAAGTTGTTCACTTTGATGGTCTAAACCACCCCCTTAAATGTTTATTTGTATTTTTGTAACACCTTGTATAAGAGACTCCGTGTATAAATTAGTAGGTAGATCGATAGATAAACAATGTAGGTATAGTTTAAGTAACACAGTAATAGGTAGGGTCACACCATGTATAAGTGGATGTTGTAGCAATATTTCTGACCACCCGTAAAACGAATAGGTAACGTTTGTGAGTTTGTAAAGTAATTATTTACTCCGGTAAGTAAATAAACTAAACCTTCCAAACCAAAAGGTTGAATAAAACCACAAAGCCCTTTTCCCTTTTATTCCGATGCCCTTGCGCATCGATTGTAACAAATATCATATGTCAGCGTCGACCAATCACGTGCGAGCTGGCCCGAGGCTCCTCACGATTCGATGGAGTCCATATTTGAAATGTAATACTAATGTTTGTTGCCCTTTTTTGGATATTGTATGAGAGAAATATAGCTATAGGATTGGGGATCTTTGAAAATGAGGGGGGGGGGGGGGGGGGCTGGGATACTACATACAACGAGGATACTATAAAATCTAATCTAACTAGTTATACATATTTCTGAATATATAGGCATAAGCAGCATATATAGGCATAAGCAGCATATATTATAAGAGATAAGTGTACTTTTTGCAACCATCAGCAGCAAGGCTGATTCAGTGTTTATGTGGTGTAGAGCAACTCTGTGATGGGGATGGACCAGGTCTGCCTGCATAACTTCAGTCGGTTTAGGAGTTACAGACGTTTAAAGGTCTGGAAAAAAATTACGAACAGCTGCAGGGCTGATCGTATGATATTATTGTAGTATGCACTGTAGCCATGTGAACAGTACAAAAACTGACATGGTTCATCAGTCGGTTTTGGAGTTACTGACGTTCAAAGGTATGACCTTTGAACGGCTGTATCTCCTAAACCGACTGGCAGTTCATGTCAGTTTTTGTACTTTTCGCATAGCTACAGTGCATACTACAATAATATCATACGATCAGCCTTGCTGTGGATCGTAATTTTTTTCCAGACCTTTAAACGTCTGTAACTCCTAAACCGACTGAAGTTATGCAGGCAGACCTGGTCCATCCCCATCACACAGATGCTCTACACCACATAAACACTGAATCAGCCTTGCTGCTGATGGTTTCAAAAAGTACACTTATCTCTTAGTCTAATAGAACATCCACGTTTCACAATACATGCCTCGAAATTGAAGCATGCAGGTTTCCTCACGATGTTTTCTTTCACCGAAAAGCCAGTGGTGTTACAAATCGTACATAACTTCCGAAAAACTCATTGGTACGAATCGGCTTGGACGGGGATCGAACCACCGCCTCCTGCAAGGCAGGCAAGGTTACTCGCCACTGGACCACCACGGCTGGCTACTTGAGCCAAATGTATGGGACTATCGCCTGCCGCGTGCGATCGCGTTCCGTCTATCTTATATGCTCTAGCAAATGACGTTCCTGAGTGACAGAAAAGGATGGAGCGACGGAAAAGTGCGATCGCGTGCGGCCATGTGTAGTTCAACCCTGTTACTTACAAGGAACAATTTTACTTTTGGTGTTTGCATGTGTAGTTCAATAAATCTAAGTTTGGTCGAATCTGACCTTAGTTGGGTGAGTGTGCCCGTGCGGTGGATTGAGATCGGGTTCAATAAATTTTAAATTTAAACACAAATTATTTAGTTAATAAGTATTTCGAAAAAATTACCTATGTTGAAACCATGATTCTATTCTATTTTTAAAAAAATGGCTGCCATCTTTGGTTGATGATGATTTTGCCAATGTCGAGTTTTTATAGCAAAAGTGCTTGACGTTGTACGGTTATATTTGATATTTTGGTGACTTCAAGGGTTGTTCTTAAAAAGAACACTATCTTGAGCCACCACTGGAGCCCCGCTGTCGAGCTGGGAGGGGGCAACCAACAAACGCGACTGCCCTATAGCAGATCGACGACGCGACTCAGAAACCATGATGATTCTAATCTGCTCTCGATTCTAAACAAACTTCTTTCTATTTTTGCGTTAATTCATTAACACATTGTATACTTAAAGGTACTCTAGGTATGCTCCTACAAAATTAAAATAAGACCAAACCCGTAGGTGCACATAGTGAATTTGTAAATCACCACAGAGAGCTGAGTAAAAATAAAAATAAAAGTGTTTTTTGATTGATTGCCCCGCACCGGCGTCGAATCGACTACCCCCAAGGTATAGTCCATCTGACTATAATTGCTGGCTTTCTGTACATCTGATTGATTTACTGTAACATTTCTAACCGTGCTTTAGGAAAAGATTTTTTGAAATTTAAGGGTTAGTTTTCGAATTATTTACTGGTTTTTAACGCAGAAAACTACAGTTTAAAACACTTTCGTTCGTGTTCAAAAAACGGCCTCGACGGGATAACAGCGTCTTAGTAGATTATCAGACCATCAAACTGAACAACTTTCTCTATGGGACCAACATCGAAATAGCGGGGAAAAAGATGGTGCTGTTTATTGGTGTCACAATGACTTGGATTACCACATTTTTGTACAAAATACACAGGGTGTAACAAAACACCCTAGTTACTAAGGGGGTGCTTCAAACCATCAAACTGAACAACTCACACTATCGAGCCAAATTCGGAATTGCGAATAAAAATCAGCTGTCCCATACAAAACTGCAATACCGACTCGATTAAAACATAAAACATCAGATTTTTTTTCGATGTCGGTTCCATAGTGAAAGTTGTTCAGTTTGATGGTCTAAACCTAATGGTATTGCTTGGGTGTTTGGTTACACCCTGTATAAATTTTATATTGTAAGTACCTATTCCTAATCATACCCGTCTTCTTATCGTATGGGCAAGCCCTGGTGACAGAGTTTATTCAAACCGCCTTACGGCCTCTGACGTGGTTTTTATGTAACGATTACTACCACAACAGATGGTAGCCGGGACCAACGGCTTAACGTGCCATCCGAAGCACGGAATCATCTTTCTTTTCAGACAATCAGGCGATTCAACCTACAATGTCCTAACCAACTGGGGAAAAGGAAAAACGCCCAATGTGACATATCACTAGGTGTCCCCCGTGGGAATCGAACCCACGACCTCCGTGTCAAGAGCCAAATGCTCTTAACTATTAGACCACGGAGGCAGCACCAGGCTTACCCTTAAGACAAATGTTTCCAATAAAATAAAACTTTTTGGGGGAATTTATAAATTGCTCAAAAATCTAAGCTCTTTGATTGATTGAAGAGTTTTGATCCATTCGGATTCAAAGTCAATGAAAAAAACAAAAATTGGGTTCAGCTAATCGTCGCTTGGTCCTATAAATCTACTGTTTTTTCTCCACTAAACCATAAAATTTAATGTTGTAATTGATCCTGCTTGTAGTATTTTTGCCGGAGGCGTCGTCTGTTCGGTTTCCTTTTGTCAAAGTCACAGCTTTTTTATTTTTGTTTTTTTAAGCCGTGTTGGTCTAGTAGCAAGTAGCCTCATCTTTAGTGCAGGAGGAGACGGATCGATTCCCGCCCTGGAGTGCAATTTTTTAATCTCGTTTGCTGAGCTCAGCAGTTCTAAATGTCAAAATAACTAATAGAGACATGCATCTTTCTACTGCTGATTTGACTTTCGAAAATCGCACTCTTGTAGTGTTAGCCCACCACGCGTGCACAATGCGGATTGGTAGACTTCACATACACATCAGAATTTCTTCTTCTGCATACGCAGGTTTCCTCACGATGTTTTCCTTCACCGTTTGAGAGGTAATACGTACATAAGTTAGAAAAACTCATTGGTACGTGGCATGTGGTCCGTGCGGATTCGAATGCAAACCTCATGATTGAGAGTCCATACCTCTCCGCAACGCGCCACAGAGATCTTAAAGGATATACATATTAATCTATGCTTAAAGGCTTCCGCACATTGCCGCGATATTATCGAGCGATATGTCACGCATGCGCCCCACCACTAAATTTGGTCTAAAGAGATTGCGTCGGAACAAAATCGCAGCGATATTATCACTCGATAATATCGCGGCAGTGTGTAGGATCGCGCGTGTCCCCATACAAAATGTACTGGAAATAAATATCGCAAAATCGCAGCGAAAATATCGGTCGATAATATCGCGGCAATGTGCGGAAGCCTTTATATATATTATACAAATTGCCGCAGTTTTTGTATCACCCTGTAAACACGGCTTGTACAAATTGACTTCTTATCAACTTGATATTATAATTGACTACATAATTCTCGATTCTATCATCGATACGACCATTTTTCATTTGTCAAGTGTCTTTTAAGATTAATAACACAATTTTAGTTCATAAATTGATTAAAATTACACTTGATAATTTGTTTCTGTCGCACTAAATGCGGTTGGATGAGACAGAAAATGTTTTTAAGTGAAACGTTGTTACACCTGTCGATTCAATTTTGGATGATTTTGATGTTAAATAAATTGCGTTACTTCTACAATATTATGCGTCAGACTACCAAACTGAACAAATTTTACTAAGGGACAAATATTGAAATACCTACCTTAAAAAAAACTGCTGATTGTGACGGATAGAGCGTCACTATACAGGGTGTAAACTCGGCTACATATTTTAGCAAGTACCTAAGACCATCAAACTGAACAACTTTCGCTATGTGGCCAACATCAGAACCATGAAAAAAAATTTTGTTTCCTATGTTTTTTAAGGAAATTTTATTAGTTTTATATTTAGTTCTTTTACGCATCAACTAATTTCTAATGCGATCTTTAAAAATAAACTAGCTGAGAGGCTAGTTAGGCTAGAATCTTAATACTTACCTACCTACAAAACTGTTATAAATACCTCGTATTCCCTCTTCCCTCCGCGGTCGGGTAAAAAGCTACCCTCTTATGTTTTTTTGTCAATAGTAGCTTTTTGTTTTGTTTCTTGCAATTGTTTTTTTTTTGTTTAAACCATGTTGGTCATTCCATAATGATCGCAATATTAAAACATTACTTCGGTTGGGTCAGTGCGGAAACTTTGAAATTGCGTTCTAGGAGTGCGATTTTTTAATCTCATTCGGTGAGCTCAGCAGTTAAAAATGTCAAAATTACTATGGAGATATGCATCTTTCTACTGCTGATTTGACTTTAAAAAATCATACTACAGGAGAGAGATTTTTGAGAGTCAAATCCGCAGTAGAAAGATGCGTATCTCCATAGTAATGTTGACATTTTTAACAGCTGAGCTCAGCGAATGAGATTCAAAAATCGCACCCTAGGTACTCGTCATACTGCACAACATTGGGGAAAAATAAACTGTTGTATAGGATCCTTCTTAATATTATGCTGAGTGTTTTTTAAGAGGATGGTCAGACCATCAAACTGAACAACTTTCTCTATGACACCAACATCGAAATCGCGAAAAAAGTCTGCTGTTCCATACAAAACTGCAAACCTACTCGAGCAAAATGTTTGGGATAGCTGTTTTTTTCGGCGTTTACGATGTAGGTCCCATAGAGAAAGTTGTTCAGTTTGATGGTCTGATCACCCTCTTAAAAAACTGCCAGCATATCGAGTTATGGACCCTGCATACATTTGAGTAGAGTGCAGTATGCTATCTTCTTTCTGCGTGTCTTGATTTCCTGATACGACTATTTTTCTTACTAAAGTCATAAATAATGTTTAAAGTCATAAATCACTTGAATGTACTATCACATATCAGTTCAAAGTAAGAATGCTTATGAGACATAAGCGTCATAAGTTATGACCTTGAAAGGTGGCTGGCTACAAACTTATATAATACTAGAGTAAACCCGCGACTTCGTCCGCATAAATTATATTTTGAGTCAGATCAAACAAAAAAAAATTCATCGAAATCGTTTCAGTAGTTTTTGCGTGATGCGCGAACAAACAAACAAACAAACACACAAACAAACAGACAAACAGACAGACAAAATTTGATTTCGAGTCAGGGATACCTAAAAACAATACCGTAATCTTTTTTTGTAGGAAAATATCTTTAATGTACAGACACACTTCAGTTACAGTTTTATAATAGTTTAGATTAGATCTATTTTATTACCCGACTGCGACAGAAGGAGGGTTATGTTTTTCGAGCGTATGTATGTATGTATGTAAGTATGTATGTATGTATGTTTGTATGTCTATTTCTTTGGCACGCCCTACAGCCTAAACGGCTTGATGGATTTTAACATATGAGGTGTCGTTAGATTCGTAAAAATCGTGAGAGTGACATAGTGTACATTATTTTAATATGGCGTTTGCGAATTAAAAAAGAGAGGGGGGAGAATCAATTTTTTTTCGTAAAAAAATACAATATGGGTATCAAATGAAAGCTGGTGAAGAGCAGATTCCAATTATATATATATTATAGTATTTTTATGCAACCATTTTGACACAAGACTAAAAAGTATGAAATAAAGTAAATTATTTAGAAAAACAAAAAACCCGTCTGCATAAAAAACTATTAACTGAAAAGATAAAAACAAGCTCCTTAAATCAGCTATAATAACTTTGCTTGGGCAAATTAATACAATTTGAATGTTATTACTTATTAGGTATGTAGGTATTGCAGGCGGGGACAAACCAATAACCAACAAATAGGTCATTTTTCTTTGTCCCCGTTTGCGATACCTACCTAATAAGGAATAACATTCAAATTGTATTAATTTGCTCAAGCAAAGTTATTATAGCTGATTTAAGGAGCTTGTTTTTATCTTTTCAGTTAATAGTTTTTTATGCAGACGGGTTTTTTGTTTTTTACTTTCTGAAATAACGTTACCTGGCCTGGCTGATATTAGTCTGCATAAAAAAGTGAAATTTATTATAGTAACAAAATATGCTTTGATGCAGATTATTCTCAACATACGTAGTTAAATTAACCAGCGGTTAAGGTCATTCACATTATTATTTTGGGTTCAATAATTATTAACTTCCTTTTTTCTTTATTTTTTCCTCTCTTTTTTTAACTGATAGTAAGTTTAAGTTAATTTATCTATTATGTGTAGGTCATCCCATTTTCTCCCGTGGGTGTCGTAAAAGGCGACTAAGGGATCTACAGGAGGATGGGCAACAGCATCCTCTGAGTACACACATTTAATAAAACAAGAATGATCATTTGAGAAAACGATAAAAATCGAGATGTGCCTCCATCCTTATTATTTGACGTATGCCAGAAAGAGCGCGCATGACGTTTTTCTCGTTTAAACGCTTTGTCGTGGGTGGCATGCTAGCCGTGCTGCAGTGGACGTTTATCGGCTGATATGATGTGTAGGTCACCAAATTTTATTATATCATAACCTATCAGTAGCCATTATAGAACAACCGTATTCAACCTCACGTTTCAAAAAACCGCACTAATAACTTGAAATACAATTGTTTTTCCCTCTCACTCCCCTAAGCAATTAATATGCAAAGATGTTTTGTCTCTTTTCTTTTTCTTTACAATGTAACTGTAGCCCAGTACGTTATATTCAAGTAGAAATGTCTTAAGATGTAAACAGAAACCTAGACAATATTAAACTTACTTAAACATTTTTAATTTCAAATCAAATACATTTCATAAAAAATGGCAAACGATACTATGGCACATATTTGGGTGATCTCACGGATTGTTTTTTAACAAAAACACACAAATAAATTGCATAGCCACGTGGCCACCTAACCCGCGCACGAAACACGTCTAGCCGTGAATCTAGCCAAGCGACTCCGCTCCTGCTACTGGCGCGTGATGTTTGCTTGTCGTGTCACCTCTACTATAAAAAGTGCATGATAGCTCAATGTGGAAGATACATATACCATGTCAAATATAGATTTTATTCTGAAACTGCCTCCGTGGTCTAATGGTTAGAGCATTGGGCTCTTGACACGGAGGTCGTGGGTTCGATTCCCACGGGGGGCACCTAGTGAAATGTCACTTTGTGCGTTTTTCCCCAGTTGGTTTGGACATTGCAGGCTGAGTCACCGATTGTCTGAAAAGAAAGATGATTCCGTGCTTCGGATGGCACGTTAAGCTGTTGGTCCCGGCTACTATCACTGGTGGTAGTAGTCGTTACATAAAAATCACGTCAGAGGCCGTAAGGCGGTTTGAATAAACTCTGACACCAGGGATTTGCAGCCCACTCGATAAGAAGAAAAAGAATTATGATCTAAGTAAGTACCTAAATTTTGAGACATGGTCGCTCACTCAAGGCCTTTTAAAAAGGCAGAATGTCACCCAACGGCCAGTGGAGAGTGCAATGCTCGGAGTTTCCCTGCGAGAACGATTAGCAGAAGAACCAGAGTAGCTGACACAGCCCAAAGAATTCCTACACTAAAGTGGCAGTGGGCCTCATTGCTCACAGAACCTATGGCCGATGGGGCCAAAAAGTACCCGAGTGGCGATAGGCCTCCTACAAGATACAAGTTGGACCGACGACCCGGTGAAGGCGGCGGGAATCCGTTGGATGAGGGCAGCGCAGGACCGATCGTTGTGGAGATCCGGGGGAGACCCCAGCAGTGGGCGGCTATCGGCTATATTTAAGATAATTCTATTGGAATGTGATATAATTTAACGTAAGTAGGTACATACCTCCGTTTGAGATCAAAAGTTGTATGCATTGTCAACTTAATTACGTCGTTTTGTTTCTTGATCCAGTCGTTTAGTTTCATGAACTGAGATCGTAAATAATGTAATAATACACTATGTATGCAATTTTTCTGTTGTAAAAAAATACAATGTGTTAACATTGTAGCATAAGTAGTAGTAAGCGTTATAACTACTTATTCATATCTATAGGGTGAAATTAAAATGATTAGCATCCTTTTAAACTAAGACTACACATCAAACTGAACAACTTTTATAATGGGAGCAAACCTGAAATCACAGAAAAACAATCAACGTTTCTTAAAAAACTGCTAACTTATGTAGGTACTCAAACTCAAGTGTTTTTTTTTTGCGTTTTCGATGTTGGTCTCATACAGAAAGTTGTTTAGTTTGATGGTCTGGAGTGCGATTTTTGAATCTCATTCGGTGAGCTCAGCAGTAGCAAATGTCAAAATTACTCTGGAGAAATGCATCTTTCTACTGCTGATTTGACTCTCAAAAATCATGCTTGAGGAGAGCGATTTTTGAAAGTCAACTCAGCAGTAGAAAGATGCATATTGTCTCCGTAGTTATTTTGACATTTTCAACTGCTGAGCTCACCGAATGAGATTCAAAAATCGCACTCCTGATCATTCAAAACCGTCAGCATAAAAAGAACCCAATACAGGGTAAAAATTAATAGTATTTTTATAAAATACCGTTGATTTTCGAACCAAACTAAAGCCTAGTTCTTTCATAAAAACTTTCACAAAACATTGCCTAACTACTCGTACACACAATCAGAAAGTTAACATAATTAATTACACAAATGAAGCAGAAGAAACGCGCACATTAATTGTTATCTAAGTTTAAAACCTACAATTAAAAGTGAATTTAGTTACGGGTAGCTTCGCGGAAGCTTCTAATAATGAAACGTTTGCTTGTCGGTTTGTTTGTAACAATAAACTATTAGATAGTTTTAATTATCACTTAGGAACTTGGTAAAAATATTAAGTAGCGTACCTATTAAGCGGTCTGAATTTCGTTGCAGATTATACTGAGGAAGATGGCATTTTACTTTTATTACGAACAAGCTTCATATTGTAATAATATGGCATCCACTGTATTACGACAAAAATGCTTGGGTCTGAGGCCGAGATTCAGAGACTACAAATCGTCTCTGAATCTCGGTCTCTGAATCGAAGTCATAGTTCGAACTCCCGTATGTCAAAATCCATACATTTCGACCCTACTTAGCTCGAACTAAGCCAAAAAAAATCGTCTCTGAATCTCGGCCTGAGTGTCACTAACTTATAGTGTCAATTACTTAATTAAATAGACTATGTATTACTGTATACATAACCTTAGGTTAAGAATTTATATTGTAATAGTCATTAAGTCGTTTTATGCTGTAGAGTTTCTGGCCGCATCTTCTCTACAGCAACAACACGTTCGGACGCGGTGGTAGCTTAAAAAAGAATGTGCTTCAGGCTCCATATTGAATAAATTATTTTGAATTGAATTGAATTGACTGGAATACGGCGAATCTGGAATATGACGAATATGGAATACGACGAGTCCGGAACGCGACGAATCCGGAACAAAACGGTAAGATGATCTTTTATAATTGCAGCTAAACTTATAATACCACCTAGTTGTTTCCTTTGATAAAAGAGTGCCGATATCCCCTCGCATGAGTCAATGTAGATGTGAGCGACAAGTAAGTACATTTATGTGAAAAAAAAAGACCTAAGAAAAGGCTGATTTTTAGCTTAGATAAAGTTCATACGGACGGACGGCTGGTGGTCCAAGGCAATATCAGAGTGGTGGCCAAGAGAGGGACGGAGGTCAGTAGGCAGACCACCAGCACGTTGGTCTGATGACATTGTGAGAGAGAGGGTTCGCATTGGATCAGATTAGCACAGGACCGTGAAGAATGGCGCAACAAAAGGGAGGCCTGTGCCCAACAGTGGGTTGATGTGGTCTGATTTGATTGATTGAAAGTTCAAGGTATAAATAACTGCTGTTTTTATACCAACGATAACGTAAATAATAGTTATTTGTTATGCTAGGCTGCAAAGTTGCTTTTTGGCGCGAGTACTTTTATTGAAACCTGAGCGTTTAGCGAAGGTTTCAAAGGTACGAGACGCAGAATAACTTTGCAGCCGAGCGAAACACACAATTTTTCACCTCACAACAGCGAGGAAAAAAAGTGAATTGCTAAAAAGATCATTTCAAAAAGTTTTTATTTTCGTGCTGGCCAGTGTCATGAAATAGTTATTAAGCATTTTCAGTGCATTGGCGGTATACAAAAATACCTATTCAATAGACAGATTCGAATTTCAAAAACTCTTTCCACGCTAGCGGATAAACTAGTCAAAACTTTGAACACTATAATTATAACATAACACTACTGAATGGTACTTGTATAACAGTTTCTGACATGTGCTATACAGAAACATTTTTAGATACTTACCTATATGTGGAGCTAAATTTATCAGTCGAATTTTAATTTTTTTTTGAAGATATACTTCATATGGCTTTGAAATTCTAATCCGCAACCTTTTTGTGCGACAGAAGTTCGAAATTGAAATCGGGAGCTGAAGTTCGAAATTGAAATCGGGAGAAGTATTACATCTGCCAGGCGTCCCGTGACGGCCACCTTTTTTTTATCGTGTTTTTGTAGATGTGCGTATTTAAATTGTGAAAAGTGCGTAAACCTGAAACAATTTGCGCTTTAAGCCAAATTTTCAAGGTGTTCTTAATTTTAGGCACTTTGCCTTTTAGGCATTTCGTGATCAAGAACGATCCGTCTCCAGAATCGATAGCAGAATTCTGATATTTAATTTTGAATTTAAAAGATCAACATCATTAGTTGATTATGATTATGATGTCATCTAATTTAATTCCATGGAAATAAGAAGTACTATAGAGTTTTATTTATTACCTAACTTATGTACAGTCAGCGGCAAAAATATGTATGCTTCCTCATGCAAAAGATGTATACACTTTAGTACTACGCGTAGTACTAAAGTGTATACATCTTTATACTACGACGTAGTAAAAGTGCATACATCTTTGTGTTGCTGACTGTACGTAGTACCAACTGCTAAAACATCATGAGGAAACCTGCATACATTGAAGAAGAAGTTCTGATGCGTATGTGAAGTCTGCCAATCCGCATTGTGCACGCGTGGTGGACTAACGCCCATACATCCACCTTGAGGAATAGGCCTGTGCCCTACAGTGGGATGTATATAGGCTGATGATGATGATCAGAGTTTTATTAATCTCTTTTCTCCTACGAATAAGAATAAATATGGAAGAGTAACTCTAAACAAAATCGAAATCATTTTTGGCACCCAATGAAAAATGACATTTTGTATGAGTTTTGGCGGCTAGTTACAATTTTTAAAGAACAAATTTAGAACGCGTTACAATTTTTTTGGTGCCACTTTTTGAGCTTCATTTATACTTCTATACATTCTCTTATTCGTAGCTTTTCTCTCACCTCACACTTCTTTCATGCCGTCTTTTTTCATGTTTTATTTGGCCTTCTTCTATGCAGCCATACCAAGAAGTTTGGAATCCTCTATAGTGGAGTGCAGACTGCCTAACAAGACGGGAAACATGATAATACTCCTTTGTGGTCGGTAAGGATCGTTCTTCTCCGTAGTTTTTTTTAGTGATGTTTTTTACGAACTTTGTCCCAGCTCTGTCCCTTTCTAATCCAACGTCAAAAATTGACGTCATTCAATTTTCGTTGTGACGTCATTGGATAGAAAGGGACACACGTAAAATTGGAAATATCGACGACGGAGTCGAACGTCAATTTTCTTGTATCAATGCTTCTAAGGAAGAGTGGGGTCCTTTATGATTCTAGATCCATGAGACTGCCTAACAAGCGGTGAAACATGATAATACTCCTTTGTGGTCGGTAATGATCGTTCTTTTCCGTCACGTCGTTGTTTTTTGTGACGTTAACTTTGTCCCTTTATAATCCAACGTACAAAATCTCATGTCATTTTCCTTTTCCATTTTCCACCTAAAATTGGAAATATCGATGAAGCCATTGCCAATTTTCTTGTATCAAATGCTTGTTAGGAGGAGTGCATCATTTATGATTTAGATATCCATGAGCCATACCTACACATTCAGACATTGTTTTCTTCTAAATTAAAATAAAACCTTCAATTTCTACATCTCCTCATAAAACAGAGCTTACCGTGTGAATCAAGCTAAAATGTTTAGTTAATTCAATAAATCAAATCGTAAAGAAAGAATCATTTTATAATTGCAACAGTCCATTTTCTGATTTCGCGAAAGAAACCTGCAATTCATATTGTAGTTCTGCTCGCAAATATTTGTAGGGCGACCATGACTTCAAACGAAATGGCAGGAAAGAAAGTAAATATGCTCACGCCCATAATTCCTTTCGGCGTGATTAAAAACTTGGCTACAGTCGTCAACCATCTTTTGAAGCAACCGTTGTAGCAAATAGTACCTACTCTTACCACATTCCAGATTTCGTAATGGAATGAAAAATCAAGTAGTGAAAGGGGGCTAATATTTCGCTCTCAAAAGCACTGCCTAAGAAACCTTATAGGTACCTTTTTTTATTTAAACCTTACCTTATTTTTTTGCTCATAAAATGGCTCTAATTTCACCGCTATTTTTATTATTATTAAATTCACACAAAAAACCATTGTACATTATGAATTAGGTACTATTTATAAAATTAGATTTATTGCTAGGCTATGCGTATGGAGCATAATATTGATAGATACAACTGACATCATCAAAAGGCAGGTACAACCTGCCTGTGCTATTGACATCAGCTATAACTCTGAGAAATGTTACAAAAATTTGGTCACAGGTACAGGCAGCTGATAGTGCTACTGAGTATTATTAATTAAGTTAACCATTTATAAATACACACATTTTATGCTGATTAAATTTATAATTAAGTAACAATTTTATTGATGTGCATAGTATTATGTATGATATGTCTGTGTTATTTAAGTATGTCTATTTGGGGAGAAAAAGAATTAGAAATTTAATTGTGTATGTATATGTTTTGTATCAGTGTGCTGTGTGGAGTTGGTTACGTGTGTGAGTATGTGAAGTATTATAAAGTTGCGAAGCTACTCGGGGGGTGTAGTAAGTTTTCTGTAGAGTCACACATAATGACACCTGTCATCAAACTGTGGCTTTTTCATTACTATTATTCACAAGTGAGTTATACGTTTCTTTTATTGGTTGAGTAGCTTTGTTCTTAAAAAACTTTCGATACAAAAAAGATCGTGTTCAATAGTACAACTTTTTATCTACTAAATGAAATGTTTTTTAGTATAATTTTTTTCACAAGTGTGTTGAAAAACGTCGTATGAGACGTGTGTATTTATGATTACCGTTCTCGGCTCTCTTAAGACCCTCGCCTGACGGGTCGGGTCTCAATGGCGCCTCAACGGTAATCACCAACATTACACACTTGTACCATAACGTACTATTATTCGCAGTCACATTAACAAATATACTTACGGCTACAAACCTTTTATAAATTGTAAAGTACCTAATTAGTATGAGTATAATAACTAATTTTCAAATAAACCCCCAAAACCTCAAAACCATAGCCACCCTACACCCCCTCCCACCCTCACTCACACAACCGTGAGAACGCGGGATCGAACCCCCTATAATCAGCCAATCGGGACACCGCAATTAGCAGAACGAACCGACATACAACTAACTACAGACAGCTTATGTATTAGTAATGCTGCATCGAATAAATTAATTGTTTTATTCGCTTGGTCGCCATTGTTTTTAAAGTGTGCAGTGTAGGTAAGGATTTTGAACTTGTGAAGGAATGAAGAAAATGGTTAGCTCCATACAAAAACTACACATACTAACACCACTAGTTTTTAATTAACGAAAAATTTTTGTACCTCCCATAGAAAATGTAAATTGATTTATACAGGGTCCTTGCTGACACTTTTTTAAGGGGATGATCAGACCATCAAACTGAACAACTTTCTCTATGGGACCAACATCGAAATCGCGAAAAAAAAATCAGCTGTCCCATACATTTGGCTCGAGTAGGTTTGCAGTTTTGTATGGAAGAGCAGATTTTTTTTTCGCGATTTCGATGTTGGTTCCATAGAGAAAGTTGTTCAGTTTGATGGTCTGATCATCCCCTTAAAAAAGTGTCAGCATATTAAGAAGGACCCTGTATGTCAATATCGCGGTTTGTTGGAACTACGTTTAACATCGTTTTTTTTTTGGTAACATCCCTAGTGTTAAAAAGAAAAGGGTTTCACGGACGCAACATTGTAACGACGTTCAGTTCTTTAACAGAAATTGTTTATTTACTTATTATGTTTAGAATGGTTTATTATTGAAAGTTAATCGTAAAATTACCTTCTTTGGTCATTATTACAATCAATACGTCCTAATCGTAATTTAAAAAAGTAAAGCAATTTGTGCAGTTCTAACTTCGATAAAATTAACAAAATTCTATGACGTTTCTGTACGTTTCGTGACTATTCTGTAACGTTTGATGAAATATCAATAGATGTCAAATGTGATTTATTAAATTGGCCCGACTTTATTGGCGTTGAAGCTAAATGACAGCATGTATGGATTTGGCATTGGCGATCGAAACATCTTGACCCTTGATTTCGTCACCATACGTCAAGTCCTTACAATTTTATGTTTTCTACTGTCGTTAAAGTTAATCGAAAGATACTTTGTCCAGGGGCCCAGAGATTTTGACGATAGTCTGAAGGAATCAGTCTAGTCACGTTGTTGATCTGCTATTGGGCGGTCGCGTCGCATGTCGATCGTTGGTTGCCCCCTCCCAGGTCTACAACGGGGCTCCAGTGGTGGCTCAAGATAGTGTTCTTTTCGAAAAACAATCCTTGAAGTCACCAAATACATAAATTACCGTACAACGTCAAGCACTTTTGCTACATAAACTAGACATTGGCAAAATCATCAAATACCCAAGATGGCAGCCATTTTTTTAAAAATAGAATAGAATAGAAGGAATCAGTCGAATCTACCAACGTTGGAGAACAACACCCTTGGTTGATTCTAAATACCTCAAAAACGTAGTAAACATCACAAACAAAGTTTTCTTTAACCTCAAACAGAAAGAAACAAAATTATCGCATTTTATATTCATAAGTGAACCACTTGAATTACGGTTTAGAATCGATGGCAGCAGTTAAGTATATACTTTCTTACTTTTAGTCAGTAATTTCGTTGTATTTTTCCTTTAAAAGGTAATAAATAGGTGGCTAAGGATACAAGGATAGAAGTTTTAATGTGATTTGGTAATTACAAACATGATCGAATTAAAAAATACCTACCTAGTTCATTTAAAACTTTATAACGGTGAAGGAAAACGAAGGAAAAATGAAGGAAGGTTCATTCATTCATTCATTCATTCAAGGAAAACATCGCCTGGAAACCTGCATACGCTGGCGCTGAACTAATGCATATACAGGGTCCTCCTTAATATGCTGACACTTAGGGGGATGACCACACCATCAAACTGAACAACTTTCTCTGCGGCACCAACATCGAAATCGCGAAAAAAAAATCAGCTCTTCCATACAAAACTGCAAACCTGCTCGAGCCAAATGTATGGGACAGCAGATTTTTTTCGCGATTTCGATGTGTTGGTGCCATAGAGAAAGTTTTCCAGTTTGATGGTCTGATCATCCCCTTAAAAAAGTGTCAGAATATTAAGAAGGACCCTGTATGAACTCCACCAATCTGTACTAGATAACTCTGTATAAGTCATAGACATATTAATCTAGTGATAGACAAGCTCGTTCAAACAAACAACATGTCACACAAAACAACACAAAATGACTCATTGCGGTCTGTCATTGCCATAGTGACGAAGTGAACTCGGGAACATCAATCAGGTGCGTACACCTCATTCAAGTGGAACATGTTGCTTCTATGGAAGGGCAAGTCTCTCGCTAGAGTTGAAGTCTATGTTATAAGTAATACGCATCAGAATTTCTTCTTTAGCGTATGTGACAGTCGACGGCACCTACTTGCATTTTAAAGAGACATTGGCCTCTACATGCCGTCATGGCGTTAGTACTAATTAGACACACATTCATCATACTTAAACTTACGACCACAGGGTGGTCAGAAGCTTCACTACAATCACCAACTGTAGCTAGGTTCACTTTTAGCATACGTAAGACTCTATATCTCTATATCTATTATCTCTAATATCTCATATTCATATTCATTTATTCGCGTTCATGTAGGTACAATAACTTAGGTGTTACTTAGTAGCTAAAGCGGGTACATGAACCCTGAAAGGGCACAGCAATATTAACAAGTAATTATAAAGTTAAGAAATTAATTATTACAATGTCAATCGTTAGTAATTATTATAAAAATTGAATTACTTACAGTAAAAGAAAAGAAAAAAAAATTAATTAAGTACAATGCCATTGTTAGTAAGTAAGTAAGTTATAGCCTATAGAATCCCACTGCAGGGCAAAGGCTCACGCTCACGAATAAGGGTGAGAGGGAGTGGGCCATACTCCACCACGCGGGCCCAGTGCGTGTTGGTGGAGGCAAGGTAGTGGTCAACTTGCTGTCAGAGAATTTTCAAGCCGCCTCAATAGGCCTCTGACCTGGCTTAACGAATAGTTACAACGTCATCTGACGGAACTATCCGAGACCAACTGCTTAACGTGCCTTCTGAAGCACGGAAACGCTCGAGATGAAATACCACTAAACGGTCACCCATCCAAATACTGACCGGACCTGACGTTGCTTAACTTCGGGGGTTCTTCATTGTTAGTGGGTCAGTTATATTATGGGGTCCTTCTTAATATGCTGACACTTTTTTAAGGGGATGATCAGACCATCAAACTGAACAACTTTTTCTATGGCACCAACATCGACATCGCAAAAAAAAAATCTGCTTCTCCATACAAAACTGCAATCCTACTCGAGCAAAATGTATGGGACAGCAGATTTTTTTTCGCGATTTCGAGATGTTGGTCCCATAGAGAAAGTTGGTCAGTTTGATGGTCTGATCATTCCCTTAAAAAGTGTCAGCATTTATTAAGTTGGACCCTGTATATTATATTTCATTTATT
The DNA here is from genome assembly GCA_963693445.1 of Agonopterix heracliana. Lineage (NCBI taxonomy): Eukaryota > Metazoa > Arthropoda > Insecta > Lepidoptera > Depressariidae > Agonopterix > Agonopterix heracliana. The sequence continues at coordinate 4,989,639 of OY856334.1, forward strand.
ATCAGGGTTAAATAGAAATAACTTAAAAATACAGGATGGCGATAGATGACGCATCTTAAAAACATAAACCCTACAAAACGACCAAAAAAATCCCTCCAATTTTCAAACGTAGAAATGCATTAACAATTTTCTAAAAAGGCCTAAAAAATCTCGGGGAGTTTTGGTTGAAATTCGCTTAATTGCGTATAATTCCATGTCTCGGGGCTACGATTACTGCCTGGAATCGAATCTTGGACCTGTACCATACATCATGCTATGTGATTTATTGTTATAACAATATTAATGTTTTGATAGAGTGCAAGAAATGCTGTATTATCACTACATAATAAAAATAAAACCGGTCCGTACCACAAACTACCACATAACATATAAATTTTATATCACTGCGGATAACTTCAGCATGTATTCTACCCATCAAACTGAACAACTTTCACTATGGAGAGAACAACGAAATCGCGAAAAAAAATCTGCTGTCCCATACAAAACTGTACAAAACTTTTTTTTTCGCGATGTCGAAGTTTGCTCCATAGTGAAAGTTGTTCTGGGGTGCGATTTTTGAACGTCATCGGTGAGTTTGAACGGTTTTTAAATCTCATACAAAAGCGTTCTCATACATCTTTCTACTGCTTATTTGACTTTCAAAAATCGCACCCCTGAAGTATGATTTTTGAGAGTCAAATAAGCAGTAAAAAGATGCGTATCTCCGTAGTAATTTTGATATTTTTAACAGCTGAGCTCACCGAATGAGAAGAATTTTTGAATCTCATTCGGTGAGCTCAGCAGTTGAAAATGTCAAAATTACTATGGAGATTTGCATCTTTCTTCTTTTGATTTGACTCTCAAAAATCATACTTCAGGAGTGCTATTTTTGAAAGTCAAATCAGCAGTAAAAAGATGCGTATCTCCGTAGTAATTTTGATATTTTTAACAGCTGAGCTCACCGAATGAGATTCAAAAATCGCACTCCTGTACCATACATCATGCTATGTGATTTATTGTTATAACAATATTAATGTTTTGATAGAGTGCAAGAAATGCTGTATTATCACTACTTAATAAAAACTGGTCAAGTGCGGGTCGGGCTATTCACGCACCGAGAGATCCGTACCACATACTACCACATCTAAACTATTATAAAACTGTAACTGAAGTGTGTCTGTACATTGAAGATATTTACAAAAAAAAGATTACGATATGGTTTTTAGGTATCCCTGACTCGAAATCAACCTTTTTTAACAATTTTGTCTGTCTGTTTGTTTGTGTGTTTGTTTGTTTGTTTGTTCGCGCATCACGCAAAAACTACTGAACCGATTTTGATGATACTTTTTTTGTTTGATAGCTTATGATCTGACTTAAAATCTGGTATATAATTTGTGCGGACGAAGTCGCGGGAAAACACTAGTAACATATAAACTTAAAAAATAGTTTAGTTTTGTCCGGGACCTTAAGCGCGAAACCAACTCACCCTTGGCCGGTTTTTATTATTTTTTGTTAAGTATACTACTATAGACTTTGCTTCATAGTGACACCAATTTTGACGCTTGTACGATGTACACATGGAGACTGCTCAGGCTACCCTGTTTGGACTTTGAACTATTAGAAGCTGATCTCTGCGAATCGTGCGAGAGGGTGCGGTATGTTGTTGTTGTTTCGTCTCACGGCACGTTGCGGCCGCGCCGGCAGCCGCGTCTATGCAGGCTCTCTATTTTGTGTTTTGTGCATAGTGTAGTTATGGGTATATAGGGTGCGTAACCTGATGTGTCACCGTGTGTACATACCTATTACCGTGTTTTTACGATAGAGCAAGAAGAAAAAACGTTGAAAAAACCTAGGTTCTTGGACGAGAACCCCCCTTAATTTTTAACTTTTGAGCATTTTTATTAGGTATTTGTCGATAAATCCGCCATAATAACGCATATTCTGTGAAAATTTCAACTGTCTAGCTATTACAGTACAAAAGTTACAGCCCTAAATAAGTAGGACGGACGGACGGACGGACAACGTAGGCTTAGTAATAGGACCCCGCCGCGTTTTTCCGTCGTCCTGTCTATTTGTATGGGCTAATCTCAGAAACTACTGTAGGGAATTTGATATGGTTTTCACTAATAGATAGACTGATTCAAAGAGTAGATATACTTAGTGCTGTTCTTTTGCAGTTTCATGGAAATTATTATGGTTAGGTACTCTACCCAAATGGACTTTCTATTTTGACTCTATACACTTAATAGTTGTTTGATGGTCATAAAGTCATAACGCATTGAAATTTACACATTGTGTACTTACAACAGAAAACAAATCTAGAGCGTTTTTATATATCATTTAATTAATATTCATTAAATCATATAAAAAAACGACGTACTTACGTAATTAAACCTCTATTTGAAGAAAAAATAAATACAGGATAAATTTTATATCACTGCTGATAACTTCAGCATGTTGTCTACTCATCAAACTGAACAACTTTCACTATGGAGCCAACTTCGAAATCAGGAAAAAAAAATCTGCTGTCCCATACAAAACTGTACAAAACTTTTTTTTTCGCGATGTCGAAGTTTGCTCCATAGTGAAAGTTGTTCAGTTTGATGAGTAGAATATATGCTGAAGTTATCCGCAGTGATATAAAATTTACCCTGGAGAGCGATTTTTGAATCTCATTCGGTGAGCTCAGCAGTTGTAAATGTCAAAATTACAACGGAGATACGTATCTTTTTATAGCTGATTTAACTTTAAAAAATCGCTCTCCTGTAGTATGATTTTTGAAAGTCATCTCAGCAGTAAAAAGATCCATATCTCCATAGTAATTTTGACATTTTCAACTGCTGAGCTCACCGAATGAGATTCAAAAATCGCACTCCTGTATTGCAAAACTCGTTTTCCCCAGATGATAGTTACTCGCAAGTTTACTCGCTTCTTGCACTTGTGGAAGTGTACGAGCTTAGATTATCAAGATAGACAGTCAAAGCTACGAAAGCGTCGAAAAAAATAGGAACCAGTACTGGTTCCAAAACCCTATACATATACACGCACACATACATAATTAGTATGGCGCCTCACGCACACCAACCTAAGAAAGTTAGCCCCTTTTGTTTTATACGGAACAAGTGTGAGGCTCATTCTAGACATATACTTTTTCTAAGTGTACGAGTATATCTGGATTTTAGTACAACAGAAACTATACTATGTTTACACGTAACGGTGGCATAGCAACTTAACTGCGGTGAAGTGTGAATTGGATGCTTCGAATCAGTTGATAAGATCGACCATTGTTGTGGGTAGGTACATCCCGAGGTTAGGACGGACAATTACTTAGGAATTGCTTTTGTTAACTAGAGGAAAATTGAGTTTTTTATTTATAAAACAATTGTTGTATAGAATAGGTAAGAACAGAAGCAATTATGGAGAGTAAAATTTACAGAAACTCTATAAAATACAAGGGTGTTTTTTATATGCTGACGATTTTATAAGGGGATGATCAGGAGTGCGATTTTTGAATCTCATTCAGTGAGCTCAGCAGTTGACAATGTCGAAATTACTACGGAGATATGCATTTTTCTATTGCTGATTTGACTTTCAAAAATCATACTTCAGGAGTGCGATTTTTGAAAGTCAAATCAGCAGTAGAAAGATGCGTATCTCCATAGAAATTTTGACATTTTCAACTGCTGAGCTCACTGAATGAGATTCAAAAATCGCACTCCTGACCATCAAACTGAACCACTTTCTCTATTGGACCAACATAGAAACCGCAAAAAAACTGCCGTTCCAAACAAAACTGCAAACCTACTATTCAAATGTATGGGACAGCCGTTTTTTCCTATTTCTAAGTCTTCAGTTTGATGGTCTGGAGTGCGATTTTTGAATCTCATTCAGTGAGCTCAGCAGTTGAAAATGGCAAAATTACTATGGAGATATGCATCTTTCTACTGCTGAGTTGACTTTCAAAAATCATACTTCAGGAGTACGATTTTTGAAAGTCAAATCAGCAGTAGAAAGATGCGTACCTCCGTTGTCAAAAATCGCTCTCCAGGAGGCGATGGTTCGATCCCCGTCCATGCTGACTCGTACAATGAGTTTTTCGGAATTTATGTAAGATTTGTACCACCACTGGCTTTTCGGTGAAGGAAAACATCGTGAGGAAACCTGCATGCTTCAATTTCGAGGCATGCAATTGTACCCACTGTCCAATCACAGACAGACAGAGTTTCGATACTACTCGTGAAACGTGGATGTTCTGAGGTTTCAGAATATCTCTGACTAGCTAGTCGGGGAATATAGTCGAGAGCATATGCTTATGCTTATTATTTATGGATAGAATAACAAAAATAACAGCTATGACGCCAGCTACAAAACGAATTCTCATACAGATTTACTTTTAACTAAAAGTTACAAGCTACCCGACAACAGATGGCGCTGAGAGCGCCGTTTAAATCTTTAGAGCAATTTTCCATTTTGTGGTGTAAAACGGAAAGTGATGGGAGCAATTTCTTCGTTAAAAATGAATCTTTTGGATCAGTTTTTTTACAATTGGAGCAACAGTTGAACATTTTTGTTAAAGTGGTTTTAGTTTAATGACAACTTTGAAGTTTTAACTTAGCAATTGCAATCTACGAGGGCCAAAAAATAAAACATCGTGCGTAGAAGAAATTCTGATGTGTATGTGAAGTCTACCAATTTGCATTGGGCACGCGTGGTGGACTGTGCTGATGGTTTTGCAAGGAAATGATCGGACTATCAAAATGAACAACTTTCTCTATGGGACGAACATCGAAATCGCGAAAAAATATCAGCTGTTCCATATAAAACTGTTCCATAAAAAAAAAAAAACTGCTGTCTCATAGGTACGTTTGGGTCGAGGCGGAGTGCGATTTTTGTGTCCGTATAGCTAGCGTACACATGAAAGGGATCAGGCTAGAATCAGTGCCAATAAATAGTGCCTAAATAGTGCCTAATTAGTACCTAGGTCAAATAAATAGTGCCTATATACTTTTCTAGATATAGATTTTTTTTACCTGGTACGCTAGCTTGACGTCAAGGTAGCGTACACATTTTCTGTGGCTAAAGCGGCTTGCATTACGGCAACGATTTTACATTCAAAAAATAGTGCTCAAATAGTGCCCTAGGGCATCCAAAATCTCATGAGGCTAGGTCTTCACGGAACGGAGATATAAATAAGTCTTTTGAATGAAACACGGAGCTGGCGTTGCGCTAGCGTACACATGACTTAACGCCATAATTCTTACAGAAGGAGACGTTTCTTTTTATAAAAACTATATCAAATAAATAGTGCCTGAAATAGTGCCTCTGCCAGTACTAATATTTTAAGTAAAAGTGTAGTGAAACAATATAAATAATAAAAAAAAAATCGATATCTCGTCAAGAATAGAGGCAGTATTTTTTTGACCTAGGTACTAATTAGGCACTATTTAGGCACTATTTTTTGACACTAATCTTAGCCAAATCCCTTTCATGTGTACGCTAGCTATACGGACACCGATTTTTGAAACTCATTCGGTGATCTCAGCCGTTGAAAATGTCAAAATTACTATGGAGATATGCATCTTTCAACTGATCATTTGACATTTTCAACTACTGAGATCAGCGAATGAGACAGCAGATTTTTTTTTTCGTGATTTCAAAGTCGGATCCATAAGGAAAATTGTTCAGTTTAATGGTCCGATTATCCCCTTAAAAAACGATAGCATATGAAGAAAGACCCTATAAAAGATGTTGATAATTCAAAAGTAACTAAGCTTGTAGGTATACATGGCGCAAAACCACACCTTATTCCACTAGACCCCATTTGAAAAGATAAAGCAATCCAGCACAAAACGTCCAATTAAACCTTACCTTACCAACCTAGCCGACCAAAGACTAAAACCAAAAAGATGGAGGGAATAACAAATAAAATAAAAACCGGCGTGCGGGTAATTGCGTGGAGTCACGCGAGCCTTGCACGCAAAGCCTGAAGATGTCTTTGGTCATGTAGGTAGGTATAGCTACCTACATACATACCAGTGTGAGAAAGTTTAGGTACTTATTTATAAAGGTATATAGACTTCAAGTCTCATATAAAATCTTACGTATGGTTAATTAAGGAGGACGCACATTTATCCGCGCCGAACGAATCGAATTTTAGAATTCTTTATATGAAATTATTATGACACCTCGCACACTTATCCGCTGCAAATTGGACGAACCTTCAGAAGTATTAAAAGTAAATTCGATTCATTGGTCTCCTTCGGCTATTTCATCATCATCATCATATCGTATGGCATTTTTGTCTTCCTGCTTGGATCCGAGGGGGGGTTAAATTTCGAGGTCGAGGTGTTTCAGCCAGTCTTCCGCTGCCGGGGTTAGCCTGTGGAGTTCTTCGATTCCACCGGGGAAACGGCGCAGAGTGCACTCGTTTACCACATGGGAGAGGGTCTGGAGTGCGATTTTTGAATCTCATTCGGTGAGCTCAGCTGATGAAAATGTCAAAATTACTACAGAGATACGCATCTTTTTACTGCAGATTTGACTTTTAAAAATCGCTCTCCTGTTGTATGATTATGGCACAGACTAAAAAGAAGAACCAGACGTAATGCCATCTAATCATGAGTGAAGCACCCATTTCTGTTTTTTGTGCGTGCTGTCACGCGGTACATAACGTGACGGGTTGTCGGACCTGCGCCTAGAGCTAGTGCATCTGTGTGAGTGTAGGTCCCTTGTAGAACAAACGAGATTGTATTACCTTGCATGCTTCACATCTTTTTAGTGCAATACTCGGTCCGTATTTCTTTCAGGTCCGTGACTCCTGGTAAATAAATGGTAAACATGGAAAGCGTTTAATAGGATTGCACGAAGAAAAATATCTAGTAGGTAGTATAATATTGACATCTATTTTTTTAGCAAACTTTACTAGAAAATTGTACCAAGTCATTAACTATATTCGTCAGTTTTCCACTCTTCGTTCATTTAATGTTTTTTACAGTGGATATAATTATTTAATTATTTTAAGGATAGCCGGCGTATTCGGTTCTCACCGCGTTTTGGTATATTTGAGTTCCCGATATTAATAAGATAAGAAAGATAATAATTTCTTTTTGTGAAATAATAATTTATTATAAGTTCATGTTATTATTTCACAAACACTGCGACCATCGTTGGTCTATTGTGTTCGCCCCAAGCTCACCATATTTTACAAATACCTCTGAACTAATGGTATTTTCTTTTCATTCTCGGGTATCGAACCGCCGCTTCGTGATTTAGATGCTAGCTCTCTTCAGTATGGGCTATCACCGCTCTCTTCTCTTCTTTCTGTACCTATCTGCAAAAATGTTATATTAGCTACCTATAACATATTATACCTACACAAATGTATAGGTACACAACATGATAAAAATTTGAGAAACTTTATACGAGGGGGTAAGAAAAAGTATCATTACCCTTTAAACTAGAACGATTTAACCACTAATTCTCTCTACCCATCAAACTGAACAACTTTTACTATGAGAGCAAACCTTTCAGAGCATAAAAAATATATATAAAAATATATACTATACTCCAATACCTCCTCGACTCAAATGTATGCAACAGCAGTTTTTTTTTGCTCCAGTATATTTGCTCCCATAATAAAAGTTGTTCAGTTTGATCGGTAGAGTATGTGGTTTAAGGGGCTACCTGCCGGTTTTGGGTGACTTTGTAACCATTTTATTCATTAACTATGGCACTTTTTGAGCTGAAAAATAAACTGAACCATCTACAGGATATGAGAAGTGATGTGGTTTTTCTAGAAATCGATTTTAATGAATAAAACCGAAGAAAGGGACTCTAAAGTCACCCCTTTTTTTCCAGTTGTAACCATTTTACTCTTACATTTTGAATCGGAAGAAAATGAAAATTTACGATATTGTTCACAATACAATTTAGAATGATGTGGTTTTCTTACTTTTTAGAAATTCATAAAAAATCATCAAATTTTTCAAAGAAAACAGCTAAATTCTGACCGGAGCCACGCGCTCGTTCGCATCGATTAGTATGGAGAGTTACTACTTTTTCTTACACCTGTATATAGTCTTGTTTTGGTCGACTTCACATACGCATCAGAATTCTTCTTCAGTGTAAGTATACAGGATTCCTCATGATGTTTGCCTTCACCGTTTGAGAGAGTTAACGGCACGTGATCCATGCGGATTCGAACCCCACTCTCATGATTGAGTGCCGATCTCTCCGCAACGCACCATTGACGTTCTTTTGCATGAGTAATGCTTCAGTCTCAAAAACAATGGATCAAAACATAGCATATTTGATTCTAAACAAAATCCCTAGATCAATAGAGGTATAGATGTGTAATTGTAGGTTAGTTGGTAACATTATTTTGTATAATAACACGTTACATTGTGAGGAAAAAATAAAATTTATTGCCCACGAGATTTCGATTGATTGATCGGTGATGAATCGGTGATCACAGGAAAGCAATGGAGTAGGTGTTTAGCTTTATTTATTGGTGAGAAAAACGTTACCTATTATCAAAGATAAATCTTCAATTCGAGTCACGTTGCAGGTTTTGCTGCGAGCAGTTGTCTTTCGCGTGGTATTCGCGAGGTTCGCTATTGAGCCTGCTACGAGGCTCCGCAATCTCATCTCAGCTGTGTTTTTGATCAAAAACAATCTTTGAGATTGGGGTAGATACTACCACAAACTACTTGACACTGGCAAAAATGCATTGGTGACGCACAGGCAAAAGTCCAATAATCTATTACATGCAAAATAAAAATCCTCAATTCTTCATAATCTATGAAATGGGGAGGAAATCTGCATACTTCAATTTCAAGGCGTTTTGTATCGTTACTTATTTTTAATAGTATGATTGTTTTTGCGAATTTTCAATGGCAAAAATATGATGATTGCCTACGATTCTATAAGAATGGTGTGATTAAATTATGATACCTTGAGCAGCTTATTTTATTCGGAAATAAAACTAAAGAAAAACAACACAGTCCACTCCACAGTTTTCCCAAACAAAATTTTAATTGATGCAACGTTTCCTTCATTCTTATTTTTCGACATATTAATGTTTTCGAATAAAAATGCAGGTATGTCGATCATGCATCATGATTTATACCCCGAAGCGGATTATTGATGATCGTTTGATAACATATTAGTTTCCACCTTCTTGATCCTTTAGGATTGACGTGGTTCTGATGCGTGGGTGTTTCTTAGAAGTTTTATTAAAGAGTTTTTTGACGACTGATTTATAACTGCACGTGAATAATTAAAAGATAAGCACGGACCTGAAAAAAAGACGGACGTAATGTGACACTAAAAATATGTGAAGCATGCAAGGTCCTACATTTTCGTTTGTTCTACAAGGGACCTTGACCTCACACATATGCATCAACTCTAGGCGCAGGTCCTACAACCCACCACCATTATGTACTGCGCGACAGTACGTCAGCACGCACACAAATATAAATGGGTGCTTCACTCGTGATTAGACGAGATTACGTCCGTCTTTTTTTCAGGTCCGTGAAGATAAGATGGAAAAATGTATGCCTTTGCTCACGATTGTAGGTATTACCTGGTGACAAGGGTGTACGAAGCCAATTTCGACAGAAGAGAGATTTGCTCATGGCCGTAAGACAGGTGGGGATCAATTTGTCTCTGTCTGACTGCCTTTATTTTGTACCTATATAATAAAGACGGCCCGACAGCACAGTCTGTAGTGAACCTGCCTGCTGTGCCGGGGATCGCGGGTTCCAATCCCCTAAGGGACAAATATTTGTATGACGAATATGAATATTTGTACCCGAGTATGGGTGTTTGTATCTATATATGTATTCTATATCGTTGTCTAGTTATCATAATACAAGTCCAGGCTAGATTCTGGAACTTTAAATGTGACTAGATAATTTGTGTGACACTGTCCAAGATATTTATTTATTTATTTTTATTTACTTATTTATAATATACCTATGGTGTATTTTATCCTGTGGGGATAGTTAGAGACCTATACAGGGTGTAACAAAACACTCTAGTCATACTTAAGGGGGTGCTTCAGATCATCAAACTGAACAACTTTCATGGTGTCAACTTCAAAATAAAGAGTAACCTTGCCGTGCAGGAGGCGATGGTTCGATCCCCGTCCAGGCCGACTCGTACCAATGAGTTTTTCGGAATTTATACACGATTTGTAACACCACTGGCTTTTCGGTGAAGGAAAACATCGTGAGGAAACCTGCATGCTTCAATTTCGAGGCATGTATTGTACCCACTGTCCCTTATAAGTATGGCAACTGGCTCACCCCCCGTCACACTGGACCGAGTTTCGGTACTACAGGTGAAACGTGGATGTTCTGAGGTTTCAGAATATCTCTGACTACCCCCTCGGGGAATATAGTCGTGAGCATATGCTATGCTATTCTCTACCGACTTAAAAATACCGATTAATCTGTGTGGCAATGTTCATGATATCATTATTTAATTAAAGGAAGATAGAGCTAAATTGTCTAAATGTGAAATCAATAACTTCACATTTTTAGTTTTTGTGACAAAAAAGGGACACCCCTAACAACAAAGGTGCGATTTTATGCTTTTATGCTTATTGTAGTGCTAGCCTCTAAAAATAAATTTACCAGGAGTTTGTAAGGTACAAACCTTACAAAACTATATAAAAATTAGCTTAATTTTTTACAGTTAAGCTGAGCACAAACAAAAACACCGGAAAGCAGATTTCCAAAAAACCTAGCGGATGCTGTAACATTAATATTTATGCTCCTATTTTGGAAGTTTTGAGAAAAAGTAACACAAAAAAAGTTAGACTCTAAACAGACCGACCAAGGAATTTTTTTATTCAAAATCGAGTTCAGAAAATGCCCGCTGGCTGTCGGCAGTTTAAAAAAGTATAGACAGCAAAATAAGATACAAGTTAATATTTAAATAGTAGGTATTTAATTCTCATCTGCTCTGAAACGGGAAGGACAACATTTCGTGAGGAAACCTGCATACGTTGAAGAAGAAATTTTGATGCGTATGTGAAGTTTACCAATCCGCATTGGGCACACGCGGTGGACTGACACCCATACCCGCGCACGCGTGGTCTCTGAGGTAGAGGTGGGCGCCGACCCGAAATTTGCCGGCGGCGGCGCGCCGGGTGAAATTGGTCGGCAACAACTAAATGAGCGACTGGCGCCGTCAGCGGGAAGCCCATGTAAAGTACAGTTTAACCCGGTAACAAGCGCCGGCAGCCATCTTTGCTGTCGGCGCTGGCAGCTAGCTCGGCAGCCCGCGCCGCCGGCACTTAACTCGGCAACCAGGGCGCTGCCAGCAGCTAGCTTGGCAAGCAGCGCCGGCACTGATATGGATAACCAGTGCCGGAAAACAAATGAGCGACTGGCGCCGTCAGCGGAGATTAGCCCTTGTAAAGTACAGTTTAGGCCTGTAACTAGCGCCAGCAGCCAACTTGGCTGTCAGCGATGGCGTCGTCAACAGAGAGCCCATGTAAAGTACAGTTTAGCCCGTCAACTAGTGCCGGCAGTCGGCACGCACACAGCAACCGGCGCCGCCGGCGCCTAACTCGGCGGCGGCGGCGGCACGGAAAACCCGGCGCGGCGGCGCCGCGCCGGCGCGGCGCCCACCTCTACTCTGAGGGTAGGCACATGCCCTGCAGTGGGATGTAATATAGTCTGATTAAGATATCTGGCTGTTATGTGATATAAATGCCAGTCATAACTAGTAAGGTGAAATCTGATTTGCCCTAGTTGTAAATTAATTTAAAAACGTCGCTTGTAACGAGTCTTTTCAGGAACAATGGGTCAGAAAGAAAATAAATATCTTGCCATTTATAAAAAATTTGCAGCAATATCGCGCGTAAACAGTAAATGATACGTTGAAACTAGGTTTTTAAAAATTACTTTTTATCCTTTTTTATCCTTCTGTGGGTAATTTTTTTCCAGACGATTTACACTTAAGAATAATTTCAGTGGCTCTGCATTTTTCGTGAAAAGTTGTTCAGTTTGACCATTTGAACCACTCCTGTAAATTGATGTAATTCAAAGCACGATGCAACCCAATAATTCGGTATGTCAAGTTTTTTTTTGGAGGGCCGAATCGAAAACCATTTCGAGATAATTGTCTCAATAATAATATTTTCTATGTCAGAGATTTCAAAATGAAAGGATTACAGATATTTTTAATAAAATAACGTCGTTTTTCGGTCCGTTCAGTGACGTCACTGGCATACCTGTGAACTCCTTGGTAAACATAAAATTAACTTAAAATAACTGACCATTAAGAAAAAAAAATTCATTCACAATGTCAGAATTTGACATTTGATGTTGCCGTATCTGTTTCCAGCATAGAGTTAGAAAGAGGAGGCAGGTTTTAATTTTTTTAAATATAGCAGTAGGTAGTTTTTCTCCATGGAGTTCGAATTATTTTCTCTCCACCATTTTTGCACTTGGAGATTACACAGATCAAAATAATTTCAAAATTAAATTTATATTGATAAACTCGATGAATCGCAATAAGAATGAAACAGGTGTCTTAAAATTATGTCTTCTGTCCGTAAAAAATATAAAAATGATGACCAAAAAAAAACTTGACATACCGAATTAAAATGTAAAACTAGTATTTCTCGCGACGTCGTCTGCGAGGATTTCGGTAAACTTCAAAACCGCGCTGTAAAGGGGTCGGTTTTTTGCACCCTTGCATGCTCTGTAGAATGTGTTTTCCAAATTTCAAGTTTCTATCGTCAGCGGATTAGGGTGTGCCTTTTCTGTCAGTCGGTCAGAATATAGAAAGAAGATAGTATTCCTTTTTTGCTAACGCTACACGTTAGTACTTAGTGTCGGTACGGAATTTTCGTTAAGTCATGATTATAATAATTTTCAAAATTTGTAATTACAGTATGTGCGTGCTACTGTTTTCACATAAATAATATCTTTTAGCGACTTTTAAAAACATATAAATACAATGTGAGATTTTATTCATTGTTTCACGTGAATACGCGGGAAAAGAGTAGTTACTGAGAAACAAAATTTGAAAAATTAACAGGGCTACCTACTTATTTATGATTGTCTTTCTTGGTACAGATCACAATGACAATAATTTTAGCTACAATACTTACGAAATTATCACATTCTCCATCCTTGTGAAAAAAACACTATAATAATGCAAGTAAACCAAGTAATTAGACCATTAAAATGAAAGACTTTCACTATGGAGACATCGTTCGTTATCTACGTTATCTGCGAGCAATGCCCAATTATTGCCCAAAGTCAACAATAACATTATTTTCACCTCACAAGCTCGGAAACATTCTGTTTATCATTCAAAATCTGAGTGCAAAAGTGCATTTTATCCGCTAGCGTGGAAGGAGTTTTTGAAATTCGAATCTGTCTATTCAATACCGCCAATCCACTGAAAATGCTTAATAACTATTTCATGTCACTGGCCAGCACGAAAAAAAATACTTTTTAAAATGTCCTTTTTAGCAATTAACTTTTTTTCCTCGCTGTTGGGAGGTGAAAAATTTTGTGTTTCGCGAGGCTGCAAAGTTATTTTGCGTCTCGTACCTTTGAATCCTTCGCTTGCTCAGGTTTCAATACAAGTACTCGCGCCAAAAAGCAACTTTGCAGCCTAGCATAACAAATAACTATTTTTAAGTAAGTTTTGAATGCAAATAAAATCATCTGATTCTAGAACTCCATAATCCAACACTTATTCCAGCTGTTTCAAACAGTTTTAACTTTACTCAAAATAAATTTTAACAAAAAAAAAACATTTGATCGGAAGCTCGCATAGGGCCCGATTTAATGCCTTTTCGGTACATAACCGATATATTAATTCGATAAATGTACGTTATAACCTACAATTATGAATTTATCCGAAAGAAATTATCTTGCGAAGCTTTTTTTTTTGTTATTTTCGGCTTAAAGGTGAAGTTTGAGATTTTGACCGAATTCGGTGTTTTATTAAACGACTGAGGTCATAAATTTTGTTTAGATTTTATTAAGTTTTTGAAGGTAAAAGTGATTAAAAATGAGTGAAGGTGCTTCTGATATTTTGAGCTCCATAAAATAAGTGAAATGAAAGAGTTTAAGCTTAAGGTGGTAAGATACGATAGGTACTATAATGTTTACGAGAAAAAGTGCCGTTTTGAAACTGAGTACTTAACTCTACGAATAAGAGAATGTATAGAAGTATAAATGAAGCTCAAAAAGTGGCACCAAAAAAATTGTAACGCGTTCTAAATTTGTTCTTTAAAAATTGTAACTCGCCGCCAAAACTCATACAAAATGTCATTTTTCATGGGGTGCCAAAAATGATTTCGATTTTGTTTGGAGTTATTCTTCCATATTTATTCTCTTATTCGTAGACTTAACTACATAAATACAGAGTACATCTCCATAGTGAAAGTTGTTCAGTTTGATGGCTTTGAATTCACCGTTTCAGTATTTGCTTGGCTGTCACTGATTAAGCAAAGTAGCTGCCAACCCTTTGGTCATCAGTGGCCATTATTTTTTTTAGTTTCAGTAGGTCAGGTGGGGTAAGACAAACATACTTTATTTTATACCCCATAACTCGGGGTAAGACAAACACTTTTACTATCTCTGTAAATATCTTACATATAGAAGTGTTATGGGGACAGTTACAAAAGAAACAATTTGTCAATATGAGTCTGATTTAGTTCATGTTTTGGATCAAACCATTGAGTTTGAGTCAGTATTTTACTAGTTATGTTAGTGTGTTTGACTTACCCCGGTGTTTGTCTTACCCCACCTGACTTACTCGTTTTTTTAGTGTCATCTTTTTGTCTTTCAAATGAACCATTCCTGTATTAACTTATTACTCCTTCGGAAAGTAAGTTATAAATAACATTCTATGAAACGTTTAGAGGAAGAATATTTTGCTATAAAGTGTCTGTTTCATAATAATTATAATTATAAAGTATACTTTACACTTTACCAACTTCATTTTACATTCTAACACGCCACAACAGGGAAAATAGGTATCTATTTAATTCAATCATGATGGCGTAAATGTCAAAACGAAAAAAGTATGTCGTACAATGTCTCAAACCATAAATATTCATTGTGTCGATATTTTTAAAATATTCAAAATAACTTCTTTGTGACTACGCGGCGTACATGAAAATTTATTAAAAGATAAAATATTTAAATTGTACAGTAAATCTATGACGTTAAAACTCAATTTAGCGTAACAACAGACTTTTATAGATATGACGTTTTAGTACTAAAGTGTCTCGCGGTCAAAGACAGGCATAAATTATTCTAAAAAAAATAAGTCAATATTTTTTACGTAATAACAATCGATTGTAAACCTAATCATCGACACAATACGGTGTACATTGATCTAAAACGAATTTCAAATATATTTCATTGGAGTCTCTTATCATTTGTATCATGTGTCATTATTGTCGAAAACAAAACGTCCTAACGACGTAAAATCCAAATTTCGAAATCCAACTTTGTTTCAATTGGTTTAAAGTTTATTTTTGCTCAGTTTTTCTTTGTTTTTTTGTTATAGTTTTGTGGCTACCTTATTCAGAGGCGTAGGTTCGATTCCCGCCTGAGGCATTTTATATACAAGCTCGTCATGAGTTATTGATGTACGTACGTGTTTTACGTTTTTTTTATTATTAGATAGGTAGCTTTGTAACGCTGGGAACGTTGCTATTGTTAACAAAAAAAAGATTCCCAAAGAAAATTCCTTTAGAAGTTGTAGTGAGGTATTCGATCTATTAATCAAAATTTAATCTGTGGTAAAACTGAAAAACCGGCCAAGTACGACTCGGACCCGCTGTGTTCCGTACCATCAAACAATATACAGGGTGTAAGTGACAGCCTAGCAAATACTGAAACTGAATTCAGACCATTAAACTGAATAACTTTCACTATTAAGCCAGCCACGCTCAGGAAACGTGAAAAAATGCTGTTTTGTATGGATCCGCTGATTTTTTCGCGTTTCCTTAAGATAAGCTCTATGGTGTAATTAGTCTGAAAGTTATTTAGTTTGATGGTCTGAGTTTACCGTAATTGCTAGGCTGTCAGTGTCACATACACCCTGTATTTATAAAAAAAAACTCCGGGCCTCTTGGAGCTGGAGCACGACTCACACTTGGCCGGTTTTTATTATTTGTTTGTATAGAGTTTGCACTTTGCACTATAATCACACCAAGTTTGACGCTTTTAAATATTACCGTTTTAACGATAGAGCCAAAACAGAAAAAAGTTGGAAAAAACGAGTTTCTTGTATACATAATAATATCAACAGATATTTATTAGCAAATCCAACAAAATGAAACATAACTCTGTGAAAATTTCAACCGGCTATCTGTTACGGATCAGACCATCAAACTGAACAACTTTCTGTGTTCTGTGTGGACTAACATCGAAATCGCGAAAAAAAGCAGGTGTTTCATACAAAACCGCAAACTTACTCGACACAATAATTTATGGAAAAGCAGTTTTTTTCACGATTTTGTTGTTGGTCCCTTAGAGAAAGTTGTTCAACTTGATGGTCTTTGTTGGTCTTGGTCTTTTCCTTAAAAACCGTCAGCATAAGAAGAAAGACCCTATACAGGGTGTTAAGGTAAACAGTTGCATTACTAAGGGGTTATTGTACCCATGCTGTACCCATTACCCATACTACTGATCAACGTTTCCTAAGAAACTTATAGGAAATTTGCAAAAAATTATTGTACTTTTCATACAAACGTTCTATCAGCTGATTGCATTTAGTACGGAAAGTCCAAACTTTTTGCGAATTTCCTATAGGAAAGTTGTTCTGTAGCATAGGTACAATCACCCCTTAAGTAATGTAACTGTTTAAGAGAATATTATTCCGAGAGCGAAAATGCGCGCTGCATACAAACGTACTATGGTGATATTTTCAATACTAACCAATTAAAGTCAATGAAATTTTGCAGAAACAATCTAGAAACAAATCTCTATGCTTCTATAGAGTCAGATTTTCGTTAAAGTATACAGTTTCAATGCTAGGATTAATTTAAGATTTGAATGGAAATCTTTGAGGCACTGTAACTTGAAAACTATACATTTTAACGAAAATCTGACTCCATACAAGCATAGAAATTTGTTTCTAGATTGTTTCTGCAAAATTTCATTGACTTTAATTGGTTAGTATTGAAAATATCTCCATAGTACGTTTGTATGGAGCGCGCTCCGAATAATATACCCTTAATATGTAGATATGGATTATCTTGAACTAAAATG
Source organism: Agonopterix heracliana (assembly GCA_963693445.1). Taxonomy (NCBI): domain Eukaryota; kingdom Metazoa; phylum Arthropoda; class Insecta; order Lepidoptera; family Depressariidae; genus Agonopterix; species Agonopterix heracliana. The sequence goes on from OY856334.1 coordinate 5,006,879, forward strand.
CAACATTCTACGATTAAATGATTACCTAAATGATTTACCAAGAAATTGTAAAAGTTCACAAAAAGCGGCAGCTGCGTGCGGTTTCGAGAAATCATCACGCTTCACGCCGACGGGGGTGGCCAGCTATAAATGTTTTTGTTAGGCCATTTAGAGATTGTAATTGTAAACTCATTTGGCTCGGTTTTATTGGTTTTGATTTTGAATTAATGGAGGTTAGGTTGGATGGATAAATATGTTTGGTATAACACCTTTTCAAACTCAAAATGTTTAATTCAAAATAATATCACAATATATATCTTTCTGACGTCAATAAATCAATCAATTACACTCATTTTCATCTCAAACTTTGTCTGATCATCCTCTTAAAAAAGTGTCAGCATATTAAGAAGGAACATGTATGTATACTCTCGACTATTTTCATCGAAGGAGTAGTCTGAAAATTGAGAACATCTGCGTTTCACTAGTAAATATACTTAGTGTGAAGTTAGTGAGCCCATCGTCACGTTTTGGATCATAACAAGTTATTTATGCTCTTCAGCGTTATTTTATTATTTTTAGTTTAGATATGTATGTATGTAGATATCTTTAAGATACACAATCTATCGATGACAAGCACCTTACCTCCAGGCAGGAGACAAAAACAACCAAACTCTTTTATTTATCGTCCAAAAGATTCCCAAAGTTATCAGTGTAGCATCTAATCACGGTAGCTGAAGCTAATAAAAGCTGCCGTTCCTCGAAGGCTGCGTAATTATAATGCTCTGGATATGTTACGGGTATGCCTTAGGCATGGCGTTCTCCAATGCTTGTGTCGACCCGGTTTGGTGTTTAGAATAATACTTACATTAGCTCATATTGTGTTCTCTGACTTTGGATAGGAAAAGGGTCAAGCACGTATCCAGGGGGGGGGGATATGTGGGATTTATCCCCCCCCCCCCCCCCCGAAATCCTAATATTTGTATGGAACTGTAGTCACACCTATACCTTTTTCGACATTTTTCATTGAAAATCCCCCCCTGAAATTGAATGTCCCCCCCCGAACTCAAAGTCTGGATACGTGCTTGAAAAGGGTGTTTGTAAGAGGCGACTAATATCATCAGGTATTCGTCAACATCTGTGCCCAAATCATTTGGCTGAAGGGTTTTTTTGAAGGGCATTTTACCGCCGTCGTTACCATTCCCAAATATATTATTGTCTATCTCCGAACTTATATTATAACTTATTATTTTCTTTTTATTCTCGGGTATACGATGCGATGTTTTCCTTCATAATAATTCATTCATTATGACAAATACAACAGTACATAAATTCCATAAAACATAGTGGTATAGGCCAGGAATCGAACCGCGCTGCCTCGTGATTGAGTTACTTAAAATATCTCTTCCGTATAGGCAATCAACGCTAATTATAAAAAAAAATCGACCCATGTTCCAGGAAAGTTGTTTAGATTCATGGTCTGAATACACCCTTAAAGTTATGTTAGTTAAAAACTAAAGTGGTGTACACATGGTGTAACAAAACACTTTAGTAACAGAGCGCTTTGGAGTCTAAAATGTAGACTATCAAACTGAACAACTTTCACTATGGAGCCAACGTCGAAAATAATGACATAGGCCTCCCCCAAGTATCGCCACAACAACTGGTCCTGCTCTGCCCTCATCCAACGGGTTCCCGCCGCCTTCACCAGGTCGTCGGTCCACCTTGTGGGAGTTGGTACCGACGCTGCGCTTTCCGGTACGCGGTCGCCACACTTAAACTTTTCGGCCCCATCGGGTTCTGCGAGCAATTTGCCCCGCCTACTTCCACTTTAGTTTAGCAATTATTTGGGCTACGTCAGCTACTCTGGTTCTTCTGTGAAAACTTAATCTGTATCGACCATAGAGAAATTACAATGGTGTCGACACAAATGGAAAACGACAAAACAAAACTCCCGTACTGCAGCATCAGTCCTCGCCTCAGATTTTAGGAAAACGTTAACTATATAGCATACTAATAATTTAAACTTTTGTCTGTATCGCCTAGAGCTATCATACCATTGTTTCGGTTATAGTGAATCATCGGCGTTTTGGATTCGTAGTACTTACATCCACTGAGAAGGATTATAGTTCGTCAATCTGTGGTATTTGGGGGTGATGAGGTGTGCCCTGCAGTGGGATGTATACAGGGTGTTACACGGACTTGAAAAAAAGGCGGAAGTAATATGACACTAAAAAGATGTGAAGCATGCAAGGACCTACATTTTCGTTTGTTCTACAAGGGACCTACACTCACACGGATGCATCGCAATTCTAGGCGTAGGTCCTACAACCCGCCACCATTTTGTACCGCGTGACAGTCAGCAAGCACACAAAAATAAATGGGTGCTTCTTGGTGCTGGGTGATTAGACGAGATTACGTCCGTATTTTTTGCAGGTCCGTGGGGTGTTAGGGTAAATAGCTGCATTACTTTAAGGGGTGCTTGTACCCATGATACTAAACAATTTTTCCTAAGAAACCTATAGAAAATTCGCAAAAAAAAATTTGGACTTTCAAATACTAAATGCAATCTGCTGATCGAACGTTTGTATGGAAAGTAACCACCTTAGTGTACTATGAAAGATTAGATTTCCGACTGCGATTCTAACCACATTAACGATATTTACCCACATTAAACCTTTGTGTATAATAGAAGGGGTGAACAGGTAAACAGGCCAAGTATATAATATTCGTCAACATGCCATGACATGATCCCACGCCCTTTGTTAATGTCGCCCCAAACCAAACGTTAAGGAGTGGCTTTAGGCGCCATGTTTAGTAGTGACGTCATAGGTTATATTTAAATCTTAACTATTATAAAACAAACAGAAGTGTGTCTAAACATATGGTTTTTAGGTGTCCCTAAAAACACAGCTCACAAATATTATAGCAATCGAATGCTTTTTATTTTATTACACTCGATACATCGAAACATTGGCCGAAACGTTTACCCAAACACAATGTTACTTAGATAATTGACATGACACAAATTGACCCAAGTTTAATATTTTATTTTATTTATTGTAAGTGTTTTCTTTTACGTATAGTTTGTTATATTGTTTAAATAATTGAATGAACATTACAAGTTCTACGAGTATGCTGTAGGCATGTTGTAACTATACTGCATTCCAAATAAGGACGAAAAGATATTCCGATTCCTGTACTTATAGCTTTCTGGCCAATTCTGATTAACAAATAAGATTTATTTATGAGAAAGATATACTATCCAACGTATCTTAGACGTTACTAAAGCTGTTCTAAGAATAAGTGAGAGGAAGTGTTTCAAATCTCTGTTTCTGTAATTCAAAATGACCTTAAATTTTCGTTGTTATTTGGAATGGAGTATAGGTAGGTCATTTATTATTCTTCTTCTTATCGAGTGGGCTGCAAAGCCCTGGTGTCAGAGTTTATTCAAACCGCCTTACGGCCTCTGACGTGGTTTTTATGTAACGACTACTACCACCAGTGATAGTAGCCGGGACCAACAGCTTAACGTGCCATCCGAAGCACGGAATCATCTTTCTTTTCAGACAATCAGGTGATTCAGCCTGCAATGTCCTAACCAACTGGGGAAAAACGCACAAAGTGACATTTCACTAGGTGCCCCACGCGGGAATCGAACCCACGACCTCCGTGTCAAGAGCCCAATGCTCTAACCATTAGACTACGGAGGCGGAGGATTTATTATTTATACACCACTATTGTTTAATTATTATACCACTTTTCAGGCCAGTGTTATTTGATATATTCCTTCGAAAAAACGAAAAACATTTTTTGGACCTTCCATGCAAAAGTGCCTATCAAAAAAGTTTCATATAATATTTAAAAATATACACCATCATTCATAAACCATGCTTTTTTACCAGTCAAAGAGCACGCAACGCCAGCTCCGTGTTTCATTCAAAAGACTTATTTATATATCCGTTCCCTGAAGACCTAGCCTCATGAGATTTTGGATGCCCTCGGGCACTATTTGAGCACTATTTTTTGAGTGTAAAATCGTTGCTGTAAGCCGTTTTTGCCACAGAAAATGTGTACGCTACCTTGACGTCAAGCTAGCGTACCAGGGAAAAAAAATCGATATCTCGTAAAGTATAGAGGCACTATTTATTTGACCTAGGTACAAATTAGGCACCATTTAGGCACTATTTATTGGTACTAATCCTAGCCCAATACCTTTCATGTGTACGCTGGCTATACGGACACAAAATATTTTCAGATTTTTCACTATATTTTTAACCAATAAAATAAGTTAGTCTTAAAGATCGTTTTGTTAAATTTTACAAGACTTATTTTCACAACGGATCCTTAAACTGGCATTTCAATAAAATTTGTATGAAATTGTTTCCAGATTTCGTGCATCAAAAACGAAAATGGTTCGTTCACGAATACAGTTCATCTACCCGACAACAGATGGCGGCACTTGTACCATTCCTCTCGAACGCTTTAATAGCAACATTAATTATTTTTAATTATATTTAACAGCCAACAAATTGAATAAAAGGAATTTTTCGACGGTCAAATGCTATTTCTTGCACTTCAACTCACTCTTTACTTCGGAAAAGTTAATCGCTTGTTAATTGAGTGATTATTTTGTGAAAGAAATTGGCCTATTACTGTGTTCTTTTGGCACGTGGTTATGGCTAGGTTAGTGAATGTTAAAGAGGATTTGACTGACTATCATGTAATTGGCCTTTGATTCTCGATAGTCTATTATAGTAACAATTATTAGTTCCCGCGAAACTGTTGTTTTAAGAAACGGTAAAGTTTGTAGAGCTAGTTAAGAGCTTCTTCTTCTTATCGTGTGGGCAAGCCCTGGTGTCAGAGTTTATTCAAACCGCCTTACGGCCTCTGACGTGGTTTTTATGTAACGACTACTGCCAGAGATAGTAGCCGGGAGCAACGGTTTAACGTGCCATCCGAAGCACGGAACTATCTTTTTTTTCAGACAATCAGGTAGGTGATTCAGCCTGCAATGTCCTAACCAACTGGGGAAAAACGCACAAAGTGACATATCACTAGGTGTCCCCCGTGGGAATCGAACCGACGACCTCCGTGTCAGCCCAATGCTCTTAACCATTAGACCACTGAGGCATTTAAGAGCTATGAAAACGTTTATATAATTTGTTTCTATGAGTATATTGGTGCACTAATATATTAATATATCTACCTACATATACAGGGTGTAAAATTTAATACGATTCATATTTTAGGGGGTGCTTCAGATGTAACTGAACCACTTTCACTATGGAGCCAACATCAAAATCGGGAAAAACATTGGCTCCAGAGTGAAAGTGGTTTAGTTTAATTGTCTGAAGCACCCCCTTTAATATGTATTGCATTTAATTGCAGGTTCATCAGCGATTGTCAATGTAGAGTTTCTGGCCTCATCATCTCTAGAACGGAATACCTTCCGACGAGGTGGTAGAGTCAAAAATGACGTCAGATTCACGTATTGGTATTGAACTAAGGTGAAGAACATGACAGCATAGAAAAAAAACGGTAATCTCGAAATTTGATAATTTCAGACAATATTTTTAATTTTTTTTTTCTAACACGGGTCTTACAGATCACACTCACAAGACTCAGGTTTTTATATTCTGGAGTGCGATTTTTGAATCTCATTCGGTGAGCTCAGCAGTTGAAAATGTCAAAATTACTATGGCGATATACATCTTTCTATTGCTGATTTGACTTTCAAAAATCGCTCTCGTGAAGTATGATTTTTGTAAGTCAAATCAGCAGTAGAAAGATGCATATCTCAATAGTTATTTTGACATTTTCAACTGCTGAGCTCACCGAATGAGATTCAAAAATCGCGCTCCAGGATTGGCCGCAAAGCTGTGTTTAAAGAGAAGCTGTTTCTTTCCTATCTATGATGATAAAATGGGATAGATCACAGCCAAGTCTGGCGCCAGCTTATTTCCGTTGTGCCTATCATCGTTGAGTTCGTTTTTGGGTTCCGTACCCAAAGGGTAAAAACGGGACCCTATTACTAAGCCTACGTTGTCCGTCCGTCCGTCCTACCCATTTAGGGCTGTAACTTTTGAACCGTAATAGCTAGATAGTTGAAATTTTCACAGAATATGTGTTATTACAGCGGATTTGATAAAAAATAATAAAAAGTTAAAAATTAAGGGGGGTTCTCAACAAGAAACTGATTTTTATCGACGTTTTATCTTCTCGTTCTACAGTAAAAACGGCTGATGTGATAACCTGTGAGACAATCATACCCGGTCTCCACTATTCCCTGATAGTCAGGCTGAGATAAATTAAATATCTTGGACAGTGTCACACAAATTATCTAGTCACATTTAAAGTACCAGAATCTAGCCTTGTATTATGATAACTAGACAACGATATAGAATACATATATAGATACAAACATCCATGACTCGGGTACAAATATTCATATTCGTCATACAAATATTTGTCCCTAACGGGATTCGAACCCGCGACCCCCGGCACAGCAGGCAGGTTCACTACAGACTGTGCTGTCGGGCCGCCAAATAATAATCTATGTTCGTTCACACACGATGACGCATTGACGGAGCGGCAGGCGTCAGTCCATAGAAAAACACAGGTGCGTCAATCCGTCACCGTGTTTGCTTCTACGTGCGGTTTCATACAACTCCTTGCTTCACAAATGACTGACTGACGTCTGCCGCTCCATCAGTGCGTCATCGTGTGTGAACGCACTAAGTATCCACATTTCACTAGCCAGTGACCGAGCTTTGTCCATTGTGACATTTAGTGGTCTGTCGCCACATTCAGTCCTTGCATTACAAGCCTTGAAATAGAATCATGTAGGCTTCCTCACGAAGTTTTCCTTTACCTGAAAGCATCAATCACAAATCGTATTCAAAAATTCAACAACTTAGGGTCTAGAGACCTAAGTTAGGTACAAATAATTTTTACTGTGCCGGTAATTTTAGCTGTGTCGGTACGTTAACAAAACTTTTGATCTCCCGAGAGGTGTAGTTCTGAGTTTGTGTTAGCATGTGAAAATCAAAACTAAAGAATAGAGCTAAAACCACATATCAACTGCTCATCGGAAATCAATGCTTTTTCTCCACCATTAGAAGACAAAATGGAAAAAAAGGAACATTCCCATTAATTAAATCTAGGTCTACAATTGCTAGGTCCTGTATGAAGTCTAGATGTAGTGTTTTTGTACGGCGAGACGCGGAGCACTAGCGGCGGCATACGCTTTGATGTCATAGATTAGTTGACGGATGGATAGTACGTTTTTTGAGTACATATTTATGCCTATCGTTGTTCTGTCTCTCGGAGACAAAGATTGACAAGTGCCTGGTAAGCCGCCTTCGGAAAACGAAATATATCGAGATGTGCCTCTTTCTTTGATACTTTATGCAAGCTAGAATGAGCAGGCATGACGGTTTTCTGTGCAGGAATTAAAATGACTGTTTCTTGAATTTAATATTGTATTATTATTTCTCCTTTTATTTTCTTGAAAGGATTTGAATCCGCATGCACGACCTGCCATAAAACAAAAAGTTTTTTTAACTAAAAAGTAGGTACCGACTACTTTCAAACGGTGAAGGAAAAGATCGTGAGGAAACCTGCATACGCTGAAGAAGAAACTCGGACGCGTATTTGAACTCTACCAATTCGCATTGGACACGTGGACTAACGCCCAATTCACCCTCTTTGACTGTAAGCCTGTGCCTTGCAGCCTGATCATCAGCCTATTAAATATAAGTCCCACTTATACAGGATACATTTTATATCACTCCGGATAACTTCAGCATGTATCCTACTCATCAAACTGAACAACTTTCACTATGGAGCCCACATCGAAATCGCGAAAAAAAAATCAGCTGTCCCATACAAAACTGCGGTACCTATTCGACTCAAATGTATGGGTCAGCTGATTTTTTTTTCGCGATTTCGAAGTTGGCTCCATAGTGAAAGATGAGCAAAATACATGCAGAAGTTATCCGCAGTGATATAAAATTTACCCTGTATTGAATAGGCTGATGATCAGGCACGTATCCAGGGGGGGGGGTGGGAGGTAGGTGGGATTTATTTCGGTCATACCTCAATATAGCTCTTGATAGACTTTCCATTACTTTCAAAGAGTAGAGTTGAGTAGAGTACTTAATACAAGGTGTTTCATAAGAAACAATAAATTTTTGAAACTCTTAAGGGGGTTGTTAAGACCGTCAAACTGAACAACTTTCTCTATGGGACCAACATCGAAATCGCGAAAAAAATAATTTCATATCCCATACATATTTTAGCTCTAGTCGATTTGTAGAGTATAGAACATACAATATTTTTTTCCCTATTTCGATATTGGTCCCATAGTGAAAGTTGTTCAGTTTGATGGTCTACACCACCCCCTTAAAGGTTTATTTGTAGTTTTGTAACACCTTGTATATATAACACCCTTCTAGAGTACTTAATCTTTGAACACGTCTTCCCAGATATGCAAGCCTCGCAACGTCCGCGCAGGTTTTTATCTCGCATCCCGCTCCCACGTATACCCGGCTCGCTCTAATCAAACGTGCCGCTTCTCGGTTGTTTTTGCGTGCACGCAGTTTTTCTCGAAGATGAAATCCTTGTTTTAAAAGTTGGATTTTGAAAAGTCAATCAGTTGTAAGCGTAAACTCGTGATAATAGGCACTAAACTACCGTACCTTGTTTCATAGTATTCTGAATAACATATTATTTAATATTTCTCTGACTACCCCTTGGTTTTAGAAAATCGTGTGCCTATGTAATTGTAAAATTAAATGCATTACCCATGTATTTTAGAAGCGCTCGTTGGCGTAGTGGAGCTTCGGTGTTGGAAACGATCACCGAAGTTAAGCAACGTCAGGTCCGGTCAGTCTTTGGATGGGTGACCGTTTAGTGGTATTTCATCTCGAGCGTTTCCGTGCTTCAGAAGGCACGTTAAGCAGTTGGTCTCGGATAGTTCCGTCAGATGACGTTGTAACTATTCGTTAAGCCAGGTCAGAGGCCTATTGGCGGCTTGTAAATTCTCTGACAGCAAGTTGACCACTAACTTGCCTCCACCAACACGCACTGCCCTGCAGTGGGATTCTACAGGCTATAACATTTTTTTTTTAACTACCTATGTATTTTAAGCAGCGCTTTAGACCAGGAAACTGAACATTTTTCACTTATACCCATGTACGGTGCCAAAACACTGAAATCTTGAAACAAAAAACCTCCTAAATGTATGGAAGAACCAAAGAAGAACTGTTTTTTTTTTGCCATTTCTATGATGGTCCCATTGTGCTGATATAGTTAAAAAGATAGGTATGTAGGTACCTATGTATGTGTGTGCATTATTGATTATTTTTAATTATTTATTTATTTTATTTATTTATTTTCTTTAGGATCGCCAACAAGGTGAACACAATATTATAACAATTACATAGATTGACAAAAGGCGTGTGCCACCTCAATTAAAGGCAACCAAGGCATGCAATAGGCATAAGCAGGTTTGAGTTTAGTTACAATACATTACTTTACGTATATTTTTTATACACTCATTGTCATTCTGGATTTCTTTCTTTTGTGCTACACACCGGCCGCCTACCTATTTTTTTATTTTTGTTAATTCCTCTAGGTACTCTAAGGTTGTATGGAAGAAATAGTTGTTTAGCGATAAAACTTACGTTCTGTTTTGGTGTGGAATAAAGTATACCTAATTGAATTGAATTTTCTTCAGTTTACTTAAGTCAAGCACTCACTATTGACCACGAATAACATTTAAGTTCACACCCCGTATTAGTCTGTGCTAATTCCCTATCCATCCCAATGAGTTCTCTCGACTCCCTTCGTCGCTCCTGTGACGTCACAGACACGTGACTGACGGTCCACTGCTTCCTTTGACGGCTTGATTTGATTACACCATTGTGTAGCCTTTAATGTTTTGAATAGTTCTTTGATGGAAGAAAATGTAAAGTTACCGTTTATTTTGGTTAAGTCTAGGTAGAGGTGCAAGTCTCTTTCTTACAAGCATAAGTTTGCAATGTTCCATCCCGCTTCAATTGAAAGCAGGATCGCAAAAAATCTAATTTTTCATCAATATCTTTTCTTGGGTTGGAGCTTTGGTGTTGGGGATAAAAACGATCGGGTAGAATCGATTCTATAATTAAATACCTTTCAAATGAGATCGTATATTCATAAGAAATGGTGTATTCTTATATAAAACTGGTGACAAATCTGTAAATCAAACTTACTTTGGTCCTCTTTTTATCGAGACAATTTTATTGAATCATGTTTTGAACGGTTACATGCACTGCAGAAAGAACGTATCTACACTGTTATTTGAACTATACAAGGTGTAAGGAAAAATATCATTAAACTTTTAACCACATACTCTACCCATCAAACTGAACAAATTCTACTATGGGAGCAAACCTGTCAGAGCAAAAAAAATCAGCTGTTCCATACTAAAGTGCAATATCTACTCGACTAAAATGTAAGAGACAGCTGATTTTCTTTTTGCTCTGATTTGTTTGCTCCCATAGTAAAAGTTGTTCAGTTTGATGGGTAGAGTATGTCGTTTAAAGCTTAATGATACTTTTTCTTAGACCCTGTGTAGGCTGGCCGCGCGACGTTATACATTACTCTACATACGCGCGGCCAGCTTATTTTGGTTTTGCGTAGTTTGATTTGCGTACACACAGCGACAGATCAACCTACCCATAGGTGAACTCTATGTTCATGGACATAAGGTCCAACTATGGTTAGGTTGATTGACATGCGTAGCTACATCAACGAGACAATTAATGAGAACGACTTCCAATTCAATAATTAATCACTTAGCCTAGAGATTACACAGCGAGGGCAGGAATGTAAGTAAGGTCTCAGTCTCATACAATGTTATCCTTTCTTATTTACTGCCCGAGGTTAGTATACTATTTTTCTCCTCGACGGAGTTGGAAAGCGGCAACTTCAATTAGCGTAGCGGGACGACAATTGACGCTTTCCGTTTGGAGCGGAGAAAAGTTATTAAATGCATAGATTTGTCTCCACTATAATTGTACACATATTGACTTTGCTCGCAGAACCAATGGCCGATGGAGCTGAAGAGTTCTCGAGTGGCGACCGCTTACCAGAAAGCGTAGTGTGGGTAGACAGTGAGCCCCGTATGGTGGACCGACGACCTGGTGAAGGCGGCGGGAGCCCGTTGGATGAGGGCAGCGCAGGACCGGTCGTTGTGGCGATCCTTGATGGAGGCATATGTCCAGCAGTGGACGTCTACCGGCTGAGATGATGATGAAGAAGTAGGATATGATGTTCTTTATCTGCTACCCGTTAGTTCATCTGCGTGGAATTTGTATGACCAGTAGGCCTCGCATGCCACCCCCGAGAAAACGATAAAAATCGAGATGTGCCTCCATCCTTATTATTTTACGTATGCCAGAAAAAGTGCGCATGACGTTTTTCTCGTTTAAACGCTTTGTCGTGGGTGGCATGCTAGCCGTGCTGGGTTGTATCCATCGGGATACAAAGTTATCGGTTTACTGGTCATCTACAGGGCGTAAAAAAACACCCTAGTAATACTAAAGGGGGTGCTTCAGACTATCAAACTGAACAACTATCACCATGGAGCTAACGTCGAAATCGCGAAAAAAACATCCTATACATTTTAGTCGAGTCCGTACAGCAGTTTTGTATGGGACATCAGAATTTTTTTTCGCGAAATCGAAGTTGGCTCCATAGTGAAAGTTGTTCAGTTTGATGGGCTGAAGCACCCCCTTAAATATTCCTAGGGTGTTTTGTTACATCTAAACTATTATAAAACTGTAACTGAAGTGTGTCTGTACATTGAAGATAGGTATTTACAAAATAAAGATTACGATATGGTTTTTAGGTATCCCTTACTCGAAATCAACCTTTTTTCGAAATGTTGTCTGTCTGTTTGTCTGTTTGTTTGTGTGTTTGTTTGTTTGTTTGTTTGTTTGTTCGCGCATCACGCAAAAACTACTGAACCGATTTTGATGAAACTTTTTTTGTTTGATAGCTTATGATCTGACTTAAAATCTGGTAAGGTCAATGCGGGGAAGTGTAGCTGGGGGGCAAGTGTGACTGCTTTATTTAGTTTAATTAAGTAATTAAAAAGAATTAAAACCGCCTTCAAAAAAACTAAAAAGTTGAAAAATAATACCTACCTAAATAAAGCAGTCACACTTGCCCCCCAGCTACACTTCCCCGCATTGATTATATAATTTGTGCGGACGAAGTCGCGGGTAAACACTAGTCCTATATAAAAAGATAACAAACACACTGACGTATTTATAATAGTGTGATTGTATGTACAAAATACTAGACACAAAATGACATCAAACAAACGAAATTTTCCACACCACTTTCACCTCTGCTCGCTACAAAAAAAAGAAAGGAAAAAAAAACATTTCTTTTCCCCGCTAACGAGAGGTCATGTGGCTTGTTACGGCATTATTCCATGCCAGTGGATGGGAAACATATTGTCCTCCATCCACTAGACGGTTTAGTGAATAGTTGATTATTCTATTTTGTTTAGTTTTGCGAGGGTGCCGGGAAAAATGTGTTAACAATTGTATAATTTAGTTTTTGATATGCGGCAAAATTTTGTTGTGTTGCCTTCGTAGCATGTGTGGTGTATGGCAACTAAGGGATAGTCATCATCATCATCAGCCTTCATATCCCCACTGCAGGGCATAGGCCTACTCTCAAGGAGGGTGTAAGGGCGTTGGTCCACCACGCGTGCACAATGCGGATTGGTAGACTTCACATACGTATCGGAATTTCTTCTTCAGCGTATGCAGGTTTTCTCACGATGTTTTCTTTCACCGTTTGAGAGTATTCGGTGGTGATTTTTTTGGCTCTGATTGGTTTGCTCCCATAAAAGTGTTTCAGTTTGATGGGTAGAGCATGTTGTTTAAAGGTTAATGATATTTTTCCTAACACCCTGTATACAGGGTCCTACTTAATATGCTGACACTTTTTTAAGGGGCTGTTCAGACCATCAAACTGAACAACTTTCTCTATGGGACCAACATCGAAATCGCGAAAAAAAATCAGCTGTCCCATACATTTGGCTCGAGTATTAGGTTTGCAGTTTTGTATGGAAGAGGTGTTTTTTTTTTCGCGATTTCGATTTTGGTCCCATAGAGAAAGGTGTTCAGTGTGACGGTCTGATCATCCTCTTAAAAAAGTGTCAGCATATTAAGTTGGACCCTATATACAGGGTGAAATTGATATATTGATTGTTATTTGATTTTTTTTCTTTTTTATTTTGATTTTTTTTTTATTATCATCCTTTAAAACTAAGAGTCTACCCATCAAACTGAACAACTTTTACTATGGGAGCAAACTAATCAGACCAAAAAAATCTGCTGTTCCATACTAAACTGCAATACCTACTCGACACAATGTATGCAACAGCAGATTTCTTTTTGCTCCGATCGGTTTGCTCCTATAGTAAAAGTTGTTCAGTTTGATGGGTAGACTCTTAGTTTAGCTAATGATATAAATTTCACCCTGTAGTTATGTTATATTTCTCACTTAAAACATAAAGATCCGATTTTTCCGAAGGCACCGATTCTCAACTTGTACTTAAGATGCAAATATTTTTTTGTTTTTTAAATGTATCTATGATCAGACTCGCCCCTCATTAAACCATCAAATAGTGCCCCCAAGGGGTGTCACACAGAATTCGCACACCGCAGGGGTGCGATGTGCAGTCAAAATAACTCTTATTGTATTAGGGGGTGTTGCATCTCTAATGATTCTATAATCTGTGGAAGATAGATAGATGTGTGAAGGCACTCCATAGAGTGCGCTCGTGGATGCGGCATTTTTATTTACCACTAGTGGTTACCCGCGACTTCGTCCGCACAAATTATATAGGTACCAGATTTTAAGTCAGATCATAAGCTATCAAACAAAAGAAGATTCATCAAAATCGGTTCCGTAGTTTTTGTATGATGCGCGAACAAACAAACAAACAAACAAAAAGGAAAGCAGACAGACAAAATTTCTAAAAAAGGTTGTTTTCGAGTCAGGGATACCTAAAAACCATATCGTAATTTTTTTTGTAAATATCTTCAATGTACAGACACTACTTCAGTTACAGTTTCATAATAGTTTAGATTAGATTTGATGGAGCGTGGTATCGTAAATTTTGCTACGAACTCTCATCACAAATATGATTTCAAAGGGATCTTCTATGAAAAGATTATTGAATTTTACTCGTTCTATAATGTACTTTGGTATCGAAGGAAGACCGATGGCAAAAAGAAATGCTATTTATACCTATTTGATGAAAGACTGTGGGAGTTTTCCACCGACAAAAAGGTTGTTTATTAATTTATGGAAGCAGGCAAGCTAATCTCCAAACAAAGATGCTCCTTTTTCATTTTAATTCTTGATGGAAGTATGATCTAAAATGCATGGTTTAAGTATTCCTTGGTTATGATCTAGAAAGGATTTTGCACACAGACGATACCATAAAGTCACCATGTATTAAGTTTTACAGGTTTTTAATTACTATAGACACTAAAAATCCTTGACCATTTAACGTTCAAATACAAAACATAAATTGTCAAAAGATTTAAAAAGACAAAAACTGTCGTATATGAGTAGGTATCGGTGGTATTCTTGACATCCGTGTTTACGGTCTATTCATCTCGACATTTTTGGCGCAATATAAATATCGGTCTTTTTTATTTTGCTTTGGTCCTGTACTTACCATATCCAATTTTGTTCTAGCATCACCGTCTCCCACTAATTTATAATAGGCTTAACTTGCACATATCAGTGCACGCCGTGGGATCCTTGCCTCTATTGTATTAGTATAATAAGGTCCAATTTGTTTTCATTAGGGGGCGCTTTGAGGAAAATCTGTGAATTATTTTATTAGTAAAATAGTTTTGACGGAAAGAGTTTGTGTACTTAGATTATTATTAAATAAAATACGACCGTCACCTTAGACGTTTATTGAAGGCTAATCATAAACAACAATGTCAACTACGAACTCAAAGAAGATCCAAACACTACAGTCCTCCCTCCTAAACCACAATAATACTACAATATCAAATACACTTAAAATCTATAATTTGGAGGGTTTAAAATGCGGCACTGCCGTATCGGTCGAGCGGGCCGGGGCGGTGACGGGGTTGGCGGAAGTCCTGTTGGTGATGGCGGAAGCCCTGCTGGTGATGGCGGAGAATTCGGAACTCCTCCTCCGTCCGTACCTGCCAAAGGAGCCCCCAAGCCGATGGGATCCCCTCCTGCCACGGAACGCAAGGTTCCTCTCTCCCCAACTACTTGAGGATCCGGGCAGACCGAGGAACTTCTATGTCGCCGTCTCAACTGGTCAATATGCCTATGCGATTCTCTACCCACGGAATCCCTAACCTCATAATCAGTTTCACCAACCCGTCGTGTAACGTGCCCAGGCAACCACTTATCAGAACCCTGATATTGGCGCAACCATACCTCTTCTCCGGGCATCAAAACGCGGGAACCTTTGGGGCCACTATCTTTCTGCTTATTTTGTATCTCCTTGACCTTATTCTCCCGGTCAGGTTTCAAGAGATCTAATTTAGTTCGTAATCTTCTACCAAGCATCAGGGCCGCCGGACTCTCGCCTGTTGTGCCGTGCTCCGTGTTACGATAGTGCAACAAAAAGGTATTTAAGAACAAATTTATATCCTGGCCTTCCCGAACACCCTTTTTAATCGCCTTTTTAATCGTGCGCACCGCATTTTCCGCTGCCCCGTTAGATGCGGGGTGATATGGAGCCGAAAAAGTATGATTGATCCCCAACCCTGACACGAACCCTAAAAACTCTTTACTAGTGAATGGCGGTCCATTATCAGAGACCAACTGCTTAGGAATCCCCCACCTGGCAAAAAGTTCGCTTAATCGGTTAATACTATAGCTAGCGGCCGTACTAGGTACTTGAAAAACCTCCAACCACTTCGTTCTGGCATCGACAACCACAAGGAATAGTTTATTAAAAATGGGACCCAGGAAATCAACATGGATCCGTGACCAGGGGCGGCCTGGCCACGGCCACGGGTTGACCGCATGCCGGTGAGGCGCGTCCGCCTCCACTGCGCACACCGCACACTCGCGACACATCGCCTCCACCGCCTCGTCCACGCCAGGCCACCACACATAACTGCGAGCGATTGCTTTGGTTTTCACTATGCCCATATGCGGCTCGTGGAGCACCTCCAGAACCTTCCTCCTACAAGCATCAGGAATAACCACCCGATGCCCCCACATTATGCACCCCAACTCTTCATACAATTCATTGCGGCGGTTAAAAAACGGTTGCAGAGATTTAATCTCATTATCAAGCGGCCAACCATCCCTAATGTATAATAAAACTCGTCCCAAAATGGGATCTTTCATAGTTTGTTTTTTGACTTCTTGATAATCTATTAGCAAATCATCCTGTGCAAAATGCAAGTACGTCTGCTCGGGCACCTTTACCTGCGATGTAGGAGCGCCTGGTACCGGTAAACGTGATAAGGCGTCTGCGCCATTCAGTTTCGTGTTTATGTACTCAATATCATATGAATACGCCGACAGTATAACAGCCCAGCGCTGCAGGCGGCTCGCTGCCATCGCCGGTATGCCGAGTTTCGGACCAAAAATGCTCACTAGAGGTTTGTGATCCGTACGCAGTGTGAAACGTCTGCCATACAGATACTGATGCAGTTTCCGTAAACAGAACACAATCGCCAGTGCCTCCCGATCAATCTGAGAATAATGCCTCTCCGCCTCACTAAGTGCGCGCGATACATATACCACAGGCCGCTCCCGACCTCCCGCGCCCGTCTGTGTGAGCACCCCACCGATGCCGCGCGCGCTCGCATCGCATGTCAGCGTCAGAGGCTTGTTCTGATCGTAGTGCGTTAACACTTCCGTACTCGTTAGCACTGATTTCACCTTTTTAAAAGCCGCCTCGCAACCTTGGTCCCACTTCCAAGTCACCTTTTTTTTTAGTAAATCATAAAGCGGAGCTAGAATAGTCCTCAGACCCTTCACAAATTTTGCGTAAAAGTTGACCAGACCTATAAAAGATCGCAGCTCTGATACGTCTTTGGGCCGTGGGATCTTTGAAATGGCTTCGATTTTATCAGGATCGGCCTTGACCCCTCCCTTGGAGATGATAAAGCCTAAATACTTTACTTCCTCCATCATAAAGGAACATTTGCATCTCTTTAGTTTCATTCCGTTAGCCTGCACGCGATTGAAAACTTTTTCTAATGTGGCTAAATGCTCCTTCTTATCCAAAGACCCAATAATTATGTCGTCCAAAAAGACTTCCACATTCGGAATATCATTAAATAAATTGGACATGATCCTCTGGAAAATTCCCGGGCTCGATGCCAGACCGAACACTAGCCTGTTGTACTTAAACAACCCCCTATGGGTATTAATGACCGTCAAACCATTCGAATCATCTAGTTCAATTTGATTATAAGCCTGCGTTAAATCAATTTTCGAAAATATTTTTGCACCATTCAGGTTTACTAAAATGTCGTCAATCCGCGGCAGAGGAAACCTATCGACCAGTAAGACGGGATTCAAAGTAACCTTATAATCTGCACAGAGCCTCAGCCCTCCGTCCGCCTTACGCACCGGTACCAGCGGAGTAGCCCAGTCCGAGGACTCCACCGGCTCGATGACTCCGTCTCGTAGCATGTTGTCGAGCTCCTGGTCCACACGCTCGCGCAGCGCGTACGGCAGCGGCCGTGCGCGACAGAATACGGGCGCCGCACCCTCCCGCACCCGTAGCGTCGCCTTGCCCCCCGTGAACCGACCCAGCCCGCTCGAGAACAATTCTTTATATCTGTCCAACAAAACATCCAACTCATTATCAACTGCCTTATTACTAGAGCAATTCATGTCCAAGCTATTTACAAATGTTGGAATCCTTATCTTTAATTCCGATAACCACTGTCGTCCGAGCAGTGATGTCGTTCCCCCGTCGATAACATACAGTTCCAGCTTTTTAACCATATCCCCGTATCTCACTACCGGTCTTATAACACCCACCGGTTTAACCCGGCTACCGTCATAGAATTTCAAAACCAAATCGGTATCCTCAAGCCGTCTATTCTTACAAAACTTATCGTAAGTTCCCTTGCTAATGCAAGATACCGCTGACCCAGTATCCACCTCCATCTTTATCTTACTACCATCAATATTTAATGATAAGCTTACCGGCTTATAGCCCTTAAAACAAAGGTGGTTTATCTCCTCCGATTCCAGTACGCTTACATCGGAGCGCGAGTCGTCCGCACTCTCCGACTCCGGCGCCTCCGCATGATGTACAGGCCGGCCGTGCCCACTGCGCCCGGCTCCGCCGCCACTACCTCGTTGCTTAGGGCACACCCGGCGTAGATGCCCCCTTTGACCACACTTGCTACAAGTGAATCTCTTGTAACGGCACGCATCGCGTCCGTGATCCCGGCCTCCACACCCGCTGCAGCACTGCGCACCCACGCGGTGCTGCTCCGAGCCGCCCCGCTGCAGGCCGCGCCGGGCCGTCTCCGCTCGTGCTGACACCGCATGCACCGCGCCTGGCTCGCCGCCCGCGCTGGCGCCGGCACCGGCACCGTCCGGCTGCTCCACCGCGGCCGCGTCCCGCTCAGCCGCCTCTAGCGCACATGCGATTTTAATCGCACTCGCGTACTTAAGCTCCTCCTCGGCGAATAAACGCTGCCTGATGACGTCACTCTGTAACCCGCAGACCATCTGATCGCGTAAATTGTCTTCTAACACCGAACCAAACTCACAATGCTTAGCGAGCTTCTTGAGTTCCGTCAAATACTGTGATATTGTCTCGCCAGTTAGTTGACGCCTCTGCCGAAACTGGTACCTCTCCGCCATGAACGAAGGCTTAGGCTGAAGATGTTCCCGCAGAATATTTACAACCTCCGCATACGTCTTCTCCGAGGGTTTGATGGGGCTGGTCAGACTACTCAATAGTTCGTAAGCGCTGTCACCCATACCGGCAATTAACATCGGCAAACGCATCTGATCCGTAACGGCATTTACTTTAAAAAGCATTTCTAACCGCTCAACGTATAGCGTCCAGTCCCCCGATTTCACATCGAACTCACCCTAGCAATAATTTCCGTTATATTTCCATTATTTCTTTATTATTTTTATCCTCGTTCGCTATTTATTAAATAAAATACGACCGTCACCTTAGACGTTTATTGAAGGCTAATCATAAACAACAATGTCAACTACGAACTCAAAGAAGATCCAAACACTACAATTATAATATGTGAAATGAGCTTCGATTTTTTTTATTTGTACTCTTATGTGATTTCTGCTTATTTTCTTTTTTTTTTTGCGTTGTAAATACAGAACTTTTGTTTGTAAAAAATATTTGAAAATTTGTGTTACCAGATACCAATTATCTTGTATTAAATTGTGCCAACATTTCGTAAAAGCCATACAATTTTTGAAATTTAAACTTTCATGGGTCACTGTATACGTGTTGTTATAATAAAATCCCCGAGACCATTTTGAATCTTTCCGAAAACATGTTAAAAACTAAGATCAAAAATGTTATCTGTAAAAAAGCGTATTATAAACTGGATGATTATTTAAATGATCAAAATGCTTGGGTCTGAGGTCACTAACCTATACTTTATTTACATTACTGTATAGTATCAATTATTTTATCAGATAGACTATGTATTATTGTATACATAACCGTAGCTTAAGAATTTATATTGTAATAGTTATTAAGTCGTGTTATGTTGTAGAGTTTCTGGCCGCATCTTTTCTACAGCGGCAACACGTTCCGACGCGGTGGTAGCTTAAAAAAGATTTGACGTTTGATAAGTGTGCTTCAAGCTCCTATATTGAATAAATTATATTGACTTTGACTTTGACTTAGAGCATGATACTAATAATAAGTTTGTCATTTAAATAAACAAAAATCAGGCATTAGTCAAAATATCCATTACCTACCTTTCTATTAGAATCAAAACGTAGGTATCTCAACTTTTTAATTTAGAAAGCAAATCTGTCAACAATTTCTTTACGAAAGATAAAAATCAAAAACTACAAAAATATCTCTCCCATCAGTTTCACTTTCAACTTTAATACCTTACAATTATTTCAATAGAGCACATTGTAATAACACTAATTATTTGCCCATTGTACAACGTCCACGCACCCAACAATTACTAAATTCAATTGGCCCATTCAAATTTAGAATTCCTTGCTTTCCTCTGATTGGCGTCGCGTGGCTTATGGCTCTGTTACAATGACCAATAATTTTTGTACATTACCTATTCTACGACCAACTTCAAAGGTCTCCGATTTAAAATTTGTTTCATAAATTCAAGAGGTCTTGTAGATTGGCCGGGTTATCGTATTAACTTTTATTAGTAACTTGACAGTTATTAGTGATAAGTGGACCCATTTAGTTATCTAATTAGTAGTTAAATGTGAATTTTAAATGAGTAGTTTAGTTGCAAGTTCTTTTGAATGCATGAGCGACAATTTTATTTTAAATTGTTAATCAGTTTATTATGTGTTGGAATGATATAATGTCTTTGCCTATGTCTATATTGCTATATAAAAACACTAGTTTTTTTCAACACGATTCTTTTTAATGTTAAGTTAGGAGTCACGTTGCAGGGTTTTGCCCCTAGCACACTTGTCTTTCGCGCGGTTCCCGGTTCAGCCACACATTCTCACCGCTGTAACTCCTGTAACAGCGGCTACCATTCACAACACTAGACAATAAAGTCCAGCGAGCCCGGGCCATGACTCTGTAGGGACTTGCCATCTTAGATCAAAATAAAATTAATGGTTAGGCCTAAAGCGCGGTAAGTTGAAGCAAACTACTGGTGCACTTGGTCCATACAAACTAGCGTCATTATCTGTCAAATCTAGGGCACTTGCATACAAATTTGAAGTAAACCTTTCATTTGTTTTGCCTCATTTTTCTGGTTTGAAATGTTCGCGTAAGGCGATTCATTCATTTTATTTTGATCTAAGCTTGCCATTGATGTCAACACCTACAAATTATAGCAAAGAAGCTAACAGATGGCGATACCGTCGCTCTCGGAAATATGCTCCATACAAAGACAACGTTCACCATAAATACGTAACTCGTAACCTACTGCAAATAAGGTTCACAATCGAATGTGAGACATAAATCGCGCAAGAGAAATAATCACAGAGATTCGATATATATATACAAGGTCCAACTAAGAACTGTTGGACCACGGCCGGTCCCCAGTATTCACACTAAGCCTGGTGGAAGATTCCCAAGTAGCACCTCCATAACTCTAATCTGTCTTGGAACCCGCAATGAATTAATAAAAAAAAGATGAGGTAAAAGACTAGGAGAAGGAAAAAGAAATATCTGACTTTTCATTGCAAACGGGAGACAGCAATAAGAGCTTAACTGGTCAGTAAACAAAAAGTTGGTTTCGAAGGTATCCGCAACTCTTGACTTTAAGAGGATAGACGGTCCGAAATGCTAATTTGGAGAATTGGTCACTTTTCGGACTGTTAACATATGTGTCCGATCCGCCCCACCCATACAACCTACCGACTAGAGTGCGAAAGAGACAACTGCAGCTCGAACCGATTTTATCTAAGTACATAAAATCGACGAAAACAGCATTTCGTATTCCCCTGTTTTCTCCTCCAAAGCTAAACCGATTTAAATAATTCTTTCAAGAATAATATGAGAAAGACTTAGGCCATGTCTGTACGTTTTGCTTTTTTTGTTTATATTCGTCAAATTTGTTTGCTGGATGTCTGAACCAGGTACAACGGGCGGTAAAATTGGTAATTTTCGAAGGTCCCTAGTTCATACAGTAATTAATTAATGCAAAAAAGCAAAACGTAGGGACATAGCAGAGGCAACGTAGATTGTATGATACACTTTTTTTTTTTGTCTAGTGTCATTATCCAGGGAGAAAACAGGGGAATACGTTTGTATGGAGAAAACCGTACTCGCCTATCCTCTTAAAGATAATCCTAATAATATCTAGCTAGTTTCTGAAGGCTGAATCGAGCACAAAAGAAACAGTGACAACCCACGACCTATATACATTATTTGACTTCGAACAATCGCTCGGTCAGTCGGCAAAACTCAGCATGACACTCATTGCAAATACTAAGTCCCGCCAAACAAAACATTTTCACCCTTATTACGTCGCTGTAAGAGTAAAGTTAAGAAACGTGGTACGTTGAGTGAACTTATAGTTTATGTAAATCGCCCCCTATCACGATAGTTCCAGTAAAAATCTTTGCATTTTCGAATAATTCTTGGAATTTTTAACTTTTTTTTAAACGACTTTTGCTTGTCCTTCGGTTAAGATATCGATCGACGTAGTTATGAAGAGAAATATACCTTATATTTAACTGAAAGGTAGCTGGTGTTGTGGCAATGTTTCTGGCCACCCCCAGGGATTAGGGTCTAAGGTATATATTGTACTTAACAGTAAATTAATTTGTTTTGTCAGAGTGCTGTCAAGCTGGAATTCGGGACTGGAGTAATTTTTTACATGGGCTTTGCTTGACAACAACTCAATTAATTCTCTTATAACAAAACAAAAATACCCTTTTAGACCATCAAACTGAACATCGTTCACTGTGGAGATGAGATCGTGGAATTTTTAAAAACTGCTCTCCTATACATTTGAGTTGAGTAGGTTTTGCAGTTTTGTATGAAACACCGGATTTTTAAATATTTTGTCATTCAAGAAATAAGAATATATTTATTAAAATAGTAAATGAAAGAACAGTTTTAAATCTGCAACACGCTTCGTCAAAATGACAAAATGTCCGTATCTACAACATGCTTCGTTAAAAAAAAACAGTATTAGCGATATGCTGAAAAAAATCGATAAATAATACTTAATTTTGCACCAAAGACTATTTAGTATCAATACAGAGAGAAAAAAAGGCAGGAAATAAAGAAGGTACAAAAATAGGCAGTTTTATCGCTAAAAGAGATAGCAAATTTCGCTATGCAGCCTCAGGAAACGCGAAACAAAATCAGCGGTTTGATACATTTGAGTCTGAAAGTCAGGAAGGACAGCAATTATTTATGGAACAACCTTTTTTTCACCTAATGTTGGCTCCATAGTGAAAGTTGTTCAGTTTGATGGTCTGAATTCATCGGTACAGTATTTGCCTGGCTGTCTCTTACACCTTGTATTAAGACTCAAATATCAGTTATCGGTGCGAAGCAATTTCTTCAATTGTCGATTGTATACTGTAATTTTATTAAAGTTCATCTTAGTACTCCACTTTTAGACATACCTAAACATTTATTTATTGCAAGTTAATATTTCACATAATTACCTGTCTAATAAAGAATCAAAACATTAATTCACAGTCCTTATTTAATAACCCACTAAGGGCCAACCGGCATTTTTTCCTTCACTTTTTTATTCGAAATTTTGACCGAAAATGACACAAACGTCGCCGAATCGTCGCGTCGGCGCCGAAATGTCCAAAATTATATGTTCTCTGGTCATACCCTGTCTATAATTTGGACCTATATTTTCGTCCACAAGGTTTTTTTGTTTGTTTGTCCGTAATTATGAAGCCGGACGGTGTTTGAATCTATCCGGTTCTTTTTTTAAGTTTGACTTTCGGACTTTTTTTCCGTAATTGGTGATTTGAAATGCATTTTTACATGCGATGTGCGATTCCATGGAAAAAATGTTGACTGTGAGCTTCGAATGTTGGTATATTTAATGATTGCACGCAATGGAAAAAATGTTGAAGAATCCAATTTTTTTCCATGGACTAATGTGAAAGTACAGTGATGTTCAAAACGCTATTTTAGAAAGTGAAAAAAAAAGTAATTTAATTAAAAAAAATTCTTATGACCCTATTAGCTATTTGGGTAGACGGGATTAGAAATAGCCGTGTGTAGGTATGTGTATGTAATAGTACTGTAGATAATGTATATGTAGTAGGTATATTTGTTGTTTCATATAAAAGACATCAACGAGTCAGATTTATTGCATAAAGCAAATTTATCTTTTAATAATAGGGAAGTACTTAACTTAGAGAATGTATAAGCAAGCTATACATATACCTTCTATACCTGCTGACACTTTTTAAGGGGATGATCAGACCGTCAAAGTGAACAACTTTCTCTATGGGACCAACATTGAAATCGCAAAAATTCTGCTGTCCCATACATATGGCTCGAGTAGGTTTGTAGTTTTGTTTGGAACAGCAGATATTTTTACGTTGTATGGAAAAGCTAATTGAAAAATCAGCTCTTTCATACAAAACATTTTTTTTTGTATTTTGGTTCGAGTAGGTTTGTAGTTTTGTTTGGAACAGCAGATATTTTTACGTTGTATGGAACAGCTAATTGAAAAATCAGCTCTTTCATAATAAACATTTTTTTTTGTATTTTTCTTGATTTTGATGTTGGTAGAGAAAGTTATCAGTTTGATGGTCGATCATCCCCTAAAAAAGTGTCAGCATATTAAGAAGGAACATGAATGTGTAGCCTGCTTATACATAATATAAAACGTTATAGAAATCTGAAAAGAGTTTTCTCGACAAGTGTATCCAGCCAAGATGTCACTGAGCACAAATTGCTTAGTAAACCGCGATGTTCATTGAACTAGACACTGACAGATGGATGGAATTTCTTCTTTGCTATATTTATAATTTTACTTTATTCTGGAGTGAGTGGGACTAATAGTGCTGTAGATAATTTTAGTTCTTTGGAGATGGGAGATTATAACGATGAAAAAAATCATTTAAAAATTGACATTTTTACTATACGCGGGGTCCTTCTTAATATGCTTACACTTTTTTAAGGGGATGATCAGACCATCAAACTGAACAACTGTCTGTATGGGACCTAAATCAAAATTGCGAAAAACATATCAGATGTCTCATACATTGGCTCAAGTTGCGTTTTCACTTTGCAGTTCTGTATGTACCTAAAGTTGTTTGCATTTTTTTAAATATTGCCATTTAAAATATCAATCTTGAATATTTGAAAATGTGGAATAGAGGTTGATTTTGTGGGATACAATTTGTTTTGCGGTCACGTTTTCCATGTTTTTTTTGTTTGCCTACGAACATTTTTAGACTTCTTTTATTCTTTGTCCTAAAGGTCTTTTAGAATTTCTGCAGTTCAATACTATCTACAATTGAACTATTTAATTACCGTAACCACAGGGCAGATGTTGCCTTTTCTTTTAAACCCTGCATGTATGACAGATGTCGTAATTAGTTTATGTGGGTGACTGTACCGCAAATTGTAATAAAAGAAATATAATTAAAAAATAATTGTTGAGTGTCCAAAGGTGAAATGGAGGGTTCCGTATTTTTATTTTAACTGTAAAGAAGAGGTGAAAAAAGGATTAAAGTTATGGGAAAACATAGTAACTGAGACAGAAGTTTTAATCGGCATTCAGTTTCTGAAACGCTCATTAAAGTTAATCCACCATTAAATGTCTTGCTGTCAATTTTTGTCTCCAGCAAGAGATTTAATTGAAGATTAACTCTAATGAGTGTTTCTGCAACTAAGTAATTGTCTTTTTGTTATTTCTTTATCTTTGAATACTTCCTGGATGAACATAGTCGTGAGCATATGCAATGCTATTTCTTTAAGTGAGTCGCCTTTATCGAGAGTTCGGTATTGAAATAGTTGAAATATTGAAATATAGAATTGACCAATTTCTTTATTTGTCATAAGAGTTATAGTTCAGTCAATCATCATCATGATCTCAGCCAATGGACGTCCTCTGCTAAACATAAGCTTCCCCAAGGATTGCCACAACGACCGGTCCAGTGCTGCCCTCATTCAACGGGTTTCGCCGCCTTCACCAGGTCGTGGGTCCACTTTGTGGGCCTACCCCGTAGAAAGAGAAGGCACTAGAAGGAAGCACGTGTCTTGTCATATCACTTAGTAAGAGATGCACATAGCAAATTCGCTCTAGTTAAAAAAGGAGACCGCTACTTATTGCTGTCCTTATCGACGTATCCACTTTTTTGTACTTCGGCCATCTGACTCCAAAATGTCACTTCATATAAATTGTATGGGACAACCACCTGACTCCGAGATGTCACTTCATATATTTCGCTATCTCATACCCGGTTACACTGATATTCGGTCTACTAGCGTAAGCGAAAAAAAATTCGTCTATGGCCTACCCACACTGAGTTTTCAGCTATGCGGTCGCCACTCTAGACGAGAACTCTTCGGCTCCATCGGCCATCGGTATAAATGTGAAACTATAAAGTGGCCTACCCACTTTCCGGTACGCGGTCGCCACTCGAGGGTTACCGTACTTTCGAATTAGTTGTTTCAGAATTTTTGTTCTCCGATATCGTTACACTTTTTGTTCAAATTAAATATTATTCGCCATATTTTCAAAATCCAGATTTTTTACTGCCCTTTTTTCAACTGATATTTGAAAATGATACTTCTGTCAAGTCTTTATAAGGATTAACAAAATGTTGTGTAAGAAAATGTATGTCACTAGAAAATTGTATAAACCGTTTTCGAATAACTGAAATTCTGATAGCAAAATTTCGAATAAGTTAGTTACCCCATTCGAGAACATAATTGAAGGAAAGTAAACGTAATTATCAACTATTAGTAGGTAGGTTATACTTTTAAATGGTTGAGGGTGCCATATGTAATATGTGATAGGTGACCAGGACCTCAGGTAGATGCCAAGTTCTTCGTAAAAAACCGCTCAAAAACAGTTTTGAAGCATTGCAGTAACTTGAAAACCATTTTCGCAAACCTTGCTGAACCCTAAAGTAAAAACAATGCAGTAACGAATATAACCCAAAACAAAAGATTGCGCACAATAGAAGCTGAACAGTAGGGTCACTCGAGTCATTCGAGTGCGCTTGTAGTTGAGTGTACTTGTACAATTTGTCGCTCTACATTTGCTATTGTATTTTCTGGATTTTTTTTGTATGGATCGGAAAGAAATATTTCTGATAAAAATTTTTGAATCGTCTTTTCGAAATAGCTGCGAAGTTAAGCCTGAAGTATTTTAGGGTTATTTTAGGATCATAAAAACTTTTCAAGAAGGGTTCGATGACATGAAACAAATTATTTAAATATTTGAAAAAAAATTACCTTTGATAATCTTCTCTCGACTCTAAACAATCATGTTCCCGTTCCAATACCATATTTCCAAAACGGATTTGTAGACTTAATTCATAAAGGTACGCATCAGTATTTCTTCTTCAGAGTACCTTTGCAGGTTTCCTCACTATATTTTCCTTCACCGTTTGAGAGCAGTCGGATTACGTACGTAAGTTAGAAAAAACGCTCGTCTGCAAACAGCTAAGCTTCATAGCCCATTGATTGTGAAGTCGAAAGCTTTCAGATACATTAAGAGCACTCTGCGGAATAGTGAAGCGATGTAGCTGAGTGTACTTTGATACATTTTGACGTACAGTCGTCTATAGCTTAAAGTTTATACGCGAATATCTGTCACTTGTGTACTATTGGTTATTGTATTTGGTTTTGCTGTTGCTTTTAAGATACGGAACATTAAATTCGATTAAGGCTTCCGCACATTGCAGCGATATTATCGAGCGATTTTATCGAGCGATATTATCGACAGCGATATCGCGACACCTGACACACTGCAGCGATTCCGCGATTCGCGTCACGCATGCGCCCTTCACTGAATGTAGTAGAAAGAGATTGCGTCAGGTTGCGATAATATCGCGGCAGTGTGTGGGATCGAGCGCGTCCCCATACAAAATGTACTGAGAACAATTATCGCAAAATTACAGCGATATTATCGCTCGATAATATCGCGCCAGTGTGTAGGATCACGCGCGTCCCCATACAAAATGTACTGGAAACAATTATCGCAAAATCGCAGCGATATTATCGCTCGATAATATCGCGGTAATGAGCGGAGGCCTTAATTCGATTACCGGATTCAAACGTATGTTAGTTAGTTGCATAGATTGTTACACACACAGCTTTACAGTAGAATATGATATTTTAATAATATGTAATAAAGTAATTTTCCATTTTCACACCCCAATTAGGCGATTGAACTTCTAAAATTCCATTCTTAGCGAGCACACATAAATTCTCACAACATTGAAAGCCTTGCATTGCAACATTGGAGCCAACATTGAAATAGCAAAAAAACTGCTGTTCCATAGAACAACTGTTTAGCTGTGTTAGCTGTTCAATAGCTATTCGACCAAAATGTATGAAACAATTGATTTTTCACCTCACAAGCTCGGAAAGATTCTGTTTATCATTCGAAATCTGAGTGCAAAAGTGCATTTTATCCGCTAGCGTTTTATCCGCGAGTTTTTCAAATTCGAATGTGTCTATTCAATATTTTTATATACCGCCAATCCACTTTCATGACACTGGCCAGCACAAAAATAAAAACTTTTTGAAATATTCTTTTTAGCAATTCACTTTTTTTCCTCGCTGTTGTGAGGTGAAAAATTGTGTGCTTCGCTCGGCTGCAAAGTTATTCTGCGTCTCGTACCTTTGAAACCTTCGCTTGCTCAGGTTTCAATAAAAGTACTCGCGCCAAAAAGCAACTTTGCAGCCTAGCATAACAAATAAATATTTATTCGCGATTTCAATAGTAAAGGTTAAGTTTGATGGTCTGGTGCATCCGCTAGTATCTAACGCATTAAAGTTTACACCCTGTATATTTAAATAATAAAGATACTCACGATTCTTTTCTACTATCGCAGTTAAAAAAAATATATCTTAAAATACATAAAACGCACTAAACAAAATTTGTCAAAGGCAAAAAACTATAAAACCAAACTTTCAGTAATACCATGCCACCCTTGAGTAAGGGTGCACGCCCCAAGGGGTGCGTCGCCATGGCAACCGACGAGGGCGGGTAGTAACGAAGTGGGGATAGATATGTAACGTCAATTCGCATTTTAAATATATGGACGAATTTTATTCATTTTTTCCTACGAATAAGAATAAATATGGAAGAGTAACTCCAAACAAAATCGAAATCATTTTTGGCACCCCATGAAAAATGACATTTTGTATGAGTTTTGGCGGCTAGTTACAATTTTTAAAGAACAAATTTAGAACGCGTTACAATTTTTTTGGTGCCACTTTTTGAGCTTCATTTACGCTTCTATACATTCTCTTATTCGTAGATTTTTTCTGATGTAAGTAGTTATTTCATTTTTGTTAAATATGACTTAAATGTTCGATTCAATTCATTTTAACCCCCGACCTAAAAAGAGGTGTTATAAGTTTTACGCATATGTCGGTCTGTCTGTCTGTCTGTGGCATCGTAGCTCCCTAACGGGTGGACCGATTTCGATGCGGTTTTATTAACAGAAAGCTAATTTTTGCGAGAGTGTTTAGCTTTGTTTCATGAAAATCTGTTCAGTAGTTTTCATGTAACTAAAAATTATGAAGTAACATTAAATTACAAATAAAAAAAGCCCCAACGCCAAAAACAAACATTTAAAAGTTGTGTCGGAGACCGCAAGTGATACTAAAAATATCAATGGTCATTTCATAACTCCCCTACGCATTAATTGACCTAAAATATCTAATACATTTGCTTACATCAAAAATAATAGGTGACCGAATTATTTTTTTACTTTTTAATGGTTTTATTCATAGACAACAATATCTGCATAGAATATTAAGAAAAAAAAAACATTAAATCCCATCTATTTTAAACTAGCTTTTGCTCGCGACTCCTTCTGCGTTAACTTTAAAAAAGTATTAGGTAAGTATTATTATATTTTATATTGTGCCAAATTTCACACAAATCCCTTCAGCCGTTTATGCGTGAATGGTCCTTGCGTAGCGCCCGAGTGCGCTGCATGCAAACGAAGTTAGTGTCTATTTTCAATACTAACTAACAATTAAAGTCAATGAAATTCTTTAAACACGGTCTAAATACTAAGCTCTGTAGCTGTGGCTCCATTATGAAAGTTGTTCAGTTTGATGGTCTGAATTCACCGTTTCAGTATTTGCTAGGCTGTCACTTACACCCTGTATGACTATCTATACTGCATTCCAAATAAGGACGAAAAGATATTCCGATTCCTGTATAGCTCTCTGGCCAATTCTGATTAGCAAATATAATTTATTTATGAGAAAGATATACTATCTAACGTATCTTGTACGTTACTAAAGCTGTTCTAAGAATAAGTGAGAGGAAGTGTTTCAAATATCTGTTTCAGTAATTCAAAAGGGTCTTAAATTTTCGTTGCTATTTGGAATGGAGTATAGTTAACTCCAGAAATTTTCACACAAATACACCATCCACATTGCAAAATAATTTGTAAAATGTTTCTTGCGTCAAATTATTCTCTTAACTGAATTTTCAGTTACACCATTTTCCCCGTAGCCCGTCGCACCGAGTTGTGTTTCAGAGAGTAGTAAATGGCAGACATTGGTAAGTTAAAACATAAAATATTTCATCCATTTCGTACCATCCGAGACTGTGCGCTTCCCTTCATTTTCTGAATAAATAGGGGAGGACTTTTTAGATGGCTTTTTTGGGAAAAACATTTTGTTATTTAGTCGTTATTTCGGTTTTAAGAAGATGTAATACCTTTGGGTTATTACGACCATAATACCTATTAGTGGTGGTCAGAAACAAAGCTACAACTACAAACTATGTTTCAATCAGGCACTTACACTCAAAGAAATCTTTAACTAAATGTTTGTTAAATGTAACTAAACTTTAGTGACTACCGAACTGTTTTGTAAAATATAATCAAACATTTGGTTTTAATAGAAAATTGTTTAGCTGTTTTAACCAAATGTTTGATTATGTTTTACAAAACAGTTCGTTAGTCACTAAAGTTTGGTTGCATTTAACAAAACATTTTTTTCAGTGTAGTTGTAGCAAGGTTTGAAGGTTAGGTTTAGGGTTTAAGTTACGTTTTGAAGGTTTCAGGCTAAGATGAAAGTAAAATTAGGTTCAGGACAAAATGACGTGTCAAATGGTCACAGTTTTATTTATAAATGGAGTTTTTCTTTTGTCTAGCACTGAATTTCTGCGAATGTCAAGTGAGTTTTGCGAGCTTCGTAATGTCAAGTCAACGATTGTTTTGTTGGAGTTGCGTTGTGGGTCTGCTATTGGGCGGTCGCTTGTCGGTTGTCCCATCCCCGGCCTACAGCGGAATTCCAGTGGTGGCTCAGGATATTGTTCTTTTATAAGAACAACCCTTGAAGTCACCAAAATATCTATATAACCGTACAACGTCAAGCACTTTTGCTACAAACACTCGACATTGGCAAAATCATCTACACCAAGATGGATGCCATAACCTTAAAAATAGAATAGATTGTTTTGTATCATCGTATCATCATTGTATCATCATCATCACAGCATAGATGTATTGTATTGTATGTAAGGTCCTTCTTAATATGCTGACAGTTTTTCAGTTAATTTTTCAGCTCAAAAAGTGCAAAGTTTAATGAATAAAATGGTTACAAAGTTACCTAATTTGATGGTAAAACCAGGAGAGCCCCCTTGATGAGCATTTTGCAACTGAGTGATTGCCGTCTTCCTTTGTAGGTGTTACACAAATAGTACACAAATAGTAAAGAGCTTCCGCACGCCTGCACTCGTAGCATGCTACACGTGATACGGCTGTATCACCCTTTTTTTATCTCGTTCGTTCGCGCGCAAATAGAAAGAGATAGGCAGTGCTGCCAATGTCAATTTCTTGATTCCCCGCTTAAGTAGGCTCAATTCCCCGAAATTCCCCGATTTCCAATCATGCATTCCCCGAAAATTCCACGACACTGTAATATTCAAGAAATAAATAATTTTTTCATGCAAAATGTAGTTAAATGTTTCACAAAATTAGCTTAACAACTTTTTTGTCTTCTAATTTTTATCAAAAAATCTACTTAAATATTTAGAATACAATTAGTTTTATTTATTATTAATATTTCTCCCATACTTTCGATCTAAGGATGGTCCGATTAGGTTCGAATTTTAACAGTTCCTCTTCTTTAGACATCTTTTGTTCGACTTTTATCACAAATAGCCGATATCCCGAATAGGCGGTCTTATCGCTAAAAAGCGATTTCTTCCAGACAACCTTACAGTTTGACGAACATCAATATTTTTGGAAATATTTACGTTAGTCCTATAGAGAACGTTGTTCAATTTAATGGTAGATAGATAGATATATAGATAAATCATTTATTTGCATAAGTAACACACACATAATAATACAGTTAATAAGTTTACTAAACAACAAAAAAAGGAACAGTACAACAATACCATGGTCTGATCAACTGAACTCAAAACTCAACTCAAAATTATTTATTCAAAATAATATTTCATGGATAACTTTCTGACGTAATTTGTTCACTCTACCACCGCGTCGGAAGGTGTTCCGTTGTAGAGAAGATGCGGCCAGAAACTCTACAACACACATCTTTAAAAAAAACTAAATCTACAAAGTACCTACACCATGGATCTAAATCATAAAGGATAGCACTCCTCCTTACAAGTATTGATACAAGAAAATTTGACGTTCGTCTCCGTTGTCGATATTTCCAATTTTACGTGCGTCCCTTTCTATTCCAATGACGTCACAATTACATGAAAACAATTGAGTGACGTCATGCCTAGACATACATTAGAAAGGGACAAAGTTAACGTCACTAAAAACCACTACGGAGAAGAACGATCATTACCGACCATCAAGGAGTATTATCATGTTTTCCTCTTGTTAGGCAGTCTGTGCTCCACTATAGAGGATTCCAAACTTCTTGACCTACACATACAAATACATCATCATCCCCTTGAAAAAACTGTCAGCATTATTAGGAAGTATTATCGTATATTTTAATACTTGCTTCATGATATTAAGCTTCAGCTTGAAGCATTTCATTCAAAACGATCTCATTCATGGCTTCGAGTAGCAATTTAACTCTTGTTCGGTCAAGTGGCTCGATGGAGAGCATGTCTCTGGTTCAACAATCTTAAAATCGATAACATGTTGTTCTTGTAGATGTAATAGGCCAGATGTTAGTGAAGACGTCGATTCGATCTCGAGCTTGTACTGGGAAACTAGGGTTTAGTACATCACACCGAAAGTGAAATAGTCGAACACCGATTGGTCGAGAACGAATTATAAATGATCAAAATGGAGTGTCTGAACATTGCAATATCTGTCTTTCCCATAAAGGTATTATACCTTACAGGAATAGAGCAACAAACATGATTTGTCAAATGAAACCGTTTTTGGATGTTTTTTGGAGACTATTCGCAGGCAAAAATTCGAATACTGTCTATAATTCTGAGTCTAACGTGAAATTGTGGATATATTAATGAAGTAGTGTCAGTATATTTCATAAAATTATCAACGATTTCACTTTAGATTCGCAATTATTCACGGAAACCGAATTGTAAAAATTAATAAGTGACTAAAAAAAGTTTCTATTGCCTCGCGTCACGTATCTCTTTCTATTATTTATATATTTCTGACTACCACCTCGGGGAATAGAGTCGTGAGCATATGCTAGTAAAAAAATTTTAAAACAGTATTATAAGGAATGCAGAAGTTTCAGTTATAAACAGTTAAATAAAAAAAAAACATACGGGTCGAATTGAGAACCTCCTCCTTTTGTTGAAGTCGGTTAAAAAGCACTCTCATTTTAATAATTTTCAATTAAAGTAAGTAAATAATTTTCATTTACTTACAAAAATTCCTTCTCTACACTAAACAATATAAAGTCAAATGCTCAATTGCTTATTGGATATACAACTCTTGTATTAAAAGGTGTTTTTAAGTACGCCATAAAAACACCTAATTATATAAAAATTGGTATGAAACTACATATGTTTTACAAGTAAAAATATCATGCCTACTTCGATACTGACCCTAGAATGTCGTATTATATTTTTCATGACAAAAAACCGTACATAATGGCCTATCATATTTCATATTAACTACATTCTACCCATCTCTTTCGCTCATTACATAAACGACTAAACAGAAAGGAGACAGCTAGTTTATCGATGTTCAACGCCTCGCATCTGTTAATGATATGCAATACGACCCTCTTTAATCTTCCATTTCGTTCTTACACCTCGCTTTAGCTAAGTGGAAAAGAGATGACGATATCATGTCGAGTTCAGAGTTGAATTACATTATAGAGTAGTGGTATTTCAACCAATTTGAAAAGACCTTTGCGTGTTTATGAGGCTTCAGTTTTTTGTATGTAATTTCTAAGCTAAAAGAGAGGGAGGGTAGGTCATGAAATTTTGGTGACGGCTGCATAAATATTTTTCATGGTTCCTAAGTGACAAATGGATAAGTCATAAATTTCATTTATTACGTACAGTTGACAGATAAATCTTGTAAATTCACTTTTAATGGCTACAGCATTTGTTTTGTTTGGTGTGAACATTTATTTTTTCTAGTGATTTATTAGTGAATTTGATAGGTTAGGAATTAGCATTGTGATTGAATATGTGAATGAAAAATGTAGGTACCTACGCAGAGTTTACATATTCGTTCCTTTTACGATATATATCATCATCATCTCAGCCGATGGACGTCCACTGCTGGACACACGCCTCTCCTAACGATCGCCACAACGACCGGTCCCGCGCTGCCCTCATCCGACGTGTTCCCGCCGCCATCACCAGGTCGTTGGTCCACCTTGTGGGCCTACACACATTGCGCTGTCAGGTACGCGGTCACCACTCGAGACAAGAACTCTTCGGCCCCATCGGCTATCGGTATAAATGTGAAACTATAAAGTGAGAGCCATGTATGTACAGCAGTTGACGATGAAATGATCACTTCTTTGGCAAAAGACAATTATTGTTGAAGCAATAGAAAAATATCTCTGTTACTAGTCGTAGACGGTATGTGAAAAGAGAAATTGATATCTTATCTTATCTTAGTGCGTTCACACAGGATGAGGCACTGACGGAGCAGCAAACGCCAGTCCGTCATTTGTGAAGCAAGGAGTTGTAATGTAAGCACACACGGTGACGGATTAACGCACCGCGTATGTTTCTTCTTCGGCAGATATGACCAGCCCACTGCCACTTCAGCTTGCTAATTTTCAGAGCTATGTCAGGCACTTTAGTTCTGTGACGAATCACTTCATTTCTGATGTGATCCCTCAGAGAAACACCGAGCATAGCTCTCTCCATAGCTCGCTGAGCGACCTTGAATTTATGAACTAGCCCTATCGTCAGGGTCCACGTTTCCGCACCATAGGTCATAACTGGCAGAACGCACTGATTGAACACCTTCGTTTTGAGGCATTGTGGCGATGGGGTGTCAGAGTTCTAGAGTGGAGATCGCGAACTGGTAGGCGTAGTGTGGGACGCCCTGCTACCCGCTGGACAGACGACCTAAAAAAGTAGCGGGGTGCGACTGGATGAGGAAGGCCGAGGACAGAGATTTGTGGCGCGCCTTGGGAGAGGCCTATGTTCAGCAGTGGACGATTATAGGCTGATGATGATGATGATGTATGCTTCTTAATGTCTGCCACTCCGTCAATGCATCATTGTGTTTGATCCCACTTATTGCGGGGGCTGGCAAGTCAACAACACGTCCCAATGGGATCTTTGGTGTTGACCCCTAGACTATTTTCTTCACCCTTAAAAAACGTTGTAAATGAGAAA
Source organism: Agonopterix heracliana (assembly GCA_963693445.1). NCBI lineage: Eukaryota > Metazoa > Arthropoda > Insecta > Lepidoptera > Depressariidae > Agonopterix > Agonopterix heracliana. Next base: position 5,042,527 of record OY856334.1, read on the forward strand.
AGCAATTAATGTTCAGGGAAAGAAACCTGTAATCTCCCGGTTTTAGATATTCATCTTCAAGGAGGTACCATGCGTTTGGCCGCCAAGACATCGCAGTCACACAGGATATGCTCCATGGTTTCCTCCTCTTCTCCGCATGCTCTGCAGCTGGGATCTAGGGTGAGCGTCATCTAGCCACTAACGTAAGCCGTAAGCTCTGGTCGGATACACCAGGACTGAAGCATGCAAAAGAACTTGTGACTGGCTTTTCAAGCAGACTTACCTCGGAAGCCATCAATTCAAACCGCAACGACTTAAGGCTCTTAGTACGAGCCTTAACAGGACACTGCAAGCTAAACAAACATCTACACAGAATGGGGCTCGTAGAGTCACCCGCTTGCAGATTCTGCTGTGAAGCAGAGGAAACGCCCATACACCTCTGCGAATGCCAAGTGCTTATTTACAGCAGGAGTCGCCATCTGGGTGGATTACTGACATTAGGGACCTCCCCTCCAAAACCATAACACGGTTCAGAAAGGCCGTGGGCCTAGGAAATGACTTCTAGGTAAAGGGTGACAGCTACAATAGATCTATAAAGGTCGCAGTAGCTATTGGTCACTGACCAAGCCCTTACAACCGAAGTAATAATAATAATCTAGTCACTAGTGCATCATCGCGCCTGTGGCGTAGTGCCCGGTGAGGGCTACGATGATGGCACGAGCTCTGCTCCTGCTGCTGTTCAGTATGTACTTTGAGATTAGTAATGAGGTTAATATTTTGTCAACAACGCTGAAAATAATCCTTTCAGCTATTTCGTTTGATGTAAGGATGAAAAGATATTCCAATAACGAAAACGCGAAAAAACATATCTGCTGTCCCATACCCTAAATTTGGGTCGAGAAGGATTGCAGTTATGTGTGAAACAGCAGATTTTACTTTCGCGATTTCAACTCCGGCTCCCCGTACAGAAAGTGGTTTAGTTTGATCGTAGGATCCTCTAAAAATCTGCCTATAGGTACTTAACGTAAAATGGTAACATAAAAGGGTAATGGTAAAAATATGTATTACATATTTGGCAGCTAAATCGATATATGCCATGTCATTTGTAAGTTACATAGGCAAGTAGGAGCTTTTTCTTCGCTACATCTCATAGCCTACAATAAAATTAGTATTCTATGCTTGCGCATACGCACCGCAAGCGATTGTGGTCGTAATTATATACAGGTTGTGTTAACATAGCTGTTCTGTTTGTAATGCAGTTTGTTGGAATTACCTGTTTTATAGTAGTTTTGTACTAGATGGCTGACGATAAAGTAACGAAATTCCCATACAAACTGACCCCTATTTTCACTTTGGATTGAATTACACCTACAAAAAAACTTATAATGCATATACAAAAATAGGCCTCAAATAAAAAAAAAATGTAAGTAAAAACTGTGTAAAAATTGTGTAAGTTTTCTGGATATTTAAAGACCTTTTACTCATAATACCTAATCAAGTCGCCATTGATATCTTTATAGAACAAATCGCGCAATATTTACTTACTTAATATTTACTACTTACTAAGTTAGTGACCTCAGACCCAAGCATTTTGATCATTTAAATTAAGAAAGGCTCTGTACCCATAGCACTGTAACTGCAGTTACTGTGGATTATAAAGAATTCATTCATCCACAAGCTTTTGCCAGCGACTTCGTTCGCGTGGATTATACACATGAACAGCGTCTTTATCACGGAACAGTATTATAAAGCACCTTGCTTTTCAATAAGTATGTAAATCATTATCTAAAATTAACCCCCCAGATTATAAAGATATAATTAGCAACTATTCTACCAAAGATCAATAGACAAAAAAACTAACTAAATAACCCAACAAAAGAGACTAACAAGCATACATTTTTCCACTAGTTTGAATCAAAAAATTGTCTTAAATTTCCCCCTATAAGCACAAAGGGACCAATTTTACTTGCATGCCGCATGAAATTGTCCGAGAAAAGGAGGGTTTTGTGAAATCAAATTGGTATTGTGCGAATTCAGTGGCACGAAAATATGAGGGATAGGTGCTTTTTTGTTGGGAGTGTAGCTTATTTGGTTTAAAACTTACCTATAATTTATAGCTGATCTGGGTTTGAAAGAAACACGTTACATCATGAATCAGCTAATCGTACCGCTACTGACCTATAAAAGATAAACTATAGATCTTCTTCTTGGGCGTAACCTCATGGCTGAGGGACGTGACCATCGTGGGCCGCTTGTGCCAGCACAGCACTCCAGGCCGCTCGATCTTGGGCCCGGTGTATGCTGGCCTGTAGTGTTGTATCGGTAATTTCTTTTACTACAACGGTCCATCGCGTAGGCATGCGTCCCCTACTTCTCTAAACTATAGATATACAGTGTGAAATTTATATCATTAGCATCCTTTTAAAGTAAGCGTCTACCCATCATACTGAACAACTTTCTCTATGAGAGCAAACCGATCGAAGGAAAAAACAAATCAGCTGTTTCATACTAAACTGCATACTCGACTCAAATGCAACAGCAGATTTTTTTTTGCTCCGTTCGGTTTGCTCTCATAGTAAAAGTTGTTCAGTTTGATGGGTAAACTCTTAGTTTAAAAGGATGCTAATGATATCAATTTCACCCTGTATAGGGTCCTTGTTAATATGCTGTAAAATTTTCAAGGGGATGATGACGATCAAAATCGAAATCGCTAAAAAAATCTGCTGTTCCATACGAAACTGCAAACTTCAGAAAAACCATGAAAAAGAAAGTGCTGTAATAACTTTTCCATACCAATTTTCGGATTCGGATTTTGGGGGAAGATTAATCCTACATATAAGAAATCAGAAGGGGATGATCAGACCATCAAACTGAAAAACTTTCTCTATGGGACCAGCATAGAAATCACATAAAAAAAATTGGCTAGAGTAGGTTTGCAGTCTTCTATGGAACAGCAGATTTCGATGTTGGTGCCATAGATCAAAGTTATGTGGTTTGCCCCTTAAAAATCCCCTTAGAAATGTGTCACCATAATTTAAAAGCATCCTGTATGAAATTTCCACTGAAGTAATCAGGGGGCACGGCAGTGCCCCCGCCAAATCGAGCAAAAAAGCGGCACGGCCGTACCATCCTTTTCTCGAAGCAGTTCAGGCCATTTTCGACACCTAGGATTTACATTTTCTTATTAGGTAAGTACCTATAGATAATGATAGGGTACTTTACCTTTTTAACTAGGCTAGGATGCTGGTAATACTGTCTTTTAACAATGTTTGTGTGGCGTGGGTGGGTGGGTGTGTGGGTGTGACGTGGAATGAGCCTGTAGCGGAGCCACGAGAGCTGACTAAGCAACAATGCCGAACACATCGATCGAGTCGATGTAAACAGAGATCTATCTAGGTCAGCGCATATGGATCTGTCCAACGCATCACAGCTCATTACGAATAACAACCAATCATATGGCGAGTCCTGAATCGCACTATCGAAGTTATCAAGAGACTTTGCATATATACAACATCCAACTAAGAACTGTTGGACCGTGGTCCCGGGCATTCCAACTAGCCCGTGGAAGATCTTCCCTTTTCCTCCAAAAGCCCGTCGACACTTATTCAGTGGGTACAATACTTGCCTCGAAATTGAAGCATACAGTTTTCCTTCATCGAAATGCCTATGGTTACGTGTCACAAAGAAAAGAAGTAGATCATTTTAGAAATAAAATAAACAAAGCAAAATCGATTACTAAACATAACAATAATAATCAAAAAACTTTGACATGATATTGACAGGGCAACAACCCAAAAACCACCCTTATTTACTAAACCGGAAACAGAAATGACTATATTTTTTTTAAACCGCAGTCGCGACAGACGTGTGGCGCCCGCGCAGGCGGTTCCTTTTTCAAAAATTTGAATTTGAAATTGGAACGTAATGGCGCCCCTGGCGGCCATCATTAAAAATAGATCATAGATGTTGTTCTAATAGTTTTAAGTATAATTTTAAATCGTTTAATGCCTGATTTCTTTGTAATACAGAGTTTTGTAAGTCATTCGGTTTAGTCGATCTAATTTTTGGGATTATTTTTTAAGGTCATCAAAACCTACGAAATTCCTCTTAGACTATATAGACAGAGCAACAAGCGGGCGAAATGGTCCCAAAAAAAGTAGGTAAAAACCGTACTCCTTTCAAAAACCTTCCAACAGTCTCAATCATGACGCGAAACGGTACAGACCTCCTGAATCCAAGATAAAAAATTCCTAAAAAAATGACTTACGTCATCGAATTGTAACAAATTCACAAAAATTAGCACAATAAAAAAAAGATTAACATGTTTCACACTTATAAATTAATTTTTCACCATGATTTGAGATACAATAAGCTGATTGAAAATTTTAAAAACTTTTTTTTGTTTACATAGGCCATTTTTAAAGTGTGGTCAGATTTTTCTTTCTAAATTTCCCGCCATTATGCCTCGATCAATAGTCATTTCGTTTTTTTTTTCATTACTATTTTTATCAACTAATAGACAAAGGTTTTTCGTTCACACAACCTAAAAGCAAAAAAAAATATTTCACTTTATTAAGTCTTTATTTCTTCCGAACTTTATTTCTACTAACTATCGTGGTGAGAAGGAACATAATTATTAGAGATCGGATGTATATTTACCTAAACAAATTTTTTTTTTTTCACGGAAACTGAATATAGATAACTATGCCTTTCTGAAAAAAGTGAATTAAAAAAAAATAGTGCCACACGCACTGTTTTGTCACACTTATCCTCACCATTATGATATTCCAACAACATGAACAACTCTGACAACTTTGTCAACCTGACCAACTGAATTGACTTGATAAGGTTGTCCAATTTGTCCATGTTGTCCAATTAAGTACTTTCGACAACAAAACAATTCTGATAACATGAACAACTTGGTCAACTCGGACAACTCTGTCAACTCAGACAATATTGTATAAGTTGACCAAATTTAGAGTTGTTCATGTTGTCAGAGTTGTTCGTGTTGTCCGAGTTATTCAAATGTCCGAGTTCTACGATACTTTTTATATAAGTAGATAAATCTTTTAGCAATCCCGGGACTTCGGAATGATCCTGGGATTGCTTCATAAATAAAAAGACGCGTCCATATTATTCTTGTGAAAAATGAAGTTTAGGTAAATTATGCATCTGCCTGCATATCCGATGTCTAATAACCACTGTTGAGATATTAATTCGGGTGCATGACAGTCTTTGAACACCTTTCTCTATGGGACCAAGGTCGAAATAGCGAAAAAATCAGCTGTTTCATACATTTTGGTCAATTAACTATTTTTTTATTAGCCCCTTTCATCCCATTGCTGGGCAAAGGCCTCCCCTTTCGAGTAACTATGGAACGGCAAATTTATTTCGTGCTTTTTATGTTGGCTCCATAGTGAAAGTTATTCAGTTTGATGGTATGGAGCACTCTGTTCGATATGCAACGCATTTAATTTTACACCCTGTATAGTGTAGTTGACTCCCAAAGATGACTAAAATTTTCCCAGATTCTAAGGGAGATGGAATTCTGCTGGTAACCCAAACACTCACACACTGAAAGGTTTAAACATGCGTAGAACGCAGCTGTCACACACACGTCTGTCAAAAAATGGAACCATTTTTGTTTTCCATTTGTGAGGCGACGTTCCATCTAGATAATTTAAGGAAATTCCTATTCAACACTCAGACAAAAGAGCCTCAGAATCGACATACAGGACCACAGTATACAGGATGTAGCAAAAGTATCCTTAACCCCTATACCACATATACTCTACCCATCCAACTGAACAACTTTTACTATGGAAGCCTTTGACTATTTATTATTAGGACTAGCCTTCTCCTCTGCCACGGTATAAGAACCATTGTTCATGTGCATTTACATTAAATTATATACCTTATCACTAAATGAGACAGACAAAATTAGAATCTAACTTGTCACTAGGTCGGTAAATCTTCTTTCAGACCACATCTTTGAGTCGCGTTGCGGGTTTTGCCTCGAACACTTGTCTCTCGCGTGGTGTTCGCGCGGTTCGCGTCTCAGCCTGCCACGTGGCTCCAAAATCCTTCTCAGTTGTTCTTACTCAAAAACAATCCTCGAGATTGGATAGACACTCCCTCAAACTACTTGACACTGGCGAAATTTAACAAGGAAACACCATTAAATAAAAATAGAATAGAATAGACCACATCTTTCTCTAATCACACTATCAAGAATGTATGGTAATTCACAACAAAGTATTACTACTTTACTTTTATTTCTCATTGTATTTTAAACATGGTTTGTCCAGACAAAGCTCCTCATTAACATAATTATGTTAGGCGCCGTTTAATAGTAAAATATTTTGTATAATCACGACCTCTAAAACAAGACTCTTTTCAGATACTTAAGTTCAATTATTTAAATATTTAGAGGAAAAAATTACATGATTTTATTAACCGTGGGAGTTTTACGGGATGCATTTTATTCTTTAGAATAGTCAGTGACGTGGTCCGAAGAGTTATGAAATCAGTCATGAGAGCCCGGGTTCGATTCCGCTCGGATCGCAATGCCATATTGTACCTACCAATGATTCTTTTTTCTTTCTTTTTTTTCCCGTTCCCCCGAGAAAACGATCAACATCGAGATGTGCTTCCATCCTTATTATTTTACGTTTGCCAGAAAGAGCGCGAATGACGTTTTTCTCGTTTAAACGCTTTGTCGTGGGTGGCATGCTAACCGTGCTACATACGCTGAAGAACAAATTCTGATGCGTATTTAAAGTCTACTAATCCGCATTGGACATGATGAGAACTACGCTTAATTCACCCTCATTGAGGATCACAGACCGAGGCTTAGTGGTCTGTGTTGAGGATAGACCTGTGCTCTACAACAGTGGAACGTATACAAGGTGTTACAAAAATACAAATAAACATTTAAGGGGGTGGTTTAGACCATCAAACTGAACAACTTTCACTATGGGACCAATATCGAAATCGCGAAAAAAAATCAGCTCTTCCATACAAAACTGCAAACCTACTCGAGCCAAATGTATGGGACAGCCATAGACATATTACTCTAGCGATAGACAAGCTCGTTCAAACAAACAACATGTCACACAAAACAACACAAAATGACACATTGCGGTCTGTCATTTCCATAGTGACGAAGTGAACTCGGGAACATCAATCAGGTGCGTACACCTCATTCAAGTGGAACATGTTGCATCTATGGAAGGGCAAGTCTATCACTAGAGTTTAAGTCTATGGGGACAGCTGATTTTTTTTTCGCGTTTTCGATGTGGGTCACATAGAGAAAGTTGTTCAGTTTGATGGTCTGAACATCCCCTTAAAAAAGTGTCAGCATATTAAGAAGGACCCTGTATAGTATACCCTCTTTAATATACCTAATTCTCTGCAGTGGGACTTATACAGCATAATATGCTTACGACTATGTTATATACCCCGAGTGGGTGGATATTCTGAAACCTCAGAACATCCAAGTTTCACCAGTAGTACCGAAACTCTGTCCGGGGTGACGGGGGGTGAGCCCGTCGCCACTTACAATGGACAGTGGGTACAATACATGCCTCGAAATTGAAGCATACAGGTTTCCTCACGATGTTTTCCTTCACCGAAAGCCAGTGGTGTTACAAATCGTACATAAATTCCGAAAAACTCATTGGTACGAGTCGGCCTGGACGGGGATCGAACCATCGCCAGCTGCACGGCAGGCAAGGTTACTCGCCACTCGCTTAAAATAAAGTTAGTCGTATTTTATTACTATCGGACGACTAGACACTTCGACATACCTACCATTTATGCAAACTAGGTCTTTTTGTTTGCACGCTTTTTCTATACCATGCATGTAGAGTCTCCTTCGAAAACAGGCAAGAGAAGGAAGTCGAACGACGTGTCGACAACGCCTGGAAGAGCTTCTGGTCCATGAAGGAGTTGATGAAGGGAGAACTCCCGCTCTCGCTTAAGCGTAGACTTATCGACACGTGTATCCTGCCCATCCTAACTTACGGAGCTCAAACGTGGTCACTTACTGAGGCCCAAAAGTCCAAGCTCAAGGTTTGTCAGAGAGCAATAGAGCGCAGCATTCTGGGTGTTAAACGAACCGACCGGGTCAGAAACTCCACGTTGCGCTCCAAAACTCAAATAGCCGACGTCGGAGAGAAAAGCGCCAAACTTAAATGGGAGTGGGCCGGTCATGTCTGTCGGATACATCCTGAGAGATGGGCAAAAATCATCATGCCCTGGATCCCCGAAAACGGTCGGCGGCGTCCAGGTCGACCCAGGAAGAGGTGGCGTGATGACCTGGACAAATTTGACGACCAATGGCCAGAGGTTGCCCAAAACAGGAACGAGTGGAAGAGCAGGGGAGAGGCCTTTGCCCAGCAGTGGGATGAAACAGGCTATTAGAAAAAAAAAAATGCCTGTGGAGACCATGAAACGTTCCGTAGGTACCTTGAAGCTACAAAAGTAATGTTGAGCCTCCATTTTAAGACGCTGTTATCCCGTCGAGGCCGTTTTTTGAACACGAACGAAAGTGTTTTAAACTGTGTTTTAAAGTCTGAAATTAAATTATGTCTTATTTAAGGATCGGGCGGATGGGCGACTGTTCTCAATTACACGATTAGATTAAGTTTACTCGATAGAAAAAAATCCCAAAGTTACCCCTTTTTGTTATGTTTTTTCAATACTATGATTAAACTGCTGATATTTAACCTTTTTTATTCTTGTACTTAACTAAATACATTAAATATTTCTAGTGAACTCAGGAGAAGTTTTAGCTTAGAAACTCCCATGAGCAAAGATATTGACGAAAAACACGCTTTTTTGCGATCCTGCTTTCAATTGGAGCGGGATGGCTAATTGCAAACTTCTGCTTGCAAGAAAGAGACGCTTGCACTTGAATAAGAGAGCCTTAAACGTAGAAAATTGATGTCACTAAAACTTCTAAAGGGGTTCACCCCTAACTTGCGTAGGGGGTGATACCGTTGCCTGTCACTTTAATTGTTTAGGTATGAAAATGTAATGAAGGGTTGGTTTTTCGTAGCGCTTTCCCTTACCTACTAAAATTATCAAATTACCTAGTGAAATCGTAGGTACACATTTTACATAAAGTCACGACTATATACAATTCTGTCGTGGTTAGAGATATCTCCGTTAATGTGACAGGTCTGAGGAGCAACATCGCCGGAAACGAAAAATTATATTAAAAAGTTGGTTGTCCCATACATTTTGATTTGAGTCTATTTAGATTGCAGGTTTGTATGAAACAGCAAATATTGATTTTTTTCTCGATGCTGGATCCATAGTGAAAGTTGTTCAGTTTGATGATCTGTATATATCTTGCGTACCCTGTTATAATCAATGCTCTCGAACATAAAATATTTAATAAGAAATGTTCGTTGCTTAGCCTAGGTATGTGCCTAAGTATTGCATAGAATGTGGAAAAATCACTTATTCTAGAAGATACTTTAGTTTACACACACATGCTTACATCATTAGCATTCGTCTATGGGGAATACAGAGAATGCACTAAGATACCTACCATAGACATATTACTCTAGCGATAGACAAGCTCGTTCAAACAAACAACATGTCACACAAAACAACACAAAATGACACATTGCGGTCTGTCATTGCCATAGTGACGAAGTGAACTCGGGAACATCAATCAGGTGCGTACACCTCATTCAAGTGGAACATGTTGCTTCTATGGAAGGGCAAGTCTATCGCTAGAGTTTAAGTCTATGATACCTACAGATATATTTTTTAAGTCATCTACCATAGACTTAAACCTGATTGATGTTCCCGAGTTCGTCACTATGGCGATGACAGACCGCAATGTGTCATTTTGTGTTGTTTTGTGTGACATGTTGTTTGTTTGAACGAGCTTGTCTATCGCTAGAGTAATATGTCTATGTCATCTACAGTAATGAGCGTTTTTCTTTTTTTTTTTTTAATGCCGTTTTCTTATAACTCAATAGATGGCAGTAGTGTCTGTACGACAAACTGTCAAACAAAAACTTCCTCTGCAATGTCACCTATAGACTAAAAAACGTAGAGATTTCATTCTCTTTGGTTCGGATTTGGAAGACGTCATCAAAAAAAAATTGAAATTATTTTCGATTTCTTTCTTAGCCAAAAATACAGTCCTTTTTTGTTGTTTTTCAGAAAAGCAGTTTGAAGTAAACTATTCTATTCTATTTTTATTTATTGGCGTTTCCTTGTTAGATTTCGCCAGTGTCAAGTAGTTTGAGGGAGTGTCTATCCAATCTCGAGGATTGTTTTTGAGTAAGAACAACTGAGAAGGATTTTGGAGCCTCGTGGCAGGCTGAGACGCGAACCGCGCGAACACCACGCGAGAGACAAGTGTTCAAGGCAAACCCTGCAACGTGACTCTCTGAAGTATACTAACAAACACGACAAAGTAAATGCTACGATACGAGTTTGATTAACAATGACATTTGACAGCTCAAGTTTTCTTATTGCCAGTTCAATTTCAGATTTTGCCTTATGATCAAAGAGTTTTTATATTTATTTTAGTCAAATTGTAGTCTTGTATCACCTTAAAGAGTAAATTAGCATAAGAAATATAGTTAAATATAATAAAAAAAATATGTTTCAAAAGATTTTTGTTTTTTTTTTTCACTTCACTTTTACCCTCATTTCGGGGAAAGATAATTTTTCAGTGTTTGACATAGATTCGTATAGACCGTAGCGTCATCTATCGATCTACTATGAAACGAAAAAAAAAACGCTCATTCTGTACAGGAAGTGGCTTAAAATATTTAGAATCTACTTCCCTCTTTGAAAAACCTTGCAAAACCAAACTCCTCACAAATTTATGCACAAAGCAAAAACTAAACTCTTTTATTCCCTAAAATTCGTCCGTAACCTATATTCAAACACAAATTGTTTCTGCCCAGGACAGATGGGTATCGTCGTGATTATAAATATTATACCTATAATTCTAATCCGCCATTAGTTCGAACAAGTCTAGTTCCAAGTTAAAAAGCGAAGAATTAACATAATGATAAGTTGGGGTTTTCATAGAGTAGGGTTATCGAACAGAGACGATGTCCGTTTGCACTAAACTCAATTTAGGTTAATCTTTGTAAAGCAGGGTTAGAAATTATCAAGATAATTATAATAATCACTCAACATTTCTACCTAACAGTTGTAAATCTGCTGTTCTTGCTTGCTCCCGTATCCAGACCAAACAGCTCCTAGTCTTCAGCATTTTCGTTTCCTATCACATTAAGGCCCGATTCGACCAAACTCGAGTAAATTTTATTCTTAGATTAACTCGCCGGTTACTATAGAGTAAACTGATTTTGCTTTTTACCAACCCTAATCTAAATGAAATGTCAATGTCACATCATTAAAAAAATTATAATAAAAAGAAACCTACCAAATTAAAACTGTATAACCTCACATTGCAATAAGTACGGATACAACGACCTCTTTCTTTAGGTGAATTATACATTCGTTCTTTTAGTACGGGGTATATAAACACCAAAAGTAAAATTGTTCCTTGTATAGTTACTCTTCTATAAATCTAAGTTTGGTCGAATTCGCCCTAAATAAAATATAATTTAAAAACAATTATTCGTGTCTGTGAGCTTATTTTTAATGATTCTTGATCGGTTACACATGGCGTGACATTGCTGACGCAAGCTTTTTGTTTTTCCAATTAATCTAATAATTATCAACGTATCAAGAGATAATATCAGTTTGTTGCAATCATGAACATCGTTATACACATTTTGTTTGTCTGTCTATCGGATGTTTCTTTTTCCTACTCCTCCTATCTTCTTTGATTAATTCATTGCGGGTTCCAAGACAGATTATAGTCATCCCCCGGGCTCGCTGGACTTCATTGTCTAGTGTTGTGAATGGTCGCCGCTGTTGATCCTGGTTTAAAGGAGTGGTGGGAATGTGTGGTGGGCCTATGCCCGATAAAAAAATTAAAAAAAGACACATTTCGTCTTCCTGCTTTTTTTGACTCGTTTTTTTTACTCAATTTATACAAAAAATGGTTTAACTATTTCAGAGTTTGTTCGGGTGTTACACAATAGTTGTAGTCACTAGTAAGGGTTGAACTACACCAAGCCGCACAGCATCGCATTTTTCTGTCACTCAGGAACGTCATTTGCTAGAGCATATAAGATAGACGGAACGCGATCGCACGCGGCGTGCTGTTCCATGCTGTTCCGTTCCGTCTATCTTATATGCTCTAGCAAATGACGTTCCTGAGTGACAGAAAAGGATGGAGCGACGGGAAAATGCGATGCTATGTGGCCTGGTGTAGTTCAACCCTAAGTTCGGATACATTTAACAAACCATTTTTCTGTGTAGTTAACCTCTCTCATCCTACACTACTCTGTTAAAAAACCAACGTGCTCGTGTCAACACTAAATTTTCATACATATTATAAAATGAATAATAAATATATATAAAGCCATTCATATACATCTATACCGGAGCAGTATAAAATTATGAATATTAAATATGATCCACCATTTTTGGATTGGTTAACCGCATTTTAATAATAATCATGCTTTAACTATAATATTTTGGCTTATGATCGGTTTAGGTGTGTTATCCAGTTGATGCTATGCAGAAAAAGAGAAGCAAAAGCTGGTTTTATACACTAAGCTTATTCTTATCACAGATATAGGAAGTACCTGCCAGGTGTATTGTTATTATACATACAGCCAAGGACCTGAAAAAAAGACGGACGTAATCTCGTCTAATCACGAGTGAAGCATCCATTTCTTTTGGGGCATTTGTGTGAGTGTAGGTCCCTTGTAGAACAAACGAAAATGTAGGACCTTGCATGCTTCACATCTTTTTAGTGTCACATTACGTCCGTCTTTTTTCAGGTCCGTGCATACAACATCATCGCATGTGATGAGCAGTGACCCTTTCTTATATGAATTGAAAATTGTTATCATGCAATCTGTTTTGACACTTTTTACACATAGGAAATGTTAAATTTGCAACAACGATATCTTCATTCGATAGAACAAACTTAACATTTCCTATACGTGTATAAAGTACCTAACTTTTAGAGACAATCGAAAAAATGTAATTTCAGTTGTCAGTTTCAGAGTTTTTGCAAACGGCAGTTATTCAAAATCATTTTTCAAAAACTTTTTTTTTATATACCTATGTGACGCATGTAATTTTACACCATGTATCAGATAACTACTTACAGAGCAGCTGTATTAATGGTATGTCCTCCTTATGTATGGGTATGTATTGTATGGATACCCAAAACCAAGAGATCTTAGGTTCTTCCCCTCAATGGTATTGCCTCCTTCATTGACCATGTATTTGAAGGGTGAAGACAGCAAAAAGTATTGGGGCTAACACAAAACATCCCACTGGGTCGAAGTGTTGCTGGCTTGCCAGCCCCCACGACAAGATAAGAAATAAGATAAGATGTATGGTTGGCCCACACGATGGTATTTTTTCTTTTAATGGGAAAGAAAAAAAAATCATTTTATTTATTATCTAGACTGAAGTTTTAAGAAAGGAAGAAAATGTTAATTACAAAAAACTCTCTTTTTTTTAAACTATAGCTTGTTTTATAGCATAGCTCCGTTCAATGGAACATGTGCTTTAATTTTTCGGTAAGATTCGACTCAGAAATTATTAACGAAACATAAACTTACATGTGGGAAAAATATTATAAACAATGTTCTTGATAATGGGTTTTGAAAATATTTTAGTAGTTAAATATTACATTAGAACATTGTGCGTTCTAAACCTATATTTTAGGATCATTTGTTCCATAAAGGATATAGTTTTAGTATACCTATATAATATAGATCCTTTAGACGGGTGTCGTGGTGGTCTAGTGGCGAGTAACCTTGCCTGCCGTGCAGGAGGCGATGGTTCGATCCCCGTCCATGCCGACTCGTACCAATGAGTTTTTCGAAATTTATGTACGATTTGTAACACCACTGGCTTTTCGGTGAAGGAAAACATCGTGAGGAAACCTGCATGCTTCAATTTCGAGGCATGGTATTGTACCCACTGTCCATTACAAGTGGCGACGGGCTCACCCCCCGTCACACTGGACAGCGTTTCGGTACTAATGGTGAAACGTGATGTTCTGAGGTTTCAGAATATCTCTGACTACCCCCTCGGGGAATATAGTCGTGAGCATATGCATATGCTTTAGACGGGTGTGGGTAGGTATCTATTCGTCAACCGTCAAGCCTGGTCAGAGACCTATGACGACGACTTGAAAATTTATCTGTCAGCAAGATGACTGGTAACTTACCTTCACAAATCAGCACTAGGCCCGTATGATGGAGTATGGCCAACTCTCACCTCGTATTCGTGAGACGAAGCGTTTGCCCTACAGTAGGATTCCAAAGGCGGACGACGTTATTGAAGATTAACATTGACGCCTGAAGTTTTTTCAAGAGTTGGCTTGGCGCTGAAGGAAAACATCATGAAAAACGAGGCGTGTTTGCTGGGCTCACTACCTATCACAGATGATTCGTGGCCTTCTTGCCTGTGCCTCCGAGTTCTATCGGATTTAGGTATTGTATTTCTCATTATCACTAGCCGTGCGGTGAAGGAAATACATCGTGAGGAAATACCCGAAAACTAAAAGAAAATGTCACAAGTTCGGAGGTGTAAAAATATGAGCGAGCAAACATGAGTGAACACAAAAGATCTGTAATATAGTTGCAGTTTTATAACCCTCTGCTAGCAATAGCCTTCCTAAATAATAAATACCTAATAGGTAGTAAATACTGTGAGTTTTATAAATAAGTGCCAATCATAGACTTAAACTCTAGCGATAGACTTGCCCTTCCATAGAAGCAACATGTTCCACTTGAATGAGGTGTACGCACCTGATTGATGTTCCCGAGTTCACTTCGTCACTATGGCAATGACAGACCGCAATGTGTCATTTTGTGTTGTTTTGTGTGACATGTTGTTTGTTTGAACGAGCTTGTCTATCGCTAGAGTAATATGTCTATGGTGCCAATTATGAATTTTGAATTAGGCCAAGGTGCCAAGTAGGTATATGATATCGACAGTGGAAATTTCAAATGTCGTAAGGGACAAACCCCTACTTTTGAGTAGAGCCAAAAAACAAAATTTCGGCGAAAAAACCTTATAACTTCGATAGTTTCTTTCCTATTAAGGTGATTTCCAGACAGATAGTTTTGAAATTACTTCATCTATAGAAGACTATTGATCAAACCTGGATTAGCACAATAGTTTAGAAGTTAGTGTCCCTTACACAATAGAATTTTTGAAGAGATGTCCTTTACACAACCTAACTTTTGATGAGATGTCCGTTACGACGTGGAAAAAATTGCGATTTACAAAAAATCTATTTTACGCCCTACCACACCCAACGCTTAATCATAATCATTTTGTTGTAACTGCCTACCAGTCTTGTCCACTCCTAATAATTGTATGTTGTAAAGCAATTATATAAAAATAAAAGGAAGTTACAATAAAAAATTTCGATCCAATCAAAGAGATTATTGCTATGTCAGAGACAAATTTCAGATGAGAACCGTTGCGGTTCAGTTTAGTTTTGTTTGTCCTTAAACACTGTTTTTAGGTACCGGTATTTGATACGTTTTCTTTATTAGAACCATTAATATTTTAATTTTTCACCGAAACATTTTCTACAGGGTTCAACTTAATATGATAACAGTTTTTTCGAGGATGATCAGATCTTCAAACTGAACATCTTTCTCTCTGGGACCAACTTCCAAATCGCGAAAAAAATATCAGCTGTTCCGTTCTTTGGCTCGAGTAACCTACTGCACTTTAGTATGAAATAGCTGATTTGATCCCATAGAGAAAGTTGTTCAGTTTGAAGGTCTGATAATCCCCTTAAAAAGTGTCAGCATAATAAGAAGGACCCTATATAATTATTCGACGCCATTGTTGTTGTTACGGTCTACTGTACACCTATCTCCCTTTCTGCCCTGACCTAGCGGCGCTGTTTCAGAAAGGAAACTAAAAACTAGCAAAACGGTGATTCATAACCCGCTATAATTATGACATTACGTCTAGCTTGTTATAGCAGTATTGAAGAACGCGAAGCGCTGATACAATGCGACGAACGTTCGATCAGCCGTATTACATGCCGGCTAAATTTTGATCCGCCGTAATACGAAATGGCTCATTTACAACGGCTACCTGTTATGACTTCTTATTTCTCGTTTGAAGTTGATTACACTTTATCTTTCCAATACTTGGCCACCTCTATTCCTCGAGGAAAACCCTCTGCTACGTCCTGGAGGGCGCAAGACACAGGGCACAGGCTACACTGCGATAGATGTCGAGTGGTTTATGGTGGCCATTTTGTAATGCAGCTAATAAATTCTACAAACCGACTGCGACATATTCATGATTTAGACACATGAGCGCTTAAGTTAAGTTAAGTTAAGTTAAAAAGTCATTTATTGCCTTAACTTGCAAGACATCAAAAAGAGCTGAGTAGATCTTCTTTTCAATGTAAATTTAAGGCTTGATGACGGATATACTTACATTCCAGCACAACACTTTCAACTTAATTTATGACAACACTTTTTCTCCACCCAACACTACAAATATATTGGGACACGCCTACCTTGCAATCTAGATATAAGACTGTAGCAACTTTCAAAGAATCATTGTAGAGCAGCTTTCCCAAAATGAAGGAAGGGAGAGAGTACCTACAACCAAATTAGCGTCTGACTCCGACTCCATACTATCACTCATTTTTTAAGCGAGAAACATTAGCACCAACAGTCGCAGCCGTCTTGCTGCGATATCATCCCTGCTTGCACGGCCAAGTTTTCAGGGCGCTTAGCGTATGGAGAGGAGGTTGCAGTTGCAGTTGCAGTGGTAGTTAGGGCAGAGTAGTAAAAGCTTTGGAATATCTATGTACGCTCATTTATTTGGGCATTTCCCCCTTGTTTTATACAAAACGGCGGTTCCCTATTCGTCGGTAAACGTCCGACTTCCGAGTAAACTGTTCATGTGGGTATCCCCACAGCGGGCACTATGTTAGGTGTACTATATACCTGAAAAAATTTTTGTATGGCTCTCTCCCTTTTATGACTATTTATAATTTAAAAAGTCGGGAGTTAATGTTACATCTTAACCAAGTCGATATACATGGTGTTAAGGTAAATAGTTGTATTACTTTAAGGGGTGATTGTACACAAGGCGACACATCAAGCTACGCAAAACAAATATAAAGTTGGTCGTGCGACTTTATAAACTACTCCACCTACGTGCGCCCAGCTTATTATGGTTTTGCGTTGCTTGATGTGTCGCCGTGTGAACCGACGGTACTGAACAACTTTCTCTAAGAAACGTATAGGAAAGTAGCAAAAAAAATTGGGCTTTTCATACAAATGTTCGATCAGCCGATTATCGAATATTTGTATGAAAAGTTGATTTTGGGAACTTTCCCTTCTTCCTTTGCGAAAGTTATTCTGTATCATGGGTAAAATCACCCCTTAAATTAATGCACCGTGCATAACAATAAGCAGTTGTCTAAATAATGTTGCCAAACCGTGGCGCATACGAAAGCTAGCTTCTTTAACAAAACATTACTAAGCAAAAGATAAATTATTTTGTGTCATTTTATATGGAACCTGGAACCTGAAATTGGAATATTTATAATAAATTCTTTTATTACCTAACTTTTTAGATAGCTTTACAACATTTAATTTTAGAGTGAACAAGACTGGCAGGTAGTTACGCCAAAATGGTTACGATTATTCCTAGGGTGTACAATATTTTTTATTACAATCACAATTTTTTTGAACGTCGTAACGGACACGTGTTCCAAAATTATATTGTGTAGCGACACAATCTTCTAAACTATTATCCTAAGCGAGATTTGATCAATAGTTTGCTATAGATAAAGAAATTCTAAAACAATTCGTCTAGAATTCATTACAATAGCAACAAAAATAAAAAAATTATAACGTTTTTAGGCAATATTTTGTTTTTGGTTTTTCTGTAAAACATACAAGTTTATTGCCGAAGTGTAAGTTTACTACCGAAGTATCGGGAATATAGATATCAAAAACGGGGTAAAACCCCTTTTAAGTGTTTAATTTTAGTTTAAATAAGAACCGTTGTCATGACTTTCTACAACAACTTTGAAATTATTTGTGAAAATAACGTCGTAAAGGACATACTGTATTCAAATTATTTGTGAACACAACGTCGTAGGGGACGTAATGTAAATAACTTGTTGCTACTTATGACAATATTTATTCAACATTCTAAATTATTTTACCACAATTTTTGTTGTAAAGGACATAATGCAATAATTTTTGCAACTTACGCAATGTTTATCTAAATATTTGAAATTACGTTTCAGACGATAATGTCGTAAAGGACAGAGGGTAATAATGTGCTGCTACTTACAACAATGTTCATTCAAAGTTTGAACTATATTTTAAATGAATTTTATGTTGTAAAGGAATGTTATTTTTTGTATGTGGGTTACAACGCTTTAAGGCTGGTAATTATAAAGACTTACCACGTTGCATAACAGTTTGAACCTAAAATTTGACCTATACGACATAAAGTTTTAATATTTATGTCACTTACTACAAAATGATAGGCCTCGTATCTCCTTTATTTGAAGAGATATCAAAATTTTAAATATACAGATCGATAGAGGAAAAAATTCTGAGTTCAGTGGTATATTCAGTGGACTTACGACAAAATGTCCCTTACGACATTTGAAATTTCCACTGTCGATATATCTAAAATAACATATTATGTTTTATCGTCTTTTTGATGGGTAGAATATAAGTTTCAAACAATGCTAATGATATCAATTTCAATCTGTAGTTATTTTTGTATTTAGGTAAAATCTACCAGGATTCGATGTTTACCAACAAGTCTATCCAGTAAAGTCTACTATCTACTATCTAGTAAAGTCTACTAAAATAAATAGTTGTCACATGAACTACTACATTTATCTTCGTTTATAAATAAAGTGTTAACACTAAACGTAATCCAATTGTTTCATGGTTTAGCAATGAGTATGACTAGCAAAATTATAATGATAGTAATATCATAGTAAACTACGTGTTCTTCAGTACCTACCTAAGTATATTGCGAACCCATCTGCACCGATTAGTATACTTTCGATCTATAATGACTATCATTTGATATACAAGTTCCTTGTATGTTATAATTTTGTATGAATATGATTTTGATTTAAGTTCGTGAGAAAAAGTCGAAGGCTGAATGTTTTTAATTATACGGGGTGTAAAAAAAAACACAGGAAATTATATAAAGGGATTTAGACCGTCAAACTGAATGACTTCTGAATCGCGAAACAAAATCAGCTGTTTCATACAAAGCTGTATTACCTATTAGACTCAAATGTAATAATTGGAGAGCATATTTTTTTCTCCATAGTGAAAAATTTGCAATTTGATGTTTAAACAACCCCTTTAAATATTCATCATCATCATCATCATCTCAGCCGGTGGACGTCCACAGCTGGACATAGGCCTCCCCCAAGGATCGCCATAACGACCGGTCCTGCGCTGCCCTCATCCAACGGTTTCCCGCCGCCTTCAACAGGTCGTCGGTCCACCGTCCACCTTTAAATATTACGTGTGTATTGTTAAATATTGTATAAACAATATACGTCTACTAGTTTTTTTCCGTTACCTACTTCATCTAAGTGGAATTTATACAGGGTCCTTCTTAATATGCCGACACTTTTTTAAGGGGATGATCAGACCATCAAACTGAACAACTTTCTCTATGTCACCAACATCTAAATCGCAAAAAAAAAAATCTGCTGTCCTATACATTTGACTCGAGTAGGTTTGCCGTTTTGTATGGAAGAGCTGATTTTTTTTCGCGATTTCGATGTTGATCCCATAGAGAAAGTTGTTCAGTTTGACGGTCTGATGATCCCCTTAAAAAAGTGTCAGCATATTAAGAAGGAGTTAGTGTAGTTCGGTCACAGTGAAAATTCGTCACAGATTTTGATTCCCATATGTTGAGTGAAAAATCGTCACAGGTTAAATTTAAAAGATTTAAATAACGAATAAATAAATGAATAAATGGTGAAAAATGGTCACTGGTGTCGATATTTTTATAAATTGGTTTTTTTTGTGAAATTTCGTCACAACTAACTAAGGACACATTATCAGCTGAATATTTTTTTATTTAAAATAATGTGTAATAGGTACCTACCAGTAATCTAAATAGGTAGCTATGCATTACATAATTTAATTTAATTTAATTTAATTTAATTTAATTTAATTTAATTTAATTTAATTTAATTTAATTTAATTTAATTTAATTTAATTTAATTTAATTTAATTTAATTTAATTTAATTTAATTTAATTTAATTTAATTTAATTTAATTTAATTTAATTTAATTTAATTTAATTTAATTTAATTTAATTTAATTTAATTTAATTTAATTTAATTTAATTTAATTTAATTTAATTTAATTTAATTTAATTTAATTTTCATCATAACCGGTTTTGGCGCCACAAATATTTTTATTTACGGCTCTGATAAGTAATATTAACTAATGTAACTATATTAGTTAGGTAATACAGTAGCTAGAAGGTACCTATACCTCTTATGACGAATTTGCACTTAAAATTATAAACAAATAGGCATGTGACCAAATTGCACTATTTATTATTAATAAATAAATTAAATATTCAGTTGTGACGAAATTGCACTCATTATACAGTGTGACGATTTTGCACTGTGACCAAACTACACTAACTCTTAAGAAGGACCCTATATCTTACCTATGTCCTCAGAGTCTTAAGCTATCTCTGTGTAAAATTTCATTTAAATCTGTTCAGCGGTTTAGCCGTGGAAACGTCTAAGACAGTTTTGTTTGAAAAAGTTGATCTTTTATTGATTTTGTATTTTTAGCAGGGTTGCAGTTTTGTTTGGAACAGATGACTTTTTATTTCGCGATTCAATGTTAGATAGTCCTATATAGAAAGTTGTATGGTTTGATGATTTAATTGTCCCATTAAAATTGACAGCAAAACCATGTGGCAAAACCCATGTAGGCAACAAACAGTTGCTAGTAAGTATGTAACGTAAGATATCACTACGATGCAATATATATTAAAATTAGCCGATAATTAGTTTAAATTGAATAATATTTAACACTATCCAATAAAAGAAAAGAAAACAAAACGGATTATTAAAAAAAAAATACTACAACTTAAAACTTATACCCATGTACGAACCTTATCGATTTACCAACGCCATCTAGCGTCGAGTAGCGCATACCACCAAACAGCGCCATTTCACGCCGCGTCGCATCCGCGAACTAACACACATCGTCCATCAAAATGAATGTAGTAATTTTAATTGAAACAATTTGCTCGAATTAAACAGATTTATTGACGTTTATGTTATATTTATGTTGTGTTTACATTACTAGAGTGTTTATCATGCTATTATAGCACTAATAGATTTGCTAGCGATTCTATCTGGCTCCAATTTAGAGCATTTAACTTATTAAGAGGGCATTGGCCTGGTTGTTATCATGTAATAGGTAGTTGGTTCACACTATTGTATAAATGTTTGTAGGCTACTTGCCTGTGATGTCGAGGGTTGTGGATTCGAATCCTATGTCGCAAATATGGTTATAATTATGATTATATGTAGGATGTTTGTTAGTTACTGGGCTAGATACTATAATGCTTTGTTAGGGGTCCTCATGTATTCTTTCACCCCCATTTTGACACATTTAGGGGTTTCCCAACAAGGACCTTGAAGCCAAAAGAGCAATTCGTGCTAAATAGGTCTATAGGCTTTATTGTTCTGGATATTTTTTCATGAATCTGTCAGTTGTAGTACTTACAGATTTGTCAAACTGAAACTCATAATAACGACATACTTATTTGTTTCATGAATCTTCTTCTTATCGTGTCGACTTCAAATTTTGAACAAAGTCGCTAAATAGTACCTTGCCAGAAGTGGGCAACCGATACTGCACCGTCGCTAGCGGTCATGAGCTCCTCCTGCGTACAGGTGTTAAGGCACGCAGGGCACGATGTGAGATGGGCCATCGTTTGTGGAGCTCCACACAAGCAACTCACATTTTGCGCATCCGAGAATCCCCACCTGAACATGTTGTCCTTACTGCGACCGACCTGGGTTCGAAGTCGGTTTAACGACTTCCAGGTCGCCCAAGGCAAGTCATGTCCAGGCGGGAGGCTCTCAGACGGCGGCACAAATGGAGTTGGGAGGGACACTTTTCATGAATGTATTCAATATAGTAACTTCAAGTCCACTTATTAGACGTCTTTTT
Organism: Agonopterix heracliana; assembly: GCA_963693445.1. Classification (NCBI taxonomy): domain Eukaryota; kingdom Metazoa; phylum Arthropoda; class Insecta; order Lepidoptera; family Depressariidae; genus Agonopterix; species Agonopterix heracliana. Next base: position 5,064,843 of record OY856334.1, read on the forward strand.
TTGAAGCTTCCACCATAATTATATTAGTTACTTAGTTCATAATTATTATTACCACTGCGTCGGAACGTGTTGTCGTTGTAAAGAAGTTGCGGCCAAGAAACTCAACAACACAACACAACTAAAGATTTGTTACTGCATAAATTTGATAAAAGTTTAGACTTGAACGATAGGTACCTAGATATCATATTAACCAGACAACGTGTATGACAATGTCCAAGATATATCTTGTCATTGTCAATAGGTATATATACCTATTTTCTAATTGTGTTTCTTTTAAATTGGTGTTTCAAGAGATCGGAGCCGATCTTCGGAAGGCTTAAGATTTTTGATACAGGTCCAACACAGTCAAAGAAACGAGTGTGCAAGAAAAGAACCTCCCCGAGTGACGAAACCTAAGTTCATCTGGTGCGCCCTGGGCAGTCAGCCTTGATACTACCATTGCTGACTGGCTAATCGTTACACTATAACATGATTGATTGTTATACGACATAGCTCATGCTGAGACGTCAATATATAGCGACCCTTTTGAGATAGTATAATCTCAATCTCACGCAAGACAGCAAGTCCTATCCTAAACCAACATCATAACTAAACATACAATTTAGACTGGGTAACTGTATTGTGCTGTGTATAACAGACTATTCAAAATAAAACTCGGATTCTCCGGCCACATCCGAGCTTACGCCAGGAATCAATGAGGGTCGCCGTCGAGGGATACCTACGTCGTGGAGGATATCATCATTAATCATCATCATCATCTCAATGCAATGGAATAGTTAAGAGAATATTATTCCGAGAGCGAAAATGCGCGCTGCATACAAACGTACTATGGTGATATTTTCAATACTAACCAATTAAAGTCCATGAAATTTTGCAGAAATTATCTAGAAATATATTTCTATGCTTCTATAGAGTCAGATTTTCGTTAAAATATACAGTTTCAATGCTAGGATTAATTTAAGATTTGTATGGAACGAAAATCTGACTCCATACAAGCATAGAAATTTGTTTCTAGATTGTTTCTGCAAAATTAGTATTGAAAATATCACCATAGTACGTTTCTATGGAGCGCGCTCCGAATAATTTACCGTTAAGCACACCAATCGTGATCTATCTCTGAAACTTTAATGGAAATGCTCTCGCTGACAAACATGTGGTGCAGACTATAAAAGGACAGAACATTACATGGGTTGTAAGGGTGATTTCGACGGACTATTCGGATGGACTAGGAAATTAAGTTATTAAGGTAAAAAAATGTCATGGATAGTTATTGTGCAAACAATGGAGAACACGCTGAAAACTTTTAGATTTTTTGTTATATTGTATTGCCCGTCGGTAAATGATATAACTTATTGTAGTTTTTATTACTTGAAATAAGTTCAGTAAAGGTATTTTTCTCGACATTTGTACCTTATATTTTACCCTATCCTAATCTAAATAAATAAACCCAATGATATTCAAAACCATTATTTAGGTTTAGGTTTTCAACTAAGAGAACCAATATTAAGGCTATATTATTCGGAGCTCGCTCCATACAAACGTACTATGGTGATATTTTCAATACTAACCAATTAAAGTCAATGAAATTTTGCAGAAACAATCTAGAAACAAATTTCTATGCTTGTATGGAGTCAGATTTTCGTTAAAATGTATAGTTTTCAAGTTATAGTGCCTCAAAGATTTCCATACAAATCTTAAATTAATCCTAGCAATGAAACTGTTTATTTTAACGAAAATCTGACTCTATAGAAGCATAGAGATTTGTTTCTAGATTGTTTCTGCAAAATTTCATTGACTTTAATTGATTAGTATTGAAAATATCACCATAGTACGTTTGTATGCAGCGCGCATTTTCGCTCTCGGAATAATATTCTCTTAAGAAGCACTTAATTTACAATTGAAGAAAGTTGATTTAATAAAATAAGAAGTTGGCTCAATAACTCAGTCGGTAGTGGACCAGCCTGCTATGCTGAGGGTCACGGGTTCGAACCCCGCAAGGGGAGGATATTTGTAGATATTGTGAATACGAATATTTGTACAAAAGTCTTGAATATTTGTATCGATTGCTCCTTACTGTATGGATTGTATATCGTGGTCTAGTCATCATAATACAAGTCTGAATTCGAATATTTTCCTTCTTCTTATCGTGTGGGCAGCAAGCCCTGGTGTCTGAATTTTTTCAGACCACTTTACGGCCTATGACGTAGTTTTTAGGTGACAATCAAGACAGATAATCAGGAGATTCAATGCAGCAATGCAAATGCCTGCAATGTCCTAACCAACTGGGCAAAAGCGCACAAAGTGATATATCACTAGGTGCCCCCCCCCCCCCCCCCGTGGGAATCGAACCAACGATCTTCGTGTCAAGAGCCCAATGGACTTGACCATTAGACCACGGAGGCAGTTCATTTATTGATTGATTTTCCTTTAAATGGAACTAGTTTAACACAATGTTCAAGATATTTATTAATTTACTACAGATGACCCCAGCCGTGGTAGTCCATTGGCGTGTCCTTTTTTTCAGGTCCGTGGTTGGCACATTCAACCATTGCCTATCGAACTCAACCCATACACACCACCTAGTGGTAACCTACTCAAGTACTTTCACCATAATTTTTCAATTTAACTTTAAAAAACATTTCCACAAAACGGAGCAGGTTCGATTTTTTTTAAATGCAAATATAAACGCAGAGTCGGCCGCAGTGGGCTATGTACTGTTGTGTTTATAGTACATTAAACGAACTGTTAGTGAAGGAATGTAGCGACACGAAGCCGATGTCGTGCTGCTAGCTGTACAGGGAGGGATTCAGAGCTTAGAATAGGTATCAAATTAAAGATTGAAAAATTTGTCTCGGGTGGGACTTGAACCCACGCTCTTCCAAACCGGGGAAACGTGCTAACCAATTACACCACCGAGCCCACTACCCAGAGAACGAAATTTTCAATCTGTTATCGTTATTTTGGTTAGCACGTTTCCCCGGTTTGGAAGAGCGTGGGTTCAAGTCCCACCCGAGACAAATTTTACAATCTTTAATTTGATTCGTAATAGAACAAAATGGCTGTAACATGTTTATAATCAATAATATTATAATAGGTAATTTTGATGATAATGCATGACTACAGTTGGCCATTTTGATTAGAAAAGTCAGGAATGTGGGATATTTCTGAATTCAAAATATAATACACGAAAATATTTCATATGTTCGCAAACAATTCTGTTTCTATCCCAAAAACAGTGATGTTCATAAATGCAATACTAGGTACCTATACAAGAAATTAAAATTATTACTTAAGAAAAACAAAAACCCGACTGCGTAAAAATCGATTAAGCCGTTTAGCCGCTGTAGGGCGTGCCAAAGAAATAGACATACAAACATACATACATACATACATAAGCTCACGCCATTGTCCCATGGGGGTAGGCAGAGACCACGGACCGCCACACGCTACGACTCTGACACACCTCTTTAGCCTCATTCACATTAATACATCTCTTCATGCACTTCCGTCGATTGAGGGTGCTACGCACTTGTCCTTTTCGGAAAATATCATTGATTTGATCAGGGTATGTTTTCCTCGGACGGCCTCTCCCAACACTTCCGCTCACCTTTGCTTGATAAATTTCATTCGTTAGTCTTCTTTCATTCATACATACATAATGCTCTTTTTTCTTCTTTTATTTCATACATACATATGCTCGAAAAACATAACCCTCCTTCTGTCGCAGTCGGGTAATTAATTAGTATTCCCACATTTTCGACTCAGTAACTTCAACACATCTTTCATGGCCTGTATATTATTATAAGACACCAGAGGATATTCTAAACTTGTCAGACAAAAAGTCAGCTGTCCCATACAAAACTGCCGTACCTACCCGACTCTAATGTATGGGACAGCTGATTTTTTTTCGCGTTTCCTGAGGTAGGCTCCATAGTGAAAGTTGTTCAGTTTGATGGTCTAAGTTCACCGTTTCAGTTTGCGGAGGGCTGTCCCTTACACCCTGTATAATAAAATTCTAAACTTGGCGATGATGTAGGTACATTGAAGATATTTGCAAAAAAAAAAATTGGGGGTGTTTAGTTATGAATATGAATGACCAAAATGTTTTGTCTTGACAATGTTGCGCTATGTAATTCAATATTGTGTTTATAGTTGTACTTTGTATATTTCGTTTTGTTTAAAATATGTGTGTTGTAGAGTTTCTGGCCGCATCTTCTCTACAACGAAACAGAAATGACAGACCGCAATATATAATTTTGTGTTGTTTTTGTGACATGTTGTTTCTATGAAAGGGCTTGTCTATCGTTAGAGTGTAAGTCGAAGTCGGTATGTAGGTACCTTTATATCTTTATGTGCCATATTTGAACCTAAATACAGCCCTGAACAAATAACCATGGGACTTGCCATTTGACACACGCCATTCCGTTCAGAAAGAGACAGCTAATGCTTCTCTTTTACTCTTTATTTTCTGTCAAATCGTGACATGTACAGGACAATCATAATTTTGAAACAACATTCAATATGAATTGATAAAAGGTGACAGCAGAAAATAGTTTTCTGTAAAATATGGGATATGATTTTGTAGGTGCCATTTTTTGTTTTATGTAGGCAATTTGTTATAAAATTGATTTCAAATAGATAAAATACTGTTACGTTCACAAGTAAATTTCAAAGGAAAGTGGGTAGGTACTTCTTAGCAGTGAACTGTTACAAAAGATCTCCGAAACCGACTGCCGACTTCAACTGCAGTTTTCTGTACTGTAGGGTACTTCTTAATATGCTGAAACTTTTTTAAGGGGATGATCAGAACGTCAAACTGAACAACTTTTTGCTTTTTTATTTATTGTTAGCAAATTTACCATAATAACACACATTCCGTAAAAAATTCACCTCACTAACTACTACCACCTACTACGGTTCAAAACATAGAAATATTACTCTAGCGATAGACAATCACACAAAACAACACAAAATGACACATTGCGGTCTGTCATTGTGACGAAGTGACGAAGTGAACTCGGGAACATCAATCAGGTACGTACACCTCATTCAAGTGGAACATGTTGCTTCTATGGAAGGGCAAGTCTATCGCTAGAGTTTATGTCTATGGTTCAAAAGATAAAGCCCTTTACAGTCAAGAGTGCGAGATCAGTATTTGCGGAAATGTCAAAATTACTATAGAGATTAGCATCTTTCTACTGCTGCTGCTAAAAATAGCATTCCTCCTGGACGGACCGATGGACGGAAGGCGTAGGCTTAGTAACAGGGACTGCCTCCGTGGTCTAATGGTTAGAGCATTGGGCTCTTCACACGGAGCTCGTGGGTTCGATTCCCACGGGGGGCACCTAGTGAAATGTCACTTTGTGCGTTTTTCCCCAGTTGGTTAGGACATTGCAGGCTGAGTCACCTGATTGTCTGAAAAGAAAGATGATTCCGTGCTTCGGATGGCACGTTAAGCTGTTGGTCCCGGCTACTTTCACTAGTGGTAGTAGTCGTTACATAAAAACCACGTCAGAGGCCGTAAGGCGGTTTGAATAAACTCTGACACCAGGGCTTTGCAGCCCACTCGATAAGAAGAAGTAACAGGGAAATCATTGCAGTATTCTTCGCGTACGGAACCCTAAAAAAATACAACAGTACACGGTGGTACCAGTTAAACAACATAATAACAAAGATCTGCCCATAGATGGCGCTAGGGGTAGATAGTAGAGCCAAGAACATTGTTTAAGTAGAGCTTCGATCAACAATGTACAAGCACGGACCTGAAAAAAAGACGGACGTAATCTCGTCTAATCACGAGTGAAGCACCCATTTATTTTTGTGTGTGTGCTGACGAACTGTCACGCGGTACATAATGGTGACCGGTTGTAGGACCTGCGCCTAGAGCTAGTGCATATGTGTGAGTGTAGGCCCCTTGTAGAACAAACGAAAATGTAGGACCTTGCATGCTTCACATCTTTTTAGTGTCACATTCCGTCCGTCTTTTTTTCAGGTCCGTGTGTAAAAGTATAATAATTGTTGATCAAAGAAGTAAAGCTCAGTTGGTAACGAGCCAGGCCTTGTACCCGGACTTTCGATTTTCGATATACCGAGACCGTTTCGGTCCGAACTTCATTGTAATAGAGTTGACATTGGAAAGAAAACGTTCACGCAATTAAAGCCTGACCAGGAAAATAAAAAACCTCGCCATGTTGCGGAAAATCATTGGAACTAATTTTTGTACTGGGAACACTAACATTAAAGGTGACAGTCGATTGCGGCGCCCCCAATCCAGGTTTTTTATATTCCTGGTCAGGCTTTACGAGGTTAGAATGTCCGGGTAGCGGCCCTGCTTGCAAAATCGAGAGTCGCGGGTTTGAATCACGCAAGGGGAAAATCAAATCAAATATTTGTTTATTAAAAAGATAACTTTCTGACGTCCACCGCGTCGGAATGTGTTCCGTCATAGAGAAGATGCGGCCAGAATCTATAACACACATCTTTTAAACAAATCAAAATAAAGTTAAATTACAAAAGTAGTCTCATAAACATTGTCAAGACGAGACATTTCAATGGACATTCAAATAATCATCGAGTTTATAGTCAGTAATCTTTTCGTCTGACAAGTTTAGAATATCCTCTGGTGTATCTTATTTAGGTATATAGCGTATACCCATGAAAGATGTGTTAACCTTCCTCAGTCGAAAATGTGGGAATATTATTATTATTTTTTTTTTTTTATATTAGTTAAAGCGATGTTTCTTCCCACCCCAAAAGCGATAATGGTAGGTAGTTAGTTTATCTGTGTTTGTATGGAAATACGTTGGAACTTACCCAGTGCCCTTTTGTATGAGAATCACAATAAAGATCTAACAGAACATCTTATCTTAATCAATTTGATTTGAGTTTGCACCCCTTTTCCTGTTCAGGAGGTCAAACAGAACATACATACGAAATTCAACCCTAATCGCAACAAAATACAGTCGAAAATCCTCTACAATGCTGTCTATTGACAAAATTTTAAGCGAGAACAAGGAACGTATGAGGCTGTTGGTTTGTCAGAGGATTTTGAAGTTTGTTTTGTAGAGTTTAGAGTAGATTTTTGAAATGAATGTTATCGAAGAGTCAAATGCAACCAAATTGGAAGGAAGACCCAATTATAGTCAATTCTCTTGAATTAGTCAAGCAGTGGGATTTTCGGTGGTCCCCTTTGGTTCAATCCTTGTTGATTCGATTCGCGGTTTGATTCTTCGGTCACACAATGTCATACAAGCAAAGGTGCGTACATACATACGTATACTCACGACTATAATCTCATTTGGGGTGGTCAGAAACCTTGCTAAAACTACCAAGCATCGTTCCTAGCTTGCAGTGGTAGCAAGGATAACTTTTAGCATATTGAATGTTAAGGCGTATCATCTTTGGACCACGACTCTCCATACTAATCGATGCGAACGAGCGCGTGGCTCCGGCCAGAATTTAGCTGTTTTCTTTGAAAAATTTGATGATTTTTTATTTATTTCGATAAAGTAAGAAAACCACATCATTCTGAATTGTGTTGTGAACAATATTGTAAATTTTCTTTTTATTCCGATTAAAAATGTAAGAGTAAAATGGATACAACTGGAAAAAAAAGGGGTGACTTTAGAGTCTCTTTTCTACGGTTTTATTCTTCTAGAAAAACCACATCATTTCTCAATCTCATATCGTGTAGATGGTTCAGTTTATTTTTCAGCTCAAAAAGTGCTATAGTTAATGAATAAAACGGTTACAAAGTTACCCAAAACCAGAAGAACCCTTATAGAAAAGATAAATATTCTAAAAACAATTGAAAATCGCAGAAGAAAAATGATCTGACACTTGATACGACACGTCGATTTCTTTAAAAATGTACCTATTGGAAGGGAAAAAAGAGGGAAGAGAGGCAGAGAAAGATTTAGAAACAGTTATCCAGCACATGAAAGGAAAAGGTTGATGTCGTGTCATAAACACAGCGTGAGAAACATTAAACACTTTAACTTTATATTGGGTGGTATACAAGGTGTTACAAAACTACAAATAAACCTTTAAGGGGGTGGTGTAGACCATCAAACTGAACAACTTTCACTATGGGACCAATATCGAAATCGGGAAAAAAAAAATTTATGTTCTATACTCTACAAATCGACTAGAGCTAAAATATGTATGGGATATGAAATTATTTTTTTCGCGATTTCGATGTTGGTCCCATAGAGAAAGTTGTTCAGTTTGACGGTCTTAACAACCCCCTTAAGAGTTTCAAAAATTTATTGTAACTTATGAAACACCTTGTATAACCATACCACACCTAATTAATGCTGCGAAAGGCCCTTTTCTACACTTATACTTTTCTATGAGTCATCATCATCATCATCAGCCTATACAAGGTGTTACAAAACTACAAATAAACATTTAAGGGGGTGGTGTAGACCATCAAACTGAACAACTTTCACTATGGGACCAATATCGAAATCGCGAAAAAAAATAATTATGTTCTATACTCTACAAATCGTCTAGAGCTAAAATATGTATGGGATTTAAATTTTGTTTTTTCTCGATTTCGATGTTGGTCCCATAGAGAAAGTTGTTCAGTTTGACGGTCTAAACAACCCCCTACAGAGTTTTAAAATTTTATTCTTACTTATGAAACACCTTGTATACGTCCCACTGCAGGGCACAGGCCTACCCTGTAGGAGGGTGTTTGGGCGTTAGTCCACCACGCGTGCCCAATGCGGATTGGTAGACTTCACATATGCATCAGAATTTCTTCTTCTACAGAAGCAGGTTTCCTCACGATGTTTTCCTTTACCGTTTGAGAGCAGTCGGTAATACGTACATAGTTAGAAAAACTCATTGGTACGTGACATGTGGTCCGTGCGGATTTGAACCCGGACCTCAAGATTGAGAGTCCATACCTCTTCGCAACGTTGTCCGTGTTGGGTCGGCTAAGAGTAGCACCATCCCATTTCCTCCCGTGGGTGTCGTAAAAGGCGACTAAGGGATCTACCGGAGGATGGGCAGCAGCATCCTCTGAGTACACACATTCAATCCAACTGCGATCGCCAACCCGCCTGCCAAGCGTGGCGATTATGGCAAATTCCCCCATTTTTGGGGAGGCCTATGTCCAGCAGTGGACGTTTACCGGCTGATATGATGACCTCTTCGCAACGCGCCTCTACAACAACTACACTTTCTATAAGTAGTAATACTATAAGTATTATTTAATAATAACTGAACGATATCTTTAGATATTTACCCCATACAAAAAGGGGGTGAGCAGAAAACAACAAAAACCACCCGTATCATAAAAAATAAGTATCACAAAATATTTGTAACAGATGCATAAATGCATAATTGTTAGACTTCAATTCGATACTTACTTGCTTCAAGTGCATTTTAAAACTCTACAAAATTGTTCGTACATTCACCTACACCCATATTCAATGGTGCATAAAGATAATTTTACCATAGCAGAAGTGTAAATGCATACTTGCAAGTGCTATTAACGTTTTTTATTTACAAACATAACCGTACTGGCTATGAAACCCTTATTTGGTGATAGATAAAGTTTAATTTACTTTAACTGAGGTGTAAATAAAATTGAAGGATTACTAGTGACATGTAGTACTGTTGAAAATTGTAGTAGGTACTATTCAGATTCAAGTTAAGTATTAATTCAAACAGTGAATTGATTACAAAATTGGATGTAAAATGTTAATAAATTTATTGAGAGGTTTTTTAAATGTTTTATTTAGAGCAGGCAAGTTAGTGGTCGATTTGCTTTCTGGGTATTTTCAAGCCGCTACACGACTTTCTCCTTTGACTTAGCAAATATAAAAACCATAATAAATTGGTTAATATTAGAAATAAATTTAATCTTCGTTAGTATGGAGCGCCTTAACGGTTATAGGCCTCTATACATACATAAACATATCGCCATAGAAGTGTCAATGAAGCTCAAAAAGTGGCACCAAAAAAGTGTACCGTGTTCTAAATTTGTTCTTTAAAAACTGTTAGACTCATAGAGGTAGGTATAATAACTTTATGGTTATAGCCGCCAAAACTCATGTACAACATGAAATTTTTCATTGGGTCCCAAAACATTTTTCGATTTTGTTTAGAGTTACTCTTCTATAGTTATTCTTATTCGTAGCCTATACATACATAAATAATCTCACGCCGGTTCTGTTAAATGCACAAACTAAGAACTCTTCACAATTTAAGTTAAACACCATGTATAAGGTCCTACTTAGTTTACTGACGGTTTTCTGACGATCAAAATGAACAGCCATGGTCGAAATCGTGCAAAAAAAATCAGGTGTTAGATACAAAACTGCAATTCTACTCAACCCAAATATTGTATGAAACAGTTGGTTTTTTCGTGATTTCGTGAGTCCTATAGAGAATAATCCCTTTAAAAAAAAACGTCATCGTAATTAAGTTGGTCATTGTATGTATCATAGAGGTATTATACCAGGAATAGAGGAACATACAGCTGAGAGAGCGAGATGTACCTAGCGGCACCACTGTATAATAGAAAGAGATACGTGACGCTAGGCAATAGGGCCGTTTTTTTAGTCTCCAATTAAATTTTTCAATTCGGTTTCCGTGAATAATTGCGAATCTAAAGTGAAATCGTAGATAATTTTATGAAATATACTGACACTTCTTCATTAATTTATCCACAACTTCACGTTAGACTCAGAATTATAGACAATATTCGAATTTTTGCCTGCGAATAGTCTCCAAAAAACATCCAAAAAAGGTTTCATTTGACAACTCATGTTTGTTGCTCTATTCCTGGTATAATACCTCTATGGTATGTATACAGAAACAAACTCACGACCATAATCCTAGTCGGGATAGTCAGAAATTTTATTACAATATCGAACCAGCTATCTTTTAAAGTAAAAAATGAGTTTATCAAGTTTGTCCACTAACCAATTGGTGTACATTACATGCCTCTGGTCTTTTGAAATACAATATTTTTTGTATCCCTACAAAAATGCAAAGGATACCTTTGTGATTTATTCCGGTCAAATTCACAACATGAATGGCTACTGTACTTGAAAGGGGATGAAAAAATATAAACTATCCAATGTCACCTTTGGGGTTGCTACTTGAGACATCAAAGGTAATACTTCCTATTTAGGTAATATTTTGGACCAGAATATATTTTTCACCTCACAAGCTCGGAAAGATTATGTTTATCATTCGAAATCTGAGTGCAAAAGTGCATTTTATCCGCTAGCGTGGAAAGAGTTTTTGAAATTCGAATCTGTTTATTCAATATTTTTCTATACCGCCAGTCTACTGAAAATGCATGAATAACTATTGCGTGAAAAGTTGTGTGTGTGTGTGAAAACACACAACTTTTCACCTCACAACAGCGAGGAAAATAAGTGAATTGCTAAAAAGAGAACAACATTTTAAAAAGTTTTTTTTTCCTGCTGGCCAGTGACATGAAATAGTTATTCATGCATTTTCAGTAGACTGGCGGTATAGAAAAATATTGAATAGACAGATTCGAATTTCAAAAACTCTTTTCACGCTAGCGGATAAAATGCACTTTTGCACTCAGATTTCGAATGATAAACATAATCTTTCCGAGCTTGTGAGGTGAAAATAACTATTTCCAGGTTAGATCAATTTGCTTCTTTTACCACTCTCACACGGCGAGTAATATTTAAGAGGATTTTTTTTATTTTTTTTTTATTTTACGTTTGATATCTAGAAGCTTATCTCTTTGCCTGCGGTTTATCAGATTTTCTCCTACAGATATGTTTAGTTTCAAAATTGGACGTAGTTATGCTTAAACGTTCCAATCCACACAGTCGTCAAAATCGAGTTAATGATGCCAGGCTAAACATTTTAATACCTTCTATCTTATGGTGAAGACACTGGCTCTCCACACTCTATTACAAACAAGTTATTTGAACACTCCAAACCTCATAACGATCCAAACAACACTAGGCGCAACTTAGAAACGTCTCAATGATCTTGAAACGTTTTGTTTTTATTCAATTTAATATAAAAGCTTCTAAATAATGATCCAATTATCTTGGAACATTTATACAAAACTATTTAGTTGATGAACATTTTTCTAAAATCGTTTCATATATATTTGGAACGTTATAAAAATGTGATAACACATAATACACATAAACGTTTCAAAACATCCGCAGCTATGGAAATTTACATTTATATCCTCAAAACAATGATTCAAAATGGTCTGAAGCTTTAGACAGTTTAAAGGATTCAAATATTACTAAGTTCTTAATCATTGATGAAGACCTAAATGTTGTAATGGTAGTCATTGTATTTCTATAAAACGTTCCAATTACCTTTGGTTCGTTTTTGTATTTAAAATTATGATGCACTTAACGTTTCACAAGGACTGGAACGTGATACCTAATAGAAAATGAATTTGAGTTTCGTATTTTTTCAAAACGTTCCATTTACCTTTGGATCGTTTATTGTTTTTAAAATTATATACTTAGAGCTAAACATTTCACGAAGACTGACACTTTATAACGACAATGATTTTAAGTTTTTGTAATTTCTTTAAAGGGTTTCAGTTACCTTTGGATCATTTGTACCATAAAAATTCTGCGTGTAGACGAAAATATAAAGTAATAAACGCCACAAAGGGGGTAATATTGGCGTTTTTTATGCGGCCAGGTACAAAATAATGTGGGCATTTGAAGGCTAATATTATACCTTGCATTACAATGCAAAAAAATTGTCCTACGGTGTATCGTTTCAGAGATATTTAATTTCAAAGATAAAAAATAACACTACAAAGCTCATTAAAAGTAACTAATTTTAGTTTTACACCACTTTATTCGTTTTTCTAGTCCAGAATTATTAGTTTTAATTAATTGTGACATCATCACGCATATTTTGTACAGGAACGCACCGTTGTTTGAATTAGTACTAGTTTCTATGCTGATAATATGGCCAGGTACCTACCAAATGTTGTGGGTATTTTAGGGCTAATATTACCTTACATTATTACTATAAATAAATTGTCCTACGGTATAAAGTTACGGAAATATTTAATTTTAAATTTAAATAACTCTCCTTCTGTCGCAGTCGGGTAAAAAAAACTCAACAAAGCTCATTAAAGGCTACTCAGTTTGGTTCTTTAACCACTTTATTTGTTTTATAGCCCAGAATCAATAGTATTAATTATTTGTGTCATTATCACGCATATTTTGTACAGAAACGCACCGTAATCCTCGCTAGGTTGTGGTCTCTCGTTTGAATTAGTATAAACAGGAACTAAATTCTGTGGGTATTTTAGGGTTAATATTACCTTATATCGCACCGAAATCCTCGCAAATTTTTTTTTGCTTAATATTGTAAGGTAATATTAGGCCTAAAATACCTACAACATCTATTACCTGGCCGTATCAGCGTAGACACTCATAATACGACCGCAAACTAGCGAGGATTGCGGTGCGTTCCTTCACAAAATATGCGTGATGATGTCACAAATAATTAAAACGAATAATTCTGGGCTATAAAAATAAATAAAGTGGTAAAAAACTAAAATTAGTAACTTTTAATGAGCTTTGTAGTGTTATTTTTTTTTAAACTTTGAAATTAAATATCTCCGAAACGTATCACTGTAGGACAATTTTTTTAAATTAAATAATGTCTCAACTTGTTAGTTGGAAGTACGAGATAAACGACAGTTTAAATTTCTAAAAATATGGCTTATTATTTACATTTTTATACAATGGAACGTTTCTGCAAATAAGTCTTTGAGATGAGTTCATACAAAACAGGTTTTAACTAAAACGTTCCAAAACGAATTTTAATGAATATTTACCGTTTAATAACTGAAATGTGTTAAATGAACCCATAGAAAATTAAAATGTATATATTACTTCAAAATAATCAATAATTTACGAATCTACTTGTTACAACAAAAAAGTGTACAGCTCAAACACAAAAACGCATTTATCTCAGTTTGACCTCTCTGTGGATTGGAACGTTTAAGCATAACTACGTCCAATTATAGTGGCTAATAGAATTCCATTCAAATTATAAATTAATCCTATCATTGAAACTGTATATTTTAATGGAAATCTGACAAAGCACAGGCACAGAGGTTAATATCTAGATAGTATTTAAAAATGTCATTGACTCAAATTGAAAAGCATTGAAAATAAGCTCTGTCTTCGTTTGTATACAGCATGCTCGGGTGCTCTGCAAGGACTATTCTATTAAGGAATTTGCCGTTGATTAACTATATTATGTCAAGATAGAACCTTACGCTTCTAACGTACCGAAACAAATGGGACAATTAACTTATTTTGGTGTGCGTGAGGCGTCTTACAACTTCCTCTGTGTACGTGTATATGGATGGGGTTTAGCGGCCTTACCTGGTAGCAATTTTTGTCAACGCGTTTGTAGCTTCGCCTGTCTATCTAGACAAATATAACTTATCGCAGGAATTTGCATATGTATTAGGTACCTTCTAATATTTAGATGGAAAGAGAAGCGGTAGAAGACATGGACAGAGCTATCAAGCATAGGTCAAAGAAAAGGTTGATGTCGTGTCGTATCAAGAACTTAATACACTAGCGGAAAAAAGACAGGATTGGCGAATACTCCACTGAAGGGAGAGCAGCTCTTAAATATGATGGTGAGATATATTTTTCCGTGTACTAATTAATAATCTACTTAAAGCACTTACACATTGATGTTATGGTCGTAGGTCTAAAATGTTTGTGTACTCAATTCTCAAAGTTTATTATTTTCAAAATATTTGCAATAATACTTTTGTTCAGCTCTCAACGGGATGTGAGATGTGCTTTTGTGTTTTTCGGGTCGGTTTATACGGGGCGATTTTGTGACGTTGAAAAAAACACTTCTTAACACCTCTTTTAGGCTGAAGATGATTCAAGGTTTCTGATGCAGTGTTAATGGGGGTGAAAGGCTAGCCACCTCTCACCACGTCATTCCATCGTGAAACTTGAATAGCTAAATGTGAGCATTTATTTAACACTTTATTGCACACATAATATTACAGAAAAAAACAATATAAAGTATACATGTACAAAGGGCGAGCTTATCTCTAAAGAGATTTCTTCCAGCAAACCCGCAAAATGCAGCATTGCTGCAACTACATTCTTAAACAGAATGTTAGTGGTTGTAGAAAATGTTTCTGAAGACCCTGAAATGGATTACGGTCGTGAGTTTATGTATGTATGTAATCTTGCTCAAATATTCATTCATTCGTGCTTGAAATAGGTCACTGGGCTCTGGGCCTTTTAAATCTAGAATTCTGAGATACCTTTTTTGTCATATTTATTATTTAGGTGTTTTGATTAAACATTAAAATGTACTCGTATATTAATATAGGGTTATTTATGCAAGCCGTGGTGGTCCAGTGGCGAGTAACCTTGCCTGCCGTGCAGGAGGCAATGGTTCGATCCCCGTCCAGGCCGACTCGTACCAATGAGTTTTTCGGAATATATGTACGATTTGTTACACCACTGGCTTTTCGGTGAAGGAAAACATCGTGAGGAAACCTGCATGCTTCTATTTCGAGGCGTGTATTGTACCCACTGTCCATTATAAGTGGCGACGGGCTCACCCCCGTAACACTGGACAGAGTTTCGGTACTACTGGTGAATCTTGGATGTTCTGAGGTTTCAGAATATCTCTGACTACCCCCTCGGGGAACATAGTCGTGAGCATATGCTTATGCTTATTTATAGGGCTGGCAGCTATTATCAGTTGATTAGTCTTGCGATCCAAAGAGGCAACGCTGCCAGCCTTCTAGGCACTCTGCCTCGATTGCCTAGGTGTTATTACTATTTAATTAATTTTGTGTTACTTAGTTATATTTTAGTTGTTATTATTATTTATCTTTACCTTTTTTTTTGTATTACTTATCACCTTTTTTTGTAAAGTTTCAACTAGAGCCATTACTTATCATGTTTTTTTTGTAATGTTTTTAAATTTGTCATATTTCAACTAGAGCCGTATATACAGGGACCTTCTTAATAGGTATGCTGACACTTTTTTAAGGGGATGATCAGACCATCAAACTGAACAACTTTCTCTATGGGACCAAAATCGAAATCGCGAAAAAAAAATCAGCTGTCCCATACATTTGGCTCGAGTAGGTTTGCAGTTTTGTATGGAAGAGCTGATTTTTTTTTCGCGATTTCGATGTCGGTCCCATAGAGAAAGTTGTTCAGTTTGACGGTCTGATCATCCTCTTAAAAAAGTGTTAGCATATTAAGTTGGACCCTATATAAATATTAGTACTAAATCATATATGTACTTTCAATACAAACCCCACCATGTAGTCAAACAGCACAGGTAGCGGGGTACAACAGGCTCGAACAAAACTGAACAATTGGTGTTCATTCGACCACCGTAACCCTATTGTTACGCATTATGTTATGCTATGATTTTGTAGCGATTCTCTGTGTATGGGATGAATGAGACGGTACAGGTCGGTGGACAAGTGTTTGAGAAGATTATTAAATATTTACCTGTCGTACAAATTTTAATCGTAAATGTTGACCAATATATTATAAGAGATAAGTGTACTGAAACCATCAGCAGCAAGGCTGATTCAGTGTTTATGGGGTGTAGAGCATCTCTGTGATGGGGATGGACCAGGTCTGCCTGCATAACGTGACAACGTCAGTCGGTTTAGGAGTTACAGACGTTTCAAGGTCAGTAAAAAATTAACGGTCAGCTGCAAGGCTGACATGGTTCATCAGTCGGCTAGCAGTTCATGTCAGTTTTTGTACTGTTCACATAGCTACAGTGCATACTACAATTATATCATACGATCAGCCTTGCAGCTGACCGTTAATTTTTTACTGACCTTGAAACGTCTGTAACTCCTAAACCGACTGACGTTATGCAGGCAGACCTGGTCCATCCCCATCACAGAGCTGCTCTACACCCCATAAACACTGAATCAGCCTTGCTGCTGTTGGTTGCAAAAAGTACACTTATCTCTTATACTAATTGGACCCTTCTCCTTTTTCTTATCTTATCCCTTTATTTGGGGTTGACACTCTTTTTCTTTCTTAGGCGTTAAGATGTTAGATCTTGCGCTGTTTTGTCTCCAGCTGTGCCCGTTCCAAATCCATTACGGCTATCCTCCAGGTGGTAAGAGGGCGTCTTCTGCCCTTCTTATAGCTGTATTCACTGTTTCATACAAATATTCGGATAAATCCCACCTATGACCAGGATACGTGCTTGTGTGTATTCTTCGATCCTTTTAATGTTGACCAATACGAGTAAATCAAAAAATTCGTGACGCTAGTACCTTTACCTTCTTTTTCATTTAATTTTCAATAAGTAGAAATTTAAATTCTTGGAAGATAAAATTTATACAAGGTGTTTCAAAAATACAAATAAACCTTTAAGGGGGTGGTATAGACCATCAAACTGAAAAACTTTCACTATGGGACCAATATCGAAATCGCGAAAAAAATAATTATGTTCCATAGGTAGGTACTCTACAAATCGACGAGAGCTAAAATATGTATGGGATATGAATTTTTTTTTGCGATTTCGTTGTTGGTCCCATAGTGAAAGTTGTTCAGTTTGACGGTCTAAACAACCCTCTTAAGAGTTTTAAATATTTATTGTTACTTATGAAACACCCTTCCCATCATTCGATTGATATAGGGGTGCAAGCAAAGAGCCTCCCCGAGTGACGAAACCTGAGTTCATCTGGTGAACCCTGCACAGTCAGCCTCGATACTACCATTGCTGACTGGCTAATCTTTACACTACAGCATGAGTAATGCGATAAAACTCATGCTGCAATAAAGGAAGAGAAAATTCGATTGATTCGATTCCCACCAGTTTGAGTTTTCGAAAAAATATACCTACATTTTGTTGCAATAATTTTTGTATGCGACTGTACTCCACGTATGGTTAGTTTATAATAGACAGATTATGATAGATTTATACGAAATATAAATAAAATGGTGTCGACAGATCTTTTCATGGTATTGGTTTATTTTTTGTATCGAATTTAACCCTTCTTCATTATATTGAGGGGTTGTTAGGGGTTTATCATAAATATTTTAGGTTATAATTTTTATTTTGGTTAGCTGGGATACTATGTTATTTATCTCATTCTACATGGTGTAACAAATCACCCTAGTAATCTTTAAGGGGTGGTTTAGACCATCAAACTGAACAACTTTCACTACGGATACAAAGACGGAAAAAAATAACTTGTCCCATACATTTGAGTCTAGATTTGAGTCGAGCAGGTAGGTAGGTACTGCAGTTGTATATAGGGTCCTTCTTAATATGCTGACACTTTTTTAAGGGGATGATCAGACCGTCAAACTGAACAACTTTCTCTGTGGGACCAACATCGAAAAAAATGCCTCCCTGAGGGTAGGCAAGTGCCCTGCAGCGGGATGTAATACAGGGTGTTAGGAAAAGTATCATTAACCTTTAAACCACATACTCTACCTATCAAACTGAACAACTTTTAATATGGGAGCAAAAGATCGATCGATCAGAGCAAAAAATTAGACAGCTGTCCCATACTAAACTGCAATACCTACTCGACGCAATTGTATGAGTCAGCAAATTTTTTTTTTGCTCTGATCGTTTTGCTCCCATAGTAAAAGTTGTTCAGTTTGATGGGTAGAGTCTGTGGTTTAAAGGTTAATGATACTTTTCCTAACACCCTGTATAGGCTGTGATCTTGAGTCACAAATGTACAAACATCCAAACAACATCACAATCTTTAACGTTCATAATATTAAGTACGATTTTATAATTTTGAAAACTTGTCAGCAAAATCGTCATAAACTTTAAAAACATAATACACTACAAGTAAAACACAAAACGCAACAAAAACGAAGAAAACGCAACTGGATTCGCGACCGGAATCACACATCAGAATTAAAAACTCAGTAAATCCATTTTGGAGTCAAAGAAACATCGGCGATCCTTTTGTTCTCATTTTCTCAACACCTAAAGAATTCATTAATATTGAATTTAAGATAAAAAACGTCCTTGCGTTGGTTCGCTCTTATTGGGGTCAATTGAGTTGTTTCCAAGTTGAAAATAAAATACGAGAATGAATGGTTGAAATAGTTATATCTTTTATTTACACCAAACACATAAATAAATATTTAAGAGGTTAGTTGATGTTTTATTTAGTGCTTAGTAGTGATTTGTATCGCCGGGACTTGAACCCGCAACAGGACAGGTATCCTGAACTGAGACTACATGCGAAAGGATCAACCGAAGTGACCAAGTAGAACCATCCACAATCATCCCAGGGTCCCTGTTCGAAAAGCGATTCATTTCGTGAAGAGCAGCGGACATAAAAAAATACATTTCTATATATATTGTATCAAAAGATCCATCAAAAGCAAATTAATGTGGTGCGGCGGCGAAACGGCAGCGGAAAGATGTCGGCTTTTTTATTTTGTCACTTTTAGGGTTCCGCGGTGGAGGTTTAGGTGTGAAAGGTCCAAAGGTGGAGCGAGGTTGAGTTTAAAAATAACTGTCTCGAATGCCAAATTGATTGGACGGTTGATATGTTGGTATAATATAGTAGTGCGCAAACGCAAAGGAGAAAAATGTGTACCAAAGCTGTGACCAAATTTTTGAGTGTTTGTGTCTAAGTATTTAAATATTATTTAAGTATAAGAAATTTATTTTTATTCGCTGAAGAAGAATTTCCGATCCGTATGTGAAGTCTACTAATCTGCATTGGGCACACGTGGTGGCTAATGCCCATGCACCCTCCTTAGTAGGGGTAGGCCTGTGCCCTGCCAGTAGAACGTATAAATAATTATATTTATTTCAGACCGTAGTCCATAGAAAAGATTAGTAACAGTTTGTCTTAGAACTATGTTAGTAAATTAAATTACATATTAAATCACAACATTATTTAAATTTTAAATTTACACTACAAACTTAGAAACATAAGAAACAACAATAAATAACACCTAGACCAGCGCACGTACATGAGTTCTGGTCCAGTGTCTCAGCATTGGACCATCAAATCTTTCCCCCAAGGCCTTCAGGAGACCATTGGCGCTGCCCCTCACGCGACGCATCAGGGAGGCTACCCTACTGCGCAATATGGCATGGTACCCTTTCACTTGCGCCTCCGCAAACATTTGTGTATAAAGGGTGTACAATTCAATGTAAAGTCATTAAGTAAATAAGCGTTAAGCTTGGGCTAGATTTTGGTACTTCGATTAAGATAAGATCAACTGTTTGACAATGTCCATGATATACGAAAATAGACTGAGTGAAAGATATAGCAAATCACAATTATCTTAGTCGCAATGTCTACGCACTTACTTAATCACAAATGACTTAGACAAAATGTTCAATAAATTGTTGTCTTCAGAACCCTCATTGCCTAAACCGAATCACACACTTCGCACCGCCCAGCTCAGGATTAGGCTGAGGTCACAATGAGACAGCGGGGCGTCGGCTTATCGGTGCGCTGCTAATGTACGCAGCGGGTGACGTGTGAACATAGCTTTATATTGTGGTGCAAGTCATGGGATGTAGAGGTTCGAGGGTCGAATGGTAAAAAGGGGATAAATATACATACATAAGTCTATGACCATAATTCTTTTCCCTTTCGGGGTGGTCAGAAATATTGCGACTAAATATTAATAAGGGATTATTTGCTCAATTGTGTTTAGAGTAAATAATTGTAAACTGGTAGAATGTAGAACCTAACTTTAGGATAGTAGCCTCATCTCACAAAAAAAGTATGAAAGGGCAGAGACTCCACTTCACTTCACAGTCCTAGTTGGTTCATGGAGATAAGTTAGACTTTCTGCCAGATTATATTATAGCCGCTTTAATTGAACTTTGAATAGGCCTTAAAAACGGTACCGCCATCTTAACCGATCTACACAGAACCAACTGCATAGCGTGTCTTGTAAAGCACGAGGCGTTCAAAATGAAATACCACTATGACGGTCCCCCATCCAAAAGACTTGGCATTGCTTCACTTCGGCTTTCTAATATACAAACGAGCGCCTCTTTGTATTAAAAAAAATATAAAATTGATGAAGTGCACGTAGAATTCTCCCCAAGTGACGATGCTCTGAACCTCAGATATGTCCAGTGCACCCTTGGGCAGTCAGCAATCTTCTGATACTGAGGAGCTACGCTCTTTTGACCACGGTGGTAAGTCAAACCTAATGGTAATGACGTACCATCGACTAGACAGAATAAGTATGAATTTTACTTACGCTATCGCTCCCCCTCTCGCTACCTCTTATCCCAAAAACCGTATCAAAGAGACGCGCGTTGATCTTTTTGTGTGCACAGCACTATAATGTAGTGGCACTAATGTTTGATAATGTCCCACTGTGCAAAGGTGTTTATAACTGTTTTATTATTTTAAGTTATTTTATTTATTATGCTGCTGTCACGTGGTGGATTACGAGGAGCTACTGGTAAATTAGAATGGGATTTTAATTCGGTGATTTGTTGTACATAGAGATTTAAATAGAATTATGAATTTGATAGAGAATGTCGTTACACGGTTTAGAATTGACCATTTCATTTCTTCTCGTGGCATTGTATGAAACAGCAATGAGAGTCAATTTTCACTGTGTTTTTGGCCGATAAGCTATACAGGATGTAAAATTAAATGCGTTACATATTATCGAACAGGGTGTTTTAGATCATCAAACTGAACAACTTTCACTATACATACACAGCCGTTCTGTAAGTAAGTATCTGTATCGATAGCTACTAGACCAAAACGTATGAAACAGCAATTTTTTTTTGGTTCCATAGTAAAAGTGATTCAGTTTGATGGACTCAAGCAATTTTTTTAAGATGTACGCATTCAAGTTTATACCCTGTATAGGGTCCTTCTTAATAATGTTGATCAGACCACCACAATGAACAACTTTTTCAAACATGAAAATCGCAAAAACAAAATACGAAACTGCAAATCTATCTCGACCCGAATGGATGGGCATTGGGCACAGGAAATGGGAGAGTAGATTTTTTTTTTCGCGATTTCTATGTTTGCCTCATAGTGATAGTTGTTCAGTTTGACGGTCTGAAGCCCTTTTCAGTATGTTATTGTTACCTTATCTGACAGCCCATTTGTCTTATGTCAAACGATCTGTCAAATAAGCTATCGAGAACTTGAGAGAGTGGTGAATGGTAACTAAACATAACTAGTTTATTAGTTGAATGATAGCAAAATAATAGTATTAAAGAAATGTTATGTGAATAGCAAAACCGTTTACGAATGAAAAAAAAAATGTTTCTAACATGTAACAACAACTAATTGACAGGAGCGATTAATTAAACCGTAGAATATAAATAATACACTTTAATTATACGAATAATAATGTAATTTATTTGTACTTTTTATTTTTATTTGAATGTTAACATTAACGTTTTTAGTAACTTGTAGTTTGAACTATTAAATAAGTTATTTTTATACGAATATGGTACTTGTGGTAGTACCATAGAATCACGAAATACCTATAGTATAGTCGTCTATAAAGTCGTGGCATGAATGTTTGAGGAACTAATAATTTTAGTATGGTGGTGTTGCCAGGTTATTCTATTCTAGTCTTTGCTATTTTTATTGAATGGCGTTTCCTTGTTAGATTTCGCCAGTGTCAAGTAGTTTGAGGGAATGTCTATCCAATCTCGAGGATTGTTTTTGAGTAAGAACAACTGAGAAGGATTTTGGAGCCTCGTGGCAGGCTGAGACGCGAACCGCGCGAACACCACGTGAGAGACAAGTGTTCGAGGCAAACCCTGCAACGTGACTCCCAGGTTATTCTTGATTTTGACGTTCTTGCGTGGAGACAGCGCCCTCATTTTTTGCCAAGACTTTATAGACAGACTGTACTATGTGGAATAACTAAGCATTATTAAGGTATAGATTGGTATCGATTCGGTATTGCCACGACTTAACTTAACTAAATTTATTCCTGTCATTTTCTAACATTCGACTAAGAAAAGAGACAGAAAACCAACAACTGACTTTAGTGCTGTCAAAGTGACGCTACACGACCAAAAACGACTTAAATAAGATGGCGTGCATTATGATGTCATCTTATTTTGGGCGTGTAGCGTCACTTTGACAGAACTAAAGTCAGTTGTTGGTTTTCTGTCTCTTTTCTTAGTCGAATGTTAGAAAATGACAGGAATAAATTTAGTTAAGTCGTGGCAATACCGAATCGATACCATTACCGACCTACTTAAAAATTAAGTAAACGTTTAAATTAGGTGCAATGTTAGGCAACAGATAATCGATTTTATACCTAAATCTAAATCATGGGAACAACATTTTTGCAACTGACTGTCAAAGACAGGCCTTGCATTTACTGGTATTCAGTTGACATTCGGTTTTGGTTGAGATCCAGTGTCGATTCGGCTAAACTTGACTTAATTGCTGGTTGATAGTTTGATTGACAGCGTTATTCTATGATAAGCTCGATACCTAATCTTAGATGAAAATAAAATTAATGGATAGGCCTAAAGCACGGTAAGTTGACTACTGGTGCACTTGGTCCATACAAACTAGCGCTATTGTCTGTCAAATCTAGGGCACTTGCATACAAATTTGAAGTAAACGTTTCATTTGTTTTGCCTCATTTTTCTGGTTTGAAATGTTCGCGTAAGGCCTATCCATTAATTTTATTTTGATTTAAGTACCTAATGTGCAAAAAGTGACATAGTGGACATTATTAGCGCAGTTTTCGCATAAAAACAGACGTGGTGAACTATTATAATTACATACATACATATCCTCACGCCTCTCTCTCACTGGCGTAGGCAGAGACAACGGATAGCCACCAGCTACGATCCTGACAAACATCTCTAGCTTCCTCCACATTCATTAGTCCGCATGCTCGTTGGTTTCGGGTAGATCTGACCTGGCCCTTTTTAAGCACGTCGCCAATTTTGTCCGTATATATTATTATGTACGTCTAGGCCCTTCCAACATTTCCACTTGACAATATGACAACAAACCTTTCTCTTTTGTAAGGTACAAATCGTTACCATTTTTATTAAGGCTGCACCGAGCATATTGTGCTGCCCTCAATCGTATTTAATTAAATTTCTATACAATTAATCAATATTTCCAAAAAACAAGTATGTCACATTGTAGTCATTGCTGATTTTCAATTTATCGGGTCACTGCGGATTTTTTTATAATGTTTGTAGTTATTATCGTTAAAACCGCCAAAAGTGGCCACTTTTGGCGGTTTTAAAGATAATAGCTACAAGCATAAACATAATAATCCGTAATGTTTCGATAGATTGAAAGTCAATCAGGACTACAATGTGACATTCTTGTTTTTTGTAAATATTGATTAATTGTATAGAAATTAAAAAAATACGATTGAGGGCAGCACAATATGCTCGGTAGGCTCTTAAGTACTTCAAATTTTACATGTGACATAATTTTATTGCTTGCGTCAAACTAGTAGTTGAATATAATGTCGAATTAGTATATGCTCCTACTGCTTTAGTACTATATTGTAACTAAAATCATTTTGAATAAGAATGTGCTAACTTTTTTACGGAACGCCACGCCTCTTATTTTAATAGGATTTTAACAAAAAAACACAATGGTTTTACAAAACACATTTTAGGAAGTAGTGTCGTATAGCTTATAAAAAGTGTTGTCAATGGTCTGTTGGATGAGATACTCTACTCTATAATAGAAAAAAATGTTAAAGATGTTTTTAAATTTCGAGTATAACTCACTCAGTTGCAGAAACACTCATTAAAGTTAATCCTCCATTAAATCTCTTGCTGTCACTTTTTGTCTTGTTGACGTAGTAAAAGCTAGCAAGAGTTTTAATGGAGGAAGTATATTTGTTTGATTGATTGATTGAGGATTAGCTCTAATGAGTAACGTATTAAAGTTAACACCCTGTATACAGGGTTTCTGATTTCTGATTTCTGAAATGTCAGAATTCTAGTACTGTGAACTGTGACTGGAGCATGTGGGGGCTTTGTCTCCTTTTGATCTTGTTAATAATTTCCGTTTCCAAAAGGGACTGGAGGCCTCAAGGGACCCTAGGGTCTCACAAAAAATCCAATAGCCATGGAGTACCCAAGGAAAACTTAGGTTGTTCCGGATCTCTCGCGTCGTCCAGGACCCCTTAGGTCCCTCGAGCACTTTGGGTCCTGCAGGGCAACTTAGGTCCTCCCGGGCTCCTATAGGGTTGTTCCAAAGGTTTTTAAGCGCCCCTTGAAGCCCGTTTGGTCTTTAAAAATCCCATAGGAAATTCGTAAAAAATGTTTGGACTTTCGCTTTGTTTGTTTGTAATGCTACATGCAATCAATCGGCTGATCAAAGTTTAGTATGAAAAGTCGAAAAAAAAAATTGCGAATTTCCTAGATAGGTTTTTTTGGGAAAGTTGTTCAGTATCATGGGTACAATCACCCCTTAAAGTAATGCATCTGTTTACCCTAACACCCTGTAGTTAGCAGTTGTAGCAAAGTTAAGGACCACCCTGAAAGGGATTATGGTCGTTAGTTTATATACAGAGTCCTTCTTAATATGCTGACACTTTTTTAAGGGGATGTCCAGACCATCAAACTGAACAACTTTCTCTATGGGACCAACATCGAAATCACGAAAAAAAAATCTGCTGTCCCATACATTTGGCTCGAGTAGGTTTGCAGTTTTGCATGGAAGAGCTGATTTTATTTTCGCGATTTCGATAGTGGTCCCATAGAGAAAGTTGTTCAGTTTGACGGTCTGATCATCGTAAAAGTGTCAGCATATTAAGTTGGACCCTATATACATAATCATGATACCGTAGTATATAGTACTGTGTGGTATGATATACTGCGGTACTATAGTAAAACAGAACTGTTTCCCCTACAGTAATTATGCCATTTATTAAAGTCAATAGTAATGTAACTTTCTCATAGAAAAAACTAATTTACCATAGAAATAAAAAGCTACATTCTATTCAAAAGTCAGTTAACTTTATTAGAAAGCCTATTTATCTTTGTATTAACCATTCATTTAATAATTAACTTACATTTGCAAGTGATATAATAAAAAGAGGTAAAAGTAAGTTAAGCCTCTAGACCCACTGCAGGGCAAAGGCCTCCTCTCACGAATAAGGGTGAGAGGGAGTGGGCCATACTCCACCACGCGAGCCCAGTACGTGTTGGTGGAGGCAAGTGGTCAACTTGCTGTCAGAGAAGCCTCAACGCCATCTGACGGAACTATCCGAGACCAACTGCTTAACGTGCCTTCCGAAGCACGGAAACGCTCGAGATGAAATACCACTAAACGGTCACCCATCCAAAGACTGACCGGACCTGACGTTGCTTAACTTCGGTGATCGTTTCCAATACCGAAGCTCCACTACGCCAACGAGCGCTTCTAAAAAGAGGTAACTACCTTTTTTTCATGAGATTGAAATGTCGTGAATAGGTATATAGGGTCCTTCTTAATATATGCTGACACTTTTTTAAGGGGATGATCAGTCCATTAACCTCAACAACTTGCTCTATGGCACCAACATCAAAATCACGAAAAAAAAAATCTGCTGCTCCATACAAAACTGCAAACCTACTCGAGGAAAATGTATGGGACAGCAGTTTTTTTTCGCTTTTGTCGTTGGTCCCTTAGAGAAAGTTGTTCAGTTTGATGGTCTGATCATCCCCTTAAAAATGTGTCCTGTATTTTACGTATCGAAAAAAACCAAAATGTTCCAAATACACAGCTAATTAAAAACCAAAAATCACACCCAAATCAGAATTTCAACACAAAAAAACCTCTCTAAAGTACAGTCAATATCAAAAGCTTTACAATAGGCGAGCGTACAAAATCTTTTTTTGCTGACCACACCCCTCTTGTACGGTCCACAAAGAAAATAGAGGAAGAAGGGTGTATTATTACACCTTTGTGTTATGTTTGTTATTGTGCTTAAAGTTTAAACTTTTGATACTGGTTTGAGGCATTTTTGAATGAATTTTTTGGCGAATCTTTTTTAAATCAAGGACATTCGAAATAATTTGTTGTATAAGCATCTTCGCTATTATAAAACTCTAAGAAAATTGTGTCTTTAAATTTCATATACTAAAAAAGATCAGGAGTGTGTTACCAAGTACCTATTAGGATACTGTTAAGGTATCTGTGAATTGAGTCCAAATCACCGTCTTTTTTACCAGTTTGTTTAAGAGCATCAAGAAAATTCGACAGACTGGACCGATTTTGATGAAACTTTTTGCGTTTAAAAGCTTATGATAAGGCTTAATAACTGCGCCCGCGGCATGATCCCGCGATAAAGCACTATCGCGCCCTAGCTCCCTTTCTTTTTGCGCGCGAACGAACGAGTTAGCAGGCGCGATAAAACGTTTATCGAGTTACCATGCCGCGGACACTGGAATACATTTTATCTTGCTACTATGACGGAAACAGGTGCGGTCGATGTCACGGGCTAACTCTAGCGTACTTATCCATAAAGCTGTGAATCATGACTTGCCAAAGTGTCATTTAATTTTACCTGAATACCTTACTACTGTGAGGTAAGCCTTATAAAACACGTAAAGGTTGGTACCATCGTATAATGCATAATGATACCCGTAAACCGTTAGTCATATAAGGTATTGACGACATGTGGCATCATGGCCCACTAGGAGCCACGTGGCCTCTAGCCAGAGAGACGTGGGGCCTTTAAATCCAGATTTGAGTTCCAACCTTCTACCTACCTACCACCAGTAGTTTAAGGGTGTATTCAGACAGTGAAACTAAACAGCTTTCCCTAAGGAAAATTGTTGGACTTCCCATAGAAAGTCGAGCGGCCACACTTTTGTATGGGAAGACCAACAATTCTCTCTCAATTTTCTCGTTTTTCGACCCATGTTCCTTAGGGATAGTTGTTAATTGTTAACGTATTCATTGTCTGAATACGCCATCATCATCTCAGCCGATGGACGTCCACTGCTGGACATAGGCCTGCCCCAAGGATCGCCACAACGACCGGTCATGCGCTGCCCTCATCCAACGGTTTCCAGCCGCCTTCACCAGGTAGTCGTACCTTAAAAATTTGTATGTAGGTTATTAATTTGAGTTGTATATAAAAACTTAAGTATTTTTTATTCAGTCTCATTTATATTACAATTTACTTTATAGATAAAAAACCTTGAATTAAAACCAATTTTCGTATTACAAAATCTTACACACTTCACACATCAAGTAACGATCATTATAGTGTAATACTATACTATACCATTAAGATCTACGATCAAAATGAACGGTATAGTAAACGGGGCACGCGACGAAAATTCGATACTTAAATTACTGGCCGCCATTTTTTTGACATTCTTTTGTTTGCTGTCAAAAAGGCAAATGACGTAATGTGACAGATGTTAAGTAGTCGTAAAGAGTTTTTGATTTAGAAACGGAGTCGCATTGCAGGTCTGCTTCAGGGCGGTGGTGTGTCGGTTGCCTACTCTCTGGCTTGCCACGAAACGTTTTTTTGTTTAACGAAAACCAACCTTGAGTTCCTTGACATTACAAAAAATCTATTTACCGAACAACGTCAAGCACATTTTGCTATTTATATACGAGGATTTTTTGGAGATTGGCTAAATCATCGACGTCACGATGGGCCACGATTTTATGATTTAGAAATGTTCCCATACAATTTGAGTTGAGTAAGTTTGCAGTTTTTTTTGTTTGTTTGGTTGTCTTAACTTTTCAGCATATATATTATGGACTTTTTATTATACTTCTGAGTTATGTAGGTAAACGCAAGTGTGAAACATACTGGTTACTTTTAATTTGATGTAATATTTTGTTGTAAGTTGTTCATTTTCATGTGTTTATTTACTAAAATACCATAAAACAATGTCTGCAAAGAAATCTCTAAAGGAACAAGCTTGCCTCACCTGATCTGCGTGAAACAACTGATAGAATTAAAAAAAAACATTCACTACAAAGTACACAAAGATATCTTTCGATGAAAACATGATGAAAACACAAAAATTTATGGATTGATTTTTTTTTGTTCTTCCTTACGGAAAGGCAAAGGGATCGAGCCCATACAGCCTTGTCAAATGTTAGTTTTCTTCTGTGTCAATGTAGATTTAAGGCCGAAGCCAAGTCTTTAGTTCAATGTCTTGCTTTCAATTGAATATATTTTCCATTCCATTGAACGTATAGTGATGAAAGCAAATGTCAAAATGTTTCGATCGCCAATGTCAAATCCATACATTCTGTAGTTTCTACTAGCATCTACGCCAATAGAATGTCACTTTGTCTATAGGCCCTGGTACCAAATCGACATAATTAAATCATAGTTAATAAAAACAAGTCTAATTTATAAATTAACTTTATTATTATAGCGCTACCATCATGCCACTACAAGGGGTGCCAGAGATTGTAGTAATTTACCAATAACGAACTCAGCGGGTACAAAAACAACCCTTGTTCGGCACACGATCTCAATTATTAGCTATTTTGTAATTTTAGTTGGGATTTTAGTGACCTAGTAACTAATATTATTATTTAACTGCCTCCGTGGTCTAATGGTTAAGAGCATTGGGCTCCTGACACGGAGGTCGTATGTTCGATTCCCACGGGGGGCACCTAGTGAAATGTGACATTGTGCGTTTTTCCCCAGTTGGTTAGGACATTGCAGGCTGAGTCACCTGAATGTCTGAAACAGAAAAATGATTCCATGCTTCGGATGGCACGTTAAGCTGTTGGTCTCGGCTACTATCTCTGGTGGTTGTAGTCGTTACATAAAAACCACGTCAGAGGCCGTAAGGCGGTTTGAATAAACTCTGACACCAGGGCTTGCAGACCGATAAGAAGAAGAAGATATGTTCATTAGTTCATGAGTTGTCTAGTGGTAGTCCCGGCCGGCCGCCAAACTCTATACAGGGTGAAATGATATCATTATCTTAGTTAGAGTATTTCCATCAAACTGAAACTGAACAACTTTTACTATCGGAGCAAACCAATCGGAGAAAAAAAAATCTGCTGTTGCACACAATTGATTCGAGTAGGCATTGCAGTTTAGTATGGAACAGCTGATTTGCTCCGATCGGTTTGTTCCTATCCCATAGCATCCTTTTGATTCCGTACTTCGGATGGCACGTTAAGCAGTTGGTCCCGGCTACTATTTCTGGTGGTAGAGTCGTTACATTAAAAATCCACGACAGATGCCGTAAGGCGGTTTGAAAAATCTGACACCAGGGCTAGCTGTCCACACGATAAAAAGAAGAATTTCTTATAATGTGCGTAGTTATTTCGTAGTGCGAGTAACAGAATTGAAACTTTTTAAAGATTTTAAGAACAGAAATCTTTCCGAGAACCATCTTTGCGAAAGGCCGCCACATTTCACAAGGAGCTCCCCACAAATTTTGCACCTATATCATCTCGCTGTAACGACTGGGTGCCAGCCAATAACGAAGTAAGACAGAACAGTGCGCTAGCAATAATTTCAGGGCACAGGCAGAGACTATAAAATTTATTATCACGTAAATATCGTTGCGAGTTAGTGGTTAGTGAAGTAAGAATTCGATTGGGAATGGAGTAGGCATCGTGGGAGAAACGGTTTCAAGATTCATTGACGGTTTTGTTTTAATTATAGTTATAGTTTTGTGTAAGCTGCTAATGAAATACCTACAGGGTGTAAAATTAAATGCTTTAATATGTATATTAAACGGGGTGTTTCGGACCATAAAACTGAACAACTTTCAATGTGGAGCAACAATCGAAATCGCAAAAAAAAGTCGGCTCGAATCACCCTTTTACAACCCACATCACCCCTTCAAAATGATCACACGTTTCTGTAGCACCTAAGGTATACAGGGAGTAAGGAAATGTATCATTAACCTTTAAACCACAGACTCTACAACTTTTACTATGGGAGCAAACAAATCAGAAAAAAACAGCTGTTGCATACTAAAGTGCAGCGCCTACTCGAGACTCAAATGTAGGTATGAGACAGCAGATTTTGTGGTTGCTCTGAATGGTTTGCTGCCATACTAACAGTTGTTCAGTTTTATGGGTTTAAAGGTTAAATGATAATTTTCCTTACATCCTGTAAGTATTGGGTCTTTTTAATGCTGATTTAATATACTGACGATAATCAGACCATGAAACTGAACCATTTTTATGCGGAACCAACATTGAAATCGCGAAATACAGGGTGAACAACTTTTCACAAAAAAAATCACCTGTTCCATACTAAACTGCATGGTGCCCGCTCGACTCAAATGTATGCAACAGCTGATTTATTTTTTGGTCCGATCGGTTTGCTCCCATAGTAAAATTTGTTCAGTTTGATGGGTAGAGTCTTATAGTTTTAAAGGATGCTAATTATATCAATTTCACCCTGTATATTATTACCAAACTGCAAATCTACTCAACCCAAATATACTGACATCTTAGTCACCTAGGAAAAAGCAATATCTATGTTGGTCCAAAGAGAATGTTTTTCAGTTTATTGATTGAAACGCCCCTTTAAATATGACCACATCTTTCTGTAGCACCCTAGTTATACCTACATTGCAGTACTTCAAAGTGCAGCGTGTTTTTGCATAGACCTCAAACCATAATCCACAATACTTACTCCATCCATTCCTTTCTTAACTCACCATAAACAAAAGCACGCTTTGTGTTCTGCCGCGCACCTATAGTTCAACCCACGTAAGAAACCTTCAAACAATCTCTTAAGCCAAGGTCTTAAGTGCGAAATTAACTTAATTTAGAGACTTCGTAAGTAAACGGAACGGGTAGTATTTCTCAACTTTTTTCCACAAAAATATCTTCGAGTCAGGAGCACTGTGGGACAAATATGCTGACTTTTTGTAACATAGGCATGTCGCTATTGTTTTTGAGATGTCAGCGGACAACGTGTCACTTGTGACGTTTGGTTTCTTTATGTTTATCTCGTGTGAAGGATATACATACATACATACATAACATAAACATAAATATTCTTTATTTGCACGCCGAAATAAAATAATACAGCGAATTTAAATACATGAACTTGAAGGGTACAAAACGCGGCTTTATCACTAAAAGAGATTTCTTCCAAGAGCGAGATTTTTGAATCTCATTCGGTGAGCTCAGCAGTTGAAAATGTCAAAATTACTATGGAGAAACGCATCTTTCTACTGCTGATTTGACTCTCAAAAATCATACTTTAGGAGTGCGATTTTTTTAAGTCAAATCAGCAGTAGAAAGATGCGTATCTCCATAGTAATTTTGACATTTTCAACTGCTGAGTTCAGCGAATGAGATTCAAAAATCGCACTCCAGACACAGACATGACATAAACTCACGGGCTGATCGGTTGGGGTGGTCAGAACCATTGCTATAACAACAAACTCATTTTTAGAGTGCAAAGATTCATTTTTTAGTTCCTCTCTGTCATTACGCCATTTCCTCTATTATTTGTGTTGAACAAGGCTAACGAATAAAGCTTCTTTTGCAGTCTTTAATTTGGTAGACACAGAACAGTCTCATACTGGTCATCATCAGCCTCTACACTCTACAGGATGTAACAAAACACCCTAGTAATATTTTAAGGGTGATTTAGACCAACAAACTAAAACGGGGGTCACCTGTGACCTTCAACTTTTTCTCTGCACCTTAAAGAGACTTTACTTTTAGCTCATGTCGATGGGTTTCCCACCACGCTCCGCAAACGGTGTGCCGCCGCGCTGCAGAGGGTTCACGCCAGCACCAACAGCATCCTGAACATGGTCTCCAGTAGATACTGTGACAGTAGCTTTATAAAGCACTGGATCGGTCTACACTTAAGTGTTTGTATTAACATAGTCATTTAAGTGTGATACTAACAACATATGGATGTAATGTCTGAAATAAAGAATTTTAATTTTTATTTTTATTTATTTATTTATTTAGACCATCAATTTTGGTTCCATAGTGAAAGTGGTTCAGTTTGATAGTCTGATCATCCCCTAAAAACCGTCAGCATATTAAGCATGACCCTACACTATGCTGCTGCTTGTCGTGGTGGTCCAGTGGCGAGTAACCTTACCTGCCGTGCAGGAGGCGATGGTTCGATCCCCGTCCAAGCCGACTCGTACCAATGAGTTTTTCGGAATTTATGTACGATTTTTAACACCACTGACTTTATACTAATGTCAATATTTTAAATTTTTAGTTTTCTAGCTATTCGCTCCGTTTTGCCGTGCATGCAGTGCATACGTGCATGTAATTTGTATGCCGAAAGGCTAAACATGAAGGACTTTGTAAAACCTAACATCTACTGTAATTAATACTCATGCTCCACAAATAAATTATTCTTATTCTTATTCTTATTCTGACTTTTCGGTGAAGGAAAACATCGTGAGGAAACCTGCATGCTTAAATTTCGAGGCATGTATATTGTACCCACTGTCCATTATAAGTGGCGACGGGCTCCAGTGTGACGACACTGGACAGAGTTTCGGTACTACTGGTGAAAAATGGATGTTCTGAGGTTTCAGAATATCTCTGACTACCCCCTCGGGGAATATAGTCGTGAGCATATGCTATGCTATGCTATGCCCTACACTATACTGTTATGTCGCAGCGCACTGGGCTCTGTAAGAAGAGTAATAAGTAAGATAATTAAAAATATTGTCAGTAACGAGAATTTTCAACAAATTAACTTTGAATATTTGCAATATTTAAGACACCAGCGAATTTTTAAAGAATAACCTACAAATTCTCATTTATTATGTTACCGGTTTCAATGCCAGATGTTTATGGCAAAAAAGGCATCAGCTTTTTATTCTTTTTGTATCAAGCTTCTTTCATATACGGGCCCCTCCGTTTTATTATTTTTTAAAAGGGTTCTCTGGGCGGTGACTTCCGTTTTTATTCAGTTATAGTTTTTGGGGTTGCCCGTTTTCTTTTTTTGAATGTGACACTTTAGTTTAGGCGATGTAGGCGTTTGCGCATATGGCATGAAACCGTAGATGTTTAAAAAAACGTTCGATTCTATTTTTGAATTTGATGTTTCGATTCAGCTTTTTAACTTATAGAAATGGTGTTAAATTCCTCATCACAGCCTATACAAGGTGTTACAAAAATACAAATAAACCTTTAAGGGGGTGGTGTAGACCATCCAACTGAACAACTTTCACTATGGGACCAATATCGAAATCGCGAAAAAAAATATTATGTTCTATACTCTACAAATCGACTAGAGCTAAAATATGTATGGGATATAAAATTATTTTTTTCGCGATTTCGATGTTGGTCCCATAGAGAAAGTTGTTCAGTTTGACGGTCTAAACAACCCCCTTAAGAGTTTTAAAAATTTATTGTTACTTATGAAACACCCTGTATATGTCTGTATGTAAGGGTGTTAGTCCACCACGCGTGCCCAATCTTCGATCAAAGTAAAATTAACGTATAGGCCTTACGAGAACATTTTAAACCAGAAAAATAAGGCAAAACAAATACTTCAAATATGTACCGAGATGACAGACCAAGTGTGCCAGTTTGTATGGACCAAGTGCATCAGTAGTGTGCTTCAACTTAACGCGCTTTGGGCGATTAATTTTACTTTGACCGAAGTTGCCCAATGCGGATTGGTAGAGTTCTAATACGAATCGGAATTTCTTCTTCAGCGTATGCAGGTTTCCTCACGATGAGTATTATTGTCCTTTATACTTACTATCGTAAACAAAACCATATAGACCGGTGGCCAGCTACAGTGAACTATACCTTATAAAATTAACGAACTAACGCATTATGCACCTAAAGTAGACTAAAAATAAGTCATAAAAAACTTGGTCTGCCAGGGCGCAGCTTGGCACGTTTTCCGGTGTGATGAAAAACGTGGACCCCAAAAACACCCCATTTTACCTCATCGAATTAAAGGATGGAACTTGTCTGTTGGTCTGGAGGCCGATTAGTAAAGCCTAAAAAACCTGGTCTGCCGCCGCCTATCCTGGCACGTTCATGGGTCCGACTGAATTTAGGGTGCCCCTCGGAGGGTGGATTTTACCTCATCGAATTAATGAATGAAATCAATGCCAATTTATAGTCCTATCAACTATGTTTACATATGCCTTGGTTTGCCTAGGCTCAGCCTGGCAGGTTTCCGGGTGCGACTGATTTTACTTTCAAAAAATTGTTTAGCCAAACTTTAAAAACCGGTATAAATCTACAGATTCTGCGGAAAATTTTACTGAAATTCGCTTGTATAAATTAACCAAGATATATGTACTCATACAAATATCCCTGAAGGTGGAATTTTAATAGAAAAGGTCAACGGCTCGCGGAAACTAAAAGAGATAGGTATGTGGTCCCGAAGGAAAAAATGTCAAAAACCCTGGGCAATTTGACGTCCCGATGAAAAAATCCAAAATAGGAGATCCAAGATGGTCGTCTTACATTTTCAAAGTCCTCATAACTTTGTAACCATTGACGGTCGGCGCGCTGTGTGAATACAAATCAAATTAGTAGCAAAGCCCGGCTTACGATGTTTACCTTTCGGTTCTCTCAGAAGGCATATTTTAGTGTCGAAAATAATGGTGGCCCAGAATCGTTAATCTATGTAACAAATAAATTGATAGATAGATAGATAACTCATTTATTATTTCACCTGAACAATACAGGAAAAAACAGTGACTGACAAAGGTAGACAATTACCTACCTACACGATAAATTAAAATGCCTAATTAGGATATTCGGACATCGTAAGTTTTTTTTTTATTAAGGGCTCTTTCCTGATGTTTTACACTGCAATTCTGCCAATATCATGATGACTGGAAGTATCGAAATCTCAATCTCCAGGATTGTTTTATTAACAAAAACATATTTGAGACACCAAATAGCGGAACTGCGTGGGCAAGAACAGAGACACCAACCGAGACGACCGCCCGTCAATAGACCCGCCAAGTGACTAAGCTAGTTTAAATAGTAAAAAACGAGTAAAACACTTAGTTCTTCGAAACCGGTGATTAGGCCAAAATAGTAAAAAAATACGTGTCCATCAAGCTAGCGTATACATGACGGGAATCAAGATTAATCATTTAGTACCATTTAATAATAGTGCCTCTGTAGTTTGCTAAATATTCATACATATTTTTCCCTGTTAGTGCTTTTGTGTTTATTACTCTCTGACATCCAAAATCTCATAATGACAGGCCTTCAAGAAAATGACATAGAAACATGGATCTAAATCATAAAGGATACCACTCCTCCTTACAAGCATTAATACAAGAAAATTGGCGATGGCGTCGTCGATATTTCCAATTTTAGGTGTGTCCCTTTCTATCCAATGACGTAGTTACGAAATGACAGGAGAGGAGCTACAATTTTGTACGTTGGATTAGAAAGGGACAAAGTTAACGTCACAAAAAAACAACGACGCGATGGAAAAGAACGATCATTACCGACCACAAACGAGTATTATCATGTTTCACGTCTTGTTAGGCAGTCTGCACTCCACTATAGAGGATTCCAAACTTCTTGCATGGAAATAAACAAGTTTTTTTCGTCTTTCATATATTAGAATATCGAGCTAGAGTATAGGCGTACACACGAATTCACACGATAGTTCAAAACTCTAGTATCACAATAAATTGTTCCTGAAATAGAGACTCTGGAATTATGAAATTTTGAATTTCAGAGAGTAATAAACACAAAAGCACTAACAGGGAAAAATATACACTTATATGTTTCGCAAACTACAGAGGCACTATTTAGGAACTACTTATTTAATGGCACTACATGATTAATCTTGATTCCCGTCATGTGTACGGAGGCTTGATTGGACACGACGTATTCTTACTATTAAAATAAAATAAGGAGATTGAGATTTCCATACTTCCAGTCATCATGATATTAGCAGAATTGCATTGTAAAACATCAGGAATGAACCCTTAATAAAAAAAAATAACTACGATGTCCGAATATCTTAATTAAGCATTTTAATTTATCGTGTAGGTAGGTAATTGTCTACCTTTGTCAGACACTGTTTTTCCTGTATTGTTCAAGTGAAATAAATAAGTTATCTATCTATCTATTAATTTTATTTGTTACATAGATTAACGATTCTGGGCCACCATTTTTTTCGACACTACAATATGCCTTCTGAGAGAACCGAAAGGTAAACATCGTAAGCCGGGCTTTGCTACTAATTTGATTTGAATTCACACAGCGCGCCGACCGTCAATGGTTACAAAGTTATGAGGACTTTGAAAATGTAAGACGACCATCTTGGATCTCCTATTTTGGATTTTTTCATCGGGACGTCAAATTGCCTAGGGTTTTTGACATTTTTTCCTTCGGGACCACATACCTATCTCTTTTAGTTTCCGCGGGCCGTTGACCTTTTCTATTAAAATTCCACCTTCAGGGATATTTGTATGAGTACATATATCTTGGTTAATTTATACAAGCGAATTTCAGTAAAATTTTCCGCAGAATCTGTAGATTTATACCGGTTTTTAAAGTTTGGCTAAACAATTTTTTGAAAGTAAAATCAGTCGCACCCGGAAACCTGCCAGGCTGAGCCTAGGCAAACCAAGGCATATGTAAACATAGTTGATAGGACTATAAATTGGCATTGATTTCATTCATTAATTCGATGAGGTAAAATCCACCCTCCGAGGGGCACCCTA
This sequence comes from Agonopterix heracliana, assembly GCA_963693445.1. Lineage (NCBI taxonomy): Eukaryota > Metazoa > Arthropoda > Insecta > Lepidoptera > Depressariidae > Agonopterix > Agonopterix heracliana. Next base: position 5,102,460 of record OY856334.1, read on the forward strand.
AATTCAGTCGGACCCATGAACGTGCCAGGATAGGCGGCGGCAGACCAGGTTTTTTAGGCTTTACTAATCGGCCTCCAGACCAACAGACAAGTTCCATCCTTTAATTCGATGAGGTAAAATGGGGTGTTTTTGGGGTCCACGTTTTTCATCACACCGGAAAACGTGCCAAGCTGCGCCCTGGCAGACCAAGTTTTTTATGACTTATTTTTAGTCTACTTTAGGTGCATAATGCGTTAGTTCGTTAATTTTATAAGGTATAGTTCACTGTAGCTGGCCACCGGTCTAATAGAGATCAACGCATCTATCCAAAAATACAGAAAACAAATTACGTCTCGACTATACTGGTACATAAACAAAAACAAAAATCCCTTTGTATAACGCCGCTGCACAAAAACTGCGTAACTAAGGCAAGCTGAAACGATTCAATAAAGGGGAATATAATTGGCATCGGATGCTATTTTAATTACGCAGTTTGCAGTTGCTACGTTTTTCGCGTAGGCCGTGCGTGGACGGCTTGGATGGTTGTAATTGTTGCTTTTTTATGTTTATGGGGTGAAAGTGCGTAAAGGTTTTGGTGTTTACGTTTTTGCGATTATTTTTTGAGCTCATCCATCTTGAGAATGCATTTTGTTAAGGTCGATTGGATACGATAGGCAAAAATACTGTGTATTAATAATTTGCTCTCTCCCATAGTAAAAGTTGTTCAGTTTGATCACCTGAACCACTCCTGAAAATTAAGCATTTTTTTTTTTTTTTTTTTTCAACTGTGAGGAATATTTTCTTTTAGGTAAAAGCGCTAATGCGTAGCCTTCACAATCACCCTAACAACCCTGTACACAGGGTGAAATTGATATTATTAGCATCCATACAAACGTATTCTCCCGTTTCCTCCCTGGATAATGAAGCCATGGTGGTCCAGTGGCGATCAACCTTGCCTGCCATGCTGGAGGCGATGGTTCGATCCCCGTCCAGGCCGACTCGTACCAATGAATTTTCGGAATTTAGTAATATTTGTAACACCGTGGCTTTTCAGTGAAGGAAAGCATCGTGAGGAAACCTGGTTGCTTCATTTTTGAGACATGTATTGTACCTACCCATTGTCCATTATAAGTGGCGTCGGGCTCACTCCCCGTCACACTGGACAGAGTTTCGGTACTACTGGTGAAACGTGGATGTTCTGAGGTTTCAAAATATCTCTGACTACCCCCTCGGGGATTAAAAGTTGAAATGCTATAATGAAAATAGATAAAAAAAGTCATTACTATACAATCTATGTACGTCTGCTATGTCCCTATGTTTTGCTTTTTTTCTTTAAATTAATTACCTATTGTAAGAACTAGGGACCTTTGAAAATACCCAATTTACCGCCCGTTTTCAGACATCCAGCTAACAAAGACGAATGTAAACAAAAAAAAAGCAAAACATACAAAGTCTTTCTCATATTGTTCTTGAAATAATTATTAAAATCTGTTTATTTTTGAAGGAGGAAACAGTGGAATACGAAATGCAGATTTCGTCCATTTTATGTAGATAAAATCAGTCCGAGCTGCAGTTGTCGCACTCTATAGTCGGTGGATGGGAGGGGCGGATCGGACAAATACGATATACAGTCGGAAAATTGACCTATTGTCAAAATTTCTTTTAGAGCCCGCCTAGCCTCTTAACGCTAAAGGTAACAAAAGTATAGGTATCAAACTTGGAGCAAAGCTTTATTTACCGACATACATAACTACAAAAGATTATAAAAATCCTTAATAAGAGGCTTGTAGAGGTCATTTTGCCAGATAACCTTGTAGTTTCATTCACAATAATAATCCCATGACTGACCTGCCTGATTGCACGTGGCTTGTCCGAGATAAATTCTTTATTATTTCTACTGTAATACCTACCTCATCATCGTCAGCCTCTCCATCAATCGCACCTACTAACTGTAGGAGTTCAGGCTTAGGTACCCCCAAGATTTTATTTTTAGATGTTCAGTGCCCAAGGTGAAATATAATTAATTTATTCTGCAGCATTTGTAGGTTTAGGGTTGAACTACATCACATAGCACAGCATCGCATTTTTCCGTTGCTCCATCCTTTTCTGTCACTTAGGAACGTCATTTTCTAAAGCATCTAATCTAAACTATTATAAAACTGTAACTGAAGTGTGTCTGTACATTGAAGATATTTACCAAAAAAAGATTACGATATGGTTTTTAGGTATCCCTGACTCGAAATCACCCTTTTTTGAAATTTTGTCTGTCTGTTTGTCTGTTTGTTTGTGTGTTTGTTTGTTTGTTTGTTTGTTTGTTTGTTTGTTCGCGCATCACGCAAAAACTACTGAACCGATTTTGATGAAACTTTTTTTGTTTGATAGCTTACGATCTGACTTAAAATCTGGTATATAATTTGTGCTAACGAAGTCGCGGGAAAACACTAGTATAAGATAAACGGAACGCGATCGCACGCGGCCGTGCAATGGAAAGGATGGAGCGACGGAAAAATGCGATGCTGTGCTATGTGATGTAGTTCAACCCTTACTCATATGTTTTCTTTCACCTGTTAATAATATTTTCTACGTACCAATACAGGGTGTACCTTACTCTACCCATCAAACTGAACGTGAACAACTTTTCTATTCTATTTTTATTTAATGGCGTTTCCTTGTTAGATTTCGCCAATGTCAAGTTATTTGAGGGAGTGTCTATCCAATCTTGAGGATTGTTTTTGAGTAAGAACAACTGAGAAGGATTTAGGAGCCTCGTGGCAGGCTGAGACGCGAACCGCGCGAACACCACGCGAGAGACAAGTGTTCGAGGCAAACCCTGCAACGTGACTCCTGAACAACTTTTACTATGGGAGCAAAACTGTCAGAACAAAAAAAAATCGTTCTGTCAGATTTGCTCCCATTGTAAAAGTTGTTCAGTTTGATGGGTAGAGTATGTGGTTAATGATACTTTTCCTTGCAGCCTGTATAATATATGGTAAAAATAAACCCACGACCATACTCCCTTCTGGAGTAGTGACAATCTTCGCTACAATTACAATAAATAGTTTTAAGTGTGCTTATAATCGTGTGTTTATGTATGGATATTGTATAGTGTCTTTCTTATAAATGCTAGCTGTTTTTTAAGCGGACGATCAGACAATCAAACTTCATCTATGGGACCCTAAAAAAAAATAGTTTTTCCATACAAATCAGCAAACCTACTTGACCCAAATGATTGGGACTGATGTTTTTTTTGTGATTTCGATGTTGGTACTATAGATAAAGTTGTTCAGATTGATGGCCTCATAATCCCCTTAAATAACTATAGCATACTAACGTACCTAATACCTAGTATAGTAATTCAAATTATATGCAAAAAGTTTTCTGGAATTGTGAGGTTTAAAAATAAAATCACAAAATTGCATGTTTTTCTCTTTTTATTTGACAAAAGAATTAATTCATTTTTTTCTTATTTCCGCTTTCCTTACTATAATACATTGTAGTTATAAAGTAATTATTCTATCTACCTATATTTATATTTATACTTTATTTTCTATATTTTACAAAACATATTTACATCTTTAATTCAATCCTTTAAGACCCATTTTAGAATAACTTTTACTAAATACCTTAAATTATTTTTATTTTTGAAATAAAATAAGGTATTAAGTGTACAAAATTGCAAATGAAATTAAAAAATAAAAATACTTTATAGCTTAAATAAAAAACAATGTTGCATTTAGAACACAATTTTTGCACAGAAAAATGTAATAGTAAATCTTAGATAAAACCAAAAAGAAGGAGATGCCGCACGTTCATTATGTAAACGAAAGTTACAGCCCAGCCAATTGAGTACTTAAATAAATACATATCATCAAATGATAGAAGGACTTGAAAGCAAAATAAAATTAAGATCTATTGGATTTAATTTTAGTGGATATCGGGCTGCATCTTCTCCTTTTGGTTTTATCTAAATTTAAAACCAAACATTTTCTAAAAAAACTTAAAAATTATTTATCACAACAGACTGGTTTGTGTGCCCGTTTTTTTTTCAAAATTAGTCTAAATAAATAAAAGATTTTTTTATTTGATTAAAGCTTACTTTAGTGAATACAATTTCCAAAAAGGTACAGTCGACCAAATATTTAATGACATTCGTCATACAATACAATGTTAATAATTAATAATTACACATTTTGTAAACGACTGCATTTTCAGAAAATATTTAGAAAAATGTGCTATAGACAAAGAAATACGTTGCAAAATCCAAAAAGACAGGGAGAGAGCAATATTTTAATAACATTGAAAAATTTTTTGTACCAGCCGTATAAATTAAGAAAAAGATAGGTCTTCCGTAGTTCCAGCATGAGTTCTACCGTATCATCAACGTATCAAATACGTCAAAACAATCGACTGTGTATGGAAACAATAAGTTACATTTATAGGCAAAATAAGCGCTACCGACCTCAAAATTTCAAATTAAAATTGTCGTATTCGATACGTTTAAGTCACGATATGAAACTCATGCTTCCTACTAATAACAAAATAACAACATTTCATTTTTCACATTTACGCATTGTCTATAACCAAAAAAACGGTGAAGATTATATCACGTGATGATTGACCAATCAGAGGCCGGCATTCTTCCGTTTTATCGGACGTTTTGCTTTTACCGTTAACTTGATTGGTAGATTATTACGTGATAACATTTCCCGCTTTGGCTCTAGGAACCACACGTTAGGTCAGGCATGGATTTAGGTGACCACACTTACGGAATTCATTTAAAAGTACCTATATTTAAATGTATTATTATACACTTTTGACAAAATTGTTGATTTAAAATTGGTTTTGACTGTTCAAATAGTACGGGTGACTATGTAAATTAAAGAAAAAAAGATTAAACTAGATAAAAATTCAGGTTCCGTTTTCTTTTTGTAAAAGTTCATCATCAGCCTACATAAGTCCCACTGCAGCCCTGCAGTACCCTCAGAAAGGGTGGGAAGATTTTGTAATAGATAACAAATTTTGTTGCAATCACTTTTTCCATGCCTTTACAATTCAATCCATTTCATTACGCACCTAACATGTACAGATACCAAATTTAAACATTTATTCCCTATTTATATTAATTATAAAAATGTACAATGATTTTATACTATTAAATAATTTTTTCTTACAAATAACGTTGGTTGTGCCGATTACAATTTATTTTCCACAAACATCCATTTTAACGTGCGCCATTTTGTTTTTTTCCGCCATTTTGATTTTTGTTCCGCCATTTTGTATAGTGAATCTACACTTACATTGGAATAGTTATTTATTTCTGTCAATATTCCCGTGGGCTGTTAAACTGCAGGCCAAACCCTGTTGACAAAGAAATTTTCTTCATTAATACTTTTTTTTATCAAAAATGCATAAGGGTTATCGGCCAAGAAAGGATAAGATGCAGTTCTAATACCATATTTTTCAGCTTAAATATATGCCCACTATAGTAGAGGACCTGGTGTTTCCCCCAAATAAGTAAAAAAAGGACAACAGTTATATAATCAATTAGGTATCTTTAAGATGGGGTAAAGAAGACAACTTGAACCAATTTTTGTTGAATTTATCCAGATTCAAAAGTCCCATCGATTTAGGCCCTTCAGAAAAATTATTAAGGTATTATTGGCTATTTAATAATATTTCAGAAATAGGCACAACATAGTATTAACTTCGAAGAGAAGATAAAAACAAAATGGCTGAACAAAAATGGCGCCCGAAAAATTCAAATAAACCTTCAATAATGTGTTTAACGTGTTGTTAGCGAAATTAAAATGTTCAGTTTAATTTTGTGACCTAACACAACCAAAATAAAGTCCAGTTTTCAATCTAAAATTAATTAACACCAATCACACTTTGTTAACTATAGGTGTAAGTGTGATATAGATAATCAAGGTTAGTTTGAAAATACTAGACCCAAATTGATAAAACTAATAGTACATTCTTCAGCTGTCAGGACCGTTATATTCGTTCCCTCCCGAATAAGGATTTCTGAGGCTCATTCGATGGAATATTGACAATCCGTTGTCACTGAAAAGCAATTGAAAAATTAGAAAAAAATTTACCTCAATCAAGCTTTTGATTTAATAGTCATTTAACTAACCGCCTAGTCATCCATTCGACTGGCTAATTTGACTTAATGGCTGTAATAATGATAACATAATGATTTCAAGAAGGGATTCCCCAACTCTAATCAAAATTCAGGCTTTAGAATGAGAAGCTGCTAAGATATTGATAGTCGATTTCTTACGAGAGACTAATTTTTAAAAACGAATCCATGGTAACTGACTCCATGTTATAGGTATTTACTATTACTACTATTGTACTATATTTTATATTTCAAATTAATAGGTATCTTCTCCTAGGTAACTTTCATACAATTTTACAATAATCAGCATGTTTTACATAATTCTGGGTTTATTTTAAAGCTTACTATCTTAAGTATGGAAACATTTAAGATTAACTATCTTTTAAGATTGATGAATTACTGACTACCTATTAAGCTTGATTCACTCACTCGCTGAATGCGCTCGCATGAGTTAGGAGGTAGTTCTGTGAATTCTCTGATAAAGTACAGCATGATGATTCTCTACACAGTTCGATTTTAACTATTTCCAGCTTATACAAAAATCTAATTTGAGCTCACTTGCTAAGATTTAGCTGTAATGACCAACGTTTAATCTCACTAACTCATCATCATCATCAACCTATATACGTCCCACTGATAGGCACAAGCCCTAACATCATGCAGGATGCACTTCATATATATACGCATCAGAATTTAATCTTCAGCGTATGCAGGTCTCCTCACAATGTTTTCCTTCCCCGTTTGAGAGCAGTCGTTATTACGTACATGAGTTAGAAAAACTCATTAGTTTCACATATACATTGCATTTCGTCCGTCTGACTAACTGCTTATAAGCCAAATCTGAACGTTCGATGACTGGCTTTTAAGATAAATTACTGACTGCTTTTTAAGATAGCGTAAAATGTTAAGATACTCACGTCAGCAAGCCGGGGTTGGCGTCGGTCTGGTACCAGGAGTACTGAGGTACGTAAGGCGGGTGCGGCTGTGGCGCCCCCTGGTGGTGCAGCGCGTGCGCAGCGTGCGCGCCTTTCATGTCCCACGGGCCGGGTGGCGCGCCCTGGGGGAGACAATAATGTTAGAATATTCGATTTTGGCTTTAGCTTTAATAGCATTTATCACCTCCATAAAATAGGGTGTAATCGTAAATGCGTCACATACTTTAGGTAGTTCTTCAGACCATCAAACTGAACAACTTTTACGCTTTTTCTTCTTCTTCGGCATATGTGTCAAGGGAACAAAACTTTGAAGTAGCGAAAAAAATCAATTGTTCCATAGAAAACATAAACTGTGACTGGACCCAAATGTATGGAGCATCTATTTTTTTTTGCGATTTTATCGTTGGTCTCATATTGAAGTTGTTCAGTTTGATAGTCTAAAGGATAATTAATTTAAGTTTACAACCTGTAGAAGAGTTTGTCAATCCTTTCAAAACATCCTACATCTGAGAGACCTCCTTTTTTGAAATCAGTTAAAAATATGCAATGGAGATGTCTTAGGTTGAGATTCCGATATTTTTTCACCGTGAACTTAGTATAATAGGGTTGAAAATGCATGGATTTTGAGTTTGAGATGGTAGTCTTAACTTGGGTCCGTAACGGAAGTCCGAATCTTAGACTTAAAACTTACTTATGACCATAATATACAAGGTGTTACCAAAATACAAATAAACCTTTAACCTTTATTACTCAGAGAACATTTAAAAAAATAACATAAAAAATCAATATCGCGAAAAAAAATTATTATGTTCCATACTCTACAAATCGACTAGAGCTAAAATATGTATGGAATATTAAATTTTTTTTTTGCGATTTCGATGTTGGTCCCATAGAGAAAGTTGTTCAGTATGACGGTCTAAACAACCCCCCCTTAAGAGTTTTAAAAATTTATTCTTACTTATGGAACACCCTGTATATACCTACTCTTTCTTACTCTGCGCTTATGACTAGGTACTACCGATTTTTTATGTTATTTTTAAATGTTCTTTGAGTAATTGGCAATAAAGCATTTTTCATTTAATTTAATAAACGTATCTCCGAAGCTATAAAAATATTGAATTGTTTTTTAGATTAATTTAATGACAAATGGATGACCCTGGGCGTGCGTATTTATCAAAAGTCATCAACACAAATCCACAAACATTAATATTTCCATATCAACAAAAAAACCATTTAACAAAGAGTTTAATCTAACTAAATGTAAGGCGCGGTCACTCACGCCTAGTCCGTTAAAATATTGTAACACTTTGCTAATAACTTGACCAGTTTCACGTGTTGATACGTGGGTGGTTGTATAGGACACGCAACTAGTGGGTGTTACTGTCTATTTGGAGATGAAAATTTGTCATGAGGTCAACTTTAGGAAAAAATCCTAATACTGCGTTCACACGCACGCCGTGCGACCCTTAGCACTTTCGCTGCTAAGCTCAAAACAATGACATTCGCGCAGTGCTAACACTGTGGAATGCTATACGATTCTGACTCAAGGTGTGAGTCATGAGCACTGCGGCCCCATAGGTCACTGACCTACCAGGTAGGTCTTCAGCAGTTAAAGTGTTAGGCAATTCGCAGTATATTGAGGCTTCTATAAAGTTAAATAGTAACAATGACTTTACAGACGAGTCGAAGCACAGCGAATTGCCTAAGCTTGCCGGGCTGCACGGCCTGCATGTGAACGCAGCATAAAAAGTTGGAAGCAAGGTCTCCCATCGTATGCTATGATTTGTATGGTTCAGTAACTCAGAAGGATAAAACGGGACCCTTCCAGGATCACTTCGTTGTCCGTCTTTATCTAAAGACCCTTAATCTCAGGAAATTCAACAATCTTTTGGTTACGTTCCCAAAAGGGGAATGTTTTGGAAAACTAATACCAGCACGGCTAGCATGCCACCCACGCCATGACAAAGGGTTTAAACGAGAACAACGTCATGCGCGTTTTTTCTGACATACGTAAAATAATAAGGATGGAGGCACTTCTCGATTTTTATCGTTTTCTCGGGGGTGGCATGCGAGGCCTACTGTAGGGCTAGAAGCTAGAAGGACGTCCAGACTTACATAACCCTATGTGAATGGTTAGATATGAACACTGTTTAGGGCTGCAGTCTCCAGGATAGCCAACCTCCGATAGGAGAAGGCACCATAAGAAGAAGAAGAATGACTCTCACTAGACACATGACCGCACACAGGGAGAGTGTGACTTCATACATTGAGATGTGACCCCATGTACGGTCTCAGGTAGGTTAGTTTGGGTATGTTCTCCTCGGACCACCACTCCCGGACTCTAACACTCACATTCGCTTCTATGTTTCATTTCTAAGTCTTTGTCAATTCATTCTAGACCGAAACATCTAAGCAAATCTCTATATTTAGATAGGTACTTACATATCCGACCCTGGGATCCCAGGACTGCTGGTGTGGAGGCTTCACATCGCACGAGGATCCGTCAGGCGACCGTCCTGCCGTTGGCTGTAACAATCATAATTAGGTTAGTTCGGTTGCCTTTATACTGACGCCCCATTATTATCTATTAGCTATCATCAGACATCGCATGTCCATGCCACTGGCCACCAGCATCTACCAAGAGACTCTTGATACACCTGGGCCGCAATCGCGGTAAATATTCGGTGATCGAACCGTAATTGGACTACGTTCGAACTTTTGACACATTTGGTTTGCTCTAATCGCGGAACTGCTCTTGACAGCCGTTAAAGCGGTTTTGACAGATCGCTCAGTCAGGCTGTCAGTTACATAAGGTTTAAGGCTTCCGCACATTGCAGCGATATTATCGAGCGATATTATCGACAGCGATATCGCGACACCTTACACACTGCAGCGATTTCGCGATTCGCGTCACGCATGTGCCCTTCACTGAATGTAGTAGAAAGAGATTGCGTCAGGTTGCGATAATATCGCGGCAGTGTGTGGGATCGAGCGCGTCCCCATACAAAATGTACTGAGAACAATTATCGCAAAATCGCAGCGATATTATCGCTCGATAATATCGCGGCAATGAGCGGAGGCCTTTAGCGCGATGCAGAATTCGGCACAGTTGAATATTAATTGGATTGCAATGTGATTAGAACTGAAATTGGATAAGAATAGAACTTCGATGTTTTGGCTCCAGGGAGCTGGATTGAACACTGCAATGCTGCAAGCTGTAGAAAAATTACGAAGCCGGATAGATAAGCTTCAATAATTTGATAGTCGGTGTAGAAAGTGGTTGATCACTTTCGAAATAGTGTCCCGAGTAGTGTAGGACATCAATTAGGTTGAGATTAGAATTCTTTTTATGAATTACCATCAATCAATTGTGATTACAAACAAGTGCAATATATTAGGAGGAAAGCATTGATTGGCTGTTGCTAAACTGACATGTTAATCATAAACTCTGAAGGGACTTACTAACATAAGTAACTAGGCGCCATTACTATCCCAGAAATATCGATGTATTAGCGCGTTCACACACGATGACGCACTGACGCAGCAGCAAACGTCAGTCCGTCATTTGTGAAGCAAGGAGTTGTATAAAACCGCACGTAGAAGCACACACGGTGACGCATTGACGCACCGGGTGTGGTACTATGGAGTGACACCTGCCGCTCCGTCAGTGCGTCATCGTGTGTGAACGCACTTACACGTAGCTATTGGAACCAATGGTTATCTGCCAATTTCTTGGTCGTCTTTACAAACACACACAAAAAACAAGTCTATATCAAAATAATCCTTACATATCCGACCTTTACGTCCCAGGAAGGTTGTGGAGGTTGCTTCACGTCCCACGGGGTCCCCGTCGGGGAGAGTCCGGGGGAGAGTTCGGACACCGGGGTGGAGCTGGGCGTGGGCGAGTGAGCCTGTGTGGGCCCACCGCCTTGGTACGCTGAGGGGGAATGCTGGGAGCCGCTTGAGCTGCCGCCGCCGCCTGGTGGGAGAGAGTGTTGTTGGTTAGGATTATGCTGAAGCAGAAAGGACACCGGGCAAAAATGTATTGCTACTGGTCCAAGAGTCCTGCTACGGCACATGTAATGACAGTTAGAGGATACCCAAACATACATGGTACACAAGGGGCATCAAAATATTTTCGAGGAAAAAAAAGATACAGGATGTTTTTTTCAGCGGATTTTCATACTAATGTTGAATTTCTTGTTTCATGTGGATAGTGTTATTGGCTTTTTATTATTATTAATGCAAAAGAATCTTTAGCCCTTAGCATATCGTAAACTCTTACGATACTACGATACTAACTTATATTGGTGGCACATATAAAAAATATTCTCTTCAGAAACTATACATCTTAGTCAAAATAATTATGTAGTTGGCTATTTCTTTACATTCACATGGGTGACAAATGTATTCACTGTTCGTTACTTTTCTGTTATACAATAGGTTCTTGTAGTAACGAAACGGACAAGCCACATATTTTGGCTAAGATGTAGAGTTTCTGAGAGAAACTTGGCTCTACATGAGAGCTGATAACTTGTTTACTGTGCAAAAATGTTTTTGGTGTGATTCTAAACAACAGTGGGCAGGAGTGGTCCAAGAGCCCCTCATGATTGGCATACTACGTTTGAAAGGGGGTATAATATAGAATATTTCTTATATGTGCCACGAGCAACTCTACAGAGTTTGTGATGAGAAGCTTGGCTCTACATGAGAGCTGATAACTTTTTGACAGTGCAAGCTATATGGTCTCGTCTTGGCAATATTTTACATGAAAATGTTTTTGGTGGGATTTTATTTCTTTTTGTAACTTGCTTATGACAATATATATTTTTTTATTTCAAGTTCACCCCGGAAAGGACTATGATTATGAGATTGGACCTAGAATATTTAGGAATGTATTTGAATGTTGTTCAAAAGCTTACCATGCAAAAGTTGGTTATTACTAGGAGGGCTGCCAGGCGGGAGCCCTAAGCTCGGGGGCGGAGCGCCGACCTGGGCCGCCTTCATCATCTTCTTGTATTTACTGCGCCGGTTCTGGAACCAGATCTTCACCTGGGAACAAAGATATTGCGGTGAGAATTATTGTAAGAAGTCCATCTTCTAACGTCGAGTTAATTGCTTGGTTCAAGTTCAAGAAGTCAAGGGATGTAGCGGGATCTTTCATTAGAAAAGTAGTTCCAAATGGCTCGATAGATGGCGTTGACGCAACAGGATTGAGCAATCTTGCAGATAATAAAATACAAATACAATCTGTGAATACAATAGTAAACATTTGAGTTTATAAGTAAGCATAAAAATTTTAACATGTACTTCGTCCACGGTTTACGGTTTCGTCTCGATGGGTTTCGTCGTGTTTTTTTCTTTTTTGTAAAATTTTTACCCTTAATTTTTGTCTCGCCTCCCTGTCGCTTCAATGCGTATCGCGGTGTGTTGGAACTACGTTTTACTATATTTTTTCAATAAAAACACATACACACACACAACAAACAAAAAGTGAAATCCGTGCATCCGGGCATTTGTGAACCTGAAGGAAAGAATTCCACCGTGTGTGGGTCTTTCTTAATTATGCTGATGGTATTTTAAGGATTTGATCAGACTATCAAACTGATAAAATTTCTCTACGGGACTTATATCGAAATCGCGAGAAAAAATCTGCTTCTCCATACAAAACTGCAAACCTATTCGACTATGTATGGAACCGCTGATTTTTTCCCGCGATTTCTATGTAGATCCCATAGAGAAATGTGTTCAGTTTGATGGTCTATTCATCCCCTCAAAAAACCGTCTGCATAAAGAAGGACCCTTTATGTCAGATCTCGTGAAAACATGATTAATTAGCGTGATTTAGGATAACGCACCTCTGGCAACACCCACAACTGTGATACAAACCGTTTTCAATTTAATAAACCTAATTTACAATGAAAATAGTCACTAAAATACTAAAACAGCCATCGAAAACCGCCATTCACTTGAATTTTCCACAAGATACCACCTACGTTATACTTACATAAGTACAAACGTACGTACAATACATAGGGGTTGCGTGAACCAGGGCGGGGCTAGCAGGGGTGAGAGCCACCGTTACTGCACCGTTAACGGTCGTAGTGATGGGAAAATGTCGATAAATCAAAGTCGATAAAAATTTAAAAAAATATTAATTATTAACGAAAAAATAATTGTTTTCGAAATGGAATTGTTTAGTACGTTGGAAGAGATAAAGATAAGCTGGTATCAAACAATATTCATTGCTTTTTCATGTGATTTACAATTATGTACTTCAAATGAATTGAATTATTCTAAAAATATTCTACAGTTCATGTTTTACATCAAACATGTGAGGGCATACAATAGGTAACAATAAGTACCTATTTAACAAAAATCACACAACCAAACTGCCCAAACTGGGTTGATAACAACATATAATTTTATATTTTCAAATGGAATCCATCAAAACAAAATTATTTATATGAAATAAATATAATTATCAATCAAAAAATTTAAACATTAGAAGTTTATTGATCTCATAACAGTCGAGTTCTGTCATAATTCATAAGAAAACTATAAATCCTCTACAAAGCATGAGAAGACAAAAATCTCATATACATTATTTTCAGATCCCAAGAGCTGAATATACGAGTGAATACTTAGGTATGTGTTAATAAACTTAAGTTTATTACGTCACGACACAGACACACTATTATAGTTTGGACACGAATTAAAAAAGAAAAAGAAATGCTACAGCATAATCTTCAAGGTCATTACTTTTGGAAGAGCAAAAAACTCTCATTATCAGGTCTGGTTGAATAACAGCGACATAAATGTTTATTAATAATTGGATTACACCTTAAATAAGATACAAGATCTTACTTAAAGACATACATGACAGTACGTATTACTGATAATTGACCATATGTTCGCGTAAAACTCGGTAATCACTATAGACAGGTTTTCGTACTATAAAAATGTAGCAAATTACATGTCAATATTAATGAAATGAAGAAATAATAATATACATTATTTAATGTTTTATATGGAAACGTAATGATTATAATAAGATATTCTTTTACATGATTTTTGACACTGACTTTTAATGATGACAGATCCTTGTTATGTAGCCTGAGGCGTGTGTATATGCCGACTTTAGTATTTTATTAGTTAAATTGAAATTGATTCAACATTTACTTCTATAAAAACGTCGTTTGAATAGATTACATTACATTTATGACATTCAAAATGTATATCATAATTGCCGAATTTAAATATTTTTGATGTTTCGTGGTAGAAAAATCAAAAAATAGTTTTGGAATTATGCAATAGACCGATTTTCTTATTTGGGTTAAGGCTTAACAGTTTTACATCATGATTCATCTTTATTAAAAACGTGAAAATAACTGTAAATCTTCCTTGTTGATGCACTTCATTATTTCATCGTTCAAAGTTATTTGAAATACACACTTAGAGAGAAATGCGTTATAAAAAATAGTAGTTTGAAATTCAAAATCTGCTAAAGTATAAATTAACTACGCCAAAGGAAAATGCGGCCGTGGCTTTTTTTACGTTATCTAAACCAAAAACTATGTTTTCAGCTTCAGATTTTTCATCGATATCGATACAAGTAAAAACAACTACATTCCATTCCTAACTCCCGCCTACAATTTCAACCCTCCTCGATTAGTCGGGTCATAGGGCGCGATATAGCTTAACCTCGTACCTAACTTATTGTATTGGTATTCAATTCACTTACAAGCCGCTAATCTAAGGTTACATCGTACGGAATTATTTATCTTTTTAAGCAATTATAAGCACTAAAGTAATTTTAAAAGTATTTGGGGACTTCATTTGAATAGTTTTATAAAACTGTGTGTTTCGAAAGCGAATTGTATGTATAGTTTTTTTAAATAAAATATGTTTTAATCTATGATCAAACCTTGCAACAGCGTCGTAAAAAATAAATATGTTTGACAATGCAAACCTAAAAAGGCGACGTTATTATTTTAATCGTCGTACCGTAACGAATCGTGTATTTTGTAACAATGTCCATTGTGAATTTGACCAAAAATTCATTTTTAATATCTCCTATTGATAAATACCTACAGTTAGATGGCAATTTGGGAAAAAATAAATGGCTAATGTTACGACATTTTCACTTTTGAACGGAAGATATTATTTGAGGTGCAGAAAACATTTTTTAAACTCGAAGCAAAATTTTAGCGTTGACACGCTTTACTTTTTCAATAAAAATTTTTTTTTGAGATTTTTCGGCAAGGACTTGCGAAGTTGGTAGGTATAAAGGGAGGCTGTAGTGGGTAGACAATACCTGACGAAGATTCTAAAAAATAAAAAATAAATTAAAGATATGAATTACCTATGAGAAAAGAGATGATTATAAGAAAAAATGACTATGACTCGGAAAAATATTTTGTTTGTTTGTTTTGTAAACAATTAATCGATAATGTAACAACTTATGTCGAATCGTCTCCGGCCTAAAAGAAACCACTAAAATTTTACAACGTACTCCAGTATTCGCTGAAAATTTGTATTGAATGAAATAAGGCGATGCGAAAATTTCAAAAGTCATCTGTGTAGCGACAAAATGTGGTTGTTTTTAAATAAAAATAGTAACAAACCAACAGCCGTACAAAGCGGCATATGGGAGAGAGACCACAATGAAATTATTTCCCTTTTCGTACATTATTTCTGTATCCGCATGAATGTCACGCTATTCTTCTTGCGGTATTTTTTCGTATATGTAATGTATTTATTTCTATAGTAATGTCGTTGTTTTTTATTTTGTTGAAGAAGAGAGAAACATAGTACATTTATAAAAAAAAATCTATACAAGTGACAGAATTCACTAACAAGAAGAAACTACATAGAAGAATCAAATCTATACATATAATAAAATTCTAAACTTGGCGATGATGTACATTGAAGATATTTACAAAAAAAATAATTGGGCGTGTTTAGGATACGTAATGGAATACATTAAGACCATTTTTAGAATTTTTGTCTGTTTGTCTGTTTGTCTGTTTGTCTGTTTGTCTGTTTGTTTGTTCGCGCATCACTTGAAAACCACTGAACCGATTTGGATGGGGTTTTCACTGAAGTGTAGGGCATGGCTTAGATTAAAATATAGGCTATGTTTCATCGCAATCAGTTTATCCAATCAAAAGTTATGAGTAATTAAAGAAAAAGTCGCGAGCGCCACTGAATTTAATTCACACATAACTTAAAAACTACAGAGCCGATTTGGATAGCGTTTCTACAAAAATATAGGGCTTAGTTTGGATTAACGTGTAGGCTTTATTTCATCGCAATCGGTTAATTCAATCAAAAGTTATAAGTATTTAGACAAAGTCGCGAGCGGCACTGAATTTAATGCACGCGTCACACAAAATCTACTCAACCGATTTAAATGCGGTTTTCACTAAAGAATAGGGCTTTATTTGGATTCACATTTGTGCTTTATTTCATCGCAATCAGTTAATTCAAACAGAAGTTATGAGTATTTAAAGTCAGTGGTCTGCGCGTTTATGCATTTGCGAAGATTCAGTATGGTAAATACTAATTGCTTTTTTCAACGCTTTCTTCAGAAAGCTCAGTAGCGTAATTGGTATATGGTCAGACTTTCAAACACGAGTTGATGGTTTCGAATCTTGGTGCAGAACTTTTTGTTTTTATTTTTTTTAATGAAAATATCACATTTCCATCAGCAAGTGCATACATAGGAGAATATGATTTATGGATGAAGTTTGGATTAACATTATAGGCTTTATTTCATCGGAATCGGTTTACACAATCAAAAGTTATAAATATTTAAAAATTTACTCACAGTTGTTGAGTAAATGAAAGTTAGTACTCCAACTGCATCTAATTGTACTTATCATACTTTATGTGCCTATTCTGTGTATGTGTATTTCAAAAGACCGACGGACGGCCTACGGCCTAGCTTTGGTGTCCTGGCAGAAAAGCAAGTGCCTCCTGTGGCACACTACATGCGTAAGCACCTTCTCCGCCAGACCTCAGTCGCACGTCGCGGACACCTGGAGCAGCCGCAGATCTTACTGCCACAAAAAAGAGAGTCCGGTACTCAGCTTTGGAGCGTCAATATCTCTTAGTTCCTGTCACCGTCAAGACCAAAGGGGCATGGGGGAAGCTAAAAGCTTCATTGCTGAAATTGCGCGTCGACTTTGGGAGAGGAAATGTGACCCTCTTTGGGTCCTTCCGGGCTAGGGTTGCCACTGCCAAATCGCCGTTGCCGGACAAATACGTCAAAAACCCCGGACATTTCAGTCAAATCTGAAATTGACGAACCTGAATCTGAAGGCGAACTGCAGCGCAAAAAGCGATTTTTCAATTCGCCTACGCGACGGACACAACACTCAGTGTATTGAAAAATCGGTTTTGGCGCCGCAGTTCGCCCTGTCCCATGGCCATTGGCCAGTCCGTAAGGCGTGGAGTACTATATACCATGGTAGTGTGGAGTACTATGTACCGTGGTAGCTCGGAGCGACTGGACGAGGAAGGCCGAGGATAGTATCGTGACGCGCCTTGGGAGAGTCCTATGCTCAACATCAACAGTGGACAATGACAGGTTGATGATACGTGACACTGTTTTTGTAAAACATGCAGTTAAAGTACCTATCTTTTTTATGTACCTACACTACCTAATTACATATAGATAGATACATAACCTCACGACCATATTTCCCTTCTCAGGGGGGGGTCAGAAACAAAGCAATAACTGAGAATACTATCTGGTAACGTACCTACATATACATAATACATACTGGAAATACTTTTTTGTTAACACTAATTAACATTACAAAAAAAATAACATTGGGTTCCAACTCTTCAGTGTTGATGCTGCAGGGGTCCTGCCTGTCTAAGCCATGAGACTTGAGGATTTGCCGATTTTGAATTAGATTATTAGGATCAAGCAGAGTTCTCTTCACGGCTACTTAACCTACAGAGTAAGTACTCCGTAGGGTATTGTCAACATAAACTAAGAATGAGTAACTGTGTAGGGGTGTGTGTGTGTGATTTAATAATCTACAGATTTCTAATAATTGTTAATTTGTTGGTTTAAGAAGAAACATTGCTTTTTCGGGTTCCTATTACTCAGTCCTGATGCTGCAGGTGTACTGCCTGCATGTTCTGATTTAAAATTAGTGTTTGTAAGTACTTATCAAACAATTTAGATGTAGTTTTGAGAAATGTATGGAGATTCTACTTTATGTTTTAATTTGATGGCAATGATGGCAATATAATGCGATATTTTTATTCTTTATTTCTTTCTTTACTTTTTTTCAAAATTTCTATTTATTTCTCATTCTTTGCATTTCTTATTATTTTTTTCTTTCTCTTAATATTATTAAGAACTTCTCTGCGCGTACGAAGTCGCGGGCACAGCTAGTAACTAATAATTTATCATTTATTGATTCTGAATAGAATAGTTTCTTCTTGCCAGTGAATTCTGTAACATATCGTATTGTTTATTTTACACATTTTGATTGAGTTCTACAATTAGTAATAAAATTTTTAATATTTTATTTTATATTTTCGTACAAATTAGAATACCAGACGGAGATATTATGCCATACAATCATAGTGGAGAGATCCGCAAAGCACAATTCAAGGATTATTGATTGTCCAAGGTGCGTTGGACGTATTGTGGAATTCGGGGGTGCAGTACACACGGCAACACGGCTACGCAATACCAAAATAAAAATAGTCACGTTGCAGGGTTCGCCTCGAACACTCGTACTTCGCGTGTTGTTCGCGCGGTTCGCGTTTCAGCCTGCCACGAGGCTCCGCAATCCATCTCAGTTGTGTTCTTACTCAAAAAAAATCCTCGAGTTTGGATTGATACCTCCCTCAAACCACTTGACATTGGCGGAAATGCGGTGCCAACGCACAAGCAAGAAGTCCATTAATTATAAATAAAAAAATACCAAAATAAGCTGTCCGAGCGACGCACGTTATACGTTATTTACCCTACGAATGGCCTGCTTATATTGGTTTTGCGTGGCTTGATGTGTCGCCGAGTGTACATCACTCTGTTAAGCGCACACACTCAAAAATATGCGGCGCAACTACTGTGACTGCTTTTCGATTAAATCTGTAGTTGTAGTTAAAATCGACTTGGGAGTCGATGAAGATAGCTTTGTGCTCTATCACATGATATACCAAGTATTTAAACTTTTATTTCTTCCAGCAACATTATCGTTTTTGCGACGTTATAGACCGATAAAACGCAACCAATAGCATATACTACAAAACGGACGCATAAAAAACTCGCATAGGCAAGAACACTACCTTTTTCTTCAAAATCCGTTTCCCACAAGCATTTCGTCAGGACGGTGGCATGCAATACATCTGAACGCACCTACATACATACAGCAAGTATATATAAAGGCGGCAAGTACAAAGAAATATCGGACATAGCGGGCATAGCACGGAGAAACTTGGTGCCCTCAAGAGTACAACTATTCCACCACTTCAATGGATCGGTTTATGCGAGATGCTCGAAGTTTCGAACGTGAAGTGATGGTGGTATGCCTGAATGGTCTTTCATACATTTTTGTTTCGTATTTGTATGTTAAATCAATCATGGTTGTAGATTTGTTTGTTTGTTTTATAATGTTTAGGTGCTAATTTATTGAAATGATTTGATTAAAAACCGTATACGAAATATCTCAGATTTAGCGTGGGTGGCCTACTTTAAATAATGTATTGATAATTTTATGTATTTGGATCAAAAGATCAAAGTACAAATATTAAATTATTTTGATTATGTTATAGCTAAGATAAAGGCCTAGAAAAAATTGGAATCCTGTACTGCTAAGGCTTAATATTGTCTTGTCACGCACAAGAAAATGAGAAAGCCATCACGCGGGCTCATTTTGGTATGCAAAATGCTGGCTCGGTTGACCCTTCATGGTCCCACCCATAGTCAACATTAATAAGCAGTAACTGCTCCCTGAGTAATGCTGTAATGATCAATGATCATTCCGAAAAAATCTTATGAAAATACGCAAAATAACAGACTGAGGCATATCTCGTTCTTTATCGTTTCCTCGCGGCTGCCAGACTGAACAGTTACAAGAATGGCTTCACTTTTGGCAGTTTGAATAGACTTAAAGATAGCAAACCTCCGGTAGATGGCATCACTAGAAAACGAATTGAACCAAGACAGGATATCTCATGACTTGTGTTATTATGGGATTATATAATAATTTATTCTGATATATAGATATAAAAATGAGTTAACCTACATCAACAACCATAAACCGATGTTTTCTAGTAATAAATAAAATGAAATAAACATCGGACGGTTGTTTACGACGCCTTCACAGAAATACTTACATAAATCATTGTATCGATTAACATTTAGACGCAATTTACTAAAATATAAACAAATATCATAAAACTGTAATAAACCATGTCTCTGTACATAAATAAAGTTATTAACTTCAAAATACTTTTTAATTTTAGTCTTCTTCTTTCGATTCAATAGCATTCATTTGAGCTTAATTTGCCTTGCTGGAAGATCTACCAGCGAGCACAAAGGCTTGCTAATTTCCAAGGTTGCACCAGATGTACTCATATCAGGATTTCAATACACATTATCTAAGTCAACCAAATGTATATTTATTAAGAGATTAGGTACATTACGTGGATGAATGATTGTCATTCGATTGCTATAACAGTTAAACAGATTTCGATGTAAATTCATGCAGAGATAGATAGTTCAAAATATAATAAGCACACATCAAAAATCACGTAAGAATGCCTTGCAAAACATAGCCTGTTATCAAGAAATTAGAGGTTATATTGACGTATCATTAAAAGGTCATAATTTAAATATATTTACAATAGTAATTTAGCACTAAACGGTCCATATACCACACGGTATCAATCACAGCTCAAACGACTCAATTTGTGCCTCAAAGAACTTATTAATTTTAATTAAAAATATATTAATATTAATGCGTTGACCGATCGCGCATGACGCGGTTCTTTGCGTTGAAAAAAAAACGGTAGCCGGTACAAAACTGCATGCCTTTGCCGGACACTGAATGATGTGGAGACGCGATTTTTTTCTTATCTTTTTCTTTCTCAATGGTAACAAATAACGCGTGTAATGCACAACCATTGTTCCTTTTTTGATTTTTTTTTTTAGAAGTAGCAGGTGATGATAAGTTACTTTAAAGTTTATGATAGTTTTTTTAAATATTAAAATAGATTTAAAAATATTTATCGACTTAACTAGTTCACTTGTCAAACTGCTCTAGTTCATCGATATGTTAATGTTTGCATAAATACATCACTAATAATGAGATTGCAAGTTGATAACGCAAAGTGTATCAATGCAGAGCATGTTTTATGCATATTGTATGGTAATACTTTTAACATTTTCTTATTCTTTCAACGTGTTTACACGTGCAATTTATAACATTTCGAAATTCATGGAAATGAGTCTTTGAAAAAAATAGACACTACAAGTTGATGTTGTAATTATAAATTATCCGTGTTGTTCCTTAGACCACCTGCATGATTGGGTGTAGAACGAGGCAACTAAGGGAAATGTTTTTTAGAAGGTTAGATAGAAGTGACCTAAACAGTATGAAGTTTGTTTATTCATTCGATCAATATTTTGAATCTCACTATTCAAAAATAGCACTTTAGGTATCCTGAAATAGATTATGATCGTGAGTTTGCAACAATTATATCAAATCATCAAAATATTTATTTAAACAATTTGATATAAAAGTGGTGTAAAATTTGTATCGATAAAATGTTTATCGTGAGAAATCTCTACAGCTTTCAATAGTCGATTGGCACAAATACGTCGGGACATCGAGAGTTACGCGTCGGTCACATCGAACTGTTTTCAAGTACTAACTCATTGCATCCAGTTAAAAAAGACTTTATTTTTCTAAGCTGCTCATCATCGTGGATCATAGAGCTGCACTGTTTTCGATTAATACTTCTATTTCTATGATTTTCAGTATCACAAAATTCGAGATGAAAATCAAGTTCACGAGTATCGAAATGTCAACATTTCGAATGCATTTATGAAGCGCTTATCTTTAAAATTAAGGTTCAAGTTTGAATACAAACAGCACATATTTTTTTCTCGTTCGATATATTGATAATACGGTAAAAAATTAGTACACAGCTGTATAGTATTTTTTTGAGTATTTTCTATAATTTCTTTCTTTTTTTCTTTTCTCAGTATAGTAGATCTTGAATTCTTTTACGTTGGATTTAGGCAGTGAGCACACTTTGGCTGTACCAATAAGACTTCGATGAATTAACACTTTACAATGTTGTGATAACATTGTGCAATGCATCTGAATATATCACATACCGGATTTTAAGCACATTATTGGTGCACTTATAGGTACCTCAGAGGTAGGTACTACAGAGTATAGAGTCTATACTCTGTAGTACCCATATACATTATATTGCTAGTAATGGAAACATGGGAATTGGGGTTTTTATGCACTGATTTTCCTTGCAAAATGTTTACCACATAAATCAGCACTTGCCACGTCACTTCATGACACATTGAAAATATAGTTTGTGGTTGTAACCAAGATTCCAATTACCCTTAAATGAATATGGTTGTGAGTTTATGTATTATAAGTATTGTAATAGTACCTTTTAAATCTTTCTTAAAGGAGTACTGTTATATTTGTAAAGTTAAATAGCAGGTAAGTACACTATAATACCTACATTTAAAGCAAACATACAGGCTTATAAATAATCAATGCATAATCAAGTGAACACTACAAAGTCAGTTTCAAATGAATCTTGACGCATAAACAAACGTCAGAGCCAAGTATTGATCGCTAATCAATTTTATGGCATATCAATGTCGATAAACACTTTTTATCGTGTCGCGAGCATCACTAATGGATCAGTACTTAAGTAATGAGATTTTTTATTTAATTTTACAATGTTGATGTGATTTTCTATTTATAGGATAGGTAACTTGTTGTACGATGAGAAATATCTAGTCACTTTTACTAGAATATTGTGTAGTAGGTATCCAATATTTTGGTAGACCTAACTAGAAAATCTGTTGTAGTAGATTTCATTGAAATAATAATAAACATACATACACTCACGCCATTTTACCAGAGAGGTAGGTAGAAACTATTGAATCATCAAACATCAATCATCTCAATTTTGGGAAGTTCGTGAAATATTGTTTTTCTTAATAGATGGAACTGGAAGGCCTAGTCTGGGACGACCTCCGGCCCGCTGGACCGAAGACCTGGGACAGGTAGCGGGACTAGGAAGGCATGAAGACAGAGTTTTGTTGTGCGCCTTGGCAGAGGCCTGTGTTGATCAGTGGACGATGATAGCCTGATGATGATGATATTTTCTTTATTTACAAATATTGTTGATTAAATATGCTAATAATACAGGGTGTAAGAAGACCTCACCCGAAAATTCTAAGTGGTGAAAGTACCCATTAATAGAAACCACTTTAAGGCGCGGCGTATACAGAAGAGACTTGTGGCGGTGGCGGTGCTCCTCCAGGTGACGTCGCCTGGAGGCGCGGGCGTAATTCTCCAAACGACGCTATGCTACTTACTATAAGGTTTATATATTGTGTTAGTTTGACTATCCGCCACCGCCACACGTCTCTTCTGTATAAACCGCGCCTCAATATGGAACCAACTCAAAAAAAATCTGCTGTTTAAAAACTACCCCTTTTAGTTTTCAGGAGAGATCTTGTTAGACCTTCTACAAGGTGTAAGGAATACATACATACATACATATTCTCACGCCTGTCTCCCACTGGGGTAGGCAGAAACAACGGAACGCCACTTGCTACGATCCTGACAAACCTCCCTAGCTTCCTCCACATTCATTAGTCCTTTCATGCATGCTCGTCGGTTTCGGGTAGATCTGACCTGGCCCTTCTTAAGCACGTCGCCAATTTGGTCCGAATATGTACGTCTAGGCCGTCCCCTTCCAAAATTTCCACTTACGCTTGACTTATAGGTTGCACTCGTCAATCTGCACTCATCCATTCTTTCCATATGACCAAACCATCTCAACATACCTTTCTCTATTCATAACTTTCTTTATTCATTAGGTGTAAGGAAAAGTATCATTGACCTTTTAACCACAGACTCTACCATCAAACTGAACAACTTTTACTATGGGAGCAAAGCGATGGGAGGAAGCGATTAGTATGGGACAGCTGACTTTTTTAGCTCTGATTGTTTTGCTCCCATAGTAAAAGTTGTTCAGTTTGATGGGTAAAGTATGTGGTTTAAAGGTTAATGATACTTTTCCTTACACTCTGTATAGTTGTCAATTTTTTTACATTTTGTGGTAACTATAAATTGAAACTAAATAAAAATAGTCTGTTATACTTGACACGTAATTTGTAGACGTAGCGAGGATTCTAACCACCCTGAAAAAGCATTGAGTTTAAAATACATGTCACATCACATGTTAAGACAAATTGTGCTTACGACAAGGAAATATCTTGACTTTAAACTGACATTAAGCAACTTTCCAAAATGTCACTAGCCTATCTGCAACTTGTCAGATTCCACCGTCCCTTTCACATTATATCAATAGTGAATGCCGTAAACGATTTATTTTACTCTCTCTTATTACATTTTAGCTTATTTTTGTTAATCATCATCATCTATACAGGTTGTTTATTTAAATGTGTTACATACTTTAGAAGTTCAGACCATGAAACTAAACAACTATTACTATGGGACTAATAATGAAATCAGGAAAATTATCTGTTGTTTTTTTGTTAGAACATAATTTCATCATAAGGCTGTTTTACACTAAATATTGTTCTACACAAAGTGTCGATGCGCGACTCAAACAAAACATGGACCAGCGTTTTTTTTACACATCTATTTTGACTCCATACGGAATGGAAGTTGTTCAATTTGATGGTCTAAACTAAAGCAACCATTTTAATATGTAACACATTTGAGTTTACACCCTGTATACGTCCCACTGCAGAAATAGAAATAGAAATCACTTATTTGCCTACAGGACACATCCCTGTCTCAAAGCGCAACACAAATCTGTAGCCTCTTTGCCTATCTCTTCCTTTTAAATGCTACTGCAATAATCTACAGGGTCAAATTGATATCATCAGCTCAGCATCCTTTTAAACTAAGAGTCTACCCATCAAACTGAACAACTTTTACTATGGGAGCAAACCGATCGGAGCTAAATAAAAATCAGCTATTGCATACATTTGAGTCGAGAAGGCATTGTAAATAGCTTAAGTCAATCAATTTGACCCTGTATAGCTAATTTATCACAGCATGTACACAACTAAGGACCAATATAATCTATACTAACAAACTTAATAACTCAAATAACCAATAATACAGAGAATATTAAATAAAAACACGCCTCGACGTTTTTGCGCGGGATGCGAAATCCCGCTGGGAACCCTTGAAATGTCTTTATCGACGCCGACGCGGTTTTGTTTGCAAACGCAACAGTATGCAGAGTTTTTTATCGAATTCATTTATCGATATTATGTTTTGGACAACACTATGTTTTGAAATATTATTAGGTCCTTCGTTGACTGTTTTTATGGAGATGATCAGACCTTAATGGTCTGAACAACTTTCTCTATGAGACCAAAAAACGGATGATCCATACAAATCTGCAGTCCTACTCGATCCAAATGTATGAGAAAGACTTTTTTTTTTCGATATGGATGTTGTTTCCTTAGAAAACGTTGTACAGTTTGATGGTATACGCTTACGACTGTGTTCGCAGAGGGGGTAGTCAAAGTTATTCCAAATGTAACTATTCAATATTTATTGACTTTCAATATAGTAACAATTATTATATTTCAATCTTAGCGATATTTTGATTAGCAAGAAAGTTTAGGAAAATTGATAGGCCACTTTTAGCCTATCTACGCTGTTCTATTTCATACTCAAACTGAATCGATGTTAGTTTCATAGAGAAAGTTGTTCAGTTTGATGGTCTGATCATCTCCTAGAATACTCTGGTTATATTTTCAATACTAACCAATTAAAGTCAATGACATTTTTCAGATACAATCCAGAAATAATATATATTCTTGTATTGTGTTAGGTTCTCGTTAAAATATTTTAACTTTCAATGCTAGAATTAATTTAAGATGTGTATAGAAATCTTTGAGGCACTGTAACATTAAAAGTATACATTTTAAAATCTGACACAATACAAGCAAAAAAATAGTTTCTAGATTGTTTCTGAAAAAATTCTTGGTCAGTATTTAAAATATAAGCAGACTTCATTTGTATGGAGCGCACTCCGAATTATATCCCCTAATAGCATAAGTGATCGAATAGCATGAGCGATTTTCACTATAAGCACCAAATCGAGATGTCGAAATCAAAAAGTTGAAGTCTTATTGGCATTTTCATAATAATTTCGTGCTGACACCCTGGTAGTATGAATTATTCAATCGACCGACACCTTGGAGGACATATTGTATGGGTACAAGTTTACATTTATGGTGTTGTTTTTATGTAAGCACAGAGTGTAAACTTAAATTTACAGGATGCTTCAAATCATAAAACTGAACAACTTTTTTCTATGGAACCAAAATTGAAATCGCAAAAAAAATCTGCTGTTCAGGAGAAAAACTTAAAACTTAACTACAGATAAATCGCAAAAAAAATCAGCTGTTTCACAGAGTTCTCTGTGATTTTATCAAATCAAATTTTATCAATGGCTACTCGATGCAAAATAATGCACAGCCTTTTTTTTTGCGATTTCAAGTGACAGTTTTTTAGTTTGATGGTCTGTAGCACTCTGTTAAATTTGTAACACATTTACTTTTACAGCCTTTATTTTACACCTTGTATAATTATAATGTAGCTGCGAGGGGAAGTCAAGCTTAACAAAAATAATCTTGCCACCAGCAAGTGTTTTGCCCAAAAATACACTGCGTAAGATACGTATCCCTTAGTCACCTTATAAGACACTTATGGGAATAAATATCGGAATTAAAAAAAGAGTCTGCTAATAGAATGACAAATAAATAAGAAAAACGTAATTAATTTACCCCACACAAAAGAAAAAATGAAATAAAAATGAAAGCCTATCTTTAAATCAAAACAAAATACAATAACGGCATGATTAAACCCTGCTAATAAAATAGGGTCATCACAAACACAATAACGAGGCTAATTGTAATTGCAGAGGTGGCTGCAATTTGGACAGCCCTGCTGAGAAGGGCGTCGCCATGGTGATGTTTGGAGACTAATTTCAGACATATGCGCTTTTTGGAGGGAAAAATATTGAAATAAATTCAGAGATTGATTAGAACATCTGTGGTACGATCAATTTGAAAAAAAAAAGAAGATATGATTAGATTAACTTATAATTTAATTAAACTAAGATTCACAGAATATTAAGTGCCTGTTTCACCACTTCTGGTTATGTTCTTAACAGTTTTTAATATGCTGACACTTTTTTAAGGGGATGCTCCACCCATCAAACTGAACAACTTTCTCTATGGCACCAACATCGAAATCGCGAAAAAAAAACAGATCTTCCATACAAAACTGCAAACCTAGTCGAGCCAAATGTATGGGACGGCTGATTTTTTTTTCGCGATTTCGATGTTGGTCCCATAGAGAAAGTTGTTCAGTTTGTTTGATGGTCTGATCGTCCCCTTAAAAAATTGTCAGCGTATTAAAAAAGACCCTATATATCATATATGAAACATATGTGTTAAACGATCTGTCAGATAAGCTATTTAGAACTTACCCGGAAGTGGTGAAAAAGGTCCAAAATCTCATACAATAGACATCAACGATACAGATATTTAAGTCTAAATACTAAATCCTATAGAAAAAAGAGGGGTGTTATTATGAACTCCGCCGTTTTTTTAAACGCCTAGCCATTATGTAATGCAGTGCATACTACGATTTGGCTACGACATATATCTTGTTCAACATGTATGGTATACAATAAAGAATAGTTAAATTTTATTTGTTCTCACCCAATAAATAACAAAATAATAAATAAATAAACAAACGCTAATAAATAACGTTTTAACCCTTCGACTGGCCATTAAATATATCTAGTTGCAAAATAATGAAGATAGTAACATAACCCTGCTAGCAAACCGATCCCTGGATGCGTTTGAAGTTAGACTATAATTGGTTCGATGAACAATGTAGCTTGAGTATACGTTTTATCTCGGAGGGTAGGGAGAGACTATGGATACTAGACTACACACGGAAAAAATTATCTAGTAGTATGTACAGGGTCCTTCTTAAGGGGCTACCTGCCGGTTTTGGGTAACTTTGTAACCATTTCATTCATTAACTATGACACTTTTTGAGCTGAAAAATAAACTGAACCATCTACAGGATATGAGAAGTGATGTGGTTTTTCTAGAAATCGATTTTAATTAATAAAACCGAAGAAAAGGGACTCTAAAGTCACCCCTTTTTTCCAGTTGTAACCATTTTACTCTTACATTTTGAATCGGAAGAAAATGAAAATTTACGATATTGTTCACAATAAAATTTAGAATGATGTAGTTTTCTTACTTTTTAGAAATTAATAAAAAATCATCTAATTTTTCAAAGAAAACAGCTAATTTCTGACCGGAGCCACGCGCTCGTTCGCATCGATTAGTATAGAAAGTCGTGGTCCAGGGCAGATACGCCTTAATATGCTGACACTTTTTTAAGAGGATGATCAGACCATCAAATTAAACAACTTTCTCTATGGGACTAACATAGAAATCGCGAAAAAAATATCAGCTTTCTACATTTGGCTCGAGTAGGTTTGCAGTTTTGTATGGTAGAGCAATTTTTTCGCGATTTCGATGTGTGACTCATAAAAATAGTTGTTCAGTTTGATGGTCTGATCATCCCCTTAAAAAGTGTCAGCATATTAAGAATGACAACGTGACAACTATTTATTTTAGCGGACTTTGCTAGGAAGTTCGATGTTATGAGTGAACTTTTGTTAAATCTACCAGAATTCGATTTAAAGCTACACATTTTCTAGTAAAATCTGCTAAAACAAACAAGTTGTCACATACATAGACTGTACGTAGTAGTAGAGAGTACATAATTATGTAGTGTCTGGCCGCATCTTCTCTACAACGGAACACCTTCCGACGCGGTGGTAGAGTCAAAAATGACGTCAGAAAGCTATCCTTGTGATATTATCTTAACTATTATAAAACCGTAAAATCATGAGGAACAACAAAGTTGCGGCTGCGGTCATATAAAATCTAATTACTCTCGATAGCGCGATTTAAATGACGTGCAGCGCTATCTATTGACAAAATTGTTAGTTAGTTTGTTTGTTCGCACATCACGCAAAAACTACTGAACCAATTTTGATGAAACTTTTTTTGTCTGATAGCTTATGATCTGACTTAAAATCTGGTATATAATTTGTGCGGACGAAGTCGCGGGAAAATACTAGTTTTGAATAAAACATTTTGATTTGATTTGATTGGCATAATTACTACCCGATTTTTTTCTAAGTGTACCCTTGTAGGTAATAAATAACACATCTTCCCTTTGTTTATTTTTGTAATGTAATTAAAAATGGCTGATAGAACTATAGTACATTAGTTCAGAGTCACTTAGCAACCTGTGGATATAATACATACAGGATATGCTTGGTATTTCTCTTAAAGATCACACCAGGAATGAGATGAATTGGGCTTGTCATATCTGCCGAGGAATAACAACCGATGAGGAGACATGAGTTCTAGATTAAAGATGAACTGGCAGGCGTAGTGTGGGACTGCTAACCGCTGGTCCAATAACCAGCGAGGTGCTTTGGACCTATGCTCAGCAATGACTGGCTGATGATGATTCAAATCACTACTTTATTGATGTTACTAGAAAATGCGGATATCTGCGCGATTTCAATATAATGGAAAACGGAATTCTGTTCCAGATTTCTATGTTGTTCCTATCATCATCCTCAGCCTTTTTATGTCCCACTGCAGGCTACAGGCCTACCCTCAGTAGGTAAGGTTGTATGAGAATCAGTCCACCTCGGTGGCGGTGGACTACTCATCAGAATTTCTTCTTCAGCGTATGCAGGTTTCTTTTCATTCATCAGTTTTCCTTCACCGTTTGAGAGCAATCGATATTACGTACATAAGTAAGAAAAACTCGTTGGTACATGGCATGTCGTCCATGCGAATTAAAACCCGGATCCTAATGATTGCGTGTCCAGGCACTCGCTCTTTCTTGCTCCCATAGTATCGAAATATTGCCAATGGTTCCAAAGTGACACAGTATTTTCTCGTTTTATAAATAGAAGTGTAACTACATATTAAAATGTCCCTAATGTGCATCTGTCAGTCATAGAAAGAAAGTTACAGAACAGTAGCAAAGTACATTTGTAAGGCAACACACATCAATCACAATAATAAGGTAACTCAAAAATTTTCCCAAAAAATCTCGATTCGACTGAGATACCACGCATCACTTTGACATTGACTGCCTTTGTGACTTTAACAAATTTAGTTTTACCCTTAACCAAAAAAACGAACAGGCAATTTCCTACCTTATTCTAAAGACACTAGATACATTACAGGTGGTGGTATAAAAAAAACAAATGCAACGGTAACTTTGTGTTCAGTGCACACACAAAATTAAGCATGCACCTGTCGAAATACGAACTAAGTAATTTTCGACACTATAACTCAAGAATAAGAATCAAAAAAACGGCTGGCATGAGAAAATGAAAGAAATGTCAAGTTTGTGAACGAAGCATACGTTGTTTTTTCCTAAGCATTGTTTCTATGAGGCACGCAACATAGCAATTGTGGTTTTTCAAGAAGGAAGTCGACCATAATTATTTTCAAATTAGTCACAATCTAAGATTTTTGGAGTTGTCTTCGCTTTTTGGAGCCGTGGGACCCCAAAATTGGTAGGTGACAATTTTTGTTTTAATGCCACCACCCAAAAGTGTGGTAAGTTGTAATTTTGTTTTTCTTGGGTCTTTGTTTTTGTGAGAATGAAGATTTTAGTTTGGGTTAGTTATTAAAGTGTAAATTACTGTTTGTTTTCAGGAGAAAAATTTAAAACTTAACTACTGACTGATATTAATCTGTTCAACCTTCAATATGCTAAAGGTTATGTGCTTGCTACAAATGAACGCTTAATAAAAAGATCTTATACTCCATTCCTAATAGCAACGAAAATTTGAGGCCATTTTTAATTACAGAAACAGAGATTTGAAACACTTAGGGCCTGTTTCACCACTTCTGGGTAAGTGCTTGTTAGCTTATCCGACAGATATTTTGACATAATTTCATACAAAATATGTCAAACTATCTGTCGGATAAGCTAACAAGAACTTACTCAGAAGTGGTGAAACAGGCCTTTACTCTCATTTATTCTTAGAACACCTTTAGTAACGTCCAAGATAAAGACCTTCCGCACATTGCAGCGATATTTTCGAGCGATATTATCGACAGCGATATCGCGACACCTTACACACTGCAGCGATTCCGCGATTCGCGTCACGCATGCGCCCTTCACTGAATGTAGTAGAAAGAGATTGCGTCAGGTTGCGATAATATCGCGGCAGTGTGAAGGATCGAGCGCGTCCCCATACAAAATGTACTGAGAACAATTATCGCAAAATCGCAGCGATATTATCGCTCGATAATATCGCGGCAGTGTGTAGGATCGCGCTCGTCCCCATACAAAATGTACTGAGAACAATTATCGCAAAATCGCAGCGATGATATCATATATCTATTTCTGATAAATTAATTATATTTGCTTATCAGAGTTGGCCAGAAAGCAAAATAGGATTAGGGAGAATTCGTCGCCCTTATTTGGAATACAGTATAGATGTAGTGGTGTATTTTGTCTTTGATTCTGAGCGTGAGTGTAGGTATGTAGTTAGGTATTTATTATTTTAAGATTTCAAATCAGTTCTTCTTTGGTGTTTGTAAAACATATCGATATCTGCGCGAGTTCAATATGTGGTGTATATACACACCGTACCTATTGCATTATATAATATATTATGCTTATCTAAATAAAGAACAGTATTCTACCGAACTTGATGTGTATCACTCGTCACCTTCAATCCTAACACTATATGGCGACCTTGCCAGGAACAGCTGATTTTTGAGAGTTACGCGTCATCCCGTGATCATGGCAGTTGTAACACTGCCGAAATATCGGGAACTCCAAAATAAATAAAAACGCGGTAAGAACCCGTTATAATGATTAACTTTAGCTTAAGCTGATTTTTGTTCCAGATTTCAATGTTGTTCCCATCATCGTCATCAGCCTATATGCGTCCCACTGCAGAGCACAAGCCTAACCAGTCCACCACGCGTGCCCAATGCGGATTGGTAGACTTCACATACGCATCGATTTTTTTTCTTCAGCGTATGCAGGTTTCCTCACGATGTTTTCCTTCACTGTTTGAGAGCAGTTGGTATTACCTACGTAGGTAGGTACTTAAGTTTATTTATTTATTTTATTTTATTTATTTATTTATTTTATTTATTAGAAGTTAGAAAAACTCATTGGTACATGGCATGTAGTCCGTGCGGATTCGAACCTGGACCTCAATATACAGGGTGTTTCATAAGTAACAATAAATATTTAGAACTCTTAAAGGAGTTGTTTAGACCGTCAAACTGAACAACTTTCTCTATGGGACCAACATCGAAATCGCGAAGAAAAAATTTATATACATATTTTAGCTCTAGTCGATTTGTAGAGTATGGAACATCAATTTTTTTTTTGCGATTTCGATATTGGGCCTATAGTGAAAGTTATTCAGGTTGATGGTCTACATCACCCCCTTAAAGGTTTATTTGTATTTTTGTAACACCTTGTATATTGAGCTTCCATAGCTCTCCGCAACGCGCCCGATCGGCAAATTCAATTAATTGATTCATTGCATTTGGTACGTCATTATGGAAAACCAAGTTTTTCAATAAAGATGATAATTAATAAATTTTTATTTTTTAACAGAATGAAAAAGTCTAAAATTTTTGGTGCCTTAAAATTCTAAGCCACTCTACACGTCAGAGGTAAAGCGAGTTCGAAAACAAAACAAAACTAATGACGAAGACCTTTAAACAGAAACAAAACTATAAGTATTTGACACATTATTATTATTAACAAATAGGTAAATAAAGTAATCGTGAGAAAACGCAATCACCATTTGATTTATGCGGATGGAAAACCTTGAAAAGTCAAGTTGTAGTGTAGAGATGTTACTACTTCGTATTTGTAACCGAATCTTTCGGATATTACAACATATATTAACTGCAGTTATATCCGAAAGATTCGGTTACAAATAGACCCTGACGGTAACTTTATTTAGGAATTGAATAGTTAAGATATACAAATAACGAACTTGGGTTAAATACCTACCAAAAAATGTTACGATCAAAATAGCGATTCTAATTTGAAATTATTCTATAAAACTGTTCTTGAAACCAGTTATAAAGATGATTAGGTTCGAACTTATTGATTTTTATATTATTTATTTACCTATCACTTTTTGAAACAATTTACAAACTGGTACGAAATAATCCACAAAATGTTTCGTCATGCATACATCACTAAAATATTAATTTTCAGCCAGAAGTAGCGTCGTCGTACAAACAAACTACAGTCCGCCTTTTGTACCCTTCTTGTACGTATACATAATTGTTTTTTGTGTATTTTGGTGTGCAAATAAAGAATATTTATATTATCTTATAGTCACTATACAGCAAAGAAGGTAGGTACATATTCATCAAAATTTTTGTAGTTTTAAGTGTTCTTAGAGTAATGTACCGAATGCTTTAGCTGTTGTAAAGTACCTATTGTACACAAATATTTTATACATACACGTTGACATTATCCAGACCTTTGTAGGATATACAAAATGGAAAAAACATTAGCTTGTGTGACAGATACTTACACAAATTACTTTAAGGAGCATACCTATAGGTATAATGAGACAGGTAAATTCTCAGAAATAGAAAGTAATAATTTTTCGTACTTATCCGTTAGTTTCGGTTACGCACATCATTACATCCCTATTACAAAGTTGCACCGGTGTGTTAGAGCGACATGACAGGATATTATGTTCAATTTTCCTTTAAAACATTAAAACGGACGGTGCAGAAATGATAAGTGTGCGCTAGATTAAGTTGTGTAACGTTGGATTTGTTGTTGGCGCCAGGTTATGGGTCCTTTGCGTCGGTAACAATAGTGTTGTGATGACACCTTTTTTGCTGTCCGAATTAAGGTCCGAATAATCGTTTTAAAATTGGAACGCATATACTGTTTATCTGCGACTGTGTCTGAAGGCAGCGGTAGTTTCCGAATTCTAAATTATCCGAATCCGATCCGATCCGACGGATATTCAAAAAAGTTATGAATTTTGAAGAGATCACGATTTATCTGACGGAATGCCTAAGAGGCGATTTTATCCTAAATTCCGAACCTATTTGACATAGAAAGTGGTTTGGACTGAAAATAGGAAATGGCTGTGAAAGACGTGAAATTTTTAAAGTTGTAAGTAATTCCAATTTGAGAGCAGTACCTATTAAATGGGGAAGAGAAACCAAATATAAAAGAAATCAATTTTTTATCGGGAAAAGAATCTTCAAAGCAGAGAAAACAGTAAAAAAGTAGCCACCTATCACCACATAACGTCACCCCAAATATAATATTTTTACCTAAAATTAAATATTGAAAAAACGATGAGTGAATCATGGCGATTAAATCGATGTTATACAATCGACTATTTACCATCTCTAATTAAACAAAAATGTTCAAAGAAAGCCTATTTGAAACTGTTGTTACCATAGATAATTTATTACCAGTGATTAAGTCAAGGCCACGGAAACTATTGTATTCAACCTCTTGATTGTATCTCTAAGTACGTAAGACCTCTTCGAATTATATGCGAACCTAGTACTTTTTTATGATTGATGAATGAAAGATAAAATTAAAATTAGTTACAATTTGTATGAGAGCAGTTTTATGGCGCGGAAAAGAGTAAGTAATAAACATTGTTTGACTTAAAGTTATGTTCGTGTCATTTTCATTTGAGGAATTCAAAATGGCCATTTAATTTGTATAATTGTATACTTATGGTTAATTTTTATCGTTCATTCTTATGATACAAGATAAAAAAGTATTTAAGAAGACACGGTTGAATTAAAAACATGACTCTAGTTTTTAAGTTCTGTTATTTTTAACCGCTTAAAAAAACAAGTGAATTTTATTTAAAGATTTGAGATTAGAGATGGTATCATAAAACACCTGTTTTATTCCGTATTCGAATTAAAGAAAGAAAATTATGAATTCGAATTTCGAAATCAATTATTTCCAGTTCCATTTCTTTTCACGCAAAAAGTTATGTTTAAATGTTCCCAATCCTGACTTTAAGGTTGAAAATGAAACGTTTGCTGGCTCCTATTATGATGGGGATAAGGTTGAAAATCGAGTTTAAAACTGAAATGTCATTGCAATGGTATTTGCTTGCGGTATTTTTGCATCACGTCTCAGCCTGGCTAGAGATCTGTCATTATTCTGATAATGCCTGTACGTGGTGGAGAAACGTGTAGAGATGGGACGTGTCGATGGATTGCGGTTATCGATTAATCGATTATATTGGTTACTGTCCACACTGGGGATGACAGAATGTTTCATACAATTTCTCTTTTTGATTTCGGTTAACATTTCTGACAGAGTGTCTGAAAAAGAAACATACTTTTACATTATTAAAACTTGTTACTTTGAATATAGAAAAAAATAAATATATTAAACTCCAATTAAGTATCATAATTTTATAGATAATTGTAGAAGTAATTTTTTTAAATAAGCTAGTTGATTTATTACCCATTGGAATTAAATCCTAATAGATAATTAACGGTAACGTTAGTACGTGTTAATAAAAGTAATTCACTAACCATTAGTTCATCACGCTAAAACGGATGAACTTTGATTAATCTTGGCATAATCTAAACCTAGATTAGTGATTAATTATACAGGTTGTAACAAAATGCCCTAGTACATAATATTTAACGCAGTGGCTTAGACTTTAGATCATTAAACTTAACAAACTTTTGCTATGGACAAGTCGAAACAAAAGTAAATGCTGTACCATACATTTCAGTCGTGTAGTTTTGTATCAAACAGCAGATATTTTTATTTTTCTCGGTCTCGGCTTCATAGTGAAAGTTTTTCAGTTTGATGGTATTTTACTAAAGCACCCCTATTAATATTTTACTTGGATTTTTTGGTACACCCTGCATAAACGAGATTAGAACTTAGATAGTAAACTATAATAATGAATAGAACATACAATGAGCGTTTTTCTTTTTGTTTTCTAGGGGATCGATAGATGGCGCTACGGTCTGTGCGAAGAAACGTCAACATTTCAAAAAGTGTTTCTTTAAAATAGTAAAGAGTGTAAAGATGATCAAGAAGATGCCAACGCATCTTTTAATGACATATTTCATTATTTACTTATCATTTTAATCGAAAATTCTAAACTTTTACGCCTGACATGGCTGAATGGGCTCGATCCCTTGGCATTAAAAAAAAAGGCAGGCACAGACTTGACCAGATTTTGACAGGATCTCGCTTACGGCTCTATGGGGCGATAAACATGTCATCTGTCTAGTTTTTTGGGAACTAAATTTAAAAAAGAAAAGAAAAACGCTCATTATAAAAAGAAAATTACATATCGAGTTTCACTACAGGTACACTACAGCAAATTTTCACAGTGATATTCTGACGTGGTCTTGGTAATCGTAATACCAGACTGTTTAAACCAACTTTCATTCATTCAGAAAACATTGTCCGTTGAAAGTCAAAGTTAAAAAATCGATAACCATCAGGGCATCACTAGACGCAACATATGCATACATAGCTGTACTGTTTGTAAACATATAATTACTTGGTAGGTTGATGCATATCAACACGCATCTGTGTTGGTTTGTCTGTCTGTGTGTGTGTAGAGTTTGAATGTGGATTGTAGAGGATGTTTAATTATAACCTTTAGAAGTAAATTATGCGGACGAGTCAACAGATTTTTTTTTTCAATAAAACTTGAGAAAAGAATGAGGTGTTTTTTATTTAAAAAACATAGTTCAGTGACGCTGGATTAGTGCTAGACACTCTTTTTTTTTTCCTTGGTTTTTTATTAATGGACTCTTGCATGTGCGTTAGTACTGCATTTCCGCCAAGTAGTTTATGGGAGTATCTATCCAATCTCAAGGATTCTTAGAAAAAGTATGTCTAGTATGAGCCTCACTGTTTTACCGTATAACACAAAAGTGGCAAAGTTTCATAGGTTGGTGTGCGTGAGGCGCCATACAAATTATGTATGTGTGCGTGTATATGTATAGGGTTTAGGAGCCAGTACTGGTTCAAATTTTTTTCGACGCTTTCGTATCTTCGACTGTCAATCTTGACATAATAACTTTATCAAAGCAGGGATTGTTTTTGGTCGAGAACAAGAATAGATTGAGGATTGTGGAGCCTCGTGGCAGACAAAAACGCGAAGCGCGAGAACCACGCGAGACAAATGCTCGGGTCAGAACCTGCAATGTGACTCCTCTTTCTTATATTGAATGTAATTTGCCTGTCTAATCCATAGTGTTCAGTGTTTTTCGCGATTAGCTAATTTAAAGGGGAAAACACTCATAAATTGGATTATGATGTTAGAACCGATGGCCGATGGCGCCAAAGAGTTCTAGAGTGGCACCCGCGTACCAGAAAGCGCACTGTGGATAGGCCCCCTACAAGGTGGACCGAGAACTTGGTGAAGGCGTTTGATAAGGGTAGCGCAGGACCGATCGTTGTAGCGATCCTTAGGGGGGCTATGTCCAGTAGTGGACGTCCATTGGCTGATAATACTGGGTCCTTTATTATGATGAAACTTTTTTAAGGGGATGATCAGACCATCAAACTGAACTACTTTATCTATGGCACCAACATAGAAATCGTGAAATAAAATCAACTGTCCCATACAGCCAAAAGCTCAAGCAGGTTTGCAGGTTTGTGTGGAACAGCTGTTTTTTCGCACCATAGAGAAAGTCGTTCAGTTGTATGGTTTGGTCACTCCCTTAAAAACTGTCAGCAGATTAAGAAGAACCCGAAACTAAAAAGAACCGAGTCGTTCAGCACTATGCTGAGTCTGGCCCTTTTGTCACATTTTAGCATTAAGTTCAAATTGTTTAAGTCTCCTTAGATTACCATGTAAAATGTAAAATGTGTCAATAAAGTTTTTTTCATTTTTCATTTTCAACCCACTATACGTCCCATTGCAAAGCACAGACCTACCCTAAGGTTATCTGGAAGAATTCACTTTTTAGCGATAAGACCCCCATATTACTATACTATACTATGCTGTAATCTTTTTTATGTTGTATCTGTGTGTTCGGTGTAACTATGAGTATATTTCATTCATTCATTATTATTTTTTTATTCGTGAACCCAATCGCAAGGGTGACAATTTAAAATGTTTTTAATTAAACAAACATCCTATACATCCATTTGTATGTGTGCGTTTAAAACTAGTTAAGCGAGAATATGAGCGATTGTATGGCGCTTTGTATCTTGATCCACATACGAAGTTCCTCAAATCAAAGGATTTAAACACTTATGTTGAATGATTAAGGGTTAAGTTTTGAGACTTTCTTACTTTGAGAATGGATTTTATTTCTCTGACCACACATGGAATAAGCCATTTAAATTAATTAAATGAAGTTAATTTGTTTATTGTGATCTTTATTGGTTTAATTGTATTCATTTTATAGTTGCGGGGAAGCCCTAGTTATGGTCTGAAAGTTAATTTGGTTCTTGGTTTAGAAATCATCATAATCTCAGCCGATAAACGTCCACTGCTGGACATAGGCCTCCCCCGCAGATCGCCACAACGACCGGTCCTGCGCTGCTCTCATCCAACGTGTTCCCGCCGCCTTCACCAGGTCGTCGGTCCACCTCATAGAAATCAGACCATAATAATTCATCGTTCATTCGATATTTTCTTATAGGGCTAGGGTATCTATATCTACAACGATTTAATGAATAATTGCAAAACCTCATACACCCCAACTGATTTATAACAAAATAATTCGATTGAAACAACAATTTCATTATTTTTATATTTACAATTTAAAGTTATTCGCATTCTAAGTTTTGAGGAAAGAATGATTTGCTCATTTCAGCAATGAATGAATGCGCTAACGTGCTCATCGATGGAATCTTGTTTTGGTAGTAAGTAGGATGAGAGTGCCCGTGCAGTGGGATGAGATCAAGTTCAGTAAATTTTAAATTTTACCAACAAATTATTTTAATATTTTGAAAAAAATTACCTAAGTTGAAACCATGATAATTCGATTCTGCTCTCGATTCTAAACAAACTACCTACTTTCTAGTTTTGTATTAATTCGTTAACACGTTGTATAAGGTTGTCAATTATAGTATGGTAGCCTTTAATGATGGCACATCTTTTCATCACATTGATATAATATTATACCATCAACTCTATAGAAGAAAGTAGAGTACTTAAGTTAAGAAGTAAAATATTTAGGAAAGCTATTTATTAAGGGATGATCAGACCATCAAAATATACATGTTTCACGTTATTGCGATGTAAGTTCCATAGAGCACGTTATTGAGTTTGGTGGCCTATCATTTTCATCCTCATAAAAAAACTGTTAGCATTAAAGGTAGCTGTATTTCGTAAAAATAAAAAGCTTATGCATCAGTTTCATAAAGCATAGCATATGGTCACGACTATATTCCCCGAGGGGGTATTCAAAGATATTCTGAAACCTCAGAACATCCACGTTTCACCAGTAGTACCGAAACTCTGTCCAGTGTGACGGGGGGTGAGCCCGTCGCCACTTATAATGGACAGTGGCTACAATACATGCCTCTAAATTGAAGCATGCAGGTTTCCTCACGATGTTTCAAAAAAGAACAATACAAAATTAATCAGATTAAACATACAACATTAAAATCAAATAGATCTATAATTACATGCCTCGTTGACTATGTTAAATTCTGCACTATACACATTTGAAACTGACACGTAAAACAATTAGGCACCAAACGCTGGATTTAGTCTGATACAGATCTGATAAAGCATAATAACGACCGGTAAAATAATTATAAATAATCAAAATGAAGTATAACTTTTCATCACAATTATCATATAAATTATTTAATATGTATAATTAAGAAGAGTTATGGTTTTAATGTTTATTTCTTTACTTTTATTTAATGTTTTGAACATCTTAATTATCTTTATCTGAGGAGCTTTCTAGCATCTCATCATAATTCAAAATACGAATTTAATTGTTCTTTTTTATATTTAACAGCAACATTATGTTTTTTTGTTTAGTTCAAGGCAAAGCCAAAGGGATCTAGTCCATACAGCCGTTGTCTTCAGTAATTTCAAAACAGGTAACATGGTAACAGATAACAGCATGGCCAAAATACGAGTTAACTTGAACCAAAGCTTATGTTTATTGTCGTATTTATTTGTGATTCTTGGTTCCGTTGGTCGCTTTACTTGCGAAAAGTTGCTGATTTCACTAATATCCCTAAAATATATTGTGTAATGAATGGCACCAAGCAAAGTCCTTATTGTTTGGCTTCTTTTTGATATTTTACTATAGCCTACAAAAGTAGCTGTAGAAAAGATGCAAACAGAAAGTTAACACAACTTTAAAATTCGGTGTGGTCAGAAAAATTGCTACAAATACCATCTTGTAGTTTAAGAATGTAGTTGTAGCAATGCTCACATTTAGCAATGATGGAATGAGGACGTCTTTCTTTAATAGACTAAGGGCTTGTTTCACCACTTCTGTTCTATTTTTATTTAATGGCGTTTCCTTGTTAGATTTCACTAGTGTCAAGTAGTTTGAGGGAGTGTCTATCCAATCTCGAGGATTGTTTTTGAGTAAGAACAACTGAGAAGGATTTTGGAGCCTCGTGGCAGGCTGAGACGCGAACCGCGCGAACACCACGCCAGAGACAAGTGTTCGAGGCAAACCCTGCAACGTGACTCTTCCACTTCTGGATAGGTTCCTGATAGCTTATCTGACAGAACTTTTGACATATTTTGGATGAAGAATATGTCAAATGAGCTGTCAGATGAGCTAACAAGAACATATTCGGAAGTGGTGAAACAAGCCCTAAATGTATAATTAATTAATTATAATTATGTATGTAGACCTGTAGAGAAACAACTACCAGAAACCTTGTCAGTATATTTTCAAACCTCCTCATAATATAGGCTTACTCGTGTATTTTATTTTATTATAAGTTCTTGATATCGTTATAAATATTTAAAAGATTATAATAAAATAATTATCTATTTCAAATTAATCGACATAAATCGAATTATTATGAATTTTATTACAAGATATAAAACTTCTACGATAAATTATAATTTTAATTGAATTGCAATTTTAATTATGCACAGAATAATTATACGTTTTATTTGATGTCGTTAATTCTAAGAATTTTATTTTCTCTTTGATATGGGAAATAGACAGCGCAACGATGAAAAAATACAGGGTGTAAGGAAGAGTATCATTAACATTCACACCACATAATCTACCCATCAAACTGAATAACTTTTACTATGGGAGCAAACCTGTCAGCGCAAAAAAAAGTCAACTGTTCCATACTAAACTGCAATATCTACTCGACGCAATCGTATGGGACAGCAAATTTTGTTGGTGCTCTGATAAAAGTTGTTCAGTTTGATGTGTAGAGTATGTGGTTTAAAGGTTAATGATACTTTTCCTTACACCCTATATAGTCTAGAAATATGTATTAGTCACGCGTAGTGGTTTAACTATTACACACCTGTGTAGGGTCCAACTTAATATGCTGACAGTTTTTTAAGAGGATGATCAGACCATCAAACTGAACAACTTTCTCTATGGGACCAACATCGAAATCCTAATACGATACTCCAGCCAAATTATATGGACGGCAGATTTCTTTTCGCGATTTCATCATTATTTCCATAGAGATAGTCCATTATGATTGTCCGACTATCCCCTTAAAATACCGTCAGCATTATTACGTTATAACTCTGTATAGCTTAAATGATGATAATGATGAGACAAAAAATACTTTTTAAAGATACTTTTGTCCATCTCTATTGGCAACACCTACGAAACAAATAGACGAACCAAACTGACGTAACCCATAAATTTAATTTTTTCCTTAAACCTCGTTAGTACTTAACGTGACCTCCGAATGCGAGGCGCATGCGCGGCGCCCCCGGCCGCGGCGGACAGACGGACGGGACGCTGTTCCGCTTGCTGCCTTTATAATTGATGTGCATAAACACTAAGAGTTTTATACGGGATGCGTGTGAAAAAATAAAATATTGAGACATAAAAAGGCTGGGTAGAAACGTACACTAGAAAAACTGGTATATTCTATTCTAATTTTAACATTGTGGCTCCATCATCGTTTTGATGGTTTTTCCAATGTCTAGTTTAAATAGCAAAAGTACGGTAATAAATATAAGGTGATCTGAAGGATGAAATGGTGGATGATGGGAGGAACTCAAGAAGTATACGCCCGAAACCGGCACAAAAAAGCGGAACCACGTGGTTACCTAACCCGCGCGCAGAACAAAATATGTGCACCTATGTTCTCTTTAGCCACGCGACTCCTAGGTGTCATTAATCAAATGTGACTATAATAATTTACCTACTGTCATTTTTTACATAAAACTAATAATGTAATCTTCAGCTTCATTTCCATTCAGATTTTTAACTTTATGCAAATAAATAATTTTGCATGATTTTATTGAATATTATATTGTTGTACCTACATTCAGAAACAAAGCTTATTTTCGTACATATTATCTAAACATCACTTACAACTCTAGAATTAAACATTTTACCGCGTAACTCTCAAATACTGTATCACTTACAACTGTTTAGAAGTATTTCCTATAATAATGTAAAATAATTCATTTAAGGAAAATCTTAAAATGAAATGACTGTTATTATAAAATTTAACAAACATTAAAAGGAAAAGACTCATCACATAATTTTTTTTTTTTTAAATCTGTTCGCTTTAGTGTTCATGTTTAAAACCGAAACACCCTGTACTAAAAACCCACAAAAACATTAGAGAGAGAGAGAGTACTCAAAAATCGTACTTAATCAATCATCGTCTTTAAACATCCTATATTCTGACACACACACATCAACATTATACACACAAATGCACACACGCACGCCGTGCCCAGCAGTGCGTAAATATATTTTGTACGGACAAAACTGTTATTTTAAAATAATAATTGATGTGAATCTCTTTGTACGGCAGCAATTGTCAATGGACTGTTTTTTTTTCTTTTGTGGCAAGCCGCGCTATTATCTTTTACCTATGCGCAGAGAAGTAAATATAGGGGACAAAAATTTAATTTTTCCGCTTTGTAAATACGTTGAAGGTATTGTGGAAATTTTGTCCTGAAATTTTATGGGAATTGAGTTACATTGTTTTGGCTCATAAAGACAAATGTTTGTTTAGAGGTTTTGCTTGGTTTTTTTTTCTTATACAGGGTAAA
This sequence comes from Agonopterix heracliana, assembly GCA_963693445.1. Taxonomy (NCBI): domain Eukaryota; kingdom Metazoa; phylum Arthropoda; class Insecta; order Lepidoptera; family Depressariidae; genus Agonopterix; species Agonopterix heracliana. The sequence goes on from OY856334.1 coordinate 5,146,095, forward strand.
TGTCTAATCATTGCTGATACTTGACCATTTACTCATCAAACTGAACAACTTTCAACATGGAGCCAACTATGAAATCGCGAAACCAAAATCAGCTGTGTTAAAGAAAACTGCGGTACCGTATTCTACTCAAGTCTCAAGCTGTTATTTTTCGCGATTTCGACGTTGGCGCTTTAGTGAACGTTGTTCAGTTCAATGGGTAGAATCTTCGATCAAAATAAAATGAATGGATAGGCCTAAAGCGCGGTAAGTTGAAGCAAACTACTGGTGCACTTGGTACATACAAACTAGCGCCATTATCTGTCAAATCTAGGGCACTTTCATACAAGTGACAAGTAAAAATTTCATTTGTTTTGCCTCATTTTTCTGGTTTGAAATGTTCGCTTAAGGCCTATCCATTCATTTTATTTTGATCGAAGGGTAGAATACATGGTGAAGTTATACGCACTGATATAGAATTTACCCTGTATAGTATTTGGGATATTTAATATCAAAGAAAAGATCTAGTATTGAGAACAAGATCTAGTAGGTATTTAAGACAACATGAACTAATTAAGTAACTAGACCCACTAGACCACAATGCGTAGGTGGTGAACGCTATTATCTAATAGCTAAGATGTTTTTATATGTAGATGCGTTGTCTGCGCACCAAAATGGCAACAAAAAAGCAAGGTAATTGCCCGGCTTCCACATAGTCAGGCGCCGTCTAGTGTTCGGGCTACACGACACTATCTCGGGCCATTTTAAAGTGCAGTGATGTTAGTGTATGACGCGTCTATTTGTAAAACGTCATTGTCTAATAGCATGTAATTTCGCCCAACAGTCGGTCTATTGATCGAATGAATCGGTGATCTGAGGATCTGCTGGAAGAAATCTCTTCAGATATGACCTCGCCGTTTTTACTTTATCTACTTCTTCTTATCGTGTGGGCAAGCCCTGGTGTCAGAGTTTATTCAAACCGCCTTACGGCCTCTGACGTGGTTTTTAATGTAATGACTACTACCACCAGAGATAGTATCCGGGATCAACGGCTTAACGTGCCATCCGAAGCACGGAATCATATTTTTTTTTCAGACAATCAGGTGATTCAGCCTGAAACGTCCTAACCAACTGGGGAAAAACGTACAAAGTGATATAACACTAGGTGTCCCCCATGGGAATCGAACCCACTACCTCCGTGTCAAGAGCCCAATGCTCTTAACCATTAGAACACGGAGGCAGTTTATCTACTATGCTGTATTCATCTGTATTTTCGTGTGTACAATAAAGTGTTAATTAATGCTTAAATGTATGTATTTTGTAATTTGAACAAAACTTCTAACACCTAACTCGAAAGAATACGGTCTAAAGAAAACATAGGTATATCAAAAATCTGAAAAAATTTACCAAGTACTAAACGAATTTACGCCTCGAAATGTACAAGCCAATCTTTTTTTGGTTAATTTTATTACAACGATTACCTACCTTCAAGCAGATGCGGCATTCCAGAAAAGCTTTGTCAGAAAACGAAACGCGAGCGTAAAAAAAAAACAAAACGTATTAAATATACATTGTATTTTTATAACTCTTTAACCTTTTATCATTGAATTACAGTTTGAAAGTCTTTTTGATAACGCTTATGTCTTCGTCTTAAGGATGGCGATGGGTTGTTTTGGGTGCCTTCGTGAATGGGACGTAGTATTCTTAATTCAAATTTATATTTGTCCCTCAATTGGTCATTGATGCTAATTGCTTGGCCGAATGGAACGAATTACGAATTTATATTGTTTTTTTTAACTAAGCGATTTATTTATAGTGCCAGTGTTTTTGTTCAGAATACGAATGGTTAAAGTTTTACGTGTATTTTTTATTTTATATTGCGCTTACATACAAATTAAAGTTGAGATAACGTAAAGTTATTAATATTTTTTTTGTGTAGGTACACAATTTATTTTTTATTTTTAATGATATGTAAAAATCCGCTTCACTATTATTTCCAATACATTTACTACATTCGTTCATTTATTCATTCAATCTTCTTTCCAGCCTGCCAAAACGTCTTAACTCCAAAACAAAACATTTCTAATCCTGTCAATATTGACACATTAACTTTTTTTGAAGATTAAAAAATTAAAACCAACCAGTATTTCCTCTACAGAACACGGGTAGCCCCTATTATTGAGGGAGAGTCATTAAAATCCCATAAATAAAGTGTGGACTTCGATCGACATCTGTTACGAGCATCGACAGGCGGCCCTTGTAAAAATAAATACGCGATACACCGTATAAGTTGAGAAGTTATAGACCTGTCGTGTATTAAATGTGGGAAATAAACGCGATTTTTCTTTACTGTATTCAAAATGAAATCTGACTATGTAGGTGGATCGAATAACATTATTATCAAAACAAACTGTAATTCATTGAAATTAATGCTAATTACTAATTTTGCATAATATTGTCACCTACTATGAATGAAGCATCAATAGTAAGGTGTTCAATTCATTATAATTTGATTGGTTTACAGAAATCTGAATCTAGACTGGACGAAGAAGGCCGAGGACAGAGGTTTGTGGCGCGCCGTGGGAGAGGCCTATGTTCAGCTGTGGACGATGATAGGCTGATGAATCATCATCAGATGATGATGACAGAAATCTAATTAATTTGGAAAAATCTTACTTCTTACAATACTGATTGAACAGTAAATTTGATTAGGATTGATATTAAAATACGCGTTCTATTCATTCAGCAGGCATTCATACAGTATATTTCATTCATTCATGTATGAACGGAGTTAAAAAAGAGTCATCAATCAAAAACTCTGCATCATTTATTGAAATGTAAGTATTTATTTCAATATTCACAATTGTGTTACTTTAACAACATTTTTATTTCTTAAAAATAACATTTACATCGAGCAACTATTTCACAAATGACACTTAAGCAGACTATAGTGCAATAAAATTATAATTCTAATACATTCTTAAGCCCTTTTATGATGTTAATTGGAATTATTATTAGTACGCAAGGTGTGAAACACCAGTTACAAGTGAGGCAGAAGAAAACACATCTATTTGCTTGTCGAAAAAAAAACTTAATTTAAAAATGTAAAAATAGGTGTTGGCGCCTTTTAGCTGGTGGCCTTATTAGTTTTTAAGAAAGCAATGTACATAGTTATCTTTGTCTAATTTACCTTTTTATTTGTATGAGTGAATAGGAATGAGTGGGGTCAACCTTTGACCCGGGTTTCCTTCAGACTGGGCCAAGGATGTAATTAGTTGAAGCAAAAATAGACAAATCTCTATTCTTTATCTAGGCAGGGGTTGTCAACCTTTTTTTAAATAATGACGAATATTAATAATGAACTTAATTGAATGCAAATAACTGAATTGTTATAACTTGACAGATAATAAGTCAGTATGGGCGAGTTGAAGGAGTTTAAAAATATATAATTAGCTTTTTGAATTTAATAATTGTCTAAAATGTATAAATTTAGAGATAAATAACCCAAACTTTTGTACCTAAGTATCTTGATGTTTGTGAAGTTATGACTGTAATATTAATTTATAGATGATCAACATCATTATCAGCCTATAAACGTCCCACTGCAGGGCACAGGCCTTCCTTTAAAGAGGTATATAAGCGTAGTCCACCACGTGGTGTGGATTGGTAGACTTCACATACGCACAGGCGTAATTTATAGGTAGGAAGTATTTTTTTAATTGTAAAGATAGGTACATCGCAATGAAACTATGAAAAAAAAATCAGAGTTTCCCGAACCAAACTTAACAACCTCTGAGCAATTTCCAATCTAAGGCCAAGTTCACCATAACTACGGATGCACCTAAGGCCGATGCCACACTTAAGATAAAGTTACCATTAGTGTGTGTGTCGCCCGTGACGCCGCCATTTTGTTTTTTCTGTGACTTAACTACATACAGTTGTAATAGTGGGAAAAATGTGGCGAAATACATAGGAAAATTGAGTCGTTTTTTTAATTAGGAAACGATTTTCGTTGCGTAATCGTTTTGTTTTCGACAAAAAGTATTGAAAAATAGGTTTCTATACTTTCTATGATTCACTTTTGTTTCCCACCAAAAAAAAATTGTATTGCCAAATAGTCTCAAAGATAAGTACAATTTTAACCGAATTAATTGTCAATCAAATAAATGGAAAATATGTTAATCTTACCAATAAAACGATTATTTTGCTGATATGTTGGTCTTACCTGAAAAAAACAAAAAGCGAATTAGAAAAATAAGTATAAGGATGACACAAAAGGGATACTCAAATTTACTAAAACAGTCATAAATTCCGAACCAATAAAAAAGCAATTTAAAAACGTTCAAATTTGAAAAGTCTACTCGAAATAGTACTGCCATTTCAACCAAATACTCAAGAACTATTACGGTCACAAAATGTACGTTATTTGTTCTATTTTTATGGGGGAGGATGGGTCTTTTCAATTTGGTCGGTTTGGGCACTAAGCGTGACGTCATTGCAACGCTCGATGCACAAATGTTATAACTTTACTATCTAAGAGTTTTATTGTTTATTAATATGGCTTCAACTTTGCGGATAGCTGTAAAAATATATCATCACATAACCTTCTTAAATAGGATAAAATATTTTAAGGGGATGCTCAGATCATCAAACTGTACACTGAGCCAACACCGAAATCGCGAAGAAAAAGTCATATGCTACATACATTTCGCTCATGTAGGTTTGTAGTTTGTATGAAATAACTATTTTTTTCGCGATTTCGATCTTAGTTAGTCTCCGAGAGAATGTTGGTGAGTTTAATGGTCTGATTATCACCTGAAAATATTGTGCACTCAGAATGGCCTTATAATATAAAGGACCAAGTTTATTGGGCGAAAGAGTTTCATAATGCAGTGTTTTTGTGAGCGAAATTCTAGCCACCTAACATCATTCAATCTTTGACCCTTTAATATGCTAAAACTGAGGTACAACTGTCTGCAATACCTGCTGTATAGTTTAGTTATAGCAGTTATAGTAATGTTTCTGACCACCCTGAGATTACGGTCGTTACTTTATGTGTGTATGTTTGTTACTCCTGGATTTTTTAAGGGAAGACTCAATCTATGATTCTGATTAACTGATTAACGTTTATTACGGGACTACGACTTATTTGCAGAAACGATCATTAAAGTTAATCCTCGAATAAATCTCTTGCTAGATTTTACTACGTCAACAAGACAAAAAGTGACAGCAAGAAATTTTATAGAGGATTAACTTTAAAGAGTGTTTCTGCAACAGAGCGTATGTCTGAAATCGTGAAAAAACTGTGGTAAAAACGTCCGCTGTTACATAGAAAAGTTCAATAACTACGAGACAAAAATATCTTAGGTATTTAATTTGAAATAATTATGATCGAATGAAAATGCCAAATGTTTTAAAACTTAAGTAATTTCAAACCAGAGACATACGAAAGTCTAGAACTGAACCGCTGACGCATCAGCACGCGAGCTTTCGAAAAAAAAAAACATTTTGACGTTTCCGGTTCCTAAAAACTGACATTAAAACAACATTTCAAAAAGTTTATGCATTTGACTAAGAGTCTATTTTTAATTGGTTAAGAATGAAATTCGTTTCTTTGTTCATAAAAGAGATCTTTGTACGTCATCGTAAGGTGCCGTATTTTGATTTGGGTTCTGTTATTATTTTACCTACAAGTTTAACAAGTTGTAACAGATGGTTAAAAAAACCGGTAACTAACATTTTATTTTCTCAGTTTTGGGAAGTAAATACTTGTATTAAATTACTAGCTTCACCGACAAAAGTGTAGTGATGATGATTGCATATTATTTTCTGCGGTGTCGTACGAGGCGACTAAGGGATAACAATTCTTTTAAGTATTTTTCCGAGTGAAAGGCAGGCCAGTTTTTACCGCTTCACACGTGTCATGGCGACCTTAGCACTCCTTTTTACGTTTCGTTCTGTACTTTCGTTCGTTTCATTGTATTTTTAAATTCTGAAAAAAATATTAAGTTTGTACAGAACGAAACGAACTATTGTGTGATTATCGACTGTAAAGGGGTTCTGAAAATAGTAAATTCCTTATTTACACATTTTGCAATAGACTTGTTTATTAAAAATCAAAGAGGCAAATAAAAAACTCTTAAGAATAAGGACATTGCCTGAGCAAGAAAAAGATATTGTGCACTAGAAAATACCTTCAAACTCCTTTATTATTCTTAAAAAAACAAAAGCTCATGACCCCAAAATATTCAAATTTCGAATTATGAATGGTCAGCCGTTTCGGGTGAGCTCTTTTCATCATATTTTTTTTTTACTGACAAGTTTTTTTTTTTCAAATAGAGTGAATGATTGATAGAAAAGTTGATGTCTTTTTTGTTCGTTGCGTCATTAGTAGTTAATTACTTGTGAACTCGATCATTTGTAACCTTGTACGTTTTGTTTGTTAGTCCAGAGTTACGAAGTTTGGCCTATTTTGGAGAAGGCATTTTAGGACACAAAAATAAAGTAGGTACCTACTTGTTTGCCAATTTTAATATTGAATTTAAATATAGGGTCCTTCGTAAATGCTGACACTTTTTAAGGGGATGATCAGACCGTCAAGCTGAGCAACTTTATCTATGGCAATAACATCGAAATCGCGAATAAAAAGAAAATTTGATTTTTTTTTCGCCAGTCAAATGTCTGGGACCAATGAAGTTTTACAAATAGACGCGTCATACGCTAACATCACTGCACTTTAAAATGGCGCGATATAGTGTGTTAGAGGGTCGGTAAAAGGATATTTCGGAACTTTCTGTTCAGGTCATCTCTTTTATAGTGTTATCTGGTATCAATGGCTTCAGTATGATCTCCTGATTAGTCATCCTCAGTGTCATCTCATATATTTGTAATCAGGAGGTCCTACTGAATGCATCGATACCAGATAACACTATAAAAGAGATGACTTGTGCCAGAATCTTATTTAAGCTACTTTTTGTCGGTTCGCCGATCTACTATGTAGGTGTAGCCCGCGTAAACTAGACGGTGCGTGACTATGTGAAAGCCGGGCAATTACCTTGCTTTTTTGATGCCATTTTGGAGCGCGAGCAACGCATCTACATTAAAAACATGGGACGAATATATTGGGACTGCTGATTTTTGTTTCGATATTTCGATGTTGGTCCAATAGAGAAAGTTGTTCAGTTTGATGGTCTGATCATCCTCTTAAAAAACTGTCAGCTCATTTAGTTGAACCCTGTATATTACAATAATTTTAGTATCGATGTCATGTTTAGAAAAACACGAGGTTAAGATGTTGTGTAGAGATAGACGTGGTGCTCTCAAATCTTTGATGATCACCATCGATATCAGCATAACATTTTCAAATGAGTTCTTAATAATTATCCGATGTAAAGATTTTTACTATAGAAAGTTGACTCGTGCAATCAATCTCATCCAAACGCACGCTATCATGAACACTTTAAATATTATTTCTATTTGCATGAATTCAAAAGAAATTTAATATTTTATTTAGATTAAATCCCTACACTAATGTTATGTACATAACTGGCTTCTTAAGTGCAGACAGTGGTCGGCAATGACAATCACGCAGCAACGAAATTAGCCAATAGCAGCAAGGGATTTTAGGTGCGCGAACGTGGCACATCTTGATTGGTCAACATCATTTCGCGCTATTAATTTGTCAACTGCGCAGTACATCGGTAAGACTTATAAATATGGTATTACTATTGGTATTGTAATGACATTTTAAGGACATTTTCTATTCTCGTTTTACACAGGCTAACACGTTTCCTTAGCATGTTTTCCTTCACCCATCGATATTTTATTAATCTAATAAATCAAGGATGTAAAAAACATCCTCAAGGTAAACTACTACTGGTTGAATTATTCAAGAAGTCGTGAGAAAAATAAGGAACAAAGGGCTGAAAACTCGCAGTCTTAATGAACATGTTTGTATTCGGTGAGATGTGCCATGATAATTAAGGTATCATCGTAGTAATGCAAAATAAGGCAACATAGTTCATAGTTGTTTATTTGCATTCATAATTATATGTAAAATGCATGCATTATAATGTAAAAAACTATATTGCATAATATACAATACAGCTAACTATAAAATACGAACACATCACACCTTATAATAAACTTTGATGTTTTCCAAAAGTCAGAACGATCATGCTTTTAGTTATGGAAAAAAAGATCGTGGCTTTCTGTTGTTGCGCATAGATAGCGCTACATTTGTGTTAAAAGTATTTAAAAAAACGTTTTTTTCTCATTGGTGGTACTACAAAAGCAAATAAAATATAGGTACCTACTCTAGTGACAAAAGTGCCGCCATAATAAAAGGAAATTGATTAAAAAGTGTACCTACAATAACAAAGCGGATTAAAAACAATTAGTGAAAAAAATATAAGTATTTTTAAGAAAATAATACCAATTGAGAATAAACAGTAGCAAGCAGTAACACCCAATTACGTCAATTAATATAACAAAGTAAATGATAACATAATTGCCGTATCCATCAACAACTAACCAAATTATAACATCAATGTTGCCACACTCAATCTCGCAGGTGTTTAGTATAGTATGATTTATGGCAACACCGTAACAAATCGATCTATTTAATTGGTACTATTTGATTCCAATAAAAATCTTGTGCAATTATTGCACTCTATTAGAATGGATGTAGGAGTATGTAGGTCAAAATTCGGATTAATTTGAAATAAGAAAGTTATGCAGGGTCCAACTTAATCTGAAACTTTTTAAGGGGATGATCAGACCATCAAACTGAACAACTTTTGCATAAGACAAACTTTGCAATTGCGAAAAAATTTACTTTTCCGTATTTCATAGTTCATACATTTGGGTCGAGTATAGGCATTGCCATTTTCTATGGAAGGTGCGAGCCCATTTGTACACAGGGTGTAAACTTAAACGCGTTACAAATAGTATGGAATAGCAGACTTTTTTTAAATTTGTATGACATTGAAATGTCCTACTATCGTTTTACACCCATGAGGATGAGATAAAAAAAAGTGAGATAAAATTAGTAAGGGACACTCCCCCTTCTGTATTTATAGTACAATACTCTTTCTTATACTGAGGTATAGCCAAGTCAAATTGTTGGAAAAAGGAGGTCAGAGATAGAGCGAAATGGAAGATCTTCAGAGGGAGTCGAAAGATGATGATGATGATGTATAAAGTCCCGTTGTCATACCAACAAAAAATATAGTATACCTAGTACAAACAAACGTAGAAGTGATAGAAACCGTCTTGAGCAAGCCATCCGGTCGACCAATAGAGCCAATATACCAACCGACGTATCTTGACCTCCACATTTAAACCACAAACCCCCTGTTAGACCCGTTTAGTGGTACACGTAGAGGAGGGGAGAGGTCAAGTTACAATGGTTGTTGGTTAAAGTCACTTGAGCGCATTACGGGTTTAATCGGGACTTCCTACTTATGTAGCGGCGGTTGAGATTTGTTCCAATTTCAAATTTGAATGTTTGATTTTTTTGGTACCTATACCTCGCGGGAGTTTGAAAAGATTTTCTTTTAAAAATGTTTACCGTTAACAAGCATTTTTTTACAATAACAATGGACTTATTTAAAATTTTAAAATAATTATGTTTATAAGTATTTTCCGGGAGTAAAAAAAATATCATTTATTTTGGCAACTCCATCGATGTTGAAATCTATGAGTAGCGGTTGTTCCAATTTTAAAATTAGAATTAGTCTTCTCTGCAGCATTTCCAAATTAATAAACAATCTTCTTTTACTTCGACTTGAATTTTTGATAGGGTAAATGATGCAATTATGGTCACTTAAAAGTACTTATCCCGTTTTTCCACAGTAGCAAGAGAAATGTACGATTTTAATATGTACCGTTATCATATCGAAGGCTACTTTTATACTTTCTAGTTCTATTTAATAAAATGGGATGATACACAAGAAAGGTTGTACTCAAGTCGCAGTTATAGTAAATCGAGTTACGATCAAGCAAATGAATCATCATTAGCCTATAAGGGCCCTTCCACACTGGCGTTTTGATCGGTGATTTCATTCAGATTGCACGCCGCGGTCTCGCCCTGGCCGAGAAATCGCCGATCGAAATGCCAGTGTGGAATAGTTCTTATAGTCGCACTTCTCATGAATAAGGATGGGCGGCAGGCCACACTTTACTATGCGGGCCCAGCAAATTGGTCCAGCCGAGTGAGCCAAAATTATTTGTCAACTTGTTATTTTCATGCCCTTATCTCTGGAGTTGACTTACAATGCTTTTCCTAAATGGTAAACAGCCGTTTACAATGGATCCCTGCTATTGCAATCGGATATTTATTTTTTCCTACACTACATAATAAACAATTCATTACAGTTACAGATATCCCCAGGGTTCGGTAGATTTCATTGTTTAGTTGATCCTGATTTACACGAGTTATATTGGTGCGAATGTGTGGTGTGGTGGGCCTTTGTCTGAATAAAAAAAACTCTTTATAACGTCAATAATAGAATCAATAAAAAAAAGTACCATTACACAATTTCCCATTAAGACCAACACCTTAAAAACTGAAAACTGTCAGTTGGCGGCAAAAAAGGTTTACTGTTTTCTAACTGTCACTACAATTTTAAATCCCGCACACAGAGTTGATTAAAAAGCAATAATGTCATTAAAGTGTATGTGTAAAAACGACATTATGTCGTAAGTTACGAGGTAGCCATAAGTGTCTAGGCTACCCTACTGTTGAATCAATTTAATGTGTCCCGTGATATAACTTTTGTGACAACGAGTTATGGTTTAAATTGGCTTGATTTGATAGTCTTTGTTCATTGTAATAGTAGAGATGGTATCGAGAAATTATTATCGAATGAAATGATCAGTTTTTTTAGTTGTAACTGTTGAAACAGTTTATTATTGTGGTAGCGAAACCGGTAGAAATGAAATAAAAAAGTATGAAAAGTTTTAAGTTAAAAAACTTTTTTAAATGGTTTAGTCCATAGTTTGAATTTTCAAACCTGTCAAGAATGCTAGAAAATTTAGTTTGAAATGTAATGAGGAGACCTGTATGCATCAATTTCGAGGCATGTATTGTACCCACTGTCCATTATAAGTGGCGATGGGCTCACTCCCCGTCACACTGGACAGAGTTTCGGTACTAGTGAAACGTGGATGTTCTGATGTTTCAGAAGATCTCTGACTACGCCCTCGAGGATTATAGTCGTGAGCATATGCTTATTTATGCTCAACTGGAATAAAAATACCTCCATCTATGGGCTATATTCACTAGTTACAATAATGTAGCAAAAATATTACAATATCGCTTTATTTTAACGCGAAATAGAATAAACTTTTATGACAAAACAGAGAATAATGTCACAAAATTGATTAATAAAAAATATGACAGTGTATCATTAAAAAACGTAATAAAAATAAAATGGCGGCGCAAAAATGCGTAGAGAAAAAAATATGTTAACATAATTAAGCACCATTATAAAAAGAGCTGCGTCGTTAGCTAAAAAAGGAAGTATAATAGGAACTGTTAATATTAATGAGATGTCACAGTATACTGGTCCTTTATATGCACGCTGTCTTGCTTTATTACGATAGGTATTACTTACGTAAGCAAAGTGTCCATTGGATTTAATTTAATTACATTTTTATTGCTGTCATCAATGCCATTTTATTTGAATAATGGTTTCGGTATTAATATCTACTTTTGTGACATTGTCTGACTAAGTACTAAAGCTACATAACGACCAGGAAAATAATTCCGCTCAGCAATCTTCGTTTGCGCAGAGCAGACCCGAGTCCCCGTCAAAACCCGAAGTTATTTAGTAATCAAAGGTGCAAAGTCGAATATCAGCAAAAAGGTCCCGAAAACAATTACCTAATCGCGGCAAAGGATTTCAGGCTTGCGAAGGTGGCACATCCTGATTGATTAATAAAATTTCACGCACTATTAAAAATTGGCAACTGTACATCGGTGAGACTTATAAACTTGGTACTAAGTATTAAGAGATTTGATTTTGGAAACCAAACAACAGCGACATAAACATAAATAATACGGTATTGCACTCGAAATCATAAACGCGTTACATATTTTAGAGGGCGTTTCAGACCATCAAACTCAACAACTTTCACTATGGAGCCAACACCGAAAAATAGAATAAACAAAGCCCTAGAGTAAAAGTTGTTCAATTTGATGGTCTGAAATGATGCATAACCAAAAAAGTGTAGCGCCATTCTATTACATAGGTGTATTGGTTTTTTTATGGCATTTTCACATTTTGGACCTAATCGGCTCTTTATCGTGCCGTAGGGTAAAATGGACATTAACCGTCATAGTCGATGCCACGTGCATCATCCAATGCGGGTTTCCTAGAACTAAACTAGTTGCATGTATTTTTTCTGCTAAACAGGTTTTACATACATTTTTATGCTATAGTTTTTATACGCTATATGATTCTAACGTAAATGGCGGAAAATTATATACCTATAGCGTACTTAGTATTGTTTTATGAAAAGTTTTGAGTGAGTTGAATGATAATTGTAGTTGTGAATGAAAAAAAGATTATTTACATGTTGCTGATGTATATTTTATGTTGCAAAGATTATGTGATGATAAATTGACGACCGTTTCTTCTTCTTGCTATGGTTTAAATCGTTGATAACTACAATTTCTAACTCTATGTTGATGTAGTAAGGTACACTTTTAGCGTTATGGTCTCGGATGGACATTATACAGGGTGAAATTGATATCATTAGCCTATCCTTTTAAATTAAGAGTCTACACATCAAACTGAACAACTTTTACTTTTGGAGCAAACCGATCGGAGCAAATAAAAATAGCAGCTGTTGCATACATTTGAGTCGAGTAGGCGCTGTAGTTCAGTATGGAACAGCAAACTTTTTTTTGCTCCTATCGGTTTCCTCCCAAATTAAAAGTTGTTCAGTTTGATGGGTAGACTCTTAATTTAATGATGCTAGATGCTTATGATATCAATTTCAACGCATAGTTCAGGAATAGGTTACGTACAACAGTTGGTAGAACCGATTGAATATGGTTTTAAATATACCACTCCATTTCTTCCCGTACGAGGCCCACGGTAAACTTACCAGCAGAATTTACTTTAAAAGAATAGATTTAACACTTTATAAAAGGCACGAACTATATGCACTGCAAGCTGTATCTATGGCGTATACATTTATACCTATACACACATGTATACAAAGAGTACGAATGAATGGAGCGGGCGGTTCCCGTGGCCCCGATATGGCGAGTAATATCGGAGCGAAAAGTGGATTCTATTCCGATACTGTTGAGTTAATCTGTAGTTTTTATTATTGATGTTGGTAACTTACATTTTTGGCTTAGCTGTAATAAGAACATAGGTAATGTTTCTGTACATTCAAAGTCCTATCAATTTGTCTAATCTGTTGTAAACTTATTACTGCAGACGTAAATAGATACAGACTTAAAAGGGCTATCTCTCTTTCTTAATGGTCCATCGTGGAAGCTTGTTTGGTGTTGCGGTTTTGCACGGACCTCCAATATACTACCTTTGTCAGTCACTGTGTCGCTTTTTATTGTTATGATATGATTTATGAATCTATATCTACCTATCTCTAAATGCGCTATATAAGTTTCAAATATTTAAATTTTGCAACTCTTATTGCATTTGGGGAGTAGGTAATATTTTATTTGATAGCATAAATAGAGCTGTGATCACATTTTATTACGTAAATTTTAGGTAATTTCTGTTAACGAAAAGAGTATAAAAAATGGCGCTTACGACTTTTCAAAAATGTTTTTAAAGGAGTTCATTTTTAAAATGAATAATTTCACCACGACTTACCAAAAAACGATCATTCGTATCCCTGTATATTATGAATTATCTAACTACTACACAAATTCTGAATATTATAATATTTTAAAACATTTTTCTTATCAAAAGTACGAACAAAAATTCTCGTCCGACAGGCCAGCAACAAAAATGTAAACCTTCCACCTTTAACCGTAACGTATTTGCCAACTTTTTTATCAATGTCAATTAAAAAGTCAGTGCCAACAACAGGTCGAGTCACCCTACATTCAAAATATACCACTTTCTCTCCTCGAGACATTTTTATCTGGACCTTGTCTTAAATGCTGTTTTATTTATTGTTTTTTTAATTTTATCGAGAATAATCTTATAACTACAGGGTGTAAGTGTAAACAATTGCATTACTTTAAAGGGTGATTGTACACATGATACTGAACGACTTTCCTCGAGAAAGGAAATTAGCAAAAAAAAATATTGACTTGACTGGATGCAATCAGCTAATCAAACGTTTGTATGAAAAGTCGATATATTTTTACAATTTCAGATTTGCTCCTATAGTAAAAGTTGGTCAGTTTGATAGTCTGAAAGTCAAGTCAAACAAGTCGCCGTGGCCGAAGTCGGTCCGAAGCAATACATACAGAAACTTACCGTAAACACTTTCGTGTGGTCAGAAATATTTCCATAGGGAAAAACCCTACAAGGACTACGCCGCTCTATCTAGAGTAGCCTATCTAGACTCTATCTAGAGTTGCGGATTTGGCATGATTCCAGCCACCTGACACCACTGAATACGTCGCTCTATCTCGAGTAGAGACTCTAGAAAGAGCGACGTATTCCTTGTAGGGTCTCTACCTATCTAGACTCTATCTAGAGTTGCAGATTTGGCATGATTCTAGCCACCTGACACCACTAAATACGTCGCTCTATCTCGAGTAGAGACTCTAGAAAGAGCGACGTATTCCTTGTAGGGTCTCTACCTATCTAGACTCTATCTAGAGTTGCGGATTTGGCATGATTCTAGCCACCTGACACCACTGAATACGTCGCTCTATCTCGAGTAGAGACTCTAGAAAGAGCGACGTATTCCTTGTAGGGTCTCTACCTGTCTAGACTCTATCTAGAGTTGCGGATTTGGCATGATTCTAGCCACCTGACACCACTGAATACGTCGCTCTATCTCGAGTAGAGACTCTAGATAGAGCGACGTATTCAGTGGTGTCAGGTGGCTAGAATCATGCCCAATAACACTGCAAAAGGATCCTTGTTCCTGATCTAATTTAACGTTGATTTTAATAAATGAACTTAAACAATACAAATCATCATCATCATAATTATGCTCACGACTATATTCCCCAAGGGGGTAGTCAGAGATATTCTGAAATCTCGGAACATACACATTTCACCAGTAGTACCGAAACTCTGTCCAGTGTGACGGTGATAGTGAGCCCGTCGCCACTTGTAATGGACAGTGGGTACATGCCTCGAAATTGAAGCATGCAGGTGTCCTCACGATGTTTACCTTCACCGAAAAGCTAGTGGTGTAACAAATCGTACATAAATTCCGAAAAACTCATTGGTACGAGTTGGCCTGGACGGGGATCGAACCATCTCCTCCTGCACGGCAGGCAAGGTTACTCGCCACCACGGCTTCCAACAAACACTATACAAATCTCTCTTAATTAATTAAAGTTATGCATTAAATTGTAAAAGTACCGGATCTACAATGATGACTTGCGTTATAATTTGGGGCCCTAGTTGATGTTATAATTTGAAATTAATCTCTAATTCTGTTAGCATTGAGTTAAGTTTCATTTGATTCAGTAGAAATTAAGAACTTTGTTAACATTTTTATAGTGTTCCAATTTCATACCTTTCTCAAAATCTGAAAACTGTCAGCAGCTTGGATTTTAAATGATGTTGTGGGTGAGGCCGCGGATTTGTGCACATTACCATGACCTCAAAATTAACCGATGTATTTCTTAAAAACTTGCAAACATAGAGGTTTTGTATATTTTTGTATCAAACTATATTGTTATTATCCAGTATGGCCAAAGGTCAAAATTTCAAAATTGTGGCATGCAGTCGAGTAAATGGAATTTTTTCCATAAAAAATGGAGAAAATTTAAGTAAAACCGCCGTGTCATTTTTACCGAGTGCACTTCGAAGATAATTTTTAAAAAACCTGTGTTAGTTACTATTCAATTATTAATTCCTATGGAATAAGCATATAAATCATCGAACTTTAAGTAATGCTATAAGTAAAATAAAGGCTATTTAATAAGTAAATTTACTATTTTAATATTTTTTTACAAAATCATGTTATTGCGTTACTTCTATTGCGTTACCAATATTCACCACAGTTTGTTAGTCACGTTATGTAGATTTATATTATTTTGAATGGCAATACCAAACGCAATCTGTTTCTATGAAAGTTAGCATAATAGGTGCCATAATGAATGAGATATCGTGACATACTTGTGGTGAAGTCAAATGGTCACGGTTTTTTTTATCAAGTTTTTCGACTTATTGCAAGGTAAAATTGCGATTTCAGCAAATATTTTTACTGCGCATTATTCTTGAAAGGGTGGGAAGTCTTGTAGTGCCTATCTTGTTAGAAAATATAGCATAATTGTTGAGTAACGAGTGTTTATTGTTGCGTTACTCCTACAGTTGCGTTACGTTGCGTTACTGTTGCGGGACCAGTGGCGCAATTACTGCGTTACTTCTACTGCGTTACCAAAAAAAGGGTAGTGGTACACTAGTTTCAGATTTCGGATTAAAGTTCCATGCATTAAGTGTTTTATTTTTATTTTTTTTTAATATTTTGTTCAATTTATCTACCCCTTAGAAAAAAATATCTTCAATATACCTAACTACCTGTTTAAAAAAAATTACTTCAGTTTAACAGGCTCAGGAGTGCAATTCTCTAAGCGCTGACATCGGTTGTAACATCGGCGAGCTGTCAATTCGGTATGCACTGTGTGAAACTTAATATGAAAACTTCGACGATCTGAAGGATGTTACCTTAGATAATTGCAGTTCAGTATACAACAACCCTTATAATTTTGCGCTACTATATTGCGTTACCATTGCGTTACCGTGGCGCAAATTGTTGCGCTATTTTTGCGTCACTGTCGCGCAAACTGTTGCGTCACTACTGCGTCATTTGTGCCGAAATCCGCGGCCTCTCCCTTGTTATTTTCAATTAAATTCCACCTTAGATTAAATTTAAATAGTTGAACAGCTATTTTAATTTAATCACCGCATTCCACCAGAGACTACTTTTCCAGATTCCTGATTTCACCAAAAGTTTACCAAGGAGTGGGCAATGGGCAACACCATTTACCTATTAACAACAGCATCTAAATACTGAATCCATTACACCCATAAGAGTGGCGATTATGCCAATTGCAAACTCTTTAGTTGGACTCTAGTGACTGATGATGAAGGTGATGGTGTTTTATTCGTATTAAAAGTTGACGGTGTTTTTTTAATATAGGCAGTCCAAGATATAAGGCCATAATGCCATGGCTTTAGTTTTCATTACCGATTGTATTTTGTAAAAGGGGGTATTCAGAAAATAACACTAAACAACTTTTCCTAAAGTCGAAAAACGAGAAAATGGACCTCCTACAGGAAATCGTTTTCTATGGGTATGGGATCCCAATAGAAAATCGATCGGTTAATCCGCAATTTTGTATGGAAGGTCCAAAAATGTTTTTTCAGTTTTCGACTCATGTTCCTTGAGCTTGGGGAAAGTTGTTTAATGTCATTAAAATTTTAATGGTAATTAAAAATTGTGGTGTATTACAATAGGTCGTTTTGCTTTTAGGACGTTGTGATGCGTAGGACATTTTGCTTTTAGGTCATTCCGATACGAACAAAATAAAACTAACATTTGAGAATAGAATATGCAACAACAAAAAACAATGCCACAGTAACCCTAATTAGCAGCGAAGTTAATCGAAATAGAGTAATTAATAATAAAATTTCGCTGGTAGAAGAAAAAAAAAATCCCGCCACGCTTGGCAGAATGTTGCGTCGGCTCTTGCCAGCGGTAAAAACTCGCGATTCTACTGATATGAAAAAAAAAAACCTAAGGCAACGGTGCGGTCGGTTATACAACAGAGCGCACGAAATATTTAATATTTTAAAAAGAAATAACATAATACAATGTTGATATAAAGGTCGCTTTTTTTAGTAAAACTGTTAAATTGATTTTGTAACGAGACATTGATTCCTAATTAATCAGCTCTTTTCTTCCTATGGGGCAGGCTTCATTGTAAATTATAAACCACTAGTTCTTAAATATAAAAAAAGAGATGTATTTATAAAACGAAACTAAACATCTTTTCTTAAAAAAAATTCGGTCGAGAAACGAAAAAAAAAGTGGACTTCCCGTTCCCACATAAAGTTGATAGGCTGTTTCGCAATTGGCTTGGGTATAGAAGGTCCAAAAATTTTCTCCTTTTTCGACCCATGTTCCTTAGGGAAAGTTGTTTAATTTCATTGTCTGAATACACCCTTAAAATTTTGTTAGAAATTAACTAATGGTGCATAAAAAGAGTACCATCAAATTCCTAACTGCATTACGTATTGTATTGGGAAAATTGACCTTAAATACTACTTCAACTTCAACTTTAAGTACTTATTTACTTAAACATTTATTTTTAAATATATTATAAATAAATAAAAAATATAAACTGGGAAATTATTGGGAATAAAAAAAATTATGTTCACATCTTAGATTATCAAGATAGACAGTCAAAGCTACGAAAGCGTCGAAAAAAATAGGAACCAGCACTGGTTCCAAAACCCTATACATATACACGCACACATACATAATTAGTATGGCACCTCACGCACACCAACCTAAGAAAGTTAGCCCCTTTTGTTTTATACGGAACAAGTGTGAGGCTCATTCTAGACATAAATACTTTTTCTAAGGTGATTCACATGATTTTGAGGCAATGACAAGAGAAGACAAGAGTTTAGCGAATGTTTAGGATGATTAATTTGAATAATTGTTAAAATTTGAATTTCGAACGTTTTTATTTTAAATCGTCTATCATTTTGAAAGTTGCCAGAACGAGTGAAGGGCTTTAACATTTTTTCTTAATAAGAAATTAAAAAATACTAAAAAACAAGTTTTGGAACGCGAAGAGTTGAAGATAAGGAAAGTTTTGTTTTTCTTGTCGAATGAAGAGATTTTAATAAATATGCTGACCACACCCAGCGTTGGTACTGTGATGTTGGCCGTCCATCACACCGTCTAGTAATCGATTGATTTTACCATAAACATGACGAAAAAACTAACTAAACGATTCCAAAAATCTGTGGAGGTTTAAGGCTCATTGCAGCGATTTTATCGAGCGATAATATCGCTGCGATTTTGCGATAATTGTTTCCAGTACATTTTTTATGGGGACGCGCGCGATCCTACACACTGCCGCTATATTATCGAGCGATAATATTGCTGCGATTTTGCGATAATTGTTCTCAGTACATTTTGTATGGTGACGCGCTCGATCCCACACACTGCCGCGATATTATTGCAACCTGACGCAATCTCTTTCGACTACATTCAGTGGTGGGGCGCATGCGTGACGCGAATCGCGGAATCGCTGCAGTGTGTAAGGTGTCGCGATATCGCTGTCGATAATAACGCTCGATAATATCGCTGCAATGTACGGAGGCCTTTATTAATTTTGCTTGGTTTACAGGAGTTAAGAGATGGAAATGTGGATGTGTAGGAAATAATCTAAACCCATTGCCCCACAAAATATACTACTTACCTATTAAAAACGTCTGATGCCTGTTCCATTTTAGTCAAGGAAACTTGACTTATATTAGGGTTGTTACGTAGGTATAGGTACTTGATTGTGTGAGAATTTTTTTAAATCCTATTTATAAGGATTTCTAAGTTCTGTGTACCTATTTAATATCGTATTTAAAGTTTTCTACGTGTACGAAATCGCAGACGCCACTAGTGTTAATGAATACAGGTACAATAATGCACCCTAGTTATATTTAAACGTTGGTTTAGACTTGACCATCAAACTGAATAACTTTTACTATGGAGCCAACATCGACAAAAAGGTCAAAAAAGTCAGCTTCATACAAAACTGTAGAACCTACTCGACCCAAATGATGTTAGGAACAACCGATTTTTTTATATTGTGTGTCTGTGTTTGTTTCCACAGTGAAACTGAACAATTTAGACTTTTGAACTATTAAACCAACCATTTAAGACGCTCTTATCCCGTCGAGGCCGTTTTTTGAACACGAACGAAAGTGTTTTAAACTGTGGTTTAAAGTCTGAAATTAAATTATGTCTTATTTAAGGATCGGGCGGATGGGCGACTGTTCTCAATTACACGATTAGATTAAGTTTACTCGATAGAAAAAAATCTCAAAGTTACCCCTTTTTGTTATGTTTTTTCAATACTATGATTAAACTGCTGATATTTAACTTTTTATTCTTGTACTTAACTAAATACATTAAATATTTCTAGTGAACTCAGAAGAATTTTTAGCTTAGAAACTCCCATGAGCAAAGATATTGACGAAAAACACGTTTTTTTGCGATCCTGCTTTCAATTGGAGCGGGATGGCTAATTGTAAACTTATGCTTGCAAGAAAGAGACGCTTGCACTGGGATAACCTAGCCTTAAATATTACTAGGATGTTTTGTTGCATCTTGTATATTCTGCCCTCAGAACAAGAACCTAAAGTAATAGAAACCGCACTATGACATTTGGGCGTGCATTGCTATAGACAACAGAGTCGGAAGCAAATCTTGCCTATCACACGTACTGAAGTATTACGCAAACAAAATATAAATGAGCATAGGGCATAGTCATCTAATAGTCACAGACTATACTTTTTAATTTGGTGTCATAGAGGTATCAAAGGTATCCATTCTGAACGTATTCTGAAGCTTGTACTAGGTACAATTGCTTTTTTTATCAGTCTCTTTCTGTTCCATTACTCCGCCTATTGAAGAAAACAGGACGGTAAAAAGAGTCAGTTCCGTCCCTCCTTCTATTACTTTAGGTTCTTGTTCTTAGATTCTGCCAAAGACAAGGTTATTTTTTTTAATAACTTTTTCTTTCTTTCGTGCTCTGATGCTATAAAGTGTGTTTTCTTCATGAAACTAGGTAGTTCTAACAAATTCGTGACGGTGTGAAAGTATCCATCGATGGGTGTGAATGCATCTGTAAGTACCTGTTCATGAGATGCGAAAATTAATAAATAAAAAGTTGGCCGCCCCCGACGCCCAGCTGATATTGCGGTGTTTGACTATTTATCGTTAAGATAACTGTTATTATTTGGTTTAAACGATTTATAAGAACCATTAAATTTCTTTTTCAATGCGATTTGACTAAGATCTTCTTTAACTTGCATTGCAAGAGGAATGTAGATCGTAGTGGAGTATGGTCAGCTTCCTAGTGGTGCATATCTATCGATAGTTTGATTATCGATAGGTGACCTTGAAAATTATTACTGATTTTCAAGGGTTAACTTGGCAATATCGATAGTTTCTATTTATTATACAAGGTGTTACAAAAATACAAATAAACCTTTAAGGGGGTGGTGTAGACCATCAAACTGAACAACTTTCACTATGGGACCAATATCAGAATCGCGTAAAAAAAATGTATGTTCTATACTCTACAAATCGACTAAGTAGAGCTAAAATATGTATGGGATATGAAATATTTTTTTTCGCGATTTTGATGTTGGTCCCATAGAGAAAGTTGTTCAGTTTGACGGTCTTAACAACCCCCTTAAGAGTTTCAAAAATTTATTCTTACTTATGAAACACCTTGTATAAAACGATTGACAGTTTAACTTTTTTTTTAATAATATTGCTTTAAACAAATTGACACTATAGAATCTATAGATCCTTAGCGCTAGCCTCGACACCGGTTGTTTTGTTGTTATGCTATTAGAGTTTTCACTATAAACATACCAAATTCGATGTTTGTATATAGGTGTTCCCGTTTTTATGATAGAGCAAGACCAAAAACGTTATATAAAAATCTTGTTTTTTTTATGGGGACTTTTTTATTATTTGGCATCAAATGAATTATGAATTATTTATACATAGGTATTATTATGAATTATGACACATTCTGTAATAATCTCAACTTGCAATCTCAAAGTTAAGACGGACGGACGGACGCTTAGTAATAGCACAGTATATGAGTACTACATACATACAGTACGGACACTTCCTGACCCCCCACCAATTTTCACCTCACCACCTCTGGTAGGAAGCGTGACTGAAAATGTAGGCAATAGCGCACTCAATGTCAATGTCTTCTTGTCACTTTTTGCTATTTGTATGAAATTACAGCTAAGTGTCAAAGGGTCCCGAAGGAAAAGTTTCTCTTAAAGAGAGCGAAACCACGAAACTTCAAAGATCAAAATACAAACATTAACAAGCAATTGTATTACAAATTAGTAAATAATTATAAATTCACTTGTAATAATTAACATTCATGAATATTAATTATTCATTCGTTTAGGTGTTAACATGCAAACGTTGGCAGTAAAACGGGTTTAATGACCCAATTGTATGACATTTGTATGACATTTCATTAACTAATTTTGTAGGGAAAATGTCGTCTTATTCATCAATGTCCTACCACTCATTGCTACTGGAAAATTATGAGTTGTCTTTGTCACAATAACAATAGTCAAGCAGTATGGACACTAAGACAGTATTGTCATACGATATTATAGCTCATACTGACAAGAAAGAAGAAGACACTAAAAACATGAGAATAGGTCACGAAGTAGGTACAAAATAGTTTAAAATTTTTGCCACAGATAGTAAAATAACAATAAATAAAAGCATCGAATTTGAGATCTCATCCCTAAAATCTCACAATACCCAATTTCTCATACTTATTTTTTATAATCTGGACAAAATTAAGACAAAATAAACTTTTCTAAAACTTTGGTAACATGAAAAAGTGTGACCGATGCGATGATAGGCTGTCTATTAAACGATACATAGAAGAGCGAAGCGTGCAAGCGAGAAGACAATCCTATATGGAGTAAACACAAGTACGAAAGAGACAGTAAAACAAATGTCGCAAATTGAAATTTTATAGACCTTAATGTTGAAATGCTAATGGGTAATAACAGAACCCTTAATTTAGTATAATCATGCATTACAATAATCCGGGGTAAACAGAAACTTTGCTACAACCACCAAATCTATCTTTTGCACTAGTATTTTTAGCAAGGATCGCTTTTAGCACAAGGTTTCATGGTAGAATGACGTGCCAAGTACCTACGTAATCGACTTTCCTTTATTATCATTAAGTATCACCTAATGTGTGTCAACATAATAAAGACAAAAAGAAACAGCAAATTAAAAAATTTCCTCAAAAATTTCACATAAACCAAGTACCTGTAGCACAACAAAAGAAAAGAAATAACTTGAAATACTTGGAAATCAAGAAAACGCCGCCATTTTAAAAGAAAACACATTGTCACTGTGTCGAGCACAGATAAAAAAACACTTTCAGAGATTTAAAAACAAAACACTGTTCGTTTTCCAAAAAACGTCTCTTCATCTAACTCCTAACCACTACAAATTAAGGTTGAAAATAGCTTGATCTACACTACTTTGTAAATTGAACTAGCAAATGGTAATTGGAAAACGGAATATCAGTAAACGTAGTTTACCTTGAAGCTGAATCGACTGTATATCTATACTGCTCTAGCTTGAGCTAAAGTGTACTATAGCTGTCTCTGTTTGACAGTTACGCAAAATTACAAGGCTTTTTAAGAATGCTGGAACGAGTGGATTGATGGTAACCGTTTTCTAATAAAACCATTTTATGGTCTGGGTTTTGATTTATTTTTTACAAAATTCGAGTTTTTTTTGAAGATGCCATCCCTGCAGTGGGATTCCTACTTGATAAAATTATTAATTTATCAATTTGGTCACAGTATAGAAATTAGTTATTACGTACAGTATGGGTACTCAGTGTGAGGAACACTTTTAACCCTCAAAAGTTATCCTGTATATTTTTCGATAAATTAAAAAAACGTTTCTGGTTTTGATTTCTGAAAGTTGTTCAGTTTGATGGTCTGAGACCACCTTTTCAGTCTGTGGAGGGCTCTCCCTTACACCCTTTATAATTGTACTATGATTCTCAACTAAAAATTCCTCGATATTAATTTAGTAAAAAATGATTAAGAAAAGATACTTAAATATTTTAGAAAACATTAAAAAAAAAACATGTTAAGTTGAATAATGAATAAGTTTTTGATAAGTACTCTACATCTCTACTATAATATCATACTCTACAAAATAAAAAAAATAAAACTTAATTTATTTTTATTTTCTTCAACAGCGCATTGTAGGAAAATCCAACACAGCCAACACGTCATTCGACAGGTGACAATATTAAAACATTTATTTATAATGTCATAATTTATACGAGGTATGTGCCGAGAAAACTTATGTACGTTATATAAAAGGAGCATTTTAATTGCAGGAAATACGCACACATTCATCTTTGTGTGTCTATACTAACCCACACATATACAGCTGATAAGTCAGCGTGGTAAAGTAGGGATAGAAAAAAAAAATCAGGTGGTTAGGAAAACTGTTGACCACCTGAAAAGTGAAAGTGACCACCTAAGGATACTTTATTAGAGTCGTTGTCAAGCCGGTACGATACGCGATTAGGCTTGGATTAATTTGGGCTCGACTTGAAGGTAACTTTCTTTAGAATAAAAAAGAATCATCCAAATCGGTCAATAAATTCCGAAGTTATCAATGATAAATAAATATTTAAAATACCAGCCAAGTGCGAATCGGATTCGCCGAGGGTTCCGTACCACGATATTTGCCACACAAAAAAATGCTCTCCGAAATCCTTAGCACGAGCCCGACACACAATTGGCAGTTTGCTCTATAATTAATCTCACTAAGTTTGACGCTTATAATATGTAATGCCGCCGTATTTATGATAGAGAAAAAAAAGCTTAAAAATACGTTTCTTGCATGGGGACCCTTACTTTTTTTCCTAGCAAATCCAAAATAATATCGCATATTCTCTGAAAATGTCAACTTGCTACCTAGAACAGTTCAAAAGATATAGCCTTTTAGACCTAAGACGGACGGACAACGTAGACCTAGTTAGTACTAGCAATAGGGTCTCGTTGACACTACTTGAGTCCGGAACCCTAAAAAGGTACCGTCATTTGACACAATTAAGTGAAAATCAGTAACAGTTCTGCTATCGGTCCAGTTTCCCCATAATGAAATGCATCTAGAGTTTAGTTGCGAGATGAAGCGTGAGTCATACTTGATAAAACCATTAAACATAGTTATTTATTAGTACCTATACTGCGGCTACTGCATCTACTTATTTACTGGCATTTACCTGGATTATCATTTATATCTTGTTATAAAACATGCTTTATTTATGTCAACTTTAGGTAGGTGTGTTTAAGGTGTAAGAAAATTAGCTGAAACTATTTTAAGGGGATGATCAGACCATCAAACTGAACAACTTCCTCTTTGGGATATCGAAATCGCGAAAAAAAAATCAGCTGTCCCATAAAAAACTGCAAAGACATAAATCCACTCAAATGTACAGCAGATAGCAGATTTTTTTTTCGCGATTTCAATGTTGGCCCCTTAGAGAAAATTGTTCAATTTGATGGTCTGATCATCTCCTTTAAAAAGTGTCAGCATAGAAGCATGCATATGCTCATGACTATATTCCCCGAGGGGTAGTCAGAGATATTCTGAAACCTCAGAATATCCACGTTTCACCAGTAGTACCGTAAGTCTGTCCAGTGTGACGGGGGGTGAGCCCGTCGCCACTTATAATGGACAGAGGTTACATACAATACATGCCTCGAAATTGAAGCATGCAGGTTTCCTCACGATGTTTTCCTTCACCGAAAAGCCAGTGGTGTTACAAATCGTACATAAATTCCGAAAAACTCATTGGTACGAGTCGGCCTGGACGGAGATCGAACCATCGCCTCCTGCACGGCAGGCAAGGTTACTCGCCACTGGACCACCACGGCATAGAAGCAAGCATTGTATACAGCTTGGTCCACATTCTAACACATTTAGATGACTGACACAATGTGTTCATGGGTCGCTACCCTTTCACCCACAAAAGCACAGCAAAACAAACCTTATTCAATGACCATAAATACCATAACAATACAACATAGTTACCTTTACAATATTTATCATTAACAGTACACTTGCAAGACGCTCAATGTTTTGAGTCATAAGTACCGATGCGTAAAGTTTTTTGTGTCTGCCGCCGACATTTCCGGCTGTCGAGTCGTGATGATACGACATACGAATATGCAGATTTGCTGTTACAAGTTCAAAGTGTTAATTGTGTGAAAATACAGGGTGTTCATGACAATATCTAAAAAAATCCGTGGTGTTCCAGTGGCGAGTAACCTTGCCTGCCGTGCAAGAAGCGATGGTTCAATCCCCGCCCAGAAGTAAGATTTTTGAACATCATACGATCAACTCGGCAGTAGAAAGATGCATAATCTCCATAGTAATTTTGTCATTTTCTACTTTTCGATTCTTCAGGCCGACTCGTCATCATCATCATCAGCCTATCATAGTCATAGTCATAGACATAGTCATAGTCATAGTATTTTATTGCTTATCATCGTCCACTGCTGAACATAGGCCTCTCCCAAGGCGCGCCACAAAACTCTGTCCTTGGCCTTCCTCATACAGTCGCTCCCCGCTACTTTTTTAAGGTCGTCTGTCCAGCGGGCAGCAGGGCCACACTACGCCTACCAGTTCGCGGTCTCCACTCTTGAACTCTGATACCCCATCGGTTGTCAGTTCTTCGGCAGATTCTGAGCTATGTCAGCCACTTTAGTTCTGTGACGAATCACTTCATTTCTGATGTGAGCCCTCAGAGAAACACCTAGCATAGCTCTCTCCATGGCCGACTCGTACCAATGAGTATTTAAGAATTTATGTACGATTTGTAGCACCACTGGCTTTTCGGTGAAGGAAAACATCGTGAGGAAACCTGCATGCTTCAATTTCGAGGCATGTATTGTACCCATTGTCCATTACGACGGGCTCACTCCTCGTCACACACTGTCCATTGTAAGTGGCGACGGGCTCACTCCCCGTCACACTAGATAGAGTTTCGATACTAGTGAAACGTGGATCTTCTGAGTTTTAAGAATATTTCTGACTACTCCCTCGGGGAATATAGTCGTGAGCATATACTTCTGATTAAGCTTAAAATAGGTAGGTAAGTATAGTATACGCTATTTTTAGCACACGCACTATCATTATGGTACAGTAGTATTCCAGTATGGTACTACATACAGACAGAATCCAAATTAATAATATGCTGACGGTTGTTTAATAGGATGATCAGATCATCAAACAGAACAATTTTTTCTATTGTAGGTACCATAATCGAATTCGCGAAAAAAAAACGGAATAGCAGATTATTTCGTGATTTCGTTGTTAGTCAGATAGAATAAGTTGTTCAGTTTGACAGTCTGATCATCACAGTATTGAGAAGGACCCTATATGTGGCACGCTTGTTTCATACAATGTTACGAACATTTACAACCTTATTATGTAGTTTCTGTACCAGTTCTTATTTAATATTTTAATTAAATCTTTATCAAACTATGAAGCAATAAATAACTAGTTTAATGAATTAAACTGCACTTTCAATTCTTGACAGGCACTTATCAGTTTTGTGCGAAACTGCTATTTCTTTTTGATCTATGTTAAAATAATTTTAAACCTTAACTTTCAAACTAAGTTTAAACTCTATAATAAAGAATTAAAGTTTAATTTTAATCGTGTTGTAAAAACCACAACATTGAGTCGTCGGGCATCAAAGTGGGTTTCCAATAAAAATGTAAATAATTTTTGCATGTAATTTTTTACCGCCGTCTTGTCTTGTAATATGAAAATTTTTAATTTATTACTCTTATGCTTTTTTACAGAGTTAATCAACTTTGGTTCATGATAGCCTTAATGGTGTAGACTTGATCCTATACATGCGAGCGTAATTCTATTTTTTTATTTGTCAAACCTAAACAAGTAAAAATTTTGATATACAGGGATCTTAGTATGCTGACACTTTTTCAAGGGGATGATCAGACCGTCTAACTGAACAACTTTTTCTAACTAACATCGAAATCGCGAAAAAAAACTGCTTTTCATACTAAACTGCAAACCAACTTGAGCCAAATGTATGGGACAGCTGATTTTTTTTTCGCGATTTCGATGTTGGTCCCATGATGGAGAAAGTTGTTCAGTTTGATGGTTTGATCATCCCCTTAAAAAAGTGTCAGCATATTAAGTTGGACCCTATATATTACTACTTACTAAGTATATTGCTACCAAATGAAAGGGACAGCAAATTTTTTTTCCACGATTTCAATGTCAGTCCTATTCGTCGATAACAGTCCATTAAGTTGTTTAGTTGGATGGTCTGATCATCCCCCCTTTAGATTTAGGCACACCTAGTTTTTAATAACTTTCCCTAGAATTTTTTTTGGACCTTCAATACAAAAATTCATTTTCCATGGGAGGTCCAAAAATTTTCTCGTTTTCCGACCCAGCGAAAGTTCGTTTTTTTTTCATACAAAAATAGGTTTGTATAACTAAATAAGATGAATCAAAATATCTCTATTTCGTATTACCACGCTTCGAATAGCAACAACCCAGATGGGTGTAGTAAGAGTCAGACATCGTCAACATTTTCTTATTTTTGTTAAACTTTAAAACAATAATGATGTCAAACGATTACGAGAACGGAGTACATTATAAGTACAAGCTATTGCATTTTCCCTTGGCTCAGCAGCTTGGTTTTTATGAGCTTTCCTACCTACTAAATCATGCTGCGAAACGACTAGGGTGACCATCGTTGTTTTGATAACTGAGATAACGTTTATTGATAACGGTAAATATTACATAGTTAACAATACATTGCTCCTAGTTTAAAGGAGTTGCAGTGGTGGTAATGAGTGGTTTATGAATTAATGAACAAAAAAAATTATTATTAAATATATTTTATGTGTACCTACCTAATTAATAACCTAGTAATTTTGTTTTGTCAAGTCAATGCGGAGTACTGTTTGGACGTCTCGCGTCAAAAATTTGGTTTTTATCAATTTTTACACGTATAGTCAGTCTTTAGATACAGCGTGCTTGAAAAGATTGTTAGTACCTACATTTATAGCAAAGTATTTGAAGTCCTCGCTTGCCAAAATTACATCCATTTTTCTATTAAATTATATCACGATTTGTACACAGACTGTGCTTTTTGTGAATTTTTTTCATAGATGATATTCATTAGAACTAAAACACATTTTATGTAAAAACTAAGCACATGTTTGTCCAAAATGACATAATATAAAAAAAAGAGTGGGCACTCTTGTATCGTTTGAAGATACTTTTAGAGCTGTTATTTTTGGAGCGTTAACTCTGTAACGAGTTTTTCATTCTTGATCAAAAGGTGGCTTGCACTTTTGGCTAAAACGTTTTGATATGCTGTCATTGTCATCAGTTTGAGCAGTGTAAAAGACAGAGCCTTCATTCAATAAGTTTAAGCCTACACACTTTTTGGCGTAAGCCAGTCTAAGACTTTTCCCTCAAAGAATGTCTTTATTTTTATACCACCACGACCTAAACTCATGGTCACCGCACAGCCTCCATACTATTACCATACAATGGCGCACACCTCGGCCGTCCTTGGCTGCGTTATCTATATATCTTCCTATTTTGTGTTAATGCTGGTTCTGGCCAAACACCTCGGGCGATCGAGTTTGTAAGTAGTAGCGGTATGCTAAGGTCAAGTGTAATATGATAAAAAGGTTCGGTTGCTGTAAATGTTTCTGGTCACTCAGAAAGGGATTGTGATCATGAATTTATAACCTTTTTGTGGTAGTAGCGTAGCTATATGATAAGCGCTTTCACACACGATGACGCATTGACGGAGCGGCAGACGCCCGTCCATCATTAGTGAAGCAAGGAGTTGTATGAAACCGCACGTAGAAGCACACACGGTGCATAATTCCGTCACCGTGTGTGCTTCTACGTGCGGTTTCCTACAACTCCTTGCTTCACTAATGACAGACTGACGTCTGCCGCTCCGTCAATGCTTCATCGAGTGTGATCCCACCAAGGTCAAGTGTATTATGCTAAAAAGGTTATTGATTGCTGTAAATGTTTCTGGTTACTCAGAAAGGGATTGTGGTTATGAATTCATGACCTTTTGTTGTGTAGAGTGTAAATGGTGCGGGTTGCATTACTTTGAAGGGTGATTATACATTGTACTGTTCTGAGTTCTGAACAGCTATCATCAAGGAACCTAGGGAAAATCTGAAAAAAAATCATACACACGTTCAATCAGCATTAAGCATGCATTTTTGCAAATTTCCTATTGGTTCCTTGAGAAAAGTGGTTCGGTATTATGAATACAAAAAATCAGATGTCCTATACGTTTAGGTCGAGTAGCCAATAACATTTTCTATTGAACAAACAATGTTTTAATCGCAATTTCAATGAGTGAAAGTTGTTCAGTTTTATTGTCTGAAGCACCCCTTAAGTAACACATTTAAGTTTACACCCTGTATAATCGCCTAAGAGGGGGCTCTTCAGTACATCGAACAGACGAACTTTCACTATAGCAAAAAATTAATTCGGGAAAAAAACTGCAGGTCCATACGTTTTGTCGAGTAGCCATTGACATCTTTTATTGGAACAACAAATTTTTGTCGCGATTTTAATATTGGTCCCATACAAAAAGTTGTCCAGTTTGATGGTCAGTTGACGTCACACGTCTTGTTAGAAGCTATTCGAAAACGTCACCACATGGCTTCTTATGCGTAATGTTATGATACTAGATTTATAATAAATGATCTATAAATCATGATTTTGCTATAAAATATAGTATAATTATGATGTAATGATCTAATGAGTCATATTATAACTATAAGAACAGGTCAGGCGGGATGTTGAGTGGACAGAGCATGTTCCACTTGTAACCACTTTGTACGACCAACCGATTAAAAATGTAATCCACAGTAGAACTATATAAAATGTATAACGTACATGTAAACATGTATATGTATGTGTACATTTATTCAAATGTACGTTCTGTTTTGGTGTTCATATAAAACGATATTGCAATAAAGTATAAATGTATTGAATTTAACTTCATCACATTTATTGACGTTATTAAGCTTATGTGAAACATAATTGCAAATAAAAAAAACATGAAACACAGTGTTTGAAATGCAAATAGTTTGCTGTGACCAGTTTCTACGATGGATGGCCTACATTTTTAGTTTAACTACAGTAAAAAAAAACAAGGTATAAAATAGGATGTCTAGTTTTTCTTTAATGTAGTGTGAATTCGCTTCATTATATTGAGGATAATATTGAGAATATTTACACATAATAATATATAATCACAGTTTCATTCTTTAAGTAACTCTAAGTTTAACTTGACATGTTTCTTTAAAAAATAATTGCGCTATGAAAAAAAAGGAGCCAATCTGATTGTTTAGAATAAAAATCCATTAAAAACATTGTGGTTTTAAACGACAACTTTGTAATCCATTAAGAAACTGAAAAAAACATTTTTATTTTTTTTCCAACACATCAACGTACAAAAAAAGAAAATCACAGTCATTTGACAACTACAGTTCTGCTCAACACTGGAACGTCACGGCAACTGTAAAAAAAATTACAGTCTTTTTTTAGGTCACAAAACGGGACCTAGATAGAGCGAAGCTAGATCTTAAACTATTGATAACTCTGTAATATCCCGTACTTAATAACCGCTATAACTCACCGGCATCGGACTGGCCGGTTCGGGGTTCGATTCCCGGTTAGAAGATGAAGATAAAAAATGTTTGTATTGATTGATTAATCAAATTGTAAATTTTTGTTTTTGTAAAAATTATAAAGACAGTGACACATTTAATAGTAAGTATACAGGGTCCAACTTAATATGCTGACACTTTTTTAAGGGAATGATCAGACCATCAAACTGAACAACTTTCTCTATGGGGCCAACATCGAAATCGCGAAAAATACATCTGCAGTCCCATAAATTTGGCTCGAGTAGGTTTGCAGTTTTGTATGGAGCAGTAGATTTTTTTTCGCGATTTCGATGTTGGTGCCATAGAGAAAGTTGTTCGGTTTGATGGTCTGATCATCCTCTTTAAAAAGTGTCAGCATATTAAGAAGGACCCTATATAAGATGAAATGACGACCGTTTTCATTTTCAAGGTGAACAGAATCCCAGCTACAACCATTTCCTTAGGGTTTACTTTTAACGTTTTTGGTTTCAGAATTAAGACTACGTATTCAAGTGACGATAAGTGCTTTTTGCCTCCATAAAGACTGCCACTCAGTTGCAGAAACGTTCATTAAAGTTAATCCTCCATTAAATCTCTTGCTAGCTTTTACTACGTCAACAAGACAAAAAGTTATCTGGAGGTTTAACTTTAATGAGCGTTTCTGCAACTGAGTGTAAGAAACTCTGTCAAGTCACATGTTTTATTTTTTAATTTAAAATTTCTAAAATAATTTTTAACCTTTTTGTTAAAATATGTCAATTAAAACTTTAGTTCCAATGAAACTAAGTTCAGTTTTAATTGCGGCCTTTTAATTAATAGTCTGACTTATGAAGTTTCAAAACTTGGAACAAGTTTTGTTTGGAATCAAAAGTTTCAAGACTACTTTGAGTTCTATCCAGGCACGTTTAAAAATTCATTTTTGGTTTAATTAGTTTGTTCTTAACCTTTTAATTTGTAACGAAACTTTAAGGGTGTATTCAGACCGTGAATCTGAACAACTTTCCCTGAGGAACATGGGTCGAAAAACGAGATATTTTTTTTGGACCTCCCATATAAAACCGATTGGCCGATCCGGCCAAGGACAGAGTTTTGTGGCGCGCCTTGGGAGAGGCCTATGTTCAGCAGTGGACGATGATAGGCTGATGATGATGATGATGATGATGGCCTGTCCAGTTCCAGTGTAACGGGGAGTGAGCCCGTCGCCACTTATAATGGACAGTAAGTACAATAAATGCCTCGAAATGGAAACATGCAGGTTTCCTCACGATGTACTCCTTCACCTAAAAGCTATTGGTGTTTGTATCACCACTAGCTTTTACATAGATTCCGAAAACCTAATCTGTACGTGTCGGCCTGGACGGGGATCGAACCATCGCCTCCTGAACAGCAGGCAAGGTTACTCACAACTGGAACACCACTGCTTTTTGATTGATTATAATTATAGCCCAGTAAAATTATGGTCGAATTGAACATGTCCCCACCCCACACGGCAAGAAAGACAAGACTGCCAGACCACCAAGCGAAGTTACTGGCTCGTCTATAAAATAGCTAGATATAAAAAATTCCAAGGTCCCAAAGATACCGTCATGATGTTATATAACTCCCTGTATAATCAAGATATACAGTCGGCGCCACCTGCCGGTAGCTCGTTAGTATTTAACTACTGAACTGGATTGCCTACTGTTGCGGAGAAAAGTATTTAAATATATTTTTATGTACCCTGCTTTAAGTACAGTCTCATACAGCGAGCAAATAATAACAAAGTCAAAGTCAATATAATTTATACAATATAGGAGCTTGAAGCGCACTTATTAAAAGTCAAATTTTTTTAAGCTACCACCGCGTCGGAACGTGTTGTCGCTGTAGAGAAGATGCGGCCAGAAACTCTACGACATAACACGACTTAATAACTATTACAATATAAATTCTTGAGCTACGGTTATGTATACAATAATTACATAGTCATAGTCTATCTAATAAAATAATTGATACGATAACGATCAGAGAAGGTACAATAATGTTGTTCTGATCCATTACTGAAGTTTTTGTTGTGGAAAGCCTAGCACGTGGTTACAATCACAGGCAGTATACAATGTTTGGATCCAAATATTGAAGCTTTTATTGGAAACTAGAAAACAACGACACGACCGAAACGAGGATCAAACTCTCTGGTTTGCCAATCCCACATGATAATTATAGCTTTGAAACAAAATTAGTCTTTGTCCCTTGAGATCCTACAGTTTTGGCATCTTGAACGAGTTGCCAGAGATTTCACATTGAGCCACAGACTTAAAAGAAGAATCAGTTTCTTTTGTGTGCGTGATGTCACGCGGTACATAAGGTGACGGGTTGTAGGACCTGCTCCTAGAGCTAGTGCATCTGTGTGAGTGTAAGTCCCTTGTAGAACAAACGAGATTGCAGTACCTTGCATGCTTCACATCTTTTTAGAGCAATATTCGATCCGTATTTCTTTCAAGTCCGTGCATTGAGCATTGTACTTTCCTATTTTGATGATGTGAATCGGAGGAGATACGTCAGGATCACGGTAAATGGCGGACCTTAGTCTCTACCTACCCCAATGGGAAAGAGGCGTGTTTTTATAGATAGATGACTCAACAAGACAGTCAATACTACTTTATGATATGCTTGATACTTGCATGCAGCATGTTTTTTTTGACAATGCAATTGAAAACCTTTTGCTTTCATTGCAATGCTGGAAATAGCAGAAAATGTATTTGTTAGTTGTTTAATCGGATCTTAATAAAATCAGATTTCAGGTTTTTTTTCATCCTATGCATGGCGCTGAAAACAAAAGTGGTCGAATCTTATGAAGGTTGAAAGAGTACCTTCATCGCGACACCTAGGGTGTTGTAAGTGCATTGGTGGCATTCGTATTTCACCACCTTTGCTCTCAGTGCCTCTCAAAGTCTTTTGGTACATTTTCCTTAAGACGCTCTTATCCCGTCGAGGCCGTTTTTTGAACACGAACGAAAGTGTTTTAAACTGTGTTTTAAAGTCTGAAATTAAATTATGTCTTATTTAAGGATCGGGCGGATGGGCGACTGTTCTCAATTACACGATTAGATTAAGTTTACTCGATAGAAAAAAATCCCAAAGTTACCCCTTTTTGTTATGTTTTTTCAATACTATGATTAAACTGCTGATATTTAACGTTTTATTCTTGTACTTATCTAAATACATTAATTATTTCTAGTGAACTCAGGAGAAGTATTAGCTTAGAAACTGCCATGAGCAAAGATATTGACGAAAAACACGTTTTTTTGCGATCCTGCTTTCAATTGGAGCGGGATGGCTAATTGTAAACTTATGCTTGCAAAAAAGAGACGCTTGCACTGGGATATCCTAGCCTTAAACACTTGTCTCGACAACAGTACCAGAGTTACTTGTTTATACAAACATCGCTCCTAGCGCTTCTCGAAGGGCGTAACGTTTCATTCAATAAGAATTATTTATCCATTCTGCCTGGCACCCTCTGTGTCAGGCGTAATCATAATAAAATCTTATAGATCTTCAAAGATTTCATGATAAAGCCTAGCTTTTAAGCTATTTTTAACAAGAAAGAGGCTTGATGGTCCCTCATTTGTCCTACATTTGTACCTGAGGTATACAGGGTGAATAAGTATCATTAACCTTTACATCACCCATCAAACTGAACAACTATGGGAGCAAACTTGTCAGCGCAAAAAAAAACAGTTTGTTCCATACTAAACTGCAATGCCTGCAAATGAAAGGTATGGAACAGCTGTTTTTTTGTTCTGACAGGTTTGCTCCCAAAGTAAAAGTTGTTCAGTTTGATGGGTAGAGTATGTGGTTTAAAGGTTTCTTTCCCTTACACTCTGCACTCAACCATGTCAGTCCAGTTTCATATCCGCATGGACGACATGCCATTGTACAATTTGTACATTGGCCAAATTGGTATCATACCTGTTATTGTTAAAAGAACCAAAACACTACGAATTAAGCCACAATGAGTGTGTCCACTAAAATCTCTGACATATACTCTAGCGATAGACAAGCTCGTTCAAACAATCAACATCTCAAACAAAGCAACACAAAATGACACATTGCAGTCTGACTGTGCTGGATCGGACGGCGTCTTTGTTCACGCAGGGGTTCCGCCTAATCCAGTGTAAAATAAGGATTACGAATTGTGTAGTATTTTCTCTACGCCATTTATTCTCATAATCAAATATTGTTTGTAACTTAGCAACTAAGGACCATAGAGTCCAAATCATAACACTGACATTGTCATAGTGACGAAGTGAACTCGGCAACATCAATGCGGTGCGCCCAACGCATTCAAGTGGAAGATGTTGCTTCTATGAAAGGGCCTGTCTATCGCTAAAGTGTAAGTCAATGACTAAAATTAACGAAACTACAGAAAATTGATATTTCGTGCAATCCCATCTGAAAGAGATATTATGTATGGTACGAAAGGTTAAACTTTTAATTACAAGTCTTGATAAACAGTCAATGATCAAATAAGTTTAACAGAATCTAAAAGAATTGGAAC
This sequence comes from Agonopterix heracliana, assembly GCA_963693445.1. Classification (NCBI taxonomy): domain Eukaryota; kingdom Metazoa; phylum Arthropoda; class Insecta; order Lepidoptera; family Depressariidae; genus Agonopterix; species Agonopterix heracliana. The sequence goes on from OY856334.1 coordinate 5,182,305, forward strand.
ACTATTCGTTTCATTGGTTCTAATTGTTTACAATTGACTGACAATTTTTCAATTTACAAACGCTTCGTTTTCCACAATATGGCGACGTTTTTGTAACAAGAATCGAGGGGAAATTGACAATTCAATAAAAGTCGTATAAAACTTGTATGATCCCACTGTAAGGAAAGGTTTGATGAGAGGAACATCTACTTTCTTTCCTGGTCTGGTGCAACGAGGAGGACCTTCGTCTTGTCTCTATGAAATGGGCGGTGACCTAAAGCAGGTCTACAAGAGACTAGTGGCCGCCGTCAACGACATTGAGAAGAGGGTTCCTTTCTCGCACCACGACCGTCTCGGCTTCTTGACCTTCTGCCCCACCAACCTGGGTACCACCGTCCGCGCGTCCGTGCACATCAAGCTTCCCAAGCTGGCCGCCGAAAAGGACTTTCTGGTCTGTGATTAATAATGAGTCTATAAGACGTCCCACTGCAGGGCAGGGTCTACCCTCCAGGAGGGTGTATGGGCGTTAGTCCACCACGCGTGCACAATGCGGATTGGTAGACTTCACATTCGTATCGGAATTTCTTCTTCAGCGTATGCAGGTTTCCTTACGATGTTTTCCTTCACCGTTTGAGAGCAGTCGGTATTACGTACGTAAGTTAGAAAAACACATTGATACATGGTATCTGCACAGCTAGCATGCCAGCCACGACAAAGCGTTTAAAAACGAGAAAAACGTTGTGCGCGCTCTTTCTAGCATACGTAAAATAATAAGGATGGAGGCACATCTCGATTTTTATCGTTTTCTCGGCGGTGGCATGCGAGCCCTACTGGTTCGTGCGGATTCGAACCCAGACTCTTATGATTGATGTCCAAAGCTCTACGCAACGTGCCATTGACTCTCCGCATTATGTTTTTATTTTATTTTATGTGTACCTACATTCAATGTAAATGATAAAGAAATAAGTAGGTTCAACATTTTATTTTAATGACATTAATTTATCTAGATACTAAAAGTCTGGTCTAGAAAACTAGATAAATAATAAGCAGTCTTAGATCCGAGAGATACCTGGATCTGGTTTATTTAATTAAACTCCAAAGGAAATGGTAATGGACAGTTTTAATAAGAAAACTGTATGTCTGTGTGTATGTAGCTATATTCAATGGGCATAGGCCGTTGACGTAGTGGAGTTTCGGTATTGGAAACGATAGCTGAAGTTAAGCAACGACAGGTCCGGTCAGTTTTTGGATGGGTGACCGTTTATACAGGGTTACATTGTTAATTAGTGTTAACCTGAATATATTACATACTTTACAGGTTGCTTTAGATTTAGACTATTAAACTGAACAATGTTCACTATATGGGACCAACTTTGAAACCGCGAAAAATAAATCAGCTTTTTCATAGATTTTCGTCGAGTAGATATTTCCGATAATTCGTTGTTGGCACAATAGTGAAAGTTGTTAAATTTGATGATCCCGAAACGCCCTGTTTGATACGTAAGGCATTTAATTTTACACCCTGTGTAGTGGTATTTCATTTTAAGCGTCTTCGTGCTTCGGAAGGCATGTTAAGCAGTTGGTCCTTGATAGTTCCGTCAGATGGTAGAGTAACTAGGTATTCGTCAAGCCAAGGCAAATATTCTGAAATTCTGAACATCCACGTTTCACTAGTACCGAATCTCTGTCCAGTGTGACGGGGAGTGAGCCCGTCGCCACTTGTAATGGACAGTGGGTACAATGCATGCCACGAAATGGAAGCATGCAGTTTTCCTCACGATTGTTACGTTCATACAGATAGTTAAAAATCAACACCCTATGATAATATAGGTACCTATCTATTTCTAATACATAGTAAATAACCAATAGCCTATAAGATCAAAATGCATCGTCACCATCTCAAATGTTAAGGAACATGACTTTCGAATTTGGAAATCACGATTCTGATTGGCTGTCAAACTTCAACCGTCAACCAATGGCCGCTCGTCAAATGTCATGACTTGCGGTTAAAGAACAATTGTCTTTTGAAAAAAGAACGAAGAAAAAAAACAGCTTCCGTTAAAGTGGCAGCTTCTGTCTTTTTGTTACTGATTGAGGTCGAATCTATTCGGTGCCTTTGCCTTTGTGAGTCACTTTTAAAAAGATACTGTTCGATATTTGAATTTTTATTGTATCGGATTGACTGGTTGTAAAAATGCAAAATGGACAGTGGATTTAATTTAAACTTTGTGTTTAAGCTATAAAAATTGATTCAAAATCAATTTCAAATAAAGTTTTAATGGCTGACTTAACATTTCAACGGTACGTTTATGTTTTTTACTACATTTTGCGAGGTGACTACGTGATCCTTCCTTTGCAATATTTATGCGGGCATAAGGCTAGCTACTTACATTGAATTGCTACTTATCGCCATTAGCATAGAAAAGAGAACCAGCTATCCAAGGACCCTTAAGTTCGAGACTTAGTGGGACAATAAAAAAACGGTCAAGTGCGAGTTGGGCTACTTGTTCCTCGGGTTCCGTCCCACACCACCACACAACATAATTATTAGTTAAGGGGCTACCTGCCGGTTTTGGGTAATTTTGTAACCATTTTATTCATTAACTATGGCACTTTTTGAGCTGAAATTTAAACTGAACCATCTACAGGATATGAGAAGTGATGTGGTTTTTCTAGAAATCGATTTTAATGAATAAAACCGAAGAAAAGGGACTCTAAAGTCACCCCTTTTTTTCCAGTTGTAACCATTTTACTCTTACATTTTTAATCGGAACAAAATGAAAATTTACTATATTGTTCACAATACAATTTAGAATGATGTGGTTTTTTTACTTTTTCGAAATTAATAAAAAATCATCGAATTTTTCAAAGAAAACAGCAAAATTCTGACCGGAGCCACGCGCTCTTTCTCATCGATTAGTATGGAGTGTGAGTGAGAGGAGAGTGGTCCACGGCTGATACGCCTTAACAACAAATTTTTGTTTTCTCCGGGATCTTTAGTGTAGTAGTGTAGTTTATGCCTTTAACGCGAAACCGACTCACACTTGGCTAAGCTCACGTCTATAATCCCCGAGGGGGGGGGGGATATTTGTTGTTATATTATACTTAGAGTTTGCTCATATAATCATACCAAGTTTGTATGTATTGCCGTTTTTACGATAAAGCGAGAAGAAAAAAACGTTTATAAAAAACTCCCCTTAATTATTAACTTTTTGACATTTATATTATTTGTTATCAAAAGGTTCAAAGTACAAAAATTACAGCTACGGTCCTAATACTTTGGGTACGGAACCCTCAAAACTGTCAAAATGTGTTTTTTTTAATTTATAATTTAATGGACTTCTTGCTTGTGCGTTAGCACCGCATTTCCGCCAGTGCCAAGTGGTTTGAGGGAGTATCTATCCAATCTCGAGGATTGTTTTTGAGTAAGAACACAAGAGTGAGAAGGATTGCTGAGCCTCGTGGCAGGCTGAAACGCGAACAGCGCGAACACCACGCGAAAGACGAGTGTTCAGGGCAAACCCTGCGACGTGACTCGTCAAAATGTCTTGTGAAAAATCCATAATATCCATGTTCTGAAAGCCCCACATTTTTTACTGTACTATTACAAATCTAATTCAAACGAACTGACACAATATACCTACCTACTTGTACGTACGTACAACAGTAATATATTTTCAACATTAGTCACAGAATAATGTAATTCGAATCAGAGGGTTTTCACATCCATCATCATTCGTTCTGACTTGACAGAGTCCGGTGTAAATGAGATTTTTTATTACGTCAACGGTTTGGTGTGGTGCAGGCTTTATGGATGGGATGTTGAATTTTTTAAATTACAAGTTACGTAATTTTCGATGTGGGATTCTTGACCTAGTTTCCTCAACCCCTTGTGCCACCAAATATTTTTTATAACCTATAACACAAAAATACTAGACATTAGCAAATACTAAAACCCGTATTCTTAGTTGTTTCCTTGAGGCTTCCTCACTCGAGTCGAGGACGTTTTTGACATTTTTGTCATACAAAACATGTCAAAAACGTCCTCCACTCGAGTGAGGAAATGTCAAAAAACAACTAAGAATACGGATGTTAGCCACTATTTTAAAATTAGAATACTAGGTCTATTCTTATTTCTTTCTTCTTTTCTTCTTCTTTCCAAAAAATATGGGATCTTTACAATTTTACCTACTACATCTTTAAGTAAAATTATACCTATATTTGTTCAAAATCTGTCAATTTCTCCAGCTATGGGCCACCAAAAAATGTCAGCGTATTGTTAACGTACAGTTATGGAACTCATGTCGATTTGTTTCTCATAACCTCTAGATTAAAGTGGTAATATTAGCTATACCTTATTTAAACGGAGTTTCCCGTAATCGGTGGTCCAGTGGCGAGTAACCTTGCCTGCCGTGCAGAAGGTTATAGTTCGATCCCCGTCCAGGCCGACTCGTAACAATGAGGTTTTCGGAATTCATGTACGATTTGTAACACCAATGGCTTTTCGGTGAATGAAAACATCGTGAGGAAACCTGCATGCTTCAATTTCGAGGCCTGTGTTGTACCCACTGTCCATTATAAGTGGCGACGGGCTCACCCCCCGTCACACTGGACAAAGTTTAGGTACTACTGGTGAAAAGTGGATGTTCTGAGGTTAGGAGGAGGATATCCCCTCGGGGAATAATAGTCGTGAGCATATGCGTAGCAGTTGGCCTTATTGAATTTTACACATTTCGATGTCGGTCCCATATAGAAGGTTGTTCAGTTTGATGGTCTGATCATGCTCTTAAAACCGTCAGCATATTAAGTTGGACCCTGTTTACCCTCGCCATGTTATAAAAACAATAATCATTTGAAAAATAATTTTACATCTTAACCATTATTACTTAATTACTTATTTAAGAAAATAAAATTGGGTGACACATTCAAATCATGAATAAACCTTCTATAATCAATAAAGAAAAAAAAAATTTTTCACGTTAGATACCACGGACTTGAAAGAAATACGGACCGAATATTGCACTAAAAAGATGTGAAGCATGCAAAGTAATACAATCTCGTTTGTTCTACAAGGGACCTACACTCACACAGATGCACTAGCTCTAGGCGCAGATCCTACAACCAGTCACCTTATGTACCGCGTGACAGTACGCACACAAAAGAAATGGGTGCTTCACTCATGATTAGACGAGATTACGTCTGGTTCTTTTTTTAAGTCTGTGTTAGATACATACAACAGAAACGAAGTTTCAATTTTTCAATTATCGTTTTAAGTATATTTTAAAACTCTAAATTCTTACAATCGATTTAACTACGAAACGAACATAATTCGGCCAAGATCGTTTGATTAGGTTCCTTTTAATTTTAATTAATGAAACGAAGAGGCGTGACCGACCGAGAGATTTTTGTGGGAAACGACGACACGGTGTATAATCGAAACTTTTAAAACTTAGTGGCCGAAATTTTAAATATAATTTCTATTTTAAAAAGTATGTACTAGAGTCCTTCTTAATATGCTGACGGTTTTAAGAGGATGATCAGACCGTCAAACTGAACAACTTTCTCTATGGCACAAACATCGAATTCGGGAAAAAAAAAACAGCTCTTCAAATACAAAGCTGATTATTTACAAAGATTATTATTATTATTAAAAAAAATAAAATAATACAAAGCAAATCTACTCGAGCCAAATGTATGACAGCTGATTTTTTTTCGCGATTTCGATGTTGGTCCCATAGAGAAAGTTGTTCAGTTTGACGGTCTGAACATCCCCTTAAAAAAGTGTCAGCAAATTAAGGTGGTTGGAGAGCTGTCAATTTCATAAAAAACGTTGTCGTATAACACTCGTAGACGGTAATAATAAAAGTAATGTTTTATATATGGAAAAATAGCTTAGAAAATCTAGTTTCCGCGAATCAAATAATATTTACAATTTGTAATATAATTACGAAGATATAAGGGTTTGACATTTTGTATGAATAATTTCAAAGCGTGATATCTTCGTAATAATATTATAAATTGGAAACTTAAGACCTGTCAATATAGCCACATAAAGCCTAATAAATTATGTACCCCCTTTTCATTGTAAATTGCAATTTTCATTTGTGACGCTTATGTAGGTAATACGTAGGTAATGCATGTACTCGTAATAAGAATGTAGTCGTAGCAATGCTAACATTTAGCAATTTTCGGCGAGCTGTCAATTCGGTATGCGTTGCTATGACAGCTGCGACGATCTAAAGGATGCAAAGAAGGATGTTACCTTAGTGACCTTAGTGAATAGCACTCCTGGATGGAATGATGTTTCAAGTGGTGAAAGGTGGCTATAGTCTTTCGCCCACATAAACATTGCACAAGAAACCTTTTATTCCTTAGTCGCCTCGTACGACACCCACCGGAAGAATTAGGGTGGTCCATTCTAAGCCGGAGCCACAAGGAGCTACGTTAGAAAAAAAATTAGATAAAAAATACTTTATTAAAATAAAACAAATTCATTTACTAGCTCGACTGTACCAACATTGTAATGCAAGGCGGATCAATCATGCGAATTTTTTATCTAACTCCACGCTGCAAAATCGATAAAAACTGATTGACCTTATAAGCTTAATCCGTTAATAAATTCTTTAGAAAAAAAAAAACTAGCCAAGACCAACTACGACTAGATGGTAAAGGATTCCGTACATATTAAATACTATTGAAAGGCGTGAGAACCGTTTAATATTTATTAGAACTAAGATGGTAATTACGTGGTTTTAATTATTGTATTATACTAGCTTTTGCCCGCGACTTCGTCCGGGTGGATTTTGGAAAACCTAAACACCCGGCCGATTTTTAAAAATCCGAAATCCTCTGTATAATATTATTATGAATATTCGATTTTTTCATGTTTCTTGTTGTTAGTCAGTCATTCAATCAGTAAGCCAGTCACGGAACTGTGTTATATAATATGTAGTAAGAAGAAGAAAAACACTAATTAATCACTGTTAATAAATTAAATTTTAATTATATTTAAATAGGTAACTTAAATTAGAGCAAAATAAAATAGTGTCAAAAATCATATTTACTAGGTATATATGATATTTTCTGTAGTTTCAAAACTATGAATCAATCAATATCAATTATCTGGAGCGGTTGGTAGAATATTTTCAGTTTAATTTGAAAAGATAATTAAAATTGTTAACTTTATGTTTACATCTTAAGACAATCATATTGGATTATAATCGATTGTATGTAACTCAAGAAAAAAGTAAGAGTAACCTTAAAATTACAAGGCACTTATTATTTCGTTAATTATTGAACATCACGTGAATGCCAAACTTATATGCAACGAAAAATATTTTGCTTTTTTAAATATTTTACATCACCGAATAGAAATAACTTCAGTAATAAGTCTTTTTATTCAACATTGTTGAATTCATAAAGTGGTCAGTGTGTTCAAAATAAAAGAAATGCGGAACCTTAAATTCGAAAAAAAAGTGTACTAAGAATTGCAATGTTGTAATAGACAAGAAAACAATGGCTCGTAAACGCCACCTAAAGACAAATGCCAAGATTTATTATCTATGGCAAAAAGACATTTGTAATTCAGAAAAATGCACTCACATTGATTCTTAACACAATAGAAATAAAGTTAACATTTCATCGATTGAGTTAATTGAGTTGGCAGAACTGTCGATTAGATTTAGTTTTTATTAGAAAAGGCCGAGATAGTTCTTTCTTTTTTTAAATCTGGAATCGAATCAAACGATAGATTTTATAGTGATGTGGTCACATGTTATCGATATGTCGTGAAAATTCTGTAGCAATGGCTGGTAATTTGTGTATTGAAGTGTGGCCTACTCCGTCTCATCTCTACAGGGTGTTAGGGTCAACAGTTTTGCAGTTAAGGGGTGATTATACACATAATTCTGAACAATTTTCCCTATGAAACCTATAGGCAATCAGCAAAAAAAAATATTTCACATTTTCCATACTAAATGCAATCAGGGGATTGAACGTTTGTATGAAAAGTTTTTTTTTTCGAAAGTCCTATATTAAATGTTTCTTATGAAAAGTTGTTCAGTATCATGGGTACAATCACCTCTTAAAGTAGTGCAACTGTTTACCCTAACAGCCTGTATAGTCAGTTAAAATTAAATATAAATTAAACCTATGCATATAGCAATACATATTATGTATAGGTTATTCCCCCTTAAATTTATCTCAAATTCGTACGTATACTACTTGTTTACTTCAACATTGAATAGATCTGAGTACCTACCCTCAATGTAACTAACTGGCCGCCGGGCTGGCCGGTGCGGCAATTTAGATACCCACACTCCACCGAACCTGACTAGTGTACCTACCTAACCTAACCTACAGAACTAAGTATTTAATATTACCTATTCCGTGCAATAGTGTACTAGAGTATAATATAAATGTGTCTACGAATAAGACTTTAGATGAGTGTAAATGTTTTTAATGGGGATGTAAATGTATTATTAATTATTATTTCCGAACTGTTTGATGCCCCAAACTCAAAAGTGAATCTAAGTGTTCGAATGTTGTATTGCCCAGTTTCAAGTGCTAAGTAATTGTGAGCCATAAAAAACAATGACATGAAAGCATCTGCTTTACATGTAGCTAGGTAAGTGAAACAATTTTTTATGAACACTTAGAAAAAGTATATGTCTAGAATGAGCCTCACACTTGTTCCGTATAAAACAAAAGGGGCTATCTTTCTTAGGTTGGTGTGCGTGAGGCGCCATACAAAATATGTATGTGTGCGTGTATATGTATAGGGTTTTGGAACCAGTACTGGTTCCTATTTTTTTTTTTCGACGCTTTCGTAGCTTTGACTGTCTATCTTGATAATCTAAGTATGAACACTTACTCTACGACTTTATTTTTATTTTTATTTTTTTCTGTTCTTCTATTTAATTTTAATTTCTCCTTTTTGAAAATGTAGTTATAAAACTAAACCCTTTCTCGTTATTCGCTATAATTATAAGCATAAGATAAAAGTTTCCTGAATCACGCACCTACATCTTAGTGAAATTAATGTACCTATTATCTATCAAACACACAAATAGATGTAATAATTAGTTAGCATTGTTTTGTAGTACCTAAGGATGAAAGACCTAGCTACCCATAGGACAGGGAATCCTAGTTTGGGAGCTAGGCACCGATTTTCAACTTGTACTCTAAGATACAAATAAAGTTATTTTTATTTTTATTTTTATTTTTTTTTATTTAATTGCGCCATTTTCTGGGGCCTACTTCATAAACATGACAATTTTCACTTAAAATGCGAATTCAAGATACATTTTCGGTTATAGTCATGGCGTTAAACAACATGTGTCCTAAGATTATCAGTAGCGTACGTATCTCATATAGTCCTTGTAAATTATAATTGTTTAATTGTTATACTAACGTTAATAAAATAGGCCCAAAAGGTTTTCTCATTTCTGTTTGCAAAAATTAAGTTTTAGTAAGTATTAAAGAAAAAAACACTACGTTACCAAAAGACCTGTACAAAGTCATGTAACGAAATTTTCAAAATTAAATAAAACAGGAATGCAGTTCTGCTCTGTGTCCATTGAAACAAACGGCTAACACAAAATGAAATAAAACCATCGATAACTCGACACGAAATCATCGACAAGTTTCCCATCACTACAAATATCGATGCGGGCTCATCAAAGTGCGGCGAAGGCGCACAGACAATAACTGAGAAATATTAAATTATAATAAAATTAACTTGGAGTCTTACTTTTTTTACCGTTAACGTGTGTAGAGTTGAGAAAATTTAGATAGGACGATGTTTGTTTGTGTACATAGTATGTTTTTAACAAATAGGCTCCTTATACTGACGGTTTTTTTATGGAGATGATCAGACCATTGACCTAAACAAACGTTTTATATGGGAATAACAACGAAATCGCAAAAAAAAAACATACAAAACTGCAAATCAAATTGACCCAAATGTATGGGAACTGTTTTTTCCGGTTTTTATGTTGCTTAGTTTGTTGTTTAGTTTGACGGAATGATCATCCCCTTAAAAAACCTGATGGTTTTTACCTAATGGTTTTGGCATTATTAAGAACATATTATCTACGTTTGAATAAGCTACGAATATGTTTTACCCTACTACGGCAAAACCAAATAGAAGAGGGTTATGATTTTGATAAATGTTTCTAACATGAACTTCAATTAAATTGTAACAACACATCATACTAAAGACACCTACAGGTATTTTTGAACTATGCCATTAATCAGTATTCCAATTAGTAACTTTGTTTATTTTTATTTATAATTGGTTTTGGAGTGAAAAAAAATAATGCAAAGTTTTACAAAATGTGTAAGTTCACTTACCTATTTCCCTTCTCTCAAAACACAAATGTTTGTATTATCGACATGCCACTTCTACACCACTATTATTCTAAAGGCCAGCACACACGGATGCCCCTCAGTGCAGTCGATTATTCATTCCGTACGGTGACACATAACGAATCAATCCGTCTCGAGCGAATCAAACGGACTGATAGGCTTCGTATGTTATGCCTCTTGTGATGGATAGTTGGGCATCGAGTTGTGAGTGCGACTGTACCTTGGTCCTACTTACTTCTACAGGATAAATTTTCAGTCAGTCAACTTTGACCACACGTTCTACCCGTCAAACAATGGGGTCTACATCGTAATTCATGCAAAACTGCGGTACTTGCTCGACTCAAATGTACATGATTTGATGTCTCATTGAATGCATTTTCTGCGGAGAAAAGTCAAACATTTTTTTTTTACGATTTTATATAATGCGTCAATATATTTAATTTTCTACGAATATGTTACCTACATGAGCTATTTGTTTAACTTTTCTAATGAAATGCGTTAAAAAAACGCCGACTTCTTTTTAAATCTGTGTTATTTGCCTTTTGATTATTAACATTATACGACTAAATAAAAAATGCAGACTAAAACAGACAAGCAATGCCAAAGGCAATTCGGAAATACCCACCTTCAAATCCTGGTAGCAAAATACACAGCGCCTTAGCCGAAAATAAAAAAAAAACTGTACAATTGACGCCACCTAGCAATTAAATCAGAAACCTAACAATTACACGCAAGTGTGGACGCTCTCTTATATTTTTTCTTTTTCTTTTTTGACTTAAATTCTTTGGCCACTTAAAAAGAGACTTTAGGCTACTGTAAATAAAACATTAAAACGAGTAGCACTTTTTTATCAATGGTGTAGAACGTGTAATTAAAAAATAAAAGAAATGACTGAGTTTTTTTTTAATCTGTTATAGATAAAGTACCTATTGGTTAGAAGTAGTAATTTTACTGTCAATAATGTATGCCTATTGTTCTATTTTAAGAACATTACAGTAAAATAAAAGGTGACGTGTTGTGATTTAGCTAAGTACATTACTATTAGAAAAATATAATATCTTTGTATATTTTGTATAATTAAAATGCAAAAAAATATACCTATTAGGTGATTTTGTAAACACATTCTAAATATTCAAGGACGGGTCTGTAATTTCAGATTTGCTCCCATACTATAAATTGTTCATATTTGATAGTGTAATCATAACCATCCCTGAAAATTTTAAGTGTATACAAGTACGTTGCTTGGGATTAAATTAGTATCTACAATTGCGCCCATAGGAAGATTTAAAAAAATACCCAACCTAATTGATTTATTTCGTTTTAGTTTTTGCTCAGCATTAACTTATGTGCTTCAAATAGGTCGTTGGGTCTTACGAGGTTAAACACCAAGGGCGTTTAACACTGCACGGAAAATCGGTAAATAATTATTTAAAACAACATTTTTTAGATTTTTTGTTTTCTTTGAAATTAAATAAAATTTTAAGTATAGTATTTATTTGAAATCAAATTGTTTATTTGCAGAAGTTAAATAGGTCGTACAAAAATTTTAAAGTGCCCAACACATTTTACCAAAATAAATAGTCGCAGAGTTTAAATAAACCTCGGCTTACAAAATCCCAAAAACACTAAAACCAGACTTACCTGTGTCTGCGTCAGGCCCAAGCTGGCAGCTAACTCTGCCCGTTCAGGCAGAGCCAGGTACTGGGTCCGCTGGAACCTCCTGTTCAACTGCTGCAGCTGGAGACTTGAATATATCGTCCTCGGCTTCCTCATCTTCTTCCCCTTGCCGTTGACTCTCAACCCTGGGTCGTCGGAGAGGCCGCATTTTTCTGGAAAAGACAAAAGTTATTAATGATTTTTAGGAGATGCACTAATGGAGTTCCCCTGATTGACTTACTGAACCCCGATAGTTCAGACTGGACAGATGCTTTACTTTACACCAAAATATAAACAGTACTTAAATGAAAAACCCTAAAAAAGAGGCACGGTCTTCTTCTTATCGGGCTGCAAGCCCTGGTGTCAGAGTTTATTCAAACCGCCTTACGACCTCTGACGTGGTTTTTATGTAACGACACTACCACCAGAGATAGTAGCCGGGACCAACAGCTTAACGTGCCATCCGAAGCACGGAATCATCTTTCTTTTAGGCAATCAGGTGACTCAGCCTGCAATGTCCTAACCAACTGGGGAAAAACGCACAAAGTGACATTTCACTAGGTGCCCCCCGTGGGAATCGAACCCCCGGTTCGGAAACCTAAGAAACTTCATAATTAGAAAGATTTATTACTCAAAATCTGTACCTATCTCCTAAGTATGTAAAAAAGTTCTTCTTCACACAGAAAGAATCAATATTTACCCAACTGCGCCAAAACGAAGGTTAATGTATTTTGTATTTGTTTTATAACATAACGGCTTAAAACTAATGCCAAACTACAAAACGGCGTACGTTCAAAATGCACACAAATTTTCGGCCAGTAACACCCCACCTATAAATCAACACACGACCAACGTAATAAATCTACAATATAAATATTCAAGCCATACGATGCTTGTGAAGGCTCGCCATCCATTTTGTAAAATATATGAAAGGCAAAAGCTACTTGATAATAGTCAGTGGTAACTTGTAATTACTGGCTTGATATCACTACATCTTTACAAATATGAAGTCCTGTTATTCAAGCAGTTTTGGGACTTATCGTGTGAACATAAGAGTTTTGAATGGGACTAAACATGAAGTAAGAAGCATCTGATAGCCGCAAGTCCTACGGCCCGACACCCAACTTTTGGCGGTGAGTTTCCGAACGCAACCTCTCTGGTTGTTTTTTTAAATATTGAAAGCTTTTTATGGCTTCTTTTTAAAGACGCGTGAGTAAAAGTTTTGAATTTAGAACGGATTTTTGACGGGCCTCTTTTTTAAAGTACTGTTTCGTCTGTTTTATTTTTTTAAAACAAATTTTTATTAGATTTCATTAGCTGCCTAGAAAGCTCATTTTGTAAAGTTGATTAATTAAAAATTAGGACATGGGTATCAACGGACATCATTTTTTTTCTAATGAGGCGTTTTCCAAGACTAGTAAAACGAAAAATCTGTAGGTGGCAATATTAAACGCCGAGAAAAATCGGTCACATTGACAGTAAAAAGTCTTGTTTGTCTATGGTTTGCATTATGTCTGACAGGTGGTGTTGCCCATGAACAAATTGTTCACCACCAAAAAAATACGCAATAGCACAGAAAATGTTAGTTTGTTAGACATAAATAAAATGAACATTCATTATACAAAAGGTCGATGAATTCAAAGTATCAAAATGTCTTTCATAAATAAAAACCATCATAATCTCTTAGTTTTTATGCAAAACAATTAAATATTGAGTAAGTTTTTAAGTATTTTTTTTTAAATACAAATGTCTATCTTTTTAAAAAACCATGCAACAACTTTTTAACTATGACACTAGAAATTGCAACTTCACAAAACAATTATAACAAATGCAACCGAAACCAATACATTCAAGTCCACTTCAAACCCATTATTTACACTTGAAAACAATTACTTTGACACGTATGACACGGTAATAAGCCCTATGGAATACGTATTAATATCTTATACATCGTTCCATTTACAAAGTCCTACGATTCAAGCCATTTTAGTATTTAAAACTTTGCTATAAGAGCTAGGAAACGATATTTCTTATTCAAAATGAACAGAACTACTGTTTGATAAACGAGTGAAGTTGGCAAACAACTTTGCATATCAGTGTATTGTAAATTCTTATCTAGTTTACTGGCGTTATTTGAATTTCGAATGATTTTTTCTTTTTTGCACGCAATAATATGTCTTTTTCCTTTTTTGCAAATTTCGGATAGTATAAAGCGACCTTAAAGTACGGAACTTTTAAAAATATTTGAATTTTGAACACTGTTCTAATTTTATTAGATTTTTTTGTCTTTATTTTTATCGTGACTAATTGACAATGGTTCTGAACCATGCAGCCTTATTATTAACCTATTTTTAAACTTATTCTTGTTAACTACTACATAATTAAACGCACATAAGGTTAACAAAAAACAATGTATTTTCCTTTACCTCATTATCCAACGCGAAGAAAAAAAATGACATTTTCATTGACTCATTTCCAAGAATCTCTTCCCATGCTATGTATACTTGTATTGTATGTATGTATGTATGTACATTTACGTATTCACGTCGGCTTTGGACAGACAGTCGGACAAAACAATGCAGCCCTGAGGTACTGACACACCCCTTAGTAGTGATGTGACACATGCTATTGTCGATAATGTAGTGATGGGAAAAAATTACTGGATATTTTTTTTATGTTTGTGCAGTCGATGGTGAAGATTGATGATATTTTAATTGTAGTAAATATTGATTTATAAGAATTAATATTGATTGTGTGAAGTAGAGCAACTTTACAGTTCAGTAGTGGAAGCATGAGATTGAGTATTGTAGTATAAAGGGTGTAAAATTAAATGCGTTACATATTAGATAACTTTAAACCAGGCATGTCAAACTTACGGCGCGGCACGCATTTGCGTGCGGCCCAATCCAATTTTAGGAACAGCTTCCTGATACGGTTCTGTACCAAGAAATTCGGCAATTGTGCAACACAAGAGCGAGCATTATTTTGCCTTATAAAAGGGAAAAAATCGCGATTGACCGACGAAGCATACTCGGATCCAGTTTCGAAGTTGATGAGCATATAAAATTACCTCCAAAATAGACACTTGCTAAAAGATCTAATGCTATCGCTTTTAAGCGATAAGCCCGCCTTATTTGTACCTACTTGTAATTCTTTATATTTATTCATAATTGTATGTTCTGTTTTGCTGTGCAATAAAGTATAATTGATTAATTGATTGATTGATTGACATCTAATTTAATAAACCTGACCTATATTCATTTGTCCCACCAATGACTTTAAGTTTGACATACCTGCTTTAAACCATCATCAAACAGAACAGCTTTCACTGTGGGATCAACACTGAAATTGCGAAAAAACAAATCATCTGTCCCATCATTTCGGTCGAGCAGCGATTGACGTTTTATATAGAACAACATATATTTTTAATACTTAGGTATAATACTCAAAAATCTTGTATTTTTACTTTACAATGACATTACTTTCACAATTTCATAAAATTGTTTCTCACATTGTCCCGTGCATTCTTTAAAAAGCCATAAAGATTTATTTAAAAACATTTTATTTTAAGTAGAGCAACATTCAGTGCCAACTGAATAAAGCTCCCCGCCCACTGAGGCCGCCTACCGAAAAACTTGAGACAAAACGAACCAACTAAAAAACAATAAAACCCTTTTCCACCTTCAACGAAAACATTTTTTAAAAATAATCCCCCGACGTTAAACAGACGAGCGTTTGGTAAGCGATTTTTAGTCGCTTGTTGATTATTTTGTTTTAATAATTTCAAAAAAACCTCAGAGGTAGAGTTATGCAGAACAGGTGAAAGACATGGTGTCGTATCAGAAACTCAAGTTACTAGAAAATGAGACAGGATTGGCGAATAGGTACTCCGTTGACAAGAGCATTGATACGTAGCTCTTCAATAAGATGAAGAAAAAATTACGTTCTGCCTTAGGATTGATCACCTGGTTTCTTGCCTTGGCCTTTGGTTTCCCTTGCAGTGTTTTTGCGGCTACATTGCTATCCCCCGTAACTTATTGTCAGTTAGGGTTTTAAATGGAAAAGAGGTTAAAATGTTCTTGAAACTGATGACCATCCATACCATAGAGGTCTGACACACGTATCCATAAAGATATAATAGGTACAAAATAGGTAAAATTTCGTAATGAAAATTTTATTTGTATTCTACATAACATCCTACAAAAACATGTAATTTATCGCATAGAGAATCTCTTGTGTCTTCTAATTCCAATTATGATATCATTTTATGTATGTTTAAAGTAGTGAACATCGAACATGACCAATACTCTATAGCGACGTTGACCACCAACATTACTGGGTATGCGGTGTAATGTGTAGACAACGTGGCCTACAGGTTTTATATAGCTTCGCTGGAGAGACTTCAGTGGACTGTAGGTTTCCTCTGATGGCAGGAGTGTTGGATATAATGGAAAGTCTTGTTTGAGGCACTGGAGGTTTATTTTAGTGAATTTTACACCAAGCTTAGTTACACGCACAAGCACCGTCCCAATATGGTAAGAGGAAGCGGAAATACAACATTTTTAATTACTACATTTTATATTGGTGTTGCCAACATAATGGTCAACTTTCTTTCAACTTTGATGGAGTCAAAAGTCAAGCGAATTTGCTTAAAAAGAAGTTTTTCGTATCTTAATCGCTATAAAATCGCTCGTCTACAACTTTTGTATCAGAAAGCGATCCCCAACCATTTTACAGTACTGTCTACATAATAAATCCCCTGGCATCAGTCTTATAGCATTAGACACATGGATGAAAATGACATGATTAGTGAGACTTTAGATAATGTAAAAGTTGAAAAAAGTTAAAGTAAAGGACGAACAGCCTTCAACGCTGTTTTATTGTATAATAGTTGCATGAGAATCAAATTATAATTTTTAATTACTTACACTCATTTTATAAGACTTTAATGAAATCAGAATTTTGTTTAAATATTATTTTAAGTACTTTATTAAGCGAAGCGAGCTCGAGACTTTACCGTAATATAGTGAGATCATTGCAATACGATCTAAAACTTTTATTAAAAGGTTTTTTTTTTTGCAATATTTTCAAGAAGTAATCATTTTTCATACTCATAATTTTGCCGCTCCCTTAACTTGCCGCCCGAGAATGAAATTAGTTTATTTCTAGGAGTTGCGTGCGTGGCTGAGGGGGTGGCAAGAGGACGTCTCGTCGGCTTGCGATTTTGACAGCCACGTGGCTCCGCCGTTTTATAGCGGTTTCGAGTGTGTGTTTTTGTTTAAAAACGGGGCTTTGAGATCGCCATATCCTATTACCGTACAATATCTAATGAGTATATCCTCAACACTTGACACTGGCGAAATCTAACAAGGAAACGCCATTAATTAAGAATAGAATAGAAGTTGTCGCCCTGAGCTTGGCCCTGGTTGGTCCCCACCTAGATCCACGGTTAAACATGACTAACTTTAGTCATCACTAATCAAACACCATCAGCTTCCATACATGATTTGTGTGGGTTATTGTGTCAATTCGGACAAAAATGTGCTAAGATTTTAGATGAGACTAGGAGTCTATAGTACCTACATAGAGTATTATAGGGTCCGTCTTAATATGCTGACATTTTTTAAAGGGATGATTAGACCGTCAAACTGAACAACTTTCTCTATGGGACCAACATCGAAATCGCAAAAAAATCTTCTGCTCCATAATAAAAAACTGCAAACCTACTCGAGCCAAATGACAGCTGATTTTATTTTCGCTTTTTCAATGTTGGTCCCATAGTTGTTCAGTTTGATGGTCTGATCATCCCCTTAATAAAGTGTCAGCATATTAGGTAAGTTGGAGCCTATGTAGTATAATCCAAGTCTACAGTCACAGTCACAGAAAAATCGACTATGATAATATCAACGTAAAATAAAATAAAAATAGCCCCAAAAAACGCACAACATCAAAACATAGACTTAGGGGCGTGACACACCGAGGTCCCGTAATAAAAAATTTCGTCGAATTAAGGGGTGTGTCTCACTTAGCCTTAGGAACCAGGAACGCTTTAATCTGGTTTAGATCTCCAAACTCTCGTTTGGGGGGTAGGCAGTCGCGTAGAAATGTGACTCGGAATAGACACGGAATTACTTGCAACACGAAGTTAGACTGGTTTCGTAGTGGGATACGTACTGTCGCACTTAGCCTATTTATTCAATATTTTCATAAAATTTGTAGCGCAAAGACTATATTTTATTAACATTGCATACCTACTTAAGCGCTCGTCGGCGTAGTGGAGCTTCGGTATTGGAAACGATCACCGAAGTTAAGCAACGTCAGGTCCGGTCAGTCTTTGGATGGGTTGGGTGACCGTTTAGTGGTATTTCATCTCGAGCGTTTTCGTGCTTCAGAAGGCACGTTAAGCAGTTGGTCTCGGATAGTTTCGTCAGATGGCGTTGTAACTATTCGTTAAGCCAGGTCAGAGGCCTATTGAGGCAGCTTGAAAATTCTCTGACAGCAAGTTGACCACTAACTTGCCTCCGCTTGCACTGGGCCCGCGTGGTGGAGTATGGCCCACTCCCTCTCACCCTTATTCGTGAGAGGAGGCCTTTGCCCTGCAGTGGGATTCTATAGGCTATAACTTACTTACTTTTACCCACTTCAGATCGCACCATGCCTACTTTCGTATAAAGAAAGACATCTAATAATTTTTAGTCGCTGCGTGCTGATTTTTATGATCATGCTTGATTTTGATATGAGGATTGCCTTCATCTTGTACAGTCAAAAAAGACTTCCCGAACGGAATGTTGTAACAGAGCAAACGACATAATACAGAGTCCTTCTTAATATGCTGACACTTTTTTAAGGGGATGTTCGGACCATCAAACTGAACAACTTTCTCTATGGGACCAACATAAAAATCGCGAAAAAAAAATCTGCTGTCCCATACATTTGAATCGAGTAGGTTTGCAGTTTTGTATGGAAGAGGTGATTTTTTTTCGCGATTTCAATGTTGGTCCCATAGAGAAAGTTGTTCAGTTTGACGGTCTGATCATCCTCTCAAAAAAGTGTCAGCGTATTAAGTTGGACCCTATATGTCGTATGTATATGAATGTATGAAAAAAAAAAACGAGTGTGCTTCAGACCACAAGGCTGAAGTAAAACTTCTTTTGCTCCATTTGCCTCGCCCGATCATACTTTTCGTAAAGTTCTCTTCACGCATTCAACAGCTTACTCCCCAAGTCAAACGTGCGTAAAGAAGTTTTACTTCAAAAATTGTTTTTTGTAACATTCCTTAGTCATTTCATCGCGAATAAGCATCAAATGTCGAGGCATGTATATAATCGTCTACAGTGTGTATAGAAAGTAGCGTTTACCTAAATGTCAAACTGGAATGCAGTTTTTATTTTTAAATTTCAAGACTCCTAATTCGCATTCGAAATTGACGTGAACTGTCTGGAATTTATGCATTCACGAATGACATTCAAAAATAGAACTAAAAGTTGTTGTATTTTGCTAGTGAATGTGGATATTCTAAAAATGCTACATTTAGAATATCTACCCCCACGAGGTTGTGAGTGTAACCATTTATTGTTGAATAGTAAAGGAAAGCTTGATGAAATACCTATTTTACATTTTACTTATATGAAATATACCTTCCTACCCAAATCAAGGTGTGTTTATAACTTAGTAAAAAAAAAAGTTAATGGAAAATAACATTTTAAAAAGTCCCCAATTTGCCAATTTTAATGACTAAACTACCAATTTACTAAAGACTGGACTTTAACATAAATTAAAAACAGTCACATGTCAAATAAACGTCTATCATTAACGAACAAAAAAATTCAAAACCGCTTCTCCGCCCGCCTGTACAAAACACGTGCTATATAACCCGTTCAACAGAAGAAGTCACCTGACAAAACTCTTAATTTCTACGTCGTAAGAATTATAATTGTTTGACTAACAAGACTACGTATAAAGAAAAAAACATAAAGCCTTAAGCTTTTTCTTCGAAATTCAAAAAAAATTAACGTTAAGTAATAATTAAAAATAAAAACGGAGCTAGGTGTACGCGGTGTGTTATTAAAAGTATTTTTTTATCTGTGACGCTTCAGGCTCTATAGAACAGTTGTTTGATGGTCCCCCTCTATCCGTTTGACGGCCGTTTGTGGTTGGGGTAGAAAATAAAATAAAATGATAAATATTATTATTAAATGACCTAAAACAGTTTTGACTTTCACTTTTTTAGGACCATTGACATATAATGGGTCCTGCTAACACTTTTTTAAGGCGATGATCAGACCATCAAACTGAAAAAATATTATGTTCAATTCAAAAATTACTGTTGAAAATGACGTAAAGATTGTTGTGTACGTAGGTACTAAATGAATCCACAAAATAGAAAAAGTTGTAAATTAAGAATAATTTATAGAAATATTTGAAAGTCTTACCCTACAACGAAAAAAAATTGTACACCTTTTTGGTTTGAAAATGTTATTTTCATACATTTTTGATGAAATAAAACTTACAGCTACAGCTTTCGTGCCATAATAATAAATGCTTAGATGGACAAGTTTTAACAAATTATAGCATTCGTTTTTGTTGGCCGGCACTTTCACATTTGGACCAAAAATGTATGAAACGCCGATGATGTCCTTTTTAAGACTGAACGCAATCTATCCAGAGTCACCAATTTTTCAGTGAACACGTGCTCATTGTAATCGATTCTATACATACACACTTTAACAAACAAAATTACATAAATCGCTAAAACCACACATAAAAATAAACCTGTCAAACATAAACATAATTATAAGATAATTACCCTACACTAAAATTAGTTTAACTCCAACTTGAGTGAGATATTAAGTCAACCAATTCGTCATAATCATAAAAGACTGTATTTATTATTTCGGCGGTTTATTACTTAGGTTTACAAGCTCGCGGCTAGTTTGATGTTTAGTTTATGTTTTTATATACGTACATAAGTATCTACATAAATACATAACTATAATTCCTTTCGGGTGGTCAGCATATTTTCTACAATCACCACACCAACCAATTGTTCTTGTGTCATCTAATGTTTATAGGGTTATCCCAGTGCAAGCGTCTCTTTCTTGCAAGCATAAGTTTGCAATTAACCATCCCGCTCCAATTGAAAGCAGGATCGCAAAAAAACGTGTTTTTCATCAATATCTTTGCTCATGGGTGCTCATGCTCTTTGCTAAGCTAAAAATTCACTAGAAATATTTAATGTTAAGTACAAGAATAAAAAGTTAAATATCATCAGTTTAATTATAGTATTGAAAAACATAATAAAAAGGGGTAACTTTGGGATTTTTTTCTATCTATTAAACTTAATCTAATCGTGTAATTGAGAACGGTCGCCTATCAGCCAGATCCTTAAATAAGACATAATTGGTTTTCAGACTTTAAAACACAGTTTAAAACACTTTCGTTCGTGTTCAAAAAACGGCCTCGATGGGATAACAGCGTCTTCTTAATAGCTATGCTGACGGTTTTTAAGCAGATGATCAGACCATCAAACTAAACAACTTTTTTATGAGAAAAAAGTCGAAATAAGGAAAAAAACATCTTCTGTTTCACATAAAACTGCAATCATACTCGACCAAAATGTATTAGACACATTTTCGTAATTTCAATGCTGGTCCATTAAAAAAAGTTGTTCAGTTTGCTGGCCTGATCATCCTGTTAAAAAAACGACAGAATATGACCAACAGGAGTGCGATTTTTGAATCTCATTCGGATAGCTCAGCAGTTGAAAATGTCAAAATTACTCTGGAGATACGCATCTTTCTACTGCTGATTTGACTTTCAAAAATTATACTTCAGGAGTGCGAAGATGCATTTCTCCAGAGTAATTTTGACATTTGCTACAGCTGAGATCGAAGTATGACATTCAAAAATCGCACTCCTGGACTCTGCAAAATCAAAAATCTTTGTATATCTAAAATAGGCTGATGACCTTAAAGAAAGGTAGGAAAATGATATCGAGAGGGTTAAAATGGGTAGGGAGTGCAGAACTAGTAGGTACTATACTCTTTCTCATACTCTGGCAAGACGTTTTTATTCCGTGCAAGATTTTGCCACATCAGTAAAGTGCGTTGCCAATGTGCAAAAACTGTTTTTTGAGAGATAAAAAAAACGTAACAATCCGTTCGCGTGATAAGATTGCGTCATTCGAAATCAGGACAAGAAGTTAAAGCAACAGAATTATGGTGCAACCTGCGTCGACCTTTCCTTTCGCGTAAACTACTCGTTCGTGCTAAATGTCATAGGTTATTTTGTCAAAATTATGCACTCGTTTTTTTAATAAATGGGGTCAAATAGTAACCCATGATAATTATAAGCAGTGGCGGCGCTAGACCACACGTGAACGTCGGCGACATCAGATTTGCGAGGCCCATGGTCGTAGCAATGATTTTTTCCCAGGGTGGACCAGGCCCAGGCGAGGTTGATGTAATAAAACCAAAACCTAGAGCGAGCGAAGCCAGCTCGAGATTTCACTGAATCCTGGAGCGAGCGAAGCTAAGTGAGCTCGTGATTTACTGCAATGCATCTAGGTCTGTGTGATACAATCGTAGCCAGGAGCGAGCGAAGCGAGCTCGACATTTCACTGAATTCTGGAGCGAGCGAAGTGAGCTCGAGATTTTACTGCAATAGGTATAGTGAGATCAGTATAATACGATTTAACTTTTTTACGATCTAAAAGCTGGAACGAGCAAAGCAAACTCAAGATTTAACTAGTCTATGAAAAGATATACTATCCAAAACCTAGAGAGAGCGAAGCGAGCTCGACATTTCACCCAATTCTGGAGCGAGTGAAGTGAGCTCGAGATTTTACTGCAATGTGTCTAACCAGGAGCGAGCGAAGCGAGCTCGAGATTTTACAGCAATATAGATAAGATCAGAGCAGTTGGTACGTTCTAAAAACAGGAGCGAGCGAAGCGAGCTCAAGATTTTGCTTCAAGATTTGCAAGATTTTGCGAAAAAAACATTCTGACCACATTGACTTTTCAAGAAAGTGGACATAAAAAACGAAACACAAGAAAATAATATCGTGTTTAGGTATTTATCATTACCTATTGACATCTCTTAATTTTAGAAAGTGATTCATTTGATTTCTGGGGTGGGCCAGAAGGATTCTAGGGTGGGCCGGGCCCACCCGGCCTCCCCCCTTGCTACGCCTATGGCGAGGCCTCCTTTATTTTTAAAATAGTCGATGTTTTCGGCTTGTAGGTACTATCAATGATTTTTTTCAGAATTATGTCATAGCTAAGACTAGCCGCTATTTCAGCTTCAATTGATAGAACTGATAACGCAGATATAGTCTTTCTTGGCTCATAGTGCTTCTCAAGTAGGTCTTCTCTCAGCGGAAGCTGTACTGACTGGAACTGTGAGCATGATTCTAATTGTTATGTAAACATTTGGATATATGTACTTCTAACTGAAATTTAAATATGTTGTAATACTTTTCTGGGAGGCCCCCTCAGCCGCGAGGCCGTCGGCGGTCGCCGACGTCGCCGACGCCTAGCGCCGCCACTGATTATAAGGCTCGATATTTCCGTGCAATTGAGACAAAGAAAGAGATTATACATAAGGGCATAGATGGAGCCATACCATTTGCAAGGCTGACAACTTTTTTTTGACGTTAATGTTTGTATGTGTTGTGCCAAGTGGTAAGACAGAAGGAAGGCACAAAAAGTGACTACTTACACACTTTACGAACACTAGCATGTCAAAAAGTTTCAAAAAAGTAGACCGCCGCATATCTGTAGTTCCATCTCTTTGTACCATTAAAGGGACGTTATAAGACAAAAGAGACTAACGACAATCGTAAATTTATGCAGACTCTATGCTTTAGAATAAAGATATCCTTCCTCTGCGGATTGAGAGCTTAAAAAATTGGTTTATGAAAAATAGAAATAGGTTAAAAAAATTCTTAGAAAAATGCCAGGTTAAAAGTAGCCAAAACCAATGAGACTATAAGACTAGATGTATAAATTTAGAAGAAGTGAGAGAAGATATGTCAGGATCGCCCAAGATCTATGGGTAGGCTGAAAATATGGCAGTCCATAGTTTCAGTCTACCCTTCTTCTTAGTCGCGGGTTTCGGTTTAGGTGTGTATGTATAATATTTCGAATGAAAACGTGAGCCATGGAGAGTCCAGTTTTACCCCCTGGAAATTTTCTATGGGGTAAAAATGGAATGGTCCCGTAGGTTAAGGGAGATCTTTGGATTTGAAGTAGATTTTTTTTTTCAAAATATTCTGTCAAGTGTCCCACTGTTGGGCAAAAGCCTCCCAAAAGAAAAACTTTATTTTCATTAATCAAATATTTGTCCTACTAAAACGAAAGCGATGTAACATCAACATAACAGAAAACACTTAACAAACTATGGCGTCCAATTACACAATTAACTTTATTATTTACAAACAGTCGGCTAATACAATTTCCTTCTATAAGATTTATTATACCACCCAATCACACGGTAAAATAACCCTTATTTCCTTCCAATAAAGACCTTATAAAACTCTCAATAGAAATTATCCACCAATGTATAGAGATCTCTCTTGGTGTTATAGTTTGAAGGGAAATGTTTGAGGCAATAGGGTCAGTAAGGATCAAGTTATGTTGGATAGTTAGGAGATGAGAATTTATAGTAGTGTCAGTACATTTGATCTAATTTAATGATTATAGTTGAATTAATGTTTAAATAGAGATGTATGGTTTTGTTTTTAATTCATTATTATAGCTTAACGGAATTGTTAATTGTACACATAGAATGAAAATGTCTTTGTTGAGGGCCAGATGGAAGAAATATCTTTAGAGGTAAGCTCGCCCTTTGGAAATTTTTATTGCAGTCTATATGTAAATCTAGTCTTAAATAAATTAATCCAAAATGTCGTTTATAATTTTGATAGTGGCCGGGATTTTTTTTTTAATTTTTTTAAAGTATTTTTTTTTAGATGATCTCGATTATTTCAATCCCAAGAGTAAAAGGAAGACCGCTACCCAGCAAAGGGACGAAATAAGATATAATACTTTTGTTTTGTTATAATTTGGAACTGAAAAATACGTTTTTTAAAAGTTTAATTTCAAAAAAAATTGATGAGCTGCAGTGCCTCCCTGTTATAATGACCCATATAGCAAGTGCATTTCTAGTGAAATGTGAAAATGGTGGTGGTAAAAATGCCAAAGATTTTGGGACATGGGATTAAGACGTAGACGTAGAAAATTTTTTTCTTGGGAATACCTACTTATTATACGTCACATTATTTTTTACTTTTTAACATGGATTCTAGTAAAAATTTTAAATCTTAAATTTATCAGGAATCGTTTCTTTTTAAAAAAATGAATTTTTGATATTAAATGTTATTTTTCATTTTAATTTTTCTGCAGGCAATGTAGAATGACATTTTCGTACATAACTGTACTTTAACACGCGAACACCAAGAAAAAATCTACTCGTAACTTTTTACCCGCCAAAATGTATCGTGCAAAGGAAATTGAGCTGTAAAATTAATACCTTCCGACATACGTTTTCCTGGCTACCGGCCTAAGCGTCAAGGTCGGTTTTCCAATGCACGGTTTCCCAAATATTTCATGATTTCTAACTTTCCCGGTATTTGAAGGATGTTTAGTTTCCAGATTTTAGTTTTTTAGAATGCGTCTTTTGCTGTTCTATTTCCATCGGCCTATACAGGGTCCTTCTTAATATGCTGATGCTGCGGTTTTTTTAAAGGGATGATTAGATCATCGTACTAAATTACTTTCTGTATTGGATTTATCTTGAAATCGCGAGAAAAAAATAGCTATTCCATACAAAACTGCAATCATACTCGATCCAAATATTTTTCTAGGACATTTTTTTGGATTTCGATTTTATGCCATAGATAAAGTTGTTCAGTTTGATGGTCTGGGCCCTATTCAACAAACGTTACAATTGTAATTTACAATTACAATTCTGGGTACATTGCTGGTTACTTATGACGCTAAACTTGCAGTAGGTAACATATGCCTAACATTCTCAGCAATGTACCCAGAATTGTAATTGTAAATTACAATTGTAACGTTTGTTGAATAGGGCCCTGATCATGATCATCCTCTTGAAAAATCGTTGGCATATTAAGTTGGACCACGTTGTTTGGGGTGGTCAACTCAGTCAATTCATGGGCAACTTCTGTTAATTGGAAAAAAAAGTATTACAAAAAGCAAGATTCTATTTTTTTTGCAATGAAAAATTTGTTGTTTGTTTAGTACCTACTTAATAGCTTTTTTTTAAATCCAATATAGAGGACTTGACTAAATCAATGGATGATGTATGGGTTTTAAAACTGTTGGGGGGTTCAAAAATTTGACCTTCTTTAAATTAAAAAAAGAACAGTAAGAGGGCGTTTCATATCTCACCAAACATGGTTTAACAAACTCCCAGGATCATCATGCTACTCGTAATAATAAACCAAAATCCGCATTCAAAACGACAAAAACGACAGCGTTTACTAATAAATATTTGATACGTCGATCCGTTAGGTAGGTGCGATAAAAAATTCACCCAGGGCCAAATTGTAGCGGCAAGCGGTAGTAAATAATTAATGCTAGCCCTCCACTGTCGCCTGAAACCGCTACCGACACTGTTTTGGCGTTGTTCGATTTAGCTTTTTACACTTCACGATTTTTAAGACTCCGCGGATTTGACTTTGTGTAAATAGGCCAGTCAATTTACGACATTTTACGAGTATACAGGGTCCAACTTAGTATGCTGGTACTTTTTAATTCGATGATCAGACCGTCAAACTGGACAACTTTGTCTAAGGGACCAACATCGAATCGCGAAAAAAACTTTAAACTTTGGACTCGAATAGGTTTGCAGTTTTGTATGGAATAGCAGATTTTTTTTTTCTTGATTTCGATGTTGGTGCCATAGAGAAAGTTGTTCAGTTTGATGGTCTGATCATCCCCTTAAAAAGTGTCAGCATGTTAAGAAAGACCTTGTATTGAAGGTTGGGAAGGTTAGTATTTGACTTTTAAACCGTAATCGAAAATATTTTAGAGACAATAGTTAAGCTGAAAAAAATATATAGGAGCAACATAGAAATCAAACTTACAACTTCTAGAAGGCTTGTAAGTGGACTCTTGATTTGTCAAGTGATTAAAAACCTCTATAATTTCGGTTGTTTTATGTCCCAGTTTAGTATAAATAAAATAATTTGGGCTAAATAAAATTAAACAGGTCACGTAACAGTTTTATAAAGGTTTTAAAACACGTGGTGTTTATCAAAGTCGAAATCGTATCGTAGACAATAAAAACGTTCAGACCGGCGTTCCGTTCACAGGTTCATCAATAAATTATGACAAAGAAAAAAGAAATTTTCTTTTATCCACTAAAAATAATTTTGACTCAACAGTTATCGGAAAAGTCATTGTTTCACACCTCCAAAAACTATAGTATAGTAATTTAGAACGATCATAACACTTTTTTTTTCACTAATAGATAGTCACGAAAAAAAAGTAAAAAGTATAATTTCTGAAAATTACAGTTAAGCTAATACAGTGTCATAATTGAGAATTTTGAGGAGGCAATTGGATTAAGTGGGTATTGTAAAGGTACCTTTATAATACTTATTATTTTTTATTTAGGACATGAGTAAAATATACTAGTAGTTCTCTGTCTTGACATATAACTTTCTTATAAAAGTAGGTAAGGTCATTATAATGATGATAAAGCGATTTCACAGACACTTAATATAACATTAGTGCCATTTTGAAAAACTGTCAAATATTTGACTTTAATGTGAACTGACTATAACTAAGAATACACAGTGTTATTTGTTATGCTAGGCCGCAAAGTTGCTTTTTGGCGCGAGTACTTGTATTGAAACCTGAGCAAGCGAAGGTTTCAAGGGCACGAGACGCAGAATAACTTTGCAGCCGAGCGAAACACACAACTTTTCACCTCACAACAGCGAGGAAAAAAAGTTAATTGCTAAAAAGAACATTTTAAAAAGTTTTTTTTTTGTCTGGCCAGTGACATGAAATAGTTATTAAGCATTTTCAGTGGATTGGCGGTATTGAAAAATATTGAATAGACAGATTCGAATTTCAAAAACTCTTTCCACGCTAGCGGATAAAATGCACATTTGCACTCAGATTTCGAATGATAAACAGAATCTTTCCGAGCTTGTGAGGTGAAAAAAAAATTACTGTACCTACCTACTTGGCATATTTTTAGTAAACATTGTTTGGTAGGTTCTTATTTCTTTTTGTATTCTATGTGTATGTGGATGTGTGTGTGTGTGTATTTATTAAAAATAATTTAATTACACTTACCATCTTTAGGCGGACTTGCGCATTGCGGCGCGTACGATCCCAAATGATATCCATACGTATTCTGATGCATAGGAGGAAAAGGATACCCTAAGGACCTAGGACTGGGAAACCCTGACGCTTCATGAGGATTCTGCTGACCCCCTGGACTACCAAAATGGTGGGGGTGCTGATACCCCCCTTTGAAAGGCCCATAACCGTGCTGTTGCAACTCTATAAACGCCGACTTAGATGATACGTTCGTCGGCGTAGAATTATTAGAATTCGATATATCGTGGGGGGTCTGAGACCCCCCTAGATGGTGGTGGTGTTCCAGCGCTTCCTGGGTCGTCATGGGTTGAGGGGTAGACGGGCCCCCCCCGTCCGTGGACTGGGGAGGCCCAAAAGGATCTGTAAAACTCAGGGTGGATGGTTTGTTGGGGGATTGGATTCGGGTAATTTTGATGGTGTTTCTCCGCTTTTTTGTATGAAGCCGCTTTTGCCTGGAACAAAGAAGATATTTTCGTTAATATTGTTGACAAAATAATTAAGATTTTTGGAAAAACCCTCAGCGAATGAACGGTAAAACATAAATTTCATGAATAAGGGTGAAGGCTTGATCCTACTAAAAGGTAAAGGCCTCACAAATGCGTGAGAGAGAATACAGGACATAATACAAGGTCCAACTTAATATGCTGACATTTTTTTAAGAGGATGATCAGACCATCAAACTGAACAACTTTCTCTATGGGACCAACATCGAAATCGCGAAAAAAAAATCTGCTGTCCCATACATTTGGCTCGAGTGGGTTTGCAATTTTGTATGGAGGGCCTGATTTTTTTTTCGCGATTTCGATGTTGGTCCCATAGAGAAAGTGTTACAGTTTGATGGTCTGATCATCCCCTTAAAAAAGTGTCAGCATATCGACGCTGGAAAGCGGAAACGCTGTAACCCACAAAAGGCAAACTTTACACCAGGCCCGAAAAACTTTTGCGATTTCAGAAAAAAATTCATAACTTCGTTAATGTTAGTCCCACATATGCCATTTTTGGATAGAAAATATAATTTAAGATTAGCTTTGATACGAATTTCCCCGATTCCGTTAAATGTTCCTGCTTTTAATTTTATTGTGGGTTACAGCATAAGGACTTTTTTTTTCAACCCCAAAGAACGCTGTAACTGAAGTCGATTATTGTATGGATTTCATAAAATAATACTTTATTTTGGAAATCGAAATCGTTGTAACCCACTATTCCGTAATGTACCCAGTACAATAATATTGATGTAACAATATAACCTTTTTAATTTGTATAGTCATGTAATGGTTTAACCACAAGAACAGCGAAAAAATTTGCTAAATTGAAATGACGTAAATATTAAGTCAAAAATGTTTACTGTGTTATTAAAAAGTAAAGACATCAGAAAGTAATTCAAAATGTAATATTAGGTTACAAAAAAGCACAAAAAGCTTAATTCTTAATATTCGAATAGTCGAAACTGGAATTAACTGGAGCGCGAAAGCGTTCTCGATTAATTTCTTCTCAAGGTAGGATGCAAAATCTGATTGATTATTTATCATAATTGACAAATTACTATCACATATTTAGAGATGTATCAGTAATCAATAGATTCAACAATATTCTAAGAAACTCTTTTTAAGGGAATGATTGAACCGTTGAACTGAACAACATTCTCTATGGAACCAACAAAAAAAACGCAAAAAAAAACTGTTGTTTTATTCAAAAGTGCAGTCCTACTAGAGCTAAATGTATGGGACAGCTGTTTTTTTCGCGATTTTTATTTTGGAACCATATAGAATGTTATTCAGTTTGATGGTCTGGTCATCCTCTTAAAAAACTGTCAGCTGTCTGTAAGTTAGGTATACGAGGAACTCCGTAATATTAACTTCAAACATGAAAGAAAATCATTATTACAATGATAAAATTCTGCTTGAATAAAACATTTTCCAAGTTATCCTCTAAATCAGATGCAATTCGCAATACCACTGAGAACGAGGCTACAAACCTGCTGAATATTACATAGTAGGGAACAACATTTACTCATGACCTCTCGAACGAGACTGAAGTTCAAGAGGAAGACACGTGAAGTATTGAAGGTTTTCTATAATAATAAAATAAAATTAGTAACAAATGCAACGTCCGACACACAAGCCCCATAAAGGAGACGATGAGCAGATTTGGCAGTTCAGTAGCTTCGGAAAAGCCCAGAATCGTATAAGTGAGGAAGACTACGAGGGTCGAGATACTTCTGGGCCGGATTTTCTAGCTGCAGTTTAAAATTACTATGGAAGTAAGTATAGGCGATACCTTCCAGGTGCTTCATACTACAATAATGGGCAAAAGAAAAGTAGATAGGCTACGAATGACATGGCTCGCAAGCCTGAACAAACAGTAGACAGGCATCGCCACCTTTAAAAAGCTTTTTCGTTTGGCAAGAGACAGCCAGGCATATACAGAGCTGACTGCCGACCTCCAGTAATGAAGAGAAACTCGAAGAAGAAAAAAGTAAGCCAAATACCCCACTACATTGGCGACATCCTGGATCTTATTTTGAGTCAGATTAGGAAGACTCCCGCTGCTCAAAATAAGAAGGCGTTGGATGAAGGCTCCTTCCTGTCACTCAGGTTTCCTTTGCGAGAGACCCAGGGCTGTGCTGTAACCGGAGGTAGTCTTATCCCGAAGGTGTGAAAAGAGCTCTTAAATTTTTTCATTGTATTGTAATTACTAATTACACTGCAAAGAAGAAAAATCGCATTTCAAGATCTAAAGACCGATGTGAATCCTAAACCAAATTCACAAGTTGTTTTTCGAGGATTCAAATTTAAAAAATCTTACGATGCTGATATGGCGGAATCTCTGCTCCGATGGAGGGATGCTAATTAATCAGCTTAAACGAAGCTTCGGAACGTATCAGTCTCGGCATGAACTTGGATAAAACGAAAGTCATGTTTAATTTTCATATAAACAACGAATTTCACTGAAAGTTGTACAAAAGTGTATCGCACAGGCAGCGGGCCATTAGAATAGGCAGAAACAAATTCGACAAATAGGCTGGTAAAGCGCATTCAGTCGAGATGATCTGCTTTCGGGAAACTCTTTCTTCAACTTTGCTTCTGCTTTTATTCAACCTACCTATATTTACCTTTAGTACTTAAACGTGGATGAAAATAGTAGTAGAAGACGACGTAGAAACCCTTACGTTAACGTGATCTAACGTCTATAGATTCATAGTCGATTAGAGAGCGAGTGTGATTGATCTTAGACAGCAGCTGTAAAATAAGCAAGTTAATGTGGTGAATTGTTGGTCATTTCTGGCTATGAATCGATGGGGAGTCCGAGTTCTCAGACGGAGACAACCAAGATAGGCGTAAAGTGGTTGAGTACTTTCCCCTCCAGTCCAGTGGACCGAGAACCTGAGGCAACATTTAGATATGAAAGGGCGAGGATAAAGTTTTGTAGCGCATCTTGGGAGAGCATTATTGAACAGTGGGTGACGATGATGCGCTTTTTCAGAACCCTGTATTTCATAAAGGGAATGATGCAATCCAGTTCACTTTTTTTAAATAACGTAAAAATAAGGGAACACTAATAAAAATGTCAAATAACAGTATCTAACCAGAGGACTTACGATTCAAACGAAACCAATTACGCGCCAAAAAATACGAACAACAAAAGTAAGACACCTTTTTGACGGCCATCGACTGATTTGGGACGCAGTAAATGGTAGGCCATAGCGGTTCGAGCGCCAAATCGATGGTGGTAAAAGCAATAACTTTGTCGCGAATACTACATTTAAAAAAGCGTAAATTGATTTGATCTAGTAATAGAGATTTGAAATGAATGTTGTAACACGTCATGTAGCCATAATGTTGGTTACGTTAAAACGTAATAAGCCACATTCGTTGCTAACAATTGGACAACAAAATGTCATAAATGTGGAGCACTACAATTTTTTGTCCCGCAAAAACGCTGTAACCCACATTGAATAGTATATGACGAACGATGTAACTAGCTTGTTGGTTTTTTCTACGGAACTCGATAATGACGTAAATGCAAATCGGTAAAAATTTAGAGTTTTTGTGCTTTTTACAGCCTACCAAAATCGATGTCGACCAAAAATGACAGGCAATTTCAACGCTGTACAAAATTTTCTAAGGGCCGTAGAGCTATGGGACTCAGACCATTCGACGCAGAATTTTTTTCTGATTACGAATCTGCAATAAAAAAATTTTGACACTCGTGTCAGTTACAGCGTTTTCGCTTTCCAGCGTCGATATTAAGAAGGACCCTATATACTCTAATCACGCGGAACCCATGCAGATTTGTGGAGACGTATAGACTATGGCCATGACACACAAACTGTTTCACTTAAGCTTGGCCCAACTTCAGAAGATGGATTATACCATCAAACTAAATAACTTTACTTAAAGTACTCCTAAATTTGATTCTGCAAAGACCTTTTTTGTGAATGTGGCCTACTGATGTACATACGAAATACCCATCTAGGTAGACAGGGATTACCACCAGATGAGATACAAACCCTACCCAGAAATCCACTGCGATTCCTTACTGCAGTAGGGATTAATAGGGACCTATAAAAGGGGTGTTAACAAAAAACCATCGATGGTCGCTGTGGCACGGACGCAAGTCTGTCGACAGACTTGGGGGTCAACTCCAAAATCGCAAAAATCAGCAGCTGGTATTTTTACTTTTCGATTCATGATACGCAATCGTTCGCGTCAATCGCCCATCGACTCCTACGGTCCACGGCCAAACGAACGTACGCGACCACTTCATCGATTAAATTGAGCGTGAACAAATTCTAAATTGTTTTCCAGAAAACTCACAATGCCCCGACCTCTCATGACCCCGTGGGAGTGGGCGTTCTCAATTCAAAAATTTATATAAAAATTTCTTATTTTTTTAACCGTTACGCGTGATTGGTCAATCGTAAGATATGCAAGATTCGATAGATAGAATAGTTTGGATGCTATCGAGTGAATCATTGGGTTTTCCAAAGTTATTGCGGCTGGAAAACCTAGTTGATTGAACCTGCCTAAAAATCTGAGTGTAGTATTTTACAATTGACAATAAGAAAACTATTTGGAGATTATGTGATTCAAAGCTTATATCAAAATTATCAGATTTTTCTATCCATTATTTCTCGAGTTACTTATTTAAAAATACTGAAAATTATAATAGAGGTTGAATGAGATTTTATTCCTTTGCCTGCTTGGCTTTTCTATTGTATTTACAGTTTTTATTTTTAATGTAATTGAGGCCAAGGTATAAAGCCTACGTTTTTCAGAAAATTCAAAAGTAAATTAAAAATAGAAATATCAATCAAAAATAAAATCGAAAAAATATGCATCTCTTATTTTTTAACCTAAATGAAATGTTGTCAATTAAATATCCCCGAAACCAAAGTCTGGATACGTGCTTGGTGGGCCAAGAGCCCAGCAAGGCCTAAGGATGACTTTCATCACTACGTCCCACTGCAGGTCATAGGTCTCCCAAGGATGGTTTATGTCATTAGACCCACCCCACCACGCTGGCCCAATTTGGATTGGTAGACTTCAAAATTCCTTCCTCCGCATTTGCAGGTTTCCTCACGATGTTTTCCTTCGCCGTTTGATAGCCAGTCTGTATTACGTACATAAGTTAAAAAAGATCATTGGTACATGGCAAGACGTCCGTGCGGATTAGAACCCAGACTCTCACGATTGAGAGTCCATACGTTCGCGATTTTGTCCCATAGAGAAAGTTGTTCAGTTTGATGGTCTGATCATCCCCTTAAAATAGTGTCAGCATATTAAAAAGGCCCCTGTATAGTCGATAATCCTTTTTTTTTACTTACTTACTATAGACTTTTATTTCTAAACAACTTTGTGTGTGATCCAAAAACCGCTAACTAAACCGAATAGGATGGTGTTTTCATTAAACTTTATGACTCTTATTTCATTAGAAAAAACTAATTGGCTATCGTTTTACAAGATATAGTTCACTCTAAAGGGTCATTTCTCACAAAACTTAACTCAAACGCCTCGGATATTAAAACAAATGATCAAAAGAATCGAAATAAAAAAAAATCACCCTTTCGGCAAGTTCTTTGTGTTAATTACCAAGATTTGGGGTAAGAATTTATATTTTGTTACAGAATCCCGCTTAGTTAACTCTGGGTAGTAAATTAGAAGACAAATTTGTCATCTCTCATCGTTATAATGGCATACTAGATTAGCATAATGCTCACGACATGACTATTATCTCAGAGGTCGTTTTCTAGTACAGTTATGAAGAATATCCACATTTCACTGAGCAAATTTCAAAGTCTGCACTTATTTCTGTAATATATCTAATGAGGCCTTGTAAATGTCACTAAGTAGCATCACAGTCAAAGTACTCTTTCTAACAAAAAAATTAATAATCATAGACCATATTTAAAATCTTTTAAATCAAGTAACTTAATGTAGCTGTAATATAATGTAATGTAAGTGGTGCCATCTAGCGGCAGATGTTAGGCCTGCTAATTAAATAATATTAACGACTTTGCTAATAAACGATGTCGCTTTATGGAGTTGTAATGGGTAATCTCAATTAACTGTCATTCGCACGAGACACTGCTGTTTTATTACAAACTAAATTGTTTTTAGCGAACATTTACAACATACTTAGCCTACGAAACTATGTGGATTTAAATTTATTTTCAATAACATATGAGTGTGGATTTGTATACGTAAGTAGATAATTATGCTTTTTGCAAAAAATATGTAGTTACTGATAAGGTATTTTTTAATATTCTTAGAGAGATGATCAGACCCTTACACTAAGTATATTACTTTCTCTACGGAACGAATATCGAAATCGCGAAAAAAAAAAATGATTTGGGTCGGTCGAGTAGGTATTTGTATTGATATTTATTTACCGGATAGGTACTTAAATTTGCAAGACTTAAATTTATACAGCACATAAACCAAAGGAGATTTTTTGGGTTACATAAAAAATTCGGCAAGACTCGGTTTTGCAGTTTTGTATAAGATGTTAGTCTCATAGATAAAGTTGTTCAGTTTGATCGTCCGATCATCCGGTTACAAAACCGTCAGCATACTAAAATACCCTGTTTACTTTCTGCACGTTATTATTTTAAACTAGCTATTGCCTGCGATTCCGCCTGCGGTAATTTAAAAAGGTATCCTAATTGTGTTAATCCAAAACATATCTATCTGTGAGCCAAATTTCATCCAAATCCGTTTATAAATGCGTGATTGAGTGAAAAACATTTAAACTTTGGCATTTATAATATTAGTAAGATAGGTTTATTTAGAGCGCGCTCCATTAAGCTAAGCTATCCAGCTTCTTAGCACCATGTTTACAACTAAACACGTCCCTTTTACTCTTAAACAACTTCAAATACATCTGTCTCTTTCAATGTGTAGAATCATCTTATTTTATTTCTTTCGACGGCGCCTACAAAAGGTCGGGTCAGAACGTTTTGTAATTTTTTTTATTTGTTTGTTTGTTTGTGTGCGTTGATTGCACGCGGTCGTAATAATAATGTTTAGGCCAAACTAATTGGTGTAAATTTAAATTGAAAAATATTACCCGTTACGTGGTGTGTAGGACGCTTTATAAATACGTCATTATGTTATTTATTAACAAATATCTCATCATCATCATCAGCCTGTATGCGTCCCACTGTAGGGCTTCTCTCATGAATAAATTTGAGAAAAATTACCAGTAGGTAAAGGTTTTCTTCTGAACATAGGCCTCTCCCAAGGCGCGCCACAAAACTCTGTCCTTGGCCTTCCTCATCCAGTCGCTCCCCGCTACTTTTTTCCCACACTACGCCTACCAGTTCGCGGTCTCCACTTTAGAACTCTGACACCCCATCGGTTGTCATTTCTTCGGCAGATATGACCAGCCCATTGCCACTTCAGCTTGCTAATTTTATGAGCTATGTCAGCCACTTTAGTTCGACGAATCACTTCATTTCTGATGTGATCCCTCAGAGAAACACCGAGCATAGCTCTCTCCATAGCTCGCTGAGCGACCTTGAATTGATGAACTAGTCCTATCGTCAGGGTCCACGTTTCCGCACCTATGTTCAGCAGTTGACGATGATAGGCTGATGATGATGAAAGGTTTTCTTCTGTCAAGTCGATTCAGATTTCAGAGTGACTAACACTCGGTTACAGAAACGCTCATTAGAGCTAATCCTCCATTAAATCTCTAGCTGTCACTTTTTGTCTTGTTGACGTACTAAAAGCTAGCAAGAGATTTAATGGAGGATTGACTCTAATGAGCGTTTCAGCAGCTGAGAGTCAGCATCACTTGTGTCAACCTTGGGTTAGCAATAAACACCAGGTTAAGTTGGTAATCCATGAGGCGACTATGGACAAGGGATTCTTCTCATTTTTGTAGACTACATTTCGCCTCGCCACTTTCACCCTGAAATCCTATGATGAACGTGAGACTTGCTTGCATACTTTGGTACAGAGATAGTTTAGTATAGAGTCCTTCTTAATATGCTGACCCTTTTTAAGGGGACGATCAGACCATCAAACTGAACAACGTTCTCTATGGGACCAACATCGAAATCGCGAAAAAAAAAGTCAGGTCTTCCATACAAAACTGCAAACCTATTTGAGCCAAATGTATGGGACAACATATTTTTTTTTCGCGATTAGATGTTGCTCCCATAGAGAAAGTTGTTCAGCTTCATGGTCTGATCATCCCCTTAAAAAGAGTCAACATATTAAGAAGGACCCTGTATAGAGGTTGTAGAAAGGTTACTGACCATCCCTTAAGCAAGAATGAACCATGAATCCATAGTACGCGGCCTAGGGCATGACTGAAACCACCAGCTTTTTACCTTTCCCATATAATAAACAAAAGTAAAATTAAACAAACTCGAAACCCAACAGAGCATAACGCGGAGAGTGCTGTCTTTAATGAATACTTAATACTAGTTTATGGGGGTACCAATTATTTATTGGATACATCATAAGTTCCCATGGGATCCCTTCGATTTGGATCACTGACTCTAAGTCCTGCTACATTGTATGAAAGTTTAAAAGAAGTTTATTTGGTTGGTACCTACCGCAATTTGAACAAGTGAACGCAAAAGAAAAGGGTTTGAAAACTTTGCAAATTAGTAGCCTAATTTTAGATTGCTAATATTAGTAGCAATCTAAAACCTAGATACCTAGGGCATCAAAAATATAATTGCTAATTACAAAATATAATTGATTTGTTACTTATAAGTACAAATACGAGTCGCGTGGCTAGGGGGCTCTCGTTTTGACGTCTTTCATTCGGCTCGCGATTTATGTGGCCACGCGGGTCCGCCATTTTATGGCGGTTTCGAGTGTGTGTTTTCATTTAAAAACAGGGCTTTGAGATCGCCATATCCAATTACCGTACAATTCTACCTGATAAATACAGGGTGTTTCATAAGTAACAATAAATATTTGAAACTCTTAAGGGGGTTGTTTAGACCGTCAAACTGAACAACTTTCTCTATGAAAAAAAAAATTTCACATCCCATACATATTTTAGCTCTAGTCGATTTGTAGAGTATGGAACATCAATTTTTTTTTGTGATTTCGGGGTTGGTCCCATAGTGAAAGTTGTTCAGTTTGATGGTCTATACCACCCCCTTGAAGGTTTATTTGTATTTTTGTAACACCTTGTATATCTTCAATACTATTGGAGAAATCTAACAAGGAAACGCCATTAAACAAAAATAGAATAGAATAGAAGTACAAATACAATAAAAATAGAACTACAAATACAGAGTCCTTCTTAATATGCTGACACTTTTTTAAGGGGATGATCAGACCTTCGAACGGAACAACTTTCTCTATGGGACCAATATCGAAAACGCGAAAAAAAAATCTGCTGTCCCATAAATTTGGCTCGGGTAGGTTTGCAGTTTTGTAATTGAAGAGCTGATTTTTTTTTTTGCGATATCAATGTTGGTCCCATAGAGAAAGTTGTTCAGTTTGATGATCTGATCATCCCCTTAAAAAGTGTCAGCATATTAAGAAGGACCCTGTATAGACCTTCAATACTAAAATCTTCAAATCCCTTGTCCCAAATTTTGTAGAATCGATAGATAAACATTTGGCAGGGCAAGTTTGTTTGGTAACTAAAATCGACGACATATTTCGTTAGAACATTTTTTTTTTCTTTTATAGTTTCGGTGGTCCCCATATTGACCCATCTCGATGTGCCACCCTGTATAATACGTTAATGCAGTGTCCCCACTCGAACGTAGTATATAGATAATAGCTCAATGTACAATAAAAATTAACTACCTTTTTAAGTAGTTCATTCACGCGCAGGTTAAAAGGACACTAGACAACCAACATTTAAAAAAAAAGAAATAAAAAAGCAACATCGAAAACCATAAATTAAGCTCACAGCACAAAACCTAGTAACGCAAATCCAATAATTTCCTAGCCCTCAGACAAACGGTTGTAACCTGTAATTGTAATAAAAACTAACGTACGGTAGCCGAGCAGAAGTAGGTAAGTCAATTAATTTAGTTTTTGCTCGTTCTCATTGAAAACACAATTCTTAATTAGAAGGAAAGTACGAATGAAATTAGAAGTGTGACTTGTTTTTATTTAATGAGGTGCTTTTGTATGCTTTATAAGTCGATTGTAGACTGTTTGACCAATACAATGAGTTATAAAATGAATGCAAAATAAGTACCTAAGTTTTTTTTTAGAAAACGATCATGCTTACCAACATTTCGATGGTGAATGTTTGGATCGATTGAGTAGTTCCAGATATTACCCCCTATATTCCCTTACAAATAAACAAATTTTAGCTAACTATGTAGGTTATAGGTAGGTTTAGTGATTACATCATTTCTTTTAAAAAGATTGTACCTATATTAGGTGGCCCACGAAAACACTTAAGCAATAGGTACCTACTCATTTTTTCACAATGGAAAAATTTCACCACAAACAAAAAATGTCTATGCACAAATCAAGCAACAAACTATACAATACAAAAAAATCTAAATAGGAAATTAATTGCTAAACTCTGTCACAAGATGGCGTGTCAAACAATGTTGCAATCGATTGCATGAGTAAAGTAAAAAAAAGAGTTGAAAAAAAAAGAACTTCAAGTCGCGTATTAATTAGTAAAGACAATAAAACTTTTTGAATAATCAGATGATCGCGTGCTAAAGAATTTTACGATCAAAAATAGTCGATTGGACACGGTTTCGATCTACGAAAATTTTTATAGTTACCGCTATACGAAGCCGGTTTTTTGTTTCGTTCTTTTTTTCTAAGACACACCTATGCTATTAAAATTGAGGAATATTGGTTGATCTATTGAGTTTTTAGAATTATTACTTACTCAGATTGATTGGTTTTAAACTTGTCGTGTTTTATCGTTTAAACGTCTTTTGACACAAAACATTTGTAACTTTCCAATAAAAAGCCTTGACTACGTCATAATTATAATTATTAAGATACGACTTTACTGCATCAAAGACTTTACTAACGGCAAAAGTTTTCGGCGTATCATGGATGTATGAGTGGGTACTATGAACCAACCTATACAGGTGTCGAAGAAGAAGACTAATTCCTTTAGACGTGACTTCTCTGTTGCCCTCACTTCGTGTCTATAGCTACTGCATCGGAATGCATCTCTCTGTATCGGCACAGGTCCAGCACTTCAAACAACGTTTTGGATTTGACATGATGGCATTCGCAGATACGCAGTTGGTGCAAATGGTCCTTGACATATCTGTAGGGTTGACTTACCACGCATCGTATGAACATCATCCACATTTCGTTACTTTTATTGTTAGTTTTGTTATTAAAAATAGTAGGTATTTGAGCTAAAGAATCACTGAAAAACCTGGTGTTTTATATATTATAATGTCCATTGTAATCCTCCAAAAGGCATACCTACATACAATAGATACTGGGTAGCCTATGGGCAAAACGCTTAAGACGCTAACAACACCAAATTGAGCTCCAATTCTATTCTATTCTATTTTTAAAATATGGCTGCCATCTTGGTTTGTGATGATTTTGCCAATGTCGAGTTTTTTTAGCAAAAGTGCTTGACGTTGTACGGTTATGAAGATATTTTGGTGACTTCAAGGGTTGTTCTTACAAAAGAACACTATCTTGAGCCACCACTGGAGCCCCGCTGTCGAGCTGGGAGGGGGCAACCGACGAGCGACACCCGACACGCGACCATTCACTAGCAGATCCACAACGCGACTCCTAGAGCTCCACTTGAGAAATTTTTAGCAAGATCTGAGCAACAGATTGCAGCAGGAAAAATATATATTATTTATATTGACCGTATTACGCTCAGTTTCAGAAACGCTCATTAGAGTTAGTCCTCCATTAAGGTGACATAGTAGAAGGAAATACGTTGGAGGCATCTTTTATTTTTCATGTTTCGACTAGATTTATACAAATTACCGAATTATAAGTCATACCTCAGTATTCTTGGATAGTTTATCTAGTGAAATCATCAATTAAATACACGATTGGAATTACTTCACTCGATAAAAAATCGTCACAAAGATGTCGTATTTTTTAACATTTTAAACGATTTTTTTCGCTTTAGAAGATCTTAAAGTAGGTTTCATTCTTTTTAATTTATACTCACATATTCACCATTGATTCTTCTAGTGAATTCATCAACAAAAGTTATAAAAAGTAATTCCATTATTTATTTATCCTCAAAAATACGAATGGCGTACCAAATATTCTCGGAGCGGGTCTTAGCGGGGCGCGCTCAGACGGCTTTTAGCCACGGTCGGAGCTGGACGCTCGCCAATTTTTTATTTTTTGACTTTGGAGTACATCGACTCGTCTAGTAAGTGGTTGTTACTAGTTCTGCCCACAAAAACGTCGATGTACAGCGGCCCCCGTCTAGGGTTGCACGAGCTAGACATATTGTGTCACGTTCGCTAAATGCTGACGTTTAGAGTTGCCACCTTAGCTTATTTTGAGCTAGATTTTGGATTTTTTAAACTCAACAGGGGAATACGTTTGTATGGCCAAAACGGTATCTGCCAATCCTCTTACCCAAAATGAAAAATCACGTGTCAAAAATCAATCTAAACAATTACTTACGTGATTAAATTGATATTCTTAATCTCACATTAATATTTACATTTAAAAAAGATGAACACTTTTCACACTAAATATTGATTTTTGACGATGGTTTGAAATACAATAAAGTGGTAAACAATTTTTAATTTTTTTTGTTAAGAATTTATCCTTTCGGAAAGGCAATGGGAACTAGCCCTTAAAGCCTGGTCTTTAGTTATATTTTTCTTTGTTCTTAACCTAACCTAGCTAACTCTTGAAATGCAAGGGTGGTTCAAACATTCCAATTAGATGAGTTTTACACGAGGATTAATCCAAATCAAACGGAAGTGCCTATCTTTATTTCTCACTTTAACTGTAATATTGTTCTCCATTAATGGCACATTATTAAACTATAAAACTATATGTCAAATAAAGACGAAAATAAGAAGATGACAGCAGCAGGGCTACGAAACCTTTTCAGACCGTGATCGTTTTATAAAAAATCAAAATACCGATTGGCAGTGTTCGATAAAAGAATGTTATATAAATACAAAATAATTATAGGAACATTATCTTAAATTAAAAAGAATGTCGTCTAAATTAAACACAAGTGCATGTTAATTTTAACATTTCACTCGTTCGGTGTTGATGGAAACGAAAGAAAAAATCAGTTTTGTGCTCACTAGGTCCGTAATTCCGTATGATTAAACCGGACTGAAAATCGATTTTGAGAGCGAATTAAACAAGTTTTCTTAAGCCTTGAACGACATCTGTAATCAATCAATCAATCAAATACACTTTATTCAAAGATGAATAACATCAATCCAAGTATTAATACGTCCTTCACATTATTTTTAACTACCTAAATCTTACTAATGCATTAAAAAAAATCTCCCTAAATTTACGGAATCGATAAAAACACGAAACACTATAATTAATCTAACAAAAGATTGCAACACCACCTTAAATTCAAATTCAACAATGTTTTTCCTTGCCACATTGTATGTACATAATAGTAATGTAGACGTACGTAAGATCTTTATTAAGTATTTTTATCCTTCCAATGACAAGGATTTTTTTAAAGGGGATCGAGCTTATTGTGCTGCCCCCAATCGTATTTTTCTATTTCTAAACAGTTAAACAACATTTTCAAAAAACAAGATAGCATTCATGCATGGCTAGCATAGATTTTTATCATTACAAAGCGTTTTAACGAGAAAAACGTCATGCGCGCTCTTTCTGGCATACGTAAATATAATAAGGATGTAGGCACATCTCGATTTTTATCATTTTCTCGGGGGTGGCATGCGAGGCCTACTGAATGGCCTTCAATTTATCGAAATTCACCAAAGACCGTCGCTTACCAACCGTGGTCCGCCTTCATCGCCGGAATAGTCTTCAAGTAGGTACTACCGGACCGGAAGGTGTTTGCGTCTAAACCTGCCCTTCGAAACGAGTAGCCCCCTTGAATGTTAATGGAATAACTATACTGAAGTCATGGTTGCAGGGTATTTATCCAAGACAAGATACCATAGGTTCGTAACTCCATAAAAAAATACTAAAAAAGTTGGAAGACTTCAATCCTGCATTCCTCAATACTTATACTTACCACCGTGAAAAACAAAATCAACTTTTTATTGTAACGCTAATTCAGAGTAGGTAATTCTCGTGTATCTCATCATAATATAACAATTTCTAATCAAAATAAGTGCTGACAATAATGCGTTCTCCAAGAGCAGTAAAAATAAATTATTTTATTTATTTATTTGTAATACAGTAAAAACACAAGACACAATATACAACTTAAAATAGACTCAAGTAAGCGTCTCCAATATTGTGCAGGTGTCAGTAGATGGAATACCATCAAGGATAGGCTTTTTGTCCCCAACAAGTGACAGGGATGAAGAGCAAGCGATGAAGCAAACATCGTGAGGAAACCTACTTACGCTGAAGAAAAAATTCGGATGCGTTATATGAAGTCTACCAATCCGCATTCATCAATAAATATTTTTGAATTTGCATTATTGACGTTAGATATGACGAATGACGATATTACGACACATTTGGCGTATGCTTTCCAAAAATTTACTCAGCTGTTTCCTACCTGGAAGAGCCCACGCTTGGTATGTTTTGAAAATATTTTTTGGATTTTTTAAAACATTATGGCTGAAAGGTAATGGTATAGTATATTTTTAAGACCGACTCATGAAGCCCTTTTATTTAATACCCCACACGATAGGTTTCAGAACAAAAGTTTATGACGTCATAATTCGTCATAATTTCATCTCGAGCGTTTCCGTGCTTCGGAAGGCACGTTTAGCAGTTGGTCTCGGATAGTTCCGTCAGATGTCGTTGTAACTATTCGTTGAGCCAGGTCGAGGCCTATTTAGGTGGCTTGAAAATTCTCTGACAGCCAGCTGATCACTAACTTGCCTCCACTAACACGCACTTTTTTTTTTATTTCAGATTCTTACATCTAAATTAACAAATTTTAATATCGCCAAACTGCTGAGCAGTTTGTAGTATCCCGTGTGGTAGAGTATGGCCCACTTCCTCTCACACCTATTCGTGAGAGACGGCCGTAGAAAGAGAATCAACTAGAAAAGGCATTAAAATAATAATAGTCACGAAAACGAGACAGCCTTATACGCTAATTACACGGAGTGAACGCGACAAAATCCATGTCGTTTGTCCCTTTCTGCGTATGCGATTTTTTTGTTTGCCACAGTTGAAATTACATACAAAATCTTGCAACTGTGGCAAACAAAGGCGCGATTTCTCGTACATTTTTGTCATATCTCTGTCCCTTTCGAGTATACGCTGTCAGGAAATCTATAGAATACTCAACCTACGGAGACGGCCTTTGAGCTGCAGTGGGATTC
This sequence comes from Agonopterix heracliana, assembly GCA_963693445.1. Classification (NCBI taxonomy): domain Eukaryota; kingdom Metazoa; phylum Arthropoda; class Insecta; order Lepidoptera; family Depressariidae; genus Agonopterix; species Agonopterix heracliana. The sequence goes on from OY856334.1 coordinate 5,226,594, forward strand.
TACAGGCTATCTCTTGCTTTTTTTTTATTTCAAAAATAATGATACCATAGACTCCAAATACGGATTTTTTTTTCTTTTTCAGTAGGTACCTATTAACACCAATAATGTCACATCTGCGTAGAAAATGTCAAGTTACTCTGTGAATTTTACCTATTCTATTCTATTTTTATTTAATGGCGTTTCCTTGTTAGATTTCGCCAGTGTCAAGTATTGAAGATATATTTATTAGATATTGTACGGTAATAGGATATGGCGATCTCAAAGCCCCGTTTTTAGACAAAAACACACACTCGAAACCGCCATGAAACGGCGGAGCCACGTGGCCAATCAAATCGCAAGCCGACGAAACGTCTACTTGTTACCCCCTTAGCCACGCGACTGCGAATTTTACCTATCTTGGCCGCCAGCAGCGTGATGACGTCTAAGTCACGAGCTCACGAGTGACAGTTGATAAATTACATACAGAATCATAAACATACATAAACTCACGACCGTAATCCCTTTATGGGTGGTCAGAAATATTGCTACTCCTACGTACTTTCTGTTCAAGAGTGTAGTTATACTCGTAGTAATGCTCACATTTTAGCAATTTAAGTTTCAGGATGGAATGACGTGTCAAGTGGTGAGAGGTGGCTAACCCTTCACCTGTAAACACTGTATGAGAAACCTTTAATCCCTTAGTCGCCTCGTACTACACCCACGGGAAGAATTCGGGTGGTCCATTATAGGCTGGAACCACACAAAAATGTAACTCCTTGTTCGTTTTTAGGGTTTCGTAGTCCAACAAGGAACCCTTATACTTTCGTCCATTCTGTCTGTCTCTGTGTCTGTTGCTCTACCTCAATAACACGCTCATTTTGCACCTATTGAATCGAAATTTGGTATGAATACAGATAACAGTACCTAACCCAAACAGAAATGAGGTAGTCATAATCATGAAGAAAGTAATTTTTTTTGAAAAATATTTTTTTCCTACCACCTTTTCGTTGTATGGGATACAACGAAAAGGTCGTTAAAAAAAATATTTTTTTAATAATTTGAGTGTGGTGTCGTTGGATAGGTTTTGTCCAATGGAAGAAAACTCCTATAGAAACTAAATCATTACAATGCTTGAGTCTCGAGATATTTGCGCTCAAAGTCAAAAATAGGGCGTACCCCCCTCTAACTTCTAAAATACAGGAGTAAAAAATCTGAAAATGTGACAATGTAGCTAGCTCTCTGTAAGTACTTTCAAAGAAAATTATAACGGAAGCTTATGCCCAACTAGTTTCGGAGAAATCAAATAAAATATCGACGGTCGACCGCCGTGTCGGCGTCTATCAATAGATGGCGTTGAACGAAATTAAATCGCACTATTGTTTGCTTCTTGAGGATTTTTTAAGTTATTTAAGCTATGTTAAGAAAAGATTTTCATATTTACTACGGAACCCTACCTAGGGCGATTCTGACATGCTCTTGGCCGGTTTTTTATTTTTGTTTAGTAGTTACCACAGTACCTCAGGCAGGACACAAGAAGGCATATTTTTCGAGGCTACGAACTTAGCACTAGGAAACTTGTCATCAGAGGTGTAGCTACCGCCGTATCTGCCGTATCAATTATACGGGGCCCCCGACGTGCGTAAGCAAAAATTAATAAATACTTCCCAAATTTCTTCATCAGCTATAAATGATTTAATAAATCAGTTTGCCGAAAAAAGGCAAGGAGAGTGTAATTTTCCATTTGAATTGTTTGTTTTTTTTTTGGAGAAAGTGATAGTTACTTAGATATGATGAATAAATATTTCTTTAAATTTTAATGATATTTTTCATAACTATCTTTAAAAAAGCTTAATTGAAAGGAAGACGAACCACATGTGTGCACCACTGCTTCTTTAGGTCTTTCAACATCGCCAATCGCTTTGCAACATTGTTGTTTGATACAATTTTTCATATTTCTTTAAAGTGTGTACTATAAAGAACCTTTTTTTCCTTCTTTTCGCCCCTATTTGTAATGGAGTATAGTATGATATTAAATTTCACATAGTTAGTAAAAAAAATGATTTATTTAAATTTCCGGAAAAATCCCGGAATCGGTGGTCAATACGGTTGGCAACAGAATATGAACCCAGAGCCGTAAAACTCTTTCCAAAAAAAAAGTTGACGCGGGGTGCCACCCGCCGATGGGCGGGACTACTCTCCCGTCACTTCCTCTGCTTCACCCCCTCAAATACCTAAAGAGCGGCGCCGCACGTCGTCTTAAATCTCTTGCTAGCTTTCACTACGTCAACAAGACAAAAAGTGACAGTAAGAGATTTAATGGAGGATTAACTCTAATGAGCGTTTTTGCAACTGAGCGTTAGTCAGTATTAGTCAGCAAGGTACATCTCTAGTTGTCACAAACATTGTTTCACTCATCACGCCTCACAATAAGCCCAAGGTCTTCATACTTAATGACTACGTACAATGTCGTGACTAAAGTTGATGCCTTGATGTCCACGCACGCGTCTGCGCCTGCGCAGGTCTAGGTTGTGCATGCTTTGATGGGACACGCTGCTAAACTTGCGAACACGATTTAAATCTGAGTCGTTTGCAACCTTGAATCCATCTTCGACCATCCCGTGGGTTTCGAACAAAAGCTCATCCTGGACACTTTAAGCTGTCACTTTTGTCAAGAATAGGTAAAGTATGTGCGTAGTAAGATTGTGAGTAACAGAGGACTATACTGTCAAAGAAAATTATACTTTATGGCCTACTGTCTTCCCTCATCAAGATGTGGAGACGAGATGAAAAAGTTTGTGGGGAAACAGGGGACTACCATACTCCTTCTTTTATTGAGGCGAAAGACTTTGGCTAGCCTGGATAGCCACCTATAATTATTTCAGTAACAGAGGACTATACTGTTAAAGAAAAATATACTTTATCGCCTACTGTCGTCTTCACTCATCAAGATGTGGGGTAAGGTAAAACATTTGTGGGGAAACAGGGACGTACCATACTCTTTCTTTTATTGTGGCGAAAGACTTTGGCTAGCCTGGATAGCCACCTATCTTGATGTGACAAATCATTTCACCTATTAAAGCCTAAACTGTTCATCTAGTGTGCAAATGTCACAAATACCTCTATGACCCTAAATCACATAAGTTCCATAGGACCTGCCTCAAAGAAGGTGTCATCAGCCTATATACGTCCCACTGCAGGGCACAGGCCTAGCCTAAGGGATAGTGTTTAAGCATCAGTCCACAACGCATGCTCAATGCGGATTGGTAGACTTCACATACGCATCAGAATTTCTTCATCAGCGTATGCAGGTTTCCTCACGATGTTTTCCTTCACTGTTGGAGAGCAGTATTACGTAGACAAGTTAGGTAAATTCATGTCATGGCATGTCGTCAGATAGTCAGGTCAGCAGTATTTATATTATATGCTCACGACCATATTCCCCTAGGGAATAGTCAGAGATATTCTGAAAACTCAGAACATCCATATTTCACTATTAACTACCTTAAATCTGACCAGTGTGAAGTGAGCCCGTTGACGCTTATAATGGACATTGGGTACAATACATGCCTCGAAATTGAATCATACAGGTTTCCTCAAGATGTTTTCCTTTACCGAAAAGCCAGTGGTGTTACAAATCGTACATATAAATTCCGAAAAACTCAATAGTACGAGTATGCCTGTACGGGGATCGAACCATCGCCTCCTGCATGACAGGCATGGTTACTCGCCACTGGACCACCACGGCACAGAGGATTATATTTGTAACCACGGCTTCAATTATAGTGGTATTCATGCAAAATTATTTGTTTGTTTTTTGGCAATAAACTGATTTAAATTGGTTTTTATTTGATTGGATTAAGTGCACAGTGCTACACAATACGCCAGCACTGAATATTATTTTTTTATATAATCGAAACAGCATTAAGAATAAACATCAATATAAATTCAGTATCATCGTGAACGTCTTCCCTAGCTAATAAACACTAATTTGTATTTGATCCAACATTATAGATCCATTACATATGTATTGCTAATTATCTCCTTTTTTTCAACACGATCGTGTCACACGCACATTCATAAGTAGAAATGCAAGGTGCAAAAAAACAGAATTAATGCACTTCAAAGTCGGTTAATCTTGTTCTGTTTGACAATTTTTTTCTGTGTTATTTTAACGGCGAATCGAAAGTGTGTTTTATTTTTGTTGATTTACGATCGTAAGTCGTTTGAGTTACAATGTATATGGATTTTCTAGATTTCAATTTTTTCTGCATACCTACATACATACCAAGGTGTTGTCCTCCTATAGCCAATAGTCATAAGCAGAAAAACAAAAAAAAACAATTGTAATTTCGAAAAAATAAAACACTGGGTCAGCATATTCAAGTACCTAGACAAGAGAGTGTTCTTGGTGACATATTTTTGTCATAATTTAGGATTGTGTCCCAAAAAGTTGCGTAAATCGATCAGTATAAAGTTAATCTAAAAACAGTATAGACGAAAATGGAACAATAAGTTTTGGTTCATGAAAATTCGTGTATGGCGTTTTAGCGGCAACGCGCGTACTTCCAAGATCGACCACAGATTAGATTTGTACAGAAGACAATGGCTGTAAGGGCTAGATCCTATTGCCTTTCCGAAAGGAAGAAGAATTAAAAATACTATTAGGTAACCTCCATCAACATTGACATAATGTAAGAGTAAGGCACATTCCTTCTCACTTTTAGTGAAAGGCATTGCAATGGATATACAGGGTGTTTCATAAGTAACAATAAATATTTAAAACTCTTAAGGGGGTTGTTTAGACCGTCAAACTGAACCACTTTCTCTATTGGACCAACATCGAAATCGCGAAAAAAAAATTTTGATATCCCATACATATTTTAGCTCTAGTCGATTTGTAGAGTATGGAACATCAAATTTTTTTTTCGCGATTTCGATATTGGTCCCATAGTGAAAGTTGTTCAGTTTGATGGTCTACACCACCCCCTTAAAGGTTTATTTGTATTTTTGTAACACCTTGTAGAGTAGGTATATCTAACTTTTACATAACCAACTCGAATGCAGACTTCAAATGTGCCTTACGACAAAAATTCTCAGAAAAATTTACCCTAAGACATGGATTTTCCATCAACGATAAGGCTACATAATGACTAAAACACGTTTTTTTGTCCGCATGTCCATCTAGGATAGCACTGTAAATTGTTATCTCACGCAAATCTAACAGCTAATTCACCTTCTCGGAAAATTTGATGCTTATCGTTTTCTTTTGTGTTTTTTTTTTATTTGTTAAGTAAAATCTTCAGGATGTTGTTTGACTTAATTTCGTAATAATGCTGTTGTTTATTGGAATGGAAGAATGTTGGTTGGATTGAATTGAATGTGGTAACCTAATTGACTTTGGTTAAATGGTTGTGTTCAAACTTCAAGTCTTATTTATTTATTTATTTATTTTATTTATTTTTATTTATTTATTAATCTTATAAGAGCTAAATGCTTAAGTATGTAACTTAACAGGTTGACAGTCTTTTTACTTCAGTCTAATATTGAAATTGTGGAAAAAATTTGGTGTTCCATAGAAATTAACCCTCGACTCTACCCCAATTTGTTATAAAAAGTACAGTGTCTCTTTTATACCTACGGGTTGTAAAGGTAAGCACTAACATTACCTACTTTAAGGGATGATTGTACCCATGATACGAAATAACTTTCCCTAAGAAACGTATAGGAAATTCGCAAACTTTACCACTTTCTTTAAATTCAATCGATCGAAACTGTGTATGAAAATGTTGTGGACCTCCCATACAAAAGTTCGTAACAGCCATAGATTTTTCTATGCGAGGTCCAAAAATATTACTAAAGTACTTGTTTTTCATTAAAAAAACAGTGGTGTATAATGTAGATATGGTATACCTATATTAGCAAAATAAATTAAGGTCATTTTTTTTATTCATTTTTATTTATATGGGGGCTTTTAACCATGAGGTTATGTCAGCCCCATCATGCCCTTCATTGCATTTATCGATGACGAAACGTCTTTCGTTTTGATTTTAAGCATAGCATAGCATAGCATATGCTCACGACTATATTCCCCGAGGTAGTCAGAGATATTCTGAAACCTCAGAACATCCACATTTCACCAGTAGTACCGAAACTCTGTCCAGTGTGTCCAGTTTTGATTTTAAAAAGTACGTTATTTAAAAAGCATGATAAAAAACCCTACCTATGAAAATGAGGTAGGAAAAGGCAGTATAATTTAGGTAGAGACCTAAATTAGACCCACTTTTTCGTGTCTAGTTAGACACGAAAAAAATGGGACACTGATGAAATTATTTAGCTAAACAAAATCGCAGGCCCACAGCTCAGCTGAAAGGACGGCATGCAACCGAAAGATGGTCGCTGACGTTGTGGAAGGCCCAGGAGAAGATGGAACCATGACTTGAATAGGTACCTTCCTGAAGGTTTGGCCATAGATTGCATTTTATAGGGAGGACTGGAGGAGAAGAGGGGCCTTTGCCCAGCAGTGGGATACAGAAAAGGCTAAAAAAAATCATATCTAGGCTAGATGCCGATGATTTTCATTTTAGTGAAGAATTTAAATTAGTTACAGACTTCGATTTGTTAATTAGGTAAAACAATGGTGCTAATTCGGTATTGCCACGACTTAACTTAACTAAATTTATTCCTGTCATTTTCTAACATTCGACTAAGAAAAGAGACAGAAAACCAAGAACTGACTTTAGTGCTGTCAAAGTGACGCTACACGCCCAAAAACGACTTAAATAAGATGGCGTGCATTATGATGCCATCTTATTTTGGGCGTGTAGCGTCACTTTGACAGCACTAAAGTCAGTTCTTGGTTTTCTGTCTATTTTCTTAGTCGAATGTTAGAAAATGACAGGAATAAATTTAGTTAAGTTAAGTCGTGGTAATACCGAATCGATACCAATGTCAAATTGTTTTTAGTTGACATTAAACAAATTAAAATCACATTTTCGCGCCATTTCCATCGCAAACAAAACATCACGTGACAGAACTGTCAATAGGGCTAATAAGAAAATACGAATTCAAAATGGCGGACGTGACACGCGACAGCGACATGGCGGACGTTTTTGTGTCGAATTAGCATTAAGTAGGTAACTATTTCTATTGGAAATTATTCTGTGAAATATTGTCACTGTTTCTTTGAATTTTGAATAACGGTTATTGAATGTAATGTATTTGGAACATTTTGTACTGACAAGGATATCTACACTAATGTAACTAGAAAACCCATAATTTTAAAAATACATAGTCTATCATTCATCAGTAGTCAAAGTATACGTCCCACTGCAGGGCTACCCTCAGGGAAGGTGTATGGACGTTAGTCCACCACGCGTGCCCAATGCGGATTGGTAGACTTCAATGTTGGTTATTTAGTAAAAGTTGATCATTTTGATGGTCTGAACACCCTGTTTAATTTATCGCATTTAATTTTACACCCTGTATACGCCGATGTTGATGATGTAGACATTTTTTAAGGGGATGATCAGACCGTCAAACTGAACAACTTTCTCTATGGGACCAACATCGAAATCGCAAAAAAAAAAACTGCTGTCCCATACATTTGGTTCGAGTAGGTTTGCAGTTTGGTATGGAGCAACTTATTTTTTGGTGTCATAGAGAAAGTTGTTCAGTTTGATGGTCTGATCATCCCCTTAAAAAAGTGTCAGCATAATAAGAAGAACCCTATAGTTAAATTGTATGGTAAATACGAATGCGCCGGATTCGCCACGTTTTATTGTAATAAGACCCTCAACTAGAAACTAGTTACGAACTGGTTCAGTCTAAAAAACTAACCCTCTACAAGTTATGACATTTAGAACGCTAGCAGCCATCAATCATATGTCAAACGGCCCGCCATTTTGCCGTATTAACCGTACAAGGTAAGTCGAACAGTAATTACATCGAATCGTAATTGTTTGTGGGTGCATCGTAATATTGACGATTGTGATGTCTCTGTTAATGGACATTTCTAATTATCTTGTTACTGGACAGTCAAGAAAAAGTTATTTTATTACATTAGAGTGAAAGGTGGAGATAGAAACTAGGATTTCTAGGTATTTGCCTAAGAGGAATTCAATTCAATTCAATTTTTGTTTAATAGCATCCGATGTGTTATCACAATTCAGCCAACGTCTCGTTATATTAATATTATACGTAGGAAAATTATCAGTAGTTTTAATTAAATCTAGAGTGGCAGTTTTGCTAATGTAAGTAGTTTAGAGTCTCAAGTGATTGTTTTAAGGTTAAAACACAAAAGAGATCACAAAAAATGGCCGACCCGCATGGCCAGAACAATCACGAGCCGACGCAGACGTCCTCTCGGTAGACCTCTAGCCACGCGAGTCTGCCTAAGAGGAAGGATCTGTTTATTCTAAAGCATAGAGGGAGCCACACTATTGCAAGGCTGTCCACTTTATTTGACACTTTTTGACTTTCTAGTGAGTAAAGTGGTAACAAAAGGGATCAAAAGTGACCACTTTACACACACTAGCATGTCAAAAAAAGTGGACAGCCGCATAAACAAATATCTATATTAAAGGTACTTACTCGTACGTCATAAGACAAAAGAGACTAACTACACAAGTAAAATTGATGCAGAGAGTCACGTTGCAGGGTTTGCCCCGAACACTTGTCTCTTGTGTGGTATTCGCGCGGTTCGCGTTTCAGCCTGCCACGAGGCTCCACAATCCTTCTCAGTTGTTCTTACTCAAAAACAATCCTCGAGATTGGATAGATACTCCCTCAAACCACTTGACATTATCGGAAATGCGGTGCTAACGCACAACAAGCAAGAAGTCCATTAATTATAAATAAAAAAAAATTATACAGAATCTGTGCTTTAGAATAAAGTAGTCCTTGATCTTAGGTATTTGCCATTGACATCTTATATTCAGGATGTAAGGAATGTCTTTAACCTTTACCACATCAAACTGAACAACTTTTACTCAAACCTGTCAGAACAAAAAAAAGTCTGCTGTTTCAAACATTTGAGTCGTTGCAGTTTAGTATGGAACAGCAGTTTTTTGTTTGCTCCCATTATTAAAGTTCTTCAGTTTGATGGGTAGAGTATGTGGTTTAAAAAAAAAATATATATATTGGACAGTGTCACACCAATTATCTAGTCACATTTAAAGTTCCAGAATCTAGCCTGGACTTGCATTATGATAACTAGACAACGATAAAGAATACATATAAAGGTTAAAAGGTTAGGTTAGGTTTAAAGGTTATTGATACTTTTCCTTAGAGCCTGTATGACAGAACTAGATTCACAATCAACGTTCCAAAAATGGCAGAGTCAAAAGAGCACTTTTTCCAATTAGCTGACAATAAACATAAAGTTTATTAATCAAATTACAACGTACAAGTGCGACCCAACAGCATGCATACTTGATTTGTGTGGATTATTAGTCAATTGACAACATTTCATTTTTTTAACCTGAAAAATATAAAAGTAGGTAAAAAATAAGAGATACGTATTTTTTCGATTTAATTTTTGACTGATATTTCTATTTTTAATTTACTTTTGAATTTTCTGAAAAACGTAGGCTTTATGGCCATGACACCTTGGCCTCAATGACATTAAAAATAAAAACTGTCAAATACAATAGAAAAGCCAAGCAGGCAAAGGAATAAAATCTCATTCAACCTCTATTACATTTTTCAGTATTTTTCAAATAACTCGAGAAATAATGGATAGAAAAATCTTATAATTTTGATATAAGCTTTGAATCACATAATCTCCAAATGGTTTTCTTATTTTGGTACCTTTCTTAAAATGAAATGTTGTCAATTCTTAGATTGTTGCAATTTGTACAGGGTGCAATTTGTATCATTACTAACAATTTGAAGATTTTTTTTGCTCCGACGGTTTGCGCATAGTAAGCGTTGTTCAGTTTGATGAGAAGACTCTAAGTTTAAAAGGATGCTAATGATATCAATTTGATCCTATATTCAGACTAGGGGTGTAGTGTAAAAGGCCAATGCATAGCAAGCCGATATTTAATTTCAATAATAAAAAAAAAATGATCTGTAGGTAGTCCTATTGTTATTGAATAATACTTATTTAGTATTATCCAAGTTACTATCATTCAAATTCGATCATTCGAAAGACTCCTCCATTTGTCACTAAACGTCACAATCGAGTGTCATTAAGTGAACAAACATTTGACAGTAGCCGACTTCGTAGCATTGTACGTGTCACAAAGATTACTATCGTAACAAATTACAGACAATTTATGTCTTTCTTATCGTTTGATTGACTATAGTATAAAAGGTTATATTGATTTCAAGTTGTTTCAGGTGTTTTTTGTTTTGTGTAGTAGATCCGTCGGATGACTTACATTCGGTTGTTTTCAGCCCTGGACCACGACTCTCCATACTAATCGATGCGAATGATCGCGTGGCTCAGGTTTGAATTTAGCTGTTTTCTTTAAAAAATTCGATGTTTTTTTATTAATTTCGAAAATGTAATAAAACCACATCATTCTAAATTGTGTTGTGAACAATATTGTAAATTTTCATTTTCTGCCGATTAAAAATGTAACAGTAAAATGTTACAACTGGAAAAAAGGGGTGACTTTAGAGTCCCTTTTCTTCGGTTTTATTCATTAAAATCGATTTCTAGAAAAACCTCATCACTTCTCATATCGTGTAGATAGTTCAGTTTAATTTTCAGCTCAAAAAGGGCCATAGGTAATGAATAAAATGGTTACAAAGTTACCCAAAACCCGGGTAACCCCTTAAAGTGAATCCTCCATTATATATATTTCTAGCTTTTACTACATGTTAACAAGACAAAAAGTGACAGCAAAAGATTATAGGAGGATTAAATTCATAGTTAATCATACCTAGGTACCTATATCATCATCATCAACCTATACACATCGCACTGCAGGGCACAGACCCTAAGGGAGGATGTATGTGCGTCATTCTACCGCGAGTTCCCTATGCAGATTGGTAGACTTCACACACGCATCAGAATTTCTTCTTCAGCGTATGCAGGTTTCCTTACATTTTTCTTCATCGTTTGAGAGCAGTCGGTATTATGTACATAAGTTAAACACATAGACACATGCATAAAGTATAATCCCTTTTGGGGTGTCACAACTTATCTATATTTTTGTTGTATTCACCTACATGATTTTCTATTTAATTTGTTGTAACAAAGACCATTGTGTTAAATTTTCCTCTATTCGAAGGCTGCGTGGAAGCTTTGGTGCTCTTTAGCGTTAAGACCATGGAGTAAGAGGAGATGGCATATCGGCTTGTTTCTATAGAAAATTATGTCGCCGACAAAGGGGGTGAGGGACGGGCGAGGGGAGACAAAAAGCTTAGGGGAGCGTGTCATTTCTCTATGGTCGCAGTACAAACTAGTGCACAATTGGTGGCTACAGTGCAACTTTGTTACACCATCTCTACCAAGGGGAGCGTGTAATTTCTCTATGGTTAAGACTGCCTTATTTGTATACCAAAAAGTTATTTTTCTACTCTGTAATGTAGGTATTGATGTGCTTGGTGTAAACGAAGTATATTTAATTATTTTAATTTTAAACATTCCGTTTTAGCCTGGCTCAATTTAAGTAGGTACCTACCTATATTGGAGGTTTCAGGATGTCGTTAATTTAACCATAGATATAAAATTTTGCATAGGAAACACTCATTCTGATGACTGTAAACCAGGATCAACAACGGCTAACACTCACAACATTAAGGTGGTTGGAGAGCTGTCAATTTCATACAAAACTTTGTCGTAGAACACTCGTAGACGGTGTTAATAAAAGTAATGTTTTATATATGGAAAAATAGCTTAGAAAATCTAGATTGCGCGTATCAAATAATATTTACAATTTATAATATAATTACGAAGATAATAAGGCTTTGAAATTTTGAGCGAGCGAACGGGGAATGACAGCTGTCATAGATATTGGCTTGTCTTGGCGGGGCACTGCCGTGCCCCCAGATTATACCTACTCGTTCATCTCGAGATTCACAGTACCATACTTAGATAACGATGTGCAAATATGAGATGTACTGGAGTAGAATTTAGTTCAACTTTACACTAAAGGCAAGAAGCTTCATTCCGAAAAGTACCTATTACAGGCAATTGAGTCGTCGATACGTTCTACCAATATTAAAACACGTTATTAGATTACCTAGCATAGAAAGCCATGGGTGCCATGGCAGGCACCGATTTCAGCACACGTCAACATTTTCAAAATACGTCGAGATTGCAGCTTAATGTCAGGGTGGAATTCATTATCGAGAGCAACTTGGCAATTACTTAATTTGGCAGTTTCAAACAACATTTATGCATAGAATCCTGGCCTAAAGTAGTTCGATTGCGGCGAATCTATCCAGTCGATGGGACACCTGTTGAAAATTTCGCTGTGCCCAATTACCTATACGAAAGAAGACCTCAATAAAGCTACACTAGACGCTGTCAGGCTCGCCGAATATCTGGCCAGTAAAATATGAAAACACAGAAGAAAAATTGACACGAAAACAAGAAAAAGAATCATAGCATAGCATGGCATACGCTCACGACTCATCATCATCATCATAATCTCAGCCGATGGACGTCCACTGCTGGACATAGGCCTTCCCCAAGGATCGCCATAACGACCGGTCCTGCGCTGCCCTCATCCAACGGTTTCCCGCGGCCTTCACCAGGTCGTCGGTCCACCGTGTAGGGGGCCTACCCACGCTGCGCTTTCCGGTACGCTCACGACTATATTCCCAGAATCAGAAATATTCTGAAAGTCAAACATCAGAACATCCACGTTTAACTGGTACCTACTGAAACTTTGTCCGTGTGACGGGGAGGGAGTCCGTCGCCACATGTAATTGACATTGGGTACAATACATGCCTCGAAATTGAAGCACGCAGGTTTCCTCACGATGTTTTCCTTCACCGAAAAGCCAGTGGTGTTACAAATCATACATATATTCCGAAAAACTCATTGGTACGAGTCGGTCTAGACGGGGATTGAACCATCGCCTCTTGCTCGGCAGGGAAGGTTACTCGCTGGACCACCACGGCTAATTGTTGTGCTCGCCCATAGTAGCACGTACCTACCTCTGAACTGATGGTATTTTCTTTTCGTTCTCTGGTATGCAGGTTTCCTCACGATGTTTGACCTTCACCACCGAGCTAGTGATAGTGACAAATACAACCGTACGTAAATTCCGTAGAACTTAGTGGTACAGGCCAGCAATCGAACCGCCGCCTCATGATTGAGTCGCTAGCTCTCTTCCAGTCGACTATCATTGCTTCGATAAGCTAAGCATGATGGTAAACAAATTAAACTTTCATAAACTTATTCTCTTTCTATACAGCGGACTATAGAAATAATAAAGCGGTCAGGTTATGAACTATAAATGTTTAATTATTATCGATTTGTGTATGAACCGGCGCTCTTTTGTACGGAAAACCGGTGTTTTACGGAATGATTGCTGTAATAAAATCGGTGGAGATTGCCCGTCGAATCGGTTAGGTTTCGATTTTTTTGAATGCCAGTCGCACTATTTCGTTTTGCTACGGCTTTTGCTTTGACCGACGCTTTTTTTTTAATTTGGGATTTTATGTTACGGGTTAAGATCCGGCCTTGAGGGTTTGAGATTGGAATAAGTAAGTATGTTATAGCCTATAGAATCCCACTGCAGGGCAAAGGCCTCTGATCACGAATAAGGGTGAGAAGTTGCGCTTGTGCGTGTTGTTGGAGGCAAGGTAGTGGTCAACTTGCTGTCAGAGAATTTTCAAGCCGCCTCAATAGGCCTCTGACCTGGCTTAACGAATAGTTACAACGCCATCTGACGAAACTATCCGAGACCAACTGCTAAACGTGCCTTCTGAAGCACAGAAACGCTCGAGATGAAATACCACTAAACGGTCACCCATCCAAAGACTGACCGGACCTGACGTTGCTTAACTTCGGTGATCGTTTCCAATACCGAAGCTCCACTACGCCAACGAGCGCTTCGTTTTTGGAATACCTCAAGCCGTTACAGAAGGCTGTGGTATCTTGGTTGTCTGAATATCAGACGTCAGAGAAAAATGTAAGGTTTGGCAAAGAGTATTTTTGCGGCGATGTCTTGGATATCTTGGACACTGTCACACTTTTGCCTAAGTATACGTATCTTTTCTGTATTTGTAGCGATACAATTTAGCGTGGTCGGGCAATAAATGGGTCTGCTGGAAGAACTTAACTATTCCCTTAACTCTTTTGCAATACCTTAAAAGGTGGCTAAGTTGTAAGTGCACTGTAACATAATTTAAGAACATATTGTACACTTAGTATGCAAAATAAACATTTGATTGATTGATTGAACTTCAGATATAAGCTCGGCTTTTATTCTTTTCTTCTATGCTTCTCTTCTTATCGTGTGGGCAGCAAGACCCGGTTTTAGAGTTTTTTCAGACCGCCATTCGGTCCCTTCAATGCTGTATTTATTTTTATTTCTAAATAAAGTGGTAAATAGAAAAATAATAAGTAAAAAAAAGTACAAATGGTTCCCCAACATCTGTTACACAACAAATCTTGAGTGTTGTAAAATTCGAAGTTAAAATTTAGCTATCCTAAATAATAAAATATAACGCTCACATAAGTATGCATTGTATTAATCCCAAACGTAAGCTACTAGGCTTTTAATTATGGAAACCATATAACAACAAACATATACCATCCAAGACCGAACGGGATTCGAACCCAGGACCCTGGTTTGGCAGTCCGGTGTGATAGCCATTACAACAACTGGGTTATAGTTTAACATAGATAGCTTTTTGAATTAATTTTTTGTCTCAACCACTGCGTCGGAAGGTGTTCTGTTGTAGAAAAGATGTGGCCAGAAACTTTGTAGAAAACTATACTATGGAAGCTAAGTCCTAAAGTTTCTTTTAGCGTATTTAAGTGGATGGAAGGCGAGTCACTACACTTACTAAGCATGACACTTCTTGAAACCTAAATAAGCTAAAAGCGAACCTTTCTTACTATTATAGGACCGTTATAAGACCGTTAAGTAAGGGAATGGTATCCACAGTTTAAAATTTTTATGAAAATAAACCGTTGAAATGTTTTCGATTTCCATTGAAAAGATATCCACAGAGGTCAGTTCAAAAGTGCATGTTATTTTACATGGAAAAACAATAATATCTAACATTATACATTTGAACATGGACAAGCAGATAGAGTTGCGGTCAAGTTCGCAATAAAAAGATTAAAATCTAAAATTGCATCTTTGTAATACTTAAACTTTACCGTATCGAATTAATGAACAAATTGTTTAGCAAAAAACGTTAAGATTAACCTCTGAAGAGTAATTTTATTCATTTTTGATGAGCAACATTTAGTTTTGGGTTTAGATTTTGTTCAGCTTTT
Organism: Agonopterix heracliana; assembly: GCA_963693445.1. NCBI lineage: Eukaryota > Metazoa > Arthropoda > Insecta > Lepidoptera > Depressariidae > Agonopterix > Agonopterix heracliana. The sequence continues at coordinate 5,241,989 of OY856334.1, forward strand.
CGATAGTACCTACCTACTGTAAGGGCATGTTTCAGCAATTCCTGATCACGTGTCAGATAGCCTATGCAACAGATTTATTTATTTTATTTATTTATTTTATTTTATTTATTTATTTTATTTATTTATTTGGGTTACCAACAGATGAATCATATTACAAACTCAAGAGACTACATAAAATTAGGCAAACATTGTGTTCATCTACTTAAAGGCTAAAGGCAGATAAATAGACTGTAATCCTATCATTTATATCTTTAGATATTCACCGCTCTTTTTACGTGATTTCAACTAAAACATTTTAGAAATTCACGAAAAATAAAAAAATAACATTGTTCTATATCGTTAATAAAGACGGCACTAGCTGGAATTACGTTTTTTGTCCTATTCACTCAAATAGAGATACCCAATAATTGCACGTAGCTAACTTGCTCTAGATAAAAAAGGAGATCGCTACCTTATTTCTGTTCTTATTGATGTAACCATATTTTTATCCGACTGCGCTAGAAGGTTTGTAATATTTTTGTTTTATGGCCTTGTCCGACACATATTTCAGACAAAGAAGCTTAAATTGTATGTAAATTGTGTATCTCTCCAACTCCATATCGGTATCTTATAAGTGGTGACGCTGACGTTAGGTACACTCATAAAATTATTATACCTTACAGGAGTAGAGGAACTGACACGAGTTGTCAAATGAAACCGTTTTTGGATGTTTTCAGGAGAGGCAAAAATTCGAGAACTGTCTATAATAATTCTGAGTCTAACATGAAATCGTGGATAAATAATTGAAATTGTGTCAGTATATTTCACAAAATTATCTACGATTCCACTTTAGATTGGCAATTATTCACGGAAACCTAGTTTTACCCTGGGATAAGATCCCAAAAATGGTTCTATTGCCTCGCGTCACGTATCTCTTTCTATTATACAGTGGTGCCGCTAGGTAAATCTTGCTCTCTGTCAGTCAAGTGTAAGGGAAAATGCTAGGTCCATGTTTTATATCGTCGTTGCGACTTAAAGATCTCATATGTGCAAAACCTAAAAGTGTTGGGAAATTGAGATTTTAAATTGCCATCTTTTCATGATTAGGTACCTACATAAAAGTATTTTTATAACTGTAGAATAGCCGTGAAATTGTTGTTATTTCGACTTGGGAGTTTTTGCATTCTATAGAGGACATCATAAATTATGCATTAACATAAAAAAGTGAATTTCGGAAAAAGTGTAGGAGATCTTAAAGTCGCAACGCCGATATGCAGAATTTGGCGGGAAGAATATAGTCTTTTGCACAGCTTGTTGATGATGAAGAATCATTTTATAAATGGTCTTACTGTTATAAGACCTTTCCTAGTTTAGAAAACGTTGTGATTTAGGTTAAGCTACCAGGAGTGCAATTTTTTAATCTCATTCGGTGAGCTCAGCAGTGTTTAATGTCAAAATTACTATGGAGATACGCATCTTTCTACTGCCGATTTAACTTTCAAAAATAGCGCTCCTGAAGTAGGATTTTTGAAAGTCAAATTAGCAGTTGAAAGATGCATATCTCCTTAATAATTTAGACATTTTCAACTGCTGAGCTCACCGAATGAGATTCAAAAATCGCACTCCAGACCAAATCATAGGCCGAGATTCAAAAATGAAACGAAACGTCTTTTTAGCGTGAGGTTAGTCTAAGTAGGGTTGAAAATGAATGGATTTCGACATACGGGAGATTGACTTAAGAACGTATCTAAAAGCAACTTAATAATAATAATGATTTTATGCTAAAGTCATTGGAATGTATACAAATCATTTTTGAAATCATGTTAGAGTTGGATGCATTTTGTTTCCAATTGGATAAGTTGGTTTGTACTGATAAGTAAAAAAGTGATATATTATTGTTATAAGTAACTATTTATTGTCTTTAATTAAGGTGGTTGCAGACAAAGTTTTGTTTGAAATTGACAACTCTGCAACCACCTTAAGAAAACAATTTTGAGTTCATCTGCTGTTCAATACTTAGCTGCGATATTTGGATTTCAATTTATGACATAAATTGTTGGTAAAGGTAGTACCTATAATGAATGAGTGAAATCAATGACATTAAAGATTTATCATTATTAATGCAAAAATGTTGCAACGAACAGAGATATGATGTAGAAGTGTTTAGGGGAGACCTTTACCCAGTAGATAGTGGTCCAAAACAGATTAGAAAAAATAAATAAAAACTATGCTCTGATTATTTTGATGATTTGGAGTAACCTGAGTGCCATTGTCGTGTACGTGTTTAATGTTATCCGAAATTCATGAAAAATTTGTTTTAATGATATTTTCATACATTTTTGACATAATTTCGAGCGGATTGTGGACCAAAAAAGTTGCGTAAATCAATCAACATAACGGGAATCTCAAATATGAACATAAGTTTTGGTTCAAGTTAGTTCTCCTACATGTTGATTTTGGCGGCAAAACACTTGAGCTTTCAATATTGACCACAGATAAAAAGAAAAACTTGTGAAGACAACGGCTTCAAGGGTTAGGTCCCATAGCTTTTCCGAAAGGAAGAAGACAATGAATTTAAAAAATTTAAAAAAATATATTCTATCAAATGTTTCGAATAGTTAGATAAGAATCTATTTTAGAGAGTAGAATTTCATCTATATTATTCACAAATTATATGTATATAAAAATCTACTTAATATTATACCTAGATTCTGAATTACCATCGCAACAGTAACAAATGAAGATAAAATAACCTTTAAGAAAGGTTAATGCATTTATTATTAATAACTTAAGACTGGATTAGTCACACTTATGACTATTATAAAGTCATAATATGACAATCCAATGTAGAGACAGATATAAAGAAACTAATTGACTTAGAGCGCCGTTAATAGAAGTCGAATAAGCATCTTATTAGGCCTAACTTTTACAACTTATCTAATTAGTTTTCTTCATTAACTTTTTTCTAGTTTGAAATATTATTACCAAGACAAAATGTTATTGTCTGCAGCATTTAATAAAAAAAAAGTAACGTTCTGAAATTAATCAAAAATAAAGCCGTTTTGGTAAAAAAATATGGTTTGAAAGTAATAATGAAAAATTAAAAGTACTTACGGTTAGAATTGAAATCAAACAGACAAACACAGCATCACTTTTTCACAATTCATTTGTGTTACACAAAATTATGAGTCACACAGTGGAAAAACTTTAATTTTTTTGTTCTCGGTAATTGTCACACAACGGAACGCACTCGCCTTTTTGTAACACACGTAACTTTTTAAATTTTGTTTAGAGTTTTTTGAATTAAGAACGGAGGAACGCTTTTAGTTTTAAAAAAAGAAATATTGTTTCGAAAATTAAGTAGTCAACACTAAGTGAAACAGCAATCAAAATTATTATTGCCGGCAATTAGAAAGAGCGGGATAGAAAGATAATTGTGGATCAATTAACGATCCATGCATTACGATTCAGCAATTACATAGCACGTGGCATCATTTTCCGATTTTTTCTTTTTAAAAATTTTTGAGCGCGATTTTTTGTTTCCGCGATATTCGTTTGTCACGTCACTGATGTCATTTTTGGTCACTTAGTTTTGATTATACCGCGGATTGACGATCAAAGTTTAATCAATAGTCGTAATCGCGAACCACAATTGCAACTTGGAAATCACAGCCGTTCACCGCACACTAAACATGAGTGATAACAGTCATCAAGTTACGAAAAAACAGAATCGTCACTGTACTAAGAAAAAAAACAGCGCACACGGACGCACACAAGCACAAAATTCTGTCCAATTAAAGATAATGTTTGTGGATATTTTAATAGCGTTTCCCCTCTGAAGAAATCCGACACAACCAACTCTCGTCGATTTTAAACACTTAATGACTGGTTGGGGGAAATTGTCCGAGAAACGAACGGCCCAGAGTATCGCGCTCTCGCTCTTTTTAGTACTGAACGCCGCCGATTGTATAGGACTTTTGGCGCTAGTGTCGGTTTTGGGGCGTGGCCTGTTTTGAGGTGGACTCAGTTGGAGGCGGGGTTTGTTTTTGATTGGTGCGTGAACTCAGCGCGATTTTTTTTCGTTTGTACGTGCGGCTTGAGCGGGTTGGGACCGCTGCATCGATCCTCTTGCTCTGGGTTGCCATTATGTGTTTTTTATGGGTATTTTTTGGCGGTGCTCTGTGCTTCGCTAACCTGTTATGGTGGACACGCCTACTGAGTTGTGGAGACGTGCAGAGAGAAGAGCATCGGCTATCAATCCGGACCAGGGCCGTAGGCTTTGAGTTTTTTTTTTAAAGTGCGTTTTGATTTTTTTTTAACAAATTTTTGTGACGGTGTCTTTTCAGTGAGGTGTTGAAAGGTCGTTGAACTACGTCTGTTTGTTTGTCATTGTGTTTAGAATTGTATGGGTGTGACCTGTTGATGTAGGTGGGTACAGTCAAAGGCTTGTTTGGTTTGAAGCCGAATTTGAATGTGTAGCGAATTTAATAAACACTTTTGTTTTTGACTGTATTCGTCTATGATATTTTATGTGTTTGTGTTAGTTTTTAAGCTTGTGTTCTACAAATGTACATTCGCAACCATATATATTTATTTTGTAGTGGTCAGAAAGTTTCCTACATCTATACGTATACCAGTGCAGTTACAACTGCAATATACAATCCAGTTGTAGCAATGATCACTTTGAGTACCTACATTTTGTGTTTCACAATGTTATTTATTTAAAAGGAATCACATTTTAAAGCACTCAAATATCAATAAAAATAATAGAGTTGATGAAAAAGTCGAACTTATCTCTGAAAATATTTCTTTCTAGTAATTACCATTTAATTTAAATTGTCTATTCAGTTGCAGAAACTCTCATTAAAGTTAATCATCCATTAAATCTCTTGCTAGCTTTTACTACGTCGACAAGACAAAAAGTGACAGCAAGAGATTTAACGGAGGATTAACTTTAATGAGAGTTTCTGCAACTGTATGTCAATTCGTATGAATATAGAGTTTCTAAATATTATTTAATACTGGCAACCCGACCTGACTTCAGATGCACACTGACCTTTCTCGTGTATCAGTCTATAGGTATGTAAGTGAAAATCGTATCAAAATACCTATAGTAGTTTCTAAAATGATTCGATACAGACAGACTGACAGACACAAAAACGCGGCGAGGGACTTTAAATTACAATATATTTTTTTTGTATTTCGGTACCTTATGGTAGGTACCAAACCTACACAATTAGTGATCTTTAAGACTGTTTCAATAGTCTAAAAGACATCACGACGGAATCATCTTTCTGAAAAGAAAGATGATTCCGTGCTTCGGATGGCACGTTAAGCCGTTGGTCCCGGCTACTATCTCTGGTGGTAGTGATCGTTATATAAAAACCACGTCAGAGGCCGTAAGGCGGTCTGAAAAAACTCTGACACCAGGGCTTGCCCACACGATAAGAAGAAGAATAGTCTAAATAGCTGAATATTAAAAAAACGGTCAAGCGCGAGTCGGGTTACTTGCGCAACGAGGGTTCCGTACCACACCACCACTTAAAAATAAATATCTTTTTCACCTCACAAGCTCGGAAAGATTCTGTTTATCATTCGAAATCTGAGTGCAAAAGTGCATTTTATCCGCTAGCGTGGAAAGAGTTTTTGAAATTCGAATCTGTCTATTCAATATTTTTATATACCGCCAATCCACTGAAAATGCTTAATAACTATTTCATGTCACTGGCCAGCACGACAAAAAAACTTTTTAAAATGTTCTTTTTAGCAATTAAATTTTTTTCCTCGCTGTTGTGAGGTGAAAAGTTGTATGTTTCGCTCGGCTGCAAAGTTATTCTGCGTCTCGTACCCTTGAAACCTTCGCTAAGCTCAGGATTCTATTATTTGAACCACTCGCTCCGCTTGTGGTTCAATCTTAGAATCCTTCGCTAGCTCAGGTTTCAAAACAAGTACTCGCGCCAAAAAGTAACTTTGCAGCCTAGCATAACAAATAACTATTTCTCCGGGACCTTTATCACGAAACCGACTCACGCTTTTCCGGTTTTTATTACTTTTTGTTATACTGTAAAGTTTGTTCTACAGGGTTCTTCTTAATATGCTGACACTTTTTTAAGGGGACGTTCAAACCATGAAACTAAACAACTTTCTCTATGGGACCAACATCGAAATCGCGAAAAAAAAACAGCTGTCCCATACATTTGGCTCGAGTAGGTTTGCAGTTTTGTATGGAAGAGCTGATTTTTTTTTTTCGCGATTTAGATGTTGTTCCCATAGAGAAAGTTGTTTAGTTTGACGGTCTGATCATCCTCTTAAAAAAGTGTCAGCATATTAAGTTGGACCCTATATAATCACACCAAGTTTTACGCTTGTATGTATTATCGTTGTTACGATAGAGCGAGAAGTACAGCATATGCTCACGACTATATTCCCCGAGGGGGTAGTCAGAGATATTCTGAAACCTCAGAACATCCACGTTTCACCAGTAGTACCGAAAGTCTGTCCAGTGTGACGGGGTTGAGCCCGTCGCCACTTATAATGGACAGTGGGTACAATACACGCCTCGAAATTGAAGCATGCAGGTTTCCTCACGATGTTTTCCTTCACCGAAAAAGCCAGTTGTGTTACAAATCGTACATAAATTCTCTTTGAGAAAAACTCATTGGTACGAGTCGGCTTGGACGGGGATCGAACCACCGCCTCCTACACGGCAGGCAAGGTTACTCGCCACTGCACCACCACGGCTTAACGTGAAGTATAAACGTTGATAAAGACTAGTTTCTTGTATGAGGACCCACCTTAATTTTTAACTTTTAGACATTTTTGTTCCGCTATAAATAACGCACATTCTGTGAAAATCAACTGTCTAACTATAACGGTTCAAAAGTTGGACGGACGGACGGACGGACGGACAACGTAGGCTTAGTAATTAGGGTCCCGTTTTCACCCTTTGGGTACGGAACCCTAAAAAAGACGTTCTGACGAATAGAGAAGGAACCTTTTTTTAAGACGGTTAAAAATAACTTATTTTTGTGATCTACTAAGAAATGTCCAAAAACTCCAAAAATTAAGAATCAACGTTTCTAATTAAAAAAAAAAAATGATTAACTTAAATATTAAAAGTGGCGATCTTATCACTAAAAGTTATCTCTATTAATTATCAGCTATTGTTGTCCCACTGCTAGGCTAAGGCTGCATACTTATTAGTAATGTGTTATCAAAAATCCGTAGTCCCCTACGGCTACAAAGTCTACGAACCTACATCCTGTATACAAAAGACATCAACGGGAGGAACATTACTACCGGACACTTCCGGTCATTTTTTTGATTTTTCGAAAAGTTACTATTATTTACCTAAACCTATCTATACACTTCGAATAAAATGTTGTGGACTTCCCATATAAAAATGCTGATCAGCCGATGAGATTTTCTATGGTAAGATAAAAAAAAATCTCTTTTTTCGGCCCATGTTCCTTAGGGAAAGTTGTTTAGTTTCATTTTCTGAATGTTGCATTAAAGTTATGTTACTAATTAAAAACTAGTGGTGTATAAATCATAAAGTTATTATACCTTACAGGAATAGAGTCAGTGACATGAGTTGTCAAATGAAACAGTTTTTGGATGTTTTTTGGAGACTATTCGCAGGCAAAAATTCTAATACTGTCTATAATTCTGAGTCTAACGTAAAATCGTTGATAAATTAATGAAGTAGTGTCAGTATATTTCACAAAATTATCTACGATTTCACTTTAGATTCCCAATTATTCACGAAAACCGAATTGTAAAAATTTATTGGTGACTAAAAAACGGTTCTATTGATTCGCATCACGTATCTCTTTCTATTATACAGTGGTGCCGCTAGGTACATCTCGCTCTCTCAGCTGTATGTTCCTCTATTCCTACCTCTATGGTATAAATGCATGTTTTTATTTTCGTGTCAATTTTGAGGCATGTATTGTACCTACTGTCCATTACAAGTGGCGACAGAGTTTCGGTACGGGTGAAACGTGGATGTTCTGAGGTTTCAGAATATTTCTGACTTCCCCCTCGGAGAATACAGTCGTAAGCATAAACCTTATGACATAAATTCACGACCAAAATCCTTTTCAGTGTAGTCATAAACATGGATAACCAATTACCATTTCTTCTCGTTGATGTCGTACTTGGTAACTAAGGGATACGGTACTTATGCAGTGCTTTAGTGTATTACATTGATAGCCCTATTCTATTTAATTTTACATTTTCATTTCATCCTGAAACCTACATTCTTATTTATTGCAACAGCGCGTTTAAAAAAAGCATAAGCATAGCATATGCTCACGACTATATTCCCCGAGGGGTTAATCAGAAATATTCTGGAACCTCAGAACATCCACGTTTCACCAGTAGTACCGAAACTCTGTCCAGTGTGACGGGGGGAGAGCCCGTCGCCACTTATAATGGACAGTGGGTACAATACATGCCTCGAAATTGAAGCATGCAGGTTTCCTCACGATGTTTTCCTTCACCGAAAAGCCAGTGGTGTAAACTTATACTTACAAGAAAGATACGATTGTACTCGAAAAATCTGGGCATGGTATATGAGTTTTGAACTTATTTTGTGAATATGTTACGCTTATAAAACAGTTAAACAAGGTACAGTAGGTACTGTATTTCAAATATCTATCTACAATCAGCTAAATCAAAACTTATAAGATGTTAACGTTTTCAAGCTGTACCTTCCTATGTTTCGGTGGTCTACGCGTATGAAGTCGCGGTGGCTAATAGTCTAAACATAGAATAAAATACTGCATCGATACATATTTCAGGGACTTTAAGAGGTTTCCCTGACCGAACGACCTTGACTCTTTCATAGCCGCCTCACTTCTACTAAACTACGTCATTTTAGTAGGTATACCTATTTTTGACTGGCTTGTCCTTCATTATGTCACTGTGGTGCCTTCTAATCCAAGGAAATCACATTCTAAAATCATAAGAATTCGACCCAAATTTAACAATTATCTAATTAACTCATTAAATATGGGTCTTAAAAAAAATTTGCTTTATAGCAATTTAGATCTTAACATTGTCTACACAAAGGTGTGTGTCTCAAGTAAAAGTGACTTCAACTTAAAAAGTAGATGCACAAATACAGCTTTTTTCCAATATTTAGGCTTTCCTTTGAACACAGGTTTCATACGTATTTTATTGAAAAATAAGAAATATGATCTATAGCAAATAAAGCCTAGATGTTGAACATCATTGCTACACTTTTCAATAATTTGTATGTCTTTCAATTAACGAGAAGATTAGCTTCTAGAAACCAGCAAATATGGCCCGGCCCTGCGTTTACCTATATTAACTTTTTCGTGTCTGTAAGGTCGAGTCAGGACATCTTTCATGGATCAATGTATACGCTATTAAAATAAGACACCGGATGATATGAAAAAATCGTTAGGAAACCTGCGTATTTCAATTTTGAGGCATATATTTTACCCACTGTCCATTATAAGTGGCGACGGGCTCACCCCCCGTCACACTGGACAGAGTTTCAGTACTACTGGTGAAACGTGGATGTTCTGAGGTTTCAGAATATCTCTGACTACCCCCTCGGGGAATATGGTCATGAGCGTATGCTGATTTCGAGCGCGACACTTGAGAACGGCCGGATAGATTTGCCATTTCTGTTTTTAATGGTTCGAATTAGGTATTTAGGGGGAAAATATTTTAGTTTGTGTCGGGACAAAAGGGACATTGCAACACATGCCAAGCATTGCTAGTTTGGAACAAAAAGCTTAAAATTTTGTAGTCACAGCCTCCTTGATTCAAGAATTAATTGTAAGTAGATCAACCTTCTATCAACGAAACCTCACTTCAACGTGACAAAACATAGCTAAACGCAATTTCATAGTGATAAATTGACATATAGCCGTTAACAAGAGGTTAGCGACGAATAATTGTTAAAACTGACGTTAATAGCTCTCGCCATAGATAAATTAGCCAATTATTTACACGCCGCTCGCTTTGACTATATATAAACAGTTTATAGGCTATTTTTGTTTATGGAAGCGTGTTTGGAATACTTAAATTTCATTGTCAAGGCGTTACAGAAATACCCAATCAAAGATTATCATTTGGGGTGTTTAGATGCTTTGCTACAATTACCAACTAGCTTTTAAGGTTGCAGGTGTAACAATACACACCATTATCATTATTTTATATAGTTCCTTCTTGATAAGGTATCCACCTTACAGCTAAATAACAATTTGTTTCATACATTTGTTTATTGATACGGTTATTTATAAAATTATGTCAAATGTTGATTTAGGCATATCATCATAATTAGCGTTTCTAGGGCATATAAACCTCCTTCCCATTTTGCAAACCATTTTGGTCCTGCGCCAATCGTATCCACGACTTACGACCTACTCCTCTTTTAAAATTAATGATTGAAAAAGTCGGGCGGCGAGCGGGATTCGAACCCACGACCTGCCTATCCGGGTCATGCTCTACTCCAACAGAGCTGTCGTCGCCCCGCAAGCCACGACGCAATTTTCAATCTATATTATCGTCTTTAAGGGACGTCAGCGCCATCTACCAGAGTTATACAAACTACTGAACTACTCCTCTTTTGCCTAATATCGGCTACCATTCTATTAGGACTTTACTCCACCAGCCATCACTTAGGCTAGCTACGTGTCCTGCCCACAGCCAATAAGGTCCTCGATTTCCATCAACTTTGTTCGACGATAGCACGTTTGTAACGTGTGGTGAAGAAGGGTGATGCCTAACATGTCTAATTTTGTCCATAGTTTCCTTAGTGACTTACATTAATTAAAATTTAAAAGTGTAAGCATTCAAGCACCTATACTTAATTCCAAATAAGGACGACGAGGTTTACGATTCCTATTTAGCTTTCTGGTTAATTCTGATAAGCAAATAATATAATTTATATTTATCAGAATGATGTACTATCCGACATATCTTGGTCGTTACTAAAGCTATTCTAAGAAAAAGTTAGAGTAAGTAAGTGTTTCAAATCTCTGTTTGAATAATTAAAAATTGCCTTAAATTTTCGTTGCTATTTCGTTATTATTTAAAATGCAGTATAGGCATACCTAAGTAGAAGCAGAATGCGTATGTAAAATCTGCATTGGGAACGAATGGTGGACTAACACCCTTATATCCTCACTATGAGCGTAGGCGTTTGCACAGAAATAAGGACGACAGAAGGCTGATGATGATTCTAAGTGGTGTATCACAAAGCAAAATTGACTCATAAATTATACCTACCTCTACATCATTAGAAGCCATGACTGTCATCTTTTATTATTTGAAAACCTACATAACCGGGTCTGTTTTTAAAGGAAAAACATAGAAAATGTTTCCTTTGAATCATGATTTTACAATGTACAGTAGATAACAAAAGTCCTTTTCTCATTCTTGTGGATTAGGGAACCGCTACGATCAGTAGGCTTACCACGAGTTTTCACTGTAGTAAACTACAGTAGTTTTACTCCCATTTTCATAATACTTTCGTACAGCACTGACTGATTTTAACATAGGTACAAAATGGGTACCGTCACAATAGTATACTACACAGTGTCAAAGTTCTGTACTGTGGTTCTACCATGAAAGAGAAAGTTGCTCATTTTGATGGTCTGATCATTCCTTTAAAAAACTGTCAGAAATTAACACTTCAGCTGCTAAGCTCAAAACAATAAAGGCTTCCGCACATTGCAGCGATTTTATCGAGCGATAATATCGCTGCGATTTTGCGATAATTGTTTCCAGTACATTTTGTATGGGGACGCGCGCGATCCTACACACTGCCGCGATATTATCGAGTGATAATATCGCTGCGATTTTGCGATAATTGTTCTCAGTACATTTTGTATGGGGACGCGCTCGATCCCACACACTGCCGCGATATTATCGCAACCTGACGCAATCTCTTGCGACTACATTCAGTAGTGGGCGCATGCGTGACGCGAATCGCGGAATCGCTGCAGTGTGTAAGGTGTCGCGATATCGCTGTCGATAATATCGCTCGATCCTATCGCTGCAATGTGCGGAGGCCTTAACTCGCGAAGTGCTAACACTGTGGAATGATATACAATTTTCTGACTCAACGTTTGAGTCGTGCGCACTGCGGCCCATTTGTCACTGACCTACAACGTAGGTCGTCAGTAGTTAAAGTGTTAAGAAAGGTCGTACTTTAAAGATTGACAGTCGGGTGTCCAGTTCTTCTTCTTATCGTGTGGACAACAAGCCCTAGTGTCAGAGTTTATTCAAACCGCCCTTATCGCTTCTGACGTGGTTTGTATGTAACGACTACAACCACCAGAGGTAGTAGCCGGGACCAACGGCTTAACGTGCCATTCAAAGCACGGAATCATCTTTCTTTTCAGAAAATCAAGTGATTCAGCCTGCAACCACACAAAGTGACATATCTCTAGATGTCCCCCGTGGGAATCGAACCCACGACCTCCGTGTCAAGAGCCCAGTGCTCATAACCATTACACCACGGAGGTAGGATGTCCAGTGACTCAAACCGATATCAACATAACGCTATCGTAACATGATAATAACAAAACGCCTCATTTTTCAACTCTTTCCTTCCCGCTACGTCATTAAACGTCAAGATGAGATACACGACTTTTTTTACCTTTTTTTTAAAGTCCACAGCCGTACCATAATAATGCAGTAATAATGCTTGAAGCCGCTTTATAGCACTATAAAACTCCTTGCAGCGAAGCGCCGGGCCCCTTTCTGTTTTAAAAACGAAATTTTATACAGGGAGGTTGCTATTGGATACCTATTTTTACCCGACTGCGCGACGCAAAGGAAGGGTAGGTAATGTGTTTATAGTATACAGGGTGTAAAGAAAAATATCATTAACCGTTAAACCACATACTCTACCCATCAAACTGAACAACTTTTACTATGGGAGCAAACCGATCAGAGCAAAAAAAATCTGCTGTCCCATACTAAACTCCAATACCTACTCGACTCGAATAATATGCAAAAGCTGTTTTTTTTGGCTCCTATCGGTTTGTTCTTAGGTTTGCTCCCATAGTAAAAGTTGTTCAGTTTGATGGGTAGAGTAGGTATGTGGTTTAAAGGTTAATTATACTTTTCTTTACACCCTACATAGGGCGATCAACACTAAACACCTGTTATTGTGAATAAATAAATAAAATAAATAGGTACAAAGTGTAACAAAATAACCTAGTAACATTTAAACAACTCTCACAATGTAGACAACGTCAAAAAACATAAAAAAATTCACCTGTCCCATACATTTTAGTCGAATCGAGCAGGTACTGCAGTTATGTATGAAACAGAAGATTTTATCTTGCTCTTGACTCCATAGTAAAAGTTGTTCAGTTTGATGGTCTAACCACCTCTTTAAATATTACTGTGGTGTTTTGTTACACTCTGTATAGGGTATTTCTTAATACGCTAACGGGTTTTTAAGGGGATGACCGAATCATTATGATGATTCAGTATGCTGAACAACTTTTTCTAAGCACTAATATCGATCTCGCGAAAAAAAAACAGGTTAGTAGCGTAGAGAAAGTTGTTCAGTTTGATGGTCTGATCATCCCTTGATAAAAATCATCAGCATGTTAGGAAAGACCCTATACAAGGTGTTACAAAACTACAAATAAACATTTAAGGGGATGGTTAAGACCATCAAACTGAACAACTTTCACTATGGGACCAACATCGAAATCGCTAAAAAAGAAAATATGTTCTATACTCTACAAATCGACTAGAGCTAAAATATGTATGGGATATCTTTTTTTTTTTCGCGATTTCGATGTTGGTCCCATAGAGAAAGTTGTTCAGTTTGATGGTCTGAACATCCCCTTAAAAAATGTCAGCATATTAAGAAGGACCCTGTATAATCCGTTAATGCAATTTCTTTTTCTTTCGCATTAACATTTAATTTTGTTACAACCCTACTAACCCTAGTGTACACCAATCTAAAATTTTACACCCTGTATTCGAGATTTAAATTTCCAAATCGTTCCTAGAAGCCCTAATAGGGTTGTACGTAAACATTTTATTTTTTATTTTTATTGTTTATTTATTTTACTCGGAACTGCGGTTTCTACGTTTGTAAATTTAATTATCTGTGTTTTGTCTAACAATTAAAAAGGAAATCTGTTGATGTTCATCTATTGATTGTTAATAGCTTGATCGTTTTGTAACTTTATAAGGGATATCACGTTTTGAGTCTAAAAACTGGAGTGCGATTTTTGAATCTCATTTGGTGAGCTCAGCTATTGAAAATGTCAAAATTACTATGGAGATATGGATCTTTCTACTGCTGAGATGACTTTCAAAAATCATACTATAGGAGAGCGATTTTTTAAAGTTAAATCAGCAGTAGAAAGATACGTATCTCCTCTTCAAAAATCGCACTCCTGAACTGAACTAAAAGTTTTACAATACTTTAAGTAAGAAAATAATGTATCATTACAGGTACTGATTTTTGATATTTTATGCAGTATTTGCATTAAAACATTAATTTTCACTAAAATAAACAAACAGACTGAAAAAATCTGTAAAAACGACGATGGTAATGACCAACTCGCATTTTTATTTCAAAAATGTTTTTTTCTTAAACTACAATAGGTTTTATCTTGTATTTGTGAATAGCTAAGTGTGAGGGGCGTTAAATCCATTACTTATTGGTTTTTTTTTTCATTTAATTTTTTTAATTTTTCAATAGCTTTCTTTAATTTTCAAAAGCTTTACAAAACAATCAAATACTTACTGAGTAAGTATATTAATACATTTAATGATGTCTAAAATTTAATATTTAATTTTATTATATTCCAAAAATTAATACTTATTACGTAAATGAGCAATGATTTGACTTTACAATATTTGAGATGTGATGAGTCATCAGTCATCATTGCTCATTTACATAATTATAAATTTTTGGAATATAATGAAATTAAATATTAAATTTTAGACATCTTTAAATGTATTATATACTTACTCTGTTTTGATTGTTTAGTTCAGTTTAGGTAATAACATACTGAAGATTTAAACAAATCTTTATCTAATCTTCATAACCAAACGGTGACAAAAACACCCATAAAACACGCTGACCAAAAAGGTACACTTCACGCCTCATAAAGATAAAACTAATGTTCACAAATAGCCAACAAGCTATTTAAATGTCACTTTGACTATAAATAAAAAAAAAGAAACGTCATAAAGTACAACCGAACTCTATTATAGTTTAATAAACTACTGTTCGAAGCGGAACGCGTTACTTTAATGAATATTGATAGATATTTTTGCAGGTAACTGTCCTTTCTACGATTTTTTTTGTTGGGATTTTGTAGGTTTTAGTTTTAAGATGATTCTAATAGTATTGATTTTATCCTTTGTTACATAATCTAGTTAGGAAGTGATTATTCATCATTATTAAAAAATAATTGATTCTGTTTTATTCTTTGTTAACAATAACGTAACGTAATATAATTAGTTTTGTATTAAAGAACACATTTTAATTTAATATTAGATGTTAACATTTTAAGTCACATTATTTAGAACGTGGTGTTAACACCATACCTATTATAATTTTAAAAGCACCATAATGTTTTTTTAGCACGAATTTATTTACGAATATTAATTTTGTTGTTATAAAAATAATTTAATTGTTGATGTTAACTAAATATTTTTGTTTTAGTAGAATTTTTTATTCCGCCTTTTTTTCGATTAAAATTTTAAGTATGTTTTTTTTGCGTTTCATAAATTTTTATATTCCTATTTTTTTGATTCTTAAATGTTTTTTTAAAAGTAGTTAAGAATTGTAAGAATTGCCCCACTTGGGTCAACCTATGATTTTTTTTATAGGAAAACAGTGGAGAGAGCTAATTTTGACCCAGAGTTAATTGGTAACCTAGGTTGACGCAAGTTGGGCTAATACATTTTTCTACCTCAAGCGTCTTGACAGATCCAAATTGTCAATTAATTAAGCGCCATGCGCCAAAAGGTGCCGATTCTACTTTCAAAATTTCAAGTGCGGTCCCTTTATATCTATTTAGCATTGTACGTCATTTTTTACGTCAAAATGACATTTGTAAGGCGGTCCTTTGCCAATTTTTTCTTCTTATAATAGGGTTCTATTCTATCTATTGTTATGGGGGGTCTTAATGCTCGTTGCGAATTTTTTTTCGTTCTTCCAACTCAGGTGGAGTCGTGTGCTTGGCTTGTCTAAAAGGGTTTGTAGTTTAGTTATTTTATTGTTAAATAATGACAATGTTGTGATTATTAACTCTTTTGTTGTATTGTGTTAAACATTATTGTCGTAATAAATTATTTTGACAATATTTTGTTTGTTTTAATTTTTTGTATTTTGAAATAATAATACGAGATAGATCGATTTTCTGTACCTGTATCTAAAATGTAAGGTTTTTCTTACAAGGTACCTAATTATGCTGACTGCTTTTAAGGGGATGATCATTACCATTAAACTGAACAACTTTCTCTATGGGACTAACCCCCTTTAAAATCCATCAGCATATAAAGAAATACCTTAAATAGGTATTTACAGGGTCAAATTGATATCATTAACATCCTTTTTAGCTAAGAGTCTACCCATCAAACTGAACAACTTTTACTATGGGGAGCAAAAAAAAACACCTGTTGCATACATTTGAGTCGAGTACGCATTGCAGTTTTGTATGGAACAGCAGTTTTGCTCCTATCGGTTTGCTCCCATAGTAAAAGTTATTCAGTTTGATATCAATTGCACCCTGTATAAAGTAGTTCAGTTCGGAAGGATTAATTACATTATCAATACGAATATACATACAGGGTCCTTCTTAATAACATGCTGACACTTTTGATGAAAGGAATGATCAGTCCAAAAACAAAATCTCGAAAAAAAATTGATTGTTCCATACAAAACTGAAAACCTACACGAGCCAAATGTATGGGACAGCAGATTTTTTTTGCGATTTCGATATTTGTCCATAGAGAACGTTGTTCAGTTTGACGGTCTGATCATCCCCTTAAAAAGTGTTAGCATATTAAGAAGGACCCTATACCTATATTACTTTATAGAAAATACGAAAAATCTGGCAAAGTAGGTTAGTAGGTATACTTAGGTACCATTTTTTGCCTGCCAAAAAATGCCTTACGTACCTATTTCAGATGTTAATTTTTTGACTGCATATGTTCTATGGAAGTTTACAATCAGATAACCTCTCAAGATTTTAATTTTTTTCATATTGCAATGTCATTCACAAAGCTATTAGCCATAAAGCTCATTACGACATGGTTCTAGGTCGCATTTAAGCATCTAATATCAGTTGCATGTTTTACAAAACGCATACAAAATGGGATCGAATCATAGTAATCATTGTACCTACATCAAATTGATCGCGAGCATGCTACCTACCTACTTCGTTTATGATGTAAATCATGGGAAACTTACGTTTGCGGATCGATTGTACTTTGAATTAACAAGAGAGATTCGGGTCAATAGATCGACTGAAAATAAAGGAAACGTTAACAAATATTATGAAGCTCTAATCTCTCTACTTTGGCAGACCTAGAAGGCGGCGGGACGAAATACAGGGTGTAAGGGAAAATATCTTTAACCTTTCATTTAAACCACAAACTATACCCATGAAACTGAACAACTTTAAGTATGGGAGCAAACAGGTCAGAAGAAAAAAATCTGCTCTTCCATACGTTTGAGTCGAGAAGGCATTGCAGTTCAGTATGGTATGGAACAGCAGTTTTTTTTGTTCTGACAAGTTGGCTCCCATAGTAAAAGTTGTTCTGTTTGATGGATAGAGTATGTGGTTTAAAGTTTAATGATTACTTTTCCTTATACCCTGTACAGCTTCTTAACATAGACTTAAACTCTAGCGATAGACTTGCCCTTGCATAGAAGCAACATGTTCCACTTGAATGAGGTGTACGCACCTGATTGATGTTCCCGAGTTCTCTTCGTCACTATGGCAATGACAGACCGCAATGTGTCATTTTGTGTTGTTTTGTGTGACATGTTGTTTGTTTGAACGAGCTTGTCTATCGCTAGAGTAATATGTCTATGCTTCTTAAAGAACTGGCCAATCGAAACGTAAAGCAGAGACGCATGGAGAGAATGGAGGGAGGCCTTTGCCCAGCAGTGGGACAGAGACAGCTGATGTAATAATAATAACAATCTTAACGAATCTAATCGAATGGAAAAGCAAGGATTTCTTTCATACTTTGTTTTAAAGATAGTTAACCAAGCAAAATGAGCTTCGGTGGCGAGTTGCGGAGTACTATGGAAAGTCAATCTTAAGGTCCGGGTTCGAATTCGCACGGACCACATGCTAATATGCACCAATGAGTTTTTCTAACTTATACGTACGTAATCTCTCAAACGGTGAAGGAAAACATAGTGAGGAAACCTGCATTCGCTGAAGAAGAAATTCCGATGCGTATGTGAAGTTTACCAATCCGCATTGGGCACGCGTGGTGGACTAACGCCCATACACCCTCCCTGAGGGTAGGCGTGTGCCCTGCAGTGGGACGTATATAGGCTGTTGTGATGATAATGATGAACCAAGCAATAGCCAGTGAGGTAGAGTATTTCAAAATCCATCTCTTTTTATAAAGCGGAGTTCTTTGAATTGTGATCGTACAGTCCAAAACTTGTCAAGACAAGTTGTTGAGGGAGTGGCGATCTTTTGGAAGTAGTTTTTTTTTATTATAGATGGGTTTGCTCTTGATCTCAATCTAGTCCTCAGGACAAAGAAACTGGAACTGGCACTCCTGCTCACTGACTTAACGCAGCAAGCTGCTTGGCGCCAGACTCCGTCAGGAGTGTGGTCGCGAGCCAGGCGGCTCCTTGCAGAGCCTACCACACCGCTGTGGGGGATCGTTCAGCCGCCACCACAAACTTGGTAGCTTGGTACATATACACAAACTCACGTCCGTAATCGTTTCAGGGTTGTCAAAAACATTGCTAACCTAACCTAACCTAACCAGCTGTAACAAGGCTCGCTTTACGCATTTGCTAGCCTTTCGCCCACAAGAATATGAAACTCTCATCCCTTACTTATTAACCTTATGACAACCACGGGAAGAAGTCGGGTGGTCCACGCTAAGCCGGAACCAGTGGTAAATGAATTTGATTAAATGCTATGTTATAACCTTACATCCTGCGCACTCTATTAGCTGGCTTGAAGCTCACGTAGATCCTCAACTAAGTCGCTCCAGCCATACCAGCGACCCACTGGACATCATGACCTGCCTACAAGTGTAAGTAATAATTTATCCCGTCTCGGTCAGCTGTAAAGAGGCAATAGAGTTATGGAGGAATACTCCAGGCATGAATATATAAGCCGTGGTAGTCCAGTGGCGAGTAGCCTTGCCTGCCGTGCAGGAGGCGATGGTTCGATCCCCTTCCAAGCCGACTCGTATCAATGAGTTTTTCGGAACTAATGTGCGAATTGTAACACCCTGGCTTTCCGGTGAAGGAAAACATCGTGAGGAAACTTGCATGCTTCAATTTCGTGGCATGTATGCTGCATAAGTATATTCTGAAACCTCAGAACATCCACGTTTCACCAGTAGTACCGAAACTCTGTCCAGTGTGACGATAACGGGGTTGGTGAGCCCGTCGCCACATATAATAGACAGTGGGTAGAATAAATGCCTCGAAATTTGCTTGTACTAAATATACCTCAGTAATTGTATGTACATAACCTGGGTGGCCAGATTAAATAATCAAAACACGCGAACCGGAAACGTTAGAATATCAATAATAATTTAAAGGAGATCAGTCGTCGCAAACAATGGCGTTAACATGCCATTTTACAAATTATACAAACTAAAAAAACGTACAAACGGGCACCGCTCCAAAGGCGCCGAACGCCGGCCGAAAAAAAAACTAAATTAACACAGACTTTTAAATAATTAAAAATCCACCTTGTTAGGGCCGAGTTCGACGTTTTTACCACCTTACCAATTAAAACATACCTCAAACACCATAGATTTGAAATACTAAAAACCTTTAACATCTTCAAAATAAAGTTCAAAATGTTTGAACTAAAATTTGGCTGGATGTAAAAGTCAAGTTGGTAAGTTAAGGCGAAATGTGCCGAAGTAAATTGCATTTCACATTTTATTGTTTATTTGATCGCTCTTCGGTGTATTAAAGGGATAGTTAAGAAATATAGGACGGCTACCAGATTTTGTTTTTGTTAAATTATAATAAAACTCATAAACGCTACGCATCGGCTTTATGCCCTTCGAAGGGGTGAGAAACTTTGCTTCACCGACCATATTTTAAAGCTTGCAGTCGTAGCACATATTATTTTTCACCTCACAAGCTCGGAAAGATTCTGTTTATCATTCGAAATCTGAGTGCAAAAGTGCATTTTATCCGCTAGCGTGGAAAGATTTTTTGAAATTCGAATCTGTCTAATCAATATTTTTATATAACGCCAATCCACTTTCATGACACTGGCCAGCACAAAAATAAAAACTTTTTGAAATGTTCTTTTTAGCAATTCACTTTTTTTCCTCGCTGTTGTGAGGTGAAAAATTGTGTGTTTCGCTCGGCTGCAAAGTTATTCTGCGTCTCGTACCTTTGAAACCTTCGCTAAGCGCTCAGGATTCTATTATTTGAATTGAAGTACTTTTATTGAAACCTGAGCAAGCGAAGGATTCTAGGATTGAACCACGAGCGAAGTGGTTCAATCCTAGAATCCTTCGTTTGTCAGGTTTCAATAAAAGTACTCGCGCCAAAAAGCAACTTTGCAGCCTAGCATAACAAATAACTATTACTGGGGGGAAATCTCCAGAGTAGAGTTCGACGTATGACCTTTAAAAATCGCACTCTAGGTTTGAGAACGTTACACATAAAATACAACGTTACGTTACACATAAAACTGCTACAAGATTTGACATGTCACTACAGATTAAAAACAATAAATCTTAAACTTTTTAAAGTCTAATATTTTGACAGAATTTAAAAGATTCCAAAAGCTACTGAATCCATTAATATAAGTGATGACGTGACAAAATCCTTTACTTTTTTTATCTTAAAATTAAGATGCATTAACAGACAGTGACTCGGCAATTTTGTGACATTTTAGAGTGGCTCGCTGCTACTTTATTTTGGCAACTTTAAAAGTTATTTTACCGCCCTATTTTTGATTTGAATTTTTGTCTAAGAACTTGAATTACGATCACGGACTTGAAAGAAATACGGACCGAATATTGCACTAAAAAGAAGTGAAGCATGCAAGGTAATACAATCTCGTTTGTTCTACAAGGGACCTGCACTCACACAGATGCACTATCTCTAGGCGGAGAGTCTACAACCCGTCACTTATGTACCGGCTGACAACACGCACACTAAAGAAATGGGTGCTTCACTCATGATTAGACGAGATTACGTCTGGTTCTTCTTTTAAGTCTGTGATAACGATATTGTTTTATTCTGTAAAATGTTGCTACGGTTCTATATTCTTGCCTGCATGACACAATCTCTCGCCTCTACCACATCCATAAGTTTCTTCAATGCTCGTCCAGTTCCGGGTACATTTTACGTGGCAATTCTTCAGTACTTATCTGATGATCAGCGTACGAGCGTCTATAGGGCGAGCCCTTTCAACTATAACATTCCTAGCTTCAACCTATTTTCGCTCTTTCTTTCCTCATGGCCAAAACCACCTCGACATACCTTTTTCAATCGCTGTCAACATAGCTCCGGTTAAAAGCTTAGATCAAAATAATTTTATTTTGATCGAAGGTTAAAAGATAGCTTTGGGACGTAGCAGGAAAGTTTAAATAAGTAACGTAAACCAAATTTAATAAACTTTAACCGCAAACAAGTCTAATTTTAACAAAAATCGCAATTCTGTCAAATTCGCAATGTTTTTTTGACCATTCCTTTGTCGGTGCTTTCACTAACAGTTCCTAGGCACTTGTCATCGCTCTTATAACTTGGTGATAAGTATTATAATAGCTAGATTAGTGGGACTTCGTAAACGAGCTACAAGGAGGAGAAATGTCGAAGACATTTTACCTGTAGTGTGCCGAATTGCCGACAATAGAATATGATTGATGTGCAAAATCCGCTAAAGGAACGGTTTTGAACAATTTATTTTTTTATTTTTGAAAGATTTGTCTTTGATTTCTTTAGTTTTTACCCGACCGAGGTAACTGTGGATGTTAAGAATGTCATAGAAGAATCATAATTAATTTGACATCGTGATATCGACGGTTAAGAACCAATATTCGGCTTATTTTACTTTTTTATGTCAATAGATTTAAAGTCCAATTTATCAAATTAAAAATAAACATTATCTTATCTTATGATATAAGTTGTTCAAGCAACTATCTCAATTCAATATGAACATTATTTCCCAAGTTATTTGTCATAGAAATATGAAGAAACGTTTTTTTTATCTCCTGTAAAGTTGACTTTTTTGAGATAGAGACTATTGATTCTTAACCGTCGATGTACCAGTCTTGAAACATAAAGACTCTATTGGATAGGTTCAGAAGCGTTTTCTGCGACATCTGTCGTCTAGATTTGGTTAGAGAAGAATATCACCCACTTATGAGAACAGATTGCTTAAGTTTGAACTGGACAGCTTTATTAGAAGAGCATTTAATGACTTGCTGATTCACAGCAAGCATTGCTTCATATGCTGATTCTATATAAGATACTTAACTTGAAGTTCGATAAGGGCATCCTTCACTTCATTTCTCTGAGACCATGAGCATCTAGTCCAGTGATGGGCAAACTTTTTTCTTGGGGGGCCAGAAAGTTAAAAATGAAATTCAGTGGAGGGCCGTTATAAGCAAAAATGTTTTTGGTTTTAATTCTTTTAATCATATTTAATAAACATTCAACATCCTCACACCCCGCAACCCGCAACACATGGACTACACAGTTTATCTAGCTGGCTCATAGGTATTATTAGACTTCGTACTGCTGGATCGTCAAAATATAATTATCACGGGCCATATACTGTTCATTTTGAAAGACCTTTGGCGGGCCGGATTAAATACCTACTTTTGCGGGCCGGAGTTGCCCTGCGGGACGTACTTTGCCCATCACTGATCTGGTCGTTACAATATCTGTTTGCTTGTTCCTTAGCTAGAAATAATAACCTTTAGGTAGGTTATGCAATTATAGAATATACATATAGGGTCCAAGTACTTAATATGCTGACAGTTTTTAAAGTGGATGATCAGACCATGAACCTGAACAACTTTATCTATGGGACCGAGGTTGAAATCCCAAAAAAAAACGCTGTCCCATACATTTTGATCGAGTATTGAGTAGGATCACCGTTTTGTATGGGCAGCAGATTTTTTTTCGAGATTTCTATTTTGGTCCCATAGATAAAGTTGTTCAGTTTGATGGTCTGATCATCCTCTTAAAAAACTGTCAGCATATTAAGGCCAGGTTATCCCAGTGCAAGCGTCTCTTTCTTGCAAGCATAAGTTTGCAATTAGCCATCCCGCTCCAATTGAAATCAGGATCGCAAAAAAACGTGTTTTTCATCAATATCTTTGCTCATGGGTGTTTCTAAGCTCAAAATTCTACGGAGTTCACTAGAAATATTTAATGTATTTAGTTAAGTACAAGAATAAAAAGTTATCAGCAGTTTAATCATAGTAGTGAAAAAACATAACAAAAAGGGGTAACTTTGCGATTTTTTTCTATCTATTAAACTAAATCTATAATCGTGTAATTAAGAACGGTCGCCTATCAGCTAGATCCTTAAATAAGACATAATTGGTTTTCAGACTTTAAAACACAGTTTAAAACAATTTCATTCGTGTTCAAAAAACGGCCTCGACTGGATAACAGCGTCGTAACCACTGCAACAATTTCAATATCATCAAAATTAGGCTCAATATGCTAACTCTAGTAGATAGATATTTTTATAAACATTTAAATACCTAACTATTTTCCCATTTCCCAACAAGATAATGTTGTGCGCATTTGTTATTGAGAGGCACTTTTAGCTCTATTTATAGATATAATTATTTGTAAAACAGAATTATGTTTTATATTGTTTTTTTGTTATATGTTCCCTATTAAAATAAAATAAACAAGTATGTAGGTATTGCGCTGCATCAGTAATCACAGTAGAAATTATTTTATCTTGGTGATAAGTATTAAGTATAATACGATTAGTGGCTGCGACCCCCGCTCCGGTTCATTTCTGGTCCAACGCATTGCCTTGGCTTTACAACGCGGCAACGCGTGGCAACGCCGCCAGTGTTTTAGGCTCCTTTAGACCAGAAACCAATCGTGGCGGGCTCCTGGAATAGCATAGGTTCATATGTCATCTCTTTCCTTCTTTCTGATTTTCTTCCTGTTTTCCCTTTTTATCTTTTGTCACCTATAATTATATCATTCATCACATGCGGTGTGCCGCCGCGCTGCAGAGGGTTCGCGCCAGCACCAAGAGCATCCTGAACATGGTCTCCAGTAGATACTGTGACAGTAGCTTTATAAAGCACTGGATCGGTCTACACTTAAGTGTTTGTATTAACATAGTCATTTAAGTGTGATACTAACAACATATGGATGTAATGTCTGAAATAAAGAATTTTTATTTTATTTGTTTATTTATTAGTTATAAGTTCTTGTCTATTTTATCTAAATCTAAGTAGGTACTTACTTATTTTTATTGTATGAAAAAATTATACTAAACCCTTCGAAACTATAGTAAGAAAGAATTGAACAACAAACTGTTTTTGAACTAGAAATCAATGCATAAGTAATCTCCTGACCAACGGTAAATTTTTTCTAACAAAATCCCTACAATTCGTGTGTAAAATCTACTTTGTAATATACTCTAATCACATCAGTTTCGATCCAGTGAATCCATTTTGTGTTGCAGGGTTGAATGAGTCTGTATACCTTTACTTGTTTATAAAAAAAAAGTTAGTATGCAACAAAGGATAGAATAATTTTAAAGACTGTTTTGGTTACTTTGGCTACTGTATTTAATTTTTAATTGTTGTTTCTCATACCTAGTATCAAAATTTTGATTAACCGCACCTATATGTTAAAAATCTATTTTAATTTACCTATATAGATTAATTTTGTAAAATAATGTAAACGTTCCTAATATTAAAATTTTTTGCTCGTTTATTTGATGGAAACGCCTATAATTTACATTATACTCACGCCTGTGTCCCATTGGGGTAGGCAGAGACAATTGATCGCCATCGGCTACGATCCTGACATACCTCTTTTGCCTCTTCCACAGTCATAAGTCGTTTCAAACACGCTCGTCGGTTCGGTTTCGGGTATGGTTTGCTCATTCTTGGGCACTGCCTCCGTGTTCTAATGGTTAGAGCATTGGGCTCTTGACACGGAGGTCGTGGGTTCGATTCCCACGGGGGGCTCCTAGAGAAATCTCACTTTGTGCGTTTCTCCCCAGTTGGTTAGGACATTGCAGGCTGAGTCACCTGATTGTCTGAAAAGAAAGATGATTCCGTGCTTCGGATGGCACGTTAAGCTGTTGGTCCCGGCTACTATCACTGGTGGTAGTAGTTGCTACATAAAAACCACGTCAGAGGACGTAAGGCGGTTTGAATAAACTCTGACACCAGGGCTTTGCAGCCCACTCGATAAGAAGATTCTTGGGCCCTATATACGATCGGAAACTTACACAATAGCCTTACTGGTAACCATCTCAACCATCGATTAAAAACCTCTCCCATCTCAAAACCTAACCTAACCCAAAGAACCCAAACAAATAAAAAAAAACATAAGAACTCAGCATCGCGTGTCTCTCGTATCGTGTAGTAAATAAGCAGTAGGTATACATGGCCGGTGCCGGTGTATAATTGTACATAATCCCTATGTATCGGAGGATAATGTAATTTGCGTCCGCGCAACTATAATGACAGGGCGAGCGTAGCACGCATGCGCGAGATACACTGGACGATTTTCTTTATACGCAGAGTTTCGGTACTACTGGTGAAATGTGGATGTTCTGAGGTTTCAGAATATCTCTGACTACCCCCTCGGGGAATATAGTCGTGAGCATATGCTTATGCTTATGCTGCAGCGTCTTATGTTGACGGTTTTTTCAGGAGAGGATCGGACTCAATAACTATCTATTTCTTAACAACGAAATCGCGGAAAAACATCGGCTGTTCCATACAAAACTGCATGTTTTTTTTAGCGATATTGATTTTGGTCCCGTATAGAAAGTTGTTCAGTTTTATAGTTTGATCATACTCTGAAAAAAAAATTCTGCATTATCATCATCTCCACCGATAGACGTAAAACTTGTAAATAATAATATTGTCTTAATTTGTATTTTTATTGCTAAAACCCTTTCGTATCGTAAACCTCCTCATTTGTACCGAGGAACGTCCACTGCTGGACAAAGGCTTCCCCCAAGGATCGCTACAACGACCGGTCCTGCGCTGCCCTCATCCAACGGGGTGATTTTTAAACACTTTCATAATTTTCTCAATTTTCTTATTCAATGGTCTTAATGATAGAATGAATCACTGTTCAAGAAATCTTTTCCCTTATTCGCCTAATACTACACCCACGGAAGTAACGGCGGTCTATTCTCAGCCGAAACCCAACACAGCCCATTTTAAACTAGAACAAAAGTTCCTTCATCACATTGAATAAATCGCATTCAAGAGCGACTAAACCTCCCCCGTGTGCGCACACGCACGTCAGAGAAGTAAAAACAATCGCGTTTCCTCCTGCAGACGTGATTGAAGTCGTCTGTTTTGGTACAGTCGTCCACAAAAACACATTACTGCAACCGATACCTGTCAGTATATTTTTCTGTATATCTTATGAACAAGCATAAAATAGACATTGCATAGTTTTTATTGTTTTCAGGATTGTACTTTACAATACAAGGTACTATAAAATAGAATGTTACTTTGTATTAGCCTATTGTATGTATTTATTAATACATGCAGGCCAAGTTAATACTTCCCAGTATTAACTTGGCCTGCATGTATTAATAAATACATACAATAGGCTAATACAAAGTACCATCAAATTGAACAGCTTTCATTACCAACCTTGTTTTGTTTTTTATTTAATTCGCGTTTCCTGAGGTTGGCTCTATCTCCATAGTAAAAGTTGTTCAGTTTGATGGCCTGAATTCACCGTTTCTGTATTACCTGGTCCCTTACACTTAAATTATTGCTCGTTACATATAAAAGTGCGGATCAGCCGATTGATTTTTGCGAGACTGAAAAAAAATTATCGTTTTTCAACTGGCGAAACAGCTTGGCGAATGTTGTTTAGTTTCATTATTTGAATGCACCCTTAAAATTGTTTAAGTAATTAAGAAATAGGTGCGAATAAGGTGGATAGGTTAGGTTAGGTTAGGTAGGTACATTAAATTTTTGGCGGTCCAGATTTCGACCTTCCGCGGTCCGCCAGTTGCCGACCGCTGCCTTACACCCTGGTTTCCTGATTTTCCTTCCTTTGATACAGGTACCAAAAAAAGAAAAGTATAGTGGTCCAAATGGGACCACGCGGGCCCAGTGCGGATTGGTGGAGGCCAGTTAGTGGTCAACTTGCTGTCAGCTAGAGCATTCTGTCTCATTAATTTTAAGGCTCTGACCAGACTTAACGAATAGATATAGTTATATCGCCATCTGACGGAACTATCTAGGACCAACTGCTTACCGTGCCTTCCGAATCACGGAAGCAATAATGTGTAAACTACATAGCTTTATAGGTAGGTATTATTATTAAACATATATCTACCAAAACGTAGGTTAAACCTGAAAATGCTGGTAGTTACTAAAAAAAACTGGTTTCTTCAAATTTTAAAAAGAAACTAAAAGTTTCTTCGCTTATTTAGACAAAGGTTTTTTAATTTTTAAATAGATATAAATAATAATGTATATTCTTGTCGCGTTTTCTGTCTGACTGTACAATGCTCAGTGGCGCCGCAGCTTTCAACGGACGTGAGCGCGTCTCTCTCACGCATTATATATATTCTTCTCTTTCCAACTCTATGTCATTCGGATAACTCTCCCTTTTAAATTACTATTTTCATTTTATTTCGGGAATTTCAGAACGCTCGTTGGCGTAGTGGAGCTTTGGTGTTGAAAACGATCACCGAAGTTAAGCAACGTCAGGTCCGTTCAGTCTTTGGATGGGTGACCGTTTAGTGGTATTTCATCTCGAGCGTTTCCGTGCTTTGGAAGGCACTTTAAGCAGTTGGTCTCGGATAGTTCCGTCTGATGGCGTTGTAACTATTCGTTAAGCCAGGTTAGAGGCCTAATAAGGCGGCTTGAAAATTCTCTGACAGCAATTTGACCACTAACTTGCCTCCACCAACACGCACTGGGCCCGCGTGGTGGAGTATGGCCCACTCCCTCTCACCCTTATTCGTGAGAGGAGGCCTTTGCCCTGCAGTGGGATTCTACAGGCTATAACTTACTTTTTAACTTCGGGAATTTATTTAAAGTCGAAATTCACTGAAGACCGTATACTTTGCTTTTGTAAGGTAGACAGAACGACACCTTGGACATTTGGCTGTTTCTTCATACAAATGGAAAAAAACTGACAAGAGAAGGTAAGCATGTGTGATAGTAGACGACCCGGTTGGTGTGATGGTTACCACGCCGGACTGGCAAACCAGGGTCCTGGGTTCGAATCCCGGTTCAGTCATGGATGTTATATGTGTGTGCCGTTGTTGTGTGGTTCCCATAACAAAAAGCCTGAGGCTTACTTGGGATCATTACAATGTATGTGCCTGTGAGCGTTATTTATTTATTTAATTTCATTATACTGAGTGTGTGCGAGTGAGACAGGAATACACCATTACCTACTAAATTCTGCCACGCTTCCTACCTGAGGGGGTGAGGTAAAAAGTAGTGGAGGGCAAGGAGTGCCCGAATAAATACTGTATTTAGTATTACAGGGTGAGCTGAAATTATTTGACAAAATAAGGGGTTGTTCAGACCGTCAAACTGAACAACTTTTACTATGGGAGCAAACCTGAAATCACAAAAAAATCTGCGGTTCCATACTAAACAGCAACGACTTAAAATGTATGGACAGCAGATTTTTTTGCAAATGCAGGTTTGCTCCCATAGTAAAATTTGTTCAGTTGGATTATCTGAATAAAGCGTGCAATTTCAATTTCACGCTGTAGATACCTACCTACTCTTCTTATACTCTGACAGAATAGAGTTGTTTTTACCTGGTCATCATCAGACCCTGAAGATATGTTTTTTTTTTTTTCAATTTATTTACTAGGCTGGTTACTAGACCTTTTGGCTAAATCTTATTTTATTTTTAACTTTCTTACGTTTTCACATCAAAACGCTGGTATTCGACGCTTTGATGGTTCTTTGGAGTTTTTGGAGACAATCGAAAGACGCAGGAAAAGCAGAGAAGTCCACAAGAAAGAGGTGAACCGACCGCTTTGCCGCGCTAAAATCACGGAACACTTTTCCTGTTTACGACCCATGCACCATTATATTTCACTGAGCTATATATTGTTCACTTGCACGACACTTTGTTACGCAAAACAACACCAATTTTACGAACCAAAACTCACTATAAACAATAAAAATTCGATGAAATATGAGGACTCCAAACGTCAGCTACCAAAGCCCGCCAAAAACTCCCCCTGAAGATATGAAATCCCAGCAATGTTACCAGACATTTGACCCCGAACTAAAATGTTTCCGAGTATGATTTTTGCTGAGATGCCTGAGCTTTGAGCTCTCATTTAAAGCTGAGATCCTGAAAATTGCTTAACTGAATTTCTTGAAATATAGTCCAGTATAATCGTTTAAAACATAGACCAGACCATCAAACTGAACAACTCTCTCTTTGGCACCCGCCGAAATCGCAAAAAAATCAGCTGTCCCATGCATTTGGGCCGAATAAGGATTGCAGGTTTGTATGGAACAGGGACGCGCTGGTTTTTTCGCGGAGTCGACTTTGGTCCCTTGGATAAAGTCGTTCAATTTGATGGTCTGATCATCCCCTTAAAAATCGTCAGCAATCAATCAATTATACCTACTAAAAACAAAGATAATAATCTAATCTAAACTATTATAAAACTGTAACTGAAGTGTGTCTGTACATTGAAGATATTTACAAAAAAAAGATTACGATATGGTTTTTAGGTATCCCTGACTCGAAATCAACCTTTTTTAGAAATTTTGTCTGTCTGTTTGTCTGTTTGTTTGTGTGTTTGTTTGTTTGTTTGTTTGTTCGCGCATCACGCAAAAACTACTGAACCGATTTTGATGAAACTTTTTTTATTTGATAGCTGACTTAAAATCTGGTATATAATGTATGCGGACGAAGTCGCGGGAAAATACTAGTTACTTATAAATACGAACTAATTTGACGGCCCGACAGCACGGTCTGTAGAGTGAACCTGCCTGCTGTGCCGGGTCGCGGTTTCGAATCCCGTAAGGGACAAATATTTGTATGACGAATATGAATATTTTTACCCGAGTCATGGATGTTTGTATCTATATATGTATTCTATATCGTTGTCTAGTTATCATAATACAAGTCCAGGCTAGATTCTGGAACTTTAAATGTGACTAGATAATTTGTGTGACACTGTCCACGATATTTATTTATTTATTACACATAGTTAAAAGCACATTCCTAGTTGCATTTATTTGCATATAATTTACTCATCCACGGGCTATTCTTTTGATCTAGCTACTATTGCCTCGAGCCAGATTACCTTCTGGGAATCGAACCTTAGACCCGTGACTCATAAACCCTGCGGTTTTACTCAGAAATCAATTTTATACCTCATAATGCAATTATTTGTTACATTTTGTTTTTTATTTTTTTTCCTTATGTTTCCGGATGCAAGACCATAATTATTATGATTACATAATACATACCTACATACTTATATTAAATATAACTAATAAATTTGTATGCGCATATTTCTGAGCAGTGTTTCTGCTAATCATATGGAGAAAAAACATGATTATCTTGTTGTTAAAGATTGGTTGGTTGGTTGGTTGGTTGTTGTGAATGGTTGTCTGGAAGAAATCGCTTTTAGTGATAAGACCGCCATTTGTACCCTTCTCATTCTTGTTATAAATTGTATTTGTCTATTTTTGGTGTGCAAATAAAGGATATTTATGTTATGTTATGTTATGTTAAGTCACATGCTAAACTCTTTTATCATCATCTCAGCCGATAAACGTCCACTGCTGGACATAGGCCTCCCCCAAGGATCGCCACAACGACCGGTCCTGCGCTGCCCTCATCCAACGGGTTCCCGCTACCTTCACCAAGGCCCCATTTAATAAACATGACAATTGTAATTTACAATGACAATTCAGGGTACATTGCTGCATATGAGACAAATTATCTACTGCATGTTTAGTGTCATTAGTACATACATATTCTCACACCTGTGACCTGTGTCCCACTGGGGTAGGCAGAGACAACGGAACGCCACCTGCTACGATCCTGACAAACCTCTCTAACTTCCAAATTCATTAGTCCTTTCATGCATGCTCGTCGGTCATGTCGTGTCATACGTAACCAGCAATGTACTTAGGTACCCTGCAAATTTCATTGTAGATTATATTGTCACGTTTATTACCTAATTGTTATTCTAAATTACAATTGTCATGTTTATGAAATAAGCCCCAGGGACCATGTTTTCTACTTTCCCTTTTTAAATCAGCGAAAAAAACCTCAACAACTCAATAAAAATCTCTTCCCATAAGACTCGGGAGTTAATAAATTACATTAGTATAACACGAGGCATGTTGAGGCACATTTGTGGCAGCATGACTGTCAAGTTGCAGCAAAGGCGCCGACGAGTGCGCGGGCGCATGTGGTGGCGGACAGTGTGAAGTATACACCTTGTGTACGGTGTAAATTTGATAGCATTAGATGTTTGGGCAAGGGACTTATCCTACGTTTTTAATTTTTTCTTTATCTGAAACTTTTTTGATTAATTAGTTCCTATTTTAAATTTCAATGTCAAAGTCAATATAATTTATTTAATAAAGGAGCTTGAAGCAGGTCAAATCTTTTTAATTTTAAAGCTACGAGTTGTCGCTATAGAGAAGATGCGGCCAGAAACTCTACAAAATACGTTATTCTAACTACTTACTAACTATTCATTAGCTATATTTTGAAATTGTTTAAGTAGTAAACGTTTTTTAGCAAAATTGAAACACGGCTCACTTTACAATTTACGCTTGTTTGTAGCAGAAAAAAATCTGTCGTGACAATCCTATACGGTGGGATCATCTTTCTTATCTCTTCTGTCTTATTTTCTGAGAAATTGCACCCAATCATCATGCTGTTTTTTCGCTCTTTCATCATAAATTGGCCTCATCAACCCACTGCTCCAGCAGCCAAGCTTATGTTTACATTCTTCTTCCTTTTAATTGCGCAATTTATGGCAATCCTGTGCTAATCTGATCCATATCTGACCCGTGGTCCTTACAATGTCCTCTGACCAAAAAGTTGATGGTATACGTACAGATCTCCGTTCCTTACTTGGCCACCACTCTGATACTGCTTTCTTTACTTGCCGTCTTCCTTGATGCAGTGTCCCTCCACATTTACGAATTTTTATTGGAACCAACTAGCATTGCCATCAAGTGTATTTTAAACACGATGACATTGCAATATTCTTTACACCACCGTTTTGTGTACTTTACCACTCTTCTTCCAAAGGATTCTGAACTTAAACGCTTGAAACATAATAGTCTTAATCCCTTCTAAAAGCTATATTGAACAAAAAAGGTCTAATTAGTGATTTTGTGAACATCTTAATAAAACGCTACCTGCTCGATTTTGTTTATTTTTGTATGTTTCAACGATTCTTAATGGATATCATTAATTTATAGTGAATGAGTGTGGACAGGTTATTATAATACTTAGAGGTTTTATTGTTGGGTTTTTATCACTATTTCAACCATAACAAAAACTGAAAACCCGCAGAGGAAAAACTAGCGGTTATTGCAAATATAACTACAAGGTGAAATTGATATCATTTGCATCCTTTTAAACTATCTATCAAACTGAACAACTTTTACTATGGGTCCAAACCGATCAGAGCAAAAAAAAATCTGCTGTTGGCGCTGTTGCATACATTTGAGTCGAGTAGGGTGAGCATTGCAGTTTAGTATGAAACAGCAGATTTTTTTTGCTCCGATTTGTTTACTTCTAGGTTTACCCTAGAATTATGCTTGCGCCCAATAGTAAAAGTTGTTCAGTTTGATGAGTAGACTCTTGGTTTAAAAGGATGCTAATTATATCAATCCTGTATACAAGGTGAAACAAAAATACAAATAAACCTTTAAGGGGTGGTGTAGAACATCAAACTGAACAACTTTCACTATGGGACCAATATCGAAATAGCGAAAAAAAAAATGATGTTCTCTACAAATCTGCAACAGAGTAAAACCACGGTTGGAGTTTAACTGACTTTATTTCGAGATACCGCCAAACAGTATAACTTACTTCACTACGCTACACATCCCCCTAACAAATCCAAAATAGGGTTTTGACAGTACCCAACCCATTAAGGCTAAAATAACGACAAACTTATGAACTAATTACTAAGCATATAACTGACAAAAAGTTATCATAAAAACAATGTCTTAACAATGTTTCACTACTTTATTTTTAGCCCTATAATAAGCCCTAATAGCCCTAGCTGAAGCGTCCGGTGGCAACGACGCTCGTGGGACCGGCTCAACGCTTTCTGCGTCTTCTACTGCATCCGTAAATTGATCGTCTGAATCCGATACTACTTCCGGTTCCCCATGCTTCGTGTTGCTACCACCGGCCTCCTCCGTCTCGGGCTGCACCACATCTCCGTCAGACCCCTGAATCTCTTCTGCTATCGGCTCCCTGCTCGCACGCGACAGCGAATAACGACTGTTACTTTGCACGGGAACAATTTGGTTATAATGTCGACGCCATACTGTCCCGTCTCTCACCCGAACTTTATAAGATACCGGGCCGGTTACCTCCGATATGCATCCTTCCTCCCACTTGTTCCTCTTGTCTGCGTAGTCGCGTGCGAGCACGGTGTCCCCAACAGCGAGGCGGCCGGGCCGACCGCCCGCAGCCGCCACCTGCCGGTCCTGCGCCGCTCCCACCACGGCGGCACTGTCTGGACGCAGCGCGTCGAGACGTCCCCGTAACCGACGTCCAAACAATGCGACTGCGGGGGAAACGCCGGTCGTTGCGTGCTCGCAATTCCGATATTGGAATAGAAATCTATACAAGGCCTCTAAGATATCTTGTTTTTCAAAAATTGCTCGCTTAATAGCTTTTTTTACAGTCTTGACGGCGTTTTCCGCCTCTCCGTTACCCTGGGGTCTGTACGGCGCTGAAGTTGAATGCCTTATTCTATTTTTTTCACAATATAACTTAAATTCTTCTGAGAAGAATGGGGGCCCATTATCGCTTACAAGTTGTGATGGGATACCAAATCGTGCGAAAATTGATCTCAGAGCTGTAACAGTCTGTCCCGCTGAAGTACCCGCCATAGCCACTGTCTCGATCCATTTCGAGTGTGCGTCCACTAAAATCAAAAACCGTTTACCAGCACAATCGAAAAAATCGACGTGCACCCGCTGCCAGGGGTGCAGCGGGTACTCCCACGGGTGCAGGGGAGCGCGCGCAGGCGCGTCCCGGACTGACTTGCACGCCGCGCAAGCGCGACACATCTCCTCAATCTCATCATCAATCCTCGGCCAATACACATAATTGCGGGCAATGTGTTTCATTTTATTCATGCCTAGATGGCCGCTATGTATCTCTTTTAAAATATCCGCACACAGCTTTCGTGGGATTACTACTCTGTATTTGTAAATAATACATCCGCGGTCTGCATATAAATCCTCCTTTCGCGCAAAGAAAACCTTTTCATCCTCCCTTGTAACTGATGTCGGCCATCCAAATAGTAGATAACCTAACACCCGACATAGTAATGGGTCTCGTTGTGTCTCTATAGCCACATCATTAAAATCTAATGGTAATGTTTCTTGCACGAGGTTTAAATAATCTACCTGGTGTTTGGGGAGCCGCTCGTGTGGCAACGGTAGCCGCGACAATGAATCGGCCGGACCGTTATCCGCCGACTTTACAAATTCAATATTAAAATCGTAGGCAGCTAGGCGTGCCGCCCAGCGCTGTAGCCGACTAGCTGCCGTTTGTGGAATACCCTTTTTACTGCTAAAAATATAAGTGAGGGGCTTATGGTCGGACTTTAGTACGAATTTCCTTCCAAATAAGTACTGATGGTGCTTTGTAATGCCATAGTAAATGGCCAAAGCTTCCTTATCAAGTTGGCTATAGTGACGCTCCGCGTCACTCAAGGTACGCGAGGCGCAGCTGACGGGCCGCTCGGCGCCGTCGTCGTAGCGGTGCGCGAGTACCGCACCCATGCCGTAGGCGCTGCTATCCACTGACAACACGAGCGGCCGCCCCTCCTCGTAGTGGGCTAACACCTTATCACTTAACAGCACCTTTTTAGCTTCCTGGAATGCTTCGGCGCAACGCGAGTCCCAATTCCATTTGGTATCCTTTTTTAAAAGGTTGTGTAACGGATGCAACAACATACTTAAATTTACTATAAACTTCCCATAATAATTGAGAAGCCCCAAGAAACTTTTTAATTGGGTCACGTCCGTAGGTGTAGGGATATTGGCAATCGCGTCCACCTTAGCTGGATCGGGATGCAACCCGTTTCGATCAATAATGAAACCTAAATAATTCACGCTTTTTTGTAGAAATTTACATTTTTCTAACTTGACAGTGAGGCCCGTCTGGCGTAAGCGTTCGAGAACCGCTCGTAGATTACGCATGTGAGTATGTCGATTGGCACCACTAACACAAATATCATCAAGGAATACCACCGTGCCTGGAATGCCCCGTAAAGTTTCCTCCATAATCTTTTGAAATTGTTCCGGTACGCAAGATAGACCATAAGGTGTTCTACGATAAGCGAATGTACCCATATGTGTTGTTATCGTCGTATACTTCTGTGAATCCGGATCCAACAGGACCTGTTCGTACGCGTGGCGCAAATCAATTTTAGTGAATTCCTCACCTCCACTTAAATTAGCGAATAACTCCTCAATGCGAGGTAGGGGATAGAATTCGCGCTTTAATTTAGGATTAATGGTTATTTTAAAATCCCCACATATTCTTAACTCTCCATTACTTTTAACCACTGGCACAATTGGTGTTCCGAAATCCGAGTGTTCCACTCTATAGATGGAGCCGTCCCGCTGGAGGCGCTCCAGCTCGCGCTCCACCCGCGCCCGTAGCGCCAGCGGCACGGGCCGCGCGCGCACGTATACTCCCTCGTCATCTACGAGCCGTAATCGTAACGTATTTTTAAAAGTACCTAACTGTGTTGAAAATACTTCGGGATACTCTTTACACAATTGGCTCACTAACTGATCCTCTTCGATTAATTTGTTAATATTTATTTGGGTTATCTTTAAGGCGCTCAGCCAATCTCTGCCTAGCAGTGGTCTACCGCCCCCTTTTATGACATATAAGCGAACTCTTGAAGCCGTTGCTTGATTAAACTTAATATTAACTTCAATGTATCCAAGAGGTTCAATCTTCGAGCCAGAGTAACTTCGTAAAATTAAATTATCCGTCAGTAAAGGTTTATCTTTAAATAATAACTGATAACAATCGTCATTAATAGCTGAAATGCGGCTGCCCGTATCGATTTCGCATTCCAACGTTTCGGATTCCACTAGCACGTTAATAAAGTATGGCTTGTTATTACCTTGTCCCGATGATACTGCGATGTTATAGAACTCATCCTCTGAGCTCTCGTCCACAAAATTTTGACGTAGATCACTGTTAGCACGATTACGCACTTTCCCGCACATCACACGTAAATGACCGCGTTGGTTACAATTATCGCAATTGTAATTAATGTAACGACACTTGTTCGCGTAATGCGCCTTTCCACACCGCCAACAAACCGCGCCTGACCGGGCCCCCCCGCCTGCACCCGTCGTGCCTGCGCCCGAGCCTCCCGCGCGCTGCCTGGCGCCGGCCCTGGCGCGCACCGCGTGCAGGCCCTCGCCCGCCGCCGCGCCGCCGCCGCCGCCGCCGCCGCCGCCGCTCCCGCCCGCAGCCGGTCCGGCGCCGGCGCCACTCGCCTCGGCGTGCCGGTCCGCTGCCTCCAGGGCTAGAGCTAACTCCACCGCTTTTTGGTAGTCGATCGTTTTCTCCGCGAAAATACGCGATCGCATGACGTCACTCGCGAGGCCCGAAACAAATTGATCCCTGAGATCTTCCTTTAGTCGGCTGCCAAAATTACACGTAACCGACAGATGTTTCAGGCTATGGAGATATTCGGTCAGAGTTTCTCCGGGTCGCTGTCGCCTTTGGCGAAATATGTGACGCTCTGCGATCTCCGATCGCCGCGGCTCGAGGTGGGCTCGAACTAGCTCGACCAGTTGCTCAAACGTACTATCTTCGGGGTTACCCGGCGCGCAAAGATCACACATCAAATTATATGTTGCCTCGCCTACTACGGTTATTAACATCGACACTTTTAACTCCGTTTTAATTTCGTTTAAAACAATGAATTGCTTGACACGTCGTACGTACGCCGGCCATTGATTTGAGGTTAAGTCAAATGGTTCGATTTTTCCGATCGGCATCGTGAAGGCACTACTTATTTTCAAACTTTATACACACTATTATTCGAAATACACAATATTTCTGCTAAGTTACGCGTAGATTCCAAGTAAAACAAATTTTTATCCGTTCTCGTCGCCAGTGCAACAGAGTAAAACCACGGTTGGAGTTTAACTGACTTTATTTCGAGATACCGCCAAACAGTATAACTTACTTCACTACGCTACAAAATCGACTAGAGCTAAAATATGGTATGGCATATCCATTTTTTTTTTCGCGATTTCGATGTTGGTCCCATAGAGAAAGTGGTTCAGTTTGACGGTCTAAAGAGTTTTAAAAATTTATTCTTACTTATGAAACACCCTGTACCTATAGGCCATTCCAACCTTTATTACCAGAGGCAGAGAGGTAGGTCGGTTATATAATACAGTGACTCAAACCGGTGGCCATACGGTGTGGTCATCAGAGATGTGGACGATCATCATCATCATCATCTTAGTCGATGGACGTCCACTGCTGGACGTAGGCCTCCCCCAATGATCGCCACAACGACCGGTCATGCGCTGCCCTCGACTGCGCTCGAATGCAATGTATCAAAAAACATACAGTCGAATTGAGAACCTCCTCCTTTTTTTTAAGTCGGTTAAAAACCCGGATACGTTTCGAAAAGAATAACTAAATGAAATATATTTTAGGTAGGTACTAAAGCGCGGTCAGGTCACCAATCCTGAAACGCATCAGGCTTGTCGTTGCTTACCGCCAGTTGCAGAAACGCTAATTAAATTTAATACTCCATTAAAGCTCGTGCTAGCTTTTACTACGTCAGCAAGACAAAAAGCAACAGGCAGTGACAGCAAGAGATTTAATGGAGGATTATCTTTAAGGCGTATCTGCCCTGGAGCCCCTGGACCACGACTCTCCATACTAATCGATGCGAACGAGCGCGTGGCTTCGGTCAGAATTTAGCTGTTTTCTTTGAAAAATTAGAAGATTTTTTATTAATTTCTAAAAAGTAAGAAAACCACATCATTCTAAATTGTATTGTGAACAATATTGTAAATTTTCATTTTCTTCCGATTCAAAATGTAAGAGTAAAATGGTTACAACTGGAAAAAAAGGGGTGACTTTAGAGTCACTTTTCTTCGGTTTTATTCATTAAAATCGATTTATAGAAAAACCACATCACTTCTCATATCCTGTAGATGGTTCAGTTTATTTTTCAGCTCAAAAAGTGCCATAGTTAATGAATAAAATGGTTACAAAGTTACCCAAAACCGGCAGGTAGCCCCTTACCTAATTAGCGTTTCTGCAACAGAGTGTTAGCTTTGAAGATCAATACACCACGAGCCTCGAATGGAAACACTATTTGTCTAGAAAATTGTGTTGAACATAATCACAACAAATCATTATAGTATAATGCAAGTAGGTAATACTTAAAAAGAGAAAAATGTAGACTTCACAGAAACTCATGAATGGCCAAGATGCGTGCACGTTTACATTGATCGAGATCACGCACTTGGAAAAGAATCTTAGTGCGTCAAAATTGTAATTTATTTCGGAGTTTTCTCTTCTACAATACTTATGTGAAAGGTATAGAAAGAATCGCGTCAATAGTCAAATAAAATCAAAATGTTTTATTCAAAATAATATCACATGTGCTTACTGGAGTCATTTTTGACTCTACCACCACCGCGTCGCTCGTACACTGAAAAAAATGATGATAAATATAACCAAACTTTAGTGATTACCGAACTGTTTTTTAGAACATAGGTAATCAAACAATTGGTTATAAATAGCAAATTTTTTAGATATTTTAACTGAATGTTTGATTATGTGTTACAAAATAGTTGGGTAATCACTAAAGTTTGGTTATATCAAACAAAACAGTTTTTTTCAGTGTAAGGTGTTCCGTTGTAGAGAATATGAGGCCGGAAACAACACACATCTTTATAAAAAATACAAAGTACAATTACAAATTAGTACAATATTGAATTACATTACAAGGGTCAAGGGTCACATTACAATACATTGTCAAGGCTTAGTCGAGTTCATTATGCCGATGAAACCACCTTTAAAATGTGATCATACCTACATTACCAGCCTATACCTACCTACACGAAACTACCGAGTTTGTCCGAAACAGTTTATGGTTCTATTCTATTCTACTTTTAAAAAAATGGCTGCCATCTTGGGTATTTGATGATTTTGCCAATGTCTAGTTAATGTAGCAAAAGTGCTTGACGTTGTACGGTAATTTATGTATTTGGTGACTTCAAGGATTGTTTTTTCGAAAAGAACACTATCTTGAGCCACCACTGGAGCCCCGTTGTAGACCTGGGAGGGGGCAACCAACAATCGACGAGCGACGCGACCGCCCAATAACAGATCCACAAGATTGTTGAAATAGCGAGTGTCGCATAAAGTAGTCAACTATCCCTCAATGGTAAAGTGGTCCAAACGTAGATATCCTACATACCAAATCCTTTATATCTATGGAGCAGTGGCGGATACAGAAAAACTCAAGGGGGGCATCATATCTAGAGCAAAGTCTGCTAATCCGATTTAGGACATCTATGTTAGGCGTAATCGATTAGATGACCTATCGAATTGTTATCGATGAACGGCGAAAGAGTTTGCTGCGTAGGGAACTCATATTTTTTTTAATACAAAGGCGCTAAGTGAAGCCTTCATTAAAATTAAGGCTGAATGCCCACGCGGTCAACGACAGATCGCGGCTGAAAAAAAAAGAAGCCAGCGCGCTACGCGTTCCCGCGCAAACGTCACTCAAGCCACAATGACGCAACCAAAATGGCGAATTAAAAAGTAATTAATCTCAACTTCTTCTGTCCCGAACTTTTTGTTTTATTGCGTGTGAAAGAGAGTTAATATTTAATAAATCACTTTATGTTATTGCGCCATGGTAAATCTGTTTGCGTTTGATTAATGAGGTTCAATTGTTTTTTGTCTTAGGTATGTAACTAGGTTGGTACAACAGGTCTCTAGGCTGTAGCTGAGTGGGGGACATCGTGGGGAATTGCCCCGCCATAAAATGCAAAAACCCATCCCCGCTGTCCATTATAGGTGGCGAAGGGCTCACTCCCTGTCACACTGGACAGTTTCGGTACTACTGATGAAACGTGGATGTTCTGAGATTTCAGAATATCTATGACTCCTCTCGGAGAATATAGACGTGAGCGTATGCTGATAAGCGGTGGTGGTCCAGTGGCGAGTTACCTTGCCTGCCGTGCAGGAGGCGATGGTTCGATCCCCGTCCATGCCGACTCTTACCAATGAGTTTTTCGGAATTTAAGTACGATTTGTAATACCATTGGCTTTTCGGTGAAGCAAAACATCGTGAGGAAACCTGCATGCTTCAATTTCGAGGCATGTCTTGTACCCAATGTCCATTATAAGTGGCGACGGGCTCATCCCCCGTCACACTGGACAGAGTTTCGGTACTACTGGTGAAACGTGGATGTTCTGTGGTTTCAGAAGATCTCTGACTACCCCTTCGGGGAATATAGTCGTGAGCATTATGCTTATGCGTATGCCATGTTTTTCTAAAATGTAAACAATAAAAAAACATTACCTACCCAACTACTATAAGGATCAGGAACCATAATATGGGCAACTGGGGCAGAATCCCTTCAATTTACATTATTCTAGTCTAGTCGTAAATGACGTCGCAGAAGTGCTATGATATTTTCACCCCTCCGGGCGGAAAGCGTCAATTTTCGTCCCGCTGCGCTAAACGAAGTTGCACGTTCCGCCTCCGTAGAGGAGAAAAATAGTACACCTACTAACCTCGGGCAGTAAATAAGAAAGCCTCAGATCACATGATCCGATGATCAGATTACATGAGATCTGAGCCCTTTCTTACTTTCCTGCCCTCGGTGAAAATCTACTATTTCTGCCTTTGCATAGTGTTTTCAGCAAACATGAGCTAATGGAACTCGTACCACCACCGTTTTGAGATTTGGTGCCTATAATTTCGAGAATTATGTTGTCAATCCAAAAAACTAACCTCTTGCAGAGACTTAAAAGAAGAACCAGACGTAATCTCGTCTAATCCTGAGTGAAGCACACATTTTTTAGTGTGCGTGCTGTGACGCGGTACATTAAGGTGACGGGTTGTAGGACCTGCGCCTAGAGCAAGTGCATCTGTGTGAGTGTAGGTCCCTTGTAGAACAAACGAGATTGTATTACCTTACATGCTTCGCATCTTTTTTGTGGAATATTCGGTCCGTATTTCTTTCAAGTCGGTGGCCTCTTGCTTACGTTTTATTGAAATGAAAAGTACCTAACTAATGAAAAGTGAAACAGAAACATTTCCTCTTCAATAATTACAAACACTAATTGACACGGAAAATCGTGTTACACGCCGAACAATGGACAATAGGCAGACAGATAAAAAATAAATTAGTTTTATTCGATCGATTTTATCCCGTTTTAAAAACTCTATCATATCGATTGTGATTGATAACAATGAGACGATGCAAATATGCGACTATTCCATTGATTGTTTAAGTCTGTTAATGGCTTTATTAATGTCTAGTCTTGGATTGAAAAAGGTTTATCTGTCAATGATATGATAATTCTGATGGTTCTTGTGATTTATACCTATTATAAACTTAGTTATACTCATTTATTACATTTACCTACTACCTGTAAGCTTGGGCATTTTGTCTTTGCTTGATACATGGAAAGACTAAAAACATTAGTCACGGGTTAAATACGTAAATACCTACAGGGTGAAATTTAAATCGTTGACATCCTTTTAAACTAAGAGTCTATGGGAGCTAATCTGAAACCGCAAAAAAAATCAAATGTTCTATACAAATCAATCGAGTCGAGTCGAGTAGGCACTGCTTAGCATGGAACAACTGATTTGTGTAATGGCCGGCTAACTTCTTGAGCAAGACCTTGACTGCGCAGAACTAAACAGAATTTGTAGGCGAAACCGTATATACTGATAGCATTATACAGGGTGTTAGGGTTATCAGTTGCATTATTTTAAGAGGATAGACGAGTACAGTTTTCTCCATAGAAACGTATTCCCCTGTTTTCTCCCTGGATAACAACACTAGAGCAAATATTTTTTTACCATACAATCTATGTCACCTCTGCCATGTAGGGACGTTTTGATTTTTTGCATTAATTAATTACTGTAAGAACTGGGGATCTTCGAAAATTACCCATTTTACCGCCCGTTTTCAGACATCTAGTAAACAAATTTGACGAATATAAACAAAAAAAGCAAAACGTACGGACATAGCCAAAGTCTTTCTCATATTATTTTTGAAAGAATTATTAAAATAGG
This sequence comes from Agonopterix heracliana, assembly GCA_963693445.1. Classification (NCBI taxonomy): domain Eukaryota; kingdom Metazoa; phylum Arthropoda; class Insecta; order Lepidoptera; family Depressariidae; genus Agonopterix; species Agonopterix heracliana. The sequence continues at coordinate 5,284,924 of OY856334.1, forward strand.
TTTAGTTTTGGAGGAGAAAACAGGGGAATACGAAATGCTGATTTCGTCGATTTTTTGTTTATAAAATCGGTCCGAGCTGCAGTTGTCTCTTTCGCCCTCTAGTCGGCGGGGTGTAAGGGTAGGGCGGATCTGATAAATACGTATACAGTCGAAAAAGGGACCTATTCTCCAAATTAGCATTTCATTCTGCCCGCCTATCCTCTTAATACTTTTAACAAATTAATACCCCGAAGGGATTAAAATTTACTATTTTGAGTCTGTTTATGTGAGTTCCTATACAATAAAACAAAATTAGAATAGTATATTTTATTATTAAAATACCTACTTACTAATACCAAACACTAAAGATATAAAATCGTTTCGGCGCCGGGGGCGTGGCCGAAACTACAAAAGCGAAGTGTCAGTGGCGCCAAAGCTTTCCGCTTTGACTTTTTACTTTTTATTTTATTTTTTTTAGAGACGCCCCGCGGCAAAGGCGTTGGCGCGGTCGGCCTAAAAGCGAGGATAATTTAATTAGGTATCTAATAGCTAAGTGACATGGATTTGCACCAGATAAATTGCTAAATCAACACTAGGTATTAAGGGTGTAAGGAAAAGTATCATTAACCTCCATAGACTTAAACTCTTGCGATAGACTTGCCTTTGCATAGAAGCAACATGTTCCACTTGAATGAGGTGTACGCACCTGATTGATGTTCCCGAGTTCACTTCGTCACTATGGCAATGACAGACCGCAATGTGTCATTTTGTGTTGTTTTGTGTGACATGTTGTTTGTTTGAACGAGCTTGTCTATCGCTAGAGAAATATGTCTATGTTAACCTCTAAATCACATACTCTTCCCATCAAACTGAACAACTTTTATTATGGGAGCAAAACGATCAGAACAAAAAAAAATCTGCTGTTCCATACGTTTGCGTCGAGTAAATAGTCGACTTTTTAATTGCACTGATAGGTTTGTTCCCTTAGTAAAAGTTGTTCAGTTTGATGGGTAGAGTACCTATGTGGTTTAAAGATAATTATACTTTTCTTTACACCCTGCACAGTCCAATAGACAAAATAAAAAGAAATCAACATTCAACCAGATAGACTTGACGTCATTCTTTGACTCTACCACCGCGTCGGAAGGTGTTCCGTTCTAGAGAAGAAACTTTACAAGACACAACTTTTGAACAAAACTAAATAGGTACTTACGTAGATACCTAAGTAGACAAAGTACAACCACAAAATACTAAATAGGTACAATATTGAATTACTTACATAAAGTACCAGCCTAACAAGACCAGGCATTTTGGTCATAGGTACATTAAACAAGTACTATAGGGTAATCATGCATACATCGAAGTTCATAGCGGCAAAGAACTTTGGCGCGAACAACGGCCATCTTTTTAATCACCGAAGCACACAGTGGCGCCATCTATACGTCAATTAGTACCCAAAACCGCCGCCCTAGGCGCCGCGGCGCGTGCTTTTTGAACAAACCTTTTTTTTTATTAATAAAATCGCTTATAATTACAGTCATTAAGCAGGTTTTACGTATTCCAGAGGTTCGACTAATTGCAGGTGGCAGCTTATCCCTTCTTTACGATGGAACGGTCAGTTTTTGAATGGTTATGCAAATTTTTTTTTTTGTTTGGTCAAGATTTTTTGGAACTGCATAATTTTCCGATTGCGGTAGGTCCGGTGCCTTTGATTTCCTAATTTTAAATTTTATACGTTCGTCATTGGTTTTCTAGTGAATTTGGTCTTCAAAAACACTTTTGCCTCAACCAAGCCGCAAAGAATCCGTATGACGGTGTAACTATGTTGTATGTATGGCCCGCAACTCTTAGGCCGAGATTCAGAGACGATTTTTTCCGTCTTAGTTCGAGCTAAGTAGGGTCGAAATGTATGGATTTTGACATACTAGTTCGAACTATGACTTAAGAATCGTCTCTATGCATTTCGGGCCTTACCTCTTAGAGCCTGTTTCACCACTTCTGGGTAAGTTCTTGTTAGCTTATCCGACAGATAGTTTGACATATTTTGTATGAAATTATGTCAAAATATCTGTCGGATAAGCTAACAATAACTTATTCAGAAGTGGTGAAACAGGCCCTTAGTCTCTTACTCTAATTCGTGGGAGTGGACTAATTGGTTTCTACAATGAGACTGAGACGTATACAGGGTGTAACAAAACACCCGTCTTCTTATCGTGTGGGTAAGCCCAGCACGGCTAGCGTGCCACCAACGAAAAAGACGCCATGCGCGCTCTTTCTGGCAAACGTAAAATAATAAATGGAGTCACATCTCGATTTTCTGTATAAACTTTCACTGAAATCACATTCGGATGATAGAAACTCAAAAGTCCTACTTCACCGAATTTGAAGTTTTTTTATAATTTCGCTAACGTTGAATGACATCTAGGTACCTGCAAAGGAACATTTTGATGCCATAAAAAAAAACAAAGCAAACCTAGAAAACAAAAATTCAAAATCCCTTATTCCTTGTAAACTCGAATACGCCAGACGTATCATTACGAGCGGCCAGCACGCAATTTCTCTTTAAAAAACGTGCTCCAAATCTCTAATTTACCGAAAAAACTGTATCATTCACGACCCTTTTCTATTTTTTTTCCCTTTTTTCGAACGCGTGACTTTTGACTGACTGTTTTGGCCCGCGGCACTCTTCTATGTATCCGAAACCGGCCACAGGATTAAAAAAAAACAAAAGATGGCGCCCAACGTTCGCGTGCTGGCGGGAAGGCTTTTAGAAAAAAAAATCATTGAAAACTTTTACCTGTCTAAAACAAAGTGGTTAATAATAGGGAGAAATTAACGCTCAATGGTTGGGAATAGATTTTTTTCGCGAATTCGAAACGGAAATGGGCCTTGGATGGAAAAGAAACATGGAAAATAAAATGACACAAACTATTTAAAAAAAAACCGATGTACTTACTTACCATAGAAAAAGTATATGTCTAGAATGAGCCTCACTGTTTTACCGTATAAAACATAAAAAGGGGCCAAGTTTCATAGGTTGGTGTGCGTGAGACGCCATACAAATTATGTATGTGTGCGTGTATATGTATAGGGTTTAGGAGCCAGTACTGGTTCCAATTTTTTTCGACGCTTGTAGCGGAATCTAGGATTCCAGATCTAAATGCACGAAGAGCAAGTTTAGATTGCGCCCCGTGCATGAAAAATAAAACAAGCATTTCATAGTTTATTCTTTTATTGTAATAGGAGCACACAAAGTAATTGTATTTCAGTAACGCGACACACACGCACTTTCACTGGCGAAGACCTGGACGCGCTGGACACGCGGGATGGACGCGCCTACTACGCGCGCGCTCATCCCACGGCGAGTTGTCGCGGGCATAGGATCGTAGTAGACCTAAGCTCGTTCTACAGTCTGCGAACAAGGCAGACAAGTCTATAATTGTGCTGTACAATAACTTTCTATCGCTTGAGAATATGCTCCCTGATCTTTATTGTGCACGGGTTCGCCTTAAGAAAATTGTGAAATAAACTATTGTAAGCCTCCGCCTTAAAAGGTCCATAGAGAGCTACGATATTTTATTATAAACCTAAAATGTCCATAGCGAGTAGAATAATTTATAATTGACATTGTTTCCTAGCAACGTAATTTATAAATAATTGCAATTTATTTTATTTTCTGAAAATTGTTATAATAGTAATTTATTGTATTAGCGAACAAGCACAATCTGGAATATTGCCTAAAGAAGCCCGACGAATTGACAAAAATGGCGTCGAGATTTGCCAATGATTATGTTATGTCACGGCGAACGAAAAAACGGAAAATCACGGATAAAGGATTTGCAGAATTACCTGATTTATGGATTGCAGTGTCCGCTGCAGCCTCCCTGATCGCCGCGTTGATGATAGGACACTCCATCAGGAGTATAAGAAGACTTTTCACTCGCCCGAAAACTTTCGACGCGGTTATAAGAATACTGCTATCTACTAAGGTTCTAGTTATAAATCTACATTTGCCAACGGGAGGCTACACGTCCGCACAGGTTAAAGAGATCCTTGAAACTGCGTCAAAAACGTCGATTGTTTAATTCCATTCGAAAATTCAAATATTTGAAAATGTATGAGAAAACTGTTGAAGGCCAGTCATTAAAGAAAATATCGATCTTCTTGCTAAGTAAAATCGACTGACAAGGAGATGGAATTACCCGGCTGGCCACGTAAACACGGCTGGCCACTGAAATAAAATAATGAAAAAATAAATCAAAGAATCTCGAACTCCATATGAAATTTCAAACTCGAACCGAGCTTTCTTTATGAATTTTTGGAAAGCCAAGGTCAGTCCTGCGGTGGTTCCCACAAAAGAACCTTACGTAGTATAAAGACCTGGCCAGGGTCACAGCAAGACCCTGGCCCCTGCCCCGGTCTCAATAAGTACCGCGTAAACCAAGATCTCGCAAGTCCCGGCATCAACACCTCCAGCGCCGCGGCCGTCCAGCTGCTCGTCTCCGGCTGCGGGCACCCTGCTGCTCCATCACGTCCTGCCGCGAGTTACCTCACCCCAGGAGGGGTGCGGTCGCCGAAGTTACCCCCCACTGAAGGTGCGGTGGGGGCTCCCATCCTAAGGCCTAGGGCCCACTTTCGAAAAAATACCCAAAATTGACAGTTTCGAGTGTTTTTTTTATGTAGTAGTTATGTTTAGCCCCTTATCTGTTTTTATACTTTTCACCCACTTGCTCTCCGTGCATTAAAGACTTTTATCATTTACCTCTACTTTACTATCTTTTTATTTAACGTCGTCCCGAGATAGGAAGGAAGTTTCAACCTCGTACCTCGTAACGCGACAGTTTGGCGCCCAACTTTTATTTCTTTCGAACCCAGCCCTCTTGCTCACATCTTATCATCACCCACCCTCTCACCTATCCATTTTCCAAAATTCTAAAGCAACCTCACACGAGCGTAATACGGTAATTCCTGGCTTTAATTTGATTAGGTACTTCATGTTCATCCTACATGTACATATTTCACAATCATTTATCTCAATCTCCGCTCGCGAAGATCATATCGCTGCTTCAAAACGAAAGGGCCACAAATCAAAATTTTCCAAAATCGTTTTTATTTAAAAAATGATGCCAAATCAACCTATATTTTCATATTTATCAAAGACACCCATCGATTTTGGACTCTAAATCAAAAAATTACGCAAACGCCCTTTTAGCATTTTTGTGTTTGGTTGGTTAAGTTCTGAGCAAAACAGCCATATTTCGAGTTGCAACCTGCTGGTCGGTATAATCTCACGTAACTTATGTGCTAAACAGCCACAACGCAAAAAATTTCCCCTTTTTTAGTTAAATTTTATAAACGAAAGGGCCACATTTGGGATTACGTCTGTTTTGCATAAAAATTATAAATAAGTTAAATATCCTTTTTTTATGCAAAGGTGCCATATTAGTGATTGTGTCCGTTTCGCAATTAAAAAGATCATAAAATGACATTACTATTTTAAACTAAAGTGGTTTATTTTGTGAAACGTCCGTTTTCTCATTAAATTTCTGTGCGTACGTTGGTATTTTTAAAGACATAACGCAGAATTTTGTTTGTCATCGCGTCAAGTTTATGAATTAATAGTCTATATCTAATCTATAGGTACAGTCACGGTCTTAAAATTGTAGGTAAACTTGGTATTTCTCTAAAATGGATCATATTCTATATAAAAGTTACTGGGGATATAAAGAATACGTAGGATACGAGTAATGTAGATTGTTTTATTTTTTGAGTAACAACTTCTAAACGGACTTTGATGATACTATAGCCATATAGTAGTAGCTTAGAACTTGGATCAACATTTAAGAAACAAAATTTACCGGTTCAGTGACCAAAAGTGGTTTGGCCTCTGAAAAATTACACAAAAAAATACTCAAAATTTTTTATTCAAAAAATATCACAAAAATAACTTTTCTTACGTCATTTTTTGACTCTGCCACCGCGTTGGAAAGTATACTTGTAGAATAGATGCAGCCACTTCCCGATCTTATATAAACTCTCGCTAGAAGCTGCCTCGAAGCTCTCCTGGGTCAACTTCCACTACGTACCAAAATTTAGAGATACATGGGACGACGGGCGACCCACTGGACACTTCAAATTGGAGATACTGTCTTTCAAAGGGTGTCTAATTGAGGTCTATGGGCTGCATCACAACACATACGAATACTATAGAGGAGAAAACTAATGTCCGCAAACAAAACAACTTAAAAAAAATGGGTCAGGACCGGCATGTCTTCAGAACAGGATTGCGTCGACCTACTGGCCGAAGTGTCATGGGAAAAAGCATAGATCTATCCATCGATCTTCAAGAAAAGTAAAATATATCCATTGAGATACCTTTTGAGATTTTAGAAGTCTTTAATTTTGCAAATTACTTACTTCTATAGTGCTTCAACACCTTTTTTTCTCATTAGAAGTATAGTTTTCGATATATTTTAATGTTTTTATGTGCCATTTAATGCGGTTTGAAACCAATTAATTTTAATTGTAAGATTTACTATAAATTTAAAAAAGGTAAGTAGATTGTTTACAAAAATCGTTTTTATTTTGACCACTTGTGTCGTTTTATCAAAATATTCATTGATATACGGGCAAAATTTTATGTGCGAAAGGGACTTTTAAGTCCTTAGTCATCTCTGTGTGACAGTTATCAAAAAGTAGCAATAGAAAAGAGGTAGAGATTCAAAATACGCACCTAAGCATATATCATACTTAGGCATTAAAGAGAAAAAGTACTAAAAAAGAGATGAAAAATGAAGATGAAATTTTTGATTGACTCTCCTGTAAAAACATATTTTTTGACTTGTGGCCCTTTCGTTTATAAGCAGCGATATGTACTCCCCTTTATAAACTTACCATTTATTGAACATAACAAGTCAAGTCTCCTTCTATTGGTCACTTAACCCGGTGACCGTCCATATAGATTGATAACTTAACCCATCAATCATCTAATTCCCAAAAGGTCCACTTTAGTAACGATTCGCAAAAGGTCCACGTGTCGAAAGGTCCACGTATCGAAATGTCCACTTTCATAAACATACTAGAGCTACCCTTTTCTTACCTACTATTTATGTAGCTTATTAATTTGGAATTTTTAACAACGAATTTGCAATTTTATTTAACAATTAATTTTTATTCACTTGACCTACGAAGGTTACTATTATTATTGCGTTATTCATTTAACTTAACAATCACTAGTTCTCTAGTCAACTCATTTAGTTAAACTTATTACTAATTACCTAATTTAATACTACTAACTTATTACTCATTACTTATTTTTCACTAGTATTTAATCGCCATCAACTTTACAATGTCGAGACCAATTAACTACGACCTTCTTAACAAGAATGAACTTGAATACGAGGTAAGGATCCGCCTAGAGGAACCAGCTGATACTGTGATTCGTTTAAAGAAACAATTGAAGAAGCTGCTTGCAGGTACACCAGCACATGAAATTATCGACTCGCCCATCCCGGTCGATGAGGACTTAGACCAGGTGACGATGACTATGGGCTACGTCGAAAACAAAATTGATCAAATGGAACAAGGAGAAACAAAGTACTTAAAGAAAATTGAAGCATTCATTAATCACATTTCTGACAGACTAGATCGCATAGACATTGATCTTGCGCCACTGCTAAAGGATAAACTACTGGTAATTTTGGCGAAACACTGCGAACTAGAACGTAGAGTAGAAGCGCTAGCATTCCTTCCTGCAGTAATGGACTGTCCTCCTGAACAGAGCAACATCAACATCCCAGCAACTCCTCATTCTACCGAACCTTTTTTTCAGCATAGCCCTTCTTTCATCCCACCACTGGACTTGTCTAATCTTCAACTCAACCCTATCAGAACTCCTGATGTGCCCAAATCTCCACCACCTCACGAGCTCTGCCTCTCTGACCCTCGCCTCATGATTATGACGCTGTCGATCCTAACAATCTGCTGCAACTTAATGCACTCGATAACCAACCTCCTTCGCAGGCACTGGTGAAATATCAAGTCGTACAAGACAGATCGATCAATGAACTCAAGAAATTCGCTTACAACGGAAAGACATGTCCAAAGGCTTTTATCCAAAGAATAGAAGAATTCTGCATCTCACGTAACCTAGATATCAACAAAATAATGCACCAGGCATTTGAAATGTTTGTCGACGATGCACTTCATTGGTTCCGATTCCAAAAGGCCCGAAATGCGCTACTAACATGGGAAAATCTCCGACTAGCACTTATTAAAGATTTTGGTAGTTACGACTATGACTACAAACTGCTAACAGAAATAAGGAATCGTACCCAAGGAAAGGAAGAGAATATTATCGTCTATATCTCAATTATGAACGGAATGTTCGCAAGACTAAACCAAAAACTTCCAGAAGCAGAACAACTGGGAATCCTGCTAAGAAACATCCGCCCCTGCTATTCGGTCTTCGTGGCCCTAAAAGACATTAGCACCATAGACTCGCTGATTGAAACTTGTCAAAACTACGAGAGGTTCATAGACAGAGACCGTTGCTTTAAAGAACCGTCAACGGGAGAAAACCTTACAGCGGAGTTTCAGTACAAACCCACCCATTCTCCGAAGCCATCCACGAGCTCTAACCCTCCCAACTCACCACATCAAAAACCACAGAATAACAATTTCAGACCCCGTAACTACACCTACACAAACAACTCGATTACATACCAACGCAGTCCTTATTGCCCTCGTTGCCGCGTAAACGGCCACTCTTTATTTAACTGTACGCAGCCTAAAGTCTTACTATGTTTCAGATGTGGCATGAAAGACGTTAAATTATCGAATTGTCCAAAATGTAACCCTAGTCCAAAAAACTAGAACCAGACTTGAATAACAACTTTAAATTTAACCGCAAAGACTGGGAGTCTTGGCTAGAATCAATCGGTAACTTTTTCAAATGTTATAGAACGTCACCTATTCATTATGACTCTGATAAGGACCATATTCGTCCATTCATCGACATAAGTATTAATGATATTATTTTCACAGGACTTCTCGATAGTGGAAGTTCTATAACAATTTTAGGTAACAATGCTCACCTAGATATATTAAAATTGGGCTTTAAGTTATTCAAGTCGGAACAAACAACAGTATCTACCGCAAGTAGCTGTAAACTGCACTCTATCGGTTATTTTAATCTACCCATTAAATTTAATAATGAGACACATTTAATAAAAACTTATGTTTTTCCAAATATAACACCTTCTCTTATTCTAGGCGTTGACTTTTGGAAGAAATTCAACTTAATACCACGACTTCTCAACTCAGCATTTAACACAACACCCAAATGCACTTCGCTGAGCACTGACGCAGATAAAAGAGTCCTCCCCTATGAGAACCTCTCAGACTCTCAAAAAGCTATTGCAGACGACCTAATACTACGCTTCAAGAGCATTTCCTTTGAAGAACGAGGCGTGCTTGGCCGTACACACCTAATTTGTCACAAGATCGACACCGGTAGCACCCCACCTATAAAGCAACGATGCTACAGATTATCTCCGGAAAAACAAAAAGCGCTTACCGTTGAAGTCGACAAAATGCTTGAATGGAAAGTAATTGAGAAATGCGAAAGCCCTTGGCTATCGCCGGTGCTAATAACTCCTAAAAAGAACGGTGAGTGGCGCTTCTGCGTCGACAGTAGGAAACTGAACTCCGTCACTCGTCGAGACGCCTACAGCTTACCTTTCATAAACGAAATTATTGATAACCTGAAGAACGCTAAATATCTGTCTAGTATAGACATAGCAAAGGCTTTCTGGGAAATTCCCCTCAATGAAGAAGACAGAGACAAGACAGCATTCTACGTACCAGGTAGAGGAATGTACAGATTCGTGGTAATGCCGTTCGGGCTCACCAACGCGCCCGCTACACAGCAGAGACTTATGGACATGTTGCTAACTCCTGAATTCGATAACAAAGTGTTCTGTTATCTCGATGATATAATTATCATAAGTGAAACTTTCGAGGAACATATATCATTCTTAATGAAGGTCTTCGAAAAGTTATCGTCTGCTAATTTGACAATTAACTTCGAGAAAAGCCAATTCTTTAGAAAGGAACTTAAGTACCTCGGATACGTCGTGGATCAACACGGTCTACGAGCTGATCCCTCGAAAATACAAGCGATACTGGAATATCCGATTCCGACATGTCGCAAAGAAGTAAGAAGTTTTATCGGCACCTGCAGTTGGTTCCGTAGATTTATACCAAACTTCAGCACTATAGCTGCACCACTAAACAAACTCACCTGCTCGGGGAAACACGCTCCTAAATTTGCGTGGAACCCGAACGCCGCTGCTGCCTTCCAAGAACTAAAGGAATGTCTCGTATCGACTCCTGTCCTGGCATGCCCCAACTTTGAACTACCCTTCTCAGTGCATTGTGATGCTTCTAACTACGGCATCGGTGCCATGCTTACCCAAGAACAAGATGGAAAGGACGTGGTCATTGCTTACATGAGTAGAGCTCTCAATAAAAACCAACAGAACTATTCAACTACTGAGAGAGAAACTCTATCGGTCATTACTGCACTGGAACACTGGCGATGCTACCTCGACAACGGCAAGGAATTCACAATATATACCGACCATGCCGCTCTGAAATGGTTCCTTAATCTCTCGAACCCTTCGGGACGACTAGCTCGATGGACTCTACGTCTATCATGTTTCACCTTTGTCCTAAAACACAAAAGGGGCAAAGAGAACATTATACCAGACATGCTTTCTCGCTCGAAGAACCTTAAACACGATACAGCCCCTATAGCAACGGATCCTACGGACCCAACACTAACGGCGGAAATCGAGCATTACAACAAACTCTTTCGGAACTGCCAGAGTGACCCAGATCAATGCCCGAATTACACTATTACGGACAATAAACTCTACCGCTACTCTCACTCACCGGACACCCTAACCGACGACTTCAGTTGGAAGGAAGTACCTCCTCCGCACGTCAGGGAAGCACTGATCAAACAGAATCATGGCTCTACGCAAGAACCACATCTTGGTGTGTTCAAAACTTACAAGAAAATAGCACTCCTGTACCACTGGCACAATATGTTCAGAGACATCGCTAAACTCATTTCCACCTGCGAAACCTGTCGAGCTCATAAACATTCGAACCATGCTCCTTACGGACCTATGGGAAAGCCCAAAATCTGTTCAAGACCTTTCCAGAGCATATCCTTGGACCTGATGGGCCCATTGCCTCTAACCAGGCGTCGTAACCAGTACATACTAGTGGTAAATTGTACTTTCACCAAATACTCCTTAATTTTTCCATTAAAACGAGCAACAGCGGCGAACATAATATCTAACCTCGAAAACTACGTTTTTCTAGTCCATGGGATCCCTCAAACAATAATCATGGATAACGGTTCTCAATTCCGTTCTGCCGAATTCGATAACTTGCTGAACAAATATAAGATCCCCTTTAAATTCTACTCCCCACACTACTGTCCCCAGGTGAACCCCACTGAACGCTATAATAGAACGATCATCACGGCGCTATCATCCCTCGTAGGAGATGATCATAGGTCATGGGACCTCTACCTCCCAAGAGTACAATGCGCGATGAATAACTCAGTGAACGCCGTAACGAACTATTCACCATCTTTTCTCACCTTTGGTCGTGAAATAATCACTTGTGGATCTCAGTACACACAGGCACCGGACCTGAATGAGATAACATTCTTGCCACGGGACATCTACGCCAATAATGTCGGCCTACTCTCACCTATCTTCGACAAAGTGCAAGTCGCTCTACATATATCCCATGCTAAGAACTCTGCACGTTATAATTTACGTCATACTTTTAAAGAATTTAATATTGGTGACACCGTTTGGCGAAAAAGCTATACTCTTAGCAACGCCGGCACCTATTTTAGCTCTAAGTTAGCTCCTAAATACGTTAAAACAAAAGTTATTGAGAAAATTTCGCCCCTGGTCTACGTCCTCGAAGACCAGAATGGCACAAGGTCGAAATGGCATGTTAAAGACATTAAAATGTAAATACTCATCTTAGTTGTAGTCACCACTAGTTTAATTGTAGCATCTATCTACATTAAAACATCATTTTACTCATTAAATTTTATTTTATCTAATCTATATAACATTATTCCCTAATAATTTTATTATTATCTAAATCGCCTTAGATTTTCTCTATTAAGGCGACACTTACGAAACCCTCTTAACGGGACGTACATTCTCTAGTAAGGAGTTTGAACCCGGCCACTACAGCCGTGGGCTCGATCAGCTACTCAGGCATCTACTATGGCCCGAGTGCTCCTATCCTTATCTTTATTCGACCTCTCGTCGGTCGCCTCTTGTATTATCATTGCATCTGTAAATAACATGGGTCTTCACGAGCGGATGACAACTCGTTTAAAAAAAAAGCCTTCGGTCACGAGCGGTTGACAACTCCTTTAAATAAGCCTACTGTCCGAGCGGATGACAACTCGTTTAAAAATGCCTTCGGTCACGAGCGGTTGACAACTCCCTGAAATAAGCCTACTGTCGGAGCGGTGGACAACTCCATAAAAAAGCCATCTGTCATAATTGCGAACTTCCTTCGGGAGTGGACGTCATTAGATGTGAACTCCACCCCTACAGATGAAAGAAGTCGGTATGAAAGGGTGAATGCAAGTAGAAGTATAAGAGTGAGAGGGAGAGTTCCAAAAAAAAAATTTTTTTTCTCATCTTAGTATTGGGCATATTAAAAAAAAAAAAATTTTTTTTTCCGGGGTTGTCGGGAATATGTAGCGGAATCTAGGATTCCAGATCTAAATGCACGAAGAGCAAGTTTAGATTGCGCCCCGTGCATGAAAAATAAAACAAGCATTTCATAGTTTATTCTTTTATTGTAATAGGAGCACACAAAGTAATTGTATTTCAGTAACGCGACACACACGCACTTTCACTGGCGAAGACGACGCGCTGGACACGCGGGATGGACGCGCCTACTACGCGCGCGCTCATCCCACGGCGAGTTGTCGCGGGCATAGGATCGTAGTAGACCTAAGCTCGTTCTACAGTCTGCGAACAAGGCAGACAAGTCTATAATTGTGCTGTACAATAACTTTCTATCGCTTGAGAATATGCTCCCTGATCTTTATTGTGCACGGGTTCGCCTTAAGAAAATTGTGAAATAAACTATTGTAAGCCTCCGCCTTAAAAGGTCCATAGAGAGCTACGATATTTTATTATAAACCTAAAATGTCCATAGCGAGTAGAATAATTTATAATTGACATTGTTTCCTAGCAACGTAATTTATAAATAATTGCAATTTATTTTATTTTCTGAAAATTGTTATAATAGTAATTTATTGTATTAGCGAACAAGCACAATCTGGAATATTGCCTAAAGAAGCCCGACGAATTGACAAAAATGGCGTCGAGATTTGCCAATGATTATGTTATGTCACGGCGAACGAAAAAACGGAAAATCACGGATAAAGGATTTGCAGAATTACCTGATTTATGGATTGCAGTGTCCGCTGCAGCCTCCCTGATCGCCGCGTTGATGATAGGACACTCCATCAGGAGTATAAGAAGACTTTTCACTCGCCCGAAAACTTTCGACGCGGTTATAAGAATACTGCTATCTACTAAGGTTCTAGTTATAAATCTACATTTGCCAACGGGAGGCTACACGTCCGCACAGGTTAAAGAGATCCTTGAAACTGCGTCAAAAACGTCGATTGTTTAATTCCATTCGAAAATTCAAATATTTGAAAATGTATGAGAAAACTGTTGAAGGCCAGTCATTAAAGAAAATATCGATCTTCTTGCTAAGTAAAATCGACTGACAAGGAGATGGAATTACCCGGCTGGCCACGTAAACACGGCTGGCCACTGAAATAAAATAATGAAAAAATAAATCAAAGAATCTCGAACTCCATATGAAATTTCAAACTCGAACCGAGCTTTCTTTATGAATTTTTGGAAAGCCAAGGTCAGTCCTGCGGTGGTTCCCACAAAAGAACCTTACGTAGTATAAAGACCTGGCCAGGGTCACAGCAAGACCCTGGCCCCTGCCCCGGTCTCAATAAGTACCGCGTAAACCAAGATCTCGCAAGTCCCGGCATCAACACCTCCAGCGCCGCGGCCGTCCAGCTGCTCGTCTCCGGCTGCGGGCACCCTGCTGCTCCATCACGTCCTGCCGCGAGTTACCTCACCCCAGGAGGGGTGCGGTCGCCGAAGTTACCCCCCACTGAAGGTGCGGTGGGGGCTCCCATCCTAAGGCCTAGGGCCCACTTTCGAAAAAATACCCAAAATTGACAGTTTCGAGTGTTTTTTTTTATGTAGTAGTTATGTTTAGCCCCTTATCTGTTTTTATACTTTTCACCCACTTGCTCTCCGTGCATTAAAGACTTTTATCATTTACCTCTACTTTACTATCTTTTTATTTAACGTCGTCCCGAGATAGGAAGGAAGTTTCACCCTCGTACCTCGTAACGCGACACGCTTTCGTATCTTCGACTGTCAATCTTGACATATAACTTTATCAAAGGTACTTAGGTACTTACTTACTTACCTACCTAACTAAGTTAAACATTGACCTGTCTGCGTTATATTACAAAGTAGTTGTATTGTCTCAAACCACCCTGAAAGGTATTGCAGTCGTGAGTTTATGTATGTAGATCGTTTATGTACCTAGGGGAAAGGTGTACAAGATGATCCCCTTAAGGGAAAATGCTCGTAGTTAAAAAAATATTCGGTTTAATTCTGAAGTTTAAGCGATTAATGATAGCAAGTTTATCTGTCTACCTGTTATCATACTCAAAATGTTGAATTTAGTGATATTTCATTATTATATTTAAATTTTTCTAAAACCCTACGAAAGGATCATCTTGGACACCCCGGTGTCCAAGATGATCCCTAGGGTATGGGCAAGATGATCATGCCCCTTTTTAAGGAAAATTATATGTTTTTGTGGAATTAAATGTTATCTCAAAGAACTAGTCTCAAGCTGAGCCAGCCTTCTTAATACTCACAAAATAAGTAATAACAACCATTATTATAATAAAATCAATCGTATAGTGTATAATTTTAGCAAGATTCTAAAATACCGTACTTAATCTCATACACCCGAGAACAGGATCATCTTGCCCCAATTTCAACTTTTTTAGTCTTTGTTCGATAACATAATTTTTATGCTTTCTGTTGTTACCATACCATTCAAAATACTAAATAGGGGCATTATATAAAGCCACTTACACAACAATCTTTGTTATTGACTGCCTAGATCAAAAGTTACCTAAGCTTAAAATCAACCCTACCTTAGATCAAAGTCACAAAATTTATGTTTTTTTCCATAAAAATTTACTCGTCTGTCACATCGCCATGACGAATTCACTGATGCGAGGGGGTATCGGGGGCTACGTTTTACCAAACAAAACAACTAGATAGGGTTTATAGTTTCGCTGCAATTGAGAGGGATCATCTTACCTCAAGGGATCATCTCGTACACCTTTCCCCTACTTAGGTAAAATATTAGGTATTGTACCTATTGTAGGTCAAGTCTAGGTACTTATGTAGATAGATATCGTCATCATCGCCTTCTGCCCGCGTAGTATGCTACACGTGATACGGCTGTATCACGCACGTCTTTTGTCTCGTTCGTTCGCGCGCAAATAGAAAGAGAGCGAAGGAGTGATAGCGCTGTATCACTGCGGCATGCTACCTATGCATGCGTTAACTTTAATGATGATAGAGATAGGTAACCATTGCACACATCGATTCTTGACGTTAATTTATTTGAAGTCCCACGTCCGAAGCCAAAACAACTGCATGAGATGTGGGGACTTCATCATCATCATCAGCCTATATACGTCCCACTGCAGGGCACAGGCCTACCCTCTAGGAGGGTGTTTGGGCGTTAGTCCACCACGCGTGTCCAAAGTGGCTTGGTAGACTTCACAAATGCATCAGAATTTCTTCTTCTGCATATGTGGATTCGTGGATTCGAACCCAGACCTCATGATTGAAAGTCCATACCATACTTAGATCAAAATAAAATCAATGGATAGGCCTTACGCGAACATTTCAAGCCAGAAAAATGAGGCAAAACAAATGGAAGATTTACTTCAAATATTTATGCAAGTGCCCTAGATTTGACAGATAATGGCGCTAGTTTATATGGACCAAGTGCACCAGTAGTGTGCTTCAACTTACCGCGCTTTAGGCCTATCCATTAATTTTATTTTGATCTAAGCCCTCTAGGAGGGTGTTTGGGCGTTAGTCCACCATGCGTGCCCAAAGCGGCTTGGTAGACTTCACATATGCATCAGAATTTCTTCTTCTGCATATTCAGGTTTCCTCACGATGTTTTCCTTCACCGTTTGAGAGCAGTCGGTAATACTTACATAAGTTAGAAAAACTCATTGGTACCTACTTGGCATGTTGTCCGTGCGGATTCGAACCCAGACCTCATGATTGAAAGTCCATACCATACCTACCTCCCGTGACCAAAAACGGACTCATTTTGGGTTGCTCAGCTCTGGCTTGCAGTTGCAGTTTGGGGCATCTGCCTTCTTGTATTTACGCGTAACGCGCTTTCGCTCCATAGAAAAAAAACTAAAAATTTAAAAAAAATGTTCTTATGATGCGAACGCAGAGAAGTCATCGGCTGCAATATATTTTTTTTAATTTTTAGTTTTTTTTAAGGCGAAGTCGAATTGATAACCTCCTCCTTTTTTGAAAACGGTTAAAAATTACCTTCGCGCGAATTTCGCGCTTGCTGCAATATGTAGGTAGGTATGGAAAAATGGAAAACTACTTCCGACGCAGTCGGGTAAAAAGCAAAGTCGCGAAAGAAGAGAAATCAGACTAGAAGGGCTGGATCGCTGACGATGACAACGTGAGATGGCGATTAAACATGATTAAAGTGCCTGATTTGTTTTAAGTTCGTAAATTCATTGACGTTCTATACTGACACTTACATTTATAAATATTATTTCTAATTAAGTATCTATTTCTATAGTCGTGTATAGTAAAGCCTTAACTTCAAATTAAATTATACCTAATATTATTGTTAACTTTGCATCGTCTATGTAACTCAAATTATTGTTGAATTTTTAGATATAAGTTTTAGTTGTAAAATATTTTAAACACAATTTATATTGTAAATGAATAAATAAATGAAATGATTGATCTTTAATAGCAATAAGTTTTTCATAACTTTGCTGCTATTTATTTTGTAGGCGTTTTTTATTGATTGCATAAAACTCTACGAGTTCACGACGGTTTTCCTTTCAGGATGTTCAGAAACCTATAAATTGATATTTTTAACATGCAATTTTAATTAAAAAACTATTTCATTGTAAAAAAGGTTTTATTCTGTTTTGCTGTAAAATGTAGGAACAAAATGCCCACCTTCGTAAACAATATTTTTTTATAGGCAACGAACGAGGATATTATTTCTTGCCTGTATTAATCTATTGCAGAACAAGTAACTTTTACCACTACTTATCAATTTTCTGCGTGATACGGAGCGTTCAAAAGTACTACCAAATGAAATTGACATACAACTCTATTAGAAGTACCGCTAAGAATATGCGCTTTCATTTTGGCAATTGGCATCATTTTATTATCTTATCAAAATCAAAACCATAGATTAATATGTATATTGGGTATAGATAGGTAAGTCGCCTGGGATTTTAGAACGGTTTAATTATTGTCGTTGCCCCTTATTAGCGGATGGGGGAGCCACATTGATAAATAAATAGAAAAAGACGGCCGGCCGACACGAGGCTCGAACCATAAGCACCCGAATCGTGAGCCGGTTATCTAGACCACTAGACCAACAAGACAGTGTTTGATATGGGCGAAATCTCTTACTATTACAGCGCAGCGGTGAGGTGTAGCGCGCTGTCGCTCTTAGTGCTTCGAAATATCACCGAGAGATGGCGGAAGCTGTCTATCAGCGTTCCACTTCGTTTGCACTAAGATATCATAGCAGATGAAAACGTCAATGTCATTTGTCATTATCACAGGAATTTCGGATTTTTGATAAATCAAGTAGTTTTTTGGGATTGGCTTCCCGCCATTAAATTTGTTCGGTCAAAGTTGTATTTGATATTCGTGAAAAATTGGTTTTAGTGATATTTGTGACATAATTTCGTGCGGATTGTGTGCCAAAAAGTTGCGTAAATCGACCAACATAACAGGAATCTCAAATACATACGAAGAAAGAACAAAAGTTTTGGTGCAAGTTAAATCGTACTGGTGATTTTGGCGGCAACGCGCGTGCTTACAAAATCGACCAAAATTTCATCCTCATCGTTCATCTATCATCCCATCGTCATCAGGAGAGTTTTGCACGGGAATTGTGAAGAAACAGACGGGCTTTGTTTCTTAATTTTCTAAATTCGTTTTTCGTGGCTATTATTGTGTTAATGTGGTGGAATTAGTTTGATAATGTGCCATTAATGGAGAGCAATATAGTAAGAGTGAGAAATAAAGAAGGCGCTCCCGTTTGATTCGGATTGATTCTCGCGTGAAACTCCCCTGACCATTGGAATGTGTGTACCACCCTCGCATTTCAAGAGTTAGGTATTAAGGTTAGGTTAGTTTAGGTTTAAGTACAAAGAAAAAAGACACTAATGACCAGGCAGTAAGGGCTAGTTCCCATAGCCTATCCGAAAGGATAAACTTTAAAAAAAAAAAAAAATCAAGTAGTTTTTCGCCGGCAAACATTTTTTATTATCAAAAGCCATGGCTGCTAGAAATATATTGAAATTGGGAGCGCTAGAAGCTCAGAAGACAGCATTTTTACTGTGTGATATTCAAGAAACATTCCGTCCACACGTGAAACATTTTTGCGAAGTGGTCAAAGTGGCGAATAAAATGGTTAGTATTATCATAAAATTACGTAACAGATCTTCAACTTATCACGTTATCAGTTGTAGAATTATATTATGATATTTATGTACTAGTTCGGAGCCAAAATTTGTTTCAGTTGATCTGTTATTTGTTATTTTCAGTATGTAGGTACCTACCTACAATGTTCTTAGCCTATTACAGGATCGGCTTTAGTATCATGCGGCACAAATTTAGGGGGGCGAGAGGCAGGGGGTGGGGAGGGGTCCCTCAGGCGCCGCGCCCTCTTTAAAAGAAAATTATAAAAACAAAAACCATCGACTTACACTCTAGCGATAGACAGGCCCTTTCGTAGAAGCAACATGTTCCACTTGCGGGCACCGCATTAACGTTCCCGAGTTCACTTCGTCACTATGGCAATGACAGACCACAATGTGTCATTTTGTGATCTTTTGTGTGACATGTAGCTTGTCTATCGCTAAAGTATATGTCAGTGACAAAAACAGTGGGATTTTTAAATTAGAGTGAACTCCGCACTTCATTATCCTGTCCCCTTCAATGTACATTCTGCGAACTGTATAGTGTAGCGGTACGCGGTCGCCACTCAAGAACTTTTCGGCCCCTTCAGCTATCGGTTTTGCGAGCAATGTGCTCCTACTATACCGCCCACTGCCACTTTAGTTTACCAATTCTTTGGACTATGTCAGCTACTCTGGTCTTCTGCGGATTTCTGATGTGATCTCATAGGGAAACTCCGAGCATAGCCCTCTCCATTGCCCTTTGCGTGACTTTCAGCCTTTTTATGAGGCCTTGGGTCAACGACCACGTCTCTGTTCCATATGTCATCACTGGCAACACACACTGATCAAAGACTTTTATTTTAAGAAATTGTGGTATTTGAGAAGATACTACGTAGCTTCCCGAACTCTGCCTGGCCGAGTTGGATTTGACGTCTTATACTATACCTCTGTTAAATTCCAAATCATGTAAAATTCCAGATGGAAGCAGCAAAATTGTTCAAAATACCAGTCTATGTCTCGGAACAGTACCCCAAAGGCCTCGGTCACACCACAAAGGATATAAAGGTGGAAGATGCTGCGTTAGTCTACGAGAAGACTAGGTTCTCCATGTTCACCCCGGAGCTTCAGGAGAGGCTGAAGAAGGATGTACCGGATCTGAAAAGCGTTGTGCTGTTTGGTATTGAGGTAATAATTATTTTCCATTACCCTATTCAACACTTGTAGCATGTTACACGTGATACGGCTTTATCACACCTTTTATCTCGTTTGTTCACGTGCAAATAGAAAGAGAGCGAAGGTGTGATAACGCTTTATCATGGTGTCATGCTACCTATGCAGAAGTTGTTGTGGTCTAGTGGCGAGTAACCATGTCTGATGTGCACGTGATGGTTCAATTCCTGTTTAGGCCGATTCGTACCAATGAGTTTTGGAATTTATACCCACTTATAAGCGATGACGGGCACTCCTCGACACTGACTGGACAGAGTTTTGGTGCTAGTAGTGACATGTGTATGTTCTGCTATATGGTTCAGCACTATCACTCGGACATCGATTTTAGAACACACAACATATAATTATAGGTAAAAGCTACCCGCCCCGGCTTTGCACTGTAGCAATGCAAATATAAAACTTCCTCTTGAATGACTCTATCTATTAAAAGAACTGTATTAAAATTCGTTGCGTAGTTTTAAAGATCTAAGCATACATAGGGACAGACATAGAGCGGGAAGCGACTTTGTTTTATACTATGTAGTGATTGTTAAAAACAAGACGTGAAAGAAAGAGAAGATGGTGGTTGTAGTGGTAGTAACTAGATAGTACTCTTTAATTTAATGAGTCTAGTTAGACACACACCACAGCCACACACACCCCGCCACACACACACATAACATGACATTCATACATCTTTTAATGGCCTTCTGTCAGTTGTAGTTTTTGCTGTCATAATAAAATTATTATAAAGATGAGTCACGTTGCAGGGTTTGCCTCGAACACTTGTCTCTCTCGTGGTGTTCGCGCGGTTCGCGTCTCAGCCTGCCACGAGGCTCCAAAATCCTTCTCAGTTGTTCTTACTCAAAAACAATCCTCGAGATTGGATCCCTCAAATAACTTGACACTGGCGAAATATAACAAGGAAACGCCATTAAATAAAAATAGAATATTATAAAGATGTTCTTTAAATATTTTCAGGCGCACGTATGCATAGAACAAACGGTGATAGACCTGTTGAACGAGGATATAGCGGTCCATATCTTAGCTGACGGTGTATCTTCAAGATCTATGATGGATCGAGGATTAGCATTGCAGGTGTGTATAAATTGTTGATACTGGTTCTTCCATCCATGGGCATGCTTAGTGGACGTACAGTTATATCACAGTACTAATACGCAGGGTTCGAAGTGATAATTATCATTGATAATGATCATTGATAATTATCACGATAATTATCATGATAACTATCTTGATAATTATACGTTGATAATTATCTTGATAATTATAGTTGATAATTATCTTGATAATTATACGTTGATAATTATCTTGATAATTATACGTTGATAATTATCTTGATAATTATACGTTGATAATTATACGTTGATAATTATACGTTGATAATTATCTTGATAATTATACGTTGATAATTATCTTGATAATTATACGTTGATAATTATCTTGATAATTATACGTTGATAATTATCTTGATAATTATACGTTGATAATTATCTTGATAATTATACGTTGATAATTATCTTGATAATTATACGTTGATAATTATCTTGATAATTATACGTTGATAATTATCTTGATAATTATACGTTGATAATTATCTTGATAATTATAAAATTACTTGAATAAACAAAAAGCTTGCGTAAGCAATGTCAGGCCAGGTATATCTGACCATGATCCGTGAAAAAAGAAGCTCACAATCACAAAATAATTTTTACTCACTGCTTTCAGTCGTTTTTCTCAATTATTTGTTATTCATTGTGATGAGAAACGAAAATGACGAAGACTATGAGCTGGTTGGTCTGGATAAGAGAGTATTAAAACAAAAACAGCAATTTTAGAACTTTTAGTTAGAAATTTTACTCATAATTAAGAATCGGCTTGGATAATTATCCGATAATTCGGCATGTCAAGTTTTTTTTTGTCTTCATTTTTATATTTTTTACGGACAGAAGACATAATTTTAAGATACCTATTTCATTCTTATTGCGATTCATCGAGTTTATCAATATAAATTTAATTTTTAAATTATTTTGATCTGTAATCTCTAAGTGCAAAAATGGTGGAGAGAAAATAATTCGAACTCCATGGAGAAAAACTACATACAGCTGTATTTAAAAAAATTAAAACCTGCCTCCTCTTTCTAACTCTATGCTGGAAACAGATACGGCAACATCAAATGTCAAATTCTGACATTGTGAAAGTATTTTTTTTTCTTAATGGCCGGTTATTTAAGTTGATTTTATGTTTACCAAGGAGTTCAGAGGTATTCCAGTGACGTCACTGCACGGACCGAAAAACGAAGTTATTTTATTAAAAATATCTGTAATCCTTTCATTTTAAAATCTCTGACATAGAAAATATGATTATTGAGACAATCATCTCGAAATGGTTTTCAATTCAGCCCCCCAAAAAAAACTTGACATACCGAATTATCAATGATAATTATCGTGATAATTTCGAACCCTGCTAATACGGACTCCTCATACCACAGAACATTATAAAGGGGTTAGAAATGCAAAGTAGCACTTTTGCTTCGGAGACGGCGTCGCCACTTGTCTTACGCTGCTACAATTACTCATGCCCTCTCGCTCGCACCACGCCGCGCGCCTTATGCAAATCATTGCATAACCTGTGGCGACACGTTCCACGCCTACTTTGCACTTCTAACCCTTCTTATAATGTTCTGTGCTACAAACAGTATACGGACACTCCCTGACCCTACCGATTTTGACCTTCCCGCTATATAGGGTCCATCTTAATATGCTGACACTTTTTTAAAGGGATGATCAGACCATCAAACTGAACAACTTTCTCTATGGCAACAACATCGAAATCACGAAAAAAAAAAAACAGCTATCCCATACATTTGGCTCGAATAGGTTTGCAATTTTGTATGGGACAGATGATTTTTTTTTGCGATTTTGATTTTGGTCCCATAAAGAAAGTTGTTCAGTTTGATGGATTCCCATAGAGAAAGTTGTTCAGTTTCATCCCCTTAAAAAAGTGTCAGCATATTAAGAAGGACCCTGTATAGACCTTATGGTCTAACAAAATTAGCTGAAAATATTTTAAGGGGAATATCAGACCATCAAACTGAACAACTTTCTCTATCAACTTCTTTTATTTTCTTGTTATTTATTGTTATTCCTTTTCTTGTTTTACTAACACCATGTGAATGTCACTAACTATCCTTTCCTTCCTTCCAGCGCATGCAATCTATAGGATGCTTCATAACAACGTCAGAAAATGTGTTGTTCAAACTAATGAGAGACAAGAATCATCCTGTATTCAAAACTGTGTCTAAACTGGTTAAAGAGCCCACTGTCGATACGTTAGGATACGATGTATCTAAATTGTAGATATATTTTTAGATAGGTGATTATTTTTTTATATTTTGTTTTATTATCAAGTGCATTATAATAATGTATTATCGTAAAAGATGTACTTTTGACTTGCCCGATAGCACAGTCTGTAGTGAACCTGCCTGCTGTGCCGAGGGTCGCGGGTTCGAATCCCGTAAGGGACAAATATTTGTATGATGAATATGAATATTTGTACCCGAGTCATGGATGTTTGTATCTATATATGTATTCTTTATCGTTGTCTAGTCATCATAATACAAGTCCAGGCTAGTTTCTGGTACTTTAAATGTGACTAGATAATTTGTGTGACACTGTCCAAGATATTTATTATGTATTTATTTTCTAATCAATAGATTAGCCGCTCGTATTGTTATGATATACAATTATCGACCGTATGTCAAGGTAGCAAAGGCGCGCGTCCGCGCCTCGACGCCGCCTCGACTCCTGTATGCGACCATGCTTCTGTATGAGTCCAATCATTTTAAGGTTTGACCCTGACAGTAATTCATCTATCGCTGAAACTTTGCAGTGTGATAAAGTAAAGTATACAGATTACGGTTTACAAATAATCTAGGTTTAATTTTTTCCGGTCCTAGATTATTTTGTCAACCGTAATCTGTAAACTTTACTTTATCACACTAAAGTTTCAGCGATAGAGGAATTATTTTTAGGGTGTCTATACAAGTAATTTCTAAAATGATTGGACTATTAGGGTTGAACTACACCAGGCCGCACAGCATTGCATTTTTCCGTCGCTCCATCCTTTTCTGTCACTCGGGAACGTCATTTGCTAGAGCATATAAGCGATCGCACGCGGCGTGCTGTTCCGTTCCGTCTATCTTATATGCTCTAGCAAATGACGCTCCTGAGTGACAGAAAAGGATGGAGCGACGGAAAAATGCGATGCTGTGCGGCCTGGTGTAGTTCAATCCTTAACGTCTGTGCGAGTTTGTATCTATGACAATGTAAATGGCCATTGTTATTCATAGTTTCTTTTGTTTTTCTTTTCAGCGTTTCAACTCCATCGGCTGTTTCGTCGGAACATCAGAAAACGTGCTATTCAAACTGCTGAGAGATAAAAATCACCCTGTATTCAAACAGATATCTAAATTGAACCTAACGCCAACGCCCGAAGAGTTCGGTGCAGCCACACTGGATAGCAAAATTAACTAAAAATAATTGTAGAGAAAACAGTAGGCCTACCATGAGTTTACAGTGTAGTAACCTGCAGTAAAACTACTGTAGTAAACTACAGTTTTTGGGATTTCGTACAGCGCCCCTAGTGGTTACGTTGAGAACTAATTGTCATACAAAAGAGACGCCGCAACTACGGTAGTAACGTTCAGTGAAAACTCTTGGCAGGTCTACAGATAGTGTTTTAGCCCAGCCAATAAAATAGAACGATATATAGGATGGGTACCTAGTTAAACAAACTGAACAATTTTCACTAAAAGACTAAAATCGCCTTTTTTATTCAAAACAGCAATACTAGTCTACTCAAACTTCATTTCATTTCATACATTTGAAATGAAATGAATATTTATTTATTAAAATTTCATTTGCAAGTAAAATTGCAAATATTCATATTTTATGTATGTGAAGTCTACCAATCCGCATTATGCACGCGTGATGTACTAACGCCCAAACGCCCTCCTAGAGGGTAGGCCTGTGCCCTGCAGTGAGACTTATATAAGGTCTAATTAGGGGCGTATGTGACCATAAACTGAACAAAATTCTCCCCATTGGTCCCATAACCAATATCGAAAAGGCGAAAAAAAATCAACTGTCCAATACATTGGTCGAGTTAGGTTGGCAGTTTTGTAAGGGACAGCTGATTTTTTTTCGCGATTTCGATGTTGGTCCCATAGAGAAAGTTATTCAGTTTGATATTCTGATTATCACCATAAAAGGAACACATCTAACTAGCAAACATCCCGTTTAAATGGCGGCCGCTCTCATGCTGTCTCGTTCATATCATATCTGTGTCCATACCTACTTGCACAGAGCGAGAAATAAATTGGATAAGCGAACCTTATAACCACATGAGTAAATACTCCTCAGAGACAACGCTTCATACAATCACGCTACGATAGGTACACTTCTAGGCGCGGTAGTGTGCTTGACCTTTCACTGACAGGTTCACACATTCAGTGCCACCGTCATCTCTAGTGGTTTCTTTATCTTTTATCGGATGCCCCCGACACATATAATGGAACAATGGGTAACACCTATCATACTCCCAGTGCCTCTCGACCACTCTGCGTGTCCATTTTTTATTGGAAATACGAGTATATTCCTATTAGCACTTCATGGTTTGTCCCACAAAAGACACTCTAACATACTAACTCGTTGGTACTGAGTGGAATAAACCGGACAATCCTGCGTGTCGAGAGGCACCCAGCGTAAGAATTATATGGACAAGCATAAGTGTTCAAGGGCACTAAGCATTCCATTTTTTTAACCACTATTCGGGGCACACAGTTTTCTATGTTTTGAAGTGGCACCTGGGTTATTTAGGCTTACGGGTGAGGCAGTGAATGCGTTCACCTGCACGCCGCCCGTGTACAAACCGGCTCGGCCAGTGGACAAATTTAGGGCGAGCGCGTGCCGTGATCATTTCTCGCGCTCCTTAGAAGCTTTGTCTCTGTGGGATATTTACTCATGTCATGAGCTATCCCAAAGTAAAATCTGGCCAAAAGAAAAAAAATACTGTTTTGGCGCGACAATCGATAGATACTTGACAAATAAACAAAATTAGTTTCAATGATTTTCCACGAAATAGCGATGTTGTTTTTTTGGTCAGGTTTTACATTTATTGATTAATTTTAAATTACAAATAGTTAATCTATTGGGCTTTTAATACAAAAATCGGGGTTGGTGACTTGGTCTGCAGGGCATGGGTATTTTGAAGTCATTTTATATGAAAGGTCTGTATTGCAAGATTTGAAAGTATGCGTTTTTTACACTTTTCTAAAGAATTTTCGTGAAATTTTGTTAGTAAATTTAGAGTGCATTATTGTGATTATGTCAACATACTTAAATTTTAAACTGTACTAAAAAAATCTACATAACTACTTAGTAGAGAAGCTAAGTAACGTCAAATGGTGAAGGAAAACATCGTGAGGAAACCTGCATACGCTGAAGAAGAAATTCTGATGCGTATGTGAAGTCTACCAATCCGCATTATTGCGAACTCGTGGTGGACTAACGTACATAGTACATACACCCTTGATGGTATGCCTATATGCCCTACAGTGGGACGTATACAACGCGTTAATGAATTAACGCAAAACTAGAAAGTAGTTTGTATAGAATCGAGAGCAGAATCGAATAATCATAGTTTCGAAATAGGTATTTTTTTTTCCAAATATTATATTATTTGTTTTTAAAATTTACCGAACTCGATCTCAAAGCACACAAAGCACAGTACGGGCACACTCACCGTACTTACTACCAAAAGAAGATTCTTAAAATGTATCCATGAGCATGTTAGCGCTTTCATTCATGCTGAAATGATAACAAATCATTTTTACCTCAAAACTTAAAATGCGAATAACTTTAAATTTTAGGTAACTATCAAAATTATGAAATTATTGTTTCAATCTAATTATTTTGTTGTAAATCAGTTGGGGTGTATGAGGTTTTGCGCTTATTCATTAACACGTTGTATATAGGCTGATAATGATGATTTGGTTCATAAAAACCTTAAACTGTGAGACTGAAATGTGTGAAACAGTAAAAGAATGTAAATGTACTTTATACATATGTAAATAATATTTAATGGGAACTTATATAATAATAATCAAATTATAATTTAAAACGTCTATTTCATTTCAACAGGGACCACTTCAGTTGCTCCTTTGCAGATTGTAAGACCTGAAAATTACAAAATTGTACATGTTTTTTTAGGTTTTAAGTCTTTTTAGTCAATTCTAACCTTTATTGTGCTTTTTAAAATGTAGATTATTATCAGTTTCAAATAACAACGTCCATGACCTTGAAGGGTCGTTGTATAACTTCACTCGGTTGGGTATGGTTTGTGAAGGAACATAGATTATATGTAAAGGAAACAATCATTTGAATGACTCCAGTGAAGTTCGTGTGAATTGAGTGACGTCACATTTGCGAGCGAGGTCATGCACATTGTTATTTTAAACTGATAGTACGTTCGTTTCGACGTATATTATAGGATTTTCTGTCAATTTTCGACCTTGTAGTAAATATGAACATAAAAAAATCTATTTTGTCATTGGCCGGATATCAAAAACGTATTTTCTTAAATAAGTAGGTATAGAGACTTCGTCAACGGCTGCGTCATGCAATTTTATTTAGTTTGGTCCTGCGAAAAGACCTATCTTGAGAATCATGACAAATGTTAAGAGCCTACCAAGCCTTATTGTGCTGCCCTCAATCGTATTTTTTTTATTTCTAAACAATTAAAGAACATTTCCAAAAAATAAGAATGTCACATTGTAGTCCTGATTTGACTTTCAATTTATAGAAACATTACGGATTATTATGTTTTATGCTTGTAGCTATTATCTTTAAAACCGCCAAAACAAATCCGCAGTGACCCGATAAATTGAAAATCATCAATGACTACAATGTGAAATTCTTGTTTTTTGGAAATATTGTTTAATTGTTAAGAAATAATAAAAATACGATTGGGGGCAGCACCATAGGCTCGGTGCAGCCTTAAATGCCATCTAACCACCTACAGAGTTTTTGTACTATTTTTTACTTTATTAATTAGCTGTCAGAAAACTTTTTACAATAAATTAGCTATGTATGCCTAAACGATTTAAATTCAACTTCGGAGCTGTCGAACTTTCTATCTAATTTACTTTATTAATTATCTGTCAGAAAATTAGCTGTTTGTAAAATAAATGAGTGCCTTCCTCAAAAGGATATCTCGTCTTATTCAATTTATGTAGGTAACTTACGTCAGTATTCTTAGTTGCTCCCTCAAGATTTCCTCCTCCACTTGTAAGTCAAAAACGACCTCGATTCGATGTCGTTTTTGTCGAGTCGAGTAAGAGGGGAGGATAGAAACTTCAAATTGAACTAGTTCGGGACCTTTAAGGCCACATCGCGATGTGTAAACGTGGAGGACATAGTTTTTCGTAAAATAACGGATTTTTTTGTCTTGCTATTCTAAGCACCACCAATAAGAGAAAAAAAAAGTACTTAAGTAAAATTAAATTATTACGACTAATTTCTTTTTGACTCAACCCTAGCAGAGGAACCACCAGATTATGACATAATGTACTCTTTGATTATGACTGAGATACAGAGTTCGAGGATGAGTCGAGGAATTTTTTATTGAGGTTGAGTCGAGGCAAAGTTCAAGGAACTTACTAAGAATACGGTGGTAAGCAAAGTATTTGACGAAACAAGGTTTTGTCTAACATCGTCGCTATTTTATTTATCATTGGCATTGGACAGTCACCATCAGATAGTTCATACCAGACAAAGTTTTCAAATAATAATGACCAATTTTAATTTTCAATATCTCTATAAGTAGTAAAAGTAAAAGCCAGACCAGAAAAATAAAAAAAACCTCGCCATATTGCGGAAAATCATTGGAACTAATTTTTGTACTTGAAACATTGCAATCAAAAGCTATAGTCGATTGGAGCGCTCCCAAAGCAGGATATGCAATAAATGATTATGATTATGATATTTATTTTACTGGTCGGGCTTTACCATTAAAAATCTGAACAAAAAGAACTAAGAGGTGTTCAGATATTAATGGTATTTGATGGTCACTGGATACATTAAACGAAATTTAAATACACCTAGCTAATACTCTTACAAGCATACCATGCTCAAGAAATAATAAAAAGCTAAAAATCAGTTCAACCAAAAGTATATCATTCTGCCATTTCGCGGATTTTCTTTGTATTAAATAAAGATTTAAGATTGTTATAATTTTGGCCAAACGAAAATAAAATATCGAAAAGGGGTAGCCAATAAATGAAAAAAATAAATAAAAATGTTTTTGTTAGTAAATAAAATTTAATAACAAAATGAAGGTTAAATTCTAAAAATAATACTATATTTTTTACATTAAATTTTAACGCATATATGCAAGTTGCCATTTTCATCCCAATCTCTCTAATAATTGGTATTCATAATGTTGTACAGAATCTGAAATATGGAATATGAAGCTTTAAACAATAAATAATAAAGAAAAAGCACAATTTTACAGCACATTGAAGTCTATAAAAGAATTGGCATCACTGAGACAAAAGGTCCGACAAAACAAATAAAATGTCTTGCAGCTAGCTAGTCTAGCCTAGCTATTTCAAACATAGTTCAACATGCCTGGATAGATGGCGTTGACATGGCATGAGTTGAACGATCACAAATAAAGATTTGATTAAGTCCAAGACAATATAATTATAAGTTTAAAAAGTAAAGATAACATTCATGTCGCAGTCTGAGGCATCAATTGACGAAGTTTATTTTCTTATTAAAATAAATTAAGATTTTTTACTATTTTTAACATACTTCAACAAAAAAAAAGGAGGAGGTTCTCAATTCGACTCGTATGTTTTTTTTTAATGTTTGTTACGCGATTACTTCGCCAATTATGAATTGATTTTGATAATTCTTTTTTTGTTTGGTAGGTCATACATAGGAGGTGGTCCCATATAAATTTGTATAACAGCATGACTGTATATCCATCTCTAATCAACGCCATCTATCGAGTCACTTGGTACTTTATTTTTTCATTTAAATTCCTTTCAGAAAATCCCCCATCATCATAGGTACTTTCTATCAAATCAGCCCAAATCAACGTACTATCGGACGTAAGCCTCCTTTTATTTCGCCATGTCGATCATCTGCTAATCAGAAGTATCAGAACCAATAAGAACCCACCACCCTCACAATGTCGTCATGAAAAATGCGGTAGTCTGTAGTTACGCCCAAATACGAATATAAAAGATTTTACCCGACAGCCGAATCCTATTCTAAATGCTCACGGACTGTACCTACTGTAAAATAGAACTTAAGTCATAGGCGAAGTATATTTCGCTCACGCTGATAGACGGAACATCAGTGTAACCGCGTATGAGACATCACTGACTCCGGAGTCAGACAACCGTCGTAGAACAAAAAAGTGGCTACGTCGATAAGGACAGCAATAAGTAGCGATCTCCTTTTTTAACTAGAGCGAATCTGCTATGTGCATCTCTTACCTACTGAGTGACACGACACGTGCTTTCTTCTAGTTCCTTCTCTGTCTACGACTTAAGTATATTTTTCTTTTCATAAACTTAATGACTATAATGTTAGTAAGCAATAACTAAGACAAACATTAAGGTGGTCTACCCCGTTTCGGGATGTGTATTCGATTCAAAATCGTGCATATTTAGAACCATAGATTTAATATGTATTAGCGTAAAGATTGGCAATTCGGAGCATAGTATATGACTTGAGCGAGATATGTAGAAATAATAGATTATCTAAACACCGAGGGCAGGAAAGTAAGAAAGGTCTCAGATCTCATGTAATTCGGCTTCGCCTCGGTCAACAAACATATTGTGATCTGTTATTCTTATTTACTGCCCGAGGTTAGTATACTATTTTTCTCCTCGCCGGAGGTAGAAAGCGGCAACTTCGTTTAGCGCAGCGGGACGAGAATTAACGCTTTCCGTCCGGGGGGGAGAAAAGACAATGAGGAGTTTTATGACAGCTAGTGAAACGTTGTTCAACACGCGATAGATGGCGTTGACCAGAGAGGGGACCGAAGACGAAAATTTTAGGCTAATAAGTAAACAAAAATGCATGTCACTGAGTCAGATGAATCCGTTGACGAAATATAATATTCATATTATGCTGCTTACTTTAAAACAAAAATTATTACTATTTTATTTGTATTTTATAATCTGCAAGGTCGCTCCTGTCTCGTGAACGCCATCTATCGAGCCATAAGGAACTACTTTTTCTTTTTTAATGGGTTTCTGAAAATCCCTCATTGAGTGCGTACAATACTGATATGCGTACAATACTGCTAGGCGTACTTTTACGTTGTGAGTTAATTCGCGACCCAATGGGTGTTTTTCTTTTCTTTTTTATTAAGGGTCGGCACTACCTACGGCCCGTTTGACATATCTGTCAAAAGAAAAAGACCGGTGGCCGACAACACTCAACCCTATCTTATAAGATTAATGAACAAATCAATTTGATAGCTTTTGGTAATACTTTTCTTGCAAAAAACTTGGTCGGCTGCAGCGCGCGGCAGCTTGGCTGGCATGTTTACTGGTGTGAAGGAAAAAGTGAACCCTACCCGGTGACACAACATTTTACCTCGTTGAATTAAAGGACGTAACTAGTCTGTTGGTCTAGAGTCCAATTAGTAAGGACTAAAAAGTCTGGTCGGCCGACCCTATCCTGGCAGGGTCGTAGGTCCGACCGAATTTAGGGTACCTACTACTCGGAAGGCAGATTTTACCACATTAAATTAATGTTGAATGTTTGGTTGTACGTGGCAATCATCCTGCAGCATCTGGGTTTGAGAGCCGTAGGTCGAAATTGACATTTACAGCAATAGTACAGTACCGTGATGGACCTATAATGTGACTGATCAAAGATCACCCCTGGTGGTAGGATAGGATGGGTTCTAGCTAATTAGATCACAGTATTACTAAGGCTTAAAAAAACTTAAAATTATTTTAACAGAACAAATTAAAACTTTTAACAGAATAATGAAAGTATTATAAGTTTAATATTATTGGTATTAGCAAACTAAGGGTTTGTAATCTTTTATCATCATAATCATCGTCAGATATAATATTTTAAGCACGGAATAAAAGTTAATTTTGCAGTAACTGGAACGATTGCCTTCAAAAACATTTACGCAAAAGGACATCATCAGTGTGACGACTTTTAGTAGATTTCTTCTTTATTGGTATATTTAGGGCAAAATTGTTTAGTAGATTTTAGTAGAAATTGGGTATTCGAAAATGTTAATGTATTTAAAAATGCCCTTGGATTCAGGCTAATAAAATCTAAGCTGGCAATACAAATGGCTGAGAAAACGATTGCAGGGTTTGCAATCATAATCATCAGCCTATACAAGGTGTTACAAAAATACAAATAAACATTTAAGGGGGTGGTTAAGACCATCAAACTCAACAACTTTCACTATGGGACCAATATCGAAATCGCGAAAAATATAATTTATGTTCTATATTTTTATTTTCGATGTTGGTCCCATAGAGAAAGTTGTTCAGTTTGACGGTCTAAACAACCCCCTTAAGAGTTTTAAAAATTTATTCTTACTTTTGTAACACCCTGTATACGTCCCACTGCAAGGCACAGGCCTACCTTCTAGGAGGGTGTTTGGGCGTAAGTCCACCACGCATGCCCAAAGCGGATTGGTAGACTTCACATATACATCAGAATTTCTTCGTCTGCATTATGCAGGTTTCCTCGCGATGTTTTCGTTCACCCTTTGAGAGCAGTCGGTAATACGTACATAAGTTAGAAAAACTCATTGGTTCGTGGCATGTTGTCCGTGCGGATTCGAACGCGGACCTCTTGATTGAGAGTCCATACCTCTCCGCAATGCGCCACCGAACTCACTTCTAGTACAGCAAATATTAATCATATCGCCTAATGTTATTTTTTTTTTTACAAAAGAGGGCTTCTAAACAGAGTTGGAATTTTGGTACCTAGCACTTTTAATATGTCAAAGAGATTACATGTTTATCGACTTCCAATAATGTCGATATACGGGTATATTTTATATCACTGCGGATAACTTCAGCATGTATCGAACTTCAAAATAGCGAAAATAAATCAGCTGTTCCATACATTTGAGTCGAATATGTAGGTACTGCAGTTTTGTATAGGACAGCTGATTTTTTTTTCGCTCTTTTGTAGTTGGCTCCATAGTGAAAGTTGTTCAGTTTGATGAGTAGAATACATGCTGGTGTTATCCGCAGTGATAAAAAATTACCCGTATATGGACACAATCGGAAGTCGATAAACGTGCAATCCCTTTGACATAATTAAAAGTGCTACCAAAATTTCTGACTCTGCTTATGAGACACAGAAAACTGTACTAAATTTAAACTTGCGTAGGGACGACCAAATTTAATATTTATTTGAAAATTGAAGCATTCATGTTACAAAGTGATGAAAACCAATAAAAATTATACAAAAATGCGAAAATAACATGTGTAATGATGAGCGTTTAGATAAAATTGATAATATTTTGTTCAAAAACGTGTTTTATATTAAATTTTAACCATCTGTAACGACATTAATATTATTTGGTAGAATTTAAGTAGAATTTGAAACAGGGCTGGTAGATTTTGGTAAATTTCAGCAGTAATTTTCGTCACGCTGAAGGACATTGTGCGACACAAGAACATATAAGTAGGTGTTACTTAGTAGCTAAAGTGGGTACATGAATCCTGAAAGGGCACAGCAATATTAACAAGAAGTAATTTTAAAGAAAAAAATTAGTACAATGTCAATAGTTCTTTAGGTTCTTTTGGTAGTTTTTGGTTCTTTTGGTAGGTTTTGGTAATTATTGGTAGTTTAGTAATTATTTTTTTGTTATTTCTGGTTTTTTGGTAGTTTTTGGTTAGTTTGGTAGTTTTTCGTTGTTTCTGGTTATTTTGGTAGATTTTCGTAGTTTTTGGTTATTTTGGTAGATTTTTATACTTTTTGGAAATATTTGATAGAAGAATGAAAATTACCAAAAACTACCATAAAAACAAAAGAGTTCTTGACGGCTTGGCTACGGGGTGGGTTTGTTGACATAAATAAAATATATGTTTTGCAAAAGAGGTACCTACATTCGAATCGTAAGCGGAATTCAGTCAGTAAGGGTGTCATGCCGATCCTTGTTTACCGACTTTAAATTACTCACTGTGACAGCTTCGTATATCCTCGATCTGTGCGAAATCGTGAGACGATACCCCGTAGTATTCCGTAGCAAGAGATTAAATTTAACTTGCAAAAATGAGCTACTGGTACCAAATTACCGACTAGCATCGATGCTAAGGACTACAAAATAAAGTCGAATACTGTTCTTGTGTATAGTAAAATACCAGATGACATTAAAGCCGATAAGAAATTTCTGAAGAAGGTTAAAGAATTATTAATCGAACAGTGTCCCTATGACTTTAATTAGTTTCTTCAGTATAAGTAAACAAACAGGCATCAATCTGAGTAGAAAAAAATGTGTTGCAGACCGATTATTTGTACCTCAATAGGTTATTATAATTTTTAACTAATCACATTTAACTGATTTTATAACATTTAACTAATTTAATTGTAGTAAGTGAAAGGTGGTAGTTAAGTTATTGTCTGGCACCTATTGTTTAAATCTGTTTTTTTCTTAATGTTTATAAATTATATTGTAGTGTGACTAATAGGTACTCTGTACTTACCATCTGTAACTTATGTACCTACCTACAATTTAAGGTAAATAAATAAAATGAAATGAGATGAACCAAAAGTAACAAATTAACCATAAACTACCAAAAAGTACGAAAATCTACCAAAAAAAACAGAAACTACCAAAATAACCAAAAACTACTACCGAAAAGTACGAAAATCTACCAAAATAACTTTTTGGTTACTTTTGTACGAAAATTTACCAAAAACTACCGAAAGACTCAAAACTACCATA
This sequence comes from Agonopterix heracliana, assembly GCA_963693445.1. NCBI lineage: Eukaryota > Metazoa > Arthropoda > Insecta > Lepidoptera > Depressariidae > Agonopterix > Agonopterix heracliana. The sequence continues at coordinate 5,320,043 of OY856334.1, forward strand.
AATTACCAAAATAACCAAAAACTACCAAACAGTGCCCGGAAAGTAACTTTTGTGAAATTCCTTTGTGTTGTCTTGTGTCGCGCAATGTCTTTTCGCGCAAAATTCTGTCGTGCAAATGACTTACAAAGTCAATCGTTTGAGTTACCTACTGCGGTACAGAATTCACTCTTATTTAAAACATATCTGACGATGATGATGATGATTTCAGATTATCAATCCTTAGTTTGCTAGTAACAATAGTAATAAACTTACAGTTATTCTGTTATAATAACGAGTAATAGTCGACCAATTTATAAAATGTACTTCTAAGTCCACATACGTGACGGGCAACTACGGAACCCTACACTGCATGTGGCCCGACACCCACTTGCCCGGTTTTTTATAAGTTACTTTGCCTACTTTAGCTAAAAATGGATTTGTTCATTAATCTTCTAAGACCGGGTTGGGTGTTGCCGGTCACCGGTCTATTTGCAATGATTTCGAACGATTGACGGCCCATAGTAATTTGTATGAAGAAAACGTCCAAAAAAATATGTGATTTTTGGTAACAAATTGCAAAAAAACTAGAAGTCGTATCGAAAAACTGATTTGTTTAAAGTGTTCTTTGATGTTTTGCCATTGATTAGAAATATATTTTGTTGTTTTATTTTGTTTCACTAAATCACAGGACTCGGAACGCGGCAGTGCTATCCTGGAGTTTTTCATGAAATTCTCGATTACTTTCTGATGTAATTACACAATTTTACTGAAATTTTTTTTGTTCATCTTGTACTTCATCTTTTAAAGAAGCGATGGTATTAATTTTGTTTCTAAATATAGCTATTTACTATCCTCAAAAGTCGGAACGCCGAACCCTGTTTTGCCCGATTAGGGTAGTGCCGACCCTTAAATTTAATCCATAAAAATTATGGTATGTTCGTCTCCCTCCTTAGAGAAGTGTGCCAAGTCATGTCAAGACTGTGCCTGTTTTTATTCAAAGGGAAAGAAATCGAGCCATGTCAGACGTAAACGTTTCAAATTTTCGATCAACGTGATTCGTAAATAATGAGAGGAAATGCGTTGGCATCTTTTCCATCATAATAATTTTAAAGAAACTCGTTTTGAAATATTGACCTTTATTCGCGAAGACCGTGGCACCATCTACCGAATTTCTAGACGCTCATTACTTGCCAACCAATCTTAGGCTAGTTCATATTAAATCTATGTTTTAAATATTGGAGGAATCAAAATACTGCCATAAGGGTTTTATTCTTAAAGAAGCTTTCTCAAAACTAATCTACCTACATAAATCGTCATACAGGCATGGAAAAAAATGGCAAAATTTTTTGTTTAAGTATTATAAAAAATAAAAGACCTGACAGTCTTTCTCCTTCTATCCAACACAAAACAAAAAAGTCAATTTAAAATAACAAACAAAAAACCAACAAAATGTTATCGAAACGAAAACACAAGTTTTCTATTTCTAATACTCGAAAAAAACTGTTATTTTTCCTGAAGGTCGAAAAAAGCTGCTCCAATTTAGAATAAAATAAATTATCCATGCTACCGTAAATAGCTGTCATAAACTCATTACTAAAACCACAAAAAACGCAGGTACAGAAAGTGGGCTCCACGCAACGAGCGAAACATAAATACGCTCGTACGGACACAAACAAATAAATGGATAGATAGTTGACTTTCGTTCGACTGACTTGATGCGAGATAGCCGAATGTATATGTGCGCGTGCCAGGCACATTTCGCTCGTTTTTACAAAGCCGCCCTTCTGTACCTGTCTTGTTTATAATAACACTCATAACTACTAATTGAACTAGCTTTAGAAAAAATTAAAAAATTGTTATTTTCATAAAACAATAATCTTTTAAGAGTGGTCATACGATAAAGTTTAGCCTACGCACATGTACACCACCATAAATACCTATCACAAGAATAAATATCCTACAGAAAACAAGCTTCATAGGAGCGACCAGTCGGTGCACTCACACATAGTGCGCGTTCGAGGACGTACGATGAGTTGCACACACTCAGGCGAGGTTTTTCCCCTATCGGCCCTATTAACACTTTCGCTGCTGACGACCTACGTCGGCGACAAGTGGGCCACAGTGCTAAAGAACCCACGTAACGAGTCAGTTCTATTGCATTTTGGCTGTGACTTACCGCGCGAGTCACTGAACACGTTTTAACTTTACGACTGAGCGCACGACCTACGTCTTCAACTGGTCGTTCAATTTCAGTTTATTCAAATGTTTTTATGATGTTTGACAAATGTTAGACATAAGAATAAAAATTTTGATAAAACAATTTTTTTGAACCAAATTTTTTCTTAGCAGATTTTTCACCTAACTGACTTTGGAAGCCGATTCCAGCGTAAAATGGCCTATTAAGAACCACTTTTTGTTACTTATTTGGTAAGTTGAATAATCACTGAAGTTTTTGAAATTAGTTTTAACCTATGGAACATCCATTTTCTATCTTTAACAGAATTTTGAAAATTTTGCTTTGTCCAACTCAAACCAATTATTTTCACTTTCGACCCTTTTTTCGGTAACTTGTATGGATGTTATGTTGCTGATTATTTTACGTATGGAAGAGTGTTTCCAGACGATCATTTTGCAAAAACAAAATGAAAAAAATTCTTACTAGGAAAAAAGTTATGACAGTTTTAAGCCACTCAGATAGAAAATTCTCAAATATTCGTTCAAAAAATCATAACTTCTAAACTACAAAAAATTGCGGAACATACATGGGGTATTTTTGGATACACCTAGGTGTGAGGAATCTAAAAAAAATGTTTGGACGCCTCCGTTTGAACCACCCTGTATATGTATGACCTCTGAGAGTATGACCACTCTTCAAAACCCACATTGGTATCGATTCGGTATTGTCACGACTTAACTTAACTAAATTTGTTCCTGTCATTTTCTAACATTCGACTAAGAAAAGAGACAGAAAACCAAGAACTGACTTTAGTGCTGTCAAAGTGACGCTACACGCCCAAAATAAGATGGCATCATAATGCACGCCATCTTATTTAAGTCGTTTTTGGGCGTGTAGCGTCACTTTGACAGCACCAAAGTCAGTTGTTGGTTTTCTGTCTCTTTTCTTAGTCGAATGTTAGAAAATGACAGGAACAAATTTAGTTAAGTTAAGTCGTGGCAATACCGAATCGATACCATTATTAGTTAATATCCCACAGGGTGTTAACTTAAATGCGTTACATAATTAAAGGGTGCTTCAGCCCAAACTGAACAACTTTTACCACCGGGATGAGTGAAAGAGCTTCGAAATCATGAAAATAATATCAGTTGTTTCGTACACTTTAGTCGAGTAGCTAATGTAGCTATTGATATTTATTACGGAACAGCAGATTTTTTTTTGGATTTAGATGTTGGCTCAATAGTAAAAGTTGTTCAGTTTGATGGTCTGAAGCACCCTGTTGTATACAAGGTGTTTCATAAGTAAAAATAAATATTTAAAACTCTTAAGGGGGTTGTTTAGACCGTCAAACTTAACAACTTTCTCTATGGGACCAACATCGAAATCGCGAAAAAAATATATGTTTATTTGTATTTTTGTAACACCTTGTATGTAACGCATTTAATTTAAATTTGACACCCTCTACAGGTTGTTAGGAAAAGTATCATTAAACTTTAAACCACAGACTCTACCCATCAAACTGAACAACTTTTACTTTGGGAGCAAAACGATCGGAGAAAAAAAATCTGTGTCCCATACGTTTGCGTCGAGTAGGTAGGGTAGGTATTGCAGTTTAGTATGGGAAAGCATACTTCTTTTGGCGCTGACAAGTTTGCCCCCATAGTAAAAGTTGTTCAGTTTGATGGGTAGAATATGTGGTTTAAAGGTTAATGATACTTTTCCTAACACCCTGTATAAAAACTCGTCACAGACTACAAGACAATGTTACTATTAACCAACACAAACTGCACAGTGCCCACGGGACTAAAGGAAGAAGTTATTAATTTGTTGAAATACCTGCGCCACGGTTTGTTCGCCGAGCGGCACGTCTTCGGTGCGGAGAGCGGCTCGGCCGACTATCGACGTCGGGTCCGAGTCTAGGATCACGCTGTGAATTGAGAACAACATTTATGTGAAACGAAAATAAAGGAAACCTGCATATGCTGAAGAAGAAATTCTGATGCTTATGGTCTACCAATACCAATTGGCCACGCGTGGTGGACAGACGTCCATATAGTCTGTCTATAAAGTCTTGACAAAAAATAAGGGCGCTGTCTCCACGCAAGAACGTCAAAATCAAGCATAGCCTGACAACACCACCATACTAAAATGATTAGTTCCTCATACATTAATGTCACGACTTTATAGACAGACTATACATTCTTCCTGAGGGTGTGCCCTGTAGTGGGACGTATATAGGCTGATGATGATGATTTATGTGAAACTGTAACTGGTACAAAAACTAAGTATAGTAATCAAAACTCAGCTTGAATAGTAGAGCGAACTGATACTGCAGCAAACTGTTTGCAGATAAGCTTCAGGAGCATAGGCTTAGGTGGTTTGGACACGTGAAACGGAAGCCACCCGATTACGTAGGAAATATGGTACTGCAACTGTCGATTCCAGGACAGAGACCAAGGGGACGTCCGAAAACTAGATGGATGAACACAGTTCGCAGTGATATGACCGAGTGCAATGTCTCCAAAGACGAAGTCAGAAATAGGGCAAGGTGGAGAGAACAGACACGGAAGGCTGACCCCACCACCATATGGGATTAAAAGCCAGGAAGAGAGAGAGAGATCTTGAATAGTACAGCGACAAAGAGAAGACAGCGTGACGCGCCGCGCCGTCTCGATCGCAAGCGCGCGCCTGCTGTTTGCTTCTTGCTCGGTTCCTCTAAAACCCCTGAAGAATCTTTTTTCTGAGCCTAAGATATAGTTACGAGATTACGACTTTTAACCCTCACTTTACTAAGATTCATTTGACAGATTGTGCAAATATCGTCTTCCTGCATTCATCTCTAAATAAATAAATAAATAACGCTCACAGGCACATACATTGTAATGATCCCAAACTAAGCACTAAAGGCTTTTATTATGGAAACCATACAACAACGGCACGAACATATAACATCCATGACCGAACCGGGATTCGAACCCAGGACCCTGGTTTGGCAGTCCGGCGTGGTAACCATTACACCAACCGGGTCGTCGTCGTCGTCTAAAGGTAGCATTCCGGTCCTAGCGACCGCGACGCGCGACCGAATTCATTCAGAGCAGTGGGTCGCGATCGCCGGTCGCCGTCGCGGCTCGGTCGCTAGGATCAGAATCATGCTACCCTAAGCCGTCATTTCAGCGTTCTCCTTTTCTACACATGCCATCTTTCACACAATCCATTCCATCTTTTCTTTGGTCGCCCTCTCTTCATGCAGCCATCCACATTCATACTGGGCTGCGTTCAGAACCTTTGGGTGCGGTTGTTCTTCTCGCTCGCTCTTATGGGTAGAACGCTTTTCACCGAGCCTCGGTACGGCGTTAGGGCGAAAAGTTGCACTCGGAGTGCACTCTGGGCGCACTCTGGGCGTAGGTTCTGAACGCACCCCTGACGGTCTTGTAATATGACACTCATATCTCTACATCACATGCTCACCACCATGTGCTGGCTGTACAGTCCTCTCTCACTCTCTCGCATGCATGAGCATTTTATCTCGTTAGTGCGAGCCTGTTTGTACGAAGTATCCACATTGATATTAAGTCTAAAGCTATCCAAAACGTACCCTCCATCGCAGATCTCGTCGAAAGCGAGCATGACAGCGTCCAGGTTATCGAGGAGGACTCGTCGCTCCACATTCCTCCGGAGGAGTATGCTTACTGACTCGTAGAGCGCGTTCAACACCGATAGGAGGATTAGCTGGAATGGTAATATGACATTATTTTAGAAGAAACATCAATGAGAATCGTCAGGAAAGATGGATGAGAATATCTGCTGATACCAGTAGAAGAAAAAATGTAAATTCCATTAATTCGCATATAGCACGCGTGATTAACTTACTAACGCACTTACACCCTTGCCTCAGCAGTAGAGATGAAATAGGCGGAAGGAAGATGATATACACTGTAGCCACATGGCCCCACGAACCTCTGCATTTTGAGCCTGAGTAAAGTAATGAGCTCCAACTAAATTTTTTAAATCTTAATATGTGGCCGGAGTCGGCCGATGGGCCCCCAATATGAATTGAAATGAGGATTTGGGTAGAGAGATAATATAGGCTGGCTTTAGAGAGATGATAAAGGCTGAAGTGAGATGATACAGGCGGAGAGGAGAGATGATATAGCTGTCAAATATCAATTTGAGTGTATTTGGTTAAAATTTATCTTGTGACCAACAAAGACATGTCTTTGTTTTTAACCTAATGGCTAATGACCCGCCCTGACTTTGCACGGTAACACAAACCTTCTCCCTGTAGTCTATCTATTAATTAAAACCGTCTCAAAATAACTACAGTAAAGACACATAGTACAGTATAGTTGTTCTGATGAAATACCTACATGAGTAATCTTATCTTATCTAACAGTAGTGCAATGAAATACTGCACTACTTCGTGCGTGTCGCTGAGAGCCTACGCACACGGGGCGTAAACGTGCAGATTTAGCGTGTATACGCGCTTCAAACGAGATTCGAACACAACCTTGTACTGTAACCTAAGCAAACGGGGCGATCGTGAAACGCACGTCTACTGCGCGTATACAGCGATACAGACGCGCTGCAGTCGCTCGTAGCCTCCGCATTTCGATCAGAGACTCCTCGTCAGCGTCAGTTGTACAATGGCGTCGGTTGATACAACACTGCTTACCCTCCTTCGCCCCATTGTGCGCGCGTTTGTTTCGATTCAAACGCGCGTTTACGAGCATAAAACGAGTTTCGAACGCGCTTCACGTGCTTGTGTGTATCGTGTTTTACGCGCGTTTGAATCGTTGCAAACGTAACAATCCGTATTTACGGCGCCGAAAATACGCGTTCCTGAAACGCGCGTCGTTTGCGTTTAAAATATGATTAGGCTCTTAGGTATACATTTTAGAAGGAACAAGATTTCATTAGGACCACCTAATTGAAGTCCCAGTATCTCTGCCTATCCCAGGAGCAAATAAATACCTCATTCTCATGTGAGCTGCCCATGACGTAGAAGAACAAGTCGACGTTGCTCTTGTAGACGCAGGTGAGGCCTTCCAGCATAATGATCTCCGCGTTAGCCCTGCAATTATAATTACATTGTGTTACTATCACACACATATGTACAGAGTTTCGGTACTACTGGTAAAACATGGATGTTTTGAGGTTTCATAATATCTCTGACTAGAGGACCGCGGCGAACTTCGTACCGCCTTAGAATCTTCCCGACACACACTTGGCCGTTTTTTATAGCCTATGTTAATCACTGATAATGTAGCATTCTAATGGTGAAAGAATTATTCAGATCGGTCCAGTAGGTTCGGAGCCTATTAATTACAAACAAACAAACAAAAAATCCAATCTTTCCTCTTTATAATTATTAGTATAGACTACCTCCTCAGGGAATATAGTCATGAGCATATGCTTATGCAGTGTTACTATCCTATCATACATACATAAAGACGAACATGGTCCCTTTTGGTGTGGACAAAAAAATTTGTACAAGTGACAAAGTATTGAAGGCAATTTTAGCAAGGATCACATTTAAATAGCTTATTGAAAGGTTTCAAGATGGAATGATGAGTAAAACGGTGATAGGTGGCTAGCCTTTCGCCCACAAATACACTGCACAAGAAACCCTTATCCCTTAGTCCCCTTGTACGACACCCATGGGTAAAAATAAAAACCTGCCAAGTGTGAGTCGGACAAATACTAAAACACGTTTTTTGTATGGGAGCCCTCTTAAATATTTATTTTATTCTGTTTTTAAGTATTTGTTGTTATAGTGGCAACAGAAATACATCATCTGTCAAAATTTCAACTGTCTTACTATCACGGTTCATGAGATACAGCCTGGTGAGAGACGGACGGACAGACAGACAGACAGACAGACGGACGAACAGCGGAGTCTTAGTAATAGGGTCCCGATTTACCCTTTCAGTACGGAACCCTAAAAATGGGGTGGTTCATCTAAGCCACATGGCATCTACTGTCATAAAACCAAACTAATATGACCAAGTGGTGGCCAAAATCTGACAAGAGACTGGGTGTAACTGGGGCCAGGTGGTCAACAGGTGTGTGCCGGCCCTTGGGGGCAGTGCTGCCGATTCCGGTAAATTTCCCCGATTTTCGGGGAATGAGGGGTGCGTGCGGGGGAGAGCGCGGGGGATGATTCAAAATTCGGGGAATCGACTATTTGTAATAAACGTCGAACAAAGGATGTCTAAAGAAGAGGAATTGTTAAAATTCGAACCGAAAGTGTGGTAGAAATATAAATAAAAAATAAAACTCCTTGTATTCTGAATATTTAAGTAGATTTTTGTATCAAAATTAGAAGACAAAGAAGTTGATAAGCTAATTTAGTGAAACATTTAACTACATTTTGCATGAAAAATGCTTTATTTCTTGAATATTACTGTTTCAGGGAATTTTCGGGGAATACATGATTGGAAATTGGGGAAATTCGGAGAATTGAGCCTACTAAAGCGGGGAATCAAGAAATTCACATTGGCAGCACTGCTTGGGGATAAGAAATCTCAAAACCAATACGTCACCTATGAGTCTTAGTAAACAGATTCTTCTCAAACGCCTTCTGCTCCTTAGCGGTTGGTAGGATGTTCTTATCATAATACTTGGCCAGGATTCTGTTGCCGTCGTTGTCAAGGATGCACATGCCTTTCACTATGTACAGGGTTGGCTCCTGCAATTTTAGAATAATGTTTGTTTTACATGATGGTAACAAATTAACACAGAAAGTAGGTATTTGTTTTTATATTTATACTGTTTTATAATGGACAGTGGATACATGCCTCAAAAGACATTGCCCAATCCCGTTTCGCATACAAAACTGGTAAATATGAATTCGAATCAATCCCACTGCAGAAAATGACAATATATTCTTTCTGTTTTGTGTATCATTTTAGCTATCATACAATATTTGTTCTTTTTTTATACTGATCAACTAGTTGCACAATGGTTTGAAACGAATACAGTTCGTCATGTCATGTCAAGTCTGCACAAGCTTCTCAATCATAAACAGCCAGTAATCAGCAACAACAACAACACAAATTATATACCAGATTTTAAGTCAGATCATAAGCTATCAAACAAAAAAAGTTTCATCAAAATCGGTTCAGTAGTTTTTGCGTGATGCGCGAACAAACAAACAAACAAACAAACACACAAACAAACAGACAGACAAAATTTCTAAAAATGGTTGATTTCGAGTCAGGGATACCTAAATATCTTCAATGTACAGACACACTTAAGTTACAGTTTTATAATAGTTTAGATCAATCAATCCAGTTACAGTTTCATAATCTAATCTGATCCAATACGAACCCGTCACTCTCACAATGTCATCAGACCAACGTGCTGGTGGTCTGCCTACTGGGGCACATTACACACATCAATATTATCATGATCCAAGGATCGCGCGTATCACATTTATTGATAGGCCTATTACACGTATCAATATTATCATGATCCACACTCGTAGCATGCACGTCTTTTGTCTCGTTCACTCGCGTGCAAATAGAAAGAGAGTGTAGGTGTGATACATGAAGTGAAGGCCGAATACTGATGGATCGTATCACGAAGCGCTTACACTTCAATATTATTGATGGGATCGCGCGGATCACAGGATTTCTGGACATTCTGTGCGGATCCTGCAATACGGCATATTGCACTATCAGTATTATCACAGGATCATGATAATACTGATAATGTAATAGGCCCCACTGACCTCCGTCCCTCTCTTGGCCACCACTCTGGTATTGCCTTGGTCCACCGGCCGTCTAACCATCCCGTGAAGAAGTATCATCAAGTAGTTAAGTGATGTTTTGGGTAGACTTGTATTTAATAGTAATAAAACTTACAAATAGTGATTCGTCCATTGTCGTATGTACCATTTCAGTGATGAAATAAATAAGAAATGTTCTGTTTTTTCAACAAAACATGCAATTTTCGAGATTTTCACCGACCGCTAACGACCAGGGCTGCCAGTAGATTTTTTATAATTATTCAGCCATGTCCGCGAAATTATACAAAATTGCCTTGCAGGATACAATCAGGGGTAAAAAAATGAATAATATAAAAAAATGGTTTTTTATATTATTAATCAATTCTAAATTTTTTATTCACAGCAAGAATTCTTTCACCAACTTTTTTTGAAATACTATCTGCAGTTATCTAAAAAGTCTTAGCAAAAAATGAGGGCGCTGTCTCCACGCAAGAACGTCAAAATCAAGAATAACCTGGCAACACCACCATACTAAAATTATTAGTTCCTCAAACATTCATGCCACGACTTTATAGACAGACTATACACAATAATAAGGTCGAAATTCAGGCTGAGGTTCCTGCATAGCTAGCATGCCGCAGTGATACAGCGCTATCACACCTTCGCTCTCTTTCTATTTGCGTGCGAACGAACGAGATAAAAGACGTGATAGAGCCGTTTCACGTGCTTGCATGCTACCAGTGCAGAACCTTCTTTTGAGCGTGAGCTTAGTCTGGTCAAATTTGCATTGACTGTGAGTCTGTGACTGAGTAGCGGCTTCTATGTTACTGGTATGGGCTTGTTAATTAGTTTTATGCTTGTTTTGTATCCAATTATACATGAGAGTACAAGATACATAGAGGATACAAACTGCCACTCAATTATACAGTTTTTGTATCCAATTATACAATCTGGCAGCCCTGCTAACGACGTGTTTTTATTTGACGTGTCAACTGTCAATGTCAAAATAAAAAAAACAGATAAAGGATGCGTTCATAAGGTTTTTTGGCGGGATTTAGTAGCTCATCGAATTTTACAGTTTATAGTGAGTTTTGGATTGTAAAATAATTGGTGTTGTTTTGCGTAACAAAGTGTCGTGCAAGTGAATAATATACAGGTCTGTGAAATATGATGGTGTATGGGTCGTAGACAGGAAAAGTGTTCCGTCATTTGTAGCGCGGTCGGTTCACCTCTTTCCTGTGAACTTCTCTGCGTTTCCTTCATCTGTCGATTGTCTCCAAAAACTCCAAAAAAGCGTCATAATGTCGAACGCCAACGTTTTAATTGCTATAAATAAGATAATTTTATCAAAGACATCGGCTGTATGGGAAATATAACCCTTTGCCTTGAACTGAATAAAAAAAAGGATGCGTTCATATATTTTTTTTATTATTCAAATTAATACGGAGAGCACACACACACACAGGCCTTGTCATTTCGGAAAACTTAAGAAAAACATAATATGCGTTATCCTTTGTCCTTTATTCGTAGGCGTTATCTTCGAAGTTTTATCGTATGTTTAAACGAAACAAATCAAAATAAAATAACATGAAAATAACATACATAGTGGAAATTGGAAGGCCTGTAGAAAAAATACGCTCAAAAAGTGCCTACATTCTGTATTGCTTTTAAATATTGTCAGGCGTATGTAAGCGTTTGAATATTTCCCCATTTCCTTATTTTTATCATTGACCAAGTATTTTCGTTTTACTTTACCCAAGATGTTTTACTTACCCATTGAGGTAACTACAATACTTACCTGTGTACTTACCTACCTATCACACCGAGGCGAGGACAGGAAAGTAAGAAAGGTCTCAGATCTCATGTTTCGGCTTTGCCTCGGTCAACAAACATATTGTGATCTGAGGCTTTCTTATTTAGTATTTACTGTCCGAGGTTAATACCTATACTATTTTTCTTCTCGACGGAGGTGGAAAGCGACAACTTCGTTTAGCGCAGCGGGACGAGAATTGACGCTTTCCGTCCGGAGGGACCTATTAGTATTAGGGAACTATTAGTTACTTACCTAACTATAGGCTTCGATTCATTTTATTTTGATCGAAGACTATAGGTAGTTATTCACCTAGCCAAGATTAAAAAAAAACCCGTCTGCGCAAAAAGTTAATTTTAAATAAAAACTGAAAAGAAAAAAACAAGTCCAGCATAGGTAGCATGCCGCAGTGATACAGCGCTATCACACCTTAGCTCTCTTTCTATTTGCGTGCGAACAAACGAGATAAAAGACGTGATACAGCCGTATCACGTGTAGCATACTACGAGTGCTGTAGTCTAGAATTCTGTTATGTAATATAGAAGCGACTTTCACAGTCGGGACCCATTATTCGGAAAATTTTATCCGGTCTAGAATTTTTAATGGATCCCGACTGTTAAAGTCGCTTCTATATTACATAACAGAATTCTAGACTACTGGACTTGTTTTTTTCTTTTCAGTTTTTATTTAAAATTAACTTTTTGCGCAGACGGGTTTTTTGATTTCTTAATTTATTTTTTTATTTTACACTTTTTAGTTTTTTCAACTTTAAATCGCTATAGATCCTAAATGGTCCCTCAGAATGAAAAACTATAAAAGAAACCTAAAGATGATTTTCAAATACCTATTCAATAATACCCCACTCGATATAGTTCGTCAACTTTATTTTTTTTATTTGTTACAATATGGCGTCTGGTAGTCGCCATATTAAATTTTGATTACTGTCATGTCTTTAGTGACACTCGCAAGATTAAGACGAATCGATTGACGTAAGAATCATCAAAATCGGCCTACGCGTTTGGTCTCTAGTGTGCCACAAAGGTACAAACTTACATACATAGGCTGTTAAACACATTACCCTTCCTTTGCGTCGCGCAGTCGGGTAAAAAGGTAGGTAACTACCTAGTTACCTAGTTACAATATTGGATTCAATTTGTATTGTTAAACTGATGCTGAATTTATGTAAAGTAGGTAACTATACCTACCGCTAGGTACCCAAGTAATAGCTAGAATCGCTAAAAATCGAGGTAGAAAGCGACAACTTCACAGCGACAGCGACAATTGACGCTTTCCATCCGGAGGTGAGAAAAATATTGTTTACTAGCTGTACCCGGCATGCTTTGCAATGCCCTTGCCAATATGCCCCCCTTTTCCGACATGTACTCGTAACTAGTAACTGGCCATAGTATTGCAATTCTTGTCGACCGATGACCTGGAGAAGGGAGTCACGTTGCAGGGTTTGCCTCGAACACTTGTCTCTCGCTTGGTGTTCGCGCGGTTCGCGTCTCAGCCAGCCACGTGGCTCCAAAATCCTTCTCAGTTGTTCTTACTCAAAAAAATCCTCGAGATTGGATAGACACTCCCTCAAACTACTTGACACTGGCGAAATCTAAAAGGAAAGGAAACGCCATAGAATAGAATCTATTGAAACTTATTGTGCACAACAACCCACATTGCAACAAAGTCATGGATGTTAGTACCTATTAACTATTATTTACAAGCTGTTAGTTATTAAACATCTTTGTCTACCTGCTAGCTTGATACAGTCAAGTGTACTTAAATAAGTAACTAGGTAGTTAAGTACCTATACCTAGGTACATAGTGGGAGTCATATGCAGTTTCGAAAAACGTCTTAGCGAAGCACGCTGCTTCGAAAAACTTTTTGACTGCCTCATACCTTCGAAAACTTGTACGTTCGAATGATGTAGTCGCGAAAGCCGTCGTAGCGAAGCACGCTGCTGCGAAAAACTTTTTAATTGCCTCCTCGTACGTTCGAAAGCTTGTAAGATCGAATACTGTCGTAGCGAAGCACGCGCAAAACTACCTGTTGCTACGTGGTACCAAAAACTGTATATAGGCTGATGACATAGACCTCTTATACAGAACACATCAATGGCTGATGATGATGAGCATAGACTTAGGTATCTTGAGAGCCATATACACGTTTAAGACACATTATAATAACAATTTTATTTTTAAATTTTTTAAAATAGATTTACAGTAATTCGTCAGCTAAACGACGCATAATTTCAGGTTTTTAGTTGACTAAACTTTAATGATCACATGTGTATAAATATGTATATTTTTGTGTTTTGGTGTGTATGTTTATGAGAGAGAGAAAGAGAGACTGAGAGAGCGAGAGAGAGAGAGAGAGAAAGAAGCAGAGAGAGAGAGAGAGAGGCAGACACAGAGAGAGAGACAGAGGAAGAGAGACAGAGAGAGAGAGAGGCAGAGAAAAGAAAGAGAGAGAGAGAGAAAGAGAGCGATACAAAGAGAGAGAGAGAAAGAGGGAAAGAGAAAAAGGGAGGATATGTTCAAACTCAGGGAACATTTAGTACAAAAAGAGTACTAAATTACACAAGCTAAATTTTGAATCGGAGATTTGATCCCGCCGTCTTGATGTTCAGTGAAAATCTAGTATATTTAAGTACAAATGTAGTAGGTACTAATTAACCATGCTATTGTACAAAGGTTCGCTACGACGGTATTCGATCTCACAAGCTTTCGAACGTACGAGGAGGCAAATAAAAAGTTTTTCGCAGCAGCGTGCTTCGCTACGACGGCTTTCGCGACTACATCATTCGAACGTACAAGTTTTCGAAGGTATGAGGCAGTCAAAAAGTTTTTCGAAGCAGCGTGCTTCGCTAAGACGTTTTTCGAAACTGCATATGACTCCCATAGTTACTTATTAACTACCCACTCTTAAAATTTTGAATTCTCTTTATCTGAAACACGGACCTTAAAGAAATACGGACCGAGTATTGCACTAAAAAGATGTGAAGCATGCAAGGTAATACAATCTCGTTTGTTCTACAAGGGACCTACACTCACACAGATGCACTAGCTCTAGGCGCAGGTCCGACAAACCGTCACCTTATGTACCGCGTGACAGCACGCACACAAAAGAAATGGGTGCTTCACTCATGATTAGATGACATTACGTCTGGTTCTTCTTTTTAGTCTGTGATCTGAAAAGGCGAAATTTATTAAAGAAGTTCCAGCCAGTGATGTCACTCGTAATAAACTGGATTAGGAACATTTCTAAAATAATATCTGTAAATAGCGCAGCGGTTTGACATAAATAAAATTAGTGATTTGCATATAATTTAAGCCGCAGTGGCAGTGGCTAGCCCAGTGACATCTGTCAGAAAATGACGGGAGAGGATTTTGACGCGGAGGACTTTTAGCATCAACGATTTAGTTTTTAGCAAGAACATTATTATATTCCATAAAATTTTTGGTTTTTAGCGAAAGGGCTCACTCTTTGATAAAGTTATATATGTCAAGATTGACAGTCGAAGATACGAAAGCGTCGAAAAAAATTGGAACCAGTACTGGCTCCTAAACCCTATACATATATACACCCACACATACATAATATGTATGGCGCCTCACGCACACGAACCTATGAAACTTGGCCCCTTTTGTTTTATACGGTAAAATAGTGAGGCTCATTCTAGACATATACTTTTTCTAAGGGCTCACTACGCGGCACTGGAGACAGAGTTTCTGTAAGTACTACTAGTGAAACATGGTCATGTTCTGGGTTTTCAGAATATCTCTGACTACCCCCTCGGGGAGTAAGATCGTGACTCGTGAGCATATGCTTAACCCGTCAAGTCCCGCGGTCGCGATATCGTCCGATATCATTTTTTTAATCAATTGTTATCTTAAGGGTATATTATTCGGAGCGCGCTCCATTCAAACGTACTATGGTGATATTTTCAATACTAACCAATTAAAGTCAATGAAATTTTGAAGAAACAATCTAGAAACAAATTTCTATGCTTGTATGGAGTCAGATTTTCGTTAAAATGTATAGTTTTCAAGTTACAGTGCCTCAAAGATTTCCATACAAATCTTAAATTAATCCTAGCATTGAAACTGTATATTTTAACGAAAATCTGACTCTATAGAAGCATAGAATTTGTTTCTAGATTGTTTCTGCAAAATTTCATTGACTTTAATTGGTTAGTATTGAAAATATCACCATAGTACGTTTGTATGCAGCGCGCATTTTCGCTCTCGGAATAATATTCTCTTAAGCCGGGATGTGAGCGGTTATGATTTAGTTTTTGTAAATCCCTTCCTCATCATCAGCCTAAACAGGGTGTTAGTACCTAAACGTAAATGCTTAAATACTTTAAGGGGGTGTTTCAGACCATCGAACTGAACAACATGGAGAAAATAACGAAACGAAACATGTAGTTCGGGCGGCGGTGACGAAGTCATATACCCACCGAGCTCATGAATAATTCAGTTTTCATGCAATAGTTTACTATTAGGAGATGCAAAAAAACTTGGTCGGCCGACCCCTATCCTGGTGGGTTTTGCGCAGGAGGGTGACTAGTAACCTCTCTGAGACGACACTAATTACCCATCGAGCTCATGGACAAAATTATGCTTATCCGATTGGTTTTAGTTAGTGTAACGAAGTACAGTCGGTCGTCCGCCGGATATCCTGGCAGGTGGTGCTGGCCAACCAAAAATGGTGGTCAAATTTTGGAGTACTTCTCACCCATCGAGCTCATGGATGAAATGTATGCCAAATCAGAGCTAAGACCTTCACCTTCAATATTTCATCGGTCGTCCCGGCCAAAGCCTGGTGGTTTCTGGCGGCCAACCAGATTTATCTGTCAAAGTAAGATCATGCGTTTCCACGTTCATCCAAATAAATACATTATTAACCTGATATATAAAGTTCTTTTAGCATGAACGTGAACGGTTCTATGGTTTAAAAGGACTTATTACAAAAAAAACTTAAAAATAAAAAAATGTGTCGATACGCGGCGATTTAAAAAAAAAATTTTTTTTTCGTCATAACTCCGTCATTTCTAAACTGGTTTGGTTGATTTCTTTATCGATCAAAAGAGTGTATTGCAGAGTTCATCCTATCAAAATTTGGTGAGGATCTGAAGAAGCGTTTCGAAGATGTACAAGTTTTAAGTGGGTCAGATTTTACTACAAAAAATACCAAACGAATTTTATTCTTTTACGAAAATAACCTTCGAGTTCTATTAATTTTTCTTTCTGAAATAAAATCTGTTCTCTTAAGAGGTGCCTATATAAGAAAATAAACTAGTAATCACCGCGGCGTTGCTTTCGAAAATTGTACATATTTGTAAAAAAATGTTTTGTCAAGTCAAAGCTAGCTTTGTTTATGTGGATGATCTAATTTAGTACATATATCAGTTCTAACATTATTCGCTGAAACTGTATTAAAGGGATGATCACACGACCAAACTGAACAACTCTTATTATGGGTCCAATATCGAAATCGCTAAAAAAACCAGCTCTCTCATACATTCAGATTCCAGTCGAGTTAGGTTTGCAGTTTTGTATAGGACAACTGTTTTTTTACGCTATTTCAATGTTGGTCCCATAGAAAATTTTGATCAATTTGGTGGTGTGATCATCTTTTGAAACAGTTTCAGCTTATTATGTTAAAACTCTGATATGTACTAAATTAGATCATCCACATAAACATAGCTAGCTTTGACTTGACGAAACATTTTTTTACAACTACAATTTTCGAAAGCAACGCCGCGGTGATTACTAGTTTATTTTCTTATATAGGCACCTCTTAAGAGAACAGATTTTATTTCAGAAAGAAAAATTAATAGAACTCGAAGGTTATTTTCGTAAAAGAATAAAATTAGTTTGGTATTATTTGTAGTAAAATCTGACCCACTTAAAACTTGTACATCTTCGAAACGCTTCTTCAGATCCTCACCAAATTTTGATAGGATGAACTCTGCAATACACTCTTTTGATCGATAAAGAAATCAACCAAACCAGTTTAGAAATGACGGAGTTATGACGAAAAAAAAAATTTTTTTTTTAAATCGCCGCGTATCGACACATTTTTTTTATTTTTAAGTTTTTTTTGTAATAAGTACTTTTAAACCATAGAACCGTTCACGTTCATGCTAAAAGAACTGCATATATCAGGTTAATAATGTATTTATTTGGATGAACGTGGAAACGCATGATCTTACTTTGACAGATAAATCTGGTTGGCCGCCAGAAACCACCAGGCTTTGGCCAGGACGACCGATGAAATATTGAAGGTGAAGGTCTTAGCTCTGATTTGGCATACATTTCATCCATGAGCTCGATCGGTGAGAAGTACTCCAAAATTTGACCACCATTTTTGGTTGGCCAGCACCACCTGCCAGGATATCCGGCGGACGACCGACTGTACTTCGTTACACTAACTAAAACCAATCGGATAAGCATAATTTTGTCCATGAGCTCGATGGGTAATTAGTGTCGTCTCAGAGAGGTTACTAGTCACCCTCCTGCGCAAAACCCACCAGGATAGGGGTCGGCCGACCAAGTTTTTTCGCATCTCCTAATAGTAAACTATTGCATGAAAACTGAATTATTCATGAGCTCGATGGGTATATGACTTCGTCACCGCCGCCCGAACTAATGTTTTTTACAGGTTTTTTTTTAATTTGCTCTATGAATAGGTAGAAACGAAACGACAGTACATACCTACAAGCGTCAAACTTGGTGTGATTATAGTGCACACCAAGAAGATTGGAATGCTCTATAGTGGAGCGCAGACTGCCTAACAAGACGTGAAACATGACAATTGACAATACTCCTTTGTGGTCGGTAATGATCGTTCTTTTCCGGTAGTTGTTTTTAATGACGTTAACTTTGTCCCTTTCTAATTTATGTCTTGGCATGACGTCACTCAATTGTCGTTCATGTAATTGTGACGTCATTGGAATAGAAAGGGACGCGCGTAAAATTGGAAATATCGACGACGGAGACGAACGTCAAATTTTCTTGTATCAATGCTTGTAAGGAGGAGTGTTATCCTTTTTTATGATTTAGATCCATGGTGCACACTCTAAGAAAAATAAAAAAAACCGGCCAAGAGTGTGCCGGGCTCGCGCTAAACGTCCCGGAGAAAACAATTTTTTTGTTAGGTAAGTAACATTGTAACATTGTATAGTGGTACGGAGCCTTCAGAGCGCGAGTCCGAGTCGCACTTGACCAGTTTTTTAGAAAGTTGAATCGTATCGTAGTCGCCTCGTACCATCTAAACAATCTCGAACCATCAACTAATCTCAGTTTTGGCGTTAAAATGATTTAGGCGAAGCTCGTCCACTGAAATTTATGAACATTCTCACCCAAAATAACTAACCAGTTCAACTTGGTCTCTGTCTCCAACTTACTTTCATTATAGTGCAGTCCTTTAAAACTTGATATTTGACATTCTTTTTTTTTTAATGTGAAACGTTTAAGGAGGTCGTTACAGTTCAAACTTCATAGTATTTTGGGGTGGTTTTGTGTATTTTGGTGGCAATTAGGGAGTGAAATGAGAGGAGGGAACGATTGAAGTGGATCCGCTATGGCTTGTAATTTGGTAGATCGGTTTTCTTTTAATTTGGGGGACTAAGAATAAAATGTTAAAATCTCTTACGAAACAAACATTCTACCTAAGTAGGTAAGTACGGTCGGCATCACAGAAATCGAACCCCCTTGCGCTTATAAAGATTAAAATAGAGGGGTCAGATTTCTCTGTAGCTAACTGTACCTAGGTACTAATAGATGCTAAACTACAAGGTTTATGTAAAAAGAAAGTCATTAGCATCCATTTAAAGTAAGACTCTACCCATCAAACCGAACAACTTTTCATTGATTTCAGACTGATAGATCACCACTGAGTAGGTATACAGGATCCAACTAAATATGCTGACAATTTTTTAAGGGGATGATCAGACCATCAAACTGAACAACTTTCTCTATAGGACCAACATCGAAATCGCAAAAAAAATATCAGCTGTCCCATGCATTTGGCTCGGGTAGGTTTGCAGTTTTGTATGGAACAGATTATATTTTTTTCGCGATTTAGACTTTGGTGCCATAGAGAAAGTTGTTCAGTTTGACGGTCTGATCATCCCCTTAAAAAAGTGTCAGCATATTAAGAAGGACCCTATATACCTAGGTACCTATATTAAAATAGGTGTAAGTAACTACTAATTACCTAGCTACCTTTGGTAAGTTATACTGAAGGTGTTACAAATGTAGAAATAAACATTTAAGGAGGTGGTTTAGACAACAACGCACAACTGAACTGAACAACTTTCACTATGGGACCAAAATCGAAATCGAGAAAAAAAATTAAGGCCTCCGCTCATTGCAGCGATTTTATCGAGCGATAATATCGCTGCGATTTTGCGATAATTGTTCTCAGTACATTTTGTATGGGGACGCGCTCGATCCCACACACTGCCGCGATATTATCGCAACTCTTTCGACTACATTCAGTGGTGGGGCGCATGCGTGACGCGAATCGCGGAATCGCTGCAGTGTGTAAGGTGTCGCGATATCGCTGTCGATAATATCGCTCGATAAAGTCGCTCGATAATATCGCTGCAATGTGCGGAGGCCTTAAATGTTCCATACTAAACTACAAATAAGCTAAATGCATGGGATAGTTGATATTTTTTTCGCGATTTCGCTGTTGGTCCCATAATGAAAGTTGTTCAGTTTGATGGTCAAACGCCCTTAAAAGTTTAAAATTTTTAATTTTGCTTTTGTAAAACCCTGCATATAGTAGTTATGTATCAAGATATCGAAGCTACGAACGCGTCAAAAAAAAGTTGCAGTGATACAGCGCTATCTTGGCCCGAACGAACGAGATAAAAGACGTGATACAGCGTTATCACGTGTAGCATGCTACGGTTTCAGGAAGGCGTGAGGCTCTATTAAGTGGCGCATTGCGGAGAGGTATGGACTCTCAATCATGAGGTCAGGGTTCGCATCCGCACGGACAACATGCCACGTACCAATGAGTTTTTCTAACTATGTACGTATTACCTGTAGTAATGTAGTCTGTAGTGAACCTGCCTGCTGTGCCGGGGGTCGCGGGTTCGAATCCCGTGAGGGACAAATATTTGTATGACGAATATGAATATTTGTACCCGAGTCATGGATGTTTGTATCTATATAATATGTATTCTATATCGTTGTCTAGTTATCATAATACAAGTCCAGGCTAAATTCTGGAACTTTAAATGTGACTAGATAATTTGTGTGACACTGTCCAAGATATTTATTTATTATTTATTACCGACTGCCTCTCAAACGGTGAAGGAAAACATCGTGAGGAAACCTGCATATTATTCAGAAGATGAAAAGTCTACCAATCCGCATTGGGCACTAACGCCCAAACACCCTCCTAGGCATGTGCCCTGCAGTGTGACGTGGCTGATGATGATGAACTAAGTACCTACCTATCATTCATTTGTACACCAAATAAGAGAATAATAAGAAGAGTCACGTTGCAGGGTTTGCCTCCAACACTTGTCTCTCGCGTGGTGTTCGCGCGGTTCGCGTCTCAGCCTGCCACGAGGCTCCTAAATCCTTCTCAGTTGTTCTTACTCAAAAACAATCCTCGACATTGGATAGACACTCCCTCAAACTACTTGACACTGGCGAAATCTAACAAGGAAACGCCAATGAAAATAGAATAGAATACTTAATAAGAAAGAGACGGAATTATTGTTTTTCACTGCATCTCGCATACGGAACTAAGGAATTGATTGAAAACAAAAATCACTAATTACGATCCAAGTTTTCCCTCCAAAATAAACCGGAATCAGACACACGCGTCTATTTGCACGACTTCTAACGTCTCTGCAGGAAGTTTTACTTTTGTAATTTGATTCGGTGACATCAAAGACCTGTCTTGTCTATTTTCTATTTTGAGATTTTCACCTCATCTATGTCCGTGCATGTGTCAAATTGTGGCGCGAAATGCATTAAAAAAAAATTACTCTTATAATAGTTATTTGACGGAAAAGACGGAATTTTGAAAGTTTTTTTTATTATTACCATAGACCAATTTATTACAGATTTTATTTGGAGCCAGACGTACCTACTTCAGGGTCCATCATAAATGACGGTATCAATCATCAAACTGGGGTGCGATTTTTGAATGTCACCGGTGAGTTTGAACGGTTTTTAAATCACAATACAAAAGCAGGCACTCGTATTGAACTCATGGGATATGTATTGTAACGGTCGTAAGTTTATCATATTTTTCATAATCTTATAAGATAAGACATATTTCAAGTTCTCCAAATTTAGCCATAAAATATAGGGTCCTTCTTAATAATGCTGACACTTTTTTAAGGGGATGATCAGACCATCAAACTGAACAACTTTCTCTATGTTTATGTTTTGTAAAAGTTATGTTTTATATAATACTTATATGGAAAAATTGCTTAGAAATTCTAGATTGCGCGTATCAAATACATTTATTTTTATTTATTTTTTTATTTAAACTACGAAATTATTCATACTTACAAAATTTCAAAGCCTTATATCTTCGTAATTATATTATAAATTGTAAATTTTATTTAATACCTACGCGCAATCTAGATTTTCTAAGCTATTTTTCTATATACTTATAAAACATTACTTTTATTAACACCGTCCACGAGTGTTCTACGACAAAGTTTTGTATGAAATTGACAACTCTCCAACCACCTTAAAGCTTAAGTTTAAAGACATTTTTGAACATTAAAATGTGACACATTTCGAATAAAACAAATCCATTAGAGAAAGTTATTTTTATTGTATCTTTTGAAATCATTTGCCATGCTATTGTATAGTATTGTATTGAAATAGAACCGGCATGCTCAAGATGATCATTAAATATCTTTTTAGAATGCCGCCTCTTTGGTGAGAAAAAAATGTAGCGCCACGTTCAAAGTAGATGAGGTTCCGTATAATAAATTTAATGGGATGGTAGGTTGGTAGTATCGATTTTATTTATTTTGTCACGTTAATTTATTTAGTTGAGTAGTGTCTGCTAGTTGTTGTTGCCTGCTTTTTATACCTTAAAAGCACATAATACAACGGTGCCCCCTTCGAGCTTACCCGGGCCGTCCTGAGGACCTGACACACCTGACCCCTGAGGCCCTTCGATGGCTTCAGACGCTGGATGTGGACTTATGACCTTATGCCTACAAACCAAATTCGCCATACGCATAAATAAAATAAATAGGTACTTAGTTAATTGTATTGAATTAAATAAATTGATTCAGGCAACAATACACTGGCAAAGATACAGGCACGCATAATTCTTTATAGTCCGTTCGCGTTAAGAAAATAGTGATTTCAGTTATAAAATTTATTGTTGAACGAGTCACGCAAAATACACAACCGTTTTGTTCGAAGGTCAGATTTCAACTGGTCACTGTGAACAAAACGGTTGTGTATTTTGCGTGACTCGTTCAACAATAAATTTTAAAACTGAAATCACTATTTTCTTAACGCGAACGGACTACCTATAAGTTAAGTAGGTATACATTATTAGATTTTCCAAGTGGGATATAGTTAGCCTTCTCCTGTTGCTGCCTACTCTTGTTGTTTTTATTTTCATTTATTTATTTAATTAGGTAATGTTGTACTCTACTAACATAGTTTATAAGTTCTCCAATGCCTACAAACATTTTTGTATGGACTAATGCTGTCTGAAATAAATTATTTTTATTTTATTATTTTATTTATTATTAGGTAGATTAGCCATTACCGTTTTCTAAGGAACAAACATTTTTTTTCACAAACGAATCGAATTCTTCAACCGTCCCAAGGAACCCTAAAAGCGAGCCAAATTTTATTGACTAGCGTCGCAAATCGTTTAGGACCACAATGACTTCTTAATTGTTCGGTCGGTTCGATTTTATAGTCGTTACACTATTATAGTGCGTGGTTTTTACCTTTTGTATCTGTGCGGCTTGATTGGAAATACTGGTGGGTAGAAAAGTGGTTATGGTACCCAGAAGTCGCGTTGTAGGTCTGTTATTGGATCGCGTGTCGGTTGCCTGTTCCCCGGTCTACGTCTAAGCTCCAATCGTATCGTACGTAGCTACCTACTTCGATAGAAATCGATGATACTATCGATTGTCACCGATCGATCAGGAGCACTAGCTGGAATGCTCCATGAGGAAGGTCGGAAACGAATGTGACTGAAATATGGCCGAATCGAAAAAAAAACTGTCACTTTTCCGACTAATTTTCCGTCCGATCCGAGACTACTACGACGACTAGAGTGCGAAAGAGACAACTGCAGCTCGGACTGATTTTATCTATATAAAATCGACAAAATCTGCATTACGTATTACCCGTTTCCTCCTCCAAAATATAAACCGATTTTAATCATTCTTTCAAGAATAATATTATGAGAAAGGCATATATGGCTCTATGTCTGTTGTTTTGCATTTTTTGTTTACATTCGTCTTTGATTGCTGGATGTCTGAAAACGGGACGTAAAATTTGGCATTTTCGAAGGTCTTTTCTTCAGGGTTCTTACAGTAATTAATTCATTTAGGTATGCAAAAAAGCAAAACAAAGGGACTGGGGTAACATAGATTGTGTGGTGTTTTTTTTTTCTCTAGTTTCATTATCCAGGTAGGAAATAGGGGAATACGTTTGTATGGGAAAATCGGTACTAAGTAGTCTATCCTCTAAAAAGAAAAAAGATCATATTGTTATTTAATTTGATCCCACTTCTGTCGCCGACAGTACGACCCCACTAAAATCCTCGTGTGATTCGGTCATGGCAAATGAAATCGTTACTGTTAGTTTGATTACTATACTATAGTTAATGAATCGTTAAAACGAATTAATGATCGAGATTTGTTAATTATTTCAATCTCTTAGTTTGATTTGAACCTACATTTGCCTACATTGAGGTGGGCACGTGCTTTGCTAAAGTGAGCCTTTTTACAAAATAATGCATGTTTAAGTTGGTTGTACCTACAAAGATTCTGGCCATCATACCAATATTCTGCCAACATTAGGAATCTGCGAGCTGCGAGCACGGACCTGAAAAAAAGACGGACGTTAATCTCGTCTAATCACGAGTGAAGCACCCATTTCTTTTGTGTGCGTGCTGTCACGCGGTACATAATGGTGACGGGTGTCGGACCTGCGCCTAGAGCTAGTGCATCTGTGTGAGTGTAGGTCCCTTGTAGAACAAACGAAAATGTAGGGCCTTGCATGCATCACATCTTTTTAGTGTCACATTACGTCCGTCTTTTTTTCAGGTCCGTGGCTGCGAGTATGATTTCCGACGTAGGTATAATATTTTTCTTTTTGTGATTTTATAATTTTGCACTAGCTGTGGCACTAGCTAATTGAGTTAAAAACAAGAACTAAACATTTTGTCCCAAATTCCTACTATAAGCGGTGCAAGCAAAGACTTTAAATTATAAGTATTATTTTTTAACCTCTTTGGGTGCAAGACAAAGAGGGTCATTTGACCAAATAGGTAGATATGCTTCACAATTCCATACATACGCCCCCTAACTTCCCGGATATCAAAAATAACAAAGCAATAATTGCGTTACGGAATCTAACATCAATCATTACTCGTTAACGGAGATATCATTTAACAATTTTATAGACATTTTAAACGGCCATTATATTACAACAGGAATGTTGATAGAAATGGTAGACAGGAATGAAAAAATTAAGTTCTGATTTGATGAACAGAATTGTGATGATTTGTTTTGTCTAGATTTCAAAAAGGTGATGACGTCATCGATTTAGGGGGAATATTATTCGGAGCGCGCTGCATACAAACGTACTATGGTGATATTTTCAATACTAACCAATTAAAGTCAATGAAATTTTGCAGAAACAATCTAGAAACAAATTGCTATGCATGTATAGAGTCAGATTTTCGTTAAAATGTATAGTTTTCAAGTTACAGTGCCTAAAAGATTTCCATACAAATCTTTAATTAATTCTAGCATTGAAACTGTATATTTTAACGAAAATCTGACTCCGTAGAAGCATAGAGATTTGTTTCTAGATTGTTTCTGCAAAATTTGATTGACTTTAATTGGTTAGTATTGAAAATATCACCATAGTACGTTTGTATGCAGCGCGCATTTTCGCTCTCGGAATAAAATTCTCATAAGGCAGGAACTTTGAAGGAGAAATAGTGTGTGTCAATATAGAATCATCATCATCATCATTTTTGAAATTGACGAAAATTCTATTCTATTTAGGTAGGTAGGTACTGAAAGAAAGTTCTCGTAATCTCATTAATACGACAATAACTAACAAAACGAACGCCAAGAAGAGAAAACCGTCATAATACCATCAAACAATAGTTGCATGCGTTAAATCATAGCAAACACAAACTATGACATAACCTCTATTAGGATTTATGCGAACAACTAAAACTATTCACCTTAGCATTCCTTTAGCACAGGGACGGATCTAGCTGCGAATATTGGGCCCCAGAAAGTAGGTATAAAATTTCAATGATGGAACGATGATCAAAAGATTGATATTTTATAGGTTTCGACATGATCTTATTTTAGAAAATAGTGAATACCTACATGATAGTTATGGCTAAGTTTCTGACCACTCCCAAAGGTATAACGGTCGTGAGTTTATGTAAATATGTATGAGCAGGTTCGTCATTAAGTTGCCTCTCTCTTTCTCTCACTCTTTTTGGTAAGAGAAGGCCTTAGTCCCGAATTAGGATATTAAGGCTAATTTACTCTTTTTTCTTCCTTATGCAGGTATAAAAATTATTATTATACGAAACAATATTCTTATCTTACTAACGGAAGTAAATAATTTTTAAGAGTGGTCGTTACATGTAGCAGATGTACGAAAGAGATATATGGAGCTAAAATGAGTGGAAGTGTCGGCAGAGGGCGCCCTCGTAGGACGTATTCTGATCAAATCAGTTGCGTCCTACAAAAAGGGGAGGTGCGGAGTACTCGAAACCGACGGGCATGTATGAAGAGATGTATGGATGTGAATGAGGCAAAAGATGTATGTAAGGATCGTAGTAGATGGCGCGCTCTGGTCTCTGCCTACCCCATTGGGAAAGAAGCGTGACGTTATAGATAGATAGATAGGGTCGTTACATTATTTTAACAACAGATAAATACAAACATGTTGTATAATTGTAACGAATAAAATAAAAACTAGTAAGGCAGTCGAAGACCTCTCCATGCAAATTTGAGGTAAATTTTTCAGGGGTCTAGATACTATTTAGAGGGGCCCTCTTAATGCGGCCCTGTATATGTCCGTCTGTGTGTCCATACGGCAGGTCAACATTAGTCCATATTTTACGTTGGGATCGAGTGATATTTCATTATAGATCATTTGGGGACGTGTTGTTTTAATACAGGATGCTCCATTTTTTTATACGAAATTTATTTAAGAGTTTGCACATTAGAAAATGAACGATGCATAGTTTCACTTTAGAGATTAAGCGTTACCATGATTTAGGTGGTAGGAGGGTAATTAAGTAGATGAACATTACAGCATCTTGGCACAAGATAGCTCAATGAAATTGATTTTATACTAAGTAAAAATAAATTTCAATGAGCATCAATGCCCTAAAACTGGCTTTACCAAATATATTTATTTTTTCAACTATTGTACCTACCTATCACAAAGGAATCTATTTGTATCTGATGGTTTTGATGTGGTTTTGATAAACTTTGTCAATGGGACCAACATGGAAATCGCGAAAAAAAATCGGTTGTCCCATCCATAGGTACATTTGGCTCAAGTAGGTTTTCAGTTTTATATGGAACCGCTGATTTTTTTCGCGATTTCGATGTTGGTGTCATAGAGAAAATTGTTCAGTTTAATGGTCTGATCATCCTCATAAAAAATCGTCAACATTTATTAAGAAGGACCCTATAATTATATTTTTATAGGTAGTTACTTAAATAGTCTCTGTGAGTCGAAACGTACGAGTAAAACCTTCTGTTTTATGTTCTGAAGATGTCGAATAATAAATGAATTAATTTTAGAACAAACTTTTTGAACACCCTGCTTACAGAACTCGTTCCGCCAACGCATTAATATCCCACCTAGGTCATCCATCACGCATTTCTTCCAACCGGAGGACCGAGGCACGTGACCTCCCCCCCCCTCAATGGCAAGTACAATAATAGAAATGTTCATACTTTGCTCTGTATCGATAATTTATGTTACTTTGGATTGATGGTACTGAAAACATTGTTGCCAAACGAAACTGGGTAAGAATTGGGGTTTATAAAATACAGGGTGTAAGGGACAGCGCACCACAGAGTGAAACGGTGAACTCAGACCATCAAACTGAACCAATTTCACTATGGAGCCATGCCTTAACTCAGGAAATGCGAAAAATAATCAGCTGTTTTATAAATTCGAGGCAGAGCAGTATTGTAGGCTCCATAGTGAAAGTTGTTCAGTTTGATGGTCTAAGTTCACCGGTCAGTCTGCGGAGGGCTGTCCCTTACACCCTGTATGTTTCGCTAAAAGAACAGTAAAAAAACTTTTGAAGTCGTTTTAAAAGACATAACAGATTTCCTAATTCTCATCAAATGCAGATAAACAGATTGAAGAATAAATGAAGAGGTAAGACGGTAGGTATTTACTTGCATAGAAAAAGACCTAGCTCGCCTACATGGTAATCTCCCAGGTTTTGTATAACCATATCCCAGGAGGCTTCAAGCTCCTATATTGGAGGCACGATGCGTACGAGAACTGCCAAGACATCGCAGGCGCTCAGGATATGTTCCATGGTTTCCTCCTCCTCTCCGCTCGCTCGGCAGCTGGGATCTAGGGTGAGCTTCATCTTGTGTATCATTAATAAGTAGGTAGGTAGGCAATTCCAAAATATAATACTTGCTGACACGCTATTGGCAACATGTAAACCAGCCTTTACAAGAATTGGCATTATCATCAAGATCAAATCAAAAATAAATCTGCGAACAAAACTTACAATTAATCATAAGTCATTCGACACCAATAATTCACAATTAGAATAAGATATTCACAACGGTCGATACAATACTTTGCTGATTGATCGTTTGGGGGAGGGGGTCATGGGAAACCATGGTGGGGTCAAACAGGTTGCAGTCTCTTAATTTAAGGAGGGATATTGAAGGGACGATTAGACCTCTGCGACAAACGCAGTGTTTGAATGAAATGGATGAATTGCTTGTTGTCTATGATTTGATCCATTTAAAAAAAAAGAGTCAATCCTGATTATGTCCTTCACGACGTATCCATCGACAGCGACTCTATTAGTTCCAGGCGTTGGCTCGGATGTGGCTGGAGAATCTGGGTTTTGTTTTAAATATAAATGTAACATTTTACACGCTGCAAATAATAGTTGGCCAGTTGAATTTGTCCATCTTCATAATAATTCAATTATAAGTCCGGTATTTATTACTATATTATAAATAGACGCAGGGAGGGACTCTTAGCTTGAGGGAAAGAATAGAAAGAAGCGAATCTCTTAAAAAGGTGTGACAAGTAAGAAATACGTTTCTAAAAGCTCATAATCTACGCTGGAGATAACTAAGATCCCTGCAGTAACGACGAGATTCTTCTAGACCACTGTAAAGTATGAAGGTAATAAACAAAAGTCGCACTAACGCAATCATCAATAATCCATTGAATAGCTCGCCTTATTCGAACCTATCAATAAGCGATTCATACAAAAGGTCGGCTCCACAAAAGCTGAAGAAGTGTTAAAAGATGGACCGCATTATGCTATGAATGAGACGACTGATTGCGTGTTTTGATCGCTTACACCTCTAAATGATCGTATGCAAGAGAGAACCAAGAACTTAAAATTAGACGTGCAAAATACATAATTGTTTTGATACATACATAAGTATTTACATGTACATTATACTCATAATATAATTGCAACTACAATCATTTTTAAGCTGTGTATGTTTATATGATACTAGTGTTTTCCCGCGACTTCGTCCGCACAAATTATATACCAGATTTTAAGTCAGATTATAAGCTATCAAACAAAAAAAGTTTCATCTAAATCGGTTCAGTAGTTATTGCGTGATGTGCGAACAAACAAACAAACAAACAATTTTGTCAATAGATGGCGCTGCACGTCATTTAAATCGCGCTATCGAGTGTTATTTGATTTTATATGAAGTAAACCGCTACTTTTTTGTTCCTCATGATTTTACGGTTTTATGAAGCATTAAGTGAGCTGTGTACAGTTTTTATTGGGCTTCAGATTAAGTACTGTCTGTTCAATTATGCTGTTAATTTGTATTGTTGTAATCTGTTTCCTGTTACTGCACCTAATAAATAAAATAAAATAAAAATAAAATAAGCTGACGCCATTGTCCCATGGGGGTAGGCAGAGACCACGGACCGCCACACGCTACGACTCTGACACACCTCTTTAGCCTCAATCACATTCATACATCTCTTCATGCACTTCCGTCGATTGAGGGTGCTACGCACTTGTCCTTTTCGGAAAAGATCATTGATTTGATCATATTATATGTTTTCCTCGGACGGCCTCTCTCAACACTTCCGCTCACCTTTGCTTTGGATACCTACTAGATTAAATTTTCACGGAAACCTTACACAGGGTGAAATTGATATCATTACATTGGCATCGGAGAGCGAAAGCCGTGCTTGCCGCGACATTTAGAATAGAAAAAAGCTGATTCGTGCTTAAAAAGAGAAATCATACTAGACGTGCAGCAGTTAACGCTGCCTCACCGTGTCAACAACGATGTGTCAATTGCCTAGCATTTTCTCCACAAGAACACACTATAAGAAAAATGTTCTTCCCTCCGGACGGAAAGCGTCAATTGTCGTCCCTCTGCGCTAAACGAAGTTGTCGCTTTCTAACTCCGTCGAGGAGAAAAATAGTATACTAACGGACTACTCGGACAGTAAATAAGATTGCCTCAGATCACATGTTTGTTTGTCACATGTAGACCGAGGCGAAGCTGAGGTCAACAATTACATGAGATCTGAGACCTTTCTTGCTTTCCTGTCCTCGGTGTGTATAATCTACTTCATACGACACCGACGGGAAAAAATTTGGTGTCCGTTCTAAGCCTGTATTACGGTAGGTTTTAAAATGGGCTCCATTCTGCATACCGCCGTCCCACCATCAAAAAGTACAGTCAACAGCCAAGGTGTGGATGAAGTAATGTCCGTTGCATTCTTTTGTTCAAACCCCTTAGTTTTACGAGTACAAGCTTAACAATATAGCCTTTATAACAAAGTAGTAAAGTTCATAATGACTATCGGATAGCTCCTTAGTTCTTTTGTGGTGTAATCGAACTTTCTTTTCTTTTGTCTGTACGTCTCATTTGATTTGTATGTAGTTTTGTTTTTGCTGTTAATGGCTTTTAGGCTGGTCTTCATAAGTCTAAAGCACATTTAAAATAAATGTTATACCTAATATCTACAGGGTCTTACTAAATATTATTATGCTGACGTTTTTTTTTTCAGACCATCAAATTGAACAACTTTCTCTATGGGACTAACCTGACATGAGTTGTCAAATGAAACCGTTTTTGGATGTTTTCAGGAGACTATTCGCAGGCAAAAATTCGAATACTGTCTATAACAATTCTGAGTCTAACGTTAAATCGTGGATAAATTAATGAAGTAGTGTCAGTATATTTCAAAAAATTATCTACGATTTCACTTTAGATTCCCAATTATTCACGGAAACCGAATTGTAAAAATTGATTAGTGACTAGAAAACGGTTCTATTGCCTCGCGTCACGTATCTCTTTCTATTATACAGTGGTGCCGCTAGGTACAGTCAGCAGCAAAAAGATGCATGCACTTTTACTATGTCGTAGTATAAAGATGCATACACTTTAGTACTACGCGTAGTACTAAAGTGTATACATCTTTTTGCTGCTGACTGTACATCTCGCTCTCTCAGCTGTATGTTCCTCTATTCCAGGTATAATACCTCTATGGGACTAACATTGATATCGAGAAATAAATATCAGCTGTCGTCGAACCTACTCGTGGTTTGCAATTAAGTATGGAACAAACCTTTTTTTGTGACTTCATATTTGGTCCTATAGAGAAAGTTGTTCAGTTCATCAAGCTATCTCTTTTCTAAATTCCATCAAAATCGTTTCAGCGGTTTTGCCAAGAAAACGTAACAGACAGACAGATCGAAACACTTTCACATTTATAATATTATCAGTGTGCTGGATTATCGAGTAACCAGAAAACAAAGCATAGCTTTTGATCTAAACCGTTTTACAGCTGATATAACATCAAACGCGGTTTTTTCGTAGTTTGACGTTTTCCGGAAACGTCGCTCCGCCATCTTTGCTTGCGACCGGAAGTAGCCATTTCGAGGCGTCAGCGATTGATTTGAACATTGGAATCTTTTAGACATGTACCTATTATAGGTTATAATTATTACAGATTATTAATCAAAATAAATCTTTGTTGTGCCAAAGAGAGAATAATGATAGGGTAGACCCGGGTTAATTGTAACACGGGTTAATAGTAACATTGGCGATATTTCGGTAACTAAATAAGGCAAGGATGTGTGTGTGCAAAGAGGTGATGGCTCTTGCATGTCCGGACCTACTCTCCAATTGCCGTGTGTGCAACGTGAAGGTGTCTTGTGTTACAGAGGAATGAATTTTATGTGCGGTCATTGTAAATATTTGCGATCAATTCATTACGGTGTAACTTCTGAAATAATCCATGTTTTTAAACAGATATTACTATCACAGGTTGAAATAAGAACTAGAGAATGCTACAGATGACGAGAAGTTCATTATTTTCGTTTGTATCATAGTTTTTTTATGATTTTTTCTAAAAATTGACACCAAGGGATAATTGTAACATTTTTGATGGGGTTGATTGTAACGTTACAATTAACACTGTGTTACAATTGACCCATGATCAATTTTTATAATTAAGATGGTTTGAAAATACTCTGACAGCAATGTTGACCACTAACTTGCCTCCACCAACCCGCACCAACCGCAGCGTTGGATGGAGAACGGCCGCTCCCTCTAACTCTAATTTAGATTGATTTAAGAGTATGCGATGTGGAATATTATTTGGTAAGCTTGCTTCCTAATTTAACTTCAAATTAAAAGAGTACACAATGAAATTGCAGTCGTGATTTTGACAGAATTATATGTTTGATTACACTTTAAACGTAAATAAATCCACGTGACCAGGTATAATAGTAACACTTGGTTAATTGTAACAGCTTCGTTTGTATGAAAACATTTATGGTTGATTAAGATATACGAGAGTTAAGGTTTTTAGTTTATTTAAATGCTATTATATATAGTTACCTAAAGTGATTAAAAATCTGTAGGAATTGTTTCATATTTTTAGTTTAAAGCAATAAAACGCTAAGATGTTTTTCCGTTAAATTTTATAAAAACTGTTCATAATATTCTAATGCGATAAAAAGATTACTAATAAAGAAGAGGTAAGTTACTTAATGGTAAATAAATATGGAATAAATATTACTTTATTAAATATAAAAAAAATAAGACCGATTTATTGATTATTTTGGGGTTTATTTAGATTTAAAAATCTGTTACAAATGACCCGGGGTAAGGGTTAATTGTAACATTGGTCACTGCTCACATCAAGAGCAAATTACGAAAGGTTCTATAAGACTTAAGAGCACTTTGAATATAAAATCTTGTACGTTAAGAAGCTGCCTTTCTTAATGTGTATGTACCGTTTCTTAGATATGAATAGTTTATCCGCAATCGAGGTAGAAGTAAAAACTGTTACTATCAATCCGGGTCTACCCTACTTTTCCTTACAACCTGTATAATACAGGGTATAATATAGTGCTTTTATCGCGATTTCGATTTTAGCTTCAAAGTTAGTGAAAGTTGTTTGATAGTCTGAAGATGTATAACACATTTAATTTTACTGCCGCGCTACTACTCGTACAAATAACAATGAATTACAGAAACAGAGATTTCAAACTATTACTTATTCTCAGAACAGCAGAGCTTTACCGTCCAAGATTATGTCGGATATTTGGTATATTTTTCTGATAAATATATTAAGTACCTAAGCATATTATTTGCTAATCACAATTGGTCAGAAAGTTAAATAGGCATCAGGAACATCTTTTCATCCTTATATCGAATGAAGTATAGTTTAATTTGGAAAATAAATAAAACCCTTGCCAATTCTAAACATCTTCTTAATCACTAACTAGACACCAGTCCATCGGAAGCAGGCGTGGTTCGCTTTTACAAAATTGCGAGCCAGATGTCTGCCCCCACCCTTCACCCTTCAGTGTACGAGGAACTGGAGAACTGGACAGAACTTCAAAGGTCCATCAAACTGATTAAGTTGATGGATTCATAAATAGTTGGACTGAAAATCGAGACGTTGGTGGTTTTAATTTCAGATTAGTTTACAACCCAATCAGAAATTAAGGTTATGGTTTCTGATGCAGAGTTTTTGCGGGAAAAAGGCTGTTCACCTATCATCACTTGATACGTCACTGCACTTTCAGCCATAACATGAGCTGACACTAGTATATGCATCATAATAATCATCACCAGACAATACAGGGTGTAAGGAAGCATATGCTCACGACTATATTCCCCGAGGGGGTAGTCAGAGATATTCTGAAACCTCAGAACATCCACGTTTCACCAGTAGTACCGAAACTCTGTCCAGTGTGACAGGGGGTGAGCCCGTCGCCACTTATAATGGACAGTGGGTACAATACATGCCTCGAAATTGAAGCATGCAGGTTTCCTCACGATGTTTTCCTTCACCGAAAAGCCAGTGGTGTAACAAATCAGGGTGTAAGGAAAAGTATCATTAACCTTTCTACCCATCAAACTGACTTTTGTTCTCAAACCTGTCAAAGCAACAAAATTGGCTGTTCCACCGAAACGTCCAATACCTACTCGATTCAAATGTATGCCACAGCAGATTTTTTTGCTCTGATCGGTTTGGTCCCATAGTAAAAGTTGTTCAGTTTGATGGGTAGAGTATGTGGTTTAAAGGTTAATGATACTTTTCCTTTCATCCTGTATACCTACGTCCCACTTGTAGGGCACAGGCTTATCCTCAAGGAACCTTTAAGGGCGTTAGTTCACCTCGCGTGTCCAATGCGGATTGGAAGACTTCACATACGCATCAGAATTTCTTCTTCAGCGTATGCAGGTTTCCTCACGATGTTTTGCATAAGTTTGAAAAACTTTTTGGTACATGGCATGTTGGCCGTGCTGATTCGAACCCGGACCCCCAAGGTTGAGTGTCCATACCTTTCCGCAACGCGCCACCAACGACGCTCTCTTATCTGACACTAGTATCATCTACAAAAACAAAAAAAAATGAATATTTACTCAAAAACTATTAGATGGATTTTGATGATTCTTTCTAATATAAAATCACATCTCTTCTGTGAATGTTCCAACATACAAAAAATAACACAACACGACGGTTAACATTCAATACCTCCTAAGCCACATTAACTTCATTTTGCAGTAGAGGGAAAAAAAGTTCCTATTTTTTTTCCACCTTACGTGGTAATCACTCATTTAAAAAAAAAGTGGAATGCGAAGACGTATTCTCGGATAACCATCGATCAAAGGAACAACATTTTTACAATCGGCAGCCAAAGGTTTGCTACAGGCCTAAACTTTTAGGTAACCCTTTGGCTGCCGAGATTAGCGGGTTGGATTTCAACCACAGAAGGGAGAACTGTGTCATTTTCATTGGAATGTTTTGTATAATTTCCTAAACATGTAGAAAACACTTGTAACAGGATCACAGTGTTATATACCATCGAAATAACAGTGATACCTGCGTTACAACTTAGTTTAAAAAACAGTTTAAACTAACCAGATAGAGACGTTAGTTAAACACAAATGTAGCTCATATATAACGCTAATGTTTCCAATATTTCACACTAATAGATCCTATGGCCGATTAACTTCCAACAACTGGTTTTTAACCGTATTCATTTTATGATACGGCACGATATTAAATTTATTATTTTCTGTTTGTTCTTCCGTCGTGCTACTTGTTGAATATTTTATCTCGATGTCTCGAACTCGAAAACTATACAGATATCATTAGCATCTAGTGTCCGACCGAAACTAGTTTTTACAACCGAAACCGAAACCGAAACCGAATTTCGGCTTCGGTTCTAGTTTCGGCCGAATCCGAAACCGAAACCGAAACTTCCTTATAACATTATTCTTCCCTACTTTTTAGGTTTTTTCATTGTAGTTAGTTGCCATTATGTGTTTAATGTGCACAGAAGCAGATAATTTAATAAATTTCTTAGTAGTTTTGTTGTTTTAAAATTAATTATTTCTACTGTACATGTAGGTACGGTGTGTGTTTATATCTATCTATCTATACGGTGAGGTGAGTATGTTTTAACTGAGAAAAATAATCAGTGAAATCACGTAAGTAAGTAATAAAAATATGTACATGACCCGTCTTTTTGATATTTAAAATTATTGTTAGCAAGAATATTAATTAAGTAAACTGTCATTTTATTTCTGCATATTTATAGACTTGAACAAAAACACTGAATACCTACATGGTGTACCTACATGGTGGTGTATTTTATGCATTACTTATATATTACCTTCTCCAGTCCATTAAACTGAACAACTTTTAGTATGGAAACAAAGAAAACGTGAAAAAAATATCTGCTGTATCTTAGAAAACCTCAACGGCCATTCGGCCCAAATGTGTGGAACAGCTGACTTTTTTGCCATTTCAATGTTGGTCCCACAGTAAAAGTTGTTCAGTTTGATGGTCTGAAGACACTAAAAAGTATGTAATTAATATGTATACTATGTAACACATAATTTTACGCCTGTCTCCCTTTGGAGTAGGCAGAGACAATATAACAGCCAGACATATATCAGTTTCTAAAAACGTTATTTTAATCGAAAACAAAGTTTACTAGATAGGTACCAAAACTTT
Organism: Agonopterix heracliana; assembly: GCA_963693445.1. NCBI lineage: Eukaryota > Metazoa > Arthropoda > Insecta > Lepidoptera > Depressariidae > Agonopterix > Agonopterix heracliana. The sequence goes on from OY856334.1 coordinate 5,356,724, forward strand.
GCAAAACCTTCAATCACATTGCATAAAAATACAATAATTGAAATGATTTTGATTATTTATTAAAAAGGAACATTAATAAATATTACCTGATTAGAAATAATATAACAAAATTGAACATAACCTCTTAATTCACAGTAATTCACACCATAAAACAAACAGCGCAAGACATAAACAGGGGCGGGGGAAGTGAATTCGACGCTCCCCACTACACCGAAGACCGAGCAATAACTCACGAACATAGTTTCGGTTTCGGCCGTAGTTTCGGCCGTTTTTCTGCCGAAACCGAAACCAAACCGAAACTCCAAATTTGGGCCGAAACTGGCCGAATCCGAAACCGAAAACGAAACTTCGGTCGGACACTATTAGCATCCTTTTAAACTAAGAGTCTACCCATCAAAGTTAACAACTTTTACTATGGGAGCAAACCGATCGGAGAAAAAAAAATCTGCTGTTGCATACATTTGAGCCAAGTAGGCCTTGCAGTTTAGTATGGAACAGCAGATTTTTTTGTTGCTCCAATCAGTTTTCTCCCAAAGTAAAAGTTGTTCAGTTTGATTGTTAGACTCTTAGTTTAAAAGGATGCTAATGATATCAATTTCACCCTATATAGTTTTTCTATCGACTACAACTATTTGGGTTGTAGTTCGAGTGAGGCAAGCTCGACTTTTATCCTCAATACGAATCGGTTAGACACAGCTCTATTAATCTATAATTATTTTTCCCGAATTTGCCGCCCCTAGTAAAGGGCCACCCAGGGCATTTGCCGCCCCAAGCCTTGGTGAGAAGCCTTGGGAAGCAATCCTGCCTCCGTGGTCTAATGGTTAAGAGCATTGGGCTCTTGACACGGAGGTCATGGGTTCGATTCCCACGGGGGGCACCTAGTGATATTATGTCACTTTGTGCGTTTTTCCCCAGTTGGTTAGGACATTGCAGGCTGAATCACCTGATTGTCTGAAAAAGAATGACGATTTCGTGTTTCGGATGGCACGTTAAGCCGTTGGTCCCGGCTACTGTCTCTGGTGGTAGTAGTCGTTAAAAAACCACGTCAGAGGCCGTAAGGCGGTTTGAATAAACTCCGACAACAGGGCTTGCCCACGCGATAAGAAGAAGGGAAGCAATGGAGACACACCGTCCTAGACGGCACACTGTGGTAATATCTTGCAGTGTCACCATGGGTTACAGTACCATCTGACATGGTCAGTTTTACCACTGTCGCATTCTTGACCACTCTGTTATACTTAGCTACTAAACGTGTACAATTAGTTACTTAATGGTATTTATAAATGGAAAATTTCAATCTTTTGAGTGTGTATTCAATTCAATTCCAGTAAAAATAGAACTAGTATTCTGAAACAAGTGGAGTGAATTTATTTTAGTAACTTAGTGCGTTCACACACGATGACGCACTGACGGAGCTGCAGATGTCAGTCCATAGAACCACACCCGGTGCGTCAATGCGTCTACTTGCGGTTTCATACAACTCCTTGCTTCACAAATCACGGACTGACGTTTGCTACTCCGTCAGTGCGTCATCGTGTGTGAACGCACTTAGGATGTAAGATGACGAAAGTTTGTTAGTAAAATATCAAAATGTAGCTCTAGCAAAGGTTTATGATGACCTTTGAAGCCAAAACCTCTTGTTGTCCCCCTCTAGTTCTCCTTTGGCTTCAAACTCTCGAGGATTTGCTTCCATTTGGCCAGGTTCTTCATAGAACATACGCATTATTATCGCATCCCAAAAAATTCTAAAGCCGTGGTGGTCCAGTGGCGAGTAACCTTGCCTGTCGTGCAGGAGGCGATGGTTCGATCCCCGTCCATGCCGACTCGTACCAATGAGTTTTTCGGAATTTATGTACGATTTGTAACACCATTGGCTTTTCGGTGAAGGAAAACATCGTGAGGAAACCTGTATGCTTCAATTTCGAGGCATGTATTGTACCCACTGACCATTATAAGTGGCGACGGGCTCACCCCCCGACACACTGGACAGAGTTTCGGTACTACTGGTGAAACGTGGATGTTCTGAGGTTTTCAGAATATCTCTGACTACCCTCTCGGGGAATATAGTCGTGAGCATATGCTTATGCTTATGCCCAAAAAACAAACACAATAAAGAAACTTACAACTACAAACCCATTATCCCCAAAATCGACAAAAACCGGTCGAAAATAATAAAGAAAAAGTAAGTTATTAAAGATGACATCAAATTTATGGCCATAATTAATCTGTGACGTCTGATTTAGCATCATTATCATTAATTCTAGCTGTTTATAGCTAAAATAAGCTTTTATTCTGGTAGCTTATAAAATAACATGGGTGTAGAAATTTGGAAATGACAGGTCGATTAATTTCGATGATAGCTATTTACGTCATTGGCTACACATTTTTACTTTCGAGTGAGAAACAAAAACTTATATATCTTAATATACAGACCATCAACCTAAACAACTTTTTCTTTGGGACCAACATCGAAATCGCGAAAAAAATCATCTTCTGCCTGCAGGTTTGCAGTTGTATGGAAAAGCTGAGTTTTTCGTCGCGATTTCGTCCTTTGTCCCATGAAGAAAGTTGTTTAGTTTGATGGTCTGATCATCCACGTCATGCGACTGCAAGCTGCTGCTGTACGCTTTAGTAAGCCGCTCAAAAAAGGTTGGAATTAACTTTTTTTGAGCGGCTTAATAAAGTATTCGATTTCCTTTGCAGTGTTTTTTATAAGGGTAGAGCCATAAATTATCACTTAGGAATCCATGAAAAACATTCCTTAAAACTCATAGGTCCAGGCTTTCTTGGTTACGACCTCAAACTCAATTCCATACGTCATCTCAGCCGATGGATATCAACTGCTTGAAATAGGCCTCTTCCTAGATCGCCACACCGACCGGTCCTGCGCTGCCTTCATCCAACGGGTTCCCGCCGCCTTCACCAGGTCGTCAGTCCACCTTGTGTGGAGTCACTGTCTACCCTACGCTGCGCTTTCCGGTACGCGGTAGCCACTCGAGAACTCTTCGACTCTAAACTCGAACTATGTGTCCTATTGCCACTTGAGTTTAGAAATTATTCGGGCTAACCTGGTTATTCTGCGAATCTCTTCAAATTCTAATTCGACCTTGCATCGAAACCCGAAGTGTAGCTATCTCCATTGTCCTCTACAGGGTGTAGGGAGTTGCTTCCGAAAACTCAAAGGGGTGAAATTACCCATCAATATGAACAAATTTTAGTATGGGACCAACTATGAGATCTCAAAAAAAAAACGACCTCATACTAACATTAAATTCCTACCACGCAAAATGTATGGAGGAGCAGATTTTTTTTGAGATCTCATAGTTGGTCCCATAGTAAAATTTGTTCATATTGATGGGTACTTTCACCTCTTTGAGTTTTCGGAAGCAATCCCCTCAAAATTTGTATACTGAGACGTGGTCGCTCACTAAAGGCCTCATAAAAAGGCTAAGTATAAAAGTCTCCCAAAGAAGGGCAATGGATACATCTATAGAATTTAGAGATATTAATAGGTATTAATACCCTTATAACACTTAAGTTGTGTACCAAATTAGGCTTCTAATTTTCGCTTTAGGCTGCTTATTTACTCGACTAAATAGTCGAGTAAATAAGCAGCTTAAACATCATAACTAGTCTTACCATCTAGCAGTTCTGGGAACTCATTTTATCGGACTAAACTCGTTTTGACCTTATTTACCTGAAATCGTTATTGAAAATTTCTTATTTCTTTTTATAGAACAGGTAAAATAAAATTAGTTACAATACACGTAGAAAATAAATAGGTACCTATAGGAAATGATGTTATTAATGTTCAGTTGTAGAAAAGTTCATTAAAGTTTATCCTCCATTAAATCTTTTACTGTCACTTTTTGTCTTGTTGACGTAGTAAAACTTTAATGAACGTTTCTGCAACTGACACTAACGTACAACGTACTCTGTGATATCTAAACTATTATAAAACTGTAACTGAAGTGTGTCTGTACATTGAAGATATTTACAAGAAAAAGATTACGATATTGTTTTTAGGGATCCCTGACTCCAAATCAACCTTTTTTAGAAATTTTGTCTGTCTGTCTGTTTGTTTGTTTGTTCGCGCATCACGCAAAAACTACTGAACCGATGTTGATGAATTTTTTTTGTTTGATAGCTTATGATCTGACTTAAAATCTGCTACTTATATAATTTGTGCGGAAGAAGTCGTGGGTAGACACTAGTAGGTAATAAAAATGTTGATAAATAAGAAAAATGTTGTGCAAAGTATGATAGAGTGTTGATGACTATGAATCATAGTAAACCTCTTAATGAAGATGCGGGAAAAAACGTGGATTTAAGGTAAGCGTTCCGACAGTAGACCACAATCGTTAATAAATCGCAATATGCTAAATTCTTTGCTTACGTACCAAATAATAAGCAGGTTCTAAGAGATACGCAGGACCGGGTCTTTGTGGCGATCCTTGGGAAAAACCTACGTTTCCCGAAGGGGGGAAAATTGTTATATACGTAAATTATAGATAGGTACGTATAGCGATCATACAGGATCCTTCTTAATATTATGCTGACACTTTTTTAAGGGGATGATCATATTGTCTTGATCAAGTTTCTCTATAGGTATGACCAACATCGAAATCGCGAAATTAAAATCAGCTATTCCATACAAAACTGCAAACCAAATGTACTCGAGCCAAATATATGGGACAGCTGATATTTTCAATGTTGGTCCCGTAGAGAAAATTATTCAGGTTGACGGTCTGATCATCCCCTTAAAAAGTGTCAGCATTATTAAGAAGGACCCTGTATAATGTTAGAGTTTACCCGTGACTTCGTCCGCACAAATTATTTACCCCATTAATTTAAGTCAAAACATAAGATATCAAATAAAAAAAAATCATCAAAATTGGTTCAGTAGTTATTGCGTGATGCTCGAACAAACAAACAACCATTTAAAGTTTTTATAATAGTATAGATACGTCTAGTTATAATATAACGTAGCACAAATTAAAGTATTGGCAGTAACAGACAAACTCACCCTACTCACAGCGTGTGGTTGGATATTCCAATATCGAGAATCAAAAGTCTGTTAAGGCTCCAAGTACATACATACATACATATTCTCACGCCTGTCTCCCACTGGGGTAGGCAGAAACAACGGAACGCCACTTGCTACGATCCTGACAAACCTCCCTAGCTTCCTCCACATTCATTAGTCCTTTCATGCGTGCTCGTCGGTTTCGGGTAGATCTGACCTGGCCCTTCTTAAGCACGTCGCCAATTTGGTCCGAATATGTACGTCTAGGCCGTCCCCTTCCAACATTTCCACTTACGCTTGCCTTATAGGTTGCACTCGTCAATCTGCACTCATCCATTCTTTCCATATGACCAAACCATCTCAACATACCTTTCTCTATCTTTGTCACTACATCCTCTTTCAGACCACAACGTTCTCTGATTAAACTATTAATAATGACAAATACCTATAGGTAAAATAATTGATATAGAAAATTTTAGATAAATACATGCATGCGAATCTAAAATGTTGTTAGGTATAATGTAATCTGATTGTGCCACTATTTATAATACTTAAGTATAGAGATACTTAATAGTAATCAGAGGATTACTCCTTAAAATCTAGTCGTGAACATATTATCACCAAATTCAAGATTTCTCAATTAAGTTAGAACTCACTGGTACGTGGCATGTTGCACGGGTACACTCACCCTAATTACTACCAAAACAAGATTCTTTAAATGTATCCATGAGCACGTTAGCGCTTTCATTCCTTGCTGAAATGATATCAAATCATTTTTGCCTCAAAACTTAAAATGCGAATAGCTTTAAATTTTGACTATAACAATAATGAAATTATTGTTGCAATCTAATTATTTTGTTATAAATCAGTTGGGGTGTATGAAGTTTTGCGCTTATTCATTAAACGTTGTATGGGCTGATGATGATGATGAAAATTAAAAATGTTCGTAATCCTAACTAGAAAACTAGCTTTTGCCTGCGACTTCGTCCGCGTTGTAAATGCTCCTTATACTCATAAACTTTAAATTCTAGAGATAGCATAGCATAGCATAGCATGCATAGCATAGCATAGAGATATTCTGAAACCTCAGAACATCCACGATTCACCAGTAGTACCGAAACTCTGTCCAGTGTGACGGGGGGTGAGCCCGTCGCTACTTATAATGGACAGTGGGTACGATACATGCCTCGAAATTTAAGCATGCAGGTTTCCTCACGATGTTTTCCTTCACCAAAAAGCCAGTGGTGTTACAAATCGTACATAAATTCCGAAAAACTTATTGGTACGAGTCGGCCTGGACGAGGATCAAACCATCGCCTCCTGCACGGCAGGCAAGGTTACTCGCCACTGGGCCACCACGGCTTCCAAATTCTAGAGATAAACTATCTAAATACAAAAGCCGCGTCAAATTCTGCTCAATCATTCTACATCCCACGACCAAATACTGATTACATACACCCACTATAAAAGGGTACTTATACGTAACAAAAAAGATAAAAGAAACGAAAGAAAACAACAAAGTATCAAAAGATTTTCAACAAAGGTTGTAATTGTAAGATACCTGTGTCAAAATTGTACGTTTTAGTGATGTTAAGTGTCGATAAGATTATATCGATGACTTTATAATGATATTGTACAATTTTAGGCATTCGACATGTATAATATTTTGCAATTTTGTAATGTATACGTGTACCTGCATTAGTATTATCTTTATGGGTGGTCAAATAATTTGATAAAAATGCTTTTTCGTTGCCACAGATTACTAAAGGAGAAAAAAAATTTTTTTTTAACAATGCGACTAGGTATTTTCTCTCCTTATAATTTATTACATGATAACCTAGTTTTTAAATACAGGGTGTAACAAAACACTAGTAATATTTCGAGCGGTGGTTTAGACTTAGACCATCAAACTGGACAACTTTGACTATACTGTATTGTGTTGCTGTTGGTTTTCCAATAAAATAAATAAAAAAATATAATGGAGCCCACATCGAGAAAAAAATAGCAATAATTCACGCGTCAACAAATAAATCCCACGCGTCGCGTAGGCACTTCAGTTTTGTATGAAGCAGCAGATTTTTTAATTTCTTATCGATGTTGGCTCCATCGTGAAAGTAGTTCAGTTTGATGATCTAACTAAATCCTACGTAGAAATCCATTCACGCTCAATATAATTAACAACACAGTACTTTGATAATACCTAATTGCCAACTCCTTTCCTCCCTTTTCTCGATTTTTTATAAAATATTTGCACTTACCTAAATTCTCGTCGCCACGTATGACGTCCGCTTATTTCGTCACGTATGGGGTAAGTACACAGGACAGTTAAATAATAACACAGATTTAGTTTGAATGACAGTCGTGCTCGCACGTCCGCTCCGTTCGACTGACAGCAGTGAGTGTCGCCCCACTACGCGTCCGCGCGCCCACTACCGACCATTTATTGTACCAATACGTCACAAGGGTGTTTTGTTACACCCTGTATAAGTGATTGACTGTACTTCGTGCTAAGAAACTAATTTTGTCAGTGATTTAGCATTCAACCATACACTACATTTCGAAGAAAACATACCTACTTAGGAAGTAATTTTAATACACTACACTTTAAAAACACCAACTTAAATTAAAAGACTCAGGGAAAAAAAAAGATCTCAAACAAAGCACATCATTACAACAAATTACAAACCACAAAACATTACAATAGTGCTGTGTCTACCTGTCATCGAAACATCGATATCGATTCGATCTATATCTTTCGGACTCGACAATAATTGCTATTGTGCGCAGTTGATCCTCTCTCGACGGGCGATTTGGTGGTCGCAGTGTTGGTAATTCTATTAGAATTGACTTTAATTTTGTTTAAGTATAATTATTGCTGTAGTTTTTAACTTATTTGAAGTGGAAAGATTCATTAAAGGAAATTGTTTGATTATGGTAATTCCATATATTTTGGAGGCGGCAAATTTGAAATAAACTGTGTACCAACAAGACACACTGCTAATTTTTGCTAATTAGTGCTGCAAAAACGATTATTTGAGTCGCGATGCAGCATCGATACAAACGCGATAAAACATAGTTGCAAACGTGATCAACCGCGATGCAAAACTTTCGTAATATTTTGATCAGTTATTCGTTGACAGCCTTTGCCACAATGCACACGCGCGTCGATACAAACATGTGGCATCGCTACAATCATGCGTTTAAATCGATCCAAACGCCTGTTAATTGATAGTGGTAGCGATAAAGTCACCTGATAGACAAATGCGCGTTTTTATCACTGCAAAAAGTCACAGTCTGGACAGGGCCTATTTTGACTAGACAGATGACAGTTTGACACTACCATGTAAAAATCTTTATTTTTTATGTGTCATGAGATTCTTGTCGACCAACATGTTTAGGCTCAGCAGTTCTTCGCTTGCACCGTCCCATCCGCGAATGTCTTAAAAATTTTGCATCCACATAATGCAATAAATTATATGATTATCATTACCAAGGAACATAAAATAAGGGGCATGAAAATATTACTTGTTTTAACCCGGGGAGATTTTTTTTTTACGATGTGTTTGCTCTTGACCTCAATCTAGTCCTCAGGACAAAGATGGGGTCGAAGATGTAATGAGCTTACCCAGAAGGGCACTGGCACTCCTGCACACCGACGGAACGCAGCAAGCTGCTTGGCGCCACTCCGGCAGAAGGGTGGTCGCGAGCCAGGCGGCTCCTTGCGGAGCCTACCACACCACTGTGAGGGATCGTTCAGCCGCCACCACAAACATGGTAGCTTGTGATGCCGTTGCTCCGGTGGACCGCTCTAAGAGGTAGATCCCCAACCATCCTCATGACTCGACTGCGAGAGAGAGATGCGAGATGCGACTTAAAAAGGTTGAGAACGACTGATCTAAAACTTTGATGATTTATTCCAGAAACTTAAATACAAATTATTAATTAAGTATTTAAATTGGCAACAAGCCTCGTCCAAAAGGATGTACAGCCATATATCCACGACAAGCTTCGTCACAAGAAGGTATACATATATATCCACAACACGTTTCGTCAGCATAATAAAAATAAATAATAATTACACACATTAATCGGCCCTTTCCTCAATAATCGTACCCGGCACAAAGGATCCCATCAAACTAGCTGCGTTTCCGCGCTGGATGGCCAATGAAATCCTCTGCACCAGATACGACCCAGAGCGGACGTCGTTGCCATTTTCCACCATCCTCTTGCCCAGATCCCTCACAAACGCCTTAGCCTCCACCCTCCACGTCCCAGACGTCTCCACTGCCAACGGCACAAATATGTACTGGGACTCCAAAATCGCGTACCTCACATGCTTTTGCGAAGCCGGCGCCCACTCCGCCGCTGACCCTGCCGCACTGATCTAAATGTTCTCAGCTCTGCTTCGTCAGCTAAGTCAGTGTCGGACACTCTCGGATGACGCAGCATCGGTGCAGAGGGCATTCGCAATCGGTCACTCTCAGTCCGGCTGTAAGGATTACTATACTGATGGATGATACTTATTGTTTAACTGTAGGTTCGAAACATTTACTGAAATTATTGACTTTTATATCCAAATGTCATGCTTTAGTTATATTATTATTATGTTAGTCTTTTCCTTATCTCGGGACATAAGTGTCCCGACTCCCAGGGCCGGATTAAGACATGCAGAGGCCCCTAGGCAATGCAAGTCCAGGGACCTCTATATCCATGAGCGTCGCAATGATTTTTTCCTATGGTCGCAGTAAAATAATCACCAATCAAACAACCTAAATCAATTAGGCCTAAATCTTTGAGTTTGCATGTATTTTTCTCTCGAGCCGCGAGCGCGGGGCTTACTGATGAGATCATTGCAACACCGTCTTAAACCAAGAGCACAGTGGAACAGGTAACGCCTGCTTGACTAATGTATAAACACGGAAAAAATGGCAGACCGTGCCTCGCCAACAATATTATTAGATAAGTACCTATGTTTCCCTAATCCAATAAAATATAAAGTTTTCTTTCTGTGTGGTTCTGGAACCAACCTATTTCGTACTAAGGATAGAAAGGGACATTAGAAACCCGTATGCTGTGTATTATTTAGGGGGTGTTTCAGACCATCAAACTGAACAACTTTAATTACTATGGAGCCAACATCGAAATCGCGATAAAAAGTAATGTATCCCATACATTTGAGTCCAGTCGGAGCTGCAGTTTTGTATGAAACAGCTTTTTTTTTCGCGAACTCTCTTTTATGAGAGCCTTGTTTCAACTTCATGCAAGACAGTTGGTAGTAGCAATGTCCTGAGTTTATGTATGTATTGTACATTTTTTTTTACACCTAAAGGGTATATTACCGTTGGCGCGCTCCATACAAACGTAGTCTGGTTATATTTTCAATACTAAAAAATTAAATTTTTTCAGAAACAATCTAGAAACTAATCTCTATTCTATGTTCGTATGAAGTCAGATTTTCGTTAAAATGTTTATTTTTAAAGTTACAGTGCCTCCAGATTAGTTTCCAGATTGTTTCTGAAAAATTTCATTTACTTTAATTTGATAGTATTGAAAATATTACAAGACTACGTTTGTATGCAGAGCGCATTTGCGCTCTCGGAATAAACTTCTCTTAATGTTTAATCCAGCAGTAACAAATCCGTGCTATGTGAAATATACGAGTATTTCAACAGACAAACTAAAGAATTGCTTGTAATGATGGCCCGATAATTATCTATTCTTATACTTAGATAATCCACTGAGCTGTTGACGGATGTTTGAAGAGTACACTATTTTATTGGTAGTGTTGGTCGGCAAATCAAGGTTATACGGGGTGTAAGGAAAAGAATAATTAACCTTTAAAACACATACTTTACCAATCAAACTTAAGGGGATATAATTCAAAGCGCGCTCCAAACAACCGTACTATGGTGATATTTTCAATACCTAGGTACTAATCAATTAAAGTCAATGAAATTATGCAGAAACAATCCAGAAACAAATCTCTATGCTTGCATGGAGTTTCAATGCTAGGAGTAATTTAAGATTTGTATGGAAAGGCACTGTAACTTTAAAATTATAAATTTTAACGAACATCTGACTCTATACAAGCATAGAAAATTGTTTCTAGATTGATTCTGAAAAATGTCATCGAGTTTAATTGGTTAGTACCTATTGAAAATATCACCATAGTATCTGGGTAGGTACGTTTGTAGATATGGAGCGCGCTCCGAATTATATCTTCTTAATTACAATGGGAGCAAACAAGTCAGATCCAAAAAAATCAGCTGTCTCACACATTTGAGTCAGACCAGGTATTGAGTTTAGTATGGAACAGCAGATTTTTTTTTGCTCTGATTGGTTTACTTCCGTAGTAAAAGTTGTTCAGTTTGATGGGTAGAATTGTTCAGTTTGACGGGATGGTCTGATCATCCCTTTAAAAAAGTGTCAGTATATTAAAACGAAATCCTTTAAAAAACACTGTATTATGCTTCCGCCTATGTCTACGTTATGCCTATGTGCAAAAGAAAACAAATTACATAATACTAAACAGATACAAAAACGAGAAACAATTTACCATCCCTATAAATCTAATCGCATCATTAAAATAACAAAGGCTGCTAAATACAAAAATCACTCGAGTCAAAACGAGACACAACATTTATGCACGGAAATACCATTTAATGTTATGTATTAAAATCTCAATAGAACTTGGCCCCTCCACATAGGTGCGCCCACCGTCTGTAACCGTAGTAACAGACGGCTCGGCTTTTGGCGATCGATCGAGCTTATAGTGCTGTGCAAAGTCAGATATCGATAGTTTTCTGCGATGGGAAAATCTCGAATTACTGGCCCGTATTTTCTTTAAGATGGTTGCAGAGTTGTTAATTTCATACAAAAGTTTGACGCAAAATACGCGTAGAATTTTAGATATGGAAAAATAGTTCAGAAAATCTAGATGCCGCGGCGAAATTGACCTCAACGATAAAGAAGAAACTCAGATAAATAAATAAAATACATATCTTGGACATTGTCACACAAATTATCTAGTCACATTTAAAGTTCCAGAATCTAGCCTGGACTTGTATTAACAGATAATTATGTAAAGTCTACAAATCCATTAGAAGCGTGTTAGACGCCACACAACCCTTACCATGAGAATGGTCTGGGTTCAAATAGTAGAGATGACAGACCTGATGATGATGTTTCTTTTAAACTGCAATAGCTGCAGGAAATTAAAAGAAAGGTTGGAATTATACTTTATTTTAAAATGGAACATAAAATAACTTTTAGCAATAAGACCGACTTATTCATATACAGTTTCCAACTTAATATGCTGATACTTATTTAAGAAGATGATCAGACCATCAAACTCAACAAATTTCTCTATGGGACCAACATTATAATCGCGCAAAAAAAATCAGCTGTCCCATACATTTGGCAAACCGTTGCAGTTTTGTATGGAACAGAAGATTTTTTTTTGCGATTTCGATGTTGGTCCCACAGAGAAAGTTGTTCAGTTTGACGGTCTGATCATCCCCTTAAAAAAGTGTCAGCATTTAAGAAGGACCCTATGTACCTACTTGTAATTCTTTATTTTTATTCAAATGTATGTTCTGTTTTAGGGTTCAATAAAGTTTAATTTAATTGAATTGAATATATATTCAATCATCATCAATGAGTCATATAAATAATAATAATCCGCATTGGGCACCATTTTGATCGACTGCCACACATTAAACCTCATCATGGTAAACAGTCATGGTAATGGTAGTGGTGGAAATATACACTACTATAGGGACTTTATACCTACATGTGTGTGGTAAATGCGTTATTAATCAGCTGTTAGAAAGACTAAAATGTGTTGAAATGTAGTTACAGCTGATAATTTTAGTCGAGATTTCAATGGATTTCAATGAATGATTTTCAGTGTGATGGTTTAAAATAATATTTATCGATATCGGTGTTTACAAACAATGCAAAAGTCGCAACACTAGGCGTGCTATTTTGGTAATTAACGTCGGACCTAACAAATTCTGTTATTGTATTGTATTTCATGGATTCGAATATGCATTAATTATTATTTCATTGAAAGCGTTGCGGCCACAAGAGTGCTCGGTGAAACCACAGTGTAAGAAAGATCTATTATCTACTGCATACAGTAGGTACGGTCAATCTTTGCCGAAAGTCCAAGCTTAGGATCGGGGAAGTCAAAGTAATATTTGCATCAGTTTTTAAATTGTAATAACTAGCACAGCATATGCTATGCTCACAGACTTAAAAGAAGAACCAGACGTAGTCTAGACTAATCATGAGTGAAGCACCCATTTCTTTTGTGTGCGTGCTGTCACGCGGTAATAAAAAATAAAATACTTAAATAAAAATTCTTTATTTCAGACATTACATCCATATGTTGTTAGTATCACAATTAAATGACTATGTTAATACAAACACTTAAGTGTAGACCGATCCAGTGCTTTATAAAGCTACTGTCACAGTATCTACTGGAGACCATGTTCAGGATGCTGTTGGTGCTGGCGCGAACCCTCTGCAGCACGGCGGCACACCGTTTGCGGATAAGGTGACGGGTTGTAGCACCTGCGCCTAGAGCTAGTGCAACTGTGTGAGTGTAGGTCCCTTGTAGAACAAACGAGATTGTATAACCTTGCATGCTTCACTTCTTTTTAGTGCAATATTCGGTCCGTATTTCTTTCAAGTCCGTGGCTATGCTATACCATATTCCCGGAGGGGGTAGTCAGAGATTCTGAAACCTCAGAACATCCACGTTTCACCAGTAGTACCGAGACTCTGTCCTGTGTGACGGGGGGTGAGCCCGTCGCCACTTATAATGGACAGTGGTACAATACATGCCTCGAAATTGACACATACAGGTTTCCTCACGATGTTTTCCTTCACCGAAAAGCCAGCGGTGTTACAAATCGTAGGTACATAAATACGTAATAACTAATAACGTATTGTAACAATTCGTCATTCCATTCTGAAACTTAAAATTGCTAAATGTGAGCATATTGCTAGAACTACATCCTTAAACAGAAATTTTTAGTTGTAGCAATGTTTCTGACGATGACGGTATATACGGACGGTATAAAGGCCTCCGCACATTGCAGCGATATTATCGAGCGATTTTATCGAGCGATATTATCGACAACGATATCGCGACACCTTACACACTGCAGCGATTCCGCGATTCGCGTCACGCATTCGCCACCACTGAATCTAGTCGAAAGAGATTGCGTCAGGTTGCGATAATATCGCGGCAGTGTGTGGGATCGAGCGCGTCCCCATAAAAAATATACTGAGAACAATTATCGCAAAATCGCAGCGATATTATCGCTCGACAATATCGCGGCAGTGTGTAGGATCGCGCGCGTCCCCATACAAAATGTACTGGAAACAATTTTATTATCGCTGAATCGCAGCGATATTATCGCTCGATAAAATCGCTGCAATGTGCGGGAGCCTTTACGGTCGCGTTCATAAAACAAAATACAAATGAAAATATCTTTGAGATGTTTCCGGGTGAAGCTTGCAAAGAACTATCTTAAGAGATATAAACCGGGTAGCTAGTTAGTTATTTAACCAGTAAAAAATTAAAGTTCCCAAGTTTCTTAAAAGATGGCAAACGGCAGTTTATCTCAAAGAAGTACCTTAGAGCCAAGTCTTAAGGTGCGGTTGGAAAATGGTATATATAAAAATCGTATCCATTAATTAATTCATACGACGCCCACCGAAGAAATTTCGTGGTCTATTCCAAATAGGAAAATTTTTGTAAGTTACCGTAATAAAGTGTAAATTTTATTTCACTGCGGAAAACTTCTGCATGTATTCTACTCATCAAACTGAACAACTTTCACAATGGAGCCAACAACGTCGACATCATGCATGCAACGTCGACATCGCTAAAATAAAATCAGCTGTCCCATACAAAACTGCAATACTGCTACCTATTCGACTCAAATGTATGATGGGACAGCCGACAGCTGTTTTTTCGCGATTTCGATGTTGGCTCTATAGTAAAAGTTGTTCAGTTTGATGATTAGAATACAATAGGCTGAAGTTATTCGCAGTGACATGAAATTTACATTACATAGGGCCCTTCTTAATATGCTGACTGTTTTCTAAGGAGATGATCAGGCCATCAAACTGAACAACTTTCTGTATGGGACCAGCATCGAACTCGCCCCAACTAGCAAAATACTCTTACAAACAAAAGCTTATAAGATCTATAGTCTTATATAAGGGTTATATGTGTTCTGATTAAGAGTGAAACCCTTATAATGGCATGTTATAAGTCTATTTAGGCTATAAGAGATTTCATACTTGTAACACATTCTTACAGACGTATATAAGAAAACGTAATAAGACATTTATAAGAGTAGTGGTATTATAAGCGCATTTTATAAGCCTTATTGCCCTTGATTCTTTATTAACACTTATACAAGCATTTTGCAAGAGCACTCGATCTTAGAAGTTACTTTACTAAGTATTTATTAAGAATGAATGACTTACTAGGGCATTTCATAAACCTGTTGTAAAACCAGTACTTATAAGTGTGATTCATCTTACCTAAGACATATTAAAGACTAGTAGCACGTTCAAAGAGTCTTAAAAGTGACTGATCTCTATTGACGATTATTCTAATTATTTCTGCTTGTGTGATTGATGATGATGATGTGATTTCATACTTGTAACACATTCTTACAGACGTATATAAGAAAACGTAATAAGACATTTATAAGAGTAGTGGTATTATAAGCGCATTTTATAAGCCTTATTGCCCTTGATTCTTTATTAACACTTTTACAAGCATTTTGCAAGAGCACTCGATCTTAGAAGATACTTTACTAAGTATTTATTAAGAGTGAATGACTTATTAGGGCATTTCATAAACCTGTTGTGAGACCAGTACTTATAAGTGTGATTCATCTTACCTAAGACATATTAAAGACTAGTAGCACGTTCAAAGAGTCTTAAAAGTGCTTTTTCTGCTTGTGTCAGTTGTTTGGCCAAGATGGCGGAAAATAGATGTCCTATTTAGCTTGCTTAAATAACTGTTTTTTATTAAGGATGGATTTACTCAAATGGAAGCGGTTTAAGAGAAGTGGAGCGTTCCGAAGAAATATACGTATCGGCAATATGGCCGTGTAGCTAAATGATTTGGTTTATTTTGACTTCACAAGTGCGATAAAAGCCTTAAATAAGAGTACTGCTCTTATTTAGTTCTGATAAATCACTTATAAATCATAATTGGTGGTCATGGCCACATTTTGATGTATTTCACAAATAAATAAAATAATTTTTAATATTTAAGACACGTTTTTGAAAAGGCCCTTTGATAATATTATTATTTAAATTTAAAAATAATCGAGAAAATCTACTTCGCAACCGCAGTCGCATATATACCTACTCTAATAAACAATTATGCAAATATAGACACACTACGTTTCATAGGAAAGTGAAATAAAATATTTTTTTGATGCGTCTTAATAATTATAATCCAAAAAACATTTCAGAACACACGCGACTAGACCTCTTCGGCGAATTGTGATTACACTCTTACTAGGGGATCACAAAGAGGACTACAAGCGATATTACACTTAGAGCAGCACTAGTAAGAGGACTGTAAAGGCAATTGCCCTTAAAACATGCCATTGTAAGTCACTTGTAAGTTTGTTTGTAATTATAAAAGCATCCTTAAGAGTTTTGTAAGATTGAAAATACACTTCACAAGACCATTATAAGGCAACACAAAGGGTGAATAGACTTATAAAGTGCGCCCAATTCCACACTTATAGCAGGCTGTAAGTGTTATATAAGACTGAAAAAAATATGCTCTTGGGATATTAATAAGAGTAAATTTTGCCAGTTGGGGCAATAGAAAAATTACTTAATTTCATCCGAAACTGCAAACCTGCTCAATAAAAGAGCAGTTTTTATTTTGTGATTTCGATGTTTTTCTAGAGAAAGTTGTTCGGTTCCATAGTCTAATGGTCTGAAGGGGTTCAGCAAAGCACAAAGACAATAATGCTTCCTGTCATTATACTGCATAGCTTAGGGTAACCAACATAATTATACCTTACCCACGGACCTGAAAAAAAGACGGACGTAATCTCATCTAATCACGAGTGAAGCACCCATTTTTATTTGTGTGCGTGCTGACGAACTGTCACGCGGTACATGATGGTGTTGGATTATAGGACTTGCGCCTAGAGCTAGTGCATCTGTGTGAGTGTAGGTCCCTTGTATAGAGCAAACGAAAATGTAGGACCTTGCACACTTCACATCTTTTTTTTTTATCTTCACATTACGTCCGTCTTTTTTTCAGGTCCGTGACCTTACCTAGGTATACTTACCATAGAGAAATGAACTATCTACTTACGAACATTTATTAAAAATATCATACCCTAAACATTCTAGGTATTTCAAATCGCAACGACGAAACCCCACCTATGTTCTCCTCCAATATTTTTACAAGCACCCTGTTTACTAACTTTAAGAATAACTTCGCACTGTATATTTTATTTGTGTTGACATTTGCTGCACTTTGCCGTCTATCTTTGAGTGCTTCCTAATGGGTTGCCAGCAGGTTTCCAGACGTAAAATTATATTTTGTACAAAGAATTCGTATACCTACTTATATAACAAAATATTGTTCTTTGAGATCTTATTTTTTTATTAGGGTTCCGTAAAGGGTGAAAACGGGACCCTATAAAAGGTGTTACAAAACTACAAATTTATTTGTAGTTTGTTTGTTTGTTTATAAACATTTAAGGGGGTGGTGTAGACCATTAAACTGAACAACTTTCACTATGGGACCAATACCGATATCGCGAAAAAAAAATTTATGTTCTATACTCTACAAATCGACTAGAGCTAAAATATGTATGGGATTTAAAATTATTTTTTTCGCGATTTCGATGTTGGTCCCATAGAGAAAGTTGTTCAGTTTCACGGTCTAAACAACCCCCTTATAAGTTTCAAAAATTTATTGTTACTTATGAAACATCCTGTATAGATGTCCACCTGTCCGTCCGTCCGTCCTAATTTCAGAGGGCTGTAACTTCTGAACCTGGCTACTTGCCAGTTGTCACAGATTATGTATCTTTGTATTGGAGGTTGATGATAAATAATAATACCTAATAACAAGAAGTGAAAAATAATAAAAAAAAAAGTTATAGCCTGTAGAATCCCACTGCAGGGTAAAGGCCTCCTCTCACGAAAAAGGGTGAGAGGGAGTGGGCCATACTCCACCACGCGGGCCCAGTGCGTGTTGGTGGAGGCAAGTTAGTGGTCACGTTGCTGTCAGAGAATTTTCAAGCCGCCAATAGGCCTCTGACCTGGCTTAACGAATAGTTACAACGCCATCTGACGGAACATCCGAGACCAACTGCTTAACGTGCCTTCCGAAGCACGGAAACGCTCGAGATGAAATACCACTAAACGGTCACCCATCCAAAGACTGACCGGACCTGACGTTGCTTAACTTCGGTGATCGTTTCCAATACCGAAGCTCCCTCATCGAAAAATCTATTTAAAAAAAAAACTTTTTTTTTAAACAGCGCGTGCACAATGCGGATTGGTAGACTTAACATACGCATCAGAATTTCTTCTTCAGCGTATGCAGGTTACTACAAAAGTTACTTACTACAAAAGTTAGATAAACTCATTTGCACATGGCATGGCATGTCGTCCGTGCGGATTCGAACCCAAGCCCTCATGATTGAGTGTCCATACGCCTCTCTGCAACGCGCCACCACCGACGCGACGCTCTTTGAAAATAAATGATTTATATTAATTTCGACCTAGAACTCTATGGACACAGGGTCTAGTACAAAATTCTCGATAAAAGTGTCCCAAACTAACCTTATAAAAAATATTGGTATGCATAGTAATGTAAACAAACTGAAAAAATTGCAACTGATATCGTATGAAGCTAGTCACAAGGGTTAATTTTGCTTACACCTACTTAACACCATATGCAGCTTCGACTGGAGGTGAAAACGAACATCAAACATGACAGACGTAATGGCGGACGCGATGACAGATAATCAATAAATAAAATAAAAATTTAATATTATGTTCGTAAACAAAATGATACTTCTAAATGATAAAATAAATAGTTTGCTTACTGAAAATAGGATACACCATCACATTTTTTCACTTTTCTTTGGTAGTTTTTACATGTTTTTACAACACAGTACGCCATCATGAACTCGCGCGTGCTTAGAAGACCAAACAAAGACTGGCAAGAGACTACAGTGCCTTTTTGAATTGTACACTTCTTTTGGTTCGGACACTTTTGAGCGTGGACCCATCTTCCATAGTGTTCTAATTCAATGCCTTTGGGGCAATATTCGTGATTTTACTTTCCTACCGGTTGATAAAGCAACTCATAAATCATAAAACAAAAGAAAAATGTCTTACGTAACTAATTTAATTTCTAGTATACCTAATTATTTATTACTAGATTGTTTGTAAAATGTTGATAATTCAAAATTACCAACGTGCAAAACAAAATATTTGACTTATCAGTAAATAGCGAAGTTTGTAGAGTTTTTACTTTACATATTTCACATTTTACAGCGGTTTTCTTTCAATAATCATAATCTCAAAAATCTACGTTCACTCTGATTTATTCAGTGTACAGTCAACTATCAAAGCTATCGGTCGAACCAGAACACACACAACATGCAGTATATCCTGCTGTTCATAGTAGGATTACCAGCATTGCTTCCAGAAAGTTTCGCGAAAAGTACCCCAGAGAAGGTCAAGTGTCAGCCAGAACAAATACACATTGCATTTGGGGGTAAGTTACGTCCACTGCTGGCTACAGACCTTCCCTTAAGGTTCGCCACAACTATCGGTCCTGCGCTGCCCTCATCCAACGGCTTCCCGTCGTCTGCACCAGGTCTTTGGTTCACCTTAGCCTACAAACGCTGTGCTTTACGGTATACGATCGCCACTCGACAACTCTTCAAGTTATCTTTATATTTAAATTGTCAAATCATTATGATCAGCCTATCAGCTATCCACAACAGAATATAGACCTCTTCCGAGGCGTACAATAAAACTCTGTCCTCAGACTACCTCATTCAGTCGCTCGCTAACTGTCTCAGGTCGTCGGTCTAGCGCCAGAGAGAATCCCAAACTACGCCTGCTAGTTTGTAAGCCCCATTTAAGAACGTGCCCTTCCCTGTCGGTTATTAGTTCTGCAGCAGAAGTGACCAGCCCATTGCCACTTTTGCTTGGTATTCAAAGCTGTGAAGAGCACCAAAACTAGATCCTTCAAGGAGCTCTTATTAAGAATTGTCAGCGAACAGACTTTCTTCTCCATGATGGGTTTTTTGTTATGCTATAGGATGTTGCACAGGGTGGTTAAGTGGTAAAGTATCTTTGGAGGTGTTTTTAAGAGTGGCTAGTCAACTATAATCACTAGACGTTTAAGTCTATTCTGAAACCCTAGGTACCACAGGTTGTCGCAATGTTTAAGCGGACCGCAAAATGGTAGTGAGTTAATTTAACTATTGTTTTATCTAGCTACATTCTGCAGCATAATTGCCGCAAATGTGTCAGGTTTTGTCATATATTACCACCCCAATAGACGCTTGAAACATCAAGTTAGATGGAAAAGGCCTATGATTCTGATGGTGTTCTACATCTCTTACAGATAAAATAAATGATATAACGGTGACATGGTCAACTCGTGACAAAACAGAAGACACTATTGTTCAGTACGGTGAGGGGAAGCTGGACAAGAAGGAGAAGGGAGAACACAAACTATTCGTTGATGGTGGAGGTGACAAGAAGAGTCAGTGGATACACAACGTTAAGCTGAAAGATTTGAAGTTTAATAGCTCTTATGGTATTTATTTACAGGCTTAGGTAGGCTGTTAATTAAATAACACCATTTGGTTAAAAGACGGCGTAAAAGCCAATTTTGAAAACAAGCTTCTACTAAAGAGGAATGATTTGGTTCTTTGTTTGTTTGTATTGAACAGGCTCCGAAACTACTGGACCGATCTAAATAATTCTTTCACCATTAGAATGCTACATTATCCGTGATGAACATAGGCTAAAAATGGCCAAGTATGTGACGGGATGATTCTAAGGCGTTACGAAGTTCGCAGCGGTCCTCTAGTATTTCATAATTTAGTACTTGGGCAACCGAGCACTGTTCGCTGCAACCAAGAAGATTGGGATGCTCTATAGTGGAGCACAGACTGCCTAACAAGACGTGAAATATGGTAATGATCGTTCTTTTCCGTAGTTGTTTTTAGTGACGTTAACTTTGTCCCTTTCTAATGTATGTCTAGGCATGACGTCACTCAATTGTCGTTCATGTAATTGTGACGTCATTGGAATAGAAAGGGACGCACGTAAATTGGAAATATCGACGACGGAGACGAACGTCAAATTTTCTTGTATCAATGCTTGTAAGGAGGAGTGCTATCCTTTATGATTTAGATCCATGGCGGCAACAAATAAGTACTTTATAACAAATGTTGGTCCTTTGATAGTATATTTAAAATGAGGATCTATTTATGTGGCACTACCTAGTAATAATTTCAAGATAACACCATTTTTGATTTTACATACTTTAAACTATTTTCCAGTGTACAAAGTTGGATCTAACTCCGGTTGGTCAAAGCAGTTCTCTTTCAAAACTCCACCGTCAGGTGAAGACTGGCCAGTAAATATTATTATTCTAGGTGACTTGGGCCTCGCTAATGACCTGGTAAGTATTCGGAATAAATTAATCCTCTCACCCCCTCTCTTCCTCCCCATCTTATTCCGCTGCGTAGTCCCAGCAACGCCCTAAGAAGAGGTTCATAAACCTCTGGTTGTAATGAGGCCGTTCCTTAAGAACCTTTTTCAAAGCACTTTCAGCATTACATCGCGACGTATCGCAGCGTTTTGCCTTTCCATACTTAATACACATGAGATCAATTTAAACCAACGACTGGTTTATAGGGTGTTAGGGTAAGTGCGTTCACACACGATGACGCACTGACGGAGCGGCAGATGTCAGTTAATAGAACCACACCCGGTGCGTCAATGCGTCACCATGTGTGCTTCTACGGTTTCATACAACTCTTTGCTTCACAAATGACGGACTGACGTTTGCTGCTCCGTCAGTGTGTCATCGTGTGTGAACGCACTTAACAGTAGCATTAAGGCCTCCGCTCATTGCAGCGATAATATCGCTCGATATTATCGCTGCGATTTTGCGATAATTATTCTCAGTACATTTTGTATGGGGACGCGCGCGATCCTACACACTGCCGCGATATTATCGCAACATGACGCAATCTCTTTCTACTACATTCAGTGAAGGGCGCATGCGTGACGCGAATCGCGGAATCGCTGCAGTGTGTAAGGTGTCGCGATATCGCTGTCGATAATATCGCTGCAATGTGCGGAAGCCTTTACTTGAAGAGGTGATTGTACCTAGAATACTGAAAATTTTTCCCTAAAAAAAAACGTTTCATACAAATGGTCGATCAGCTGATTGCATTTAGTATGGAAAGTTCAGAAATTTTTCGCGATTTTCCTATATTTAGGTTTCGTAAGGAAAGTTGGTCAGAATCATGGGTACAACCATCCCGTAAAGTTATGCAACAGTTTACCCTAATACGCCTACCGTATACGCCACCTCGCTTGACAAGACGATGAAAGCGCTTTCGGGAAAAGGCTTTTTAGTGGTTTAACTGGAACATTATGTCCGGTTTCACCGAATAGACTATTCTACTCGAAAAATAGCTTCATACTAGCACGCGGCAGTCGGTACACCCCTAAATACAGAGCATGCATGCGGCAAGTCGTGAATGTTCACGTCCGAGAATCAGCGGCAGTTTGGTAGAAACATCACTGCGCATTGTAGGAGTGTAATGAATCCTGCGCTGTATAAAAATCTGCTTTTCTGATACCTATCTAAGATATCTATTCCGAGGCTATATCACAGCATAACTATATTAGTTTTTACAGTATGGCAACGCTCCTTATACGCCGCGTCCCGCCGCCGCACGTACTTACTTTGTCATGCGCAGTCGATCCCAAAATCTTCATACAGATCTTGGGAAAATCCACGCCGCCCGCTTTCCCGCAAGCCCCACCGTTGCTCTGCGGAAGTACTTACATCCGTTGCCGTACTGTGAGGACTAATATAGGATTAATATAGTTTATGCTGTGGCTATATGCTGTCTAAGCGTTTAACCCCCCCAGTGGTCAGTAGTAAAAAGCAGAAGTTTATATTTGATTCTCACTGAAGTTCCGCTGCGTGACGATCATATCAATCAAATTGACAAGACTTTCCAGAAAGTAATGAATAATGATGCCTTTCTTTATTTGTTGATTGTTTCCAGTCAAGGGAATCAATCGAAGAAGATGTCCAAACTGGTCGCTATGACTTTGTGATTCACGTTGGTGACTTTGCATACAATCTTGATGATAGCGATGGTGATATAGGAGATCAGTTCATGAATCGTCTGCAGCCCATAGCCGCCAACTACCCGTACATGGTGTGTCCTGGTAATCATGAGACTGCTTAGTAAGTATCTTTTAAATATTATCTGTTTTGACGAGATTTTACGAGATGTTACGAGATTTGACGAGTGATCAAACTTAGAAGGTTAGTCTATCGAATTGCTTTCCCCGTTTATCATCACCATAGCTTATGCAACCATTGCCAGGTCTGGGTATAAGAGTCCTGCTCGCATGCTGGCTGTCCGCAAATAAGAGATAGACGCACTTTTTGTTATCATCAGCTGCAAGGCTGATTCAGTATTTCATAGGGTGTAGAGCATCTCTGTGATGGGGATGCACCAGTTCTGCCTGCACAACTCCAGTTGGTTAAGGAGTTACAGCCGTTTAAACGTGCAATAGGTTCATATCACTAGGTGGGAATCGAACCCACGACCTCCGTGTCATGAGCCCAATGCTCTTAACCATTAGACCACGGAGGCAGTTGTTTTATCCCTGATACGGTACCGACCTTTTTCTTCCAGCAATTACAGCCACTACAAGAATCGCTTCTCGATGCCAGGTTTCTCTTCGAGCATGTTTTATAGTTTCGACGTTGGTCCAATACATTTCATTGCTCTGAACACAGAAGCATATTACAACAACACTTACTATCCAGGAAATATTCCAGCAGAGTAAGTCAATATTCATTTGTTGGTAGGGTTTGGTTGTTAACCAAGAGGTATTTACGAACTGGAGTGATCAATGTAGCTCGCCTGTAACTTAAAGGTCATTTCAGAAGCCCAAGTCATTATCCTTTTTGTCGGAGTTTATTTTGAATATTCCTCAATTTAAACCGGGCATTGGCAACTTTGTAATACGGCACCGGGCCTCTAGAGCTGCCGCAAATAGTATTTTTTTATTTCTTAACAATTATTCATCATTTCCTAAAAATAAGAATGTCACCGCTGATTTTTAATTTGTTGTGTTATTGTAAAAGAAAAGAAAGAAAGAAAATTTTAACGTTTAATCTTTATTCCGGATTGGTTTTTTAATACTTACTTGTACCTAATTATTAAGATGTGATTCATCGTCATCGTCATCATCATCATCATGGTTGTGGCTGTATTATCTTGTGGTTTTAACCTCAGGATAATAGCTACAAGAATAAAACATAATAATCCGTAATGTTTCGTTAAATTGAAATCCAAAATTTACTAAACATTTCCTTATTTATCTACCTAAAGAATTCTGTAGAGCTTATACAACCTTATTCTTCAGCAATGGAGAAATGGCCACCCAATACCATTGGCTCGAGAATGACCTTATAGAAGCTAACAAGCCAGAAAACAGGTGAGAGATGAGTGAACATTTTACGTCTTTATAACATACTCAGATATACAAGCTGCTAGGCTAGGGCAAATAGCCTGCAGAAATCATAATTCCTCATATAATATTATGATGGCGGCTGCATAATTAAAAAATCGGTCAGGAACATAGAATATATTTATTAATTTTTTATTTGATTGAACCACTAAATAAAGATGCGCTCTTGCTCTTCCCCCGGCCTAGTATGGTGCGATAAAGTCGGGGTGTTCTGAGCTACCGAGA
Source organism: Agonopterix heracliana (assembly GCA_963693445.1). Taxonomy (NCBI): domain Eukaryota; kingdom Metazoa; phylum Arthropoda; class Insecta; order Lepidoptera; family Depressariidae; genus Agonopterix; species Agonopterix heracliana. The sequence goes on from OY856334.1 coordinate 5,381,820, forward strand.
TGTGTATTGGAATCATAAAGTTATATGAATAGAGGCAGTGATATGAGTTGTCAAATGAAACCGTTTTTGGATGTTTGCAGGAGACTATTCGCAGGCAAACATTCTAATACTGTCTATAATTCTGAGTCGTACGTGAAATTCTGGATAAATTAATGAAGTAGTATCAGTATATTTCACAAATTAATCTACGATTTCACTTTAGATTCGCAATTATTCACGGAAACTGAATTGTAAAAATTTATAAGAGATTAGAAAACGGTTCTATTGCCTCGCGTCACGTATCTCTTTCTATTATACAGTGGTGCCGCTAGGTACATCTCGCTCTCTCAGCTGTCAGTTCCTCTATTCCTGGTATAATACCTCTATGATTGGAATATACTGAATAATCATTATTGTCGTATTTAAACAGGCAGAAGCGTCCATGGGTCATAGTCTATGGCCACCGACCATTTTACTGCAGTAATACCGATGATGGCTGTGATGTGAGTAATTACTACCATCGTGTTGGAACTCCAGAACTGGGAGGATACGGTATGTATTTCTCTCTATTATTCTTATATATTATTCTTATATATTCCCTATGTCACATAGACAATCATTAGATTGTCTCATAATCGAACACTGTGCGATATCAAATTAAAGATCGAAAAATTTGTCTCGGGCGGGACTTGAACCCGCACTCTTCCAAACCAGGGAAACGTGCTAAGCAATTACACCACCGAGCCCACTGCCCAGAGAACGAAATTTTCAATGTGTTACGTCTTAAGGGGACGTGCGCGCCATCTACTGGAAGTAGTACAACCAACCAACTTGCAAGTCAAGCATTACAAGTTGAATTCATAGAATATAGATGGCACACCCTGTTCCAATAGATGGCGCGCACGTCCCCTTAAGACGTAACAGATAAAAAATTTCGTTCTCTGGGCAGTGGGCTCGGTGGTGTAATTGCTTAGCACGTTTCCCCGGTTTGAAAGAGTGCGTGTTCAAGTCCCGCCCGAGACAAATTTGTCAATCTTTAATTTGATTCGAAATAGCACAACATGGCTTTAACATTTTTATAATCAATAATACTGTGCGATATGTCAGTTAATCGATGGCACGCTATATCTAATGTTATGAAATCGATTTGGTTACAGTATCGAGAGGTTACAGCCTCGACAGGTTACAGCATCAACAGGGTTAGAATATCAACTAATCGATCTATCGATATTTGGTGATATGAGGCGTCTTTGTCGCGTAGTGAAATCCGACAAGAATACGACAGAAATTCAAACACATATGACAAAAAAATTCCGGAACGCGGGATGGCAATTTGTAAATATAATGAATACAGTCGTCACCATTGATTCTAAACCTTAATTCGTTATCATCATAATCATAATCAGCCGATAGATGTCCACTGTTGGACATAGGCCTCCCCCGCAGATCACCACAACAACTGTTTCTGCGCTGCCCTCATCCAACGGGTTCCCGCGGCCTCCACCAAGTCGTCGCCACCTAACGCCTACCTTAATAAAATTAATAGAAGATTAATCTTTATTCAAAGCGCTGGAACCTCTCTTACACAAATACACAGTGGACCTGGAGATCTGGGCCCACGAGCACACATACGAAAGAATGTGGCCAGTCTATCAGAAGAAAGTGTACAATGGGTCCTACGACCAGCCCTATGTCAACCCTGGGTGAGGAATATAACCTTAATTTACATACATTGATTGATTGTTGGTTGGGCTATTGCAAGCAAGGGTCGTTATGTAACACTGCGACCATCGCTGGTTCACCCCAAGCTCCCCCATATTTACGCATACCTCAAAACTTATGGTATTTTCTTTTCATTCTGCAGCGAGCTAGTGATAATGATAATTACAACCGTACATAAATGTAGTAGAACTTAGTGGTACAGGCCAGGAATCGAAGCACCGCCTCATGATTGAGTTGATAGCTCTCTCCTATCATTGTTTTAAATACATTATCTTCTTCTTCCTGCCCTTTTCCCATTACTTGGGGTCGACGCAATATGTAGTCTTCCTTCTTTCATCTCTTTTAGCCGTCTCATTTCAGCGTTCACTCCTTTTCTACACTACACATGTCATCTTTCACACAATTCATCAATCTTTTCTTTGGTCGTCCGCTCTTCATGCATCATACACATTCATATTTAACACACGTCTTGTAATATAACACTCATCTCTCCGCATCACGTACCCATACCACGATGATATATTACTGCGCAGTTTTTCAGTTACTGGCGCTACTTTCAAGCTTCCTCTAATATACTTATCCTAATCCTGTCCATTCTAGTAACACCACACATCCATCTCAACATTCGCATCTCAGCTGCATTCATTCGTTTTTCATCGGTCTCTTTATTCACTGATAATTATTATATACGATTTTGACAAACTTCAATCACCTAATCCACATTCCTATGCACATCAAGTTGAGGGTGAGGATGTGGGGGATGGGTTTTTCATTTTTTCAGAGTGCTGCGCGCTTGTCCTTCTTGGAGAAAATAATTTAATTGTCCTCCTTTAAGACGTTTGATGATTTTGGGACCTATCGGTAGAAGTGTCGGCACAGATAGTAAAGGTAGCTTTTTTGGATGAAAGCACAGCTCCAGATTAGTAGGATACGGGTTCAAGTCCCGTCAGATACGAAAATTCAAGCTTGGAGCCTAGTTCTCCGCAGTAGACGTATCTCGGCTCTACCTTCGAAATATGTTTTTTTAAGTTTTTTTTTTCAGTGCACCTGTACAATTTACTTCTGGGTCAGCAGGCAGTAAGGAAGGAACCGACAATTTTGGTGAATAGGTTTACAATTACTTTGTATTTTAATTAAATTATGTATGATAATAAGAAGATTATCATAAAAACACAAAATCCTTCATTTCTAAAGCTTGATTTCTGTCCTTAGGGGCACCATTCCCATGGACGGCTTTCCAATCAAGTGATTATGGGTATACAAGGTTCAAAGCACATAACAAAACACATTTGTATGTGGAACAGGTTGGTATTAGTAGATTACCTACACACCGAGGGCAGGAAAGGAAAAAAGGTCTCAGATCTCATGTAATTGTTGACGATAATTGTCGCTTTTCGTCCGGAGGGGAGAAAAATGTATTTATTACTAATGAGTCACTATCATCAGCTCATATTTATTGCATTGTGCCTACTCTCACATTAATAGTGTAAGTCTATTGCACTCGACAAAGAATGACGGACTTACAGGCCCTCTCACGTTGAAGTAAAGTGACCAAGGTTGACGTAGCCAGACTGAGAGGCTTCACACAGGGACCAGAATTTTTCTTCAGCGGATGCAGTTTCGTAACGTTCAGGGTGAAAATTGGCTTGCTGAAGTGGCAATGAGCAGCCACAGCCGATGGGGAGGTTGTCAGTTCTTCGGCATATTATGACCAAGGCAGATTAGCATACTTCATCTTCTTCTTCGACTATATTTATCTTTATCTTATCTTCACTCAGGGACCAGCATTTTTGGTTAGCGGAAGCTGAAGTGGCATTGAGCTGGTCATATCTTTCAAAGAACTTACAAATGATGGAGTGTCCATGGAGAGATTGCATTTAGGTAGTGAAAGTGTATGGTCGTTAGTCCAACAATGCGTGCCCAATGCTAATTGATGGAGTAGGTACCTCCATAAGCAGCGTAATTTATGCTGTAGGCTTCTGTTGTGATTGTGATGTAGAATTAATTTCAGGTCGCCACACATAAGAGAAGTAATTTGCGGAGAGCAGAGGGACCTTCAAAGATAGACGAGTTTTGGCTTGTCAAACAGCACCGGAATGCATACAAAAATTATTAATACCTAGTAGGTACCTAATACTGTTAGATGTCTATGGTAATACCACTTTGAAGATGATTTTTTGTTTTATTTGACCAACTTCCGAATGTTCTTCTTTTGTATGTTAGGGTCATGTTAGGTTGACTTGCACCATGCTTTTTTCACGCTGCAGATTTATAATGACATTGTCAGTAATACCATGGTGTCCTATCCCATACAAATGAAATTTTTGTTAAAAAAATGGCAATATACGGCGTTATGGTATCGATTTGTAATTAATGTTTACGTAAAAGTGTAAATTGTTACTAAAAATACATGATCTGACAACAACAAAATCTCATGAGCCTCGGAAAATCAAGCAATTTACTTTGCCCGAAGACTGCCCGCGTTACGGCAGTCGCGTTCCATTGTTTGATGTTGGGCATCTGTACTATATAGTATTATATTATAATCTGTGGTAATACATAAAACTCCATTGTACCCCCTTCCGCTTATAAAGATTTAGATAGGATAGATGGTTAGGATAGTTATTTCTGAAGCCCACCACAAGCTAACACAGCCAATAAGTAGGACATTTTAAGTGCATGATAATAATATGCACTCTTTGGTTTGAATTACCACCTCTTTAATTTATGGAACCGGGACCGGGAATCAATTTTGTGATCAGAAGTAGGACTGCGTGGCGTTAGTTAATTAAACCGATATACGGTTTAGTGCCGATGTTTTAGTGATGTTATATACAACTAATACCCTTACTTCCTTAAAAAATAAAGACATCATTCCCACGGACTTCGATTTCAAAGTGAAATGCCTCGTATTGAATAAGCCAAGGAAATGTTGAATATTTTAATTATTTATACATTCACTCCTGAGTCGCGTACCTCCGCAACTTGTCCGAGCTAAATCATCCTGTCAGAGTTAAACTGGAGGCATTTTTACATTGCTCCGTATTGTATTTACTTACGTAACGATATATCCGATTTCGACTGCAGCGACTGCATGGTATTTAGGTACATGCATTCAAGGAGAACCCTCAAGGATCAGGAACAGCGTATGCAAGTTTCCTCACGACGATACCAGAGCAGTCGGTATTATATTTTATAAGTACTTTAAAATAAATCAATCAATCAATCAATTATACTTTATTGCACACCAAAACAGAACATACAATTATGAATAAATATAAAGAATTACAAGTAGGTACAAATAAGGCGGTCTTATCGCTAAAAAGCGATTTCTTCCAGACAACCTTAGGGTAGAGGAATACATCATTGGTACAATAAGATTAATTTTATATCGTATTCAGAACATTTACATTCCATTAAAAAGTGTGGTTGTTAGTGAGCTCGACGCCACAAGAACGACTGCTAATTTACAAAAGCTTAAACATATCCTGCGTACCTATAATTACTACGAAGGATATTTTCGATTGCTAAACACAGAAGGACTCCATCCTTGAATCTGATGGAGGATACGATCAGAAAAGCGGTCGGATGCAATGACCCGCAACTCATCTGCAAGTTTAAGGTGATGAGGTTTTAGTTGATGTTTTCAACGTAGATAGTAAATAGAGAAGCGATAGAAAACTTGTGCTTAAGGTGCCTACAAGGAAACATAAATCTAATGGTACGAATCCTGCATCTGAATTAAGGAAGCGATAGTGTGATTTAACTTGGCTGAGCGCACCCCGAAGCGTCGCCTTGAATGTAGAATATTGTAAATAGAGACTTGTTACACTTCTTGAATAGAAAGCCTTGTCATGCAGCTGCTGGTATAGTCAGTGTAAGGTATGGACTGTAGTTTGATGATATAGGTGCTGCTGTGGTCCGTGATACACTCTTGATTGTTGAAATAAAGGCGCAGAGAATTCTATACAGACGTTTATTGTATCGGATCGCCGGAAGAAGAAGGAACAAAAAGTGTTGCAAGATCTGAACTTAAAATTAACACAATATTTCTATGTTGCCATATTATTACTCGCAACAGTCAGTGCATTCACACACGATAACGCATTGACGGAGCAGCAGACGTCAGTCCGTCATTTGTGAAGGAAGAAATTGTATGAAACCGCACGTAGAAGCACACACTGTGTCGCATTGACGCACCGGGTGTGGTACTATGGACTGACATCTGCCGCTCCGGCAGTGCGTCATCGTGTGTGAACGCACCCGCACCAAGGTAACTCAACCATAATTAAAAGTGATACAAATGAAAACCATCGATATGATATGTACAGATTTCACCTCCCATTTTTGATCAGCAGGCACTGTTGTGCCCTTCGGACTCATTTAAAATTACCAGAAGCAATTTGGGCACAATATTGCTACAATAATATGCAGCTGATCGTTCATTTTTTGCAACCACAACCGACCGTTGAACTACTGTACCTACTTAACGGACTGACGATATGCAGGCAAACCGACGTCAACCCCATCTCAGAGATTCTGTACACCCTGAATCAGCCTTGCAACTAATGGTTACAAAAAGTACGTTTATCTCTAGGAATACAAAGAGTGTATTGGGTTAAGTAGTCAGAGATGTACTAAAAATTCAGAACATCCACGTTTCACTAGTAGTACCGAAATTTTGTCTTGTGTGATGGGTAGTGAGCCCATCGCCAATAATAATCTACGGTGGTTATAACACATACCTCGTGATATCTTTTTACGATGTTTTTCTTCACAGGAAAACCAGTGGTGTTACAAAAATTCCAAAAATCTCATTGGTACGAGTCAGCCTGGGTGGGGATTGAACAATCGCCTCCTGCACGGCAGGCATGGTAACTCGCCACTAGACCACCACGGCTTCTTTCAGACTTTATGTTTGTATTTCATCATGCCTACTGCGTATTCATAATAAAACCAAAGTCCTTCTTAAGGGTATATTATTCGGAGCGCGCTCCATACAAACGTACTATGGTGATATTTTCAATACTAACCAATTAAAGTCAATGAAATTTTGCAGAAACAATCTAAAAACAAATTTCTATGCTCGTATGGAGTCAGATTTTCGTTAAAATGTATAGTTTTCAAGTTACAGTGCCTCAAAGATTTCCATACAAATCTTAAATTAATCCTAGCATTGAAACTGTATGTTTTAACGAAAATCTGACTGTATAGAAGCATAGAGATTTGTTTCTAGATTGTTTCTGCAAAATTTCATTGAATTTAATTGGTTAGTTTTGAAAATATCACCATAGTACGTTTGTATGCAGCGCGCATTTTCGCTCTCGGAATAATATTCTCTTAATATGCTGACACTTTTATATGGGGATGATCAGACCTTCAAACTGAACAACGTTCTCTATGGGACCAACATCGAATACGCGAAAAAATCTGCTGTCCCATACATTTGGCTCAAGTAGGTAGGTTAGCAGATCTATTTACGACACCAAAAAAAAATCTTTGGTTAGAAGTTTTTTATGGAACACCTGATATTTTTATCGCGATTTTGATGTTGGTGCCATAGAGAAAGTTGCTCAGTTTGACGGTCTGATCGTCCTCTTAAAACAAGTGTCAGCATAAGGACACTGTATTTTCACTATATACATCTTTGACATTCCAAAGGTGCTAACAGCCATACAAAAACCAAAAACAAAAATGGCACCAACAAAATCTACATTTCCATAAAAGGGATCATCCTAAAAACGGCAAAACGACATCGTTAGCAAGAAAACCGAAGTTTTTATTCAACGGGTAAAAAGACGAAATGTACGGTTTACATACAAAGTGTACGGATGTATGGATGTATGGAGATTCAGTGATGGACGCGTGCGGACAAGCGACCGAAGGACTGATTTGAATAGTTGAATGCTGATCGAGGGGGTTTGCGTTCGCGCATTCAATGCTGAGTTTTTGGGGTGACCATGGTTTTAGTTGTATGGATGGACAGATTATACATGGTTTTATTTACAATTAGTGTTTACCCGCGACTTCGTCTGCACAAATTATATACCAGATTTTAAGTCAGATCATAAGCTATCAAACAAAAATAGTTTCATCAAAATCGGTTCAGTAGTTTTTGCGTGATGCGCGAACAAACAAACAAACAAACAGACGTACAAAATTTCTAAAAAAGGTTGATTTCTAAATGTCGATACCTAAAAACCATATTATCGTAATATTTTTTTTGTAAATATCTTTAATGTACAGACACACTTCAGTTACAGTTTTATAATAGTTTAGATAACATACATTAGGTACTTAATATACAACTTATGACTTATGATAATTAAATATTTTTATTAAAAACATAATCCAAGTAGAAATGAGCCATTATATCGAGCACGTCTTTTGTTCGACTTACGCTAAACAGAAGACGTGTTCGAAGGCGCCGTCTTTCGGGAGAATGCCCAGGACGGTGGCTACATTACCTCGTTGGATGGTAATCGATATTTGTTGCCCTAGGTAAGCGCCAGCCCTTCGGTCACCGGACACCTCGACCTGGTAGGTCCTTGTTATTATTCTTAACAACCTTAAAAAATAGGAGGTATACATTTTTTTAAGTTTAACTTATTATAGAGCGTTAGGAGAAACAGATCAGAGTGTACTTTGAGCACGTGCATGACAGAAGTTGCATGCACAGATGATGTAACGTCTGGGCAAACTAGTTTTTCATGAGAGTTTATTACTGTCACATTGAACAAGAATAACTTCGTATGTACATAAACACACTTTTTTTTCTTTGCCCTGGAAAGAAGCATTCGCTCTCTCTTCCATAAGTAACTCTTCTGCGGAGGGGTCCACACAGTTCTTTATGCCAATCTCTTTATTACTAGAAAACATGACTTGTGTCTAGAAGTGACTCCGACACACAAAATACGAATAATATTGAATGGATACGTCTATTTTTGACAGTTTAAATTATCAAACGACTAAAACTTGCATGTGTAGTGTTTGTACTGTTACAAACACTACACATGCAAGTTTAAGTCGTTTGATAATTTAAACTGTCAAAAATATATATAGACTGGTACTGTTAGTGTAAGTTGTTGAATAAATGAATTGAATTGAATTGAGTTTTTACCAATTTTTGTTTTCATTATTTAATTGGCAATTTATTATAATTGTTACCACCAAAACAAGAATGAACGGAAAGGAATGTCCTTCTAAAACCCAAAATCATGGTCACCACAGAAGCATGCATTGCATTTTCTATTCCCGTATGTCCTTAGACTTAACTATCCGAGAATCATGTCGTATTAGTACACATTTTGCTAGCATATTGCTTTAGTATCGCGGGTTCGAATCTCGGTTGTGGTAAGCCCTAAGATGGAAACTTGTAATGAACTTGACTTGTATGATATGAGGGACATATTATTGCATGATGGGATTTAGATATGCAAAGTTGGCTGTATTGATCTCTTGCTGTCGTGCTTTAGCGAAGTGAAATGGACTCTATAGAGCGGGATTTAGATCCAAATTATCTTGTGGTTCGTTTATGAAAATGCTAAAAATATGTTTTTCTAAAGGTGTAGTTGCGTTCTTCTGCAAACGATTTAATATGATAAATAACACTTTAAAAGTATACAAATTATCCACAAGACTACAACATTCATGCTTCGAATGATTTCCATTAAAAGTGACATTATAGCATAAGCTGAGTTCACATGCACGCCGTGCAGCCCGGCAAGCTTTGGAAATTTGCTGTACATCGACTCGTTTGTAAAGTGATTGTTACTATTTAACTTTATAGAAGCCTCAATGTATATACCTCAATGTACATAGACCACCCCAATTATTCCCGTGGGTCTCATAGGAGGCGACTAAACGATTAAAAGTTTCTTATGCAGTGTTTATGTGGGCGAAAAGCTAGCCACCTCTCACCACTTGACACGTATCCTGAAACTTAAATAGCTAAATGTGAGCATTGCTATAACTACATTTTTAAACAGAAAGTTGCTAGTTGTAGTAATGTTTCTGACCACTCCAAAAGGGATTACGGTCGTGAGTTTATGTATGTATGTAGTTATTGAAATCGAGTCAGTAATGTTTACATGGCGTGTGCACTACTGTGCACAAACAAACAGCTAAACAGCAATCGCAAACAGATAAAAATTACAAAAATAATCCAAGAATATCACCGGCTTATTCATTATCGCGAAAACCATATTCATAGCATTTACAATCCCACATTCCGTTAAAATAAATAATAAAAATAAAGATTACGGGGAATTTTGAGAGAATTTCATTTAAGGCGTATCAGCCGTGGACCACTCTCCTCTCACTCACACTCCATACTAATCGATGAGAAAGAGCGCGTGGCTCCGGTCAGAATTTTGCTGTTTTCTTTGAAAAATTCGATTATTTTTTATTAATTTCGAAAAAGTAAAAAAACCACATCATTCTAAATTGTATTGTGAACAATATAGTAAATTTTCATTTTGTTTCGATTAAAAATGTAAGAGTAAAATGGTTACAACTGGAAAAAAAGGGGTGACTTTAGAGTCCCTTTTCTTCGGTTTTATTCATTAAAATCGATTTCTAGAAAAACCACATCACTTCTCATATCCTGTAGATGGTTCAGTTTAAATTTCAGCTCAAAAAGTGCCATAGTTAATGAATAAAATGGTTACAAAATTACCCAAAACCGGCAGGTAGCCCCTTAATAATTACTGACCCGTTTCTGATGCTGTTTCTAGTAAAGACCATGTTTTAGGGGGTTGCTTCAAATTATCAAACTGAACACCTTTAACTACCCTACAAAGACATTTTGATATTTGGGTAAAGTTGCCTGACGTTTTCATGGAAAAAACAATTGTCTTTTTCGCGATTTTGATGTTGGCTTGATGTTGGTTGAAGCACCTCCTTTAAGCCTACCTAGGTAACGCATACAATTGAGAAAGGACATTTTGAGAAAAGGACTTTTTGAGAAATTGACTTTTTGAGAAATTGACATTTTGAGAAATGGGAATTTTGAGCTGAGACGAAATTAAAAGAGACAAATTGAAAAAGGTTTTCTAATTTTATCATGAATAATAACCACAGATATAATAACTAACTGCAAACTTTTTTAAATTTTAGTTTTAGATTCTTAGTAACTGCTTCGTTGCTTATATTAAAAGTCTTATAAAATTCAGCTCATGAATAAACCTTTCTTCATTAAAATCTTCTTTAACATTCTATCCAGCAAAAAGTCAATAACCTCTTACAAAATAAAATTAAAGCCTTCAAACATAGTACTAAATAATGCAACGTTTTTACACCGAGTCTGGCGTCAAGCAAAGTGGGCAAGAGCAAACTCAGTAAAAGATCAGTTTCCACACAGAAAGCTATTAGTCGCTCTAACGAGGTACCCACACACCGACCTGACTGTCTGCACTTACTGTAAGACTCTTTACAGACGAGTTTAAAACGCTGCGTTTATATAAACGCTTCAATATTCCTGCAAATAGTTACTTTCTGCACAGAAAACGATTAACTGCATTACGGAGAGAGAAAAAAAAGACAGCTCAATAATTATAAAAGTAATGCAGATAAAAATATTTAGAGAATATGCTCGCTTACTGCATGCTAAGTGATTTGATTAAATTTCAAAACAAGTTAAACATGTTCGTGTTAATTCTGTATTTAAGTAATGGAAGATATTAAACTTATTTTTCTTTGTATTCTACATTCATTATCAAATTAATTAAAATCTATTGATTGAGACAGTGAAAAAATTAATGGAGCTAAATAAAAAAATGGGTTTTATTTAATCTGAAGTGGACAGGGTTAAGATCCCGAAAGTCCGGGCGTCTTACTTCACGTTACGTCTTACGTTTTTATAACAGGTGTCATAAAAAAAGTATCGTTCAACCAACATGAGGGGGGCCTATGTCCAGCAGTGGACATCCATCGGCTGAGATGATGAACCAACATAATGACATAACTCCGGGGTTAATTTCTTCTGATTCACTAGTTTTCGAGTGCGAATTTATTTAGGTAAACACAACAAAACGCCACGTAAAATCCGGCGTCTGCGCTGCAAGTGTGAAACACCTTTACGAACTAATATAGCCGGCGTCCGTCCACACCTATTTAGCACTTCGTTTGGTGCCACGTTTCAATCCACTCCAGCGCAACGAAGGCGATGAAAACTGTCTTGTTCATTATTAGTAGAGTTTTATCTAACAATAGATTTAACATCGAATAAATAATAATTATATATTTTGAATCCATGAGAATCGACCTGCTACGCCACCTTGTTAAATAAAATAAGATACAGGGTGCAAAAAACCTGTTGGGCTTCCTGAAGGAGCTAAGATGGTAGTGCTATTTTTGAATGTCACACATGCTGACACATGCATGCATGCATGCTGACAACTACATTCCACGAGGGAGTGGGTTGTCAGAGATATTCTGAAAAATCAAAACATCCACGTTTCACTAGTAGTAGCGAAACTCTGATGAACTCTGATATCACACACACATGTCCTAATTAATATTCGAAAGTAACATCAACAGTTAGGCCTGTCCACCAAAGATTCCTGAGAAGAGGTTCCTAATTATTGTTGGCTGGGCTATTGCAAGCAAGGTTCGTTATGTAACAATGCGACCATCGCTGATCTTTTGTGTTCGCCCCAAGCTCACACTATTTACACATACATCCGAAATAATTTTGTATTATTCTCGGGAAACCTGCATAGGTTTCCTTACGATGTTTTCCTTCACCGTCGAGCTAGTGATAATGTTAAATACAACCGTTCATAAATTCCGTAGAACTTAGAGGTACAGGCCAGGAATCGAACCGCCGCCTCTTGATTGAGTCGCTAGCTCTCTTCCGTATGGTATGGACTATCATCGCTCCTTCCAGGTTCCTAAGCGATCGAAGCAAAAAAAAAAAATGTTGTTCAATGACTCAAATGTATGCAACAGTTTTTGCTCTGATCGGTGTGCTCCCACAGTAAAAGTTGTTCAGTTAGATGGGTAGACTCTAATTAAAAAGGATGCTAATGATATCAATTTCACCCTGTATACAATCAACTGCAGGGCACAGGTCTACCCTCAGGGAGGGTGTATGTACGTTAGTCCACCACGCGTGCACAATGCGGATTGGTAGACTTCACATACGCATCAGAATTTCTTCTTCAGCGTATGCAAGTCTCCTCACGATGTTTTCCTTCATTTCGTACATAAAGTTAGAAAAACTCATTGGTAAATGGGCCGTGGAGGCAGTATCGGTTGCCCACTTCTGGCAAGGTACTATTTAGCGACTTTGTTCAAAATTTGAAGTCGACACGATAAGAAGAATGGGCCGTCTGTGCAGATTCAAACCTGGAACTCAATGATTGAGTGTCTATACCTCTTCGCATCGTCTCAAGCGGATAGTTATGATTTTAAGGTTGTCTGAAAGAAATCGCTTTTAGCGATAGGACCTATATACAAAATTAACGGCCTTAAAAAGGCCTATTTTTGTACCTTCTGTATTTCCTGTTTGTTTACCCTCTGTTACGTTATGTTTTTTTTGTGTAAAATAAAGTATATAATTGATTGATGATTTTATAAAAGCAAGAGTAGGGTAAAGGTTCCCTAAGTATCACAACTTCTTTACTGTCACTTTAAAATTTCTCAAACTTCTTATTTACCGAACTATTCCAGTTTACCTTTTTAAAGGGCGACTTAAGTACACATCGCGCTTGCGTCAAAGTATGTTTGGTGTGAAAAAGTACCATGCGCTAATAGCTAGACAAACTGACTGACAAATGTATGAAGAATGTTGCTATTGACCCTTATGTCTCAGGGTTTAAAGCTTAGTTTTGTTGGAAAGTTTTTGGAATTTGAACTAGAACTAAATGAGGTGTGCGTGTCTTTAGTAATAAATGTAAATTTTGAAAAAAAAAATTGTTGGTAAATAAAATAAAATTAGTAGAAGTGGACCAGGGTTCTTATTGTCTAATGTGGTGGTGGTGGTGGATACGATGAATTAATGATTACAGAAACCAAATATTACTTAAAAATTGTTTATACTGCATTCATGAATTAGAGAGACAAAATGTAATCTACGGGCACGGACCTGAAAAAAAGACGGACGTAATCTCATCTAATCACGAGTGAAGCACCCATTTCTTTTGTGTGCGTGCTGTCACGCGGTACATAATGGTGACGGATGTAGGACCTGCGCCTAGAGCTAGTGCATCTGTGTGAGTGTTGGTCCCTTGTAGAACAAACGAAATGTTGGACCTTGCTTGCATGCTTCACATCTTTTTAGTGCCACATTACGTCCGTCTTTTTTTCAGGTCCGTGTCTACGGGAATACCAGTGTAGAAAATACCAATATCTCGAGACGGAAGAAAACTTATCTCTGTAATGAACAAGAGTAAATTGGTACTTGTATCTTTTCTACTCGCAAAGGATTGCGACAAATGACATGTTAATTTTGTATAGAAAATAATAAAAAAATACGCACCATCCATATTATACAGGGTCCAACTTAATATGCTGACACTTTTTTAAGGGGATGATCAGGCCATCAAACTGAACAACTTTCTCTATGGGGTTGGTCCCATAGAGAAAGTTGTAATTTTTTAAGGGGATGATTAGACCATCCAAATGAACAACTTTCTCTATGGCACCAACATCGAAATCGCGAAAAAAAATCTACTGTCCCATACATTTGGCTCGAGTAGGTTTGCAGTTTTGTATGGAACAGGTGATTTTTTTTTCTCGATTTTGATGTTGGTCCCATAGAGAAAGTTGTTCAGTTAGATGGTCTTATCATCCCCTTAAAAAGTGTCAGCATTTAAGAAGGACCATATATTTGAGAACAAAAGAAAGCGTGATTGTAAATAGTTTATTTCGTAGTCTGACAACAATCGTATTTGACCTTTGGTTCCTTTTAACATAGTTCTTAAAGAAAACGATTCTTTATTGCACACAGTAATCGAGTCTTGATTATTTAATATCGCCTTCGGTCTGTACGCTACGCGCGGACGCCACGCATAGCTCTAAAAAGTCCACGAATGGGCTACAACTACAAAACGTTTTTTTTTCTAATTTTTACGAGTGTTCTTCTTATTTATAAAAAAAATTTTAACATCAACGTAATCATCTAGTAAGTGCCGTGCCTACATAAACTTCTGATTAAAAAATATACAAAAGTTTTTTTTTTATTTGTAATTAGTGGACTTCTTGCTTGTGCGTTAGCACCACATTTCCGCCAATGTCAAGTGATTTGAGGTAGTATCTATCCAATCTCCAGGATTGTTTTTGAGTAAGAACAACTGAGAAGGATTGTGGAGCGTCATGGCAGGCTAAAACGCGAACCGCGCGAACACCACGCAAGAGACAAGTGTTCGGGGCAAACCCTGCAACATGACTCCTACCAAAGTTTTCTGACCAAAGAAACAAAGAAACGTCACTGTCAAAGTGACGTTTCGTTTCTTTGTTTACATTTTGACTGTCTAGTCTAATTCATGAATGGAGTATAGAACAGTCATAATACGTTACCGATTTTGTAAACAATAATATTCGGATAATGCCCTAAATAAAAAAAAAAATAAAAAAAAACAAAAATCAGGAACACCGACACTGATTTTTTTTTAAGCTGCACGGTTTGATTTGAAAACTTCGACATAATGACATAAAATTATTTTTATATCACTCTTATTAAATACCTACGTGTCAAATTTCCTTATCAAAATTCTTAAAATCTCTTAGAAGCACCCTCTTTGATCATGCGTGAAACGTAACACCATTTTACTCATTAAATTTACGTTCCGTTACACGTTTCTATTATCTTAAATGTAATATTAATTTTAGACGAAATTTGAAATTGTAATTCAATTAATGTACATTTTGTAATTGACTTTATAGAAGTTGGATCTTGAATTCATATTTGGTAATGAATAGAAAATAATTGTCAATTTTATGACTAGGGATTTTTGTATCTCTATTCTCGGTAATCGGTCTAATCGGTATTAAATCGACATTATTGTTTCTTAGCCGAAACCTCATCAAACTGAACAAGCAGTTCCAATAAAAAAGTCAATAGCATCTCGCGATTTAAATGGCCACGCGGCATTGCTCCTCAGACTATGGCCCATCTCACATCTTGCCCTTCCTGCCCGCAAACTTGCACGCGAATGGAGCTTATGGACGCGGCCGGTGATGCCGTCCGTGTGGCAGAATATACTGGGCTGGAAAAATTTGAAATGACATGCCATCTACTCGATAGAAGAGGAAGAAGAATAGCATCTCGACAAAAATGTATAAACAAGCTGATTTTTTTTCGAGATTTCCACGTCGATTCTATCGTAAAAGTTGTTCATTTTGATGATCTGGAACACCACAGGGTGGGGGCAAGGGGCTTCAAAATAACCCCTTTCTATTCTATTTTTGTTTAATGGCGTTTCCTTCTTAGATTTCGCCGGTGTCAAGTGTTGAAGATAATATAGTTATTCCTTAGGTAGGATTTTACGGTAATAGGATATGGCGATCTCAAAGTCCGGTTTTTAAACAAAAACACACACTCGAAACCGCCATAAAATGGCGGAGCCGCGTGGCCACTTAAATCGCTAGCCGAACGAAAGACATCAACTCGAGAGCCCCCTAGCCACGCGACTCCCCCTATCTATTCCACGGTGTACAGTTAATTAATTTTAGACAGATGATAATCACAGAAACAAAAAATTACCTGGTACAGTCATAAATTCATTATACGTTACCGATCTCGTCAAACGGTATAATCGGAAACTTACACAATAGCCCACAGAATAAAAAGAAAAACCAACTATTAATATTTCAATATTAGGTAGGAATGTATACCTATCTAAATTCTTATAGTTACTACAAAGATACTCGAGAATACCTCAAGAGAAGAAAATATAAAAATTTTAATCTAGAATTTCCCGAAATTCAAAGCTTGAATCCCTCAAGTGTAATACTCGAATACGATCAGAGATATTTAGGTTTGAGGCACACCGAGAGAGAAAAGGAATGTATTTATTATTAACTAGAGTTAACCCACGACTTCGTCCGCATAAATTATATAGGTACCAGATTTTAAGTCAGATCATAAGCTATCCAACAAAAAAAATTTCATCAAATTCGGTTCATTAGTTTTTGCGTGATGCGCGAACAAACAAACAAACAAACTTGTCAATAGATGACGCCACACTTCATTTAAATCGCGCTATCGAGTGTTATTTGAGTTTATATGAAGTGAACCGCTACTTTTTTATTCTTCAGGATTTTATCGATTTTATAATAGTTAAGATATGAACGATAAAACACCTCTCTACCTTAGCGACTCAGTGGATGTCACAGAGAAACTACACGCTCTCCTAGGGTAGATGCACAGAGTACGTAGATGCCATGTTCCCTCATTGTCGCTCCTTGCGACCCGTCACCGTCTACCATTTTTGACAAACCACAGACATTTGTTACGGCTCCGAGACTCCCTGCAATAACCCAGATTATCCGGTTCACCCAGTTCACCCCTATAACCCGAGTTATTCCTGCAATAGCGTGTCATAAAATGCATGCAGTAGCTGGAGCATCGGTTGCACGTTGCGGAGAACTATGGAAACTCAATGAGGTCCAGGTTCGAATCCGCATGGATGATATTCCATGTTCCGATGAGTTTTTTCTAACTTAAGTACCTACGTAATACCGAATGAACCGACTGCTCTCAAACGGTGAAGGAAAACATCGTGAGGAAACCGGCACACGATTATAATGCGTATGTGAAGTCTAGCAATCCGCATTGTGCACGCGTTATGTACTAACGCACGTACACCCTCCCTGAGGGTAGGCCTGTGCCCTGCAGTGGGACGTATATAGGCTGATGATGATGATGACTGCAATTTTGGTGTATTTACATAATGCGTGCTGGTAATAAGTCCGTGGTGGTCCAGTGGCGAGTAACCTTGCCTGCCGTGCCGGGCGATGGTTCGATCCCAGTCCAAGCCGAGTCGTACCAATGAGTTTTTCGGAATTTATGTACGATTTGTTACACCACTGGCTTTTCGGTGAAGGAAAACATCGTGAGGAAACCTGCATGCTTCAATTTCGAGGCGTGTATTGTACCCACTGTCCATTATAAGTGGCGACGGGCTCACCCCTCGTCACACTGGACAGAGTTTCGGTACTACTGGTGAAACGTGGATGTTCTGAGGTTTCAACATATCTCTGACTACCCCCTCGGTGAATATAGTCGTGAGCATATGCGGAGCATATGCAATAGCTTATGCTTAAGCTACATAATGCGTTTAGAGATAAACCTAGACACATTTAGATATACCTAATTGTCTCATAGAGGCCTCTACGTGCTGGACCTACGTACCTATGTCCTCACGCAAGCCTTCTAAGTGAAGGGACACACCTGTGAAACGTTCGGCGCCGAACATTCGGATGAATACACGCGCAAAGTTTTTCCCTATACCGACCGGCGACACACCGGTCGCCATTTTTCCTAGTTGACGCGTAAATTACGCCGCGTAAAGTCAGAAGGTGACGCAGGTATGTCATATACTAATACAGACCAAGACCGACCGTCAACCAGAATTGAGTGAAACAGTGAGTGCGAGAAAATGATCCACCAATAGCAATGCTCGCTCGATCACGTCATAACTAAACTGAATCGCTCCAATTGGTGGATTATTTCATTGCACGCGGTCTTGATACCTCTCCCTGGAGACCGTCCTGCCTTAGTGTACCTCAACCTAATGGAATTGAGGAAAATATGTCAAGTAGGGACGGACATTTGTGGAGATACGGCAGTTGCTCTGACATCGATCCTGCTTTATGACCGACGACAGTTAGTCCGAATTGAGATATAAATTTTTATTTCCTTTAGGTATTTTGTTTGGATAAACTCGTTAACTAACAATACAGTAAATTTAGCTTATATGGCGCGTTGTGCCTATGGGCACTCAAGGTCTTTGCTCAAGGTCTCTAGTGGGTTTGAATCCCCACACACCACATGCCATCACGAAATGTGCGGCCCACTGGACTGACGACCGACCTACAAAAGGTAGCGGTGAGCCACTGGATGAGGAATGCCGAGGATAGTTTTGTGGTGCACCTTGGGAGAGACCTATGTTCATCATTAGACGATGATAGGCCTGATGATGATGATGATGACGAAATGTAATGTACCTACCAACTCTATCAAACGCGTTCAACCACTTTCATGACATTTTTTTCGATGTGGTATTGATTGAGCTGGGCCTTTTTTTGCTGGCATGCGATAGGAATGTCATTTCAGCTCATCCAGGAAGACCAGCTTGTTACTAATGCCTGCCGTAGTCTTCTGAAATTGACTCCAGCGATATGTTGTACCCATGATTGTACCCGATAGTAGATTTGCTAGCTTGTTGCATTCCAGAAAGCATTGTACACAGCGGCTAGTAGTTATTTCCTCTTCCTATATGCACATCCTGCACAGAGGACGTTTTTTTTTAAAGGGCATTCTTGACCAAATTTGAAAGTCTTTTTCTACGCAGCTCTTTCAGCGTCGTAATTTAACGTTGCTTTGTATCTTCATACATTTAATAGTACATCGCGCGCTATATGAATTAATAACAACGCTAACTCAAACTTCATTAGGAACATTTTTGCTTGTTCCGTCTGGGAGTGATTAAAGAATTTATCGTTTTGTAAGGAAGTGATGTAGGTATCTGTTAAAGTGACTAGTAACACAGAGGATTATTCTGTGCTAGTAATCTGTGGCCGCGTCGATAGAAGCGCTGCGTAGGAAAAAGTTCTTAAATGCAGACCTTTTTGCAGTCTATTACTTCATCGCTATATGGGAAGACCTTTTTGTCGAATATCACAACAAAATAAGGCACCCAACAGCGCTACCACAGACCATTTCTTACGCAATATTACTCACCTAGATAAGCATAAATCATGTTATTTCGCCTCTAGTTTAATAATAAAGAACAGTAGTACCACCAGGAAGGAAAACATAAGGATTTTTTTTTCTTTTTCTTAAGTTTGTTCCTTATTGAAAGCATTCAGGTTTTTAAGAGTTACCTAAGTTTATATCTTCATTTAATAAAGCAGTTCAAAGAAACTGACTGACAGACAACGCAAACAACAAAAGAAAAAACATGGAATTTGAAAAATTTATCAAAAAAAGCGTTGGTGTGGCAGTAGAGAGTAGCCTTGCCTGCTGTGTAGGAGGCGATGGTTCGATCCCCGTCCAGGCCGACTCGTACTAATGAATATTTCGGAATATAATTGTACGATCTGTACCCTAATGGCTTTTCGGTGAAGGAAAACATCGTGAGGAAACCTGCATGCTTCAATTTCGAGGCATTGTACCCACTGTCCATTATAATTGGCGACGGGCTCACTCCTCGTCACACTGGCATAAGAATAGCTATTCTTATGACACTGGACAGAGTTTCGGTACTACTAGAAGCGTGGATGTTCAGGAGGTTTCAGAATGTCTCTGGCTACCCCCTCGGGGAATATAGTCGTTAGTATTTAGTCTTATTTACAGAAATAGCTCTACGAAATCCTTTGACTACTTATATTATGAGGACTGGTAACGCGTGTAATTCTACTAACAAACGTTTCTGCCACTTTTTGCGGGGGGCGAGGTAACAAGCAATCCGCAACTTTGGATTTTATTCCCCATAACTTTAGATTCGAATTTTTCATGAAAAAATCATAAAAAGTAGTCTCGTGTGAAACCCATACGTTCTAAGTTCGAAATTATTGTTTTGCAATTATAGGCTGTCTCGTTTAGTGATAAGGTATATAACATTTAATGTAAATGTACATGATCAATTGATCTTATACCGTGCAGAGGGGAAATACTACCGCAAGGCGAGTCCTTATAATGAATAGTCAAAGACGAAATCGCACCTCTCCTTCCCTTCCAAAAATTTATTCTGTTTCAACCACTGTACCTTAACCTGTTTTTTTTTCTTCAAAATCATCACTGTTCGTTTGCTTCCATCGAATGCTCTGTGAGAACGTTTCTTAAGGCAAGAAAAGTCTTTTTCTAAAAATAAGCGATATCACAATGAATTTTCATAAAATGTCTCACGGCTTGAAAGCGTGGATCGTGTTACATTGGGACAAGCTTCCGGGGCCTGCGATATTGTGGATTTAGATTGCAGGAGTGCGATTTTTTAATCTCATTCGGTGAGCTCAGCACTTGAAAATGTCAAAATTACTATGAAGATATCGATCTTTCTACTGCTGATTTGACTTTCAAAAATCATGCTTCAGGAGTGCGATTTTTGATACTCAAATCATCAGTAGAAAGATGCATATCACCATAGTAATTTTGACATTTTCAACTGCTGAGCTCAGCGAATGAGATTCAAAAATCGCACTCCAGTTGTGAGTGCTACAAGCTACTAAACAAGAGATGGATATCTAAAACCGGGAGAATACCTACTTATAGGTTTCTTTCCTGAACGGTATTTTTACCACCACGTTTCTGAAGGTTGAAAAAATAAATATTTAGGCGTATACACCAATGATATCAGCCAGGGCCTGAATTACTATCTAAATACCTGCCTACATGGATGTATGTTAATTTTGTTTTGTTTCATTTGTAGAAAACTGTCGGCGACGATAAAATAACAAAATGGTAATTCAAAGTGAAAAATTATTAGAGAAACCTAAATATGATTTTCAAATAAGTACCTATTCAATGATACCCCTTAGGTACCCCACTTAACTTAGTTCGTCAATCTTTCATTTATTTTTATCTTTTTTGCATTGCGGCGTCGGGTTGTCACCATATTGAAATTCGATTACTGTCATGTCTTACTATTGACGTAAGAATCATCAAAATCGGCCCAGGCATTTGGTCTCTAGTGTGCCATAAAGGTACAAACTTACATACAATACCTACATACAAACATACATAGGCTGATAAACACATTAGCCTTCCTTTGCGTCGCGCAGTCGGGTAAAAATAAAACAATTCTTTTTATCACTTATAAAATTTCTTAGCAATAAAAAAAACGTCTTCACTTAACCTTTCGACTCTTTAAAACTCGAAAAAAGGGGTGTTCTGTTTAGAAAGCTTTTAGCTTCCAAGTAATAAATAATAACGTACTTGAGAAGTATTGGGGATTGGGGGTTAAAATGCCTGGGGGTAGATAAAATGTTAGATAAATATAGCAACATTGGTCCTCTGAGACAGAGGGAGATAGGGATAGGGTGAACAGTTTTGTTATTGTAGTAAAGTAATGTTTTTAAAAGGTATAATTTGGTAAACAAACAGCTCGCGGATTTTCTGTATTTTTTTCTAAAAGGCAATACGAAAATCTTGTCACTTTTATTAGAATTTTGGATTACTTATGTGACAAGTTCAACTAAATAAACAAATAAAATAAGAATAAGAAAGTGAAAATTATACATACAAGTTATTAATTACTAAAAAAATTTTTAGGGTGTATTCAGACGATGAAACTAAACAACTATTCTTAAAGAATAGGGTCAAAAATGAAAAAAAAATTGGTTGACCTCCCATACAAAACTGCGGATCAGCCGATCTTTTTAAATAGGTCGTAAAACGATTAAGTCATTAATAAAGATTTGATGTACAACTGAATGATGTTATCCTTCACAGAAATGCCAGGTTACAAATGGTGTCTTAATATTAATTAATATATTATTAATAATTATTTGTTCAGTCATGGATGTTTGTATCTATAATATGTATTCTATATCGTTGTCTAGTTATCATAATACAAGTCCAGGCTATATTCTGGAACTTTAAACGTGACTAAATAATTTGTGTGACAATGTCCAATAAGTAAATAATAAAAAAAAAGTTCCAACTTCCTAAAATCTCATTCCATATAAGTTTGATCCAAGTCAAACATAATATTTTCTTAATAAATTGTTTAATGTAGTATTAACCTCATCAAGCAGACATTAAAGCAATAAAAATAAAACTAATGGACCCATAATTGCTTTTAAACGTCCAAAGGAACCCTTAATAATGATTTTATTATCATTTCTGTTAGCTTATTTAACTTTACAGTTATCCTTTTGTATTTTAAACCATATATCGTTGCAATAAACGCTTTTTAAAATGTAATTGAAACAGCTAACATTTTGGATTAATGTTTTTATTTAGGGGTTAGTAATTGTCATTTGTTTTATAGTTAGTTTAATGTAATTTGGACTTTATGAGGTCGTAATAAAGGTGTTGTTTGATGTATTTATGATTGTTATTAAAGGGTTAACTTTGTTGTTATGAGGATATTATGGGTAAGTACTTCTGTTCAATCAGTTTCAAAGTTTTGATCAAGTTGAAGTGGCGAATACATGAAAATTGTCTTTATTTAATTGACTGTACCATCCGAACATAACGACACACTCAAAACTCAAACCAAAAAATCGGCCATGTGCGTGTCGGGTCACGCGCAGGGTAGGGTTCTGTAGTTGTCCGTCACAATATACGAACTTAGAAGAGGGATTTTTGTTAAAAAGTACATTTTCACACTTTACAAGTCACTTTTCCTTTTAATTTCGTTATATACCTACACCACTGCCATGAATTGTTTTCACATATCCAGAAACAACCGTTTAGCTGGCAGGGGGGGAGGACACTTGAATCTAATAAAAATTTGTAAAATATCGATAACTTTATGAAAAAATATCGATATTTTAATATATCGATATATTTTCCCCATCCCTACGTTGAAGACAACTGGACCATTGATCCGGAAACATCTATACGAGGGCTCGTGGAAGATCTTCCCTTTCCCTAGAGAATACACCAAGGATCCGGGAACTTCAATACGACGGCTCGTGGAAGATCTTCCCTTTTCCTAGATAATACACTGAGGATTCGGGAACTTCAATAAGAGGGCTCGTGTAAGATTTTCCCTTTCCCTAGAGAATACACCAAGGATCCGGGAACTGCAATACGACGGCTCGTGTAAGATCTTCCCTTTTCCTACTCTTTCCTAGACACAAACAGAACGTAAGTAGGTATCTAGGCAGCAGTCATAAATAAATCCCTAACAACCAAAATCAATATTCGCGAGACGTAGCGGGGAGGCCCGGGATGAATATGGCACGCTCTACTTGGACCTTTGACAGTGCAGCTTCGACTTTTTAAAAAACAATGAAAAAAAAAGTTTTGTTAAACGTCAACAAACTTTAGTGAACGTAAAGTAACATAGTCTGTAAGTTTTATAGTGTAAATTTAATTGTGTTACTAACAAATGGACTATGTAAGTTGTCTGAAAATAAATGATTATTATTATTATATATTATATATTGGACATTATCGCAGTCATTAGATGCAAATTGGAAAAACTGACATGAAAGAGGAAAGCATGTCCAATACTGAATGAAAGTGGATGAGAAAGGAGTATAGTAGCCAAAGAAAAATAATACTCTAACGCCTACTGTCGTTTGCCTTCGTCTACCGAGAGGGGAGGTAAAAATGTGTGGGGTGGAGAGAGTATAGATACTCTTTCTTTCTATGCTATGACCACACGTCTACGTCAACGACATTACACACATGGAAATGGACATTTATGGATTCACCATGTCACACAATAACCACTTGACATTGGCGGAAATGCGGTGCTAACGCTCAAGCAAGAAATCCATTAATTATAAATAAAAAACAAAAGAAAACAAAACCAAAACAAGGCACAGTCTTTAATGCCACCTTAGGTGACCTTAGTATGCTACAGTTGTGCTCGGCATACATTGCCACTGGCATTTCAGTCCTTTCAAATGTCCTCGGTCACTGAGCAGTAATGTAAAAATATAAGCACACATTTGCGGTCCCATTAACAGCACACTGATGAAAAGTCCTTTTGTCAGGCATAGAATGTCATTGGTCTACGTGGATTTAATTTTGGGTCAAAGTGGAACGAAGCTTTATAAACAGGATGACGCCCCCGTGTCATTTACCTGTCCTCATTAGGGCCTATTTACTTATCTACTTATTCCGTCATTGTCTCATTTATTATACAGGGTGTTAAAATATAAAGTACGTCAAAAGTTTTGAGGGGTGATTTTACTATCGATAATCTATCTACACTGTTATAAAACTGTAGTAGAATTGAGTCTTTCTTGAATCTGTGTACATTGAAGATAGATATTTACAATAAATTATGATGGTGTACCTAGATGTTTTAATAATGACTTCAAATCACCGTATTTCGAATTTTTTGTTGGTCTGTCTGTTTTTTTGTTTGCTCGACCAGCAGCACGTAAAATTTACTGGACTGTTTTTGCAGAAATTTTTGTGTATTGGGGTCTGTTGTTGGTTTTGTGTCATGTTTTGGGGTCTATTAGTTATTTGGAGCCAAAGACAGTCAGGATAGAGAAAATTTGTGATTTGGTGACAGGGACACACACCTTTAACTCAACATACACCCACACACTAGAGACTTGCACCAACACCAATAAAAACACCAGCAAGCCAACACAACATCTTAAGGGTTAGCGCACACCTAGCGGAGAACTGTTCAAGCAGTTTTCATTAATCATTTGATAATAAACTCAATAGTAACTGAAATAGAGTTGAAAATAGCGTACATCATCAACATCAGCATACACCCTAGTGCAAGGCTTACCGTCAATAAGGTTGTATGGGAGTTAGTCCACCTTTAAGTTGCTTACCTAACTTCAATTTCATATTGAAAATGCAAATGAAAATGTCCGTCTGTTTGTATAAAGTTATTCAATCAAGCTAAAACTTGTTAGCTCGATTTATGCTTAGGTTTCGTCTAGTCTAGAATCTGGACTGGAATATTAAACTTTAAGGGTCGTGATGAACTACCTAATTCATAAATGTACCTATTTTTATAGGTTCAATATCATAGGCATAATAATAAGCATAATATGCTCACGACTATTTCACCGAGGGGCTAGTCATAGATATTCTGATACCTCAAAACATCCTCGTTTCACCAGTATTACCGAAACTCTGTCCAGTGTGACGGGAGGTGAGCCCGTCGCCACTTACAATTTACAATGAACAGTGGGTACAATACATGCCTCGAAATTGAAGCATGCAGGTTTCCTCACAATGCATAATATTATAAGCCATATTTATGCCTATGATATGAACTTATAGGACTTTGGTCCCATAGAGAAAGTTGTTCAGTTTGATGGTATGATCATCCTCTTAAAAAAGTCTTCAACATAATGAAATCCTGGTATCTGTCTAACAGGTTTTACATCCGTTAAAGCCTTTTTCAGGCACCGTCTCCGTAAACACAATTTTTATATGAAGCTGTTTATGTAATAATATATTATGCTGAATTTAATTTTTTTTATTTAAATTTTTAATAATTATTATTAAGTTGGATCCTAGGTGTAACAAGCGAACAGATCGGAGCAAAAAAAGAAATCTGCTGTTGCATACATTTGAGTCGAATTGGCAGGCATTGCAGTTTAGTATGGAACAGCAGGTTTTATTAGCTCCGATCGGTTTGCTCCCATAGTAAAAGTTGTTCAGTTTGATGGGTAGACTCTTAATTTAAAAGGATGCTAAAATGATATCAATTTCACCCTGTATACATCTGAGTCAATAGTAGTACCTACTACTGCAGTTTTGTGTGAAACAGCCGATTTTTTTAAAATCAGCTATTCATACCAAAATGCAAGACACAACTGTCGACTCCACTCGAATGTATGGAACAGCTAAATTTCTTTATTGCGATTTCGATGTTGGCTCCACATTGCAAGTTGTTCAGTTTGATGACCTGAAGCACCCCTTTAAATATGACCACACCTTTCTCTAACACCCTGTAGAGATTGAAAGAACATTAATTCAAAACTGTAAACACAAGCCAATCCCTCAAATTAAGAGTCCCAAATGTTGTGAAGCGGGATTATTTTGGGACCTCTCTAATTACCCACACGTCAACCAAGTGACGTGGGTATAATAGGTAAGATAGTTACTACTACTTGTTCTCGATTGAAACTCGCGTTTGATATTTTACGGTGAGAAAGAAGTGAGTTTAAAAGGACAATGCCGGAACACCAGATATCGTTGGGCCTGATAATCTATGTTGACGTTACAAGATCCCAAATATGTAAACTTGTACTCAAGTCATGGATGTTTTAATATCTTACTGGGTGAAATTGATATCATTATCATCCTTTTAAACTAAGAGGAAACAGAACAACTTTCACTATGAAAAGAATCGGAGCAGCAAAAAAAAAAGACATTTGAGTTTGAGAGAGACAGCTGGTTTTTTTGCTCAGATTGGTTTGTTCCCATAAAAAAATTGTCCAGTTAGATGGGTAGACTCTTAGTTTAAAAAGATGCTAAAATATTTTAATTTTACCCCGTATAATATAAAGTACCCGGCGGTAAATATTGCACATCGGCAACGACTGACGAGAGCGACAAAACATAACATAATGTACAGAGACGACGCTCTACGAAGCCGAAATTAGCCGATGTGCAAAATTTACCGTTGTACATAATGTTGTTAAAATAGGTGAGTAATCATTTCAATTAAAAATCTCTAACACAGAAAATATTTTTATTGACACAATTATCTCGAAAAGGTTTTCGATTCAGCCATCCAAAAAAAAACATAACATACCAAATTTCGAGAACGATTCGAGAACCAGTAGTAGCCCCGTTCGCAATCAGAGTTCACCTGTGCTCGCCGGCCATATTCGCTGATCAGTCAGGAAGAAACCGGTGATACCGCTGCCATGGCAACCAGACTCCTCCGCCCCCGCTGCCTGTCTAATGTTTCAGAAAAGGATTTCAGGTGATTTGGTTCGCTGTTGTTTTTTAATATTTTCTTATTTAAGGCTCGGTTATCCGAGTGCAAGCTTCTCTTTCTTAGAAGCATAAGTTTGCAATTAGCCATCCCGCTTTAATTGAAATCAGAATCGCAAAAAAACTAATTTTTCATCAATATCTTTTCTCTTTTCTCTAAGCTCCAAATTCTGCGAAGTTGTCTTAAAATATTTAGGGCCTGTTTCACCACTTCTGAGTAAGTTCTTGCTAGCTTATCCGACAGATAGTTTGACGTATTTTGTATAAAAATATGTCAAAATATCTGTCGGATGAGCTAACAAGAACTTACTTATAAGTGGTGAAACAGGCCCTTAATGTTTTCAGTTAAGTACACAAATAAAAGATAAATATCAGCAGTTTAAATATTGAAAAAACATACTAAAAAGGGTTATCTTTGGGATTTTTTTTAAATGTAGTAAATTTAATCTAATCATGTTGTTGAGACCGAAGGTCTATCAGCCGGGTCCTTAAATAAGACATCATATTTTGTGTTCGGACTTTAAAACACCGTTTTTCATGTTTCATGTAAAGAAAACACCATCTTCCGTCAAACTTCCCAAAATTACAGAAATAAAAAACAAACACGGTGTTAACTTTCGTCCTTTTTTCTACCACAATCAGGTAAAGACCCAGCTAACATGGCCTTCACATTGCCCATGCATGATAGAGATGCATGTAAAAACGTAATAAATAATGTTTTCCTATCAAATAATTACGCTATGCACATTAACGGGGTACGGAACCCATTTGGATGTCTGAGCATGTGAGGTATTTTCCACGTCGCGTATTAGTCATTCCGTGAAATCATATTAGTTAAAGTTTGCGAAAAGTTTGCTGGACTATTTTGGGTTTTATTGTGAGAGGAGTAAAGGTGAGATGGTAGGTTTAGTTATAGATGGAGAGGTTATTGCGCTGTTATAAAATGTTGAAATGAATGTGTTGATAGGTTTCATTGATCTAATAAATTATTGGAGGTACCTATCGTATTTATACAGGGTTGTAAACTTTAATGCGTTACATAGGTACTTCAGGGGGTGCTTCTGCATGGGTAGCATGCCACCGTAATACAGCGCTATCACACCTTCGCTCTCTTTCTATTTGCACGCGAACGAACGAGATAAAAGACGTGATATAGCCGTATCACGTGTAGCATGCTACGGCTTCAGGTCATCAAACTGAACCAACATTCGCGAATAAAACTGCTGTTCCATTAATTTTGGTCGAGAAGTCTCTGACATTTTCTATGTGATATTAACATTTTTTTTTCGTGATTTAAATATTGGTCCCGTGCTAAAAGTTGTTCAGTTTGATGGTCTAAAGCTAATTTAATTTTACACCCTGTATACAATACGGTATACTAACAGGGAAAGGTCAATTTTTTTATTTAAGGTTAGTGAATTTAATAAATTTATTTTAAATAGGTTTGACCTTAGTAATGCTACTGTTATAAAATGGTGAGACTTTTCATTAAATAAGGAGAATGTTTCTAAAAAATATATATAATTATAAAAAAATAAGCTACACCTACCTTAACTTACCTTTATAACAGTAGTGAGATGATAATGCTGTTATTCAGAACCAAAGACTAAGCTGACCGGTTCAAAAATCGTGGGAGTAAATAGGAGTAAATTGAGGATCAATATCATCATCAAAATCAATCAAAATCAAAAATTTTTATTCAAAATAATGTCTGAAAACGGGACGTAAAATTTGACATTTTCGAAGGTTTTTTCTTTAGGGTTCTTACAGTAATTAATTTAAAAAAACTCAAAATTTTTATTCAAAATAATATTACAGATAACTTTATGACGTCATTTTTGATTCTACCACCGCTTCAGAAGGTGTTCCGATGTAGAGAAGATGCGGCCAGAAACTCTACAACACACTTCTTTTAAACAAAACAAAATATACAAAGTACAAGTATTGAATTACATAGTGTAACATTGTCAAGACCAGACATTTTGGTCATTCAAATAATCATCGAGTTTATAGTAACCTTTTTTACAGAAGACTTGTTTAACATCGGACTTAAACTTTTTGTCTGGCAAGTTTAGAATATCCTCTGGTATCTTATTATAGTAGCGTATACAGTGCCCCATGAAAGATGTGTTGACCTTACTGAGTCGAAAATGTGGGAACACTAATCATCAAAATATTATCACGTGGAAAAAAAAATCGTACTGTTGACATCCTTTGTACCAATGGGTTTTTAACTTTAGGGAGGTAGGTACATAATTTCGGCACAAACCGTATAAAAGAAAACATTGTGAAGAAAGCTGCATTACACTGAAGAAGGATGCGTATGTTAAATCTATCAATCAGCATATTAGGCCTGTACCTTGCATTGGGACGCACCTATAGGTACACAAGCTGATATCTACTTATACATTTTATTATCAACATTTTGTATCTTTATTTTTACGTGTGGCGAAGAATTCGAAACTATTTGACGCTCTTCTCAGTTATGCTTCTGTTTGCTTGTCATATTTATTTATTATCATTAAAGGCTGATGATGATTTGTAAACTTAGATGTTCTAATCTGAAATAAAGAAATAAAAAATAAAAATAAATGAGGTTTATTTGCAAAGATGACCATTCTGATTACAAAACAAAGCTTGAAAACAAAAAATGATTTTGATCATTAAAAAAAAACTAACAATAAAAGGTATTTGTTTATAATAAAGCATAATAAAAAGAAATTTAGCCATTTATTACCCGACTGCGCCTGAAGAATTGATAAATAACAACTTCGCAGACACTTTTCTTTTTATTTTTCTTTTGTTGGTTATAAAGTGTCAAATTACGCAACATCCAAACCGAGTCACCCCTAAACCAATTTACCGCATCCGAGCTTACCCCAGATTCAAAGAAAACAGTCCGGCGTACTTCCGGCTTAACCGGAAGATAAACTAAACCTAAGCAACGGTTTAAAGTTAATCCCAAGTTTAACTTTTAGTTAAATTTTGGGAAAGATGCAAAGTGATTTTAGCAGTCTAGTTAAAAGCTAACGAAATAAAAAGGTTAAAGGTTAAATAAAAAGGAAGTTTGTCTATCCTACGGGTGTGTTGGAGAAATCGTTGGTATAAGACCGCCCTTCATGTGGCCTCTCAGCTCGTTTCATATTGTATGGTTTTGTATGTTTGCATATGCAATTATAGTCACTATAAATAACTAGTGTTATAACTTTTTAGCGGTAAGACCACCTTAATATTTTGTGCCTCATATATTTTTTCAAAAAATTTTTAGGTAGGTTTGGTATATTTTATACACAAAATACAGGATGTAAGGGACAGCCCTCCGCAAACTGAAACAGTGAACCCAGACCATCAAACTGAACAACTTTCACTATGGAGCCTCAGGAAAAGCGAAAAAAAATCAGCTGTCCCATACATTTGAGTCGGGTAGGTACGGCTGTTTTGTATGGGACAGCTGATTTTTTTTCGCTTTTCCTGAGGGTAGGCTCCATAGTGAAAGTTGTTCAGTTTGATGGTCAGGGCTGTCCCTTACACCCTGTATATCCACCAAAGTAAGAGGTAGGACCAACAAGGTGGACCGGCCACCTGGTGAAGGCGGCGGGAACCCGTTGTATGAGGGCAGCGCAGGACTGGTCGTTGTGGCGATCTGCGGGGGAGGTCTATGTCCAGCAGTGGACTTCCATCGGCTGAGAAGATGACTACAAATACAAAATGTAAAGGACAAAAACATAATGAACATTTAACAAACCCATTGATGTAAAACCAACTACCTATCTACAACACCAAAAACAACCCTAATTAAGCATCAAAAACAATAAATTAAAGTAGAAAAAACAATAAAAGCCAATCAACGTGTAAATAAATAACAATTTATTTGACATAAAAAGCTTAGACAATAAAAGGTGGCCACACACAACAGCGATAAATAAATAATAAATTAACGAAACCGCCTCAAAAATTACTCTACGGTGGATAGATAGCGCGGGGTTACGACAAGAGAGAAGGGCTAGCATATGCACAGCAAAACACACAAAGACAAACGTTTTTTTCTAGTTTTTGACCAATTGGAATGCAATTGGAATTCTCGATAGGAAGAGAACAAGGAACAGCCCAATAAGATTTTCAATTGATTATTTTATGCTTATTAATTATTAAAATATGACTAACGTTATTTTTACACAAAAAATGTAAAGTCATCACGCGAGCTCATTCTGATACAAGCAAAGGGACAAAGATAAAAAAGACGGCACTCCGATATCTGGCAGGCTAGGTTAGTGATGTTAAGGGCCTGTTTCACCACTTTTGGAAAAGTTCTTTTTAGCTTATCCGACAGCTCATTTGACATATTTTGTATGAAGAATATGTCACATGAGCTGACGGATAAGCTAACAAGAACTTATCCAAAAGTGGAGAAACAGGCCCTAAGTCTAATAAGATTACCTAAGCATTAATTCAACTTCAATTTATCCCTAAAGTCCATACGTCAAATTGATTATAAATAAAGCACCTTCGCGTTACCTATTAAAAATAAAGATGAAATCAATCAACTAGATTTAGCGAGAGACCGACTCACACTTGGCCGGATTTTATTATTTGTTGTTGTACTTTATAGATTGTCTTCACCAAGTTTGAAGCTTGTATCTATTACCATTTTTACGATAGAGTTAAAAGAAAAAACGTAAATAGATAAAAAATAGTTTCTGGTTTAAGGACCCCTTAATTTTTTAATTTTTGACAGTTTTATTATTTGTTAACAAATCCGCCGTAATATCGCATATTGTGTGATAATTTCAACTGTCCAGCTATTACGGTTCAAATGTTACAGTCCCAAATAGATAGGACGGACGGACGGACGGACGGACGGACGGACAACGTAGGCTTAGTAATAGGGTCCCGTTTTCACCCTTTAGGTATGGAACCCTAAAAAAAAATATAATATTTAAAAGATTATTCATGAGACTCGCTTAATTAATACGGCTGTTAGATATTCTTCTCTCCACAGTACTAAATAAATAAATCGGTGCACGCATGCTAGCCCGCCAACTGTAGTGTTATCTTCAACGCTAAGTGTATACGCGACTTTATGGTAAGATTGTTTCATTTTAAGGTGTTAATACTGCGATACGGAAAATTCTTTGTTTTATACTCTTTGTTTATGTTTACGAGATGGATTTACTGTTTAATGTGATAATAGAACTTGTGGCAGTGGGAAATTACAAATGAAAATAGGAATTGAAAAAAAAAAAATTAAAGCTACCACTGCGTTGGAACGTGTTCGCTGTAGAGAAGATGCGGCCAGAAACTCTATAAATAACGTAACACGACCTAATAATGCATAAGCATAAGTATATGCTCACGACTATATTCCCCGAGGGGGTAGTCTGAGATATTGTGAAATCTCAGAACATCCACGTTTCACTAGTAGTACCAAAACTCTGTCCAGTGTGACGGGGAGTGAGCCCGTCGCCACTTGTAATACATGCCTAGAAATTGAAGCATGCAGGTTTCCTCACGATGTTTTCCTTCACCGAAAAGCCAGTGGTGTTACAAATCGTAGGTACATAAATTCCGAACAACTCATTGGTACGAGTCGGCCTGGACGGGGATCGAACCATCATCGCTTCCTGCACTGCAGGCAAGGTTACTCGCCACTGGACCACCACGGCGTACCTTATAACTAATACAATTTATAAATTACTTTAAACTCAAAATTTTTAAGACTTCTTCATGCTGATTCTAAAAATATACTAGACATCATCACATTTCAGCCACACGTTTTCTAAAAAACAATTTCTTTTCTAAACACACCAAGTTTGGACTCCTCCTGGTAGAAAAGGGCGGAATGAATTTTTGTTAAACATACGCCAAATAACTCGTAATATCCTCATAATCTATCGTCATGAAAGTAATTTCTAAAATATTTTATATCCACGTGTCCATTAAAAGTGGAGATGATCTCACCATATTTTATCTGTCATACAGGATATAAATGTAAGAATTAAAGGAGAATAACGTTTCTTATGGAGTATTTTATGGGTATGGTGGGTATTACTACATACTACAAAAAAGTTTAAAAGTAATAATTAGTATGTACTTACCTACAATTATCGTTACCTATTTAAAAGGTGTTTCGTACCTAAGTTGTGAAAAGTGTGTGAGTACCCCTAAATCTGGGGAAATGGTATGTATGAATGTTAACCTTTACCTACGTAAATACCTACCAAGAAATATAAATAAGTAAGTGTAAGTATAACCATTAAAATATAAAATTACCAAAGTAATTAATTAAACCAAAAATTGCAATAGAAACTCAATACTTTTGTGCAAAATTCGGACAACTTACTTTTTTTATTAAAAACCTTCGAAAACTAAATAATTGATGTATCCTGTTACGGACAAGAATCCAGAACTTTTCAAATTTAGAATCGCTTCGAGCTTAAAACTTTTTTTTCTAACCTCCATTCAAAAAGATCAGAAGCTATACAAACTTTTTGCTGCTACTTTTAGGAACGCGTAACTTTCGATCTTATTTTCTTAGTCATAAAGATTGTTGTGAATTTTCGGTGACGGTAAAAATAAAATAGTTAACATAAACAATAGAAGCGACATCTATTGTAATAAAAAGGACCGTTCGAAGATCAAAATTTAACGCCTCAAGAAATACTAACAAAATTCCTTTGTCACACATTTTGGTTTAAAAAAAAAGAGCAGATGTACGCAAACATCCATTGTCGTACAAGAGGCAAAGTCGAGAGCTATCGAAATATAATAATTGACATTAAATGAAGTGTCCTTCTTTGCGGTAACTTTTTAGGGTACCTCACCTGAACTGAAAGATTCAAACGGAGGAATTTAACTTTGCTATCTAGACACTGGCTCCATTCGTAAAAAAATTAATGACAAAAATAAAATTAGAGTTAGAACTAAACAAATTAAAAAGTAGGTATGTTTATCGTAACATGCCTGGCTTTATGACCCTTCTTCCTAGAACGGGCGTTGACTGGGATGTTATTGTATTGTCTGAGTGCTGGCTGCCATGTGCACCAAACTGTCCAAGTTTAGATGGTTATAATAGTCACACAACAACTAATAATCGCACTCAAAATGAACGCATAATGGGGTACATAAAAAATACATTAAGCGCACTAGTTGAAGAAACCCTTTTGTAGACGCAAACTGCCTCTCCATCAAATTAAAAAACCACACCCGGATTCTCGCCACATATCGTCCTCCTGCGCAGCATAACGTAACGAACTTTCTACAATCACTTAATGATACTCTGGACGCCTCAACTGCACCTTATCATTTCAAGTTACATAGGAAGGAATCCTATACCTAATCCAGAATTCCAGACTATGATTGCCAAGTTTTCCTACACAATTAATACTTCTGCTGGTTATCTAAGCATACAGAACCCATTTACAGCAACCACGACTCGCACATCTCGTTCAAGATGGCACAGGCTGACAAGGTGTACAGTCAATAGTATAAATTTAAAAGATAATCGTAGCGGTTTCGGTTACATTGTCAATGCGCATCGTATCTTGACAGGTGTGAAGTTATGATCAATAATAAATATCGTGATTTTATAATTTTATTTGGATGTAAAACCTTGATGTTATGATTGGGAACTGTTGGGTACCCCTGAGTTTGTCGCGTTCAATTTGAGATGACTTTTCGTAATTGAATCTTTAATTTGTTTCGCAAATAAAAGTACTTTACCTAAATTGTTTTTGACTCCTTACTTTCAATTATCTTTAATCTCAAATTATGTTGGTTTTTATTATTATTAGTTTACTATTTATGGTATGTAAGTGTGTGAATATTATTTAGCATAGCTAAGTACCATGTTTTTATTGATGTTTCCCAATTTGAATAGAGGGAAGTTGGATGTTGGCTGTGTTTCTATTCATCAAACTAAACAAGAAACATCATTGTGAAGTCAACATAGAAAACACGAGAAAAATCTGCTGTTCCATATTTCTCACGGATAGTGCAGCTTTCTATTCATTTTCATCATCATCTCATCCAGTAGACGTCCACTGCTGGACATAGGCCTCCGCTATATAGGGTCCTTCTTAATATGCTGACACTTTTTTAAGGGGACGATCAGACCATCAAACTGAACAACTTTCTCTATGGCACCAACATAGAAATCGCGAAAAAAAAATCAGATGCTCCATACAAAACTGCAAACCTACTCGAGCAAAATGTATGGGACAGCTGATATTTTTTTCGCGATTTCGATATTGGTCCCATAGAGAAAGTTGTTCAGATTGATGGTCTGATCATCCCCTTAAAAAAGTGTCAGCATATTAAGTTGGACCCTGTATAACGACTGGTCCTGCGCTGCCCTCATCCAACGGGTTCCCGCCGCCTTCACCAGGTCGTCGGTCCACCTTGTGGGGAGCCTTCCAACTGCTTGCTTTCCGGTACACGGTCACCACTCGAGAATTCTTCAGCTCTCTATGCCATCGGTTCTGAGAGTTATGGGCCTCGCCAATTGCCAATTTAGTTCAGCAATTCTTCGAGCTATGTCGGCTAGTCTGGTTCTCCTGCGAATCTCTTCATTTCTGATTCGATGTCGCAGGGAAACTCCGAGCATAGCCCTCTTTATTGCCCTTTAGGTGACTTTCAGGCTTTTCAGAGATTATCCCCTACATGCATTATAGCATATACAAGGTGTTACAAAAATACAAATAAACATTTAAGGGGGTGTTTAGACCATCAAACTGAACAACTTTCACAATGGGACCAATATCGAACTCGCGAAAAAAAATGATGTTCCATACTCTACAAATCGACTAGCGCTAAAATACGTATGGGATATCAGATTATTTTTTTTCGCGATTTCGATGTTGGTCCAATAGAGAAAGTTGTTCAGTTTGACGGTCAGAACAACCCCCTTAAGAGTTTTAAATATTTATTTTTACTTATGAAACACCTTGTACTAAGGAGTATATTCCTCGACGGGATAGTTAGAGATATTCCGAAAACTCAGAACATCCACGTTTCGTTAGTAGTACCGAAACTCCCCTACATGCAACCTTAAATAATGTACCTCTTCATAAAATTATTTGAATAGAATGTAGAGTAGACTAACACATTATATTCCCATCACTATCCATTTAACAGCAACCAACACATTGTAACCAGAACACTTTTTTGAACAAAAGCTACAATGGAGACAAATTCTTTGATATCGTCAAAGGAATAAAAGGGCGCCATGAAATAATTATTGTTCAATTCGCAAAGTCTCTTTAAATAAACCAGTTTGATACTTACTGTGGTAGCGTATAAGAGTTATTTTAGAGGGATTGTAGCGTGGGACTATAATGTTCCATATTTGAAAATATAAATCAATGGGAAGGAAGTCAGGGGACGAAATATTTGGCTCATTGGTTTTCAATTACTTTATTCCTTTTGTGTTTTCTTAAAGTGTACATTTTAGTTTCTTTCACACTGAGGGTTTACTATTTTTAGCTGGTGGCCACTTTACCAGCGGCTGTAGCATGACTGCATGATTTAGCACTATCGCGCTTTAGCTCTAGTTCTATCTGAGAGTGAACAAACGTGATAAAAGGCTTAATCGCTCGCAAGCTGGTGACGATGCAAGCAAGCAAGGGGGTGATTGGGGATCTACCTCCTAGCGGTCCACCCCGGGCAACGGCATCACAAGCTGCCTAGTTTATGGTAGCGGCTGAACGATCCCCCACAGCGGTGTGGTAGGCTCCGCAAGGAGCCGCCTAGCTCGCGACCACCCTCCTGCCGGAGTCTGGCGCCAAGCAGCTTGCTGCGTTCCGTCAGTGTTCAGGAGTGCCAGTGCACTTCTGGGTAAGCTCGCTACATCTTCGACCCCATCTTTATCCTGAGGACTAGATAGAGGTCAAGAGCAAACCCATCAATAATAATAAAAAAAAAGCTAAGGCCATCATCAGCAGAATTTGAAACACACTGCAAATGAAACTATTATCCTTTAGTCGCCTCATATGATGCCCGCAGGCAGAAATAGGGTGGTCCATTCTAAACTGGAACCACATGATTAAGTAATACCTACTACCTTTATTATACTGCCTACCTTTTAAATATAAGTTTAAAAAAACAAAAGAAAGCCTTTCACCTACCACATTGTAGGGTAACAATATCTCAATAAAAACCATAAATCATTCTCCAAAAAAGTGCAATAATACGAAGACTTTTTCGTAAATAAACAAGGTATATTAGATAACATCTCTTAATGAAGGGTTTTGGATATTTTTCGACATTTTGCATGAAATATGTTACGTTTTATGCGGGACAGTATCTGCGTGATCAGTTTTCAAGTTGATTTCTAGGGTGACCATGGATCTATTTAATAAGAGGAATGTTAAAATTCCTTCGTGACGTATCGTCATTACTCGTCTTAATTATTACTGGTTTATTTTGATCTGAGTCACGGAATATTATATAAAGAATTACGATAGATTACGTAGTTACTTTTATAAACTTTATCATGACAATTATGTAGATATAACGAAATTTAAACTAATGAAAGTATTAATTGATTTTTTTGTGTATTAAATTATTTAATTGAAGTAACAAAACATTATTAGTCTAGTTGACATTATCTTCTTTTTTTTTTAAATTGTGTGTAAATATAATTAATAAACTACACTGCCACTTAAATTACTGTCCTGTTTTACTCAAGCAAGTTGCTGTCTACGTTAATCCTTATTAGCCTCGCTTGGCGAATTTTGGTCTATTTTATCTCACCTGGATTTCTTATAAAGAGTCAATGATACATTTTAAGAAAGAGTATGGTACGACGTACAGTACGGACATTCCCTGCCCCCCACATATTGTACCTTCCTTTTGGTAACGTAACAGAAAATATAGGCATTGGTGTGGGGTAGGTATTCACACTCGCACGCGCACTCACTCAGTTACGCATAATATGTTTGCCTTTTGTAATTTTTTTCCCATTTGTAGTGATGACCTTGTGTCCAGGTAAAAAGATAGGTCCAAGGTAAGGCCTATGACCTGCAGTGAAACGTTTATTAAGCCAATTTTTTTTTTATTTATTTTATTTATTGATATATGACAATACAATGTTGTAGATTAACAAATGAATAGTAATGATAAACATATCATTTGTCCTTTTTTTTCACAAAATGTTGTCACCACAAAACTGAATTATTTGATACTATAGCATCGAATTTTACAATGTGGATTAATCAGCCATCTTTACATTGAACATTAAAAGCAATGTTAATAAAAAATTATTTATAATAGACAGGTATTTCTTTTCTTTTACTTTTTTTAAATGTAGATTTTAAGATTATAATTCTTTTCGAGTTTTTAATTAATTGTAATGGATATTTTTTAATTTAGTCACTTTATTAATTGTGACACTTTAAAAATATATGATGAATTGAATTGAATTGCTGTACAGGGAGGGGGTAAACTTAAATACGGTACTATACTTAAGAGGGTTACCTACTTTAGATCATCAATTTAAAACAACTTTTATGTTGGGACCAACTTTCCAATAGCAAACAAAAATCAGCTCTGGGCCCCTAGACAAAGTACTTCCAAGTAGCGTTAACGACAGTAGAAATCATAATAAAATTATGGACTTGATGTATGGTGGAGAAAGCAAATGTCAAAATGTTTCGATCGCCAATGTCAAAGATATTTAATGGAGGATTTACTTTTGATGAGCTTTTCTGGAACAGAGCGTGAATCTAACAAAATGTTCAAGCCTCGTATCCACTAGGCAACAATTGACGCTCGACATGTTCGGCAATAAAACAACGCGCGACGTTGCTTCCTTCAAAGTTACTTCTTTTTGGAAAAGAAGCAACGTCGCGCGTTGTTTTGTAACGTTGCCGAACATGTTGAGCGTCACGTGATGCGCGTCAATTGTTGCCTAGTTGACTGAGGCTTAAAAGTCAAAAAGTGAGTCACGTTGCAGGAATTGACCCGAGCACACGTCTCGCGTGGTTTTCGCGCGTCGCGTTTTTGCTTGCCACGAGGCTCCGCAATCCTCAATCTCTTCTTGTTCTTGAACAAAAACAATCCCTGAGATTGGGATAGATACTCCCAAAAATTACACTTGACACTGGCGGAAATGCGGTGCTACGCACAAGCAAAAAGCCATTAATTATAAATAAAAAAATTAAAAAAAAAAAAATTTTACTATACCTAGTCTAGCTAAAGCCCCGACGACGTTGATTTGTGAAAAAGAACACAAGCTACTTTTACCCCAAAAGCAACCACACATCGATTAGTTTAGTTACTTTGACTATTTATTATAAGGACTAGCCTTGCGGTAGCATTTCCCCTCTGCCACGGTATATCATGTGCATTTATTTATATTCAGTTTTATACCTTGTCACTAACGAGACATAATTCGGTATGTCAAGTTTTTTTTTGGAGGGCTGAATCGAAAACCATTTCGAGATAATTGTCTCAATAATCATATTTTCTATGTCAGAGATTTTAAAATGAAAGGATTACAGATATTTTAAATAAAATAACGTCGTTTTTCGGTCCGTGCAGTGACGTCACTGGCATACCTGTGAACTCCTTGGTAAACATAAAATCAACTTAAAATAACCGGCCATTAGGAAAAAAAATACTTTCACAATGTCAGAATTTGACATTTGATGTTGCCGTATCTTTTTCCAGCATAGAGTTAGAAAGAGAAGGCAGGTTTTTATTTTTTTAAATACCTACAGCTGTAGGTAGTTTTTCTCCATGGAGTTCGAATTATTTTCTCTCCACCATTTTTGCACTTAGAGATTACAGATCAAAATAATTTATAAATTAAATTTATATTGATAAACTCGATGAATCGCAATAAGAATGAAATAGGTATCTTGAAATTATGTCTTCTGTCCGTAAAAAATATAAAAATGAAGACAAAAAAAACTTGACATACCGAATTGCGAAACAATAACTTCGAACTTAAAACGTTTGGGGTTCACACTAGACTACTTTTCATGATTTTCAACATTCAAAATTAGAATCTAAAGTTATGGGGAATAAAATCCAAAGTTGCGGATTTCATGTAACTTCGCCCCCCGCAAAAAGTGGCAGAAATGTTGGTTAGATTCTACAAGCGTAACTATAGTCCACATTTAAGTAGTCAAAGATTATTATGATTTTAGGAATTTGCAAGTATGTGTAATGTAAGTACCTACCAGACCTCTTAAATAAAAACATTATCATCGCTACTCAAAACATATTAAAAACACGCAATGGTGGGTGCATCGAAGACAATGAATGAACGCTTTCTTAACGAAAAATTCATCAAAATTAATATCTTTCGACATTTCACCGGCAGCCATTTTGTTATGGTTATTAAACATTTTCGCTTCACTGGATTTTAGTAACATCGTAAAAAACCTACCAAGTGCGAGTGTATGCACGATACGGTTCCGTAGACTTTTGATTTGATATCATATTGACGTTCGTCTTCATCTTCTTGTGTTGCCATCTCCTTCGTAGCATGTTACACGTGATACGGCTGTATCACGTCTTTTATCTCGTTCGTTCACGTGCAAATAGAAAGAGAGTGAAGCTTTATCACGGTGTCAAGGCTTCCGCACATTGCAGCGATATTATCGAGCGATATTATAGAACGATATTATCGACAGCGATATCGCGACACCTTACACACTGCAGCGATTCCGCGATTCGCGTCACGCATGCGCCCTTCACTGAATGTAGTAGAAAGAGATTGCGCCAGGTTGCGATAATATCGCGGCAGTGTGTGGGATCGAGCGCGTCCCCATACAAAATGTACTGAGAACAATTATCGCAAAATCGCAGCGATATTATTGCTCGATAATATCGCGGCAGTGTGTAGGATCGCGCGCGTCCCCATACAAAATGTACTGAGAACAATATCGCAAAATCACAGCGATAATACGCTCGATAATATCGCTGCAATGAGCGGAGGCATTTATGCTACCTATGCTGAAGATGGCTGTCATTAGGGCTATTCGAACCCTGGACACTGCAGCCATGAACAGTGAGGTTCATATCATAGCATTGACACTGGTTCTTAAGCCAGGAAGTTCATCTTATACCAGGAGTGCGATTTTTGAATCTCATTCGGTGAGCTCAGCAGTTGAAAATGTCAAAATAACTTTAGTCCGTTCGCGTTAAGAATATAGTGATTTCAGTTTTAAAATTTATTGTTGAACGAGTCACGCAAAATACACAACCGTT
Organism: Agonopterix heracliana; assembly: GCA_963693445.1. Lineage (NCBI taxonomy): Eukaryota > Metazoa > Arthropoda > Insecta > Lepidoptera > Depressariidae > Agonopterix > Agonopterix heracliana. Next base: position 5,423,503 of record OY856334.1, read on the forward strand.
TTGTTCACAGTGACCAGTTCACAGTGACCAGTTGAAATCTGACCTTCGAACAAAACGGTTGTGTATTTTGCGTGACTCGTTCAACAATAAATTTTAAAACTGAAATCACTATTTTCTTAACGCGAACGGACTATATGGAGATATGCATCTTTCTACTGCTGAGTTGACTTTCAAAAATCGTACTAAAGGAGAGCGATTTTTGAAAGTCAAATCAGCAGTAAAAAGATGCATGAGAACGCTTTTGTATGAGATTTAAAAACCGTTCAAACTCACCGATGACATTCAAAAATCGCACCTCAGGGCCATGTTTAATAAACGCAACAAGTGACAATGACAATTCAGAGTATATAGGTGGGAATGCATAGAGAAATTACACGCTCCCCTTGGTAGAGATGGTGTAACAAAGTGTGCACAGTAACCACCAATTGTGCACTAGTTTGTACTGCGACCATAGAGAAATGACACGCTCCCCTAAGCTTTTTGTCTCCCCTCGCCCGTCCCTCACCCCCTTTGTCGGCGACATAATTTTCTATAGAAACAAGCCGATATGCCATCTCCTCTTACTCCATGTGGGAATGCTAGGACACTAAGTTTAGTGTTATTAGTAACCAGCAATTTACTCTGAATTGTAACCGTCAATTTTCACTTGTCCTAAAATTGTCCCCTGCAGAATAATCTGAAGAAGTTGGTATTTTACACTTCTCATAGTCTGACCGAGGCCGAGGTACTGTAGTTTCCGAGATTTTATGGTTTTTAGCTTTTTAGAATTTCTACTCTCTTGTTTCAGGACCGCCTAGTATCTTATCTTATATTGTTTTGGGGTCGTACTCTACATTGATAGGTAAACTCAAGACCCTAATTCCTTAGGTAGTCAGAAACTTAACCAGAAGAGCAAATTGCGCTAAACAAATCGCAACTGAACCATGATTGGAGCGCGGGCGAACCACAACTTTTAACACATTCGGTATTGCACTGTTCATTTGACAGCCGATAGAGCTGTTTTGACAGATCGCTCAGACGTGGCTGTCAGTAAATAAAATTCAGCGCGATTCGGAATTCAGCACAATTGAATAGTAATTGGATTACAATGTGATTAGAACTGAAATTGGATTATGATTGAACTGGGATGTTTTAAATAAGAGCAATCGCACTCCTAAACAGTGCCGGACTGGGACCTGAAATCGGCCCGGGCATTTTAGAGACAGTCGGCCCTCCCAACGGTACAGTAGTTTTGTATGGGACAGCTGTTTTTTTTTCGCGATTTCGATGTTGGCTCCATAGTTAAAGTTGTTTAGTTTCATGGTCTGAAGCACCCATGTGATGACAGCAGTACTATCTAAGACCAATTGCGAGCGAAGCGAGCTCGAGATTTCACTGCAATATAATGTGATGACAGCAATACGATCTAAGACCAAGAGCGAGCGAAGCGAGCTCGAGATTTCACTGCAATATAATGTGATGACAGCAGTACTATCTAAGACCAATTGCGAGCGAAGCGAGCTCGAGATTTCACTGCAATATAATGTGATGACACCAATACGATCTAAGACCAAGAGCGAGCGAAGCGAGCTCGAGATTTCACTGCAATATAATGTGATGACAGCAGTACTATCTAAGACGAATTGCGAGCGAAGCGAGCTCGAGATTTCACTGCAATATAATGTGATGACAGCAGTACTATCTAAGACGAATTGCGAGCGAAGCGAGCTCGAGATTTCACTGCAATATAATGTGATGACAGCAGTACTATCTAAGACCAATTGCGAGCGAAGCGAGCTCGAGATATCACTGCAATATAATGTGATGACAGCAGTACTATCTAAGACCAATTGCGAGCGAAGCGAGCTCGAGATATCACTGCAATATAATGTGATGACAGCAATACGATCTAAGACCAAGAGCGAGCGAAGCGAGCTCGAGATTTCACTGCAATATAATGTGATGACAGCAGTACTATCTAAGACCAATTGCGAGCGAAGCGAGCTCGAGATATCACTGCAATATAATGTGATGACAGCAATACGATCTAAGACCAAGAGCGAGCGAAGCGAGCTCGAGATTTCACTGCAATATAATGTGATGACAGCAATACGATATAAGACCAAGAGCGAGAACGAGATTTTTTGCAATATTGTGAATTTGTTGTAATACTTTTATTTCAAACACTTGATTTTGGCGCCCCCTTTACCTGCCGCTCTTGGGCGTGGACCGGTATCCAAAGGCGATGGGCCGGCCGTCCAGAGCGGCGACCGGCCCACGAGAGCCGCGGCCCACCGGGCATTTGCCCGGTACGCCCTAGGGCCAGTCCGGGCCTGCTCCTAAACTATGTACCAACTATAATTATTGTAGTTTTAGCCATGCTTAACTTTGAGCAAGTTTTTTGTTTCGTTTTTATATTTGTGTACAGTGCAAAGTTGAGCTTAGGTACCGATAGGGTTTTTACTACATCGGTATTTAGCTACGGGACCCTAAAAACAGGCTGCTGGTACGTGGCGCAAAGGAATTTGATCCGTACATCGGTGATAGAGTAGAAATTGCGGTAGTATTTGAGAATTCAGGGAATGTTTTGTACTAAATTAAAAGTTTTTTAGTTTATACAGGTTGTACAAAGACATATCCTAAAAACTAAACGGGTTCACCCCTATGAAGAGAAACAAAAAAAATTGTATTTCAGTGTAAAATTAAATATCGAACCCAAAATGTATGGAACAGCATATTTTTTTAGTCTTCTCATAGTTGGTCCAACTGTAAAAGTTGTTCATATTGATGGGACATTCATCTCTTTAAGTTTTCGGGAGATGTATTTTTGCACATCGCTGATGGTTTTCAAGGGGATGATCAATATCTTCGTAACCCCCAGGCTTTTACGACAAAACATTAGCTTACTACCCGTATCGCTGAACCTATACAAGGTGTTACAAAAATACAAATAAACCTTTAAGGGGGTGGTGTAGACCATCAAACTGAAAATTTTTTACTATAGGACCAATATCGAAATCGCGAAAAAAAAAATGTATGTTCCATACTCCACAAATCGACTATATAGAGCTAAAATATGTATGGGATATCAAATAATTTTTTTTGCGATTTCGATGTTGGTCCCATAGAGAAAGTTGTTCAGTATGGCGGTCTAAACAACCCACTTAAGAGTTTTAAATATTTATTGTTACTTATGAAACACCTTGTATAATATAGGTTCATTTTAAATTAGTTGGCGAAACTGAACCTGTTAATGATAACAGATTGCATTATCTAGGTTTATAATTGGTATTGATGATTTACAAAATTATTATTTTCGCACGTACCTATCGTACGCAGTGCGCGGCCGGCGGGCGAACATTGACCTCAGAATCAAATGATCGAGCGGGGTCATTACCACGTAATTGTACTTAGTAACAGATACCAAACGCGTTTGTTAAGTTTCGCCAACTAATTAAATTTGACCTTATCTGTATAGGTTCACATGGTACCGGCCCAGAAGGTAAAATTTTCGAAAATGAGTCTTAATGTGCATATCATCCAGCACACTATTTAATATCGTATGACACATTAAAATAGAGTGCCTTTTAATAGGTGGTTGGGCCTCTACTGCATGAAATTGGATTTCATCTTGGGCAAGCATCACTATTGAACTGAAGACCTTTTAAAAAGCATCTGGGCGTTACGAGGATATAATCAAACTGAACAACTTTCTGACAGAAAAAATCTGATGTCCTATACATTGCAGTTTTGTATGAAACAGCTGTTGTTTTTGCGTTGCGATTTCGATGTTAGTTTTTTTAGAAAACAAAGTTGTTCAGTTTGACGGGATTTCAGTTTAGCCTAATCTGCAGTATACTCGAGTAGGTAGGTACTTTTTTTGAATGTTGCACATACTCGATAGTGAAATAAATCCTATAGAGTTTGGAATATCATACGTATTCGAATTAGGATGTGTGACATTTGAAAATAGCACTCCTATTAGAAAAAATATATATTATGTAAGATATTATGGGTCCGTCTTATAATATGCTGACACTTTTTAAGAGGATGATCAGACCGTCAAACTGAACAACTTTCTTTAAAGGACCATTATCGCGAAATCGCGAAATAAATGTGTATTGAACAGTGGATTTCGATTTTGGTGCCATAGAGAAAGTTGTTCTGGTTGACGGTCTGAGCATCCCCTGAAAACGTGTCAGCTTATCAAGAAGGGCCCTATAATTGTAGTAATATGAGATATTAGACCATCCTTTCAACGCGTAAACTCTGTAATTTTATTTTTTATTTTTACTAAAACCGACACAAACATTTTACAAAAAAAAATCTAACCTTATAAAGAATAGATATAAATCAGTACTATCGTGTAAAACAGACAGACAGACGTGTGAGTGGTTGAATGGCGTACAGTAGGAGTCGACGCGACAGATGCGTTGCCTGCGATGCTGTTTTTTGGTACAGTCGGCCGCATTATTATGTGCGGTCAGGTGAACGTGTTACAAAAGGAAAATAAAAAAAAGGTTGTTCTCTACGATATTGAAAAAAAAAAGAATTCAGAAAAGAAACAAAAAAGAACAAAAATTTGTGTCTACTAACTCTTACTCTACATTTCGTTTCGTTTTTCATTTCATTTCATTCATTCACGTTACACTTATTGGTTTATATTACTTAGGTACATCGCTGTTGAATCGAAATTTTTTTTTGTTTTGTAGTCCAGAGGTCCAATGGGAGGAAACACATTCTAGAAAAATACTGGTAAGATTTATAACATAAAACTTAAACATCACCTATTAAAAGCGAGTTAAAAATGATTACATGTTTATGCAGCTGACTGTACCGAACAAAAAATCTGTTCGTCGCATTACCCGTCCATAAGTTACAGTTTAACATGACAAGGACAACATTTTTTATTAAATCCTTGTTATGTTTTTTGTTTCACAAGTTATGGGAGAAAAGGCACCCTTTTCTTTATCAATATTTGTGTGAGCGACTGTACTATTAGTGTTTGTCTGTATGTTTAGAAAAAATTCCTTCAATTGCCGATGATTTGCTATTCATCCGATATTCGCCGATATTTCATCTTTAGATATTCATCAAATTGAAAAATAGAACCATCTCAGCGGTAACTACTACAAAATGAAATAAAAATAGGTTCGGAAATGTAGGAGTTATCGTGTCATCATCATTCCCTTGCCCATTTCCCATTATCTGGGAGGTAGGAGTTATCGTCGAATTATCTGGTAGGAGTTATCGTGTAAAAAGTGTAAAAAAAAATCCAAGTCAAAGTGTCTTTATTGCAAAACTATAGGTTGTACCAAGGTCTTACAATTATAATACAAAATATGAGCCTCTATAGCTTACCAGAAACGGTGTACAATCTTACATTAAAATATGATAAAGTTCTATAATTATGTCAACTACATAATTATTATGATTGAATAAAAAAAAAAAATACTAAGAACCGCCTCTTTTTTTGTAAGTCTGATCAAAATCACACCACCGTGTTGCCTTAATAAATGAAGTAAAAATTGTTTACACAATAAAACAATTTTTCATTTTAATTTTTAATTTTTTAAATTTATTTTAACAAGCAAAACCAGATGAAAACGCAAGTTAGACGTTAATACGGTGACAACGTTTGTCCTAAAAGATGAGACACTTATGGCATTTTTTGTTTTTGTCTGTTTACTTTGGAAACCCGGATTGGAGCCAAGTGGCGATAGAAAAACACCCCAATATGGTGTTTACACAAATTGTCACCTTTTTTATTAAATAACTTTATTTTTTATAAGTTCCTTCAGATATAAACACGTGCTTTCAACGAAATACATTTTTCATAATTATAAGGGCTAGGGTGTTTCTCCTGGACGTTGGTCCGATGCTAAGCTAAGGAGAAATATCACGTGGTATTACTTTAAATTTTATATTCATTTTCTATGCCGGTTGGATACCATAAAATATCGAAAATAAATTAAAATAACAGGTTTTCCGGTACAGTTACTAAAAAAGGTTAAGATTTCATATCAATGTTTACTTAAACATACATGCTAAAACTGTACGATGGGGTAACTCCATCAGAACAAAAAAATATATCTACCTAAATCAGTCAAGAAAATTAAACAGGGTGTTAGGGTAAATAGATGCATTACTTTATGGGGTGATTGTACCCATGATACTGAACAACTTTCCCAAAGAATCCTATAGGAAATTCGCAAAAAAAAAATTATTTTTTTTCAAAAAAAATTCGTTCTGCTGATTGAATTTAGCATGCATATGCTCACGACTATATTCCCCCAGGGGGTAGTCAGAGATATTCTGAAACCTCAGAACATCCACGTTTCACCAGTAGTACCGAAACTCTGTCCAGTGTGACGGGGGGTGAGCCCGTTGCCACTTATAATGGACAGTGGGTACAATTAGGTACATGCCTCGAAATCGAAGCATGTTGCATTTAGTATGGGAAGTCCTAAAATTTTTTACGAATTTCCTATACGTTTTTTAGGGAAATTTGTTTAGTATCATGAATTTCACACTCTGTAAAAGGGGAAAAAATCTGTACCTATACGAAAGCGATGAAATAAAAAACAAATCTGGGATTTAAAATATTTAAATCAACCATCAACTCCTTCAATAGAAATAAACTAAATGTTTTACCGAAATGAAAACTCTGAAAATTCTTGATTTAAAACAAGATTTAATTGTCTTTCAGCTTAATGTATAAGAAAGAAATCAGTAAGATATGGCGTTAACTGAACTAAAAGGTGACAGTTTCGAATAGATCAACCGTATCTTCAAGCTGATCTACAATGCGGGTAGACGAAATGTAACAATTAATCCTGCTGACTGTCTTATCTGTCGCAAGTTCGAATCCCTGGCTAGACACATCGATTTATTCATTTGTCTTTTATAATTTCAGTAGCGCTCGTTGGCGTAGTGGAGCTTCGGTATTGGAAACGATCACCGAAGTTAAGCAACGTCAGGTCCGGTCAGTCTTTGGATGGGTGACCGTTTAGTGGTATTTCATCTCGAGCGTTTCCGTGCTTCGGAAGGCACGTTAAGCAGTTGGTCTCGGATAGTTCCGTCAAATGGCGTTGTAACTATTCGTTAAGCCAGGTCAGAGGCCCATTGGCGGCTTGAAAATTCTCTGACAGCAAGGTGACCACTAACTTTCCTCCACCAACACGCACTGGGCCCGCGTGGTGGAGTATGGCCCACTCCCTCTCACCCTTATTCGTGAGAGGAGGCCTTTGCCCTGCAGTGGGATTCTACAGGCTATAACTAACTAACTAACTAATTTCAGTGCTTGAATAGTTGAAAAAAAAACAGCCAAGTGCGAGTAGGACTCGCGCAATGAGGGTTCCGTACGTACCAAAGTTATTACAAAAAAAATTGTTTATGTTTTTAGCAAGAGCCCGACTCACACTTGACCGGTTTTTATTATCTGTAGTTTTACTTTAGAGTATGCACTATAATCACACCAAGTTTGACGGTCGAATGTTTTACCGTTTTTATTTACTACCTACTAGTGTTAACCCGCGACTTCGTCCGCACAAATTATATAAGTACCAGATTTTAAGTCAGATCATAAGCTATCAAACAAAAAAAGTTTCATCAAAATCGGTTCAGTAGTTTTTGCGTGATGCGCGAACAAACAAACAAACAAACAAACAAACAAACACACAAACAAACACACAAACAAACAGACAAACAGACAGACAAAATTTCTAAAAAAGGTTGATTTCGAGTCGGGGATATTTAAAAACCATATCGTAATCTTTTTTTTGTAAATATCTTCAATGTACAGACACACTTCAGTTACAGTTTTATAATAGTTTAGATTAGATTTAGATAGTACCTAAGTATCTTTATTTCCTTAAATTATTATTATTTGTTAGCAAATCCGCCATAAAAACGCATATTCTGTGAAAATTTCAGCCATCAGCTAGGTATTATGGTTCAAAACATACAGTCCTTTATAGGTAGGACAGACAGATGGACGGACGGCCCGGACCTGACCGCGTAGGCTTACAGGTTGATGTAACAAATCTGTTTTCTTAAAATGGTTACCCAATTTCATGGTAAAAAAACCAGGAGGTAGCCCCTTAAAGCTAGCCGTCTACATAGAAATGCTATTGAGTACACTATCAATTATTTACTATGATTACAACATAAAATCTTAATTATAAACAAAAGACTTCGATACAAAGAAAATTGGACAAAAGACTAAACGCAACGCTCCAAATTCGAAAAAAATAAATGAACGGTTACGCCAACGAATCATAGATAATGAAATGTTCTCGCGCATGCGTATGAATGACGTTTGTTAAAAAGTGTTTGACAGACAAATTATAGAGGTTGCGGCGTACGCGCCGTATACTAATGTCTAACGGGGTCATAGTACAGGAGCCGGACGGAGATTTTACGTGTTTCAAATGTTATTGATTACCATTGAATTAGGATACTATGAAACTTGGGTCCATGCTCAAAAGTGTCCGAACCAAAAGAGAATCAAAATTCAAAAAGAGAACCAATTGCGTGCCAGTCTTTGTTTGATCGTCCGAGCACGCGCGAGTTCATGATGCCGTACTGTGTAGTAAAATATGTGAGAATTTTGATATACTGCGGACACTAAAAAAAAAAAAGACCTAAGAATTTGCGTCACTTAACGTACGTTTACCAGTGTATGAATTACCTGCATATATAAATGTATATGGTCAGCGCACTAGAGAATATATTATGCTTCCCAATATTCTAAACAACCTACCAAAGGAAGTACATAAAAATCATAAAATGTTACAATGTAAAAACAAAAAACAGTGTAAACATATTTTTAAATCTTATTTAAGTATGTAACGTATAATTAAATTACAAGCAGGTACGCTGTGAACAGCGACTCACCTTCAGGTTTTTAGTTGGTAAAAATAATTATGTATCTTTTTTCTTTGTAAAATAAATATAAAAAAAACTTATAAAAACTACTTAAGCAAAGTGAAAAAAAGATGATGGTGTATCCTATTTTTAGTAAGTAGACAATTATTGTTTTATCATTTAGAAGCATTTAGAAGTATGATACGAACATCATAATAATTTTAATTAATTTGTAATAACAAATCACAAAAGCAATCTTAAAACAAAATATCTGTCTGTCCTTATCTTACATATTTCGCGCGCCAGAAAGAATGAGATAGATTACGACCGTTACATATTGGTCGGATTATCTGTTATCGCGTCAGCCATTACGGTCGTCACAGATCGCACTATAATATGTTGCTGAACTCCTACAACCCGTTATGCTGTAGGAGGTAATACCTACCTCCTACCTACCTGGATAATAAGGAGTATAGAAATCAGTAATGGGACGAGAACTACCACCGCGTAATGTAGGATTTTATGTTATATTATACAAACTCACTGGTAAGTATTACCATTACCATTTCGCGAGTCAATTCAGTGAACACGAAAAAAAATCTCCCTTCTCCTAGTCTATGAATTCAACAACAAATGGTTCGGACGATTCAAAAGTTTAGTTTCCCTTTCTCAAAAGTTATTTTAATTCATGCGCCAAGCGAAGGGTTAAATCATATGTTTCGTTCCAATTTTAAAATTAATCGTTTTTATTTTTAATTGCACGTTTGTGTACATTTATCGATTTACTTTTAATATTGTTATTGAGGGTTATAAAAATTATAATTGTTCTAATAAAGTTTCGAGACGTGAAATTGTTAATAATTGTTATGCTGGAATTTAAAACAGCAATTATAGGGTTAAAATTGAATATCGGTGGTTGTATTTCTTAAAATTGTTATAGCACGTACCAACATGGAGAAAAATTATATAGGGTGAATAATTTTACACCCTGTACTGTAGGTATACGTCCCCCTGAAGTTGGTCGTAAAAAATGTGTTACGTATCAAACATAGTTCTTAAATATTGAAACAGTGAAAAAGTTATCTGCTTTTCCATAGAAAATTGCAATGACTGCTCGACCCAAATTGTATGGAACTGCTGATTTTTTTTCACGATATTAGCTTCATAGTGATCGTATCTAAGCCCGGCTTGCACCAACAGGTATTTAGACTTAAACGCATTTAGTGATAGTTCTGCCTTTGACACTGCTCATACAAATGACAGTGACAGCATCATATTTAAACATGTTTAAGCCTAAATGCCGCATGCCTGATGACCTATGGGCCAAAATCACTGGCCTACCAACTGGCTAGAAGAAGGTGGCGGGACGAAATCGATAGGATCTTGAAGAACTGGCCTAACGAAGCGCAAAACCGGGACGCATGGAGAGAACGGAGGGAGGCCTTTGCCAAACAATGGGACATCGACGGCTGATATAATATACCTAATAAAGCCTAAATACTTTTTGGTGCAAGCCGGGCATCTTGTAAATATCTTAGAGTAGGGTAGAGTATGTGGTTTAAAGGTTAATGATACTGTTCCTAACACCCTGTATAGGTTACCAACCTACCTACTTAAATACACAAACCATACAATATTGTGGTTACTATAAACACCAAAAATTCATCATCGAACATCACTTTAGAATGAAACAGGTAATCTACCACACAGACACAAAACCACAACTCGGAATTTCGGAATTTGCAAGGTTTCGGCAAGATTACGAGGGCTGATAAAAACATATTTGATTTAATCGTCGGAGCCGCAAACATACCTACATAAATTCAAGACTTTAGGGGCAATACAAATCTAGGCTACAACTAGGTACGCACTATGTATTTTCATAATAGGTATGCGTGCAGTTGTAGCAGGTTTCAGGATGAAATGAATACGTCAAGTGATAATAATAGTTGGCTAGCAACTCTCCGTCAAAAATACGTAAAATATTTTTTTTATAAACATTCCTTTAGTCGCCTTAATACCATGCCTGTGGTACAAGAGGCGATCGTTGAATTGATCTTCGTCAAGGCCGACTCGTACTAATGACGTTTTCGGAATTTATGTCTGAATTACCACTTGCTTTTCGGTGAAGGAAAACATCGTGAGAAAACCGTCATGTCTTAATTTCTAGGCATGTATTGTACCCGATGTCCATTATAAGTGGCGACGGACTCACTCCCTATCACACTGGACTGTGTTTCGGTATACTACTAGTGAAACGTGGATGTTTTGAGTTTTCAGAATATCTTTGATTGCCCCCTCGGGGAATATAGTCGTGAGCAGAATTACTCGTCATACTTAAAGAGACTACACACTATTTTGATATAAACTCACGACCACATCTCTGTCTAAGTGGTAGTCAGAAAGTTTACTGCCGACTAAAAACGTAGGTAAACAAATTGATTTGAAAGACAACATCCTTAATCAATCGATGCACTCTCTCACGAACACAAAAATATCCAAAAATGTCTTAAAACCACAATAAAAAAACTGGTCTCAACCGCAAATCGGACAATTAGTGGTGAACCAAATAAATAACAAAACTTTACACAATAAATAAACCAAGGAGTTATTTGCCAAAAAACATAACGCGCGGAGTTATTTGAGAAATGGGCCCGAGAGTTTTTGAAAAAATCTCACTTATTCCACTTTGGCCTTAGGGCGCCGTTTGTAGATATTTACTGGTGACACTTTGGTATTTTTTAGAGGTCTAAGATTTTTAATTACTCTTTAATTTGTATGAAACGTGGTGGTCAAGTGTATAGTAGTCTCGCTTACGGTGAAGGGAACTGCGGTTTGATGTCAACCTGGATCATTCTAGGGGGTTTATTGTGTACTTAAAAAAAAAAAAAAAAAAAAAACATACGGGACGAATTGAGAACCTCCTCCTTTTGTTGAAGTTGGTTAAAAACCCTATTCAATCTGTATCAAATTGACGTGGTGTTTTTGGCAGTTCTTAGCCATTCTGTTTCTTAATATTATGTTAAGAAACAAAATATTTTTACTTAAAAATTACTTAACCTTGTATCACCGGGGTCTCTTCGAGAAGTTTTCGGCAGCAAGCTGGTTGGGCTTCCTGGAGGAGCTGGGATGGCAAGAGTAAGTTATTCTCACTTCACGCAAATTAAGATATAGAGTTGAAGAAAACGAGCCCGCTTAACCAACACCAATACGATTTGTCGAGTAACCCCATTGACCCTCCCCTAAGGACAGGAGCTGCCCAGACCGAATTGGAGGTGCTTAAATAGACTCCGACCTGCCAATCTGAGTTGGCCAGAGCACAGATTATATATTGCTATACAGTACAGATGCCCAACGTCAAACAATGGAACGCGACTGCCGTAACGCGGGCAGTCTTCGGGCAAAGTAAATTGCTTGATTTTCCGAGGCTCATGAGATTTTTTTGTAGTCAGATCATGCATTTTTAGTAACAATTTACACTTTTACGTAAACATTAATTACAAATCGATACCATAACGCCATATATTGCCAGTTTTTAAACAAAAATTTTATTTGTATGGGATAGGACACAATGGCCAGAGTAAAGACAATCTTTTCAAGTGGGATTACATAGACCGGTCGGACCTTAGGTGTGAATGCGGTGTTACTCCTCAGACTATGGCCCATCTCGTATCCTGGGCTGCGTTCAGAACCTTTGGGTGCGGTTGTTCTTCTCGCTCGCTCTTATGGGTAATACGCTTTTCACCGAGCCTCTGAACGGCGTTAGGGCGAAAAGTTGCACTCGGAGTGCACTCTGGGCGCACTCTGGGCGTAGGTTCGGAACGCACCCCTGCCCAACCTGCCCGGACGTCTGCACGTGAACGGAGCTTATGGACGCTGCCGGCAGTGCTATCCGTGTGGCGAAATCCTGGGCTCGAAAGATTTAGAATGACATGCAATCGACTCGATAGAAGAAGAAGAATTGGCTTTTCAGTAAAGGAAAACATCGTAAGGAAACCTATATTCTTCAATTTTGAGGCGTGTATTGGTATTGTACCAAACTGACATTTTTGGAAGTGCCCAACAGAGCTACCTGACTTATTAAACAGAGTTTGAGCACCACTAGTTTTGGCACTATATCGGAAGGAATCTCGATGGTTTCTTTAAGTGAAAAACCATTAGGGTTACAAATCATATTGGTACTAAGTTACAACATAACTTATTTGAAAACTCATTGGCATTTTGCACTATACTAATCAGACCGAATTTAATATAGGTACAGGGTAAATTTTATATCACTGCGGATAACTTCAGCTTGTTTTCTACCCATCAAACTGAACAACTTTCACTATGGAGCCAACTTGAAAATCGCGAAAAAAAACCGGCTGTCCCATACAAAACTGCAGTTCCTATTCGACTCAAATGTATGGAAGAGCTGTTTTTTTTTCGCCATTTCGATGGTGGCTCCATAGTAAAAGTTGTTCAGTTTGATGAGTAGAATACATGCTGAAGTTCCGCATTGATATACAATTTATCCTGTATACAGGGTCCAACTTAATATGCTGACACTTTTTTAAGGGGATGATCAGACCATCAAACTGAACTGAAGGTTTGCGTTTTTTTTTTTTGCGATTTCGATGTTGGTGCCATAGAGAAAGTTGTTCAGTTTGATGGTCTGATCATCCCCATAAAAAGTGTCAGCATATTAAGAAGGACCCTATATACCTACTTTATATTTGTTTTGTGATAGTTAGGAAATATTAAAAAAGACTTTTGCCCAGATTGGAGCAAAATAAGCTGAGAAAAAACCGGTCACAGAATTTCTTAAAAACCAAAAGTGTCAAAAAAGTTAACCCTTCTTCACCATACTCTTTACCAAACGTGCCCGTCCGGTCACATTCATTACCGTCATTACCGAAATCAGTGTAATTACGGGAATGGGAATGCGAAGGTTACCCTAAAACGCTGCATTTCTACCATCAGATATAAGTTGGTATTGTTTCTCGTAGGAGGCCAGTAATATATATTTAATTGTAACGCCCAGTGTACGCCCACATGATATTTGGTGCAGTTTTTGTTGGAATAAAAAAGGAATAGAGTAGGTAAAACACAAGATTTTTTAAAAATATATCTACTACGAACTAATCAGGCTCGAAATTAAGAAACATCCAGCGCTAAAACAAAAATTATTACTGTCCCTTTTTTTCATCATCATCAGCCTATTGCATGGCACTTACAAGCGTCACGAAGAAGGGTGAAATGAAACGGACCTTGGAAATGAGTTTAAACATGATTGGCAGTAGGTAGTATAATATAAATACTTGCTATTGGCTGAATACAATACTTACAAAACTGCTTAACATGCCTTCCGAAGTACTGATACACTTTGCTTGCTAAAGGGATGGCCGACAGGGCCGAAGAATTATCTAGTGGCGACCGCGAACTGGAAGGCCCAGCGTGGGTAGTTCCCCCATAAAGTTGAACGTCAACCTTTGCGGTCGTTGGGGAAGGCCTATGTCCAGCAGTGAAGTCTCTTTATCGGCAGAGATGGTGATGATGATGATGACCGCGAAACGGGTGTAACGTGTGTAGGCCAGACAAGGTAGACCGACAACCTAGTGAAGGTAGCGGGAACCAGTTGGAAAAGGGCAGCGAAGGACCTTTCGTTGTGGCGATCCTTGGGGGAAGCCTATGTACAGCAGTGAAGTCCCTTTTTCGGCTGAGATGATGATGATTACCACATTTGGAAAGGTGCAGCGAGTCTAGGCCCCCCCACAAAGTGAACCAACGACCTGGTGAAAGTGGCTGGATCTCGTTGGATGAGGGCAGCGACAGCGCATGGACCGACCGGCCGTTGTGGCGATCCTTGGATTCAGCCTATATCCAGCAGAGGGCAAAATAAATCGGCTGAGATGATGATGGTGCCACCATCGCCTTCCCTAACGTCTCGCAAGAACTTGTCTTTCTGCAGGGTGAAATTGATATCATTAGCATCCTTTTAAACTAAGAGTCTATCTATCAAACTGAACAACTTTTACTATGGGAGCAAGCAAACTGATCGGAGCAAAACAAAAATTAGCTATTGCATACAAAATTACAATGCCTTCTCGACTCAAATGAATGAAACAGCTGAATTTTTTTTCCCTATCGGTTTGCTTCCATAGTAAAAGTTGTCCAGTTTGATGGGTTGCCTCTTAGTTTAAAAGGATGCTAATGATATCAATTTCACCCCGAATGCAAGTGCCTTTTATAATCATTAGTAGGACAACTAGATGGCAACATAAGGGTTTTAATTAACCTCATTATAAAGTATGTTCAGCTCATCAAGAGCTCCTTAACAATCTACTTAATACGCTAATTAGACCTTCGAACAGGTAATCAGTTCACCATATTGAATATAATTTGTCGAGTTAATCTAGAAAGGACATGATTATGTTAATTGTGAATGCTAATTGCAGTCTTTATTTGCAATAAATGTCAGTAAAAGTTTTTCAAATAGGACTCTGCACACCTGTTCCAGCTTTATGCAGTTTAAAGAGTTGCAGAGTGGCTATCGAATAATTATTAATGCTAATTTCACCGTCATTAACTGAAACAATCGTATGGTACTATTGGAAATGAGTTGAGTACTTTCGACAAAAATTACCTGATGTCGTATGAGGCCACAAATTAATAAGGTCTCTTTTGCTATGATAGTTGCCACTATTTGACATGTTATTTCATACTAAAATCACGGACTTGATAAAAGGCGGACGTAATGTGACACTAAAAAGATGTGAAGCATGCAAGGCCTACATATTAGTTTGTTCTACAAGGGACCTACACACAGATGCACCACTTCTAGGCTTAGGTCCTACAACCCGCAACCATTTTGTACCCCGACAGTGCGTCAGCACGCACACAAAAATAAATGGGAGCTTCACTCGTGATTAGACGAGATTACGTCCGGTTTTTTTTCGGGTCCGTGACTGAAATAATGACTTTGACTTTATGTAAAATTTACTTATGAAATTTTGTCATTTGCATTTTTCAGGCATTTAAAGCATTAAAAAAAAACAGACAATGCATTAAATATAGTTTTGTTGAGTTACGCGGTCCTTATTTAAATAAGGACCGCCATTGTCCAGTAAATTCCCTGATTTTACTTAAAAAAAATCTCAATCTCCATATTATTATTAATTTTAAGTCATCATTTTATGTCTTATTATGCCTTTTGATTTAAAACAGTCAATATTGCGAGTCAGCTGGAGAAAATCTCTTCGGATATAAGCTCGCCGTTTGTAGGAACATGTCGTTTATATTATTTCTTGCAAATTATGTTTACTTGTAGTACCCACTGTATTATTAAATTATTTACAATAAGTCCTCTTTTATCATAAGAACCGGTAAGGTTTGGAACTCTCTCCCTGCGTCTGTCTTTCCAAGTGAATACAATCAGGACATTTTTAAAAGAAGATTTAATAGGCTTTTCCTGGGCGAGCGCGTTACATCCTCGGCTTCATCTTCACTTTCCATCAGGTGAGCTGAAGCCAATCGCAAGCCCATTTTGAAAAAAAAAAAAAAAGTAGGTCTCTCATGCCATCCCTCAAAGGAAATACAAATATTTAGTTATGTGTTCGACTCCACAGTTTTCCCTGTCAAAACAGTTAAATCCCTCTGTCCATTCCCACGTTTCGATTTCTTCACCAGCGTTCGTTCGGGCCGATGTTCGCTTCTCGGCCCGCATTCTGAGGGTTAACTAATTATTGAGTTATTTTTTATCGCGTACTCGTATGAATTTACTTTGTAGACGTTTATTTTAATTTCTTTGATTTTTGAATGAAATTATCATCATCATAAATTGAGATTCCGTTTGGATTTTTTTTTGCTAACTTATCTTTGTCTTGTCTTTAGAAAGAGCGTCGTCCGTGGCGTGTTGCGGAGAGGTAAAAGTAAGAAAGTAAGTTATAGCCTATAGAATCCCACTGCAGGGCAAAGGCCTCCTCTCACGAATAAGGGTGAGAGGGAGTGGGCCATACTCCACCACGCGGGCCCAGGCCAGTTGGTGGAGGCAAGTTAGTGGTCACCTTGCTGTCAGAGAATTTTCAAGCCGCCTCAATAGGCCTCTGACCTGGCTTAACGAATAGTTACAACGCCATCTGACGGAACTATCCGAGACCAACTGCTTAACGTGCCTTCTGAAGCACGGAAACGCTCGAGATGAAATACCACTAAACGGTCACCCATCCAAAGACTGACCGGACCTGACGTTGCTTAACTTCGGTGATCGTTTCCAATACCGAAGCTCCACTACGCCAACGAGCGCTTCTGAGTTGAGGAGATGTATGGTCGGTCACTCAATCATGAGGGGTCCGGGTTCGAATCCGTACCGCCAACATGTCATGTGTACCAATGAGTTTTTCTAACTTATGTCCCGGTAATCTCGCAAGGAAACTGAAGAAGAAATTATGATGCGTTTGTGAAGGTTACTAATCCGCATTGTGCACGCATGGTGGAATAACGTACATTGCCACCCTCCCAGAGGATAGGCCTGTTCCCTGCAGAGAGACGTATACAGGGTGTAACGAAAAGTATCATTAACCTTTAACCCGGATACTCTACCCCTCAAACTGAACAACTTTGACTATGGGAGCAAACCGAACGGAGCAAAAAAAGGTCAGCTGTTCCATACTACAAATGTATGCAACAGCAGATTTTTTTTTGCTCCTAATTGTTTGCTCCTATAGTAAAATTTGTCCAGTTTGATGGGTAAACTCTTAGTTTGAAAGGATGCTAATGATATCAATTTCACCCTGTATAACGGAACACCCACAACCTACCTAGCCTATATTAGAGCTATAGCTGTTTGAGTCAAGTATAGGCATTGCAGTTTTTAGTAGGTATGGAAAAGCTGTTTTTTGTTTGTTTTGACAGCATTGCTCTCATAAGTAAAAGTTATTCAGTAACCATACCAGACCTTTGAACGGCTGTAACTCCTAAAACGACTGGAGTTATGCAGGCAGACCTTGTCCATCCCCATCACAGAGATGCTCTACACCCTATCAATACTGATGCCTTGCAGCTGATGGTAACCAAAAGTACCTAGGTCCTCGTGGGCCCGTGCCCGTCGTGCCGTGCCGTATATGCCTCCGTGGTCTAATGGTTAATAGAGCATTGGGCTCTTGACACGGAGGTCGTGGGTTCGATCACCACGGGGGGCAGTTTGTGAAATCACTTTGTGCGATTTTCACCAGTTGGTTAGGACATTGCAGGCTGAATAACCTGATTGTCTGAAAAGAAAGATAATTATGTGCTTTGGATGGCACGTTAAGCCGTTGGTCCTGGGTACTATTTCTGATGGCAGTACCTAAGTAGTCGTTACATAAAAACCACGTCAGAGGCCGTAAGGAGGTTTGAATAAACTCTGACGGGCTTGCTGCCCACACGATAAGAAGAAGATACTATAAGGTCCAAATCGCACGACTGAAGTTTGCAAATGGTGCAATTAAGGAACTTTGTTGCTCACTTCGTCTCCACTTTATCGCACGCGCCTCGCCATCGATCTTCGATATCGGTCCATTATCGAAAGGACATTCAAAACAAAAAGCTCCTAAACACACTGTCGCAATGCCGTGTCCTGTGTCCAACGAGTTCCGATGCCAAGTTAATGTGTCCGAGATGTTATCGCGGTGGAACGACGTTTTCTTCATAACAGTGGAAACATACGGGGGTATTAAAGGTGCGTGGACGATTGGGTAAAGGTATTACAATAAGGTTCTGCTACTTCTGCTATAGCTACGGATTTTCCTTGGCAGCCAGCTGATCAGACACCAGCACAAGCTTTAGTTTTCTGTAAATCCGATAAATGTAGAGGTCCTTTTGACCTCTACATTTATCGGATTTACAATGAAATATTGTAATGATTGATAGTGAAGTGATGCAATTGATGCATTAAATATAGGGTGGGTATTGCCACATTCATGAGTTTTCAGAGGCCATGAGGGGCCAGGTTCGAATCCTCACAGACGGCATTCCATGTGTACCTACACACGGTGACACATCAAGCTATACAACCAACATAAGTTGGCCGCGCGTAGGTAGCATAATAAATTTAAAGTTTCGCGACCAAATTATTTTGGTTTTGTAAAGGTTGATGTGTTGCCGTTTGTACCAAAGAGATTTTCTAACTTATGTACGTAATACCAACTGCTCTCAAACGGTAAAGGAAAATATCGTGAAGAAACCTACATACGCTGAAGAAGAAATTCTGATGCGCATTTGTGTAGTCCACTAACACACTTTGTGCACGCGTGATTGTCCGACGACCATACACGGCGTACAACCTCCTTGATGGGTAGGCCTGTGATTGTTTTTCTGTGCCTGTGCTATGCAGTGGGATGTAAGTTTAAAGGCTGATAATGCTGATGTGTTTAAAAGTGCGTCTTTGAGACGATCCTGAGATAATTTTGGCAGATATGATTCAGGCGTGTGCTTCCGTGAAACAAAACCGAATGTTTTCAATGAGGCATTCAATTTTTGCTCCTCACAAATTGTTTATATCAATTAGGACCTTTTAAAATTCTGTCTTAGCGGCTCTCAATTTTAATGTCATTTTTTTATGAACAAGATTTAGCGGCAGTTTTGTTTAACTGTTTAAATTCGTTGTTAAAGTGTGATGGTATGTTTCAATTTATTTTTTAATAAATATAGAATTACACGCATTATGACACAATTTTGTTAAGTAGGTAGATACGCAAAATTCCATACTTCCATCCTAAATGGAATGAAAAGAAAGATTTGCCTTGAAAAGCCTTGCTCTGCTTGCTTAGAAATACTGTCGATGTAGTTGTTTGTACCTAGCAATGGTTTTTGAATTGTATTTATAAAAAAAACACAACATAGGGACCAACTTAATATAGGGTCCAACTTAATATGCTGACTCTTTTTTAAGATAATGATCAGACCTTTAAACTGAACAACTTTCTCTATGGGACCAACATCAAAATCGCAAAAAAAACGGCCGATTTTTTTTTCGCGATTTCGATGGTGGTCCCATAGAGAAAGTTGTTCAGTTTGATGGTCTGAACATCTCCTTAAAAAGTGTCAGCATATTAAGAAGGACCCTGTATATGATGACAGTTTTTTCAGAGGATGATCAGACCATCAAACTGAACAACTTTCACTATGGAGCCAAAATAAAGAAATCAGCTGTCCCATACATTATTTTAGTCGAGTCGGTACTGCAGTCTGCAGTTTTGTATGGACGAGCTGATTTTTTTTCGCGATTTCTAAGTTAGCTCCATAGTGAAAATTGGTATTGGTCAGTTTCATGATCTGAAGCACCCCTTAAGTATTACTAGGAAGTTTTGTTACACCCTGTATACAATACAATTACATCATGTTTTTATGGTGGCATAAGTATTATTATGTATTGTTACTGGATAAGTACATGACTGTATTATATTTTATTTGATACTAGCTGTGCTCGGCATGCGTTGCTATGCCCCTTTTTTTCCCTACACACTTGGCCGTTTTTTCTTTCCCTAAAAACCACATTCGTACTAATATGAACAAATCATTCCCAAATCATGGAATTCATGAGATATCAACATACTGACAGATATTATATGTATTTTGTTCCAATAGAAAAGTCTTAAAATATAAATACTTATAACTAACCACGATTTCTTTTAAGGAATTCTAAAAAGATCAACTTCCTAACAAATAGCGAAAGTTTAGCGAAAACTTAATAATAATAAAATAGTATCTCAAGAATTAATATTTTAGCCCGGCCCCCTACCAAACTGTGACAACTCAATAAATGCGTAAAAATGAGCTCGACACAATATCTACACACTGACATGTTTGACAGTTACCACATAACATATTGGTGTATGGTTTTGTTGGAAATTGACAACAAAGTACCTTTGTGTACGTACCTATTTGGTGGGTTTTATACAGGTTAAGAAGGACAAAATACAATTTTGAGTTAATTTTTATCAAATGGTAAAAAGAAGCAGATCAATCATATGGGTGACTGTTTAGTGGATTATCATCCCGAGCATCACCGTGCTTTGGAAGGCACGTTAAGCAGTTGGTCTCGGATAATTTCGTCAGATGGCGGAGTAACAATTCGTTAAGCCAGGCCAGAGGCCTATTAAGGCGGCTTGAAAATTCTCTGACAGCAAGTTGACCACTAACTTGCCTCCACCAATCCGCACCGGACCCTCGTGTTGGAGTATGACTGATTCCCTCTCACCCTTATTGGTGAGAGGAGGCCTTTGCCCTGCAGTGGGATCTTACAGGCTAAAACTTACTATACTATCCAGGGTGTACAATTCAATGCGTTACGTACTTAGGGGTGCTTTCGAGTTTGAGACCATCAAACTAAACAACTTTCACTATGGGACCAACACCGAACAAAATCTGCTGTTCCATACATTTGGATCGAGTAGCGGTTAACGTTTAATTTTAAACCCTTGATTAAACTGGGTGAAATTGATATCATTAGCATCCTTTTAACGAAGATTCTACCTATCAAACTTTTACTATGGGAGCAAACCAATCGGAGCAAAATAAAATCAGCGGTTCCATACTAAACTGCAATGCCTGCTCGAATCAAATGTACCTACGCAACAGCAGATTTTTTTTTGCTCCGGTCTGTTTGCTCCCATTCTGCCCTGTGATGACAAAATAACGCAACCCGGGTTACGTTGTTTTGTCGTGCACCTGCTCATATGAATTCTCGTACCCTGTTCTATCATGTAAAAAAAACAAAAATAATTACATTTATTTAAGAAAATCAAAATAACGTAACCCTAAAATTCACCCCTATTTTTATAATAATGCCACAAATAAGTAACGTAACCTTTTGGTTACAGTGTTTTGTCGTGATACGTCTTGAGAACCCTGTAAATATAACTATTTCGATCAAAACACTTTTCCCTATAAATTTTAATCCACAAAATCAAATACTCCAGCCATCCAATAATGAACGCGCAGTACAGTCAGAGTTATGTCAGACTAGATATTGACGTGGGTACAGTGCGATATGAGATAAGGATGCTGTGACAGTTGACTGCAGTTGCAGACGGGCGACTTTCAGGCTTTTGTTGCGACTTTTTTATTTATTCATATTAATTTGACTTATAGAGCGTCGGTGGCGCGTTGCGGAGTGTTATGGAAACTCAATCTTGAGGTCCGGGTTCGAATCCGCACGGACCACATTCATGCAATGTACCAATGAGTTTTTCTAACTTATTTTCGTAATACCGACTGCTCTAAAACAGAGAAGGAAAACATCGCGAGGAAACCTGCATATGCTGAAGATATTCTGATGTGTATGTGAAGTTTACCAATCCGCATTGGGCACGCGTGTTGCATAAACGTCCATACACCCTCCCTGAGAGTAGGCTTGTGCCCTGCAGTGGGGGTCCTTCTTAATATGCTGACACTCTTTTATAGTGATGTTCAGACCATCATCTGAACTCTAAGGGACCAACATCGAAATCGGGAAAAAAAATCAGCTGTCCCATTCATCTGGCTCAAGTAGATTTAGTATGGAACAGCAGATATTTTTTTTCGCGATTTCGATGTTGGTCCCATAGAAAGAGTTGTTCAGTTTGGTGGTCTGATCATCCTCTTAAAAAACTGTCAGCATATTAAGTTGGTCCCCGTATAGGCTTGATGATAATAAACTTTTACTTGTGCTTTAACACTGTATTTCCGCCCGTGTCAAGAAGTATGTGGTCCACAAATTGTGGATCCCAATCTCAGGGATTGTTTCAGATAAAAATCGAGAAGAGATTGTGGGTTGCGGACCCTCGTGGCAAGCAAAAACCGAACCGCGCGATCACCAAGCGAAAGACGAATGCTCGCAGCAAAACTTGTAACGTGACCCCTTTTTACGACTTGTGACACTTTAAAATGCCCTGTCAGAACATATTTTTTTCGAATTATTGCTTAAGTTAAGGGCCTGTTTCACGTTTTCATTATCTTTAGTCGCTTTTATAATCGTCCGTCTACTCCGCCAACCAAACTAGTAAATAAAATATTTGGTTCCTTTTTCGTTTGCCCAGTAATTCGGTGGCAGCGGACAAGCTACTTAAGTTTTTTTTTAATCTAGTAAAATATATGGCCTGTCAAATGGTCACATTTTTAACTAGACTATTAATGAGGTTGTACACATTCTAGTGGCGTGCTCCTTTTGTTTTTTTAAAGTCATAAAACTGGTTGTTGGACATTGACATACAATTTAATGAACGCTGGGTCTAGTACAAAATTCTCGAAAAAAGTGTCAGAGACTAACCTACACCAATCTAACTACTTGTAGGGTAATATAAGCATTGAAAATGCTGAAATTCTTTTTCATTTTGCTTGCGTGGTAAAAACCCCATCGCGGTACCGGTAGCCGACCGGTCAAACGAAGACTATTGCGTTATTGGTTCTCTTTATATGTTTTGGTGCTTTTTTGTTTCGGAGACTTTTTAGCGCGGATCCTACGTCCAGTAGTTGGTAAGTCAATATTGATGTATAATAATTTGTGATGATGACGTCAGTAAAACTAAGATAACTCGAAATATTTTTTGAAGTCAACAGGATAAGATATTTCTAAATGAGAGTTTCAGACTTCAGATGTAGTTAGTTAGATTTTAATCCATCCATCCATCCATCACAGCCCTTGATCAGTCCGTCTTCGGACATAGGCCTCCTCCATATTTCTCCATGAAGTCCTGTTCCTCGCCCTCTGCATCCAGTTGGGACCCGCGTGTCTCCTAATATCATTAACCCATCTTTCTGGTGGGCGCCCACCAGAAAGATAGATTTTAATACAAGATTTTATTTCGTTGATCAGTTTGATCACTTCCCTATTTTTAACGATTAGAATTAAATAAATAAGGTCTAACAAAATTTAGCTGAAACTATTTTAACAGGATGATCAGACTACAAAACTGAACAACTTTCTCTATGTGACCAATACAGAACCGCGAAAAAAACAGCTGCCCCATACAAAACTACATACACAACTCGACTTTATGGAACAGCAGATTTTTTTTCGCACTTTCTGTATTTGTCCCATAGAGAAAGTTGTTCAGTTTGATGGTCTGATTATCATCATCATCATCATCATCAGCCAATATACGTCCCACTGCAGGGCACTGGCCTACGCCTCTAGGAGGGTGTTTGGGCGTTAGTCCACCACGCGTGCGGAATGCGGATTGGTAGACTTCACATATGCATCAGAACTTCTTCTTCTGCATATGCAGATTTCCTCACGATGTTTTCCTTCACCGTTTGAGAGCAGTCGGTATTACGTACATATGTTAGAAAAACTCATTGGTACGTGGCATGTGGTCCGTGCGGATTCGAATCCGGACCTCATGATTAAGAGTCCATACCTCTCCGCAACGCGCCACCGAGCTCTCTGATGGTCTGATCATCCCCTTAAAATAGTTTGAGCTAAGTTTGTTTGACCTCAGATTCAAGATTTGACTACTTTTTTTCAACAACAAGTGACACAAATGCTATGAATGCGAGCCGCATGTAAAAGCTAGTTGGATTATACAGAGTGTGAGGAAAAGTATCGATAACCTTTAAACCACAAACTCTACCCATCAAACTGAGCAACTTTTAGTATAGGAGCAAACCTGTCAGCTTTTCCTTAAAACCTGTATATTTAAAAATAAAAAAACTAGATGTTACTTGTACTTCTAACCACATTCCAGAAAAGCAAATAAAACAATTTCGCGCGGACACTAAAAAAAATAACCGCCATCTCGAAACAAAATTCAACAGAAGGCTTTTATGTAAAAAAATATAACCCCAAACGGGCGAAGTTCTTGGCAAATAGTAAAAAATATGAGAAAACAAGCAAAAGTAACAAAAGTTGACTTAGACACGTTTGCCGCACTCGTGAGGTGTTTTATTTTATTGATAGCGTTTCTGAGTTGCCAACTCAGGACCATATTATCATTTCAGGGTGGCCAGGAACTTCGTTATAACCTGTTAACTCGGTACGACCACAAAAATACATAAATTAACGAATCTGTTAGTTTTGTGAATAACATTTATAAAACAAAAGAATATTATTTGCACACCATAAAAATATTAAAAATATTAAGGAATTTATTTATTTTTATTTATTTATTGATATATGACAATACAATGTTGTAGATTAACAAATAATCAACGCACTATAAACCATAACTGGTTTGTTCGTACGCCGGTAGGGACTAGGGACTCATCCTTAACATTAGGTATAAAAGAAATATAAAAAGTAAAATTTTCCTACACAGCTCTAAATTTCTCAGCGGTTTTACTAAGTATTTGCATAATTATTAAGGTAACGATATTCAAGTTGCCGATCCGATTTTGGCCTCCGAGTTGGAAAAAATTATGTAGAATCCTTTTTGCGTCAACTCTTATGGCGCGCGGTATACAAAGAGAGCTTCAGCGAAACCGAATATCTTTTATTTTTCTAAACACGGCTACGACATCCGAGAATGCGTCGCGGAATAAAAAAATAAAATACAAAAAAAGGAGTTACACGGTTTTGGCATCGGGACACCTTAACAAGGTCCCGACGTGTTGGTCTGTCGCATTTTAATTTGTTTTTGTTTTATACAATTTTATGTTAGTTACGGTAAGAATTAGTTTGACAATGCATTATTTTTATTTTAGCTCCAATTAAAAAAGGTAATCAATCGTGAATCAAAACGACTACACTTACTTAACTCATTATTAAAGCATTTGGAAAAACTCCGGTCCGGTCAGAATTTACCTGTTTTCTTTGAAAAATTAGATTTTTTTTTATAAATTTCGAAAAAGTAAGAAAACCACCTCATTCTAAATTGTGTTGCGAACAATATTGTAAATTTTCATTTTCTTCCGATTAAAAATATAAGAGTAAAATGATTACAACTGGAAAAAAAAGGGGTGACTTTAGAGTCCCTTTTCTTCGCTTTTATTAATTAAAATCGATTTCTAGAAAAACCACATCACTTCTCATATCGTGTAAATAGTTCAGTTTATTTTTCAGCTCAAAAAGTGTCATAGTTAATGAATAAAATGGTTACAAAGTTACCCAAAACCAGGAGCTAGCTAGTAATAAAAAGGTATCGAACAAAAATATTCACAAAATTAAAAACATGTTACTAGTAAATGTCGCAATTTTTTCCGAAATCGTAAATCAAATCATTAGGGCCATTTTTACTACAGCAATATAAAACCATTTTGTTCCGTCATGGGAATAGAATCGAACCTGGGACCACATCAAACATTCTACACAATGAAAAAAAAAGGATCGTTTCGTCCTAACAGCTATTAAGAGGACCTTGTAAAGGACTCTAAAACTGAATTCCTAAAGTTATTGCCAGTAGAATCCTTCTTTTACTAGAGAGGAAAGAATCCAGCTATATTCTACCCAGCTGACACAGAGTTGGTGTAAGGAACTGCTTTCGATTTAAACTTCTACACTAAGATCAAGGATTTTATTCTAAAGCATAGATTCCTCATCAATTTTAATTGTGTAGTTATTATCTTTTATCTTATGACGTACAGTCAGCATCAAAAGTATCTAAGCATCTCCGGCGTTTAAAAACATCTGAACAATTACACGAAAATAAACCCTATTTCCTACAAGATAACATTTGTTTTCAACTTAACAAATAATAACATGGCAGATAAATTAATTTTATTTCTTTGTGAGTTGAAATAAGGTTTGCTATCGTAAAGTTGTCCAGTTATTTATGAATACTTAACATGCTTAGATACTTTTGATGCTGACTGTACCTTTAATAGTAAAAGATGATGGAACTATAGTTATTTGTTTATGAGGCTGTCCGCTTTTTTTGACGTGCTAGTGTGTGTAAAGTTTTCACTTTTGGTCCCTTTTGACCTACGAGCATATACCCCTATAGAGACGTAATACATGCGAATTTAAAAGAAAACAATTCTGTCAACTAGCTGCGGTGCGGGGGGGACGGAAATGCTCCGAAGTACTACGAAGTCTATTCGAAACAATGGCGGAAAACAAAGGCGTTGCGAAATATATAAGTGACAAGTCACTGATGAGTTGACAGAGTTGGGTCGCCTTATATTACGTCTCTATAGGGGTATGTACTCGTAGCTTTTGACTTACCTCTTTACACACACGTCAAAAAGTGGACAGACTCCCTCTATGCTTTAGATTCTAAAGCATTCTAAAGTTTATAATAAATAGATCCTTCCTCTTAGCCTCTACAGACACCACCATTTTTTAATTGCCATAAAAATTATAAGGGTGTATTCAGATAATTAACTAAACAATTTTCCCTAAGGATATGGGTCGAAAAACGAGAAAAATTGTTAGACCTTCCATACAAAAGTGCGGATCAGCCGATTGATTTTCTATGGGAGGATTCCTCGATATCGGCTTATATTGAAGCACCAGCAATAAATTGGTTTAAATAATGTATTTTTCACCTCACAAGCTCGGAAAGATTCTGTTTATCATTCGAAATCTGAGTGCAAAAGTGCATTTTATCCGCTAGCGTGGAAAGAGTTTTTGAAATTCGAATCGGTCTCTTCAATATTTTTCTATACCGCCAGTCTACTGAAAATGCATTAATAACTATTTCATGTCACTGGCCGTCACGAAAAAAAAACTTTTTAAAATGTTGTTCTCTTTAGAAATTCACTTTTTTTCCTCGCTGTTGTGAGGTGAAAAGTCGTGTGTTTCGCTCGGCTGCAGAGTTATTCTGCGTCTCGTACCTTTGAAACCTTCGCTATAAGCTCAGGATTCTATTACTTATCCTAGAATCCTTCGCTTGATCAGGTTTCAATACAAGTACTCGCGCCAAAAAGCAACTTTGCAGCCTAGCATAACAAATAACTATAAATAATGTACCTATTTTAATTCACGAAAATTTTCTTTACTGTCATTCAAAATCTTCAAGGTAGCAACGAAGCGGCAAAACACAACAGACAAAATGACGAAATTAATTATTTTAGTAATTATACCGATGACTCTCCAAGTCACTCGACGTAAAACGGATTTAAATTTAAGTGGTTTTCGGCTTAACCGATTTTGCCTTTTGGCCTTGCTTCGTTGGATGAAACAATAATAATAATTAATATTAACTAGCTGGCGTATACTTAGTAGGAATAGCATGAATTAATAACAGCAAACGACAAATAATGAGCGTAGCATATCATATATTATTATAAGAGATAAGCGTACTTTTTGCAACTATCAGCAGCAAGGCTGATTCAGTGTTTATAGAGTGAAGAGCATCTCTGTGATGGGGATGGACCAGGTCTGCATAACGTCAGTCGGTTTAGGAGTTACAGACAGGAGATCGTTAATTTTTTACAGACCTTTAAACGTCTGTAACTCCTAAACCGACTGAAGTTATGCAGGCAGACCTCGTCCATCCCCATCACAGAGCTGCTCTACACCCTATAAACACTGAATCAGCCTTGCTGCTGATGGTTGCAAAAAGTACAAGTAGTTATCTCTTATAATAATATGCCCACGACTATATTCCCCGATGGCGAAGTCAGGTGCGTTTGAATCTCAGTTTGACGTAACTTACGTTATGATTATGAATGACTGAATCCATTCAAACTCAATATTTTTTATTCAAAATAATATTCTTATGTCATTTTTCATCGACCGCGTTGGAAGGTTGTAGAGAAGATGCGGCCAGAAACTCTACACCACGAATCTTAAAAAAAAGAGGGTACATATTAGGTACAACAATTATTACAAATTCAATTACATAGTGTAAAAATGTCAAGAACATTGATAATAAGATGAATCAATTAAAATGTTGGTTCCTACATACATCTTTATTAAGGGGATATAATTCGGAGCGCGCTAAACGAAGTCTGGTTATATTTTCAATACTAACCAATTTAAGTCAATTCCTTTTTACAGAAAGAATCTAGAAACTCTCTATGCTTGTAGGTATTATGTCAGATTGTCGTTAAAATTTGCAGTTATAAAGTTACAGTGTCTCAAAGATTTCCATACAAATCTTAAATTATTAATCCTAGCATTGGAACTATATATTTTAAAGAAACCTGACAACATACGAGTACAAGCATAGAAATTAGTTTCTAGATTGTTACTGAAAGTGAAGAATTTCATTGACTTTATTCGGTTAGTTTGTGGCGCGTTGCGAAGAGGAATGGACTCTCAATCTTAGATCAAAATAAAATCAATGGATATGGCCTTACGCGAACATTTCAAACCAGAAAAATGAGGCAAAACAAATAAAAGGTTTACTTCAAATTTGTATGCAAGTGCCCTAGATTTGACAGATAATGGCGCTAGTTTGTATGGACCAAGTGCACCAGTAGTGTGCTTCAACTTACTCCTAGAGGGTAGGCCTGTGCCCTGCAGTGACGTATATATGCTGATTATGATTTGGTTAGTATTAAAAATATGACCAGACTTCGTTTTTGTGGAGCGCGCTCCGAATTATATCCTCTTAATTAAGATTTTTCGTGAAGCCAATGTGTTAAATTTCCAAGTAATAATCTAAATAAATCCCGCAGCATGTGCCGCTCAGTCTGCCGGCCACTTCCGTTGTCTATTCCTGGATCAGTCGTGTTTACTGAGTTCGGAATCAAATCCAATAATTCGTTCAGCGTGGATTGATGCGTTTGAGATGACTTGGTTCCGGATCAATTGATATGTCTTTTGTATTCATAGCATAGTAGATACTATCAAGTTGTACAGACTGATATTATAAAACTATGTTATACAGGGTGTAAACTTAAATAGACCATCAAACTGATTTTTTTTTACTATAAGACAATGATTGAAATCGCTAAAAAAAATCGGCTCCATATACTGGATGATATTGATGTCATTAGCATCCTTTTCGCGCGTCTCAAATAACATTTGGCAATTTGACATTGACATCTACAATCTTTTTTTTTTTGTAGTTTTGCACCTCGACATACTAGATGCCAGCACTTTCTATGCAATAGGGAAATACCCGCCAAAAGGCGATTGTCCTCCTGCTTTACACCTTTTATCAAGTACACCCTATGTATACTATACACAATCTGTGGCACCCTAGTACACAATGTTACATTTCTCAACCAACAAAACCTACCACTTGCCTCATACATACGGAATTGCGTATATTACCGCTCTTACAGACGAGCGACAGTTTGTGGTCCCAGAGGGTCGCCGCTCATAGACTTTACGGTCGCGCGACGGTCATATGTGGCACGCGTAAAGGCCTCCGCTCATTGCAGCGATATTATCGAGCGATATTATCGCTGCGATTTTGCGATAATTGTCCTCAGTACATTTTGTATGGGGACGCGCGCGATCCTACACACTGCCGCGATATTATCGAGCGATAATATCGCTGCGATTTTGCGATAATTGTTCTCAGTAAATTTTGTATGGGGATGCGCTCCATCCCACACACTGCCGCGATATTATCGCAACCTGACGCAATCTCTTTCTACTACATTCAGTGAAAGGCGCATGCGTGACGCGAATCGCGGAATCGCTGCAGTGTGTAAGGTGTCGCGATATCGCTGTCGATAATATTGCTCGATAATATCGCTGCAATGTGCGGAAGCCTTTAAAATTTAAATAGAACTCTACTTACTGCAACAAAAGCTTAAAAGTTATTTTTATACAATACCTACTAACGTTACTAAAAGTGTTCATCAAAGAGTCAATTATTTCGACGCGATGAGTCGACGATACGATATACAATTTGCTCAAGCTTCTGGGCCTCTACCCGGACATTCGAACTTCGCAATTGCGTTAACGTTTTCGTTCCAATGTCAACTCTATTACAATGAAGTTCGGACCGAAACGGTCGCGATATATCGAAAATCGAGAGTCTGTGTACGGGCACATTTTAAGCAAAGAAACGGAAGGCGGCCTTTTTTGTTTTATCTAAGCATGTGGGTCAAGTGGTCTGGCAAATTTTCGCTTTTATAAGCATTTGTTTTAAGTATGGTTAAGGGTTGTCTGCTGATTTTGACAAGAAGGGAGGAAAAACAGGGTTTTAAGGGCTGTTACTGTTGATTGGAGCGCTCCATACAAACGACGTTTGATAACATTTTAGATATTAATCAATTAAGGCCTCCGCACATTGCAGCGATATTATCGAGCGATTTTATCGAGCGATATTATCGACAGCGATATCGCGACACCTTACACACTGCAGCGATTACGCGATTCGCGTCACGCATGCGCCCCACCACTGAATGTAGTCGAAAGAGTTGCGATTATATCGCGGCAGTGTGTGGGATCGAGCGCGTCCCCATACAAAATGTACTGGAAACAATTATCGCAAAATCGCAGCGATATTATCGCTCGATAAAATCGCTGCAATGAGCGGAGGCCTTTAAGGGTCGGCACTACCTACGGCCCGTTTGACATATCTGTCAAAAGAAAAAGACCGGTGGCCGACAACACTCAACCCTATCTTATAAGATTAATGAACAAATCAATTTGATAGCTTTTGGTAAATTTCTTGCAAAAAACTTGGTCGGCTGCAGCGCGCGGCGCAGCTTGGCTGGCATGTTTACTGGTGAAGGAAAAAGTGAACCCTACCAGGTCACACAACATTTTACCTCGTTTAATTAAAGGACGTAACTAGTCTGTTGTTCTAGAGTCCAATTAGTAAGGACTAAAAAGTCTGGTCGGCCGACCCTATCCTGGCAGGTTAGTAGGTCCGACCGAATTTAGGGTACCTACTACTCGGAAGGCAGATTTTACCACATTAAATTAATGTTGAATGTTTGGTTGTGCGTGGCAATAATCCTTGAGAGCCGTAGGTCGAAATTGACATTTACAGCAACAGTACAGTACCGTGATGGACCTATAATGTGAGTGATCAAAGATCACCCCTGGTGGTACCCATCCTGGTTCCAACTAATTAGATCACAGTATTACTAAGGCTTAAAAAAACTTAAAATTATTATAACAGAACAAATTAAAACTTTTAACAGAATAATGAAATTATTATAAGTTTAATATTATTGGTATTAGCAAACTAAGGGTTTGTAATCTTTTATCATCATAATCATCGTCAGATATAATATTTTAAGCACGGAATAAAAGTTAATTTTGCAGTAACTGGAACGATTGCCTTCAAAAACTTTTAGTAGATTTCTTCTTTATTGGTAGATTTAGGGCAAAATTGTTTAGTAGATTTTAGTAGAAATTGGGTAGGTATTCGAAAATGTTAATGTATTTAAAAATGCAAGGATTCAGGCTATTATAATCTAAGCTGGCAATACAAATGGCTGAGAAAACGATTGCAGGGTTTGCAAGTTTTCCGGAACTTCTAGTACATCATCATCATAATCATCAGCCTATACAAGGTGTTACAAAAATACAAATAAACATTTAATGGATGGTTTAGACCATCAAACTCTACAACTTTCACTATGGGGCCAATATCGAAATCGCGAAAAAAATAATTTATGTCTACAAATCGACTCGAGCTAAAAATGTATGGGATATCAGTTTTTTTTTCGCGAATTGGATGTTGGTCCCATAGAGAAAGTTGTTCAGTTTGACGGTCTAAACAACGAGTTTTAAAAAGTTTTAAGAGTTTTAAAAATTTATTCTTACTTATGTAACACCCTGTATACGTCCCACTGCAGGGCACAGGCGTACCTTCTAGGAGGGTGTTTGGGCGTAAGTCCACCACGCATGCCCAATGCGGATTGGTAGACTTCACATATACATCAGAATTTCTTCGTCTGCATATGCAGGTTTCCTCACGATGTTTTCGTTTACCATTTGAGAGCAGTCGGTAATACGTACATACGTTAGAAAAACTCATTAGTACGTGGCATGTTGTCCGTGCGGATTCGAACCGATGTGTGCTATAGTCGGATGT
The DNA here is from genome assembly GCA_963693445.1 of Agonopterix heracliana. Taxonomy (NCBI): domain Eukaryota; kingdom Metazoa; phylum Arthropoda; class Insecta; order Lepidoptera; family Depressariidae; genus Agonopterix; species Agonopterix heracliana. Next base: position 5,456,181 of record OY856334.1, read on the forward strand.
ACAAAAATTGCGCCTCACGCAAAATATGCGGATCCATCTTGGTGGAAGTTCTCACGCTCAAGAGTTTGCCGACGTGCTGTTCAAGATCGGAGAGGGGCAATTACCGCTGAACGTGAACGTCACGCTGAGTCTGGCGCCTCTGAAACATTCACGCAATACAAGGAACGTTTAACCGCTGAACGTGAACGTCGCGCTGAGTGTCGCGCCTCTGAAACATTCACGCAACACGAGGAACGTTTAACTGCTGAATGTGAACGTCGCGCTGAGTCTCGCGCCTCTGAAACATTTAAGCAACACGAGGAACGTTTAACTGCTGAATGTGAACGTCGCGCTGAGTCTCGCGCCTCTGAAACATTCACGCAACACGAGGAACATTTAACTGCTGAACGTGAACGTCGCGCACCTCCGAAACCTCTACTCAATATGAGTTGCGATTTGAGTTTACCAGGGAGTATTATCACCGGACCCAAAGCGAACTCACTGCTCATAGATCTCAGGAACGAGACTGTCGATCAAGTACGCCAATGATAGTCTACTGAACAGCGTGATGAACAACTCAAGTTAGATCATCAGCGCCACGCTGTTTACAGATTGTCAGCCAGTGACAACGGATCCATGGTTTACGAACCTGAAGAACTACTCTGGACGAACAAAGAGAGATCAGGGTTCAGAAACAACGCTTACATTAAATAGTGGCGGGGCGTTGAAGTGGAAAGGAGAGCCCAACGAAATGTGCTGCTCTACCGGCAACGTATGCTTGCGACCACCCCCAGTCCAAACAATTTCTAAATTCAATCAGAGCGTACAATAGTGCATTTCAAATGACCTCATTTGGTGCCAAATAGGTTATTGAGTGAGTTACAAGCCGACTTTTAAAATACTAGGCCAATTATACCACCTCATCGGATCATTGCTACCTACAGATGTCCCTAAATTACTACAAATTTATTTTGTAGCTAATTGCCAGGAGCAGGCCAATGTCCGACAGTGCATAATCTGTAAATACAATATCAGTATTCTGTAAAATACCTTTACATGTGTACCTAAGTGATCATAATTACATTATGTTAATAACATTATATAAAATCTTTTCATTGTACATAACCTAAACTGGTACTATTTTTTAGGATTAAGTATACCCTATAATAACAAGCTTTTCGGTGAAGGAAAACATCGTGAGGAAACCTGCATGCTTCAATTTCGAGGCGTGTATTGTACCCACTGTCCATTATAAGTGGCGACGGGCTCACCCCCCGTCACACTGGACAGAGTTTCGGTACTACTGGTGAAACGTGGATGTTCTGAGGTTTCAGAATATCTCTGACTACCCCCTCGGTGAATATAGTCGTGAGCATATGCTTATGCTTATAATAACAAATGATTAATATTCATTTGGTTTTGTAATATTTATTTCTAATGTGCAGATGTCCACGCGGACGAAGTCGCGGGCAACAGCTAGTGCTATATATTTGTAATGTACTCATAGAGCCCTTTCATTTGATACCCCACACGGCATGAATAAACAAAAACAAATTTAACTTTGTATGGCCACCTTTATGACGTCACAGTTTCTACCCCCACAGTCTGAGCGCTTGTCATCTCATATATTTGTAATCAGGAAGTCATACTGAATGCATCGATACCAGATAACACTATAAAGGAGATGACTTGTGCCAGAATCTTATTTAAGCGACTTTTTGTCGGTTCGCCGATCTACTATATGACTTTAATTAGTTTCTTCAGTATAAGTAAACAAACAGGCATCAATCTGAGTAGAAAAAAATGTGTTGCAGACCGATTATTTATACCTCAATAGGTTATTATCATTTTTAACTAATCACATTGAACTGATTTTAAAACATTTAATTAATTTAATCGTAGTAGTGAAGGTGGTAGTTGTTAAGTTATTGTCTGGCACCTATTGTTTAAATCTGTTTTTTTCTTAATGTTTATCTATTATATTGTAGTGTGACTAATAGGTACTCTGTACTTACTGTATCTGTAACTTATGTACCTACCTACAATTTGATGATGATGATAATATATGAAATGAAATGAGATGAACCAAAAAGTACCAAATTAACCATAAACCACCAAAAAGTACGAAAAATTACCAAAATAACAATAATCTACCAAAAAGTACGAAAATCTACCAAAATAACTTTTTTGTTACTTTTATACGAAAATTTACCAAAAACTACCATAAATTACCAAAATAACCAAACAGTGCCCAGAAAGTAATTTTTAAGAAATTCCTTTGTGTTTTCTTGTGTCGTGCAATGTCTTTTCGCGCAAAATTCTGTCTTGCAAATGACTTTTGAAGTTACCTACTACGGTACAGAATTCACTCTTATTCCATTCTTATCTGACGATGATGATGATGATTTCAGATTATCAATCCTTAGTTTGCTAGTAACAATAGCAATAAACTTACAGTTATTCTATTATAATAAAGGGGACAAAAATTAACGAGTAATAGTCGACCAATTTATAAAATGCACTTCTAAGTCCACATATCGTGACGGGCAACTACGGAACCCTACACTGCATGTGGCCCGACACCCACTTGCCCGGTTTTTTATAAGTTACTTTGCCTACTTTAGCTAAAAATGGATTTGTTCATTAATCTTCTAAGACAGGGTTGGGTGTTGCCGGTCACCGGTCTATTCGCAATGATTTCGAACGATTGACGGCCCATAGTAATTTGTATGAAGAAAACGTCCAAAAAAATATGTGATTTTTGGTAACAAATTGCAAAAAAACTAGAAGTCGTATCGAAAAACTGATTTGTTTAAAGTGTTCTTTGATGTTTTGCCATTGATTTTAAATATATTTAGTTGTTTTAATTTGTTTCACTAAATCACAGGACTCGGAACGCGGCAGTGCTATTCTAGAGTTTTTCATGAAATTCTCGATTACTTTCTGATGTAACTACACAATTTTACTGAAATTTTTTTTGTTCATATTGTACTTCATCTTTTAGAGAAGCGATGGTATTAATTTTGTTTCTAAATATAGATATTTACTATCCTCAAAAGTCGGAACGCCAAACCCTGTTTGGCGCGATTAGGGTAGTGCCGACCCTTAAAGTCAATGCCATTTTTCAGAAACAATCTATTAACTAATCTCTATGCTCGTGTTGTGTCAGATTTTCGGTAAAATATACAGTTGCAATGCTAGGATTAATTTAAGATTTGAATAAAAATCTTTTAGTCACTGTATCTTTAAAACTAAACATTTTATCGAAAATCTAGAAACAGAAAATAGAGACTAGTTTCTAGATTGTTTCTGAAATATTTCATTGACTTTAATTGTTTAGTACATTGAGTAACTATAGTTACTCAAATAATTGACTCTGATGAAAACTTTTAGTAACATAAGTAAGTAGGTATTGTATAAAAATAACTTTTTCATCCCATCTATTCAAAAAGTGTCACTTTAGTCCTCTTTAAGTGCGCCTAAAGTTGCACTTTTTGTTAAGAGACTTTTACAGCGGGCAATGATGAGTTTTGAATTTGGAACATGTATTTTTGCTACATAGGTCCGCGACCAAAGAGACCGAACGCAAATATTAAACTAGAAGCGCCTTTTATTTATTTTCCTCATAGAGGGGGATGAAAAGTAGAGTGTATCACTCGGCCGCAAAATTATTTTTTCCTCGGGCGGCATACTTTGAATCCCTCGCTGCGCTCAGGATTCTACTTTAGAATCCCTCGCTGCGCTCGGGATTCTACTCAAGAATCCTTCGCTATGCTCTGGATTCAAAATAGCGCCCTCGCCTTAAAAATATTATTTTACGCCCTTGTGATACAATCTACTATTAAGCTTTTGTTGCAGTAAGCTTAAATCAAAATAAAATTAATGGATACTTAGGCCTAAAGCGCGGTAAGTTGAAGCACACTACTGGTGCACTTGGTCCATACAAACTAGCGCCATTATCTGTCAAATCTAGGGCATACAAATTGAGTAACTATAGTTACTCAATGGTTTAGTATTGAAAATATCACCAGACTTCGTTTGTACACCAGTGTAACCGGGTATGAGATAGCGAATTATATGAAGTGACATCTCGGAGTCAGGTGGTTGTCCCATACAATTTATATGAAGTGACATTTTGGAGTCAGATGGCCGAAGTACAAAAAGTACGTCGATAAGGACAGCAATAAGTAGCGGTCTCCTTTTTTAACTAGAGCGAATTTGCTATGTGCATCTCTTACTGAGTGATATGACAAGACACGTGCTTCCTTCTAGTGCCTTCTCTTTCTACGGTTTGTAAACGATAAAGAAAAAAGTATGAATAGAAAATAGTACCGCTGCTCCTACTATTTAACTATTGATCTAAACTCGGTTTAAATGGATCTTTAACAATGACTTTGAACAGTTATAACAATTTAATCTTTAGATGATTATCCATAGATTTATGAAGCGATAGATATGACGAGATAGTAAACACGGTTAAAACAAAGTTTTATTTACGAAGTATAATTTCATTAATTTCTTTCTTTTTTTATTACATAATTACGAACAGAAAAATAAAATTACATTTACTTTTACAATTTATTTGATCGCTTTTAGTGATAAGACCACCATTTGTACCCTATTTGTTTATAAAGAATATTGTATTGTATTTATCTTCATAAAAATTGAAAAAAAAATATTTCCTAATAAATTCAAAATTTAACATTTAAAAAAAAAAGAATTTTGCCGTTGTTTTTTGACTCTAGGCTCTAGGTACCACCGCTTCGGAAGGTGTTACGTTTTTAGAGAAGATACGACCAGAAAACTTTATAACCACATCATTAAAAACTAATTAATTACACAAGTACAATTACAAAATAAATGCACTAGTGAATTACATAACGTAACATTCGACATTCGGGTGATTCATAAAATCATCGAGTTTTTCTATCCCTTCTTAACTCTATGCATTTATTAGATTTCCATAAGTTAAGTCCCATAGCCTTAATCTTATACTGACGATATACGAAAGAAATTAACGTAATTTATGAGACTTCGTATTTTGTACAAGTTATAATTTGTTAGGATATATTTTGTACTCTATTGAGAGACGCGTAAAGAGGAAAGTTTTTAGTCATTGTGGATCGATTGAGGTGATGATGCGGCGTTTTTCTGTTCTAAAGTAAAATTAGATTGAGCTAAACTTTGAAAAGAAACTTTTGGTAATTTACACAACCTTTTATATAACCTTTTTTACCTTTTATATGGTACTATGGACGAATTACGCGTAGGTACTTTGCGTAATTCGGTACCTATGTCAAGTTTTTTTTGGTCTTCATTTTTATATTTTTTATCTGTATGAAATTATGTCAAAATATCTGTCGGATAAGCTAACAAGAACATATTCAGAAGTGGTGAAACAGGCCCTAAATGCGACTAGTGTTTTTATGACAATTGTCCAAGCTATTTATTTTTTTAATTGTTTTATTGATTTAAAATTGTAGTTAAGAAATTATTTCCTATTTTAATTTTCTTTAGGTAAATGTGTTAAAAGCTTGTCACCCAAATTTTTTAACCTTTTTCATCTACCTACTTTCTTCCCTGAAATCATCCTTTTAGCTGTCGGGCAAAATGTTTTGCAGTATTTTATTCGAATAATAAATATAAAATTCATTACCTATATTATATTATATTTATAATAATTAAATAGGTAGTACGACATCAAAATTACTTCAGATTTGCTTGAGTTTAGACTTTTAGTTTAATTTTTCAGATTTGTAATAAGACATTTCTATATCTTTTATATGTCTTGTTTATTTAACGTGCAAAAAAAACTGTGTATAAACAACGTTCAGTCCTAATTTTTTCAAATTATTTTTAAAACAACTAGGCTTTTTAAGGTAAACAACATGAACATTAAGTAACTCTTAGTAAGGGCTACTTAATTATCAATTTCTTAAAAAAATCGAATATCAAATTAAACACCAATAAAAGACCTGTCAACAATGTTAAAATAATTAGTTACCGCCGCAAATAACGAACACGACGTGCCGAGGACCAATTACTGAGGAAAATATAGAAAAAAAAATAAAAAACGCAAAACAAACTTGTTTTTACACCAACCAGGCATCCCTTCACACCTTAACTCAAAGGTGTTAAGTTAAAAATCGATTTTTATAAACGTAAAACTTAATTTTGTTTGACTCTATCTTAAAACACGCATGCAACAATTCCGCACAATTAGAGCGTTCACACACGATGACGCATGACGGAGCGGCTTGCGGCTGCGTCAGTGCGGGGAATCGTTGCTGCAGTCGCAGTGATGTCCGTCAGTGCGACTTGCAGTCCGTCAGAACGACGTCACTGCGGCAATGGTGTTGCGAGATATGGAATAATTATCCTAGATCTGCGATATTTTTGAGTAGCATGATTGACTACAATATTTTATTATTTTATTATTACACGTAACGGATCGTTACCTTACCCGGGGTAACCATGTTGACGGTAAATTTTTCAACGGGTTAAGAGCCTACCGAGCCTATTGTGCTGCCCCCAATCGTATTTTTTTTATTACTGTACAATTAAATAACATTTCCAAAAAACAAGTAGCCCTGATTGGCTTTCAATTTATCGAAACATTACGGATTATTATGTTTTATGCTTGTAGCTATTATCGTTAAAACTGCAACTGGCGGTTTTATAGTAGACTAGTGTTTTCCCGCGACTTCGTCCGCACAAATTATATACCAGATTTTAGGTCAGATCATAAGCTATCAAACAAAAAAAGTTTCATCTAAATCGGTTCAGTAGTTTTTGCGTGATGCGCGAACAAACAAACGAACACACTATTTTGTCAATAGATGGCGCTGCACGTCATTTAAATCGCGCTATCGAGGTCATTTGAATTTAAATGAAGTGAACAGCGACTTTTTTGTTCCTTATGGTTTTACGGTTTTATAATAGTAAAGATTACACACCGAGGACAGGAAAGTAAGAAAGGTCTCAGATCTCATGTAGGTAATGAGGTTTTCTTATTTTTTGTCCGAGGTTAGTATACTATTTTTCTCCTCGACGGAGGTGGAAAGCGACAACTTTGTTTAGCGCAGCGTTGCAAAAATTGACGCTTTCTGTCCGGAGGGGAGAAAATAGTAGATTACACACCGAGGACAGGAAAGGTCTCAGAGCTCAGACGGAAAGCGTCAATTTTCGTCCCGCTGCGCTAAACAAAGATGTCGCTTGCCACCTCCGTCGAGGAGAAAAATATTAAAGTAAAATAGCTTACGCAGTGGAAAAATCGAAATATAATTTTCTTGACAGTAACAACATTATGGAAACCATTACATAGATCTAAAGTATGTCTCGAGGATATATAAACAAAAGATGTGACAACACTTTACTAGATGTGCCACCTTAACATTCACTCCTCTTTTTCAATCCAAGCTCTTCACAATGCTTTACTAGGTTTCTTTTGACTTTTAATACCCATTTGCATAGTGGTGCTTTTCTTTTCTTTGGGTGAGTCTTCAGCTCCAAAGTCAGATTTTCATTTAATGTCTAATGAAGATGGTTCAAGTACAGATATTATGGCTTCATTAACGGATTGCTCAAAATGTAATCTCTCAGGAGGTTTAATCTATCTTCGATCACGAAACTGTCGCCCGCTTAATTCTGCGTCTGGCATGACTTCATTTTGTTGTGTTACGTCATTGCCATTTGTCTCATCTTCTTCAATCGACTGAAAATCAATTTCGCTTTCGATAAGGTCTCCGGGTATCTTAGCTCTAGGTCTCTCTCCAAATTTCTATCTATGGCACTGAGAACAAATTTCTTTGAATTCTTGGTATGTACCAAACGTTCGTCAAGGTAATCAGCTCCTTGTGGCAGGTTATGTCAGCTTCGAGTTGTATAGAACCTTTTCCAATGGCTTCAATAGCATCTCCATTTGCCGTCATAACTCTATGAGAATTCTCAAAGTACTCAAAGGACTGAAATGAATCTTCTCTATTGGTAACATGAGTGGTGGCACCATTGTCTACGTACCAAGAGTCTTTGTCTGCATTCTTATCACCACAGGCTGGGGCTAAGCCTGTCATCATCGCTACATTTGTGGGTTGCTTTGGAGGTTTGGGAGGTCTACCATCCACTATCCACTTTTTGCAGGATTTGACTTTATGAAACCCTTCCTTGCAATAATTGCATAATTTGTTCTTATTTGCATTGTTTTTACCTTTCGCAAAATGCTTTTCACCTCGTAGAACAAGAAGTTCACTGCTGCTTCCGCCTTCATCCAAATTTTTCTGGTTAAGCGACCTTTCTTAAGTGAATAACTGAGTAGTCAGGTTTTCTATTATATGATCACTTACAGACATTAAAGCCCAACTGGATTTGAAGTTAAAGTACTCGTCAGGCAGTGAATCCATAACTTTACATAATTATCAACAGCATCTCCGGTAATCTGCATTGTTCTTGTTTAGTCATGATCAGATTTACTTCATGCCATAGATTTTTAACTGCAGTTAAGTGATTTCCCATGTCATGTGAGGGGTCATGCTTGTATCCAAAGAATTGCATGCATACATCATAGAAACGATCCTTAGATACTCTTTCATAAAGCCGGTTAAGTTCCTCCCAAGCTTCTTTTGCTAAAGCGCATTAGGTACTTTGGTAAGCATCTTTTCGGTCATATTAGAGGTGAACTGTAAAATGCTGTGCTTTCGATTCGCTGGTAAGCATCGTTATCAGTTTTGTATTTCGACAACTCTTCCGGTGTGGCATCTTTACTTGAATATATTGGCTTTTTGAGGATCCCTTCTACAGCGTCGAGTCCTCCGGTGTGGGTTCTCAGCAGCATCAATATTTGAAATTTCCAAGATGACCAGTTATTTCCGTCGAACGGTCGAATTTCGAGTTTAACATTTGTCGACATATTTCCACTATTTCGAACCTTTATTCTTTCGGAATAACTTTTGCCAAACTCACGGCTTCGAATTTTCACTGTTATTAACGAATTTTAACGCTCTACTACCATATTAAAGTAAAATAGCTTACGCAGTGGAAAAATCGAAATATAATTTTCTTGACAGTAACAATACCAATCACCATGGAAACGATAACATAGATCTAAAGTACGTCGAGGATATATAAACACAAGATGTGACAACACTTTACTAGATGTGCCACCTTAACAAAAAATAGTTTACAAAAATAATCTACTATAACAAGGAATCGGTTTTATTATTAATTTTTCTCTAACATCAAATAATATTTATGTTGCGTTTCGAGTGAAACACCCATATATTTTTCATAATGGGGCAACAGATTGTAAAATTACTCGAAATTAGCAGAAATTTCGGCCATCTAAGGTGTATCTGCTGGCAACTTTACGCGCGTCACTGCGTCACTCGTGTGCCATACCATGCGACAGCGCCGCAGTGACGGACTGCAGTGCGACTGTCGCACGTTTGCTGCATTGACGCGCGTCAATGCAGTGACGCATGCGGAGCCGCATTGCCGCGCGTCAATGCGGGAAACGTGCGACAGTCGCACTGCAGTCCGTCACTGCGGCGCTGTCGCATGGTATGGCACACGGGTGACGCAGTGACGCGCGTAAAGTTGCCAGCAGATACACCTTAGATGGCCGAAAGATCTGCTATTTTTGTTGTAGATTTTCGTAGTTTTTGTTTTGAATGATAGATTATTGTAGATTTTGGTAAATTTTCGTTCTTTTTGTAGTTTTTGGTAGATTTTGGTAGTTTTTGATTCTTTTGGTAAATTTTGGTCGTTTTTGTCATTTGTTGGTAGATAATGGTAGTATAGTATGTGGTAATTTCTGGTTCGTTTGGTAGATTTTGGTAGTTTTCTAACCGATTGCTTCCAAAATCGATATCTGCACGAATCACGTCAGAATTCAGAAAAGAGGCTGCCATCTTGAACTTTTTTGTTTCTCAACCGATTGCTTTCAAAATCGATATTTGGGGGTTTCTAAGGACACCGAACACGAATCCGCAGTCAAAAATTCAGAAAAGTGACCGCCATCTTGAACTTTTTTGCTTCTCAACCGATTGCTTTCAAAATCGATATTTGGGGGTTTCTAAGGACACCGAACACGAATCCGCAGTCATAAATTCAGAAAAGTGACCGCCATCTTGAACTTTTTTGTTTCTCAACCGATTGCTTTCAAAATCGATATTTGGGGGTTTCTAAGGACACCGAACACGAATCCGAAGTCAAAAATTCTGAAAAGTGGTCGCCATCTTGAACTTTTTTGTTTTTACACCGATTGCTTCCAAAATCGATATTTGAGGGTTTCTAAGATCACCGAACACGAATCCGCAGTCAAAAATTCAGAAAAGTGACCGCCATCTTGAACTTTTTTGTTTCTCTACCGATTGCTTTCAAAATCGATATTTGGGGGTTTCTAAGGACACCGAACACGAATCCGCAGTCAAAAATTCAAAAAAGTGGTCGCCATCTTGAACTTTTTTGTTTTTACACCGATTGCTTCCAAAATCGATATTTGAGGGTTTCTAAGGTCACCGAACACGAATCCGCAGTCAAAAATTCAGAAAAGTGACCGCCATCTGGAACTTTTTTGTTTCTCAACCGATTGCTTTCAAAATCGATATTTGGGGGTTTCTAAGGACACCGAACACGAATCCGCAGTCAAAAATTCAGAAAAGTGGTCGCCATCTTGAACTTTTTTGTTTTTACACCGATTGCTTCCAAAATCGATATTTGAGGGTTTCTAAGGTCACCGAACACGAATCCGCAGTCAAAAATTCAGAAAAGTGACCGCCATCTTGAACTTTTTTGTTTCTCAACCGATTGCTTTCATAATCGATATTTGGGGGTTTCTAAGGACACCGAATACGAATCCGAAGTCAAAAATTCAGAAAAGTGACCGCCATCTTGAACTTTTTTGTTTTTACACCGTTTGCTTCCAAAATCGATATCTGGGGGTTTCTATGGACACCGAACACGAATCTGCAATCAAAAATTCAGAAAAGTGACCGCCATCTTGAACTTTTTTGTTTCTCAACCGATTCCTTTCAAAATCGATATTTGGGGGTTTCTAAGGACACCGAACACGAATCCGCAGTCAAAAATTCAGAAAAGTGACCGCCATCTTGAACTTTTTGGTTTTTACACCGATTGCTTTCAAAATCGATATTTGGGGGTTTCTAAGGACACCGAACACGAATCTGCAGTAAAAAATTCAGAAAAGTGGTCGCCATCTTGAACTTTTTTGTTTTTACACCGATTGCTTCCAAAATCGATATTTGAGGGTTTCTAAGGTCACCGAACACGAATCCGCAGTCCAAAATTCAGAAAAGCGACCGCCATCTTGAACTTTTTTGTTTCTCAACCGATTGCTTTCAAAATCGATATTTGGGGGTTTCTAAGGTCACAAAACACGAATCCGCAGTCAAAAATTCAGAAAAGTGACCGCCATCTTGAACTTTTTTGTTTCTCAACCGATTGCTTTCAAAATCGATATTTGGGGGTTTCTATAAGGACACCGAACACGAATCCGCAGTCAAAAATTCAGAAAAGTGGTTGCCATCTTTAACTTTTTTGTTTTAACTCCGATTGCTTCAAAAATCGATATCTGGGGGTTTCTATGGACACCGAACAGAGCAACCACTTTTCTGAATTTTTGACTGTGGATTCGTGTTCGGTGTCCTTAGAAACCCCCAAATATCGATTTTGAAAGCAATCGGTTGAGAAACTAAAGATGGCGGTCACTTTTCTGAATTTTTGACTGCGGATTCATGTTCGGTGTCCATAGAAACCCCCAAATATCGATTTTCAAAGCAATCGGTTGAGAAACAAAAAAGTTCAAGATGGCGGTCACTTTTCTGAATTTTTGACTGCGGATTCATGTTCGGTGTCCATAGAAACCCCCAGATATCGATTTTAGAAGCAATCGGTGTAAAAACAAAAAAGTTCAAGATGGCGGTCACTTTTCTGAATTTTTGACTTCGGATTCGTGTTCGGTGTCCTTAGAAACCCCCAAATATCGATTATGAAAGCAATCGGTGTAAAAACCAAAAAGTTCAAGATGGCGGTCACTTTTCTGAATTTTTGACTGCGATTCGTGTTCGGTGTCCATAGAAACCCCCAGATATCGATTTTGGAAGCAATCGGTGTAAAAACAAAAAGTTCAAGATGGCGGTCACTTTTCTGAATTTTTGACTGCGGATTCATGTTCGGTGTCCATAGAAACCCCCAGATATCGATTTTGGAAGCAATCGGTGTAAAAACCAAAAAGTTCAAGATGGCGGTCACTTTTCTGAATTTTTGACTGCGATTCGTGTTCGGTGTCCATAGAAACCCCCAGATATCGATTTTGGAAGCAATCGGTGTAAAAACCAAAAAGTTCAAGATGGCGGTCACTTTTCTGAATTTTTGACTTCGGATTCGTGTTCGGTGTCCTTAGAAACCCCCAAATACCGATTATGAAAGCAATCGGTTGAGAAACAAAAAAGTTCAAGATGGCGATCACTTTTCTGAATTTTTGACTGCGGATTCGTGTTCGGTGTCCTTAGAAACCCCCAAATATCGATTTTGAAAGCAATCGGTTGAGAAACAAAAAAGTTCAAGATGGCGACCACTTTTCTGAATTTTTGACTGCGGATTCATGTTCGGTGTCCATAGAAACCCCCAGATATCGATTTTTGAAGCAATCGATGTAAAAACAAAAAAGTTAAAGATGGCGGTCACTTTTCTGAATTTTTGACTGCGGATTCGTGTTCGGAGACTGCAGAAACCCCCAGATATCGACTTAGAAAGCAATCGGTTGAAAAACAAAAAAGTTAAGATAGCGGTCACTTTTCTGAATTATGACTTTGGATTCTCGTGTTCGGTGTCCTTAGGAATCCTCAGATATAATAAATTTGGAAAGAAATCGGTTAGGAAACAAAAAAGTTCAAAAAGGCAGCCACTCCGCTTGTAAAATTAACCGTAAACTCGGTTACCCCAGTTATGATAATAGTAGATTACACACCGAGGATAGGAAAGTAAGAAAGGTCTCAGATCTCATGTACCTAATTGTAGCTGAGGTCAACAAACATGTGATCTGAGGCTTTCTTATTTACTGTCTGAGGTTAGTATACTATTCTTCTCCTCGACGAAGGTGGAAAGCGACAACTTCGTTTAGCGCAGCGGGACGAAAATTGACGCTTATATCGCTACTTGAAAACGTTCCGTTACGTGTATATTAAAATAATCAATCGAAATGTTGTATCGCATTCACTCAAAAATATAGCAGATCTAGGATAATTATTGTATGTCTGGCAACACCATTGCCGCAGTGACGTCGTTCTGACGGACTGCAAGTCGCACTGACGGACAGCACTGCGACAGCCGCAACGATTCCCCGCACTGACGCAGCCGCAAGCCGCTCCGTCATGCGTCATCGTGTGTGAACGCTCTTAAACCCAGAATAAAAACTTACCAAGTTAATACTTTATTTGCTGTTGAAAAAAATTGAAACTGCTAGAACCCTTTTAATAATAGACCTTAAGCCCTTGAGATAAGTTTCAAGTCGGCCTAAATTTTTGTTTTGGTAGCAGCAAAAGGCGTAAATTTTAGCAACGTTCAGAAAAGCGAAAGAAATTTGTCCCCGGAACGTTTTTGTAAAGCTTTATCTTTTTTTAATGTACCAACTGTTTAACGCAAAAAAGTTGTGACATTGTTTTGGTACGAACGCTCGAATTTGGCGCCAATTAATTTTTCGAAAAATACAGAGTAGCTGCCTACTTTTAAGTATGTTAAAGTTTGATTATATTTTAAGAACTAAAACTATAACAAAAGAAAATTAATGATCGAATTTTAGTTTGAATCGACATCAAAATAACGCGTTAAAAAAGAGCTCCATAATAGCGTAGCGTGTGGCGGTCCGTGGTCTCTGCCTACCCCCATGGGACAATGGCGTGACCTTATGTATGTATGTATGTAAAAAGAGCTCCATAATTGTAAGAAAACCACATCATTCTAAATTGTGTTGTGAACAATATTGAAAATTTTATTTTCTTCCTTTTTAAAATGTAAGAGTAAAATAGTTACAACTGGAAAAAAAGGGGTGACTTTAGATTCCCCTTTCTTCGGTTTGATTAATTAAATCGATTTCATGAAAAACCACATCACTTTTAATATCGTTTAGATGGTTCAGTTTATTTTTCAGCTCAAAAAGTGCCATAGTTAATGAATAAAAATGGTTACAAAATTACCCAAAACCAGGAGGTAGCCCCATAAGAATGATTGAAATTTTCTTTGTCCACACCTTGTGTACTCTCCAACAAATCAAATTACTCTACAAAAAGGATTCCTGTGCGGCCATTTTAAAAACAAGCCGCCATCTTGAAGTGTCCCTTCGTTTAGAAGCCGATCTTAATCAGTTGCTTGATAAATTATTGAAAAAATTCAATTGATTATTTAGCATCACGTGATTATAATCGTACTTAAGTTTAATTGGTAATTATTTAGTTAAATCTCGGTGGAGAGATGATTATCTTGTAGTCGGATTTAAATTTATTTGTTTGATGTAAATTTTTACGTAAACACTTGGCTTGGTTTTACTTGTTAACATTTTTCTTTTAAATTGACACGAAGAAAAAAATTGGTCCAACCTAATTGGCTCAACTTGGTTAGCAATAAGGCATTTCCAAGACTATTAAAAATGAAAATATGCATAGATGGCAATATTAAAAAGAGAAACAAAATCACTTTGAAAAAAGCTTTTCGTTTAAATTCAAATTTTTTATTAAAATTAAATCACAATACGGTATGTATGTTTTAATGGCTTTAAACTTTTTATGAATAAAACTTGTAATTCTTTTTATTTTTTATCCCAGGCACCTAGAGATCCATAAATAAGGCCTAGGTTGGAATATGTAATTTTTAATAAGTAATTGTAATTCTATTAAGTAATTTTAGTATGGATAGTTCCAGAATTCTTTGGTTTCTATGAGAAAATAATTATGTTGATTATACTTAGTTTTGACAATTATGTGGTATTATGTTTTTCTTGCTTCATATAAAACATTATGTTTGAGTTATAGTTTAAGTACCTCATTTTACATTAATTGTGTAAAATATTCAGTTATCTCACGATTTTTAAGCATTTATATTTTAAAATATCTTCCATTTCTGAGATTTTTTAGGCGGAATGGCCTTGTTAAATAGTGGTGATTTATTATGGCCAATGGAAGAGGTTTACGATTTGTTACCTTGTGCCTATTTTTTCTTAAAAGTTATATTGGAGTCACGTTGCAGGAATTGACCCGAGCACACGTCTCGCGTGGTTTTCGCGCGTCGCGTTTTTGCCTGCCACGAGGCTCCGCAATCCTCAATCTCTTCTTGTTCTTGAACAAAAACAATCCCTGAGATTGGGATAGATACTCCCATAAATTACACTTGACACTGGCGGAAATGCGGTGCTACGCACAAGCAATAACTGGCCAAGAGCGAGGTGTGTACTCGCACATAGAGGGTTCCAAACCTAATGTTGCCGTAACAAAATATGAGAACAGTGTTAACGAAAACCGCCGTTGTTCGGAAGGTACAAAGTGGTTAAGTAAGTATTTAAAGTTTTAATGTTAAAAGAAGATGATGTATTGTGACCATGCTCAAAGAAGGTGACAATGGTCTCGCTACATGAACACTTACATCGGACAAGTTTGAGTACCTACTGCACGAAAAATTTAACGTAATATTTGAAATTCAATATGATTACCAAGAAAATCCCTGAATATCCCAATTAGAGAATAGGTAGGGAGTCTAACACGGTAGAGAGTAGGTAGTATATTCCTTGCCTAACACCATCTAATGACTACCACCTGTATTTTAAGTTCACCAAGAAGTTTATGCGTTGCAATCTCATTCAATCATTAGCAATCTTTTTGAACTATGATTCTAGAACATGGATATAAACCATGGATTTAGAACGTAGAAAGAGAAGGTATAGAAGGAAGCACGACGTGTCTTGTATATTCACTCAGGAGATCGCTACTTATTACCGTCCTTATCGACGTAACCACTTTTTGTACTACAAAGGCTGTCTGACTCCAGAGTTAGTCATCTAGCTTCATATAAATTGAAAAGTCATTTTCACCACCTGTACGGAAGTTTGCTCTCCTCTCCAGGTGCTTATATACAATGCCACCTTTCTGTTCTAGAAGTTAAAATGTATTGTAATGAGGCGGGTTACTGACGAACAGAAGAACTAGGTTTATCATTTTCTCACATTAGTACTAGCACCCGAGTTGGATAGAAATACATTACTCCAGTTTGTCTTCTAGGTATGAAAGCCTAAAAAAGAATTTTGATAATTCAATCTTCATGCCTAAAACACTAAAAGGTGCATAAGCTAGCGTAAGCGAAAGTTCAAGATCAAGAAGGTTGTAATGTAAGGCACTGTCTCTAATTTCATTGCATGTTATTGATCAAGAAGCTTGGAAAGCGTTGATTGAGTATTTTATAGATTCGCAGACTGGAATGGTCATACTGGAAAGGGACGGAGATATGAAAAAAGAAGTATTAAATCTCGTACCTTAGCCCGACTACGTTGCATGATTTTGATAGCAATTTCAACTTCATCTCGTGTCTCGTTTTCGCGATTACTTTTATTTTAATGCTTTTTCAAGTCGTTCTATTTCTACGTTGGAAATGTATTGTCCATGATCAGGAAGGTGGCATTAGTATTGTCTATACATTGGTTTATATCCATGTCTCACAGCTCACAGGAAGGATCTCTTAATTCTAAAGCATAAAGTCGGCATCAATTTAAGATTGTAGTTAGTCTCTTTTCTCTTATGACATACCTTTAATAGTAGAAAGAGATGGAACTTTAGATATTTTGTTTATGCGGCTGTCCACTTTCCACGTTTTTTGACATGCTAGTGTATGTAAAGTTGTGTGAAGTAGTAACTTTTTGTGCCTTTTGTCCTACCACATGACACGAAACATAAAAAAACAAACTTCAAACAAAGTGGACCGCCTTGTAAAAGTTATCCTCCCTCTATGCAAGTATAATCTCTTTGATCCATGTCCATGATTCACTACTGACGTATGACTGACGTGTAAAGATTTTATTCCGATTTGTCCTAATCATTATGATGATAAATATTTAATTTGTGAAAATCATTAATTCAATCCATCTTAATAACGTAGCTGTTGATATGGCTTAATATTTTGTTACTTTCCGTAATTCTCTTATATTATGTTAGGATTTTTTCTATAATGAAATACGGTTTGCTGTAAAGTAATAATTTTTAAGTTTCCTGCATTGTGAATCGGACCTCACATCCTGTCATTCAAGCGAAGTTCAAATGCTCAAATTACTGTTACCTTCTCGAAAATGTTTAAATACAGTTTATTCCCAATGTAATAGTGATTTTTCACAAAAATCTTAAGCACCGACCTTTTATGCTATCTCTGGATATAGGTACTCTAACTAGCTGTTTACCAAGTTTCACCGATACCGGTAGGTACACCCGTTCTTGCATGAAACCATACAAATCACAAATCAAAATATCGAAACAATTATTCATTTTGTACTTTTTTTAATGAGTAGGAATAATTGTAGGGTGTTATAGAATAGATTTAGTGGAATTTAAATGATTTACCGTCTTTTAAAAATGTTTTAAGTAAAAAAACAGTGACGAAATATGGCTAACAACAAAACTTCACAACGGAGTTGGTAATTCATCGAAAAACTAGCATTTTTGTTATCTTCGTTCATTTTTATGAGTTAAACTGGTGTTAATTTATTGGATTTTATTTAAAATGTAATATAAAAAGTTTGAGTCTATGCTCATCAACGAAAAACATCAACTGCAACCCTAAGTTTGTTTGTACTGCATTTTTTCAATTTTCTCAAAAACTATTATCAATACAGACACCGCTATAATTTTCCTACAAAATTCAATAGTTCATCGACATGTAAGAATTATTTCAGATTTTTTGGCTTTATAAGTTCGGAGATCAGGGGGGGGGAACCAAAATTTTTCGTGCAGTCGGGCTTATAAATGAATAACTACGCATTACTTAGTAAAACGAACTACCAATACGAAATCTACGTTCAAAGCCCTTTCAAATGATACCAAACTCGGCTAGATTGGAAAACTTTTTTTTTAAAAGTCATCAGTTTTTGGACCTTAAAAATTTGTAGAAAAATTATTTTCAAAATTTTTAGTCTCGCTTTACGTTTGGGTTAGCATGATTGACCACTATGCCGAATTTCAAGTTGCTAGCTTCTATAGTTTCTGAGAAAAGTGGCTGTGACAGACGGACGGACGGACACGGGAGTGATCTTATAAGGGTTCCGTTTTTCCTCTTTGAGGTTCGGAACCCTAATAATTATAAATAAAAAATAAAAAAAAGTTATATTGTTTTGTCAAAATATCTTGTTAAGCACAAAATAATTATAATAATTAACCATGCTTGTGTTTGTTTTAGTTTATATTTATTACGCGAGAAGGACTTGAAATAAGGTAGGCCTTATTTGTATCACTTACCTTAGTTATAAATTGAAAAACGCCTCATTATACCATTTTTTACGATAATTATATCATTTAACTTTAAAACTTGTAAACAATTTTTGTAGCAGTCTACAATAATGTTATGTTTTAAGTAGCTACCTACTACCTACTTAAATTATTACCATTATTTAGTATTACAAAACATTTGTAAAAACTTCTAAATACACTTACTAAATATAGGTACAACTAGATAGTTAAAATTAAAATACGTACAGACATTCGGACAAAACAAAAATGTACGCTATATCTACCAACATACGGAATATAAAATCACACGCACATAAAATTACTTTCTTTCATCGGATAAGCGTAAAATGTGGTGTCCTTAATTATAATGTTAATGATTATTATAATTAGATTATTAAATTTTAACACTTAATTCGGTATGTCAAGTTTTTTTTTGGAGGGCTGAATTGAAAACCATTTCGAGATAATTGTCTCAATAATCATATTTTCTATGTCAGAGATTTTAAAATGAAAGGATTACAGATATTTTTAATAAAATAACGTCGTTTTTCGGTCCGTGCAGTGACGTCACTGGCATACCTCTGAACTCCTTGGTAAACATAAAATCAACTTAAAATAACCGGCCATTAAGAAAAAAAATACTTTCACAATGTCAGAATTTGACATTTGATGTTGCCGTATCTTTTTCCAGCATAGAGTTAGAAAGAGGAGGCAGGTTTTAATTTTTTTTAAATACTGCTGTATGTAGTTTTTCTCCATGGAGTTCGAATTATTTTCTCTCCACCATTTTTGCACTTAGTGTCTAAACACATTATGCCGAAAGTACGCGACCGAAGTTCGGCACGATTACGCCAGCAATGCTATTTGAATGAACGACGACACATTATGCCGAAATTACGTTGCGTTATAGCGTACAGCCGAACTTCGGTCGGGCGTAAGTTCAGCGGCAACTTAGTCTGTAGTGCACACATTATACGCGAGTTTACGCGACCGAAGTTCGGTTCGATTGCCGACGAAAATCCGGGGGCGGGGTGCAGCGGGGAGGCAGTAAAGTTACGCAAGTTTACGCAACTGAATTTCTGCCGCGTAAGTTCGGCGCTTATGGTGTGTCATATTACCCGAATACGTCGGAACATGGTCGGAACGTAAACTCAGCCGCGGATCTTCGGTCGCGTACTTTCGGTATAGTGTGTTTAGACACTTAGAGATTACAGATCAAAATAATATAAAAATTAAATTTATATTGATAAACTCGATGAATCGCAATAAGAATGAAATAGGTATCTTAAAATTATGTCTTCTGTCCGTAAAAAATATAAAAATGATGACAAAAAAAAACTTGACATACCGAATTATAAAAATAGTATTTTTATTAAGCGGGAGGAGCGTGCAATGATTTATTTGATAGTCCAGTTAGTTGAAGTTAACTTAGGAAGGAGGGTTTGGGTTCAAATCCCGTAAGCGTTAATATTTTGTATGATAAACAAATGAAGGCAATCATCATCATCATCAGCCTCTATAGGGTCCTTCTTAATATGCTGACACTTTTTTAAGGAGATGATCAGACCATCAAACTGAACCACTTTCTCTATGGGACCAACATCGAAATCGCGAAAAAAAAATCTGCCCCTCCATCCAAAACTGGAAACCTTCTCGAGCCAAATGTATGGGACAGCCATAGACTTAAACTCTAGCGATAGACTTGCCCTTCCATAGAAGCAACATGTTCCACTTGAATGAGGTGTAGGTACGCACCTGATTGATGTTCCCGAGTTCACTTCGTCACTATGGCAATGACAGACCGCAATGTGTCATTCTCAATATTAATAGGTATACTAATAAACCTATCACATTGACAGTAAAAAGTGATGTTTGTCCATGGTTTCACAGGAAGCTGGCATAACTAGGTATTGTCTATACCTTGGAGTACAGACTGCCTAACAAGCGGTGAAACATGATAATACTACTTGTTGGTCGGTAATGATCGTTCTTCTTTCGTAAATTCCCGTCGTTGTTTTCACGTTTTTTTGTACCTTTCAAATCCAACGATAAAAATTTGCCAATGGATAAATAGTTGTTCATTACCAATAAATACGCAATAGCACCGAAAATCTTCGTTTGTTGTACATAAGCGAACATTGACTGCACAATTAACAAATAAACTTTACGGCTTACCTACGGAACACTGGTTGTCCAAGTCCCGACTCGTAACTGGCAGATTTTTCGGGCACTTTTGACGCCCACACTGTCGGGCTTTATCGTACGTAGCGCGAATGTATGAAGTTTTGTCAGTTGGGTATTTACTCATGTGTCTCTACTGTGTATCTCATCGCGTCGTGTGACTTAGCACAGGTATTATGTGTTTTGTTTTATCACCTATACTAAATCTTCTCGCTGATTGTGTGATTGGCCGGCTAGTTCCAAAGTACCTCGGTAAGTAGCACTGTGACAGTTAAGGTTAAGTTGAACCTAACCTAAAAAGGCTAAGGTTACGCAGGTTAGACGGTAGGTATGCGCTTTAAGTAAATTCCAACGCCAGCCTTAAAAGTAAAAGCCTTATAATAGCTTAGATTCACTTGGGTTTTATAGTGTTTCTAGAAAGTTCGAAGCAGTGGAATAGGTAAGTTATAGGCTTGGACCGATGCATTATACTACGACAGGAGGCCTATACCCTAGGTTTTATAAGGAGATCAGTAGGTCTACCATGAGTTTTCACCGTACTTACTACTGTAGTTACGTCACAAATTTTGTATTGAATTTCGTACAGCGCTCCTAGTGGTGACGTTGAGAACTAATTTCTGTCATACGAATTGGCGACGTAACTACAGTAGTAAAGTACAGGGAAAACTCATGGTAGGCCCTCTGACCATTAAACTGAACAACTTTCAACTTGAAAGTCAGCTGTTCCATACAAAACTGCAATCATATTCATACTAGACCCAAATTTATGGGAGACCAGATTTTTTTTCACGATTTGACGTCAGCATATTAATTGTGGCCCTGCATTTCTTTGGGTTTCTGCATTGATTTGAAAGGGGTCTATAAATATAGGTTTTTACCCGACTGCGCCACGCAAAGGAAGGGTAATGTATTTAATAAAATTTCTTCTCACAATGAAACTTAAGTTGTTACGGTGATAATTGGACATAAATATTATTCTTGAGTCCTTTTTGTAATCTTTATGTTCTTTATTTAAACTGGAAATATACAACGTGTTAATTATTTAAACTATGTTAATTATTTATTTATGTTCTTGATTTTAGTTAAATTTACCATTATTCGATTTAGAGCTTACAAATTGTCTAGTCAAGTCTGCTAAAATAAATACTGTCATATACAGGTGTAAGTAAAAAAATAAAATAAAAATAATTTATTTCGAGCAACAAATTTGGACTTAAAAATGGGACTCATAGCGTGTTAGTAACAATATCTTAAACCTAAGTGTTAGTATTTACATGAAGGTTGTTACAGTGCGTTATGTAGGGACAGTTCAGTCTGTCCGCTATCATGCTCAGGATGCTGTTGGGGCTGGCCCGCACCCTGCGCACTAGGGAGGCGGCGCGCTTGCACATGGTCGTGTAAAAACAGTCGACGTGCGCCGCCGCGAACATTCCCGAGGCGCTGCAGTACCGGGGCAGCCCCATCAGCACCCTGAACGCGTTATTAAAAAGTATGTAAAAGTATCATTAACGTTTAAAACCACATTCTTCTAAACCACCACCAAACAACCATCAAACTGCACAAATTTTTTGGGAGCAAACCAGTCAGCGCAAAAAAAAATGCATTTTCAGGTTTGCTCCTATAGTAAAAGTTGTTCAGTTAAATGGGTAGAGTATGTGGTTTAAAGGTTAATTATACTTTTCCTTACACTCTGTATACTAGGTAATTGTTCCCCGTGCATGTTTACGTCCAAAGTTAATAATAACGTAATGGTAAATAGATCTGTTCATACAATATTTTACCTTATTCTTATTTTGTATGATATAAAACCCCTGTCACGTCATTTTAGCATCAAACTCGTTCAGAGTTTAAGAAGCCATAACTTTGTAGACACGCGATGTGTGGGCTGCGTCGGTGTGGAGGAGGCTTTTTTTATCGTAAATCTAAACTATTATAATATATTAACTGTAACTGAAGTGTGTCTGTACATTGAAGACTTTTACAAAAAAAAGATTACAATATTATGGTTTTTAGGTACCCCTGACTCGAAATTAATTAACCCTTTTTTTTATTTATAATTAATGGCTTTTTGCTTGTGCGATAGCACTTCATTTCCGCCAGTGTCAAGTAGAATATGGGAGTATCTATCCTAATCTCAGGGATTGTTTTTGTTCAAGAACAAGGAGAGATTTTTGGATTGCGGAGCCTCGTGGCAGGCAAAAACGCGACGCGCGAAAACCACGCGAGACGTGTGCTCGGGTCAATTCCTGCAACGTGACTCCCATTAACCCTTTTTAGAAATTTTGTCTGTCTGTTTGTTTGTGTGTTTGTTTGTTTGTGTGTTCGCGCATCACGAAAAAACTGCTGAACTGTTTTTGATGAAATTCTTTTGTTTGATAGCTTATGATCTGACTTAAAATCTGGTATATAATTTGTGCGGACGAAGTCGCGGGAAAAACACTAGTATTATTATAAAACTGTAAAAGAAGAAAAATATTACGATATGGTTTTTAGGTGTCAAAAGGAAAATTATGTGACGGAGAGGCTAAAATGGTGTACATTTTTATTTATGTATAGTTTTGTGTCGTGTTTAGTTTTATTTCTTTTAGGTTTTCTTTCATTGTTTTTTAAAGTTCTAAGGTTAAAAGCTATATATATCAAAAATAAAAAATCTATTTATTTTTGAGATCTTTACTAGAAAAATAGTAGACAATTTGTTGTTATAGAATCGAATTCTGGTAGATGTACTAAAATCTAACAACTTGGAACAACAAATGTTTTGTAAATTTGGCTAAAATACGAGTAGAGGACCGCGGCGAACTTTATACCGCTTTAGAATCTTCACGACATATACTTGGGCATTTTTTAGCCTATATTGATCACGGATAATGTAGCATTTTAATGGTGAAAGAATTATTCAGATCGGTCCATTCGTTTCGGAGCCTATTCAATACAAACAAAAAAATATAATATTTCCTCTTTATAATATTAATAGAAAAATATATTAATAGTAAAGTAACACAAAAAAAATCAGCTGTCTCATACATTTGAGTAGTGTAGGTATTGCTGTTTAGTGTGGAAAAGCTGATTTTGTTGTTGCTCTGACAGGTTTGCTCCCATAGTAAAAGTCACTGACATGTACACACGGCGTCTGCTCAGGCTACCCTGTTTGGACTTTGAACTATTAGAAGTTGAACGCTGCGAATCGTGCGAGAGGGTGCCGTATGTTGTTGTGGTTTCTTCTCACGGCACGCTGCGCCTGCGCCAGCAGCTATTTTTTGTTTTATACGTAGCGTGGTTATGGGTATATAGGGTGCGTAACCTGATGTGTCGCCGTGTGTACTCTCGCTAGATTATAAATGTCAGTGGGAAATGTTGTTAAGTTTGATGATGTTTTTACTGATACTTTTCCTCACAATCCTGTAAATTGTACATGTAGAAACTATTCGATTTTTGCGCTGCAGCTGGCAGAGATTTTTTATCGATATTTTCTTATTAGTCTCTTAGTGAAAGTTGTTCAGTTTGATGATTTAATCCATCCATGCATTAAAGTTTGCCTATTCTCAAGACCTGCGGCCTGCCACACACTACGGAATTCCGAATTAGAATTTATATTTTGTATAGGACCTGATACCTCTGCTTGGAATTCTGAAAGGGAAAATCCCTACAAAATCGTAATTCTTATTCGGTAGATTTCTGAATTCCTTATGCGTGTGGCAAGTCTTAAGTTGACAGTTGGTATAAATCATTGTAAAATAAAGCTAATTCCACACTAGCGGATCCCTGACGTCTTAGCCGCAGCCCAATGGATACGAGGTATACGCGCACATTTTATATGTACAGGGTGGTCTATTGAGTTTTTGGATTTGAATAATTGGTTATGCGGTAGTATAATATTACTAGTTATATTTCCAATTTGCTAAACTAAAGTGGCAGTGGGCGGGGCACATTGCTTGCAGAACCGATGGCCGATGGGGCCGGAAGGTTCTCGAGTGGCGGCCGCGTACCGGAAAGCGCAGCGTGGGTAGGCCCCCCACACGGTGGACCGACGACCTGGTGAAGGCGGCGGGAAACCGTTGGATGAGGGCAGCGCAAGACCGGTCGTTATGGCGATCCTTGGGGGGGGGGCTATGTCCAGCAGTGGACGTCCATCGGCTGAGATGATGATGATGATGATGATATTTCCAGTGAATTAGAAATTTTAATAGGACCAAAAATATTAGGTAACTCTCTAAGGTTTGATTATTGTTAATCTGTGCGACAATGTCCAAGATATTTATAATATCCTTACCTTCTATACAAGGTACCTATAAATTAAATGCGTTAGATAGGTACTAAACATGTTGCTTCAGTCCATCAAACTGAATAACTATCACTAAGGTGCCAACATCTAAATCGAGAAAAAAATCTTCTGCCCCATACATTTTAGTCGAGTAGGATTGCAGTTTTATATGGAACAGCAGATTTTTTGTAGCGGGTTCAGTACAGAATGTTTTTCAGTTTGATAGTCTGATCATCCTCTTAAAAAACCGTCCGTATATTGAAAAGGACCCTATACAGGGTGTAAGTGACAGCCTAGCAAATACTGAAACGGTGAACTCAGCAGACCATCAACCTGAACGAATTTGGATCCTACCTCAGGAAACGCGAAAAAAATCAGCTGTCTCATACATTTGAGTTGGATAGGTACAGCAGTTTTGTATGGACCAGCTGATTTTTGTTCGCGTTTCCTGGGGTAGGCTCCATACTGAAAGTTGTTCAGTGTGATGGTCTGAGTTCACCATTTAAGTATTTGCTAGGCTGTCACTTACATCCTGTTCAGCTTTTGCCTTTCATCCAAATTCGATCAACCGTTATGCTTGATTGAGTCACAAAATATAATCTAAACTAGGTATTATAAAACTGTAACTGAAGTGTGTCTGTACATTGAAGATATTTACAAAAAAAAGATTACGATATGTTATTTAGGTATCCCTGACTCGAAATCAACCTTTTTTAGAAATTTTGTCTATCTGTTTGTTTGTGTGTTTGTTTGTTTGTTTGTTTGTTCGCTCATCACGCAGAAACTACTTTAATCTAGATTTTGATGAACTTTTTTCGTTTGATAGCTTATGATCTGACTTAAAATCTGGTATATAATTTGTGCGGACGAAGTAGCAGGTAAACACTAGTAATTTATAATATTAGTAGAATTAAAGCACCCTGTAGTTTCGCCACTCATGTTACAATGTACGCGTATATTTTGACAGGCGTTTACCGGCCGATCGCCGGGGAAGCCGTACGCCTTCATTATGACATCGTTAGAAAAATCACTATAATCCACGTTGCTAAGTATTGAGAAGTCCAGTGACTCATATGGTATAGCTTAAAAATTTGGGTTTACTTCTTAATATGCTGACAGTTTTTTAAGTGCGTTCACACACGATGACGCATTGACGGAGCTACAGACGTCAGTCCGTCGTTTGTGAAGCAAGGAGTTGTATGAAACCGCACGTAGAAGCACACACGGTGACGCATTGACGCACCGTGTGTGATTCTATGGACTGACGTCTGCCGCTCCGTCAATGCGTCATCGTGTGTGCACGCACTATGGGGATGATCAGACCGTCAAACTGATCAATTTTCTCTATAGGACCAACATCGAAATCGCGATAAAAAAATCTGCTGTTCCATACAATTGGCTCGAGTACGTTTGCAGTTTTGTATGGAACGACAGAATTTTTTTGCTATTTCGATGTTGGTGCCATAGAGGAAATTGTTCAGTTTGATAGTCATATCATCACTTTAAAAAATTCTCAGCATATTAAAAAAGACCCTGTATAAATATTCTAAGCCCAGAACAGATGGCCGATGGGGCCGAAGAGTTCCCGAGTGGCCACGCCTACCGGAAAGCGCAGCGTGGGTAGATAAGAAAGACTGACGACCTGGTGAAGGCGGCGGAAACCCGTTGGATGAGGGCAGAGCAGGACCGGTCGTTGTGGCGATCTTAAAGGCGCCTAACCCAGCAGCAGTGGACGTGAATCGCCTGATATGATGATGATGTTGCTACGACAATATTTTTTCTCAGTGTAAGATTCTTAAACTACATTTTTGATGACGAAAACCTAGACACATAATTGACACATCATTCTATCTTGAATCAACGAATGCAATCTTGAATTTGATGGACCGGGAAACCTATGCGTTTAGAGGTGGGATCTGATGAACCTATAGTAAACTCTAAAGCGCATCGCATACAGAAGGAGTAAAGGCGGAGTCGAGGCGGCGTCGAGTCGCAAGCGCGCCTTGGCGACCTTGACATACGGTCGATATTGTATACCAACTACGAATAAGAATAAATATGGAAGAGTAACTCTAAACAAAATCGAAATCATTTTTGGCACCCAATGAAAAATGACATTTTGTAAGACTTTTGGCGGCTAGTTAAAATTTTTAAAGAACAAATTTAGAACGCGTTAAAATTTTTTTGGTGCCACTTTTTGAGCTTCATTTACACTTCTATACATTTTCTTATTCGTAGTATACCAAGAATTCGAGCGGAGCGGCTCGGTTTGGTATGATACACAATTACCGACCGTAGGTCAAGGAAGCAAAGGCGCGCCCGCGCCTCGACGCCGCCTCGACTCCTTCTGTATGCGATGCGCCTAACGGGCATTAGAAATTAGTCACCTCTGGGAAAAAACTGGACTAAGAAATCTTTAACAAAAAACCCCGAAAACAGACAAAACTTATCGTAATAGATAAAAAAGACAAATGTAAATAAAAGTCGTTTGTCGCTAGACCACCCGGGTAGCAAGTGAAAATATTACTGAATAAATACGTTTAGGTACCTATTTATACACTTACGTCGTGCGTGAAGTGTAGTACCTAAAAGTAAAGAGTTACGAATGTTCTAGACGTGCTATTTCTTACCTTTTCTTAAGGGGCCATAGGTCCCGACGAATATTATCTATGAGAAACGCGATTGCCCAGCGCTCCGAAAAGTGTGTGCGTGAGCAGTATTTTCGATTAAAAAGAACAACCGTCGTAAGACGTAATGGCCCCTTAACATCGTGAGGAAACCTGCATGCTTCTATTTTGAGGCATGTATGTATGTACCCACTGTCCATTATAAGTGGCGATGGACTCACCCCCCGTCATACTAGACAGAGTTTTGGAAACGAGGATGTTCTGAGTTTTCAGAATATCTCTGACTACCCCCTCGGGGAATATAGTCGTGAGCATATGCTATGCTATGCTATGCTATGCTATGCATGCTATGCTATTTCAGGAAACCTACTGCATGCTTCTATTTCGAGGCATGTATTGTATACCCACTGTCCATTATAAGTGGCGATGGACTCACCCCCCGTCATACTAGACAGAGTTTTGGAAACGAGGATGTTCTGAGTTTTCAGAATATCTATGACTACCCCCTCGGGGAATATAGTCGTGAGCATATGCTATGCTATTTCTTGCCAAGAGTTTTCAGTTGCCATAAATACTAAATTGACGATTGTTTTCAGCTTTACATTTTATCTCTTTTAAACACGTCAAATTAAGGATATTGTGCCCCCAGAACTCAGCCTTGGACCAGTAATTTCATGACAATGTAGAGGAAATTTCGGACGAAATTCACGTTGATTTCCATAGGGGAATTTGCTGGAGGTCAATTGAAATAAACAATTTTGTAGCTGATCTCTACTTTTATTAAAATCTCGAATACCAATCACGATACTCTGTGATAATCAAAATTGTGAGCCCCAAAGGCTTTTAAATTAATAATATTAATACATTTATTTTAATTAGGTTATACACTTAAATATAAATGACTTTACAGCAATAAAATAGACATAGAAATTAAAAAAAAAAAAAGTTATTCCTTAGAAAATTCAAATGCATTTATCGAAGCTTTTTTTATTTAATTTTTCTAGGCTCAAATAATTGGCTCTTAAACGAAATAAGCGTAAAAATATCAATTCTTAATTAGTACCGGGTCAAACCGTAAAATGAGCTGTCGCACGAGCCGACTCTACAGCCACTAAGCTCTACAACTGGAGTATAGACGTGTACGCTCCATCACCGTTCTTGCGTTCTGTTTGTCTCTACCACGTTCCTGTGTGTTGGACACGGTCAAATTGATGCCGGCATAATGGTGTTGATTTGTTAATGCTACTGGTTTTTGGAATGTTATGGTAAACGATACCAACATACTACAGCATAAGCATAGCATAGCATATGCTCTTGACTATATTCCCAGAGGGGGTAAACAGAGATATTTTGAAACCTCAGAACATCCACGTTTCACCAGTAGTACCGAAACTCTGGCCAGTGTGACGGGAGCCCGTCGCAACTTAAAATGGACAGTGGGTACAATACATGCCTCGAAATTAAAGCATGCAGGTTTCCTCACGATGTTTTCCTTCACCGAAAAGACAGTGGTGTTAAAAATCGTACATAAATTCCGAAAACTCATTGGTACGAGTCGGTATGGACGGGGATCGAACCATCGCCTCCTGCACAGCAGGCAAGGCTACTCGCCACTGGACCACCACGGCTTACATACAACAGGGTCCAATTTAAGAGGTTTCGGTTCGGGCAGGGCGAACGACCTTGACCCTTTCAGAGCCGCCTCACCTCTACTAAACTACGTCATTTTAGGTATACCTATTTTTGAGTGGCTTGTACTTCATTATGTCACTGGTGCCTTCTCATCAAAGGAAATAAAATTCGAAAATCATAAGAATTCGCACCAAATTTTACAATTAAGTATCAAAAATATTGGTCTTAAGGGTCGGCACTACCCTGATCGGGCCAAACAGGGTTCGGCGTTCCGACTTTTGAGGATAGTAAATAGCTATATTTCGAAACAAAATTAATACCATCGCTTCTTTAAAAGATGAAGTACAAGATGAACAAAAAAAATTTCAGTAAAATTTTATAGTTACATCAGAAAGTAATCGAGAATTTCATGAAAAACTCTATAATAGCACTGCCGCGTTCCGAGTCCTGTGATTTAGTTAAACAAAATAAAACAACAAAATATATTTCAAATCAATGGCAAAGTATCAAAGAACACTTTAAACAAATCAGTTTTTCGATATGACTTCTAGTTTTTTTGCAATTTGTTACCAAAAATCACATATTTTTTTGGACGTTTTCTTCATACAAATTACTATGGGCCGTCAATCGTTCGAAATCATTGCTTATAGACCGGTGACCGGCAACACCCAACCCTGTCTTAGAAGATTAATGAACAGATCCATTTTGTACCCATTATTACTTATAAAAAACCGGGCAAGTGGGTGTCGGGCCACACGCAGTGTAAGGTTCCGTAGTTGCCCGTCACGATATGTGGACTTAGAAGTACATTTTATAAATTGGTCGACTATTACTCGTAAATTTTTGTCCCCATTATTATAACAGAATATATATGAGTTTATTATTATTGGTAGGTACTAGCAAACTTACGATTGATAATCTGTTATCATCATCATCATCGTCAGATATGTTATACAGGGTGAATTTGATATCATTAGCATCCTTTTAAACTAAGAGTCTACCCATCAAACTGAACAACTTTTAATATGGGAGCAAACCGATCGGAGCAATAAAAAAGTGATGTTCCATGGTAAACTGCAGTGCCTACTCGATTCAAATGTATGCAACAGCAGATTTTTTTTGATCCGATCGGTTTGCTCCCGTAGTAAAAGTTGTTCAGTTTGATGGGTAGACTTTTAGTTTAAAAGGATGCTAATAATATCAATTTCATCCTGTACATAAGTATGGAATAAGAGTGAATTCTGTGCCGTAGCAGTAACTCAAACGATTGCCTTCAAAAGACATTTGCACGACAGAATTTTGTGTGACACAAGACAACACAATGGAATTTCACAAAAGTTACTTTCCGGGCACTGTTTGGTAGTTTTTGGTTATTATGGTAGTTTTTGGTTCTTTTAGTAATTTTTGGTAATTTTCATAGTTTTTGGTTATTTTGGTAGATTTTCGTACTTTTTGGTAGAATATTGTTATTTCGGTAATTTTTCGTATTTTTGGTAGTTTATGGTTATTTTGGTACTTTTTCGTACTTTTTGGTAGTTTATGGTTATTTC
Source organism: Agonopterix heracliana (assembly GCA_963693445.1). NCBI lineage: Eukaryota > Metazoa > Arthropoda > Insecta > Lepidoptera > Depressariidae > Agonopterix > Agonopterix heracliana. Next base: position 5,486,899 of record OY856334.1, read on the forward strand.
GGTACTTTTTGTTTTGGTTCATTTCATTTCATTTATTTACCTTAAATTTTAGGTAGTTACTTACATAAGTTTCAGATGGTAAGTACAGAGTATTAGTCACACTACAATATAACGTATAAACATAAAAAAAAAACAGATTTAAACAATAGGTTCTATCACATTTCACTACTACAATCAAATTAAATGTCGCATAAAATCAGTTTAATGTTATTAAAACACTGTTTGATTAATTATACCTTCTTCAGAAATCTCTTGTCAGGGCTTTAATGTCATCTGGTATTTTATTATACACAAAAACAGCATTCGACTTTGTAGTTCTTTGCATCGATGCTAGTCGGTAATTTGGTACCAGTAGCTCATTTTTGCGAGTTAAATTTAGTCTTTTGCTACGGAATGGGGGTTTACTTGGGAATTTGTCGGGGTATCGTCTCACGATTTTGCACAGCTTGAGGATATACAAAGCTGTCACAGTGAACAATTTAAAGTCGGTGAACAAGGATCGGCATGACACCCTGTTGGACTGAATTCCGCTTACGATTCGAATGCACCTCTTTTGCAAAACAAATATTTTATATTTTATGTCAACGGACTCACCGTAAAGAACTCTTTTGTTTATTATGTTAGTTTTTGGTAATTTTCATACTTCTATCAAATAATAACAAAAAGTATAAAAATCTACCAAAATAACCAGAAACAACGAAAAAGTACCAAAATCTACCAAAATAATCAAAAACTACGAATAATACTAAACTCTACCAAAAACTACCAATAGTACCAAAACCTACCAAAAGAACCAAAAGCTACCAAAATCTACCAAAGAACCTAACTGTTGACATTGTAATAATTATTTTCTTATCTTTGAAATACTTCTCGTTAATATTGCTCTGCCCTTTCAGGGTTCATGGTTACATGACTTTAGCTACTAAGTAACTCCTATGCTGTAACTGTACATGAATGCGAATAAATTAATATGAATATGAACCAAAAACTACCAAACAGTGCCCTTTGTAAGTAACATTTTAGTTTTTAAAATAACTTTGTGCGATTCTTTTGTGTGTTCTTTTGTCGCGCAATGTCCTACAGCTTGACCACTTTTTTCAGAGAATCTACCAAAATCTACCAAGTCCTGTTTCAAATTCTACCAAATAATATTTATGTCGTTCCAGATGGTTAAAATTTAATATTAAACACGTTTTTTAACAACATTTATTATAAATTTTATTGAACGCTCATCATGTTATTTCCGCATTTTTGTAGAATTTTTATTGGTTTTCATCACTTTGTAACATGGATTCAAAAGGTTAAAGTCCTATGACAAAAGTGCAAAGAACTTGTTTTGTAGAAAATTTTATCCGATTTAATTTGTCTTTACAAAACTTTTCGATAAAACGTTAAAAACTGAAAAAGTCACCTTTAGAGCCCACCTTCCTTGAACTCGCAAAATCGGGAGTTCCAACATCGAAATTCGTGTTCAGCAGGTCCGAACTAGTTAAAAAAACACATTTGGCTAAGTGTTACCCAAAATGCCTTTTAAATCCGTCTTAAAGTGAACCAGTCATTAAAGCTTTACTAGAAGTTCCGGAAAACTTGCAGACCCTGCAACGGATGGTTTTTTTTTTGTTTAATTGTTTTACAGCCATTTGTATTGCCAGCTTAGATTTTTTTAGACTGAATCCTTGCATTTTTGATAAAATTTTCGAATACCGAATTTCTATTCTGCTAAAGAATTTCCCACTACTAAATTATCGTTCTCTTTGCCCTAAATCCACCAATAAAGTAGAAATCTACTAAAAGTGGTAATCGCTCCAGTTACTGCTGCAAAATTAACTTTTATTCCGTGCTAAAAACATATCTGACGATGATGATGATGATAAAAGATTACAAACAAATAAGTTTGCTAATACTAATAATATTAAACTTAGGCCCGATTCGACCAAACACGAGTAAATTTAATTCTTAGATTAAGTCGCTTTGTTACTGTAGAATAAACTGATTTTGCGTTTTGCCAACCCATTGCTAAATGAAATGTCAATGTCACATAATTAAAAAAAATAAAATAAAAAGAAACCTAATAAATTAAAACTGTATAACCTCACATTGCAATAAGTACGGATACAACGACCTCTTTCCTTAGGTGAATTATACATTCGTTCTTTTAGTACGGGGTGTGTAAACAACAAAAGTAAAATTGCTCCTTGTATAGTTACTCTTCTATAAATCTAAGTTTGGTCGAATCCGGCCTTATAATAATAAAATTATTCTGTTATAAGTTTTAGTTTGCTCTGTTATAATAATTTTAAGTTTTTTTAAGCCTTAGTAATACTGTATATATGATTGGGACCCACCAGGGGTGATCTTTGATCAGTCACATTTTGGGTCCATCACGGTACTGTACTGTTACTGTAAATGTCATTTTCGACCTACGGCCCTCAAATCCAGATGCTGCAGGTGCAGGAGTATTGCCACGTACGACCAAACATACAACATTAATTTAATGAGGTAAAATCTGCCTTCCGGGTAGTAGGTACCCTAAATTCGGTTGGACCTATGAACCTGCCAGGATAGGGTGCGGCCTACCAGACTTTTTAGGCCTTACTAATTGGCCTCTAGACCAACAGAATAGTCCGTCCTTTAATTCAACGAGGTAAAATGTTGTGTCACCAGGGTTCACTTTTTCCTTCACACCAGTAAACGTGCCATGCCAGCCAAGCTGCGCCGCGGCCGACCAAGTTTTTGCAAGTAACTTATTGCCAAATTTAGCTATAAAATTGATTTGTTCATTAATCTTATAAGATAGGGTTGAGTGTTGTCGGCCACCGGTCTTTTTCTTTTGACAGATATGTCAAACGGGCCGTAGGTAGTGCCGACCCTTAAATTTTTTTATTTCTTAGCATTTTTAGATCTTAATTCTATTCTATATTTTAAAAAATGGCTGCCATCTTGGGTATGTGATGATTTTGCCAATGTCGAGTTTTTATAGCAAAAGTGCTTGACGTTGTACGGTTATATTGATATTTTGGTGACTTCAAGGGTTGTTCTTATAAAAGAACAATATCCTGAGCCACCACTGGAGTTCCACTGTGGACCGGGGATGGGGCAACCGACATAATATTGTCTACACCATGGTGTGGTCGCAAGTAAAAGTGACTTCAACTTATAAAGTAGATGAACAATGCACATAATGCAGATCGAATATTTAGGCTTTCCTTTGAACACAGGTTTCATATGTATTGTAGCATAGCATAGCATATTATGCCCACAACCTTCGATCAAAATAAAATAAATGGATAGGCCTTAAGCGAACATTTCAAACCAGAAAAATGAGGTAAAACAAATGAAATTTTTACTTGTCACTTGTATGAAAGTGCCCTAGATTTGACAGATAATGGCGCTAGTTTGTATGTACCAAGTGCACCAGTAGTTTGCTTCAACTTACCGCGCTTTAGGCCTATCCATTCATTTTATTTTGATCGAAGCCCACAACTATATTCCCCGAAGGGGTAGTCAGAGATATTCTGAAACGTCAGAATATCCACGTTTCACCAGTAGTACCGAAACTCATATGTATTGTAGGTATAGAAAAAAATAGAACCAGTTACAGTTTCTACTAAAAGTTAAACGGTAATAATATTTTTTTTTTCATGATGATTGCGGTTTATCGTAAATTGATTTATTTTATAAATTAACGACAAACAATTACTTGATAGTTCAATACCTTCCCAAATGTAGAAGGTCCTCTGTGAGGATTGTGAGATCACTCATTTGAAATGAAATGAAATGTATTGTGTATGGATTCAAGTACAAGCTTTAGCAAATTTTTTGTAGTGATTAGTCTCACTGAAGTCTAAATTTGCAGGCATTTACACAAAGTCTTAAAATCTACATTAATTAGGTATGTCAAAAGTTGTAATAACAAATTCAATAGGTATATGATAGCCATTTAAACATTAAATAATAATTTACAATAATTTGAATAATAACATAATATTATTAGATTTAAATGAACGAAACAACAACAAAGATAATATACCATTTTGCTATCCATGCTCTAGAAATTCTCTTACGCTATAAAAATTTTAGGATGTATATCTTTTTAATTATCACTTTACAAATTCCAGGACACAATTCTACAATTGTTTTAGAACTACTACTAAAACCTGCAATACTTTATTTACGAATTCGCGAGGTGATCTCTCAGTGCACACACAAATATTGAAACCTTATGAAAATGCGAATCTACTCCTACTACTAATGCTACACCTACACACATCAAAGACGGAGAAAGCATAGCATATGCTCACTACTATATTCCCCGAGGAGTCAGAGTTATTCTGAAACCTCAGAACTACCACGTTTCACCAGTAGTACCGAAACTCTGTCCAGTGTGCCCGTCGCCACTGAACACGGAGAAATTATTTGTATATTTACATAAAGAAACATTGCTTTTATTGCATGTTAAATTATGCCAAAGTCTCTTGTAGTTACTTGCTCACCACTCGGCAATCCATACAAAATGTCATAAATTGATTGGCCTTTTAGTTCGGTAATTCTGTGTTTTTCAGATCAACAAATTAATAAAGTTTTGAAACTTATGTGGCATGATACCTTTGGGTGTGTTGTTCAAAACTCACAACTCTCCCTCCCCCTCCACCTGACGCTTCACCCCCCCTCTCCTTGAAGTTTGTCCCCGTTAACAGTATTTTATCTTTTTTGCGAAAACTATAATAGATACAAACAAAATGTCACAGGCAAAAATTATCCTCATTAAATTGTACACAAAATAAGTAGTATGCAGTTTCTTCATAGGACATACCCTTTGAGGGCTAGAGGGACGAGAAAGTAACAACATTTCAAAAGTTATGAAATTTGTATGGCGACCCTCATGAAAGTTGAAGATAAAAATGAAATGATTCCATATTCTTAATAAGCGACCCCGAATACCCTCTGATACAAATTTTCAGTCGGTTCGGTGAATCTTTAAAAGCTGCTTTGGCGTTAGAAATTTCTATGGCAGCCATATTGGATTTCACAATTTTGATTTTTTTTACCGCCAACCAAATCTGACTAGGGTCCTCTATGACATTTGTTTGAGGTCCATAACACTATCTGACATAGTTTCCGCGGACCGTTGACCTCATCCGTCAAGAGTCGACCTTCCGAGGAAGTCAAAGTTTTCCCTGTATCATCAAGGCATCCATGTGATGATGGATGTCATCCTTGTACCGAAAGGGGAACCTGGAGATCAATTGGAGGTATCTGGTCGATCCCCACCACTTTCCATAGATAGTAGATAGATACTCGGATAATTGTTCACCGGGTTTCCCCCAACCAACGTATAGTAAAATTATTTTGGGGATCATCACATGGATGCCTTGATGATACAGGGAAAACTTTGACTTCCTCGGAAGGTCGACTCTTGACGGATGAGGTCAACGGTCCGCGGAAACTATGTCAGATAGTGTTATGGACCTCAAACAAATGTCATAGAGGACCCTAGTCAGATTTGGTTGGCGGTAAAAAAAATCAAAATTGTGAAATCCAATATGGCTGCCATAGAAATTTCTAACGCCAAAGCAGCTTTTAAAGATTCACCGAACCGACTGAAAATTTGTATCAGAGGGTATTCGGGGTCGCTTATTAAGAATATGGAATCATTTCATTTTTATCTTCAACTTTCATGAGGGTCGCCATACAAATTTCATAACTTTTGAAATGTTGTTACTTTCTCGTCCCTCTAGCCCTCAAAGGGTATGTCCTATGAAGAAACTGCATACTACTTATTTTGTGTACAATTTAATGAGGATAATTTTTGCCTGTGACATTTTGTTTGTATCTATTATAGTTTTCGCAAAAAAGATAAAATACTGTTAACGGGGACAAACTTCAAGGAGAGGGGGGGTGAAGCGTCAGGTGGAGGGGGAGGGAGAGTTGTGAGTTTTGAACAACACACCCAAAGGTATCATGCCACATAAGTTTCAAAACTTTATTAATTTGTTTGTTTTCCCCATACATTGAATACATAGAATTACTGTACTATTTCGGACGTCTGTTTAATCTATCAGTATCAGATGAGTTTTTATTATATAGATTATTGCCATGTCGTTCGGTTGATCGCGGTGTTGTTGTTGTTTTGGGAAATTCCGTTCCCTCCACAAGTATCGGGAAACCGTTAGGACCACGGGATATTATTTCTTTTGTTTGCTGATTTTCTTGGCCTTCATGTTGTCGGGTAGACCGCGATGTTGTTACTTTGGGAAATTCCGTTCCCTCCACAAGTATGGGAAAACCGTTAGGACCACGAGATATTATTTTTTTTGTCAGCTGATTTTCTTGGCCTTCATGTCGTCGGGTTGACCGCGATGTTGTTACTTTGGGAAATTCCGTTCCCTCCACAAGTATCGGAAAACCGTTAGGACCACGAGATATTATTTCTGTAATCTGCTGATTTTCTTGGCTTTCATGTCTTCGGGTTGACCGCGATGTTGTTATTTTGGGAAATTCCGTACCCTCCACAAGTATCGGAAAACCGTTAGGACCACGAGATATTATTTTACTTAACTGCAGATTCTCCTGGCTTCCGTGTCGTGGGGCTGACCGCGGTGATATTGCTATTTTGGGACATTCGGTTCCGTCCACAAGTATCGGCATACCGTTATGAGCATGACATATTATTTTTCACCTCACAAGCTCGGAAAGATTCTGTTTATCATTCGAAATCTGAGTGCAAAAGTGCATTTTATCCGCTAGCGTGCAAAGAGTTTTTAAAATTCGAATCCATTCGAGTCCAGATAAAAAGATAGTAAAACCATACGTGCGAGAAAGACAAAAAGATTATGTTGCTAACATAACGAACTATGCATATATTCGTGCATATTATTGTCTTCTCTTTTTCGCGTATAAGTTTGTCCTTCACTATAATTTATTTGAGTGTCAACAAAGAGATTATAACTAAATATAATGCCTTTGAGTAGCAATATCTCTTGTCTTCTCTTTTTCACGTATAGATTTGTCCTTATTTGCATTTGCATATACATAATTATTTGTCCAGTGTGGGATAAAAACATCATTTAAAATAATACTTATTTATAATGCATTTTAATAATTAATTCATCTTGTTTACCTATGAGAAGTTATTCCGTTACATTTCCTGAATTATTTGCGCAGTGTCTCAGTACACACTACACATCAGCAGGACATTTTTTATGCTGATCAATTGGTTTTCAATCAAACTGCTACACGTGACCGCAGTGAGACAGTGACTAAATGCAAGAGTAATATATAGCCGCAATAGAATGGGACAACGTCATAAAGCGCGATGTTCGCTCTATACATCTAAACTCAGTGCTTGCACCTAACATTTTCCTCGCTGTTGTGAGGTGAAAAGTTGTGTGTTTCGCTCGGCTGCAAAATTATTCCGCGTCTCGTACCTTTGAAACCTTCGCTACGCTCCGGATTCTATATTTGAACCACTCGCTTCGCTCGTGGTTCAATCCTAGAATCCTTCGCTTGCTCAGGTTTCAATATAAGTACTCGCGGCAAAAAACAACTTTGCAGCCTAGCATAACAAATAACTATTATTTGACTGCTGATTTTCCTGGCCTTTGTTGTGTTCTGAAAATCGCTTCGGACGTCCGTTAAATGTAACAGATGAATCATACCTCGCAGCTCTAGTTCCATCCGATGAAAAATTATCACTCCAATCATCAAGGTTACTTTTATAATAATTATGTTTTGCACTCACTGTTATATTTTTACTGCAATATGCAAGTAAAAAGGCAAAAAATATCACTTTGCAGGCCATTATAATTTTAAATGCGCCTACGCAATTATTTCACTAACTGTCCGAACACGGTTCGAACACGCGTGATACTTTCAACACAATGATTCGATTTATAATTGTTTGTCCCGTTCAGTTATCTATATTTGTATTTGTTATTGTAAAAGTCCGAAGTACGGGAAAACCTAAGAATTTCTGGTAAATAAGGAAACTTATTTTCTAAAGTGACTTTTTAGAATACTTACGTTTTTTTGTACATAACATACTTTGTTTAATTTAGTTATAGTAAAATTTTAGGATTATGTTCATTTGTTTTATCATTATTACCTACCTATAATGAAGGAATCTTGTATTTTATTTTTACATTTCTTATCTAAACCACTAATTGAGTAAATATTCCACAAAGACAAAACCTCGTACAGTCACTCCAGTGGAAAATCTATGGGAGACATTGGGCGAGTGCGTCACGTGATCATTTTGTGTGGTCCTAGCCCCACAGACATAGAGCTTCGAACAATTGTGCTCGTGGACAATCCATGGAAGACATTGGGCGAGTGCGTCACGAGATTATTTTGAGCACTACAGGCCCACACAGACAAATCTCGTACAATCGTGCTAGTGGACAATCTACCGGAGACATTGGGCGAGTGCGTCATGAGATCATTTTGTGCGCTCCTAGCCCCACAGAGATAGAGCTTCGAACAATCGCGCTAGTGCACAATCTATGGAAGACATTGGGCGAGTGCGTCACGAGATCATTTTGTGCACTCCTAGCCCCACAGAGATAGAGCTTCGAACAATCGCGCTAGTGGACAATCTATGGGAGACATTGGGCGAGTGCGTCACGTGATCATTTTGTGTGGTCCTAGCCCCACAGAGATAGAGCTTCGAACAATAGCGGCAGTGGACAATCTATGGGAGACATTGGGCGAACGCGTCACGAGATCATTTTGTGCGCTCAAAATGATCACGTGACGCGTTCACCCAATGTCTCCCATAAATTGTCAAAACTAACTTTGTCTCTGTAGGGTATTTAATCTAAGCTGACTGTAATGCTATTTGTTGGTTTGAGTTCTATTTGAAGTCTTTATAGCCCGTATAATATTTTGACCTACCGGTGCTTACACGTTTTTGGAGGGGTGACCTTTTTCATCTAAATCTAAACTATTATAAAACTGTAACTGAAGTGTGTCTTTACATTGAAGATATTTACAAAAAAAGATTACGATATGGTTTTTAGGTATCCCTGACTCGAAATCAACCTTTTTTAGAAATTTTGTCTGTCTGTTTGTCTGTTTGTTTGTGTGTTTGTTTGTGTGTTTGTTTGTTTGTTTGTTTGTTCGCGCATCACGCAAAAACTGCTGAACCGATTTCGATAAAACTTTTTTTGTTTGATAGCTTATGATCTGACTTAAAATCTGGTATATAATTTGTGCGGACGAAGTCGCGGGAAAACACTAGTAGTAAATAAAAAAAAATCATTCCGAGCACCTTCGTACTTCGAAGGCATATTAAGCAAAGATATTACTGCTATTTTGTCATTAGACCAAAATTAGAAGTTTGGTAAAGCAATGGAAGGAGGCCTGAGATAATTATGAGGATTAGGATATGCATAGAATAGCATATGCTCACGACTATTCTCCAAGGGTTAGTCAGAGATTAGGCTGATGATGATGAAATAGCATGTTACTCAGACTGTATGTTCAAATAGAGACAGAAAATGTGTGAAGCAACGTCGGTAAATCCCACTTGACTTGCTAGTAAGATAAACAAACCAAAGTTCAAAGTTTAACAACAATAATGATTAATAAAATGTACTTAATTTACTTTTGTAATGTTTTTCTGCGGTTACAAAATAAGTCATTCACATATTTAAATAGTTCAATCAATAAGCATAAGCATAAGCATATGCTCACGACTATATTCCACGAGGGGGTAGTCAGAGATATTCTGAAACCTCAGAACATCCACGTTTCACCAGTAGTACCGAAACTCTGTCCAGTGTGACAGGGGGTGAGCCTATCGCCACTTATAATGGACAGTGGGTACAATACATGCCTCGAAATTGAAGCATGCAGGTTTCCTCACGATGTTTTCCTTCACCGAAAAGCCAGTGGTGTTACAAATCGTACATAAATTCCGAAAAACTCATTGGTACGAGTCGGCCTGAACGGGGATCGAACCATCGCCTCCTGCACGGCAGGCAAGGTTACTCGCCACTGGACCACCACGGCTTTCAATCAATAGTCCTCCTTAAATATAATAAATACTTTTTAATTTAATATGCTGACCGTTGTTCGCAACTGGTTTCGTCCAAGTAAAAAAAATTCCTTGAACGTAACTAGTTACGAAACTGCGGTTTCGATGGCGGCCGAAGCGCTTACCCCTTTACCAGAATATCTCTGACTACCCCCTCGGGGAATACATTCGTAAGCATAAGTATGCATGAATCATCATCATCATCGCAGCCTAAATATGTCCCACTGCAGGGCACAGGCCTACCCTCAGGGAGGGTGAATGAGCGTTAGTCCACCACGCGTGCACAATGCGGATTGGTAGACTTCACATACACAACAGAATTTCTTCTTCAGCTTATGCAGATGTCCTCACGATGTTTTCCTTCACCGTTTGAGAGCAGTCGGTAGAAAAACGCGTTGGTACGTGGCATGTGGTCCATGCGGATTCGAACCCGGGCCTCAAGATTGAATTTCCATAGCTCATTATAACATTCTAGTTCTGGACCAGAGTTTATTATGCAAATAATTCGAGAAACGAACTATGTGCCTGGGTGACTTAACATTCAATTGGATGTTCTGAGATTTCAGAATATCTCTGACACCTCGGGGAATATAGGGTGTAAGGGACAGCCCTCCGCAAACTGAAACGGTGAACTCAGACCATCAAACTGAACAACTCTCACTATGGAGCCTACCTCAGGAAACGTGAAAAAAAATCAGCTGTCCCATACAAAACTGCTGTACCTACCCGACCCAAATGTATGGGACAGCTGATTTTTTCTCGCGTTTCCTGAGGTAGGCTTCATAGTCAAAGTTGTTCAGTTTGATGGTGTGAGTTCACCGTTTCAGTTTGCGGAGGGCTGTCCCTCACACCCTGTATAGTAGTGAGCATATGCTATGCTATGCTTAGAATTCAAAAACCGCTTTTAAAATCCCCGCATTATCTTGCCAACCCATTCACGCACGTTCAAAAACCTCCTAACCACAGATTCACATAAATTTGACAACAACGACCATCACAAGTGTCGTAGTTAAGTGAAAACGCACATAACATAGGTACCCTCATGTACCGCAGTGATACGGTACAAGGTAAAAGCTGTAATTTTGATACGTGGATACGGTTTTACTGGATATGACTAAACCAAAATTGATAATAAACAACATTTCATTTTTTAATCACCATTTTGTTAAATTAAATAATTTGAATTTAAAAATAAGCGATAAGTACGTTTTTTTTAAACTTCATTGTTATTGTAGGTATTTAAATACTTAATTGTTTAATGATTTTTTATTTTTTTTTAAATGGACGGCAATAGGGCCATAATTTAGTTACTTGGCTTGGCTTGGTTACTTGGAAAGTTGAATAGGAAATTTCTGTGTTTATCATCATCATCTTTGTACGTAATGTCCATACGGTTTTCGAATTTTGGTGCTTTGGTACTAGGCCCGAAAAAAGTATGTGTGGTAGACCGTAGGCCCGAAGAAAAATCCATGATAATAACGTGTTAAACTACGCTTAATTTTGCCACATCCAGTTAACTTAACCCTGCGTTTCCAACGTAAAAGCATATCTTGTTATTAACAATGATATAACACTTTCTATGCACAATCATGTACATTTTGATGGACAGAACGTTTATCTATTTACGTATACATTTAGATAGTTTAGTTTACATGTTTTTATAGCTCGTTAAATGATATAAAACGGTGTTTTTGAAATGAATAGACGTACCAGTTACATTGTATAAGAATTACACTCTAATAGAAAATGTATTAATAGTAGGTAGATTACACACCGAGGGCAGGAAAGTAAGAAAGGTCTCAGATCTAATGTACCTAATTGTTGACCGAGGCGAAGCCGAGGTTAGATTAGAATACTATTTTTGTCCTTGACGGAGGTGGAAAGCGGCAACTTCGTTTAGCGCAGCGAGAAGAAAATTTAAGCTTTCCGTCCGGAGGGGAGAAAAATAACAATACTTACCTACAAAGTATAATTGTAAAATTTGACAACTATCGCGCATGACAAATACGCGTTTCTACGTGAAATAGGTAAACAAAAGCGAAACAAAACTTAAGACGCTGTTATACCGTCGAGGCCGTTTTTTGAACAAGAACGAAAGTGTTTTAAACTGTGTTTTAAAGTCTGAAATAAAATTATGTCTTATTTAAGGATCGGGCGGATGGGCGACTGTTCTCAATTACACGATTAGATTAAGTTTACTAGATAGAAAAAAATCCCAAAGTTACCCCTTTTTGTTATGTTTTTTCAATACTATGATTAAACTGCTGATATTTAACTTTTTATTCTTGTAAGTAAGTAAGTTATAGCCTGTAGAATCCCACTGCAGGGCAAAGGCCTCCTCTCACGAATAAGGGTGAGAGGGAGCGGGCTATACTCCACCACGCCGGCCCAGTGCGTGTTGGTGGAGGTGGTTGGTGGTTGGTTATTCTTGTACTTAACTAAATACATTAAATATTTCTAGTGAACTCAGGAGAAGTTTTAGCTTAGAAACTCCCATGAGCAAAGATATTGACGAAAAACAAGTTTTTTTGCGATCCTGCTTTCAATTGGAGCGGGATGGCTAATTGTAAACTTATGCTTGCAAGAAAGAGACGCTTGCACTGGGATAACCTAGCCTTAATTTCATTCGATTGAAATCCAAGTTACGCTACGTACCTTTAACGTCAAAATTTAGGACTCGATTTGACTCTAATGGCATAAAACTTCCTACCAACACACGTAGGAAGAACAAAATAACCAAACACGATCAATCTTAACTCAAAAAAGGGGTAACGGTTTCAAAGGGGACTTTGTATTTTTTCTAACGTAATAAAACGCGATAAAGTTTATCTCGCATTAATCTGTCTTCCTGTTTTTATGTTTGCCGACTGTACCAACTTGTCAAAATGTTAGATGGATGAGTTCTTTTAAGTTTTATAGATACGCTATTTTTCGTTTGGTTTTATACAGGGTGTAAGGAAAAGTATCATTAACATTTAATCCACATGTTCTACCCATCAAACTGAACAACTTTTACTATGGGAGCAACCCTATCAGCGCGAAAAAAAAGTCTGCTGTCCCAATACTAAACTGCAATACCTATTGAAAGCAAACGTATGGAACAGCTTTTGTTTTGCTCTGATCGTTTTGCTCCCATAGTAAACGCAAAAAGGCGTCCACGCAAAAAGGGTCCAGTTGTCTGCATTTTTATTATTCCACTAGTGTTTTCCCGCGACTTCGTCCGCACAAATTAGGTATATACCAAATTTTAAGTCAGATCATAAGCTATCAAACAAAAATAGTTGCATCAAAATCGATTCAGTAGTTTTAGCGTGATGCGCGAACAAGCAAACAAACAAATAAACAAACAAACAAACATACAAACAAACAGACAAACAGACTGACAAAATTTCTAAAAAAAGGTTGATTTCGAGTCATCGATAACTAAAAACCATATTGTAATCTTTTTTTTGTAAATATCTTCAATGTACAGACACACTTCAGTTACAGTTTTATAATAGTTAAGATTAGATAGATAATGATCATTCAGAAATGAGATCATTCGCTTCAGAACCCAAGTGACAGATTTTTCCACTGGTGGACTTGGCTGGACATAGGTCTGCCGCATGCCAGATGACCTATGGGCCTAAAACGACAACCAACTGGTCCCCAGTAAAACAAGCCTCGCAGTCGAGGCATACCTAGACGAAGGTGGTGGGACGAAATCGATGGCTTCTTGAAGAACTGGCCTATCGCAGCGCAAAACCGGGACGCATGGAGAGAATGGAGGGAGCCTTTGCCCAACAATGGGACAGCGACGGCTGATATAATAATAATAAATAACATCAATGATCATGTGGCTGATCTAAATGATGAATCTAACCTTAAGAGGTTTCCCTGACCGAACGACCTTGACTCTTTCAGAGCCGCCTCACCTCTACTAAACTACGTCATTTTAGTAGATATACCTATTTTTGACTTGCCTGTCCTTCATTAATGTCACTGTGGTGCCTTCTAATCCAAGGAAATCACATTTAAAATCATAAGAATTCGCACGAAATCTAATAAATTTCTAATTAACTCATTAAATATGGGTCTTAAAAAAAAATTGCTTTATAGCTATTTTAGATCTTGATGTTGTCTACACAAAGGTGTGTGACTCATGTAAAAGTGACTTCAACTTAAAAAGTAGATACACATAATACAGATTTTTTCCAATATTTAGGCTTTCCTTTAAACACAGGTTTCATATATATTTTATAGAAAAATAAGAAATATGATCTATAGAAAATAAAGCCGTGATGTTGAAGATCATTGCTTCACTTTTCAATCATTTGTATGTCTTTCAAATTACGAGAAGATAGCTTCTAAAAACCAGCAAAATATGGCCCGGCCGTGCGTTTACCTAAGGGGAGCCTCTGAACTCAAAACCCAACAACTGGGACCCTTTTTACGTGGACGCCCACACACCGTAGGCCTAACTATTCAATTTTATGTTAACACGTCAATTATGTAGGTATTACCAATGACATTTTACAAATAGACGCGTCATACGCTAACATCACTGCACTTTAAAATGGCGCGATTTAGTGACGTGTAGCCCGTACACTAGACGGCGTGTGACTATGTGAAAGCCGGGCAATTACCTTGCTTCTTTGTTGCCATTTTGGAGCGCGGGCAACGCATCTACATATAAAAACTTCTTAGGGTATTACGTGGAAATCTATAAAAGCTGTACCTACCTTTATAATTAACACTGACGGAATGATGTTTGTGACGTGGCGCTTAAAATAGAGCACTGATTATAATATCAGTAGAATCAACATAATTATCTGTTTAAAGTCACAAAAACGATGTCCCAGATAAAATTAACATGTAATTTATTATTATACTTGTCTTATGACTACCTACCTATGTACTTAACTATAAGTATTGGTCATTCATAGTATGACTGGAGGCTGTGTTCCTATTATTGATTCAGACTGCTTGTGTACTACGACGTGTGTAATTGATGCTTGCGTAGGTTTTCAAAAGAGTAGAATTTCTGGCAGTATCCTTTCGACAACGCGGGACAGCTTCCGACCCGGTGCTAGAGTCAAAAAAATCTCGTCGGATGTGATATTATTTTGAATAAACATTATTGAGTGTTTTGAGTTTTAAGTAGCTTTTTCTCGTGGTTTTGCCTTTCCTAGTGAATTTGTTTTGTATTCGGGATAAAAGTATAGGCCCCTATGTCTGTTAACTAAGATCGAAAACTTTGGCATGCGGATCTTAAAAATTAAAGTGGGGATACGCTGGACAATTTGACGATAAATGAAGAAGGAAGAAATTCGGGAGGTAACTAAACACCGGCTTGGGGCAAAGATGGATCAGATTAGGTGTGAAATAAAATAAACAAAACCCACTTTTACATCAAATAGTAGTATACAGTACAGGTAGAGCATTGTATATTTTGCTTAATTTTAAGTTCGAAGAACTCTACCCACATCTCTCTCTATGATTTCTTTTTCTATTTTTTATACTGTCACATGAGCTATAGATAGACCTATAGATACTTAAATCTAGACTATAATTAAAGTGTATATAAGGAAGATCTTCTTAAGAATATTTATCTTATCGTATCTTATCTTCCCTCTTTATTGATTCTTCTATAAAACCTATGGCAACTTTCTTCACTCGCACAACATAAACGTTAATAATCCAGGGTGACATATAATTACCTATACATAACGTGTACTAGGAAGATCTTCCCTCATTGACATAATAAAGTATCAACTTCGCTTTGTGACACTATAAATGCGTAGTATGCTAATCTAGAGTATAATATAATTATAATGTATGCACCAACGTAAGTGTAACGCCGTGATAATGAAATGATTGATGTTGGAACGGACGACCGACGGAAAAAGTGTGGGAGACCGGGATAGTTGGGTGGGAAAGTGTTTAAGAAAGAAATAAAGATGTTTATTACACTAATATTCGTTATTTGAAACTATCATCAAAGATTCTTTGGATGAGTGACCCTTTAAGAGACGTTTATTCAGACCGCGCTAATGCGCGCTGTATACAAACAAAGTCCGGTTATATTTTCAATACCAACCAATTAAAGTCTATGAAAGTTTGCAGAGACAATCTAGAAACAAACATAGATGCTTAGAAAAAGTATAATGTCTAGAATGAGCCTCACTGTTTTACTGAATAAACAAAAGGGGCCAATTTTCATAGGTTGGTGTGCGTGAGGCGCCATACAAATTATGTATGTGTGCGTGTATATGTATAGGGTTTAGGAGCCAGTACTGGTTTCAATTTTTTTCGTCGCTTTTGTATCTTCGACTGTCAATCTTGACATATAACTTTATCAAAGCATAGATGCTCCATTGAATATTTATGTTGTCCGATTTTCGTTAATATAGGTATACAGTTAAAATACTTGAATCAATTTAGGATTTGTATGGAAATTGGAGGCACTATTACTTTAAAAATACATTTTATCGAAAATCTGACAACCTACAAGAATAGAGATTAGTTTCTAGATTGTGTCAGAAAAATGTCATGGACCTGAATTTGTTATAGTATTGAAAATATAACCAGACTTCGTTTGTATGGAGCACGCTAACGGTAATATTATAATATTACAATTAATGGTATTTCAACTGGATCGTTTTTGTGTTTCGACAGGCACGTTAAGCAGTTGGTACGTGATAATTATGTCAGTAACAACTTGCAAATTCTATGACAGGAAGTTGACCACAAACTTGGGCATACTCCATCAATACGCATTGGGCCTGCGTTGTGGCCCACTCCTTCTCACCCTTATTCGTGAGAGGAGGCCTTTGCCCTGCAGTGGGATCTTATGGGCTATTAACTTTTGCCTCTTTCAAATTTGTAAAAAAACGGATTGCATGCTAATTTGTGATCATTTGCCGAATAATATAATAATTAATAGTATAATTATAGAAACTGGTAAAAAGCTTTTGGGCGTGACTGTACATGCAAATCACTTACGACTGATTTAGCATTCATTCGTTCTCATTTATAAAACTTTATTGTTCTCAAAATACGCACATACATACATAATGCTCACGACTTTATTCCCCGAGGGGGTAGTCAGAGATATTCTGAAACCTCTGAACACCTACCCTCTAAGAGGGTGTTTGGGCTTTAGTCCACCACGCGTGTCCAATGCGGATTGGAAGACTTCACTTAAGCATCAGAATTTCTCGATATTGTCATCACCATGTTTTCCTTCACCGTTTGAGAGCAGTACTCGTTAATAATACTAATACGTATATAAGTTAGAAAAACTAATTTGACAATCAAGAACTTATTCAGAAGTGGTGAAACAGTTCCTCAGTCTTTTAAGTTTTAACAACTAATTTTCTACTAACTTCTCACATTACTACTACAAAATTCTAGTATAGGTAAGAGATTAGATAATTTTCTCCGTGATAGATATTGTTAACTGTTTACTTCCCGTTCCTTACGCCTAGAAAATAAAAGATTACGTCATTCTGTAAGGTTGAATAGTGCAATAGCCGCGACGTTAACCCCATGGAGGAAACATAAACCATTTGCATGGGTTACGTCCGAATTTTAGGAACCCATGCCATGCATTCTTAATGTTATAGTGTTGTTGAATTGGATTGGTTGTTGTTGTTATTATTTCTGTTAAGATTTTTGTTAATTTCACAAATTTACCTACAGACCTACCTGAAAAACCTTTATAGGTCTACCAGAATCAATAAAATAAAATTACAGAGTAAGCAACGCTGGGGTAGTTGGATTTGGGCCCTTTACTCACAGACTTCTCGTAGCGCTTCTGCATCGATTCAGTCACGATGCAGCCTCGATACATAATACGCCTGTTGTTTGCTGTTGCTAGTGTAGAGTTGTTGCCAGTGTAGAGTTACTTCACTCGATAGAATTTCTTTTCGAAAAGATAAGAAAATTACGTATTTTTAGCATTATTTTCTCAATCTTAAGGCGTATCTTCCCTGGACCACGACTCTCCATACTAATTATATAAGTATTACAACCAACCAGCTTGCACGTCAAGCAAAGCAAGCAAGCATGCAAGCTGGTTGGTTGTAATACTTCCAGTAGATGGCGCGCACGTCCCCTTGAGACGTAACAGATTGAAAATTTCGTTCTCTAGTCAGTAGGCTCGGTGGTGTAATTACACCATTACAGTATTACAAAATTTGTCTCGGGTGGGACTTTCAAACCGGGGAAACGTGCTAACCAATTGGTTAGCACGTTTCCCCGGTTTGAAAGTCCCACCCGAGACAAATTTTTCAATCTTTAATTTGATTCGAAATAGCACAACATGGCTGTAATAACATGTTTATAATCAATAATAGTTGAAATTAGCCGTTTTCATTGAAAAATGAGAAGATTTTTTATTAATTTCGAAAAAGTAATAAAACCACATAATTTTATTTTCTTTTGTGATTTTTCTTCCGATTAAAAATATAAGAGTAAAATGGTAACAACTGGAAAAAAAGCCGTGACTTTAGAGTCCCTTTTCTTCGGTTTTATTGATTAAAATAGTTTTCTAGAAACCACATCACTTCTCATATCCTGTAGATGGTTCAGTTAATTTTTCAGCTCAAAAAGTGCCATAGTTATTGAATAAAATGGGTACAAAGTTACCCAAAACCAGGAGGTAGCCCCTTAACTGCGAGGTGTTCTCGTAGTTATATCAATAATCCCCACATGCACGGTCAAACTAAATATTGTTGCTTACCGACTCGCAGACAACGGAATAACATTGTCATAGCTCAGTGACCACTTCTCGCCGACCCCACTGCACACACTTAACCCTTATACAACCAACTTTGCATATTAACATGTCCACTTCCTATGCCTCTTCGTTATCGTTATACGACCAAACCGATACGATATTAGACGACTTATTTGAATATTGTAAGTTATATGATCTCGAACCTATACCCTGAGTAGTCAGAGATACCTATTCTGAAAACTCGGACTAAAGAATTATGCCCGAAACCAGGCTAAAGATGCGTCATCAATGCTTTATCATCATTTATTTAAAAAAATATTTGCTCTGAGTTATGAATCCCATTAAATGTATACAGGGTGTAAGGGACAGCCCTCCGCAAATTGAAACGGTGAACTCAGACCATCAAACTGAACAACTTTCACTATGGAGCCTACCTCAGGAGACGCGAAAAAAAATCAGCTGTCCTATACAAAACTGCAAACCTACTCGAGCCAAATGTATGGGACAGCTGATTTTTTTTCGCGTTTCCTGAGGTAGGCTCCATAGTGAAAGTTGTTTAGTTTGATGGTCTGAGTTCACCTTTTCAGTTTGCGGAGGGCTGTCCCTTACACCCTGTATTTGGCCCTATGGGAATGGGGGTTTAAAAATGGAATTAATGATTTTGTTTGAATACTATCTATTTTTTAACTAAGGATTTTTTAAATATTACCCATCTATTATTTAGCGATTTTCTTGTTAAAATAAGGCTTATTACATGTCCTATCTGTAGGTGACAATTTGACCAGACGCAAGTTCAGCCTAACTTTCATAGAATTTTGAGCATGATCCTTTAAAAGTAAAAAGTTACTTTATTTATGAAAACGATATGAACTAACTTACCTATTGTAATTGTTCATGTTTAGGTTTTTATTGTCCAATCATTTTAAATCTCATCATCATCATCAGCCTATATACGTCCCACTGCAGGGCACAGGCCTACCCTCTAGGAGGGTGATTGGGCGTTAGTCCACCACGCGTGCCCAATGCGGATTGGTAGACTTCACATATGCATCAGAATGTCTTCTTCTGCATATGCAGGTTTCCTCACGATGTTTTCCTTCACCGTTTGAGAGCAGTCGGTAATACGTACATAAGTTAGAAAAACTCATTGGTACGTGGTATGTTGTCCGTGCGGATTCGAACCCGGACCTTTATATTTAAGGTTTTATAATCTTTCTGTTCAAAGTTCTAGGTTCAAAACAACAAGAACCAAATGCAAGTGGATTTTGGATGTAAGGAAAAGTGTAATTAACCTTTAAACCACATATTCTACCCATCAAGTTGAACAACTTAGCAAAACGATCAGAACAATAAAAAACAACTGTTCCATAATATATGTTTAGGTATTGCAGTTTAGTATGGAAAAGGCTGACTTTTTTTTGCCCTGATGTGCTTGCTCCCATAGTAAAAGTTGTTCAGTTTGATGGGTTGTTGAGTATGTTGTTTAAAGGTGAATTATACTTTTCCTAACATCCTGTATTGCATGACAATCACGCGGATTTAAATCTTTCAGGGGTGGTTCAGACCAACAAACTGAACAATTACTATGAGAGCAAACCTGAAATTTAAAAAAAAACTGCCGTCTCAAATATTTGAGTCGAGTAGGCATTACAGATTAGTATGGAATACTTAGCTGTTTTTTTGCGATTTACGCTTTGATTCCAATATTAGTAAAAATATTGTTCAGATATTAGTCTGAATCACCCCTGAAAGTTCCGAAACAGTTAAGAGGATAGTCGAATACAGTTTTTTCCATACAAACGAATTCCCGTTTCCTCCCTGGGT
Source organism: Agonopterix heracliana (assembly GCA_963693445.1). NCBI lineage: Eukaryota > Metazoa > Arthropoda > Insecta > Lepidoptera > Depressariidae > Agonopterix > Agonopterix heracliana. The sequence goes on from OY856334.1 coordinate 5,507,481, forward strand.
AATGACACTAGAGCAAAAAATTTGTTACCATACAATCTATGTTACCTCTGCTATGTCCCTATGTTTTGTTTAATTAATTACTGTACCTATGAACTAGGGACCTTCGAAAATCACAAATTTTACCGCCCGTTTTCAGACAGCCAGCAAACAAATTTGACGAATATAAACAAAAAAAGCAAAACAAACAGACATAGCCAAAGTCTTTTTCAAATTATTCTTGAAAGAATAATTAAAATCGGTTTAGTTTTGGAGGAGGAAACAGGGGACTGCGAAATGCTGTTTTCGTCGATTTTATGTAGATAAAATTGGTCAGAGCTGCAGTTGTCTCTTTCGCACTCTAGTCGGTGGGGTGTCGGATAGGATAAATATGTATACAGTCGGAAAAGTGACCTATTCTCCATTATAAATCACCCGTATACCAGGATCCTTCTCAATATGCTAATACTTTTTTAAGGGGATGTTCGGACCGTCAATCTGAACAAGTTTCTCTTTGGGACCAACATAGAAATCTTTGAAAAATTGCGGTTTAGTATGGAACAGCAGATTTTTATTTAAGAGGTCACTTTTCCAACCGTATACATATTTGTCCGATCCACCCCACCAATACAACCTACTGACTAGAGTGCGAAAGAGACACCTGCAGCTAGGACCGATTTTATCTACATAAAATCGACGAAAACAGCATTTCGTATTCCCCTGTTTTCTCCTCCAAAACTAAACAGATTTTAATAATTTTTTCAAGAATAATATAAAAAAGACTTTGGCTATGTCTGTACGTTTTGCTTTTTTTGTTTATATTTGTCAAATTTGTTTGCTGGATGTCTGAAAACGGGCGGTAAAATTGGCCATTTTCGAAGGTCCCTAGTTCTTACAGTAACCAATAAATGCAAAAAAGCAAAACATAGGGACATGGCAGAGGTGACATAGATTGTATGGTAAAAAAATATTTGCTCTAGTGTTATTATCCAGGGAGAAAACAGGGGAATACGTTTGTATGGAGAAAACTGTACTCGCCTATCCTCTTAACGCTGACTTGTTTGCCCCAGTAGTAAAAGTTGTTCAGTTTAATGGGTAGAGTATGACTGTGGTACTTTTCCTTACACCCTGTATAAACTACCTCTACCTATAAAAATAAATTAAGTACCTACATCAAAATACCTGCACTAAAAAACCCTAATCCCAAACAAACTTCAAGCTTATCCCTTCGTAATAAAAGTCACTTTCAATTTTCTTAGAAACAAAACATTATTTTTGTTTGTAATTTGTTTGTTTTGACATTGACGATATTTTTATGACTCATTTTATTTACTGTTAAAAAAAAGTTAATGCGTTAAAAAGTTATGCGAAGTTACTTCTGATAAGAGGTTTTTTATTACTTTTCTTTTTAAAAGATTAAAAAATATGTTGTTGTGCACTGCAAAGGTATAGTGATCAAGCAGTAGCGATTGTCACTATCAAAAAAATCTGATGTTCCATACATTTGAGTCAAGCAGCCATTGACGCAGAATACGGAAAAAATATCTAGTAGGTAGGTAGGTAATAATGCAATTTGACAACTATAGCTATTTATTTTAGCAGATTTTATACTAGAAAAGTTGTTATAAATCTTATTCTGATAAAGTTAAATAAAATATTTAGAAAAAAGTATAAAATAAATATAGAGAATTTTCTCCGTGGATTTTCCACAACCAATCTCATCACATCATTATTATTTGAATGCGGTATCATTCTTACCTATAGTTACTTACCAAGATATTCATGTTTATTCTGGTGTTCCTGAGTCATTGCTCTCTAGTGTATATTTATGTAAATCTTATTATCTTAATATTGTTACTCGATTTTGTAAGTTTAAAATAGAAACCGGCCAAGAGCGTGTGGGACACACCCATGATAGGATTTTTGTAGTCATTATATTCTAAAAAATGGCTTCATTACCCGACTGTGTGACGCAAAGGATGGGTAATGTGTTTGTAAGTTTGTACCTTTGTGGCACACCAGAGACCAAACGCGAGGGCCGATTTTGATGATTCTTACGTCAATCGATATATCTTAATCTTGCGAGTGTCACTAAAGGCAAGACAGTAATCAACATTCAATATGGCGACTACCAGACGCCATATTGTGAAAAATAAAAAAATGCGAACTATATCGAGTGGGGTAACATTGAATAGGTATTTGAAAATCATCATTATATTTCTCTTATCATTTTTCATTTCGAATGACCATTTAGGATCTATAAACGTATTAAAGTTGAGAAAACTAAAAAGAGTAAAATAAAAAAGTTAATTTAAGAAACCAAAAAACCCGTCTGCGTAAAAAGCAAACTTTAAATAAAAAAACAAGTCCATTAGTCTAAAATTCTGTTATGTAATATTGAAGCGACTTTAACAGTCGGGACCCATTAAAAATTCTAGACCGGATCAAATTTTCCGAATAATGGGTCCCGACTGTGAAAGTCACTTCAATATTACATAACAGAATTCCAGAATACTGGATTTGTTTTTTTCTTTTCAGTTTTTATTTAAAGTTCGCTTTTTACGCAGACAGTAGGTTATTTTAATTATCTTTTTTTTTTTTGGGTTTGGTACTAGGTATTATTTATGTCTTCATGTCAATCGATTCAATAGGTTCAAAAATGAGAGAATAAATTGATGTGGGACATACAAACACAATGGACGAAAGAACAAGCTTATGCTTGGAAGATTACTGCTTGAATTGTGTATTGACAATTTGAGACTGGAATCTCATGAAACTAATGTCAAATAAAATTGATCATAATTTTTTAAATGTAAGTTATGAGTTGATTGTTATCAGTGTTTTCTTTGCTTGTGATAATATTCTTTTATTATATTTTTTATGCTGTCGCAATTAAAAATTAAAAAAAAGTAATATACTAGGTACTATTTAGCAGTTTGTTGACAGCAAAAATTTACTCAAATAAAGATAAAGTCACGACCACACTCATATCTACCACGGGGTAAGCTGTAACAAAAAAGAAGCTAAACAAAATAGCTTGGGACAGTATTATAACCCTGCTTGCGATCATGAGGATATACCTACAAGGTGTTTTATAAGTAAAAATAAATTTTTAAAACTCTTTACACTGAACAGGGGGTTGTTCAGACCGTCAAACTGAACAACTTTCTCTAAGGGACCAACATCGAAATCGCGAAAAAAAAAATCTGATATCCCTTAAACATATTTTAGCAGAGCTCTAGTCGATTTGTAGAGTATGGAACATCATTTTTTTTTCGCGATTTCGATATTGGTCCCGTAGTGAAAGTTGTCCAGTTTGATAGTCTAAACCACCCCCTTATAATATGTTTATTTGTATTTTTGTAACACCTTGTATAGGGTCCTTCTAAATATGCTGAAAATCTTTAAGGGGAGGATCAGACCATCAAACTGAACAACTTTCTTTAAGGGACCAACATCGAATTCGCGATAAAAAAATCTGCTGTCCCATAAATTTCGCTCGAGTAGGTTTGCGGTTTTATATGGAACAGCAGTTTTTTTTTGTCGCGATTTCGACTTTGGTGCCATAGGGAAACTGTTAACTAGCCGATAGGCGTCCACGGCTGTAGATACGCCACCTTGTTCGCAACACACGCACACACACATGGACGTGTACAACATGCACACACGAATACAGCCAGTATCAATGGTATTTTGCGTCAAGTTGGCTTTTTGCAAATAAGACATATTTATTTCTCGACTGTACCACAGAATAGTTTAGTATATAGTTTGTACTCTGAAAGTCCAGTTGCTAATCTGTCCAGCTGAGAATCTGTCCAGTTAAGAATAATATGTTCAGTTTTGCTAATCTGTCCAGTTGAGAATCTCTCCAGTAGAGAATCTGTCCAGTTGAGAATCTCTCCAGTAGAGAATCTGTCCAGTTGAGAATCTGTCCAGTTGAGAATCTGTCCAGTTGAGAATCTGTCCAGCTGCTACGGAGGCTCGGCACCTTCGTGTACGCGACATTTTATTTACGTGCCTAATCCACATTTTCATAATCCCCCCTGCCTAATTACGAGACGACACAAGCACATAACCTATCTTAAAATCTCGTTTACCTCCGCCCATAAAGACTGGTGTAAAGTAATTATAAAGCAATTTGAACCATAATTGTTCGACTTAATTACCAATTGTTTTGTCATAATTACAATATGCTTTTTGAGGTTCGGTTTTGGGAGAGAGCGGAAAGCGAATTGAAGTAAGTACCATACTAGATTTAGATCAAATTTTCTACGTTCACACGTTTAGGCAATTATTTTCCTGTAAGTAACAATTTTATCATACCTATCTCAAGGTACCTAAAAAAAATGTATTGCTGGTGCAAAAAAATTTTCCATTCCTTTCCTTTCTTTTTGTTTCGATCGGGCCTAACAACCGGGTGGGGGCGCACATTAGACCCTAATCATAGACAATCGAGATTTTAATTGACAGAAAATGCATATTTTTCTTTCAACATTTTTTCGGGTCTTGCGCTCCTGGAAACGACACAAACCCTATTAATGTCGCACACTTGACCGCAACGGTTTCCATAGTTTACTTGGTTGCTGTGGCCACAAGTGTTGGTCGTGGTCGTCTAGTGCACGAGTACTCCTAATCAGGTGAAATTTTCTGCTTCTTTCATGGTGAAAAAATTTTGACACCTACTAAAACGTAGGTCTTAACTTCTAGTGCGAACATGATTGACAAATTCCTCTAACAGTACCCAAACTTTCATGCTTTTACCACGACTCTTTTAAGCATAAAATTCTATTACATACCTAATGTTTTTACGACGACGATTCAAGCACAAAATCCCAGAAGTTCCATGGCAGACGCTAAACCGCTATCGCCTGTACAAACAACCCTCACCCTAAACAACTTATTTTACATACCGGCTACATTAAGGCAGTGACAAACGCATATTCATGAAGCCACCGTTTGCAGCCCGGTGGTCGTGGGTTTGAATCCCTGACGACGAATTAGTTGTCTTGAGGCATAAAGTTTAACAGCGCATACTGAGCATACATGCATAAAGTCACGAACATAGATACATTAAGGCTAGGTTATCCCACTGCAAGCGTCTCTTTCTTGCAAGCATAAGTTTACAATTAGCCATCCCGCTCCAATTGAAAGCAGGATCGCAAAAAAACGTGTTTTTCGTCAATATCTTTGCTCATGGGAGTTTCTAAGCTAAAACTTCTCCTGAGTTCACTAGAAATATTTAATGTATTTAGTTAAGTACAAGAATAAAAAGTTAAATATCAGCAGTTTAATCATAGTATTGAAAAAACATAACAAAAAGGGGTAACTTTGGGATATTTTTCTATCGAGTAAACTTAATCTAATCGTGTTATTGAGAACAGTCGCCCATCCGCCCGATCCTTAAATAAGACATAATTTAATTTCAGACTTTGAAACACAGTTTAATACACTTTCGTTTGTGTTCAAAAAACGGCCTCGACGGTATAACAGCGTCTTAATCTTCCTAGCTGTAGAGTAGCTGACATAGCCCAAAGAATTGCTAAACTAAAGTGGCAGTGGGCGGGGCACATTACTCGCAGAACCGATGGCCGATGGGTCCGAAAAGTTTTCAAATGGCGACCGCGTACCGGAAAGCGCAGCTTGGGTAGCCAACACGGTCGTCGGTGACCTGGTGAAGGCGGCGGGAACCCGTTGTATGAGGGCAACGCAGGACCGGTCGTTATGGTGATCCTTGGGGGAGGCCTATGTTCAGCAGTGGACGTCCATCGGCTGAGATGATGATGATGATACATCTTCCTATACAGGCTTTAAGGGACAGCCCTCGCAATCAAACTGAACACTTTCACCATGGAGCTATGGAGGTGCTACTTGGGAATGTTCCTCCATTGAAAAGGGAAGATCTTCCACCAGGCTTAGTGTGAAGCCTGGGGACCGGCCGTGGTCCAACAGTTCTTAGTTGGACCTTGTATATATATCGAATCTCTGTGATTATTTCTCTTGCGCGATTTATGTCTTGCATTCGATTATGAACCTTATTTGTAGTAGGTTACGAGTTACGTATTTACTATTCTATTCTATTTAAAAAAAAAATGGCTGCCATCTTTGGTTAATGACGATTTTGCCAATGTCGAGTTTTTATAGCAATAGTGCTTGACGTTGTACGGTTATATTGATATTTTGGTGACTTCAAGGGTTGTTCTTATAAAAGAACACTATCTTGAGCCACCACTGGAGCCCCGCTGTCGAGCTGGGAGGGGGCAACCAACAAACGTGACTGCCCTATAGCAGAGGGCCTACCATGAGTTTTCCCTGTACTTTACTACCGTAGTTACGTCGCCAATTAGTATGACAGAAATTAGTTCTCAACGTAACCACTAGGAGCGCTGTACGAAATTCAATACAAAATTGGTGACGTTACTACAGTAGTAAAGTACGGTGAAAACTCATGGTAGACGTACAGATCGACAACGCGACTCGTTACGTATTTACGGTGAACGTTGTCTTTGTATGGAGAATATTTCAGAGAGCGACGGTATCGCCATCTGTTAGCTTCTTTGCTATAACTTGTGGGTGTTGGCATCTATGGCAAGTCCCCACAGAGCCTAACAGGAAACGCGAAAAAAAATCTGCTGTTTTAAACAAAACTGCTGTACCCGATAGCTGATTTTTTTCGCGTTTCCGGGCGTATGCTCCATAGTGTAAGTTGTTTAGTTTGATGGTCTGAAGGCGTGTCTCTTGCACATGTTTTTTATGAAGAAAACAAAACATATCTTCACTTTTCGTCGTCCGCCGTTTTTTATTAAATTAAACTGTATGGGTTGACGCCATTTTGTTTCATGTTTTTGTGTAATGTGTGCTGACAAACATTAGCAGGAGTCTTACCTTGAGTTCACCGATTCAGTTTGAGGGCTATCCCCTCGGACCTGAAAAAAAGACGGACGTAATGTGACACTAAAAAGATGTGAAGCATGCAAGGTCCTACATTTTCGTTTGTTCTACAAGGGACCTACATTCACACAGATGCACTAGCTTTAGGCGCAGGTCCGAGTGACAGCACGCACACAAAAGAAATGGTTGCTTCACTCGTGATAAGACGAGATTTACGTCCGTCTTTCTTTCAGGTCCGTGGCTATCCCTTAAACCCTGTATTGTCAACGCCCTCTTCATTGCCCTTTGTTTGACTTTTAGACTTTTTATGAGGCTTTACGAAGTTTCTTAGTAAAATAGCCTCATGGGAGAAATAGTATCTTAGGAAATAGTCTAGGTTTTATCTGAAAACAAGACGGCAATCTAAAGAGGTGTACATGGCAAACTAATTGCAATATCTCCTCTTGTCAAAACGATGGCAGCTTTAAGAACCTATTTTTGATTAAAAGCCATTCGAAGTCATTTCAAAAATGTGCAAAAACCCATTAAAGAAAACCATAAACAACCACCACTAATAAGTTACGTCTCAATAAAGATAATTAACAGTAAAACTTAATTATGTTCGAAATCTTTAAACTTTTAATGTGTTCGTTGGAAAATTATGACAGGAGTGTAGTGTTTATTAGTCCGGGAGAGCACCGTCTGTAAACCAACGTCGTCGAGTACCGTAAAAAGATAACCCTGGTTGCAATTACAATTACATTTTAAGGCAATAAAGAACTGAAACTGAATAATTGCCCCAATGGTTGGAAGTTGTAGCGAAGTAAATATCCTGAAGGAACTATTAAATAATACCGTTAGATGTAACAGTAATTATCATCTTAGCCTTCAGACGTCCGTAGCTGGCCATAGTATTGCAATTCTTGTGGACCGATGACCTGGAGAAGGGAGTCACGTTGCAGGGTTTGCCTCAAACACTTGTCTCTCGCGTGGTGTTCGCGCGATTCGCGTCTCAGCCTGCCACGAGGCTCCAAAACCCTTCTCATTTGTTCTTACTCAAAAACAATCCTCGAGATTGAATAGACACTCCCTCAAACTACTTGACACTGGCGAAATCTAACAAGGAAACGCCATTAAATAAAAATAGAATAGAAATAGACCTGGAGAAGGTGGAGTGAATCCGTTTGACCGCTCGTTGAGACGATCCTTGAGGTGGTCGTCTTGGTAACACAGAATACCTCCATTATAATAACATCTGAAATTGTACCCTATTTATTGGCAAATAAATTTATTTGTATTTGTTTATTAGAAGTTCCAGCCACTATCCAGTAAAAGCTTTATTAACAAACAGTAAACATAATTATACGTCGAAATCGGAACATGAATATTACAGCGACATTTTAAGTTAAGGCTACCTTTTCAGGACAAAACCGCTTAACCTATCTTATGGATAGTATACTTTCTAAAGACAGTCATAGGTATACAAATTTAACGCAGACGATAAAGCGGGTAATATCAAGTAAATTAGTTATTTGTTAAAAGTATTAAAGTCATAAAGTAATTTGAATCCCGATTCCCGACCCTCCTCAGCAAAAAACTGTCCAATATGGCCTAAATATAGCCGTTCTGGTACTCGATGACGTAGAGTTACAAACAGTGGCCTCTAGGTCTAAATGTATGTTATATGTGGATTTTAATGGACTTTTCTTAACGAGGTACTAGTACGCGTGTATATACGCGTATCGCACTATACTGAGCTATATTTTTACTCGACTCTGATCTCAAAAGGACTTTAATTCACGAAGAGATAGAGTAGCCACTAGCACGAAGGCTGAGTCTTGCTACAACTTGGTAGGTTTAACGCTTTATCCCTTATCCGGATAGAGGTCACCACATTGCATTCAATAATGAACCCTATTGATAAAGTTTTAAGAATTATGTCAGCTACTTTTAAGTGGTAGATAAAAAGCATCTGTCTTCGGACTCTATCTACATATTTCCCGATTGTCTAGAAGAAACAGCGTTTTAGAGTTTCCTTATTCTAATTCAGTACTGCTTTTTTAAATCAATTACAGCAGACCACGGACCTGAAAAAAAGACGGACGTAATGTGACACTAAAAAGATGTGAAGCATGCAAGGTCCTACATTTTCGTTTGTTCTATAAGGGACCTACACTCACATAGATGCACTAGCTCTAGGCGCAGGTCCGTCCCGTCACCATTATGTAACGCATTGCATGGATGTGTGGTGTTAAAATTGACAGGATTAGGAATGAGTATATTAGAGGAAGTTTGTAAGTAGCTCCTGTGACTGAAAAACTGCGCGGTTATTGATTATCGTGGCCACCATCATATCGTATGGCATTTTTTTTGTTTTCCTGCTTGGCTGGATCCAAATGATCCAGGGAGGTTTAAATTTCGAGGTCAAGATGTTTTAGCCAGTCTTCCGCTGCCGGGGTTAACCTATGGAGTTCTTCAATACCACCGGGCAAACGGCGTAGGGTGCACTCATTTACCACATGGGTGAGGGTTTGGTCAGGTGCCCCGCAGTCGCACATCGGTGACTCCCTCAGGCCCCACTTATAGAGGTGGGAGTTGGTCCTTCCATGGTTAGTTCTGAACCGGTTCAACTTAGCCCAGGTCTTCCGGTCCTTATCAAATCCAGCCGGTTTGACAGTCGGGTCGGGTCTCGCACGAGGTTTGCATGCAGTTGGTCAAAAAGGCCCCAATCTGACCGCCTTGCACTGTTAATATCGTACTGGGAATGAATTATCATGGTATGGGCATGTGATGAAGAAAGATGAGTGTCTTATTATAAGACGTGTGTTAAATATGAATGTGGATGGCTGCATGAAGAGAGGACGACCAAAGAAAGGATGGATGGATTGTGTAAAAGATGACAGTGTAAAAACAATTGAGCGCTGAGAGATGAATGGAGGAAGACGACATATTGCGCCGACCCCAATTATTGGGTTAAGGGCGAGGAGATGATGATAGGGTCCAGATTTATCTCTCACAGGCTTCAAGAAACCCTTAATTACTTTTAGCGTTTCTAATTATTATTACGTCCGCATTTATTTTCATCTCGTAAATAAAACGCAATGACTTTTATTGTTTTCATATTTTATATAATTTCTTAGAGAAAATGAAACGTCGGGGAAACGTAGACGGACAATACGCTAAATTATGTCCGTTCGTAGAATTGGAGTTGGAACTATTGGAACTCACTCGATTCTCGCGTTTGAACAAGAAAATATTGTGTAGTGGATCAAAAATCTTCAAATGTAAGAAACAACGTTATACTTATAGTACTTTTAATTATTTGATAGAAAATTTCCGTTTGGATATTGTTGATTTTCTTAGATTTCAGCAAAATTCAGCAGAGTTGGGTCGCGTAGCCATTGACGTTTTCTGTGGAACAGCTGATTTTTTATTTCGATGTTATCTATAATCTCTATAGTGAAAGTTGTTCAGTATGATGGTCTGAAGCACCCCCTGAGATATGTGACGTACCTATTTAATTATGCACTCTAAATAATGACTGTTTAAATTTCAATTTAATATTTAAAAACTTCAAGGTACTTCTTGTAAAAAATTATTGTCCTTCGAATGACATCAAGTTATTTGGTGTCGTAATTATGGCAAAGTCTAATCATTCCGAAAAGAAATACGATCGAGAGTTAGTTTCTTCAATTTGTTTCAGTGTTTGAACCAGGGAAACTTTCCTTTTTTCCCGTCATAAGCTTAAATAGTACAGCTTGAAATCCTTATGCTACAAACATTTAAATTGGTCAAAGTGCAATAAGAAAGTCTCGAAAGTGAGAACGTAGTGAGTTCCATTAGTACCACAACGGTACGTCTTAATAATTTACGAGGACGGGTATAAAATATCTTGAAAATATAATTGTAGGTGTCGACTCGAACGAAATTGGCGGGTCTGTTTTGGTCTGTATTTCTTGATATATTATTGTCGGATGCCATATGCAACTGATACTTTTTGTATGAAAGGTGTGCCTAAGGGTGGGGAAATATCAAAAATATTATAATTATTGTTTTTAGACTTAAATTATAGATACATTTATAAACCTTCTTTAGTTTTTGTAGAATTAATTGTTGATCAAGATGAAATGAGTAATTTATTGTACCTACCTACTATTTTTTATTTAATTTGTGTTTGAAATTAAAATGCAGATTTTTGTTTTTAAGGAGGACTAATAATTTGTTTTAGGTCATCTTGAGTTTGGTTTTTAGGGGTCTGCAATAAAACATTATACTTATATAGGGTCCTTCTTAATATGCTGACACTTTTTAAAGGGGATAATCAGACCGTCAAACTGAACAACTTTCTCTATGGGACCTAAATCGAAATCGCGAAAAAAAAATCAGCTGTCCCATACATTTTGCTTGAGTAGGTTTGCAGATTTGTTTCAATGGAGCGCCAGATTTTTTTTTTCGCGATTTCGATGTTAGTCTCAAAGAGAAAGTTGTTCATAAAAAGTGTCAGCATATTAAGAAGGACCTTGTATAATACAGGTACTTTCGTCCATTCTGTCTGTATACTTCGCCTCAAATCCCATCTTCAGTCATTAGAAATATCTATCTTATTCGTAAGAGCGTGTGGGCGTAGCATGCTACCCCGGAAAAAACGACAAAAAGAGAGGAGTCGCGTTGTAGGTCTGCTATAGGGTAGTCGCATCGCGAGTCGATTGTTGGTTGCCCCCTCCCCGGCCTACAACGAAGCTCCAGTGGTGGCTCAAGATAGTGTTCTTTTCGAAAAACAATCCTTGAAGTCACCAAAATACGTAAAGTTACCGTACAACGTCAAGCATTCTTGCTACAAAAACTAGACATTGGCAAAATCATCACATACCCAAGATGGCAGCCATTTTTTTAAAATATAGAATAGAATATAGAATAGACAAAAATAGAAACGTAAAACTTTGTATTGTTACTTAGAATATGCGAGAGCGAGCGTTTCTCGTTTTGTCGCTTTGTATTTGCCTGCTAGCTAGTGAGATCCTACAGGCTATAACTTACTTACCTTGCGTTGAATAATTCAACCCAACTTAACAAAAAAAGTTAAATTCAAAAAACCTTATAATGCGAATTCACGATGACAGTTCAAAGTTAAAATGTCGTAAATTAAAAATTTTACAACGCATCGGATATTATTTTCGGACTAAGCTTCAAAAGGTAGCTAAAAAAAGGCATCCAAATCTTTTTTAGCTCATAAATCTGAGTGGTAACGCCCTATGTATTTAGGAGTACCGAAAAATGGCGTCAGTAAATTTTATTTTTAAGATTTCTTTGAAATAAGTAAGTAATTTGTTTTGTTTGCAAAAAAAAGTACCTACTAAGTTACCAGGAGTACCTAGGTACTCTTCTTCCCTAAAGCTGAATCCTCTTAATTGGCTGTCCAAGTTTACCAGAGACATTCCTATTAATTATAATTTGGTTCAGGCGGATGATGTTTGGGATGATTGTTGGTTTGGGATGGTTGGGGATCTACCTCCTAGCGGTCCACCCCGGGCAACGGCATCACAAGCTACCAAGTTTTTGGTGGCGGCTGGAGATCCCCCACAGCGGTGTGGTAGGCTCCGCAAGGAGCCGCGTGGCTCGCGAGTCTGGCGCCAAGCAGCTTGCTGCGTTCCGTCGGTGTGCCAGTTCCCTTCTGGGTAAGCTCGCTACATCTTCGACCCCATCTTTGTCCTGAGGACTAGATTGAGGTCAAGAACAAACCCATCTATAATAAAAAATTAAAAAAATTTGGGAATGGGGGATGTCCAAACGGCTGTGGTCCTCTTGGCGGGAACAGGCAGTATCTACTGGAGACCATGTTCAGGATGCTGTTGGTGCTGGCGCGAACCCTCTGCAGCACGGCGGCACACCGTTTGCGGAGCGTGGTGGGAACCCCATTGACATATTATGAGCGTCCGTCATCATGCCAGACGCACTGCAGAAGCGCGGCAGCCCCAGCAACATCCTGAAGGCGTTATCAGACGCACTGCAGAAGCGTTCAGTCCCAGCAGCATCCTGAAGGCGTTATTATAATTTGGGTACGCGGTGGATATGCGAGCACCTTCGCTGCTACGGTATACTAGGTTTGTTTGGGACAGCCAAACTTTATTTTTCCGTGGCTCTATAGTCTATAGATCCTAGTGTGTACCGTCCAAGAAAAAACCAACCCTAGGCAAGCCCTTGAGTCTTGGGCTCTCTGCAAGATGTTCCCGATAGGTAAAGTCATTTTGATTAATTGTTTGTGATTCGAATGAGTGAACAGAAGGAGGTGATTTGGCGAGATACGAGTTTCCATACGGAACGTAGGGCTTAATTCTGTACTGTTCTTATACTATAAACTTCATCAATTTTCGTCCAGCAGTTCCTAGATTGAGCAAAAAGCTAGATGAGGATATAACAATTGCTTGCATTTTGTAATACCTAAAGATGTCAATGTCTACTCGAAAAATGTTACGCAACCGAATTCTTATAGATCTTGGACGTGACCAAAACAAAATCTTTACTTCCGAGCGAGCATGAAACTATAAGTACAGAAATATCTGCGCTTACAATTTGGTCGAGTTATGGCATTTTTTATGGAACAATCGTTGTTGTTTTTTTCACAAATTCGCTCTTGGCTCCATAGTGAGGAGCGCCCTGTTCGATTTGTAACGCATAAAATTACGTGTCAAGTGGTGATAGGTAACTAACTAACCTTATACCCAACAAAAATACTACGGTAGAACTATATCCCTAAGTGACTACAACCACATACTCCACATAGTATTAAATAAAAGGCTGTCTTGCACCCGGACAGAGGGGTGGTTTCAGAGTACCTAGTTCATTTCATACAAAACTTTGACGTAGAATCGTAAACGGTATTAATAAAAGTAATATTTTATATATGGAAAAAAGCCTGGTAAATATAGATATTATGAAAATCTAGAATCATAGCTGGATGCAGGGGGCTTTTACACAGTAGTGGGATGAAATACGCTAATGACTAAAATAAAAACATCATGATTTAAAGAAAATCTAAATCTAAGCTTAAATCAATGTAAAATTAATGGATAGCCCGAGGCAATTGGTCCATACAAACTAGGGAAATTGTCTGTCTTCTCGGTACAAATTTTAAGTAGGTAACCATTCATTTGTTTTGCCTCATTTTTTCTGGTTTAAAATGTTCGCGTAATCCATCAATTTTACTTTGATCTAAGAATCTAAGTGCACTAGTACCGTACCGTTTATGTACCAAATCATAGCCGTTCCTAGACGGAAACGTCACGAGAAGGTCGTGTCCATAGAATCCATTACGTACAGTTTCCACTACGTTACCGTTAAACTTGTGCATTACGTCACTGCGTTGCCTTTATTGCGTATGCGCATGCTATTAATTTACTCGACATTGGAGAAGCATGAATTTAATTACTTCAGTAAGTGACAGTGCAACTGCATACGATTGTGTCATTATTAGATTACCTGTAGGGCTCGCATGCCACCCCCGAGAAAACGATAAAAATCGAGATGTGCCTCCATCCTTATTATTTTACGTATGCCAGAAAGAGCGCGCACGACGTTTTTCTTGTTTAAACGCTTTGTCGTGGCTGGCATGCTAGCTGTGCAGTTTAAAGTCGGGAAGATCGAAGGTAGTGAGGGTTACGAAATAAAATTTGAATGAAAAAGTTGGTAAGTATACATTAATTTATTACAAGCAACGGGCCATACAAAGTTGTGATAAAGCCAAGGATTCCAGTGCAATGATATCAGTGGCCCAAAAAGCGTTGATTAAACCAAACCTTTCGATATTTCACAAAATATTACTTTGTAAATGGTCCAAAACATCTTCTCTTTATGAACTTAAATGTTACTAACTTACTGTTATTTGACGTCGTTTTGTTTGGTTTAAGTCATAAGACTCATAAGATCTACGTTTTAAATGGAAGCCGCTTTAAAATGTTCCCATTTCTAATTCGCGTACACACTTCCCAAAAAAACACCCTCCCTGTGGGTAGGCCTGTGCTCTGCAGTGTGACGTATATTGACTGATGTTGTCTACTTGAAATCATTTATTTATTTATTTATTTATTTATTTATTTTATTGGATCATCCTCACATTTTGTCCACCCACTGCAGGGTAAGACTGTTTTTTCACCAGAGATGTGTTGTGATGTGAAGGTGGTGAGCGAGGAAAAAACCGGCCAATGAGAGTGCTTCAATTTGCCAATGACGTGATCGAGCGAGCGCGCTATTCGCGGATTGTTTCCTCGCTCACCGCCTCTCTACCTGGCACATCTCTGGCGAAAACGCAACCTAAAAGTCTCCTCCACACTCTTTCCTGTCCTGTGCCTGTCGTATTCAAGTCTTTCCAGCTGCCTTCACAATATCATCAGCCCATCTGGCTGCTGGACGATCCACTCCTCTCTTAGCGATCTCGGCTACCACTCGGTCAAGGCATTGCTCCATCTGCCGTCTGTTCATCTAGCCACGTCCCATCCACCGCCACTTTAACCCACAGTTCCAGACATAATTTATTATCAATTGTTCGTTCTTCGAGAAGATTCCTACAGTTCGAAGATTGGAGGACTTGAAGGTCGTCACGATTTTCCCTTGAGAAGAAAACTAGCCTAATTGATTTATGATTTAACGAGCTGTTGAACTCGACTTCGTCCGAGTGGATTACCCCTATAGGGGTAGATTTTCGAAAAATCCTTTCTTAGTGCACCCCTACATCCTCAGTAGAATATACAGGGTCCTTAATATGCTGACACTTTTTTAAGGAGATGATCAGACTATTAAACTGAACAACTTTCTCTATGGGACCAACATCGATATCGCGAAAAAAAAATCAGCTGCATACATTTGGCTCAAGTAGGTTTGCAGTTTTATATGGAACAGCAGATTTTTTTTCGCGATTTCGATGTTGGTGTCCTAAGAGTAAGTTGTTCAGTTCGACGTTTTGATCATCCCTGTATGTTTACTCAAAATTTCATGTTTCTATCTTCAGCAGTTTAGGTTGTACGTTGTCAGTCAGTCACATAACTCTTTTATAAGTATAGATGATTAGACTGTCCCTATTAGAGCTGTTTTTGAAGAGACTTCTTCGTCAGTGCCACTTATACTGATTGTCGCTCTCCTTCTTCAGTCTTCGATGGACTCCCACGTCACCCGGAAAAATAGCGTCATACAAGCTCGCGGCCGGTTCCTACAAGTGCAGCGATTTTTCTACCTAACTGCCGCTCGTTTTCGTACGTGGACATTCACGTACGCTGCGTATGTAGAGGTGTACCAGTCGCCACGATCTTATATGAAGCTATTTTTCTGGAAAAATATATATTCGGTGTCCACGTGTCAGTTCTCGAGAGGATTAAGCATGGGGCATGCGATTGGCGAGACCAAAAACGATGGCATAATGAAGGTGGATCCGGAAATACTCTCCAATGATAGGTTACTGTTTTAAAACGCTGTCACCTTAAACTTGTACCATATCAAAATCCGGCGCACAGTTGCGATGCGTAGGCGCACCTCATTACAATACAAGTCTATTGTACCGTTTATGATATGTAAACAACATATTGCAGCTTAAGTATGGATGTGACCAACAGACGGGCAGTTTTTGGTGCTTTTATATATATTTTAGTAGTCATTACGTCGCTTTGGAAGATTAAATCGTTACGGATTGTCATAATGTTTGGGATTTTGCAAAGGTGTTGTGAATGAACTTTTTTCGGTAGGAAATTGGTGATATTTTACGTTATTAAAAAAGGTTTATTTTATTAATACAAACCCTAACTTATTCATGACCTCCAAAAATAAACATGACATCAAATTGAAGCCCTGGGAGATCGAGCTTTGCGCCACTCGACAACTCTTCGGCTCCATTGGCCATCGGTTCTGCGAGCAATGTCGACCTGCGACCTGCGACCATTGTCACTTTATGAATTACTTTATTCGCAGCAGAACCAGTGTAACCGACATAGCTCAAAGAATTGCTAAACTAAAGTGGCAATGGGGGACATTGCTAGCAGAACACACATAGTAATATGATCAAATCCCGCCTAACGTTCAATTTTCGTGTCTTTAGTTTGTAGGAACTGCCTCCGTGGTCTTATGGTTACGAGAATTGAGCTCTTGACACGGAGGTCGTGGGTTCGATTCCAACGTGATAATGTCACTTTGTGTGTTTTTCCCCAGTTGGTTAGAACATTGCAGGCTGAATCAACTGATTGTCTGATAATAAAGATGATTCCGTTCTTCGGATGGCACGTTAAGCCGTTGGTCCCGGCTACTATTTCTGGTGGTAGTAGTCGTTACATAAAAAACACGTCAGAGGCCGTAAGGCGGTGTGAATAAACTCTGACACCAGGGCTTGCTGCCCGATAAGAAAAAGAAGTTGTACGAAAGCTTCGAATCACCCCTCGTTTATACCTACAATTGTTACCTTCATAAGTGTTACCAAATCCACACTATTCTAATAACATGTATTATTCTAATACTATGCGCGTACGCAAGAGTGTAACATCACAATGGACTAGCTGGCGTCCCGGCTCCGCCTGCCTCCTGCATTGTAGTATTGTGACTACTGATCTCTTAGTTTATTACATAATATTATTAAGTCTTAGGTTTACATTAGCTACTTATTTTAATCAATTCTAACTTACGTACGAAATACCGACTGCTATCAAACTGTGAAGGAAAACATAGCGAAGAAACCTGTTTACGCTGAAGAAGAAATTCTGATGCGTGTGTGAAATCTATTAATCCGCATTGGGCACGCGTGGTGGACTAATATATTATTAGACCTCATTGAGGGTAGGGAGTGGACATATAACGAAGCAGTCAAATCCAGAAATGGCCCGGAAAATAGTCTTACCAAGAAGTGGTCGAATCCAGAACTGGTCATATCTAGAAGAAGGCATTTTAAGGGGGCTGAACGGGCCTGTGCCCTAAAGTGCGACGTATATAGGCTGATGAAGAAGAATGGGTTGGTCTTTATGGGTAGGCTTGTGCCCTGCAGTGGGATGTAAGTATATAGGCTTATGACGAGGAATGGGTGGTCTTTATAAGCTGAATAACTGACAACAGTCGAGGGGGCACACAAGTTCTGGAATGGAAACCACAAACTGGCAAGCGAAGTTGGGACGCTTCGGCGCTGGACCGACGACCTGAGACAGGTAGCACGGAGCGACTGGATGAGGAAGGACGCCGATAGTTTTTTTTTAATAACCTCTGGAATTCGCTCTCTAAATGCGTTCACACACAATGACGCACTGACGGAGCGGCAGATGTCAGTCCATAGAACCACACCCGGTGCGTCAATGCGTCACCGTGTGTGCTTCTACGTGCGGTTTCATACAACTCCTTGGTTCACAAATGACGGACTGACGTTTGCTGCTCCGTCAGTGCGTCATCGTGTGTGAACGCACTTAGCCATGTCTGTCTCCCGTTGGCAATGGAGAGAAGTCTGATATTTCTTTTTCCTACTCCTCCTATCTTCTTTGATTAATTCATTGCGGGTTCCAAGACAGATTTTAGTCATCCCCCGGGCTCGCTGGACTTCATTGTCTAGTGTTGTGAATGGTCGCTGCTGTTGATCCTGGTTTACAGGAGTTACAGTGGTGGGAATGTGTGGTGGGCATATCCCCGATTAAAAAAAAGTTAGATTTGTGATGCTCCTAGAAGGAGAGGCCTATTGTTCAGCAGTGGACTATGATAGGCTGAAGATGGTGATGATAATATATTTGGTTATTTGGAATATTTCTGATTTCCCTCGGGTACCTAATAATCGTAACATACCTTTCAATCAATTTTGTTATTAAATGGCTAATTGCCCTCTTCCATCGGAATCGGAATTTAAAAAACATTTTATTATGTGTATCGAATCAAAACATAATTTAAAACAAACTGTCAAGTCTCCATTATCACTTTTAATCTTTAACTTGACGAATATAAAATTGAATGAAAAGATAAGCTTAAAATCTGGGTAAGTGCGAGTGGTACTAGCATCTAGTGTTCCGTAATATTTAAAATATTAGAATTGCGACAATGTTTGTTCAATGAGACATCAACGATTTAACAAAAACCTTCGCTACTTGAATAAACCAATATTTATAGATCATGTCAACGCAATGCCTTGCAGTGAAATGTGGTTATTTAGAATCTCTGACTACCCCATATTACTACAATGTTTTGGAGTTTTTGGAGTTTTTGGCGGGATTTGGTAGCTGACCTTTGGAGTCCTCATATTTCATCGAATTTTTATTGTTTATAGTGAAATTGGTGTTTTTTTGCGTAACAAAGTGTTGTGCAAGTGAACAATATAATTATAGTTTAGTGAAATAATAATATGATGGTGCATGCATGTCGTAAAAAGGAAAAGCGTTCCGTGATTTTAGCGCGGCAAAGCGGTCGGTTCACCTCTTTCCTGTGTTCTTCTCTGCTTTTCCTGCGTCTTTCGACTGTCTCCAAAAACTCCAAAGAACCATCAAAACGTTGAATACCAACGTTTTAATGTGAAAGCAGAAGAAAATTTAAAATAAAATAAGATTTAGCCAAAAGGTCTAGTAACCAGGCTAGTAAATACATTGAAAAATAAAAACTACAATGTTTTGATCATCATATAAATACAGATTGTGTTTGTAATTTTTCTTAACACTTTCTTTGCCAAACAAAGATAGTTGGCGGTTATAGCATAGTTTCTGACCATCCTAAACTGGGAAATAATCGTAATCTTGTGTAAGTGTGTTTTATTTCTTACTAGGATTTTTTTTCGAATATATAAGATAATGCGAATCAACTTTTACTTTTCAAAATTATCAACATTAAGACGCTATTATCCGGTCGAGGCCGTTTTTCGAACACGAACGAAAGTGTTTTAAACAGTGTTTTAAAGTCTGAAATGAAATCTGGCGGATAGGCAATAGTTCTCAATATCTAACGCGATTCGATTAAGTTTACTCGATAGAAAAAAATCCTTTTTTAATATGTTCTTTTCAATAGGTACTATGATTAAACTGCTGATAATTAACTTTTTATTCTTGTACTTAACTAAATACATCAAATATTTCTAGTGAAATTCGTAGAATTTGGAGCTTAGAAACAGCCATGAGCAAAGATATTGATGAAAAACACGTTTTTTGGGATCCTGCTTCCAGTTGGAGCGGGATTTCAAACTTTTGCTTGCAAGAAAGAGACGCTTGCACTCGGATAAGAGGGCATTAAACAAATATTCGTTAGCATTTTATTATTATAAGTATTCTTGTTTTTGAGCTTTCAGAGAAGAAAGGGGCGTGACAGACAGACACCCAGATGATTCAAGTGCCCGTTTTAATATTTAGTTACGGGACTCTAAAAATAAAGGAGCGTTGCTAAAAAGGTGTACGTATTCATAAATACATCTGTTGAAAAGCAATTAAGGGCCGTCGCCACCGAGAAGAGCTCCATCAATCGGAATAATGTGAATTACTATTAGCAGGCCCTTAATAGTCAAGGAGCTGGTCGGTAAAAGTATAAGGTAATTAATGAATTCATACACAACTAGATTTAAAGTACTAAAAATGGTGTATTCAGACATTGAAACTAAATAACTTTACCTAAGGAACATGGTCGAAATATGAGACAATTTGTTGGATCTAAAAAAAAAGTGCGGATAAGCTGGGTCGAAAAACTAGAAAATTTGTTGGATCTTACATGTATACAAAAGTGTGGACCTCGGAGAGGTCCAAAAATTGTTTTCTTTTTTCGACGCTTATTTTTAGGGAATGTTGTTTAGTTTTATTATCTGAGACTGAATCTGTTTTTAGTAATCAAAAACTAGACACAGAACATGATATTTTACCACGTTAGTCGTGTGTCATGTGGTTGGTGGTGATGTGATTAACAAAACACCTAGTAATTCTTATTAAATGTATGTAAAAACTTTACTGCTTGCTACCTTAAAATTATCCGATCATCAAATCTTATTCCTGGGTGCATATTTCTTCATTTCTACTGCCAGTTAAATGAGCAAATGATTAACCAATCATCCATAAGGAGTCATAACTTTACAAAACAGTCATTACCATTTGAACTAGGTACTAAACATTATGCTAAAAGTTAACAACTAGGTGGTTTATAGTTTCAGCAAATACTCAGACTTCTTAACAAGGGTAGGTTAGTGAGTTTACCTACGAGTGTACGACAAAAAATAACTGGGTTTTTGCAATATACCAACCAAGGAATTGTAGTTATAAGTTATTGCATTTCTAATATTAGTCTTTATTTTTAAAATTCATGAAGTAAATGAAGCGTTTTCCTAAACTAGTAATATTAAAATTCGAGAAAAACCTGCCACATTGACGGAAAAAAGTGCTGTTTGTCTATGGTTTACATCATCTGATGATAATATTTGACATAGCCAATGAATAAATTGATCACTACCAATACCAATAGGTAGATGTGCTGACGCTTTATGTCCCACCGGGCTAGGCGTGAGCACTTTATTTAAAAAATTTAAACAGACTGTTATCTAATGAATGGGTTTCAGATTCAGATTTGTTTGCAGTAAGTATGATAGGAACAATTACAAAATAACAAAAAGATTTTTTCACACATAGCCAAAACGTTAAATCTATTAAACACAGTATTTAAATCAAAACCGTCAAACCCCATTCAGTTTGTTTTACTTAAGTATAAAAGTAAATCTGGCTGCTCAAAACTAATCACATTTTCTCATCCGACTCTCTGACTACATTCGTGACCATCGCTTATATTTCAGAGCTGCGAACCCGCCCAAAATTTAGATTGGCATACACCATCTACTAAACCCTGAACCTTCCAAAACCCCTCCTTCCCACGATATAAAGTCTAAATTCCTTCAGCAAAAGTATCAAGATTAATTGGCAGTGTAATGGCAAAATTAAACAAACTAAAAATACAGATGTACGATTTTGACTCTTATCTCTTATCTGTTTGAGAATTTATTTGGTTAACTTTAATTATTGTTGAAGTCCAAAAGTTATGGGGTACGTTTTCGTTGATTAGTTCGGAATTGGGTGTGATGAAAAGGATGTATGGGTTTAAATGGAATTAAAAGTGAGCAGTGAGGAAAGTACCAAGATTACTACGTCATGTTACTTTACCAACATTGGCAAAATTGAACATTAAAGGGGTATGTATAAAGTTGGCGTCGTTTTATACTTTCGCGGCCATTGATGGAATTACTGAAATTTAAAAGAGGATAATAAGGGAAACAAACTTACCATGGAGCACATCATCATCAGCCTATCATCGTCCACTGCTGAACATAGGCCTCTCCCAAGGCGCGCCACAAAACTCCGTCCTTGGCCTTCCTCATCCAGTCGCTCCCCGCTACTTTTTTTAGGTCGTCTGTCCAGCGGGCAGCAGGGCGTCCCAAATTACGCCTACCAGTTTGCGGTCTACACTCTAAAACTCTGACACTCCATCGGTTGTCAGTTCATCGGCAGATATGACCAGCCCATTGCCACTTCAGCTTGCTAAGTAAAAAGACAGTGTATGGGACAGCTGATTTATTTTTTCGTGATTTCGATGTTGGTCCCGTAGAGAAAGTTGTTCAGTTTGATGGTCTGAACATCCCCTTAAAAAAGTGTCAGCATATTAAGAAGGACCCTTTATATTATAAAACGGTAATCGCTAAGCTGCTTGACCCAAATGTATTATGGAATAGGAGATTTTTTTTTCGCGATTTCGATGTTTGTTCCGTTGAGAAAGTTGTTCATTTTGATGGTCCTATCATCCTCTTAAAAAAACCATATATCCAACCTACTTTATTTATCAAAGACCAGCAAGGCCCAAAATTTTTTTTTAACTGTAATAAATAAAATTCATATTTTCGGTCCGTCTGTCCGTAGCAATGCAATCAGTGGGTGTTATCACTGCAAACACAATCGCTCGGAAACAAATATAGGAAATTAAGGTTTTTTATAAAATGCGTTTTCAATTGAGTTTTGGAATCGATTTAAAAACAACAATTGTGTCTGTAATATTACAGCCGTGTGGTGTTTTGTAATATTATAGCCGTGCGTGGTGTTTTGCTTAGGATATAAGCAACTCAGTCGGTTGTAGTAAGATGTGACTTATTTGATCAGGCATTAACATTATCAACATTTTAATGTCTGAGGTGCTATTCAAAATTCAAAATTATTTATTCAAAATTATATCACCCAGCTTTCTGACTAAATTTTTTGACTCTACCACCGCGTCAGAAAGGGTTCTATTGCAGAGGAGATGCGGCCAGAAACTCTACATGTGTTGTAGAGTCCGCATCTTCTCTGCAATAGAATGCTCTGCATCTTGTCAAAATGTACAAAGTAAAAATTATACAAATAGTTACAATATGGAATTACATACGTAATATTGTTAAGACCAGACATTTTGGTCCTAGGTACTAGTGAAACGTGGATGTTCGGAGGATGAGACCGATACCCTCTTGACCGATTATTTGTCTATACTTTTAAAACCAACATTTTTCATTCTGTTTTTGGCATTTTCAGATAATTTTGAGAAATTTCCGAAAAGTTGCTATTCTAAGAAGTGTTTTCGAGAAGTCGTTATTTAAAAAAAAGTTGTTATTTCGAGAAGTTGATATGTCGTAAAGTTATAATTCCAAAAAGTTGCCAAATCGAAAAGTTGTTATTTCGAAAAGTTGTCATTTCGAGAAGTTGTCATTATGAGCTGAAACGAAGCTTTCTTGTTCTTTCCCTCCTGAATCTGATGAAACGGGAAACCATTACAATCAGAGGTGGGGTCAATTTATTACGCCTCCGACAAAGGTTGAAATAACATAATATTTGCCACAAATTGTCGAAGTTTCACAAGTATTTGTTTAGTTCGATCTTTTTTGGTTATCTGTCTTGGATTATGTTTTTTTTACAATGTGGAGAGGCGCCATCGAGACGGCAAATTTTTATGACGTGCTAATTATCATAGAGGCATCGGTGCGTATACAGGGTGATTCCTTATCCTATTGAATGTAATAAAATAAATCTGAAAGGCAGTTTGTCCGCCTTTCTGGTATTTTTTCATTTCGAATTTATATCACGTCTCACGTCTAATTTATACTATAATATTTGTACAAAGTGCCTAAAAGATAACGTTAATTCATCTTTTAGTGCTTTACTATGTTGGTAGTTTTAGCAAAGTTTCTTTCTGAACACTGACGAATACTAAAGGATCTATTTAAGTTATTGGTTTGTATGCACGCACCGGATGGAGAGAAAAATCTAATCACTAGAATTTAGTATGTCCTCTTTATATTATTATGCTGACACTTTTTTAAGGGGATGATCGGACCGTCAAACTGAACAACTTTCACCTGTACCTACATGTAAATGCGACCTATTATCCACTCTAATGGACCTTGCTATAAAATCCTTGGCTTAAAGTCATTATTAGGTATCTACCTATTTATTGCTAAAATAATTATGGTGGAGTTACTAAAATCTATTATCTTACTATAAATATATAAATAACAACCATACTGGTCATATCGTTGTTGTATAATTTTCTAATACTTACAATACGATAAAAGATTTTAGTTAAATTGTTAAATATTTTTCCTCTATGTGTTTTAGTATGGTGAGCATGTTAGGCAAGTAATAAATTAAAATAAACCAAATAACAATGAAAACCGCTATGCCAGTACTGAATGGTGTAAAGAAACAAGTTAATTTGTTAACCTTAAACTTCCTTTAGTTAAGTTAACCAAGCAAGACAGTTGAACTGAGTCGAGTCGTGCTGAGTATTTTGTGGTAATTGTAAGACGTTTACATCTGGCGTTTAGCAACATTGTTATAGTTAGCAAAGAACTGTTTAGTCTGACATGTAGGTACTTTGTAAGCCGTTGCCACTTTTTCATGCAGATCTACTGTATGAAAAGTGGCAACAATGCACGCTTTGAAATTGGGGTAAACAAGTTTCACTTTGCATAGGAAATTAAAAAACTTATTCTTATCGTGTGGGCAGCAAGCCCTAGTGTCAGAGTTTTTCTCAGACGGCCGGCCTCTGACGTGGTTTTTATATAACGACTACTACCACCAGAGATAGCCGGGACCAACGGCCATCCGAAGCACGAATTCATTTTTCTTTTCAGCCAATCAAGTGATTCAGCCTGCAATGTCCTAACCAACTGGGGAAAAACGTACAAAGTAACAAGTCACAAGGTGTCCCCCGTGGAAAAGAAACTAATTTACCCATAATCATCATTATCATATAAGTTGTTCTATATATAGGGTCCTTCTTAATATGCTGACACTTTTTTAAGGGGATGATTAGACCATCAAACTGAACAACTTTCTCTATGGGACCAACATCGAAATCGCGAAAAAAAAAAAATCAGCTGTCACATTTGGCTCGAGTTCGTTTGCAGTTTAGTATGGAACAGCAGATTTTTTTTCTCGATTTCGATGTTGGTCCCATAGAGAAAGTTGTTCAGTGTCCTTCTTTACACCTACGCTGACGGCTTTTTAAGGGGTTTATAACACCATCAAATTGAACAACTTTCTCTATACAACCTTACATCGAAATTGCGAAAAAAGAATCAGCTCATAGTCCATACAAATCTGCAATGCTACTCAACCCAAATATTTGGGACATCTCATTTCTTTTTGCGATACTCATAAAGAAAGTTGTTTTATTTGATTGAATTATTTTATACTCTTAAGTTTAGGGTTAGCAACCGCTTTTGCTCTGGATTACAAAACAATTTCTTTGCACAAAATTTTGCCGTTCAAAAATAAAATATTTTGAACTCTCTGTGCTTTTTTAAAAACACCCTGTATATGTAAAAAACGCAGGCGCCACCATAATGTCAACAGTGCATACTAATACGTTACCCCGAGTTTGTTTCCTGTCCTTCCATGGAAGATCTATAAAAACAATCTACTTTTTTCATTGTCCTCTAGGGTTTCTTAATAATTTGACCCTGCTTGATGTTTGTCTTAAGAGAATAGGCGGGCTGAAATGCCAATTTGGAGAATAGGTCACTTTTCCGACTGTTTGCATATTTGTCTGATCCACCCCACCGACTAGAGTGCGAAAGAGAGAACTGCAGCTCGGACCGATTTTATCTATGAAACCAAATGAAAAAGAAGATGAGAGAGCGTGCCTTGCCGTCGTGAGGTCGTGGGTTCGATTCCAGGTTTTTTCATTATACAGGGTGTAAATATACGTTACATACTTTAGGGGGTGTTCGATCCTATGTTTTTTCCATTATACAGGGTGTACCTAAACATCGGTACTACTGGTGAAACGTGGATGTTCTGAGGTTTCAGAATATCTCTGACTACCCCCTCGGGGAATATAGTTGTGAGCATATGCTATGCTATGCTACCTAAACATAAACGATTAACATACTTCTGGGGGTTACAGACTTGATGGTCTGTTTACTGAACTACTTTCATTATGGGACCAACATTGTAATAGAGAAAAAAATATACTGTTCCATACATTTTTGTGTCGAGTCGCCATTGACGTTTTCTATGAAACAGCTGATTTTCTTTTTCGCGATTTTAATATTGGTCCCATAATGTAAGTTGTTCAGTTTGATGGACTAAAGCACCCCCTGAAATAAACATTATCATTAGCTCCGCGGAGAAGGAAGCGCGCTCTATACAAACGAAGTTTGATTCTATGTTGAATATTATAAAACTAATTAAATTCAATGAATTTTTTTTAGTAAACACCACTATCTAGAAACTAATGTAAAAAGAAATGGTATTGGTTAGGTTTTTCAGATTTTCATCAAAATGTTAGTTTTTTCTCCCCTCCGGACGGAAAGCGCCAATTTTCGTCCCGCTGCGCTGAATGAAGTTGCCACTTTCCACCTCAGTAGAGGAGAAATATAGTATACTAACCTTGGGCAGTAAAAAGAAAGCCTCAGATCTGAGACCTTTCTTACTTTCTTGCCGTTCGTGTGTAATCTAAATACCAACAAAGTGACGATTAATTTAAAATGTTTGTATATAATTCTTTGAGCCAGTATTTTGAGTCGGTCCTACTGACCATTTACCCGAAATCGTAACTAAGTTAGGTAGAACTTCACACGGTTATCATGCCGGTCGCTTTTTTAAATGAAACTCTGATAAAAATTTAAAATGAAATTAACTTATCATCAATGAACTTCCACTCTACTTTAAAAAGTGAAAAAAAACCCGTAGCTGGCACCCGAAATTGGCTTTCTACCAAAAATTACTACCGACATGGTTTTGCTGAAAAATGTAGGTGGAATAAAAAAGGTTTTTAGTTTTCAGATTTGTGTTTTAAACTAAGTAAAATTTCATGGTTTCTGGCATCAAAACCACCACTCTATTTCTCCACTTGGGTATCCATTTTTTTGTGAGCGCAAGGTTACCATCCTCATATCTTTAATATGCTAAAAATAAGTCTTGCTTTTTTTGTTTGTTTGCTGTTGTCAGATGATTAAGGAAATATAATTCAAATCGCGCTCCATACAAACGAAGTCTGATGATATTTTCAGTAGGTAGGTACTAACCAGATAACAAATAGATACACACACAGTTTCAATGCCAGGGTTAATTTGAGATTAGTATATTGTTATCATTTGAGCAATGAATGAAAGTACTAACGTGCTTAAAGAATGTAGGGTGACTGTGCTCTTGCAGTGGGCTGAGTTCGCGAATAGTAAATTTTAAAATTTTAAAACAAATTAATTGACATTTTGAAAAAAGATAACCTATGTTGAAACCATGATAATTCTGTTCTGCTCTCGATTCTAAACAAACTACTTTCTAGTTTTGCGTTAATTCATTAACACGTTGTATATCATCATTCATCAGAAATCCATCACACAATGCATCATTTTTCTTGGGCCATTTAGGTCATTCAGTAGTAGTAAACTTTCTGATCACTCCTTAATTAAGGTACCTACCTATTATGGTCGTAAATGTATACATAGGTTTATGTGTTACTATTTTATTAGGTACGAATATTGACAGTAAAACTACCGCTTCATTAAAAAAAAAACTTGTCAAATAAACCAGTTAAACATTGTTCCCTACATTAACACATGCAAATGGGTTTTTTGTCTGTCTGTTTGTATTCGCCGGGCGCCTCACATCCGTGACGTTTAAAAAAGTTGTTTTAATAGGAAATACCACTCTCATATTCTTTTGGAGACAAAAAAATGAGAATTGTTGTGTTTAAAACGTGGCTTCAACAAGTTGAGAACAACATAATTATGTTAATTTGTCTTAAAATATACAAGGTGTCAACAAATAAATGCACAAGAAATACGTTTCTCCAGAATAGGTGAAATGAAAGACACTCATTAATGTAGTATTAATTACGTACTAATTAGTTCATCATCATCATCATCAGCCTATCATCATCCACTGCTGAACATAGGCCTCTCCCAAGGCGCGCCACAAAACTCTGTCCTCGGCCTTCCTCATCCAGTCGCTCCCCGCTACTTTTTTCAGGTCTAATTAGTTACCTATTGCAAAATTTCTTTCTACGTGCGTTCACACACGATGACGCACTGACGGAGCGGTAGATGTCAGTCCATAGAACCACACCAGGTGCGTCAGTGCGTCACCGTGTGTGCGTCTACGTGCGGTTTCATACAACTCCTTGCTTCACAAATGACGGACTGACGTTTGCTGACGTCAGTGCGTCATCGTGAGTGAACGCACTATGCTGAGAAAGAATATGTATGAATTGTCTTGAATGGATCTTTTCCGTGGAGTAAACACGGCGACACATCAAGCTACGCAAAACTAAAATAAGTTGGCCGCGCGCAGGTAGAGTAATGTATAACGTCGCGCGGCCAGCTTATATTGATTTTGCGTAGCTTGATGTGTCGCCGTGTGTACCTATTTTGTCAGTTCAATCTCTTTTCTATTGATTTCATATAAAAATTCGCGTCAAGCGCGATCGCGATTTGCATTGAGCGTCAATGGCGCGTTGCGGAGAGGTATGGAAACTTCATCTTGAGGTCCGGGTTCGAATCCGCACGGAGTTTTTCCTACTTATATACGTTGCCAACCATTCTCAAACGGTGAAGGAAAATATCGACATGAAACTAGCATAAGCTGAAGAAGAAATTCCAATGCTTATGTGAAGTCTACTAATCCGCATTGTGCACGTGTGGTGGACTAACGCCCATATGGTTCTTCATGATATGTCCGGCCTTGAAACCCAAAAGTCCGTCTTTTTCAATGGATTTGGCGTTCATCAATTCGCACGTCACTGGTCATGCCGATGATTGGTTAGTGCGTTCACAAACGATGACGCACTGACGGAGCGGCAGATGTCAGTCCTTAGAACCACACCCGGTGCGTCAATGCGTCACCGTGTGTGCTTCTACGTGCGGTTTCATACAATTCCTTGCTTCACAAATGACGGACTGACGTCTGCCGCTGCGTCAATGCGTCATCGTGTGTGAACGCACTTATTAATGGTTAATACAACCTATTTTTAATAAAGAGTTCTTCCATCCTATGGTTGTCTGGAATAAGGCTTTTAGTGATAAGACCGCCACTTGTTTGCTTTTAATATTGTTGTTTTATGTTTTTGGTGTGCAATAAGGAGAGTATTGTATTGTATGATATCATTCTTGCCTTGTTAACTTTTCTCAGCGATTGTTATTCCAATCACAATCTGATTACATCAATGTAACACCCAACATGTTCTGAGAAATTCTCAATATCTGTATTGATATCTATACGGGTATTGAATTGATAATGAGACTTCAATGGCATGTCATAACTGGAATGAAAACTAGCAGACTTGGTAAAGATACATCATTCATCATCATCATCATCACCATAGGCCTTTACATCTGTTGCAGATGATTTAAGGGGCTTGGCTTTGGCTGGGGGGGCTTTTTTTTAGGGGTTTTGGGTAACTTTGTAACCATTTTATTCATTAACTATAGCACTTTTTGAGCTGAAAAATAAACTGAACCATCTACAGGATATGAGAAGTGATGTGGTTTTTCTAGAAATAGATTTTAATGAATAAAACCGAAGAAAAGGGACTCTAAAGTCACCCCTTTTTTTTCCATTTGTAACCATTTTACTCTTACATTTTGAATCGGAAGAAAATGATAATTTACAATATTGTTCACAATACAATTTAGAATGATGTGGTTTTCTTACTTTTTAGAAATTAATAAAAAATCATCTAATTTTTCAAAGAAAACAGCTAAATTCTGACCGGAGCCACGCCCTCGTTCGCATCGATTAGTATGGAGAATCGTGGTCCAGGGCAGATACGCCTTAAGCAGTGTTTGTGGATTAGTACTTTTTCTCATGGCTGTACAGTCAGCAGCGATAAGTTGTACAGGGTGTTACGTAAGTAAAAATAAATATTTAAAACTCTTAAAGGGGTTGTTGTTTAGACCGTCAAACTGAACAACTTTCTCTATGGAACCAACATCGAAAACGCAAAAAAAAAATCTGATACCTATTCCATACCTACCTACATATTCGAGTCGCTTTGTAGAGTATGGAACATCAATTTATTTTTCGCGATTTCGATATTGGTTGGTCCCATAGTGAAAGTTGTTCAGTTTAATGATCTAAACCAAACCTTAAATGTTTTTTTGTATATTTGTAACACCCTAACCCTATACAGGGTCCTTCTTAATAATGCTGACACTTTTTTAAGGGTTTGATCAGACCATGAAACTGAACAACTTTCTCTATGGGACCAATATCTAATTCACGAAAAAAAATATCAACAGCTCCATACATTTGGCTCGAATAGGTTTGCAGTTTTGTATGGAAAAGCTGATTTTTTTTTTCGCGATTTCGATGTTGGTGCCATAGGTACAGAAAGTTGGTCAGTTTGACGGTCTAATTATCCTGATTAAAAAAGTGTCAGCATATTAAGAAGGACCCTGTATAGGTACATCAGTTTTTTTTCTCGATTTCGATGTTGATCCCCTAGAGAAAGTTGTTCAGTTTGATGTTCTGAACATTCCCTTAAAAAAGTGTTAGCATATTGAGAAGTATTTTTCTCCATGTAGTCCTACTATCCGCAACGCGCCAAAGACACTGTTCAATAAAATCCAGCAAAATCGAATGAAATGATTTTCAAGAGTAGAAACGAAAAGAAAGCTATATCTTCACGTGTAATAAATCCGACGATCGGTCAGCTTTTATTCACTCTTTACTCGCATCCACATTGATTTGAGTCGGCATTTCTTCGGTGGGCAAAATTGCTTTGGCATTTTTTATCTTGCCCTGATCTTATCGTATGGTCTAAGTTCAAACTTTTAGCGTGGCTTACACTAAAACGCATTTCGGCTATAAGGGTGCGTCCACATCTGGCGATTTTTTTTTTTTTTGTGTGACTAAATACAGCATTGCTCAGGGAGCATTTACTGCTTCATCTGGCGAATGCGCAGCTTTTTATGCTCGTGTGTCGCTACTGCGCAGCTCGCGCGCCGTTCGCGAGCCGTCAGCAAGCTGCGCATTCGCCAGATATGGTCGAACCCTTAAGTAAATACGTTCTAGCATAAATACACTGATTGATGACAGAGATTGCATTAAATGTAAACACCATCATCTCAGCCGATGGACGTCCACTGCTGGACATAGGCCTCCCCCAAGGATCGCCACAACGACTGGTCCTGCGTTGCCCTCATCCAACTGCTTGCCTCCACCTACGAAATCGAATCAAAAATGAAGACATCCGCAGAAGAACCAGAATAACGTTATAAAATATTATTTAAACGTGTTGTCTATCATCTATATTAATTTTGTAGGAAAAGAGTTCACAAAAGACAAATTATAAATATAATTGTGCTAGTGATATAAGAAGTGTTTTGTATGTGCCTAGTTGGTAGCCTTAATAAATAAAATTTTAAATGAAAATATAAGCATAAGCATATATGCTCACGACTATATTCTGAAACCTCAGAACATCCACGTTTCGCCAAATGGAAATATAAAAGCAATAAATCCAAAGAATTACAAAAAGACTGTATCGAACTGGACAAATAAGTACAACGGTTATTTTAATCTAAAATGTTTGTATAAAGTTGGTAGTTATTTTATCCCAAAAAAAAGTAAAAGTTATTCAGTCACTCATAACTCGAACCACCGACAAAAAATGAGTGGTACCGTTTTAATTTTTTAAACCTATATTTCATGTGCAGACTTATAAGTCGAACTTTTCATTTTAGTAAAGTACCGGACAGCCGTGAAAAATAATTCATTCGGAGCACTCACGCGGTTATTATGCGAGCTTTTTAACGCGGTTGACTTGTGAAATTAAAAAAGAAATTTTTGATAAAAAAAAATTTCCATTCAGAATTTTGATTGAAATTATTTTGCGTGTCAAATTGTTCTTTCAATTTAAAAGCAGTAAAATATTAACTTTTTCAAACGCAGTAAAGTACTTAATAACATCACCAAAAGTACATACCTATACTTAGAGATAATAGAGGAATAGAGCAGCACAGAGATTTGTTTCTAGATTGTTTCTGAAAAATTTCATTGATTGAAAATACAGGGTGTAGTGCAGGATAAGTGACAGCCTAGCAAATACTGAAACGGTGAATTCAGATCATCAAACTGAACAACTTTCACGATGGAGCCACCCTCAGGAAACGTGAAAAAATCAATTGTTTCATACATTTGAGTCGGGTTGGTTCTGTATGAAGCAGCAATTTTTTTTTCGCATTTCCTGAGGGTAGTTCCATGGTGAAAGTTTGTAGATTTTGATAGTCTGAGTTCGTTTCAGTATTTGCTAGGCTGTGACTTAGGTACCTACACCCTGTATAACCGGACTTCGTTTGTATGCAGCGCGCATCAGCGCGATCGGAATAATAGAAGACAGTTTTCAAATACCTACAGGGTGTTAGGGTAAACAGTTGCATTACTTTAAGGGGTGATTGTACCCATGATACTGAACAACTTTGCCCTAAGAAACATAGGAAATTCGCAATAAAAATTTTGGACTTCCCATACTAAATTCAATCAGAATATAAAATGGAATATAATCGTACGTTTGTATGAAATGTCGAAAAAAAAATTGCGAATTTCCTATAGGTTTCATAGGGAACAGTCGTGGTGGTCCAGTGGCGAGTAACCTTGCCTGCCGTGCAGGAGGCGATGGTTCGATCCCCGTCCAGGCCGACTCGCACCAATGAGTTTTTCGAAATTGATGTACGATTTGTAACACCAATGGCTTTTCGGTGAAGGAAAACATCGTGAGGAAACCTGCATGCTTCAATTTCGAGGCATGTATTGTACCCACTGTCCATTATAAGTGGCGACGAGCTCACCCCCGTCACACTGGACAGAGTTTCGGTACTACTGGTGAAACGTGGATTTTCTGAGGTTTCAGAATATCTCTGACTATCTCTGACTACCCCCTCGGGGAATATAGTCGTGAGCATTATGCTTATGCTTATGCTTCTTATGGAAAGTTGTTCAGTATCAAGGGTACAATAAACCCTAAAAGTGATGAAACTGTTTACCCTAAAACCCGGTATATGGATTATAATTTCAATGCATTAACAATATAAAGCTTGTATGGTATTTTACCATCTGATGAATTCACGACAAACAAATCATTGACAATACATTTCAAGTAGGATATGCTAATCGCATCACTTTATGACTGTATTTTATTATCATTTTCACAGTGGGTGGCCTTTATTTCAATATTGCGGTTACACACGCGCGCTACGTTAATGATTTTCTGAGATAATATGATTCTAATTAGGTACAGAACATTATAGAATATATAATGTTCTTGGTACTATCACAGTTTAATTTACGAGTAACGAAAGCGAAAGTTTGATAGATCAATCAATGAATTGAAATAAAAAAAAAATATTGTCACAGTTTAGTGCGTGCACATACGATGACGCATTGACTGAGCAGCAAACGTCAAAACTTCATTTGTGAAGCAACCGCACGTAGAAGCACACACGGTGACGTATTGACGCACCGCGTATGCTTCTACGGACACAGACATCTGCCACTCCGTCAATGCGTCATCGTGTGAAATCCTACTTCTTTGAAAGATCAATCAGTCACCCCTGATGCTTCGCCAAATAAAAAACAACTACATTTAAGTATTTCTTTTAAACTTGTCGTCGAAAGCATCCAGACTTGCCCGCCACCTCTTCCTAGGTGGACCTGTAGGGC
This sequence comes from Agonopterix heracliana, assembly GCA_963693445.1. Taxonomy (NCBI): domain Eukaryota; kingdom Metazoa; phylum Arthropoda; class Insecta; order Lepidoptera; family Depressariidae; genus Agonopterix; species Agonopterix heracliana. The sequence goes on from OY856334.1 coordinate 5,541,461, forward strand.
TCGCATGCCACCCCCGAGAAAACGATAAAAATCGAGAAGTGCCTCCATCCCTATTATTTTACGTATGCCAGAAAGAGCGCGCATGACGTTTTTCTCGTTTAAACGGTTTGTCGTGCGTGGCATGCTAGCTGTGCTGGACGCCAACGACCGCCGTCGTCGGGATCCGGGGTGTAACAATTCTTCTGGTGCCCATCTCTCCTGGTGCATTCGACAGACAAGGGTGGCGACAAACATCGGCCATACCTATGTGTCTCACTGTGTTTCTAAACAAATAAATTTTGGGTCTATCAACAGTAGGTACCTCGATCACATTATGAAATATGAAGAATAAAATATCCTCATCTTTCTCGATGGAGACAACATCGAAATCACGAAAAAATCTGCCTTTGCATACTTGTGTACATTTGGGTCGAGTAGCCATTGTCATATTTTACGGAACACAATATTTTTCGCATTTTTTATGTCGGTGCCATACCTATTGAAAATTGTTCAGTTTTATGGTCTCTAGCGCCCCCTAAAATATGTAAAGCATTTTGGTTTACATCCTGTACATATAAGGGTATTTGTATAATAGGAGGTAGCCTCCTGGTTTTGGGTAACTTTGTAACCATTTTATTCATTGACTATGGCACTTATTGAGCTGAAAAATAAACGGAACCATCTACAATTAGAAGTGATATAGTTTTTCTAGAAATCAATTTTAATGAATAAAACCAAGAAAAGGGACTCTAAAGTCACCCCTTTTTTTCCAGTTGTAACCATTTTAGGTAAAATTTTTGCTCTTACATTTTTAATCGGAAGAAAATTTACAATAGTGTTCACAACACAATTTAGAATGATGTGGTGTTCTTTTTTTTTCGAAATTATTAAAAAAACATTTAATTTTTCAAAGAATACAGCTAAATTCTGACCGGAGCCCTCGTTCGCATCGATTAGTATGGAGAGTCGTGGTCCAGGGATGATACGCCTTAAAAAAAGACAGTGATATCACAGAGTACTGTAATGAAATATAGCGTCGGTGGCGTGTTGCGGATAACTATGGCAACTTAATCTTGAATCCGCACGGACTACATGCCATGTACCAATGAGTTTTTCTTACTCCTGAACGTAATACTGTCTGCTCTCAAACTGTGAAAGAAAACATCGTGAGCAAACCTGTATTTATGCTGAAGAAGAAATTCGGATGTTTATGTGAAGTCTACTAATCCGCATTAGGCACGCAAGGTGGACTAACGCCCATACATGCTCCCTGAGGGTAGGCCAGTACCCTGCAGTGTGACGTATGTAGAGGCTGTGAAAATGAATAGGTATAGCTTTGAACAATCAATCAGTTATACTTACCGACTTTATTTTACACCAAAACGTGCCAAAACCATAGCATAAATAGAGTAGAAATACATACAGGAAATATAGAAAGGTACAAAATTAGAAAGAAGATGTAGTGACAAGGATTGAAAAAGGAATGTTGAGGTGGTTTGGCCATGTGGAAAGAATGAGCCAAAGTAGGCTGACGTATGAAATCTACAAGGAAAGTGTGAATGGAATGGTTGAAAGGGGTCGCCCCGAGGCGCACGTACGCTGACCAAATAGGATGCTTACTGAAGAAGGGCCAAATAAAATGTACCCGGAACCGACGAGCTTGTATGAAGAGACTTATGAATGTTGAGGAGGCGAAAGATGTGTGTCAGAATCGTAGCATGTGGCGATCTATTGTCTCTGCCTACCCCAGTAGTGGGACATAGGCGTGAGCATATGTATGTATGTATGTATGTACAAAATTAGGCGGAAGCATAGCATACCACAATATGTTCACGACTATATTGACTACCCCAGTCAGAGATACTTCTTCTGATAAAGAAATAAGGCGGCCCTATCGCTAAAAGCTTACACAAACTTAGGGTAGGTAGTATAGTTTTTTTTTTTATAAATTTAAATTTTCACAATTTGTTTCTAAAATAATACAATTTTTCTCCAAAACTCCATCGGGAGTTTAGCTGGAGCTCTATAGCTACTGCACGTAATAACAAGTATCAGTTTTGAAGTCTAAGGTTGGTATCTATTTTGTCGATTCAAAAAAAAACATTATAACTCAATTCCAAAAGTGTAACTAAGTAGGATAGGTATCCTTAAAAATATTTTTTACCAAATAAAAATTTGGGTAAAACGAATAAGAGAGGTGTAAAAATAATCGTTAATAGCGTTTCAACCTCGTTATTTTAACGATAACCGTTGATCTTGACAGCTTGAACCTTTAATCTGACAGTTAAGACTACCTTTTTTGCCAAACCTTCAGATTGGTGGGTACAAATGATTTTTAGTGGCAAATAATAAAATTTGATACTTTTCGTTTATTCTGGGGTGTTCTGGGTTAATTTGCAAAACCATCATCAAAGTTGTAATACAGTGAAACTTGGTTAAGTGAGACCTGGATAAGTGAGAAACCTCCATAGCTGGAACTCATGCTGAGGTCCCGACACTTTAGCACTGAATTACCTCTGTTAGTGAGATAAAGCAAACCTCTATAACTGAGATTCGTTCTTTCGATTTTATCGTCATAGTTACCTCTATAATTGAGACAGCGAGTGTATTTTACCTCTCTTACTGAGAATATATTTTAAAGAACACTTTCCTTCTACATCTGACCTCTTAGTTACCTCTATAATTGAGACAGCGAGTGTATTTTACCTCTTTTACTGAGACTTTATTTTAAAGAATACTTTTCTACCTCTGAACTCTGTATCTGAGATAACACCAATTTATCACCTCTATAACTCGCGCTATTTGTTTACTAATTCTTAGTCTACCCGCTTATTCCGCACTTGGCTAATTTTGTGCCTCAATTATCTCCAGTTTTCGTTTTTTTTATTTTGCTATCATCCGGATGTTTGTTTGAAAAAATGTTCCGAAATGAAGGCGCAAATCTTTATCATTAATGAAAAACTTAAAGTTAATATCCGTTTATGAAAATGGGAAGACACGCGATGAAGTTTGTGTCGAATTTAATGTGCCAAAATCTACTCTTTGCCGAATAATTCAAAATAAAGATAAAATTCAGTCGCATTGTTCTGAATGCCAAACATGGTATGTTGTCTCATGTTTACATAATACGTTATTTTTATTTAATAATCGCACCTCTATAACTGAAATAACCTCTACTCTCACCTCTATTAGTGGAACCTTCTGTAAATGAGACAGATATTTATTTATACCTGGACATCTGAGACACTGGGTAAGTGGAATACCTCTTTAAGTGAGACAAATTTGCAGGTCCCTTAAAGTCCCAGTTATCCAGGTTTCACTGTATTTGCTTTTATTTCTCGGATATAACGTTTTTTTACGTTTTGTATGTATAGGTACTGAGGGAATGCGGATTGGGAAATAGTGTTCTATTAATTTATTATTTATCTAAACTATTATAAAACTGTATAGTTCGGTAATTCTGTGTTTTTCAGACCAACAAATTAATAAAGTTTTGAAACTTATGTGGCATGATACCTTTGGGTGTGGTGTTCAAAACTCACAACCCTCCCTCCCCCTCCACCTGACGCTTCACCCCCCCTCGCCTTGAAGTTTGTCCCCGTTAACAGTTTTTTATCTTTTTTGCAAAAACTATAATAGATACAAAAAAAATGTCAAAGGTACAAATTATCCTCATTAAATTTTACACAAAATAAGTGATATGCACTTTCTTCATAGGACTTAACCTTTGAGGGCTAGAGGGACGAGAAAGTAACAACATTTCAAAAGTTATGAAATTTGTATGGCGACCCTCGTGAAAGTTGAAGATAAAAATAAAATGATTCCATATTCTTAATAAGCGACCCCCAATACCCTCGGATACAAATTTTCAGTCGGATCGGTGAACCTTTAAAAGCTGCTTTGGCGTTTGAAATTTCCATTTTAGCCATCATATCTATCATAGTTTCCGCGGGCCGTTGACCTCGTCCTTCAGGATTCGACCTTCTGAGGAAGTCAGTTTTCCCTGTATCACCAAAGCATCCATGTGATGATCCCTAAATTTCATCCTTGTACCGAAAGGGGAACCCGGAGATCAATTGGAGGTATCTGGTTGATCCCCACCACTTTCCATAGAGAGTACATAGATACCTACTCGGATTGTTCACCGGGTTTCCCTCGACTAACGTATAGTAAAATTATTTTGGGGATCATCATTAGGATGTCTTGGTGTTAAAATGAATATTTCTACTTCCTCAGAAGGTCGAATCCTGAAGGATGAGGTCAACGGCCCGCGGAAACAATGATAGATATGTATGGCTGCAATGGAAATTTCAAACGCCAAAGCAGCTTTTAAAGGTTCACCGATCCCACTGAAAATTTGTATCCGAGGGTATTCGGGGTCGCTTATTAAGAATATGGAAACATTTCATTTTTATCTTCAACTTTCACGAGGGTCGCCATACAAATTTCATAACTTTTGAAATGTTGTTACTTTCTCGTCCCTCTAGCCCTCAAAGGTTAAGTCCTATGAAGAAAGTACATATTATTTATTTTGTGTATAATTTAATGAGGATAATTTGTACCTTTGACATTTTTTTTGTATCTATTATAGTTTTTACAAAAAAGATAAAAAACTGTTAACGGGGACAAACTTCAAGGCGAGGGGGGGTGAAGCGTCAGGGGGAGGGGGAGGGAGAGTTGTGAGTTTTGAACACCACACACAAAGGTATCATGCCACATAAGTTTCAAAACTTTATTATTTTGTTTGTTATCCCCATACATTGAATACTTAGAATTACTGTACTAGTAACTGAAGTCTGTCTGTACATTGAAGATATTTACAAAAAAATTAATAATAAATGTCTTGCATATCATCACACCGATTTATCTAGTCCTGAATGAAATATCAGTATCCAGTCAAAAAAAAATATATATATGACGGCGCCTGGTGCCATCCCTCTACGGCACCTGGCGCCATCTCTCAAGTTAAAACAGAACAAGATCGCACACTAATGACGGAGCCTTGCTACAGCGCCGCCTGGTGTCGGTCTAGTGGAACGTCGGGTGTCGGTAAAGGTGGTTGACAGCCATGTCAAGAGGACTTCAGTTGAAGATTTGAATAGCGATGGCTGAACCACCGCATAACTCGACGGATCGCTAGTTCTGTGTAATCTCGGTAGTTTTACTATTAAGCAGTGATCTGTTTGTGATGAAGGCCCTCCTGCGCTTATATCAGAAGTGTAAACAAACTTGCGCCCAAGAGAAATAAAATCGTCTATAGAAAAATGTTGATGGTTATTTGACAGCTAAAACCTAGCTTTTGTTTCAAGAGTCAAGACCTGATGATAGTTTTATCACGAAGTTCAAAATCGATGCGAAAGAAACAGCGGCTGAATCTGCATCTGCATCAATCTGCATTCTAAATACATGGAACATGATCTAACGTATGACCTGCCTACTCATATGGCTAGTGGCGGAACGACGAGCAGTAATTTTCAACCCCACCAGTTGACGAATGATTCACAGTAAAGTCGATACATAATACAGTTCATACAGTACGGACAATCCCTGCACTTCTTCGTGGAAGACAAATGGAAGACAACTACAGTGTCTACAGTAGGCAATATGGTTTTGCTAATGCCAGGCCAGCGTTTGGCCCGGCCTTGTTGTATGAAGTGTCCAGGATGAGATAGTGGGCAAGTTATCTCCGTGTTGGTATGGTATAATTAACGTTTGTGGTTCGAAATAGACTTTGGTCACGGATTATTGGTGAGAATTTTGTCGGATATTGCTGTGTTGTGCTTGGTGTGCCCTCATTACCTGGTTTCATCTATTTAGAACGGGCTGTTGAGTTGTAAACTTATATTCCAGAAAGCACAATAGTTCTTCTAGTAAAACGTGGATTTTCTGAGGGTTTAGAATATCTCAGACTACTCCCTCAGGGAACATAGTTGTGATCGTACGATAGTTCGTTGAATGCAGGCAGTGTAGTCAGAAACATCGCTGTAGTATCTAAGCCTAATTTTTTATAAAATATGGCTTTTATGGTTCCCATGCTTTTGTCATGCCGTCATGCCTGTATACACTCTATTTCAAAGGCATGTTTCTGTTGTTGATACAATAAAAACTTATTCGTATTTGCTTCTGTGTACAAGGTAACTCTGTACCTAGATGCTGCTGAAGAATTTAGGTGTCTCAATCTGCCTGTTGCTGACGCGATGTGGAACTTAATAGGCGATTAAGAGCTCTCTTTGTCGGCTCGTAAATCGCTTCATGTTCAGTCAGGTCAGGCCAAACTCCGAAACTCCTTCATACATCATCCTTCCAACAAGATTACAGCGTTTAAAACTTGTCCTCGACTTCCGATTCCGATTTAGAAGTGAAACAAGGTCCTTATTGTGTGTTGAATTTGGGTTATAATGTAAATGGTGGTTGTATTTGCACATTGTTGAAATTGATCGCCGAGCCCTGGGCTCTTGCGAGTGTGCACACATTTGTTACTAATTTATAATTGCGGTTTATGGACTTGTAATTTTTTATGCAATGTTTCTGGCCACACCGAAAGGGATTATTGCCGTGAGTTTCTGTATGTATGTAACTTTTGATCAAGAAATAATGTAACGGTGGTTATTATGTGATGGTTTTCGTCAATGAGGTACTATGTTAACTAGAGAAGCTACCGAGAAGTAATGTTTTGTAACACGCGTTAGGGTGCACGCGCTCTAACCCACCTAGCCTGTGCCAGGCGCTCGTCGCAGCATGACGCTCCCAGCACGCGCCCCACACTGCTGATCATGGTGCACAGATTTTGTTCGTGTTGTCTGCTCTATACATAATTACTCAATGGTTTTCGTAGATAAAAGTCAGGATTGTGTTTTGTGTGTCAAGTGTTAACGCAACTACATGGTCGAGCGGTCGTGCCACCTCTTTGGACGACGACTCCAAATGTTGTTTCCTTATGTTGTCTTTTATTGTTGTTCTTGATTCACAAACTAATAATGTCTTGATTGTCGTTGTCACGATGACGTTCGGTTGATTGTTGATTCATATCGCAAATAAATAACAAATACGGAATTGAATTGAGCAAATAAATTCGTGCTGTAGGTGTTTGATGCTAAATGGCACTGGATCGAAGCATTGTAAGATCGAAATATCTTTGTTGTGAAATATGAACTATTACAACGAACTCGTTTAGAAGGCCTTTTTTTTAGCGGAGGAAGACAAAGTAAGGATTTACATCTCGTTTTAACTGAGTGCTGGTTTACTGTATGAATGAAACACAATTCTCTACTATATTCATGGTTATCTAGTAGATTTCGACGCCGAACCAGTTCTTCGTCACTCGCGTTTGTCAGCGGCGATAAATTCTTACCTACGGCGCCTTGTATCTCATAACCATGAGGTACAGGGTGTCGCGTATTGATATAAGTTGCATTTTAGTTCTCGTTTCTGAAGACCAAAGTTTGAAATTCGAAAAGCGCGCGAAACTGGGATGAGTGCGGTACCTATCTGTTACGGTAGTAGGTAACTGTTGGATAATCTGTTTCCGAACTCGTGGTTTTGTTGTAAGATGGTGTGCTATATTTAGTTTGGACAATATTATGATGGTGGTGGTATCTCAGGTTTCCTTTTCTAACTTCGTGGTCAATGTGTAGACATAAATATGGGAGCTTTTTCTTTTGGGAGCCAATGTCAGTCAAAGAGAATATAATTACTACGTTCTAATGTCAGATTTACACGAGGTTTCTAATTCCCTGCTTTTGTTGGTAAAGATGTTATTATTTAAACTGCAATAACACGTATCTGGTATTTAATTTAAATATGTACGGGATGCATGAATCATTACAGCCAATGCCGAATATAGCCCGATGCAGTTTATGGATTAGGAAAAGTGGTTTGTCCGTACAAAAATTGCCGAGGTCACAATGCCATAACCCAAAACAGAGTCCAAATAGCCATTATTATGCGGCTTTTCTCAGAGCATCAAATCATGCACATGTTGGTTTACTATTGAACATACCTAAATCGCCGAAATTATTTCTTCCAGTCACGGATTATAGAAGAGTACAGTTGCAATAACAATCCATATTAGTATACCTCCTAAAAAGTTGTAATGTGAAACTTCTTCTTCTGGTTCTGTGCGAAAGTGCATGTTAGTGCTTAGTGTCTCGACGTTGACATAATTGATAACTAATTGCTTCGTCCGTTTCCGAGGGTATTTCTTTGTGGGTTGACCTTGAACTGTCTTTATCATAAACTTGGTATGTTTATCCTGAAACTTTTGCTATAGGTATGATGTACCTATAGTACCAGTGTACCTGTTTTTCTTTGATACGGCGTATTTGATATACTGTTCAGTTTGCTGTGAGACCCTTTTAAAGTCAATGGCTGTTTTCTTGAGTCTTTCGGCAATTATTTCTTGACGTTGTAGTCGAGCTGTAGTGGGTCCATGGTTGAAGGATAGGATAACTACAGACTTCAAAGATGTGGTTAGCATACAGTAAGTCTTGCTCTCATGTTGGCCGATGTTTGTACTTTAACAGTGGCGCAGCGCAGCGTCGTAGGTCTTTTGATTTCCGATATGGTTGTTTGTGTCCATAAAGATGTATTTTATGTTGTTGTCTAATCACCACAATGCAGGTCCGGCCTAAATTCTGGTGCTTAGGTTTGCACTACCTTGGTAATCTATGTGGGAATGTCTAAAAATAAAGATATAATGTATACCTTAATTTGTCTGTTTAAGCGAGAAGATTCGTCGAGATCAGCGCGCACAAAAGAGCATAAATAAAAGAGACAAACGTTGTAACCTGCTTTGTGTCAACCTGTTATGTTTGCGGCAAGCCAGGACGCATGACTACCATCCGATCAGACCGAAAAAGCAGTAGAAGTGTTCTTGTCAAGTGAAGGAGGTTAATCAATGTGAACAATGAATGTCTAGAGGTACCTCAAAAGCATGATCCGCGGTGAGCCCGCCTTTTCTGGATGTGCCATGACGGCGCCAGAAGACGCTACAGTTAACACGAGTCACCTTAATGGCCCGTGTTTTTGGAAACGGAATTCTATGCTATGCGTTGACTACTTATATGAAGGACTCACCTTGCGGTAGCATTTCGCCTCTGCCACGGTATAAGATCAATTGATCATGTGCAGTTTACATTCAATTTTATACCTTATGACTAAACGAGACAGCCTATAATTGCGAAATAAATAACTTCGAATCTAGAAGGTTTGGGGTTCACACGAGACTGCTTTTCATGATTTTTGACTTTCAAAATTAGAATCTAAAATTATGGGGAATAAAATCCAAAGTTGCGGATTGCATATTACCTCGCCCCCCGCAAAAAGTGGTAGAAATGTTTGTAAGAAGAATTACACGCGTTACGAGTCCTCATATAAGTACCTAGTCAAAGATGCTATGTGATAAGATAATTGATGGAGTAGCGGCGCGGTGAAAGCAATTCTGGCGGTCCTAGTGTCGTCCGAGCCATACCCCTTGTGTGTGGGGGTTGGTTGGAGGGACGCACTCGTCTGTCCAGGTTGTTGTGAGATTGGACGGGGGGGCTGCCGTCCGTGGTTGGTAGAAAGGACGCACCCGGCCCAACGGTGAAGAACATGTCGAGATGCAGTCTGACGATGATGCGAGATTGTTGTCATGCTGGACGAGCGGGAATTCAGATCTGCCGTATGGTTGATGTTTGCTTGTTTCTTGCAGGGCCGCAGTAAGATACGCCCGAGGACGGTCGACAGTCAGTCTGGCCGTGACGGCGCCTGGTGCCATCCCTCTACGGCACCTGGCGCCATCTCTCAAGTTAAAACAGAACAAGATCGCACACTAATGACGGAGCCTTGCTACAGCGCCGCCTGGTGTCGGTCTAGTGGAACGTCGGGTGTCGGTAAAGGTGGTTGACAGCCATGTCAAGAGGACTTCAGTTGAAGATTTGAATAGCGATGGCTGAACCACCGCATAACTCGACGGATCGCTAGTTCTGTGTAATTTCGGTAGTTTTACTATTAAGCAGTGATCTGTTTGCGATGAAGGCCCTCCTGCGCTTATATATATATAGCTTAGATTATCAAGATAGACAGTCAAAGCTACGAAAGCGTCGAAAAAAATAGGAACCGTACTGGTTCCAAAACCCTATACATATACACGCACACATACATATTTTGTATGCCGCCTCACGCACACCAACCTAAGAAAGTTAGCCCCTTTTGTTTTATACGGAACAAGTGTGAGGCTCTTTCTAGACATATACTTTTTCTAAGATATATAGCAAGATTGAAAGCATACAGATAGCGATCTTATCTCTAAAACTGATTTAATAATAGCGACTATCTAATACCTACATTATACAGGGCCCAAAATACTAACGGTTTAATAAGACCATCAAACTGATCAACTGAGAGTCAAGTACACCTACATTTACAATTTTGTACACAGATGTCTTTTTTTCGCGATTCCGATGTTAGAGAAAGTTGTTTAGTTTGATGTTCTGATCATCCCCTTCAAAATACTATCCCCATAAAAAAAAACATTTATTTCAGGATACAAGGTCCCATATAATCCATCCCTCTTTAAAAAGTTGTAAAAAAAAACTGTTTTATTGCTCAACAATAACATTAATAATATAACTAAACTATGAATCATCAATAGAAATTGATCTTTTCGAAAAAAAAAACATGAAATTTCTTGAAGCGGCGATCAGTTGATCACCGATCAAAACGGCGTAACAAAAGATGCGACACGGTTTAAACTTCAACAAGTGTGAGGGAGTCGGGTAGATGTGTGAAAGAGTGAGCTGTAGTTGGAAGGTGCATCATGGAAGGTGTAAAAGATGAAACACGAAAGTGATGCGTGTTTTAGTGATGGGGTCAGGGATTGGCGAATTTTTATCGATAGTTTTGCAAAAATTTAAAGTAGGTAAGTATATAAACATTTTTCAAAGGATGATCCTAGGGTTTATATGAAATCTGCCCCCAGCCTTCAATACAATATCTACTGTCAAAAGTAATCATCAAATCATCATTAATAAAAAAATAATCGATTAATCATAAATACTTTTCCATTTTTTTCTTGATTTTACTAACATTTGATCGAAAATATTGATTGTATGGTTTGGTTTTGATCGAAAATGTATGAAATGGCCAATTTATCGAACCCAAATAAAATCGAGGACAATAGACCTGCAGCTTTGATGTCTTATGGGTTTTTGAATAAAATACTCGCGTGATGGAGTGTGGCCCTCTCCTACTCACTCACTTTTATAGGTACGAGTAGGTATGTTTATATGAACATTTGCCCTACAGATGGGATCTTATATAGGCTTACTTACTTAGGTTTAGAGTATATACTACCTACTGAATTTTGAGATTGTTTCGTTAGTGTGTCAATGGCAGTACTTTTTTCCAAGTGCTAGTTGCCTTGTCATCGTTTGATATGTCACAAAACGAAATTGAAGGCCTCCGCTCATTGCAGCGATTTTATCGAGCGATATTATCGACAGCGATATCGCGATACCTTACACACTGCAGCGATTTTGCGATAATTGTTTCCAGTACATTTTGTATGGGGACGCGCGCGATCCTACACACTGCCGCGATATTATCGAGCAATAAAATCGCTGCGATTTTGCGATAATTGTTTTCAGTACATTTTGTATGGGGACGCGCTCGATCCCACACACTGCCGCGATATTATCGCAACTCTTTTGACTACATTCAGTGGTGGGGCGCATGCGTGACGCGAATCGCGGAATCGCTGCAGTGTGTAAGGTGTCGCGATATCGCTGTCGATAATATCGCTCGATAAAACCGCTCGATAATATCGCTGCAATGTGCGGTGGCCTTTATTCTACTCCGGTGAAATCACGGACAATAAACTAGTGAAATAAACGCAAAATAAAATCTGATATTAGTAAGCGTTGTTTCCCAGACAAAGAAACTAAAGCAAGTTAACTGATCAGTTGTTTTATAGAGACGAAGCCATAAGTCAAATTTATCGATAAAACTCATCGACATCGACAATAAAACTCAAAAAGCCCATCCCTAAAGGTCACGGCCCAAACACCGTCTCGAAAACGGGTTCCTTGCGGATACATCGACGACTTTAATAATAATATCCTCAGCACAAGCGAGAAAAATAAAGTGTCCATACAAAGGAAATAAAAGCAGGCTCACACTTCACTCAAAAGCATTTTTTCGAGGTTGAAAAGGCCGAGTGTTTCGGCCTCCATTGACTGGGGTAGGAATTAAAAAAGAAATAAATTAAAATGGAAAAAAAGGCGCGAGCATTCCGTGATGTTTTTGAAATAAGATAGTTGAATTTGAATTGGTTTAGGTAGATCTAGCTTTTGTTTGAAGGCCGCTGGTATTTCAATACCCCAGTGGTAGAGTGTGTTAAGTCAACTTTTTCCAATTTCAAGTTTTTAGTTATGGAAGAGATTTTTATTAATGGAAGAGGATGACATATTGCGCCGACCCCAGATAATGGGAAATGGGCAAGGGAGTGATGAAGTTTTTAGTTATTCATTTCCTACTCAATGAGATGATTTTGGTGGAAAATAAACTTTAGCCACAGCACAGCTTTCATAGCTTTAAATTTAGTTACTTAGAAACTGTGTAAATTCTCAAAGTAAATAAACCTATTACAATAAAGATGCAAAAGATGAATTCAGAAATACAAATTTTAGAAAATATTAAAATTGTCAATACAAAATACGAGTAGGTATGCTACGTCTAAGAGTAGGTACATAGTGCATTTATTTCCGATTTTGTCATTAAGTTGATGTAATAAGTTATTTATGTAGTCATGATTTTAAACCAATTTGTTTTTTTTTTATCTAAAAGAAAGGTCTACTGATTAAATCATAATTAAAAAAACAAAGCAGAATTTTTTAGACTACTTATTTATTAAAATAGTTAATACAGTTAGTTGTTAGTTGTTGTTACTTTTGTATTGACAAAAGTCTACAAACGCAATAACTATTACTATTTCAAAAGCGTTTAATTTGCAACATAACACTATCTACCTCTGAGGTATTATTTTAGGCCGTGTCTTGCCTTTTTTGGTAACTGCCTAGTTCGAAGGCTAAACGAGGGATTGTGGACTTTATCAAATGGCTGGCTATTATATCTTTAGTTTCCATTGTTGAATTAGAAACGAGGTCTATTGTAATCTTGAAACCGAAGTTAGTTTTAGCTTGTAGAATATACTGGGTCATAAATTGACGAGAATATTTGATTAAAATGTTTCTGAGATTGGTCACATGTAGCATTCTAGTAAGATCATTATGAAAAGGTAAATAAAAAAGAGGATAATAGGATCATACTCTCCATAATATAATTATTTCAATGCGGTTTTTCGTAAATGCAAATTTTTACCCAATTGTACCAGAAGGAGCTGTTTTTGGGAGACTGTCCTTAGATTTTTTATAAATGCAATTACTAGCTTTTTCTCACGACTTTGTCTGCGTGGAAAACTTCAGCACTCTGCTGCACTCTTTTAGGGGTTGAATTTTGAAAAATCCCTTCATTATATACAGATGCATTACTTTAAGGGGTGATTGTACACTTAGATCAAAATAAAATTAATGGATAGGCCTAAAGCGCGGTAAGTTGAAGCACACTACTGGTGCACTTGGTCCATACAAACTAGCGCCATTATCTGTCAAATATAGGGCACTTGCATACAAATTTGAAGTAAACCTTTCATTTGTTTTGCCTCATTTTTCTGGTTTGAAATGTTCGCGTAAGGCCTATCCATTCATTTTATTTTGATCTAAGGATTGTACCCATGATACTGAACAACTTTCCCAAAGAAACCTATAGGAAATTAGCAATAAAAGCATTTACTTTTCATACATAAGTTCGATCAGCTGATTGCATTAGTAATGCAACTGTTTACCCTAACACCCTGTATATAATATACAGGGTGTTACATAAGTAACAATAAATATTAAAAACTCTTAAGGGGGTTGTTTAGACCGTCAAACTGAACAACTTTCTCTATGGGACCAACATCGAAATCGCGAAAAAAAATCTGATATCCCATACAGTGTTTTAGCTCGAGTCGATTTGTAGAGTATGGAACATCAATTTTTTTCGCGATTTCGATATTGGTCCCATAGTGAAAGTTGTTCAGTTTGATGGTCTAAACCACCCCCTTAAATGTTTATTTGTATTTTTGTAACACCTTGTATATCAAGTTTCATGTGTCTGTCTTCAGTAGTTTAGGCTGTGAGTTGTCTGTCAGTTAGCTAGTCAGTCAGCCAATCAGTCAGTCAGTCACGTATATGTTTTGTAAACAAGTATAATATATTAAGTACACACACACACATCCGCACATTGCAGCGATATTATCGAGCGATTTTATCCAGCGATATTATCGACAGCGATATCGCGACACCTTACACACTGCAGCGATTGCGCGATTCGCATCACGCATGCGCCCCACCACTGAATGTAGTCGAAAGAGTTGCGATAATATCGCGGCAGTGTTCGGGATCGAGCGCGTCCCCATACAAAATGTACTGAGAACAATTATCGCAAAATCGCAGCGATATTATCGCTCGATAATATCGCGGCAGTGTGTAGGATCGCGCGCGTCCCCATACAAAATGTACTTGAAACAATTAGTATCGCAAAATCGCAGCGATATTATCGCTCGATAAAATCGCTGCAATGAGCGGAGGCCTTTAAGTTTTATGTCAGCCGTCACTGTTTCGCTGGTGGGTTAGGTAAAGGCCTCCCTTCGCTCTCTGCATGCGTTCAGATTTTGTGATTTCGTCCCACCACCATCTTGTCTGCCTCGTCGATTTCTTTATCTTTTATTATAATAATATTGTATCGAAATCGGTTCAGCAGTCTTGAAATATCACATTTAGAAATATCGAGTTTCGGCTGAACATTATAATATTTATTTAGCAAACTATATTCGTTACCATACTCCATATTTTCAAAAGAAATTTTCTCCTCAATTTGAACTTTAAACATTCAACTGCAAAATTGAATTTTGACTGCATCAAAACCCTATCTAAAGTCACAGTCGGTCGAGTACCATACAATCCAACTTTAGAATGTAACTCTGAAATATAACCCGGCCAAGACTAAAATGCCATTAGTTTTGCTGCATTTGCATACATATTACATACCTATATTTAATAGAACCCTTTCCAAGGTTGAAGACTCATTTACATAGGTCAAGTTAGGATCGGGACACTTAAGTTCTTAATGGCTGTCAATGATTAATTTCGCAGATATGTTAAAATCATCATCATCACTAATAAGTTGCATAAGTTGGACCCTGTATAACGTATACAGGGTCCAACTTATGCAACTTATTAGTGATGATGATGATTTTAACATAACTTATGCTGAGGTTTTTATAAGGGGATGATCAGACACTGAAACTGAATAAAGGCCTCCGCTCATTGCAGCGATTTTATCGAGCGATAATATCGCTGCGATTTTGCGATAGTTGTTTCCAGTACATTTTGTATGGGGACGCGCGCGATCCTACACACTGCCGCGATATTATCGAGCGATAATATCGCTGCGATTTTGCGATAATTGTTCTCAGTACATTTTGTATGGGGACGCGCTCGATCCCACACACTGCCGCGATATTATCGCAACTCTTTCGACTACATTCAGTGGTGGGGCGCATGCGTGACGCGAATCGCTGCAGTGTGTAAGGTGTCGCGATATCGCTGTCGATAATATCCCTCGATAAAATCGCTCGATAATATCGCTGGAATGTGCGGAGGCCTTTAGTTTCTCTATGGGACCAACAACGAAATCTCGAAAAAAAATCCCAACATTTGGGTCAAGTAGGATGGCTGTTTTGTATGGAACAGATGATTTTTTTCGTGATTTCGATCTTGGTTCAATAGAGAAAGTTGTTCAGTTTGATGGTCTTATCCTCGCCGAAAAATACCATCAATGGGACCGAACAAAATCTGCTGTCTTATACATTTGGTAGGTTTGCAGTTTTATATGGACAGTTGATTTTTTTTTCGCGATTTCGTTGTTAGTGCCATAGAGAAAGTTGTTCAGTTTGACGGTCTGATCATCCCCTTAAAAAAGGGTCAGCATAAATTAAGAAGGACCTATAGGGACCTATAGGTATATAAGGTGTTACAAAAATACAAATAAACATTTAAGGGGGTGGTTTAGACCATCAAACTGAACAACTTTCAATAAGGGACCAAAATCGAAATCGCGAAAAACAAATGATGTTCCGTAGGTACTTTAAAATCGACTAGAGCTAAAATATGTATGGGATATCAGATTTTTTTTTCGCGATTTCGATTTTGGTCTCCTAGAGAAAGTTGTTCAGTTTGACGGTCTAAACAACCCCCTTAAGAGTTTTAAAAATTTATTTTTACTTATGTAACACCCCGTATACTATGTATGTATGTATATCTAAGTCCACTGTCTTATTTTATAGACCTAAAGTGTCACTTCTGTTCAAATTTCATAATAATCTATAGAAAATTGTAGTCTTCGCTCTCCAAAAGGACAAATTAATGCTAAATCCTTGTTACGGTTATATTTAGCTCTAAAACTTGACAAGGCACGTCGTAAGTAGTTTCTAATTTCCCTTCGTCAATTACTTGTGAAGGCCATTCGAAAGGCCCAGCCATTTTGTGTATTGAAGATGAAAATTACGAAGTGATTGAGTCTACAGGAAGACGAAATGGAAATCACAAACATTTATTGAGATCCCTTTAAAACTATTGCTATTGCAGATCTCGAAGATCAAGAGTATAAGTACACCCCTATTTTTTATTATTAGAATAATTGTAAATATTCAAATAAATAAATAAATAACGCTCACAGGCACATACATTGTAATGATCCCAAACTAGCACTAAAGGCTTTTATTATGGAAACCATACAACAACGGCACGAACATATAACATCCATGACCGAACCGGGATTCGAACCCAGGACCCTGGTTTGGCAGTCCGGCGTGGTAACCATTACACCAACCGGGTCGTCAAAGGAAACTAACAATAACATAAATAGGTTAATCATTATTTATTTGAACACCAAGAATAGATCGGAGTCACGTTGTGGATCTGCTATTGGGCGGTCGCGTCGCCCGTCGATCGTTGGTTGCCCCCTTCCAGGTCTACAACGGGGCTCCAGTGGTGGCTCAAGATAGTGTTCTTTTCGAAAAACAATCCTTGAAGTCACCAAATACATAAATTACCGTACAACGTCAAGCACTTTTGCTACATAAACTAGACATTGGCAAAATCATCAAATACCCAAGATAGCAGCCATTTTTTTAAAAATAGAAGAGAATAGAAGAATAGATCAATTCTATTTACAGGGTGTTAGGGTGAAAGGTTGCATTACTTTAAGGAGTGATTGTACCCATGATACTAAAAAACGTTCCCCAAGAAACCTATAGGAAATTCGCAATATTATATGCATATTGTTTCTTTGATCTAAGCATGTGGGGACTTGCCATAGATGTCAACACCCACAAGTTATAGCAAAGAAGCTAACAGATGGCGATACCGTCGCTCTCGGAAATATGCTCCATACAAAGACAACGTTCACCGTAAATACGTAACTCGTAACCTACTACAAATAAGGTTCACAATCGAATGCGAGACATAAATCGCGCAATAGAAATAATCACAGAGATTCGATATATATACAAGGTCCAACTAAGAACTGTTGGACCACGGCCGGTCCCCAGGCTTCACACTAAGCCTGGTGGAAGATCTTCCCTTTTCAATGGAAGGAACATTCCCAAGTAGCACCTCCATAAGCATATTTTTCACAATAACACAATGTGTTTGTACAAAAACAAATCCGCCTCCCACAATATACTTTTATGAATCAAACCTTACTAAGGAAGTACCTATTAAGGTCACCTATAAAATGACACTTCAAACCTACAACTGAAACAAGGGCAATAAAAATCTCATTACAACCAAATAACAACAATAAACATATTTATTTTAGATACTGAATCCACAAAACAAAATATACAGGGTGATAGACTGAAAAGAAAGATGAGTCTGTGCTTCGGATGGCACGTTAAGCCGTTGGACCCGGCTACTATCTCTGATGGTAGTAGTCGTTACACAAAAACCAGGTCAGAGGCCGTAAGGCGGTCTGAAAATACTCTGACGCCAGGGCTCAAACTCAAAGTGAATAACTTCCTCACTCATCCTGTATAACCACAGATTTCGCGCCAACGCAAGTCGCCCATATAGAAAAAAGTACTTTACATGCCTAATAATGGAAAATGAGATGTAAAAAAATGCATTTTATAAACGTATAAAAAACCTACGTACGAAACAGATAAGAATGTGAAAAAAGAAGTTCGCAAAAAATATTATATTCACGAAAATAAAAACAAAACGCAACTACAAGCGCCCTACACTGGTAGCGACCACCACAACGGCAGGGTTGCCTCTTCATTTGTTTTATTAAAAAATAAATTTATTTCATCATCATTCTCTTGACCATTTACCATTATTATAGAGGTCAGCGCAAGACATCCTCTTCCTAGCCGTCATTTCAGCACTCACTCCTTTCTTTCACATATCATCCTTCACACAATTCATCCATCTTTTCTTCGGCCTTCCTCTCCTACCACAGCCATCCACATTAATACTTAACAATCGTCTCGTAACTCGTCTCTCCGCATCAAAATAAATTTATTTAAAGAACTTTATTGAATATTTAGACAATAGCATAGCTCACGATATTCCCCGAGGAAGTCAGAGATATTCTGAAGACTCAGAAAATCCACAAACACATTAATAAAAAATTTATAAACTAATGGACGACCTTATCTCTAACGAGCTTTCTTCCAGCAGGTCAACAATAGTGACTAATTCAAATAAAATCCTTAATTAATTTAGAAATTTTTTGGCTTTCCATTGTATTAGCCAACGAGGCTTGCTGATTTCCCAGCGTACCTATATATAGTCCTCCTAGCCGTGTTCGGCTATGGCGACTTCGACAACAAAATTATATTATTAAGAAGTTATTAATTTAAAAGATACCTAGTGTGTGTGTTTGTTATTGATTTTTACAGCGTACCTACGCTAGATATAATCTAGGAGGTTCAGTGCGTCGTCATTCAAAGCTCTCTTCGTGCACCCGACTAACACCCATATTTCCTTACGATAAGGTCCTTACAGTATAAGAAAGAGAAGTAGATCGGGAGGGGGTCGGTAGGTGGGTGTGATTTTAAGGGATTTGACACTCTCTCATTTGAAGACTTTCCTGATTTCCGACTTAGTGTGGCCCTTTGGAGTCGTTGTTTAGATGCTTGAGGAAAGCGAAGATAAAAATCCAGAGAGTGTTAAGTGTAGAAATTATTGTTAAACAGCATACAAGGAGTTTATAGTAAGTATAAATAATTATGGGCTATACATGTTGTAAACTTAAATGCGTTACTTACTTTATGGGGTGCTTCACACCATCAAACTGAGCTACTTTTACGATAAGACCAACTATTAAATTGTTTCATACAATGGTTGAGTAGCTTTTGAAATTTTCTACTGATCGGCAGATTTTTTTTCGCTTTTTCTATTTTGACTCCATAGCGAAAGTTGATCAGTTTGATTGCCTGAAGCATCCCGTTCGTAACCCATTTTAATTTTACACTGTGTATATTTAGATTTTAAAAAGGGCACAACCCTACCGCATTAACATATCGCACGGTGCGAACGCCGGCTTTCATACTGCAGACCTTTACACGCTTAACGGCTATACAAGGTTGTTCCAGAGTTTATAGTATAACTAGCTATACGGGTATCGGTAGCCACGACATTCGTCAAATTCTTGTTTCGTCAAATTCTTGTTTCGTCAAATACTACATTCGTCAAGTCCTTGTTTCGTCAAATTCGCTTTTCGTCAAATCTAAGTACAGTTATGTAGAATAGATGACCGCGGCGAACTTCGTACCGCATTAGAATCTTGCCGACACACACTTGGCCGTTTTTTTAGCCTATGTTCATCACGGATAATGTAGCATTTTGTTTTTTTTTTTTTTTTTTCCTATTATAGTTTTCGCAAAAAAGATAAAAAACTGTTAACGGGGACATACTTCACGGCGTGTAGCGTCAGGTGGAGAGGGAGGGAAAGGGGGAGCTATTCCATACAAACCTACTCGACCTAAATGTATGGGACCGCAGATTTTTTTTCGCGATTTCGGTATTGGTCCCATAGAGAAAGTTGTTCAGTTTGATGGTCTGATCATCCCCTTAAAATAGTTTCACCTAATAATATAAACTTTTTAGTTTTTATTTGAAGGCGGTTTTTTTTTTAATTAGGTATGTTTTTTAAGTCGATTAATAAATAATATTTTCAATTTTTTTTTTTTTTTTTCCTTTTTGTCATTGATTGTCCATAAGCTTAACTAAAGCGGACGTGACGAAAAACGAATTTGACGAAACAAGAACTTGACGAATGTAGTATTTGACGAAACAAGAATTTGACGAAACAAGAATTTGACGAATGTCGTGGCTACCCGGGTATCAAAAAGTACCTACATATGATTCGATACCCTCGCATTGAAGGTTTCCCACTCATCATTAAAGGCAAGAATCTTACGGATTAGACAAATTAATACAGTTTGTAAGGGACAGCCCTCCGCAGACTGAAACGGTGAACTCAGACCATCAAACTGAACAACTTTCACTATTGAGCCTACCACAGGAAACGCGAAAAAAAATCTTCTGTCCCATACATTTGGGTCGGGTAGGTACGGCAGTTTTTTATGGGACAGCTGATTTTTTTTCGCGTTTCCTGAGGTAGGCTCCATAGTGAAAGTTGTTCAGTTTGATGGTCTGAGTTCACCGTTTCAGTTTGCGGAGGGCTGTCCCTTACACCCTGTATACCACAGAAAAGGGGTTAGAAATGCAAAGTAGAGCTTTTGCTTCGGAGACGGCTGTCGTCACTTGTCTTCCCGCTCACGCTGCTACAATTACTCATGCCCTCTCGCTCGCACCACGCCGCGCGCATTATGGTGTTATGCCAATCATTGCATAACCTGTGGCGACACGTTCCACGCCTACTTTGCACTTCTAACCCCTCTTTTAATGTTCTGTGGTACATACCGTGTTAACTTTAAAGGGTTTTGAACCGTAATAGTAAGTCAGTTGAATTTATTACAGAATAATGTGTTATTTATTAGGTATGTTGGATTTAATTACAAAATTTAATACTTAAAAACAAAACACCCTAGTAATACATAAAGGGGTGGCATTCAGACCATGAAACTGAACAACTTTCACTAAGGATAAGGAACCAACGTCGAAATCGCGAAAAAAAAAATCAGCATAAGCATAATATATGCTCACGACTATATTCCCCGAGGGGGTAGTCAGAGATATTCTGAAATCTCAGAACATCCACGTTTCACCAGTAGTACCGAAACTCAAAAAAATCTGCTGTCCCATACAAAACTGAAACTGCCCCTAGGTCAGTTGCTTAAGTTCATTCACTTGGATCAGTAGACCCTTCGTGGTCCCTCCAATAGTCCGCAGTATAAAGCAGTAACTGCTCCCTGAGCAACGCTGTATTAACGTGTATTAGTCATTTCAAAAAAAAAAATGGTGCGATTTTGCGTTTATTTTTAACTCCCGACGCAAAAAGAGGGGTGTTATAAGTTTGACATCTATGTCGGTCTGTCTGTCTGTGGCATCGTAGCTCCCAAACGGGTAGACCGATTTCGATGTTTTTTTTTTAAATAGTAAGCTATTTTGTGCGAGAGTGTTCTTAGCTTTGTTTTATGAAAATCGGTTCAGCAGTTTTGAAGTAACTTTAATGATTGCGACAAAAAAAGAGGGGTGTTATAAGTTTCTGTCCGTTTGTGGCATCGTTGCTCCCAAACGGGTGGACCATTTCGATGCGTTTTTTTTTTAAAAGAAAGCGAGTTTTTGCGAGTGTCCTTAGCTTTGTTTCATGAAAATCGGTTTAGTAGTTTTCATGTAACTTTAAAAATTATGGAATTACATTAAATTACAAATTAAAAAAACCCCCCAACGCCAAAAACGAACATTTAAAAAAGTAAAAACTACTAAACCGATTTTCATTAAACAAAGCTAATGTAGGTAAACATTCCATACACTGTTCCTATTTAAGACAACGTCCCATGTCAAAATAATCTTTTTAACTCAGATTAATTAATAGGTACCTAAGTGAAAATATGTTAGGTATTTAGTATAGGATAGGAATAGGACAAAAGCTTGCGACCTTTTGTTTCCTATAAGGCTTGCAGCTTGCGGTGTGTTTTGATATGAAATTAGATAAAGGTCGCGTTTCCATAGTCGTACGTCACTTTACGAGATTATAATATTGTGGACGGATTACGTGTTGGACGGTCTAGGACTAAACGGACATAATAGGTACTTAAGCTGAGATTCAGAGACGTTTTTTTAGTCTTAGTTCGAACTCCCGTATGTCAAAATCCATACATTTTCACCCTACTTAATTCGAACTAAGACTAAAAAAATCGTCTGAATCACGGCCTTACAGTTAAATTATTATGTATAATTAGACAATATAAGTCTGTTAGAACAGTAGGACGTAAAGACAAACGGAGCTGATAACCAGCGGATGTAGGCTCAATAGTAGGTACTCACTCACATAGTTGGCACTCTTTGGGACCTTAAAAATATCATGATTTGTAGGTCGGTTCAATATAGTTGTCAGCAGAGGCCTAAATAGTAGGTACATAAAAAAAGTTGGCTGTCGCGTGACGCCCGGCAGATGTGAAACTTTTCCAGATTTAAATTTCGAACTTCTATTCCCGATTTAAATGAACTTCCGTCACACAAAAAGGATGCGGATCAGAATTTCAAAGCCCTCCGATGAAAAAGTTTCACTTCAAAAATAACGATCACTAGAAAAGCTGATAATGATAGCGGAACTACGCGGCCACCTAACCCACGCGTGAAACACGTCAGCCCGTGAATCCGCTAGCCATGTGACTCCCAAAATTTTAATTAAAATTTTGACGTCGCTTCAACAATGGAAACGGACACCGTGATTTATGTTCCCAAAAGCCCAGTGTTGCCGTGTTATGAAAATATTTAATTATTCGCTCACCGTTATGTCGAGTCACCGTGCAATTTTGGTGTTGCCATCACATAGCCGACGTAAAAGTTAGCGGGTTTTAACTTTAATAACTTTTTGACGTTGTGACAAAAGCATGGCATTTAGGGCGTCCCCTCATGTCCCGAATAGTAGCGAGAGACAATATTTGAAATAAAAATGAACTTTTCATACTAAATACAATCAGCTGATCGAACGTTAGTATGAAAAGTCTATTTTTTATGCGAATTTCCTATATGTTTCTTATGGAAAGTTGTTCAGTATCATGGGAATAATCACCCTTTAAAGTAATGCAACTGTTTACCCTAACACCCTGTATAATGATCTAAGTACGTCAATCGAGTTTCTTACTGTTCCGTCCGTACCCAATAGATGGTATATGGTATGATAGACGCTTAGATTATCAAGATAGACAGTCAATAAGCTACGAAAGCGTCGAAAAAAATAGGAACCAGTACTAGTTCCAAAACCCTATACATATACACGCACACATACATAATTAGTATGGCGCCTCACGCACACCAACCTAAGAAAGTTTAGCCCCTTTTGTTTTATACGGAACAAGTGTGAGGCTCATTCTAGACATATACTTTTTCTAAGGATAGACGTTATAATAACAACGTCACACATCTTTCCCAGTGGGGTAGGCAGACCTGGACGCGCCATCTACTACGATCCATACATAACTCTTTTGCCTCTTTCACATCCATACTTCATACATGCCCGTCGGTTTCGAGTACTCCACACTTCCCCTTTTTGTAGGACGCAACCTATTTGATCAGAATACGTCACGACCTCTGCCTACACTTCCACTCAAATTAGCGCCATAATACAAGGTGTTTCATAAGTAAGAATAAATTTTTAAAACTCTTAAGGGGGTTGTTTAGACCGTGAAACTTAACAACTTTCTCTATGGGACCAACATCGAAATTGCGAAAAAATAAATTTGATATCCCATACATATTTTAGCTCTAGTCGATTTGTAGAGTAGGTACCTATAGAACATAAATTTTTTTTTTCGCGATTTCGATATTGGTCCCATAGTGAAAGATGTTCAGTTTGATGGTCTACACCACCCCCTTAAATGTTTATTTGTAGTTTTGTAACACCTTGTATAATATCTCTTACGTACATCTACTGTCACTCATCCTCTCCACATGACCAAACCAACGCATACCTACCTTTTTCTGTTCCGTACCAACATTGGCAAAACGATACACTAAGGGAATCTCCGGTGTCTTGTCCATCCGTTTGTCACAAGAGTGTCGTATGAAGCGACTAAGGGATAACGGTTTCATATGCAGTGTATTTATGGACGAAAGGCTAGCCTATCCTAACTTATCACCACTTTACACGTATATTTTTTAATGAGAACGCTTCATTCATCAATCATATAATTTATTTCCACACCAAAACACAATACCTACATCTGTGATACCTACCCATACACTTTTAAATACACAAAAAGAAAATCAAGTAGGTACAAATAAGGCGCTCTTAATAATTCATCGCCTTACAAATTAACATTTAAAAAACACAAATTGAATATAATAAAGCTTTTCATTGAACAGACAGACAAATAAAATACGTAAACATAATAATATAAATAAATGAAATTGTGCATTTGGGTGAATGAAATCAATTCGACTGCGAAGTGACCGCAGCGGCCAAATTTGTTATTGAGTGGAAAACAAGTAGCACAGGAAATCTGTTGAGTCGAATTATTATTAAACTTTTATTTGTAATTTTCGGGAGGAATACATTGATAGCCGTGGCATCAGGTCGTGGCTTATGTATGGGTATACACACAATACAGGGTGTAACAAAACACGCCAGTAATATCCAAAGGATTGATTAAGACTACCAAAACAACAACATAGTAAACAACTTTCACTATGGAGCAAAACTTAAGACAGAATAAATGGTTTTCGTACTCTTACACCCTGTATAGACCGTACATAAGTGTAAAGGCTTTGTAGAAGCTCTATGCACGTTCCCAGTGTCAGTATACTATAAGAAATAAAATGTTCTTCTGGAGTGCGATTTATAAAACTCATTTGCTGAGCTCAGCAGTTGAAAATGTCAAAATTACTATAAAGATATGCATCTTTCTATTTCTGATTTGACTTTCAAAAATCGCACTCCTGAAGTGTGATTTTTGAAAGTCAAATCAGCAGTAGAAAGATCTCTCACCGAATGATATTCCAAAATCACACTCCTGGCTTTTATTTGACCACTTTGTGCTAGTTATCTGGGTAAGCTACCAAAAATATTTTAAAATGACGTTTTAATTTCTTTATTTGAATTATTTGTTTCATAGGTGTTTGGGACATTGAAGATTCACTACAGACAGCTACGCCACGAAACCTGTTCCGACGAATACATATCATACATTTCCTCTCCATACATTTCCTGTTCTGTAAACACCGCAAATAATTCATAATATTAATTGAACTATCACCACACCGCAGACGCGGCGGTGTGGTGTGTAAATAAAAAAAAATTAAACATATTTGTTTTATTACGATCTCGCTATCCATCACTGTCATACTACGCTTTATAGGGTATGTTGTGTCTCCCTTTTTAGGGTTCTGTGATCTAGGATGGAATTTCGAACTTCGTGGGGAAAAGAAGGGTTAGAAACATATTATGGGAATCGATTTTTCTGTACTAAGTATTAGAAAACTGTAACAGAAGTATACGTTGAAGATATTTACAAAAAAAAATTATTAAAAGTTATGATAGGTACTTTATTATGGTGTTTAGTTAGCCACTACAACTTAGTATTTTTTTTGTCTTTTTGTTTCTGCTCGACATTACAATAAAACCACTGGACAAGTTTTGAAAAACTGTTTGTGTTTAAAACGATTCGATTTTTAAAACTGATAGTGTACTTATTGTACCTATTATGTATTTTATCTTGCTACGATTACAAAAGTCGTGCGGACGAATTTGCAGGCAAAAGCTGTATAGTTTAGTTTTGTATCTATATAGGGACATTATGACTGTATGACGCCGCCACTATGTCCGTACAACGTACAAGTACAAGATCAGCAGACGATGCCGATCCAACTGCTAAGAGGAGTGAGACAGGGGGATGTTATTTCCCCGAAACTGTTCACTAATGCGATGGAAGACGTCTTCAAGATGCTCAATTGGAAAGGACAAGGCATATGTGTGAACGGCGAGTACATCTCACACCTGCGTTTTGCCGACGACATTGTCGTCATGGCGGAATCGCTGCATGACCTCAGTGGGATGCTTAGCGACCTTAATGCCGCTTCCCGACGGGTCGGTCTAGCATGAACTTAGACAAGACGAAAGTCATGCTTAATTCTCATGTCGAGCCAGAGGCGGTATACGTCGGTGAGGCGGCGATAGAAATTGTGCAAGACTATGTCTACCTTGGACAGACTATAAGACTAGGTAGAAACAACTTCGACAAGGAGGCCGCTAGGCGTATCCAGCTAGGATGGGCTGCTTTCGGGAAACTACATCATATATTCTCCTCGGCCCTACCACAATGCCTCAAAACGAAGGTGTTCAATCAGTGCGTTCTGCCAGTGATGACCTATGGTGCGGAAACGTGGACCCTGACGATAGGGCTAGTTCATAAATTCAAGGTCGCTCAGCGAGCTATGGAGAGAGCTATGCTCGGTGTTTCTCTGAGGGACCACATCAGAAATGAAGTGATTCGTCACAGAACTAAAGTGGCTGACATAGCTCAGAAAATTAGCAAGCTGAAGTGGCAATGGGCTGGTCATATCTGTCGAAGAACTGACAACCGATGGGGTGTCAGAGTTCTAGAGTGGAGACCGCGAACTGGTAAGCGTAGTGTGGGACGCCCTGCTGCCCGCTGGACAGACGACCTAAAAAAAGTAGCGGGGAGCGACTGGATGAGGAAGGCCGAGGACAGAGTTTTGTGGCGCGCCTTGGGAGAGGCCTATGTCCAGCAGTGGACGATGATAGGCTGATGATGATAGGGACATTAATAAGATATGATATCATCAATAATATTTTTAACAAATAGAAATATAAAGTGTTTTAAAAAAAAACTTTCTCCAAACAATATTCCTGAAAAAAGAAAGCATTAAGAAACGGATGAGGAACAAAATTGTGGTTTAATAACATTATCGTCAGGATATCCTATAGGTACCTAAATCATAGAGGCGACATTTAGTTTGACTCCCTTAATTTTTGAAACAATTAACAAAAATAATTTTAGAATACGGAACTCTTTGTTAAGTTGGACTGACGCGCACTTAGCCAGCGGTTTTTGTCATTGTAGGTACTTGAAAACATTCGTCCATTCGGAAATATGAATTTAATTAGCATTAAATGCATGATTTATTTATTATAAAGTAGGTAGTCTAGACGGGGCTTAAAATAAGGCTACATGACGATTACA
This sequence comes from Agonopterix heracliana, assembly GCA_963693445.1. NCBI lineage: Eukaryota > Metazoa > Arthropoda > Insecta > Lepidoptera > Depressariidae > Agonopterix > Agonopterix heracliana. The sequence continues at coordinate 5,568,921 of OY856334.1, forward strand.
TGCGAGTATGGAGATAAGTATAAAATATTTATATTATCTACTTGAAAAAAGTACATATTTTCCATTATATCTGTGTTTGTGTATCATCATAATCAGCCTATACAGGTGTAACAAAACCTTAAAGGATCAAACTGAACATCTTTCACTAAGGAGCTAACTTCGAAATCGCGAAAAAAAAATCAGCTGTGCTTCATACAAGTTTTGCCTACTCGACTCAAATGTATGGAACAGCTGATTTTTTATCCGATATTGTCTCCATAGTGAAAGTTGTTCAGTTTGACGGTCTGAAGCACCCCTTAAGGATTACTAGGGTGTTTTTTTTATACCCTGATAACGTCCCACTGTAGGGCACAGGCCTACCCTCAGAGAGGATGTATGGGCGTTAGTCCACCACGCGTGCACAATGCGGATTGGTAGACTTCACATACGCATCGGAATTTCTTCTTCTGCGTATGCAGGTTTCCTTACGATGTTTTCCTTCACCGTTTAGCAGTCGGTATAGCGTTCATAAGTTAGAAAAACTAATTGGTCACGTGGCATGTCGTCCGTGCGGATTTGAACCCGGGACTGAAAAGTTGTTCAGTTTGATGAAACACCCCGTTAAGTAGGTATACATATAGGGTCCAACTTAATATGCTGAGACGTTTTTATGAGGATGATCAGACGGCTTTCTCTAAGGGACCAACATCGAATCGCGAAAAAAAATACAGCTTTTCCACACAAAACTGCAAACCTACTCGAGCTAAATGTATGGGACATATTTTTTCGCGATTCCGATATTGGTCCCATAGAGAAAGTTGTTCAGTTTGATGGTCTGAACATCCCCTTAAAAAGTGTCAGCATATTAAGAAGGACCTTCTCTTCTTATCGTGTGGGCTAGCCCTGGTGTCAGAGTTTATTCAAACCGCCTTACGGCCTCTGACGTGGTTTTTATGTAACGAGCTACCTACCACCAGTGATAAGTAGCCGGGACCAACGGCTTAACGTGCCATCCGAAGCACAGAATCATCTTTCGTTTCAAACAGTCAGGTGATTCAGCCTGCAATGTCCTAACCAACTGGGGAAAAACACACAAAGTGACATATCACTATGTCCCCCGTGGGAATCGAACCCACGACCTCCGTGTCAGAAGCACGATGCTCTTAACCATTAGACCACGGAGGCAGTAAGGAAAGAAGGACCCTGTATACATGTAACTCAAAAATTACATCCTGTATTTTATAATAGTTAAGCAAAATGTTGTGATCCAAGATCGTTCAAACCCCGAAACAACTGCAATTACTGAAAATAATAAGTCTTTAAAGGGAGCAAAAAAACAATTTGAACCCGCTCACCCCCTAAAATGCGTGGCTTAATGATATTAACATGTTGAATGGCTAACCTTAACCATTAACCCGAATGTGCATACAGCTTTTTTACACGCAAATAGAAAACCAGTTACAAAGACCTATTGAAACGTAGTTTTCAAAAGCAGAGGAAGTTCAAGTTATATTGGACGAAAATAAATAGACCAGTCTATGAAGAGCTAAGAAAGTAGAGGTTTAATAAGTGATTGGAGGTCATTTTATAGTGGATGGTGTTAAAAAAATTACTTGTGATTGTGTTAGTATATTTAATAAGGAAACAAAGGCGGCAGAGTGTTTAGTAGGAAAAAATGTAAAATTGACAATATTGTAGCTGACTTAGGTACAGGAAAATTCGACAAAGGGGGAATGAAATTGAAAAACGGCTCTTGATAGTTGAGAATACAGGTTGTAAGGAAAAGTATCATTAACCTTTAAATCACAGACTCTACCCATCAAACTGGACAACTTTTAAGGCCTCCGCACAATGCGGATATTATCGAGCGATTTTATCGAGCGATATTATCGACAGCGATATCGCGACACCTTACAAACTGCAGCGATTCCGCGATTCGCGTCACGCATGCGCCCCACCACTGAATGTAGTCGAAAGAGTTGCGATAATATCGCGGCAGTGTGTAGGATCGCGCTCGTCCCCATACAAAATGTACTGGAAACAATTATCGCAAAATCGCAGCGATATTATAGCTCGATAAAATCGCTGCAATGAGCGGAGGCCTTTACTATGGGAGCAAACCTGTCAGAGCAAAAAAAATCAGCTGTTCCATACTAAACTGCAGCACCTATTCAACTCAAATGTATGCGACTGCTGATTTTTGTTTTGTTCTGACAGGTTTGCTCCCATAGTAAAAGTAAAAGTTCAGTAAAAGTTCAGATTCAGGGATTCAGGACGGCCCGACAGTACAGTCTGTAGTGAACCTGCCTTCTGTGCCGGAGGTCGCGGGTTCGAATCCCGTAAGGGACAAATATTTGTATGATGAATATGAATATTTGTACCCGAGTCATGGATGTTTGTATCTATATATGTATCCTATATCGTTGTCTAGTTATCATAATACAAGTCCAGGCTAGATTCTGGAACTTTAAATGTGACTAGATAATTTGTGTGACACTGTCCAAGATATTTATAAAAAAAAAAAAAAGATTGCATTTATTATATGGGAAGTCAAAACATTTTGTTACGAATTATATGTTACGAGTTATAGGTTTCTTAAAGAAAGTTGTTCAATATCATGGGTACAATTCGGAGCGCGCTCCATACAAACGTACTATAGTGATATTTTCAATACTAACCAATTAAAGGCAATGAAATTTTGCAGAAACAATCTAGAAACAAATTTCTATGCTTGTATGGAGTCAGATTTTCGTTAAAATGTTTAGTTTTCAAGTTACAGTGCCTCAAAGATTTCCATACAAATCTTAAATTAATCCTAGCATTGAAACTGTATATTTTAACGAAAATCTGACTCTATACGAGGTGTTACAATAATACAAATAAACCTTTAAGGGGGTGGTGTAGACCATCAAACTAAACAACTTTCACTATGGGACCAATATCGAAATCGCGAATAAAATAATTTATGTTCTATACCTACTCTACAAATCGACTAGAGCTAAAATATGTATGGAATATGAAATTATTTTTTTCGCGATTTCGATGTTGGTCCCATAGAGAAAGTAGTTCAGTTTGACGGTCTAAACAACCCCCTTAAGAGTTTTAAAAATGTATTCTTACTTATGAAACACCCTGTATAATATGGGAAGTCCAAACATTTTGTTACGAATTTCCTATAGGTTTCTTAGAGAAAGTTGTTCAGTATCATGGGTACAATCACCTCTTAAACACCTTGTATGTTCCAAATTTCATGTTTCTGTCTTCAGCGGTGTAAGATGTGCGTTGTCTGTCAGTTAAGGCCTCCGCTCATTGCAGCGATAATATCGAGCGATATTATCGCTGCGATTTTGCGATAATTGTTCTCAGTACATTTTGTATGGGGACGCGCGCGATCCTACACACTGCCGCGATATAATCGAGCGATAATATCACTGCGATTTTGCGATAATTGTTCTCAGTACATTTTGTATGGGGACGCACTCGATCCCACACACTGCCGCGATATTATCGCAACCTGACGCAATCTCTTTCTACTACATTCAGTGAAGGGCGCATGCGTGACGCGAATCGCGGAATCGCTGCAGTGTGTAAGGTGTCGCGATATCGCTGACGATAATATCGCTCGATAAAATCGCTCGATAATATCGCTGCAATGTGCGGAAAGCCTTTATTCAATCATCGGAACTCTTTTATAAGTATACACTGAAACCTAATTACACAGTTTGACAATTATTCTGAGACGCCACAAACTCGTAATGGAGCTACCTATAGTTCAAAGTACAGTCTAAAAGAAAACTAGTTAATATTTAGTAAAAGTCCAGCGGTAGAAGTTTGCGATCTGTCACAATCAATCACTAAACTTTGTCGACGCACTACTGGTCGTAATATCAGGGATAAAAGTGTGTTCTTTTTTCCCCAACAAGATAAAAATTGAAATATCCACAGCACAAAAAAATTACTTTTAAAAAGTAAAATATTATGGCGGTTCCTTTATTTGTGATTAAGTAGTATTTTTTTTACCACAGATTATTGAATTCTAATAGCACATAAAAAAAATATATCCCTACATATCGAAAACTTAATATACCTTCATACAAGCTGTCGGTGCACTCACACATGGCACACGTTAATGGACGTATGAACAGGTACACACACTGAGCCGTGGTACCTATTATTCATGTGCTAATAGTTACTACGAAAGTTTTACTTTTAACTCTCGATATTGGGTAAATTAATGCGGTCAATTAACACCCGTATTGCTTCCTCGAACTCTGCCTCGTCTCAACCTCGGTCATAAAATTCGTAAATTTATGTAACGAGACACGACGAATCCGGAACAAATCGCTAGAGAGCGCTTAAACATTTTCGTGCAAGACCGTCCAAAGTGATAAATCCGTTCAATATTATAGCAATAGATACCTATAGGTCTAAAAGCAAATATTGTTTTTTGGGTAATACAATCTTTAGCAACCCTTGTTAAGAGGAAATGCGGGCGGCCATACATACGTATTTCCCTGTTTCCTTACTGGATAATGTTAATAACACTAGAACACATATTTTTTTACCATGGAATCTACCCGATACCCAATCATGACGGCCCGATAGCACCCCTTTTGAGCGAAGTACCTAAAATGCACGATGCCACTGCTGCATAACTACCTAAAACGCGAGATACCTGAAACTCGAAGTACCTAAAATGCACGATGCCTAAAAACTAAATTTGCCTACAGTCTGTAGTGCACCTGCCTGCTGTGCCAAGGGTCGCGGGTTCGAATCCCGTAAGAGAGACAAATATTTGTATGATGAATATGACTATTTGTACCCGAGTCATGGATGTTTGTATCTATATGTGTATTCTATATCGTTGTCGTAGGTACATCATCATAATATAAGTCCAGGCTAGTTTCTGGTACTTTAAGCCCCACTTGCGCCAACCTGGGTTAGCAATAAACTCTAGACTAGAGTAGAGCTATTTTATCCGGAGTTAAGGCCTCCGCTCATTGCAGCGATAATATCGAGCGATATTATCGCTGCGATTTTGCGATAATTGTTCTCAGTACATTTTGTATGGGGACGCGCGCGATCCTACACACTGCCGCGATATTATCGAGCGATAATATCGCTGCGATTTTGCGATAATTGTTCTCAGTACATTTTGTATGGGGACGCGCTCGATCCCACACACTGCCGCGATATTATCGCAACCTGACGCAATCTCTTTCTACTACATTCAGTGAAGGGCGCATGCGTGACGCGAATCGCGGAATCGCTGCAGTGTGTAAGGTGTCGCGATATCGCTGTCGATAATATCGCTCGATAAAATCGCTCGATAATATCGCTGCAATGTGCGGAAGCCTTTAATTGCTAACCTTTGGTTGGCGCAAGTGGGGCTAAATTTTACTAGATAATTCGTGTGAAAATGTCCAAGATATGTATTTATTTATTATCTATGCAACCTCTTCTGCCATGTCATTTCAACATTTAGCTAAAAAAATAATAGCAAAAAATACAGACATAAAACCGTTTTTTTCGCGATGTAATGGTTGGTCCCATCATAGTGCTCAGTTTGATGGTCTGAACCACCCCTTAAGTATGTAACGCATTTAAGTTAACATTCTGTATACTAATTGAGGTACTATGTTAACTAGAGAAGCTACCGAGAAGTAATGTTTTGTAACACGCGTTAGGGTGCACGCGCTCTAACCCACTTAGCCTGTGCCAGGCGCTCGTCGCAGCCTGACGCTCCCAGCACGCGCCCCACACTGCTGATCATGGTGCACAGATTTTGTTCGCGTTGTCTGCTCTATACATAATTACTCAATGTGTATACTGGAGATTAGCAAAATCATTGACACCATAAATTACAATGGTGTCACAATTTAAATAAATTAAAATAATTGCTGAGACTTTCTGTCTTGTTGACGTAGCTAGCAAGAAATTTAATGGAGGATTAACTTTAATGAGCGTTTCTGCAACAAAGTTTAATCCAATTGAATGAATTTCGGAGTTATAAGTATTAATAGGTCATTATACCGTTGCCCGTTGTTTGCAACGGGTGTAGTTTGGTATAGATGAGTCATAAAATTATAAATCATCCAAAAACCAATAGAAAAGATACATAAATAATAATATAAAAATACATAATATTTATAAAGTTAGAAAGGTATATTATGTTATATTAATCCGTATTTATGACTCGAATGTTGTCAAATAATTTTCTACACAATGACGTTTTCGTGTTAAAATGAAATAAAAAACCCACGCGCGAGGTAAGTGGTACCCTTTTAAATAACATGAGTGGAGTTTATGTTTCTAATAGAAATAGTTTAGAAAATTGTTGTATAAAATAGTAGGGCATTATTTTTATTTTGCTTTTGCGTTAGCACCGCATTTCCGCCAATGTCATGTGGTTTGAGCTCAGAGAAATTAACAGGAATGGATTGGAAATGATCTCTCATTTCTACGCAAAAGTCTGTCAATTTTGCGGGGGTGAGGGGGGGGGGGGGAGGTTTATATACAACTTGGCGACTGGCGCGGGACGCGCGTCAACTATTTTTATATAACGGGCATGCTCACTGAGCATGCGCCTTTGGCAGAGGGGTACGCGCGTAATATCGCATCCATTCCTGTTAATTTATCTGAGGGTGTGAGGGAGTATCTATCCAATCTCGAGGATTGTTTTTGAGTAAGAACACAACTGAGATGGTTTGCGGAGCCTCGTGGCAGGCTGAAACGCGAACCGCGCGAACACCACGCGAAGGACGAGTGTTCGGGGCAAACCCTGCAACGTGACTCATGGCATTATTAAAGTGGCTAGTAGACCAGACCGGACAAAATTCTGTCACAGGTGTGTTAATTTAATCTAAACAAATGTTTCTCCCCTCCGGACGGAAAGCGTCAATTTTCGTCCCGCTGCGCAAAACGAAGTTCCCACTTTCCACCTCCGTCGAGGAGAAAAATGGTTTACAAACCTCGGGCAGTAAATAAGAAGCCTTTCGTATTCCCCTGTTTCCTGCTCCAAAACTAAATACCTATGGATGTCTGAAAACGGGTCAGTTAAAAAATATACGGATTAAATTGGTCATTTTCGAAAGTAGGGACCAATTTCATAGGTACAGTAATTAATTAATGCAAAAAAAGCAAAACATAAAGGGACATAGCAGAGGTAACATAGATTGTATGGTAAACAGTTTTTTGCTCTAGTGTCATTATCCAGGGAGGAAACAAAGGAATATGTTTGTATGGAAATAACTGTACTCGTCTATCCTCTTAAAAGCAATGACATTCTGTTAGAAGACAAATATTGGAGAAGGATTGGGACTTTTCTATATCGCAGTTACTACGGTACCTATTTAATAAATGAGGTAATTAAACCAGGGCAGACTTGGGTCCTCGTACCTGGATGACATAATATAGGTATTCCCATGTGATTTTAACTCAAGCAATGAAAAAATTGCCAAGTTTTGTAGATTTAAGAGAAGAGTAACATATACTTTTTCTGGGCACGTACAAAGGGGAAATTCAAACTTTATTTCGTATGTAAGGGTTAAAACGATTGAAATGAAATGAAATTTTTTATTTGCATTTTATAGGTAGGTACAACAGGGTGTTATAAAAATAAGTAGGTACAACTTTAAGGGAAAGATTCGTTATTTTACTCTCTTGTCTAATTCATGTATGTATTACATAGTTATAGGTACATAGCTGCTTTTTGTTTCCCTTATGTTTCCGCATGTTAATTATTAATAGCTAGTCGTTGCCCGAATTCGTCTGCGTTGATTTTAAAAAAGTATTCCATTTCTTAATCCAGAACATATTATTCTATCTCTCGTATCGTCGTTTATGCGTGACCAGCAATGTTTCTAACCACCCCGGGGATTACGGGCGTGAGTTTATGTATGCATGTGTGAGTCACAAACATATTAAAAAACATTCACATTTGGTTAGTAGGTTAGTATAATAATAATTTAACACCCCCCGTCACACTGAACAGAGTTTCAGTACTACTGGTGAAACGTGGATCTTCTGAGGTTTCATAATATCTCTGACTACCCACCCCCTCAGGGAATATAGTCGTTAGCATATGCTAGTAGGATAATAATTTAATCATAAGTAGTTGTTTACTTATCATTAAATTATTTGAATAGAAGTATTACAAATAAAAACAAGTCTTAATTGCACAAACTTGGCTCTATCCACTGCCGTGCACCATCCGAAACGTAGACGGACTAAATTCAATTCTGCGGTCTGATTCAGCTACACCGCTCGTTAGAGGGTCGGCAGGACCTATAAACTTTGTATCCTTTTATTAACTGCCCTGTGGTCTCGTGATGGGTAACGGCTTTGACTAAAAACATCAAACGTAACTACGTTACATCGGTTTCAAAGGGTTAAAACGTAGCGTTCAGCCGCATAATGTCTTACTCGCAAAATACAGGGTGTAAGGAAAAGTACTCAACCGTAGAAAGAGAAGGCACTAGAAGGACGCACAAAAGCACAAGCAAAAAAGGAGACCGCTACTTATTGATGTCCTTATCGACGTATCCACTTTTTGTACTTCGGCCACCTGACTCCAAAATGTCAATTCATATAAATTGTATGGGACAACCACCTGACTCCGAGATGTTACTTCATATAATTCGCTATCTCTTACCCGGTTACACTGATATTCGGTCTACTAGCGTAAGCGAAAAAAATTTCGTCTATGTACTCAACCCATCAAACTGAACAACTTTTACTATGGGAGCAAACCTGTCAGGACAAATAAAAATCAGCTGTCACACTTTTGCATTGAGTAGCAGCTATTGCAGTTTAGAATGGGACAGCAGATTTTTTTCGTTTTGACAAATTTGCTTCCATACTTAGTAAAATTTGTTCAGTTTGATGTGTAGATATGTGGTTTAAAGGTTAATGATAGTTGTCCTTATACCCTGTATAGTCTTAAGTCTTGACGCATAATGTCACAATCGTTAATCTTGACGCATAATGTCACAACTCTAGAAAAATTCCATCTGACTCATAATAACGCACTCGCTAAATTTCTTCTTGTCGCAAAATGGCATCTCGACTATTCTCGACGCATAATGTTACACTGCCAAAATGTCACATTCGCGTAAATATTGAACATAATAATTATGGTGGGGATTTAATCGGACTTTCGATGTCAAGGATCAGTCGCATAATGTCACATTCGCAAATGGTCATCTTGACGCAAAATGTCACATTCACGTAACGTCACATTCTATTGCTATTTCTACTTTGCATAAATAAGTAAAATAATTATCTTGGACACTTTCACACCTAGTCCTATTTAAAGTATACCAGAATCTAGCCCGAACTATTTGCTACTTATTCGAGCTACTTCTAGATGTTAAGATTAAAGTAATTATTAGGGTGAGTCAGTCAGTTTCAAGACAAATAGAATCTTGTAGAAACAAATTAAATAATATGGCATTCATCAAAAACCAGATAGCGAAAATCCGCGGGCGGTCCCCGGTTCATAAACATGTCGTAGTAAACATCTTCAGTGGAACCTCGGTAACTCGAAACGCGAATTTTCTTGTCGAATTATGGAGGTTTTTCTATCAATAAGTTCTTGAGTTGTGTAGGTTCCTATTACAACCGCCTCCGTGGTCTAATGGTTAAGAGCATTGGGCTCTTGACACGGAGGTCGTGGGTTCGATTCCCACGCGGCGGGCACCTAGTGAAATTTCACTTTGTACGTTTTTCCCCAGTTGGTTAGGACATTGCAGGCTGAATCACCTGATTGTCTGAAAAGAAAGATGATTCCGTGCTTCGGATGGCACGTTAAGCTGTTGGTCCCGGCTACTGGTAGTAGTAGTCGTTACATAAAAACCACGTCAGAGGCCGTAAGGCAGTTTGAATAAACTCTGACACTAGGGCTTGCCCACACGATAAGAAGAAGACTTTTGCTAGATTATGAGATCTTTTTTGTTGTAAGTTTTTAAACACGTTTAGTCATAGCCATTTTATATTTCATTGATTCATGACGTGTTCACAAAAGATCGTACAGTGTAATGTTCATGACGAGTTCTAATAGAGCACTGCAATATTAACTAGTTACCTAGTTTATTCATGTGTTAGGTAAGGTTATAGTGTAGAAAATAATAGTAGTGTAGATATTAACTAAGATAACATAGTAAATTACTAGTGTTTACCCGCGACTTCGTTCGCACAAATTATAATATACCAAATTTAAAGTCAGACCATAAGCTATCAAATAAAAAAAGTTTGATCAATATCGGTTCAGTAGTTTTTGCGTGATGAGCGAACAAACAAACCAACAAACATACAGACAAAATTTCTAAAAAAAGGTTGATTTCGAGTCAGGGATACCTAAAAACCATATCGTAATCTTTTTTTGTGGTTTTTTTGTCTTTTTTTGTTGTTTTATCTTCAATGTACAGATACACTTCAGTTACAGTTTTATAATAAGTAGTTTAGATTAGATGTTACCTATGTAAGAAATCATAGATTTTTTAAATTTTTGCACTGGAAATAGAGTAGGAAATGCCAGTTATAAAATTAGGATCATACCCAAGAAGCTTGTATAGTACCTATCTCTTCCATGTCTCCAATGATCATACCAAACAAAGAGTAATTTATTTAAAAAAATTAGATAAAAGCTACGAATAAGAATGTATAAAAGTTTAAATGAAGCTCAAAAAGTGGCACCAAAAAAAGTGTACCGTGTTCTAAATTTGTTCTTTAAAAACTGTACCTAGCCGCCAAAACTCATACTTAAAATGTCATTTTTCATTGAGTGCCAAATTTTGTTTCGATTTTGTTTAGAGTTACTCTTCTATAGTTATTCTTATTCGTAGGATAAAAGACAAGAAAGACAACGACAAGTTTCAAATTACAAGAGTTGTCGATATATCGAGATTCCATGTTCCAATCATCGAAATTTATCTTTACTTAAAAATAATACGAATTTTAGTCAATAACTCAAACCGAATTAAATAACCGAAATACCTTATCATTGCAAATTACCATAAACATGTCATATAATATTAATTTATCGATATTTTACAAAGACGTTTTACTATGCTAGATAAACATCGGGAAAGTTATTGGCAAATTATTCTATTTCTATTCATGAATTTATACCTACTAAGTAAGGAGACAAAAATCTTGGATTTTTGGCGACTTTAATATTAAAGCACTGTTTAATAATGGAGAGGTGACTTTAGGTTAAGTTACAGTCACTCAGTGCTGCCCCCAATGGATTTTTTATTTCTTAACGATTACAACATAGAAATGCTCACGACTATATTCCCCGAGTAGTCATAGATATTATGTAACCTCAGAACATCCACGTTTCACTAGTAGTTCCGAAACTCTGTCCAGCTTGACGGGGGGTGAGCCCGTCGCCTTATAATGGACAGTGGGTACAATACACACCTCGAAATTGAAGCATGCAGGTTTCCTTACCGAAAATCCATTGGTCTTACAAATCGTACTTAAATTCTGAAAAACTCATTGGTACGAGTCGGCCTGAATGGGGATCGAACCATCGCTTCCTGCACGCCAGGCAAGGTTACTCGCCACTGGACCACTACGGCTTTTATTTTTCAATTTATCAAAATAGAGCGCCTTTTCCAATCTCTAATAGGTATAATTATGTATGTAAGTACTAGTTTATTTTAAGCGAATCTAATCTAATCTAATCTAATCGAATCTAATCTATCTAACTAACTCTATCTTATTATAAAACTGTAACTGAAGTGTGTCTGTACATTGAAGATATTTACAAAAAAAAAAGATTACGATATGGTTTTTAGGTATCCCTGACTCGAAATCAACCTTTTTTAGAAATTTTGTCTGTCTGTTTGTTTGTGTGTTTGTTTGTTTGTTTGTTTGTTCGCGCATCACGCAAAAACTACGGAACCGATTTTGATGAAACTTTTTTTGTTTGATAGCTTATGATCTGACTTAAAATCTGGTATATAATTTGTACGGACGAAGTCGCGGGTAAACACTAGTGTAATATAAAATTAATAATGCCAGTTACTTTTTAACCGGCTGTTAGTAATGAGGAATCACTTGCCCATTACGCCGGTCGGTTATAAAAGTTCGTAAACATTAGGTGCCTATGTGAGCGCTAAAATGTAGCTTAACATTGTTCATTACCTATACTCCATTCCAAATAGCAACGAAAATTTAAGTCCCTTTTGAATTACAGAAACAGAGATTTGAAACACTTCCTCTCACTTATTCTTAGAACAGCTTAAGTAACGTCCAAGATACGTTGGATAGTATATCTTTCTCTTAAATAAATCATATTTGCTAATCAGAATTGGCCAGAAAGCTATACAGGAATCGGAATATCTTTTCGTCCTTATTTGGAATGCAGTATAGAACCAGTGACAGTAAAATTAAGCCACAAAAATGCCTATAAATATCACATGCAAATGATCTTTTCTCAAAATTTCTCCTCCCCCGCACCCCACAAAATTTGGACGCTTTCATTTTCGTGCAGCACCCTTTAAAAGTTATGTCTTTTTGGCATTCAGTAGGTACCTAGTCTGATTCCAAAACGCATAAAAGACTATAAATTTTGTCCATAAAAATCTGAAATCTTTAATAATCATAATACACATAAAAGACAGAATGAACGAAAGTATAAAGCGCTGGGTGAATAGAATAACGGCACAAGTCAAAATTTGGCAAATTCGAGTTAGATGCGGATTCATGCTCTGCGCCAACTGTTCTATTTATGCAATAATGACTTAACTTGCTACTTCACAGGGTTTTCCGATAGATGGCACTAGTGTCACTTAAATCTGTTCGCGCGTAGTACATTCGACACAACTTTAAACGCAATTTTCTCGAAATAGCTTTTTTTTAATTGTGCCGTTATTGTATTCACCCAGCGAAAGGTTTGACTACGGAACCCTAAAAATGCCTCTCAACAACGCGTCACTCAATAAATACGCAATACCTAATACGCATACGATTCCGAGCTGAGTTAGTTTCTTCTGTCAACTAACCTCCGAAGCGCTTCGGAGCGGCAGACGTCAGTCCGTCATTTGTGAAGCAAGGAGTTGTAAGAAACCGCACGGAGAAGCACACACGGTGACGGATTGACGCAATAGTCCAATCATTTTAGGGTTTGACCCTTACAATAATTCATCTATCGCTGAAACTTTATAAGCTGAAGTATACAGATTACGGTTGAAAAATAATCTAGGTTGATTGATCCTAGATTGTTTGTCAACCGTAATCTGTAAACTTTACTTTATCACACTGCTAATTTTCAGCGATAGATGAATTATTGTTAGGGTGTCCATACATGGAAACTCTAAAATGACTGGACTACAATGTCTGTGCTTCTACGTGCAGTTTTATACAACTCCTTGCTTCACAAATGACGGACTGACGTCTGCCCCTCCGTCAGTGCGTCATCGTGTGTGATCCCTCTAAGCCCTAAAGAATGAATTAACAACTGGCGAGCGATATAAAAGCGGCATCTTACCCGTCCACGCTTCAGCTCTGAGTCACACGTAAATATTTACAGAGAAGGGCCGCTGCTTGCCAAATGTTCGAGCCATGCATCCAAATATCGTTTAGAGGAGGTCTTATAAACAATAATAGTTAGTTAAGTTATAGTAAGTTATAGCCTGTAGAATCCCACTGCAGGGCAAAGGCCTCCTCTCACGAATAAGGGTGAGAGGGAGCGGGCCATACTCCACCACGCGGGCCCAGTGCGTGTTGGTGGAGGCAAGTTAGTGGTCACCTTGCTGTCAGGGAATTTTCAAGCCGCCAATAGGCCTCTGACCTGGCTTAACGAATAGTTACAACGCCATCTGACGGAACTATCCGAGACCAACTGCTTAACGTGCCTTCCGAAGCACGAAAACGCTCGAGATGAAAAACCACTAAACGGTCACCCATCCAAAGACTGACCGGACCTGACGTTGCTTAACTAGTTGAGTAAGTAGTTAGTTATAGGCGGTAAGAGAAGTATGGATTGATTAAATTTGGAATTTATTGCACCTCCCGGAAGTTATCTAACTTTGATTTGAAACCACTAGTTTCTGTCCACTTCTTCGTTCGCCAAAGAGTTTCGTCAATTGCTTCATGAGCTGCAAAGACATTCACACAGTCTCTTTTTTCAAACCAACTTGGTATACCTACCACATCTATAGGGTCCTTATATTCTTAATATGCTGACACTTTTTAAGAGGATAATTCGGAGCGCGCTCTGTACAAACGAAGTCTGGTTATATTTTCAATGCTAAACAATTAAAGTCAATGAAAATTTTAAGAACCAATGTAGAAGCGAATCTCTAAGCTTGTATGTTGTCAGATTTTCGTTGAATTGTATAGTTTTAAAGTTACAGTGCCTCAAAGTTTTCCATACAAAACTTAAATTAATCCTAACATTGACTTTAATTGGTTAGTATTGAAAATATAATCAGACTTTGCTTGAATGGAGCGAGCTCCGATTTATGATCAAATCGTTAAACTGACCAACTTTCTCGATGGCACCAACATCAACATCACGAAAAAAATACAAACTGAAAAAAAGTTACAAAACTGCAACACCTATTTGACTCAAACGTATGACTCAAGTAGTAATATTAAGTTTATGGAATCAACCTCTTGGTTTCCTGGAGGTAGTCAACAGTAAGCAGTGGTGTTCTCTCTCTTTCTCTCACTTAGTATCTCACATGCTTTCTTCTTCTTATTAGTGCAAGCCCCGTTTGTATGAAGTGTCAAGGATGAGCCATTGCTAAACGTCGGTGAGTGTTTTAAACACCGCAGCTATATCAGCAATATAATTTTTTCTAGCATAGCATAGTATATGCTCACGGCTATATTTCCCAAGGGGATAGTCAGAGATATTTTGAAACCTCAAAACATCCACGTTTCACTAGTAGTACCGAAACTCTGTCCAGTGTGACGGGGGGTGAGCCCGTCGCCACTTATAATGGACAGTGGGTACAATACATGCCTCGAAATCGAAGCATGCAGGTTTCCTCACGATGTTTTCCTTCACCGAAAAGCCAGTGGTGTTACAAATCGTACATAAATTCCGAAAAACTCACTGGTACGAGTTGGCCTGAACGGGGATCGAACCTTCACCTCAGGCACGGCAGGCAAGGTTACTCGACACTGGACCACCACGGCATTTCTTTCTATATATAAAATAAATAATTTAAGACATAAATTATGTCACACTTCCTCACCCTAACAAAAAGAAAATATCGCGAATCGAAGTCAAAAGAGCATACGTTGAGAAAAAAAAAACAATAAATTAAATAAAACAGAAAACCATTTAGTGAAATGGCACTTTATTATCTCATAACTTGGCCGTCCAATAATTATTATTGAATGGCCACGTTAATGTAGCGCGGGGAATTTAATTTCGTTGCTTCGCTTTGAAAATTTGTTGCACCGTTAATACAATTTTGCTCATAAAAGACGCATAGTTAGCAGTTTTTTTAAACAGTGGCTTCATGTTTCAGTTGAACAAAATATTTGATCGAAAAATAGGTTAAAAAATAAGAGATACGTACTTTTTTGATTTAATTTTTAACTGATATTTCTATTTTTAATTTACTTTTGAATTTTCTGAAAAAACGTAGACTTTATGGCCAAGATACCTTGGCTTCAATGACATTAAAAATAAAAACTGTCAAATACAATAGAAAAGCCAAGCAGGCAAAGGAATAAAATCTAATTCAACCTATATTATATTTTTCAGTATTTTTCAAATAACTCGAGAAATAATGGATAGAAAAATCGTATAATTTTGATATAAGCTTTGAATCACATAATCTCTAAATGGTTTTCTTATTTTGGTACCTTTCTTAAAATGAAATGATGTCAATTAAGAATAAGGAAACTCTTCTTTATTTCCGACATAACATCCACAAAGGTAAATCTTCTTCCACTTTTATCTGGGAGTGTTAAAACACGATGAATCAGGTCATCGTCGCGCGCAATCGACAGAAGAAATGGGCTATTTCCATATTACTACGGCGACATGCTAACACCTTGTTCAGAAATTCATGAGAACTTGAGAACTCGAAGGATTTTAAAAGTTATTACTTAACTTATTACTTTATTACTAGTAACTGTATGTATAAATTATATTCATAATTACATGCCTAAGCACTTTTAAAATCCTTCGAGTTCTGGGTACGAACTTACTGTGCTTCGAAACTATTTGTAGACCAGTTCTGCAAAATAATGGTCAAATTTCTGATTTTTATACTACTTACTACTACTTGCCTTTTGGCAAAAATGGTTTAGTAGTTGGTTAGTTGTAATAAAGTTTCTGTCTACCTCGATATGAATTATGGTTGTGTATATTATTCGTACCTATATAATTTTATGTTCTAAAAGAGACCACACTGAAGTAGTCACCTTATACGATACTCTACTTTAATTAAAAAGAAAATATCTCTGGGAATGGTTGAAAAAATATTACTTTTTGCACATCTCTTAACGTTTTAATAAAGTTGTAAATTTTGTATTTTTTTATTTCTCTCTCTTTTTTATAGTGACGCCCGAGTCGGCGTAGGCAAAGGTTTAATTTTGCAGTTAAAATGTTTACTGTTATTAACTTTTCAAACATTAATGACAGTTAGAATCTTTTCAATCAAATTCCACATTGGGAAACATCAAATTATTACTATGCTATAGTTTCTGGCTGCATCTTCTCCTACGGATCACGTTCCGACGCGGTCGTAGAGTCAAAAATGACGTCAGAAAGCTATCCTTGTGGTATTATTTTGAATAAAACATTTTTAGTTTGATGCTAAATAAGAGAAATGCTTGCTAACTACAACTATTTTCAATCCAAGACATGAGAAACGCCTCGTAGATGGTAGGCTGTACCCAATAAACAAAGGTCTAGGCCCATAGACTTAAACTCTAGCGATAGACTTGCCCTTGCATAGAAGCAACATGTTCCACTTGAATGAGGTGTACGCACCTGATTGATGTTCCCGAGTTCACTTCGTCACTATGGCAATGACATACCGCAATGTGTAATTTTGTGTTGTTTTGTGTGACATGTTGTTTGTTTGAACGAGCTTGTCAATCGCTTGAGTAATATGTCTGTGTCTAGGCCCTAGATCTTTGTTAACATGGACTCTAGGATATCCAGAGTGTAAACTAAAATGCGTTACATACATGTTTTAGGGGCCGCTCTAAACCACAATCCTCTTCTATAGATCTCTTCTTCTTCTTATCGAGTGGGCTGCTCTGCAAGCCCTGGTGTCTTGTGAGTTTATTCAAACCGCCTTAGGCCTCTGACGTGGTCGATAGATCTCTTATAAACATCAGACGTTAAATATCAAATAAATAAACAAATATACGATCGAAATTTTTCGGACTTATAATTAGAAGTAAGTACTGCTATTTAGAAAGATAATTAAGTACTGTAGGTACTTACATAGGTCCCGAAAATACCTGGGAAGGGGATCTCTCCTGGACAATTACCTGAAGTTGACGAATTGTAGATGGTAGTAGTAAAAAGCTTCAAATCAATTAGATCGAGTATTCGATTCGATCCATTGATGTTTTCTATTGAACAACACAATTATTTATTTTCATAATTTCGATTTTGTTTGCACAGTACAAGGTCTAAATCACCTCCTGAAATATGTAAAGCATCCAAGTTTATACTCTGTATAATATATATCCAGGTCTCAGTTTTCAGTTTCAATAGGTACCTATGATCTACGGCGAGATATGAGCACAATAAATAAAGCGTGCTAGGGTACGTCCCAGGATGCCGGGTAACGACGAACAGTAGGTATATTCCCGTTTGTGCCTAAAACGGCCTGTTCAATGGAATACTAAGCAATATGTATGACAAGGACCTGAAAAAAAAGGACGTAATGTGACACTAAAAGGTAGCTGTCTCACTTGACATCTCGAAGGCCTTTGACAGGGTATGGCACGCTAGTTTGCTGAGCAAGCTTCCTGCTTATGGCATCCCCGCTGATCTCTGCAGCTGGATATCAGATTTCTTGAGTGAACGGTCGATTAAAGTTGTCATTGACAGCTGCTCTTCTGACCTCATGGCAATTGATGCTGGGGTTCCTCAGGGGTCTGTTCTCTCTGCGACACTTTTCCTGCTACACATCAATGACCTCCTTGTGTCAGGTATTGTTGGGTATGCAGATGACAGTACTGTCACAGAGAGATATCTGTCCGGTGTTGGGACCAGTGGGGATGAAATACGTTCACAGAGGGAGGCCATGGTCGAGCGGACAAACTTGACTTTAAGTCTTGTCTCCCAGTGGGGTGACAATAATCTAGTCAACTTCAACGCCACCAAAACACAGGCTTGTTTGTTCACCGCCAAAAGGAGTTCGTTTAATCTGACTCCTACTTTCCGGGGTACATCTGTCCCTGTTTCTGACAGTCTTGAGCTTCTGGGCATTCTTCTCTGCAGCTGGATATCAGATTTCTTGAGTGAACGGTCGATTAAAGTTGTCATTGACAGCTGCTCTTCTGACCTCATGGCAATTGATGCTGGGGTTCCTCAGGGATCTGTTCTCTCTGCGACACTTTTCCTGCTACACATCAATGACCTCCTTGTGTCAGGTATTGTTGGGTATGCAGATGACAGTACTGTCACAGAGAGATATCTGTCCGGTGTTGGGACCAGTGGGGATGAAATACGTTCACAGAGGGAGGCCATGGTCGAGCGGACAAACTTGACTTTAAGTCTTGTCTCCCAGTGGGGTGACAATAATCTAGTCAACTTCAACGCCACCAAAACACAGGCTTGTTTGTTCACCGCCAAAAGGAGTTCGTTTAATCTGACTCCTACTTTCCGGGGTACATCTGTCCCTGTTTCTGACAGTCTTGAGCTTCTGGGCATAGGTTGACTACGAAACTCAACTTCGGCGCTGACATCGAGTCTAAGGCTCAATCTGCAGCCAAAAAACTGGGCATCTTAAACAAGGTGAAGCGATACTTCACTCCTGAACAGCTCTTAATGTTGTATAAAGCTCAGGTCCGATCGTGTATGGAGTATTGCTGCCACATGTGGGATGGCTCAGCTAAGTATCAATTAGACGCTCTCGACTCGGTTGAACGTAGAGCCAGGAGGCTCATTGGTGACAGTAAGCTGGTAGAAACCAAGCTTCATAGCCTAGCCCACCGCCGCAGAGTAGCCTGCTTGTCGGTCTTCTACAGATTATACTTCGGTGAGTGTGCACAAGAGCTGCATGAGCTCATCCCACCTTCCCCTTTCTACTTTCGGACTTCCAGACGCACCGTGGGATACCACCCCTTCTTGGTTGATATCCCACGTATCCGCACTAAGCGCCTTTCTGATTCTTTTATAATGCGCACAGCAAAGGAGTGGAATACCCTGCCATTACTTCAAAGTAAGAGTGAATAGGCTTCTTCTGGGTAAGCTCGCTACATCTTCGACCCCATCTTTGTCCTCAGGACAGGATTGAGGTCAAGAGCAAACCCATTTAAAAAAAAAAAAAAAAAAAAAAAAAAAAGTGAGTGTAGGTCCCTTGTAGTACAAACGAAAATGTAGGACCTTGCATGCTTCACATTTTTTTAGTGTCACATTACGTCTGTCTTTTTTTCAAGTCCGTGTTCAATACTAACACTCCCTAGGGTTTATTGTCCTCGCTTCCCTAAAGCGTCTAAATACGATTCCAGTAGGCCACACTTCGGGGAGCAGGAACGTCTTCAGGTGAGCGACGGGGACGCTACGGTTACGTCCCAAGATAGACGATGGTAACAGTTCAATGGAATACTTAAGGGGCTACCTGCCGGTTTTTGGTATGGTCAAATTTCTGATTTTTATACTACTTACTACTACTTGCCTTTTGGCAAAAATGGTTTAGTAGTTGGTTAGTTGTAATAAAGTTTCTGTCTACCTCGATATGAATTATGGTTGTGTATATTATTCGTACCTATATAATTTTATGTTCTAAAAGAGACCACACTGAAGTAGTCACCTTATACGATACTCTACTTTAATTAAAAAGAAAATATCTCTGGGAATGGTTGAAAAAATATTACTTTTTGCACATCTCTTAACGTTTTAATAAAGTTGTAAATTTTGTATTTTTTTATTTCTCTCTCTTTTTTATAGTGACGCCCGAGTCGGCGTAGGCAAAGGTTTAATTTTGCAGTTAAAATGTTTACTGTTATTAACTTTTCAAACATTAATGACAGTTAGAATCTTTTCAATCAAATTCCACATTGGGAAACATCAAATTATTACTATGCTATAGTTTCTGGCTGCATCTTCTCCTACGGATCACGTTCCGACGCGGTCGTAGAGTCAAAAATGACGTCAGAAAGCTATCCTTGTGGTATTATTTTGAATAAAACATTTTTAGTTTGATGCTAAATAAGAGAAATGCTTGCTAACTACAACTATTTTCAATCCAAGACATGAGAAACGCCTCGTAGATGGTAGGCTGTACCCAATAAACAAAGGTCTAGGCCCATAGACTTAAACTCTAGCGATAGACTTGCCCTTGCATAGAAGCAACATGTTCCACTTGAATGAGGTGTACGCACCTGATTGATGTTCCCGAGTTCACTTCGTCACTATGGCAATGACATACCGCAATGTGTAATTTTGTGTTGTTTTGTGTGACATGTTGTTTGTTTGAACGAGCTTGTCAATCGCTTGAGTAATATGTCTGTGTCTAGGCCCTAGATCTTTGTTAACATGGACTCTAGGATATCCAGAGTGTAAACTAAAATGCGTTACATACATGTTTTAGGGGCCGCTCTAAACCACAATCCTCTTCTATAGATCTCTTCTTCTTCTTATCGAGTGGGCTGCTCTGCAAGCCCTGGTGTCTTGTGAGTTTATTCAAACCGCCTTAGGCCTCTGACGTGGTCGATAGATCTCTTATAAACATCAGACGTTAAATATCAAATAAATAAACAAATATACGATCGAAATTTTTCGGACTTATAATTAGAAGTAAGTACTGCTATTTAGAAAGATAATTAAGTACTGTAGGTACTTACATAGGTCCCGAAAATACCTGGGAAGGGGATCTCTCCTGGACAATTACCTGAAGTTGACGAATTGTAGATGGTAGTAGTAAAAAGCTTCAAATCAATTAGATCGAGTATTCGATTCGATCCATTGATGTTTTCTATTGAACAACACAATTATTTATTTTCATAATTTCGATTTTGTTTGCACAGTACAAGGTCTAAATCACCTCCTGAAATATGTAAAGCATCCAAGTTTATACTCTGTATAATATATATCCAGGTCTCAGTTTTCAGTTTCAATAGGTACCTATGATCTACGGCGAGATATGAGCACAATAAATAAAGCGTGCTAGGGTACGTCCCAGGATGCCGGGTAACGACGAACAGTAGGTATATTCCCGTTTGTGCCTAAAACGGCCTGTTCAATGGAATACTAAGCAATATGTATGACAAGGACCTGAAAAAAAAGGACGTAATGTGACACTAAAAGGTAGCTGTCTCACTTGACATCTCGAAGGCCTTTGACAGGGTATGGCACGCTAGTTTGCTGAGCAAGCTTCCTGCTTATGGCATCCCCGCTGATCTCTGCAGCTGGATATCAGATTTCTTGAGTGAACGGTCGATTAAAGTTGTCATTGACAGCTGCTCTTCTGACCTCATGGCAATTGATGCTGGGGTTCCTCAGGGGTCTGTTCTCTCTGCGACACTTTTCCTGCTACACATCAATGACCTCCTTGTGTCAGGTATTGTTGGGTATGCAGATGACAGTACTGTCACAGAGAGATATCTGTCCGGTGTTGGGACCAGTGGGGATGAAATACGTTCACAGAGGGAGGCCATGGTCGAGCGGACAAACTTGACTTTAAGTCTTGTCTCCCAGTGGGGTGACAATAATCTAGTCAACTTCAACGCCACCAAAACACAGGCTTGTTTGTTCACCGCCAAAAGGAGTTCGTTTAATCTGACTCCTACTTTCCGGGGTACATCTGTCCCTGTTTCTGACAGTCTTGAGCTTCTGGGCATTCTTCTCTGCAGCTGGATATCAGATTTCTTGAGTGAACGGTCGATTAAAGTTGTCATTGACAGCTGCTCTTCTGACCTCATGGCAATTGATGCTGGGGTTCCTCAGGGATCTGTTCTCTCTGCGACACTTTTCCTGCTACACATCAATGACCTCCTTGTGTCAGGTATTGTTGGGTATGCAGATGACAGTACTGTCACAGAGAGATATCTGTCCGGTGTTGGGACCAGTGGGGATGAAATACGTTCACAGAGGGAGGCCATGGTCGAGCGGACAAACTTGACTTTAAGTCTTGTCTCCCAGTGGGGTGACAATAATCTAGTCAACTTCAACGCCACCAAAACACAGGCTTGTTTGTTCACCGCCAAAAGGAGTTCGTTTAATCTGACTCCTACTTTCCGGGGTACATCTGTCCCTGTTTCTGACAGTCTTGAGCTTCTGGGCATAGGTTGACTACGAAACTCAACTTCGGCGCTGACATCGAGTCTAAGGCTCAATCTGCAGCCAAAAAACTGGGCATCTTAAACAAGGTGAAGCGATACTTCACTCCTGAACAGCTCTTAATGTTGTATAAAGCTCAGGTCCGATCGTGTATGGAGTATTGCTGCCACATGTGGGATGGCTCAGCTAAGTATCAATTAGACGCTCTCGACTCGGTTGAACGTAGAGCCAGGAGGCTCATTGGTGACAGTAAGCTGGTAGAAACCAAGCTTCATAGCCTAGCCCACCGCCGCAGAGTAGCCTGCTTGTCGGTCTTCTACAGATTATACTTCGGTGAGTGTGCACAAGAGCTGCATGAGCTCATCCCACCTTCCCCTTTCTACTTTCGGACTTCCAGACGCACCGTGGGATACCACCCCTTCTTGGTTGATATCCCACGTATCCGCACTAAGCGCCTTTCTGATTCTTTTATAATGCGCACAGCAAAGGAGTGGAATACCCTGCCATTACTTCAAAGTAAGAGTGAATAGGCTTCTTCTGGGTAAGCTCGCTACATCTTCGACCCCATCTTTGTCCTCAGGACAGGATTGAGGTCAAGAGCAAACCCATTTAAAAAAAAAAAAAAAAAAAAAAAAAAAAAGTGAGTGTAGGTCCCTTGTAGTACAAACGAAAATGTAGGACCTTGCATGCTTCACATTTTTTTAGTGTCACATTACGTCTGTCTTTTTTTCAAGTCCGTGTTCAATACTAACACTCCCTAGGGTTTATTGTCCTCGCTTCCCTAAAGCGTCTAAATACGATTCCAGTAGGCCACACTTCGGGGAGCAGGAACGTCTTCAGGTGAGCGACGGGGACGCTACGGTTACGTCCCAAGATAGACGATGGTAACAGTTCAATGGAATACTTAAGGGGCTACCTGCCGGTTTTTGGTAATTTTGTAACCATTTTATTCATTAACTATGGCACTTTTTGAGCTGAAATTTAAACTGAACCATCTACAGGATATGAGAAGTGATGTGGTTTTTCTAGAAATCGATTTTAATGAATAAAACCGAAGAAAAGGGACTCTAAAGTCACCCCTTTTTTTCCAGTTGTAACCATTTTACTCTTACATTTTTAATCGGAAAAAAATTAAAATTTACTATATTGTTCACAATACCTACAATTTAGAATGATGTGGTTTTTTTTACTTTTTCGAAATTAATAAAAAATCATCGAATTTTGAGATGTTAATTTGTGAAGTGAGAGAGGAATGAAGGTCGAATGAGGTATTTAGTAAAACCACACAGAATAGGATAATATGTGTTGTATTGTCAACGATCCGTACTGGAGAGAGAATAACCGATTATAGCTTAGTCAGTTTGTCACAGTGTGGCAGCGCGTAACGTTAAATCGCGGGACGTGAATACAAACCAGCAACGTATTTACAAATATGGGCAAATATATTTGGCCGCCCCCATAACTGCAGTTTCACGGCGGCGGAGGGCCTGTAGCCAAGATTTGTGCCAGCAAAAGTTCTAAGGTTTTGAGATATTTAGGAATTAACCGACAAAAGCTGTCACAAGTTTCATCCAAATTGTATTTGGGTCCGTGACGGAAGTCCGAATTAGTAGTAGCAAGATAAGATTTAAAATAATTATGGAGCGAGCGAAGCGAGCTCGACTTTTTTCCGTTTTAAGACATGACTGTGCTAGAACTCGTATCAGTCTATGTATGCAGTTCAATAGCAAAAATAGAGACCAGAGAGAGCGAAGCGAGCTTTAAATTTTTTCAAAAAACAATTTGGCCATTGGCGTAGCTAGAGATTTTTCTTATGTAAGAATTCACCACTATCTTTTAACTTCTGTTACTTCTGAAGGTAACGTTCTCTGATCAGAAGTACTTATAGACATTTTCTGCGATCGCAAAAACGCAGTCGTATAAGCATCAGTTCAGGAATAGCGATCTTTTCTAACCCATTCTGTAGCGTCGCCTCACGCATGAATAAACTATATGGCGTGAAAGGGGATCATGTATGGCGGCCCGGAGGTGTTTGCTTGTGGCCTAAGTGTGGCGTCTTAGTACTATCTTGATGGTTTAGAGTTAATGGAAGGACAATTTTGGCATGCCAAGGCCTTTTTGAATAGACCAAACACTGATATTTTTCGGTACCTAGGATTTTTTTTTCTGCGTATAACAGGGTGAAATTGATATCATTAGCATCCACTAAGAGTCTACCAATCATATTGAACAACTTTTACTATGGGAGCAAACAGATCGGAACAAAAAATACTGCTTTTCCATACTATAGATATCAGTTTCAAACTATAATACAGGGTCCTTCTTAATACGCTGACAGTTTTTTAAGGGGATGATAAAGACCATCAAACTGAACAACTTTCTCTATGGGGGAGAAACATCGAAATCGTGAATAAAAATGCATCTGTCCCATACATTTGGGTCGAGTACGTTTGCAGTTTTACATGGAACAGCTGATAATTTTTTTGCGAATTCGATGTTAGTCCCGATGTTACGAGGTGTAACAAAATACCCTAGTAATACTTAAAACTGCTTCAGACCATCAAACTGAACAACTTTTACTATGGAGCCAACATTAAAATCGCGAAAAAAAAGTTGTTCCATACATTTGAGTCGATTTTTTTCGCGTTGGTTCCATTGAGAAAGTTTTTCAGTTTCATGGTCTCAAAACTTGACAGTTAAAATATGCTAGGTTTTATTTGACAGTTCATAAAGTTGGAATCCTGAGAAAGTTGTACTCATGCGAACAAACGGAAGCGCCGTCTAAAATATACCCAACATATCTCCGACTGCCTCTGGTAATATTGAGAGAAAGGAATTTATTAAAAGCACATTGCAGCGATATTATCGACAGCGATATCGCGACACCTTAGACACTGCAGCGATTCCGCGATTCGCGTCACGATTGCGCCCTTCACTGAATGTTGCAGAAAGATTTGCGATAATATCGCGGCAGTGTGTGGGATCGAGCGCGTCCCCATACAAAATGTACTGAGAACAATTATCGCAAAATCGCAGCGATTTTATTGCTCGATAATATCGCGGCAGTGTGTAGGATCGCGCGCGTCCCTATACAAAATGTACTGAGAACAATTATCGCAAAATCGCAGCGATAATATCGCTGCAATGAGCGGAGGCCTTTAAACTCAGATGACTTCAAGTGACTCATTCTTTAAAATCTTACAGCATTTAAATTTAAAACCATAATTAATCTCGAAAGTCTTTATAACTCATTCAAAAGACTTTAATTATTAAGTAGGTAGGTATTTCGAAAACGTGTAATTTGAAATTTTCAAATACTAATTTAAATTCGTCAAAAGCATATTACATTCATCAATCACTCTTTCATAATACAAAGTAAAGCGCTGCCTGCGCTTTTTACCCGATCACGGTAGAGCCTAAAAAGAAGGGTTATGTCTTTAACCTAAAATGAATGTGTTCTTGGTTTTTAACAATTTTTTGTAAGGTTTTTAACAAAATAAAGACTATGTGGAACGCAGCGTGGGTAGGCCCCCAAACAAGGTGGACCGACGACCTGGTGAAGGCGGCGGGAACACGTTGGATGAGGGCAGCTCAGGACCGGTCATTGTGGCGATCCTTAGGGGAGGCCTATGTCCAGCAGTGGACGTCCATCGGCTGAGATGATGATGATGAGGTGTCATTGACACACACACACACGACATTCATTGACAATTTCTATGAAAAAACTAAAATTCTTTTTGCGATTTCGATGTTGGCTCTATTAGTGAAAGTTGTTCAGTTTGATGGTCCGAAGCGCCCCATTTAATATGTAACGCTTTTAAATTTATACCCTGTACGTATACATTACCTACATACTTAGTGCGTTCAAACACGATGACGCACTGACGCAGCGGCAGACGTCAGTCCGTCATTTGTGAAGCAAGGAGTTGTATGAAACCGCACATAAAAGCACAAAGCCACCATTGAAAACGCGGAAAAAATCTGTTGTTCCATAGAATACGCCAATCAGTGGCTACCTACTGGACCCAAATATTGTATGGAACACCTGTTTTTTTTGCGTTTTCATTATGTTCAGTTTGATAGACTGAAGAACTTTAACATGTTGTAGGTAACGCATAAAAATGTACACCCTGTATATTAAAAAAGTGCTGCACCAAAAAGCTAACCATTTGTTAATGTTCAATATAAAATATGTGTTATTATATTATAGAAATGTTCAAAGCTTAATTACAAGTAACTCAATTATAATTTATAACGGGCCCTTAATTTGTTCAGGGGTTGTGAACCTAATGGTTTATAAATTTGTTTAATTAGAAAAATAATTTGGCTTCAAAAGTTACGGTGAAGAATCTTGTCTTTATTAACATAATTACTACGAAACGAGTGTAAAGAATATCGAAGAAAAGGACGGATTGTGTGAAATAATATGAAAAAAAAACATTGTAATTTTATATGGGACAAAACCATTTTTTTTGCTAGTTCAATGTTGGTCCCATGGTAAAAATTGTTTAGTTTGGTGGTCGGAACAACCTACTAAAGTAAGTATGTAATTAATTTCATTCAATCCAGTATACCTTACCTACTGATGTTTCAACTCCAACCCAAAATCTAAAGGTTTGTGATCTCTGATGGAGGTTTTTAAGTGCAGTGTTTAGAAGTTACGACTTTTTTTCTCTAATTCGAATGTTCCGCTTCTGTATCAATTTGTTTCCGTTTAAAGGCGTACCTACGTTGGACGCACTCAAATTTTCTAGAATTTATATTTATACATGAGCAGGTATACTCACATTTTAAATTTATCTACCTCACTGGCCTCACCGGAACGTCAGCTTACCAGTATAACCATGGATCCAAATCATAAAGGATAACACTCCTCCTTACAAACAGCGAAACAAGAAAATTGGCCATGGCGGTAGGTAATATCCGACCTTCTTTCATACGACTCCGTCGTCGATATTTCCAATTTTAGGTGTCCCTTTCTAACAAAACAAAAATTTAATAAAAACTCTTTTCTTTATTTTTGACGTTGGATTAGAAAAGGACAAAGCTGGGACAAAGTTAACGTCACTAAAAACAACTTCGGAGTAGAACGATCATTATACCGACCACCAAGGTGTATTATCATGTTTCACGTCTTGTTAGGCAGTCTGCACTCCACTACAGAGCATTCGAATCTTCTCGAGTATAACATAGTTACGTTGCCGTGCCAGTGAGGCTAGTCAAGTTAAGACCAAAAATCTAAATCCCTTCGAGATAACAGAAATAATTGGTACAAGTATCAGGTTCTCTTTTGGCATAGGTACACTAATGAAGAATTCAACACTCCTTAGGAATAACATTGTTACTCACTTTTTGCTATTTTCAGAAATTAAATTGTAGTTATGAGATTTTAATGATAATAAAAGATAATGACTGATTGACTAAATATAAATTTTTAATTTATTCTGGTTGTGGGTCTATTTACTTTGAAATACGTTCATTTGACACACCAAGAAACTGTGTTGTTTTAATGAGGAGTTTTCTGACAGCTAGTAAAACGAAGTTCAACCCTGCCGGCGATAGAATGGCATTGACCAGAGAGGGGTCCGAATACGAAAATTATAGGCTAAAAAGTAAACAAAAATGCATGTTCTTGAGTCAGACTCATACGATGTTCGGCATCTATTATGTTCATAATATTTTACCGCTTACTTATAAACACAAATTCTTATTATTTTATTTGTATTTTATTATCTGCAAGGTCGCTCACCCCTGTCTCGTCAACGCCATCTATCGAGCCATTAGGAACTACTTTTTCTTTTTTAATGGCTTTCGGAAAATCCCTCATTCTAAAAACAGTAAAGAAAATTATCACATAATTTTAGTAACTTATAGACTTAGACTTATAGGTACAGGGTGTTTCATAAGTAAATATAAATGTTTAAAACTCTTAAGGGGGTTGTTTAGACCGTCAAACTGAACAACTTTCTCTATGGGACCAACATCGAAATCGCAAAAAAAAAAATTTTATATCCCATACATATTTTAGCTCTAGTCGATTTGTAGAGTAGGTATAGAACATAATTTTTTTTTTATTTCGATATTGGTCCCATAGTGACAATTCTTCAGTTTGATGGTCTACACCACCCCCTTCAAGGTTTATTTGTATTTTTGTAACATCTTGTATAGACTATGGTAATTGTTCTCGCATGACTACATTGCCCAAAGGGGTAGTCAGATTAAGTCAGATAGTTCTGATAAATCTGAACATTCACTTTACTTTTTATCCTAAGGCAAAAGGCATCGATTCATACAACCTCAAAAAAATATCTCACCATCATTCGAACATGCAGAATATTGGCACACCATAAAATAAAAACTTCACTTTTTATACCGTGAAAGCACATATTCACAATTTGTTCAAAGGTCCGTATAAAAAATCTGGCATCTTTAACTGTGCCACGCCCCTGCGTAAAATTATCTGACAGTTGGACCATAAAAGACCTTTCCAGCTTTTTTTTAATTTTGCAACGTATGCAAGTTCGGTATCCATTGCTGTCCATGTAGAATTTTAAAGACTCCAAACGAAACTAAGTCGTAAAATCTCTCGTTTGGTCTACTTCACCTCGAACGCAAAAGATTAGGTCTCAAAAAAATGCAATATTTAAAAAATTGCGCCTATAGTACCTGGGTATACCTGGAGATTCTATATTTTTTTACGAATTTAGATTTTTATAAGACCGCCTTATTTCGTGCCTCTTAAATTTTTGTATTTAGGTGTTAATTAAATCACTAGCTATAATTTGATAGATTCTCGTACCTAGATTTGAATTTTATTCATAAGTAAGCCTGAACGATCTGGAAAATTATACCGACCTCATTTCAATTACAACTTAAAAATGTTGTAGATTGTAATCAATTTTCTGTCAAGCAATCGATTTATAGGTACTATGTCATTGTAATGTACTTAACTATTTCACAGCAACCGTATAATATCCTATTCTATTCTTTACTGTATTATTGGCATGCCAGTTAGTTTATGTAAGTACCTTAGTCATTATACGTTGGTTTAATCCAAGAGTCCTATTATCAAAACGCGCAATGTATACGAAAGAGAGTAAAAACTCTCGTCTGATATCCAAAAACACGTTCTGTGCCCCTTTTATTCTTTTTAGTGTTCGTTTCAAATCGTATTAGGGTTGCTAGATGTTTAAAATCATATTTATTGGCTTTTGTTTGGTAAATTGTAAACTGCACTAAAATATTTCAACTGAAAAGTATATGATTCACGTTGCAAAAGGTAAATACTGCAGCCAGTTCAAAGACTTCACTCTAGATCTCTCCCAACTCCCAATCAGTTGTCAGTTCTTCGGTACATTATGACCAGCCAATTTCCACTTCATCTTGTAAATTTTCTGAGCTATGTCGGCTGTTGGCGTGTTGGCTGAGCGGTGGGACTCGCCTATGGTGCAGAGGTGGATGCTACTGCATGCCAGCTCATCACCTTTTGTACAATAATGTAATTGAATGTAATATTGTTTTCATTCCATCTATTCAAAAAGTGTCACTTTAGTCCGCTTTAAGTGCGCCTAAAGTTGTTTCACAGCGGGCAATAATGAGTATAGAATTTGGAACATGTATTTTTGCTACATAGGTCCGCGACCAAAGAGATCGAACGCAAATATTAACATAGAAGCGCCTTTTATTTATTTTCCTCATAACATGAAAAGTAGAGTGTATCACTCGGCCGCAAAATTATCTTTTCCTCGGGCGGCAAACTTTGAATCCCTCGCTGCGCTCGGGATTCTACTCAAGAATCCTTCGCTATGCTCTGGATTCAAAATAGCGCCCTAGCCTTAAAAATAATATTTTACGCCCTTGTGATACAATCTACTATTTTGTAATTTATTTAATTTAATTTATTAATGAATGCATTTTATTTGTGAACTAACATAGTTGTAAGACAATTGTTACTAACACAATATGGATGAATAATCTGAAATAAATAATTTTTAATTTAATTTAAATTAAATTAAATTAATTTTTTAATTTAATTTAATTTATGTCAACCACTTCAATTCTCTGACGTATAACCCCATTCCTGATGGGATCTCTCAGAGAAACACCGAGATTATCATGCCATTTTATCAAGTCAATGAAACGGTTAAACCATGGTTGAATAATCAGCGAAAGGGTTATAAAAACAACTGTCATAGCAAAGTGATCGAATCGTTAGCTTTTATATTTAGAGCGTGACTTCTGAACAGTGCCAATGGTGTCAATCTACTTCCACAATAACTAGAAGTAGTCTTAATAAACCCGTTTGAAATGAACCAAAAGGTAGCCTATTGTCTTATGGGTGTCCCATAAGGTGGGTTTATACAACCGAGGAAAATGAGAGGACCCGAAAATGGATGTAGCTCGATCAAAGTATTAAGTACCTGTCCTTAATTCCAAATAAGGACGAAAAGATTTTCAGATTCCTATTTGGCGTTCTGGCCAATTCTGATTAGCAACCATAATTTATTAGAAACAAGGATTGCAAAAGGAATGTTGAGGTGGTTTGGCCATGTGGAAAGAATGAGCCAAAGTAGGTTGACGTATGAAATTTACAAGGCAAGTGTGAATGGAATGGTTGAAAGGGGTCGCCCTAGGCGCACGTACGCTGACCAAATCGGATGCGTACTGAAGAAGGGCCAAATACCCGGAACCGACGAGCTTGTATGAAGAGACTTATGAATGTTGAGGAGGCGAAAGATGTGTGTCAGAATCGTAGCATGTGGCGATCTATTGTCTCTGCCTACCCCAGTAGTGGGACATAGGCGCGAGCATATGTATGTATGTATTTATATAGGTACCTACTATCTGATATATCTTGGGCGCAGCCTAAAGCTTTTCTAAGAATAATAATATTGGTATAAAAGGGCATTTTCTGTAATTGTTTCGTTGGAGTAGGTACAATAAACCAATAAAAGAAAAACCGTAATTGTCTGTCTGTCGGTACGGTCAGTAAATTTACTGTTTGCCGTTACCGTTTCCGCACCAAGCATTGTAATCATTTGGGACATTGATTCTTATTTGTGGACTTCCCTTAGTTTTAGATTGAGAAAGACATTGTCGAACAACAAAATAAACCAACTACCTTTTTTTCTTCTTTTTTTTAACCTGTTTTGTCCCACTGCTGGGCAAAGGTCTCCTCTAAACTCTTCCACTAAACCTATAAAAATAAAAGTCAAATCTAAATGTTAGTGACATTTTACCCCTTACAAAAGGCGACCTGATCACTTTCCTTATCGATAAATCGTCATCGTCACTGCTGGACATAGGCCTCCCCCACAGACAGTGGTCTGTAGCCTCCCCTCCCCCAAGCCATAGGACCGTTGGATAAATAAGCTGAAATTAATAGTTAAATTGACAACCATTGGATGGAAGAAATCTGTCGTATCGTATAATGACATTGAAAGCAAAATATCCTACATAATTTAACTATCATCAAAATGACACAATGTCAAATTGGTCTAATAGCGAAACGCCCTATTTATCAAAATGACCTTTTAGGAAATGGTCCCAAAAGCAAAACGACCTCTAATAGAAATGATCTTGAGTAAAATGCTATGGCAGTTTTTGTTTCTCTGTAAGTTGTCATTCAGTTAAACCCATCGAAACTCCGTCCACACTAACCGTTATACGCTACTAACACTATACAATGTAATTACCAGCAACTAATTAACCCATGACCCAAGAGTTAAAGGTTACGAAACTCGACAAATATCAAAATTAATCATTTAGCACAATAACTTGAGACTTAATAAGTTTTTAACTTTTTTAGGGTTACTTAGTTTAAATGTTATAATAAAACCTTACTGCGTTGACGACTAGTAAGTACCTATCAGAAATATAACCATCACACTCGATATTTTTGGAATTAATAATAATAATCTGTAACTTAACCTAACCTAACCTTACTGGTAACCTATCTTACTTTCGAAATTTCACTGACCGAATTTCAGTTGTTCGAAAACGGTTTATAGAATTTTCTAGTGACAGATATTTTGTTACACATACATTTGTTACTCCTTATAAAGACTTGACAGAAGTATCATTTTCCAGAAAATTTAAAATCAGAATTTCATAATCATTTTTTTTCTTTTGACAACGGTCTTCTGGGTTCGAAGTTTTAAAATGTAGAAGCAACTTCTTCCAAAGTATGACTAGGACACTGACACAACACAGTAAAGTTTTCTGTAATAATTACCTAGTAGATAGATGATACCAGGATTATAGCACCAACATGCTTGCTAGCATGCTGCTTGCTTGCTTGCTTGCTTGCTGCATGCTTGCTTGCTAGTTGCTTGCTTGTATGCATATTAGGGGGGCCAGTGCGGGGGGAAGCCCCCTGCCTGAGAAAAACAAACCGGTGGTTTTAAAATTGTAGGTTAGGTTAGGTTAGAACATGTAAAACACTTAGCGGAGCGAGCGAAGCGAGCGGAGCATCAAAATGCTAGCTGCATGCTTGCTTGCTTGCTTGCTGCATGTTTTCTTGCTTGCTGCATGCTTGCTTGCTTGCTGAATGCTAGCTTGCTTGCTTGTTTGCTTATATGTATGTTGAAAGTGCGGGAGGTGGACGCCCCCTGCCTGAAAAAAACCATCTGGTGTTTTTAAAATTCTAGGATAGGTTAGGTTAAATATTTCTGCGGAAATGTGACTGTACGGAAAAACAAATATATTCGAAATAGTAAATTATCTGACTTACATTACTTCGGAAAACTGTGTTACAGAATTTTGATCCATTGGTTAAAAGAAAAAAAGGACAATAAAAAATCTGGCTTTTTAAAATATGGCGAATAATATTTCGGGGAAACAAAAAAAAAAGGGTAACAATAAAAAGTATAACGATTTCGGAGAAATAAAATTCGGAAAACTATTTTTCGAAAGTACGATAGGTAACCAACTTTACTATGTATAATATGTAAGGTAAGGAAAGATATGTATGTATGTATGTATATCAGACCACACCTACAGACCAAACTGAATAACATTCTCTATGGGACCAACTTAGAAAAAGTATATGTTGTCTAGAATGAGCCTCACTTGTTTTACCATATAAAACAAAAGGGGCCAAGTTTCATAGGTTGGTGTGCGTGAGGTGCCATACAAATTATGTATGTGTGGGTGTATATGTATAGGGTTTAGGAACCAGTACTAGTTCCAATTTTTTTCGACGCTTTCGTATCTTCGACTGTCAATCTTGATAATGCAGATTTCGCGATTTCGATGTTGGAAACCATACGTGATACGTCCCACTGCACGGCACAGTCCTACCCTCAGGGAGGGTATTTGGTCGTTAGTCCACCACTTGCCCAATCCAGATTGGTGGAATACAAAATACGCATCAGAATTTCTGCAGGTTGAGAGCAGTCGGCATTAGGGTACGTACATAAGTTAGAAAAACTTATAGGTGCGTAGCATGTCGTCCGTGTGGATTCGAACCCCGATCCTCATGATTATGTGCCCATAGCTCTTCGCAACGCGCGATACCAACTAAGTATAAATGGAAGATCCGGATACCTACAGTTTTCTACATAGTTTCTTTATGTATTTTACCTACCATTGCTAAGCCAAACAAACCTACGGAACCCGTTAACGCACGAGACCGAAACGCACTTTATTTTTGTTTCTTCTCCCGCCATTATCCGCCATTTTAAATATCTCGAAATGTCATTAGCATAATAAATGGATTTCGCGCCATAACGAACGCAAGTGCTGCCCACAAAGGTGGACCATAAATCAAACGTCATTTTGACAGTTGGTGAAAGAAGCCAACGTCAATGCATCGATGCAAACTTTTTTTTTGACTAAGATTTTTTTTGGTCACTTGATTAATTGTAAAAAAGGCGTTGTATTTCATTTTGCAATGAATAGAGATCTTGTGAACTTATTATGAGGTTTTTTTTAAACGTGAGATGGAGGTGAGGTGACGCCTGTCTCACTACCTGACGAACTAGAGATCTATAGTTTGGATCACATGAGTAAATGACGCGAAAAAAACTGCTGTTCCAATGTTGGCTGAGTGTCACTAACTTATAGTTTACTGTATAGTATCAAATATTTAATTAAATAGACTATGTATTACTGTATACATAACCTTAGCTTAAGAATTTATATTGTAATAGTCATTGAGTCGTGTTATGTTATAGAGTTTCTGGCCGCATCTTCTCTACAGCGACAACACGTTCATTTTGATTTGATTTGCTCCGTAGTGAAAGTTGTTCAGTTTGATGGTCTGCAGCACCCCTTTAGAATGTAATACGTCTTTTACACCCTGTATTATACTATAATACTTAGGATTTTCTTGGCGAATAAGTACCTATAATTTAAGGCACAATGATTCATCACCAACAAAAGACGAGCCAGACTTAAGGTCATTTCAGAGTCATTCCGCTAATGTGCCCATGTATCATTTGCAACCATTTTAAGACCATATTGTTTGGCATAACCTGCTTTTTTATCAAAACCAATATGTTTTACGTCAACATTTGAGATAAAGAGATATTGGTTCTTAAATTACTTTAGAGGAATATTATGAGAATTATAATGTTTGGACAAAAAACATACATACATATGCTCACGCCTATGTCCCACTACTGGGGTAGGCAGAGACAATAGATCGCAACATGCTACGATTCTGACACACATCTTTCGCCTCCTCAACATTCATAATTCTCTGTTTAAAAGTTTAACTTTTCTTATAAAATGGACACCTTAAGGTAGTATATTATTACCGTTGGCGCGCTCCATACAAACGTAGTAACAATCTAGAAACTAATCTCTATGCTTGTATGAAATCAGATTTTCGTTAAAATGTATAGTTTTAAAGTTACAGCGCTTCAAAGATTTCCATACAAATCTTAAATTAATCCTAGCATTAAAACTGTATATTTTAACGAAAATCTGACTTCATACTTCTAGCTTCATACGAACATAGAGATTAGTTTCTAGATTGTTTCTGAAAAATTTCATTGACTTTTATTAGATAGAATTTAAAATATCACCAGACTAGGTACGTTTGTATGCAGCGCGCATTTACGCTCTCGGAATAAACATCTCTTAAATTCTATTAATTTAATTGCTGTTTTAAAAACTCGTTTAGCGCAGCGGGACGAGAATTGACGCTTTCCGTCCGGAGGGAAGAAATATTATTTGTCTCCTTGACGGAGGTAGAGCGGCAACTTCGTTTAGCATCGGGACGACAATTGACGCTTTCTGTCCGGAGGGGAGAAAAAGCAATTTTCCCCTCATCATCATCATCATATCAGCCGATAAACGTCCACTGCTGGACATAGGCCTCCCCAAAAATGGGGGGATTTGCCATAATCGCCACGCTTGGCAGGCGGGTTGGCGATCGCAGTTAGATTAAATGTGTGTACTCAGAGGATGCTGCTGCCCATCCTCCGGTAGATCCCTTAGTCGCCTTTTACGACACCTACGGGAGGAAATGGGATGGTGCTACCCATAGCCGACACCACACGGAAAAAGAATTTTCCCCTAAAATTTGGAAATAAGTTAACAAGAAGTAGGTATTCTACCCTCGGCCCATCACCAACAAAAATAACCAGGATATGAATCACGTCAATCTTGACTAGTCCACTTTACCCACGACCTTTGGCGTTTTCTCAAAACTAAAGTAAAAATTCTTTATTTTATGTTACAAGTAAAGTAATAAACTAAAATATGTATCATGTGTGAAATAAAACAATGCCAATGTATTTACGTTTCTATGTTTATGGAGTTAAGGTTAATTTTAAGTATGAGATATAATTTGGTCAACGGTAAAGTTCATGGTTCAACAATGTAAGAAATAGTGAAGTAGGAGTCGAATTTGTATTTAAAAGGTTCTGTAGCGAGCGAAGCCTTGGTGGTCCAGTGGCGAGTAACCTTGCATGCCGTGCAGGAGGCGATGGTTTGATCCCCGTCCAGGCCGACTCGTACCAATGAGTTTTTATGATTTTATGTAATTTGTGACACCACTGGCTTTTCGGTGAAAACATCGTGAGGAAACCTGCATGCTTCAATTTTGAGTGTATTGTACCCACTGTCCATTTTAAGTGGCGACGGGCTCACCCCCCGTCACACTGGACTGGACAGAGTTTCGGTACTACTGGTGAAACTTGGATGTTCTGAGTTTTGAGAATATCTCTGACTACCCCTCGGGGAATATAGTCGTGAGCATATGTTATGTTATGTTAGGTTCTGTAGCGTAGTGAAATAAATGATATTGCATAAGTGAAATTAAACATTATTTTCATAAAATTATGTTGGTGTTAAAATTGTTAGTAATAAAATAAGTAAATATTCGAAGAATATTATTAGAAGTTAGCATTTAACAATGAAATCCATCCTTGTTAGGTAAATCCCAGAACAGGGATGACAGGGAAGGCCTTTGCCCAGGATTGGGATGAGGTAGACAAAAAAAAATAGCCCTTTATATAATCGAACTTCATACAAACATAAATATTAGTTACTATACCTACTCTGAAATCGAATCCGAGATCAAAAATTTCAAACAAAAGAGGCTCTTTTGTATAGATTGTTTCTGAAAAATTTCATTGACTTTAATTGGATAGTATTGAAAATATCACTAGACTTCGTTTGTATGCAGCGCGCATTTGCGCTCTCGGAATAAACTTCTCTACGTATTTCTATAGAAAGGAACGTTTTAAACAAATAACACATCGAACCCCAAAAACTAGCAACAAAACTACAAAACAAAACTGGTCAAATAAAAGCATGTTCTGTAGGTACTCAAACTAAACCAATTAACCCTTACCACTTAAACAATAAAGCTCATTTTCCTTTAATCAACGAAAAAAGGAATAAAATGACGTCACACCGTATCATACATCTTAATCTATCGTTAATACTGTTTTAAAAGACACATTAAATAGCTCCTATGTTTTTTCAGTAAGGTTGGGAATCGTTTGTTTATGAGACTTGGTGAGAAGAATGATAATGTAGTGATAATACAGTTTTTTTTATTATTCTCGTAGAAAATGGACGTTAAGTTTATCTGTAAGAGTTTTCGGCATGTTTTTATAGGCCGCTGATGCCTGCGTAGAGTTAGGAATTTAGAAAGTTTTAGAATTGTTCTTTTTTTAAATCTAGGGTTTCAATATAGCGTGTTAAATGCCTTATATTTCACTATCGCCGGAACAATATGTTCCATAGAAAACTTATCAGTCTATTTTAGGCCCATAATATAGGCACCCAGGGAATGTTTGGTCTGAAGGACCCCTTAAAATATGCGACGCATTTAAGTTTAGAACCTGTATACTACAGTGTGTTAAGGATCATCATATCAGCCGATAAACGTCCACTGCTGGACATAGGCCTCTCCAAAAATGGGGGAATTTGCCATAATCGCCACGCTTGGCAGGCGGGTTGGCGATCGCAGTTGGATTGAATGTGTGTACTCAGAGGATGCTGCTGCCCATCCTCCGGTAGATCCCTTAGTCGCCTTTTACGACACCCACGGGAGGAAATGGGATGGTGCTATAGCCGACACCACACGGACAGTGTTAAGGATACATTAATTTAATGGGTGATTTTACTCATGATAAAGAACAACTTTTCCAACGAAAATACAGGTTGTAACTTGTAGTGTAACAAAACAAAGGGGTAATGGTAATGCTTCAGATCATCAACCTGAATAATTTTTACAAGTTAGTTATTTGCCAGCAAAATTGCCTTGAAGTACCTAGTCCTGTCTATAAAATAACAAAGTCTATGTCCACTACAAGGCTTTACGAGCCATGCCCACTGTGTCCACAAATTTAAACTGCAGTTCTCGATGGGAGGCGTTTCCTGCCACAAGCTATAAGCGATAGCGGTTTATGTGAGTCTAAGAAGCGTGGTTGTCAGGACAGGTCTGCCTGCCTGCCTC
The DNA here is from genome assembly GCA_963693445.1 of Agonopterix heracliana. Lineage (NCBI taxonomy): Eukaryota > Metazoa > Arthropoda > Insecta > Lepidoptera > Depressariidae > Agonopterix > Agonopterix heracliana. The sequence continues at coordinate 5,607,260 of OY856334.1, forward strand.
CGTGGTCTAATGGTTAAGAGCATTGGGCTCTTGACACGGAGGTCGTGGGTTCGATTCCCAAGGGGGACACCTCGTGATAAATTATGTCACTTTGTGCGTTTCTCCCCAGTTGGTTAGGACATTGCAGGCTAAATCACCTGATTGTCTACAAAAAAAGATGATTCCGTGCTTCGGATGGCACGTTAAGCTGTTAGTCCCGACCACTATCTCTGGTAGTAGAAGTCGTTACATAAAAACCACGTCAGAGGCCGTAAAGCGGTATGAATAAACTCTGACACTAGGGCTTGCCCACACGATAAGAAGAAGAAGTACAGCTCGGTTAACTAAAACTGGCGCGTGCCACACATTCACGCAATGCTTTTGTTTCACGGCACGCATACCGAAAAGTTTCTCTATCTCTATCAAGCACGGATAAGTTACAGGAAAAACGCATTTGTGTGTGTCTGTGAACGCGCCAGCTTTAGTTAACCAACCTGTAGTACGTTATAGGACAACCAACTAAGCCTTTTTTGTGTAAAATCGGCTAGAAATATAAACAAAAAACCACGATTTCACAATCATCACTGGCAACACACACTGATCAAAGACTTTCGTTTTAAGACATTGCGGTATTTGGGACGTGAAGATATTGCGTACGTAGCTTCCCAAATGCTGCTCAGCCAAGTTGGATTAATGGATTTATGTGTCACATTAAAGGTAATAGTGAAAAGTTTCTGAAGTGGCCTACATTTCAAACAAGTACTTAAGTAATTCACATCAGAATCATTTACTGCCATAAACCATGGGTATAAATGGCGATGAGCGATGATAGCCCACGGAAGAGAGCCTCAATCATGAGTCCGCGGTTCGATTCCTGGCCTGTACAAGTTCTTTGGAATTTATGTACGGTTGTATTTATCATTTACTAGCTCGGCGGTAAAGGAAAACATCGTTAGGAAGCCTGCATTCCCGAGAATGAAAAGAAAATACCATAAGTTCGGAGGTATGCGTAAATATGGGTGAGCTTGGGGCGAACACAATAGACCAGTGATGGTCGCAGTGTTACATAACGACCATTGCTTTACAATAGCTTAACCACAAATTAATCAATGGGTATAAAGTATAGACGGTGGGGTGGAGTCGTGGTTAAACCATCAATACAGATTACCTTTTTACGGCGTGCATCATCCCTTTCCGCTTTCGCTTACGTTTTGAAGCAAACACAGACTTTCCTAATGCAACCTTGTACTGATAACAATAAATGAATTGTTCTACCCTTTATCTCGGTTGGAACCGATTTTCTAGTTTCTAAAGTAATTAATTAAACATTTTGGTACTTTTCGAATGAACTCGTATAAATCGGATAATTTAGAGAGGGCTTTATCGCATCGTTGGACTTGTAACGACGAAAAAGGTTTCCATACAACAGCAGGCCGTGGGTACTGAGATAAGCAGCTACACTTTGGCGCATTGTAAGCAATGCTCTTGCTTGATTTCTGCCACTCGCAGCATGCGATAACGTCGCATACGTCGCGCGCTGTACGAAGTTATAATAACGCCGAGTCAAGTATCATTACCTAGATACATATTAGCCTCAGATAAATTAACAGGAATGGATTGGAAATGATCTCTCATTTCTACGCAAAAAAGTCTGTCAATTTTGCGGGGGTGAGGGGGGAGTTTTATATACTGGCGCGGGACGCGCGTCAACTATTTTTATATGACGGGTATGCTCACTGAGCATGCGTCTTTGGCAGAGGGGTACGCGCGTAATATCGCATCCATTCCTGTTAATTTATCTGAGATATTAGCGTGTAATGTCTGGCAGTAGGTAATTAAAGCGTGGAAATTTATCATTTTCTAAAGAAGTGCCATACTTCTTCTTATCGTGTCGACTTCAAACTTTGAACAAAGTCCCTAAATAGTACCTTGCCAGAAGTGGGCAACCGATACATACAGTGACATACTTTATGGAGTACCTACTTCAGACCATCAAACTGATCAACTTTTAATATCGCACCAACTTTGAAATTGCAAAAAAAATTCTGCTGTTTCATGTATTTTGGTAGAGTTCTCTCTATTGCCATTTTCCTCAAAACGTATCAAAAATGTCAAAACGTATCATCATCATCATCATCATCAGCCTATATACGTCCCACTGCAGGGCACTGGTCTACCCTCTAGAAGGGTGTTTGGACGTTAGTCCACCACACGTGCCCAATGAGGATTGGTAGACTTCACATACGCATCAGAATGTCTTCTTCTGCATATTATGCAGGTTTCCTCACGACTTCTCTCAAACGGTGAAGGAAAACATTGTGAGGAAACCTGCTCATTTAAACTGAAGAAAATAATCTGATGCGCAAACTTAGGTGCAAAATCGGTGCTCAAGTTGACAATAAAAAGTGCTAGGGCAAAAAACTACATCGTAGCAACAAATTTTTATAGTCACTAAAATTATTAAAAAATAAAAAATTACCAAAATTATTTCCTCATTTCATCAATTACACAGCCCCATTAATTTCAACCAAACGGCTTCGGGATCATCTCTTCTCTCCCTTCTACTTCTTATTTTCATGACACTGTTCTTTCTCCTTCCTCTTCTGAAATTACCAAAACTATTTCGTCATTTCATCAATTACAAAGCCCCATAAATTTTAACCAAACTGCTACGGGATTATCTTTTCTCTACCTTCTACTGCTTCTTTTCAGGACACTGTTCTTCCTCCTTCGTCTTCTGCGGAGGAGGAGGCGGAGGAATTTCACTTTCGCAAGGAACCCTTTGGCTCACTGAGACGTTTTTCTTGCAATACAGACTGTAAAGAGTTACGCCCAATTGCCTAATCTGCCAGCAAAAGCTCCTGAAAGTCTCATCGGTTTCTTTAGGAAAGCATACTGCCCCCGTAGCTAAAGCCCCAATTCCAGAATATAACAAAGGCTTAGACACCCCTTTACCAGTTTTATAACCAATCAGGAACCCAACAGTAGTACCAAGAGCAACTGCTATCTTTCTCTCGTTAAGCCGACTACCACACCTTGCGTAACCTAGAATCTCCATCTGTTTCTCGCTTATAAAACAGCAGATATATTTGTAATTATCGTGTATACTTTTATTGGCCTCTCTGCATTTTAATTGGACTTCATGCCTGTATTTCGTGACGTGAGGTAAAAGAGCGGAATGTATAATTTTTTTGTTATAATCAACACATTTTGCTTTATCTTCTTCGTGTTCGTAATAATCTGTGTAGGGGCTCTGGTATAGGGGCAGGTCTTTGTATTTCATTGGCGGTGGTTTCTGGGGCGGTGGTGGTGGATCCTTTGCTTCGACAACTGGGATCAAACATAGCTTAGAACCAACTAGTACTGATTTCATACTTTCTATCCACAGTCTTCCTATCACGTATAGATCACCATAGCATAGTCTTTTTAGCGATCTTCTCATTTCAGCTTTGGAGTTGAATATTTGACAATCACATTCTGTATAATGTTTTGTTTTGATTTCGTCACACGGTTCGATTTTGAGAGACATTTTGTTTGGGATTTGTTTTTGGGTTATTTACTTACAAATTGGTTCGAGCATTTTTTAATGACTGTCCGTCCTGACATTTTGCGTGTGACGGTTGTTTGATATTAACTGTCTTTTACTTTTTCATGTAAAGGTTTTAATTTTGATGAATGAGATTGTATTTTCGATTTTTAAAAGAAGTTTGTACTTATTTCAATTTGAAAAAAAAAAACTCAACTTTTCCCAGCTTCACTTTGTTGGAAAATAAATTGATTTTAAATAAATATTTTAAAACAAAATACTTACTACATATCTATTAGGAAAAAAAACAGCTAAGTGCGATTCGAGACTCGGGCAATTAGTGTTCTGTACTACCAGTTGTTTAACATGGGTTGTTGATAACAGCCACTTACTAAGTATGTGGTCACATAGTAGTTAACTGAAGATAATTTATACAGGTGGTAGTTTTTTGGGGATAAAACTGTCCAAGTTAGTAGGTACCTAAACTACCTACCAGCCTGAAAATTCTCCTGCCATCTGCAGGTTATGTCTAATTTTCATGATTTTTTCGGAATTCATATGGCTATAATTTTGTAATAGAGGTCGGGGCAGCAGTTTTTCTGAGTTATTTAAAAATAAATGTTTTTTTTTTAAATATTAAATCTCAAATTATATTTTCAATTTATACTACAATGAAAAAGAAAGAAAGAAGAAGAAAGAAAGAAAGAAAGAAGAAGAAAGAAGAAAATATTTAAAAATAAATATAAATTTAAATATTGAAAATTGATATTTTTTTTTCTAAATATGCTTTTAACTCACATTTTTATAAGCTTTCTATTGATACACGATACAGTATTTTAATAATATTTTTTCTGGTTTACACTTTCTAATTCCCAAAAATGACCCCCCCAATATAAAAAATTAAGCTTTTTTGACTTCATTTATGATATGGACCATTAATTACATATTTGTGCCAAATTTCAGCTTCAAATGCCTGTGACAGACGGACGGACAAGCACCGAACTGATTCCACGAGTGTTCCGTTTCGCCAATTTTGGTACGGAACACTAAAAAGACAGAAGTTCCAAACATTTTCTTTCCAAGTTCAGCAAAAAATCTAGCCAAGAACATTTTAGAGGATTTTTGGCACTAAAACTGAATTTTACCTTTGTCTTTTCTACACCGCAATTTTATTATAATTTTAATGCCGAGCGTAAAATAATAAAAACAAAACTAAAACATGTAACAATAGCCTAGCTCCTGGCTAAAGTACGAAAGATAATATTGTATTGTCCAACAAAGGGTTATTCTTAACCCTTATCACAATCATAAACACCAAGTTAAACCACTGAAAAGAGAATTTAGTTTTGAAGAGCTGACATTTTTTTTCGCCTATCGAGGGTTTTAGTCATTGATTTTATCCTACATATTATTTTACACCCTGTAGAAAGGATAAAACTATTGTGGGGACTTGCCATAGATGTCAACACCCACAAGTTATAGCAAAGAAGCTATCAGTAGTGGCGATACCGTCGCTCTCAGAAATATGCTCCATACAAAGACAGCGTTCATCGTAAATACGTAACTCGTAACCTACTACAAATAAGGTTCAAAATAGAATGCGAGACATGAATCGCGCAAGAGAAATAATCACAGAGATTCGATAGGTCCAACTAAGAACTGTTGGAGCACGGCCGGTCCCCAGGCTTCACACTAAGCCTGGTGGAAGATCTTCCCTTTTCAATGGAGGATCATTCCCAAGTACCACTTCCATACTATAAACTTTTTAAATTAAGACTTGGCCCAAAAGTCATGGTAACCAGGCCATAAATTATTAAAAAAAAAAAACTGCAAATGTTTATCGGACTTTCCCTTTTCCTCCAATCACAAATGAAGAAATCCGCAGAAGCACCAGAGTACCTGACATAGCCCAAAGAATTGCTAGACTAAAGTGGCAGTGGGCGGAGCACATTGCTCGCAGAACCGATGGCCGATGGGGCCGAAAAGTTCTCGAGTGGAGTCCGCGTACCGGAAAGCGCAGCGTGGGTAGACCCCCCTCCACAAGGTTGACCCACGACCTGGTGAGGGCGGAGGGAACCCGTTGGATGAGGGCAGCGCAGGACTGGTCGTTGTGGCGATCCTTGGGGGAGGCCTATCTCCAGCAGTGGACGTCCATCGGCTGAGATGATGATGATTATGATGAAATGTTTGTTTGTAACAGCATTACGCAAAAACTGCTGAACTGATTTTGATCAACCTTTTTTTGTTTGATAACTTTATGATTTGACTTAAAATCTGGTACATATACAGGGTGAAATTGATATCATTAGCATCCTTTTAAACTAAAGAGTCTACCCATCAAACTGAACAACTTTTACTATTGGAGCAAACCAATCGGAACAAACAAAATTCTGCCGTCCCATACTAAACTGCACCCGCCGCCGCTGCCTACAAGACTCAAATGTGTGGGACAGCCGATTTCTTTTTTGCTCCGATTGGTTTGCTCCCATGGTAAAAATTGTACAGTTTGATGGAGAAACTCTTAGTTTATATATCAATTTAACCTTGTATAGATTGTGGGGGTAAACTAGTTAATTATAATGGCCTGCACCACTGAAGGCACAAAAGAAACACTTAATTCCATTTAATCAACAGACGGTATGATGATGATTGACAGAATGCCTAACCTTTGGCATCATTATAAAAATAATAAGATACATTTTTTACCGAATCATAACATCAGTGAAAGTTTTGTAGGCGCTTTAAATATGAACCTATTGTTTTTGAGAACACATACTTCGTTAGGTTTTTTTTAGACGGAGTTAGAGTTACTGGATGTGGCTACGCGTAGTCTACGGCCCGTCACAGACATGCGCTATAATATGTTGCTGTACTCTTCAGACGCACGCAAAATTACATAAGCACGTCTCTTTTGTTGCGTGCGAGTGAGAGGAAGCGATTAGCAAATTGCGTGCGTTAGCAGAGTACAGCAAGATATTATAGCGGCTGTGTGTTGTGCGCTTAAGCTCACGAAGCGTTTTCAAAAAGGAAAATCCATTTGTATACTTCTGTGGGTCCGGTGAATAACGGTCTAACTCAACTTAGATCCAAAATGAGTTTTTAAGGCCATAATACTCAATTTTTTTTTCTCTACAAAATGGTGTTACTGAAATATTCATACCTTTAATAATTCCAGAGATAGACTTATTACAAAACGATTTAAGTCCATTTTTTTATCGTGCACAATGGTTGAAATACAGTTAGATCATAAAACCAATATAAAATTAGGTGAACATGGATTTATTTCGACTTAAATCCTTCGTCACAATTTATTTTGTTTTGTGAAATATGATTTATCTGAGTTAAATCAAATTTCAAAAACCTTAATAGTTAATACCTACATAAAAAATCAAGTTTAGCTCATGAATATGATGCGCGTTTGATAGCGGGCTAAGTACGGAAACTGACATCATCTGGGACTGGGGAGAACGCTATACATCTCACTAAAAATGTATGTCGAAAAAGTGAGTTAAACCGTCTATCACCAAATATTTTCTTTTATGTAGTGAGAATAAGAATCACTTAGTATGAATACAATCTGGCGATTAAAGGATGGTACTGTTAGATTGAACTAAGTGATAATGTCAGGTCTTGTTTTAGCTAGGGATTGCCGAACCGCACTTCAAGCATAGGCTTGTACATAGAGTGGTAAAGAAAGAACCTGTTGTTTATTCTTTAAAATTAAATTATTTTTTTCCTAAAATATCGTATATTTTGTATAATAACAACACTGCAAAGCGAACCGGATATCAAACGTGTATTAATATGACAATACACCAGACTGGTCACAAAATTTTGAGGCACAGAATCGTGAGTTCTAACTTGATAAGTTTTTAAGCATGCGTCGCTTTAGAATTGGTTATTGTATTGTTTTTAGAATGGTTTTTTGTTTAATATTTCACTTTCCAGCATTACTGATACCACGCGGCGTTACCCACGTCGCAAAATTTGCATCTAAGCTAGTGTTACCCATAAAAAAATATACATATATAAGGTCTAACAAAATAAGGTGAAACTATTTTAAGGGGATGATCAGACCATCAAACTGAACAACTTTCTCTATGGGACCAATATCGAAATCAACAGAAAAAAACATCTGCTGTTTAAAAATAAAAAATAATAATATCTACCACTGGATTTGGCCCTGTTCTGCTGTGAACGAGTGTGGCGAAGCGGGCGTGCGAGGCGAGGTCACTGAACCTACGCGCCGGGGCCCCGCGAGCTGGGTTGACTATGCAGTTGGGGACGTGAGACGTCTAAGTTCAGATGTTTAGGTAGATAATGAACGTAGCATTTTGCTTAAAAAATGTAATCCAAATGGTATGGTAAGTAGGTACTTTTACTTACATTCCATTTTGTACATATCCCACACCTTTCTCAATGAACTTTATTGCACGTCTTTGGATGTGTCTTTGCACTTATTGATTAAAACGTCTCAATCGTATTAATAACATCACGTGTGCGGTCACTATCCGTTGTCGGAGCTCACTGGTGGTTCTGTTTTGGCATACATGGAAAGGTCAGGTCTGGAGAGCGATTTTTGAATCTCATTCGGTGAGCTCAGCAGTTGAAAATGTCAAAATAACTATGGAGATACGCATCTTTCTACTGCTGATTTGACTTTCAAAAATCATACTTCAGGAGTGAGATTTTTTAAAATCAAATCAGCAGCAGAAAGATGCGTATCTCCATAGTTAGGTATTTTGATATTTTCAACTGCTGAGCTCGCCGAATGAGATTCAAAAATCGCTCTCCAGGTCACTCAATACCTCTGCCTATTCACCGAAATCCGTATGTATCGTCCAAGTAGCTAGGTCCGTACACTTGTCACTAGTTGTCACGTTCATGATGGTAAAGCATATCACGTAATGACGTAACCTTGCAAGAGGTTGAGTGAGGCGCGCGCAAAACGTATCGACCGGTCGGCGTGCGCGAGCGCTCGCTCGCTACTGAACCGTCAAAGCAAGGTGAAAGGTCGCAACGCAACGCAAGCAAGGGCGGGAGTGGGGGCCGGGCGCGTTGAGTTCAAAGGAAGCCGCCGCGTGCGTGCGGCGTGCAAAGTAAACAAAACACAGGTCCCTATTCAGGGATGATAGCAAAATATTTAGTAGATCAGTTTTTATAAATATTATTTATAAAAAATTTGATTTCGACATTGGTCCCATAGAGAAAGTTGTTCAGTTTGATGGTCTGATCATCCCCTTAAAATAGTTTCACCTTATTTTGTTAGACCTTATATATGATAAAATTACTTATAACGAAATGAATATTTTTTCTAGAAAATGTCTAATTTTTGTGTCATTTAAGTATAATGCTGAATATGGTGGATATTAAAAGCTTAAACAGTGAGCGTATATTTTTTATATTTTGTTATATTTTTCCACAAAAATAATATTAAATATTCGATTTAAATCTATACGCACAAAATATTACCTTTGTAAAAAAGAATTTAACTCAAAAAACACTTTGTAATTTTGTGATGAGCTTGTTTTACCTAAATAAAACTACGTTTATCAATTCGTTTTGATTCAGTTTACAAAGTTAGTTTTAAAGTGGTGTGTATTAAAGAAAGGGATGGAATTAAAATGAAATTAAAAAATAACATAAACCATTTCACACCAAGGTTATTGTGAAGTGTAAAAGGCCCTAACTCAATTTAAATCATAATGTAACGTATTTTTATTAGTGTCAAAAGGTTTAATTCAACTTCTGAACGAAATATCTCCAGCACGGTAAGTATTTCATAGACTAAACCATATACTAATAAAAGAACATAAAAATATCTAGAAGACACAGTGATTAGCTTGCAAAAATATGAAATGGTTTTCGAGAAAATAATTATATATACCAAAAAATTATGTTTTTAGGCTCTCCTGTAAAGTTGCATTTTTTGAGTTGGACCGTTATTCACCGGACACACAGACTTACATGAATATAGATAGACAATTAAAATGTGATGGAGGCACAATGGCGAATTACACGCATAATGCCATAAAGTACGCAAAATTACACATACGCATATTGACACAAACGCATAATGACATACCAAGACATTCCCGCATTTACAGCATGATTTTTCCAAATCTGACCTGAAAGGTTACAAAACTTAACATGGGTAAATATTGGATGGATGGATGAATGTGAATGAGTTGAAAGATTATATTAAGTAGGTAAGTAACTTAGTAGGTAGCGAAGTGAGAGTGACGGTGATGAAAACACGTGTTCTCGGAAGGGCCCACTGTTCACAACTGCATTTCCGTACAAACAAAGCATGGTGTAAAACATGGAATTTGATGCCCTGTCAAAAAACCAACAACTACATATGCTCACGACTATATTCCCCGAGGGGGTAGACCAGAGATAATATTCTGAAACTCCAGAACATCCATGTTTCACTAGTAGTACCGAAACTCTGTCCAGTGTGACGGAGAGCGAGCTCGTCGCCGCTTGTAATGGACAGCGGGTAGAAAAATTGAAGCACGCAGGTTTCCTCACGATGTGTTTCTTCACCGAAAAACCAGTGGTGTTACAAATCGTACATAAATTCCGAAAAACTCATTGGTACTAGGTAGTACAAGTCTATTTTATTGAATATCGCAGTCGTATCCAGTCTACTAATTCTCGGTGCATTCAAACAATATGTCGGATATGCCTCAAGCACTCGCCGAACAATAGGCGATTACGTTTAGTAGTTATTGTGTATAAAAGTATCGATACATTCTGTTACTCTCGTTAACTTTACTCTAGCTTGTTTTGTTTGGGCTGTGCTCGAAAAATGTTATAGTGATCGTGTTCCTAATGTTAAGGGTATTTTATTCGGAGCGCGCTCCATACAAACGTACTATGGTGATATTTTCAATACTAACCAATTAAAGTCAATGAAATGCAGAAACAATCTAGAAACAAATTTCTATCCTTGTATGGAGTCAGATTTTCGTTAAAATTTATAGTTTTCAAGTAACAGTGCCTCAAAGATTTCCATACAAATCTTAAATTAATCCTAGCATTGAAACTGTATATTTTAACGAAAATCTGACTCTGTAGAAGCATAGATATTTGTTTCTAGATTGTTTCTGCAAAATTTCATTGACTTTAATTGGTTAGTATTGAAAATATCACCATAGTACGTTTGTATGCAGCGCGCATTTTCGCTTTCGGAATAATATTCTCTTAAGGCCCAATGGTAGAACGAAATACCTCGGAGGCGTCTTTTATTTTTCATTTCACGACTAGATTTATACCATTTACCGAAACTAAAGTCATACCTCAGTATTTTTGGATAGTTTATCTAGTGAAATCATAAACTGAATACATGATTGGAATTACTTCACTCGATAGAAAATCGTCACAAAGATGACGTGTTTTCATGCATTTTTAAACATTTTTCTCGTTTTAGAAGAACTTAAAATAGTTTCCGATTGTTGGTGTTTATACTCACATATTCACCATTAGTTTATCTAGTGAAATCATAAAAAAAAAACGTTAAAAGTGCTTTTGTGCACGCACTTTTCGGAGGGCCGGGCAATCGCGTTTCTCATAGAAAATCTTCGTCGGACGGAACCCATGGCCCCTTAAGCTTAAGATATTGATAAGTTACTGGATTTTGCGACTTCGTTTGAGTCTATATAAAGACCATTGGTAGAACGTCGTTTATGACATCTACCGAACATAGAATCAAAATTAATACAATGTATTCAAAATCGATGGTGGAAAAATCCGTGGTGGTCCAGTGGCGAGTAACCTTGCCTGCCGTGCAGGTAGCAGGCCGACTCGTACCAATGAGTTTTTCGGAAGTGTACGATTTGTAATTTGTAAAACCACTGGCTTTTCGGTGAAGGAAAACATCGCAAGGAAACCTGCATGCTTCAATTTCGAGGCATGTATTGTACCCACTGTCCATTATAAGTGGCGACGGGCTCACCCCCCCATCTCTGACTACCCCCTCGGAGAATATAGTCGTGAGCATATGCTTATGCTTCAAAATCTATGCTTATAATGGAACAGAAAATTCACAATTCCAAGAAGAGCATAGTTTGTGAAGTAGCTTTATATTATGTTCAAATTGGGATACTATAATAAGAATAAATTAATGAAGAATAAGAATAATGAATTACTATTTCAAAATCGATACTCAAGATGGAACAGAAAAATTCAAAATTCCACGAAGACCTCCAGGTGTTCTTCATGGAATAGCTTAGTTGCTCCAATTTGGGTGCTATCATAAGAAATAATTTAAGACGCTGTTATACCGTCGAGGCCGTTTTTTGAACAAGAACGAAAGTGTTTTAAACTGTGTTTTAAAGTCTGAAATTAAATTATGTCTTATTTAAGGATCGGGCGGATGGGCGACTGTTCTCAATTACACGATTAGATTAAGTTTACTAGATAGAAAAAAATCCCAAAGTTACCCCTTTTTGTTATGTTTTTTCAATACTATGATTAAACTGCTGATATTTAACTTTTTATTCTTGTACTTAACTAAATACATTAAATATTTCTGGTGAACTCAGGAGAAGTTTTAGCTTAGAAACTCCCATGAGCAAAGATATTGACGAAAAACACGTTTTTTTGCGATCCTGCTTTCAATTGGAGCGGGATGGCTAATTGTAAACTTATGCTTGCAAGAAAGAGACGCTTGCACTGGGATAACCTGGCCTTAAGTACTTACTTCCTAGGTACTAGGTACTATTCAAAATTGATGCTCAAGTTGGAACAGAAAAAATAATTTCACATAGCGCACCACTACAAGGCTTTTCGTGAAATTGCTAAGGTGCTCAAATATGCCATCATAAGCATAATTAAGTACTGTTCAAAAGATTTTTGGCTGTATCTTCTCTGAAACGGAATACCTTCCAACGCAGTGTTTAGAGTCAATCAGTCAATCAAATTGGTCAAAAAAAATTAATTATAAGGGTATCTAAGTACCTATAAGTATATGAAATAATTTTCCACCCCTCCGGACTACGGACGGAAAGCGTCAACTTTTGTCCCACTGCAGTAAACGAAGTTGCCCCTTTCCGCCTCCGTCGAGGAGAAAAATAGTATAGTAACTAACCTCGGGCAGTAAATAAAGAAAGCCTCAGATCAAATTACATGAGATCTGAGACCTTTCTTACTTTCCTGCCCTTGGTTCTTCTTCGAGTGGGCTGCAAGCCCTGGTGTCAGAGTTTATTCAAACCACCTTACGGCCTCTGACGTGGTTTTTATGTAACGACTACTACCATCAGTGATAGTAGCCGGGACCAACAGCTTAACGTGTCATCCGAAGCACAGAATCATCTTTCTTTTCAGACAATCAGGTGACTCAGCCTGCAATGTCCTAACCAACTGGGGAAAAACGCACAAAGTGACATTTCACTAGGTGCCCCCCGTGGGAATTGAACCCACGACCTCCGTGTCAAGAGCCCAATGCTCTTAACCATTAGACCACGGAAGCAGTTTGCCCTTGGTGCGTAATCTACTATTGAATCGGTGCTCAAGTTGGATCAAAAAAAATTTAAATATCCACGAAGCTTACCAATCCAGATGCTCTCCGTCAAAAAGGTGTTCAAAGCCCTGTGCAAAACATGCTGAAGTTGGAACAGACAAATTCTAAATATCAAGTTCCATGTAGAGCACTTCTAGGTGCCCTTTGTGGTTCCCTTCATAGAATAGCTTGTACTCAAATTCAGATGCTATATAAATACCTCGTGAATACAGTGATACTCTAAACAAAAGAACCACTGGTAATTTCTACAACCAAACAAACCAATCGACAAAATTGCACGATAAACAAATTGCATATACAATGTTTTTATCGTAATAAATTCAGCAATTGAACAATTTAATTCAGAATCGTAAGTACGGGAACCAGCGGCGTGTGACCGTCTGGGGTAGGCAGAAGTTACAAGTTAAGGAGAAGGCAATGTGAAAAGAAATGGTGAAATTGTTTAGTTCTGTGCTGTGAAGGACTTTGGCCACACGCACCTGGAATTTTGTAATGAAATTGTGATTTTGTATTAGTTTGATACCTCAGTAATTCTGAACCAAATTTTGTAGGGGCCCAATTCATACGAAATCCTAATTCCGTCCGGAATAATTGCCGAGCCTTAGTAGTATCTTTCGACACCCATCTCAGTTGGTCATTTCAAGCTCGACAATTAAAAATAAATAACATTTTCACCTCACAATCTCGGAAAGATTCTGTTTATCATTCGAAATCTGAGTGCAAAAGTGCAACTGATTAACTTTAATGAGAGCTTCTGTAACTAAGTGAAAGTGACTAAGTACTTCGTATAAATTGACCTATTACTCATTTTGACTAGGTAGTCATACTGACTACTGCAACCAATGACATTGTGTGTATTGTAACACAGAAATTATGATATAATTTATTTGATTAGGATATAAAATAGGTAACAATAAGATAATAAATGACTAACTAAAATAATACTAACTTAATAAAATATAAGTACAATAAATAATTAAAATATAATTTACTAAATACTAATTAAACAAACCGCCCCGCATCATGTCTCGCCCAAAGATGCCCATAATGCTGGCTGCGTTGCCTCGCTGGATAGCCAGCGACATCTTTTGGACGAGATATGACTCAGACCGACGGTATTGAATGTCATTGACTGCAACTGATTGATCTCTGAATTGAAACTCATTTCAACAATTCACATACCTACAATTAGATACATTTTTCCACAATTCGGTATGTCAAGTTTTTTTTTGGAGGGCTGAATTGAAAACCATTTCAAGATAATTGTCTCAATAATCATATTTTCTATGTCAGAGATTTTAAAATGAAAGGATTACAGATATTTTTAATAAAATAACGTCGTTTTTCGGTCCGTGCAGTGACGTCACTGGCATACCTCTGAACTCCTTGGTAAACATAAAATCAACTTAAAATAACCGGCCATTAAGAAAAAAAAAATACTTTCACAATGTCAGAATTTGACATTTGATGTTGTCGTATCTTTTTCCAGCATAGAGTTAGAAAGAGAGGCAGGTTTTAATTTTTTTAAATACAGCTGTATGTAGTTTTTCTCCATGGAGTTCGAATTATTTTCTCTCCACCATTTTTGCACTTAGAGACTACAGATCAAAATAATTTAAAAATTTAATTTATATTGATAAACTCGATGAATCGCAATAAGAATGAAATAGGTATCTTAAAATTATGTCTTCTGTCCGTAAAAAATATAAAAATGAAGACAAAAAATAGGTAACCTATCTTACTTTCGAAATTTCACTGACCGAATTTCAGTTGTTCGAAAACGGTTTATAGAATTTTCTAGTGACAGATATTTTGTTACACATACATTTGTTACTCCTTATAAAGACTTGACAGAAATATCATTTTCCAGAAAATTTAAAATCAGAATTTCATAATCATTTTTTTTCTTTTGACAACGGTCTTCTGGGTTCGAAGTTTTAAAATGTAGAAGCAACTTCTTCCAAAGTATGACTAGGACACTGACACAACACAGTAAAGTTTTCTGTAATAATTACCTAGTAGATACATGATACCAGGATTATAGCACCAACCAACATGCTTGCTAGCATGCTGCTTGCTTGCTTGCTGCATGCTTGCTTGCTTGTTGCTTGCTTGTATGCATGTTAGGGGGGCCGGTGCGGGGGGAAGCCCCCTGCCTGAGAAAAACAAACCGGTGGTTTTAAAAATGTAGGTTAGGTTAGGTTAGATTAGAACATGTAAAACACTTAGCGGAGCGAGCGAAGCGAGCAGAGCATCAAAATGCTTGCTGCATGCTTGCTTGCTTGCTGCATGCATGCTTGCTGCATGCATGCTTGCTGCATGTTTGCTTGCATGTTGCTTGCTTGCTTGTATGCATGTTGGGGGGTGCAGGGGGGCTGCGCCCCCCGCTAGGGGGGTGCGGGGGGCGTAAGCCCCCTGCCTGAGAAAAACAACCTGGTGGTTTTAAAATTGTAGGTTAGGTTAGGTTAGAACATGTAAAACACTTAGCGGAGCGAGCGAAGCGAGCGGAGCATCAAAATGCTTGCTGCATGCTTGCTTGCTTGCTGCATGTTTGCTTGCTTGCTGCATGCTTGCTTGCTTGCTGCATGCTAGCTTGCTTGCTGCATGCTAGCTTGCTTGCTGCATGCTTGCTTGTTTGCTTATATGTATGTTGAAGGTGCGCGGTGGACGCCCCCTGCCTGAAAAAACCATCTGGTGTTTTTAAAATTCTAGGATAGGTTAGGTTAAATATATTTCTGCGGAAATGTGACTGTACGGAAAAACAAATATTCGAAAAAGTAAATTATCTGACTTACATTACTTCGGAAAACTGTGTTACAGAATTTTGATCCATTGGTTAAAAGAAAAAAAGGACAAAAAAAAATCTGGCTTTTTAAAATACGGCGAATAATATTTCGGGGAAACAAAAAAAAAGGGAAACAATAAAAAGTATAACGATTTCGGAGAACTAAAATTCGGAAAACTATTTTTCGAAAGTACGATAGGTAACCCAAAAAATAACTTGACATACCGAATTTGGCCAAATGAACAGCCTTCTCCTTAAAACCGATGCGTTTATGTCACTTACTGTCACCGTGCCCTCTCGGTCACGCTATTTAAGTACTTACTGAAGTAAAAACTAAAAAATAATAAAAAACAAAAACTTGGGTCACGATCATAAACTATTTGGGAATTGGGTAACTAATGGTTCTGTGAACTTCGGAAATATTTTGTCGTTTATATCAAAGTTATGTCATAGATGATTGGTCATTGCTCATTGATATGAAGTAAGTAAGTTATAAGATCCCAATGCAGCGCAGCGTAGGTCTACCTACGCTGGTCGCGGGTGGTCTACCACCCACACGGTGGACCGACGACCTGGTGAAAGCGGCGGGAAACCGTTGGATGAGGGCAGCGCAGGACCGGTCGTTGTGGCGATCCTTGGGGGAGGCCTATGTCCAGCAGTGGACGTCCATCGGCTGAGATGATGATGATGATGATAAATGCAGGGCAAAGGCCTCCTTCCATGAATAAGGGTGAGAGTGAGTCGTCATATTTCACGGAGGAGTACCTAACAATTAGCACTGAGCTGGCATGGTGGAGACTTCACCACCACCAGTGCAAATTGGAGGCAAGTGGTTGACTTGCTGTTAGAGAATTTGCTCATTGTTATTACAGATGGTGAAGGCAAGGCAAGTTAGTGGCCAACTTATTGTCAGAGTATAATATGCTCAAACATATTACAGGTGGTGTAGGCAAATTATTGGCCCACATACTGTCAGAGAATTTGCTCATCGATATTACAGGTTG
This sequence comes from Agonopterix heracliana, assembly GCA_963693445.1. Lineage (NCBI taxonomy): Eukaryota > Metazoa > Arthropoda > Insecta > Lepidoptera > Depressariidae > Agonopterix > Agonopterix heracliana. The sequence goes on from OY856334.1 coordinate 5,624,080, forward strand.
TGGAGGCAAGTTAGTGGTCAATTTGTTGTCACATAATTTGTTCATTGACATAACAGATGGTGAAGGCGAGGCAAGTTAGTGGCTAACTTATTGTCAAAGAATTTGCTCATTGATAATACACAAATAGTTGAGACAAATTATTGGCCCACTTACTGTCAGAGAATTTGCTCATTAATATTACAGGTGGTGAAGGCAAGGCAAATTAATGGCCAACTTATTGTCAGAGAATTTTGCTCATTGGTATACAGGATGTAAACTTCAAAGGGTTACAAAAGTACTTTATGGGGTGCTCTATAAAGACTATTAAACTGAACTATATTTATAATTATGGGAGCAAAATAAAAATATTCCGCACATTTGCCCGGTTACCACGCAATATTGTTTTCATAATAATAAAACAGCAGATACCCGTATGAAATAATAAATCCAATATTACTTCCTAATGTAATGGGATCATTTAATATGCAAGGGAAAGAATTAATCCCATATAACAATAGGGGTGGAACAAATATTAGGGTGGGAAATGGATTTGTAAATCGAAGCCGATAGATGGGTTTAGTATTGGATTAAATACGACTATATTCGTACAAAGAGTAGCCATAGACATTCTAAATAAAGGTAGCATATTCGGATCACAAATAAGTACTTACCGAAATATTTTTAAACATAGCGGCGTCCGCGACTTTGTACGCGCAGAACACTGAAGAGAAGATTATTCCGAGACTGCAAATGCGCGCTAAATACAAACGTAGTCTGGTGATATTTCCACACCACAATGAAAGTCAATGAAATTTTTCAGAAACAATCTCTAAACTAATCTCTATATTATTTGTATGAAGTCCGATTTTTGTTGAAATACAAGGTGTTTCATAAGTAAAAATAAATATTTAAAACCCTTAATGGGGTTGTTCAGACCGTCAAACTGAACAACTTTCTCTAGGGGACCAACATCGAAATCGCGAAAAAAAAAATCTGATATCCCATACATATTTTAGCTCTAGTCGATTTGTAAAGTATGGGACATCTTTTTTTTTTCGCGATTTCGATATTGGTCCCATAGTGAAAGTTGTTCAGTTTGATGGTCTAAACCACCAGTTTATTTGTATTTTTGTAACACCTTGTATACACGGGGGACCACGACTCTCCATACTAATCGATGTGAACGAGCGCGTTGAACCGGTCAGAATTTAGCCGTTTTATTTGAAAAATGAGATGATTTTTTATGAATTTTGAAAAAATAAGAAAACCACATCATTCTATGTAGTAGGTACTGTGAAGTATAGTGTAAATTTTAATTTTCTTCCGATCAACAATGTAAGAGAAAAATGGGAAAAACTGGAACAACTGGAGTGCGATTTTTTGAATCTCATTCGCTGAATTCAGCAGTTGAAAATTTCAAAATTACCATGAAGATACGCATCTTTTTACTGCTGATTTGACTTTCAAAAATCGCTCTCCTGTAGTATGATTTTTGAAAGTCAACTCAGCAGTAGAAAGATGCATATCTCCATAGTTATTTTGACATTTTTAACTGCTGAGCTCACTGAATGAGATTCAAAAATCGCCCCCCGTGGATACAACTGAAAAAAGGGGTGACTTTAGAGTCCTTTTTCTTCAGTTTTATTAATTCTTAATAGAATTTAGAAAATCCAAATCACTTTTCATGACCTTTAGATTGTTCAGTTTGTTTTCTGTTTAAAAAGTGCCATAGTCTAATCTAAACTATTATAAAACTGTAACTGAAGTGTGTCTGTACATTGAAGATATTTAAAAAAAAAAGATTATGATATGGTTTTTAGGTATCCCTGACTCGAAATCAACCTTTTTTAGAAATTTTGTCTGTCTGTTTGTCTGTTTGTTTGTGTGTTTGTTTGTTTGTTTATTTGTTTGTTTGTTTGTTCGCGCATCACGCAAAAACTGAACCGATTTTGATGAAACTTTTTTGTTTGATAGCTTATGATCTGACTTAAAATCTGGTGTATAATTTGTGCGGACGAAGTCGCGGGAAAACACTAGTTAATGTATAAAATGGTTACAAAGTTACCCAATGCTTAAAATACTCATCAGCGAAACTCCTTCGGACGCGGTGGTAGAGTCACTAACGCTCAGTTGCAGTAACGCTCATTAGAGTTAATCCTCCATTAAATTTCTTACTAGCTTTTACGATGTCAACAAGACAAAAAGTGACAGCAAGAGATTTAATGGAGGATTAACATTAATGAGCGTTACTGCAACTGAGTGTAAAACAACATGTCTTGCAACTTATCGTTCATGTATTCTATTATTCTATGTTTACCCAACTGTGGAAGAGATCAAGCTCAATAAGAGTGTAATGTTTTTGGTGTTTACTGGCATCCGTACAAACAACATAAATAAGAAATAAAAGAGTAGGTACAAGGAATCAATACAACTCTAAATTATAATACAATGTGTTCTAATACTACAGTCGTAAGATGTAAACAAAGAACTAACTCCGCATATAGGTTCGTTCTTAATATTCTAACGGGTTTGGGGATGACCAGACCATCAAACTGAACAACTTTCACTACGAGACCACCGGGACGGAATCTCTTTTAAAAACCGTCAACATATTAAGTTGGAACCTACGAATAAAGAAATAAATATGGAAATATAATTCACGTCAAAAAATGACCCCACGAACTTTGGTGTACACCACGCAAGCGCGCAAGACTCAATCATTATGGCGACTCCAATTACGGCGTTTGCCGCCAAAACTCATGGTGCCAAAAATTAAGGAGATTTTGTTCGGAGTTATCGTTCCATATTTATTTCTTTATTCGTAGGTTGGAACCGGTGTAAATGTCTAAGTACCTCTCTCAAATGTCCTAATTAGACAGGCCATATAGACTCATCCACCCACCCACCCAAATCTGGATGTCGCAAGACGCAACTTATCTCTTCATTTCGTCGTCAATACCTCATGAGTAACGAAAATCTGACACATCATAAGCATAGATAGAGATTAGTTTCTAGATTGTTTCTGCAAGATTTCATTGACTTGAATTGGTTAGTATTGAAAATATATCTAGACTTTGATTATATATGGAGTGCGCCAACGGTGGTAATATCCCCTTAAGATTGTTGGTAGTTATAGCAATGTATCTGACTACTCTAAAAGGGATTATGGTCATAGACACCCTACCTATAAGTGCATTATAGGTACTTAAATGACTTTAACTAGGTACCTATCTGCTTAGATCAAAATAAAATGAATGGATAGGCCTTACGCGAACATTTCAAACCAGAAAAATGAAGCAAAACAAATGAAAGGTTTACTTCGAATTCGTATGCAAGTGCCCTAGATTTGACAGATAATGGCGCTAGTTTGTATGGACCAAGTGCACCAGTAGTGTGCTTCAACTTACCGCACTTTAGGCCTATCCATTAATTTTATTTTGATCGAAGCCTATCTGTTTGTAATTAATTGTATCAGGCGTTAATTTGTGAAAATCCACGACAGAGGAGATCTCGATACGATCGTTTTATCTAACTTTTACCTATTTGTTGTTATGAGTTTAGTTCAGAGGTATTGAAATACAATATGAAGTCTACATACGATGACTAAACAACCCTACTTTGTACCCAAAGTATCAACTCAATAATACCTAAACTGGGAATCGAATCCAATACTGTACTACAGTAGGTACATTGCCAAATATCCGACTAGATCTGGGTCAACGTTCATCCATTATTCATTCATTCGTTCACTCATTCACTCATTATTGACCGATCATTGAGACCGTACGGGAGTGTACGTTTTGGAAAAGTGACGAGCATTTTCGTATATCTTTGACATATTAACTCTAGCGATAGACAAGCCCGTTCAAACAAACAACATGTCACACAAAACAACACAAAATGACACATTGCGGTCTGTCATTGCCGTAGTGACGAAGTGAACTCGGGAACATCAATGCGGTGCGCTAGCCGCATTTAAGTGGAACATGTTGCTTCTATGAAAGGGCCTGTCTATCGCTAGAGTGTAAGTCAATGTCGTATATTATGAATGATGCAAAAACACAATCGTTATTTTGACAGTTCCGTATACGAATTAGATTGTGTTAGATTTAAAAAAAAAATAGAACTTGTGGGTTACCTATGTAAAGCCTGACCAGAAAAATAAAAAACCTCGCCATGTTGCGGAAAATCATTAGAACTAATTTTTGTACTTGGAACACTGACATTAAAGGTTATAGTCGATTGCAGCGCCCCCAAATCAGGTTTTTTTATATTTCTGGTCAGGCTTTAGGTAAATGTTATGCCACAGAGTAGCTAGATACTATAATTACGTGATGTTTTTACGATTTGGGGTAGTGATGAGGCACGGGCGCGCGCCTTTACTACCTTGCCATACGGTTGGTAATTGTATGTATATCATACCAAACCGAGCTGAATCCTTACTGCGATTGTCGCTTTGTTGCTATACCTATATTTTTATCTCTGTGCTTATACATAGGTATTTAATAATATTATTATAGGGGAAACATTATAAACTGGCTTCAAAAGTAACAAAATACTTACGTATTTTTCACTAAAGTCCTAAACAAATTAAATGAAACTAAAACAAGATGAAGGGCGATTTATTCCTACATTGATAGAGCAGATTCATCGCCATCATCAAAATCATTTATAGTTAAGAGCTAAAAATTATGTTATAAGTGATGTCTTTTACATAGCATCATTAAGAACATACAGCATAGCATAGCATATGCTCACGACTATATTCCCCGAGGGGGTAGTCAGAGATATTCTGAAGCCTCAGAACATCCACGAACAACATACACCGACTACAATACCTATAAATAATCTGTTTTTCGGAATCGCTGTCAAGCCATCACAATTTGCGACTGGGCTTGGCTTGGGTATAATTTTATTATACCCAAATAAAAAATCGCAAAAGTCGCAAATTGTGATGGCTTGACAAATTACTTAAGTAATTTATTTGAGCTTAACTTGGCACGCACTCCAATAAAACAACAAAACATATAATGTATGGGATGATGTATATATTATGCTCGACAGAATAACCAACCGTGTGTTTCAACCCAAACTAAATGAAATGGGCGAAACAAAATGTAATAATTATTACTATGTCCTTGCTTTCTAATTGCGTGATTACAAGCGTGATACTTTTTAATTAAATGAGTTATTTTTTTATCCATGAGTTCATGAGTCATTCTCATCTCAAAATATGATTGTATCAACGCGTGAAAAGGTACCGTAACAATGAACTACACAATATGCATCAGAATTTCTTCAGCGTATGCACAGACTTAAAAGAAGAACCAGACGGAATGTCATCTAATCATGAGTGAAGCACCCGTTTCTTTTGTGTGCGTGCTGTCACGCGGTACATAAGGTGACGGGTTGTAGCACCTGCGCCTAGAGCTAGTGCATCTGTGTGAGTGTAGGTCCCTTGTAGAACAAACGAGATTGTATTAACATGCATGCTTCACATCTTTTTAGTGCAATACTCGGTCCGTATTTCTTTCAGGTCCGTGAGCGTATGCAGGTTTCCTCACGATGTTTTCCTTCACCGTTTGAAAGCGGTCGGAATTACGGAGGTACATAAACATAATATTACTACCGTGTTAGTAAAACTTTTATAAGCTCTCTCTATTCTCTATTCTCAAAACAAAACAGCAAATTCTAGTCAACCCAAATGTATGGGACTTTATTTTTCACGTTTTCGTGATTAAAAGTAGCTTAGTTTGATGGTCTGATCATCCTCTTAAAAAACTATCAGCATATTAAATTGGACCCCATACAGGGTGTATAAAAGTATCATAAACCTTTAAACCACATACTCTACTTATCAAACTGAACAACTTTTACTATGGAAGCAAACCTGTCAGAACATAAATTTTACCGCTGATTTTTTTTGCGCTGAGTTTAGGTTTCCTCCCATAGTTAAAGTTGTTTAGTTTGATGGGTAGAGTATCTGGTTTAAAGGTTAATGATATTTTTCTTTACAAACTGTATAAACTCATGTTCATAGTCCCATTTCAGGGTGGATAGAAATCTTGCTTCAATAATTAAAAAATTACAACAACAAAAAAATATTTAGTTGCGAATGGGTCCTTTTGCAAATGAGACGATCTTCTTCTTATCGTGTGGGCAAGCCCCAGAGGTTTTTCAGACTGCTTTACGGACTCTGACGTGGTTTTTATGTAACGACTACTACCATCAGAGATAGTAGCCGGGACCAACGGCCTAACGTGCCTTCCGAAGCAAGGCACCCTTCCAAGCAAGGCAAGGCAAGGCTTCCTTCTATGTTTTCAGTGATTCAGCCTGCAAATCAATGTCCAGCTAACTAACTGGGTAAAAACGCACAAAGAGACATATCACTAGGTGTCCCCCGTGGGAATCGAACCCACGACCTCCTTGTCAAGAGACCAATGCTCTTAACCATTAGACCACGGAATTAGTTAGTGAGACTAGTATATTGTACATACAAAAACATATTTTTAGCATAGCATAAGCATATGCTATATTCCCAGAGGAGGTAGTCAGAGATATTCTGAAACCTCAGAACATCCACGTTTCACCAGTAGTACCGAAACTCTGTCCGTGTGACATATTTTTAGCACAACCATAATTCACTATTCTCCAAAAACCTAAAGAATGGACATAAGAAACTCTCACAACAGACTGAGCTCACTTTTACTTTGTAAATTATACATTACGAAAATCAAAAGCTATGTAACTACCAATCATAGGTCCATATGGGCCGATGTGTTTTGGGGCTATATTTATACCGTTTTTTTTACAATACACAATAGTAAAGTCGTGGTCAGTACGTAATAGTAGGTTATGAGGTATCTGTTTTTGTAGAGCTGTGAAATTTTAGAATTGACGAAAGGATTATTTACACTGACATAATACTCTAGCGATAGACAAGCACGTTCTAACAACATGTCACACAAAACAACACAAAATCACACATTGCGGTCTGTCATTGCGGTGTGGGAGATGTATTTAAGTTGAACATGATGTTTCTATGAAAGGGCTTATGTCTGTTGCCAGAGTATATCATCATCACAGCCTATATACGTCCCACTGCAGGGCACAGGCCATGGAGGGTGTATGGGCGTTAGTCCACCACGCGAGCCCAATGCGGATTGATAGACTTCACATACGCAGCGGAATTTCTTCTTCAGCGTATGCAGGTTTCCTCGCTATGTTTTCCTTATAGCCAGAGTAATATGTCAGAGGTTATTTATAAGTTTGAAGTTCTTTGAGGAAAGTGCGGACGAAGTCTAGAAAACTCCAGTTTTCCATAAAGTTTAAAAACGTTTTTCGAAGAAAAAAAAGTCTTTTCTTTATTTGACCAGCTCGGAATTCCTTATTATTAATTTTTTTTTCACTTACGTTACTTTATGTTTTTTAATTGTTTTTTCAATTGTAATAAGTACAATTTTAACAGAAATCAGCCCACGCTAACGTACTGGACTTATGCCTCTCTTATGTACGTCAAACTCGGTCAAACTATGGACCTGGTCTCGGGGTCAATCCGCCGCCAATTAGTTGGTTTTTATTACTACACGTACTACATAGGTTTATGTAGTTTAGTCTTGGACACTTTTTTCGAGAATTCCGGCGTCTATAGTATTCTACGTAAATAGTAAGAAACTTAGAGTATCCAGTAGTATGTATAATCTAAGGTAAGAAAGTAAAAAAACGTAAAAAAGAGATAGGTATACTTAAATATAATTTATTTTATTTTATCATTTTCATGCCAATTCTATGCAACTCTCAACTCTGCGCATGTGTCATTGGAAATGTATATCGCCGTAGGATAAGCTTTTTGTAGCGTAACTAAAAGAAATAACTAAATATTAATAGTTCGTAAAGTATCTGAATGGTATTCACTAACTATAGGTATGCCTACTTTTAGATAGGTGGGTACTTAGGTAAGAACTTAATTCATGTTTTATATTTCTATTCAAACTGAATTAAATTTTAGATTTCTCGCCTTGTAATTTTGCAATAATGTTCCGATACGGCTGTCGGGTAAAATTGTTTATACCGTAGAAAGAGAAGGCACTAGAAGGAAGCACGTGTCTTGTCATATCACTCAGGAAGAGATACACATAGCAAATTCGCTCTAGTTAAAAAAGGAGACCGCTACTTATTGCTGTCCTTATCGACGTATCCACTTTTTTGTACTTCGGCCATCTGACTCCAAAATGTCACTTCATATAAATTGTATGGGACAACCACCTGACTCCGAGATGTCACTTCATATAATTCGCTATCTCATACCCGGTTACACTGATATTCGGTCTACTAGCGTAAGCGAAAAATTTTTCGTCTATGGTTTATACATTCGTATAATTTAACTAGTCCCCGCGAATGGGGGGGTTCTTGGCTACAGTTTCCAGTCTGATGAAGTTTTAAGTCTGTTACAGGAAAAGAGGGGGAGGGGGAAGTGTTGCAGTTTGCTAATGGCGTTTGGTTGTTGAGTTCAAAATTTTACTGAAAAAAGGGGCAGTGAAGGGTGAGAAAGTGACCGAGGATCCTGGCATTAGGGGGGCGCCACATCACAATCGGTTACGGTTGGGGCGGGCCGTATCGCCTGGAAGCCTGGTGGACCTGGTCTCCGGGGTCAATCTGCCGCCAAGCGAGCCGCTCGCCAAGCGCCTAGCTCAGCCTGCGGCCTCATTTGATCCACCAGGTTCCAGGGGGGCCACTTCGGAGCTTCGCTCCTACGCGTAGCTCGGCCTTCAGCCTCGCCCTCGGCTCGGCCTGCGGCGTCGCAAAAATTACACGGGAGAAGGAAGACGAATGGTTACGGAGGTGTCCAGGCAGTATAAACTAAGCCTTGAACGCTTCGGCGCACGCGCCTACGCGGAGCTCGGCCTTCGGTAAAAATCTAAATATGTAAATACAGGACCTGACTCTTTTTTAGGGGATGATCGGACCAACAAACTGAACAACTTTCTTTATGGGACCAACATCGAAATCGCAAAAATGAATTCAGCTGTCCCATACATTTGGCTCGGGTATGTTTGCAGTTTTGTATGGAGCGGCAGATTTTTTTTCCGCGATTTCGATGTTGGTGCCATAGAGAAATTTGTTCAGTTTGATGGTCTGATCATCCCTTTAAAAAAGAGTCAGCATAATAAGAAGGATCCTATATTTAAGTTGCATTATTTTAAGGGGTGACCATGACACCGAACAATTCGCAAAAATAAATTTCGTCTTTTCATACAAACGTTCGATCAGCTTATTGCATTTAGGTATAAGTATACAAGTGTTACAAAAATACAAATAAACATTTAAGGGGGTGGTTTAGACCATCAAACTCCGCAACTTTCACTATGGGAACAGTATCGAAATCGCGAAAATAGTTATTTGTTATGCTAGGCTGCAAAGTTGCTTTTTGGTGCGAGTACTTTTATTGAAACCTGAGCAAGCGAAGGAGTCTAGGATTGAACCACGAGCGAAGCGAGTGGTTGAAATAATAGAATCCTGAGCGTTTAGCGAAGGTTTCAAAGGTACGAGACGCAGAATAACTTTGCAGTCGAGCGAAACACACAATTTTTCACCTCACAACAGCGAGGAAAAAAAGTGAATTGCTAAAAAGAACATTTCAAAAAGTTTTTATTTTCGTGCTGGCCAGTGTCATGAAATAGTTATTAAGCATTTTCAGTGCATTGGCGGTATACAAAAATAATGAATAGACAAATTCGAATTTCAAAAACTCTTTGCACGCTAGCGGATAAAATACACTTTTGCACTCAGATTTCGAACGATAAACAGAATCTTTCCGAGCTTGTGAGGTGAAAAAATAATTATGTTCTATACTCTACAAATCGACTCGAGCTAAAATAGGTATGGTATGGGAAATCAGATTTTTTTTTTCGCGATTTCGATGTTGGTCCCATAGAGAAAGTTGTTTAGTTTGACGGTCTAAACAACCCAAGAGTTTTAAAAATTTATTCTTACTTAATGTAACACCCTGTACCTATATGCCAAATCCAAAAATATGTTTGCTTATTTCCTATAGCTTTCTTAGGGAAAGTTGTTCAGTGTCATGGGGACAATCAGCCCTTAAAGGGGTTAAAGTAATACAACTGTTTAACTTAACACCCTGTAGATATCATGGAAACTAAAACCAACAACAAGGTCCCTTTTCCCAGCAAACGTCACTTATAATGTTCCAAGCATTGACTTCTACTGGACGAAGGGTAAGCGCTCAAAAGTGTCCGAACCAAAAGAGACCTAAAACGTATAAAGAGACTTAATTACGCGACAGTCTTTGTTTGAACGGTCGACGATGCGCACGCTAGCGCGCGCGGTGCACGCCTTGCCGCGATGGGGTAAAAACTACGCAAGCAAAAATAGTAACATGAAAAAGAATTTCAGCATTTTCAATGATCATATTACTAATACATGTACTTAGGTTTGTGTACGTTAGTCTCGGAGAATTTTGTACAAGACCCAGCGTCCATAGCTATTTTATTTACGACAATGGTTCCAAGCAACTTATTTTCAACGCAATCTCCAAATTACTATGCAAACATTTGACAGCTGTAAGAATGGAGAAGATATTTACCCATCAATGGGCTGCATACAGGCACCTTTCTATTTCTCCAATTTTTACTGGTGTCTACAACAATATCAATAAACATTACGACAAATTAAAAAACCCATCTTGATTAATTACTTAAACATCTGTTTTCATTGTTAACCTTCATCCACTGCCGTATTTTTAAAAAGAAATAACGTAGGCACATCACTAAGGAATTCCATAGCCATGTCCAAGACAGACTTAAAAAAACAAAAGGTAAGTAAGTGCATTCATTATTCCATACAACACTTCGAAAATATGGGCATAAACTATAAAACGTATGCGAAATAACACCAAGCTCGAAAATAACACGAAACCGTTTATAATACTATGCAAAGTACAACCTTTTAAATCGGCCGTATAATGTACAAGTTATCGAGATAATTTGATGCGATTAAAATAAAAATCCGATAATCCAGCAATCGACGGATCGATTTCACGGCCTACTCGATTCGGCTGGGTTATACTCAACCATATTCCTCGGGTAGAATCGAGACAAACAAAAAAGAGAGACCGAAACAGCGGGACGTCGACTCGAGAGGATGCCATACAACAATCTAAACATAATGACTCGTAATGGACGCTGATAGGGCATAATAAAAAATATTCAACGTCGAAAAAAATCGATGAGATGCGTAAAACGGGGCCCGACATTAAAAATTAAAAAAAGTCAAAACACATTTCATAATTTTTGAATTTAGAATTCGCGTTCCGTTTATTGTAATGTGCAGTTAGCCAGCGGGTATCTGAATTATTTGAACATTCAAAACGATTTCGAATTAAGAACGTATCAATTTTAGCATTTTGGAACTTTAATTTTTATTTTTCATCGATTCATCGATTGAAATGTGTTATTTCGTATTGTGTTTATGCAGATTTCGAACACTAATGTTTCGAGAATTCGTTTCTGATCTGTATTTTATCATTTTATAAAATAAAAAGTCGTCGAAATAATCATAGACTACTGTTTTCCTTAGTCCGAATTTAATTAAATTTGAATTTTTGTTACGAATCATACCTGGCTATCATTGGAACAATTTAATTTTCTTCCTTTTAGTAAATAATTGAGCATTTAGATATATTTAAACATCTTTACTAATAAGTATTATTGATAAATAAAATGCGAAAGTTTCTAAGTCTGCCTGTTTGCGTTTTAAATTTTTAATGGCTAAAGCGCTAAAACGATTTTGATGACATTTAGTTTAAAGATAGCTTGAATGCTGAGGAAGAACATAAAGAAACTACGTAGAGAAGTCGCAAGTAACAGCTAGTACCTACTACTTATCTAAGTACATTGGGAGAAAATAAAACTTAGGGCCTGTTTCACCACTTATGAGTTAGTTCTTTTTAGCTTATCCGACAGATATTTTGACATATTTTCATACAAAATACGTCAAACTATCTGTCGGATAAGCTAGCAAGAACTTACTCAGAAGTGGTGAAACAGACCCTTAATTACTTAAACTTTGTACTGCAACCTTATACAGGGTGTAGAATTAAATAAGTTAAGTACCTACATAATCAAAGGGCATAGTGCTTCAGATCATTCATCTGAACAACTTTAAATATCTGCTGTTCCATATTATAACCGACAATGGCGACTCGGAGCAAAGCAGTAGTAATATTTTTTGCGATTTCGATGTTTGCTCCTAGTGAAAGTTGTTCAATTTGTTGGTCTGAACCACACATATGTAACGCATTTAATTTTACACCCTGTATTCTGTGCTTTCAATACGATTTTTCATATTTTAAATAAATAAATAACGCTCACAGGCACATACATTGTAATGATCCCAAAATATTTATTATGGAAACCATACAACAACGGCACGAACATAATATAACATCCATGACCGAACCGGGATTCGAACCAAGGACCCTGGTTTGGCAGTCCGGCGTGGTAACCATTACACCAACCGGGTCGTCAATTTTAAATTCATACTTTCCGAGCTGTTTAAAAAAAGTAAGTTAAACATTTTATGAAAGTATTTGAAGTGCCTATACCTACATAATCAAATGTTTCTAATTTGATTCAACAAAAGGAATTTCTAAATGAAAGCAGTTGGAGACCGAAATTGCATTTTTAAAATAAAATACGTCGAAGATTTTCTTAGTTTGAAGGTTTTTGTAGGGTAACCGTGGCGGTTTTGGTCAACTCATTTTAATTGCAAACTTACAAGAATAGTGACTGATTTAGTTTTCAAAAAAGGAACTTTTTGGTGTTGCAATTTTTTTTAAATCTGTTTTATAATGCCAGCCAGCAGGAACAGAAAACATAGGGAGGTTCTCACGTATTATGAATTGTTTTGGTAAAAAAACGAATGAAAAATGTTACCTATGTTGCACTCTATAATAATGAGAGCGCTCTCCCACAGTGACAGTTGCATCACATTTTAAACATGGTAAATAATCATCAGCCTGCATTTAAAGTTTTGTTGTAAGCCATTGGAAAAAAGCAAAGCCCTAGATTGGCAAGAAGCGGTTTCTAGTCCCACCCTTTGATTATATGTCAAGCAAGATAAAACCTCACGCTTCTAGCGTACTGAAACACATTCACCAACTTTCCTATTTTGGTGAGCGTGAGAAGTCATACAACTTATCTCAGTGTGCGTGTATATATAGAGTTTAGTGGCCTTACCTAGTTGCAATTTTTTTCGACGCGATCATAGCTTCGAATGTCTATCTTGCTTGACTTATAACTTATCAAAGGTCCCACCCTCATCATCATCACAATCTATACACGTCCCACTGCAGGGCACAGGTGCCTACCCTCAGGGTATGGGCGTTAGTCCACCACGAATGCCCTATGCGGATTGGTAGACTTCACATACGGTTCGAAATTTCTTCTTCAGCAAATGCAGGTTTCCTCACTATGTTTTCCTTCACCGATACAATTTTTTTTTAACCTATATCATCCCATTGTTAGGCAAAGGTCTCCCCCAAGCTTTTTCAGACTTCTCTATCCCGTGCCATCAGTTGCCATTCTGCTTCGTGGGCATCCAGGTCGTGGCACCATCTTCCATCAACGGGCTCCATTGGGTCCCATTTTACAGTCTTTAATTTGAAGCAGCTTCAAAGGGGTACGTAAACCGGCACATCTACCCGAGTCGTTTCAAACATCGTCCATTGAAGTTAAATGTGGTGTTAATAACGCGTTATCAATAGAAGGCTATCCGATAACTCGCAGATAATTAACTGAACTCGCTTTACTCATTTCTAAAGGGAGGTAAAACCATATTTTTGGGGTAATTAGGGGTGTTTTGTTTTGTCTATTTGGAGTTTTCGTGTGTCTTCGAAAATACATAATGAAAGTTGTCTTCGAAATTCAAAATGATAATGAAATAATAACACCGGGACCATTGACTTACCAACTATTGGACGCAGGGTCCGCGCTCAAAAGTGAACTAAAACGTTTAAAGAGAACTAATTATGCGACAGTCTTTGTTTGAACTGCCAACGATGAGAACGAGAGCGCGCGCGGTGCACGCTGTGCCGCGATGGGGTAATAACTACGCAAGCAAAATGAAAAAGAATTTCAGAATTTTCAATAATTATATTACTATACACGTACTTTAGACCCTGCGTCCATAGTATTCTACGTCATGGAGTTTCCGACAAAGCGAGTTATAATTCGATCAAAGTATAAGGTTATAATACCTATGTAGATACGATCATTTTTGGGACTTTGAGATGCGATAAAAACATGATAATTTTGCAGTCAATCTGGGATAATTGAATGAATGAAAATTTGATAATTCTTTAGTGATGGATCTGGCAACACTGAAATTAGATAATTTAATTCATTAACGAATCTTTTTCTAGTAATTATAAATTAAATAAAAGCTTGTAAGCGAGAAAAAAACTTCAAACAAAAAAATATCGATGAAAGAAATAGGTAACGATCGGTCGACTTCGAATCCTAGTTCACATGACCGACGCTTTTTCGAACGGTCACGATTTTTGACACACGATTCCGTGTTCTAAATTCAAATTTCAAAAATCTGACCGCACATTCCTTTCACTTCCATATCCATTGCCGCTTTTGGACTAAACAGTTTTTTAAATTACGAATAGAACGCGCGTTGCACGGTCCGATTCGCGGTGAAATTGTTATTTATGTGTTTTCGTAGTACAGTTTATGCATAGAACCGTTTTTGTAATGAAAGATGGGCAATGGTTTTTTGAGAGGCGTATCAAAAGATGAAAGGTTTTGTTTTATTCGCTCTTACTTTTGCTATGGCGCTTGCTTGGAGCTACGATATTGAAAACGATCACAGTCCTTGCAAACGGGAGACAGTAATAAAAAAACGGCTAAGTGCGAGTCGGGTTACTCGCGCACCGAGGGTTCCGTACCACACCACCGCACAACACAACATATTAATTACAAAAAAATCTTTTCACCTCACAAGCTCGGAAAGATTCTGTTTATCGTTCGAAATCTGAGTGCAAAAGCGTATTTTATCCGCTAGCGTGGAAAGAGTTTTTGAAATTCGAATTTGTATTCAATATTTTTGTATACCGCCAATGCACTGAAAATGCTTGATAACTATTTCATGACACTGGCCAGCACGAAAATAAAAACTTTTTGAAATGTTCTTTTTAGCAATTCACTTTTTTTCCTCGCTGTTGTGAGGTGAAAAATTGTGTGTTTCGCTCGGCTGCAAAGTTATTCTGCATCTCGTACCTTTGAAACCTTCGCTAAGCGCTCAGGATTCTATTATTTGAACCACTCGCTTCGCTCGTGGTTCAATCCTAGAATCCTTCGCTTGCTCAGGTTTCAATAAAAGTACTCGCGCCAAAAAGCAACTTTGCAGCCTAGCATAACAAATAACTATTTCAACATAGGTACTTGCTCGTAAAGTGGCTCTTATTGCACCGTTTATAGAACACGCGTGCAAAAATTATTATATTACCGCACTAGTGCAGTAACGTTACTTTTTTTTTATTGTTTGTTTTTAAACCTCAGCAAAGAGTTTCTAGATTTTAAAAAAATCATTAATTAATCGGTTTTAGTTAAAATATGATAAATAAACGCTACATTTCATCAAACAATAAATGTTAGTTAAAAATTAACATTAATTTGTGTTATAAATACATTACTATTAAGTTTGTAACGTTTTTAATGGTATCTGGTTGTTTGCAACAAAATGTCGTTCGTTGAATGGCGGCTACAGTCATTGTCTCATTATTAAAAAAAGTCCAGCTCCATTTTCAAGTAGGTACCTAGGTATATTTTTTTCGATGGCCATTTTCCTCAAACATTTGTCTAAAATTGATGTATTTTACGAAATTGTATTACTTTTTCCTCGCAAGTATGTTGAAAAACGTCGTATGAAGCGCGTGAGCTTTGGTCACTACAGCCTCGCTAGAATGTATACCACTCGCCTGCGGCTCGTGCTGCAATCCCGCCTCGGCTGTAATGACCAACTTTGCTCACTTGTATCATAATGTACTATTTTTCCCGGGACCTGTAGAGCGAGACTGACTCAAACCTGGCAGATTTAGATCAGTTTCTATTAGATTGTGACTGAAAAATTTAATTGACTTAACTAGTTAGTATTGAAAATAATATTACCAGACTTCGTTTGTATGGAGCGCGCTCCTATGTAAAACAACTAAGACCTAGGCAAAACAAACTTTTCTCATTTCGTTTTGTGCAAGACCGATTTTTACACAAAACAAAAATTCCTAGAAAATAGCCAAACTCAAAAAGTAGACAAATGACACCTTAAAATTAATCTTATAATCCCTGCTACCAACTAAACAAAAAGATTGCGAACAAAATCTTCTTTTTGTCTCCAAAGTTGGGTAAGACAAGGAAGAATGAGCGTAAATCCTGACCGAACTAAAAAAACCGGCTAAGAACAAGTTGTATTTGTGCAGTGCTGTTCCGTATAAAATTAAAAATAGTGTATTTGACAGCATGCAAAATATACAGGGTGTTTCATAAGTACAAATAAATATTTAAAACTCTTAAGGGGGTTGTTTAGACCATCAAACTGAACAACTTTCACTATGGGACTAACATCGAAATCGCAAAAAAAAAATCTGATATCCCATAAGTAGTATTTTAGTTAATGATACTTTTGCTTACACCCTGTATAATGTCATTGACAAGCAAAGATCGATGTTGTATGGATTTTTTTTAATAGGTAAGTACTTAGATAAATGATTGGTCGTCGCTAAGAAGACCTAACTCGTATCATTTATCTAAGATCGCAAATGTCCCGTTTATCCAAGTTTCCTAAGGAACTCTAAAAAGCAATAAACTAACAAACAACTTTTTCTCAACCTCTTCAACACAATAAAGTGACATAAATATAGGTGTGAAATTCAATGGAAAGATTTAAAATGGGTGCCCACTTCGGAGATTACGCTACCTGAGGATTTGTATAGGATGCTAGATGAATGTAAAAGTTGTACTAAATCTGTCCGAAAGATATTTTTTTTATTCACGTAATGACCGATTTGTAAATATTTGTTGGTCTGAGGGATAAATTGGAATATAGTATGGAAGGTGGCATATAGCAATATACATAGCAATATACAGATATTTTGACATAATTTCATACAAAATATGTCAAAATATCTGTCGGATAAGCTAACAAGAACTTACCCAGAAGTGGTAAAACAGGCCCTAAATCTTTTTTATACAGGGTCCAACTTAATATGCTGACGGTTTTTGTAACAGGATGATCAGACCATCAAACTGAACAACTTTCTCTATGGGACCAATATCGAAATCGCGAAAGAAAATCAGCTGTCCCATACATTTGGGTCGAGCAGCATTGCAGTTTTGTATGGAGCAGATTACTTTTTTTTAACGATTTCGATTTTGGTCCCATAGTCCCATATTATCGAGCGATTTTATCGAGCGATATTATCGACAGCGATATCGCGACACCTTAACCTTAGACACTGCAGCGATTCCGCGATTCGCATCACGCATGCGCCCCACCACTGAATGTAGTCGAAAGAGTTGCGATAATATCGCGGCAGTGTGTGGGATCGCGCGCGTCCCCATACAAAATGTACTGGAAACAATTATCGCAAAATCGCAGCGATATTATCGGTCGATAATATCGCGGCAGTGTGTAGGATTGCGCGCGTCCCCATACAAAATGTACTGGAAACAATTATCGCAAAATCGCAGCGATATTTTCGCTCGATAAAATCGCTGCAATGAGCAGAGGCCTTAAAAGGATGCTAACGATATCAATTTCACCCTGTATAGTCAACGAAAGGATATAAAATTTCCCTGCCATATTAAAAAGGGGCAAGGGTAGTCCATACACCACCTAATAAAAAGCTCGCCCTAAAAACGATCCGACTCTAAACAGTTGAAAACAGTCTCTCGATCCGTAAAATTCATGTAATCGAATCGAGCACCAAGGATTTGCTGATCCGTTTATTCGATTCTATTTCACTAGGGTTGACACTACGATGTTTAAAAATATTTATAAATACATTTTTTTCATTGTTTTTTTTTTTTTTTTGTTTGAAACTAGCATGGTGGCGCATTGCAGAGAAGCTCGTTCTTTATTTCGGGTAAGTAATATTCGATATAAATACAAAGAATATATAGTTTAGGAAATATAACTTCTTTTGATATAATTTTGTTTGAAATACAGGACACTTGCTATAATAAACGTTAGATATAAATTTAAGACCTATAATTTGATAAAGTATAAAACGCATCGGATATAATGAACCTTAAGTATAACCATCACATGTTATAAAATCTATAAAGCATAACATTTAATAAATATAGCATTAATGTCATCTAGTTTTAGAATGTCAATAATCAATGCTCATAATATAATATTTAAAAACCCCATGTCGATGTCTAAAATATGACCGCTCTCTAAGTGGTTACACTACATACTCGTACCGATCCTAACCTAACCTATAGTTTTGAAACCTTTCTGCCCCCCAAGCAACAAGCAAGCAAGCATGCAGCGAGCAAACAATCATGCAGGGAGCAAACAAACATGCAGCAAGCAAGCAAGCATGCAGCATGCAGGCAAGCATGTTGATTCTCCGCTCGCTTCGCTCGCTCCGCTAAGTATGCAACATGTTCTAACCTAACCTAACCTAGAATTTTTAAAACGCCTGTTTGTTTTTCTCAGGCAGGGGGCATCCGCCCCCCGCACCCCCCTCGCGGGGGGCGCAGCCCCCCTGCACCCCCCAACATGCATTCAAGCAAACATGCAAGCAAGCACACATGCAAGCAAGCATGCAAGCAAGCACACATGCAAGCAAGCATGCAAGCAAGCACACATGCAAGCAAGCATGCACGCACAAATGCAGCATGCATGTGACACACGTTTCGCTTGACTCCACTTGCTCTATACGTGGTCACACTACCTAAATTAACCTAACCTATAGTTTAGAAGGCAATTTACTAGTTATAAAAATATATTTAATTGTATGTCTTTGGAGCAATAGGTACTTCAAGGGATCGTTATGTCTCATAAAATAACATCAAATGATTGATAATATCAAACAAGTTTTATATTAAGTAATCGTTAGTAATAATCAACATTAGATATATTAAAATTATAGGATATAAGTATTCGATTAAATGTATGTTATGTTTTTTTCAATATTATGCTCGTAGTTAGTATTTCTTACGAGCATTATATCATTTGAACGTTATAAAAATTTTATTATGCCAAATGTTATTATACGAAACGGGACGCACCCCTTTATTTCTACCATGAGAGTAACCGGGTTCGAATTTGTACACAGACATGCAAATATCAATGATTTTTTGTAATATCCTCCCATAGAAAATCGATCGACTGGTCCAAACTGTTTAATATGTAATGTATGAGATGCCTAACGTAATTCTATGGGAGGTTAAAAAAATCTCGCTTTTCGACCCATGTTCCTTAGGATAATGTTGATTAGTTTCATTCTCTGAATACATTCTTATGTTAGTAGTGAAAAACTAGTGGTGTACCTATAATCGACAAAATTTATGGCTGGCATAGCAGTAAAAGCCCCAAAATTAGAAATAAAAAGAATAAAAATGTATGCATTCCGGACAACGAACCCTAGCAAATAATTAAATCGTACCATAAAAAATTCACACCTCTTTAAAAAAATCGAATTAACGAAAGTGCCAACCCTACGCCACCCTTGGACATAAAGAGTCACCCACAAACATGACACTCTAAAATCTGATAATAAGGGACCTTTATAACCATTGCGATTAGACATTTCTATTGAATATTTTATTCTATGGTCGGGTTTGATGGTTTTCTTATGTTATTTTGACTTTTCACTTCGATCTTAATTCATTGCCATACCTAACCATGATAATGTTAATAGAATAGAAAAGAACAGAATAAAATAGAGTAGAGTCATTGAGGTACTATGTTAACTAGAGAAGCTACCGAGAAGTAATGTTTTGTAACACGCGTTAGGGTGCACGCGCTCTAACCCACTTAGCCTGTGCCAGGCGCTCGTCGCAGCCTGACGCTCCCAGCACGCGCCCCACACTGCTGATCATGGTGCACAGATTTTGTTCGCGTTGTCCGCTCTATACATAATTACTCAATGATTAGAGTAGAATAAAGTAGAATATAGGGTTTAAGGAAAAGTATCATTAACCTTTAAACCACATACTCTACCCATCAAACTGAACAACTTTTGCTATTGGAGCAAACCTGTCAGAACAAATAAATTATCAGTTGTCCCACCGTCGAATCGTCTAGGTATTGCAGTTTAGTAATTGGACAGCTGATATATTTTTGTTCTGACAGGTTTGCTCCCATAATAAAAGTTGACCAGTTTGATGGGTAGAGTACTTATGTGGTTTAAGGGGCTACCTGCCGGTTTTGGGTAATTTTGTAACCATTTTATTCATTAACTATGGCACTTTTTGAGCTGAAATTTAAACTGAACCATCTACAGGATATGAGAAGTGATGTGGTTTTTCTAGAAATCGATTTTAATGAATAAAACCGAAGAAAAGGGACTCTAAAGTCACCCCTTTTTTTCCAGTTGTAACCATTTTACTCTTACATTTTTAATCGGAACAAAATGAAAATTTACTATATTGTTCACAATACAATTTAGAATGATGTGGTTTTATTACTTTTTCGAAATTAATAAAAAATCATCGAATTTTTCAAAGAAAACAGCAAAATTCTGACCGGAGCCACGCGCTCTTTCTCATCGATTAGTATGGAGTGTGAGTGAGAGGAGAGTGGTCCACGGCTGATACGCCTTAAAGGTTAATGATACTTTTCCTTACATACTGTATAGTAAAAACGAGTGTAATAGAGTGGCTTTGCGGTAACAAGTGGCAACGGCGGCTTCACTGCCCGTTACATTGGACAGAGTTTCGGTACTACTAGTGAAACGTTGATGTTCTGAGTTTTCAGATATAAGTATATCTGACTAGATGACCGCGGCGAATTTCGTACCGCCACGGAATCTTCCCGGCACACTTGGTCGCTTTTTTAGCCTATGTTCATCACAGATAATGTAGCATTCGGCCCAGTAGTTTCAGAGCCTATTCAATACAAACAAACGAAAAATCATGTCTTTCCTGTTTTATAACATTAGTATAGACTACCCCCTCTGGTAATATAGTCGGGAGCATATGCTCATGCTTGACTAAACCACTAGACTTGCATAAAAAACAACTTTTACTTCGCTTCATAAAACAGTCTCAAACAAATTGAATCTTCAAAACGGTCGGGAACTCGGGACAAATAGTTCGAATTCCATCAAACCGTCGGTCCATGACGGTCGATCTACTATATTTATATGAAATCGATCTAAACGTCACGATGTCAAAGATTCACACGGGTCAGAAAAGGGTCAGAGGCGATGTCTGCGTTTTTGTCTTCATTTTTGGAATTTTGTAGGGTCTGTGAACTGGAACTGTGAAATTACTGGTCCTGCGGGGTCTTTCTGTACCTCCCCGGGTCTAAGGTATAGAGTCCTTCTTCAGATAATTTTATTCCGAGAGCGCAAATGCGCGCTGCATACAAACGTACTATGGTGATATTTTCAATATTAACCAATTAAAGTAATTGAAATTTTCTATGTTTGTATGAAGTCAGATTTTCGTTAAAATATACAGTTTCAATTCTAGGATTAATTTAAGATTTGTATGGAAATCTTTGAGGCACTGTAACTTTAAAACTATACATTTTAACGAAAATCTGACTCCATACAAGCTTGTAAGAGATTTGTTTCTAGATTATTTCTGCAAAATTTCATTTACTTTAATTGGTACCTAGTACCTATTGAAAATATCACCATAGTACGTTTGTATGGAGCGCGCCAACGGAAATATACTTTTACTATGGGAGCAAACCAATCGGAGTAAAAAAAAATCTGCGGTCCCATACTAAACTGCACCCGCCGCCGCGGCCGACACGACTCAAATGTATGGGATAGCAGATTTTTTTTTTGCTCCGATTGGTTTGCTCCCATAGGTTGTTCAGTTTGATGGGTAGACTCTTAGTGTAAAAGGATGTTAATGATATCGATTTCACCCTGCATATCTGCTGTACTTACCTACCTATAAAACTGAAATTCTTATCCTTCTCGACAGAACAGCAGACTTTTTTTCCCGATTTTGACATTGGTGACATGAGAAAGTTGTTCAGTTTGATGGTCCGATCATCCTCTTAAAAAACCATCAGCATTGTTAAGTTGGACTCACCAAAAACTTACGGGGTGTTCAGAAAGGGGTTTGAACGTTTTAGTTCCTATGGAAGGTGATCAGTTGATCACGCACGCCTAGAATGATAGAAATGAGGACCCAAAATGACTTTGTAAAACCATACAACTTTCTATGCCCTACCTTGAATTCAGTTCTAGCTATGCTGCTGCCTAGGGCCCTGCAGTGCGATTTTTGAATCTCATTCGCTGAATTCAGCAGTTGTAAATGTTAAAATTACGATGGAGGTACGCATCTTTCTACTGCTGATTTGACATTCAAAAATCATACTTCAGGAGTGCGATTTTTGAAAGTTAAAATAATCAGCATTAGAAAGACGCATAGCTCCATAGTAATTTTGACACTTTCAACTGCTGAGCTCACCGAATGAGATTCAAAAATCGCACTCCTGGTCATGCATAAGTTATTTTGAAATGAATCAGACCACTATCCACAAAAAAAAATTGTTACACCGTTATAGACCTTGCCCATCTTGAAACAATCGCTAAAATTGCTTGCAGACTTTTGCAGGACACACCTAAATTAGATACCAAACACGAAGTCTCGCAACTCAATCAATTTTAATTCTTACTCATTTGATATAAGAATTATTTGAGATGACGTCGCATGTATAGGTAACAGTAAAACTTAAAATAATGTACTATGCTAATGTGACAAGAAAAACAAATGTTTAAATATCATCTAATGACTTAATCATTAGTTCAAACTTATTGCCATGTCGTATTATATTAGTAGGTAGGTACGTTGAATAAATTATAATTATTTGCTAACAACCACAGAATACAATAAAATTACAACATACAGAATTGCATCTCTGTTCTCACTAACTACAGATATCAATATCACACACACTTCCACGCACTTGAAAAGAGATAACAGAGGTTGGTGCCAACCAAGGTAAGAAAGGCATGCAGACAGACAAGCCCATCACTTAAATTATCTTGTTTATAATGTAGTACTATTTTATGTACGTAATTATTAAAATCGGTCCTGTACCTAAATTCCGAATAAATTGCGAACTTTCAAACATATAATAAAATATGGGTTGACCCATATTTTTATCGCAATAGCTTTTTCTTTTTTCTGTTAGAACGCAGAACCCACATTTTTTAAATTCTATCAAAAATGTACAGCTGTGAATATCGATTTGTTATTTGTAAAAACTGTTACTGTAACTTTTTTGTAAAAACAGTATTCGTTACTTTCTTAAAAAAAAAATGTTTACGAACAATTTTACATTTACAAATTTTTGTGGTTTGTAGAATTTTAACTTTACCATGGTCCCATACCTCAGAGGAAGGATCTCTGTATTCTAAAGCATTGAGTCCGCATCAATTTAAGATTGTATTTAATCTCTTTGCCGTGGTGGTCCAGTGGCGAGTAACCTTGTCTGCTGTGCAGGAGGAGATGGTTCGATCCCCGTCCAATGAGTTTTTCTGAATTTATGTACGATTTGTAACACCACTGGCTTTTCGGTGAAGGAAAACATCGTGAGGAAACCTGCATGCTTCAATTTCGAGGCATGTATTGTAGTTACCCACTATCCATTATAAGTGGCGACGGGCTCACCCCCTGTTACACTGGACAGAGTTTCGGTTCTACTGGTGAAACGTGGATGTTCTGAGGCTTCAGAATATCTCTGACCAACCCCTCGGGGAATATAGTCGTGAGCATATTTATAAATGTTTATGCATATAATATGTTTATGCTTTAATCTCTTTCGTCTTATGTTATGACGTAGGTATCTTTTTTTTAATTTTTGATTTTGATTGATAATAAAAGAAGTTGATGGAACTATAGATATTTGTAATGCGGCTAACCCGTAGAAAGAGAAGGCACTAGAAGGAAGCACGTGTCTTGTCATATCACTCAGTAAGAGATGCACATAGCAAATTCGCTCTAGTTAAAAAAGGAGACCGCTACTTATTGCTGTCCTTATCGACGTATCCACTTTTTTGTACTTCGGCCATCTGACTCCAAAATGTCACTTCATATAAATTGTATGGGACAACCACCTGACTCCGAGATGTCACTTCATATAATTCGCTATCTCATACCCGGTTACACTGATGTTCGGTCTACTAGCGTAACCGAAAAAAAATTCGTCTATGGGCTAACCACTTTTTTGACACTTTAGACGTGCTATTGTGTGTAAAGTGGTGAAACCTCAAAAAAGTGGACAGCCATGCAATAGGTATGGTTCCCTCTATGCCTTTAGGTATAAACCTTTGTCCCACACAACAAAATACACTAGCATACTATGTGTCATTCGTATGACGAAGAAAATTCACAGAACTAAAACAAGTGTGGCTTTTATTTGCTACAAACAATATTGTGTGCACTTATGATTAATATTTTACGTGACAGGTCAAGCTGACTTGCATAAAGTCAAGGTTCCCATCACGGACTTAAAAGAAATACGGACCGAATATTGGACTAAAAAGATGTGAAGCATGCAAGGTAATACAACGTTACAATTTCGTTAGTTCTACAAGGGACGTACACTCACACAGATGCACTAGCTTTAGGCGCAGGTGTTACAACCCTTCACCTTACACACGCACACAAAAGAAATGGGTGCTTCACTCATGATTAGACGAGATTACGTATGGTTCTTCTTTTAAGTCTGTGGTTCCCATGAAGAAAAACCGACGTGTGAAAATGACAAACAAGCATCATTATTACAATCATGTCCGTGGAGAAATCGCCTATACATTGGTTATATACATACAGGGTGAAATTGAAATCATTAGCATCAATTTAAACTAAACCATAAAAAGTATCATTATCCTTTAAACCACAATATACCTACTCTATTCATCAAACTGAACAACTTGCAGTTTAGTATGGAACAGCAGATTTTTTTTATTCCGATCGGTTTGCTCCCATATAGTAAAAGTTGTTCAGTTGATGGGTTTGACTCTTAGTTTAAAAGGATGCTAGATCAACAACACGTTAAAATTTGTTGAACTTTAATATTATTCCAGGTCAAATCTCGGCGTCGACCAAAAGGTCCTTTTTTCCCACAAGCCGGCACTCTTTGATGCCTCTAAGTCTAAACGGTCGTAACATTATTTTAAACAAATAACTAATATTTGACCGGATATAGCCACATGGGTTAGGTACATGACACGCGCGGGTAAACGGTCGTCGTGTTTATGTCGATGCATTCGATACGGGAAAAATCATATTCGGAATTCCGAATGAAAACAGGTTTTTCGTATAGGTTTGAAATTCCGTTCGCAAATCTGGAGGGACCTCCATACGAAAACCTGTTTTCATTCGGAATTCCGAATCCCAATTCCGTATGTATGTGGCAGGTCTAATAGAATAATGAGCATCATCTGCCGGTCACCGGTCGTTATGGCGATCCTTGGGGTGGCCTATGTCCAGCAGTGGACTTCCTTTGGATGATATGATGATGATTGAAAGTTAAGAAATGTTTGAAAACATAGTAGTATGTTTTCAAACATTTCTTTACTTTCAATCATCATCATATCATCCAAAGGAAGTCCACTGCTGGACATTTGTCGCAAAAAATACCTTGGAAAATATTAACAATGTTTTTTGCGACAAATATGTTTATTTGAGTGAATTGATAGTGATTTTTTTACGATACCACTAGTGACAGAAATAATATTTAAATATAAAACAGTGTCAGTACAGTTCTTCAAGGAAAATAATGGGCATCGGAAAACATCGGAAATAATCGTAAAAGTAGCTCTATATTATCATTATACAATACTGTCTAGTTTCGGTCGGTCATCTTCGGGAACACGAAGTTAGTCGATGCCCATTATTTTTCTTGAATGTACCTATGAATAAGTACAAAATTATAGTAAAAATAACTTAAAAATTTAAAAAGGTGGTTCTCAAGCATCCAACCAATCTGACCAATCTATTTTTATTATTTTTAAGCTATCCGATTCGATTACAGTCTACATCAAAAACATTAACACGACTGCTAACTCCAAGCCTGTATGATACTGTATGAGACTGTATGACACATCATATACAGCACGTACAAAATACCTAACCACCCAGGGTACTAACAGTTCAAGGAATGTCATCGGTGGTCACATTGTTTATGCATTGGTTGTGTCATGACTGGATAGATACAGTCATTTTTGATGACACAACAAAAGATTAGCATAAGCATAAACATATGCTCACGACTATATTCCCCGAGGGGGTAACCAGAGATATTCTGAAACCTCAGAACATCCACGTTTCACCAGTAGTACCAAAACTCTGTCCAGTGTGACGGGGGAGCCCATCGCCACTTATAATGGACAGTGGGTACAATACATGCCTCGAAATTGAAGCATGCCGGTTTCCTCACGATGTTTTCCTTCACCGAAAAGCCAGTGGTGTAACAAATCGTACATAAATTTCGAAAAACTCATTGGTACGAGTCGGCCTGGACGGGGATCGAACCATCGCCTCCTGCACGGCAGGCAAGGTTACTCGCCACTGGACCACCACGGCTGTTATAGATTACAAAAGATTATAGAGTCTTTATTTGTCTACAGGTGGTTATAAGAGGAGTTAGAAGTGCAAAGTAGGCGTGGAACGTGTCGCCACAGGTTATGCAATGATTTGCATAACACCATAAGGCGCGCGGCGTGGTGCGAGCGAGAGGGCATGAGTAATTGTAGCAGCGTGAGTGGGAGAGAAGGGGCGCGGTCTCCGAAGCAAAAGCGCTAATATGCATTTCTAACCCTTCTTATAATGTTCCGTTCCGTTCCGTTCCGTTCCGTTCCGAGTGACTCACCAGCCAGCAGTACTGCTGCAAGGACGCAAAGATGACGGCTATATGAGGGGGGCCAGCGCTGCAGCTGCTCTGTAGAAGAGCTCGCGAGCTCAGAGTATTGCAATGCGTGCAATCAAGCGTATAGTTAGGCTTGGAACATTACCTCTATTCGCCTTTTAATCGTTTACATGACAATACTATGTTCACACGAACTGCCCCTCCGAGCTGGTGCTGCACTTGCGTCCTCGATATAGAAATCAATCTTCTGCCCGACCCAACCCCTCTTATAATGTTCTGTGACTTAAATTATGTACGCGCCAATAACATGGCGCTCTCCATACAAACGAAGTCTGGTGATATGTTCAATACTATCCAATGAAAGTCAATGACATTGTTCTCGATGTTTGTATATTTGATTTTATATAAAAAAACCTCGCCATGTTGCGGAAAATCATTGGAACTAATTTTTGTACTTACTTGGAACTCTGTCATTAAAGGTTATAGTCGATCGCAGCGCCCTCAAACCAGGTTTTTTATATTCCTGGTCAGGCTTTATACCTACCTAGTTTTAAAGTTACAGTGCCTCAAAGATTTCCATACAAATCTTAAATTAATCCTAGCATTAAAACTGTATATTTTAACGAAAATCTGACTTCATACGAACATAAAGATTAGTTTTTTTTTTAACCTGTATCTGAAAAAATTATTGACCGAAAATTCACCAGATTTTGTTTGTATGCAGCGCGCATTTGCTCGGAATAAACTTCCTACCTACCTACTCTTGATACTGAACAACTTTCCCAAAGGAACATATTATTACGTAACATTTGTGACTTCATACAAACGTTCGATCAGCTGATTGCATTATTTAGTGTGGAAAATGCAGTACAACACAACATTTTAACTTAAAAAAGTTTTATTTTCTCTGGGACCTTTAGCGGGAGACCGACTCACACTTGGCCGGTTTTTATTATTTGTTGTTATACTATAGAGTTTGCTCTATAATTGGGTCAGGGTCCGTGCTCCACCTAAGCTCTCCACCTGGGTGAAGCATGGGATACTTACAGGTCCTCATGGTCCTACTGATGGCGTCCGGGAACGTGCTCCACCTAGGCTCTCCACCTGGGTGAAACATGGGATCTTACAGGTCCTCATGCTCCTACTGATGGCGTCCGGGAACGTGCTCCACCTAGGCTCTCCACCTGGGTGAAGCATGGGATACTTACAGGTCCTCAGGTAACCTAACCTTTTTTTTTTTTTTTTTTTTTTTTTCCGGAGGGGAAAATGCATTACGCATACCACCCGGGCGCAGGGGGCACCCGAGTGGTTATGTGGGACTCCCGTATAGGCTAATGAGACCCACGGTATACCCACTAAAAACCCCCCCCATCTTTCTCCGCTCCGCCTTGTGGCGGGGTAACGGGAACGCTTTCGCAATCAACCGCGACCCGGCCGGCGGCAGCCGCCCACAAGCGGCTCCATCGCCAAAGCCCGAAGGCCCTCCGCGATGGGCGCACCAGATGGTATGGTGCGCCTCCCTCCTCGGCCTCCACCCGTACCGTAGCAGACGCCCCCCGAGCCTGCTACTAGGAGGCCATGGGTACCAGATAACTGGCACCCGGTGGCAGATCGGGTCCGTAGCTCTGCCACCGACCACACCTCGGCCGCAGAGGATAGGGCAAGCGGCGCACCTTATCACCGACATGCCTCTTCCCCTGCGGCCCCACCAGTGCCGGTTCTACCACCGACCACACCTCGGCCGCAGAAGATAGGGAGAACGGCGCACCGTAATACCGGCACTCCTCTTCTTCTGCGTCCCACCTCCAACGCGTCCGCAGCGGACTAGTTCAGCCCGCTGCGAGCGCCCTCCTCTGGCCAGCCGACAGCCAAGATAGGCCGGCCCTGGTTGCCTCTTAGCTTCACCGTGTGTTCCCGCCCACGGTTACTAAGCCCCCCCGCCCCGACAAGGCGGGCAACCCTCGGGGGGGCAGGTAACCTAACCTAACCTTTTTTTTTTTTTTTTTTTTTTTTTTTTTGACGCTGGGAAAAAATGCTTTACGCATCCCCCCCCGTTGGGGGACGGGAGGGGTATGTGGGACTCCCCGGTGCGTTACACCGGTATACCCACTAAAATAACCCAGCGGCACTCCCGCTTCGCCCGGATGGCAGGGAACTGGGAGACCAGCGGAGCCTTTTCATCCAGTCCCCCACCGGCGATCGCCCGCCTTCTCGGCGGGCCCATACACGCTCCCCCCGCGCAGGGAGGAGCCGGGGAATAAGCCGTGAGTGCTCGGCCATTCCCCTTTCCGCGAGGGTGGCGAGTAGTGCAATGCGGGCGGAGGCGCCCCCGCACCTGTCGCCCGCTACTCACCACCTGGAGGCTGAAGACGGTTATGAAACCGCCTTCTCCTGCCCCTTCTCCGCCGGCGGAGCGGTGCCGCGAGAGGGTCTTCCTCCCGCGCGCGCTCCGCCTCCTCCTTCTGTGATATGACGAGTTCACAGAAGGAGGCGACCGCCGCCCATGCCTCCTCACCTCCCAGCATGGCGTTTACCACGCCGGGAAGCGAGAGGTCCGGCCCGACCGCCGCGACCAAGTCCAGGCGCGGCTCGGACCACGACGGACACACCTCGAGAGTGTGCTGCGCCGTGTCCTCCGCCGCGCCACAGCCATGGCACGACGGGGTCTCCTCCCTTCCGATCCGGTGCAGGTACGATCCGAAGCAGCCGTGCCCGGACAATACCTGAACCAGACGGAAGGAGAGGAAACCGTGCGACCGCTCGAGCCAATCTTGTAGGACTGGCCCGAGCGCGTCCAACGTCCGCCGGCCGAAGGTTGCGGCGGCGAGGTCCTCCGCCCAATGTTGGACGGTTGCGGTCCTCGCCTGCTGCCGAACGGCCTCCCGCTCTTCAGGGGCCGGGCGCTCCCCGAGCGCTCTCCGACCCGCCGTCCACTCGTACACTCTGGCGAGCACCCACGCCTCGAGCTCCCAAGGCGGGGTACCAGCCAGAGCGCACGCGGCCGAGAAGCTCACCAACCGGTACGCCCTCGCCACCCGCTGTGCAATGGCCCTTTGGGGCCGACGGATGGCGGTGGCGTTCTCCCTCCTATGGAGGGAGTCCGCCCATATGGGGGCCCCGTAGAGGGCCATGCTCCTCAGGATGCCGGCGTAAAGACGTCGGCACCGCACGCTGGGCCCCCCCAGGTTTGGGAGGAGCCACGAAAGGGCGCCCGCGGCCTTCAATAGGCGCGCCGACAGCCCGCTGAAGTGCGGACCGAAGCGCCACCTGCTATCTAGTATAAGACCCAGATATTTCATCTGGGTCTTCACCTCTATCCTGACGCCCTCCACTAAGATGTGGGCGCCAGGCGGGGGGCGCTGCCGGGGTCCGTGGAAGAACACGGCCTCGGTCTTGTGCAGTGCCACCCTCAACCCTAGGTGGCGGATCCTCCCTGCGACGAGGCCTCCGCCCGCCGAGGCCAGACCGGCCGCCTCCCTGAAAGTTCCCCCCCGGGCAGTGAGGAGGGTGTCATCTGCATAGCAGATGACACTCGTGCCACGCAGAAGGGTTCCCCGCAGGAGCCAGTCGAAACCGATGTTCCAGAGGAGTGGTCCTAGAACAGACCCCTGTGGAACACCGGCCTCGACGCCGTATCGCCGAAGGCAGCCGGTCTTGTCCACGAGGAGGACCGCTCGGTCCTCCAAGTAGCTGGCCAGGAGGCCCCGCAGGTATTGAGGCACTCCGTGGAACCGAAGTGCCTCTAAGATGGTGGGGTGGGGGACGGAGTTGAAGGCGTTGGCTATGTCGAATGACACGGCCAACAATCCATCCCCCGTTTCTACCGCCTCCTTCACTTGGCCCTTGAGCCTGGCCAGGGCGTCCACTGTCGAACGCTCAGCCCGAAAACCGAACTGAGCGTCCGACAAGTCCGGCCCAACTCCCCGCAGGTGAGCCTTCAGGCGGGCCGCGATGATCCCCTCGAACATCTTACCGACCTCATCGAGCAGAACGATGGGCCGATATGCCGAGGGGGAGTCCGCCGGGCGCCCCTCCTTTCGAAGGAGGCACAACTGCCCCTCCTTCCAAGGCTTCGGGAACCTCTCGGACGCGAAGCATGCGCCGAAGAGGTCCCGAAACCTTTTCTCCATTTGGGTGGAGGCGATGGCCACCACCCTTGCGGGGACGCCGTCCGGGCCAGGAGCGGTCTTTTTGGGGCGAAGGAGACGGATCGCCGCCTCGAGCTCGTCCTTCGAGACCTCGGAGACCCCCTCCTCCGGCGGGGCCTCCGCCTGCGGGGGGTCCATCGCTGGTGGGGTGAAACCGTCCCTGCACGGGAACAGAGACCGCACCACCCCATCCAGCAACGTCGGCTCGAGGGTCTCGGCTACTGGGGGACCAAAGGGGCGCAGTTTGTTGCGCGCCGCCTTGTATGGTCTCCCATACGGGTCTTTGTCGAGACCCTCCAGCATCTCGGCTCTCGCCGAGTCCTGGGCGGCGCCCATTGCCGACTTGAGGACCCTCTTTGCCTCTACGTATATTTCGTAGAGGTGGTCCTCGTTGGCTGCGTCTCGTGTCGCTCGTCGCCGGCTCCTCGTGAAGGCCCTCCTGGCCGCCACACAGGCGCTCCGAAGCTCCGCCAACTCCTCCGACCACCAGTAGATGGCGCGTCGGGGAGGCAGACGGCGAGACCGGGGCATGCTGGAGTTGCACACCTCAGTCAGGGACCCCCTCAGTTGGGCCGCCGCGGCGTCCACGTCCAGGCCATCGCAGGGAGGCGAGAGCCAATCCTGAATGAACGCCGCCTCCGCCGCTGCCTCCCGGTCCAGGCGGGTGAGGGCCCACCGTGGGAATGGGGATTGGCCCGAGGGGGCCATCCCCCGAGGGCCTTGGGTGGAGATATCGAACCGCACGTATCGGTGGTCCGATAGAGTCTCCATCGGCTCCACCCGCCAGCCCTCAACGCGGGCGGCTAGCGCAGGGGTGGCGAAAGTGAGGTCCACTATTGACCCCCCGTTCCGCCGCACACACGTTTGAACTGTCCCTCTATTTAGGAGGGAGAGCCCGGACGACGCCGCCCAGGGTGCAACTGCACGTCCCCGGACGTCGGTCTCGTGGTCACCCCAAGCCGCCGACCTGGCATTTAGGTCCCCCAAGACGAGCACCTGGCGCGGCGCCACCCTGCCGGCCACAGCGGTGAGGACCTCGAGGAAAGCCTCAAATTTTGACAACTCCCTAATGTTTGGGGAGAAATAGACCCCTACGAGGGCTATGTCCCCCCACGCGGCGGCCACGTATCCCGGTCCCCTTTCTAAGAGTGAAAGGGAAGGGGAGTCTGTGGAAGACCGCGCCACTATTGCCACCATGCCGTCCCCACTCCCCAGCCAGCGGCTGGGGACCGAGTACGGCTCGGCGACTACCGCCACGTCCACCAACCACTCGGCCATGACCTGGACCAACAGGTCCTGGGCCTTTATGCAGTGGTTGATGTTCGTCTGAAGGATGCGATGTACGACCTGCATTATTCGGACATCGTACCCCTCTCGTCAGCAGCCGCCGGAGCTTCAGGCGCGGCGGTAGCGGTAGGCCGGATCGGCGCCTGCGCTTTTCCCTTCTTTGAAGGAGGTTTGCAGGACCTCCCACTCATGACGTGGTCCGCTGGGCGACCACTGGCTGCGCACACCACGCAGTGCGGCTTGGCGGCCGTACAGGAGGCGGCCTTGTGCTCCTTGTTCCCGCAGCGGTAACAGCACTCCGCCCTGTCCACCTCGGACGGACAGAGAGCCCGGGTGTGCCCGATACCGAAGCACTTGAAGCAGCGCAAAGGCTGATCTTCAAGCGCCCGGACCGCACTCGAGCTGAGCCCCACTTGCAGCCGTTTCTTTGAAACGACCGCTTTGGCTGCCGCAATCGGGCACTCGACACGGATGGTGCCCATGCCACCGCGGCCAGGTCTAATGGCCCGGCCTTGCACCGCTGCGACGTCACAGCCTCCTGCCGCTGCGACCGCCGCCACCACCTCCTCTTTGGTGACCGTGTCATCGAGGCCGGTCACCTCTAGGGCCGCAGTCTTGACGGGCCTGACTACTTTGGCCGCATCCGCGATGACCTCTCGCAACTTTGTTGCGAAGAGATCCGCGTTCGTGCTGCCTTGGGCTCCCGCGAACTCAAACAGCCGGGCACCAGTTTGCGTCCGGCGGCAGGTGATTGCGCCAATCCCTAGTTGGGCGGGATTGACATTGGTACGAGCCCGTTTCAGCACGGACTCGTACGTCTCACCTCGATCCGCAGCCTCCGGGGTGAGCGTCACCACGACGGCTGCAGTTTTGGGAGGAACTAGCTTCCTCCCACCGGCGGGAGCCCTGTTGGCTGCGGAGGCAGCGGCGTCGGGCTTAGGGGCCGACTTTTTCCCCTTTCCCTTCCCCCTTCCCTTGCCAGTCGCTTTGGACTGGCCGGGAGGGGTGGTGGTAGGGGCGGCGGTCGGTGTCGCCTTTTTGGACTTGGCCTTCTTCTTCCTTCCTCCGACCACTTCCGTCCAAGGCTGCTTGGAAGGGGTGGTGGAGGGCAGAAAGGCGTCCTCTCCCCGGAGATCTTGCTCCACCGCCTGGGTGGCGGCAGGCTCATCCTCCGTTTCCGCATTTGCGGTAGGGTTCGGTTGAGTCGTCCCCGTTCTCCGCTTGTCCCCCGCGAGCGAGGGTCGGACACGCGTCTCTGGCAAGAGCCGGTCCTCGATACCAGCGATGCAGGCTTTGGTGTGGGCCCGGGCGTAGACCCTCTCCTCCATAATTTCCTTGCGGATTATCTCCGCAAGTTCGGTGGAGGTGACGCCCTCTGCCAGCGGCCTTTCGGGAGCCCGAGGCTGGGCTGCGGTTTCAGCCGACTTGTCAGCCAGCCTTCCGTACAGCCGGCTGACCTCCTTCTGCAGGCGTTCCACCTTCGCCTGCAGTTGCTGGGTCTCGTCTGTGGTAGTGCGCTGCGCCAGCTCACGGACGACGCCGAGCATGCTCGCTGCCCGGCATTTCAGGGCCTTTTGGAAGGTCCCCTTCAGGTTGGAGGACTTAGAGGCGACCTCCACTATCCCCTCCTGGTCCTCCTGAGCCATCCGCTCTAGCTCAGCCAGGGAGTGGTCCGCGTAAATGACGCTGGACGTGCCATAGCCGGCCTTGGCCCTAGCCGAGCGCGCCCGCTGCTCCTTGGCAGCAACCTCCTCCTCCAGGTCTTGCTGGAGTTGAACCCGTCTCGCCAGATTAAGCTGGCGTTGGGCGTCCGCCAGACCAACGTCGTGAGCCGTTGGACCAGGGACAGGGGTTGAGACGTTGCTCTTGCCCTTACCCTTGGTCTTGCCCTTTTTCTTTTCGGGCTTACCCTTGACAGAGCCCGAAGAGCGTTCGGACTCTTGCCTCATGTAGGCCCTCTTCCGCTTCTGGAGGTCGCCCTCTTGGGCCTTCGACCCAGAAGCCGACATGCCCAGAGTGGACTCCACGTCAGAGTCGGACGAGTCGTCCGCCCTGCTGTAAAAGCTAGCCGCAGATGGTGCGCGGCTGGCTTCCGACGCCGAAACGTCGACATCAGAGTGGCCCTGAGAAGGGCCTTTTGGTTGGCCCTGAGAAGGGCCTTTTGGGAGAAAACGCCCGGAGGCGTCCCGCAAAGGTTTCGACATAGTAATCCGCTATTCGCAAACACCCGCAGTGAAGTTTACGAAAGCACAGTGCTCGTTTGCCGTCGGCCTGCCACTCCGTTACGGTGGTCAGGCGCGACGTTGCCCGGGGAACGCTACGTGGAAGCCAGCACTGTGGGGGGTTCCCCAACCTAACCTAACCTTTTTTTTTTTTTTTTCCGGAGTGGAAAATGCATTACGCATACCACCCGGGCGCAGGGGGCACCCGAGTGGTTATGTGGGACTCCCGTATAGGCTAATGAGACCCACGGTATACCCACTAAAAACCCCCCCATCTTTCTCCGCTCCGCCTTGTGGCGGGGGTAACGGGAACGCTTTCGCAATCAACCGCGACCCTGCCGGCGGCAGCCGCCCACAAGCGGCTCCATCGCCAAAGCCCGAAGGCCCTCCGCGATGGGCGCACCAGATGGTATGGTGCGCCTCCCTCCTCGGCCTCCACCCGTACCGTAGCAGACGCCCCCCGAGTCTGCTACTAGGAGGCCATGGGTACCAGATAACTGGCACCCGGTGGCAGATCGGGTCCGTAGCTCTGCCACCGACCACACCTCGGCCGCAGAGGATAGGGCAAGCGGCGCACCTTATCACCGACATGCCTCTTCCCCTGCGGCCCCACCAGTGCCGGTTCTACCACCGACCACACCTCGGCCGCAGAAGATAGGGAGAACGGCGCACCGTAATACCGGCACTCCTCTTCTTCTGCGTCCCACCTCCAACGCGTCCGCAGCGGACTAGTTCAGCCCGCTGCGAGCGCCCTCCTCTGGCCAGCCGACAGCCAAAATAGGCCGGCCCTGGTTGCCTCTTAGCTTCACCGTGTTCCCGTCCACGGTTACTAAGCCCCCCCGCCACGACAAGGCGGGCAACCCTCGGGGGGGAACCTAACCTAACCTAACCTAACCTTTTTTTTTTTTTTTTTTTTTTTTTTTTTTATACGCTGGGAAAAAATGCTTTACGCATCCCCTCCCGTTGGGGGACGGGAGGGGTATGTGGGACTCCCCGGTGCGTGTCACCGGTATACCCACTAAAATAACCCAGCGGCACTCCCGCTTCGCCTAGATGGCAGGGAACTGGGAGACCGGCAGAGCCTTTTCATCCAGTCCCCCACCGGCGATCGCCTGCCTTTCGGCCGGCCCACCAGAGAATGTCTTCCCGCAAGGGTGATGAGTAGTGCAATGCAGGCGGAGGCGCCCCCGCACCTATCGCCCGCTACTCACCACTGATAGGCCGAAGGCAGCCGCTGTTAAGCAGCCGCCGACCGCCACCGCCGGTTTTAACGACTTCACTGTCGGGTGTTATTGACTTTTCCTTGTCTCAGCCCGGCCAATGAAGGCACGGCCCTCGGTCGCCTGGAAACAGTCCAGACGATAACGATATACCGCTTGGCGGTGGCGGGGAAGGAACTCCTTCGCGGCCTGCTCTGCGGTAGTGTGAGTACGCGCAGAGCCCGCCCCTGCTCCTCCACTGTGCCCTCTGCCAAGCAGAGGGACACGTGGAGAAACGAACCGCGGCCGGGTCAAGCTGACCCGCCGCCCTCCTGTGGTCACATCTCAGAGATGCGACCACCCCGCATAGGGTTGGTTCACGCCGGCAAGCCGGTACCCCCCATTTCTGGGGGGCATTCCCCTATCCACCACCCGGGGACGCGCCCGATAGCAGACCCAACCTGCCACGGGAACCTAACCTAACCTAACCTAACCTAACCTAACCTAACCCAACCCCTCTTATAATGTTCTGTGACTTAAATTATGTACGCGCCAATAACATGGCGCTCTCCATACAAACGAAGTCTGGTGATATGTTCAATACTATCCAATGAAAGTCAATGACATTGTTCTCGATGTTTGTATATTTGATTTTATATAAAAAAACCTCGCCATGTTGCGGAAAATCATTGGAACTAATTTTTGTACTTACTTGGAACTCTGTCATTAAAGGTTATAGTCGATCGCAGCGCCCTCAAACCAGGTTTTTTATATTCCTGGTCAGGCTTTATACCTACCTAGTTTTAAAGTTACAGTGCCTCAAAGATTTCCATACAAATCTTAAATTAATCCTAGCATTAAAACTGTATATTTTAACGAAAATCTGACTTCATACGAACATAAAGATTAGTTTTTTTTTTAACCTGTATCTGAAAAAATTATTGACCGAAAATTCACCAGATTTTGTTTGTATGCAGCGCGCATTTGCTCGGAATAAACTTCCTACCTACCTACTCTTGATACTGAACAACTTTCCCAAAGGAACATATTATTACGTAACATTTGTGACTTCATACAAACGTTCGATCAGCTGATTGCATTATTTAGTGTGGAAAATGCAGTACAACACAACATTTTAACTTAAAAAAGTTTTATTTTCTCTGGGACCTTTAGCGGGAGACCGACTCACACTTGGCCGGTTTTTATTATTTGTTGTTATACTATAGAGTTTGCTCTATAATTGGGTCAGGGTCCGTGCTCCACCTAAGCTCTCCACCTGGGTGAAGCATGGGATACTTACAGGTCCTCATGGTCCTACTGATGGCGTCCGGGAACGTGCTCCACCTAGGCTCTCCACCTGGGTGAAACATGGGATCTTACAGGTCCTCATGCTCCTACTGATGGCGTCCGGGAACGTGCTCCACCTAGGCTCTCCACCTGGGTGAAGCATGGGATACTTACAGGTCCTCATGCTCCTACTGATGGCGTCCGGGAACGTGCTCCACCTAGGCTCTCCACCTGGGTGAAACATGGGATACTTACAGGTCCTCATGCTCCTACTGATGGCGTCCGGGAACGTGCTCCACCTAGGCTCTCCACCTGGGTGAAGCATGGGATACTTACAGGTCCTCATGCTCCTACTGATGGCGTCCGGGAACGTGCTCCACCTAGGTTACCCACCTGGGTGAAGCATGGGATCTTACAGGTGGGTCTGTGGGCGTTTTTTTGGGCTAAACAAGCAATGAAAGAATTCATTCAAAGTCCAAAATAGTGTTATATTCTAATCATTGAGTAACTATTCTCGTAGAAAGGACATTACGGCAACAAACTTGAGATATTGCGAAGGGAAATTACCATAGAGTGCCCGTTAAGGGACTAATGTAGCGAGTAATCAGTTTATCTGCTGATGCGGTGACCTAGGTATACTATACATTTTGCGTTTAAAATTTGCATTAAAAATATTATAAAATGTAACCGTTCGTTCGAGAGCTAGGTGGCGCATTGCGGTGAGTTATGGACTCTCAATCATGAGGTCCGGGTTCGAATCCGCACGGACAACCTGCCACGTACCAATGAGTTTTTCTTACTTATGTACGTATTACCGACTGCACTCAAACGGTGAAGGAAAACATCGTGAGGAAACCTATGCAGAAGAAAAAATTCTGATGCATATGTGAAGTCTACCAATCCGCATTGGGCACGCGTGGTGGACTAAAGCCCAAACACCCTCCTAGAGGCCTGTGCCCTGCAGTGGGACTTATACAAGGTGTTAAAAAAATACAAATAAACCTTTAATGGGGTGGTGTAGACCATCAAACTGAACAACTTTCACTATGGGACCAATATCTAAAAAGCGAAAAAAAAAATATGTTCCATACTCTACAAATCGACTAGACTATAAAATATACATATAACTATATAACTATAATTATTTTTTTTTCGCGATTTCGTTGTTGGTACCGTAGAGAAAGTTGTTCAGTTTGACGGTCTAAACAACCCCCTTAAGAGTTTTAAAAATGTATTCTTACTTATGAAACACCCTGTATAGGCTGATGATGATGATGATGATGAACCGTTCGTTCGTTAAAAGAATGAAAAATTTCGTGAATAAACTAAATAATAAATTAAGCATTTCAAACCCGGATTTGCTTAAAAATCTACCAAGAATGGTTCTACTCTACATACATATTTATGAATGAATGTGAGCAATACAACTTACAAAAATTACAAAAAAAGATCGTCCTTGAAAGTACCTACCTATGTAGGTACCTATTGCGTTTAAGGGTATATTATTCGGAGCGCGCTCCATACAAACGTACTATTGTGATATTTTCAATACTAACCAATTAAAGTCAATGAAATTTTGCCGAAACAATCTAGAAACAAATTTCTATGCTTGTATGGAGTCAGATTTTCGTTAAAATGTATAGTTTTCAAGTTACAGTGTCTCAAAGATTTCCATACAAATCTTAAATTAATCCTAGCATTGAAACTGTATATTTTAACGAAAATCTGACTCTATAGAAGCATAGAAATTTGTTTCTAGATTGTTTCTGCAAAATTTCATTGACTTTAATTGGTTAGTATTGAAAATATCACCATAGTACGTTTGTATGCAGCGCGCATTTTCGCTCTCGGAATAATAATTCTCTTAAACTAGACAACGGAAAAATAACAGTTCGATTTTTAGAATAATTTGTCTCAAAAGCCCTCTTGCGTTTTTTTTAACTGTAAGAGATACTTTTTACACTGCTCCCTTAACAAAAAAAACCAGTCCCACCTCACCACAGACTAAAAATAAAAACACAATCCATTAAAACGGCTCATTAGTACCAAAGAGTTATGTCAATGTAGTTAATTGTTTCCACCATTATAGATGGCGCTAGTGTTCAAATGCGCCGCTAAGTGATATTGTGTTTGCTTCACACATACAGATAGACAGAAAGAATATGCGTTATTGCAATTTAAAAACCAGTCAAGAGCGTGTCGGACTCTCGCGCGGAGAT
Source organism: Agonopterix heracliana (assembly GCA_963693445.1). Taxonomy (NCBI): domain Eukaryota; kingdom Metazoa; phylum Arthropoda; class Insecta; order Lepidoptera; family Depressariidae; genus Agonopterix; species Agonopterix heracliana. The sequence goes on from OY856334.1 coordinate 5,663,517, forward strand.
TTCCGCACCACCTTACTTACAATTTTTTTTTTTTTTTACCTTAATGTGTTTGTGTGTAACCAAGCCGTTTTCACGACACAGTTAAAAAAAACTTGAAAAAAAACAAGTTTTTTTATATTTTTCACTATTTTTTTTTTATAATTGTTTAGGTATTCCACCAGAAAAACGCATAATCTGTGAAAATTTATACAGTCTAATACGGTTCAAAAGATACCGCTCTTGGGTGCGGAACACTAAAAACAATTTGAAGTTTTTTGGGTTCCGTATCGAAAGTGTGAAAACGGGACCCTGTTTTCCGTCTGTCCGTCCGTCTGTATGTCTGTCCTACCTATTTAGGGCTGCCACTTTTCAAAAGCAAAGCAAGCAAGTACCACTTCATACCTACCAATTTTCCAATATCCTGTACCTACTAATAGGCTTAGATCAAAATAAAATGAATGGATAGGCCTAAAGCGCGGTAAGTTGAAGCAAACTGGTGCACTTGGTCCATACAAACTAGCGCCATTATCTGTCAAATCTAGGGCACTTGCATACGAATTTGAAGTAAACTTTTCATTTGTTTTGCCTCATTTTTCTGGTTTGAAATGTTCGCGTAAGGCCTATCCATTGATTTTATTTTGATCTAAGCTAATAGGTACATCTTTACCAATTCATACCTATCATCCAAGAAACTAACTTTCAACTCTGATCCAAACAAAACAGGGTTTATTTTACAATGGTAAGAACTAAGCTCTTACGCCGTATAGTTATTGAAACAGTAATTTAGCCACTAATGTGAATGCTCTGAGAATTTCTAGTGTTTATTGTATGCGCGTGCTTCGTCATTTGTAAACTTACAGTGTGATTACAAGCAGTAGAACATCGACATTATAGGATGTGAACTCAAATGCAATACATCATAATTCATAATTATTTATAAATGCGGATCATATGGTACATAAAAGCTATTATACGGACTGCCAAACCAGGGTCCTGGGTTCGAATCCCGGTTCGGTCATGGATGTTATGTGTGTGCCGTTGTTGTATGATTCCCATAACAAAAAGCCTAAGCTTACTTGGTATCATTACAATGTATGTGCCTGTGAGCGTAATTTATTTATTTATTTATTTATAATAAAAAATAATGTTTCAAACCAATAAACTGAACAACATTTACTATAAGACCAACTTTAAAATCGTGGAAGAAAACGTATTATAGCTCGACCACAATGTACGAAACATTTGCTTTTTTTGTGATTTCAAAGTGTTTTTATTACACTATGGTTTTATTTTGAAGTATTCTGGCGCCTCGTTCTACTGCTTGAATCAAATATAATGTGGTAAAATCCACCTCGTCTCGGACGCATAAACATTAACATAATGGCGTTTAAAAACTAATTGTTGTTCTTGAACTTTGCCTTTAAATCCGTGATTTGATTACAATATAACAGAATTTGTTTAACTTATAAACTGATTTGGAAGTGTTTAACTTAATTTTAACTTTATACAGGGTGTAACAAAACACCCCACTAATAAAGGGGTGGTTTAACTGAACAACAACAGGAGTGCGATTTTTGAATCTCATTCGGTGAGCTCAGCAGTTGAAAATGTCAAAATTACTGTGGAGATACTTACGCATCTTTCTTTCTACTGCTGATTTGACTTTAAAAAATCTCACTCCTGAAGTATGATTTTTGAGAGTCAAATCAGCAGTAGAAAGATGTGTATCTCCATAGTAATTTTGACATTATCAACTGGTGAACTCGCCGAATGAGATTCAAAAATCGCACTCCTGGGTCTAAAATGAAATGAGTTACGTTATTGAACAGGGTGCTTCAGACGATCAAACTGAACAACTTTCACTATGGAGCCAACATCGAATACGCGAAAAAAGTTGGTCGTTAAGTCGAAAAACTCATTAGCTACTCGACCCATTAAGGCGTATCATCCCTGGACCACGACTCTCCATACTAATCGATGCGAACGAGCGCGTGGCTCCGGTCAGAATTTAGCTGTTTTCTTTGAAAAAATCGATGATTTTTTATTAATTTCGAAAAAGTTTAAATTGTGTTGTGAACAACATTGTAAATTTTAATTTTCTTCCGATTAAAAATATAAGAGTAAAATGGTTACAACTGGAAAAAAAAGGGGTGACTTTGGAGTCCCTTTTCTTCGGTTTTATTCATTAAAATCGATTTCTAAAACCACATCAATTCTCATATCGTGTAGATGGTCCAGTTTATTTTTCAGCTCAAAAAGTGCCATAGTTAATGAATAAAATGGTTACAAAGTTACCCAAAACCAGGAGGTAGCCCCTTATGTAGGGGGCAGCTGATTTTATTATATCGCTATTTCAGCTTTTCTCCTTCCTGTAGTAAAAGTTGTTCAGATTGATGGATGGATGAAAAGGAAAAGTGTTTATTATAAACTTGATTTTACCCGTGACTTGCTTCGTCCGCACCAAGGGTTCCTGTCATTAGCGAGATAAACTAATACCAGATATTAAGTCTAACCATAAGCTTTCAAATACAGAAAGTTTCATCAAAATCGGTCCAGTAATTTTCGCGTGATGCGCGAACAAACAAATAGCATAATATTCATAATTATATTAATGCTCTCGACTTTATTCCCGAGGGGGTCGCTAGAGATATTATGAAAACTCAGAACATCCACGTTTCACTAGTAGTACCGAACTGTCCAGTGTGACGGAGAGTGAGCCCGTCGCCACTTGTGAATTGACAGTGGTTATAATACATGCCGCGAAATTGAAGCATACAGGTTTCCTCACGATGTTTTCCTTCACCGAAAAGCTAAGGGAGTTACAAATCGTACATAAATTCCGAAAAACTCATTGGTTCGAGTCGACCTGGACGGGGATCGAACCATCGCCTAATGCACGGCAGACAAAGTTAATTGCCACTGGAACACCACGGCTTGATTAATATTGTATTTTTTTGTTTTTAAATATCTTCAATGTACAGCCAAACTTCTGTTACAGGTAGGTAGGTATAGTAGAGACGACTAAAATGAAAATTACTTGACAAAACATTCTACTGGAACCCGATTGCGCCACGTTAAAATATCGAAGTTCTACTCTTATCCAATTTCAGTTCTAATCAAATTGTAATCCAATTACTATTCAACTGTGCTGAATTCCGCATCGCGCTAAACTCTACGTAACTTGAGCGATCTGTCAAAACGGCTCTAACGGCTGTCAAGAGCAGTACCGCGGAGTCACGTTGCAGGGTTTGTCTCGAACACTTGTCTCTCGCGTGGTGTTCGCGCGGTTCGCGTCTCAGCCTGCCACGAGGCTCCAAAATCCTTCTCAGTTGTTCTTACTCAAAAACGATCCTCGAGATTGGATAGACACTCCCTCAAACTACTTGACACTGGCGAAATCTAACAAGGAAACGCCATTAAATAAAAATAGAATATAATAGAGCGTACCGCGATTAGCGCAATGCCAATGGTTCGCACGTAGTCCAATTACGGTTCAATCACAGAATATTTACCGCGATTTTGTCTCGTGCCTAAAAATCTAAAAGTCTCGTATTCTAAGAAGCAATATAGACCTAAATTTCCATTCGACACTTACATAACAAAAGTCGCCACTCAATTCCATCCAAATATTCAATACAATATCACAAAGAACTGATTTTTCATGTAAATGACATTCGTAAAATAATATTACCATTGAAATTCGATTGTTTGAGCCTCGAGGTAGAAAATATTATTTTTAGGGTTCCCTAGTCAAAGGAACCCTTGTATTTTAAGAAATGCCGAAGAACAAGATTGGTAGGTGGAAGGGTTAGCACCGCAGACATAATCCAAAAAAAATATATTATAAGGTGTAACAAAATTAGCTGAAACTATTTCAAGGGGATGATCAGACCATCAAACTGAACAACTTTCTCTAAAGGACCAATATCGAAACCGCGAAAATAAAATCAGCTGTTCCATACAAACCTACTCGACCTAAATGTATCGGACCGCAAATTTGTTTTCGCGATTTCGATATTGGTCCCATTGAGAAAATTGTTCAGTTGAAAATTGTTCAGTTGAAAGTAGTCCCTTTAAAATAGTTTTACCTAATTTTGTTAGACCTTATACAAGGTGTTACAAAAATACAAATAAACCTTTAAGAGGGTGGTGTAGACCATCAAACTGAACAACTTTTACTATGGGACCAACATCGAAATCGCGAAAAAAAAAATGATGTTCCATACTCTACAAATCGACTAGAGCTAAAATATGTAAGTACCTATGGGATATCAATTTTTTTTTTTCGCGATTTCGATGTTGGTCCCATAGAGAAAGTTGTTCAGTTTGACGGTCTAAACAATCCCCTTAAGAGTTTTAAAAATTTATTCTTACTTATGAAATACCTTGTATACTAAAGTGGCAATGGGCATATTGCTCGCAGAACCGATGGCCGATTAGGCCAAAGAGTTCTCGACTGGTGACCGCGTACCGAAAAGCGCAGCTTGGGTAGGTCCCTCACAAGGTGGATCGACGACCTGGTGAAGGAGACGAGAACCTGTTGGATGAGGGCAGCGCAGGACCGGTCGTAGCGTGGACGGACAACAGTGGACATCCATCGGTTGACATGATGATGATGAGAATCTAAAGCATGATGCTACTCTTAGCCGATTTCGGCTACGGCGACTGCCTCTGATCCTTTCGTTGTTGGCGCTCGTGCGTGCTAATGTGGCTTATGTAGTCGATTTTTTTTTAATTTTCGTGCGCAATGAGAGCACGTCAGGACACCATTCTTTTTCTTCTTATCGTGTCAACTTCAAACATGACCGCTAGCGACGGTGCAGTATCGGTTGCCCACTTCTGGCAAGGTACTATTTAGCGACTTTGTTCAAAATTTGAAGTCGACACGATAAGAAGAAGAAGAAGAACTTCAAACATTGAACAAAGTCGCTAAATAGTACCTTGCCAGAAGTGGGCAACCGATACTGCACCGTCGCTAGCGGTCATGAGCTCCTCCTGCGTACAGGTGTTAGGGCCCGCACGATGTGAGATGGGCCATCGTTTGTGGAGCTCCACACAAGCAACTCACATTTTGCGCATCTGAGAATCCCCACCTGAACATGTTGTCCTTACTGCGACCGACCCGAGTTCGAAGTCAGACATTCTCGGGCCTTCAATTCATCGTGCTTGGCATCAAGCTCAAAACGCCGGAGTGCCTCAAAGTCAAAATGTCTCTGACAAGGGACCTCCACTCCTGGCGTTGGGATGCGAGCTTTCCCCATTGCGCGGGATCAATTTTACACCGTTTCATGTGGCGTTTCAGCACATCTTTGTATCGGAGAAGTTGCCCACCAAACTTGCCCTCCTCAAGCTCGGAATAAAATATGCGCTTCGCCACTCGTTCCTCCGCCATTCGTGACACGTGACCGCACCACCGAAGCTGGCTGTATATGCCTAAAGCTCCAAAGATGTGAACCCTACAATATACATCCGACACTTACTTGGCAGGTTCTTTATTCAAAGAAATTGCCTTAGTTTGAGACGAAAAGGATCTCTCTCATTCATTCCTTGAGACGTCCTTTTATATAACTCTTATGACAAGTTCGTAAGAATAAAAATTGATTGATTCAAGCGACTTCTTTATGTTAGCATTTTCGTTTCTTTGCTTCAACTGATAAAATAAATTATTGTAGGGTGCGACTTGATGTGTTCATGAATTTTCAGCTTAAATGAATTCCGATTACAGAAAAATCAAAAAGATAGGAAGAATCTTCAAAACAGAATAATTATATTCTTAGCCAATAAGATAAGAAAAGATCTATCTTAGATTATCTTCAACTTATGTACGCAATACCGACTGCTGTCAAACAGTGAAGGGTACAGTCGTAGGGAAACCTGCATACGCTGAAGAAGAAATTATGATGCGTATGTGAAGTCTACCAATCCGCATTGTGCACGCGTGGTGGACTAACGCCCAAACAAGCGTATAAAAGCTTGCAATAATAGCCTCAATAAAAAAAAAAAACTGTGTGTGTCTTCGTGTAGGTTCTGACCACCTCAAATGGGATTACGTTCGAGAGTTTTTGTATCACCATAAAATCAAGTCCAGCAATCAATGTAGTTATTACACAATCAATAAACGACGTAGGCGTGTGTAATACACATCAGTACACTGGGTCAGTAACAAACCAAGGTGACAAGTTCCAAAAAGTTTGACCCAAAAGTTTATTGTTGAGCAATAATAAACCTTAGTTATAAGGAACAAAGGCACGTTTCATGTTCAAAGAATGGTTATTATGTTACTGATTAAATCACGTACTTTAAAATATTAACTTACATTTAAGTATTGTTCGACAGAGATTTGAAATGATCGAATTGAGGGTGAAAGGAGGGCCAAATTAGTTGTATTATACAATATTATTGTATTTGTATATATTTGTATTAGTGTGTTTGCCAATAATATGACTAAGCACGTATCCAAGGGGAGGGGGGATAGGTAGGATTTATCCTCCTCCCCGGAATCCGAAAATAAGTATAGTAGGTAGGTACAGTGATTTCAATGATTGAGACATTGTTTTTTTCAATGAATGTTTCCTTCAAACAAGAATGTTCCACCAGAACACGGACTTGAAAGAAATATGGACGTAATGTCACACTGAAAAGATTTGAAGCATGCAAGGTCCTACAATTTCACATCCCCATCGCTAACGGAACAAAGATAATATACAGGGTCCAACTTAATATGCCGACACTTTTTTAAGGGGATGATCAAACCTTCATACTGAACAACTGTCTCTATGGGACCAGCATCGCAAACGCGAAAAAAAAAACTGTCCCATACATTTGGCTCGAGTAGGTTTGCAGTTTTGTATGGAGCGGATGATTTTTTTTTTGTGATTCGATATTGGTGTCATAGAGAAAGTAGTTCGGTTTGATGGTCTGATCATCCCCTTAAAAAAGTGTCAGCATATTAAGAAGAACCCTATATAACTCTGAGTACCTGACATGCTTTAACGAAGCCGCCTTCTCAGCCGTAGACCCAGCATCTCGCGCATTGTACCCGCTATGAATATAGGGTCAGTTTTATGGTCTGATCATCTCCTTAACAATCGGCATTATTAAGAAGGACCATCTATGTATTTATGTATGATTTGTAACATCACTGGCTTTTCGGTGAAGGAAAACATCGTGAGGAAACCTGCATGCTTCAATTTCGAGGCATGTATTGTACCCACTGTCCATTATAAGTGGCGACGGGCTCACCCCCCGTCACACTGGACAGAGTTTCGGTTATACTGGTAAAATTTGGATGTTCTGAGGTTTCAGAATATCTCTGACTACCCCCTTGGGGATTATAGTCGTGAGCATATGCTATGGTCTATGTATATTACTAGATATTTTTCTCGGATGACGGAAACAAGTGCGGACGAAGTCGCGAGCTTAAACTAAACTGTTTTATGAATTAACCTCTAACTCTTTGTGTACCTACCCTATAACAATCGAACACAAACAGCCTAAACTCATTTGAAGTAGGTACTTACCTTACGTAAAACAATCAAGTCGAATGGCTAAACTAACAAGATTTGTGTACTGCGCAACCCAATCTATTGCGCAACATACTCGATGGACAATAGTGCTCTATTCTGGCATATGGTATGCAAATTACCAATACTGCACATACGAACTATATCTACTGAGTAGAGGATTAGGATCAAAGCTACAAGAGAAAGAATAAGAACACAACACGATTAGTTTTTAACCCCCGACGCAAAAAGACGGGTGTTATAAGTTTGACGCCTATGTCGGTCTGTCTGTCTGTCGGTCTGTCTGTCTGTGGCATCGTAGCTCCCAAACGGGTAGACCGATTTCGATGCGGTTTTTTTAAGTAGAAAGCTCATTTTTGCGAGAGTGTTCTGAGCTTTGTTTCATGAAAATCGGTTCAGTAGTTTTAAAGTAACTTTAAAAATTGCGACAAAAAAGAGGGGTGTTAAAAACTTCTGTCTGTCTGTGGCATCGTAGCTCCCAAACGGGTGGACCGATTTCGATGAGATTTTTTAAAATTACAAATTTAAAAAACCCCCAACGCCAAAAACGAACATTTAAAAAGTAAAAAATAATGCGGTCACCTATAATTTGTGTTTGTAAGCAAATGTATGTTTTACTTCTTTAATCTCTTAAAGATATTTTAGGTTAATTAAATGTGTCGGGGACCGCAAGTGATTGTAAAAAATCAATGGTCATTTCATAGCGGTCCCCTACGCATTAATTAACCTAAAATATCTAAAAGAGAGTAAAGAAGTAAAACATACATTTGCTTACAAACACAAATTATAGGTGACCGCATTATTTTTTACTTTTTAAATGTTCGTTTTTGGCGTTGGGGGTTTTTTAAATTTGTAATTTAATGTTATTAATAATTAGTAACGAAACTTTAAGGCTGTATCCAGACCGTGAATCTGAACAACTTTCCCTAAGGAACATGGGCCGAAAGACGAGAAAAATTGTTGGACCTCCCATAGAAAATCGATCGCCCGATCCGCACTTGTATACATAACAACTATTTATTTCAGCACACTTAGAAAACAAAAACTTTACTCTAGATTTTTTTTTGTTATAATCTAATCTGGTAGATTTAGCTAAAATTGGCTTACTTATAACAATAAAAAATCTAGTAAATCTGCTAAAATAAATAGTTGTCACAGATACTATGGTACTATGTAGATGTTTTTGATCCTCATTCATTCTTTCAGTGTGGTCAAGCCAGCGGAGGCGATGTTCTGCGGCGAAGTTCACGAGTTCTTCAATTTCCAGACCCTCTAGCTGCCATCTGCAGCAGCCGTGCAGCATAGTGGTACCCCTGATCATTCAAGAGTTCAAGACACATCAAAAGCTCGATTGTTACTTTTACTCGACAACAGCCCATCACTACAAGACTGTAATTAAGCAATGCTTACGTAAAACCAATTCATTTCAGCCTCCGGCGTCGAACTAACGACTTTGGCCAATCTTGCACCGACTGTCAAAAAAGTTAATCAGTTTTGCATGCACGTACTTTTAAAGAAACGGTTTTCTTGAATATTTGTTAATTACTTGTTTTGTAATAGAGAAACTTGACATTCTATCCGTTTTAGAAAATTGTTTGTAATAAAGTCAAACAACAACACCCGTATTCTTAATTGTTTCCTTGAGGATTCCTCACTCGAGTTGACATACGTTAACTCCAACTTGACGTCAAAAATGACAATAAGCGTCCTCGACTTGAGGAATTTCCTCAGACAGTCGAGTAAGAGTTGAGGAAAGAACGTCAAATTCAATGTAGCTCGCGAGCTAAGAGATGCGTAAACGTTGTTGAAGCATAGTTTTTCGTAAAATGATAGCACGTATTTGTCTATTAATATTCTAAACTTCGTGAACAAAAAGAACAGAGGACCTAAAATTACACTTTTCACAATTCACTTCACTGGAGGAACCTCGAGATTATTATTGAAAATAAAGATTATTAAGTTTGGGTTGAGGAAAATAGGTTGAGTCAAGGACGCTTTTGAGGAAACAAATTGTTTTGTTTTATTTGCTTACTAAACCTTCTTGCACACTCCTGTGTTAGAAATTAACTGCGGGTAAATTAGCTATCAGTGGTTTTTCCTATACAAAAATCATGGGTTATCTAGAGTTTATTGCTAGCGCAGGAGTACTCAATTGGGGACAAGGAGTTGAATTGATAAAAAGAAACAAAAAATAGTTCTCTCCAACATTTATTGGTCGAAAAATAAATTAAAAACTTTGGATTTCAACAAAGGCCCAAAATCGTACAAATAAATACCTACAGGGTCTACGCTTATGTTAACAACGTTATTTACAAGTTTATCTTCTTACCAAGTTACTTAGTAGGTACATTTTTAATTTTTATTTTTTTCAAAACCCCCCCCCATTTTTCACTTAATTATTTTTACAAATCATCCTTATTCAAGTTTTTCAATAACAACGTCTAACTATTCGTCCCTTAGTCAGGTGAAAAGGGAGAAACACGATTTATTTTTTAATTTTTCAGCAAAAAAAATTGGTGCGTGAATTTAGTAAATTGTTAGCTAAATTGGCAGTTTTCATTCGATCAAAGCAAAAATTCTGAATTGCTCTCCGTCGAAATAGATTTCGGCGACAAAAGCTTTTCAAATTACTACGTGCAAAACATTTCAAATTAAAAAACAGTCGTGTCTCTGCCCCAACCATAAAGTTTATACATCGTGATTTCCAAAATCAAACCAGAAATTAAAATATGGCCGCTTTTTTCAATTACACAGCAATACAATAATGATACAGCTGCAAATAATATTTATATAGGGTGAACCTTTTACGATGGCCCAAAGAAACTAAAAGCCTGAATTCACTGTCTAAAAAAATCTACTATTGAAAAAACATCAGCCTGTTTATTTGGACCACTGTAAAAGAAACGCCGTGTACATTTATAATACACTAGTCGTTATGTTACCGTAACCTACAACCTATTTATGTATCTTTAAACCATTTTTTTAATATCCAACAATATTTTTTTAGGAAAGTGCGGACTTGAATTTTAGGAAACCTTTCAAAAACATTTTGGTAATGCGAAATAGTTTTGAGTAATTTTTTACTAATATTATACTTACAAAAATACTTTAAGAAGAGGTAGCTGAAGCTATTATTTTTTATTTCCTATTTTTTTAATAAAAACTTAAGTAAGTACATGAAAGCTTAAAAGCAAGAAAAATAAACATAATAAAAATATTTTCTTTATTAAGAATTAGTTCAGTCTATTAAAATAATACATACGTATTATTTTAAATAAATATAATAAGTACAAAAATTATAAATTAAAAATGTAATAGTAGCACCAATATGAATGTTTTTTTAATAAAAGGAACTGATTAAGTTTAAAAAAAGAATAGAGAAGTAACTTTTAAAACCTGTCTCAAAGATAGATCTTGCCAACTCAATTAATTCAACAGGTTTTTTTTTGAGTCAATAGGTACATCTGGTTTTTTTTTTTTTTAGATTTACATCTTTACTCAAGCCAGTTTTGCACCTTATCACCGAATTTACAGATCATTAAAGTAATAAATTAAAGCAATATTATCAAATTTTTGTATCCACTTATGACGATGGTAAAATAATTTTATTGCAAATCTATTTTTTATAAAAAAAATATGGAAATTAAACATAACTACGTTACTTCTCTTTTTTAAAATTAATGGAAAATATGAAGATTATTTTTTTTAAATATAGGAAAATGGACACATAGTTTTTATTTACTTTTTTACAACCTCCACTGAGCAAAAAAACAAATTTTATCAAAACAGTTTTGTTAAAACTTAATTATTTATATGGCGGTGGTTGTGACTTTGAAATCTAGCGAAAGGGAAAATTGAAAGTCTATGTTGAAATTTAAAAAATTACGACAGATTGATAGGTCTATCAATAGACAAAATAGGTCAATAGATGGCGCCACCATACACGAGAGGTATAGACAACAATGTTCTTGTTTTAACAAGTTAAAGAATCTTATAATATGAATTAAGTTAGAAACAGCTACCTAGTGCCGCCATCTTCTGACAAAAATGTTGCCATCATAATTTTAGTTACTTCCAAAAAATTTACGTCAAACATCCGTCTTATTTTAAGCTTTAACTTAAACATTTTTGATAAAATTAGGCACAAGATTATAGGAACTCAACTATTCCATATTACCAAAATGTTTTATTTTTATTTTAATATCAACTATTACCAACATTATTTAAAAAGAAATTTGTCACAGATAATAATGTTTTAGGCTTACACAATATCAATTTATTTTTCGGTATATCCTGATTATGAACAAAAATTGCTACAAATTACGAACTTATTAAACTAAATCCTTAAATGTATCATATATGATCGATCACATGTGGCATGTGTATCATATTTGATACAGATCAGTTCATATTTTATACGAATGTTTCATTAATTATTTTAAAATTATATAATTTCCAGACATTTATTTTTGCTCTTTATTTTTGTCTACTAAGCTTACCCAGAGTTTTGATTATCGATACACCGTGATCGTTTATGTCGAAACTACATTGGAATAGATTTGACATTTGAACGATACGTTCACGATACAGGGTGAAAACTTAAGTGCGTTATGCTCCATTGAAAATGTCTGTGTGACTCGACCAAAATGTATGGAACAGCTGTGTTTTTTTCGATTAAAATTTTCGGATTCATATTGAAAGTTGTCCAGTTCAATGGCCAGTAGCACCTCCTAGTAAATAAAGTATTTAAATTCACATCCTGTATATCGAAAATTAAAAGCCCAAAACCCCCTGTATTCATCTTTATTTTCATAATGTTCAATAAAGTAATAGTAAATAGAACCTCGGTCGCAATTATGAGATGTGAAAAATACCGACTTCTCCAGATTATTTTGCTAGGGAACCTTTTGGGGAGATGAATGTCTGGTAGAAGGCTTTCTGGCTTAAGGTGGTTGCAGTTGGGCATATTTGAAACAAACGTTTTGCGTGTCATACTCGCAGACGGTATCAATATAAGTTATATTTTATATATTGAAAAATAGTTTAGAAAATCTAGATGCCGCGTATCAAATAAAATTTGCAATTTATTGTATAATTACGAAGACATTAAAGCTTTGAAACTTTGTATGAAAAATTTCAAAGCTTTATCTCTTCGTAATTACCTATTATACAATAAATTGCAAATGTTATTTGATACGCGGCATCTAGATTTTCTTAAAAAAAAATCCATGTATAAAATATTACTATATTAATACCGTCTACGAGTATTACACGCAAAACGTTTGTATCAAATATGCCCAACTGCAACCACCTTAAGAACCTGTGTGATTGGTTCAATATGAACATCACGTCACTGTTTAGTGACGAGTGAGTTCAGGGGTCCAAATAGCCCTAAATGACAGCCAACCTCCGACAGGACATGGCACCGCAAGAAGCAGAATAATGAGTTAATCAAATAACACCATTATTTTAATTAAAGGGTCTACTGAAACTTGGCTACAATTACCAACTACTTGTTTATCTGCCACACGCAAAAAAATACTGTAAGCACCTACAACAATTTTTATTTTAGTAGATTTTATTAGAAAATTTTTAAGTTTACTTACGTTGATTTTATTAAGATCCTCCAGTTTTATATTTATAAAAAACAATCTATCTAGTAAAGTCTGGTAAATTAAATGCTACTTTGTTGTCTCTGATATTCTTTAGTAAACTACTAGAAAGTGTGTTGTTATAAATATAATTCTGGACTTAAATCTGTTTGCAACCACTTTTCTAGTAAAGTTACTCTTATGTAATTCGTGGTAAAGTCTTCTACTGAAATAAAATAGTTGTCACAGATTTATTTTTCGTGCAACGTAAACTTTTGGTTTTTGTGGTTTTTATATACCTAGTCCTAGCATAAAAACCAAGAACTCTGACACCAGGGCTTGCTGCCCACACGATAAGAAGATATCATTATGTAAAATATCTATGCAAAAGAGCCCCTTATGAGTTATGTATGACATAATATTATTGTCCTTTATCATTAAGAGGACAAACAAATTAAACTAGGAGTAATTTGATTTCTAATTGAAATCAACTGGTCCTTCATAGTGTTTTCTCTCGATAACATCGATATCTATAGTATAGATAGTATTGTAACATTGAGTATTATCGTGATACTATTGAAAATATAGACTAAAATCTTTAGTTTCGAATAGTCAACAGTAGCCTATATTTACAAAATCAGTACCACAGTATCTTTATTGAATAATATCGTCACTTTGCTATTCTTTGATATTTACCTCTTTTTAGCTATTGATTTGTTAATTATAACACGGTATCGTAAAGCCTAAAGACTAAGAGGTACTATTTTAACGCACTAAAGATGCTAATAACTTCCTCTCATTTACACCACATTACACAGGACTGAAACGAACTTATGATATTTTTCGTGCGTTAGAAAAGTATATCCTAGAGTCTAGGATCTAGACTGAACGGAAGTTACAGCTATAACATAGCTTTAGTCTGTCTGTGGTCCCTTGAAGATCAAATTTTGAGGATGATATTGATAGCGAAAATAACTAGACAGCTGATAGAAGAAGGGTAAAGCGGTAGAGGACGCCCACCGACCATCTGAATGCGAATCATCTCAAAGGATATTTTGACGATGGGCTTAAGGCCGAACCCTTTTTCGGCATCCCTAAAAGTCTAACACGGGAAACTTTGAATAAGTACAGCTTCAAGAAGGCGATTAACACATGGAGAAATGCTCCAGGTCTCAATCACTCCAAAGCACTTATCAAAGGGTATAATTATAATCGCAAGCATATGAACAGCCTATTAGCTCTTAAAAAAGACAATCTATGTGCTTAGTGAGATCACTGACAGGTCACTGCAAACTTAATAAAATTCAGGTTTTGCGGGGAGGAAATGGAAACTCCCCTGCACATTCTCTGTGATTGTGGTTAACTAATGCACAAACGAAGTATTCATCTTGGCAGACAGGTACTGACTCCAGATGAGATACAAAACCTCCCTGTGAAAAACCTACTGTGTTTTCTAACTGCTGTAGGGATTAATAGGGAACTGTAGAAAGGGCGTTCACAAAAGATCAGCGATAGTCGAAGTGGCACAGGCGCAAGTCTGTTAAGGCCCCATTCACTCAATAATAATAATAAGGCCAGAAAGGACGCAAAACCGCCAAGAGTGGCGAAATAGTATCAAGAGGGCTGACCCCAAATAGGGAACAAGTCAGAGGATTGATTCACCATCGGTAGTTCGACAACATTATTAGTATTATTTTATCATTTGAAGAAAAAAAGGGACAGCTAAAATGTACAATGGGTATAGGTCATTATAAAAACCAGAACACGGTTAATATGATATTCAGCTAATCCAATTATAGATGACCTACAAGTTTCAATCAATATCTAGGTATGTGAACCCACGTGAAGGTGCCTGATGGAGGTTTGGACTTAGGGCCTTTTTTGGAGTCTCTGTAAGAGATCAACAAATCATAGTTATACCTACTCTGATGTACGAAAAAAAAAACTTAAGTCCCCAGTACCTATTAGGTAAGTACCTCTAGGTATATACAGAATGAAACATTTTATGCGTTTCATATAGAATCGTTTGGAACGAAATTATATGAAGCACCCTGGCTTCAAACCATCAAACTGAACAACTCTTACTATAGAGACAACATGGAAATCGCGAAAAAGAAATCTGCAGATCCATAGAAAATGTAAATAGCTAGAGCTACCCGATATGATACAGCTGATTTTAAGCAGCGATTACAAAGTTGGTCCCATCGTATAAGTTGTTCAATTTGATCGTCCGAAACACCCCATAAAATAGGGAACGCAATTAAGTTTACACATTGTACCTATATCCCGATTAAGTTTGTTGTATTTTTGTGGACAACACTTCAACCCTCTCCATGACATAGCTAACCGTCCTGAATTTTAAAAATATTAACCTTGCTAAACAGTACAATTAAAAAATTGGTAGTAGTTATAGCCAAGTTTCTGAGAGAATCAAAAAAGAACGGTCGTGACTTTGATAATTTAAAATTTTGTCGGGCTGGACCAAGTGACAAAAGTGAAAATGACTTTTGAGTGAGTTCTAATAGTAGTGGTCGGAGCAAACGAAGAAGAGTGAGGGTAAACAGATTTGTCTGCTCTTAAAAATCTACTTGCAGTCCCTCAGTAATCCCGTGATCATGGCTCACTGCCGAAATACAGGGAAGTCAAATATACCAAATCGCGGTAAGAACATTTCTAATTGTTTAATTCTAGCAATCGTGCATTTCCTTATCAAAATAATCAATCGGAAATAGCGTATTATCTATCGCTTACTGTTCAAAACATAGTGTAGTATCGAATAACTGGTGTCAGTTTACAATTCAGGAATTGCAGTAGAATTTCTTGGTAAACTTAATGTTCGACCATTTCAAATTGGTAAACAATTTGATGAATTATTATGTCTGTCAAGTGTCTGTTTTATTTGGAATCAATTCTTGGAATTTACTGTTAACCTTTACACGTATTAAATAAATGAATAAGTAGGTACTTGGAGTCACGTTGCAGGAATTGACCCGAGCACACGTCTCGCGTGGTTTTCGCGCGTCGCGTTTTTGCCTGCCACGAGGCTCCGCAATCCTCAATCTCTTCTTGTTCTTGAACAAAAACAATCCCTGAGATTGGGATAGATACTCCCATAAACTACTTGACACTGGCGGAAATGCAGTGCTAACGCACAAGCAAACATTACCTTCCTTTGCGCGCAGTCGGGTAAAAAGCCATTAATTTATAAATAAAAAAAGTATGTACTTCAGGTACGGAACAGACCCGAATTGACTTATCTTCAAGGAGATGAGTATGTTTCTGAATAGACAGCGATATTGAATACAGTGGGTTAAAATAAAATAGAGAGAGATAATACACTGTTTTGATGTTGTATTGTAATTGTAACCAGCAAAATTAAGATCAGTAGCCCCATAAAAATACGATCATACAAAAAAATACATTTTATTTATTTTCATTTTATTCAATTTAGAAACCTATATTTGTTTCATTTGTATTTTATGTCAATCTGAAATTCAATAAAAATTATACTTTATTGTATACCGACAATAATATACATCTTGACTATTCAACACGGGTCTAACGGCATTTTCAGTTTTGTCTGAAAATGCCGTTAGACCCGTTAAAACTAGACCCAAATGAAAACTTTAATCCTCAAAGGAATTATGCACACTTATAAATAAAGTTGGTAGGTGTAACTTGTAACGACGTTTCTGACCACTCTGAAAGGGATTATAGTGTTGAATTTATGTAATTTTCGTTCGATCTTTATAGTAATCACACTTTGTTTCTAATCAGGATATACCATTAGTTAGTTTTTTAAATATAAAATTATGCATTACAAACTAGCGGACTGATTTTCTTTCGAGATTCAAAAATGAGGTCATCATTTTAGGCAATAATTAGTCTAAGTACACAGCACGGCTAATTGAGAAACTAATATGAGAGAGAATACTAAGAAAAATGTATTTTTTCGATAGGTTTCAAACTGTATTGGAAAAAGGTACGCTTGACTTGGCGGGGTGCACAGCCGTGCCCCCAGATTTAACCATTGTATTTGAGAATTACACTGTCACTAGAAATTTTATACGGTTTTAAACGTAGTTTAACATTGAATCAAGTTCAATAAAGAAATGTTTAACAAATAAACATATTTTGTTAAATTTAACCTAATGTTCTGTTTAATTTAACCTAATTTAATCAAATGTTGGTTAGGTGTTACAAATAGTCACTAAAATTCGGTTAATTTAACAAAAGTTCAGTTAAAATAAGTAGTTCGGCAGTCACTAAAATTCGGTTAAGTAATTTAACAAAACATTTAGTTTAATTCGGTTAAGTACCTAATACATTTTTTTCAGTACGGCTTCAGCACAGGACGCGATAAAAACCGTTTGAATGTTATTCTGTAGTTTATTTTATTATAGTCAGATTAAAGAATGTAATTATTATGTTAGAGAAAGACTGAAGTAAATGTTGAAAAGTGTGGCAATTTGCGAATCTTAATTTATTTTCAAAACATTTGAAACAACAATGAAAGGAAACCTCATAATATTGCGTTGGTACATAGGTACCTCAAGAAGATAGAATTTTCTAAAACTCTTGCAATGTTGTATTGAAGATGAAAATTAAGTTATTTCTAAAATTTTAAGTGGCAGTTAAGACAATAAAACTGGTCATTTTTTATCAAAGCGTGAAACTATTCAGTTAAATTGACCTTATTGATGTTGGATGTTGATAATCCTAATAAAAAAATTAAAAATGTTTCAGAAATGGCCTGCATCCGCTGATAATAGTTTTGGAAATAGGTATATTAAGTTAAGCAACTTGACTGCATCCGCTGATAATAGTTTTGGAAATAGGTATTAAGTTATGTGACTGGCCTGCATCCACTTATAATCGTTTTGGAAAATAGGTATTTGGTTAGGCAACTGGCCTGCGTCCGCTGATAATAGTTTTGGACAGGATGAGTAATTGAATAACTAAGTAGGAATAAGCGAACAAGCAAAATAAAAAAAATATTAAAAAGAGGTTTAGAAATCAACTATATGGTCTGCTTGCATCCGCTGATAATATTTTCGGATATAGTCAGTATCTGGGGTAAGTATAAGCAAATATTTTTTTTTTAAACAAAATGTTTTAAAAAATTTCAGCAATCAGCTGTCTGGTCTGCATCCGCTGATAATCGTTCCGGACAGGATCAGTAACTAAGTATAAAGATAAGTTAAATTCCTAAATTTCGCAACCTACAAAATCACAGTAACCAATTTCTAAAAAGTTAACTTTTTACTTCAGAAAAAGTAACAAATTCATTGTATCGATTACGTTTGTCAAAACTGAGTTGCGTTATTTGTCAAATCTAGTCGCACAGACTTAAAAGAAGAACCAGACGTAATCTCGTCTAATCATGAGTGAAGCACCCATTTCTTTTGTGTGCGTGCTGTCACGCGGTACATAAGGTGGCGGGTTGTAGGACCTGCGCCTAGAGCTAGTGCATCTGTGTGAGTGTAGGTCCCTTGTAGAACAAACGAGATTGTATTACCTTGCATGCTTCACATCTTTTTAGTGCAATATTCGGTCCGTATTTCTTTCAAGTCCGTGCCTAGTCGTTTATTTCTTGAATACTTAGTTTTTGTGTTTCAAACGAACATAATTTAGAACAAACATAAATGTTCTTTATTTGGACACCAAAAACAGAATAAAAAGAACGTTAGAACTAACTAGGTACCTACCTACATTTATAGTCTAATAGCAGATTTTTTTTTAATTTTAGATAACAAAGTTTCTCCAGTCGTACGGTCCAAAACATAACCTAAAAATTTCTATTAGCTGTAGGTACTTAGATAAAAAAAGTTCGTCGTTTGTAAATAAAAGTTTGATAGTCCTAACTTTTATAACTGTTACAAACAGATTTTTAACTAGAAATATAATTTACTACGAAAACTGTTTATGACATCAAATGGTATTGATCTATTTTCTTTGCAAGGTAACTTTTATTCCTGATAATAACATAGAGACAAACAGAAACTTTTTTACTGGTTTTCATACGAATAGTATTTGCCATGTTCAATTTTTATTTATGTCTATAATAAGAACATACCAAATGAAAATGGTTTTTTGGATAAACAAATAATTTACCTACATAAGCAATACATTTTTTTAAATGTTAATTCGATTGGCAACCGTAACAAGTTTCGAATACCTAACGTGAATACAAAAATTGAAATATGAATTATTGAAAAATAATTCTTTCATTCGTTATAATTCATTCTTAAATTGAACTAACATTTTTCATACAAACATTTGTGTTGACGCATTACGAAACTGTAGCTAGAAAACACGCACAGAAGCATCAGAAAGACGAGTTTAATACTCAATTGTGTTTTATTCCGCAGCATAACACAAATTCTTCTCTGATAATCTTATGGCCAAATAAGGCCCATAACCAGTTTTTGAGTCAAGCGAGCTTCACAAGACTACCAACGCCATCTAGCGGTGAGGTAAATCAACAACAGCGATGTCCGTCTCCAAAGGTGTTTTAGCTTTTATTATTTTGCTAATAAAACCTTCGATCAAAATAAAATGAATGGATAGGCCTAAAGCGCGGTAAGTTGAAGCAAACTACTGGTGCACTTGGTACATACAAACTAGCGCCATTATCTGTCAAATCTAGGGCACTTTCATACAAGTGACAAGTAAAAATTTCATTTGTTTTGCCTCATTTTTCTGGTTTGAAATGTTCGCTTAAGGCCTATCCATTCATTTTATTTTGATCGAAGAATAAAACCAATAAATTCAGCGTAAAGTAGAGACGCAATTAAGAAAAATTTAAAAATAAACCGTTCCGGTTGTGCCAGTTCTCTTTGACAAACTAATATGATATCAAATTTATCATGACTCAGATTCTTTGAAGTCCCATCTGACTATGCTCGCGCCATTTCCTTCGAAAATTGCTCGAGAATTTTGATAAATAACGGAGTTAATTTAGTTAAAATAAAAACTGTTTCGGATGATGTTGTTTCGTCCAGATTAATGGGGGTTTATGATTTATGTTCCTAAAGTATTTAGGTGAATAGTTATTCTTTCATTAACACGACAGGTCATTTTTCCTGTCTCTTTTAATGTCTTGGTTTATTCTGGAAATAGGAAACACTTGGATAACATCATTTCGCTGATCATCAGGTGTTAACTAGACAATATTTTAATTAATCTGCGTTTCTTTTCTATGAACTCTTTCAGTTTGAGGCTAAAAACATATTCCTCTGCTTCTATCTTAGGTTATCCCACTCAAGAAGTTCGAATTTCTACGGACACAAACGATTTCAAATCTGGTTCATGTATTTCTTTAGGTTTCCATTAGAAAGCTACTTTGGAATCTAAGCAATAACTGATAATGTACCTACCTATCCCAAAAAATACAATTTTCTTTCAATGATTTCTCTTTAGTATATTGGTTTTCTGGTTTACCAATGATAGCAATGGATGTTCTGAGGTTTCAGAATATCTCTGACTACCCCCTCGGGAAATACAGTCGTGAGCATATGCTATGCAAAGATAGCAAAGTGCAATAATTATATTTTTATTGAAATCTGTCCTTGTTAGTTGTAAACACATTTTCTTCATGGGTTATGAATAAGCTCATAAATCTGTCAAAAGACAGATGCAAAGATAAGAATCCTTTTTTTAATCTTCTCAATTTCTCATCCCTTTGGAGATAAATCTGAGCATATTTACACTTTTATCCTGTACTATCTAATCTTTATCTACCTTGCTGTGGATTAACCCCTGCTTCTAAGATGTTACGGATTGCATCTGAGATTAATCTATAAAAATGTGGTAGCTTTCTTGCAAAATTTTCAAGCAAAAGGTTATGACACAAATTCATCCGTATCCTCAGGTATGGGTCAAATGATTATTTTTGCTTCTAGGAACATATTCTTCTATGCCGATCTTTAAATAGACCTGAAACAATCTATCTAGGGGATAGACTTGAGCCGATCAAGAAACAATAATATGCCCATCTACATCTAGTATTGTAGTTCGCTGTGCCTATCACTCAACTATATTTACTAAGAATAGTCATGCTACGAAGAAAACATTATTAGAGCAGCATCTTATAAACCAGCTTTTAAATTACTGAAGGTTTTAATTTATTATAGCCGTGAGCTAATTTTGATCAAACCATCTGATGTTCTCAAGCCATGTACGTATCTCAATTTACGAGATTAAAGTTCTTGTAGCTGAAGGCTTCATTATACTGGCAACGCATCACTTTAAGCTCAAATTCATGTCCTAAGTTATTACAAGCACCGTGATTATCCCTTCACAATCCCTTCTCTTCGCTCCAAAAATAGCTAAAAGACAGTTTAAACAACTCCCGTACCCAGAAACGCTTAAGTAGACATTTAACTGTTTGGTTTAAATTTAAAATAGATGCACTCAACGCCGTAGAAAATGGTAAGGTAACCAAGCTAACGTAAAATAGTACATTTTTAAAATGTTTGTGGAACAATGCATTAGGGTAGGGTTTGTCAGATGTTACTTCGGTTTGATCTTGGTTTGTTGTGATTTGTTTTTCCTTTGTTGTTTCTTTGTTAGGTGATTATTTTTCCTGTGTCGTTCATCAGTTGGTCTGACATTTCAATACATTCTTTCTGTCTGTCACATCTCTATTTGAAATTAAGTTTGGCATCAATTTGGCATTGCCTTGTATAAAATCTGACGGAATCCTCAATGTAAATTATCAAATAGGTAGGTTCATACCATTTCATTTGATTCATAGAAACCGGTCAGTGATTTTATTGGCTAACTATTATTTCCAGTTTAGGGAAATCCCTTCGCTGCAAATTACTTCTCAATTGACTCGTTTAATAGAGGTATGATTTCATGAGTCAATTAAACAGCTGTGGTTATATCGTTATCTCTTTGTGTATGTACATTTAAGAGCAATGTTACCTTCGAAACACTCATATAGGAATTTAACAGTATTCGTTAACTAGATGGTTTTGCTATTCTTTGCCAATTCACACTTTTGCAGGTTAGACAGCTTTTATTCGTCCGCATAATAGTTTTAAAAATTACAGTCTCATTTGTTTTAACTTCTGCTAATAATAATGAAATCAAAAACCAACAGTCCATTCTGTTCATTACCATAAATCTGTGTTAACTGTTGAAACTCGGCAATTAGTTTTAATTACGCCTCCGACCTCATGAGGTCGTTCACTTTGATTATTATACATTGATCATCGGCCTCATAGAAATTCGTTTCTATTTCTGTTATAATTAGTCACAATCTGAACCTGCGTTTCTTTCGTCTAATATTTTTTTATCCTTTTCATCCATCAACAGAAGATGTTCTAATTTAATAGTTAACGTCGATTCTTTAAAAGATGTGTTCATTTTAAGCTTTTTTATAAATTTAAGTAGGTAGGTATCTCAGTATATTGACGACGGTCATTAATTCAAATGTTGTTATCATAAATATTTTTACAAGTAATGCAATGTCTTTATTTTATTACTCAATGGTATGGCAGATACTGCCAGTCTCAAATTGTGGTTTATTATGCCGTATATGCTTCGAAAACGCTTATGATGTCGAAATATTATGTTTAAACTTGATCAAGTGTAGGTATTATATTTATGGTCTTGCAAGCAAGCTTCCCTCCATAATTTTCCAATACAGTTTGAAACCAAAACGATTCATTCTTAAAAACTACCTAAAAATATCATTCAACTGTCACTTAATGCGTATGGCTAACTGAAACCCGGTCTATTTCATCTACGTATTAACTATTTGACTATTTCATTAATTGTATCTATAAAAAATGGTTTCACACATTTAAAAATGGCACGAATAGTGCTTAGGCTGTAATTATTACTTAGTACTCAAAATAATATAAAACTTTTGCCATATAATTGCAACTTTTCATATCTTCGATAGATGAAAAAGTTGAAAGACTTTTAACATGGCTAACTTACTGATTGAGTGTAAGGTTGTAGAAATATTAGCTACACACTGTAGTATTTTGAAAATTTCTGTCTTTCTTATCAAAGAAATCAAAATCTGAAGGAACTGGGATGGATTCAATAATATTACAGTGTATAAGGTTGTTCAACAAAGTTATGATAGAAGAAGCTAAAATGCAAAATCAGTCGTTGAAATAATGAGGTGAAATGCTTGTTTAATACATTAATACGTTTATATCACATAATAAAAGCATATAAAGAGAAGAATTACGTTCTAAATAAAACCAAAATCACAGTTTTTCTTGGACAAGATTCATAACTTGCCCACATTTTTTTAGTTATAAATAAATTCTAATCGATACATAAGTCGTAGGGAAAAATAAAAAAACTTGTCTTTTCAACTAAATATTAGAAGCTACCTAATTTTCGTTCTATGTATTATAAAGTTTTCCCTATAATATCTGTGTTTTGTCAAGAACCCTAAGTCTTAATCAAATATCCTTCATTGCATTAATGAAAATATAAAAATTGTTTAATTCCTATTGGTTTAAGAAACCTATATTACCATTATACATGTTAACATTCTTTATATATATATTTTACTGAGTTCATACCTACATTCTCAGTTTCGTGCTACGAACTTCGTCGTCGTTATAATAATAATAGTTCGATTAATCAATAGGCCCGATATACTTAGTTACAATAGTAAAAATTAGGCTTTCAAAGGTTCCTTACAGACTAAAATTTGTCATTTTGGAACATTTTTTCTTCTGTGGAACTAAATAGGAGCTTTTGCACAACTTCGACAGAAATAATCCTTTTCGGCACCAATCTTCGGACCAATCTATGTCTATACCACGTAACTACGTACTTACAAATCCAATCAAAATCCAAATAATGCACAATCCATGGGGCACTTAGTCTTTCGACTACACTTTCTACAACACATTTCACAGTATATTCTAGTTTCTTATGCACTTCACGTGAAGACTAGAGTGTCAGGGCGTAAGTGAAGAGACTGCAACGTCTGTGTCGTATGAGCTGGACACGGCTTTGCCAGGAGATCGGGACGCGGTGGCCGCGCCGCTCTGGCGCACATTCACCGAGCCAGAGGCGCCAAAACTGCGCTCGCTGCCAGAGCCAGCGCCAAAGACGACGCCAAAGCTGCCCCCCGAGAATAAGACAACTCCTCGCTTTTGACAACCTCATTAGGCGTCTTATCGTACTTGTGCGTCTTTTTGGTCACCGGTTTAATGGTTGTAGTTGTTGTGGTAGTGGTTGATGTGGTTGGCGGAGGCGGTGGCGGAGGCAGGGTTGGCTGCGGGGGCGGCGCAGGAGATTGATCCTCAGGCTTGCAGCAAACACGAAACACTAGCTTCATATTATGGCTGAGGCACCGCCCGCCGATGCGTCTGTGTAGATCGTCTTTACTAGATGTAGATATAAAATAGTAGTCCTTACCGGGCAGGAATTCCAACCCGCCCGGTTGAGGCGTGAACGGTCTGAACGTTATTGTGAAAAACATCAATTTGTGCGGTTTATCGCATATTGCTATTATTCTTGGATTCGGATTTGTTATTCTACACGTATCGTATTCTTCTTTACTCACATTGTATATTATATATTTTTCTGTATCTTCTTCGAATGTCCCTGGTGCGTAAACAGGACATATTATATTGACTTGATCATATTCGAATTGAGCGTTGCCTTTATTCAAGTCGAATACGTGATCTGTATTGTCTATTCTAAATATACTATTAGTTGTATTCCAGTGTATGTAGAATGACTTAGCGTAGTTTCCCATGACGCTTTCAATGAAAAATACGAGAACTAGGACCGTCCACGGCGCTTGGCGGAGCCCGAGATATGCTAAAGACACCATTCTGGCTTCTTTATGCTCTCATAGTCGATCGAACGCAAACTTCTCTTCGACTAAACGTCGATTCGTTAAACCCTTTCTCTATGAAAGCACTTGTACCAACCCATATTTGTTGTAACAAACTTATTTTCTGTCAAAATCCATAGTAAAACAACAGCGATTCACTCAAAAAACACAAATCGTTTTTAACACCGAGCTTCGGCCACCATGTTTCCCGTCCGCTCACTAGATTCTATTCATCGATAAATGTGGAATTCCATGGGACGTGGCTGTGGTAACGCGTCGAAAAATCCACTATATTCACTATCACTGTTCGAATAATGTATTATTTCAACACAAAGCTAGTTTCGGTGTAGGTAAAACGTTGGAATTAATCAATACATCACAGATTTTTTACAATACAGAGTTCTTTGTATTGGACGAGACGCGCACGGGCGGGGTACGAACGCGCGGAGCGGCGGTCGAGCGAACTACTGGAATGCGACCCCGGGCCCCTGTACGCATGCGGCGGCCCCTCCCGCGCCCCTCCAACCCGCCCCTGCCTTACCGCCGCGTTCAAGCTTGTAGAGCTTTCGAACGCGGCGCCATCTTGAAATAATTTACCAACAAAAACATTTTTGACTTTATTTTGCATTAAAAATTAAGATTAACACCGTTATTATTATTTATAATCGATTATAAATTAGTAAGAAAGTATTTGTAATATCGATTTAAAAGGTAAAATGTTGTAAATCAAATGAGCTTTTTGGCTCAAAAAATATGAACGCATCCAACGCGTCATTGAAGAAAAAAGTGCATAGCCGCAAACAAGCTCGTCTTGTAAAAGCTTGGTTGGAATCGAGACAGTGTAGTATAGGCATGCACAGACGTTACCTGATTTTAGATTCATATATTGGATTACATACCTTTTTGTGATAGACCAAAGGTGTAATTTCCATTATGAGATAAGAAACTAGGTATATAAATAGTTTTTACGTGTCCATTATTATGATATAATTAATATAGTGTTGAAGATTTTGCGTTTAACGCAACCTTGCCTAGATCATTGAACTCTTTATTAAGGTCTTTTTTTGAGATGGATTATCTTAGGTATTATTTTATAAAAATTTTTTGTTGATGTGTTTGCATTGTACAATATGATGAAAAACTTGTTTTGGTATGCTGCTTAGGTATTATAGTGAAGCTTTTTTATGTTTTTGATCGAGAATTCCTATTTATATCTTTTATACCAAGAGGATTTTAAGACTACCTAGTTACCTAGATGATAGGTTTTGTTTTCTAGTTCCTCCTATTTTTGTCACTTTTCTCCTAGTCTGGCCAACACCTTCATGCCAATCTATCAAAAGCGGAGCGAAATGTATAGAACATAGAACATTCTTTCCACCGAACTTGGCCTCTTTTTCCATAATGTTTTTTGATACAAAATTACATTCGCATCAAAAACATAGGTAATAATTCTCGTTTCGGCATTGAAATAATAGGGCAAAAATTTATAGATAATAACATACCTAATTGATATTATAGTATAGATATTATATTTTTTGAAATACTTACCAATAACAATTTTGATGACAAAGTTTGGGACAGATTAGTAGACAATTTGTCCTAAAATAGGTACCGAATAATACGTCACCATAACAAATCCTATTTAATTAGCAGTGTTAAGGTTTCTTACTGTAGGTATGCTGTGTCCACGATTATTGCAGGAAAGTGGATAACATGCCAAGTAAAAAAAAACAAAAAAAAACAAAAAAAAACAAAAAGCGGTGAGTACCTATTTAAAATGACAGTCATTTTGAATACTTAGGAATAATTATAGTAGACCGTCTTACCTGTCTTTAAAGTATGTTCTGTTACAAATAGTTCTGTTTTCAATTTTTTTAGTAATTAGGTAGGTATGTATTTAGTTAGCTTTTTAAATCTTTACTTAATGTAAGATATTTTCCAAAAGATAAAAAATATGTTATCAAACAGGTTGTGTTTTCATCTTTTAAATACAGGGTGTAAACTCTTATGCTTTACAAACGTATAGTGGAGCTTTATTACATTTAATACACCTCACAGATTGTCACTCAAGTCCAAATACGTACCTACTCTTTAAAGAAATATTCTCGAGGACAAGCTTGGGCTATCATTGCACCCTTAATAGACTGCAAAGGCTGTACAATACCTTATCAAAAAAAGCAAACCTGGATATTTTCGAAAAAAGCATCAACAAACTTAAAAAAGCTATTTTTTATAGCTACAACTAAAACTTTTGATAATAATTAAATTAAATAAGTCAAAGTCATTTATTGCACTAGTTAAACGCACAAATTAAATACATTTTAATCATCTACTTTAATAGGTAGGTAATGTTGTCCATTTCCGCATTTTGAATGAAGTGGCAGCCTATAATTAAGTTGGCACTTAGTCTATCCTCCTATCTACCTACCTGTATAATAAAATTGTATTAGTGTTTAACTGGTTGGTTGTGCTTAATAAATAAAAATAAATTCAGGCGATCAAATTGACAACTGTTACTACGGGACACGCCTACTGCGATAAAAATGTTTGTTGTATACCTACAAAAGCCGCGAAAAATAATTTTGCAGTATACGGTACCCACCTTCTTGAAATAATTATAATCCCCGTTTAATAAAAAATATATTTAAAAAAAAACATAACTGCATACTCAAAAGATAATTAGTAGATGTATCGAAGTTTTTGACGACCCCAAAAACAGCACACGGTTGTCAAGGTACGTATTCATCATTTTATAATCAAATCTCAAGGAAAGAACAAAAAAGTCGCATCATTTTCGGCAAAAACGAAGATTGTAAAAGTCCCAAAATAACATCAATATTTGGACAATCTAATTCCGCTCTATTTCCCGCTCCCGTGTCACTGTAAACCTTTAATACAATTTCACGAATCCCATTACATTTGTGGGCAATGTCAAAATTTATTTGGGTACAGAATGGGGCCAGTCATGGGTCAAAAAGGTGCCTCGAGATTGGAATTTGGGGAAATATCGAAACTCAATAAATAAATAACTTCGACACATAGGTACATCATGATTTATAACCTGTGTATCGCAATAAAGTGGTTTGAGTTTGACTATAAACACTACACACTCTATCATCATCATCATCATATCAGCCGATAAACGTCCACTGCTGGATATGGCCTCCCCAAAAATGGGGGGATTTGCCATAATCACCACGCTTGGCAGGCGGGTTGGCGATCGCAGTTGGATTGAATGTTTGTACTCAGAGGATGCTGCTGCCCATCCTCCGGTAGATCCCTTAGTCGCCTTTTTCGACACCCACGGGAGGAAATGGGATGGTGCTACTCTATATGGCGTGAAATTGATTTATTTAGCATCCTTTTATAAGAGTCTACACATCAAACTGAACAACTTTTACTATGGGAGCAAGCAAATCAGAACAAAAAAAAACTGCTGTTCCATACCTACTAACTCAAAAATGTATGCAACAGCAGATATTTTTTTTGCTCCTAATGGTTTGCTCCCATAGTAAAAGTTGTTCAGTTTGATGGGTTAGTTTTAATGGATGCTAATGATATCAATTTCACCCTGTATACAGGGTGTCAAATTAAAAGCGTTCTTTTGACCATCCAACTGAACAACGTTCACTATGGAACCAATTCAATTCAATCCAATATAGGAGCCTGAAGCACACTTATTAAACGTCAATTCTTTTTTAAGCTACCACCGCGTCGGAACGTGTTGTCGCTGTAGAGAAGATGCGGCCAGAAACTCTACAGCATAACACGACTTAATGACTATTACAATATAAATTCTTATGCTAAGGTTATGTATACAGTAATACATAGTCTATTTAATTAAATAATTGATACTATACAGTAAACTATATGTTAGTGACACTCAGGCATTTTGATCATTTAAATAATCATCCAGTTTATAGTATGCTTTTTTACAGAGGACTTTTTTGATCTGAGTTTTAAACATGTTTTCGGAAAGATTCAAAAAACCAACATTGAAAACGTGAAAAAAATCTGCTGTTCTATACATTTTGGTCGAATAGTTATTGACATTTTCTATGGAATAGCAGAATTTTTTTCACGGTTTCGTTGTTGACTCCATTTCATTCATTTTTCATTTTCATTTATTCATAAACAATAATAATTATCGTGTTTTCCACAATAAAAGTTGTTCAGTTTGATGGTCTGAAGTATGAACCGCCCCTGAAAGTTTCGGAACGGTAAAAAATTCTTCCGTTATCATAGCATAGCATATGCTCACGACTATATTCCCCGAGGTGGTATAGTTAGAAATATTCTGAAACCTCAGAACATCCACGTTTCACTAGTAGTACCGAAACTCTGTCCAGTGTATCCGGTATCATTGTGACCTATTTATCGTTACGTCGGTCGAATAAACTGTATTTTTCCAAGATAATCTTGACATAGCTCGTATCATGTACGACATGTTTACTTACAAGATAATGCTACTGGTAAGTAGGAGGGTATAATAATAATCGTGTTTATTTGTGTAACTGTAAAGGGTAAGTTCGGTCCTATGGGGAATGTCCGTCTACCTTTTGACATGTCGGAAATTCAATACAAGGTGTAGCAAAACACCCTAGAAATATTTAAAGTGGCGATTTAGATAATCTAACCGAACAATGGAGAAAACATGTAAAAATGTATCTGCTGTCCCCACAGATTACCCCCAATAGATACCGCATGATGAAAATTTTGTACAGGCCCGAAGTCACCATTTTTGGCGGTAGGTGCGGGTAGCGGGACACGAAACAATGCAACATGATTGGCCATTTCAAGGTCGCACTATTCCGATCTCGCTCTATCCCGTTGCTAATATCAGTGCAAAATCATAGATGTGTGGTGCGCGTCGGCGGCCCTGTATGCGGTATCTATTGGAGGTGACCTGTGGCTGTCACATACATTTTGAGTCGAGTAGGTACTTTTGGTACTGCAGTTTTGAATAAAACAGATTTATTTTTTATTTTTACTCGATGTTGGGTCCAAATTGTTCAGATTGATGGTCAAGGAGTGGTTTTTAACCACTCCCCAAACGGGATGTTGAAGTTTCCCGAAATCCAAGCGGGAAAAAGCTAGTAATAAAAGCTTTTGCCTGCGAGTTCAGTCAGAATGTGGGGGCGGTGACTGTGACACTCACACTCAGTAGCAGAAACGTTCATTAAAGTTAATCCTCCATTAACCCTTAAACAGGCATAGTACGATTTATCGACCACATAAAAGTAACTGACAATGTACCTACTAAAAACTTACAATAAGGTTCATTATTGAATTTAAATATGGTGGCCAAGGCCTGTTTAAGGGTTAAATCTCTTGCCAGCTTTTACTACGTTGACAAGACAAAAAGTGACAGCAAGATATTTAATGGAGGATTAACTTTAATGAGTGTTTCTGCAAGAGAGTCAGCCAATCAGTCATTCATGGGACGGCGGGATCGGCCTTACGCGAACATTTTATACCAGAAAACTAAGTACTACTAAATATGAGGACTAGTTACGCGTGTCGTTCTACTAACAAACATTTCTGTCACTTTTTGCAGGGGGTGAGGTAACATGAAATCCGCAACTTTCGATTTTATTCCTCATAACTTTAGATTCTAATTTTGAATGTTAAAAATCATGAAAAGTAGTCTCGTGTGAACCCTAAACGTTCTAAGTTCGAAATTATTGTTTCGCAATTATAGGCTGTCTCGTTTAGTGATAAGGTATAAAATTGAATGTAAATGCACATGATCAAATTGTTCTTAAAACGTAGCAGAGGGGAAATGCTACCGCAAGGCTAGTCCCTTTGATAAAGTTATTTGTCAAGATTGACAGTCGAAGATACGAAAGCGTCGAAAAAAATTGGAACCATTACTGGCTCCTAAACCCTATACATACACACGCACACATACATAATTTGTATGGCGCCTCACGCACACCAACCTATGGAACTTGACCCCTTTTGTTTTATACGATAAAACAGTGAGGCTCATTCTAGACAATATATGCTTTTTCTAAGGCTAGTCCTTATAATAAATATTCAAAGGTCAAAAATGACAGGTATACATCAAATATGTACCGAGATAACAGACAAGTTTAGTGTTATATTTAGTAACCTGTGCAAGTGTGTTAGTTTGTCTAGACCTAATGTACTAGTTGTGTGCTTCAACTAAACGCGCTTTGGGCATACATACATACATACATATGCTCACGCCTATGTCCCACTACTGGGGTAGGCAGAGACAATAGATCGCCACATGCTACGATTCTGACACACATCTTTCGCCTTCTCAACATTCATAAGTCTCTTCATACAAGCTCGTCGGTTCGGGTACATTTTATTTGGCCCTTCTTCAGTACGCATCCTATTTGGTCAGCGTACGTGCGTCTAGGGCGACCCCTTTCAACCATTCCATTCACACTTTCCTTGTAGATTTCATACGTCAGCCTACTTTGGCTCATTCTTTCCACATGGGGCTTTGGGCATATCCATTAATTTTACCTTCATCTAAGCGGGACTGTAGCAATTTGCTTTTGGTAGTTTAGTTATACAATGTGTTACAAAAATACAAATAAACATTTAAGGGGGTGGTTTAGACCATCAAACTGAACAACTTTCACTATGGGACCAATATCAAAATCGCAAATAAAAAAAATTTTAACAAAAAATTAAAACCGACTTCAAAACTAAAAAGGTAAAAATAATAATATTGCAGTCGTTGACTTTTGCATTCGAATCTATAAGAACATTAATTTGTCTTATCGGACTCGGTGTCCAGCCGGTACGATTCGCAACTGGGCTTGCAGTAATTTTTTGGCTTGGCTTGGCTTGACACCGACTCCAATAAAACTAATTAATGTTCTTATAGATTCGAATGGAAAAGTCAACGACTGCAATATTATTATTTTTACCTTTTTAGTTTTGAAGTCGGTTTTAATTTTTTGTTAAAATTTTTTTATTTCAAACTTTTCAGTGTTGAAATCTAGGTGAAATACATTAGTTCGACTAAGCAGTTATAAAAGTACTTCAATGCAAAGGATACGGTGTACGCTCTACACCTCACTCGATTTAAAAAAATCCAACCCATGTTTCGTACAACATTTCTGTTTTTGGGTTACTGTTATCTGTCTTTATGCCATATTTCGATTCAATAGATGCAAAAATGAGCGAGGTTATTGAGGCGGGGCATACAGACAGACAGACGGAATGGACGAAAGTATAAGGGTTCCTTGTTTGACTACGGAACTCTTAAAACGACGAACATTTCCGACCGCCATGAACAATTAAATCTATGTGTTTCGGTACCTCCTATGTCCATGAAGTTTAAACCATAAAGTTATTATACGTTTAAACACAACAGTATGACCAAGAAGTTTTAAATATATAGGCATATAAAGATTCTTGGTTATGACAGTAAAAAAAAACATAGTTTGACAGTCCCCATCAAAACATTGCTGGAGTGCGATTTTTGAACATCACACGTTCGAATTAGCAGTCGAAAGACGAAATATGCATAATCTCCATAGTAATTTTGACATTTTCTACCGCTGACTTGAACGTGCGATGTTTAAAAATCGCACTCCTGAAAAGAATCGACAAACAAAAATGTCATCTGTGTCACGGAACTCACGGACCTGAAAAAAAGACGGACGTAATATCCTTTTATTATATAAGTGAAGCACCCATGTATTATATTGTGTTTGCGTCGTAGAAAAAGAAGGTAAGTACTAGAAAGAAGCACGTGTCGTGTCATACTCACTCAGTAAGAGATGCACATAGCAAATTCGCTCTAGTTAAAAAAGGAGATCGCTACTTATTGCTGTCCTTATCGACGTAACCACTTTTTTGTTTGGCGACGACTGTCTGACTCCGGAGGCAGACATCTAGCTTCATACAAATTGTATAGGATTTTATGACTATTGCTATCTCATACGCGTTTATACTTCACATCTTTCTAGTCTAACATTACGTCCGTATTTTTTTCAAGTCCGTGATCTGTGTACATATTTGTTATTTTGTAGATTTTTTCAACAAGCGATTCAATTTCGTGGGACCACCTCGGAATTATGACCTACCAAACAAAATTAGAATCATCAAAATCAATTCACAATTGGCGGTGCAATCGCGTAACAAACATACAAAAAAAAAAACATACGGGTCGAATTGAGAACCTCCTCCTTTTGTTGAAGTCGGTTAAAAATTAATGATGTTCCATACTCTACAAATTGACTAGAGCTAAAATTTGTATGGGATATCAGATTATTTTTTTCGCGATTTCCATGTTGGTCCCATAGAGAATGTTGTTCAGTTTGACGGTCTAAACAACCCCCTTATGAGTTTTAAATATTTATTGTTACTTATGAAACACCCTGTATGCAAAAGAAGAAATTCTGATGCGTATGTGAAGTCTACCCATCCGCATTGGGCACGCGTGGTGGACTAACGCCCAAACGCCCTCCTAGAAGGTAGGCCTGTGCCCTGCAGTGGGACGTATATAGGCTGATTATAATGATATATAACTTGAAAAAATGGTTCTAGATACGATTGTGCCGTTTATTAAATAAACTTACATAATTTCCGAGATATTAAAAGTCAAACGGTCTTTCTTTTAAATTAAAAACTCATCCAACTTAATTAGGTATATCTTTTTATTATGTAAAAGATGATAATTATAACCTCCAAATGACTTTAACTTGTTTATTAACTTTAATCAAATTATTGCATACTAGCTTTACCCGCGCGACTTCATCCGCGTGCTTACTTGAAAAATGCTGAAACAGGGGTATTTTTTTTATTTTAGTATTAAATTTGCGTACAAAATTTCAAAAAGATAGGACTAATAAAAAAAATATTTTCCGTACTCACTGTTACCCCCCATTTTTCCACATTACGGGTTGAATTTCCAAAAATCCCTTCTTAGTGGGTGCTTACGCCATAATACGCAACTTCTGTCAAAATTTCATTGTTGTAGCTTTAGCGGTTTGGGCTGGGCGATGATGAATCAGTCAGGACAAACGTTTTTATATATAACTAGTGTTTTCCCGCGACTTCGTCCGCACAAATTATATACCAGATTTTAAGTCAGATCATAAGCTATCAAACAAAAAAAGTTTCATCAAAATCGGGTCGGTAGTTTTTGCGTGATGTGCGAACAAACAAACAAACAAACAAACAAACACACAAACAAACAGACAGACAACATTCCTAAAAAAGATTGATTTTGAGTCAGGGATACCTAAAAACCATATCGTAATCTTTTTTTTGCTAATATCTTCAATGTACAGACACACTTCAGTTACAGTTTTATAATAGTTTAGATAGAAGATTGCTACAAGGACAAGTAAGATAAGTATGTACCTGTGTAATACGATTATGAACATCGCAAATAACAGAATCGGAATCTGAATCGTTTTTCGGAATTTATGTACGATTTGTAACACCACTGGCTTTTCGGGGAAGGAAAACATCGTGAGGAAACCTGCATGCTTCAATTTCAAGGCATGTATTGTACCCACTGTCCATTATAAGTGGCGACGGGCTCACCTCCCGTCACACATTCTGAGGTTTCAGAATATCTCTGACTACCCCCTCGGGGAATATAGTCGTGAGCATATGCATATGCAAATAACAGAATCGATGGATTTATACACAACTAGCGCTGATTGAAGAATGAATGCTTTGAAGAATTGAGCTGATTAAAAATTTAAGAATGAAGAACGGCAGATATTTTTTTATCTGTTTGCTCCCATAGTAAAAGTTGTTTTATGGGTAGTTTTATGGGTAGACTCTTACTTTAAAAGGATGCTAATGATATCAATTTCACTCTGTATATCATTACATCAGCATCAGCAGTTTTCTGGGATCCAGGGCGTGACAATTCTTGCCCACCTTTCCTGGTGCATTCGACTGACATGGCCGGCCCAAGCCCAATTTAATCTGGCGGTTTTTTCACCAACATCGGCTATTCATGTTTTGGAGAGCAGTGTAGGTAAAGTGATCCGTTCTTTAAAGTTATTACGCTCCGATTGCCCTCTGACAAACCTTGAGTTTGGATTTTTACTCAGTTGCAGAAACACTCATTAAAGTTAATCCTCCATTAAATCTCAATTCAATTCAATTTTTGTTTAATGGCATCCGATGTGTTATCACAATTCAGCCAACGTCTCGTTATGTGGAGAGTATACGTATGAAAATGATAGTATTAATTAATTAAGTAGAATGGCAGCTTTGCCAATGTAAGTATAGTTTAGAATCTCAAGTGATTGTTTTATGGTTAAAATACAAAAGAGTTCACAAAATGGCCGAGCCGCATGGCCAGCTAAATCACGAGCTGACGCAGACGTCCTCTCGGGAGACCTCTAGCCACGCGACTCTCCAAGTTTTTACTACGTCAACAAGACAAAAAGTGACAGCAAAAGATTTAATGTTTCTGCAACTAAGTGTCAGTGTAGACCAGGTCTGGGCACCGTAGGTTAGGATAGGCAAGATACACAAATGTCGATGAGTCTTCTAGCCAAAAGAATGGAAGTGTGCGAGGAGTCCGTGAATAGTAAAGCTGTTTGCATGCATTTTAAAAGGAAAGAACCAATAAAACACGGTTAACATCAGTGAGGTCATCCTTCCATTCATCTATTGTTGACGTAACTGTTTACTAAATATCGGCAATCATAAAGGAACAGTAAACGAGTTAAACCATCCCAAATATTTATTACAACCCGTTTACTTAGAGGTACGTAGTTTTGTTTGAAAAGAAATTTTGATTATTAACTCTTGCATTCTTTTTAGGGTTCCGTACGAATGTTTTGGATATTGATATTTTTTAAGTTGTTCGATAAAATGTCATGTTTTTAGTGTTCCAAAAATGACAAAAAGGAACGCTTATGGAATCACCCCGGATTCTGTCCGTCCGTCCGTATGTCACAGGCATTTTTTTAGGACTCAATCAAAAAACATTTATCAATTTACAAAAATTACCTGCTTGTGTAAATAGTCAATGATATTATTCAAATTATAGACACAGTATTGCCATAGTTACCCCTAATATTGAATAGGTAGAAAACAAGATATTATCGAGACCTACGCTTTCGTTATGCAATACAACCTGCCCACCAAATATTTATACTCTACACGTGTTTCGCTCCACCAAGGAGCATCCTCACCTCAGTAGTTGTTAATATGAGTCGTGATTTTATCAGAAGGTAAATTAAAAAAAAACTGATAATTTTATTACAGTAATGTTATCTTAATTTGACCTTTGTGACGGATGTGACTTGAGTTGGTGTTCTATTTTACCTATTAGTTCCAAATTAAGGTAATCTTATTTTGGTACTTATCTAAGTTTTAGTGAGCCAATTAACTTTTTGGCAGTTTAATTTCAAAAAAATTTAGGCCCTATCGGCCCTATCGACCAAACGCGAGTAAATTTTATTCTTTGATCAAGTTGCCGGTTACTATAGAGTAAACTGATTTTGCGATTTACCTAATCTATGAATAAATTTTACAGGGCCAATTTTGACGGTGTTAAACTTATACCGAGACTAAGGAAATGTCAATGTCACGAAACTAAAAAAAATGTAATAAAAAGAAACCCAATAAATTAAAACTGAATAGATACAAATTGCAATAAGTACGGATACAACTACCTCTTTCTTTAGGTGGATTATACATTCGTTCTTTTAGTATGGTTTTAGTGTGGTAGAAGACAAGTGAAGTTAATTTCGGAATAAACGCTAAGACTAAAATATTGTTCCTTGTATAGTTACTCTTCTATAAATCTAAGTTTGGTTGAATCCAGTCTGAAACGCGAAAATTATTCGTTCGGTTAGTGATTTACTAATAATATGTTTTGTTTATCCTATTTAAGAGAATATTATTCCGAGAGCGAAAATGCGCGCTGCATACAAACGTACTATGGTGATATTTTCAATACTAACCAATTAAAGTCAATGAAATTTTGCAGAAACAATCTAGAAACAAATCTCTATGCTTCTATAGAGTCAGATTTTCGATAAAATATACAGTTTCAATGCTAAGATTAATTTAAGATTTGTATGGAAATCTTTGAGGCACTGTAACTTGAAAACTATACATTTTAAAGAAAATCTGACTCCATACAAGCATAGAAATTTGTTTCTAGATTGTTTCTGCAAAATTTCATTGACTTTAATTGGTTAGTATTGAAAATAACACCATAGTACGTTTGTATGGAGCGCGCTCCGAATAATATACCCTTAATATTTAACAATAAAGAACCCTCAATGTTTGAGTTCAACTCGAACTTAACCGACTTCAATTTACGTTTATGACTTTCTCTGCCGACTTTCTAAGGGTTGAAAAACAATAAAGTAAAAGGTATTTTTGTTCGTCCTTTTGTCTTTAAATCCCGTTACGTAAAGGATTGGTTATTTCGGAAACTATTAGTTAGTTATTGTGCTAATATTGTTTGTCCGTTTGTCGCAATTATGGGTGTTGGACCTTCCAAGGATAATTGTTTGTTTTAATGGTTTTCCCCTTTACTTTCCTTTTAGTTCGCCGGGTAGCTATGACTGATGTCAGATAATTCAATTACGACTGTGTTTAAAAATTTACAAAGAAGAGTGGTGGTTATTTCAGACCTAGTCTTAGAGGTTCCTACCGCACATAAATGAAACATAGCAAAGAGTACAATTTTTTAATATCTTCGACATTGTCACTGTCTAGTCACATTTAAAGTACAAGAAACTAGCCAGGACTTGTATTATGATGACTAATAGAAGGACGTGTCTTGTCATATTCACTCAGTAAGAGATGCACATAGCAAATTCGCTCTGGTTAAAAAAGGAGATCGCTACTTATTGCTGTCCTTATCGACGTAACCGGAGTCGGACATCTGTCTTCATACAAATTTTTATAGGATTTTATGACTATCGCTGTCTCATACGCGGTTACACTGATGTTATGTCTACCAGCGTAAGCGAACAATTTTTCGTCTATGGATAGAATACATTATACATAATGTATAGATACAAACATCCATGACTCTGGTACAAATATTCATATTCATCATACAAATATTTGTCCCTTACGGGATTCAAACCCGCGACCCTCGGCACAGCAGGCAGGTTCACTAAAGACTGTGCTTCGAAAACAACAAACTGAAAAGAAAAAATAAGTCCAATAGTCTAGAATTCTGTTACGTATTATTGAAGCTACTTTCACAGTCGGGACCCATTAAAAATTTGATCCGGTCTTGAATTTTTTACATTTCAGAATTTTTGTCAACGTGGTGTTTTTCTACAGCTTTTTTGCTGACTTATCTTTAAGAAAAATCAAATCAAAACCTAACACCTGTTATATTCTATAACG
Organism: Agonopterix heracliana; assembly: GCA_963693445.1. Classification (NCBI taxonomy): domain Eukaryota; kingdom Metazoa; phylum Arthropoda; class Insecta; order Lepidoptera; family Depressariidae; genus Agonopterix; species Agonopterix heracliana. The sequence continues at coordinate 5,701,781 of OY856334.1, forward strand.
TCACGCCTCTTTCCCAGTGGGGTAGGCAGAACGATCTACTAACGAGTGGGATAGGCCGACAGTTCGCAGAAACCAGAACGCGCCATCTACTACGATCCTTACATACCTCTCGCTTCGCCTCATTCACATCCATACATCTCCCCTGTATAATTTTACAGTATTTTCGCAAATAAACATAGATAAAAGATTGTAATTAATGTTGTTTTGTCTAGAAAACTGCAAATTACAATTAGTTAGGTATGTTATATAGTTAGACAACGTAAATAAAATGAACTACCTATTAAAAGCTTTGCCAAATTGACTTTCTATTCCTACGGCTATAACTTTTAGTGACAACATTTTTATGGGATATTTTAGCTGTTTTATGACTCTGTCCCGGTTTTTTTATTCATTGTGTTTTCTATTAACCGCGAGCTTTCGTTAAATGGGTTATAAAAATGTCGAAATACCTGAAAACTGAGAGATGACCAGCTTAATAATAAAGTATAGATGACCGCTGCGAACTAGGTCCCGCCTTAGAATCTTCCCGACACACACTTGGCCGTTTTTTAAAGCTTATTTTGATCACGGATAGTGAAGCATTCTAATGGTGTAAGAATTATTCAGATCAGTCCTGTAGTTTCTGAGCCTATTCAACAAACAAACAAACAAAAAATCAAATCTTTCCTCTTTATAATATTAGTATAGAATATATAAATACGATTATGTACGATTTGTAACACCACTGGCTTTTCGGTGAAGGAAAACATCGTGAGAAAACCTGCATGCTTCAATTTCGAGGCATGTATTGTACCCACTGTCCATTATAAGTGGCGACATGGGCTCACCCCCCGTCACACTGGATAGAGTTTCGGTACTACTGGTGAAACGTGGTTGTTCTGAGGTTTCAGAATATCTCCGACTCGGGGAATATAGTCGTGAATATATGCTCTGGGAATATATGCTTATGCTTTTAAACACAGTTTCAGGTGAACTCTACTTACGCATATTTCTCACACTTTTGTTTACGCACGTTCGTAGTAGTTTACCGAACACAACAATGCTACTTAGAAAAGTGTTGCTAAATCGCACGGTAATTTGTTTACAAACAGTCACTTCTGCGGCCGTAGTATGATGCGTGCGATAAGATATTATTGAATTATTATGACTATATCACGCCTTTATCTCTTTCATTCGCGTGCAAGTAAAAAGACAGTTAAGGCGTGATACAGGGTCCTTCTTAATATGCTGAGACTTTTTAAGGGGATGATCAGACCATCAAACTGAACAACTTTTTCTATGGGACCAACATCGAAATCGCGAAAAAAAAATCAGCTATCCCATACATTTGGCTCGAGTAGGTTTGCAGTTTTGTATGAAGGGGCTGATTATTTTATTCGCGTTTTCGATGTTGGTGCCATAGAGAAAGTTGTTCAGTTTGATAGTCATGATGGATCATCCCCTTAAAAAAGTGTCAGCATATTAAGAAGGACCCTGTGTGAATTTCTTATTCAGTGTTTGTGTATTTCCTTACCTATATAATCACATAAACTGAACTTACTACGGAACCAACATTTTAATAAGGGTAAAAACTGCTGTTCGGTAGACTTCATCTAGGGTCCTTCCTTCTTAATATGCTGACACTTTTTTAAGGGGATGATCAAACCATCAAACTGAACAACTTTCTCTGTGGGACCAATATCGAAATGGCGAAACTCCAAACTGCTGCTCCATACAAAACTGCAAACCTACTCTAAAATATATGGGACAGGTGATTTTTTTTCGTGATTTTGATATTGGTCCCAAATAGATAGTTGTTCAGTTTGATGGTCTGATCATCCCCTTAAAAAAGTGTCAGCATATTAAGTTGGCCCCTGTGTGAATTTCTTCTTCACTGTATCACGTGTTTTATCTCGTTCGTTTCGCGCAAATAGAAACAGAGCGAAGGTGTGATAGCACTGTATCACGCTGGCATGCTATACATGCAGGTGGTATTTAGGTTATATTACCGTTGGCGCGCTCCATACAAACGAAGTCTGGTTATATTTTCAATGCTATCCAATTAAATTCAATGACATTTTTCAGAAAAAATATAGAAACTAAACTCTATGTTTGTATGAAGTCAGATTTTCGTTAAAATGTATACTTATATAGTGTTAAAGTTACAGTGCCTCAAAGATTTCCATACAAATCTTAAATTAATCCTAGCATTAAAACTGTGTATTTTTACCAAAATCTGACTTCATACAAACATAGAGATTCGTTTTTTGATTGTTTCTAAAAAAAAACATTGATTTAATTTGGATAGTTTTGAAAATATCACCAGTCTACGTTTGTATGCAGCGCGCATTTGCGCTCTCGGAATAAACTTCTCTTACCTACAAAATTTTAGTTGGACAAAATAATAGGTTTCTGTTAAATGTCATGTGTGCGGATTCGAACCCAGGCCCTCATGGTTGAGTGCCCATGCCATTATAACAACGCATTTCAACACTTTAGCTAATCCAATTACTCACTTTTTGTGAATTGTTTCCGTAACTTGCATACAAAACAAGTTTTAGGTGTGTTTTAACGTTATTTAGCTATCCAAAGTGGTGTTTAAAGGAGTGGTGTGGCGCCGGCAGTGTTGTTACAAAATGATCGATAAATTCTAGAGGCATTTACCTACAATGCTTGACACTGGATGTTGCAATCATAAAGCTAGAAGAAAGACCGGAGGAAATATTGGCAGTATGTTTTCAAAGAGAAACGGGAAGCAATTGCAAATGGCAATGGGCTGGTCATATCTGCCGAAGAATTGGACGTAGTTTAGCAAAACAGATCCAACCCACAACCTATTTCATAGTGGGTTGGATCTTTTTTGCTAAACTACGTCCAATTGAAAATGGGTGGGGTATCAGAGTTCTACAGGATGTAATTGAAATGAGACGACAAATTTTAAGGGGTGGTTCGGACCATCAAACTGAACAACTTTTACTTTGGGAGTAAACATGAATTTAGCTTTAGTTTAGTATGGAACAGCGGATTTTATTTTTGTGATTTCACCGCACCGCATTTCCGCCAGTGTCAAGTGGTTTGAGAGAGTGTCTATCCTCGAGTATTGTTTTTGCGTAAGAACAACTGAAAAGGATTGTTGAGCCTCATGGCAGGCTGAAACGCGAACCGCGCGAACATCACGCGTTCAAGAAAGACAAGTGTTCGGGGCCAACCCCGCAACGTGACTCCTTGTAGGTACTAGTATTTATTCTGTCTTTCAGGGTTTGCTCCCATAGCATAAGTTGTTGAGTTTGCTAGTCTGAACCACACCTGAAAATTTGTCGACTCATTTAAATAACAGCTTTTAGAGTGGATAATAGTGAAGATCACGAACTGGTAGGCGTAGTGTATGGGATGACCTGCGGCCCGCTGGACAGACGACCTAAAAAGGGAGCGACTGGATGAGGAAGGCCGTGGACAGAGTTTTGTGGCGCGCCTTGGGAGAGGCCTATTTTCAGCAGTGGACGATGGAATATTGGCTGATGATAATAATGACTTAAAGTAGGTTAAGTTAGTCGTTAGATAAAAACTACGTCTGAGGCCGTATAGCGGTCTGAAAAAACTCTGACACCAGGTCATGCCCACACGATAAGCTGAAGAAGTAGGTTTTAGTCCCTGTTTTGCTTTGTTGTGTTTTTGCAATACTTCAACCCTACCTAAAATGACGCATGGCGTTGGCTTTCTAATAGGTACCTACCCTTGCTTTTCCTATACCTGTCTTGTCTCCCGTCTGCAATACGGGGAAATCTATCTTCTTTGATTTAATTCGTTGCAGATTCCAAGATAGATTAGAGTAATCCCTTGCTGCTGGGCTTCGTTGTCTGTGGTCACCGCTGTTATCCTGGTTTACAGAAGTAACAGTGTGGTGTAACTAGAATGGACACGAATGAGTATATTAGAGGAAGTTTGAAAGTAGCACCTATGACCGAAAAATTGCAAGGTTAGATTATCGTGATATAGGCATGTAATGCAGAGACGAGTGTCACGAGATGAGTGTTAAGTATGAATGTAGATGGCTGTGGTAGGAGAGGAAGGCCGAAGAAAAGATGGATGGATTGTGTGAAGAATGATATAAAGGAGTGAGTGCTGAAATGACTGCTAAGAGATATGAATGGAAGAGGGTGACATATTGCGGCGACCCCAGATAGTACAGTAAAAATACGGGTCAAAAGGTAATAATTTATAATTAGCAACTTTTTTTGCTACATCGTTTATAGAAATGATATTAAGATACTTTATAAACGAATCCAACTAAATTTCGTATTTTTAGTTTTCAGTACCTACTAAGATGTATTTTTTTTATTTATAGTGTCAGATTTGTTTCTTTTTTAATTTTTATTGTTTGTTTTAGGTTATGGGTTTACATACACTGTGTAAATTTTGTACTAAAATTGAGTTTTTCGTAATTTCTACTTATTTAAAAACAAAGGTCCCGTGGAGATTTTTCGTTGGATTTACTTCTAATATAAAAGAATACTATAGTATTTAACAAATGGCATAAAAAAATGTATATAAGTACTATTTTTTGCCAATTTTATAAGATTTCTTTTTCTTTGTTTAATTATTTAAGAAAATTTTTATAGGGATTTTCAATCATTTAGAAATAACTAGAATTTATGATCTAAAATATTAAAAGAAAAAACCGGCTATTACAAACTATTTACTTTCGCCATACAAGTAACTTTACTGGAGTAACAGGGAAATGGGTTGAAGATTGTAGACCGTCCTGGAAATGAATGGTGGACCTTGAAAGGGCAGGCTTTTTATACCATAAAGAAAACTATTTCTACGCACTCAAAAGCCACGGACAAAAGTTATGTATTAGAGGCCATAGTTATTGCGTTGTGAAGTATGAAAGATGACGCATGCGTAAAGCGACATGTGAGAGAACAATTGGTTTTGTGTTGCCGAGTCGTCGAAGAAAATATTTTACATTTGACGCTTTAACAAAATGGCGGCGCTAGAGTGACTACGGGTTTGGAGATTTATCGGATATTTTTGAAGGTGCATAGTATCGTTTAGGAGCCGTGCGGTTTAAAGTTAATGTTTCTTAAAGAGATGGCAGTTTGATTCCAGTCTACATCAGACTTATACCACTGACCTTCTAACTACCAACCTTTTGGTGACTAACCAGACAAATAAGATGAAATAATATATTGATTACTGAAATGTTAGTCATGTTCAGCTGAACATGACTGTAACATGTCAGTCAATAATCAATATAAATATAAAATATAAAATTGCCATTTCAAATCAATTTTTTTGTGAAACACGATGATATTGGTGAGAAATTTGAACTTCTGATGCAATGACTCGTTAGCTTAATTGGACGAAAGCATAGCCCCCGGTTTGGCAGTCCAATACAAATTTGTCAATATTTAATTTAAGACGTAATAATTAACGTAGTTTTTAACACTTTATTGACTAGTGTCTGAAGAGTTCAAAAATGATCGATGGGCAAAAATGTTAACGAGGCTCTTGAGTATGTGTGGTGTTCCAATCGGAGACCGCACACTTACCAATGAAATTCAATCGTAACTGTTCCTCTAGACTAGAGAAAATTTAATGACACACTAGATAATGGACGTCGGTTCTAATAAAAACTTCACGAAAGTGTCCCAGAATAATCCATTGGTAATATACATTAACTAAAATCATTCATACTGTTGACATTCTTTTTTCATTTTGCTTGTGTAGTTGTTCCCAATTCTTATAGTACCGCGGCACTGCATTAAAGTCGTGCGAATAGTCAGTCGTTCAAACGAGGACTGGCGCGTAATTTTTACTCTTTATGCGTTTTCTTACTCTTTCGGTTCGGACACTACTGAGTAGATTCGATGTCCAGTAATTGGTAAGTCAAGTACGAATAGGGACGGCTCCCTGTTAAAGAACACTTTGACTAGGTAATTTTGTCCTGACACTTAACACCTCAAAGTATGGTCACAACAACATGTTACGACTGCAAACAACCGTGACATATAATAACAATATTTAACGACTACTGTACGCTGTAAACTTGAAACAATGTCATATTGTAAGGCTAGTATGGTGTTAGTACTCAACTGAACCTTTTTCTAATTTACAAAAAATTATACAGGGTGAAAGGAAAAGTATCCATCAAACAAAAGTCAGAACAAAAAAAATATCAGCTGTCCCATACTAAACTGCAATACCTACTCGTATTATAGTACTGGTTTGCTTCCATAGTAAAAGTTGTTCTGTTTGATAGGTAGATTATGTGGTTCAAAGGTTAATGATACTTTTCCTTACACCCTGTATTGGGTCCATCTTAATTTCTGACGGGTTTTTAAGAAAATGATCCGAACATCAAACTGAACAACTTTCTCTACGGGACCAACAACGAAATCGAGAAAAAAAACAGCTGTCCCATATAAAACAGAAAACCTACTTGAGCCTAATGTATGGGACAGCTGATATTTTTTTCGCAATTTCAATGTTGGTCCCATAGTTGTTCAGTTTGATGGTCTGATCATCCCCTTAAAAAAGTGTCAGCATATTAAGAAGGACTCTGTATAAATAAAAGCAAGTAATCGTAAACATCTACAAAGTATCAAAACCCGGACCACTCTCCGTCCCGTCCGGACATTGCGGACAATAACCGTCAAGTTTCCATCATTGTCCGGACCCGGATATTTTCCGATAGCTGCCCAACAAAAGGTAATTATGATTGATATCATTCGACGATTTATAACGTTGCTAATGGCTTCGGTTTAGTGATGTCCCGCGGAAAAAGATTTATCGATGAATTTTATTGTATCGACAAATCAAATTTCTCTTTTCAGGTTAGTCTTTTCGATCACAGATAAAAAATTAGAATCGCACTCATCGCTCCAGAAAAACAGATTTAAAATACCCTAAAACAAGTACTCAACAACCAAACAACAATCTGGGGGGCTCTTTGGTCTTATTGCGGTATTTTGCTAAACAATACAATGTCAACAATGCAAAGATCATAATTATTATATAGATGCACCGTCTTCAATCAGATCCTAACAGATAAAGATTTCATTTAACGTCTTGATAAACAGAAAATCAGCAATGACTATAACGTACAATGTGACATTCTTGTTTTTTGGTTGTACGTATTGTTAAGAAATAAAACAAAAAAATACGGTTCTGGGTAGCACGGGAGTCATTATTCCGTTTGGAGAACCGTAGGTTCGAAAACTAATTATGTAGATAGCGAAAAACGCTTTTATTAAAATAGGAATTCAGTTTCACTTGTACGTACTTAACTAACTAATTTTGCAAATATGGTGTATTTATGTTTATAGCACTAGGTTCTGTGCCCTAAGCTGTTACTTAGATATTTTTTTTTACCCTTATCGATAATCTTTAATAAAAAACATCCCATCACTAGTTCATTTTTTACGCTTCTAACATCGACAAAGAAGAAATTGGGCAACCTCCTTAACTGCACAATGACATTTCAATATTTTTTTCTAAACTCGCACAATAAAACATATACTTTTGAAAAACTTTTTCTTTATTTTGAACAGTTTTATTATTTACGTCAATACGCTAAAAGGGTACGGTTTTATTTATAAACTTGAGCGTCTAAACGAAGCCTTGAAAAGAGAAACTTTTGAGTTTTGTATGAAGCCACAAAACATTTTCATCAAATTCAACTTTCGTAGCTTTCCTGCGAATTTAACTTTTGACTCGGGTCGGGTTGTTTAGGGTTCCGTACGTTACAAAAAAAGGATAACCGGAACCCTTATAGGATAAATTTTATGTCTGTCTGGCTGTCAGGCTCTTTATTTAGCATATGCTCACGACTATATTCCCCGAGGGGGTAGTCAGAGATATTCTGAAACCTCAGAACATCCACGTTTCACCAGTAGAACCGAAAATCTGTCCAGTGTGACGGGGGGTGAGCCCGTCGCCACTTATAATGGACAATGGGTACAATACATATACCTCGAAATTGAAGCATGCAGGTTTCCTCACGATGTTTTCCGTCACTGAAAAGTCTGTGGTGCTACAAATCGTACATAAATTCCGAAAAACTCATTGGTACGAGCTTTATTCTTTGGATCTTTTTTATCGGGCTTTATTTAAGAAACGGGTAATGTTTATGTACGATTTGTAACACCACTGGCTTTTCGGTGAAGGAAAACATCGTGAGGAAACCTGCATGCTTCAATTTCGAGGCATGTATTGTACCCACTGTCCATTATAAGTGGCGACGGGCTCACCCCCCGTCACACTGGACAGAGTTTCGGTACTACTGGTGAAACGTGGATGTTCTGAGGTTTCAGAATATCACTGACTACCCCCTCGGGGAATATAGTCGTGAGCATATGCCTATGGGGTAAATGTATCAGGTTGAAACTACTACCAAATACTAAAGTCTACAGTCCCTTGGAGATGTAAAAAATGCAAGCTTCTATGTCAACGCAACCAAAAGATACGGCCATTTAATGACATATTTTGATACTCGCAATTTTAAAATCAAAATGTATAGTAATGGTCCTTTATCCTAAAATTATAGAAGGATAACACAAGTATAGGAATTAATTTCGAAAACCGTTAATTTGTAGTTTTACTAATCACACTTACAATAATTTTAAAAAGAAATGTGCAAAGTTATGAGGGATTCATATAAAAACAAGTTCATTCTAAAGTTTTTTTTTTGCTTTAGGGTTGAACTACACCACGTAGCACAGCATCGCATTTTTCCGTCACTCCATCCTTTTCTGTCACTCAGGAACGTCATTTGTTAGATATAAGATAGAGACGGCCCGACAGCACAGTCTGTAGTGAACCTGCCTGCTGTGCCGAGGGTCGCGGGTTCGAATCCCGTAAGGGACAAATATTTGTATTATGAATATGAATATTGTACCCGAGTCATGGATGTTTGTATCTATATATGTATTCTATATCGTTGTCTAGTTATCATAATACAAGTCCAGGCTAGATTCTGGAACTTTAAATGTGACTAGATAATTTGTGTGACAATTGTCCAAGATATTTATATTTATATTATATTTATAGATAGACAGAACGCGATCGCACGCGGCGTGCTGTTCCGTGCTGTTCTGTTCCGTCTATCTTATATGCTCTAGCAAATGACGTTCCTGAGTGACAGAAAAGGATGGAGCGACGGAAAAATGCGATGCCGTGCTTCCTGATTTAGTTCAACCCTTATCGTGAAAACGGCAATAGTGCAAACTCTAGAGCTAAACAACAAAATAATAAAACCGGTAAGACTACTCTAGAAAAAAAAATTGTTTTGTTAAGTTTGGTTGTACGGAACCCTCGATCCGCGAGTCCGACTCGCTCTTGACCGGTTTTATTCTTATACTGTGCTACTGCTTACACTATCTAAGATCGAATGTTACCTACTACATTTTATGTACTAAGGTACTTAATCTTATCTACTACCTTATCAAATAAAGTCCTTAGCAATATTAATACATCAGGATTATGGGGATTTACACAACCACTTTAAAACGACTTCTCGTCAAAGTTTAACTAACCTTTATTCTTTAGAAGTTTAAGTTGAATTTTGAATAAGTACTGGAGAGTGGAAGGTTATATAATGTTGGTGGTAGGTAAAGCCGTTAATCTCAAAGTAAATACGTCAAAATGTCATGTTTTACATGAACTAATTCAACATCCTGGTATCGGTGACAATTCGATAAGAAAATGTTGTTCGATTCTTTGATTTTTTATCACTTTACTAGGTTTGACGCAGTTAAAAGGTCTCCTGCTCTAAAATTCTATCATAAGATGTTAAATTTAACAATTTAAAAAACATTTAACTGGTAGGCGTAGTAATGGGACGCCGGCGCCCTGCTGCCCGCTAGACAGACGACCTAAAAAAAGTAGCGGGGAGCGACTGGATGAGGAAGGCCAAGGACAGAGTTTTGGGAGAGGCCTATGTTCAGCAGTGGACGATGATAGACTGATGATGATGATGATGAAAAAAACATTTTACCCCCTGTAGGTAAACGTGGGTGATGTTATTCGTCCGCGTTGGATAACATTGTCGAATCTACATCTAACATGTTAGATTTCACAAAAACACGTCGCAGGAGACCCTTTTAGCCGACGATGCTCAGAATTGAATTGGAATCGAATAGAAAGATCATAGTCGTTTCCCGTTCCCCCGATTCGTGAGAGTGAGAACGAGATATTAAGTTTAGCAGTAATATCTATCATCATCAGCCTATCATCGTCCACTGCTGAACATAGGCCTCTCTCAAGGCGCACCACTGAACTCTATCCTCGGCCTTCCTCATCCAGTCGCTCCCCACTATTTTCTTTAGGTCGTCTGTCCAGCGGGCAGCAGGGCGTCCCACACTACGCCTACCAGTTCGTGGTCTCCATTCTAGAACTCTGACTCTTTATCGGTTGTCAGTTCTTCGGCAGACATGACCAGCCCATTGCCACTTAAGAGGATAGGCGGGCTGAAATGCTAATTTGGAGAATAAGTAACTTTTCCGACTGTTTACGTATTTATCAGATCCGCCCTACCCATACACCCCTCCGACTAGAGTGCGAAAGAGACAACTGCAGCTCGGACCGATTTTATATACAAAAAATCGACGAAATCAGCATTTCATATTCCCCTGTTTTCTCCTTCAAAACTAAACCGATTTTAATAATTCTTTCAAAAATAATCGGAGAAAGACTTTGGCTATGTCCATACGTTTTGCTTTTTTGGTTTATATTCTTACAGAAAAAGCAAAACATAGGGACATGGCAGAGGTAACATAAATTGCATGGGAAAAAATATATTTGCTCTAGTGTGTGGTAAATGGCTTGAAAATCGAATAAAACCGCTTTTTTAATGAAAATTCTCGCGGTGGACGTCGCTTACGACGTTATTGAGTCACCTGCTAAAACAATCCGCACCTACACGTACATTTAAACGTGAAGTTGAATAATACCTAAGTAGGTAACAACGCTTAATTTCAAATCAAAGATTGAAAATTTTTTCAATTAAGCTACTGGTAACATATTATACTGATAGGTCCTAAAATCGATCTACTTTTTAATTTTGTTTCTTTTTTAACAATTTTATTATAATGAAAAGAAAATGTTTTTTTTGCATTATTAATACGATAGAAACTATCACTTCGTAACAATAATTATTTTTTTCACAGTTGCTAGAAACACCTTTATTGTTTTACAGTTGATTTTAAAATGAAAACGCAAATGATTATGGGTATTACCAATCCGGTCGGATCCGGCGGATCCGGCCGGATCGGTGAAAATCCGGTCGGATCCGGCCGGATTGAAAATAGCACCGGATTGCAATCCCTACCTGCAAGACCCCTACCGTTGCTCTGCGCAAGTACATCCGTTGCCGTACTGTGAGAACTCTTATAGTTATGCTGTGGTTCGTCATACTTACCTAGGCTATAATTGTTATCTACTTTTTCTAATCACAAAGAAACCTACTAACCTACCTGTGAACTAAAACTGAAGACCTTTGAAAGTGAAACCAGTTCTAAGAACGTATCAATAGCACAGTGGTCCTACTATTGTCTTATTTAGACCACTTTAGATAAACATTTGTAACGGACAAGAACGACGACAATACACAAAATATCTGCGGATTATTTGGTCAGGGTTGCCAAAACACGGTCACTGCTTGCTGCTTAATTTGATTCTATTCTATTCTATATTTAAAAAAAATGGCTGCCATCTTGGGAATGTGATGATTTTGCCAATGTCTAGTTTTTGTAGCAAGAGTGCTTGACGTTGTATGGTAACTTTTGTATTTTGGTGACTTCAAGGATTGTTTTTCGAAAAGAACACTATCTTGAGCCACCACTGGAGCTTCGTTTGTAGGCCGGGGAGGGGGCAACCAACAATCGACTCGCGATGCGACTACCCTATAGCAGACCTACAACGCGACTCCTGCTTAATTTGATTGTTTTTCAACACATTTATATATAAAGTCAAGACTTATATTTCTTTTCTAGAGATCAGCAAATAGGTGAATCTGTACATCTATTATACTCGTATACAAGGTGTTACAAAAATACAAATAAACCTTTAAGGGGGTGGTGTAGACCATCAAACTGAACAACTTTCACTATGGGACCAATATCGAAATCGCGAAAAAAAATAATTATGTTCAAATCGACTAGAGCTAAAATATGTATGGGATATAAAATAATTTTTTTCGCGATTTCGATGTTGGTCCCATAGAGAAAGTTGTTCAGTTTGACGGTCTAAACAACCCCCTTAAGAGTTTTAAAAATTTATTGTTACTTATGAAACACCCTGTATAAAATTTTATTAACTAGAAACATTCTCACATTACAGAAGATATTTGCAAAAATGTAAAGTCAATGTAAAGTTTACAATTAGGTATTACAGTTTTATCTGTTTTTCTCTGGTGTTCCGTGTTAGGATACGTAAAGAAATGCAGTAAGACTATTTTAATTTAAGTTTTTTTTCTGTAGGTTTGTAGGTACTTACCCGCATTACTTAAAAACTACTGAACCGATTTTACAGGAGTTCTTTGTATAGAGTTACAGTGGTAAGAGGTAAGCCAGAAAAAATGACTCGGCTACCAAATAAGGAACAAATAAGTAAACTAATAACTTTTGCGACAACCCTACTAATTGATTGTTTTAATTTCCTGTATCATACAATAATGGACAATGAAAGTGAAGGGACAGTGTGCATTGTGTCTTCGGCTTTAAATAAAATTCCTTTTGTTTATTATTATTTTATTATCTCAATAGAACTAAAACGTATTGTACTAGAACTGTGAATCATGTAGAAAGATTGAGGAATGTTTGCAAATGACGAGATACGAGCAGAGGTTTTTTTTAGAAACTTGAATAAAATTGTAACACTCTATAAGATAAGCGGTGATTTCTTTCTTTCTCTAAGGCCCGATTCGATCAAACGCGAGTAAATTTTATTCTCAGATTAAGTCACCGGTTACTATAGAGTAAACTGATTTTACGTTTTACCAACCCTAATCTAAATGAAATGTCAATGTCACATAATTAAAAAAAATTTAATAAAAAGAAACCTACCAAATTAAAACTGTATAAGTAACCTCACATTGCAATAAGTACGGATACAACGACTGATTACGCCGGATCGTATTTTTCTTGACTCCTTCGAGTTTTTACTTAAAAAACGCACTTTTATAGGCAAACGATCGTAGGCTTCATTAATTATTAAATAATTCAACAAATTCGACGTACTTTGTTCAGTTTCATTTTCCAATTGTCAAATTCAATATGGCTGCTCCCGTTCCCTCACTTCCGGGTTTGGCGGCAACATTTAAAATTGCTGCGTTTTGTTATACGTCTAAACATCCTCCCCCCCCTCGGAATCTAATGGATTTCGAGGTGAATCTTCGCCGCTAATTGGTACAGGATCAGGGAGGCAGCAAAGTTTGTGAACTGCTCTACGCAGTATGCCATTTGAAGTCCTGACATCTGCGACTCTAGCAACTCCGTCTGGTCCGGGATATAGTTTATGAATTCGGGCCATGCGCCATTGTAACGGAGGCAAGTTGGATTCTTTGAGGACGACTAAGTCACCTTCTCTGTGACCCTTTTGCTTGACACGCCACTTCGTTTTTTGTTGCAACTCGCAGAGATATTCATTTCGCCAGCGGTCCCAAAAATGTTGTCGCATTTGTTCTAAATGTTGGTATCTATCGAGTCTACTTGTTTTCGCATCGATGAGATTAGGCGATGGCAGTGAAGTGAGTGCTTTCCCAATCAGGAAGTGTCCCGGAGTGAGAGGTGCGAGATCATTAGGGTCAGAAGACAGAGGAACTAAAGGACGAGAATTAAGGATAGCTTCGATTTGAGTGAATAGAGTCGATAGTTCCTCGAATGTAAAATGTTGATTACCTAACATTCTAGTTATATGAAATTTCGCAGATTTAACCGCGGATTCCCAAATCCCTCCAAAATGAGGGGAGTAAGCCGGCGAGAACTTGAATTTTATGCCTTCATCAGCTGCGAAAGCAGATACGTCTCCATTGCTTGACCGTAACAAATTGACAAGCTCGTTGTTAGTGCCAACAAAATTAGTGCCATTGTCACAATATAACTCGGTAGGCTTTCCTCTACGAGAAATAAAACGTCTTAAACTTAAAATGAATACACTGGTAGAGAGATCGCTCACTACTTCCAAGTGTAATGCCTTTGTGGCAAAACAGACGAATAGGCATAAATAACACTTGGTTATTTTACAACCACGGCCCTTGCGATCTGTAATGAAATAAGGCCCGGCTAGATCAACGCCACTGACTTGAAAGGGCAAGTTGGGAGTGACCCTGGGAGCTGGTAAGTTTCCCATTATTGGGTTTATTGTTTCAGCCTTTAAAATTTTACATATTTTACAATTATTTACTGTACTTCGGGCTAAGACTCTGCCTCTCAAAGGCCAAAATTCGTTTCTAATATTGCTAAGCAAGAGTTGAGGACCACAATGTAAGTATTTTTTATGAAAATGCATAAAAAGTAATTTAGTGAAAATATGATTCGAATCTAACAGCACTGGATGTTTCTTATTATAATTTTCAGGTGAATTTTGAATGCGTCCACCCACACACAAATTGTTTTCTTCGTTCACAAAGGGAGTGAGAGATAAGAGACGTGAATTCGAAGGTAAGTGTTTGTTAGCTTTTAAAATATTTATATCACTTGAGAAACATTCACTTTGATGTTGTTTGATTAGAAACTTTAAGGATAAATTTAATTCTTCTGTGGTTAAATGACCTGTAGTTTTAGAATCTACATTTCGTAGATTATTGATAAATCTTAGTACATAAGACAAGGATCTTTGCAAAGTGGTGAATTTAGAAAATCTATCAAAGTTTATCACCCTGATGTCATCTTTTGAAAAAGTAGATGTAAGTGTAGTTGTAGTTTGTAGTGTGATTTTAGGTTTAGTTTTATAAGCTTTTCTTTCAGGTAACTCAGGGATAATCTTAGTGTTTATATTCTTAGGCCATTCGGAAATATCTTTCTTTAAAAACAAAGGACCATCCCACCACAATGTGGAAGATTGAATAAGTTTAGGAGTTACGCCTCGTGAAGCTAAATCCGCCGGATTGAGATCACCTGGTACATGTCTCCAAGATGACAAATTAGTTAGCTCTTGAACCTCTGAAACTCGGTTTGCAACAAACGGCTTTAAATCTCTAGCATTAGACGATAACCAACTCAGAACTACAGATGAATCAGTCCAGTGATAAATTTTATCAATACTACAACGAAGCGCTTTTAGCACTTTACTGCTCAGGCGTGCTGATAGCAATACACCACAGAGCTCAAGTCGCGGTATAGTTATCGGTTTTACAGGAGCAACTTTAGTCTTTGCACAAAGAAGTCTAACTAGTACTTGTCCTGAAACATCAGTGGAACGAAGATAAATAACAGCTGCATAAGCCGCTTGCGACGCGTCTGAAAAGGAGTGTAACTCTATTGTAATTGGCTTAGATAATAGAACGTGTCTAGGAATTTCCAGTGTTGATAAAGTGTCAAGCTCAGTTACAAATTTACGCCACTCCTTTTGCAAAGTAGAGTCAACTGGATCATCCCAATCTAGTTTAGAAAGCCATAATTTTTGCAGAATAATCTTGGGGATGATTGTGGATAAACTGAGCAAACCTAGAGGGTCAAATAATTTAGCTGAGTTAGATAGAATGGTTCGTTTCGTTACCTGAGCATTTAGCTCTACATTGACAGGAAATTGCAGGGCATCCTTTGCTGGATCCCATTTTAGCCCTAGCACATTTGATTGAGAGGAAAGCTCTAGATTTTTAGGTAGAGTAGGCACCGTATTGCCTTTGAATACTATAGGAGCATTAGTATGAAATTTCCTTAGTGGAAAACATGCGGAATCAAGTGTTTTTACGACTGAATCAATCAAACAACGCAGTTCGCCTTCGGATTCAGCGCCAGACAGAAAATCATCGACATAAAAGTCTTCCCTAATCACTTGCGCAGTTTTTTCATCTGAACATTCTTTAGAAAGTTGAAGTAAACATCGTGTACTTAAGAAAGGCGCTGAGGCCGTACCATAAGAAATTGTATTTAGTTGAAATACCTTGATAGGTAGAGAAGGATTGTCACGCCACAATATCATTTGCAGATTTCTTTGATTCGGCTCTACACGCGCTTGGCGGTACATCTTCTCTACATCCGCGCAAATAGCGTATTTATGCTGTCTGTACCTTAACAAAATTGAAAATAAGTCATCCTGAACTACTGGACCCACATGCTGTATATCATTAAAAGATACACCTGATGACGTTTTAGAAGAAGCATCAAACACAACGCGTAATTTAGTAGTTTCACTACTCTCCCTAATCACACAATGATGTGGGAGGTAACAACCGAACTCTGGCTTACTAATTTCGGTCATGTGTCCTAGACGCTCATATTCGTTCATAAACTGGCAATAATCTTCCTTTAACTGAGGCTTACGTGTTAATTTCCTTTCTATTTGAAATAATCTTTTTTCAGCTATCTCATAAGAACTACCTAGTACATCAGGAGCCTCTTTTAGAGGTATTTGAACACAGAATCGACCGTCATCCTCGCGTCGTGTTGTTTCAGTAAACAGTTTCTCACAATAGTTGTCCTGTAGTTCAGGTTTAGCATCCTTTGGAATTTCCTCTATTTCCCAAAAGTGTGCAAGTTGTTGCCTAATTTCTTGAGAAAAATTACATAATGTGTTAGTAGATTTATTGTTATAATAACTTAACCCCATGGGGCCAGCCACTATCCAACCTAATTGTGTCTCTTGTAAAATAGGTTTATTTTCACCTAAATTCAATCTATTTGAGCCCATTAATTGCCAAAAAACATCAGCTCCCAGTAGTAGCTCTATTTGAGCGGGACGATAAAACGTAGGATCGGCCAAATTAATATCATTTGGAATATTTAAGTCTTGGAAGCGTATGCCTTCTTGAGGTAGCAAATTGTTTGTAATTGTAGGCAGCACATAGCAGTTTACTAGCATATTAAATGAATTTTGTACTGAATGAATGTGAATATCACACTGCTCTGTGATATTAACAGAGGTGTTACCGAGGCCCGATACACTTTGATAATAATTCTTTTGTTTAGTACAACCGATGAGCCTTTGTGCTTCTTCGGTTATGAATGATGATTGGCTCCCACTATCTAATAATGCCCTTAGAATAAAAGATTTGCCCTTGTTTGTCACCTTGACCAACGCTGTAGAAAGAAGAGCTTGATTGGTGGAGACACTAGACATGGAAAGAGTAGAGGGAGTGGGGCCCTTTGTGTCGTTAGAAGGTGGTGTATTATTTCCACTTTGATTATTATTTTTAATAGGAGGTTCTGGAAGCAACGGAATTTGTGGTGGTGTGTGTGGAGGCGATTCTTGTGGTGTTGGCTTGTGTAGTAATGTATTATGTTTTCTCTTACAAATTTTGCAACCGTAAAGCCTACACTGATAAGATTGATGTCCGCCTCGAAGACAGTTGACACAGAGTTTAAATTGAGCTATTGTAGCTATGCGTTCCTCAATTGGTAGCGATTTAAATTTTGCACACTCATATAATTTATGATCATTTTTGCAGGTAACACATTTATTATTTGGGGAGGATTCATTCGAAGAACCAAGAAATGAATTTGATTTCGATTGACGCCTCTCAGGTTTATTGTGAGGAGATGTCTTGTCAGTACCGACTGTCTCTAGAACAGTTGCTCGCTGACGTAAGAAACTGAAAAACTCTTCCAACGTAGAAGAATCCTTGTTGCTCCTCGTTTCCTCCCACTTTCTAGCAGTGGCGTTATCTAGCTTCTGAGACGCCATGTAAATAATGAGAGAGTCCCACTTTTCTGTCGGCTCACCCAGTGTATTCAAAGCACTTAAATTTTTAGATAAAGTATCAATTAGATTACGAATACCTTTATCGGATTCTCTTGGCAATGTTTCCAAAGAGAATAAACATTTAATGTGTTCATTAACCAGCAGGCGTCTATTATCAAACCTTTCACATAATACCGACCATGCAATATCATAATTTTTTAATGACACGGATATAGAGTCAATGACCTTAGCAGCTGAGCCTTGTAAATATTGTTTGAGATAGTGAAATTTATTGATATCATCAATGCTCTCGTTGTTATGAATCAATGATAAATAGGTATCCCTAAAGGAAAGCCAGTTACGTGGGTCCCCATCGAATGGAGGAATCCTTATAGGCGGCAACTTTAAATGAACTGCAGTTTTAGACGAGGTGGATGAAATGTCATCCTTATTTATCTTATCAAAATGCGCGAGCAATGCTTCACCTTGAGCTAATAAGCTATAAAACTTATCTTCAGAAGTTTGACGTTCCAGTATTTGTTTATCTATGTCTTCAGCAACTATTTCTATTTGAGTTTGAACGTCTTCAAAACTAAGCGATAACTCACGCAGTTTATTTAATCTCAAACGCAGCTCATTCACTTCGACATCATTAGTTTCTTTTGTTTCTAACAATGGCTTTAAATAGGATTCAAATAAAGTTATCCGCGCTCTAATGGTCCCTCTCTGCTTAACGAGATCTTTAAGATCACTCATTTTGTTGGCACAAACAACAAACAATAGGTATTTGAAGATGTAAACACGAATCTAGATAGAATAGTCAATCAATGAATTACATACCGCCAGCAGCGACCAGATGATAAGCTGATAAGAAACCTGTTTGTGCGCCTTGCGTGCCACGTCGATGCATGCGCCGGCCCGGCACGACAAGGCAAGGTTTTCCCACTCGGAATCCAATTGGAAAGCACTGTATCACTCACACTTCACTGTTTTCACAAGCTTACTCCCGTATATCACCTGGAATTGTGACGAACACGGATAAATACCTTTTTTATAGGCACTTAATGAATGCAGAGAAAGTTTTATCAAACTTTTATAATGAAGTTTTCCAACAAAGTTACCAACCACAAAATGGCGGTTATTATGAAATCGTGGAACTACGGAAATTAAATCTGATGAAATCCTTGAATATAGGGAAATATCGAATGTATTGTAGATGAAATTGTAATTAACTGAATTTGAAATAGTTTTTGTGGAGCTTATTTTTTAACATTTACTGATATTTCGATGATATTTTGATTTAGATAGAAATTACCGGTAGGTTACCGGTTCGAAAACTATAAACGCTATCCACGCAAACAAAAGAAGAAGAAAGGATTGTGGAATAAAGGATTGGGCGCACTTCCCTGGGATATGATGGCTGCAGCAGTGGGCTGGCGAAATCCTCAAGCAAATCCGTCTCCTTTTCCAACTTTTTCGTCGAATTTGTATCTCGTCGACAGGTCACCATATGATTACGCCGGATCGTATTTTTCTTGACTCCTTCGAGTTTTTACTTAAAAAACGCACTTTTATAGGCAAACGATCGTAGGCTTCATTAATTATTAAATAATTCAACAAATTCGACGTACTTTGTTCAGTTTCATTTTCCAATTGTCAAATTCAATATGGCTGCTCCCGTTCCCTCACTTCCGGGTTTGGCGGCAACATTTAAAATTGCTGCGTTTTGTTATACGTCTAAACAACGACCTCTTTCTTTAGGTGAATTATACATTCGTTCTTTTAGTACGGGGTGTGTGAAAACCAAAAGTAAAATTGTTGCTTGTATAGTTACTCTTCTATAAATCTAAGTTTGGTCGAATTCGGCCTAAGTATAAAAAGCCTCTCAATCGATCCCGGGATCATTATGAATTTATTTAATTACTTATTACATTTATTATAATTATTATGGATCCCGAATACAGGTAAAACTACAAATATAATATAGGTAATTGCGCATAGTAGAATTGCAAACCACGAATTTCTATAAACCTTTTCCTTTGCCATTTTTAATAATTGCGACATTGCATACTATTATTTCATATTTGTGTACACTGGTGGCCTAAAATTCTATGAAAACCTGGCATTCTCTTTATAACATTTATAATGTCATCCTGTCATCCACATAATGAATAGTATCCATATTTTGCTAATAAATATAAGAATAATTTTGACTACCAATGAAAAACTGTCACCCATGCAAAAACACCAGTTACCCAGCACAAAACATCGAATTGCACTATTCTACTTATTTTAAACAGGAACTTTGTTAAAATCTGAACAGTAATTAATTCTTTTAAAGCCTCATCTACACGGTACAGTTGGACTATAAATACTTATCACTACATAGTATAAAACAAAGTCGCTTCCCGCTGTCTGTCTGTTCCTATGTATGCTTAGATCTTTAAAACTACGCAACGGATTTTGATGCGGTTTTTTTTAATAGATAGAGTGATTCAAGAGGAAGGTTTATATGTGCATTGAATCCGTGCGAAGCCGGGGCGGGTCGCTAGTCTCACTAATATTATAAATGCGAAAGTTTGTGACGATGTTCAGATGTTTGGATGTTTGTGACTCAATCACGCATAAACGGCTGAACAAATTTGGATGAAATTTGGCACACAGATAGAATATGCTCTAGATTAACACATAGGATACTTTTTTAAGGTCCACGCAGACGGAGTCGCGGGCAGCAGCTAGTAATAATTAAAATTAATAACGCTCACAGGCACCAAACTAGCACTAAAGGCTTTTATTATGGAAACCATACAACAACGGCACGAACATAGTAACATCCATGACCGAACCGGGATTCGAACCCAGGACCCAGTTTTGGCAGTCCGGCGTAGTAGGTAACCATTACACCAACCGGGTCGTCTTTTGCTTTTCTGTATACCAAAACAATCGTCCCTACCAGAGTACGAATATAATAGTCAACCCCCGATAGATGATACCACAACAAGATGAAGAAAAAATCGTTGTAGTCGAAATCTGATGTGAAAAATTAATATCTGATAATGATTAATGTGTGTGTTGCCAGTGATGACTTATGGAACAGACGTGGCTCACTCAAGGCCTCATAAAAGGCTGTCACGCAAAGGACAATGGAGAAGGCTATGCTTGGAGTTTCCCTGCGGGATCGAATCAGAAATGAAGATATCCGTAGAAGAACCAGAGTAGCTGACATAGCGCAAAGAATTGCCAAACTGGAGTGGCAGTGCCGAAAAGTTCTCGAGTGGCAACCGCGTACCGAAAAGCGCAGTGTGGGCAGGCTCCCAACACGATGGACCGACGACCTGGTGAAGGCGGCGGGTACCCGTTGGATGAGGGCAGCGCAGGACCGGTCGTTGTGGCGATCCTTGGGATAGGCCTATGCAGCAGTGGACATCCATCGGCTGAGATGATGATGATAAATGATTGGGGTAAAATGATACGATATGTGGAGTGTGGACACAGCATGAAACAGCTTCGTCGGTTTTAGACAAAACTTTGGGTTAGTTCGAGGTAGACTTTTAAAATATTCATTTCGTAGACTAAAACGGGTTGACGGCGGCACGGGATGTCACTGCTAATTGTGCACGTGACAGACACACCAATTATCTAATACTGGATGTAGAATAAAGCCCGTTTTAGCGAGACATTTTAGGAGAAAATGATATTTGAAAAGTATCGTCTAAGCACGGACCTGAAAAAAAGACGGACGTAATGTGACACTAAAAAGATATTGTAAAGCATGCAAGGTCCAACATTTTCGTTAATTCTACAAGGGACCTACACTCACACAGATGCACTAGCTCTAGGCGCAAGTCCTACATCCGTCACCATTATGTACCGCGTGACAGCACGCACACAAAAGAAATGGGTGCTTTAGTCGTGATTAGACGAGATTACGTCCGTCTTTTTTTCAGGTCCGTGCGTCTAAGTTGATAAGTAGTTTGTATTTCATGCAGGGGCGGTAGTACAGACTACAGAAGAGGGAACCTTTTTTGTGATCCAGATACAGCATAAATCTTCACCTGTCTACACTATTAAGAGAAGTTTATTCCGAACGCGCTAATGCGCGCTGCATACAAGCGAAGTCTGGTTATATTTTCAATAATAACCAATTAAAGTCAATGAAATTTTGCAGAAACCGTCTAGAAACAAATATCCAAGCTTTTATGTTGTCCGATTTTCGATAAAATGTACAGTTTCAATGCTAGGATTAATTTAAGATTTGTATGGAAATCTTTGAGGCACTGTAACTTTAAAATTATAGGTACATTTTAACGAAAATCGGACAACATACAAGCATAGAGATTAGTTTCTAGATTATTTTTCGATGTTGGTCCCATAGAGAAAGTTGTTCAGTTTGACGGTCTGATCATCCCCTTAAGGGGCTACCTGCCGGTTTTGGGTAATTTTGTAACCATGTTATTCATTAACTATGGCATTTTTTGAGCTGAAATTTAAACTGAACCATCTACAGGATATGAGAAGTGATGTGGTTTTTCTAGAAATAGATTTTAATGAATAAAACCGAAGAAAAGGGACTCTAAAGTCACCCCTTTTTTTCCAGTTGTAACCATTTTACTCTTACATTTTTAATCGGAACAACATGAAAATTTACTATATTGTTCACAATACAATTTAGAATGATGTGGTTTTTTTACTTTTTCGAAATTAATAAAAAATCATCGAATTTTTCAAAGAAAACAGCAAAATTCTGACCGGAGCCACGCGCTCTTTCTCATCGATTAGTATGGAGTGTGAGTGAGAGGAGAGTGGTCCACGGCTGATACGCCTTAAAAAAGTGTCAGCATTATTAAGAAGGACCCTATATGCAAGTTTCCTCAAGACGTTTTCCTTCACCGTTTGAGAGCAGTCGGTAATTACGTACACAAGCTAGAGAAAGTCATTGGTAAATGGCATATCGTACGTGCGGAATCGAACCGGGACCTGAAGATTGAGTTGCCGTACCTCTTCTCAATGCACCACAGGTCCACAGACGCTCTCAATCTATCTCTTACCAGTTTCAAAATAATGCCAAGTTAATTCCCCGACCATATTTTAAGATAGGGCATTGAGATCCCGCCTTCGTCGCGTTTGACCACACCCCCTCTTTTATTTACGATTTCATATTTAAATAATGTTTGATTACTTTTTCTTGGATATTTGCTTAATGGCTGAAGATATTAAGTACGTAAGTTAATTTATTGCGAAAACAGCTGTTGCCCGCGACTTCTTCTGAGTGGAGCCCGACACACACTTGGCCGGTTGTTATTATTTGATGTTTTAGCTTAGACTATGCACTATAATCACACCAAGTTTCGCGCTTCTAGGTATATGTATACTAGAGTTTTCCCGCGACTTCTTCCGCACAAATTATACAGGGTGTTCTTATTTACTGCCCGAGGTGTGTAATCTACTATAATACCTATTAGATAGAAGTATATATTTTATTTCCCGTTAACTTTAAACTACTCGTATTATCTTCAAACTTAGCAGGTGGTGGAAAGCGACAACTTCGTTTAGCGCACTGGACGAAAATTGACGCTTTCCGTCCGGAGGGATGAACATATTATTATAAAGAGGAAAGATTTGATTTTTAGTTATGTTTGTATAGAATAGGCTCCGAAGAGTCCGAAACTACTGGACCGATCTGAATAATTCTTTCACCATTAGAATGCTACGTTATCAGGCTAAAAAAAACGGCCAAGTATGTCGGGAAGATTCTAAGATGGTACGAAGTTCGCCACGACCATCTAGTCTACAAATACATTGAAAAAACAATCTCATATCATCATAATCATCAGCCTATCATCGTCCACTGCTGGACATAGGCCTCTCCCAAGGCGCGCCACAAAACTCTGTCCTCGGCCTTCCTCATCCAGTCGCTCCCCGCTACTTTTTTTAGGTCGTCTGTCCAGCGGGCAGCAGGGCGTCCCACACTACGCCTACCAGTTCGCGGTCTCCACTCTAGAACTCTGACACCCCATCGGTTGTCAGTTCTTCGGCAGATATGACCAGCCCATTGCCACTTCAGCTTGCTAATTTTCTGAGCTATGTCAGCCACTTTAGTTCTGTGACGAATCACTTCATTTCTGATGCGGTCCCTCAGAGAAACACCGAGCGTCACCGAAAATCTCATATAAAACAATGAAAACCCACAACACAAAAAAAAATGTATGAAATTAGGAACACTCGTGAAACAGTATCGTCGTGAATAAAATCGATTCCTAGTATCGATATAATATTCATAACCTACATGACCAGTCGAAGAGTCAAAGAGAATCGGTAACAATCGAGCTTTTTACAGTCGACGATACGGTCACTATTCAGTTCAATTCATAATCATCATCACTGTATAGGGTCCTTCTTAATATGCTGACACTTTTAAAGGGGATGATAGTAAAAGTTGTTCAGTTTGATGGGTAGAGTATGTGGTTTAAAAGTTAATGATACCTACTTTTCGTAGACCACGCGTATCAGGCTTGCCTCGTTTTTGGTCTACCGTTTAAATGTAATAGTTGTAATCAAAAGTTTAAAATAAACATTATCTATCTATCTATCTATCTATCCTTACACCCTGTATAGTTGGTAGCCGGTTTGTTTAAACATCACGAAAGCTTATTTAAAACTTAAAATAACGGGTCTGCTGGAAGCATTGACGTAGTACATGATATCGTTGGCTGGAAGAAATCTCTTCAGAGATTAGCTCGACCTTTACATATTTTCTCAACTATGTGACAAATTATGTCTGCGTGTACAATAAAGTGTTATAATCTTATAACTACTTAAACCATTTTAAAAATATTATATTTGGTTAAGGCTGCGTTTCCACCAGAGATGTGCAAGTTAGCGAGGTGGTGAGCGAGGAAACTCACGGATCACTCACTCACTCTTGGATTTCTGGTGGAAAAACAGCCTTAAAAGTGGCGTTTGCAGTTGGTATCGTACATACATTCCTAAGGGTTGAACTACGCCAGGCAGCACAGCATCGCATTTTTCCGTCGCTCCATCCTTTTCTGTTACTCAGGAACGTCATTTGCTAGAGCATATCAGATAGACGGAACGCGATCGCACGCGGCGTGCTGTTCCGTGCTGTTCCGTTCCGTCTATCTTATATGCTCTAGCAAATGACGTTCCTGAGTGACAGAAAAGGATGGGGCGACGGAAAAATGCATAAACGAAAAATTTTTCGCTTACGCTAGTAGACCGAATATCAGTGTAACCGCACGCGTGTGTGTGTGACCGCTAGCGACGGTGCAGTATCGGTTGCCCACTTCTGGCAAGGTACTATTTAGCGACTTTGTTCAAAATTTGAAGTCGACACGATAAGAAGAAGAAGTGTAAACGGGTATGAGATAGCGAATTATAATATGAAGTGACATCTCGGAGTCAGGTGGTTGTCCCATACAATTTATATGAAGTGACATTTTGGAGTCAGATGGCCGAAGTACAAAAAAGTGGATACGTCGATAAGGACAGCAATAAGTAGCGGTCTCCTTTTTTAACTAGAGCGAATTTGCTATGTGCATGTCTTACTGAGTGATATGACAAGACACGTGCTTCCTTCTAGTGCCTTCTCTTTCTACGGAAAAATGCGATGCGGTGCTACGTGGTGTAGTTCAACCCTAATACATTTTTAACGGAAACCGCGAGTCCTATAGTCGCTCTAGTCCGATTTTCTAAAATTAAACATCGTGCCATATAAAATCAGACCATGGGAAAATCCATATGCCAAGTCGGAACCGGATATATTATTCAAGACTCTTACTTTAGTCTACTTGTAATTATTGCGAGATTTTTAATTATCCACCATTATCTTTTGAAATTACCACAGGCTTTTTAATAATATATATGAGAATGGTTTAGTTTCAATATGCCGCGTGTGTTTTAAAATAATGAGAAGGTATGGTGGTGGAAATTAAAGGTCTGGTTTTGTTGTATGTATCATCACATGGAATGGACAAAAACATAGAGGAGGCTTATGCCCCGCAGAGGGTAGATCATAAAGGTATTATACCAGGAATAGAGGAACTGACAGCTGAGAGAGCGAGATGTACCTAGCGGCACCACTGTATATTTATTTATTTATTTATTTATTTATTAGGTCTGCCTACAGCTATTACATCTGATACAAGTTTAAGTACATTACAAAGTGATCTTAGGCTAAGATGTATAACTAATTACAGGCAAACACAGCATGCAAAGTAACTAGGGTTAACTATAAGATATAACGAAAAAACAATATTTTACAAAATAGCAGTAGTAAGTAAGTATATAAGATAAAAGAACTTTTATAAAATAACAGTAATAAAGAGATCTTACAATACAAAACAAATAATAGAAAGAGATACGTGACGCGAGGCAATAGAACCGTTTTCTAATCTCTTTCGTTTTCCGTGAATAATGGCGAATCTAAAGTGAAATCGTAGATAATTTTGTGAAATATACTGACACTACTTCATTAATTTATCCACGACTTCACGTTACACTCAGAATTATAGACAGTATTCGAATTTTTGCCTGCAAATAGTCTCCTGAAAACATCCAAAAACGGTTTCATTTGACAACTCATGTCAGTTGCTCTATTCCTGTAAGGTATAATACCTTTATGGGGTAGATACACGCTGAAAATGATGATGATGATGATGATCGTCACACCCTGGGCTCGACATCGATCTGGCGACCAATCGCGCTAAATAAATCTCCATTGCACCATGATTGGATTACGTGCCAACCAAAACTTCTAACACATTAGGCATCGTGCTAATCATTTGTCATCCTTAAATCCGTTTTGACAGATCGCGCGATCGCTCCAATACTTAAATAATGTCAACTTTAGCGCGATATGGAATTCAGCACAGTTGAATAGATTGGATTGCAATGAGATTAGAATTGAAATTGGATTAGGATTGGCCAAATACAGCATATTGCTACAACTACAATCTTACAGAAAATTGGTTGTTGTATGTAGCTTTGTTTCTTTCCATCAAAGGGATAACCTTCGTGAGTTTGTTTGTATGAAAAAATCAATTTTCTAATCGTCGTTGAATTTATAAATCCAATTTCGATTCCGAAAATTCCAAAGTTGCGCCGAACAGTAGACTTTTTATTATATGTCGAATTTGTAGGACTGTTTGTAGGTCTAAGTTTACACCATGAATTAACATCATTTCACATTGCTCACAGAACCGATAACCGAAGGGATCGAAGAGTTCTCGAGTGGCGACCGCGTACCTGAAAGCGCACAGCCTGCGTAGGCCCCCCACAAGGTGGACGGACGACCTGGTGAAGGCGGCGGGAACACGTTGGATGAGGGCAGCGCAGGACCGGTCGTTGTGGCGATCCTTGGGGGAGGCCTATGTCCAGCAGTGGACGTCCATCGGCTGTGATGATGATGATTCAAGCATAGTATTACTTAGTACCTACAACTTCTTCTTCTTCTTATCGAGTGGGCTGATGCAAAGCCCTGGTGTCAGAGTTTATTCAAACCACCTTAAGGCCTCTGACGTGGTTTTTATGTAACGACTACTACCACCAGTGATAGTAGCCGGGACCAACAGCTTAACGTGCCATCCGAAGCACGGAATCATCTTTCTTTTCAGACAATCAGGTGACTCAGCCTGCAATGTCCTAACCAACTGGGGAAAAAACGCGCAAAGTGACATTTCACTAGGTGCCCCCCGTGGGAATCGAACCCACGACCTCCGTGCCAAGAGCCCAATGCTGTAACCATTAGACCACGGAGGCAGTTTCCGAACCTACAACTGAAATACTTCGATTTGTCGATCAAACGTATAATGGTAGACCAAGAATTGATAATCTATGCAAATTACATGTCTTTAGAGCCCTGTCATAGCATTTCAAGGAAACTTTTACATTGTAATTGATGCCGCCTTTTTGTTCAGTGTATTTTTCTTTATTTTCAGGGTTCCCACGGGGTGGCGTAGCGGTAACTACCTACTGGCTTTTCAACGTGCAAGATTAAGATATCTTGTTTTACGCATTTAAAGAAACGGAATAAAGTCCAAAGTTGCGGACTTCATGCTACCGCAAAAAGTGGCTTAAAATTTTTTTTAGTAGAATTACACGCGTAACTTGTCCGTATAAAATACAGGGTGAAATTGATATATATATATTTTTTTCCATCCTTAAATAACTGTACGCTAATTACAAATCTCCACCTATAAAATATCATTAGCATCCTTTTAAACTAAGAGTCTACCCATAAAAAAGGATAACTTTTACTATGGGAGCAAACCGATCGGAGCAAAAAAAAAATCTGTCGTCGCATATACATTTGTGTCGAGTAGATACCTAGTAGATATCGAGTAGATGCCTACTCATTGCAGTTTAGTATGGAACAGCCGATTTTTTTTACTCCTATCGGTTTGCTCTAAAAGTTGTTCAGTTGATCAGTGATGGGTAGACTCTTAGTTTAAAAGGATACTAATGATATAAATTATACCTGTATAATTAGGTTAATAGTCTAAGGATCCACCCTGCCTGGGCGAGAAGCCTCTTGAAGCAAATAAATAATACGTAAGTAGGTAGGTAGGTACTTAGTAGGAGCTCAAATCAAAGAGTTTCTTAGAAATTACAAAAATAGGACTGTCATCGATTCAAAATGGCTGTCGTCGACAATTTCCCGTCGTTTTAAAGAATACTTAACTAGGCTCTGGTTCAATTTGCTCTGTAATAATACAGAAGCTAAAATTGGTTCGATTTTTAGAAATACTTAGTTCTACACGTTGAGGTAAGTTTATTTTTAAACCAAGTCGATGACAGTAAAGTTAAATAAAATGTATGATCATGATTGCTCTAGGGGTTGTCAAAAATTATGTTTCAATTATACCAATCACCTTTTGTTCCACATGTCAAGTTCCTACCTACTATATTATGTAATAGTTTTAAGAGGTCATAGTTTAAATACATTTTACTGCAATATTATGATTTAGCATAGGTAGTTGTTGATTTTCAAATATTTTATTTTGGTTTACAATGTAAGAAACCGTGTAAGTCCGTGCTGCGGACCAAAACTGTTGATTCTGTCTTATTGTAACGTCTTTTGTACACAGTTTGAACTATAAATATTCTTATTCTTATTCTTTGAGGATAGACTATTATATTTATTGCATACCACGTCAACCTACGTAACTATGTCTACCTTTGATTGGGCCATACTCCACAGCATCACTCCCTTTCACTTTTCACCCTTATGTGAGATAGGAGGCCATCGTCCTACAGTGCATGGGATCCTACAGGTTAAAACTTACCTACTTATTACTATTACATTTCATTCGTCAATATATCTCTGATTCCCATTCTGTGACAACTCATTCACATGAGTTCATGAGTTCATGAGTTCATTCTGATTCTCATTCTCACTCATAGTTTGCATGAACTCATTCTTCCCCACCTCTTATCTTATTGGTTTCAGATTCAGGAGAGTAGGAACTAGAGAGTTCGTATTTAGCTCACACACTTACGCACTTGAGCGTGTGCGGAGAGCTATATCTTGTGGTTCAGGTTCGAAACCGCACGGGGGTTGAACCCTCAAAACCCTCCCCCTGGTTACGCCCGTGACCCAGAGGGGTATATACCTACGGACCTCGGCATAGGACGTTGATGTCATCATCATCATCATCAGCCTACCATCGTCCACTGCTGAACAAAGGCCTCTCCCAAGGCGCGCCACAAAACTCTGTCCTTGGCCTTCCTCATCCAGTCGCTCCCCGCTACCTTTTATAGGTCGTCTGTCCAGCGGGCAGCAGGGCGTCCCACACTACGCCTACCAGTGTCAGATGTCAGAACCGATGGGGTGTCAGAGTTCTAGAGTGGGGACCGCGGACGTTGATGTTGCCTACGTGGAATTGGCAAATCCAGCGACTCTAATGTATCTTGGAACCCGCAATTGATTTAATCAAAGAAGATAGGAGGAATAGGAAAGATAGATAGATACCTGTCTTCCCTCTATTACAAACGGGACAGATTCTTTGTTAATTTTGTAAACATACGAGTATCTCAATCAATTCTTGATCATCTTTCAGTTAATATACAAACACGTATCTCCAGGTTGGTACGTATGTTAGTATATGTCACTGCATCGTATCACTTCGCTGTTAGCTACAGGGTGTTCTGTACTTATTACCTGTACCGGGACGACTCCGAAACAAAATAGTAGGAGGTTGTCCTAAACTACGTGACGAGGTCACAGATTACTAGTTACTTCATAACAGATACATCACTTCCTTAGAAAACTATAAATTCTGACGCTTTATTTACCTAGGTACTGCTAGACGGTCGGTACGCGCAAAAATGTAAGTACCTGTAGGTATACTACCTATACAGGGTGTTACAAAAAGTAAAAATAAACATTTAAAACCTTTAACCATGAAACTAAACAACTTTCACTATGGGACCAACATCGAAATCGCGAAAAAGATAATCAGCTATCCCATCATTTAGCTCGCATAGATTTGTAGTTTAGTATGGAACATCCGATTTTTTTTTCGCTATTTCGATGTTGGTCCCATAGTCCCATAGTGAAAGTTGTTCAGTTTGATTTTATAAAATTCGAAACACTTATGTCAGTGTTTGCTGGCAGATTTTTTTAAAACAAATACGAACCACTGCTTCTTTAGGTCTTTCAACATCGCCGTTTTGTAGTTTGATACAATATTCGTATTTTTTAAAGTGTGTAGGTACTATAAAGAACCTTTTTTACCTTTTCTTCGCCCCTATTTGGAATGGAGTATAGTGAAGCTTGCCACAGCGGCAGCGTTGTTATTAATTCAAACAGCGCGCGACGTATGTGACGTTGCCGTCTTGAGCCAGCGGCAGAAATCAAGCGAGCGAGCGATGCCTGGCGCGAGTGGCAGAAATCAAGCAAGCGCATCGCTTGCGATGCGACCAAGACGTGTTGTTACTTTTTTCGGTACATACGGCCGAGGGACGGAGGCGAGGTGACCGAAGAAAACAACACACGTGAGGTATTTTTCTTTATCTTGCAATCAGGAGTGCGATCACAAATGCAATCTGAGGAAATTATAAGTACTCACTCTGCAGTGAAAGTTTTCAGAAATGAAGAGATTTGCTGCAGAAGCAGTGTATCCAATATAGCCCAAAGAATTCCTAAACTAAAGTGGCAATTGCTCGCAGAACCGATGGCCGATGGGGCCGAAAATATCAAGAGATCGACAGCCAGGTGAAGGCGGTGAACCCCGTTTTAGCGGTAGAGTGTAACGGGTCGAAACAATTTTGCGATTTTGGGCATTTCGTAAGTACAAATCGGATTATCGACCTTATTCTTCAAGCTATAGAAGCGACTATACACACTAGTCCGACATCACTTTGAACACAATATGCCAGGCCGAAAAAATCTTAGGTTAACTTTGTCTTATTGTAAACAATAGAATAGCATGCTCACGACTATATTCCCCGAGGGGGTAGTCAGAGATATTCTGAAACCTCAGAATATCCACGTTTCACCAGTAGTACCGTAAGTCTGTCCAGTGTGACGGGGGGTGTGCCCGTCGCCACTTATAATGGCCAGTGGGTACAATGTATGCCTCGAAATTGAAGCATGCAGGTTTCCTCACGATGTTTACCTTCACCGAAAAGCCAGAGGTGTTACAAATCGTACATAAATTCAGAAAAACTCATTGGTACGAGTCGGCCTGGACGGGGATCGAACCATCGCCTCCTGCACGGCAGGCAAGGTTACTCGCCACGGGACCACCACGGCTTTTTCACATTTTGTAAACATTATTCACAGGAAAACGACCAGTCAGTGTCGGTTAAGAGAAAAACAATTTTTTGCAACATTCTTCTGACCCACCGAAAAACCGTCCGATCTTACCCGAGTTAACCTTGTAACGTAATACATAGAAGTCCCTCCAGTATCATCTAGGAGTAGGAGCGGAATGAGTTTCCCCGAGTGATACCTTCGCACAGGAAATTGAGTTGGGTAGAAGTTGCGTTAAATTCCCCGCGACGCCGACAGCCGGCAGGCGGCGCGACGAGCGTTTTATTTATTGCTTATTGTCACAGTGTAAGTGAGAGCAGTGGGTAAAGAAAAGAAGGAAGTTGCTGTACCCAAAAGGGTCTCACGATGTCAGAATTCACGAGTTGACAAACAGATAAAGGACAGAATGGACGAAAGTGACAAGGATTTGTTTGACTTCAGAACCCTAAAAACGCTCATTGGCTGTCAGTAAATCCCCCATTAACCAAGACAATATTATAGCCTAATTATCCGAAATAGAAGGTGTAACGTTTTAGACTTTAGACCATCAAACTGAACAGCTTCAATGCCGACAACTTTAACGATTGTATTTCCACAAAAAGGTAACGAAACAAATCACGACAACACGCAGACCATATACAAGGTGTAACCAAATAATAAATAAATAAATAAAATGTCTTGGACATTGTCACACAAATTATCTAGTCACATTTAAAGTTCCAGAAACTAGCCTGGACTTGTATAATGATAACTAGACAACGATATAATACAAACACCCATGACTCGGGTACAAATATTCATATTCATCATACAAATATTTGTCCCTTACGGGATTCGAACCCGCGACCCTCGGCACAGCAGGCAGGTTCACTACAGACTGTGCTGTCGGGCCGTCGAAAATCAACTTTACTAGGTGTAAAGGGTTGGTTTATTAGAGCCTAAACCATCCCTTTGAATAAAACTACCCTGCTACTAATATTACTAGGGTTAATTGAATTGAATATTCAACATACCTACCTGTCAAGTTGAAGGCCGTGGGTTCCAGTTTAACATAACTGTAAATAAAACGCATAATTATTTTCTTATCTTTTCGTAAACGTTGATAACTTATTCTGGTTCGGGAAAAATAGTAGATTTAGATTAGATTAGATTAGATTTCTTTATTGCATTCATGTACAGCTTAAGGGGCCATAGGTCCTGACGAATATTTTCTATGAGAAACGCGATTGCCCAGCGCTCCGAAAAGTGTGTGCGTAAGCCGTATTTTCGATTAAAAAGAACTAACCAAAGTACTTTTTCTAGATTTTTTTTATGATTTCACTAGTTAAACTAATGGTGAATATGTGAGTATAAATGCAAAAAATCGGAAACTATTTTAATTTCTTCTAAAACGAAAAAAAATGTTTAAAAATGCATGAAAATACGCCATCTTTGTGACGATTTTCTATCGAGTGAAGTAATTCCAATCGTGTATTCAGTTTATGATTGCACTAGATAAACTACCCAAAAATACTGAGGTATGACTTTAGTTTCGGTAAATGGTATAAATCTAGTCGTAAAATGAAAAATAAAAGATGCCTCCGAGGTATTTCCACCTACTATTGCGTCTTAAGGTGGCACAGTATTACATGAACCCTGGTGGGGCGCAGCAACGCAGAGAGCGAGCGTTACAAAAACTATTACAAACCGAAAAAATACAAAAAGATTTACAAAGTTGAAAGTAAATAGAAAGAATAATTAGGTGTACATATAGTTATTCACAAATTTACACGCACGTATGTCAAGTATGTTTGAATAATAATAACATTGTAAAAATAAAAATAAATTTAGCTAAAAGATTTTCAGAAGTGAATCTTCTTATTATATTTAGACTGTGATAAAAATGATTGAGATGGTAATGAGAACATGCTATTCTTCCTGACGATAGCTCTTGTAGCATTTTTTCAATTATATTTGGGTCCCTTCTTTTTGTAGAGGTCCACAAGAGCGAGGCCTTAAGTGTCTGCGCAAAATATTGAAGGAACTGAAGATTTTACTGAAATTCCTTTTTGAAGGAAACTTTATTATTCTATTGTATAACCATAAACATTACGCTATGCTCGGTGTTTCTCTGCGTGATCACATCAGAAATGAAGTGATTCGTTACAGAACTAAAGTGGCTGACATAGCTCAGAAAATTTGCAAGCTGAGTGGCAATGGGCTGGTCATATCTGCCGAAGAACTGACAACCGATGGGGTGTCAGAGTTCTAGAGTGGAGACCGCGAACTGGTAGGCGTAGTGTGGGACGCCCTGCTGCCCGCTGGACAGACGACAAAAACTAGCGGGAAGCGACTGGATGAGGAAGGCCGAGGACAGAGTTTTGTGGCGCGCCTTGGGAGAGGCATATGTTCAGCAGTGGACGATGATAGGCTGATGATGATGATGATGAAGCATTACGCTCACGACTATGTTCGCCGAGGGGGTAGTCAGAGATATTCTGAAAACTCAGAACATCCACGTTTCACTAGTAATTAGGGTTGCCACCTTTTTTTTGTGCAATTAAAGTACTTTGGTTATTATAGGTAAGAAAAAAAAGTACATAGTATCAAAATAAAGTACAATTAATTTTTCTGTGTTATTTATGTTCAAAAACATATTTTTTATTGCTTTTTGCAGTTTTTATCTTTGTATCTCTACTAAACAATGAGGCGTTTTCCTAAAAAAATAAAATTGTTCAAAGACATTGGAAGGATGGCGTTATAAGTGATGTGGCGCTGGCAAGTCGCGACATCGATTCAGCACTAATCGATATGTTCGTTTAACGAAAAAATACTTACGACTAAACTTTTCAAAATCTCAAAGAAATCAAATCATGCGAAATAAAGTATTTTTGTGTACTTTATTATTCTCATAAAGTATAGAGTACAATTACCTGAAATAACGTACAATACTTTATTATAAAGTACGGGTGGCAACCCTACTAGTAATCCAAAACTCTGTACAGTGTGACGGGGAGTGAGCTTGTCGCCATTTATAATAGACTTGTACAATAAATGCCTCGAAATTGAAGCATGCAGGTTTCCTCACGATGTTTTCCTTCACCGAAAATCCAGTGGTGTTACAAATCGTACACTTATCCTTATCTTTCTACAATTCACATGAATTTTTCACAATTCCCACTCTCTCTATAAAATAGATAAAGACTTTTCTACCTCTAAAATACTCCCAGAGTCAAGACCGTAGTTTGTCTTCGGATTTCTGAGATAATACTCTCGAATGGTTCTAGGAGAGTTTATAGTCCGATCGAACATACTGCATTCTGAGGAAAACATCGTAAGCGCCAAAAATTGCTGAAATACACGGAGAAAAATATCTAGTCAGCAATTAATTTGTGACAACTATAAATACTTGCATATAAAATAATAAATAATACAATGCAGACTTTACTAAAAAAATTGTTAAGTATTTATAATAACAAAATAGTTCTTAGATCCTTTATTGTACACAAAACAACAAGTGTCATAGTAGAAATCTGTGGTCATAGTTGATAGTTAGTTGTCAAACATACAATAACAAACCACCAATTCATAATGCTCAAACTGAATTAAATGAGCTGAATTTAATTCATGTACACACGGCGACAGATCAACCTACCCATAGTTGAACTCTATGTTGGGTAGGTTGATCTGTCGCCGTGCGTTCATAATAAAAAATAAAAAAATTAATGAGGCCTTATATAAAAAGATATACCCTACCCATTAGCGCTCAATACAAAAATCTATTTTGACCAATCCATAGTTTATTAAAATCTACCTCATCATCATCATTACAGATACGTCCCACTGAAGGGAACAGGCCTACCCTCAGGGAGGGTTAGTTAGTCCACCGCGCGTGCCCAATGCGGATTGGTAGACTTCACATGGAATTTCTTCTTAAGCGTACCTAAGCAGGTTTCCTCACGATGTTTTCCTTAAGGGTATATTATTCGGAGCGCGCTCCATACAAACGTACTATGGTGATATTTTCAATACTAACCAACTAAAGTCAATGAAATTTTGCAGAAACAGTCTAGGAACAAATTTCTATGCTTGTATGGAGTCAGATTTTCGTTATAATGCCTCAAAGATTTCCATACAAATCTTAAATTAATCCTAGCATTGAAACTGTATATTTTAACGAAAATCTGACTCTATAGAAGCATAGAGATTTGTTTCTAGATCGTTCCTGCAAAATTTCATTGACTTTAATTGGTTACTATTGAAAATATCACCATAGTACGTTTGCATGCAGCGCGCATTTTCGCTCTCGGAATAATATTCTCTTAACCGTTTGTGAGCAGTCGGTATTACGTAGGTTACCCAAGTTAGAAAAACTCATTGGTAGATTGCTTGTGGTCCGAGCGGATTCGAACCCGGACCTGTAGATTGAGTTTCCATAGCTCTCCGCAACACGCCACCGACGCGGACGCTCATAATAATATTATGATATTGATACGAATCAATTAAATTTCGTAGTTGCGCTAATGCGACTGCCGATGGGGCCTTAACTAGCAGCAAACGTATCCGTCCGTACGGGATCGATGCTGTTTTATAAATAACACTTTTGCCGACTTCGCTGAGCTCGTCTTGTTTGCATAGGGTGTCCAATTACTAACTTATTTTAAGGACAATATTATAATTTAGATTTATACAGGGTGAAAGGAAAAATATTATTAACCTTTAAACCACGTACTCTACCCATCAAACTGAACAACTTTTATTAAGGAATGGGAGCAAACCTGTCAGCGATAAAAAATCTGCTGTTCCATACTAAACTGCAGCACCTACTCGAACCAAATGAACCAATGTATGAGACGGCAGATTTTTCTTTTGTTCTGACAGGTCTAGCTACCATAGTAAATGTTGTTCAGTTTGATGGGTAGATGCTGTATGAGGTATGCAGCTTATAGGTTAAGAGGCTCCCCATAGGTATTCGCATGGCCATATTTTGTAGGTTTTTAGAAGCTATCTTCTCGTTATTTGAAAGACATGCAAATTATTGAAAAGTGTAGCAATGATCTTCAACATCTCTGCTTTATTTGCTATTGATCATTATTTCTTATTTTTCGACTAAAAACATATGAAACCTGTGTTCAAAGGAAAACCTAAATATTGGAAAAAATCTGTGTTATGTGCATCTATTTTTTAAGTTGAAGTCACTTTTACTTGAGACACACACCTTTGTGTAGACAATTTTAAGATCTATAATTGCTATGAAGCAAAATTTTTTAAGATCCAATATTTAATGACTTAATTAGATAATTGTTAAATTTCGTGCGAATTCTTATGATTTTAGAATGAGATTTCCTTGGATTAGAAGGCACCGCAGTGACATAATCAAGGACAAGCCAGTCGAAAAATAGATACATACCTACGAAAATGACGTTGTTTAGTAGAGGTGAGACGGCTCTGAAAGAGTCAAGGTCGTTCGGTCAGGGAAACCTTTTAATGATACTTTTCCTTACACCCTGGATAGATATGGATGAAATATTTTAGAGCAGTATTGGACCATATTGTTTATGTCAGTTTTTCGTCTTCTATAGTCGATGGACATATCATTCTTAATTTTCCAGCCATGTATTTTTAGGAAAAAAATTATTATTACCTATATGAAATCTGTTATTGCCAAATATTTTTGGCAAAATTATGAATAGTTATTTTATGATACGAATGTTATGTAGGTAATATTATGAAATGTTTCTACAGTCCTTTTCAAGCGTTGCTGATAGTTGACGGATTCACGTACCTTCCGATATTTTAAGAAAGATTTTCAAAAAGGTTCAATTGAAAAAAAAAACTTTTTATAAAAGACAAAAAAAAAAGAGTCTTCATTTTTATGAATGGCGTAAACCAGGAACCATTCATTATAAAATTTATTAATAGTTATTTATGGTAATCTAAATTCCTAATATTTTCTTAATAACTGGTCACCCTCAGTTTGCAAAGGGGCGTGTTTTCCATCCCTCCCCAGCAAAGGTCATTGACACGGGGCTAACTGAGCAGTGATTAGAAATATGAAGGCATCGTACATTTACTCTTGTGGCTTAGTTGTTGATGCCCAGCTTGCTTTTGTGAGGTTTAGATTAAAAAACATAAAATTAAAAATAACGTCATTAATTTTTTTATCTCATAGGTACTTACTCAGCCTGAAAAATGTTTCAAACAAGAAGTGAGAGAAATAAATTAATATCAAAATTTTTCGAGTCTGTTTTTGAATTACTAACATACACTATAATAGTAGGTACCTAGGTACTCGTACGAATTAAATTTTGACAATCGCATCTGAACAAAAAATTCTACTGCTCGCAATAATATAAATTTACGATAAAAATATAATAATACGTGGTTCAATTATTATATCGCGTCTGTGGGACATAAAGGTTTAATACTTAAATCAAATAAATGTATAGCCTGACCAGGAAAATAAAAAACCTGGTTTGGGGGCGCTGCAATAGACTGTCAGCTTTAATGTTTGTGTTCCAAGTAGGTACAAAAATTAGTTCCAATGATTTTCCGCAACATGGCGAGATTTTTTATATTTCTGGTCAGGCTTTAATTACATACTCACAGTGCACCTACACCTAAGTATATGAAAGAGTATCTAGTACAATACAGTACGGACAATCCCTGCCACAAACGGGTTAAAAAAAATAAAAGTAAAACAGTAAAATTATACCAAACTAGAGTTAACCCGCGACTTCGTCCGCACAAATTATATACCAGATTTTAAGTCAGATCATAAGCTATCAAACAAAAAAGTTTCATCAAAATCGGTTCAGTAGTTTGCGTGATGCGCGAGAACAAACTAAAAAAAAAACAAACAGATACACAACATTTCTAAAAAAGGTTGATTTAGAATCAGGGATACCTACCTAAAAACCATATCGTAATCTTTTTTTTGTAAATATCTTCAATGTACAGACACACTTCAGTTACAGTTTTATAATAGTATAGATAATATAAATAAGAACGGTCATATTGCTATGATCACGACAACCGATTTTCAAGTTAACATAAAACTCAAAAAAGTTTTAAAAACAACTTAAAGAAACGAAATCTTAAAAATTGGGTTAGCGGAACAGTTTACTTTTGTAAATATAACAATAAATATTGTTAAATAGAGCGAGGGGTGGGTCGCGTCGTGTCATTACCGGAAAAACTCTTCGCTAAGAAAAATAGGGTAGGTTTACACACTGAAAAAATTTATTATTTAACCAAATTCAACCAAATGTTTTGTAAATTTAACCAAATGTTTTGTTAAATATAACCGAACTTTTGTAAAATACTAGAGTTAACCCGCGACTTCGTCCGCATAAATTACATACCAGATTTTAAGTCAGATCATAAGCTATCAAACAAAAATTCATCAAAATAGGTTCAGTAGTTTTTGCGTGATGCGCGAACAAACAAACAAACTTGTCAATAGATGGCGCCACAAGTCATTTAAATCGCGCTATCGTTTGTTATTTGAGTTTATATGAAGTGAACCACAACTTTTTTTTTATTCCTCACGATTTTTACGATTTTATAATAGTGAAGATAACCGAATTTTAATTACTATACCTACCGAATTACCGAACTACCGGGTGTTAGTTTAGGGTAAGCGTTGCATCACTTAAAGGGGTGTTTGTACCCATGATACTTAACAACTTTTCCTAAGAAATATATAGGAAATTCGCAAAAATAATTACAAACTTTCGGTCAGCTGATCGCATTTAGTATGGGAAGTCCAAAATTTTGATTGCGGATTTCATATAGGCTTTTTTATGAAAAATTTATCAATATCATGTAGTAAATAAAATATCTTAAAGTAAAATGCAACTGTTCAAATCAAATCAAATCTTAATAATTTATTCAATATAGGAGCCTGAAGCACCACTTATTAAACGTCAATTCTTTTTTAAGGCCTCTGCTCATTGCAGCGATTTTATCGAGCGATAATATCGCTGCGATTTAGCGATAATTGTTTCCAGTACATTTTGTATGGGGACGCGCTCGATCCCACATACTGCCGCGATATTATCGCAACTCTTTCGACTACATTCGGTGGTGGGGCTCATGCGTGACGCGAATCGCGGAATCGCTGCAGGTGTCGCGATATCGCTGTCGATAATATCGCTCGATAAAATCGCTCTATAATATCGCTGCAATGTGCGGAGGCCTTTAAGCTACCACCGCGTCGGAACGTGTTGTCGCTGTAGAGAAGATGCGGCCAGAAACTCTAGACTTCTAGAGCATAACACGACTAATGACTATTGCAATATAAATTCTTAAGCTAAATTTATGTATACAGTAATACATAGTCTATTTAATTAAATAATCGATACTATACAGTAAACTATAAGTTAGTGACACTCAGACCCAAGCATTTTGATCATTTAAATAAGCATCCAGTTTATAGTATTCTTTTTTACAGCTGACTTTTTTGATCTGAGTTTTAAACATGTTTACCCTAATACCCTGAATACGTCCAACTGCAGGGCACAGACCTGCCCTCGGGAAGGGTTTATGGGCACCACGCAATACTCAATGCTGATTGGTAGACCACATAACGCATCAGAATTTCATCTTCAGCGTATGCAGGTTTCTTCACGATGTTTTCCTTCACAGTTATTCTACTCATGTGTCCTAAGCTTAACCCCGAATCGTACCGTTAGCAATTTAATCATGTCCTCACAATTCACATTGCTACAGTGCTGGCAACACTGAAGCCGTTTACTTCTTAATGTCACAGCCAAGAGCACTTACATAACTAGTTAAGTTAAGTTAAGTTATAGCCTATAGAATCCCACTGCAGGGCAAAGGCCTCCTCTCACGAATAAGGGTGAAAGGGAGTGGGCCATACTCCACCACGCGGGCCCAGTGCGTGTTGGTGGAGGCAAGTTATTGGTCAACTTGCTGTCAGAGAATTTTCAAGCCGCCTCAATAGGCCTCTGACCTGGCTTAACGAATAGTTACAACGTCATCTGACGGGACTATCCGAGACAAACTGCTTAACGTGCCTTCTGAAGCACGGAAACGCTCGAGATGAAATACCACTAAACGGTCACCCATCCAAAGACTGACCGGACCTGACGTTGCTTAACTTCGGTGATCGTTTCCAATACCGAAGCTCCACTACGCCAATGAGCGCTTCTACTTACATAACTAGACATTCAAAATATAGGATCCTTCTTAAATGCTGAATCTTTTTTAGGGGATGATCCGACCGTCAAACTGAACAACTTTCTCTCTAGCATCAAGATCGATATATCGCGAAAAAGATCTGCTTTTCCATACAAAACCGCAAACCTACTCGAGTCAAATGTCTGGGACAGCTGATTTTTTCGCGATATCGATGTTGGTCCCATTGAGAAAGTTGTTTAGTTTGATGGTCTGATCATCCTCTTAAAATACTGTCAGCATATTAAGTTGGACCCTTTATACGAGGTATTTGTCATAAGCTGTTAAACACGAAAAGATTAATCAAAATCGTTCCTGCGCCCGCGGCATGGTCGCGCGATAAAGCGCTATCGCGCCCTAGCTCCCTTTCTTTTTGCGCGCGAACGAACGAGTTAGCAGGCGCGATAAAACGTTTATCGATGTACCATGCCGCGGGCGCTGTAGTTTTTGCATGAAGCTCGAATAAACAAACAGACAGACCGACAAAAAATTAAAATAAACATTATTTATACAACATTATATAGTAAACTTTTTATGTAAAATTGTAAACTTCTTCCATGTTCAGACACTTCTGTTATAGTTTTATAATAGTGTATGTTGTTAACTAGATTATAATTAGAATCGGAATTAGAATCAGAATTAGGATCAGCGGTAGAATCATAATAAGAATTAGGATCAAAATAAGAATTATAATTAGTTTTAGAATTAGAATTAGTAGCGCTCGTTGGCGTAGTGGAGCTTCGGTATTGGAAACGATCACCGAAGTTAAGCAACGTCAGGTCCGGTCAGTCTTTGGATGGGTGACCGTTTAGTGGTATTTCATCTCGAGCGTTTCCGTGCTTCGGAAGGCACGTTAAGCAGTTGGTCTCGGATAGTTCCGTCAAATGGCGTTGTAACTATTCGTTAAGCCAGGTCAGAGGCCCATTGGCGGCTTGAAAATTCTCTGACAGCAAGGTGACCACTAACTTGCCTCCACCAACACGCACTGGGCCCGCGTGGTGGAGTATGGCCCACTCCCTCTCACCCTTATTCGTGAGAGGAGGCCTTTGCCCTGCAGTGGGATTCTACAGGCTATAACTTTTTTAGAATTAGAATTAGAATTCGATTCAGAATCATAATTGATAGCTCGACGGGAAGCTGGATGAATCAAACGATTATATTTTATTACTTATCACTTCACTTGTTTTATACATTACACGATTCAATCACTTCATAATTCATTAATATTTAGCATCATTAAGCACGAAACATGATAACACGGCTATTGCAAGTTTTCGAATGATAACCGTTCTGAAAGAGTGAGCGACCGAACGAGTGTCGAATGAGTCGATTCTAGGGATTGCAATCCGGTTTTCCGGATCCGGTAATCCGGCGGATCCGGCACCATTTACGGCCTACGGGATCCGGTACTAACTAGCCGGATCCGGTCCGGATCCGGTAAATGTCTTGAAAATCTAATAAAACCGCTTTTTTAATTAAGATTCTCACGGTGGACGTCGCTTACGACGTTATTGAGTCACCTGCTACGACAATCCGCACCTACACGTACATTTAAAATAGAAATTTGTCCTAAGTATGGAGTTTTTTTCTTCTCTACCATATTAATATGTCATTATAGAAATGACAGCAGAAAAGTTTTATTTTGTTATCCTATTAAAAGTAGTACATACCTGTCTCAGTCTGACAAGAGAAAAATAACTATAAATGTAAAAAGTGTGGATGTTAGGCGGTCTCCCTTTATGTTAGTCAATGCTTTGAGGCCTAGAAAATGTTTTTTTCGCATTATTAATACGATAGAAACTATCACTTCGTAACAATAATATATTTTTTCACAGTTGCTAGAAACACCTTTAATGTTTTACAGTTGATTTTAAAATGAAAACGAAAGTGATTATGGATATTACCAATCCGGTCGGATCCGGCGGATCCGGCCGGATCGATGAAAATCCGGTCGGATCCGGCCGGATTGAAAATTGCACCGGATTGCAATCCCTAGTCGATTCAAAGAATGATCGATAACGAATAAAGTTGTTGAGCTGTACCTCAATGTTGTCAGCATAGTTAATATTAAGTAAATAAGCGGCCCTATCAATATGCTCGTTACATAATTAAGATCAGAAATAGAATTAGAATTAGAATTTCGCATATTAATATCTTATAAGTTGTCAAGTAAATTATGTTTTCACCTCACAAGCTCGGAAAGATTCTGTTTATCATTCGAAATCTGAGTGCATAGTGCTAAAGTGCATTTTATCCGCTAGCGTGGAAAAAGTTTTTAAAATTAGAATCCATTCTAGTCCAGATAAAAAGATAGTAAAACCATACGTGCGAGAAAGACAAAATGATTATATTGCTAACATAACGAACTA
This sequence comes from Agonopterix heracliana, assembly GCA_963693445.1. Taxonomy (NCBI): domain Eukaryota; kingdom Metazoa; phylum Arthropoda; class Insecta; order Lepidoptera; family Depressariidae; genus Agonopterix; species Agonopterix heracliana. The sequence continues at coordinate 5,744,927 of OY856334.1, forward strand.
TGCATATATTCGTGCATATTATTGTCTTCTCTTTTTCGCGTGTAGGTTTGTCCTTCACTATAATTTATTTGAGTGTCAACAAAGAGATTATACCTAAATATAATCCCTTTGAGTAGCAATATCTCTCGTATTCTCTTTTTCACGTATATGTTTGTCCTTATTTGCATTTGCATATAATTATTTTTCCAGTGTGGGATAAAAATATCATTTAAAATAATATTTAAATTGCATTTTAATAATTAATTCATCTTGTTTACCTATGAGAAGTTATTCATTTACATTTCATTACATTTCTTGAATTATTTGCGCAGTGTCTCAGTACACACCAGGACATTTTTTATGCTGATCAATTTGTTTTCAATCAAACTGCTACAAGTGACCGCAGTGAGACAGTGACTAAATGCAAGAGTACTATATCGCCGCTATAGAATGGGACAACGTCATGAAGCGCGATGTACATCTAAACTCAGTGCTTGCACCTAACATTTTCCTCGCTGTTGTGAGGTGAAAAGTTGTGTGTTTCGCTCGGCTGCAAAATTATTCTGCGTCTCGTACTTTTACCATATACCGAATACCAGTACTCGCGCCAAAAAACAACTTTGCAGCCTAGCATAACAAATAACTATTTTCTAAAACCTTAACTTTCCTCCCAGCGAACCTTAAAACAGAAGGCAGAAAGCACGCAGCTTTATTAACCACTATCAGGTTACCAATGTAACTCGATCGTTTCTCGCAAGTCACGCACTCATCTCGCATCTGCGATTATTTCGTCACCAAGCCGAGCGGAAAACTGTTTGCGACGGATTTGGTCGGGTATACTTAATAACATTGACACTGTGTTTTGTCGGTACATAATGTTGAAACTTAATAGAGGCGCTAGGTAACATAAATACAGGGTGTACATTTAAATGCGTTACATACCTACTTAAAGAGGAGATTCAGACCATCAAACTGAACAACTTTCACTAAAGGATCAACATTCAAGGAGCGAAAAAAATATCTGCTATTGGGTCGTTACATTTGTAACCATTGACATTTTCTATGGAACAATCTTTTTTTTTCTCCCGTTTAATATTGGTTCAAAAGTGAAAGTTGCTCAGTTTGATGATTGACCCCCTTTAAGTGTGTAATGCACTTAAGTTTGCACGCTGTAGCTTGTACTTACGACGATAGTTTCTTTTGGGTTGGCCAGACACGTTGCTATAACTAGATTCATAGATTCTTAGACTCTTTATTTCATACAAAAACAACATGAAGGCCTCCGCACATTGCAGCGATATTATCGAGCGATATTATCGACAGCGATATCGCGACACCTTACACACTGCAGCGATTCCGCGATTCGCGTCACGCATGCGCCCACCACTGAATGTAGTAGAAAGAGATTGCGCCAGGTTGCGATAATATCGTAGCAGTGTGTGTGATCGAGCGCGTCCCCATACAAAATGTATTGAGAACAATTATCGCAAAATCGCAGCGATATCATCGCTCGATAATATCGCGGCAGTGTGTATTAGGATCGCGCGCGTCCCCATACAAAATGTACTGGAAACAATTATCGCAAAATCACAGCGATATTATCGCTCGATAAAATCTTTTTAAAGTTGCTGACCATAGGCCTCTCCAAAGGCGTGCCTCAAATCTTTCCTCGCTCTATCCGTCGGTCCAGCGGGCCATAAGTCTTCCCACACTACGCCTGCCAGTTCGTGGTCTCCACTCTAGAACTCCGATTCCCCAATCCGTATCGGTTGCTAGTTCTTTGGCAAATATGACCAGCCTATTGCCGCTTTAGCTTTCTAATTTTCTGAGCTATGTCAACCACTTTAGTTCTGTGACTTATTACTTCATTCCTAATGTGACTTCTCAGAGAAACACCGAGCATAGCTCTCTCCATAGCTCGGTTTTTTAAGACTGTGGTAAAACTGCTGCTGAAGATGAAATTTTTCAGACAATTTCGTGCACGCTAGGCGAGTATCTACATTGACAAGAAGCAATTGATTCTATCGCTAATGAGGAGTTCTATTGAGTAGTTCCGAAGCTCATCACCAGATCTTCACAAAACTAAAATGGGAAGTCGTGATGGTCCAGTGGCGAGTAACCTTGCCTGTTGTGCAGGAGGCGATGGTTCGATCTCCGTCCAAGCCGACTCGTACCAATGAGTTTTTCAGAATTTATGTACGATTTGTAACATCACTGGCTTTTCGGTGAAGGAAAGCATCGTGAGGAAACCTGCATGCTTCAATTTCGAGGCATGTTTTGTACCCACTGTCCATTATAAGTGGCGAAGGGCTCACCCCCTGTCACACAGGACAGAGTTTCGGTACTACTGGTGAAACGAGGATGTTCTGAGGTTCCAGAATATCTCTGACTACCGCCTCGGGGAATAGATATGCTTTTGCTTATGCTAAAATGGGAATAACTCGGGGTTGTTTTCAGTATAAGCATTAGGTATACATTCACCGATGCTGTGTATTTATCTAGATTCTCGATCGACATGCCTGTACCAATTAGTTTATCTAACTTAAATACATACCGACTGCTTTCAAACGGTAAAGGAAAACATCGCAAGGAAACCTGCATAAGCTGAATAAGAAATTCTGATGCGTACGTGAAGTCTACCCATCCGCATTAGGCATGCGTGGTAGACTATCGCCGATACACCATCTTTGAGGGTAGGCTTGTGCCCTGCAGTGGGACGTTTATATTATAGATTGATTATTATGTTGATGAAAATGCTGCTGTCATTTATTAACACCTCATAAAGGCTGACAACAGCTACTAGGGCATCAGCAATCAACTCACTGCAGCTTCCATCTAAACCTGACGTGATGTCAAGTGACAGGCGCGTTCAGGAGTTAAGGAACGACTGACGACTGACACGCGACCGTGGTCAGTCAGTCGTGCTGAATGCGTTACCATTTGAACTCGATCGTAACTCACGTTTAAATTATTAACTGGCAGACATTGATCAAACATACAGGATGTAAACTTAAATGCGTTTACTTTAGGCCCTAAAGAACCTATAGCAATTGACGTTTTCTAGAGAACAGTTGATTTTTTTTCACGATTTCAATGTTGGTTCCATTTTCCATAGTTTTGTGTCAGCATGAGTTATTATCGCATGACAATAACTCATGCAGTCCCATAGTGAAAATTGCTTGGTTTTCCGATCTAAAATATCCACAAACGTTCAGGGGTTATTTTAGACCATTTATGTTATTTTAAACAAAGATTTTAAAAAATCTACTGTTCCATAGAAAACATCAATAATTGCTATTCTACCCCAATATATGGAACAGCAGATTTCTTTTTCGAAGATTTTAAACGTAAAAGGGACTGACCATACTCTACGTGGGCAAGTAGTTTGGCGGAGGCAAGCTAGTGGTTTTGCTGACAAAGTATTTCCAAGCCACTTGATTAGGCTTTTGACTTGTTTGATCAAATACGCTATGTAAATTTCAATTTAAGAGAAATTTTGTCACCCGTACCTGGCACTCAATCCTATATGAGGTGATTTTAAAGACAGTCACTAAAATGCTAAGCTCAGTTCTAGATTCTTAACCAAATCAAACGAAACAATCGTTTCTTTGAAAAATTTAAAACCTCTTCAGACCACTTTCGACCTGATATCTCACAAAAAACTCGCTCGAAACTGAAAAGATCGAGAACCGGTAGTGATAACAATAACATGGGACCTATTCAAGCATGTCTATACAAAATGTCTGCACGCAAGATACGCGGTGGCCAGGTGACGAAATAGACATTATAAAAAGTGACTAGAAAAAAACTCGTAGCGTAAGTGATTGAATCATTTAGATTCAACCAATCGAGGAAGATGCGATGTTGAGCGGTCGCGTATTAGAGTAGACTACTGTGGATTTGAAATATTTCACTCCTATTAGGTGCGTCGAAAACCGATGGACGCACGACGCCGGTAGACGCGTATTTGTCATGTGTGATATTTATGTTTGTGAAATAGGCCTTGTGAAGTTCCAGCGCATAATAAAACCTAAAACAAAAATGTTCAAACGGCTGGATGGATGGAAGGTTGTGGACAGATTTTCAGCAGTGGATATTAACCATACTGCTGAAATGGGTGAAACCGAGGCATAGCCGAAAAATTATGTTTATAAATCACTGTATCAAATAGTAAGTAACACTCATCCCTTGGCAACAGGGCAGGTGCCTGGTGTGGGACGTGACCTGCGTTGACACACTAGCCCCATCTCATATTCGAGCTACATGCGCGCGTGCTGGTGCCGCGACAATGGGCGCTGAGATTTCCAAGGTGCGGAAGTATGACGAAATCACAGGTTGTTTCATGTTCCGGTGCGAAACGTTGGCTTCGAAACGTTGGGTTGCTAGGCCAAAAAATTTATTAAAAAGTTTTACTTATACGTTTTTTTCATTATCAATAGTTATCACAACTTTATAATCGTGGCATATTCCCTTTTATAGTTTCATCTAAGTTCAGGTAATGAAATTTGAGATGATAAAATCTAGCGTGATAGTTCTGTCCAAGGTTTTCAGTTAGTATAATTTGACAGTATTTTAATATAATTATAAAGTGTTGAAAATGTATATAAAAATACTTAAGTTTTCAACCAAAACAAACAGTAGATAGATGATAGATAGATAAATCTTTATTTTGATCTAAGGATAAATCATTTATTTGCACAAGTAACACACACATAAATAATACAGTTCACAAGTTTACAAAATAACAAAACAAGGAAACATCAACATAACAAACATGTAATTTATTGTATGCTACAGCAGCAAATAGGGCCCATCTCAACATAGACCTTGCCCGAGAGCAGGGTGTTGATTTTCAGATGAAACCTCTGGTAGTAGTCAGACGCAGCAACCAATGAGAGATAAATAAATAAGTAAAGTAAAATGTAGTAATGGAAGAGTAAAAAAAAGAAAAAGTAAAAACGAAATAATATTATATTATACCTACATACATATACTATTTATTATATTGACGGCCCGACAGCACAGTCTGTAGTGAACCTGCCTGCCGTGCCGGGGGTCGCGGGTTCGAATCCCGTAAGGGACAAATATTTGTATGACGAATATGAATATTTGTACCCGAGTCATGGATGTTTGTATCTATATATGTATTCTATATCGTTGTCTAGTTATCATAATACAAGTCCAGGCTAGATTCTTGAACTTTAAATGTGCCTAGATAATTTGTGTGACACTGTCCAAGATATTTATTTATTTATTTATTTATTTATTATACTAAGCGTAAAAATTGGGTAAATAAAAAATAGTAATGAGACCCACCAAGAGGTCTTACTATCGCGTATTTCTGTCGTACTGTCGGTATGTAAAGGCCAATCTTCTCCTTCTCAGAATCTTTTGTATGGATTTTGATACGGCTTAGACTATTGACTACGAAGGTTTGTGTTATAGTAGATTACACACCGAGGGCCGGTAAGTAAGAAAGGTCTCAGATCTTATGCCGAGGTCAACAAACATGTGATCAGTAGGTCTACCATGAGTTTTCACCGCGCTTTACTACTGTAGCTACGTCACCAATTTTCACCATACAGCGCTCCTAGTGGTTACGTTTAGAACTAATTTCTGTCATACGAATTGGTGGCGCAACTACAGTAGTAAAAAAATACAGGAAAAACTCATGGTAGACCCTCTGAGGCTTTATTTTTACTGTCCGAGGTTAGTATACTATTTTTCTCCTCGACCGAGTACAGCGCTCTCCGAAAAGCGCGGGAACAGGCTTTTTTCTATGGAGCAAAGGCGTGCTTAGAAATATAGGCACGCTGCCGCCTTCATCAGAGGGTCTACCATGAGTTTTCACCGTACTTTACTACTGTAGTTACGTCACCAATTTTGTATTGAATTTCGTACAGCGCTCCTAGTGGTTACGTTGAGAACTAATTTCTGTCATACGAATTGGCGACGTAACTACAGTAGTAAAGTACAAGGAAAACTCATGGTAGGCCCTCAGGTGACAGAAAATCCTTACTTATTTGACTTTAAAGATGTCCCATACAAAACTGCAAACCTACTCGGATTTGCAGTTTTGTATGGACCATCAGATTTTTTTTCGCGATTTTGACGTTGGTGCCATACAGAAAGTTGTTCAGTTTGACGGTCTGATCATCCCCTTAAAAATGTGTCAGCATTATTAAGAACGACCCTTTACTTTTTTTTCATTTATTTAAGTAGGTATAGGCACACAGTACTATACAAGGTGTTACAAAACTACAAATAAACATTTAAGGGCCACCCCCTCAAACCATCAAACTGAACAACTTTCACTATGGGACCAAAATCGAAATCGCGAAAAAAATTATGATGTTCCAACTCTACAAATCGACTAGAGCTAAAATATGTATGGGATATCTATTTTTTTTTTTCGCTATTTCGATTTTGGTCCCATAGAGAAAGTTGTTCAGTTTGATGGTCTGAACAACCCCCTTAAGCGTTTTAAATTTTACGAGTACTATGACGTATTGCAAGTGTGACATTTTGCGTCAAGATGGCCTTTTGCGAATATGGCATTGTGCGCCTTATCCCTTTACTTGGCACCATTGTGAATGAGCCTTATGCAGGTTTGGGGGACCTTGGTGAACTGATGTAGTTCACCAGGATCCCCTGGGGTATCGTGCTAGGGGATCCAGGTGGCCCAACCCTGTCATTTGAACCTGGGCCCGCAAGATTGAGTGCCCGTACTTCTCCACCGCTACTGATGCTCTCATTGGTTAACCGTAAAAGCCTAAAGGTTAAAAACATTATTGATTTTACTTCAAGATTTCAGATTATTTGACTTTATTAATGCAAGCAATCAAGAATAAAAATTGAAAATGGCGATACCATCAGATTCAATGCGTCCATTTTTAGGGTTCCGGACCCAAATGTGAGAACGGGGACCTATTCATAAAGGCCTCCGCTCATTGCAGCGATATTATCGCTGCGATTTTGCGATAATTGTTCTCAGTACATTTTGTATGGGGACGCGCGCGATCCTACACACTGCCGCGATATTATCGAGCGATAATATCGCTGCGATTTTGCGATAATTTTGTTCTCAGTACATTTTGTATGGGGACGCGCTCGATCCCACACACTGCCGCGATATTATCGCAACCTGACGCAATCTCGTTCTACTACATTCAGTGAAGGGCGCATGCGTGACGCGAATCGCGGAATCGCTGCAGTGTGTAAGGTGTCGCGATATCGCTGTCGATAATATCGCTCGATAAAATCGCTCGATAATATCGCTGCAATGTGCGGAAGCCTTAAACCTACGTTGTCCGTCCGTCTGTCCTACCTATTTAGGGCTGTAACTTTTGAACCGCAATAGCTAGACAGCTGAATTTTCACAGAATGTACGTTATTATAATAATAAAAACTCAAAAAGTTGAAAATTAAGTGGGGTGCTGATACAAGAAACTAGTTTTTAACGACGTTTTTTCTTCTTGCTCTATCGTAAAAACGGAAATACATACAAATGTCAACTTTGGTGTGATTATAGAGTAAACTCTACAGTATAACAACAAATAATAAAAACCGGCTACGTGTTAGTCGGTCCCGTAGAAAACAACACTTTTCTGTAAGTTACCTATGTTGTGTTATTTAATAATGACATGACTATATTTGATACAATTTAATATGATTTACTATGACATAAGATTTGATTTTTAATATTTTTTGTTTTCTTTTGATTTGTTTGATTGTTATTGTAAATTATAATATTGACATGGTTATGATACTATGTTTTCTTTTTGTTTTGACATTACCGTAGAATTTTGATTTGGAATGTTAATAACTAGTTAAGTACCTAATTATTCTCTTTGTATATTTATATCTTTGCACGCCTTCTAGGCAGAATGTATTGGATCCTTTTTTATCTGTTAATTATGTTTACTACCTTTTATTATTATTATTATTTATTTCTCTTATCAAAAATAGTTACAACATTTTAGAATACTGGCTAGCATCGTTAAACCTATTAGGTTTGTCTCGATACTAGGTACTTCACGACATCTGTCTTATACATTGATACCTACTTAGGTACTTACTTACTACACATAACCGATTACACAAATCATAAACACACAAAAAATAAACAGGGCTCTGACACGCGAACGAGTTGAATCCACAGATCTAACAAGATATGGGTACCTACATAGCATCTTATTTACTTAAGAATGATAAAAATTATTATTTTGTTACAAGCAGGTAGGTATGTAGTTAAGTAATAATCGAATTTGTTATTCTACATGTATGCCATGTTAGCTTAATCAAATTAAAGACTGAAAAAAAAAAGTATCTCTTTAATTTGGTCAAGTAATAACTCGCGCCACATGGGCCCCTACATTATTGTGTACCTACATTCTAGCAAAATAAAGAATCTGAATCTGAATCTGTGTGGTGGTGAGGTACGGAACCCTCTGTGCGCGACTAACCCGACTCACACTTGACCGGTTTTATTTTACCTTTATTTTCACCTGACGCGACGCATTCATTTACGAAGTCCACCGATGAAAAATTAATTAAACATCATGTCCGGGTTGGAAGCGAAAAATAAAATGAACTTTTTGGTTCAAAATAAATATGATCTTTTCGATCGTACTGTAGAGGGTTTTAATCAGATTTTCATAAACCTACACTGTCTGTCTATCCCATAGAGGTATTATACCAGGAATAGAGGAACATACAGATGAGAGAGCGAGATGTACCTAGCGGCACCACTGTATAATAGAAAGAGATACGTGACGCTAGGCAATAGGACCGTTTTTTTAGTCTCCAATTAATTTTTACAGTTTGGTTTCCGTGAATAATTGCGAATCTAAAGTGAAATCGTAGATAATTTTATGAAATATACTGACACTACTTCATTAATTTATCCACAACTTCACGTTAGACTCAGAATTATAGACAATATTCGAATTTTTGCCTGCGAATAGTCTCCAAAAAACATCCAAAAAAGGTTTCATTTGACAACTCATGTTTGTTGCTCTATTTCTGGTATTACCTCTATGGACAGAACTATCACGCTAGATATTATCATCTCAAATTTCATTACCTGAACTTAGATGAAACTATAAAAGGGCCATGATAGTCTATCCTTCCGTCTGTCCTACCTATAAAGGGCTGTATCTTTTGAACTAATTGCCTACATACAGGGTCCTTCTTAATATGCTGACACTTTTTAAGGGGATGATCAGACCATCCAACTGAACAACTTTCTCTATAGGATCAACATCGAAATCGCGAAATAAAAAACTACTGTACCATTGGACATTTGGCTCGAGTAGGCTTGCAGTCTAGTATGGAAGAGCAGATTTTTTTTTTCGCGATTTCGATGTTGGTCCCATAGAGAAAGTTGTTCAGTTTGACGGTCTAAACAACCCCCTTATGAGTTTTAAAAATTTATTGTTACTTATGAAACACCTTGTATACAGGGTGTTTCATATTCAATAAATGGGACCAACATAGAAATCGCGAAAAAAATAATTTTATATCCCATACATATTTTAGCTCTAGTCGATTTGTAGAGTATCTAGAACATAATTTTTTTTTCGCGATTTCGATATTGGTTCCATAGTGAATGTTGTTCAGTTTGATGGTCTTCACCACCCCCTTAAATGTTTATTTGTAGTTTTGTTACACCTTGTATATGTCCCACCGCGGGGAGGGTCTATGAGCGTATAGTCCACCACGCGTGCCCAATGCGGATTGGAAGACTTCACATCCGCATCGGGATTTCTTCTTCAGCATGCAGGTTAATGGCATGTCATCCGTGTGGATTCGAACCTGCACCTCAAAATTGAGTATCCATAGCTCTCCGCAACGAGCCACAAGGTCATATCTTTAGAAACCGTATAATGAATCGACATAGTTAAAGGCTACATTGATCTAGGTTAGATAAAGCAAACGAAATTAGTAATTTAGGTTCATAGTAACAGATACTAGTATTATAACAATAAACCTCGTAACAATGTTGTAACTCAGTTGCTATAGAAAGGTATGACCAGGTCGTGACGCCGGACTTGTACGTGTTAAGGCGAAGTATACTGAATTAACCTTGAATTTAGATTAGTAAGGGCCTGTTTCACCACTTCTGAGTAAGTTCTTGTTAGCTTATCCGACAGATATTTTGACATAATTTCATACAAAACATGTCAAAATATCTGTCGGATAAGCTAACAAGAACTTACTGTTTCACCACTTCTGAGTAAGTTCTTGTTAGCTTATCCGACAGATATTTTGACATAATTTCATACAAAACATGTCAAAATATCCGTCGGATAAGCTAACAAGAACTTACTCAGAAGTGGTGAAACAGGTCCTAAGTATAGCAAATAATTTGAATAGGTTGTTTGCCTACATTAAATACAGCGTGTAAGGTAATTGCTTCCGAAAACTCAAAGGGGTGAAGGTACCCATCAATATAAACAACTTTTAATACGGGACCAACTATGAGATCTCAAAAAATATCATCTTTTCAATACATTTTGCGCGGTAGGAATTTAATGTTGTATGAGATAGACTTTCCAAACTAAATGCAATCTTCTTCTTCTTATCGAGTGGGCTGCAAAGCCCTGGTGTCAGAGTTTATTCAAACCGCCTTGCGGCCTCTGACGTGGTTTTTTTGTAACGACTACTACCACCAGTGATAGTAGCCGGGACCAACAGCTTAACGTGCCATCCGAAGCACGGAATCATCTTTCTTTTCAGACAATCAGGTGATTCAGCCTGCAATGTCCTAACCAACTGGGGAAAAACGCACAAAGTGACATTTCACTAGGTGCCCCCCGTGGGAATCGAACCCACGACCTCCGTGTCAAGAGCCCAATGCTCTAACCATTAGACCACGGAGGCAGTTAGTAGTTAGTTAGACTAAATGCAATCAGTTGATCGAACGTTTGTATGAAAAGTCGAATATTTATTTTGCGAATTTGCCTTATGTTCCTTTGAGAAAGTTGTTCAGTATTATGAATGCAGCATAAGCATATGCTCACGACTATATATATACGAGATAGTCAGAGATATTCAGAAACCTTAGAACATCCGCGTTTCACCAGTAGTACCGAAACTCTGTCCAGTGTGACGGGGGGTGGTTATGAATGCAAGCCCCCATTAAAGTACCTAAACTATTGTGGGGAGACAGGCCCAACACAGAAGCCCCATTTGAGACACTTTTATCTAAATGCGATGGGATGAACCAATCACGGTCTAACTCTGAATGCATTATGCAAATGCACCAAAAGACATACCACATTTGGTGCAGAGACTATCGTAGAAAGGAAAGAAAACTACTAAGGGTTATGGGGGTGAACTGGGTGTATTTTGTACGAGTATTAACTTTATTAATCATTCATTATGTGTTTAGGTGTGTATTTTGCTTTTGGTGTATATATTTCATTCATTCAATCAATTTCCTCCATATCCTCCAGTCAGAGATATTTGAGTGTCTTTAAAATAATTCGCAAACGCTTCCCCTTAACAAGTAAGCAATGCAATAATCAACTCTACAATATGATTGTTGTCTCTACCGATAACTATTGGCTTGCAATAAATGACTACCACTTGCACTGTGAACTTCTATAGAAGACAAAAATGATATTTAATAGCAAACCAAATTCTTATTATTCGCTTGTTTAAGTACTTAACTTTTTTTTTATACCTATTCTAGATCCCACCCGGGTGAAGTTGGGGCTGGTTAGTTTATTATAGGTAATCATCAATTTTATTTTATACCGACTTAGGCCCGATTCGACTAAACGCGAGTAAATTTTATTCTTAGATTAAGACGCCGGTTACTATAGAGTAAACTGATTTTGCGTTTTACCAACCCTAACGACCGGGGCGACCTGGAAGTCGTTAAACCGACTTCGAACCCAGGTCGGTCGCAGTAAGGACAACATGTTCAGGTGGGGATTCTCGGATGCGCAAAATGTGAGTTGCTTGTGTGGAGCTCCACAAACGATGGCCCATCTCACATCGTGCCCTGCGTGCCCTAACACCTGTACGCAGGAGGAGCTCATGACCGCTAGCGACGGTGCAGTATCGGTTGCCCACTTCTGGCAAGGTACTATTTAGCGACTTTGTTCAAAATTTGAAGTCGACACGATAAGAAGAAGACCAACCCTAATCTATGAATAAATTTTACACGGCCAATTTTGACGGTGTTAAACGTAGAAAGAGAAGGAACTAGAAGAAAGCACGTGTCTTGTCATATCACTCAGTAAGAGATGCACATAGCAAATTCGCTCTAGTTAAAAAAGGAGATCGCTACTTATTGCTGTCCTTATCGACGTAGCCACTTTTTTGTTCTACGACGGCTGTCTGACTCCGGAGTCAGACATCTATTTTCATACAAATTGTATAGGATTTTATGACTATCGCTGTCTCATACGCGGTTACACTGATGTTACGTCTATTAGCGTAAGCGAAAAATACTTAGCCTATGGTGTTAAACTTATACCGAGACTAAGGAAATGTCAATGTCACGTATATAAAAAAATTTTAATAAAAAGAAAACTAACAAATTAAAACTGTATACTGTACAGATACATTGCAATAAGTACCTACGGATACAACGACCTCTTTCTTTAGGTGGATTATACATTCGTTCTTTTAGTATGGGTTTAGTGTGGTAGAAGACAAGTGATGTTAATTTTGGAATTAACGCTAAGAGTAAAATTGTTCCTCGTATAGTTACTCTTCTATAAATCTATGTTTGGTTGAATCCAGCCTTAGTAAAATTTTTACACAGAACTTGTCTTGTAAGCAAGTCGTTATCTCAAGTCTCAAGTCTCAACTCAAACCAGTCGCTCGTAATAGAATTGTAACAATAACATTTTGTTGTCTCTCTCGGTTCTGACGACATCGCTAACCGCATTATTGTAACATTAATAATTCAAGTCACGGTATATTTGTATGTGCATTTATCATGTGGGTAATTAAATGTGATTACAATGTATTAGGTCACTTATTGGGCTGTGATTCATTTTAAGCCGTGGTGGTACAGGGGCGAGTAACCTTGCCTGCCGTGCAGGAGGCGATGGTTCGATCCCCGTCCATGTCAACTCGTACACGGTAGTAAATAATACTCTGTGCTCGTACCAATGAGTTTTTCTGAATTCATGTACCATTTGTAACACCACTGGCTTTTCAGTAAAGGAAAACGTCGTGAGGAAACCTGCAAGGCGTGTACTGTACCCACTGTCTCACTGGCGACGGGCTCACTCCCGCCTAGAGAGTTACTGGAGAGTCAAGAGTACCCAATTACGCCTAGTTACGCCCTGACCGGTCATGGACCTTTTAACAAACATCTTTTTAATATCGGTGTAACTAACAGTCCTGTGTGCAGGGTCTGCATGGAGGTTGAAGAAACAGCTACCCACGTGCTGTTAGAATGCAACGGGCTAGCACACTATCGGGCACAACACCTCGGATCACCGGGGTCTCTTCCAGAAGTATTTGGCAGCATTAACAATCTGGTGGGCTTCCTGGAGGAACTAGGATGGCAAGAGTAGTCATTCCCACCTCACGCAAAATAGGCGCTTAAGTCGTCGAGTTGCGGAAAATGAGCCCGCTCAACCAATACCAATACCCCTCGGGGAATATATTCGTGAGCATATGCTAATAACGAAGTGTCATACAAACATCTGTTTTGCACGAAATAGATAGAAGACGATAAAAAACGTTAGTATTACAATCGCTTATAACTTTCTTTTCTAGTCGATTGTAATTTCGTTTTGACATTTTGTTGTTAAAAGCATTTTTTGGACTTCGTGAAAGGAATTTCCAGGATCGGTCATCATCCCTATTATAAGGGTCACAGATTATATAGGTACTAGAAAGCTTCATCATCATCTGCCTGTATATGTCCCACTTCTGGGCACAATCCTGTCTTCAGGGAGGGTGTATCCAATGGGCGTCACTCCACCAAGCTGGCGTGGCAATGCGGATTGGTAGACTTCACATACGCGTCAGAATTTCATCTTCAGCGAATGCAGGTTTCCTTCACCTCCGTTTGAGAGCAATCGGTACTGCAGGGCACAGGCCTCAGGGACGGTGTATGGGCGTTAGTCCACCACGCGAACTCAATGCGTATTGGTAGACTTCACATTGCGCATCGGAATTTCTTCTTCAGCGTATGCAGGTTTCCTCGCGATGTTTTCCTTCACCGTTTATTACTTACTTAAAGTTATAAAAACTCATTGGTACAGTGGTACATGGCATGTCATCCGTGCGGATTCGAACCCGGACCCCAGTGGTTGATGCAACATTGCTTTCAATGTGGGAGGTGGACACAAAATGTATGGTACCTACTTTGATAAGTTATATTATGTCTAGAATTCTAGATAGACAGTCGAAGCTACAAAAGCTGAAAAAACATCACCTGACTCTGAGTGATAATCGTGTCGCTATACACGCACACAGAGATAATTTGTAAGATGCCGCACACCAACCTAAGTAAGTTGGCCACTTTTGTTTTATACGTCAGAAGCGTGAGGCTCTATCTATATATACTTTATCTAAGGGTACCTAGTAGGTAAGGTACTAGGTATATACAAGGTGTTTCATTAGTAAGAATAAATTTTTGAAACTCTTAAGGGGGTTGTTAAGACCGTCAAACTGAACAACTTTCTCTATGGGACCAACATCGAAATCGCGAAAAAAATAATTTCATATCCCATACATATTTTAGCTCTAGTCGATTTGTAGAGTATAGAACATAATTTATTTTTTTCGCGATTTCGATATTGGTCCCATAGTGAAAGTTGTTCAGTTTGACGGTCTACACCACCCCCTTAAAGGTTTATTTGTATTTTTGTAACACCTTGTATATCTAACTAAATATCTATCGAGTACCCGACAGATCTCCTTAGCATGTCTAGTAAATTAGATCTTACCTATGTGTGTATGTATGAGTATGTTGTAGGCAGGAATGCCCCGTGTGACGTCACGTCTGCGTTGTTGCGTAGTACGGTACGGGAATTGTGGACTTGTGCCAGACCCGCTTTAGCGTGGATTAGGGCTGTCCAATACGAGTTTTACTATTGTTAATCGTAATTTTTAGGGTTCCTCCGTTATGAAACGACTATGTAACGGATATAGTTAAGCCTGTTGGATCCCACTGCAGGGAAAAGGCCTCCTCTCAGAATATAATAGGATAATGTTGAGAAGGAGTGGGATAAGGGATAATTACTTCATACAATACTGAAATCCTACTTGAGACAAAAATGTATAAACAGCTGACTTTTCTTCGCGATTTCGAAGTTGGTCCCGTAGAGAAAGTTGTTCAGTTTTATGGTCTGATCATCCTCTTTAAAAACCGTCCGTAAATTAAGTTAGACCCTGAAGGGGTGAAAAGGGTGGTTTCCGCCAACAAACTGAACAATTATGAAGACAGAAGAAAAAAGAAATCAGCTGTCCCATACATCTGAGGCGAATCGGTATATCAGGGTGAGATTGATATCTTGGCATCCTTTTCAACCCTTGACCTAAAAGTCATTTCCTAGGCCCACGGACTTCATGAACCGTGTTATGCTTTTGGGGAAGTCCAATGTCAGTAGGATTTGTTCCGGATTCGCCGCGTTCCGGACTCGTCGTGTTCCAGATTCGTCGTATTCCAAATTTGTCGTATTCCAGTTTCGTCGTAATACAGTTGATGCCATATTATTATTTACCCACGACGGAACGGAGAACGTGTAGGTATGCGTTTAGGGTGAGAGGTTGTTTGTTTGTTTGTTTGTGCACATCCAATGTTCCCATTTATCTCCAAAACGGCTTGACCGATTTAAAGTTGAAATAATCGGGAAAAAAAATCCAATTATTTCAACTGGTTGAACTTTGAGTTGAACTTAGTGGAAGCGGTGATTTAGATAGAGGGTCACGTTTCTCTGAAGCTGACTGTAATTACGACCAAACTGGAATACGACGAGTTCGGAACACGACGAGTCCGGAACGCGACGAATCCGGAACAAATCACTGTGTTATCACGTACCCACCCAGATGGCGACTCCTACACTCCTAGCATGCTACACGTGATACGGCTGTATCACGTCTTTTGCCTCGTTCGTTCGCGCGCAAATAGAAACAGAACGAAGGTGTGATAGCGTTATATTACGGTGCCATGCTACCCATGCTACTATGAATGAGCACTTCTTGTTCGCAGAGGTGTATGGGCGTTTCCTCTGCTTCACAGCAGAATCTGCAAGTGGGTGAATCTACAAGCCCCATTCTGATGCTTGTTTAACTTGCAGTGTCCTGTTAAGGCTCGTACTAGCAGCCTTAAGTCGTTGCGGTTTAAATTGATGGAATCCGAGGTTTGTCTGTTTGAGTAGTGGTAACTGGCAACCCTAATGAAGATGCGTAAGACGCGAGACGCACGCGCAGAATCTAACACGAGATGACAAATAAAAGAAAAAGAGAACTGTCTTTGTCGCAATTGTAAACGTATCAAAAACAACTCTGTAGTTCGTACAAACAGCGTGTTATAAAATTGATCTTATAAGATGTTGTAGAAACAAAAGTTTAAGTAAATAACATTTTTGTTGGAATACAGGGATTGATATTAGCATGATGCGCATGATACTGAACAGCTTTCTCTAAGAAACCCACAGAAAATTTGCAAACAATATTTTGGAGATTCCATATTCCATACAAAATGCAATCAGCTGAACGAACGTTTGTGTGAAAAGTAGTTTTTTTCACGAATTCCCTATATACCTGAAACATCATGTAACTAATTAAGGAATACAAACCAAAACGATGCGCGCACGCAGAGCTAATTATCCGGCATCGATTGCCAACAATGCCAAGCTCTCCTTTGTAACTATTTAGTCTTGTTCAGTCTAGACGAAGTGACCTTGCTCCAGGCATTCTTACTGACACTACACTCACAGTTTATGAAAAAGCAGCATAGCATAAGCATAATTATGCTTACGACTATATTCCCCGAGGGGGTAGTCAGAGATATCCTGAAACCTCAGAACATCCACGTTTCACCAGTCGAAACTATGTCCAGTGTGACGGGGGGTGAGCCCGTCGCGACATACAAATGGACAGTGTGTACAATACATGCCTCGAAATTGAAGCATGCAGGTTTCCTCAAGATGTTTTCCTTCACCGAAAAGCAAGTGGTGTTACAAATCGTAGATAAATTCCGAAAAGCTCATTGGTACGAGTCGACCTGGACGGGGATCGAACCATCGCCTCCTGCACGGCAGGCAAGGTTACTAAAACGCAGAGCCTACATAATTCAGACACAGGCGCACTTTGCGGGAGCAAAAAATCTGCGAATATGACGAAACCAAGTCTTGACGAATATAGTATTTGACGAAATAAGAATTTGACGAATGTCGTGGCTAGGTACCTTCATAAATTTGGTCTGAAAGGTAGTCTTTCAAGGGATGATCATACTAGTAATACTTAAGGGGGTCCTTCAGACCGTTAAACTGAACAACTGTCACTATGAAGCCAACATCGAAATCTCGAAAAAAATCTGCTGTCATTTTAGTCGAGTCGGTACTACTCGGTACTGCAGTTTTATATGGAACAGCAGATTTATTTTTCGTGTTTTCGAAGTTGGCTCCATAGTGAAAGTTGTTCAGTTTGATAGGCTGAAGCACACCTTTAAGTATTACTACGGTGTTTTCTTACACCCTGTATGAGAAGACCGCACAAATAAAAATACAAACATCTGGTACTTAAATTCTTTATTTTATAAAACAGAGATAGTAAAAACTATAATTATAATTTTGTAATTTTAAAATTACGCCAAAAGTAGGTTTCAGAGTTACGCTAATATAATGAATTATTTTATTAAAAAGTACACAGAGCAAAAAATACTTTTACTGAACCCTTCAAAGTGATGACACGCTACAGCTCGTCCCACGAAAATTCCTAAAAGTCCAGACTTTAAATAAGTAGAACGCCTTCTTAAGTTACTACCGCAATTCCACAACATTCTAACATGGTGAATTTAAATGAATTCGTGAGGCGTCTATACAGGGTCCTTCAAAATATGCTGACACTTTTTTAAGGGGATGTCCAGATCATCAAATTGAACAACTTTCTCTGTGGGACAGTCGCCATCAGATATTTCGTAGCATACAAGGCGTTCAAATATTTCTGAACAGTGCTAATTTTCAATAAAATCTTTACTATAAATGTTACCAATTATATCTAAACGTGTATTTTGTCATAAATATCTGAACAGCTAATTTTCAATAATTTCTTAACAATGTTATTTAAAATTGAAGTGTAAAACAACGGAGTAAGGTCTTTTCTCCCAAACTGTTCAGATGTTTATGTTCACCCTGGCTGCGTCGATACTTTTTGAGGTTCTAGGTAAAACGTAGTGATCCCATTCTCTTTGGTTCTAGGCGCGCCGATATTTTTGATTGTTTATGTGTAAACAAATTATTGAAAATTAGAACTGCATAACTAGAAAATTTTGACCACCTTGTTTGCTATGAATTATCTGATGACGACTGGACCAACATCGAAATCGCGAAAAAACAGCTGTCCTATTCATTTGGCTCAAGTAGGTTTGCAGCTTTGTACGGGACAGTTGGTTTTTTTCGCGATTTAGATTTTGGTCTCATAGAGAAAGTTCGTCAGTTTGATGGTCTGATAATCCCCTTAAAAAAGAGTCAGCATATTAAGAAGGACCCTATAATTAGGGAGTCAGTTATTTTTTTTTTAAAACTCTGTGATTTATTGCTTTCTTATATAAAACCTATCACACAAGCTATTTTTGAGCGTAGGCGATGTCGCAAGAGCATTACAACGACATCGCCACATCCGTCTCAACGTCGCAACTTGAATCGATGCCATTTTACTTTTACTGAGCGTTATCGCTGACAATAATTGAGATCTTAGAGATATCGCGTACATATAACGTGGCGATATAGCAGCGGTATCGCAATGATATAGCGGTAATATCGCGATGATATCGCGCAGATATAGTGGCGATATCAAGAGAAAATCGTTCCTTGAAAAAAATTGGATTTCACGAAAATATATCATGGCAATATCGCTATGAAATCCCGGCGATATATAGGCGATATCGTGAGGATATCATTCCGTAAACGCCTACGCTCAAAAATTGCTCGTGTAATATAGTCCGTAGTGAAATATTTTCTTATCACTTACGGAAAAAGCGAGTGTCATCAAAAGATTTACAATCTCTAGGATTAAACTTCTTTGAACAATTCAAAGTTGGCTCGGAAGTAAATGTACAACTGCAATTTAATGCCCTTTTCGTTAATGTATCACACCCAGATCGGAAGTCGAATCTAGCAGATCTTTTAGTAGATGTGGACACGTCTTTCTTTGTGACCTTTTGAGATGTAAAAGAAGCAGTAGCTGATGCATTTGGTTTACGAGGACATACAATTCTAAAATTTGATCCGATATTGCAGTTTCCATTAGAATTAGAGCATGATTCTGGACACGGCTGCTGTTTACAAACAGGTTTTAAATATAAATAGTCAAAAATATCCGAATCCATCGGTGAACATGTATTTGATTTAACAGAATCGGTAGGAGAATTTGGATTAGAGCTATTATAGTATTTGTTTTTTTTTGACGATGAACTACTTAAGTTTGTATCTACTTTAGCTTTTTGGGCGGGAGATTTGGTAGATGTAGAAGTAGAAGCAGTTTTATAACTGGAACCAGATTCGGTAGAAGCTTTAGATGGTTCGCAGCACTTTTTAGCCGTCAATATAGATGGTGTAGATGATAATTTGAGACAAATATGTTCAGCCATAGATTCTTTGGATAGACTACGGCAAATTTCGAGAAATCTTTCTTCATTTGAGTTATTTTCGCTTGTTCGTTTAACCGAGTCACAGGGCGAAGAAATAGTGGGTTTTTTGCTCAATAGATCGCAGTAATGGCATTTTTCTTCTTCCTTTATTTCTTTGCAAGCTTTGTCTTTTGATTCATATACTATTTTAGATGGCACAAAACCACATATTTTCACTAAACAGCTTTTACAGATTCTGTGATCTACTTTCTCTTGTTTGTAATTGTCAGCAGATTTACTACGCAGTTCTTTGGTATCATTACCACATAATATGTCGCTGGTGCAACTTATTTCTTTCTCTTCAAATTTTTTCGGTGGTTTTACTAAAATGTTGATCTTACAGACACTTCTAGCTTTTTTGAACTCATTTGTTTGCCATTTTAATGATCCCCTGCTAATACTAACTTTGACTTTTATACTGTCTACAGATTTTTTAATGGATGTGTCACTTACACTGATTTGAATATCTACTTTGTCTTTAGACTTTTTATTTTTAATTTTCGTTTTTCTACTAGGTGTCGTGTCAAGGTCATCTGTGGACGTCCAAGCATCTCTCAATACAGTTTCAGTAGCTTGAGTTTTAGTTTGTTTAACACAAGTTTTATTTACTGTTTCTGATATTGGAGTTGATTTTGGACCTTTGAGATTACTATCAATATTGGGATATGTCCCAAGTTGGCTCCTGGATAGCTTACGTGTTATAGGGGGTGATATACTTAAATGAAGACTCTTCCAATTCGAAGTGTCTTTCGATTGACTGCGACTAAGATCTTCTGGTTTAGTTAATAATTTTAAATCATTAATGACATTACAATCACTTATACATCTAAGGATTGAACTTGATGATGTTGTACATGATTTTATAACACTACATCCTGAAGGCATACGAGACACTTTTAGAGATTTATTGAATATACAAGTACATTGTAATAAAGGTGGTGGTTCAGAAGGTGGTATTGATCCAACAGAGTTTTCTAACTTTAATAAGCGATGCAAAATATTTCTATCACTATTATTTCTAGTGTTATTAGGTAACTGTGTTTCGCAAGTCTTATGGGAATCACGAATTGGAATTTGTGTTGTTTCAGTATTTTTCGAAGTACCGCATATTCTTTTGTCACAAAATCGGACACAACTAAACTCATCATTTGGTACGTTGAAATCGGTGGGCATTGTTGCATCTACATTGGAACCGTCTGTTGTTTTGATATTTTTTTTAGTTGTCTCGAAATTGTGATCACTTCTATCTGCATCTGACTTTTGTAAACCCTCCTGGAACAGCTTTAGTAACGTCTGAATTGACTTAGATTTTTTAAGTACTGAACAAGAACAAAGATTACATTTTAGATTTGCCGTTGATGTAGCCTCAATTTTAGTATTTTGTTTAGTCATCGTGGATTTAGGTTCCTTTTTTATTACGAATGTTGTTACTGATGTGGAGGTCGTAGGATATTTGGTAGAAGGCAATTTCGGGTCTGCAGAAAGACAGGGACGTAATTTTGGCTCGGCCATTTGTTCAGAACGATTTAATGGATCAGATTTAGTGTCTCTTGGTACTTTATTACGGAACCGGTCGTCTCGACTCGTACCTTCGCCATCATAAGAAGTATCATTTTTTTCTTCAATATTATTATTTTCCGCTTTAAATTGCATATATCTTTTTGTTCTAACAGTTGTTATTTCTTCTTCATCTCTCAAAGTACCGTCTAAATGTAGTACTCTTCGAATTGTACAAATTCTTTCATAATATGCGTATTCTTCAGTATCTTTTGGCAGTGCAGTATATTTTGGTTCTTCCGTACATACCACGCGTGTTTGACATGGTTTTAATGTCTTGGCCTGTGGTTGCTTAAGAAAATTTAAACAACATGGGTTAGGACAACAAGAAACTAGTTCGGTTTTGACACTTTCAGGTGCAAGTTTAGGACTTGGTTCAAGAACTACAGGTTCTGAACTAGGTTCGACACTTAAAGGTTCTTGTTTAATGACTTCATCTTTAATTTTAATTTCAGTCATCTTAACAGCTTCTACCTCAGGTGATGGTTTGATAACTGGAGCACTGTTGATGTGGCAAGTGTTACTAAATTGAATATGTGGCGGTAATATCTCTTTTGCTTTAACCCAATCAGACTTTCTTGTTATACGAGACTTGAGATATTCATCTGCTTGTTCAGTATTTTCTTTCTCACAGGGAACTACCTTCAATTGAGAATTTGGATTTAATTTTCCCTTCACACTAGCCACTCTTAAACACACTGAGCATATATTTTGTTCAATTCCTTCAAAAGTCTCAAACATAGAAAGGCAACAAGCGCATATTTTTAAAACGACAGCCTTTTTTTCTTCTTTGTGCTGCTTAAACCTTTTTAACCTAAAGATGTCTTCCCTTTCTATTTCGTCTAGTTCTTCTACAATATACTTTAAACTTGCTCGAATCTTTGGTATGATCGACTTTGCAAGAATATTCGTTTTCCTGTGAATGTGTAGACAGTTATTCTTTTCAAAATCCAACTAATATCAAAATATAAATATGCCAATGTCTCACCCATCCGTGTATAAGTTTATCGATGTTTAATTTTAATCAGGCCGTACAACTATTATTTTTAACCAACTTCAAAAAAGGAGGAGGTTCTTAATTCGAAGTGTTGGTCAATTTGGTGAAGATCTGGTGAAGTATTTCGGAATTTTCGGAGATAAAAAAAGGAATTCCTCAAAAATGTAAGTAATGTAGGAAATCATCAGCGACTGGAATAAATGTTTCGTGTTGATGTTTCCCTTGCTTGGTACAACTGATATCTCAACGAAATATAATACCACCACTAAAAATATCGAAATATCAATTTTACAAAAAATTTAAACCGACTTAAAATAAAAAAAGTACAAAATAATAATAAAACAAGCGTCTTTCAAATTTGCATCGGTAAGCACATTAATTTGTTTTATTGTAGTATGTGTCAAGCCAAGACCAAAAAAATACGCTAAGCCCAATGGCGAAACATACCGGCTTGACAGCGACTCCAATAAAACAAATTAATATTCGTATACATGCGAATTTAAAAGACGCTGGTTTCTGTTCGCTGGAAACTTTTCCTTCCAACCTGTATTATTTTTTACTTTCTTTTAGTTTCGAAGACTTTTTCTGATAAAAATATTGTTAAACTAAACAGTAAAATCAGAAGCTACAGAAATGTTATTTTCTTAACAGTTCAGTTTTAGAAGATACCCTAAACGTTATTTCGGACTTTGCTTTTTTAGCATGTCTACTAGTGGATTTTGCTCCAGAACAGCTACATACGCAATCTTACCGTTGTTTCTCCGTAAAAATTCTATCAATTTCTCTAAATTTAGTTTCGTTGGGATCATGTCTTTCCGTTCTTATTGTTACAATTTCTTGTTCCTCATTGATAGTTCCATCTTCATTTGAAGTTCTCGTAACTTTAACTATCCTTCGAACACTTACCTCGAATAAACCTATTTCATTATCCACGTTAGGATCTACTATACTTAAAACTCTTTCTATTGCTTGTTTTCTATGATTTTCTAAGCAAGTTTCTTCATTGATTTCTGCTTTCTTACAAATCTCACACATGTTATGTGTTTGCATTGATGAAATTTCTGGCGGTACTATTAATACTGATTTAGTGGAACTAGGTTCTGGTGGCATTGATGTTATTTCTGGAGGTATTGTTGTTACTGGATTCATTTTAGTGGAACTAGGTATTAATGAAGGCTGTAGCTTAGTATTTGATGGTGTCTTTAGTGGTTTGTTTTCCCGACAAGATTCATAATATGAAATGGAAGCTTCTGAATTATTTGAATTTCTACAACTCTCTTCACATATTTCCTTACATTTGTCGTATGACTGTGAAGAGGCATCAATGTTACAATTATCGTGTGTAGGAAAAATCATTCGACCGAAAAATGCTTTGTCATTTACATTAAAACCGAAATCAGAATCGATTTTAGCTTTAGTTATTTTACACGACTTTATGAATTCGTCTACGCTTGGAGATATTAGTCCTTTAGCTTTTAATTTGGAAACTAAACGTGCAAGATTGTTTTGAAGATCATTCAAAGACGATTCTTCACGTTGAGCTGATCTGCTTGGTATTTTTTTTATATTGTGCATAGTATTTTCACAAGATTTAATGCAGGTGTCAGTAATAAAGCCACCTTTTTTAGCTTTCTTGCTTAATTCGATAGTGTTATTAAGGTGATCTAAGAGATCAGTTATTTTACCGTTAGTGGATGGTGTTTTATCTCCACCTTTGTGTTGTTCTATTTTGGATTTAAATTCATTGCAAGCTGACAGCAAATTTTCCATGCTATTTGAATGAATTCCATCCTCTTTAACGCATTTAGCTAAACGTGCTAAATCAGTTACGTTTTTATTTAATTTGTCTAGCATGTCTGAATTATCATAATCTTTCTTGTTGTCTTTATTAGATTTGATATGTGTACAATCATTAAGAAACTGTTTAGCATTTAATACCAACATTCCTCGTTTTTTGTATTTTTTTGTAGTTTCTTCTATTACTTTTTTATTATCTTTCAGAGCTTCCAACCGTTCTTTCTCATCAACCGTAAGTTTTATAGAACCTATATCTTTGACGTAAAAATTAATTTTATTTTTAATGTCGTGACAAACTTGGATAAATTTGTTTACACTCGGCGTAAGATCCACCTTCTGTTGACATTCTTCACCAACGTCAACTACAGCATGTAATTGACGTTTAAGATATTCTAAACGTTTTGTTAAATCATCATCAGGGGAGCCTTGGGAACAATATGGAGTGCCATGACCTTCGGATCGTTTCTCAAATTTGGAGTTTTTATCAATTTTTAATATAATATTTTCTGATTGTTTTGAGGAGTTCACCATAGTGGCTCGGATTTGTTCGAAACTTTTGCCAACTTTTGTCAAACTATCTGTTTCAGACTTTTTACCTTCGTTTTTCTTAGACGCCATTGTATCTGATGTCGTAGTATTTTCAAGTTTAACCACCAATTTTTGTAATTTTCCTTGCTCTTTTTTAGTCTGTTCAGTTTTTAAAACTAATGTTACGTGCTCTTAAATGACCAAGTTAATCGAACTGTTTTTGTATTATAATCGTTTTAGAAACCTTTATTATTTTTGGTAAAGGCTTTACAATCCTTATCCTAATTTTACTGACGGGCAGGGCCAATTAATGATATTTAAAAGGTAAACTTTCAGGCACAATTTTTTATATTTACTTAAATATACTACTTTATGGATCTTTTTTCTTTCATATCTTTATAAACAGGGGGAGTAAACTATTTCATGAAATTTTAAACTAGATGCCTTCAAATACACAAAATTAAATATTTCTGTTGAATGAATTTGATCCAATTCAAATAAACTAGATGATGAAATACAAGACCTAGTTGTTGGAATAATCATGGGAGGTGAAGATTTGCAAATTTCAGATTTTGTCAGCCTTGCTAGTATTTTTGGTCTGTAACTATTATTATCTACTGTAGCTATTCCAATTATTGTAGGGTTTGAGAAATTCCCAGATTTAGGTTTTCTAGATTCATTTTTATCGGCTACATCTGGATGACTGGGTACTATTTCTTTTCTAATAGTTATATTCCGTCTTTCTTCATTTATAGTTCCGTCCGGATTTCTCGTTCGAATAATTTGAGTGATTTCTTCTATTTCGGTTTCAAAAACCCCTAATGGTATACTATCTAGGTCGGTAGATTCATAGTTTTTAAGTTGTTCAGTATTTAACGTTGACGATTTACATTTAACTTCTTCTTTTATTTTTTGCTGGCAACTCTCACATACGCCATCTACTTCAGAAGTCAGTTTCCTGGAAGCTAACAACGTCTTACAAGAATCAATTTTAATTTTCAATTGTTTAGCTGACGTCATAAAATCAACAACACCTTCTTGGATTAGACCTTCCTCTTCTAACTTCTCAGTTGCTTTCAACATTTCTTCTAATTGTTCTAAGTATTCTTCTAGCCTCATTTCTTCCTCTGTCTTAGGTGGTGGCGGCGGACGAGTGACTATTCCATTGCAGATCACACATACGTTGTGTTTTTCTATCTCCTCACAAACGGGGCAAGGGGTTTTATCTTCTGCAACTAAATCATTACCCATCTTCTTTTTCTTTCTGTATTTTACTTCTAGAATCTTTTTGAGTCTAAAGAATTCTTCTCTCTCCACTTCTTCTAAACAATCGGCGATGTATCTGATACTGGCTGAGCATCTCGGTATGACTACTTTGGCTAGAACGTTCATGCGCCTGTAGGAATTTTTGTTTTTTGTATTAATATAGATTTTAGCTGCCGACGTTTTTTCTAAAGGACTGTACGGGTGCCCTTAAAGTTTTCTCCTTTAACACGTTCGTGGGCAGTGACGGCTATTACCGTAAAAATGGATTGTGAAAATTGACAGTACGGTATAAACCGTTCGTATTCAAGCTCCATTAAAAAACACTACGGTCGTAACAGACTGTTTTTCATACGATTACCGGGAACACCACGCCTACTGCCATTCTGTGTAGGCATTCCACTGCACTACTGCCAAAATTAAGCGTTGTAGAAACCTTTTGTTTGGGGCCTCACACTCGCAAAATCAATAGTGCACACACTGACAGTACGGTTTTGACCGTCGTTTTTGTATGAACGGCATATCGTCGCAGGGAGCGTGTGCGCTTGTTTATGCGGATTACTTCCGCAGTAAAAGTGACCTGTGATAAGCTTAATTGATAATACACATATTATATTCATAAATTTGCATGGACAACGTAATAAAACGTAGTAAATTGCAGTAACAAACATTTTTGTGACAAAAATATGTACCTGATAACGCAATATCGTAACTATTTTGTATCGCAAAGTAAAATTTGGTAAGATATTAAAACAAAAATCGTTGTGATAATTTTTTGAATAATGGGTTATTCATACAATACCTACATATTAGGTATAATCAATTTCTTCGATAAGAAACCTTATCTTTCGTATCTATCCCTATCTCGTACGACACCCATAGGAAGAATGGTATTATGGTTTATGTTGTGCTTGTGCTCAATGTTATTTTTTCTCTTTAAATGCCTCGATTGCGAAAAGTGAAGACAAGCATCACGCTAGTGTCCAGATGATCTAGTGTTGAAGTCCTAAAGAAGATCCATTTTATGATGGATGATGATTTCGCTGCGAAGACCAAATCACCTATCTAAGGCATAGCCTAGCGTAGCATATGCTCATGACTATATATTCCCTGAGGTAGTCAGAGATATTCTGAAACCTCAGAACATCCACGTTTCACTAGGTTAGGTATTTATCTAAGGTAAACTCATTAAACTCAAAATACTTAAGTTCGTGATAATATTACCGTCCTTATTTTCAATAAAAATAACTATAATTAAACGTCTTTTATTGAATAGATTTAGAGATTTATTTAGAGACTAATACTGTTATAGTGATACTTTTGGTAATTTGTTAATTATGCTACAACCGTACTTTCACTAACATTAATGTAAATGCATTGAAATCAGTGATATTACGGCCAATACCGTACAGCTATAACCGTACTGTCACTGATGTTAATATTATTCAGTATAGCAGTGGCAGTACGGCCATTACAGTACAACTGCAATAACCGTACTGTCACTGATGTTAATACTATTCAGTAATAGCAGTGGCAGTACGGCCATTACCGTACTACTGCAATAACCGTACTGTCACTGATGTTAATACTATTCAGTAATAGCAGTGGCAGTACGGCCATTACCGTACTATGGCTATAACCGTACTGTCACAATCTTCGATGTCATTTATGCTGAGTATTGTCAGTACGGTTTTGACAGTCGTGTGAATTTGTATGGAAATTTCCAGTGACATTTCAGGATTTGCACTGCCCACGAACGTGTTAATACTTTTTGTTAAAATTATTCTTTTTTATTATTCTTGTCCCCGTTCTTCTAGTTTTATTATTTGCATAATTATTTATTTGTTTGAGAGGTGACAACCATATAATTCAATTTTGAGATAAATAGATCGACAGAAATAATTGTACTAAAGAGAAAATATCTTTCTTTCTTTGTACTCATAGCAAGAGGTGAAAACGGTTTCTCAACGCCCATCCAAAACTAATTTTATCTTGCCCGCTCAGTACTTTTTTTTTTAGTTTTTCAATCATCCGAATAGTACAAATAACGCGCGACGAAGTTTAAAAAAATACGAAATTGTATTTTGTACCTGCCGTAATATTATTTACACCTGTTATAATAGAACCTCTCGATATTTATGTCAATTTGTTCTGCAGCTGAATTTCGTTAGAGTTTCAGTACTACTGGTGAAACGTGGATGTTCTGAGGTTTCAGAATAATATCTCTGACTACTCCTCGGGGAACTTAGTCGTGAGCATATGCTTATGCATAGGTACTCAATACACTAGGTTCCATTAAATAAAGCATAATAATAAATGAAATAATAAAAAAATGAATTATTGCAGATTTTGTTCAAAATACATAATTTTTGTAAGTTTTCCGATCTCCGTCTATTTCTTTTTTCGGTTTTTATTAAACTGGCAGTAGAAAACAACCTTCCTGAGGCATCGAATGATGGTTTGAGGCGTGATAAATTTTTTAACCGTATAAAAAGTGCGTTACATTAACTTAAATTCGGATAAAATTATATTTAATTAACTAATAGTAATCGTTAAGTAGTCTCAAAGATAATCGACGATTTCAATTAATCGCTAAATGTCGATAGTCGCCGATTACGATTAATCGTAATCGTTTCATCATATAGCTTGCGTAACGTAAGGTAAACTTACGTTTTTATGCATACTGTGCTGAGTGCGTGTGGTTTTGTTCAAACAACAGTTTTTTTTTTTTTTTAATCTTTATTGAAGAGCTTGGCCTGAGGCCATGTCGCTCTGTGGGTTTTTCTGTTGGGTAAGTTCACTTATTATTATTACAATATTAATTAAAAAAAAAAAACAGTAAATACCGAATGACGAAATAGAAAAATAAATAACTACAAATTTAGAGTTAACAACAGTTTTATAACAGAAAAGTGTATTCATGTAAATCGATTTAGAGATACTTAAGTAAATAGTTTTTTGAAAATATCCGCAAAGAAAAAAAACGTAGTAAAAAGGACCCGTCCAGCCCTTAGAGAAATCGGAGGGGTGAGATCATCGGCAGCTTTGCCCACTAGTGGGACTAAACAATAGTTTTAGTACACGTTTTTAATGAAAGTATAATAAATAAAGATTACAGGCACATACATAGGTACACACAACATTGTAAAGATCCCAAATAAACGAATGGGCTTTTTATTATGGAAATCATACAACAACTGCAAAATCTTTTATAACACCCATCACCGAACCGAGGGATTCGAACCCAGGATTTGGCAGTCCGGGGTGGTAACCATTACACCAACTAGCGAACCATCATCAAACTGAATAACTTTTACTAATGGAGCCAACATTGAGAAAAAAACCAGTAAATACAAAACTGCAGTAACTAGGTAGGTACACGGCGACAGATCAACCTACCCATAGTTGAAATCTATTTTCATGGACATAAGGTCCAACTATAGGTTGATATGTCGCCGTGCGTACAGTCAGCATCAAAAGTATCTAGGCATGTTAAGTGTTCATAAATATCTGGACAACTTTACGATAACAAACCTTATTTCAACTCACAAAGAAATCAAATTAATTTATCTGTCATGTTATTATTTGTTAAGTTAAAAACAAATGTTATCTAGTAGGAAATAGGGTTTATTTTCGTGTAATTGTTCAGATGTTTTTGAACACAGGAGATGCTTAGATTCTTTTGATGCTGACTGTACCTGTTCGACTCCAAATGTTTTGAGACAGCCGATTTTTTTTCGACCCTTGAACTATAGTGAAAGTTGATCAGTTTGATGTTCTAAACTTATAAGCATAACTTAATTTCAGGGGTGCTTCACACCATCAAAATGAAAAATTTTCTCTACGGGACCAAAATCGAAATCGCGATAAAAAATCTGCTATTCCATACAAAGTTGCTATCTTACGCGACCCAGGGACAGCTGTTTTTATTTGTTGATTTCGATGTTGGTCCCATAGAGAAAGTTGTTCAGTTTGATGGTCTGATCATTAACTTAAAAAAGTGTCAGCATATTAAGATTAAGGACCCTGTTTGCTTCGGGTTGTGCTCTGCTGTCATACATTGCCGCAGACGATATCGAAGACATTTCAGTCCTTTCAAATGCCCTCGCTCTTTAAAGTCGCTAAGCAGCAATGTACAGCAATTAAGCACACTTTTGCGGTCCCATTAAGAGGATAGGCGGGCTGAAATGCTAAATTGGAGAATAGGTCACTTTTCCAACCGTATACATATTTGTCCGATCCGCCCCACCCATACACCTCACCGACTAGAGTGCGAAAGAGACAACTGCAGCTAGGACAGATTTTATCTACATAAAATCGACGAAAACAGCATTTCGTATTCCCCTGTTTTCTCCTCCAAAACTAAACCGATTTAAATAATTCTTTCAAGAATAGGTAATATGAGAAAGACTTTGGCTATGTCTGTACGTTTTGCTTTTTTTTGTTAATATTCATCAAATTTGTTTGCTGGATATCTGAAAACGGGCTGTAAAATTGGTCATTTTCGAAGGTCCCTAGTTCTTAGAGTAATTTATTAATGCAAAAAAACAAAACGTAGGGACATGGCAGAGGTGACATAGATTGAATGGTAAAAAAATATTTGCTCTAGTGTTATTATCCAGGGAGAAAACAGGGAAATACGTTTGTATGGAGAAAACTGTACTCGTCTATCCTCTTAAGAGGAAAGGCGGGTTGCGTTTAGTCCGTAAAAACGTGTTCCGCTGTTTCCTCACTGGATAATGGCACAAATATTTTTTTCGCCATACATTCTATGTTACCTCTGCCATGTCTCTGTTTTGTTTTTTTAGGCACTACATTCTCGCCGAGAACAGACGAGAAAGGCCGAGAACGAGAGTGTGGATGCCCTTCATTGTTCTCGCGACGTCGCGAGCCGAAGTAATTTTCCTTCGGAACTTCTTGCCGAGAAGTTCTCGCGAGAGTGTAGTGCCTGCTTAAGAACTAGGAGCCTTCGAAAATGACGAAAAATTTCTCAATTTTAGCACTGTGTTCAGACATCCAGCAAGCAAATTTGACGATTAAAAACAGTAAAAGGAAAACATGCTGATATTGCCAGTCCTTTTCATAATATTCGTGAAAGAATTATTAAAATCGGTTTAGTTGTGGAAGAGAAAACAAGGGAATACGAAACCGTGGTTTCGTTCCTTTTATTTAGGTAATAAACTAGTATCCCTCTTTCTGGCGCAGTCGGGTAAAAACAGTCCGCACTGCTAGCTCGGTTGCTCAGGAACAGCGCGGTAGCAATAGATCTGTTAATAACCTGCTATTCTTCTAATTTCTTGCACACCGCCTTTCCTCTTAACAGCGCGCTGATGCGAAGTCTTTGTGTATAGAATATCATTGGTTAAACCTTATACAGGGTGTAACAAAACACCCTAGTAATACTTAAGGGGGTGTTTCAAACTGAAGATCTTTCACTTTGGACCCAACATCGGATTCGCGAAAAAAAATCTGCCGTCCCATACATTTAAGTCGGTACTGCAGTTTTGCATGAAACAGCTGATTATTTTTCGTGTTTTCGAATTTGGCTCCATAGTGAAAGTTCCTCAGTTTTATGGTCAAAAGCACCCCCTATGTTTATAATGTACTTTCGTAACAGCTTATAGACGGGTATACTAACTTTGTAGCGCTTTTGTGCGATTCTTCAATCAGCTGAAAACTGCGTCTTAGTTCCAACATCATAATCAGCCTCTTCAACAGATCTCTCCACTTTTGTTTCGCCTCCCTTACTGCTCGCCCTCCTTTTTCTATCGCCAGATGTTCGTATGGTTCCGTATTAGACTAAGAAAAAATTGATTGATTGCCATACAAGCTATTAGAACAATCACTGTTGACTTTTTCATCTGGTCTTATAGCTTTGTATGGCAACTTTAGACAGTCTAACTATTACGTATGGGTATTGAACTAAGGTTAAGAACATGAAAGTATTGGAAAAAAACGGTAACGTCAAAATTTAAATATGTCAGACAATTTTTCTTTAAGGCCCTCTTATCCGAGCGCAAGACTCTTCCTTGCAAACATAAGTTTGCAATTAACCATCCCGCTCCAATTGAAAGCAGGATCGCAAAAAAACGTGTTTTCATCAATACTTTGCTCATGGGTGTTTGTAAGCTCCAAATTCTACGAATATCACTAGAAATATTTAATGTATTTAGTTAAGTACAAGAATAAAAGTTAAATATCAGCAATTTAATCATAGTATTGAAAAAACATGATAAAAAGGGGTAACTTTGGGATTTTTTTCTATCGAGTAAACTTAATCTAATCGTGTTATTGAGAACCATCGCCTATCATAGAGACATAATTTCATTTCATACTTTAAAACACTTTCGTTCGTGTTCAAAAAACGGCCTCGACCGGATAATAGCGTCTTAAATAGTTTTTTTAACGGCGGGTTCAATCTGTAAGATTGAACGATGATTGATTGATTGATTGTTGGGATATTCATAGAAAAACAATGAAAAATTAGGTAATTACTTTTCCATACAAAAATTCGGGTTTCGGGGGCTTTCCCTGAAAGTCCATTTCCCCAAACGTGCATTTTCCCTGAACCTCCATTTCCTTCTTTGAGCATTTCCTCGAATGCCCATTTCCTTGTACGTCCATTTCCCCTTACGTCCATTTCTTTGTAAGGCTGATTTAAACAAAAGGATTGTTTACAGTGTGAATTTAAATTATTTACCTCAACGATGCTGTAGTGTATAACTTTCACGCCGGATATCGTTTTAGTGGTTGACATGACAGTTACGGTGGCCTGTTAACAAAATAAACAATAGTAGATTACACACCGAGGGCAGGAAAGTAAGAAAGGTCTCAGATCTCAGGTAGGTACCTAATCAACAAACATCAAAATGTTCTGAGGCTTTCTTATTTACTGCCCGAGGTTAGTTAGGATAGGTACAATTTTTCTCCTGACTGCAGCTGTTTTTTTTTTTGCTGCGATCGGATTGCTCCCATAGTAGAAGTTGTTCAGTTTGATGACAAACTATTAGTGGATGCCAAAGATATCAATTTCACCCTGTATAATGCTGACAGGTACCACGGCCGCAGCCGATCGAAAGTTTGTATGAAAAAGTGGAATTAATTTCTGCGAACTTTCCATTTGTTCCTTTGGGAAAGTTGTTCAGTATCATGTTTTTAATCACGCATCAAAGTAGGTATACCTAATGAAACTATTTACCCTCACACCTGTAGAAATAACGATTTTACTTGGTATTTTACATGATAATAAAAACATTTACAAAAGCACGTATGTAGGTAGGTATTTAATCGATAAAACGACTTAAGTAGGTACTTTAAGATACCTTTAGGTATCGATAATAATATTATCAAGAATTGTAATAAATTGAACTAATTAAAAAGAGCAGTTTTTATCTTTTTCTTTGATAAAAACAGTGATTTTGCAGAAAAAAAAGCAGTATATAGATATAAATACGTATAGAACCAATGGAAACAAAGGCGAAGTTATCTATTTTCGCAAGTCGAAATAGGTCAAGGAATGTGTATCGAATTTTCGACGAGTAAACGCAAGGCCTTCGTGGCGCAATTGGTTAGCGCGTTCGGCTGTTAACCGAAAGGTTGGTGGTTCAAGTCCACCCGGGGGCGACCAATATTTTTTTGTATTTTCTTTTATTGGACACTATTTAGTTTACGTGCATAAAATTGTTATACAACTGATTTCTGTTTACTAAATAGTTCTGTTCGCTTACGTAGTAACTTATTATTAATCTGTGGCTTCACTTGCAAATCTTGCAATAAGGTTCCGACTTATTGACAAATAGATACCTAGTAACTGTGAAAGATATATTTTACTAGAGTAGTTAAGTTATAATTGTTACCTAATCAAGAAAACAGATTTTAGTAAAATGTAGTACCTACACAGCCGATTTTTAGGGTTTCGTAGTCAAACAAGGAACCCTTATAGGTACTTTCGTCCATTCTGTATGTACGTCTGTCTGTCTATCTCTATTATTTGTTGTTATATTGAAGTTTGGCGCTTGTTGGTTACGGTTTTACGATAAAACGTTGATAAAAACTAGTTTGTTTTATGAGGCCCCACTTAATTTTTAACTTTTTGGCATTATTTGTTAGCAAATGCGCCATAATAACGCACATTTTGTGAAAATTTCAACTGCCTAGCTATTACGGTTCAAAAGATACATCCCTCAATAGGTAGGACGGACAGACGGACGGACGGACAGCGTAGGTTTATGAATAGGTTCCCGTTTTTACCCTTTCGGTACGGAACCCTAAAAAACGAATCGTAGATGATCTAAATTTTCAGAATATCTCTGACCACCCCTTCGCGGAAAATAGTCATGGGCATTATTCATGTATGTAATGTAACTAATACAAATAAAAAGATAAAATTCGTAAATATGGCTTATCATAAACCATATTTTTTGTTTATTAAATAATTATACTTAGGTGAATATTAAAAATGTTCGGGCGACTAGACGCCCATATATCACTTTATATCACAAGGCCTTCGTGGCGCAATTGGTTAGCGCGTTCGGCTGTTAACCGAAAGGTTGGTGGTTCAAGTCCACCCGGGGGCGATCACATTTTTTTAATTTTTAATTTTCTGATTTTATACAGGGTGTCCCAAAACTCAACATCATCAAAACAGGAGATAAGCCAATTTATAACTGTACAGAGAAAATAAAAAAAAAATATAAGTTTGATCATTTTCGAGATTTTGATATATTTTTGAATATGGTAGGTAGGTATACATCGCCACCCTGCGCCTAAATTTTAAAATTAGTGACTACAAATTAATGTATTTTGTCAAATCAAATCAAAATAGTTATTCAAAATAATATTAAATAGATAGCTTTCTGACGTCATTTTTGACTGAACCACAGCGTCGGAAGGTGTTCCGTTGTAGAGAAGATGCGGCCAGAAACTCTACAACATACAACACAACACCTGGCGAAGGAGAAGGTTATAGTCATAGTCATATATTTTTATCGCTATATGCATAAGATACTTACCTACACTAACCTAGCAACAAGCGATCGAGTGTAACGATTCATTCCTAGCACATAAACCGCTGCACGGTTTCCTGCTATGGAATAAAATATGTAATTAATTGTAAAAATGTGTGAATTGAAAAATAAATAAAAAAAAAAAAAAAAAAAAAACATGTCAGACTTCTGAACTACCTACCTAACATTTTTTCTTCGCCTACTTTGAGACTACACCCAGTAAGCAAAATTTTTCAATAGATGGTCCTTAAATCAAGTTAAAAGTTATCGTAGGTATTCAAAATTGTATCACACTTGGTAATTACCTCGCCGTCTTTATAAGCTTGAAGGTTGAAGATCTCTTTCAAATAACGAGAAGATAGCTTATAAAAACCAGCAAAATATGGCCCGGCCAGCGTCTTTAAATGTAGATTTTAAAATGACGATTTTATTCGATTTTATTCGGTTAGAGAATTTATGGATTTTAAGACGTAATTAATGTAACTACATAGAAAAATCGAATCTAATATTATGTGCATTATTACTAACAATTAAAGAAATAATTTGACATTCTTATAAATTTATATAAATACTTATTGGTACGTATAATGTTACTCGAAGATTGTGAAAATATAAAAAAATTAGGTTTTGACTTTTTAACTGTATTCAATTTATTCAATTTGTGAACAACTTATTTGCACGCTATATTTTATGGCTAAATTTGGAGAACTTGAAATATGTCTGTATCATCTTATAATACCCAGTTTATAGCGAATAAATGATTATGATTATAGATAAAAAATGTTCAGGCGACTAGACGCCCGTATATAACGCTCAGTCGCATAGCCTCCGTGGCGCAATTGGTTAGCGCGTTCGGCTGTTAACCGAAAGGTTGGTGGTTCAAGCCCACCCGGGGGCGATCACATTTTTTTTTATACATAATTATATTCGCGACCATACTCAATTTATGTGTAATCAGAATCGTTGTTAAACTATTAAGGAGAAAAATGGGTCACTGCCGTTTGAACGACAGTTGTTTAGCAATTTTTAAAAAAATACACAACGTTCTAAAAATGAGTCGTTTCACAAATCATCATTTAGTAGGAATAGGTTTCACAAACCATTTATTTAATTTTGTGATCAGTTGTCAAATTGTCACATTGCAACATTTCATTCTCAAGACACTTCGATACGAAACTATGTTATTTAAACATTCATCTTTTGTTAGAAACTCGTTTTATATTTTATTGTTTGATCAGCAAATTACTAAATATAACAACGTTTTACAAATATCGATGATCACATTATTTCTTTTCACAAAACCGAACCAGAGCACCCCTCTTCCGCGCAGTCTTGTCTGTACATGCATGTGCATGCTTGCTTGCATGTTGCATGCTTGCTTGCTTGCTGCATGCCTGTGTGCATGCTTGCTTGCATCTTTGCATGTGTGCTTGCTTGCTTGTTTGCTTGTCTGCATGTTAGGGGGTGCAGGGGGGCCGCGCCCCCCGCTCGGGGGGTGCGGGGGGCGGAAGCCCCCTGCCTGAGAAAAACATATTGGAGCTCTTCAAATTCTAGGTTAGGTTAGGTTAGAACATGTATAACACTTAGCGGAGCGAGCGAAGCGAGCGGAGCATCAACATGCTTGCTTGCATGTGCATGCCTGCTTGCATGCTGCATGCTTGCTTGCTTGCTGCATGCTTGTGTGTCTGCATGCTTGTGTGCATGCTTGCTTGCATCATTGCTTGAGTGCATGCTTATTTGCTTGTTGCTTAGGGGGCAGAACGGTAACATCAAAACTGTAGGTTAATGGTTAGACTAGGTTAGGTTAGTTAGTATGTCATGCTGCATTTTTACCCGACTGCGACAGAAGGAGGGTTATGTTTTTCGAGCGTATGTATGTATGTTTGTATGTCTATTTCTTTGGCACGCGCTACAGCCTAAACGGCTTGATGGATTTTAACGTATGAGGTGTCGTTAGATTCGTAAAAATCGTGAGAGTGACATAGGGTACATTATTTTAATATGGCGTATGCGAATTAAAAAAGAGAGGGGGGAGAGTCCAATTTTTTTCGTAAAAAAATACAATATGGGTATCAAATGAAAGCTGGTGAAGAGCAGATTCCAAATATATATATATATTATAGTATTTTTATGCAACCATTTTGACACAAGACTAAAAAGTATGAAATAAACTAAATTATTTAGAAAAACAAAAAATCCGACTGCATAAAAAACTATTAACTGAAAAGATAAAAACAAGCTCCTTAAATCAGCTAACTATAATAACTTTGTTTGAGCAAATTAATACAATTTGAATGTTATTATTTATTAGGTAGGTAGGTATTGCAGGCGGGGACAAACCAATACCCAACAAATAGGTAATTTTTCTTTGTCCCCGTTTGCGATACCTACCTACCTAATAAGTAATAACATTCAAATTGTATTAATTTGCTCAAACAAAGTTATTATAGCTGATTTAAGGAGCTTGTTTTTATCTTTTCTGCTTGGTTTAGCGTGCATGTATGTTTTATGCATGAAGCACCATGAAAGACGGGTGTTACACGCTCATTCTCGCGTCAGTCTGGTCCATCAATCTAGCCACGTCAGACCTAGAACGATCGTCAGACTGCCGAACATTATTAAAATATTTGAAATTAAAGTTTAAAATGAAGTTGCAGCAAGTTTAGTAGATGAATTTTAAAAATGACAAATAACGTTTTGTGATATAAAAAATGATTTATCGTTGTTTGCTAAATAATTCATTTGGTAAATAAGATTGTTGTCGCATAACTGATGTTGAAATGTTGTTTTAACTATAAACATAATATAATTCAATGCATTTGCTAAATGACTACTTTCGATAAGTAAATATGTGTATTTTGTTAAATCACTAGTTTGTGAAATGAAACATTGTTAAACGTTGCTTGAGAAGTGATATTTTGCTTATTGATTGTGTGTTAAACATTAGTGAACCGAGAAAAATATCTAGTAGTATGTGAGGGCGCTTGTTTGTGCTTTCGTTTTGCATATTGACTGTTTTGCGTTTTGAATTTGAACATTTTGAGTTTTGGACGTTTTGCGTCTTAAACGTTTAGCGTTTTGAACGTTTTTGCGTACGCGAAATTATACATTTTGCGTACCTACATGTAGAACATTTTGCGTTTTGAAAGTTTTACGTATTGAATATTCTGCGTGTAGACCGAGCGAAGCGAACTCGACATTTAGTCTGCTCTACGAATTAGTTATAGACAGAGCTCAATCAATCTATATTTTTCTTGAATTTGCCGCCCCTAGTAAAGTGCCGCCCTGGGCATTGCCCCCCCTGCTACGTTACAGGTACAGGTACGAAGTCGCGAGCAAAATCTAGTATGATTGTATTTACAATGAGTCTTTACAATGAATGAAATCTTTACCTGATGTGATATATTTTCGAGAACCATCTTGTTCAGATTAGGGTTGAAATACCGCGACCGGGCTAGCATGATGTAGCCAGACCTGATGTCGTCGGTAAAGCCCGCGTAGTACCTGAAAAAATACAGGTTTTTTGTGTTCTGTAGTCAAATAAGAAACCCTTTACAGTGTCATCCATTCCGTCTCAATAATTTGTTTGTTTTTAATGTCTTATCTAAACAGTGTGTAACAAATCCCTTACCGGGGTGCTTCGGTTTATCAAACTGAACAACTTTCACTATGGAGCCAATTTCGAAATTGTAATAAGTAAATAAAAAACAGCTGTCTCATACAAAACTGTTATTTAAAATGTCATTTGCGTTTATTTATTATTATTAGTTAATTAATATAACGTGTTAACATGTTGTATTTTTTTTTTTTCAATATTTAGGCTTTCCTTTGAACACAGGTTTCAAATGTAGGTACTTCATAGCAAATAAAGCCGAGATCTTAGATTATCAAGATAGACAGTCAAAGCTCCGAAAGCGTCGAAAAAAATAGGAACCAGTACTGGTTCCAAAACCCTATACATATACACGCACACATACATAATTAGTATGGCGCCTCACGCACACCAACCTAAGAAAGTTAGCCCCTTTTGTTTTATACGGAACAAGTGTGAGGCTCATTCTAGACATATACTTTTTCTAAGGCCGAGATGTTGAAGGTCATTGGTACATATTTCATTAATTTGTATGTCCTTTAAATGACCAGAAGCTTCTAAAAACCAGCAAAATATGGCCCGGCCCTGCGTTTACCTATGGGGAGCGTCTTAATGTAGGTAGTTCATCATCATCAGCCTATATACGTCCCACTGCAGGGCACAGGCCTACCCTCTAGGAGGGTGTTTGGGCGTTAGTCCACCACGCGTGCCCAATGCGGATTGGTTTGGTAGACTTCACATATGCATCAGAATTTCATCTTCTGCTGATACAGGTTTCCTCACAGTTTGAGAGCAGTCGGTAATACGTACATAAGTTAGAAAAACTCATTGGTACGTGGCATGTTGTCCGTGCGGATTCGAACCCGGTCCTCATGATTGAGAGTCCATACCACTCCGCAACGCGCCACCGAGCTCCCTTAGGTAGTTACTCACAAGTTAATTTCCGCAGCAACCTTCCTAAGTTCCCTCCCAGTGGCGAGGGCTGTCCATTTCATCAGCTTTCTGCCAAGTCGACCGAGATGGAGCCGGTTCTTCATTTGTTGCAACGCGATCAGGGATGGCATACATGGGTACCTGGTCGCTCCCATCGCTGCTGCTTCTTCTACGAGGGTGAGTCAATCGTCATTATTATTGTGGATTCATCATCATCGGGCCTTATTTCATCTAAGTAGATTTTTCAATCAGCGTGTGGGGTACCCACATTTACATTTGCCTCGGCGGTCGCCGGTGGACAATGTAAATGGCCGAGGCAAATGTAAATGTGGGTACCCCACACGCTGTACGCATAGGGAACCGCCGAGTTGTATATAAGAAGGTGTATTTTCCATAATAAACCAGTGCACACTGAGACTCAACTAGTTTCACTACTCCTGCCCTAGCCACCGCTATCATCCTCACACGCTCCGCACGAGAGTTCCTCAAACTGGTGACCCCGAAAATTGAAACTACGCAGCATGCATGAACAAGAATTAATAAAGATGGAAGAACTCTTCAGCGGATCCAGCTATGCAACCGTCAGCGACGCAACAGCGACCAAGCATACGCAATCCTAAATAAACATCGCCCGTCCCCGTACCAGAAACGCCGCCGCTCCATCGTCAGCACATTCTACACGGTAGCGAAAGGACAACGCAGCGAAAACCACGCACGTCGTCCTAAGCATACCCAAACTCCGAGGCATGAGAAGTTAGCGCAGCGGAAACCGCCGCTACTACAACATCTGTTTGGTTTAGACACCGACGTTCGTGGTTGTATAAGCCAATTCGGGAGCGACAGGACCTGCCGCATTTGCGGCACTTGTGCTGTGTGTCGGTTGGTGCAGGAGCCTGATCGTCCCTGTGTCTTTTGGCTCGCTTTACGGCCAGAGACCGAACCAGACTCTATTGTGTATTATACAGG
Organism: Agonopterix heracliana; assembly: GCA_963693445.1. Lineage (NCBI taxonomy): Eukaryota > Metazoa > Arthropoda > Insecta > Lepidoptera > Depressariidae > Agonopterix > Agonopterix heracliana. Next base: position 5,785,378 of record OY856334.1, read on the forward strand.
GTAAAATTGATATCATTAGCCATTGAGTTACTATGTTTGACTAGCATCCTTTTAAACTAAGAGTCTACCCATGAAACAGAACAACAAAGTATGGGAGCAAACCATGAGCAAACAGATCGGAGCAAAAAAAAAACGGATGTTGCATACATTTGAGTCAAGTAGGCATTGCAGTTTAGTACCAGATTTTTAAGGCCTCCGCTTATTGCAGCGATTTTATCGAGCGATAATATCGCTGCGATTTTGCGATAATTGTTCTCAGTACATTTTGTATGGGGACGCGATCGATCCCACACACTGCCGCGATATTATCGCAAATCTTTCGACTACATTCAGTGGTGGAGCGCATGCGTGACGCGAATCGCGGAATCGCTGCAGTGTGTAAGGTGTCGCGATATCGCTGTCGATAATATCGCTCGATAATATCGCTGCAATGTGCGGAGGCCTTTGAACAAAAAAACTGCATACCTTCGTCATCCATTGTATATTTAGATTATGGCTTATTTTTCATATTATCATGACACTGCTAATGTTTTAAAATTGTTGTGTGAAAACTGGTTTATTCTAAATCATACATTTTTGTGTAACTATTTCATTTTGTTTAATAGATAATTTTTATTTTTGTTATGTATTAAATTTTGTTGTGACATGATCTTTTTGGGATATTTTGTAGTCATGTCATTTCCGTCAAAATATACTCATTCATTATTGTCTTTTAAAAAAACGGAGAATTTAAAGTAACCAAAGAGTGTCTATCTCACTAATATAGTAACTATAATATAATACAGTGTGTCTGTAGCATAAAGGTATTAGGTTTGAACTACACATGGCCACGCGATCGCACTTTTCCGTCGCTCCATGCTTTTCTGTCACTCAGGAACGTCATTTGCTAGAGCATATAAGATAGACGGAACGCGGCCGCGCGCGATTGCATCGGCGATGCGCTCGGTAGCACTGCCAAACTGCGGCCATGTGTAGTTCAACCCTTAATACCTTTATGGTCTGTAGTGAACCTGCCTGCTGTGCCGAGAGTCACGGGTTCGAATCCCGTTAGGGACATAAAATTCGTATGATGAATATGAATATTTGTACCCGAGTCATGGATGTTTGTATCTATATAATGTATTCTATATCGTTGTCGTGGCCAGCCGTGGTGGTCCAGTGGCGAGTAACCTTGCCTGCTGACACTGACATAAAATCATCAAGACTATACGGTCGCCATATTTGAAAAATTATAGAATAGTAAGTATAGATATCTTCTATCACGCGAAGTGTCTCTGATCAAAGTAGATATTTACATTTTCAGTTCGCTGATATTTACCAACTCACCTCGCCTTAAAGGTAAAAGACATGCCAACACCTATTTACATTACATAATCACTCTGATAGACTGTATCGCCTAGTCTAACCCAGCGTGGCGTTAAGGCGCCGTCTAACCCAATTATATATCCAATTTTGAGCAATTAGCCTTGGCTTCGGTCGTCGCCTTAATCCGGCGTAAGAGCTAAGCCTTAAGTGGTAAAGAGCTTAAAATTATGTGTCTGGTTTTTGAGCTGATTTACCTATAAGATCGTTTATACAACGTGTTGAAATTTTCCTGCAAAGAATTAGATTGAGAGGATATAATTTTTTTCATATTCATCCTATTATACTATGTTTATGTACTTAATATACAGGGTGAAATTGATATCATTAGCATCCTTTTAAACTAAGAGTCTACCCATCAAACTGAACAACTTTTACTATGAGAGCAAAACAAACATTTGAGTCGTGTAGGCAGCGGCGGCGGGTGCAGTTTATGGAACAGATAATTTTTTGTTGTTGCTCCGATTGGTTTGCTCCCATAGTAAAAGTTGTTCAGTTTGATGGATAGACTCTTAGTTTAGAAGGATGCTAATGATATCAATTTCACCCTGTAGAGCGTCGGTGGCGCGTTGCGGAGAGCTATGGAAACTCAATCTTGAGGTCCGGGTTCCAATCCGCACGGACCACATGCCATGTACCAATGAGTTTTTCTAACTTTGTACATAATACCGACTGCTATCAATCGGTGAAGGAAAACATAGTGAGGAAACCTACATACCTAGGTACTCTGAAGAAGAAATTCTGATGCGTATGTGAAGTCTACCAATCCGAATTGGGCACGCGTGGTGGACTAACGCCCAGACACCCTTCCTAAGGGTAGGCCTGTGCGCAGTGGGACGTAAATAGGCTGTGATGATGACTATGTTTATATTTCTTCCATTGAACTAATAAGTAGGTATGTCAGTAGGTACTGTAACTGCCTCCGTGGTCTAATGGTTAGAGCATTGGGCTCTTGACACGGAGGTCGTGGGTTCGATTCCCACGGGGGGCACCTAGTGAAATGTCACTTTGTGCGTTTTTCCCCAGTTGGTTAGGACATTGCAGGCTGAGTCACCTGATTGTCTGAAAAGAAAGATGATTCCGTGCTTCGGATGGCACGTTAAGCTGTTGGCCCCGGCTACTATCACTGGTGGTAGTAGTCGTTACATAAAAACCACGTCAGATGCCGTAAGGCGGTTTGAATAAACTCTGACACCAGGGCTTTGCAGCCCACTCGATAAGAAGAAGAAGTAGGTACTAAACACTAACACGACAATTAAACGTCGTGCGCCATTGTTAGTTACCAGGGTACCACTACGAGAGGCGCAGGCGAGTAAAAAAGATAGCGATAGCGATTTACAAAAAAAAAAAAAAAAAATTCTCTAAAACGAACAAAGAACATCATTATACTAAATCTTTTCCAAAAATATCGAAATTCTATGTGGAACAATCATCAAGTTCAATGTGCTAGTTTATTTTTAATTTTTTGATAAATCATTCTGTCCGTTATAAGTGGCGACGGGCTCACCCCCCGTCACACTGGACAGAGTTTCGGTACTACTGGTGAAACGTGGATGTTCTGAGGTTTCAGGATATCTCTGACTACCCCCTCAGGGTAATTTAATCGTGAGCATATGCTTATGCTTAAATTGTATTTGTCTATTTTTGTTGTGCAAATAAAGAATCTTTATCTTATCTTATCTTATGCTTACACATTTTCAAAAGTCAGTAAAAAATCTGTTCACAGACTAAAACCTTCAGAATAATGAAAACGTGTTGCATTTACTGTACGCAAAAAGTTACTATCAGAATACGTATCTCGCTAAATCAAATATTGAATCAAATCTACAAATCTTAAAAACCACTCAAACCTGTCACTTCACTCAAAAACAAGGGGGTCTTACTTAACACCGTGGAGTATTAACACCAACTGCAAAATTTTATAGTACACCTGCCCATGTCATCTTTATTTTACACTACATTTTAATTACAGCCTTGGTGGTCCAGTGGCGAGTAACGTTGCCTGCCGTGCAGGAGGTGATGGTTCGATCCCCGTCCACGCCGACTCGTACCAATGAGTTTTTCGGAATTTATGTACGATTCTCGAACACCTCTGGCTTTTCGGTGAAGGAAAACATCGTGAGGTAATCTGCATGCTTCAATTTCGAGGCATGTATTGTACCCACTGTCCATTATAAGTGGCGACGGGCTCACCCCCTGTCACACTGGACAGTGTTTCGGTACTGCTGGTGAAACATGGATGTTCTGAGGTTTCAGAATATCTCTCGGGGAATATAGTCGTGAGCATTATGCTATGCTATGCTACATTTTTTATTCTTCTTTCGTGCCAGCATGAGCTATATCGCATGACAATCACTCATGCTATAGTGTAATGATTAGCCAGTCAGCAATGGGGGGTATCAAGGCTGACTCAGGGTTCACCAGATGAACTCTGGTTTCGTCACTCGGGGAGACTCTTTTCTTGCACGTCTCATATTTTTTTCATTAAATTCCAGAGTAAGTATCACATAGCGTCTATATAATTTTGTAGATCTACGAATAATCATCATTCTCTTGTCCTTTTTTTGTGATTGGTGTAATATGTCGTCTCCTTCCAATAATCTCTAGTAGCCCTGATTTCCGTAGACTTACTTCCGTGCTCTCATTCATTTCAGACGTCAATTTAATAAAAATAATTGGTTAATTCTGAATACCTCATTATAGCCAGTTTATCATCTTGAAGAAAATTATAGAAGTAAATAAGTAAGTTAAATTTTAGGATGGAATGATGATTATCAGTACCTACGTAGTTATAAATAAATAAAATAAAATAAAAAAAGTATTTATTTTCATCTCACATATAGGGACTATGAAACAGAATTCTTGTTGCAAAATTAATCTAAAACTTAGTACTATATGTGAGAGACCGGTGCACGTGATAGATTAACAGATAACACCTGCAAATCTGGGTAACGAGTCACCGGGCTCCCCCCCCCTTGTTTTGTTTGACCCCTTTGTTTTAATATATTTTTACAGATTTTTACAAACAGCTGTTAATAAGGTCCTTATAAATTCTAATTAAACTACAAATCAAGTTGGACTGGAGTCCATACAGTTCAAAGTAAAGAACTTAATAGATTTTCAGTTATAAAAACACTTCAAAATAAACGTTATTAAATTAAATTAATTACGGTTTCAATAAATAAATAGACTATTAAAAATAACTACTAAAACAATAGGTAATTTTAACGTCATGTGAATTATATGGGTGAATAAATATTTGCAATAAGTGGATATAGACTGCCTTACTATTTATCATCATTCTATATAAAACACTCGTCCAATATAACATGACCTACCAAAAATCACTTCTTTGATAAAAACAGCTTTAAATGTGTTGTATAAAATACCTTATTAGGGTTCTGTGGGAAATGGTTCACTTGTAGAACGTGTCAGGCGTCTACAATGCCTATTATGTCGGCACAAAGACCTTCGGAACCCTCTTTCACACCTCGCTTTTGATTCTGACTGTTGGTTTTTGCATTTTAATTAAATTATTGAGTTTAGAAGAAGGAGCATTTTAATTAATCAATTTTTTATCCTGTTTTATCTTACACTATTCTGTAACTGTCCGTGTGGTGTCGGCTAAGAGTAGCACCATCCCATTTCCTCCCGTGGGTGTCGTAAAAGGCGACTAGAGGTTCTACCGGAGGATGGGCAGCAGCATCCTCTGAGTACACACATTCAATCCAACTGCGATCGCCAACCCGCCTGCCAAGCGTGGCGATTATGGCAAATCCCCCCATTTTTGGGGAGGCCTATGTCCAGCAGTGGACTTTTATCGGCTGATATGATGATGATGATGATGATGATGCTGTAACAGTGCGTCTGTCTCTATTGAAGACAGTTACAAAAAATGTCGATATTATTAATTTATTCCTTACTCCCATTAAATTATGGTGCTGTGGTTTAAAAATTTGATTTCTAAACTGAAATACCTACTCGACTCAAACTGAGATTGCGGATTTTTTTTGTTCAGACATGTTTGCTCCCATATCACACCCCGGACACTGCCTACAAAAACAGAAATTGACAGAATCAGAATCAGAATCAGAACTTTATTTGTAAGAACATTTGCATTCAGGTGACATAATGAATAAAGTGGTTCTAATGTTCTACCAAACAGGGCATACAAAATATTTATAATTTGAAGCTAGTTTTATACAAGACGACGTCAGCATAATTATGCGAAACGCAGCTATAACTTTTGCTATACTCGTATAAGTTCAGTAAGACAAAAGTAACACTTTAGTCTAAGCATAAAACTGAACAACTTTCTCTATGGAGACAACATCAAAATCGCAAAAAAAAAATCTACTGTTCCATACTAAACTGCAAACTTTGAGCTATGTGTGGTACAGCAGATTTTTTTTTTCTCCATTTCGATGTTGGTCCCATAGAGAAAGTTGTTCAGTTTGATGGTCTGATCATCCCCTTAAAAAAGTGCCTGTATATTAAGAAGGACCCTATACATGGTGTTTCATAAGTAACAATAAATATTTAAAACTCTTAAGGAGGTTGTTTAGACCGTCAAACTGAACAACTTACTCTATGGGACCAACATCGAAATCGCAAAAAAAAAATTCATTTCCCATACATATTTTAGCTCTAGTCGATTTGTAGAGTATGGAACATCATTTTTTTTTCGCGATTTCGATATTGGTCCCATAGTGAAAGTTGTTTAGTTTGATGGTCTATACAACCCCCTTAAAGGTTGATTTGTATTTTTGTAACACCTTGTATATTATTCTTTGTTCCTACGTTGAAGCCATGTTCACACAAACGAATTCACACCTATCTTCAACCGAATGAGTTCGTACACACGAGACCTGTGAGACCTGTGTGGGACCTGTGTGGGACACGATCACACGACACCTTTACAATTTATTCAGTATAATGACCCTTTGATTTAATGAAAGGGTTGAAATATTAACCCGCAGAAATTTGTTGTGTTTTACACGCCGGGTCTTTTTTGTAGTGGCCAGTTTTTATTTTGTTTTGGAATTAATATCACACCAGGATAGGTACTTAGCTATATCTAGGCTAGGCTGGCTAGGTAGGTACTGTGCTTAGCTAGGCTAGGCTGGCTAGGTAGGTACTTAGCTAGGCTAGGCTGGCAAGACAGGTACTTAGCTAGACTAGGCTGGCTAGGTAGGTACTTAGCTATGCTAGACTGGCTAGGTAGGTACTTACCTAGACTAGACTGGCTAGGTAGGTACTTAGCTAGGTTAGGCTGGCTAGGTAGGTACTTAGCTAGGCTAGGCTGGCTAGGTAGGTACATAGCTAAACAAGGCTGGCTAGGTAGGCACTTAGCTAGACTAGGCTGGCTAGGTAGGTACTTAGCTAGGCTAGGCTGGCTAGGTAGGTACTTAGCTAGACTAGGCTGGTTAGGTAGGTACTTAGCTAGACTATAGGCTGGCTAGGTAGGTACTTTCCTAGACTAGGCTGGCTAGGTAGGTGCTTAGCTAGGCTAGGCTGGCTAGTTAGGTACTTAGCTAGGCTAGGCTGGCTAGGTAGGTACCTAGCTAGGCTAGGCTGGCTAGGTAGGTACTTATTATAAAACTGTAACAGAAGTGTGTCTATACAGGGTGTTAGGAAAAGTATCAGTTACCTTTAAACCACATGCTCTACCCATCAAACTATCATTACCATGGGAGCAAACCTGTCAGAACTAAAAAAAATCTGATGTTTCATAAAATTGAGTCAAGCAGGCATTGCGGTTTAGTATGGAACAGCTCTTCTTTTTTTGCGCTGACAACTTTGCCCCCATTGTAAAACAACGAAGCTTGTAGCAGATGTACGGTATGTATTTATTGACGAAACGTTCTGTGGATCTGAGTGGTTTATTTTCTTTGACGAAGCCTGTTGTGGATGTGTTTGATGTATTAGTTTTGACGAAGCCTGTTGTGGATGCAAGTAATGTATTGCCTTTGACGAAGCCTGTCGTGGATACGCACTTTGTCTTTTTTTATTAATGAATAAGTTCAATAAACTAGTTTAAAATTTAAATAAGCTAATAGGTAATACATACACGAATAAAAATCTATACAGTCGTAGAGTGTATATATTATGTTTTAAAGGTTAATGATACTTTTCCTCACACCCTATACAAAAAGGATCCGATTACTGCAAACACTTGTTTTATCTTTCTTGTGTATGTTTTGCTCGCATCACGCAAAGACTACTAGACCGATTTTGATGAAACTTTTCGTAAAGCTTATGATTAGACTTATAAATTGGTATGTGATTATGTATGCAGGGTCCAGCTTAAAATGATGACGGTTTTTTAAATGATCAGATCGTCAAACTGAACAACTTGCTCTATGGGATCGAGTAGGATTGCAGTTTCTTATGGAACAGTTTTTTTCGTAACTTCAACTTTTGTCCAATAGTGAAAGTTGTTCAGTTTGTTCAAAACCATCAACGTAATCAAAAGGACACAAAGGTACTTAGTAGGTACGGAAAGATTCCTTGACAATCTTTATTGTATTACCTGCGTGGACATACACGTGGACAAAATCACATGCAAAATCTCTACATCAAAAGCACATCAAAAATGCATAGACACTAATAAATGAAAATTTGTGAAGCCATTGCTTGCATTAGAGCGACCGCTGTTCGCTGCACATCTGCTATATCATAACGAATTCACCATGAAATGAATGTCCGATCGACGGGCATTGAGGTACCAGAGGGTACCAGGGGCGGCATCCAGACTGATGTGCCTACACTCAGCGAGACCCCATGTCCACCCATGTCCTAGAGAACGATGCGAGTATGTCTGGGATTTAGTTCCGAAGGGATACATTTTTATGCCATGTGGGGTAGAAACCCTAGGTCCATGGGGACCACAAGCAAAGCAGCTCATTAAAGAGCTTAAATGAGGTGTTTTGTTTATAGGGTTTTTATTTTTTCTTTATCGTTGTATTTTTTTTTTACCTATTTTAATGTTATGTTAAGCTAATTATGTTAATAAATTGTTCCGAATTTGTTCTATCGAATCCAATCAGAATTAAAATTTGTTCCGTTAAAATGAAAGAACGGCATTGGTTTCAAAAAACCTCCAGCTAGCGGGACACTTTTTATTTATAAGTCACAGGAACTCGAAATGGGTGTCAAAATCTAGTTCTACTTTCCTTTATTGTTCTAGCGTAAGTATGTAATTTCAAAAATAACAGGGTTCGAAAAAACCTCCAGCCAGCGGGACACTTTTTAGGCTTCCGCACATTGCAGCGATATTTTCGAGCGATATTATCGACAGCGATATCGCGACACCTTACACACTGCAGCGATTCCGCGATTCGCGTCACGCATGCGCACACCACTGAATGTAGTAGAAAGAGATTGCGTCAGGTTGCGATAATATCGCGGCAGTGTGTGGGATCGAGCGCGTCCCCATACAAAATGTACTGAGAACAATTATCGCAAAATCGCAGCGATATTATCGAGCGATAATATCGCGGCAGTGTGTAGGATCGAGCGCGTCTCCATACAAAATGTACTGAGAACAATTATCGCAAAAACGCAGCGATAATATCGCTCGATAATATCGCTGACACGGAATGAGCGGAGACCATTTATTTATAAGTCACAGGAACTCCAAATGGGTGTGAAGATTTAGTTCTACTTTCCTTTATTACTTATTATTCTTTCTTTCTTCTTTCCTTATTTCCTTTTCACTCGTATAAGCCATTTGGTACAAGCTTACTTAGCCTGTGCCTTAGAGTATGAACTATAGTCATTGTCGCTTGTATGTATTTTGTACAACTGTTTTTATGATAGAGCAAAACAACAAATCGTTGAAATACAGAGTCCTTCTTATCATGCTGACACTTTTTTAATGGGATGATCAGACCATCGAACTGAACAACTTTCTTCATAGGACCAACATCGAAATACTTAGCGAAAAAAAAACAGCTGTCCCATACATTTGGCTTGAGTAGGCTTGCGGTTTTGTATGGAAGAAATGATTTTTGTAAGGAAGAAAAAAGACGGACGTAATCTCGTCTAATCACGAGTGAAGCACCCATTTCTTTTGTGTGCTTGCTGTCACGCGGTACATAATGGTAACGGATGTAGAACCTACGCCTAGAGCTAGTGCATCTGTGTGAGTGTAGGTCCCTTGTAGAACAAACGAAAATGTTGGACCTTGCATGCTTCATATCTTTTTAGTGTCACATTACTTACGTCCGTCTTTTTTGCAGGTCCGAGGTGACAGCAGATTTTTTTTTGCGATTTTGATGTTGGTGCCCTAGAGAAATTTGTTCTGTTCGTCAGCATATTTAAGAAGGACCCTATATTTTTGGTCAGGCTTTTAACTACTTTTATGTGCTCTAGGCACATATTTATTTCTTAACCTCATTTTTTAATTCGGTATGTCAAGTTTTTTTTTGGAGGGCTGAATCGAAAACCATTTCGAGATAATTGTCTCAATAATCATATTTTATATGTCAGAGATTTTAAAATGAAAGGATTACAGATATTTTTAATAAAATAACGTCGTTTTTCGGTCCGTTCAGTGACGTCACTGGCATACCTGTGAACTCCTTGGTAAACATAAAATCAACTTAAAATAACCGGCCATTAAGAAAAAAAATACATTCACAATGTCAGAATTTGACATTTGATGTTGCCGTATCTGTTTCCAGCATAGAGTTAGAAAGAGGAGGCAGGTTTAATTTTTTTTAAATATAGCAGTAGATAGTTTTTCTCCATGGAGTTCCAATTATTTTCTCTCCACCATTTTTGCACTTAGAGATTACAGATCAAAATAATTTAAAAATTTAATTTATATTGATAAACTCGATTAATCGCAATAAGAATGAAATAGGTGTCTTAAAATTATGTCTTCTATCTGTAAAAAATATAAAAATGAAGACCAAAAAAAACTTGACATACCGAATTACACCATTCCATTTTCCCCCCACGCTCAAAAGACAAGATGGCGTAACGCACAACTCCTTGACATATTTCTATTATACTGGATCAAAGGAAGACATTCTTTACATAGGGGTGGAACCCTTGCCTAGATGAAAAGCTAAAACTAGGTATTACATAGGCATTAGAACGTGTACTTTGAGTAAACATATCGTTATGTGGGTTGTAAAATTAATTCTAGCTGTACTTAATGAAAAGCGTTTTATAGCTTTCAACTTTGTCAGGATATCGGATTTTTGAAAAATCTTTTCTGTGCATCCCTACAATATGATCTGTAGATTTTTTGTTTATTGATGGGTTTGCTCTTGACCTCTAGTCCTCAGGACAAAGATGGGGTCGAAGATGTAGCGAGCTTACCTAGAATGGCACTGGCACTCCTGTAGAATATATATTTTTTATTATTATTGATGGGTTTGCTCTTGACCTCTATCTAGTCCTCAGGACAAAGATGGGGTCGAAAATGTAGCGAGCTTACCTAGAATGGCACTAGCACTCCTGCAAACCGACGGAACGCAGCAAGCTGCTTGGCGCCAGACTCCGGCAGGAGGGTGGTCGCGAGCCAGGCGGCTCCTTGCTGAGCCTACCACACCGCTGTGGGGGATCGTTCAGCCACCACCACAAACTTGTTAGCTTTGTGATGCCGTTGCCCGGGGTGGACCGCTAGGAGGTAGATCCCCAATCACCCCAAAGAATATGTATTCCAAATTACTGTTTCTGTGTTCAGTGCTGTAGGCTGTGCGTTGTCTGACCGTCCTACGGTCAGTTGCATGCACGTTCATTAAAGTTAATCCTCCATCAAATCTCTCGCTGGCTTTTACTACGTCAACAAGAGATTTAATGGAGGATTAACTTTAATGAGCATACGAGCAACTGGCTGCTAGTCAGTCTCTCACAGAACTGGCCCTACAGAAAAAGCAACATATCTATTGACGTAGACGCTAGCAGAAATGACAGAATGTATGGATTTGACATTGGCGATCGAAACATTTGCTTCAAACGTTTGCTTTCGTCACCATACGTCAAGTCAATACATTCAATACATTTTTGTGTTTTCTACAGTCTCGTTAACCGCTAATCGAAAGATATAACCAAGAAGTTTGGAATCCTCTATAGTGGAGCACAGACTGCCTAACAAGCGGTGAAACATGATAATACTCCTTGATGGTCGGTAATGATCGTTCTTCTCCGTAGTGGTTTTTAGTGACGTTAACTTTGTCCCTTTCTAATGTATGTCTAGGCATGACGTCACTCAATTGTCGTTCATGTAATTGTGACGTCATTGGAATAGAAAGGGACGCGCGTAAAATTGGAAATATCGACGACGGAGACGAACGTCAAATTTTCTTGTATCAATGCTTGTAAGGAGGAGTGCTATCCTTTATGATTTAGATCCATGGATATAACTTTGTCTAGAGCACAGACTAAAAAGAAGAACCAGACGTAATGTCATCTAATCATGAGTGAAGCACCCATTTCTTTTGTGTGCGTGCTGTCACGCGGTACATAAGGTGACGGGTTGTCGGACCTGCGCCTAGAGCTAGTGCATCTGTGTGAGTGTAAGTCCCTTGTAGAACAAACGAGATTGTATTACCTTGCATGCTTCACATCTTTTTAGTGCAATACTCGGTCCGTATTTCTTTCAGGTCCGTGGTCTAGAGGCCCTGTTTTATAATAGGTTCGGTATTCCTGTGACGTATGCGTATAGGATGTTTTAGTGTGTTAAGTATAGATACAGGGTGTAAAATTAAGTGGATATAATTCGGAGCGCGCTCCATACAAACGAAGTCTGGTTACATTTTCAATGCTAAACTAATCAAAGTCAATGAACATTTTCAGAAACAATCTAGAATCTCTATGCTTGTAGAGGTATGCAGATTTTCGATAAAATACACAGTTTCAATGCTAGGATTAATTTAAGATTTGTTTGGAAATCTTATACATTTTAACGAAAATCTGACACAATACAAGCATATTTTATAATAGATTAGATTCATGATTGTTTCTGAAAAAAAATATTGACTTAAATAAAGATGTTTAACATTTGTCTCCAACCAGTAATTTCTCAGTACGATTCTATTCGAGCTAAAGCAAAAAAACAGTCCCAAAACAAAATATTCTTACAAAAAAATACAATAAGCGATAATAACAAAAGAAGAGCTCACAATATTTTTCCACTCTTTCGCTTCCAGCATCTGAAATGGGTTCCTCGGAGAAAAATAAGTTTGATATAAGTGTTTATGTTAGATATTTTTTGAATAAATTTACTGTATTAGAACGTCGAGCTTCCTAGCTTTGCACCAACGGCATCTAATGCGTCAAAACAATGAACATTTTTCCAGTAGTCACAAAAGAAGGAAAAGATAGTTAAAAAGTAAAAACGACGACGCATGGTGCTGAAATTGAATATGTGAGTAATTTAAAATTTAATGTTTATTTCAGTTACAAAGTAATATATATTTCTTTTTACAGTAATTTTTAATTATTTACAAATCATTTGCATAAAAAAATAATAATATTTATTATAAATTCCGAACCAAGAACCCAACCAAGAACCAAGGGTGGGTGAATATATAATATAAATTCCGAAAAACTATCATTGGTACGAGTCGGCGTGGACGGGGATCGAACCATCGCCTTCTGAACGGCAGGCAAGGTTACTCGCCACTGGACCACCACGGCTTATCCGTACTGAACAGAACCCTCCTTTATCCCGCAGTCGGCTAAAAAACAATCTCCAGTTATGAAGTGCAAGTAGAACGTTACTAGGACACCATGAGAAGGTAAGAGTCCAAGATAGAGGACACATTATGCGGCCGGGCGCGCTAAACACCTATTACAGGCGCACGCAGGTCCTCGAGGGGACGTAGACCCCACTCGGGTAAATGTAGAACTAGGTATGGTTAGATACGGCTAGTTTTATGTATTTTTAACTTTGCATAACTATGAACGGCACGTTATTCCTGTGGGCTAAGCATAGCGATGTTTTTACGTATAATACCAGTGACGGATGGGATGCGTGTGAGGTATGCGAGATAATGATGTGTGCGAGACATACGAGCAATCGCTAGCAGCTCCGCTACCCGTCACCTTCCAATCACAGCTTGGGTGGAAAGAATCACATGCTTTCACAGCTCCGCTCAGTGGGAGGACATTCGCTTTTTGGCAGGTATCTTCAATGTAGTTTGCATAGAAAGTGCAGCCATCTAACAAACGTCTCACGTCTCGTCTCCGTCTCATCTTACGTTCTGCTAACTACGAAAAAAAAAAGATTTTATGGTCTATGTCATTGTCAAATCGCCAAATTCACAAGATGGCTGCCTATTTGTGTTATGTGCGTGTTGTTTGTAGTTTTAGTTCAATTTCGTGCCGATTTAGTGATTTTTTGTAAGTTAATTATGGAGTCATGTTGCAGGGTTTGCCCCGAACACTCGTCCTTCGCGTGTTGTTCTTTGACGGTTGAACCAATATATTGGTTAGAGAACAACAGAAACTCCAGAACATATAGGTACAGATTACAGAAATAGTATGAGACTGAAATTTAACTGGATCGGTGCGGGATTGAACGAAAACTAGCATTCAAAACAATAATATGTATCGGTATGAGTAGATATAAGTAGGAATGTATAGTATAGGTTTAATAACAGAACGGGAACATAGATGGAGTTAGGTAGCTTTCAATTTGACATAAGGTGGATGCATAATGTTGCCACGAGTGGGTTCTCTTTTCTAATATAAAGCCTGACCAGGAAAATAAAAAACCTGGATTGGGGGCGCTGCAATCGACTGTCACCTTTAATGTTAGTGTTCCAAGTACAAAAATTAGTTCCAATGATTTTCCGCAACATGGCGAGGTTTTTTATTTTCCTGGTCAGGCTTTACTTACGAGTATATTACTCTTTGGCTCCGCATACCGCTACGCATCCTCGCACACCTCAGTTTACGCACATAGCTAGTCAGTTTCACAACTCCACTACGCATCTTCGCAGAGCTCATCTTCCTTGCACAGCTTTGGTGGAAATATTCACACAGTTTCACAGCTCTGATACACATAATTTTGTGTGACAGGTATTGAGTGCTTTGCCACTTTTTAACGGACAGTGGACAATAGATACAACATACATGCCTCGAAGTTGTAGCATGTACCTAGGTTTCCACGCGATGTTTTCCTTCACCGAAAAAAACAGTAGTCTACAAATCGTAGGTAAATTGTATATTCCTAAAAACTCGCAGGCTATTTGCCACTACGAGTTACAACACCACAATTACTTCTTTCTGTATGAAAATGAATTCTTCTTCTTCTTATCTTTGTGCGTTTTTCCCCAGTTGGTTAGGACATTGCAGGATTGTCTGAAAATCAAATCAAAAGCAAATCAAATATACTTTATTTTACACCAAAATACAAACAGTAAAATACAGAAAGAAAAAACAGTAGGCACAAAAATAAGGCGGTCTTATCGCTAAGAAGCGATTTCTTCCAGACAACCTTGAAGAAAAGAAAGATGATTCCGTGCTTCGGATGGCACGTTAAGCTGTTGGTCCCGGCTGCTATCTCTGGTAGTAGTAGTCGTTACATAGATTCTGGAACTTTAAATGTGACTAGATAATTTGTGTGACACTGTCCAAGATATTTATTTATTTATATAAACCACGTCAGATGCCGTAAGGCGGTTTGAATAAACTCTGACACCAGGGCTTGCAGCCCACTCGATAAGAAGAAGAATGAATTCTTTATTAAGAATGAATGAAGAATGAATTCTTTATAAAAAAAATTAGCATTTAATTATCTGAAAATGTCATATAGCGATTTAATCTAGAAACCTGGTCAAAGGCCTTACAAAATTTACCTCGAATGTCCTGTCTATAACATTCTAAACTCTGCCCACCCCCTTTGATCATAGAGGGGGCGAGGCAAGCACACTTTTATACTTAAATTAGACCACACGGATGCATTAATGCGTTCCGGTACGCGACTGCGTACTTACATTTCTGAATCTACACCGAGAAGAAAAAATTAGCAATCCTTAATTCTAGTAGAAAACAAGTTACGTAGATCTGCCTAATATATCACACCGGTCAAGTGTGAGTCGGGTTAGTCGCGCGCCTAGGATTCCGTACTTCACCCAGTACACAACACAACCACGGACCTGAAAAAAAGACGGACGTGATCTCGTCTAATCACGAGTGAAGCACCCTTTATTTTGTACATAATGGTGAAGTGCATCTGTGCGAGTGTAAATCCAAAATGTTGGACCTTGCATGCTTCACATCTTTTTAGTGTCACATTACGTCCGTCTTTTTTTCAGGTCCGTGAACTTAATTAACTTTATTTTACAAAAAGTTTGGTTTTCTCCTTGCCGTTTAGCGGGAGACCGACTCATTCTTGGCAGGTTCTTATTATTTGTTGTTATACTACAGACTCTACAGTGTAGAGTTTGCTCTATAATCAACAACCAAGAAGTTTGGAATCCCCTATAGTCATAGGCGAAGTATTTTTCGCTTACGCTGATAGACGAAACATCAGTGTAACCGCGTATGAGACAGCGATAGTCATAAAATCCTATACAATTTGTATGAAAATAGATGTCTGACTCCGGAGTCAGACAGCCGTCATAGAACAAAAAAGTGGCTACGTCGATAAGGACAACAATAAGTAGCGATCTCCTTTTTTAACAAAAGCGAATTTGCTATGTGCATCTCTTACTGAGTGATATGACAAGACACGTGCTTGCTTCTAGTTCCTTCTCTTTCTACGCCTATAGTGGAGCACAGACTGCCTAACAAGAGGGAAAACATGATAATACTCCTTGATGGTCGGTAATGATCGTTCTTCTCCGTAGTGGTTTTTAGTGACGTTAACTTTGTCCCTTTCTAATGTATGTCTAGGCATGACGTCACTCAATTGTCGTTCATGTAATTGTGACGTCATTGGAATAGAAAGGGACGCACGTAAAATTGGAAATATCGCCGACGGAGACGAACGTCAAATTTTCTTGTATCAATGCTTGTAAGGAGGAGTGCTATCCTTTATGATTTAGATCCAAGTCAACAACATATTATGGATGTAATGTCTGAAATAAAGATTTTTTTATTTTTTTTATAATCACACCAAGTTTGACGCTTCTATGTATTACCGTTTTTATGATAGAGCGAGCAGAAACAGCCTGAAATAAAAACTAGTTTCTTGTATGAGGATCTCCCTTAAGATTTTTCAGAACGTATCCAGAAGTGGTGATTTCGTCGATATATATTTTGATACAATTTCAAATCAGTGTTTTCGAGCAATTCCTCGTTAGATTGGAAAAAGCGCCATTGTTTTTTGTAGTGCCATTAAAAAGTGAGTCGTTATCTAATGGTTCAAGCCCTTTCGCGCGCAAATGGTAGGTTTTTCTCGCGCCATTTTAACTGTCAGTCGGTGTAGTGGGGGTATGACCATAAAGTTATTATACCTTACAGGAATAGAGGCAGTGACATGAGTTGTGAAATGAAAACGTTTTTGGATGTTTTCAGGAGACTATTCGCAGGCGAAAATTCTAAAACTGTCTATAATTCTGAGTCTAACGTGAAATCGTGGATAAATTAAATCAAGTAGTGTCAGTATATTTCACAAAATTATCTACGATTTCACTTTAGATTCCCAATTATTCACGGAAACCGAATTGTAAAAATTGATTAGTGACTAGAAAGCGGTTCTATTGCTTTGCGTCACGTATCTCTTTCTATTATACAGTGGTGCCGCTAGGTACATCTAGCTCTCTCAGCTGTATGTTCCTCTATTCCTGGTATATTACCTCTATGGGTATGACAGAACCATCCTTTTGCCCTATTATTTGATGTTTGCGTGCGAAAAAATAATAAGTACAGCTAACAGTTTTTCTACGCATTCTTTATATTAGTCAGGATTATCTTTTTTTTTTAATTTTTTTTGCCTAACTTCTCTAAAAACTCAAGAGACTGTTGACGTTTGTTCATCGGCAAAGGTCTTCCGAATAGAAAGCCTGTTATTTGTTTCTCTAATCATGCTTTAATAACATGTTACGATGAACGTTTACTCTGTGAGTGTTAGTAATAAATGTCACGACATTCGTTAAACTTTTTTTTATTTATAATTAATGGCTTTTTGCTTGTGCGTAGCACCGCATTTTCGCCAGTGTCAAGTGTAATTTATGGGAGTATCTATCCCAATCTCAGGGATTGTTTTTGTTCAAGAACAAGATGAGATTGAGGATTGCGGAGCCTCGTGGCAGGCAAAAACGCGAAGCGCGAAAACCACGCGAGACGTGTGCTCGGGTCAATTCCTGCAACGTGACTCGTTAAACTTTTTACACTGCTAAACCAACAGTTTGAGTGGTTCAAATGAGGGATTTTCTAATAATTTTGAATGAGTTTTGGGAGTAGTATCGGTAGTATCGTAAATTCGTGATCTCAAGAATTGTTATGTCATTTATCAAACACATTTATGTGATGTACAAAACATCGTTTCTAGTCTAGCCATACATTCACTCTAAGTTTAACCCTGCCTAGGAATCAACATAGAAATCAGAGCAGCTGCGTCCAGTTTAAAGAGTTCAACCCCTCGCACTCGCCAGCAGAGAGAATGAGAGTTTTAATAATTAATTTGTTTACCCCTAGCCGATTGTTTGAGGTCCGGTTGACCATAGATTAAAATTACAGATAGGTGAGAAAATCGTTTAACAGGAGTGAGATTTTTGAATTCATACGTTGAACTGGGCAGTTGACAATTTCAAAATTACTGTGGAGATCCAACCAGCGTCTTATGGCAGCGACTAATTGATAATAATATCACGTCAGGATCACCAGGACTGAAATACGACGTATTTATACAGGGTGAAATTGATATCATTAGCATCCTTTTAAACTAAGAGTCTACCCATCAAACTGAACAACTTTTACTATGGGAGCAAATAAATCGGAGCAACATAAAAATCAGCTGTCCCATACTAAACTGCACCCGCCGCCGCTGCCTACATGGCTCAAATGTATGGGACAGCAGATTTTTTTTTGCTCCGATCGGTTTGCTCTCATAGTAAAAGTTGTGCAGTTTGATCGGTAGACTCTTAGTTTAAAAGGATGCTAATGATATCATTTTCACCCTGTAAATGTAGACAATGTACCAGAAATAAGGGTGCAAAATTTTAGCAGGACTAGTAAAAATAGCAAAGCTCTCATTTACTGCTGATGCCGACTGTCCACGAAACGTCATTTTATACGAATCAGTATTGCGAGATATTATAGCATTTTCCACTAAGTGGGTTCACACACGATGACGCATTGACGGAGCGGCAGATGTCAGTCCATAGAACAACACCCGGTGTGTCAATGCGTCAACGTGTGTGAACGCACTTATTAGATGCAGAATGTGTAATTTAACTATACAGAAAAAAACCTGGCATTAAGCACTAAACGTTAACATTCGTTTCAGCGATTTACATAGTCAAACATGAGAGGGTCGAAGTTAAAAACTTAAAAATTGAATAACTTTTAAACCAAAGCAGCTAGATCAAAATTTGTTGATAGGTACAGTTTTAATAGGAATTAAGTTCACTAAATATTAATATAACATTTTAATCATTTTTGTCTATAAATTATAATAAAGAAGGGCCCTGGGCGAACGTTAGCTTAGATTTAATATAACTCCGTTATCTTCTTTAAAGCACTAAATATAAGCCATACATATTCAGAAAGCACTAAATGATTAGCTAGGTTTCAAAGCCCTAGGATCGAGGGCCCCGCTAGGCATACGCACACGAAATCAACGGGAATGTATGACAAGATGTATGGAGGAGTCACGTTGCAGGGTTTGCCCCGAACACTTGTCTCTCGCGTGGTGTTCGCGCGCTTCGCGTTTCAGCCTGCCACGATGCTCCAAAATCCTTCTCAGTTGTTCTTATTCAAAAACAATTCTCGAGATTGGATAGACACTCCCTCAAACCACTTGACATTGGCGGAAATGCGGTGCTAACGCACAAGCAAGAAGTCCGTTAAATATAAATTAAAAAAAGATGTATGGACCTAGGAAAGTAAGAGAGGTGTGTTAGAACCGCCCAATTGAAGTGGAGATCCATGTCTCTGCCTACCCCTCTTGAAAAAAGGCGTGGGTTTATGTATGTACCTAAATTCTGTTTTATGAATGACACATCTGTTTTATTTTACATCCTATTGAACTATGACGCGACCGCTTCGAAATTCAAAATTTTAATAAACTTTTTTCTTTATTAGCTTTGACCGCGCTAGTATCCAGTGCTACCTATTTCGTAGAACAAACGAAGTCTCACAACTCAAGCCATCTTCAAACTTATTCGGTTGTCTTTAGAGTTATATGAGAAGACTAATTTGGAAATCTGTATAGAAATAAAAACTAATTTGTTCATTGTCTATGCTCAATTGCATAGGGTGCGTTCGGGTCATTTTATAGAAACAAAGTTTTATTTGCAGTCGCAAAATCTTTACTTTGTTCTAAATGTATTCTATATTCGCATTAGTTTTAGTTTTTGCACCGGTAATATAATTTTGTTGAATCGCAGGACGTGATTCATGTTTTGTTTGGTTAATAGCTTGACCATTATCATAGAAGGGTTTAGTCACACAATAAATACAAGTACCTACACCTACCAATTAGTTAAATTTCCAAAGCACTTACTGACCTAAATAAAATCAAGAATTATTAACTGTTGATTTGTTGGTGTTAAGGTAAACCGTAGAAAGAGAAGGAACTAGAATGAAGCACGTGTCTTGTCATATCACTCAGTAAGAGATGCACATAGCAAATTCGCTCTAGTTAAAAAAGGAGATCGCTACTTATTGCTGTCCTTATCGACGTAGCCACTTTTTTGTTCTACAACGGCTGTCTGACTCCGGAGTCAGACAGCTATTTTCATACAAATTGTATAGGACTTTATGACTATCGCTGTCTCATAGGCGGTTACACTGATGTTTCGTCTATCAGCGTAAGCGAAAAATACTTCGCCTATGAGGTAAACAGTTGCATCACTCTAATGGTGATTTGCCAGTGTGTTGCCAGTGATGACATATGAAACAGAGACGTGGTCGCTCACTCAAGGAGTCAAGGCCTCATAAAAAGGCTGAAAGTCACACAAAGGGCAATGGAGAGGGCTATGCTCGGAGTTTCCCTGCGAGATCGAATCAGAAATGAAGAGATCCGCAGAAGAAGCAGAGTAGCTGACATAAGCACAAGTATTAACAACGCTGTGGCAAGCTTCTATTCTATTCTATTTTTAAAAAAATGACTGCCATCTTGGGTATTTGATGATTTTGCCAATGTCTAGTTTATGTAGCAAAAGTGCTTGACGTTGTACGGTAATTTATGTATTTGGTGACTTCAAGGATTGTTTTTCGAAAAGAACACTATCTTGAGCCACCACTGGAGCCCCGTTGTAGACCTGGGAGGGGGCAACCAACGATCGACAGGCGACGCGACCGCCCAATAGCAGATCCACAACGTGATTCCGTGGCAAGCTTCACTAGGTACATTTCTGCGCGTACCGTCTAGCAGTAGGTAATTAAAGCGCAACCACAGATTAATGTGCTGTCTATGTCTATGTTAAAGCGTGAGACTTTATCGTTTTCTATGGATGTGATGTACCTATCTGTTACGAAGGGGATTGATACTCTAGATCAACATTCATAAGATCAACATTCAAAATATCAACACCAAGTAATAACTAGTCATCTGTGACAATATGCATAGTACAGTCAGCATCAAAAGTATCTAAGCATCTCCGGCGTTCAAAAACATCTGAACAATTACACGAAAATAAACCATATTTCCTTGATACAACTTAATAGAATTTTATTATTTTACATGTACTTATGCCATGTTAGCTTAACCAAATTAAAGATTGAAAAAGTCGGGCGGCGAGTGGGATTCGAACCCACGACCTGCCTATCCGGGGCATGCTCTACTCCAACAGAGCTGTCGTCGCCCAGCAAGCCACGGCGAAATTTTCAACCTATATATTGACGTCCCTTTAAGACGATAATAATTTCGCCGTGGCTTTCGGGATAGGCAGGTCGTGGGTTCGAATCCCGCTCGCCGCCCGACTTTTTCAATCTTTAATTTGATACAATTTGTTTTCAACTTAACAAATAATAACATGACAGATAAATTAATTTGATTTCTTTGTGAGTTGAAATAAGGTTTGCTATCGTAAATTTGTTCAGATATTTATGAACGCTTAACATGCTTAGATACTTTTGATGCTGACTGTACATACCGCACCGCAAGAGGGTTTCTCGACGATTTATATAGGGTCCAACCATTGACCAGATAAGAGGTCAATGGGTCCAATTTAATATGCTGACTGTTTTTTAAGAGGATGATCAGACCATCAAACTGAACAACTTTCTCAATGGGAACAACATCGAAATCGCGAAAAAAAAATCTGCTGTCCCATACATTTGGTTCGGGTAGGTTTGCACTTGCAGTTTTGTATGGAGAGGCTAATTTTTTTTTTGCGATTTCATGTTGGTCCCATAGAGAAAGCTGTTCAGTTGAATCGTCTGATCATCCCCAAAAAAAGTGTCAATATATTAAGAAGTAGGACCCTATATAAGGTGTAACCAAATTAGCTGAAACTATTTTAAGGGGATGATCAGACCATCAAACTGAACCACTTTCTCTATGGGACCAACATCGAAATCGTGAAAACAAAATTAGCTGTTCCATACCTACTCGACCTAAATGTATGGGAATTCCATTTAAAAATAACTGCTATAAACCGAAGTAAAAGCGAATAATTCACTATCAAAGCGTGCAAAAGATGCCCTCTTATTTCAAAGACTTCACAAAAAGATATACACTCATTCAAAACACTTTTATATGTTTATAGACAGTGGGTAAGACCTTTATATGCGGGAAAATGTTTTTCTTTTTTTTCTTTTCTTTTTTTCTTCAGTGAATGACTTTATATTTGGAGAGCTCTCGTCTCAAGCTTTTCCATATTATTTTTACATGAGTTTATGACGAGAGGCAGAATGCGGTTGCCTTTGCCTTTTAAAGCATTGCTTTTTTGTCTATGCCTTGCGCAGTTTGAATTATTCTGCGTGCTGTACCAAGTTTTCTAAAAAAAAAAATACTGTGTAAAAAAAATTGTGGTTCCGCAGGTAGGTACCTAACTCAACAGGAAAAAACTGAACCTTTTGTTATGTCCGTCTGTATGTTTGTTTGTCTGTATGTCAAGACCATAAAGTTATTATACCTTACAGGAATAGAGTCAGTGACATGAGTTGTCAAATGAAACAGTTTTTGGATGTTTTTTGGAGACTATTCGTAGGCAAAAATTCTAATACTGTCCATAATTCTGAGTCTAACGTAAAATCGTGGATAAATTAATGAAGTAGTGTCAGTATATTTCACAAAATTATCTACGATTTCACTTTAGAATCCCAATTATTCACGAAAACCGAATTGTAAAAATTGATTAGTGACTAAAAAACGGTTCTATTGATTCGCGTCACGTATCTCTTTCTATTATACAGTGGTGCCGCTAGGTACATCTCGCTCTCTCAGCTGTATGTTCCTCTATTCGTACATCTATGGTCAAGACCCTATTTCTGAGAAAAGGGTAGAGGCACAGAGGATTACAATATAATCCTCTGTGGTAGAGGTATCCTTCCAGTTTAAATTAATTCCTTGGTACATACGTCTACATTGAATCAGAAATGAAGAGATCCGCAGAAGAACCAGAGTAGCTGACATAGCCAAAAGAATTGCTAAACTGAAGTGGCAATGGGCGGGGCACATTGCTCGCAGAACCGATGGCCGATGGGGTTGATGGGACCGAAGTTCTCGAGTAGCTACCGCATACCATTAAGCGCAGCGTGGGTAGGCTGGCGAAAGGTGGACTGACGACCTGATGAAGGCGGGGGAACCCGTTGGATGAGGGCAGCGCAGGACCGGTCGTTGTGGCGATCCTTGGGGAAAGTCTAATGGCCAGTAATGAACCTCCATTGGCTGAGATGATTATGATGACAAAAGTCTACGGGTCCCTTGGAGGTATAAAAAATGCAAGCTTCTAAGTCAACCTAATCATAATGATACGGCCATTTATGACTTATTTTGATGCTCGCAGCTTGCAAATTGCGAAAAAAAACTGTTTCATTCATTTTTGACGTTCTACGGAGTTGACAGTCAAAGTTGTTCAGTTTGATGGGCTATGAAGCATGCTGTTCAATATGCAACGCATCAATTTTACACCATGTATGTTGTATTGGATAAAAAATAACTGAAAAAATGCATATTAAATCCCAGACTAGATTAGTAATAACTTATTTTCAGCCATTCATTTCGTATTCACTCATACGAAAGCAACACCATAGGGGAGTACTGTAGTCTGTACCATAGAGTATAGAGGCGTCGGAGCATAATGTGAAGTGCATTGTCTATGATTTACTACGACAGACCTAGCTCATTGTTTTCTAGACTCTAGATTGTTTGTCTGATGCGTTCAGCATTCAGAGGCGATACTGCGTGAATTTTGCATTTTGGAGTGCCGTTGAGATTTCTTTTCTTAATTGCATTTGAAGTGGTATTAACATTTTCGTTT
This sequence comes from Agonopterix heracliana, assembly GCA_963693445.1. Lineage (NCBI taxonomy): Eukaryota > Metazoa > Arthropoda > Insecta > Lepidoptera > Depressariidae > Agonopterix > Agonopterix heracliana. Next base: position 5,809,299 of record OY856334.1, read on the forward strand.
CTTTTCTTCTTGTGCAAGTTGGCACATAGGTAGGTACCTGCACAAAGTCACAAGTTTCCTCTTTCCCTAAAGATAATAATATGCGCTTGTAATATTTATAATGTACGAATTCACGCAGGAATTTTGGTTTTGCATTTTGGAGTGCTTATGAGATTTGTTTTAATTATTAAAATTTTCGTTTATTCCCTTCTTGTTCAAGTAGAGAACATAGAACATAGGTACATGAAGTCACAACCGAAGGAAGTTTACTCTGTCCCTAAAGAAATTGCGGTTGTTATACAGGGTGTATATAAAAGTATCAAGACCTAGTAAATATGCTGAAAGTCGCCCATGTAGCAATTGAGAGAGCTAGGGTATGCTCGGAGATTTCCTGCGGGTTCGAATCAGGAACAATTATCAACAACTTTTACTCTGATCTAACTTTTTTTACGCTAACAGATTTGCTCCCATAGTGAAAGTTGTTCAGTTTGATGCATAGAGTATGTGACTATAAGAATTGCACAGTTTTTAGGAGTTACGCGGTTTTTAATCAATTAAACTTCAGTTAAATTTGATCGAAGGCTGAAGTTATCATTTTATTTTCAAGTATATTGAGAATTTTTTCTGATCTAATCAGGCAGGAAAACTCTGTCTCCGATCATACCTAGCTCTCTCCATTGCTACGAGTATATGGGTGACTTTCAGCCTTTTTACTAGGTCTTTATCTTTCATATGACGCTACCGAGCCGAGTTGGATTCGACGGGTTGACCCCTTTCTCGAAGTTGGACGATCTTCAGGACACCAGGTCGCTGGGTGAATACAATAACGGCACAAGTCAAAATTTGGCAAATTCGAGTTAGATGCGGATTCATGCTCTGTGCCAACTGTTCTATTTATGCAATAATGACTTAGCTTGCTACTTCACAGGGTTTCCCGATAGATGGCACTAGTGTCACTTAAATCTGTTCGCGCGTAGTACATTCGACGCAACTTTGAACGCAATTTTCTCGAAATAGCTTTTTTTTAATTGTGCCGTTATTGTATTCACCCAGCGAGGTAGAATTGCAAAACTAAAGTTGCAATGGGCACATTGCTCGCAGAACGGATGGTCGATGGGACAGGAGAGTGGACAGGAGAGTTCTCTGAGACCGGAAAGCGCAGCGTGGGTATGTCACAAGGTGGACCGACGACGACCTGGTGAAGACGTCAGCGGGAAACCGTTGGATGAGGGCAGCGCAGGACCGGTCGTTGTGGCGATCTGCTGGGGATGTTCTATAGCATAAGTTAAAACCACAACGAACAAAACAAATAAAAACGGACAAATAATATGATTTCTTTACTAAAGTACCTACTTATTTGCGTAGGAGATCCCTTATCATGACCTTTTTGCTTCGTCTCCGTCCTATAGACATTAAAAATATATAAAGGAGTCCTTGAAAAAAATCTTGACGATTTTTGGGGCGATTTTCCTTGTTTTAATGAATGTAGATTTGTTGGTGGATGTGGCATGATCTAGCATATGCTCACGACTATATTCCCCGAGGGGGTAGTCAGAGATATTCTGAAATCTCAGAACATCCACGTTTCACCAGTAGTACCGAAACTCTGTCCAGTGTGACGGGGGGTGAGCCAGTCGCCACTTATAATGGACAGTGGGTACAATACCATGCCTCGAAATAGAAGCATGCAGGTTTCCTCACGATGTTTTCCTTAACCGAAAAGCCAGTGGTGTTACAAATCGTACATAAATTCCGAAAGAGTCATTGGTACGAGTCGGCCTGGACGGGGATCGAACCATCGCCTCCTGCACGGCAGGCAAGGTTACTCGCCACTGGATTACCACGGCAATACCTATACAGGGTGTAACAAAACAACCTACAGACCATCAAACTGAACAAACCCTGTATAAGTCGTGAGCGCGATAGATCCGGAAAAATATGGTCCAAAAATATTTATGAATCTGCCGTATCCGAAAACGAAATCGCCTTCTTACCAGACGAGACAGAAAACAGTGAAAATATAATGTATTGCATATTCAGTGGAAGACAGAGCAGAGCACACTCAAGGAAGTCGGCCATCTTGTCGTCTCTTGATGACTGCCGTTGCAGACAATAGTATTTTTTATTGTAATATTGTGAAAACTTAGGTAGGTACCTACTCTTGAGGTTGTAATAACCAACCATATTCCATTGAATAATTATGTATATAACAGACAACGTAAACAAAATCAGACCACGATCGGCGAGCGGCTGGCACATGCGAAGTAAGTGCGTTCACACACGATGACGCACTGACGGAGCAGCAAACGTCAGTCCGTCATTTGTGAAGCAAGGAGTTGTATGAAACCGCACGTAGAAGCACACACGGTGACGCGTTGACGCGCCCTGTGTGGTTCTATGGACTGACGTCTGCCGCTCCGTCAGTGCGTCATCGTGTGTGAAGTGAACGCACTAAGTTTGAGCTAATTCGCCTCAACGAGTGTTAAAAAAACTATTCCGAATTTTACATTAATTTCTGTCGAACAAAAAAACAGAATTCAAAATAAATAAACGGGGGTTTTTTATTTATGCTAGGCCACGCATCAAACTGGCCACCACGAGTTAAAAAGAAGAAAAGAGGAGCTAATACGTTTCTTTTTAATTTCTCGCAGAGGTAAGGGTGTGAAAAGAAGAGTATAATTATGCCCCTCGGGGATAAATTCACGTGTTGAATCATTCCCTTTACGTCGATCGTCTCCGTACGTCGAGTCTCCCAACAGTGAGTCTCTGAACATCGACTGTCGCTTTTGTCTCCCTACGTCGAGCCGATGACGATACCGTTTTGTTTTAGGTTTTCGTCTTGGGTTATCTTGAACTCCTCGTTTGCTCAGGATTTCAGTCTTAACTCTAAACTAAAACCCTAGAATACCTCGTTACGCTCGGGATTCAATATGCCCTTGAGGAAAGACACTGCTTTGTCCCCTTGGTGCATAATCTACTATTTTTAAACTGTTACAAATAGTTTATTAACACCCTCCTAAGAGGGTAGGCCTGTGCTCTGCAGTGAGACGTATATAGGCTGATCTATTATTCAGAACATCTAGCACTAACGAAACTCTGTCCAGTGTGACGGGGAATGAGCCCGTCGCCACTTGTAATGGACAGGTAACATGCCTCGAAATTGAAGCATGCAGGTCTCCTCGCGATGTTTTCATTCACCGAAAAGCCAGTAGTGTTACAAATCGTACATAAATTCCGAAAAAACTCATTGGTATACGAGTCGGCCTGGAGTACGATTTTTGAAAGTCATTCGGTGAGCTCAGCAGTTGAAAATGTCAAAATTTCTATGGAGATACGCAACTTTCTACTGTTGATTTAAATTTAAAAAATCGCTCTCCTGGAGTATGATTTTTGAAGTCAAATCAGCAGTGGAAAGATGCGTATCTCCAGAGTAATTTTGACATTTTCAACAGCTGAGCTCACCGAATGAGATTCAAAAATCGCACTCCGGGACGGGGATCGAACCATTGCCTCCTGCACGGCAGGCAAGGTTACTCGCCACTGGACCACTACGGCTTATGATGTTACTAACGGTTTTCACGAATAATACATGGGACTATGGCATGGAAGGGTCGCTTGTAGATATACCTAGCTACCTATATGTTATAATTATTAGTGTGTAATATGCTACGAAATGTCGTGTCATGTATCATGAACTCATGGCTTGTCCTAACATGACACTTAGTATTGTCGGCGTTTAATTACGCTTGCGCAGTTAGGAGTGATGAGCGGTCGAAGCTATAGTGCTGTGTAGTGTAGATACTTCAATAAACATCGGGAGTTCGAGCATAGAATAGGTAATCAGTATGTAAAACCTGACCAGAAAAATAAATAATCTCGCCATGTTGTGGAAAATCATTGGAACTAAATTGTGTAGGTGGAACGCTGACATTGTACTTTGAACGCTGACATTAACGATTGCAGCGCCCCCAAATCTGCAAGTGAGAGGAAGCCATTGGGTACCTATTATTTATTTATTTACTTTTAACACTTTATTGTACACACGGAAATAACACATGATAAAGAGAAAGTTTATAAATTGTGGAAGGCTAGGTGTACACAATTCAAAGAAATAAACTAAAACAAATTTTAATAATAAAACAACTAAAATAAATTTTATTTATTTATTATTTTGTAGTTTATCAAATAATATGTTATTGTTCAGATTGTGTGTTTTATATTATACTAGTGTTTTCCCGCAACTTCGTCCGCACAAATTATATACCAGATTTTAAGTCAGATCATAAGCTATCAAACAAAAAAAGTTTCATCAAAATCGGTTCAGTAGTTTTTGCGTGATGCGTGAACAAACAAACAAACAAACAAACGAACAAACACACAAACAAACAGACAAACAGTCAGACAAAATTTCTAAAAAAGGTTGATTTCGAGTCAGGGATAGCTAAAAACCATATCGTAATCTTTTTTTTGTAAATATCTTCAATGTACAGACAGACACACTTCAGTTACAGTTTTATAATAGTTTAGATTACAAACATACCAATAAGTACATAGATACATACATAAGTATAATAAAAGATTAAATAAAATTCGCATCGATAATATTATATCAATTCAATTCAATCAAATTCAATTCAAAATAATTTATTCAATAAAGAAGCCTGAAGCACACTTATTAAACCTCAATTCTTTTGAAGCTACCACCGCGTCGGAACGTGTTGTCGCTGTAGAGAAGATGCGGCCAGAAACTCTACAGCATATCAGTAATACTCGTAGTGATCTTTAACTTTCTTTTTAAAAGAACGAATTGTTGGACAGTCCCTTATACTTGCGGGAAGAGAGTTCCACAGGCGGGCAGCATGGACAGTGAAGGAGTAGGAGTAGAAGGAGAGTACGGAGGTGGGATCTACAGGGTTTGTCATTATCAAGTTCGATATAACTCCCGTCTATAATGAGCTTTAAGGCCTCCGCACATTGCAGCGATATTATCGAGCAATTTTATCGAGCGATATTATCGACAGCGATATCGCGACACCTTACACACTGCAGCGATTCCGCGTTTCGCGTCACGCATGCGCCCCACCACTGAATGTAGTCGAAAGAGTTGCGATAATATCGCGGCAGTGTGTGGGATCGAGCGCGTCCCCATACAAAATGTACTGAGAACAATTATCGCAAAATCGCAGCGATATTATCGCTCGATAATATCGCGGCAGTGTGTAGGATCGCGCGCGTCCCCATACAAAATGTACTGGAAACAATTATCGCAAAATCGCAGCGATAATATCGCTGCAATGAGCGGAGGCCTTTACTCTAATAGTCTAATCTAAAGTTATAAAGAAAACTTGTTATAAATTTCAGAGAACGGCTATAAATACGGCCATCATGCGTTTTCTATATTACCGTAGTACCTACTGCTCTTTGACGGACCCCATGTTCGATATCACATAACATTCAGGGCTGCCACCGTTCCGTTTTACGTGTTTTCTATTATTATCACAATTTAAAACAATGCCTTCTACTGGATTAATTCAGTGACGTAGCGTGGGTCTCTGCCGTCCGGGGCACAGACTGATTTTGCCGCCCCCTTATCTTTATAAGAAGACCTACACAATAAATAACGGAGCAAGCGAAGCGAGCTCAATTTTTTTTTTCACATCTATTTGGTTTGTGGTCAGACATTCTTAAATAATATTGTAGTGTATTTTGAGGCAAACTTACTAGAACGATTTAACCATTATCAACGACCTTTCACAGTGGCAATGCGACAGTCAAAATTGCTTAGCAGCGGAAATCCATCAATTTTCTTTGACCACGAAAAAGTTACACAATTCTGTCTAGATCACCACGTCTAAAATCCAATACCTAAGTCGTTAAATAAAATTATGATTTAGTAGGTACTTTTACTTTGTCGGCAAGGTTGGCAGCTCGTAAACTTGTGTAATTTATCATTATCGCTTTACAAAGGAACTCGCAAATCACAATCTTGTAATATCACATTTCTTTTTGAAAGTTTGACAAAACTTTTTGGGTATAAAGGCTTCTTTTAATTTGATAACTTCTTGTTGTGTTGGATCATTTTACTTGACTAATGAGGCGAGAAGGAGACATTTTCCATGGATGGTAGGTATGGAAAAAATCAATAGATAGCATTAGTAGTAGTGCTTACATAAACATAAACTAATCAGTAAAAAGCAAAGAGATTTAGGGCCTGTTTCACCACTTCTGGGTAAGTTCTTGTTAGCTTATCCGACAGATAGTGTGGCATATTTTGTATGAAATTATGTCAAAATATCTGTCGGATAAGCTAACAAGAACTTATTCAGAAGTGGTGAAACAGGCCCTTAAACTTATTACTATAAAGAGGACATCGCGAACCAAAGCGTTATCCATGACTTGTTACCTCGGGGTAACAAGTCGTTCTAGTTTGACACGTCGCACTGACATGATGCACTCAATATTGCAAAACAACGGGATAATTTTTTTTGTATGAAAACCTGTCCAATTTTCTCTCTATAAGTAGTAAATAAGATATATAATTATTATCTTTGGTAAAAAGACATCATCAGATTTGGTCCAAAATGTGAAAGTGCCAGACAAAAAAAATAATTCGATATTCTTTTAGAACTAGTCCGTCTTAGCATTTATAATTATGGCACCATATAGCTTTAGGACCATTGTTATAGGTTTTATTTGGCTTCAAAAAATCTGCCCTCTCTCTCTCAAAATCTGAAATTAGCTAACTAGCTAATCTAACAGAATAATGTTAGAACTTGTCCATCCCAAAATTTTTAGTAACGGCACCAAAGCTGTAGGACGACCATCCTTCAAAAATCTGCCTTTTCATACATTTTTATGTAATAAAACTTACAGCTACAGCTTTTATACCATACTAAGAATTATTACGATAAGTTCTAAGATAGCATTAGTTTTTGCTGACCGGCACTTTCACATTTGGACCAAAAATTAATGAAACGCGGTTGATGTCTGCAAAAAGACTAAAATCAAACATCAACTAATTAAATATTGTTTTTTTTTATTTTTAATCATTAATTGACAACCCTAAAGCTAGACCGCCCCTACTAGGGCTATGCAACAATAGCTCAGCGGGGTCGTAATTAAAAAAAACGCGGAATCCCGCGCTAGGGCGTGAATTTTCACGCGTTGAGATCAATGCGTGAGTGGCGTGCCGTGTTTTACTGTAGGTGGGTTGGTGTGCGTGTGTGCAACAGGGAAACAGGGAAAAAATGTTTTTAGTTTAAAAATTTGTCTCAATTTTCCGTTGATTTATGGTCCTTTTCTTTGACCATTCCTGGATCATTCGTGGGTGACGTATTGACGCAGCGGCATACGTCAGTCCGTCATTTGTGAAGTAAGGAGTTGTATGAAAATTGCGACGCATTGACGCACCGTGTGTGGTTCTATTGACTGACATCTGCCGCTCCGTCAGTGCGTCATCGTGTGTGAACGCACTAACATCTCTTCATTTGTTATTCGTTCTGTCCAACTTATCCCCTCCATTCTCCTCCAACACTACATCTTAAAAGCTTCTAACCTGTCTCGATCTCGTTTAGCATAGACTTAAACTCTAGCGATAGACTTGCCCTTCCATAGAAGCAACATGTTCCATTTGAATGAGGTGTACGCACCTGATTGATGTTCCCGAGTTCACTTCGTCACTATGGCAATGACAGACCGCAATGTTATGTGTCATTTTGTGTTGTTTTGTGTGACATGTTGTTTGTTTGAACAAGCTTGTCTATCGCTAGAGTAATATGTCTATGTCGTTTAGTAATACAATACAGGGTCCTTCTTAAGATGCTGACACTTTTTCAAGGGGATGATCAGACCATCAAACTGAACAACTTTCTCTATGGGACCAACATCGAAATCGCAAAAAAAAATTAGCTGTCCCATACATTTGGCTCGAGTAGGTTTGCAGTTTTGTATGGAAGAGCCACGGACTTGAAAGAAATACGGACCGAATATTGCACTAAAAAGATGTGAAGCATGCAAGGTAATACAATCACGTTTGTTCTACAAGGGACCTACACTCACACAGATGCACTAGCTCTAGGCGCAGGTCCTACAACCCGTCACCTTATGTACCGCGTGACAGCACGCAAAAAAAAGAAATGGGTGCTTGACTCATGATTAGACGAGATTACGTCTGGTCCTTCTTTTAAGTCTGTGGGAAGAGCTGATATTTTTTTCGCGATTTCTATGTTGGTGCCTTTGATAAAGTATATGTCAAGATTGACAGTCGAAGATACGAAAGCGTCGAAAAAAATTGGAACCAGTACTGGTTCCTAAACCCTATACATATACACGCACACATACATAATTTGTAGGGCGCCTCACGCACACCAACCTATGAAACTTAACCCCTTTTGTTTTATACGGAATATTAGTGATGCTCATTCTAGACATATACCTACTTTTTCTTAGGTTGGTGCAAAAGAGAAAGTTGTTCAGTTTGGATGGTATTTAGTTGGACCCTCTATACTTACAACTCGTTTATCCTCTTAAACGAGAAAATTAATTCCCGAGCACCAGTTAATTCCAAAGATAATGAAGCCATCCAAACCCCCGCTACTAAACTTCCCTTTGTATCAACTCCATTCAAATACTTAAACCTTACAGTGTAACAGTTACAATTTGCATCTTAAGAAAGTAATATCTACATCCTGTAGGGCTCGCATGCCACCCCCGAGAAAACGATAAAAATCGAGATGTGCCTCCATCCTTATTATTTTACGTATGCCGAAAAGAGCGCGCACGACGTTTTTCCAGTTTAAACGCTTTGTCGTGGCTGGCATGCTAGCTGTGCTTATCATCTTCCAGCAGACATAACAATGGACATTCAATCATGATGGTACTGGTTCAAATCCGCACGGACAACATGCCATGTATCAATGAGTTTTTCCGACTTATGTGTTGGCAACACCAACATAAAATATAGTAATTAAAAATGTTGTATTTCCGCTTCCTCCTTCCATATTGGGACGGTGCTTGTGCGTGTAACTAAGCTTGGTGTAAAATTCACTAAAATAAACCTCCAGTGCCTCAAACAAGACTTTCCATTATATCCAACACTCCTGCCATCAGAGGAAACCTACAGTCCACTGAAGTCTCTCCAGCGAAGCTATATAAAACCTGTAGGCCACGTTGTCTACATTATGTACGTAATACCGACTGCTTTCAAACGATGAAGGAAAACAATACAGGAAACCTGCATACGCTGAAGAAGAAATTCTGATGCATAATGTGAAGTCTATTAATCCGAATTGTGCACGCGTGGTGGACTAAAGCCCATACACCCTCCTAGAGGATAAACTTGTGCCCTGCAGTGCGATTTTTGAAAATCATACGAGCGGTTCGGTAGTAGAAAGATGCATAATTTCCATAGTAATTCTGACATTTTCTACTGCCGAACCACTCGTATGATTTTCAAAAATCGCACTGCTGCAGTGGGACGTATACACCCCAAATTCGACCAGAAATATAAAAAAACTCGCCATGTTGCGGAAAATCATTGGAACAAATTTTAGTACTTGGAACACTGGCATTAAAGTTATAGTCGATTGCAGCGCCCCCAAACCAGGTTTTTTATATTCCTGGTCAGGCTTTAGTGCGTTCATACACGATGACGCATTGACGCAACGGCAGACGTCAGTCCGTCATTTGTGAAGCAAGGAGTTGTATGAAACCGCACGTAGAAGCACACACGGTGACGCATTGACGCACCGGGTGTGGTACTATGGACTGACATCTGCCGCTCTGTCGGTGCGTCATCGTGTGTCAACGCACTTACTAAACTTTTAAGGGTGTATTCATAACTAATCTAAACAACCTTCCCTAAAGAACATGGGTAGAAAACATGTAGAAAAACGAAATTTTTTATTGGAACTCCTATACAAAAGTGCGGATCGGCCGATCGATTTTCTATGGGAGCTCAAAAACTAAATAACTAAAACCACATCCTCATACATTATTTGGGCAGTCACTTAAAGGCATTCACATAAGATTTCACACAAACATTTTAACTAAAAAGGGTTCTTTACAGAAACATGGCAACTCAGGAAAGGGCTTTTTTATTAAACCCATTTTCCATACGAAGTCACTGTACTGAAAAACCCGCCTGAATATTATAAACCGTAGAAGTGCGTCGCTTGTTAGTGTGTGTGTTTGTGTGAATGTGCGCGTGAGGGGTGCGTAGGTAGCTCGTTAAGAATGGCTGGTGTTTGTTTTCGTTGTCATACGAGGCCAGGAGTGCGATTTTTGAATCTCATTCGGTGAGCTCAGCAGTTGAAAATGTCTTAATTACTCTGGAGATACGCATCTTTTTACTGCTGATTTCACATTTAAAAATCATACTACAGGTCTACAGGAGAGAGGTTTTTGAGAGTCAAATCAGCAGTAAAAAGATGCGTATCTCCATAGTAATTAAGACATTTTCAACTGCTGAGCTCACCGAATGAGATTCAAAAATCGCACTCCTGATCTACGTATAAATTTGCGTGTTTTTGAGTCTAGACGCAGTAAACAGCTCTCGCACTTACCATCCTATGTTTGATTATACGGGAGATCGATACGATCAGATGTTCAAATTGTTGTTGAAGGTTCAAATGCAGATAGCCGTGTGGTGGCTTTAAAATGGCATAATGTTTTAGGTACATTTAAATTTAAAAATTTCGACCTCGCTCCGCTCGCTCCAGATATTTTATGCGGTCTATAATTCGACTCGTCAGTTTAGTTCTATTTCTATGAAGTTTCGAGAGGAGTGCTAAAAATTTCGAGCTTACTTCGTGTGAGTTTATAATTTTTATTATACCATTGCGGATACACAGACCGACCATTTTCTAGTCACAGCCAAGAAAAAAGAAGAAAACCATGAAAGAGCAGAAAAAATTCTTGCTCGCTCACTCTGATTTCTATTTTATGATACAAGAACATTTTGAGCATGCGTCGTTGTCTCTGGTTTCTGTTTTGATTGTGATTTTCGTACTATTAAATGATGTTTTGATTGTAACACTACATCGTAGACAGAGAAGGAACTAGAAGGAAGCACGTGTCTTGTCATATCACTAAGTAAGAGATGCATATAGCAAATTCGCTCTAGATAAAAAAGGAGATCTCTACTTATTGCTGTCCTTATCGACGTAGCCACTTTTTTGTTCTACGACGGCTGTCTGACTCCGGAGTCAGACATCTTTCTTTATACAAATTGTATAGGATTTTATGACTATCGCTGTCTACACTGATTACACTGTTACACTGATGTTTCGTCTATCAGCGTAAGCGAAAAATACTTCGCCTATGCACTACATACACATACCGACACCGATACCGATATTGTTTTGGACCCAGTCAAGGCATCGGACCAAAAAAAATCGAGTTGGCTCCGCTTACTCAGGTTTCTTTTTTTTATAACACTTCGTGCATAGATCGAATGAGTTCGATCATATCCAAGATGTAGGGTTGAGAAATTTCTTAGGTACTTATTAAAATTTTGCGCAAAACACAGTTCAGTGAAATTTCGAACTCGCTTCGCTCGCACCAGATTTGGACAAAACTCATGGTAATAATGCAAGATAGATTCAATTCAATCCAATTCAATTCAATTCAAAATAACACTCTGTAATTTATTTATCTCATATTTTTTTCTGAAATTAAAATACTGTCACGTGTAATGGAAACGCGAATTCGTCTTGAAAAGTGCGTATCCCATCACGCTACGTGAACGTGTGTGCGCCCTTTTATAACTCTGAAGGGCTGTACGTGTGTTGTTAGTATGTAGTATGTACTAACTACGCCATTTCGTTACCGAAGCTATAATTATTATAAGTGGGAGTTGTTGCGAAACCAACTTCATGCAAATTGCAAATAATGAATCTACAATGAGCGTTTTTCTTTTGGTTTTCTAGGGGATAGCGCTACACGGTCTGTGCGAATAAACGTCAAAATTTCAAAAAGTGTTTCTTTTAAATAATAAAAAGGGAAAAGATGATCAAGAAGATGCCAACGCATCTTTTGATGGCATATTTCGTTATTAACTAATCATTTTAATCGAAAATTCGAAACTTTTACGCCTGACATGGTTGTATGGGATCGATCTGATCATTCGCTCGATAGACGGCCCGACAGCACAGTCTGTAGTGAACCTGCCTGCTGTGCCGAGGGTCGCGGGTTCGAATCCCGTAAGGGATAAATATTTGTATGATGAATAGTTATCATTAATACATAGTCCAGGCTAGATTCTGGAACTTTAAATGTGACTAGATAATTTATGTGACAATGTCCAAGATATTTATTTATTATTTATTTATCCCTTGGTGTTCCAAAAAAAAGGCAGGCACGGTCTTGACAAGATTTTGATAGGATCTCGCATACGGTATCCATTGTGAAAGTTGATCAGTTTGATGGTCTAAATCTAAACCACCCCTTTAACCTAGGGTGTTTTGTTACACCCTGTATAACATATTCAGAATTTCCCATACCAACTAGTATTTATTCTGTGTCCATACTACCCAGAAAAGTAGTGAGCACCTCTACACCTTCTGTAGTTGGGTACAAACTTAGACCATATGACTTAGAGACTAGCCTCGCGTTAGCATTTCTCCTCTGCCTCGTTACAAGATCATTTAATCATGTGTATTTACACACAGTTTTGTACCTTATCAGCCTATAATAAATGAATTGAATTGAATTGAATTTAATTGCAGAACAAACAAACTGTCAGCGTTGGACCCTTAGACGATATCTTTTCTTTCTTTTCTTTTCTTTTCTTATTTTTTCTTTTTTTTCTCCTATGTATATCGATATCTTCTTCCCTTATTCTTCTCTTCTGTTTCTGACCACACCGCAAAAGGAATTACGGTCATGAGTTTATGTATGTATGTGTGTATGCACAAAGATAACAAAAAGATTAGTATCTGGCGACCCCACGTCATGCAGCGCACGAAATGGGTTCTTTTCAAAACTAAATTGTGAATCCAAATCACTATAGGTGGCAAAATGTAGGGGAGTAATTGTGACATGCCGAAATTGCACCTGACGCCCTAGCATGATGCATGCGACAACATTCTGTCGCGCCTTTTATCTTGCTCTTCAAATTCAACAACCTATATTCAAAACTTAGATTATCAAGATAGACAGTCAAAGCTACGAAAGCGTCGAAAAAAATAGGAACCAGTACTGGTTCCAAAACCCTATACATATACACGCACACATACATAATTAGTATGGCGCCTTTGGGGACAGTGGTTTGAGGGTTGTTTGGTGGCTAGGGCAGGAGTAGTGAAACCAGTTGAGTCTCAGTTCGTACTGTTTTATTATGGACAAATACCCTATCTATATACAACCCGGCGGTTCCCTATTCGCCGGTGGACCGCCGAGGTAAATGACAATGTGGGTACCCCCACATATCTCCCTCCCAAGTGCTAACGCTACTTAATAACTAACATATTATAAACTGGTTCACTGGTTCACAGCGCCTCACGCACACCAACCTAAGAATATTAGCCCCTTTTGTTTTATACGGAACAAGTGTGAGGCTCATTCTAGACATATACTTTTTCTAAGATTAAAAAAACCAGCCAAGAGCGTATCGGACTCACCCATGATAGGGTTCCGTAGCCATTGCATAAGTAGTATAAGAAAATTGTAGAAATGTTTTAAGAGAGTTGTAGAAATGTGTGAATTCTTTTAAGAGGGTACCAAGCCTTTTTGTGCTGACCTCAATCATATTTTTTAACTTTTTTAAGATTCATCATCATCATCAGCCTACATACGTCCCACTGCAGGGCACAGGCTTACCCTCTAGGAGAGTGTTCGGGTGGTAGTTCACCACGCGTGCCCATTGCGGATTGGTAGACTTCACATACGCATCATAATTTCTTCTTCTGCATATGCAGGTTTCCTCACGATGTTTTCCCCGTTTGAGAGCAGTCTGTAATACGTAGGTACATAAGTGCGTTCACACACGATGACGCACTGACGGAGCGGCAGATGTCAGTCCATAGAACCACACCTGGTGCGTCAATGCGTCACCGTGTGTGCTTCTAGGTGCGGTTTCATACAACTTCTTGCTTCACAAATGACGGACTGACGTTTGCTGCTCCATCAGTGCGTCATCGTGTGTGAACGCACTAAGTTAGAAAAACTCATTGGTGTACGTGTCCGTGCAGATTCGAACCCGGATTGAGAGTCCATACAGTCCCCTACACACACACAAACACACGCATTTTAAATTTTGCACACAGCTAACCTACATTAAAGAATCCTATAATTGTTGCCTAACGTCTCTAAATTGCCACAACTCCACGAAATGTACGACGGAACACTGACCTCCAAAAGACAAATTACCTTCTTTTAGGTATAGTCCAGTAAAAATACGGGTCGGAAGGAAATAATTTATAATAAGCAATTTTTTGTGCTAGATCGTTTATACAAATGATGTTAAGATACTTTTTTAACGAATCCCACTAAATTTCGTATTTTTAGTTTTTAGTACTAAAATGAATTTATTTTATTTATAGTGTCAGATTTCTTTCTTTTTTAATTTTTATTGTTTGTTTTAGGTTATGAGTTTACATACACTGTGTAAATTTTGTACTAAAATTGAGTTTTTCGTAATTTCGACTAATTTAAAAACAAAGGTTCCGTGGTGATTTTTAGTTGGATTTTCTTCTAATATAAAAAAATACAAATGTATTTAACAAATGGCATAAAAAAATTTTATATACTATTTTTTCCCAATTTTACATGATGTTTTTTACTTTGTTTAATTATTTAAGAAATTTTTTAGGGGGATTATCAATCTAAATGATAACTAGAATTATAATCTAAAAAATAAAAGAAAAAAACAGGCTATTATAAATAGTTTACATTCGCCATACAAGCGACCCGTAACTTTACTGGAGTAGTAATCTAGCTTGGAGACCAGAGATACTATATTGTTGAATCTAACTTGTAACATAGCCATTGTATTCTTAACTGTGTAATTTTTTAAACACTGTCTTGCATTTAATCTCAGTACCTGTCAAAGAAGTTTAGCATATGCCAGATAAACAAAACATTATATGCAAAGACCGTTAAAAACATCAGATGTTTTCACAGGAAACAGGTAGAATGCAGTACAAAAGTGTCGTTGTTATAGGAAATAGATCACAGCTTCCGGTATCATCGCAGCGGAAAGTGTTGGAACAAAACAAAGTACACTCGCGCTCAATACGATGCAGCTTTGTACAGAGACTGTCTGTCACACCGAACATACAGAACCACCAGAGCCCTATTTTTAATAAACGTGACAATTGTACAGTGGCAATTTAGGTTACATCGCTGGGTATATAAGGACATTATGTTACCTACTGCATGTTTAGCATCATTAGTGACAAGCAACGTATCCTGTACCCTGAATTAAGGCCTCCGCTCATTGCAGCGATATTATCGCTGCGATTTTGCGATAATTGTTCTCAGTATATTTTGTATGGGGACGCGCGCGATCCTACACACTGCCGCGATATTATCGAGCGATAATATCGCTGCGATTTTGCGATAATTGTTCTCAGTATATTTTGTATGGGGACGCGCTCGATCCCTCACACTGCCGCGATATTATCGCAACCTGACGCAATCTCTTTCTACTACATTCAGTGAAGGGCGCATGCGTGACGCGAATCGCGGAATCGCTGCAGTGTGTAAGGTGTCGTGATATCGCTGTCGATAATATCGCTCGATAAAATCGCTCGATAATATCGCTTCAATGTGCGGAAGCCTTTATTGTCATTATAAATTAAAATTGTCACGTTTAGATAGGGCCCAGAAAAATTAGCCCGCTCGTCAATCTTCTTTTGCGTAGTGCAGACCAGAGTCCCCGTCAAAACCCAAAGTCATCATGCGCAGTAGTTAGAGTGAAAAATCTGGTGCTATACTTACTAAATCTTTCTATATCCATCTCGCTCTATGTCGAATAACAGACTGAAGGGCTCTTCGTCGGCGACAAGCGCGCGAAAACTAGCAAAATGGTGGCAAGAGATTTTAATAATCGAATAAGTATACCTACTAGAGCTAGAGCATTCTTTCCAGCACAGAGTACTAACGTACCAGATACATCACTTTAATAACCTACTGTCTAAAATGTATCTAATGCCTTTATAGCGAAAATGCATCTATAGTAGATTACACACCGAGAGCAGGAAAGTAAGAAAGGTCTCAGATCTCATGTAATTGTTGCCCGAGGCGATTATAGCGAGAAGAGAGAGAACTGCGTCACATTACGCGACGGTGTGACACGAGGACGTAGCGAAGGCACACCCTGACGCAACTAAGTGCATGCAGGAAGCGAGTGTGAGCCTTTAAACGTAATTTGTCGACGCCGCGCGCCGCGTTGCGCTGTGTTTGTAGGTAACCGAGTTACTTCGGTGTGAGCGGAGGTATTTTGTTTGAGTTTATTTTAGAAACTCTTTTAACACATAAGCAAACTGATGAACGTAATTCCTTTTTGGATGGTCAGAAACCTTCAAGAAGTTTGGAATCCTCTATAGTGGAGTGCCAGCATACACCGGGCCCAAGATAAAGCGGTCTGGAGAGCTGTGGTGGCACAAGCGGCCCACGATGGTCACGTCCCTCAGCCATGAGGTTACGACCAAGAAGAAGATGTAACAGATACATCACTTTAATTACTGTCTAACAAGAAGTTTGGAATCCTCTATAGTGGAGTGCAGACTGCCTAACAAGACGTGAAATATGATAATACTCCTTTGTGGTCGGTAATGATCGTTCTTTTCCGTCGCGTCGTTGTTTTTTGTGACGTTAACTGTGTCCCTTTCTAATCCAACGTACAAAATTGTAGGTTCTCTCCTGTCATTTTCGTAACTACGTCATTGGATAGAAAGGGACACACCTAAAATTGGAAATATCGACGACGCCATTGCCAATTTTCTTGTATTAATGCGTGTAAGGAGGAGTGGTATCCTTTATGATTTTGATCCATGGAAACCTTGCTAGAACTAGCAATAAGTTTGGGCTGGTCATAAAGTAACTAATAGAGTAACTCATAGCTGAGAGAGCGAGATGTACCTAGCGGCATCACTGTATAATTAGAAAGAGATACGTGATGCGAGGCAATAAAACCGTTTTTGAGGATCTTATCGCAGGGTGAAAATTCGGTTTCCGTGAATAATTGCGAATCGAAAAAGAAATCGTAGATAATTTTGTGAAATATACTGACACTATTTCATTAATTTATCCAAGATTTCACGATAGGTACTCAGAATTGTAGATAGTTACAGCTTGGCCAAAAAGTGTAGAAATTAAATAAGGGCGCTGCCTCTACGCATCACAAAATCACGCATAACCTGGCAACACCACCATACTCAAATTTTAGTTCCACCTGTCACCACGTTCATGACTTTATGGCCAAGCTATATGTGCTCCGTAGAGAAAAACTTGGCCTATGATGTGTTAGAATTTTTGCCCACCCATAGTCTCCTGGAAACATCCAAAAACGGTTTCATTTGACAACTCATGTCAGTTCCTCTACCTGTAAATATAAGGTCTAACAAAGGTCTTGGTCGCATAGAGAAAGTTGTTCAGTTTGATGGTCTGATCATTTAAAATAGTTTCAGCTAATTTTGTTAGACCTTATATAATAACTTTATGGGGCTGGTTGACTTCTGCGTAAAATGGAACTGAAAAACCGGCCAAGTGCGAGTCGGGACTCGGCAATTAGTGTTCCGTACCACCAGTTGTTTAACATGGGTCGTTGATGATAACCACTATAAATTGATACTTACTTAGTATGGTGTCACATAGTAACTGAAGATCCTTTTACACTGGTGATAGTTTTTTGGGTATAGAAAAAAAACTATACAAGTTAGGGCCAGCCTGATAATTTTCCCACCATCTAGGTAAGTACACCTTATTTCGAATGCTCATGATTTTTTTCAGATCTTACATAAATCTGGTTTTGAAATACCTATCAGTGGGGACAGCAGTTTTTTTCTCTTTCTGCCCCCCAAAACTGCCCCTCAATACAGGATGTAAGTGGCAGCCTAGCAAATACTGAAACGTTGAACTCAGACCATCAAACTGAACAACTTTTACTATGTACGAGTAATGGGAACTATGGGAGCAAAACTGGAATCCAAAAATTTGACGGCCCGACAGCACAGTCTGTAGTGAACCTGCCTGCTGTGCGGGGGTCGCGGGTTCGAATCCCTTAAGGGACAAATATTTGTATGACGAATATGAATATTTGTACCCGAGTCATGGATGTTTGTATCTATGTATTCTACATCGTTGTCTAGTTATCATAATAAAAGTCCAGGCTAGATTCTGGAACTTTAAATGTGACTAGATAATTTGTGTGACACTGTCCAAGATATTTATTATTTATTATTATTATTATTAAAAATAATCAGCGGGTCCATACAATGCCTACTCAACAATGTATGAAAGAACAGATTTCTAAGATTACAGGTTTGCTCCCATAGAAAAAATTGTTTAGTTTGATCTAAGTTTGATCGTGTGAAACATTTGCCGGCTGATTTCAATGTCATCATCATCATCATCATCTCAGCCGATGGACGTCCACTGCTGGATATAGGCCTCCCACAAGGATCGCCATAACGACCGGTCCTGCGCCGCCCAAATCCAACGGTTTCCCGCCGCCTTCACCAGGTCGTCGGTCCACCGTGTGGGGGGCCTAACCCACGCTGCGCTTTCCGGTACGCGGCCGCCACTCGAGAACCTTCCGGCCCCATCGGCCATCGGTTCTGCGAGCAATGTGTGCCGCACTTTAGTTTAGCAATTCTTTGGGCTATGTCAGCTACTCTGGTTCTTCTGCGGATTTCTTCATTTCTGATCCGATCTCGCAGGGAAACTCCGAGCATAGCCCTCTCCATTGCCCTTTGGGTGACTTTCAGCCTTTTTATGAGGCCTTGAGTGAGCGACCACGTCTCTGTTCCATATGTCATCACTGGCAACACACACTGATCGAAGACTTTCGTTTTAAGACACTGCGGTATTTGGGACGTCAAGATACTACGTAGCTTCCCGAACGCTGCCCAGCCGAGTTGGATTCGACGGTTGATCTCTTTCTCAAAGTTGGACCTACCTAACTGAATAGTTTGTCCCAGGTAAACATAATCGTCAACAACTTCGAGCGTGATTTCAATGTAGTGGTGTATAATAGGTAACTAGTCGTATTAAATTAAAGACTAAGCATGTTTCATACGATATTTACATTAGGTACATACATATTTATTCAGCTTGCAAGCCTACAGCCAACAACCTTTCGCCAAAGTAGATAGGGCACCTTCATAGTAGTTAGGTTATGAACCCAAACCACAGAATAAAATGATAGGTTACTTACTACAAAGATAAAAGTTGTGTCAATAGAGATTTTTAGGGTTCCGTAACCAAAGAGTAAAAACTGGACCATATTACTGCCTACGTTGTCCATCTGTTCTGCCTTTAAGTAAAGGACTTTACTATACAGGGTGTAAGTAAAAGTATGATTATTGATTAACCTTACACCCTTACCTTAAGGGAATATAATATTCGGAGCGCGCTCCATACAAACGTACTATGGTGATATTTTCAATACAAACCAATTAAAGTCAGTGAAACTTTGCAGAAGTAATCTAGAAACAAATATCTATGATTGTATGGAGTTAGATTTTCGTTAAAATATACAGTTTCAATGCTAGGATTAATTTAAGATTTGTATGGAAAATTTTCGGGCACTATAACTTTAAAACTATACATTTTAACGAAAATCGGACTCTATACAAGCATATAAATTTGTTTCTCGATTGATTCTGAAAAAATTCATTGGGTTTAATTGGTTAGTATTGAAAATGTCACCATAGTACGTTTGTATGGAGCGCGCTCCGAATTATATCCTCTTAACTACATAATCTAACCATCAAACTGAACAACTTTTACTAGGTATATCGATGGTCTAGAAGAGAAATGTGCTAAGTGCAGATCTAGCAATTATTCAGAAGAAGCGTTTTTATTATTTCAAAAGTTCAATATTCCAAAACTCAAAACTGTGCATAGGAAGCGTGTATATACTGCCTATACTTAGCTAGGGTATTTATCTTTATTAATGTTAACATAAATATAATATTATAAACTATGAACTTTCAAAAGATACTGTAAAAATATAAAAATCATAAAAAAGGCATCACTTAATACTTTTGTACACAAACAATATGTTTAATTGTACATTTAACACTTTTGTGTAGGTATATAATGAGCTTTTGTATTTTGGAGGAATTTACTGATATTTTATTAAGAAAGAGACTAAATATTAAAATTTTCTTTATTATTAAGCGAATCACACATTAACCGATCATTATTTAGCCAAATTGAGAACCGAAAGTTTCAAATGCCATAAGTAACAAAAGCACTTAGCGTGTTTGTCAAAAAAGTCAAATGTTCTAAATCTCTTTAGCATTATTTGTTGTTTCTATAGGTAGACAATAACAGTCATTAATATTCTTGGCTTCAACTTGACTTCACTTGCTATAAATTTACACGTACTGATTAGACCGAAAGAGACGGAATTATGGCATTTTGGTAAGTGCAAACGGTATAGCGTGTTCATTTAATACATTTGGCATTAAAATGTAAAATATCAAAATCTTGCACTTAGCACATTTTGTCTTCTAGATCTAGACCATCGATATATGGGAGCAAACCTGTCAGAACAAAAAAGAAGCTGTTCCATACTAAACTGCAATACTCGATTCAAACTTATGGGGCAGTATTTTTTTTGCGTTGACACCTTTGCTCCCATAGTGAGAGTTGTTCAGTTTGATGGGTTTTAATGTATGTGGTTTAAAGGTTAATGATACGTTTCCTTACACCCTGTATACAGTGTCCTTCTTAACATGCTGACGGTTTTTTAAGGGGATGATCAGACCATCAAACTGAACAACTCTATGGAACCAACATCGAAATCGAGAAAAAACTATCAGCTGTTCCATACAAAAATGCAATCCCACTCGACCTAAAATAATATATAGATACTTAGGGTACTTATGGGAGAACAGATTGTTTTTTTGCGATTTTGATGTTAGTCCCATAGAGAACGTTATTCAAGAGCAAATTTTCATAAAATATGAATTATTATAGCGGATTTAATGAAAACTCCTAAAAAATGGAAATGGAAAAATTAAGGGGGGATTCCCATACAAGAAACTGTTTTTTATTCAACGTTTTTTATTTTTGCTCTAACGTAAAAACTGTAAATATACATAAAACGTTAAACTTGGTGTCATAAGGTAAAATAACAAATAATAAAAACTGGTCAAGTACATACACTTGACCGCGCTACAGGATGCCGGAGATATTTTGTGGTGCGGAACTCTCCGTGAATGAATCCGACTCGCTCATGTCTGTTTTTTTTTTTTTCATTAACATTAAATGAATAATTAATTATACTGTCGATACATGGTAAATAAATAAAAAAAAAATAACAATAAGTAAATAAACATATGAATACAAATGCTTTGTTTAGTATCACAAGTTTATTTATTTTTCAATGATATAAAATGCGTGTGAAGAAAAAGTCTGTTATCATTTTCTGTTCAGTTGCTAATCTGTGGCTAAACATTAAATAAAAAATGGCGGGTCTTCTGTATAGCTTTTTTGTGTTAATTTCTGTGGTTTTTTTCGTCGACGGAGGAGGTAAATTTTTGTTTGACATTTTAATACTTTTTCTTTTTATATTTTAATTATTTTTTTTATTAAAAATCAAATTTTTATCAATTACAAAAACTAACTGAAATACAATTTTATACATAATTCGTAACCTAAATAAAAAAAGAGAAACAGTACTTAATAGGTATCTAATACGGTCTAATACCTACATTAATTAAAAATATCTTCTAAATTACCGCTTGTGACGCGTGGTGGACTAACGTCCATGCACCTTCCCTGAGGGTAGGTCTGTGCCCTGCAGTGGGACCATGTATAGGCTGTGATGATGATGAAATGTGTGCTTGACGTGACGGCAGGGTGCCAACGGAGGCTGGCAGCCCTCTGGTCGCCCGAGACCTCGACTGCCTTCGAGATTCTCAACTTTTAGTTTACGAATTTTGACATACCTACCACAAATAAATGACGCTCAAACGCAAATAATTATTGTAATGATCCAAAAACTAAGGCTACTACTTAGTTAGGCTTTTTTTTATGGAAACCATCACAATAACACTATAAAATTAATCCTACTAAACCTGATCTAACTAAACGTTTTAGAAACCATACAACAATGACCCAAACATTTAACGTTAATCCTTGACCGAACCTGGATTCGACCCCAGGACCTTTGGTTTGGCAGTCCAGCGTGGTAAAAAAATTCACAGACAGCACAAATTAATTTAATTTAATTTTTTCTCCGCATCACAAAGATCTCAATGACCCTGTGATACGTACCTATTTTTTAAATATAGCCCAACTCTAAGGGTTTTTTTATTTTTTCTATATCTCATTTAGTTTTCGAGAAATGTATTTTTTTCTGACCGAAACCGGGCGAAAAACGTCCGCATTTTTCTTTTTTTTTCGATTTTCAAAAACATAATCAAATTTTGAGTGTTTTACGCTTTTTGCTATTGTGGTCATCGAGACGTGTCTTCTGACACCTCAATCAACCACATAGTCCTAAAACCCACGACACCAGGGCGATGATGATGATGAGGCTTTGTCACATGTCTCTAAACAATCTCCGCGGTTCCTGCACTGGAGATCAGTAAAGAACTGCAAAAGGGGCATTCACAAAAGATCGATGGTCGCAGTGGCAGGCGCATATCTGTTAAGGCCCTAAACTAACAATAATAAAAAATAAGACTAATAATTTTCCAGGTATACCAGTTGATCCATGTACGCTGCCAATAGCTCCTGGTAAAGGCACAGCTGGTGTCACAAGGTAAGTGTCCCTTAACGACTACTTTTAGGACGACAATCAGCAGGAGCAATGCTCGTGCCATCATCAGAGCCCAACTGGAACTACGCCACAGGCACCATGATGCACAATATGAAGCTCTGCCTAGATCCCAGCTAGAGCCTAGAGAGGAAGAAACAATGGAAAATATATAGTATGAGTAGTATGACTAGGGTTGCCGTCCCGCAAGAGGCGGGACGTACCGTTTCTAGACCCTTAGCTTAGAGGATGCGTCCCGCTATAGATGTGTGCGGGACGCCTATTGTCCCGTTTTCTAAATAACCTACTCGTATCTAAGGCAACAAGTTTTTATTTTTCTTCTTATTTGTTGTTTTTTCGCTTTCGTATACTTTGACAGCTGGGTCCCGCTTTTTTTAGTCACGTCCCGCATCTTAATTGCAAAGTTCTGTGTAAAAAATCTGTGCACTAGGGTTGGCAACCCTAAGTATGACTCTAATGTCGTGGCGGCTAAAAGCTTGTGCCTCCTGGGAGACGGTTATCCAAAACCGATTACAGGTTTCTTCCCCCAATACTCTAGGAAAACTACGTATTTTTGTATGGAGTAGGTTGCATTAATTGCACTTTAGGGGATTCTTTTGGAATATAGTAGATTTTTTATTGTGTATTATTGAATAATTAAGACATTTACAAAACATTAAATTTCGGTATGAACAAAAAATGGAAATCTGGTGATTTTGTACACGATAGGTTCGCTCAATACGTTTTACTTCTAACAATAATAAGCCGGGGCTTATTAAGACTTACAAAATATTAAATAACCGGGGTTAATATCGTAAATTTGAGTAGATATTTAATATTTTGTAAGTCTTAAAAAATTATAACCTCAAAACTGAATTATTTACTTTTTTTTAGAGTTACGCGGTTATTAATTAAGCTTAAGTTAATCATTATAACGGGTTCTTGTGATAATTAACTGTCGCTTTTGCTAGTATGCTGGAAGAAATATCTTTAGAAATAAGTTTAAACTTTGAACATTTATATCGATGTTTAGCTATTTCTCAGGGTCCTGGGCCTGTATAGCCACGAAATCTCGAAAAAAGTATTATAAACTAATACAAATATGCGTTCGAAAACAATTTACTAAAGTTTCTTTAATGCAATCTCAAACCGTATTTTTCCCCGACTACAAAAGATAAATATTGCCTATCATCGAACACGTTTATGAAGGTTGAAGAAACTAAATAGGTATGCAGGGGTCATCACGAAAGATCCCATTGAGTGAATTCCCATCAGGTAAGGATGAGGTCAAGCGTGTGCCTTTATGTTACAGGTTCGGATTTGACGCTGAAACCGGATGTTGTAGGAAATTCATTTTCGGTGGTTGCTATGGCAATGACAACAACTTTAAAACTTTGGAGCTATGTGAAAAACGATGTGAGTTCTATGTATTTAAGGATTGTTACTGTACAAATACATTATATTTCCTTTAAATATACGTATTCGATGTTCCCATAACAAGTTTTCAACGCCCGCGAGTTTGTCTGGATTTCATAATTTTTGGGATCAATTTGTTGATTAAATAATAATATAATAAGCCCCACTTGCGCCAACCACGGGTTAGCAATTAACTCCGGATAAAATAGCTCTTTCAGTTGTTTTTCTATACAAAAAATCATGGGTTTCCAACTTAACCTAGAGTTTATTGATAACCCAGGTTGGCGCACGTGGGGCTTATTGTATTATTATAAAAGACTGACAGTAAGTCGACGACTGAAATTGCCTCCACCAGCAATTCCCAACCCAAGCACAAAGCCCACGTTTTGAAGCCCACTCTCACCCACGTGAGAGGCCTAAGACCCTGCAGTGATATATCTATTTATTTTATTTATTCTAGCCAGTTTCATTAGTTTCTGGCCTTATCTTTTCTACAATTAAACACCCTCCGATGTGGTGATAGAGTCAAAAAATGACTTCAGAAAGCTATACAGGGTGGTCCAAAAGTCATGGATCAAACGAACTGAGGTTTCAACCAAAAAGGGTCCCATTGTTGGCGTCCCGTTGGAGATGGTTCAAAAGATATGATAGAGTTTTTTTTTTTTTCATAATATCGCATATTGCTATAAGAAGTCAATGATATTGTATGGAACGAACGAACCACACAGTAAGCTAATGCTACAGCATTAGCTTACTGTGTGGTTCGTACTTCTACAGAAGTAGATAAAGCTAAGGGATGCTGAAGGGGTGGTGACTCCGAAGAGAGCTAAATAACCAAACCCAACGATGAACGTACACTGATTTATTGTTTCCACAAAATGCTATGAAGTTATTGTAGTTATATGAAATATCTATGTAGGTCGTGCAAGCTTAGCTAAATTATTATAATAACGTAAATGTACATGAGAGCGGTAGCTCGTACAGATATTGCTTCAGCGAAAAGTAATTAAACAAAAAAACTATCAAGGTCATCGGCTTCCTTTTTTACCAGGAGGTTTAAGGAAGATTTGCCTTTCTTGTAGGTATACCGTACACGTACTTTTGTTCAGCTAGCATACATGGGTCAAAATATAAAACAAAGGACATCCGGCGATAAATGCCAAATATTTTACTTCAAAAAGAAAAATGATAAAGCGGCAATATTACACCAAGGCAATAAAAAAAATATCTGACAATGTCAATTGAAATTACCGGTGACCGGTGTTTCCACAATTTATAAATTTTATTGTTTTTTTTTACCAAAATAAGCATCATAAAAATTATTTAAGGGCCCGTTCATGATAAATGTAATATTACATACATTATAAAATAATATACAGCTGTATACAACCGTTGGCATTTTTCTATGGCCGGAGCCGCATCTCCTTTAGTTACAAGATTTAGGTCTAACAAAAATTTTACTCGGTTTTTATTCGTATTAGTTTAAAGTCATGAACTTTTGAACATAAAAGGGTCGTGTTTATTCAACATCCAAAATTTAAATTTCATTGTTTTCTTTGGCTTGAAAACCGATTTTCATTCAACACTTGGCCAATGATCGGGAGTGCGATTTTTGAATCTCATTCAGTGAGCTCAGCAGTTGAAAATGTCAAAATTACTATGGAGATGTACATCTTTCTACTGCTGATTTGGCTTTCAAAAATCGCACTCATGAAGTATCATTTTTGAAAGTCAAATCAGCAGTAGAAAGATGCACATCTCCATAGTAATTTTGACATTTTCAAGTATTCAAACCTTCTCAAAGTAAATCAATCTAAAATAAAACGACAAAAAATTTATAATTGATTCCTTCTTCAAAAGCTCGAAAATGGCTATAAATCCTAAGATACTGAAATATACAGCATTCAAACTAATTTTATACGTTTCATAATTTATTAATCTACATACCTAGACCACTAATTATTTCTTCAAAATAAATAAAACGAATAATTGAAAACTTCGTCCGAACAGTGAAAACGGGGTGAATTTGGCTATTCTCCGAGTGAACCACGCTCCTCTCGCGTAAAACAATCGCATATAACTTTTTAGTTTATTGTGTTACATGTATGTTTTGCTTATCAAAATAATTGTCGAGAGATATTTTGACGACCCGGTTGGTGTAATGGTTACCACGCCGGACTGCCAAACCAGGGTCCTGGGTTCGAATCCCGGTTCGGTCATGGATGTTATATGTTCGTGCCGTTGTTGTATGGTTTCCATAATAAAAGCCTTTAGTGCTTAGTTTGGGATCATTACAATGTATGTGCCTGTGAGCGTTATTTATTTATTTATTTATTTATTTTATTCATTACTTATTTCCTCTGATCTTAAACCCCCATAGCTTTCTTTATAATATATATTATATTATACCTATATTACAAAGAGATAGTTTACGAGACAGAGAGCGATACAGAGACAGAAAATCATAGCATTGACCAACAACATGAAAAATCATTCCGGCGCTTTTGGACGCATTAAGAGAAGTTTTATGTTTCATTCGTCGATGCGGACTGTATTTGAGAATGAGGGATAGAAACTTTGAACACCTGCTGTAATTTCCGTCAAATAAAGGAATCATTAATTATTTCTAGTTTTATTTCAGATTGATTTGGCTTCAATACCCGATCATTAGTCAAGGTTGAAAATCAGGCTGTAATTCATGCAATAAATTATAATTATTGATTGATTGAAAGAAAATCGGTTTTCAAGCCAAAGAAAACAATGAAATTAAAATGTTGGAAGGTGAAAAAACACGACCCTTTTATGTTCAAAAGTGTTTTTTCCCGTGAGAATTGCTTGAAAACCGAGTAAAATTTTTGTTAGACCTAAACCTTGTACTAAATTTGTCATATTTTTTGACCCATGTATGCTAGCTGAACAAATATACGTATTCCAGGAAAGGCAAATCTTCCTTAAACCTCCTGGTAAAAAAAGAAGCCGATAACCATGATAGTTTTTTTGTTAATTACTTTTTTTTTTGCTGAAGCAATATGCAATATTATGAAAAAAACAAAAAGCTATCATAACTTTTGAACCATCAACAATGGGACCCCAACGTACTTGACCCTTTTAGTTGGAAATGAGCTCAGCTATCCCCTCATTTGTTTGATCCATGACCTTCGGGCTGTATAATGTGATATTAATCGTTAATATAATTTTTCAAATTTTGAGTTTGATGTAACTAATATTTTTTCCAGGTCCACCAGTTAACCCATGTACGCTGCCAGTATTTCCTGGTCCCGGCACAGAATATTCGACAAGGTAAGGACGGCATTATTTGGACCACTTATCACGAAGAATTCGCAACCTTTGACCACACAGTCAAGTGTACATTGTATAATTTGTTTTTTAAAAGATGTGTGTTGTAGAGTTTCTGGCCGCATCTTCTCTACAACGGAACACCTTCCGTGGTACAGTCAAAAATGACGTCAGAAAGCTATCCATGTGATATTATTTTGAATAAAATATTTTGATTGATTGATTGAAGTGGACATTTCCCTTCAAGTGAGAATGTGGTCAAGCAACTAAGTACCTTTTTGTAACAGGTTTGGATTCAACGCTAAAACCGGGTGTTGTGAGAAATTCACTTACGGTGGATGCGACGGCAATGCCAACAACTTCGAAACTTTGGTGCAATGTGAAAAGAGATGTAAGTTCTGTGTTTTATTCTTGAATTTTGTAACAAGAGATGTCAGACCAGGCGGGGTCAGCGGCTGAAAAGGCGGCTTCGCTCAAGCATGTCAGGTACTCAGAGTTAGAGTCCCATTAAATATTTGTGCCGTTAGCAGTAGAAACGTCTGGTGTTTGGGGATGTGAGCTGGGCTTTTGTACGAGAGCTGGGCAGGAGGCTTGTTGAGAGCGGGAACGATCCCCGCTTGGGTTAGTATCTGGTCCAAAGGATTTCTCTAGCCATTCAACGCGGGAATGCTGCTAGTGTGATGAATTCCTTTGAGCCGGGTGCGTTCCGTGGTGCTGAGGGCATTTAAGTTTGTTTTGGTTATATTAATGACGAAGCATGAGGTGGATTATACTTTGGTAAGTTGACGAAGCATGTTGCTGATAACCGGCTGTTAAATTATAATATGATTGACGAAGCTTGTGCTGACTGCTTGTTTTGTGTAGACATTAACGAATTATTATTTTCAATAAATTACAAGAGATGTAAGTTCTATGTATCATGTATTCCACGTTACCATTCGATTCGAAGTTTTCGACGCTCAGTGTGTCACGTTTTATTTATTTATTTTACTTTCTTTGGAAAACCAACGGCTGCTGACCCGATACAAATATGGATGGCTAACAGAAAGGCAATTATAGGTCTCCACTGATAGACTTCATGGTTGTTTTTTACGAGTTATGTGATCGATTCGCTTACCTTTTTTCGTCTTAACCCAGCTTTTTCAGTAAGATCTTCGAGGATAATAATTACTTAATTTAATTAATTACTTAATAAGTAAAAAGGGTCCAACATAATAAGATAACACTTTTCTAAGGGGACGGTCAGACCGACAAACTGAACAACTTTCTGTACGGGACCAACATTAAAATCGCGAAAAAAAAATCTGCTGTCTCAAACTATACCTATATATAGAACTATATACTAATTATTCCTTATAGGCACACTTTTTTTATTTGGCTCACTGTTGCATATGTACGTCTTTACCCTCTAGCACAGTAGAATACGTAATAGTATATTTATTTGATTTTAGGTAGATTACATCAATTTCTTAAACAATATTTTTACTGTCTTAAAATGCATCTCATCATCATCATCATCATCTCACCCGATGGACGTCCACTGCTGGACATAGGCTTCCCCCAAGGATCGCCATAACGACCGGTCCTGCGCTGCCCTCATCCAACGGTTTCCCGCCGCCTTCACCAGGTCGTCAGTCCACCGTGTGGGGGCCTACCCACGCTGCACTTTCTGGTTCTCCCGCGGATTTCTTCATTTCTGATCCGATCTCGCAGGGAAACTCCGAGCATGCATCTACTGAATAATAACATTTTTCTAATAGGATTCGTTTTAGTAGATTGCGGAAGGAATTAAATTTGGATTCACTTCGTATAGTAGCAGGTACAATACAATACTCTTTATTTGCACACCAAAAACATAAAATAACAATATTAAAAGCAAACAGAAAGGATACAAATGGCGGTCTTATCACTAAAAGTGATTTCTTCCAGAAAACCATAGGATGGAAGAACTAAAAAATATGTACCACATTGTACAAGGCGGTGTAAATATATACCAAGTAATAAAATAATAATATATATAAATATAAATATACATACTACATAATAGGTATATAATACATTATATACAAAAACAGTAGTAGCACAGTAAACGTTGAAATACCAAATTGTACGAACTAAGTAGGTAGTGAGAATCAGATAGTGGTCTTTTAGCAGCTTTTTGGTAAGGATGGAGCGCGTCTTATGGAGAGAGGCAGTTCATTCCATAAACGAACAGACTGGACTGTAAAAGATTTGTCATAAAAATTTGTTCTGTGGGATGGCATCGCCAGCAACAAATGTACTAAATATGAACCTAATGCAGACATTTTGGAGACGCTCAAGCTTGTTTAGTTGCTCCTCATTGATGTCGAGATAGGGCAACATCGGCATAGTCAAGAATTGGCAACAACAAAGATTGGGCAAGCGCAATCCTGAAAACGGGAGTCCCGACGCGTCAAGGAAACCAAATATTTGGGGTTTGAAAAAAAAAACATGAACTTCATACAGTTTCAGTGTTTTTTTTTCAATTTGCGCCAAATGTCTTAAGCCTTCATTTAAGGGAAACAAAATACTCCCACAACTTGCATACTGTTTTCGTACCGATTCTACACTCGGACATCCAAAATTCAGAATCCATGGAATTACCCGCCTACCCTCAAGTAATCGTCCATTAATTATGGAAAATGGAATCATTATGAACCGCTTCTGAACATTTTGCAGCAATTGATTCGTTTTAAAAATCATTTCTTGATTAACGTTCTTAAGATTCGGGTGTTATCTCGGCTATAACTTGGTGGATGTTCCTTTTTTGATGCTCGGTCTAGGTCTGTTGAGATCTAAGACCCGACACTTAAGGAAAGTTTACAACAAAACATCGATAGGCGAAATCGCATAATCTTGGCGGCCAGTTGACTCCACCGTTACTTGAAATATTAATTACAGAGTCAAAAAATTACTTCAGAAAGCTTGTATAATTATGTTATATTAATTTTTGAGTCAAACTTTTTGAGTTTTGAGCTTGACTTAACTAATTTTCTTTCCAGGTCCACCAATTAACCCATGTAAGCTGCCAATAGATGTTGGTCACGGCCCTGATCGTTTGTCAAGGTAAGGACCCATTTTTAAAAAGAATTCGCAACCTTTGACTGCATAGACATAGTGGAAATTTCCCATCACACATGATGAATGAATGTGATCAAACATCAGCATTTTTGTTACAGGTTTGGATTCAACCCTGTTACCGGGTGTTGTGAGAAATTCATTTACCGTGGAAGCGACGGCAATATTAACAACTTTAAAACTTTGGAGCAATGTGACAAGAGATGTGAGTTCTATAATTAGTAGGTATATAATAGGCCTAACGATCAATCGTTCCGATTTTCATGCTTTTAACACTATTTGCAGGATTTTTTTGACTACCGCTATAACTAGGTACATATTTTAAAAAAATATTAAAATGCACCTAATCTACAAGAAGTTGCGTTTTCAATTGCTTTTTTCCTGAAAACGGGAGTCCGGACGCGCCAAGGAAATCAAATATTTGGGGTTTGAAAAAAAAATCATGGACTTCCATACAGTTTCAGTGTTTTTTTTTCAATTTGCGCCAAATGTCTTAAGCCTTCATTTAAGGGAAAACAAATACTCCCACATCTTGCATACTGTTTTCGTACCGATTCTACACTCGGACATCCAAAATTCAGAATCCATGGAATTACCCGCCTATCCTCAAGTACCTAATCATCCATTAATTATGGAAAATTGAATCATTATTAACCGCTTCTGAACATTTTGCAGCAATTGTTTCGTTTTAAAAATCACTTCTTGATTAATGTTCTTAAGATTCGGGTGTTATCTCGGCTATAACTTGGTGGATGTACCTTTTTTGATGCTCGTTCTAGGTCTGTTGAGATAGACCCGACACTTAAGGAAAGTTTATAACAAAACATCGATAGGCGAAATCGCATAATCTTGGCGGCCAGTTGACTCCACCGTTACTTGAAATATTAATTACAGAGTCAAAAAATTACTTCAGAAAGCTTGTATAATTATGTTATATTAATTTTTGAGTAAAACTTTTTGAGTTTTGAGCTTGACGTAACTAATTTTCTTTCCAGGTCCACCAATTAACCCATGTAAGCTGCCAATAGATGTTGGTCACGGCCCTGATCGTTTGTCAAGGTAAGGACCCATTTTTAAAAAGAATTCGCAACCTTTGACTGCATAGACATAGTGGAAATTTCCCATCACACTTTGATGAATGAATGTGATCAAACATCAGCCTTTTTGTTACAGGTTTGGATTCAACCCTGTTACCGGGTGTTGTGAGAAATTCATTTACCGTGGAAGCGACGGCAATATTAACAACTTTAAAACTTTGGAGCAATGTGACAAGAGATGTGAGTTCTATAATTAGTAGGTATATAATAGGCCTAACGATCAATCGTTCCGATTTTCATGCTTTTAACACTATTTGCAGGATTTTTTTGACTACCGCTATAACTAGGTACATATTTTTAAAAAATATTAAAATGCACCTAATCTACAAGAAGTTGCGTTTTCAATTGCTTTTTTCCTGAAAACGGGAGTCCGGACGCGCCAAGGAAATCAAATATTTGGGGTTTGAAAAAAAAATCATGGACTTCCATACAGTTTCAGTGTTTTTTTTTCAATTTGCGCCAAATGTCTTAAGCCTTCATTTAAGGGAAAACAAATACTCCCACATCTTGCATACTGTTTTCGTACCGATTCTACACTCGGACATCCAAAATTCAGAATCCATGGAATTACCCGCCTATCCTCAAGTACCTAATCATCCATTAATTATGGAAAATTGAATCATTATTAACCGCTTCTGAACATTTTGCAGCAATTGTTTCGTTTTAAAAATCACTTCTTGATTAATGTTCTTAAGATTCGGGTGTTATCTCGGCTATAACTTGGTGGATGTACCTTTTTTGATGCTCGTTCTAGGTCTGTTGAGATAGACCCGACACTTAAGGAAAGTTTATAACAAAACATCGATAGGCGAAATCGCATAATCTTGGCGGCCAGTTGACTCCACCGTTACTTGAAATATTAATTACAGAGTCAAAAAATTACTTCAGAAAGCTTGTATAATTATGTTATATTAATTTTTGAGTAAAACTTTTTGAGTTTTGAGCTTGACGTAACTAATTTTCTTTCCAGGTCCACCAATTAACCCATGTAAGCTGCCAATAGATGTTGGTCACGGCCCTGATCGTTTGTCAAGGTAAGGACCCATTTTTAAAAAGAATTCGCAACCTTTGACTGCATTAGACATAGTGGAAATTTCCCATAACACTTGATGAATGAATGTGATCATACATCAGCCTTTTTGTTACAGGTTTGGATTCAACCCTGTTACCGGATGTTGTGAGAAATTCATTTACCGTGGAAGCGACGGCAATATTAACAACTTTAAAACTTTGGAGCAATGTGACAAGAGATGTGAGTTCTATAATTAGTAGGTATATAATAGGCCTAACGATCAATCGTTCCGATTTTCATGCTTTTAACACTATTTGCAGGATTTTTTTGACTACCGCTATAACTAGGTACATATTTTTAAAAAATATTAAAATGCACCTAATCTACAAGAAGTTGCGTTTTCAATTGCTTTTTTCCTGAAAACGGGAGTCCGGACGCGCCAAGGAAATCAAATATTTGGGGTTTGAAAAAAAAATCATGGACTTCCATACAGTTTCAGTGTTTTTTTTTCAATTTGCGCCAAATGTCTTAAGCCTTCATTTAAGGGAAAAAAAATACTCCCACATCTTGCATACTGTTTTCGTACCGGTTCTACACTCGGACATCCAAAATTCAGAATCCATGGAATTACCCGCCTATCCTCAAGTACCTAATCGTCCATTAATTATGGAAAATGGAATCATTATTAACCGCTTCTGAACATTTTGCAGCAATTGTTTCGTTTTAAAAATCACTTCTTGATTAATGTTCTTAAGATTCGGGTGTTATCTCGGCTATAACTTGGTGGATGTACCTTTTTTGATGCTCGTTCTAGGTCTGTTGAGATAGACCCGACACTTAAGGAAAGTTTACAACAAAACATCGATAGGCGAAATCGCATAATCTTGGCGGCCAGTTGACTCCACCGTTACTTGAAATATTAATTACAGAGTCAAAAAATTACTTCAGAAAGCTTGTATAATTATGTTATATTAATTTTTGAGTAAAACTTTTTGAGTTTTGAGCTTGACGTAACTAATTTTCTTTCCAGGTCCACCAATTAACCCATGTAAGCTGCCAATAGATGTTGGTCACGGCCCTGATCGTTTGTCAAGGTAAGGACCCATTTTTAAAAAGAATTCGCAACCTTTGACTGCATAGACATAGTGGAAATTTCCCATCACACTTTGATGAATGAATGTGATCAAACATCAGCCTTTTTGTTACAGGTTTGGATTCAACCCTGTTACCGGGTGTTGTGAGAAATTCATTTACCGTGGAAGCGACGGCAATATTAACAACTTTAAAACTTTGGAGCAATGTGACAAGAGATGTGAGTTCTATAATTAGTAGGTATATAATAGGCCTAACGATCAATCGTTCCGATTTTCATGCTTTTAACACTATTTGCAGGATTTTTTTGACTACCGCTATAACTAGGTACATATTTTTAAAAAATATTAAAATGCACCTAATCTACAAGAAGTTGCGTTTTCAATTGCTTTTTTCCTGAAAACGGGAGTCCGGACGCGCCAAGGAAATCAAATATTTGGGGTTTGAAAAAAAAATCATGGACTTCCATACAGTTTCAGTGTTTTTTTTTCAATTTGCGCCAAATGTCTTAAGCCTTCATTTAAGGGAAAAAAAATACTCCCACATCTTGCATACTGTTTTCGTACCGGTTCTACACTCGGACATCCAAAATTCAGAATCCATGGAATTACCCGCCTATCCTCAAGTACCTAATCGTCCATTAATTATGGAAAATGGAATCATTATTAACCGCTTCTGAACATTTTGCAGCAATTGTTTCGTTTTAAAAATCACTTCTTGATTAATGTTCTTAAGATTCGGGTGTTATCTCGGCTATAACTTGGTGGATGTTCCTTTTTTGCTGCTCGTTCTAGGTCTGTTGAGATAGACCCGACACTTAAGGAAAGTTTACAACAAAACATCGATAGGCGAAATCGCATAATCTTGGCAGCCAGTTGACTCCACCGTTACTTGAAATATTAATTACAGAGTCAAAAAATTACTTCAGAAAGCTTGTATAATTATGTTATATTATTTTTTGAGTAAAACTTTTTGAGTTTTGAGCTTGACTTAACTAATTTTCTTTCCAGGTCCACCAATTAACCCATGTAAGCTGCCAATAGATGTTGGTCACGGCCATGATCGTTTGTCAAGGTAAGGACCCATTTTTAAAAAGAATTCGCAACCTTTGACTGCATAGACATAGTGGAAATTTCCCATCACACTTGATGAATGAATGTGATCAAACATCAGCCTTTTTGTTACAGGTTTGGATTCAACCCTGTTACCGGGTGTTGTGAGAAATTCATTTACCGTGGAAGCGACGGCAATATTAACAACTTTAAAACTTTGGAGCAATGTGACAAGAGATGTGAGTTCTATAATTAGTAGGTATATAATAGGCCTAACGATCAATCGTTCCGATTTTCATGCTTTTAACACCATTTGCAGGATTTTTTTGACTACCGCTATAACTAGGTACATATTTTTAAAAAATATTAAAATGCACCTAATCTACAAGAAGTTGCGTTTTCAATTGCTTTTTTCCTGAAAACGGGAGTCCGGACGCGCCAAGGAAATCAAATATTTGGGGTTTGAAAAAAAAATCATGGACTTCCATACAGTTTCAGTGTTTTTTTTTCAATTTGCGCCAAATGTCTTAAGCCTTCATTTAAGGGAAAAAAAATACTCCCACATCTTGCATACTGTTTTCGTACCGGTTCTACACTCGGACATCCAAAATTCAGAATCCATGGAATTACCCGCCTATCCTCAAGTACCTAATCGTCCATTAATTATGGAAAATGGAATCATTATTAACCGCTTCTGAACATTTTGCAGCAATTGTTTCGTTTTAAAAATCACTTCTTGATTAATGTTCTTAAGATTCGGGTGTTATCTCGGCTATAACTTGGTGGATGTTCCTTTTTTGATGCTCGTTCTAGGTCTGTTGAGATAGACCCGACACTTAAGGAAAGTTTACAACAAAACATCGATAGGCGAAATCGCATAATCTTGGCGGCCAGTTGACTCCACCGTTACTTGAAATATTAATTACAGAGTCAAAAAATTTCTTCAGAAAGCTTGTATAATTATGTTATATTAATTTTTGAGTAAAACTTTTTGAGTTTTGAGCTTGACTTAACTAATTTTCTTTCCAGGTCCACCAATTAACCCATGTAAGCTGCCAATAGTTGTTGGTCACGGCCATGATCGTTTGTCAAGGTAAGGACCCATTTTTAAAAATAATTCGCATCCTTTGACTGCATAGACATAGTGGAAATTTCCCATCAATTGAGAATGTGGTCAAACATCAGCCTTTTTGTTACAGGTTTGGATTCAACCCTGTTACCGGGCGTTGTGAGAAATTCATTTACCGTGGAAGCGACGGCAATATTAACAACTTTAAAACTTTGGAGCAATGTGACAAGAGATGTGAGTTCTATAATTAGTAGGTATATAATAGGCCTAACGATCAATCGTTCCAATTTTCATGCTTTTAACACCATTTGCAGGATTTTTTTTGACTACCGCTATAACTACATATTTTTAAAAAATATTAAAATGCACCTAATCTACATAGAAGTTGCGTTTTCAATTGGTTTTTTCCTGAAAACGGGAGTCCGGACGCGCCAAAGAAATCAAATATTTGGGGTTTGAAAAAAAAATCATGGACTTCCATACAGTTTCAGTGTTTTTTTTTTCAATTTGCGCCAAATGTCTTAAGTCTTCATTTAAGGGAAAAAAAATACTCCCACATCTTGCATACTGTTTTCGTACCGATTCTACACTCGGACATCCAAAATTCAGAATCCATGGAATTACCCGCCTACCCTCAAGTAACCGTCCATTAATTATGGAAAATTGAATCATTATGAACCGCTTCTGAACATTTTGCAGCAATTGATTTGTTTTAAAAATCATTTCTTGATTAATGTTCTTAAGATTCGGGTGTTATCTCGGCTATAACTTGGTGGATGTTCCTTTTTTGATGCTCGTTCTAGGTCTGTTGAGATAGACCCGACACTTAAGGAAAGTTTACAACAAAACATCGATAGGCGAAATCGCATAATCTTGGCGGCCAGTTGACTCCACCGTTACTTGAAATATTAATTACAGAGTCAAAAAATTACTTCAGAAAGCTTGTATAATTATGTTATATTAATTTTTGAGTAAAACTTTTTGAGTTTTGAGCTTGACGTAACTAATTTTCTTTCCAGGTCCACCAATTAACCCATGTAAGCTGCCAATAGATGTTGGTCACGGCCCTGATCGTTTGTCAAGGTAAGGACCCATTTTTAAAAAGAATTCGCAACCTTTGACTGCATAGACATAGTGGAAATTTCCCATCACACTTGATGAATGAATGTGATCAAACATCAGCCTTTTTGTTACAGGTTTGGATTCAACCCTGTTACCGGGTGTTGTGAGAAATTCATTTACCGTGGAAGCGATGGCAATATTAACAACTTTAAAACTTTGGAGCAATGTGACAAGAGATGTGAGTTCTATAATTAGTAGGTATATAATAGGCCTAACGATCGATAGTTCCGATTTTCATGCTTTTAACACCATTTGCAGGATTTTTTTGACTACCGCTATAACTACGTACATATTTTTAAAAAATATTAAAATGCACCTAATCTACATAGAAGTTGCGTTTTCAATTGCTTTTTTCCTGAAAACGGGAGTCCGGACACGCCAAGGAAATCAAATATTTGGGGTTTGAAAAAAAAATCATGGACTTCCATACAGTTTCAGTGTTTTTTTTTTTTCAATTTGCGCCAAATGTCCTAAGCCTTCATTTAAGGGAAAAAAAATACTCCCACATCTTGCATACTGTTTTCGTACCGATTCTACACTCGGACATCCAAAATTCAGAATCCATGGAATTACCCGCCTACCCTCAAAAACCCGTCCATTAATTATGGAAAATTAAATCATTATGAACCACTTCTGAACATTTTGCAGCAATTGATTCGTTTTAAAAATCACTTCTTGATTAATGTTCTTAAGATTCGGGTGTTATCTCGGCTATAACTTGGTGGATGTTCCTTTTTTGATGCTCGTTCTAGGTCTGTTGAGATAGACCCGACACTTAAGGAAAGTTTACAACAAAACATCGATAGGCGAAATCGCATAATCTTGGCGGCCAGTTGACTCCACCGTTACTTGAAATATTAATTACAGAGTCAAAAAGTTACTTCAGAAAGCTTGTATAATTATGTTATATTAATTTTTGAGTAAAACTTTTTGAGTTTTGAGCTTGACTTAACAAATTTTCTTTCCAGGTCCACCAATTAACCCATGTAATCTGCCAATAGTTGTTGGTCACGGCCATGATCGTTTGTCAAGGTAAGAACTCATTTTAAAAAATAATTCGCAACCTTTGACTGCATAGACATAGTGGAAATTTCTCATCAAGTGAGAATGTGGTCAAACATCAGCCTTTTAGTTACAGGTTTGGATACAACCCTGTTACCGGGCGTTGTGAGAAATTCATTTACCGTGGAAGCGACGGCAATATTAACAACTTTAAAACTTTGGAGCAATGTGACAAGAGATGTGAGTTCTATAATTAGTAGGTATATAATAGGCCTAACGATCAATCGTTTCGATTTTCATGCTTTTAACACCATTTGCAGGATTTTTTTGACTACCGCTATAACACCATATTTTTAAAAAATATTAAAATGCACCTAATCTACATAGAAGTTGCGTTTTCAATTGCTTTTTTCCTGAAAACGGGAGTCCGGACGCGCCAAGGAAATCAAATATTTGGGGTTTGAAAAAAAAATCATGGACTTCCATACAGTTTCAGTGTTTTTTTTTTCAATTTGCGCCAAATGTCTTAAGCCTTCATTTAAGGGAAAAAAAATACTCCCACATCTTGCATACTGTTTTCGTACCGATTCTACACTCGGACATCCAAAATTCAGAATCCATGGAATTAGGGCTCGTCCGCACAGCGATTTTTATTCGCGCGAATAATGTGAATGTGATAACATAGGATGACTTCTGACAGGGCACTTATGTCAAGACAATAAGTAAGAAAATTGCTTGTTGCACGCGTCTTCCTATGTGAAAGTAGGGTGTGGGAGGTCGTTTTAGCGGTAAACAGCATAGGAAGACGCGTGAAACAAACAATTTTCGTACTTAGTATCTTGACATAAGAGTCTTGTAAGAAGTCATCCTATGTTATCACATTCACATCATTCGCGCAAATAAAATCGCTGTGCGGACGAGCCCTTACCCGCCTACCCTTAAGTAATCGTCCATTAATTATGGAAAATGGAATCATTATTAACCGCTTCTGAACACACCGCTACAGAGTCAAAATATTACTTCAGAAAGCTTGTATAATTATGTTATATTAATTTTTGAGTAAAACTTTTTGAGTTTTGAGCTTGACGTAACTAATTTTCTTTCCAGGTCCACCAATTAACCCATGTAAGCTGCCAATAGATGTTGGTCACGGCCCTGATCGTTTGTCAAGGTAAGGACCCATTTTTAAAAAGAATTCGCAACCTTTGACTGCATTAGACATAGTGGAAATTTCCCATCACACTTGATGAATGAATGTGATCAAACATCAGCCTTTTTGTTACAGGTTTGGATTCAACCCTGTTACCGGGTGTTGTGAGAAATTCATTTACCGTGGAAGCGACGGCAATATTAACAACTTTAAAACTTTGGAGCAATGTGACAAGAGATGTGAGTTCTATAATTAGTAGGTATATAATAGGCCTAACGATCAATCGTTCCGATTTTCATGCTTTTAACACCATTTGCAGGATTTTTTTGACTACCGCTATAACTAGGTACATATTTTAAAAAAATATTAAAATGCACCTAATCTACATAGAAGTTGCGTTTTCAATAGCTTTTTTCCTGAAAACGGGAGTCCGGACGCGCCAAGGAAATCAAATATTTGGGGTTTGAAAAAAAAATCATGGACTTCCATACAGTTTCAGTGTTTTTTTTTTCAATTTGCGCCAAATGTCTTAAGCCTTCATTTAAGGGAAAAAAATACTCCCACAACTTGCATACTGTTTTCGTACCGGTTCTACACTCGGACATCCAAAATTCAGAATCCATGGAATTACCCGCCTATCCTCAAGTAATCGTCCATTAACCCTTTACACCCGAGACGTATCAAGCGTGCGAGTAGCATTTGAAAAATTCTGGCGACGCAACCGGCACTGATCGCTCGTGCGAGTGCTCCTCCCGCCTTCCACAGCACTTTGCATCAGTTTTGATGCTCCAATAGCCGGTGGCTAGACTGACAAGGTGACTGCGTTTCTTGACCCTAGAAGGCGCTCTCGTAAATATTTAAATTTTGGTGTATAATGTTCTATACTTCACATTATTTTTGTTTAGTTTTATTGGTAAGATATTGAACAATACGACACTGGTAAATAATTAACGGTTACTTACAAAATTTCAAAAAAAATTATGCCTAAAACTAAAGTCGCACGATCGTGACACCTCGGTTATAGCCAGAAAAAAATTATTACTTTTGTCAGTTTCTGTCTCCGATTATTAGGTTACTAGATTGTTTAATTTAGTCTTTTATTAAGTTTTAGATATCCCACTGAAGGATGATCATACATTTTAAATAAACTGGGCGATAGGATCGAGTCTGATGTTTGATTTTCATGACAAAAACGCAGAAATCGAGCCGCAAGTTCTTTTTGAGCTTCCTGAGGAAGGCAATGGGTCTGAGGAGGACTCCTCAGATGATAAGGAGGATCCTGAATCTGTAAAAGAACCATCTACATCAAGATCTTCCCATCAAGGACGCATCTTGCAAAGAGCTTAGGCATCTTCCAGTCAGGTTTCGCCACGAGGACGTGTATATGGGCGAGATTAATATCTTCCAGCGGACGTACAACGAGCCAGAATCTCTATAAAGGTCTTCGCTAGAAAGTATGCAATCGTATAGTGATATATTATTATATGGAAAGAGATTCCATTTGTTGATGTATCAAGTGAATATCCAGTGTCATCAAAGAGACCCATCCGATCATCATCAAATTACTTTCTGTTTATTTTTCTGACGACTTATGAAGTCTTGCGTGGATATTTATGCGAATAATAGACAAAAAACTGAATATATGGAAGGCTGAGATTGCTAATTTAGACAATATTTGCATCATAATGGGATGCTGAATGGAGAATATTGGCAAGCTGGTACAAAGTTAGGGTTTGTTTGTGACAAAATTACGCGAGATAGACTAAATTCTGGTACGGAACGCTCATGTAATTGATAACGATACGCCATCTGAACTAAACAAAGCCAATATACTAAAAAAACGGCAATTTAGATAAGCAGAGTTATGAATACCTGTAAGAATCTGGAAGAAAGGAGGAAAAATATAAGTATTTTGATATTGATACGTTTTTAACCGTTTTTTAAGATAAAACTGATTCTACATAGTCTACCTAAAATTAATATACTCCAAAGAACAATAAATAAATAATTTCTATATAAATATTGTCGTACCTAATTAACCTATTTATATACTAAAAAATTCGCACACTCACGATCGTGCGAGTTGCAAGTTGTTCCTAAGTCTCACGATCGTGAGGGCAGTTTTTCAGGAAAACTGTAATTTCAGGATTTTTTTTTATATTTTTTTGGAGTTCCTAGTAAGACAAGAAAAGCTCAAACAATGTTTGATCAATGTTTGATGACATCCAAAATTCAGAATCCATGGAATTACCCGCCTACCCTCAAGTAACCGTCTATTAATTATGGAAAATTGAATCATTATGAACCACTTCTGAACATTTTGCAGCAATTGATTCGTTTTAAAAATCATTTCTTGATTAATGTTCTTAAGATTCGGGTGTTATCTCGGCTATAACTTGGTGGATGTTCCTTTTTTGATGCTCGTTCTAGGTCTGTTGAGATAGACCCGACACTTAAGGAAAGTTTACAACAAAACATCGATAGGCGAAATCGCATAATCTTGGCGGCCAGTTGACTCCACCGTTACTTGAAATATTAATTACAGAGTCAAAAAATTACTTCAGAAAGCTTGTATAATTAT
Organism: Agonopterix heracliana; assembly: GCA_963693445.1. Lineage (NCBI taxonomy): Eukaryota > Metazoa > Arthropoda > Insecta > Lepidoptera > Depressariidae > Agonopterix > Agonopterix heracliana. The sequence goes on from OY856334.1 coordinate 5,851,203, forward strand.
GTTATATTAATTTTTGAGTAAAACTTTTTGAGTTTTGAGCTTGACGTAACTAATTTTCTTTCCAGGTCCACCAATTAACCCATGTAAGCTGCCAATAGATGTTGGTCACGGCCCTGATCGTTTGTCAAGGTAAGGACCCATTTTTAAAAAGAATTCGCAACCTTTGACTGCATTAGACATAGTGGAAATTTCCCATCACACTTGATGAATGAATGTGATCAAACATCAGCCTTTTTGTTACAGGTTTGGATTCAACCCTGTTACCGGGTGTTGTGAGAAATTCATTTACCGTGGAAGCGACGGCAATATTAACAACTTTAAAACTTTGGAGCAATGTGACAAGAGATGTGAGTTCTATAATTAGTAGGTATATAATAGGCCTAACGATCAATCGTTCAGATTTTCATGCTTTTAACATCATTTGCAGGATTTTTTTGACTACCGCTATAACTAGGTACATATTTTAAAAAAATATTAAAATGCACCTAATCTACATAGAAGTTGCGTTTTCAATTGCTTTTTTCCTGAAAACGGGAGTCCGGACACGCCAAGGAAATCAAATATTTGGGGTTTGAAAAAAAAATCATGGACTTCCATACAGTTTCAGTGTTTTTTTTTTTTCAATTTGCGCCAAATGTCTTAAGCCTTCATTTAAGGGGAAAAAATACTCCCACATCTTGCATACTGTTTTCGTACCGATTCTACACTCGGACATCCAAAATTCAGAATCCATGGAATTACCCGCCTACCCTCAAAAACCCGTCCATTAATTATGGAAAATTGAATCATTATGAACCACTTCTGAACATTTTGCAGCAATTGATTCGTTTTAAAAATCATTTCTTGATTAATGTTCTTAAGATTCGGGTGTTATCTCGGCTATAACTTGGTGGATGTTCCTTTTTTGATGCTCGTTCTAGGTCTGTTGAGATAGACCCGACACTTAAGGAAAGTTTACAACAAAACATCGATAGGCGAAATCGCATAATCTTGGCGGCCAGTTGACTCCACCGTTACTTGAAATATTAATTACAGAGTCAAAAAATTACTTCAGAAAGCTTGTATAATTATGTTATATTAATTTTTGAGTAAAACTTTTTGAGTTTTGAGCTTGACTTAACGAATTTTCTTTCCAGGTCCACCAATTAACCCATGTAATCTGCCAATAGTTGTTGGTCACGGCCATGATCGTTTGTCAAGGTAAGGACTCATTTTTAAAAATAATTCGCAACCTTTGACTGCATAGACATAGTGGAAATTTCCCATCAAGTTAGAATGTGGTCAAACATCAGCCTTTTTGTTACAGGTTTGGATACAACCCTGTTACCGGGCGTTGTGAGAAATTCATTTACCGTGGAAGCGACGGCAATATTAACAACTTTAAAACTTTGGAGCAATGTGACAAGAGATGTGAGTTCTATAATTAGTAGGTATATAATAGGCCTAACGATCAATCGTTCAGATTTTCATGCTTTTAACATCATTTGCAGGATTTTTTTGACTACCGTTATAACTACATATTTATAAAAAATATTAAAATGCACCTAATCTACATAGAAGTTGCGTTTTCAATTGCTATTTTCCTGAAAACGGGAGTCCGGACGCGCCAAGGAAATCAAATATTTTGGGTTTGAAAAAAGAGTCATGGACTTCCATACAGTTTCAGTGTTTTTTTTTTTCAATTTGCGCCAAATGTCTTTAGCCTTCATTTAAGGAAAAAAAAATACTCCCACATCTTGCATACTGTTTTCGTACCGATTCTACACTCGGCCATCCAAAATTCAGAATCCATTGAATTAGGGCTCGTCCGCACAGCGATTTTTATTCGCGCGAATAATGTAAATGTGATAACATAGGATGACTTCTGACAGGGCATTTATGTCAAGACAGTAAGTACGAAAATTGCTTGTTGCACGCGTCTTCCTATGTGAAAGTAGGGCGTGGGAGGTCGTTTTAGCGGTAAACAGCATAGAAAGACGCGTAAAACATACAATTTTCGTACTTAGTATCTTGACATAAGAGTCTTGTCAGAAGTCATCCTATGTTATCACATTCACATCATTCGCGCGAATAAAAATCGCTGTGCGGACGAGCCCTTACCCGCCTACCCTTAAGTAATCGTCCATTAATTATGGAAAATGGAATCATTATTAACCGCTTCTGAACATTTTGCAGCAATTGATTTGTTTTAAAAATCATTTCTTGATTAATGTTCTTAAGATTCGGGTGTTATCTCGGCTATAACTTGGTGGATGTTCCTTTTTTGATGCTCGTTCTAGGTCTGTTGAGATAGACCCGACACTTAAGAAAAGTTTACAACAAAACATCGATAGGCGAAATCGCATAATCTTGGCGGCCAGTTGACTCCACCGTTACTTGAAATATTAATTACAGAGTCAAAAAATTACTTCAAAAAGCTTGTATAATTATGTTATATTAATTTTTGAGTAAAACTTTTTGAGTTTTGAGCTTGACTTAACTAATTTTCTTTCCAGGTCCACCAATTAACCCATGTAAGCTGCCAATAGATGTTGGTCACGGCCATGATCGTTTGTCAAGGTAAGGACCCATTTTTAAAAAGAATTCGCAACCTTTGACTGCATAGACATAGTGGAAATTTCCCATCACACTTTATGAATGAATGTGATCAAACATCAGCCTTTTTGTTACAGGTTTGGATTCAACCCTCATACCGGGTGTTGTGAGAAATTCATTTACCGTGGAAGCGACGGCAATATTAACAACTTTAAAACTTTGGAGCAATGTGACAAGAGATGTGAGTTCTATAATTAGTAGGTATATAATAGGCCTAACGATCAATCGTTCCGATTTTCATGCTTTTAACACCATTTGCAGGATTTTTTTGACTACCGCTACAACACCATATTTTAAAAAAATATTAAAATGCACCTAATCTACATAGAAGTTGCGTTTTCAATTGCTTTTTTCCTGAAAACGGGAGTCCGGACGCGCCAAGGAAATCAAATATTTGGGGTTTGAAAAAAAAATCATGGACTTCCACAGTGCCGGACTGGGACCTGAAATCGGCCCGGGCATTTTAGAACCAGTCGGCCCTCCCAACGGTACAGTAGTTTTGTATGGGACAGCTGATTTTTTTTCGCGATTTCGATGTTGGCTCCATAGTTAAAGTTGTTCAGTTTCATGGTCTGAAGCACTCCTTTAAGTTTTACTAATGTGTTTTGGTACACCCTGTATAATGAGATGACGGCAAACCATCCAAGACCGAGAGCGAGCGAAGCGAGCTCGAGATTTCACTGCAATATAATGTGATGACAGCAATACTATCTAAGACAAAGAGCGAGCGAAGCGAGCTCGAGATTTCACTGCAATATAATGTGATGACAGCAATACGATCTAAGATAAAGAGCGAGCGAAGCGAGCTCGAGATTTCACTGCAATATAATGTGATGACAGCAATACGATGTAAGACCAAGAGCGAGCGAAGCGAGCTCGAGATTTCACTGCAATATATTGTGATGACAGCAATACGATGTAAGACAAAGAGCGAGCGAAGCGAGCTCGAGATTTCACTGCAATATAATGTGATGACAGCAATACGATCTAAGACCAAGAGCGAGCGAAGCGAGCTCGAGATTTCACTGCAATATAATGTGATGACAGCAATACGATGTAAGACCAAGAGCGAGCGAAGCGAGCTCCAGATTTCACTGCAATATATTGTGATGACAGCAATACGATGTAAGACAAAGAGCGAGCGAAGCGAGCTCGAGATTTCACTGCAATATAATGTGATGACAGCAATACGATCTAAGACCAAGAGCGAGCGAAGCGAGCTCGAGATTTCACTGCAATGTAATGTGATGACAGCAATACGATGTAAGACCAAGAGCGAGCGAAGCGAGCTCCAGATTTCACTGTAATATAATGTGATGACAGCATACGATCTAAGACCAAGAGCGAGCGACGCGAGCTTGAGATTTCACTGCAATATAATGTGATGACAGCAATACGATCTAAGACCAAAAGCGAGTGAAGCGAGCTCGAGGTTTCACTGTAGTATAATGTGATGACTTCAATATGATCTGAAATCACGAGCGAGCGAAGCGAGAACGAGATTTTTTTGCAATATTGTGAAGTCGCTGTAATACTTTTATTTCAAACTCTTGATTTTGGCGCCCCCTTTACCAGCCGCCCTTGAACGTGGGCCGGTATCGAAAGGCGATGGGCCGGCCGTCCAGAGAGGCGACCGGCCCACCAGAGCCGCGGCCCACCGGGCATTTGCCCGGTACGCCCTAGGGCCAGTCCGGGCCTGGACTTCCATACAGTTTCAGTGTTTTTTTTTTTCAATTTGCGCCAAATGTCTTAAGCCTTCATTTAAGGGAAAAAAAATACTCCCACATCTTGCATACTGTTTTCGTATCGATTCTACACTCGGACATCCAAAATTCTGAATCCATGGAATTACCCGCCTACCCTCAAGTAATCGTCCATTAATTATAGAAAATGGAATCATTATTAACCGCTTCTGAACATTTTGCAGCAATTGATTCGTTTTAAAAATCATTTCTTAATTTTGTCTTAAGATTCGAGTGTTATCTCGGCTAAAACTTGGTGGATGTTCCTTTTTTGATGCTCGTTCTAGGTCTGTTGAGATAGACCCGACACTTAAGGAAAGTTTACAACAAAACATCGATAGGCGAAATCGCATAATCTTGGCGGCCAGTTGACTCCACCGTTACTTGAAATATTAATTACAGAGTCAAAAAATTACTTCAGAAAGCTTGTATATTATGTTATATTAATTTTTGAGTAAAACTTTTTGAGTTTTGAGCTTGACTTAACTAATTTTCTTTCCAGGTCCACCAATTAACCCATGTAAGCTGCCAATAGTCGTTGGTCACGGCCATGATCGTTTGTCAAGGTAAGGACCCATTTTTTAATAGAATTCGCAACCTTTGACTGCATAGACATAGTGGAAATTTCCCATCAAGTGAGAATGTGGTCAAACATCAGCCTTTTTGTTACAGGTTTGGATTCAACCCTGATACCGGGCGTTGTGAGAAATTCATTTACCGTGGAAGCGACGGCAATATTAACAACTTTAAAACTTTGGAGCAATGTGACAAGAGATGTGAGTTCTATAATTAGTAGGTATATAATAGGCCTAACGATCAATCGTTCCGATTTTCATGCTTTTATTACCATTTGCAGGATTTTTTTGACTACCGCTATAACTAGGTACATATTTTTAAAAAATATTAAAATGCACCTAATCTACATAGAAGTTGCGTTTTCAATTGCTTTTTTCCTGAAAACGGGAGTCCGGACGCGCCAAGGAAATCAAATATTTGGGGTTTGAAAAAAAAATCATGGACTTCCATACAGTTTCAGTGTTTTTTTTTTCAATTTGCGCCAAATGTCTTAAGCCTTCATTTAAGGGAAAAAAAATACTCCCACAACTTGCATACTGTTTTCGTACCGGTTCTACACTCGGACATCCAAAATTCAGAATCCATGGAATTACCCGCCTACCCTCAAGTAATCGTCCATTAATTATGGAAAATGGAATCATTATTAACTGCTTCTGAACATTTTGCAGCAATTGATTCGTTTTAAAAATCATTTCTTGATTAACGCTCTTAAGATTCGGGTGTTATCTCGGCTATAACTTGGTGGATGTTCCTTTTTTGATGCTCGTTCTAGGTCTGTTGAGATCTACCGACCCGACACTTAAGGAAAGTTTACAACAAAACATCGATAGGCGAAATCGCATAATCTTCGCGGCTAGTTGACTCCTACTTGAAATATTAATTACAGAGTCAAAAAATTACTTCAGAAAGCTTGTATAATTATGTTATATTAATTTTTGAGTAAAACTTTTTGAGTTTTGAGCTTGACTTAACTAATTTTCTTTCCAGGTCCACCAATTAACCCATGTAAGCTGCCAATAGTTGTTGGTCACGGCCATGATCGTTTGTCAAGGTAAGGACCCATTTTTAAAAAGAATTCTCAACCTTTGACTGCATGGACATAGTGGAAATTTCCCATCAAGTGAGAATGTGGTCAAACATCAGCCTTTTTGTTACAGGTTTGGATACAACCCTGTTACCGGGCGTTGTGAGAAATTCATTTACCGTGGAAGCGACGGCAATATTAACAACTTTAAAACTTTGGAGCAATGTGACAAGAGATGTGAGTTCTATAATTAGTAGGTATATAATAGGCCTAACGATCAATCGTTCAGATTTTCATGCTTTTAACATCATTTGCAGGATTTTTTTGACTACCGTTATAACTACATATTTATAAAAAATATTAAAATGCACCTAATCTACATAGAAGTTGCGTTTTCAATTGCTATTTTCCTGAAAACGGGAGTCCGGACGCGCCAAGGAAATCAAATATTTTGGGTTTGAAAAAAGAGTCATGGACTTCCATACAGTTTCAGTGTTTTTTTTTTTCAATTTGCGCCAAATGTCTTTAGCCTTCATTTAAGGAAAAAAAAATACTCCCACATCTTGCATACTGTTTTCGTACCGATTCTACACTCGGCCATCCAAAATTCAGAATCCATTGAATTAGGGCTCGTCCGCACAGCGATTTTTATTCGCGCGAATAATGTAAATGTGATAACATAGGATGACTTCTGACAGGGCATTTATGTCAAGACAGTAAGTACGAAAATTGCTTGTTGCACGCGTCTTCCTATGTGAAAGTAGGGCGTGGGAGGTCGTTTTAGCGGTAAACAGCATAGAAAGACGCGTGAAACATACAATTTTCGTACTTAGTATCTTGACATAAGAGTCTTGTCAGAAGTCATCCTATGTTATCACATTCACATCATTCGCGCGAATAAAAATCGCTGTGCGGACGAGCCCTTACCCGCCTACCCTTAAGTAATCGTCCATTAATTATGGAAAATGGAATCATTATTAACCGCTTCTGAACATTTTGCAGCAATTGATTTGTTTTAAAAATCATTTCTTGATTAATGTTCTTAAGATTCGGGTGTTATCTCGGCTATAACTTGGTGGATGTTCCTTTTTTGATGCTCGTTCTAGGTCTGTTGAGATAGACCCGACACTTAAGAAAAGTTTACAACAAAACATCGATAGGCGAAATCGCATAATCTTGGCGGCCAGTTGACTCCACCGTTACTTGAAATATTAATTACAGAGTCAAAAAATTACTTCAAAAAGCTTGTATAATTATGTTATATTAATTTTTGAGTAAAACTTTTTGAGTTTTGAGCTTGACTTAACTAATTTTCTTTCCAGGTCCACCAATTAACCCATGTAAGCTGCCAATAGATGTTGGTCACGGCCATGATCGTTTGTCAAGGTAAGGACCCATTTTTAAAAAGAATTCGCAACCTTTGACTGCATAGACATAGTGGAAATTTCCCATCACACTTTATGAATGAATGTGATCAAACATCAGCCTTTTTGTTACAGGTTTGGATTCAACCCTCATACCGGGTGTTGTGAGAAATTCATTTACCGTGGAAGCGACGGCAATATTAACAACTTTAAAACTTTGGAGCAATGTGACAAGAGATGTGAGTTCTATAATTAGTAGGTATATAATAGGCCTAACGATCAATCGTTCCGATTTTCATGCTTTTAACACCATTTGCAGGATTTTTTTGACTACCGCTACAACACCATATTTTAAAAAAATATTAAAATGCACCTAATCTACATAGAAGTTGCGTTTTCAATTGCTTTTTTCCTGAAAACGGGAGTCCGGACGCGCCAAGGAAATCAAATATTTGGGGTTTGAAAAAAAAATCATGGACTTCCACAGTGCCGGACTGGGACCTGAAATCGGCCCGGGCATTTTAGAACCAGTCGGCCCTCCCAACGGTACAGTAGTTTTGTATGGGACAGCTGATTTTTTTTCGCGATTTCGATGTTGGCTCCATAGTTAAAGTTGTTCAGTTTCATGGTCTGAAGCACTCCTTTAAGTTTTACTAATGTGTTTTGGTACACCCTGTATAATGAGATGACGGCAAACCATCCAAGACCGAGAGCGAGCGAAGCGAGCTCGAGATTTCACTGCAATATAATGTGATGACAGCAATACTATCTAAGACAAAGAGCGAGCGAAGCGAGCTCGAGATTTCACTGCAATATAATGTGATGACAGCAATACGATCTAAGATAAAGAGCGAGCGAAGCGAGCTCGAGATTTCACTGCAATATAATGTGATGACAGCAATACGATGTAAGACCAAGAGCGAGCGAAGCGAGCTCGAGATTTCACTGCAATATATTGTGATGACAGCAATACGATGTAAGACAAAGAGCGAGCGAAGCGAGCTCGAGATTTCACTGCAATATAATGTGATGACAGCAATACGATCTAAGACCAAGAGCGAGCGAAGCGAGCTCGAGATTTCACTGCAATATAATGTGATGACAGCAATACGATGTAAGACCAAGAGCGAGCGAAGCGAGCTCCAGATTTCACTGCAATATATTGTGATGACAGCAATACGATGTAAGACAAAGAGCGAGCGAAGCGAGCTCGAGATTTCACTGCAATATAATGTGATGACAGCAATACGATCTAAGACCAAGAGCGAGCGAAGCGAGCTCGAGATTTCACTGCAATGTAATGTGATGACAGCAATACGATGTAAGACCAAGAGCGAGCGAAGCGAGCTCCAGATTTCACTGTAATATAATGTGATGACAGCATACGATCTAAGACCAAGAGCGAGCGACGCGAGCTTGAGATTTCACTGCAATATAATGTGATGACAGCAATACGATCTAAGACCAAAAGCGAGTGAAGCGAGCTCGAGGTTTCACTGTAGTATAATGTGATGACTTCAATATGATCTGAAATCACGAGCGAGCGAAGCGAGAACGAGATTTTTTTGCAATATTGTGAAGTCGCTGTAATACTTTTATTTCAAACTCTTGATTTTGGCGCCCCCTTTACCAGCCGCCCTTGAACGTGGGCCGGTATCGAAAGGCGATGGGCCGGCCGTCCAGAGAGGCGACCGGCCCACCAGAGCCGCGGCCCACCGGGCATTTGCCCGGTACGCCCTAGGGCCAGTCCGGGCCTGGACTTCCATACAGTTTCAGTGTTTTTTTTTTTCAATTTGCGCCAAATGTCTTAAGCCTTCATTTAAGGGAAAAAAAATACTCCCACATCTTGCATACTGTTTTCGTATCGATTCTACACTCGGACATCCAAAATTCTGAATCCATGGAATTACCCGCCTACCCTCAAGTAATCGTCCATTAATTATAGAAAATGGAATCATTATTAACCGCTTCTGAACATTTTGCAGCAATTGATTCGTTTTAAAAATCATTTCTTAATTTTGTCTTAAGATTCGAGTGTTATCTCGGCTAAAACTTGGTGGATGTTCCTTTTTTGATGCTCGTTCTAGGTCTGTTGAGATAGACCCGACACTTAAGGAAAGTTTACAACAAAACATCGATAGGCGAAATCGCATAATCTTGGCGGCCAGTTGACTCCACCGTTACTTGAAATATTAATTACAGAGTCAAAAAATTACTTCAGAAAGCTTGTATATTATGTTATATTAATTTTTGAGTAAAACTTTTTGAGTTTTGAGCTTGACTTAACTAATTTTCTTTCCAGGTCCACCAATTAACCCATGTAAGCTGCCAATAGTCGTTGGTCACGGCCATGATCGTTTGTCAAGGTAAGGACCCATTTTTTAATAGAATTCGCAACCTTTGACTGCATAGACATAGTGGAAATTTCCCATCAAGTGAGAATGTGGTCAAACATCAGCCTTTTTGTTACAGGTTTGGATTCAACCCTGATACCGGGCGTTGTGAGAAATTCATTTACCGTGGAAGCGACGGCAATATTAACAACTTTAAAACTTTGGAGCAATGTGACAAGAGATGTGAGTTCTATAATTAGTAGGTATATAATAGGCCTAACGATCAATCGTTCCGATTTTCATGCTTTTATTACCATTTGCAGGATTTTTTTGACTACCGCTATAACTAGGTACATATTTTTAAAAAATATTAAAATGCACCTAATCTACATAGAAGTTGCGTTTTCAATTGCTTTTTTCCTGAAAACGGGAGTCCGGACGCGCCAAGGAAATCAAATATTTGGGGTTTGAAAAAAAAATCATGGACTTCCATACAGTTTCAGTGTTTTTTTTTTCAATTTGCGCCAAATGTCTTAAGCCTTCATTTAAGGGAAAAAAAATACTCCCACAACTTGCATACTGTTTTCGTACCGGTTCTACACTCGGACATCCAAAATTCAGAATCCATGGAATTACCCGCCTACCCTCAAGTAATCGTCCATTAATTATGGAAAATGGAATCATTATTAACTGCTTCTGAACATTTTGCAGCAATTGATTCGTTTTAAAAATCATTTCTTGATTAACGCTCTTAAGATTCGGGTGTTATCTCGGCTATAACTTGGTGGATGTTCCTTTTTTGATGCTCGTTCTAGGTCTGTTGAGATCTACCGACCCGACACTTAAGGAAAGTTTACAACAAAACATCGATAGGCGAAATCGCATAATCTTCGCGGCTAGTTGACTCCTACTTGAAATATTAATTACAGAGTCAAAAAATTACTTCAGAAAGCTTGTATAATTATGTTATATTAATTTTTGAGTAAAACTTTTTGAGTTTTGAGCTTGACTTAACTAATTTTCTTTCCAGGTCCACCAATTAACCCATGTAAGCTGCCAATAGTTGTTGGTCACGGCCATGATCGTTTGTCAAGGTAAGGACCCATTTTTAAAAAGAATTCTCAACCTTTGACTGCATGGACATAGTGGAAATTTCCCATCAAGTGAGAATGTGGTCAAACATCAGCCTTTTTGTTACAGGTTTGGATTCAACCCTGTTACCGGGTGTTGTGAGAAATTCATTTACCGTGGAAGTGACGGCAATATTAACAACTTTAAAACTTTGGAGCAATGTGACAAGAGATGTGAGTTCTATAATTAGTAGGTTTATAATAGGCCTTTGTTATCCCGGCAGTGGTTTACTAGAAGCTATAACTTAAATTTACATACATACATATACTCATGCCACTATCCCACAGGGGTAGGCAGAGACTACGGCTCGCCACACACTACGATTCTGACACACTTGTCTCGCCTCATCCACATTCATACATCTCTTCATGCACTTCCGTCGGTTGAGGGTGCTACGCACTTGTCCTTTTCGGAGAAGACCATTTATTTGGTCGTGGTAAGTTCTCCTCGGACGCCCTCTCTCGACTGTTCCACTGATATTGGATCGATAAATCTCCCTAGTGAGTCTACTCTCATTCATCCTCTGTACGTGACCGAACCACCTAAGCATACCTCTATCAATCCTGGTTACCACATCATCCTTCAACTTACACGATCCCTTATCACACTGTTCTTGATTCGGTCGGTCACTGTAACACCACTCATACTTCGTAAAGAGCGCATTTCCACTGCATTCAATCGACTTTCATTCCTTTTGCTCCACACCCAACATTCACTCCCGTACATAAGGGTAGGCACCAACACGCCATTGTGAATAGCCAGACGTGCCCTTTTTGACACAAACCGGCTACTCACTACGGCGTGCAGGGCACCATTTACCTGATTTCCCGCAGTCACTCTCTTCTCCACTTAAATTTAATATAAAAATTTCAGGCCCGCCAATCAATCCATGTACCCTGCCAATAGATGTTGGTCCATGCAGACCGATAGCACGTATCCGAAGGTAAGAGTCACTTGAAATACGGATTACATTCGACAATGTCGATTGTCGAGGGCCATTTTGCCCAAGACGATTTTTTTCAGCGATACAGTGGCGATACTAACGCGATTATCATCATCAGCCCGGTAAACCCCACTGCTGGGTATAGGCCTCTTCATTTTCACGCCAACTAGAACGGTCCCCCGCTAGTCTCATCCACTGTTTGCCGGCTACTTTACAAATGTCATCCGACCACCTGGCTGCTGGTCTGCCCACTGACCGTTCCCCCTCCCACGGCCGCCACTCTGTCACTGCCCTCGTCCATCTGCCATCATTCCGCCTGGCCAAGTGTCCCGCCCACCTCCACTTCAGAGTCGGAATCCGCTAACGCGATGCGATGTAAAATAAACTCCTCCGCTCATTGCAGCGATATTATCGAGCGATAATATCGCTGCGATTTTGCGATAATTGTTCTCAGTACCTACATTTTGTATGGGGACGCGCTCGATCCCACACACTGCCGCGATATTATCGCAACCTGACGCAATCTCTTTCTACTACATTCAGTGGTGTGCGCATGCGTGACGCGAATCGCGGAATCGCTGCAGTGTGTAAGGTGTCGCGATATCGCTGTCGATAATATCGCTGCAATGTGCGGAAGTCTTTATTTTACCTTTGCATTTTTTTTTTTTTTTTTTTTTTTTAACGTTGTTTCGATTTTTTACAGGTACGGATTCAAAGCTGAAACCGGGCGTTGTGTGGAATTCTCTTACGGTGGTTGCCTGGGTAATGCCAACAACTTTGAAACCTTGCAGCAATGTGACAAGAGATGTAAGTACTAATAACACGGTCCATTTTAATACGCTGATAATTTTTTAAGACAATCGCATCGAACTAAACAACTTTTTCTATGGGAATACATTAAATTTGGGTTAAAGTTGTTTTTTTCTTCAATGTAACATTCTTGTCGAGAAAGCTATTCAGTTTGATGTATAGATTAGTAATACTCGAATGTAATTTTAAAATCCCGCTTTAAGGCCTCCGCTCATTGCAGCTATATTATCTGTATGGGGACGCGCTCGATCCTACACACTGCCGCGATATTATCGAGCGATAATATCGCTGCGATTTTGCGATAATTGTTCTCAGTACATTTTGTATGGGGACGCGCTCGATCCCACACACTGCCGCGATATTATCGCAACCTGACACAATCTATTTCGACTACATTCAGTGGTGGCGCATGCGTGACGCGAATCGCGGAATCGCTGCAGTGTGTAACGTGTCGCGATTTCGCTGTCGATAATATCGCTCGATAAAATCGCTCGATAATATCGCTGCAATGTGCGGAAGCCTTTAAGTTTGGGAAATATAATCCAATGGAAATTATATAGGGTCCTTTTTAATATGCTGACACTTTTTTAGAGGATGATTAGACCATCAAACTGAACAACTTTCTCTATGGCACCAACATCGAAATTGCGAAAAAAAAATCTGCCACTCCTTACAAAACTACAAACCTACTCGAGCCAAATGTATGGGATAGCTGATTTTTTTTCGCGATTTCGATGTTGGTCCCATAGAGAAAGTTGTTCAGTTTGATGGTCTGATCATCCCCTTAAAAAAGTGTCAGCATATTAAGTTGGACACTGTATACATAGATTAAGGAACCTTAAAGTAGGAATGTATGGAAAGTAGGAAAGCGGAGCTGCAACAGGCAGCCTACAGTAAATATTATGTTCATGTTGAACCTTTCCAAAACAGAGGATTTTTTTGCTTTCATCATCATCATATCATCAGCCGATAAACGTCCACTGTTGGACATAGGCCTCCCCAAAAATGGGGGGACTTGCCATAATCGCCACGCTTGGCAGGCGGGTTGGCGATCGCAGTTGGATTGAATGTGTGTACTCAGAGGATGCTGCTGCCCATCCTCCGGTAGATCCCTTAGTCGCTTTTTACGACACCCACGGGAGGAAATGGGATGGTGCTACTCTTAGCCGACACCACACGGACTTTTTCGCTTTGCCCCACTGCAAATCCTAGTCTGTAACTTAACAAATAATTTTCCAGGTCCGCCGATTAATCCGTGTTCGCTGCCAATAGTTACTGGTCCATGCAAAGCTAAAATGACAAGGTAAGGGCACAGATTATTAGTACAATAAAAAATTACTAGTATAACAGATACCACACTCTCCCTCTATATAACGCGATTTTTTCCAATTTCGAACTTTGCGCCTCCCATAAACTTAATATTAAGGCTCTCTTATTCAAGTGCAAGCGTCTCTTTCTTACAAGCAGAAGTTTGCAATTAGCCATCCCGCTCCAATTGAAAGCAGGATCGCAAAAAAACGTGTTTTTCGTCAATATCTTTGCTCATGGGAGTTTCTAAGCTAAAAATTCTCCTGAGTTCACTAGAAATATAACACTAACTTAAATAAATATGTATTTAGTTATGTACAAGAAAAAAAAGTTAAATATCAGCAGTTTAATCATAGTATTGAAAAAACATAACAAAAAGGGGTAACTTTGGGATGTTTTTCTATCTAGTAAACTTAATCTAATCGTGTAATTGAGAACAGTCGCCCATCCGCCCGATCCTTAAATAAGACATAATTTAATTTCAGACTTTAAAACACAGTTTAAAACACTTTCGTTCGTGTTCAAAAAACGGCCTCGACGCGATAACAGCGTCTTAATAGCGCCTCCCGAGAACGACTAACTAAAATGCGCCTTATGTTATTGCGCGACAGAGTTGTATCGTTGTGTAGGGACACCTACAATGCAATTCTCACAATGGGCATTCGCTGAGGTTATGTAACGTGTCAAAAAACTTCGACGATGGATGCAAGCACACACACACACACCCCAACACCACACACGCGTGACTCAGACTCCCACTTGGCCGGTTTTTTTCAGATAGATTCACTATTCGCATTAAGGCGTATGATCCCGGGACCACGACTCTCAATATAGACTAAGAGATAAGTGTACTTTTTGCAACCATCAGCAGCAAGGCTGATTCAGTGTTTAGTGGTGTAGAGCATCTCTGTGATGGGGATGGACCAGGTCTGCCTGCATAACTTCAGTCGGTTTAGGAGTTACAGACGTTTAAAGGTCTGGAAAAAAATTACGAACAGCTGCAGGGCTGATCGTATGATATCATTGTAGTATGCACTGTATGCGAAAAGTACACATGGTTACGAAGTTACCCAATTTCATGGTAAAACCAGGAGGTAGCCCCTTAAGTAGTTAGGTATCAAGAAGATATTATAACCAAATTTTAACCTAGTTTTTAACATTTTTCATGTTATTACATTGTTCTAGTGAAGTGCGGATAAAACACGTGCGGTTATGTTTACGTAGTATTTAACTATTATGTAATCTGTGGTTATTTTACAGGTTCGGATACGACCCCAATGTCGGGCAATGTGTGAAATTCGATTACGGTGGATGCCATGGCAATATCAACAACTTTGAAACAATGAAGCAATGTGATAACAGATGTAAGTTTATTTGTTACAATTTTAGTGTTTTAATTCATTAAAATAATAATCTATTATAATTATCTATTAACCATGTAATTAATTTTATTTATTGACATTAAAATTACATTGCCAGGGGGGGCATATGCCCCGGGTACTAGGGGCGGCAAATTCGGGAAAAATATAGATTGATTGAGTTCTGTCTATAACTAATTCGTAGAGCAAAGAAAAGTCGAGCTCGATTCCCTCACTCTAAGTTTCTGTATTAATTACTGTGTCTACACATAATCCTGAAGACTTCTTACCACAGCTAAAATGTGGTGCTAAATATTTCGAGCTTGCTTCGCTCGATCCATAACTTGCTTTTACTTAGGCTACTTTGAACATGTTTTGTATGCATGAAAAGCTCTGGCTCTAACCGAGTAAATTCGAGCTCGCTTCGCTCGCTCTAAGTTTGCATAGATAAACCAAAAGATGTCTGACCACAACACGAATCGATGTGCAAAAATATTTCGAGTTCGCTTCGCTTATCCGTTATTTTTTGTTCCGGGCGGTTCGGTTTTTGCGCCGGGCGGGCGGCTGAAACCCACGCTACGCAACTGATACAGTTACACCTGTAACAGAAGTGTGCTGTAATCTTAGATCAAAATAAAATTAATGGATAGGCCTGAAGTGCGGTAAGTTGAAGCACACTACTGGTGCACTTGGTCCATACCACAGAGGATTATATTGTAAATCCTCTGTGTCCATACAAACTAGCGCCATTATCTGTCAAATCTAGGGCACTTGCATACAAGTGACAAGTAAACCTTTCATTTATTTTACCTCATTTTTCTGGTTTGAAATGTTCGCGTAAGGCCTATCCATTAATTTTATTTTGATCGAAGGCTGTAATATGATATTTACAAGAAAAAGATTCCAAATCAACCTTTATTTTTTATTTTTGTCTGTTTGTTTGATCGAGCATCACGCAAAAACTACTGAACCGATTTTGATGAAACTTTTATTGTTTGATAGCTTATGATTTGACTTAGAATCTTATATAATCTAGATAATCTTATATAATCTTATATTATCGTCTATTATCTTATCTTATCTATTTCTTATTATATCTGGTACCTTATAATAATTTGTGCGGACGAAGGCGCGGGTAAACTCTAGTTACTTTGTTTGCAGGTCCGCCCATAGATCCGTGTATCCAGCCAATAGTTCGTGGACCATGCCACGGCAAACATGTAAGGTAAGATTCGCTACACACGAACTACTCAAAAAAAAAATTCTTTATTTCAAACACAGTATCGATCGAATCGATTTTCTTGGTGTACCTACATAAATACTTTAATCTTTGTTAGTATAAGGTGCGCTGGGGTTTGTTCGTCCACGGGTTTACTTCGTCTATCGACCATAAAGGCTTCCGCACATTGCAGCGATATTATCGAGCGATATTATCGACAGCGATATCGCGTCACCTTACACACTGCAGCGATTCCGCGATTCGCGTCACGCATGCGCCCATCACTGAATGTAGTACAAAGATATTGCGTCAGGTTGCGATAATATCGCGGCAGTGTGTGGGATCGAGCGCGTCCCCATACAAAATGTACTGAGAACAATTATTGCAAAATCGCAGCGATATTATCGCTCGATAATATCGCGGCAGTGTGTAGGATCGAGCGCGTCCCCATACAAAATGTACTGAGAACAATTATCGCAAAATCGCAGCGATAATATCGCTCGATAATATCGCTGCAATGAGCGGAGGCCTTTATGAGGAGGATTGGACATTTAAAGTAACTCAACAATTTTCTCGATGGGAATTTCTTATGATTTACAGAAAAAATGTGCAGCTCATCTAGGTAGTCAAATAGGTAGTTTTATAAACGTTTACTAGCTTTAAGTAGAATTAAAATTAAAGATTTTGTTTTTTTCAGGTTCGCTTACAATGAAACATCTGGGTTGTGCCAGAAATTCGAATACGGAGGTTGCAAGGGCAATTTTAATAACTTCGAAACATATCAGGATTGCGAAAGTACATGTAAGTTATAGCATTTAGGCACTATATACCGAACCTATTCTGTGATTTAGGTACCATTGTGAAATTTTTACATGACAGGGGATTTTTGAGACGGGGCAGTGAGGGCTACCTTACCTAGGTACCGTTGTAGCTACAGCGAAACATTCCTAAGAGACTATCCTTAAAGGTATATTATTCGGAGCGCGCTCCATACAAACGTACTATGGTGATATTTTCAATACTAACCAATTAAAGTCAATGCAATTTTGCAGAAACAATCTAGAAAATAGTTTTCAAGTTACAGTGCCTCAAAGATTTCCATACATATCTTAAATTAATCCTAGCATTGAAACTGTATATTTTAACGAAAATCTGACTCAATAGAAGCATAG
This sequence comes from Agonopterix heracliana, assembly GCA_963693445.1. NCBI lineage: Eukaryota > Metazoa > Arthropoda > Insecta > Lepidoptera > Depressariidae > Agonopterix > Agonopterix heracliana. Next base: position 5,868,778 of record OY856334.1, read on the forward strand.
AAATTTGTTTCTAGATTGTTTCTGCAAAGTTTCATTGACTTTAATTGGTTAGTATTGAAAATATCACCATAGTACGTTTGTATGCAGCGCGCATTTTCGCTCTCGGAATAATATTCTCTTGACTTTTTGAAACATTCTGAACTGCATATTTACATGCTTTCAGGAGTCATTTCCTACGAAATGTTGTATGGGAAGTTTTTGCGATTTCTGACATTTCTAGTACTCTAACCGCGGTTGGTACGATACTGTTTATTGATCCTTATAAGAAACAGGATCGATTGGCATAAAAAATAGGTTTTTTGGAAATTGTCAATTATCTTGCTGACTGTACATTTTTTCAAGATCTGCGAAATCAGTTCTAAATGTTTCAAAAAGTTAAGGACACGGTTAAGGTACCTTCCCCTATTGCCCCATTTCAAAATCCACCCTGTATACCTCCCTCTGTCCTGTAGGCTCCACTATCTCGATCCACCAGTGGATTGAATAGGACGCTGAAGTTCACTGTGATCCACCATTAGGCTCAGTGGATCCTATGATACTTGAATGTATTAATAGGCTCCACCAGTGGATCGAATTTAATTCTGGGAGTTTTGTAAGATCCACCACTGATTATTGTGGGACCTGTAATATAATTTATATAATATAGGCTCCAAGGAAGTTCGACCTCTTATACACGTCTGCTCTCCTGGTACATTTGAATATTTTAAATGAGTAGTAAATAAATATATACAGGGTCCAACTTAATATGCTGACACTTTTTTAAGGGTATGATCAGACCATCGAACTGAACAACTTTCTCTATGGGGCCAACATTGAAATCGCGAAAAATCGCTCGCGTAGGTTTGCAGTTTTGTATGGGACAGAAGATTTTTGTTTCGCGATTTCGATGTTGGTCCCATAGAGTAGGGTAGACCCGGGTTAATTGTAACACGGGTTAATAGTAACATTGGCGATATTTCGGTAACTAAACAAGGCAAGGATGTGTGTGTGCAAAGAGGTGATGGCTCTTGCATGTCCGGACCTACTCTCCAATTGCCGTGTGTGCAACGTGAAGGTGTCTTGTGTTACAGAGGAATGAATTTTATGTGCGGTCGTTGTAAATATTTTCGATCAATTCATTACGTTGTAACTTCTGAAATAATCCATGTTTTAAACAGATATTACTATCACAGGTTGAAATAAGAACTAGAGAATGCTACAGATGACGAGAAGTTCATTATTTTCGTTTCTATCATAGCTTTTTTATGATTTTTTCTAAAAATTGACACCAAGGGATAATTGTAACACTTTTGATGGGGTTGATTGTAACGTTACAATAAACACTGTGTTACAATTGACCCATGATCAATTTTTATAATTAAGATGGTTTGAAAATACTCTGACAGCAATGTTGACCACTAACTTGCCTCCACCAACCCGCACCAACCGCAGCGTTGGATGGAGAACGGCCGCTCCCTCTAACTCTAATTTAGATTGATTTTTTAGTATGCGATGTGGAATATTATTTGGTAAGCTTGCTTCCTAATTTAACTTCAAATTAAAAGAGTACACAATGAAATTGCAGTCGTGATTTTGACAGAATTATATGTCGTTTGATTACACTTTAAACGTAAATAAATCCACGTGACCAGGTATAATAGTAACACTTGGTTAATTGTAACAGCTTCGTTTGTATGAAAACATTTATGGTTGATTAAGATATACGAGAGTTAAGGTTTTTAGTTTATTTAAATGCTATTATATATAGTTACCTAAAGTGATTAAAAATCTGTAGGAATTGTTTCACATTTTTAGTTTAAAGCAATAAAACGCTAAGATGTTTTTCCGTTAAATTTTATAAAAACTGTTGATAATATTCTAATGCGATAAAAATATTACTAATAAAGAAGAGGTAAGTTACTTGATGGTAAATAAATAAGACCGATTTATTGATTATTTTGGGTTTTATTTAGATTTAAAAATCTGTTACAAATGACCCGGGGTAAGGGTTAATTGTAACATTGGTCACTGCTCACATCAAGAGCAAATTACGAAAGGTTCTATAAGACTTAAGAACACTTTGAATATAAAATCTTGTACGTTAAGAAACTGCCTTTCTTAATGTGTATGTACCGTTTCTTAGATATGAATAGTTTATCCGCAATCGAGGTAGAAGTAAAAACTGTTACTATCAATCCGGGTCTACCTACCTAAGTTGTTCAGTTTGACGGTCTGATCATCCCCTTAAAAAAGTGTCAGCAGGTACCTAGTCATTTGCTGATTTTCAATTATTTATCGGGTCACTGCGTTTTTAGGTTTTTAGGTACTATTTGTAATATTAGGTAGGTATCTTTAAAACTGGCGATAATATCTGCAAGAAGTCTGCAAGCATAAAACATAATAATCTATAGATTAACATTATAATGTTTGATGAATGAGGGGTTTTCTGAGAAAGCCATTAAAAATGAAAAAGTCTTTCCTAATGGCTCGATAGATGGCATTGACCAGACAGGGGTGAGCGACCTTGCATATAATAAAATACAAATAAAATAGTAAGAATTTGTGTTTTTAAGTAAGCAGCAAAATATGAGCATATATTTCGTCAACGGATGCATCTGACTCAGTCACATAAATTTTTGTTTACTTTTTAGACTAAAATTTTCGTCTTTTCTTTAGACCCCTCTCTGGTCAACGCCATCTATCGCAGGTATGATGAACTACGTTTGAGTAGCTGTCAGAAAACTCCTCATTGAAAGCCAATCAGTTTTTTTTTTATATTTTTTTTTTTAATTCTAGTTTTTTTGAAATGTTGTTTAATTGTTTAGAAATAAATAAATACGATTCAAATTTTAATCAGGAGTGCGATTTTTGAATCTCATTCGGTGAGCTCTGCAGTGGAAAATATTAAAATTACTTTGGAGATACGCATCTTTCTACTGCGGATTTGACTCTCAAAAATCTCTCTCCTGTAGTATGATTTTTGAAATTCAAATCAGCAGTAAAAAGATTCGTAACTCCATAGTAACTTAGACATTTTCAAATGCTGAGCTCACCGAATGAGATTCAAAAATCGCACTCCAGCATAGGTAGCATGACACGCTATATCACACCTTCGCTCTCTTTCTATATGCACGTGAACGAACGAGATAAAAGGCGTGATAAAGTCGTATCACGTGTAACATGCTACGAGTGCAGGTTACTAGTTGTGTGATCCATCGGCCGCAGCATGATGTGCGCGATAAGGTTATATCGCGCCTTTTATCACATTTGTTCGCGCGCAAATAGGCTAAGGTGCGATAGCACTATAATTATCTCGCTGTCATGCTACGGTCGCATAAAAAATGTTTGCTGACTTGAAACAAGTCCGTACCTAAGACGTAGTAAAAACATTGAGTAATTATGTATAGAGCAGACACCGCGAACAAAATCTGTGCACCATGATCAGCAGTGTGGGGCGCGTGCTGGGAGCGTCAGGCTGCGACGAGCGCCTGGCACAGGCTAAGTGGGTTAGAGCGCGTGCACCCTAACGCGTGTTAAAAAACATTACTTCTCGGTAGCTCCTCTAGTTAACATGAGTAATGAGTAAAAACGTGATTTCTATTTTCTAGGTGTGGACCCTTGTACCCTGCCCAGAGATAATGGTTCGTGCAAAACTTATGTGCCAAGGTAAGAAAGTACTAGTCGAAGAGCCCGTGATGATCTGGAGTGCAATGAGCGTTTTTCTTTTCTTTTTTAAATTTAGTTCCTAAAAAACTCGACAGATGGCATGTTTATCGCTCCATAGAGCCGTTCGCGAGATCCTGTCAAAATCTTGTCAAGACAGTGCCTGCCTTTTTTTGGAATGCCAAGGGATCGAGCCCATACAGCCATGTCAGGCGTAAAAGTTTCGAATTTTCGATTAAAATTATTAGTAAATAATGAAATATGGTCATTGAAAGATGCGTTGGCATCTTCTTGATCATCTTTTCACTCTTTATTATTTTAAAGAAACACTTTTTGAAATGTTGACGTTTCTTCGCACAGACCATAGCGCCATCTATCGATCCCCAAGAAAACAAAAAGAAAAACGCTCATTCACTAAGCGCAGACATCGGTTGAAACCAAAAATTTTGTACTTGGTTGAAACATATCGGCGAGCTGTCAATTCGGTATGCGTTGCTATGACAACTTCGACGATCAGCACTCGTAGTATGCTACACGTGATACGGCTGTATCACGTCTTTTATCTCGTTCGTTCGCACGCAAATAGAAAGAGAGCTAAGATGTGATAGCGCTGTATCACTGCGGCATGCTAGCTATGCTGAAGGATGCAAAGAAGGATGTTACCTTAGAGAATTGCACTCCAGACCTTCGTTATTTTATAAAAAAACCGGTCAAGTGTGAGTCGGGCTACACGCGCACTAAGGGTTCCGTACCACACCACCACAGAACACAACATATTAACTTGGAAAAATCTCTTTTTTTTTTTTTTTTTTTTTTTTTTTTTTTTTTTTTTTTTTTAAAAATGGGCCAGTTCTTCGGGACCTTTAGCGCGAGACCGACTCACACTTGGCCGGTTTTAATTATTTTTTGTTATTCTGTAGAGTTTGCTCTATAATCACAACAACACGGCTAGCATGCCACCCACGAGAAAGCGTTTAAACGAGAAAAACGTCATGCACGCTTTTTCTTACATACGTAAAATAATAAGGATGGAGGCACATCTCGATTTTTATCGTTTTCTCGGGGGTGGCATGCTAGGCCTACTGGTTGGACGCTTGTATGTATTACCGTTTTTACTATAGAACGAGAAGAAAAAACGTCGATAAAAACTAGTTGAGAACCCCCCTTAATTTTTTACTTTTTGACATTTTTATATTTATATTTGTCAGCAAATCCAATGTGTGAACATTTCAACTATCATGCTATTACGGTTCAAAAATTACAGCCCTAAATAGGTAGGACGGACTGAGTATTACGCGTAGTACTAAAGTGTATACATCTTTATACTACGACGTAGTAAAAGTGTATTTCATCTTTTTGCTGCTGAATGTACATTGTTCCGAGCTAAGAACAAGACTTTGGTTCCGAGGGTATAATAATTATAATACCTTTATGGTCGGGCTACTGAGGAAACACCTCCTAATAGTTAGTAACAACTTAAAGTATCAATGAAATTTTGCAGAAACATTATTATATAAACTAATTTATATGCTTCTATGTGCATAGTTTTTCAATGAAACCCATTGCAGTGCACCGACACTCACGTTTGACAACTGCGATAAAGTCGTGCGTGACGTCGCGTGCATCTTGGAAGATGTTGACAAGACGCAGGCTGTCGGTCATTGAAATAAGGCTTATTTTAGTTTTCGTTCCTGAAGCGCAAAGTTCGAAAATCGAAAAAGCGCGCGAAATCGGGTTGAGTGCAGTATCTGTTACGGTAGTAACTATTAAGTAATCTGTGCCCATTGCGCCAACAGTACAATCCCCTTATAAGTGCAATAAATGATTTCTATTTCTTTTTTTTAATTTTTTTTTACTATTACTTTTACTATTATGGGTTTGCTCTTGACCTCAATCTAGTCCTCAGGACAAAGATGGGGTCGAAAATGAAGCGAGCTTACCCAGAATGGAAAAAAAAAGATTATAAATCATAATAATAATATAATAATCATAATAAGTAATCTCATAGGTAATGTTGTTTTTTTTTTCAGATATTTTTACAACGAATGTAGTGGACATTGCGAGAAATTCATTTTTGGAGGTTGCGGCGGCAACTCCAATAATTTCAAAACTTTTGAGCAATGTGAAGAAACGTGCCGATGCGACGGTAAAAAGAAAAAATAATTCTATATGTAAAGCCTGACCAGAATTTAAAAAACCAGGGGCCCTAGACAAAGAAACATTCTACTGGGGCGTAGACGCTAGTCGAAAATGACAGAATTTATGGATTTGACATTCTATTCTATTTTTAAATATATGTTTGCCATCTTGGCTATTGATGATTTTGCCAATGTCGAGTTTTTGTAGCAAAAGTGCTTGACGCTGTACAGTTATATAGATATTTTGGTGACTTCAAGGGTTGTTTTTATAAAAGAACACTATCTTACACTATCATACTGGAGTGTCGTTGTAGGCCGGGGAGGGGGGCAACCGACGAGCGACACGCGACACGTGACCACCCTATAACAGACCTACAACGCGACTGTACAACGTCATTGGCGATCGAAACATTGTGACTTTTGCTTTCGTCACTATACGTCAAGTCCATACATGTTTTTATGTTTTCTTTTGTCTTTAACGCTAATCGAAAGAAACTTTGTCTATAGGCCCTGACCAGAAATATAAAAAACCTGGTTTGGGGCGCTGCAATCGACTATAACCATTTAATGTTAGTGTTCCACTTACAAAAATTCGTTCCAATAATTTTCCGCTATATGGCGAGGCTTTTTGGTTTTTCTGGTTGTGCTTATTATAATTTATACAAGGTGTAAAACACCTTTCACCTATTAATATTTAAAGAGGTGGTTTAGACCATCAAACTGAACAACTTCCGCTATGGAGACAACGTCGAAAAAATATGTATAAAAAATGCCTGCTGTCCCTGACATTCGAGCAAATTTTTTTTCGGTATTGGCTCCATAGTCAAAGTTGTTCAGTTTGATGATTTGAACCACGCCTTTAAAGGGTGTATTGTTACCTATCTATAATATTTTTTTAATTATTTAGTTAGTCATTCATAGGTAGTGGTTTTTTTATACAGTTTTGGTGGTTTTCTTGGGTTGGGGATCGAAAGGTGACGCTCTTCGAGTGCGAGCAAAGATCAACATTTCAAAATGTGTTTCTTTAAATAAAATGATCAAAAAGATGCCAATATGCAAATGCATGTTTTAATGGAAACATTATTTACATTTTGATCGAAAATTTGAAACTATTTACGTCCGAATGGCTGTATGGGCAGTGGGCTTGATCCCTCGGCCTTTAAAAGGCAGGCACAGTCTTAACTTTTTTTAACATGATCTCGCACACTTTTCGATGAAGAAATGAAACGCCATCTTTTGAGTTTATAGGAAGTAGAAGAACAGATGACTTAATAGCTTCGATCAAAATAAAATGAATGGATAGGCCTAAAGCGCGGTAAGTTGAAGCAAACTACTGGTGCACTTGGTACATACAAACTAGCGCCATTATCTGTCAAATCTAGGGCACTTTCATACAAGTGACAAGTAAAAATTTCATTTGTTTTGCCTCATTTTTCTGGTTTGAAAAGTTCGCTTAAGGCCTATCCATTCATTTTATTTTGATCGAAGCTTAATAGTTGTAGAAGTTAGTTTTTCGTGGTAGCGCCACTCAAATTCAAACGTCGGTGAACTCTTGAGTGATAAACCGTGTCGATATACACACCCACAGATATAAGTAGTTAAAGTAGTAAGGCGCCTCACGCACACCAACGTTGGCCACTTTGTTTTATACGGTAGAAGCGGGAGGATCTATCTACTTTTTCTACCTACGTCTACTATCTACTTTACATTATACTTTATCTTTGGTCGATTTTTTGACTCTACCACTGCGTTGGAAGCTAACCTCTATAATTGTCTATGGGTGGCGTCCTTAGTGGTCCTAGATAAAAACCTTTCGCTTAATAGTGGTATTAAAAATAGAAGTATTTTCAAAGGTTGTAAAATTTTATACGTACATTAAAGATTTAATTAATCAAAAATTGTTTCATTTACTTACTCATGTTTTATAGCAGGTCAGGGACACCTCAAGAGCGTCTTACGAGCGTCGGTTGTGCGTTGCGGAGAGCTATGGAAACTCAATCTTGATGTCCGGATTCGAATCCGCACAGATCACATGCCATGTACCAATGAGTTTTTCTAACTAATGTACGTAACACCGACTGCTCTCAAACGGTGAAGGAAAACATCGTGAGGAAACCTGCATACGCTGAAGAAGAAATTCCGATGCGTACCGTGAAACCGGCTAACTTTGCCCGCTATTTTTACATTTATAAAGTTTTCAGGAATACCTACTATTTGTCTGAGCGCATAGAAAACAGAACCATTGTATTGTTAGTTATCGAAAGCATAAACTGACAAAATATGGTGTCCGTATAGCTAGCGTACACATGAAAGGGATCAGGCTAGGATAAGTGCCAATAAATAGTGCCTAAATAGTGCCTAATTAGTACCTAGGTCAAATAAATAGTGCCTCTGTACTTTAGGAGATACAGATTTTTTTTACCTGGTACGCTAGCCTGACGTCAAGGTAGCGTACAAATTTTGTGTGGCTATAACAGCTTGCATTGCAGCAACGATTTTACACTCAAAAAAAGTGCTTAAATAGTGCCCTAGGGCATCCAAAATCTCATGAGGCTAGGTCTTCAGAGTCCGGAGATATAAATAAGTCTTTTGAACAAAACCCGGAGCTGGCGTTGCGCTGGCGTAGGTACACACCAATTCACGCAATAGTTCTAAGTAGGCACTATTTATTGGCACTGATTCTAGCCTGATCCCTTTTATGTGTACGCTAGCTATACGGACACAAAATATGGCGCTCCTGCATTCAACATAAGCTGAGAAAATTGCTGTCAGAGACCCGGGTAAAGTTACATTGACCTTCGTACAACATTGCTCACCTTTAGTATCTTCGGAAACTATCTTTGGGAATAAGATAGGTATGTATGAACCTAATAAGATATGAACGCGGTGAAATGTTGCCATACTGAGCAAGGGAAACATTTCTAATCATCATTATCCATAATGTCGAGGTGGGCAATGTTATACTCCACATCAGTTATGTTATGACACATAAATATAAAAATTGGCAAACATTTTAATAGAATAAAGTAATTTAGGTTATACCTGTTTAATCAATATAATTATACCACCTATGAATAATAAATGGATTGGAAATTGGATCTTCCATAGGAAACTGACGATATCTAGCGAAAAAAAGTTAAATATCGACGATAATGATTAATGAATTTCACTAATGCTGGACAAAGTTTCGGTACTACGTAAAATTGTGAAACGTGGATTTTCTACGTTTTAAGAATATCTCTGACCACCTCCTCAGAGAATATATCCGTGGGCATATGCATATGCATGCAACCCTAACACCGTTCTTGCAGTGGGCAATGTTGTCACCCCCTAGCTCACGAAAGTTCGGGGAACATTGCCACGTCATTTTCTTCAAAGATTTGTCCACATACGGATCTAAAATTAGCACGAAACGATGCACCTGGAAACCGTTTATCACTAACAATGAAATAGCCTTCCTGCGTGACGTTTTGGTCCGACACGGACAAAAAACTATGATTTTGGCACCACCTCATACGGGTCCCACTTAAGACAGGTCTTGCCGGCTAGTGATTGAACTTAGCCGCGCTCGGAGTAACTAGCATAAGAATTAATAACTATTCTTATGTAACTAGTGTTGCTAAGTGTATGTTTAACTTTGCGCAAAAGAGACAAAAATTCTGCTATCTTCATAATACTTCTGCAATTTAATATGACAGGAAATTTTTAGTTTTGGGCAAAGTTATACGCCAAGGGCAAAGTTGGCCGGTTTCACGGTATGTGAAGTCCACCAATCCGCATTGGGCACGCGTGGTGGACTATCGCCCATATATACACCCTCCCTGAGGGTTGAGGCGATCCAGTGAAAAGTGCAGCATTTGATCAATTATGCCAAGTGCTTGAAGAGGATTGTGATGACTGCCAGTGAACTCTTGCAGAGCAAATATTAAAAATAAAGCAGTATGATCCAACCCACGATACTTACAGTGAAAAGCACCTTAAGAGGATATAATTCGGAGCGCGCTCCATACAAACGTACTAAGGTGATATTTTCAATACTAACCAATTTTAGTCTATGAAATTTAGCAAAAACAATCTAGAAATAAATTTCTATGCTTGTATGGAGTCAGATTTTCGTTAAAATGTATAGTTTTAAAGTTACAGCGCCTCAAAGATTTCCATACAAATCTTAAATTTATCCTAGCATTGAAACTATATTTTAACGAAAATCTGGCTCCATACAAGCATAGACTAAGATAGATTTGTTTCTAGATTGTTTCTGCAAAATTTCAAAGACATTTATTTATTTATTTATTAGGTCTGCCTACAGCTATTACATCTGATGCAAGTTTAATTTAAGAATTACTAATTACAGGCAAACACAGCATGCAAAACAATATTTTACAAAGTGGTAGTATTAGGTAAGTATATAAGATAAAAGAACCTCTATAAAAATAACAACAATAAAGAGATCTTACAAAACAAAGCAACTTAAAGTAGGTAAGATTTCGAAACACCAATCATGCATAGACGGAGACATTCTTACGGAATCTGGCCAACGAGTCAAAGTTGATGTCGCAAACATCACTTTTGCTGTTAAGGCTAGGTTATCCCACTGCAAGCGTCTCTTTCTTGCAAGTATAAGTTTACAATTAGCCATCCCGCTCCAATTGAAAGCAGGATCGCAAAAAAACGTGTTTTTCGTCAATATCTTTGCTCATGGGAGTTTCTAAGCTAAAACTTCTCCTGAGTTCACTAGAAATATTTAATGTATTTAGTTAAGTACAAGAATAAAAAGTTAAATATCAGCAGTTTAATCATAGTATTGAAAAAACATAACAAAAAGGGGTAACTTTGGGATTTTTTTTCTATCGAGTAAACTTAATCTAATCGTGTTTTTGAGAACAGTCGCCCATCCGCCCGATCCTTAAATAAGACATAATTTAATTTCAGACTTTAAAACACAGTTTAAAACACTTTCGTTTGTGTTCAAAAAACGGCCTCGACGGTATAAGAGCGTCTTAAGTAGTCTACTTAGGCGTGGGACGGGTGAGTTAGCACCTAGCACCGTTCTTCTAAACAATGGGGCGAGAGGGTCAATTTTGAAACGTGGATACCGGAATGGCACTCTTATTCTAAATTTTTCCAAGAGCTGAGGGCAATCAATCAAATACATGACATTAATTGGTTAGTATTGAAAATATCAACATAGTACGTTTGTATGGAGCGCGCTCCGAATTATATCCCCTTAAGGGCATATTACCGTTGGCGCAATCCATCCATACAGACGTAGTCTGGTGTAACGTTGCATATAGTTCAAACATAAAAACTTTATTAAAACTACTTTGGTATAAAAGAAGGCTAAATTAAAACTAAATAAAATGATAAACTTACATCTAATCTAATATAAGTATAACTTAATTAATTAAAATAATGGTGCCGCATATAAAAAAATATTCAATATTAAACCCCATTTCGATCGTAGTATGCCACTTATGGCCGGCTCTTGGACCACTCCTGCCCACTGTCCTATTCTATCAAATACATAGGGTGTGAGTGTAGACAGTATCTAGACGTTATATACAGGATGTTTCATAAGTACCTAACAATAAATTTTTAAAACTCATAAGGGGGTTGTTTAGACAGTCAAACTGAACAACTTTCTCTATGGGACCAACATCGAAATCGAGAAAAAAAATATTTTAAATCCCATACATATTTTAGCTCTAGACGATTTGTAGAGTTTAGAACATAATTTTTTTTTTTCGCGATTTCGATATTGGTCCCATAGTGAAAGTTGTTCAGTTTGATGGTCTACACCACCCCCTTAAATGTTTATTTGTAGTTTTGTAACACCTTGTATAAACCGAAAAAACATATTTTTCAGAATTCATTTTGATGTCAGAAACCGTAGTAACATTAATATAAGTGCTGAAACCACAACGAAAAAAAAATGAAGAAAAAAATGATTTAGATTCGATGTTTTATTTTCCTGTTTTGTGTGAAGTTTCGTAGCAAGATACACGCCTTAAACTACAAAATAAAATGTAAAAGTCATCTAAAAGTTGTAATTTTTTATTTAAGTATTTACATAAATCTCAGCTAATAACCGCCATAACTGTAAAAAAAAAAAAAAAATATGAAACCGGAAAAGGTAATGCACTCTGATATCGAAGTATTTAACCGAAAAAAGATTTGCTGGGTGTCCGCATATTATATATCCGCGGCGAACTTTGACTACTTATTATAGGACTCGCCTTGCGGTAGAATTTCCCCTCTGCCACGGTATAAGATCAATTGATCATGTGCATTTACATTAAATTGTATACCTTATCACTAAACAAGACAGCCTATAATTGCGAAATAAAACAATAAAAATGCTAAAAAATTTCAATTTTAAAAGGTTGTTGATGCTTGTAGCGAGGTTCCTAATCACCCTGATAGGAATTACGGTCGTGATTTTGGGTGTGTGTCGACAAAAAATGGTAAAAGCATGACTAAAACCCGATCTTGGTACTAATAACACTGTTTTACTTTTACAAGCAACTTAATAAAAAACCGGGCAAGTGTGAGTCGGATTCAGGCACGGCACGGCACCACTTTTCATGATTTTGAACATTCAAAATTAGAATCTAATGTTATAAATGGCGAATAAAATCCAAAGTTGCGGATTGCATGTTACCTAAAATTAAATCCAAAACCACATGAGATGCAGGGAAACTGTCTTAGGTCTTTTTTTGTGAACACAATTTTGGCATCATCAATTTATGGTCAAGCGTGAGTTGTCCAAAAATATGAAAAAAATTACAACTTTTTTTTATGCTGTTCGACTCAGTTTTATGTAGGAATCATTTCATTGTATCGGAAGTAAAAAATCTGGACAGCACAAGTTGGTCAAATTTGATTTAAAAAAAGTTCATACAATTTAGCGCGAGTCCGACACACACTTGACCAATTTTTATTATTGATTGTTTTACTCTGAAGTATGCTCTATAATCACACCAAGTTTGGTGCTTGCATGTATTACCATTTTTACGACAGAGCAAAAAATTCGAACTCGCGCTAAATTGTATGAAATTTCTTTTTATCAAATTTGACCAACTTGTGCTGTCCAGATTTTTTACTTCCGGTACAATGAAATGATCCCTACATAAAACTTAGTCGAACAGCAAAAAAAAAAGTTGTAATTTTTTTTCAAATTTTTGGTCAACTCAGACCAAAAATTTATGATGTCAAAATTGTGTTCACAAAAAAAGACCTAAGGGTTCCTACGACAGTTTCTCTTTATCTCATGTGGTTTAGGATTTCCCCATACTGTCCTTGTTAAAAAACACTGTAAAGTTTGGGGGTACGGAACCCTCGGAATAATGGAGAGCGGCAAAAAAAATGGGTAAACATTTTCGTATACTTATAGTGTAACTAACATAATGCAGAAGGTGTCATAAAAGTTTACTCAAAGTAAATGGGTTCCGAGGTCAAGGCAAGTTTAGCCTTTATTTGCCCCCATTAAATGACTGTTAGAAAATCCTTCAAAGTTAGTGGCTGCTTACCTCGTGTATCTTGCACTGCATGGACCCGTTGGCTGGGTGCACAAATCATTACCTGTAATCAGTAGAATCATATATCATGATTTTCTACTTTGTTTAATTATTTAAGAAACGTTTTAGGGGGATTTTCAATCTAAATTATAACTAGAATTATGATGTTAAGTATAAAAGAAAAAAAACGGCTAATATTAATTATTTACCTACATTCGCCATACAAGCGCACCGTAACTTTACTGGAGTAGGTACTGGGATAGGGTGATAGACTACCATTAGACTACTTCTATGAAGTCTCAGTTTCTGTGACATTTGTGATTAATATGTAAAATTGGAAAAAAATATAAATACATTTTTTTTTTTCATTTGTTAAATAGGGGAAAGGTGTACAAGATGATCCCCTTAAGGGAAAATGCTCGTAGTTTAAAAAATATTCGGTTTAATTCTGAAGTTTAAGCGATTAATGATAGCAAGTTTATTTGTCTACCTGTTATCATACTCAAAATGTTGAATTTAGTAATATTTCATTATTATATTTAAATTTTTCTAAAACCCTACGAAAGGATCATCTTGGACACCCCGGTGTCCAAGATGATCCCTAGGGTATGGGCAAGATGATCATGCCCCTTTTTAAGGAAAATTATATGTTTTTGTGGAATTAAATTTTATCTCAAAGAACTAGTCTCAAGCTGAGCCAGCCTTCTTAATACTCACAAAATAAGTAATAACAACCATTATTATAATAAAATCAATCGTATAGTGTATAATTTTAGCAAGATTCTAAAATACCGTACTTAATCTCATACACCCGAGAACAGGATCATCTTGCCTCAATTTCAACTTTTTTAGTCTTTGTTCGATAACATAATTTTTATGCTTTCTGTTGTTGCCATACTATTCAAAATACTTAATAGGGGCATTATATAAAGCCACTTACACAACAATCTTTGTAATTGACTGCCTAGATCAAAAGTTACCTAAGCTTAAAATCAACCCTACCTTAGATCAAAGTCACAAAATTTATGTTTTTTTCCATAAAAATTTACTCGTCTGTCACATCGCCATGACGAATTCACTGATGCGAGGGGGTATCGGGGGCTACGTTTTACCAAACAAAACAACCAGATAGGGTTTATAGTTTCGCTGCAATTGAGAGGGATCATCTTACCTCAAGGGATCATCTCGTACACCTTTCCCCTACATTTGTATTCTTTTATATTAGAAGTAAATCCAAAGAAAAATCACCACGGAACATTTGTTTTCAAATAAAGTAGAAATTACAAAAAAAACACTTTTAGTACAAACTTTACATAGCGTATGTAAACTCATAACCTAAAACGATGACCACTCAATAAAAATTACAATACTTAATTCAGACATATTTAAAAAAAAGTACCCTATAGATAGGTACTTAGTTTTTCTGTTAAATTCGTCAAAAAAGTGTCAATTTGAAAATAAAACTGCGACATATACATAAAAGTGCGACTCGGGCTCACCAAGAAACAATAGCTACAGGGTGTAAGGAAAAGTATCATTAACCGTTAAACCCAACCTACTCTACCCCCCCCCCCCCCCCCCCCAACTTACATTTAGGCGCTAAGATAAGAGTTACAATGGATGCATAGCAGCGCTAACGAAATCTTCAAGTCATAAAGCAGAGCTAAAACTCGAATTAAAACGGTGGTATAAAGGTGCTTAACACCGTTATACCCCCGAATTGGGCATAACTTGGGTACCGCCTTAGGTTCTTTAATGGCGATATAATAGAGTTGGGTACCGTCTTAGGTTTTTTAATGGAGATACAATAGAGTTAAGGAGTCCAATTAAGAGTTAAAGCGGAGCTATAGGAGCGCTACAGAAGCGCCTCAATTCTCTTTGGGTCATATAAGCGTGGCAACTGCAGCGAAACTAGCGTCTAAAGTCTTAGTACAGGTCTACAGAGACAATAATGACTTCTTTAGGCGTAAGCTTCCGTGATGAAAGATTTTAACTATCAAGAAGTTACTTTTATCTGTATTTCTTGAAAATAAATTTCCTTAGACTGTAGAAAATGTCTGTCAAAGAGAATTTCAATTATGCTAATGGTAATATGGAGGACAAGTTCTCGTAAAGTATCTTAAAAGTTCTACTTGAAGCATTTGTGTGTAACGTTATCTTTTAGCGATGCATTAAAGTTCTATAAGAACGATAAGATTTTGAGTATAAAGTTCAAAGACGCATTGTAGCGATTTTAATACCTACAATGCAGCTAAAGCATCTTGTCTTAATAGCTTTGAACGAAAATTACAACTGTAAGTTTTACAATGCAGGCACGTATCCAGGGGGGGGGGGATAGGTGAGATTAATCCCCCCCCCCCCCCCCCCCCCCGAAATCCGAATATTTGTATGGAAAAGTGATTACAGCACCTACTTTTTCAATGTTTTTCTATGAATATCCCCCCGCCACCCGAAACAAAACTCTGGATACGTGCTTGTTCTACATAGGAAATTATTAGCTCTTGTAGTTGTACAATAGTAATAACAAATGCCAGAGGTTCTATAATGGTGCTAATGAAGTCTCTTCTAACGCCAGAGGTTATATAATGGTGCTAATGAAGTCTCTTCTAACGTCAGATATCTGGCGTTAGAAAGTACTTCATTAGCACCATTTTAGAACCTCTGGCATTTGTTATTACTGTTGTACAACAACAAAAGCTAATAATTTTCTATGTAGAACTTAAAGTTGTAATTTTCGTTCAAATCTATTAAGACTAATTAGCTGCATTGTAGCTATTAAAACCGCTACAATGCGTCTTTAAACTTGATTCTCAAAATCTTATCGTTGTTTTAGACATTTAATGTGTCGCTAAGAGATAAGATATAACGTTATACACAAATGCTTCAATATCGCCATCAACTATAATCACAGCCACTATAGCGTCTCTTTCTCCCTTGGAGTTATAAAATAAGTTATCAAGGACATGAAAAAAAATATTGAAAAATTCTGAAATCTAGTACTTACCACCTTGTGAACGAGCGGTGATGATTACAAAAAATGTAAAGAAAAAAATACAGTATAAAATTGATTTGATCATTTTAAATTATATTAATTTAATATTTTATTCTTGAAAGTACCCTATCTACTTATGTTCAATAGTGAACGATGCATTCGATCTTGCTACCTTATATACAGTCGAATTACAATGGATTCCAAAAAAAATATCTACTGACGTAAGTAGTGTTACATTTTAAATCTATTTGTTTTATTTTAAACCACTTGATTCAATACACTTTGATATTACCACGGACCTGAAAAAAAGACGGACGGAATGTGACACTAAAAAGATGTGAAGCATGCAAGGTCCTACATTTTCGTTTGTTCTACAAGGGGCCTACACTCACACAGATGCACTAGCTCTAGGCGCAGGTCCAACAACCCGTCACCATTATGTACCGCGTGACAGTTTGTCAGCACGCACACAAAAATAAATGGGTGCTTCACTCGTAATTATACGAGATTACGTCCGTCTTTTTTTCAGGTCCGTGGATATTACATAAAAAAACAAATTTAAACAATATGTCGCTATTACGCAGTAGGTATTTTATAATATTTTGAAGGTGACATTGGTTTATACAGTTTCATGTTGAAGTTAGAATATTCTATAGAAGTAGGTAGTAGTAGTACTGTAGCCGGGGGACTTTTTAATTACCAAAAAGATTACCGATTGCCGTTTAGAAATTGTTGTAACGTACTAAATGACTAATATAAAAACCTAAGTCTTACAGATAACAACCCGCCGTAGGAAAGAAAAATTAAAAAAAAAACAGATTTTTTTTAAATTGCGAGTATTAGGATTAATTGAAAAACGTATTTAAAACGAGGATGATGTGTATTCACAGACGGAGTTACATAATCAGTCTAAAAAAAAAGCTTACGTTTTTCTTTACGTTGTTGTCATAGGCAAAACCATAAATGATACAGAAAGAGTTTACACTCTAACAGCGAGGTTACCTTTTTTTTCTATACTATCATGTTCCTCACCTTAGTTCAATACCCATACGTAGTAAGACAATCTAAAGTTGCCATACAAAGCTATAAGACCAATCAAAGTTGACTTTTTCAACTGGTCTTATAGCTTTGAATGGCAAGTTTAGACAGTCTAACGTCTAACTATTACGTATGGGTATTGAACAAAGATGAAAAACATGACAGTACAGAAAAAAAAACGATAACCTAGAAGTTAAAAAATTTTAGACAATTTTATTTAATTATTTTTTTCTACGGCGGGTTGTGATTTGTAAGACTTTGGTTTGTATATTAGTCATTTAGTACCTTAAAACCATTTCTAAAAGGCAATCGGTAATCTTTTTGGTAGTTAAAAAGTCCTCGGGCTACTGCACTATAGCAGCTGACCGCGACTTCGTCTGCGTAGACCTTTGAAATAGTTTAGTCCTATTCTCAGACCTACTGAACCGCGGCCGGTAGTCTTCATCTTAGAGTCTGGATACTCAAAGGTCTTCATATATGCTACATGACAGGGGATTTTTGAGACGGGGCAGTAAGTACCTTACCTAGGTACCGTTGTAGCTCTACAGCGAAACATTTATGAGGGTAGTTGGGCGGTTGACACCGCGCTCGTTTAGGACCGCGGTGTCAATCGCCCAAGGGCTCTTTTTGAATAGGGTCTTACACACCACGGTATGCATTTTAATGGTCCGCGGTGTCAATCGCCTATGTGCTATTTTTGAATAGGGTCTTTCGGACCGCTATCCAAAGTTTAATAATATAATATAATTTTATTTTGGACTGACGGGCAGAAAAACGTTTAGTGTAGAAAATGAAACAAATTCAATAAATGGGACCAACATCGAAATCGCGAAAAAAAAAATCTGATATCCCATACATATTTTAGCTCGAGTCGATTAGTTAGTAGAGTATAGAACATAATAATTTTTTTTTTTCACGGTTTCGATATTGGTCCCATAGTGAAAGTTGTTGAGTTTGATGGTCTTAACCACTCCCTTAAATGTTTATTTGTATTTTTGTAACACCTTGTATATGTCCCGATGTTGACGGACGGATAGGCACGTAGCCAGGGCCGCGACTCCTTCGCAGCTGCAGCAAGGAGCCTAGCTAGATCGGAGCCTGATGAAATGGAAAGTATTGAAAAATGTACATTTTACAAACTAGGCGAGTGAGGCATCATTTTCTATGTAATTTTTTGCGCTGAATCGATTGAGACTATCCCCATGCTTATAAGACCTTTTTCCGGCGCACTACCGTACCTTTTTCAAATTTTCAGGGCTGCATGAGGTTATCACTTTTATAAAATGTACCCTATTTCATATAATTATAGCCGTAGAAAGAGAAGGAACTAGAAGAAAGCACGTGTCTTGTCATATCACAGTAAGAGATGCACATAGCAAATTCGCTCTAGTTAAAAAAGGAGATCGCTACTTATTGCTGTCCTTATCGACGTAGCCACTTTTTTGTTCTACGACGGCTGTCTGACTCCGGAGTCAGACATCTATTTTCATACAAATTGTATAGGATTTTATGACTATCGCTGTCTTATACGCGGTTACACTGATGTTACGTCTATTATATTGGTTCTAAAATGCGCAGATGTTACGGCACACTTAAACACATTTACAAGATTAGACCTTTTTTGAGTATTCCTGTGAGACGAAGTATATCAGAGGCCTTGATATTATCTATTCTTGATTACTGTGACATTGTATACGGGCCGTGCCTATTGAAAAGAACTCAGAAGAAGGTTCAACGCGTCCAAAACTCTTGCATAAGGTTCTGTTATAATGTACCACCCCGCTCACATATAACACCATTTCTCAACTCGAACAACATTTTGAATATGGCCAATAGACGAACTCTAAAATTATCATCGTTTGTTTACAATGTAAGGGGCTCTGGGACGCCAAGTTATCTGGCTGATAAACTATCTTGGAGTGATCGAAGAAAGGGCAGATGCAAATCATCTCGTTTTCCCGTAGCACAGTTTTCTCCACCATTGCGTTTGGTCTCTTACCGGGGTAGTTTCCGATTTGCAGCTTCTAAGGTATGGAATGACCTTCCCCCTCCAATTAAGAATTCTAAGTCATTATACTCATTCAAACAGCAATGTAAACAGTGGCTCTTGACCAATCAAAAGCAAGCATGCTGTTGGTCTCCGGTGCCGCAGAATTAAATTGATTAAAATCTTTGTTTTACTTAGCTTTCGTTTCGATTTGATTTGAATTTTCAGCTCGTCTAACCCTCTTATCTATATTATATTTAATCATATACCTACACATTATTTTATACATAATTATATAAATACTTATACCTGTAGCTACATAGGAACTTATTCATCGTGTTGCTGACATACCACTAAGTTCACACAGTAGCCTAATACTAGAATTAGTAAGATCCGAAATTTTTGTAAATTTTTGTTATTTTGTTGTTGTTGTTAATTAGATTAAGTTTTGGCAGTGTAGTGTCATCTCAAGGCGTAGACTGAAAAGCAGCAGTATTGCTGAGGCTCATGCCTATTCATCTTAGCATGTTATTCAGTATTTAAGATCAATTTTGTATCTGTACCTATTTACTTGCTGATGAATAAATTTCTTATTATTATTATTATTAGCGTAAGCGAAAAATACTTAGCCTATGATTATAGCCCTGCTACTTATGATAGTGTAATAGCGGCCTTAGCAGGTCGGCGGATCAACTAAAAGTCAATCTTCAGTTTGGCACAAGTCATCTCGGATATGGACATAATAATTATGTGGTATCATTTCGTTCAGTATAACCTCCTAAACATTAATTAATATATGGGATGACAAGCGCTCAGACTGTGGGGGTAGAAACTGTGACGTCATGAAGACGGCCATACAACGTTTTTTTTAAGCATACCTACCTAGGTACCTTAGATTATCAAGATAGACAGTCAAAGCTACGAAAGCGTCGAAAAAAATAGGAACCAGTACTGGTTCCAAAACCCTATACATATACACGCACACATACATAATTAGTATGGCGCCTCACGCACACCAACCTAAGAAAGTTAGCCCCTTTTGTTTTATACGGAACAAGTGTGAGGCTCATTCTAGACATATACTTTTTCTAAGCTAGGTACCATGTGGAGTATCAAATGAAAGGGCTTTTTGGGTAGATGAAGTTTCGTAGCAAGATACACGCCTTAAACTACAAAATAAACATTTAAAAGTCATCTAAAAGTTGTAATTTTTTATTTAAGTATTTACATAAATCTCACTTTTCTTCTGAGTCTTCATAGCTTGGGCATATTTTTTGACAATCTTCCAAAGTTTCGAAATTGTTGCCATTGTTCTTGCAACCAACGCTGTAAGTGAATTTAATGCACTCTGAAGTGTCTGTATCGAAGCCATAACTGTAAAAATAAAAATTTAAATATATAACTCACTCTGACACCGAAGTTTAAACCGAAAAAAGATTTGCAAGTACCTAGATAGAGATAGATAGATAGATAAATCCAAGAAGTTTGGAATCCTCTATAGTGGAGCTTCGATCAAAATAAAATGAATGGATAGGCCTAAAGCGCGGTAAGTTGAAGCAAACTACTGGTGCACTTGGTACATACAAACTAGCGCCATTATCTGTCAAATCTAGGGCACTTTCATACAAGTGACAAGTAAAAATTTCATTTGTTTTGCCTCATTTTTCTGGTTTGAAATGTTCGCTTAAGGCCTATCCATTCATTTTATTTTGATCGAAGTAGTGGAGCACAGACTGCCTAACAAAAGGGAAAACATGATAAAATACTCCTTGATGGTCGGTAATGATCGTTCTTCTCCGTAGTGGTTTTTAGTGACGTTAACTTTGTCCCTTTCTAATGTATGTCTAGGCATGACGTCACTCAATTGTCGTTCATGTAATTGTGACGTCATTGGAATAGAAAGGGACGCACGTAAAATTGGAAATATCGACGACGGAGACGAACGTCAAATTTTCTTGTATCAATGCTAGTAAGGAGGAGTGGTATCCTTTATGATTTAGATCCATGGATAAATAATTTATTTACAAAACAACAATACAACGAAACATCAAGTAAAGGTCGACCAGAATCTCATTGCCTCAGATCAGATTCACATTTGTATGGAACAGCTATTTTTTCTAATTGCACAGTCATCCTCTCGTCAACGCGATGTTAGGTAACTGTTTTTATTTTAATTGACTGTCAGAAAATCCCTCAAAGTTAGTGGCTGCAATGAGGAGTTTTCTGACAGCTAGGTACTCAAACGTAGTTCATCATACCGGCGATAGATGGCGTTGACCAGAAAGGGGTCCGAAGACGAAAAATTTAGGCTAAAAAGTAATCAAAAATGCATGTCACTGAGTTGGATAGATCCGTTGACGAAATATACGCTGCTGCTTACTTAAAAACACAAATTCTTACTATTTTATTTGTATTTTTATTATCTGCAAGGTCGCTCGTCCCTGTCTCGTCAACAACGCCAATCTATCGAGCCATGGAACTACTTTTTCTTTTTTAATGGCTTTCTGAAAATCCCTCATTATATTATAAGTAGGTAACTAGTTACCTCGTGTAGCTTGCTCTGCTTGCTTTGCATGTACCCCTTTCTATTGGCTGGGTGCACACAACATTACCTGTAATCAGTAGAGTCATATTAATCACAAATGTCACAGAAACTGACAGGGCCGGATTAAGCCATGCAGAGGCCCCTAGGCAATGCAAGTCCTGGGGCCTCTATATCCATGGGCGTGGCAATGATTTTTTCTTATGGTCGCATTTAAATTACCACCAATCAAACAACATAATAAGAACAATAAAATGTGGAGCGAGCGAAGCGAGCTCGAGGTTTTACTACAATATTATAAAGTCGCGTTTCGTAATGCTATCTAAAATCTGGAACAAGCGAAGCGAGCTCGAGATTTTACTGCAATAATTGCAGTGAAATCTCGAGCTTGCTTCGCTTTTTATGAAAAATAAGAGACAACTGAAATACAGTTCTCTTATTTTTCATTATTCCTTTTAAGTCTGAGGTGGGTCTAAATCTTTGAGTTTTCACTTATTTTTCTCCCTAGTCGCGGTGCCCCTTGGCGGCGCTGGGCCCATAGGCTGGAGCCTACTTTGCCCCAATGGTTAATCCGGCACTGGAAACTGAGACTTGATAGAAGTAGTCTAATGGTAGTCTATACATCACTCAGTTGCAGAAACGCCCATTAAAGTTAATCCTCCATTAAATCTCTTGCTGGCTTTTACTACGTCAAAAAGACAGAAGTGACAACAAGAGATTTAATGGAAGACACGGACTTGAAAGAAATACGGACCGAATATTGCACTAAAATGATGTGAAGCATGCAAGGTAATATTTTATACCCTAACTCCGGCCCCCCCTATTATTTCAAAAACCAATGATATTAAGTATAAAATTAGGTCTTGATATCATTACATTACCTACCTATATGGTTTATAAATTAACTTTAACAAATGTCAGCAACCCACAAAAATTCAAAAATTGATAGAAATCAGATTTCCCAAAAATGGATTGCATAGTGAGTGATTTTACCCCAAAAAACGCGGTATTGCAGACTCTTCCGCACTTGTCGCCATTTCAACCTCGATTGTATTTGTATGCTGTGCTTTGACCGATCGACGTAATTTTAGTAACACTAAATAAAAAGAAGAACATAAGCTATACTTTTGAGCAAAAAATAATTGTTACATGTCAAATATGAAATAATTTATGGACGATAATAGTTCAGACTGCCGACTTTAGGCGGGGGCCGGGTTTAGGCGCTTTTACCCTAGTTGTAGCTAAGTTTTTGATCACCCCGAAAGAGATTACACTTTTTGGGTCATAATGTTAAAATAATTTCTTCCTAAAACGACCACGTAAAAATAAAACACACTGTATCTTTTTTTAACTCGAAAATATTTTGATGTCCTTTATCGTATCTTCTAACTATGCCATACCTTGCCATACCAGACCTATGCCATAGCGGGGGCCCTTGAACCAGTGGCCATACATTTTTGCCCAGTGGCCTTTGTTTTATCCTGGATCAAGGACATTCTAGGACAACATGTAAAAAAATATAGATAAATTCTGATATCTAGTACTTACGACCTTGTGAACGAGCGGTGGTGATGATTGCAAAAATTGTAAAGAAAAAAATACAGTATAAAATTGATTTGACCATTTTAAATTATATTAATTTAATATTTTATTCTTGAAAGTAGGTACCCTATCTACTTATGTTCAATAGTGAACGATGATTACACATTCGATCTTTATATACATTCGAATTACAATGGATTCCAAAAAAAATATTTGCTGACGATGACGTAAGTAGGTACTAGGTAGGTAGTAAGTATTTCATTTTAAATCTATTTGTTTTATTTAAAACCACTTGATTCAATACACGGTGATATTACCACGGACCTGAAAGAAATACGGACCGAGTATTGCACTAAAAAGATGTGAAGCATGCAACGTAATACAATCTCGTTTGTTCTACAAGGGACCTACACTCACACAGATGCACTAGCTCTAGGCGCAGGTCCGACAACCCGTCACCTTATGTACCGCGTGACAGCACGCAAAAACAAATGGGTGCTTCACTCATGATTAGATGACATTCCGTCTGGTTCTTCTTATTTTAAGTCTGTGGATAGTACATCAAAAAACAAATTAAAACAATAGGTCGCTACTACGCAGCGTAGGTATTTCAGAATATTTTTGAAGGTGATATTATTGTTTCATATTGAAGATGAATATTATACAGGGTGTAAGTGACAGCCTAGCAAATACTGAAACGGTGAACTCAGACCATCAAACTGAACAACTATCACTATAGGCTTTCCTCAGGAAACGCGAAAAAAAATCAGATGTCCCATACATTTGAGTTGGTAGGTAACTACAGCAGTTTTGTATGGGACAGCTGATTTTTTTTTCACGTTTCCTGAGGAAAGCCTTCAGTGATAGTTGTTAAGTTTGACGGTCTGAGTTCACCGTTTCAGTATTTGCTAGGCTGTCACTTACACCCTGTATAAATATGTTAGACAGTGTCACACAAATTATCTAGTCACATTTAAAGTACCAGAAACTAGCCTGGACTTGTATTATGATGACTAGACAACGATATAGAATACATGTAGATACAAACATCCATGACTCGGGTACAAATATTCATATTCATCATACAAATATTATAATGTCCCTTACGGGATTTGAAAACGCGACCCTAGGCACAGCAGGCAGGTTCACTAGTTTTACTCACTACAGACTGTGACTATCGGGCCGTCCAGGAGTGCGATTTTTGAATCTCATTCGGTGAGCTCAGCTGTTGAAAATGTCAAAATTACTATGGAGATTCGCATCTTTCTATTGCTGATTTGACTTTCAAAAATCTCACTCTTGAAGTATTATTTTTGAAAGGCTAATCAGCAGTAGAAAAATGCGTATCTCCATAGTAATTTGGACATTTTCAACTGCTGAGCTCACCGAATGAGTTTCAAAAATCGCACTCCTGGAGTGCGATTTTTGAATGTCATACGTCGAACTCAGCAGTAGCAAATGTCAAAATTACTGTGGAGATCCGCATCTTTCTACTGCTGATTTTACATTCAAAAATCATACTACAGGAGTGCGATTTTTGAATCTCATTCGGTGAGCTCAGCAGTTGAAAATGTCAAAATTACTATGGAAATACGCATATTTCTACTGCTGTTTTGACTTTCAAAAATAGCTCTCCTTGAGTATGATTTTTGAAAGGCTAACAGCAGTAGAAAGATACATCTCCACAGTAATTTGGACATTTTCAACTGCTGAGCTCACCGAATGAGTTTCAAAAATCGCACTCCTGGAGAGAGATTTTTGAGAGTCAAATCCGCAGTAGAAAGATGCATATCTCCATAGTTATTTTGACATTTTCAACTGCTGAGCTCACAAAATGAGATTCAAAAATCGCACTCCAGATATAGGTAGGTAAGTCTGCGTGGACATTTGAAATCTAGAACGATTTGAAATAGTTTACGTCCTAATTCTCAGACCTACCTACTACCTACTGAATAATACACAAAAGAGGTACCTAGTATGGGTTATATTAGCGTCTTTTTTTTAAGCTCCCAGTTAGTTACCTACCAAATGTTGTGGGTATTTTATTGCGAATATTACCCATAGAGAAATTACACGCTCCTCTTGGTAGAGATGGTGTAACAAAGTGTGCACAGTAACCACCAACTGGGCATGACGTCATCTTGTTTGTACTGCGATTGTTCTATACCATAGAGAAATTACACGCTCCCCTAATGTTTTTTGTCTCCCCTCACCCGTCCCTCACCCCCTTTGTCGGCGACATAATTTTCTATAGAAACAAGCCGAGTAAGATATTACCTAAGGATATTACCTAATATTATTAAGCAACAGAACAAAAATTGTCCTGCGTTGTAAAGTGACGGAGATAATTAAGTTCAAAGTTTAAAAAAAATGACTTTCAAATCTCATAAAAAGTGGTACTAGGTAGTTTTGGTTTTTATACCACTCTTTTTGTGTTTATAGCCGATAATTATTACGTTTTAATTATTTGTGACATCATCACGCATATTTTGTGCAGGAACGCACCGCAATTCTCGATAGTTTGCGGCCTCTTGCTTGAATTAGTAGGTACCTAACTACTGATAATCTATATAAAAAATTTAACTTTCATAAATCATACTTCTGAAGTTCGATTTTTGAGAGTCAAATCAGCAGTAGAAAGATGCGTATCTCCATAGTAATTTTGACATTTTCAACTGCTGAGCTCACCGAATGAATTTCAAAAATCGCACCCCTGTGTGGAAATTGCAGCCTGTCTTGCAGCTTCAAGTTGCATGAAGAGGACAAATTATTTTTCACCTCACAAGCTCGGAAAGATTCTGTTTATCATTCGAAATCTGAGTGCAAAAGTGAATTTTATCCGCTAGCGTGGAAAGAGTTTTTGAAATTCGAATCTGTCTATTCAATATTTTTCTATACCGCCAGTCCACTGAAAATGCATTAATAACTATTTCATGTCACTAGCCAGCACGAAAAAAAACACTTTTTTAAATGTTCTCTTTAATTCACATTTTTTCCTCGCTGTTGTGTGGTGAAAAGTTGTGTGTTTCACTCGGCTGCAAAGTTATTCTGCGTCTAGTACCTTTGAAACCTTCGCTATAAGCTCAGGATTTTTTTTTATATTTTTGATTTTTTTGATTTTTGCTTCGCTCGTGGTTCAATCCTAGACTCCTTCGCTTGCTCAGGTTTCAATACAAGTACTCGCGCCAAAAAACAACTTTGCAGCCTAGCATAACAAATAACTATTGTATGAAGTAAATCTGGGTTCGGTGTGAAAAATTGAGTAGGTAACTACCTAAGTAAGTATTTTACTAAATACTGGTAATAAATATTATTTATTTAGTTATGTAATGCACTTTTCTACTATTCTCAAACATGCTTGGAAATTTGAGCATTATTTTGACAACCTTCTTCGAGATAAATCGAAATTGCTGTAGGTACTGGCCAAATACATGCGAGCAGCGGCCGGCAAAAGTTGTATGAAAATCCATATCTGTCGTGGTTTAGCGGCCAAATAAATTACATAGTAAAACTCATATCTGTCGTGTACCTACCTACCTAATTTAAAAATGGATTCAAAGGTTTTATTTGAATTTCGAACTGGCTTGCAAATAGAAAGTTTTATAATGAAAAAAAAACGAATGTACACTTTAACCACAGATTAATAATAAGTTACTTAAAGCCTAACCAGAAATACTTATAAAAAACCTCGCCATGTTGCGGAAAATCATTGGAACTAATTTTTGTACTTAGAACACTGACATTAAAGGTGACAATCGTAGAAAGAGAAGGAACTAGAAGAAAGCACGTGTCTTGTCATATCACTCAGTAAGAGATGCACATAGCAAATTCGCTCTAGTTAAAAAAGAAGATCGCTACTTATTGCTGTCCTTATCGACGTAGCCACTTTTTTGTTCTACGACGGCTGTGTGACTCCGGAGTCAGACATCTATTTTCATACAAATTGTATAGGATTTTATGACTATCGCTGTCTCATACGCGGTTACACTGATGTTACGTCTATCAGCGTAAGCGAAAAATACTTAGCCTATGGTGACAATCAATTGCAGCGCCCCCAAACCAGGTTTTTTATATTCCTGGTCAGGCTTTACCAGCTTTAACGCAGGAAAAATTATTGTTGTTCGTCATTAATATTGAAAAGTTGATTGATTTTAATTTCTGCGCATTGTTTGAGAAAAGCACTTATACAAGCCTTGGCCACAACTAGGCATTGATGGACTTACGTCGGCTCGTTACTCGGCTTCGCCTCGGCTCGGCCCCAGCGATGCCAGACGTACGGTAATTACCGTATTTATACGGTATTTTCAAGCCTTGTACGGTAATCTATCGTGGTACGAAAACATACGGTAATTCGGTAAGGTCGGCGGATCAACTAAAAGTCGCTTAAATCTTCAGTTTGGCACAAGTCATCTCGGATATGGACATAATAATTATGTGGTATCATTGCGTTCAGTATAACCTCCTAAACATTAATTAATATATGGGATGACAAGCGCTCAGACTGTGGGGGTAGAAACTGTGACGTCATGAAGACGGCCATACAAAGTTTTTTTTAAGCATACCTAGGTACCATGTGGAGTATCAAATGAAAGGGCTTTATGAGTAGATGAAGTTTCGTAGCAACATACACGCCTTAAACTACAAAATAAACATTTAAAAGTCATCTAAAAGTTGTAATTTTTTATTTAAGTATTTACATAAATCTCACTTTTCTTCCGATTCTTCATAGCTTGGGCATATTTTTTGACAATCTTCCAAAGTTTCGAAATTGTTGCCATTGCTCTTGCAACCACCGTAAAGGAATGTAGTGCACTCTAAAGTGTTTGTATCGAAGCCATAACTGTAAAAATATAAATATAAATATATAACTCACTCTAACACCGAAGTTTAAACCGAAAAAAGGTTTGCAAGTAGGTAGATCCGACAGATAGAGATAGATAGATAAATCATTTATTTGCATAAGTAGGTAACACACACGTAATAATACAGTGCATAAGTTTACAAAACAACAATATAATAAATAAATAAATATAAATAAATATCTTGGACAGTGTCACACAAATTATCTAGTCACATTTAAAGTTCCAGAATCTAGCCTGGACTTGTAACGATATAGAATATCGACCAGAATCTCATGGCCTCCGATCACATACGTCTGTTGACATTTGTCACCTTTCTTACTTTCCTGCCGTGGGTGTGTATGTGTAATACTATGTTTCCCCTCCTCCGGGAGGAAAGCGTCAACATTCATCCCGCTGCGCTAAAGAAGCTGCCGCTTTTCGCGTCAGTCGAGGAGAAAAATAGGAGACACACCTTAGGCAGTAAATAAGACCTTTCTTACTTTCCAGCCCTCGGTGCCGCGGCACAGATTATTTAATAGTTACTACCGTAACAGATACTGCACTCAACCCGGTTTCGCGCGCTTTTTCGAATTTCGAACTTTGCGCTTCAGGAACGAAAACTAAAATGCGCCTTATGTCAATGAGCAACAGCCTGCATCTTGGAAGATGGACGTGACGTCACGACTTCATCGCAGCTGTCAAACGGGAGTGACGAGGCACTGGCCGCGGCGTGTAATCTAATATAAGTATGTAAGAGGCTTTTTTCAGAAACTGGTTGGGCTACAGCCTCAGAATACAGAATAAACCAGAAGGAGTGTTCGATTACATTTGTACGCAGCGCGCTGTGTCCAAAACAATACTTACAATACTTTCAAGCGCGTTGACGGTTTCTGGTTTATTCTGTATTCTGAGGCTACGGCATCAGTTATAATTTTGATTGAAAGTACCTACCTACTCACCGAAATCTAGGTATACCCTGACCAGGAAAATAAAAAACCTCGCCATGTTGCGGAAAATCATTGTAACTAATTTTTGTACTTGGAACACTAACATTAAAGGTGACAGTCGATTGCAGCGCCCCCAAACCAGGTTTTTTATATTCCTGGTCAGGCTTTACCTATATTTTAACACATTTTCGGATTTTTTACTCGTGTATTTTAGAAGTTAGAGGCAGCCCCGCCTCGCCTATACCTACGCCTTTTTTTTTACTTTGAGCGCACGGACCTGAAAGAAATACGGACCGAGTATTGCACTAAAAAGATGTGAAGCATGCAAGGTAATACAATCTCGTTTCTTCTACAAGGGACCTACACTCACACAGATGCACTAGCTCTAGGCGCAGGTCCGACAACCCGTCACCTTATGTACCGCGTGATAGCACGCACACAAAAGAAATGGGTGCTTCACTCATGATTAGATGACATTCCGTCTGGTTCTTCTTTTTAGTCTGTGTTTGAGCGCAGATATCTCGAGACAGAAGCAATAATATAACGATTTACTTTCTATACTTAGTAGTTTTGTTCCATTAGATAAGACCACAGAACATTATCAGAGGGGTTAGAAATGCAAAGTAGCGCTTTTGCTTCGGAGACGGCTGTCGCCACTTGTCTTCCCGCTCACGCTGCTACAATTACTCATGCCCTCTCGCTCGCACCACGCCGCGCGCATTATGGTGTTATGCAAATCATTGCATAACCTGTGGCCACACGTTCCACGCCTACTTTGCACTTCTAACTCCTCTTATAATGTTTATTTGTGATGTTCTTATAAAGTCTCACTCGATTTGTAAAAAAAAACAAATTTTATCAAACCCCTCTTTCATCAGAGTTGAGTTCTTTCAGAGTTTCGGTGCTACTGGTGAAACGTGGATGTTCTGAGGTTTCAGAATATCTCTGACTACCCCCTCGGGGAATATAGTCGTGAGCATATATGCTATGCATATATATATATGCCCTCTTTCATGGTGGAGTCGAAAAAAAAATGTTTCTTCATAACATTTCTGTTTTTGGGTTACTGTTATCTGCCTTCATGCCAAATTTCGATTCAATTGGTAATAATGAGCGAGTAATTAAGGCGGGACATACAGAGGACAGAAAGACGGACGGAGGGACGGACGGACGGACAGACAGACAGACAGACAGGATGGATGAAAGTATAAGGGTTCCTTGTTTGACTACGGAACCCTAAAAACAACCAAATGTATGGGACATTTGGGTCGAGTAGGATTGCAGTTTTGTATGGAACAGCTATTTTTGTCTAATTGCACAGTCATCTCTCGTCCACGCCATCTATTGAGATATTAGATAACTGTTTTTGTTTTAATGAGGGATTTTCAGAAAGCCATTAAAAAAGAAAAAGTAGTTCCTCATGCCTCGATAGATGGCGTTGACCAGACAGGGGTAAGCGACCTTACAGATAATAAATAGTAAGTATTTGTGTTTTTAAGTAAGTAGCAAAATATGAGCATATATTTCGTCAACGGATGCGTCTGACTGACTCAGTGACATGCATTTTTGTTTACTTTTTAGCCTAAAATTTTAGTCTTCGGACCCCTCTCTGGTCAACGCCATCTATCGCCGGTATGATAAACTACGTTTGAGTAGCTGTCAGAAAACTCCTCATTGACTGTCAGAAAATCCCTCAAAGTTAGTGGCTGCGATTATATTATAAGTAGGTACCTAGTTACCTCGTGTAGCTTGCTCTGCATGGACCCTTTTCTAATGGCAGGGTGCACACACCATTACCTGTAATCAGTATAATCATATTAATCACAAATGTCACAGAAACTGAGACTTGATAGAAGTAGTCTAATGGTAGTCTATCACTCAGTTGTAGAAACGCTCATTAAACCTCCATTAAATCTCTTGCTAGCTTTTACTACGTCAAAAAGACAAAAGTGACAACAAGAGATTTAATGGAAGACACGGACTTGAAAGAAATACGGACTGAATATTGCACTATAAAGATGTGAAGCATGCAAGGTAATACCATAAGAATAATAGTTATTACTATTCTTAATACCATAAAAAGAATAGTTATTAACTATTCTTATGGTAATACAATTTTACGAAAGCTCATGAGTGCGATTTTTGAATCTCATGCGGTGAGCTCAGCAGTTGAAAATGTCAAAATTACTGTGGAGATACGCATCTGATACGATAATATCGCTGCAATGAGCGGAGGCCTTGAAGGTAAATAATACTTTTTCCTTACAACCTGTATATTTACTTACTTACCAGAAAGGACAGTTGGCAGGAGTGGTCCAAGAGCCCCCCCCCCCCCCCATAAGTGGCATAAAACGTTCGAAAGAGGGTTTAATACAGAACATTTTTTTATATGCGCCACCAATATCTTTTAGAGAGAAAAAAGATATAGGGTGTTTTGTATAATGGGTTTTCATACTAATGTTAGCATTTCACAGATATTTTTATCTGGTGCTTGAATTCCTTGTGTCTTGATGGATTATTAGTTTTTGATTATTATTAATGCAAAGGAATCTTTAGCCTTTAGTATCTCGTAAACTCAAATCGAGAAAATCGCGATTCCATCCTGAAATTGCCATTATAACTAGTACACGTGAGCATTCATATTTTTGTAAGCTTAATAACTTTTAGTAGTTGTAGCTTAAAGTCTAATCACCCCGAAAGGGATTACACTATTTGGGTCATAATGTCAAAATAATTACTTCCTAAAACGACCACGTAAAAAGAAAACACACTGTAAGTATCTTTTTTTTTCCTCGAAAATATTTTGATGCTCTTTTTTTTTTTTTTTTTTTTTTTTTTTTTTTTTTTTTTTTTTATTCAGATTTAGGATTACTAACAAAGTTACTCTTTGTACACAATGTACTTTAGGGTATCCTCTAACTATCCCTCCCTACCTATGCCATAGCGGGGGGCCGTTGGACCAGTGGCCATACATTTTTGCACAGTGTCCTTTGTTTTATCCTGGATCAAGGACAATCTAGGACAACATGTAAAAAAATATTGAAAAATTCTGATATTAGTACTTACGACCTTGTGAACGAGCGGTGGTGATGATTGCAAAAATTGTAAAGAAAAAAATACTGCATAAAATTGATTTGACCATTTTAAATTAAGTATATTAATTTAAGTAAGTTAATATTTTATTCTTGAAAGTACCTATGTCTGATAAATAGTGTTAAATAGTGAACGATGATTACACATTCGATCTAGCTACCTTATATACAATCGAATTACAATGGATTCCAAAAAAATATTTACTGACGATGACGTAAGCAGGTAGGTAATATTTCATTTTAAATACCTATATTTGTTTTAATTTAAACCACTTGATTCAATACATGCTGATATTACTTACATCAAAAAACAAATTAAAACAATAGGTCGCTATTACGCAGCGTATTTATTTCAGAATATGTGATGTTGTGGTGATATTACAGTTTCATGTTGAAGACACAGACTTAAAAGAAGAACCAGACGTAATCTGGTCTAATCATGAGTGAAGCACCCATTTCTTTTGTGTGCGTGCTGTCACGCGGTACATAAGGTGACGGGTTGTAGCACCTGCGCCTAGAGCTAGTGCCTCTAGTGAAGCTAGTCTACTGCATCTGTGTGAGTGTCGGTCCCTTGTAGAACAAACGAGATTGTATTACCTTGCATGCTTCACATCTTTTTTTTGTGCAATATTCGGTCCGTATTTCTTTCAAGTCCGTGGTTGAAGATGGAATATAATACAGGATGTAAGTGACAGCCTAGCAAATACTGAAACGGTGAACTCAGACCATCAAACTGAACAACTATCACTATAGGCTTTCCTCAGTAAACGCGAAAAAAAAAATCAGCTGTCCCATACATTTGAGTCGGTAGGTAGGTACAGCAGTTTTGTATGGGACAGCTGATTTTTTTTCACGTTTCCTGAGGAAAGCCTTCAGTGATAGTTGTTCAGTTTGACGGTTAGTGTGGCATGCTTGTGACGAAACGTGTTGTGGATTATTTCCTATGTACCCAGACATTAAAAATCGTATTAACTCCAAAATTAATAAAACAGTTATGGTTTGACGGTCTGAGTTCACCGTTTCAGTATTATATTCCATCTTCAACCACGGACTTGAACTCGTCAACAGATGTGTCTGACTCAGTGACATGCATTCATAGGCGAAGTATTTTTCGCTTACGCTGATAGACGAAACATCAGTGTAACCACGTAGGAGACAGCGATAGTCATAAGATCCTATACAATTTGTATGAAAAAAGATGTCGGACTCCGGAGTCAGACAGCCGTCGTAGAACAAAAAAGTGGCTACGTCGATAAGGACAGCAATAAGTAGCGATCTCCTTTTTTAACTAGAGCGAATTTGCTATGTGCATCTCTTACTGAGTGATATGACAAGACAAGTGCTTGCTTCTAGTTCCTTCTCTTTCTACGCATGCATTTTTGTTAACTTTTTAGCCTAAATTTTTCCTCTTCGGACCCCTCTCTGGTCAACGCCATCTATCGCTGGTATGATGAATGAACTACGTTTTAGTAGGTAGCTGTCAGAAAACTCCTCATTGAGGGATTTTCAGAAAGTCATTAAAAAATAAAAAGTAGTTCCTAATGGCTTGATAGATGGCGTTGACGAGACAGGGGCGAGCGACCTTGCAGATAATAAAATAGTAAGAATTTGTGTTTTTAAGTAAGCGGCAAAATATGAGCATTTATATTTCGTCAACGGATGCGTCCGACTCAGTCACATCCATTTTTGTTTACTTTTTAGCCTAAAATTGTCGTCTTCGGACCCCTCTCTGGTCAACGCCATCTATCGCCGGTATGATGAACTACGTTTGAGTAGCTGTCAAAAAACTCCTCATTGCATAGCTCTCTTGCTTAAGGCCCATCACATACATGCGGAATCGCGATTCGGAATTCCGAATGCAAACCAGTTTTTTGTATAGGATTGAAATACCGTTCGCAAATCTGGAGGGGGAACGGGGAACCTCCATACGAAAACCAGTGGCTATTAATGTGTTAATGTGGTGGAATTCGTTTAATAATGTGTCATTAGTGGAGAACGATATATATAGTAAAAGTGAGAAATAAAGAAGGCGCTCCCGTTTGATTCGGATTGATCCTCGCGTAAAACTCCCTTGAACATTGGAATGCGTGTTCCACCCGCGCATTTCAAGAGTTAGGTATACCCTGACCAGGAAAATAAAAAACCTCGCCATGTTGCGGAAAATCATTGGAACTAATTTTTGTACTTGGAACGCTAACATTAAAGGTGACA
The DNA here is from genome assembly GCA_963693445.1 of Agonopterix heracliana. Classification (NCBI taxonomy): domain Eukaryota; kingdom Metazoa; phylum Arthropoda; class Insecta; order Lepidoptera; family Depressariidae; genus Agonopterix; species Agonopterix heracliana. The sequence continues at coordinate 5,903,267 of OY856334.1, forward strand.
GTCGATTGCAGCGCCCCCAAACCAGGTTTTTTATATTCCTGGTCAGGCTTTATTACGGTTAGGTTTAAGTACAAAGAAAAAGACACTAATGACCAGGCAGTAAAGGCTAGTTCCCATAGCCTATCCGAAAGGATAAAATAAAAAAAAATAAAAAACATGTCAATGTCAAAAAAAAGAATTCCGGAATTCCGTCATCAACAGGCTCAACAGCGCATTTCGTGTGCTTTATTTCACAAAGAAATTCCACTAAATTATCTTTATTCAACATCTCAATTCAACTTAATTATTAAACAAGGTAAGCAAAGTTTAGTATTTTCAACTCTTGAATTAATTTGGTCACTTTTTATGAAATTTTGTATTAAATTAGAGGTTATCATAAAACACCCATTTTAGTATTGTTTTAAGGCAAAGGCACTCGTTCAGAGCGGCTTATTTCGAGCTTTTGTTTGTCGTTTAAAGCCGAGTGCTACATTATATCGTGAGTGATACAATTTTAAGTAAAGTGAACTAACGTTAATTCACTGTTACCCTACATGTAATTTTCACACATTTTTTGCTAGCCTGCTTGCATATTATATGTGTCTATCTATGTATGAGCGCATCGCGAATGATTCGAGAGAATTTGAAAGTGGTCATTGCGTCTATGTAGGTATTCGAGAGAATTTGATTTTGAATTTGAGTGGTCAATGCGAGAAAATCTCAAAGGGGCACTCACAAATGTGAAAAGGGATCTATAGGCTGAAATTGAAATCATTAGCATCCTTTTAAACTAAGAGTCTACCCATCAAATTGAACAACATTTACTCATAGGAGCAAACTGATCGGAGTAAAACGCTCAACTCAAATGTATGCAACAGCTGATTTTTTTTTGCTCCGATCGGTTAGCTCCCATAGTAAAAGTTGTTCAGTCGAATTGGTAGACTCTAGTTTAAAGGATGCTAGTGATCTCAATTTCACACTGTAGAGTCCATTTCATAACATGTAAAAAAACGTATGTTACCCTAACATACAAGTGCACTCAGCGCCTTTTCCCCGGTGGAACGGAGGAACTCCACAGGCTAACCCCGCAGCGGAAGAATGGTTGAAACACCTCAATCTCGAAATCATTCTCGAGATTAATTTAAAAATTGTTTGAGCGCTGTCATATTCATGGCAAAAATATAATAGTGGTCAATTCAATTCAATTTTTGTTTAATGGCATCCAATGTGTTATCACGATTCAGCCAACGTCTCGTTATACCTACATGTAAAGCCTGACCAGAAATATAAAAAACCTGGTTTGGGGGCGCTGCAATCGACTATAACCTTTAATGTCAGTGTTCCAAGTACAAAAATTTGTTCCAATGATTTTCCGCAACATGGCGAGGTTTTTATTTTTCTGGTCGGGCTTTACATACATGTATGAATATTATATGTAGGAAAATGATCAGTAGTTTTAATTAAATCTAGACTGGCAGTTTTGCCAATGTAAGTAGTTTAGTTAGAGTCTCAAGTGATTGTTTTAAGGTTAAAACACAAAAGAGTTCACCAAATGGCCGACCCGCATGGCCAGAAAAATCAAGAGCCGAAGCAGACATCCTCTCGGTAGACCTCTAGCCACGCGAGTCTATAATAGTGGTCTTCGATGATTTATAATAGGGACCTGCCTCACGGTTGCATTTCCCCTCTGCCAACGAACAAGATCAACAACTAATCATGTGCATTTACATTCCATTTTATACTTTATCACTAAACGAGACAGCCTATAATTGCGGAACAATAACTTCGAACTTATCACGTTTGGGGTTCACAAGAGGCTGTTTATAATTATTTTAACATTCAAAATTAGAATCTAAAGTAATGGAATAAAGTCCAAAGTAGCGGATTTCATACTACCTCACCCCCCGAACTTTGTTCGTAGGCTGTCACTATATCTGACAAGTCCGAAAACTATGATTTGGACCATTATCTGATAATATATGGAGTGTAAAATTAAATTTGTGAATTATGGAACAATGAGACCTAAACTATTGACTGAGTAGTTTGATAATAGATTAATTTAAACACTTTTCAGATGTCTGGTCGCGACGGTGGTAAGAAGAAACCTCTTAAAGCACCAAAGAAGGAATCCAAAGAATTGGACGATGACGACCTAGCTCTAAAACAGAAATTGAAAGAACAACAGAAAGCTCTGCAGGTTTGATTATATCTGTATTTTGTTATAATTGTAATGTACACATGGCGACACCTCAAGCTTTACAAAACCAGAATAAGCTGGCCGCGCGTATGTCGAGGAACGTATAACGTCGCGCGGCCAGCTTATGTTGGTTTTGTAAAGCTTGCACACTCACCGTGTGTACAAGCCACATATCTATCACCCCCAATAGATACCGCATACAGGGCCGCCGACGCGCACCACACATCTATGATTTTGCACTGATATAAGCAACGGGATAGAGCGAGATCGGAAAAGTGCGACCTTGAAATGGCCAATCCTGTTACATTGTTTCGTGCCTCTCTAACCGCCAAAAATTGTGACTTCCGGCCTGTGAGAAATTTTCATCATGCGGTATCTATGGTACAAGCACGTACAACTGTAGACCCGGGACTATTTAATTACCAAAAAGTTTACAGATTGCCCTTTTTAAATTTTTGTATGGTACAACATTATACGTCCCATTGCAGGGCTCAGGCCTGCCCTCAGGGAGGGTGTATGTACGTTAGACCACCACACGTGCACAATGCGGATTGGTAAACTTCACATATGCATCAGAATTTCTTCTTCAGCGTATGCAGGTTTCCTTACGATGTTTTACGAGGTACAATCTAGATATAAAAACCCACAGCAGTGAAGTATGTCGGGACCTATGTTGACATTATTATACTTCGTCATTATTCCACTTCGACTTTAAAAGACTTCGACTTTTTTATACCTTGTCATTATTCATTTTAGACATTCATTAGTCAACAAAGGCCTATATCCAGCAGTGGACGTCCATCGGCTGAGATGATGATGATGATTAGTCGATTAAATTCTTGCAAAAAAGTTATGCTAACTTTTTTTTACATTTTCAGGATGCGAAAGCAAAGGCTACGACACAGAAAGGTCCACTAGCTCAAGGTGGTATAAAGAAATCGGGCAAAAAGTGACAGAGTGATTCCATTGTATTTTAATTTTAAGGCTTATATAATGACGTCAGAATTAATTGATCTTATTTACGGAAGATCTTAAATTTAATTTTCTTTGGTTACAATTTTGGTTATAACATCATTCAGCAACTTAAAAAAATCTTGCAGATTCTTTTTCATAGAAACAATGTTAATGTTAGCAATTTTTACACTGCCATCTGGTGTGTCTTGATATTGTTTGGTAAATTTGCAAAGCTAAGTACTTGCTAAAATGCATGTTTACTTTGAAATAAAGTTGTGAATATTATTTTGACGTTTTATTTCAGCTAACAAAAACTATTAAAGACTTTACGGAGTCGCGTGGCTAAAGGGGTAACAAGTAGACGTGTCGTCGGCTTGCGATTTGATTGGCCACGTGGCTCCGCCGTTTTATGGCGGTTTCGAGTGTGTGTTTTTGTAAAAACGGGGCTTTGAGATCGCCATATCCTATTACCTTACAATATCTAATAAATATATCTTCAACACTTGACACTGGCCAAATCTAACAAGGAAACGCCATTTAATAAAAATAGAATAGAATAGAAGACTTTACAAAGGTACTATAAAAAACCTACATCCGCGCGCATGTGCAAAAGCTTCTCGATTCTCCCGCCCTCGGCACAGAAAAAAAAAATTGTTATTGTGACTTTCTTTTCGTAATTATTCGTATTTTAATTAACTTCCAATAAGTGAGTTAAATATACTAAAATCTAAGCTAAAATCTTACAATATTATTTACCTTTGCACCAGGTAATCATTGCAATCTTCTTGGTTATCAATAATCATTTATAAACCTCTTTTGATTAACTCTAACTTTAAGGTTGTGGAATTAATGGAAACAATACGGCTTCTTATAAAGTTATCTAATAACATTGAGGTACTATGTTAACTAGAGAAGCTACCGAGAAGTAATGTTTTGTAGCACGCGTTAGGGTGCACGCGCTCTAACCCACTTAGCCTGTGCCAGGCGCTCGTCGCAGCCTGACGCTCCCAGCACGCGCCCCACACTGCTGATCATGGTGCACAGATTTTGTTCGCGTTGTCTGCTCTATACATAATTACTCAATGTCTAATATTTGCAGTTTTGCACACATACGTAGAAGATTGGGGATGAAAATGTAAGTGTGCGTTTCCACTGAAGCGGAGATGTGTAAAACAACACCAATAAAATAGCTTGATTCTGACAAGCGAGGAAAATTTAGCAATTCGATTAGTTGGTTCTTCGTGAGGGCTTCAGTGGAAACATACCCATTAAGAGGATAGACGGTCTGAAATGCTAATTAGGAGAATAGGTCACTTTTCCGACTGTTCACATATTTGTCCGATCCGCCCCACCCATACACCCCACAGACTAGAGTGCGAAAGAGACAACTGCAGCTCGAACCGATTTTATCTACATAAAATCGACGAAAACAGCACTTCGTATTCCCCTGTTTTCTCCTCCAAAACTAAACCGATATTAATAATTCTTTCAAGAATAATATGAGAAAGACTTTGGCCATGTCTGTACGTTTTGTTTTTTTTTTGTTTATATTCGTCAAATTTGTTTGCTTGATGTCTGAAAACGGGCTTTAAAATTGGTCATTTTCAAAGGTCTCTAGTTCCTACAGTAATTAATTTATTTAAAAAAGCAAAACAGGGACATAGCAGAGGTAACATAGATTAGATGTTAAAAAAATGTTTGCTCTAGTTTCATTACCCAGGAACAAAACAGGGGAATACGTTTGTATGGAAAAAAACCGTACTCGTCTATCCTCTTAAGGCCAGGTTATCTCTTTCTTTCAAGCATAAGTTTTCAATTAGCCATCCCGCTCCAATTAAAAGCAGGATCGCAAAAAAACGTGTTTTTCATCAATATCTTTGCTCATGGGTGTTTCTAAGCTCAAAATTCTACGGAGTTCACTAGAAATATTTAATGTATTTAGTGAATAAAAAGTTAAATATCAGCAGTTTAATCATAGTATTGAAAAACATAACAAAAAGGGGTAACTTTGGGATGATTTTCTATCTAGTAAACTTAATCTAATCGTGTAATTGAGAACAGTCGCCCATCCGCCCGATCCTTAAATAAGACATAATTTAATTTCAGACTTTAAAACACAGTTTAAAACACTTTCGTTCGTGTTCAAAAAACGGCCTCGACGGGATAACAGCGTCTTAAACACAAAACGTACAGCATTTGGCCAGCGGTGGCCGCCCTTATCACTTGTTCATTTTGCCTTTTAGTGTAATGACACACCTGCGAAACGTACGGCGCGGCGCCAAACGTTCAGTTGAATACGCGTCTAGGTACTAGGAAAAACTGCGCGTATTGGTGTGCCGCTATAGGGAAAAGCGTTGTGCTTATATTCAACCGAATGTTCGCCGCCGAACGTTCCGCAGGTGTGTCCCTACACTAAATATTGCCGTCATCGGCGCACTCGCTTTGCATTCTTCGCAACAGAAATCAATATGTTATCTCCTGTCGGCATATCTATCCGCAGCGAAGGAGGCGAACGAAACTTAATTTACTTTTAAGGGTATATTATTCGGAGCGCGCTCCATACAAACGTACTATGGTGATATTTTCAATCCTAACCAATTAAAGTCAATGAAATTTTGCAAAAACAATCTAGAAACAAATGTCTATGCTTGTATGGAGTCAGATTTTCGTTAAAATGTATAGTTTTCAAGTTACAGTGCCTCAAAGATTTCCATACAAATCTTAAATTAATCCTAGCATTGATACTGTATATTTTAACGAAAATCTGACTCTATAGAAGCATAGAGGTTTGTTTCTAGATTGTTTCTGCAAAATTTCATTGACTTTAATTGGTTAGTATTGAAAATATCACCATAGTACGTTTGTATGCGGCGCGCATTTTCGCTCTCGGAATAATATTCTCTTAATTCTTCTGGCGATTCGTCCGATTCGCTGCGGATAAGTGTGCGAGGTGTCATAGAATTTCATACAACCAATTCGAAAATCCGATTCGTTCGCCTCTGATAAATACCGTTGGCGCGCTCCATACAAACGTAGTCTGGTTATATTTTCAATAAGTACTAACCAATTAAATTCAATGAAATTAATTTTTCTGAAACAATCTAGAAACTAATTTCTATGTTTGTATGAAGTCAGATTTTCGTTAAAATGTATAAAGTAGTTTTAAAGTTACAGTGCCTCAAAGATTTCCATACTTACAAATCAATTTAATCCTAGCATTAAAACTGTTATATTTGATCGAAAATCTGACTTCATACGAACATAGAGATTAGTTTCTAGATTGTTTCTGAAAAATTTCATTGACTTTAATTGGATAGTATTGAAAATATAACCAGACTACGTTTGTATGGAGCGCGCCAGCGGTAATATACCCTTAAGCCTTCCGGGAGATAACATATTGATTTCTGTTGTGAAGCGTTTTTTTAATGTTCAGTTTGATGGTCTGGACCTTAAGTATTACTAGGGTGTTTTGTTACACCCTGTATACAGATTAAACCAAGGATTAAACTACCTATATACAGGTTGAAATTGATATCATTAGCATCCTTTCAAACTAAGAGTCTACCCATCAAACTGAACAACTTTTACTATGGGAGCAAACCGATCGGAGCAAAAAAAAATTCTGCTGTCCCATACCACAGATTATATAATACTATACAGTACCCATACTAAACTGCACCTGCCGCCGCTGCCAACACGACTCAAATGTATGGGACAGCAGATTTTTTTTGCTCCGATTGGTTTGCTCCCATAGTAAAAGTTGTTCAGTTCGATGGGTAGACTCTTAGTTTAAAAGGATGCTAATGATATCAATTTCACCCTTAGTTAGGTAGGTACTATGCTAAAAACAAATTGATTTCCAGGGATTCAGAATGGATTTCATAAAGAATCTCTTCTCTCCTTTCCAATCCGTCGATACGAACGGCGCAACGGTCCCTGAAGAAGTATCTCAAAATTCTTGGATCGAAAATTTACACCAAGACATAGACATACAAGATTTAATGACTTCTCAGTCGTCTGGTGATATCTCAGATCTTTTTACGAATGAATCGTCCAACGAAGTATCGAATTGTCCTAAAAATACTGAGAAAAATACTCGAGTATTTACGGAAGATGGAAATTGTAAAAGCGTCGTTGTTTCAAATGAAAATCTGACTAGCATTTGTAGTGATGAAAACTCTGCAAAAAATATAGATATTGAAGAGATGGTATTAAATCTGGATGAATTTGAGGCATGTTTTAACGAAACTAACAGAGATATTGTCAATAATAGCGACGAAAATTATAAATTTAAGGAAAGTAACGTGACAGAAGAACCTGTAATAAATCTAGATGATTTTGAAGAATTTTTAGATAATTTTGACGAAACTGACATAGATTGTAACGAAATAGATGAGGTAGTTGCAAGTCACAGTAATATTCAAAAAGAACTTCCTGAAAACAATAATAGCAAACATCTGAATGTTGACTATCAAAACCCCAATATTGAAATACTCGTATGTTTAGACGAATTTGAAAATATTTTCAAATCTTATGATAATATTAATAATTCTGACAAAGTTCACGCAATCGATGATTCTGCGTCATCTCTGGTAACGGAAACAATTGAAAATAATAAAGTTACTGAAATAACAATAGAATTTAATGAAACTGAAATGAAACACGATTATAATAACTTAATTGAAAACATTAATATGCTTGATGAAGAATTTAAACATGATAATATAAACGTTAAAACTGTACCAATAGAATATGATTTTGAAGCGGATTTAAAAAGTAACGTAATATCCAAATTAGATCCATTGGTTCTTATGGAAACGGAGAATAAACCTATTATTAGGAAAGATGCAAATTCAGATCTTACTAAAATTGAAAACAACACCCTATACGAACAAGTAAACGAATTAGAAGATAAAAACAGCGTAATATCAATATCAGATGTAAATTCAGATCTCTCTTACATTGAAAATAACACCCTAAACGAAGACTTGAATGACAAATACGATAAAACCAGCGTAATATCAATATCTTCTAAATCTACTAATTCAACTAAACAAATGGACACAACCATAATTTCCACGGACAATAATAATCCTGATGATTCTGACTATTGCAGTGGCTACAATTCATCAGACTTTGAATTTATAAGCGAAGACGAAGCTCAAGACGGTCTGATAATCAATTGTTGCAACAAAAAACTCCATACTCCTAAAAAAAGTAACACTGTTCATACTTTAGAAATATCTAAAGATAAGTCTTATATATCTGGTTCTGAAGAGTCAATTGAAATAGAAAATCCAGGCTCAAGTAATAGTAGAAACTATCAAAATGTATACTACAAACGAATAAATACAAACTATAGACAAAACCACATGATTCCAAATGAAGATGAATATTTGAACCTGTTTCAAGGGATACAGTTTGCGCCAGATCTCTTCTTTTTGGAGAACAAATCTGTAAGACCAACTACTTGCATGAGTTTACAGTTTCGGCATGTCGGCTTTGATACGGTGGGAGTTAGAAAGGAAGATTCTGAGGATGGTTGTAAGTACAAGGATGTTATTAGCATCCTTTTTAACTAAGAGTCTACCCATCAAACTGATCAACTTTTACTATGGGAGCCAACCTGTTCCATACTAAACTGCAATGCCTATTCCACTCAAATTTATGCAACAGCAGATTTTTTTTGCTCCAATCTGTTTGATCCCATAGTAAAAGTTTATCAGTTGGATGGGTAATGATATCAATTTCGCCCTGTAAGTACACACGGCGACACATCAGGTTACGCACCCTATATATACCCATAATTACACTACGTACAAAACACAAAATAGTGCGGTAGAGAGCCTGCATAGACGCGGCTGCCGTGAGACGAAACAACAACAACATACCGCACCCTCTCGCACGATTCGCAGCGTTCAACTTCTAATAGTTCAAAGTCCAAACAGGGTAGCCTGAGCTGACGCCGTGTGTAGGTAGGTAACTATAGAGTTACTCCCACAATGTAGGTACTTGACACTGGCAGAAATTCTAATGCAAAAGTCAATTAAAAAATAATAGAATAGAATAAAAAACTTTATTTTCACTTTTATGCAGAGTGTACCTAAGGGACAGCCTTCTGAAAACTAAACCGTGAACTCAAGAGCCTCTACCCGGACATTCGAACTTCGCAATTGCGACAACGCAACGTTTTCGTTCCAATGTCAACTCTATTACAAACAAGTTCGAACCGATACAGTCGCGATATATTGAAAAACTAAAGTCTAAATCTAAAATACGTTTTTTATTTGGAACTTACATTTCAGATCAAGATGAAGCAGAAGAAAGCGCAAAGAAGATTATGTCTATGTATCCAGGAGAGAACAGAAAAAGACGACGTCGGTTTTAAGTTTTTATAATATCTACCTAGTTAACAACCCCTATATTTCTTTTATAACAATTTATTTTTAATTTTAAACATTTTGGAATACATTTTTAGTTTTTTTAATTTAATACAATAATAGGTGTACTCCTTATGCTTTTTTTTTTCTATCTAAGCGTCAGTGCACTCCTATCGTAGAACTGTTCAAGCTTAGAAAAAGTATATGTCTAGAATGGGCCTCACTGTTATACCGTATAATAAACAAAAGGGGCCAAGTTTCTTAGGTTGGTGTGCGTGAGGCGCCATACAAATGATGTATAGCTTGGCAAAAAAGTCATGATCGTGGTGACAGGTGGAACTAAAATTTTAGTATGGTGGTGTTGCCAGGTTATGCGTGATTTTGACGTTTTTACGTGGAGGCAGCGCCCTTATTTTTTATCACGACTTTTTTGCCAAGCTGTATGTGTGCGTGTATATGTATAGGGTTTTGGGGCCAATCAATAAAATAAAACAAAACATTTGAAATACCTTTTTAATTATCGCCAACATAAAAATTGATGTTCACACGCTTATTTCAAGTCAAAAACGGGCATTTATTTAATAATAAAAACTTTACCATCATCAAAACTTGAAAAATATTTCTTTAAAATTTTAGAATTTTATGCGTGGACAATTATTTTTTTAACTTAATGTTACTTATACAATTTGCCTATGTTATTTATTATAATATAATACAAACTTGAATGTTGTGGGTACATTTATGTAAAACTAAATTATGATATGCATTTTAGAATGCATGTACTATTAAAGGCGCCTTTAGCGTTCAGTGACAATATTAAAGATTTATCAATAAAAAAAGCCTAAATTAAAAATATGCTACTACAATAAACTACAAAAACCTTAAAGCTATTTTTATGCAATACTTTTTTAGGTTCTAAGCATTCCACTTTTAATAATATTGGAATAAACGTAAGTGGCCTTTTTTATGTTTTTGACCTATAAAATAGTATACAAAAAATTGGTTAAAGGCTTTTTTCGTTTATTGGAATAACACTTTTTTTAAAGAATCAATAAAGAATTATTGTTAAATCTTAAATAATATTGTGATATTGTCACTGAAGGGTAAAAGGGCTCTTAAGCAGTGTTCACACTTTCGAACAATGATGTTGAGTATCGTGTAACTTAGCACAGTTGTTCGAAATGGACAAGTTACTATAAACTTGGACAAGGACTATAAATTATCGATCTACTATTGTAGATATAATATGAGAGTGTGAAAAGAGTAGAAAAACGAAAGAAAATTGAGAAAACAATAGTAAATTTTACTCATGATTTAGAAAAGTCAATAGGAAGATATTTACAAAGTAATTTTTTTAAAATACAGTGTGTAACAAAACACTCTAGTAATATTTAAAGGAGTTCAGACCATCAAACTGAACAACTTTCACTGTGGAGACAAATTCGAAATCGCGGAAAAAAATCAGTTTACCTACTCGACTCCTATCTCCAATGTCCAGCCGATTTTTTTTCAGATCACATATTTGTTGGCAGAGGCGAACCCGATTACATTAGATCTGAGACCTTTCTTACTTTCCTGCCCTCGGTGTGTAATCTAATATTCTAGACCTCGAACTGAAAAATTTTCACGTTGTTCAGTTTGAACCCCTTTAAATATTAATATGGTGTTTTGTAACACTCTGTATAGTTTAAATTGATGATACAGAATGGTGATATGTAATGAAACTTAGTCGTCTCCAAATAAAGTTGATTATCGTTTGTCTATGTCACAGACACAGTTTGCTGTCGGAGAGATTTTGCGATAGTAAAACTAAAGTGCTATCAGAGACCATAGTATGACTATGATACGTGCGGTAATGCTACATCACAGCCTGCCGTGCGATTTTCATACGAGCGGTTCGGCAGTAGAAAATGACAGAATTACTATGGAGATTATGCATCTTTCTACTGCCGAACCGCTCGTATGATTTTCAAAAATCGCACTGCTGTTATCTTGTTTGTCCGCGCGCGAATAGAGAGCTAAGCATAAAGTTACTATACCAGGAATAGAGAAACTGACGGCTGAGAGAGCGAGATGTACCTAGCGGCGCCACTGTAAAATAGAAAAGAGATACGTGGCGCGAGGAAATGAACCAGTTTTGGAACTGTTTGACAGCTCGTCGGCATTGTGAAAATTCGAGCTCTGTGAATATTTTGTCAATCTAACGTGAAATCGTGGATATTTTTGTGAAATTATATTAACACTTTCACAAAATTATCCACTATTTCACGTTATTATCGAGCGATAATATCGCTGCGATTTTGTTCCGACGCAATCTCTTTAGACCACATTTAGTGGTGGGGCGCATGCGTGACATATCGCTCGATAATATCGCTGCAATATGCGGAGGCCTTTATTCTCAGAGCTCAAATTTTGACCAAGCCGACGAGCTGTCAAACAGTTCCCAAAAACGATTTCATTTGACAACTCATGTCAGTTCCTCTATTCCAAGGTTTCATAACTTTATGGAGCTAAGGCGCCACAGCCCTATATGACGCTGTCATACTATGGCCGCTGAGCTGATATTAGTTTAAGGTGGTTGGAGAGCTGTCAATTTCATAAAAAACGTTGTCGTATAACACTCGTAGACGGTGTTAATAAAAGTAATGTTTTATATATGGAAAAATAGCTTAGAAAATCTAGTTTGCGCATATCAAATAATATTTACAATTTGTAATATAATTACGATGATATCTTCGTAATAATATTATAAATTGTAAATATTATTTGATATGCGCAAACTAGATTTTCTAAGCTATTTTTCCATATATAAAACATTACTTTTATTAACACCGTCTACGAGTGTTATACGACAACGTTTTGTATGGACGGAAACCACCTTAATACCACCATCCGGTACGTTTCTCAAGTCTTAATAATAAAAACGGGTATGTACTATCAATTGCAAGGTTGCAAGTCTTTAAAATATTACATGCAATGTCAAAATATAATTTCGACAGTGTTGTTACAGCTATATGAGAAATGAGAAGTCACAACATGAATTCCGTACAAGAACTGGTCTTCCAAATACAACTTTTCTTTGAAATTCATTGAAACAATTTTGTCAATAACAAATTACTTCCACTTTAACGGTATTACCACGTTTATAAGGCTACGGATTCATCATATTCTCAGCCGATGGACGTCCACTGCTGGACATAGGCCTCTCCCAAGGATCGCCACAACGACCGGTCCTGCGCTGCCCTCATCCAACGTGTTCCCGCCGCCTTCACCAGGTCGTCGGTCCACCTTTCTAATAACTGTTCTAATTTTCAGAAAGAGTAATTTCAATAGTTCTAATTAACTATAAATCACGAAAGATTTTTTTATCCCTTTAGGAGTCAAACTATTCTTTTTGTTTTCGATTTCCCGGGACCTATAAAATGGAATTTAAAAAAAAACATAACTTCTAAACTAATGAAAATTGTCAGTTCGTATTTCACGTCGTGCGTGCATTCGAAATACTTTGACGACCGAACAAAATTTGTAAAAAAGGGATGTCCGATTTTTGGCTCTCATAAAATACATTATTTGTTGATCACACCATCAAACTGAACAACTTTCTCTATAGGACCAACATCTAAATTATAAAAAATATCAGCTATCCCATACATTTTAATCGAGTAGGTTTGCAGATTAGTATGGAACAGCTGATTTTTCTTTCGCGATTTCGATGTTGGTCCCACATAGAAAGTTGTTCAGTAGGATGGTCTAAGCATCCCCGTAAAAACAGACAGCATACTAAAAAGGACCCTATATCATCAAAATCGGGAAATGTTTGTCCGTATGTACGCAAAAGAAAATGGACGTCAAATAAACGTGGTAGTACTGTAATTTGCATTGCCACATTTATGAGCTAAGATAGCCACCTGGACCATAGTATAAAAATAATGTCTTAAAATAATGTGTTTCTTATGGTTTCGACTTCCTCTTAGCGGCTGAAGACCTCGAAGGGGGCGGCGGTTCAGTCTTTTTGCTCTGAAATGACACAAAATAATGAAAATTAATTAACATACTTACATATTCTCACGCCTGTCTCCCACTGGGGTAGGCAGAGACAACGGAACGCCACTTGCTACGATCCTGACAAACCTCCCTAGCTTCCTCCGCATTCATTAGTCCTTTCATGCATGCTCGTTGGTTTCGGGTAGATCTGACCTGGCCCCTCTTAAACACTTTAACTGCTGACGACCTACGTGGTAGGTTAGCGACCAGTGGGCCGCAGTGCGCACGACTCACACCTTGAGTCAGAATCGTATAGCATTCCACAGTGTTAGCACTGCGCGAATGTAATTCTTTTGAGCTTAGCAGCGAAAATGTTAAGCGTGGGAATCGAACCCACGACCTCCGTGTCAAGAGCCCAATGCTCTTAACCATTAGACCACGGAGGCAGTTATAGTAATTGTAAAACGGCAATGTAGTGGCGATATTGTTCCGTCAACGCCTAAGCTCAAAAATAGCTTGTAGGTCTTAGATTTTTTGGGTCACAGTTCAGCTCGATCATAAAGAATGCCTGTCAAATATTATTGATCATAAACATTCGACTGCGGGTTCAAATCCCGCCAGAGACTTAATTTTTCAATCTTTAATTTGATTTGAAATATTGTTTCAATAGATGCAATATTGAGATATTAAATTGAGGTGGGGCATAAAGACAACTTGTATGTCTTTATGCCCTACCTTGTATTTAAGGCATTGACTTACCAACTACTGAACGTAGGGTCCGCGCTCAAAAGTGACAGAACTAAAAGAGAACTAAAACGTATAAAGAGACCTAATTAAGCGACAGTCTTTGTTTAAACGGTCGACGACGCGCACGCGATCACGTGCCGCGATGGGGTCAAAACTAAACAAGCAAAATGAAAAAGAATTACAGCATTTTCAATTAATATATTACTATACACGTACTTAAGTTTGTGTAGGTTAGTCTCGTACACTTTTTTCGAGAATTTTGTACTAGACCCGTCGTCCATAGTATTCTAAGTCAATGACGTAAGGATACCTTGTTTGACTACGGGCAGGCTTCCGCCAATCAGCCGTAGGTACCGAGGTAAGCACCTAAACGACAGCGCATCGTAAGCGACCCGCCGTTGATAATGTCTCGCGCTGTATGAAGTAATAACAACTCTAAGACAAGCCCATTCGATGTTTTTCTTTTTGAGCATATCGTCTGGCAGCAGAAAAGAGTAACAGGCAAGCAAGCACGTATTCAGGGGGGTAACAGATAGGTGGAATTTACCCCCAAAGTTTCAAAAAAGTCTGGATACGTTCTTGGCAGTAAGCAATTGAGAATTTAAAGTTTTCCAACAGAGTGCCTGAAAACGCAGTTTGGGTCATAAAATCATCCAGGCATGACACTGTTCGTGAACGCGCGCGCTCCGGTGAACTTGGGATAGGGTCGATACCTACCAACATATACTCCGTTCAGGAATTAGAGCGACAAAATGTAAACAAAGAAACTTCACTGTCAAAGTGACATTACGTGGTCAGAAACCTTTGGTACATTTTTTACGAATACAATTATGTCAGTACGGCATTTAATAAATTGTGTTGACATTAAAAATGTATCGTCTATCTATAAATAATAAAAACAATCGTGACAATTTGAATGACATTTTTAAATTATCTTATGTAGCCCGCTACTCTGTCTTTGTGGGCTTTTTGTGCTATGCGTAGCATCCGCGCATAACGTACGGACTCAGACGACGGTATTAAACAATCAAGAGCTGCGTTTACAAAATAAAAAACATTTACATTAAGAACTTTGTTAAAACGAACCAAAGGTCTCAAATATCTGATTGTTGCCTGAGCACGAAATAAAATATTTACAGTCACGCTTTCTTTTAATCTAAAATAAATTATAACTTGCGTATTTTTTTATTATATTCCATACAAAATTAACATGTCATTTGTCGTAATCCTTGGCGAGTAGATAATTTACTGTTATTCATTCCGGAGATAAGTTTTCTTCCATCTCGAGATGGTATTTTCTACACTGGTATCACCATTGTTTACATTTTGTCGCTCTAATTCCTGTTTCTCTTATTTCTCTTATCAAAAATAGTTACAACATTTTAGAATACTGGCTAGCATCGTTAAACCTATTAGGTTTGTCTCGATACTAGGTACTTCACGACATCTGTCTTACACATTGATACTTAGGTACTTACTTACTACACATAACCGATTACACAAATCATAAACACACAGAAAATAAACAGGGCTCAGACACGCGAACGAGTTGAATCCACAGATCTAACAAGATATGGGTACCTACATAGCATCTTATTTACTTAAGAATGATAAAAATTATTATTTTGTTACAAGCAGGTAGGTATGTAGTTAAGTAATAATCGAATTTGTTATTCTACATGTATGCCATGTTAGCTTAATCAAATTAAAGACTGAAAAAAAATCTCTCTTTAATTTGGTCAAGTAATAACTCGCGCCACAAGGGCCCCGACCTGATCAGCCAAAGAACTAGTTATTTGTGCCAGTATAGGTATTTTGTGTTTGTGTGAATAGCTAGGTGCGGTCGGTGTGCCGGCGTGGTACAATATTTTTTATGATGCACATAACAACGTGCATCGACCGGTTAGTGTCATATTGATGTGATGTGATTCGCGTTATACAGGCTGCTCCTGCTATAATTAGAGAATAACGTGTCTCCTGTCAACGCCCGGAGAGGAGACATCATCATCATCAGCCTATATACGTCCCACTGCAGGGCACAGGCCTACCCTCTAGGAGGGTGTTTGGGCGTTAGTCCTCCACGCGTGCCCAATGCGGATTGGTAGACTTCACATTCGCATCGGAATTTCTTCTTCTGCGTATGCAGGTTTCCTCACGATGTTTTCCTTCACCGTTTGAAAGCAGTCGTACATAGAAACTTATTGGTAAATGGCATGTGGTCCGTGCGGATTTGAACCTGGACCTCAAGATTGAGTTTCCACAGCTCTCCGAAGCGCACCACCGATGCTCTTATTATCGGTACCGTATAACTTCATCAACTATTTAATTAATGCGTGTATGTATAATTTCTGTTCTTGCGCGCGACCCGGCTTTATTCCATACAACATGTCGCGGCAAACGCGGCTTTCGCTCTCCACAAAGCGCGGGGTCATTTTCTAAGGAGCTAAGGCGCGCGGGTGAACAGAAATCTTAATGATAATTTATTTGCAAAAATATGGTACATAAGGTTTTATAAAAGTACAATTTTCCAGCATATTCTACCATGAAGGCATGCAAATGTTAATTACAAGTATGATCATAACAAATCGAATAACAACAATATTTGGTAATTAGTCAAATTTAAGATGTCAGATAGATATTAGATTATATAGATAAAATTTCATAGATCTTACTAGAAGCACCGATGAGTAGACGAATGTCGACGGACTATTAGCGTTTATGTACAAATAAAACATTGTACGTTTCACTAGTAGTACCGAAACTCTGTCCAGTGTGACGGGGGGTGAGCCCGTCGCCACTTATAATGGACAGTGGGTACAATAAATGCCTCGAAAATGAAGCATGCAGGTTTTACAGGCATGCAGGAACATGGATGTTCTGAGTTTTCAGAATATCTCTGACTACCCCCTCGGGGTACCCCCTATAGTCGTGAGCATATGCATGCATGTAAAACATTGTATTCCTTGTTGAAATAATGATTTATGACCCAAACTTTGCGTTCGTAACGTCGCGACTATAGTAATCTGTACTATGGGACCCTAAGAGCAATGCGGTCATGGGGACTCTATTCCAACTATTTCCAACCTGTGACCAAAAGGAAGATGACAAAAGTACAACTTACCTCTCCTCTCGACCGCTTTGCCCTCGGCTCATCTTCTTTCTCTTTCTCCTTCTTGTCTTCCTTGTCAGACTCCTTCACTTTATCATCTTTGCTCTTCTCCTTTGAGCTTTTATCACTTTTTGCGTTGTCTTTATTTTTCTTTCCGTCTTCTTTCGAATTCTCGTCTACCTTTGGACTCTTATCTCTTTTAGACCTATCTTCTTTTGAACTCTTCTTCTTTTCTTTATCGTCTTGTAATTGTTCTTCTTTTTTGTTCTGCTGTTTTTCTTCCTGCTCTTTTTCATTCTGATCCGTTTCCATAGCCTCTGGTATTTCTGCATTATTTTCAGTTGCATCTGTTTCTTTTATTGATTCTGGTTTATCCGGAGTTTCTTTTGCATTATTAGCTTCTTTATCGTTATTTGTTTCTATTTCTTTAGGTTTATCTTCAGTTTTGTCAGTATCTTGTGTCTCGTTTTCTTCTGGTATTTTATCTTCCTTTTCTTTCTCTTTCTCCTCTAGGACTTGTTTTCTTGAAGACTGCCGTTTTAGTGGTTGTTTTGATGGAGTAGCTGGTTTATCTTTCTTTGCTTTAGCTGTAACAATGGTTTTTATGTTATTTAACATCTTTCAATCAGTTGAGCCGAATCTGGCGGGACCGAATCGTATTTTTTCACGCTCTATACTTTTCTGTCGCTCAGGAACGTCATTGGATAGAGCGAGAAAGGGCGCAGCACTGTCGGTGCGGCCGCGTGCGATCGCAATCCCGCTATCTTTCTCTCAAACGTCGCAGTTTGGAAAGGGCCTACTTTGACAGTACCATGGTTTAACCCTTAAACAGGCCTTGGCCACCATATTTAAATTCAATAATGAACCTTATTGTAAGTTTTTAGTAGGTACATTGTCAGTTACTTTTATGTGGTCGATAAATCGTACTATGCCTGTTTAAGGGTTAAGGCCTCCGCTCATTGCAGCGATATTATCGAGCGATATTATCGCTGCGATTTTGCGATAATTGTTCTCAATACATTTTGTATGGGGACGCGCTCGATCCCACACACTGCCGCGATATTATCGCAACCTGACGCAATCTCTTTCTACTACATTCAGTGGTGTGCGCATGCGTGACGCGAATCGCGGAATCGCTGCAGTGTGTAAGGTGTCGCGATATCGCTGTCGATAATATCGCTCGATAATATCGCTCGATAATATCGCTGCAATGTGCGGAAGCCTTAAATCTCTATTTTTAATAGACTTCAAAAAAAGGAGGAGGTTCTCAATTCGACCGTTTGTTTGTTTTTTTATGTTTGTTACCTTAGAACTTTCGACTGGGTGAACCGATTTTGATAAACCTTTTTTTTTTTAACTTTTATTGTGCCATGAGATTCTGATACTTATAGTTCGAGTTTTCCCGTAGTGGGTTTTGTCAACAAAATCGACTGAGTGTTGAAGACTTAGCGGTTTCCAGGTATTGTCTAAAAGACTCAGTTGCAGAAACGCTCATTAAGAGTTGAACTACACATGACCGCACGCGATCGCACTTTTCCGTCGCTCCATCCTTTTCTGTCACTCAGGATCGCACGCGATCGCGTTCCGTCTATCTTATATGCTCTAGCAAATGACGTTCCTGAGTGACAGAAAAGGATGGAGCGACGGAAAAGTGCGATCGCGTGCGGCCATGTGTAGTTCAACCCTAACGTTAATCCTCCATTAAATCTCTTGCTGACACTTTTTGTCTTGTTGACGTAGTAAAAGCCACCAAGAGATTTAATAGATGATTACTTTTAATGAGCGTTTCTGAAACTGAGTGTTAATATTTTAACACAGCTTACCAGGTGTTCCCTTCTTCTTCTGTGCCGGTTCTTCCTCTTCCTGTGGGGGCTTCTCTTTCTCTTTTTCTTTCTCCTTCTCCTTTTCTTTCTCTTTCTCGTCCTCATTGGCCGCCTCTATAGCCGCGGACATCGTGTGCGACGTGGGGACTGTCATCTCTGCAGATTTATAACCTCAGTTAATAAACTTTATGCTTTATGCATTAAAATACAATGCCTGCTCGACTCAAATGTATGCAACAGCTGTTTTTTTTTATTCGGATCGGTTTGCTTCCATAGTAAAAGTTGTTCAGTTTAAAAGGATGCTAATTCGGTAAATCAAGTTTTTTTTTTTTGCTTCATTTTATATTTTTTACGGATAGAAGACATAATTTTCAGACACCTATTTCATTTGCGATTCATCGAGTTTATCAACATAAATTTAATTTTTAAATTATTTTGATCTGTAATCTCCAAGTGCAAAATTGGTGGAAAGAAAATAATTCGAACTCCATAGAGAAAAACTACTGCTATACCTATTAAAAAAAAATATCACATGCCTCCTCTTTCTAACTCTATTTTGTTTTCTCGTGTGCTAAGGATAATGCTAATGATTTGCTATGATGCTATGCCTGACATGATGTGAGTGCTGAAGTCGGATACTGCCACAGGAATGAAACGGCTGAGAGATTCTGTTGTATCGACGTTTCAAACACAGATTTGCTAGTATATCAATTTCACCCTGACGGCCCGACAGCACAGTCTGTAGTGAACCTGCCTGCTGTGCCGGGGGTCGCGGGTTCGAATCCCGTAAGGGACAAATATTTGTATGACGAATATGAATATTTGTACCCGAGTCATGGATGTTTGTATCTATATACAGGGTCCAACTTAATATGCTGACACTTTTTAAAGGGAATGATCAGACCATCAAACTGAACAACTTTCTCTATGGGACCAACATCGAAATCGCGAAAAAAAAAATCAGCTGTCCCATACATTTGGCTCGCGTAGGTTTGCAACTTTGTATGGAGGGGCAGATTTTTTTTTCGCGATTTCGATTTTGGTCCCATAGAGAGAGTTGTTCAGATTCAGATTCAGATTCATTTATTTATTTGTCAAAATGTAGTGCATTACAGTTGGTGTTAATATTATTTAAAAGTTCTGATACATTTTGCCCATTAGGCGTACAAATTATTGCCATGTAGCAACTGGGGTATACATACAAAAAACACAACATTATTCTAAATTATTATCCTATAGATACATACATTATAATGTTTAGGTACTTTAAAAGATTTAATTTTATTTTAAATTATCATGATAACATTTTTCTAAAATTACATTTTGCATTGATACTAAAGAATGTCATAGGTACTTCAATTTTAATGAGTACTTACCTAACTAAGAAGTTAAGAAATAATAACATTTTTACAAATAAGAATTATCATAGGTACTTTTTATCTACATTAATGGTCGAGCATTGCTATTGTCATTAAGAAATTCGATTACTGAGTAATAACACTTTTCCATGAAGTATCTATGTGCCTGCTTTTTAAACATATTTGTATTCAAATCTTTAAAATTATCAGGTAAGTGATTATATAATCTGATCGCCATACAATATACGTTTTTACTGTAGACGTCTAATCTCTGTATAGGTACATACAATTTGTTAGCATATCTGCCTCGTCTATTATTCACATCTACATTTCTTTTAAATAGACTCAGGTGTGTGTGTACAAATACACACATTTCATACAGATACAAACACGGTAATGGTAGTATGTTATATCTTTTGAATAAAGAAATACAGCTATCTAGATAATGAGCTCCAGATAAAGCACGGACACATTTCTTCTGAACAATAAACACTCTCTGTGTTCAGTTTGATGGTCTGATTATCTCCCTAAAAAAGTGTCAGCATATTAAGAAGGACCCTATATGTATTCTATATCGTTGTCTAGTTATCATAATACAAGTCCAGGCTAGATTCTGGAACTTTAAATGTGGCTAGATAATTAGTGTGACACTGTCCAAAAAAAAAAAAAAAAATCACCCTGTAGATATGTTTTTCAGTATATTCCTTACCAAGAGGCTCGTGTACCATTTCGAGCAACTCATCAGCGTTCAGCTTGGCAGTCACCTTCTTAAACTGGAGCACTCTCTCGGAGAAGAACTCCCAGAAGAACAGACCTTCTGGCGTTACGAACAGATCCTGCAATAAAAAAACTGTTCGTTATTGATGAATACGCATAGTGAAGGGTTCCGTAGTCGGGATGAATCTATAGTTTGACTGTAGAAAGATTATGACTATACAGGGTGTTTCATAAGTAACAATAAATATTTCAAACTAGATGGCGCTCGGGAGCATTATTCCTGAATTTGTCACATTTTATTTGTTGTTTTGTATTTTGATTGAAATCATCACAATTACGAGATATAAAATAAAATGTGATAAAATCATGAATAATGCTCCCGAGCGCCATCTAGTTTAGTGTCTTGCCCTTTGCAACCCCCTTAAGGGGGTTGTTTAGACCGTCAAACTGAACAACTTTCTCTATGGGACCAACATCGAAATCGCAAAAAAAAAAATTGATATCCCATACATATTTCATTCATTCCCATAGTGAAAGTTGGTCAGTTTGATGGTCTACACCACCCACTTAAAGGTTTATTTGTATTTTTGTAACACCTTGTATAGTTTGACTGTAGAAAGATTATGATTATATAATACTAGTGTTTACCCGCGACTTCGTCCGCACAAATTATATAACAGATTTTAAGTCAGATCATAAGTTATCAAGTTTCATCAAAATCGGTTCAGTAGTTTTTGCGTGATGCGCGAACAAACAAACAAACAAACACGCAAACAATCAGACATAATTTCTAAAAAAGGTTTATTTGGAGTCAGGGATACCTAAAAACCATATCGTAATTTTTTTTTGTAAATATCTTCAATGCACCACACACTTCAGTTACAGTTATATAATAGTTTAGATTTTATAACGCTCGATTTAAATTCCCTCGTCTCACAAAGTATACACCGTTTGTTGCAGCTTCTGCTAAAACCAACTTGGGGCAATACTCAATACTAAATAGATTGCAGAAACAGTACAACACTATGTCACAGAATAGGTTCGGTATATAGTTCTATATACAGAACGGCCACTCCCCGCCCCCCCCCCCCCCCTCTGAGTTCAAATACCTCACCCCCCCCCCCCTCACACTTGAGGGAAAAGTGAGGGAACTCGAGCAAGGGAATGCAGTTAGGCGCGCGCACCCGTTAGATTTGACTCCATAAAATAGAGTCTTTTCAGTGCATAAAAACTTTGAAAAATAACGGTAAATTCACATTTTCATTAATTCTTTAGCTCAAATACTATTTTTAATAACTGAACGAACAATAAAAAGTAATAAAATGTATATGATGTTTTATACAATGCGTGCTAAGTCAACCCTACACATATGTCAAAGACAATTTGCACCAAGTGCGAACGTCATCATGTCAAATCCAAAATGTTGTTAGCAGTGCCGGACCTGTGACTATGTATAAGGCTTTGCCTGATCTGGATATATTTTCTCAGTCTGAATATAGCTTAAAAAAACTGTCTGGCCTCCTTTGATAATGTGTAGATTATTGTTTTTATTAATGAATAACATTCACGATATCTGTATTTAATAATAATGTTTATGTAAAGAATTGTTCTTCCGTGCTTGACGTAGTAACTAAACTCACGAGGTGTCACGAGGTGACTCGCGCTTGACTGTCTCCAGGCAGAACAGCCAACGATAACAAAGGGCCATACCATCATGTTCTTGTATAATGTGTCCGCAAGCTTCCTGATGCGGTGCGCCTGAGGTGCCACGAGGTGACTCACGCTTGACTGTCTCCAGAAAGAACAGCCAACAATATCAAAGGGCCATACCATCATGTTCTTGTATGATTCCACGATTTATTGCTTGCCGAAGTCCACGACTTCGGTCTCACTGAGGTGACGCACGCTTGACTGTCTCCAGGCAAGTCGAGGAACAGCCAACAATAATAAAAGGCCATATTAGACCATCATGTTCTTGTATAATTCCACAAATTATTGCTTGCCGAACTCTACGACGTCTCTCTGAGGTGACTCACGCTTGACTGTCTCCAGGCAGAACAGCCAACAATAACAAAGGGCCATACCATCATGTTCTTGTATAATGTGTCCGCAAGCTTCCTGATGCGGTGCGCCTGAGGTGCCACGAGGTGACGCACGTTTGACTGTCTACAGGCAGAACAGCCAACAATAACAAAGGGCCATACCATCATGTTCTTGTATAATGTGTCGGCCAGCTTCCTGATGCGGTGCGCCTGAGATGCCACGAGGTGACTCACGCTTGACTGTCTCCAGGCAGATCAGCCAACAATAACAAAGGGCCATACCATCATGTTCTTGTATAATTCGACGACTTATTGCTTGCCGAACTCCACGACTTCGGTCTCGCTGAGGTGACGCACTTGACTGTCTCCAGGTGAGTCGAGGAACAGCCAACAATAATAAAAGGCCATATTAGACCATCATGTTCTTGTATAATTCCACGACTTATCGCTTTCCAAACTCTACGACGTCGGTCTCGCTGAGGTGACTCACGCTTGACTGTTTCCAGGCAGAACAGGCAACAGTAACAAAGGGCCATACCATCATGTTCTTGTATAATGTGTCCGCCAGCTTCCTGATGCGGTGGGCCTGCTTGCCGAACTCTACGACGTCCGTCTCGCTGAGGTCCCACGAGGTCGCGTTGCCGACGTACGCTCTCATACGCTTGACTGTCTCCAGGCAGGTCGGATGCTTGAGCAGCATTAGCGGCTTCACGTCTAATTCTGAAATAAAAAATTATCGTTTGAGATTTCTTTTATTATTTAATTTATACTTGAAGTAAACAACTTTATTTATGGAAAGAAGATTGAAGGCCTGATTCACCAGTTCTAGAAAAGTTCTTATTATTAATACGAGCGGCTTTTCTGATATCGGTTCACATATAGGTTCCGTCTTAATTTGCTGACACTTTTTTAAGGGTATCAGGAGTGCGATTTTTGAATCTCATTCGGTGAGCTCAGCAGTTGATAATGTCAAAATTACTATGGAGATATGCATCTTGCTACTGCTGATTTGACTCTCAAAAATCATACTTCAGGAGTGCGATTTTTGAAAGTCAAATCAGCAGTAGAAAGATGCATATCACCATAGTTATTTTGTCATTTTTAACTGCTGAGCTCACCGATTGAGATTCAAAAATCGCACCCCAGACCGTCAAACTGAAGAACTTTATGGGTCCTACATCGAAACCGCGACAAAAAAATACCCTTAAAAAGTGTCAGCATATTGACCCTGTATATTATTTATGTCATTAAGATATGTCAAAGATAATGTTCAGATAAGTTATTAAGATCTTTTCCAAAAGTAATCGAACTGGTCTTAAAACAAATAAATAAATGTCTTGGACATTGTTATCTAGTCCAATTTAAAGTACCAGAATCTAGTCTGGACTTGTACAATGATGACTAAAGCTCTATTCACATTACGACGGCACGGATTGAGGCAGCCCTTAATATACAAGGTGTAATATTAAGACTGATAGAATTCGGTCATATGGAAAGAATGGATGAGAGAAGATTGACGAGTGCAATCATAAGGCAAGCTTAAGTGGAATTGTTGGAAGGGGACGGCCTAGACGTACATATACGGACCAAATTGGCGACGTACTTAAAAAAGGCCAGGTCAGATCTACCCGAAACCGACGAGCATGCATGAAAGGACTAATGAATGTGGAGGAAGCTAGAGGTTTGTCAGGATCGTAGCAGGTGGCGTTCCGTTGTCTCTGCCTACCCTAGTGGGAGACAGGCGTGAGAATATGTACGTACTAACCCATAAGTTCATCCAACAGTTTAATACCTGTATCAGCTTTCTCCAAGGACACGCAGGTATTGATCTTGGGGTCCAGCTAGATCAGCTTCATTTCAGTCTTAACACTTTAGCTGCTGACGACCTACGGCGTAGGTCGGCGACAAATGGGCCGCACTTAACGAGTCAGTTATATTGCATTTCGGTTGTGCTTATGACTTACCGCGCGAGTCACCGACAACCTTACGCCTGCGCGGGTGACCCACAAGACGAGCCAGTTTATCGTTTCACGGTTACGACTGTGCGCATGACCTACGAGGGGGGTCAAGTTTCGCCTGTGCTCGTGACCTACAGCGTGAGTCACCCAAACCTTACGCCTATGCCTTTAGACCTTTTCTCTTCTATCTAATTACCTATAACCCAGTATAACAATGGTACTAACCCATAAGTTCATCAAACAGTTTAATACAGAACTCCGTGTCTTTCTCCAAGGACACGCAGGTCTTGATCTTTGCGTCCAGCTCGATCAGTTTCATCTCAGTCCCAAAGAACTGCACTCTAATTACCTATAACCCAGTATAACAATGGTACTAACCCTGTTCATCCAACAGTTTAATACAGAACTCCGTGTCTTTCTCCAAGGACACGCAGGTCTTGATCTTGGCGTCCAGCTCGATGAGTTTCATCTCAGTCTTGAGGAACTGCACTCTAATAACCTATAACATAACCTTAGGCCTATAACCCAGTATAACAATGGTACTAACCCAAACAGTTTAATACAGAGCTCCGAGTCGGCCAGCTCCAAGGACACGCAGGTCTTGATCTTTGCGTCCAGCTCGGTCAGTTTCATCTCAGTCTTGAGGAACTGCACTCTAATAACCTATAACATAACCTTAGGCCTATAACCCAGTATAACAATGGTACTAACCCAAACAGTTTAATACAGAGCTCCGTGTCGGCCTTCTCCAAGGACACGCAGGTCTTGATCTTGGCGTCCAGCTCGATGAGTTTCATCTCAGTCTTGAGGAACTGCACTCTAATTACCTATAACATAACCTTAGGCCTATAACCCAGTATAACAATGGTACTAACCCAAACAGTTTAATACAGAGCTCCGTGTCGGCCTTCTCCAAGGACACGCAGGTCTTGATCTTGGCGTCCAGCTCGATGAGTTTCATCTCAGTCTTGAGGAACTGCACTCTAATTACCTATAACATAACCTTAGGCCTATAACCCAGTATAACAATGGTACTAACCCAAACAGTTTAATACAGTGCTCCGAGTCGGCCTTCTCCAAGAACACGCAGGTCTTGATCTTGGCGTCTAGCTCAATCAGTTTCATCTCAGTCTTGAGGAACTGGACTCTAGACCTTTTCTCTTCTATCTTATTACCTATAACCCAGTATAACAATGGTACTAACCCATAAGTTCATCCAACAGTTTAATACAGAGCTCCGTGTCGGCCTTCTCCAAGGACACGCAGGTCTTGATCTTAGCGTCCAGCTCGATGAGTTTCATCTCAGTCTTGAGGAACTGCACTCTAGACCTCTTCTCTTCTGCAAACAAACGAACGCTTGGCAGTCTCACTGCCCAAATGTCGGGAACTCGAATTATTTTAATGCTGTAAGAACCCATTTACATAGGGCGTAACTAAACAACCTAGTAATATTTCAAGGTTGTTTAAGATGTAAAACTTTCACAAAGGAGCCTACATCGAGAAAAAGTATAAAGAATCTGCTCTTGCATACAAAAATGCACCTACTTGACTCAAATGGGACAGCAGATTTTTTTAAATTTGTGTCTATTTTGTTTTTATAGTGAAACCTGTTCAGTTTGATGGTTTAAATCACCTGTACATATTACTAGGGTGTATAGTTACACCCTGTATAAGAAATAGATGCAGTCTCATATAAAATCTTAGCGAAAGCCAATTAAGTGTAGGGACACATCTGCGGAACGTTCAGCGCCGATAGATCGGTTGAATACGCGCGCAACGCTTTTCCCTATACCGGCGACACACCAGTACGCGCCATTTTTCCTAGTAGACGCGTATTCAACCGAACGTTCGGCGCCGTACGTTCCGCAGGTGTGTCATTACACTAAGAAGTTTTTATTTGCTTTAAAATAGTTTGTTATTAGTTTGTCACAGAAAAAAAGGATCGTTTGAGAGTTTGTTGTGGTAATGCATCATGGATTTAAAGGATGCCACTCCTGACTCCTCCTTACAAGCATTGAAACCTTACAAGATCTTTCTTATTAAGCTTTTATACCTTATTCCAAGCCTATAATAATTGAGAGCGACGTACATGACTTCCGGTTGCGGGCGGATGTACAGCAGCGCCCCTAGCGGATAATCCAGCAGACAGGCAGCGGGGCGAACGACGCGGGAGCTCGGCGGCAGCCCGCCATTTTGGTTTCATTGGCGTTTTGATTTTCGAACGCGGCGGACATAACGAAGATACCTTCGTTATTACTTATAAAATTTTTATTCTTCGGTTTTTCTAAATTTAGAAAAGTTTAAATTTATTACTTCTGTATAATTTCGGAGTGAAATAAAAATGAATCGCGAGTCGCGGTCCCGATACCGAAGAACACGTGAATACAGCGCGTCCCCGAGCGAGTCGGTTTCTTCAACGTCGGCGTCGGGCTCCAGAGGTCGTCGGAGCCGCAGCCGCAGCCGGAGCCCGAGGAGACGTCGAGGACATCGCCGATCGAAGCTAAGTAGACTTGAACAATCGTTTAAACTGCTGAATGTTAAATTTTCGCACATGCAAGACTACCTCATGGGCTCTCACCGTACCGAAGGCAGTCTTAAATTCGATCGTGACGACATATCAAAAGTTGATCTTAGTGATAGCGAGGTTCAGAAATCAAATGAGGAGGTAGAATCAAAATCAGAATCAGGTTTAAAGACGGTTAAGAATGTTGATTTTACTTTAAAAACTATCCTCAAATCGTCTACCCCGCGTACTTCTGAAGCTCATTTAGCACAAATCAATAAACTTCAGCACTTTGATTCACCCGATTGGAATCAGGTCAGGTATATAGATGCCCAGAAATCTTATAATTCTATTCCGGCATTTGTAGAACTCGAGAGTAACAATTTAATTAAATCACTTGATCGTACCTCCACATAGGCTTTGACGGAACGGTCCATGGCCGCTATATCTCATGGTCTAATGATGCAGAATGAAGCGTTACAGAGTGGTTTTAATTCTCTTATCTCATGGCTGGGTCTACAAACCGAGCCTATTACTACCGACATGGTAACGGACAAAATTAACAGTATCTTTTCTGGCGGAGATTCTGAATTTCTAAAAATTCAATTTGATCTTTTGCAAATGATTTGTGGTCGTAGGGCTGAGCTAATTGAACAGCGTCGAGAGGCAGTCCTAAATTTTGTCAAAGATAGATATTTAAAAGAGTCGTTTCGTAAGATTCCACCCTCTAATTCTCATCTATTCAATGATGTGGCTTTTTCTGACTTAGTGTCTAAACAAGGAGGATTTAATAAAATCTTTGTGCAGCCAAGAATTCCTACGCAGGTTTCATCTAGTAAACAACCTCCTGCACAAAAGGTTAATTCGGAACGCTCGTCCAGGTTCATATTACCCCCGGTAGCGGTGCATTCCGCAGCCAGAATTTGAATACTCCAGCGCAGGGTACTAAGCGTAAAGCAGATGAGTCCTTTCGTTCCGGTCCCTATAAGCGACCGACGCGAGGGGGTCGACGTTCTCCACGACGTCGAAATGGAAGGGACTACTGACTATCATCAAGTTTTTCGAGCGGGGCAACTCAAACATCGGGTAAAAGAGTGGAGGAAGCTAGGAGCACCCCAGTATATATTGAAAATAGTGAAAGGTTATCGGATCCCCTTTTTATTAAAGCCACCTTTGAAGTACCCTTCAAGGACTCCGTTGAGATTTCAGACTTTGATTTCAAAAGAAATGTCGTTGCAAATGAACGAAATGTTAACCCATGGTGTTCTGGAGAGAGCTCCGTTAACTCCAAGTTTCGTTTCGAGTATCTTTACCAAAAGGTAAAGAAAAATGGCCCAGGGTTCCGTCCGGTTTTCAACTTAAAGGCTCTAAACTATTACGTGGGAATAAAGAAATTTCGTTTAGTGAATATGTACAAGGTGCCCGACTTCCTCCAACCTCAGGATTGGTTAACCAAGATCGACCTTTCAAATGCTTATTTTCACGTACCAATCGCCCCAGCTCATCGTCCCTTCCTTCGTTTGATTTACAAAGGGAAACTGTGGCAAATGACCTGTCTTCCGTTTGGCCTGGCTACAGCCCCAAACGTGTTTGCCAGCCTAACGAATTGGATTGCACAAATTCTGCGGCAGAGAGGTGTTCGAATCCTAGTCTATTTGGACGATTTTTTAGTGGCTTCACAGTCGAGGCAGAAACTCATCGAACACACCAATCTAGTTGTAAGAACTCTACAGAGTTTAGGTTGGGTCCTGAATTTTCAAAAGTCAGTTTTGACTCCCCAAAAATCGATCGAATATTTGGGAGTCCTTTGGGATCCCTGGTGCAATGTAAAAGCACTCCCTCAAAACAAGCTAGTCAGTCTAAGTCACAAAATAGACAGTCTAATGGGTTCTCAGAAAGTCTCGCTGAAACAAATGCAAAGTCTACTCGGCTCCTGGAACTTCGCAAGTTTTATTGTCCCCAGAGGACGGTTAAATGCCCGGGCGTCTTTGAGGTTCTGCCACCAGCTGCTAAAGGAGCATCGGCAGGTGGACATTTCACTGGAGGTCTTCCAGGACCTGCAATGGTGGAAGTTCAATCATGTAGTTCATTCTCCGTTACATTTCCCTCCACCAACTTTATTTCTAACCACGGATTCTTCCGGCCACGGCTGGGGGGCACAACTCAACGCGGAGACACTATCCGGTACGTGGTCGCTGGAGGAGAGCTATCTTCACAGCAATGTCTTAGAAATGTTAGCTATTCTGCGAGTCATTCAGTGGAAAGGAACATAGATGCGCGGTTGCAGCCTCCTGGTCCAGAGCGACAATCGCACGACTGTGGCGTACCTACGGAACGAAGGCGGAACCAGATCGGATCAACTAATGGACTTCACGTATCAAGTATTAGACGAGCTCGATCTTTATCATATCCACATGACGGTAGTTTACATCCCAGGGCGATACAATTACATCGCCGATCGCTTATCGAGAGAAAGCTTGACGTCGGAGTGGCATCTAAGCAGTCTTTTAACTTCAGAGATTTTCCGGATTTGGGGAGTCCCTCAAATAGACCTTTTCGCTTCCAAAACAGCTCACGTAGTATCGACCTATGCTACCTTAGACGCTCGAGATCTGAATGCTACGTTCATAGATGCATTCAGCCTAACTTGGAAATTCCAGCTGGCGTGGGTGTTCCCTCCTCCTTGTATAATCCCTCGTGTGTTGGCACATCTAAATCAGGCGACCGGTGTGTTCATTATGGTTGTCCCAAAATGGGAAAAAGTCTTCTGGAGGCCCGACCTCCAAGCACGAGCTCTCGAGCCACCCTTGCAGATAACGGAGCTCGACCAGGTTCTAGTGGACACGAAAACGAACCGCCCTCCCGCGCAAATAAATCAGATGTGCTTAGAAGTGTGGCGGATACAGGGTGGTCATCATTCTTAGAGTCTTGGGACAGTGACCAGATTGAGTTGCTCGACAGCAGTAGGAGAAAATCTACTTTAAACTCTTACAAGCCTGCTTGGGCAAGATGGTGTAGATGGGCTAAGGATAAACGTGTGAATGTCTCTAGTCCCTCACCAGCAGATCTAGCTCGGTTCTTAACAGATCTATTCCTGAAACATAAGTTGTCGTACAGTTCAATCTGTTTGCACAAATCGGTCGTCTCTACATTTTGCAAACCCGTTTCAGGCAGCGCTTTGAGTTCGACAACCTCCAAGACATAAAGGTTCGATATGGGATGTCACTGTACTAACGGACTTTCTTGTAACACATAAAGTCTCTCGAGATGATTCTTTTTATGAAGTTTCCAAAAGAACAGCTATCATTTTACTGTTATGTTCCGGTCGAAGGGTACACGATCTGACGCTCTTAAATATAGACAGCTCCTCTTGTATTATTAACAATGATTCTATCGTTTTTTGGCCATCATTTGGCTCTAAAACTGACAACAGCACGCATCGCTGGAGATTATTGAAATGTGATTCAAATCAAAATATATGTCCAGTGTACTGGGTTAACAGATTACTGGAATGCTCAAGCCCCCGTCGGGGTGATATTAAATCATTGTTCATCAGTATTTGCGGCGCTCCCAAGCCCGCAACGCGCACTATTATTGGAGGATGGATCAAGGGAGCTTTGAAAGACGCTGGGATCGTCGGTAGTCCAGGCAGTGTAAGGTCGGCGGTTGCATCGGCCAGTTGGGCAGAAAATACTCCTATCGATCAAATTTTAAATCGTGGAAATTGGCAATCAGCCCAAACATTCCATAAATATTACAAGAAAGAAGTTCACTCTGCACCTCGCAACTGTAGGAATGATAATATACTATCAAATTTATTTCAATCAGCTTAATGATTCTGTTCTTTATTAGATTTTACAATCTAAAGCTTGTGATCGTTGAATTTTTATTTTTAATTAAATATCTTATCACATTGGCGTTATAGTGTAATCCAGCAGCCGATACCAAACACTTCTCAATTATTATAGGCTTGGAATAAGGTATAAAAGCTTAATATAACAATTTTACCTGAAAATAAAATTATTATTAAGCATACTTACCTTATTCCAAGCCTATTTGTATCCCTGTCTGCTGTAAAAGCCTTAATTCGGTAAATTCTAAAGATATAGCTATATCCTAGGTAGGCTTTAACAAAAGTATTAACAGGCATATCAGGGGCAACACCATCGTGCTCGCATGCCTCGACACGTCTACCAGTCGTGCTCGCATCCCTCGACACGACTTTCAGCCGTGCTGGTTCGTTCTCGCATTCCTCGAAACGACCACCACGATCGTGCTCGCATTCTTCGACACGATGGCGCTATCTGCTATGCAAATTGAGCGCAATGAAACCAAAATGGCGGGCTGCCGCCGAGCTCCCGCGTCGTTCGCCCCGCTGCCTGTCTGCTGGATTATCCGCTAGGGGCGCTGCTGTACATCCGCCCGCAACCGGAAGTCATGTACGTCGCTCTCAATTATTATAGGCTTGGAATAAGGTAAGTATGCTTAATAATAATTTTATTTTCAGGTAAAATTGTTATATTATTGAGTTCGGAGACGCACGCGCGCGCTGCTCGAAGGAGGCTCTCGCGGTCCTCATCACTGCAAAGAAATCATTGACCCTGTTCTCAGCAAACATACGGCAAGCAACTCCACGGCAAGCCCAACATGCCTCTAAAGGCGTTGTTAAATTGTACTCTCAGCGTGTTGTAGGCGCGCTGTGTATAGGAGTACCACAAGTGGCCGGTGTAGAACGGCTGGCAGTACGCTTTGAACAGCGTCACCTTGGCGTCCTTAGAGCAGCGCGATTAGAAAGGGACAAAGTTAACGTCACAAAAAACGCGATCGTTACCGACCACCAAGGAGTATTATCATGTTTCACCGTTTGTTAGGCAGTCTGTCCTCCATTATAGGTCCAAACTTGTTGTAATGCATAAAAGAGTAAAGTGCTTACCAGTTTCTCTCTCCTTGTCTAAAGTAGCCTTCTCTTCATCGGTGAGGTTCAGATCCATTACTAGTTGAGCTAACACAGATTGCGCCGTAATGTGTCCCTTTTCTGTCAAATAACAATGATTAATATTAATTGTAATTAGAAAACTTTGGTGGGAGTCGCGTTGTAGGTCAGCTATAGGGTAGTCGCGTCGCGAGTCGATTGTTGGTTGCCCCCTCCCCGGCCTATAACGAAGCTCCAGTGGTGGCTCAAGATAGTGTTCTTTTCGAAAAACAATCCTTGAAGTCACCAAAATACATAAGTTACCGTACAACGTCAAGCACTCTTGCTACAAAAACTAGACATTGGCAAAATCATCATATACCCAAGATGGCAGCCATTTTTTTTAAATATAGAATAGAAAACTTTGGTGATTTATTTTTATTTAAAACTATCGGTATTTTTGTGACTTACATAAGAAGCATAAGCTTACGACTATATTCCCCGAGGGGGTAGTCAGAGATATTCTGTAACCTCAGAAAATCCACCCACGTTACTCTTCTATAAATCTAAGTTTGGTCGAATCCGGCCTCAGTTTAGAAGATATTAAGAGGCTCCCCATAGGTAAACGCAGGGCCGGGCCATATTTTGTTGGTTTTTAGAAGCTATCTTCTCGTTATTTGAAAGACATAAAAATTATTGAAAAGTGTAGCAATGATCTTCAACATCTCGGCTTTATTTGCTATAGATCAGATTTATTTTTTTCTATTAAATACATATGAATCTTGTGTTCAAAGAAAAGCCTAAATATTGGAAAAAATCTGTATTATGTGCATCTACTTTTTAAGTTAAAGTCACTTTTACTTGAGACACACACCTTTGTGTAGACAATGTTAAGATCTTAAATTGCTATAAAGCAAATTTTTTTAAGACCCAATATTTAATGAGTTAATTAGATAATTGTTAAATTTGGTGCGAATTCTTATGTTTTTGGAATGTGATTTCCGAGGATTAGAAGGCACCACAGTGACATAATGAAGGACAACGATTCTACTAAAATAACGTAGTTTAGTAGAGGCACAGATTATATAATACTATACAGTACAGATGCCCAACGTCAAACAATGAAACGCGACTGCCGTAACTCGGGCAGTCTTCGGGCAAAGTAAATTGCTTGATTTTCCGAGGCTCATGAGATTTTTTTGTAGTCAGATCATGTACTTTTAGTAACAATTTACACGTTTACGTAAACATTAATTACAAATCGATACCATAACGCCATATATTGCAATTTTTAAACTAAAATTTAATTTGTATGGGATGGGACACCATGGTAGAGGTGAGGTGGCTCTATAAGAGTCAAGGTCGTTCGGTCAGGGAAACCTCTTACGGTTTATGTTGTTGGTGACCCGTATTCATTGCTCTCGAGTGTATTTCCTGGTTTACCTAGTTGCATCTTCAGAGTGATGGCATTGGAAGCGGCCTGCTTGTCCCACTGCAGCCTCGAAGCATCGTTCTTGTAGCTGTTTGGCCGAGACTGGAATAGCTTGATGCCGACGTACTGGCCGGAGGGGAGGTAAGCGATGAGAATGTTCTCCTTATCCGCGTCCGCTGTTAAAGAAAACTATGGTTAGCACCGGGTCTGATACCAAATTCTCGAAAAAAAAATGTCTAAACGAAAGTACGTGTTAGTAATTATAATCCAACTAAAAACAATGACTGACAAAATTTCTATTTTATTTTATTTGCGTAGTTTTTACAAATTCTTATAGCACAACAGCACGCAGCGATGTTTTGCGAAAGCGACATTCTGAGAAAGCGCCGTTTTGCGAAATAGACATTGTACGAAGTGGAAATTTTGCGAAGTCGTCATTTTGCGCCGTCAATGATGATTAGCAAATGTAAGTTATAGAACATGCGAACAATGCGAAACGGGAGCGCCGGTGGCACATTGCGAAGAGGTATGGACACTAAATCATAAATGTAAGCGCATATGACGGGCCGCAGTGCAAAAATCCACCTGAAATCTCTTCTATACAGTTTATATGAACTATCACCTACTATACCGGAACGGAGGGTCGCATTATTGCGCGGCGGATTTCCGTCCGCGGGAAACCAGCAGGCACGTCTCAGTGTGTCATACCAAGTGGAACTTGCGTCTAAACAAAAAATCCGTCAATGCGTTGCGATCCTGCGCTCTAGCGTGCGAAGTACGCATTTTCCGCCGCGATCCGGCCCGTTTGGCCCCGATACGACCTGTGGTAATATCCGCAGGTTCGAATCCACACGCGCAACATACCATATACTAATACGTTTTTTCTAACTTACCTACTATGTAACGACTACCCTCAAACGGTGAAGGAAAACATAGTGAGGAAACCTACATACGCTGAAGAACTTTTGACACGTATTCACATACGACGATACGATTCATAGACTTCACAGTCTACCAATCTCATTGGGCATGTGTGATGGACTAACCTACTTATAGCCTCCCTGAGGGTAGGCCTGTGCCCTGCAGTGGGACGTATATAGGCTGATGGTAAAGCAGGCATAAAGACAGAAATAGCGACATTGTTTTAAACTATCTAAAGAAGTCTGTAACAACCGGGTTCAACTCACATCAGGAGTGCGATTTTTGAATCTCATTCGCTGAGCTCAGCAGTTGAAAATGTCAAAATTATCATGGACCTACGCATCTTTCAACTGCGGATTTGACTTTCAAAAATCGCACTCCTGAAGTATGATTTTTGAAAGTCAAATCAGCAGCAGAAAGATGCATATCTACATAGTAATTTTGACATTTTCAACTGCTGAGCTCAGCGAATGAGATTCAAAAATCGCACTCCATTCGAGAAAATAGTCGAGCCGTTTTCATTGATAATGAAATCAATAACAGTTACAATAGATTTGAAAATTGCGTGCGATAAATCCCTGTGGCATGCGTTCGCGTTATTTTTAGCGCACTATTTTCAACTCTATTTTAATTGACATTGAGTTCATTATCAATTGAAAACTGATCGAGCTTATTCCGCCCGATATGAACGGACTTTTAAGCCTATTTTCCTTTGACTCTACATTTTTAAAACGAAAACAAAATATAGAAGTTCGAATAATATGAAATTTAATTAATCTGTAAGTATTACAGTATGACGTTAGTTACATTGAGTTTATTTTATAATATTCATGTTAGTAATAATTTCATTTTCCTTAGGATACATTTGTAGAATTTTCAAACTGGTATCTTTTTCTTCGCCTTCCAAATCACAAGTGTTGTAACCAAAATCTTTGGAATATTCCGAATATTTCACATTGAATCCCATATCGCCGAATTCTGTGGCCATAACCACAGATTTTGTCTTTTTCTTTTTCGATGCAGATTTTTTTGGAAATAAATTCAAAAATTCTGAGCCGTCTGGTATTTTATGGGCAACATTTTTCTCTATTTCCATCCCTTTAGAATTTTGCGACTTTTCGAAACTTTTACAATCCAAGTTCTTATAAGTTTTATTCAAGGAGGTAACGGAGCATACAGACTGCATACGAGAAAGGTTTTTTATGGTACAATCTGAAGTGGCTGATTCCTGTGTGAGATTTTGCGTGAATTCATTTTCTTCGTCGTTGAGTAGGCATAAGGAACCTAAAATTACTCCGCCCAATGATTCCTTCTGACGCTTTTTTATTTTTGTGGTGTTGCCAGTTTCTGTGTTCACAAAATTGTCTATGGCTTTAGTACCGTAGTCAAAGGTGGCAGGGTAATGTGGATTTATTGGAATCTGTATATTATCATAGTTTTGACTGTAATTTTGAATTTGTAATGACAAATCTTGGTTTGGTTCTACATCTTTGAGTATGGTATCATTATTTGTATTGAATTGTGAAGATGTCTTTCTTGGCCGGGGTTTTGTTGATTTTTTTACCGTTTTGACATTTCGTGAATCTTCTATTACTTCTCTTTCAGTATGTTGTAATGAAATTGATGTTGAATTTTGTAGACCATTATTTTCGTTACAGTATCCAATTTGTGACAAATCTAGTCTTGGTTCAAAACTTTTGCTCGTCATTTTAGAATCAGTAGCATCCGAGACCTTTTCGCATTTCTTTACGTCATTTTGAGAACTTATTTTTGCTGGCGGTACAAACTTTTTAGGTTTCGCTGTAGGTTTTTTGGCACCTGGTTTTTTACCAAAAGTTGGCACTACTTTACTGGTGGATGGTATAGAGACAATTTTAGGGATTTCTTGGGAAGACGTGTTCACTGTATTGTTGCGATCTGTAAAATATTGATCGAAAAAAGAAAATGTCACATGAATTTGGCTTTGTTATAATTGAAAAGATTGATAGAAGCTACGTGAAATCGTCGAAAAAAGTATTAGCCAACTCTTGTGTAATAAACCGTGTCTGTATACACACGCACAGATATCACGAACCTAAGAAAAATGGCCACTTTTGTTTTATACGGTAGAAGTGTGAGGCTATCTAGACATACAGTTATTATATAGGGTCCTTTTTAATATGCTGACACTTTTGTAAGGGGATGATCAGACCATCAAACTGAACAACTTTCTCTATGGCACCAACATCGATATCTCAAAAAAAACCTGATGCTCCATACGAAACTGCAAACCTACTCGAGCCAAATGTATGGGATAGCAGATTTTTATTTCCCGATTTCGATGTTGGTGCCATAGAGAAAGTTGTTCAGTTTGATGGTCTGATCATCCCCTTTAAATAGTTTCAGATAATTTTGTTAGACCTTATATTTTAAATGTATGCTTTCCAACTTTGAACAGACCACAATGTTTCTTTTAATTAGGGATGGGGTTGTATGAAGCGACTAAGCGATAAGATTTGTCTTAAATTCAAGATTAAAACAAATTTGTTCAGACATTATTTTGTGGACAAAATGCGCACTAACGCCACATGAAATTCCTATCTTGACTTCTTTATAATGTTAAAAATTAACTAAACAACAATAAAATTAACAACTTTTCTGACTTAATGTACCTTTTAATTTATAGTAGATTACACACCGAGGACAGGAAAGTAAGAAAGGTCTCAGATCTCATGTAATTGTCAACAATTACTGAGGCTTTCTTATTTACTGTCCGAGGTTAGTATACTATTTTTCTCCTCGACGGTGGTGGAAAGCGGCAATTTCGTTTAGCGCAGCGGAACGACAATTGACGCTTTCCGCCCGGAGGGGAGAAAAAAATATTATCCTCCTTCTGGCGCAGTTGGTAACAATAAGACATAAATAAACATAAATATCTCTTACCTTCAGATTTTTCTTCATCATTTTTACTCAAATTCTCTAGAGAAGCGGCAATCGCAAAGTTGTCGTCGTATTGACTAAAAATATCCTCGCAAATTAAATTAGTTTCTTTTAAAACATCGCCCATTTTTGCAAATTAAAAACAAGCTCAAATAATTTTTATTGTTTCGCGGTAATCACGCGGTAAACTTACCATAAATTCGAATTTGGAATCAGTATCAAGATTAAAAATGTACTGACCCGATTTTTATTTTTTACGCAAAGATTTTGTTTCTATACGGCCAATTCGGTATGTCAAGTTTTTTTTTGTCTTTATTTTTACGGACATAATTTTAAGATACCTATTTCATTCTTATTGCGATTCATCGAGTTTATCAAAATAAATATAATTTTTAAATTATTTTGATCTGTAATCTCTAAGTGCAAAAATGGTGGAGAGAAAATAATTCGAACTCCATGGAGAAAAACTACATACAGCTGTATTTAAAAAAAATAAAACCTGCCTCCTCTTTCTAACTCTATGCTGGAAAAAGATACGGCAACATCAAATGTCAAATTCTGACATTGTGAAAGTATTTTTTTTTCTTAATGGCCGGTTATTTTAAGTTGATTTTATATTTACCAAGGAGTTCAGAGGTATGCCAGTGACGTCACTGCACGGACCGAAAAACGACGTTATTTTATTAAAAATATCTGTAATCCTTTCATTTTAAAATCTCTGACATAGAAAATATGATTATTGAGACAATTATCTCGAAATGGTTTTCAATTCAGCCCTCCAAAAAAAAACTTGACATACCGAATTCTTATGATTAGAAAAAAACAAAATATAAACTTACCAGGTTTGAATGGTTCCTTCAAATCTTCTAGTTCGGACTGTAACAGAAAATTACATTTTTTTTTTTAACGTAGAAAGAGAAGGACTAGAAAAGGCTTATTATAAAAATAATAAATTATTAGTTGTCGCGAAAACGAGACAGGCTTATACGCTAATCGCATTGAGCGAGCGAGAGAAAATCTATGTTGAATGAAAGAGTTTCTTTAAATTAAATTAAATATCTTGGACATTGTCACACAAATTATCTAGTCACATTTAAAGTTCCAGAATCTAGCCTGGACTTGTATTATGATAACTAGACAACGATATAGAATACTTATATAGGGTCCAACTTAATAAGCTGGCACTTTTTTAAGAGGATGATCAGAAACTGAACAACTTTCTCTATGGGACCAACATCGAAATCGCGAAAAAAAACAGCTCTTCCATACAAGACTGCAAACCTACTCTAGCCAAATGTA
Source organism: Agonopterix heracliana (assembly GCA_963693445.1). Lineage (NCBI taxonomy): Eukaryota > Metazoa > Arthropoda > Insecta > Lepidoptera > Depressariidae > Agonopterix > Agonopterix heracliana. The sequence goes on from OY856334.1 coordinate 5,942,501, forward strand.
TGGGACAGCTAATTTTTTTTTCGCCATTTCAATGTTGGTCCCATAGAGAAAGTTGTTCAGTTTGATGGTCTGAACATCCCCTTAAAAAAGTGTCAGCATATTAAGAAGGACCCTGTATAAATACAAACATCCATGACTCGGGTACAAATATTCATATTCATCATACAAATATTTGTCCCTTACGGGACTCGAACCCGCGACCCTCGGCACAGCAGGCAGGTTCACTACAGACTGTGCTGTCGGGCCGTTCTTTGCAGGGACTTATGGCTGTGGATATTCCTGTGTATTGATTTTTATTATTCTTTCATAACCATATTCGGCAAAATATATACCTACTCGAAAGGTATAAATACGGCCTGGAGTCGGGGCATTATAGTGGATTACATACCGAAGACAGGAAAGTAAGAAAGGTTTCAGATCTCATGTGATCTGAGGCTTTCTTATTTACTGCAAGAGGTTAGTATACTATTTTTCTCTTCGACGGAGGTGGAAAGCGACAACTTCGTTTAGCGTAGCAAGACGAAAATTGACGCTTTCCGTCTGGAGGGGAGAAAAGATATAATATGGCGTGGAGTCGGGGCATTATAATGCTTTTTATACCGAAAACAAAACAAATTCTACGAAGCGTCTAAAAGTATTTAGAATATTTTTTTTTAAATCACTACAGGATAGGTATGCTAGTAATATTCCGTATAGACGGCCCGACAGCACAGTCTGTAGTGAACCTGCCTGCTGTGCCGGGGGTCACGGGTTCGAATCCCGTAAGGGACAAATATTTGTATGACGAATATGAATATTTGTACCCGAGTCATGGATGTTTGTATCTATAATATATGTATTCTATATCGTTGTCTAGTTATCATAATACAAGTCTGGAACTTTAAATGTGACAAGATAATTTGTGTAACACTGTCCAAGATATTTATTTATTATTTATTTTATTTAAAGGGGTGGTTTAATTTGACCATCTAACTGAACAACTTACATAATTTATTACTCGCTTGCTTGGTTTACAATGGAATCAACATCGAAAAAAATCAAGAAAATCTGTTTCATACAAAACTAAAATACTCGAATGTATTTTTTTTTAATATTTGCTCAATATTGAAAGTTGTTCAGTTTTACTGCCATGTTTTGTTACACCCTGTAATATGTAAAAATCCTCACCAATTGTACAGCATTGAATTGTTTAATATTTTTATCTGCAGGTTTTTCTTTGGCCGCTTCTGGTTTGTCTTTTTCTTTTTCCTTCTCCTTTTCTTTCTCTTTTTCTTTCTCCTTCTCTTTTTCCTTCTCCTTCTCGGCCGCAGGGCTGGCACCGCGACGTTTCTTCGGCGCAGGCGACGGTAATGTAGTATTTTCTTCCGTCTGCTCGTCAATGTATCTAAAAACATTTGTAACAGGTATTTTTAGACGTAATTTTTGATACAGCTTTTTGGCGAGGATAGTGTATTATATTCTAAGACTAGATGACCGCGGCGAACTTCGTATCGCCTTAGAATCTTCCCGACACACACTTGGCCGTTTTTTGCCTATGTTCATAACGGATAATGTAGCATTCTAATGGTGAAAGAATTATTCAGATCGATCCAGTAGTTTCGGATCATATTCAATACAAACAAACAAAAAATCAAATCTTTCCTCTTTTAATTTAATATTAGTATAGATAAATAAATACTAAAAATACACGGATGTAATAATGTAAGCCGACCGCTCCCGAAAACTTAAAGAAGTTTAGTATGAGATGCAAATTTGTTTTTATATCTCGTTTGATTCGGATTGATATCCCCGCGTTAAACTCCCTTGAACATTGGAATGTGTGAACCAACCTCGCATTCGAAGATCGACCAGAGAAAAAAAAACTGCTGAAGACAACGGCTGTAAGGGCTAGTTCCCATTGCCTTTGCGAAGGGAAGAATAATTAAACAACAGGGATATGGCAGCCGAACCTTTTCTAACATAAAAATGTACGTTACAAATCGCAAATAAAATCTAAACCTTAAAGATTTCATTTCGGCAGAAACAAATTATTATATGGATTACGTAAAGCAATAGTTACAATTTCTGTAAGAATTGCTGTAAAAAATCCAATTATAAAATATCCGGTTACAAATATTCTAATCATTTTCGTTGTGTGGGGGTCGAAAAAAAAGTTGTTTCTTAACACATTAACTGCTGACGACCTACCTGGTAGGTCAGCGACATATGGGCCGCAGTGCTCATGACTCACACCTTGAGTCAGAATCGTATAGCATTCCAGTGTTGGCACTGCCCGAATGTCATTGTTTTGAGCTTAGCAGCGAAAGTGAGTACCATATTTCTATTTCAATTTCAATGTATTTATTGCACATCATAATGTTACAAAGGTGTTATAGTGGAAAGCTAACAGTTCATTATGAACCGTTTGTAGGGTATGGCAAATTAGGAGAGAGGCGGTTCTGTTTTTGGGTTAATTCAATAGAATCTAAAATGAGCGAATAATGGAGAATACCATAAAGTTCGAAGAAGCGCTCGTTGGCGTAGTGGAGCTTCGGTATTGGAAACGATCACAGAAGTTAAGCAACGTCAGGTCCGGTCAGTCTTTGGATGGGTGACCGTTTAGTGTTATTTCATCTCGAGCGTTTCCGTACTTCGGAAGGCACGTTAAGCAGTTGGTCTCGGATAGTTCCGTCAGATGGGGTTCCTTGTTTGACTACGGAACCTAAAAAACATTCGTAAAACATAACTTACAAAGCAATTTGTTATGTAACAAACCTCTTAGGCCGAATCTTCCTGCCGCTCCTGCTGACGATTTCCTCTTCTTTCTTCTCCTCCTCGTCTTCCTTCTCCTTCTCTTTCTCCTTTTCCTTCTCCTTCACTTCTTCTTTCTTGGCTTTACCCCGGGGAGTCTTAGGGGCTTTAGCTGGCGTCTCTTTAACGGGTGTTTTGGCAGGCTCCTTGGACTTCTTCGCCTTTTGCTGAAGTGTTTGTTGTTTTTATTTTAAACAAAGAGATTTAAATTATTACTACTTATAGAGAGGACATCGAGTACCAAAGTGTAATCCATGACTTTTTTTATTTTTTATTTATAATTAATGGACTTTTTGCATGTGCGTTAGCACCGCATTTCCGCCAGTGTCAAGTGGTTTGAGGGAGTGTCTATCCAATCTCGAGGATTGTTTTTGAGTAAGAACAACTGAGAAGGATTGTGGAGCCTCGTGGCAGGCTGAAACGCGAACCGCGCGAACACCACGCGAGAGACAAGTGTTCGGGGCAAACCCTGCAACGTGACTCAATCCATGACTTGTTACCTCGGGGTAACAAGTCGTTCTAGTATGACACGTCGCACTGACATGATGCATTCATATTGCAAAACAAGAGGGATGATTTTTTTTGTATGAAAACCTGTCCAATGTCCAATAAGTAATAAGTTAAATCTCTTTGATTTTAAATTAGTTTAATATTTACTCGAAACAATAAAACTGACTTCAAAATTAGAATTCATTAGACATTGGATGTACAGGGTGTAAGGAAAAGTATCATTAACCTTTAAACCACATGCTCTACCCATCAAACTGGACAACTTTTACTATGGGAGCAAAGATATCAGAGCAAAAAAAATATCATCTGTTCCACACTAAACTGCACAATACCTACTCGACTCAAATGTATGAGAAAGCAGATTTTTTTTGTTCTGATTAGTTTGCTCCCATAGTAAAAGTTTTTCAGTTTGATGGGTAGAGTATGTTTCAAAGGTTTCGATTTCGATATTGGTCCAATAGAGAAAGTTGTTCAGTTTGATGATCTAATCATCCCCTTAAAACCTAATTTTGTTAGACCTTATATAGTCTGATGATGATGCAGGTTTCCTCACAATGTTTTGCTTCACCGTTTGAGAGCAGTCAGTATTACGTACTATCAGTTTAAAATACCAATGTGCATGACCTTGAAGGGCCGCTGGATAACTTCACTCGGTTGTAAAGGAACATAGACTCTATGTAAAGGAAACAATCATTTGAATGACTCGTGTGAAGTTCGTGTGATTGACTGACGTCACATTTGCAAGCGAGGTCATGCACATTGTTATTTTAAACTGATAGTACATAAGTCAGTAAACTCATTGGTACATGCCACGTCGTGCGTGCGGATTCGAACCCGGACCATGTTTGAGTGTGTATACTCCGCAAAGCACCACCTCATCATCAGCCTATCATCGTCCACTGCTGAACATAGGCCTCTCCCAAGGCGCGCCACAAAACTCTGTCCTCGGCCTTCCTCATCCAGTCGCTCCCCGCTACTTTTTTTAGGTCGTCTGTCCAGCGGGCAGCAGGGCGTCCCACACTACGCCTACCAGTTCGCGGTCTCCACTCTAGAACTCTGACACCCCATCGGTTGTCAGTTCGTCGGCAGATATGACCAGCCCACTGTCACTTCAGCTTGCCAATTTTCTGAGCTATGTCAGCCACTTTAGTTCTGTGACGAATCACTTCATTTCTGATGTGATCCCTCAGAGAAACACCGAGCATAGCTCTCTCCATAGCTCGCTGAGCGACCTTGAATTTATGAACTAGCCCTATCGTCAGGGTCCACGTTTCCGCACCATAGGTCATCACTGGCAGAACGCACTGATTGAACACCTTTGTTTTGAGGCATTGTGGTAGGACCGAGGAGAATATATGACGTAGTAGTCGTAGTATGAAGCACCACCTATGGTCCAAAAATAAATGACTTTACCTTCCCCTCATCAATAACCAGGGCGCCAGCGTCGTCTGAATCTTCAACGGCTGTGTCGTTTTGCGCTGTCGTGTTTGGCGTCTGAAAACATGTTTTATTATTAAAATAATGTCTATTATTGATACGTATGCGGAAGGGTGACAAGTGAAACGCCAATTAGCACAATAGCACACTGATTTATTGAGACGAGTAACCTAGCGATGGGGCGCGGGCAAAGCCAAGCGTACTACCTACCTAAATATATACAGGGTGTCCCGTAAACCAACGTCAAGCCGGAATCGGAGGATATATAATCATAATAGTTACCAGAAAAATAAAAAAATAAATCTAAGTCTTTTTTTTTTAAATTACAGTCATTTATTTTTTCGAGAAAATGGACACCCTGTGAATTCCAAGTGCCAGGTTAGATCAGCACTATTCAGGATTAAATAAGAAAAATAAAATTAAGAAAAGTAAAGATTTGTAGCAAAAGGAGCAAAAAAACCATCACAGGATGTACATTAAACAAGCCTATAATTAAAAGAATTCATGACCTAGATTTTATTTTTTATTTTTCTGGTAACTATTATGATTTGGCCTATCACCCGATTCCGGCTTGACGTTGGTTTACGGGACACCCTGTATAACAATTATCTTGGTCTTTTTCTTATCTTGTGGGCAGCAAGCCTGACATGGTTTTTATGTAACAACTACTACCACCAGAGTTAGTAGCGGGGACCAACGGCTTAACGTGCCATCCGAAGCACGGACTTCTTTTCAGACAATCAGGTGATTCCGCCTGCAATGTCCAAACCAACTGGGGAAAAACACACAAAGTGACATATCACTAGATGTCCCCCGTGGGAATAAAACCCACGACCTCCGTGTCAAAGAGCCCAATGCTCTTAACCATTAGACCACAGATTCAGTATCCTGGTGTAACGATAAAAGAAACACCAGTATACTGAACTACGTGCTTTCTCCTAGAATTCTTCTACAACTCTTCAACATCCTTTTAAACTAAAGGGGGTATTACAGAACGACACCCAAGTGGAGATCTCTTCTTAAGTAAAGATAGACAGGGATGCATGTATACGTTATATGTATTTGCATCCTTTTCTATCTATACTCAAGAAGAGATATCCACTTGAGTGTCGTTCTGTAATACCCCCCTAAGAGTCTACCCGTGACTCGCGTGGCTAGAGGTCTACCGAGAGGACGTCTCTGCGTCGGCTCGTGATTGTTTTGGCCATGCAGGTCGGCCATTTCGTGAACTCTTTTGTGTTTTAACTTTAAAACAATCACTTGAGACTCTAAACTACTTACATTGGCAAAACTGCCACTCTAGACATAATTAAAACTACTGATCATTTTCCTACGTATAATATTCATATAACGAGACGTTGGCTGAATTGTGATAACACATCGGATGCCATTAAACAAAAATTGAATTCGAATTCGATTCGAATCGCGAAACTAAAATTTGCTGTTCCATTATGTTTGGTTTTTTTCGCGATTTCGACGTTGCGTCCATATATAATTGTGTAGTTGGATGGTTTGATCATCCGCTTTTAAAACCGTAAGCATTTAAATAAGTTTAACAAGCACATAACTTATGTTAACATATCTTATGATACAAACACATTAGTTTTACTCTCACTCAACGGTTTGCTGGAAGAAAACTCTTCTAGAGTTAAGCTCGCCTTTGTACATCATGATTTATTGCAATTTTTCATATAATTATGTTGTTTTGTGTACAATAAAGAATCTAAGAACATAGTTTGTAAGTCCCCTCGACAAATCAACACTTAATCTGAAAGTATAGATTTTGGCTATGGACTATTTTCTCTCGGATCTAATTCAAAAAACAATTGTTTTGATATTGTCTCAGAAATAAAAAATTAAAATCCACAATGATTTACCCATAAAGTTACTATACTTTACGGAATAGAGGGACTGACAGCTGAGAGAGCGAGATGTACCTAGCGGCACCACTGTATAATAGAAAGAGATACGTGACGCGAGTCAATAGAACCGTTTTCTAATCTCTTACCAATTTTTACAATTCGATTTCCGTGAATAATTGCGAACCTAAAGTGAAATCGTAGATATTTTGTGAACTATACAGACACTACTTTATTAATTTGTCCATGATTTCACGTTAGACTCAGAATTATAGACAGTATTACAATTTTTGCCTGCGAATAGTCTCCTGAAAACATCCAAAAACGGTTTCATTTGACAACTCATGTCACTGCCTCTATTCCTGTAAGGTATAATAACTTTATGGTACAAACATACCTCGGCGACGGATTCGTCAGCGGCTGTGGTATCGATGGCTGAATCGTCCATAGTTTCATCTGCAGCTGTATCGTTTGCCGTGTCGTTGCCAGAATCTGGTAACAACTGCAAAAGATAGTTCAAAGAAATTTTAGCAACAGAACCCGTCTTTTCTAATATTAAATTTGTGAACAACTATTATGTACCTACATCTACTTATTCTTTCTTGTTTACTTTCAACTTTGTAAATATTTTTGTAATTGTTTGTTTTGTAATAGTTTTGTAATGCTCGCTCTCTGCGTTGCTGCGCCCTACCAGGGTTCATGTAAATACTTTGCTTGTAATTCTTTGCCACCTTAAGCTGTACATGAATGCAATAAAGAAATCTAATCTAATCTATTCTAATCTAATATTTTATTGCAGGGTTCGAAATTATCAAGATAATAACGAGCCGTGATAATTATCCGATAATTATCACCATTATTAAAATATCATTTGTTAAATTGTTTCATAAGAACTATCGATAGTTTATTGTCTCAAAACAAACAAAAAATATGTTTAATTTTTTTTATATAACATAATACAATACAAATCAACATTAATGTCATTAATTAAAGGTGAAATCGGTGTTCGTCAGATTTGACAGATTAACATTCGAGTTCACTTGGCTTTACGTAGCACCAACTGACATTTTTTGTGAATTGGGGGAATTCCCGTGTCGCGGCTAGACGTGCGTTCGGATACACGCAACAAGTGCGGAAATACACGTTTGGATACTTAGAATATAGTTCTATTTCACGGGCGCAATTTTTTGTTATTATCAATTGATAATTATCAACCTGTTATTATCATGATAATTATCACGATAATTATCATTGATAATTATCCTTTCGAACCCTGTTTCATTGTATCAGGAAGTAAAAGTGGTGATAGGAACACTTGGCTAGAAGGTGCCAGACTGGTGAAAGACTGCCAGTTGACAAACGGAATGGTGGTGGTAGTGGAGGGAAGGAGGCAGACATTGTACTATTGTCCATGTACTAAATTTCATTTTCATTTCAACAGTTTTCACCTGTTTTTGAGTAATAAGCCTGAAGGTCACATTACCTCAACGCCGGCTCCAATGACCTGGTCCAACGGCACGTTGTTGGCAAAGTCGTGCTCAATCTGTTTGACACCATCGTTGAAGTCCCGCCGCTTGACTGTCTTCGTGAGGAACTTGTCTTTGTTCTCAGCATAGTCAAATATCATGTTTGGTGGGAGGTTCGCTCTGGAATCAAGTTGCATGTTTTTATACAGGATGTATCATGCTCATTCGGAACCTTTTTATTTTCCTATGCACTGTACTTTACTTTCAATCTGTATACAGGGTCCAACTTAATATGCTGACACTTTTTTAAGGGGATGGTCAGACCATCAAACTGAACAACTATCTCTATGGGACCAACATCGAAATCACGAAAAAAAAGTCGGCTGTCCCATACATTTGGCTCGAGTAGGTTTGCAGTTTTGTATGGAGGGGCAGATTTTTTTTTCGCGATTTCGATGTTGGTGCCATAGAGAAAGTTGTTCAGTTTGATGGTCTGATCATCCCCTTAAAAAAGTGTCAGCATATTAAGTAGGACATACTAAGTAGGTTAGGTAGGTAACATATTAAGTAGGTTGTTTTAATTTTAGGGTGTATTACTTTTAGGGTGTTTTGCTATTAGGTCGATTTGATAATAGGACGTTTTGCTTTTAGGATGTTGTAATGCATAATTTTGCTTAAAGGTCATTCCGATACGAAGGCACATTTACTAAGGTACATCAGTTAGTAAGTTACGAAATCCTGGAACATCCCGGGAAATCCTGGTATTTTTGGTCATATCCATACTTTTGATAGCAATTGCACCCGTAGTAGTTCCGATCTCTGATAATAATAATTACCTATTGTCTGTACTAATCCTACCTTATTAAAATTGTTTGTGATATAAATGTGTCAGTTATTTTCAATACAAATACTTACGTTTCTCCGGTCCCATAGAAATATACAAAATATTTCTTTCCATTTAATTTTTGGACCTAAAACAATGAAACAATAATCAGAAGGGTACAAAAGGCAGCCTATCACTGCACAACCTTATGTATGGTACCAAAATAGAAATCATAAAAAAAAATTATAATGGCAAATTTTGGTTTCCCGAACCAAGAGCTGGCTGGTCAAGAGCAGACCCATTTTTTAATAACAAAAATAATATTAATAGTGTATATGGCAGCATGTTTTTTTTTTCAATTTCTATGTTGGTCCCCCCGGACCTGAAAAAAAGACGGACATAATCTTGTCTAATCACGAGTGAAGCACCCATTTCTTTCGTGTGCGTGCTGTCACGCGGTAGATAATGGTGACGGGTTGTAGCCTAGAGCAAGTGCATCTGTGTGAGTGTAGGTCCCTTGTAGAACATAAGAAAATGTAGGACCTTGCATGCTTCACATCTTTTTACTTTTAGTGTCACATTACGTCCGTCTTTTTTCAGGTCCGTGGTTGGTCCCATAAAAATGTTCAGTTTGATGGTTTGAAGTACCACAAGTCTTAAATATGTAATGCATTCAACTTAACACCCTGTATATTGATTTTGATTATATTTTGTTTGGCAGCTGCAACAAACGGTGTTATACCAAGATATAGTGCGACATAAAAGAGTAGAAAACGGTGACAGCAGGAACTAAATATTTTAGTACAAATTGTAGGTTGGTCTTCCAGCTTATGCATGATTTTGACGTTCTTGCGTGGAGGCAGCGCCCTCATTTATTTTCTACTCTTTTATGTCGCACTGTATTGGACAATATTAAAGACAATTCTCTAACATAAAGTTTTTTTTTTAATTCTTGTCTCTTCAATATCTTCATATACAATCGGTATCCGAACTTATGTTTGAAATCAAATCTCTGATTGTCTAAACATAAATACATACATTACTCTCGAAAAACATAACCCTCCGGGAAATATTTATATAAATATTTTCGGGTGGATTAGGTAAACAGTAGCAATTCGGTTCTGGCACTCGCCGGCCGCTACCGCGGCACCGCTCGCTCGGCTCGTGCACTGTGGTCGTAAGAAACCTAACATGCTCGTCGCTTCGCTCCTCGCTAACCTAACCGTTTGTTTTTTTTTTTTTTTTCGATTTTATTCTTTTTTAGGGACTTTTATACGCATGTATATATCAGTCCCATCGTACCCTGACCTTTTTACATCACCAAATGAGAAGATAAATCACTTCATTGATTCACTGATGAAGTCACAGAGGTAAACAACTTTTTAGCTTCCTCGGAACTAGGGCTAGCTAACACGTTGTGGAAAGCACCTACATCAAGTTTGTTCAACCTCAGTTCCTTCATCAGTGAATCCCGCGCTAGCTTGAACTTGACACACTCCACCAAAGTCTGAGTTGGAAAAGGGGGTTTCCCCATTCACTCCCTCCCCCATCCACTCCGTCCCCCACCCACTCCCCCCACCCATTCCCTCCCCCCACCCACTCTCTCCCCCCACAACCAATTTTTAAATGAATATATCTCGGTAACTACACATCTCCGCGGGAGGGGGAGTGGTACCAAGAGGTACCTCTCCCCCCCCTCTTCTTCCCCCCCGACTCCCACCCCCCTACTCCTGCGCCCCAATTCTAAAGCCAACCCAATAACCGAATAAACTGCGATAACAGCGACGATTTAGTGTCAGATCACTGAAGAATTTTAACAAAACAAAACTCGATTTATCAAACATTCCTTGAATTGGATGATTGTTTGCATATTATTGTAGTTATTTGCTTATAAACTGGCCTTGGACGGGACCGTAGCGACGCTCTCAAAATGTCTTCCCGCGCAAAGCCCTAGATAGAAAATAGCACACAATATTATTCAACTTTAACACTTACCCGAGCTGGCCATGCAGGATATCCTTTTACTTTAGCGAATATGAAGTCGCCGGACTTATATTCTTTGACTTTTTTACCCATTTTTCAATAGGAACGCCGCTAATCAGTAAATTCACGAAGCTATACACCGCAGCCCGCTTTGTGATACGAAAACTGAAATTAGAAAGACTTGTTTGTAATCGCTATGTACACCTTTTGATAGATCGATTTTCGGCTTATTTGTGTAATTGTTTTAGTTGTTCGAGAAGACGCCAAAATAAGGAATAACCTTAAAAAAATTCTTACCGCGGCAGCAAAATGACGGAAAGAAATAAACATGGCGTTCATATCAGTGTTGCTACAACGTTATTAAATTTTCTACCATTTTTTTTACGGCCTTTTGATATCAACCAAGTATAGCCACAGAATAATAACTAGTAACTAGCGTTATTGGTATAGCTTGGCCTTAATTTATACCCGCTAAAGGTGTGTTGATACGCTTGCCGCGCAGACCCGGCAAGCTTTGGTACTTCGTTGTACATTGAGGCTTCTATAAAGTTAAATAGTAACAATCACTTTACAGACGAGTCGATGTACAGCGAATTGCCAAAGCTTGCCGGGCTGCACGGCGTGCATGTAAACCCAGCATAAACCTAGCATAAGGAAAAGTCATTATCGTGGTGACAGGTGGAACTATGATTTGATTTGAGTACCTATTTCCAGGTTATGCGTGATTATGACGTTCTTGCGTGGAGGCACCGCCCTCATATTTAATTTCTATTCTTTTGGTCAAGTTGTACAGCTTGGCAAAAAAGTCGTGATAAAAAATAAGGGCGCTGCCTCCACGCAAGAACGTCAAAATCACGCATAACCTGGCAACACCACCATACTAAAATTTTAGTTCCACCTGTCACCACGATCATGACTTTTTTGCCAAGCTATACAGTGTGACATAAAAGAGTAGAAAATAAGTGAGGGCGCTGCCTCCACGCAAGAACGTCAAAATCACGCATAAGCTGGCAAGATCGACCTACAATATGTACTAAAATATTTAGTTCCTGCTGTCACCGTTTTCTACCTACTCTTTAACTCTTTTATGTCGCACTGTACATGTACACTAGGCAGTACAATGAGGAGTTTTCTAAAGGAGCCCATTCACAGTAGTCCGTCTTGCAGTCCTTCAGCAATATTGGATCGTGAATGGTGTTGTAGTCCTACAAGGCGTCCGACGACCTTGAGCAAAATGTATGAGTAGTCCTACTTGCAGGATAGTGAATGGTGTTGTAGTCCTACATGTAGGACTACTGTCAATGGGCTACTTAACAGCTACTGAAACGTAGTTCATCATACCGGCGATAGATGGCGTTGACCAGAGAGGGGTCCGAAGACGAAAATTTTAGGCTAAAAAGTCAACAAAAATGCATGTCAATGAGTCAGACGCATCCGTTGACGAAAAACAATATATTTTATGCTCATATTTTGCTGCTTAATTAAAAACACAAGTTTTTACTATTTTATTTGTATTTAACTATTTGCAAGGTCGCTCGCCCCTGTCTCATCAACGCCATCTATTGAGCCATAAGGAACTCCTTTTTCTATTTTAATGGCTTTCTGAAAACCCTTCATTCGTGCTTCAGTCAGATGACTTTTAGCCAAGTGTCTTCCCTTTAATCTCTTTGACGGGACGGGACTTTGGGTGGACGAGGCGGGGAAGGCAATTGCCCTTGGTACTACTAGGAACCATTTCAGTAGGGTAGGACCACGGGAAACAAATGGGATAAAAAGATGTGGTCTACGGTTTTTATTGAAGTTCCAACTCTATAGTCTACGGTCATATTTCAATAATAATTTTTCCCCATGGCAACCCAGTTACTATGAGCGGTCGTGTCAGACGGGAGCTTTGGGCGAGTGTTTTTGCGAAAACTAATTGATTTCATATAATTAAATTACAGTGAATCATTGTGTTACCAATGCAAGTGTTATGTGAGCCATGATAATTATTTTTGTGCAAACATTTTCAAGTGAGACTTCAAAATAGGGGGTGTAACAGGAAAACAAAAATGGCTTCGGGCGACAATGATCAAATAGAAGTGATGGATAGTGTAGTGTCTAGAAAGACAGAAATTGGGATCGGACCGTCTGGATCGGAAGATGATGGTACTACACAGCTAAATCTAATAATAAAACAGTGCATTCCTGTGTTGTTAATCGCATTTCTGTTCCGTGTCTCAACCTAATTTCCCCGTCCTTATTTCTTGCAATTTCTTTCGTTGCAGACCCCGATAGGGCATCTATCGCAGAGAAAAATGTGCCGTACGACGTAAGTGTACCATTTGTTAAATATTTACATAATTTCATTCATGTTTAGTAACTAAGAAATGTGTCACTTTCTCTCGTATTAAAATTGTGAGATACTATGCGTGTTTCTTTTACAATTGTACGATGAAATGACAAGATAACGTTAGCGATTGTATACAACAAGTACTTGTAGAGATATCACATGCTTTTGACTCATTCATATAATTTTTTAAATAATTTGTTTTACGTATATATTTCCAAAAACCCAAAATTTCAGGGACATTAAATAAATAAAAGAAATAACGCTCACAGGCACATACATTGTAATGAACCCAAGTAAGCCTCAGGCTTTTTGTTATGGGAACCACACAACAACGGCACAAATATATAACATCCATGACCGAACCGGGATTCGAACCCAGGACCCTGGTTTTGCAGTCCGGCGTGGTAACCATTACACCAACCGGGTTGTCATTGTTGTTTTCAGTGATATACTTTTGCATATCCAATTTATTATAAAAGAACAGCCTTTACTTAAAATTTCAATGCATCATTTTTTGTATGTTTTTAATTAAGTAATCACGTAAAATCTGGACACTTGATAAAGTGCCAAAAATGACTTTTCGAAATACGAGTTGGAAACATTTTAGTAAAAATCAAATTTCCATTGACAGCAAGTGATGACTTCACAAACGAAAATATAGCTTTAATAAAAAGTATCATAGTATCAGTGGATGGCTGCAAGAAGAGAGGATGACCAAAGAAAAGATGGATGGATTGTGTGAAAGATGACATGTGTAGAAAAGGTGTTCGCATGATGGCTAAAAGAGATGAATGGAGGAAGATGACATATTGCGCTGGCCCCAAGAAATGGGATAAGGGCAGGAAGAAGAAGAATTGTATGGTCCTGGTACGCTCAGGAGCAGATGTGCTCCAGGGCTCCAGAGCTCTGCACCAATATCAGACTTGATACAATTATTACCATTAAGAATGTTGTAATATACCAACAAACTATTGGTATATTGTTCCATCCTTACACCAATCTGGCTATATGGCATCCAACTGTGGCCAACTGCAAGCAAATCCAATCCTTCATTGACCATGTATTTGAAGGGTGAGGAAAGCAAAAAGTATTGGGGCTAACACAAAAGATCCCACTGGGTCGAAGTGTTGCTGGCCTGCCAGCCCCCACAACAAGATAAGATAAGAAGCAAATCCAACACCCAATGCATGCAAAGGGTTCAGAACAACATACTCGGGACCATTGCCAATGGTTATATTTCATCGTTTTTTATGCACTGAAAAGACTCAATTTTATGTAGTCAAATCCAATGGGTGCGTGCCTGAATGCATTCCCTTGCTTGGCTTCCCTCAAGTTTCCCTCAAGTGTGAGGTATGGTGGGGTATCTGAAGAGAGAGGGGCAGGGAGTGGCCGTTCTGTATGTAGAACTATAAATATACTATTACTTTCTGTGGTGTGGTTACAGTTTGCCCATAAAAGACTGCAAAAAGACCTTTGTATAGTCACACATGGGACACTTTGCTGTCACTACATACAAATGGGAAAAACTGTTAAGAAGAGGTAAACATGTGCAATATCCCTTCAAGTCCCGCGGTCGTAATATCGCCCAATATCAATTGTTTAATCGATTGCAATCTTAAGCCGGGATGTGAGCGGATATTGAGTGAGTGCGATTTAGTTCAGGCACACCGCCGCACTTTTTCAGTTTGTTCCGTAGGTACTTTGTAGACGAAAATAAGCTAAATCCAAGATTGAATTGCAGAGTTGGAAAAACATCTATCTTTGTGGAATCTTGATGATGCAAATTATCAAAATAAAATATACAGAGACTTAGCTTGGGAGCTTAATTACATTTCAAATGAGTTTTAATTTACTTTTTAATAGCTTACATATGTTATGTTAGTATTGTTAGTTAAGTATGTGTTTATGTTTCTATTATTTCTATTACGGATCCCTTTCTTTGGGTAAAAGCTATCCATCTCTTTCCATGTAACTCTATTTTGTCAAAATATCTGATAGTATGCGTGGTGTCTCAAGCAAGCGTCAGAATTTTTCTGACAATGTGCGAAGTGATGTATCTCATCATCATCATCATCATCATCATATCAGCTGATAAACGTCCACTGCTGGACATAGGCCTCCCCAACAATGGGGGGATTTGCCATAATCGCCACGCTTGGCAGGCGGGTTGGCGATCGCAGTTGGATTGAATGTGTGTATTCAAAGGATGCTGCTGCCCATCCTCCGGTAGATCCCTTAGTCGCCTTTTACGACACCCACGGGAGGAAATGGGATGGTGCTACTCTTAGCCGGCACCACACGGACATGTATCTGTTATGAAGTAATTCTAGTATTCTATGACCATACTAGGTTACTAGGTAATGTGATGTGGTATAGTTATTGCCTTAATTTAGTTATCATTCAAGTAAACAATACTAAGATCACGATATGATTATAATGGCAAAAATAAGATTATACTTCTTAGAAAAACTTTCAAATGTAAATATTTCAGATGAAAATAAGTCAAATGGAAATGTTGATTCATGATAGATGATAGTGAATAGAAAATAAAAACATAAAAAGAGAATGAGAGTAAAATCATTAATTTGGATCTCCAATACACATAGGTACAATCTTTTACGTTAAATAGAAACATTTTAATTCCTTTCGGCTGATCAGAAATATTATTAGCTATATGTTTTTTTTATAAAAATGTAGTTGTGTACACGGACTTGAAAAAAAGGTGGACGTAATGTGACACTAAAAAGATGTAAAGCATGGAAGGTCCTACATATTTGTTTGTTCTACAAGAGACCTACTCTCATACAGAGGCACCAGTTCTAGGCTTGGGTCCTACAACCCGACATGATTTTGTACAGCGCGACTGTGCGTCAGCACGCATACAAAAATAAATGGATGCTTCACTCGTGATTTGATGAGATTACGTACGGTTTTTTTTCAGGTCCGTGGTTGTGTACAAATTCTCACTTTTAGTCATTTAAGTTTCAGGATGTGATGAAGTGTCAAGTGATTTGCACGAATTATTGAGATTTTATATTTATTAGTAAAATCAACAGCCTATAAAGGTAATTATTCTAGTAATTTAACAAATTTAAGGTAAATTCGCTTTTCGTAAAATGAAATGTTGTCCATTCTGTCCTCAAACACAAGCAAGAGTGTTAAAGCCTGACCAGAAAAATAAAAAACCTCGCCATGTTGCGGAAAATCATTAGAACTAAGTTTTGTACTTGGAACACTGTCATTAAAGGTTATAGTCGATTGCAGCACCCCCATACCAGGTTTTTTATATTTCTGGTCTGGATTTAATTAGTTTACAGTACGAAGAAATATATACAACGTGTCAATGAATACACGCAAAACTAGAATGTCGTTTGTTTAGAATAGAGAGCAAAATCGAATTATCATGGTTTCAACACTCTCAACATAGGATATTTTTTTCAAAATATGAAATAATTTGTTTGTAAAAATTAAAATTTACTGAACTTACTACCAAAACAAGATTTTTAAAATGTATCCATGATCATAATATCAGCTCTTTCATTCGTTGCTGAAATGATAACATATCATTTTTGCCTCAAAACTTATAATGTGAATATCTTTAACAATCAAAATAATGAAATTATTGTTTCAATCTAATTATTTTGTTATAAATCAGTTTGGTGGGGTGGTAGGTTTTGCGCTTATTCATTAACACGTTGTATAGGGTATTTCTTAATATGCTGACACTTATTTAAGGGAATGATCAGATGTGTGATGTTCCATACAAAACTGCAAACCTACTCTAGCCAAATGTAAGGGACAGTAGATTTTTTTTTCGCGATTTCGTAATTGATCCCTTAGAGAAAGGTGTTCAGTTTGATGGTCTGATCATCAAGTTGGATGCTGTACTTTCTGTTTCACCACAATTAATTATTTTGCTCCGTAAGTGCGATGTACAAAATGAACAAAAGTGGCATAACTCGAAAAATGCATCAGGATTGCAGTTGCAACACTGGCAGGGTGCCAATTATATCCCTGAATGGTAAAAACACAAAGGTACCTTTGTACGGCCTTATGAGACATGGTTCTGTCTTTACAGTGCTAAATCTGACGTTAATGCCAGGATTTTTTAGGGATTCTGCATACTATTAAACCGAATTACATTCAGTGGTTAGGGAAAGTTGTTCAGTATAATGGATACAACGCATATGCTCACGACTATATTCCTCGAGGGGGCAGCCAGAGATATTCTGAAACCTCAGAACATCCACGTTTCACCAGTAGTACCGAAACTCTGTCCAGTGTGACGGGGGGTGAGACCGTCGCCTCTTATAATGGACAGTGGGTACAATACATGCCTCTAAATTGAAGCATGCAGGTTTCCTCACGATGTTCTCCTTCACCGAAAAGCCAGTGGTGTTAAATCGTACATAAATTCCGAAAAACTCATTGGTACGAGACGGCCTGGACGGGAATCGAACCATCGCCTCCTGCAAGGCAGGCAAGGTTACAAGGGTACCGTGCTGGTAGCCCTACTGAGCAGACGATATAAATATTACTGTCAACAAAATAATAATTGTCATTAAAACAATTCTTTTAGCATCGTACCTATCTGTTTGACCTTCGTCCTATGATGTCACTTGCGGCATTACAACACATAGTATAAAAACTGATTACAACTATGTTTCAGCAACCTAAATTTTGAGTTTGCTAAATTGCTATAATAAGCATACATCATCAGCCTATCATCGTCCCAGGGCTCGTAATTATCATGATAATTATACGTTGATAATTATAAAATGGATTGGAAACACAAAAAGCTTGCGCTAGTAATGTCACGCCATGTATTTCCAATCATGGTTCGCGAAAAAAGAAGTTCACAAACATGAACTTTGTTTACACGTTCCTTTAGTACATAAGGTTAAAGAAAAAAAGTCCTGGAAATAGGCGGGTGGGCTCGAGGAAGGGGGAGGGGGGACTACTAGTGAAACGTGGATGTTCTGAGTTTTCAGAATATCTCAGACTACCCCCTCGGGGAATATAGTCGTGAGCATATGCTTGAAAATTAAATTAAAATCTTTTCCTCCTCGAAGAACATAGTACCGGTACCTTAATCAGAATATTATTATGCGTACGCTCAAAATTGCAACAAGGAAAAAGCAACCATTGAGAACCAAATCTGGCATACAAAAAATGTATTTCACTGACCCACTGTGTAGCAGTGCGTCGACCTAACGACCAATTTTGGTACCAACTTACTGACAAAACCGCCGGGCGTGGGTGGGGATATTAATATCTTGTCGGACAGGGATCGCCAACATTTTCGTGTTAATTTGGAATAAGGATATCTATGTTTTTGTCCTTTCTTTTGTAAGAAGAGTATTGTCCTTTCTTAGAGAAGAATTCCGAGCTAGATCAGTACCATCCTGTCACTACTTCTTGGTACGAGGCGACTTAATCGTATAATTTTTAAGAATTATAAAAATGTCAGCATTTTTGAAAATAAAGACCTGTTGCGAAATATGAGATCGTCTGACGCACTTTGGGCAGTCACCCTCGATACTACCATTGCTGACTTGCTAGTCTTTCCACTACATCATGAGTAATTGCTATGCTGATACGAAAGAAGATCATATTGTCAATACCTTTGCCATTTTCCCGAGATTCTGGTTTGCCGCTTGTGGGGTCCATTGTATCATGTGTAGTGACTTACTCTTTTTACCCGACTGCGACAGAAGGAGGGTTATGTTTTTCGAGCGTATGTATGTATGTATGTATGTTTGTATGTCTATTTCTTTGGCACGCGCTACAGCCTAAACGGCTTGATGGATTTTAACGTATGAGGTGTCGTTAGATTCGTAAAAATCGTGAGAGTGTCATAGGGTACATTATTTTAATATGGCGTATGCGAATTAAAAAAGAGAGGGGGGAGAATCCAATTTTTTTCGTAAATAAATATAATATAGGTATCAAATGAAAGCTGGTGAAGAGCAGATTCCAAATATATATATATTATAGTATTTTTATGCAACCATTTTGACACAAGGCTAAAAAGTATGAAATAAACTAAATTATTTAAGAAAACAAAAAACCCGACTGCATAAAAAACTATTAACTGAAAAGATAAAAACAAGCTCCTTAAATCAGCTATAATAACTTTGTTTGAGCAAATTAATACAATTTGAATGTTATTACTTATTAGGTAGGTAGGTATTGCAGGCGGGGACAAACCAATAACCAACAAATAGGTCGTTTTTCTTTGTCCCCGTTTGCGATACCTACCTACCTAATAAGTAATAACATTCAAATTGTATTAATTTGCTCAAACAAAGTTATTATAGCTGATTTAAGGAGCTTGTTTTTATCTTTTCAGTTAATAGTTTTTTATGCAGTCGGGTTTTTTGTTTTCTTAAATAATTGTTAATAAATATACAGGGTCCTTCTTAATAAGCTAACACTTTTTTGAGGGGATGATCAGACCGTCAAACTGAACAACTTTCTCTACGGGATCAACATCGTAATCGCGGAAAAAAAAATCAGTGTTGTTCAGTTTGATGGTCTGTCAATCCCCTTAACCCTTAATCAGGCATAGTACGATTTATCGACCACATAAAAGTAACTGACAATGTACCTACTAAAAACTTACAATAAGGTTCATTATTGAATTTAAATATGGTGGCCAAGGCCTGTTTAAGGGTTAAAAAAGTGTCAGCATATTAAGTTGGACCCTGTATGTAGAGATTTGTATTTTACCCATGCACATGTTCACACCTAAACATGCTGTATGTCTGTGTTCGATAAAGTGCTAAAATAAAATAAAAATCTGGTGTCAATTAAAAATGTTGCTCACCCCTGTCACAAGTGGGTGAAACGGGCACGATTGATCCGGAGACAGTTCGGACAATATCCGTAATTGTTTTAAATTCGGTTAGTTATGTTTTTGAGTTCCGTTCCGTTTATTATTTTTTTCGCTTATTTTATAAAGGGCAAAGTGATTAGGGCGAATGGTATTCCACTTTGGAATGGACAACTCTTTAATCCCGTGGGCGCGCTATGGGTTTCTTTTTAAGGGTATATTATTCGGAGCGCGCTCCATACAAACGTACTATGGTGATATTTTCAATACTAACCAATTAAAGTCAATGAAATTTTGCAGAAACAATCTAGAAACAAATTTCTACGCTTGTATGGAGTCAGATTTTCGGTAAAATGTATAGTTTTCAAGTTACAGTGCCTCAAAGATTTCCATACAAATCTTAAATTAATCCTAGCATTGAAACTGTATATTTTAACGAAAATCTGACTATATAGAAGCATAGAGATTTGTTTCTAGATTGTTTCTGCAAAATTTTATTGACCTTACTTGGTTAGTATTGAAAATATCACCCTAGTACGTTTGTATGCAGCGCGCATTTTCGCTCTCGGAATAATATTCTCTTAAGCTTTCGTGGGCAAAACAAAAAGGCTAGCCACCTAACACCACTTGATTCGTCGCGATATCGCCGTGACGTCGCGGCGGTGCAGTTGCGAAATCGCCTACACTACACTCAAAAATCACATGTTGTCGTGATATGGCTGTTATGCATCAGGGTAGCACAAATGTACTAGGTATAGCGGACTTTTCCGTGACCACCACATGGCTAATTTTTGATTGCATACTAGTTAATAAAAGCGCTGTCTATCCCCGTCCTATTTATGAGTAGACCAATTATTGAATAGTTTCCAAACGATAAATTATGCTCAAAATTATGCGTAAATTTGTTTAAGGCGTATCATCCCTGGACCACGACTCTCCATACTAATTTATGCGAACGAGCCCGTGGCTCCGGTCAGAATTTAGCTGTGTTATTTGAAAAATTAGATGTTTTTTTTTATGAATTTCGAAAAAGTTAGAAAACCACATCATTTCCATATTCTTCCGATTAAAAATGTAAGAGTAAAATGGTTACAACTGGAAAAAAAGGGGTGACTTTACAGTCCTTTTTCTTCGGTTTTATTCATTAAATTAAAATAGATTTCTAGTAAAACAACATCACTTCTCATATCGTATAGATGGTTCACTTCATTTTTCAGCACAAAAAGTGCCAAGTATGTGCAATTTTGTAATTACGTGCAGTAGCTATAGAGCTCCAGCTAAACTCCCAATGGAGTTTTGGAGAAAAATTGTATTTGAAAGAATTTGTAAAAACTTAAATAAATTAAAAAAAAAAAAAAAAAGTTAATGAATAAAATGGTTACAAAGTTACCCAAAATCAGGAGGTCGCCCCTTAAGTGATCAGGCGGAAAAGTCCGCGATAGTACGTACCTATGAAGAATATCGGTAAATGCTTAGATTATCAAGATAGACAGACAAAGCTACGAAAGCGTCGAAAAAAATAGGAACCAGTACTGGTTCCTAAACCCTATACATATACACGCACACAAACATATTTTGTATGGTGCCTCACGCACACCAACCAAAGTTAGCCCCTTTTGTTTTATACGGAACAAGTGTGAGGCTCATTCTAGACATATACTTTTTCTAAGGGTAAATGATTGAGGAAACCTTCAGTATGCTAAATCGTGTTGATGTCTCATTTAGTTATAATTTAGAGATGACGATATGGTTTTTTATTCTCGATCATTTAAATTAAACTCTGAATCTGTCAAGGAATTTATCTCCCGATACATTCTAAGAATTATTGAGTCACGCAAACAGCTTGCTTCTGGCTGAAGTGCACAATATTATTGTGCAAAATGGACGAATATATTGATAATTACATACATATAGGGTCCTTCTTAATATGCTGACACTTTTTTATGGGGATGATCAGACCATCAAACTGAACAACTTTTTCTATGGGACCAACATCGAAATCGCGAAAAATCGCGTTGGAGCCTGTATAGAGCCCATTACGAGTTAATTTTTAAAACCAGGTAGATTCGCAGAATACAGGGTAACACCCTAAACTCTAGTAATACTTATCTTGTCAATTTCTGTTTTTTGTAAGTATTGTCAGGGGTGTGCCTAAAACATTTCCATTTAGGCTAACCGAAGCTTCACTACGCCAACGAGTGTCAATCCTCAGTGACAAATTAACCATTTCTTTTATATTCACAGCCAGCAGTGGGCCCGATGGGGGCCATCAGCAAGATACACAAATCGGACCGGAAGATCGGCCACCGGCGGGTCGGGGAGGGGGGCGAGATCACGTACAAGAAGATCCAGTCTTCGCAGATCATGGGGTCTATACAACTTGGTGAGTTTTCCTCTTCAATTCAAAGCAGGGTTCGAAAGGATAAAGGCCTCCGCACATTGCAGCGATTTTGCGATATTTATTTCTAGTACATTTTGTATGGGGACGCGCGAGATCCTACACATTGCCGCGATATTATCGAGCGATAATATCGCTGCGATTTTGCGATATTTGTTCTCAGTACATTTTGTATGGGGCCGCGCTCGATCCCACACACTGCCGCGATATTATCGCAACCTGATCTCTTTCGACTACATTCAGTGGTGGGGCGCATGCGTGACGCGAAATGCGCGACGCGAGGAAGTCCCATACATTTGGTCCGAGGAGGATTGTAGTTTCGTATGACACAGCCGATTTTTTTCCGTTATTTCGATGTTGGCTCCATATTGAATATTGTTCAGTTTGTCGGTCTGAAAAGTAAAATAAGTAAAAAAAAATTTACTCCCTGTATATTCCTTTCATGTTTCTATCTTCAGCGGTTTGTCTGATCATCTCCTTAAAAGGAGAACGCATCATTACGCATCTAATAACGAGTCACCCTGTATACTATGAGTGTAACTGCATATTATGTAAACAAACGTATGCAAATGGATGTTGTGTTAGAATTAGCACACGTTACGATACTCCAGTGACCTAGATTATTTGTTTAGAGCACCCGCCGTCCGTCCGTTTGTATGTCCAAGGCCGTTTGTCACCGGTGGCTGCTTCCCTTTCTAGTCTATCTACTGCCTAAAGATTGCTGTGCCAGCTTATAGGTTATACAGGGTGTAAGGAAAAGTATCATTAACCTTTAAACCACATTACCAGATTGTTGTGAACTCTTATTAAATGTAAAATAAGTGCTCATTGAAAATAAATATTTTGTATTTTTGTACATACTCTACCCATCAAACTGAACAACTTTTACTATGGGAGCAAAACGATCAGAACAAAAAAAAACATCTGTTCGATACGTTTGTGTCGAGAAGGTTTAGTAATTTTAGTATGGAACAGCTGACCTTTTTTTTGCGCTGATAGGTTTGCTTCCACAGTCAAAGTTGATCAGTTTGATGGGTAGAGTATGTGGTTTAAAGGTTAATGATACGTTTCCTTACACCCTGTATACAGGGTGGGAACACTAGCGATATACAACGAGTGGCACCAAAACCGAAATGACAAAAAAATCTGCTCTTCCATACAAAACTGCAAACCTACTCGAGCTAAATGTATGGGAATGATCGCTATACATTATACCTCAGTGGTATCGATTCGGTATTGCCACGACTTAACTTAACTAAATTTATTCCTGTCATTTTCTAACATTCGACTAAGAAAAGAGACAGAAAACCAACAACTGACTTTAGTGCTGTCAAAGTGACGCTACACGCCCAAAATAAGATGGCATCATAATGCACGCCATCTTATTTAAGTCGTTTTTGGGCGTGTAGCGTCACTTTGACAGCACTTAAGTCAGTTGTTGGTTTTCTGTCTCTTTTCTTAGTCGAATGTTAGAAAATGACAGGAATACATTTAGTTAAGTTAAGTCGTGGCAATACCGAATCGATACCACTGGTTGAAATCGGTCAATAGGTCATAAGATTGCTTGCAATCTGTATTCTATTATTATTGAAGTACAGTGATGAGATGACCGATGTTTCATACGTCAAGAACTATCAAAACATGCGTGATTCATACTATACATACAATAATATTAACATATGTTGGGTTTTTAGATCAGACGCGGGTTCTTGAGCTTGAAGAGTGCTTGAGTCAAGTACTGGTTTAATTTGTTTGTTATTTGGATAAATACAAGATCTTTCTTAATATGCTGTCGGTTTTTAAAAGGATGATCAGACTGTCAAACTGAACACTATGGGAACAACATCAAAATTGCGAAAAAAAACAGCTGTTCCATTCATTTTGGTCCATATCGATGTTGTTCCCATACAGAAAGATCTTCTTGCCCTGGTGTCAGAGTTTATTCAAACCGCCTTACGGTCTCTGACATTGTTTTTATATACGACTACTACCACCAGAGATAGTAGCCGGGACCAACGGCTTAAGACACTGTTATCCCGTCGAGGCCGTTTTTTGAACACGAACGAAAGTGTTTTAAACGGTGTTTTAAAGTCTGAAAACCAATTATGTCTTATTTAAGGATCTGGCTGATAGGCGACCGTTCTCAATTACACGATTAGATTAAGTTTAATAGATAGAAAAAAATCCCAAAGTTACCCCTTTTTGTTATGTTTTTTCAATACTATGATTAAACTGCTGATATATTTTAACTTTTTATTCTTGTACTTAACTAAATACATTAAATATTTCTAGTGAACTCCGTAGAATTTTGAGCTTAGAAACACCCATGAGCAAAGATATTGATGAAAAACACGTTTTTTTGCGATCCTGCTTTCAATTGGAGCGGGATGGCTAATTGCAAACTTATGCTTGCAAGAAAGAGACGCTTGCACTGGGATAACCTGGCCTTAACGTGCCATCCGAAGCACGGACAATCGGGTGATTCAGCCTGCAATGTCCTAACCAACTGAAGAAAAACGCACAAAGTATATCACTAGGTGTCGAACCCACGACCTCCGTGTCAAGAGCCCAAAGCTCTTAACCATCAGACCACGGAGGTAGTTATGGTCTGATCATGTTCTTACAAAACCGAAGGACGCTATGGTGTAAAACACAACCAAGTTTGTGAAAGGCCTCACGTAGGTAGTTTAGTTTCGTATATCTTGAAGCCGATTCTTTAAGGCCTCCGCACATTGCAGCGATATTATCCAGCGATTTTATCGAGCGATATTATCGACAGCGATATCGCGACACCTTACACACTGCAGCGATTCCGCGATTCGCGTCACGCATGCGCCCCACCACTGAATGTAGTCGAAAGAGTTGCGATAATATCGCGGCAGTGTGTGGGATCGAGCGCGTCCCCATACAAAATGTACTGAGAACAATTATCGCAAAATCGCAGCGATATTATCGCTCGATAATATCGCGGCAGTATGTAGGATCGCGCGCGTCCCCATACAAAATGTACTGGAAACAATTATCGCAAAATTGCAGCGATATTATCGCTCGATAAAATCGCTGAAATGAGCGGAGGCCTTTAATGTTATTCAAATGTATGTTTTGTTTTGGGGTGATTTGATTTGAACTTGCCTCCACCAATCCGCACTGGGCCAGGTGCGGATCCACCGTTTTGTGGGCACGGTGGGCATGCCCACAACCCTAGAGATCGGTTCAGTAGAGTCTAGATGTGATATTGTGATGTTCAAATAAACACTCATTTACTTAAGTCATTTTCGTAAGCAATCGGACTAACATTTAACAGGTTTTTTCGCTCCGCGGCTTTTCCCATAAAGTCTATGAGCGCGACCCTCTGCGACCCAATGCGAACGCAAAGTGTCGCTCGTCTGCAAGAGCCCTTACACTGTAGACACGGCGACATATCAAGCTACGCAAAACAAAAATAAGCTGGCCGTGCTACGTTATACGTTATTCACCCTACGCGCGGCCAGCTTATATTGGTTTTGCGTAGCTTGATGTGTCGCCGTGTGTACAAGGTCTTAGACTGTCTTTTATAAACATCTCCTTTGTATCGACCGTTAGCAAGACCGCAGTTTCGGGTGGCCGTACCCACAACCTTTTTTGAGTGCTCGATTCACCCCTGCACTGGGCCCGCATGGTGGAGTATGGCCCAATCCCTTCATTAATTTTGATATTTGTTTAAATAAAAATTAAATCTACAACAAGTCTGACTCCGCACTTGGCGTGTTTTTATATGTAACCTTGACCCGACGTGATGTTCAATCTTAACGTTAATAGAAACGTCTATAAAATTTTAATATGGTAGTTAATTAGTTTTTTGGTCTCAAGTACGTATTAATAGGATTAATAACATTTTAATATTAGCGATGTAATTAAAATCTTAAGGTGAATACCTAGTTTAGGAAATGACATGGTGTGGGAATTGGCTATTTGCCTACATACGATATTAAGAAGGACCCTGTATACATACCGGAGTCGCGTTGTGGATCTGCTATTGGGTAGTCGCGTCGCTCGTCGATTGTTGGTAGCCCCCTCCCAGGTCTACAACGGGGCTCCAGTGGTGGCTCAAGATAGTGTTCTTTTCGAAAAACAATCCTTGAAATCACCAAATACATAAATTACCGTACAACGTCAAGCACTTTTGCTACATAAACTAGACATTGGCAAAATCATCAAATACCCAAGATGGCAGCCATTTTTTAAAAGTAGAATAGAATAGAATAGTATACATACCACTGCAGGGCACTGGCCTACCCTCAGGGAGGGAGTATGGGCATTAGTCAACCACGCGTGCCCAATGCGGATTGGTAAGCTTCACATACGCATCGGAATTTCTCCTTCAGCGTATGCAAGTTTCCTCACGATGTGTTCCTTCACCGGTTGAGAACAGTCGGTATTACGTATATATACTACATAGGTAAGTTAGAAAAACCAATGGGTAAATGGCATGTCTTCCATGCGGATTCGAATTTGGATCTCAGGATTGAGTTTCCATAGCTGTCCGCAACGCGCCACCGACGCTCTCTAATAAATAATATAAATAATAATAATAATTTAAGCTGTTGGTGAGTGGCGATACCTCGGACCCGATTCTCCAGAGGGCCCGGATTGATTTGGCCCTCACCTCTTGTCTTGCCTTAATCGGCCGGCCAGGAGTGGAGTCGCAAGAGCGGAACCTATGCTCCAGGTTGGAAGTGTAAAATGTCATAACGCCGGGGGAGTGCTGACTAGTGCTATGCGCTTAGCACCGGGAACCGGCGACCGCAGACTCACCTCTCTACAACCTTAGCCGCTCACTAGATGTTGCCGCCTTGTCGCTCCTTGCTAGCGGCCGTTTTGGGGGGCCCAACAAATGAGTTGGCGTGTCACCGTCTACCGTTTTGGTCAAACTTGAGACCTTTGTTACGGCAGGCGTCCCGAGTTTCTCCGCAATTATCTAGATCATAACCCAAGTAAAATTCTGTCCAATAGTCTTTGCAGCATAGGTATGTCTGTGAGTTTATACATCACTACTATCACTAGTTTTTAATTACTAACATAACTTTAACTTTAAGGGTGTATTCAGACCATAAATCTAAACAACTTACCCTAAGGAACATGAGTCGAACAACGAGAACATTTTTGGACCTCCCATAGTAAATCGATGGAAACTTTTTTTTTTCATTATTCGACCCATGTTCCTTAGGGAAAGTTGTTTAGATTCATTGTATGAAAACACTATACAAGATTTCTTTTCCGGTTTCGAAATTTTCACTGGTGGTTCAGACCATCAAACTGAACAACTTTTACTAGAGACGCAAAGCTGAAACTGCAAAAAAAAAGAAACTAAACTGCAATAAATAATAAATAAATAATAAATAAAATATAATCATGATTCCTAAGAAAAAAACCAAATCTGACAGAAATAGTACAAAAACAAAAAAACCGGAATAGCTTGAACATTGAATCCTACTGTACTATACGTCTAGACTAGGCGATAGTTTTATGACCTAGCCTAGCTATGTTCTCGAAAACATCGTAAATGTGACGTAACTTTAGACAGACCGCTTTAGATGGCGTGAGAAAAAATAAACCTATATCACAGTATAATATAATTATATAGAATAGCCGTGGTGGTCCGCGGTGGCGAGTAACCTTGCCTGTTGTGCAGGAGACGATGGTTCGATCCCCGTCCAGGCCGACTCGTACCAATGAGTTTTTCGGAATTTATGTACGATTTGTAACACAACTGGCTTTTCGGTGAAGGAAAACATCGTGAGGAAACCTGCATGCATCAATTTCCAGGCATGTATTGTACCCGCTATCCATTATAAGTGGCGACGGGCTCGCCCCCCGTCACACTGGACAGAGTTTCGGTACTACTAGCGAAACGTGGATGTTCTGAGGTTTCACAATATCTTGGGTGATTGGGGATCTACCTCCTAGCGGTCCACCCCGGGCAACGGCATCACAAGCTACCAAGTTTGTGGTGGCGGCTGAACGATCCGCAAGGAGCCGCCTGGCTCGCGACCACCCTCCTGCCGGAGTCTGGCGCCAAGCAGCTTGCTGCGTTCCGTCAGTGTGCAGGAGTGCCAGTGCACTTCTGGGTAAGCTCGCTACATCTTCGGCCCCATCTTTGTCCTGAGGACTAGATTGGGGTCAAGAGCAAACCCATCAATAATAAAAAAAAAAAAAAAAAAAAAAAAAAATCTCTGGCTACCCCTCGGGGAATACAGTCGTGAGCATATGCTATGCTATGCTAAGAAAGAGTATCTATTACTACATACCTATATCCAACTAGCTAGACCATATTTAACACATTTACAATCTTCCTTTTGTAGTTTTGCTACCGTTTTTCTTCCGAAGCCTCGTGCCATCTCATTCATTCAACGTTCATTGACATTAGAAAGAAAGAGATAGCGTGTCCTTAACATTCTGTCCATGATGTGAGGATAATATTATTATACTAACCAGTGTCTACGTTAAAGTTCAGGAATCGGGAAAAATGCCAAATTAGGTATTTGTGTTATGAAAGTATTTTTTGGCTCCAAGTAGTCTAGGATTTTGGTAGACCTTTTTAGACGCTAAAACTGTGATTAACGACCGTTTCCGTGTGGTCAGAAACTATTTTATAACTAGGGATCGGCTATTTTTCTGCAATAATAACAGGTATTAATGGAGCAGGGTTACCACCCAAGCATTGGGCTCTTGACACTGAGGTCGTGGGTTTGATTCCCACGGGGGACTTTGTGCGTTTTTCCCCAGTTGGTTAGGACATTGCAGGCTGAATCACCTGATTGTCTGAAAAGAAAGATGATTCCTTGCGTCGGATGGCACGTTAAGCCGTTGGTCCCGGCTACTATCTCTGGTTGGTAGTAGTAGTTACATAAAAACCACGTCAGAGGCCGTAAGGCGGTTTGAAAAAACTCTTACACCAGGGCTTGCCCACACGATAAGAAGAACACCCAAGGTTATCATAACTACCAACCATCTTTTTCCATTTTATATTCGTAAGGGACAAATATTTGTATGATGAATATGAATATTTGTACCCGAGTCATGGATGTTTGTATCTATAGGGTCTAACTTAATATGCTGACACATTTTTAAGAGGATGATCAGACCGTCAAATTGAACAACTTTCTCAATGGGACCACTATCGAAATAGCGAAAAAAAAATCAGCTCTTCTATACAAAACTGCAAACCTACTTGAGCCAAATGTATGGGACAGCGCTGATTCTTTTTTCGCGATTTCGATGTTGGTCCCATAGATAAAGTTGTTCAGTTTGATGGTCTGAACATCCCCTTAAAAAAGTGTCAGCATATTAAGAAGGACCCTGTATAATATGTATTCTATATCGTTGTCTAGTTATCATAATACAAGTCCAGGCTAGATTCTGGAACTTTAAATGTGACTAGATAATTTGTGTGACACTGTCCAAGATATTATTTATTTATATCAAGGCAATAATTATTTTGGTCGAAGATCAAGGCTTACTCTTAGCATATTTTAAGTTTTGTGATAGTATTGACGAGTTACGGGGTTTTCTAACCCATGTACTCGTACATAATACCGACTGCTCTAACGGTGATGGAAAACATCGTGAGGAAACCTGCATACGCTGAAGAAGAAATTCTGATGCGTATGTGAAGTCTACCAATGCGCATTGTTAGTACACAACACAACGCAGTTTTGCAGTAGCAAAACGTGGTTAAATTAATGCTTGCTTTTCCCTACGATAGTTTCGCTTGCACTTTACCACACTCTTCATACAAACGGACTCGCACTTACAAGAATATCTCCATCGCATATTGCATACTGCGTGTGCCAGTGACAGAGCAGGGTTCGAAATTATCAAGATAATAACGAGCCGTGATAATTATCGGATAATTATCCGATAATTATCACCATTATTAAAATATCATTTGTTAAATTGTTTCATAAGAAATATCGATGGTTTATTGTCTCAAAACAAACAAAAAATATATGTTTAATTTTTTTTATATAACATAATACAATACAAATCAACATTAATGTCATTAATTAAAGGTGAAATCGGTGTTCGTCAGATTTGACAGATTAACATTCGAGTTCACTTGGCTTTACGTAACACCAACTGACATTTTTTGTGAATTGGGGGAATTCCCGTGTCGCGGCTAGACGTGCGTTCGGATACACGCAACAAGTGCGGAAATACACGTTTGGATACTTAGAATATAGTTCTATTTCACGGGTGCAATTTTTTGTTATTATCAATTGATAATTATCAACCTGTTATTATCATGATAATTATCGTGATAATTATCATTGATAATTATCCTTTCGAACCCTGTGACAGAGGATATACCACTGCTTACTGGCCTCAAAATTGGTGGGGATCAAGGAATCTCAGTACCTGAACTTTAACGTAGACACTGGTAAGTATACATAATATTATCCTCACATCATGGACAGAATGTTAAGGACACGCTATCTCTTTCTTTCTAATGTCAATGAACGTTGAATGAATGAGATGGCACGAGGCTTCTGAAGAAAAACGGTAGCAAAACTACAAAAGGAAGATTGTAAATGTGTTAAATATGGTCTAGCTAGTTGGTTATATTATACTGTGATATAGGCACAGAGGATTGTTTTACAGAGTAACAGCTACTAAGGAGCGTCAACTTTATTGGCCTATTCTTGTAGGTCCCGTCCCACTGCAGAGCACAGGCCTACCCTCAGGGAGATTGTATGGGTCGAGGGGATTGATTGCGTTGGTCCACCACGCAAATGTGGATTGGTAGACTTCACATACGCATCAGAATTTCTTCTTCAGGGTATACAGATTTCCTCACGAGAAATCCTCCTAGAATTCCCCTAGATTTTTTTTTTTTTTTGCTCCTGGAATTTTCCTTCTAGAGTTCTAGAGTGGAGACCGCGAACTGGAAGGCGTAGTGTGGGACGCCCTGCTGCCCGCTGGACAGACGACCTAAAAAAAGTAGCGGGGAGCGACTGGATGAGGAAGGCCGAGGACAGAGTTTTGTGGCGCGCCTTGGGAGAGGCCTATGTCCAGCAGTGGACGATGATAGGCTGATGATGATGATGTGTTCCTTCACCGTTTGAGAGCAGTTAGTATGGTGAAAATGCCGGTTGGCATTATTAGTGTAGAAGAAATTGTTTGGTTGTTGTTCTAGACATTTTGCCCGCTCAGAAAGGACTAACGGTCGTGGGGCTATGTATGCAGGTTAGGAATAAAAAATTCATAACCTCAGCACTCGTTTAAGTCTCTGTTTTTGTAACGTCCTGTATAATCATTTATTCAATAGAGGGCCGAAATGGACGGAATAGTGAGAAAGTCTTTGTATGGACGTATTTTAACTGGAAAATCGGTATTTACTTTTTATTCAAAAGTGGCCTTAGGTACACGGGTCAACCCACGCACCGGGTCCACGGGTAACGACTCTTTATGAAGCCGTGTGGTTCAATAGATCCCACATGGGTACTGTAAGTATCTGTTGTACTGTACGAGGCGATTAAGGGAAAGAATATACAAGGTGTTACAAAAATACAAATAAACATTTTAGTTTCGACCATCAAACAGAACGACTTTCACAATCGGACCAATATCGAAATCGCGAAAAAAACAGATGTTCCATACTAGACTACACAATATCTACTCGAGATAAATGTATATATTTTTTTCGCGATTTCGATGTTGGTCCCATAGTGAAAGTTGTTCAGTTTGATGGTCTAACCTTCGATCAAAATAAAGGTCTAACTAAACAACCCCCTTAACATTATTAAATGTTTATTTTAACTAAAAATAAACGAATGATTGTTTACTTTGTTTTCAATTAATTAATGAAATAAACTTTTTCAGAAAAGTGGAAATAATTTTGCATACTTATTTCTTAATTCTTAACCGCTCGCAACCCGGCTTTTTAAGATAACAATAGATAAACAATGGGTGGTTCAATAATATCGCGTCCGTGAAAGTTCAAGGGTTAACTAACAGCACATAGCTATGTAATTAAATATATAGTAAGACCTTAATTTTATAACCTAGTATTTACTACGACCGAGATTTTACAATTCTCGCCGGAATTGGGGTCAATCGTTTCTTTAACACACATAAAGTCAAGATTCACTCAAGCCCTTTAATAAACGTATAATTACCGATGTGTTACACCAACATTTTCGTGACTTTTCAAAAATATACAAAACGTGTTGTTTTTGGGTCATCGGCCCAATACACCAGGCAAGCAGTATGGACTCTAGCTTGATGACAGTCATCGCACACGCATATGAATCTAAGACAATATAACTAGTATAACGACCCTACCCTAATCTATCTATATATCTGACCTAGCTAACTACCTGTAGTATGTATATCTCTATCTATTCTAATATTGTTAACCTACTTATATATTTAATCCGTAATTATTTAATTAACAAATTAATGGCCTGTAGGTGTGATCGTCTAGATTATTATTTAGTGACCCTTCATACGTTGTGTAAATTCGAATTCGACGTCTGTAGTTATTTCTGCAAGTAATTTAAAGTAAATCGAATCCGCGGGGAGTTAAAGTTCGTACACGTGTAGTTAGAATAAAACAAATTAGAGTAAGTAAACCAAAGACATGCAACTTAGCTAGATTCCTCCACTGGTCCGGCGGCGGCTGGTATCCTGCAGGTTTCTTTCTTCGTGGCCACACACTTTAACACTTTGCTATGTTAGTAAAATACATAAAGAAAATAATAATATATTTCCCTAAAAGAACCCCTACCAATAAGGCCAGGATGAGACGGACATCATTTTGTTAACTTCCGACTAGACGAAAAGAGATGAGTGAGACAAGGTAAAAATCAGTTCTATCGTTGCGTAAAAAGTTCTAGTCGCAGTTACAAATTGATATTAGTCTTGGATGGGGTATTGGCCGATAACTATAACATAACATTAACAAATTATCAGCGACCTTCAATCTCCTGTACCGAATTGGACCTCCAGCAGAGAACGAACTAGCGGCTGAAATCACCCTAATTCAACATGGACCAAACCATCACTCTCTCCCTCTGATTAACACCTCTTACTTCCTTCCTCAAATCAATCCCAAACATTCGTCATTTGTGTAACGCGGCGCGGGTGGGATTTATCTATTATTTAATGTTTAGTCAGCGAACGAGAGCTTGTCTGTTGAATTTACCTTTACAATGTTTTTCGATTAAATCTGGTTCGCCCAGAGAACTTAATGCGTCCACGTCTGGCATCCGGGCCTCATAGGTACCAGAGGTTGTCAGGAGCAAGTCCAGGTCTCCAGCGAGCGCCATGTGGGGCCGTTTACCCATGGACACAATAAATTCCGAAACAAACCAAATACGCGGGAAATTACTACGATTATGATATTTTAAACAAGAGCTTTTCTGATGTAATTACTTTTACAAACGATTCACGATTAAATCTGATTTCTCTAGAGAACTTAATGCGTCAACGACTGGCATCCGGGCCTCATAGGTACCAGAGGTTGTCAGGAGCAAGTCCAGGTCTCCAGCGAGCGCTATGTGGGGCCGTTTACCCGTGGACACAACAAATTCCGAAACAAGCCAGAACCGCGGAAAATTTAACAAGGGGAAACTTTGCACCAATAAATTCAGAGGCAAGATGGCATTAATTCACTTGAGATTACAACAAATGAATTAACGATCAGTAATCCATAATGTAAATGATTGATGAATGATGTAAATGATATTTGATTTTATAACGGTGTCTCTTGGTGATAAAGCAGGATGATTACCAAAACTCAAGGTGCAAAGAGAATCCACTTGTTTAGCTTTAATTTAGTTTGCTCCTTCAAACAAACATTTTTAATAACGCGTAATCAAGTAAATTTAAAGAGTTGATGTTTATATTTGACACAGTTTAATATTTATTCATACCGGGTCCATTCATTCACAATAGCTAATCTGCGCGTAAACTAAACAAGTTGTACCATAACCAAACCCTTGTTGATCGTCACCGTCCATACTGAAACGCGTTAAAAGAAGGTCAAAGTTACTAATATATCAAGACGTCGATCTAAAATATTATACACATATCATTTAATTACAAGTCATTTATATAAGTTATAACTAGAATGAGTATCCATTTAGTCCCGCACCTCACAATCACGCCCGCGTTTAGAGTATCGCCCGACTCTAAAAATTCAAAAACCCACACACAATACTCTACGCTATTTTATACAGCAAGTATCGAGATAATTGATCTTGTATACGAAACTCGCGCGCGTCACTCTCAATCTCGACTTATCCGGTTCGCGTCTAAAATCTGACTCCTCTTCTCCGTCTTGTAGATTAGTTATTTTCCAAAATTGCAATTGTTTTTGTGGCCATAAATTTACTAATTTATTACGTTTCCTACTTGACTCTCCCAATGCGCGCACGCACATGTTGCTTAAAGTGCATTTTTTTCTATAACTGCACTCACGCTGTAAGCGACGAGCTTTTGCACATTCTTAGAACAATGTTGTCCCTTAAGTATTTCGTGTCAACTTTAACAAATTTATTACGGACTTTAGACACAAGGGTCACAGCATCACATTACATTCTCAAAAATATAGACGCGCAAACTTAAGTGGACCTTTCCTTATTTTAGACGTTGATTTTATCTGGAAGATGTAAAATAATAATTTTGTAAGTCCGCTTTGTTTATGTTAAACGTTCTATAGTATCATAGAGAGTAAGTAGGTATTACTATTGTTACAGAGTGCCCCCTTGAGTTTCAAGTGTTTCCGCATACCTTGGAATGTGGAAAATCGAGAAAATCACATCTAGGAAAACTTTTATAATCTCACATATCTTAAATCTTAACCGTACGAAAACTTATTTCCGAGCTTACTTGTCCTACATCCACACCACAGTATAAGAAAGAGCATTCAGAGGCCTTGGCCGTCAATTGCCCCCTAGATTTTAAATACTTTATACACTTTTCTATAACAAATTATAGATGTGCAAAATAAGCTCGAGCGTTCTGGTTCTCACTTAATAAATTAATTTATCTGAGATATTATTTATCTGTAAATCAAACATGCATCTTGTACAGGATCATTGTACTCAATAAGTTTTATAAGGTTCGTTATCTCCTGAGGACAATCTCCTGCTGACTGTGAATTTTTTACGTGGCAGATTTGTTCGCAACCCAGCGATGTGAATATTGTTAGGTATGTTTGAAAATTGTAGATGGTTTCACTTAATCTTGGGTTGAAGAATCAAATGGCCATTATTTCCACACCTGACCGTCCTTGTCATAGCGGGTTCCTAACCAAATCTATTTGATTCGCCTCCTATCATGTCCAGACCAACACAGCTCTCGCCAGGAGACAACATTTTGCTTGAAAATCGAAATTCTATCAATTTATTACAGATGCATGATCGATTGCCAAATGTTCAACACCTTCGCTAACTCAACATATTTATTATTGCATTTTCACTTCGTCCCGACAGACGGAAGCAAACTACAGTAGGCTTTAGATAAAGTATATTTTTCTTTGGTACTCGTAGTATAATAGTCCTCTCTCACTTGCATTGCACACGCTCAAACGTGGCAATAAGACTTCCATTCGTATGAAGTGACAGTTAAGTGTACACTGCGTGTTAAATTCGAACATTGGCACTGCCGATGCCCCCTAGATTCTAAACAGTCTATTTCTTATTTTCTAAAACCGAGCTCATCAGTAGGCAAATCAATCGCACTAAAATTTATTTCTTAAAACTTGACATGCCCCCTAGATTCGAAGTAACCCATTCCCATTCTATATTATACATCCATACATACATACACGAAACTAGCGCCATTACGGTTTCGAACCGTTGTGAGATATCCATACTATTATAGTACTACAAAAGTCTTCATTTGTGCGAGCACCATCCAAAACTGTTAAAACAAACTCAGATTTGCGACAGTGCGAATTGCGTTCATTACGCCAGCTTTCATGACTCACTTCGCACATAGCTAATAGATATCTTATTTCAAATTCTTATTCGGTATCCCTGTGGGTCAAATTCTTATTTGGTGCTCCTATTCCAATTTGTAACAAGATTGATTTCTGGTATCTTGTTGGAAATGCTTATATTCTACCTTCAACGAGTCCACTTTAGATTCCAATTGGGAATAATTTCGCTCATAGCGACATCTGACAGATTCTCGCTGCTAACAAGACTACATGGCGGTGGTGTAGTCCGCCATTTTAGATTTAGCGTCGGTACAACTTTTAGAGGTAGTTTCTTACTCATAACGTTAGGTGGCGTTTGCGTCACGTTTGTGATGCAAATTTATAATCGATACATCCCTTAGAATGTAGTGTCTCAATCATAACACTAGATGGCATTCGCGTCACGTTTTTGATGCTAACTTACGAACGATACACCCCATGGAACATAATGTCTCAATCATTACGCCAGGTGGCGTTTGCGTTGACTTGATGTAGTAATTGGGAACCTACGATTCATTCCAAATAGCAATGAAATTTCAAGACCATTTTGTATTACCTACAGAAACCGGGATTTGGAACATTGACTCTCACTCATTCCTGAAAAAGCTTCGGTAACGTCCGAGATATGTCAGATAGTAGGTATATCTTTCCGATAAACAAATTATAATTGCCAATCAGAAATTGAGCAGAAAATTTAATACCTGGTTATCTAAAATCCTTTCATCCTTATATGGAATGAAGTGTAGTGGCTTAAAATAATACCTAGTAAAGCTCCCAGAATTCTTTCTCAGCTTCTTATAGTTCCAACACATACATACATATACAAACTCACGACCACGATTTCCCTCGGTGTGGTCAGAAACTTTGTCACAACTATCAATAGAAATTATTTAAGCGTGCAGGTCGCAGCAAGACCGCCATCTTAGCATATTAGATGTTCCTCGATTGGGTGACGCATTAATCGGCGGCAAGGAGCAACCCATCGCCCACAAAACACTGCACAAGAAACCTTTATCTCTTAGTCGCCTCGCACGACACCCAAATAACTTATTATTACCATAGATCTACTATCGTCCACTGCTGGATATAGACATCATCATCCTTTTAAATACCACTGTCGAACACCAGCCTCTCCCAAAGCGCCTCAAAACAATCCATACACGGTCCTTTCATAATAATCATCATCAGCCTCTCACCGTCCACTGCTGAACATAGGCCTCTTCAAATTAAATTCTGGTTAAATTACTTAACTAGTTACGCTAGGGTTTCGAAACTACGAATTAATACTAATTATTATGACCTAGTACTTAAAATAAAACGGTATGGAAAGAGAAAAGCATATCTACAACCTAATTTAGTAATCCAAGTTCTTTTAATTACGTTACGAAATTAGATTTCGTATTTAATGACGTAAAATCCTGCAGTCACGGCACCATTCTATAACGACCCTACCCTAATCTATCTATATATCTGACCTAGCTAACTACCTGTAGTATGTATATCTCTATCTATTCTAATATTGTTAACCTACTTATATATTTAATCCGTAATTATTTAATTAACAAATTAATGGCCTGTAGGTGTGATCGTCTAGATTATTATTTAGTGACCCTTCATACGTTGTGTAAATTCGAATTCGACGTCTGTAGTTATTTCTGCAAGTAATTTAAAGTAAATCGAATCCGCGGGGAGTTAAAGTTCGTACACGTGTAGTTAGAATAAAACAAATTAGAGTAAGTAAACCAAAGACATGCAACTTAGCTAGATTCCTCCACTGGTCCGGCGGCGGCTGGTATCCTGCAGGTTTCTTTCTTCGTGGCCACACACTTTAACACTTTGCTATGTTAGTAAAATACATAAAGAAAATAATAATATATTTCCCTAAAAGAACCCCTACCAATAAGGCCAGGATGAGACGGACATCATTTTGTTAACTTCCGACTAGACGAAAAGAGATGAGTGAGACAAGGTAAAAATCAGTTCTATCGTTGCGTAAAAAGTTCTAGTCGCAGTTACAAATTGATATTAGTCTTGGATGGGGTATTGGCCGATAACTATAACATAACATTAACAAATTATCAGCGACCTTCAATCTCCTGTACCGAATTGGACCTCCAGCAGAGAACGAACTAGCGGCTGAAATCACCCTAATTCAACATGGACCAAACCATCACTCTCTCCCTCTGATTAACACCTCTTACTTCCTTCCTCAAATCAATCCCAAACATTCGTCATTTGTGTAACGCGGCGCGGGTGGGATTTATCTATTATTTAATGTTTAGTCAGCGAACGAGAGCTTGTCTGTTGAATTTACCTTTACAATGTTTTTCGATTAAATCTGGTTCGCCCAGAGAACTTAATGCGTCCACGTCTGGCATCCGGGCCTCATAGGTACCAGAGGTTGTCAGGAGCAAGTCCAGGTCTCCAGCGAGCGCCATGTGGGGCCGTTTACCCATGGACACAATAAATTCCGAAACAAACCAAATACGCGGGAAATTACTACGATTATGATATTTTAAACAAGAGCTTTTCTGATGTAATTACTTTTACAAACGATTCACGATTAAATCTGATTTCTCTAGAGAACTTAATGCGTCAACGACTGGCATCCGGGCCTCATAGGTACCAGAGGTTGTCAGGAGCAAGTCCAGGTCTCCAGCGAGCGCTATGTGGGGCCGTTTACCCGTGGACACAACAAATTCCGAAACAAGCCAGAACCGCGGAAAATTTAACAAGGGGAAACTTTGCACCAATAAATTCAGAGGCAAGATGGCATTAATTCACTTGAGATTACAACAAATGAATTAACGATCAGTAATCCATAATGTAAATGATTGATGAATGATGTAAATGATATTTGATTTTATAACGGTGTCTCTTGGTGATAAAGCAGGATGATTACCAAAACTCAAGGTGCAAAGAGAATCCACTTGTTTAGCTTTAATTTAGTTTGCTCCTTCAAACAAACATTTTTAATAACGCGTAATCAAGTAAATTTAAAGAGTTGATGTTTATATTTGACACAGTTTAATATTTATTCATACCGGGTCCATTCATTCACAATAGCTAATCTGCGCGTAAACTAAACAAGTTGTACCATAACCAAACCCTTGTTGATCGTCACCGTCCATACTGAAACGCGTTAAAAGAAGGTCAAAGTTACTAATATATCAAGACGTCGATCTAAAATATTATACACATATCATTTAATTACAAGTCATTTATATAAGTTATAACTAGAATGAGTATCCATTTAGTCCCGCACCTCACAATCACGCCCGCGTTTAGAGTATCGCCCGACTCTAAAAATTCAAAAACCCACACACAATACTCTACGCTATTTTATACAGCAAGTATCGAGATAATTGATCTTGTATACGAAACTCGCGCGCGTCACTCTCAATCTCGACTTATCCGGTTCGCGTCTAAAATCTGACTCCTCTTCTCCGTCTTGTAGATTAGTTATTTTCCAAAATTGCAATTGTTTTTGTGGCCATAAATTTACTAATTTATTACGTTTCCTACTTGACTCTCCCAATGCGCGCACGCACATGTTGCTTAAAGTGCATTTTTTTCTATAACTGCACTCACGCTGTAAGCGACGAGCTTTTGCACATTCTTAGAACAATGTTGTCCCTTAAGTATTTCGTGTCAACTTTAACAAATTTATTACGGACTTTAGACACAAGGGTCACAGCATCACATTACATTCTCAAAAATATAGACGCGCAAACTTAAGTGGACCTTTCCTTATTTTAGACGTTGATTTTATCTGGAAGATGTAAAATAATAATTTTGTAAGTCCGCTTTGTTTATGTTAAACGTTCTATAGTATCATAGAGAGTAAGTAGGTATTACTATTGTTACACTAGGGACCAGCTTTGCGGTAGTATTTCCCCTATGCCACTTTACAAGATCAATAATCGGCATTTGCATACAATTTAATACCTTATCACTAAACTAGACAGCCTATAATTGCGGAACAATAACTTCAAACTAGTCGCTAATTAGGTTTGGGAATAAAACCGAGATATTCTTCTAATATTATCTTTATTTGCACAGTAAGAAAACGCCATACATTCACAGCGAACAAGGAAGAAGGAAGTGACCGATAGCGACACCTATCGGTGGCAAAATTAAGTACTACATGACACAAGGGACAAAGAATCTGCCTATACAGCCAAGTTTTAGGGTGTTTTTAAATTTAACTCAAGAGTCGCGTTCGGGGTTCTCACGAGACTTTTATTAACAATCAAAATTAGAATCTAGAGTAATGGAATAAAATTCAAAGTTGCGGATCTCGTGCTACCTAGAAAGTTGTTCAGTTTGATTTTCTGATCATCATCCCCCTAAAAAAGTGTCAGCATATTAAGAAGGACCCTGTCTATTAAATGCAATTCAATTCAATTCAATACTTTATTGCATTCATGTTGTACATAAGGTCTATAACATACATAATAGTATAGGTACAGCTTCAACACGAACCGTCTAGGTACGAGTAGTTCGTAAAAACTCCGACTGATATGGAAAATTCGTGAGTTTTTGTTACATAGGGTCCTTCTTTATATGCTGACTGTTTTTAAAGGGGTTAATCAGATCATCAAACTGAACAACTTACTTTAGGGGCTAACTACGAAATAGCAAAAAAATATATCAGTTGCTCCACACAAAAAGCAATCCTGCTAGCCTAGCATGATTTCTCTACACCTGCGCGACTTGGCTATTTTCCATACTACATGTCGCGGCAAGCGCGGCTTTCGCTCTCCGTAAAGCGCGCGAACAGGTTATTTTGTATGCAGCGAAGGCGCGTCGCGCGCGTGTAGAGAAGACATACTAGACGTGCTGGTCGAACCTAATGTATGGGAAGATTTTTTTTTCGCGATTTTGTTTTTGAAGTTTGATGGTCTGATCATCCCCTTAAAATAGTTACTTATTTTGTTGGACCTTATGATTGTACTGTCGCTATTGCTTGCATAACGTATTGTGTCTGAATAAAACCATAGTTAAAATGTGAAAGTATGC
This sequence comes from Agonopterix heracliana, assembly GCA_963693445.1. NCBI lineage: Eukaryota > Metazoa > Arthropoda > Insecta > Lepidoptera > Depressariidae > Agonopterix > Agonopterix heracliana. The sequence goes on from OY856334.1 coordinate 5,983,922, forward strand.
AAATACAAGAACCTGTATCAGTATTATAATTCTTAATACGAGCGGGTCAAGGTTGAATGTTGTTTGTTATCGTCTTAATCATGCGAGCTGATTTTTACGTTGATTGTAATAAAAATAGTAGATGGTACGCACTGTTTTAGTAGTAAAGTATACTAATATTAGATGTAAAAGCAGGAAAATTATAATTTTCCTAGCATCATCGACTCCGCAGCATAGCACCTCGATAAACGTTTTATCAAAAAAAAATTTTTGACATGTATAAAAAGGGTTATTCCCGGTATCCCCCACGGTCTCGGCCCCAGTGGGAGACAACGGGAAAAAAATGCTCGCTGTCCCCCGGCCTCCACCACTGGGGGCCATCGGGAAAATATGTTATCATTGTCCCCCACTAAAATAAAATCAATGGATTTTTAATGAAAACACTGTAAATAGTTTTGTTATCAACTGTATTATGTTTTTGCAATAAAATAGTGTGCTTTATACATCAATAATTAACTTATAATGTTATAAATTTTGAATACAACACTTACCAATTATTTATATGTTTTCAAGAAAGATTCTGAATATGTATTTAGGTACTTTTCTGAAACCAGCGTTGTAATCAATAATTAACTATACTTTTTCTTTTTAAACAATCACACATATCAATATTAATATAAATGAACATTTTCTTAAGTTATTAAGTACGTAACGTTTTGCGAAGTAAAAATATCAAAATATTTGTTTTATACAGGCACACACATTGTAATGATCCCAAGTAAGCCTCAGGCTTTTTGTTTTGGGAACCATACAAAAACGGCACACACATATAACATCCGTGAACGAACCGGGATTCGAACCCAGGACCCTGGTTTGGCAGTCCGGCGTGGTAACCATCACACCAACTGCCTCCGTGGTCTAAATGGTTAGAGCATTGGGCTCTTGACACGGAGGTCGTGGGTTCGATTCCCACGGGGGGCACCTAGTGAAATGTCACTTTGTGCGTTTTTCCCCAGTTGGTTAGGACATTGCAGGCTGAGTCACCTGATTGTCTGAAAAGAAAGATGATTCCGTGCTTCGGATGGCACGTTAAGCTGTTGGTCCCGGCTACTATCACTGGTGGTAGTAGTCGTTACATAAAAACCACGTCAGAGGCCGTAAGGCGGTTTGAATAAACTCTGACACCAGGGCTTGAAGCCCACTCGATAAGAAGACCATCACACCAACCGGGTCGTCAATACATGCTGAAGTTATCCGCAGTGATATAAAATTTGTCCTGTAGGTAGGAGAGACGGACAGACAAACACCGTAGGCTTATGAATAGGGTCCCGTTGGCACCATTTCGGTGCGGAACCCTAAGAAACACTAGACAATTTCGCATGAAACTTGCAACGTCCTCGTCGGCGACATTAAGGAAGCGACAAAGGTCGTACCTTATCCAAACCAATGAGTTCCAATGCCGTATGTTGTTTTATTGCTCATTTGTAATTTAACTAGCAGATGTTAAGAGATGGCCCGATAGCTCAGTTGGTAGCGAACCTGCCTGTTGTGCCGAGGGTCGCGGGTTCGAATCCGAATTGACATACCTACCTACCTATTTTTATGACGATTGATGAATATTAATATTTGCACCAGAGTCATGTACGTTTGTATCTAAATAGGCTGACGCCTTCTTAATATGCTCACGGCTTTTTAAAGGGATGATCAGACCATCAAACTGAACAACTTTCTCTATGGGACCAATATCGAAATCGCAGGAAAATATACATTAGGGTCGAGCAGGATTGCAGTTTTGTATGAAACAGCTGTATTCTAAAGGGTCCTTCTTAATATGCGGACACTTTTTAAGGGGACGATCAGACCATCAAACTGAACAACTTTCTCTATGGCACCAAACTCGAAATCGCGAAAAAAACAGCTCTTCCATACAAAACTGCAAACCTGCTCGAGCCAAATGTATGGGACAGCTGTTTTTTTTCTCGCTCTTTCGATGTTGGTCCCATAGAGAAAGTTTTTCAGTTTGTTGGTCTGATCATCCTCTTGAAAAAGCTCAGCATATTAAGTCGGACCCTGTATATCGTCATCATAATAAGTACTAGATTCTGGTACTTTCAAAATCTTAAAAACCGCCATCATAAAAAAAAAAAAAAAAAAAAATTTCAGACAACATGATCCAGCATAACATAATCATAATTAAGCATGTTTTATTTTTAATTTTTCGACTAGATTTATACAATTTACCGAAACCAAAGTCATACCTCATTATTCTTTGATAGTTTGAAATCATAAATTGAATACACGATTGAAATTACTTCACTCTATAGAAAATTGTCACAAAGATGACGTATTTTCATGTAGGTACTTTTAAACATTTTTCTCGTTTTAGAAAAACTTAAAATAGTTTCAGGTTTTTGGTATTTTCATTTATACTCACATATTCACCATTAGTTTATCTAGTGAAATCATTAAAAAAATCAATAAAAAGGACTTTTATTAGTACTTTTTAGTCAAAAATACGGCACACGCACGCTCTTTTCAGAGGGCTGGGCAATCGCGTTTCTCATAGAAAATATTCGTCTGGACCTATGGCCCCTTAAGTTGGATCCTGTATACCTTATACGCTGTATACTTTCGCTTATGGTTTCTAAGGGGCCAGACCACCATTCTATTAGTTAGAGGCATATGTCCAGCAGTGGACAATAACATGACAGGCTGATGCTGATGTCAACGAAATCTTGACAAATTAATGCACTTGTGTGGTTAGTAATAAAGTCTGAAATGCAATAATGGCTTATTTTACGAGTGCTATATGAAAATATATTAATAGTGACGTCATAGCCGAGGGAAACGGGTTCAATTAGAAGAGGGGACGCTAATGGGGTTATGGAGGGAAAACCGTGTGACGTCATCGCTTTGATTCATGTCGTGTCGTTTCCTGATTTTTAATATTGTAATTAAATCTAAAGCGCTCGTTGGTGCATTGGAGCTTCGGTATTGAAAACGATCACCGAAGTTAAGCAACGTCAGGTCCGGTCAGTCTTTGGATGGGTGACCGTTTAGTGGTATTTCATCTCGAGCGTTTCCGTGCTTCGGAAGGCACGTTAAGCAGTTGGTCTCGGATAGTTCCGTCAGATGGCGTTGTAACTAATCGTTAAGCCACGTCAGAGGCCTATTAAAAATTTTCTGACTGCAAGTTGACCTAACTTGCCTCCACCAACACGCACTGGGCCCGCGTGGTGGAGTATGGCCCACTCCCTCTCACCCTTATTCGTGAGAGGAGGCCTTTGCCCTGAAGTGGGATTCTAGAGGCTCAGCTTACTTTTTTTATAATTAAATCTACGACTAGTCAGGAAGTCCCGGGAGCTTTTGCAAACCATGGAGAAAAGTCGCTTACCTTGGTCTATCTTGAGCAATGAGATATGACCAATGAGAATATAAAGATAGGCAAAATAGAGGGCAAAAGAAGCATCGGTTGGCCACGAATGTCGTGGCTCGGAACCTGAAATAGTGGACAGGCATCGCCAGCGACGAAGAGCTGTTCCGTTTGGCGAGAGATAGACAGGGATATGCAGAGCTGACTGCCAACCTCTAGTAAAGGAGGGGAACCCAAAGAAGAGGTAATAGGTAGATGACACGATTGTATCGAGACCTCGAAGTAATTAAAATTTGGGTGTCGCGTTGAGAGGTATGGACACTCAATAATGATGGTCCGGGTTCGAATCCGCACGGACGACTTTCCATACCATTGAGTTTTTCTAACTTATGTACGTAATACCGACTGCTCTCATACGGTGAAGGAGCACATCGTGAGGAAACCTGCATACGCTGAAGAAGAAATTCCGATGCGTATGTGAAGTCTACCAATCCGCATTGTGCTCGCGTGGTGGACTCGAGAGGCCTGTGCCCTGCAGTGGGACGTATGCACTCCTAGTTTTTAATTACTAACACAATTTTAAGGGTGTATTTAGACAATGAAACTGAACAATTCGCATGCCCAAACGAATAAAGGTGTAACTTTGAAAAGTCAACTTTACAGGAGAGCAAAAAAACCGAACCGAAACGTAAGTAGTAATTAAATAGAATAAAGATGTCTTACCATATAATTTAACGAATATGCACCATAGCTGCGTAGTAAAAATTCAGGACCTGTATTGAAGGCCGTAGATTCCAAAAATGGCATAAAAGCAAAAAGGGTGTTATGACATTTTACACCTTTATTCCTCTTTTGTATGGAGGTCCGGAGAACGATAATAGCCCATACGGAAGAGAGCTAGCGCCTCAATCATGAGTTCGATTCCTGGCCTGTAAGTTCTTCGGAATTTATGTACGGTTGTATTTATCATTTACTAGCTCGGCGGTGAAGGAAAACATCGTGAGGAAACCTGCATTCCAGAGAATGAAAAGAAAATACCATAAGTTCGCAGGTATTCGTAAATATGGGTGAGCTTGGGGCGAACACAATAGACCAGCGATGGTCGTAGTGTTAAAATAACGACCATTGCTTGCAATAGCCCAACAACGAATCAATCATGGAGGTCCAAAAATTTTCTAGAATACACTTTTAAAATTTTGTTGGTTATTAAATACTAGTGGTGTGCCTATAGTCTGTGATGAATGATGATGTTGAAAGGGCGTAGTTTTAACATTTTAGGCTCTAATTTCATCGCAATCGGTTCATTTGACGACCCGGTTGGTGTAATGGTTACCACGCCGGACTGCCAAACCAGGGCCCTGGGTTCAAATCCCGGTTCGGGTTGGATGTTATATGTTCGTGCCGTTGTTGTATGGTTTCCATAATAAAAGCCTTTAGTGCTAGTTTGGGATCATTACAATGTATGTGCCTGTAAGCGTTATTTATTTATTTATTTATTTATTTAATCAAAAGTTTCGAGTATTTAAAGTTAGTGGTGTGCGCGTACGAAGTTGGACGCCGCCAGTTGATAACAAGTGTCAAAATAACTATTTAAATTATCACTACTGTGAAATGATAGACAGCATGAAAAATCCACCCACTGTATGACCGACAAACAAATTTACAACCTCAAACACGATAAACGTAAAGTCCAAATAAATCAGTCCAAACCAAAACACATGTTTTGTCTGATTTATTCGGACTTTACGCCACGTTAACAGATTAGATAATATTTTCAATAGTCTATTTCTAGAATATAAACACGCTCTGCATCAGGTAGTCTATTTTTTTAATAACGTTTTATTGCCTAGTTTCTATTTTAGTTTCTTTTATCCACTCCGGACGGAAAGCGTCAATTTTCGTCCCGCTGCGCTTCTTCTTCTCACTACCTCCGTGGTCTAATGGTTAAGAGCATTGGGCTCTTGACACGGAGGTCGCGGGTTCGATTCCCACGGGGGACACATAGTGATAAGTCACTTTGTGTGTTTTTCCCCAGTTGGTTAGGACATTGCAGGCTGAATTATTCACCTGATTGTTTGAAAAGAAAGACGATTCCGTGCTTAGGATGGCACGTTAAGCCGTTGGTCCCTGCTACTATCTCTGGTGGTAGTATTCGTTAGCGCTCTTACAGACTAGCGACACTTTGCGGTCGCAGAGGGTCGCTACGTCGCGCGACAGTTGCGACCGCAAAGTGTCACTGGTCTGTAAGAGCCCTTACATAAAAACCACGTCAGAGGCCGTAAGGCGGTTTGAATAAACTCTGACACCAGGGCTTGCCCACACGATAAGAAGAAGACCTCCGTCGAGGAGAAATAGTAGATTACACACCGAGGACAGGAAAGTAAGAAAGGTCTCAGATCTCATGTAATTGTTGACCGAGGCGAAGACGAACTTTATTATGTATTTATTTATAGTCATCTAGCTTACAGATGCAAACCGATTAAAATAAAATACGCTATTGAGCAAAACGTTCCTTATAATTATGACATATAGCTATAATTAAAAGATAATTATAAGTGTTAATAATTAATGGTTGCAGCGTCTGACATGACAATGGTCTATATTAAACACGGGTCCATGTCTATTCTTCTTTAGAAATAATTCTTATAACTTCAGTTTATCTATAGAAATAAGCAGTTTCGTGACTGACTTAAGACGCTGTTATCCCGTCGAGGCCGTTTTTTGAACACGAACGAAAGTGTTTTAAACTGTGTTTTAAAGTCTGAAATTAAATTATGTCTTATTTAAGGATCGGGCGGATGGGCGACTGTTCTCAATTACACGATTAGATTAAGTTTACTAGATAGAAAAACATCCCAAAGTTACCCCCTTTTTGTTATGTTTTTTCAATACTGTGATTAAACTGCTGATATTTAACTTTTTATTCTTGGACTTAACTAAATACATTAAATATTTCTAGTGAACTCCGTAGAATTTTGAGCTTAGAAACACCCATGAGCAAAGATATTGATGAAAAACACGTTTTTTTGCGATCCTGCTTTCAATTGGAGCGGGATGGCTAATTGCAAACTTATGCTTGCAAGAAAGAGATGCTTGCACTTGGATAACCTGGCCTTAAACACGGGTCCATGTCTATTCTTCTTTAGAAATAATTCTTATAACTTCAGTTTATCTATACAAATATAAAACAGTTACGTGACTGACTTAATGACTGACTGAAAACGTAGTTGATATAACTAGTAGAAATATGTAGAGATAGAAATGTGGAATATACAGAGTGTTAATATTAAATACGATAAATATTATCTTAGGGGGGTTCTTCAGACCATCAAACTGAACAACTTTTACTATGGAGCCAAAATCTAAATCGGGGTGCACCCTACGTTGCAATCGATTTTTGTAGACAGTTCACCGAAATCCACCGTTTTAGAATAGATTCATTGATAAGTTATGTCAAAATGCGACTCGGGAGTGCGATTTTTGAAAGTCACACGTTCAAATCAGCCGTAGAAAATTGCTATGAAGTGTATGCAGTGTGAGATTTATTAATTGCACTCCAGAGGGCCTACCATGACTTTTCCCTGTACTTTAATACTGTAGTTACGTCTCAAATTCGTATGACAGAAATTAGTTCTCAACGTAACCACTAGGAGCGCTGTACGAAATTCAATAAAAAATTGGTGACGTAACTACATCAGTAAAGTACGGTGAAAACTCATGGTAGACCTACAGGTCTCATATTGTATCTTCTTTTTTGTGTAAGTTTTTTTTAATGACCTATGCGAGTGAATAATGTAAGAAGAAGGCAATAAATATTAATTAATCTTAATCTTTCTTGATTTCCAGGTATCCAGCACGCCGTCGGTGGTCTCGCCTCGAAGCCGGAGCGCGACCTCCTCATGCAGGACTTCATGACCGTGGAGACCACCAACTTCCCCCACGAGGGCTCCAACCACACCCCGGCGCATCATTACTCAGAGTTCAAGTTCAAGACCTACGCGCCCATCGCCTTCAGATACTTCAGGGATCTGTTTGGCATCCAGCCCGATGACTTCTTGGTTTGTTTTGTCCCATATTATATACTTAAGTTGTTGACGATTATGGACAAACTATCCAGTTAGGTAGATCCAACTTTGAGAAAGAGGTTAACCTGTCGAATCCAGCTCGGCTGGGCAGCGTTCGGGAAACTACGTAGTATCTTCACGTCCCAAATACCGTAGTTTCTTAAGACGGAAGTACCAGTATTTATTCTGGGCTACCCCCTCTGGGAACAAATTCGTGAGCAAAGGCGGTTTAATAGTTAAAAGAAGTTTGTTCAGAGGGCGCAAATGCACGCTGCATACAAACGTAGTCTGGTGATTTTTTCAATACTATCCAATTAAAGTCAATGAAATTTTTCAGAAACAATCTAGAAACTATTCTCTATGTTCGTATGAAGTCAGATTTTCGATCAAATATACAGTTTTAATGCTAGGATTAATTTAAGATTTAGATGGAAATCTTTGAGGCACTGTAACTTTAAAACTATACATTTTAACGAAAATCTGACTTCATACTAAAGATTAGTTTAACCCGCGCGCGCCGAATAATATACCCTTAAGGGTATATTACCGTTGGCGCTCTCCATACAGACGTAGTCTGGTGATATTTTCAATACTATCAAATTAAAGTCAATGAAATTTTTCAGAAACAATTTAGAAACAAATTTCTATGCTTGTATGAAGTCAGATTTTCGTTAAAATGTATAGTTTTCAAGCTACAGTGCCTCAAAGATTTCCATACAAATCTTTAATTAATCCTAGCATTGAAACAGTATATTTTAACGAAAATCTGACTCCATACAAGCATAGAGATTTGTTTCTAGATTGTTTCTGCAAAATTTCATTGACCGTAATTGGTTAGAATTGAAAATATCGCCATAGTACGTTTTTATGCAGCGCGCATTTTCGCTCTCGGAATAAAATTCTCTTAAACGACAAAATTAACAAGAATTCTAAAGGTCGTGCGATAATTACTGGCGAATACGTTGATGTAACAAACGCATTGTCTTCGTGACCTCCGCATGCCGTCGCTTGTGCCTTTTCCTTCACATACACCTAACAAACATGTTTATGTTATGTGCAAAGTACGCTTAAGGCTGCGTTTCCACCAGAGATGTGCGAGGTAGCGAGGCGGTGAGTGAAGAAACCGCCAATAGCGCGCTCGCTCGATCACGTCATTGGGAAATTGAGGCACTCCCATTGGCCGATTTTTTCCTCGCTCACCGCTTCGCTACCTCGCACATCTCTGGTGGAAACGCAGCCTAACAGGATATACCCGTCAGCGTGCCCGAGCCCGCTGCATACAAACGAAGTTTTGTCCGATTTTCAATATTAACCAATTAAAGGCAATTACATTTTGATATGCTGACAGTTTTAAGGGGATGACCAGACCATCAAACTGAACAACTTTGTTTGGATCAGGTCAGATACGTCCTTTTCCCTGAACGTTTATAGGTCGAACATCGAAATCGCGAAAAAAAAACTGTTATCCCCTTCGATCAAAATAAAATGAACGGATAGGCCTTAAGCGAACATTTCAAACAAGAAAAATGAGGCAAAACAAATGAAATTTTTACTTGTCACTTGTATGAAAGTGCCCTAGATTTGACAGATAATGGCGCTAGTTTGTATGTACCAAGTGCACCAGTAGTTTGCTTCAACTTACCGCGCTTTAGGCCTATCCATTCATTTTATTTTGATCGAAGGTTATCCCCATACATTAGGTTCGCAGTTTTGTATGGAACAGATGTTTTTTTTCGTGATTTCGATGTTGGTGCCTTAGAGAAAGATGTTCAGTTTGACGGTCTGATCATCCCCTTGAAAAGTGTCAGCATATTAACCGGTTTGGTGTTAATAATACAGGGTGTAAGGGACAGCCCTCCGCAAACTGAAACGGTGAACTCAGACCATCAAACTGAACAACTTTTACTGTAAAGCCTACGTCAGGAATCAGGAAAAAATCTACTGTTTCATACAAAACTACTGAACCTAGCCAACTCAAATGTATGGGACAGCTGTTTTCGCGTTTCTTGATGTAGGTTCCATACCATAGTGAAAGTTGTTCAGTTTGATGGTCTGAGTTCACCGTTTAGTTCGCGGAGGGCTGTCCCTTACACCTTGTCTGTATAAATGATTTAATTTCCTATTTAAATTGACGTCGTGGTGGTCCAGTGGCGAGTAGCCTTGCCTGCCGTGCAGGAGGCGATGGTTCGTTCCCTGTCCAGGCCGACTCGTGCCAATGAGTTTTTCGGAATTGATGTACGATTTGTAACACCACTGGCTTATCGGTGAAGGACAACAACATCGAGAGGAAACCTGCATGCTTCAATTTCGAGGCATTTATTGTACCCACTGTCCATTATAAGTGGCGACGGGCTCACCCCCCCGTCACACTGGACAGAGTTTCGGTACTACTGGTGAAAAGTGGATGTTCTGAGGTTTCAGAATATCTCTGACTACCCCCTTGGGGAATATAGTAGTGAGCATATGCTTAAAATAGTTCAAGCAATATTTGTTTACGTCTTTAGCTATTCATAATGAAGTAGATTATAGTAGACACAATGGGTTAATAGTCTATTAGTGAAAACAAGAGATAATACTGTGTTAAGTAGACAAGTGACGACAACCGTTTGTTGTTTACGACTTTGGTGATTCATTTGACGTAAGACTAGGTTGTTTACGTCATTGTAGATCAGGAGTGCGATTTTTGAATCTCATTCGGTGAGCTCAGCAGTTGAAAATGACAAAATTACTATGAAGATATGCATCTTTCTACTGCTGATTTGACTTTCAAAAATCATACGTCAGGAGTGCGATTTTTGAAAGTCAATTCAGCAGTAGAAAGATGCATGAGAAGGCTTTTGTATGAGATTTAAAAACCGTTCAAGGCCTCCGCACATTGCAGCGATATTATTGAGCGATTTTATCGAGCGATATTATCGACAGCGATATCGCGACACCTTACACACTGCAGCGATTCCGCGATTCGCGTCACGCATGCGCCCCACCACTGAATGTAGTCGAAAGAGTTGCGATAATATCTGAGAACAATTATCGCAAAATCGCAGCGATATTATCGCTCGATAATATCGCGGCAGTGTGTAGGATCGCGCGCGTCCCCATACAAAATGTACTGTAAACAATTATCGCAAAATCGCAGCGATATTATCGCTCGATAAAATCGCTGCAATGAGCGGAGGCCTTTAAACTCACCGATGACATTCAAAAATCGCACGCCAGACGGTCTAATAAATATTGCAAATAAGTTGGTTAGAAAGTTGAAGTGTAGATGGACAGGAGGGTTCGTATCGGAATGACCTATAAGCAAAATGTCTTACGCATCATAACGTCATAAAAGCAAAACGACCTATTATCGTATCGACCTAAAAGCAAAGCGACCTATTATCATATCGACCTAAAAGCAAAACGCCCTATTAGCAAAACGTCCTAAAAGCAAATGATACTTGGCTAGACTGGAACTGTGCCGGTAGACCAAGGCAGTATCAGTACAGGGTGTAAGTAAACCCTGTTGGGGCATTTAGGGGGTGGTTCAGACCATCAAACTGAACAACTTTCACTATGGAGCCAACATCGAAATCTCGAAAAAAATACACCAGTTTCACACTGCAGTACCAACTCGACTCAAATGTATGGGACAGCTGAATTTTTTTTCGCGATTATTACACCTTGTATACAGGGTGAAATTGATGTCATTGGTATCGATTCGGTATTGCCACGACTTAACTTAACTAAATTTATTCCTGTCATTTTCTAACATTCGAATAAGAAAAGAGAAAGAAAACCAACAACTGACTTTAGTGCTGTCAAAGTGACGCTACACGCTCAAAATAAGATGGCATCATAATGCACGCCATCTTATTTAAGTCGTTTTTGGGCGTGTAGCGTCACTTTGACAGCACTAAAGTCAGTTGTTGGTTTTCTTTCTCTTTTCTTAGTCGAATGTTAGAAAATGACAGTAATAAATTTAGTTAAGTTAAGTCGTGGCAATACCGAATCGATACCATTAGCATCCTTTTAAACTAAGAGTCTACCCATCAAACTGAACAACTTTTACTATGGGAGCAAACCAATCGGAGCAAAAAAAATATCAGCTTGTTGCATACATTAGAGTCGAGTGGGGACTGCAGTTTAGTATGGAAGAGCTGATTTTTTTTTGCTCCGATTGGTTTGCTCCCATAGTAAAAGATGTTCAGTTTGACGGACTGATCATCCCCTAAAAAAGTGTCAGCATATTAAGAAGGACCCTATACAGGGTGTTTCATAAGTAACAATAAATTTTTGAAACTCATAAGTGGGTTATTTAGACCGTCAAACTGAACAACTTTCTCTATGGGACCAACATCGAAATCACGAAAAAAATAATTTTAAATCCCATACATATTTTAGCTCTAGTCGATTTGTAGAGTATAGAACATCAATTTTGTTTTTCGCGATTTCGATATTGGTCCCATAGTGAAAGTTGTTCAGTTTGATGGTCTACACCACCCCCTTAAAGGTTTATTTGTATTTTTGTAACACCTTGTATAAACATTTTTGATCGTATGCTTTGATTCTGTGATCCAAAAGTCCACGACGCTATCGAGCGGCTCTATTGCCATTCTATACTCAATCCTATTACCTCTACTCCAGATGTCAATGTGCAGCGCCCCCCTGCGCGAACTGAGCAACCCAGGAGCTTCGGGTAGCATCTTCTACCTGACAAACGACGACGAATTCATCATAAAGACGGTGATGCATAAGGAGGGAGAGTTTCTGCAGAAACTATTGCCTGGATACTACTTGAACCTCGATCAGGTGAGAATGAACTTTATTTGGGTGTAATACAGTTCTTATCAGGGTTCAAATTATCAGTTAATTATCCGATAATTATCCAAGCTGATTCTTAGTTTTGAGAGAAATTTCCAACAAAAAGTTGCTGTGTTTGCTGTATTCGGTGCGATGCAATGAGCGCGCGACACTTGACTGAATTAAGCCTCGACGTCGAGGCCCGACCGCGTAGGTACAGTTTTATACCTAACATGCGGAGTGAGACATTTTTGCGCGTAACTTCTGACAGTAGGTAAAGCGTGAGAATTTATGGTTTTCTAAGGAAGTGATGTATATCTGTTAAATCAAAGTGGCACAGGCGCAAGTCTGTTAAGGCCCCATTCACTCAATAATAATAATATCTGTTAAATAGTAACTCAGTACTGTGACCTCCACTGGAAGAAACGGCATTGTCTACGTTATGGCTTACCCAGAGCGACACGTAGAGGCACCATACTATAAACAGCTCAAATCAAAATAACACTTTTCTTGACGACCCGGTTGGTGTAATGGTTACCACGCCGGACTGCCAAACCAGGGTCCTAGGTTCGAATCCCGGTTCGGTCATGGATGTTATATGTTCGTGCCGTTGTTGTATGGTTTCCATAATAAGCCTTTAGTGCTTAGTTTGGGATCATTACAATGTATGTGCCTGTGAGCGTTATTTATTTATTTATTTATTTAATTTCCAGAACCCACGCACGTTACTACCAAAATTCTTCGGTCTATATTGCTACCAGTGTAACAGTAAGAACGTCAGACTGGTCGCAATGAACAACATCCTACCGTCCTACGTCAAGCTACATCAGAAATACGACTTGAAAGGATCTACTTACAAACGAAAGGTGAGCTTCTATACAACTTGTAGAATTCTTCGGTCTATATTGCTACCAGTGTAACAGTAAGAACGTCAGACTGGTCGCAATGAACAACATCCTACCGTCTTACGTCAAGCTACATCAGAAATACGACTTGAAAGGATCTACTTACAAACGAAAGGTGAGCTTCTATACAACTTGTAGAATTCTTCGGTCTATATAGCACTTACAATCATATGGAACAGCAGATTTTTTTTGCTTTCACACGTTTGTCATCTCCCATAGTAAAAGTTGTTCAGTTTGATGGGTAGAGTACATGGTTACATGGGTACATGGTTTAAAGGTTAATGATAATTTTTCTTACATCTTGTATAGGCTGTGATGATGATGATGATAATATTTAACATTTTGCTTTGTCGTTCGCAGGCAAACAAATCGGAAAGACAAAAAGGCTCGCCCACGTACAAAGACCTGGACTTCATGGAGCACCACACCGAAGGCATATTCCTCGAGGCGGACACCTACACGGCGCTCATAAAGACCATGCAGAGAGACTGCCGCGTTTTGGAGAGCTTTAAAGTGAGTTTACATTTAAAGGAAAGTTTTAACCAAAGAGACCTACTACGCGGTCCATTCGTCTTCCCGTCCGTCCGTCTTAAGCAGGGTGTAAACGCTCAAACATATTTGTCAAACTTTACGTGTTTAACAAATTATTTGACGGTCTGCGGTCATGTTTGACGTGTTTGTCAAGCAAACTACGTGTTTGGCTGTTTATTTGAAAGATTTGATTGACGGCGTGCTTTTCATACATGTTTGAAGGTGTACAGTCATGTTTGTCAAACAAACTCGCCATTTTCGCGCGACCGCCGCTGAGACAGGTTGTTACTGAATAGAAAAAAATGGCTGACTTGAGTGACAAGGAGTCTTTACTGCAATTTATATCTTTTACCACAGCTGTGGAAATTAAAATCCAAAGAATATATGGATAAACATAAAAGAGACCAGGTTCAAAATAAATTAAACATTAAATTACTTATTACATTATTATTAAGTTACTTGGTACATAATATTGTATTTTCATATTAAAAAAATGCTTTGTCAACGTTACTCATCTGAGTGTCAAAAACTGCTTTGAAAATGAAGTCTTGTTTGACAAACTTGTTGGTATGTGTGCGCTGATGTTTGATGAAAACGTACAAACAAAACGTAAAGTTATACAAATATGTTTGAGCGTTTACACCCTGCTTTACATACATAGGCTGTTAAACACATTACCCTTCCTTTGCGTCGCGCAGTCGGGTAAAAATTAAGGGAGGTTCCCATACAAGACACGCGTTTTAATGGGTTTTTTGTCTTTGCTCAACTTGTCAACTGCGCAGGTACATCGGTAAGACTTATAAACCTGGTACTACATACTGTACGTATTTGCCTGCGATGTCGTAATGTGTGGTTACTTTAATTCATTCAATTTCATTCTTTGTTTACTCAGATCATGGACTATTCCCTGCTCGTCGGTATTCACAACCTGGACGAAGCACAGAGAGAGAAGACGGAAGCCCGCAAGAGAACAGACTCCGGCCACAGTGACGATGATGACGGCGAACCTAAGAAAGGCCTCAATAGGACCAGGTATGTCGATGTGAACTTTGTGTTATGGGCTGTAAGGTTTAGAGTTGTTTTGGGAGTTTTGAGTTGTGGGGGGGACCAGGTATGTCGATGTGAACTTTGTGGTGTGGGCTGTAAGGTTTAGAGTTGTTTTGGGGATTTTGAGTTGTGGGAGGGGGACCAGGTATGTCGATGTGAACTTTGTGGTGTGGGCTGTACCGTTTAGAGTTGTTTAAGAAGGGCCTCAATAGGACCAGGTATGTCAATGTGAACTTTGTGTTATGGGTTGTATGGTTTAGAGTTGTTTTGGGGGTTTTGAGTTGTGGGGGCTATTTTAAGTGTTAATAGTGGAATTATTGAGCATTGAGTTATTTTGTACTACGTAATAGAGGCGACACGAGGGATATAAGTCATGCGCCACATGCGGGGTATGAGCGCGGGTGAGAGATAATGTTGTCGACATAATTATAACATGCATAGCGTGCGACAATAATTAAAATTGTGTTAATTTATTTTCGATTCTATTTCAACGCAAGTGTGTGTGGAAAGGACAAACTGAAGTGCTCTGTCTTCTCTAGTACCTAGTACATAATATAATAGTTAAAAAAAGAAAGGGTGTGTTTGTGAGGTGGAAGATTTGAATTATTCTTTAAAGGCGATCATTGACTTGTGATGTTAGGTGTAATCCTTTCATTGCCACCACGGAATAAAATATAAAGGAATAAACAATTAGTTACTTAAGAGTTCTTCCATCCCATAGTTGTCTGGAAGAAATCGCTTTTATTGATAACACAGCCATTTGTACCCTTACGTTCTTTTTATTCTGTTTTTGTTGCTGTATGTGTTTGGTGTGCCAATAAAGAATATTTATGTGTTATGTTACCGAATGATGCTTGTAATTAATTTTGACAACAATCAATACTTTGTTACATGAGCAGTCAGATTTGCAGGATATTTTCAAGTGCATAAGTGTGCGCAAAACACAAATATGCTCTCTGTATCTACTATCTGATAGAATGGGAAACCGCAAATTTAGTTACTCTTGGTGTTTAAATATTAAATATCTTAGTCATTGTGAGACAGATTATCTATAATTGAAAGTACTAGTCTAGCCTGGGCTTGTATTATGATGACTAGACAACGATGTACAATACAAATAGACAAACATCCATGATTCTTGTACAAGTATTCATATTCATCTTACTAATATTTAGCCTTTACGGGATTCGAACCAGTGATCCTCTGATCTAGTGTTTTATATTCAACTAGTGTTTACCCGCGACTTCGTCCGCACAAATTATATACCAGATTTTAAGTCAGATCATAAGCTATCAAACAAAAAAAGTTTCATCAAAATCGGTTCAGTAGTTTTTGCGTGATGCGCGAACAAACAAACAAACAAACACACAAACTAACACAAAAACAAACAGACAAACAGTCAGACAAAATTTAAAAAAAGGTTGATTTCGAGTCAGGGATACCTAAAAACCATATCGTAATCTTTTTTTTGTAAATGTCTTCAATGTACAGACACACTTCAGTTACAGTTTTATAAAGGCTTCCGCACATTGCAGCGATATTATCGAGCGATATTATCGACAGCGATATCGCGACACCTTACACACTGCAGCGATTCCGCGATTCGCGTCACGCATGCGCCCTTCACTGAATGTAGTAGAAAGAGATTCGATAGCGTCAGGTTGCGATAATATCGCGGCAGTGTGTGGGATCAAGCGCGTCCCCATACAAAATGTATTGAGAACAATTATCGCAAAATCGCAGCGATATTATCGCTCGATAATATCGCGGAAGTGTGTAGGATCGCGCGCGTCCCCATACAACATGTACTGAGAGCGATTATCGCAAAATCGCTGCGATAATATCGCTGCAATGAGCGGAGGCCTTAATAGTTAAGTTTGTAGGAACAATACAAGTCAGTAGTCGCCTTTTTGTTTAAAAAAGAGGAAAGCACTGCACCTATATTGCAAAGTGAGCCCATTTGACTCACTTTAGGAGACATACGTGCGTCTTCCCTTTTTTGGTTTAATCTGATGTTATTTATCATATTTTTATATTGTTTATGTATATAGCTAATTTGAAGGGAGGTGGGTACATTATTTTTTTTAATAAACAATTTCAGATCGGAACACGGTCGGGAGGAATTCGAGAAGCAAGTGAAAAGGACACAGTACGATATTATTTATAATGAATGTTTTGAATAACCTTACAATAATCTTGTCTCTGTCTAACGCCTGTAGGATTGTATTCTGTCCTCTTTCTAACGTGGTTTTTGTGATAGTTGAGGTCATGTTGCTGATTTGATGTTTTTGAAGTATTTTGAACTTGAAGATAATTGTGAAACTTATTTTATTTATTTATTTGTAAGAAAACAAAATATAAGACACAACAATACACCTTAAAATAGACTCAAGTAAGCGTCTCCAATATTATGCAGGTGTTGCAGTAACAACCCACATTGGTGGAAAATTCCGAGAGCGATCGCATCTGTAGCAAAGATTATACAAAATAATAAATTAAAAAAAAAAATGAAATGAAGTAGGTATTACCAATACATGTATGCGTATAGTATTTGGTTAAAAAGAACTAAAGAATGGATGAAAAAAAAAATATACAATAAGAAAAAGTAAAAACTAACTAGTAACTAGTTATAAACTTCCGTTATTAATACCTTTGTCAGAAACGTTGCTACAACAAAATATATTTTTAAGCATCCAGTTATAGCTAGGCTCATTTTTTAGTATTCTGTACCATAATTTTCAAAACGGAGCACTTATTGAATCACCTCAGTGTCTGTTCCTCAGTCCGTCTGTCACTGTTTTTTTTCTCATATAGGGTCCTTCTTAATATGCTGACACTTTTTTTAAGGGGATGATCAGACCGTAAAACTGAACTACTTTTTCTATGGCAACAACATCGAAATCGCCTAAAAACATCAGCTGTCCCATACATTTCGCTCGAGTAGGTTTGCAGTTTTGTATGTGACAGCTGTTTTTTTTTTCGCAATTTCGATATTGGTTCTATAGAGAAAGTTGTTCAGTTTGATGGCCTGATCATCCCCTTGAAAAGTGTCAGCATATTAAGAAGGACCCTGTATATTTCAACGTAAAATGAAATCAGAATAAAACAGGAAAATGCGATTTGACAGATTGTAATCATGTAAAAAACTGAATTGATGCCGAGTCAATTGACGATAGGTAGTTAGCCTTTCGTCCATAAAAACTGTTTGTAGAATATGTCTGACTACCCCTTCGGGTACTATAAAGCCCTATAGTCGTGAACATACGCTTTGAAGCGTCAAATCAGCAATACCACACAAATGTAGACTTAGGCTTGAAACGGGCCTGTCGGCATGGAATTTGAGTTTCCTGTAGTTCCATCCCTTTCTGTCGATCGAAAACATCTTTCGATAGAGTGAGAAATACTGAGATTTATTGCTCGCCTGCAAGTTTAGAGTACGGAGTGAGGGCAAATAACGTTCGTCTTCTTTCTGATCGACTCGAAGGTATGCACAGACGACAAAGCGACAAAACGAGAAAAACTTCACGGTCGCTTATTTTCGCATACACGTCTCGATTTTTGTCGTTTCCTCGGGGTTGGAATGCTAGGCATGGTTTAAACCGGATATGTCTGGTTCAAGCCGGACACGTCTTGTTCAAGCCGGAAAAGCCTGGTTCAAGCCGGACAGGTCTGGTTCAAGCCTAAACATGCATGTGTAACAAAAAATTAACAAACAGTGCGTTAATCTGTAATTAATGGCATGCGATCCATGCTCACGTGACAATGTCATGGGTTACATAAGTTAGTTATAGTTTACTCCTAACTTACAGGGTTTTTTAAACATACAACACAAATGTTCGAACGAACCTAATCTCTGTAGACTAAATCCCCTTTTGTAATGAATGATACTCCTTAACCACCGGAATCTACCAAAGCGGAGTGGAGATAATTAAAATCTGCCAATATTCTATCGAGTCGATGGTATGTCATTCATAATTTTTCTAGTCCAGTATTTTGCCACACAAACCATTACCGGCAGCGTCCATAAGCTCCGTTCGCATGCGGATATCCGGGCAGGATACAAGATGGGCCAATATCTGAGAAGCAACAACGCATACACACCTGAGGTCCTATCCGTCTTTGTAACCCTGTGTTTTCTCCGGCCGGCTTGGGTTCGGAGTCTATTTAGGGTTGAACTACACATGGCCGCACGCGATCGCATTTTTCCGTCGCTCCATCCTTTTCTGTCACTCAGGAACGTCATTTGCTAGAGCATATAAGATAGACGGAACGGAACAGCAGGGAACAGCACGCCGCGTGCGATCGCGTTCCGTCTATCTTATATGCTCTAGGAAATGACGTTCCTGAGTGACAGAAAAGGATGTAGCGACGGAAAAATGCGATCGCGTGCGGCCATGTGTAGTTCAACCCTTAAGCTTCTCCAAATCGGCCGGCTCGTATCCTGGAGAGAGGCTTTCAATAAGAGGGACAAGCGGATCAGGAAGTGTGAGGCTTTCCTGCCAAAGACCGGGCTTAATAAAAAAGCAAAAATCTAGCTTTTCAATTTGTTGATTTCACACAGCTCCGATCCGCTTTGGTGCGTACCGAGCCTAACAAAGATATTAAGCATTGTGGAAGATTCATTCACAAAATGTGCTTTACGTTGGTAGCCATAAAACCCAATTCATTCCCTTCCTTGACTCGCACATCTACAAGTAGTGCCATCATATCGAACATTAAAATCGCAAACTAACGTCTAGTTCTGATTTTTTAATATGTTGTTGATTTCAAACAGCCCGCGGAAACTATGAAAGATAAGGCTATGGATCTTGAAGAAATGTATAGAAGACCTTGGTCAGATTTGGATGGCGGTAAAAAAAATTCAAAATTGCGAAATCCAAGATGGCTGCCATGGAAATTTAAAACGCCAAAGCAGCTGTTAAAGGTTCACCGAATCAGCTGAAAATTTGTATCCGGGGATTTTCGGGGTCGCTGATTAAGAATATGAAATCATTTTCTTTTTATCTTCAACTTTTATGAGGGTTGCCATACTAATTTCATAATTTTTAAAATGCTATTTCTTTCTTGGCCCTGTAGCTATCAAAGGATAAGTCCTATGAGACAAGTACATACTACTTGTTTTGTAGGAAATTTTATCAGGTTTAATTTGTACCTAGAAAACTTTTCTATACGACTTATAGACTTAGAGATGTAAGCAAAAAACCAAAAAACGGGATGGTTTTTCGAGTGCTGCAAAGTTAGCACAGGTCTTTCGAAGCTGCAAACTTGGATATACGCTACTGGTAGTGGTCCAAACAACATATTAAAAACTCAGAACTAGACGTTAGTTTGTTATTTTAGCGATTTTTTGTGTAAGATATGACCGGCCTAAAGATCCAAATAATCAAGCAAGAATCAAGTCTATGGTACTTACACCACCTCTAACTCTTTTATCCCTAGCCAAAGTAAAATGAGCTCTAACGCTTAGGTAATAAAATGTTGCAGGTCAATAAATCGGCAGCGGCTGGTGGCTCACTCGACTGCGATGGAGAGCATTCAGGCGGAGAGTGAACCCATCGATGAAGAGGAGGACGTTCCGTGAGTTACTTTATACCATTCATCATCATCATCAGCCTATCATCGTCCACTGCTGGACATAGGCCTCTCCCAAGGCGCGCCACAAAACTCTGTCCTCGGCCTTCCTCATCCAGTCGCTCCCCGCCATACCATTATATATATACCATTAAGTTACTAATAAAGTTACTGATAGCTGAGAGAGCGAGATGTACCCAGCGGCACCACTGTATAACAAAAAGAGATACGTGACGCGAGGTAATAGAACCGTTTTTGGTTATCTTATCGCAGGGTAAAAATTCGGTTTCCGTGAATAATTGCGAATCGAAAGTGAAATCGTAGATAATTTTGTGAAATACACTTTTCATTAATTTATCTACGATTTCACGTTAGACTGAATTATAGACAGTGCTCGAATTTTTGCCCGCCGATAGTCTCATGAAAACATCCAAAAAGGGTTTCATTTGAAAACTCATTTTATGCTTTATACAGTTAATTTTCTAATCCAGTGTTTTTCAGACTATAGTCCTAATGGTTCAGTTCGATGGCTAAACCACCCCGTTAAATGTTAATATTTTACAGCGTCGGTGACGAGAAACTCAATTTTGAGGTCCGGGTTCGTATCCGCACGGACCACATGCCATGTACCAATGAGTTTTTCTAACTTGACTAGAATGCTCTCAAATGGTGAAGGAAAAGATCGTGAGGAAACCTGCATACGCTGAAGAAATTCCGATGCGTATGTGAAGTCTACGAATCCGCATTTTGCACGCGTGGTGGAGTGACGCCCATACACCCTACCTGAGGGTAGACCCTGCTGTGGGATGTATACAGGTGTTACATAAGTAAAAATAAATATTTAAAACTCTTAAGGGGGTTGTTTAGATCATCAAACTGAACAACTTTCACTATGGGACTAACATCGAAATCGCGAAAAAAAAATCAGATATCCCATACATATTTTTAGCTCGAGTCGATTTGTAGAGTATGGAACATCAATTATTTTTTCGCGATTTCGATATTGGTCCCATAGTGAAAGTTGTTCAGTTTGACGGTCTAAACAACCCCCTTAAGAGTTTTAAAAATGTATTCTTACTTATAAAACAACCTGTATATGCTGATGATGATGAGGGGGTTTATAAGACTTTGTATACCTTCGCCACCAGGCCGGGCGGAATTCCAGCCAGGAACGCGCGCGGCGAACGTCTTCTCCTGTTCCTGGGTATCATCGACATCCTGCAGTCCTACAGACTCAGGAAGAAGCTGGAGCATACGTGGAAGAGTATGATCCATGATGGGGTGAGTTGAAATCAAGGGAAATAATATGGAAGATCTTCCCGCAAGCCGGGGAAGATCTCAGGACAAGCTAGGGAAGAGTATGATCAATAATGGAGTGAGTTAAATGATTTTTTGAAGGACATAATAGGGAAGATCTTCCCGCTCGCCGTGAAAGTAAAGTTCGGTGTACCAGATAAGATGTTTCTATAACCTTAGGAAAATTTTCTGTCCATCAGCATGTGAGGTTCGATGAAGAAGGTAGAATGTTCTCCTGGCAATAAAATAGAAGGTTGGTAATTAGAACGTCTACGTCTTCTGTTTATGGGTATCATTTACATCCTGCAGCCCTTCAGACTCAGGAAGAAACTGGAGCATACGTGGAAGAGCATGATCCACAATGGGATGATTTGAACTCTCTTCTCTCCAAGGGAGCGAACAGGGAAGATCTTCCCGTTGGTCAGGGAAGATCTTTGGGCATGTTAGGGTTGTAACGTGAGCCTGAGCCCATACAGCCATGTCAGACATAAACAGCTTAAAATTCTCTATTAAAATTAGTCTTAAATTATGAAATTATCTTTTTACCTATTCCTCCTTCATTATTATTATCTTTTCCTCCTTCATTATTTTAAAGAAACACATTTTAAAATTTTAACATGTATTCGCGCAGAACGTAGCGTCATCTGTTGATCCTCTAGAAAATCACGGGTAAAACGCTCATTGTTAATAGCATATGCCTACGGAACCCTATAGTATAAGAGATAGACATACTTTTTGTTATTATTAGCTACAAGGCTGATTCAGGTTTCATAGGGTGTAGAGCATCTCTGTGATGGGGATGAGCCAGGCCTGCCTACATAACTCCAGTCGGTTTAGGAGTTACAGCCGTTTAAAAGTCAGTTATGGCAAAAAATAAATATGCATGAATATGCAGGAATTATTGCAATATATGCACTGTAGCTATGCGAAGAGTACAAAAACTGGCATGGTCTGTCAGTTAGTTTAGGAGATACAGCCGTTCAAAGGTTTTGACCTCCTAAACCGACTGGAGTTATGCAGGCAGACCTGGAGTGCGATTTTTGAATCTCATTCGCTGAGCTCAGCAGTTGAAAATGTCAAAATTACTATGGAGATATGCATCTTTCTAATGCTGATTTCACTTTCATAAATAATACTTCAGTAGTACTTCTGTTTTTGAAAGTCAAATCAGCAGTAGAAAGATGCATACATCCATAGTCATTTTGACATTTGCTCAACGAATGAGTTTCAAAAATCCCACCCCTGGTCCACCCTTCGATCAAAATAAAATTAATGGATAGGCCTTACGCGAACATTTCAAACCAGAAAAATGAGGCAAAACAAATGAAAGGTTTACTTCGTATGCAATGCAAGTGCCCTAGGTTTGACAGATAACGGCGCTAGTTTGTATGGAGCAAGTGCACCAGTAGTGTGCTTCAAATTACCGCGCTTCAGGCCTATCCATTAATTTTATTTTGATCTAAGGGTCCACCCCCATCACATAGATGATCGTGACCCTATGAATACTGAATCAGCCTTGCAGCTGATGGTTACCAAAATTACGTCTATCTCCTATCATGGGAGAGTCCGAAACGGTCTTGAACGGTATTAATTTTTTATTTATTGATTTATAGTGGCTATTCGAGTCTTCCACAGACTAGTATCACTTCGAACTTATGTAGATCTTTTGTGATCGCCACAATAGTTAAAGTTCACTGCTAATACACACTTCCTTTAGGAATTGTAGGATTTCTTTAGCAGTGAAAGATTTTACTTCACTCGGATGAACAGAGTGTTTACTTAAGTGAGCGTATCGTTTGTGCATTAGTGGGCCACATTCACAAATGATGTGAATGGGGGTTTCGTCCTCCTCCAGACAGAATCTGCAGAGTTTCGTGTCCCTTATGCCTAGGATCGTAAGGTGTTTGTTCAGCCTACAGTGCCCCGTCATCGTCAGCGCCCTTACTATAATGCGCAAGTTTGTCGTGCTGAGCGCGATTCTCTCCTTTGCCAATTTGCAGTCATTTGTCGCAATTAGTGCCTTGGATTGGTTTAATCATGGCGTGTCCATCCAGTGATCAATCGATTTTTTCAGACATAGGTTCCTATTTTCGGTGGGTATTTTTTTGTAAAATTTTATTTTATCTCATTTACAGGACACGGTATCCGTTCACCGGCCTAGTTTCTACGCGCAAAGGTTCCTAGACTTCATGGCGAAGACGGTGTTTAAGAAAATACCTTCGTGTGAGTATATCTTCGAGATGTCTATAGTTGTTATAAACGTTGTCGTATATATGGAGAGTAGGTCTTCTGGTTTGAGATTGGTACAATACCGGATAATTTTGGTGTTATTTTGGAATCTTATGGCGATATGAAGAATATGTTTCGTGTAATAATAAGGGATTCTCTGAAAGCTAATTTATGAAGTAAATATAATTATTTACTTCATAAATTAGCTTTCAGAGAATGAATGTTCAAAACCATATGACATGTCAACGCCATTGATTCAATCAATATTGCATGTCTGACATTAGTCATTCCGAACAAATTTGCTTAAAGCTCGGAACATAGTTATTCGAAACCAAAGTAAAATAGATTAGATAAGATTCGATTAAAAATAAATCTAAAAAATATGAAAAAGAAAAAAAAAGACTCCGAGTCTGCCCATCATTAACTGACGAATTTGTGGAAAAAAACCAGAGTATTTAAAAAAAAAAAAAAATTATTGTCTCAATACTTACAGTTTTTCTTACAATCTAAGTACAAAAAAAACCTACACAACAGACAAAAGGTCGAGGCTCAGCCTGTGCTGGCACGGGGTTGAACCCGCGCAGCGCTGATTTTCAGCCCCCAGCTATCCGGTATAGCTGTCACGTTTACACATTAAAAGTGTGAATGAGATAGCAAGTGTATCAATCTCAACCTGGAAAAGTAGTTTTTCGACTAAAGAAAGGTCTTTCCTTTTCAATTTCTTCTGTAAATCATTAGCAAATTGAGTCATTAAGCTATCACCGGCATAGCTATCCCCTCAAAAGATTAGATCCAAAATTGACCCTTATTTTCTAGCTTTTACGTGTCAAAATCCTATATTGTCTTTTAAATTTAGAAAGAGTGACGTATCTCTGACATTTAAAGCAAATATTCTAATCGACCAATCACTCGATAGGAAAATGACGTGATTTTTACGCCATGTTGTTTTTTCGACGAATCACGAGACATTATTGTGAATTGAATCAAGCATTATGATTGGCTGACTAGGATTTTAAAGTCAGAGATATGTATTTTTTTCTATATTTGAAGAGTACATTATAATTGTAATAAAATTGCTAACTTATGTGTCTTAACGCCTTATTTATGTGTAATAAAAACCGGATTAATGTAAGTTTATTTAAATTTAGTTATAGTAAGAACTGAAATTCGATTCGTATCACACATCGACTTTTGTCGTAACGCAGGTGACCGATTTTAGTCGATCGACGATTCTTTTCCGACAGAATCCGGTGGTCGATATAGTTGCCACGACTTGCACCGAATTATGTACAATAAACAGTAAAAGTCAATTAACTTAAGCAGAATTCAAAAAGAAATTAATCTTGAACTGTTCGATAGATATTCTACAAAGTTGTAGATGTAACGTGAAAGGGAGTTAAATTTACTTTACCATAAGCTGACAATAAAATAAAATTACTAGCACGAATGGAAGTGGAAAGTTAAATGCGTAACAAATAAAATGGGGTGCAATTTTCAAACTCGTATGTTCAATTACCGACGACTATGGTCGGACAGATTATGGTCGGTCGTCTGCGTAAGGCCTTTTTCATAAAAGGCATGCAAACTTTTTTGGTCAAAGATGGATTTTTTTCAGTTCTTGCTAAATAAGAAGTTGTTACATGGTTTTAACATTCCAACATCCTTATTTGTATTTTAGTGTTGTATGCTAATTATACGAAGATATGAATGAGATGGGAATTTTGAAACTATGTTTATTATAAAATTTAATGTGTATTAAATAACCCCCCTATGTAGTTTGGTGTGAAATCGTGGTGGTAAAATGTGGTGTTCATTGAAACGAATTACTTTGATGTTATTTTAATACTAAAGTATTCTGGTTAGCAGGTACTAGATCATTTTTAATATTCCTTTTTCTAATAATTGGTTTCTGTTCGTTGGCATAACCGTATGTTACTGAATATTGATGGGGTAGATACAAGGTTAGGTGGGGTAACAGTGGACGGGGTAAGTTCGTATATGGTATCAAGGCCAAATAGAGTAATTAACAAAACACAATCAAGGATCCAAAAGCAGTTTGTTTAATTATTATTCAATGGTTCACGAGCTATTTATTGTTATCTCCACTAAATGCAGTGGAAGGAAGCTAGTTGTCAACTGGCACTGCATACGTAGACCACTAGGTCTTTAGGGTCTAGTCTTAGACACTCACAGTTGGTATGTCTATACAGGGTGAAATTGATATCATTAGCATCCTTTTAAACTAACAGTGCGTTCCGAATTACGCCGATATCGCTGTGAGCGCGATAAATGTCGTTCCGAGTTGACGTGAGCGCGTCCACAATCGAAAACGTGACGTCATTCATGACGTCACTACCGACGCCATCTTGCAATAACAGTGCTCACGGCTCGGGGCGTTATCACTGTGAGCGAGTTGTCAAAAGTGACGTTTGCTATAGTAAATTTTTGAGGGAATTTTCAAAAGTGGCGTTTGACAGTTTTGCCGTCGTACATTTTTGGTTTGTTTAGGTCTCGATTTAGGTTTCTTTAATAGTATTGGGTTTCATTATGTTCTAAAAAAGACGAATAAAAGTTTAATAACGATTAGTGATGAAGAAAATAATAGGAATGTTTGAATGTTGTGATGTGAACGGTGTGAGCGCGATATTTAGCATTCCGAATTGATAGAACGCTATCAGCGCTGTCGGCACGCTAACGCAAATGGAACGGGTGTTAGCGCTGTAATCGCTCACAGCACTGTTTTTATGAATCGGAACATACCGTAAGAGTCTACCCATCAAACTGAACGAAGATGAGAGAAAACCGATCTGAACAAAAAATATCAGCTCTTCCATACTAAACTGCAATTCCATCTTGACTCAGATGTATGCAACAGCAGATGTTTTTTCTCCGTTCGGTTTCTCCCATCTTAAAAGTTGTTCAGTTTGATGGGTAGACTCTTAGTTTAAAAAGATGCTAATGATATCAATTTCGCCCTGTATAAAAGCACAATTTCAAGTATTTGCGAAAGTAATAACATAAGCACACAATATTTTTTTCACCTCACAAGCTCGGAAAGAATCTGTTTATCGTTCGAAATCTGAGTGCAAAAGTGCTTTTTATCCGCTAGCGTGGAAAGAGTTTTTAAAATTCGAATCTCTCTATTCAATATTTGTCTATGCCGCCTTATTGCGCCAAAACATCGCAAAATGTTCTTTTTTTCTTTTTTTTTTCTTTCATCCAGCCAGCATTTTCCACGCCGTTGTGAGGTGAAAAGTTGTGTGTTGCGCTCGGCAGCAAAGTTTTCTGCGTCTCGTACCTTTGAAACCTTCGTCGCGCTCAGGATTCTATATTTGAACCCACTCGCTTCGCTCGTGGTTCAATCTTAGAATCCTTCGCTTGCTCAGGTTTCAATACAAGTTCTCGCGCCAAAAAATAACTTTGCAGCCTAGCATAACAAATAACTATTGTTAAAAGCTTTTATTTTAAACTCTGCTAAAAAAGCCAGCCCAGTGAAGACAAAGATACGAACTTACCCCGTATACGTATTTACCCCATCTTATTTTTTCTGTTAATTGTTTTTCTTATATTATCAGATTTTACTAGATTTGTTGTTATAAATATCATTTTGGTAGATTTAACAAATTGGTTTTTAAACTTTGAACACCACGTGTACCCAACACGACAGCCGACACAAAAATAACAAAGCTAATATGTTGATCAGTGGACCTGCCAGAGATAAAGGGGAATCACCGCAAGTTTCGCACTCTGGTCACGAGCTATATAGGTACTGGGTAGTGTTGTGTGTGTGTCGTAGCGAAGGGGGGGTGTTGGTGTGTGTTTTATTCCTAGTTTCTCTTTTTTATATGTGTTCACCCGCTAATACCAATGACATTCTATAAACAAGGACTTCGCCTCATTTCGCTATCAACGGGATCGCTAAGTTATGCTAAGTTATTTTACATTAATGTTTTGTGCCCTTAATACATTTGAAAGATTTGATATTGTCGTGTCCGTCTGGTTTGGTTACTAGTTCCAGGCCTCTGCAAATCAAACACTATAGATTACACACCGAGGGCAGGAAAGTAAGAAAGGTCTCAGGTCGGCTTTCTTATTTACTGCCCGAGGTTAGTATACTATTTTTCTCCTCGACGGAGGTGGAAAGTGGCAACATCGTTTAGCGCAGCAGGACGAAAATTTACGCTTTCCGCCCAGAGGGGAGAAAATATAAAAACAGACTTTATTGCCGGTAGAAAAATAGGTCACTGAATTTAAAAGCCGCTTCGTTAGAACCTCGCGGATTCAAGCCTTATTTAATCGGTGAGAGACATGTGACATTTTATTTTTATACATTTATTTTGGTTTTGTTATTGTACGTGGTGGGTCCATGTTTATAGAATGGCATTGGCTAATACATTTTTAGCCTTACGAAAGCATTTTCAATCGGCCTATGAAAGTGTTAACAATGTCACAACAATGAAAAAATTTCTTTATGGGACCAACATCGAAATCGCGACAAAAAATCTGCCGTCCCATAAATGAGTAGGATTATAGTTTTATATGGAGCAGTAGATTTTTTGTAGCGATTTCGATTTTCGTCCCATAAAGAAAGTTGTTCAGTTTGATAGTCTGATCACCCCCGTTAATTTTACTAAAAAATAAAATGTTACTTAGGAATTTTAATGCAATTTATTACGAAGTAACTGGCTATCAGATTGACCAAAAATAAATAGGTTCCATTTTTAAAGAACTATTAGATTAGCGGGTGAATAACATTAAATTCATAGTTAAACTGTTTGAAAATAGACTTTGTTTTACAAAAGATTAGAGCTATATTAAATTACAGACTAATTAATATGACATTGGTATCGATTCGGTATTGCCACGACTTAACTTAACTAAATTTATTCCTGTCATTTTCTAACATTCGACTAAGAAAAGAGACAGAAAACCAACAACTGACTTTAGTGCTGTCAAAGTGACGCTACACGCCCAAAAACGCCTTAAATAAGATGGCGTGCATTATGATGCCATCTTATTTTGGGCGTGTAGCGTCACTTTGACAGCACTAAAGTCAGTTCTTGGTTTTCTGTCTCTTTTCTTAGTCGAATGTTAGAAAATGACAGGAATAAATTAAGTTAAGTTAAGTCGTGGCAATACCGAATCGATACCATTGTTATTTTGGATTCTATTACTAATTATTTTTATTGAGTTTAGATCTCCGAACACAGATAAAAACTAGATACAAAATCTACGCTCCAAAAAATGGCTGATGTAAAAGTACTCAATCGAATATCTGCGGTTACTTTAGTCTTTGTCAATTCAGACCTTCTTCGATCAAAGGAAAATAGAGTACGAACATTTCAAACGAGAAAAGTTGCACCAATTGCTAGTCAATATTGCTACTTTGATGAAACTTCAGGGTATACTTAAAATAGAAACCGAGACTATAGACCAAGTGCGCGCCGGCGCTTTTTTTTTGTGTTTCGACTTTGGGCCTATCCATTCGTTTTAATTTTTACAGTACGACCAACCGAGGGCAGGAAAGTAAGAATTGTCTCCGATCACATGCCGAGGTCAACAAACATGTGATCTGAGGCTTTCTTATTTAAGGTGTGTCTACTGTTTTAATGTGGCAACTTTGTTTAGCGCAGCGGGAAAGTTGACGCTTTCCGCCCGGAGGGGAGAAAAATAATTGAACTCGTCAATCTTCGTTTCCGCAGCATAAGCATAAGAATATGCTCACGACTATATTCCCCGAGGGGGTAGTCAGAGATATTCTGAAACCTCAGAACATCCACGTTTCACCAGTAGTACCGAAACTCTGTCCAGTGTGACGGGGGTGAGCTCGTCGCCACTTGTAATGGACAGTGGGTACAATACATGCCTCGAAATTGAATCATGCAGGCATCCGTTTGCACAGTCCCCCAATAAAACCCGAAGTCGTTTATTAATCAAGGGGCGCAAAGTCGGATAGCAGCGACAAGGGCGCGAAAACAATTAGTTAATAGCGACAAGGGAATGAAGGTGGCGCTGATTGGTCAATATAATTTCGCGCACTGTTAAAATTTTTCAACTGCGCAGGTACATACATCGGGGGAACTTATAAATCTGGTACTACTGTACTTTGATCGAAGATTCAGACCACAGTTTGCTATGAGTTCATATGAGATTGTGAATCTTGTTCTTTTCGTTTGATAGATGAATCACGTATGGTTCACAATGCACCATATGTGTGCAAGATTGCTATTAAATGGTTCTTCATATTATGTTGACGTTTTTTACACTATTTCTTCACACAATAAGGGTCACATTATATTGAATATAGCATGGCATGTCGCTGTTCGGATAAGTTAAAAATTACAATTTTACTTCGAACATTTTACAAAAAATTTGAAACGGAAATCAACACTTAAATAGCGTCGCACGAAACTTGTTAGCTTTTAGATTGGGCACATACAGACCTAAAGACATCAAGATGATTATGGAGTCATTTTGCAATATGGACGTTATATGTTGGACAAATATTGCAAAATTAAATATAGGACGTTATGTTAAATACAATGTTTTGTTCGTCTAAACTAAAATTATTTCCCCAAAAGGTTTATTGTAGAATTTACATACAACTTTAGAACGAGACTGCGCTGCGAATCTGAATCCGCTTTGGGCATAAGTAATTTTTGAAGGATAAGAAATATCAAAGCATTTAATTCTTATTGGGTTAAGTAGTAAAAAAACTGTCAACTAATTATAAAGGACCCTATATTATTATATATTATATAGTTATATAGATTTAAGGGTTCAAGTAGCTTAAACCTAATATTGAATGCCTTTATTATGAAAACGGTACACACCAACACCTTAACCCATTTTTTTCCGTAGGACTTACGCTGATGAATGTGTTATTGATTTTATTTAACAATTTTAACAACAAAAAACCTTTTTTTTTTTAAACGCAATTTGATGATTATATTAGGCATGTATTTAGAAAGAATTTTATTTGGATTTTAATTTACAAAATTGGATGTCTTGCATATTTTCTTTTCGAAATTCAAAATTTTTTTTCGGCATGGTCAGTCAAGCACTTCCCTCCCCATTGCCATCGAAATTTTTTGTGTTGTCAAATGAAAATAATATCTGTGTTTTTTTCCCTTTTTTTTTTCCAAAATATTGTCCGCACTCGGATGATTGCTCGTCTTTCTGGAGGTCTAAGTAAGTTTATCAATGGATAAATTGGCATTTCGAGTTTTGGCATGATATGTCTATACCATTTATTGGACATTTATCGAGTTGTTTGTCGAAGTATTGGTTTGGAATTGTTATAAACACAGTTGCAAGTCTGGAGCAAAGCTCAGTGGCGTCCTCATTGCAAAATTTAAGATTTATATCAAGAAAACTTGAAATAAGAAAAAGTACAAAACCCTGAAGACCGGCGCACGCCTGGCGTAGCGCCGCGCAGAACATTTTTCTCTGCCAAGCCATTATCGACTTTTCTTGCGTTAAAACAACATCTAAAATCAATTAACACAACTACATTAGTAGTTGGATCGGGGATTACCCCGATACCACCTTGAGGCGAAAGTTATTTGATTTTCGACGTTGTTTTAACGCAAGGAAAGTCGATAATGTCATTACATTAGTTTAGACAACAGCTAAACCATTGTTTAGCAGTGAAAAATGTATTGCACGGATTGTATAAAAAATATCCTTTAATTTCGTAAGTTTCGTTCCATTTATTTATTTTAGGTCTTCTTGATTAAGATATCTTAAATATTGTGATGGGGGCGCCACTGTAAAAGGCATTTTAAAGTTTGTTTGTAAATCAGTACCGTTGGATTATAATTATTTAAAATATACGAAATCTTTTAACAAATACTGTGTTTATAACGTTTGTTGTTGAAAATAAATGTGTATCAGTAGTTCCCTTCCCGAGCCATCCAGAGCTAAGTGGCGCCATCTAATCTAGATTCATGATAAAACCATCTCTCGTCTCTTACTATCTGTGTGTAGTTAGATGAAACAAAACAAAATTACGTTGTCGATATCGTCGTTTCTGTCATTTCGATCTGTCTTCTCTCTCACTCGCATGTTTTCTCTGTCTTTTAGCTACTTTTTTTTTCTGAGATGATATTTTTTTAGGTTCGATTGTTTTTTTTTTTTGCAAATGCCGCTTTAAGGCACGCTGCATACATTAATTTTGAAAGCAATGCTTTTGATAGAATTTTTGAATTCACATTCTTTTTTTTAGTTACATTTTGAAGTGTTATTGTGGTGTTATCGTAATTAAATATCATTATTTAATCAAAATTGTGTGTCTCGCTCAAACGTTTAGATATGACTGTAAGAGTAAGCGAGAGGAATTGATGTTCAAGTCTTTTCAATTCTACCGATATCATGCAATGAATTAAACAAAAATAGTCGAATGTATATGGTATTGTTTAAAAAGTAAAAGTAATTTAACTAAGAATCAATCGTCAGTTTTCATCTGGAAAAAGTCAGTCAGGCTTTTAACCTCTTTCTTTCATCATATGAATGCATCAGAAGCATAAAAGAAAGAGCTATAGGTATATACATTACTAAACGTCAAATCAAAAGGTATGAAGATTCGTTACTCAGCAATTTATAAAAAAAACAATACATTAAACTCTCTTTTTTGAAGTCTGTTGAAAACACCACAATAACTCTCCAAAAACATCCGCCTACCAAAACGTCGTAACTCACAAAATGAAATATTTTTTCCAGCATTGAAACACTCGCCGTCGAAACGGAAGAGCATCGCCAAGCCTGCGCGCACGCAGGAAGAAATAGATACACCAGGTATGTTTGTTTTTATTTAAATTTTTTAACATAAGTAATGTTAATATAACGTTTTGTTAAAAAGTCTTTTTCGATCGTGTTATTAATCTTTCAAAATAATACTTGGATACTTTTGTATCACTGACTGCAGTCAAATTATTTGAAAATTTGGTCAGGGACAAAAAAAAACTTTTTTTTTTATTTTGCTTGCGAAATATTATTTTTACAACGCATGTGCTTTTAAACTAAATTCTTTTTTATACTAAACGTTAAATTAATATGGTGTCGAGATTTAAAAAGGTTTTATGGGTTCTTGGAATGAGTTGACAGTTATTGGTACGGCTGCTTTTATGCTTCCGACGTGTAGGAATATTTAATCATGTGCCTTGCCTTGCTTTGAGTTTTGTACACACGGCGACAGATCAACCTACCCATAGTTGAACTCTATAGGGTCAAATTGATATCATTAGCATTCTTTTAAACTAAGAGTCTACCCATCAAACTGAACAACTTTTATGGGAGCAAACCAATCGGAGTAAAAAAAAATCTGCTGTCCCATACATTTGAGTCATGTAGGCAGCGGCGGTGCAGTTAGTATGGGACAGCTGATTTTTTTGTTGCTCCGATTAATTTGCTCCCATAATAAAAGTTGTTCAGTTTGATGGCTAGACTCTTTGTTTAAAAGGATGCTAATGATATCAATTTCACCCTGTATGTACATAGACATTAAGGTCCTACTATGTGTAGGTTGATCTGTCGCCGTGCGTACAAATATAAGCAACGAAGGTCAAATAAAAACTAAAATAAAACGACTGAAGGACACGTTTTATTAACTAAATTGCCCAACGCAACTATGTAGAAATTGTTCAGCAGAATTTAAGGCCTGTTTTACTAACAGGCGAGCGATTTTTGAATCTCATTCGCTGAGCTCAGCAGTTGACAATGTCAAAATTACTATGGAGATATGCATCTTTCTACTGTAGATTTGACTTTCAAAAATCATACTTAAGGAGAGCGATTTTTGCAAGTCAAATCAGCAGTAGCAAGATGCATATCTCCATAGTAATTTTGACATTTTCAACTGACATGACACCGAATGAGATTAAAAAATCGCACTCCTGATCCTTAAGTGCTTTTGAAACTGTTTACTCATTCCAAACAATAATGCTCGATACACTTACTATTTTTGTAGTATAATAACCCTTAATTCTTTTATTTTGATAACCTAAGTAGAAAGAATCCTATAGTTATTCCTAACAAATTAAGTGAATGCAAGAATTATGTTTTGGTACCTATGTATTATTATTATTATACATTTCAGTTTGTTTTGTCCCCACCCTTAAATCCTGCCCGGTGTTTGTTACCTATGCTGTTGTGATCTGGTCCTTTTTTTATTTTCTTGTTTTTTTTCCTAAAAAAAACCAAATAGAAAAAAAATATGTTTGTTTTTAAAAATATCGGATTTACACCCTTTTGCCCTCGCGCCGTGTTTTTGATCGTTTTCGAAACTTTTGTGACGTGTTTATGTGCTAACGGTGTTGGTGACGCCCGTAACGGCATGGTTTGAACCCAGTGGGGCGAAATGAACTGAAATGTACCTACCAAAAAAAAAATCCAGACTTACAACGTTTTGCCTGTTACGCAGGACGCAATTTCATTGGACGCCCTATCAAGGACTACAACCCAGATTTTATGAGGCAGACGTCTAGATTATCACCTAGATCGTCTCTAAGGTCTAGCATGAGCGATTTTACCGATACAACTATATCTACGTGGAACCAACGGCATCCACAAAAGACCGAGTACCCCTCAGTACTATCCGACAGACTAAAAACCCTCGATAGAGACAGACCTTTCCAACGACGAATAGACTTCGACACATCAAATCTGACAACTAGAGACGTTGGGACATATAACGCCGACAACGTATACAGAGCGTCCATACACGATCGTATGGAATCCCTCTCCGATCAACTAACCAAAGTATTAAGCACTGGAGCTGGGAGCTCGCATATCAACGGCAGTCTAGCTGACAGCGGCATACAAACTGACAATACTAGCACAAGCGTACCACAGATATACATAGCCGATGTACAAACTGTGTTCCAACCAGTAAAGCTACTCAAAGATGTAGCTGTTGATACGAGAAACGAAAATAATCTACAAGATATTCCGTTCATCGACGATGAAGACGAAGAAAAACCTCGGAAAAGGCGGTCTAATACGCTGGAGAAACATAAAAGCATGTCTAATATACCTGAACGAATAGAAGAAGCCAGTTCTAAAGAACATTCGAATGAGAGATTGTCCAGTAGTTTCAACAGAGCTAAATCGCCGACGTTCGTTGAGAAATTTAAGAAATTCTTCATTGATATAGGTCTCGTAAAATCTGAGAGCACACCGACTAATATCGAAGAGTCCTCATCGAACACATTACCAAAGATAAACTCCAGTTTAAGAACCAGAAGTGTAACACCAACTGCTTTAGAAAATCGAGATGCGTCCACTTTACCTAAAGACATGAGATTCAGAAAAGTCAGATCTACTCAAACTGTTTACATAAAACCTGAGTCACCTTTATTGAGAACGACAGATAAACAAATACAGACTAAGGAACACGTTTCTGTGGTCCGTCTGAATGGAGATGAGTACATAGCTGATTCAGAATCGGAGAGATTTATCAAAGAAGTGGTTTATTGTAATAGTATAGCTAAAGCGGAGATTTACGGCGGGAACGATAGTGGAAGCACGATCATAGTCATACCGCCGGCGGATTGAAGATTTTGACAGTACATTTTGGTGACAGAATTGTCAAGCTTTGTTATTATATCAATTTTAATTATGCTTGGTATATTTCAAGGTTTAATTTTAGATTTGTAATAATTTTTTGACAGTTTATGTAGTAGAAAATCTGTCAAAATAGGATTTGAAGTTTAGAGAAATTTTCCTAAGTGCAATTACTGTAGTAATTTCATTAATATATTTATGACGTAAGATTTTTTTTAATTTATGGCTTTAGAAAAACAAATATTTTTTGGATTGTTGACAATATGTTTGCCTTTATAGAAACTAACTGTAATTCAGTATTGAATTACATTATCCCAAAATTGTTTGTATGTAGTTTTAGGGTTGTTTTGTATGGATGTAATGTATGAAAACGTGCTTGAGGTTTTTTTTGACGTTCTAAGTAGGTACTGGTTATATATTCTGTAGTTATTCCCAATTTTTATGCGCAGTCTCTGTATTTAAACAATTATAGGGTGCGCGGTTTTATATAATCGCACAAATAAAATCACCTGTATAAATGATTTGACATTCCTCAATGTTTATTATCACGAAAGTATTGAAAGCGTCACAAATAATAAACAGGGTGTTAGGAGAAGTATCATTAACCTTTAAACCACATACTCTACCCATCAAACTGAACAACTTTTACTATGGGAGCAAACCTGTCCGCGCAAAAAAAGTCAGCTGTCCCATACTAAACTACTCGACGCAAACATATGGAACAGCAGATTTTTTTTTTGCTCTGATCGTTTTTCTCCCATAGTAAAAGTTGTTCAGTTTGATGGGTAGAGTATGTGGTTTAAAGGATAATGATACTTTTCCTTACACTCTGTATAGGTTGTAAAATTTTATAAGTTACATATTAAACAAGGTGCTGACCACCAAACTGACTGTGAAAGTTGTTCAGTTTGATGGTGTGAAGGTCCCTTAAGTATGTAATGTATTAAATTTTACATCCTGTATTTAATTAATTACCAAATCAATAGATTTGACATGTCATAGTCAACTGTCAAAAATGTATAGTAAATTTATAGTGAAACGGATGTTGTATTAGAGAATTGGCAACAGTAGTATATATGGTCCAACTTAATATGCTAACACTTTTTTAAGAGGATGATCAGACCGTCAAACTGAACAACTTTCTCTATGGACCAACATCGAAATCGCGAAAAAAAATCAAGCTCTTCCATACAAAACCGCAAACCTACTTGAGCCAAATGTATGGGACAGCTGATATTTTTTTCGCGAATTCGATGTTGGTCCCATAGAGAAAGTTGTTCAGTTTGATGGTCTGAACATCCCCTTAAAAAAGTGTCAGCATATTAAGATGGGACCCTATATTAGTGATATATTTGCATTTTCTGTCTCTTTCGCTTATTATAGAGTGGTAGTACATATTTAAAAATATATTTTACTATATAAATATAATTATAGTACTTCACAACAGCGCGTCATTATTTTCTTAAGAGAAGTTTATTCCGAGAGCGCAAATGCGCGCTGCATACAAACGTAGTCTGGTGATATTTTCAATACTATCCAATTAAAGTCAATGATTTTTTCCAGAAACAATCTAGAAACTAATCTCTATGTTCGTATGAAGTCAGATTTTCGTTAAAATATACAGTTTTAATGCTAAGATTTGTATGAAAATCTTTGAGGCACTGTAACTTTAAAACTATACATTTTAACGAAAATCCAACTTCATACAAACATAGAGATTTGTTTCTTGATTGTTTCTGAAAATTTCATTGACTTTAATTGGTTAGTATTGAAAATATAACCAGACTACGTTTGTACGGAGCGCGCCAACGGTAATATACCCTTAAATGTAAAAACTGGATAATATTAGACTAGGGCCTGTTTCTAACTAGCTTATCTGAGACATATTTCGTATGACACATGTCAAAAGAGGTGTCTGATAAGCTATTAAGAACTTATCCAGAAGTGGTGAAGCATCTCAAAAGCTATTTTTGAGCGTAGGCGATGTAACAACTTCAATGTAACGTCGTCCGAATTGCACCGCCTCGATATCGCAATTCGGTATGTCATGTTTTTTTTAGGTCTTTATTTTATATTTTTTTCGTACAGAAGACATCATATTTCATTTTTTATGCAATACATCTAGTTTATCAATACAAATTTAAATTTTAACTGTAATTTGTAAAAGGCAAACGTGGTCGCGAAAAAAATCATTTAAACACCATGGAGATATAATTTGCTTAATTAAAAAAAAACAAAAATCACCTGCCTTCTTTTTCTTACTGAACTGGAAACAGAAACGGCAACATCAAATGTCAAATTCTGACAATAGGTATATAGATTTTTTTCCTTCATGGCCAGTTGTTTTAAGTTGACCGAAAAACGACCTTATTTTATTAAAAATAACTTTAAACCTTCCATTTTAAAATGTCTGACATAGAAAATATTGTTAATGAGACAATTATCTCGAAGTGGTTTTCGATTTAGCACTCCCAAAATAAAAACTTGACATACCGAATTGAATCGCGGCGTTTTTTAACACAGGCCCCGTCGCGACTATACTCGTAATTAATCTCGGAAATATCGCGGCGATAAAGCGGCGGTATCGTTCCGTCAACGCTCACAATGCTCAAAAATAGTTTGTGTGATATGGCCCTAGTATGGCCCCAAAGTAAAAGTCATGCGATGCTGTTATTATTTGTGTCAACTGGAATTAAGGGTATATTATTCGGAGCGCGCTCCATACAAACGTACTATGGTGATATTTTCAATACTAACCAATTAAAGTCAATTAAATTTTGCAGAAACAATCTTAAAACAAATTTCTATGCTTGTATGGAGTCAGATTTTCGTTAAAATGTATAGTTTTCAAGTTACAGTGCCTCAAAGATACCCATACAAATCTTAAATTAATCCTAGCATTGAAACTGTATATTTTATCGAAAATCGGACTCTATAGAAGCATAGAGATTTGTTTCTAGATTGTTTCTGCAAAATTTCATTGACTTTAATTGGTTAGTATTGAAAATATCATCATAGTACGTTTGTATGCAGCGCGCATTTTCGCTCTCGGAATAATATTCTCCTAAAAGGTGCTCTGGGGTTACACTATCTGACATCTTATCAGGATGTGGCTTCACAGGCCCTTAATAGTACATTGAATAGATCTGGTATTTCATTGTGTTAAAAAAAAGGAATTGCTTTAAAAATGGTTTTGCGGAACCCAAAATAAGGTTACCAACAATTTGATAGGATTAAATAAGTGTTTAAATTATTATTTTATTTAATATAAATTATCATGTAAAAAATTGATATGGCTTTTGGAATTAATATTGTATTAAATTTTTACTTTTATTTTCATATGTATGAATAAGATTTATATATTTCTGTAGTAGAAAAATCCTTATATAATGAAAATAAAATTTACATTTCATTTGACTATCAACAGCAATGACGGATTTTGAGTTAACAATTTTAATAGGTTCCGGGTGGAATTCATTTACACGCAAGAAATATAGGACACGGGTGCTAATTTATTAACAGGTTTTTTAGGGTTCACACCTAGCAGAGAACTATTCGAGCAGTTATCATTAATCAATTGATAATTAACTCAATGACGATTGCAATAGAGTTGAAAATAGCGTGCAAGCGATCCCAGGGCCCATAGACAAAGTATCTTTCGATTAGCGTTAACGACAGTAGAAAACATTTAAACGTACGGACTTGACTTTTGGTGGAGAAAGCAAACGTCAAAATGTTTCGATCGCCAATGTCAATAAATCCGTACATTATGGTATCGATTCGGTATTGCCATGACTTAACTTAACTAAATTTATTCCTGTCATTTTCTAACATTCGACTAAGAAAAGAGACAGAAAACCAAGAACTGACTTTAGTGCTGTCAAAATGACGCTACACGCCCAAAAACGACTTAAATAAGATGGCGTGCATTATGATGCCATCTTATTTTGGGCGTGTAGCGTCACTTTGACAGCACTAAAGTCAGTTCTTGGTTTTCTGTCTCTTTTCTTAGTCGAATGTTAGAAAATGACAGGAATAAATTTAGTTAAGTTAAGTCGTGACAATAGCGAATCGATACCTATGTCATTTCTACTAGCGTCTACGCCACTTTGTCTATAGGCCCTATTCCTGTGACTATTTCGCCATATTTCTAGCACGCTATTTTGAAATCTATTTCAATAGTCGTTGAGTTAATTATCTGTAGCGGAGCTACGAAAGAGCTGACTAAGCAATAATGCCGAACACATTGATCGAGTCGATGTAAACAAACAGAGATATATCTAGGTCAGCGCATGCGACCTAGCACGTCACACAGAAGACGGCCAATCACAATATGGATCTGTCCAAACGCATCACAGCTCATTACGAATAACAACCAATCACATGGCGAGTCCTGAATCGCACTATCGAAGTTATCAAGAGACTTTGCTTATAAACAACATCCAACTAAGAACTGTTGGACCGCGGTCCCGGGCATTCCAACTAGCCCGTGGAAGATCTTCCCTTTTCCTCCAAATATCCATTGATTAATGAAAACTGCTCGAACAGTTCTCCTTTAGTTGTCCACTGACTCTTAGAGCCGGCGCTCACTTGGCTAAGCTCAGCGCAGAGCATTTTTCACAGACAAACCATTATGAACTTTGCTTGCGTTAATTTAACATCGAAAATCAATTAACACAACTACCAGTCCCAGAGAGCATTGAAACGAAGTGAGGTCACAGAATAGTTAAAAGTATATAGTTCTACATACAGAACGGCCACTCCGCGCCCTCCTCTGACTTCAGATACCCCACCTCACTCTCTGGGAAACTTGAGGGAAGCCGGGCGAGGGAATGCAGTCAGGCGCGCGCGTATTTTATTTTAAGTTGGAACATAACGCTAAATTCACATTTTCAGTGATTCAGCTTAAATACTATTTTAATAACAGAATGAACTATAAAAAGTTACCAAATGTATAATGATGGTCCATGGATCTAAATCATAAAGGATAGCACTCCTCCTTACAAGCATTGATGCAAGAAAATTTGACGTTCGTCTCCGTCGTCGATATTTCCAATTTTACGTGCGTCCCTTTCTATTCCAATGACGTCACAATTACATGAACGACAGTTGAGTGACGTCATGCCTAGACATACATTAGAAAGGGACAAAGTTAACGTCACTAAAACAACTACGGAGAAGAACGATCATTACCGACCACCAAGGATTATTATCATTTTTCACCGATTGTTAGGCAGTCTGTGCTCCACTATAGAGGATTTCAAACTTCTTTTGATGGTCATACGATGCGTGGTAAGTCATGTCATGCACAATAGGGGGCGGAAAACTAGTCAAATTAGCAACTCTTAATCGAATTTCAAAACGAACGCTTTGTATGAAAAAATGTAGGTACTAGATACCCACAAGTGACGTCATCAATATTTCATTACTTTTTATACTTCATCCTATTATTAAAAAAATAGTATTCAAGATAGATAGAATTACAGAAAATTAGAGTTTAGCGTTATTTTCAAACGTTTTTATTAAAGAAAGAAGTTTTCTAAGAAGATAAAACTAAAGTATATTTTATGCATTCCGCTCCCATATTTGCGCAAAGTGCGAACGTCATCATGTCTTAAGTAGTTTGAAGTGCCGGACCTGTGGTGAGGCGAAAGTTGTGTTAATTGATTTTAGATGTTATTTTAGCGTATACAAATTCTATAATGTTTTGGCAGTGAAAATGCTGTGCTGCGCTTCGCTAGGTGTGTGTCGGCCCTCATAGGATCACTTTGTTGACCGTCCAACTGTTTTAAAGGGGATAAGCATTGACGTAGAATCCTATGAACGCCGGGTCTAGTACAAAATTTTCGAAAAAATTGTCCGAGACTAAATTACACAACCCTAAGTACGTGTAGTAATTATAAACCAACTAAAAACATTGAAAATGCTGAAATTCTTTTCCATCTCACTCCCCGAAGATCCCCCCATCGCGTCGCGGCACGGTGAGCGCAGTCGGCCGATCAAACGAAGACTGTCGCGTGATTGGTTGGTTCTCTTTTACGTTTTGGTGCTCTTTTGGTTCGGACACTTTTGAGCGCGGACACTACGTCCAGTAGTTGTTAAGTCAATCGGGATAAGTGATTAAAGTTTCATTCGTAATTTTATACCTATCGATTTTTCTTAAAAATTTTGACATAATATCCAGTCTTGTTGTATTGTAGTAATTTAGTAGTTTATTGATAATGTGGCCTTAAAATGTATATAAAGAGCTTTTTGCTATATGTTTCCGACCAAAATTATGTATTATATTATAATAAATGAGATTTGCAAATTATATAATTCTTTTATTTATTCCTTAGCATTTAAAAAATATTTTTTTTCCAAATATTTAGTAGGTAATTGATAAAAAAATCATAATATGATCGTTTTCTTTTATGTTTTCTATTCTTTTTATATAAATACCTCAACAGAAGAAGACAGATCAGGTCGATTACGTCCTTTTCCCTGAACGTCCATCGCCCGAATTCCTTGTACGACCACTTCCCTGAACTGACATTTCCCTTTACGCGCATTTCCTCAAATGTCCATTTCCTTGTAAAATGGATGGATTCAGGGTGGGCAGATTAAAGTACCCAACTAACACGAAATTATAAAAGCTTTAGAGCCAATCCGTTTGTAAATGTTCGGGGCACACAGCTTTCTATGTTTTGAAGTGGCACCTGGGTTATTTAGGCTTACGGGGGAGGCAGTGAATGCGCTACAGAGATATCTACAGGGTGCAACCATGGTGTAACAAAACACCCTAGTAATATTTAAAGGGGTAGTTTAGACCATCATCCTGAACAACTTTTACTGTAGTCAACAACGAGAAAAAATTCAATAAATCTGCTGTTTCATACAAAACTGCATTTACTACTCGACTCCAGTGTATGGGGACAGCAGATATTTTTTTCGACGTTTTAACTAACTGAGTGTTGAGCTTCATCTGCCAGCACCGTTTCGCATTTTGCCGTCGCTCCATCCTTTTCTTTCGATCAGGAGCGGCATTTGCTAGAGAGAGAAAGATTCAGGTTCAACCCTGCGCCACCCCAATAAATATTAGCACTTGTTTTGTTACACCATGTATAGAAAAATATCGTTTACAAGATTTTTCTCATTACTTCCGACACATACACACTTCCGATTTTTTGTCGTTCCGATTCTCTGAAGGCTTGAGTTGCTCTGCATACATTGGCTTAGATCATAAAGGCTTCCGCACATTGCAGCGATATTATCAAGCGATTTTATCTAGCGATATTATCGACAGCGATATCGCGACACCTTACACAATGCAGCGATTCCGCGATTCGCGTCACGCATGCGCCGTTCACTGAATGTAGTAGAAAGAGATTGCGTCAGGTTGCGATAATATCGCGGCAGTGTGTGGGATCGAGCGCCTCCCCATACAAAATGTACTGAGAACAATTATCGCAAAATCGCAGCGATATTATCGCTCGATAATATCGCGGCAGTGTGTAGGATCGCGCGCGTCCCCATACAAAATGCACTGAGAACAATTATCGCAAAATCGCAGCGATAATATCGCTCGACAATATCGCTGCAATGAGCGGAGGCCTTAAAATA
This sequence comes from Agonopterix heracliana, assembly GCA_963693445.1. NCBI lineage: Eukaryota > Metazoa > Arthropoda > Insecta > Lepidoptera > Depressariidae > Agonopterix > Agonopterix heracliana. The sequence goes on from OY856334.1 coordinate 6,026,863, forward strand.
CAAATACTTAGATTTAGAAATAATAACGCCCATTTCATGTTAACACATAGATAGACCAAGAAATTTCGCTTTGTCAACCAAAATTGTGACTCCATCGAACCATGCTGTGAAAAAATGAAAAAACTATAGGTATAATCTAAGGAAAAAATAATCATTTGAATAAATATAATTTGTAATATGGATTGAAATTAGAACTCCTTTTATTTCAATTTCAACCTTAAAACAATGAAGTAATGTTTTAAATTTGTATTCACATCTATCCATACTAATTTTCACGCTTCCGCTAACCGGATAGGAGCGAGTTCCAGCGGAGTCGGCGTCAAAGCAGGTGAGACTGAACCTTGGTGTGTTAGATATAAAACGCATATTTGCTTGGCAAGGCAAAACATTAGACGAGAAAAACTGATCAATTCGGTTCGACATCCACTATCTAAAGCGAAGAGAAGAGATGTGTCGTAGACAACCAATGCAATGCAATTGTACTTCATTGCACACTAAAACAGAACATACATTACAACCAATTGGATTTATTACTCCATCAAATTAAAGATTGAAAAATTTGTCTCGGGCGGGACTTGAACCCACGCTGTTCCAAACCGGGGAAACGTGCTAACCAATTACACCACCGAGTCCACAACCCAGAGAACGAAATTTTCAATCTGTTGCGTCTTAAGGGGACGTGCGCGCCATCTACTGGCATCTACTGGTAGTCCCGCCCGAGACAAATTTTTCAATCTTTAATTTGATTCGAAATAGCACAACATGGCTGTTACATGTTTATAATCAATAATATTATTACTCCATTTCAAGTAGCGTCGATTTTGTATATTACAGAAACAGAGATTTGGATACTTGCTCTCATTTATTTTTAGAACAGGAGTGCGATTTTTGAATCTCAATATTCTCAATCGCTGAGCTCAGCAGTTGAAAATTTCAAAATTACTATGGAGATATGCATCTTTCTACTCCTGATTTTATTTTCAAAAATCATTCTTCAGGAGTGCGATTTTTGAAAGTCAAATCAGCAGTAGAAAGATGCATGAGAAGGCTTTTGTATGAGATTTAAAAATCGTTCAAGCTCACCGATGACATTCAAATATCGCACTCCTGGTTTACTATATACAGGGTGTTTCATAAAGTAACAATAAATTTTTAAAACTCATAAGGGGGTTGTATAGACCGTCAAACTGAATAACTTTCTCTATGGGACCAACATCGAAATCGCGAAAAAAATAATTTTAAATCCCATACATATTTTAGCTCTAGTAAATTTGTAGAGTATAGAACATACATTTTTTTTTTCGCGATTTCGATATTGGTCCCATAGTGAAAGTTGTTCAGTTTGATGGTCTACACCACCCCCTTAAATGTTTATTTGTAGTTTTGTAACACCTTGTATAGTATAGTTACATCTTTCTGATAAATAAAATAATTTTCGTCGTTATATGAAATTAAGTAATTATTTATATTTACACATCTCTCCGCTGAGCTTAAGAGCCCTTTTTACCGTTCAGTGGCGTTCTTATCACATTATTAAAGAATTCTCTATAATGAAAACCAAAGATGAAAAAGTACTAGGTAAAACATTGAGTAATTATGTACATAGTAACATAGTACCTCAATGAGGTAAACAAAAAAAAAACTTCTCCGACTTATTACAAAAGCCTAAAAACTATTTTTGTACAATACTTTTATACGTTCTAAATAAACATGCCACTTTTATGAATATCGAAATAAATATAAAGACCGACCAGAAAAATAAAAAACGTCGCCACGTTGCGGAAAATCATTGGAACTAATTTTTGTAAGTAATTGAAACGCTGATATTAAAGGTTATATAGTCGATTGCAGCGCCCCCAAACAAGGCTTTAAAAATTTCAGTTTTTTTACTTCCAATATGTTTAAACCGGAGTATAAAAGTGTTGTATAAAATAGGCATCCATAAGCATAAGCATTAAGCTTTAAGGCTTTTATAGTAAATTGGAGTAGCACCTGTAATTTAGGCTTTCTTTATTGAGACATCTTGAATAGGTAGTGTGGTAAGGGCGCTACTCTTTCTGCTTTTTAATAACATTAAAAGTAATACTATAAGACATACCTTCGTTCGTTTCTGACATAAGAATAAAACTAAGCAATATAGCGGATACTTGGATGGATAAAATGTGAGACAAAATGTTTCACATTCAATAAACTTATTGTCATATATTGTCTTATATTCCATGCTGCTATGACCTTATCGGATGTTTTACACTTGGTGACCAATTCTATTTATTTTTACACCCTTTCTTTACACCCCGCATGCAACATTTTTACACTTTCTCTCAATAAACTTTATAAAATGCACCAATAAACGATGCGTTCACCGGTCAAGCTCAACAAAAAAAATACAAATACAAACACGCCATTTTGGATTTCTAAACGAAACTGTACTAACACAAATTTTTAACTTCTTCATTCCGTGCCAAATTTTACTGTTTTACAAAATAAACAAACGTATACAAATCTTTTATTGTGTTTCTCTTACAACAGTCTCATTGTCCGATGTCACTGCGCATATAACTCCCACATCTTTAACATCGCCCGTGTCTACAGCAGCAAAAATAACAATATCTGCTGCCAAGACCGCTACTTCAGAACCTGACGTTGCTTTCCCTGCAGTCTTAAAAGGGTCTAAGCAAAGAGTTCCTCCCCCCGTCCCGCCTAGAGGATCACCTAAACCAAAACGCGGCGGCGCCAATTCACAATCCTCAGTCGACACAAAAGGTGATTATCTAAACATATCAGTCAATGATATTCCACCTCAAACGCCAATAACCAGTAGCGATGATGATTTTGTGTTCTACGGGCATGATTTTAAGTTCAATGATCCAGTTGCATGTCGCATGCCGATAGCCGTTTCAGACCATTCGGTTAAAATTACCAAGTTGGTAGCTTCTAATTCTTTCTTAGATTTCGTTGAGGAAGCTGATAGTATAACTGAAAGATCTCATCCTGGGAAGGATCTGATAGCTCAGACGACAATGATGGCTAAGTTTAACATTGATAAAGCTGTTAGAGAACATTTAGATTCTGGTGAATACGATGATACGTCACTTACAGATTCTAGCAGCGAAAATATTGTTATACATGAGCTTAAAGACGATGTCATTGAAGAGAAAGACGTTGGGAGACAATCAAGAAGTCCAAAGCAATTCATCAAAGGTGTCGTTACGCAAATTGGTGATAAATTTACAAGAAAACCCCCAAATGATGATAATTCTTCCAGTGACAGAATTAGCGTGCATAACGTCAAGTCCTCCGATTTGATTTCTGCAGCGAAATCTTTAAAAAAGTCTAACAAATCTGAAAATATTCAAAAAGAACTCGAAAAGGAAGTCACAGAATCTAAATCAAACAAAAATGGAGCTAAACCTGGATTGATCACAAGTCTATCTAAAAAACTAAACTTTAATCAGTCTAAAAGAGATAAAAATCGCGGTCAGGATAAAAAACCAAAACCAAAAGTTGAAATCAAAACATATTCTGAAGAGCATTCCCGTGGCATGACAAAAGACGAAGTCATATGCCATCGAAAAGCGAAAACCAAAATAGATATGTTCCAAAAACACATTTGGAAAGTCCAATCTGATTCTGAAAGCAGTTCCCGTCGAAGCTCAATATCATCCTCACAGGGAAGCCAAAAATCTGTAAGGCCTGATCTATCGAGACGTGTTTTAGTCAAAGAAACTAAAAAATTATTCGAGCCGATAGAATATTCGCATGGCAGCAGTAGTTCTATTGATAAAAAACATTACTCTCTTAACACAACTGAAATGAAAGCTCAAGTGGCCAAATCGATTAGTGGAAACGTGCATGAGAAAATTAAGAGATTTTCTGAACCAACGACTTCGGATATGCCGAAGAAAATTCCAAGGCAAAAGAGGAGAAGCTTTAAAAAGAAATCTGAAAAGAAAAAGGTCTATAAAATGAGGAAAGACGTTGAAGAAGTGTTATAAACAGAAAAGAATAATGTATGCCTAAAGATTGGCAAGTTCTGCTAAAAATTTTCAACTGAAAGAAAGAAAAAAGGAATGCGTTCTAATTAAAGACCAAAAAAAAAACCAAATAAAAACAAAAAATGTACCTATCTAAAATTAGTTTTAGGTGTTGCTAGTGGAGATAAATAGCTAATAAAATTAGTTTTTTAGTCTGTAGTAAATTTATGTTCCTAGTGATTGTGTTGTGATTCGTAACTTAGTTTTAAACTTCCGAAACAATTGAAACTGCCATTAGTATTAACATACCACGTTAGTTTTACTTACACTTTGTTTTTTTACTGTTAATTTTTAACCTATAGACTGCACTAACGTTTCATTAACACTATACTAGTTACAGTCAATTTTAGATTAACATTTTGACAGATTCAAAATGACCGGAAATTCTTTAAATTTTTTAAAGAGTTTAACGTTAACGTTTAACGTTTGGCACGAGCGTCCAGGGCTGCCCCGAATCCTTTTTTTTCTCATTTAAAAAAAAATATGTCATGTTGTAGTCATTGCAGATTTTTTATTTTTTGGGACATTACGTTTTTTTTTAATGTTTCGTTAAAACTTTAAACCCGCCAAAAGCGGTCAAAATATCTCATGTTTCGATAAATAAAATTGAAAACTAGCCATGACTATAATGTGAATGTGACATTCTTGTTTTCCGGAAATGTGTATTTGTTAAGAAATAAAAAAAAAACGATTTAGGGCTGCACTGGAGGCGCGGTGATACATAATACAAAAATAGACAAGAAATATCTTTACTGAAACTATATCTAAAAACGACTGTAGAAAATCCATTTTTATCACTCATTCTTTCCATATTTTTAAGTAAGTAGTTACTTTTAGATCCCTTTTCAATTCTCTAGCAAGTTTTAGTGTCCCGAAAAAAGCTATAAGTAGCATAAGTAGTAATGCTAGTAATCCACCAGCTGGCGCCCCGCTGTCGTGTTGTTCGACCCCGCCGCCCCCGTTCGAAGAGGCGCCTCCTCCGCGCACGAGCCGAACCAACTCGTCGTCAACGACGTCATCGAGCGCGTCAGGACGACGTCGTGGCGCGTCAAGCGCCGCTAGCGTTATGACGACGTCGTCTGCGTCGTCATTGGCGTTGACGCCCGCTGCGTTGAGTAGCGCGAGAAGTAATGAAGCTAGGTGAGTTGTTCGATTTAGTGACTTTGTAGATTAAGCTATTTTCATAACGGACCAGTTGACGAAATGTCTTTTTTTTTAAATTACCTAGAGGCGATTTAGGTACCTACTAGAGGCGATTTAGGTACCTACTAGAGGCGACACCCCGACAAAATTTTTTGTACACTCGTTAAGGCCAATTGGTTCAAACTCACTTAACATATGCCAGCCGCTCGTCGCACCCGGTGCGCGCCCCGTACTGCTGATCGTGGTTCACAGATTTGGGGGAATTGTTGGCTGGGCTATTGCAAGCAAGGTTCGTTATGTAACACTGCGACCATCGCTGATCTTTTGTGTTCGCCCCAAGCTCACCCATATTTTACACATACATCCGAACTAATTTTTTATTATTCTCGGATATGCAGGTTTCCTTACGATGTTTTCCTTCACCGTCGAGCTAGTGATAATGTTAAATACAACCGTACATAAATTCCGTAGAACTTAGTGGTACAGGCCAGGAATCGAACCGCCGCCTCTTGATTGAGTCGCTAGCTCTCTTCCGTATGGACTATCATCGCTCAGAGATTTAGGGAAGCGGACAACTAGTCAAATTAGCAACTCTTAATCTATTGTCAAAACGTGCGCTTTGTATGAAAAATTGTACTAGATACAAACGAGTGACGTCATCAACATTTCGTTACTTTTTATACTTATTTTAGGCTTATTTTCCTGATCGTACTTTAGCATCTGTTTATTAAAATTTGCAGTGTTTGCTGGACGCCCCCCGCGTCCGTCGAAGGTTCTACGCCGACTTGGACAGAAGGCACACCCAGTTTTACAGAGTCCAGTTGTAGCGAACAAGGTAACCTTTTAAATAATTATGTGAGCCTTGCAACTGCAAGCTAAGATGGTTTATAGTTGTAGCAATGTTTTTGACCACCTTGAAGAGGATTATTGTCATGAGTTTATGTGTTGAAATAGTTATTTGTTATGCTAGGCTGCAAAGTTGCTATTTGGCGCGAGTACTTTTATTGAAACCTGAGCTAGCGAAGGATTCTAGGATCACTCGCTTCGCTCGTGGTTCAAATAATATAATCCTGAGCGCTCAGCGAAGGTTTCAAAGGTACGAGACGCAGAATAATTTGCAGCCGAGCGAAACACACAATTTTTCACCTCAGAACAGCGAGGAAAAAAAGTGAATTGCTAAAAAGAACATTTCAAAAAGTTTTTTTTTCGTGCTGGCAAGTGTCATGAGTGGATTGGCGGTATATAAAATTATTGAATAGACAGATTCTAATTTCAAAAACTCTTTCCACGCTAGCGGATAAAATGCACTTTTGCACTCAGATTTCGAATGATAAACAGAATCTTTCCGAGCTTGTGAGGTGAAAATTTTTTTATTTATTCGCTATTTCGATGTTGGTCCCATAGAGAAAGTTGTGCAGGTCAATCAATGTCTGATCATTCTCATAAAAACAGCCAACATATTAAGATGCTGTATTTAACTACAGTATTATAAAACTGTAAACGTCTGTTTGCTCAAGCATCACGATAAACTACTGGACTGATTTTGATCAAACTTTTTGTGTCTAAAAGCTGATAGTTAGACTTAAAAAAACTGGTAACCGCCGGGCAAAATCTAGTAAGCAATTTCTTTCGTTGTAAAATGTTCGTTGTAGCATGACAATTTAGCATGCTATGCTAAAATGTCTACATAAAAAATTACAATTTCCAGGCTACCCAATAACGCCAGCCCGCGGCGCGACCCCCTCGGACGGGAGACGATCCCCCCGCGCGCCCCCGCCCCCCGCGCGCACAGTACCGCCTTCCACCATCAATTGTCTCACAAGCGAAATGGTAAGTCTTTATACTATGACCATCGAGTAGGGAGAACTAGCGGTATTCTCCATACTAAGCTGCGTACACCGGAATTTAGTACATTCTAGTTCGCTAGATGTCGTTATGAGCATCATTTCACTATTTTTGCATCAAAAATTTCAGATCTACTACTCTGCTTAGTTACCGAAGCTATAGGTGGACCAGAATCTCATGGCAAATAGGGAAATCAAATTTTAGAGTAATCAAACACTGGGGTAATTAAATGAAGGCCCTTTACACACTGCGACTTTTTGCAGCGCAGAAGTTCTGCAAAAGCATCGATTGAGTCGCAATGCATCATCGATGCAAACGCGATCAAGCATAGATGCAAACGCGATACAGCCACGATGCAAAACCTTCGTAATATTTGATCAGTTATTCGTCGACAGCCTTTGCCAAAATGCACACGCGCGTATTTATCGATACAAACATGTGTGTGCATCTACGCGCGGGCAAGAAGTAAGCGCCATCTATGAGACGGGATTTTGAGCTTTTTCCGAGGTACGCCACTTAGTATGGAGAATAACACTCTTTCTTATCTCCTTTATTCTAAGACTACGACCATTGTAAGAAGTTATATTTGACATTACTATTTGACAGCTAGTCAAATCAGTATCTCTTTATCGGAAGTCAAAACGCGTGCCTAAATACTGCACTGTGACGTCATATCTCGTCATATTTCAGTGACTCATTTCCAGTTACCTTAGTTACGCCAAAGATACTAAGGTAAGTTTAAATTAGAAAATCTGACATTTTAGAATCAGTCATTTCACGAATCGGTCATTTATATAGTGTTATGTGCTCGTAAATATCTTCAGTGTCCATTAAACATGCAAAACTCCTCATTTACAGACATAATAGATAAACAATGTGTGGTGTATCACATGTGTTACTTTGGGGTTTGACCGATTTTTGTCATTAGTGCAGAATATAAGCCTTGTTTTTTTTTTCTGGATATGTTTTGTTTTTTTCTATTTACGCGCAATTTTTGATGTAATTTCAAATGTCAAATGTTACTTCTTACAACGCCTGGTGCATAATTCAAGTAGTGGTATGGTTTTTTGTCCTTTACTCTTATATTATATTATGGTAAAGTTGTGGGTCATTTTCATCGTCGCTAACAATATTGATAATGGTGCATAACATAAACACGCTTTAAGAACGAACGGCACGAAAATGGTAGAATTTATTTTTCTTACTGGCAACTTTTACTAAAGTCAATGCCAATTATGACAGCTCTATTTCAAAACTTGAAATCGAGAACTCGAAATCAAACTAAACATGAGTCGAAAAATTAGATTTTTTTGGATCTCCCATACAAAAGTTATCAGCCAATCGATTTTCTATGGGAGGTCCAAAAAAAATTTATACTTGATACCTATTGCAAGAGAGAAAATGTTCTTTTTTGCATTAAGTTAAATATACAAAGTCATGCTCTGTTATAATCTGCGTACATTATATTATTATAATTCACAATTTCGATAAAACTGTGTCAAAAATAAATTTTTGTTTTCATAAACATTTACGTACCGTCCGTTTCATGCATTACCTAACATATTTTATGCATTCTAACCTGCACAGACACATCACAAAAATAGCATTCTTTAATTTTTCAGCATTTATATTTGCGTGAATTAATGCTAACGTTTTTTTTGGACGCTGCTTTTATGGTGGGTTAATAATTATAGTTGCACTTAAAAGAAAAAGTAGATAACGATTATAAATGATGAAAATATATCATGGATGTTTGTATTTAATCGCTTAAAGTCTGTTTTTATAATCTCGACGCTAGCTTTTTAGATAAAACTGTTGTTTTAAGTGAATTCGTGCGTATTATGGCATTGGATCTGAACAGTGATTAAAGATCATGCTGATCTATGACAAAAGTGATGCAGGATGTTATTAACTATCATTGCTATGCACCCCTATATAATATTTTTTTAGGGTGTATGCAGAAAATAAACTTTTCTTGGAACATGTCGAAAAACGAGATTTTTTTTGGACCTCCCATCGAAAATCTATCAGGTGATCCGCACTTTTGTATGGAAGGTCGACAAAATGTTCTTGTTTTTCGTCCCATGTTCCTTTGGGTAAGTTGTTTAGTATTGATACTAAAAAACTTTCCTTTTCATATGAAAAAAAATACTTACGCTCTAAAAAAAAACTAGTAAAAAATAATAGTGGTGTATAAAATGTCATCATGAATGTAAATTGTCAAAACAATTTATTGTTCTTCAGAAATCACTGTTTGGGTCCATTTTGACGATTGAAATCTTACATATTCCACAAAATTGGGTGCTTCCGCCTTTGGGAATGCGAAAAACAGAAAAGCTTTTTTAAAACGTGGCTCGAACGAATTCTTCAAAGAAAGAATTACTTAGCAATAATTTTTAATCGTGTTGTTTCGATTCGTAAATCGATATTTTAATGTATTTTAAACAACTCGATTGACTCCTTTGTAAGTGTTGCCAGTTTTTAACTATAATTGCTTAGTAAGTTTAAGTGTGATGTGTTCTTTCAAAACTGATGCCAAATGACGAATCCTTTTTAACATTTTAGGTTAGACTTTTCGAAGCATCTTTGAATTGACTATTTTCTTTTGAAGAAAAATAATTATTATCCATAAATTTAAAATCGCGGATTTTTTTATTAAGTAATTTGATTTAAACGACAATAATTGATTTTAAATCATGCGTTTTTATGAAAAATATTCTTTTATTGTTTTTTATGATACTATGCGTAATTTGTCATAACATAAGACAGTACCTACCTGATATGTAATTTATTTACCTATACATTTCCTTTCATTTTTTTCCAATTTGCGTTCAAAATAATTAACCATGATTTTTTTTAAACACAAGTCAGCGTATCTGAATCATATCAAATTCGTTTGCATAGTACAAAATTTCGGTATTATTGTTAAATATAGATAGGATTGATGTTTGATACAATATTAGCTACGAATTAAATGTGTTTAGTTTGTGAATAAAATAACTTAAATAATTAAGCATAAGAATATGCTCACGACTATGTTTCTCTGACCCCCCCGTCAGAGATATTCTGAAACCTTAAAACATCCATGTATTGTACCCACAGTCCATTACAAGCGGGGATGGGCTCACTCCCCGTCACACTGGACAGAGTTTCGGTACTACTCGTGAATAATAACTAAAGTATTCATAAAAACCGATTAAATTGTTAATAATAAACAAATAAATTTATTAAAACTTTAAATATGCTACTCGATTTCTTCCCAGTATGAGGAGAAACGAGATAGACCTTACGAGATTTTTTGGGATAAGAAATAAAGAATCGATTTTAATAAATACTTTCACCGAATCTGTTTCCAATGGTGACGTAATATGATTTTGAACGACTAAATAAAAAAATAAATGTTTTTTTGGCGAACCTTTTATAAGTAGCATAAACAATAATGCTTGCAAATTATAGATCACACGTTTTTTTTAGTTAGCTCTTCATTAGTCACACGAATATTTTGAAAAAGTAGCAAGGAAACCCTATTCAGTTACTTGCTAAACACATTTGATTCTTAAAATAGGTAATTAGATCTGATACTAAATATATCTAAAGAAAGGCAGCTCCTTTTCTAAATGGGAATACCACAATTCATTATACTTTTAATAAAACGTTTACCTACCATGTCTAAAATATATAACACAATTAACATAGATTTATTACAATAATAAATCTATGCATAAATACTTAGTGGAAATGAAATAAAAAGATAAAATAGTATTGCCATGAAATTGACAGGTAAATTAAAAAGTATACAGGGTCCAACTTAATATGCTGACACTTTTTTAAGGGGATGCACAGACCATCAAACTGAACAACTTTCTCTATGGGACCAACATCGAAATCGCGAAAAAAAGAACAGCTGTCCCATACATTCGGGTTGAGTTAGGTTGGCAGTTTTGTATGGGACAACTGTTTTTTTTTTCGCGATTTCGATGTTGGTCCCATAGAGAAAGTTGTTCAGTTTGACGGTCTAATCATCCCCTTAAAAAAGTGTCAGCATAATAAGACAATAGAAGGACCCTATATATTGCGTTTCTGATACTAAATATAAGCTACAAAAATTATGCAAACTTGACCAACATAAAGTTGCTGTTATCATGTTTAAACTAATAATAATCTATATTTATAAGTTAAAAAGGTTGTCTGTAATAAAAGCAATTTAAATATTCGCTTTTGGAATACATATAATCGGCTTTTTTGTGAGTGTTATATTACAACGTGTATCCGAATGGTTTGTAAGCATTTTAAAAGCAGAAGCTTACAGTGACCAAGATGTTTCGCTTACTCTAGCAGACAGAACGCATAACCGCGTATGAGATAGCGATATGGGGTTGGAGAATACCTATTTCCAGCTTACTGAGTTGGAGATATACAATTTACATAAAATTTGAGCTTCTTGGTTGGGCCGTACTACAAAAATATGGTTACATCGATAAAAGCAGTAATATCTGAGCGATCTCCTTTTTTACTAGAGCAAAGGCCTATGGGTAATTCTTGTATGGAGGGTGGCGTCTTTTTTTTTTGAGCTGCCATGTACCAAATGTTGTGGGTATTTTAGGGCTAATATTACCTTACATTTTTATAGAAAAAAAATTATCCTATGGTGTAACGTTTCGGAGATATTTAGGTTCAAAGTTTTAAAAAAATTACTTTCAAATCTCATAAAAATTTACCACTTTTTTTGTTTCTATAGCCCAGAATTAGTAAGTTTTAATTATTTGTGATATCATCACGCATATTTGGGCTATAAAAACAAAAAAAGTGGTAAAAAAACCAAAACTAGTAACTTTTAATGAGCTTTGTATAGTCATTTTTTTTAAAACTTTAAAATTAAATATCTCCGAAACATTACACCGTAGGATAATTTTTTTTGCATAATAATATAAGGTAATATTAGCCCTAAAATACCCACGACATTTGGTAACTGGCCGCTTAAAAAAAAAATACGCCAATATTACCCATACCCCTTTGATATATTATGCATCTCTTATCGGTTGAATAAGACAAAACTTATGTGGTTTGTCCCACATACGTTTTTTCCTATATCTCTCTATTCTCTCCACTTACTTGTGAAATTAAATGACTTTCTGACGGAGAGGGAGAAATAGAGGCAAGTACGTGTTTTGTATTATTCACTCAATAAGAGATGCAGAGATGTAAATTTTCTCTATTTAAAAAAGGAGATCGCTACCCTATTGCTGTTTTCTTATCGGGACACATGTATCCTTCAAGAAGCTCAATTTTATTGGTTATCGCTATAACCACTTACGCTGACGTGATGTCTACTAGCGTAAGCGAAACTTCTTGGTCCTACATAAATTAATGATTAAATGCTTTTAATTGAAAAGGCGATAATATGAACCTTTGTAGCAAAATTATAATGTCTTATTTTAGCCAACAAAAATTTAAAGGCATAGAACAGAAATTACATACGCTACCTACATAATAATATGTTTTCGAAGTGATTCTAATCAAATACATGATACATGGCGAAAAGTAGGTATGCCCAGCTCCATACAAAAATGCCCCATGTTCTTTCAAAATCAAAATGCTTACAAATCAAAAATTATGGTTAAAAGTCTTTTTTGTGAGTGGTGACCAGTATGTGAAAAGAAATCATGTATAATATTTTCTGTTATGCAGTTTAGGTGTTTAATTATCTACTCATTACGTTTTAAGCGTTTTTTTTTAAGCGTTACAAAAATTATATAATATCTTTTTTTAAAGATTAGGTATGGTTTGGACTTTTTCTATAGAAATTGAAATGGGTTTTATTATCATTTTCATGGTATCCGTTAAATTTAATAAAATACATTCGGCCACCCTTACAAAAACTTAGTCCGTTTGAAAACTGTTTTGTTAAATGTCGTTGTTATATCAATATTGTATATTTTGTTGTTGTTAACTATTTAAGACAATCGAGATGTAGAATAAACATTTTAAGACAAAAACGAACGTTTTTCTTGAAAAATATTATCTTAGATCGCATGCTTTCGAATAGGATCATTTACATACTCCTCATACGTAATACAAATTTAATCATTTCTTTTAGTAGAAACTACTATCATGCTCTAAAATCCTACTAAATTGGTAGAAATGCTTCGAGCTTGCAAACTTATGAATGGCTTTCGAAAAAAGTTGCTGGGTTATTTAAGGTAAGCATTTTCTCTATTTTAAATTAATATCAATCAAAGTCAGATCGAGTTCATTATTATATTTTGTCAAATTTTATAAGCAAAAAAGTTTAGATAAAAATATAATAAACAACTTCTGATTAACAAAATTTGTTAGGGAAATGATACTAATTATGGGAATTTTTTAATTGATTATAACTACTAAATTATTAAGTACTATATAACTAAAATTACACTTTTGAACATAATATAGTATACTTACATTAATTTAACACAAAATATAAACAACTAACGTAAAATTGTTACTAAGTAAAGTTTTTAATTACAACCCCATCTATCAGCTACTTTTTAAACTAATATTTTTCTGACAGATGGAAATCACACACCTCGCTTCAGAGACGTCAAACATAACAATATCTACGTACGAAGTCCATGTGAAGAGTGAAGATGAACATTGTTAAAAATTGTTATGAATGTAAGCCTGTTGCAAAAGATACGGTGTCATGTAAATTTTCTCTGTTGATCAACATTCCGATGTAGCCATTTTTGGTCGCAGAATTACGAAGAATTTACAACTCGTCGCAGTTCCTTAACTGCTACGAAACATAGTTACTGTTTGGGCTTTGGTTTCTATCTGTGGTAACGGTTCAAAAACAATCCGACCGAAAAAGTTTCAGTAACTGTGTGTCGTCGTTGTGTCCACGCGTTACGCAATTTTTGTGATAGCTGGGTACAATGATGCCAAACGGCGGTGTGGCTGTGCAACCAAATTTTGTGTCGAATTTTCCACATTTTTAGTCGTATCTACAAAACACGTGTGGAATCTGAGAAAAAATGTTTCGAAACCAAATCAGAGTCGACACATAAACACATAGTCTCAAAATTTTTAGTAGCAGTTACCAAAAATGGCTATATTAGGCGTCTTAAATTTTTTTATCAAAATCCAACTAGGTAGTTCGTCTAAAAGAAATATGGACAGAAAATATTCAAAATATAAATCATTACTGACAACATATTTTTTAGAATATTATACAGGATATAACAAAACACCCTAGCAATACTTAAGGGCCACTTTACTTACTTCAGCCCATCAAATTGAACAACTATGGAGCCGACTTCGAAATCGTAACTAATAATTTTTTTTACGATTTCCAAGTTTACTCCATAGTGAAAGTGGCTCAGTGTGTTTTGGGTGTTTTTTTACCCCCTGAATAGTTTGAAACTATCAAAATCCTGATCATTTGTAACAGACTAATAGCTTTTGATGTATACATTTTAAATAACGTAGCTTTTAGTATAATAAGATAAATACCTATGTTAAATATCCAAATGTATCAGCTCTGACGAACATATACAGTTATGAAACGAACCTCTACATTACAAACTAAATAAATAACACACCATGTTAAAAGCTTATAACACAAATCGACTATTCTAAATTAATTTAGAATCACACCAGGTATCAGACAAAACAAGAATGCCACTGTCTTTAATAAGGTACAAATTCGTAGCTGACCGCATGCAGCAGCAGCGGACGATGTGTCGCTACGACACGTCTCGCAGCGACTCGTCGTTGCGTCATGTCGCTACAGTCATGATAACGAACCAGACTGCAGACCGCAGTAGCAGACTGCCAACTTTATCGGTACTGGTCTGCAGTCGACAGTGAAGTCCGACTGCACATCAGTGTCGTCGAGCGACAGGTCGCAAGCTACGCAGGGTATTTCATAGAAATTCATTCAAGCCTGTAGTGTCGGAGCGACACGTCGCCTGCTGCTGCTGCTGCGTGTGGTCGGCTTCTAACTTGTTCCTTTACTTTGCGCAATCGCGCTAGTGGACAATCTATGGGAGACATTGGGCAAGAGCGTCACGACTTCACGAGATCATTTTGTGCACTCCTGGTCCACCTTTTCCACTGGCGCGATTGTGTCGAAGTTTTCTCTCTGTGGGGTATTTACTCAAGTGGCAATACTGCAGTGTTTTATAGTAGACTTGTTGAATTAAACGTAGTTAAAGAATAAGGTAGCTTTTCTACATGTATCCTTTAGAATTAGGCGGCATTGTTACTTTGTCAAGAATATAAAAAAATACGAAATATGACTATAAAATATAAATCTAGAAAAGTGTAAAAATGTTGACGGGATATTTAAATTGATGTATGTTGTGATCCATGAAATTAAACAACGATTAGAAAACCGATTGATTTCTGTAGTACTTTCAACTCGATCACATTAACTCTGTACCTCACTGGAATGCCCTCTCGCTTCCCCCTTCGTCATCGTTGACGATACCACAGATTATTCAATAGTTACTACCGCCGAAGAAACCACAGAAGGTATCTAAGAGCGTTCACACACGATGACGCACTGACGGAGCGGCAGATGTCAGTCCATAGAACCACACCCGGTGCGTCAATGCGTCACCGTGTGTGCTTCTACGTGCGGTTTCATACAACTCTTTGATTCACAAATGATGGACTGACGTCTGCCGCTGCGTCAATGCGTCATCGTGTGTGAACGCACTAAGAACGCTCGCTCTAAGTTGCAAAAACGTACCTATAATATTAAATGCAAGTCAAATTGAACTCTGCGTGGAGCGAAGAAAGTTGATATTACACTAAACCCTAGTGTGTCATAATGTCATTGACTCTCTGTGCGTGAATGGCAAGGGATGTGCCAAGGATGTGCACAGCTAATGTGACCGTGTAGTACCTAATTTGAAAATGTGACTGGATGTATGGGATTAAGTATTAATCTTTGGGTTTTAAAATTTTCTTAGTGTACATAATTTCGGTGCAAGTAAGCCTGGGAATACACATCCGATTTACCGTCCTATTGTCTGATCCGATAGTATTTAAGTCCCTCTCCCTTCCTTCAGGAAGGAGAGGGACGGAAGCTTCAGACATTATACTATTGTCGGATGCTTCCATCTTCCATCTCTCTCCTTCGTGATGGGAGGGAGAGGGGGGACTATATAGGGCACTTCTTGATATGCTTACATTTTTTTAAAGGGATGATCAGACCATGAAACTGAACAACTTTCTCTATGGGGTCAACATCGAAATGGCGAAAAAAAATCTGCTGTTGGCAGGTTTGCAGTTTTTTATGGAAGAGCTGATTTTTTTTTTTCGCGAGATCGACATTGTTGCTGCAGAGAAAGTTGTTCAGTTTGACGGTCCAATGATCCCCTTAAAAAAGTGTCAGCATATTAATAAGGACCCTATATATTATCAGATCAGACAATCGGATGGTAAATCGCATGTTTATTCCCAGGACTGGTTTTGAACTGTCAAAACCAAACAACTGAAGATTTGGAACCATAATACGTAGTTTGAACCGTAGCTTTTTCAGAGGGTGAATCTCTTTTACCTACTGCCATCCTTACCTAAAATTTACAACTTAAGTAACTAATTTAAATATTTATTTTAAAAACTGTATTGTTAATTTGATATTTTGTACGGTAATGTATCGAGAAATGACTCCAGCATCAGCGGCACAATCAATCGCGATTGTCAGATATCCTATCTGCCTCTTTCTCACACAGCATTGGCTGTACGTGTCTTATTATCACCTATATAAAAACTTGTAATAAAAGACTGGCAGAGTGAATGTTGATAAACGCAATTGACCGAATCGCTGCGGCTTCTGCTCTCAATTGTCAAATACTATAATTTGGACACCTGTCAAAATAATCGTACTATGAAATATGAAGATTCTTTGACGTTTTAAGTTGCCAAGCAATTTTAGTCCCTGATGCAATGGTGCAAGGCTTTATTTCCAAATTACGATAAATGCGGTAACTGTTTGTATAGAAATGTAATCCTTAATGGTTATGCCAATAAAGTGTAATTTTGCTCGCCAATTTCAAGCGAGATGGCACCTATTCGATTTCTTTTTACTCCTTTTTTTTTAGTCAGTATTTATGTTTATTTAAGGTGGACTGAGTTATATGATGTTCTAGATCTGAGATAGCTTTCTAATTTATTAAGTTTCTGTATTAAAGCCCGACCAGAAATATAAAAAACCTCGCCATGTTGCGGAAAATCATTGGAACTAATTTTTGTACTTGGAACTTTGTCATTAAAGGTGACACATGCAGCGCCCCCAAACCAGGTTTTTTATATTCCTGGTCAGGATTTACCACGTATTATTTTACCAATAAATTAGATTTAATTTATAATTAGTTTGTACTTATAAGCTTTTCGTCACAATTTTTTGTTTAGATAAAACCCAAAAGAGGCGGAATGCGGTATGTTCGTTTCTTAGGTGCACTACAGAGATTACCCCCAATAGATACCGCAGCATGATGAAAATTCCGTACAGGCCCGAAGTCAAAATTTTTGGCGGTAGGTGCGGGTAGCGGGACACTAAATAATGCAACATGATTGGCCATTTCAAGGTCGCACTATTCCGATCTCGCTCTATCCCGTTGCTTATATCAGTGCAAAATCATAGATGTGTGGTGCGCGTCGGCGGTCCTGTATGCGGTATCTATTGGAGGTCATCTGTGGGTGCACTACCACAAGGCGAGTCGGTGTGTGCGTGATATTTTATTGATAAGTTCACCTACACGCCGCCTGTGGACAATCTATGATCGACCGCGTGACGTGACGTAATAATTTTTTGTGCCCCTTAGAACCTTTTTCTCTGTGGGCTATTTACTCATGTTGTTTACTGTAGAGCCAGATTGAATCTTTGATTTTACTTCATCTTTGTTTTAGAATTTAAGTAGACCAATTTTTATCAATGCAATTTATTATTTAAATTAAGTTATTTTATGTAGCAGTCAATTCTTAATTTATTATTTTATCCATGTATAATGGACCAGTGTAGTTTCTATTTTTAATTTAAATATCTTATTGCTAAATAGTGGATCTGAAAATAATCAATTTAATTTGTATGTTGCTTTTCCAATTCTTGTACTGTTTTTTTTAAATGTATTTGTTAGTAATTGAATTGGGATTTAAGTATAAATGAGTAATATTTTGAAATGGAATTCTTCATGGGAAATTCAATGATTTATTTAAAGATCTTTATAGTAGGTACTTAAGTATATTTTTTTCGTAAACAAAAACTAAAGAATTAATCACAATGTTCAGAAGTATTAATAAAATTGTTGTTCGGTATTTAATCTGATTTTAGAACGAATTCATTTTCTATGAAGAGAACGTAAAAAAAATTAGTTTTTTCTCCCCTCCGGACGGAAAGCATCAATTCTCGCTCAAGAAGTTGTCGCTTTCCACCTCGGTCGAGGAGAAAAATAGTATACCTACTAATCTCGGACAGTAAATAAGAAAGCTCAGATCACATGTTTGTTGACCTCGGCGAATTCCTGTCCTCGGTGTGTGTGTAATCTACTATAAACATGCTTCAAATATGCATCTTAGTTTCAAATATCGTTTTGTTCCATTTTAGAAGGCCTATCCAACGACATAATATAGGGAAGCTAATCGTTTTTTTTTTCAATGCCAGTTTCGAGTTAACTTTGTCACATTTCTCTTTTTGGGCTACTGCCTACATGCAGCCCTATCTGCTAAATATTGTTTGCTAAATTTTTACCCCATACATACAGTCAGAAAGACAGAATGGACGAAGCATAAACACATATAGAAAATATGTTTTTTTACTACTACTTTTAAATTCGGACAACCTCGCCTCTACTCAACCTCAATAAAAAATGTCCTCCACTCGTCATAACATCGAGGTTTTCCCCAATGGGATTGATTCGAGGAATTAGTAATAATGTTGGAATTTGTAGAATAAGTCCAAATAGCAAAATGAATTCGTTGTAAAACCCTTTTACAGTGTTTTGTAATGCCGTTGCACAGTGTTTTAAGAAGTGGGTTTTGGTGACGTCCACGTTTTATTCTAGAAATCGATAGTTTTTCTAATTCTGAGTGCAATAGTAAAACTCTGGCTTCGATACGACTTATAGTTTTTTTTATAAAAAATGTCAAAGTTTCCCAAAATCTGGGTCATGAAAAGAGGAAAAAATTCATAAAAAAAGAACTGAAATACTTTTTTTTGTTTTGATTAAATCTTATAATTGTGTACAAGACAATACACCTTCCCACAAATTTTTAACATTTTACTGCGAATAGGTAACGAAATATGACAATTTTTCGTATTTCAGTTTTCATGTTTTTACTCGACCATAAGACCGTATTAGGATGAGATTTCTACACCGAAAAATTGTTTATACCCTCCTTTATAGGTTCTAATAAAATCGCAGCCTAGTTCCGTTTTATGTAGAAGTTATTATTAATTTTAGGTTTGTTCGGAATTTCCGGGCTTAGGGTTGTCATGTGACTTCAAATTAAATATAAAAATTTTTAGGTTTTGTATGAAACACTAATTCAACATTCATGCTTGCTTCTTAGAAGTGTCTGATTATATAATATTTTAAACATCGTTTCTATAAGTTTATGTTGTAATTTCTACTTTTTTTTTGTTAACATTTTTATTTATAGCTGTATTCTACATAAGCAAATTATACTCTGTTAGTGCCGTAAAAACAGACAATGTTTATGTATGTATGTATGTATATCCATTGGTTTCCTCATAACTTCTAAACTACTTATCATAATTTGACAAATGAGTTAGTCGGGGAAATCTACGGATTTTTGTATGGAGTAGGTTGCATTAATGGCACTTTAGATGATAATTTGGAATATAGCTAGGAATAGGAATATATCCCTGATGTTGTATTGTGTATTTTTAGATAATTAAGACATTTACAAAACATTAAATTTTGGTATGAACAAAAATATTGTAACTGGTGATTGTGTACAGGACTGCTTTGTTCAATTCGTTGCTTCGCTTTGTCAAATTTTACGTATAAAAATAATAATCCCCGGTTAATATCGTAAATTAAGAGGCCGTAAGGCGGTATGAAAAAACTCTGACACTAGGACTTGCCCACACGATACGAAGAAGATAGAAAAGAGTAGACAAAAGTATTATAAATTATCAGCAATACTAGTTCAAACACAATGTAATAAAGTGTCTATAATGCAATCTCAAACCGTATTTTTCCTAGACTACGTGTCAATGGCGATGATATAACACAAAATTGGTTTTTGAAAATATAAACGACTTATTCAAAAATATTACGTATTACCGGATATGAGTAAGTGACAACCCTGAAGAAAATAGAAAATTATTAATAACTTCTACATAAAACGGAATTAGGTTGTGATTTACATACTACCTATAAAGGAGGGTATGAACAAGCGTTCGGTGTAGAAATCTCATCCTAATACGGTTTTATGGTCGAGTAAAAACATGAAAACTGAAATACGAAAAATGGTCATATTTCGTTACCTATTCGCAGTAAAATGTCCAAAATTTGTGGAAAGGTGTATTGTCTTGTACACAAATATAAGATTTAAACAAAACAAAAAAAAGTATTTCAGTTCTTTTTTAATAATTCGTTATATGTTTTCCGGAATCCGGATTTCGGATTTTTTGTCATTTATTATAAAAAAAACTATAAGTCGTATCGAAGTCGGAGTTTTACTCTTGCACTCAGAATTAGAAAAACTATCGATTTCTTGAATAAAACGTGGACGTCACCAAAACCCACTTCTTAAAACACTGTGCGTTGTTGATCTTTACTAGTGCTATGTATATTTATTGGGACGGACACGTAGGCTATAAGTATAACTTAATATT
This sequence comes from Agonopterix heracliana, assembly GCA_963693445.1. Taxonomy (NCBI): domain Eukaryota; kingdom Metazoa; phylum Arthropoda; class Insecta; order Lepidoptera; family Depressariidae; genus Agonopterix; species Agonopterix heracliana. The sequence goes on from OY856334.1 coordinate 6,047,737, forward strand.
ACAAGTTGGACTGTTTTAGAGCAATTAGATCAGTATTTAAAAGCGAATGGGGATTTTAACGAGGAAAAGAGGATATTTAAGAGTAATTGGGGGACGTTCAGGAGCAAATAAGGAGTCTTATATCAAATGTTGGGATAAATTGATGGGTATAAGAGCGAATGGTTGAGTTTTAAGAGTAAATTGATGAGTTTGAAAATCAAGTTGATGTTGTTAAACGTAATGCATAATTAGCAACAAAAGGGGTGTACCTGAGAGATTAAGTGGAAATTACTAACAGTAAGGATGATGATGATGATATCAGTCACGGTGCTTTAACACCTTTGCTGGCATATCACTATAGAAGTATTAAAACAATATTAAGCACAAATGAGTATTATTAAGATTAAAGATGTGGTCACGTCGTTAATATCCAATGAAAAGGCACTATAAATGAAAAGGGAGATATAAGCACAGAAGAGAGAACCATTAGAAGGCAATGAGGACTAGTGTGACCAAAAAATTTGTGCTATTCGATAATTAGTGTGACCAAAAAGAAGAAGAGAAGATATAGATCTTCACTTAGATTCTAAAATCTAGACAGACTAATAATCTCTAAAGATTCCTATATTTATGTGAAAAATGCAATTGAAATAATGAAAAGGAAAGTTTTTGGTCACACTAGTCCTAGAGTATAATTATTACACACAAAACACACACACACACATAAAATTGTCATAGTAACCAATGACTTTTTCTGTTCGAAATGAAACTAGGTAACTGCGCCGAATTAGGCTTAGTTTTAGTGAATCGTGGGCTCCGTACGATTTCTATTAAGGGGGTTGCAGAGGGAGTTGCACTACACTAGATGGCGCTCGGGAGCATCATTCCTGATTTTATCACATTTTATTTTATATCTTCGTAATTATGTTATAAATTGCAAATGTTATTTGAGATGCGTAATCTTGATTTTCTTAACTATTTTTCCATACATAAAATATTACTTTTGTTAATACCGTCTACGAATGTTATACGTCAAAGTTTTGTATGAATTTGATTAAAATTAAAATGTATATCAAATTCGTATGAACAATAAAATTACTATAACTTGTAGCTAGATCAGTAAAACATAAACACAAGTGCCCGCATAATTGAAAATTTTGATTGAAATCATCACAATTACGAGATATAAAATAAAATGTGATAAAATCAGGAATAATGCTCCCGAGCGCCATCTAGTGTAGTGCAACTCCCTCTGCAACCCCCTTAAGGCGGAGTTATATCTTCTGTGGAATGACTGCTAAGTTATTAGGTGACAAGAAGGTTATGTTATATTATAGCAACGTGTCTGTCAGTGTATTGTACTTGTTAAGAGATGCCAATGCAGGCGGTGGATAGCCTGCGGCGTACTTTTTTGTCCGTTGAAAAACCGCAATGAGAAGTTTTCTGACAGCTAGTTTAAACGTCAACATGACTCGATAGATGGCGTTGTCGTGTCATGGGTTGTACTCTTGTACAGTCAGCAGCAAAAAGATGAATACACTTTTACTACGTCGTAGCATCGAACAAATATAGTAGTAATATAGTACTACGACGTACTAAAAGTGCATACATCTTTTTGCTGCTGACTGTACATCTTGGAATCGGGGTCGGGGGTTTTAAAACCGGAGCAGGGCTTCAGACCAACAAACTGAACAACTTCTATTACTAAGTATGAAATTGCGAAAGAAACAGCTGTTTCTTACATTTTTGTCGAGAAGTTATTTTCGATATTGGTTCCATAGTAAAAGTTGTTCAGTTTGATGGTGTTAGTTTGTCAGTTTGTTGGTGGTAAATTAATTCATTTCGGAAAAACCCTGAGGTCCGTTTTGTATTTTTTCGCGGACTATAAAGTACGTCGCGGTCTGACGGTCGTCAGCGTTGGACTAAAATGTACTTATATCTGTATATGGCGAGAAATATTCAATAAAATGTGTATTTGGAAATTAATTTTTATGTTTTATTTCTTAAAGCAATAAAAAGCTTACCCTCCATTCTGCCCTCAATCTTTATTCCAAAAGGTATACCTAACAAGATGTTACATTAAAATCATCAATTCGTGGTAATCATTGCTTGTTTAAAAAAAGGCGATTTGTAAAATGTCTTTGTTGTGTTTTAACCTTAGATGTTTTAACTACAATAGTTATAAAAAAATTCGATTGTTGCAGGACTGGCGGCTAGACCTTCTTTAAAAATGTTTCTGAACACCCCGAAAGGAATTACTTACTTGCAGTTTTTTTTTCGTTCTATAAATCGCAGTGATTGAAATTAGGACAAAATAGAATAATATTTTAGGATATCTTTAGTCGAGAAATACTAACATCATTCATTTTCATTTGTCAAAATGTGAAAGTCCCGGCCAAATAAAAGCTATATTCTGTTAGAACTTGTCCGTCTTTGTAGGGCCTTTTCATACATTTTCAATGCAATTAGCTAAGGCTTTATTCTGTTAGAAATTATTAGTATGGCACCAAAGCTGTATGGTGTAGGGCTTTAACCTTGGTTTTATTCATGTTTTATTTAAGTTTGATAATTCTGTCTTTTCATATATTTTTGATGTAATTAAACAATATTTTTTTACGTACAGTCAGCAGCAAAAAGATAAATACACTTTAACTACGACGTAGTAAAAGTGTATTCATCTATTTGCTGCTGACTGTACTTAACGTAATATTTAACCAGTTGGTTATAATCAAAGGTAGGTACAGTAAGCACTTATAATGTTGGTATCTCAGATAGACGATTAGAAAGTTTTTTTGGGGCTTGGGGGGGGGGGGGGGGGGTAAAGTTTTGAATTAATAAAATAAAAGATTAGGTAGGGTTTAGGTAGCTACTTATTGACTTTTTGATGTTTTGTCTATTATAGTAAGTATAGTATACACCATTTGTGAGTTTTTGTGCTAACAAAATAGAAGTACTGCATTTGGATTGTCATAACTCTTAAGGTAAGTTCACATGTGTGTTTGTGTCCTTGCATGACTGTGTGTTTTTATTGCATGTTATTTTTATGTTTTTTGCATTTATCACTTACATGGTGTACTTTTTAAAACACCTTATGTTTTTTTTAAATTTGATGTTGGTAGTAATTTAATTTTGTGTTTATATTTTACAGACGAGATTATAATCAGCAGTCTACAGGAATCCTTGCATCATCTAGCATCATATATTTTGTAAAGTACCTACGTGATATTAGGTTGCAAATCAACTAATAATACCGTGGTACCAACAAAAAGGAAAGTAAAACAATATTGTTGACTTACCTTTAGCCAAAAATTATCAATGAGCGTTTTTCTTTTCATTTTAAAATTTCGTTCCTAAAAAACTCGACAGATGGCATGTTTATCGCCCCATAGAGCCGTTCGCGAGATCCTGTCAAAATCTTGACAAGACTGTGCCTGCCTTTTTTTTGGAACGCAAAGGGATCGAGTCCATACAACCATGTCAGGCGTAAAAGTTTCGAATTTATTAGTTAATGAAATATGCCATCAAAAGATGAGTTGGCATCTCTTCATCATCTTTTCCCTCTTTATTATTTTAAAGAAACACTTTTTGAAATTTTGACGTTTATTCGCACATACCGTAGCGCCATCTATCGCGCGATCCCCTAGAAATCCAAAAGAAAAACGTTCATTAACTAAATTGAAAAAAAAAATCAACCGGATGGTCGCCACAAGCTGAAATTCTCGTACTTTTGCGTACGAGATAAAAGATTATACTGCATTACAGTAAGTAGTACACGAGTAGAAATTGGGGTACCTACGTACATGTGGCAACCCTGGGTTGTGTGTGCGATGTGGAATGCTTGTGAGAAGCCTAGACAATTTATAGTTAGAAAAGTGCATTTACTTTAAATATGTTTTATTTAAGATTAAATTGAGATTGAAAATACGATTGTATGAAAATGGAGATTACAAATAGCGATAGTCTCTGATACAATAGGTAAAATGCTAAGAACAATGCCTACCCACCATTTTATGTTGTGGTTAGGAGGTATGATCATCACATAATATTTAGGTATTTATATATAAGGGGCCAAATGGAGATATTTTTAATAATCCGTTATTTACAGCGCCATCTACTGTCAACGTTAACAAACATTTTTGTGTCATTTGCATCCCACCCTAAATAGGGTTCTTAGGTGCGAATGAGTTAAATGTTTTTAAAAAGATGTCAGTCTCAAAAAGGATTAGATAAAGGACACTGGACAAAAATGGCCACTAGCCCAAGAGCCTTTCTATTTGCGCGCGAACGGACGAGATAAAAGGCATGATATACCTAGCTGTATCATGTGCAATATGCTACGCCTTATGGTCGTCATGGAACAAAAGTTTAAGTGTAAAAATGATTTGCTTTTTACCCGACTGCGCAAAAGGTAAAGTGTTTATTTGGTTTATACATCTTTTTGAGGCTGACTGTACTAATGTTTCGTAATCATTTGAGTTGTATCTTAGTATTTCAATTTGTTTCCCTATTTGTGGTTTGATACAATTTAGTGTAGGGACACACCTGCGGAACGTTCCGCGCCGAACGATCGGTTGAATACGCGCGCGACGCTTTTCCCTATACCGGCGACACTCCAGAACGCGCCATTTTTCCTATTAGACGCATATTCAACCGAATGTTCGGCGTGGAACGTTCCGTAGGTGTGTCCCTACATACCTACTTACTTATAGGCATTGACTTACAATCTAAAGGACGCCGGGTCTCATACAAAATTCTCAAAAAGTGTCCCACACTAACTTACGTACTTAAACGAAAGTACGTTTTAGTAGTAAAAACAAGGAAACTGTTGAAATTATTTTTCATTTTGCTTGCGTAGTGTTTACAAATTCTTACAGCACAGCGACGAGACACTACAGACGTGCGTGGAGTCGGTCTATTAAACGAAGACTGGCGCGTAAATTGTTACTCTTTATACGTTTTGTTACTCTTTTGGTATAGACACTTTTGAGCGCGGATCCCGATCGGTTTGCTTCCACAGTAAAAGTTGTTCAGTTTGATGGTTAGAGTATGCGGTTTAATGGTTTAATGATACTTTTCCTTACTCACTGTATTACTAAAACGTACTTACGTTTACGTAAGTTAATCTGGGAGAATTCGAGAATTTTGTATGAGAACCAGCATCCATTAGTTTGTAAGTCAATGGAGATATTAATTTTATTGTACTTATACTATTTTAAATAAATTATTTGTTGAAATAACAAATTGATGATGATCTGATCTTTTTATATTTTTGTACAATTATTTGATTTTTGTTTCGTGTCAATAAATTATTTCATTTTTAAAATGTTTTTTTTTTATAGATCGAATAAATATTTGTAGTATACCTAGGTTACACTAGTAAATAGAGCTACAGTTAGGGACTTGATATAACTAGGTAATCACCGCGCGTGTGAGATAAAAATGTATGGCGTTCTTCGCTCTATCATCATCATCAGCCTATATAAGGTTAAATTAAATTAGTTGGCGAACCTTAAGAAACGTATTTGGTATATCTAACGTATGTACAATTAAATATGCAACGTATTTAATTGTACAAGTACACCCTTTATAAGCATATGCTCACGACTATATTCCCCGAGGGGGTAGTCAGAGATATTCTGAAACCTCAGAACACCCTCGTTTCACCAGAAGTACCGAAACATTGTCCAGTGTGACGGGAGAAAGAGCCCGTCGCCACTTATAATGGACAGTGGGTACAATACACGCCTCGAAATGGAAGCATGCAGGTTTCCTCACGATGTTTTCCTTCACCGAAAAGCCAGTGGTGTAACAAATCGTACATAAATTCCGAAAAACTCATTGGTACGAGTCGGCTTGGACGGGGATCGAACCATCGCCTCCTGCACGGCAGGCAAGGTTACTCGCCACTGGACCACCACGGCCTCTCCGCCTCCTCCTCCACGGCCTTCGTTTATAATCTCCCTTATACTGTGCTTTAGGTTTAGGCACAGTATAAAAAAGAGTATCTATCTCTATCTAGGTATGTAAAATAAAGAAAACGACATGTACCAAACAATAGTATAATTTTAAAGATCCAATAAATATAACAAAACGTATACGAAAATTACTTTAAAATATTTACATGAAGCCATCAGAGTACGGTCTTTAAAAAAAACTAACGTCCTATGGACATCATTACTATATTCCTTTTGCACACACTTTTGAAACTATTACTCGCCAAGTCTTCATAATTCCTGCAAATCTCACTTTCTCTCTCATACACAAATTTAGGAAGTTTCGCTACCATATCATGTTCACCATCGTCCGTCACTGCCTTTTCAGCGTAAATCTCCAATACAGCTTTCTTTGTCTCGTACAGTTGCAAAATATCTGAAGGTTGGAATGGCCTTCCAGATTTTTGTCTGCGATGCTTATATTTTCCATGTCGTTTTTCTTTTTGACACATTTCTTCAGTAAATTTAGTTCCTAGAGTCACCTTAGTAACTTTTTCTTCCAACAAAACTATTTTGTCGTCATCAGAAATTCCTAGTTTAGTATTCTTATCAAGATTTAATAGTTCACGTTTATTTTTGTTATAACTTGAGTGAGGAGATAATGTTTTTGATACTTTTTTGCTCCCGACATCATTTTGTATGTTCTTAAAGCTTTTCTGGGGATTAGAGAATTGCACTATAACAGGAACTTCAACATGTTGAATGTTATTATGAATAGATAGATTCGTGCTATTGATTTTGCTGCAGAGTAATTTTGAGTGCTGAGTTTCGACATCTACGTATTCCGCACTTTTGTAGTTGAGTAAGAAATAATCTTCTTCGTTTCGTATATCGCAATTTGTTTCATCGTCTTGATGCGGTGGCTTTCTTTGACAGCAACAGCCGGCTCCAATTTCATCCTGACACATTTGTAATCTTGCAGCTAAGGTACTGCATACACATCCCTGATTTACCTGTTTACCATCATCTATAGACCATTCGTCACTTTCTTTACCACTGCATTCACTATTATACTCCTCGGTTGGGTAAATCATTCGAAAATTACTGTCTCTTTCGGAAGCAACAGTACTGTCCCCTTTGAAATAATTGTTCAGGCTATCGGAATTTTGAAAGAAATGTGGTTTTAATGAAGCATACGTCAAATCTGTAGCTAATTCGTTTGTTGTTACTACTATTTCGTCTGGTTCGCTACTGTCTGAAGTTAAAATTGCTTTTAACATGTCTTTCAATTTCTGTATGCGAGTTTTGTTTTTAGGTTTCTTCAAATAATTGGCGTTATCGAACACTGCTTTTAGCATTTCTTTTTTCTCTTGTAATCGAGATTTCGGTACCGCTTGTATTTCTGGAAGACTGGGAGTCTTAACATCCGTAGTTGGTTCTTCACTAGTTTTTACGTTTAAATCAGTATCAGATTCTGCACTAGTTTTATTGTAAGCTTCACTTGCATCCTGATCGTCAGTGTCAGTTATAGAAATACGTGCTTCAGACTTATTATAAAATTTGTCTATATTTGAACTGACAACGGCTTTTATCTCACTGGTCTTCTGGCTAGAAACTAATCTTTTTAGTTCTAAATCATCACTTTTACCTCTACTTATAGATGTGTCGATACCGGACGGCTCTGTAACACTTATAGATTGACCTGTGTGTGTCATATTTAGCTCTAAGTGTTTACTAAATACCTCTGACATTATCTCAAGGCTAGATTTAGAAGGTGTCTTCTCTCGGTTTGGTTTAGTAAAAGTATTTTCTTGGCTCGTTTTATATATTACTTTTTCAACGCTTGATTTAGGATTGTTTGTGCTGCTGCTGATTGGTGCTGATTTTGTAGGCATTATTATATTGTCACTAGCTTTATATTCTGATTTTGATTTCTCTATCATTGATGTGTCGCTAGGTTTAATGTGAATTTTGGATTGCTCTGGAGAAGACGTCAAATCGATTGTAGCTCGATGTACAGAAAACACGTTACTAGTTTCTTGACGCTCATCTGTGAAATCATTGCTATATCCCGTAGAAACAGTTTGAAATTTAGCTGATATTTTTTTAGAAAATTCATCGTCTATAACGGATTTAGAGGCGCGTTTTCTTTCTCGCTGTTTATCCGTTTTTGATTTGTTATAATTTTTAATCAATATTCGTATGTTGATATCGTTTTTAGGATTTTCTTCAATCGGTTCTCCGTTATCTTTACAGACGAAAATCTCTTGTGGAATTTTTCCAAGGTGAGAGCTTTTATCTTTGGTCTCTTTTTCATCCTCATTACCTACATTGACTTCTGTCATCTTATCGCCTTGCGTTACTCTTAATTTAAAGTTAATTTCTATTAAATTTGCTAGGCTTGTATCGCTCTTGCTCTTTGATTCGATTTCGTTTCGTTCTAGCGGTTCCACATTGTTCACAGTTAAAGGCGTTGACACTCTGTTAACACTTGTGCCATGGTACATATCTCTTAAAAGTGGATTGGGTCTTTCACATTGAGGCTTGCACCAATCGTAACCTCTCCGGTAATCCCTCCTTTCACAAAGAGTTTGTCCATCTTCGTCGGTCATCTTAATACCCATAGCTTCTCTAATCTCGTCAGTACTTGGGCATTCGCTTTTCAACTTTATAGTGATTTTTTCTTTAGAGTTCAGACGTATGACATTGCTTGGTGCTTGCTCCCAAGCTTTACAATCTTCAGCGCACGTTTTTTTCTTAGAGGGATTTTTCCTTAAAAACAGACCTGATATTTTTGATTTCGTGCAGATAGGGGGACATTTTGGTGGGGGTGGACTTGGGGGTAAAACATACTCAGGACGTGGACATCGTGGAGGTGGAATAAGAGGAAATGAAGATGACTTTCGTCTATTCGCGCAGTCGGGTATACAGTCTTTTTCTTTCTTCTTTGGTTTAGTTTCACACTTTTGTGATAATTTCGGAGAAAGAGGGCAATTTTTAACGCACTTATCCATTGGCTTGCAAGGTGACTCCGGCGGTTGCGCGCATTTTTCATAGGAAGCTTGGTTGGAAACTTGGTTCTTCGTCGGCCATGGAAATTCATTGCTGGATGCAATCGAGCAAATTGAATTCGCGCATTCAGTACCTGGTTGGCTTGCTGCCTTTTTTTCTTTCTTCGGTTTTAAATCTTTACAAGGAGATGTTTTGCAGCAAATTTGTTTTTTAGCTTTTTCTTTCTTTTTTGGTGATGGATGACATGGTGAATGGGTTGAACCTGGGCTGCCTGGTGGTGAGGTGCACATTGGACCCCGACACGGAGATTCACACGGTGGTGGGGTTTTAGCACAAACACGCTTAAAAAAACCTAATAGTGATCGCTTGGACTTGGGCGAATGGTTGGGTGGTTTTGGACAGGGAAGAGGTTTGGGACTCGGAGGAGATTTTCCACTTGTTGGTAGTGATGGTGGACAAGGCTTTTTGCTTGTTGCGGGTGGTTTTGGACAGGGAGGAGGTTTGGGACTCGGAGAAAGTTTCCCACATGGTGGTAGTGAAGGGCAAGGCGATGGTAACGGGCCAGGTGGCGGAGTAGGAGGACAGGTTGGAATCCGCGTGTTAGGTGGTGGTGGGGGGCAAGGCGGCGGAGGGGGTGGACGGATGGTAAGGCTGAATCCGGAGGGAGAGGGAGAGCAAGGAGACCTAGGTGGTGGTATATGTGGACACCTCGTTGGTTTAGGACAAGGCAGACGAGGTGGTGGTGAGGGACAAGCTGGCAGTAAGGGACAAGGTGTTGGTGAGGGACAAGGGGATGGTGCCTTATATGGTGGGGACGAAGGTGGACATTTAGGTGGGAGAGGTTCAGATTTAGGTGGCTGAGGTTTCGATTTAAGAGGAGGTAGACATGGTGTACATTTTGGAGGACTTTGGCATTTTGGTGGCGAAGGGGGGCATTCTGGATGTGAAAACGGACATCTTGGTGTATTAGTATAGGGACATTTTTCAGGAAGACAGGTACTACAAGGCAGTCTGGCTGGGCACTTTGAGGAGTGGGGAGAAAGCGAATGCGGACATGGTTTTGGAGAACCGGGTGGTTTATGACATGGTGGTGAATGTGGACAGGATGAGGGTAAACTCGGCGAGTTCGAAGTGGGCAGGGATTGCGGAGCTGTCGGACTTGACGGTGGCAGCGTACACTTTGCTTTAGGGTTTTCGGCACAAGACTTCTTGCAACTCGGGTCTGGTATCGTGCAAATCTTTTTAGCATCAACCTCTGCGTGTTTTGGGCACTGAAATCCTTTCAACTTACATGAGTCGCATCCCGCTGATCCTTTGAAAGCTAAAATGCCATGGAATTTGTCTGAGAGCTGTTTAGTCAGCATATCGTTCATGAGTTCGCAATTTGGTAGCGAAACGTGTTTTTTGCAGGTTTTCTTACGAGTTGTTGGTAAGTAGGCTTTGCAACACGATTTAAATGACTTAGGGCTCCCTGTCAACGTATCTGGAGTTCCTCTGTCTTCGATGCTAGGCACCGAGTAAGGTCTGTCTTCAATCTCTGCCCTACAGGACTTCTTACCTTGTGCATACAACTTTCTCTTCTTAAAGACTTCTAAAGAGTCTTTAGGTAACACTCTTTTGCCTTCTTCTGCTAGCGCGTTTTCAAATTTCTCCAGTTTATTATAGAATGTTGCATTTTCATGGCCTTGATCTGGAATTTTTGCTTCTTGATGAATACTTTTGCTACATGACAAGGAAATGCATGAAGACGCAAAAGTTGGATCTAAATAGTCATCACACATATTTGGGCAGGACTTGGAGCCGTCGCCGTTGTTCCAGCTGACATGAGGCTCGGTTTCCGAGCCACATTTCAAATGAGTGTCGCTCACACACCAAGAAGATAGGTCGATATTTAATGGGGCCCAATTTCGGTAGTAATCTTGAAGATAGCTCTCGGCGAATTCGCATTTCTTCTGCGTATGGACACTATGTTCTGATTCGTCATCTGATTCGTATTCTACTATCTTCAGACTGTAAAATAAATGGCGTTAATGATTACGTTTTCTTTATATGGATATGATTTTCGACAGGATTTTTATATTTCCATTTATTACAAAGCTTACGTAGATACAGTATGAGCAGAGGATAACAATATTGTTACACAAATAAGCCAGGGGGAGGGGGGGCGGGGGGGGGGGGGGGGGGGGGGCTTCGTTTGTATGCATGCACTCGGGCGGGTATACTAACTTAAACCTAAAGAATAAAGTAAACTTACATAGATTTTCTGACTTCTCTAACATCCCTTTGGGTGATAATACCAACTCCAATAACATCACATTTCTTAGGAATGTACACATTGCTCTCTTGTATAACTACATCTCTATGCATAGGTGGTCGTTTAATGACAGTCTCCAAAATATTAGACTCATGATGTTTATTATCTTTCACACTTATTGTAACTTCTATGTCTTCCATATTATTACCGCTTACAAGGTTATTGGTTTTCAAATTCTTCAGTTCGGGATTAGAATTAGGAGTCTCGTATTCAACTATTTTGTAGACTTCTTCGTCACTTGTTTGAATCGGTTGATGTGGCTCTTCGCTGCTGGTATCAGAGAAAAACCCTTTAGGTATATCTATCCTGAGATATTCAGAACTAACATCCAGATTTCGGAGATTAACAAAGTTGTTTGAATTTAATACTACTTCGATTTTATGAGCTAATGCCTTAGATTTATCTATGAGCCATTTTTGATCTGAGATACTGACTTCCATATTCTTCGCGGCGCTTTTTGTTTGTCGGCTGGTTTGTGGTTTAGTATGATCTAGTATCAATTTTGGTATCATCCACGCTTCTACGTTTTGTACAAAGTTAACATTTTGTTTAGCATAAGATTTGTAAAAGGAAGATTCGTCAGTAGCGATCTCGCTTTTTGATTTGAAGACGACGCCTGTTTCTTTATATACATTCTCCATTAGTTCGAAGACAGTACTACTGCTTGTCGCGTAAGCTTTGTTGTTCCATCTAACTTGAACGCTTTTCTTTGATTCTATCTGGTTTGTTAAATACTTCATGAGCCAGGCTTTGCGTAATATCTCGTCATAGCTCTCCGGACGTTTTTCTATCGCTTTTTTAACCGGTGAAACTGGAGAACCGCCCCTTATTTTGATAACAAGACCATCTCTGACTTCACAGCGTCCTGTAGTTACACCTTTCTTTGACTTGTAAGTTGCATTCGGTTTATTTTTATTACTCCTCTTGCTGAAAAAGGAAAACTTTTTTCCATCCTTCTTTTCTTCTGATTTGGCTGGGACTTTCGGTGGTTCACGCTCTTTTTTTGGCGTTTTCATTTTATTTTCTTCTACTGTTGGTCTTTTGGCAGTTTCTATATAAGACTTAGATGGTTTCTTCTTTTTGGAAGCTTCAAAGGATGAACCAGGTGTGTTTTTCTTACCATAGTAGTCTTCTTCTAAATTGAATTTCTTTCCCCATAGCTTGAACATACCTTTCACTCCTTGGCCGTATTCGCTGTCTATCGTATTAGCCCTATACCATTCGCGATCTTTTTTACTTGTGTAAAACTTATTGTATGACTGTTTTGAAGTATTACTTGTTTGTTCAGGATAAGGATTGTATCTGTACATTTTACAATTTGAATAAGATCTTTCTTCTAGAGACGGAGGATCCGAAGTGACAGACACGTCTCGATGACTCGGCGAACTACCTCGAACGCTACTTTGGCTCGACATTTTCGATGGTTTTACCTCTACAGCAAAGTTCTTTTTAGAGTCATCTTTTTTACCTAAAGTGCGTCTCAAAGCTTCAAAGCGACGTCTCAATAAAGACGCAGTTTTGAAATCTGGAATTGGCTTCTCGTTGTTACTCTCCTTGCTACCCTTATCCTTACTCTTTGTAACAAACATGTTCCGGTACTCTCTCTCTAGTGTATTTTCCATCGGATCTATAGATTTAACTTCACTTGGGTTTTCTAAATTGTGAACATGCTGAACTAGAGAATCGGACGAAAAACTATTTTCTTCCCTCAACTTTTTATCAGTAAACTTTTCTATTGGAGTTCCACCACTCGTTTTGGCATCTTTACTTTCTTTGTTAGAAGATTTCTTTACAATTGATTTTAATTTGATTACTTGAGGCTCTGGCTTTTGTACTTCTTCAACTTTTACATTTTTTACTTCTTCTGCTTCCATTTGTGTATCGGTAGTAACTAGCTGTTTTTCTTGAGTATTGCTTACAGTTTCAGTGTTTTGTGCTTCTGCATTAACTACGGGTGCGTTTGTAGCTAAGGGAGTTTTTGGGCTGGTTGTTCCAGACATAGTTTGGATTATGGGTGAAAGTTTGGCGCTCATTACACACTCAACGTTGTCCTCAAAAACTCCGCCAACGCATTTCGATGACGTCCTCTTGGTTTCGTAATAACTGATAGGTTTGTTTGGCTTTATTTTTCCTTGAAATATAAGAATAATTTGAAAATGAGAGATTACGATACAGTGTGACTTTTATGTCCAATAATTGACTACTCAGGCCGAGATTCAGAGACTATTTTTTCAGTCTTAGTTCGAACTAAGTAGAGTCGAAATGTATGGATTTTGACAAGAGGGAACTAGCATAAGCATAAGCTCACGACTATATTTCCCCGAGGGGGTAGTCAGAGATATTCTGAAACCTCAGAACATCCACGTTTCACCAGTAGTACCCAAACTCTGTCCAGTGTGACGGGGGGTGAGCCCGTCGCCACTTATAATGGACAGTGGGTACAATACATGCCTCGAAATTGAAGCATGCAGGTTTCCTCACGATGCACAGTGTTTTAAGAAGTGGGATTTGGTGACGTCCACGTTTTATTCAAGAAATCGATAGTTTTTCTAATTCTGAGTGCAAGAGTAAAACTCCGGCTTCGATACGACTTATAGTTTTTTTTATAAATAATGTCAAAGTTTCCCAAAATCTGGGTCATAAAAAGAGGAAAAAATTCATAAAAAAAGAACTGAAATACTTTTTTTTGTTTTGATTAAACTTTATAATTGTGTACAAGACAATACACCTTTCCACAAATTTTTAACATTTTACTGCGAATAGGTAATGAAATATGAGCATTTTTCGTATTTCAGTTTTCATGTTTTTACTCGACCATAAGACCGTATTAGGATGAGATTTCTACACCGAAAAATTGTTTATACCCTCCTTTATAGGTTCTAATAAAATCACAGCCTAGTTCCGTTTTATGTAGAAGTTATTATTAATTTTAGGTTTGTCCGGAATTTCCGGGCTTAGGGTTGTCATGTAACTTCAAATTAAATATTAAAATTTTTAGGTTTTGTATGAAACACTAATTCAACATTCTTGCTTGCTTCTTAGAAGTGTCTGATTATACAATATTTTAATCATCTTTTCTATAAGTTTATGTTGTAATTTCTACTTTTTTTTTGTTAACATTTTTATTAATAGCTGTATTCTACATAAGCAAATTATACTCTGTTAGTGCCGTAAAAACAGACTATGTTTATGTATGTATGTATATCCATCGGTTTCCTCGTAACTTCTAAACTACTTATCATAATTTGACAAATGAGGTATCGTTGGAAGCGTCTTTATCGTCCACTGGTTATAGGATATTATTATGTGACTTTCAAAGATGTATATTGTAATAAACCAAAATACCCAAAATAATTTAAATAAAAAGTAAGATCAAAAACTAAAACTCGAATACTGAAAAATATCGCTCTAAAAATTATGAAACATGAAAACATTCTGATCTGAAATTGTTATAATAATAATATGTAGGTATACAAAATACACAACAAAATTTCAGATGATAATATTTTCTTGTTTCATACTTTTTAGAGCGTGATTTTTCAGTAGTTGGGTTTTAGTTATTTATTATTTGTTTATTTCCTCTTTGGAGAACTAACAGCTAAATAACAGTTATATTTCAACATAGACAAATTGATGGTCAGAGGCTGACAACAAGTTATTAAACTAATTTTTAATAACGAAGTCTTAATAATAGTTTTGTTCAAGGGTCGTCGTTCTGCTTCTGCGGTTACTACAATTCGACATTAATAGTTAATAATATTCTAGTTAATAGATATTAAATTTTCGAGAGTACGATAGACAAGATTAATGGCAATAAATTATTATGATTATGATAATGATTTAAATCTACACTAAATTTTTGGGCGTAAAAATGATTGATTTTGAGTTAGCAACAAATATCTGCTAAATCATTACATAAGCGTTAGTCGGGGAAATCTACGGATTTTTGTATGGAGTAGGTTGCATTAATGGCACTTTAGATGATAATTTGGAATATAGCTAGGAATAGAAATATATCCCTGATTTTGTATTGTGTATTATTAGATAATTAAGACATTTACAAAACATTAAATTTTTGTACGAACAAAAATATTGTAACTGGTGATTTTGTACAGGACTGCTTTGTTCAATTCGTTTTACGTATAAAAATAATAATCCCCGGTTAATATCGTAAATTAAGAGGTCGTAAGGTGGTATGAAAAAACTCTGACACCAGGGCTTGCCCACACGATAAGAAGAAGATAGTAAAGAGTAGACAAAAGTATTATAAATTAACAGCAATACTAGTTCAAACGGACGGCCCGACAGCACAGTCTGTAGTGAACTTGCCTGCTGTGCCGGGGGTCGCGGGTTCGAATCCCGTAAGGGACAAATATTTGTATGACGAATATTAATATTTGTACCCGAGTCATGGATGTTTGTATCTATATATGTATTCTATAAGGTCTAACAAAATAAGGTGAAACTATTTTAAGGGGATGATCAGACCATCAAACTGAACAACTTTCTCTATGGGACCAATGTCGAAATCAATTTTTTTATAAATAATATTTACACTGATCTACTAAATATTTTGCTATCATCCCTGAATAGGGACCTGTGTTTTGTTTACTTTGCACGCCGCACGCACGCGGCGGCTTCCTTTGAACTCAACGCGCCCGGCCCCCACTCCCGCCCTTGCTTGCGTTGCGTTGCGACCTTTCACCTTGCTTTGACATCTTCAGTAGCGAGCGAGCGCTCGCGCACGCCGACCGGTCGATACGTTTTGCGCGCGCCTCACTCAACCTCTTGCAAGGTTACGTCATTACGTGATATGCTTTACCATCATGAACGTGACAACTAGTGACAAGTGTACGGACCTAGCTACTTGGACGATACATAAGGATTTCGGTGAATAGGCAGAGGTATTGAGTGACCTGGAGAGCGATTTTTGAATCTCATTCGGTGAGCTCAGCAGTTGAAAATGTCAAAATACCTAACTATGGAGATACGCATCTTTCTGCTGCTGATTTGATTTTAAAAAATCTCACTCCAGAAGTATGATTTTTGAAAGTCAAATCAGCAGTAGAAAGATGCGTATCTCCATAGTTATTTTGACATTTTCAACTGCTGAGCTCACCGAATGAGATTCAAAAATCGCTCTCCAGACCTGACCTTACGCCACTTGATTTCCATGTATGCCAAAACAGAACCACCAGTGAGCTCCGACAACGGATAGTGACCGCACACGTGATGTTATTAATACGATTGAGACGTTTTAATCAATAAGTGCAAAGACACATCCAAAGACGTGCAATAAAGTTCATTGAGAAAGGTGTGGATATGTACAAAATTGAATGTAAGTCAAAGTACCTACTTACCATACCATTTGGATTACATTTTTTAAGCAAAATGCTACGTTCATTATCTACCTAAACATCTGAACTTAGACGTCTCACGTCCCCAACTGCATAGTCAACTCAGCTCGCGGGGCCCCGGCGCGTAGGTTCAGTGACCTCGCCTCGCACGCCCGCTTCGCCACACTCGTTCACAGCAGAACAGGGCCAAATCCAGTGGTAGATATTATTATTTTTTATTTTTAAACAGCAGATTTTTTTTTCTGTTGATTTCGATATTGGTCCCATAGAGAAAGTTGTTCAGTTTGATGGTCCGATCATCCCCTTAAAATAGTTTCACCTTATTTTGTTAGACCTTATATATCGTTGTCTAGTTATCATAATACAAGTCCAGGCTAGATTCTGGAACTTTAAATGTGCCTAGATAATTTGTGTGACACTGTCCAAGATATATTATAAAAAAAAAAAAAAAAAAAACACAATGTAATAAAGTGTCTATAATGCAATCTCAAACCGTATTTTTCCTAGACTACGTGTCAATGGCGATGATATAACACAAAATTGGTTTTTGTAACTCGCAATTATTTATCTGGATAAAAATATAAACGACTTAGGTATTCAAAAATATAACGTATTACCGGATATGAGTAAGTGACAACCCTGAAGAAAATAGAAAATTATTAATAACTTCTACATAAAACGGAATTAGGTTGTGATTTACATACTACCTATAAAGGAGGGTATGAACAACCGTTCGGTGTAGAAATCTCATCCTAATACGGTCTTATGGTCGAGTAAAAACATGAAAACTGAAATATGAAAAATGGTCATATTTCGTTACCTATTAGCAGTAAAATGTCCAAAATTTGTGGAAAGGTGTATTGTCTTGTACACAACTATAAGATTTAATCAAAACAAAAAAAAGTATTTCAGTTCTTTTTTAATAATTCGTTATATGTTTTACGGAATCCGGATTTCGGATTTTTTGTCATTTATTATAAAAAAAACTATAAGTCGTATCGAAGCCGGAGTTTTACTCTTGCACTCAGAATTAGAAAAACTATCGATTTCTTGAATAAAACGTGGACGTCACCAAAACCCACTTCTTAAAACACTGTGCGATGTTTTCCTTCACCGAAAAGCCAGAAGAGGAAGAGGGAACTAACTACTTAAAAAACGTCTCTGAATCTCAGCCTCAGTGTAACTAACGGAAAAGCGTGACCTAAGTTCGGGTTTAAGTCAAAAAATCACTACGACAGAAGAAAAGATTAAAATTAATCAAATCAGCCCGTATCAACCCTCTGTTAGGCATAGCCATAAGAATAGATAATAATAGTATACTATAGAAACGAAACTCCCACGTTAAGGTGGTTGCAGAGTTGTCAATTTCATACAAAACTTTGTCGTAGAACACTCGTAGACGGTATTAATAAAAATAATGTTTTATGTATGAAAAAATAGCTTATAAAATCTAGATTGCGCGTGTCAAATAACATTTACAATTTATAATATAATAACGAAGATAATAAGGTTTTGAAATTTTGTATGAATAATTTCAAAACTTGACAACTCTGCAACCACCTTAAATGTCTAAATACGTATGCAAATGTAGGTTTTTCTTCCTACCCTTTCTCGGGTTAGTTAGTAACCATAGTTTCGATTCTATAGAGTAGTATAATGATCTATTCGTTTGGCATAGGCCGCATTTTTATTGCGCCACTCCTGACGGTCCTGTGCCAATCTGATCCACGTCTGACCCATAGACATATTACTCTAGCGATAGACAACCTCGTTCAAACAAACAACATGTCACACAAAACAACACAAAATGACACATTGCGGTCTGTCATTGCCATAGTGACGAATTGAACTCGAGAACATTAATCAGGTGCGTACACCTCATTCAAGTGGAACATGTTGCTTCTATGGAAGGGCAAGTCTATCGCTAGAGTTGAAGTCTATGGTCTGACCCGCAACCCTTACAATATACCAAGACCAAACGCATCGGTCGGTGGTCTGTCCGTCCAACCGTCTTCCCTTCTAGCCCATCTGCACTTTAACTTTGTAATCCGCTCTCTAACCTCGTTGACTATTGGACAGATTTCTACGTTGGATACACGGTCCACAAGCTGTATACCCAGCACGGTTCGCTCTATTGCTTTTTGTGCGACTTTTATTACTCTAAGACTAAAATACTTCATAAGCATATGCTCACGACTATATTCCCCGAAGGGGTAGTCAGAGATATTCTGAAACATCAGAATATCAACGTTTCACCAGTAGTACCGTAAGTCTGTCAAGTGTGACGGGGGGTGAGCCCGTCGCCAGTTATTAATGGACAGTGGGTGCAATACATGCCTCGAAATTGAAGCATGCAGGTTTCCTCACGATGTTTTCCTTCACCGAAAAGCGTTACAAATCGAATATTAATTCCGAAAAACTCATTGGTACGAGTCGGCCTGGACGGGGATCGAACCATCGCCTCCTGCACGGCAGGCAAGGTGACTCGCCACTGGACCACCACGGTTTTTACGAAAATACTTACGATTAATAAATGAAGTCAGATCTGAACTTCCGACTCCTCGATCAAGGGTCTCAGGCAGATATATCCTCTTAACTTTTTTCTTCTGAAAAGCTTTAACACTTCCTACTCCGATGTCGGTAAAACTTCTAGATCTGTGATAAGTATAAATCTGTTTCTGTGAACTAAAATATCTTCCTTCGGGATGTTTTTTTATCGCCGAAACTTTCTTACATGTGCAAATTAAGTTATCTCTCTTACTGTTGTGTTGTATGGCAACATCCTTTGATCTTTGCTCATATTGTGGAACGTCAAATGCTGTAATGATCCTGTTAGGGTATAGCTGAAAATGTGGGTGCAATAAATTGACTTTTAAATCTCTCCTGGTAACATATACCGCTTTGCTTTCTTTCATCTCTTCATAAATATCATTATTTTATTTTCGCATTGCATTGTTTGTTTTTGTAACTTATGTTACAAGCAAAATAAACAGTGTTTTCATAATACCTCTTACTGTTTTTGGGATGGAATTTTTTAACAGAAATTTTTAGTCCTACCAAATTAAAATTATTTGTGAAACTTGTTTGTGAGTAAATTTGATAAAAATAAGTCCACTAGAAAATTTTCACAGTATTTTTTTTGGAATCTGCGATTTTTTTTACAAATTTTTAGTTTATATCCAAACTGTCAAATAATGTCTGTTTTGAGCTGTCAGATGTTTTGGCAGCTTCTTAATGTTTTTTCTTTTTCCACCAGAAATTACACAGAGAAAGAGTTTCTTTAAGCTCATTAACGAGTTTTTAGCAGAAAGGTAACACAAGTAGCTTATCTATGGCAGTAAAAAATGTGTATTGTCCACAGACTTAATACCTAAGTCTGTGGTATTGTCGATGTTCACATTTTGACATGATTTTGACTTTGTAATTTTATTATTTTGTTGTTGTTTTTTATTTGTTTATACCGAGTTTCTTTTTATTTTCATCTCATCATCTACGAAGGAATAATGTTATGGATAAATCAATTATTTCGTTGGTGAGCAAAAGTTATTTACTAAACATGCTTATAGGTACATTCAGTCAAAGGAAATTGTCTAACTTGGTACACAGGCGGTTCAACACAAACACAATGGGCTTTTTCATGTTAGACGATAGATAACGATACAATATCGTCATAATGTATGAGATTATCTGTACGCCGATATCGTGTCGTTATCGTCCAATGTGTGTTAAAAGGTCCCCCAAGCCAACCTCTGGATTGAATGAAACACCCACTATGGGATAACAGTTGTTTTATTGACTGCTTGATGCTATGGTCGATACATTTCGTAGCTAATGTAGACAAAGAAAATATGCCTTGATTCCCTATATGGTACGCTGAGAACACAGCGATAGCGCGATTTATTCTACTACTAATGCCATCTGTTACAATTTAAAAACAAGTAAAGTTCTAAATTAAGACAGTATAAAAACTTCGCGGTACATTTATGAAGACATAAATGATTACTTACAAAACATCAATTCACGGTTAAACATACCGCCCGCCAAGGACATACTGATGTCCTTCATACTTCACACTAATTCCGCCCACCGTGAGGTAAAGGGTTAAAAACATAGCTAGGTACATACAACTTAACAACGAGTAGAAAACAGAACAATTTGCAAAAAAACTTAACGACTATAACTTGAAACAAAACAATATCACATCCGAAACAGGTAAAAATACAATGATAAGAGTTAGCGGTCTTTGATCAACAAGCTATGACGTTTCAGAGTCACCAAGCTGCTTTCAACTGCTTCAACTAAAGGCCAGTGTACCTTGGACAAGTTGCCTTCATTGACTGAGATAATACTGAATAGCTACCTACCCGTTTCAGATGAAAGTAGATTGACTTTATTCCCGTTCCCTAGAAAAACTAATGAAATCGAGACATGACAGGGAGGGGGAAAAAAGTGTTAAAAACCATAGTATGCTCAATTGTTTCTTTCAGATTCTACCTTGCCTTTTCTTCGTCGTTCGTTAGTAGAAGTTGCGTATTCACTTATCCTTTTCAGCTTAAACATCTTTTTAGTAAGTATTACTTGGTAAGTAACCTTCACTTTCTTTCTTTTATATTTTCAGACATACTTACATAAATATACATAAATATAAATATTGTATTATGATTTCAGCCATCTTCAGTTTGTGTTGATACTCATCGTGTGGCAGCTGCTGATGTGATCTCATAACCAGGTAAGGAGCCGATGCTGATTCAAAGGTAAGTATTTTTAGTTGATAGTCTTTTATTTTAGCTGCCGCATCGTCCCACCAGAGTTTGGCGGCCAGACTGGTCCTTAAAAAGCATTAGTTGCGTCAGTTACTCAAACCTGATTACACGTGTTAGTTATTAAATTTGCAAAGGCTGATATGATTTGAGCGCCATTTATTGATAAAATTCAGAAAGTTTTGGCTGAACCATTGAATACGAATGTAAGTAAATAAACTATTAAATAACTTGCCACATGAACCCCGGAAACGCATCTGATAATGTCTCCTTGATTGAGGCTTCGTCTTTGTGTGCTACATCGTATGAGATAAGATGGTAAGTAAACTGCTTTCAATTCATCACTCTATCTATATTTTTTACGGACGGAATCTAACGAAAGCCTCAGAGATGCATTTCTCTATTACAGGGTTGCTACTCACTCTCTTGGCTACTACGTCTCTAGGGTTCCCACACTGGATTAGAGGGTTTTCTGATATATACTCCTTTCTGATAGGTCTGCATTAAAAAAACTCATCGCTTCTCTCCTCCTTCTGTAACGACCTCTGGTTAAACCCTCTCTACTGATTTGGCCATAGACTTCCACACCAAGTAAACATCTTTTTTTTACCTGGTGTGGTACTTTGGGTCTGCCAAAGCAAAGCTATGTAACTATGACCGATGGACGTGGGTGACTCTTCCCTATGGGCAATTCCGACGTGATTGTTTTTTAAGACATACGCTTGCACTTGTGTCTGAAACTCGGGGTGCTGACGTGACCGAATCGGTACAGTCACGACGTATCTAGAGGCCATAGCGCTTTGGTTACGGCCTACCCCGCTGATAACGCTACGAGCTCTAACTTTCTTGAGACCCAAAAACTGCACTGATGACTCAGTTATAAACTAAGCTTGGGAGCCTTGATTGATCAAGGCCCTGTGTAACTGAATATAGCTACGCCCAGTCAGTGCTTCGACTAAAGCGGTAGCTCACAAAAGTTGGTTAGGTGCAGCATTGGTTGCTAAATGAGCGTCAACTCTTGGTTCTTCACTACTCCCTGATGGTGATACCTCGGGTGAAGGCATCAATGCTAACGGTGGATCATCTTCTGTTTCAGGTGTGTTTGAGGATGACTTGGGGTGTAACAAAGAATGATGTTTACGGTTGCATATACGGCAGGTGGTACTTGATCTACAAAACGTAATGGAGTGATTGGAGCCTAAACAATTGAAACATAATCTGTTCGTTTTTATAAACTTGCGACGAGTATCGTAATCTTCTTTGGCAAATCGCTTGCAGTGACTGATCTTATGTTCCTTACAGTAAGGACAAATATAATTTAAACCTGGCTTTTGGGCGTTATGGACCTTTGGCTTGATGAAGGCGGGGTTTGACTTAGAGGGTTTTTCATCTAAAAATTCCAGAGAATGAAACTTCGATTCAAGAAACTCTTTCAGTTGGAAGAATGTTGGCAGATCATCTGAGGTACTCAAACTTGCCTCCCACTGTTTACGTGATTCGGGGTCTAATTTGGAACTGACAATGTAAATAACTATGATATCCCAAGAATTAACGTCTATACCTAAGTTCTTTAGAGCGTTCAAACTATCTAATGTCGTGTTTAAAATTTCCTTTACAGCCCTTGATGACTCTGTTGCAATAGCTGGTTGACCCATGAAACGCTTCAATATACAGTTAGATAAATACCTCTTATTGTCATACCTATTGTTCAAACGAGACCAACACTCTGCACAGTTAGCTGCTGTAACAAGAACATGTCTCAACAGCTGCTCTGCTTCGCCTGACAAATTGTGCTATCAGATAGTGTAACTTTTGGACATTGTCAAAAGAAGCATTCTTATGAATCATTGATACAAATGAATCTCTGAGTGTTACCCACTCTGCATACTTCCCCGAAAAGTATATAAGAGATTGAAATCTTTAG
Organism: Agonopterix heracliana; assembly: GCA_963693445.1. NCBI lineage: Eukaryota > Metazoa > Arthropoda > Insecta > Lepidoptera > Depressariidae > Agonopterix > Agonopterix heracliana. The sequence goes on from OY856334.1 coordinate 6,071,016, forward strand.
TAGTTAGGACACTAACGCTATTGTTCGATTCTGATTTCGAAGGCAAAGAAAATCGTTCGGCACTCACAACTTTTAATAAGGCATCTTTCAGCTGACATTTATAAACGGTATACATCTCTTCTTCTCTTCAGTTAATTTATAAATGACACCATCAGAATAAAGATAGATCCACGCGCTGTGCAATTCGTGCGTGGATAGATAAGACCTTTTCCATTTCTCATCGAGCGTTTCCATCCTTGTTTCAATGTACGATTGAGTTACCTAGTCAATGTATTGGAGACTTTCTAAAATTGACTTGAGCTTCCTCTACCATTGCTTTGATATTACACTGAAGTTTGATTATGGTTCCATTCTGCTGCTAAACATGTCAAGACAATCTTTGAACAAAAACTATAAGTCTCCAAAATAATATGTAAAAATCACTAAAAATATTCTAAGTCGAAAATCAGAACCGAAAAAACTTACAAGTGTTTGACAATTTATGGAAAATCGGGCATAGATTTCCCGTTCCGTCGTTTTTTCTTAAATTATTCTAAGTCTAGTCTAATGAGTCTATATTCTAAGTCCTAACCTTTTTCTTAAAATTTAACAAGTCCATAAACAAATTTTGAAAATATTCCAAGTCCAATTGACGTTAAAGTACAGTACTCACTGTTTCACTTGCAAACCACAAACTTGTTCCGTGTGCGCAGTCCTTTGTTGTGACGTCACGCACGCTGATCCATATGCTCATTGCTGCCTTGGTTGCCGTTCATCCAACATATCCTCGCTGCAGCTGCTGCTCCAGCATCAGCTCCGAAGGCTCCAGCATCCGCTCCGGAGGCTCCTTCTCCGACGTCTCGGCTTACCACACCGAGGAAGCACTTCAGTGACGATCCGCCACTGGTTTCTATGCTTGGTACCACTGGCACTGTACCACCACCGTAAAAATTGCTACTATCCAGCTCGAAGGACCATGTTAAAAGGTCCCCCAAGCCAACCTCTGGATTGAATGAAACACCCACTAAGGGATAACAGTTGCTTTATTGACTGCTTGATGCTATGGTCGATACATTTCGTAGCTAATGTAAACAAAGAAAATATGCCTTGATTCCCTATATGGTACGCTGAGAACACAGCGATAGCGCGATTTATTCTACTACTAATGCCATCTGTTACAATTTAAAAACAAGTAAAGTTCTAAATTAAGACAGTATAAAAACTTCGCGGTACATTTATGAAGACATAAATGATTACTTACAAAACATCAATTCACGGTTAAACAATGTGAAACCGCCCGATGACGTTTTGGCAGCGGAATATATGGCGAAAAGCAAAGTCTTGGAGAGAGAGAGAGAGTCAAAATTTTGGTAACTACGCCTCCATATTCCAAGCTGATGTTTACGACAATTTACGAAAATGCTACGTCAACCAGCACGTCACAATTAACTCCTATAGTCAAGCAGCCCTGATAGCCATAGAGTCTCCGATAATAAAGGTATGTAGGACTATACTAGCTTATGTATAGCTGAATGGAACACGGGACAAAGAAACCGCGGACGAATTGACCAGATGGGGCACTGAAAATCACTTCCTAGGCCCTGAACCCTATTTTGGCATCCATAAGAGCATTGAAATACGCTGATACGAAGTCCTTATCTAGGTATAAATTGTCATTGCCTAAAAGTATATCTAAGTCTATATAGTTAAAATCGGTCAGCTTTAAAGAGGCTATAGAGCTATGGAGGAATACATACTCCAGGCTTGCATCACTCCAAAGCACTAATTGTCAAAAGCTATAATCACAAACTTGCGACCAGCCTAATTGCTGAAACAAATGCACACGCTGAAACTAAATGACTCGACCAGTTGCAGATTTTGCAAAGAGGAGATGGAAACTCCTTTGTATCTTCCTTGTGAATGCGGCCCATTGATGTACAAACGAAATATTTATCTGGGTAGACAGGTATTATCACCAGATGAGATACAAAATCCAACCCTGTTAGAAAGCTACTGCGGTTCCTGACTGCTGAGGGGGATCAGTAGGAAACTTTAAAAGGGGCGTTCACAAAAGACCAGCGATGGTCGCAGTGAAAGCGGCGCAGTGGCTGATGGGGCTGAAGGCTTCTTGAGTGGCGACCGCGTATCGGAAGGATCAGTGTGGGTAGGCAGTGGTATCCACAAGGCGGATAGATGACCTGTTGAAGGTGGCGGAAACCTATTGGATGAGGGCAGCGCTGGACCAGTCGTTTAGCGATTCTAACTCATCTCCTGTAGGTAGTTAGTTTGCTATGTTCATACATTTAAAACTTTTCGCTTACGCTACAAGATTGAGCCAAGAAATCGAGAGCGAGATAGTCAGTTGTGAAAACTACTGTCAACAAAAAAGACAAAACATTATTTTTTGTTTCGGTCACCGTGGTTGGTTTTTGTGTTTGGCAAGCTGTCAATCCTATAGAATCTTTGCCAAACAAACCGTCTTTTAGTGTGTGTATTGCTGTTCCATATGCGGCCACGGTATGGCTTAATCTAGAGTGTAAATCTATGGCTATGCTGCTTAACTTTTTTTTAATTCCAGAAAACGTTCTCATATGATATCGTCAAAAGATTATAAAAAAGTTCGGATACACATTACTTTGAAACGACAACATCTAGAATTAACAGACGTGAAAGCAATGAATGATATGCGTAGACAAGTTCCAAACAAGTTCGTCTGCTCGATCTGTTTAAATGCGAAGCCAACTGATGACAAAAACACCTTTGAAAGTGAGAAGAGAAAAAATACATCGTGTCCTGTTTGTAAAAAGTGTGACGACACTCAAACTGTGTTTAGAAACAAACAACCCAAAAAAGATACTGGTCCACATTGCAAAGTTGTTCAAACATCTCAAACAGATGTAACCCAAGGATTGAACCTATTAAACGAAGTATTGACCGTTTTTCAGAGTAAAAAACAGCCAGAACAGAAAGTTTTGAAAACTGTTACATTTAAAGACGCAAGTGTTGCCACAGATTTAAGCGTCAAAGTTGCAGATCTGCGACCAAAATTGTCTGTTAGTAAAATATTTAATTTCTCCATAGAAGAGAGCATAAATAAGGAAAATAATAAATTTATGATTGTAAACAGTTGTCAGCCAGATGTGGTGACTAAATCTCAGCATTTCACAAATCTTACTAAACACAAGTCATCTTCGATACCTCAAATGAAAATGGATGAGTTGAAAAATTCTTTAAAAGAAAAAACTAAATCGAAAGACGCTATAGAAGAAGTTAATCGAATGTTCGCGACTGTACGACGGAATGATCGACAGAGTGTCGATGATACGAACAGGCCTATGGTTAGGCACGGCCCGAGAGTGTTGCCAGTTGTAAAAACTTACGAAAATGTTATCAACCGAGAAAGTTCTGGTGAAAACGGCATGTGCCAAAAATGCTGTAAATGTTGCCAGACTAATAATTTTATTTTGTCCAGCGGCGATTCTAGCAAAGAAATTAAGTATCACTACTCGAAAAATGAGAGGAAAGAGAAGTGTGACAAGGGTGTTTACATGATGTGTTGCCATTACGACGAACAACGCAATATGCAAACTGGGGTAATGTTCTGTGAATGTTGCGGCAAAAAAAGTAAGGAATTTTACAAAAGGGAATGCGATAATAACTGTGTGGATAGTGCAACTAGCTTTTGATTTTTTTAAATCTTATTTTTAATAAAATAAGTACCTACCTAATCAAATCCTGTAAGCCCCACTTGCGCCAACCTGGGTTAGCAATAAACTCCAGGTTAAGTTGGTAAGCCATGATTTTTTGTATAGAAAATCAACGGAAAGAGCCATTTTATCCGGAATTAATTGCTAACCCGTGGTTGACGCAAGTGGGGCTAAATGTTTTTTTTAGTTTGAAGCATCACGTGTCTGTTACCCTTTATCAGACATTACATGGTGTACATAACTAAAGCCTGACCAGGAATATAAAAAACCTGGTTTGGGGGGCGCTGCAATCGACTGTCCCCTTCAATGTTTGTGTTCCAAGTACAAAAATTAGTTCCAATGATTTTCCGCAACATGGCGAGGTTTTTTATATTTCTGGTCGGGCTTTACATACCATTGTCTTACTCACAGAATACAGCGGCCGGAGGAGAATCTTCTACAGCAATCTTATCACAAGTGAATAAAGTTCAAATTTATTTGAAGCGATAGAACGGGTAGCGCGGCGGCGGCGCGCCGCGAGCAGCCGCGTGGCGCCGACGATGTGCAAATTAATTTGAACTTTACTTGCCTACTAGTGAGAAGGTTCTGAATGCTTTGGTCAAAGTAAAATAAATGGATGGGCTGGATAATTATACCTGGACATTTGTTATTGACTCTATACCAAGCTATACCGCTACAAGGTGTTACAAAAATACAAATAAACATTTAAGGGTGTGGTTTACGCTGGTATCAAACTTTCGCTAAGGGGCCAACATCGAAATCGCGATGTTTCATATAAAACTGACAATAACTAATTTGAGCTTTAATCACTAGTGATAAGATTGCTGTAAAAGACTATTGCCTCTGCACGCCGATGCCCTTCTAATATGAATTGACCCTTAAAATTACTACCTTTCAGTAACGACTTACGAGAAATAAAAATGGACAAGTATTAAATAATGTATTAATAATAAAAGAACTTAACAACATTTATGTATAAATTGTGTTTAGCTAATGTAAAATTAATAGTAGAAACTTTCGGCCGACAATTTGCTCTTTTCGCCCCTGTAAAGAAAAATTAATATTGTAATTAACATTGTGATGGGTTCTTGCCTGGTTTTTAGGGTTTTAGGGTTTTTAGGGTTCTATATACCTCGTAAATAAATAATCCTACGCCGCCGTCCGTCTGTCTGTTATATGTTTTGAACCGTAAAGCCGGTTGAGTTTTTTACAGAATATGTGTTGTTAATGTTGTTAAGTATATTAGTTTTGCTATCAAATAATAAAAATGTTACAAGTAAAAATAAAGGGGCGTCCTTCCCGTAGGCGTAAATATACAAGAAACCTTTTTTTTAAACGTTTTTTGGTTTTGGTCAAACTTCGAATTTTACGAGAGTAAAAACGACAATAGATACAAGCGTCAAACTTAGTGCGATTTTGGTACAAGTTCTAAAGTTAAAACCCAAATAATAAAAACTATTTTTTAGTAAAACTTGCTGACACTTTTTTAAATATTTTTTTATTACTAAATCTACAAATTATAGTTCACCTGGGTTTGTTTCCTCTACTCCTGTCAAGTTTTTCACTGTGCGCCCTCTCCCATTCTCTGGGCGTTTCTTGACTGGAACATAGGTACAAACAAATAAATTAAATAATCTCAGTATTATTATACAGGGTACCTATTAGGGTAAACAGTTGCATTATTTTAAAAGCTGATTGTACTCACGAAAACGAACAACTTTCCCTAAGAAACTTATAGGAAAATCTAAATAATGAATGAATGAATTTGAGATGGTGCTTATTAAAAATAATATTTGAGCTTAATTATTACTGTATATGTGAGCGATAATTATTGTTCAACGTTTTTTATGCACTAAAAAGACTCAATTTTATTTAGTCAAATCCAACGGGTGCGCGCGCCTGACTGCATTCACTCGCTCGGCTTCCCTCAAGTTTCCCAGAAAGTGTGAGGTGAGGTGGGGTAACTATCTGAAGTCAGAGAGGGGCGGTGAGTGGCCGTTCGTTCTGTATGTAGAACTATATAACACCTTACCTATTCTGTGGTAAGACTACGCAAAAAAGAAATTAAAGATTTAGGAAAGTGACTACTTACTCTCCCAATCCAAGATCAAATATAGGTTCATCGCAACCATGATCCTTCCATACATTAAGTTTAGAATCAAATTCCTTATTAAGCGCCTTCTTCAAAGTATTAGAAGAGTCTACAAATTTGCACATACAGTCGTTCAGAGTTTGCATTTTCACCATAAAATCGACTTGATTATTTTTATCGACTGGACATTTGATCAATTTATCCAATTCTCTCGTTATAATGCGACAATCGTCTTTCAAATTCGGTATATCTGTCCATTTTAAGTCAGTATTCGTACCCATGTGTTTCAGAATCTTTATGTTTGGTGTTAAAGTTTCTATAACGAATTCACCTTCGTCTGTCATATCTTCCTGTGGTCTATAGTACGGTTCGTGAAGACCAAATAGTTCTGGTTCTGTGTCTTCGGATAGACCGTCTTTAGTTTTAGCTAGAACTAGTTTTAGTAGGTTTTCTAGGCCTATTTTGTGGTAGTTGAGTAGGTGGCGGTCTAGGACTGTTATTCTGAAAGCAAAAAAAGTACGGTCAGCGTCAGAGAAATCTAACCCCTTTGCGTTTATAAAGATTAAGATGGAGGGGTCAGGTTTATCTGATGCTGACTGTACATACATACAAAAATTCACGACCATATCCATTTCGGGATGATCAGAAGCTTAACTACAAGAACCAATTTTTTCAAGCATGTAGCAAGGCATACTTTTTTATACTATTCTAAGCATAATATCGTGGCCCATCCTTGTTGTCGATGATTTTGCCAATCTCCAGTTTAAGTAGCGAATGTGCTTGACGTTGTTCGATAATCGATATTTGTGTGATCTCAAAGATTGTTTTGTACAAAAACACACTTGAGCCACCACAAAATGGCGGACCCACGTGGTCATCTAACCAATGCGCTGAGACACGACCCGTGAATCGTCTACCACAGTGTAAGAAAGAGTATACAGTATGGACTCGTCTCTGTTTCCAGCACGTCGCTCCCAATCTAAGTCCTGGGCTCGCTACGCAACATTTGGTTTAAATCATTTACTTCCAGTTGTATAAGAGATAAGCGTACTTTTGGTAACCATCAGCTGCAAGGCTGATTCAGTATTAATAGGGTCTAGAGCATCTCCGTGATGGGGATGCACCAGGTCTGCCTGCAACTTAAGTCGGTTTATGAGATACAGCCTGACTGATAGACCATGTCAGTTTTTTGTACTGTTCGCATAGCTACAGTCAATATTACAATAATACCTGCATGTTCATGCATATTCATTTTTAGCAACTATTAACCAGACCATTGAACGGCTGTAACTCCTAAACCGACTGGAGTTATGCAGGCAGGCCTGGTCCATCCCCATCACAGAGATACTCTACACCCTATGATACTGAATCAGCCTTGCAGCCGATAGTTACCAATAATATAATAATAAGGGCCTGTTTCACCACTTCTGGGTAAGTTCTTGTTAGCTTATCCGACAGATAGTTTGACATATTTTGTATGAAATTATGTCAAAATATCTGTCGGATAAGCTAACAAGAACTTATTCAGAAGTGGTGAAACAGGCCCTAAATCTGTTATACTACAGTGCAAGAAGTTTGGAATCCCGTATAGTGGAGCACAGACTGCCTAACAATAGGAAAAACATGATAATACTCCTTGATGGTCGGTAATGATCGTTCTTCTCCGTAGTGGTTTTTAGTGACGTTAACTTTGTCCCTTTCTAATGTATGTCTAGGCATGACGTCACTCAATTGTCGTTCATGTAATTGTGACGTCATTGGAATAGAAAGGGACACACGTAAAATTGGAAATATCGACGACGGAGACGAACGTCAAATTTTCTTGTATCAATGCTTGTAAGGAGGAGTGCTATCCTTTATGATTTAGATCCATGCTACAGTGTGATGATTATAAAAGATACCTGTCAGCCTCAAAAGAGCACAAATGGCACACGTAGGTCTCCTTCGGCGCCTCTCTGATGCAAGCAGTACTTCTGGACAACGTGGACTCCACTTTCAGAGCTTTTGAAGTGCATTCGCTGCTCGCTGAGAGGTCCTGTTATATCAAAATATCAGTGTAACATTGCCTGATCATCGTCAATAAGCCTGGGTGCAGTAGAATGGTCATTCAAGAATGGGCTGATAAACTGGCTAGAATGGTCTGGTCACTCGAGTTGGGAGTATGAGAAGTGCGAGAGACAGAGCTATCGCTATGCATCATCATCATCATCATCACAGCCTATATACGTCCTGCTGCGTGACACAGGCCTACCCTCAGGGAGGGTGTATGGGCAATGGGCATTAGTCCACCACGCGTGCCCAATGCGAATTGGTAGACTTCACGTACGCATCAGAATTTGTTCTTAAGCGTACGAAGGTTTCCTCACGATGTTTACGTACAAAAGTTAGAAAAACACATTGGTACATGGCATGTGGTCCGAGCGGATTTGAACCCGGACCTCAAGATTGAGTTTCCATAGCTCACCACAATGCACCACCGACGCTCGCGTTTAAGCCTAAATCTACTTCTGGCTGGTAAAAACAAATTAGTGAAAATCTAAATAGACATTTACAATTAGCAATACAAACGTTAACATTGAAGGACTGGTCAGTTTCCTCAGGGTGTGCGAAGAGTGTCCTGCTCCTGCAGATCTTGGCTCTTATCTTACCAAACAGTCGAGTCGCTGATGCTGCCCTGCCTGTCACTGTGGAGAATATAGAAGATTATTATCCCGAGCCGAGCGTAGGAGCGAAGCTCAGAAGCGGCCCCCCTGGAACCGGGCGGATCTGGTCTCCGGGGTCAATCTGCCTGCCAAGCGAGGCCGCAGGCCGAGCGGGCTCGCCGGTGTTCCACCTCGGTGGACCAGCCAGATGGACCACGTGAGAGAACCGGTTAATTAACCTACCATACCCTAGGTCACATCACTTTAGGATTGTATTAATTAAGTATTTTGTAGGTTTAATGTTTTAGATTTTCATTAAAATAAAAACGTCGAGATCCGACGTCGAACTAATGTTCAAGACGTCGGGGACCGAATAGCTCGCTTAAAGTTTTGGTGGGCAGGCGATATGATGGCAGGTGGAGCAAGGCCTTAACAGAGTGGTGGCCGAGATTAGGCAAAAGAGGAGTGGCGTCCGGCAGCCAGGTGGGTTGACGACACCTGGAAAAGTATCGGAAAGTCCTGGATATGACTGGAACAGGACCGAGAGGAATGGCAAAACAAAATAGGGAGGACGCTTATGCCCTGCAGTGGGTAGATTCGGGCTGCAAATGATGATGATGATTAAAGTAAAAATTGAGTGGACTATCTAATGAGAAAGATTATGAGGTTCGCACACGTCATTGAAAAGGTATCATAACTAGAAATACCTTAACTCCGATTTCTGCAAGTTACAACCAATTAACTTGTTTGTTACTTTTGTTTCACTCTACACGTATTGCCAAGTTTCATTTATGAACGGTCCCAGAGGACGGATGCCAGAAAAACAGGCAGTCTGCCTTCTTCTTTGAAAATTGTTTTATCTAGTTTGGACATTATGTAGGTACTTACATTTTAATCCTTTAAAATCCTTAGCAGCAAATGTTGTCTCCAGTGGACCAGCACGAGGTTTGGTGTGACTTTTGATCTAAAATATTTATGTATGTATATTATTTTATTACCTATTGTATGTTAAAGCTCTCGAGTGGCGACCGCGGACCGGAAAGCGCAGCGTGGGTAGGCCCCCCACAAGGTGGACCGATGACCTGGTGAAGGCGGCCGGAGCCTGTTGGATGAGGGCAGCGCAGGACCGGTCGTTATGGTGATCCTTGGGGGAGATCTATGTCCAGCAGTGGACGTCCATCGGCTGAGATGATGATGATGATTGTATGTCTCAGGACATAAGTGTCCCGGACGCTTGGGAGGCGTGCATGAGGCCGAAGCCAACACGTAGAGGCCTGTCAGTCAATAAGATCTAAATGGCAATGTGACACCAACCGGCAACTATCCCAGTTTACACTATAGAAGTGCATCCAAAACAGCCCCCGGTCAGTGTAGGACTATTGTAAGGAGTGGAAAGAAACGAAATCTGCGATGTTAGGGTGGGGTGCTAGTGGAACTGGTAACTAGGTTTTGAACAGAACTATGGCGCCTGCCTGACCAATGTGTAAACACGGAGAAAAAGGCAGAATCGCCAACTCACAATGAATGGGCCCCCGAGAACGGCCGCTCGCACGGAGCGACAAGGGGGCAACATTTTCCTAGCTCAGAGTGGAGAGGTGCTTCTGTACTTAAAACGACCATCATTTCAGTCTCCAACGGCTTATCCGGTAGCCACTCGCCACTTACGCCAACACATCTACTCTTTGAGCATATAGCTCTTTACGACTCCAACCTAAGGCCAATTAAGGCAAGCACAAAGCTGGGGATCTGGTGCTCTTGGGGTCCACTCCTACCGGCCAGTAAAGACAAGTCGAGAGACGAGGATCAGGGACTTCCCACTGGAGCACTCGGGATACAAGTTAAGTTGCAGTCTAAAGTTACTCTGCGAAATAAACGTTCGAAACGGTACCTACCGGCAAATCTTTAGGCTCATCTTTCACTACATCCGTAGTCTCGTGATGCAACTGACGATGCATCGAGAGCGCACTCTCAAACTGCGCTGTGAAACTGCATTGTGAACAACTGCAACAACCGACAATCTCATTCATCTGGCCTGTGACCACCACGTGGCCCACGCGGATTGGTGGACTTTAGAATTTCAGAGGTATGGAAACTCAATCATCTGGTTCGAATCCGCATGGACGACATTCCATTTACCAATGAGTTTTTCTAACTGATGTACGTAATACCGACTGCTCTCAAACGATGAAGGAAAACGTTATGAGGAAACCTGCATACGCCGAAGAAGAAATTCTTAAGCGTATAAGGTCTACCAATTTGGGCACTCGTTTTGAACTCACGCCCAATAATCCTCCTTGAGGATATGCACGTGGCCTGCAGTGGGAAGTATATAGGCTGATAATGATTAATATACAGGTAGGATGTGTTCTGAATATGAGATTTACACACTTACCAATGCGTCATAGTAATATTAACTAATTGTTAACCAAAATATATACGTAAAAATCTCGAAATTAACTTATTTTAAGAATGACGGAATGTCCCAAACATAATGTCAACCTGGCAGAATATTTATAAGAAGATTTTATTCTATATCATTTGCTAAACAAAAAGATTCAGGCTCTTTTTACCAAGAAGATTTTATTGACAAGGGGACATTCAGATTCAGCGCATAGAGGTATTATAACATAACTTTATGAGTCAGCGTAAGTGAAAAATTCTTGGTCAATGCCATTGAGGTACTATGTTAACTAGAGAAGCTACCGAGAAGTAATATTTTGTAACACGCGTTAGGGTGCACGCGCTCTAACCCACTTAGCCTGTGCCAGGCGCTCGTCGCAGCCTGACGCTCCCAGCACGCGCCCCACACTGGTGATCATGGTGCACAGATTTTGTTGGCGTTGTCTGCTCTATACATAATTACTCAATGGTCAATGGGCACAGTATAAAAAACTATGATAAAAAGATATAGTACTAGATACAGTACATACCATGTACAGTACTCGCTGCCTGCGGTACAAGGATCAAAGGATGCTCAGAAACGCCACATGAAACTTTGCGAGATTGTTCCTAGTTGTTGGAAGGAGCTTGCTAAAGATCGACCAGGATTGAGGCACACCGTCCAGAATATATTGTTCGACTTTCAGCTGAGCTTGATGTCAAGCGCGAAGAACTTAAAGCCAGACCATCCGCGGCCATCCAAGGTAACTATCTTAATGGGAAAGGACACTGGGCATAAATGTATGGCCACTGGTCCAAGAGCCCCGCTATGGCACATGTAGTGACAGTTAGAGGATACCCAAACGTACATGGTACACAAGGGGCATCAAAATATTTTCGAGGAAAAAAAAGATATAGAATGTTTTATTTTTACGTGATCGTTTTTGGACGAAATCATTTTGACATTATTGCCCAAAAGGTGTAATCTCTTTCAGGGAGAATCAGATACTTAGCTACAACTAGTAGTTATTTTTAAGCGTACAAAAGTAAGAATACTCACGTGTACTATTATGGAAATTTCAGGATGGAATCACGATTTTCTCGATTTGAGTTTACGAGATACTAAGGGCTAAAGATTGTGTTGTATTAATAATAATAAAAAAACCAATAATACTATCCATATAAAACAAGGAATTCAAGCAGTAGATAAAATAGCGGTGAAATGCTTACATTATATGAAAAGCCACTAAACAAAACACCCTGTATCTTTTTTTCTCTCGAAAAGATATTGGTGCCGCATATAAAAAAATGTTCTATATTAAACCCCCTTTCGAACGTAGTATGCCACTAATGGGGGGGATCTTGGACCACTCCTGCCCACTGTCATTTACTTGTAGCCTGTAGGTCTACCATGAGTTTTCACCGTACTTTACTACTGTAGTTACGTCACCAATTTTGTATTGAATTTCGTACAGCGCTCTTAGTGGTTACGTTGAGAACTAATTTCTGTCATACTAATTGGCGACGTAACTACAGTAGAAAAGTACAGGGAAAACTCATGGTAGGCCTTCTGTGCGGACGCACTTTTACAGCCAAGATAGGCTACATCAGCCATCTAAGAGCACATCAGCGAAGCTCTCAAAATCAATAGCCTTAATCAGTTGCTGTGGTCGTACACGGCATGAAGCATCGTCACCTCTCCTTGTTATTTTTTTCTTTTGTGTCAAAGGCATGGACGTAGCCAAGCCAAGGGGTGTTTCCCTTCGAATATCACTACGATTTTATTGGGTCACCACTCTTTTATTTGAAGCACAAACTTTACGGTGGTCGAGATTAGACAAAATAATGTGGTCGTTGGGTGGCCAGGTGGGTTGGCATGTGGTACACCCTCGGATAAAAGTAAAAGAAGCTGCACCAGTAAGACCCTAGCCAAACTCTTCAGTAATCTGTGCCCTATGCCCCTAGATATAAGTTTCTTGCACCAATCCGCACCGCCTGCATCACAGAGTTGGCCTGCATAGACCCTATTTACAATGTTCTTGGATTTTCTAACTTTAAACTCTATGATGAAAAAGGGCAGGCACACCTATAGTTGTTGGGATGTGAGGTGTGGATTACTAGCTGACAACAATGACAACCCCGAAATGGAACACAGTCTTGAATATATGTTTGTACTTACGTACTTACTTAGACAAAGCGTTAGTCTTTCAACTACACTGTAGTCCAGTCAATGACAAAAATTCATCAAACAATTAAGTAACTTATCTCGAAACTGAGTTTTGCTTGAACTTCCAAACGTGTGAAGTCTTTTTTACCACAATCACATTCAATTATGTCTTTTTCTTCTTTAATCTCTGATAAATATTCCTTTGTACGCGGTCTATCTTGATTTTTATAAACAAACTTATGTTTTCACTTTCCGAACTAGCCGATCAATAGAGTTTGGCGCTTATGCCTAAGGTTTAAGGTACCAGGGGATTGAAAAGCGATATTCAACGGATGCAAGGTAGTATTTTGTATTGAATAAAGCCTCTTCTAAACCTGGTAACACCGTTCGCGTCTCACCTACAAGCCAGTTGTGAGCGGGGGTTCGGCCCGAGTGAACGCGCGGCGCAAACAAAAGAATTGCATCAAACACGTTAACAAATTTCAAGGAGAAAAAAACACAGGGAACTGATGACAACGCAGTTTTACAATCTAAACTAACAAATTGTGAGTTTGAAAAGTTAAAAATACAGTTCAAATCAACGTAAAACCGGTTAAAACGTCGAGGAAGTAGACAAGACAGTTATATAAAACTATAATGTTGGATTTTCTTTTGCAGGTATAACTCGGCGCAGTTGTTTTGTGTGATTTTAGCTCAGAGTTGTTTTCGAAAAAGTGGTTTTTTGACGTTTTTTTCTGTTGTTGTTGAGTGAAATCGAGTGTTGAAAGAGTCAGGTGAGTTCAAAACAGTTTTATTTTAAACTAGAATAACGTTGGTCGCTTTCTCCTGCCGATTTAGGGTTGACTGCCTTGCGGTGACTCATTTTATGTCTCTTTTTAAATTACCGTGTTCTGCGGTTCTATAAGTTTAGCTACCTCTAGATAAAAAAAATAATGGAACGTAATTTGCGTTGCTCTTTCTTGCTTAATGACAATGATATAAGGTTGACAGTCCAATAACTATTGATATGTTGCTAATTACCTTTGTTTTAATGTTCTGTTCATTCATTTATTTAATGACTACACGTCACTGAGATGAAATGAACGAACATGAAACAAATCAAACTTGATAAATTGGTAGTTACACCCTTAACTTCGTGTGCTTTTGGGTGTAAACGCCATTCTAATTTTAATTCTTAGGTCGTAATTAAAACTATTGTTAATGCTTAAACTTTATGTACCTATTTATTTAACTAAGTAGTTATATCCCCATTTATTTATCTAAGGGCCTGTTTCATCACTTCTGAATAAGTTCTTGTTAGCTTATCCGACAGATATTTTGACATAATTTCATACAAAATATGTCAAACTATCTGTCGGATAAGCTAACAAGAACTTACCCAGAAGTGGTGAAACAGGCCCTAAGAATCCTAAGATTTAAAAAACACACGATGACGACGCATTGACGGAGCGGCAGACGTCAGTCCGTCATTTGTGAAGCAAGGAATTGTATGAAATGTCACGTAAAAGCACACACGGTGACGGATTGACGCACTGTGTGCGTGTGCTTCTATGGACTGACGTCTGCCGCTCCGTCATTGCGTCATCGTGTGTGAACGCACTAAGATGACACTCTGACCCAATATTCTTTTTAGTATTTTACCTCTTCTGAAAAGTTGTGTTTTGGCGTTTGTGCCCTTATTTTTTTTAAAGATTGGTTTGCTCTTGACCTCAATCTAGTCCTCAGGACAAAGATGGGGTTGAAGATGTAACGAGCTTACCCAGAAGAAGCCTATTCACTCGTACTTTGAGATTATAGGTCGATTAGTATATATATATTTTTTTCTTTGTAATTGTTAAATATGATATTATAGCCTCACCAGGAATATAAAAAACCTGGATTGGGGGCGCTGCAATCGACTGTCACTTTAATGTTAGTGCTCCAAGTACCTACAAAAATTAGTTCCAATGATTTTCCGCAACATGGCGAGGTTTTTTATATTTCTGGTCGGGCTTTACCACAGTATAACTACAGCCTAATAGTAATACTGTGATATTACCATAAAGTTATTATACCTGGTATAGTGTTTACCTTTATGACCATTACTGTGATTATCATAAGCCCTAATTACACTGACGTGAGATTCATCCAAACGACGAACTTGTTTGAGTGTAAATCGAGCCTAAAGAATGTCAGTTGCGGAAGAAGAATAATACTTAAATAATTGACAAACATGCATGCTCAGAATACAAAGAATTTAAGTGTTTTCAACATAGACATATTACTCTAGCGATAGACAAGCTCGTTCAAACAAACAACATGTCACACAAAACAACACAAAATGACACATTGCGGTCTGTCATTGCCATAGTGACGAAGTGAACTCGGGAACATCAATCAGGTGCGTACACCTCATTCAAGTGGAACATGTTGCTTCTATGCAAGGGCAAGTCTATCGCTAGAGTTTAAGTCTATGGTCTTCAATAATTTCCATTTAATTATTATTCACTATTCCTAAAACAGGTGCCAGACTGGACTATCCCAGTATGCGTACAATGTTAAATCCGCCTGGATTGAAAGCTGCGAATTCAACAATTAGGTATTTCTAAAATTTAGTCGTTTATTTAAAAAAAAATTGGGCTGATACAGAATTTTCCAGTAACCACCTATTTTTTAATAATTTTTTAACCTAGTAATTATAACCTCAAACTTAATAAAAATTTAAAATTATAAAAAAAATAAAAAGGGGGGGTTTCCGCACTTGCCCCTTTAGGCATGGGTATGGGTAAAAAAATCTCGTCAGCAACAGAACTCAAAGAGCATTTAACTATATCGTTTTAAAATAAATAAATAAATAAAAGTTTTATACTTATAGGTTTTAAAAATCGGATTTCTGTCTGTTTGTCACTAAATGGTGCCAGTACAGGATTAAAAGTCCCATTCATAATTAATTCCCACCCCTCTTAACAAAACTCTGTAAAATGACTGGGCTATAAGTTTGAAAAATTCATTGGTACTTACATGTCATGTCGCCCGTGCGGATTCGAACCCGAAATTCATGATTGATTCTCCATACTTCTCTACAACGCACCACCGATGCTGTACCTAACCTATTATCATCATCATCACAGCCTATATACTTCCCACTGCAGGGCACAGGTCTACCCTCAGGGAGTGTGTATCTACGGTAGTCCACCACGCGTGCCCAATGCGGATTGGTAGACTTCACATACGCATCGGAATTTCTTCTTCAGCGTATGCAGGTTTCCTCACGATGTTTTCCTTCACCGTTTGAGAGCAGTCATTATTACGTTTATGTACATAAGTTAGTGGTGCATGGCATGTGGTCGATTCTGGAACTTTTGTCCGACAGACAGATGACCGACATTACTTTGGGCCGACACCGTGCGGATTCGAACCCGGATCTCAAGATTGGGTTTCCATAGCTCTCCGCAACGCGTCACCACAGGCGTCACCGAGTTTCGACCTATATGGAATAGTTTTTTTTTATGACTGTTGAGTCTATAGTGAAAGTTTTTCAGTTTAATAGTCTGACGTAAAACATTGTATGTGTAGTTTTATTTATGTATGATGTTATGCAAGTCTCTGTCACACATAAAGCATGTCAGCATCATCAAGCTGAAACAAAAACATAAACAATTATTCACTATAGTTAATAGTTAACACCGTCTGTCCGTTACATCACTTCACACTGACTACAATGCGGGTTGTTCCAATTGACTGATTTAATACATACAGCACGGCTAGCATGCCACCCACGACAAAGCGTTTAAACGAGAAAAACGTCATGCGCGCTCTTTCTGGCATACGTAAAATAATAAGGATGGAGGCACATCTCGATTTTTATCGTTTTCTCGGGGGTGGCATGCGAGGCCTACAGGGTCTAACTTAGTGCGTTCACACACGATGACGCACTGACGGAGTGGCAGATGTCAGTCCATAGAACCACACCCGGTGCGTCAATGCGTCACCGTGTGTGCTTCTACGTGCGGTTTCATAGAACTCCTTGCTTCACAAATCACAAATGACGGACTGACGTCTGCCGCTGCGTCAATGCGTCATCGTGTGTGATCGCACTTAAGTTCATATAAGCATATAACTATATAGCTTTTAGAGCATATTAATATGCTGACGGTTTTTAAGGAGATAATCAGACCATCAAACTGAACAACTTTCTTTAAGGGACCAATGTCCTTCTTCATCTTCTTCTTCTTAGCCGTTTTCAACCGTAATGGTGTAGGCCTCCTTCAGTCTATGCCATCCCTTTCGATCTTGTGTCCTCTCTATCCATTTCACTCCAGCTGTTCTTTTGATATCGTCATACCAACGCATTTGCGGTCTTCCACTTGGGCGTTTTTCTCCCCAGGGTCTCGACTCCAACAGTGCCTTGCCCCACGAGCCTTCTTTTCTGGCGATATGACCAGCCCATTGCCACTTGAGCTTCGCGATACGCTTGATGACGTCAGTGACTTTGCTCTGCTCTCTGAGCCATTCGTTTCGCTTTCGGTCTCTTAGCGTAACACCCACCATCTTCCTCTCAATTGCTCTCTGCGCTACTCCGAGTTTGTCGGTGACCTCCTTTGTGAAAACCCATGTCTCTGCTCCGTAGGTGAGCCCTTCAGAAAATGGACCAATGGTCAAATAGCGAAAAAAAAACGAGTGTTCTTTAGACCACACGACTGAAGTAAAACTATTACTATTAGTATCATACAAATATTTGTCCCTTACGGTATTCGAACCCGCGACCCTCGGCAGTCAGGTTCACTACAGACTGTGCTATCGGGCCGTCGAAGAATGGTTTATTGATCAGCAACATCTTAGGTACGCTTCGGCCGCCATCGGAACCGCAGTAAGCACGCACCTTTTGTGTCATAGTTCTTTATTTATCCAATTTTACGCTTAGTATAATATAATAAATAGTATATGTATGTAGGTATAATATAATATTATTTCGTTTTTACTTTTTCTTTTTTTTACTCTTCCATTACTATATTTCATCTAAACTTTACTTATTTTATTTATCTCTCATTGGTTGCTGCGTCTGACTACTACCAGAGGTTTCATCTGAAAATCAACACCCTGCTTTCGGGCAAGGTCTATGTTGAGATGGGACCTATTTGCTGCTGTAGCATACAATAAATTACATGTTTGTTCTGTTGATGTTTCCTTGTTTTGTTATTTTGTAAACTTGTGAACTGTATTATTTATGTGTGTGTTACTTGTGCAAATAAATGATTTATCTATCTATCTATCTATCTAACTAGTTACGATCAAGGAATTTTTTTTACTTGAACGAAACCAGTTGCGAACAAAGGTGGTCTAAAAGTCTCGTTTTTAGGCACTTACAATTTTTTGCATTTTCTTCCTAACGGAACAATCTTGAACCTCGAGATTTAAAACGCTTTTAAAATTAGCATTCTTATAAAATATTTTGGTCTTCTTCTTATCGAGTGGGCTGCAAACCGCCTTACGGCCTCTGACGTGGTTTTTATGTAACGACTACTACAACCAGAGATAGTAGCCGGGACCAACAGCTTAACGTGCCATCCGAAGCACGAATCATCTTTCTTTTCAGACAATCAGGTGACTCAGCCTGCAACGTCCTAACCAACTGGGGAAAAACGCACAAAGTGACATTTCACTAGGTGCCCCTCTTGGGAATCGAACCCACGACCTCCGTGTCAAGAGCCCAATGCTCTTAACCATTAGACCACGGAGGCATTTTGGTAATATCAATACATGATACCGAAAGTCATTTATACATCGTCGTTCGAAATATTTTTGGATAGATTATCTAGTGAAATCATAAATTGAACACACGATTGGAAGTACTTCACTCGATAGAAAATCGTCACAAAGATGACGTATTTTCATGTATTTTTAAACATTTTTCTCGTTTTAGAACTTAAAATAAAAGTGAAATCATAAAAATATATTATATAAAAAGTACTTTTGTTAAATCGGTTTTGTGGGACTTTCCTATATTGAATATTTTTATGAAATAAAGTATTTGAAATTTGAAATTTGAAAAAAAAAAAATTCTTTTAATCGAAAATACGGCACACGCATGAACTTTTCGGAGGGCTGAGCAGTCGCGTTTCTCATAGAAAATATTCGTCTGGACCTATAGCCCCTTAAGCTCAGGCCACACAGGCCTCTGCGGGAAATATTCACTTCCCGCAGGTCCGCCCCCGGACCGCTTTCCCGCAGTCCCGCCTCTGTGTGGCCTGGCCTTTAATGAATATCTTTCACCTGATTGGTTGAGTTCTAGGTCGATGGTTGATGTCTTTTGCTCTAAAAATTAAGATGTCAAACAAAAGACTTCAACGATGATACATGAAAGAAAGTTCTGGTCACCCCGAAAGCTATTATTGTTGGTTTTAAGGGTGAAAACAGGACCCTATTCATAAGTCTAAGCTCTCCGTCCGTCCGTCCGTCCTAGCTTCAGAGGGCTGTATCTTGTGAACCGTAATAGGTAGACAATTGGAATTTTCACAGACTATAGGTATTGAATTGGATGACAAATAAAGGCAGGTTTAGACGATGACAATTTTACCGTGTGTGAATGGAATAGTGTAGGACGTAATGGTGTAGGACGCTGATCAAATCGGATGCGTACTGAAAAAGAGCATAGCAAAATATTCACGGAACCGACAAACATGCATGAAGATGCCTTCCCCAGTGTAACATAGGAGTGGGTATAATGTATGTATATGATTTTTTTGTCTTTACGCTCGTATGTCTGCTAGTCAATATATATTTTTTATTTTAACAACTTTAATGAAAGGGATATATATTTTTTTTAA
Source organism: Agonopterix heracliana (assembly GCA_963693445.1). Classification (NCBI taxonomy): domain Eukaryota; kingdom Metazoa; phylum Arthropoda; class Insecta; order Lepidoptera; family Depressariidae; genus Agonopterix; species Agonopterix heracliana. The sequence continues at coordinate 6,090,788 of OY856334.1, forward strand.
TTATTATTATTGATGGGTTTGCTGGGTTTGGGTTTGTTTGATTTTTGTTTTAGTTGACAATAGTTTATGCATATTACGGTGTGGGGCCGATCTGCCCACGCCAAGCTGGTGGATACGGCACTAAATGAAACGTGCCGGATTATAACTGGTTGCTTGAAACCGACTCCGGTACAGTTGCTCTATCCACTGGCTGGCATAGCGCCCCCAGATGTCCGCAGGGCTGTGGCAGGTTCCTCAGAGAGAGCCAAAATGATGGACGACTCACGACATCCCATGCACGGCTTCATTCCTGCGCCGCAAAGGTTGCCAAGCTGACGCAGCTTTATGAAGTGTGTCGACCCACTAAATACTGGCCCAGCGCAAGCGAGGTGTACTCTTTGGCGACAAAAAGTGTCCCTCCCAACTCCATTTGTGCCGCCGTCTGAGAGCCTCCCGCCTGGACATGACTTGCCCCCTCTGTCCTGTAGGCTCCACTATCTCGATCCACCAGTGGATTGAATAGGACGCTGAAGTTCACTGGCCTTGGGCGACCTGGAAGTCGTTAAACCGACTTCGAACCCAGGTCGGTCGCAGTAAGGACAACATGTTCAGGTGGGGATTCTCGGATGCGCAAAATGTGAGTTGCTTGTGTGGAGCTCCACAAACGATGGCCCATCTCACATCGTGCCCTGCGGGCCCTAACACCTGTACGCAGGAGGAGCTCATGACCGCTAGCGACGGTGCAGTATCGGTTGCCCACTTCTGGCAAGGTACTATTTAGCGACTTTGTTCAAAATTTGAAGTCGACACGATAAGAAGAAGAATAGTTTATGCAGTTCTTTCACTGACTCTATATTTATAACCGTTTCGTAAATAAGTTCACCATGGAAAAGAAACGGCAAGAACCCACCACTCCCACCAGAACATGTCGAAGTCCAAACTCCAAGAGTTGATCAAGTTTGCAGTTTTGTAACTACTATGGAACAAAACAACTTTTTTTCTGCGTTTTCGATATTGGTCCCACGGAGAAAGTGGTTCAGTTTGACGGTCTGATTATCCTCTTAAAAAACCAACAGCATATATTATAAGAAACACCGTATCATCATCAGCCTATGTAGGGTCCTTCTTAATATGCTGACACTTTTTTAAGGGGATGATCAGACCGTCAAACTGAACAACTTTCTCTATGGCACCAGCATCGAAATCGCGAAAAAAAATCTACTGTTCCATACAAAACTGCAAACCTACTTGAGCCGATTGTATGGGACAGCTGATTATTTGTTCGCGATTTCGATGTTTGTCCCATAGAGAATATTGTTCTGTTTGACGGTTTGACGGTGGTCTGATCATCCACTTAAAAAAGTGTCAGCGTATAGGATGGATATATCCCTGTATACGTCCCACTGCAGGGCACAGGTTTACCCTTTAGTAGGGTGTTTTGGCCGTTAGTCCATCACGCGTGCTCAATGCGGATCGGTCGATTTCACATATGCGTTAGAATTTCTTCTTCTTCTTATGCAGGTTTCCTCACGATGTTTTCCTTCATCGTTTGAGAGCAGTCGATAATACGTACGTACGTAGTCTTCTTCTTATCGAGTGGGCTGCAAAGCCCTGGTGTCAGAGTTTATGCAAACCGCCTTACGGCCTCTGACGTGGTTTTTTTTATGTAACGACTACTACCACCAGTGATAGTAGCCGGGACCAACACCTTAACGTGCCATCCGAAGCACGGAATCATCTTTCTTTTCAGACCATCAGGAGACTCAGCCTGCAATGACCTAACCAACTGGGGAAAAACGCACAAAGTGACATTTCACTAGGTGCCCCCCGTGGGAATCGAACCCACGACCTCCGTGTCAAGAGCCCAATGCTCTAACCATTAGACCACGGAGGCAGTTGACCACGGAGGCGGTACGTAGTTAGAAAAACTCATTGGTACGAAAGAAGAAACACCGTATATTGTTATGTTATTGTGTTTACCGTTTTTCAAGTCTGTGTCCATTTAGAAAACAGTCATAATGATTAAGAGGAAGCCAATTCTAATCCAACTTACGTTGTTTGTCCCTCTCCCACGCCTTCCTATGACTAATGTTTTATCTCTGTTGCACTATTCGCAACGGTTTAGAACGCGAACGTGTTTTACAGTTAATATGCTCAGCCTTGTCACTGTTTCTGAATATATGAAGATTGAATAGATGTTTTTTTGTGTTTCGTACCAAAAACAAAACGGAACACTTATGGAATGGCCTCGGTCCGTCTGTCACACGCGGTAGGTAATAATATACAGGGTGAAATTGATATCATTAGCATCCTTTTAAACTAAGAGTCTACCCATCAAACTGAACAACTTTTACTATGGGAGCAAACCAATTGGAGCATAAATTTTTTTTTTTTGGGTAGTCATTCTCTTAGTTTAAAAGGATGCTAATGATATCAATTTCACCCTGTATAGTTCTATTTAGGGTCCAACTTAATATGCTGACACTTTTTTAAGGGGGTGATCAGACCATCAAACTGAACAACTTTCTCTATGGCACCAACATCGAAATGGCGAAAAAAAAATCTGCTGTGTCATACAAAACTGCAAACCTACTCTAGCCAAATGTATGGGACAGCAGATATTTTTTTTCGCGATTTTGATGTTGTTCCCTTAGAGAAAGTTGTTCAGTTTGATGGTCGGAACATCACCTTAAATATTTACTCATTATAAATAAAATAAATAAATAAATAAATAACGCTCACAGGCACATACATTGTAATGATCCCAAACTAGCACTAAAGGCTATTATTATGGAAACCATACAACAACGGCACGAACATATAACATCCATGACCGAACCGGGATTCGAACCCAGGACCCTGGTTTGGCAGTCCGGCGTGGTAACCATTACACCAACAGGGTCGTCAAATTCATTGTGTCGTTTCAATCAAAAGTCGTACTAAGATTCCCTAATCCTCGTATGTACATACATTTAAATAAAAAAGATAAGTTAAGGTATAGCCTGTAGAATCCCACTGCAGGGCAAAGGCCTCCTCTCACGAATAAGGGTGAGAGGGAGCGGGCCATACTCCACCACGCGGGCCCAGTGCGTGTTGGTGGAGGCAAGTTAGTGGTCACCTTGCTGTCAGAGAATTTTCAAGCCGCCAATAGGCCTCTAACCTGGCTTAACGAATAGTTACAACGCCATCTGACGGTACTATCCGAGACCAACTGCTTAACGTGCCTTCCGAAGCACGGAAACGCTCGAGATGAAATACCACTAAACGGTCACCCATCCAAAGACTGACCGGACCTGACGTTGCTTAACTTCGGTGATCGTTTCCAATACCGAAGCTCCACTACGCCAACGAGCGTTTAAATATGTAACATTAAATACAAGAACGAAATGTAGGTACGAATTATTGAATTTCGTACATTATTTGGTTCTCTCTCTCTTTTAGACTCGTATTCCCAAAACGATCGTAAGTTTTGGGAATTTCAGATGCGATAAAAACACGATAATTTTGCGGCCTATCACACTGACCCCAATGAAAAACCCTATTAAATAAATACATAGATTAGGTCAATTTCTACAGGGGCCTTCTTTAGGTACATGATGACAGTTGTAGATTACACACCGAGGGCAGGAAAGTAAGAACGGTCTCAGATCTAATGTAATTGTTCTTCTTATCGAGTGGGCTGCAAAGCCCTGGTGTCAGAGTTTATTCAAACCGCCTTACGGCCTCTGACGTGGTTTTTATGTAACGACTACTACCACCAGTGATGGTAGCCGGGACCAACAGCTTAACGTGCCATCCGAAGCACGGAATCATCTTTCTTTTCAGACAATCAGGTGACTCAGCCTGCAATGTCCTAACCAACTGGGGAAAAACGCACAGAATGTAATTGTTGACCGAGGCGAAGCCGATAGACATTGTGATCTGAGGCTTTCTTATTTACTGCCCGAGGTTAGTATACTATTTTTCTCCTCGACGGAGGTGGAAAGCGTCCGGAGCGAGGGGAGAAAAAATAGTAACTTTACGACCTAACCACCATACAGCTCGCCGAAACTGGCATTAGCTACTTTCAGTCTAAGCTACGTGATTGGTGAACCAAGCAGCTAGCCGCCTCGATGTAATTGGTCAACAATAACATTTGCTTTCTCTAATTGGCCAACTTTCGCTACGATGCGTTTTGTTTTCTACGTATATCCCATTTAGGTAGTGATATATCAAATAGTATACTGGGCTACTTTTTAAGTCTCCGTACCCGTTCAATGTCTAAAGTTTCCATACAAAGCTATATGATCAAGAAACATAATTACAAATTATCTAAACTTTTATAAAACTGTAACTGAAGTGTTAGTCTGTACATTGAAGATATTTACAAAAAAGATTACGATATGGTTTTTAGGTATCCCTGACTCGAAATCAACCTTTTTTAGAAATTTTGTCTGTCTGTTTGTGTGTTTGTTTGTTCGCGATTCACGCAAAAACAACCGAACCGATTTTTATGAAACTTTTTTTGTTTGATAGCTTATGATCTGACTTAAAATCTGGTGTATAATTTGTGCAGACGAAGTCGCGGGTAAACACTAGTTATTTGTAACACCTTGTATCCCCATAACTACACTACGTACAAGTAAAGTCCAATCAGGGTAACCGGACCTGTCGTCGTGTGTACAGTCATATATCCACGACAAGCTTCGATACAGAAAGGTATATACATATAAATCCACAACTCGTTTCGTCAGCATAATAAAAAATAAAATAAAAATCAAGATCAGATGAAAAAGTCAATTTTGATTGGTCTTATCAAGAATAAAATTTTTGTATAGTAGTCATTTAATACCTTACAACAATTTCTAAACGGCAATCGGTAAAAAATAATCGGTGATAGATGCTTAAACGGACAATTAAGTTCAACAAAATATCGCAAGTATTATTTTTTGTTCGGTATACACATTTTGGACCAAAATTGATGTTTTTTTGATTCAATAGTTGCAAAAATGAGCCAGTAATTGGGGTGGGGTATACATACAGACAGAATGAACGAAAGCCTATGGATTTTTAGACTACAGCACCCTAAAACACACTACGTAAGAAACCCATATCCCTTAGTCACCTCTTCCGTCACCAACGGGAAGAAATAGCGTGGTCTATCTATACTAAGCCGAAATCACACTTGAGTTCTTATGTCTTTCAACCGCTCGCAACCCGGCTAGATAACAGTAAGATAAACAATGCGTGCTTCATTAATATCACTTGGGAGTTCAAAGGTTCAAATTATCTCTTATTATTGAAAAACATAATTTTGAATGACTCACGACAAAAAACCAAATGACTTTCCGGTAAAAAACAAAACACGATTAAAAATGTGGGCGGAGTAATAGCGAACGTCATTCGAAAAATATGTTTACGCAAAATCAAATTCGCAGTCTATTCCTGCTAAATGCTTATCAAAACTCCCGCTTGCGTAGAAAAAAACCTGCCAAGTGCGAGTCGGGACTCGGGCAATGAGCGTTTTTCTTGTCTTTTTTAAATTTAGTTCCTAAAAAACTCGACAGATGACATGTTTATCGCCCCATAGAGCCGTAAGCGAGATCCTGTCAAAATCTGGTCAAGTCTGTGCCTGCCTTTTTTTTTTTAATGCCCTGGGATCGAGCCCATTCAGCCATGTCAGGCGTAAAAGTTTCGAATTTTCGATTAAAATGATTAGTAAATAATGAAATATGTCATTAAAAGATGCGTTGGCATCTTCTTGATCATCTTTTCACTCTTTACTATTTTAAAGAAACACTTTTTGAAATGTTGACGTTTCTTCGTACAGACCGTAGCGCCATCTATCGATCCCCTAGAAAACAAAAGGAAAAACGCTCATTAGTGTTCCGTTCCGTACTACCAATTTTTTTTAGGTGATGCTAATTTGATAATTGCCTTCAATCCACACAAAAAAACTCTCGCTCCAAAATCCATTTTTTTTAAGATTTTAGTTGTGGGTAGTAACTATTAAGTAATCTGTGGTTGGGGGTCTTACACAAATTAAGTAGGTAACTCATAAATCATAATTCTCGAATTTTTACTTTCTAATTCTGCTCCAAAATAAAAATTAAGCTTTTTTGACTTAGGTACTTATTTTTCAAAAACATTTGTGATAATTATGCCGGCATTTAGACACCTATCTCAGAACGGTGTCTGAGAAAAACGCGTGCGATAGACCGACGGACAGACAATAAACACCATTAAGTGCGTTCACACACGATGACGCATTGACGCAGCGGCAGACGTCAGTCCGTCATTTTTGAAGCAAGGAGTTGTATGTAACCGCACGTAGAAGCACACACGGTGATGCATTGACGCACCTGGTGTGGTTCTATGGACTGACATCTGCCGCTCCGTCAGTGCGTCATCATGTGTGAACGCACGAAGCGTTCCGTTTTGCCAATTTAGTTACGGAACACTAAAAAGAATATTGTATTGTCTATGACGCTGCATCATATGTTTTGTTGGTGGGATGATACTGCATGGTACAATGTTTAGATGGCTTTATGCGTTAGGGAACCAAGAAATTATATTATTATATTAGGAAATTTTGTAGGTTATTTTATTATTCCTAAACAAGGTAGTGCAATTCTTCGGTAAATAAAACACAATACAGTCATTAAAAAAAAATATGGTTCATAATTTTTTTTTCACTATAACAATGGGTACAAGCTACCTACCTAGCTACTTTAAATTTCGCCAAACTGCAATAGGGATTGTGGGCCAAAACCATTACATCACAATTTTTTAATTAAAAAGGTCTTGCTATGATGTATCTACTAATAAAAAAAACGTAAGCGCTTGGGCTACAAGAAAGTTATTTAAAGTGCCCGCGAGCGCTTGGTGTGTTAGTTTTTTAATACTTACGTAAAGTTGTATACTATAGAATAGAGTACCTACAGAGACCATAAAATACAATATTGTTACCTTGTAAGTTTAGCCCAGTCATTTTACGGTTTGACCCGGGACTAGTTAAGAATTGATTTTCATTTGAAGGGCCAAATTGAGCATAGAAATATTTAAAAAAATCACGTCAGCAACAGCTCCAGCATTTATCTCCTTCAAAAAAACTTAAAGGTACCTCATTTAATAATTAAAATTTTAGATTTTAACACCTAGTCTGACGCATAATGACCCTTTCAACACATAAGCTCATTGAATAAACAGTCTTAATTACTTTTACTACAATGAATCGATAAATCAATGACATCAACAACCATTACGTACAATTTCCTGGTTTTTCTTCAAGCGTGGTCATTGCCGCGTAAACACATTCAATTATCACTACCACAAAGTGTCCGTCGCGTTATCTGTGCCGAGAAGCGAGTGCTCATCATTAAATTTACATCAATAAAATAATCGGTCAGTCAGTCCCGTCAGTGCATCGCCGAACGTCGGTAGAGCGCGTTGTGCGCATTTCTAAACGAAATCCGTTCCAACTTGCATAACACGCCCGTTTTAATTACAAACCGTGCACTATAAAGTACCTAAGTGACTGTGTTTTTTTTTTAAATTAGCAAAAAAGAAAAAATGATGGCCGACGGTGATGTGCCATTGGTGAAAAGTTTTACCGGGAACGAGATTGAATTTGGCGCGAATGGTACAAAAGTGACAACGAGAGCAAATTCAAGGTTCGTTTTGACTGTGTCTAGATTTAGCTTAAATGTTAGACTATTTGCGGAACTGCGCAGAGGGTATTCTTGTAAAACTGGTTGTTAATGCCGTTTTGTTGTTAGTAAGGTCGCAGCTATGCAAGAGGTCACCACTCTAGCATTGCATATTTTTCTTTTTCAACACACTTGCTCATAAAATGGCTCTAATTTCACCGTAATTAGGCACATAATGACGACAACTATAATGAAACTGTGACATTTTCATACTATTATTCACTAGTGAGGTTATAGCGTAGAAAGAGAAGGCACTAGAAGGAAGCACGTGTCTTGTCATATCACTCAGTAAGAGACGCACATAGCAAATTCGCTCTAGTTAAAAAAGGAGACCGCTACTTATTGCTGTCCTTATCGACGTATCCACTTTTTTGTACTTCGGCCATCTGACTCCAAAATGTCACTTCATATAAATTGTATGGGACAACCACCTGACTCCGAGATGTCACTTCAAATAATTCGCTATCTCATACCCGGTTACACTGATATTCGGTCTACTAGCGTAAGCGAAAAATTTTTCGTCTATGGGTTATAGGGTTATTACTGTTATTCACAAGTGAGTTATAGATTTTTTTTTATTGGTTTGAGTTGCTTTGTTCTTAAAAAAGTTTCGATACAAAAAAGATCGTGTGCAATAGTACAAAATAAACTTTTTTTTACTAAATAAAATGTTTTTTTTTAGTATTATTTTCCTCACAAGTGTGTTGATAAACGTCGTATGATCCACGTATGTTTTGATGATTACCGTCCTCTTCTCTCTTAGGATCCTCGCCTGACGGCTCGGGTCTCAATGGCGCCTCAGCGGTGATCACCAACATTACACACTTGTACCATAATGTACTATTTTTTAAAAGGAAATATGGCCTTTTCAGGAGAAAGATGGCGAGAAAAATCGAACGTTAATTATTCCATGTTTGTTATGATCAATAAACATTGTTACAGCGATAGAAATCTGCAATTGCAGTTTGATTAAAAAGCAATTGCTTTGGTGCAAGAAAACCTTGAGCCTATGGATGATGTTTAAACCAAATAGGTACTTAAAGGTGCTATAAATAACCCATGTCCATGTCTGCAATTGGGATAAGCAGAGACGAGGAGTTTCCTGTTACAGGCCTGACTCACTACTCTTTGATCCCTACATACCTACATATTCTAGTAGGTATAATACACTATTTAATGTTTGTTGATACAACGATTTTTTTTGGTCTATTCGACAAAAAATCTTTGTGTTGACATTTAATCCATAGTTAGCTATTTTGACAAATTGCAAATGTTATACTTTATTCTGAATCAGAAAGGACTATACAGGGTGGTAAGAAAAATATCATTAACCTTTGAACCGTAGTTACAAGACTTTCACCTATAAGAGCTGACATAATTATAAGTGTTCTTTATCTGACACATGGAAATCTCAATTTCCCAAAAATCTATTAAAAGTCAATTTTTTTCCCACAAAACTATTTTCATTCAAATATAAACTTCAAAGTAAGGTATGTTTACAAAATCGTGCTTGAATCGCGTGTCATCATTGAACGATGCCAGTTATTATGTCGAAGGCTGTTCTATGTAGATTTTAACTGATTTTAAATGCTGAATTAATGCAATTAGTTACTTGAAAACATCGAGTAATTCGCACTTGAATTACGTTCATGAAAATATTTTGTTAAGTTTAAAACGTTTCCTTTTTATTAAATCTACTATTATGTTTCTGAACGGTTCTTTTTTGTACGCTTAGGGATATATTTTTTTTCGTGATTGGGTATTTACTTGTCCACATTACTTTTCACATGAATTTGCAACAAAAAAATCCAACCATCTTTCGAACGTTCTTTCATAATTATCATGGACACTATAAGTAATTAATCCGTTTTGTAGTACTGAAATGAAGTGGACGGTCCTAGCAGTGCGCCCGAGTGCGCTGCATGCAAACGAAGTTCGACCCTATTTTCAATATTAACCAAAGACAGTCAACCAAAATTGTTAAACTCGATCTAGATACTCTGTGCGTGTTTGTCAGATTTCCGTTAGCGAAACTTTATTGACTTTTTTTTTTATATTGCCAAACAACAAGACAAGACAACAAGTTTAGAAGTCAAAAAAGTTTGGGTATAATTAACAAAAAAAAAATTTCAGTGTATGTATCTCACTAATATATAATATTATAAAATGTGAAAGTTTGTGGTTCAATCACGCATAAACTGCTGGACGGATTTGGATGAAATTTGGCACACAGATAGAATATGTTCTGGATTAATACATAAGCTTTTTTTAAATCAACGCAGACGGAGTCGCGGGCAATAGCTAGTAATGTTATATACCTACTTGTTAATTTTTTGAGACCCCGGGGTAAAAATGTTCATTTATTTATTTAATCACTTAGCCGTTCGTTCCGCTCAGTCCTCGCTCTATGTCACATTGAAATGTTTTACCGACGTAAGGTTGAATTTGTTTGTACAATTTGTTCTTATGAAATTACTAAATTGACTTTTAGCTGACACTTCGAACTCCCAAGATCTTCGTTCGAATTAAACAGTTTTTTTTTATAATTTTTTTGACCTTTATAGGTAACTAGTGTTTTCCCGCAACTTCGTCCGCACAAATTATATACCAGATTTTAAGTCAGATCATAAGCTATCAAACAAAAAAAGTTTCAACAAAATCGGTTCAGTAGTTTTTGCGTGATGCGCGAACAAACAAACAAACAAATAAACAAACAAACACACAAACAAACAGACAGACAAAATTTCTAAAAACGGTTGATTTCGAGTCAGGGATACCTAAAAACCATATCGTAATCTTTTTTTTTTAAATATCTTCAATGTACAGACACACTTCAGTTAGTTTTATAATAGTTTAGACTACAGACTGATTTCTACTCTAAAAAAGTTCTTAGATTTTTAGATCAATTATTTTCATTAATTTTAAATTACGAATGACGTACATATTATGGACCAAATTGGCGACGTGCTTAAAAAGGGCCAGGAGTGCGATTTTTTAATCTCATTCGGAGAGCTCAGCAATTGAAAATGTAAAAAATACTATGGAGATACGCATTTTTCTACTGCTAATTTGACTTTCAAAAATCATACTTCAGGAGTGCTATTTTTGAAAGCCAAAGCAGTAGAAAGATGCACATCTCCATAGTAATTTTGACATATTCAACTGCTGAGCTCACCGAATGAGATAAAAAAATCGCACTCTAGGTAAGATCTACCCGAAACCGACGAGCGCATGCATGAAAGGACTAATGAATGCGGAGGAAGCTCGGGAGGTTTGTCACGATCGTAGCAGGTGGCGTTCCGTTGTCTCTGCCTACCCCAGTGGGAGACAGGCGTGGTGGGAATCGAACCCACGACCTCCATGTCAAGAGCCTAATGCTCTTAACCATTAGACCACGGAGGCAGGCTGTCAAGGAGCTCAAGACACAAGACAAATAGAAATACAAGCATTTTTGTTTCTAAACTTCCCCACTTTTGGTCAACGCGACGACTCTAAGTAGTAACAACGACTGCATTTGTTACCAGTGTGGTAACACAAGGCTAGAAACATTACTACACGACGACCGAAATGGTTGTATGAGAGGACATTATCACAATAGTCAAAATATTAAAAAATAAGTTTGTAACCTCGAAATATTCAATGTCACGTTCAAATCAAATCACAGAAGGTCAAATCATTTAGCATTGTGCGAATGTCAAAATAAATTGTAGCTATAACACCAGGTTTATAAGTCTTAACTATGTTATGTAAACTGCAATTGACAAATTTTAACAACGTTCGTATACGGGTGTGAGGAAAAGTATCATTAAGGCTAGGTTATCCCAGTGCAAGCGTCTCTTTCTTGCAAGCATAAGTTTACAATTAGCCATCCCGCTCCAATTGAAAGCAGGATCGCAAAAAAACGTGTTTTTCGTCAATATCTTTGCTCATGGGAGTTTCTAAGCTAAAACTTCTCCTGAGTTCACTAGAAATATTTAATGTATTTAGTTAAGTACAAGAATAAAAAGTTAAATATCAGCAGTTTAATCATAGTATTGAAAAAAACATAACAAAAAGGGGTAACTTTGGGATTTTTTTCTATCTAGTAAACTTAATCTTATCGTGTAATTGAGAACAGTCGCCCATCCGCCCGATCCTTAAATAAGACATAATTTAATTTCAGACTTTAAAACACAGTTTAAAACACTTTCGTTCTTGTTCAAAAAACGGCCTCGACGGTATAACAGCGTCTTAACCTTTAAACCACATACATACTCTACCCATTAAACTGAACAACTTTTACTATGGGAGCAACATAGAAATCGCGAAAAAAAAATCAGCTGTCCCTATTTGTCTCGAGTAGGTTTGCATAGTTTTGTATGGCCGAGCTGTTATTTTTTTCGCCATTTCGATGTTGGTGCCATAGAGAAAGTTGTTCAGTTTGATGGTCTGATCATCTCCTTAAAAAAGTGTCAGCATATTACGAAGAACCCTATATTGATCAATCAGGATGTGCCATCTTAGCGCGCCTGAAATCGCTTGCCCCTACTAGCTAATTGTTTTCTTAATTTTTTTTTTATATTGGGTCTTTTAACCCTGCGGTTATGTCAGCCCATTCGCGTCCTTTCCATAAAGGTATTATACCTTACAGGAATAGAGCAACAAACATGAGTTGTCAAACGAAACCTTTTTTGGGTGTTTTTTGGAGACTATTCGCAGACAAAAATTCGAATATTGTCTATAATTCTGAGTCTAACGTGAAATTGTGGATAAATTAATGAAGTAGTGTCAGTATATTTCATAAAATTATCTACGATTTCACTTTAGATTCGCAATTATTAACGGAAACCGAATTGTAAAAATTAATTAGTGAATAAAAAACGGTCCTATTGCCTCGCGTCACGTATCTCTTTCTATTATATTATACGGTGGTGCCGCTAGGTACATCTCGCTCACTCAGCTGTATGTTCCTCTATTCCTGGTATAATACCTTTATGGTCCTTTCATAGCTCATATTGCGCGTTTTTGTCTGTGTTTGGGTAAGTACGGAAATCTAAAAAAAAATCTATAAAAGGTCGATCGTGAGGTTGCAAATTTTTTCTTCATTCCATCCAGTGCTAAGCAAAGTCTTTTTATACTACGAAACTCATGTCTGTATTGCATTAAGTTGTGCATGACCTTTATCTACAATATTTATCTTGTAGTTAACATTACATTATGTATATACTAAGACGTTATTTCCTACGTACAATGAATCATAGACAAATACGACGAAGATAATTAATAATCTTTTTATTTGTTTTATTATCTCTGTTTAAATAAATAAGTTGGTTGAGATAGTGGGCAATGAGAGTTATTCCCTGCAATTTTTTCTAAGATAGCGTCATAGTCATAAGCATAATATATCAGATATTCAATATATTCAGATCCTTATTTACCTACCTAAAGTATGAAATTATGGAAGCAACTTCATAAAACTTAAAAAAAAAATAACCTTGACGCCACGGACCTGAAAAAAAGTCGGACGTAATGTGACACTAAAAAGATGTGAAGCATGCTAGGTCCTACATTTTCGTTTGTTCTACAAGGGACCTACACTCACACAGATGCACTAGCTCTAGGCGCAGGTCCGACACCCGTCACCATTATGTACCGCGTGACAGCACTCACACAAAATAAATGGGTGCTTCACTCGTGATTAGACGAAATTACGTCCGTCTGTTTTTCGGGTCCGTGCTTGACGCTAGTAAATCCGGGAATGCATAACTAATCGGATTCATTGTATAGAAGCGACTTTCTTATTCTTAAAATTAAATTTAATAAAAAAAATCCTTAAGGCGTAATAGTAGGTGGAAATACCTCGGAGGAATATTTTATTTTTCATTTTATGACTAGATTTATACCATTTACCGAAACTAAAGTCATACCTCAGTATTTTTTGATAGTTTATCTAGTGAAATCATAAACAGAATACCCGATTTGAATTACTTCACTCGATAGAAAATCGTCACAAAGATGACGTATTTTCATGAATTTTTAAACATTTTTCTAGTTTTAGAAGAACTTAAAATAGTTTCAGATTTTTTGCATTTATACTCACATATTCACCATTAGATTAACTAGTGAAATCATAAAAAAACTCTAGAAAAAGTACTTTGGTTAGTTCTTTTGAATCGAAAATACGGCTCACGCACACACTTTTCGGAGCGCTGGGCATCCCGTTTCTCATAGAAAATATTCGTCGGGACCTATGGCCCCTTAAGTATATTTTCTAAATACATAAGTACATTCCATAATAGCCAACTCTTCAAGCATAAGCATATGCTCACGACTATATTCCCCGAGGGGGTAGTCAGAGATATTCTGAAACCTCAGAACATCCAACCAACTCCAACCAACGACCATCCACCCAACTCTTCAACTTTGGGTAAATATGCATCCGATTATAGTCATAAGCATAACCTATGGCTAATGCCGAAATATGATTTTTAAAAAAATCAAGGGTTGATCAGAAATATAAAAAACCTGGTTTGGGGACGCTACAATCGACTATAACCTAATGTCTGTGTTCCAATTCCAAGTACAAAAATTAGTTGGATTGATTTTCCGCAACATGGCGAGGTTTTTTATTTTTCTAGTCGTGATTTACCGTGTTTTGGCAGAGTCCATAACTTTTTTACGAAGTTCCCTTCATCGAAATCACGGTTCTCAACCGATTCGTTCGACGAAAGCACGGTTCGTCGAAAGCACCGTTCGCTAACGGTCTCTTTGACGAAATAACTCTTTACCGATAGCACGGTTCGTCGAAAGCACCGTTCGCTAACGGTCTCTTTGACGCACATCTGGACTTCTGGAGGTCCCGAATTTCCCGATATTTCGGCATACGTGGGATCACACACGATGACGCATTGAGGGATTGGCAGACGTCAGTCCGTAGAAGCATACGCGGTGCGTCAATGCGTCAATGCTTCTACTTGCGGTTTCATACAACTCCTTGCATTACAAATGACGGACTGACGTTTGCTGCTCCGTCAGTGCGTCATCGTGTGTGAACGCACTTAATAATATTTTTAATAAATAAATACTTAGCGAATTCTATGAGGTTAGAATAAATTGGCACCTTGATTATTGAAATGACAGTAGTAACATAATTATGAGATTATACCTACTTGGTTTGAAAACTTGTTTTTTTTAAACCGTGTAAAGATATTTATGCAAATAATTATTCATGCATTCTATCTTATAATTACCTACCATTATTCTCTAATAGGCTATTTGCTAAGCTAGTCAAATCTCGATCGTCAAAACGCGCTTTGTATGAACAATTTGTACAAAAATTTGTAGTAACGAGGTCATTTACAGACCTACTAGAGCCAAGTGTATGGGACAGCAGATATTATTTCGCGATTTCGATGTTGGCCCATCGAGAAAGTTGTTCAGTTTGATGGTCTAATCATCCTCTTAAAAAACTGTCAGTATATTAAGTTGCATCCCCGTGAAATTCAATTTTCACATTAAAAAAATGGATAACACAAAAATTTTTTTCCATTTCAAAGATGGTAGAATCTCATTTACCTTATCTCTAAGCTCCGTATTAGCAAAGTACATAATTAAGTAGATACTTATTTATAATTACTTATGACACTTTATCATTAATGTTAGGTTAGGATTATTCTGTTATTTATTACACTAATTATTCCGTGACATAGGTAGGTAATTATATTTGTTAAAAAATAAAAGATTTTTATGCCATCCATCCAGAGCCACTGAAAACAAAACCACAAATCGTAGGTTCAATTTTGCATTTATTTATATTTAAATAAGTAGAAACATAGACGTCTGAGACCGAGTCACTAATACCTAGAATAATTTGTAACTTTCTACACAAATTACCAAGCTCAACGTGTGCTGAACTTGTTTTTAACGCTGTTCTACGTGGACGGATATAACTCGGCACATTTATGTAAGTAAGTAGGTACTTTGAGAAAACACCACACTTATTTTAGATAATATGATAATTCGGCAGTGTTATTTACTGTGTCAGTCATCTCGTGATCATGGCAGTTGTACCTAATAAGTGCGTTCACACACGATGATGCACTGTCAAACGTCAGTCCGTCATTTGTGAAGCAAGGAGTTGCATGAAACCGCACGTAGAAGCGCACACGGTGACAGATTGACGCACCGGGTGTGGTTCTATGGACTGACATCTGCCGCTCCGTCAATGCGTCATCGTGTGTGAACGCACTAAGTGTTATGTTTTCTTTCAGCCACGTTGCAAGTCTTGCCGCGAGCGCGGTTGTCATTCGCGTGGTAATCGCGTTTGAGCTAGCCATGAGGCCCGCAATCTCTTCTCGGTGTTTCTTTCGTCTGTTTTTATTCTTCTGTTTATGCTCTACACAATGACTTTTATCGGGATTCAGTGGTATTTTATAAATTATTTGCATATCATCTATATTTTATAGTAGGTATTGCATACCTGCTACCTCTTACCAAACCTCCACATAAAAAGAATCATATCCTTTGACAGAAACAATTAATAATGCAAAATAAAATCCCTATTGTCAGTCTGGTATTTTGTTTGTCGGTCTAACTCAACAGTAGGTATTTTGTGACTGCATTCATACTGTTTAATCTGAAATGTCATTCATTGTACGAGCTCAGTTCAAGGTTTACCGCTTACAGATACAATGCACCGTCAATAATATTTTATTTTAGTCCATAAACATATTATTATTTAATAGTTACTACCGTAAGCGTAACCATAAGTTCATACCTACCTACCTATACCGCAGTATAAGACTTACACTCACACTCAGTTGCAGAAAAGCTCATTGAAGTTAATCCTCCATTACCTACATCTGTCACTTTTTGTCTTGTTGAGACGTAGTAAAAGTTAGCAAGAGATTTAATGGCGGATTAACTTGAAACACCCCCATAAACAAGTAAGTTTACATTACTGGTGTCAGGTGAGCTGAAGCCAAGCGCAAGCCCATTTGAATAATAAAAAAAAAACCTTCTGTAAGGTATACCGAGTGATTTTTTAAGGACTTTCCAAATTTTCAGGAGTAGTTCAGACCATTAAACTAGGTACTACGTGTTTACTATGGGATTATGGGAGCAAACATAAAAACGTAAAAAAATCTGCTGTTCCGTGCTTAAGAGCCTACCGAGCCTATTGTGCTGCCCTCAATAGTACTTTTTTTATTTCTAAACAATTAAACAACATTCCCAAAAAACAAGAATGTCACATTGTAGTCCAAATTGGTTTCAATTTATCGAAACATTACGGATAATTGTTTTACGCTTGCAGCTATTATCTTTAAAACCGCCAAAAGTGGCCACTTTTGGCGGTTATAAAGATAATAACTACAAACATTATAAAAACAAATCCTCAGTGACCTGATATATTGAAAATTTGCAATGAGTAGGTACAATGTGACATTCTTGTTTTTTGGAAATATTGTTTAATTGCTAAGAAATTTTAAAAAATCGATTGGAGGCAGCAGAATAGGCTCGGTGCAGCCTTAAGTGCAATGAAAATTTAATTAGTAATGATTTTACTATAGCCCAGTCAGTTTTGAGTTTTGGGATGACGTATCAACTAATTAATATCAATTGCCTTATAACATAAGCCAAAAAATAAACAAAAAAGTTGCTGCCAGCCTCCTGGGCACCCTACCGCCGGCGGCAGGCAATTTAGAAGATATTTTTTATTTATTGTAGGCACTTACATGTTTTGTTTTTCTTTTGCTTTTTTAGTTTAAGATTATTTCTGTTATGGTACCTAAAGTAAATAAACTATAAGTTAGTGACCTCAAAAAGTTAAACTTTGCTAATACATAAATATAAAATACTCAGATATCCGTGCCAAAGTCAAAACAATTATAACTGCGAAAAATTAAAAACTACGTTATTGTAAAATGTATTTCAACAAAAATTGCATTAACTTATAATACCTATATATTTTGTAAAAATCTAACTAAAATTCAATGGCCTTGCAGTAAGATGCTACTGGTTAATTAAACAAAATTGCGAATGCACTCATAACGTTATGTTTCATAATGCAGCTGTAGTGCATTCGTAATAAGTATCATAATAGGAACAGTATTAGTTACACAATTATAAACTGGAGCATGAGGCAATAGTTTTAAATGAACTGTTTTAACGAGAAATCTGTAGAAATTCAATAAAGAAAAACCTGTCACTTTGACGGCAAAAAGTGTTGTTTGGTAGGTATTTAGATAATTGAGCTCTATTGAGGAGTGCAATCGCGCTAAATAAATCGCAACTAAACCATGATTGGATGGCATGATTGGCGTGAGAACCAAAACTTTTAACATATTATCTGGTCTCGCGCATATTCCTTTGATAGCCGTTTTGACAGATCGCTCCGACGTTAAAGGCTGTCAAATAAGTCAAGTTTAGCGCGAGACGGAAATCAGCACAGTTGAATAGTAATTGAATTGCAATGTGATTAGAACTGAAGTTGGATTTGGATTGAACTTCAAAAGTTTTATAATTAGCGCGATAACGATCCAGATATCTTTTCCTGTCAAATCGACATATTTTCAATGCATCGTGCATCGTTAAGTCTTTAAAAGAAAACTAATTATGGAAGTAAGTACAATAATTTTGAACCATGTATGGCGAGAAATAATTTTGAACCATGTATGGCGAGAAATAATTTTGAACCATGTATGGCGAGAAATAATTAAGTATTAAAAAAAGTACTATTTTTTTAAGTTGTGACTGCAGAAAGTGGTGTGAAGTGCGATTTCATGTTCATGCCAAAGAGAGACAACACGGTAAATTCAGCACTATGAATGACGTCACTAGAATCACTAGATATACAAGATGCCTTTTCATACATTTCATCTTATTATTCTACCACTATCTCTTCCATGCGTAAATCTTCAAGTTTCCTATTCACATTATTGTAAATGTTTTTTTTTTATATTTAGTAACGTATCCAACAATGTTTCTTCGGCGTACCTAAGTACTTGTGGGGACTTGAAAATTTGCCATAAATGTCAACACCCACAAGTTATAGCAAAGAAGCTAACAGATGGCGATACCGTCGCCCCCGGAAATATGCTCCATACAAAGACAACGTTCACCGTAAATACGTAACTCGTAACCTACTACAAATAAGGTTCACAATCGAATGCGAGACATAAATCGCGCAAGAGAAATAATCACAGAGATTCGATATACTTATACAAGGTCCAACTAAGAACTGTTGGACCACGGCCGGTCCCCAGGCTTCACACTAAGCCTGGTGGAAGATCTTCCCTTTTCAATGGAGGAATATTCCCAAGTAGCACCTCCATATACTCGATACCTCATTGGGACGAATTTTACAGTTACGTACGTTTCTCACTACAGCGTAGACTGATTGTTTTCTGCGCATTGCAGTATAAAAGGCTTATGAATGGTTAGTTTAGTTTTAAAATAGAATGAGACAAAGGACGGTGCAGATATATAACCGAGAGGTTATCTTTAGATGTCATAAACTCGTAATTTATTGTTTGTACTATACCGTGTGTAGGGTTGCCTGTTGATTGTTTTGCTGGACGGAACCATTGAAAATGCCGGACATTTAGCTAAGGCTCGGCTGTCCGGATTATTGCTGGGCACAAGTTCAGACTTTTCCGAACTTTCTGAGTTGTGGGTAGGTACTAGATAGATCAATCCGTTAATTTTTCATTAAATTCTAGGACATACATTTACATTCCACCTTGCTTCTCTCGTTCATCGACGCTGCAAGATGTGCGAATCTAGTTAGTTCCTGCAATAAGAATAATTTTACTCTTTGTAAGAAAAAAAGAAAAAAAAATCTACTTGTGGTAGTTTTTGCAATTAATGTACTTACTTATAAACTTGGGTAAAAAATACAAAATAAATTCTATACTCATTTCGCTTTAAAAAAATTGACTTTTTAATCTATTACCGATACAATTATATTATGTATAAAAATGGAAGCATTTTTTTTGACAAAAAGTCAAACACTAAATTGCAGAAACGCTTTATTAAAGTTAATCCTCCATTAAATCTGTTGCTTTCTTTTACTAGGTCAACGAGACAAAAAGTGACAGCAAGAGTTTTAATTGGGTATTAACTTTAATGAGCGTTTGTAATTGAGTGTAAGAAAAGCCGGACAGGGCTACACTTGTAAATATTTGACCGGACACGAGTCACGACCATAAAATTCCAAACGTCCGGATTAAGCCGGACGCTTGTCAACCCTAAACGTGTGAGTAGGTTATGTATCTAAATAGTAGGTATTGCGCATGGCACATACGTACCTATAGGAAAATTGCTAATTTTATTATTTAAATAAAGTAAGTACCTAACTGATTGTTATTACTGGGAGGAAGTGCTAACACTATACTTTAAAGGCAATAGATTAATAATAAATAATAACTATAACTATTCATAATAATAACACACGTACATAGCACATGCTCACGTTATTATATTATGTACTAAGAGGTAATTTTTTTTTTAATTGCATACATACAGGGTGTAACAAAAGTCCTAGTCATATTTAAAGGATTGGTTAACATCATCAAACAGGGAGTCAGTTGCCTCAAGGTGGACCAGTTGCTGTCAAGCTGGCCTAATTTGACAGTCAGTCAGATGTGCCCTCTTGTGGGGCAAAACAAGCAAGTAATAACCGGAACATCATCAAACTGATCGACTTTCACTACGGAGCCAACATAGAAATACAAAAAATCTGTTGTTTCATACATTGGAGTTCATTCAGTTCAGTACCTAGGTACTACAGTTTTGTATGAAATATATTTTTTATGTTTCCTCAATGTTTAGACCAATAAACTAAACATCTTTCGCTATGGAGCAAACATCGAAATCTGCTTCTCCAT
This sequence comes from Agonopterix heracliana, assembly GCA_963693445.1. Lineage (NCBI taxonomy): Eukaryota > Metazoa > Arthropoda > Insecta > Lepidoptera > Depressariidae > Agonopterix > Agonopterix heracliana. Next base: position 6,111,321 of record OY856334.1, read on the forward strand.
ACAATGCCTCATTTTTGTACGAAACAGAATTTCTTTTTTCGACGTTGTCTTTTCTCCGTTTTTTTTTTTTTGTTCTGGCTTTTCTCCGTTGTAAAAGTTGCTCAATTTGATGGTGTTAATCATCCCTTAAAATATTACCTACTAGTAGTTATGTTTTGTTGTCTATTCTTGTACACCTCTCAATCGATGGATTATCGCCATGTTGCATAATGCCATCCCTGATCAGACATTAGTTAGGGTCAGAGTAATTTGATTTGTATTGTCTACGCCGAAAAGTGAATGTTAGTTGATATTTTGCAGACTTTCAAGGTCCTGTTTTTATAATGAGTCGTGAACTTGTACATTCTTTAATAGTTACATTAGTGCAAGTTGGGCAAATATTAACAAATTCGTCACCAGCCAATATACGCCCAACCAACTGCAGGGCACAGGCCTACCCACCGGAGTATGTACGTTAGTCCACCACGCGTGCACAATGCGGATTGGGAGACTTACATACACATCAGAATTTCTTCTTCTGCATAATATTATGCAGGTTTCCTCACGATGTTTTTCTTCACCGTTTGAGAGCAGTCGGTATTACGTACATAAGTTAGAAAAACTCATTGGTACATGGCATGCCGTCGTCCGTGGCGGATTCGAACCCGGATATCATGTCAAGACTATACCTGCCTTTTTTTAAAAGCCAAGGGATCGAGCCCATACAGCCATGTCATACGTATACAGTTTCAAGTTTTCGATTAGAATGATTCTTAAATAATTCAATATTCCGATGCGTTGGCATCTTTTTGATCAACTTTTCCCTCTTTATAAAGTAACATTTTGTAATTTCAGTCTTTGTTCGTGTAGAACTGTAGACTGTAGCGCCATCTATCGAACCCCTAGAAAACGCTCTGAATATCTTTAACTGGAGCATTATTCTTCATACTTCTGTATTCTGGTGCTAGTGGGTGGTGCCACACAAGCCCTCATTGTGTAATTTTCCCAGCCAAAATAAGGAAACGCATAGTGCGTGAGTTACCTAGAAATTAAATAAGATAGTCTTTGTTACATAAAAGCTAAACATCTGTTTGTAGTCCGACCAGTAGGTACTGATAGTTCTTTGTTGCGCCCACGCACAGTACGAATACCTACGCTTGCATTTGTATAGATTATGCGGAAGACTGGCTGATTCCGGATTCGGTACGTGTATGGGCGGTTTTATTAACTATTTCTTGTCTATGTTTAAAAAAAAAGAAATGTCAGATAATGGCGGGAAATACACGTTGCTGGGGTTAACAATAATACCTACCTACATAGATTATGTGATACAAAGCTACATAAAAAATTATCAGATTTTTTTAACCATTATTTCGGCGACTATTTATTTACTATTAAAACAAAACGAATCGAATTAGTTGCTTTCTCGCACAGCTGTTCAAGATGGCTGGCTGACATATTTACCGCCAACACAAAATACATTGCGCGGGTCACCGACATTAAAACAATACCTGACCATGTTGAATTGTAACGCAAATCATTCCGTTTGTTTGGCTTTAACGGTCTATTTAAATAGGTCAGGTGATAACGCGAGGTTTACAGTAGGGTTTTAACTTGGAACTTAGGATTTTGTAAATACAATAATGACGTAAGGTTTGCGTCATGTTTCGTTAAAATGGTTAAGCTATTGTCTTAAGGGCCAGCCACACTAATGTTTAGAATGATGCAACCAATATGGGACTGGGTTAAGATAAGGGGATCATGTTGTGAACATATAGCTAAATGAAGTCCATTTTGGCAAGGGCTATTCGTCCGGACATGTCCGGATTTTTGGACTTCCGTCCGGACTTTATCCGGCTTTCTAATATGTCCAGAAATTTGAAATAATGTTTAATTAACACATTAAATTACTTAAAACAAGTATTAAAGAAGTCTTCGTACGCAATCTTTAACACCTAAACATTAGTTGGTGACAAAAAAGTCAGATTTTTTGCCAGGATTTAGGTTCGAAAAGGTAGGTATAAGTACTTAAGGGGCCATAGGTCCCGACAAATATTTTCTATGAGAAACGCGATTGCCCAGCGCTCCGAAAAGTGTGTGCGTGAGCCGTATTTTCGATTAAAAAGAACTAACCAAAGTACTTTTTCTAGATTTTTGTATGATTTAACTAGTTAAACTAATGGTGAATATGTGAGTATAAATGCAAAAAATCTGAAACTAAGTATTTTAAGTTCTTCTAATACGAGAAAAATATTTAAAAATGCATGAAAATACGTCATCTTTGTGACGATTTTCTATCGAGTGAAGTAATTCCAATCGTGTATTCAGTTTATGATTTCACTAGATTAAACTATCCAAAAATGGTGAGGTATGACTTTAGTTTCGGTAAATGGTATAAATCTAGTCGTAAAATGAAAAATAAAAGATGCCTCCGAGGTATTTCCACCTACTATTACGCCTTAACTCTAATTTTAACAAGCTGTAAGAATTTAAGAATACCGTCGAGGCCGTATTTTGAACACAAACGAAAGTGTTTTAAACTGTGTTTTAAAGTCTGAAAGTAAATTATGTCTTATTTAAGGATCGGGCGGATGGGCGACTGTTCTCAATTACACGATTAGATTAAGTTTAATGGATAGAAAAAAATCCCAATGTTACCCCTTTTTGTTATGTTTTTTCAATACTATGATTAAACTGCTGATATTTAACTTTTTATTCTTGTACTTAACTAAATACATTAAATATTTCTAGTGAACTCAGGAGAAGTTTTAGCTTAGAAACTCCCATGAGCAAAGATATTGACGAAAAACACGTTTTTTTGCGATCCTGCTTTCAATTGGAGCGGGATGGCTAATTGTAAACTTATGCTTGCAAGAAATAGACGCTTGCAGTGGGATAACCTAGCCTTAAGAGGCTGAAATGTGCCAAATTGAGCTGAATCAGGACCGTTTTGTATAGAACCTATAGCTCTTAAAATTACCAAAAAAAATACAGTTATAATTGATCGTATTTCTGATCTGGTGGCCGAAGCCGAAACACGATTTAGTAAACTTCACACGATAGAAAACCTCTTCGAAGTAGCCTCTGAAAACTACTTAAATTCCAACTTTACTCAGTTCTGCTTTGAATAATATTCATGATATTAAACACAATTATGAGTCATTTGTTAACAAAGCACGTGGCCGTTTTCGATTTTCAATAAAGTGATTAATTTATTTAAAATCATTCATTTTGTGGTTTTTCACTAACGCCCTTTCATTCCAAGCAGCGACTATGTAGCGCTTTCTCTGTCACTCCCACTCAAACCGACAGAAAGCGCGAAGGCGCCCTGCTGGATGGACCTGTTTCGCTCTTACGCGATCGGCTCGCGAAGTAAAAACAATTCAATTTGTCATATTTATGCATGTTAAGAAGTTTCTGTGAATTAAAAAGTTTTTACTAGGAGTAAATATAATTTTTGAGTGCATTTACAGTTTGTGCAAATGTTCTTTTTGGACACTAAACGAAAAATAAACAAGAAAAGAGCTATTAAACATTCATACAAAATAATTACCGTCATTGAAGTTGTAAAGTAAGTGATTTCTTTGTGAAAACAATTAATACTTACCTATTACTGTTGATTTGATGCAACTCTTAAAAAGATTATAATAATTCATGAAGAGAAGCATTCCAGTACTGCTTATTGATATGACCGTTAATTTCGCGCCAGTTTGTTAAGCTATGATGGTCGAACAGGTAAGACGGTGGGCCGTCGTTCGAGGGGTCGGGAGTTCGGATCTTCGGATATTAAAATGATTTCTTTTTTACTTTTTTTTTTATTGTAAAAATCATTTTTTCATTGTTATTTTAATTTACAATGAAAATTAAAAAAAAACGTTTAAAAATAAGATTTTTGGTTGGTACAAAAAAAAAGAAAAATTATTAAATTAATTATCTATCCCGTTGTGTTATCATTTTAGTAAAGTTAAATAAATACTATGATTTAAATAGGTTTTCACCTCACAAGCTCGGAAAGATTCTGTTTATCGTTCGAAATCTGAGTGCAAAAGTGTATTTTATCCGCTAGCGTGCAAAGAGTTTTTGAAATTCGAATTTGTGTATTCAATATTTTTGTATACCGCCAATGCACTGAAAATGCTTAATAACTATTTCATGACACTGGCCAGCACGAAAATAAAAACTTTTTGAAATGTTCTTTTTTAGCAATTCACTTTTTTTCCTCGCTGTTGTGAGGTGAAAAATTGTGTGTTTCGCTCGGCTGCAACGTCATTCTGCGTCTCGTACCTTTGAAACCTTCGCTAAACGCTCAGGATTCTATTATTTGAACCACTCGCTTCGCTCGTGGTTCAATCCTAGAGTCCTTCGCTTGCTCAGGTTTCAATAAAAGTACTCGCGCCAAAAAGCAACTTTGCAGCCTAGCATAACAAATAACTATTTCCGATCATGTAATTTTAATTATTTTGTTAGATACCTATGTCACTATTTTACATACATACATTCCTACATCTCTAGTATGTTTCGGATGAACCATCAGTCCATTCACCACCGACCTTTCGGCTTCGTCATTATCATGTGACACTGATAGACCGGTGGCCGACTACAACCAACCCTATCTTACGAGTTTAATAAACAAATTCATTTATGTAGCTAAAGTAGACTAATTAATATAACTGCCAAATAACTTAGTCGGCTGCGGCGCAGCTTGGCACGTTTTCCGGTATGAGGGAAAAATTTGACCCTAGAAACAACACATTTTACCTCATCGATTTATAGAATGGAACTAGTCTGTAGGTCTAGACACCGATTAGTAAAGCCTAAAACATCTGGTGTCGGCCTCACCATATCCTGGCACACTCATGGGTTCGACCGAATTCAGAGTGCTACTCGGAATGTAGATTTTATCTCGAGTAAATGAATAAAAGGGTGAATGTCCCTAGCAGAAAAATTTCACGGCGTTGTTGAAAACGGTAGTGCAGAAGGCTCATAATTATGTTGTTGTGTTATTTTTTTCTGGAGAAAAAATGTAGTCCTCTTCTTCGGGCAACATATAAAATTAAGCTAAAAATCTTATTTATAAAAAAAAAGGTTTTAGGCCAGTTTTATCATCACGGTGGATCGTCCGCAACACTTTTTTGATTACTAATTGATTTGTAACTTGAAAACAATTTCTTATTTGGATGAACTTCTACCGTAACTTAATTGACATATAACAGCTGTAGTATCGAAAGCAGACATCATTGTTTAGCTATTTTTCCTGCAAAAGTTCTGACAAGTTTAAAAACAGCTGTCCCGCGATGCAATATAATTTCGGTAGACAAAAAGTTTTTCTGGAATAGCTCTGTCCAGAATGCGTTTATGCGTCGCATTCCTCGCTTGCATCTTCAATTAGTCATGCTCAAGGGTAAGGCGCAGACGCACCAGTAGCATCATGCTGCAGTTTCACATAAAAAACGTAAAAAAGTTCGCGATAAGACTGCCTTATTTTGTGCCTACTGTTTTTTCTCTCTGCATTACTGTTCATATTTTGGTGTGAAATAAATTATATTTGATTGATTGATTGAAAATCATTTCGTTGGTATAGGGGCAAAAAAATCTTCATTTCGGTTGCCGGTTGTATTTCATCTATTGATTTTTTATTTTGTTTGAAATCTGTATATTGTAAGTGCTCAATACACTAATTTGAATTGATTGATGTTGATGATACTATAATCAACATTGAACTTTTTCAGATATTTTAGAATTACTTTTCTTTTCTCATTACGGTGTTCTCATTCCGGTGGATTCGGTGGACTAAAATGGCTAGTGTCCGACCGAAACTAGTTTTTACAACCGAAACCGAAACCGAAACCGAATTTCGGCTCCGGTTCCAGTTTCGGCCGAATCCGAAACCGAAACCGAAACATCCTTATGACATTATTCTTCCCTACTTATTAGGTTTTTTTTCAATGTAGGTAGTTGCCAATATGTGTTTAATGTTCACAGAAGCAGTTAATTTGATAAATTTCTAAGTAGTTTTGTTGTTTTAAAATTAATTTTATTATTTCTACTTTACATGTAGGTAGGTACACGGTGTGTGTTTACGTATCTATCTATCTATAGGGTGAGTTGAGGTATGTTTTAAGTGAGTAAAATAATCAGTGAAATCAGTTTTGAACATCAAATCACGTATAGGTAAGTAATAAAAATATGTACATGGCCTGTCTTTTTGATATATAAAATGTTTTTTTGTAAGAATATTAATTAAGTTAACTGCCATTTATTTCTGCATATTTATAGACTTGAACAAAAACACTGAATACCTACATGGTGTACCTACATGGTGGTGTATTTTATTCATTACTTATATAGGGTCCTTCTTAATATGCTGACACTTTTCTAAGGGGATGATCAGACCATCAAACTGAACAACTTTCTCTATGGCACCAACATCGAAATCGCGAAAAAAAAATCTGCCGCTCCATACAAAACTGTAAACCTACTCGAGCCAAATGTATGGGTCAGCTGATTTTTTTTTTGCGATTCCGATGTTGGTCCCATAGAGAAAGTTGTTTAACTTGATGGTCTGATCATCCTTTTAAAAAGTGTCAGCATATTAAGTTGGACCCTGTATATTAAAGGGTGTGCTTCAGTCCATCAATTTGAACAACTTTTAGTAAACCTCAACGGCCATTCGGCCCAAATGTGTGGAACAGCAGATTTTTTGCCATTTCAATGTTAATCCCACAGTGAAAGTTGTTGAGTTTGATGGTCTGACTGAAGACACTAAAAAGTATGTAACGCAATTAAAGTTTACACCCTGTATAGGTACATCACTTAAATAATATAATGTGTACCTAAAAGTAACTGATTGCAATTTTGTTTAATATGTATATAGGTGCAGGAGGGCCTTCATCGCAAACAGATCACTGCTTATTAGTAAAACTACCGAGATTACACAGAACTAGCGATCCGTCGAGTTATGCGGTGGTTCAGCCATTCCTATTCAAATCTTCAACTGAACTCCTCTTGACATGGCTGTCAACCCCCTTTACCGACACCCGACGTTCCACTAGACCGACACCAGGCGGCGCTGTAGCAAGGCACCGTCATTAGTGTGCGATCTTGTTCTGTTTTAACTTGAGAGATGGCGCCAGGCGCCGTAGAGGGATGGCACCAGGCGCCGTCACGGCCAAACTGACTGTCGACCGTCCTCGGGCGTATCTTACTGCGGCCCTGCAAGATACAAGCAAACATCAACCATACGGCAGATCTGAATTCCCGCTCGTCCAGCCTGACAACAATCTCGCATCATCGTCAGACTGCATCTCGACATGTTCTTCACCGTAGGGCCGGGTGCGTCCTTTCTTACCAACCAAAAAGGTGTGGCACGGACGGCAGCCCCCCCGTTCAATCTCACAACAACCTGGACAGACGTGTGCGTCCCTCCAACCAACCCCCACACCAGGGGTATGGCTCGGACGACACTACGACCGCCAGAATTGCTTTCACCGCGCCGTTACTCCATCAATTATCTTATCACATAGCATCTTTGACTAGGTACTTGTATGAGGACTTGTCACGCGTATAATTCTACTTACAAACATTTCTGCCACTTTTTGCGGGCGAGGTAATATGCAATCCGCAGCTTTGGATTTCATTCCCCATAATTTTAGATTCTAATTTTGAATGTCAAAAATCATGAAAAGCAGTCTCGTGTGAACCCCAAACGTTCTAAGTTTGAAGTTATTGTTTCGCAATTACAGGCTGTCTCGTTTAGTGATAAGGTATAAAATTGAATGTAAACAATTGATCTTATACCGTAGCAGAGGGGAAATGCTACCGCAAGGCGAGTCCTTCATATAAGTAGTCAATGCATAGCATAGAATTCCGTTTCCAAAAACACGGGCCATTAAGGTGACCCGTGTTAACTGTAACGTCTTCTGGCGCCGTCATGGCACATCCAGAAAACGGCGGCCTCACCGCGGATCATGCTTTCGAGGTACCTCTGGACATTCATTGTTCACATTGATTAACCTCCATCACTTGACAAGAACTCTTCTACTGCTTTTTGGTCTGATCGAATGGTAGTCATGCGTCCTGGCTTGCCGCAAACATAACAGGTTGACACAAAGCAAGTTACAACGTTTGTCTCTTTTATTTATGCTCTTTTGTGCGCGCTGATCTCGACGAATCTTCTCGCTTAAACAGACAAATTAAGGTACACATTAGATCTTTATTTTTAGACATTCTCACATAGATTACCAAGGTAGTGCAAACCTAAGCACCAGAATTTAGGCCGAACCTGCATTGTGGTGATTAGACAACAACATAAAATACATCTTTATGGACACAAACAACCATATCGGAAATCACAAGACCTACGACGCTGCGCTGCGCCACTGATAAAGTACAAACATCGGCCAACATGAGAGCAAGACCTACTGTATGCTAACCACATCTTTGAAGTCTGTAGTTATCTTATCCTTCAACCATGAATCCACTACAGCTAGACTACAACGTCAAGAAATAATTGCCGAAAGACTCAAGAAAACAGCCATTGACTATAAAAGGGTCTCACAGCAAACTGAACAGTTTATCAAATACGCCGTATCAAAAAAAAACTGAACATCATACCTATAGCAAGAGTTTCAGGATAAACATGTACCAAGTTTATGATAAAGACAGTTCAAGGTCAACCCACAAAGAAATGCCCTCGGAAACGGACGAAGCAATTAGTTATCAATTTTCTCAACGTCGAGACACTAAGCACTAACATGCACTTTCGCACAGAACCAGAAGAAGAAGTTTCACATTATAACTTTTTTAAGGAGGTATACTAATATGGATTGTTATTGCAACTGTACTCTTCTATAATCCGTGACTGGAAGAAATAATTTCGGCGATTTAGGTATGTTCAATAGTAAAACAACATGTGCATGATTTGATGCTCTGAGAAAAGCCGCATAATAATGGCTATTTGGACTCTGTTTTGGGTTATGGCATTGTGACCTCGGCAATTTTTGTACGGACAAACCACATTTTCCTAATCCATAAGCTGCATCGGGCTATATTCGGCATTGGCTGTAATGATTCATGCATCCCGTACATATTTAAATTAAATACCAGATACGTGTTATTGCAGTTTAAAACATAACATCTTTACCAACAAAAGCAGGGAATTAGAAACCTCGTGTAAATCTGACATTAGAACATAGTAATTTTATGCTCTTTGACTGACATTGGCTCCCAAAAGAAAAAGCTCCCATATTTATGTCTACACATTGACCACGAAATTAGAAAAGGAAACCTGAGATACCACCACCATCATAATATTGTCCAAACTAAATATAGCACACCATCTTACAACAGAACCATGAGTTCGGAAACAGATTATCCAACAGTTACCTACTACCGTAACAGATAGGTACCGCACTCATCACAGTTTCGCGCGCTTTTCGAATTTCAAACTTTGGTCTTCAGAAACGAGAACTAAAATGCGACTTATATCAATACGCGACACCCTGTACCTCATGGTTATGAGATACAAGGCGCCGTAGGTAAGAATTTATCGCAGCTGACAAACGCGAGTGACGAAGAACTGGTTCGGCGCATTGAGTAATTATGTATAGAGCAGACAACGCGAACAAAATCTGTGCACCATGATCAGCAGTGTGGGGCGCGTGCTGGGAGCGTCAGGCTGCGACGAGCGCCTGGCTCAGGCTAAGTGGGTTAGAGCGCGTGCACCCTAACGCGTGTTACAAAACATTACTTCTCGGTAGCTTCTCTAGTTAACATAGTACCTCAATGGTTCGGCGTCGAAATCTACTAGATAACCATGAACATAGTAGAGAATTGTGTTTCATTCATACAGTATACCAGCACTCAGTTAAAAAGGGATGTAAATCCTTACTTTGTCTTCCTCCGCTAAAAAAAAGGCCTTCTAAACGAGTTCGTTGTAATAGTTCATATTTCACAACAAAGATATTTCGATCTTACAATGCTTCGATGTATCCAGTGCCATTTAGCATCAAACACCTACAGCACGAATTTATTTGCTCAATTCAATTCAATATTTGTTATTTATTTGCGATATGAATCAACAATCAACCGAACGTCATTGTGACAACGACAATCAAGACATTATTAGTTTGTGAATCAAGAACAACAATAAAAGACAACATAAAAAAAACAACACTTGGAGTCGTCGTCCAAAGAGGTGGCACGCCCGCTCGACCATGCAGTTGCGTTAACACTTGACATCCACAAAACACAATCATGACTTTTTATCTACGAAAACCATCACATAATAACCACCGTTACATTATTTCTTGATCAAAAGTTACATACATACAGAAACTCACGGCAATAATCTCTTTCGGTGTGGCCAGAAACATTGCATCAAAAATTACAAGTCCATAAACCGCAATTATAAATTAGTAAAAAATGTGTGCACACTCACAAGAGCCCAGGGCTCGGCGATCAATTTCAACAATGTGCAAATACAACCACCATTTACATTACAACCCAAATTCAACACACAATAAGGACCTTGTTTCACTTCTAAATCGGAATCGGAAGTCGAGGACAAGTTTCAAATGCCGTAATCTTGTTGGAAGGATGATGTATGAAGGAGTTTCGGATTTTGGCCTGACCTGACTGAACATGAAGCGATTTACGAGCCGACAAAGAGAGCTCTTAATCGCCTATTAAGTTCCACATCGCGTCAGCAACAGGCAGATTGAGACACCTAAATTCTTCAGCAGCATCTATGTACAGAGTTACCTTGTACACAGAAGCAAATACGAATAAGTTTTTATTGTATCAACAACAGAAACATGCCTTTGAAATAGAGTGTATACAGGCATGACGGCATGACAAAAGCATGGAAACCATAAAAGCCATATTTTATAAAAATTTAGGCTTAGATACTACAGCGATGTTTCTGACTACACTGCCTGCATTCAACGAACTATCGTATGATCACAACATTCACAACTATGTTCCCTGAGGGAGTAGTCTGAGATATTCTAAACCCTCAGAACATCCACGTTTTACTAGAAGAACTATTGTACTTTCTGGAATATAAGTTTGCAACTCAAAAGCCCATTCTAAATAGATGAAACCAGGTACAACACAGCAATATCCGACAAAATTATCACCAATAATCCGTGACCAAAGTCTATTTCGAACCACAAACATTAATTATATTATACCAACACGGAGATAACTTGCCCACTATCTCATCCTGGACACTTCATACAACAAGGCCGGGCCAAACGCTAGCCTGGCATTAGCAAAACCATATTGCCTACTGTAGACACTGTAGTTGTCTTCCATCTGTCTTCCACGAAGAAGTGCAGGGAGTGTCCGTACTGTATGAACTGTATTATGTGTCCGTCGACTTTACTGTAAATCATTCGTCAACTGGTGGGGTTGAAAATTACTGCTCGTCGTTCCGCCACTAGCCATATAAGTAGGCAGGACATACGTTAGATCATGTTCCATGTATTTAGAATGCAGATTGATGCAGATGCAGATTCAGCCGCTGTTTCTTTCGCATCGATTTGGAACCTCGTGATAAAACTATCATCAGGTCTTGACTCTTGAAACAAAAGCTAGGTTTTAGCTGTCAAATACCATCAACATTTTTCTATAGACGATTTTATTTCTCTTGGGCGCAAGTTTGTTTACACTTCTGATATAGGCGCAGGAGGGCCTTCATCGCAAACAGATCACTGCTTATTAGTAAAACTACCGAGATTACACAGAACTAGCGATCCGTCGAGTTATGCGGTGGTTCAGCCATTCCTATTCAAATCTTCAACTGAACTCCTCTTGACATGGCTGTCAACCCCCTTTACCGACACCCGACGTTCCACTAGACCGACACCAGGCGGCGCTGTAGCAAGGCACCGTCATTAGTGTGCGATCTTGTTCTGTTTTAACTTGAGAGATGGCGCCAGGCGCCGTAGAGGGATGGCACCAGGCGCCGTCATGTATATGTAACACATAATTTTACGCCCGTGTCCCTTTGGAGTAGGCAGAGACAATATAACAGCCAGACAAATATCAGTTTCTAAAAACGTTATTTTAATCAAAAACAAGGTCAAACAAAGTTAACTAGATAGACCAAATAGGTACCAAAACTTTGCAAAAACTTCAATCACATTGCATAAAAATACAATAATTGAAATGATTTTGATTATTAATTAAAAAGGTACTTTAATAAATATTACCTGATTAGAAATAATATAACAAAATTGAACATAACCTCTAAATTCACAGTAATTCACAGCGCAAGACATAAACAGGGGCATGGGAAGTGAATTCGACGCTCCCCACTACACCGAAGACCAGGCGATAACTCACGAACATAGATTCGGTTTCGGCCGTTTTTCTTACTAAACCGAAACCAAACCGAAACTCCAAATTTGGGCCAAAACTGGCCGAATCCGAAACCGAAAACGAAACTTCGGTCGGACACTAAAAATGGCCTTTAAATCCCCACCGAAATGAAAAGTACCACAGAAATCATGACTAACATAATTTTTAGTACTTAAACCATTCAAAAACCAAGTCATTGTGCTAAGAAATTTCATGCTTCCTTCGTTCGCTCCAACATTTTACTTCAATATTACACATCAATTTACAATTTTAGCTATTTACAAAGCTGGGAATCATTGAACACGCTCATATCGCTCTTAACCTTTTCGTGCTAAACTATTCTTTTATATTTATCACAAAAAGAACGTTAATGTAGAAAAATAAAGGCTTTCATTTGTAAACTTTTACACTTCGGTGCATAAATTTTTCGTTTCGGTGGATGTTTTTCATTTCGGTGTCTGTTAAAAAAAACAACATTATTTTTCTCAGTAAAATCAGTCCGGCCCGGAAACATGCCTTGCTATGTCTTGGCCGACCAAAGCATATTTATGTAAACAGCGTTGATAGGACTATACAAACATATACCTACATTAACTCTATGAGGTAAAATCTACCTTTCGAGTAGCACCCTAAATTCGGTCGGACCCATGAACGTGCCAGGATATGGTGCGGCCGACATGATTTTCTGCAAATCCATGATGTACTGCAAACCCCTCATACTATTTGTAATTAACACATGAAACCAAGTTAAACTTTAGGTATGTAGTTAAGTTAATAAGTTATTTCGTTAGATCTAACAAAATAAAAAAAAAATGAAAATCAGAAAAGCTATGCAAAAACAAAGCTTATATTTAAGTTTACTAAAATGATAACACAACGGGATACATAAGTAGGTTATTAATTTAATAATTTCTTATTTTATTTTTTGTACCAAGCAAACTAAAATAAAACCTTATTTACAAAACTAAGTTATGTTTAGTCTTCTTAAGATACAAAATATTTGTTGATTTGTAGAATGTGTACAATAAACTTATAAGATTGGGTTGGTTGTTCTTGGCAACCGGTCTATGATCATTGATCAGTGATGATCACTGTCTGTCATGCTATCGAACTCAAACTCGGTAGGTCTGCTGTCAACTACAGTCTTAATCTTAAAAAAAAAAAAAGAGAAAAAACAATTCTAAAGTGTTTTTCAGTAACTACCTTGGTAAACTTGAGTTTTCAAAATTTTACTATCTATTAATATTAAAATGTAGAAATTAGAATACTGTAATACCCTTTTTTTATTTTTTCTTTGTAAAAAATGTACAATGGATATTAATTTAAAGACAATAATTGTCTTTTAATCCATATCCATATAAAATTGTAATAAATCATTCATTTAAGCGCCATCTGTTGAGGTGATTGATGATCATTTCGTCAACTTAGCGATGTTCTTAGTTGTTTTCGATCAAATTCTTGAGATGGCGGTACTGTACAAGTTTATTTTACTTTGTCAGGGGTAAGCGTGAGGCTCGGGGGTTGTGGGACTTGTGGGCGGGGCTTATAGTGCGATCGCTCAAGGCCATCGGCAACCTTCAGCCCCTTAATGGTCGTTACCTATAAGTACCTAAGCTACACCAATTTGAAATGTAGGCCACCCACACCATAGAATCTCAACAAACTAATATGCAGTTCTTAATTTTTAGGGTTCCGTACCCAAAGGGTGAAAACGGGACCCTATTACTAAGCCTACCTTGTCCGTCCGTCCGTCCGTCCTACCTATTTAGGGCTGTAACTTTTGAACCTTAAGAGAATATTATTCCGAGAGCGAAAATGCGCGCTGCATACAAACGTACTAGGGTGATATTTTCAATACTAACCAATTAAAGTCAATGAAATTTTGCAGAAACAATCTAGAAACAAATATCTATGCTTCTATAGAATCAGATTTTCGTTAAAATATACAGTTTCAATGCTAGGATTAATTTAAGATTTGTATGCAAATGTTTGAGGCACTGTAACTTGAAAACTATACATTTTAACGAAAATCGGACTCCATACGAGCATAGAAATTTGTTTCTAGATTGTTTCTGCAAAATTTCAATGACTTTAAATGGTTAGTATTCAAAATATCACCATAGTACGTTTGTATGGAGCGCGCTCCGAATAATATACCCTTAATAGCTAGATAGTTGAAATTTTCTCAGAATATGCGTTATTACGGCGGATTTGTTAACAAATAATAAAAATGACAAAAGGAAAAAACTGAAGGGGGGTTTTCAACAAGAAACTAGTTTTTATCGACGTTTTTTCTTCTCGCTCTAATGTAAAAACGGTAATTCACATAAGCGTCAAACTTGGTGTGATTATAGAGCAAACTCTACAGTATAACAACAAATAATAAAAACCGGCCAAGTGTGAGTCGGCCTCACGCTTAAGGTTCTGGAGAAAAAAGGTTTTTTCCCAAGTTAATTTATGTGGTGTTCTGTGGTGGTGTGGTACGGAACCTTCGATGCGCGAGTAGCAAACTCGCACTTGACCGATTTTCTTCACATGCTTAAACTTAATTATTTTATTTTTGCTTTCAGGTAATTTTCTTCAAGCGATTCGACGCAACCATACGATTCTTCAATTTATGTTTACAGGGGCCTAATTCTGCTAACGATTTTTGTGTTACAATACGAAACAGTTCCGTTATTTTGACACTAATTTGACAGTTTTCGGGTAAAAAAAAGATGTTCTTTTTTTTATAACGTGATCGTAGAGGAAACGGATGAACATTGTGTGTAGCGTTGTTTTACGTACAAACCCCATCCGATCACGATTCAATACCGAAGCAGGGGTAGAAACATTTTTAATTATTGTTAGTTACCTATTTCTTGTAGGATTGTAAAAATAATAGATAGGTAAGCATATTTTTGTTGTATTGAAATTATTGCACATACATTTTTTTCGATTGGTTGCTGTGCGAATAAAATATGTTTTCCGGAAATATTTCAATTTCAATTTATTTATTGCACACACAGACTTAAAAGTATTTCTTTCAAGTCCGTGATTGCACATCATAATGTTACAAATGTGTTAATATAGTCGAAAGCTAACAGTTCAAATTCAACTGTTCAAATATAACACAACGAGGTGGAAGTAAAAACATCTTAGGGTGGAAGGGACTTTGAAAATGATAAAAATGTTGAATATTCTTTACAGGGTGGAAGGAAAAGTATCATTAACCTTCAAACCACATACTTACTCTACCCATCAATCTGAACAACTTTTACAATGGGAGCAAACCTTTGAAATAAAAAAATAATTTGGTGTCCCATTCGTTTGTGTCGAGTAGGTATTGCAGTTTAGTATGAGGCAGCTGATTTTTTTTCGTTCTGACAGATTTGCTCCCATAGTTAAAGTTTTTCAGTTTGATGGGTAGAGTATGTGGCTTAAAGGTTAATGATACTCGTACTTTTCCGCACACCGTGTATAATACGGTTACGATCGTAACAATTCTGAATAATTATTTTAATTTGAGTTGATAATATTATATAATAAATTATACAGGGTGTTTCATAAGTAAGAATAAATTTTTGAAACTCTTAAGGGGGTTGTTAAGACCGTCAAACTGAACGACTTTCTCTATGGGACCAACATCGAAATCGCGGAAAAAAAAATTTCATATCCCATACATATTTTAGCTCTAGTCGATTTGTAGAGTATAGAACATAATTATTTTTTTTCGCGATTTCGATATTGGTCCCATAGTGAAAGTTGTTCAGTTTGATGGTCTACACCACCCCCTTAAAGGTTTATTTGTATTTTTGTAACACCTTGTATAACACAGTTCCGTTAGGTACTGACAGTTTTTTGTCAGTGCTTATAATTATTTTTGTTATTACTTAGTTGGATTTTTTTATTTTAAGCTAGAAGGTATATCAAATATACCTTCTAGCTTCATCATAGTACCTAAATCAAATATTTTCCTAAAAAAATACTAATATACATAATTATCCATCTTTCAACTCTAATACCAGACATTCAAAATCCGGCTATGTGGGAGCCGGACTCGCGCGTTGAGGTTTCCGTACACAGACACTTAAAAATGCATAGTTAAAATCAGATTAATCCTGTAGAAAAAGAGACAACGCAAAATACGAAACAGTTTGTTGTTCATTGGGCAATTGTTTTTAAATAAAAAGTTAAAGTACTTAAAATGCACACACTAAATAACCGTTAACATTTTACAAAATAACAAAATTCAGATTTCAATTCCTGTTTCCAAAATATTATCACGAAGTTGAAAGGTTGCTTACCTCTGCTGTTTTATTTGGCATGCCTACTCTGTCAAATTCGTGTCAAAATTCATTCAAAACCAAAGCGTCAGATAAAATTATTTCATATCATGCAAAGGAAAACATGAGGAAAACAATACATTTTCAGGTACCATGACTTTTTAGATGAAGTATTAGGTACGTATTCTTCTGCCAGAAGCCTCCTCTCATCTACATTTATGAAAGTAGACCTCTAGCCAAGGAATATGCTACTCTCTACCTCTCTACTCTCCTGCCCAAAGCGGATGCATGGAGGCAAGTCAGAGGTATACTGTCTAGCTAGTACATATCTAGTTATCTTCTGCCACCGTCTTCGTTGACCTATGATCTAACTTAACAAACAGATAGGTAGGTTTATATTCTTCTTCTTATGGTGCCATCTCCTATCGGAGGTTGGCTATCATTAGGACTATTCAGACCCTGGAGACTGCAGCCCTGAACAGTGAGGTGGTGTTCATATCGAACCATTCACATAGGTTTTTAAGCCAGGACGTCCTTCTTCTACCAGGCATTCTTCTTCCCAAAATGTTCCCCTGCAAAATAATCTGGAGAAGTTTATATTTAAATATCACTTCTCATAATGTGACCGAAGTGCTGTCATTTCCAAGGTTT
The DNA here is from genome assembly GCA_963693445.1 of Agonopterix heracliana. Classification (NCBI taxonomy): domain Eukaryota; kingdom Metazoa; phylum Arthropoda; class Insecta; order Lepidoptera; family Depressariidae; genus Agonopterix; species Agonopterix heracliana. The sequence goes on from OY856334.1 coordinate 6,128,579, forward strand.
TATAGTTTTTAGGATTTCTAATCTCTTATTCACCCTCTGCAGGACCACCTCGTTGCTAATTCTATCTTCAATAGATACCTACTGTCGTGTATTTTCAACTATCCGGAACATGGGGAGTTGTGTGCTTAATATGCGAGTAATAACCTTCTAGCTAGACTACGGACGGAGGCTTCATAAATTAAATAACACTAAAACGGTCACCCATCCAAAAGACCTACCTATCCAACTACGGTGATCTTTTTACACTGTGAATCACCTCTTCACCTCTCCAATAACCTACACAGTTCATTATGCAGCACCTATATTTTTGTATAATTGAAACAAATAGTTAAGTAAATTTATGAAAACAATTGGAAAACAGTGACAAGTGTTTACTATTGTAAAATATAATATGTATCTTGGAAATTGGATTTAGTGAATAAAACAATCCAACTTATTTAATTTATGTTTTATTTAGTATTTTTTTAATTACAGCATTTGTCTTCGTTCGAAATCGACACTAAGGGCGGCGGCGGCGTTATATTACAATACACTTGAAGATTTTTAACCCCATCGAAATGATTTGATGATGACGAATAGTTCAAGTACCAATTAAGTATACTAAGATAGTTTAATCGCTGGCGACACGATGGAACTCTGGATCAACTCTGGATACTGACACAAACCACTTCTTGAATAATAAGATCAATCACCAAACTAATCATGACTTCTTATTAATATCATACTTGTATCTAAGACTCTTGGTTCAATCTCTGTTGAATATTCTTGCTCCTTATTACATCTTTGTTAGAATATTATATTTCTTCTTTCAAGTCCGTGTATTGTTATTGAATATATTTTTATAATAGGTATTCGATTTTATTTTTATTTTACTGTAAGTTCTGTTCATTTTCTGTAACAGAGAATGGAATGTAAACTTGTCTGTAAATTGGTTCAAATGCCTTGCTGCCTTTTCTTATCAAAATTTCAAATCGTCGAGCTTATTTAGAAATTTTTCTTTGTCTGAGGTGTAAACATAAAAATCAATATTTTACTAATTGACATTGACGCACTTCACTTTTATCTATAGGCACTTTTTTTCCAGAGTAAAGCATAAAGCTTCTTGCGAAAAAGATGTTATTTGGAAGGATTTATCTTTTTTGTTTTAAAACCTCTTTGTTTCAACTTGTATGATAATGTCGATAACGATAATAAAGTATATTAATCTATCTATAGAATCACGCCTCTTTCCTGCTGGGGTAGACAAAGACTAGGATGCGTCATTATACACCATGAAATCGGGGTCGTTTTGAAGTAGGAACAGAGTGTTAATACCATCAAATTGTACTTTTACCACTGTAAAACCAACTTTTAAATCTTTAAAAAACCTGCTATTTCATACCTTTTTGTCAAGAAGCTAATTGCACTTTCTATGGAACTGCAGTTTTTTTTTTCGCGATATCGCTATTGGCTCCGTAGCAAAAGTTGTTCATGTGGATGATTTTGAGTACCGTCTTCCGGCTTCAGAACGATCTCGATTCCAGGGTGTATACTGCGACCCTGACATGCATCTTTCGCCTTATTTACATCCATACAATTATTTTCATACAAGCTCGTCGGTTCTACATTCTAAGTTCTAACCTATTCTTCTTGGCCTTGCCCGTTCCCATTTTATTTGGGGTCGGCCCTCCGTGTCATACGTCTCTAGGCAGCTCGGTCCTGGGTCGTCTCGTTGTTGACTTGGGCTTCTTTGAGGTTCTTATTTACTAAGGACATCCATGTAATTCGGGGTCTTCCTTGTCCTCGGGGTTCAGTATCGATATCTAGCACTTTTCTGGTCATGTGGTCCCTATACCAACACTTTCATTCATATGACTCAACAGTATTATTATCTTTTGTTAATCCTCTCCACATAATCAAACAAACTAAACAATTGCACTCAACGTAAACACCAACAAATTAAAAATTCGGAGCGTCATTACTGAAAGTTTCTGTAAAACACAACGTAAATATTTGGTTCGTCAGTTGTGTTTTACAGAAACTTTCAGTAATAAAATTATGGGACGGGTTCGAATTCGCAGATACGGTATAGGCTATGCTATGTACACACGGCGACACATCAAGCTATACAAAACCAAAGTAAGCTGAACGCGCGTAGCAGGAGTAACGTGTAACGTAGCGTGGCCAGCTTATTTTGGTTAAGTATAGCTTGATGTGTCGCCGTATGTACCAATGATCTATAAGATGATATGAAATGTTCTCAACCACGAGAAAACTAAGATACGATAAAGATACAATATTCTGAGGGATAAGTAGGTGAATTGGGCGCGCGTGTTGCAGTTGGGCTAGAGCCTCCACTAGTAGGCCTATCTCAGGATACCCCATAGTGGGGGCTGGAAGAAGCTAATAGTGATGAAAACTAAGTTTGCTTTCAATTTGGTACCAAAATCAGGGTTTGTATTTAGTGGCTGTTTGATGCAGATGGTAGGAGAGCATAAAAAAAAATTTTTTTTTCCAACAATTTTTAACGTTCGTAAACCGATTGTAAAAAAGTACCTCACGACTAACTTTTATTTTGACAGCTCTAAGGGAAAGAAATCGTAATAACATTGGTTAAAACAAACGTCAAAGTTACTTACAATGTTCTTACGTACGATCTTTCCTCGTTTACAATCACGTTACGATACAGTAGAATACCAAATGTCACTAAATAGTATGTAATGTCAACGGAACGAGATTGGAACAAGATAAAAATATGTCAACAGAATTCCATTTTAAAAAGTGACGTCATTACGAACCGATTACAATACGAACCAGAACCAGTAATGTGTAAAATAGGAGAATTAGGCCCCAGGTATAGTAGGTAAAAGTTTTAAGAGCAGATTTTCGTATAAAAGGGTTCAATTCAAATATTTCAAATAGACCTAACTATGCTATAATATAAATTACTTTTCTTAGGTAATTTTTGAACACTTACATAGTACTTACTTACATTAATTCTTTTTTTTATTTTTTATTAACCTATTTCGTCCCATTGTTGGGCAAAGGTCTCCCCCAAACTTTTCCAGCCTTCTCTATCCCGTGCCATCAGTTGCCATTCTGCTTCGTGGGCATCCAGGTCGTCGCGCCATCTTTTTCTTGGTCTGCCCCGGCCCCGGCTTCCATCATCGGGCTCCCATTGTGTCGCGATCGTTGCCCACCGCTCTACAAGGTGTTACAAAACTACAAATAAACATTTAAGGGGGTGGTGTAGACCATCAAACTGAACAACTTTCACTATGGGACCAATATCGAAATCGCGAAAAAAAATATGTATGTTCTATACTCTACAAATCGACTAGAGCTAAAATATGTATGGGATTAAAATTTTTTTTTTTTCGCGATTTCGATGTTGGTCCCATAGAGAAAGTTGTTCAGTTTGACGGTCTAAACAACCCCATTATGAGTTTTAAAAATTTATTGTTACTTATGAAACACCCTGTATATGCATGCGACCGATCGTTACCCACCGCTCTATCTGCATGCGACTTTAATTCTATGTAACGGAAAAATCGAAGTCTAGACCAGGGCTAATACCTTACCTGCATACTTGGGTAGGTAATAGCACAGAGTACCTACCTAGTAATAGTCTCTAAAATATCTTAAACAGGTTTTATTAAAAATCTTTCACGTAAAACTAATAATTATTATCATTTAGCAAATTAACACCATCATTACCTTCCTTTTATAATTTCTATAGAACTATTTTCGTAATATTTTGACACAAAAAACTCCAAGATGGTTACAAAAACACCTGTTTTTGTGTTTTTAACGGTCACGGCGCACGCATGCATTCAACCTAGAATTCTATTCACATTCAAAGTCCCACAACACAAAGTATTTTGACCCTTATGGAACTTGACTTAAAAGCGCTTTTAGGGGATTTCTTACGTCAACTATAAATAGTGTTGCCGTATTGATTACAAACCGTATTAATTGTTTTAAAAATCAATAGTGACGAATCAAATCGTTCCATAGCCACCATTTTTAGTGTAATCGATATCGTAACAAGCTACGGATTGAATTAAATGTTATTGTCATAGGTTATTGTTAAAATGTTTTTCATGCGGTTCATTGACATAAATACTATAGACTAGGGTTTTTTTCCCGGGCTCCCGGGACCGGGAATTCCCGGGAATTCAGGCTTTTCCTTACCCGGGAAAAATATTGCTGAATTCTCGGGATCCCGGGAATTCTTTAAAATTGAAAATGTTCAGTAATAAGACCTTAAATAACATGCAGTTACTTTAGATCTTCTTTACAAAGCCCTATTTATCAGTCAGTCCTACTTTTTCACTTCTTTTTATGCCGCGGGAAGATTATTTACCAAAGCAAATAATAGGCTAAAAGATACTTCAATTGCCTTTTTGGATGCATGAAAAAGATTTGAATAAGTTTTTATTTTGCAACCGCATTGGGCACGTGTTGTGGACTGACGCCCATACACCCTCTCTGAAGGTAGCCTGTGCCCTGCAGTGGGACGTGTACCTATAGATCCATGATAATCATGATGCTATTCATTGTTTTTTTGTTATTGTTTTTTAAAGTTTTGACGTGCTTTATTATTCAGATTTAGAGATGTGAAAAATATTGAAGTAGGTAGGTAAATGATAACTACAGTTTTTAAGAGATACGCGGTATTATTTAAACAAAAAATGAAAATAAAATAAAACAAAGATGAAGTAAAATCAAAGATTGTTGGCTTACCAATCTGGCTCTACAGTAAACAACATGAGTAAATAGCCCACAGAGAAAAAGGTTCTTAAAGGGCGCAAAAAATTATTACGTCACGTCACGCGGTCGATCATAGATTGTCCACAGGCGGCGTGTAGGTGAACTTATCAATAAAATATCACGCACACACCGACTCGCCTTGTGGTAGTGCACCCACAGATCACCTCCAATAGATACCGCATACAGGACCGCCGACGCGCACCACACATCTATGATTTTGCACTGATATAAGCAACGGGATAGAGCGAGATCGGAATAGTGCGACCTTGAAATGGCCAATCATGTTGCATTATTTAGTGCAGATGATTTAAACAGTATGAATGCAGTCACAAAATACCTACTGTTGAGTTAGACCGACAAACAAAATACCAGACTTACAATAGGGATTTTATTTTGCATTATTAATTGTTTCTGTCAAAGGATATGATTCTTTTTATGTGGAGGTTTGGTAAGAGGTAGCAGGTAGGCAATACCTCCTATAAAATATAGATGATATGCAAATAATTTATAAAATACCACTGAATCCCGGTAAAAGTCATTGTGTAGAGCAAAAAAAAAATAGAAGTATAAAAACAGACGAAAGAAACACCGATAAGAGATTGCGGGCCTCATGGCAAGCCAAACGCGAATACCACGCGAATGACAACCGCGCTCGCGGCAAAACTTGCAACGTGGCTGAAAGAAAATAATCTAATCTAATCTAATCTAATCTGATCTAATCTAAACTATTATAAAACTGTAACTGAAGTGTGTCTGTACATTGAAGATATTTACAAATAAAAGATTACGATATGGTTTTTAGGTAACCCTGACTCGAAATCAACCTTTTTTAGAAATTTTGTCTGTCTGTTTGTCTGTTTGTTTGTGTTTGTTTGTTTATTTGTTTGTTTGTTTGTTTGTTTGTTCGCGCATCACGCAAAAACTACTGAACCGATTTTGATGAAACTTTTTTGTTTGACAGCTTATGATCTGACTTAAAATCTGGTATATAATTTGTGCGGACGAAGTCGCGGGTAAACACTAGTATTTTTAATAAATACTTAGCGAAATCTATGAGGTTAGAATAAATTGACACCTTGATTATTGAAATGACAGTAGTAACATATACTTGGTTTGAAAACGTGTTTTTTTTTAAATCGTGTAAAGATATTTATGCAAATATAATTATTCATGCATTCAATCTTATAATTACCTACCATTATTCTATAATAGGCTATTTGCTAAGCTAGTCAAATCTCGAACGTCAAAACGCGCTTTGTAGGTATGAACAATTTGTACAAAAATTTGTAGTAACGAGGTCATTTACAGACCTACTAGAGCCAAGTGTATGGGACAGCAAAAATTATTTCGCGATTTTGATGTTGGCCCATCGAGAAACTTGTTCAGTTTGATGGTAGGTATAATCATCGTCTTAAAAAACTGTCAGCATATTAAGGCCAGGTTATCCCAGTGCAAGCGTCTCTTTCTTGCAAGCATAAGTTTGCAATTAGCCATCCCGCTCCAATTGAAAGCAATATCGCAAAAAAACATGTTTTTCATCAATATCTTTGCTCATGGGTGTTTCTAAGCTCAAAATTCTACGGAGTTCACTAGAAATATTTAATGTATTTAGATTAGTACAAGAATAAAAAGTTAAATATCAGCAGTTTAATCGTAGTATTGAAAAAACATAACAAAAAGGGGTAACTTTGGGATTTTTTTCTATCTATTAAACTTAATCTAATCATGTAATTGAGAACGGTCGCCTATCAGCCAGATCCTTAAATAAGACATAATTGGTTTTCAGACTTTAAAACACAGTTTATAACACTTTCGTTCGTGTTCAAAAAACGGCCTCGATGGGATAACAGCGTCTTAAGTTTCGTCCCCGTGAAATTCCATTTTCACAAAAAAAAATGGATAACACAATATTTTGTTTCCATTTCAAAGATGGTAGAATCTCATTTACCTTATCTCTAAGCTCCGTATTAGCAAAGTACATAATTAAGTAGGTACTTATTTATAATTACTTATGATACTTTATCATTAATGTTAGGTTAGGTTTATTCTGTTATTACTAGGGTTTTTTTCCCGGGCTCCCGGGACCGGGAATTCCCGGGAATTCAGGCTTTTCCTTACCCGGGAAAAATATTGCTGAATTCTCGGGATCCCGGGAATTCTTTAAAATTGAAAATGTTCAGTAATAAGACCTTAAATAACATGCAGTTACTTTAGATCTTCTTTACAAAGCCCTATTTATCAGTCAGTCCTACTTTTTCACTTCTTTTTATGCCGCGGGAAGATTATTTACCAAAGCAAATAATAGGCTAAAAGATACTTCAATTGCCTTTTTGGATGCATGAAAAAGATTTGAATAAGTTTTTATTTTGCAACCGCATTGGGCACGTGTTGTGGACTGACGCCCATACACCCTCTCTGAAGGTAGCCTGTGCCCTGCAGTGGGACGTGTACCTATAGATCCATGATAATCATGATGCTATTCATTGTTTTTTTGTTATTGTTTTTTAAAGTTTTGACGTGCTTTATTATTCAGATTTAGAGATGTGAAAAATATTGAAGTAGGTAGGTAAATGATAACTACAGTTTTTAAGAGATACGCGGTATTATTTAAACAAAAAATGAAATGTAAACTGGATAGATAAACAATTTATAACAAAAAAACATTAAGCCAACTAGTTTTAACTGGTTCTTAACGTGTTTATTTAGTATATTTGAGTTCCCGATATTTCGGCAGTGTGACGACAGACATAATCACAAGATGACTGGAGATTCGCAGACCGTTATTGTTCCCAAATACTGTTGAAATAGCGAACTCAATTATTCCAAATACCAGGTAAGAACCCGTTAAAAATGTTTAATTTATTTAAACCTCCTTTAACCCCTAGTAGTTACCTACTACTGTAGTGGCGCCCTCATCACAATATTAAAAATTTCTCAATAAATAAAGCCTGAATCAAAAAATTTCTAATATAAACTACAAAACCAGCTATTTTTTATATAATAATACTTTCATAGGTTCTAAACATTCATCTTTTAATAGCATCGAAATAAAATACTGCGGCCGTTTTTTTTTCTCGTTTCAGTATGTTTAGACCTATTAAAGTATTTTATAAAATTGGTTTTAAATAACTTTAAATTAGCAACAAGCAACAAGAATGATAAATTTGAAAAATTGTCGTAACGTTTTGATTCTTCAGATGGTTAAAAAAATTTAGAAGTTGGATTTTTACTTAGTTTTCCTGGCTATAAAAGTAAAATCAAGGGAAAAAAACAAGTTCTCTCGTGAAATACTAACGTTTTTTCAATATTTCGAAGATTCCCGGGTACCCGGGAATTCCCGGGAAAAAATAAAAATCATTCCCGATTCCCGGGAACCCAAAAAGTCCGGGAAATCGAAAACCCTACTATAGACTCTAGGTCTCATAAACAGGGTGTAATAAATGCGTTAAATACTTTATGGGGTGTTTCAGAGCATCAAACTGAACAACTTTCACTACGAGGCCAACTTCGAAATCGCGAAAAAAAAATCTGACCGTCAAACTGAACAACTTTTTCTACGGGACCAAGGTCGAAATCAACTGTTCCATAGAAAACGTCAATGGCTACTTGATGCAAAGACAAAACTGCAAACCTATTTGAACCCAAATGTAAGGGATAATTTGTGTCTTTTTCGCAATCAAACCTATTTGAATGCGAACGTATGAGAAATTGATGTCTTTTTCGCGATTTCGACGTTGGTCCCATTGAGAAAGTTGTTCAGGTTAATTGTCTGATCATCCCCTTAAAAAATCGTCAGCATGTATTAAGAAAGACCGTAGAAAGAGAAGGTACTAGAAGGAAGCACTATCTTGTCATGTTCATTCAATAAGAGATGCACATAGCAAATTCGCTTTAGTTAAAAAAGGAGATCACTACTTATTGTTGTCCTTATCGACGTACCTAACCACTTTTTTGTTCTACGACAGCTGTCTGACTCCGGAGTCAGACATATAGCTTCATACAAATTTTATAGGATTTTATGACTATCGCTATCTCATACGCGGTTACACTGATGTTCCGTCTACCAGCGTAAGCGAAAAGCGATCCAGTATTAAAATGGCTTCCAACCTTAGATCAAAATAAAATTAATGGGTAGGCCTAAAGCGCGGTAAGTTGAAGCAAACTACTGGTGCACTTGGTCCATACAAACTAGCGCCATTATCTGTCAAATCTAGGGCACTTGCATACAAATTTGAAGTAAAACTTTCATTTGTTTTGCCTCATTTTTCTGGTTTGAAATGTTCGCGTATTTCTCATTTTATTTTTCATTTTATTTTGATCTAAGCTTCCAACTACTTCCGATAGGTACCTACTTATCAAAGAGACCGTATTATTCCATTTATTCCGTCTATCAGTTGTTTAAATTGAAAGACAAACATGAATATAAATCATGATGTTTACTTAGTTATTCGAGTAAATGCACATGAATAAGGAAAAGATCTTGACATTGTCACAATATGGTCAATTAAATTAATTTATTAACCATGTGACACAATCACAAAAATGTTGGGTTAGGTTAGGTCACAGTAAGTCTAAGAAAGAGTAGGTAGGTATCTATACTCTGAAATAGAATCCGAGATCAAAAATTTCAACCAATTTTTGATCTTGGATTCGATTTCAGAGTAGTTACATATAGTACCATTATGATTGCGTAAATATAAGTTAGGGTATATTATATTGTAGAATCTCCCGCCCTAATATATTTTTTTAATTTCTTCTTCCTTTCGGAAAGGCAATGGGAGCCAACCCTTACAGCCGTTGTCTTCAGTGAAAACATAATCTCTTGTCCATGTTGAAAGCACGCGCGTTGGCGCCAATAGCTACTGTTTTTCTGAACCAAAACTATGTTCTATTTTCGTATACCTGTATATTTGCGATTCCTGTTATTTTGGTCGATTAACGCAAATTTTTAGTACACAATCCGCTATGTCATCCACCAAATAAAACCAGGAAGGTGGCAAAGGTATTGGAATAAAACCAATTTTTCATGAATTACAAAATAATGAACTGAACCGTAAAATGGCGCCAAGATGGCCCTAAATTAATTTTATTCCTATTTAGTTTACATCGAAAAGATAAATAGTTTACCTCGAACCTAGGAGGCGAGGAACGACGCGACAATATTCTCATGATCACAAATATCACAATGGGGGGCGTTAGCTTTAGTCTTTCACTTTTAACCTCAAACCACTGCCATTTTCGCGCCAGCCGCCATTTTGAAGTTAGCATTTGACATTTCAGTTGCATTCTGGATTTGCATTTTGGATTTTGTTCTTGATTTCTTATTCGTAAGACATCATTTTTTTTAATTATAGCCGTTTTTTCTCTCGAGAAAATGTACCTACATCCTGTGAATTCCAAGCAACAGGTTAGATTAACACTTTTCAGGATTAAATAAGAAAATGAAATTTAAAAAAAAAATGGATGATTTGTAGCAAAAGGTTTGACGGCCCGACAGAACAGTCTGTAGTGAACCTGCCTGCTGTGCCGGGGGTCGCGGTTCGAATCCCGTAAGGGACAAATATTTGTATGATGAGTATGAATATTTGTACCCGAGTCATGGATGTTTGTATCTATATACGTATTCTATATCGTTGTCTAGTTATTATAATACAAGTCCAGGCTAGATTCTGGAACTTTAAATGTGACTAGATCATTTGTGTGACAATGTCCAAGATATTTATAATTTATTTATTTATAAAAGGAGCTAAAAAGCCATCACAGGATGTACATTAAAAAAGCCTATACCTACTAAGTAATTTGAAAAATTCATGACTTAGATTTAATTTTTCTGGTAACTATTATCACCCGATTCCGGCTTGACGTTGATTTACGGGACACCCTGTATAAGTTCTATATTAGGTTAGGTATATTGCAATAAATAATTGAAACAAACTAGGTATCAAAAAAATAAATTCGTGTCCCTTTTTTAGCTAAACAAAATATCTCTGGGCCAGCCAGAAATTGGCCTGAAGTTTATTAAATATTATAATACCTATGAAGTCCTAAATAAAGGAAACAAGGTTCGCAAAAAACACGAAAAGATGCCGTAATCGGTTCAAACTAGTTATGGATCTCTGAAGAGATGACTAATGTATGGGGACATCAACTTAAAATTAAATAATTCAATATTATGCCTAAAAATAAACATAGGTGTGCATAATTTCCGGTAGTTTAATTCTCATAAGAAATTGCTTAACAGAACTCTTAACCCTGGGCCGTAAGTACGAAAATACCTTGACAAATGGGACTTGGTGAAAACTTTGGTTGATTTCACAAAACAAGTCTTCCGATATAACTCTTAATGCTAAGGCCATAAGGATGAAAATGGTAAAAATCACGGGTCTTCGTGAAACAAGCTGTGGTATAACTTTTTCGCCAACGTAATGGATTATCTCATAGTTAGCACGTTTCCTATTCGTCCTAAAGGGTGAAAGTATTGCGAAAAATGCGGTCAAGAGCGAGTCTGTTTTGTTTACATAGGGTTCCGTTAGCTCTAAACCAGCCCTTAAAATATTGCAATGGGGTCTAGCCATTACAGCCCTTGCCTCCATCAAACAAAATACAGGATGTTAGGAAAAGTATCATTAACCTTTAAGAGGATAGGCTTGCAGAAATGCTAATTTGGAGATTAGGTTGTAGACTCTTATATAATCCGTGGATTAGGTCACTTTTCCAATCGTATACATATTTGTCCGATCCGCCCCACCCATACACCCCACCGACTAGAGTGCGAAAGAGACAACTGCAGCTAGGACCGATTATATTGACATAAAATCGACGAAAACAGCATTTCGTATTCCCCTGTTTTCTCCTCCAAAACTAAACCGATTTTAATCATTCTTTCAAGAATAATATGAAAAATACTTTGGCAGTGTCTGTCCGTTTTGCTTTTTTTGTTTATATTCGTCAAAATTGTTTACTGAATATCTGAAAACGGGCGGTAAAATTGGTCATTTTCGAAGTTCCCTAGTTCCTACAGTAATCAATTAATGCAAGAAAGCAAAACATAGGGACATGGCAGAGGTGACATAGATTGTATGGTAAAAAAATATTTGCTCTAGTGTTATTATCCAGGGAGAAAACGATATATGATGTGGTTTAAGAGGATAGACCAGTACAGTAATTTCCATACAAACGTATTCCCACGTTTGTATGGAAATAACTGTACTGGTCTATCCTCTTAAACCACATCATATCATACTCTACCCATCGAACTGAACAACTTTTACTATGGGAGCAAACGTGACAAAACAAAAAAAAAATCTGCTGTCTCATTTTACATTTTAGTCGAGCAAGTTGCAGCAGATTTTTTTTGTGCGCTAACAGGTTGGCTCCCATATTATAAGTTGTTCAGTTTGATGTGTAGAGCATGTTGTTTAAAGGTATATATTATTCGGAGCGCGCTCCATACAAACGTACTATGAATATATTTTTAATAGGTACTAACCAATTAAAGTCAATGAAATTTTGCAGAAACAGTCTAGAAACAAATTTCTATGCTTGTATGGAGTCAGATTTTCGTTAAAATGTATAGTTTTCAAGTTACAGTGCCTCAAAGATTTCCATACAAATCTTAAAATAATCCTAGCATTGAAACTGTATATTTTAACGAAAATCTGACTCCTTAGAAGCATAGAGATTTGTTTCTAGATTGTTTCTGCAAAATTTCATTGACTTTAATTGGTTAGTATTGAAAATATCACCATAGTACGTTTGTATGCAGCGCACATTTCCGCTTTTGGAATAAAATTCTCTTAAGCAACCCCAGAGAGGTACGGACCTACGCGGCGGATTTGGTCGCTGCTCAATCGGTATCGGTGAGACGTGCTGATTCGAACCAGGACCTCATGATTGTGTCCATATCTCTCCGAAAAGCACCACCGAGCTCTCTATGTATGTATACGATCATTTGAATCAACGAATATAGCTCGTTGCAGCACGTGATTCAGAGCTATATTTAGTGCAGTGCGAAGTGCGATGCTGCACTATGCATGCACCGTTAGAGAATGTCATGTTACGGACCGAATAGTGGCATACTTGCGTCATTTGTTTAATCTTTTGATTGCTATTAAAAAGTAAGTTATAGACTGTAGAATCCCACTGCAGGGCAATGGCCTCCTCTCACGAATAAGGGTGGGCCATACTCCACCACGCGGGCCCAGTGCGTGTTGGTGGAGGCAAGTTAGTGGTCACCTTAATGTCAGAGAATTTTCAAGCCGCCAATAGGCCTCTGACTTGGCTTAACGAATAGTTACAACGCCATCTGACGGAACTATCCGAGACCAACTGCTTAACGTGCCTTCCGATGCACGGAAACGCTCGAGATGAAATACCACTAAACGGTCACCCATCCAAAGACTGACCGGACCTGACGTTGCTTAACTTCGGTGATCGTTTCCAATACCGAAGCCCCACTACGCCAACGATTGCTATTATTAAGGGAATATTACCGTTGGCGCGCTCCAAACAAATGTAGTCTGTGGTTCACATCTTTTTAGTGTCACTTTACGTCCGTCTTTTTTTTTCAGGTCCGTGGCTGTCCTATAAATTTGGTCGGTTTGCAGTTTTCTATGCCTATTCGACCCAAATATTGACATCAATATTGACAGCTGTTTTTTTTTTCGTGATTTCGATGTCGGTGTTGGTTGGTCCCATAGAGAAAGTTGTTCTGTTTGATGGTCTGATCAATCACTTAAAAAACTGTCAGTATATTAAGAATCACCCTGATCATATAAAATCGTTGCTTATGATTCTGAAGCTAAAAGCGGCATTTTGATCACCTTTTCATACCAAATGAATTAGCAATAATTTATATCAGGCGTATACGGAACTCAGCAAAGATTAACCTACTCACGCTTCACTAATAAACTCCAGTGTCACTGCTCTTTACTTATTAACAATAATTTACTAAAATTATTGTACAGCCGTTTATTTTTCTTCTTAGTGTCTATCTACGTCTTCAGCTGACCTAGACATAGTTTATATTGATTTGCAACTTTGAACCTTATGGCTTTAGAATTAAAGTCGATAGTTCATTGGTAGGAGTGTGGGACGGTGAAGTTAGCCTATTTGACATGACAATGGCTGGATAGACTAGACGTCAATGCCGTTTGACGATTAATGAAAAAAAAACTTTATCTTTTTTTCAATTAATTTAAAGTGCTTTATTTTTCCATAGACAATACCTTTTCCAGCTAAGCGAAAAGTTTTTAATCGAAGCTTTTCCTATATATAATGTTTTTGCCGATGTATTTATCCTTGCGGAAAGGCAAACGGAACATAGCCCATGCAGCCAAGTCTGATTTTGTCTTTTTTTATAAATTCATTATAAAAGGCACTATGTGCCTGATCTGTGTTAAAATTAAAAATTTTCCAAGTCTTCACAAAGTAAATTTTTGTTTTTCCGTAGTAAGTAATGTCATTTCTGTGGTTTTCGTCATTTCCGAGATCAAGTTTCTATTTGCCGATGTCTTCAATAAGTTTTCAATATTGACAGGAATCGCATGGCGTCGCATGATTGGGAAAGCCGACCCCGTGTAACGGGACAAGGCGAGGCAGAAGAAGAAGATTGACAGGAATCCGTAGTCTTCGAAGTTTTTCGTTTTATCGTAACTTAAACCTAACTCATTGAAATGCGAGGGTGGTTCACACATTGCAATGTTAAAGGAAGTTTTACGCGGGGGCATCAATCCGAATCGAACGGTCGCGCCTTACTTTATTTCTCACTTTTACTATATTGTTCTCCATTAAAGGCACATTATTACACTAATTCCACCACATTATCACAATAATAGCCACGAAAAACTAATTTAGAAAATTAAGAAACAAAGTCCGCCCGTTTCGTCTTGTTTCCCGCGCAAAAACCTATAATGTTTTTGTTTCCAGCTTTTTGTTTTTCCTTATGGAAAAGCGAAGGGCAAGGGCACATAACCCATGAAGCCAAACTTTTTTGTAGATTAGTTATACACTAAAAAGTTTGTATTTCTTTGTTGCAAGATATGGTTTATACAGAATGTAAAATTAAATGCGATACATATTAAACGGGTTGCTTTAACGGGGACCATCAAACTGAAAAACGTAGACTATGTGACCAACATTAAATAAGCAAAAAAATTTTCTGTTCCTTACATTTAGTGATTGTTGTTCGGTTTGATTGTCTGAAGCACCCTTTTTTAAGTAGGTATTACAAGGGTGTTTTGTTGACGTAATAAAAGCTAACAAGATATTTAATTGATGATAATTAGCCCTTTAAAAAATCATGAATAAAAATATCTCTCTAGTCTCTGTCTACCCCTAGGTGTGTTAAAGTCAAGCTTCAAGAGTAGAATATTATCTCTTACTAATAATCAAAACAATAATAAATGAATGTAGAACGCAAAAAAGTCACCGGCAATTTTAACTAGGCACTGGGCGCTCAAGGCCACAATCTTGTTGTGTTGTTAAAACATAATATTATCACAACAAAAAACATACTCATTGAACGTTGAACTGCGATTGGTTAAGTTTAATTTATTAGACATGACGCCCGACTATGTTTCGATTACACTTTTAGTAGCGACTCTTTTATTCAGAGCTTATGGACGCAGCCAGTGCTATCCGTGTGGCAAAATACTGGGCTGGAAAATGTTTAAATGACATGCCATCGCGACTCTATAGAAGAAAATTCGGTAGACAAAGTCAGAGGCTTTTAGATGGATGCAAATATTTTGATAGCAGAAGATTTTTCGTGAGAAGGATTATTAGGACTAACGAATAAGCCTCAAAGCCTATGCTCCGGAGTGCTATTTTTGAATTTCACTAATTAATCACTGACACGTACGGCCCGTGCCACCCTAAGAATCATTTACGAATAACGCATAGATTCCATAGAGTCTGTCTATGAGTTTGTTTGATCCGAAAATCGGAGTCTACTAAGACGGCACAGGTCGTGTGGCAACTGGAAATATCTTAGTTAAGTATTTACATAAAAGTTTTTTCTTGCCAGTGTTTGCCGATGTTTGCGCCTTTTTATTTTCACCAAAGAAGTATAATTTACCCGAATTGAATCACGAGGGCCGGTTACTAAAATTGTTAATAAATACCCAGGCTAGCGTCAGGTCTACAAAACTAGTTTCAGAACCTTATAAAAACTCTATTTTAATACTAGCTATCGCTAAAATAAAACGTAAACATTTTTAATCATGTGGGGACTTTTTATGAAGAAGAACTTCTTCGAACTTGTTGAGGAAAGAGGAAAATAATGGTGTCAAGAAGTTTGTGGGTGAAGGAAAACATCGTGGGGAAACCTGAAAGAAGAAATTCTGATGCGTATGTGAAGTCTACCAATCCACATTGTGCACGCGTGGTGGACTAACGCCCAAACATCTTTCGCGATTGCGATATTGGTCCGATTGCGAAAGTTGTTCAGTTTGATAGTCTGATCATCCCCTTAAAATAGTTTCACCTAATTTTGTTAGACCTTATACAAGGTGTTACAAATAAACGTTAAGTTTAGACCAACCATCAACTGAACAACTTTCACTATGGGACCAATATCGAAATCGCGAAAAAAAAATTGATGTTCTATACTCTACAAATCGACTAGAGCTAAAATATGTATGGGATATCAGATATTTTATTTCGCGATTTCGATGTTGGTCCTATAGTGAAAGTTGTTCAGTTTGACGGTCTAAACAACCCTTAAGAGTTTTAAAAAAATATTTTTACTTATGAAACACACACTGTATACATTTTTCTTCTTCATTTATGTAATACCATTCTGCTCTCAAAACGGTAAAAGAAAACATTGCGAGTAAAGGCTTCCGCACATTGCAGCGATATTATCGAGCGATATTATCGACAGCGATATCGCGACACCTTACACACTGCAGCGATTCCGCGATTCGCGTCACGCATGCGCCCTTCACTGAATGTAGTACAAAGAGATTGCGTCAGGTTGCGATAATATCGCGGCAGTGTGTGGGATCGAGCGCGTCCCCATACAAAATGTACTGAGAACAATTATCGCAAAATCGCAGCGATATTATCACTCGATAATATCGCGGCAATGTGTAGGATCGAGCGCGTCCCCATACAAAATGTACTGAGAACAATTATCGCAAAATCGCAGCGATAATATCGCTGCAATGAGCGGAGGCCTTAAACCTGCATAGATACATCATACATACATAAACTCACAACCAAAATCCCTTCAGGCGTGGCCAGAAACATTGCTACATCTACCGTCTACAAAGATGCATCCTATTACAAAGAAAAAAGTTAAAACAAAAACAAAATTCTATTATGCCGTCTTGTCTACGTACTAATAAATAATGGTCGCCGTACGTGCCTAGCATCGAACCCGGATCTCACGATCGCAATGCCTAATCTACCTAGTGCCGATCACTATTTGACAGCTAGGTATAGTCTAATCTAAACTATTATAAAACTGTAACTGAAGTGTGTCTGTACATTGAAGCTTAGATCAAAATAAAATGAATGGATAGGCCGATACGCGAACATTTCAAACCAGAAAAATGAGGCAAAACAAATGAAAGATTTACTTCAAATTTGTATGCAAGTGCCCTAGATTTGACAGATAATGGCGCTAGTTTTAGTTTGTATGGACCAAGTGCACCAGTAGTTTGCTTCAACTTACCGCGCTTTATATTTTATTTTGATCAGTGTTGCCAGATGGGGGGGATTCCCCCCAAATTTGGGGGTATTTACAGACCAAGGGGGGATTTTTGGGGGGACAAATCCTTTGGGGGGTTCTGAGGGGGGGAAAAAATTGGCTTGGAGGATTTTTTGAAAAACCGTGATACCGGTTTTTAACGCCAACCACCCGCCAATACCGTCTTTGCCAAAGTGTAAAACGTTGATAAAACACAGTGATTAAATCCAATAAGGTCTCTCAAGGCACAGATGCCGTGGTGAAGATAATGAATGGCACGGTCAAAAAAAATTTTACTCAGAGAAAATGTATGGAACTGCTGACGACGTATGTGGAGATGTTGATCCGGTGATGGAAGCAAATTTTATTTGATTTTATTTGATTAAATAAATGTTTTTCCAATTAGTGGGGGTTTTTTTTCTCAAAACACTACCATTTTGGGGGGATTTCAGGGAGATTTGGGGAGAATGCCAGATTATCATCTGGCAACACTGATTTTGATCTAAGCATTGAAGATATTTACAAAACTAAGATTACGATATGGTTTTTAGGTATCCCTGACTCGAAATCAACCTTTTTTAGAAATTTTGTCTGTCTGTTTGTTTGTGTGTTTGTTTGTTTGTTCGCGCATCACGCAAAAACAACTGAACCCATTTTGATGAAACTTTTTTTGTTTGATAGCTTATGTTATGATCTGACTTAAAATCTGGTACTTATATAATTTATGCGGACGAAGTCGCGGGTAAACACTAGTTATACCTATACTAAGCGAAAAATACTTCGCCTATGAGTTATACATAGCGGGGTATAAAGGTAAATTCTCAAAGCTGTGGAGGTCCAGTGGCGAACCTTGCCTGCCGTGCAGGAGGCGATGGTTCGATCCCCGTGCGATTTTTGAATCTCATTCGGTGAGCTCAGCAGTTGAAAATGTCAAAATTTGTATGGAGATATGCATCTTTCTACTGCTGATTTGACTGATATAATTCAGGAGTGCGATTTTTGAAAGTCAAATCAGCAGTAGAAAGATGCATATCCAACATAGCATCCTGAACATGATCGCGAGTAGGCTCGACTGCTCGTACATTAAGGTGGTTTCCGTTCATACAAAACGTTGTCGTATAACACTCGTAGACGGTGTTAATAAAAGTAATGTTTTATATATGGAAAAATTGCTTAGAAAATCTAGTTTGCGCATGTCAAATAATATTTACAATTTATAATATTATTACGAAGATATCACGCTTTGAAATTATTCATACAAAATTTCAAACGTAATTTCGTAATTATATTACAAATTGTTAATATTATTTGATATGCGCAAACTAGATTTTCTAAGCTATTTTTCCATATATAAAAAAATACTTTTATTAATAGGTACCCTCTACGAGTGTTCTACGACAAAGTTTTGTATGAAAGTGACAACTCTGCAACCACCTTTGTTACACCCTCCAAATATAGTTTCAATGCTAGGATTAATTTAAGATTTTTATAGAAAACTTTGACCCACGATAACTTTGAAACAATATATTTTTTCTCACCTCCGCACGGAAAGCGTCAATTGTCGTCCCGCTGCGCTAAACGAAGTTGTCGCTTCCCACCTCCGTCGAGGAGAAAAATAGTATACTAACCTCGGACAGTAAATAAGAAAGCCTCGTATCACATGTTATCTGAGATCTGAGAACTTTCTTACTTTCCTGTCCTCGGTGTGTAATCTACTACCACAGACTACTATAGCGGAAATCTGACAAATGTAAAGCACATGCAGATATGGTTTCTATCTAGAAACCTTTTTGGACACTATCTATCTAGTGTCGAAGGTACTCTACGAGCGAGTACTTTACGAATGCGGATTGATAGACATTAATAGTTTGTATCGTCATTGATCGAGTAAGCCCGTACCAGTCCCCAAATCGAAATACTTTTATAAAGTAATTGACTAAATTGATATGGATGGGTCTCGAGTTGACCTCGATGTTACAAGTTACAACATATCCTTTGAGTGACCCGTAGTGGATTGAAGGTAAAATTAGGTTATCGGTGCTACTGAAGAAGTTTTCATCATCATCACAGCCTACAGCCTGTGGTAATGCGATTTGGCTCTCTCTTTATTAAGTATTATTTTTCTTTGTTTAAACAAATGCGGAATTTAAATGCGGAATTTAATTAAGCCCAACTTTTGTGCCAGAGGAAGAGACTGAACCCCAAAACTCATGGTATAACAGTATTTTTAAAATACCGTACTTTATCTTGAGGTTCAGGGCTTCATATCACTTTCTGTAGTTTTTTGCTCAATAAACATTTTTATTTTTGATTATTTTTTTATATACGTCCCACTGCAGGGCACAGGCCTACCCTCAGGGAGGGTGTATCTACGTTAGTCCACCACGCGTGTCCAATGCGGATTGGTAGACTTCCCATACGCATCGGAATTTGTTTTTCAGTGGATGCAGGATTCCTCACGATGTTTTCCTTCACCATTTGAGAGCAGTCCGTACATAAGATAAGCTATACTGGTACATGTATATTGGTACATGGCATGTCATCCAAGGAAGAAGTTCTTGAGGATAGGTAATTCAAAAAGTTTATAGAAACTAAATTCGAATGATAAATTTTATGTAATATCACGATAACAATATTCCAAGATAAGTAGGAGAGAGGTATTCTTAATACAGGGTGTAAGGAAAAGTATCATTAACATATTAACCACATACTCTACCCATCAAACTGAATAACTTTTACTATGGGATTAAACCGATCAGGAGTACGATTTTTTGTTCGTGAAAGTTGTTCAGTTTGATGGTCTGGAAGCATGGTATATAAAACCCATATTAAACTCCAATACCAACTCGACTCAAATGTATGTAACAGCTGATTTTATTTTTGCTTAGGACTTCAGGAGTGCTATTTTTGAAACTCATTCGCTGAGCTCAGTAGTTGAAAATGTCGAAATTACTATGGAGATATGCATCTTTTCACTTTCAAAAATCATACTTCAGGAGTGCGATTTTTTAAAGTTAAATCATCAGTAGAAAGATGCATATCTTCATAGTAATTTTGACATTTTTCAACAGCTGAGCTCAGCAAATGAGATTAAAAAATCGCACTCCTGATCGGTTTGTCTCGGATCCCATAGTAAAAGTGTTTCACTGTGATGGGTAGATTCTATAGGTTAATGATACTTTTCCTTACACCCTGTATTTCGAATACCTCTCTCCTACTTATCTTGGAATATTGTTATCGTGATATTACATAAAACTTATCAATCGAATTTAGTTTCTACAAACTTATTAGCTGGTCCTTTGAGTATTACTAGGAAGTTTTGTTACATCCTGTAGATATTGTAGAGAAGATCATAATAAAATAAAAAATATAACTAAATATGTCACAATTATGACTATAAGTCAACATACATGGCAATTCCATTTAGCTTATGGCAGTGTTGCCAGTAATTAAAACAGCGTAAATTACGTTCTCACGTACAAATGATTGTTTTATGTGAGATACAATGGCGTCTGTTTCACAATGATGACGGCAAAAAATGTGTTAAGTTTGCTTTTACGATTGTAGGAACAAAATCTGAGGCTAAAAATCTTAAAGGCCTCCGCTCATTGCATTGCAGCGATATTATCGAAAGATATTATCGCTGCGATTTTGCGATAATTGTTCTCAGTACATTTTGTATGGGGACGCGCGCGATCCTACACACTGCCGCGATATTATTTATTTTTTTATTTTTATTTATTTATTTATCACAAAAAAAGACAATAATATTACACCTTTTACTTGGATCCGAGCATGCGTTTAGACTTATTTTGGTGTTGTCTGGTGGTAGCCCAGAGTGACCGACTATCGCAACTCTTTCGACTACATTCAGTAGTGGGGCGCATGCGTAACGCGAATCGCGGAATCGCTGCAGTGTGTTAGGTGTCGCGATATCGCTGTCGATAATATCGCTCGATAAAATCGCTCGATAATATCGCTGCAATGTGCGGGGGCCTTAAATGACTTTCAAAAATCGGAGGCTAAAATAACTTGCGTACAAAACCTTAGTGGGATCACTCACACACGATGACGCATTGACGGAGTGGCAGACGTCAGTCCGTTAGAAGCATACGCGGTGCGTCAATCCGTCATTTTGCTGTGTGCTTCTACGTGCGGTTTCATACAACTCCTTGCTTCACAAATGACTGACTGCATTTTTAACGTCTTTATACTGAGAGAACTAAATAAAGGCCTCCGCTCATTGCAGCGATTTTATCGAGCGATAATATCGATTTTGCGATAATTGTTTCCAGTACATTTTGTATGGGGACGCGCGTGATCCAACACACTGCCGCGATATTATCGAGCGATAATATCGCTGCGATTTTGCGATAATTGTTCTCAGTACATTTTGCATGGGGACGCGCTCGATCCCACACACTGCCGCGATATTATCGCAACTCTTTCGACTACATTCAGTGGTGGGACGCATGCGTGACGCAAATCGCGGAATCGCTGCAGTGTGTAAGGTGTCGCGATATCGCTGTCGATAATATCGCTGCAATGTGCGGAGGCCTTTAATCAACCTTTGAATATTTAATTTTGTATTGGGTATTTTTTATTGCACCATACTGAACAACTTTCTTTACGGAACTAACATCTAAATAGCGAAAAAAATCTGCTGTTCCATACAAAACTGCTCTAGCCAAATGTATACACCACAAATTTTTTGGACCTCCCATACAAAAGTGCGGATCGGCCGATCGATTTTCTATGGGAGTCCAAAAATAATTCTCGTTTTTCGACCCATGTTCCATAGACAAAGTTGTTCATATTCACGGTCTAATACCCACGGACTTGAAAGAAATACGGACCGAATATTGCACTAAAAAGATGTGAAGCATGCAAGGTAATACAATCTCGTTTGTTCTTCAAGCGACCTACTCTCACACAGATATGCACTAGCTCTAGGCGCAGGTGCTACAACCCGTCACCTAATATACCGCGTGACAGCACGCACACAAAAGAAATGGGTGCTTCACTCATGATTAGACAAGATTACGTCTGGTTCTTCTAGCCCCAGCATACACCCCTGAGAAAACGATTTGCATCTATATTATTTTACGTAAGTATGCCAAAAAAAGCGCGAATGATGTTTTTCTCGTTTTGTCGCTTTGTCGCGGACGGCATGCTAGCCGTGTTGGTAGTGTCGACAGATAACTATGACCTTATAATCTAGACACAACATACCATTGTGCTCGTACGGATCTGTGGCCGAGATGAGAGCTAATTATTTACTAATCAATAATACATTTAATTGATTTCCCATTTGAACTGCGCAATTAGTGATGTACCTACATCGTCACGTCACGTTATCGATATTGTAACACGCATTATAATCGACTGTTGCGCGTGTGTAGTTTTAAATAGCATCGATTCATATACATGCTGTGAACTTTAATCCGCTACATACAGGATCCTTCTTAATATGCTGACACTTTTTAAGGTGATGATTAGACCGTCAAACTGGACAACTTTCACTATGGCAATATTGAAATCGCTAAAAATCTGCTTTTCCATACAAAACTGCAAACCTACTTACATTTTGTTTTTCGAACCATGTTTTTAAGAAATATGGGAAAGTTGCATAGTTTCAATCAATCAATCAATTAGGTATACTTTATTGCACACCAAAACAGAACATACATATTTGAAAAAAAAAATAGAGAATTACAAGTAGGTACAAATAAGGCGGTCTTATCGCTAAAAAGCTATTTTCTTCTACACAACCTTAGGGTAGAGGAATTAACAAACGAGAATAGGTAGGCGGTGTAGCTCAAAAGAAAGAAATCTAGAAAGGCAGTGAAGTAGTTAAAAAAAAAGAAATAATGTATAATATATACATTACATACATATCTGTATGTAACACTATATCACTCGAGCGTCTTTTAAAGATCAATCCCCACATTGCTCTCACCATTGTAAAGTTTTGCCTCTTTGTCCCGCAGTTTACATACGTCCTACGCTGCTGCCACTTTTGGAAGTTCCAAACCCTGCTGTGTACCGTCGAGGACCGGATCTGTGTGCTCTTGTCTAAGATCCTTAACTGCCATCTGACGGCAAGGGCGTGGTCCCAAGCATCCTTACCTGTCCGATTCGGGGGTATTGGAATACGTGGAGTCTCATCAGTCTCACTGCCAGCTTTTCTGGCCTCCGCTTCTGGCTGCAATGAACTTTTCCACAAAATTACTAGCCCTTCCCTGGGCCATGTCGATGTTGTTCATCTGTCGGAGGCTACTGTGAAGTGGAAGTCAATGTGTAGTTGCGAAGTCCCTGCATCTCCGCACTTACAAAGGCTATGGGACGAGCCGCTATGTAAGAGGGCACAGCAAGATCTGCTGGACACCTGCCCATCCTCTGCGGAACGCGCCCGTTTCCTTGCCGTTTTTGAGAGGGAGTCGGGGCTGTGGCTAAATGCTTTACCATCGTCCAATATTGGTACACTCTTAGACGGCTGCACTTTATCTCTTGCAATCGGCCTCCGTTTGGGTGTCAGGACCAATCAGCCTCACACATGCCGTTGCGGTGCAGCCGTCGACGAGTTTGGCCACCATGGTCTGGCTTGCCGCAAAAGCGCCGGTCGCAACCCTCGTCATTCGGCCCTAAATGATGTCGTTCGTCGGGCTCTTGTTTCAGTGAACGTTCCGGTACGATCAGAACCAAACGGAATCGTTCGTACTGATGGCAGGAGACCCGACGGCGTGACACTCATCCCTTGGCAACAGGGCAGGTGCCTGGTGTGGGACGTGACCTGCGTCGACACACTAGCCCCATCACATATCAGAGCTACATGCGCGCGTGCGGGTGCCGCGGCCATGGGCGCTGAGATTGCCAAGGTGCGGAAGTATGAAGAAATCTCAGGTTGCTTCATGTTTGCACCGATTGGCTTCGAAACATTGGGTCCTTGGGGCCCAGAAGCCAAAAAATTTATTAAAGAGCTGTCGATGCGTCTCCGCGAAACAACCGGTGATCGTAGAGCTGGCAGCTTCCTTGGCCAACGCATTAGCTTGACCATCCAAAGAGGGAACGCTGCCAGCATGCTTGGTACCATGTCTCGCGGAGATGCACCTGACGGCCTTTTTTATCTTTAAGTTGGTTTTTATTTCTATATTCTTGTTGTCTTCATTTCTTCCATATTATATTATAAATTGTTTTTTATCTTATTGTATTTAATAATCTATTCTGTTCCTTTTTTACTATATACATACATCAGTGAGTACTACATCTGTCATAGGCCTTTTCATCTATAACAGATGATTTAAACAGCGTCTTGGCGGCACTTACATTCGTGTTTTTTTCTTTTCCGTTTTTAATTAAAGTTAACTTTTTACGCAGACGGGTTTTTTTATTTCTTAAATTAATTATTAGTAATGAAAAACTAGTAGTAAGTATACTTACTTATGTTATTGAGCGTAGGTATAGGTAGCTAGGTAGGTAGGTTATGTACGCTTTCATTTTTTTCATTTTGCAATACGATAGGACAAATTCCAACAATATGATAATAAGTAATATGACATATTGACCTAAATTTGTGGAAATTAGTGGGGTTATCTGTATTGTTTTTAGGTCAAATGTCAAAAGATTAATATTATTGTTTTGTAATGTAAAATATGAATTAACCTAATTTTGGCAAAATATTGGTATTTAGCAAAATCTAGTAATAAATATTGCAGTAGATAAATTTGCTTACAATATCTATCTATCTGCCTATTATTGGCAGGGCCTTATCTTAATTTGGCGGGATAGACGAAATAACATAAGTACTTACAAGATTTAGAACTACTACAAATAATTATCATGACGATAATAATTTTATACTTTGGCAATTTCCATTTTAGACATTTATCTTACTTTGTTAGATTTTGACATTATTACACTTCTTTAGACAGACTTACTACTTAAGGTAGGTTTTTTTAAAATTATTATTATTTTTTTTTTTTTTATTTAATTTTAAGCTGAAAAAAAAGACAGTAGGTGTAAGTTACTAAGTACCTACAGAAGAAAAACTTCAGAAACTTCTATTAATTTTTTTTTGTTACTGCTGATTGTGACTTAAGTTTTTATATTAGTAATTTCCTACCAACACAAAAAAGGTAATCTTTTTGGTAATTAAAAAGTCCCGGGGCTACAGTACTATTATGTACCTAGGTACATAGGTAGGTACCCTTGTTAGTAATCCTAAATCTAAATAAATAAAAACACTGTTTTAATTTAAAAAGACGTTAGCATACAACTCGCTCATCTAGTACTACAAAGACGTAACTGTCATTTTACGGAGCGTCCGGCGCAACTGACCAATGTGGCGTTGTTACACTCAGGGCGAGTCAATTTTTGTACCGGCACAACAAAGACAGTGGCGCTGTCTTACGCTCATTTGTCGAACAATAAAAACGACTTTGTAACACCATACTTATTGAACATTTTGGAACATTCAGGCATCATAACTCATATTTGCATTTTGTGACAATTCCGTCTTTGTATAGATGAGCGAACTATTCGCATTAAGTGCGTTCACACACAGATGACGCACTGACGGAGCAGCAAACGCCAGTCCGTCATTTGTGAAGAAAGGAGATGTATGAAACCGCACGTAGAAGCACACGCGGTGACGCAAATACGCACCGGGTTTGGTTCTATGGACTGACATTTGCCGCTCCGTCAGTGCGTCATCGTGTGTGAACGCACTAAAACTAAACTGCCGACATGAAAATTGTACCCGCTTGTATTCATTTCATACATTACGAAATTGAGACATCCATCTACAAGTAACAAGAAACAACTTTATGATTAAGTAAATAGCGTATAAATTGCTGTGAGAACAACTTTCGCAAGGTTTTGAGGTAAAGTTAAATCAGGAGTGTATTACGTTGAGAAACTAATTGGGTATTTATTAGTTACTAGGTTTTTCCCGTGGATTTGCTTGTTTATTTCGTTTCACTGCTGGGGAAAAATAGCAAAATTACTAATTCTCAGAATTGACATAATTTAACGTTCATGAGCTAGGTACTTTATCCGGTACCTACTTTTTCATCTTATTTTTAATGAATATTATAAAATGCTTGTCTTTTAATAGGTAGTCTAGTTAAAAAAACACGTCACATAAAAACCACGTCAGAGGCCGGATGGCGGTTTGAATAAACTCTGACACCAGGGCTTGCCCACACGATAAGAAGATGAGTTGAGTCACGTTGGAGGGTTTGCCCCGAACACTCGTCTTTCGCGTGGTATTCGCGCGGTTCAGCCTGCCACGAGGCTCCACAATCTCAGTTGTGTTCTTTCTTACTCAAAAACAATCCTCGAGATTGGATAGATACCCCTCAAACCACTTGACATTGGCGGAAATGCGGTGCTAACGCACAAGCAAGAAGACCATTAATAAAAAAAAAAAAGTTAAAAAAAAATCTAAAATCAAATCAAATCAAATATTCTTTATTTTACACCAAAATATAAACAGTAAAATACAGAGAAAAATAAAACAAGAGGCACAAAATAAGGTGGTCTAACCCGGATACCTTCAACAAACACATTTTCCTTCTATTCCTTTAGTCAAGACGATAGTTGTTTTTAGAGAAAAGACAGCTGTACGATTATTTTATCTATCATGAGTACAATCAACCCTTAAACGAACGTATTGTTTTTTTCGTATTTGTTGAGACTCAAGAATTTATATTTCATTCACATTCTCAATCTCAGCACAATAACACGTAAATCCCAAACCGAAACTGAATAAAAACGCATTTCCCATCAGACGTCAAGAAACACTTTTACTCGGTCTCGTATCGTATAATAGCGATCATTCGTGCTTGAAGCTCCGACTTATGCTTGCTCAGCCGTGAACACTTTCCTATCTCAACCGCTTAAGATTGGACTGTTTAAGAGGATGTACCCTTCAACGCGCCCGTGCGCGCTGCAGACACGAAGTTTGACCCTATTAGTACGTACTGTAGCCATGGGACTTTTAAATTAGGTACCAAAAAGGTTACCAAAACGGCAGTTTTGAAATTGTTGTAAGGTAAAAAATTACTAATATAAAAAAACTAAGGGCCTGTTTCACCACTTCTGAATAAGTTCTTGTTAGCGTATCCGACAGATATTTTGACATAATTTCATACAAAATAAGTATGTCAAACTATCTGTCGGATAAGCTAACAAGAACTTACCCAGAAGTGGTGAAACAGGCCATGTGGCCAAACAGGTGTTGTAAAATTGTCTTAAATTTTTAAATTTCGTTGTTACCGTTTTTATTTCTATACTGCCATGTTCTACATCTTAGTTCAATACCCATACGTAAGTAGTAAAACTGTATAAAGTTGCCATACAATCCCTCTTTAAAATCAACGACATTTTTATACACGGTTCTGAAACTAATCTCTTCGTCTCTCGTTTGTCAGATTTCCTTTAAAATAGTATAGTTTCAATGCTAGGATTAATCAAATTAATTTACGATTTGTATGGAAATCTTTGAGCCACTGATCTATGAACATCTGACTGGATTACTATCGCGTTTAAAAAATTGTGTTGAATTGCATGCATGCATATGCTCAAGACTATATTCCCCGACTATATTCTCTGACTACCCGTCAGATATATTCAGGAAAGTCCGAACATGGTTTATATTCAAAATAGAACTAGTTCGTTTGTATCGACGTGCTAACGGGTATATCCTCTTAAGATTTAAATTCTTGTATTTTATTCCAGAAACCTATGCCATTAGAAATTTTAAGTACTACGTAGGCCTTTGCCTAAAAATCGTTGATTGACAGATGAAATTCTCATAGAGATGGAATGCTGACGTTTATCGACAACCGAGATATCGATATTATTGCACGGGTATTTCCTGACAGCCATTTAAAAAAAAAAGATATGTGACACACGATGCTACCTGGCTGTTCATAAAATAAAAATATACATACCAAAAAAACTTTTTTTTTAAAGCAGGAAATCGTGTAAACTATAAAAAATACTTCATCATCGGATACTACGGTAGACTCAGTGTCATGCATTTATTTTACTTTGATTTAAAGCCTAATTACAATATTCAAAGCCATTTCACGTCATCGCCACCTATCGAGCTCATTAAATTTGTTTTCATATTTTTTTTATATTATCTCAAATTTATCAGTCACACGAATTCACACGATATATACTTATAATGACAGTTTTTAACGGATGATCAGACCATCAAATTGAACAACGATATCTATGGAATCTACGCTGATATAGCGATAAAAAATCACCTGTTCTATACAATTTTGACAGAAGATTTTTTTGCGATTTCTGTTTTGGTCCCATAGAAAAAGTTGTTCAGTTTGATGGTCTGATCATCCTCATAAAAACCGTTAAGCTAAATCCAGATAGAATGTGAATGTCTCTTCAGCACTAAGAATGTTTTTTCAAAGAAGAATACCTTTATTGCACTCATACCTACCAAGGTCCATTTGAATACAGCTTGTAAACATAAGGTAATAACAGACTGATTCGCTTTCTAGCCGTCAGGTAGCCATTTGTGCACTTTATGCGTATCCACGCTATAATCTGTGACCCTGACTACTCTCTCTATGCGTAGAAAATTGACATTTGCTGTCACTTTGTTTCAATAACACTTTTTAGCGTGCCAAAAGGGTGTCAATGTGACCCTCTATTAGGTACCACAGTATAATTGTTTTTGCTCTATCGTAAAAACGGCAATACATACAAGCTTCAAACTTGGTGTGATTATAGAGCATAGTTACTCTAACTTAAAACAATAAATAGGTAATAAAAACTCCTACAGTCTCTTCCAGACAAACTTCAACTCATGATAAGCAATAAAGAATGAGCAAGATAAGCAATAAAGAATATGAATATAAATAATATGCAGACCTCAAAATTAGAGTAACAGTAACAAAATTAGAGTAAAAGAGAAAAAGCATTAAGACAGGTAAAAATGTTACCATCACAGCTATGCGACAATGAATAATTCCTTCATTTACAAGCAGTGGTATAAAAGTTAAACGATCACACGTTTACAATAAACTACGCAATAGTCGCATCGACGTATTCCTCATTCCCACACTTATTAAATAAAACATAAACATCTACAAGTCAATGCAAATAATTTTACTGTCGTATCTTGCGAAATTTAATGCCATCGGTAAATTATATTATTGATCTAATGCCGCTTGGATTATATTACTTTTAATAATGAAATAAGATCTGTTTTAAATTGCACTGTAAATTTTTTTTTAGTGTTCTATTTAGACATATTAATTTAAATTACATTTCCTCGTTTCATGGTCTGGTCATAAAAATTAACACAAAAATTTCAGCATATTAATTTGGACCCTGATTTTTACCCAAAATGTTTGTTTAATCCAATGATGTACCCTATCGCATGATGTTTTTATTTTCGACAAGCTTAATTTAAGCCTAAAAAGAAATATTGCATAGGTAATCCATATCTACTAACTACTCTTAAGCTAGTTCCATCCTTCTATGGTTTGCTCTTTTTCGAAATGATTCCGTTCAATTAGTCAAGTTGTATACCAATACCAAGGTCAAATAAAAAAAAAATTAACCATAACAAAAAAAGTTAAGTTTTTTTAAAACATTCTCACTTTGGCTATGGTCGTCAAGTTTCCTAAACAAATATTTGTATATTCTGCATCAGTCAGAACGCTCATATCTGGACTTAAAACGAATAAACAAAGCTTATAGCTTCTTATAATGCACATTCCTCACATTATACGTGTATGAGTCATTCTGTCAACACACCTTTGCTGCAACTGCAAGCTTGCTTACTAAAATAGCTACGTAATTCAATGCTGCCTTATTTAGTTAAAAACAATTTAGTTGCAATTGAAAGCAAGCGTTGTATTTTACAAATGGATTTAATAACGAAAGTTGAATAATCTGTAGCGACCTTTCACTCTGAGAACGTGACCCTACGCGTTCTAATTTTGAAAGTCTTGATTTAAAATCGACAATAGACAATCTTTATTGTCTTTTTAATAGACTATGTAGGTATTGAAAAAAAATGGAACATTAATTTTTTTATTTACAATATCAAACATGACAAAAAAAACATTTATCGATATCGATAAAAAAGCGGAACTTTATTGTCGCGTGCATAAATTCTAATTTTATAATAGCTTCCTTCCTTAAACATCTTTGTTTTTATGTAGTTATATACAAATTTTAATAACCAGTTAAAATATTATGCAACATTGACTAAATGTGCGTGTTTAAGCAATTAAATAAAATATTATGTAAGAATGTTGTCAATATTAATTTTGCACGTTTGAAGTGAACGAATCGATGTCAAATACATAATTATTTTAGCAATAAAAGGCGGAACACAAAACCTGAAAAACTGTACCGAATAAGTATAAAATATGACTGAACATAATTTTCCATATCATCTCCAGCCTTAATTCACCCACTGCTGGATTTATTTATTCCACGCGTGTTGCTCATATCACCGGGGCTTGTTAAAAAATTATAGAAACTAGGTCTCTAAAACTGTTTTTGTAGGAAAACCGTAAACTTATTCCATCCCGAAAGGGGCTGTTCATTCATTAAGTTAGAAAAAGTAGCAAAACCTCTTTCTCAAATAATTTAAATATTGTACACAGTATCTTGTTTGTACAAACCACTATAAAAGAGACCCATGACATTATGCCTAACATGCATGCTTTAAATTTAAAGTTTGGTCGCTATTGAAGTTTTGACCACCCAGTAAGTAAATACAATAGTATGTTTATGTGTGTGAATATAATAAAAACGCATGCCTATAAAATTATAATACAGAACATAATGTAAACATAAAAAGTATGTGCACACTATTCACTATGCGTATCAAATTTAACACCTGTTCGATTATTGTTAATACACTATTCAAATTTTTCGATAAAACAATTAAAAAAATTATATTTTAAAAATAAACAATGTTTGATAACGGAAATCCCAGATATTTTTGTAACATACCTATTGATTAGTTGTCATTTTGTCACGTATGTTGGTAAAAACTAGTGATAAAATAAAATAGGTTTTTGAAAAATACAAATTAAGAATCGTTTTTTTCTTACTGCCAAAGACCTGAAGTAAAAAACTATGATAAACCCGTATCTTTTTAGATGTGCCGGAAAAAACAGCCCTGAAACTGATATCTTTCCCCAAATTTTTGTTTGTCCTTCCCCATGCTATACTACTGTTTATAGTACCTACTATTACACATTTATTTTGTGTTTTCACTCGGAGTGACATAAAATTCGCGGTCTTTGTATTACTTTGTAGGTTAATGTAAAGTGCGCACTTCCTACTAAAATCTAGGTACCTATTTACCTATATTAACATGACTGTGTTTAGTTAACTTACGAAACGCGGCGTCAATGTCTCAGATTGACATACAAAAAATACATCAAATACTTGGATGTATATAACATCATTAATTAAATTTTTTTTTCTGTTTAAGTATAATAGAAAATATAATCTATCGATAAAATGTAATATATTATATTAGGTACTCTATAATCTTTGTGTACCATTAATTTAAAAAGTGTTCTTGTTTCGTAAAAAACTACAGAGCAACTCTGAAAAAAGCAACATTTCAAAACTTATTTTTCTGTTTATTATAATTATAAGAAAACAGGAAGGTGGCATAGCTAGGTGCAAAGGAACAGGAAAAAATGCAAAGAAATTTTGCACGAAAACAATAATTTTACATATCTGACAAAAGAGGTCAAGTTCAAAAGAGTATCTATAGATTAAGTGGTTATTTTCGACGACTGCCAACTACGCATAAAAAACTGCTTTCTGCCAGTTTTTCCCGCTATTCAAAGGATAGGACTTGGTAAATAAATAGCTGAGTCTGGCCAACGTCCGCGCCGTGGTTTGTACTGACGTTATGCAAGCGAATAGTAGCTAAAGATCGATAATATTATCGATAAAACGCGCGAAATATGTGTTTCGGAAGTTGAATGTAGGTTGAAAGTTAAGGCTTGGGCCGTTTGTTATGTAAATTCAATCGCTTTTACTATCGTTTATGGTTTTTTAATGTTCTGTAATCAAGGTTTTTGTGTTACGTTGTCAGATGTAACTGCTTTATGACGTTTAACTGTCTTGGATTGTTAATAACAATGTTATTACATAGATTATAGAATATACACTACGAATAAGAAGAACTAGGTATATAAGAGTAACTCTAAATAAAATCTACAGAATTTTTGCACCTAATGGAAAATGACATCTTGTATTTTGGCGGCAAGATACATTTTTTAAAGAACAAATTTAGAACAACGCAACGGTACACTTTTTTTGGTGCCAATTTTTGAGCTTGATTTACATTTCTATACATTCTTATTCGTAAAATATACATGACTATGAAGAGAAAAGGGACGTGTGTTTAGATTTGTATAATTTAGAAATAAGGCCATCTGTCTGTCATAGTGAGTTTTATTTGATTCGGTGTTAAGTAATAATCCTTCTTAATTCTATTTCTCAAACAAAACGCATGGAGATTGAATTAAATTAAATACTAATTACTATATTTACGCATTTACATGTGATATTAATAGAAAGACAGAAAATCTTTAATGTGATAGTTAAGGTAGCATCTTTAGTAGGTACGCTACTACAGCGTAACGTGATGATTGATTGTGATGACATGACATCATCGTACATCAAAATAAAAAACAAGGATACTTAGTTAAGTTATAGTTACGGGTATAGATACGATGCTTTAATTTTTTTTAACTATCGACAAAAACCATCGACACTCCCCCACCCCTAACCGCACAAGTGTGAATGAACGTCATTGCATCAGTGTGCGAGCCGTGTCAGTCCGTACTAAGTACGGGCCGGCCTTTGAAACCAAACCCAGCAACGACACAAAAGTAAAAACCACCTCAGTCGACTTTACGCCGTGACAGTGAAAACATAAAGTTTATTTTTGTTTGTGCAACACACAGGACAAGATAGGAGCATGCTTTCGGATGATCTACGCTTCGAATTGGTGCAAAGGTATTTTTTTGTTTCCGATCTTATTTGTTGATTATCAAAGTTTAATGTTGCTTGATTGGGTTGAGTTGCTGGGCTAGATAAGCAGGCATTCGCTGAAAATGCATTAAAAGTAGTAAAAATAAATGTTTTATTTTTGTTGATGTTTCCATTTCGATAAAATCTAATGTTTATACTTTAGGAAGTCCGTTTTATACCGTGTCATCAGACAAAGGTAGTGCATAACAGACAACTTTAAACGTATAAAAAAACCTGCCAAGTGCGAGTCGGACAGCCCGCGCATCGAGGGTTCCGTACCAACTCACAAAATGTTAACTTATCAAAAGAAATTGGAAGCTACCTATTACGATTCAGAAGATGTTGCCCTCAGAAGCTAGCACAGACGTACAGACGAACAACGTAGGCTTAATAATAGGGTCTCGTTTTCACCCTTTGAGTACAGAACCCTAAAAAAGAAAAAGTTCGTCTTTAAACGAAGCTCTAAACAAGTTTTTTATGTCAATTCGAACAGCCTTTTTCTTCCATATAAAATGGAGCTTAAAATTTTAAATTTTTTAAAATACAGGGATATGATGATATACCAGAAACTTTGCAAACAAAAAACTACTTACCAGGTCACACCACACACACAAACAGTGGATTTGTATTTCGACGATGCTTAAAAATGCAATATTTTTTGCCAATCTCGTCCTTTTTTTTGTTGCATCATAAAGTCCTTCTAAATTAGATGAATACGTACTTTACACGTTCTCAAAATTAAATCCTGATTGCCATGACGTAAAAACTCACAATTATTCATAAAAAGATTCACAGATAAAAACTAATAATGACAGTACAGTGAATTGCAATTACTTTGTGGATAATTAAATATAAATAGCATCTAATGTCCGCTGTTTCGTTTTTTGTTCCGTGCATTTTATTTTTGAAACAATGTAGGTAAAAATATACATAAGTATTATTATAATTTCGCAGTTGATTGTAATGAAATAATAAACAAAGAAAGCTGGGAAATGTGCACTTAATTACAAATAAAATAATAAAGTATGTAATCGGCTTCGAGATGCAAAAAAAAAAAAAATTGCGATATACCTACAGCGCTAAATTTTTTAACGTCATATTGTACATACGCTACGGAACTGGCATCACGGAACTACTGGGAATAAACGTCGATATCGATATACAGATTTATAATTAGGGTGGAACGTCACTAATTGTCGAGTATCGGTATCGAGTCACTCGATTCGAGTGGTACTAAAAAGTAATGACTTATGAACAAAACAAACGCTTTTTGCATCGAACTGAAGAACGAACTAAAATTCATAATTTATGAACAAAAAACTCTCAAGCTAACAATCCAAGCGAGCATTTTTAAATACAATATGGCAAGTAATTCCCCAAAATGTTGTCTAGATTTTTCTGCCATCACTGCATTAATAATAAACATTAATTTATTGGTTAGTTAAACCACAGAGTACTATATACGTTAAACATTCTTCTAAATTAAGCTGAGTTTAATAATTTTATTAATCGGAAACAGAAATGAAATTTTTAAACCCACCCTCTACTTTAGAAATATTTACCACAATCAAAACAAATCAACCATTATAAATTTCCAATTGACTAAAAATAACAATAAATGGACGGATTAACAAGATTTTCCCAGATTAAAATTTCCCAATAGTCAAAATGACGCCCCAAAACAACTGTCGCGGAAATTGAAAATGGAAAATTCTTTGTTATTCAAATCCTTTTGTTATCAAACAATGTTTTATTTGTAAACAATACTTATTTTAGCTCGTACTTATATCAATAATTGGTATTCTATGATGAGGCCAAATTCAAGGTTTTCGTCAGACGACCTTTGGATGAATGAACTGACAAGGTTTTTTATTTATCAACATTTGTGAAGCGTTTTAACGCGACATTTACATAATCTGTGATTTATTTATAAATGTTTATTACGAGTCAGAAAAAAAAATGTTTCACTTTTTGATGGCAAGTTTATAATTTAATTAATCAAGCAAAAAGAATTCGCGCTTTTTATTTAAGAGGATATCACTGCTAGGTCGACCGAGCACGATGCATACCATACAAACGAAGTTTCGTCCTAGTTTCTATCAATTACCTTTTATAAACACGATCTATAAACGAATCAAGAAAATAGTAGTATAGGTGTTAGTGCGTTCACACACGATGACGCATTGACGGAGCGGCAGACGTCAGTCCGTCATTTGTGAAGTAAGGAGTTGTATGAAACCGCACGTAGAAGCACACACGGTGACGGATTGACGCACCTGTGTGCTTCTATGGACTGACGTCTGCCGCTCCGTCCTTGCGTCATCGTGTGTGAACGCACTTAGTTAGGGTAAACATTTGCATTGCTTAAATGGGTGATTGTACTCATGATTCATGATAACAATTTTCCCAAGGGAACACAAAGAAAATTCCTAAAAAAATCTACTCTTCAATCTTTCTAATGCTATCTACTGATCGAACGTTTATAACATTCGATCATTAGATTGCGTTTCGTATTGAAAGTCCAAAATTTTGTACATATCGAAAATGCGCGCTGCATACAAGCGTACTATGGTGATATTTTCAATACTAACCGATTAAAGTCAATGACATTTTGCAGAAACAATCTGGAAACAAATCTGTATGCTTGTATGGAGTCAGATTTTCGTTAAAATATACAGTTTCAATGCTAGGATTAATTTAAGTTTTGTATGGAAATCTTTGAGGCACTGCAACTTTAAAACTATACATTTTAACGAAAATCTGACTCCATACAAGCATAGAAATTTGTTTCTAGATTGTTTCTGCAAAATTTCTATGACTTTAATTGGTTAGTATTGAAAATATCACCATAGTACGTTTGTGTGGAGCGCGCTCCGAATTATATCCTCTTAAAAGGATGCTAATGATATCAATTTCACCCTGTATGTTTCATAGGGAGGTCTTGAAGCATCTATCTCTGCAACATGCTTTGTCAAATTTAATTTTAATTCCCATTAAAGTAAATTAAGGGTATATTACCGTTGGGGCGCTCCATACAAACGTAGTCTGGTGATATTTTCAATGCTATCCAATTGAAGTGAATGAAATTTTTCAGAAACAATCTAGAAACTAATCTCTATGTTCGTATGAAGTCAGATTTTCGTTAAAATGTATAGTTTTAAAGTTACAGTGCCTCAAAGATTTCCATACAAATCTTAAATTAATCCTAGCATTAAAACTGTATATTTTAACAAAAATCTAACTTCATACGAACATAGATAATAGTTTCTAGATTGTTTCTGAAAAATTTAATTGACTTTAATTGGATAGTATTGAAAATATCACCAGACTACGTTTGTATGCAGCGCGCATTTGCGCTCTCGGAATAAACTTCTCTTAAATCTAACAAAATACAGACACGGAGATTAGTTTATATCTTAGATCGTATTTAAAAAAATTAATTTAATGAAATTATGTAATTGTTTATACTTATTGAAAATAGGGCGAAACGAAACTTCGTTTTGTATGGAGCGCGCTGCATGAACTATCCTCTTAAGATTCTTTGAATCATTGATATTACGCAGAACGTCAAAATTCCCAGCTAAAATGATTAATTCTCAGAACGACACAAACTACCAGACGGATAGATAAGTAATTAAGTATTAAAGACCAAATTCCCAGTCCGTTTATGACCTGAAATGTGTTATTTCCATTATCTTAACCGATATTACACCCACGTCCAAATCCGAATACAATACCTACTATTAAGGGTATATTATTCAGAGCGCGCTCCATACAAACGTACTATGTAGATATTTTCAATACTAACCAATTAAAGTCAATGAAATTTTGCAGAAATAATCGAGAAACAAATTTCTATGCTTGTATGGAGTCAGATTTTCGTTAAAATGTATAGTTTTCAAGTTACAGTGCCTCAAAGATTGCCATACAAATCTTAAATTAATCCTAGTATTGAAACTGTATATTTTAACGAAAATACTCCATAGAAGCATAGAAATTTGTGTCTAGACTGTTTCTGCAAAATTTCATTGACTTTAATTGGTTAGTATTGAAAATATCACCATAGTACGTTTGTATGCAGCGCGCATTTTGGCTCTCGGAATAATATTCTCTTAATAACTTGGTTGGCATCAAAAATACTGTTCGACATTTATACGAGTAGGTAAGAAATGTAAACTTTGCAGGAAGAAGAAGTAAAAGAATCAGCCAGGGTTTTTTCAAGGCCATGCGCATTTTTTATTTTACTTATTTGACACAGTAATAATTAAGTAGGTACAAACAATATACTTTGCTGTTTATATTTGCAGATAAAATCTTTATCTCACTTACCTAACTATAGTTCTTTTCCATCCAAAAGAACATTATTCCTTTTCCATTCTAAATATAAATTTGACTCTCATAACAGGGAAAACCAAGTCAAATAAAAAGGTCAACATTGTTTTTGTATTTCGAGTTTTTGTGGCAATATCCAGTTGTTCATTAACATTATGAGTATCTATTATAGGTACAATGAGTCATTTGGATCATAAAATTTGACTTTAGAAGGATATAGGGGGCGTCCATTAATTAGGGTATTTTGGATTTGGAGGCTTTTCGCCCCCCAAGTCCTTGCGCGCTGTGTACAAACGGTCTGGTGATATTTTAAATACTGTCCAATTAAAGTCGATTAAACTTTTCAAAAATAATCTAGAAACGAATCTCTGTTTGTATGAAGTCAGATTTTCGTTGAAATATAGGTACAGTTTTAATGCTAGGTAGGATTGATTTGAGATTTGTATGGAAATCTCTGTAACTTGTGGCACACCGCAAAGTGTCGCTGGTCTGTAAGAGCCCTAAAACTATACATTTTAACGAAAATCGGACTTCATACAAACATAGAGATTAGTTTCCAGATTGTTTCTGAAAAATGTAATTGGCTTTAACTGGTTAGGATTGAAAATTTCACCAGACTTCGTTTGTATGGAGCGCGTTCTGAATTATATTCCCTTAAACACGGACCTGAAAAAAAGACGGACGTAATCTCGTCTAATCATAAGTGAAGCACCCATTTATATGTGTGTGCGTGCTATCGCACTGTCACGCGGTGCATAATGGTTGTCGGATCTGCGCCTAGAACTGGTGCATCTGTGTGAGTGCAGGTCCCTTGTAGAACAAACGAAATTGTAGGACCTTGCGTGCTTCACCTCTTTTTAGTGCAACATTACGTCCGTCTTTTTTTCAGGTCCGTGACCTTAAAAATAGCATTTGTGGGTAGATCAACTATTTTTTGTCCTCACGGTACTGTATAAAAAAAAGTTTTTATTCCTTTTTTCTTGACATTCATTAATTTTGTAAGATAGATATTGTATCTAATGATATGATTCTTCTACACACATGTGCATTGCACCATCTGTGTTGAACTACTAGAAGGTTTTAGCGGTTGTCCGATAGACCAAAAAGCGTGGGGACAACGAAATAAAGCGTCCATTAGACAACCGCCAAAATTCAAGTAAAATTCAAGTAATTTTGCAAAACCGTGTGTGTGTTTAATAAATGCAATCCTTAGTTATTCAACAAACATTAAATTTTGGGGCAAGCAAAACCTGAGCTTGAGCCTGAGCCTGAACATTGAGAAAATTTTATGCAGATGACTGGGACTAGGTATGGACAAAAAATAGTTGATCTACCCTTGTAACAAGGTTGTAACATAGAAACATTTCAGTATGGTTATACAGGGTCCTTCTTAATATGCTGACACTTTTTTAAGGGGATGTTCAGACCATCAAACTGAACAACTTTCTCTATGGGACCAACATCGAAAACGCGAAAAAAAATTCTGCTGTCCCATACATTTGGCTCGAGTAGGTTTGCAGTTTTCTATGGAAGAGCTG
The DNA here is from genome assembly GCA_963693445.1 of Agonopterix heracliana. Taxonomy (NCBI): domain Eukaryota; kingdom Metazoa; phylum Arthropoda; class Insecta; order Lepidoptera; family Depressariidae; genus Agonopterix; species Agonopterix heracliana. Next base: position 6,167,951 of record OY856334.1, read on the forward strand.
ATATTTTTTTCGCGATTTCGATGTTGGTCCCATAGAGAAATTTGTTCAGTTTGACGGTCTGATCATCCTCTTAAAAAAGTGTCAGCATATTAAGTTGGACCCTATATAATAAAAAAATAGCGTCACATAATTATAATCTTCCGCAACATCCTTGTTAGAATATCGTGATCCGCGCACACGATGTTTAGTATAAGTGAATGATTTTATTAATTGATCATTATACCGTGTACTATCAGTCTGTAGATCACGATCGATCAAGGACTGAGCTCTATAGGGCTCATTACTACAAGAATAGTGTATTACACACCGAGGGCAAGAAAGTAAGAAAGGTCTCAGATCTCATGTAATTGTTGACCGAGGCGAAGCCGAATATACAAAATAAAAAAAAAACGCGTCAGCAACAATACAGAAAATTTAAAAAAAAATATTTACTTAAGTATCTCATTCTAAAAAAACTGACTATAATTTTTTTTTTCACATTTTAAAGACTTTACCATTATATAGGTACACACTTCAAACACCGTGTAATTATTTTCGTCTCCCTGGAAAGTTTTGAAAAATACATAGTACTGTGTATTTTTAATGAATAACAAATTTTTTACAATTAAATTACTTTGTTATTGCTCAAAACTTATTTATATTGTTGAGTCCAATTAAAATAAGTGCATCGGTATTAATATTATTAAATTATAAGCCTTCTGGGAGGTACAATTTTTATTTCTATGTTGCGTAGTGATTTTTTTTAAATAAGTTTTCAGATACTTAGTCTTTTTGTCACTAAATGGTACCGGTTACAGATTAAAAATAACATTCGTAATTACTCCCTACCCCTTCTAACAAAACTCCGTAAAATTACTGGGCTATAGGTAAAATACAGATACAGGGCCGGGCCATTACATATTTTGCTGGTTTTTTAGAAGCTATCTTCTCGTTATTTGAAAGACAAAAATTAATGAAAAATATAGCAATGATCTTCAACATCTTGGTTGTATTTGCTATGAACTATATGCATATGAAACCCGTGTTCAAAGGAAAGCCTAAAAATGGGAAAAATCGAAAGAGTCAAGGTTGTTCGGTCAGGGATACCTCTTAATCTTATCTTGTGGGCAAGCCCTGGGCCCTATTCAACAAACGTTACAATTGTAATTTACAATTACAATTCTGGGTACATTGCTGGTTACTTATGACGCTAAACTTGCAGTAGTTAACATATGCCTAACATTCTCAGCAATGTACGTGCGGACGAAGTCGCGGGAAAACACTAGTACTTATAGAATAAAATTATAGAATCTAGGAAGACTTTAAAAAAACTTCTTGCAAGATTCTTCCAACTAAGTAACTTCTTTCCACATTCATAGCAATTAAACATTGCCACGTGTTCACAGTATCTTATGTTTATTTAAACATGTGGATTTTACGTCTATAAACATGTACAGTACCTAGTTATCTTTATAAACTTGTATGCGGTATATTTCCAGAGTCAATATACCTACTTATAATGTTTCAAGAGATAGACGTACTTTTTGTTAGTATCAGCTGCAAGGCTGATTCGGTATACATAGGGTGTAGAGCATCTCTGTGATGGGGATGGACCAGGTCTGCCTGCATAACTCCAGTCGGTTTAGGAATTACAGCCGTTCAGGTCAGTGTCATGGTTGCAAAAAATGACTTCATGAATATGCAGGTATTATGAAATATGGACTGTAGCTATGCGAACAGTCATATCGGTTTAGGAGATAAAGCCGTTCAAAGGTCCGAATTTTGAACGGCTAGGCTGTATCTCCTAAACCTTCTGACAGGTCATGACAGTTTTTGTACTGTTCACAAAGCTACAGTGCATGTTATAATAATATTCTATTATCAGCATTGCAGCTGATCGTAAATTTTTTACTTACCTTTGAACGGCTGTATCTCTTAAACTGACTGGAGTTATGCAGGCAGACCTGGTCCATCCCCATCACAGAGATACTCTACACACTAAGAATACTGAAACAGCCTTGCAGCTGATGATAACAAAAAGTGCGTCTAACTCTTATAACATTAGTTAAACAATTATTCGATAATGACGGAACCCTATCATGGTCTTGTCAGACACAGCCTTGCCCGGTTTTAGTATTTATACAAGCCTGTAAGCTGAATATTCTCTTCAGTGTAGTTTGGGCAGAGTGGGGCACTCACCCTTTCACGCTCTATACGGTAGTGAATGGAGGCGTAAAACTAACGACCGGGCTCTAAGGGCGCCCTGAGATAGGGATATGGCTGATATTGAACGATCGTGAGCTGATGATGATGATAATGGATCTCACTGATCCCTGCACTTCCCATAAGTACCTACTAAATGCAATCGGCTGATCGAATGTTTGTATGAAAAGTAGAAAAAAAAATTGCGAATTTGCTATAGGTTTCTTAGAGAAAGTTGTTCAGTATCATGGGTACAATCACCCCTTAAAGTAATGCAACTGTTTACCCTAACACCCTGTATACAGGGTGAAATTGATATCATTAGCATCCTTTTAAACTAAGAGTCTACCCATCAAACTGAACAACTTTTACTGTGGGAGCAAACCAATCGAAGTAAAAAAATAATCGGCTGCTGCATACATTTGAGTCGAGTTGCCACTGCAGTTTAGTATGGGACAGCTGATTTGGGATTCAGAGCTCTAGTGGAGACCGCGAACTGGTAGGCGTAGTGTGGGACGCTCTGCGGGAAATCTTTGAGGCACTGTAACTTTGAAACTAATACATTTTAACGAAAATCTGACTTAACACATAGAGATAGAGATAGAGAAACATAGAGATTAGTTTCTAGATTGTTTCTGAAACATTTCATTAGCTTTAATAGGATAGTATTGAAAATATCACTAGACTTCGTTTGTATGGAGAGCGCCAACGGACGCTATCCGGTCGAGGCCGTTTTTTGAACACGAACGAAAGTGTTTTAAACTGTGTTTTAAAGTCTGAAAACCAATGATGTCTTATTTAAGGATCTGGCTGATAGGCGACCGTTCTCAATTACACGATTACATTAAGTTTAATAGATAGAAAAAAATCCCAAAGTCCCAAATCCCTTTTTGTTATGTTTTTTCAATACTATGATTAAACTGCTGATATTTAACTTTTTATTCTTGTACTTAACTAAATACATTAAATATTTCTAGTGAACTCCGTAGAATTTTGAGCTTAGAAACACCCATGAGCAAAGATATTGATGAAAAACACGTTTTTTTGCGATCCTGCTTTCAATTGGAGCGGGATGGCTAATTGTAAACTTATGCTTGCAAGAAAGAGACGCTTGCACTGGGATAACCTAGCTAGCCTTAACTTCAAATTAAATTATACCTAATATTATTGTTAACTTTGCATCGTCTATGTAACTCAAATTATTGTTGAATTTTTAGATATAAGTTTTAGTTGTAAAATATTTCAAACACAATTTATATTGTTAATGAATAAATAAATTAAATGAAATGAAATATGGACAGCATGGACATGGGACGTCGCCAGTGTATCTTCAGTTCTACACAGGTCAACAATTATATCGTTGTTTTGTTTGTTGCAGGATGTCGACCCTGCTGTTCTGGCAGGGTAAGGGGAAGGCCAACGGGGCACCAAACGGCAGGAACTGGCTTCACGCTCCAGACGCACTTGTTAAAGGACACGTCGCCTATCTTGTTAAGGTACCATACCTACTGTTTTATTTTATTACTTATTATGTTACATTTATCCCTTTGAGCTATTCTGCCAAGCTTGTCAAGACTGCAGTTTGTATTGTGTAAGGAAAAGTAACATTAACCTAAACCACATTCGCTACCCATCAAACTGAAATACTTTTTCACCTCACAAGCTCGGAAAGATTCTGTTTATCGTTCGAAATCTGAGTGCAAAAGTACATTTTATCCGCTAGCGTGGAAAGAGTTTTTGAAATTCGAATCTGTCTATTCAATATTTTTTTTATACCGCCAATTCGCCAATCCACTGAAAATGTTTAATAACCATTTCATTTCACTGGCCAGCACGAAAAAAAAAACTTTTTAAAATGTTCTTTTTAGCGATTCACCTTTTTTCCTTGCTGTTGTGAGGTGAAAAGTTGTGTTTCGCTCGGCTGCAAAGTTGTTCTGTGTCTCGTACCTTTGAAACCTTCGCTAAGCTCATGATTCTATTATTTGAACCACTCGCTTCGCTCGTGGTTCAATCCTAGGCTGCTTCGCTTGCTCAGGTTTCAATACAAGTACTCGCGCCAAAAAGCAACTTTGCAGCCTAGCATAACAAATAACTATTACTATGGCAGCAAACCTGTCAGAACAAAACAAAAAAAACAAACAAACAAATAAAAAATCTGCTGCCAACATTTGAGTCGAGCAGGCGCTGCAGTTATGGAACAGCAGATTTTTTTTTGCGCTGTCAGTTTTGCTCCCATAGTAAAAGTTATTCAGTTTGAGGGGTAGAGTACATGGTTTAAAGGTTAATGATACTTTTCCTTACACCCTGTATAGGTGTAACAAAACACACTATTTAATTGGGTCAACGTCGAAAAATTAACAATAATCAGCTGTCCCATAAATTTCACTTTCAGTCCCAGGCACTGCCGATTTTTTTCGAAATTTCCTAGTTGGTTGATTGTTCAGTTTTGTGGTCTGATCATCCCCTCAAAGAACCGTCAGCATATTAAAAAGGAGCCTGTACCTATCTGTACGTAAATATGAAAGAAATGGAATAATATTGCAAAAAGCGACGTTTCACTGACGTCACAGATAGCGATAGCGGTTTACAGTTTACACCCACTATTATAATTACTCATATTAAACGGAAGGAAAGATTTCCGGCCACTAGTCAACCTATTATTGTAAAAAAACAAGGAAAATGGTTCATCACATCACGTACCACATCATGAAAGAACTGCTTAACTTGATAATATATGTTTACACCATGTGGTGTAAACTTATTTAAGAGAATTTTATTCCGAGAGCGAAAATGCGCGCTGCATACAAACGTACTATGGTGATATTTTCAATACTAACCAATTAAAGTCAATGAAATTTTGCAGGAACGATCTAGAAATAAATTTCTAGGCTTGTATGTAGTCAGATTTTCGTTAAAATATACAGTTTTAATTCTAGGATTAATTTAAGATTTGTATGGAAATCTTTGAGGCACTGTAACTTTAAAACTATACATTTTAATTATTTACTGCCCGAGGTTAGTATGACTGTTTTTCTCCTCGACGGAGGTGGAAAACGGGAACTTCGTTTAGCGCAGCGGGACGAACAATGACGCTTTCCGTCCAGAGGTGAGAAAAATGATCGCTGATCAGTTGTTAAATCAATGGTCAGCACCAAAAAGGTTACCAGGCATTAAAATTGTAACTTGTACTTATGTTAAAACTGCAGTAAACGCCCCCAACATTCGATAGTGCATGTTAAACATCTGTTTTGTTATAATTGAGGCGTAGTCAATAGATAAAGTGATAAAATTACAGTTTGTTGTGCTTTTGAACTGTATTAGTGTCAAGGATTGTTTTGAATTTAAGGTCCGTCACATACATACATACGGAATTGCGATCCGGAATTCCGAATCAGAGTTTAAGTAATCTTAAATACTGGCTCCTTCTTACTTGCTTGCTTATGTGCTGACACTTTTTTAAGGGGATTATCAGACCATTAAACTGAACAACTTTCTCTGGGACCAACATCGAAATCGCGAAAAAAACAGGAGCAAAAACATTTGGCTCAAGTACCTACTTACCTAGGTTTGCAGTTTTGTATAGAACAGTTTTTTTTTGGTTCCGATTGGTTTTCTCCCATCATAAAAGTTTTTCAGTTTGGTGGGTAGACTCTTAGGTTAAAACTCATTTATCTGAGGGTTAAACTTAAAAGGATGCCAATGATATCAATTTCACCCTGTATAGTGAAAGTGGTTCTGTCTGATGGTCTGCAGACGTGTCGGTCCGTCACAGGCATTTTTTTCAGACACGTAAGGGTAACTCGATAAATGAAAAAGTAATTTTCTCCCCTCCGGACGGAAAGCGTCAATTTTCGTCTCGCTGCGCTAAACGAAGTTGTCGCTTTCCACCTCCGTCGAACAGAAAAATAGTATACTAACCTCGGGCAGTAAATAAGAAAGCCTCAGATCACAATGTTTGTCGACCTTCGCCTTGGTCAATTACATGAGATCTGAGACCTTTCTTACTTTCCTGTCCTCGGTGTGTGATCTACTATCACTACACTTAGGTACTTATTGATTTTTATTTTTTATTTACCAGATATATAAGTAAGTGACTCAGTTGAAATTCCTTACAAAATCTTGCAACTGTGCCGGACACTGCACGATTTTTCATACAATTTTGTAATAACTCCATACCTTTCCAGTATTGAACACGAACGAAAGTGTTTTAAACTGTGTTTTAAAGTCTGAAAACCAATTATGTCTTATTTAAGGATCTGGCTGATAGGCGACTGTTCTCAATTACACGATTAGATTAAGTTTAATAGATAGAAAAAAATCCCAGTTACCCCTTTTTGTTATGATTTTTCAATACTATGATTAAACTGCTGATATTTAACTTTTTATTCTTGTACTTAACTAAATACATTAAATATTTCTAGTGAACTCCGTAGAATTTTGAGCTTAGAAACACCCATGAGCAAAGATATTGATGAAAAACACGTTTTTTTGCGATCTTGCTTTCAATTGGAGCGGGATGGCTAATTGTAAACTTATGCTTGCAAGAAAGAGACGCTTGCAGTGGGATAACCTAGCCTTAAAGCTCAGGCCACACAGAGGCGGTCCTGCGGGAAAGCGGGCCGGTGGCGTTTCTGCGGGAAGCGAAAGCGTTCCGGGGCCTGCCACACAGGGTTCGCGCGGTGCGGTGGCGGCGCGGTAGCGGCGCGGAGGCGGCCGGTGTGACATCAAAAGCGGCCAATGGCGGCTAATGTCATAATTCACGTCGAACAGCCGATTTTTTTTTAATAATTTATCCTTGCGGAAAGGCAAAGGGAACATAGCCCATGCAGCCAAGTCAGATTTTGTCTTTTTTATAAATTAATTATAAAAGGCACTATGTGCCTGATCTGTGTTAAAATTATAATTTTTCCAAGTCTTCATATTCCGAGTTAATTTTCGTTATTCCGTAATAACGTCATTTCTGTGGTTTTCGCCATTTCCTTGTGTCATTTCCGAGATCAAGTTTCTATTTCATTTGCCGATGTCTTCAATAAGTTTTCAATATTGACAGGAATCCATTGAAATGCGAGGGTGGTTCACACATTGTAATGTTTAAGGAAGTTTTACGCGGGGATATCAATCCGAATCGAACGGTCCCGCCGTACTTTATTTCTCACTTTTACTATATTGTTCTCGATTAAAGGCACATTCTCGAGTTATTTGAAAAATACTGAAAAATATAATATAGGTTGAATGACATTTTATTCCTTTGCCTGCTTGGCTTTTCTATTGTATTTGACAGTTTTTATTTTTAATGTCATTGAGGCCAAGGTATCTTAGCCATAAAGCCTACGTTTTTCAGAAAATTCAAAAGTAAATAAAAATAGAAATATCAGTCAAAAATTAAATCGAAAAAATACGTATCTCTTATTTTTTTACCTATTTTTATATTTTTCATTAAAAACTGATGATTAAAAAATGAAATGTTGTCAATTGCTCAATTTACGTAAATATTTTAATGGCACGAAATTAATGGGGAGTTTTCTGACAGCTAGTAAAACTTAGTTCTAACAAACCGCGATAGATGGCGTTGACCGGAGAGGGGGCTGGGACGTAAATTTAGACTAAAAATTTAGCAAAAAAAACATTGACCAGAAATACTATAGACTCTTAGTCTCATATAAAATCTTAGCTAATTTTTGTGTCGGAATTGATAATACTTTTTAAACTTCTGCAAAAAGTTTTCAATCACTAGCCTTTTTTCTGTAATCTTTTCGCGTAATACGTATCAATGGAACATATACCTTACACTCCAGCGGGCGTAGTACGCCAACCCATTTAACACATCCATCTGTCAAATTAAGTTTTTTATCTCGTTCGTCCGCGCGCAAATAGAAAGAGAGCGGAAGCGTGATAACGCTATATCACGCTATCGCGGGTTGGCGTGCTAGCCCCGCTGGTATAAAGTTGTAAATACTTACATTTCTTTAAAATAAATTTTATTTCTAAAAAGGCATTTTGAAAAAGAAACAAGATGTCATCTATCAGACGATGACAAGAGTAGTATTTTTGAAAGTCACACGTTCAAATCTGCAGTAGAAAATGTCAAAATTTGTATGGAAATCATTCGAATTTCGAATGCTTCTTTCCTACTGCTGATTTAAAAGTGTGACTTTCAAAAATCGCACTCCAGCATAGCTAGCATGCCGCAATGATACAGCGCTATCACACCTTAGCTCTGTTTCTATTTGCGTGCGAACGAACGAGATAAAAGACGTGATACCGCCATATCACGTGCAGCATACTACGAGTGCAGAATAGCGGCAAATTATAAGCCACACAAAATAAGTATGAATGCTGTAAGGTGATACTAATACGTCATATTTGATTATTAAACTTAGTCGTATTATGTACTAGCGACCCGCGCCGGCTTCGCACGGGTGCAATGCACATATAAACCTTCCTCTTGAATCACTCTATCTAATAAAAAAAACCGCATCAAAATCCGTTGCGTAGTTTCAAAGATTTAAGCATACAAAGGGACATAGGGACAGAGAAAGCGACTTTGTTTTATACTATGTAGTGATGTTTACAGTCGGAGAGTCGGCGTAGTACTAAGACCGAAAGAGCTCGGAAACGTAATTTTTGAGCTCTTTTGAATGTGCCATTTTTGGACCGCTGATTGTGTGTCTACTTGTTATAAGAAGACGATGAAAAAAATTCATGTCGCTAAGTAACGTGCAACCATGGACGAAGCATATGCTCAGATTTTTCATCTTACTTAAAAACTCATTTAAACTCATTTTATTTGTATTTTATTATCTGCAAGGTCGCTCACCCCTGTTGGGTCAACGCCATCTATCGAGCCATTTGGAACTACTTTTTCTTTTTAATTGATTTTTGAAAACTCCTCATTGTTTACGCTTTTTCTTGATAGCAAAACACATATTTAACCATAATCTGTTGCTGATCCCAGGAATGTCTCCGTACGAGGGATCTCTTCATCGGCTTACAGCATTGACTTGATTTTTTGTTGTATACGTTCAGTTTTAATTGCAAAACACACATTTAACCAGAATCTGATACTGAACCCAGGAATGTCTCCGTACGAGAGATCTTTTCAACGGCTAAAAGCATTGACTTTTGTGTGTAAAAAAATAACGAATGGCTCAAAAGGACTAGTATCCAGAGCCGTTATTGACATTATTAAAAAAAAGCTTTTGCCCTAGCAAGTAGCAGCAATCGAAAATCCATAGAAGAAAACTCACATAAATGACCAGGCTGTATGGGCTCGTTCCCCTTGCCTTTCCGTAAGGAAAAAAAAAAAAAAAAGCAGTCGAAAATCGTGAAAAAATACAAAATGACAGTGCGGTAAAAACCGCCTCCGGACCGCGACGCGCCCGCCACCGCTCTGTGTGACACCTGGCATTGACTACAATAGAATACAGCGGCCGCCGCCGCTTTCGCGACGCCCCCGGCACGCCACCGCGCCGCCGCCGGCCCGCGTCGCCGCCGCCTGGTTGCCATAGCGTTCAGACCGGTACCGCGCCGCGCCGCGCCGCTACCGGCCCGGATTTCTGTGTGGCAGGGTCCATATAAACTCGTACATTACAAAAAATCCCGCCTCCGGACCGCCTCCGGAGGCGGCTGTGTTTGAATTGAGCTTAATCAACGCTAAATTGAAAAAAATAAGCTTTTAGCAATCCCTATTGTTAGAACTAATTAGAACCTTAAGAGGATAGACGAGTACAGTTTTCTCCATACAAACGTATTCCCCTGTTTTCTCCCTGGATAATAACACTAGATAAAATATTTTTTTACCATACAATCTATGTCACCTCTGCCATGTCCCAATGTTTTGCTTTTTTGCATTTATTAATTACTCTAAGAACTAGGGACCTTCGAAAATGACCCATTTTACCGCCCGTTTTCAGACATCCAGTTAACAAATTTGACGAATATAAACAAAAAAGCAAAACGTACGGACATAGTCAAAGTCTTTCTCATATTATTTTTGAAAGGATTATTAAAATAGGTTTAGTTTTGGAGGAGAATACGAAATGCTGATTTCGTAGATTTTTTGTAAATAAAATCGGTCCGAGCTGCAGTTGTCTCTTTCACACTCTAGTCGGCGGGGTGTATGGGTGGGGCGGATCTGATAAATACGTATACAGTCGGAAAAGTTACCTATTCTCCAAATTAGCATTTCAGCCCGCCTATCCTCTTAATGCAGGCATGGGAATAATGCTATATTCAACCTAGTCATTACTGTAAATTGTTGTGGATTTTCCACTGGTATTACAAGGTGTCATTGTCTACTGCCTACCCCACAATCAGGAAATGGAGTGATAGTAATTTAAACGTTAATCCTTTCACGTAATTTTATTGTTAATATCCTTTTCCAAGATTTCATAAATGAGCGATTTTCAAGAAAAAAAATAGATACTTAGCATAGCATATGCTCACGACTATATTCCCCGAGGCGGTAGTCAGAGATATTCTGAAACCTCAGAACATCCACTTTTCAATAGTAGTACAGAAACTCTGTCCAGTGTGATGGGTAGTGAAGTAGTGAGCACGTCGCCACAGAAAAAATAGATCTTTGTTGAAAATGCTTTTCGTAATCTAAGATGTTTTTATATGTAGATGCGTTGCCCGCACTCCAAAATGTCAACAAAAAAGCAAGGTAATTGCCCGGCTGTCACATAGTCACGCGCCGTCTAGTGTACGGGCTACACGTCACTATATCGCGCCATTTTAAAGTGCAGTTATGTTAGCGTATGACGCGTCTATCTGTAAAACGTCATTGTTCGTAATTGATGAAACGTAAACATTAATTGCAGAATTTTTGTTTCTGTGCGAGATTTAATAAAGTTTTTCAAAAAAATGTTTTCGGTAACTTTGATAAAAATAAAAAGCGAGTGTGCTTTAGACCACACGACTGAAGTAAAACTTCCGTTCGCCTCGCCCGATCACACTTTTCGTAACGCTCTCTCGTCTCTGTGCTCTCGTCACGTATTCACCAGCTTACTCCCCAAGTCAAGCGTGCGTAAAGAAGTTTTCATAGCATAAGCATATGCTCACGACTATATTCCCCGAGGGGGTAGTCAGAGATATTCTGAAACCTCAGAACATCCACGTTTCACCAGTAGTACCGAAACTCTGTCCAGTGTGACAGGGGGTGAGCCCGTCGCCACTTATAATGGACAGTGGGTACAATACATGCCTCGAAAATGAAGCACGCAGGTTTCCTCACGATGTTTTCCTTCACCGAAAAGCCAGTGGTGTAACAAATCGTACATAAATTCCGAAAAACTCATTGGTACGAGTCGGCTTGGACGGGGATCGAACCATCGCCTCCTGCACGGCAGGCAGGGTTACTCGCCACTGGACCACCACGGCTCTCGTAAGAAGCTCACGTAAAGAAGTTTTACTTCAAAAATAAGTAGGTAGGTACTTATTAAACAAAGTGATACTTAGCCCTTTACCTCTTAGTCATCTCTCAGGACACGGTTTAACATCGCATGCCCAACCCTAATATTATTAAATATTGCACGCGAATATATACGACCCCGCCATGACCTAAATTTGTGTTTTTATAATAGACATATAGTGCAATTATGTGCAGTAATTATATAATAACTGGCCATTGTTCAGTTTGTTATGACGCGTTATAACGCTTAGTTTTGAGTGCACAGGTGTTAGATGGACTCTTTTATTTGTAAATACTACAAAGAGCAAGTCTACTAGTCAAATCAGCAACCATCTGACGTCAAAAAGCGTCTCTGATTTTTTTAATTAAATAATGCATAAGTGACGTCATCAACGTTTCATTACTTTTTTAATTTATCCTGTGGTTTTTTATGTCACCCTTTAACGTTATTTTCAAAAAAATATTACTGAGACGATAAACAAAAATTAAAATACACCCTTGATTAAAAAATAGGGGAACGGACAACTAGTCAAATTAGCAACTCTTAATCGGATGTCAAAACGTGCGCTTTGAATGAAAAATTGGACTAGATAAGTAGCAATAGTAACAATAGTGACGTCATCAACATTTCATTACTATTTATACTTCATCCTATTATTAAAAATAGTATTCAAGCTAAAGAATCACAGAAAATTAGAGTTTATCGCTATTTTATTTTCAAACGTTTTTTTTTTTCACTATGAACATAAAACTAAAATATATTTTATGCAGTCCGCTCTATTGCATTTCCGATCGACAAATGTCTTCGTTAGTTTTTATTATTATAGTACCTACTAAAATATTCATAGCAATTTCTAAATATAGGGTCCTTCTTAATATGCTGACACTTTTTAAGGGGATGATCAGACCGTCAAACTGAACAACTTTCTCTATGGGACCAACAATCAACATCGAAATCGCGTAAAAAAATCTTCTGTTCCATACAAAACTGCAAACCTACTCGAGCCAAATGTATGGGACAGCTGTATTTTTTTCGCGATTTCAATGTTGTTCCCTTAGAGAAAGTTGTTCAGTTTCGTGGTCCGATCATCCCCTTAAAAAAGTCAATCTCCTGTTTCTAATACAGGGAGTAAAATTACCCAAATATGTTACTTGCATAAGCATAAGCATATGCTCACGACTATATTCCCCGAGGGGGTAGTCAGAGATATTCTGAAACCTCAGAACATCCACGTTTCACCAGTAGTACTGAAACTCTGTCCAGTATGACGGGGGGTGAGCCCGTCGCCACTTATAATGGACAGTGGGTACAATACACGCCTCGAAATTGAAGCATGCAGGTTTCCTCACGATGTTTTCCTTCACCGAAAAGCCAGTGGTGTAACGTTGGTGGTTTTAAGTAAAATATGTTACTTAAAAGAAAAATTTATAGATTGACGTTACCGGTTTTTAATTGACAATATTAATTACCGGTTTCCTTTTCTTTTTGTGTTAAAAAAAAACAAATCTAGTTCATTCATTTGTAAATTGCATAAATATTTGTCATGTAGATTTCAAAGTCGTACCAATGAAATTCTTGATATCATAAAATATTATAATTTATACTTAGGCACTTAATGTTTTTAGATAAGTATCTTAGTATTTTAAATTTAAATCATGATTTTTTTTTCTTCTTCCAGTTCCTCGGCTGCACACAAGTCGACCAGCCCAAAGGCATAGAAGTAGTTAAAGATGCAATCAAAAAATTGCAATTCACACAACAATTGAAGAAATCAGAGGCGAAAGATGGCGCGAAATGCAAGAAAGTTGAAATTACTATATCCGTTGATGGTGTAGCTATTCAGGTTGGTAAAGTACCTACTTATATATTTTTATTATATCTATCTCATACGGACAATTTTATTATACTGCCTTGACTTTTTTTTAACAATTATACTGCCTTGTCCATTGAGTAATTATGTATAGAACAGACAACGCGAACAAAATCTGTGCACCATGATCAGCAGTGTGGGGCGCGTGCTGGGAGCGTCAGGCTGCGACGAGCGCCTGGCACAGGCTAAGTGGGTTAGAGCGCGTGCACCCTAACGCGTGTTACAAAACATTACTTCTCGGTAGCTTCTCTAGTTAACATAGTAATACCTCAATGGCCTTGTCTTTTTTTTTTCACAAATTACTCAGTTTTTTTGCATTCAGGTTTGTTGTAATCACGTTGTAATAGTAAACGTTGTTCAGTTTGATGGTCTGAACCACCTCTGAAAAGAAAATCAGTTACTTAATTTTAATCTGTGGTATAGGGAGGGTCCTTTAAAATATCATCATCATCATCGTTTTCAGAATGTATCTACCCACTGCAGGGCATAAGCCTCCTCCATATTTTGCCATTCTTCTCGGTCCTGTGCCAGTCGCATCCAGGTCTTGCCTATACTTTTCCAACCCACCTGGCTGCCGGACGACCCACTTCTCTTTTGCCTTAAGGGTATGATCAGACCAAACTGAAAAGCCTGCATCGGACTAAAATCGGAATCGAAAAAAACTACTGACTATACAAGGTGTTTCATAAGTAAAAATAAATATTTAAAACTCTTAAGGGGGTTGTTTAGACCGTCAAACTGAACAACTTTCTCTATGGGACCAACATCGAAATCGCGAAAAAAAAATCTGATATCCCATACATATTTTAGCGCGAGTCGATTTGTAGAGTATGGATGGAACATAGGTACATTTTTTTTCGCTATTTCGATATTGGTCCTATAGTGAAAGTTGTTCAGTTTGATGGTCTAAACCACCCCCTTTATTTGTATTTTTGTAACACCTTGTATACCTACAATTGGGTCGAGTAGAATTGCGGTTTTATATGGGAAAGCTGATTTTTGTTTCACGATTTCTACTTTGCTCCAATAAAGTTGTTCAGTTTCATGGTCTGATTATCCTACTAAAAACCGTCAGCATATTTTATTTCTTTAGACCTTAAATTTAAAGATAAATGTCACAATCGTAAAAAACAAAGCAAGAAAGTTCTATTCGATGTTTTTGCACCTTGGAACTTGTAAATTTATCAGTGCAAAATAATCAGAGCTATATTTCGGTACTATTTTGTCCCTTTTGGTGACAGGAAGTTAATCTAAAGCATACGTGCCACCGTGATACAGCGCTATCACACCTTCGCTCTCTTTCTATTTGCGCCCGAACGAACGAGTTATAAGACGTGATACAGCCGTATCACGTGTAGCATGCTACCAGTGCAACATAGCTAGCATGCCGCAGTGATACAGCGCTATCACACCTTAGCTCTCTTTCTATTTGCGTTTGCGTGCGAACGACCGAGATAAAAGACGTGATACAGCCGTATCACGTGTAGCATACTACGAGTGCAGGATTGATTAATTAGCGAATGAAACGGCTACTAAAAAATCCGCCCGCATATGGCCCGCATCTCCTTTATCTATGTCTAACTAGGCCAACAAATTCCCATAGCTTCCACTTGTGTCGAAACAAAATAATTGATGCTCACTATTTAGATCACGCATGCGCCATATTCTCAAGTTAATAAGGCGCGTGCGTTTGGAATGATTTCACTTTTTCTTTGCACACGTCAAGTTGTATAATAGTAAGTAAGTAGCAGAATAATTTGTGCTGGGAATTTTCTTTCGCTGTGTTATTAGATAACTGAATGAACGATATTGTTGAAAAAGATTCCTAATTACCTACTACTACTACATAGGTACATGATACTGATTGACTTTTATTGTCAAGATTTTTATAAAAACCCTGCATCATGTACAGTGCGACATAAAAGAGTAGAAAATAAATGGGGGCGCTGCCTCCACGCAAGAAAGTCAAAATCACGCATAAGCTGACCGACCTACAATTTGTACTAAAGTATTTAGTTCCTGCTGTCACCGTTTTCTAATCTTTTATGTCGCACTGTAGCAAATATGATAAATGTTGTCCTCTAGTGTTATCATACATTTGTTTAAATAGATGGACTTTAAAAAAATCAATCTCAACTGTCGTGTGCAGATCGCGCGATCGATCGGGTGGTTTTTGTCAGTATCGGTTTTTAGCCCTAATAAAGAAATATATACGGTTTTTTAAATAATCATATTTAATTAAATTTATTAATTATTTTAGGTGTTTCTAAAAATCGTGCATAAATAAAATGTGTCAACTGCATAATCTAAAGTTAAATTAGAACCATGTAAGGCGGCAGAAATGTTTTTTTAAGTAGTTATTAATGTTCTTTTTTCTCATCAAATGTTAATAAATTATAACAACCATTATAATGAAACTGCTAGTAGTTATAAATAGTTAAATTGTTAACAAATAATCGTGCATATAACAGTAGTGGGTCACAGGAAATGATTATAGTGTAATCGCCAGTGATGACACGATTATTGCAGATCTAGTTAATTATTACTATGTAGTTGTTATTAGAACGTTTTCTGTAAAACCGATACTTTTGCTAGCTAATTATATCTGCAAAATTTTCTCATTTTGAGAATTTTCTTTATGGATGCGATAAGAGGCTGAAAACGCCTCCTATCTGACGGTGCGGCAAAATAGGTAATTGATTCCTTAACACTCTGATTGCCGATTTCGACTACATAAAGCGAGAACTATTTATTTATTTTTTTCCTTTAATAAAGCAGTCATTTACGCAGGATATTTTTAAATATATTTTACCTACATTGATTGTAAATATCGATGTGCGAAATAAATCGAATCTGTTTCTGTTCAGTTAAGAATTTTTATTAGAATCACACAATCGTGGATTCTAAATGGCTGTCACCATAGGTATAGGTAGTTACATAAAGAATGTAATATGAGTGGCAGTCCAGACCCCTTACCCTAGTAAACATAAAACTTACCTTAAATGAGGGATTTTCTGAAAGCCACTTAAAAAGAAAAAAATAGATCCTAATGACTCGATAATAAAATACAAATAAAATATTAAAAATTCGAGTTTTTAGGTAAGCAGAAAAATACAAACAGATAAGTAGTTCGTCAACGGATGCGCCTGACTCAGTGACATTTAGTGAGTTAGTCTACATTTCCGTGTTAGTCTACATTTCCGTCTCCAGATCCCACTCACGTCAACGTCAACGCTGTTGAACTGTTTAATAACTGTCAGAAAACTCCCTATTAGAATCGTTTAATTAGCATTATAAAGGGCTTAACAGGCCCCTTACCGTAGTTATAAGGCGGTTATAAGAATCCCGTAATCCTAGATTCTAAGCTTCAATTACTGTAAATACCAAGTGAACAATAGGCGGTGATGGGCAAGTGACTGCACATTTCACTGTGTGTGACCTTGCGCGAGCGGCGTGACGGGAAAGCGGCGGAAATGCGATGCGCGGGAGCATTGCATGCGCGCGTGCAAGGTTAACACATGCTGTTATTGTGTTAGGGTATTTTTGCTGTTGATTCTAGCTTCTTATTTACTACTAGTGTTTTCCCGCGACTTCGTCCGCACAAATTATATAAGTACATCAATAAAATCGGTTCAGTAGTTTTTGCGTGATGTGCGAACAAACAAACAAACTAACAATTTTGTTAATAGATGGCGCTGCACGTCATTTAAATCGCGCTATCGAGTGTTATTTGATTTTATATATGAAGTAAACCGCTAATTTTTTGTTCCTCATGATTTTACGGTTTTATAATAGTTAAGATGATTAGAAATGAGGAAAATTGTGTTCCGAAAAAATATACAAATCGTTAATTTATGTTATGGTTTGGGTTTGGAACCGGTACCAAAGTATAGGTTCTGTACTTAGGGGTTCTTTCCTTTTCAGTACCCGGGTAGAAAAAACCGATACTTGTTAGAAAGTCTAATGGTACCGGTTCCCAAAAATACCGGTTATTTCAAGGCCTGGTTACAGCCTTAGTACCTATTTAGTACATTGACTGTAAAATACGGGGTCCTTCTTAATATGTTGACACTTTTTTAAGGGAATGATCCGTAGAAAGAGAAGGAACTAGAAGAAAGCACGTGTCTCGTCATATCACTCAGTAAGAGATGCACATAGCAAATTCGCTCTAGTTAAAAAAGGAGATCGCTACTTATTGCTGTCCTTATCGACGTAGCCACTTTTTTGTTCTACGACGGCTGTCTGACTCCGGAGTCAGACATCTATTTTCATACAAATTGTATAGGATTTTATGACTATCGCTGTCTCATACGTGGTTACACTGATGTTACGTCTATCAGCGTAAGCGAAAAATACTTCGCCTATGGAATGATCAGACCATCAAACTGAACAAGTTTCTCTATGGGATCAACATCGAAATAGCGAAAAAAAACAGCTGTCCCATACATATTTGTCCCATATAGTGTCAGCATATTAAGAAGGACCCTATATACATACCTATAGAATATAAAACAGAAACATATTTTTTTTCGTTAATAATACCAAATTTTCTTTTTTTCAGGAGCCAAGATCCAACAATATTATGTACCAGTTCCCGCTACACCGGATATCCTACTGTGCCGATGATAAAGGCGCCAAAAAGTACTTCTCTTTCATTGCGAAAGGTGGCAGCACTGTGGCTGTCAACAATGGCCACGATGTCGCGGAGAAACACGAGTGTTTTGTGTTCGTTTCCACGAAATTGGCATCGGAAATTACGCTTACGATCGGCCAGGCGTTTGATTTGGCTTATAGGTTTGTATTTTATTTTGTTTCTACATAATTTATCGACACCACGAGTGATTTTCACACACGTATTAATAAATCTTTCAATTTATACGCCGAAATCGGGCCCGATGACTAAGGCAGTTGCAGTTGGCTGCCTAAAATATAAGTATTTTAGTTTTATCTTAGGTATTAGTAAAAAAAAAACTAGTAACCACACGTCTGAAGTAAAACTTCCGTTCGTCTCGACCGATCACACTTTTCGTAACGCTCTCGTCACTCATTCACCAGCTTACTCCCCAAGTAACGCGTGCGTAAAGAAGTTTTACTTCAAAAATGTTTGAAAATAACGGTAAACTCGTAGTTCCTATTCTTTAGCTCGAATACCTACCATTTTTAATAAAAGGATTACAGTAATGAAATGTTGGTGACTTCACTTATTAGTATTTTATACAAAGCGCGCGTTTTGGCATTCTATTAAGAGTTGCCGATTTGGCTAGTTCGTCCATTCTCCTATTGGCAGTATAAATGCACCTTTATAATGCCAGTAGTGCTGCTCAAAAACCGGTATTTACCGAACTAATAGAATCTTTTTGTAATCTTATTTTACAAAAAAAAAAGAGTAAGTACTTCACTTACTTTTACTCTTTACTTTTTAAATGTTTTTATAATTTTTATTTTTTAAATATGTTCCAGGCGATTCCTGAATGACAACGGCAAATACATTGAGATGCAAAAACTATCCCTCCAGAACAAGAAACTGGAGTTACAAATGAATGCGTACAAAAATCGTTTACAGGTCAGTTTGCGTTTTAAAATTTTTATTTATTTGACGTATTTGGCGTCCTCTCACGAATAATTTTGACAGAGATCGGTTTACGGGATATATTCCACCCCGCACGCTGTTTTTGCTGCATCTCATTTTTTTGCGCGCAAGACTATCCTGACATTCCTCTCGAGAGGCATAGAAGCACTCTACAGGGTGAAATTAATATCATTAGTATCCTTTTAAACTAAGAGTCTACCCATCAAACTGAACAACTTTTACTATAGGAGCAATCCCATCGGAGCAAAAAAAATTGCTGTATACTCAACTCAAATATATGCAACATTTGAGTTGAGTATGCGCTGCAGTTTGGTATGGAACAGGTGATTTACTTTTTTGCTCCGATCGGTTTGCTCCCTTAGTAAAAGTTGTTCAGTTTGACAGGTAGACTCTTAGTTTAAAAGGATGCTTATGATATTAAATATGAAAAATACAACTACAAATATCACCCCATTTAAAGATATTATGCTACATCGGCGGGCGTTGCTTTTGCTCAAATTCGGTGATCGTTCCGAAAACCGAACCACCATCAATGCAAATGCATTGAATCGCGTGGCGAATGAGTTTGCTGACGGTCATGCACATCGGGTACTTTCTGGCTTGACAGGAGGCTCCGCCATTTTGTATTCGCTCAAATGTGTTTTTTAACATTCCCTGAGATTACAAACCACATTTAAACTTAAAAAAAAATGTTTCGGTGATTCCAGGAGCTATCGAAAATCACATACAAGGACGACCTATCAGCGTACCTCGCTCGGAGCAACCTCTCCGAGATCACGGAGTTCAAGGCGCCAGCGGATTTGGAGAAACAGCTCTCTTCTCTCACTCTTTCGAACGGGTTCAGCGCTATGAACGGCAATAAGACCCCTGAGATAGGTAAGTACATTAATTTATTAAAATACTAGTGGTAGCCGCTACTTAGTCCGCACAAATTATAACCAGATTTTAATTCAAATCATAAGCTATCAAACAAAAAAAGTTTCATCTAAATCGGATCAGCAGTTTTTGTGTGCTACTATTACAAACAAAAATTTTCAGTTTATTATAGCTAGCTTTTTTTTGGAGATTAATACAGCGTTGCTCAGGGAGCAGTTACTGCTTTTTACTGTGGACTATTGGAGGGACCACGAAGGGTCTACCGATCCAAGTGAATGAACTTAAGCAACCGACGTAGGGGCACCCAGAGGTACGGACCTCGGCACAGGACGTTGCTGGCTTGCTGGGGCTACGCGGCGGATTGGGTAGGGGGGATCGGTGAGAGTAATAGCTAGCGCCGCCCGCGACTACACCACAGACTTTAAGTGCTTCCGCACATTGCAGCGGTATTATCGACAGCGATATCGCGACACCTTACACACTGCAGCGATTCCGCGATTCGCGTCACGCATACGCCCTTCACTGAATGTAGTAGAAAGAGATTGCGTCAGGTTGCGATAATATCGCGGCAGTGTGTTGGATCGCGCGCGTCCCCATACAAAATGTACTGAAAACAATTATCGCAAAATCGCAGCGATATTATCGCTCGATAATATCGTGGCAGTGTGTTGGATCGCGCGCGTCCCCATACAAAATGTACTGAGAACAATTATCGCAAAATCGCAGCGATAATATCGCTCGATAATATCGCTGCAATGAGCGGAGGCCTTAAATACTCATCATGACTATTGATTGAATGAACCGATTGCGATGAAAAGTATACATGTTAATCCAAAACAAACGCAATCCAGATCAGTTCAGTATTTTTTAAGTTAACAATTTTATTATACCTACTTGTATTGGAATTTTATGGATCGGTTAAATGCAAATTGTACTTACGTATGTTTCTTTACCACAAAACCGCAAAAAACAACGTCAGATTTGTTTTGTTCGTTTTACTTTTAATGTATACATAGGTACATAATAATAATATTATTACATTTCATTTACTATTGATCTTATGGAAAGATACTAAATAGTTAGGCACCTTACTATATACGGTCACTATGGTAACTACGGTCTCCAACCACAGTAATCAAATATGGTTAATATTTGAACTGCCGTCTATAGGTACTGTATTAATCAAAGCCTACCATACAAAAATGCGGATCAGCCCTCTGGTTTATGTGGGGGAAACGTTTAAAATTGTGTTGATAATTAAAAAAAGGCATTACTACACGCTAATACATATTAGATGATATATGATGGGCTTAAGCGTAGACTTATCGACATGTGTATCCTGCCCATCCTAACTTACGGAGCTCAAACGTGGTCACTTACTGAGGCCCAAAAGTCCAAGCTCAAGGTTTGTCAGAGAGCAATGGAGCGCAGCATTCTGGGTGTTAAACGAACCGACCGGGTCAGAAACTCCACGTTGCGCTCCAAAACTCAAATAGCCGACGTCGGAGAAAAAAGCGCCAAACTTAAATGTGAGTGGGCCGGTCATGTCTGTCGGATGCATCCTTAGAGATGGGCAAAAATCATCTTGCCCTGGATCCCCGGAAACGGTCGGCGGCGTCCAGGTGAACCCAGGAAGAGGTGCCGTGATGACCTGGACAAATTTGACGACCAATGGCCAGAGGTTGCCCAAAACAAGAACGAGTGGAAGAGCAGGGGAGAGGCCTTTGCCCAGCAGTGGGATGAAACAGGCTAATAACAAAAAAAAATATATATATATATATGATGGGAGCATGCTGACGCTAAATGGCATTTTTATTTTATTTTCCAGCGACAGACGCGTTGTCGAACAACTCCACAGACACGTTCAACTCCAGCAACGACAATAACTTGCTGCTGTCGACGCCGCCTCCCCACCATAACGGCAAAACTAACTTCAACTCCAGCAAGTAAGTTAACATTCATTTTTAATTAGTTTTGGACACTGATGCTGATTCGGTTTTGGAATCTATATGAAAATCTAGCATACTGTTTTCAACGAATTAATTAAAAATATTTAATTTGCTGTCTGTAAATTGGAATATTATAAATCGGCATGTAATTAGGTGTCTCCTGATTTGTGGCTTTTTATTTTTACCAGCATGAGTAGCATTATGCCACCGTGATACAGCGCTATCACACCTATCTCGTTCGTTCGCGCACAAATAGAAAGAGAGCGAAGGTGTGATAGCTGTATCACGGTGGCATGCTACCCATGCAGATGTAGGTACTATTGTGTAACCAAACGGTCATTTCTAAAGCCAATTATCATCCGTGTTACGCCCTTTGCACTAAAAATAACGCATACTTCTCTAGGAAACTCTGCCCAAACTCCGTCCAGCGTGGCTAATAGGCTCGTGGCGATTGGGCTTTCCTTTTGTTCATTATACAACACTTGTAGGTTTAGGTGAAGGTCAAAGTTTACTATTCAAAATACATATTTATATTAAACTAGTGTTTTCCCGCGACTTCGTCCGCACAAATTATATACCAGATTTTAAGTCAGATCATAAGCTATCAAACAAAAAAAAATCATCAAAATCGGTTGAGTAGTTTTTGCGTGATGCGCGAACAAACAAACAAACTAACAATTTTGTCAATAGAAGGCGCTGCACGTCATTTAAATCGCGCTATCGAGTGTTATTTGATTTTATATGAAGTGAACCGCTACTTTTTTGTTCCTCATGATTTTACGGTTTTATAATAGTTAAGATATAACAAATTGTTTGTATCATTCCAGCAAACCTTTCGGTGAGATGCAGCAGAAGAACCCAGTTGTAGGCACGAAGCTCGAAGGTCTGCTCCTCGACTCAGACTCAGACAGTGGTAAGTACTGAGCATTTCGAGAAATACTATTTTCATCGAGACGAGTTATAATAGTCCAGCTAGACTGCTTTTATGCTAAGCAGTCTAGCTGGCTAGCTGGACTATTATAACTCGTCTCGATTCGGCCCTCGATCTCGGCCTTCGAGCAGGCCTTGAAGGTTTCAGAATGGAATTATGTTGCAGTACAGTAGTGATGTGGCTAGTTTTTTCCCCACACAAGACAGCTTAAGAGAATATTATTCCGAGAGCGAAAATGCGCGCTGCATACAAACGTACTAAGGTGATATTTTCAATACTAACCAATTAAAGTCAATGAAATTTTGCAGAAACAATCTAGAAACAAATCTCTATGCTTCTATAGAGTCAGATTTTCGTTAAAATATATAGTTTCAATGCAAGGATTAATTTAAGATTTGTATGGAAATCTTTGAAGCACTGTAACTTGAAAACTATACATTTTAACGAAAATCTGACTCCATACAAGCATAGAAATTAGTTTCTAGATTGTTTCAGGAAAATTTCATTGACTTTAAATGGTTAGTATTGAAAATATCACCATAGTACGTTTGTATATAGCGCGCCAACGGTAATATACCCTTAAGTTTGGCGTAGGTATAGCATACAGAAGGAGTCGTGGCGCGGGCGCCATTGGTTAGTATTGAAAATATCACCATAGTACGTTTTTATGGAGCGCGCTCCGAATAATATACCCTTAAGAAACCGCAAATTGAACAATTCGTTGTATTTGTACCACTCATGTTTTCTCAACTTTGTATATTTTTATGTTTTTGTGTGCAATAAAGTGTTATAATAATAATAATAATGGAAAGAAATATGCGTCCTAAACAAAAGAAAATCAATAAGTACTTGATGCTTTATTGCGTTTCACTCTGCGATTTAAATGTTTCTACTTACATAAATGAGACAGCAGATTTTTTTCTCTTCCGATCGGTTTGCTCCGGTAGGCTACGTTCTAGGCTTAAAGTCAACTCATTTTATTGTTACAGAATTCGATCCCCGTGCGTACGAATCAGAACCATCGCGCTACTCAACCCCTATCGTAAACGCCGTCACACCCACACCGCCGCTTTGTAAGTATTGTACTAAAATGGACGCCAAATCCGTGTTAGTGGCAGCCGCTCATAAATCAAAATCTCACTATAGCCAAAGTATAACAGTATCTCTATAGTTCTATATTACAGTACGGACACTTCCTGCCTCCCACCAATTTTAATCTCACCCGCGGTTGAAGCATGGCGTACCTAGAATAAAATAATAAATAAATAAATAACGCTCACACGCACATACATTGTAATGATCCCAAACGAAGCACTAAAGGCTTTTATTATGGAAACCATACAACAACGGCACGAACATATAACATCCTATAGGTACCTAAGGCTCCGTTTCCACCAGAGATGTGCGAGATAGCGAGGCGGTGAGCGAGGAAACAAAACAATTCGCCAATAGCGCGCTCGCTCGATCACGTCATTGGGAAATTTAAGCACTCCCTTTGGCCGAGTTTTTCCTCGCTACCTCGCACATCTCTGGTGGAAAACAACCAGCATGGCGTATTCTTGTCTTGCTCTCACTAAACTCAGTATCACACATGCTTAGGTACCTCTTCTTTTATGCTGGGTTTACGTATGAACGCACCTTTAAATTTTCCCCATTTATATGAAATGACAGCTAAGGTGTGCTATGGCTGTGCGCAATCGATATAGACTCGGCGCATCACTATGCCTTCCCATGAGGCCCGTTTGATCGAGAGCGCAATATCATCTATACTCTATGACTGTGACTGCTACGAACGATTACGTTCGGTGTAAACCATATATCTCATACCTCTTAAATATTATTCTTTATAAAAATGCGAATTATTATTTTTTTCATTTTCCAGTGGCGCCCCCACCAAAAGCCTCCAAACGGCAGACGACGCCGCAGCAACTACAACAGCCACAACACACATCTTCCCCAATCAACGGAAGCGACATATTCGGCTCCACGCCCTTCTCTGTTCCGAGCCAAAACATCCAACCGCCACAAATCCAGTCGCCGTTCGCCCCACAGAACACTTCAAAACCGAATTATGACATAAGCGATTTTAACCTCCAAACATCGGTTTTTAACAGCTCTAATACGTCATTTACAAACGGCCTGAGCGGCTACGATCCGTTTGAGACACAGAAAAATGGCAATAATATTTTCGGGAATGGCTATGGCAACACTTTTAACGGATTCGGGAATCTGAGCGAGAAACAAACAGTCGAGCTGAATAGCAGTTTCAACGGATTTTTAGATAAAACTATTTCGGAGATGAAGGTAAGTGATAGTTTGGAACAGTATCTTTTAAAAATGACCTTTATAATAATATATGAACGCGTCGTACTTCTTAACTATTATAAAACTGTAACTGAACTGTGTCTGTACATTGAAGATATTTACAAAAAAAAGATTACGATATGGTTTTTAAATATCCCCGACTCGAAATCAACCTTTTTTAGAAATTTTGTCTGTTTGTTTGTCTGTTTGTTTGTGTGTTTGTTTGTATGTTTGTTTGTTTGTTTGTTTGTTTGTTTGATAGCGCATCACGCAAAAACTACTGAACCGATTTTGATGAAACTTTTTTTGTTTGATAGCTTATGATCTGACTTAAAATCTGGTATATAATTTGTGCGGACGAAGTCGCGGGAAAACACTAGTCTTGTATAAATTAACAGATCTATCCTTTTTTATATATATCTTTTCAAATAAGAAAATTATTGTCTGTTTCCTAAAAGACAAAAACGATAAAGCCGACATTGGAAAATATGTTGATGAGAAATCGTGCTTCATATCACCCATATCTATAGGAAGTATATTTTCATCATCATCATCATCATCAGCCGATATACGTCCCACTGCAGGGCACAGGCCTACCCCTTCGGAGGGTGTTTGGGCGTTAGTCCACCACGCGTGCCCAATGCTGATTGGTAAATCGTGCTTGATATCACCCATACCTATAGGAAATATATTTTCCTGTCTACTTATAAATTGAATGATCGAAAAAAAATTATCAGATTTAAATGAAGAAAAGAGATTTGTGTAAAAATCTCAATTAATAAAAGAAAATTATGAGTATTGGATCCTTATAACTAAAACTTTAAATATTATTTCTTTTTCTACAGCTTGACAGTTGGTAAGTTTTTCAAAAGCAAAAAGCATGACAAACATCAACATTAAAATCATTAATTTCATTGGTTTTAACATTCATACAAACGTAATATTATTCGCAGAGACAACAGATCTCTGAAAAAATCAAGCTTGCTCTTAGTGACATGGTAATAATATATTTGCATAAATTGTTTTTATTTAGAATAGGTAGTGTTTTACTTTAAATAAAACAATTCCATAACAAAAAATGCACGTGAATGTTAAATTATTCATCTATATCCTTAGGTCCTTCGGTAACTAAAAAGTTAAAGCTTTCATTATAATAGCCTAGCCTGTTGGGTGCTAAAATATCCCAAGGCAAAGGACTCTTCACACAAAATAAGGGGAAGAATAAAAAATGTTAAGTTTTATTAAAGTTTATTTTCTTTTGTTCTCAGGACGGATTCAGCAGGGGGATCACCTTTGGAAACGATGATTTTTCAATAGATAACCTCGATCCCTTAAAGAAGAATTAAACTTCCACTTTTTCATACGCTAAATAAATAAAGTAGATAAAATTTTATACAATAAAAAAAGAAAAGCTTTAGTCCTGTTCACACAACTTAGATTAAAGGAATGCAATAAAATATTTTATGAGAGAAAAAAAAGCGTAATTTTAGAGTAATTATTATAAATTGTAGTTTTTAAGTGTTGTGTGGACACGAATGATGTTTTGTAACTTTTTTGAAATATTTTTGTATTGCCATATTATTGGTTTCAAAATTTCGATCATGTGATGAATTTATATTATACATTTTACGTAAGGAAACTATCCTAAAAATCACTTTTATTGAATCTCAAAACATACCAATAATGTGACAAAACACTGATTATATTAAAACTAAAAAATAAGTAAATTTTTGGTGATAATATTTAAGAATATTATACGCGCATATGTATACGCTCAATGTCATTCCACAAAGTGCCTTAATTACAGTAATATTAACATTAAAAATAAAGATTTTACGTAAAACTTGATTTAATCTAAAATTGCATGGTATTTCACCAGTAGATTTTTAAGACTAAAAATGTATTTTGGTAGAAATTGTGACAAAATTGAACTAGAAATTAGTAATGGACCAAAATTTACCAGTTCAAACCATTTGAAGATCACCTCGAATATATTCTGTGATAAATCTTTTCATGCAGAGGGGCTTCAAATAAAGAAATAACGTCCAAAAACGACTGAATTTTAAAGAAAAAAAGAAATATCATCACTTTTAACGGAATGTATATAAATCTACTAACTATTTAAGGTCATTTAAATTGAATTTAGTAATAACGAATGACATTGTAGCTTTTAAGGGTCAACACATTCCATGAACATATTTTTAAATCTATAACTATTTTTACTTCTGATTATAAATAAACAATTTTTATTTTTAGTTGTGTATAAAAACGATCGTAATAAACTGTTGTATCGAAATGTTTCATTAGTGGAATATTGTTTTTAGTATTGCGTACACTAATGTTACGATAAGGCCAAAAGATATACATAATTGTGTATTTTTAATAATAAAAATTTATGTTTATATTTTTATACGTTTTATTCATTTAATTACGTTCCTTAACCAGGTGACTCGTTTATTTTCGCATAATTGATCTATAAATAGTATGAACTTAGATCAAACCAGTTTGTTTGCTATTTAAAATTACGCGGAGTGGTGATAGCTATTTATTTTGATTTTATCTATAACCCCAAGGAGGTAAATGGCAGGTCACAAAAGACCCACCTCTAAACTCTTATTATTTCCGGTGGTGGTCCTCAGGTTAAAACATAAAAATTTTGTTTAAAAATAATTTCCCCCAAAAAATTGAATGTAAGCAGAAGGAAAGAACTTAAAATCCTTTCAATAAATTTAAGCCCTCCGCAAAATGTTCAAAATAAGAGTAGGTATATAATAGCTGACGACCTTAGGTTTTCGTACCTGCCATACCCAGTAAAAAAATGTTAATTAATCCATACAATAAATGATCAAAAAATAATCATGAATATACCTAGTAATTATCGTCTAGTTTCCTTAAAGGATGAAATCTTGGACAGGCAAGAGAAGAGACATAGGCTGAGAGATTCAAAGACAGTTTTTAAGTCTTAGTTCGAACTCTAAAATGTCAAAATTAATACATTTCGACCTTAGACTTAGCTCGAACTTACTTAACTAAAAAATCGTCTCTGAATCTCGGCCATACAAACTTCATACAACTACCATAAATTTCTAAAAACCGGTAATATACAGAAAAATCGATATTGAATTACCAACTGCTACAACACTACAACTGTCACTTGTTGTTGTCAATCCAGACCCGAAACGTATAGAAAATTAGAGAAATTTTCTCTAAATAATCGTTTTAACGGGAAAACGATGCTCTCTTCCATGATCTGATAATATAAATCTCAAATACCGTTGCAGTATTAAAAGGAAAAAGCTCAATATTTAGTAAAAATGGTGGACTTGAGCGGCGGTCAAGACGGGCCTTTGGAACATGCATTTTCTAACTCTGTTTTTATAATTCCTGGGATTGTTGTCATCAGTTTATCAGGTGAGGATTGAAGATTTATTATCTAGCTACAATTTGGAATAAGTTTTTCTTTGAGGTGAGCTTTTAAAAGGAAAATAATGGTAATTGTTGTCAAGTCTAATATTTATTTCTCTATGTGTTAAAACTTTCTAATATCTAGCCGGGTAGTGTCGGACGCACGTCGGACGTTATCTATACTAATATCCACGGACCTGAAATAAATACGGACCGAGTATTGCACTAAAAAGATGTGAAGCATGCAAGGTAATACAATCTCGTTTGTTCTACAAGGGACCTCCACTCACACAGATGCACTAGCTCTAGGCGCAGGTCCGACAACCCGTCACCTTATGTACCGCGTGACAGCACGCACACAAAAGAAATGGGTGCTTCACTCATGATTAGATGACGTTACGTCTGGTTCTTCTTTTTAGTCAGTGACTAATATCATAAAAAGGAAAGATTTGATTTTTTGTTTGTTTGTATTGAATAGGCTCCGAAACTACTAGACCTATCTGAATAATTCTTTCACTATTAGAATGCTACATTATCCGTGATGAACATAGGCTAAAAAAACGGCCAAGTGTATGTCTGGAAGATTCTAAGGCGGTTCGAAGTTCGCCACGGTCCATTATAAGTATTATATTACTATAAATATTTTTAACATAATAAGTAGGTATAATACCTGTTAAAAAAAATCCACAATCATAATTTAATTATAATTGGTCCTATGATCAAGCACATATTCAGACTTAGTTTGGGGACATTCCAGGGTTGATAAAAATCATGATTTTAATTTAAAATAAAAAACAAAAAAATCTGATTTACTTATTGGATTTAAATCTGATTTATTTGATTTTCCCCTGCATGCTTCAATTTCGAGGCGTGTATGTACCCACTGTCCATTATAAGTGGCGACAGGCTCACCCCCTGTCCCACTGGACAGAGTTTCGGTACTACTGGTAAAACGTGGATGTTCTGAGGTTTCAGGACATCTCTGACTACCCTCTTCGGGGAATATAGTCGTGAGCATATGGTTATGCTTATGTATTTGATTTTGAATCAGCTATTTGGAAGTCAATTATTTGGTATGTCAAGTTTAATAATATTTTGTAAGTAGGTATGTTAGAGATTTTAAAATGAAAGGATTACAGATATTTTTAATAAAATAATGTCGGGAGTCACGTTGCAGGGTTTGCCCCGAACACTTGTCTCTCGCGTGGTGTTCGCGCGGTTCGCGTTTCAGCCTGCCACGAGGCTCCACAATCCTTCTCAGTTGTGTTCTTACTCAAAAACAATCCTCGAGATTGGATAGACACTATCAAACCACTTGACAATGGCGGAAATGCGGTGCTAACGCACAAGCAAGAAGTCCATTAATTATAAATAAAAAAAAAATGATGTTTTTCAGTCCGTCCAGTGAGGTCACTGGAATATGTCTATTATTATTTGGTTGTAAGGGCTTGGTCAGTGACCAATAGCTACTGCGACTTTTATAGATCTATTGTAGCTGTCACCCTTGACCTAGAGGTCATTTACTAGGCCCAAAGCCTTTATGAACCGTGTTATGCTTTTGGAGGGGAGGTCCCTAATGTCAGTGGGTGTTATCACGTATCCACCCAGATGGCGACTCCTGCTATGAATAAGCACTTGGAATACGTGTAAACTCCTTTACTCCAGTAAAGTTACGGGTCGCTTGTATGGCGAATGTAAATAATTTATAATAGCCGGTTTTTTTCTTTCATATTTTAGATTATAATACTAGTTATAATTTAGATTGAAAATCCCCCTAAAATGTTTATTAAATAATTAAGCAAAGTAAAAAAACATCATGTAAAATTGGAAAAAAATAGTATATGCATTTTTTTAATGCCATTTGTTAAATTTATTTGTATTCTTTTATATTACAAGTAAATCCAACGAAAAATCACCCCGGAACCTTCGTTTTTAAATATGTTGAAATTACGAAAAAATAAATTTTAGTACAAAATTTACACAGTGTATGTAAGCTCATAACCTAAAACAAACAATAAAAATGAAAAAAGAAAGAAATCTGACACTATAAATAAAAAAATTACATTTTAGTATTAAAAACTAAAAATACGAAATTTAGTGGGATTCGTTACTAAAGTATCTTAATATCATTTGTATAAACGATCTAGCAAAAAAAATTGCTTATTATAAATTATTTCCTTTCGACCCGTATTTTTACTGGACTACTTGGTAAACTAAAAATCTATTTAAAATACCTGGCCATTACCAAAAAAATATATTATTCAATGTGTTAGAATTTGGCATTTGATGTTGCCGTTTCTGTTTCCAGCATAGAGTTTGTACCCCAAACGATGTAGGTAAACATTATCGGACATGTGTGTGCGCGCCGTGGTTTATGTCGGGGGAAGTCCCTAGACACATTTTGGCTGATTTGGTCTCAGTAAACCAACTATCCACCCCCATGGATATGGGGTTGCTTATTATTAATCAATCATAGGACCAATTTGCATTAGTGTAATTTTCCCAGAAATTAAAATATTCGTTGTGCCCCATACCCAACAGGGACTGCTCCCTAAAAACGCTATAACCCCTAAAATTTTCATTTCAGGGAAAGTTTTAATGTTACCTATTACTAAGCGTATGCTGTCTGTCAGTCTGTCTGTTCTAGTTTAATCTCTTGAACCCAGTTCCGTGAATGTTTGAACTGTAGTAGTTTGTCGACATTTCCAGAGAATATGTGTTTTTCAATTCAATTATGCTATAATTCACATAAAAACAAAATATAGTGTACGCACGGCGACAGATCAACTACCCATATGGGTAGCGTACATTATGGCGGATTTGCTAACTATAAGTCAAGTGTCAACTGCTGAGAGGTGGCTAGCCCTCCTGAGGTGGCTAGCCCTTTCGCACACCATAAGAAACCTTTTTAATCCCTTAGTCGCCTCGTACGAAACCAAATATACATAACTCAAATATATTAGTTACATGGTGGTACAGAACCTTCGGTACGCGACTCAGACTAGCACTTAGCCGGCCAGAACCAAGCGTGGGAATCCCGGCATGTAGCATAAGAATGGCCATCAGGGATTGGGCTGATAAAACACACAAACTAGAGTGGTCTGGCCTCGCAGGTCTACAACACTCCAAGAAATTTATCAGCAATGTGACAACTCGTGTCTCAAAGTTCATACTGAACAACAGCACAGGAGCAAGGCTCGTGCCATCGTCGGAGCCCTCACTGGACACAGCCACAGGCGCGATGATGCACATGTGAAATGACAATGAAACTCGCCCTAGATCCCAGCTGCCGAGCATGCGGAGAGGATGAAGAGACCATGGAACATATTCTTTGCGACTGTGATGTCTTGGCGGCAAAACGCATGCGCCTCCTCGGAGATGGATACCCAAAACCGGGAGATCTTAGGTTTCTTCCCCTCAATGGTATTGCCTCCTTCATTGACCATGTATTTGAAGGGTGAGGAAAGCAAAAAGTATTGGGGCTAACACAAAAGATCCCACTGGGTCGAAGTGTTGCTGGCCTGCCAGCCCCCACAACAAGATAAGATAGCCGGTTTCAAGTACCTAGTAAATTAGCCGCGTGGTCGTACTCTGAATGACGTGTCAACGTGCCAAATATTCATTAGTAGGTAATAATGAAAATTAAATAATAAAACATTGCAAAGACCACTTACTTACATAGAGATATATAACATTATTGAATAATAGTAAAACACTTGTGTTGTCAATATGACGTTAGCTTATCAACTTTGTGGTACAAGTTATATGAGGAAGCGGTTAAGATATGATCTGCCAATAAAATAATATGGTAGTAGGTCTACTTTTCTTTGTGTGACGGTTAGCTCGTCTCCCCTTTTAAATGATGGTGAACGCAAAACGCGCCGCGAAATTGTAGTCATGTTTCCTCACCAAGGCTAGTTCTGATGGCAAGATCCAATGGCAAGATCTGTGTTCAGAAGTGGTTTATCTAATGACGTTTTACAAATAGACGCGTCATTCGCTAACATCACTGCACTTTAAAATGGCGCGATATAGTGACGTGTCGCCCGTACACTAGAAGGCGCGCGACTATGCGAACGCCCGGCAATTACCTTGCTTTTTTGTTGCCATTTTGGAGCGCGTGTAACGCATCTACATATAAAAACATCTTAGGGTTTATCAGATATTATCAGAAAATTGTAGCATTTATTTCAGATCGAAAAATATGTTTAGTTACTTATGAAAGTAATAAAGTGAAGACAGTTGGTGAATATGCTTAAACATTTTGAGCGAGCATAGAGAGCTCGTCAGCATTACTAATTGGTTGTTGAAGTCCAAGCTCTGAGCTAAGGCTCTGAGTGCGTAGTTACACGACACGAATTATCTCGTGCGAGCTTAAGGCAACTTGAAGTTTAAGGCAGTTTCAATAAAGTACATATTATATCAATCGCACGCATCGCCCGCGAGTCGCGAACGCATCGCGCGTTGTAAATTATACTTTATTGAACAGTTGTTAAATGTCAAATTGCATGAAACTCCTGAAGAAAGATCTCCTCTAACGCGACAGCACAATCTTATTACTATCCGACCAGTTCTATAGCTGCAATTTATTAAGGGGTCGTCACGAAAAATCTATATCCGCTAATCGCTCCTCTACCTCCCAAAACTCGCACCAAACCCAAAACTTTATACGTGTAACCACGTTGCTTCTATCCTTATCTCAACCAGTCTTAATATCAATCTTTAACAAGAAACACCAATAAATAGCTTAAAAAAGTTCAACGTAAAATGGCTGAAGATATGGAAAATGTTGAAGAAATGCTTGATGGTGACCACGTCCCAACGAAAGAAGATTTATTGAATATGCTGGATTCAGAAGAGCTCAGCGAAGATATGAAGGAGATGCTCAGGAATATGCTTCAAGGTGGAGCTGGAGGTGGAGTTCCGCAAATATTTGGAGGCTACGGCACTATCTTGGCAGTTTTCTTTACTTTTCTCATATTTTCCGTCATCTGTAAGTTTTCTTTGTATTTTAAACTAGCTGACCCGCGCGAATTTCGTATCGCCTCACAATCAGTTTTACCCGACACACACTTGGCTGTTTTTTGTTTATAAACCTTCCCGCATGTTCACAACAGTCCACCAAAGTGTCATCACAATCGGTCCAGCCTTTGTCAAGTTATAGCGTGACCAGGAGAAATAGGGGTTCATTTATATACAAGGTGTTACAAAACTACAAATAAACATTTAAGGGGGTGGTGTAGACCATCATTCTGAACAACTTTCACTATGGGACTAATATCGAAATCGCGAAAAACATAATTTATGTTCTATACTCTACAAATCGACTAGAGCTAAAATATGTATGGGATTTAAAATTATTTTTTTCTCGATTTCGATGTTGGTTCCATAGAGAAAGTTGTTCAGTTTGACGGTCTAAACAACCCCCTTATGAGTTTTAAAATTTTATTGTTACTTATGAAACACCCTGTATACATAAAATTATATAGATGCGTTCTTTTTGACTCAATTCACTACCGGGATGCAAGGGAAGAGCCTCCCTGAGTGACGAACGAACTGCCTCCGTGGTCTAATGGTTAAGAGCATTGGGCTCTTGACACGGAGGTCGTGGGTTCGATTTCCACGGGGGACACCTAGTTATGTCACTTTGTGCGTTTTTCTCCAGTTGGTTAGGACATTGCAGGCTGAATCACCTGATTGTCTGAAAAGAAAAATGATTCCGAGCTTCGGATGGCACGTTGCTCCCGGCTTCTATCTCTAGTGGTAGTAGTCGTTACATAAAAACCACGTCAGAGGCCGTAAGGCGTTCTGAAAATACTGTGACACCAGGGCTTGCCCACACGATAAGAAGAAGGAGATATTCTGAAAAGTCAGATCTACTTTTCAGTATAGTACCGAAAATCTGTCCAGTGTGACGGGGAGTGAGCCCGTCGCTACTTGTAATGAACAGTGGAAATCGAAATTGAAGCATGCATTTTTCCTAACTTTATTTTCCTTCACCGAAAAGCCAGTGCACAGTATGTTTTTTGACCTGAAAAGCGGTCATGGTCGTTTTATTCGTGTAATCGTTAGTGTTAATCATTTTGAAACTGAGAGTAGAACTCCCGTGCGTCAAGTCTTCTTAATTCTTCTTAATATTGAGTTGTTATTTTTTATTTTTTTTTTTCAAAATATCGCTATAACTTCCAAATAATCCGGTTTTCTTCTTTTTTCTCAATTTAGTATAATAAAACAATAAACGAGGTATTTTATACACATTACAAAAGTTCTCGAACATTTATGTTAATGACGAAATTATACATTTTATTGTTTTTCGTTTTTTATTTTTTATTTCTATATAGTCAGTTATTGGGGTTCCATTTTTACTTTTCAATATTAAGAGCCATACTATTGATGTCTAATAAAAAAATCAGATCTAAATCTCGTAGGATATAGGAGTTATTAACTAATTCTTCTAAAAGTTCTAAAATTATCAGAAAAAAACATTAGAAGTTAATAACTCCTATATCCTACCAGATTTAGATCTGATTTTTTTTGTATACATCAATAGTATGGCTCTTAATATTGAAAAGTAAAAATTGAACCCCAATAACTGAATATAAAGAAATAAAAAATTAAAAATGAGAAACTGTAAAATGTATAATTTCGTCATTAACATAAATGTTCGAGAACTTTTGTAATGTGTATAAAATACCTCGTTTAATGTTTTATTATACTAAATTGAGAAAAAAGAAGAAAACCGGATTATTTGGAAGTTATAGCGATATTTTGAAAAAAAAAATTAAAAAATCACAACTCAATATTAAGAAGAATTAAGAAGACTTGACGCACGGGAGTTCTACTCTCAGTTTAAAAATGATTAACACTAACGATTACACGAATAAAACGACCATGACCGCTTTTCAGGTCAAAAAACATACTGTGCAGTGGTGTTACAAATCGTACATAAATTCCGATAAACTGGAACGAGTTGGCCTGGACGCTCCTTTCCGGGATCAAAGGTAATACTTTATGGAGCGAACCATCGCCTCCTGCACGGCAGGCATGGTTACTGGTCACTGGACCACCACGGCTTTTTCATCTACTGTCATTTATTTCGTGTCGTAAGTGACGACTATGGGATAAAGTTTCGCATGCGCTGTTTAAAGCCCATCACCTCCTCGGCGGTACGGGAGGACGACAGCAGTTGTATATTCCTCTCTCACTCGCACTTAACTTACTCCACATACAATACGCTCAACATGTCAGTGCGAGCCCGTTTCTATAGTGTCCAAGGTGTGGCCAACGCGGCTTTGTATCGTGAAAATCAATATATGAATTATTTTTCTTTACGGTATTAGTGTTTCTGATGCATTTAGTTTCAGGCGTACAAATTAAATTTCAAACGGATTTTTCAATAGATGCGGAACGATATTTACTAAATTAGAATTACTTTTACGATATGAAACAAAACCGGCCTTTATGTGAATGAAAACATTTAGGAAACCTAGGTATACAGGGTGAAATTGATATAATTAGCTAGCACCCTTTTAAGCTAAGAGTCTACCCATAAAACTGAACAACTTTTACAATGGGAGCAAACAGATCTGAGCAAAAAAATCTGTTATTGCATACATTTGAGTCGAGTAGGGATTGCAGTTTAGTATGGAACAGCAAACTTTTGTTTGCTCCGATCGGTTTCCTGCCATAGTAAAAGTTGTTCAGTTTGATGGCTATACTTTTAGGCCCACTTGCGCCAACCACGGGTTAGCAATTAACTCCGGATAAAATGACTCTTTCAGTTGTTTTTCTATATAAAAAATCATTGGTTAGCAACTTAACCCGGAGTTTATTGCTAACCCAGGTTGGCGCAAGTGGGGCTTAGTGTAAAAGGACGCTAATGATATCAATTTCACCCTGTATAATTTCATATTTATTGTTGCATACATAAAGGGTGGTAACTGGCTGGACCCTATTCATAAGCCTACGCTGCGCTATGCGGTCGTCCTTCTGTCCTAGCTTTAAGACGCTCTTATCCCGTCGAGGCCCTTTTTTGAACACGAACGAAAGTGTTTTAAACTGTGTTTTAAAGTCTGAAATTAAATTATGTCTTATTTAAGGATCGGGCGGACGGGCGACTGTTCTCAATTACACGATTAGATTAAGTTTACTCGATAGAAAAACATCCCAAAGTTACCCCTTTTTGTTATGTTTTTTCAATACTATGATTAAACTGCTGATATTTAACGTTTTATTCTTGTACTTAACTAAATACATTAAATATTTCTAGTGAACTCAGGAGAAGTTTTAGCTTAGAAACTCCCATGAGCAAAGATATTGACGAAAAACACTTTTTTTTTTGCGATCCTGCTTTCAATTGGAGCGGGATGGCTAATTGTAAACTTATGCTTGCAAGAAAGAGACGCTTGCACTGGGATATCCTAGCCTTAAAGAGCTGTATCTATTGACCCGTAATAAGTGCCTAGTTGAAATTTACACAGAAAATG
The DNA here is from genome assembly GCA_963693445.1 of Agonopterix heracliana. NCBI lineage: Eukaryota > Metazoa > Arthropoda > Insecta > Lepidoptera > Depressariidae > Agonopterix > Agonopterix heracliana. The sequence continues at coordinate 6,204,956 of OY856334.1, forward strand.
AGTTATTCCCTCGGATTGACGAGTTGCGGGTTCAGGTAAAGTTCGATATAAAAAATAATAATCTCCTGGTTACAATATGGTGGGTGAAGTAGATATTGAAGTTTGGAACAGCTGAAATTTTTATTGCTATTTCGGGTTTGCTCCCAAAAGTTTATTCAATTTGAACCACCTCTAAAAAATTGGCTAGTGATTAAAAAATAATCCGGTATGAAACTGCACAACAATTTGGTATAATTGCATCGCTTTCTTTGCATTATTTAGGTCATTTTATCAATTTATTATCGATATTAAGTCGTATTTATGTAACTTACGAGATAAACTGTTAAACTGTAGCGCGTAAACATTTAAATGATAACCGACCGATATCGTAATCGTACCTATTGACTTGGAGTTGCAATTAGTACCTCCACGTGTTCTGATAGCAAACGATTGCTATGGTCTGGAAACTCACTCGAGATTGGCAGAAATCTAGTATTTAGCTACCACATAAAAACAATCAATTTAACCAAATAAACCTAGACACTTATAAGTACATAATTTATTCACTTTTTAATAAAATCTGATTAGGATGACCTGCTTTTGAAAATTTGTAAAAATACTTCTCGTCAATAAAACTGTCGGTTTTCTTCGTATTTGTATGAAAAATGGAAATGAAAGATTATGCTTAATTCAAAAATAAATATCTAATATTAAACTATTAGAAATAAATTCTACGTAGGTGCTTACAGCGTCGCAAAAAAGAGTGACGTGGTAACAGGTGGAATTAATCTTATAGTACGGTGGTCTTGCGTGATTATGTATGTTTTTTTTTAAACTTAGGGCCTGTTTCACCACTTATGAGTAAGTTCTTGTTAGCTTATCCGATAGACATTTTGACATATTTTCATAAAAAATACGTCAAACTATCTGTCGGATAAGCTAGCAAGAACTTGCTCAGAAGTGGTGAAACAGGCCCTAAAACTGTTTAAATATATACTTAGTAGTCCTTTCTTTATGCATCAAACTTGAAAAACTTAACAAAAACTAATTTGTTTTAGACAAAAGTACCCATCATATTTTTCTTATTAAAGATTAAACCACCATAGCACCATAGCAAAACAATCGCTATCAAGACACGAAGTGATTTCGCGAGACAATGTAAAATTAAAAAGTTATTGATAAACAAATCAAAGAATAGATAAACTATTAGCTTATTAGTGTTTAGTTTATCTAAAGGTGTCGACTTTATAACGTGTTGGTGAGTTTTTATTTGAAAAATAAATAAGATAAAGAAGTTTTTTCTTTTATGTTGGGGGGTTTTCACTGTAGAAATGGAATAGTTCTGTCAAATTGTCATGAGGATTTGGGTTCGAATCCGCACGGACGACATGCCATGTACCAATGAGTTTTTCTAACTTACGTACGTCATACCGACTGCTCTCAAACGGTTAAGGAAAACATCGTGAGGAAACCTGCATACGCTGAAGAAGAAATTCCGATGCGTATGTGAAGTCTACCAATCCGCATTGTGCACGCGTGGTGGACTAACGTTCGAACACCCTCCCTGAAGGTAGGCTTGTGCCCTACAGTAGGACGTAAATAGAATAGTGATGATGATGATGATGATCAACGCACATACATTGTTCTGGACCCCAATTGAAGCTACAAAGGCTTTTTATTATGGAAACCAATTCAACAACGATACAAACATAAAATCCATGACCGAGGATTTGAACCCATCACCTCTGTTCTGACAACCAACAACAACCAAACCGCCTACTGATGTTAATTTCTACAGTAAAAACCACAACGTAAAAAAATAAAAACTCACCAAAACTTTTTTCCGCGAAACCAGAAAATGGCGGACGACTCGCAAATGGCCGACGGTGGCGCTGCATCGAACCTCGGAAATATTATCAAAAAGCAGTTAACTGAATCCGTTCAAGACATGGACATAGTGTCTATGCTTCAAAAAATAGTCGCCGTAACACCGGAAGATGAAGAATCTGAAGAAATTCGCGATAAACTGCAAGGAGTATTAGAAAAATACAATCATATGAGTGACAGTGATAGAGAAATGTTTGTTAGCCAGATGAAAGATATGCTTGCTAGTAAAATTTCGTCTAAATTCGACGGTCAAAATATAAATTTGGATGGTCTGCAAGAGGCTATAGGGCAAGCTATAATATATAGACTGGCTTTTCTCGCAATTGGAGTATTGTTTTTGATTGTTTTGTTTGGTATGTTTTTTTTTCGATTTGTACGCATTACCAATATACAGAGTCCTTAATATGCTGACACTTTTTTAAGGGGATGAGCAGACTATCAAACTGAACGGTTTCCTCTATGGGACCTACATATAAATGCGAAAAAAAATATCGGTTCCATACAAAACTGCCAATCCACTCGACCCAAATTTATGGGACAGCAGATTTCTTTTTCGCTATTTCGATGTTGGTCGCATAGAGAAAGTTGTTCAGGTTGATGATCTGATCAATCTCTTAAAAAATTGTCAGCATATTAAGAAGGACCCTTTGCCTAAATGATTTGTACTTATTTGGACACCTAAACCACAAAATAAGAAAGACTATCTTATTCTTACTACATTATAGTACGGACACCCCCCCCATATTAACCTAACCCCCCCCCCCACTAACTAACTTTTTTTTACGTTTTTACTATTACGGCGTAGCTATTTTTTTTTTAAATATATATATATCTTGGACAGTGTCACACAAATTATACTAACTATTCCTGTCTCGGTGTGTCTATTATATCAAGTCCAAAAATTAGTTGCAATGATTATCCGCATCACGGCGAGGTGTTAATTTTTTTATTTTTCTTGTCAGGCTTTAGATAATCTAATAAAGACAAAATATGATAATACGTTGATTGATGATTTCTAATTACTCGTATCTATAAAATGTGGCTTATTTGTTTGTTCTCTACAAATCAATTATGTATCTAAATCTGTTCTACCGATGGCCGATGGGACCTAAATGGGCTAAATGTTCTCGAGTGGCGACCGCGTACCTGAAAGCGCAGCGTGGGCAGGCCCCCCACGGTGGACCGACGACCTGGTGAAGGCGGCGGGAATCCGTTGGATGAGGGCAGCGCAGGACCGGTCGTTGTGGCGATCCTTGGGGGAGGCCTATGTCCAGCAGTGGACGTCTATCGGCTGAGATGATGATGATGATGATAGATGATGTGCTATGCTCGTATGAAGTCGTGGATAGTTTTTTTTAAATAATAGATATAAGATAGGTTACCGTAAATTAGGTGTTTTTTTTATTTATTTAATTAGCTTGGAATTTTTACGTCCATATCCTTCCTTAGGGTTCAAGCTATCTCTATACCAAATTTTATCGAAATTTGTTCAGCGGTTTAGCCGTGAAAACGTACAGAGAGACTTCCGCATTTATAATATTAGTATGGCGACTTCGTCTAAGTGGAATTTTTATGTCTATGTCTATCTCTATACCAAACTACATTAATCGGTTCGGCGGTATAGCCATAACTTTCGCATTTAAGATATTAGTACCTATGGATTAAACCTGTTTTTTTCTTTCATTACAGTTTTCTTCGGCTACAAATTATACAAATCTATAAAAGACAAAGAGGTGAAGAGAGAAGAAAAGAAAAAAGCGAAACAGATGAAAAAGAAGAAATGATTTTAATTTTACTTTTTTTAATTTATGGACGGTAAGGGCAACGCTACACTGAAATTATTGTTGACGTTAATTTTATTTTACTTTACTTTTTTTCTCATAAATCCTAATTTATTTTAGAGCATAGCTGTATATCAACTGATTTAATTGAATTAACTTTAGGCCGAAATTACTGCACTTATAAGAAATAATTTATTTTATTATTTGTAGGTAACTAGGTTTTCAAAAAACTACACAAAATATTCGTCAAATCTCAGAATATATTTATTGGACTTATAATTTGTGCCTCCTTTTTTTTTCTTTGGCAATGATTTCTCTCGTTTTATCTTTATTATAAAAAAATCGATATTTCATCAACATTATTTTTAAATAACATTGCATTTATATTTTTGGAAGTCATGTTAGGTGTTATGTGAATAATCAATTTTAAATCATAAGAAACCTAATTAATTGTGTGGGGTTGCCCTCAATGACTCGGAAATCCTTGCATACGATTGTTAAAATTAAAAAACTTATACTCATACTCAAATTCATAATTCGACGACCAATTGAAGTTACGTCAAAGTCATTTATAACTTACGTCAAAATTGGTCGACGAATTTATGAATCCGAGTTTAGTACTTACCATCAAAATGACCCAGAAATGCCATGCCATGTTATTTACAACAATGAATGTTTTATTTGCCAAACTTAGAGTCAGCGCACACCTGGCAAAGCACAGGGCAGAGCATTTTTCACTGCCAAACCATTATAGGATTTTCTAGCTTTGAAATAACATCAAATTTCACCTCGAGTCGCTTCGATGCTTTCGAGGACTAGCATTTGTCAAGCTATAAGTCCATTGGACTCATTTCTACAATGTCGGTTTTTTTAATTATTTTTTAACAGTTTCTTTGCATTTTAATAGGTCCTGTAAACAATCTCGTGTGTGAGGTATCCAAAATGACGAATGGCTTAGAAAACGGGAAATGCCTGCAAAATTATGCATTAAAAATCGTACTTAGATTGTATATGGTAACGAAATTGTAAATAAAAATTGATGTATGTAATTGTAATGTATTTATCTATTGAATAAAATTAAGACAAGATATTTGTTGACGTATTTCACATGATTTTTGGTTTAAAAGTGTTATAAAAAATTATTAAACTATAGAACAACATTTTACATCACCAATAGATTTTTTTCTGAGCCCAAGGAATGTAACATGTCAGCATTAACTTAAGCAAGTTTATGGAGGATGAGAAAAATGTGAAATGTAGGTACAGTCAAGAGCATGAAGCTTTACACTTGTAGCGTAATATGAACGGTTTCAACTTCAATGTGTAAAGCATTTTTATTTTTTTTTATCTTTGGCTCAGGCCTGAAATGTCAGTTTTCCTGAAATGTATTTTTCCCAAATGTCTGCATGTCATGTCAAGCTGACATTATGCAAAAGACGAGAAGAGCTGTACCTACCTAAACAGACTTGCGTCCACTAATACGTGCTGGGCCCGTGTGGTCTTATGGCCCACACCCCTCACCCAAACCTATTTAGTTCAAATAAAAACGGATTGGATTTGCTATTGTGACGCCATGTAAAAATATTGGCGGCGATTTTACGTTAGTAAGTACCTATATATGGAGATTTATGACTGCGTAATGCGTATACTTACTTACCTAAAACATTTTATTATACTTAATTATAATGTTGTAATCAAGATATCAACATATTTTTTGTCAATTTTATTATAAAACATTCCATTTTATGTAACTATTAAAGATGTGTTAACTAAGTGTTCTGTTAAAAAATATAAATTTTACATGATTTTTCTGTTGTTTAATTTTGTCTAATGAATGTTGAATGATCAAGCCTAAGGTAGGTATGTAGTATATACAACGTACCTATTAATGAAAAAAAAAACGCAAAACTATAAATTAATTTGTTGTTGGACGGAAAGCGTAAATTGTCGTCCCGCTGCGCTAAACGAAGTTGCCGCTTTCTACCTCCGTCGAGGAGAAAACCTACCTACTAACCTCTGACAGTAAATAAGAAAGACTCAGATCACATGTTTGTTAACCGAGGCGAAGCCGATTCTTATTGACATGATCTGAGACCTTTACTTTCCTGTCCTCGGTGTGTAATCTACTATTCTCTGCACGCCTCCTACCGGAAAACTATATCAGTTTACCTTATATCGAAGAGACGCGCTTTCAAAAATAACAAAGTGATCTAAGTTGGAAATGATTTTATTTGTATCTGTGTTTCCACTGAACTTTACAAAAAATACTTGTAATAGTTATTTGTTATGCTAGGCTGCAAAGTTGTTTTTTGGCGCGAGTACTTGTATTGAAACCTGAGCAAGCGAAGGATTCTAAGATTGAACCACGAGCGAAGCGAGTGGGTTCAAATGTAGAATCCTGAGCGCATCGAAGGTTTCAAAGGTACGAGACGCAGAATAACTTTGCTGCCGAGCGCAACACACAACTTTTCACCTCACAAAAGCGAGGAAAAAAAGGGAATTGCTAAAAAGAACATTTTAAAAAGTTTTTATTTCGTGCTGGCCAGTGACATGAAATTGATTGATGGATTGGCGGTATAGGAATAGGTATATTGAATAGACAAATTCGGATTTCAAAAACTCTTTCCACGCTAGCGGATAAAATACGCTTTTGCACTCAGATTTCGAGTGATAAACAGAATCTTTCCGAGCTTGTGAGGTGAAAAAGTTATTTGATTTATAGTAACGAAACGATAGTGCGATTTAATTTCGAACAGCGCCAGCTGTTGGCAGGGTAGAGTAATGAATTAGCCGGATCCACAATTGTAGCATTTTGGCGTATCGTATCTCCGTCGCGTGGCACAGGGGTGCGTTCAGAACCTACGCCCAGAGTGCACTCCGAGTGCAACTTTTCGCCCTAACGCCGTTCCGAGGCTCGGTGAAAAGCGTTCTACCCATAAGAGCGAGCAAAGGTTCAGAGGGTCTACCATGAGTTTTCACCGTACTTAACTACTGTAGTTACGTCACCATTTTTGTATTGAATTTCGTACAGCGCTCCTAGTGGTTACGTTGAGAACTAATTTCTGTCATACGAATTGGCGACGTAACTACAGTAGTAAAGTACAGGGAAAACTCATGGTAGGCCCTCTGAACGCAGCCCAGAGGACGTGTACGTGTATCATGCGGTACGTTCCGAATTACGCCGACAGAGCGCTGTGAGCGCGAGAAATGTCGTAGGTACTGATTTGACGTGAGCCAAAAATTTTGGGGAAACCTCTTGAGAATGACTGACGTAATTCCGATTGAATTAATTTACAAGCATATGCTCACGACTATATTTCCCGAGGGGGTAGTCAGAGATATTCTGAAACCTCAGAAGATCCAGATTAATTTACAAGTTACGTCAAAATTGGTCAGCCGCTGACCAATTTTGACGTAACTTGTAAATTAATCTGGATCTTCTGACTTTTTAATTAAATTTAATTCGCTGACCGTCAGCGAATTAAATTTAATTAAAAAGTCATCAATTACAGTATCAACTCATGGTAGTTATGAGCGCAATGTATGAACTAAGTATACTTATTATGATTTTATAAATAAGGAATTATAGGACAATGAAATAAAAAGTCAAAAAATCAAGAAAGAATGCTTTTATTTCAATTAAAACCTATATTTACAAATTCGTGAAGCATTCCCCCGGCGATTTTCTAAAAAAATAAAATTCTGAACAATACATCTTTGGGAAAAAACGTACAGAGTCCTCAGTAGGTATTGCGATTGCAAAATATTTTATTATATAATGCTGTCGCACTATGGACATCGAAGGCATTTAATCAACGCAGCGTTCATTAAAACTTATCACACAAGCTATTTTTGAGAGTAATCGCCGCGATTCCACTGCGACATCGCTTCTATCTCAGAAATATCGCGACTACCCTTCCGTCAACGCCTACGCTCAAAAGCTTGTGTGATTGGCTCTAAGGCCGAGATTCAGAGACGATTTGTAAGTCATAGTTCGAACTCCCGTATGTCAAAATCCATACATTTCTACCCTACTTAGCTCGAACTAAGACTAAAAAAATCGTCTCTGAATCTCAGCCTAAGACGCTTTGAGCGCAGTTATATTCTATGCAAGCGGTCAACGCAATAAAACAGTGTTAAGAACTATTGTACCCTATGCGATCAACGAAATCTACGCTGGAGTCCGATTTTTGAATCTCATTCGGTGAGCTCAGCAGTTGAAAATGTCAAAATTACTATGGATATACGCATCTTTCACTGCTGATTTGACTCTCAAAAATCATGCTTCAGGCGTAGAAAGAGCAAGTAAGCGAAATACTTGGCCTATGGCTTCAGGAGTGCGATTTTTGAAAGTCAAATTAGCAGAAGAAAGATGCGTATCTCCATAGTAATTTTGTCATTTTTAAATGCCGAGCTCACCGAATGAGATTCAAAAATCGCACTCCTGATCGCAAAACAGCGCATATTTAGAATTAAGTGGTGGGACATGTATTGTCAGAGGAACCAGTAGTGCAGTATTTAACAAGATTTAATATTTACTAGCTTGAACCTAGATTGGTTGAGTTATGAATGAGACTATAGAGGGATGTTCTGAAAGCTATAAAAAAAGAAAAATTAGTTCCAAATGGCTCGACAGATGGTGTTGATGTGGCGACACATCTATTCTATAAATAACCAATTTTGTCCACCTCACTCTTTCTCTTATTCATTGCCAATCTATGCGCTAGGATTATATTCAATCTTTATTTAAAAGTTATATACAGGGTGAAATTGATATCATTAGCATCCTTTTAAACTAAGAATCTACCCATCAAACTGATGACTATGGGAGTAAACCGATCGGAGCAACAAAAACATCTGCCGTTCCATACTAAACGGCAGTGCCTACTCGACTAAAATGTATGCAACAGCAGATTTTTTTTTGCTCCGATCTGTTTGCTCCCATAGTAAAAGTTGTTCAGTTTGATGGCTAGACTCTTAGTTTAAAAGGATGCTAATGATATAAATTTCACCCTGTATATTTTCGTTATTTCATAAGAATAAAGTGCGACAGCACCTGCTTTTTATTAAATGCAAGATAAATTTTACACTATGCTTATGTATGATACAGTTTTTTGATTATTAATTTGCTATTGAAACAAACTGAAAAAAAAAATAGTTTACCACAAAATACTGACGCATAGATGGCGCCACTAGAACGAGTTAATGAAAATATGTTACCTTTTAAAGAATTTATTAGAAAGAGCTTTCAAGTGTTTATTTCTACGGGGTGTTAAACTACTTTTAAGGTGGTTGCAGAGTTGTCAATTTCATACAAAACTTTGTCGTAGAACACTCGTAGACGGTATTAATAAAAGTAATGTTTTATGTATAGAAAAATAGCTTAGAAAATCTAGATTGCCCGTATCAAATAATATCCACAATTTATAATATTATTACGAAGATATCAAGCTATGACATTTTTCATACAAAATTTCAAAGCCTTATCTTCGTAATTATATTATAAATTGTAAATATTATTTGATTCGCGCAGTCTACATTTTCTACGCTGTTTTTCTATAAAAAACATTACTTTTATTAATACTGTCTACGAGTGTTCTACGACAAAGTTTTGTATAAAATTGACAACTCTGCAACCACCTACGCATTATTCTGAACAACTTTCCCTAAGAAACCTCTTGGTAGGTAATTCGCAATTTCTTTTTCGACTTTTCATACAAACGTTCGATCAGCTGATTGCATTTAGTAGGTATGGAAATTCCAAACATTTTTCTGTTTATTTCCTGTAGGTTTCTTAGGGAAAATTGTTCAGTTTCATGGGTACAATCACCCCTTTTAAAGTAAGCAACTATTTACTCTATAACACCCTGTATACAAATATGATGTAAGTAATTTGAATGAGGCTATTAAATAGCTTCTCAAGCATTAATCTGACGTTCCAGCTATAGAAGAGTGCATCAATAACGGTTCAGCAATACTGAACTTCGAATTTTCGGAAACATAAATATTAGTTTGTGGTAAAACTACTTTAACTAAATTGCTAACTGATTCCGACAGTTCTGTTGATTTTTTGATCTAAAATATTTAAAAAAAACCTTTGAAACATTTTGTTTTCTTCTATCTGATTTAGTATAAAAACTAGCCAGTAAGTTATGAAGGCGAAACACCTACATCCTAATAATAATTTCATATAAATAATTTTAGTAATTTTTTGTCATTTATTTTTTAAAATTTTCTTCGATTTATTTTTATACACGAGATAATTATTGTGTTTACGATTTACATTTTTAATATCTGTGGGTGAATTCGTTTCTGAAAAATAGTATCAACTCTTTTTTTTTTAGACAAAACGACTCGAATACACTGCCAACAGAATAATTATTTAAAAGTCCTATACAGAAACTTTTAATTATTTACCTATCCAGAAATATTGATTTTATTTTAAATGTCACTACCTACCCCACTTGGAAAGAGGCGTGACGTTATAGATAGATAGTATTATATAGATAGATTATAATTTTCACCACTGCTTAGGAAAGGAACCGTAAAAAAAACAAACCTACAATTGAACTATCTAAATGGTCACCGAATTCACCCGTTAATAAAGCGTGTCAAGAATAAAGTCGATACATTATTTACTAGATTTACTTTGAAATTATATGCTTTAATAATCTACCGAAATGTCATTTTGTAACAACTTTTATTTCACTGCCTCTTTCGCACTTAAATCTACGTCATAAGAAATAGTTTTCACGCTGAGTGAGTGGCGCAGTCGGTAGGACACTGCTTATAATCCTTGACAAGAGCTAAAGTCAGCCTGCACTGACAATAATAATCCTAAGATAATGATAGCTTCACTTCGTAGATTGCAAGATTATGATCATCGAACGCCACCGTAGATTAAAAATGACCTTTCGTTGATTAATATAGGTGCTGCGTAGTTAAGGCATGCGTATTGGATGCCAAGGAAGGTAGTGACAAACAAACAAACTGACAAATGACAATTGCGTCAATATCGTACCAAAACCATAGGCGAAGTATTTTTCGCTTACGCTGATAGACGTAACATCAGTGTAACCGCGTATGAGACAGCGATAGTCATAAAATCCTATACAATTTGTAAGAAAATAGATGTCTGACTCCGGAGTCAGACAGCCGTCGTAGAACAAAAAAGTGGCTACGTCGATAAGGACAGCAATAAGTAGCGATCTCCTTTTTTAACTAGAGCGAATTTGCTATGTGCATCTCTTACCGAGTGATATGACAAGACACGTGCTTTCTTCTAGTTCCTTCTCTTTCTACGACCAAAACTTAATGAGGAGTTTTCTGACAGCTACTCAAACGTAGTTCATCATACAGATGGCGTTGACCAGAGGGGTCCGAACACGAAAATTTTAGGCTAAAAAGTAAACAAAAATGCATGTCACCGAGTCAGATGCATTCACCGACAAAATATATTATGCTCATATTTTGTTGCTTACTTAAAAACACAAATTATTACTATTTTTATTATCTGCGAGGTCGCTCGCCCCTGTCTCGTCAACGCCATCTATCGAGCCATTAGGAACTATTTTTTCTTTTTTAACCTTTCGTATGCTTAGTAGCAGATCTGCTCGATGTACGCTAACTGCTAGGGAGCAGATCTGCACCTATGGGATTTGTTCGAAAATCATTGAAATTTAGACCCAAATACATGGTAATAAGGTGTAAAGTTGTGTTTTTTGTACACATAATGAATGAATGAACCATAGAGAATCGAAGAACCAATCACTCTCCATAGAAAAAAATAAGAAAATTTGCTTTCAAAACCTACCGTTTCCCGCACGTAGACGTTCGAAGAAGGGGCACGGTTGCGCATACGAAAGGTTAATGGCATTCTAAAAATCCCTCATTATGTACGCACGGCGAAACATCAAGCTACGCAAAATAAACCTAAGCTGGCCGCGCGACGTTATAGATTACTCTACCTACCTCAGAGCAATGTTATGTCAAATTTTGTTCCACGTAAGAGCAAACGCGGTCTGCAAGACTGATTAACAGATTTACTGACATCGCGCTTTTCCCTACCAGGCCAAATTAACAACTACAGCTCGGACTGATTTTATCTACAAAAAAAGACGAAATCACAATCTAGTATTACTGTTTCCTCCTCTAAAATGAGACCAGTTTTAATGAGTTCAGTTAATGTCCGTTGCTTTTATCTAAACTATTATAAAAGTTATGAAGTGTACATTGAAGATACTTTACAAAAAAAAGATTACGATATGGTTTTTAGGTATCCCTGACTCGAAATCAACTTTTTTAGAAATTTTGTCAGTCTGTTTGTTTTATAATTTTAAATATACTAAATGATATCGTCACAAGTTACGTCAAAATTTGTCGTCTAATCTTCTAGGCATCCAATACGCATACGCCATATAATATTTATATTGAATAAAAAGGAAAAGCTTTGGTTAGGTATACACATCTACAACAATTTTAGATTACAACCTTTTATATACCTGATTCCAACTTTTATATATCACATTTTTTTTATTTAAGAATTCTGGCCGATCTTTTGCTATATCTTTAATGTCTATCTCGACCGTAGAATCGAAATATTACAGATTTAGGGTTGAGTCACATTGACTGGTTGCGGGCCCATACAAAAAGGACGTTTAGTATCGGCGCTGAACGCGTTCCCATACTAATAGTCGTTTTTTGTATGGGCCACCGTCGTTCGCCGTCGGTCAATGTGTCTCAATGTGTCCCTTATTTGCTATTTAAAAACTGGGAAGTCGATAGATGTTTTAGTTTAGTAAAGGCAAAATTATGTTTGTCTTAAACGCCACCTTTTTAATCGAAACACGCTGACAAATTTTAAAGAGCTAATTCACAATCCAATAGTTCCATCTAACGATGATTATTGATTATCGCGATTCTTTATTTGTCGTATTGCAGCGTAATTCGTCGAAGGTGTCGCTTGAGTAAATTTTGCAAACACCATTACTAACGCCATCTATTGAAGAAATATGTTTCCTTAAGCAAATAAATCTAGTGTAACGGCGATTCTTCGATCGGTATTTATACTACATAGTATTTTTTTTACATAAATATATTGGACTAATATATTTGAAACGGCTGATTAAGTCTGAAATGGAAAGAAAAATTCACAAGCATAACATAAATTTAAATGATAATTTGTTCATCGCTTGTGCTTACTAAATGTCGTAAGCGACATTCGACCATAACGGCCTTCACTAATCCATTCCAAATAGAAACAGGTGCGATTTAAACGCTAGTACCCTTACTTTAGGAAGTTAATAAAAACGAATAGATATGTTGTAAAAAGTTTGATCGATAAAACGCTTTATTGAACGGACAACTTGCTTTCTGGAGTTGTCATTAATTCATTATATTCGCTAAGTTTTATAAAACATCATACGAATCGGGCGTAGTCCCAAAGTTAAATATACAAAATATACAACGTAACCTACCTTAAAAGAAACGAAAATAACAGTATACTACTATAACAAATCCTAAATTCTAACGTTAAAATTAAATTCTTACTTATAAGCTTAAACAAGTTGTTTTTATCAGTGTTAGATTAAAAGGGTAATAGGCCGAGGGTGTGAATTCTAATCACTTCCAAGACTATAAGAAGTATCCTCACGACTGTTTTCACAGAGGGTGATTCTAAACATAGCATACTCAGATTAACCACAATACACTGCCTGAGTGGAGCAAATATGCGTTTTCATAGTAACTGGGACAATGTGTTTTTTTTTTCATTTGTGCCCATTAGGCACTAGATTAGAACCACACCCTTATCCCACCCACATCTTGGTACTGATTACTGATTACAAAAGTTATTTAAATCTTTAATGAAACAAAGATTGGATCGTTGTTTTTATATATTTTAAACTTACCAATCTGCACCAAAACATCCGGTTTTTTTGTTACTTTAACTTTTATATCAAAAAAATACTTACTAAGTCAAATATTTTTTTTTTAGTTGGGACTTTTTTCGTTTTATTTTAATACACCTATTAATAATTACTTTGAAAATAATCATAAGAATCGTCATACTTAAAAAGAAATACGTTTGAGAATTAGTCAATTACAAAACGAAAGAAAACACTATTCAATTCGTTTACTTAAAGAGTAATTTCATAATGATTCAGAGAAGTTTTTTTATAAAAATCTCTCTAAATAAATTAAAAAGTTTAAGACATTCATTAGTATTCATCACACTGTCTTATTCCACATGAAAATACGCTTACGCTTCCATATTACGCTTTTCATAATCTTCTGCGATTAAATTGATAACGCCTAAGCGACAAAAATATTTTAACAGAATATTATAAATTATATTTTTGTGTTCCGGCGACGCTTTGAAAATTAAAAATGCCTGTTTTATTTCTAAGCTTAATATATAACATAACAGATTACCATAATGCGTTAAAAGTATTACACACAGATTATTTTGAGATTTGCTATTAATGATAACTTGGTTTAAGAAAGCTTCGGAAAACTAAGTAGATTGTCAATATCACAGATGCATGGTTATAGTTATTCGTTTAGCAACGTCAGGAGTTTTCATAACGACTTCACATCAGCGATAGATAAGATTGTTTGTATGAAAAATCGAATTAATAGTCTTTCTTGCCCGAAGTGCCATAAAAGTCGGGTAGTGTACGAAAGAAAACTAAGCAATTATTATTATAAAAACAAAATACTAAATTATATCAAGCGACATCCAAACACAAAAGTAGACAAAACGGTGTCTCTAACCGTCTTTTCCTAATTCTAAACTGAGGGTTTAGGTTAGTGCTTCGTACTACGAAAAAGGTCAACATTTATTACTCTCTTTCTAACAGGTTAATCGTCACATTTACCAGAAAGGTACGCTCTCCTGAAAAGTATTCGGATCGTTTTTCTTAATACGAAGCTCCTTATAAATAAAATCTCCTTGCAAAACAACTTTTTAAAAACTAGCTTCATCGCACCCGTTTCAGTTATGTACGATTTTGGCTCCAAAAAACGTTCATAATTCAGTCTCTATTTTAATATAATATCCTACTTAAAAACTAAGCTGATTTAGACTAATTTTATTGCTCTTTATGACGAGTTTTGTATTTTAAAGGCGATTTTGTTAGGATGACAGTTTTAATAAAACTTTTAGGAATTAATTTTTTTGTTATACATACTAAACTAGATGTATGAATATGGGTGAGGCTAAAGAGGTGTGTCAGAATTGAAGCGTGTGGCGGGCCGTAGTCTCTGTCTTCCCCTATGGAACAATGCCGTGAACGTATATCAGACAATGCGGGCTTGACTATTTTCTAGTGTGAGACATTCCCTTATATTCTAAAAATAAATTAAGAACGCGCTTTACTATGGACCGTGGAAAGTGTGAATGCGTGACAGCCTAGTCTACGAATTAGCTTAAGCGACATCCTTCTATTCATTAGAAGGATGTCGCTAAACCTTTTTATGCTGAATGTCACGGTAGGTGATTTAATACTATATTTACTTGAATGGACTTTCTAAGCGAACTAGGTTTAAAAAAAAATACCGAAAGTTAATTTAGAACGTAGGACATTTCGTTTAGTTGAGTTAGAGTTGTTTATATTATAAGGCAGTTCTATTGGAACACTCTACAGCTCCTTAATTCTTCTTACTACACGATGTTGAATGATTTTATTTTTTTATTTTACTGAGTAACTTAAGTATTAAAACTGCCATCCTATTTTTTAGAATTCAAATAGACAACATTTTGAAAACGACATTTGACTCTCGTACAAAACAAAATTTATTTGAAAATAAAATAAGTTTTATATTGAGAAGAATGACCAGTTTTTTAAAAATGCTCCTTTTTGAATTAAAAATTTTTAGTAGTGAAAAATAGTTTATAATTACCTATGTCGTTTAGTTTTAAGTGCTATTATCGAATGCCCGAAATAATCTATCAATGTTACCAATAAAATGTAAATGTAAGAACTTGTGCCATCGTACAAGTAGGTCCAGACCTTGACCTTGCAAAAAAACCTGATGATCTTGACCCTTTAGAAAATCCTGATGACCTTGGCCTTTTGAAAGTACAAATGACATTGACCTTCTAAAATAAAGTATATTATTTGCATCTAGTGTCAGCTAATCCATAATGCAAACGAAATTGAAGCACTTATTATAATATATTAAGATTTTTTTTTATTATTTTCATGTTAAACACATTTTATTGGTAACTTGACCATAGCATTATATTTAAAGATCTTTGAGACAGTTAACTTATCTATTTACAATCGATTTAGACCCGTATTTACACTTACAAAAGCTCCAAAATACCAGTGAGGTTATACATTTTTTTAATTACTTAAGGCGAAACCCTAAGTTTTAATATTATAGAAAGGCATTACTGTTGAAACGTGATTCGCCTTAACAAATTCGAGAAAGGACAATTTCTTAATGGCAATAATTTTTTGTTTAATTTTTGTGTAACGTTTCCCATAGTTTTCTGCCATTTTTCAGTTTCAGGCCCATTAGCATATTATATTATTCATATAATATTTTCCGTGAATACATCTAATAAATAATTCACTAGGAAATTTAAGTGTGTTTGAGATTGTCTGATTTATTAAGAATTGTATGTGTTTTTTAAATCTTAATACATTGTTATGTTATTGGAATGATGTGTAGATATTTAGATACTTACTGTACTTTTTTGAATTACAATTTGTGTGTTTACTTTTTTTCGTTTCATGTCTTTGGAACAATATCAAAAGCATTGATAATAGATCAAAATTTGAAGTATTTTATTTAATTATGTGTTTGGACAAAATCGATCGATTTAACAGTAATGCCTGTAACATGTTAATAATGGTGCAAACTCCCTTTATGTCACAATAAATTAAAAGCGAGCCAAAACCGTCCCTTTAAAACTTTTTAAATCCACAGACAAACAAAAATGGTTTGGGGTCCAATTTATAACATTGTTCTCACCAGTTTATATAAAATAGGAGCTAAATATTACAGGAATAAAAATGGTGTAAGTAAGTTTACAAAGAAATATGGATTTCTTTCTTTCTATTGAATTCTTCGACAGATCGAAACTAGACAATCAATGTTAAAGCACACCTTGGACGTTTAGCTGTCATTTCATACAAATGGGAACAACTTACAAGAAATATGCATGTGCGATGCTGAGCAAGTGTGAGTGTGAGAGGACTATACCACAGACTTAGTGTCAAAAAGGGACCGGTGCACACCTAGGGAAGTGAAGAGCAGAAAAATTTTCACTGCCAAACCATTAACGACTTTACAAACGTTGAAATAACATAGAAAATCAAGTCACCGAGAGCATCGAAGAGACTTGAGACCAAAAGTTTTGTTAATAGATATTTGATGTTATTTCAACGCAAGCAAAGTTGGCAATGGTTTGGCAGTGAAAAATGTTCTGCGCGGCGCTTCGTCAGGCGTGTGCCGGCTCTAACGCCTAATGTCGTCATCCGAGAGGGGGTGAGGAAAAACATTTGTGGGAGGCAGGGAGTGTCCATACTTTATATCGCCATAAACCTTCTAGTAAGTAGTACCGCATACAATTTACAACTCTTTTTTCTTTTTAAATATTAACTTTCGGAAAATCCCTCGTTCCACTAACGTGCGCACTTTCATCACAATATTTAATATTTCTCAATCAAGAAACCTTAAAAAAGTGCTTACTACAAAATACGATACTTTTTTAGCTTTTTTATTAGTCTGAACCTTTGATAGTTAATGTCAAGATAGACAGTCGAAGCTACGAACGAGGCAAAAAAAATTGCAACAGGTAAGGCCGTTAAACCCTACCCATGTGCACGCACACAAAGATAAGTTGTATGACGCCTCACGCACACCAGAATAAGAAAGTTGGCCCATTTGTTTCAGTGCGTTCGATGCGTGAAGTTTTATCTTGACATAAATAATCAACGGTCTAAACAAACAAATTAAAAAAAAGACACAAACATTCATTTCGATATTCTTAAAAGTGGAATATTAGAACCTAAAAAAGTAAATATTAGCACTTTAATAATAGCTTTTAGCAGGGTTCAAAGTGATAATTATCATTGATAATTATCTTGATAATTATAAAATTTATCGGAAACACAAAAAGCTTGCGCTGGCAATGTCACGCCATGTATTTCCGATCACGATTCGCGAAAAAAGAAGCTCACAAACACGAAATAATTTTTCTCACTGTTTTCTGTAGTTTTTCTCAATTATTTGTTATTTATTGTGATGAGAAACTATTATGCCAAAGCCTAGGTGCTGTTTGGTCTGGATTAGATTGGATTAAAGCAAACAAAGCAATTTCAGAACTTATAATTAGATTTATCTCGCAAAACTAAGAATCAGCTTGGATAATTATCCGATAATTATATGATAATTATCAAAGAAAATAATTATCTTGATAATTTCGAACCCTGGCTTTTAGGCTTTTGTGGTTAGAGTAGCACTTTCCCATTTTGGGTTTTCATTATTGAGAAATCTTTAATATTGTGATGAGGGCGCCACTAAACATTAAAAGGACTCTTAAATTAATTATACCTATTTTTGTTCAAAGCAGATTGTTAAAAAAGTCCCCAATGACTGGACGGTTGCTCAAAAATTGGTTTGAAATGCACATTGAACCAAAAAGGTTTCAAATAACCTACACAATTTATTCCTGTATTTTAGCAACTATTTGTTTAATAAACTGTGATTAATAAGGATCAGAAATTAACTGCAGAACCCATGGCATATGAATTGGGCCCCCGGTCCAATACTGGGCCCAAAAACACTCGAGAAATAAGCTACAAGTACCCAAGTATGTTTCTCTTTTGTTTAGGTGTTATTTAAACTCTGTTTTAACATACTAGAATCTGTCAAAATTTATTAACAGCTGTTAAAATACCAAGGTTCAGAATCATTCGAGTTTTGTTGTTATTCGACTGTATTCGAAAAAAAATTAGTTCAACTTTATTCGCAGAATTTCTCTGGTCTAGTCATTTTCCTAAAATAACGAAAATAAAAATCGAGAACACTCGAATAATTCCGAATTTGAATATTTCGATGGTTGACGATGAACAAAAAATACTAAAATTCCGCATTCATATTTCGAATATTTTTGATTAACAAAAAAACTCGAATGATTCCGATACTTAAACTTCAATGAATTCTAAGATGTCGTACCAAAAAAAATTGACAGACTCCAATACAGGGTGTAAAATAAAAAAAATCATTTTTCATCTTAAAAAAAAACTATATTTAAATTTTTTTTACATCTTGCAACTTGTAGCTTTAAAAAAACCGGTATTACACTATGCTAGTGAGGTCCGTTAGTTGATGGTAGAAACGTCGACACACGTAGTGATCGCTGTCGCCGCATTCACTTGCCCAGGCCGTTGTCCATTGTCTCGACAACCTGCAATACGAGCGACGATTTTGAGCGAGCCGTGTGTCGTCGTTTCTAATAAGGCTGTATTCTGCAAGGTAGCATGGCGATCGGTTTAAAAAAATTATTATTACAGGGTGTAAGAATAGACATTTGCCTTACTTAAATGGTTGATTGTACTCGGGATACTGAACAACTTTCCCAACGGAACATAAGGGAAATACGCAAAAAAAACTTTATCTATAAAAACTATAGGAAATTAGAAATTTTTTGTTGCTTATTTCCTAATGGTTTCTTGGATAAAGTTGTTCAGTACGACTACAATCACCCCTTAAAGTTATGCTGTTTACCCTAACACTCTGTATACAAGGTTGGCGGTAGGATTTCGACGTATGAATAAACAAAAAAAATATTATATTGAATAATAGAATTAATGATTTAATGTTATATGAATTTTTTCCATATACTTTAAAGGTTTCCAAATTGACAGATATGATAATTATGGTGATTAATTTTGACTAGACAATTTTTTTTGCATAAAATCGGTACTTAATGATAATATGGCAAATGGCAACACACTTTTGAATGAGGAAATTAACCAACAATACTCTACCACCAACATTTTTCTTTAAATTAAAAATGAATAATTAAAAATCTAAACCAACCGCCTTGCGTTTTCAAAAACACATACTCAATTCGAAATGTTTTTATAAATAAAAAAATTCCGAATAGAGATGTCCCACCCGCCACCAGGGTTTTTTAATTAAGCGGAAAGACCCAATCAAAGTGCATTTTAATGTCCCGTTCCAAAATTAGTTTTCCCGTACTAGAGGTGTTATTTTTTTGGAACAGTATTTTAGAGCCCCACTGAAAACGATTTACACTGCTGCGCTCAAGCTGTTTAGCTGTTACATTTAATATTAAAAAACACATTTATATCTCAAATAAATGTATAAAACTAGCAAATTCGGTATCAGAGATTCTGGGAGTTAAAAATTACTGTATTTATAGAGATTTTTCAAAACTAAAATAATCCAAAATTTCTGTTTAAAAAGGGATATAAATGAAAAAATAACCTCTATAAATATCGTATTGTACCCAATAGCTCTGTACACAAAAATGCCAGAAGAAGTCACACAAAAAACGGAATAAAATTGAGAAGTTTCAAGACAAAAATAATGGAAAAAGGCACAAAAGAAACGCATAAACATAACAGCTAAATAAAAAAGTAGGAAAATAAAAAGAACTGTGTAGTAAAAATGACCAGGTGACAAAAAAGTGATAAGCAAACAATAACATGCAACCTTGGTATCAATTTTCAAAATTACAGCCTTAATATGAACATATTAAAAAACTGTGATTTTGAAAAACAATACCTTATACAACACTTAGAGAATGAGTTAAAAACCTATGACTAAAAATTTTCCAGTATGAAAGTAAACAAATTATGCTAACACCCGTATTTACAAGGTTATAATTAAATATATTTTGTAGTACATGTATACTCCAAGACAATAATCTGTACATTTTTTTTTAAATCTTTTGCTCTCTGAAAGTCTCCCGAAGCTATTGCTAACCATTTTAAAATGTCAGTGGAAGAAACAGGCAAGTTTGCTTGTGAAATTTAAATTTCAATTGCTTCGGAAGACCTTTTATCTTATTTCTAAAAAGTAAAAAAAACTGAAATAAAATTCAAACTCTGTAAAAATTAGAAAAATATTGATTTAATCATTTCGAAAATGTAACTCCAAAATAAATTTGAAACAAAACTTAAAAATTAAACATTCTATAACTATAAGTAACTAAAGACATAATTTTATTCGTTATATAATCTCATTTTCACATTTCTTAAACAAAAAACAAGGTGTCCGTATAGCTAGCGTACACATGAAAGGGATCAGGCTGGGATAAGTCTCAAAAAATAGTGCCTAAATAGTGCCTAATTAGTACCTAGGTCAAATAAATAGTTCCTCTGTACTTTACGAGATATCGATTTTTTTTACCTGGTACGCTAGCTTGACGTCAAGGTAGCGTACACATTTTCTGTGGCAAAAATGGCTTGCATTACAGCAACGATTTTACACTCAAAAAATAGTGCCCAAATAGTGCCCTAGGGCATCCAAAATCTCATGAGGCTAGGTCTTCAGGGAACGGAGATATAAATAAGTCTTTTGAATGAAACAAGAACTGGCGTTGCGCTAGCGTACACACGATTTCACTCAAACGTTCTTACAGAAGGAGACGTTTATTTTTATAAAAACTACATCAAATAAATAGTTCCTGAAATAGTGCCTCTGCCAGTACCAATATTACAAGTAAAAGCGTAGTGAAACAATATAAACAATCAATGCAAAGTTCTACGTACAAATGTATTGGCAGTTCAATGCTGTGAAATCGCTTATAACACACAAAAATGAACTCTATTAACTCCTAATTACTAATAAGCCAACTCTAAACTAGCTTGAATGAAAATAACGCGCCATCTCTCGGTATGAGATTTTACTAAGTTTATAGAAGATTCTAGTACGTAGAACTTTGCATTGATTATTTATATTGTTTCAATACACTTTTACTTAAAATATTAGTACTGGCAGAGGCACTATTTCAGGCACTATTTATTTGGTATAGTTTTTATAAAAAGAAACGCCTCCTTCTGTAAGAACTATTGTGTGAACTCGTGTGTACGCTAGCGCAACGCCAGCTCCGTGTTTTATTCAAAAGACTTATTAATATCTTCGGACCCTGAAGACCTAGCCTCATGAGATTTTGGATGCCCTAGGGCACTATTTGAGCACTATTTTTTGAGTGTAAAATCGTTGCTGCAATGCGAGCTGTTTTAGCCACAGAAAATGTGTACGCTACCTTGACGTCAAGCTAGCGTACCAGGTAAAAAAAATCGATATCTCGTAAAGTATAGAGGCACTATTTATTTGACCTAGGTACTAATTAGGCACTATTTAGGCACTATTTTTTGACACTAATCCTAGCCTGATCCCTTTCATGTGTACGCTAGCTATACGGACACAAAACAAGTTATAGTATTGACAAATAATTTCACAAAATAAAAAAAACTGTACAAAATGCAGAAATTCATGTATATTTGTAGTTTTTTTATTTTGTGAAATCATATCCCAATTTTCTTGATTGGTCTTTATGTAACATTAATACTAAAAAAAACAATTCTAAATGGACTATACTTACAAAATAATTAAATATTAAGTACTTTTTTTCAGATTTTTTTTTTTAAAAAATAACGAATTATCAAATTCATTATTTTAAATAACTATAGTATAATATTTTTATTACAGAATGGTAACAGTAATGGCACCACTATATTTAGTGTCACATAGTTTTTATTTACAAAATGTACACAAGCTGTCATTTTATGAAGCAATACGAAAGTTTGTATTATAGAGTTTGTTTCTGATCGAAAATTATGATCAACATTTGGAGAAAAACATTTATCCTGCCATTTATAAAAAAAACTGAAAAATACGACAACTGAATTAATATTCAAAATTGTTTCCCATAGAAAATGGAAATATACCCTTTTAAAATCGTTATAATAACTAACCTTCGAATCACAACAGCATTGTAAAAAACCCTTGTATTACAAAAGAACAAACTGTTCCCATAAATATGTACTTTTTGAAAATGAAAGCTCTGTTTGTATGTTCATACAAACAATTTAAGTCCCTACACCGAGTCTGTAAAATTGACTTTTAAAACAGCAGTAATATTTATGAAAACATTTGCAAAAGAAAATGCTCATTTTTATCCTTTTTTGACTCAAGAAAGTAGCCGTTACTTAATAGCCCTGTATAGATTTAAAAAAAAACTATTTAGCTACAAAATAAAGCCTATCATTTTGTGGCGAATTGACCCCAAAGCCTTTATTCGGATCGAAACGAATACTTACAACAAAGCAAGTCAATAACGGCTATTTCAAAGCCAAGTTAGGTATAGACTATACAGGGTGTTAGGGTAAACAGTTGCATTACTTTAAGGGGTGATTGTACGCATGATACTGAACAACTTTTCCTTAGAAATCAATAGGACATTAGCAAAAAAAAATCTTGACTTTCCTTACGAAATCCAATCTTCTATCTAATCGAACGTTTGTATATTCGTTTTTTATTTTATTTCTATAGGTTTCTGTGGGAAAGTTGTTCAGTATCATTGGTGCAACCACCCCTTAAAGTAGTACAACTGTTTACCCTAGCACCCAGTAAAACTCGAAAGTTCAAGCAAGGAACATAACACTCGTACCCTGTATTTTTTAAGTTTTTTTTTTATTATTTTTGAGCAAGCACCTTTTGATTAAACTTTCGGTCGATTAAAAATAAAAAACTTAAATATAAAATAGAGATTTAAAGCTGATATGGTAATGTATTCTGGTTTTAATAGAAAATAATTGTGGAATTTTTATAATTACTTCAAAAATAAAGATCAAATTACTTTTAATGTGATTTTAAGTACAAACAGTGCCCCTAAGGGGTCTTCCAATTAGGGGCACTCATCAACTTCATTTTTAAATAATTGTAAATAATAGAAACTAAAGAATTTAGAGAAAAAATAACAAACAAAAATAAATGTAGGAATGTCAAAAAGTGTACGTAAAAAAATTGTGATCAATAAAATGAGCTAGAGAGAATAGACTAAGGGAATATAAACTATAAGTACATAGAAATATATCACAAATTACAACAATTCTTCCAAATTATCTATTTATTATACAAAACCTAGCTTTACCCAACATCTTTTTAAAAAGAGATGAGCCAAAAAAGTGCGAACATATTGAATAAGATTTTTTTAACCACGGGACCATAATAAAAAAACGTCCTACACATCGGAAACGGGGGCGTGGGAGGAAGACAACTATAGATTTCTGCATTTCAGTTAATTCCAATCAAAAATTGAGCGACATTTTTCATTAGAGCAAGACCACAGATTATCCAATAGTTACGGATATTCAGCGGTGCCCGTAGTACACCTCTGAGGTGGACCCCGGGTCAGTACAAGTGCCCGTAGTCCACCGGGTAACGAACGATTCTACCAGTATCGCGCGCTTTTCGAATTTCGATCTTTGCGCGAACTAAAATGCGGCTTATGTCAATGCGCTACAGCCTGTATCGCATGCGATACGCGTCGCAGTAGGTTCTTATCGCAGCTGTCAAACGTGAGTGACAGAGCACTTGCAAGACGTGTAAAATTAGTTTTACCTATCCACAACAATATAAATTTCACTACTTTGTATCCAGGAAGTCATTACTCATTTACACTCTTTAATATTTAGGTACTGTGTTTCACTCAATTTATGTCTGGCTATGGCAGCTGATTTATTCAACTGTCGCTGAGCCTTTGACCTTTTTGTCTTTTATTATTTTTTTATATTAATTGTTATTCTAGTGGTATTTCCCTCGGAGTATCAGTGCACAAGCAAACTTGTTTGTGTGTAGGTTCTCTGGGGAAATATAATTAACATACTAACAACAAAAAACACTTTTATTTTTAATGTTCTTATGTCTTGTAACCTACTTTTGTTTGTGTACAAATGGAAATAAATGATTTTTAATTTAATTTAAAAGTGGTAAAATGTTTGCAAGATATGTATAGACACTTGGCTAGTAAGGAAGACGGCCGGCGGACCACGGAATGGTGACCAAGTGAGGAAGAGGTCAGAAGACAGACCACAAACGTTGGTCAGATGACACGTAAGTTTAGCTTCTCACAAAATCGTGAAATTTTAGGTACTATAGCGAAAATTTACTATGCTAGGCCTCATACAAAAGTGCCGATTCGCCTTTAAGTGTTGATCACATAGTAAATGATCATATTCAACAGTATTTATCACACTTTTGAGACTTAATAAACGCATAAAGAAACGCTTATTACAGTTAAGCCTCCATTAACTCTTGCTGTCACTTTTTTATTGTTGACGTAATAAAAGCTAGCAAGATATTTAATGGAGGATTAACTTTAATGAGCGTTTCTGCAACTGAGTGTTGACCTGTTAGATTAATGGAAAATTCAGACTGCCAATAAATATATCGTGTTATTATATACACAATACTATATACTCTATATAAAACAACTATCCACATAATATATTATTAAATATAATTAGTATATATTTCAAGCTAGCTACACATTGTAAATAGCAAAGAGCTAATAAATATATTATTTTAAATATAAAATATATTATATAAAGTAGTAAATACGTTTACAACCGTTTTAATTAATATTTATCTATTTAAAAATAGTATGCGAACCACTGACATATACTCTAGCGATAGACAAGCTCGTTCAAACAAACAACATGTCACACAAAACAACACAAAATGACACATTGCGATCTGTCATTGCCATAGTGACGAAGTGAACTCGGGAACATCAATGCGGTGCGCCCACCTCATTCAATTGGAACATGTTGCTTCTATGACAGGGCCTGTCTATCGCTAGAGTATATGTCAGTGATGCAAGCCCTGTATTTGAAAAGGTTCGACAAACAAGGCACAGACCACGGCGCAGTTTATTTCGACAGCCATCAAATAATGTATGTTATGTGGGAAAAGGGACCTTGTTGCCGGTTTTAGTTCCCAAGATGTCTATACATACAGTCCGTGAGCCCTTAGAATAAGCTTCGGGTGTCGGGTAAAATCGGTGAATATTGGTATTTGGGGGTTACTCAAAAAAAAAAATATATCCGTGACGAAATTGAAGGCATATTTTTTTAAATGTTTTAAATAGGCATTAATTTATGATTTATTGGAATAAATATTGTCAACATAAATTATTAAAATTATTCAAAAAAAAAATATTTTTATTTTCATCATTTTTAAAGTTACATGAAAACTACTGAACCGATTTTCATGAAACAAAGCTAAGAACACTCTCGCAAAAGCGAGAAAGCAAAAGCTCTAGCTTTCTATTAAAAAAAACCGCATCGCAATCGGTCCACCCATTTGGGAGCTACGATGCCACATACAGACAGACCGACAGCCAAACAGACAGACCGACATAGGAGTCAAACTTTTTTTGTGTCGGGGGTTAAAAATAGCAAACTTCTTGCAATTATTTAAGGTTTACGGAAAATGTTCAGTATTTTGTAAGGCATGCTAACTTCATAGGACAAGGTACTTTTAGTATGATTTTTTTGGAATTTCTCATTTACTGAGTTCAAAAAGATGTCACTGGTCGCGATCTCATCTATTATACGACAATAACCGCTTTTACCCGACACCCGAAGCCTATTCTAAGAGCAAATGGACTGTATTTATTATTTAGAGAAACTAATGTAGATTTTACATCAATTAATAAATCCATACCGACAACAAGGTACCTTTACCCTGAGAGCGTCACATTATATTCGTATGGAATTTAAAGCAATGTAAAGTCGACAAGACCAGTTTGGGTCTTTAGGCGTTTCACACCTCTTGCAATTCGGACCACGGTGTGAACCGCCCAAAGCTCTTTTTCAACGGGGCCTTTTGGACCACTACTGTTGTAAGTTTTAAGCTAAAGTGTGTTTCGAATGTATTTTGTACCGCGATGGGTAGAAAAACGGTTAATGGAGAAAAATTTACCGTTTCAATTTTGATAGTGATTTGAAAGGCCTCATCGAGAGAATGTTTTTGGGCGACTCACACTCTGATCCAAACTCGACATTTGAAAAGCCTAATGACCCATTTTTTTAATTCGCTGGCTAAAATTCGCCGTGGGCTGTCCGTTGTAGTTAGAGTACAATCAGACTAAAAAGTTGTATACACTTTTAATCCACGTCGTAATTCTATGAATTCTTCTTTTCGACGCCGACCGTACCTCGACATTTTTTAGTTTTATAAAATCATTAAATTTAAGTAAGCCACAACACTAAATACTCGTTGTTAAAGAAGTACATTATCTTAAGCCAATAGTCATATAAATATTATATCA
Organism: Agonopterix heracliana; assembly: GCA_963693445.1. Lineage (NCBI taxonomy): Eukaryota > Metazoa > Arthropoda > Insecta > Lepidoptera > Depressariidae > Agonopterix > Agonopterix heracliana. The sequence continues at coordinate 6,231,929 of OY856334.1, forward strand.
ACGTCAAACATTGTATATCATAAAAATTTGTACATTCGAAACATTAATAGACATAATTTATAACAGTCAAAAGTTTTAAATACGAAGTCAAAATACGTTAGTTTTAGACAATTTTGAGACTAAACGAACTTAACTTATCGTACTTTGAAGTGGAATAAGCATGGACTCACGACTAATCGACTATATTCCCCTGGGCTGTAATCAGAGATATTATGAAAACTCTGAGCATCCACGTTTCACTAGTAGTACCGAAACTCTGTCCAGTATGACGGGTAGTGAGCCCGTCGTCACAATACATGCCTCGAAATTGAAGCATGCAGGTTTCCTCACGATGTTTTCCTTCACCGAAAAGCCAGTGGTGTTACAAATCGTGCATAAATTGCAAAAAAACTCATTAAGTTAGCCTGGACGGGGATCGAACTATCGCCTCCTGCACGGAAGGCATGGTTACTTGTTATTAGACCACCACGGCTTTATTGAGTGGAAATTCTTCGACAATCATTTTTTTACCAACCCTAGTGGTTGAAATGAAAACCAGCGATAGGTGACCACGTCCCCCCGCCCTTTTGTCTTAACTTTTTCTTATCAAAAGATATTCCGTAGATAAAATCATATATCTAAGAGAGATGCGTAAAATATGTTTGACATAACTAACGCGTCTGTTATCCCAAATTCCACGTAAATGCATCACTAAATATAACTTTAGACACTAAATTAACTTATGTACAAGACATACAGGGTTCGAAATTATCAAGATAATTTTTTTCTTGGATAATTATCATGATAATTATCTGATAATTATCCAAGCTGATTCTTCGTTTTTAGAGAAATTTCTAACTAAAAGTTCTAAAGTTGTTTTTTTGTTTTAATACACTCTTATCCAGACCAAACAGCACCTAGTCTTTGGCATAATAGTTGCTCATCTCAATTAATAACAAAAAATTGAGAAAAACTACTGGAAACCGTGAAAAAAAAATACATGGCGTGACATTGCTATCGCACACTTTCTGTGTTTCCGATAAATTTTATAATTATCAGCGTATAATTATCACTTCGAACCCTGAAGACATAATATAGGAGTGATTGAACTAACGAGTGTCACTAACGCTATAATTGGAAGCCCAATAATGTTCTGAAACTATTCAGTCAAAATTGATAAACTTAAGTCTTAGTTTAGTCTCAAAACAGTCCTTATATAAAAACCAGAATAGGTCTCAAAACTATGTAGGGTCCTTCTCAATATGCTAACAGTTTTTTAAGGGGATGATCAGACCATCAAACTGAACAACTTTCTGTATGGAACGAAGGTAGAAATCGCGAAAACAAGCTGTTTCATCTAATCTAAACTATTATAAAACTGTAACTGAAGTGTGTCTGTACATTGAAGATATTTACAAAAAAATATTACGATATGGTTTTTGGGTGTCCCAGACACGAAATCAACCGTTTTTAGAAATTTTGTTTGTCTGTTTGTTTGTGTGTTTGTTTGTTTGTTTGTTCGCGCATCACGCAAAAACTACTGAACCGATTTTGATGAAACTTTTTTTGTTTGATAGCTTATGATCTGACTTAAAATCTGGTATATAATTTGTGCGGACGAAGTCGCGGGAAAACACTAGTGTCATATAAAACTGCAAGCCAACTCGACCAAAATGTATGCGACATCAGATTTTTTTCGCGATTTCGATGTTGGTCTCATAGAGAAAGCTGTTCAGTATTAAGGTCTGATCATCCTCTTAAAAACAGTAAGCAAGTTGGACCCTTTATAACTGCCATCGTTACGATAATTTGACTTTTATTACTATAGCGGTCGACCTCAATACATTTAAAGCTTGAAAAGAAAAACAACCAAAAATAGGCCATCCAGACCTTAATTTTATCTCTCTTGCCAATACCGCGCATCGTTGTAAATATAATTTTATATATTTCTAATAAAGTTCAATTTGACACGAGTCTAATACTTTTTGTACGGCAAAAAGAACTATTTTACATACCATGTTAGCTATCAAATTAAAGATTGATCCTTTTTAAACTCTAATTTTGATTCAGAGCTTGTAAATAAGATTTAAGAGAACGGACCACAGACCAATAAGCCAAAAGACGCCGCTTTCATAGACTGTACGAAAATTGCACAAAAAATAATGAGCTCTTTGAACTTTTTGACCGCCAAAGTCGGCTATGCCATATTACTATTGTTTGGGCTATTGCAAGCAAGAGTCGTTATGTAACACTGCGACCATCGCTGGTCTATTGTGTTCACCCCAAGCTCACCCCTATAACCTCCGAACTTATGGTATTTTCTTTTTATTCTCGGGTATGCAAATTTCCTCACGATGTTTTCCTTCAACGCCGAGCATAAATACATACAACCGTACATAAATTCCGCAGAACTTAGTGGTACAGGCCAGGAATCGAACCACCGCCTCATGAATGAGTCGTTAGCTCTCTTCCGTATGGGCTATCATCGCTCAAATGCCTGGCCCTGTACCGGACTTCCGATTTTCGATATATCCAGACCGATTTGGTCCAAACTTCATTGTAATAGAGTTGACAAACGTTCACGCAATTGACAAGTTCGAATGTCCGGGTAGAACCCCTGGCTATGGCCGAAAACGCCAAAAAGAGTCATATGACGACAAGAATTGTCATGAATGGTGGCATGCAAAAAGCAGCGCGCGCTTCGAGTACATGGCGGTCAAAAGGAAACCACGAAGAGAATGATTTTGAGCGGTGCAATACGCAGTTATACTGCTTATGCTAAAGTGAGATTTACACGTTTTTCGCCGTGCGGCTAAGTGTGGTTTGAAGTACATTGCTGCGCGAGCGTGTTTTATTTCAAGTTTATGTCAAACTAGTGTTTACCCGCGACTTCGTCCGCACATACCAGATTTTAAGTCAGATCATAAGCTATCAAACAAGAAAAGTTTCATCAAAATCGGTTCAGTAGTTTTTGCGTGATGCGCGAACGAACAAACAAACAAACTTGTCAATAGATGGCACCACACGTCATTTAAATCGCGCTATCGAGTGTTATTTGAGTTTATATGAAGTGAACCGCTACTTTGTAATTCCTCACGATTTGTACGATTTTATAATAGTTAAGAATAATAATAAGACTAACCAGTTGATGTACTTCAAATCGCACTTAGTCGCGCGGCTAAAAGCGACCCGTGTAAATCCCGCTTAAGCGACCACGGGCTATGCGGGTCTTTTAGCTTATTGGTTAGTGGAAAGTCTATTGTGTTACTTGTTGATCATCTTAAATGTCAGGCTTTTATGTATACAGGGTGTAAACTAATGCGTTACATACTTTGGTGGTGTTTCAAACCATCAAACTGAACACCTTTCACTATAAAGTCCAAATCAAAATCGAGAAACTAAAAAGATTCAAGAGAATAGGGAGAAATGAAGGAAAAACAGAAAAATCTGCTGTCCCGAGTAGTTTTGTATGGAACAGCGGATATTTTATTGGCTATTACGAACTTATAGTGAAAGTTGTTCAATTTGATGGTATAAAGCACCCCCTTTATTATACAGCATGTAAGCCGACCGCGCCCGAAAGTTCTCAAAGTTGATCACATAGTAAAAGTTGTTCATATTGATACTTTCACTCCTTTAGAGTTTTCGGTCGCCTTACGCCCTGTATAACGCATTTAACTCCACACCCTGTAGAAAAATCTTAATAAAGAGTTATGCGGTTATTATTTAATCTAGAATTAAACATTTTAACGGGTCGACGACGATGTTCGAATACCTCCTAACTAACAAAGGTAGGAGGTATTCGAACATCGTTGTCGCGGGTTCTTACCGCGTTTTCGGGAACTCAAATATACCGGGATACCAAAACGCGGCAAGAACCCGTTAAAACGTTTAATTCTATATTAATCTTGATAAGCTTCATTCGGGCGGCGGCGGCGGCACTTCTGGCGGCGGCATAGCCGGCAACGGCGGCTGCTGCTGCGGCGGCGGCATCGGCGCATACATGGGGGCATAGAAATACCCGTCCATAGCCATCCCGTAGGGCGGCCCACCCATATACGCCGGCCCGCCCATATACGGCGGCGGCTGCACCATATAGTACGGGAGGGGGGGAGGCCTGAACGGTGGTGGTCCATTTGGTACATGGAATGTACCTACCTTTAGATGCGGCGCTCCGTTCTGCCTCTGCATCTTCTGCGGCGGGCCCTGCTCGTTCGAACCCGTACGTTTCCTCGAAGTCTCCAGAACTTCTTTAGATATCTTGATCTTGAGACCTGACGATTGAGGAGGAGGCGGCGGTACTGCTATCCTCTCTTTAGGTATCTTGATTTTTAGTCCAGGACTCGATGATAGCTTATCTCTAGGTATCGTTATCCTTAAAGTACCATCATTGGGTTCTGCTGTAGGTACTTGTGGGGCTTCTTCCTTTTTCTTCTCCCGTCTCTCTTCTTTCTCTTTTTTATGTTTCCTCCGTTCTTCTTTAGACTTGTCGCGGTCTTTGTGTTTGTGTTTATCTTTTTTCTTCTTTTCTTTTTTCGGTTTGTGTTCTAATTCTTGTTGTTCTACGGGAGGCGGTGGCGGTGGCGGTTCTGTGACGGGTTCTTTTTTAATTTCTATTGGCGATTTCTTTTCTGTGGCTACTGTTATGGGTGCCGGTTTGGCTAGGCTTTCCTTTAGTAGGTTTGATACTAATGTAGGGTCGGTTTCGATGCCGTTCAGAGACCTGCTAGGTACAGGTTCCTGTTTAATCTTAACTTCTGGAGTCCTGGTTTTGATAGCGTTACCTCTCTGAGAATCTCTGATAACGTTTTCATATCCGGGTGTTTCGTCAAGTTTTTTAACGACAGGTACCAACTCAGGTTCTGAATTAGAAGGCTGTCTTTGTCTAGGTTTTTGCTCTTTAGGTGGAGGTGATGAGAACGGTGATAGAATAGCTGGGGGCTGCATTTCTCTGACTGCCGTAGTCGGGTCTGGCCTTTTCTTGGGACTCGGCGGTTTTTCCTGGACAGGCTGGGGTCTAACTTCTGGTTTAGGTCTTGGAGGGGGTTGGGGTCTTCTTGGGGCAGCCGCAGCGGCCGCTGAGGGTGTAGTAGCGTTTTCTGGCGAAAACAGCGACGGGGGTCTTGTCCTTTGAGGGACGACTTCGGGCTGACTCGGAGTAGACGTTGTCGATGTACTCGTTGATGTTGAAGGTACAGGTACGGGCGGTCTGTGGTGTCTGTGGTCGTGGGGCGGTTTGTGGTGGGGTGGTTTGTGGTGGGGCCAAGTGTGGTGCGGCTTGTGGTGGTGCTGGCTTGAGGACGGGCGCTGATGGTGCGGTGGTTGGGCTTGGGTTGCGGGTCGAGGCTGTCCGGGGGCAGCGGGTCGTTGCTGCATGGCCTGTTGGCGTCTCTCTCGCTCCTCGCGTCGCTCGCGCTCCTCTCGCTCCCTCTTCTCTCTGTAGAGGTTGTAGTCTATTTTCTGGGGTGGTTGTGAGTTGTTTGGAGGCACTGCTGGTACGTAGCCGCCAGGGACGGGTTGTCGACGTCTCTCTCGCTCGTATTCTGTTGACAAAGAGAGAAGAGAGTTAGTAAAGTCATCATAAAGCATACACATATAGAAGGTGTTTCATAAGTAAAAATAAATATTTAAAACTCTTAAGGGGGTTATTTAGACCGTGAAACTGAACAACTTTCTCTATGGGACCAACATAGAAATCGCGAAAAAAAAAATTGATATCCCATACATATTTTAGCTCTAGTCGATTTGTAGAATATGGAACATCATTTTTTTTCGCGATTTCGATATTGGTCCCATAGTGAAAGTTGTTCAGTTTGATGGTCTAAACCACCCCCTTAAATGTTTATTTGTATTTTTGTAACACCTTGTATACAGCTCATTTTATAGCGGTCATTAATGTTAAATCCTGGTAAAGATTAGGTTATGGTAAACAATTTGGATACAAACCTACAACATATTTACTCACGCATGTCCACTATATGGGTAGGCAGAGACAACAGACCAGCTCTACGATCCTGACAAAGATCTCTAGCCTCCTCCAAATTAATCAATATTTTCATACTATTATCGATACACAGGCTAGTTCTTGATGCGTCAAGTTTTTAAAGGGGACGATCAGACCATCAAACTGAACCACTTTCTTTTTGGGACCAATAATGAAATCGCAAAAAAAAATGTTGGTTCCTTAGAGCGAGTTGTGTTTGGTGGTCTGATCACCCCCTTAAAACCAACAGCATATGAAAGACACTGTCGATCTTTGTTCCTTCGCATGCCACAATAACAGCTCATGACCATTTTCTCGCGTAGTCGTGCGTGGCATGCTAATCCTACAGTACCTTTTTTTTAAAATTACAGATGGGTTTGCTCTTTGGTAGAAGATTGGTAGAAGAAGACGAGCTTACCAAGAAGAAGCCCATTCACTCGTACTTTAAAGGAATTAGGGTTGCAAATTTGCAATCACTCGGAAATATTGACGCAGGCAGGGCATTCCACTCATCGGCTGTGCTCATTATAAAAGATTCTGAAAGGAGCTTGGTCCGGATATGTGGGTTGTCGACCAAGTAGGGGTGATATATTCGACGGCCCGACAGCACAGTCTGTAGTGAACCTGCCTGCTGTGCTGGGGGTCGCGGGTTCGAATCCCGTAAGGGACAAATATTTGTATGGTGAACATGAATATTTGTACCCGAGTCATGGGTGTTTGTATCTATATATTATGTATTCTATATCGTTGTCTAGTTATCATAATACAAGTCCAGGCTAGATTCTGGAACTTTAAATGTGACTAGATAATTTGTGTGACAATGTCCAAGATATTTATTTATTATATCCCGCGGTGCGTCTGGAAGTCCGATAGTAGAAAGGGGAAGACGGGATGAGCTCTTGTAGCTCTTGGGCACACTCACAGTACAATCTGTAGAAGACCGACGAAGCTATTATGATATTTACCTTTATCGAAGGACTTGTCGAACTCGTCGCTGCTCGGCAGCACGTGCTTCTTGTCGAAGGTCGGCACGGCCGCGCCGCCGAGTGGATGCGCCGCCCCTGACGCCGGCGAACCACCGTCTGTTGCACAAAAAACAAATCACATTTTAAAAATCAGTATCCAGTGGTGAGTAACCTTGCCTGCCGTGCAGGAGGCGATGGTTCGATCCCCGTCCAGGCCGACTCGTACCAATGAGTTTTTCGGAATCTATGTACGATTTGTAACGACACTGGCTTTTCGTTGAAGGAAGACATCGTGAGGAACTTGACATATCGAATTATACCCTCCTTGAATGTAGGCCTGTGCCCTGCATTGGGACGTATAATATAAGCTGATGATGGTAATAGTCATCCTCCATATAAAAGGTCGTCGCTTACAATTGCCTCTGTCTGTTTCTCATTTATTTTCTTAGTAAATTAAAGCTGTTGGACATGGTCATCATCTTGCGCTTGAGCCGCGAGGGTCACTTGTCGAAGATGTGTAGGAACTCTGCGTCAGTCGCTCCAGTAGCTCGCCTGTCACACTGCGGTTTCACAAGGGCACTACTCACTGTTGGACATGGTCATCATCTTGCGCTTGAGCCGCGAGGGGCACTTGTCGAAGATGTGTAGGAACTCGTCCAGTAGCTCGCCTGTCACACTGCGGTCTCACAAGGGCACTACTCACTGTTGGACATGGTCATCATCTTGCGCTTGAGCCGCGAGGGGCACTTGTCGAAGATGTGTAGGAACTCGTCCAGTAGCTCGCCTGTCACACTGCGGTCTCACAAGGGCACTACTCACTGTTGGACATGGTCATCATCTTGCGCTTGAGCCGCGAGGGGCACTTGTCGAAGATGTGTAGGAACTCGTCCAGTAGCTCGCCTGTCACACTGCGGTCTCACAAGGGCACTACTCACTGTTGGACATGGTCATCATCTTGCGCTTGAGCCGCGAGGGGCACTTGTCGAAGATGTGTAGGAACTCTGCCGTCAGTCGCTCCAGCAGCTCGCCTGTCACACTGCGGTCTACGTAGGAGAACCAGTGTCGACCTTCGTTAGACTGCGGTATCTGTAATGGTTGTTCGTGTTAGGAGTTGGTAGAAGAAATCAACGGTTCAATGTACAGTACGACCAGAAGCTGTAGCATGCTACACGTGATACGGCTGTATCACGTCTTTATCTCGTCCGTTCGTGAACGTGAAGGTGTGATAGCGCTGTATCACGGTGGCATGCTACCCTGGGGCCTGTATAATAAACGCGACTAGTGACAATTGACAATTCAGAGTACATTGCTGAGAATGCTAGGACACTGCAAGTTTACCGTCATTAGCAACCAGCAATGTACTCTGAATTGTCATTGTCAATTGTCGCGTTTATTAACAGGGCCCAGGAAAATAAATTCGCTCGTCAATCTTCGTTTGCGCAGAGCGGGTAAGAGTCACCGTCAAACCCCGAAATCATTTTGCGGCGCCAATTTTCTAGCGCCAGCGTTAGCAAGAAAAAAGCACCGTATAAACACTTTCGCCAATTTATCGGGGCGTGCCAGCTCTAGCACGGAATAGAGCACGCGTTTATTTTTTGGCGCCAGTCACCAGCGCCTCTCGCATCCCCCGCGCAATTTTCGGACTCGTGTAAACCCGTCGCGCCAATCGCTGGCAGTTTTTACAAGAATAAGAAGAAGAATAGAATTGGCAAAGATGCGACACAGAAGAGGCAAAGATACGGTAAGGTGCATCATTATACAGGCAAATTCCGGTCACCTGGAGGCGAGACGGTAAAGGACTTCCTAATAAAAAATGTTGAATTCCACTCACCGCCCAATTGCTCCATTTAGAAGCGAGGTGTATACAGAAGCAGGCGACCACCGTAGGTCGGTACTGTAGGCACATGGTCGTCAAATGCAGGCTGTTGGACGCCATGAAGTAGGACGTCTGCGCCAAGTCTTTGGGGGCTGGAATAAAGAGACAGGGTTGCGAATAACTTTGACAATTTTACCTTAGAAGTTGGGCATTAAAGTTCTTAATCATTGCATTAATTTAGGAAATGGGGGAAAGCCTTATGTCTTCGTGTTGGGGCTAGCATGCCAACACCGAGATAAATCTCTCTGTTTGTTACTTTGCTTATGCGTGCGAGAATTACGGTTTTCTTATTCTGTCGCTTTCTCGTACATGGCATGGTAGTCGTACGTATTGGTTGACGATATGTTAAACCTCAAATACTTTTACAATACATACATACATATACTCTGAGTGAGATAGGGCATCTCACAGGGGTAGGCAGATACCACTTGTAAAATACGATATAATATAAAGATTTCGACAAATAAGGATTTCTAATACAATCACTTGGCAAATGAAACACGATGTGATTTTGTGTTTGGTGCAAAACTGATTGTGAAACATGTCATAATTATGTTTTTATAATAGGATGAAATGACATGCTAAAATGTAAATGGGGAGACTGGGCCCTCTAGTACGATTTTTCTACTTTTTCCCATACAACATGCGCGCTGACGTCATTTCTATCTAGCGAAGGCGCGTTACGCGCTGGTAAAGAAACCAAACTAGATAGAGGGGGTAGTTATCAATGTGTGTATTTCATATTAATAAATAAATAAAAATATCTGGGAATCTTCGACATAGTCTAACATATTATCTATTTCATTTATATTTCATCTTGGCCTTGTTTTATGATGGCTAGAAAACGACTACGTTTGTAAATACAAACATTCATGATTTGGGTACAAATTTATTTATTTATTTATTTGTAAGACAACAAAATACAAGACACAATAATACACCTTAAAATAGACTCAAGTAAGCGTCTCCAATATAATGCAGGTGTTGCAGTAACAACCCAAAAAGACCGAGGCCTATATCAGGGTTAGCTACGAGAAAATAAATAAATAATAATAAATATTCATAATAACCATACAAATATTTGCGACTGCCAGGATTCGAACCCGCGACTCTAGGATCAACATTCAAGTTCACTACAGTGCTATCGGGTTGTTTACACAAGCTATTTTTGAGCGTTGACGGAACGATATCGTCGCGATATACCCACGATATCATCGCGATATTAATTAAATTAATATCGATTCAGTAGCGACGTCGCGTCGGTGCAGGGCCCCTAGACAAAGTATCTTTCAATTAGCGTTAACGACAGTAGAAAACATAAAAATGTACGGACTTGACGTATGGTGACGAAAGCAAACGTCAAAATGTTTCGATCGCCAATGTCAAATCCATACATTCTGTCATTTTCTACTAGCGTCAACGCCAATAGAATGTCACTTTGTCTAGGGCGAAAACGCCAACGCTCAAAAACCGCTTGTGTGGTAGATATATATCACATTTATGTTTGAGTGACAGGCAAGTGACAGGCAGGGAGATGAAGTGAGAAGATGAAAGGGTGGAGGGTGACACACAAGATTGTTTTTTTAAATAAATAGTCCCACATACCTCTTTTTTCTTCGTTATAATGTGGAATATACATTGCCTGTAGATTATACTGCGTCCATATTTTTTTCCGTTACGCTTAAGGCTAAGTTCTGTGCGGTTATGGTTTGTGGCTGTGGATTTTTGTATAATTTTATAACTATACTGACTGGACTGACTACATTCACAGCAAGCAACTTGACACACTATAAATCATGTTGCTTGAAATAAATTCTTATTTATTGTATGTCACACTGTTTGCATACCAACGTGAGTTACACTCAATAAAAATACTGAAGTTTTTAAGGAGGCTTGAATAAGAAAAAAGATAAAAATTGAGAAGAGCAACATAATCTGCTAGACTTGATACAAATAAATACATTATATTATTATATAATTGTGTTGCGATAATTTAGTTTTTAAAAGGTATCTTGAATTATAATAATAATGAGCAACTTTTTTGATGTTTTTTTTTTTTTAAATCTTTTATAGCTATATTGTCTTGGAAGACTATGGTACCAAACATTTCAGGCAGAATACTTAAGACTGTTTTGCCAACTGCCTCTTTCATTTCTATTTTCAAAAGTATGAACAAAGGTCAGATACTTTGACGACAAAATTCGGAAAGAACGCGTTAATGTGTTTTTTTATGGTCTTATAGATAAATTATGTACTTATAGAGCTCGAAAATTCCACCTACATAACAAGGCCCTATTCTAAAACCTACAGTTCAAAAAGCCAAAGTCAAACAAGAACCCACGCCACGCCCCCAACCAACCGCACCAATAAACCGAACCCGCCGAACGTTCCGTTTCACGCAAACGTTCGGCTAGCAGCCGCGTTCCGTCGCACGCATACGCAGGCCTCACCTTTGACAAGGTGACAGGTTCGGACGACGTGCGTGTGCGGGTGATCTATGGCGACGTCGAAACCTAATGTCTGTAGTAGGACATTCTCGTTGAATACTAGGTCCTGCGCCTGTTGACAAGAGATACAGAATTGTTTAAAAAATACAGAAGAATTCGTTGAGAAAAGCAATATTTGGAGTTAAGGTGGTTGCAGAGTTGTCAATTTCATACAAAACCTTGTCGTCGTTGTATAATTACGAACAAGGCTTTGAAATTTTGTATAAATAATTTCAAACCTTGATATTTTCGTAATTCGGTATGTCAAGTTTTTTTTTGTCTTCATTTTTATATTTTTTACGGACAGAAGACATAATTTTAAGATACCTATTTCATTCTTATTGCGATTCATCGAGTTTATCAATATAAATTTAATTTTTAAATTATTTTGATCTGTAAATCTCTAAGTGCAAAAATGGTGGAGAGAAAATAATTCGAACTCCATGGAGAAAAACTACATACAGCTGTATTTAAAAAAATTAAAACCTGCCTCCTCTTTCTAACTCTATGCTGGAAAAAGATACGGCAACATCAAATGTCAAATTCTGACATTGTGAAAGTATTTTTTTTTCTTAATGGCCGGTTATTTTATGTTGATTTTATGTTTACCAAGGAGTTCAGAGGTATGCCAGTGACGTCACTGCACGGACCGAAAAACTACGTTATTTTATTTAAAATATCTGTAATCCTTTCATTTTAAAATCTCTGACATAGAAAATATGATTATTGAGACTTCTCCACCATTTTTGCACTTAGAGATTACGATTCAAAATAATTTAAAAATTAAATTTATATTGATAAACTCGATGAATCGCAATAAAAATGAAATAGGTGTCTTAAAATTATGTCTTCTATCCGTAAAAAATATAAAATGAAGACAAAAAAAAAACTTGACATACCGAATCATTACAAATTGTAAATATTATTTGAGACGGCAATCTAGATTTTCTAAGCAATTTTTTCCATATATTAAACATTACTTTTATTATTACCGTCTACGCGTGTTCTACGTCAAAGTTTTGTATGGACTGAAACCACCTTAAGTAAGATTATATTAGATTACACACTTAGGGCAGGAAAGTAAGAAAGGTCTCAGATCTCATGTAATTGTTGACCGAGGTGCAGTCCGGGTAACCAAACATGTGATCTGAGGCTTTCTTATTTACCGCCCGAGGTTAGTGTACTATTTTTCTCCTCGACCGTGGCGGAAAGCGGCAACTTCGTTTACCGTAGCGGGACGAAAATTGACGCTTTCCGTCCAGAGGGGAGAAATAGTAGATTACACACCGAGGGCAGAAAAGTAAGGAAGGTCTCAGATCTCATATAATTGTTGACCGAGGCAAAGCCGAGTCAGTTTGATTGTCTAAACAACCCCCCACACCCTGAAATGGTTATTTGTATTTTTGTAACACCTTGTATATTCCTTATTCACCTAGTCTCAGTAAGAAGTAGCGACATCTATTGAAATCCATCTTTATAACCATACATAACAAACCGTATAATTAATACGTCCAATCCATCTATATTAACCACATTGCTACTATAACTGTATCTAATCTAAACTATTATAAAACTGTAACTGAACTGTGTCTGTACATTGAAGATATTTACAAAAAAAAGATTACGATATGGTTTTTAGGTATCCCTGACTCGAAATCAACTTTTTTTAGAAATGTTGTCTGTCTGTTTGTCTGTTTGTTTGTGTGTTTGTTTGTTTGTTTGTTTGTTTGTTCGCCCATCACGCAAAAACTACTGAACCGATTTTGATGAAACTTTTTTTGTTTGATAGCTTATGCTCTGACTTAAAATCTGGTATACAATTTGTGCGGACGAAGTCGCGGGAAAACACTAGTAATTAATAAACCTATACATTAAGTATACCTATGAATCACACGATGCACCGTCGCATGGCATGATCAAAATAAACCACACGACTGACGCACGACAGTCGGCAGTCGGCAACACGTGCAATGTACAAAACAATATTGACTTCACACAGCTTAGGTAGTAAGTATGTTACATAATCATAACCTACACATTCCGATACTATCGATCGTGTTGGGTTTCGATATCAGAAACTATGTAAGGTTTAAGGGACAAAGGTCAAAAGCTATGTTTTCAAGATTGGTTTATAAAATTAAGAATTTCAAAAACCCCCAATAGTCCAATCATTTTAGGGTTTGACCCTAACAATAATTCATCTATCGCTGAAACTTTGCAGTGTGATAAAGTAAAGTATACAGATTATGGTTGACAAATAATCTAGGTTTAATTTTTTCCGGCCCTAGATTATTGGTCAACCGTAATCTGTATACTTTACTTTATCACACTGCATAGTTTCAGCGATAGATGAATTATTTTTAGGGTGTCCATACAAGGAAACTCTAAAATGACTGGACTACAACAATAAAAACAAACATTTAAAAAGTGGAAAATAATTCGGTCACTTATTTTTGAATTATTTGTATGAAATTCTCATCGCACACTTATCCGCGGCGAATCGGACGAATCGTCAGAAGAATTAAAAGTAAATTCGATTCTTTCACCTACTTCGGCTCGTTTGCCGCTGGTAAATATGCGTATAAAACTGCCTCCGTGGTCTAATGGTTAAGAGCATTGGACTCTTGACACGGAGGTCGTGGGTTCGATTCCCACCTAGTGAAATGTCACTTTGTGTGTTTTTCCCCAGTTGGTTAGGACATTGCAGGCTGAGTCACCTGATTGTCTGAAAAGAAAGATGATTCCGTGCTTCGGATGGCACGTTAAGCCGTTGGTCCCGGCTACTATCTCTGGTCGTAGTAGTCGTTACATAAAAACCACGTCAGAGGCGGTTTGAATAGACACCAGGGCTTGCAGCCCACTCGATAAGAAGAATATGCGTCCACCTTAAAGGCCAGGCCACACAGAAGCGGGACTGCGGGAAAGCGGTCCGGAAGCGGACCTGCGGGAAGCGAATATCTCCAGACCAGCGCTTATTTCTGTGTGGAAGGGTATATACAAACTCAGACATTATCACCACACCGCACCATACACTACAAAACACACAAAAATCCGCGCGGATCCAGAGATATTGGCTTCCTGAAGGTTCGCCCCCGGCCCGCTTTCCCGCATTCCCGCCTCTGTGTGACCTGGCCTTTAAGGCGTATCTGCCCTGGACCACAACTCTCCATACTAATCGATGCGAACGAGCGCGTGGCTCCGGTCAGAAATTACCTGTTTTCTTTGAAAAATTAGACGATTTTTTATTAATTTCTAAAAAGTAAGAAAACCACATCATTCTAAATTGTATTGTGAACAATATTGTAAATTTTCATTTTCTTCCGATTCAAAATGTAAGAGTAAAATGGTTACAACTGAAAAAAAGGGGTGACTTTAGAGTCCCTTTTCTTCGCTTTTATTCATTAAAATCGATTTCTAGAAAAACCACATTACTTCTCATATCCTGTATATGGTACAGTTTATTTTTCAGCTCAAAAAGTGCCATAGTTAATTAATAAAATGGTTACAAAGTTACCCAAAACCGGCAGGTAGCCCCTTAAAGCGTAAGAATTGATCGTTTTCTAAGTGATGGATCTAACTGTTACGAAATAACTAGTAGTAATCTGAACCCAAATTTATGACAGCAGATTTTTCTTTCGCGATTTCGAATTGGCCCCATAGTGAAAGTTGTTCATTTTGATGGGTAGAATAAATGAAGTTATCCGCACCTAAAAAATGTACCCTATAAAAACAACATATATATAACACAGAAATATTATGTATTGACGCAAATAAGAACCTGATTATGATCAATTAATGACGATACACCAATTAACGTCATGATTTGTAATAAAAAATGTAGAATTATCCCTATCAGAGGTATCAAATGGCAACGTAAAAACCAGAAGCCGTCCATGCTGACCTTTGATAATGAAGACTGATAAACTGCTTTCCTTTGGTTGTTGCGCAGACCGTATACAGGGGGATGATCAGACCAACAAACTGAACAACTTTCACTATGGGAGCAAACCGATCGGAGCAAAAAAATCTGCTATTGCCATAGACTTAAACTCTAGCGATAGACTTGCCCTTGCATAGAAGCAACATGTTCCACTTGAATGAGGTGTACGCACCTGATTGATGTTCCCGAGTTCACTTCGTCACTATGGCAATGACAGACCGCAATGTGTCATTTTGTGTGACATGTTGTTTGTTTGAACGAGCTTGTCTATCGCTAATATGTCTATGGCTATTGCATACATTTGAGTCGGGTAGGCATTGCAGTTTAGTATGGAATAGCTGATTTATTTTTGCTCCGATCAGATTGCTTCCATAGTAAAAAAAGATGTTCAGTTCGATGGGTCGACTCTAGTTTAAAAGGATGCTAATGATATGAATTTAACCCTGTTTAGTTATATGGTGTAAGAGTAATGTCGTTTTTCACCCCTCCGGCCGGAAAGCATCAACTTTCGTCCCGCTGCGCTAAACGAAGTTGCCACCTTCCGCCTCCGTCGAGGAGAAACATAGTATACTAACCTCGGGCAGTAAATAAGAAAGCCTCAGATCACGTGTTTGTTGACCTCGCCTTCGCCTCGGTGAACTATTACATGAGATCTGAGACCTTTCTTACTTTCCTGCCCTCGGTGTGTAATCTACTATATAAGGTACTTCTTAATATGCAGACACTTTTTTAAGGGGATGATCAGACCGTCAAACTGAACAAATTTCGCTATAGCACCAATGTCAAAATCGCGAAAAAAAAATCAGCTCTTCCATACAAAACTGCAAACCTACTCTAGCCAAATGTATGGGAAAGTCGATATTTTTTTGCGATTTCGATGTTGATCCCATAGAGAAAGTTGTTCAGTTTGATGGTCTGATCATCCCCTTAAAAAAGTGTCAGCATATTAAGAAGGACCCTGTATAATAAGGTGGTTTAGAAGAGCAGTATTGTTTACCTGTTCTTGATATTGTTCAGGCGAGAGTGCGGTGACCCCCTCACCTCTGTGGATGCATACGTGGGCCACTTTTATTACATATTCTAATTTTCTTGGCTGCTCCTCCACCTGCGGATAGAAACATAAAACATTAACATCTTATTATAACTACTGTGTAATTGAAGTGATTAATTCTGATGCGTAATGCAGGCTTCAAGGCCAAATCACAAAAATCTAAACTGCAAACCTACTCGAGCAAAATGTATGGGACAGCTGATTTTTTTTACGCGATTCGATGTTGGTCCCATAGAGAAAGTTGTTCAGTTTGATGATCTGAACATCCCCTTAAAAAAGTGTCAGCATATTAAGAAGGACCCTGTATGTAAAACATACCAATATTTTTCGCGAATTTCCCTTTGGTTCCTTGGGGAATGTTTTTCAGTATCATAAGTACGGTTAGCATCAGAGAAATCAAACCCTGTTCGGCTTAACGTGCCATTCGAAGCACGGAATCAACTTTAATTTCAGACAGTCAGGTCATTCAGCCTGCAATGTTCCAACCAAATGGGGAAAAACGCATAAAGCGACATATCACTAGGTGTCCCCCGTAGGAATCGAACCCACGACCTCCGAGCCCAATGCTCTTAACCATTAGACCCATTTGACCACAGGGGCAGGCAAAATGTGCCTTATACTTAACCACACAGAGTTGAAAGTGCAAAAGCTCACCTTTGCGGCGACATTAGACCACAGGGGCAGGCAAAATGGGCCTGATACTTAACCACACAGAGTTGAAAGTGTAAAAGCTCACCTTTGCGGCGAGGAACAGCGCGGCAGCGGCTATGGCGTTCCTGTGGAACTGTGTGAAGGAGTGGAACGCGTAGAACCGATGCATGTACACTATCGCCGTGTTGATGCATAGCTGAGAGCTGTGGTAGCGAGTCAAGGTACATATTGTATACATACAACATTATATTAAACATCTTAAAGTTATCTACGAAACCACAGGACGAGCATATTCGTATAGAACTTTCGATTTTAGCGCCCCCGAAGGAGGCGCGACATGCAATAGCAGGATTCGAAATTATCAAGATTTCTTTGATAATTAAGCATAAGCATATGCTCACAACTATATTCCCCGAGGGGGAAGTCAGAGATATTCTGAAACCTCAGAACATCCACGTTTCACCAGTAGTACCGAAACTCTGTCCAGTGTGACGGGGGGTGAGCCCGTCGCCACTTATAATTATCCAAGCTGATTCTTAGTTTTGAGAGTTTCTAACAAAAAGCTCTAAATTGTTTTTTGCTTTAATACAATGTAATACAGACCAAACAGAACCTAGTCTTCGCTTCGAACAACGATTAAGGTAGATCGTGAGCTACCTTGATTTTAAAGTCTCTTTCCTCAACTCGGGAAGAAAATTTCTCAAGTCGACGACATGTTTGAATTAGAATTTGAATGAGTAGAGGTTGACTTGAGTGAAAGAAATCGGGAGGAAGCAACTTAAAATATGGGAGACGTGTTGCAAATCTGTTAGGGGGCGGTCGCGTATCGGTTTCTATCTGGCTTGCTATGGCCCATAAGAACAGGGTGTAAGTATTTTAAAATTTATACACAGATAGTAGATGTTGTTGTTGTGATATGACGATTTTTTCAAATGTTATTTTTGAGACCTGTTTACAATTTCGCTTATGATTGCCTGTTTAGTAGCAGAAGTCAGTCTTCCTTTGTAATATGATATCAATTCTATTGTATAATTCTCTGAAAACAGACAAGGAAAACAACATGTTGACGGACCGATAGCTCAGTTGGTAGGAAACCTGCCTGCTGATCTAAGTGGGTATGAATGCCGCAAAGGGCAAATATTTGTATGATGAATATAAATATTCTATATTGTTTTCTAGTCATCCATCATAATACTACAGGGTGAAATTGATATTAGCATCCTTTAAAACTAAGAGCTACCCATCAAACTGAACAACTTTTACTATGGGAGCAAACCGATCGGAGCAAAAAAAAAAACAGGTGTCCCATACATTTGAGTCGGGTTATCGGGTAGGCAGCGGTGGCGGGTGCAGTTTATTATACTGCTGTCCCATACTAAACTGCACCCGCCGCCGCTGCCTACAGGACTCTAATGTATGGGGACAGCAGATTTTTTTTTGCTCCGATTGGTTTGCTCCCATAGGAAAAGTTGTTCAGTTTGATGGGTACTCTTAGTTTAAAAGGATGCTAATGATATCAATTTCACCCCGTATATAGATTCTGGTATTTTAAATGGGACTAGATAATCTGAGATATTATTATTTATTAGGTACCTACTATCAATACATAGTATAAAACAAAGTCGCTTCCCGCTGTCTGTCTGTCCCTATGTATGCTTAGATCTTTAAAACTACGCAGCGGATTTTGATGCGGTTTTTTTTAATAGATAGAGTGATTCAAGAGGAAGGTTTATATGTGCATTGCATCCGTGCGAAGCCGGGGCGGGTCGCTAGTTAAATGATAAAGAGGAAAGATTTAATATTTTGTTTGTTTGTTTGTATTGATTAGGCTCCTACACTACTAGACCTATCTGAATAATTCTTTCACCATTAGAATGCTACATTATCCGTAATGAACATAGGCTAAAAAAATGGCCAAGTGTGTGTCGGGAAGATTTTAAGGCGGTACGAAGTTCGCCACGGACATCTAATTAGATATAATTGCACTGCACACAGGGTATAAACAGAGGAAAGTCAAGAAAAGACCGGTTTATTATTTCTTTTCAATCCACCATCTTGAAATGTATTTTGCTCAGTAAAGAATTTCGCGAAAACATGAGTCATAAGAGGATAAATCAACAAGATGTTTTGTTGTCCTGGTTTTAATGTAGAACATCTTAGTCTGGAATTTCCTGTCTTCCGAGAGATATCTATAACGTCACGCCTCTTTCCCAATGGAGTAGGCAGAGACCAGAGCGCGCCATCTACTACGATCCTTACATACATCTTTTGCCTCATTCACATCCATACATCTCTTCATACATGCCCGTCGGTTTCGAGTACTCACTTCCGAGAGATAATGCCAGAAATACAAGGTGTTTCATAAGTAAGAATAAATTTTTGAAACTCTTAAGCGGGTTGTTAAGACCGTCAAACTGAACAACTTTCTCTATGGGACCAACATCGAAATCGCGAAAAAAATTATTTCATATCCCATACATATTTTAGCTCTAGTCCATTTGTAGAGTATAGAACATAATATATTTTTTTCGCGTTTTCGATATTGGTCCCATAGTGAAAGTTGTTCAGTTTGATGGTCTACACCACCCCCTTAAAGGTTTATTTGTATTTTTGTAACACCTTGTGTAGGGTCCTTTTTAATATGCTGACACTTTTTTAAAGGGATGATTAGACCTTCAAACTGAACAACTTTCTCCAACTTCTTTAACTTTTTTCTATGGGACCAACATCGAAATCGTATATATCGTATAATAGTTTTCCCATACAAAACTGTCAAGTCAACCTAACTCGAACCCGAATGTTTTTTTTTCGGGATTTCGATGTTGGTCCCACAGAGAAAGTTGTTCAGTCTGATGGTCTGATCATCCCCTTAAAAAACTGTCAGCATATTAAGTTGGACCCTGTATACTAGTGATGAAGGAAATAAAAGCCTAAGCATAGATTTTGAATTTCTGCATAAAGCTCAATTCAAATACAGCCGCCTCCGGAGGCGGTCCGGAGGCGGGATTTTTTGTAATGTACGACTTTATATGGACCCTGCCACACAGAAATCCGGGCCGGTAGCGGTGCGGCGCGGCGCAGTACCGGTCAGAACGCTATGACAACCAGGCGGCGGCGACGCGGGCCGGAGGCGGCGCGGTGGCGTGCCGGGGGCGTCGCGGAAGCGGCGGCGGCCGCTGTATTCCATTGTAGTCAATGCGAGGTGTCACACAGAGCGGTGGCGGCGCGTCGCGGTCCAGAGGCGGTATTTACCGCGCTGTCATTTTGTATTTTATGGATGGCCGCTTTTGATGTCACACCGGCCGCCTCCGCGCCGCTACCGCGCCGCCACCGCACCGCGCGAACCCTGTGTGGCAGGCCCCGGAACGCTTTCGCTTCCCGCAGAAACGCCACCGGCCCGCTTTCCCGCAGGACCGCCTCTGTGTGGCCTGAGCTTAAGGTATATCTTGCTTTTTGGGGATTCATATTGCAACTGATAATGACAATTTTCAGAAACAATCTATAAACTAATCTCTATACAAGGTGTTACAAAAATACAAATAAACCTTTAAGGGGGTGGTTTAGACCATCAAACTGAACAACTTTCACTATGGGACCAATATCGAAATCGCGAAAAAAAAAATTGATGTTCTATACTCTCCAAATCGACTAGAGCTAAAATATGTATGGGATATGATTTTTTTTCGCGATTTCGATGTTGGTCCCATGGAGAAAGTTGTTCAGTTTGATGGTCTAAACCACCCCCTTAAGAGTTTTAAAAATGTATTCTTACTTATGAAACACCCTGTACTTGTATGTTGTCAGAATCAGAACAAATCTTATATTTAATCCTAGCATTGAAACTATATATTTTAAAGGATATTTTTTTTTAAATTATTGACTTTAAGCTCAGGCCAGACAGAGGCGGTCCTGCGGGAAAGCGGGCCGGCGGCGGTTCTGCGGGAAGCGAAAGCGTTCCGGGGCCTGCCACACAGGGTCCGCGCGGCGCGATGGCGACGCGGTAGCGGGGCGGAGGCGGCCTGTGTGACATCGAAAGCGGCCAATGGCGGCTGGCGGCCATGTTTGTTTCATTTTCTGTACAGATTGCAAGGAAGCACAATGTCGCCAATTGATAGTGATTTTGTAATCTCTATCACTCGTGTTGTAGAGACAAGAGTGAGGTTGGACTAAAATTATAAGTTTTTCGGTAGGATTCATAATTCACGTCGAACAGCCGATTTTTTTTTTAATAATTTATCCTTGCGGAAAGGCAAAGGGAACATAGCCCATGCAGCCAAGTCAGATTTTGTCTTTTTTATAAATTAATTATAAAAGGCACATAGTGCCTGATCTGTGTTAAAATTATAATTTTTCCAAGTCTTCATATTCCGAGTTAATTTTCGTTATTCCGTAATAACGTCATTTCTGTGGTTTTCGCCATTTCCTTGTGTCATTTCCGAGATCAAGTTTCTATTTCATTTGCCGATGTCTTCAATAAGTTTTCAATATTGACAGGAATCCATTGAAATGCGAGGGTGGTTCACACATTGTAATGTTTAAGGAAGTTTTACGCGGGGATATCAATCCGAATCGAACGGTCCCGCCGTACTTTATTTCTCACTTTTACTATATTGTTCTCGATTAAAGGCACATTCTCGAGTTATTTGAAAAATACTGAAAAATATAATATAGGTTGAATGACATTTTATTCCTTTGCCTGCTTGGCTTTTCTATTGTATTTGACAGTTTTTATTTTTAATGTCATTGAGGCCAAGGTATCTTAGCCATAAAGCCTACGTTTTTCAGAAAATTCAAAAGTAAATAAAAATAGAAATATCAGTCAGAAATTAAATCGAAAAAATACGTATCTCTTATTTCTTTACCTATTTTTATATTTTTCAGTAAAAACTGATGATTAAAAAAATGAAATGTTGTCAATTGCTCAATTTAAGTGAATATTTTAATGGCACGTCAGTTTTTATTTTTAATGTCATTGAGGCCAAGGTATCTTAGCCATAAAGCCTACGTTTTTCAGAAAATTCAAAAGTAAATAAAAATAGAAATATCAGTCAAAAATTAAATCGAAAAAATACGTATCTCTTATGTTTTTACCTATTTTTATATTTTTCATTAAAAAATGATGATTAAAAAATGAAATGTTGTCAATTGCTCAATTTACGTGAATATTTTAATGGCACAAAATTAATGGGGAGTTTTCTGACAGCTAGTAAAACTTAGTTCTAACAGAATCTGATACTGAACCCAGGAATGTCTCCGTACGAGAGATCTTTTCAACGGCTAAAAGCATTGACTTTTGTGTGTAAAAAAATAACGAATGGCTCAAAAGGACTAGTATCCAGAGCCGTTATTGACATTATTAAAAAAAAGCTTTTGCCTTAGCAAGTAGCAGCAATCGAAAATCCATAGAAGAAAACTCACATATGACCAGGCTGTATGGGCTCGTTCCCCTTGCCTTTCCGTAAGGAAAAATAAAAAAAAAAAGCAGTCGAAAATCGTGAAAAAATACAAAATGACAGTGCGGTAAAAACCGCCTCCGGACCGCGACGCGCCCGCCACCGCTCTGTGTGACACCTCGCATTGACTACAATAGAATACAGCGGCCGCCGCCGCTTTCGCGACGCCCCCGGCACGCCACCGCGCCGCCTCCGGCCCGCGTCGCCGCCGCCTGGTTGTCATAGCGTTCTGACCGGTACCGCGCCGCGCCGCACCGCTACCGGCCCGGATTTCTGTGTGGCAGGGTCCATATAAACTCGTACATTACAAAAAATCCCGCCTCCGGAGGCGGCTGTGTGTGAATTGAGCTTTAGTTGGTTAGTACTAAAAATAGGATCGAACATCGTTTGTATGCAGCGCGCTCGGGCGCTCTGCAAGGCCTATTCTCGTAATTTAAGAGTCTTAAAGATTAATCAAAATAGTCTAGCAGTCAAACACAACCTCGCCAAACTCATCCGTCTTGCAGGTCAAAAAATTCATTACACTGTTCATACATACACAGATTTAACATAAAAACACAATCACCAAACAGTTAGCACAATAGTAAAACGTAAAAATGAACGCGAATCGGTGAGTCACTCGCATTGAGACCAAGTAACGGTAGTAGAATGACTAGTGCTCGACAATGACAAGGTTAGGTACATGTATGAGTCATGAACTCATGATGCGCGAAAGAAATTGCAACATATTTATTGTATTGACAAAAATTTTGTAGTAAGCCGTTGGCGTGCTCCACAAACTTACTATGGTGATATTTTCAATAATAACCAATTAAAGTCAATGAAATTTTGCAGAAACAATCTAGAAACAAATATCTATGCTTGTATGGAGTCAGATTTTTGTTAAAATGTATAGTTTTAAAGTTACAGTGCCTCAAAAATTTCCATACAAATCTTAAATTAATCCTAGAATTAAAACTGTATATTTTAACGAAAATCTGACTTCATACAAGCATAGAGATTCGTGTCTAGATTGTTTCTGAACAATTTCATTGACTTTAATTGGTTAAGGGTATATTATTCGGAGCGCGCTCCATACAAACGTACTATGGTGATATTTTCAATACTAAAAAATTAAAGTCAATGAAATTTTGCAGAAACAATCTAGAAACAAATTTCTATGTTTGTATGGAGTCAGATTTTCGTTAAAATGTATAGTTTTCAAGTTACAGTGTCTCAAAGATTTCCATACAAATCTTAAATTAATCCTAGAATTAAAACTGTATATTTTAACGAAAATCTGACTCCATAGAAGCATAGAGATTTGTTTCTAGATTGTTTTTGCAAAATTTCATTGGCTTTAATTGGTTAGTATTGAAAATATCACCATAGTACGTTTGTATGCAGCCTTAGATCAAAATAAAATGAATGGATAAGGCCTTACGCAAACATTTCAAACCAGAAAAATGAGGCAAAACAAATGGAAGGTTTACTTCAAATTTGTATGCAAGTGCCCTAGATTTGACAGATAATGGCGCTAGTTTGTATGGACCAAGTGCACCAGTAGTTTGCTTCAACTTACCGCGCTTTAGGCCTATCCATTCATTTTATTTTGATCTAAGTATGCAGCGCGCAATTTCGCTCTCGGAATAAAATTATCTTAATACATACTTAAAATATCACCCTAGTACGTTTGTATGCAGCGCTCATTTGCGCGCTCGGAATAAACTTCTCTTAAGAGATAATTTATGAGAGTTGAAGACCCCACTGCAAAAGTATCAATAAAATTGTAATCAATAAAAACCGGCAAAGTGAGAGTCAGATTCGCGCACCGAAGTTTCCATACCAACATCACAGACTAAAAAGAAGAACCAGACGTAACGTCATCTAATCATGAGTGAAGCACCCATTTCTTTTGTGTGCGTGCTGTCACGCGGTACATAAGGTGACGGGTTGTCGGACCTGCGTCTAGAGCTAGTGCACCTTTGTGAGTGTAGGTCCCTTGTAGAACAAACAAGATTGTATTACCTTGCATGTTTCACATCTTTTTAGTGCAATACTCGGTCCGTATTTCTTTCAGGTCCGTGACCAACATATTTAATTTACAAAAAATCCTCTAAAGGGCTATTTAACAGGTAGCGAATTGACATTTTAACAGAAATGTGCTTCTATTTTGGATTTGCTAACAAATACAAGGAACTAAAATGTTGAAAATTAAGGGATACGAGAAATACGTTTTTTCAAAGTTTTGCTGTATCGTAAAAACGGCAATACATAAGCGTAAAACTTGGTGTGATTATAGAGCAAACTCTATTTTAAAGTAAAAGGACAAAAAATAAAAACTGGGCAAATTTGTGACACATTTAGCCCAGAGAAAATAAATGACAAAATGCCAACATCTGTGATTTGAAGTCTGGCACCTAAACTAAACACATATTTCAATGTTCAGACAAAATTCTGTTATTTTTATAATACTTTCGAAAAAGTAGCATTTAGGTAGATTATTCACATAGACGAAAAACTTCTCGCTTACGCTAGTAGACCGAATATCAGTGTAACCGGGTATGAGATAGCGAATTATATGAAGTGACATCTCGGAGTCAGGTGGTTGTCCCATACAATTTATATGAACTGACATTTTGGAGTCAGATGGCCGAAGTACAAAAAAGTGGATACGTCGATAAGGACAGCAATAAGTAGCGGTCTCCTTTTTTAACTAAAGCGAATTTGCTATGTGCATCTCTTACTGACATATTACAAGACACATGCTTCCTTCTAGTGCCTTCACTGTCTACGATTATTCGGCTCATGCCTGAAATGTCAGTTTTCCTAAAATGTCTGCTTTTCCATAATGTCTATACCTCACGTCAAGCTGACATTATACAAAAGACGTACGGACATTATTTTGATTACAGACATTTTGGGAAAAATACATTTTAGGAAAACTGTCATTTCAGGACTGAGCCGATTATTCAATATTATTCTAATAATCTAAATATTAATTTCATGAAATAGCTGTAGCCGTAATTAGGTAGATAATAAAGCAAACGTAAAAAAAGAAATGCCCAAACAGTGTGTTACCTAGATTCTAGATAATG
Source organism: Agonopterix heracliana (assembly GCA_963693445.1). NCBI lineage: Eukaryota > Metazoa > Arthropoda > Insecta > Lepidoptera > Depressariidae > Agonopterix > Agonopterix heracliana. The sequence continues at coordinate 6,257,390 of OY856334.1, forward strand.
TATTGAGTCCATGACCCAGTAACTGTAGGAAGAACTATGTTGAGGTCAAACTATACAATGATTGATACCTAAATAAAACTGTACTGAAAAACTTTCACTTTTTTGTTTGAATAAAATTTGCATGCTCACGACTATATTCCCTGGGGTAGTCAGAGATATTCTGAAAATAAAACATCCATGTTTCAATAGTAATACTGAAACCTACGAATAAGAATAACTATAGAAGAGTAACTCTAAACAAAATCAAAATAATTTTTGTCACCCGATGAAAAATGACATTTTGTATGAGTTTTGGCGGCTAGGTACAGTTTTTAAAGAACAAATTTAGAACACGGTACTTTTTTTGGTCCCACTTTTTGAGCTTCATTTACAATTCTATACATTCTTATTCGTAGGCTGAAACTAGGTCCAGTGTGACGGGGAGAGTGGGCCCGTCGCCACTTGCAATGGACAGTGGGCAGCCTCGAAATTGAAGCATGCAGATTTCCTCACGATGTTTTCCTTCACTGAAAAGCCAGTGGTGTTACAAATCCTACACAAAATCTCATTGACACAAGTCGGCTTGGACGGGGATCGAACCATCACCTGAATTATATGAATATAATATGCATGCTCAAAAAGATTAGTTTGATGTCATAGCAGTTTTAGACATTAATATTTGAGCATGCAATTCTTGGATATAACTTTAAAGCAGGCACTACATTCTCGCCGAGAACAGACGAGAAAGACCGAGAACGAGGGTATGGATGCCCTTCATTGTTCGCGTGGCGTCGTGAGGCCTAGTAACTTTCCTTGAAAGTTCTCGCCGAGAAGTTCTCGCGAGAGTGTAGTGCCTGCTTAAGGTAACATGGACAAAACAAAAGTCAATGAATAGAACTATAAACTATTGTGAACTATTGTAAGGACAGCATAACATATGCTCACGACTATATTCCCCAAGGGTGTAGTCAGAGATGTTCTTCAACCTCAGAACATCCACGTTTCAGCAGTAGTACCGAAACTCTGTCCAGTGTGACGGGGGGTGAGCCCGCCGCCACTTATAATGGACAGTGGGTACAATACATGCCTCGAAATTGAAGCATGCAGGACAGGACAGGTACCCTAATACTTAACTATTATTAATCCTAAGCCATGAAATGTTGATCACAAAAGACTAACCTGTTATTTAGACCCTATTCAAAAACAGGTAGATATTCAAATGCAGAGGATTCTGCAGAAAAACATTACTTATCTGTTAAATTTTTGCCCTTCCTTTGTTAGTCTTTTCAATGGAATTATATTGTTATTTTACAAGTGCAAAAGATGGTATTTTTAATTCTTATTTGTTCAAGTTATTTCTGAGAATTCTTCAATAACAGGGTCGCAAAAATAAATGCAAAAACATTCTGCTGTTCCATACATTGACATCTTTGATGGAACAGCCGATTTTAGTTCTGCGATTTCAATGTTGGTTCCATAGTGAAAGCTGTTCAGTTTGATGGTCTGAAGCACCCCCTTAAGTATGTAACATATTTAAATTTACACCCTGTATAATCGATATTCCCCGATGATATTCCGAGTTTTCAGAATATCTCTGACTACTCGGGGAATATAGTCGTGAGCATATGCTTATGCCCTGTATACACTCACGTCTATCTCACGTTGTGGAAGGCAGAAACAACAGAATGTAATCTGCTAAGATCCTATAGTTTATTGTAATGCAATAAGGTTTACACTGTTATAATGTGTGTACAATAAAGTTAAATTAAAATTGATTGAGAAGCCTTAAAAACATTAAAAATAATAAAAATAGAACATAATAAAGTTTAAAGTTATATCATGGCTCTCAGGAGTCACGTTGTGGATCTGCTATTGGGCGGTCGCGTCGCCCGTCGATCGTTGGTTGCCCCCTCCCAGGTCTACAACGGGGCTCCAGTGGTGGCTCAAGATAGTGTTCTATACGAAAAACAATCTTTGAAGTCACCAAATACATAAATTACCGTACAACGTCAAGCACTTTTGCAACATAAACTAGACATTGGCAAAATCATCAAATACCCAAGATGGCAGCCATTTAAAAAAAAATAGAATAGAATCGAATGGCTCTCAGACTTTAAAATTTAAAGAAAATGATCCTACACTTCTAATGAAATCTAGTGTTTTAGGTCAGCCAATGTTGTGACCTATTTTTCTACAAACCTAACCTACTACCGTAAACAAAGTGTATCTATTTTGGGATCAAAACAATTGATTGTACGGAGCACATGCTTGTTATAAATAGAAAGTAGGTAGGTATATTAATAGAAAGTATAAGTGGGATTTAAGCTTCAGTGGGTGGATGTGGGATCAAGTTCAAGTATGTAGAACTTTAGTTCTTCAATTGATTTACTTGTCATTCTAATTTTAGGAATCTTAAGGGGCTTAGCGGTTTTACCGTGAAATTGGCAACTTTTTAACCATAATAAAAGGTAGAAGAACTAAGATGCAGTCTCATGATAAATCTTAGAAAATTTGTGTCCTAATTGACATGTCGACTAACCATTTTCGAAGCTTTGATTGTGTATCTAGTTTAATTATTGATTATTCGCTATGTGATCAAAGAAGTCATTATTTTATTATAACACTAGTGTTTTCCCGCGACTTCGTCCGCACAAATTATATACCCAAACTCAAATTCAAAATTTTTTATTCAAAATAATATCACATAGATAACTTTCTGACGTCATTTTTGATTCTACCACCGCTTCGGAAGGTGTTCCGTTGTAGAGAAGATGCGGCCAGAAACTCTACAAACCAGATTTTAAGTCGGATCATAAGCTATCAAACAAAAAAAGTTTCATCAAAATCGGTTCAGTAGTTTTTGCGTGATGCGCGAACAAACAAACAAACAAATTTGTCAATAGATGACGCTGCACGTTTTTAAATCGCGCTATCGAATGTTATTTGAATTTATATGAAGAGAACCGCTACTTTTTTATACATACATACATACATATACTCACGCCTGTGTCCCATTGGGGTAGGCAGAGACAATTGATCGCCATCGGCTACGATCCTGACATACCTCTTTTGCCTCTTCCACAGTCATAAGTCGTTTCATACACGCTCGTCGGTTTCGGGTACATTTGATCTGGCCCTTCTTAAGTATGCTGCCAATTTGGTCTGCATACGTACGTCTAGGGCGACCCCTTTCGACTTTTCCATTCACACTTGCTTTATATATTTCATACGTCATTCTACTTTCACTCATCCTTTCCACATGACCAAACCATCTCAGCATTCCCTTTTCAATCCTTGTCACTATATCCTCTTTCAGTCCACATTTTTCTCTAATTACACTGTTTCGTATTCTATCATTCAAAGTCAAACCACACATACTGCGCAATGAACGATATTTTTTTGCGAATGATACTTTTTTATTCCTCATGATTTTACTGTTTTATAATAGTTAAGATTCGCTATGTGATCAAAGATGTAAAGACTATTTTATTATAACAATAGCGTTTAGAACAGTTATCTTATCTTTGAATAGATAACCAGATAACTGACCGTTCTATGAGCACAGACACAATTGATTAGATAAAGGATGCAATTTTAAGAACTATGACATCATTATTGTTTTAAATACTTTAGCGTCTTGCTAGAAAATGTTATATTGACAAAAACATGTTGACTCATATGTTTTGTACACAATATCAGTAGCAGTGTCATAATATTGGATTTTTTCATTTAACCAAAATCTTTTAAACAAATATTATATTACAATTCTATTTAAAAAAAAATGGCTGCCTTCATGGGTATGTGATGATTTTGCCAATGTCTAGTATATGTAGCAAGAGTGCTTGACGTTGTACGGTATATAGTTTATGTATTTTGGTGGCTTCAAGGATTATTTTTCGAAAAGAAAACTATCTTGAGCCACCGCTAGAGCTTTGTTGTAAGCCCAGGAGGGGGCAGCCAACAATCGACGAGCGATGCGACTACCCAATAGCAGACCTATAATGAGACTCATTATATTACTAGAGATAAAGCTTAAAAGAAAAAGAAGAAAGAACAATTGAGCAAAATAATCAAGCAGTGGCACTCAAGAGGATAAAGAAAGAGAGGTAGACCACATCTTCTTATCGTGTGGGCAAGCCCTGGTGTCAAAGTTTTGAGACCGTCTTAGGGCCTCTGACATTGTTTTTATCTAACAATTATTACCACCAGAGATAGTAGCCAAGACCAACGGCTTAACGTGCCATCCAAAACATGAAATCATCTTAGTTTTCAGACAATCAGGTGATTCAGCCTGCAATTTCCTAACCAACAGGGGCAATACGCACAAAGTGACATATTACTAGGTTTCCCCCATGGAAATCGAACCCACAACCTCAGTCTCCATGTCAAGAGCCCAATGTTCTTAATTATTCAACCACGAAGGTAGTTGTAGGTAGGTAGACCACTGAGACGATATAAAGTCAAAGGAAACACAGGCACACTACGCGATAGACAAGAATGGAGAAGGTTAGAGGCCTTTGCCGATTGGCGAACAGACTTGCAAACATTGTCTGAATAAACCATAGACATATTACTCTAGCGATAGACAAGCTCGTTCAAACAAACAACATGTCACACAAAATGACACATTGCGGTCTGTCATTGCGATAGTGACGAAGTGAACTCGGGAACATCAATCAGGTGCGTACACCTCATTCAAGTGGAACATGTTGCTTCTATGAAAGGGCAAGTCTATCGCTAGAGTTTAAGTCTCTGGAATAACCGCTAATATTATTATGCTGGAGAGCAGGCGTCTGACCGTAGCAGACTTTCAAAACAACTCAATATATGAGCACTTCCTATGTGCCTTTTTTAGGTGAAATGCCAGACACTAATTTACAAAAATACCATCAGCAATGTTAGGATTTGTTTATCAAGGGAAGTTGCAGGAGCGGGGAAGGGAATGCTTGAGGTCGTCTATTCTATTCTATTTTTAAAAATATGGCTGCCATCTTTGGTTTATGATGATTTTGCCAATGTCGAGTTTTTATAGCAAAAGTGCTTGACGTTGTACGGTTATATTGATATTTTGGTGACTTCAAGGGTTGTTCTTATAAAAGAACAATATCCTGAGCCACCACTGGAGTTCCACTGTAGGCGGGGGATGGGGCAAGCGACGCGCACGTGACCGCCCAATAGCAGACCCACAAAGCAATTCCTTGAGGTCGTCGGTCAATTTCGGGAGCGAGCTGAGTCGTGTGAGATCATTGTACGAAGAAACTTGTACAGTTAATAAAGGTGTAAAACGGTATTCGTATTAGTTTTCTTTCACTTAAACATAGTAAAAGTAGCAAATGCAGCAATATTCCTAACATCTCAGCAAATTAATTTAGTTATTGATTTATGCATGTGTGTAAAGAAATGTTATCTACAAACGAAACTGTGTGCTTAATCTTCATAATGAACTTGAAACTCTGATAAGGCTTTGTATGAAAGTGTACAAATTATCGTTGTTTATAAACGAACTACCAGGAACTCATGATAACGTTGGAGGAAAAAAACATACGAAACGAAAGCGCGCGAATTCTGAGTAATGAGTAAATTTAGCGGGGGCAGACAGGGTCGATCACCAGACAAACTACGTCACGATCGAGTCCGCGTTCCCGCTTGGCAGCTGTCACGGAGCAGTGACCTACAAAATACCACGCCACGGCATGAGCCCTAACCTAAATGAGACAAAAAATACCTTCCACAGACTCTTCGTAGACGTACAAAGGTCTATTAGCGTACGACAATGTTGAATTACTCACGTGAATAGCGGGAAATCCCAGTAATATAAGCGAAAGTTCGCCAAGTGACGCCGTCAACAAAATTTCAATTTCGTCATACTTTCCACACAGAAAACACCGTCACAACACTTTTGATTGATGAAAACACTGGTTTCAGTAGACGGGGATGTTGTTTTCATTAACAAAAACACTGATTTCGAGGGTGTAACACGCATTTTAACCACATGACTCGACAAAAACATTGCACTGAATTCTTCACATTTATGAAAAGGATACACTTGGAGCCTCTGGCCCATGTCCTGGATGAGGTTTGCGGCCTGTTGCCGATATGCTAGCTCCTTATCTGCATCTAAACCGCATTTTCTGCTTGCGGAATTCTGTAACTGCTCTTTTGTAAAATACCATTTTTCTTGTCCGCCAGCCATTGAACGGATGTTCCAATGACTGTCGAAGCACGACGGAAAGCTGTGCTCCGTCTACGTGCGTGAGTGGGAAAAGGACAGCGCTATGACAGCGACGACCGGATGTAGACCACGTTAACATTTGAGTGCTTTATAAATTAAAAAGTTATCATTTCGAAGTAATTATTACTAATTCGGTATGTTACGAAAACTAAAAATTAACGAAGATTTTTGATAGTACTAATTTAACTAAGAAGTAAGTAAAAAATTTCGTCACAAGTTGAATGCTGATAGGTATTTTCAAGCAGACGCCATTGCAAAACTTGGTGGTTAACGTAGTGAGGTCTCCGGTGACAGAATGATGATCTGCAACAAGCACAGGTATGTTTCACTTTATCACTATGTTTATTATTGTAGTATAGGCTAAGCTCTTTCTTTTGTGCATATTTTTGTGTAGATTCATTAACTTTTAAAGGCATTTACGGGACTTTATAAATACGGACCTAAAGTACTCTGTCACACCGTGCAAATGGCCGACCCACCACTGTTTACAATACACCTCTTCATTTGTTTTGTGGTAAAACATTAATTTATTAATTGAACGTCTAATCTTAACGCGACAATTAGTTAATTAATTTTTTGAAGCACCTAGTTTATTTCATTTCTTTGTTCTCTTCGTGGAATATTGCAAGAAAATAATAAGAAATGTTTTTGATCTGTTTCGAAAAATTTCGCGGCCAATCTACGTGGCTTTTCCGCTCTTTGAGAAAACTGAGGAAAACATTTCCACGTTTTTCATTCGCAATTAAATTATTACTAGTTTTATTTGTTAAAAATAACCAATATGTATCGTTTCAAAAGTGAAAATACTAATCGTTTACATTTGCATAACATTAGAATTTCTGAACGTAAGTTTAATTTTATGGTACAGTCGCAAACATAATGTAACACAACTTTTTACATTTAATTTTTATCCTACTTTAGGGTTTGTTAACAATTAACAAATTAATGAAAAAGTAGTTTCTGGAGAACCTACGTCGCAGATGTTATCATAATCCAGTCATGAGCCTTCCCTGATTTGCCCGCCAAATTCAATATTTTAGTTTTTCGCAAACTTTTTCTCGGCAAGAGCAATAGATTCCACGCTGACGAAAGTTAAGTTTGGCCCCTTCTATTTTAAATATGAACAACCTAAACAATAATTACCGCGTCGGGGCCAAACTTTAGCATGACCTATAACTGATTTTTGTATCACTATTTCGACATTATCCCCGTAGAGAAGCAGCATATGCTCACGACTATATTCCCCGAGTGGGTAGTCAGAGATATTCTGAAACCTCAGAACATCCACGTTTCAACAGTTGTAACAAAACTGTCTAGTGTGACGGGGGGTGAGCCCGTCGCCACTTGTAATGGACAGTGGGTACAATACATGCCTCGAAATTGAAGCATGCAGGTTTCCTCACGATTTTTTCCTTCACCGAAAAGCCAGTGGTGTTACAAATCGTACATAAATTCCGAAAAACTCATTGGTACGAGTCGGCCTGGACGGGAATCGAACCATAGCCTCCTGCACGGCGGGCAAGGTTACTCGCCACTGGACCACCACGGCTATGTTCTGATATTCTCTTTAAAATAACTTCAGTTAATTTTGATGGACCTTATATGAATTACAATGCTGACGGTTTTTAAGGGGATGATCAGACCATCAAACGAAACAACTTCCCCTACGAACACCGAAGTCCCAAAAAAAAAATGCTGTCTCATACATTTTGGAGTAGGTTTGCAGCCGAACAGCTGATTTTTTTATTATGATTTCGATGTTGGTCCCATCATCATCGTCCACTGCTGAACATAGGCCTCTCCCAAGGCGCGCCACAAAACTCTGTCCTCGGCCTTCCTCATCCAGTCGCTCCCCGCTACTTTTTTTAGGTCGTCTGTCCAGCGGGCAGCAGGGCGTCCCACACTACGCCTACCAGTTCGAAATTATTATTGAGCTAAATTGCAAGATTTTGGCAACGGGAAGTGCCATTGCGATTTTCAGAATAATAAATGGTGTTATCTTTTAATTGCGTTTACTTAGAAGCTTGAATTTTCTGCTCCCCCAAGTATCAAACAAAGTAAAATGATCCAAGGGACCGTAGACCTTAAAATTAGAAATTAATTTGAACTTGATACCTCTACCTGTTTTTGAGAAATAGGGCATTGACAGACAGAAAGATAGACACACGGACAAACTGACAATAAAGCGTTCCTTTAAGGGTGCCGTTTTTCCCGCTTGAGGTAAGTACGGAAACCTGGAACTAGGAACCCTAAAAAATAAAAACTTAATAACTCCGCAGTACCTACCTATTCAGGAAGCTCTGTTTAAAAATATTTCATTACCCTTCTTATCGCATTTTTCCATACACCAAAACTTTTTAACTCCTCTTCCAGACGAAAAACTACGTAAGACTAAGATAACCCTTTTGAAAAATAATACGTAACACCAATAAAACTTTCTGTCACACCCCATCGGTTGTCAGTTCGTCGGCAGATATGACCAGCCCATTGCAACTTCAGCTTGCTAATTTTCTGAGCTATGTCAGTCACTTTAGTTCTGTGACGAATCACTTCATTTCTGATTTGATCCCTCAGAGAAACACCGAGCATAGCTCTCTCCATAGCTCGCTGACCGACCTTGAATTTATGAACTAGCCCTATCGTCAGGGTCCACGTTTCCGCACCTGGTCCCATAGAGAAAGTTATTCAGTTGGATGGTCTGATCATCACCTCAAAAAAGTGCCCTTTAAGTATCTAAACTATTAAGAACTGTAACAGAAGTCTGTACATTGAAGATATTTACAAGAAAAAGTTCACAACATGGTTTTAGGTGTCCTTTCCCTGACTCCAAATCTATTTTTTTTAGATTTTTTCATTGTCTATTTGTTTGTTCGAGCATGACGCAGAAACTACTGAAACTTTTTTTGTTAGAAAGCCTATGATTTGAATTAAAATCTGGTATATACTGTGGTCTATTTTAAAAACGGACAGACCGTATCCGGAACACAACACTGCGCTCCAAAACTAAAATAGCAGACATAGGGGAAAAGTCAGCAAAAATAAAGTGGAATTGGGCTGGGCATGTTTGCAGAATGCACACCGAGCGGTGGGCATCAATCGTTACGCAATGGGTGCCTCACGACGGGAGTCGAGGTCGAGGCAGACCCCGAAAAAGGTGGCGAGACGAGCTAGATGCCTACTGCAATGAGTGGTGGGATGTAGCACCAAATAGAAAGACGTGGAGAGAATTAGGGGAGACCTTTGCCCAGCAGTGGGACAAAACAGGTTAAAAAATATATATATACTGTGGACGAAGTCGCAGGTAATAGCGCGTAATTAAATATGACCTTTATACTCTATAGTAAGTAATAATTTACTAATATAATAATGATCAATTTTCAGTTAATCCCCAAAGCGTCATGTCGCAGCCACGCAAAGTGATCCACCTCCCAAAGGTGAGGATGCTGTCCCGCGGAGGAAGATCCTCCAGCGGCATCCGGATCACCAACGTCAAGTCCATCAAGCCCCCCGACCCTCAGATACTGAAGAAACAGGAGGAGGACAAGCTTAGAGCACAGGTAAAGACTCCACCAGGTGTAGATTCTGCAAGGAGATGGGAACTCCCTAGCATCTGCTATGTGAATGTGGCCCACTCATGTACAGACGAAGTATCCATCTAGGTAGACAAGTTTTGGCACCAGGTGATATACAAACTCTCCCTGAAGAAGAAACAGGAGGAGGACAAGCTTAGGGCTCAGGTAAATGTCTCGTATGCTAGGTATGTCCAACTTCGAGAAAGAGATCAACCGTCGAATCCAACTCGGCTGGGCAGCGTTCGGAAAGCTACGTAGTATCCTTATGTGCCAAATACCGCAGTCTCTCAAAACGAATGTCTTTCGGTCTGCTTGAAAGTCGCCCGAAGGGCAATGGAGAGGGCTATGCTCGGGGTTTCCCTGTGAGATCGAATCAGAAATGAAGAGATCCGCAGAAGAACCAGAGTAGTTAATATAGCCCAAGGAATTGCTAAATTAAAGTAGCAATGTGCGCACATTGCTCGCAGAACGATGTCCGATGGGGCCAAAGAGATCACGAGTGGCGACCACGTATCAAAAAGCGCAAGGTGGACCGACGGCCTGGTGAAGGCCGCGGAAAGCCTTAAAATTTTTTCAGTTAATCATCATGTCGTAGCCGCCACGCAAAGTGGTGAGGATGCTGTCCCGTGGGGGAAGATCTTCCAGTGGCATCAGGATCACCAACGTCAAGTCCATCAAGCCCCCCGACCCTCAGATACTGAAGAAACAGGAGGAGGACAAGCTTAGAGCACAGGTAAATGATTACCAGAGATAGTAGCCGGGACCAGCGGCTTAACGTGAAATACGAGAAATACGGGTAATTCACCGGTTGTTCCTAATGTTTTTTTTTTCAGTTTAGTTTCACGTATCTGTGCGCTGCAGGAACGGGCGCTTACACCTCCGAGTAGGGCCACCTTTAGTTAAGGCTCCTCGTTTTTCCATTTGCTTACCTCATTTCATGCATCAGCTCAGATATGTAGGTTTCCTCACGATATGCATGCTCGCGACTATATTTCCTGACTTCCCCTGCCCCTGATTACCTCAGTCAGAGATATTCTGATACCTCAGAACATCCACGTTTCACTAGTACCGAGACTATGTCCATTTCGACAGGGAGTGAGCCCGTCGCTTGTAATGGATAGTGGGTAATATACACCTCGAAATTGAAGCATGCAGATTTCCTCACGATGTTTTCCTTCACCGAGCCAGTGATGTTACAGTTTCCTCACGACATCTTCCATCGCTAACCACCGTGCTCATATCGATTCCAGCTGCAGAAGGAGATAGTGTCTCGTTCGCGCGCGTGCTCGTACCCGCGCTACACGTGCACGCTGCCCGTGCTGTCGGGCCGCGCGCACTGCTCCCGGCACGTGCTGCTCGACCCCGCCGCGCCCTACGCGCGCTGTGCGCACGAGCGCTGCCGCCAGCCCGTGCGCACCCCCGCCGACACCTCGTCAGTATACTGTACTATACTATACACACTGCTAGTAGTTAGTACATACATACATCAGACACTGCTGCTCGAGCGCTGCCGCCAGCCCGTGCGCACCCCCGCCGACACCTCGTCAGTATACTGTACTATACTATACACACTGCTAGTAGTTAGTACATACATACATCAGACACTGCTGCTCGAGCGCTGCCGCCAGCCCGTGCGCACCCCCGCCGACACCTCGTCAGTATACTGTACTATACTATACACACTGCTAGTAGTTAGTACATACATACATCAGACACTGCTGCTCGAGCGCTGCCGCCAGCCCGTGCGCACCCCCGCCGACACCTCGTCAGTATACTGTACTATACTATACACACTGCTAGTAGTTAGTACATACATACATCAGACACTGCTGCTCGAGCGCTGCCGCCAGCCCGTGCGCACCCCCGCCGACACCTCGTCAGTATACTGTACTATACTATACACACTGCTAGTAGTTAGTACATACATACATCAGACACTGCTGCTCGAGCGCTGCCGCCAGCCCGTGCGCACCCCCGCCGACACCTCGTCAGTATACTGTACTATACTATACACACTGCTAGTAGTTAGTACATACATACATCAGACACTGCTGCTCGAGCGCTGCCGCCAGCCCGTGCGCACCCCCGCCGACACCTCGTCAGTATACTGTACTATACTATACACACTGCTAGTAGTTAGTACATACATACATCAGACACTGCTGCTCGAGCGCTGCCGCCAGCCCGTGCGCACCCCCGCCGACACCTCGTCAGTATACTGTACTATACTATACACACTGCTAGTAGTTAGTACATACATACATCAGACACTGCTGCTCGAGCGCTGCCGCCAGCCCGTGCGCACCCCCGCCGACACCTCGTCAGTATACTGTACTATACTATACACACTGCTAGTAGTTAGTACATACATACATCAGACACTGCTGCTCGAGCGCTGCCGCCAGCCCGTGCGCACCCCCGCTGACACCTCGTCAGTATACTGTACTATACTATACACACTGCTAGTAGTTAGTACATACATACATCAGACACTGCTGCTCGAGCGCTGCCGCCAGCCCGTGCGCACCCCCGCCGACACCTCGTCAGTATACTGTACTATACTATACACACTGCTAGTAGTTAGTACATACATCACATGACCACTCCACAATCGCGCGCGAGAAAACGTCAATGTGAAGCCGATTCGCATATTTTTCGCGGGTTCGCGCTTTGTTAATCACTTTTTGTCGGTTTTTGGCCCGCGTCAAAGAGCCTGCGAACGAGCGAAAGCTGCGTAGTGATAACACTGCGAATGTGGTCCAAGAAGAGATCACGCGTGATTCGCGCCGCGATTTGAGTCGCGATTCGAGCCGCGCGCGATTGTGGAGCGAGCCTACAGAGTACATTACATGGGGTCAGGGTGCAAAAAACACGCTAATAGTATTTTAAGAATCATAAAACCCAACTGCGTAAATAATGATCAATCGCAGAATTGTAGACTACTGGACTTGTTTTGTTTCATTCTTTTCAGTTTTTATGAATAATAATGAAATAAATTTGGGTCTAGCTGGATTTTTTTCGTGATTTCCATCTTTACCATAGATAAAGTTGTTCAGTTTGATAGTCTGATCACCCCCTTAATGAACCGTCACTACATTAAGAAGGACCCTGGAAACATCCCACTGAACAACTACGCATCAGCATAGCATATGCTCACGACTATATTCCCCGAGGGGGTAGTCAGAGATATTCTGAAACCTCAGAACATCCACGTTTCACCAGAAGTACCGAGTCACTGTCCAGTGTGACGGGGGGTGAGCCCGTCGCCACTTATAAACAGTGGGTACAATACACGCCTCGAAAATGGAAGCATGCAGGTTTCCTCACGATGTTTTCCTTCACCGAAAAGCCAGTGGTGTAAAAAATCGTACATAAATTCCGAAAAACTCATTGGTACGAGTCGGCTTGGACGGGAATCGAACCATCGCCTCCTGCACGGCAGGCAAGATTACTCACCACTGGACCACCACGGCCTGTTACTTTGACTTGACCGTTACGGAATGTTACTTATGGGGATCACTTTTATTATTGAAACCAAACAATTAAACAGTATTTCTGTCTCTTAACTTAACCTTCAGGCTATGCTTCGAGCACGCCAGGGCGGCTATGTACGCGCGACAACGAGCCGCCGCGCCTCCCCCACCAGTCACCACCTCCGAGACACTCCTCAATCAGCTGCAGCACTACGTCAAGTAAGTTTATATACCTACCTACATACCTCCCACGCTTTGAGCACGCCAGCGGCTATGTATGATCGACAATATCTCCAAACCGTTGCTATGCTTGGGGCTCCAACCGGGCTATGCTTGGAGCCCGGGGTGGCTAGGTACACACGGCGACACATCATGTCACGCTCCCTATATACCCATAACTACACTACACAAAATAGTGCGCACGATTCGCAGCGTTCAACTTCTAATAGTTCAAAGTCCAAACAGGGTAACCGGACCTGTCACCGTGTGTACGCGCGACAATACCTCCTGACCGTCAGGCTATGCTTAGAGCACGCCAGTGGTTATGTACGCGTGATAATATCTTCCAATCGTCTGGCTATGCTTCGAGCACGCCAGGCTTCGACTTCGAGCAACATCTAAGAGAGAGTCTAAAACAAAAATAATATGCGATCAGTTGTGTACCAAAGGAGGCAAGACATCCCTGTACATGCATGGTGTCTTTGCAATGGCCCCGAAAGTTTACAATAAATTACCTCTTCAAATAAGGATGTGTGAAGATATAATTACATTTAAGAGGAAACTTTTTGACTACCTTTCTGATAAGACATTTTACAATATTACAGATTTTTTTAATGATGTTTAATTGATTTACTTATGTGATTTATTATTGTATCGATTGACATTATGCCTATAAAAATGAAATTTAACAATGAGATAAAGACTATTGTATTGAATTAATTAATGTAATGCATCATGTATTGGTACCTACCTATTGTATGCCTTTTGGCGGATCACAGTGAACATTATATAAAACACCATGTCAACCCATTAACCTGTTTATCACAATAAAGAATTTATGATTTATGATTTAATAGTTTTTTTCCTTTTTCATTCTTTGTTTGAAGCAGTAAATTGACACCGTGTATAATTAACGTTTGCAGGCCGGAACGAACGCGGACAACGTCATGCGCCTCATCAGTGTCCGTCGTCAGCGACCCCGCGGACCAGGAGCAAGTGACCCCACACGCCGTCGACCCTTTCAGTGAGTTCTTAAGGTGCCGGTTAACAGCCGACCGCATACAGCAGCAGCATACGACGTGTCGCTCCGACACTACTGGTTTGTATGTAGTTCTATGAAATACCCTGCGAAGCATCCGACACGAAGCATGCGACATGAAGTATGCGGTCGAGCCTCGACCGCAGACCAGTAGTGTCGTCGAGTGCTGCCAGGCATGCGATAATTATCCTAAATTCACGAATTTTTTTTGTGGCATGCGATAGAAAATAAAAGTCGGGTAAAGCACGATAATTCATACAAATTCCACTATAATATTTAATTTAATGAAATCACTATTTTCAACCACATTTTCCGTTAAATTCCAACGATACATCATACGGGCGTTCGGTATTGGGTAAAACAGTGTTCAAATATTATATAGGGTCCTTCTTAATATGCGAACACTTTTTTAAGGGAATGATCAGACCATCAAACTGAACAACTTTCTCTATAGCACTAACATTGAAATCACGAAAAATAATAAACAGCTGTCCCATACAAAAGTGCTAACCTACTCGAGCCAAATGTATGGGACAGCAGATTTTTTTTCGCGATTTCTATTTTGGTCCCATAGAGAAAGTTGTTCAGTTTGATGGTCCGATCATCCCCTTAAAAAAGTGTCAGCATATTAAGTTTGACCCTGTATAAACACGATAGTTTCGCATTAAAGAAGATCTTATAAACAGCTATTTTTGAGTTTAAGATGATATTCCTGCCAGCGCGCACGAGCGCGATGCATACAAACGAAGTTTCATCCTAATTTCAATGAATTAAATCGATCGAAGATCATATAAACAGCTATTTTTGAGTTTAAGATGATATTCCTGCTAGCGCGCCCGAGCGCGCTACATACAAACGAAGTTTAATCCTATTTTCAATGAATGAAATTGATCGAAGATCTTATAAACAGCTATTTTTGAGTTTAAGATGATATTCCTGCCAGCGCGCCCGAGCGTTTAATCCTATAAAATAGTAGTAATGTCGATTCTCTTACCTAGAAGAAAATTTTGTTATTAGAAAATATATTTATGTTACAGGTGTTTTCAGAAACCGAAATCTATATTTTCTCCCCTCCGGACGGAAAGCGTCAATTTTCGTCCCGTTGCGCTAAACGAAGTTGCCTCTTTCCACCTCCGTCGAGGAGAAAAATATTATACTACCCTCGGGCAGTAAATAAGAAAGCCTCAGATCATATGTTTGTTTGTTCAAAAGTTACAGCCCTAAATAGGTAGGCCGGACGGACGGACGGACAAAGTAAAAGGGTCCTGATTTCACCCTTTCGGCACGGAACCCTAAAAACGTGAAAATAAACCAGGCTTCTATGATCACGGATGTTTGTAACAAGGATTCTGAGTATCCCAAAGGGGAGCACGTTAGTAATTTATGTGTGACTTTACCCCAAAAAAGACCCTAAGTCGGCAACACTGTTTGCAGCTGCTGTATGCTGCTGCTGCGTGCGGTCGGGTTCTAATTCATACCCCTCCGACGTGTCGGAGCGACGCGTCGCTCCGACGTGTCGGATCCGACACGTCGTATGCTGCTGCTGCATGCGGTCGGCTGCCAATTTACTCCTTTATTAAGTGGCCATAGGTCCCGACGAATATTTTCTATGAGAAACGCGATTGCCCAGCGCTCCGAAAAGTGTGTGCGTGAGCCGTATTTTCGATTAAAAAGAACTAACCAAAGTACTTTTTCTAGATTTTTTTTATGATTTCACTAGTTAAACTAATGGTGAATATGTGAGTATAAATGCGAAAAATAGGAAACTATTTTAAGTTCTTCTAAAGCGAGAAATTTTTTTAAAAATGCATGAAAATACGTCATCTTTGTGACGATTTTCTATCGAGTGAAGTAATTCCAATCGTGTATTCAGTTTATGATTTCACTAGATAAACTATCTAATACTGAGGTATGATTTTAATTTCGGTAAATGGTATAAATCTAGTCGTAAAATGAAAAATAAAAGATGCCTCATTTCACATTTCTCACTTCGAAGTGGTTTTCCGATACAATATAGCCGTCTTTGATACGAACTGTTAATAAAGGTAGAGAAAGTCTTCAAAATTCGGACTATAAACACAGCTCATCTTAACTATTATAAAACCGTAAAATCATGAAGAATAAAAAAGTAGCGGTTCTCTTCATATAAATTCAAATAACATTCGATAGCGCGATTTAAAAACGTGCAGCGCCATCTATTGACAAAATTGTTAGTTTGTTTGTTTGTTCGCACATCACGCAAAAACTACTGAACCGATTTTGATGAAACTTTTTTTGTTTGATAGCTTATGATCTGACTTAAAATCTGGTATATAATTTGTGCGGACGAAGTCGCGGGAAAACACTAGTTTTTACTATAAACGTCAGATTGCCGCCTTTGATTCTATAGGACTCCATTAAAAGAATAAAAATAAAAATCACCTGCCTTCTCTTTCTAACTCAACTGGAAACGGAAACGGCAACATCAAATGTCAAATTCTGACAATATAATGTTTTTTTTCCTTTAAGTCCAGTTATTTTAAGTTGATTTTTAGTTTACCAAGGAGTTTGCAGGTCCAACGAGTAAGTGCGATTTTTGAATCTCATTCGGTGAGCTCAGTAGTTGAAAATGTCAAAATTACTATGGAGATACGCATCTTTCTACTGCTGAGTTGACTTTCAAAAATCATACTACAGGAGAGCGATTTTTGAAAGTCAAATTAGCAGTAAAAAGATGCGTATCTCCGTAGTAATTTTGACATTTTCAACAGCTGAGCTCACCGAATGAGATTCAAAAATCGCACTCCTGATCGTGATCATGCATGATTGAGCGTCTAATGTTAAATTAGTTTCCGTCAATCATCGTAGATCTAGCGCGATCAGCGGATCTTGATCTTGATGTACCGTGTAAGGGTTGAACTACACCAGGCAGCACAGCATCGCATTTTTCCGTCGCTCCATCCTTTTCTGTCACTCAGGAACGTCATTTTGCTAGAGCATATAAGATAGACGGAACGCGATCGCACGCGGCGTGCTGTTCCGTTCCGTCTATCTTATATGCTCTAGAAAATGACGATCCTGAGTGACAGAAAAGGATGGAGCGACGGAAAAATGCGATGCTGTGCTATGTGGTGTAGGTTGAACTACACCTAATGCCACCCAATGAGCGTTTTTTTTTTTTTTTTTTAATGCCGTTTTCTTATAACTCAATAGATGGCAGTAGTGTCTGTACGACAAACTGTCAAGCAAAAAACTTCCTCTGCAATGTCACCTATAGACTTAAAAACGTAGAGATTTCATTCTCTTTGGTTCGGATTTGGAAGATGTCATAAAAAAATAAAATTAAATTATTTCTAAGAAAGAACTTAGCCAAAAATACAGTCCTTTTTCGTGGTTTTTCAGAAAAGCAGTTTGAAGTAAACTAACAACATAAGAACAGTTAATAATTAACTATTCTTATGCTAACAAACACGACAAAGTAAATGCTACGATACGAGTTTGATTGACAATGACATTTGACAGCTCAAGTTTTCTATTGCCAGTTCAATATCAGATTTTGCCTTATGATCAAAGAGTTTTTATATTTATTTTAGTCAAATTGTAGTCTTGTATCACCTTAAAGAGTAAATTAGCATAAGAAATATAGTTAAATATCATAAACAATATGTTTCATTATGTTCCAAAAGATTTTTGTTTTGTTTTCACTTCACTTTTACCCTCATTTCGGGGAAAGATAATTTTTCAGTGTTTGACATAGATTCGTATAGACCGTAGCGTCATCTATCGATCTACTATGAAACGAAAAAAAAAACGCTCATTTATCGCGCTCACCGCGCTGTCGGCGTAATTCGGAACGTACCGCGTGATACACGTCTCGGTGCCACGCGACGGAGATACGATACGCCAAAATGCTACAAATGTGGATCCAGCTAATTCATTACTCGACCCTGCCAACAGATGGCGCTGTTCGAAATTAAATCGCGCTATCGTTTCGTTACTACAAATCAAATAACTTTTACAAGTATTTTCTATAAAGTTCGAGAAACTACACACAACAAACAAAATACTTTGATTTTAAATCACTTTGTTTATTTTTGAAAGTGCGTCTCTTCGATATAAGGTAAACAGATATTGTTTTCCGGTAGGAGGCGTGCAGAGAATTCGGTATGTCAAGTTTTTTTTGTCTTCATTTTTATATTTTTTACGGACAGAAGACATAATTTTAAGATACCTATTTCATTCTTATTGCGATTCATCATCGAGTTTAGCAATATAAATTTAATATTTAAATTATTTTGATCTGTAATCTCTAAGTGCAAAAATGGTGGAGAGAAAATAATTCGAACTCCATGGAGAAAAACTACCTACAGCTGTATTTAAAAAAATTAAAACCTGCCTCCTCTTTCTAACTCTATGCTGGAAAAAGATACGGCAACATCAAATGTCAAATTCTGACATTGTGAAAGTATTTTTTTTTCTTAATGGCCGGTTATTTTAAGTTGATTTTATGTTTACCAAGGAGTTCACAGGTATGCCAGTGACGTCACTGCACGGACCGAAAAACGACGTTATTTTATTAAAAATATCTGTAATCCTTTCATTAAAATCTCTGACATAGAAAATATGATTATTGAGACAATTATCTTGAAATGGTTTTCGATTCAGCCCTCCAAAAAAAAACTTGACATACCGAATTGTTAGAACCGAATCTGACTATCCGTAGATTGAAAGTGTGGGAGAAATATAAATAATAAATAAATAAAACTCATAGCATAGCATATGCTCACGACTATATTCCCCGAGGGGGGGTAGTCAGAGATATCCTGAAACCTCAGAACATCTAATTTCACCAGTAGTACCGAAATTGTGTCCAGTGTGACGGGGGGTGAGCCCGTCATCACTTATAATGGACAGTGGGTACAATACATGCCTTGAAATTGAAGCATGCAGGTTTCCTCACGATGTAAATAAAACTCATTGTATTCTAAATATTTAGGTAGATTTTTAGATAAAAATTAGAAGACAAAGAAGTTGATACGCAAATTTTGTGAAACATTAAACTACATTTTGCATGAAAAAATGCTTTATTTCTTGAATATTACAGTGGCGGGGAGTTTTCGGGGAATGCATGATTGGAAATCGGGGAATTGAGCCTACTGAAGCGGGGAATCAAGAATTGGCAGCACTTACTACATGACTATCTGTATGAAGCCTATCCTCCTCGAGTCTTGTACTCGAGTCCTGTACCCGAGTTTGTAGAAATCCGTAGGTACAGGTTCGAAATCCGGAGATATCTATAAACTTCTTTAGGGTTCCGTAGTCAAACAAGGAACCCTTATACTTTCGTCCATTCTGTCTGACTGTCTGTATGCCCCGCCTCACCCAAAAAAATCGTTTTTCTTAAGGGGCATACATATTATTGGTCGCAGAACCGATGGGGCCGAAAAGTTCTCGAGTGGCGACCGCGTACCGGAAAGCGCAGCGTCGGTACCCCCCACACGATGGACCGACGACCTGGTGAAGGCGGCGGGAACCCTTTGGATGAGGGCAGCTCAGAACTGGTCGTAATGGCGATCCTTGGGGGAGGCCTATGTCCAGCAGTGGACGTCCGTCGGCTGAGATGATAATGATGAAGGGGCCATAGGTTCAGACGAATATTTTCTATGATTGCCCAGCACTCTGAAAAGTGCGTGCGATCTACGACACACGTAGATTTTTTTTTATGATTTCACTAGTTAAACTAATAGTGAAAATTTTAGTATGAATACAAAAAATCTGAAACTATTTTAAGTTTTTCTAAAACGAGACAAATATTTAAAAATACATGAAAAAGAAAAAACATCATCTTTGTAACGTGAAGTAATTCCAATCATGTATTCAATTTATGATTTCACTAGATAAACTATTAGTAGATCGGCGAACCGACAAAAAGTCGCTTAAATAAGATTCTGGCACAAGTCATCTCTTTTATAGTGTTATCTGGTATCGATGCATTCAGTATGACCTCCTGATTACAAGTACATGAGGTGACACGCGCTCAGACTGTGAGAAGTGATGTGGTTTTTCTAGAAATCGATTTTAATGAATAAAACCGAAGAAAAGGGAATCTAAAGTCGCCCCTTTTTTTCCAGTTGAAACCATCTTACTCCTACATTTTTAATAGGAAGAAAATGAATATTTACAATATTGTTAACAACACAATTTAGAATCATGTGGTTTTCTTACTTTTTCGAAATTAATAAAAAATCATCAAATTTTTCAAATTAAATGGCTAAATTCTGACCTGAGCCACGAGCTCGTTCGCATCGATTGATGATACGCCTTAATGATACAATAACTAATTTTCCTTGTCATAAATTTTTCAGAGGAAATAAACGCAACAACAGTGAACGCGAATTTCTCTTCGTCGGTAATGGAGTGCGCGAGCGCAAGCGATAGCGACGGGGACAGTGTGACGCTCGGTCAGCAGGGCACCTGCCGCGCCGGCGGGGAAGACCTGTCCGACGACGATGTGCCGTGCGAACAGCTGCCTCTGTGGTGAGTGATCATCATAGCCACGCTGTAGCGCAAGCGATAGCGACGGGGACAGTGTGACGCTCGGTCAGCAGGGCACCTGCCGCGCCGGCGGGGAAGACCTGTCCGACGACGATGTGCCGTGCGAACAGCTGCCTCTGTGGTGAGTGATCATCATAGCCACGCTGTATCGCAAGCGATGGCGACGGGGACAGTGTGACGCTCGGTCAGCAGGGCACCTGCCGCGCCGGCGGGGAAGACCTGTCCGACGACGATGTGCCGTGCGAACAGCTGCCTCTGTGGTGAGTGATCATCATAGCCACGCTGTATCGCAAGCGACGGGGACAGTGTGACGCTCGGTCAGCAGGACACCTGCCGCGCCGGCGGGGAAGACCTGTCCGACGACGATGTGCCGTGCGAACAGCTGCCTCTGTGGTGAGTGATCATCATAGCCACGCTGTATCGCAAGCGATAGCGACGGGGACAGTGTGACGCTCGGTCAGCAGGGCACCTGCCGCGCCGGCGGGGAAGACCTGTCCGACGACGATGTGCCGTGCGAACAGCTGCCTCTGTGGTGAGTGATCATCATAGCCACGCTGTATCGCAAGCGATAGCGACGGGGACAGTGTGACGCTCGGTCAGCAGGGCACCTGCCGCGCCGGCGGGGAAGACCTGTCCGACGACGATGTGCCGTGCGAACAGCTGCCTCTGTGGTGAGTGATCATCGTAGCCACGCTGTATCGCAAGCGATAGCGACGGGGACAGTGTGACGCTCGGTCAGCAGGGCACCTGCCGCGCCGGCGGGGAAGACCTGTCCGACGACGATGTGCCGTGCGAACAGCTGCCTCTGTGGTGAGTGATCATCGTAGCCACGCTGTATCGCAAGCGATAGCGACGGGGACAGTGTGACGCTCGGTCAGCAGGGCACCTGCCGCGCCGGCGGGGAAGACCTGTCCGACGACGATGTGCCGTGCGAACAGCTGCCTCTGTGGTGAGTGATCATCGTAGCCACGCTGTAGCGCAAGCGATAGCGACGGAGACAGTGTAATTCCACATTAGTTCCTCCACAAGTGCATCATCATAGCCACGCGGACAGCGCCTCTGTGGTGAGTACCTCACTGACTGAATGACTGACTGATATACAACGCACTGTCTAAACCAATATATTTGCCCAGGGGCGCAATATTTGTAAATGCATCCCTGACAATGACAACACATCTTTAAAAAAAAAAAAGTAAACTTACAAATGCAATATTGAATTACATAGTTTTGTCACCTTGTTTTGTTACCTTGTCAAGACCAGACATTTCGGCATTCATATAAATTCAATTTCGATGCATGTCCATTTCAAGTGGCGACGGGCTCACTGCCCGTCACACTGGACAGAGTTTCGGTACAGTGAAAAGTGGATGTTCTGAGATTTCAGAATATCTCTGACTACCCCCTCGGGGAATATAATTGTAATCATCATGCATGCAATAATTCCCAAATTGTCGTATTTCAGGCGAGCGGGAGTATTCACAGCGGAAGAGGCAGTGTCCGAAGCGAAGACAGCCCTCAAGTCTCTCCAGTCAGCCTACATACGACAGATGGACCGACTGAGGACCTTGCTGCACTCCGCCCGGCACAGATACCTGAAGACGTTCAAAGCTGAGAAGGAACAGTACTGTACGTATGAAATCTCAACCGATACGTCCACTGCTGGACATAGGCCTCCCCCAAGGATCGCCACAACGACCGGTCCTGCGCTGCCCTCATCCAACGAGTTCCCGCCGCCTTTATATCGCTGGGTGAATACAATAACGGCACAAGTCAAAATTTTACAAATTCGAGTTAGATGCGGATTCTTGCTCTGCACCAACTGTTCTATTTTATGCAATAATGACTTAACTTGCTACTTCACAGGGTTTCCCGATAGATGGCACTAGTGTCACTTAAATCTGTTCGCGCGTAGTACATTCTACAATTTTCTCGAAATCGCTTTTTTTTAATTGTGCCGTTATTGTATTCACCCAGCGATATGGTCGTCGTTCCACCTTGTGGAGGGCCTATCCACGATTTTTTATTTAATATTCATACATAAAAGGGTCCTTTTAATACGCTGACACTTTTTAAGAGGATGTTCAGGCCATCAAACTGAACAACTTTATCTATGGGACCTACATTGAAATCGCGAAAAAAAATCAGCTGTCCCATACATTTGGCTCGAGCAGTTTTGTATGGAAGAGCTTATTAATTTCGCGATTTCGATGTCGGTCCCATAGAGAAAGTTGTTCAGTTTGATGGTCTGATCATCCTCTTAAAAAAGTGTCAGCATATTAAGTTGGACACTGGTATCGATTCGGTATTGCCACGACTTAACTTAACTAAATTTATTCCTGTCATTTTCTAACATTCGACTAAGAAAAGAGACAGAAAACCAACAACTGACTTTAGTGCTGTCAAAGTGACAGTGAAGTGTAAATAAGATGGCGTGCATTATGATGCCATCTTATTTTGGGCGTGTAGCGTCACTTTGACAGCACTAAAGTCAGTTCTTGGTTTTCTGTCTCTTTTCTTAGTCGAATGTTAGAAAATGACAGGAATAAATTTAGTTAAGTTAAGTCGTGGCAATACCGAATCGATACCATTGTATAAATCCACGCCTTTTTCCCAGGAAGTGGGCAGAGGCTATGGATCTTCATTTTGGTCGGTTAGTCCAGTAAAAATACGGGTCGAAAGGAAATAATTTATAATAAGCAATTTTTTTCGCTAGATCGTTTATACAAATGATATTAAGATACTTTATTAACGAATCCCACTAAATTTCGTATTTTAAATTTTTAGTACTAAAATGTAAATTTTTTATTTATAATGTCAGATTTCTTTCTTTTTTCATTATTATTGTTTGTTTTAGGTTATGAGTTTACATACACTGTGTAAATTTTGTACTAAAATTGATTTTTTCGTAATTTCAACATATTTAAAAAAGAAGGTTCCGAGGTGATTTTTCGTTGGATTTACTTGTAATATAAAAGAATACAAATGAATTTAACAAATGGCATAAAAAAATTGTATATACTATTCTTTTCCAATTTTACATGATTTTTTTTACTTTGCTTAATTATTTAATAAAATTTTTAGGGGGATTTTCAATCTAAATGATAACTAGAATTATAATCTTAAATATGAAAGAAAAAAACCGGCTATTATAAATTATTTACATTCGCCATACAAGCGACCCGTAACTTTACTGGAGTAGGTTCTGACACACTTCTCTTGCTTCCTCTAGTTCCATACATCTTGGCATACATTCCCGTCGATTTACTTTTAACCGGGCATTTTTTATGATATCCTTGATCTGATCTAGGTACGTCCTCCTAGGTCTGTCTCTACCAATGTTTCCTTCGATGCACGTCTAATATACAACGTGTTAATGAATTAACGCAAAACTAGAAAGTAGTTTGTTTAGAATCGAGAGCAGAATGGAATTATCATGGTTTCAACATAAGTACGTAATTTTTTTTCAAGATATTAAATTTTTTTTTTAAATAATTTTAAATTTACTGAACTCGATCTCAACCCACCACAAAGGCGCACTCAGGGTGAGTGCGCACTACCAAAACAAGATTCTTAAAATTTATTGTATCCATGAGCACGTTAGCGCTTTCATTCATTGCTGAAATGATAACCAATCATTTTTGTCTCATTACTTAAAATGCGAATAACTTTGAAATTTTAACTATTAAAATGTTGAAATTATTGTTTCAATCTAATTATTTTGTTGTAAATCAGTTCGGGTGTATGAGGTTTTGCGCTTATTCAATAACATGTTGTATTGTTTCGTAAGTCAACTTTTACGATATATTCAAACCATCGAAGCATTCCATTCCGTACTTTAACCACTTTAATAATAAAACCTTTATTTAACATTGCAGGTAGTATAAACTCTCAGGCAGTAAGCGGGCCCCTGACGGTCCGTGAGAGAAGACAGCTCCGCAAGCTGAAGGCGTTCGCGGGGTACCGCCGGAAACATGGCGCGGACGCCGTTCTGGCGAGGAAGTTATATCATAAGAGAGCCAAGGTGAGGCATTTCATTTAGTGAGAGAAGACAGCTCCGCAAGCTGAAGGCCTTCGCGGGGTACCGCCGGAAACATGGCGCCGACGCCGTGCTGGCGAGGAAGTTATATCATAAGAGAGCCAAGGTGAGGCATTTCATTTAGTGAGAGAAGACAGCTCCGCAAGCTGAAGGCCTTCGCGGGGTACCGCCGGAAACATGGCGCCGACGCCGTGCTGGCGAGGAAGTTATATCATAAGAGAGCCAAGGTGAGGCATTTCATTTAGTGAGAGAAGACAGCTCCGCAAGCGGAAGGCTATCGCGGGGTACCGCCGGAAAAATGGCGCCGACGCCGTGCTGGCGAGGAAGTGAGCTTAGCTTAGACCATCAAATTGAACAACTGTCACTATTGATACAATATCGAAGGGCTCATTTTCATTGGTCGTTCTCGTTTGCATTCGGGATGCGAGAGATTTCCGTAACGCTTTCCATAGACCTCGCATTAGGGGAACTATTTTCACTGGTCGATATAGCCCGCATTCGGGAAGCGAGAGATTTCCGTATCGCATGCCATAAGGCACGCATGCGGGGAACCGTTTTCACTGGTTTATAGGGAACGACCGCTGACTGTGCATCTAGCATATGCTCACGACTATATTCCCCGAGGGGTAGTCAGAGATATTCTGAAATCTCAGAACATCCACGTTTCACCAGTAGTACCGAAACTCTGTCCAGTGTGACGGGGGGTGAGCCCGTCGCCACTATCATCGTGCATCTAGTTCTGTTATAAGAGATCAATGGTGCTGTGATTGGAATCCGGCGAGTACCCGCACTCCTTAAAAAGACTGACTAATTTCGTTGGTCGATATACAGCGTCCGGGGAACAGCCGTTGGTGATGTAACGACCACTGTATCGATTTGCTGATTTTCATTGGTCGTTAGCCCCCGCATGCTGTATATCGACCGAGTTATCGACCAATGTAAATGAGCCTTAATAGCGAAAAAGAAATCAGCTGTTTTATTCATAACTGACTCGGCTCAAATGTATGGGACAGCTGTTTTATACAAAACCCCTAACCTATTAAACCTGCATGCTTCAATTTCGAGGCATGTATTGTACCCACTGTCCATTATAAGTGGCGACGGGCTCACCCCCCGTCACACTGGACAGACTTACGGTACTACTGGTGAAACGTGGATGTTCTGAGGTTTCAGAATATCTGTGACTACCCCCTCAGAGAATATAGTCGTAAGCATATGCTTATGCTAACCTATTAAATACAATGTGTTCACCACCAGATGGGCGGCGGTTTGTCCAAGAGCTCGTCGTCGCAAGGCAGATGCACGTTCAGCGAGGGAGGAGTGAGATGCGCCTCTCTCGCTCTACCCGCCGCTAAACACTGCATGAAGCACATCGAGCACGACACGCAGCAGGTACGTCAGTATCATCTATCATCACCATATACAGGGTGTTTCGTAAGTAACAATAAATATTTAAAACTCTTAAGGGGGTTGTTTAGACCGTCAAACTGAACAACTTTATCTATGGGACCAACATCGAAATCGCAAAAAAAAAAATTCATATCACATACATATTTTAGCTCTAGTCGATTTGTAGAGTATGGAACATCATTTTTTTTTCGCGATTTCGATATTGGTCCCATAGTGAAAGTTGTTCAGTTTGATGGTCTATACCACCCCCTTAAAGGTTTATTTGTATTTTTGTAACACCTTGTACAGCTAGTAGTTTCTATGAGAAACGCGACTGCTCAGCCCTCCGAAAAGTACGTGCGTGTGCCGTATTTTCGATTAAAAAGAATTACCTAAAGTAAATATTAAAGTTTTTTTTAAATAAACTAATGGTGAATATGTGAGTATAAATACCAAAATCGGAAACTATTAAGTTATTCTAAAACGAGAAAAATGTTTGATAATCATGAAAATACGTCATCTTTTCGACGATTTTCTATCGGGTGAAGTTATTCCAATCGTGTATTCAATTTATGATTTCACTAGATAAACTATCCAAGTATACTGAGGTATGACTTCATGAATCTAGTCGAAAAATGGAAAATAAAAGATGCCTGCAAGGCATTTCGTCCTACTATTGGGTGGGCCTTAACACTTTCGCTGCTAAGCTCAAAATCATGATCCTCGCGCAGTGCTAAAGCTGGCCCCTCGTAGGTCGTGCGCACAGTCGTAACGTAAACGACCAAAGCGGCTCACCTCGTGGGACGGCCCGCACAGGCGTAAGGTTTGGGTGACTCACGCTGTAGGTCATGAGCACAGGCGAATTTTGACCCCTCGTTGGTCGTGCGCACAGTCGTAACCGTGAAACGATAAACTGGCTCGTCTCGTGGGTCACCCGCGCAGGCGTAACTCGTCGGTGACTCGCGCGGTAAGTCATAAGCACAGCCGAAATGCAATATAACTGACTCGTTACGTGGGTTCTTTAGCAATGCGGCAGTTAAAGTGTTAAGGGGTAATTGTACCCATGATATTGAACATCTTTACCTGAGAAACCTATAGGTCTCAAATTGATGTATATAACCATTGTATAGAATGAACATAGAACTATGTTAATATAAGTCTATTGTACCTACTTAATTATTTATTTAACGATTTGCACTGCAATGAAATGTATGGGTCGCCTGTATTGGTTTCTGTGCCTGAAATAAACAATTTTTATTTATTTTTATTTTATTTTATAGGAAGTTCGCAAAAAAACTGTATAGCACCATTATAGCGCTATCTGTGATCGGCAGGTGCTGTTCTCTCCGTGCGGCGACTCGCGGGGCGGCGTGGCTTGTCGCGAGCCGGTACCGAACCTGCCCCTACCCTCCGCCGCCTGCCGCTACCACACCAACCCACCGGCGTATACACTCTTCTCTCTAAAGGTACGTTACACTCATCTTTGATAGCCGAATATACATGTACCTAAGTGACAGCCTAGAAAATACTAAAACGGTGAACTCGGACCACCAAACTGAAAAACTTTCACTACGGGACCAACATTGAAATCGCAATAAAAAAATCTGCTCTCCCATACATTTGGCTCCAGTAGGTTTACAGTTTTGTACGGAACATCTGTTTTTTTTCGCGATTTCGATTTTGGTCCCAACTTCCATATACAGGGTGAAATTGATATCATTAGCATCCTTTTAAACCATCAAACTGAATAACTTTTACTATGGGAGCAAACCAATTGGAGCAAAAATTTTAAAAAACAGCTGTCTCATACTAAACTGCACCCGCCGCCGCTGCCTACATGACTCACGGGACATCAAATTTTTTTTTGCTCCGATCGGTTAGCTCCCATAGTAAAAGTTGTTCAGTTTGATGGGTAGACTCTTAGTTTAAAAGGATGCTAATGATATCAATTTCACCCTGTAGAGAAAGTTTTTCATTTTGATCTTATCATCCCCCAAAAAGTGTCAGCATATTATAAAGGAAGTCATTATTAAATTTATTAACACGAGTGTAACAAAAAACAGGGTGTTACAAAAAAGAAGGTAGTCATATTTAATGGGGTGGCTTTAGTTTAGTTTAGACCATAACTTTCAGTTTGGATACGACATCCCTTTAAATATTACTTGTGTTTTGTTACGCCCTGTATTTATCAAGATAATTAAAAGTGTAACCACTTATGACTATTAAATCTGTATTTATCTGTTGTCTCTGCCTACCCAAATGGGATACAGGCGTGAGTATATGTATGTACTTGTCTGTAATGTATGTTTCTATAATACAGGGTCCAACTTAATATGCTGACAGTTTTTTAAGAGAATGATCAGACCATCAAACTGAACAACTTTCTCTGTGGGACCAACATCGAAAACGCAAAAAAAATATCTGCTGTCCCATATTTGGCTCGAGTAGGTTTGCAGTTTTGTATGGAACAGCAAATGTTTTTTTCGCAATTTCGATATTGGTGCCATATTGAAAGTTGTTCAGTTTGATGGTCTGATCATCCCCTTAAAAAGTGTCAGCATATTAAAAAGGACCCTGTATGTTATAGTTAGCAAGCTTATTTATTTTCTGTTATAAATTCCCACATATGTTGTATTGTTTTTACCAAAGAGAGATTTTTTCATGATTCAATGTCAATGAAACGATCTGCTTAACAGAATTTGATGACCTTTTTGAAGTAAGCATTTTCAAACAAATAATTCTATTGA
This sequence comes from Agonopterix heracliana, assembly GCA_963693445.1. NCBI lineage: Eukaryota > Metazoa > Arthropoda > Insecta > Lepidoptera > Depressariidae > Agonopterix > Agonopterix heracliana. The sequence continues at coordinate 6,286,610 of OY856334.1, forward strand.
ATATAATATCATTGAACAATGGAGATTCCGCTTACTACATCATCCATTTAAAGGCCTCCGCCATTGCAGCGATATTATCGCTGCGATTTTGCGATAATTGTTCTCAGTACATTTTGTATGGGGACGCGCGCGATCCTACACACTGCCGCGATATTATCGAGCGATAATATCGCTGCGATTTTGCGATAATTGTTCTCAGTACATTTTGTATGGGGATGCGCTCGATCCCACACACTGCCGCGATATTATCGCAACCTGACTTAATCTCTTACTACTACATTCAGTGAAGGGCACATGCGTGACGCGAATCGCGGAATCGCTGCAGTGTGTAACGTGTCGCGATATCGCTGTCGATAATATCGCTCGATAAAATCGCTCGATAATATCGCTGCAATGTGCGGAAGCCTTTACGGTTTCGTACAGATCTGCATGCATGCTTATGCTCACGACTATATTCCCCAAGGGGCTAGTCAGGAGATATTCGAAATAGGTATACCATATTCAGAATATCACATCTAAAAAACCGTCAGCTAATTAAAACCTAGCCTAACCTAATTTAATTCGGTTACACGCATTTTTACCTTATAACCATTTTATATATCTTTAGCTATGCGATCATTGACTTACCAACTACTGGACGTAGGGTCAGCGCTTAACCCGTCAGATGTCAGGCCCTCCCTACCGAAATATACGTAAAATGTCCCATACAAACAAGAAATCTCCGATTTCTCGCGGGAAATAGACATTATACCTAATCTAGAAATAATTATATGCGATGTGTCATATATCGTTAGAAAACTGAATAAATTTTGCATTTGATAAAATTTTTCAATAATCTCGATTTTGATTGGTTCAATAAATTTATTTGTGCACAGCAATATCTCTGATTGGCTAATAAAATATTTACAAGTCGGCCAATCACATCTAACACAGTAGAAAAAGGGCCAATAGCCAACCGACGAGTCTGTAGACTGACTTAGGCTACTGGACATTACCGGTACAAACGCGCAGTAGACTAACGTAGACTACTGGACATCTGACGGGTTAAAAGTGTCCGAACCAAAACAGGACTAATACGTATAAAGAGAATTAAATACGCGACAGTCTTTGTTTGACCGGCCGACGGCGACGCCGTGCCGCGATGGTGTAACAACTACGCAAGCAAAATGAAAAGAACTTCAGCATTTTCAATGTTTTATATTAAGTACTATAATTTTGTGTAGGTCAGTCTCAGACACTTTTTTCGATAATTTTGTACTAGACCCGGCGTCCATTATTTTCTATGTCAATGTATGCGACCTTAAAAATCTTCTTACCTTAATTAAACTAATTTCCTTATACTTACAGAAGGACGACTCAGACACCGAAACAGAGTCTCACTCAAGTTCCGACTCGCAATTGACTGTGGCCGACGAAGAGGTCCCGCCGCCTGACCCTGTGCTTGAGGTCCAGTACGGATGACACACCGACTTCAGTGATATATTCCGAGATTACGGGTTCTAGTGACTGCTAGTGATATGTTGGTGTTTGAAAATAAGTGAACTGAATGTGTTGTCCATATGCCTTAAAAAACTGATTTAAAATATAGTATATATTATTTTTGGCAACTTAGACTAAGTTATAAATCGTCTAAGTATCGCAATCAAACATTACATTCAAACCTCTGTATTTAATATAGAATAATTGTACTTTAATGTAATAAGGCCTATCCACCAAGTGTAAAATCAGCCCAATCGTATTGCCACGGACCTGAAAAAAGACGGACGTAATGTGACACTAAAAAGATGTGAAGCATGCAAGGTCCTACATTTTCGTTTGTTATACAAGGAACCTACACTCACACAGATGCACTAGTTCTAGGCGCAGGTCCGACACCCGTCACCATTATGTACCGCGTGACAGCACGCACACAAAAGAAATGGTGATTAGACGAGATTACGTCCGTCTTTTTTTCAGGTCCGTGCGTATTGCTGGATTTTTCTCACTTGTCAGAATCAATTTTATTGGTTAATTTTGCACATCCCTGCTTCGCTTCAGTGGATTCCGGGACTATAAGAAAAATTAAATGTGACAAATAACTAGGAATTATAGAATCTAGGCAGAACATAAACAATCTTCGGGGTGAAATTCGTCTGGCAGCACGTAATCGAATTTTTTCACGATCTATCCTTTTCTGTCGCTCAGGAAGGTCATTTGCTAGAGAGAGAAAGGTTGCAGCACTGCCGGTGCTATCGCATTACAGCTATCTTTCTCGCTCTAGCAAATGACGTTCTTGAACGAAGGAAAACGGTGGACCGTGGAAAAATGCGATTCTTTGCTGCCTGGAGTGCGATTTTTTGATGGGATCTCATTTGGTGAGCTCAGCAGTTGAAAATGGCAAAATAACTATGGAGATATGCAACTTTCTACTGCTGAGTTGACTTTCAAAAATCATACTACAGGAGAGCGATTTTTGAAAGTCAACTCAGCAGTAGAAAGATGCGTATCTTTGTAGTAATTTTGACATTTTCAACAGCTGAGCTCGCCGAATGAGATTCAAAAATCGCACTCCAGATGAGGTTCAACCCTTTGCTGGACTAAGTACGCGATTTAGCTGTTTTGCATGTCATTGATAAAACAAAGTTTTATTCTGGTCATCGCGATACTCGTTAAAATTTAACTTTTTTGTTTGTCCTAAAAATGTTAAATGCTGTCTATTGACATATTGTGCATATAAACAATAATAAAACCAAATATTAAAAATACCAAACTAAATTGTTTTTTTTATTTCTAAACCGCTTTTTCCTTTATGGGAAGCAGGTACAGTCGGTAACCTTGTATATGCATCTCCTGTAGATGTAGATATTAAACATTTCTTTGTCCATACTCAAGGTACTGGACATCTTTCCCTGAGATCATCATCATGATCAGCCTATACAGGGTGTTAGGAAAAGTATAATTAACCTTTAAACCACATACTCTACCCATCAAACTGAACAACTGTTACTATGGGTTTAGTATGGAACTGCAGATTTTTTTTGCTTTGATCGGTTTTGGAACTTTCCGCAGGTGTGTCCCTACACTTACTGTGCCTTCAGGATGAAAAGGTAAATGAAACAACACATGAAACAGAATCGTCGCTTTATTCAGCAATTTCCGGTTGAAAAAAATAATCAACAAAACTACACTGAAATTCTGAACATGACTATTTTTACAAACAATTTACAGCGATTTTTTTATTTAATAATTGACGGATTTTTTGAATGCTCTCCCATCTCCGAACATCACAGAACCGACGTCCAATGAAAAAAAGAATTAAGTTTAAAAATTAATATTTACATGAAATTAAACGCCCGATTCCATATTGGTTAGCCCGAAAAAGCTAAGAAAAAAATACAGTCGCGTCGGAAAAGCATTCAAAATGCCCACAGCCTAATCTAGAAATCAGAAACTTATGAGGTACACATCATCCTATCATCTTTACTAAGCGTATGATAACGACCCCAAAAAAATGGGGCCAATTTTTTTTTACATTTTTTTCCAAATTCGCAGCCTTTTTGTACAGTATATGATACTTACTAATTATATATGTATAGACATAGTTAAAACCGTTACATTTTTTTTGTCGCGAGTACTTTTTCTTATCAGGCCATTTCTCAATGAGCTGATACTAAAAAACGCTCACTGAATTTTTTAAGGTTGAAACAACAGGACATTTTGCGTAGACATTTCGCATTAGCTAAATTTAAACCCCAATGTTTTAAGTTTACATTTAAATTACATAATCACGATATTTTTTATTTTATAACATTTTTTTTTGCTTTTTTTCTGCAAAATTTCTAATTATAAGTTAGTTGAACGGGCAAATGTTTGAAGAATGTATTGCCGAAAAAGAAACTACACTTTAACCGACGATTCGCTTTGAACAGCTCAAAAACTGGCTACTTAATTCATTGTGAATGGACCAGCCTAATCTTAACCATAAAAAGGACAACTGGCGAAACGCAGCGCAGAGCATTTATCCAAACTATTATCGACTTTACTTGCTTAGAAATAACATCAAAAATCAATTAACACAGCTACCAGTCCCCGAGAACATCGAAGCGACGTGAGGCAAAAGTTGCGTTAATTGATTTTTAAAGTTATTTCAACGCAAACAAAGCTGATAATGGTTTATTTAACAGTGAAAAATGTTCTGCGCTTCGCTTCGCCAGGTGAGCGCAGGCTCTAAAGTCAGTATTGAAACCGGGCCATGGCATAACAGTTTTAAATTATGGCTAATTTATATAACAAAAATAGACAGTAAAATACAGCACATAGAAATCAAAATTACATGAAGAATTTCTTTGAAATTTTGACTTCTAATAAAAATGCCGTGACCCTTTCTACAATTACAACCTTGTAGCAATGTGTCTGTTCACCCCTAAAGTTTAGAGATACACAATAATATATTACAAACTGTCACAGTTAAATAAATAATATAAATTAGCCATATGTCAGTGGGTTCGCACTTTGGTTTCACATTATTTTATTCTATCTACATTGTGTTTTTCTACAAGTACTAATAATTTTAATGGACACCGCTAAAAACCTACAATACTTCTATATAAAGATCACTTTATTACTGACATAAACAGAAATACAGCTGGCTTTTTTAATTAGTATTTTTTTAAACTTAGTACCTAATACATACTTAAGTCAGTAATAAAAAGGTCTGCTTCTCTATCCGAAATACATATCATGTTAATTTTCATCATTTATTATTGTATTATTTCGTTTTAGATGCCAGATCAGAAAAACACATCTAGAGAATTTTACGACGAAATTTCAATTAAAAATTATTAAGAGGCCCTTTACATCTCATAGCCTTATTTATGATTCCTTTATAAAGAAAACCCAACATTAATTAAAAGGTGCAACACTTGACAAAAGTCTAAAAACAATTTTCATACAAAACTTATAGGTTTAAAGTCTAAAAATACCAATTTAAGAAAATATAAAGAAATAGTGATTGCTTGTATATTTTCTTAGAAGTGGAATGTTTCGAACCTATAAAAGTATTGTATAAAAAATAGTTTTTAGGCTTTCATAGTAGTTACATATTTTTATATTAGGTTTTCTTAAATGAGAAATCTTTTAAATTTTCTGACCACGGTAAATGGTCTTTAAAATGCTATTAGTAGAAATTCTTAAGGTGGTTTCCGTCCATACAAAACGTTGTCGTATAACACTCGTAGGCGGTGGTAATAAAAGTAATGTTTTATATATGGAAAAATAGCTTAGAAAATCTGGTTTGCACATATCAAATAATATTTACAATTTATAATATTATTACGAAGATATCACGCTTTGAAATTATTCATACAAAATTTCAAACCCTTATTATCTTCGTAATTAATTTACAAATTGTAAATATTATTTGATATGCGCAAACTAGATTTTCTAAGCTATTTTTCCATATATAAAACATTACTTTTATTAACACCGTCTACGAGTGTTATACGACAACGTTTTTTATGAAATTGACAGCTCTCCAACCACCTTAAAGATGTTATAGTAAAATTAACCATTTGGCCTGGCCACAAGGGTTCTACTGGTATAAGAGGTAGTACCTATAAAGTAATAGTATTGATTTAAGATCTTTAAAAGTAGTGTACATATATCACTTTATAGTAACGCCACATAATGACCTAAATGATCACCCAAATAAAGGCCTCCGCTCATTGCAGCGATATTATCTCAGTACATTTTGTATGGGGACGCGCGCGATCCTACACACTGCAGCGATATTATCGCAACCTGACGCAATCTCTTTCTACTACATTCAGTGAAGGGCGCATGCGTGACGCGAAACGCGGAATCGCTGCAGTGTGTAAGGTGTCGCGATATCGCTGTCGATAATATCGCTCGATAGTATCGCTGCAATGTGCGGAAGCCTTTATGCTAAAATTTCCTGCAAGATTTGTAAATCTAAAAGTATTTTAACTTTGTATCTTATATTTTTCTGATCAACAAGTGTTAGGCTAAGTTATTACAAACGTATGATTCCTTCGAAGACGTCAAATCACGTCTAAGACAAATAATATTATCTTACAAACCGTGATTTATTGTTCTTAGGGGGGCAGCGAGCCTCCAGTGTTGCCCTCAATCGTAATTGATTAATAATTTCTTAATTATTATAAAACTTTTACAAAAAACACGAATTACATTTTGTAGTCATTGCTGGTTTCAATTTATCGAAACATTACGTTTTTATGTTTTAGGTTTGTAGTCAATATCTAGGTAACTACAAACATAAAAAAAACAAGTATAAATGTCTCGATAAATTGTAAATCAGCAATAACTACAATGTCACATTCATGTTTTTTGGAAATTTTGTATAATTATTAAGAAATTAATAAAATACGATTGATGCTAGCACCGGAGACACGGTGCCCCCTTAAAAGAAATATGCGTCGACAAGAAAATTTGTCCTAACCAGGCCTCAAATTGAAATAATTGTATAGGAAAGAAAACAAATGAAAATGTTTCCAAAAATAGGGTACTCAGTATCTTTATAATCTCACTTCATGTCATAATCAACAACTTTTTACAAGTAACCTATCGCTTCCCGTTAATTGTAGTTTCTTGATCGGAATTTTAAAACTGGTTTGTCTCAGTTATAAAATGATTTTGTAACATTTTTAACTACCAGCACGTAATAAATAATAGTAAACTGAATACAGTACACACGTAAGTGCGTTCACACACGATGACGCACTGACGGAGCGGCAGATGTCAGTCCATAGAACCACACCCGGTGCGTCAATGCGTCACCGTGTGTGCTTCTACGTGCGGTTTCATACAATTCCTTGCTTCACAAATGACGGACTGACGTCTGCCGCTGCGTCAATGCGTCATTGTGTGTGAACGCACTAAGGGGGTGTTTCAGACCATCAAACTGAACAACTTTTACTATGGGACCAAATTAAAAATCTCGAATAAAAATAGTCTACTGTTTCATACATTTCGGTCGAGTTGCTATTGACATTTACTATGGAATAGCTTTTTTTTGCGAGTTCAATTTTGGCTCCATAGTGAAAGTTATTCAGATTGATGGTCTGAACCACCCCCTAAAGTATGTTACGCATTTGAGTTTAGACCCTGTATAGTAGAGTAGGTACATACAGAACGGTTGCCCTGCCCCTCTCTAGCTTCAGATATCGCACCTCACCCCGCAATTTGAGGGTAACTTTAGGAGAGTCGAGTAAGGGCCGGCGCACATCTGGCGAAGCGCAGCGCAGATCATTTTTCACTGCTAAACCATTATAGACTTTGCTTGCGTTTAAATAACATCGAGAATCAATTAACACAACTACTAGTCCCCATGAGCATAGAAGCGAATTTGAGGCGAAAGTGGCGTTAAGGGGCCGTACGTCCTGGAATTGCCTGGAAAGGGGTCTCTTATTTTTCGTTTTTCTACAAGATTTATACAAGTTACCGAAACGAAAAACATACACAGTATTCTTAGATAGTTTATCTAGTGAAATCATAATTGAATACACGATTGAAATCATTCATCAATCATCGAAAAGTTAAGAAAATAACGCATTTTTAACATTATTTCTCAAAAAAGAATAACTTTCAACCGTTTATAATTACTGGAATTTTACTCACACATTCACCAGTCGTTTATCTAGTGAAATCATAAAAAAATCATGAAAAGTACTTTTATTAATTATTTTATTCGAACATACGGGTACACGCACGCACTTTTCAGAGGGCTGGGCAATCGCGTTTCTCATAGAAAATATTCACCTGAACCTATGGCCCTTTAATTGATTTTCGATGCAATTTCAACGCAAGCAAAGTCCATTATCGAGTTTGTCAGTGAAAAATGCTCTGCGCTGCGTTTCCCCATGTGTGCGCCGGCTTTTATTTTTGGAAAAGGGAGTCAGAGCGCTAGTAGTCAAAAACTACCTAAACAATCATTTTATGACTAAAACACTTGGGTTATGTAATGGGTTTTAGAGACGAATTGTGAACCGTTGTTTATATTTACTATCCATCTAAGGAAAGCAATCTAAGTAATACGATTTTACTTTTGTCAAGCCGATTATTTATAAATACTGGTCTGTCAACAGGCGATGCTGTTCGAAAAAGTTCGTTAATTACTGCGATTTAGGTATATTACATTATACAATAGCAAAGATGGCGGAAAAAATATACTACAGAAAATCACTGGCTAACATTTTCGATAATTTGTATAGTTATAGAAATGTTTTTGATTGAAAAAGATATTTGAGTAAGTAGTTAGTTTTGAATTTGTTTACGTGTTATTAATTTTTTTTTACAAATCTTTGTTTTATACAAGTCATTTATATTGTAATTTGTAATAGACTTGATTTTTTGTGTTGCTAAATCTTTATATAGGAAAAGCAGCCTAGCGTAGCAATATTAAAAACGCGATAATAACCCGTTCAAATGATTAACTTTAGGTTAGATACTGAATTTCAATTAGATAATCAATATTATTAAATTCCACCAGCCATACAGAAATAACTGATCATTAAAAATTCCACATCGCCTGTTAACAAACCAACCTATAATTATCATATTTTTTTTTATTTATAGTCTTTTTTTAACTGTTGTTCTTTTATAATATTCCATTATTTTAATACAGACAGTCGAATTAGAATGTTTACATTATTCGTAAAGAAAGTTACGTTTTGTAATATTACATTTTTGTAATATTACATTTTGCAATATTACATTTTACAATATTATGTTATGTAACAATCAGACAAAACATATATTTCAGGAAACATTAAAAATCGTGCAATCGTACAAAGCTTTAACACGATTTTCAAAGCCCCTCAAAGTTGTACGCCCATAATATTTTAGAGTCAAAATTCAGACACAACTTTTCTTGTACGACAAAATTACCCACAAGAAAAGTTGTACCTGTTTAGTTGTAACATTTAGGCTTAAGTTAAACAGCCAACGAGACATTAAAACACCGAGTTAGGGTTATTTACAGAGTATATACATTAACTTGTTTTTATAGTTTTTACTAAACCGAAGTTAATGCTACTTTCAATTGCATCTAACCCTCGTTATATCCGTATATGCAGTTCCACACAGCTACAATATTACACTCTGCAATATTAGCTTTAAATAAGCAGTATTTAAAATGTCACTTAATGGTGGCTTGCACCAAAAAATATTTGGCTTAAACATGTTTAAATATGATGCTGTCACAGTCATCAGTATTAATAATGTGAGAGACAGAGCATGTATTTAATACTGTATTTAGGTTTAAAAGTATTTAGACAATGCTGTCTCTCACACTGCTCCTACGGATGACTGCGACAGCATCATAATTAAATATGTATAAAGCCTACATAAGTTTTGGGGTCCACTCTGAGAACTCTTCTTTCAAATCAATCGACGCAGATATGCATTAAGGTAACAGACGAAAAATATAGCGTGACATTTTAAAGTCAAGGTTCTTTTCTAATGCACGCAACATGACATAAGCTCGTCTCATTCCTGTATGAGTGAGAGGAAGCTACTAGCATCTTGCTTACGTTAGAAGACTACGATATCGCGCTGTTGTAGATTACACACCGAGGACAGGAAAGTTAGAAAGGTCTCAGATCTCATGTAATTGTCAACAAAAATGTGATCTTAGGCTTTCTGATTTACTTTCCGAGGTTAATACTATTTTTCTCCTCGACAGAGGTGGAAAGCGGAAACTTCGTTTAGCGCAGCGGGACGCGAATGGCGAATTGACGCTTTCCGTCCGTCCGGAGGGGAGAAATATTTTATAACTGTCGTCTGTTGTCAACTTTACATTTCCTTTTTTCGACTACTTATAGATTTTGTAGGTCCCGTAAATGTCGTTATTCTGTCACCCTGTTTGTTTAAAGTGAAGGTATTTGAATATAAGAGTATGTATAAGCAAGCTATATGAGCTCGCCTAATCGAGAATGAACCGTGATTGAGCACGAATATGAACAAAATAACGTGTAAATTTCTCGATACCAAAGTAAAACGCGTTCTGATTGAGAATATTAAAGTGCAATGTTCAACCATCCATATTTTCTGTCTATCATGAAAATTTTAAAGAAAATTCTTATTGAGACTAAGAAAATTAACAAAATTTACTCATGTTTGGTTTCAAAGGCTGTGGCGGTTGTCGGTAGCTTGCTTATACATGCTCTAAGATCAGAATACTATGTCTTTTCAGTGATCACTGGTCCGGCCAGCAACATAAATATTAATGTTTTATTTTACGAAATCATTCGACCCTTATTAAAAGATTATCAGTTGCAGAAACGCTCATTAAAGTTAATCCTCCAGTGTTTTCTTAAATGTTTTCGTAAGATAAAATTAATATTCAAATAGGATTTTCCGAATGTCTTTAAAATCGTACTAAGGTGTTAAAGTGTTGGTTACTTTTTGATAAGTATAAAGGAAAATAATTTTGTATGGAACTTGTCATGATCAGATGCCGCCCCTTTTTTATTTTATATCTTAAACCCAGGTGGATTGAATGCTACACCTGGAAAATGTTGTGTCAAATTTTGCAGGTTAATAATAAAACGACTACATTTCTTTTTAGGTGGTTTGACAGCTAACTACAACATCCAACCAAATTGTACTACTGTAGTAAGTAAATTTTAAAGTCCTCAAGATTTGGGGTAAGAAAAAAGTCACAAGTACACTGCAAAAGTCGCTTTAAAAAATGCATGCTAGACCAAACACCAGCAATGTATTTGGATTTCATGACTTTTTTATTATGTTTAACACTCAGTTGCTCACCTAACGCTCATTAAAGTTAATCCCTCCATTAAATCCCTTGCTATTTTTTACTTCGTCAACAAGACAAAAAGCGACAGCAAGAGATTTCATGGAGGATTAACTTTAATGAGCGTTTCTGCAACGAGCCATATCACACAAGCAATTTTTGAGCGTATGCGTTTAAGGAACGACATCGTCGCTATTCATCCGCGACATCGCAGCGATAACGATGTTTCTGAGTTAAATAAAAATCGCGTCGTTCTAGTTGCGGCGTGGCAGGCGGCACGTGATCACAGCAAATTCTTTCTATACCCTTTGCTGGCAAGCGATTTTGGTTGAGTATAATGGAGTAGATAAATATCAAACGCTGGTATGTCCCACCTCTGGGAAGTCTCATTAAACTCAATAAAAATATTTTTTATTTTATTTTTAGGGATCTATTTGAGTAGATACGTGCCTTCAAAATCAACAAACATTAATTTTTATTTATTTTAAAAGGGCGTATCTACTCTGACAGGTCCATTTAAACTTAATAAAATTTATTTTTAATGAGTTTAATGGGACGTCCCAGATGTTGGACATACCGGCGTTCGATATTTATCGACTCAATTTTAAAACTTCATAATTATCCATTCTGAAAGCCCATGTATATAATTAGGTAATTATATTATACACAAAAATACACAAATTGGATGCGGTTACATTAAGATTTTCGTACATAATTACACTTTTTTTTAAATATTACAGCGCGTTCGACACGTCGATTTTATTTTAATTTTATTCAGTGAAAATTAACTAGAGAATGTTTGCTAAATAAAACCTTGCGTGTAAATGCCAGCCGTTTGAAAAAAATTGTCAACCAATTTTAAATGTAGGCCGCCTTAGGACCTAGTTTAAAAAAATATAGGCCACATAGTCACAGTTGACTGTATTAAAATTATTAAGCTTTTGCCAGATACAGGGTAAATTTTATATCACTGTGGATAACTTCAGCATGTATTCTACTTATCAAACTGAACAACTTTCACTATGGAGCCAACTTCGAAATCGCGAAAAAAAAAATCAGCTGTCCCATACATTTGAGTCCAATATGTACTGCAGTTTTGTATGGGACAGCTGATTTTATTTCGCGATTTCTAAGTTGGCTCCATAGTGAAAGTTGTTCAGTTTGATGAGTAGAATACATGCTGAAGTTATCCGCTGTGATATAAAATTAACCCTGTATAACTGCGAATATTTCGCTGTGAAGAGGTTTTAAGGTGGCCTACATTTTTTATTTTTTTTAACTATGTCCTAGGGTGGATACTACATTTCAAATTGGTTTACTACACTGACGTGTAGTTTGACCCGCGCCAATCTGATGCTTATGAGGTGGTCGTTACCCTACATTAGGACGTTACAATGATGTTACAGACAATAAAGCTTCTTTCTTTTCTTTTCCTTTCTTGAACAGAATTAATATTTTTATAATCTGCTTCAAAAGCGTACTTAGTAAGGGAATAGGGTATTTGCCAATTTAAAAATCAGCAACTATTTATCGAACGTCAAAACGCACGTAATAATATGACGTCATAGTACTCACTTTTTATATTTTATGAAATGAAAATAGTGTAACTTAAAAATGACTGAAAATGTGAGTTATTTGCAAACTTTTTTTTTATAAGCAAAGTAAAATACAATTCATGTCGGCAAATACCATATTAAATGTGACCAATTTGATTCCTAAAGTTTCCAGTTCATATAAATAATTACACCAAAATAATAAATAAATAAATTTGCGGTAAAGGATAAGTTTGCTGTCTGGTAAAAATCATTTTAGATTTTTGTCTTAATTACAGTTATAGGCGACATTAATTTTTGCTTGTTTTTTTATTATATTCGCCAAAATATTCTATCCACGGCCTTCCTCATCCAGTAGCTCCCCGTTACCTATCTCAGATAATCTTTAGGTAAATATAGCTTATTCTTTCCAACAAAGGTGCCTTTCCCTCGGAACTGTGGAGGTAGCGAGACGGTGAAACATTCCGCCAATAGCGCGTTCGCTCAATCACGTCATAGGGAAATTCAAGCTCTCTCATTGGTGGATTTTACCTCGCACTGTTCTGGTGGAAAGTCAACCCTAAGGGTTGTTAAAGACTGGCATTTCCAACACAAGTTTTAAACATATTAACTACTTCACAGCCACTTAAACATAAAACTTTAAATGAAGCATGGTTTATACTAATCGCGGGACCATCGGGGCTTTTCGATTATATACCTTATTAATAAAACGTCTGGGGTTTATTTACTTTGCTATTTCACTGTAGTAATTTTATGTTTTTATAATAGAGATAACTATTTGTATGCAGGATGTAACAATACCTTAGTAATATTTAAAGGGGTTTCAAGCTCAGTTGCAGAAACGCTCATTAGAGTTGATACTTGATCCTCCATTAAATCTCTTGCTAGCCTTTACTATGTTAACAAGACAAAAAGTAGACGGTAAGAGATTTAACCTTTTGTATGCTGGTGGCTCCACTATAGTCTATAGAGCCAGGCGAAAACATCCCGTCGTATGCGGCGGCTCCACTGTGGAGCCGCGGTGACCATAGGCAACTTTGACCCGTATTGTTTCGAAAATAGAGCGAATAATCCCGTGTAAGCGATAAGAACGGCTAGCTATTAAACCAATTAATTGAATGAGGCGGTAAAACGTGACTTATTCATTGTTCACTCGAGTGAAAAAAGGTTCATGACCGCAATAAAGTCGGCCGGTCGGTGGCCATTTTCAAGTGCTCAGCATACGAAGGGAGTTTACGCAAATCGCGTCCAGCGTACTAAAGGTTAATGAAGGATTAACTTTAATGAGCGTTTCTGCAACTGAGTGTTAGTCTATCAAACTGAACAACTTTCACTATGAAGACAGTTGTTTTCAGTCTTTATAGTGAAAGTTGTTTATCAGTCAGTCAATGTGGTGTTGTTCTTGCTGTTTCGATGTTTCGAAATTAAAAATTTGCTGTTCATCGAGTCGGTACTAAATTTTATATGAAACAGCAGATTTTTTCTATTCTATTTCGGTGTTGGCTGGTCTTAACCTCCCGTTTCAATACAACTACCCTCGTTTGTTACACCCTGTTTGTAATATGGTTAAAAACCCGTCCAATGAGACAGGTAAAGGAACCGATTCGAATATTTATTACCATTTTGTCGTTAAACGCGACGAAGTAAATTAAAAGCCAAAACATTTTTATTAATAAGGTTAAATACTGTTCAATTATCGATACTGATTTACAGATTTTTTCCAAACAATCACGAATCTGAAGGTTAGAAAAAAAGTTTTAGAATAACCACCGAAAAGCAAGTGGTGTTCCAAATCGTACATTGGTATCGATTCGGTATTGCCACGACTTAACTTAACTAAATTTATTCCTGTCATTTTCTAACATTCGACTAAGAAAAGAGACAGAAAACCAAGAACTGACTTTAGTGCTGTCAAAGTGACGCTACACGCCCAAAATAAGATGGCATCATAATGCACGCCATCTTATTTAAGTCGTTTTTGGGCGTGTAGCGTCACTTTGACAGCACTAAAGTCAGTTGTTGGTTTTCTGTCTCTTTTCTTAGTCGAATGTTAGAAAATGACAGGAATAAATTTAGTTAAGTTAAGTCGTGGCAATACCGAATCGATACCATTATTTCTTGAAATTGAAACTCATTACTAGAAGAATTAATTTTGAAGGATTAGATTCCTGCAATCAGTACCGTGATCGAACAATATACTAATCTAATCAACATACATATAAATAAACCTAAAAATTGATTAACTGCTTAAAATAATTCCTTGTAATTTCATTTCCTAAATTTAGAAGTTCATTAATTAATTTTACACAGAAGCCCCGAAAAATTATATCAACACTAAACAAGCAGATTCCAGTATTTTCTTTCTAAAATATCGTCCATTATTTTCGTAATTCACAACGCAATGTTTCCCGCGCTTTCAATCCGCCATTTTGATTTCACAATACATCCACAAAATGGCCGACTATTTAACTATTATATGCTACGTACTAGAAATAACACTGCATGTCACAATGCTGTCCCATTCTTTGTGGTGATATCGCCACAATTTCTTAGTATAGTAGATTACACTCCGAGGGCAGGAAAGTAAGAAAGATCTCAGATCTCATGTAATGTAACAAACATATGATCTGAGGCTTTCTTATTTACTGCCCGAGGTTAGTACACTATTTTTCTTCTCGACGGAGGTGGAAAGCGGCAACTTCGTTTAGCGCAGCAGAACGAATTTTGACGCTTTCCGTCCGGAGGGGAGACAAATAGTATATATCTCTTTCTTTTCATATTAGTTCTAGTATATAACAGTTCAAAGCTCCCGAAAACCTACCAAAATTTGGCGAAACAAAACAAATAAAATAACATAAAACGTATCATACAATTTTAATCAACAATCACATTTTTTCAGAAAAATATTTACAAAAAAAAACACAAGAAGCATACTTTTTTCAAAAGCTAAAATGGCGTTCGTCTCGCGGGAAACACTCTGTATTATCAGATTAAAACCTTGGCTAGAACACTAGTATAGGTACGACCGACTCCAACTCCGTAGGTACGACAATATCTTGTATATCGGTGGGACATTTCGTCTCTGCCATTGTTGTGTCAGTTAATTCGTTGGCAGGAGACTTACCGGGTACGTCAAATCCGCTCGCGACCTCGCTGGTAGGGTCGGCAGCGGTGGCGCGGGTCTGTCGTCACGTGACCTCCATCGGGAGGGTGTCGGCGGTGCGTCTTCTGACGGTACCGTTGGTTGGCGCTTCGTCGCCTTCTGTCACTTCTACAGTTTCCGAGGCGATGGATGAGCTTGATGAGGCGACGGGCGCTGTTGTCGCTTCTACGATTTCACTGGAATTGATAAGGGTTTTGTTAGAATTATTTGTGGTTTACTTTGTTTTGGTCTTCCCCTCGGATCTTCTAGGATAGGGGAAGATTTGAAGGGATATTTTTTAATTTGCTCAACAGTGTACAGTCAAGCATCAATAAATAAAACATATTTCACAATTTTCAGTGGTCAATTGTATTCGGTTGATATTGATATCAGTTGTTCATCCTTCGAAACAAAGAAATTCCTTCAATCGCCGATGACACAGATAATATAATAGGTACTCGATGATAATAATCATCCAAAACGGTTTAGGTCCAAGTTATTGTGATCTCTTTATTCGTAGATCGTGATACATAAAAATACATACAGACTCAGGGTAGACGCAACGAATTTCCTTTTAATTCTTTTGAATATTCGTCCGATTCGAAATAATAATAATATGGGTTGAACTACATCAGAAAGCACGGCATCGCATGTATAATGAGAACCGATTTTGATGAAATTTTTTGTTTGAAAGCTTATGACTTAAAATCTGGTTTATAATTTATGCGGACGAAGTCGCTGGTAAAATATAAAAAGCATAAGTATAGCATAAGCATATGCTCAAGACTATATTCCCAGAGGGCGTAGTCAGTGGCGACGGGCTCACCCCCCGTCACACTGGACAGAGTTTCGGTACTACCGGTGAAACGTGGATTTGTTCTGAGGTTTTAAAATATAAAAAAGCTCGCAAAATCGCCAGCTAAAATGTATTGTACGTGTCCACTTTGTCTTGTTTTGTAATGTAATGTACCAAATATAATGTTGAAATGACTATAGTTTGTTATTAATTAATTAATGTATGTAAGTACCTACTATGTTTGTGCTTTTATATATGGGTTCATGTGACCTGAAATAAATAAAATTTTCATTTCATTTTTCATTTAAAATATATGAAGCTACTCACGCAACTGGTGTGGGCCTGGTCTGCGTGATGAGCCTGGCCTGCCTTGCCTTCAGCTGCGCCGTCGTGAACGCGATGGCCTGCACGTTGGCCGACAGCGCCTGCCCGCCCGGCCCCGATATCGCTATCTTCTGCGCCCCCTTCGGCAACTGCACGTTCTTCTGCAGCAAATTAGCCACTACCGAGCTAGGAATAGAGGCGGTTTTCGTCGGCGCCGACACGGTGATCGACGTCGAAGGGTCCGACGAAGTTCTCGCTATAGGTTGTGCTACTTGAAAAGTTCTGTTCTTTAGTTGAATCTGATGCCGAACGTGCGGTGCTCTGACAGCTGGTAAAGTCGCTCTGACAATCTGTCGTCCATCTAGGCTGACGTTCAATCTATGCGGTCTCGTAACGGCCTGTATATTTCCTTTCAAAGCCGTTCCGTCGAAAGCGACAACTTGCCGTTTCTTGGCGTCATTTAAATCCAATCTCGCTACCGTTTTGCCCGGCTGCGGCTGTCTAACAACGTTGACCAAATGCGGCCCCTTCCCTAACTGTCCGCCTTTGATTTCGAAGAACTGTGTCACAGATCCGGGTGCCGCTTTCAACAATGCAGTATTACTCTTAGCTTCCCCGAGCGTAGCGAGGGACACGACAGCCGGTAGCTGACCAATATTTCTGTTCTGAGCTAGGAGTTGAGTTCTCTGGGTCTGTGTCAGGGGATGGGCGTGTAGCACTTTCAGTTTGTTGGGCGCGACGTGGTGTATGGTGTGTGACTGTGCGACGACGACGGGCGCGTGTGAGTGGGGGTGTGTGTGTGCGTGCGAGTGCGCGTGTGGGTGTGGGTGTGAGTGTGAGTGTATCTGTATGGGCGCGTGTGTGAGTGCGGGCGCGAGGTGCACGAGGGGGGCGGCGCGGCGCGGGGACGACGTGGAGGCCACCGGCACTGATATACCTGCAAGAGGAAGGGAGGTTAGATAACTTGTAGTAGAGGCTTAGATGAAATTTTAAAAAGCGGAAGATAGGTGACGTTCTTGCATTACGTACTCGAAAAAAATTGACCTGCTTTTTAAATATTTTACGAGTGAAAAGTAATGCCGTTTTTTCGTTTTGATTGATGATTTGTACGAGTTATTCCGCCTGTAATCAAAAAAGTATCGGCGTCGGACGCTCGGCGGGGTAACAACTCTGTTTCGAACGTTCGTCGGTCTAACTCCGGTAGCGAAACACGTGTAGAGTAGAAATTATTTGGTGGGCAGGTTGTATTGTATAACGTAATACAACTTTGTCTACTGGGTATTTAAAAGCGGAGGTCTCGACACAATCGTGTCATCTACCTGTTAATCATGGATTTTCGCAAAGTAACGCCTGTTTCAATAAATTACAAAAAAGTATCTCAATCACGCAATGCCGCTCGTATTAATTAGGCGACGAGTTCAATTTATGTGGTCCATGCGCTGTAGCCTAGTCTCCTATCTTCCTATTTTTAATTTAATCAAAGAGTAGAGATCATTGTAAAATATCAATCAAGATTAATCGAAGATTGAATTGCAAAAAATCCTTTTTTTTTAGTGAAACAAAACAAATAGATGACAACAGAAACATTTATCGCAAATTTTAATTTGGTAGTCTTTTTAGCTGAAGAGTGTGGAATTGTGCTTATAATTTACTATAATTGTCAACAAATAGGTCACATGAGGTGCCAGCATATAAAAGAAGATTGTGTGTCCCAGCAGTGGGCGCGCTATAGTATAGGCTGACGCCGGTACTCACCACTGTCCCTGGAGTGGGCGTGCACGTTGTGCACGTTGTGCACGTTGTGCACGCTGTGCACGGGCAGCACGGCGGCGTAGGGCCCGTTCTGCACGCGCCCCACCACCGGCACCGCGCCCGACGCCGGCACCGACACCGACACGCCGCTCGCCTGGCTCGACAGCAGGTGGTTCTGCAGCCGCACCTGCGGACCGACGGGGGGTTAAGATACTGTACAAACAACTATTGTCTATGGGGAACATGGAGCATAAAAACGTCTTCTATTCACAATAGAGTGGACAAATAGTCAAATTAGAAACATAAACAAACGTCCTGTGACGTCACTAGCGCGCCGATGCGCCGACGACGTTATGTTTCTTGTCAGTTACTCGTAGATACGAAGCAGTGAACCTTTATTACACCGCTACAGTAACAATCTATGGCTGTGTGGACCCTTATGACGTCACTGGCATATCAATGCGCAGATGACGTTAAAATGTGTTTCTTAAATTAAATAAACGCACCTTCAAGCTCTCAGACACAGCTACAGTGACAATCTGCGGCTGCGCGGACTCCTGTGACGTCACGATGGTGACGTCACTGGCGCGCCGGTGCGCCGACGACGTTATGATGTGTTTCTTCAGCGGCGAGTGTTTCGTGTGAACCGTCTTGAGTTGGACGCCGTGCGGCAGTTGAACTTCCTCTATCGTGTCTTGACTTTTCTTCTTCTCTAGTTTTACTTGCTGTGGAGAAAAATAATTTTAATATTATGTGTCCACAATTTAGGCGTAAAGTCAACGCTTATACAGAGTGTAAATTTGAATGCGTTACATATCGAATAGGGTGCTTCAGATCAGCAAACTGAACAACATTCACTATAGAGTCAACATAGAAATCGCGAAAACAATCCGCTTTACCACACAAAACTTGTTTAAAAATTGATATCAGCCCATATAGGAAAATTGCATTTATGACATACAAATGCTTCCCTATTCTTCTTCTTATCGTGTGGGCAGCAAGCCCTGGTGTCAGAGTTTTTTCGGACTGTCTTACTAGTATAAGAGATAAGTGTACTTTTTGCAACCATTAGCAGCAAGGATAATTCAGTGTTTATGGGGTGTAGAGCATCTCTGTGATGGGGATGGACCAGGTCTGCCTGCATAACTTCAGTCGGTTTAGGAGTAAACAGACGTTTAAACGTCAGTAAAAAATTAACGATCAGCTGCAAGGCTGATCGTATGATATTATTGTAGTATGCACTGTAGCTATTTGAACAGTACAAAAAGTGACATGAACTGCCAGTCGGTTTAGGAGGTCCGACCTTTGAACGGCTGTAACTCCTAAACCGACTGATGAACCATGCCAGTTTTTGTACTGTTCACATAGCTACAGTGCATACGTTTTCCTTGCAGATCTATATTAATAATACCTCTTTCTATAACCCCCTGTCACGTATGTGTCGTAATTATAACGAAATTGTCGCGAAATCTAACGAACTAGATGTATTCGATTCGAACCAGTATCGGTACAAAAGACGCGTTATCTCCGCTCTCCGCTCTGCTGTGAATACCTAGAAGACCTAGTTAGGTACAATTAGGTACAACCAAAAACGACTAGGATATCATATTAAGTTCTCAACATTATTTTTGTTTGCCTTTTTTATTTCTGTAATTTTTTGTTGTTCGATGCATGGAAAAATTGTCCTCTTGTTTTCTTTTTCTTTTTAGTATGTATAGAGTCACGCACAAGCACGTATCCAGGGGGGGGGGGGATAGGTGGGATTTATCCCCCCCCCGAAATCCTAATATTTGTATGGAACAGTGGTTACAGCTAAACATTTTTCATCGTTTTTCAGTGAAAATCCCCCCCCGAAATAAATTATCCCCCCCCGAACCCAAAGTCTGGATACGTGCTTGGTAACGCACACGATGCTAATTGTTTATCTTTTGCTTATTTCATGATGTGCACATACGCTTAGGATTATGGCTTGCTTTACATTATAACCTGTCTATATTTGGTGTTTTTATAACTGTAATCTGTTTTATGTGCCTAATAAATAAATAAATAAATAAATACTACAATAATATCATACGCGTAAATTTTTTACTGACCTTTAAACGTCTGTAACTCCTAAACCGACAGAAGTTATGCAGGCAGACCTGGTCCATCCCCATCACAGAGATGCTCTACACCTCATAAACACTGAATCAGCCTTGCTGCTGATGGTTGCAAAAAGTACACTTATCTCTTATAACATACGGCCTCTGACGTGGTTTTTATGTCACGACTACTACCACCAAAGATTATAGCCGGGACTAACGGCTTAACGTGCCATCCGAAGCACGGAATAATCCTGGAGTTGGGGACGGGGGATGGCTCCACCTTCTCCGTGACGAGTGAATGCAAGTCAGTAATAAAACAACACTCACCGGCGGCACTTCATTGACCTCCTCGACGATAATCCTGGAGTTGGGGACGGGGGATGGCTCCACCTTCTCCACTTTGATCTTCTCCTTGACGGGCGTTTCGACTATCACCGGCGGCGGCTCCACCTTATCCACGTAAATTGGTTCCTGAAACAGGTGATCATTTTCATAAAATATCAAAAAAGAATCAAAGAAAACCTGCATGCTTCAATTTCGAGGCATGTATTGTACCAACTGTCCATTATAAGTGGCGACGGGCTCACCCCCCGTCACACTGGACAGAGTTTCGGTACTACTGGTGAAACGTGGATGTTCTGAGGTTTCAGAATATCTTTGACTACCCCCTCGGGGAATATAGTCATAGAGCATATGCTATGCTTATGCTATCAAAAAAGAAAAAGCGCTAATGGTCTACTGCTTGTTGGGATGGCGAACCGAAGGGACACTGCAGAAAATTGCGGGCACGGTATCAATTAATAATAAAAAAAAAATTAAGTTCCAGTATTTACGATGAAAATGGTCTTGTATGAAGGTACGAACCTTATCGACCGATATACAGTAGTACCAGGTTTATAAGGCTTACCGATGTACCTGCGCAGTTGATAAATTTTAATAGCGCGCGTAATTATATTGACCAATCAGGATGTGCCACCTTCAATCCGTTTACGCTATTGGCTAATTTGTTTTCGCGCCCTTTTCGCTGCTATCCGACTTTGCACTCTTTGATTACTAAATGACTTCGGGTTTTGTCGGGGACTCGGGCCTGCTCTGCGCAAACGAAGATTACCGAACGGCCATATTTTCCTGGTCGTACTGTACGAACGACGGTGGAGCCGAACGCGTACGCTCTCTTTGCGCCAGAGCTGGCACGCCCGTCCGAACCCTGGCCTTGCGACAATGTATGAAGGTACGAACCTTATCGACCGATATACGAACGACGGTGGAGCCGAACGCGTCCGCTCTCCTTGCGCCAGAGCTGGCACGCCCGTCCGAGCCCTGGCCTTGCTATAATGTATGAAGGTACGAACCTTATCGACCGATATACGAACGACGGTGGAGCCAAACGCGTCCGCTCTCTTTGCGCCAGAGCTGGCACGCCCGTCCGAGCCCTGGCCTTGCGACAATGTATGAAGGTACGAACCTTATCGACCGATATACGAACGACGGTGGAGCCGAACGCGTCCGCTCTCCTTGCGCCAGAGCTGGCACGCCCGTCCGAGCCCTGGCCTTGCGACAATGTATGAAGGTACGAACCTTATCGACCGATATACGAACGACGGTGGAGCCGAACGCGTCCGCTCTCCTTGCGCCAGAGCTGGCACGCCCGTCCGAGCCCTGGCCTTGCGACAATGTATGAAGGTACGAACCTTATCGACCGATATACGAACGACGGTGGAGCCGAACGCGTCCGCTCTCTTTGCGCCAGAGCTGGCACGCCCGTCCGAGCCCTGGCCTTGCGATAAAAAAGAGTCCTTGTCCACGTCCCGCACGAGCTCCTCCAGGATATCTTCAGCTATCTTCTTGTCCTTGAGGTCTGCGTCCAGCGCCTTGAGGTCTGTCTCCGACAGTATGCTCTCAACTTGCGCTTCCGTTAGTCCTGGAGAATAAGAAATAGATTAGTTAATTAATCAAATTTACCTTTTGAGGTAGGCGCATATTACGACGAGCCACAACGTTCCTGTAACTAATGTAACGGAATCGTAGACCCTGACGATAGGACTAATTCTTCAATATACAAAGTATCTCAGCGAAATATGTAGAGAGCTATACCCGATGTTTCTAAGAGATCACATCAAGGTGTAAAGTGATACGTCAGAGAACTAAAGTGATATGAAATGAAATATTGTTTTTTGCTAAAATACTTTGTTATAAAAGGGTGTTACAAATCTATTCAGTAGCTGGATCTAAAGCCTGCTTGCAGGCGCGCAAATTTAGTTTGTTCGTCGATAAAACCTTATTAAAGCTAATATAGTATTATCTACCTGCAGTTATCTTCTACTTGTACATATTATCATAATTCAAATATTTTGTTACGCTATAAAAACTCAATTCACACAGCCATTTCGTTAATTTGGTTTTGATAAACATTCCCTGAAACATTTTTATTACAATCAGGTAGTTAGTTATACAGTTAAATGGTTGACATAGCTCAGAAAATTAGCAAGCTGAAGTGGCAATGGGCTGATCATATCTGCCGAAGAACCGTCAGCAATGGAGAGTTAGAGTTCCAGCGGAGACCACGAACTGGCAGACGTAGTGTGTGACGCCCTGTTGCCCGCTGGACAGACGACCTAAAAAAGGTAGCGGGGAGCGACTGGATGAGGAAGGTGGAGGATAGTTTTGTGGCGCCTTGGGAGAGACCTATGGACGACGATACGTTGGTGATATTAAAAAATGTCCATACTGTTGGTACTGTTGTCCACGCCAGCCTGTACTCCGGACAGGCCGGCTTCAGTCAACAAACACATCAAGTCACCGGTAAAGTTATCAGGCAGTATATCGTCGGAGATGTCCATACTGTTGGTACTGTTGTCCACGTCAGCCTGTACTCCGGACAGGCCGGCTTCAGTCAACAAACACATCAAGTCACCGGTAAAGTTATCAGGCAGCATATCGTCGGAGATGTCCATACTGTTGGTGCTGTTGTCCACGTCAGCCTGTACTCCGGACAGGTCGGCTTCAGTCAACAAACACATCAACTCACCGGTAAAGTTATCAGGCAGCATATCGTCGGAGATGTCCATACTGTTGGTGCTGTTGTCCGCGTCGGGCTGTTCGAACAGGCCGGCGAGCGTGAACTCGCTCGTGACGAACGTGTCGAGGCAGGACGAGGGCTCGGCGGCGAGCAGCTCGACGGAGATCGGCGTGTCGAGGGAGATCGGCGAGCGATCGTCGTATGCGCGCGGGGGTGAAGGGGGCGGTGTTTTTGGTCGGAAGTGTAACCTGGAACATGGTAAAATAATACGAATTAATAAGATAGACACAGACAGAGCGTCGGTCGCGCGATGCGGAAAGGTATGGAAACTCAATCATGAGGATTCGGGTACGAATCCGCACGGACGACGTGCTATGTATATATACCGACTGCTCTCTAACGTTGAAAGAAAATATCGTGTTAAAACCTGCATACGCTGAAGAAGAAATATAAATTTAATCCGCATTTGGAACACAGGCAGGCCTGTGTCTGTCCCTTGTCTTAATGACTCGATTGATAAGCACAAACATTCGTTTTATCTTGTGCGGCAGCATATTGTATTGCAAGCCAGTGAACCTATTTTAAGTTGCCTCAACAGTCTTCTTCAAGAACACTTCTATCTAACGATAGCTCCTACAATATTATCAAGCCAACTCACCATTTCTTATCAACCTCATCGATGAACTGCTCAAACTCCTTCTCGACAGGATGCAAACTCTCGTCGGAGTCGTAACTGCTGTCGCTGCACCCGCTCCACGATCTCTTCCTCAGCACCCGCTCCAAGTTACCCCTCACTTCCCTATCCAAAACACTTCTATCACTTTTCACTACATCAATAGTTCTTACACTAATATCACTATCTTGAGGTAAATCACTGTTGTCGATGTCCATTTTGACGTCGCCGGCGTCGATTTTGGTGTCTTCGTCGGTTTTGAGTTCGGGTTTGACGTCGACCGTCCACAGGTGCGGGTTTCGGGCGAGGTGCTGCCGGAAGGCGTGTCGCCACGGGTGTTTCCCGCTCGTGTGGTAGTCGCGTGTGATCTCTTTTGGTACCCGATGCGCTTTCGTGTCGAGGTCCTCCTGTAATTTGAAAGGATGGTTTAAAGTAAAGGGTAGATTTGGAATAAAGTTCTCCTTACACGTATAAAGGTGTGAGGGAGTAGGTGATACTCCGACACGGGCCTAGTTGAAATTGGTTAAGAGTTAAGCTTGAAGTGGCTTTCGAGAACATCATTTCGACCATCGAACGCGCGTAATGTGGTGTGGTCATACAAACGTATAAGCATTATTTGTCTGCTTTATATGCTGACAGTTTTTTAAGAGGATGATCAGACCATCAAACTGAACAACTTTCTCTATGGGACCAAAATCGAAATCGCGAAAGTAATGGAATGAAATCCAAATTTGCGGATTTCATGCTACCTCGTCCCCCGCAAAAGGTGGAAAGAAAAGTGTGTCAGATGAATTACACGCGTATCTCGTCCATAGTTATATGATCTATGGTTCAATTGGCTTACCTGGTGTGTTGGGTCGGGTCTTGGCAGATCGAGGCGCGGCCACAGGTCTCGCAGCGGGTCGTGTCGGCGGTCGAGCAGCACCCTGCCGCCGCGGCCGAGCCGGCGCCGCGCGAACCCGATGCAGCAGGGGTGCGGCGTCCGCAGCGACGTGAGCGTGTACCTGGAGGCGAAAAATTGTCTTCTTATCTTATCTTGTTGTGGGGGCTGGCAGGCCAGCAACACTTCGACCCAGTGGGATCTTTTGTGTTAGCCCCAATACTTTTTGCTTTCCTCACCCTTCGAATACATGGTCAATGAAGGAGGCAATACCATTGAGGGGAAGAAGCCTTAGATCTCCCGGTTTTGGGTATCCATCTCCGAGGAGGCACATGCGTTTTGCCGCCAAGACATCACAGTCACAAAGAATATTATGTTCCATGGTCTCTTCCTTCATCCTCTCCGCATGCTCGGCAGCTGGGATCTAGATCCCTCACCTCACCTTAGGGTGAGTTTCATTTTGTGCATCATCGCGCCTGTAGCGTAGTGCCCAGTGAGGGCTCCGACGATGGCACGAGCCTTGCTCCTGCTGTTGTTCAGTATGAACTTTGAGACACGAGTTGTCACATTGCTGATAAATTTCTTAGAGTGTTGTAGACCTGCAAGGCCAGACCACTCCAGTTTGTGTGTTTTATCAGCCCAATCGAGACATTGTCGTTAACACTATCAAAATGTGCGAAGTGCGTGGTGCAGTCAAATCGACCGCAGCGCAAACTATTTCAGAAGTCAAAAACACACATCACACACACAAAAGAAATCTCCTTCTTATAGTTAAATTTTTGACACGATTGAATTCTAATAGATATTGTTTCGGACTTGATTAATTTCCAAAATTCAGTTTTATAGTGAAGCGTGGATGTTCCGAGTTTTCAGAATATGTCTGAACAATCCCTCGTACCTAAATTGTTTTAATTGGTAATAATGTAAATAATTCATTAATGTATTTCACTAACATGTCTTTCACTGGACAGAGTTTCGGTACTACTATTGAAAACGTGAATGTTCTGAGGTTTCAGAATATCTCTGACTACCCACCCCCTCGGGGAATATAGTCGTGAGCATATGCTTATGTTCATTAATCTATTGAATTCATTCATTTCTGTATAATTCATCTGCCCTCATTCCCTCCTCTCTCACTCAAGACCTTAACCGTTTTAATGCTAGGATTTATTTAAGATTTGTATGGAAATCTTTGAAGCACTGACCTTTTATTATATAGGTTCTCCTACTTTATTATTAGATTATATTAAAAACTACATTGCTTATTGAGACAATACATTATTTTTTAATTTAATTTCATAACTGACAAATTTACAAAACACTATAGGTATACTCGCCAATTCAAATACTTAATCGAAAAGACCGCCCCTAGCCGTACCTGGCCCAAACGTGCCCATAATGCTAGCTGCGTATCCGCGCTGAATCGCTAACGACACTCGTTGGACCAAGTACGACCCAACACGGAAATCATTTCCCCTTTCCCTTAAATCCATCCATAACTAACTCCATCCATTTCATAACTATGTTTAAATGTATTCCAAAATACCTATTAGTAAGTTATAGCCTGTAGAATCCCATTGTAGGGCAAAGGCCTCCTCTCACGAATAATGGTGAGAGGGAGTGGGCCATACTCCACCACGCGGGCCCAGTGCGTGTTGGTAGAGAAAAGTTAGTGGTCAACTTGCTGTCAGAGAATTTTCAAGCCGCCTTAATAGGCCTCTGACCTGGCTTAACGAATACTTACAAACGCCATCTGGCGGAACTATCCGAGACCAACTGCTTAACGTGCCTTCCGAAGCACGGAAACGCTATTGATTTTCTTTATACAAATTTACAAAACATTTAAAAGGCTCACCTATGCCGAACGTCGATCTCGTGTTCGAACGTGCCTTCCTTCGCCGGACTGTCCGGGCCCACGGGGTCGCCGCACAGCGTCGTCGTAGGCTGAAACAAACAACAATCAACCTTATTAACAACAAGCATAAGACTTATGACTATTTCGCATAACATAAGACTTATGACTATTTCGCATAGGTGATAGAGGAATGAAAAACACCACACTCAACCAAGTTTAAGTCTACATTAATCCACTGCATGGAGAACGGAGATGTGTAAAATTTACGAATTAAATA
The DNA here is from genome assembly GCA_963693445.1 of Agonopterix heracliana. NCBI lineage: Eukaryota > Metazoa > Arthropoda > Insecta > Lepidoptera > Depressariidae > Agonopterix > Agonopterix heracliana. The sequence continues at coordinate 6,313,736 of OY856334.1, forward strand.
GCTTGATTGTGTCAAGCGGAATCATGAATGCCGCCAGTTGATCAGCCACCGCAAGCTTTCAATTTCGGTAAATCCGATGAAAATAAGGTTGGACTTCCTACCAAATGTTTGGTTATAAATAACAAAACGTTTTGCTATTTATACTCAACAGAATGTTTGATTATGTGATGTCCAAAAAATTTACTATTCTAGGGATAGCAATAAATTTTCTAGGGCTTTTAAGTAAATAAGATAATGACGAAGGGCCCGTTATCAGGCAGAGAGATTGGCTCGGGCTGCGGACAGGTGTGTCCCTAGTAGGTAAAACAGTTACCAGCTCGTAGTAGCAGCCGGGCTTGCGTCTGAAGGCGAAAGGCCAGCAGCTCGGGCCTTAGATCAAAATAAAAATTTCAAACCAGAAAAATGAGGCAAAACAAATGAAAGGTTTACTTCAAATTTGTATGCAAGTGCCCTAGATTTGACAGATAATGGCGCTAGTTTGTATGAACCAAGGGCACCAGTAGTGTGCTTCAACTTACCGCGCTTTAGGCCTATCCATTAATTTTATTTTGATCTAAGGCTCGGGCAGGCAGCGGACAGGTCTGTCCCTAGTAGGTATGATAATAAAGCAGTTACCAGCTCGTAGTAGCAGCCGGGCTTGCGTCTGAAGGCGAAAGGCCCGTCGTCCGGCGGGGAGGCCGGCTCGGGCAGACAGCGGGCAGGTCTGTCCCTAGTAGGTATGATAATAAAGCAGTTACCAGCTCGTAGTAGCAGCCGGGCTTGCGTCTGAAGGCGAAAGGTCCGTCGTCCGGCGGGGAGGCCGGCTCGGGCAGACAGCGGACAGGTCTGTCCCTAGTAGGTATGATAATAAAACAGTTACCAGCTCGTAGTAGCAGCCGGGCTTGCGTCTGAAGGCGAAAGGTCCGTCGTCCGGCGGGGAAGCCGGCTCGGGCCGCGGACTGCTCTCTTCCTCGGACGAAGTGTAAACGCCAGAGTCTGCAACACACACCGTTGTAGTTTTTATGTCTTGTACAGTTGCAAAATAAGTTTTATGGCTATTGTAATAACGGTTTTTAATAAAGTTGTCGCATAAAGGAGATCTTCGTAGATTTAACACACACAATATAATTTGCAAATGCACACAATGCTGGAAAATGTATCAGGTAGTCAGTTTTATTAATAATCAAATACGGTACGGTATTTCGGAGCGTGTTTTGTGAAGAAATCATTTTGGAAATAGTGCTGCCAAAGGAGATTTCTAGATTCCCCGCTTTGTGCTCAATCCCTCGAATTTTCCCGCTTCCCACTAATGCATTCCCCGAAATTTTATGTTGTATAATTAAAGCATTCATTCATTCATTTCATTCATGCACAATGTAGTTTAATTTCTTTTTTTTTAAGTATACCGTGTGTTTCTCTAATAAGTGAATATTGTATTCTTTTCGAGAAATAAATTTCTATACCCGTAATTTTTACCAAAATTGACATAATGACTTCTTTAAACAAATTTGTTTAAACTTAATTAAGTTTCTTTGTAGGTAGGTAATTAAATTTTTCCCACACTTTCGCTCGAAGCATAGTCCGATTAACTTCGAATTTAACAATCCCTTCTTTATATCACTTGTTTGGTAAAAAGTAATGAATTCAATTTTTTATAGATTCCCCGAAAATCCTTACTATAATTCTTTGCCCAAACTCCCCCCGCACTAACCCCTTATTCCCCGCAAAATGGGGAATTTCCCCGGAATTGGCAGCACTTTTTGAAACCTACTGGAAGAGAACACAAAAACGTTGGTATGTCTTGGCCTTTAGGACGACACTAAATTAGTTTTCTAATCTACGTTTTCTTTTCAAATCACACGATGGAAAGTGGTTGAAAAACCAACGAAAATGTTACTAGTCTAGGATAATTAATTCGAGCATAAGCCACCTTACAGAAAACGTCATTTGCAATTCCATTCCTGCAAAAGCATACAGGATTTAGAATTTAGAATTTTTTCGTACACGGAAACCCCGGACATGCATCTAAAACACAGTTTACCCAGTTATACACATAAATTACAGTTGTACGCTTTAATCACCCAGTTGCACGACTAAGATAAGTACAGCTTAATAACCAAAAAGTTCGTATAATCTACCCAGTTTTACAGTTTTAAGAGTACAATTATTGGCACATTTAATGATTGTCCCGGTTTAGAAGCAACATTAGTACGTTTCCTGCGAATTGATGCCGCATTTTTATTGCTGATATATTCACTTAATATCCCGCGCTATACGCGTATACCAGTTTTATCAATAAATTACCCACTACTAGGATTTAGAAATTAGCCAGTTTTATAGGTACATAAATATGCACTCATCCCCATATGAACAAGACAATTTCATCAATATTTTAGACCGATTTTACCAGTTGCACCGCGCATTTACCCAGTTGTACAAATAAATTACCCACTTTTACGACGAAATTACCCAGTTTTAGGGGTAAAGAGCACCGTTAGCTGTGAACTCACCTCGCAGCCCCTGCGTAGAGCCGACGGCGGGGTGCCTGTGTTTCCGTCTCTTGTATGGACGCTTCTCTCGCTGTAAGGCAACCAATACCAATGATACCAAAGCTCACACTCTTCTCTCTAACGTAATAAGGTTCATTTTTGTTCGATTTCAGGCCTTACTAACATGAGAATATTTTTTTTAGGACTACACGAAACTGAACTAAGTAATTTTAAACCTTAATAAGACAAAACTGGTAATAAAAAAAAATCTGTACGATCGATAGAAGGTCGATCTAAAAAGAACGCTTTAAGGTTTAATATTCAAACAGTTTCGTCTCGTGTTATGTAAAATTTTAGTGTCTAAATACCACTGAATTAGATCTAAACGGAATTCCTCATCTCTTGCAGAAAAAAACCCCAATGTGTGAGCAATTTATAAGAAAATAGATTTCTATTTTCATTCAAAGCGAAAGTGATTTCCTGATGATATTCACTGGTAAATTGATTGGTCTTTATTTCCCCCACTTTATTGTATATTCCCCTGTTGTGTTCTTTTAAAATACACGTTACAATAAAGTCATACATTTATAAACATTGGTTCTTACGTCATCCATGCATTTGCTACATTGGAAGTAATGAAAGAACCCTTTAAAAATGCTTAACATAGTGACAGCGTAACTTCCAAAGAGATTAACGCTTTTAATCCGGATTACATTAAGCAGACATGGGTCGAACGATGAGCTTAAAACACCTGGGTAATCATTTCGTCGGGTGATCATAGTACACAGATGAGTCGCCTATGATCAAGGATTGACGTCAAACAGGCAGATCGTTGAACGACTTAGAGAGATGTTTCCAAGTCTAATAATGTTTCCGCACTGACTCAACATTTATTTTTACATTTTTAATCAGCGTAAAAACTGTAATTGCTCAGATTTGAGACAAAAACCAATCGTTCGAACCAAGTAACCTAAATGTAATAACTACTAATAACAGAGGTAAATCTAGCGGAAAAGTTGGATTTCACTCTAAAGTAGTAAGCAGCAGCCCTAGTATGATCACTCTACTTGCGCGCGACGCTCATTTGCATAAAAAATTTCCCCTTCCGCGGTTTACAGTCGCTAAAAATGTCAATGCCGCGCGTGAATAGAGAAATCATGCGAGAGGGTCAGCATTGTCAGTGCCATGTCTCTTTGCATGTACGTTCGTTAAAATTAATCCTCCATTAAATCTCTTCCTGTCACTTTTAGTCTTGTTGACGAAAAGCTAGCAAGAGATTTCATGGAGGATTATTTTTAATGAACGTACGTACAGCTGACCGTGAGCGAAAAAAAACGTTGAATAAATTCCGCAAGATTTATCCCCCAAAGGTATCACAATCAAAGTAAACAGTACGTACAGACGGTGTAGAATGTAACTGACCTGTCTGGGCTGGTCGACGGGCGTGGGGGGAGCGCGGGGAGGGTAGTGCTGCACCGTGTACTGCTCGCGGCGGAAACTTGCTGTCGGCAGCGTCACCGGGGTATACACCGGCCTGGTGGGGTTACATCGTGATTAGAAGATGTTAAATATTCGGGAAAACGGACCCAGCACCACATTTCCGGCACTTCAAACAACGTTTTAGATTTGACATGATGACGTTCGCACATGCGCACTTTGCGCAAATTGTGCATGACATATGTGTACTTACCACGCATCGTATGAACATCATTATACATTTCGTTACTTTTTATAGTTCATTATGTTATTAAAAATAGTATTTAAGCTAAAGAATCACTGAAATGCGAATTTAGCGTTATTATCCAACGTTTATTTTTACTGAGAGGATAAAAATAAGATTATTTTATGTCAAATCCGACGAGTGAGCGCGCCTGACTGTATTCCCTCGCTCGGCTTCCCTCAAGTTTCCCAGAAAGTGTGAGGTGAGGTAGGGTATCTGAAGTCAGAGGGGGGCGGGGAGTGGCCGTTCTGTATGTAGAACTATATACTATTACCTATTCTGTGCCAGCACTGTGACTCGTGGAAACCAGTGTGAACACCGGCGACCACTCACAGCACTAGACACTGAAGTCCAGCTAGCAGGATATTGCTACTAATCAGGAGTAGAAACTGGATCTTGAGGTCCGACATTCAAACGAATACCAACATACCAATGTACGTAATACCGACTGCTCTCAAACGGTGAAAGAAAACATCGTGAGGAAACCTGCATACGCTGAAGAAGAAATTCCGTTGCGTATGTGAAGTCTACCAATCTGCATTGTGCACGCGTGGTTGACTAACGCCCATACACCCTCCCTGAGGGTAGGCCTGTGCGACGGGACTGTGCAGTGGGACGTATATAGGCTGTGACGATGAAATGCGTTGTGGCTGTGTTGACTGGGTTACCTAGGTGGTGGTTCAGGCGTTCCCCGATTGTCGTCGCGTCGGTCGTTACTTTACTACCACGATTTCTACCTCGGTACGAGCTCAACATTCGTTCGGTCGGAATCCAATCCGAATACACTACTGAGATCCCTTGCCATTCACGCACAGAGAGTCAATGTGTGTGTGTCAGTCGTGCTTGGAGCGAGCGTTCTTAGATAGTGAGCCTTTTGTTGCACTCTTAAATTTTAATATACCGTGCCCAAAGTAAATTTACTCTGGGTACAATGGGTTACCTAGGTGGTGGTTCAGGCAGCAGCTGGTTGGCGAAGTCCCGCGCGATGTAGCGCCGCTCCGAGAGCTGCGCGGTGAGCTTCACCAGGTCGCGCTTGGCCTCCTCGCGCCGCGCCACCATCTGCAGGAGAGTCAGCGCCTGTGCCAGGTCCCGACGCAGTTTGAGCATCTTCTCGTACGAGCTCTCGTCGTTTTTCCTGTGGACGTTTGGATAAATGTTAATTAAAAGTGATACTAATATTATAAGTTTGTCTACCTAGTTATGTTTTAGCTCCTAGGATTCAGGCATTAGCTCCTATACGGTACAGGTGTCTAAATTAGGAGCTAGGGTTTTCAATATTTGTTCTTGTTGAAATTCAATAAAGCTACATACATACATTTAATTTAAGCTGTATGTTCCGTTGCTAAATCGCTGTACCGTTTTGAACGAAATTTGGTACAGATACAGCTTGACACAGGGAGGACATAAGTATACAATTCCACGCAGACGAAGTCGCGGGCAACAGCTAGTAGTAAATTTTTTTGACGGACAATCATGTCCACACATAATCTGGATCAGGCCGAAGGTAGAATTTTGATGCTGTTTTTGCTTTTTTTAGGAACTAAAGATCATTCCTTAATTTACCAAGATGAAACAACACGGAAACCTGAATAAACTATTTTCTATGGCTCCGTTTACCTGAGCTTAATACACCATTGTCTGCATCCTTTATCCAATCAACACTAGACAATTTACCTCAAAGTTCCAAACCTCAAATGTTCCCCTCCACGTTGAAGACACAGTGGATATCCTCACCTGTTCTTCCTGGTCTGCATCTTCTCCGTGCGCCGCCTGAACGCCAGGTACGGGTTGTTGGAAGACTGCCCGGGCCTGCTCTCCGTCTTCACCGACAGTATGAGGGGATGTTGCTGGTGGACAAACAGAAGTACATTATTACATAAGAGCGAAAGTTGGTAGTTTCAGCAATGTTTCTGACCACCTCAAAAGTAGTATTCGGTATCTAGAACGTTACGAGCGTAGGTGGCGTGTTGCGGAGAGGTATAGACACTCAATCATGAGGGTCTGAATTCAAAACCGAACGGACGACTTGCCATATAACCAAAGAGTTTTTCTAACTTATGTTCGTAATACCGACTGATCTCAAACGGTGAAGGCTGAAGGCAAATGTCCTGAGGAAATCTGCAAACGTTGAAGAATAAATTCTGATGCGTATGTGAAGTCTACCAATCCGCATTGTGCACGCGTGGTGAGCTTGGCCTCGGACAACGTCACCACGGTCTGCCCCGACCACTTGTCTATCATTATATTGAGCATTGCCCTAACAACGATAACTTACACTTACAGTATTGAGCCGCTTGTTGAGCCAGTAGTCGTACACTGCTATCACGAGGTCGTCCTTCCGCTCAGTCCAGGAGCAGCTTGGCCTCGTTCAGCGTCACCACGGTCTGCCCCGAGCACTTGTCCATCATTATAATATTGAGCATTGCCCTAACAGTGATAACTTACACTTACAGTATTGAGCCGCTTGTTGAGCCAGTAGTCGTACACAGCTATCACGAGGTCGTTCTTCCGAACGAGCAGCAGTTTGGCATCGTTCAGCGTCACCACGGTCTGCCCCGAGCACTTGTCCATCATTATAATATTGAGCATTGCCCTAACAGTGATAACTTACACTTACAGTATTGAGCCGCTTGTTGAGCCAGTAGTCGTACACAGCTATCACGAGGTCGTTCTTCCGAACGAGCAGCAGTTTGGCATCGTTCAGCGTCACCACGGTCTGCCCCGAGCACTTGTCCATCATTATAATATTGAGCATTGCCCTAACAGTGATAACTTACACTTACAGTATTGAGCCGCTTGTTGAGCCAGTAGTCGTACACTGCTATCACGAGGTCGTCCTTCCGCTCCAGGAGCAGCTTGGCATCGTTCAGCGTCACCACGGTCTGCTCCGAGCACTTGTCTATCATTATATTGAGCATTGCCTTAACAGTGATAACTTACACTTACAGTATTGAGCCGCTTGTTGAGCCAGTAGTCGTACACAGCTATCACGAGGTCGTTCTTCCGAACGAGCAGCAGTTTGGCATCGTTCAGCGTCACCACGGTCTGCCCCGAGCACTTGTCTATCATTATATTGAGCATTGCCTTAACAGTGATAACTTACACTTACAGTATTGAGCCGCTTGTTGAGCCAGTAGTCGTACACAGCTATCACGAGGTCGTTCTTCCGAACGAGCAGCAGTTTGGCATCGTTCAGCGTCACCACGGTCTGCCCCGAGCACTTGTCCATCATTATAATATTGAGCATTGCCCTAACAGTGATAACTTACACTTACAGTATTGAGCCGCTTGTTCAGCCAGTAGTCGTACACTGCTATCACGAGGTCGTCCTTCCGCTCCAGGAGCAGCTTGGCCTCGTTCAGCGTCACCACGGTCTGGCCCGAGCATTTCTCTAGTTTGTCCATCATTTGTTCGAACAATAACTCTGAAATAACAAGATATTTACATTAACACATATTTTTTATAGATAATTCAACTTGAAGATTGAAAACAGTACTCGTATATGACTGAACTGAGTAGAATCTGTTAATGCTTTAGTCCAATTAAGATACCAACTAATTTGTGTAATTCTTAAGTACCAAAAAATGGTTCCTGAACCTGAAGTTCACTTGACAGAATTTTTACATTTCAAAGGGAATAAGGATTGCATTCCTTTTTTTGAAATAAGTTTTTACTAAACAACTTTCTCTACGGGACCAACAACGAAAACGCGAAATTAAAATCAGCTGCTTCATACATTTGAGTTGAGCAATTACTGTAGTATCGTGTGGAAAGGATGAGTTTTATTTCGCGATTTCTATGTTGGTCCCATAGAAATAATTACCTACTCGATGATCATCCCCTTAACACTTTCGCTGCTAAGCTCAAAACAATGACATTCGGGCAGTGCTAACACTGTGGAATGCTATACGATTCTGACTCAAGGTGTGAGTCATGAGCACTGCGGCCCATATGTCGCTGACCTACCTGGTAGAAGCCTGGTAGGTCGTCACCAGTTAAAGTGTTAAACATATTAAGAAAGACCCTGAAATAACCTTTTCGACTTTTATTTAATAAAAAACTTGTTTTTTTTCCTCAGAAACAAAACATTATATATTGTAGTGTAGAAAATAAGTAAATAAAGTTAGGTAAGTTAAGAAACAGTAGTAAACTTATCGTGATTGTTTGATACACAAAGTTTTGGCTGTTTTCTCTGGAATAGAACGAAACTCGAACTTGTGAACTAAGTTTAAGTTCGTTTAACTGTTAGAACGGTGCACATGACAAAACTTCGCTTAACTTCCCTTCGTCGAGTTTGATCAACGCAGTCTGTGAGCACACACAAGCGCGTAAAAACCTAGCATAATTTAACGGTACAATTTTTATATTGTATTCAGATAATAAAACCATAAAGCTTTCCTATCGAACATGGGTCGAAAAACGAGAAATTTTTTTTTGGTCCTTCCATACAAAAGTGCGGATCGATATTCTATGGGAGGCATTGACCTCTTATATAACAGAAGATGGGAGGTTAAAAAAATCTAGTTTTTCAATACCCTTAAATAAATGTTAGTAATTATAATTAGACTTATGATCAACGGTTTTTATCCTCCAAATCCAAATGCATTTTAATTTAATAACTCGTAAAAGTAGTAAAATATAATACATTTTCTAAAAACGCCAATGTCAGCCCTTTGCTTTGTAAGGTTCTGACGCTGCAGTGCGCCAGAATCGTAAAAAGTCATACGAACGTAAAACGTCAGATTCGCAGATAGTCTCGATTCTCAAAAGGTCCTAGATGGTCCGAGAGGTAACTTTGTGATTTTTTTCGTTCGAGGAAACTCTTCCTCCTCGTAGTAGTCTGGCAACACTAACAGTTAACTAACTTACCGAGGAGTTTTTGGCAGGCTTTGGTAGCTGACGTTTGGAGTCCTCATATTTCATCGAATTTTTATTGTTTATAGTGAGTTTTGGTTCGTAAAATTGGTGTTGTTTTGCGTAACAAAGTGTCGTGCAAGTGAAAAATATATAGTTCAGTGAAATATGATGGTGCATGGGTCGTAAACAGGAAAAGTGTTCCGTGATTTTAGCGCGGCAAAGCGGTCGGTTCACCTCTTTCCTGTGGACTTCTCTGCTTTTCCTGCGTCTTTCGATTGTCTCCAAAAACTCCAAAGAACCATCAAAACGACGAATACCAACGTTTTAATGTGAAAACAGAAGAAAATTAAAAATAAATTAAGATTTAGCCAAAAGGTCTAGTAACCAGGCTAGTAAATAAATTGGAAAAAAAAAACTAACTTACCCAGACCGGAAACATATTCAAAAAAGTTGATTTGATTTCAACTCTGACTTGAGTTGAGTTTAAGTCTAGGGTCGGCGCACATCTGACGAAACGCAGCACAGATTTGCCATTTTGGCAGATAATACCTTTATTCTATTCTATTCTTAATTAATGGCGTTTCCTTGTTAGATTTCGCCAGTGTCAAGTGTTGAGGATATACTCATTAGATATTGTACGGTACAATAGGATATGGTGGGATAAATACTACTGACTCGTACGTTTTTTTAGAACGGTAGGTTGTTAGCGAGGCTTTCCGCGCTCGCCGACACCTAGCTACGTGTCTGCCCTCTCTTAAGTAAATCCGTCGCTGTCTCGATCCCAGAATAACGCGAGTGTATCGATCTTACCTGTGAGCTCGGGATGCCTCTGCTGTTTCAGCCACCTCTCGTCCTCCGTGTCGATGTCGTACTCCGGCGCCTCCTGCTCCTCCCATAGCGCTGTAACAATACAAATTATCTTTTAAATTGCATGAAAAGCAAGTTACATTGGAGTGGTCATACTCGACCACGCGGGCCCACTGCGAAGTGGCGAACTGGTGAAGCCGGTCAACTCGTTGTCAACGAATTTTCAAGTCACCAATAAGCTTCTGATTTTTTTTTCGGACTTAGACCCATCACACATTCCCACCACTCTAACTCCTGTAAACTAAGACAAACAGCGGCGACCATTCACAACACTAGACAATCATTATGGGTACAATATCGAAATCGCGAAAAAAACTAGACTACAAATCTACTCGAGCTAAATGTATGGGACAGCAGATTTTTTTTTTTTGATTTCAATGTTGGTCCCATAGTGAAAGTTGTTCAGTTTGATGGTCTAACTAAGTTTTAAATGTTTATTTTTACTTTTGTAACACACAGTATATTCTTCATTCAAATTCAAGTTTCTATCTTGAGTGGTTAAGGATGTGTGTTGTCACGGGGAACTGTTTTATAAGAACAGATTTAAAATCTTGACTTATTACTACACTCCATACATTCCTTGCAACTCGCCGAAGCAAATCGTTTCGGCAAAAATATGCGACCGACGTTTCGACAGATTTCATTTAAAAAGTATTACGAGCGAAGTTGAAATTCCACCGTGAGATTTCGGTTTGCCGTATTATTCAATTTAAGACATAACTAGGGAACTTGTTGTCAGCATCTGACTACCAATTTGTCTTTTGAAATCCGACTGTTGTTTAGCTGTGAGTTCTCCAAAAAGGAAATAAATAAATAAAAAATACATGAATCTTGATTCTTAAAACGTTAGATATTCGTAAGGAATGTTAAGGTGGTTTTGTCATCGGTAAAAGATGAGTGAAAGTAAATTAACGCATGACATTGACACCCTGTATATTAAAATAGTTCTCCTTAATAAGGTAGTAGTCTTTGTAAGGTTAATTTGTCTATGGTCTCTACCTACCTCACCGGTATTAAGGCGTCACTATTCGTATACATAATGTATAACATTTCCCACGAGACTCAATTATACTAATGTCTCCCAATTTTATACCAACACACTACTAAATTGTAATGTATGGATCAACCAGCCCCTATAGAACAAGACCTCTGGCACTTAGCCAAGGTAGAAACTAGGGTATAGCCCTATTCCCCAAATGGGACACCAAAAACAATGGAAGTCACAAATACTATCTCAAATACAGTATATAACTAGACAGACAGAGATGTAATTAGAACCCACCAAGGTATCAAAAGCACCATGATCGAGGCCTTCAAAATAACTAGATAAACAATTGCATTCTCAAATACTATTGTGTATAACAAGACAGAGGTGGACTTAGAAGGGCACTACACTTAGAAACAACCGCCTTGGATCACTATCCAAGGCATCTTGAGGCCCCCAAAGCCCAGACGAAACCGATACGAGTGAGGAATAGGTACAAAATTAATCTCGAGGTATTTTATTTTAGTGATCCAATCAAACGGACACAATAATAAGGATCAAATCATTCTAGTAAACACTAGTCTCTGCCGACCGTAATGGAAAACAACCGTAACGTTGTATATAGATTATTTTGTTAACAATGTCTGCGCTGTACTAGACTTTCATCACTAGGCCGTAGGCACCGAGATACACACCTATACTTAGGCGCATCGTAAGCGATGCGCGTGCTTAATTTCTGCCAGTCGCACCATACGGCAACGTCGCGACGCGTCGCATACATCGTGCGCTATACGAAGCAATAACACGCTGTGGCAAGCATCACTACGTACCTACATTTTTGCGCGAACCGTCTACGTCTGGTAGTAAGTAATTAAAGCGTGATAATTTATCGTTATCTAAGGAAGCGATGTATCTGTTACGAAGTAATTTAGTAATCTGTGGCTGTAGTACTAGCAAAAAACATTAGTTTTCTTTCAGGGCAGGCCTAAAAACTATAATCCCTGAATCCGCCCCTGCAAGTAGACAATAAAAAACATATTTCATTTTACCTCTCTACTCCATCCTTTTGTATTTCAAATCCTTTGTATGGAACGCAAACAATTTGCGGATTGATGCTCGCTATGAATGAATGGACCTTTTTTCTAGTATTTGTTAAGCCAGGCATGTTTTTTCAAGCTAGAAATAATTCTATGCGATGCGGACGACTGGAAAATGTTTTCAGTTTAAATTAAATCTTTATCAATTATCAATGAACTACAATTATACAGGGTGTAAGGGGCAGCCCTCCGCATACTGAAACGGTGAACTCAGACCATCAAACGGAATAACTTTCACTATGCAGCCTAACTCAGGAATTTCAGGAAACAATACAGACTGCTCTTAAACGGTGAAGAAAAACTTCGTGAGGAAACCTGTAGACGATAAAGAAGAAATTCCGATGGGTATTTGTATCTACCTACCAATCCGTATTTTGCACGTTGTGGACTGGTGCCCATATACCCTGCCTGAGGGTAGGCCTGTGCCCTGCAGTGGGACGTATACACCACTAATTTTTAATTACTAACGAGCCTTTAAGGGTGTATTCAGACCGTGAATCTGAACAACTTTCCCTAAGGAACATGGGTCCAAAAACGAAAAAAATTTTTGGACCTCCCATAGAAAATCGAACGGCCGATCCGCACTTTTGTATGGGAGGTCAAAAAAATTTCTCGTTTTTCGACCCATGTTCCTTAGGGAAATTTGTTCAGATTCACGGTCTGAATACACCCTTAAAGGCTCGTTACTAATTAAAAATTATTGGTGTATAGGCTGATGAATGACGCTCAAGCGACATCTCTTAATCTCGGCAGTATTTGTTGATGCCGATCCTTACATAGTTATCATATCTTTTGCAAGACAAATTATTTTAAAATAAACTAACTCGCTATGGGATCAAAGTCCATTTTCCTGTTACACATATCTGCGACATTGAACAAGGTAAATTCCTCCTTGAAAACAAAGAGCTAGAGTCTGAATTGTTACCGCAGAGCTGAGTGCGCCGTATTGAATGGATGTGTAATGCATAAGCTAAGAACAAAAATACATATTACGCAGTGTCTGTATGTATAACGTTAGTTGCGGAAAAGATTTTATCTTCGATTTACAAAATAGGTAGTGTGTACTGCAGCTGCATTGCAAGCTTCAAACAGTTTTGTTTTATTCTTCAAATCCAGCAATGTTGGTAGACTTTTGACAGCGAATTATTTCTGGGACAGGGGCTTGAAGTTATATAGGGTGAAATTGATATCATTAGCATCCTTTTAAACTAAGAGTCTACCCATCAAACTGAACAACTTTTACTATGGGAGCAAACTGATCGGAGCAACAAAAAAAACAGCTGTTGCATACATTTGAGTCGAGTAGGCATTGCAGTTGATTCTTTTTTTTAACGGTTAGCTTCCATAGTAAAAAAAATCTGTTTGATGGGTAGACTCTTAGTTTAAAAGTATGCTAATGTTATCAATTTCAGAAAATCTGTCAGGTACGTTTAGGTTAATAATTGTCCCATTCCAATAATATCCCCTGATTTAAAAATTTCCCTTCCCCAGAATGGTCCATACTCTACAATTAGAGGCGGTGTCGTATACAAGAATCTAACCGGTGTGTTGGCATGGCATCTATCTATATACACACGTGATAGCCACGCTACGCCGTCGGCTAGATATTCGGCTAGATGTATGCCAATGTTAACCTTAAGAACATAGCGTTCAGGATGTAAGCTAATATTAACCATAAGAACGTAGCGATAAAGATGTTAATAGATTTAAGCTACGTCATAAGTCCTTTTTGTTAAGTAGAGGCCCTAAGCGAGACAGTTCAATATAGAGACTGAGTTGATTAAGACGCCTGACGTTTTATTTTACGAATAATTATCTAAACCCCTTCTAGAATTTATCACACGCGTCACACTTGACCAAATAGACAATTCCTATTAGATCAGCAACCCATTTCTCGGACCTTGGCCTATACAATCAAGATAATCAAAGCGAATGATGACAGACCAGTTCGCCTAGTCGATTGATGCCCATTGCCGAGTGCGATAGTGATTGAGCTGAAAGCAGCCTGTCATGTGAGCAGTTTGTAGTTTGTGTGTAGGCACGAACGATCAATAGGAACGACATAAATAATAGGAGCTCCAAATACCTGATAGCATAATTAAAAGGATTTGTTGAACTAATTGTGTGAGATGTTAAAATACTAGGTTAGAAAGCAGGGCTTAGGCGCAAAATGACGACTTCGCAAAATGTCGACCGTTCGCTTGGGACTGCGGGAAAGTGGTTCCGGACCCGCGCGGATTTCTGTGTGGCAGGGTACATACATACAAACTCAAACATTACCACCACACCATACACAACAAAAACACACAGAAATCCACGTGGGACCGCTTTCCCCTAGTCCTGGCTCTGTGTGGCCTGACCTTCAATGGTATTGTCTCTACAGCATGAAGTTGATATCATTGGGTTTCGGAGCGCGCTCCATACAAACGTACTATGGTGTTATTTTCAATACTAACCAAATAAAGTCAATGAAATTTTCCAGAAACAATCTAGAAACAAATTTCTATGCTTGTATGGAGTCAGATTTTCGTTAAAATGTATAGTTGTCAAGTTACAGTGCCTCAAAGATTTCTATACAAATCTTTAATTAATCCTAGCATTGAAACTGTATATTTTAACGAAAATCTGACTCTATAGAAGCATAGAGATTTGTTTCTAGATTGTTTCTGCAAAATTTCATTGACTTTAATTGGTTAGTATTGAAAATATCACCATAGTACGTTTGTATGCAGCGCGCATTTTCGCTCTCGGAATAATATTCTGTTAATAGTCCAGTCATTTTAGAGTTTCCTTGTATAGACTAACAATAATTCATCAATCGCTGAAACTTTGCAGTATGATAAAGTAAAGTATACAGATTACGGTTGAAAAATAATCTAGGACCAGAAATTAAACCTAGATTATTTGTCAACCGTAATCTGTATACTTTACTTTATCACACTGCAAAGTTTCAACGATAGATGAATAATTGTTAGGGTCAAACCCTAAAATGATTGGACTATAAACTAAGAGTATACCCATCAATCTGAACAACTTTTGATATGGGAGCAAATCGATCGGAGCAAAAAGAAAATCTGCTGTACTATACTAAACTGCAATGCCTACTAGACTCAAATGTATGCAACAGCAGATTTTGTTTTTGCTCCGATCGGTTTGCTCCCATAATAAAAGTTGTTCAGTTTGATGGGTAGACTATTAGTTTAAAAGGATGCTAATGATATAAATTTCACCCTGTATATCGAACTACGAGAGTATTTTAGTCGAGTGGCGAGTATTCTAGTAGTTAAACATGTCTGAACCATAACAATTTAGTCGAGTAGTTAAGAGAGTGCTTTTATCTAGTTACTCATAGTCTTTGCTCATAGTCTCGCATTCCAAACTAATTAAACAGTGTCATTTCATTATGTAAAGAGACGGTACGATAAAATGTGAATCTTAACTATTATTAAACTGTAACTGAACTGTGTCTGTACATTGAAGATATTTACAAAAAAAAGATGACGATATGGGTTTTAGGTATCCCCGACTCGAAAACAACCTTTATTAGAAATTTTGTCCGTCTGTTTGTCTGTTTGTTTGTGTGTTTGTTTGTTTGTTTGGTTGTTCGCGCATCACGCAAAAACTACTGAACCGATTTTGATGAAACTTTTTATGTTTGATAGCTTATGATCTGACTTAAAATCTGGTATATAATTTGTGCGGACGAAGTCGCGGGAAAACACTAGTAATTTATAAAATAACGAATTCTGTTCTGGATAGTCAGAAATTACTTCCAACAATCTTTTAAACGTTCTATTGTAGCAATGCCTCACTTTCAGTATACCGTGTGGTTAAATTATGCTAAAAGTGAGTGAGGAAAGGA
Organism: Agonopterix heracliana; assembly: GCA_963693445.1. Lineage (NCBI taxonomy): Eukaryota > Metazoa > Arthropoda > Insecta > Lepidoptera > Depressariidae > Agonopterix > Agonopterix heracliana. The sequence goes on from OY856334.1 coordinate 6,329,592, forward strand.
ACTTTGACTTTGACTGCAGGACATAGGCCTACCCTCAGGAGAGCAATTTTTGAAAGTCATTCGGTGAGCTCAGCAGTTTAAAATGTCAAAATTACTCTGGAGATACAGATCTTTCTACTGCTGATTTGACTTTAAAAAACCGCACTCCTGAAGTATGATTTTTGAGAGCCAAATTAGCAGTAGAAAGATGCTTACCTCCATAGTTATTTTGACTTTTTCATCTGCTGAATCCAGCGAATGAGATTCAAAAATCGCACTCCAGGCATGCAAATGATTAGTTATTCTATGCCTCAGTGCACGCGTGGTGGACTAACGTCCAAACACCACGTATGTACGTTAGTCCACCACGTGTGCACAATACGGATTGGAAGACTTCACATACGCATTAGAATTTCTTCTTCGGCGTATGCAGGTTTCCTAACCCATTCGTAGCCACAATAGAAACAACAAAAAAATGTCACAGAAGCCACCGTGATTTATTGTAAACATGTATTTTTTATAGAGTTGGTGTCGGCTATAGCCGTCAATGGCTCTTAAACCCCAAATAATATGTGTCGGCTAGTGCCGTTAGTGGCTGCGAATGGGCTAACGATGTTTTCCTTCACCGTTTGAGAGTAGTATTGCGTACATAAGTTAGAATGACTCGTCGGTTCATGGCATATCTTCCGTGCGGATTCGAACCCTGACCTCATGATCCGCAACGCGCCAATAATAATGAGCATGAGTCTTATAAATATCTACCATAAAAACGAATACGGTCATGAGTTTACGTAAGTGCCAGTACAAATAGCCACGTCACATCACGGCAGACGTTTGGACGCAAGCCATAGGAAGGCACGTCCGCCCGCGCCGGCCGCCGCCGTCGATCTGTGAAGGCCGCGCCGCGCCGGCGCACAGCTGATTCGAGTAATGGAATAAATAACCAGACGACACGTATGATGGTCATACATGCAGTTGTGTTCGCACGGATACCGCCGAAAGGATCTGTCTTTCTTTCACAAGATGCACTCTAAGATGCAGTGTTGCTGCATATTTAAGATGCAATGTTTATTAGGAGAATTGAGTCTTAGAGCGATAGCCATAACATACAAGCTATTTTTAGCGCAGGCAATGAAGCAACTACACCGCAAAGACGCCGCCGCGACATCGCAACTTAAGACGCTGTTATCCCGTCGAGGCCGTTTTTTGAACACGAACGAAAGTGTTTTAAACTGTGTTTTAAAGTCTGAAATTAAATTATGTCTTATTTAAGGATCGGGCGGATGGGCGACTGTTCTCAATTACACGATTAGATTAAGTTTACTAGATAGAAAAACATCCCAAAGTTACCCCTTTTTGTTATGTTTTTTTCAATACTATGATTAAACTGCTGATATTTAACTTTTTATTCTTGTACTTACTAAATACATTAAATATTTCTAGTAAACTCAGAAGAATTTTTAGCTTAGAAACTCCCATGAGCAAAGATATTGACGAAAAATACGTTTTTTTGCGATCCTGCTTTCAATTGAGCGGGATGGCTAATTGTAAACTTATGCTTGTAAGAAAGAGACGCTTGCACTGGGATAACCTAGCCTTAATCGCCCTAACATCGCCGCAATTCGGCCATCTCGGAAATAAATATCCGCGACGATATTGTTCCGTCAACGCCTACGCTAGAAAATCACTTGGCTTTTGATGGGGATGATCAGACCATCAAACTGAACATAGTTGTCAGTTTGATGGTCTGATCGGATATTGTTTTCGGATTTTAGTCGGTTCGGTTACCGGCTGAGGGAAGCGATTTGTCAAAAATCTATGAATGCAGTTTTACTTATTTTTTTAATAAAGGAATGTTTCCTTTGAAAACTTGCAAATAGTAAAATTTTCTATTTGCAATATCGAGGGTACTTTTCCTTCAAGTACTTACGCACCGTATCCACCCTTTATATCACCAGCAAGACGGATCATTAGCGAAATGGCTAATTCGCGAAATGGCTAATTCGCGAATTGGGCCTTTCACGACTCGGTAGCTATTTCACGAATTAGCCATTTCGCAAATGATCCATTCACTTTTGGCATGACCCAACCCAATTAATATAAAATTTCCTTTCAGCACAAGAATATCTTAAGACACAAAACCCCTTCAACCTCATGTATATCGCAAAGTAACCCATTATTGAGTACTCACGTGAATAGTATTCAAGACTCGATCGGACCAAGTCGGTGCGAGCCAGCTTATGAAATACATAGATTGCTGCCGAAGCTGTTACAATGTAGGTACTATTGATAACCAGCAGTAGAACGAAGCAATTGATTCTGTACAAGTACTAGTGTTTGCAACTTTGTTGCTCCTTGTAAGCTCCATTGAGTTGTTCTTCGTCTTGCAAGTTTCAGTAGACGAGAGAATTCAATATCGATAGCCGACCGATAGTGCAACACTGTTTATAGTTTTATCGATAGCTCGGAACGTGACAATACTATTGACGGAGTGCAATACCATATAGTCATTGACGTAGAATAGTATGGACGCCGGGTCTAGAACAAAATTCTCGAAAAAAGTGTCTGAGACTAAACTACACAAACCTAAGTTGACGACCCGGTAGGTGTAATGGTTACCACGCCGAACTGCCAAACCAGGGTCCTGGGTTCGAATCCTGGTTCGGTCATGGATGTTATATATGTGTGTGCCGTTGTTGTATGGCTTACTTGGGATCATTACAATGTATGTGACTGTGAGCGTTTTTTATTTATTTAAATACGTGTAGTAATATAATCCAACTAAAAACATTGAAAATGCTGAAATTCCTTTCCATCTCACTCCCCCATCGCGGCACGGTGCGCGCCACGCTCCCGCGCCCGCGCGTATTCGGCCGATCAAACAAAGACTGTCGCATAATTGGTTCCCTTTTTACGTTTTGGTGCTCTTTTAGTTCGGACACTTTTGAGCGCGGACCCTACGTCCAGTAGTTGGTAAGTCAATGCATAATTATAGTGTAATTAAACTAGTGGTGGATGGTCTGAAGCACCCCTATGAGTAAGTAACGCATTTTAGTTTACACCCACACACACAAGATTGCAAAGACAGGCACGACAAATTGACAAAAAAACATGTTTGTCTACTATGCGAAAAACAGTCCGCGTTAAAGTTTTTATGAATGCGCTAATCTAAATCCAACCGAATATGAGAGCATAAGAATCACTACCTGATTTATTGTTTAGACATCAGTTTCTCACTATTACATTTTCTACACGTTCTCGAGTTCTCCGACACTGACTTATTATCAGTCTTAGTTTTTCCGATTGCACTGGAAGTCGGATAGCTGTTTTTCTACCCCTTCTTGTCCCGCCCAATGCCACTTTGTAAGTAGCTGATTCCTCGAGCTGCGTCTTTGGCTAGCTCTTTTTCAATGGAGCGAAGAAATTCGAAGCATAGCGTTCGATATTGCTTTTTTTATGTAGCCCATAGAAAATCACTTCTTCTGCATATACTACAAGAAGTCTGCTGAATATGGACATCCGTTATAAAGTGACTAGTAAATTGAACTAATCAGTAAGCTGTAAGACGGAGGCAGTACAAGGTTTTTTTTACGGTCTAACACCGCACATTGTACTAAAGCTAACTCGGCAACCTACTTAACTGCGCCAAAATGCATCGGTTTTCAATTTGCATTCTGCCAGTGATGACATATGGTTAACTGAGACGTGGTCGCTCACTCGAGGCCTCATAAAAGCCTAGAAGTCACTCAAAGGGCGATCGAATTAGAAATAAAAAGATTCGCAGAAGAACTAGCGTAGCCGACATAGCCCAAAGAATTGCATTAATGACGGACAATTTGCTCGCAGATGGCCGATGGCACCGAAGACTTCTCGAGCGGCAGCCACGTACCGAAAAGCGCAGCGTGGTCAACATCTAAAGCAACCTCTTATAGTAGATTACACACCGAGGGCAGGAAAGTAAGAAAGGTCTCAGTCATGTGATCTGAGGTTTTCTTATTTACTGCCCGAGGTTAGCATACTATTTTTCTCCGGACGGAGCTGGAAAGCGGCAACTTCGTTCAGCGCAAGTGCGCTCGCGAAAATTGACGCTTTTCGTCCGGAGGAGAGAAAAATACGTAATGTATTTAAGTTTACACTCTGTAAGGTATTAAAATCATCATTTTTTTTTCACCACAAACATACAAGCAAGGATTCAGCATATTACATACAGCATAATTATATATTAACCCGTCCGTGTGGTGTCGGCTAAGAGTAGCACCATCCCATTTCCTCCCGTGGGTGTCGTAAAAGGCGACTAAGGGATCTACCGGAGGATGGGCAGCAGCATCCTCTGAATACACACATTCAATCCAACTGCGATCGCCAACCCGCCTGCCAAGCGTGGCGATTATGGCAAATCCCCCCATTTTTGGGGAGGCCTATGTCCAGCAGTGGACGTTTATCGGCTGATATGATGACGTATAATTAAACTGACCACCTTTAAAATACAAAACTAAGATTAAGCTATAAACACCAAAAAGTGACGAAATTAAAAACAAGCATGAATGGACAGACTGGCTTGCGACACGGTATTTTTAATACCTGACTAGTGAGTCACAGTTCTTAGTATTGTTGATAATGGACTAATCCGTAACTTGATAATATGCGTGATATCGCAGAGTAGCACGGATTGTGAGAGAAGCTGTGTTTTTAGATGTTGTGACTAAAACTTCTTACGAATTGAAGTTTCTGACAGTCAATTTAGAAGGAAAATAGTTCCAAATGTCTCGATAGATGGTGTTAAGGAGAGATGGCTGTGCAAAATCACATGACATCAGGATAAACAATACACGTTTCACACATTTTTGGTCCAAATGTGAAAGTGTCAGCCAACGAAAACGAATGCTATATTCTTTGAACTTGTCCGTTTAATCATTTATTATTATGGCAAGAAAGTTGTATTTGTAGCTGTAAGTTTTATTACCTATATCAAAAATGTACGAAAAGGCAGATTTTTCGAACCCAAATAAAACCAAGGGCAAGGGCAATGGCCCTACAGTTTTGGTGCCATACCAGTAAATGGCATCCACTGTATTACGAGTTACGACGAATCTGGAATACGACGAGTTCGGAACACGACGAATGCCTAAGGACAAGTTCTAACAGAAAATGGCCTTAGCATCGTAAATGCATAAAAAACAGTTTTTCAAACCCAAATAAAACCAAGGATAATGGCCCAACAGCGTTGGTGCCATAATAATAAATGCTTATACGGACAAGTTCTAACACAATACCACTTTTTAGTTGGTTGGCACTTTCATATTTCAGACCAAAATGGTTGATGTCTTTTATAAACCATAATATAAAATGCACAAGGATTGCATTTCCCGTCACAAAACCCACACATTGCAGGAATTTCCATTCGCTGAATCAGAATCGATACAGCCATCTCTCGCAGGGCGCCCACTCGCTCTATCCAATAATAGCTATTTATTTACACACCTAGAATACTAACAAAACTGGCAAGTGGCAACCCTAGGGTGGCCCACCCTTTGTCAAACAGTACATCCCCACAGCATATACTTTTTATGAAATAAAATTTAATAGTTGTCACAGATATTTTCTTTAGTAGAGTGCCTACTAGAAAGTTTTTTGTTATTAAATTAAATTCTAGTAGATTTAATTAAAATCTACTTACACCAAAAAACATTCTAGTAAGGTCTACTAAACTAAAACCAGCACGTACTTTTATATATTCCGTGCCAGCACTAGGAAATACAGGGTGTGAATTTAAATGGGTTATATAAGAGTACGTGCTGGTTTTAGTTTAGTAGAACTTACTAGAATGTTTTTTGGTGTAAGTAGATTTTAATTAAATCTACTAGAATTTAATTAAATAACAACAAACTATCATCTAGTAGATACTCTAAAGAAAATATCTGTGACAAGAAAACTATTTTATTTTCTGGACTTGCCTAGAAAATTGTTGTGCGGGCAAAGTGCGTATAATTATTAACCATAAAACTTGCCTTCACAAAAAATATTTTTTAAAAACTGCACGCTAGAAAGTAAAAAAACATGTGAAAGCAACATAAGCCCACAACGCCAAAGGGTTCCGGTCTGGCTTTAATATCAATTTTGGATACGAAGGGGAGCTCATAAACAGCGTGCACGCGAATTGAAATCTTACAACGTTTAGATTACGGGCCACAGTCGAGTGTAGACACAAAATAACAAGTGCTATACTTATGATTTATTCATTTGTTTTTCTTGTATGTTTGAAATGGTGTTGCAACTGTTAGTTTGTTCGACACAACTTTGGGTGGGTTTTTCTTAAAGTTGAGTAAATTAATGCCTCAATTTTCTTCTATAGAGTCGATGGCATCCAAAGAAAAATCACCACGGGACCTTTGTTTAGTAGAAATTAGTACAAACTTGAATGAATGAATGAATGAAATATACTTTATTTACACCAAACATAAAATACATTGCACAGGAAAATAAACAAATTATGGTACAAATAAGGCGGTCTTATCGCTAAAAAGCGATTTCTTCCAGACAACCTTAGGGTAGAGGAAATAGTTCAAAGAACGGGTCGGTGTTACAGAAACATTAAATATTAATGTACAAGAAGTGAATAAAACAGAATACATATATATACATAGGCATACATATCATATATACTTAAAAAATAGATATAAAGGTAAATAATAAATATATATAATTAATAAAATATATTATAATAGGTATATATATCACACATGCTGCAACAAAACATAACCATACCTAATAGGTACACGTACCGGATTGATTTAGATAAAATAGATCAGAGGTCAAGGAAATGTGTTTTGACTTTCGATTTAAAAACATCCACAGAAGGAGCATGCCTGATCGACTCTGGCAACGAGTTCCAAAGTCGAGCAGCTTGGACTGTAAAGGAATGGGTGTAGAAGTCGGAAGAGTGGGATGGGATATTGAGAGAGAGATTCTCAGAGGAGCGTAAGGGACGGCCAGTAGTTAGGGAGCTAAAGATGAAGCGTTCTTTGAGGTAAGGGGGTGTCATCGGATTAAATAGGATAGTGTAGAGGAGGGACAGAACATGAGAGTCTCTTCGACGACGGATTGGGAGCCACTTAAGTTTAGCGCGGAATTCGGAGACATGGTCGTATTTCCGTAACCCAAATATAAACCGTATAGCAACGTTTTGAAGGCGTTCAAGTTTATTAAGAAGCTCCACCGTGAGGTCGAGGTAACATGAATCTGCATAATCAAGGATGGGCAACAGGAGGGACTGTGCGAGCGCAATTTTAGTACTTATGGGAAGAAAGTTCCGTAGTCGTTTGAGAGAACTGTAAGCGGCGAACATCCTCCTACTTACCTCGGAGATCTGCGGTACCCAAGACATCGTTTTATCGAAATATATACCCAGATTTTTAACAGTATCGCTGTAGGGTATGCAGACACCGTCGAAAATAACAGAAGGCAGATCTTCAAAGCCGATTCTCGAGACAAGCCGTGGACTACCGATGATGATGACTTGAGTTTTAGAGGGATTTACCCTGAGGCCAAAAGATTTGCTCCACTCAAGGATACGAGTCAAGTCATCGTTTGTTGTTTGGACTGCCTGTGAAATATTGTCCAAGCTTGATTTTGAATAAATCTGTAGATCGTCTGCATATAGATGGTAAGAGGAAGATAGATTTTGAGTAATTGAGTTAATAAATAGAGAAAAAAGGAGAGGAGATAGCACGCCACCCTGCGGCACACCAGCAAGAGTATCACACCACGATGAAGAGGTGTCTTCAACCCGTATCCGCTGCCGGCGCCCGTACAGGTAACTATGAAACCAGTCAATTGCTGTTGGAGATACATTAAGTATCCTAGTTTACAGTAAGTAAACTTTACACATTGTAAATGTTAAAAAAAAGAAACAATAATAAAAACAAGAAATCTGACACTATAAATAAAAAATTTACATTTTAGTACATACTTACTAAAAACTAAATCTAAATATCATTCGTAATTGCTTATTATAAATTATTTCCTTTCGACCCGTATTTTTACTGGGGTATTTGGAAAAATGATGTATAAGCAAATAAGCGCAAGAATATCCGATCACTGGTCATAACAAAAACGAAATGTAATTAATGTGACATAAATTAACAATTCAATTAACCAAACACGTTATGATTCACAAATCAAACAGATAAGCGATTATTTTGCCGGTTCACGCAAATGAATCGTTACAATTTCAATGAAAAGACAAAAATTACAGCTCGAATTTTACGACATTTTGAAAGGATGCCGTTTAAAATTAAGCCTGATTAAAAGATTCTGTTTTCGCAATACCATTTTCGAGAATTTGATTCAAATTAATTATTAATTCATGCTTCGCTACGGAATTCCCATACAGACATTTACCCCGTTTTAACACGTTTAGGAGATGAATTTCGAAACATCCTTGAGAAAGATACTGTCAAATTAAAGTCAGTTTGTTTTATAGTTTTTGAGATTTCGTCCGTGAGTGAGTAAGTGGAATAGGCTTTCAATTTTTTTATGTATTTTATTACCTATACAGGGTCTAACTTAAAGTGCTAATGGTTTGTTAAAATGATGACCACATCCAACTGAACAACTTTCACTACGGGACCAAAATTGAATTCGAAAAAAAAAATCATTTGTCCCATACGTTTCGGTCGATTAGGGTAGGTTTTTTGGAACGGCAGATTTTTCTAGCTATTTCGACCTTTGTCCCATAGAGAAATTTGTTTCGTTTGATGATCTGATCATCCCCTTAACAACCCGTCAGCATATTAAACACCCTGTCCTTTTATAAGTACAGTATGTACTTATGTACATAAAAGATTTAAATGGTAGTATTTTTACTGCAAACATTTAATTTAGAGGTTTGTTTTTCCAGAAAATCCAATTTGCATAGAATATATAATTATACCACTGCATTCCTTTGTTTTATCTCGCTTCAATTCGAGAAAGAAAAGTATAGTTTTTCCTTATTTTCTCTTCTGATTTAGTTCTCTGCAAGTCCCGGGACTAGAATTAATCCCAAAGCTCTTCTACCTTCATTGTCTAAAGTTTTTAATAATACAGGGTGTAAAATTAAATATGCTATACAGGATCCTTTTTAATATGCTGACACTTTTTAAGGGGATGTTCAGACCGTCAAACTGAACAACTTTCTCTATGGGACCAACATCGAAATCGCGAAAAAAAAAACAGCTGTCCCATACATTTTGGCTCGAGTAGATTTGCAGTTTTGTATGGAGCAGTGGATTTTTTTTCACGATTTCGATGTTGGTGCCATAGAGAAAGTGGTTCAGTTTGATGGTCTGATCATCCTCTTAAAAAAGTGTCAGCATATTAAGAAGGACCCTATATAAGGTCTAACAAAATTAGGTGAAACTATTTTAAGGGGATGATCAGACCATCAAACTGAACAACTTTCTCTATGGGACCAATGTCGAAATCGCGAAAAAAAATCTGCGGTCCCATACATTTCGAGTAGGGTTATATTATGGAAGAGCTGTATTTTATTTGCAATTTCGATATTGGTCCCACAGAGAAAGTTGTTCAGTTTTATGGTCTGATCATCCCCTTAAAATAGTTTCAGCTAATTTTGTTAGACCTTATATAAAACGAGCCACTTGAGACCATTAAATTGAACATCTTCAACTATGGAGACAAAATCGAAAAAGAAAACAGAAATATGTTTTCCGTAGAAATCAGTGGCTCGACCTAAATGGAACAGCAGATTTTTTTCCAATTTCCATATTGAAAGTTGTTCTATTTGATGGTCTGAAGCACCCCCTACGTAACGCATTTAATTTTACATACTGTTTCCTAATATTTTCTTTGCAAGTTTATCCAGATAAGTGTCATCTTATCTTAACTATTATAAAACCGTAAAATCATGAGGAACAAAATAGTTGCGGTTCACTTCATATAAACTCAAATAACACTCGATAGCGCGACTTAAAAGACGTGCAGCGCCATCTATTGACAAAATTGTTTGTTTGTTTGTTTGTTCGCGCATCACGCAAAAACTACTGAACCGATTTTGATGAAACTTTTTTTGTTTGATAGCTTATGATCCGACTTAAAATCTGGTATATAATTTGTGCGGACGAAGTCGCGGGAAAACACTAGTCCCTGATAAAATCCGTACTTCTAAAGTAATAAGCTATCTTAGCACGTGCTCACGACTATATTCCCCGAGTTTAATTAACACCAACATTGTTTTAAAACAATGATTTTCCTCTTTAGGCTTGCGGTCACAAAATGTTCATTTACGACTATCCTTATAGGAAAATGTATTTTATGAGTGGCATAATGTTTATATTTTGAGGCTCATTTAGGGGAACAGACTTTTACATCATCATCATAATCATTCGCCATTATCCCTATTATAATCATTACTGGTAACTGTCGAACTGTCATCATCATCATCAGCCTATATACGTCCCAGTCCAAGCCACATGCCTACCCTCAGTGTGTATGGGAGTCAATCCACCACGCGTGCACAATGCGGATGGTAGACTTCAGCGTATGCATGCAGGTTTCCTCACGATGTTTTCCTTCACCGTTAGATAGCAGTTAGTATTATGTACGTACATAATTTAAAATCTCATTGTTACATGGTTTTTACGAATGCACTCAATTTTAATATCGCAGAATATTCTTTGTGACAATTATTACAGTTTAATATTACAGGTACTGGTAATAAACTAAAAAAAAAAGACAGAATTGTCTATGGCCCGCAGTTGAGATGCACGCCTAGATGACCTTTATACCGTTATGCGACAATGTCATTGGTTATGCGAAAAAAAATTCCTCCATCAAACGCATGGTACAGATTAGTCCCAACATTATACTGAAGATTCTGGCTAGTAAATCTGTTAGTCCATTTTCAAGATGTCGGCCTTAGGAAGCAGCAAGAATATTCATTACATAAATTAATGTACCTAGGTAGTGTAATGTGCATGAATTGCATATAACTTGCTCACTTTCATTTTATAAATTGATGATACTACCATAGTCTAACAATATTGTGGACCACATATGTTTTATTAAATAAAAATTAAGTTGCACACAGGCACAGTGACTAATAATTTTAGATACGATTTGTCCTGGTGATAATTGGACAGCTGCACATGATTTTCAACTCAATAATAATAAATAACAGTTACTCGGAAGCGGTTAAAACCTGGTTTACTTTTAAATTTCCTTTTGACGTCGGCTTCGAAGCCTAATTGAATTTTAAAACGCTTTTCCAATATTGCAACGTTGTGCTCTCCTTCAAAGAAATTAAAAATATTTCTTCTAATTTTATTTCTACTTTGAGTAGAAATCTCTAGAAAGATACACATTAATTTTGAACCTGCGATAAATAATCGTAGGTACTTCATCAAATTGAAATTAAGGCAATAATGCCTGAAAACGTCCAGTGGAATTTTTCCCTACTTACGTATAAAACAAATTAAGCAATTCATGTAATGAAATTTGAATATCAAAAGGAAAAAATAAGGTTACACAAAAAATATGACTATTTAAATTACCATACTCCTATTGGATGCTTTCCGAATACAAAACGAGAGGAAACGAAGAGCTGCGAAAAAAATAGCATGGCACAGAGACACACAAAGAGTGTGTGGGAGCCACTCATGCCCCAATGCAAAATGCATTTAATTTATCGTTACTACAGGGTGAAATTGATATCAGTAGCATCCTTTTAAACTAAGGCCCCATCCCATCCCACCCATCAATCTGAACCACTTTTACTATCGGAGCAAACCGTTCAGCTGTTCCATACAAAACTGCAATGCCTACTCGACTCATATGTATGTAGAAGCTGACTTTTTATTGCTCCGATCGGTTTGCTCCCATAGTAAAAGTTGTACAGTTTGATGGGTAGACTCTTAGTTTAAAAGGATGCTAATGATATCAATTTCACCCTGTATTCAATAAATTATAATTGATTGATTGATAAGACCTACTAGGGTGTGTAGAAGGTTGTGTTAGTACACAAATATACAATGTACTATGGTCTGAAATAAATGGTACTAATAATGATAATTCAGAATTGCGGATAGGTGGACTTTACAATTACACATCGGCGAAAAGGCTCAAAGAACATATCGTGAGAAAATCTTCCTCACGATATGTTCTTTTACCATTAAGAGAGCAGTCAGTACGTTCTGCATTAGGTATAGAATTAATTTCCCTAAATAAATCACATTTCTTTCGGCAATTTTTAAATGAATACTCGCAAAGTATACAGTTTTATTTTAAGTATAATTTTTCTGTCGACGTAATATCTCCTGCTATATTTTCGTTTCATTAACGCGCTCTGTTATCTCAGCTCCGGGGCGTGAACGTTTTGACATTCCCAAAGCGACACCCGACAAGATCAATGGATTAATAATTTTTTGTTTCGATAAATACTGTCTCAAATTGATTGATATTGAAAATATTTACATTTCACCGTTAACATTAATCAATCATAGATGATTGTTTGATAAAACTATATTTGGTATCATATTCATGGTATTCAGCTGATTTAAATTATCTAATTTCCCTTCCTTTCCTTTGGGAAAGTAATTCGGTATGTCAAGATTTTTTTTGGTCTTCATTTTATATTTTTTACGGATAGAAGACATAATTTTAAGACACCTTTTTAATTTTTATTGCAATTCATCAAGTTTATCAATGTAAATTTAATTTTTAAATTATTTGTATCTTGAAATCTCTAAATGCAAAAATGGTGGAGAGAAAATAATTCGAACTCCATGGAGAAAAACTACTACTTAATTTAAAAAAATAAAATCACCTGCCTTCTCTTTCTAAGTCTATGCTGGAAACAGAAACAGCAACATCAATTGTCAAATTATGACATTGTGTATATAATTTTTTTCTTAATGACCAGTTATTTTAAGTTGATTTTATGTTTACCAAGGAGTTCACAGGTATTCCAGTGACGTCACTGGACGGACCGAAAAACGACGTTATTTTATTAAAAATACCAGTAATCCTTTCATTTTAAAATATCTGACATAGAAAATATGATTATTGAGACAATTATCTCGAAATGGTTTTTGATTCAGCCCTCCAAAAAAAAACTTGACATACCGAATTTAGTTTTCTCCCCTCTGGACATGACATGAGATCTGAGACCTTTCTTACTTTCCTGCCCTCGGTGTGTTATATTCTACCACGACTCACGAGTTCAATTACTAATGAAACTACTACCAAAAGAGAGAAAGCTTCGACACAATCTCGCTAGTGGACAATCTATTGTAATTTTTGGTTCTTTTTTAGGCGCACAAAATGCGTGACGCGCTCGCTCAACGTCTCTCCCATAGATTGCGCACTAGCGCGATTGTGTGCATAATGATAGAAGAAGCAGTCGGCCGCATAGAACTTTTTTCGATCATAGAAAAGGACTGAAACTCTCAAAAACCTGAATACCGAACTTCTTATTCTATTCTATTTTTAAAAATATGGCTGCCATCTTTGGTTAATGATGATTTTGCCAATGTCGAGTTTTTATAGCAAAAGTGCTTGACGTTGTACGGTTATATTGATATTTTTGTGACTTCAAGGGTTGTTCTTAAAAAAGAACAATATCCTGAGCCACCACTGGAGTTCCACTGTAGGCCGGGGATGGGGCAACCGACGCGCACGTGACCGCCCAATAGCAGACCCACAAAGCAACTCGAACTTCTTATCATGTGGGCAGTAAGAGTCAGCCCTGGTGTCAGAATTTTGTCAGACCGCCTTACGGCCTCTGACGTAGTTTTTATGTAACGACTACTGCCACCATAGATTCCGGGACCACGGCTTAAATTACCATCTGAAGCACGCAATCATCTTTCTTTTCAGACAATCAGGTGATTCAGCCTGCAATGTCCTAACCGACTGGAGAAAAACGCACACAGTGACATATCACTGTTCCCCATGGGAATCATACCCACGACCTCCGTGTAAAGAGCCCAATGCTCTTAACCATAAGACCACGGAGGCAGTTTTAAAGCAATACCGAACTGAAAATGTATGTTTGAACGTGTATATGTAAATTTAACACGTATCACCTTAAATATAAAGGTCACGATCCTTTCCAAATAGCTTTATTACGTCACTAAACAAACCAATGTCAAACGATGAATACTTATTGCTTATCTAGGCTAGGACAAAGTATCACTGTGCTTTGCAGTGCTTTTCAATTATAAGCTTTATTACAAAAAGAAAAAAGGTGTTAATTAACTTTGCACAAGATATAGTGTTTGCAGGGAATTGTTACATGTATAGAGTTTATGGAAGAGATAGTACATGATAAAATGAGCGTAGACTGTCGTCGGTTACTGACTTTATTCAGAGCTAGTGGCGCGTTTCCGAAAGTTGTGGACACTCATCACGAGGGTCCAGTTTCGAATCCGCAAGGACGACATGCCAATGAGTTGTTCTAACTTATGTACGTAATACCGACTGCTCTCAAACGATGAAGGAAAACATAGTCAGGAAACTTATAAGCTGAAGAAGAAATTCTGATGCGTATGTGAAGTCTATCAATCCGCAGTGGGCACGCGTGGTGGACTAACGCCCATAAGGGTCGTATAGGCGTTGAGGGAAGATCTGTGCCTATGGTTAAACCAACACGAGTTTGGTAGTCGTTTCTTGACATTTTGTATGCGTATTTTGACATTTAACGCGGGTGTTTCGTTTCTATAGTGTACTAATATTATCGACTAGTGTTTACCCGCGACTTCGTCCGCACAAATTATATACCAAATTTTAAGTCAGATCAATCAGAGTCCTATCAAACAAAAAAAGTTTCATCAAAATCGGTTCAGTAGTTTTAGTGTGATGCGCGAACAAACAAACAAACAAACACACAAACAGACAGACAAAATTTCTAAAAAAGGTTGATTTCGAGTCAGGGTTACCTAAAAACCATATCGTAATCTTTTTTTTGTAAATATCTTCAATGTACAGACACATTCAGTTACAGTTTTATAATAGTTTAGATTAGATTCATATTCCTGTGCCCTGTAGTAGATGACAGTTGTTCAGTTTGATATCTCCCTTTAAATATTACAAGGGTATTTTGTTATACCTACTACAGCTGAAACACTTGAAACAGCTGCTTTCTATTACGATTTCAATCTTGGTCCCTCAGTGAAAATTGTTCTGTTTGATAGGCTGAAGTATCCCTGTCGAAGAACTGACAACCGATGGGGTGTCAGAGTTCTAGAGTGGAGACCGCGAACTGGTAGGCGTAGTGTGGGACGCCCTGCTGCCCGCTGGACAGACGACCTAAAAAAAGTAGCGGGGAGCGACTGGATGAGGAAGGCCGAGGACAGAGTTTTGTGGCGCGCCTTGGGAGAGGCCTATGTCCAGCAGTGGACGATGATAGGCTGATGATGATGATCCCTAAAGTATTTAACGTATTTTCAGCTTACACCCTATAGGTTCATAATGCATCAATGATGAACGACCGCCAAAGTAGATCCTAATCATATATTGTTGGTTCAATGCCAGAAAAATGACAAATAGTGTCTCTTCTATTTCCACAAGTCATCGGTAAACTACATGACGTCATCTTATTACCAAACGAAGTTTACTTTACGATGTAGAGGTAAAATGTTTATATTCTCAGTAGGTATGCGAGTAGATAGAAGTTTGTAAGAAAATTTTTACTTTATAAGGTAGAGTAGTTTTACCCGCGACTAGCACGTCTAGTATGATTTCACTACACGCGCGCGACGCGCCTTCGCTGTATACAAAATAACCTGTTCTTGCCAAAGACTTCTATTAGTTATATTATAATAGAAGTCTTTGTTTCCTGCGCGTTTCTTATAGCGCAAGCCGCGCTTGCCGCATCTTTTAGTATGGAAAACAGCCGAGTCGCGCGCGTGTACAGATATCATGCTAGAGGGTCAGCTCCAGTCATCGTAGCGAGATAACATATTTAACAGTTTTAAAGTCTAATCAAACACTTTAGCTAGCACTTAGCTTTTAAACACACAATAGTTTAGACTAAAAAACTGGTATACGTAATGATTGTATCTCGTTGCTATGGGATCCGATGGCACAGTATAAGAAAGTGTATCTATTACAAAATACAGTATGGACACTCCGGCCTTTCTCAGGGCGAAGGATAAACACTCTTTTTGAATAGACGTCAATGCGTTTTATTTACAAAAAAGTAATGTACCGCACGCAGCTAAAGTTATTGCAGCCCTAGACCATAAGAATAGTTAAAACTGTATAGAATGGAATCTCCTTTGTGCGTGCTCCAAACGCCGCCTTTTAAACACCTACTTCCCCCCTCAGCCCGCAACGCCCCGCTGTCGCCCACGTAGGCCGCCAGGGCTGTCACTAATTTCTTATGGCTTTTATTTACTTACTTCATATTTTATACGTACGTTAACTATAGTTTAATTAGTGTATTTAATTATGTATAATAATTTTTTAACCGATTTTGCTTACTATATTATTCCTCATACAAACATAGATAAGCTAGGTACTTAATTTGATACAAACGAACGCTACGACTACTGTCGCTAAGTTGGTGACTAGGTAGTAGGTACACGTTTCAAGCGGGCGCCGCGCGGCGCGGCGGCATGTCAAAGGGCGAGCGGCGCGTGTCAAAGGGCAAGCGCGCCCTCACCTGACGCGCAACGCTCTCTTTGAATTTGCCTCACTTGTGCAACTGCAATAATATCTTATATGTACCTATACTCCATTCCAAATAGCAACGAAATTTTAAGGCTATTTTCAATTGCTGAAACAGAGATTTGAAACACTTCCTCTCACTTATTCTTAAAACAGCTTTAATAACGTCCATGATATGTCGGACTTTTATTATTTGCTAATCAGAATTCAACAGAAAACAAAATAGGAATCGTAAAACCTCGTCGTCCTTATTTGGAATGGAGTACAGGTATTTACCAACTTTTATAACATTACCTACAGTAAACAGCCTACCTATACTACGTTCCAAATAGCAACGAAATTTTAAGGTTATTTTGAATTATAGAAATAAGTATATATTGCAAAATAGGAATCGGAAAATCTCGTCGTCCTTATTTGGAATGAAGTAGGTATCATTAATAAAAAATATTACAAAATGGAAAGATGTTTAGGTACTTACCTGTCTTTAGGGAGATTAAAATAACTTAGATGTGGCATTGTTTTCGAACTGTTTTTACACCCAAACACACAGCAATAACTAGGCATTGTGAAAAATTAATAATTTCAACCGAACGGAACGTGTACGAGCGAGCGCGCAGCGGCCGTCACAGCCCCGACTGACTTAGCTGCTTAGCATCTAGCGCGCGGTAGGCTAATAACGTGACCTTGAACGCGTTCCGCGCAGAGTTTCGCTTCTATACAGTTTTAACTATTCTTATGCCTAGACTCCGTTTCGCATGTGCTGACGTCATCTTGTTAAGAGGCTCCCTATAGGTAAACGCACGGCCGGGCCATATTTTGCTGGTTTTTAGAAGCTATCTTCTCGTAATTTGAAAGACATACAAATGATTGAAAAGTGTAGCAATGATCTTCAACATCTCGGCTTTATTTTTTATTTCTTATTTTTCTATAAAATACATATGAATCCTGTGTTTTAAGGAAAGCCTAAATATTGGAAAAAATCTGTATTATGTGCATCTACTTTTTAAGTTGAAGTCACTTTTACTTGAGACACACACCTATGTGTAGACAACATCAAGATCTAAAATTGCTATAAAGCAAATTTTTTTTAAGTCCCATATTTAATGAGTTAATTAGAAAATTGTTAGATTTGGTGCGAATTCTTATGATTTTAGAATGCGATTTCCTTGGATTAGAAGGCACCACAGTAACATAATGAAGGACAGGCAAGTCAAAAATAAGTATACCTACTAAAACGTACGTAACGTACGTACTTACGTAGTTTAGTAGAGTTGAGGCGGCTCTGAAAGAGTCTAGGTCGTTCGGTCAGGGAAACCTCTTAATTTCTGTTTTTGGGAAGCAGTTTCCGGGATGTGCCGACGCGGACGAAGTCGCGAGCAAAATCTATTTTTTTTAATAAATTAAAGCACCATTACAACTTGACTCATACGAGTATTCTCCTTCTGGTCGAGTGTAAATGACCTGTTCGATAATAACCCGAAACCAGAACACTAAAAATGCTATCACAAAAAATATAAACCCACTAAATTAACACCGCTATCAAAACCCAAGTAAAATTTTACGGGAGTTTCGAATTCGGACGGGTTATATGTAGTGAGTTATCAGAGTACCTATTAACGTTTCTCGCTAGAAACACGCTTTTTAATAAAAGGAAAGGAAATTTAATTAGCGCTCGGAAAAACAAGAAATAATTTTCCTGTCTTTGCGGATACGAAAATAGACTTGAAATTAATTAGATCTGACTTTTCCTTCAGCCCTGGATGGAAAAATGTACATTGCAAATTAAGCAAAAAATATAATAAATTTTAATTTTACATAAAGTATACGTTATTACAGACAGTCTGCTGTTGCTGCGTGCGGTCGGCTACGAGCCTTATCCCCCCCCCTCGAAGGTTCCCTTCGCCCCTCAGAAGGGGGTGAAGTTAAAATTGGTGCAGACTGCAGATCAATCAACCCCTCGATCAACCAATTTCAATCAATTTATTTTTATTTTGTGAATATGGGTAGTTAGCTACTCTATGACTATGACAGATACGGACAGAAGAGAAGAAGTTACAAAACCGATTGTTTAATAAATATCCTACAACATACGAAATTAAATACAGAGTCACGTTGCAGGTATTGAATTGACCCGAGCACACGTCTCGCGTGGTTTTCGCGCGTCGCGTTTTTGTCTGCCACGAGGCTCCGCAATCCTCAATCTCTTCTTGTTCTTGAACAAAAACAATCCCTGAGATTGGGATAGATACTCCCATAAACTACTTGACATTGGCGGAAATGCAGTGCTAACGCACAAGCAAAAAGCCATTAATTATAAATAATAAATTAAATTCAAACGACAGAAACGGCCAAGAAGTTTGGTGAGAATATTACACCACTTCACCGAATGCAAACTCGAACGAATCTCGCAAGTGACTTCGACACAAATAGTACCACCAAAAACATTCGACAGCCAAAAACCGCGAGCTGTCTGCTTAAAACAAAAGCATAACGCGATCAAATAGAAAAGTACAGTACTCACGCTGCATGTGTATGTGCTGCTTGGGCATCTTGTAGTCGGGAGGGTAGCATCTCTCATAGAATTCGAGATCGCTGACCTCGCAGACCTCCGGCGTTGGTATAATGAGCCCCGTGCCTGATATTGCCCTCTGAAGGTGGTGTTCCTGTTGACAATACATGAATTCTATTAATAAGGGGTTAGGGTTTACATTCGATATGTTTTGAAAGGGCAATAAAGATTTTAACGGTATACATTTTCTTTTATATTGCCAAAAGACACTAAATTATTAAAGACATTTCTGGCGAATCAGAAAGGGCTTGACGAAATTCCTGAAGAATCCGGTGTTTAATTTTTGTCGATATGTTTCTGTAATACTTCTGGTACAAAGTTTTAAAAAAGTTTCCGAATTTATTAGCATATGCTCACGACTATATTCCCCGCGGGGGCAGTCAGAGATATTCTGAAACCTCAGAACATCCACGTTTCACCAGTAGTACCGAAACTAAGTCCAGTGTGACGGGGCGTGAGCCCGTTGCCGCTTATAATGGACAGTGGGTACATGCATGCCTCGAAATTGAAGCATGCAGGTTTCCTAACGATGTCTTCCTTCACTGAAAAGCCAGTAGTGGTGTTACAAATCGTACATAAATTCCGAAAAACTTATTGCTACGAGTCGGCCTGGACGGGGATTGAACCGCCGCCTCCTGCACGGCAGGCAAGGTTACTCGCCACTGGACCACCTGGCTGGCACCACCATGGCTCTGATAGTAAAAAGGTTCCTACGATATTTTTCGACATTTCTACACAAACAATATACTTCGTTACATTAATATTGTAGCCTCATTCTGTTCTCAACCAGTCATTTTCCCGCAATGCGTGCTATTAATATTCCATTGTATTACGTCATATTATCGACAGATCTCACGTATACGTTACGTCACTCTGATATAATATCGATATCAATATCGTACGTATATGTTAGGGCAGTTCGATAAAGGCTGGGCCACACAGAGTGCAGCTGCAGAACGGCTGCAGACCGGCAGCAGTTGTAAACTATGGAATTTATGCGAGGTGTCACACTAGATGCAGACCGGCGCGGCTGCGGAACTGCTGCGGAAGAACGGTAGCCGCACCTTGCATATAATGATCAGTGTTTAATTTTGATAAGTGTTCATGAATTTTTAGATTATAATATAAATAATATCGTTTAATAATATAATTAAGAGTTTTGACTATTGTATAATCGAATTTAAGATGACTTTTGTAATTGTAGGTAT
The DNA here is from genome assembly GCA_963693445.1 of Agonopterix heracliana. Taxonomy (NCBI): domain Eukaryota; kingdom Metazoa; phylum Arthropoda; class Insecta; order Lepidoptera; family Depressariidae; genus Agonopterix; species Agonopterix heracliana. The sequence continues at coordinate 6,350,016 of OY856334.1, forward strand.
GTAACTAAGCTAGACCATATTTTAAACATTTGTACACCTGCATGCAGGTTGAATATATTGACTGTCATATTTATTTAACAACTGTAACCACTGTATTCTATGCAAATAAAGATTTGATTGATTGATAATTCCATAGTTTACAACTACTGCCGGCTCGCAGCCTGCCCGCATCCGTACTGCAGCTGCACTCAGTGTGGCCCAGCCAGGGTTAAACTAAATACCCCAGGCCCAGTTGCAGAAGTCCCTAAGTCAAAAAAAATAGTTTTAGAATAGAGAGAGTAAAAGTTTTTAAAAAGAGCTAAAAATTGTCCATATGAGAAAAGGGTTAAAAATGTAACGTCAGTGTATTATGAATAAATCAATTTATATTGGAGATCGGGCAACAACTTAATATGCTCGCTTAATTTCTCACATTGGTTAGTAAATACAATACAATACAATTGGAGATATCAGATCAAAAAGTCCCCAAGGGACTTAGGGACTTTTGCAACTGGGCCCTTCTTTTTAGAATGTTTGGTATCCCTGGTTATTTCTCCACATCATCCCGTGTTTGATCTTCGCTGACTTCATTGCGGTGATGTTATTCGGCGAAACCTGCCCACGTTATGCGACAGTAGTGGTAGAAGCAATAGACTGTGACGACAAGGTCACAGGTTCAATTCCCGACCGTGAACCGTTGTGGTAAAATCACCTGGTAGTTCAGGTGTAAGCTAACAAACGGTGGTGTACTTACAAAAATATCTCGTTTGGTCTACTATGGACAGATTCTACTTTGGACATCATGTTCTACTTTGGACAGATTCTACTTTGGACAGATTCTACTTTGGACATATTCTACCATGGGCAGATTCTACTTTGGACAGATTCTAGTTTGGGCAGATTCAACTTTTTTGACATTGGTCTTGTCATTTGTCAAATTTCTGGGTGTGTGGTACATTTCTTTTGGTAGAGGTATCAAAAATCAATGGCTTAGGCGCAAAATTACCACTCCGTAAAATGTCAACCGTTCGCAAAAGGTCCACTTCGCACAAAGTAGCTTTCGCAAAACGTCTCTTTCGCAAAATGCCGCTTTTGCAAAACGTCGCTTTCGCAAAATGTCACTTTTGCAAAACGTCCTGTAGTCTACAGGGTGTAAATGAGTTTGAGTAAGGTCGTATGGAAGAAATCGCGTTTTAGCGCTAAGACTGCCTTGTTTTCTATCATCTGTATTTCTTTACGAAATAAGGTGCCATATTATAAGGAGCGAACACGGAGAAAAGAAATCAAAGATCTGCTGTTTCTTACAACACTGCTGCATTTTTTTTGCGATTTCCACGTACACGGTACAGTCGACAGTGTATAGTGGCGTTATTGTACGAATATTCCTAATTCCTATACATACCTACACGATCCTTCTTAATATGCAGACACTTTTTTAAGTGGACCGGGTGCCCAGAAGGTTTGAACGCTGACATATTCAGGGCGTAAACTGAATAGCTGAGGGGCTAGAGGGTCATGAGAGATTACCGAAAAAGTATCTGAGAAGTTTCAGATAGGAGCCCCGTGCATTTCATCTTCTTTTCCAATCTTAGTTTTTAGGAGTCATCATATTTAGCGAAAGCCCACATTTTGTTAGTCAGATTTGCATTTAAATGTCATTACGCGTCAAGCCCTATACGATGGTATGAAAATCGCACGCCCTGAATGTCAAGTTTTTTTTTGAAAAACATGTTGTATGAAATTTGTCTGAAAACCTGTGCACGGGGCTCCTATCTGAAACTTCTCAGATACTTTTTCGGTAATCTCTCATGACCCTCTAGCCCCTCAGCTATTCAGTTTACGCCCTGAATATGACAGCGTTCAAACCTTCTGGGCACCCGTACCAAAGGGGATGATCAGACCGTCAAACTGAACTACTTTTTCTATGGCACCACAATCTAAATCGCGAAACAAAAAATCAGCTGTTCCATACATTTGGCTCTAGTAGATTTACATTTTTGTATGGAAGAGCTGTTTTTTCTCGCGATTTCGATGTCAGTGCCATAGAGAAAAGTTGTCCAGTTAGATGATCTGATCATCCTTTTAAAAAGCCGTCAGCATATGAAGTTGGACCCAGCATACAAATAAATTGCGTAATTAGCTATGTTCGCTTATAAGTTGAGACCGTCGTTCTGAAATACAATAATATTGTATTTGCAGGTATCTAATCTAAAATGTATTATTGAAACGTAATATGAAATATAAACTATTATTTAAAACACATCCGTTCCTATTTCCCCGATACAGTATTATCCTGCAGGATTGATCGTTTCTGATAAACCGGGATCGGGATAAAGTACTGTACGCAAAATATATATAGGGTCCTTCTTAATATGCTGACACTTTTTTATGGGGATGATCAGGCCATCAAACTGAACAACTTTCTCTATGGGACCAACATCAAAATCGCGAAAAAAAAATCTGCCGTCCCATACATTTGGCTCAAGTTGGTTTGCAGTTTAGTATGGAACAGCAGATTTTTTTTTCGCGATTTCGGTGTTGGTTCCATAGAGAAAGTTGTTCAGTTTGATGGTCTGATCATCCCCTTAAAAAAGTGTCAGCATATTAAGTTGGACCCTGTATTTTAGTATTTGAAGAATTATTTTGATAAGGATCATGATAATCCTTAGTGAGATAGTCAGAAGATTTGCAGTAATGTCATGTTTATGAGTCTTACCGATGAAACTGTGCATTTTAGCGCGTCTATGCTTCGGAAGGCACGTTAAGCCGTTGGTCCCGGAAAACATTCGTCAGTCTGCTATTCGACTCAGTGAAAGACTTCTGGTTTTGACGGGGTCTCTGAAGATGACTTGAGAAGTTAAGACAACGTCAACAGCTACTCGTCCCAAATGTATGGAACAGCAGATTTTCCTTTCGCGATTTCGTTGTCGGTCCCAAAGTTGTTCAGGTGGAAGAGTAGAAAACATGGTTAACACTTTAATTGCTGACGCCCTACGTGTAGAGTCCGCAATGCACGCGCATCGCGTTTTGAGCTTAGCAGTGAATGTGTTATAGTTCAAGTTTCCGCAATGACTAAAATATATATCGAAAGGAACACAATAACGCCAATCTGCGCTGTCGACTGTACCTAAGGATGTTATATTCTCAGTAAACCGCCTATAAATTCCCCTACCAAATCCCATTACTCACCCAGTGCTATCTTGGGAATGATAGAGGATTAGGCTAGTGTATTACCATCGTGATATATATATATTTATATCTTTGTCAGCTGTAGTATGGTCTAGCTTTGTGTGAGAGAAGGTAGAATCTAAACTATTATAAAACTGTAACTGAAGTGTGTCTGTACATTGAACATATTTACAAAAAAAAGATTACGATATGGTTTTTAGGTATCCCTGACTCGAAATCAACCTTTTTTAGAAATGTTGTCTGTCTGTTTGTTTGTGTGTTTGTTTGTTTGTTTGTTTGTTCGCGCATCACGCAAAAACTGCTGAACCGATTTCGATGAAACTTTTTTTGTTTGATTGCTTATGATCGGACTTAAAATCTGGTATATAATTTGTGCGGACGAAGTCGCGGGAAAACACTAGTTTTATTTATTATCCTTTTGGTTGGTTTTTGAGTACTTTCTTACAATACATCAACCTTTTTTTCTTCCCCTGAGAGTCGTCCGAGGCGATAATGGTTCCTTTTGCTGTTTGTGACACCAATTTTATTTCTTTATTTCGATCACATTTCTGTGTTACTGCCTACAGTCCTTATTTTGTTACAATAAGTCATTGATATCTTATACAGGGTCCAACTTAATATGTCGTGATGTTGTCCGATAGAGAAAGTTGTTCAGTTTGATGGTCTTATCATCCCCTTTAAATAGTTTCAGCTAGTTTTGTTAGAACTTATATAAAGCAGAGTTAACATTATTAAGGCTGTAACAACCCATACATCTGAGCTCAATAGCTGTTGAAATATGACGCTAAACGGCATTGAGTTGTTCATTTCAAGGCAAACGGTGGCTGTGCGGCATATGTTGTTAATAACTTTAGAAATAGGTTACATAAGTTATAAATAAAGTGTAGTAGAACCTATATGAAATATCACGATCCACTAGTGACTGTAACGAGTTAACTTATTTATATTAATCTGTACTCAGTAGGACTGACTACTGGTTACTAAACACCATCAATACTAGAAGTGCTAACTATTTTTCAATCTCACACTTTCAAATCATTTATCTCCATAGTAAGGTGCCGGTTGGCTGCCGACCGCATACAGCAGCAGCATACGACGTGTCGCTCCGACACTACTGGTTTGTATGTAGTTCTATGAAATACCCTGCGTAGCATCCGACACGAAACATGCTGCATGCTGTATGCGGTCGAGCCTCGACCGCACACCAGTAGTGTCTTCCAGTGTCGTCGAAATTTCTAAGTGGCATCACATATTGAAGATTCGAAATCGCTAAAAATAAAAGTTGCTCAGTTTGATGGGTAGACTCTTAGTTTAAAAGGATGCAAATGATATCAATTTCCCCCTGTATAGCCTTATCAGGCGCTGAATTACGGCCTGTGCTTTTTGAATATCATTCAGTCATTCTAATTTGTATACGGAAATATAAAAATAAGAGCGGTGTCGCACTACGTCCGATCCTAATCCGATCCGAAACTGCGAAAATACGGTCCGGAGTAATCGTAGAACTTGTTCCGTTTGATGGTCTGAAGGACCCCATAAAGTATATTTATTATTATTTATTTCCTTTTTGGAGAACTATGTAACGAACAGAACGAGAACGAGCCGAACGAGAAGTATGGAACGAACTTAAATTTACCGTTTAAAACGAACGAGAAAATCTTTTTAGATCTTCTAGAAATCTTATGATCAAGATTAATATCACTTGGATGCATTAGCGATATCAAATCTTCAATATGCGATGCCACGTAGAAATTTCGGTACGCCTGCAGCGGACAGGCAAAATAAACTAGGTGGACGGTACATACTGTGAGACCGTTTTGGCAACTCAAAGATTAAAGCAAAAAAAGGGGTGGCTGCGAAATCTTGGCACTGAGGTTTCCATTTCTCTTGTCATCTACATTTTCTTTGACGATGAAGTATTTCTTCAAAGATAATCGTTTTTCATGCAACATTATTTCATTATCATTGCGATAGAAGTCTGTTGGACATAGGCCTCCCCAAGGATCGCTATAACGACCGGTCCTGCGCTGCTCTCTTGTGTGTTTGTTGGTTTGTTTGTTTGTTTGTTTGTTCGCGCATCACGCAAAAACTACTGAACCGATTTTGATGAAACTTTTTTTGTTTGATAGCTTATGATCTTACTTAAAATCTGGTACATAGTTTGTGTGTACAAAGTCGCGGGTAAACATTAGTTGTTTATAATTTAGAAAATGTCTATGTTCAATGATTTTAGTACTGGTACTGGTGTGCGATGGATGACTGATGATGATGAGTGATGACATACTGTCATAGGGCAAAGCGTCAAACTAAATCTCAGATAATGACAAAAAGGTCCCAAAACAATTTTGTTTAGTTTGACGAAGTTTGCTTCCGGATAATATTTGTTTTTTTGTGATTGTGCCTTTAACGATGTATTTGCGGATGCGAAGATAATGTTGTTTTGTTTTGATTTAAGTTGCTGATTCTATCGTTATGTAATTTTTTTTTTTTTTTCAATAAATATGCGTATCGGTTGACTAAAGGAGTAAATTGGCAGCCGACCGCATGCAGCAGCAGCATACGACGTGTCGGATACGACAAGGCTATACAGGGGGAAATTGATATCATTTGCATCCTTTTAAACTAAGAGTCTACCCATCAAACTGAGCAACTTTTATTTTTAGCGATTTCGAATCTTCAATATGCGATGCCACATAGAAATTTCGACGAAACTGGACGACACTACTGGTCTGCGGTCGAGGCTCGACCGCATACAGCATGCAGCATGCTTCGTGTCGGATGCTACGCAGGGTATTTCATAGAACTACATACAAACCAGTAGTGTCGGAGCGACACGTCGTATGCTGCTGCTGTATGCGGTCGGCTGTTAACCAGCACCTTAACTAAAGAATAAACTTTTTTTTTGTCAAGTTATTCTAATATAAAAAAACTAAAGCTTTTTGCATAGACATCGACAAAATGAGTCATATTCCAGTGGAATCCCTTTTAATGGCACTTCAGTATTTCCACAAGCAGTTGAATCGTGGTACAACTAAAAAGAAAATTTCAAGTAATGGCCCTCGAAGCTTAACAAATTCTCGGAGAGTTTTAAAAGTACTTTACAAAGGTCGTAGGGCAATGGCCGCTTAAAACTTAAGTCTTTACATAACGGGGTAGGTTTCACGTTAAAACCATTATAAAAAACCGGCCAAGTACGAGTCGGACTCGCGCACGAAGGGTTCCGTACCATTATCTATAAAAACGAGCAAAAAATCACGTTTGTTGTATGGGAATCCTCTTAAATATTTATTTTTCACCTCACAAGCTCGGAAAGATTCTGTTTATCATTCGAAATCTGAGTGCAAAAGTGTATTTTATCCGCTAGCGTGGAAAGAGTTTTTGAAATTCGAATCTGTCTATTCATTATTTTTATATACCGCCAATCCACTGAAAATGTTTAATAACTATTTCATGACACTGGCCAGCACGCAAATAAAAACTTTTTGAAATGTTCTTTTTAGCAATTCACTTTTTTTCCTCGCTGTTGTGAGGTGAAAAATTGTGTGTTTCGCTCGGCTGCAAAGTTATTCTGCGTCTCGTACCTTTGAAACCTTCGCTAAGCGCTCAGGATTCTATTATTTCAACCACTCGCTTTGCTCGTGGTTCAATCCTAGAATCCTTCGCTTGCTCAGGTTTCAATAAAAGTACTCGCGCCAAAAATCAACTTTGCAGCCTAGCATAACAAATAACTATTATTCTGTTTTTTAGTATTTGTTGTTATAGCGGCCACAGAAATACATCATCTGTGAAAATTTCAACTGTTTAACTATCACGGTTCATGATATACAGCCTGGTGACAGACGGACAGACAGACAGACGGACGGACGGACAGCGTAGTCTTAGTAATAGAGTCCCGTTTTACCCTTTGGGTACGGAACCAATCAATCATATATGCTTTATTTTACACCAAAATATAAACAGTAAAATACAGAGAAAAAACAGTAGGCACAAAATAAGGCGGTCTTATCGAACCCTAAAAAGGTAAAGGACGACGATAGCGCTGGTCCCGAGAAACTTAGCAGGTGTAACGAAATCCCGGACCGTAAGGGGCAAAACCGTGACGGAGCCCTTATTATAAAGGTCAATGGACCTTCATACGACTTGACAGAAACAAAAAAAAGTACCATTCAGTGGTTGGTTATAAGTTTAGATTATTATAAATTGTTTTTGTGGGCAAACGCCTAACCACCTATTAATACTTGACACGTAATTCCATTTTAAGATGGTTGATAAATTGATCGAGGTTTCAGAACACTTCAAAAGGGAGTATCTGTATGATCATAAGTTTATGTGTGTACTTATAGGGTGAAATTTATATCATTAGCATCCTTTTATGCCGGGTTCACACGCAGGCCATGCAGCCCGGCAAGCTTAGGCAATTCGCTGAACATTGACTCGTCTGTAAAGTGATTGTTACTATTTAACTTTATAGAAGCCTCAATGTACAGCGAATTGCCTAACCTTGCCGGGCTGCACGGCGTGCATGTGAACCCGGCATTAAAAGTCTATTATCAAACTGAACAACTTTTACAATGGGGGTAGGTAGTAGACTATAATAGAGCGACAAGTTTTTTTTGTTTCTTTTGACACAATAGTCCTGTTATTTCTGCTAGTTTTCTGTGAGCCCATACACAATAAAGTTCATGTATCAATTCAATCTTTGCGTGAACGGAAAACGCCAAATTACCAGATAAGCTAGTATTTTTAAACTCGGTGACCAAATCACACTGCTATCCGAGACTAATCGTGCTTGTAATTTCAACTCAATTTCAAACCAAATGTCGGACTTTGTACGTTTTAAATCATTGAACGTTGCCTTTTATTGATGTGTCAAGTTATTTATGAAGTACTAAACATTGCGTTTGATTTGCAATGGTATGACGAAATTGCTTAGTTCGAAAACATGAGTTATTTGTCAATTTTGCGAACACTAACAAATATCATCAACTTATTAGCTTATTATGTTCTGTGATGAAGTCAAATATAAACTTTGATATTCGTATACAAGGTGTTACAAAACTACAAATAAACATTTAAGGGGGTGGTGTAGACCATCAAACTGATCAACTTTCACTATGGAACCAATATCGAAATGGCGAAAAAAAAAATTATGTTCTATACTCTACAAATCGACTAGAGCTAAAATATGTATGGGATTTAAAATATATTTTCTCGATTTCGATGTTGGTCCGATAGAGAAAGTTGTTCAGTTTGACGGTCTAAACAACCCCCTTAAGAGTTTTAAAAATTTATTCTTACTTATGTAACACCCTGTATAACTCAATTCATAATTTTTTTTGACTCTACCACCGACCATCGTTTCGGATTTGTACTGTAGAGAAGATGCGAAATGTTATTAGGGACAACACTTTACAGGCTGTTTCCAAAATAAGGCAGAAAATTTATTGCAGAGAGTTTCCCTATTATATATACTCTGTGACCTACGTAAAAGGTTCCACTGAAATCAGTGGTGGATCTCACGTATGAATTCTGTTCGATCCACTGGTGGAGCAAGCATGTGATGCAAGTATCACATCACAGGCTCCACTGAGCCAAATGGTGGATCACAGTGAACTTCAGCGTGGTATTCAATCCACTGGTGGATCGAGATAGTGGATCCTAATGGACAGAGGGAAATAATCTTGTGGTTATATTTTAGCAATTTCATTTCCTACATAATATGTTTTCGTGTGAAAGAAAATATAATAAAAGCTCTACCATTCAGAGTAAGGGGCGTTGTACACCAATACCGGATATGTACGAAGAGGAGAGGAGATGAGAGTAGTTTTATTTACAACTAGTGTTTACCCGCGACTTCGTCCGCACATATTATATACCGTATATACCAGATTTTAAGTCATATCTTAAGCTATCAAACAAAAAAAAGTTTCATCAAAATCATTTCAGTAGTTTTTGCGTGATGTGCGAACAAACTAACAATATTGTCAATAGATGGCGCTGCACGTCATTTAAATCGCGCTATCGAGTGTTATTTGATTTTATATTAAGTAAACCGCTTCTTTTTTGTTCCTCGTGATTTTACGGTTTTATAATAGTTAAGATTACAATTCTAGTTTTCCGCGATCGATTAGTCCGATAACAGAGTATTTGAAAACTCTTAGTATACCTATCTATTGCCAGCTGTTACTATTGCGTTTAGGATAATCTATCTACACGATAACTGCGAAAAAAATCGGACAACCCGACACATCATCATCATAACATCTTATGGCATTTTTCGTATGCTTGGATCCGGGTGAAGGGAGTTCGATTTCGAGGTCAAGGTGTTTCAGACAACCTTCCGCTGCCGCGTTTAATTAACCTATGGAGTTCTTCTATTTCACCAGGGCAACGGCGCAGAGTGCAATCATTTACTACCTGGACTATCTCTGGTGGTAGTACGTTACATAAAAACCACGTCAGAGGCCGTAAGGCGGTCTAAAAAACTCTGACACGAGGGCTTACTGCCCACTCGATAAGAAGAAGAGGGTTGTTACGTGGTGGAGTTACGTTGCAGGTATTGACCCGAGCAAACGTCTCGCGTGGTTTTCGCGCGTCGCGTTTTTGTCTGCCACAAGGCTCCGCAATCCGCAATATCTTCTTGTTCTTGAACAAACCCTGAGATTGGGATAGATACTCCCATAAACTACACTTGACACTGGCGGAAATGCGGTGCTACGCAAAAGCAAAAAGCCATTAATTATAAATAAAAAAAGAAGAAGAGGTTTTGCTATAACCAAACTGCTGTGGGACAAATATGTCCCACAGTCGCACATCGGTGACTATACCACTCTCTCTCGCCGACAGGAGCTGAGAGTGATCGAAAATAGTTTATTTGGTAATTGTTCACAGTACAATCTCCTCTCCACTTTGGTGTGTAACTGGCTTAAGGGCGGAGTCACGCTTCGCCTCCCTGCGTCCCGTTAGTTATTAGGGCCCGGGCTTCGCTACATCTGCCAAGTCCGACCCGCAGTTCAAAAATACGCAGTAACGTCACTGCTATTGTTCTGGACTTGATGAAAAGGACTGTGTGATAGACAACTGACATCAGAAGCCGTAGCATGTTACACGTGATACGGCTGTATCACACCTTTTATCTCGTTCGTTCGCGCGCAAATAGAAAGACGGCGAAGGTGTGATAGCGCTATATCACGGTGCCATGCTACCCATGCTGCTTTTTATTACAAGTTTTTTTTTCAGGCATGCTTACGACTATCCTGTTATGCAAGTCTTTGACGACCAAACCATGTGCTGCATCTGACCCGTGTCCTGTGTCCCGTTCATCAGAAAAGGAAGGAAGGGTAAGAACGAGACAGTGCATCTGTTTTTTACTTTAATTTTCAATTAAAAAAAAAATGTTTGGCGCCTTAGCTTATTAACTGATTGCTCTTCAAAATATACTGCTTACCTGCGTGCTTTTCTAAAAAAAAACGTATTTGCCGTAGTTGAAATCGACAAGGAATCCCGTCCCATCACTGTTATACAACTATACTGTGTTAAAGTGAACGACGTAGACGGAATAAGATTATGTGGAGAGAATCATTAGTTTTGATAAAACATCCGGTGTTCTGGATTCTATGAATATTACATTTACTACCTTCTTAACTTTACAGGGTTTATGTAATATAATCTCCTCTGAACTGACATAATTCAAATACACATTTTTACAGAAGCAAGCTGCATACACACGAAAATACACTCAGTTGCAGAAACGCTCATTAAAGTTAATGCTCCATCAAACCTCTTGCTAGCTTTTACTACGTCAACAAGACAAAAAGTGACAGCGAGATTTAATGGAGGATCGAACCGCATCAGAGGCCGTAAGGCGGTTTGAATAAACTCTGACACCAGGGCTTGCCCACACGATAAGAAGAGAATGGAGGATTAACTCTAATGAGAGTTTCTGCAACCGAGTGTTAGATTCTATTTTGTTTGAATACTAAGTTACGGTGGCTCAAAGATTTTCATCGCTCCACCAAGGTTTCCAACTCTGACACCAGGGCTTGCTGCCCAAACGATTAGAAGAAGGAAGGTTTCCATACAAATATTAAATGAATCCTAGAATCCTAATATCCTACCCAAAATACAGTTAACTTCGTTTATATGGACCGCATTAAATATCCTTATAAGATAATAACAAAAAGTTATTAGAAGATTGGCAATAAATGTATTGTATGAAAATAGCGGAGTTAGAATTACCCTTTTTTTTAATTTCATGTTTTCTTGATTGAGAATTATCGATATTGATTGAAGAAGACCTCGACTCGACGGTAAAACCAATAAAGTAATAAGTATTTTTTTTTTTAAGTCTAGCATTTCAATTAGAAGCCTTTGACTTTGAAAAGATGGAGTTTTCTTGTTATTTTATTCAGTACTTTTAGATCGTTTGAATTGAATTGAAGAGGCTTCACTCGACATTCAAGAATTGAACAAGGTCGAAATATGAATGGCGAAAAAAGTTCACCTTACGTAGGAACGCCAGAATAACTTTCGTTCGAAAACTATTTCAATTTCGGTAGTTTAGTCGAGCCATTTCCGGGTTTTAGCTACTGGTGCTAACTAAGTGCAAACTAATTTAGTTTTTAGAACAGATGTTTAAAATTTTATTTGTTACAAAACATATTCGGAGCGGGCTCCATACATAGATTGTTTCTGAAAAATTTAATGGACTTTAATTGGGTAGTATTTAAATATTTACCAGACTTCGTTTGTATGCAGAATGCATTAGCGCTTTCGGAATAAACTTCTCTTAATATGTCTACCATCGAAATCTCGAAAATAAAAGTTAAATCGTTCTAGAAATAAAATCAGCAGTTTCATACAAAACTGCCAACCTACTCGACCGACCCAAACGAAACAAGCATTAATGATTCTAAATTCGTATCTAATCGTGTCGACATTTAATTAATTCGTAACGTGACGTATTCGAATACGTAAATAAAGGAGTAAATTGGCAGCCGACCGCATGCAGCAGCAGCATACGACGTGTCGGATCCGACACGTCGGAGCGACGCGTCGCTCCGACACGTCGGAGGGGTATGAATTAGAACCCGACCGCACGCAGCAGCAGCATACAGCAGCTGCAGACAGTGTTGCCGACTTAGGGTATTTTTTGGGGTAAAGTGACACATTAAATTACGACCGTGCTCCCCTTTGGGATACTCAGAATCCTTGTTACAAACATCAGTGATCTTAGTAGCCTGGTTCCTTTTCACCTTTTTAGGGTTCCGTGCCCAAACAGTGAAAACGGAAACTTTGTCCGTCCGTCCTACCTATTTAGTGCTGTAACTTTTGAACCGTAATAGCTAAAAATAATAACAATGACAAAATGTATCAAATTAAGGGGGATCCTCATACAAACAAACATTTTTTTTTTTAAGTTTTTAGGGTTCCGTAGTCTTAGTTACTTTACTTCTAAAATGCTGGAGTAAAAAAATCTTAAAATGTTATAAGTAGTAGATTACATACCGAAGGCAGAAAAGATATTTATTTAGAAAATAGCTGCTTAATGAAAAAAATCTGCTGTCCCATACATTTGGCTCGAGTAGGTTAGCACTTTTGTATGGCACTTTTTTCGTGATTTCAATGTTAGTGCTATAGAGAAAGTTGTTCAGTTTGATGGCCTGATCATTCCCTTAAAAAAGTGTTAGCATATTAAGAAGGACCCTATATAATATTTGAACACTGTTTTACCCAATACCGAACGCCCGTATGAAGTACCTAGGTATCGTTGGAAGTGGAATTTAACGGAAAATGTGGTTGAAAATAGTGATTTCATTAAATTAAATATTATAGTTGAATTTGTATGAATTATCGTGCTTTACCCGAATTTTATTTTCTATCGCATGCCACAAAATAAATTCGTGAATTTAGGATAATTATCGCATGCCTGGCAGCACTCGACGACACTACTGGTGTGCGGTCGAGGCTCGACCGCATACAGCATGTCGCATGCTTCGTGTCGGATGCTTCGCAGGGTATTTCATAGAACTACATACAAACCAGTAGTGTCGGAGCGACACGTCGTATGCTGCTGCTGTATGCGGTCGGCTGTTAACCGGCACCTTTAATAACTAATGCAACATGGTAAGTACGTAAACCTCATTTCAGGCAGGTATCGATTCCAGACATTTATCGATTAAATGATTACTCGACCGAAACGGTTTACCGCTACCACATGAGTAAACACCCCACAGAGAGACAGCTTCGAACAATCGCGCGTGTGGACAGTCTACGGGAGACATGGGCGAGCGTGTCACTCACACCTGGCAGAGAATCGTGACGTAAGGCATAATGCTGTCACAATCCTGCCTTCATGCCGCTGTACCACGGATTATAGTTACTTCGTAACAGATACATCACTTCCATAGAAAACGATAAATTCTCACGCATCAATTAGTTACCTTACTGCCGGACGGTATCCGCGTTGTTATTACTTCGTACAGCGCGCGACGTATGCGAGCGACGTTGCGGTTTGGTGAGAGCGGCAGAAATCTAGCAAGAGAATCGCTTATGATACGATGACTGTACAGCAATGAGAAAAAGTGTTTCACCTAAAACACTACTTAACTTAAATCATCTTCAACAGATGTTAAGGCCTATGATGATGTCTCCGTGAGGCCAGGAGCACACAAAATGATCACGTGACGCGCTAATTATAGCGGAGTATATTTTATTGTGGATCGGAGATCGTCCGCCAAGAGTAAGGCGTGAAACCCACTCAAGAGGTACGCGGAAGGGATAAGGAAGCGTTGTGGAATGGATACGTCACGCAAGAGGCATCGACGCGTCATCGAAGAGTAGGCGATGCGGTGGAGTTCTAGTCTAGGAATAATTACGGTTTGAGATTGCATCAAAGACACTTTAGTAAATTGTGTTTGAACTAATATTACTGTTAGGAGGTCTGGCTCACTCCGCCTTTAGGTATAAAAATGTACCTACGCGGCCGGGTCCGGTACCGTAACGACGCGTCGTTACGACAGGAATATCCTCTTAAACCTGAAAATTGCTGTTGATAAGGTCTTCGATTATTTAATACTTTTAAAATAGGATCAAACTTCGTTTGTATGCAGCGCGCTCGGGCGCGCTGGCAGGAATATCCTCTTAAATTCAAAAATAGCTGTTTATAAGTTGTTCGATCAATTTAAATAGAAAATAGGATTAAACTTCGTTTGTATGCAGCGCGCTCGGGCACGCTGGCAGGAATATCCTCTTAAACTCAAAAATAGCTGTTATATGAAAATAGATAAAAATGATATTCAATAATACACAATAAAAAATCGGGGATTGTTGAGAATTTATGTTTTTCAGTTTATGTTTTTTCAATTTACCTATATTTTTCAATTTATGTATCTACTATATCCCAAATAACCACCTAAAGTGCAATTAATTCAACCTACTCCATACAAAAATCCGTAGATTTCCCCGACTATTTCGTGAGGTATGGGGTAAGCAAGCGTAGCGTAAGCGGTGAGGAAGGGATACGCATCGGGCATCGAAGCGGCGTGGAAGCGGCGCCGCGTCGATGCCCGATGCTTGCCCGATGCTTAAGCTCAGGCCACACAGAGGCGGTCCTGCGGGAAAGCGGGCCGGTGGCGTTTCTGCGGGAAGCGAAAGCGTTCCGGGGCCTGCCACACAGGGTTCGCGCGGTGCGGTGGCGGCGCGGTAGCGGCGCGGAGGCGGCCGGTGTGACATCAAAAGCGGCCAATGGCGGCTAATGTCATAATTCACGTCGAACAGCCGATTTTTTTTTTAATAATTTATCCTTGCGGAAAGGCAAAGGGAACATAGCCCATGCAGCCAAGTCAGATTTTGTCTTTTTTATAAATTAATTATAAAAGGCACTATGTGCCTGATCTGTGTTAAAATTATAATTTTTCCAAGTCTTCATATTCCGAGTTAATTTTCGTTATTCCGTAATAACGTCATTTCTGTGGTTTTCGCCATTTCCTCGTGTCATTTCCGAGATCAAGTTTCTATTTCATTTGCCGATGTCTTCAATAAGTTTTCAATATTGACAGGAATCCATTGAAATGCGAGGGTGGTTCACACATTGTAATGTTTAAGGAAGTTTTACGCGGGGATATCAATCCGAATCGAACGGTCCCGCCGTACTTTATTTCTCACTTTTACTATATTGTTCTCGATTAAAGGCACATTCTCGAGTTATTTGAAAAATACTGAAAAATATAATATAGGTTGAATGACATTTTATTCCTTTGCCTGCTTGGCTTTTCTATTGTATTTGACAGTTTTTATTTTTAATGTCATTGAGGCCAAGGTATCTTAGCCATAAAGCCTACGTTTTTCAGAAAATTCAAAAGTAAATAAAAATAGAAATATCAGTCAAAAATTAAATCGAAAAAATACGTATCTCTTATTTTTTTTACCTATTTTTATATTTTTCATTAAAAACTGATGATTAAAAAATGAAATGTTGTCAATTGCTCAATTTACGTGAATATTTTAATGGCACGTCAGTTTTTATTTTTAATGTCATTGAGGCCAAGGTATCTTAGCCATAAAGCCTACGTTTTTCAGAAAATTCAAAAGTAAATAAAAATAGAAATATCAGTCAAAAATTAAATCGAAAAAATACGTATCTCTTATTTTTTTACCTATTTTTATATTTTTCATTAAAAACTGATGATTAAAAAATGAAATGTTGTCAATTGCTCAATTTACGTGAATATTTTAATGGCACGAAATTAATGGGGAGTTTTCTGACAGCTAGTAAAACTTAGTTCTAACAAACCGCGATAGATGGCGTTGACCGGAGAGGGGGCTGGGACGTAAATTTAGACTAAAAATTTAGCAAAAAAATCATTGACCAGAAATACTATAGACTCTTAGTCTCATATAAAATCTTAGCTAATTTTTGTGTCGGAATTGATAATACTTTTTAAACTTCTGCAAAAAGTTTTCAATCACTAGCCTTTTTTCTGTAATCTTTTCGCGTAATACGTATCAATGGAACATATACCTTACACTCCAGCGGGCGTAGTACGCCAACCCATTTAACACATCCATCTGTCAAATTAAGTTTTTTATCTCGTTCGTCCGCGCGCAAATAGAAAGAGAGCGGAAGCGTGATAACGCTATATCACGCTATCGCGGGTTGGCGTGCTAGCCCCGCTGGTATAAAGTTGTAAATACTTACATTTCTTTAAAATAAATTTTATTTCTAAAAAGGCATTTTGAAAAAGTAACAAGATGTCATCTATCAGACGATGACAAGAGTAGTATTTTTGAAAGTCACACGTTCAAATCTGCAGTAGAAAATGTCAAAATTTGTATGGAAATCATTCGAATTTCGAATGCTTCTTTCCTACTGCTGATTTAAAAGTGTGACTTTCAAAAATCGCACTCCAGAACAGCGGCAAATTATAAGCCACACAAAATAAGTATGAATGCTGTAAGGTGATACTAATACGTCATATTTGATTATTAAACTTAGTCGTATTATGTACTAGCGACCCGCGCCGGCTTCGCACGGGTGCAATGCACATATAAACCTTCCTCTTGAATCACTCTATCTAATAAAAAAAACCGCATCAAAATCCGTTGCGTAGTTTCAAAGATTTAAGCATACAAAGGGACATAGGGACAGAAAAAGCGACTTTGTTTTATACTATGTAGTGATGTTTACAGTCGGAGAGTCGGCGTAGTACTAAGACCAAAAGAGCTCGGAAACGTAATTTGAGCTCTTTTGAATGTGCCATTTTTGGACCGCTGATTGTGTGTCTACTTGTTATAAGAAGTCGATGAAAAAAATTCATGTCGCTAAGTAAGGTGCAACCATGGACGAAGCATATGCTCAGATTTTTCATCTTACTTAAAAACTCATTTAAACTCATTTTATTTGTATTTTATTATCTGCAAGGTCGCTCACCCCTGTTGGGTCAACGCCATCTATCGAGCCATTTGGAACTACTTTTTCTTTTTAATTGATTTTTGAAAACCCCTCATTGTTTACGCTTTTTCTTGATAGCAAAACACACATTTAACCATAATCTGTTGCTGATCCCAGGAATGTCTCCGTACGAGGGATCTCTTCATCGGCTTACATACAGCATTGACTTGATTTTTTGTTGTATACGTTCAGTTTTAATTGCAAAACACACATTTAACCAGAATCTGATACTGAACCCAGGAATGTCTCCGTACGAGAGATCTTTTCAACGGCTAAAAGCATTGACTTTTGTGTGTAAAAAAATAACGAATGGCTCAAAAGGACTAGTATCCAGAGCCGTTATTGACATTATTAAAAAAAAGCTTTTGCCCTAGCAAGTAGCAGCAATCGAAAATCCATAGAAGAAAACTCACATATGACCAGGCTGTATGGGCTTGTTCCCCTTGCCTTTCCGTAAGGAAAAATAAAAAAAAAAACAGTCGAAAATCGTGAAAAAATACAAAATGACAGTGCGGTAAAAACCGCCTCCGGACCGCGACGCGCCCGCCACCGCTCTGTGTGACACCTCGCATTGACTACAATAGAATACAGCGGCCGCCGCCGCTTTCGCGACGCCCCCGGCACGCCACCGCGCCGCCCCCGGCACGCCACCGCGCCGCCTCCGGCCCGCGTCGCCGCCGCCTGGTTGTCATAGCGTTTTGACCGGTATCGCGCCGCGCCGCGCCGCTACCGGCCCGGATTTCTGTGAGGCAGGGTCCATATAAACTCGTACATTACAAAAAATCCCGCCTCCGGACCGCCTCCGGAGGCGGCTGTGTTTGAATTGAGCTTTATCCCTTCCTCACCGCTTACGCAACGCTTGCCTCCTGCGGCATGCGTTATAGTCGGGGAAATTTACGGAGCCTAGCATAGCATAGCATATGATCACGACTATATTCCTCGAAGGGGTAGTCAGAGATAATCTGAAAACTCAGTTAGAACATCCACAGGTAAAAGAATAAAATAAAATGTCTTGAATAATTAAGACATTAACAAAACATTACATTTAGGTATGAAAAAAACATGGAAAACTTGGTGATTTTCTGCACGATGGCTTCGTTTAAGAGAAGTTTATTCCGAGAGCGCAAATCCGCGCTGCATACAAACGTAGTTTAGTGATATTTTCAATACTATCCAATTAAAGTCAATGAAATTTTTCAGAAACAATCTAGAAACTAATCTCTATGTTCGTATGAAGTCAGATTTTCGTTTAAATATACAGTTTTAATGCTGGGATTAATTATAGATTTGTATGGAAATCTTTTAGGCACTGTAACTTTAAAACTATGATACATTTTATCGAAAATCTGACTTCATACGACGAACTCGACTGAAGAAGAAATCGTGGTAGCTACGACCGACGCACAGTGGGTCGAAACTGCAATTGGAGGGACTTAGGATATTTTTTCACTGTACCTATTTTTAACTGTGTCAATCGGTAGATCTTACGATCCTAGTGAAACATTGTCCTAAAGCCTAAATCAAAAATCGAGTAGTTTAGGTGAAAATATTTTATTATTGTTGTATGGGACGACACTTATCTTAGCTCATTTCTGCTTCACTAATAGCCGGTCCACCACCGGAGTGTAACCACCACGTATTTTGCGTGAACGTTTTCGGTCCAATTTCAACTCTATTACAATGGAGTTAGGTCCGAAACTGTCGCGTTAAACTTCAGCTGAAATAATATTTTGGTCGAAGATGATAAATTGAAAATCGAAACTCCGAGTACAGAGGGTCTACCATGAGTTTTCACTGTACCTACTTTACTACTGTAGTTACGTCACCAATTCGTATGACAGAAATTAGTTCTCAACGCCACAAGGAGCGCTGTACGAAATTCAATACAAAATTGGTGACGTTACTACAGTAGTAAAGTTATTATACCTAAAGTGCGGAGAGAGCCAGACCTCCTAACAGTAATATTAGTTCAAACACAATTTACTAAAGTGTCTTTGATGCAATCTCAAACCGTAATTATTCCTAGACTAGCACTTCACCGCATCGCCTACTCTTCGATGACGCGTCGATGCCTCTTGCGTGCCGCATCCTTTCCTCACCGTTTCCATATCCCTTCCGCTTACCTCTTGAGTGGGTTTCACGCTTAAGAGATCTAATCCTAAATTACAATAGCTCTAATAATAATTAGAAACTACTTAAATGTTAACTAAGCATCGGACGCTGGCCCTGATAAATAGGCAAAGGTGCAAAGTGCGTCTTGTGCATCAGCAGTTCCGTAGTGTTTTACTTTACGTGAACTGGACGTCGGATGCTGGGTCAGCATCCTTAAGAGAATTTTATTCCGAGAGCGAAAATGCGCACTGCATACAAACGTACTATGGTGATATTTTCAAAACTAACCAATTAAATTCAATGAAATTTTGCAGAAACAATCTAGAAAAAAACCTCTATGTTTCTATAGAGTCAGATTTTCGTTAAAATATACAGTTTCAATGCTAGGATTAATCTAAAATTTGTATGGAAATCTTTGAGGCACTGTAACTCGAAAACTATACATTTTAACGAAAATCTGACTCCATAAGAGCATAGAAATTTGTTTTTAGATTGTTTCTGCAAAATTTCATTGACTTTAATTGGTTAGTATTGAAAATATCACCATAGTACGTTTGTATGGAGCGCGCTCCGAATAATATGCCCTTAACTCGCTCGCCCTATGTCTCTCATAGATTCTCAACTAACGCGATCGTTCGAAGCTTTGTCTCTGTGGAATATTTACTCATGTGCCGCCACCATTCAAGCATTCATGTAACTCGTAATTGGGCTATATTACATTCTTATTGTCTATACTATTATAAAACTGGAACAGAAGTGTCAGTAAATTGAAAATATTTACCAAAAAAGATACAAAAGATTAGCTTTAAAAACTGGTATTCCCTTATACCCAGTGTTAGGGAATTGCTTCCGAAAACTCAAAGGGGTAAAAGTACCCATCATTATGAAAAACTTTTATTAAGGGACCAACTATGAGATCTCAACAAAAAATCAGCTTCTCTATACATTTTGCGCGGTAGGAATTCAATGTTAGTATGAGATAACAGATATTATTCTTGTAATTCTTTATATTTGGGTAGATCAACTATTTTTTGTCCTCACGGTACTGTATAAAAAAAAGTTTTTATTCCTTTTTTCTTGACATTCATAAATTTTGTAAGATAGATATTGTATCTAATGATATGATTGTTCTACACACATGCGCATTGCACCATCTGTGTTGAACTACTACAAGTTTTTAGCGGTTGTCCGACAGACCAAAAAGCGTGGGGACAACGAAATAAAGCGTCCATCGGACAACCGCCAAAATTCAAGTAAAATTCAAGTAATTTTGCAAAACCGTGTGTGTATTTAATAAATGCAATCCTTAGTTATTCAACAAACATTAATTTTTGGGGCAAGCAAAACCTGAGCTTGAGCCTGAGCCTGATCATTGAGAAAATTGTATGCAGATGACTGGGACTAGGTATGGACAAAAAATAGTTGATCTACCCATTTATTCATAATTGTATGTTCTGTTTTGGTGTGCAATAAAAGTATAATTGATTGATTGATTAATTTTGAGATTTAATAGCTGGTCCAATAGTAAAAGTTGTTCATATTGATGGGTACTTTCACCCTGTATATTTTATCTCGCTACGATAACCTTAGATCAAAATAAAAACGATAACTGGAGGTGCGGACGAAATTGCGGACAAAGTCTAATAGAGTCTAATTTTAAATCCAAACTAATTTTATGAATGCGAAAGTTCGCAAGGTTTATGGACAAATCTCGGTTTATCGGTCTAACTCAATACTACTACATGTGAGTGTAGAAAAAAACCCTTATAAAAAACGAAAACAGATTCCTTTTACGCAACGAAAGAGAGATTAATTCACAACTAAGAAGAACAACAATTAGGGTCCACTGCTTAATTATCTGAGCCTCGCAAAGTTCCACCGCTGAATTCAAATTAGGGTCAATAAATAAAAAGGAAAAGAAGTTGTACAAAAGAAATGGGATGGTTAGGAAGCGTTATTTTATTCCGTGTTCGTTTTGGACACGATCAGTGTCATGGGGAACTGCAATTCCCTTCAGCACTACTAGTTGAGAAAAACGGACTAGTTTCGTCCCAAAGACACACTACGGCAACGCCAAGAAGAACAGGAGGACAAAGTCAAGATACATTCTTTAGATTAGATATGTCCTACCAACTGGGACTGGTCGCCGAGATCTTTAAAGCTAGACGAATAAACGGCACGCAACTCAAACACATAAGTGCACGCAATATCAACACGCAAAATGACAGACTGCTCTAAAACGGAGAAGGAAAACATCGTGAGGAAACCTGCATACGCTGAAGAAGAAATTCTGATGCGTATGTGAAGTCTACCAATCTAATTTTATTATAAACTAAACAAGTGTTTTCCCGCGACTTCGTCCGCACAAATTATATACCAGATTTTAAGTCAGATCATAAGCTATCAAACAAAAAAAGTTTCATCAAAATCGGTTCAGCAGTTTTTGCGTGATGCGCAAACAAACAAACAAACAAACACACAAACAAACAGACAAAATTTCTAAAAAAGGTTGATTTCGACTCGGGGATACCTAAAACCCATATCGTAATCTTTTTTTTGTAAATATCTTCAATGTACAGACACAGTTCAGTTACAGTTTTATAATAGTTTAGATTAGATTCGTAAGTATAGATCGAATTATCATTCAGATACATTATTTCATTCAACATTTCGTAGAATAGTAAAAGCATCAGGCAAAAATAATCTAACGACGAATGGAATAAAGAAATGGACAAAATCCCTGTGGGAAACAACCCTCTTATTTAGGTCCAGAGATTCAGGCGGCGATTCCGGAGGGATTTGAGAGGTGACTTTGATTCAGACTAGAGAAAGCGCACGATATCGCATCGCCTCGCGAAATGTTACGTGCAAATGTGAGCTTTAAATCATGTTCAATATGGTACAAATCAGAATGATACGAGTGCATGGCGCGCTGCCGCGTGCTTTCAACTGTCTTTTGAAAATAAAATCCACAGCACACGATTTAAAGTTCACATTTGAATGCTTCATTTAGTGGTCAGACGATGACGAGTTGATATGCGTGAGATAAACTCAAAAAATTCCTAGTGTCGCACGGATATCGACTTGGAATCTGAAATGTTTTTATATGTAGATGCATTGCCCGCGCTCCACATTGGCAACAAAAAAGCAAGGTAATTGCCCGGCTTTCACGTAGTCACGCGCTGTCTAGTGTACGGGCTACGCGTCACTATATGACGCCATTTTAAAGTGCAGTTATTTTTCTGTTAGCGTGTGACGCGTCTATTTGTAAAACGTCATTGCTTGTGATTGATGACTGATGTGCATGCTCAATTTCTGATAATCCTAGTATCTACGATTATCATAAATATAAATATCTAGGACAGTTTCACACAAATTATCTAGTCACATTTAAAGTTCCAGAAACAAGCCTGGACTTATATTATGATAACTAGACAACGATATAGAATACATATATAGATACAAACATCCATGACTCGGGTACAAATATTCATATTCAATTCAACATACAAATATTTGTCCCTTACGGGATTCGAACCGGCGACCCTCGGCACAGCAGGCAGGTTCACTACAGACTGTGCTATCGGGCCGTCAAAATGAACATAACTAGTGCACCACATGAGCGC
The DNA here is from genome assembly GCA_963693445.1 of Agonopterix heracliana. Taxonomy (NCBI): domain Eukaryota; kingdom Metazoa; phylum Arthropoda; class Insecta; order Lepidoptera; family Depressariidae; genus Agonopterix; species Agonopterix heracliana. The sequence goes on from OY856334.1 coordinate 6,372,873, forward strand.
TTAATTAGTAACTACACAAAATTTAATATATTTTTCAAATTAAACCCTTCGGGGTTGGAAAAGAGTTACATGTCCTCATAATAAATCATTATAATACATTTTAACATCTACAGTATAAAAATAGACTGTAATGTTTGTGGAGCGAGCTCCTGCCTGCATGTCAAATTTCAAAAGGACAGCAAAAAGGGGTAATCAACGGCTGATAAGCTTGACTCTAAGGGTAAACTGCGGGTTCCGGCTTAAGTATAATACGTTTTGAACCTTATTTAATGGTTGTTTAACTTGGGATACTGTAAACGAGCATTTTTTTTCAAACAGCTACCTTGTGTTTTTGGCATGTCCGGACACTTTAAAAATTCATATCTCAATTAATTACTCAGCAAACATCGTTTTAATGTATTGAGGTGGTGACAAATTTAATATTTTATATAAAATAATTTTTAAAAGTATATTGATTGATAGTAAAATCAATCAGAAAGCTAACTTTTGTCATGCGGGATACCCATATTTCCTAGCGTCCAGGCAAGAAAATGAAAAAACATTGGTCTTTTTCATGTTATTATATATGTTTTTCTGAATTGGAAACACTTGTTCTAGATCAATATATGCATTAACTTGTATAAAATATCCTTATCAGGCACTGCGTAGTACAAAAAATAAGAAATAAACATGTTTTAATTGTGTCCGAGAAATTTGAAAAAAGGGACATCCCATATTCCGTTACCACGATTTTACCCTGATCCGATTAAAATTTCGAACAAATAAGGTGTTTTTTTACATCAAGCAACATTTAATTTTATATGGAAACCTCAAAACTTACCCTAAATTCTACAGTTTTGGCAGAAATTGCCAGTAAAGTGAACCGGGCGCGTGGTTTACGTCGGGTCCGTAAATTGTCCCCCAGATACGTTACCAGGACAAATCAAGGTAAATTTTCGACTAAGTTGGTACTTTTTTGCTTTGAAATTACATTTTAAATGTTTATTGGTTCATAACCAAGACTTATTGAGCAAAATATATCCTTAATTGATAGCGAAAACATTTAAATTATTTTTTTAAAGATTTTCTAGCGTTAGGACCGTTACTTCCCCTCCGTTGCCATCTTGGCGGTAATGTATTATGGGGACCCCGAAAAGTAACGGAAGATAAGCATAAAGTATTGGGCACAATGAGAACATTACAATAATAATTTTATTAATATTTTTTTTTAATTCAATTTAATTATGAGAGATAATAAGCTACAAACTTGTAAAAATAATCGTTATGACAATTTTTATGTTATGTCAAAAGGCACATTAAATATCGACTACGCAAATCAAGAAATTCAAGGACTAATGTCAAAAAACAGGTTTTTTGAAAATATTTTCTTTCCTATGCTTTAAATGACATTTAAGGTTAAGTAAAAATTTTAGAGCTTAAAATTGTCTAAAATTGCGATCTTTTGTAATATTTTGTATAATTGACCGTTCTTGAGATAGAGCGCGAAGAGTTGGAAGCGCTTCGTTATTATGTATGATACCTGTATCTTTTGAACCGTAATGGGTAGATGGTTGACATTTTCACTGAATTGATTTTATAATTTATTATACACAGAAATTAGTGTAGCAGATCTTTTAATAAATAATTAAAAAAAAACGAAAGGTTACAATTTATGAGGGGTCACCATACAAGAAACGTGTTTTCTTATCTGTCCCATACATATGGGTTGAGTAGGATTGCTGTTTTGTATGGAACAGTTTATTTTGTTTTTCGCGATTTCGGCAGTGGTACCATAGAGAAAGTTGATTACTTTGATGGTCTGAACGAGTTTGTTCTTGTATTTTGATTTCGTATTTTCTTTATTATGAATTTGAATTAATTTTTAATTATTCGATATTTTCGTACCTTTATGCCACCAGCCTTATGAATCCGTTACCGTCTTTTCCGTTACTGTCCGTTTTTGAAACACTATAAATTATGTGAAAAAGTACATAATTATTCGATTATTCTATTATTTTAGAGAATAATAATGTAAAATCAAAAGAGGACTTCCATTTCATATACGAAACTCATAAATATTCTTACCGATCTGATCGTTAAAGAGAAAAATACACTGCCATCTTGACCATGTGGTAACGGATAGTACAAAGAAATGCCTAAAACTAAACAATTGTAATGTTTTCGTTAAAAACGGTGTCGTTTTTCAATACGTCATGAATAAAATATCATACTAAACGGTTTTTTATTCTTCTATAACGATTCTTTTAGGATTTATTCACTAAATTCTATGGTAACGGAAGGGAAATAAAATCTCCGCCAGGTCTCGTTAAAATCGATCTGTAAGCGAAAATAGCTAATATTTTACCATTTGAGTGCTAATATTAGATACCTAATTATATTACGAAACATATTACTGCTTTAAATCATTCATTTAATGATATTTTTAAAAAAGTTAACATTTTGAACAAGGTAGCTGTTTGAAAAAAAATGCTCAAACAAGTTTTAAGGGAGAATGTTTTTGTTTAAAGAGGGAATTTATTGAGTGGAAGTAGAGGTTATGGCATTTTTATAATCAAGTGACTAGTTTTAGTAACAAATGCCCCTTCTTTCACTTGCCCTTTTCCAGAAAGTTCTCAAGTATTTTTTGAGAAGTAAAAATGTATGTTTAACATCTTTTTCACGAGATGATACGGCCAGGAACATTAATTATCTCTGATCCAAACATAATCGAAATCAGTTCAGTCGGTTTAATATTAGTTTGGTTCTGTTTCAGTGCACAAAAATCTACTCTATTCTATAAGAAACATTTGCCCACTGTACTCACAGTTAATACCAGGTTTATAAGTCTCACCGATGTACCTGCGCAGTTGACAAATATGAATAGCGCGCGACATTAAATCGACCAATCAGGATGTGCCCCACCTTCAATCCCTTGTGTCACGCGCGATTGGCTAATTGTTTCCGCGCCCTTGTCGCTGCTATCCGCCTTTGCACCCTTTGATTACTAAACGACTTCGAGTTTTGTCGGGGAACTCTGCGCAAACGAAGATTGACGAAAGGGAATTATTTTCCTGGAAGTATTCTAGCATCCTAGCGTAAGGCTATTATTATTTGTGTTGGGCTATTGCAAGCAAGGGTCGTTAAAGTAACACTTGAACCATCGCTGGTCCTCCTGGCTCACCCATATTTTACACATACCTCCGAACTTGTGGTATTTTCTTTTCATTCTCGGCAATGCAGGTTTCCTTACGATGTTTTCCTTCACCGCCGAGCTAGTAAATGATAAATACAACCGTACATAATTTCCGACGAACTTAGTGGTACAGGCCAGGAATCGAACAGCCGCCTCATGATTGAGGCGCAAGCTCTCTTCCGTGTGGGCTATCATCGCTCTAGCGTAAGGGTAAGTAAGATAAAGTATTTAGGTAGGGTGTGAGATCTTTAGGGAACCCTAAACTAAAGCTCACAAAGCCAGCAATTTATACGTCCCATACAGCAGGGCTTTGTTGCGCTCCTGCCGGCATAAACCCGCTGTGCGAGAATTGGAATACCCGTGTGAAGCAAGATTGGTTTTGTGGATTGAAACCAATCAAAGCATTTCATTTCTAGTTAAGTTGAAATGAATTGATCTTTATTTGTAACTAGTGTTTACCCGCGACTTCGTCCGCACAAATTATATTCCAGATTTTAAGTCAGATCATAAGCTATCAAACAAAAAAAAATTCATCAAAATCGGTTCAGTAGTTTTTGCGTGATGCGCGAACAAACAAACAAACAGACAAACGGACAGACAAAATTTCTAAAAAAGGTTGATTTCGAGTCCTAAAAACCATATCGTTATCTTTTTTTTGTAAATATATTCAATGTACAGACACACTTCAGTTACAGTCTTATAATAGTTTAGATTAGATTAGATTAAAGTATGTACCTACCTACCTACTTTGATTTCATGTGGGGAAACCTGCATGCCCTGAAGAAGAAATTATGATGCGACCATACATCATTCTTGTGGTAGGGTTCTACAGAAGAAGAACTTAATAATGATTCGGCATATGTGCGTGGTGGACTAACACCCTTTCGGAGGTTCCTTACCAGGTTCATGGTAGTAGTAGGACCTACATAAGCTGATGATGATGATGGTAAAAAAGTTAACGTTAATTAATGTGGTGAACATTGTAATTGGAACCAGGGGAAAAGAAAGCATACTCGCATTGTCATGACTCCTGACTACATTTCCCGCAAGGATAAATTGATATAATCAAAGAATAACATAACATGATTATTCAAATAACAACGAATAATATAACAGGACCAAGTTCGCGACCGACATGTTACGAAACAAACAACAAGAAAGAAAAACATATTACTAATGGTAGTGAAATGAGGATTTCACTAACAGTACCCTAACTCTATTCAGTATGACAGGTAGTGAGCCCCCACCACTTTGAATGGACAGTGGATATTTATTACACACGTCTCGAAATTAATTTCCTTACAGATATTGTCGAATAACAACAAAACTCAAATGGTTCTGAAGCCTTAACATTCATGGACATTGAATATTAATATTACTAATGTCTGTACCTTAACCTACCTACTTCATTCAAATTATTCCTATTAAGATATTTCAGCAAAAGAACAGCACACTTTTGTTATGTAAATTAACGATTAGACAAAAGTCAAAGCAACAGCCAAAATATTATCAAAGGTACCGCAAAAAGCCAACATTATTTGCGAATGCAAATTGTTTGTTCCTTACGGGGCGGACACTGCGTCAGGGATGTCACAAGATGTTATAAATTTTAAGGTAGGAAAAATAACGCTTGGCACGGTACGTCAATTTCTTTAAAACTTTATTGGAAATGAAAGGGAAGAGACGCAGAAGAAGACCTAGAAAGAATTATCTAGCACAAGTGAAAGAAAAGAGGTTGATGTCGTGTTGTATCGGGTAGGTATTCAAGGAACTTGCGGAAAAGAAACTGGATTGGCGAATACTACACCGACAATAGATGATATAAATAGTTTTTGCGTTCCAAGATGATCGCTTAAAAGGTGATATTCACGACCACAAAATTTATTAATAGCTATTAATAATAATAATCATTTATTTCAGACTTTTTTTGTCCATAATGTGTTAGTAACACAAGGTACCCAAAAAAAGTAAAAGTACCATTATTTCTAAAGAAAATTTTTTCACAGCCCTACCAGTTTGTTTTAGCATAAAATACCTCCAGTTAATTATGTATAGTAAACAAAGAGGTGTTATTATAGCAGGTTATTTTAATGTTTTCATGCTTGTTTTAAGACGGTTAGTAATTTTAAGAGATACCCTTATACAGATATGACTACAATTTTCTTAAAAGGCGTCTGATTGTCTGTAACTGCTACTGAGGTAAGTAAAAAGGTGGATATCAGATGTAATATACCAATGTTATAAATGCGAGGGATCCGTCTGTTTGTTTGATACGTTTTCACGGCTAAATCACTGAACAGATTTTTGCGAAATTTTGGTATATAATATACAGGGTGAAATTGATATCATTAGCATCCTTGTAAACTAAGAGTCTACCCATCAAACTGTACAACTTTTACTATGGGAGCAATCGCAAGCAAGCAAGCCGATCGGAGCGAAAAAGAAATCATCTTTAAATCAAATGTATGTTCTGTCCATAAAGGTATTTTAGCGAGTTCGGAGTGCGAGGTAAAGTAAGACTTAGTTGCTTTGTAGAAGTGAATAATTTATTGTAAAACTTAAGCTAAATATATCTAAAATAAAGTATGTACAAATAGTGAGGGAATACCAGAGTTTACAATAATTCTAATAGGATTCTAATTGGCTAATGGGAATGAGGCGCGAGCCGCGGTCTTGTGCACCCGCCCTTCACGCCGCACCTCTGCCCGCGGCGCTCGTCGCACTGTATAAATATTCGTGCGGCGGCCGCGCTCGTTCTTTTGGCTCCAGTCGTCGCGGCGAGAGGACGTGTGCACAGCTCTGCAGTGAAAACCGAAGATGTTCGTGTTGAAGCGGCTTACACTCCTGTTTCTTATAATCGATGACAATATTGTTTCGAACGACCGAAGACAATAAAACAAAACGTTCTTTTCAGAATGCCCATCTTGTTTCAAACCAACCGCTCTTGTCAGAGCGACCTTCACTGTTTCGCGATGCGTTACAAGACAATAATCTGTAGGTACAGTACTCCCCTTCAAGCGAAGCGTACCGGCAGTCTCACGGCGCGTCCAGATCGAGATGTCTTCTGTTGTTTCAGGATTGTAGCAGTTGGTTTGATGTTTGAGTTTTTCTTCGTTTCAGAGTCGTTCTTGTTATTTTGTTCTGTCTTCGTTTTACTGTCGTTGTCGCTTGAGTTGTTGTTGTCGCTTAGGTCGTTGTCGTCTTGAATAACGTAGGCTGGTTTTAGTCGATCGATTGAGATAGTTGTTGTTCGGTTCGGTAGTTGTAGCGTGAAAATCTTGTTGTTTCTCTTGAGTACACGGTAGGGTCCTTCGTAGGGTGGTTGTAGCGGTTTTCGTACAGCGTCGGTTCGCACGAAAACGTACTCGCAGGATTGTAGGTCTTTGTGTACGAAGATAGGTTTCTTGTTTCTATGGCAATCTGGTAGGTATCGTTGGTTTCAGAGCGTTTATAGTGTCGCGTAGTTTGTTCACGTAGTTGTAGTCAGCTGATTGGTTCTGTTGCCCCGACGTCGGCGTGAAAAAGTCGCCGGGTAGTCGGAGATTATAACCGTAGGTTAGTTCGGCGGCGCTTACGCCCGTGTCGGTGCGGAGAGCGGCGCGAAGACCCATTAATACGGTAGGTAGCTCGTCGATCCATGTTGCGTTGCCATAGAGTCGAGATTTGAGTGCAGCTTTCAGAGTGCGATGCCAGCGTTCGACCATGCCGTTGGATTGTGGGTGATACGGCGTTGTGCGGGTTTTATTGATACCCATGAGGCGTGCGAACAGCTGACTTTCGAATTGACGACCCTGGTCGCTGGTGAGAGTTGCAGGGCAGCCGAAGCGGACGATCCAGTGCTCGTATATTGCCTTTGCTACTACTTCGGCCGTGATTTCTTCTGTAGGTATTGCTTCGGGCCATCTGGTGTGTCGGTCGATGATTGTTATTAGGTAGCGATGTCCTTGCGGTGAAGTACACAATGGTCCAACGATATCACAGTGGACGTGATGAAAGCGATCGCTAGCGGGGAACGGTGTCACGGTGCTCGATGTATGTCTGTGTACTTTACATTTTTGACATGTAATGCAGTGCTTCGCCCAGGTGCCGACGTCGACGTTCATGGACGGCCAGAAAAACTTTTGTGACATGAGCTTGCGTGTTGATCGTATACCAGGGTGGCTGATGTTGTGCACGGCGTCGAAAGCGGCTCGTCGGTACACGGTAGGTATGTATGGTCGGACATAGGTAGACGACGTTTCACAGCAGATAGGTGTACCACAGTTCGGCAAAGTAACTTTTTTGAATGTTAGGTTACTTTGCTGTGCGAGTTGTTGTATAGTGCTGTCTCGTTCTTGCGCGACTGCTATCTTTGCGTAGTCCAGTGTTGTTGGGCAGGATATTGTTGCTTTGCGGCTCAGAGTGTCAGCTACGATGTTATGTTGACCGCTCACGTGTCGGATGTCGTTAGTGAACTCGCTAATAAATAGTAGTTGGCGCGTTCGGCGCGGGGTTTCGGTCGGAGATGGCGCCTTGCGGAGTAGGTATGTGAGCGGCTTGTGGTCCGTGAAGATAATTAGTTCTCGGCCTGTACATGGCTGTCAAACAATTTCGAAAGTCATCAAGTCATTCGAACTTTCGGAATTGTTTGACAGCCATGTACATCGCCAGAAGTTCGCGGTCGAACGTGCTATACTTCTGTTGAGCTTCGCTGAATTTTTTCGAGTAGTAGGCGAGTGGTAGCCATTTGTTGTTGATGTGTTGTTGAAGTACTGCGCCGGCGGCCTTATCGGATGCGTCGGTGAAGATGGCTAGTGGCGCGCGGTGCGATGGATGAGCAAGTAAAGCAGCGTTTTGTATGCTAACTTTACATGCTTCGAATGCGTGCGTGGCTTCGTCGTCCCACTCTATCTTCGTGCTGTCCTTTTTCTTTGTATTGTGTAGGTATTTATTTAACGGGGCTTGTATAGCGGCGGCGTTAGGTATGTTTTCTCGGTAAAAGTTGAGCATTCCGAGAAAACGTCGTAGTTCGTCGATGGTTTGAGGTTTCGGGAACTCTATTATTGCTTGTATCTTGTCCTCTGGTGGTTTAATTCCTTCTTTTGATACATGATGCCCGAGGAATGTGACTTCTAGCTGCCCGAAAACGCATTTTGCTGGGTTGATTGTTATTCCATATTCTTCCAGGCGCTTTAGGATGGTGCGGAGGTGTTCACGATGTTCGGTTTCGTTAGTGGAGGCCACGAGGAGATCGTCGACGAAAGGAAATACGTAGTCAAGTTCTCGAAGTACTTCATGTATGAACCGCTGGAACGTTTGTCCCGCATTGCGTAGGCCTGGACACATGCGCGGGAACTCGAAGAGGCCAAACGGTGTTATAATGGCGGTTTTTTCGATGTCTTGCTCGCTGACAGGGAGTTGCTGATACGCTCTATTTAGATCAAGCGTAGAAAATATGTTCTTGCCAGCCAGTTGGTAGGTGAAGTCTTTCATTCGTGGTATGGGGTATCGGTCGGGTATGGTGACGGCGTTTAGTCTGCGATAGTCACCACACACTCGAAGGTCTCCATTTTTCTTGGGAACTACGTGGAGGGGAGACGACCACGGGCTCTTGCTTGGTCTGCACAGGCCTTGCTCCATCATATTTTCGAACTCCTTTTTGACTTGATCGTAGCGGTGCGGTGGTATTGGGCGTGCGCGGCAGTGCACGGGAGGGCCAGTAGTTTCTATGAAGTGCTCGACGTTGTGTTTGGGGTTGAGTTTCATTGAAGTTAGTCGCGTCGTGCCGGGAAAGTCTGCGAGGATATCGTGGTAGGACTTCTTTATGTCGATGCTTCGGATGGTAGGTTCGATTGTAGTTCGAATTTGAGCGTTTGAAGTGAGGCTTGTCTTCCCGTCGATGAGTCGTTTATTCTTCATATCGACGATTAGATTATGATGATTGAGGAAATCGGCCCCGAGGATAGGTTTGGTGACGGCAGCCACGATGAATTTCCAGTTGAATGGTCGTCGGAGATTGAGATCGAGTTCTAATGTCTTCTCACCGTAGGTTGGGATAACGGTGTCGTTAGCGGCGTATAGCTGGAACGGTAGCGGCAGTGTAGTTTCGCCTTTCTTTTTAGGTAGGACGGATATGTTAGCTCCCGTGTCTACCAAAAAGGATAACTTCGTCTTCTTGTCAGTTATAAATAGGCGGTGAGACTTGTTTGAATCGCTGGTTCCCGCCTCATCCAGCGTTCTCTTTAGTTTTCCGTCAGCGGGTTGTCTTTGGAAAATGTGCATGGCAACTGGCAGCGTCTTGCGTCGTGCTTGAAACGGCGGTGGTAATAGCAGTGTGGATGCGGCGGCGTGTGCGGAGACTGATTGCGGGAGCGAGATGGCGATCGTGAGTGTGAGCGAGACTGGTGATATTGGTTGCGACGGAACGGCGAATGTGTTTGGTTGGCGCGTAGCTCGGCGATCTCAAGTGATAATTTTCTTATTTCTTTTATTAAATTGACGTTATCTTCTTTATGTTTTGGTGCTTGCGGCGGCGGCGGTGGGTTGAAGTTTATTGCTGATATATCCTGCGTTTGTTCTAGCATCTTGTCAGCTAAGAGTGCTAGTTCGTCGAGTGCGGTTTCCTTGCTGATGGTATTGCTGACGACGAGGACTGAGCGGACGTGTGATGGTAGCAGGTTCATCCACATGTGACGGAGAGTGGAGTCGGGAACTTTGTCTCTAGCCAGGATGCGCATGCGACGTAGGAGTTGTGACGGTCTCACAGATTATTGTCTTGTAACGCATCGCGAAACAGTGAAGGTCGCTCTGACAAGAGCGGTTGGTTTGAAACAAGATGGGCGTTCTGAAAAGAACGTTTTGTTTTATTGTCTTCGGTCGTTCGAAACAATATTGTCATCGATTATAAGAAACAGGAGTGTAAGCCGCTTCAACACGAACATCTTCGGTTTTCACTGCAGAGCTGTGCACACGTCCTCTCGCCGCGACGACTGGAGCCAAAAGAACGAGCGCGGCCGCCGCACGAATATTTATACAGTGCGACGAGCGCCGCGGGCAGAGGTGCGGCGTGAAGGGCGGGTGCACAAGACCGCGGCTCGCGCCTCATTCCCATTAGCCAATTAGAATCCTATTAGAATTATTGTAAACTCTGGTATTCCCTCACTAGTTGTACATACTTTATTTTAGATATATTTAGCTTAAGTTTTACAATAAATTATTCACTTCTACAAAGCAACTAAGTCTTACTTTACCTCACACTCCGAACTCGCTAAAGTGGTGACCCAACGTGTGAAAACACCTGAAAAAAGAAAATCAGCTGCTCAAGAAAACTTCTCAGCCATGGAAGATGAAACCCTCAACACCGTACCGCCACCGCCTCCTGCAAACGAATTGGCCGGCATCGCGCTTACAATGCGTGTCCCACCATTTTGGAGAGATCGCCCACGTCTATGGTTCATCTCCTTCGAAGCAGCCACACATGACCTCCGCAAAAGTCAGAAGCAATTAGCGCAAATGGTGATCGCCCAGCTGGAAAAACAAGACGTCGAACAAATCTGCGACCTGCTGTACAGTCCGCCATCAGACAAACACTACGACGTGCTGAAGGAACGACTCATCTCCGTCTACGAAGAATCAGAAGGCCGCCAGTTTCAAAGTATTATACCAGGAATAGAGGAACATACAGCTGAGTGAGCGAGACGTACTTAGCGGCACCACTGTATAATAGAAAGAGATACGTGACGCGAGGCAATAGAACCGTTTTTAGTCACTAATTAATTTTTACAATTCGGTTTCCGTGAATAATTGCGAATCTAAAGTGAAATCGTAGATAATTTTATGAAATATACTGACACTACTTCATCAATTTATCCACAATTTCCCGTTAGACTCAGAATTATAGACAATATTCGAATTTTTGCAAGGTATTCCTGTAAGGTATAATACCTTCATGTTTCTGTCATCATCAAATTTATGTTCTGTTTTGGTGTGCAATAAAGTATAATTGATTGATTGATCTGTTCCACAAAACTGCAAACCTACTTGACCCAATGAATGGGGATAGCTGACTATTTTTTTCGCGATTTTATGTCGGTCCCATAGAGAAAGTTGTTCAGTTTGATGGTCTGATCATCTCCTTAAAAAAGTATCAGCATATTAAGAAGGACCTGTATAGGAAATGTTGATTCGAACGTAGCTAATTGTAATAATTATCACTAGCTGGATATCCGTGCCATGGTGATTATTAAAAAAAAACATAAATATTCCCATTCTATGTCCTACTGCCATTTATACACCTAAAAAGGGGTTTGAAATTTGTAGAATTTTCTCTGTGCGACCAACCCAGCGAGAACGAGCTATGTGAAATATGCACGTGTCAAAATTTTAGTTTGTAGGCTGGTATGTGCGAGGGATGGGTTATGTTTGCAGATTGTAGACACTAGAGCGAGTGAGCGGATTTGCCCTATATTATAATATACAGGGTGTAAGAAAATTATCATTAACCTTTAAATCACATACTCTACCCATCAAACTCAACAACTTTTACGATGGGAGCAAAGCAAACCTTAAAGAGTATATTAATTTGGACTCTGTATATCCTCGTCAAATCTGCAATACGAGAGCTGACTGCAAAATAAGTAACAATACGGTAATACGGTGTGAGTTTATTGATATCCGACCCAAGGCAATTCAAAATGTAACAGTTTATTTCCTCGGAAAAAACACCATAATTTGATTATCGTACTTTAGCTAGCAACAATAAAACGTTATGTTATTAAAGTGGAACTCTCGAAGCGTTAAAATGATAATAAAAAGAAGCCTTATTAAATATATTTCTCAGCACAGAGTCGTCTGGTCGAATCCTTAATTTTGGGAGTTGCGTAATGCGAGGTCGTCGCCCTGAGGCCCATCACGCCACTCGCCAACCGTTGGAGAAGTAAAGAATTTTATGGACTTTGCTTTTTGTAAGATTTATCTCAGAATACAGAATAAACCAGAAACCGTCAACGCGCTTGACAGTGAGTCACACTCACACACAACAACTCCAAATTGGAGTGGCTCGATATCTAATCAGTCAGTAGATGGCCGACGCGCGCATCGGTAATTACTGAATAAAATCCTAATTAAATAGATAAATTATTCCTATCTATTAAATAGATTAATGTTTGAAGAGCGAGTGTTGCCAGCCGGATCTTGTCAAAAGTAACCGGAATTCGATTAAAAAGTAACCTTTTGGTGTGAAAAGTAACCTTTCATATTTTTTTCCAGTAAGGAGTTAAAAGTTGATCGACAGATGTTGGTTCCATTGACTTTCAGAAATGTAAAACATTCGGTAGCGTTTTCCATTTCAAGTTGCATTTTCATCCGATTGATTGATCGAGCGATCTTTCGTAATTTGGTACCTACCTATACATTAGTGCGAAAGAAAAAAAAAACGGAGAAAAACGTGTTTTTAGGAGTCGCACTCACTACGTTACGAACGTTTTGCGTTATAAAACAGTGCAAAAAATATGAAAAAGTATTCCGTTTCATGGAAAAATATGATTGATTATACAAATTCTGAAAAGTCACCTAAAAGTAACCTTTTGAATCGTGTAACCTAAAAGTAACCAGACAGGGCTAAAAATCACCTAAAAGGTTACAAAAGTAACCTTCTGGCAACACTGAGAGCGGGCGGGGCGGTCTTGTGACATTGTTTTGGGCACAGCGCGCTGCGTACAATTGTAATCGAACACTCCTTCTGGTTTATTCTGTATTCTGAGGATTTATCATGAAATGTTTGACTCAAAATAACAACAGTCCATAGAGATTGAGAGTTGGGAGGATGTTCTGAGCTAATTTAATTAAAGATTGAAAAATTAAGTCTAGGGTGCGATTTCAACCCGCACTCTTCTAAACCGGGCAATTGCGTTTTCTAATTTCGCAACCGAGCCCACAACCCAGAGAAAGAAATGTTCAATCTATTGCGTCTTTAGGGACGTGGGATATCACAAGTCACAACGTGGCTGTAACATAAAAATATTTTGAAGATGTTTCAGAATTATCTGACTACGCTTTATGCTATGCTTGCCATCTAGGCTTTCGAACAGTGAAAACAGCATCGATATCTGTTCTGAGTTCTGTATTTTTACATCATCATAGTTTACTTCTACAATTATGCAGATTCTAGGGAAAAAAGTTGTATACATTTTTGTAATTCCTAGAGTCTTTATTGTACACAAAAACAACATAATACGTCGCAAAATAAACAGGCTTCTGGTAGAGAGCCTAGCATGCTGCACGCGACAACATTATCCCGCGCCTTTTCTTTCGCTCTACTACAAGGCGAACGAAGGACGATTTTCGCTATTCTAATAAGTGCGGGAAGAGTTATCTTTTCTATGTAGCGAAATCGCGTCGTCTAGTAGTACAACTGCACTCGTAGCATGCTACACGTGATACGGCTTTATCGCGCCTTTTCTCTCGTTCGTTCACGTGCAAATAGAAAGAGAGCGAAGGTGTGATAGCGCTTTATCACAGTGTCATGCTACCTATGCTGGTAAGATTGAAAGAATGTTATGCGTCACTTCCCGCAGCGCAGTAAGCCAATGTAGATGTTTCCTATACATACACAAATTCCATTCCAAAAAAAGCTCAGTAATCACAAGTCTCACATTTCTATTCTGAGAACAGTGAATCAAGGAGTCCAGCAAGGCTTCGCACCTAATTAGGCTGGTGAGCTGTGCAAAATATCAACCAAGAGCTCGCTCGCTCGATCGCGTCATAAGGAAATTGAAGCTATTCTAATAGTAGATTTTTCCTCGCTCAACGCCCCGCTATATCGAACAACTGACACTCGGATGGAATATGAATGCAAATAAATGGGTAGATCAACTATTTTTTGTCCATACCTAGTCCCAGTCATCTGCATAATTTTTTTTTAATGTTCATGCTCATGCTCAAGCCCAGGTTTTGCTTGTCCCAAAAATTAATGTTTGTTGAATAACTAAGGATTGCATTTATTAAATGGATACACGGTTTTACAAAATTACTTGAATTTTACTTGAATTTTGGCGGTTGTCCGATGGACGCTTTATTTCGTTGTCCCCACGCTTTTTGGTCTATCGGACAACCGCTAAAAACTTCTGGTAGTTCAACACAAATGGTGCAATGTGCATGTGTGTAGAAGAATCATATCATTAGATACAATATCCATCTTTCAAAATAATTGAATGTCATGAAAAAAAGAATAAAAACCTTTTTTTAAACAGTACTGTGAGGACAAAAAATAGTTGATCTACCCAAATATTGAATTGAATTGATTCGAAGGAATGTCCACACAAAACTAACGCTACCAGCTGACATTGGTTTGCACGTCTTGCACGTCAGATCGAATTCACAATTTTACACCATCAACACGAGACCTCCCCCCACCTCCTCTACCATGAAACATTTGACTTCTATAGTCCCAAGATACATGCGGTTAGAGATCAAGTTACACTGGACGGTGTGCTTTTACAATCTGACCATGAAACTTGACTGTGTGAAAGTATTTTTAAACCACAGACTGTAATAGAAATAGGATCCTTCAAAAGTCGTTTGGAAGCCATTTTAAAAAGGGCAATATTTTTCAAGAGCAGTCCGCTATGCGAGAGCCACTTGAAATGCCAGATGAACAATGACACTCGAAAAATACGGCATCATTTTTGAAATTGTACCTAAAATGAAACACAGCTCGTCAGTAGGGTTGTTTGTATGTCAATTTTGGTGATAAAACTTATTTATGTGCACGGAATTCAATTTTCTACCGATTTTATTAAATGTCTCGGTTTCCCATTCAATCAGATTCAGAAGGGTAATTATGCACTTAAAATATCGTGCGTACCTGATGACTGCTTTTTAGTAAAGCGATCGCTGTAGTCGAGATAGATAGTCGAGATACACTAAGGGGCGGGGGTGGCCGTTCTGTATGTAGAAATAATTATCTATTCTATGTCTAGTAACAAAACTGCCTCATTTGCACCAATACCTGTCTTATATGAATTTTGTTTAGTGTTAACATAGTATCTTTCATTTCTAGTCTCCTTAAACATTTAATTTGTATATAACAAATATTCAAATTGCGTTGTCAATGTTGACTTTCAAATTACGACAAAGAATTCGGGGCAGCTAAATTACAAGAATCATTTTGAAAAGATGTCAGTCTTAATATATTAGAACATTTTCAGTATACTTTTCCATTCACTTATCAACAACCTTTAAATGTCCAACGGTATTACTACAAACAATGTGTGGAGAATCGTAAAAACTACATAAGTTACATAACATGCAGGCAGGGTTGCCACCACCTTTTTAAACAGAGGCTGGAAACCCAGACAATTCAAAGATCGCCACAATACAGGGTGTAAGGAAAAGTATGATTAACCTTTAAACCTCTATAATCTTTAATTTCTACCCATAAAATTGAACAACGTTTACTGTGGGAGCAAACCAGTCAGAATAGTACTGTAGCCCCCCGGCTAAAAAGTCCCCCGACTTTTTAATTACCCGACTGCGCGACGCAAAGGAAGGGTAATGTGTTTAACAGCCTATGTATGTAAGTTTGTACCTTTGTGGCACACTAGAGACCAAACGCGTAAGCCGATTTTGATGATTCTTACGTCAATCGATTCGTCTTAATCTTGCGAGTGTCACTAAAGACATGACAGTAATCAAAATTTAATATGGCGACTACCAGACGCCATATTGTAACAAATAAAAAAAATAAAGTTGACGAACTATATCGAGTGGGGTATTATTGAATAGGTATTTGAAAATCATCTTTAGGTTTCTTTTATAGTTTTTCATTCTGAGGGACCATTTAGGATCTATAGCGATTTAAAGTTGAAAAAACTAAAAAGTGTAAAATAAAAAAATAAATTAAGAAATAAAAAAACCCGTCTGCGCAAAAAGTTAATTTTAAATAAAAACTGAAAAGAAAAAAACAAGTCCAGTAGTCTAGAATTCTGTTATGTAATATAGAAGCGACTTTAACAGTCGGGATCCATTAAAAATTCTAGACCGGATAAAATTTTCCGAATAATGGGTCCCGACTGTGAAAATCGCTTCTATATTACATAACAGAATTCTAGACTACTGGACTTGTTTTTTTCTTTTCAGTTTTTATTTAAAATTAACTTTTTGCGCAGACGGGTTTTTTGATTTCTTAATTTTTACCAAAAAGATTACCGATTGCCGTTTAGAAATTGTTGTAAGGTACTAAATGACTAATATAAAAACCTAAGTCTTACAAATCACAACCCGCAGTAGAAAAAAATAATTAAAAAAAATTGTCAGAAATTTTCAATTTTCGAGGTTACCGTTTTTTTTCTATACTGTCATGTTCTTTACCTTAGTTCAATACCTATACGTAATAGTAAGACAATCTAAAGTAGCCATACAAAGCTATAAGACCAATCAAAGTTGACTTTTTCATCTGATCAGTTTAGATAATAGTGATATCTAGCGAAAAAATTACGATAAAATCTAGGTTAAGTTTTTCGATTACTTTTCCATTATTTCCTTCGCAACACAGATTGGCAGCCCTACGTAGGCATAGTTTTATAAGGTACGCCGACCTTGAATAGACTTCATTCGTTCTAGAGAGTTACATTGCTGCTGTAGGTAGGTATTTTACGTGATTTTAACGTAACTTAATGATATAATTATAGGGTGCAGAATTGCGTATTTTATTTTACACGTTGATACATTGTACACTTTAAGCTTAACATTACTATTTATTTCAGTCTTATTACACCGAGATAAGGAGGCAAAATCTAAAGTGTTAGATCCATGTTGAGGACCCGGTTGCTGGTTGGTTACCACGCCAGACTGCCAAACCGAGGTCCTGGGTTCGAATCCCGGTTCGGTCATGGATGTTACATGTTTGTAGAGCTTTTTTTTGTTTTATTACAATTTCTAAAAAAAGTGAATCATTCATTCATCATTTATTTCCAGAAGCTCCGTGGTCGAAGTTTTGTGGCAAAGAGATTTTTCTCAGTAGTTCCGTGGAACTACTTTGCGGAAGTTATTCATTCATCCGAAATTATAAAAATTGCAAGTTATTGCAGTATTCCATTCATAGATAACCTTTTAGGTATTAAACGAAAATTGGCACTTAACCCCAAAAACGTAAAATTATCGCTGAAAAGGCCATTGTTCTTTTAACCCCTCAAGTCATCCCTTGTCGGCAATAAAGAAGGAAATGTAGAGAAAATGAGACCATAGCAAGTAACAGTTAACTGGATAATGGCTATTGGGGTTAAGTTGAGATAACTCAGCTAGATATAAGGGTGTTAGGGAAAACATTTCCATAGAAAACTGCAATCCTACTCGACCCATATACAGGGTGAAATTGATAACATTAGCATTCTTTTAAGACCCATCTGAACAGCTTTTAATATGGCAAACCGAACGGACAAAAAAAATCTTCTGTTGCATACATTTGATACGATATAGAATACATATATAGATACAAACATCCATTTAATTTTCATCATACAAATATTTGTCCCTTACGGGATTCGAACCCGCGACCCTCGGCACAGCAGGCAGGTTCACTACAGACTGTGCTGTCGGGTCGTCGGTGATTGGTAGACCCTTAGTTTAAAAGGATGCTAATGATATAAATTTCACCCTGTATAGGTTTTAGCCAGCTTTCCACCCACAAGCATAGCATAACATATGCTCACGACTATATTCCCCAAGGGGATAGTCAGAGATGTTCTGAAACCACGGAACATCCACGTTTCACCAGCATTACCGAAACTGTCCAGTGTGACGGGGGGTGAGCCCGTCGCCACTTATAATGGACAGTGGGTACAATACACGCCTCGAAATTGAAGCATGCAGGTTTCCTCACGATGTTTCCCTTCACCGACAAGCCAGTGGTGTTACAAATCCTACATTAATTCCGAAAAACTCATTGGTACGAGTCGGCCTGGAAGGGGATCGAACCATCGCCTCCTACACGGCAGGCAAGGTTACTCGCCATTGGACTACCACGGCTTAAATACGGCTATGTTTTCCACCCACGAAACTACATCAAATCAAATCTGACAAAAATAGCATAGTGCAGAGAGTGCAACAACACATTAACCCCTTTTTTAATCTCTAAAGCAGACAAAAAACACAATTAACTATAACGCAGGGGAAAAGGGTTAAGTATTAATCTCGAGTTATCCACGCGGCTTACTGGAATCCATCTCAGTGAGACAGAGATCCGAGTTACGAGCGTAGCGATTTTACGCTTCGAAAAACTTGTTTAAACGTTTAGGACTGGCGATAAAATAAAAGAAGGGATCGTCGCTCTACAGGGTGTAAGGAAAAGTATAATAAACTTTTAAACCAAATAGTCTACCCATCAAACTGAACAACTTTTACTATGGAAGCACATTATTTTGTTCTGACAGGTAGAACAAAATAAAATCTGCTGTCCCATACCATGGTGTCCTATCCCATACAAGTGAAATTTCAGTTCAAAACAATGGCAATAGATGGCGTTATGGTATCGATTTGTAATTAATGTTTACGTAAAAGTGAAAATTGTATACTAAAAATACATGATCTGACTACAAAAAAATCTCATGAGTCTCGGAAAATCAAGCAATGATTTTGTTCATCAAATTCACATTTTTTATTAAATTAAAATTTGTTCTCATCCTACCCTCTGGCGGCAATAATTGTTATCACGTGGATCGTTGTGAATTGATTATGATTGACGACTTTGTAGTGTTTATTCTGCGTGCTGATAGATGGCACTACCACATCAATACATACTTTGCGTTGTCGAGGAGAAAAATAGTATACTAACCTCGGGCAGTAAATAAGAAAGCCGCAAATCGTGTGCGTCAGAACCGCGGGTGTACTCCACCTATTGCGAAGTAATCTATATAAATAAAAGGTACCTGCTGTGTACCTCTGTGTACCTTTCTTAAAATTCTGTGTACCTAACCATGAAAGAAGCTATGCATAAAATAAGGTACATCCGCCACCCTGACGTCAGGATGGCGGGTGTACCGATAAACGATAAACAAACTTCAACAAACTATTTACTACCATTTGGTACCTTTTGTGTACCTGTAGAAAAATGCATAAATGACTGCTTATAACGTTCTTTCGTGTTTCAAATGACAATTAATCATATTATAACATACATTCATAACATAATAACTGCCTCCGTGGTCTAATGGTTAAGAGCATTGGGCTCTTGACACGGAGGTCGTGGGTTCGATTCCTACGGGGGCACCTAGTGAAATGTCACTTTGTGCGTTTTTCCCCAGTTGGTTAGGACATTGCAGGCTGAGTCACCTGATTGTCTGAAAAGAAAGATGATTCCGTGCTTCGGATGGCACGTTAAGCTGTTGGTCCCGGCTACTACCCTGGTGGTAGTAGTCGTTACATAAAAACCACGTCAGAGGCCGTAAGGCGGTTTAAATAAACTCTGACACCAGGGCTTGCAACCCACTCGATAAGAAGAAGAACATTATAATAAACCCAAAATAAAACAATACTTAAAAATCATCATTACATAAGTTTTAAAACTTCCTTAACTCATAACATCACATTTTATTTCTGACCATATACAATACAACGCAATGAGCGATCATTTGTCGGGCTTCGTGTTATAGTACTATAGCCACGGGACATTTTAATTACCTAAAAGATTACCGATTGCCGTTTAGTTATTACCTAACCTAAAGTTGCCATACAAAGCTATAAGACCGATCAAAGTTGACTTTTTCATCTGGTCTTATAGCTTTGTATGGCAACTTTAGACATTCTTACTATTACGTATGGGTATTGAGCTCAGTTGAAAAACATGACAGTATAGAAAAAAATTGTAATCTCGAAATTTGAAAATCTTGTACATTTTTTTTTCTCCCCTCCGGACGGAAAGCGTCAATTGTCGTCCCACTGCGCTAAACGAAGTCGTCGCTTTCCACCTCCGTCGAGGAGAAAAATAGTATACTAACCTCGGACAGTAAATAAGAAAGCCTCAGATCACATTACATGAAATCTGAGACTTTCCTTACTTTCCTGTCCTCGTTGTGTAATCTACTATTTTTAACCGACTTCAACAAGAGGTTCAGTTTTTCAATTCGACCCGTATGATTTTTTTTTTAATGTTTGTTACGCGATTACTCCGCCAATTGTGAATTGATTTTGATGATTCTTATTTTGTTTGGTAGGTCATACTTCCGAGGTGGTCCCACGAAATTGATTCAGCGCTTGTTGAAAAAATCGACAAAATAACAAATATGTAAAAAAGACGGACGTAATGTTACACTAGAAAGATGTGAAGCATGCAAGGTCCTACAATTTCGATTGTTCTGGGCCTACACTCACACAGATGCACCAGTTCTAGGCGCAGGTCCTGCAACCCGCCGCCAGTATGTACCCCGCGACAGTGCGACAGCACGCACACCATAGACTAAGATTTTTTTTAAATTACGCTTGGTAGACGGAACATCAGATCAGTGTAACCGCGTATGAGATAGCGATAGTCATAAAATCCTATACAATTTGTATGAAGCTAGATGTCTGCCTCCGGAGTCAGACAGCCGTCGTCGAACAAAAAAGTGGTTACGTCTGTAAGGACAGCAATAAGTACCGATCTCCTTTTTTAACTAGAGCGAATTTGCTATGTGCATCTCTTTCTCTTACTGACTGAATATGACAAGACACGTGCTTCCTTCTAGTACCTTCTCTTTCTACGACGCACATACATAAACATAATACACGGGTGCTTCACTTATGATTAAGAGGCTATGTGAAAAAAATTTGATTCTTCAAAACATCAGATATCATGAAGTACTAACAGTAAGAGTATGATTTGTGGATATGTGTAAATTGAACATATTATTGAAGTTTTGATTAGAGCCAAAACACGATTAAGACACATTTTCTCGATAGAAAAACAAGCCAAAGTAGCCTCCGTCTTTATCGATAAACGCTTGGAACTGCTAAACGGTGAATAATGGAAACACGAGACATGATTTAAAAAAAAGAGATTGATATTTTATAAAATTTTATTAGAGCAGAATTGAAATTATTTAATTAGTACAATCACAATAAAATAAAGTTTGTTTTTGCGCTTCCGTGTTTCAGGCGCACGCGCCGCCCCATCTCTTTCTCTCGCATCAGGCAGTAATATAAGCTATCACACGCCTATTTCGCTTCAATTATTTTTAGACATAGGCCCTTAAAGGATATTACGTCCGTCTTTTTTTCAGGTCCGTGACACAGGATGACGTTTTTGTTTGTCGATTCTCTTCAGGAGTGCGATTTTTGAACATCACACGTTCAAATCAGCGGTAGAAAATGTCAAAATTACTATGGAGATTATGCATATTTCGTCTTTCTACTGCAAATTCGAACGTGTGATGTTCAAAAATCGCAACCCAGCAAAATAAATGTTTTGATGGGGACTGTCAAACTCTGTTTTTATTAACTGTCATAACCAAGAAGCTTTATATGCCTTTATATTTAAAGCTTCTTGGTCATACTGTTGTGTTTAAACGTATAATAACTTTATAGTTAAACTTCATGGATATAGGTACCGAACACAAGAGTCTGTGGTACCGAAACACATAGATTTAATTGATCATAGCGGCGGTCGGTAATGTTCGTCGTTTTTAGGATTCCGTAGTCAAACAAGAAACCCTTATACTTTCGTCCATTCTGTCTGTCTGTGTGTCTGTATGCCCGCCTCATTAACTCGCTCATTTTTGCATCTTTTGAATCGAA
Organism: Agonopterix heracliana; assembly: GCA_963693445.1. NCBI lineage: Eukaryota > Metazoa > Arthropoda > Insecta > Lepidoptera > Depressariidae > Agonopterix > Agonopterix heracliana. The sequence goes on from OY856334.1 coordinate 6,394,789, forward strand.
ATATGGCATAAAGACAGATAACAGTAACCCAAAAACAGAAATGTTGTACGAAAGATGGATTGGATTTTTTTTAAATCGAGTGAGGTGTAGAGCTAATGTATTTCACCTAGATTTCAACACTAAAAATTTTGAAATACAATTTTTTTAACAAAAAATTAAAACTGACATCAAAACTAAAAAGGTAAAAATAATAATATTGCAGTCGTTGACTTTTACAGTCGCATCTATAAGAACATTAATTTGTTTTATTGGAGTCGGTGTCAAGCCAAGCCAAGCCAAAAAATTACTGCAAGCCCGCGAATCGCGCCACGAATCGTACCAGCTTCACACCGATGCCGATAAGACAAATTAATGTTCTTATAGATGCGAATGTAAAAGTCAACGACTACAATATTATTATTTTTACCTTTGTAGTTTAGAAGTCGGTTTAAATTTTTTGTTAAAAATTTTTTTTTGTTACTGCGGGTTGTGTTGTGATCTGTAAGACTTAAGTTTTTATGTTAGTAATTTTGCACCATACAATAATAACTAACCGACAGTACTATAACACGAAGCCCGACAAATGATCGCTCATTGCGTTGTATTGTATATGGTCAGAAATAAAATGTTATGTTATGAGTTAAAGAAGTTTTTATTTTTATTTTCAATTAAAACTTATGTAATGTTGATTTTTAAGTATTGTTTTATTTTGGGTTTATTATTATGTTATGAATGTATGTTATAATATGATTAATCGTCGTTTGAAACACGAAAGAACGTTATAAGTAGTCATTTAAGCCTTATTAAAGTATCAGATTTTTTTTATTAATATACTCGGTTAGGTTAACAATTTTTTCTGACAGATGCAGTTTTCTACAGGTACATAATAGGTACCAAATGGTAGTAAATAGTTTGTTGAAGTTTGTTTATCGTTTATCGGTACACCCGCCATCCTGACGACAGGGTGGCGGGTGTACCTTATTTTATGCATATCTCCTTTCATGGTTAGATACACAGAATTTTAAGAAAGGTACACAGAGGTACACAACAGGTGCATTTTATTTATATAGATTACTTCGTAATAGGTGGAGTACACCCGCGGTTCTGACGCACACCGAAATCACATTTGTTTGTTGACCACGGCTTCGCCTTTGACGACGCGACGTTGCCACTTTGTGCGGACGCCAGGTTCACACCGCACCGTAAGCGCCGAATAAAATATTGTACTTATGTTATTTATGAGTACTTACCTACCTAATGGTCATTCTTTTAATAAAATCAAGAATTGATGAGATCCACTCCATAGAGTGCGATTTTTGAATCTCATTCGATGAATTCAGCAGTTGAAAATGTCAAAATTTCTATGGAGATATGCATCGTTCTACTGCTGATTTGAGTTTCAAAAATCGCACTCCTGAAGTATGATTTTTGAAAGTCAAATCAGCAGTAGAAAGATGCATATCTTCATAGTATTTTGACATTTGCTACTGCTGAGTTCGACGTATGACATTCAAAAATCGCACTCCTGATTACGGTTGACAAATCACCTAGTTTTCTTTTCGGTCCTAGATTATTTTTGTCAATCGTAATCTGTATAGGTACCTACTAATCCCAACATTACTTTATCACACTGCAAAGTTTCAGCGATAGATGAAATTATTATTACGGTCAAACCCTAAAATGATTGGACTAGGAGTGGAAAGAAAGAATTATAATACTTGCAGGCGCAACGCAAATCGATACAATTTTTACGTAAGCTCAACTTGCTTCCGAAACAATATACTCTAGCCATATAGTACAGAGTGCCCTGGCGCAATGACAGCGATGTGCCGGCGCACCCCGGAGTCCGCCCCGGCCGGTACCGATATATTACATGATTTCGCCATTTCTCATTCACTCGCTCAACACTACCGCCATCTATTGGAATAACGCTTTACTACTAAAGGTGTGGGCTTGGTGCGGACAAAACGAACACGTTACACGAACTTCATGGATCACTAGATGGCGTTAGTAAATACGGTTGTCCGCTACTGAGAAAATGTGCCCGAACAGTTGCCCGAGTTACGGCAGTCGCGTTCCATTGTTTGACGTTGGGCATCTGTACTGTATAGTATTATCTAATCTGTGCCCATACTAAACTGCAATACCTAATCGATGCAAACGTATGGGACAGCTGTTTTTTTGTTCTGACAGGTTTGCTCCTATAGTAAAAGTTGTTCAGTTTGATGGGTAGAGTATGTGGTTTAAAGGTTGACGATACCTTTCCTTACATCCTGTATAATCAAGATGCTGTTGATTTAGGAAATTAACTTTGTTGGGATTTAAGACGTAATAGTAGGTGGAATACCTCGGAGGCATCTTTTATTTTTCAGTTTACGACTAGATTTATACCATTTACCGAAACCAAAGTCATACCTCAGTATTTTTGGGTAGTTTATCTAGTGCAAACATAAACTGAATACACGATTGGAATTACTTCACTCGATAGAAAATCGTCACAAAGATGACGTATTTTCATGCATTTTTAAACATTTTTCTCGTTTTAGAAGAACTTAAAATAGTTTCTGATTTTTTGCATTTATACTCACATATTCACCATTAGTTTAACTAGTAAAATCATAAAAAAAATCTAGAAAAAGTACTTTGGTTATTTCTTTTTAATCGAAAATACGGCTCACGCACACACTTTTCGGAGCGCTGGGCAATCGCGTTTCTCATAGAAAATATTCGTCAGGACCTATGGCCCCTTAAATAAGTATTTGTATAACGTTCGTAATCATCAGCCTATATACGTCCCACTGCAGGACACAGGCCTCCTGGGTGTATGTACCTACGTTAGTCCACCACGTGTGCACAATGCGGATTGGTAGACTTCACATACGCATCAGAATTACTCCTTCAGTGTATGCAGGTTTCCTCACGGGGTTTCCTTCACCGAATGAGAGCAGTCGGTATTACGTACATAAGTTAGAAAAACTCATTAGCATGTCGTCCGTGCGGATTCGAACCCGCACCCTTATGATTGATGAGATTGCTCTCCGCAACGAGCCACCGAACGCTTCGTGCGTGTCAAATAGTTTCCTTAAATTCGTAGGGATACTGAGTTCACTTTGACATTGGCAGCCATTTTGTATGACGTCACAGAACCAAAACGCTTGCTCCGGCAGCTTGCGCCACGCGCCTACGGAACCCTAATCGTAAAATCTCTCCTCCCCGGTAGCAGTAAATAGCTTTTATGTACAATTTAGCATGTTTATTGCGAGTAACTGAGACAGCTTCTATTTTATAGGTTTACAAAGGATTTTGTTAATTATTTACACTGTTTTGTGGTTTATATCTTACGTGCTAGATCGAAAGTCTGGGAACTAAAGTTTTGGACAGTGAAGAAAAAACTACCTTCCGACAAAAAATATTTTCTCACTACTCCTTTGACAAATTATACAGGGTGTCAACGTCATGCCGAAAACAGGAGATAGGCAAGATAATATAATAACTGTAAAATACAAAAAACATACATACATACATACAAAAAAAGAAAAAAGAAAGAAAGAAAAGAAAGATCTATGACAATTTTTATATTTTTGACGAACATTTTAATGTGATATCCTATAATTTATATTAACATTGTATTGAAATCTTGTTTATATGGGACCTTGTATCCTGAAATAAATGATTATATTTTTTATTTTTATTTATACATACATACATACGCTCGAAAAACATAACCCTCCTTCTGTCGCAGTCGGGTAAAAAAATCAAAGTCTAATATAGTTTTCGAAAAGACATTGCCCACGTGACGAACTGTATTCGTTTCAAATCGTTGCGCAACTAACGAATGAGTATAATCAAAGAACAAATACAAAGAGATAGCTTAAAATTATACACAAAACAGGAGGAATATCATACTACCCAATGTAATGGAAATTATCCTTTTCTGCAGTGGGATATACTATAAAATTCAAATTTACCAGTTTCGTATGCGAAACGGGATTGGGCAATGTCTTTTTGAGATTTTTTGAAACATCTCGAAAATCGCCACTAACCATCCACCATTCCATACTAAAATTACTAAACGTACAAAACGCCTGAACTACGGTGATTAATAAAAAGAAATTGATTTCAAATGGTTTCCTCGCGATGTTCGAGTGACAGTTTTCATATCATAGATGGAAATGAAAAACCAAAACCTTGCCAAGTGTGAAATGAAAGGGATAAAACATCCCAGGGGGCAATATTCAAAAATCCCTGACCAGGCAGGCTCGAGAAAAGGGTAAAATGCCTATCGAATATTAATGTCTGCAATCTTGTGGGTAACATTAGGTTCCATAGAATTATTTACGAAGTTTAATAAGTGTTAGAGATGATAATTGTGGGTATTAGCATATAAGGATCGGTGGCTGCGACCACTACCCTCTTCGAGTTAGTTGGAATATAGCTGTGAACCGATCGGGTGTGTTTCCTTTGAGTCGAGCCCCCTTCCCAGTTTCTTCTAGAAGAACAATATTGGCGACGAGATTACGTACCTAGCGTGCTACCCTTGTGTTTTATATACAATGGCGAAAGTTTCCGTGGGTTTTATAAGTGTTAGAGGTAGAGTTTAACCACGAAAATATGGACTGGGGCTTGTACAAAGGCCGATTAGAACAATGGTTCTTAGCGAATGACATATCGGAGGATCAGGACAAAAGTAGTACAAAACGGCGGGCTATTTTACTGAGTGGTTTCGCTGAAAACACATATAGGCTCGTTAGGGACTTAGCGCTCCCAAACGACGTCGGGGTGCTCAGTTATACCGCAGTGATTGCATTGTTAGACGGCCATTTGGCCATTTTGTTTGACGGCTGAATGAGCATGCTCATGACTATGAAGACCTGCCTGATAGATCAGTTCGTAGTGATCCTGCCTGCTGATCCGAGTGTCGCGGGTTCGAATCCCGTAAGGGGCAAATATATTTGTATGATGAATATGAATATTTGTACTCCATTTAGGTATATATCGTTGTCTGGTCATCATATTGTCACGGATGCTGCCAAACGTTAATCGTAAAAAGGCATTCACAAATTCAGAGGGTTTGTCAATTAGCTTTGTGGCTCAGCGGTCGGACGTGCGATCTCGAAAATTCGAGAAGTCCTGGGTTCGAGACCTCACCCCGACGAAAATATTTCTATTGTTCAGGAATGTTCCAGAGGAAAGAGGGAGAAGGAAAATTGGAAAGAATATTTGGAAAGAGACAAAATAACCGTGTCTAGGAATATTCGAGAAAGGGGGAGGAGCTAGAGATAATTAGAAGCGTTTGGAAGGAAACAAAGAAATAACGAAATGAAGATCGAAATTCAATATTCTGGAAGATTCTATAGGGCTATATAAGCCGGCGAGTTTGCGGCCACAGGGCAGTACTGAGTTTAACAGTGAAAAGTGCGAAATCAAAAGGAAGAAGAGAATAAGTGAAAAGTAACTAGTGAGAAGTAAACAGTGTGTAGTCAAGTGAGTGTAGTGCCGTGTCGTCATAATTGTGACGTGTGTCGTGACGTCATAGAAGTGACGTAGTGAACAGTGCTACAGTGGTGTAAAGGAGAACCCCCGTCTGAGGACCCTGTGACGAGGACTGTGCAAGGGGAAATCTCTGCGTCGAGGACTCCGCGAAGAGGACCCTGCGAGGAGGACCGTGTGTAAGATAAACCCAATAAACTCTGTAAATTTGCACTTGGCGTTTCACTCCAATCCCTGAACCCGTTGCTCGTAACATTTGGTGTCAGAAGTGGGATTGGAGTAGGATGCCGCTGGTGCCCAAGGAGTTAAAGGGAGTCACCACTCGGGCCATGTCAGAAGCGCGGCAGGAAGGTGCGGCCCTTACCACTGAGGTGCAGCGAACCCCAGAGAGAAGACCTGAAGGAGGTGAAGTGCAGCGCACTCCGGAGCAGAACCCAGGGAACTTCCTCTATCAAATCCAGCGCATGATGGAAGAACAAGCTCGCCGTCAAGAGGAACAGGCTCGCATGATGGAAAAACAGGCTCGCCGCCAGGAGGAACAGGCTCGCCGCCAGGAGGAACAGGCTCGCCGCCAGGAGGAACAGGCTCGCCGCCAGGAGGAACAGGCTCGCAGGCAGGAGGAACAACTGCGCGCAATAAAAGAAGGACAGGCTCACCGTGATGAGGAACAGGCTCGCCGTCAGGAAGAGCAGGCTCACCGTCAGGAAGAACAAATGCGCACGATGCAGGAGACGCTTCATAAAGATATAACGAAAGGCTTGCAGCAGGCAGTAGAGAGAGTCGAAGCCGTCGAAGGGAGGTTGGATCGTGTGAAGGGTGAGTTTGAAGGGAGGTTAGATCATGTGAAGGGTGAGTTTGAGGAGAGGTTTGATCGTGTGGAGGGTGAGTTTGCCAAAATCCGACGAGATGTTGAGCAGAGCAAATCTCATAGGCGTGTCGCTGCTGTTTTTGACTCACCCATACAGCCAAAAGGTGTCAAAACTCCGGTTTACGATGGACTGACGTCATGGCCCGCCTTCAAGCTACAATTTGAGACAGCAATGAAGGTTAATGGTTGGGGCAAAGAGGAGGCGCAGTCTGCGTTGACATTAGCACTCCAGGGACAGGCTCTCACCGTGCTGGAAGCCGTAGGAGCTGGCGAAAATCTGACGTTCGACAAACTCTTCGGAGCTCTGGAGGCTCGATTCGGCGATGGACATCTCGAACACATGTATCGGGCGCGATTGAAGGAACGTAACCAACATGCTAACGAGAGTCTGCAGCAATGGTCCGTGGAAGTGGAGAAGCTCGTGCGAAAGGCTTTCCAGTCATCACCAGCAGCCATCGAGGACATGCTCCTGCAGGCCTTTACGGATGGGATACGGGATCCGGAGGTGCGAGCTGCAGTGCGACTCGGACACCATGTTACACTCAGAGACGCTGTTGCCCATGCATTGGAGGTGGAAGCCGTACGTCAGGATTCCCGTTCCGCTCGCCTCAGGGAGATTGTGGTGACTAGAGCATCAGTGCCAAGAAATCGAAACGTCAATTATGTGTGCTACGAGTGTGGTGAACGTGGGCATTTTCGCAGTTCCTGCCCGAAGCGCGCAGGCCGTCGGGATATAGGAGTCTCGACTGATGAGCAGCAGGAAAACTAGAACCAGCCAGGGCTGCGGGGTGGGCGCTGGCCGGTTATGTTGCAACCCCAACCATTAGAGTCAAACAAACATCGGACGGAAATAGTCTATTAGTTGAAGGAGAGATCAATGGTAGAATCTGTCAACTAACTTTGGATACCGGAGCTTCGAGGACCGTGATCAATACTCGACTGCTAAGCAAAATGAAGAGTTATCAGGAAAAACGACTTTTGCAGCAAACCAACCTACAGTTAACAACAGCTACCGGCCAGCGTATACCTGTTAAGGGAGAGTTAGGAGTTTCGATTAAGATCGGGGAAACTCCTTTCAAACATGAGGTGATTGTAGCTGAAATAGTGGACGATTGCATCATTGGCTTAGATTTCTTACAAAATCATCAGTGCAATATAGACATGAAAAACGGAGTTCTACGGTGTAGCACAGAGGAGGTTCCGATGAAAGGTGGATCATCGGGAAAGGTCTACTGTGTAAGAAGAACAGTTCTCAAGCCTAGATCACAGACCTTGGTACCTGTTGTTTTGCCCAAGAATAACGATGGGAAATTACCACGAAGATGTGCTGTCATAGAAAAAGTTAAAGCTGAAACTTCTTGGATTCCGGCGAGAACAGTTGTTGGATCAGTTTCATCTACTTCAATCCCGATACTTAACGTTGGTGATGTGGAGCTGACGATTGAGAAGGGAGAGATTGTTGGTCACTGTGAGGAAGTTTTATGGTTACGACAATGTGTGGAAAATCCTCCTAAAAAACATAAGGCTGAGGGGGATGTAGTATCGAAAGTTATGGAAGACTCCGGCAAGGACCTGACTAAGCTACAGGCTTTGAAAGCGAAGAACTTGCTGCTGCGTTTTTCAGACTTGTTCTCTAAGAACGGCGCAGATATTGGCAGAACAGACTTGGTGAAGCACACGATTAATACAGGAGATGTAGTGCCAATCAAGCAACGACCTAGGCGCATTCCGTTTGCTCGTGAGAGGGAAGTGGAGGAAATGATAGAGGACATGAGGACGAGTAATGTCATCGAACCTTCATCAAGTCCCTGGTGTTCACCAGTAGTTCTCGTCAAGAAAAAGGATGGCTCAACAAGATTTTGTGTGGATTATCGGCAGCTTAATGAAGTAACGAAGAAAGACAGCTACCCTTTGCCAAGAATCGACGACACCTTAGACACTTTGAATGGAATGAAATGGTTTTCGACGCTCGATCTGAAAAGTGGGTACTGGCAAGTGGACGTAGACCCCAAAGACAAAGAGAAAACTGCGTTTTCTACAGGGAAAGGACTGTGGCAGTTCAAGGTGATGCCGTTTGGATTGTGTAACGCCCCTGCGACTTTCGAGAGATTGATGGAACGTGTCCTTGCTGGAATTCTGGGTGACACGTGTCTGGTTTACCTGGACGACATCATTATTGTTGGTCGAGACTTCGATGATCATCTGAAAAAGTTGGAGAAAGTTTTCGAAAGGCTGCGTGGGGCTAATCTCAAGTTGAGTCCAAGCAAATGTTCTTTCTTTAAACGGCAAGTCAACTACCTTGGACATGTAATCTCGGAGAGAGGAGTCGAGACCGATCCTGCCAAAACTGCTGCTGTAAGGGAGTGGCCGACCCCGAGAGATAAGACACAAGTTAGAGCTTTCCTTGGGCTCTGTTCTTACTATCGTCGGTTTGTGAAAGGGTTTTCGGACATCGCGAAGCCACTACATCGACTTACGGAAGAGAAGAGGACGTTCACATGGGATTCAGAGTGTGAAAAGGCTTTTATGGAGTTAAAGGAACGTCTAAGTGAGGCACCAATTCTTGGATATCCCGACGTTCAAGGGGAATTTGTTGTAGATGCGGACGCTAGTAACATCGGGATTGGAGGTGTGCTCTCACAGCGATATGGTGAGCAGGAAACTGTAATAGCCTACTTCAGTAAGTCATTGTCTAGACCAGAGAGAAACTATTGTGTAACTAGACGAGAATTATTGGCGGTAGTGAAGACTGTACAACACTTCAAGAAGTATCTGCTGGGACGTAAATTTTTAGTCAGGACAGACCACGCTGCATTGAAATGGTTACTTCAATTTAAGAACCCGGAGGGTCAAGTAGCAAGATGGTTGGAGCAACTACAGGAATTCAACTTTGAAGTGGAACATCGAAGCGGAAGAGTTCATTCCAATGCAGATGCATTATCAAGAAGACCATGTCCAGAAGATTGTAAGCACTGCAGCAAGCAGGAAGGGAAGGACACAGTTTTACTCAGGGTTATCAGAACTGATGCCATCAATGATGAGTGGGGAAACGAGGCGATGCGCCTTGAACAGGAACAGGACTCAGGAGTCGGGCCAATCCTGAACTGGTTAAGGAATGATGATTCTAAGCCTCAGTGGAGTGAGGTGGCAAGGTATGGAGCAGTTACGAAGGGACTTTGGGCACAGTGGAAGAGCCTCGTCATACATAATGGATTACTCTGTAGAAAATGGGAGACACCGAATGGCAAAGACTTGTATCTACAGTTTGTGGTCCCACGAGCTAAGGTGAAAGAAATTCTACGAGTTTTTCATGATGGAATTTCCGGAGGGCATCTGGGTGTAAAGAAAACCTTGGAAAAGGTAAAGGAAAGATTTTACTGGTTGCATTGTAAAGACGATGTGGAAGATTGGTGCCGCAAGTGCACAGTCTGTGCAGCTGTTAAGGGACCTCATACGAGGAGCAGGGCAGCAATGAAAATTTATAATGTTGGGGCGCCTTGGGAACGAATCGCACTAGACGTCGCGGGACCATTTCCAGTCACTAAATCAGGAAACCGGTATATACTTGTGGTAATGGATTACTTCACAAAGTGGCCAGAAGTATTTGCCATCCCGAATCAGGAAGCGATAACTGTGGCCACCAAGTTAGTAAATGAAGTTTTCTGCCGGTTTGGGGTTCCGCTAGAAATGCACAGTGATCAGGGCAGGAACTTTGAGTCACAGTTGTTCCAGGAAGTTTGCAAGATTTTCGGAATCCACAAGACTCGGACTACTCCTTGTCACCCTCAGTCCGACGGCATGGTAGAGCGGTTCAATCAAACTTTGGAACGACATCTTGCGAAGGTCGTCGATAGTCATCAGGATAACTGGGATGAGTACATACCTCTTTTCCTGTTAGCTTATCGAACCGCTGTTCATGAGAGTACTTCAGCAACTCCAGCCATAGCAAACTTCGGGAGAGAATTGAAGCTTCCAGCGGATTTATTATCAGGATGCGCACCAGGCACTCCTAAAAGTATCAGTGATTATGTAAGCGAACTGCGAGAGAAAATGGTCGACATCTATGAACAACTTCGAGAAGCAGGTCAAAACTCCAGTGACCGTTCGAAGACACGATATGACCGAAAGGCGAACTATACGGGGTTCGAGGAAGGAACATCGGTTTGGCTGCATAATCCAGTCCGGAAGAAAGGGAAGTGCCCGAAGTTACAAGCAAGTTGGGAAGGACCGTATGAGGTAGTGACTAAAATAAACGACGTCACATACCGAATCCGACGATCGCCAAGGAGCCCTTTGAAGATAGTGCACGTTGACCGGTTAGCTCGATATTTCGGCAGTAATGATGCTCGGGACGAGCAGAACTAAGGGAGGGGCAGTGTCACGGATGCTGCCAAACGTTAATCGTAAAAAGGCATTCACAAATTCAGAGGGTTTGTCAATTAGCTTTGTGGCTCAGCGGTCGGACGTGCGATCTCGAAAATTCGAGAAGTCCTGGGTTCGAGACCTCACCCCGACGAAAATATTTCTATTGTTCAGGAATGTTCCAGAGGAAAGAGGGAGAAGGAAAATTGGAAAGAATATTTGGAAAGAGACAAAATAACCGTGTCTAGGAATATTCGAGAAAGGGGGAGGAGCTAGAGATAATTAGAAGCGTTTGGAAGGAAACAAAGAAATAACGAAATGAAGATCGAAATTCAATATTCTGGAAGATTCTATAGGGCTATATAAGCCGGCGAGTTTGCGGCCACAGGGCAGTACTGAGTTTAACAGTGAAAAGTGCGAAATCAAAAGGAAGAAGAGAATAAGTGAAAAGTAACTAGTGAGAAGTAAACAGTGTGTAGTCAAGTGAGTGTAGTGCCGTGTCGTCATAATTGTGACGTGTGTCGTGACGTCATAGAAGTGACGTAGTGAACAGTGCTACAGTGGTGTAAAGGAGAACCCCCGTCTGAGGACCCTGTGACGAGGACTGTGCAAGGGGAAATCTCTGCGTCGAGGACTCCGCGAAGAGGACCCTGCGATGAGGACCGTGTGTAAGATAAACCCAATAAACTCTGTAAATTTGGACTTGGCGTTTCACTCCAATCCCTGAACCCGTTGCTCGTAACAATATTAAAATTCCGGGCTAGATTTTGATCCTTTTATGGGACTAGATACTCGTAATATAAATATTATTCTTTTATACTCTGGGTTCGAATCCCGGTTCGGTCATGGATGTTATATGTGTGTGCCGTTGTTGTGTGGTTCCCATAACAAAAAGCCTGAGGCTTACTTGGGACCATTATAATGTATGTGCCTGTGAGCGTTATTTATTTATTTTTTGTATTCCGAATTTCATGTTTTTCTATCTTCAGCATTTTAGACTATGCGTTGTCTGTCAGCCAGACACGACACTGTTTTAAGGCCTCCGCACATTGCAGCGATATTATCGACAGCGATATCGCGATACCTTACTCACTGCAGCGATTCCGCGATTCGCGTCACGCATGCGCCCCACCACTGAATGTAGTCAAAAGAGTTGCGATAATATCGCGGCAGTGTGTGGGATCGAGCGCGTCCCCATACAAAATGTACTGAGAACTATTATCGCAAAATCGCAGCTATATTATCGCTTATTTATATAAGTAAAAGGAAGCATTCGGTTTAAGGGTCGCAGATTACACCAGTTCGAAAAACGCTGTCCTAGACAGTAAAACCTACTTATCTATCTATATTTTATAGACGAAGTAATCTGCTTATAAAGCCGGCTATAGAAATTCGTTTTCCTGTTCACTCTTAAAGGCCGTAGTATAGTAAAGAGTAGACGAGATGCCGCATTACAGTCATTTCGTGTGCCAAATTCAACTGAATGTGCTATGAAAAGATTAATTAATTAATTTCAAATCTTTTGGGAGCAGGTAGGACGCGTCGTTCGTACATTTAAATCTTGTAGAAATATAATCATCCCTCTTCTACTCCAGCAGACAGATATTAATTCTGACACGATACAATGTGTTCATGAGTCACGATTATACATGGTGTAACAAGACACCCTAGCAATATTTAATGGGGTGGTGTAGACAAACAAACTGAACAACTTTCAATATGGACGATCTGCTGTTTCATACAAAATAGCTAAGTAAGTATAAAAGAGCGATGATAGCCCATACGGAAGAGAGCTAGCGCCTCAATCATGAGGCGGCGGTTCGATTCCTGGCCTGTACCACTAAGTTCTTCGAAAATTACGTACGGTTGTATTTATCATTTACTAGCTCGGCGGTGAAGGAAAACATCGTGAGGAAACCTGCATTCCCGAGAATGAAAAGAAAATACCACAAGTTCGGAGGTATGCGTAAAATATGGGTGAGCTTGGGGCGAACACAAAGGACCAGCGATGGTCCAAGTGTTACATTAAGGGGCCACCTGCCGGTTTTGGGTAATTTTGTAACCATTTTATTCATGAACTATGGCACTTTTTGAGCTGAAATTTAAACTGAACCATCTACAGGATATGAGAAGTGATGTGGTTTTTCTAGAAATTGATTTTAATGAACAAAACCGAAGAAAAGGGACTCTAAAGTCACCCCTTTTTTTCCAGTTGTAACCATTTTACTCTTACATTTTTAATCGGAACAAAATGAAAATTTACTATATTGTTCACAATACAATTTAGAATGATGTGGTTTTTTTACTTTTTCGAAATTAATAAAAGATCATCGAATTTTTCAAAGAAAACAGCAAAATTCTGACCGAAGCCACGCGCTCTTTCTCATCGATTAGTATGGAGTGTGAGTGAGAGGAGAGTGGTCCACGGCTGATACGCCTTAACGACCCTTGCTTGCAATAGCCCAACACAAATAATAATAAGTAAGTATACTTACACCTACTCGACTCAAATATATGGGACAAATTATAATGAAAGTTGTTCAGTTTGATGAAACCACCCCTTTAAATATTACTATGGCAGTTTGTTACACACTGTATAGGGTGTAAATGTAAATGCATACATATTATATATGCATACATATTGAAGGGGGTGTGTGTGTCTATGTCCATCAAAATGAACAACTTTCACTATGGAGTTTAAGTGGAGTTTATTCCAAGAGCGAAACTGCGCGCTGCATACAAACGTACTATGGTGATATTTTCAATACTAACCAATTAAAGTTAATGAAATTTTGCAGAAACAATCTAGAAACAAATCTCTATGCTTGTATGGAGTTAGATTTTCGTTACAATATACAGTTTCAATTATAAGATTAATTTAAGATTTGTATGAAAATCTTTGAGGCACTGTAACATTAAAACTATACATTTTAACGAAAATATGATTCCATACGAGCATAGAAATTTGTTTCTAGATTGTTTCTGCAAAATTTCATTGACTTTAATTGGTTAGTATTGAAAATATCACCATAGTACGTTTGTATGGAGCGCGCTCTGAATTATATCCCCTTAAATCGAAATATATTTAAAAAACGCTCCACGGAAAACGTCAACGGCTACTCAACCCAACCCAAATGTATGAAACATCAGATTTTCAAACTTAACAAACCGCATTGTTAGAGTATATCGCACCAAACCACTGTTTATCTCTATTTTTAAGCCGTCAATTATGAATTACAAGCCGTTATCATATCCAGGATGCGAAAATTGTGTCTTATCTTTTACTATACGATAAACTATCGCTTCGAGTAAACATTCATTTTGCAATCAAAACTATGCGATACTAACTTTTCGGTTCTTTGAAAAAATGTTTACTGGGTAAGGTTAGGTTAGCATCAGATTAGTATTATTGGTTAAGAGCAAATTGGGCTCTTGACACCGGAGGTCGTGTGCTCGATTCCCACGGGGGGCACCTAGTGAAATGTCACTTTGTGCGTTTTTCCCCAGTTGGTTAGGACATTTAGTCCGATCATTTTAGGGTTTGACCCTGACAGTAATTCATCTATCGCTGAAACTTTGCAGTGTGATAAAGTGAAGTATAAAGATTACGGTTGACAAAATATCTAGGATTTTTTTTTGTTGGAAGTTAGGTTTTTGTACGTAAACATAAAAATCACTTATAGCTCTCGGCGGAAAACTGTTCCATCCGAAATTCCTTTGGTATATGCCAGTATATGCTATTTACAATAGATATGTAACGGTATCTATGAATATTTCGATTTAAGGAAGGGAGAATCAAAAAAATACAGTTTTTAATCCATAACTTTTTCAGGAATATTAGTCCATCTATTTTTGACTTTTTGTCAGTATTAATATCTTTACTTATATCGTCTTGCACAATTATCTAGAATATTTTCGTTTTCGATCATAGTTTTATGATTTTTGGGCAAATAAATTACTTCGGAAAACTGTTCCATCCGTTTTTATTAATTTACAAGTTAAAGTACACTCTAATAAAACAGGGCTCATAAGAATCTAGAAAAATATCGGCCTTATTATTTTTTTTTTCAATAATTATCGTCCCGCCCGTGCAAGGCCGCCATTTACGAGCGCCATTTACGATATTATTTGACTACAAGACAGATTGTGTGAAGACCTTTAAAACGAGCCCAAACTCGGGTATATTCGACCTAAAACTCGGCATGAAAGACCATTTTAAAGATTTAGCCGACATTTTGTCCGCCATCTTGAAAAACGTAAACATTTCGTATCTTTTGAACGAAAGCTCCGATCGGGACGGGGTTTTTTGCATTAGGTGAAGCGCGAATGGGCCTCTCTGATAGAGAACGTAAAATGTGAAAGAATGTATAAAATGTACGATATTATTAGACCACAAGACAGATTGTGCGAAGACCTTTAAAACGAGCCCAAACTCGGGTATAATCGACCAAAAACTGGGCATGTAAGACCATTTTAAAGATTTAGCCGACATTTTGTCCGCCATCTTGAAAAACGTAAATATTTCGTATCTTTTGAACGAAAGCTCCGATTACGACGGGGATTTTTGCGTTAGGTGAAGCGCGAATGGGCCTCTCTGATAGAGAACGTAAAATGTGAAAGAATGTATAAAATGTACGATATTATTAGACCACAAGACAGATTGTGCGAAGACCTTTAAAACGAGCCCAAACTCGGGTATAATCGACCAAAAACTGGGCATGTAAGACCATTTTAAAGATTTAGCCGACATTTTGTCCGCCATCTTGAAAAACGTAAACATTTCGTATCTTTTGAACGAAAGCTCCGATCGGGACGGGGTTTTTTGCGTTAGGTGAAGCGCGAATGGGCCTCTCTGATAGAGAACGTAAAATGTGAAAGAATGTATAAAATGTACGATATTATTAGACCACAAGACAGATTGTGCGAAGACCTTTAAAACGAGCCCAAACTCGGGTATAATCGACCAAAAACTGGGCATGAAAGACCATTTTAAAGATTTAGCCGACATTTTGTCCGCCATCTTGAAAAACGTAAATATTTCGTATCTTTTCAACGAAAGCTCCGATCGGGACGGGGTTTTTTGCGTTAGGTGAAGCGCGAATGGGCCTCTCTGATAGAGAACGTAAAATGTGAAAGAATGTATAAAATGTACGATATTATTTGAGCACAAGACAGATTGTGCGAAGACCTTTAAAACGAGCCCAAACTCGGGTATAATCGACCAAAAACTGGGCATGTAAGACCATTTTAAAGATGTAGTCGACATTTTGACCGCCATCTTGAAAAAACGTAAACATTTCGTATCTTTTGAACGAAAACTCCGATCATGACGGGGTTTTTTGCGTTAGGTGAAGCGCGAATGGGTGTCTCTGATAGAGAGATAGAATTTGGTAGTTTTTGGAATGTTTTGGTTCTTTTGGTAGTTTTTGGTTCTCTTGGTAGTTTTGGTTCTTTTGGTAGTTTTTGGTAGATTTTGGTAGTTTTTGGTTCTTTTTGTGGTTTTGGTAGAATTTGGTAGTTTTGGTTCTTTTGGTGGTTTTGGTAGATTTTGGTTCTTTGGGTAGAATTTGGCAGTTTTTCGTTATTTT
Organism: Agonopterix heracliana; assembly: GCA_963693445.1. Classification (NCBI taxonomy): domain Eukaryota; kingdom Metazoa; phylum Arthropoda; class Insecta; order Lepidoptera; family Depressariidae; genus Agonopterix; species Agonopterix heracliana. The sequence goes on from OY856334.1 coordinate 6,411,076, forward strand.
GCTAGATTTTGTTAGTTTTTGGTTCTTTTGGTAGTATTTCGTTCTTTTGCTAGAATTTGGTAAATTTTGGTTGATTTCGGTAGTTTTTGGTAGATTTTGATAGTTTTTGGTAGATTTTGGTAGTTTTTGTTCTTTGGTAGAATGTGGTAGTTTTTGATTCTTTTGGTAGAATTTGATAAAATAATACCAAATTCTACCAAAAACTACCAAAGGAACCAAAAAGTATCAAAATCAACCAAAAATCACCAAAAGAACCAAAAACTACCAAAATCTACCAAAAACTACCAAAAGAACCAAAACCTACCAAAAACTACCAAATTCTACATAAAAAAAACCAAAAACTACCAAATTCTTTCTACCAAAAGAACCAAAACTACCAAGAGAACCAAAAACTACCAAAAGAACCAAAACATTCCAAAAAATACCAAATTCTCTCCTCTATCAGAGACCCATTCGCGCTTCACCTAACGCAAAAAAACCCCGTCATGATCGGAGTTTTCGTTCAAAAGATACGAATTGTTTACGTTTTTTCAAGATGGCGGTCAAAATGTCGACTACATCTTTAAAATGGTCTTACATGCCCAGTTTTTGGTCGATTATACCCGAGTTTGGGCTCGTTTTAAAGGTCTTCGCACAATCTGTCTTGTGGTCTAATAATATCGTACATTTTATACATTCTTTCACATTTTACGTTCTCTATCAGAGAGGCCCATTCGCGCTTCACCTAACGCAAAAATCCCCGTCGTAATCGGAGCTTTCGTTCAAAAGATACGAAATATTTACGTTTTTCAAGATGGCGGACAAAATGTCGGCTAAATCTTTAAAATGGTCTTACATGCCCAGTTTTTGGTCGATTATACCCGAGTTTGGGCTCGTTTTAAAGGTCTTCGCACAATCTGTCTTGTGCTCAAATAATATCGTAAATGGCGCTCGTAAATGGCGGCCTTGCACGGGCGGGACGATAATTATTGAAAAAAAAATTAATAAGGCCGAAATTTTTCTAGATTCTTATGAGCCCTGTTTTATTAGAGTGTACTGTAACTTGTAAATTAATAAAAACGGATGGAACAGTTTTCCGAAGTAATTTATTTGCCCAAAAATCATAAAACTATGATCGAAAACGAAAATATTCTAGATAATTGTGCAAGACGATATAAGTAAAGATATTAATACTGACAAAAAGTCAAAAATAGATGGACTAATATTCCTGAAAAAGTTATGGATTAAAAACTGTATTTTTTTGATTCTCCCTTCCTTAAATCGAAATATTCATAGATACCGTTACATATCTATGCTAAATAGTATATACTGGCATATACCAAAGGAATTTCGGATGGAACAGTTTTCCGCCGAGAGCTATAAGTGATTTTTATGTTTACGTACAAAAACCTAACTTCCAACAAAAAAAAATCCTAGATTTTTTGTCAACCGTAATCTTTATACTTCACTTTATCACACTGCAAAGTTTCAGCGATGGAAGAATTATTGTTAGGGTGTCCATACAAGGATACGCTAAAATGATCGGACTAATTGCAGGCTGAGTCACCTGATTGTCTGAAAAGAAAGATGATTCCGTGCTTCGGATGGCACGTTAAACTGTTGGTCCCGGCTACTATCTCTGGTGGTAGTAGTCGTTACATAAAAACCACGTTAGAGGCCGTAAGGCGGTTTGAATAAACTCTGACACCAGGGCTTGCAGCCCACTCGATAAGAAGAAGAAGATAAGATTAGTATAGAAATCTTTGAACCACCGTAACTTTTATTAGTTAAATGTGCACACTATGCCTGCTTTGTATACTCTCAATCCGTCACGGGTCGACTGGAAGAAATCTCTTTAGAGATAACCTCGCCCTTTGTAGTTGTCTGTTATGCTGTTTATCCGTGTGTACAATAAAGCGTTACAATATAATTAAAAAATTAAACTAGACATTTTAACGAAAATCTGATAAACCATAGACACCATTAGACACAGACATTAGTTACTAAATCGTGTCAAAAAAAATTGCATTGAATTAAAATGGTAATTTCAAAATAGAATTAAGACTCTGTTATCCCGTCGAGGCCGTTTTTTGAACTCGAACGAAAGTGTTTTAAACTGTTTTTTAAAGTCTGAAATTAAATTATGTCTTATTTAAGGATCGGGCGGATGGGCGACTGTTCTCAATTACACGATTAGATTAAGTTTACTACTTAGATAGGAAAACATCCCAAAGTTACCCCTTTTTGTTATGTTTTTTCAATACTATGATTAAACTGCTGATATTTAACTTTTTATTCTTGTACTTAACTAAATACATTAAATATTTCTAGTGAACTCAGAAGAATTTTTAGCTTAGAAACTCCCATGAGCAAAGATACTGACGAAAAACACGTTTTTTTGCGATCCTGCTTTCAATTGGAGCGAGATGGCTAATTGTAAACTTATGCTTGCAAGAAAGAGACGCACTGGGATAACGTAGCCTTAAACTTGGTTTGTTTCGAGCGAGGCTATCCCTCTTAGCCCTTAATTACACGCGTTCAAAAATTAACGTACAGGCGCTCCTCCAAAACAAAATACGATGTTGTTCTATCTTTAACAGATTGTAAAAGTCCACCTTTATATTTAGGAAGCTACCAAAAAACCAAAAGCAATATTCACGTTTGGTACGCTTTGGGGCCTCGGAGACCCCACGCAAGCAATTAAGGGTGAACAGCCTATGCTGATGAATTCATAATTTACTAAGTTACCATTAGGAAATTCGTATACTCATACCCTTTGTAAAAATGTTTAACAAATTGAAAACAAAAAAAATACATTATCTTTGTTTACAAATTACAGGTTTCCCCAGCCAGTGTGGGCGGCCCGAATAGCAAACAATTTGGTTTTTCCCGATCCTTTCGCTGAACGAACTAGGGTAATATGGGATTTCCACTGCTTACTTCAAACCTGCTGTATTCCATAAAGGCGCGTACAAAACTTGGCAGCTTGCTGGGATTTCACTTGAAATCGCTCGTAAGTACCTACTACAACCTTAGAACGAGTCGTTTTAGAAGCTATTTCTGAAGCGATATTGAAATGTTTCTCGTTAATGTTTCTGAATAGAGTTTTCAGCTTAATTTATATTCAACTTAAAATAAATTGAACGTAGGTAGTCAACATATTATATCTCGTAGCTAAAATTATCGTCCCAGAACTCAGACATTCTGGGAATTGAGAACAAAACTTACTTTTCGAATTCCCTTGACATAAAACCACTTTTAGGGCAGAAATTTTTGCGGTGAGATTCATAAAATTTTAAAACCATTTATTAAACTTTTGTTTATATAAATTATCAGCAAGCGGTCGTAAGTTAAAGATGAGAGGCTCAGGCCTACTTAAAAACAATTTTGGGTAAAATTTAATTTGTTTTTGTGAGTCGACAACAAAAAGGGACTAAATAATGATATTATTATACTTTAAAAAAGAAGCGTATACGTTTCTAGCACGCGTAAAGTGAAGACTCGACAAAGACCCAATGGATCTTCTTTCAATAGCGTCAAGCAATGCTACGAACGAGACGGCTAGCTGTGGTGCGGCACAATTTTACGCGCCATTTTCTTTAACATATCATGTGTTCTTTAAAACAATGATTTTAAAGGTACAAGTTGGTAGCCGACCACACGCAGCAGCAGCAGAGGACGTGTCGCTGCGACACTACTGGTTTGTATGTATTTCTATGAAATACCCTGCTTGGCTTGCGACACGTCACTCGACGACACTGGTGTGCGGTCAAACTTTACTGTCGCTCGACCGCAGACCACTAGTCTCATTAGCTTTATTCATATTACAACGGGCGGGCGCGAAGGGTGCAATCATCGAATTGTGTTCTAATTCAATGGGTACAATGTAAAATAATACCTATTTCAGTACCGATAAAGTTGACAGTGGAATACGGCGCTGCAGTCTGCTGCTGCGGTCTGCAGTCGGGTTCGAAATCATGACTGCAACGACATGACGCAACGAAGTGTCGCTGCGACGTGTCGAGCGACACGTCATCTGCTGCTGTTGCGTGCGGTCGGCTACGAATTTGTACCTTTACCATCACCATTTCATCATCTTAATACACGTCCTACTGCAGTACACAGGCCTACCCTCAGGCCAGGTTGTATGTACGTTAGTCCACCACGCGTGCACCACAGTGCGGATTGGTGGACTACACATACGCATCAGAAAAGACATCTTCATCAGCTTTTAGTAGATTAAAGATGACAGATTTAAAATGACTTGTCATCGACTCGATAGAAGAAGCTTTTAGTATGTTGCGGGTAAAGTGGCGCGCTCTCGTTTCGGAGTCCAAGACCCACTTTGGGTTGCTTCACCTGCGGAGTTAGTCCTCTGTTTTTAAAACTCAATATTGCCACTATACCTGTCATACTTAATGAATTACCTAGATAGCAGTAACCTTAAACAATTATAGACTTATAAATCTTATTATTATTTAGGTCACCGCCGCCGTCGCCTTTCAAATACAAAATAAGGTCAAGACGTTCCCAAGGGGGCTTCGAACATCTAAATAATGTTAAAATACCTACTTAATCTATGAGCTGTTGACAATAAGTCTATACATACGTCTAGACAAGTTTTGACGTAGGGATATTATGTATTCTGTGGTTTTGCGATAATAAATCAAGTTCGAATATTGGCTTTTTACTTTATGTAATAAAGAATTTATGGAATAGATAATAAAGGGCGATGGAGAGGGCTATGCTCGGAGTTTCCCTGCGAGATCGAATCAGAAATGAAGAAATCCGTAGAACCAGAGTAGCTGACATAGCCCAAAGAATTGCTAAACTGAAATGGCAGTGGACTTTTCGGCCCCATCGGCCATCGGTTCTGCGAGCAATGTGCGCGCGGCACATTGCTCGCAGAACCGATGGCCGATGGGGCCGAAAAGTTCTCGAGTGGCGACCGCGTACCAGAAAACGCAGCGTGGGTAGGCCCCCACACGGTTGACCGACGACCTGGTGAAGGCGGCGGGAACCTGTTGGATGAGGGCAGCGCAGGACCGATCGTTGTGGCGGGCGATCGATGGGGGAGGCCCTCTATGTCCAGCAGTGGACGTCCATCGGCGGAGATGATGATGATGATGAATAAATAAATAAGTTATAGGATGTAAGACCTCTCAAACACATGAATAAATATCCCTACAGAACGAAAGCTTCATCCAAGTGCGCGTTAAAGGTGACGTAAGAAAAGACAGAACACACTCAGCTGAGAAATGTGTGCACCTGTTCATACGTCCTCTAACGCGCTCTATGTGTGAGTGCCCTGACAGCGGCCACTTACTTATATGAAGCTTTCGTTCTGTAGCGATATTTATTCTTGTGTCTCAAATTAGTGTCAGGAGGGATTGAGAACGTTTGTTTGTTGGAATACAACGAGAAAATTACTTAAATGAGTTTTAAGGTGTGGTTCAAACCGACCTTAGAACACAAACATCGTGTTTAATTTATTATTTTCTTTTCATTTACCACAATCACGCCACAGCCTGTCACGCCCGTACAACTTATTATTCTTTCATTCGTGTTTATTGGTTTTTCAGCACGCATCCACTTGAAAACTGCGGCGTCATTTCGAAAATACCTTTCCGTCGCGTCGTGAAGTGGGGGAGGAAATTGACTGTAGCAGTAAGAATGCCACTTGAAATTGCCATTGATTTGGTTTTATCACTTAAATAGTATCTAAGCAAATGCTCAAGATTTTAACCCCGTCAATGTTGAGCATGAGTTAAATCGCATGACGATCACTCATGCTGTGCCTAGCCAGTCAGCAATGGTGGTATCGAGGCTGCGCCAGAGGAACTCTGGTTTCATCACTCAAGGAGGCTCCACATTTGTAAATATCCCTATAGAGTACAAGCTATCGGTGCACTCACGCATAAGTCCTGCACCTGTTCGTACGTCCTCCAATGCGCGCACAGATACACACAAATGCGTTTTTTCCTGTCAGTGCGTCCGAGTTTGACAGAGATAGACACCTTTTCAGTATGCGTGCAGTGAGACCAAAGCAGTGTGTAAATGTGTGGCACGCGCCAGCTTTAGTTAACCGTGAGAGTACACTGACAGCAGCCGCATGTATGAAGCTTGTGCTCTGTATGGATATTTACTCATGTGCCATTTCAACCCTTATCAAAGTAGTCAACATTGGCAGGGGTTTAATTGACAAATACATTATATTTATCTTCATTTTTAGAGCACAAGCTTCAATTGACAGAGATATCTAAACTCATTTTATTTATAAATTCGTTTCAATACACTACATTACCGATACAGCCTGGATCTATCAGTATTTTCACTTACCTGGAAACAAAGAAATAATATTGTTAGTACATGACAGTTGATAGGAAGATTAATTGATAATATTGGACTAACCTAACCCCTTAAATTATAAAGGATGTAAATTTAAATGCCTTAGATACTTTTGTTGATGCTTCAGGCCATAAAACTGAACAACTTTTACTATGGGAACAACATCGAAAGCGCGAATAAAAAATCTGCTTTCAAATACATTTGGGTTGAGAAGCATTGACATTTTCTATGAAACAAATAATATTTTTTTTCGCCGTTTCAATTTTCGCATCAGCAACGGCGTCCTGAAAAGATTGATTGCCTCATAATGAGGCACTTCGTTGAGAACTTGAGATATCCAAATCTCAATTAGTGATAGTACTAACTTAGTTTTTAAGGTTTTATTTTATTTTATTGTACCTACTAACCATGTATGGATCACATAGTTATCTGAATAAATAAATATTTTAAAATTTTGTTACTTTTTTGAATTTTGGTCCCATAAATACAGTTGGCCAGTTTGATGGTCATGTCACAAAGGTATGTAACGCATTTAAGTTTAGACCCTGTATAAGATCATGACAACCAACCTGTCAATTGTAACCGACAGAAAAGCAATAACATTGTCTTCGAAATTTCTACCTGCTAAACTATAGGTAAATTCCGAGAATAACTTTTCATGCCTTTAGTAACAGAGGGTCTCGAGATGAAAATTGCCACTAAAACGGACAATTACCTAAACGGTGACCGCTGTGTATAGCCTTACTTTCGTTTACGTCCACCTTATGTCTCTAAGCGTCTCACGTTATCATTATTTTGTCCCTTTTTATTACACAGATAAGTATTTACTGTCATGGTCATTTACTGAAATAAAAAACTTGCTAGTCCCTTATTTTTATGTTAATGTTTAAGAAAGCGTATGTACGTTAGTCCACCACGCGAGCACAATGCGGATTGGTAGACTTCACGTACGCATCAGAATTTCTTCTTCAGCGTATGTAGGTTTCCTTCACCTTTGAGGAGCAGTCGGTATTACGTACATCAGTTAAAAATTCTCATTGGTAAATGGCACGACGAAAAAATTAGTTCAACCTTCATCTATCTAGCTTATTTATGTATAAAATGAACTTGAATATACATTGTGCGTGTCAAGGTCAAAATATTAACATTTTATATCAAAAGGTTTTACTTCAACGTGATAAGTTAAGCTCAATTCACACACAGCCGCCTCCGGAGGCGGGATTTTTTGTAATGTACGAGTTTATATGGACCCTGCCACACAGAAATCCGGTCCGGTAGCGGCGCGGCGCGGCGCGGTACCGGTAGAACGCTATGACAACCAGGCGGCGGCGACGCGGGCCGGAGGCGGTGCGGAGGCGTGCCGGGGGCGTCGCGAAAGCGGCGGCGGCCGCTGTATTCTATTGTAGTCAATGCGAGGTGTCACACAGAGCGGTGGCGGGCGCGTCGCGGTCCGGAGGCGGTTTTTACCGCACTGTCATTTTGTATTTTTTCACGATTTTCGACTGCATTTTTTTTTATTTTTCCTTACGGAAAGGCAAGGGGAACGAGCCCATACAGCCTGGTCATATGTGAGTTTTCTTCTATGTATTTTCGATTGCTGCTACTTGCTAGGGCAAAAGCTTTTTTTTAATAATGTCAATAACGGCTCTGGATACTAGTCCTTTTGAGCCATTCGTTATTTTTTTACACACAAAAGTCAATGCTTTTAGCCGTTGAAAAGATCTCTCGTACGGAGACATTCCTGGGTTCAGTATCAGATTCTGTTAGAACTAAGTTTTACTAGCTGTCAGAAAACTCCCCATTAATTTTGTGCCATTAAAATATTCACGTAAATTGAGCAATTGACAACATTTCATTTTTTAATCATCAGTTTTTAATGAAAAATATATAAATAGGTAAAAACATAAGAGATACGTATTTTTTCGATTTAATTTTTGACTGATATTTCTATTTTTATTTACTTTTGAATTTTCTGAAAAACGTAGGCTTTATGGCTAAGATACCTTGGCCTCAATGACATTAAAAATAAAAACTGACGTGCCATTAAAATATTCACGTAAATTGAGCAATTGACAACATTTCATTTTTTAATCATCAGTTTTTAATGAAAAATATAAAAATAGGTAAAAAAATAAGAGATACGTATTTTTTCGATTTAATTTTTGACTGATATTTCTATTTTTATTTACTTTTGAATTTTCTGAAAAACGTAGGCTTTATGGCTAAGATACCTTGGCCTCAATGACATTAAAAATAAAAACTGTCAAATACACTAGAAAAGCCAAGCAGGCAAAGGAATAAAATGTCATTCAACCTATATTATATTTTTCAGTATTTTTCAAATAACTCGAGAATGTGCCTTTAATCGAGAACAATATAGTAAAAGTGAGAAATAAAGTACGGCGGGACCGTTCGATTCGGATTGATATCCCCGCGTAAAACTTCCTTAAACATTACAATGTGTGAACCACCCTCGCATTTCAATGGATTCCTGTCAATATTGAAAACTTATTGAAGACATCGGCAAATGAAATAGAAACGTGATCTCGGAAATGACACAAGGAAATGGCGAAAACCACAGAAATGACGTTATTACGGAATAACGAAAATTAACTCGGAATATGAAGACTTGGAAAAATTATAATTTTAACACAGATCAGGCACATAGTGCCTTTTATAATTAATTTATAAAAAAGACAAAATCTGACTTGGCTGCATGGGCTATGTTCCCTTTGCCTTTCCGCAAGGATAAATTATTTAAAAAAAAATCGGCTGTTCGACGTGAATTATGAATCCTACCGAAAAACTTATAATTTTAGTCCAACCTCACTCTTGTCTCTACAACACGAGTGATAGAGATTACAAAATCACTATCAATTGGCGACATTGTGCTTCCTTGCAATCTGTACAGAAAATGAAACAAACATGGCCGCCAGCCGCCATTGGCCGCTTTCGATGTCACACAGGCCGCCTCCGCCCCGCTACCGCGTCGCCATCGCGCCGCGCGGACCCTGTGTGGCAGGCCCCGGAACGCTTTCGCTTCCCGCAGAACCGCCGCCGGCCCGCTTTCCCGCAGGACCGCCTCTGTCTGGCCTGAGCTTTAGTCACTCGAGACATCTCTGTTACTTGAATCTGGCGTTCCACCCTTGAGGCATTATTTACCCTAAATCTTAACAAAAAACGTTCCCTTTACTTTGTTTTAAGGGTATATTTTCGTTTGTGACGTCATCACTTGCTGTCAATTTTCAATAAAAAATGTTGATAATGTTTTGTAAGTTTTCCGTGACCTTTTGTTTCAGCTCCCACCATCGATAAGAAAAGTGTTAAGTATTTTTTGTGAAGAATACCTAGTTAGTAGGTAGGTTTTTTTTCACACAATAAGAAATTCATTACTTAACTAAAACATTTTAAATTAACCAAAGTGGGAAGTTTCGGTTAATTTAAAGTGTAACCTACATACATACCACTTTTTTCAAACTAAATACGATCATCACTGTGGGCAAAAAAATTGTGTATAGAGATAAAAAAATTATGATTTCACAATATGTAGAGTAACTGAATATGCCTACATAACTAATTAAATTTATTAAACACTTATTTTTTTAAATATTTTTATAGTTTCAAAATTACACATGCGATATTTTTTACTAACCGACAAGGAGGAGATTCTATGATATATATACCGCCGGTATTCTAATTTTGAACATACTGAAAAAAAAAATCACCGACATTTTCGTCAATTCGGTAGGTATGTCAAGTTTTTTTTTGGGAGGACAAAATGGAAAACCATTTCGAGATAATTGTCTCAATAACAATATTTTATATGTCAGAATATTTAAAATGAAAGGATTAAACTAAATATCAACTTAAAATAACTGGTCATTCAGAAAAAATTTGTTCAATGTGTCAGAATTTGACATTTCATGTTGCCGTTTCTGTTTCCAACATGGAGTAAGAAAGAGAAGGCAGGTAATTTTTATTTTTTAAATTAAATTTTAAACAACAAAATTAACAACGTGGAGTTTGAATAATTTTTTCGAGCCCACTTTTGCCATTTACAGATAAACTTCATGAATTGAAAAAAAAAATGTTTCTTATAATGATATCTTCTATCCGTAAAAAATATAAAATAAAGACAAAAAAATGCTTGACATACCGAATAATTGTGTGAATAATATAGTAGATTACACACCGAGGGCAGGAAAGTAAGAAAGGTCTCAGATGTCATTTGATTGCTGACCGAGGTGAAGCCGAGGTCAACAAACATGTGATCTGAGGCTTTCTTATTTACTGCCCGAGGTTAGTTTACTATTTTTCTCCTCGACGGAGGTGGAAAGCGGCAACTTCGTTTAGCGCAGCGGGAAGAAAATTTACGCTTTTCGTCCGGAGGGGAGAAAACAACATTTTCTATGTTAGAGATTTTAAAATGAAAGGATTACGGATATTTTTAAAAATATATAAGGTCGTTTTCGAATAGGATTTTTGAATCTCATTCGGTGAGCTCAGCAGTTGAAAATGTCAAAATTACTATGGAGATTTGCATCTTCCTACTGCTGTGCTGATGCGACTTTCAAAAATCATACTTCATCAGTGCTATTTTTGAAAGTCAAATCAGCAGTAGGAAGATGCATACCTCCATAGTAATTTTGACATTTTCAACTGCTGAGCTCACCGAATGAGATTCAAAAATCGCACTCCAGGGCCCTATTCAATAAACGCGACAATTACAGGTGAAAGGCGACAGGCGAAAATTCGACAATTATTTACAGTTCAATAAAAATGTACATTGACAAAATTGTCAAGAGCATTGAGTTCTGCTTACGTAGGTCGTGGGTTCGATTCCCACGGGGGACACCTAGTGACATGTCACTTTGTGCATTTTTCCCCAGTTTGTTAGGATATTACAGGCTGAATCACATGATTCCATGCTTCGGATGGCACGTTAGGCCGTTGATCCCGGCTACTATCTTTGGTTAGGTACATAAAAACCACGTCAGAGGCCCGTAAGGCGGTCTGAAAAAAACTCTGATACCAGGGCTTGCTGCCCACACGATAAGAAGAAGTGTTTAATAAAACAAATACTTATGTCAAGTTTTTCAGGACAAATTGTCATTATGTCTATTCTATTTTTATTAAATGGCGTTTCCTTGTTAGATTTCGCCAGTGTCAAGTGTTGAAGATATATTTATTAGATATTGTACGGTAATAGGATATGGCGATCTTAAAACCCCGTTTTTAAACAAAAACACACACTTGAAACCACCATAAAACGGCGGAGCCACTTGGGCAATCAAATCGCAAGCCGACGACACGTCTACTTGTTACCTCCTTAGCCACGCGACTCCTCTGTCACATGTCACCTGTTAGGAGAAAAATTATTGAACAGAAATATGTCAAATTGTCGCTACAATCCGACAAATTTCTTTTCTCAAACATGCTTGGAAATTTTAGCATTATGTTGACAAGTTTGACAACCTTCTTTGAAATAAATCGAAATTGCTGTACTATGCGAGCAGTGGCCGGCAATAGTTGTATGAAAATGTATATCTGTCGTAGTTCAGCGGCCAAATAAATTACATAGTAAACTTATATTATGTCGTGTAATTTAAAAATGGAACGATCTTTTACTCCGAAACATGGCAACCAAGGAGGTAACTTATCAAAGGTTTGGTTTAAATTTTGAACTGGCTTGCAAATAAAAAGCTTTATAATGAAAAAAAAAAACGAATGGACACTTTAACCACAGATAAGTTATAAGTTACTAGCTTTATCGCAGGAAAAATTATTGTTGTTCGTCATTGATTTTGAAAAGTTGATTAATTTTCATTTCCGCGCATTCATAATTCATAATATTTATTGCATAATCATAATAATAACATAATAGCATTGTTTGAGAAAAGCACTATACAAGCCTTGGCCAAAACTAGGCATTGATGGACTTACGTATGTGTGCCTTGGCTTCGCCTCGGCCCACATTTACACGTTCGTCCATCGATGCGTCTTTTGCTGGCCACTACAGTAATGTACTATAATTTTCCACCATGACATTTTGACGAAATTATCAGATTTTCCACCTGTAATTGTCACGCTTATTGTCACGTTTATTAAACCGGGCCCTGTAAACTCCTCGGTAAATTTGAAAAGTACATAAAATAACTGGCTGATAAGAAAAACAAAATTATAATGTCAGAATTTAACATTTTATGTTGCCGTTTCTGTTTCCAGCATCGAAGTAGAAAAAGAAGGAAGGTGTCTTTTTTAGATTAGCAAAGTTTTTTCTGCATGAGTTCGAATGATTTTCTTGTGACCACTTTTGCATTTAGAGATTACCGTTCAAATTCATTTAAAAATGTATTTGTATTGATAAACTAGCTAGCTTTTACGGTTCGCTTTCATTGCAACAAACTATCTTTCATAAAAAATACTTATTTTATAACTATCTCCCATAATCTGTATATTCTTCTGTCTAGCCCCACACCAAGAAATGGTGGTTAGGCAAAAAATCTCGAGAGAAATATATCTCAAGACAATAATTATATTACTACTATTGTATTGTATGGTATAGTCAAAGTGAATTTACGCTATGGTATGGTGCTAAGGGACCCTCCGTACGTGAGTCCGACTCACATTTGGCCGGTTTTCTTTAAATATAGTAGTTTACTTAACAACATTTTAAAAATATTGCTTTTATGACTAGTGGAGAAAAATTAGCCGTGGAATTTAAATATTCCCATTGTTTTGGCAGACGTGCCTAAACCACTGAACCGATTTTGATGGTTGAGATGTCATTCGACTGCAATTTAAGTCTGTGATTGAGTCATAATTGCAAACGTGACGTGGATGTACATTGAAGATATTTATAAAAATGTTAATTGGCGGTGTTTGGAATAGGTACCTACGTAATGGAATACATTGAGACCATTTTTAGAATTTTTGTCTGTTTGTTTGTGCACACGTTATTTTAAAACTACTGAACAGATTTGGATTTCACGAAAGCATAGGGCTTAGTTTGGATTGGCATCAAACTAGTACCTACCTAAGTAATTAAATTTTTTTTTGTTCAATTATTCATTGAAATTGGTAGGAAGCAAGTTTTTAGTTGTTTTGATATTATTTGCAGTGATTTAATTTCAGAAGTAAATAAAAATTGCATGATTTTCTTATCAAGAATTTTATACTACGTAGGTAATTTAATCTTCTTGCTTAGAATTTATTTGAAACTGTGCGCGACTGTATTGGTAATTGTATATTGAAAAGCCGACCAAAGAGAATGGTCATAGATTTGGTATACGCTACTTAGACGACACTGACATAATTGAAGTCATTTCAATTTGATTGAACAATATGACAAAAATTTTCCTAGAATTCGTTAATTTTTTTTGGAATACAACATAATTTTAGCTTTATAAAAATACAAATAATGAATTATTCCATTCAATTACCTTTGTGTTTCAGTCATCCACAAACAGATCGAGAAAAAAAATTGTCGCAAATTATTTTTAAAACATTTGACGCGGACGTGCTCCAGTAACGGCATTTCGCCGTACAATGAAAAAAATCAGAAACAAGGATAATTTTGCAGTTGTCACAGGATGTCAAAAGCTTGAATTTGTTCGCCATTTTGTATGGTAATCACAATATTTGATTTTAAATAATATGTTTTCAAAAATATTAGTGTTTCAGACTGGTATTTCAAAAAATCGATTCATTATGTTTTTTAAATTTATATAAACTTTCTTTTTACGTAAACTGTAAATTCAACCGTGTAACGTAACCCTTCTAAAAATGTTCCTAAAGTAACCCCATTTTTAGCAATATTTCGACGAATAGTGTCCGGATTTTATGCGATTACTAAAATAAATTATATGAAACGTACAAAAAAACGATTCATTACATTTTTAAGTAAAGGCAGTTCTTTCATAATAAATATAAAACACTGGATATGCAATAGCATATCACTGAAAACAATGTTCCTAAAAGTAGGGGTTTTAGAAAATATACCCTTAAGTTGGGCTTAAATTTGTGGAAAGTTTATCCTCCCTTACATCCTTTACTGGTAAAAAATGGATGTTCGTACGTATAGAAGCCGGCTTTAGACTATCACATTACCAGGGGTTTACTTTGGCGTGATGAATAAGCCGAGGATTGTGACACGGGTTCGGTGTAAGTTGAAGGATGATGTGGTGACCAGGATTGAAAGAGGTATTCTTAGATGGTTCGGTCACGTGGAGAGAATGAATGAGAGTAGACCTACTAGGGAGATTTATCGATCCAATGTGAGCGGAACAGTCGAGAGAACGTCCGAGGAGAACTTACCAGTTACCACCATCAAATAAATTGTCGAAAAGGACAAGTGCGTAGCACCCTCGACCGACGGAAGTGCATGAACAGATGTATGAAAGTGGATAAGGAGGTGGCGGGTTGTAGTCTGTCTACCCCAGTGGGATAATGGCGTGAGTGTATTTATTTGTAAACCGATTTGACACCTTTATTTATAAATAAGTAAAGATAATGTTTATCAACACCTATTACTTATTGCACAATATTGTGTCATTAATCATAATCATTAAACGGACAAACATTTGCCTTGAAATAAAGCTAAATTGCCCAAACATACTACATTAGTCAGAGGCGTGAAATGTTGTTTGTCAACTTGATCAATTTTCAAAGACGGACAAACGATGGATAGGTAATTTTATGCCGTAATTTGAATGTCTCAGTTGAAAAAAGGTTACGGAAAACAGGAACAAGTGGAAGAGTAAGTAGGAGGCCTTTGCCCAGCAGTGGAATCATATGATATAGAATAAAACATGTGATGTGATTATGAAGGTATGAGACGCTGATGAACCCTCAAGCAAAAACATCGTTTGTCTGGTATGGTTCTGGCTTTGAATGGACCACTCCATTTATTCGCGTGGGTGTCGTATGAGGCGACTAAGGGATAGGGTTTCTTTTTTTGCATTGTTTTTGTGGGTGATAGGATAACCTCCTACCTTACACGTCACGTCAGGCCAGATAATAGGTTAAGAGGTATCTTAAACGAGCAGAGAACGTCAAACTAATTAAAAGCATAGGTATATAATACAATAATTATAAAATTAATGTTTCTCCTATAATTTATCATGCTTCCAAGCAGCTATATTAGTGCCTAAAAGGGCTAGATTCCAGTTTGAAATTAAATTAATTACAATAGACTACAGTTTGATAGAAACTGAGCCTTTCAAGTTTTCCAAACTTGATTCAATTAAGTAATTGGCTTAATGGAGGACGTGTAGCAAGCGAGGCATGATCTAATTTCGTGTAGACATGGTTCAGACGAGGAATATACAGTCTAAAATAAAATTTATTGCGTTATATATTTGAGGCGAGGCGAAAATAATATGTTTTTTTGACATTTACATTATTTTTGTCTAATATGAAATGTAGTAGAACTACTGAGAAGTAATGTTCCCACTAGTTCCACTATTCGGTGGTGCATTTAAAAGTAGAACTAGTGGAAAAAAAAAGTCCCATTAGTTCTACGGTAGAACTGTTCAGTAGAACTACTGGGAATGAACGGATGGTTCGATCCCCACCTAGACTTACTCGTAGCAATGAACGTTTCGAAATTTACGTACGATTTTTACATAGATTTAAAACTTTTCGCTTACGCTGAAACCAACAGCTAACAGCCTATTCGAACCCATTGCAGAGCGGTTCCAGTGTCCCATCATTGGGCATTGGAATAGCCTGCATAGGGCCGCTAGGCCCCCTCTTGTTAATATTAAATAAATGTAGAATGTTTTGTCACTAACGTACATCTTAAGTCATTGTTACTAACACCTCTATGGATCTAAGATCTGATGCAAAATAAATGAATTAAATTGAAAAAAAAATTGAATTGAAAGATGGAGCCAAGAAATCGAGAGCGAGATAGCCAGTTGTGAAACCTTATGTAAACAAAGAAGACAAAACATTATTTTTTGTTTCGGTCGCCGTGGCTGGTTTTTGTGTTTGGCAAGATGTCAATCATAAAGAATGTTTGTTTGTTTGTCTTTTAGTATGCAAAAGTCAAACTATTGCTGTTCCATGTGCCACGATATGGCTTAATCTATAGTGTAAATCTATGGATTTGAAACACCAATTGCTTTTGGTGAAGGAAAATATCGTGAGGATACCTGTCCTGTACCTTGATTTTCTGTCCATTATAAGTGGTGACTGGCTCACTCTTAAGCTCAGGCCACACAGAGGCGGTCCTGCGGGAAAGCGGGCCGGTGGCGTTTCTGCGGGAAGCGAAAGCGTTCCGGGGCCTGCCACACAGGGTTCGCGCGGTGCGGTGGCGGCGCGGTAGCGGCGCGGAGGCGGCCGGTGTGACATCAAAAGCGGCCAATGGCGGCTAATGTCATAATTCACGTAGAACAGCCGATTTTTTTTTTAATAATTTATCCTTGCGGAAAGGCAAAGGGAACATAGCCCATGCAGCCAAGTCAGATTTTGTCTTTTTTATAAATTAATTATAAAAGGCACTATGTGCCTGATCTGTGTTAAAATTATAATTTTTCCAAGTCTTCATATTCAGAGTTAATTTTCGTTATTCCGTAATAACGTCATTTCTGTGGTTTTCGCCATTTCCTTGTGTCATTTCCGAGATCAAGATTCTATTTCATTTGCCGATGTCTTCAATAAGTTTTCAATATTGACAGGAATCCATTGAAATGCGAGGGTGGTTCACACATTGTAATGTTTAAGGAAGTTTTACGCGGGGATATCAATCCGAATCGAACGGTCCCGCCGTACTTTATTTCTCACTTTTACTATATTGTTCTCGATTAAAGGCACATTCTCGAGTTATTTGAAAAATACTGAAAAATATAATATAGGTTGAATGACATTTTATTCCTTTGCCTGCTTGGCTTTTCTATTGTATTTGACAGTTTTTATTTTTAATGTCATTGAGGCCAAGGTATCTTAGCCATAAAGCCTACGTTTTTCAGAAAATTCAAAATGAAAAAAAAAATAGAAATATCAGTCAAAAATTAAATCGAAAAAATACGTATCTCTTATTTTTTTACATATTTTTATATTTTTCATTAAAAACTGATGATTAAAAAATGAAATGTTGTCAATTGCTCAATTTACGTGAATATTTTAATGGCACGAAATTAATGGGGAGTTTTCTGACAGCTAGTAAAACGTAGTTCTAACAAACCGCGATAGATGGCGTTGACCGGAGAGGGGGCTGGAACGTAAATTTAGACTAAAAATTTAGCAAAAAAATCATTGACCAGAAATACTATAGACTTCTTAGTCTCATATAAAATCTTAGCTAATTTTTGTGTCGGAATTGATAATACTTTTTAAACTTCTGCAAAAAGTTTTCAATTTTCAATCACTAGCCTTTTTTCTGTAATCTTTTCGCGTAATACGTATCAATGGAACATATACCTTACACTCCAGCGGGCGCAGTACGCCAACCCATTTAACACATCCATCTGTCAAATTAAGTTTTTTATCTCGTTCGTCCGCGCGCAAATAGAAAGAGAGCGGAAGCGTGATAACGCTATATCACGCTATCGCGGGTTGGCGTGCTAGCCCCGCTGGTATAAAGTTGTAAATACTTACATTTCTTTAAAATAAATTTTATTTCTAAAAAGGCATTTTGAAAAAGAAACAAGATGTCATCTATCAGACGATGACAAGAGTAGTATTTTTGAAAGTCACACGTTCAAATCTGCAGTAGAAAATGTCAAAATTTGTATGGAAATCATTCGAATTTCGAATGCTTCTTTCCTACTGCTGATTTAAAAGTGTGACTTTCAAAAATCGCACTCCAGAACAGCGGCAAATTATAAGCCACACAAAATAAGTATGAATGCTGTAAGGTGATACTAATACGTCATATTTGATTATTAAACTTAGTCGTATTATGTACTAGCGACCCGCGCCGGCTTCGCACGGGTGCAATGCACATATAAACCTTCCTCTTGAATCACTCTATCTAATAAAAAAAACCGCATCAAAATCCGTTGCGTAGTTTCAAAGATTTAAGCATACAAAGGGACATAGGGACAGAGAAAGCGACTTTGTTTTATACTATGTAGTGATGTTTACAGTCGGAGAGTCGGCGTAGTACTAAGACCAAAAGAGCTCGGAAACGTAATTTTTGAGCTCTTTTGAATGTGTCATTTTTGGACCGCTGATTGTGTGTCTACTTGTTATAAGAAGTCGATGAAAAAAATTCATGTCGCTAAGTAAGGTGCAACCATGGACGAAGCATATGCTCAGATTTTTCATCTTACTTAAAAACTCATTTAAACTCATTTTATTTGTATTTTATTATCTGCAAGGTCGCTCACCCCTGTTGGGTCAACGCCATCTATCGAGCCATTTGGAACTACTTTTTCTTTTTAATTGATTTTTGAAAACCCCTCATTGTTTACGCTTTTTCTTGATAGCAAAACACACATTTAACCATAATCTGTTGCTGATCCCAGGAATGTCTCCGTACGAGGGATCTCTTCATCGGCTTACAGCATTGACTTGATTTTTTGTTGTATACGTTCAGTTTTAATTGCAAAACACACATTTAACCAGAATCTGATACTGAACCCAGGAATGTCTCCGTACGAGAGATCTTTTCAACGGCTAAAAGCATTGACTTTTGTGTGTAAAAAAATAACGAATGGCTCAAAAGGACTAGTATCCAGAGCCGTTATTGACATTATTAAAAAAAAGCTTTTGCCCTAGCAAGTAGCAGCAATCGAAAATCCATAGAAGAAAACTCACATATGACCAGGCTGTATGGGCTCGTTCCCCTTGCCTTTCCGTAAGGAAAAATAAAAAAAAAAAAACAGTAGAAAATCGTGAAAAAATACAAAATGACAGTGCGGTAAAAACCGCCTCCGGACCGCGACGCGCCCGCCACCGCTCTGTGTGACACCTCGCATTGACTACAATAGAATACAGCGGCCGCCGCCGCTTTCGCGACGCCCCCGGCACGCCACCGCGCCGCCTCCGGCCCGCGTCGCCGCCGCCTGGTTGTCATAGCGTTCTGACCGGTACCGCGCCGCGCCGCGCCGCTACCGGCCCGGATTTCTGTGTGGCAGGGTCCATATAAACTCGCACATTACAAAAAATCCCGCCTCCGGACCGCCTCCGGAGGCGGCTGTGTTTGAATTGAGCTTTAGTCACCCTGGACTAGATAGAGTTTCAGTACTACTAGTGAAACGTGCATGTTTGCACGAGTTTTCAGAATATCTGACTCTCTCGGGGAATACAGTCGAGAGCATATGCTATGCTATGCTTAAGAAATGCAGTCGTGAGCCGAATGCTGTTAAAAACTATATCGTAGCATGGCTATCTCATCCAAGAGGCCAATTTTACGCAAACGAAACCGTGGTTAAAACTCACTAGCTTATAAATAATATCTGAACTTTCTTCAAACTTAGTTATGAACCTTTTTCAAGCTAGCAACGTTCTTCGTCGACTTTTCCTATTAATGTAAAGTATAAATTATTCACTAAACTATGTTGTTTGAGTTAACCCGCAAAAAATTTACATTTTATTTAGTATACACTTTCGAAATTAGTAAACAAACATCTTTCATTAAATATTGACGCTTTGTTTGTGAATAAACACGATCAACTCACACCTGTCTCCTATAGGGTTACCCTAAAATTACTTTTCACCTGTTACGTTTCACATGTATCTGACACCTGTCTTCGGAAGTCAGAAAGTAACAAAAAAAGAGGTTGTACCAAGCATTGGGTGATAGCTATATTTTCCTGTCCTTCGCCGTGGAGACCCTAGGTTGCTGGGGTCCTGAGGGGAAAATGTTTCTCAAATGCCTCTCAAGGCGCCTATTTGAGGCCACAGGCGACAGGAGGGCTGGCAGCTATTTTGCGCAAAGGATCAGAGTCTTGCGATCCAAAGAGGCAACGCTGCCAGCCTCCTGGGCACTCTGCCCCGAGTCGGCGCCTTAGAGGACATTTTTACCTTTAAGTAGCCTAGGTGTTTTCATTCATTTTTTGTTAGGTAAGACTTATATTTTTATTTGTAATTGTTATATTGTTATTTATCCTTACCTTTGTTTAATAAATTATTTCGTCACAAATAAAAATAAATAACATTAAAAAAAAAAAGTTACAAAATTACGTCTGTTTTCAAGCTTGAAGTTTATATTAATTTTACAAGCAGCAGAAATAACTTTTTATTACTTTCACTACACGCAAGATTATTTAAGTCTTGTCATATACCTAATTCTTTGGTCTTTAATATGCTCACGGATTTGACCGTCAAACTGAACAACTTTATGGGACTAATATCGAAATCGTGAAAAAGATTAAACAGTGCCATACACTTGGGCCGAGAGTATGTTTGCAGTTTTGTATGGAAAATACGATTTTTTTCGCGATCGCTATGTTGAAACATACCATGATCAAATCAATGATCTTTTCCGAAAAGGACAAGTGCCTAGCACCCTCAATCGACGGAAGTGCATGAAGAGATGTATGAATGTGAATGAGGCTAAAGAGGTGTGTCAGAGTCGTAGCGTGTGGCGGTCTGTGGTCTCTGCCTACCCCCATGGGACAATGGCGTGAGCTTATGTATGTATGTATGTCTCATAGAGAATGTTGTTAATTTGATATTCTGATCTGATCATGCCCTTAAAAAACTGCCAGTGTAAATGTAACTGCATACTTACACCCGTATTGTTAGTTGTTTCCTGGAGCCTTCCTCGCTCGAGTGGAGGACGTTTTTGACATAATTTGTATGACAATAATGTCAAAAACATCCTCGACTCGAGTAAGGAAGCCTCAAAGAAACAACTAAGAATACGGGTGTTAGTCTAGCATATCAAGTATAATCTCCTTCTATCCGTACAATTCAATTTAAATCAATTATTTTTTTGCATGATCAAAGCGCAGCGTGGTTGGTGAAGGAGGCGGGAAGTTGGATGAGGACAGCGCAGGACCGAACGTTGTGGCGATCCTTGGGGGAGGCCTATGTCCAGCAGTGGACGTCCATCAGCTGAGATTATGATGAACAGGAAAGGTATAGTTATACGAGGAGGATACATTGGAGACTATGGCATGACATGTCGTGTAGAGATTTGCCAACCAACATTGCCGACTACCAAAGGAATAAAATCAACAACGCTATCATCATTGAACAAGTCAAATAACAGTCGAAAGACTGATAATATTGCCTCAAACCAGAGCCACGTTTATACGTTTAACGCTAAAATGATGGGTTTAATCAAACACATATGTTAGAGATTTACGTAACGTGGCAGATAGCATGTGGTTTCGGATGTACGAGATGTAGGTCCTACAATATTGTGTTGCAAGGCGATGCCCCATTTGTGCAATAGGTGGCTGTTTAGAGATAGCTTTTGCAACAGGGAGAAGAGATTAACGTAATTTGAAAGTGCGGTGGTGTTAAAATGAAACGTTAGCCAAGCTGCTGGACTACTAGTATACTATCCGTAAGATCCAGAGAAAACTCCATATGTTGAGTGCGATTTTTGAAACTTATTCGCTGAGCTCAGCAGTTGAAAATGTCACAATTACTATGGAGATATGCATCTTTCTACCTGCTGATTTGACTTTAATGAGTTCTGAGGGGGGAGAAATCGCACTTCAGAGCATTGTTAAAAATCATTTTCGATTCACTCTTACATCAAAAAATCATCCTATGATCATCTAATTAAAACTGATATTTCCAAGCAAAACAAAAGTGTATCAAATTACGCAGAAATAACTTGAAACATGCATGCGCAATATTGAACTGCGCAGTGTTTTCTAGACTTTCCGAGAACTGCACTCATACGATAGGGACGTACATTTTTAATTACTTGACACGTCATTCGTAGTTGTTTTTTTTCATCGTTCAAGCGTCAATTTTCATCCCGCTGCGATAAAAAAAGTTGTCCGTCGAGGAGAAAAATAGTACCTACACGTTAGTGTAGCCCGAGGTTACTCGGGCAGTAAATAAGAAAGCCTCAGATCACATGTTTGTTCAATTATATGAGAAAACGCCGGATCTGAGACCTTTCTTACTTTCCTGCCCTCGGTGTGTTATCTACTATTTAAGTAGAAGATAAACAATTTATTGAAATTAAACATAAAAGAAAAACATAATTTAATTTTACACCCTGTGTACCTAGCGTAAACGCTACAAATTGATGAGGTTTAATCTTAACAAACTCACTTGGCCATGGCCTTTAGAAGCTTTAGCGATCGCTTAGGACATCTGCCAAACCCATAACCCTACGTTTGGCTCTATTGTTAGTCTGGTGTCTAAAGGAAAATTGAAAAAGTCGTTCAGTTTGATGGTCTGATCATCCCCTTAAAAACTGTCAGCATATTAAGTTACCCTGTGTGCCTCTGCAGTCTGCAGTGCCACAGAGGATTGTATGTAGCAGTGCCTACCCTCAAGAAGGAAGTATGGGCGTTAGTCTACCATCCATATACGCATCAGAATTTCTTCTTCAGTGTATGCGCTTCATAATATTAATTTATTGTAACTACAATGTACCAAATTGCTAACCTGACATACACGCGTGATCATTGTTTTGTTTATTGCAATCATACGGCTGCATGCATAAGTATCGAACATTTATATCTTATGCCCACGGAATAAGGATGTAAATAGCTTGACACGCGAGACTTTGTACGTGGAATAAAGTAACAAAATTGATTTGTCCTCGCTTACGTCACAACACGTCACGTGACGTTATTAATAATGTATATTAAGACCTGTGTGTACATTAAGAATGCAATACAGAATTAAGTATTAAAAAATAAAGAAAGGAGATGCAAAAACGGTAATTTCGATCGCGAAATCCAATTTGACACGGGCAAAGCGACTGGCAAAAGCATGTTATTAATATATTTTTCATTCTACAGGGTAACACACCCCCACAAACAAATATAGGGCATGGAATTCTCTATTTCACCCCCGCTTATGCGGTCACATTGAGGGGCGTGACTAATGGATAGAAAGTAGGTTCAAAATAAAAACATATCTTATTTAAATAAAAAATATGTTAGTCAAATAGAGTTTATGTTTGTACTTTTTAATACATACTAGATTTTGCCATTGACTTCGTGCGCACCGGCTCCTTTTTTCGTAGGGAGACGAAATATACCAGTTTTTTAAGCTTTAAAACACAAAAAGTTTCAGCAAAATCGGTCCAGGAGTGATCCACGGTCCATTTTTGAATGTCACGCATCCCAATTCATACTCGAAAGTGACATAACTTCTATGGAGTTTGGAATCACTTTCAAGTGCAGATTCTGCGGAATCTAACGTGTGAGACTGAAGAATAACTCCAGTAGTTTGGAGAAGGCGACCGGGGTATGGCGCACCTGTTCGTACGTCCTCTGATGTGCGCTATGCGTGAGGGCACCGGAATGCCTCTTGTACTTGACTATTTATTATAAGGACTAGCCTTGCGGTAGCATTTCCGCTCTGCCACGGTATAAGAACAATTGATCATGTGCATTTACATTTAATTGTATACCTTATCACTAAACGAGACAGCGCCTATAAGTGCGAAACAATAAATTCGAACTTAGAACGTTTGGGGTTCACACGAGACTACTTTTCATGATTTTATTTTTAACATTCAAAATTAGAATCTAAAGTAATGAGGAATAAAATCCAAAGATGCGGATTCCATGTTACCTCGCCGAAATGTTCCTGTAGAATTACACGCGTAACTAGTCCTCATATAAGTAGTCAAAGCTGTTGTATGAAGCTTTCAATCTATAGGGATATTTAATCATGTAGCTTAGGTGCTCAAATTCAGGCACTATTCAAAATTGGCGCTCTGCGTGGAACACCTTAAATTTTACGGTAAAACCATAACTATACCAAAAGTAAAGAAGGCCAAGAGCAAGCACAAACAGCGTCGCAAGCACGTCTAGTCTATAATGGTAACATTTTCCAATACGGCGAAGCTATTAAAGGTCCAATGTTCAGCAACTGTTACCGTTGCGTTTCAAACTATTGGAGCACTTCCAGAACCGTTATTGGACTATTAAATGATAGTGAGCTTTTAGCAGACTATTCCGATCAGATTGGGGATTTTACTTTGTAAGGTTAATTATAATTTTAATGCACTTAGGCTTCGCTTAGATTAGAGCGTCGGTGACATGTTGCAGAGGCTCTCAATCGTGTGGTCCGGGTTAGATTACGCACGAACGACATACCATGTACCAATGAGTTTATCTAACTTATGTCCATAATACCTACAGCTGAACGGTGAAGGAAAACGTGAGGAAACCAGCATACGCTGATGAAGAAATTCCGATGCTTACCTATGTGAAGTTTACCAATCCGCATTGGGCACGCGTTGGACCAATACCTATACAACCTCCCTGAGGGTAGGCCTGTGCCCAGCAGTGGAACGTATAATATAGGCTTATGATGACGGCTATTCAGGCGGTGGGAATCCGTTGGATGAGGACAATTCTGGACCGGTCGGGGCGATGTTTGATAACTAAGGCTAGATTCGGTGAAGGTGGCTGGAATCCGTTGGAGGCAGCGCAGGTCTGGTCGTTGTGGCGATCCTTGAGGAAGGCCAATGTCCAGCAGTGGAGCTCGTTAGAACAGTTGAGAGCACACAGTACGGCTGACAAAGTTTGTTATTGCCATGCACGTAAGTAGTCCGTCCGTCCGTTAGACATAGGAAACCGGCATGTTTCAATTTCGAGACATGTATTGCCACGTTCATGATAAATGGCGTCAGGCTCACTCCCCGTCAAACTCTGGACACAGTTTCTACTATAGTGAAACATGAGTTTTCAGAATATCTCTGATTATCCTCGGGGACGACCGTCGGAAGCGTATGCTATACTATTATGACGTACGTTATTTTATCTCGAAAGTATGGCATACCGAATACAGAAACCTACCCAGTTGAAGTCTTTGTTCATGGACACAGTTCAACTATGGGTAGGTTGATCTGTCGCCGTGTGTGCTATATATAGTATCATGAACTCCCAACATATTATAATTCTTCGCAGGAATAATAATTCGACTGATTGTTAATTCATCTAGCATACTATTTTAAATGTAAAGTTTCGAAACTAGTTATATTCTAGATAATTACTGTGTGGTGTGTGTTGTTACCTACCTAATGTTTAAAATACTTATATTTGCTACACCCATTATGGGTAAAATTGTATTGGCTCTCAATGTATCAAGTACATATTATGTTACCATCTTGAAATGTACCTACAATTTATGGCATTAAATAAATAAATAAATGAATGCTTAATTCACAATCCTACAATCTTGTTGTATAGACGTGATCATTGAAGTTCTTAGTAGCCTCATTCGAGACAGACATGGGCGGAGCGGAGGCGTATTAATAATGAAATTATAACAAAACACTGTATCTGGAAATATAATCGACAAACAGGCTTATTTCGAGGGCATAAAGGTTAAACTCAAGTGATAATTTTCATTCACGAAATGTTAAATGAAACGGACAGATTTGGCAGAAAAGGGGGTGTTTATTGGACAATTCCGCACACTCGCGCTTTCGTTGACAAGATTGACGATGTGATGCGTGAGAAATGTTTGTTGGGGCATGCATATGCGAGTTTTAAATTGGAAAAAGAAAAATGTTTACTGCCTAATAGATTTCGGTAGTGGAGTATGGCCCACTCCCTCTCACCCTTAAGGTGCCGGTTAACAGCCGACCGCATACAGCAGCAGCATACGACGTGTCGCTCCGACACTACTGGTTTGTATGTAGTTCTATGAAATACCCTGCGAAGCATCCGACACGAAGCATGCGACGTGCTGTATGCGGTCGAGCCTCGACCGCACACCAGTAGTGTCGTCGAGTGCTGCCAGGCATGCGATAATTATCCTAAATACACGAATTTATTTTGTGGCATGCGATAGAAAATAAAAGTCGGATAAAGCACGATAATTCATACAAATTCCACTATAATATTTAATTTAATGAAATCTTTATTTTCAACCACATTTTCCGTTAAATTCCAACGATACCTAGGTACATCATACGGGCGTTCGGTATTGGGTGAAACAGTGTTCAAATATTATTTAGGGTCCTTCTTAATATGCTAACACTTTTTAAGGGAATGATCAGACCATCAAACTGAACAACTTTCTCTAAACACTAACATTGAAATCACGAAAAAAAAACAGCTGTCCCATACAAAAGTGCTAACCTACTCGAGCCAAATGTATGGGACAGCAGATTTTTTTTTCGCGTTTTCTATGTTGGTCCCATAGAGAAAATTGTTCAGTTTGATGGTCTGATCATCCCCTTAAAAAGTTTCAGCATATTAAGTTTATCCCTGTATAAACACGATAGTTTCGCAATAAATTGATCGAAGATCTAATAAACAGCTATTTTTGAGTTTAAGATGATATTCCTGCCAGCGCGCACGAGCGCGATGTATACAAACGAAGTTTCATCCTAATTTCAATGAATTAAATTGATCGAAGATCTTATAAACAGCTATTTTTGAGTTTAAGATGATATTCCTGCCAGCGCGCCCGAGCGCGCTGCATACAAACGAAGTTTAATCCTATTTTCAATTAATTAAATTGATCGAAGATCTTATAAACAGCTATTTTTGAGTTAAAAATGATATTCCTGCCAGCGCGCACGAGCGCGCTGCATACAAAGTTTATCCTATTTTCAATGAATTAAATTGATCGAAGATCTTATAAACAGCTATTTTCTAAATAAATATCTTTTCTGCCTTCGGTATGTAATCTACTAATTATAACATTTTAAGATTTTTTTACTCCAGCATTTTAGAAGTAAAGTAACCAAGACCCTAAAATCTTTAAAAAAAAATTGTTTTTTGTATGAGGATCCCCCTTAATTTGATACATTTTGTAATTTTTATTATTTCTAGCTATTACGGTTCAAAAGTTACAGCCCTAAATAGGTAGGACGGACGGACAAAGTTTCCGTTTTCACTCTTTGGGCACAGAACCCTAAAAAGGTGAAAAGGAACCAGGCTACTAAGATCACTGATGTTTGTAACAAGTATTCTGAGTATCCCAAAGGGGAGCACGGTCGTAATTTAATGTGTCACTTTACCCCAAAAAATACCCTAAGTCGGCAACACTGTTTGCAGCTGCTGTATGCTGCTGCTGCGTGCGGTCGGGTTCTAATTCATACCCCTCCGACGTGTCGGAGCGACGCGTCGCTCCGACGTGTCGGATCCGACACGTCGTATGCTGCTGCTGCATGCGGTCGGCTGCCAATTTACTCCTTTATTCGTGAGACGCCTTTGCCCTGCAATGGGATACTATAGGCTATAACTATGGAACAGCAGATTTTTAGTCTGTAGCAGAGGTTTCCCTGACCGAATAACCTTGACCCTTTCAGAGCCGCCTCACCTCTACTAAACTACGTCATTTTAGTAGGTATACCTATTTCTGACTGCCTTGTCCTTATGTCACTGTGGTGCCTTCTAATCCGAGGTAATTAAATTAGAAAAAAAACTCACACCAAATTTTACAATTTCAATTTTAAAAACAATTTACTTTCAAATCACGAGATTAAAACCAGCAAAATGTGGACCTGCGTTTACTTACGGTCTTAAAAATCCCGTCCATTAAGTTGCGACATCGTTTCGGTGCAGTTGCTACATCGCCTACGCTCATAGCTTGTGTGATAGGTTTCTAAGATATTGATTGAGTGAGCACATTTCTCCAAGGACATTAAAATTAAATAAAACGTAGTTTCTAAAACTTTACCAAGATGTGGCTAGATAGCATCGATTACAAAAACCAAATTAAAACCGGTTCAGTAGTTTTAGTATCATCGGACAAGCGCCACTTTTTTGCTGGCACGTCAACTTGCTACAACTGTACTCTCAAAAATACAGGGTGTAAGTGCAGCCAGTTTCATTACTATAAATGATTTTGCAAAAAGGAGATGGAAACTCCTTCGCATCTTCTTTGTGAATGTGGCCCATTGATGTACGGACAGCATCAGAGAAATCGGACCCCCCCTGCGATTATACAGATTAAGATAGAGGGGTCAGCCTAGGTTTCTCTGATGCTGACTGTACAAAGGAAATATCCAAAAAAGTATTTGGACTTCACTTTTTATTATTAATTTATGATTAATACAATCATCTGATAAAAGGTTGTATGAAGAAATTCTGATGCGAAAAACTGTCACTATAGTACTAACAATGAAATCGCGAATAAATAAATCGACTTTTGGGTGAACTCGCCATTCAGCTTTTTTTATGTAACAGCCTATTTCTTTTTCGCGATTTCAATGTTGGTGCCATAGTGAATGTTGTTCAGTTTGATGGTCGAAGCACCCCCTCATGTAAGAATGTATAGAAGTGTAAATGAAGCTCAAAAAGTGGCACCAAAAAAAGTGTACTGTGTTCTAAATTTGTTCTTTAAAAACTGTAACTAGCCGTTGGGTGCCAAAAATTATTTCGATTTTGTTTAGAGATACTCTTCTATAGTTATTCTTATTCGTAGTTTACACGTAACAAAAATGTCTTCTAATTCTTACAACTTAAATATTTGCTTCCATATTTCCAAGAATAAGTAGGTACATACACATTGACAGATAGCTAACGGTCACTGACCTCCCACGTATTTTTCTCCAGTACCAACCATCCATTGCCGTATCTCTACTGAAGCATTGAACAAAATGGGAGAAATGCCAAAAATTTCCATAACTTCTTTGACAATTAATTCATTCGTTCTGGCATTTAATTAATTTCTGATTTCAAAACGTCCTCTTTTTTTTTGTAAGAGTGGGAGATTTATTTGTGTGCTTAGCAACAGTAGGTGTGCGTGGGACATAAGCATAAGCATATGCTCACGACTATATTCCCCGAGGGGGTAGTCAGAGATATTCTGAAACCTCAGAAAATCCACGTTTCACCAGTAGTACCGAAACTCTGTCCAGTGTGACAGGGGGTGAGCCCGTCGCCACTTATAATGGACAGTGGGTATGACAAGTGGGTATGTTACAATACATGCCTCGAAATTGAAGCATGCAGGTTTCCTCACTATGTTTTCCTTCACCGAAAAGCCAGTGGTGTTACAAATCGTACATAAATTCCGAAAAACTCATTGGTACGAGTCGGCTTGGACGGGGATCGAACCATCGCCTCCTGCACGGCAGGCAAGGTTACTCGCCACTGGACCACCACGGCTGTTTTGCGTGGGACATAAGGCGTTAAATACACTTGCTAGTTATCCCGCAGCGTTTCATTATCAGCCTTCACGTCCCTGTGCAGGGCACGTGCCTATACCCTCAGCATCATACCTACCATCATACATCCGTATGTACTTTAGTCCATCACGCGTGCACAATGCGGATTGGTAGACATCACATACGCGAATTTCTTCATCAGCGTATGCATGTTTCCTCACGATGTTTTCCTTCACCGTTTGAGAGCAGTTGCTATTACTAAGTTAGATAAATTCAATGGTACATTTCACGCCATCCGCGAAGAATCCAGCCCAGTCCCTCGTGATTGAGTGTACGCACGGCGACAGCTCAACTTACCCTTATGTCCATGAACATAGAGTTCAACTATGAGTAGGTTGATCTGTCGCCGTGTGCATACCTCCACACAAAGCGCCACCGTTTCAGCGTATTATAATACGCCAAAAGGAGTTCACAGATACCTAATTCGGAGTATTTTTTTTACGTGCAAACGAGACCACAAGATCGCACGCTTTTTGTGCGTACAGTTTCAAAATCTTTTTGCGGATTAAAAATTCCGCCTCGATCTGTCTGTACTTGGCTTTAGACATGGGTCTTAGTACGATCAACATCAGCTGGAACTGCAATTGTGTTTCTTTCGTAATCAAGTCGTTTCCGGATAGACCGTCGTCTGTACTGGGCTTTAGACTTGTCTCACACTACAGGCACGTGTGTTCACAGCCTAAAGTCTATTGTAACTTGATTAACTTGTTTTCCCATCCCACTGTGAATTTTACGCAATTGCAAAGGCACTATGCGAGTCACTCACTTAAATAGATAGGTACTTGGAATTGAGAATGAGAATGAAATAGTTAAGAGGATAAAGACTAGTACCGTATTGTCTATACAAACGTATTCCCCTGTTTCCTCCCTGGATAATGATTAAATGACACTAGAGCAACATTTTTTTACCATACAATCTATGTTACCTCTGCTAAGAGCGATGATAGCCCATACGGAAGAGAGCTTGCGCCTCAATCAAGATGCGGCGGTTCGATTCCTGGCCTGTACCACTAAGTTCTTCGGAAATTATGTACGGTTGTATTTATTATTTACTAGCTCGGCGGTGAAGGAAAACATCGTGAGGAAACCTGCATTCCCGAGAATGAAAAGAAAATACCACAAGTTCGGAGGTATGCGTAAAATATGGGTGAGCTTGGGGCGAACACAAAGGACCAGCGATGGTCCAAGTGTTACATTAACGACCCTGGCTTACAATAGCCCAACACAAATAATAATACCTCTGCTATGTCCCAATGTTTTGCTTTTTTGCATAGATCAATTACTGTAAGAACTAGGGACCTTCGAAACTGCCCAATTTTACCGCCCGTTTTTAGACATCCAGCAAACAAAGTTGCCGAATATAAACAAAAAAGCAAAGCAAGACAGCCAGTCTTTCTCATAATATAATGAGTGTAATGAAAGAATTTTTGAATCATGCATGACCCATCGTAGAACCTTGTCACGATCACGTTTTCGCCTTCCGCATTGGGTCCACACTTGAAATTTCAGTTTGGCCACCTCATGAGCGTCACGGACATGTATGTTCCACCCTACTACAACACGTTTTTTATTCCCACTTATCTGGGACTCCCCACTACTCTAAGCGTCACATAGCTTAATTAAGCTAAATTTAATTAAGCTTAATTAAGCTTCTCTCAAACGTTACAGCAAATAGTTCACTGTTCTTCTTCTTATCGTGTGGGCAAGCCCTGGTGTCAGAGTTTATTCAAACCGCCTAACGGCTTCTGACGTGGTTTTTTATGTAACGACTACTACCAGAGATAGTAGCCGGGACCAACGGCTTGACGTGCCATACGAAGCACGGAATCTTTTCAGACAATCAGGTGATTCAGCCTGCAATGTCTTAACCAACTGGGGAAAAACGCACAAAGTGACATATCACTAGGTACCCCGTGGGAATCGAACCCACGACCTCCGTGTCAAGAGCCCAATGCTCTTAACCATTGGACCACGGAGGCAGTCTGGCACGGAGGCAGTCAGTTCAAAGTGAAAAGGTTCTACGGTGGGTAATGAATAATGATTCAAATTGTTCGATGGTACAAAGTATATGCTTTATAACAACAGTAACATTTTAAATAATGACGCATAGGGTGTAAACGCGTAATTGTCATAATCATTCATAACATATTGATAAGCATCATGTTATCATTTTAATGGTGCGTTATCAGACACAGTCGTAATCATACCTTAAGCTCACTGCCTTCATCATCATCATCATCATATCAGCCGATAAACGTCCACTGCTGGACATAGACCTCCCCAAAAATGGGGGGATTTGCCATAATCGCCACGCTTGGCAGGCGGGTTGGCGATCGCAGTTGGATTGAATGTGTGTACTCAGAGGATGCTGCTGCCCATCTTCCGGTAGATCCCTTAGTCGCCTTTTACGACACCCACGGGAGGAAATGGGATGGTGCTACTCTTAGCCGACACCACACTGCTCACTGCCTTATAAAGTAATAATGCGTTGGTCATGCTTATTTATTCTTTTTCTACCTTTGTGTTGTCCTAATTTCAACCCTTATCAAGGCAGGGCGTTATGTATTCCCTGCTTCAATTGTTCGTTCAAAAGGCATGGTGAAAAAAGGGAAAATAAAAAACCTAGAGTGGAGTACAGGGGAAGAAAAGGTTGATGTCGTGTCGAATCAAGAACGCGAGGAACATGCAGAAAAGGAAACACACGCCGACAAGAGCATAGCATATCATAGCATAGTATTAATGATGCTGAAAAAGGTACATAGCTTCCGTCGGTAACAAAAACTGTCAGAGGAAAAAACGGCTATGGATGCTTTACTTTACATTTCAAAACTTCCGAAATTCCGAACGCATTATTTATGTCGGGGTTAAATTTGGTTTAAGGCACAGTATAAAAGTATTACCGTACTAAGATAAAAGAAAATGAAAGAACCAGCGTGTATTTCAGGTTATTTCACAGGCACATTCGTTACCATTACAATTTCGTTCGTTCTCTGAACAAACACATAATATGTATGTAATAGCTTTTACCCGCAACTTTTTCCGAAAAATCCTTTCATAGTGCCACATAATCCGTGGAATTTATACAGGGTGTAAAGAAAAGTATCATTAACCTTTAAACAAACTGAACCACTTTTACTATGGGAGCAAAACGATCAGACAAAAAAAAACTGTTGTTTCATACGTTTGCGTCGAGTGGATATTGCAGTTTAGTATGGAACAGCAGATTTGTTTTTGCTCTGACCGGTTTGCTCCCATGGTAAAAGTTGTTCAGTTTGATGGGTAGAGTATGTGGTTTGTCTGTCAGTCTGTAATTGAACCTTGCTACAACTAATGTACTCTAGAGATCAAGTCAGTTGTAGTAGTGTAGTTTTTGAATATCCGATGAGACTGACGCAACCTACATTACATAATAAAGACTCAAATATCTTCCAATAATAGTTAAGCAAAATTGTGTGTAAAATAAATTTCAAAACACAATTTCCTTAACGGCGAAAAACCTTTATTGCAAAGTAAAATAAATACTAAATTCCCGTGCACGTGATCGCAGCATAATTTCGCAAGAGTTGCAGAGTTTCAGAGGGGGATACGCATAATACTTATTGTCTGTACCCTGCAGCGTAACGTCGTCAAAGAGTAACTTTAAAATAGACTGTTCATTGTTTGAACCATAAAGTTATTATACCTTACAGGAATAGAGTCAGTGACATGAGTTGTCAAATGAAACAGTTTTTGGATGTTTTTTGGAGACTATTCGCAGGCAAAAATTCTAATACTGTCTATAATTCTGAGTCTAACGTAAAATCGTGGATAAATTAATGAAGTAGTGTCGGTATATTTCACAAAATTATCTACGATTTCACTTTAGATTCCCAATTATTCACGAAAACCGAATTGTAAAAATTGATTAGTGACTAAAAAACGGTTCTATTGATTCGCGTCACGTATCTCTTTCTATTATACAGTTGTGCCGCTAGCTAGGTACATCTCGCTCTCTCAGCTGTATGTTCCTCTATTCCTACCTCTATGGTTTGAACACGAGATAACAAACAAGGCTGGTTTTAGTGTTCAACCGAGTCGCCGGTACCTACGCACCAACCGTGTACGGTGCGAACCAAAAAAAGATAAAAGGTTAAAGATATTCTGAAACCTCAGAACATCCACGTTTCACCAGTAGTCTGTCCAGTGTGACGAGGGG
Organism: Agonopterix heracliana; assembly: GCA_963693445.1. Classification (NCBI taxonomy): domain Eukaryota; kingdom Metazoa; phylum Arthropoda; class Insecta; order Lepidoptera; family Depressariidae; genus Agonopterix; species Agonopterix heracliana. The sequence continues at coordinate 6,444,831 of OY856334.1, forward strand.
TGAGCCCGTCGCCACTTATAATGGACAGTGGGTACAATACATGCCTCGAAATTGAAGCATGCAAGGTTTCCTCACGATGTTTTCCTTCACCGAAAAGCCAGTGGTGTTACAAATCATACATAAATTCCGAAAAACTCATACTAATTACTAATATTTCCTATATGTGTAAGCTTATAATTGGCCTAAAGTTGACTATTTGAAAGTTAGTTGTCTTATAGCTGTATGCTCCCCAATCGCCCCAAACTACAAATGATTTAACTAATAAATCCCTAAAGAAACCCAACAGCATAGACTTAAACTCTAGCGATAGACTTGCCCTTTCATAGAAGCAACATGTTCCACTTGAATGAGGTGACCTGATTGATGTTCCCGAGTTCACTTCGTCACTATGGCAATGACAGACCGCAATGTGTCATTTTGTGTTGTTTTGTGTGACATGTTATTTGTTTGAACGAGCTTGTCTATCGCTAGAGTAATATGTCTATACCCAACAGTTTAAAAAACCGCACGTATATTCTTTTTTATACAACAACCACGACTTTATAACGAATTAAAACCACCAAAACAAACACCACATAGGTATTGATAACAGCATAGTATGAATGATAACCTCGCGGCCTCTGCGGCCGCATAATCTGTGACAAAAGGAGCCACGCCACGTACCACGTGACGCTGACTCACTGCCGGCATCCATTCAACGATAAAAGCAATGTCAGCTGTCTTTACAGACCGGCCATAGTTAGCTATAGTATAGCGAGCGCTGATACCGGTTTGGTTAGCACAATTATTGAGCTTATTTATCATTGTTTTTGCATTTTGTTTTAGCGTGATTGTACCGTGTTGTGGTATCTTAAATAAAACCACGTTTATAGAATACCCGTCTGGATTGAAAGTCAACAAAAGGGCAATGCAGAGGTCTATGCTAGGCGTTTCCCCTGAAGCATGTAAAAGAACTTGTAACTGGCTTCTCAAACAGACATACCGCAAATGTGTGAGACAGTGGATTTCTTTTTCTTCTGACAGATTTGCTCCCATAGTAAAAGTTGTTTAGTTTGATGGGTAGAGTATGTGGTTAAATGGTTAATGATACTATTCCTTACACCTTTTATATGATGGATGTTGCATAATAATACTAAATTGATAACATACTTAATTCCTTAGAAAAATTATGTGTCTAGAATGAGCCTCACTAATATGCCGTATAAAACAAAAGGGGCTAAGTTTCATAGGTTGGTGTGCGTGAGGCGCCCTACAAATTATGTATGTGTGCGTGTATATGTATAGGGTTTAGGAACCAGTACTGGTTCCAATTTTTTTCGACGCTTTCGTATCTTCGACTGTCAATCTTGACATATAGTTTATCAAAGCTAAATTCGTTCTACAAAATACTGCAGTGTAACAATAAGTTCCGACGTAAATTGAGTCGTAAAAAATGTACGCTCATATCGTTTAGCTAAAATAAGACCACAAGAATGTTTCAAGGCCTAAAATAACTTGTACTTAATATCTGATAGAGGAATAAAGATGTTAACTGCTGTAGGCTGAAAAAAAAGTATAAAGGAGGCAGTTTTATTATTTAATCCATAGTAAAAGGTCTATCAAGTCGTTTTTAGGGTTCCGTACTCAAAGGGTGGTACCCTGGGACATGGGACCCTATTTATAACCTTAAGGGTATATTATTCGGAGCGCGCTCCATACAAACGTACTATGGTGATATTTTCAGTACTAACCAATTAAAGTCAATGAAATTTTGCAGAAACAATCTAGAAACAAATTTCTATGCTTGTATGGAGTCCGATTTTCGTTAAAATGTATAGTTTTCAAGTTACAGTGCCTCAAAGATTTCCATACAAATCTTAAATTAATCCTAGCATTGAAACTGTATATTTTAACGAAAATCTGACTCTATAGAAGCATAGAGATTTGTTTCTAGATTGTTTCTGCAAAATTTCATTGACTTTAATTGGTTAGTATTGAAAATATCACCATAGTACGTTTGTATGCAGCGCGCATTTTCGCTCTCGGAATAATATTCTCTTAAGTTGTCTGTCCGTCGGTCCGTCCTAGCTCTAAACGGCTGTATCTTTTGAACCGTAAGGGCTCTTACAGACGAGGGACACTTTTGCGACAGCTTGCGACCTCTGTTGCGAACAAAGTGTCTCTCGTCTGTGAGCTCTAATAGGTAGCGAGTTGAAGAATATGTGAGTCGATAAATATCAAACGCCGGTATGTCCAACCTCTGGGACGTCCCATTAAACTAATTAAAAGTAAATTTTATTAAGTTTGAATGGACCTGTCAGAGTAGATACGCCCCTTTAAAATAAATAAATTCATGTTTGTTGATTTTGAAGGGACGTATCTACTCAAATAGATCCCTAAAAACAAAATAAAAAACATTTTTATTGAGTTATATGAGTCTTCCTAGAGGTGGGACATACCGGCGTTTGATATTTATCGACTCAATGTATTGTTATTAAGGATTTTGTAAAATCTGTAAAAACGGCAATTCATAAAAGGTCAAACTTGGTGGGATTACTGTGCGTAGGAAAAAAAAAAAAAATTTAGTGTGTGCCGAGCTTGCGCTAAGGATCCCGGAGAAAACAAAATGTTCGTGGAACCCTCCGTGCCGACTCCCACTTGGCCGGTTGTTAGGATTCTCAGCACATTATTTCTAAACATTAAAGGCTGCCGTCGAAAAATAAAGGAAAATTTGCGCAAAAATTGACCGATAAGAGAAAGATAACAGTTTATCTAGACTGTGAAAAGTAGATTCATTATGATGTTAAATATAACAAAAGAATTTTGTTGCTGACTGCTTTAAAAGATTTCATTTATTTTTATAGCCTTTGCCTGTGAGTTTGTTCCCTTGACTTTAACAAAGTAGTCTATATATTGACCCAGAACATATTATAACCTTGTTTTAAATTCAGGCTTTGCTGGAAGAAAACTCTTTTAGAGTTAAGCTCGCCTTTGTACATCATGACTTGACTTATTGTATTTTTTCATAATTAGTTGTTTTGTGTACAATAAAGAATCTAAGACATAAATACTATTTATGTGACCTCCAAGGCGAATATTTCTAAGCATTTCTACGTCTATGGTGTTCTTTATTTTTAACTTCTCGCATTTACAAATATTCTTCTTCTTTCGTATCAGCATGAGTTACATAAGCATATGCTCACGACTATATTCCCCGAGGGGGTAGTCAGAGATATTCTGAAACATCAGAACATCCACGTTTCACCAGTCGTACCGAAACTCTGTCCAGTGTTACGGGGGTTGAGCCCGTCGCCACTTGTAATGGACAGTGGGTACAATACATGCCTCGAAATTGAAGCACGCAGGTTTCCTCATGATGTTTTCCTTCACCGAAAAGCCAGTTGTGTTACAAATCGTACATAAATTCCGAAAAACTCATGAGGTACATCGTATGATAATTACTCATGTTGTAGTGTAAAGATTAGGCAGTCAGCAATGTTAGTATCGAGGCTGACTGCCCAGGGTGCGTCAGACGAACTCAGGATTCGACACTAGGGGAGGCTCATTCCTTGCATTTCAACTTAAGCTAACTTGGTACGACGAGTTTTATCAATTATGAATATGAAAAAAGTACTGCATAGAATAAAAACTGTGTAAAGCTCAATTCAAACACAGCCGCCTCCGGAGGCGGTCCGGAGGCGGGATTTTTTGTAATGTACGACTTTATATGGACCCTGCCACACAGAAATCCGGGCCGGTAGCGGTGCGGCGCGGCGCCGTACCGGTCAGAACGCTATGACAACCAGGCGGCGGCGACGCGGGCCGGAGGCGGCGCGGTGGCGTGCCGGGGGCGTCGCGGAAGCGGCGGCGGCCGCTGTATTCCATTGTAGTCAATGCGAGGTGTCACACAGAGCGGTGGCGGCGCGTCGCGGTCCGGAGGCGGTATTTACCGCGCTGTCATTTTGTATTTTATGGATGGCCGCTTTTGATGTCACACCGGCCGCCTCCGCGCCGCTACCGCGCCGCCACCGCACCGCGCGAACCCTGTGTGGCAGGCCCCGGAACGCTTTCGCTTCCCGCAGAAACGCCACCGGCCCGCTTTCCCGCAGGACCGCCTCTGTGTGGCCTGAGCTTTTAGGCTGTGCCAAACCGATTCCATTGCAGCAAGTACTTTTAAAATAACTGAAATACCTAGAAGTTGGTATCCGAATTCACCGCTTCGATTTCCGCTCGGAAAAATATGCTTCAATATATCTTTTGCACGTTACGTTTTTCGATTCGATGAAATATATTTTATACTTCGTACACGCAGTCAGAAATGTAAGTAGGAACAACTAAAAGTATGTATATTTTTTTATGAGTGAGACGCGTTTGCTATTAAATGTTACTTAAACTTAAGCTATATTTTACTGAAAACTTCATTCTTTGATCAGTTATTGTGACATTTTAATTACTATGTACCTAATAATCTATGTAGATACCCTACTAAATAATAATTATAACAATGCTTGTCATTATAATAAGTATTGTAAAAAGAACTGTATTCATGCAATTCAGTTATTGGTACGTGAAATCGTTCTAAATAGTAAATTTAATCACGCAAAACCGGATGAACAAATTTGGATGTTTGGCAAACAGATATAATATGTTCTGGATTAAAACTGCATACTTTTTAAAGAAAACGCAGACAAAGTTACGGGCATCAGCTAGCATTATAAATGTGTCAGTTTGTGATGATGTTTGGAATAATCTAATCATTGTGCACAGCAATAGACGACTGTGTTGGTCAGAATCGTAGCTGCAACTACCAACAACATTTGGTTGTAGTAACACGGTCCATTTTTAGAATATTGGCATGTTGTGTTCAAAAGTTAACCCAAAATTATTATATTTATAAGCAAACAAAGCTATCGTTAAACTCTATAAACAACAATTCAATTGAGTCAGTTACAGAAAAGGCCATTAAAGCTTGTCTATGAAGTCTAGCACTCGTAACAAGCTAACGCGACACGCAATCTATTTTCGATTTAATGGCGTGTTCCATAAATGTCATTTCGGAATAACGTAGTGGGGGCTGCGAGTGAAATATTAAATTGTGATTTTCGACGGGGTTTTAAACTTTTAAGAGCCACGAAGCACACATGGCATATTCTATTACTAGCGGCGCGGCGCCTGCGACTTTATACACTCATAACTTTGATTTAATGAACCGATTGCGATGAAATAAAGTCTAAATGTGAATCCAAACTAATGCTTTTGTGATCGTGATGTTATGCCTAGCTATCGACGCAACAGGACTGCACTATACAAGGTGTTAGGAAAAGTATCATTAACCTTTAAACCACATACTCTTCCCATCAAACTGAACAACTTTTACTATGGAAGCAACCTATCAGCGCAAAAAAGTCTGGTTTAAAGGTTAATAATACTTTTCCTTACACCCTGTATTATTTCTAAAGTCAAATTACGAGAGGCGGTGGCGCGTCGTGGACGCTCAAACATGAGGATTCAATGAGTTTTTCTAAATTATATTACGTACGCAATACAGACTGCTCGTGCTCTCAAACTTTAACGACACCCTGGGCCATAGTGCGGTTTATCTTTAACAAGCGCAAAAACAATACAAAACCGCAAAAAAATACGAAAAACAAAATGTTGCGAGTTGAATTTCAAACGGAAAAACAAAGTCCTTTTTTATTAGAGGAAAACAAAATACATTTTCGTTTCTTTTGAACGTCGTGTAACTGTGATAAATTGACTTTGTTTGTTTGCCGTAAATAAGTGACTTGTACGACTTTTTGGGCGTGACGTGTTTGAAAAAAATGGGTAAAGTTCAATGCATAATGAATAAAGTACCTATTCTGTTTATAAGTTGCTTTTAGCTTTTCGGAGTCTGAACAGAAGTCAAGTTAACAATTCGGTATGTCAAGTTTTTTTTTTTCATCATTTTTATATTTTTTACGGATAGAAGACATAATTTTATGACACCTATTTCATTCTTATTGCAATTCATCGAGTTTATCAATATAAATTAAATTTTTAAAATATTTTGATCTGTAATCTCTAAGTGCAAAAATGGTGGAGAGAAAATAATTCGAACTCCATGGAGAAAAACTACCTACTGCTATATTAAAAAAAAATTAAAACCTGCCTCCTCTTTCTAACTCTATGCTGGAAACAGAGACGGCAACATCAAATGTCAAATTCGGACATTGTGAATGTATTTTTTTTCTTAATGGCCGGTTATTTAACACTTTCGCTGCTAAGCTCAAAATCATGATCCTCGCGCAGTGCTAAAACTGACGCCCGTCGTAGGTCGCGCGCACAGTCGTAACGTAAAATGACCGAAGCGGCTCACTTCGTGGGTCGGCCCGCACAGGCGTAAGGTTTGGGTGACTCGCGCTGTGGGTCATCAGCACAGGCGAAACTTGACCCCCCTCGTAGGTCATGAGCACAGTCGTAACGGTGAAACGATAAACTGGCTCGTCTAGTGGGTCACCCGCGCAGGCGTAAGGTATCCAGACAGGCAGCCATCACGGCTTACTACGGTTACATAAATTCTATATTGCGCTACGGCATTATAATCTGGGGTAATTCAACGGATATAGACAAAGTTTTCGTAATGCAGAAACGATGCATTCGGGCAATATTTGGTTTGTCCCGGATAGAATCATGTCAGCCTGTATTTCGTAAACATAAATTCCTAACTCTGCCATGCCTATATATCATGGATGTTTGTCTGTTTGTTCACAAAAATGAAGGCCTCTTTCAGAAAATTAGAAATATCTCTCGTCGTCATGTTCGAGCCCAATACAAATATGAGCTATACCAACCACCATCAAAACTGACTGTTGTCTCGAAAAATAGTCATATCATGTGTGTGAAAATATATAATAAACTTCCAGACGAGTTAAAAGAACTCAAGTTTGACAAGTTTAAAAGAATGATAAGAAATTGGCTCGCTGAAAGATGTTTTTACAGTGTTCCAGAATATTTTAATTTTAACTGACTTAATATTGATTTTATATATAAATGTTATGATTATAATAATTATTTTTTATGACACTATTGTAGGTTTAACTGACATATGTTCAATTAATTATTATTCATTTTATGGAACCTAAATGTTTATAATGGCAATAAGTAGATTTTTTGTTTTTGTTTAAATAACTTCCACTGGACAATTGTAAATGCCTGGAAAGGTAGGGTTGCATTGGATCTAATTGTTTGTTAGCTGTGTATATAAATTCTGCACATGTAAACCTGCAATTCATACAATAAAATATTCATTCATTCATTCATTCATTCATTCATTCATTCATTCATTCATTCATTCATCGGTGACTCGCGCGGTAGGTCATGAGCACTGTCGAAATGCAATTGAACCGGCTCGCTACGTGGGTTCTTCAGCACTTCGGCCCACTTGTCGCCGACCTACGACGTAGGTCGTCAGCAGTGAAAGTGTTAAAGTTGATTTTATGTTTACCAAGGATTTCACAGGTATTCCAGTGACGTCACTGGACGGACCGAAAAACGACGATATTTTATTAAAAATATCGGTAATCCTTTCATTTTAAAATCTCTGACATAGAAAATATGGTTATTGAGACAATTTTCTCGAAATGGTTTTCGATTCAACCCTCCAAAAAAAAACTTGACATACCGAATTGACTTAATAGAAGCATAAACTGATGTTTTTATAAGAGGTCATCAACCATCAAGTTCCTATAGAGAATAAATAGAATAGAAATCTAATGCTGTTCGTTAATAAGCACATCATTTGAGAACAGCTGGGCTGATTTGATTTTTATAAATGTTCGTAATACTACCCATACTAATTTGACTACTTATATGAGGACTGCTAACGCGTGTAATTCTACTAACAAACATTTCTGCCACTTTTTTGCGGGGGGCGAGGTAACATGCAATCCGCAACTTTGGATTTTATTCCCCTTAACCTTAGATTCTAATTTTGAATTTTAATAATGTGAACCCCAAACGTTCTAAGTTCAAAATTATTGTTTCGCAATTATAGGCTGTCTCGTTTAGTTATAAGGTATAAAATTGAATGTAAATGCACATGATCAATTGATCTTATACCGTTCATTTGAAAAATTATAATCAATTAATCAAACCAATATACTTTATTTTACCCCAAAACATAAGCAGCAAAATACACACGTCGTAAACAACGTATTATGTACAATTTTAGGTGTGTCCAATTCAATCAAAAGTCTCTCTATCTATTTTGCAACAAAAGAACACGCACACATGACACACAGCAACAACGTACTGTACTGTACAATGTTTGGTATATCAAATTCAATGTAGAAATTTCGCACAAAAATAATTAGGATGTACGAAAAAGGGGTTCCCTTTTATTTGTTTTGTTCGGGTGGTTGTGATGACGGGTGACCCTTATGGCGATAAAAAAAGTGTTTCGTCATCGACGTGGCCTGCTCAAAATGGAAGATCTTCCACACTTTCTTTTGGTTTTAAATTAAAACAAACTATCTCTACCCTTAAAAAGACTAAAATAAAAAAAATTACACTTAATAAAATCTTTTAGTTCCCCACTGAACACTTTTTCGTTTACGCAATGCCATGCCCGATCCCCTTTTTACGGTTTTTATCTAGCCCTAACACACAATATCTTCCGAAGTAATCTAAGCAGAACAGCCTAGGGGAGGGGTGGAAACTTTATTTCCTTTATATTCCACCCCTAAACTATCAGGTTACCAAATCAAGAAACTTATGCGGGGAATATGTTCTACGTTTTCATAGGAAAATATCATATTCTTACTACTTTTAGAAATAATAGTATTTTCCCGCGACTTCGTCCGCACAAATTATATACCAGATTTTTGATCATAAGCTATCAAACAAAAAAAGTTTCATCAAAATCGGCTCAGTAGTTTTTGCGTGATGCGCGAACGAACAAACAAACAAACAGACGGACAAAATTTCTAAAAAAGGTTGATTTCGAGTCAGGGATACCTAAAAACCATATTGTAATCTTTTTTTTGTAAATATCTTCAATGTACAGACACACTTCAGTTACAGTTTTATAATAGTTTAGATATGGTGATAGCGTTCATGTCAAATTCTGTTTCAGTAAATAAAATGCGGGGTACATTGCTCGCAGAACCGATGGGGCCGAAGAGATCTCGAGTGGCGATTGCGTATCGGAAAGCGCAGCGTGGGTAGGCAGTGACAGTGATTCTCCCACAAGGTGGACCGACGACCTGGTGAAGGCGGCGGGAACCCGTTGGATGAGGGCAGCGCAGGACCGGTCGTTGTGGCGATCCTTGGGGGAGGCCTATGTCCAGCAGTGGACGTCCATAGGCTGAGATGATGAAGTAAAATGAGAGAGTAATTGAGGAGAGTACAGACAAAAAGAGTTGAACAAAACGATGTAGGGCTCCTTTTTTGATTACGGAACCCCATAAAATGTTGAATAATAAATCAGACTTGGAATAAGAACAGTGTCAAATAAAAATAATAGTGACTGGTTAATAAAATTCAATGGTGACCTACTTTCAGTTGAACTATCTAGTGGAGATTGATGAGAAACGTTTAATTGACGGCGTATTGTCACGACTAAAATCAATTTATCATTATAAATAATTTTTCATTCCCTTTAATGTATAATTAAATTGTGGCTGCCAGTTATAGCCACGGCATTCGACCTCACCTCTGATCGAATCCAAACCCCAATACCCATCAAACTGAATAACTTTTACTATGGTAACAAACCGGTCAGAACAAAAAAAAACAGCTGTTCCATAGATTTGAGTCGAGAAGGTATCGCAGTTTAATATGGAACAGCAGATTTAATTTTTGTTCTGACTGGTTTGCTCCCATAGTAAAAGTTGTTAATGTTCAGTTCGATGTTTAAAGGTTTATGACACTTTTCCTTACACCCTGTATAGTATGACACAAAGTTAAAGTATCTCAAAGATTTCCATACAAATCGTAAATTAATCCTTGCTATTTTAATGGAAATCTAACAAAATACGGACTCAAGAGATTAGTTTGCAAATAGTTTTAAAAAAAAATCATCAACTTTAACAGGTTAAGGGTTGAACTACACATGGACGTTCCTGAGTGACAGAAAAGGATGGAGCGACGGAAAAATGCGATCGCGTGCGGCCATGTGTAGTTCAACCCTAATATTGAAAATAGGACGAAACTTCGTTTGTATGCAGCACGCTCGGGCGCCCTCGTAGTTATATCCTCTTAGCAACATGATTATGAACGATACAATCCAGTTAGTCAGTCAAATAAATTCTCAAACCAACTAGCACAACGTCCAATACGTTTCGACTATTACTCATGGTTGGGATTTTCCTTACGCCTAATGCGTCCACGACACCAATTTTCCTCTAAATAATAAATGATACCATCTGACCTTTTATAGAGAGCGTCATACTTAAATTTAACTTTGTATCCTTTTAACTGCCAATTGTAGCATAGCATATGCTCAAAAGTCAAAGTCAATATAATTTATTCAATATAGGAGCTTGAAGCACACTTATTAAACGTCAAATCTTTTTTAAGCTACCACCGCGTCGGAACGTGTTGTCGCTGTAGAGAAGATGCGGCCAGAAACTCTACAACATAACACGACTTAAAACTATTACAATATAAATTCTTAAGCTACTGTTATGTATACAATAATACATAGTCTATCTAATAAAATAGTTGATACTTTACAGTAATGTAAATAAACTATAAGTTAGTGACCTCAGACCCAAGCATTTTGATCATTTAAATAATCATCCAGTTTATAATACGCTTTCTTACAGATAACATTTTTGATCTTAGTTTTAAACATGTTTTCGGAAAGATTCAAAATGGTCTCGGGGATTTTATTATAACAACGTATACAGTGACCCATGAAAGACGTGTTGACCCTACTAAGCCGAAAGTGCGGAGATATGAGTTTATTTTTGTTTCGAGTGTTGTAATTATGGACATCACAATTTTTTGGAAACAAAGACAAATTTTTTCTTACATATAAAATGTTTTCATAAATAAACTGTCCATAAACTGTTAAAATATTAATTTCCTTAAAAAGGTCGCGAAGCGAATCACGACAGCGCAAACCATATATTGCTCGAATTGCCCGTTTCTGTAGGATAAAGATTGTCTCAATGTCTGCAGCACGACCCCACAATAAAATACCATAGGACATGATACTATGAAAGTAACTGAAATATACGAGTCTGGCAGTTTTAATATCAGTTAGTTGTTTAATTTTTCTGACTGCATATGCTGCAGAACTTAGCCTACCAGCCAGAGTTTCAATGTGGGAACCCCATTGCAGCCTAGAGTCAATCGTTATTCCCAAAAACACTGTATTATCAACAAAATCTAGACTATTCCTGTTTAAAATTACTTGATTATCTACAATTGGTACGTTCGGCAAAACAAATTTTATACATTTCGTTTTTTTTGCATTAAGTGCGAGATTATTTGCGTTAAACCAGTTCAAAACTTGTTGAAGGGTATCATTTACGTCGTCAAGTTCTTGGTCCTTCCTATTTACTTTAAAAATCAGAGAAGTATCGTCAGCAAATAATACTATGTTCGACAAGTTTTGTACCATATGTGGCAAATCATTTATGTAGACCAAAAAAAGGAACGGGCCCAAGATTGAACCCTGTGGCACGCCTGTTTGCACATGTGATCCAGATGATTTAGATCCATTCACTAGCACTTTTTGGACTCTGTTTTTTAAGTAGGAGTCCATCAAATCAAGAGCTCTACCACTAATTCCGTAATGTTTTAGTTTTAACAGCAAAGTTTTATGATCAACGCAATCAAATGCTTTGGAAAGATCGCAAAAGACGCCTATCGCATTTTGGTGCTCCTCCCAAGCGTTGAATATGTGCTGAATCAGAGTAACACCTGCGTCTGTAGTCGAGCGTCCTTTGGTAAACCCGAACTGCTGATCATGCAGCAGTTTATTTAGATTGAAATGAGACAGCATTTGATTGAGAATAATCTTTTCAAAAACCTTGCTGAGAACTGGTAAAATTGAGACAGGTCTATAATTGTTGGGATCATTTCTATTGCCTGATTTAAAGAGAGGTACGACTTTACTATGTTTCATAAGATCGGGAAAAGTACCTTGATCGATGCAGATGTTAAATATTGATGCCAAGTAAGGTGACAGGACACCAATGACAGATCCAAACAACTTAACCGACATACCCCATATATCTTCAGAGTTTTTGAGATTAAACTTTTTATAAATTTTAACAATTGTATCAGGGTCAACATGCGTAAATCTGAATTCGGAAGTGCAGGCATTTACATTCTCTTGTAGTATTGTCTCGGCCACAGCAGACGAGGAACCTAGTGACTCTGTAATCTTTACTGGAATGTTAGTAAAGAATGTTTCAAATTCCTGAGCTACTCCCGCCTCGGAACTGATAATACCGTGATCAGTTTGAATAGTTATGTCTGGATCACGAGGTTTTGTTTTGCCTGTTTCATGATTAATTACTTTCCAAACGGCTTTGATTTTGTTATCTGAACTCTTAATTTTTCTGCTAATGTGTAGTGATTTTGCTGTGATACAGACTTTTTTGAAAGTTTTTGAATAAAGTTTTACAAATTCAAGAAACTCGTCATTATGAGTATAGGTCTTTTTATCATATAGACCAAAAAGGGTTTCTCTACTTTTACGGATTCCTTTTGTTGCCCAATCGCTGAATTTAAATTTAATTGATTTTACAATATTCCGAACCGTGAAAACCTTGTCATATTCATTTTGTAAAATATTAAAAAACTCATTGTAGCATGTATTTGGGTCATTCTGCTGATAATATGGTAATGGCAATTTAAGTTGCAGTGTTTCTTTATATTTTTCTATTTTGTTAACAGTGGCAGGCCTGATTCGTATAGAAATTTTAGGTTCTATTTTAATAACTGGAAAGCTAACTGTTTGGCCACTATGATCAGACTTTAAGCAATTAATTACAGCTTTATCAACAAAATCACAGTTACAAAATACATTGTCGATGCATGTGGCAGTCGTTGCTGTGATTCTGGTTGGCTCTAAAAACAAATTTTTTAAATTAAAAGATTTAAAAAGGGTTATTAATCTACAACTTCGGGAATCCTTTTCAAGCAGATTAACATTAAAATCGCCGCAAACTATTATGGATTTACTACTTTTAAAAACTAACTTTAAAGCATCCTCCATCACGGATTCAAAAGTATTAAAGTTTTCGTCATTAGGGGGCCTATACACACTCAAAATTATGTGGTTCTCTAACTCAATACAAGAGAGTTCAATATTACATTCAACCGAGAGCCTAACAATATCTTTTCGTTCTTTCACTTTTAAACTATTTTTACTAAATATAACTGATCCGCCTCGTGTTGTTGTCTTTCGGTTGAGTGCACTAGCTATAGAATAATTTTCAAAACCGAACATCATTTGACTTTCTCGCAGCCAATGTTCTGTTAAACATAAAATGTCAATTTGAAATTTTTCCAAAAATAATTCTATCTCTAGTTCTTTGCCGGAAAAGCCTTCAATATTTTGATGAACTAATTTCAGAGTCGACTTTTCCTTTGTCTCCTTACTTAGTTTAAATCCGGAGATTGAAGCACCGTATCTATAGCACTGCTAAATATAGTGCTATCCGAGGAATGCCCTACCGGCACGCTATCGGCTTGCTGACTATATGTCTCAACGGCAGCTATGGTTGAGCTGGTGGTACATGTGGCGCCATCTAGCGCCACCGGCGAGGCACTACTCGTCATCTCCGTTGTCAATAAACATTGTATACTTGCATTATTTACACAAGGTAATCTAATTTGTCTTGCTAGCAGCCTAGCAATGATTTTTTGAAGGTACAATAACGTATCCTTCGTCAAATATTTACCACTAATAATTTTATTAGTGTCAAAGAAAGAAAAAACGTCGCTATGACGACATGTCAATTTGAATATAGAACTATTCAACAAGAAAATATGGTCATTTAGACTTCCCCGATGCTGGGAAGAATAGGGGATTGCACAAAATATTATTTTTCCCGCCCCTAGTTTTGATAACAAAACAAAGCTCTTTTCTATATCTTCCACCTGTACATCCGAACAATTTTGTACAAGAATTATTACATTTGTTGTACTATTACAATTATTATTTGATATAATTTTTCCTACAATTTGGACTAAGGAACAGTTTGGCATACAAAAGTTATGAACTTCATGACTGATTTTGCTATTTATCATGGGACCTAAACCTCTTCCTATATTATCAGAATAAATTAAAGTTTTTGGTTCTAATTCTGTTGGTGTGGTATGTGAAAGGTCACACGCATCCTCAGACTGTGACCGATCTGAACTCACAAGTGAATGTGATTGAGATTCAGGCCGCTCAGTGTTTGCAGAGTGCATACAGTTGCAACTGTAGTTATTTACTAATGAGTCAAAACGTTGCTGGTTGTAAGTACACAACTCCAACAACTCATCAGCGTCCTGAATCTGTTCACTTATTTGTTTAACTCACGACTATATTCCCCGAGGGGGTAGTCAGAGATATTCTGAAACCTCAGAACATCCACGTTTCACCAGTAGTACCGAAACTCTGTCCAGTGTGACGGGGGGTGAGCCCGTCGCCACTTATAATAGACAGTGGGTACAATACACGCCTCGAAATTGAAGCATGCAGGTTTCCTCACGATGTTTTCCTTCACCGAAAAGCCAGTGGTGTTACAAATCGTACATAAATTCCGAAAAACTCATTGGTACGAGTCGGCTTGGACGGGGATCGAACCATCGCCTCCTGCACGGCAGGCAAGGTTACTCGCCACTGGACCACCACGGCATCTTTCCGACGAATAACTGCCAATTGTGCCAATGAAATATTGGTTCTTTCACAACTAGTTTTATTAATTCGAAAACATGACATTACGTTGGTTATCTACGCTATTATAAAACTGTAAAAGAAGTTGATCTGTACATTGAAGATACATTTTTACAAAAAAAAAGATTATGATATGGTCACAGTTTTTGTCCCAGACTCCAAATCAACCTTTTTTTTTATTCGAATTTCCGTCAGTCTGTTTGTTTTTTTAGTTGTTTGTTTGTAACCAGCATCACAAGTACTGAAACGATTATGAAGAAATATTTTTTTCATAGCTTATGATTTGACTTAAAATCTGGTAATATAATTGTGCGGACGAAGTCGCGTAGTACTATTATAAAAGTTTGTTCGCGCGTCACGTGAAAACCACTGGGCTGATTTTGATTAAACTTTTTGTGTCTGAAAGCTTATTGATTAGACTTAAAATCTGATAAAAAACACAAAGGACAGAAAGCCATTACAATACAAATGAAGCAAACTCTAATGCTTATATATATAGTTTAAAATAACCTTTAGGTCCAATAATTGGGATAATATCCGAAAGGCCGTTGGACGTAGGTACGGGAAAGGATGTGCATAAAATTAAGCTTGCTATAACCATTGTACCTTTTAATAGGGCTGGCGCAATTGGATTTGCATTATATTTTGTATGTATTGTACTTTAAGAGGCTTTGTGGCGCACTCATCACAAAATTCAGAATTTCTCAATCTCGAAAACCTATTGTTGTGTTTCACCAGCTTACAACAAAAACCTAAAAGCTATTTTAATTCAATACTTTTACTATTTGTCGATGAACGATTCTTGAGTAAATTTGAAAGAATGAAAAACGACTAATTTAAATACGTGTAATAAATCGGATATTCGATACGTGATCCATAGTTTCGACAACCCTAGCTTTAGGTGAGTCGGGGCGAAACTGAGTGGAATATAAATTGGAAAACAGTTTTGTATTCAACATAATAGGTAGACAAGTAACCTAATACAGTATTATAGATCCTAGACTAAACAAGATTACGTAAAAACGTATTTATGAACAGTACTCAAGCTTTTTTTCGTAGAAATATATAGGTATACCTCTTTTTAGTGTTCTGTACTCAAAGGGTGCCAAGGGGACCCTATTATGTCCGATGTCTACTAAGCCTACGATGTGCGTCTTAACTTCAAAGGACTGTATCTTTTGAACCGTAATAGATGGCCGGTTGAAATTTTCACAGGACACGTCGTGTCAAAAAAATAATAATAATAAGGGTTCTGTACAAAAAACTTTTTTATTCTTTTTTTGTACGTGCTCTATCGTAAACACGGTAATAAATACAAGCATCGAAATGTGATTTGCAAACTCTACAGTACAAGAACAAAAAAAAACGGCCAAGCGTGAGTCGAGCTTGCGCTAAGGGTCCTGGATATAACAATTTTTTTTTAAAGTTAATATACAGGGTGTGTTATGTTGCAGCAAAATAGCTCTTCATACGACGAGCCATACATTCTCGTCTAAGAGACTTATGGATGTTCAAGAGGCGAGAGATACGTGTCAGAATCGTAGCATGTGGCGGTTGTCTGCCTACCTTTGACTAGTTACGCGTGTAATTCTGCTAACAAACATTTCTGCCACTTTTTGCGGGGGTGCGAGGTAACATGAAATCTGCAACTTTGGATTTTATTCCCCATGACTTTAGATTCTAATTTTGAATGTTAAAAATCATGAAAAGCAGTATTGTTTCGCAATTAGGCTGTCTCGTTTAGTGATAAGGTATAAAATTTAAACTAAATGCACATGATCAATTGTTCTTATACCGTGGCAGAGGGGAAATGCTACTGCAAGTCTAGTCCTTATAATAAAAAGCTGCCTACCCCAGCGGGACATAGGCGTGAGCCTATGTAGCAGTAAAATGTACGCCAAAATAGCTACTAGCTATGTCTAAGTAGATAATCCGTCAAACGCTGCATCATTCATTCGACCTCTCGCGGCGGTCGTATTCGACAAATGTAATGTTGCAATTTATCATACTTAGGCACGGGTAATGTGCCCCAGATGGGTCCTACTATACTATCGGACAAATAGGTAAGTGTTTTTGTTCCAATCATTACTCGATTGGAATGCAAGCTTCGACTTTGTCTGCGAGGATTTTGGAAAATTTTAACAAGTAGCATATGCTCACGACTATATTCCCCGAGGGGGTAGTCAGAGATATTCTAAAACCTCAGAACATCCACGTTTCACCAGTATTACCGTAAATCTATAAGTGAGAAGGGGGGTGAGCCCGTCGCCACTTGTAATGGACAGTGGGTACAGTACAATGCCTCGAAATTGAAGCATGCCGGTTTCCTCACGCTGTTTTCCTTCACCAAAAAGCCAGTGGTGTTACAAATCGTACATAAATTCCGAAAAACTCATTGGTACGCCTCGTGCACGGCAGGCAAGGTTACTCGCCACTGGACCACCACGGCTTAAGGGGCCATAGGTCCCGACGAATATTTTCTATGAGAAACGCGATTGCCCAGCGCTCCGAAAAGTGTGTGCGTGAGCCGTATTTTCGATCAAAAAGAACTAACCAAAGTACTTTTTCTATATTTTTTTTTATGATTTCACTAGTTAAACTAATGGTGAATATGTGAGTATAAATGCAAAAAATCGGAAACTATTTTAAGTTCTTCTAAAACGAGAAAAATGTTTAAAAATGCATGAAAATCTTTGTGACGATTTTCTATCGAGTAACCCTCACCCATGTGGTAAATGAGTGCACCCTACGCCGTTTCCCCGGTGGTATTGAAGAGCTCCATAGGTTAACCCCGGCAGCGGAAGACTGGCTAAAACATCTTGACCTCGAAATTTAAACCTCCCTGGATCCAAGCAGGAAGACAAAAATGTCATACGATATGATGATGATCGAGTGAAGTAATTCCAATC
Organism: Agonopterix heracliana; assembly: GCA_963693445.1. Classification (NCBI taxonomy): domain Eukaryota; kingdom Metazoa; phylum Arthropoda; class Insecta; order Lepidoptera; family Depressariidae; genus Agonopterix; species Agonopterix heracliana. The sequence goes on from OY856334.1 coordinate 6,462,606, forward strand.
GTGTATTCAGTTTATGATTTCACTAGATAAACTATCCAAAAATACTGAGGTATGACTTTAGTTTCGGTAAATGGTGTAAATCTAGTCGTAAAATGAAAAATAAAAGATGCCTCCGAGGTATTTCCACCTACCATTATGCCTTAAGCCAGTGCTGGGTTAATACAAGGTGTTACAAAACTACAAATAAACATAAGGGGGTGGTGTAGACCATCAAACTGAACAACTTTCACTATGGGACTAATATCAAAATCGCGAAAAAAAATATTATGTTCTATACTCTACAAATCGACTAGAGCTAAAATATGTATGGGATATAAAATTATTTTTTGTTTTAGTTTTGCTCCCATTGTAAATGTTATTCAATTTGATGGGTAGAGCATGTGGTTTAAAGGTTAATGATACTTTTCATAACACCCTGCATTGTATAGGTATATGTTGAAATTGTGCATAGCAAAAACGTCATTGTTGCATAGTTGCATATTGATGAATGTTAATGACCTTTATTACAGGTACCTAGTTAAAAATTGGGAATAATGTAAATTAAAATAATCAGTGTAGTATTTGATTAATGATAGACAATTTTAATTAAGAATGTTAATAATAATGATTAACAATCTTAATTTTGAAATTGTGATAGATAATATCAAGTTAATGAGGTTGATTAAAGGTTGAGTCAATGACTCAAAATGTGGTTTGGTTTACACTTAAGGGTGCCTGTCCACTGAAGCGGAGCGAGGCTGTGCAGCGGAGAAACTGAGAAATATTTACCAGTAGGATTGCTTAAAATCTCGGAGCGGATATTTTATACAATCCTATTTGGCGCAAGCAGTGGTGGTCCAGTGGCGAGTAACCAATGAGTTTTTCGGAATTTGTGTACGATTTGTTACACCACTGGCTTTTCGGTGAAGGAAAACATCGCGAGGAAACCTGCATGCTTCAATTTTGAGGCGTGTATTGTACCCACTATCCATTATACGTGGCGACGGGCTCCCCCGTCACACTGGACAGAGTTTCGGTACTACTGGTGAAACGTGGATGTTCTGAGGTTTCAGAATATCTCTGACTACCCCCTCGGGGAATATAGTCGTGAGCATATGCTTATGATTAAATGAGAGTAGACTCACTAGGCAGATTTATCAATAAAATGCCTGCGTGCCTGAATGCTTCAATTTCGAGGCATGTATTGTATCCACTGTTCATTATAAGTGGCGACGGGCTCACTCCCCGTCACACTGGACAGAGTTTCGGTACTACTGGTGAAACGTGGACATTCTGAGGTTACTGAAAAAAACTGAGGCTGTTTCATACTAAACTGCAATGCCTACTCGACTCAAATGTATGCAACAGCAGATTTTTTTATGTACAGGTTTCATTTCATCATGATATAATCAAGCCTAAGACCCGTAAGACGAGACTGCTCAAATGGAGATGGACGGGCCACATGATGCGATCCAAAAAGGAAAAATGGACGAGGGAAATAACGGAATGGTATCCAAGAGATGGCATACGCAGTAGAGGCAGACCGGTACGACGGTGGGAGGATGATTTCCCAAAGGGTTGGAGAATAGGTTCAAAGGAGAGAACAGAGTGGAGAAGGTTGGAGGAGGCCTATGTCTCAGGACAACCCGAACAAATGCAGGACTAAACTAAGTTAAGTAAAGTGTAGATTTTTTTTTTTTTTTTTTTTTTTTCCCCCTTTTTTAATGCAATCTGTCCTGCCTGCATGGACATTCAGCAAAAATTTGTGTTATTTTCTATGAGATGTCATTTAAGGAATGGAACCACTGTTCCTCCCTTACACAATATTCTAATCCTTGAGAAGATCTTGAGGTGCTTTTCTTTTTAATCTTGTGAATGTCTTTTGATCTTTCATTAATTCCACAGCCGTTTGGTTTGGATGTTGTTTAAGTCTGTCTCTGTACGTAGCAGTTCTGATTTTGATTTCTTCCTTAATTGTAGTTATGTTTAGATCATGGTGAATTTGTTCATTTGTGACATACCACGGAGCATCTACTATTATTCTCAGTGTTTTAGATTGAATTAATAGAAAAGATTAAATGCAGGACTAAACTAAGTTAAGTAATGTGTAGAATAAGGAAAACATTGTAGAGTCGGTGAATAAAGGCTATTTTATTTATTTATTTAAGACCTAAGATGGGGTTATCTTCTAAACAAATAAAGTAGTGCATAGACTAATAGACATTAAAGAATGGGACCAATGTTTGATCACGAATAAAAAAACCTATATATTTGATTGATTCCGAAAATGACCCACTGACCAATGTTGTTAAAGAAAAATAAATAAATATACAAAAGTAAGTAAAGTATCAAAATTGCAGACAGGTTTTAAAGCTTCCTTCTTTACTAAACTGAAAGTTAATTCCTCATAGAGAATTATTTCCTCAAAACTTATGTTAGTTTCAATTAATTGTTCAAGAAATAGAAACCTATGTGAAACAGCTGATATGTTCAGTGTTTATAAAGAAAGGGTTATACTGGAAATGTAAATAACAGTAGCATTGGATAGTAGTCATAAAATACGAGAGTACAAACTGCATTCCCTGTTCATACAATGTTTACGTTTTAAAGAAAAAATAAAACGAGAGTAATTCGCCGGTAAACGCGTACCGGCGTACAAGTTGTTTGTAAACAAATGACATATGATCAAGTGACCGGCGTCATACCATTTTATTTACCAATATTCCGCATTTATTCCCCTACAAAATACCGAAAACACAGCTCGATTGCTTCGAAAATACGCGAGAAAATCGAGTTTGAGTAACCTATGGGACACATTGGTCCGATAAAAACACCATGTGTGAAATAAAGCGCCAAAATTTGACACAAACTTTTCGACAAGTGTTATTTTGAAAGTATATTTTTGAATAGTTCAAAGACGCATTTTTCAGTAATTTAGTATAAATAGCGGTCGAAAAATAAAAGAAAACAATTTATTTTCTCAAAATCATAATTCCCGATAAATTATCAACGCCTCTAGCGGTGGAAATACGAAACACAAAACACATAATGGCGGCTACAGTAGTTACGATGACTGAACTAAATGCGCAAAATACTTACGCTTTCCTCCTCCTTTTCCATTCCAGAGGGCATCTGAGGTACTGCACGATTAATCGCCGAGTAGTCCGGTAAATCCGGGAGCTCCTCGGCGAGATATATGGGCATTGGTTTCGACGCATCCAGGGCCCTCGCCCTAAACGAGAGCTTCGACATTTTGTTGACAGAACAAAACACGCTAGCGTCGACACAAAAATGCACTCATAAAACACTTTATAGCTCCTCTAGGAGGTCCCAAAGGACCGCAAACTGCACTTTGCACACTCTAGTTCGTTCCCATGGTTAATTTTTGCACGCACTCAGTCACAATTAATGAAAAACAATAACGAAAATTCACATATTGAGCGTACTTTGCAGAAAGCCATCATGGCGGCTTTCCGTTTGGCGGACGACCATGACCAACTTCCACCTCGGACGACGTGCGCGGGAAGGAAACACGCGGGAACTGCACCGATGTTTTGTGTACTTTTATCACTATTTAATTTATTTATTACCATTATAACTCATCACTGATAAAATAAAAATGTTTTACTTATTTAAAATATATTATTTCTGACGTAAAAAGAATAAAACGTTTTATAAAAATATAAAATACTGAAATGACGTCGTATATTCGATGTCAAACCATAGACAAGCATTATTTTTTTTTTACGTTTCGTTCCACGTAAAATTTTATGGCTTGACACCATGTTCTCTTTTAAAAGTTTAAAATAGATTTAATGATTGACAATATTTTTTTTACCAAGCACTTTGAAAATTGAAGACAAATTGGATCAATAGGGAAAAAACATTTTTAAAGGTTCTCGTATACTCTTAATATAATAATAAGAAATATAGTGATCCGCAAAAGGGACTAGAAGAAAGCACGTGTCTTGTCATATCATTCAGTAAGAGATGCACTAGCAAATTCGATCTAGTTAAAAAAGGAGATCGCTACTTATTGCTGTCCTTATCGACGTAGCCACTTTTTTGTTCTACGGCAGCTATCTGACTCCGGAGTCAGACATCTATTTTCATACAAATTGTATAGGATTTTAAGACTATCGCTGTCTCATACGCGGTTACACTGATGGTACGTCTATCAGCGTAAGCGAAAAATACTTCGCCTATGCGAAAAAGTATCACATTAAAAGTATCGATACCGGTAAAAGTATCGTATCAAAAATATCGATACTACTTGGTATCGAGTAGGTACTTTAAATTTTATCAAAGTATTGAATGAAACGTGACAAATAATTAGTTTAAAGTTGTTTATTACAAATCAACTGAAAATATTAAAGAAATAATTAAACCCTCAGTTTGTTTCTGAACAATCGGGTACAAATAACATTTTAGCAAGCCTCGAACCAGGCCCTTTACCCGGACTTTCGATTTTACGTTAATAGTAATAGAGTTGACATTGGAACCAACCAGAGTAGTAGAGTAGTAGAGTACCAGTAGACCCCCAGTAAGACGATTGCGAGCTTTGATCATTGTTGCACCCAGCTATAAAGAACAGTCTAAACCAAAGAGTAATGTAAGTATATAACATATCAAGAGCACTCTGCACTGGCGCCACGCACACTCCCCGCATCTTCTTGCGAAAAATGTGAATAAGTTTTACGATTTTTATACCCGGTTTTTGGTAAATCGTTATTAGTTAAATGGGAAATTGTTTTCACTTTATCTTACGAAAGTATCAAGTACTTTAAAAAGTATCGATACCTACTAAGTAGGTAGCTCTAGTGATTTAAAATTTTTCGTTAAGAGTGAAAAATGCATTTCAGTGGATTTCAATATTGCAGCCCCGTAGACCAAGATTTTTTGGTCGCATAAGCTTGCATTCATTACATTCTCTAAGCTTGCAGGCCCAATCATTTAAAATAAATTCGAAACACTTCTGAAAAAATATAAAAGTTCTTACGCAAAACGAAACGTAATTCTATTCCGTTTTGCCCAAGAAGTTTGGAATCCTCGTTTTGCACAAAAATAATGTTCTTTTGTGTTTTCTTTTCTTATTGGCTCTGTATTCTAGTGTTTTGAGCCCATTCACACACAATAGTCCGTCCGTATTGCATTGCACTCCTACACCAATATATTCAGTCGGTAGTCTCGTCATCTTTAATAAAATTTTTAACAAAAGTCTGGATACGTGCTTGTTATGTCGCATTCTTCGATTTGGACAGGTGTGTTTGTCCCACAGACTTCGTAAGGAAGTCTGTGGTTTGTCCGTAACATATTCTTCCGTGGAGTACGGTCGGTTTTCACGCCCGAGCATTCCTCAGTGGCTTTGCTTATAAAATACCTAGTAGTTTTTTTTAAGTTGGATTATAAAGCAGTGCAGGGGCGATACCGGCATCGGCATACATTGCAAGATTTGCTCTCTCTATTTTAAAGTGTAGCGATCAAAGCAAGCAATGTATGCCAAAATCGGCCCAAAATGTAGGGTAATGTGATCGCTGCTTAAATTATGCGGCGTATTTCGGCAGGTGTTCATTCACTGGTTGTAGGACTTTTTTGTAAGCATAGAGACCATAATGTGGGCGTCAGCGTCGACGCAAAAACTTAACTCAAAACCAGACTGCCGACCGATAATGGACCCTTTTTGTGTGGAAAAATACTCTTTTTTCCCCTCCGGACGGAAAGCGTCAATTGTCGTCCCGCTGCGCTAAACGAAACTTTCCACCTCCGTCGAGGAGAAAAATAGTATACTAACCTCGGACAGTAAATAAGAAAGCCTCAGGAGTGCGATTTTTGAATCTCATTCGGTGAGCTCAGCAGTTGAAAATGTCAAAATTACTATGGAGATACGCATCTTACTACTGCTGATTTGACTTTAAAAAATCGCACTCCTGAAGTATGATTTTTGAACGAATTGGCCATTTCACAAATTGGCCATTTCGCGAATTAGGCATTTCACGAATTAGGCCTTTCACGCCTCGGTAGCCATTTCGCGAATTAGCCATTTCGCGAATGATCCGTGTAATCTACTTTAGGTACACGAACTTTTTTATAAATTAAACAAATATAATTTAATTGTCATGACCTTTATTATATTTTATTTTACAGTGTACAGCAGCAGATAATTTCAACGTTTAGGAAGATATAGAAGGCGCAAAACATGGGAAAAAATGCAATCTTCGTGTTACAAATATTCTAGAATGAAAAACATAAGTAATACATGTTTGAAAGAATACTTAAAAGTTAAAAAACTGGTTTGATGTAAAATTATGAATCGAAATAAATAATGAAATAATTTAGAATTTTAATAAAATCATACTAAAATAAAGCCCATAATAAACGGGAGCTATAAATGTATAGCACAGTGTCGTACAACCTAGGATGTACTTTTCTAACGCACGCAAAATGACATAAGCTCGTCTCATTCCTGTGCGAGAGGAAGCCAGTTAACACGTTAAATAACAATGGATATTCCATTGTTTGTCGCTCATATGGCAGTCAAAGACTTAAAATAGTACATCGTAGGCTAAACTATACATTATAGCCGCCGTGCTTGACGAAGGACACAACTGCCGAAATTACGCATTAAATGCTTTTTCGTATACCGGCGACTAGTTAGCGCGATTTTTCAAGTAGCCGCCGAAATTACGCCGCGTAATTTCGGCAGGTGTGTTGCTATGTTGAGATGATAATTGTTATCAAAATACTAACTTAATTTTGATTGAATACAAGTAAAAGCATCGACTAATGTTTAAATAAATTTTAATACAAATTATAATTATACCGCGAGATTTTAAACTTAAAAAAAAAAGGTTATAAATACAGTGTAGATTCTATAGTCTATGGCTAAAATTACGTTTAGGTGTTTTATAGTACAAATACATAATTTTTACGAATAACATCCACAAAATACACTATTTATTTAATACAACGCAACAATCTTAAAACACATACAAAATACCGTACAAAAAACGTAACAAACACATCAATTTTAACATTTATTATAGTCATTTCCATAGTTTTGTTCGATTTAACACCGATTCATTCCATGCATTTTTATATACAGCAATCGAATTGTTTTAAAAAAGTAAAAAATTGTTTAGTCAGGCCGAGAAAAAAATATCGCAGATTATTTTAAAACTACATACATCCAGAAACATGAAATATTAAATACTATGAAATTTAAATTTTCTGTGATTTTTTGAATCTATCAAGCTTCATACAAAATTTCATTTTTCATACCAATCTCCATAATCATAGACAATTCCATAGACGAAATACAATACATAAATTGGACCGAAAAGTAAACCTATTGAGCAGTAAATAGCTTAGTAAACATTTGATTATTTCATAATTATTCGTTTTGGGAGTAAACTTTGTACCACAATACTTTAGTGCGGCTAAAGATTAATAGATAAAATTCAATGGCGAAACCGATGTTAATGTCGAAAATTACTATGGAGATACGCATTTTTCTACTATTTGACTTTTAAAAATCGCACTCCTGAAATATGATTTTTGAGAGTCAAATCAGCAGTAGAAAAGATGCATATATCCATAGTAATTTTGACATTTTTAATTGGTGAGCTCACCGAATGAGTTTCAAAAATCGCACTCCTTGCTTTCCTTTACGTTAGTGATGGCCTTGAGAAAGTCTGCGAGAAATTGACAATCTAAAGGGCCATTTAGGAATGAATGAATTCATTCATAATTTACCTCTTGGTCGTCGAAATCATTTTAGTTTGATCGATCGATGTTTGATCGATCGATGTACTTGTACAGATTTGATTTGATAGAGAAATTAGTATTTAGATGATTTTATTTCAAAAGTCAAGCAAAAACAAGCTTTATTTCAATGCGACTGATAGGATATTTTCTAAAGAATTAGAAGAACTAATTATACACTTTTTCATATATTTTTAGGCCTTTTTGATGCAATTTGCTTGCTTACATAGTACAAATATTTACTCTCAATTTTCCAAAATCTGTTACGTACCTTAAATTAGATGTTAAATCTAAAATTAACATAATTATTATTTCAGCAAATATACATTTTACGCTAATTTCTAACAAGCGATTACTATAAAAAGTAGTTTTTTTGTTAAAATTTCTGGCAACACATTCGTTTGTTATAAAAAGTATTGCCAAATTATTGGTGCAAAAATAGGAAGTGACGTTTTTAAAGTGGGCTATACTGACAAAGAATATGTTGCCAGTAATCAAATATTATATTGCTACCAGTTTTAATAATTCGGTTATTTTTTTAACAGTGTATCCAATAGATTTTGTAAATATAGATTATTTATTTAAACCAAAATGAATACAGTACATTCCTAAAGCTGAAATAATTTATAATAAATAACAGAAAATCATAATTTAAAGATCATGCCTAGCAATTTAGATTTCATTGAACGTAAATAGGGAAAATAATACTAATTCAGTAGAAAAAAAAGAATAATCTACCAGTGAACTATTATGCACGTACTAGAAGTGACATTGCACTTACGCTATCCCATTTCAGTGCGGCGATGTCGCCACACCTCACTGCGAAATTCGTTAGATTGTCTTTCACCCGTCCACACTCCTCGCATGTGGCACATGACGTTTATTCGTTGTGTTACTTCTAGTACATACTAGCTCAATAATGTATTACAACAATGCATTTTTGAGTATGATAAATTACCTTTTTTAATTCTTTGCCACCTTCATTAGTGAAAGGTTGTTGTCCAGCTTTGGGATCCAAGGTGATTTGTTGGGACTGCAAGCTTCATATTAAGAAATTCCCGCATTTCAAGAGTGCATCTTGTTGTCTGTGCAAAGTGAACTTGTTAGAAAGAGAACGATAATAACACACACATTTTTTACCGATTTGAAAAAAGGAGACAGACCAAATTAGAATGTTTATTTCCTTATTATGAAGTGCATTGCCTAAATATCCTTGGATTTATTTTTAAATCGAATTTCTTTAATGAACCACAGAATAAAAAGTAAAAAAGAACAGACACGGACATCACAATAAGTCTCTGTGATTTAAAAAAAAATATCACCAATTTTCATCCCTAATAAAAAAGGGAAACAGACTTACCTTAGAAGCTTTTTTTTATATTTTTGCTATCAGTATTTTATAATAAACGTGCTGTTAAGTTGATTAGCTATTTGTTTAATATTTTGTAACGGAAAGCTATTATTTTAGTTAAAAAGTTAACACGTTCACCATCCTTGACTAAAATGTACAGTCAACATTAAAAGTAAAATTGTTGAAAGTATAATTAAATATAAAAACTATAAGCAGTTTCATGTTCAATCTAAGCTCATTTTTATCGGAACTGAATTGTTTTTTGTCAGCGATAATACCAGGGGGCGGTTTCATTAATATGACAATTTTTATTTCCAATGACAATTCAACATACATCGAGGGCTGATTACGACATTAAGGGTCGGCACTACCCTAATCGGGCAAAACAGGGTTCGGCGTTCCGACTTTTGAGGATAGTAAATAGCTATATTTAGAAACAAAATTAATACCATCGCTTCTCTAAAAGATGAAGTACAAGATGAACAAAAAAAAATTCAGTAAAATTGTGTAGTTACATCAGAAAGTAATCGAGAATTTCATGAAAAACTCTAGAATAGCACTGCCGCGTTCCGAGTCCTGTGATTTAGAGAAACAAAATAAAACAACAAAATATATTTATAATCAATGGCAAAACATCAAAGAACACTTTAAACAAATCAGTTTTTCGATACGACTTCTAGTTTTTTTGCAATTTGTTACCAAAAATCACATATTTTTTTGGACGTTTTCTTCATACAAATTACTATGGGCCGTCAATCGTTCGAAATCATTGCGAATAGTCCGGTGACCGGCAACACCCAACCCTGTCTTAGAAGATTAATGAACAATTCCATTTTTAGCTAAAGTAGGCAAAGTAACTTATAAAAAACCGGGCAAGTGGGTGTCGGGCCACATGCAGTGTAGGGTTCCGTAGTTGCCCGTCACGATATGTGGACTTAGAAGTGCATTTTATAAATTGGTCGACTATTACGGTAAATTTTTGTCTCCTTTATTATTTTAGAATAACTGTAAGTTTATTACTATTGTTACTAGCAAACTAAGGATTGATAATCTGAAATCATCATCATCATCGTCAGATATGTTTTAAATAAGAATGGAATAAGAGTGAATTCTGTACCGTAGTAGGTGACTCAAACGATTGACTTCGAAAGTCATTTGCACGACAGAATTTTGCGCGAAAAGACATTGCGCGATACAAGAAAACACAAAGGAATTTCACAAAAGTTACTGTCCGGTCACTGTTTGGTAGTTTTTGGTTATTTTGGTAATTTATGGTAGTTTTTGAGTCTTTCGGTAGTTTTTGGTAAATTTTCGTACAAAAGTAACCAAAAAGTTATTTTGGTAGATTTTCGTACTTTTTGGTAGATTATTGTTATTTTTGTAATTTTTCGTACTTTTTGGTAGTTTATGGTTAATTTGGTACTTTTTGGTTCATCTCATTTCATTTCATTTATTTACCTTAAATTGTAGGTAGGTACATAAGTTACAGATATATAGGTACTTACCGTACCTACAGAGTACCTATTAGTCACACTACAACATAAAGAAAAAAACAGATTTAAACAATAGGTGCCAGACAATAACTTAACTACCACCTTTCAGTACTACAATTAAATTAGTTAAATGTTATAAAGTCAGTTCAATGTGATTAGTTAAAAATTATAATAACCTTATTGAGGTACAAATAATCGATCTGCAACCTGCAACACATTTTTTTCTACTCAGATGTTTGTTTACTTATACTGAAGAAACTAATTAAAGTCATAGGGACACTGTTCGATTAATAATTCTTTTACCTTCTTCAGAAATTTCTTGTCGGCTTTAATGTTATCTGGTGTTTTACTATACACAAGAACAGTATTCGACTTTATTTTGTAGTCCTTTGCATCGATGCTAGTCGGTAATTTGGTACCAGTAACTCATTTTTGCGAGTTACATTTTAATCTCTTGCTACGGAATACTACGGGGTATCGTCTCACGATTTTGCACAGATCGAGGATATACAAAGCTGTCACAGTGAGTAATTTAAAGTCGGTAAACAAGGATCGGCATGACACCCTTACTGACTGAATTCCGCTTACGATTCGAATGCACCTCTTTTGCAAAACAAATATTTTATTTATGTCAACAGACCCACCCCGTAGCCAAGCCGTCAAGAACTCTTTTGTTTTTATGGTAGTTTTTGGTAAGCAGTAGTTTGTATAACTCTGGTAGATGGCGCTGACGTCCCTTTAAGACGATAAAATATATAGATTGAAAATTTCACCGTGGCTTGCGGGGCGACGACAGCTCTGTTGGAGTAGAGCATGCCCCGGACAGGCAGGTCGTGGGTTCGAATCCCGCTCGCCGCCTGACTTTTTCAATCTTTAATTTGATTAAGCTAACATGGCATACCATGTAAAATAATAAAATTCTATTGGAATAAGGTGAGACATCTATATCGCATGAATCTAATTGCAACATTAGATGTGTGGGTCAGTAGTTTGTATAACTCTGGTAGATGGCGCTGACGTCCCTTTAAGACGATAAAATATATAGATTGAAAATTTCGCCGTGGCTTGCGGGGCGACGACAGCTCTGTTGGAGTAGAGCATGCCCCGGATAGGCAGTTCGTGGGTTCGAATCCCGCTCGCCGCCCGACTTTTTCAATCTTTAATTTGATTAAGCTAACATGGCATACATGTAAAATAATAAAAAAAAAAAAATCTTTAAAATTACTTCTTGTTAATATTGCTGTGCCCTTTCAGAATTCATGTACCCACTTTAGCTACTAAGTAACACCTATATGTTCTTGTGTCGCACAATGTCCTTCAGCGTGACTAAAATTACTGCTGAAATCTACCAAAATCTACCAGTCCTGTTTCAAATTCTACTTAAATTCTACCAAATAATATTTATATCGTTACAGATGGTCAAAATTTAATATGAAACACGTTTTTGTACAAAATATTATTAATTTTATCTAAACGCTCATCATTACACATGTTATTTTCGCATTTTTGTATAATTTTTATTGGTTTTTATCACTTTGTAACATGGATGCTTCAATTTTCAAATAAATATTAAATTAGGTCGTCCCTATGCAAGTTTAAATTTAGTACAGTTTTCTGTGTCTCATAAGCAGAATCCGAAATTTTGGTAGCACTTTTAATAATGTCAAACGGATTGCACGTTTATCGACTTCCGATTGTGTCGATATACGGGTAGTTTTTTATCACTGCGGATAACTCCAGCATGTATTCTACTCATCAAACTGAACAACTTTCACTATGGAGCCAATTTCAAAAGAGCGAAAAAAAAAATCTGCTGTCCTATACAAAACTGCAGTACCTACATATTCGACTCAAATGTATGGGACAGCTGATTTATTTTCACTATTTTGAAGTTCGATACATGCTGAAGTTATCCGCTGTGATATGAAATATACCCGTATATCGACATTATTGGAAGTCAATAAACATGCATGCAATGCCTTTGACATATTAAAAGTGCTAGGTACCAAAATTTCAACTCTGCTCAGAAGCCCTCTTTTGTAAAAAAACAACATTAGGCGATATGATTAATATTTGCTGTACTAGAAGTTAGTTCGGTGGCGCGTTGCGGAGAGGACTCTCAATCAAGAGGTCCGAGTTCGAATCCGCACGGACAACATGCCACGTACCAATGAGTTTTTCTAACTTACCGCCCGACCGACCCTCCGACCTCCGTATTACCGACTGCTCTCAAATGGTGAACGAAAACATCGTGAGGAAACCTGCATATGCAGACAAAGAAATTCTGATGTATATTATGTGAAGTCTACCAATCTGCATCGGGCACGCGTGGTGGACTAATGCCCAAACACCCTCCTAGAAGGTAGGCCTGTGCCCTGCAGTGGGACGTATATAGGCTGATGATTATGATGATGATGTACTAGAAGTTCCGGAAAACTTGCAAACCCTGCGATCGTTTTCTCAGCCATTTGTATTGCCAGCTTAGATTTTATTAGACGGAATTCTTGCATTTTTAAATACATAAAATTTTCGAATACCCAATTTCTACTAAAATCTACTAAACAATTTTGCCCTAAATCTACCAATAAAGAAGAAATCTACTAAAAGTGGTCACACTGATGTCCTTTTGCGCAAATGTTTTTGAAGGCAATCGTTCCAGTTACCTACTGCAAAATTTACTTTTATTCCGTGCTTAAAATATTATATCTGACGATGATTATGATGATAAAAGATTACAAACCCTTAGTTTGCTAATACCTAAACTTATAATAATTTCTTTATTTTGTTAAAAGTTTTAATTTGTTCTGTTATAATAATTTTAAGTTTTTTTTAAGCCTTAGTCATACTGTGATCCAATTAGTTGGAACCCATCCTATCCTACCACCAGGGGTGATCTTTGATCAGTCACATTATAGGTCCATCACGCACGGTACTGTACTGTTGCTGTAAATATTAATTTTGACCTACGGCTCTCAAATCCAGATGCTGCAGGAGTATTGCCACGCACAACCAAACATTCAAAATTAATTTAATGTGGTAAATTCTGCCTTCCGGGTAGTAGGTACCCTAAATTCGGTCGGACCTACGAACCTGCCAGGATAGGGTCGGCCGACCAGACTTTTTAGTCCTTACTAATTGACCTCTAGACCAACAGACTAGTTACGTCCTTTAATTCAACGAAGTAAAATGTTGTGTCACCTCACCAGGTTGGGTTCACTTTTTCCTTCACACCAGTAAACATGCCAGCCAAGCTGCGCGCGCGCGCTGCAGCCGACCAAGTTTTTTGCAAGAAATTCATTACCAAAAGCTATCAAATTGATTTGTTCATTAATCTTATAAGATAGGGTTGAGTGTTGTCGGCCACCGGTCTATTTCTTTTGACAGATATGTCAAACGGGCCGTAGGTAGTGCCGACCCTTAAACAATATGTGAACTTTCTCAGTATTCTATTCTATTTTTATTTAATGGCGTTTCCTTGTTAGATTTCGCTAGTGTCAAGTATTTTGAGGGAGTGTCTATCCAATCTCGAGGATTGTTTTTGAGTAAGAACTGAGAAGGATTTTGGAGCCTCGTGGCAGGCTGAGACGCGAACCGCGCGAACACCACGCGAGAGACAAGTGTTCGAAGCAAACCCTGCAACGTGACTCCAACTTTCTCAGTAATGAATCTCATATTGTCATTGTAAATTATAAGTGTCACGTTTATGAAATAGGATATGCCCCATTTAATAAACGTGACAATTGTAATTCACAATGACAATTCAGGGTACAATGCTGGTTACTAATGACGCTAAACATGCAGTAGGTAATGTGTCACAAATTTTACATTCTCAGCAACGTATCCTGAATTGTCATTGTAAATTACAATTGTCACGTTTATTAATCCGTGGCAATACTAAGACCATCAAATATTGGTTCGAGGGTACATTTAATATACCTTTTTTAAGCATTGATTGTTCTAGCTTTTATTCTTGATTTTAGAAATTGCAGTATTAAGCTGACTAGCACCACGTGTTTGCGAGCCGCGCGACTGTTTTCGTTCAGAAAAAACGTTCCTGTTCCCTTTTTTTTTCAATTCAAATGCGTTTTTTTATTTCAGTAATTGGAATAGTTGAGCTATTAGAATGAAACAAAAAATTTGACTACACCTCCACTTATGAGCACAAAATCTCAAGATGAAAAAAAAAAACGGCGCTTTTCCATACAAAAAAGCTTTTTCAAAATGGATTCCTATGAGCCGGGCATTCGCTCTCTCCCATTGGTTAATATATCGTTGGAAAGGGAATTTTATAAGGTCTTATATCTGTAGAACATTTCAAAGAAAAATAAACCATAGTTTCGAGCACAAAAGATTCAATTTAGGATAAATTTAAGATGGCGGCTCCCTGGTACGTCTGCGTTCCAGTAATGCTAGTATGTAAACGATATACGTAGCGTGGATAATGAACGTGTTAACTTTTAAACAGTTAAGTGTAGGGACACATCTGCGGAACGTTCGGCGCCAAACGTTCGGTTGAATACGCGCGCAACGCTTTTCCCTATACCGGCGACACACCAGCACGCGCCAGTTTTCCTAGAAGACGCGTATTGGACCAAACGTTCGCCGCCGTACGTTCCGCATGTGTGTCATTACACTAATATATAAGTTAAACCAGCAGTGAGCTAAGATAAGTTTGTGTAAGACGTGTAAAGAATCAGCTCAGGTCGATAGAGTCGTCGGAGTGGGTAGAACTCTTGCAGTCTCCCGTCGGCGCTATCTTAGACGGCTTGGCCGATTTACCTACGAAGATCTCCACTTCCTGCGAAATAAATACATGTAGTGTGAGTTTGACAAACCCGAAAAGAACCACAGCGTATCTACACTATTATAAAACAACAGGGTGAAATTGTTATCATTAAGGCTAGGTTATCCCACTGCAAGCGTCTCTTTCTTGCAAGCATAAGTTTACAATTAGCCATCCCGCTCCAATTGAAAGCAAGATCGCAAAAAAACGTGTTTTTCGTCAATATCTTTGCTCATGGGAGTTTCTAAGCTAAAACTTCTCCTGAGTTCACTAGAAATATTTAATAATAAAAAGTTAAATATCAGCAGTTTAATTAATCATAGTATTGAAAAAACATAACAAAAAGGGGTAACTTTGGGATTTTTTTCTATCGAGTAAACTTAATCTAATCGTGTAATTGACAACAGTCGCCCATCCGCCCGATCCTTAAATAAGACACACGGCCTCGACGGGACAAGAGCGTCTTAATATCCTTTTAAACTAAGAGGGTACCCATCATACTGAACAACTTTTACTGCAAACCGATAGGAGCAAAAAAATATCATCTGTTTCATACTAAACTGCAATGCCTACTCGACTAAAATGTATGTATGTATAGTAAAAGTTGGTCAGTTTGATGGGTAGACTCCGTTTAAAAGGATGCTAATGATATTTAAGAAAAATAAAGTTACGATATGGTTTTTAGGTGTCTCTGATTCCAAATCAAATTATTATTATTTTTGTGTGTAATCTACTATATAATAGTACAGATGCATGTGGCCCACCAATGACTTTGGGTTTGACATGCCTGCTGTAGATAGTATTTTTACCTGGCTGCCTTCGATGCCCATGTCCTGATCCTCAACGCGACTGGTGCCGGGCACCGACGCGCGCGCCGCCAACTGCCGCTCGCGAGCTACCCGCCTGAAACATTACAAAAAGTATTGATTAATAATCGAATATGAAATGAATATGAAAGGCCTGGTCTATAAGTCCATAATAAGAACAGTCCTCATGTACGGTAGTGAGACTTGGGCCACGACAAAAACTCATGTCCGAACGGTACAAACAGCCGAAATGAAGATGCTGAGGTGGATGTGCGGTGTCACGAGGCGCGATAGAATCCGCAACGAGTACGTGCGAGGTAGCCTGGGTGTACGTGACATAAGCTTCAGGAGCATAGGCTTAGGTGGTTTGGACACGTGAAACGGAATCCACCCGATTACGTAGGAAATATGGCACTGCAACTGTCGATTACAGGACAGAGACCAAGGGGACGTCCGAAAACTAGATGGATGAACACAGTTCGCAGTGATATGACCGAGTGCAATGTCTCCGAAGACGACGTCAGAAATAGGGCAAGGTGGAGAGAACAGACACGGAAGGCTGACCCCACCACCATATGGGATTAAAAGCCAGGAAGAGAGAGAGAGATTGATTAATAATCGAAGTATAGTCGGAAGATACATCGGAGGCGCGTTGCGAAGACGTACAGGTTGGTTGAATAAAGCTGGCACGTTCACAGACACACAAAAATGCGTTTATTCCTGTCGCTGCGTCCGTGCTTGATAGAGAAAGAGAAACTTTTCATTGTGCGTGCAGTGAGACGAAGGCATTGCGTAAATGTGTGGCATGCGCCAGCTTTAGTTAACTTGTATCAGGCCTGTCTCGCTCCGCACTGTAGGTATAAAGGCCTCCGCTCATTGCAGCGATTTTATCGAGCGATAATATCGCTGCGATTTTGCGATAATTGTTCTCAGTACATTTTGTATGGGGACGGGCTCGATCCCACACACTGCCGCGATATTATCGCAACTCTTTCGACTACATTCAGTGGTGGGGCTTAAAAATGTACCTACGCGGTCGCGCCGCGACGTCGCGGCCTAATTCAGTCGAGTGCCACGCGCTCATTCACTCACGTCCGTCACTCGGTCGATGCCTCGGATGTAGGCACTTACGCTGATATCCCTTACCATTCACGCACAGACAGTCAATGTACCCCTTATCATTTACGCACAGACAGTCAATGTGTGCGTGACATTCACGCACAGAGAGTCAATGTGCAAGTGTCGCGCTTGGAGCGAGCGTTCTTAGATAGTGAACATTCTGTTGTACTCATTGACCTCTTATATAACAGAAGGATATCTTAGATATTCCCGGCCTGTATGGACACTCAATCATGAAGTGCCGGATTCGAATCCGCACGGACGACATGCTATGCACCAATGAGTTTCTTCCGGACATATTTCATACCGACTGCTCTCAAACGGTGAAACCTGCATACGCTGCAGAAGAAATTCTGATGCGTATGCGCTGGAAGAAATCTCTTCACAGATAAGCTCTCAGTATTTATCTGACCTGCTATGTTCTAGCATGGCTTCCTATCTGCCTCTCTCTTCTCAGCTGCTAGTCTCGCCTTCTTCACCGAGGTAGTTGTGATGTATCTACCTACAATCATGTAGGTAGTTTGATAACTTGTTACTATGCGCTGTCATCTACATGTCAAACTGTGAATAAATCGGTACTCTTCAAGTCGGTTGTTTTCATTAGCCATCTCCTGAAATATCGTATATTACAGTGGCAACGAGGTGTTTTTATTGATAATTGATCAATTACCGTAAATAGTGCGAGTAAAAAATGTCGATATTCGGGAGTGTGCCGACGTTCGACTACAAAAGTGACGAGTGGCCGGTGCACGTGGCGCAGCTCAACAATTTCTTTGTTGCAAATGGGATAAACGCAACTACTGATACAGATGGAAGCAAAATGAGGGCTATCTTGTTGAACTGTATGTCTCAAGATTCGTACCGGCTAGTAAGGGATTTGTTACACCCGATAAAACCGGAGACTGCGACATACCAGATTATCTTGGATACCCTCCAGGCTCATTTTCAACCTAAAAAGTGTCTGTTCGCAGAGAGACAGAACTTCTATTCGGCTAAAAAGGAACCCCATGAAACATTGTCAGACTATGCGGCACGCCTTCGTGGTTTGGCGTCTGGATGCAACTTCGGAAAATCGTTGGAGATGTGCCTAAGTGATCGGTTCGTGTTAGGGTTGGATTCTGCTGTGGTACGCGAAAAATTGTTTCGTGAAGATCCGACTGATCTGAAGCTTACAAAAGCGTTGGAGCTGGCAGTCGCGGTGGAAGGTGCTCAGCGGGTGGTGCGCGGAGCCGAGCGGCCGCTGCTGTACGCCGCCGCCGGCCGGCCGCGCGACCACCGTGATCAGCGCGCCGGCGCCGGCGGTGCCAGCGGTGCCAGGTGTCTCGTGTGCGGGGGGAAGTCTCATCTAGCGTCCGATTGTGGTTTTCGTCATCTAAGTTGCGACATTTGTGGTCAGAAAGGCCATTTGAAACGTGTGTGTAAAAATAAAAATCGTAAAAGTGTTAAAAATGTGAAACAAAATTATTTCCTCGGTGACGGCAGTGAAAATAGCGATGATACGAGTGATAACGATTGTTCGCCAGTGAATAGCATAAGGTGTACGGATGCGAAACCGATGATTGTTGAGGTGCGTGTCGGTGACGTCACGCTAGGCATGGAGGTGGACTCGGGTAGCGCAGTGTCGGCGCTCCCGGAGGGCGTGTGGCGTAAGTACTTCTCTCGGGCAGCACTCGGTGAGTCAGACAAAACCTTACGTACTTACAGCGGTGCACTTCTCAAGCCGATAGGGGTATGTGATTTGCAAGTTACATATAATGACGCAACGCATGACATCTCATTTTATGTCGTATCGAACGGGCCGGTAGCTCTGCTAGGCAGAGATTTTATGAAAAAATTTAACCTGGGACTTGTCTCACTAAACTTTTGCACGAATAATAAAGACGAATCCGTTTTAAAAAAGTACGATTCGTTATTTTCGGGGAAACTGGGCGAGTTCAATAGATATAAATTGTCCTTACGATTAAAAGATGGTACGGTACCTAAATTTCGCAGAGCGCGGTCAGTGCCTTTTGCGATGAGAGATAAAGTGAGTGTCGAACTAGATCGCCTAGTCAGCGCGGGAATACTAAAACCGGTTTCTTATTCTAAGTACGCGTCCCCTATTGTAGCGGTGCTTAAGAAAAATAACGAAGTTCGTATCTGTGGTGATTATTCCGGCACGATAAATAAGGATTTGAAAATAGATTCATATCCTTTACCAAAGGTAAACGAGTTATGTACAGCTTTACACGGCTGTCGCTATTATACGAAACTAGATTTGTCAAATAGCTATAATCAGTTCGTATTGGACGACGAGTCCCAGGAGTATACGTGCATCAACACCCATAAGGGTTTGTTTGTTTACACACGGCTAGTGTTCGGGCTAGCGAACGCGCCAGCGCTGTTTCAGCGAGCGATGGTGCAGTTGTTACAAGGCATCGAGGGCGTCGAATGTTTTCTCGACGACGTGCTTATAGCGGCCTCCACACTTCAGCAACATTGGGAACGAGTAGATGAGGTCCTCGGTCGCTTACTCGATGCAGGCTTAATGCTTCAGAGAACTAAATGTTCTTTTTGCCAAGAGAAAGTGGAATATTTAGGTTTCGTGATAGATCGCGACGGCATGCATAAAAGTCCTGATAAGGTCAATGCCATTATGAATGTAAAGCCGCCAGCGAACGTGAAGGAGCTCAAGTCATTTTTAGGAATAATAAATTTTTATAGGAATTTTATTCCAAATGCGTCTATTCAACTTGAGCCTCTTCACAGCTTGCTACGCAAGGAACAGAAATGGGAGTGGTCGGAACGGCATCAAAAAGCGTTCGATGCTGTTAAAAGGGAGTTAGGGTCGGAGCGAACACTCGCCCATTTCGACCCCCGGCATCAGCTGGTGCTGACGGTGGACGCGGCGCCGGGCGGGCTCGGCGCCGTGCTGGCCGTGCGGTACGCCAACGGGGACGAGAGGCCGTTAGGGTACGCGTCTCGCGCGCTAACGAAGAGCGAGCGTGGCTACAGCCAAATACAAAAGGAAGCTACGGCCATCATATTCGGCATTAAGAAATATCATGATTATCTGTATGGCCGTCAGCAACCTTTCGTACTCAGGACGGATCATAAGCCGCTCGTCTCTATTTTTTCGCCGGATAAAGGAGTCCCGCAAATGACAGAGGCCAGACTGCAGCGATACGCTCTGTTCCTCGCGGCGTACAACTATAAAATCGAATTCGTTAGCGGCGAGAGCAACGTGGCCGACTATTTGAGTCGGTCTCCCGTCGAAGTCGAGAGCGAGTCGGGGGTGGCGCTAGACGACGAGGGCAGCTATGTGAACGTGCTTGCGGCGAGCGGCGCGCCCCTGCCGGGCTCCGTGCGCGAGCTGGCCGCCGCCGCCGCCGCCGACCCCGTGCTGGGCCAAGTACTGCACTATGCGCTCAAGGGGTGGCCGGACAGGGTCCAGGCTGAATTGCTGCCGTACCGACGCTGCCAACATGAATTGCATGTTGACGATGGGGTTTTGTTGCGAGGACATCGGGTCGTTCTTCCTAGCTCGTTCATACCCGCCGCTTTGCATGAGTTGCATGCGGCACATCTAGGCGTAATTAAGATGAAGTCCATTGCCCGTGAACGATTCTGGTATCCGGGCATCGACAACGATATAGAAGACCTAGCGGCAAATTGCAGTAGATGTATAATGATGCGATCCTCCCCACCGAAAACCCCCATTGAAACATGGAATTGGCCTAACTCCGTTTTTGAAAGGCTACATTTGGATTACCTTGGGCCGTTTCACGGGAAAATGTTTTTAGTGTTGGTCGATGCACATAGCAAATGGCTAGAGTGCCTCGAGATGCCTAGTCTAACAACAGAACAACTTATCGTAAAGTTGGAATCGGTATTTACGCGTTTTGGGTTACCAGACACTATAGTAACAGATAACTATAAAACATTTACGTCAATAGAAATGATTAAATTCTGCTCAGACAATAACATAAAACACATGTATACGCCGGTATATTCACCACAGAGCAACGGGCTTGCAGAAAACGCTGTAGGTACGTGTAAACGCTTCTTAAGTAACGCTTTAAAAGATACAAATAAAAACAATTACGTAACAAAGTTAAACCAGTATCTATTCCATTATAGGAATACGCCACACTGCACGACGGGCGTACCGCCTGCGCGACTCATGTTCGGTCGAGACTTGCGCTGTAAACTAGACCTTATTAGTAGTAGTAGGCGTAAACAAGGCACGCCCCCTCAGCAATCAGTGGTTCAAGAGCGAGTGCTAATGAACCAAAAACGCCAAAAAGAAAATTATGGTGGAACGAATAGATCCTTTTCTATCTTAGATAAGGTATGGATAAAAGACTATCGCGGTAACCCTAAGAAACCGTCTTGGGTCTTAGGGTCAGTCGTGGACCACGTCGGAAAAGTAATCTATGAAGTAAAAGTAAAAGACACCAGTATAGTGTGGAGGCGTCACACTAATCAATTAATGTGTGCGAGAAAACACCGCGGTTCGATTAATAATAGCGACTGGTATTATGAAGAGGACACCAAAGTAATTCCCCCGCCGTCGCCGACTCCCCCGCGAGCGCCCGTTGTCTGCGCAAGCGCAGCGAGTCCTGTCGCGCGGGGCCCGCGAGATACCTCACCACTGCATGGTGAGGACAGCTCGCTGTATGTCCCAACAGACGACGAGTTTTGCACACCAAACGGTGCGCGTTCGACGCCACCGTCTGCTGAAAATCGGTCCCCGACAACGGATGCGTTCATTCGCACTCGCTCGGGTAGAATTGTAGTACCACCAAAAAAACTGTTCTAAAAAAAAATGTACAAAATTTTATCAAATCTTAGGAAAATAAAAACCTAAGAAGTTAGTTTTATAAGGAACCTGGGATGTTTGTTCACACATCACCACGAAAAAGTTATAATTTCTAACAGTTCAACATACCTACTTTGAGAATACTGGGTCAAACAGACTTTATTGTGGAGGGAATAATAAAGGATGTTGTACTTAAAGGTTAATACATTGGGCCACCTATTCATCTGTCATACATAATCATAGTGATCCTAAGTGGTATTGTGAACTGTTGGCCATTGTCCAAAATGAATGTTTTCTTTGTTAATTAGGTAACTTTGTTGTGGAGGAATGTGATGTATCTACCTACAATCATGTAGGTAGTTTGATAACTTGTTACTATGCGCTGTCATCTACATGTCAAACTGTGAATAAATCGGTACTCTTCAAGTCGGTTGTTTTCATTAGCCATCTCCTGAAATATCGTATATTACAGTAGTTATCTGTCAATACGACTTACCTGCGATGTTCTAGCATGGCTTCCTATCTGCCTCTCTATTCTCAGTAGCTAGCCGCGCCTTTTTCACCGAGGTAGTTGCCAATACGACTCACCTGCGATGTTCTAGCATGGCTTTCCTGTCTGCCTCTCTCTTCTCAGCAGCTAGTCTCGCCTTCTCGTTCTGTACGGGCGTGGCGCGGGCGCGGCGCGGCGGGGAGGCTGTGGGGACCGATGCCTTCTTCACCGGCGTAGTTATCTGACAATGCATACATAAACTCAGTTAGTTATTGCCTGTATAAGTATTATCAAAAATATCTGCGATGCGCTGCGTGCAATAATCATACATAAGTCATCGAGAGCTGACAGATATTTGCGATGCGATGAGACGTCGTAGTTACATGTGGGCGCGCTTAACACTTTCGCATGCTGACGACCTACGGCGTAGTTCCGACAACCTTACACCTGCGCGGGTGACCCACGAGACGAGCCAGTTTATCGTTTTACGTTACGACTGTGCGCACGACCTACGAGGGGCGTCAGTTTTAGCACTGCGCGAGGATCATGATTTTGAGCTTAGCAGCGAAAGTGTTAAGGCACATTATTTCACCATTCATCATCGTCTCAGCCGATGTACGTCCACTGCTGGACATAGGCCTCCCCCGCAGATCGCCATAACGACCGGTCCTGCGCTGCCCTCATCCAACAGGTTTCCGCCGCCTTCACCAGGTCGTCGGTCTACCCACGCTGCGCTTTCCAGTACGCGGTCGCCACTCGAGAACTATCCGGCCCCATCGGCTATCGGTTCTGCGAGCATGTGCCCCGCCCATTGGCACTTTAGTTTTGCAATTTGTGGACCAGTGAAGCAAGTTTGCGAACCTGGAGGTAGACCATGCCTTAGAACCCTTGTATCTCTTGCCTGCCGTGTTCTTAGAAGGCATCCAAGTTACGAGCCTGAAGGCAGACCCAGAATCTTCTAGAAGATAAAAGTTAATGATGGCTCACCTCTCGCCATCCGTTGCTCTTCAAGGCGGCTATGTGTTCGTAGAGGGCGTCCACGTTGCGAACTTGAAGGCAGACCATGTCCCAGAACCCTTGCAGGTCTTCAACCGTTGTTGGGAACGGTTCGTCTAGCCGCTGGTTTATGTTATTGTAGCAGAGACCTGGAAAATTATAGTAAAGGATAAATTAGACTCATTTTGGAGTTCCACATCTTTCATTTCGTGGTAAATTACAATCGGAAATTGGATGTCAGTCAGTGACTACCTCAGATGCTGGCAATAATTTAACTAATACAAGTAACGGTATAGAGACAGATTGGCTTTACCTACCACAGAGTTGCGTTTAAATTTAGCATTTATAAATGGTTTTATTTTTATAACTTGGGAGAATATTTGATTATTCAGATCCTTGTGTTTTGTTGTTTATTAGTTTTAAGATGTTTCTGTGCCCTTAAACTAACAGGGTTTATGTTATGATACATGTTCATAGTCAGGAATTTGCAATTTTTGCTATTTGCAAGCATTGAAAATTAAAAAAAATTTCAAGCTGAAGTGGCAATGGGCTGGTCATATCTGCCGAAGAACTGACAACCGATGGGGTCTCCGAGTTCTAGAGGGGAGACCGCGAACTGGTAGGCGTAGTGTGGGACGCCCTGCTGCCTGCTGGACAGATGACCTAAAAAGGTAGCGGGAAGCGACTGGATGAGGAAGGCCGATGACAGAGTTTTGTGGCGCGTCTTGGGAGAGGCTTATGTTTAGCAGTGGACGATGATAGGCTGGTGATGATTGAAAATAATTCTTTGCATCATAGTTATCGTTATTATTTACACTGTCAGTGTTTATTAAGCTGAAATATAATTACCTTGAAACTGTTGCATTTTCTGCGTGGCGAGCAGCCTCGCCTTACCCGCGGCGGAGCGCAGCAAGCCTAACACTTCCTCGCTCACTTCTTGATCCTGGAACATACATACATATACATTATATCTATGACATATATCTCGTTAACAGCACACCTTCATACCGTGAATACTTTTACTACTTATATGTGAACTAGTTACGCGTGTAATTCTACTAACAAACATTTCTGCCACTTTTTGCGGGGGGCGAGGTAACATGAAATCCGCAACTTTGGATTTTATTCTCCATAACTTTAGATTGTAATGTTAAAAATCATGAAAAGTAGTCTCGTGTGAACCCCAAACGTTCTAAGTTCGAGATTATTGTTTCGCAATTATAGGCTGTCTCGTTTAGTGATATAAACTATTATAAAACTGTAACTGAAGTGTGTCTGTACATTGAAGATATTGTCAAAAAAAGATTACGATATGGTTTTTAGGTATCCCTGACTCGAAATCAACCTTTTTTAGAAATTTTGTCTGTCTGTTCGTTTGTTTGTTCGCGCATCACGCAAAAACTACTAAACCGATTTTGATGAAACTTTTTTTGTTTGATAGCTTATGATCTGACATAAAATCTGGTATATAATTTGTGCGGACGAAGTCGCGGGTAAACACTAGTAAGGTATAAAATTGAATGTAAATGAACATGATCAATTGTTCTTATACCGTGACGGAGGGGAAATTCTACCGCAAGGCTAGTCCTTATAATAAATAGTCAAACCCTGAATAGTTTCAAGCTGCTGCTTTCGGCTGTCAAGAGCAGTCCCGCGATTAGCGCAATACCAAACGTGTCAAAAGTTATGGGCTCGTACGTAGTTCAACCACGGTTCAATCACCGAATATTTACAGCGATTGCAGCCCTGCACTGCTTGCTGACATATCCCTTACAAGTTTATACAAACGGGCTCGAATTGGCACGAGGCTAGCTAATATATGTCTGAGAGAGATACACCACTGTTTAGAGCCGAATCACACAAGCGATCTTTGAGCCAAGGCGTTTAAGGAACAATATCGTCTCGATATCAGTGTCGCGGCGAAATCGTAACGATAACGCTGTCAATAAAGTCAGTAAGACCTCGGTGGCGCGTTGCGGAGATGTATGGACTCTCAATCAAGAGGTCTGGGTTCGAATCCGCGCGGACAAATGAGTTTTTCTAAGTTTTGTACGTATTACAGACTGCTCACAAAACGAAAACATCGTGAGGAAACCTACATATGTCGACGAAGAAATTCTGATGCATGTGTGAAGTCTACCAATCCGCATTGGGCACGCGTGGTGGACTAACGCCCAAACACCCTCCCGAGGGTAGGACTGTGCCCTGCAGTGGGTCGTATATAGGCTGTGATGAAGTAGGGGACAGAGATATAATATCCACATTTTACAAGCAGTGCAGCATCTGGAGTCGCCGGGAACTTGGGGCCTGTTGTATTGGTTGTACTGCATATTCTTTGGATTGTTTTAGATCATCACAGTGTGACTACGAACACAAGAATGAATAACCAGGAACTAATTGATACTTCCTAAAATGGTGAAGGAAGACTAAATTGTTAAATTAAGCATAAATCACAATTAGAAACTGCATCGTATTTGGTTTAGACAAGGTATTTAACTGAATCCAAGGATTTTTAACGCGTTCGTTACAGCATTGTGTTTAGAAGGTCAGCATTTTATTGTTTCTATTAGAAGTAGGATGTATTTGTGCACACAAGGGGAAAATGTTGCATAGTACGGAAAAGATAGTGAATTTATTTTTAAATGTGCACACAATTAGTGCTTAATAGATATGAAACTAATAAATTAATATAAAATAATGGCAACTATACAAAAGCGCCGTGTGGTTCCGGCTTAGATTGGACCCAACATTATTTGAGGGGTGTCTTACGAGGCTTACTAAGGTATTAAGGGTATATTATTCGGAGCGCGCTCCATACAAACGTACTATGGTGATATTTTCAATACTAACCAATTAAAGTCAATGAAATTTTGCAGAAACAATCTAGAAACAAATTTCTATGCTTGTATGGAGTCAGATTTTCGTTAAAATGTATATTTTTCAAGTTACAGTGCCTCAAAGATTTCCATACAAATCTTAAATTAATCCTAGCATTGAAACTGTATATTTTAACGAAAATATGACTCTATAGAAGCATAGAGATTTGTTTCTAGATTGTTTCTGCAAAATTTCATTGACTTTAATTGGTTAGTATTGAAAATATCACCATAGTACGTTTGTATGCAGCGCGCATTTTCGCTCTCGAAATAATATTCTCTTAAGGGTGCCTGTCCACTGATGCGCAGCTAGCTGGCGGAGCGGCGAAACGAAGTTTTATCTTATCTTAACTATTATAAAACCGTAAAAATTGTGATGAATAAAAAAGTAGCTGTTCACTTCATATAAACTCAAATAACACTGGATAGCGCGATTTAAATGACGTGCAGCGCCATCTATTGACAAGTTTGTTTGTTTGTTTGTTCGCGCATCACGCAAAAACTACTGAACCGATTTTGATGAAACTTTTTTTGTTGGATAGCTCATGATCTGACTTAAAATCTGGTATATAATTTGTGCGGACGAAGTCGCGGGAAAACACTAGTTAACCAATAAGATGGCATAAAATCTCAGCTCCGAGATTTCATGCAATCTTATACGTTGATAAAACTCCGTTTCTCCGCTACGCCAGCTAGCTTCGGATCATAAAGGTTTCCTATAGTGTTTGTGGCCGAAATGCTAGCCACCTCTCACCACTTAACACGTCATTCCATCCTGAAACTTAAATTGCTAAACAACTCCTTCTACGGACTCCATAGTGTTCCCTACTGCCTTTTTCTGTCACTGTCTATCCTGTATTGTTCTGAAGAAATAAATGAGTTATCTATCTATCTATCTAACTACATTCTTGAACAGAAAGTTGTTGGTTGTAGCAATCAGGTAGGTCGCTACTTTTAATGGACAGTGGATACAATACATGCATCGAAATTGAAGCATGCAGGTTTCCTCACGATGTTGCATATAAATTTGAAGTATACCATTAATTTTTCTGGTTTGAAATGTTCGCATAAGGCATATCCATTAATTTTACTTTGATCTAAGTTGGCAGGCAGAAAACAAAGTGATCCTTTAAGGTTAATTAAAGTTAAACAAGGTTTTTCAATTCAAGGCACGAAACCCTAAAAAAACACAAGAAACTCACCTGTAAATTCTCCAACTCCTTCTCAGCGGTCATGCCCAAAGCGATCAGCCTTTTAGTCTCAACCTTCTCCAACTCCAAGAAATAGTGCGCGTCTCTCGCACCCTCCTTAACACCATTGTCCACTCCGTTCACTGGCACCGTATCGTTTAAATCTATCACAGACACTCCGTTAGTAATCGACACATCACTTTCTTCTTCTACAACTTCAGTCTTATCAATTGGAATGTCTTCTTCCGCTTTCTGCGGAGACAATTCTGCTTTAACACTCTTCTTTGGTGATAATATTGTTAATTGTGCCCTAAATTCCGGTCTCAAATGCCTTAGGACTGGCAGGGTACTCGAGTCCACATCTCCGTTGGGACTTGAATATTCTACGCTGTCATTTGATTTCCTACGTGTTGCGTACTCGTTTTGGTAGTTGAACGATTTCTCGGTTAGGACTTTTGGGTCTTCCTCGCTTAGGCTTTTCTTATGCCGCTTTTGCATTAGGAACCCTTGTGCTAACGCTCCCGGACCGTATAACCTTTCAACTCGTTGTTGGATGAAGCTTTTCATCGGGCTTGGTAATTGTTCTCCGTTCTCTTTAGTTATTTCCACCCGTTTAGAAACTCCGTTAGAAGAAATAGTGTATGATTCCGAACTGAATCTAGATTCTTTCCCATTGCTGGTGACGGTTTTTCTAAAATTCGTTTCTGAGTAACTCGATTTGAATTCTTTAGCATTATCGACTTCGTCTTTCTGATGTAGCATTGAAGTGGCGAAATTTTTGCTTTCCGAAGAAATGTAGGGGCGACTTGTTGTAGTCATACTTGGGCCTAAGAAATCGTTCTTCAGTTGCTTATTTTCAGCCGCCATAAAAACATGTAACGGTGATGTTGCTAGATAAGGATCCGTGTGCGCCTTTGAAGGCGCTTTTGCTGTCAAATCAGTCCTAGTATCATGAGGGCCGAACGTGGGGACCAACAGTTTGTTAGCGCTAACAGGAACGGGCACTAGAAGGCTATTATTTTCACTTTTATACTGATAAGTATGCGTCAAAGGCCGTATCGGAGATGCTTCTCGGCTATTGTTGATATCCTGCCGTAATTTTGAATCGTAGGTCGTTAGGTTGGTATAACCGTTGACAGAGCACGCTAGGTGTAAATAGCTGGGTTTTTTCTGTGGTTCGTCCCGTTTTCTCTGATGACTCCTCGATCTATGACTTCCGGTATCTAAGTGGACCTTTGCTGGTGGTTTTAGCAAGTTGTCGGATTTGCGAGCTTCTTCGGCACGTTTTATGAAGATTTCTTTCCTCGGTGTGGGGGTCACCTCCGGGGTCCTAATGGGGGTGATTGTGGGGGTGTTGTTAAAGAAGGGCTGGGTGTTTGCCCGTTCCTGGATGCGGGACGTGAAGTCCCGGATGCGACTGGTTGTTGATGATGGCGTCAGCAGATTTAGACTGCCTGATGTTGTATCTGTAAATAATTGTATATAGTTTAGTATATACATCCATAAACAATGTTGATTACAACAGGCTTCATATACTCATACCTAATCACAAGGGTCCTTAATATGCTGACACTTTTTAAAGGGGATTATCACACCATCAAACTGAACAACTTTCTCTATGGCACTAGCATCGAAATCGCAAAAAAAAAGCAGCTCTTCCATACAAAACTGCAAACCCACTCGAGCCAAATGTATGGGACGACAGTTTTTTTTTCGCGATTTCGATGTTGGTCCCATAGAGAAAGTTGTTCAGTTTGATGGTCTGATCATCCCCTTAAAAAAGTGTCAGCATATTAAGAAAGACCCTATATTCCATTCCATTACATATTTTTAAAAAATGGCTGCCATCTTGGGTATGTGATGATTTTGCCAATGTCTAGTTTTTGTAGCAAGAGTGCTTGACGTTGTACGGTAACTTATGTATTTTGGTGACTTCAAGGATTGTTTTTCGAAAAAAACACTATCTTGAGCCACCACTGGAGCTTCGTTGTAGGCCGGGGAGGGGGCAACCAACAATCGACTCGCGATGCGACTACCCTATAGCAGACCTACAACGTGACTCGACCCTATATTATAATGTAAGACTTTTACTATTGCATATGAGAGAAGTAAATGAATTGAACTCACGACGACAAGGGATAAAAATCAAAATTCAAAGAAATCTTCATCTACCTGCCCTTATCCCTGTACTTGGGGTCGGAGCAATATGTAGTCTTCCTCCATTCAACTCTTTTAGCCGTCATTTCAGCGTTCACTCCTTTTCTAAACATGTCACCTTTCACACAATCCTTCCATATTTTCTTCGGTCGTCCTCTCTTCATGCAGCCATCCACATTCATATTTAAAACTCGTCTTGTAATATGACACTCATCTCTTGCATCACATGCCCATCCCACGATTATGGAAAACCGCTGTTTTTCAGTCACAGGAACTTTCAAACTTCCCCTTAAGTAGGTACTCATTCCTAATCCATTCTAGTTACACCACACATCCATTTTAACATTCGCATCTCAGCTGCATGGTTTTCATCAGTCAATTAAACGGGACAAAGAAATATGATTCAAAATTGACTGGTAGTTAAAGACTTGGAAAATTTTTGTTTCTTGGTGTACAAGAATATCAAATTCACATTTTAAAGTACAAATATGAATATAATTAACATAAGATCCTCAATAATTGCAAAACAATATTAAACATTACATTGAAATGCATACAATAATATGTTTGTCATTCCATTCATATTAAACACGTTGTCATAAAACTCATATTCGTCTGACATATGAATTAGTTACAGCCTTGTATGAATAGTAACATTTATTTGAGTTTCTACTTTATGTTAACTAACAATAAGACTTGTTTTTCTTTGGTTCGTCATGTTCTACGTAATATAAATATTGTTAAATAAATATCTTGGGCAATGTAATTCTCATGGGTTTTTTAATAAATTATTATTTGAAAAGGCTGTTTAGTATTTCCCAATATAAATGTCTGTAAATGTAAACAAGTAACTAACCTTAAAATTTATTACAAATATTAATATTAATTATCCCGTCACATCACATTGGATAACTGGCACAATAGGGTATTTGCAAACCGAGTCAAATCAGCAACTCTTTGCGACGAACTTTGACAGACTTTGTATGAACAATAATATATTTTTTTTAACCTGTTTCATCCCATTGTTGGGCAAAGGTCTCCCCCAAGCAATGATTGTGTGTATTAAAATCAATAATCTGACCTATTACTCGTCACACTTCTTATAGTTCTTATCTTTCATTAAAAATTGTATTCAAGGTAAAATATTACTGAAAATGTAAGTTTATTAGCATTAGTTTCAAACGTTTGTTCAATGAGAGGATAACATTTTTTTTTTTTTGTAGGCAAATACCCTATTAAAGAAAATCTATCATTTCATTTTTGTTTTAAGGTTGTTTGTTTACATCTGAAGACATTCCTGTTGGATTACTGAAGACAAATGTCATTGGACTGAAGGCTACATGAGTATTGCTATAAATAATAAATTACAAAGGTCAAACCGTGTAAATATTTCTTTATCGTTTAACTACCCTAGCAGTGACCTTGTCTTGTATTTTCAGGTAATCTAAATAAAAGCTAAAACCTGAAAAGTGTTGCTCTAAAATCTATAACAGAACAACTACCCTATAAAAATATAAAGAAAAGGAAAATAATACAAGTTTATATTATTTTTATAGCGGGACTTCGTCGAGATAAAATATACCTAAATATTACTAGTTTTAAGTCTCTAATCATTAGCTTTTAAACACAAAAAGATTCATCAAAATCTGATGATCTTTGGTGTGCTCAAACAAAGAAACAAAAAATTCAAGAAAAAAACAAGAAGGGGTTCTTGGATTATTTGGATTTTGGAGTAAGGGACACTTAAACACTATATCATAGCCTTTGTAAATATCTTCAATGCACAGACATGCTTTTATTACTGTTTTTATAGTGTAGATGTTACTACGAAGACTATAATTTTAGTTTATACTATATTTCTGGAACAGATAGAAGAAGCTTGGTGATCAAGATCATAGTTAAACAAAGTCACGAATAACCCCGAAAACGATTATCTTCATGAATTTATGTATGTAAAAACCGTATCTAAATCGGTCTAGCCATTTTGGATATAAATGGGAACATTGGTTTTGCACAAACAAACAAACAACCTC
Organism: Agonopterix heracliana; assembly: GCA_963693445.1. NCBI lineage: Eukaryota > Metazoa > Arthropoda > Insecta > Lepidoptera > Depressariidae > Agonopterix > Agonopterix heracliana. The sequence continues at coordinate 6,494,441 of OY856334.1, forward strand.
TCACCCTAAACGCCTACACGTTCTCTGTTCCGTCGCGGGTAAAAATATCTAAATTTAGTACTCACAACCCATAAACATGGCGAAATAATCACACATTTCAATTAAAATTACATAACACTAAAATAAACATGGATTAAAACAAGTAAAGAAAAAAAATAGGCTTTTTCAACTGTACTATACATTGTGCTAGTCCATTACGAGATTTGAGTTGATATCTTATCTTAGAAATGTTCAGATTATGTTATTACGTAGTCAAGGATGTATGATGTATTCAGTAATAGTATTATAGTAGTCATAATAATGAAGTGTAAAGGTTTAACCTCATATGTTATCTATCAGTTATCGCAGAATCACAATTTTTTCACGGTCATCCTTTTCTGTCGCTCAAGATCATCATTTGCTAGAGCGAGAAAGGTCGCAGCACTGCCGGCGCTGCCGCGTGCTATAGCATTACCGCTAATCTTTCTCGCTCTAGCAAATACTTTCTTGAGCTACAGAAAAGGACGACCATGAAAATAATTCCATGCTAACAGATGAGGTTCAACCCTTAGAGTGATCCCCCAGAATGCTTTGACTACTTATACGAGGACTAGTTACGCGTGTAATTCTACTAACAAACATTTCTGCCACTTTTTGCGGGGGGCGAGGTAACAAGCAATCAGCAACTTTGGTTTTTATTCCCCATATCTTTAGATTCTAATTTTTAACCCTTAATCAGGCATAGTACGATTTATCGACCACATAAAAGTAACTGACAATGTACCTACTAAAAACTTACAATAAGGTTCATTATTGAATTTAAATATGGTGGCCAAGGCCTGATTAAGGGTTAATGTTAATGAAAAGTAGTCTCGTGTGAACCCCAAATGTTTGAATTTATTGTTTCACAATTATAGGCTGTTCTTGTACAGTTGCAGAGGGGAAATGCTACCGCAAGGCTAGTCCTTATAATAAATAGTTGAAGCCCAGAATGTGATATAAACTGTACTGCTCGGTGGATTCTTGGTCACCCGGGCCCCGATTGATGAATTCCTAGGTGATTTCAACTAAAAAGTACTTTTTAGTCTATTTTTTAAGGGACTTTTGTGTTATTATGTAATGTCAGTCCCATCGAACCAAAGAGATTTAATTATTACTACTTATAGAGAGGACATTGGACAGGTTTTCATACAAAAATATTCATCCCGTTGTTTTGCAATATTGAATGCATCATGTCAGTGCGACGTGTCGAACTAGAATGACTTGTTACCTCGAGGTAACAAGTCATGGATTACGATTTGGTTTGCGATGTCCTCTCCATAGTAATATGCTTAAATCTCTTTGCATCGAACCTATACCTATACCTACTCTAATATAGTTATTCTAATTAATTAATGAGACACTGATGAGTTTGCAAAGGCAAACACTTTTCTAGCAGCATCAGAACTTGGTGACGCTAGGATATCATGAAATATGCCCACATCAAGTCTTTTTTTTACTCCAAGCTCCCTCATCAGTGTCATTCGAGCCTGCTCGTATCGGCACACTCCAATAACAGGTGATGAACATCCTCGACCACTCCACACTTATCAGAAGCAGGTGAACACATACGGGTCCAACTTAATATGCCAACACTTTTTTAAGAGGATGATCAGACCATCAAACTGAACAACTTTCTCTATGGGACCAACATCGAAATCGCGAAAAAAAAACAGTTGTCCCATACATTTGGCGTATGGAGCGGCTGTTTTTTTACGCGTTTTTATCGTTGGTGCCATAGAGAAAGTTGTTCAGTTTGATGGTCAGCACTCGTAGTATGCTACACGTGATACGGCTGTATCACGTTTTTTATTTAGGAGATCCTCTACTGTACTGACCACCTGTAATTTTTGTGTACCCTGATTAATAGCAAATAAAGATTACTTTACTTTACTTTACTTTTATCTTGTTTGTTCGCACTTAAATAGAAATAGAGCTAAGATGTGATAGCGCTGTATCACTGCGGCATGCTAGCTATGCTGGTCATCTCTTAAAAAAGTGTCGGCATATTAAGAAGGACCTTATAAATGTAAAGGTTCTAGAATGACATAAATTATACAACATAAGTTGTCTGGTAATGGCATGCAAGCGACGTGCATAGAGATAAAGAAACAAGATTACGATTGTTTTGAAGCCGATAGAATTATTTAATACTTACTTAGGTCTCGAAAGTTGAAATAAAATTAGTCATCTTTAATCTTAGTCAGACTTCTAAATGTGGATTACTGATGATTAATACGAAATATGAGAAGGATGCCGGTCGAAACACTAGAGAAATGTAAAAGAATTGAGAAGAAATTGAGGAAAAGAAAAAAAGGGTAGGGAACAGTAAAGCAAAGTTTGAAACACATTTGAAACACGATTTTTGTAGAACTCAGCGTCTCTAAACATAAGTTAACAACTTACCTATAAAGAAAATTATACAAAACACAAATAACACGACAGTAATAAGAATTGCTAACAGTTTTTAAAACAATTTCTACACTGCACTTCGAAAAAAAATTTACACAAGATTTTTATGACATCACTTGAAAGCAAACGTCAAACTTTTTCTTTTTTTTTCCCCACGAGAGACGTCAACGATGCGGTGTTTGCGGCCAGTCTGCCTGCACCGTTCCGTTTCACGGTCACTAGAGTTCAAACTTTACTACTTCGTTTTTAATGGCGTCAAATATGATTTTGCTACGTAGTTAATTATACAAGGAAATTGTATTATAGAGATGGTGTCGTGCACACTGAATCATGGTTTTGACGACAATGACCGGCTTCTTCCAATAGAGGTGCGTAGGAGGAAACAAGGCCAATATACTGACTTGAGTCAGGTACGCATATTTTATAGTCCGTTTTGTGACTTGCATTTTGCAACATGCATTGTTAGCGGTTTTATAGGCGGCCTAGATAATAAATACGATGATATTTTAAACGCCGGCGCCGCCGCCACCGCTGAGTAAAATGCCTAACAAATCTAACAATAGCATAGCAAGCATAGCATATGCTCACGACTATATTCCCCGAGGGGGTAGTCAGAGATATTCTGAAACCTCAGAACATCCAAGTTCTCGCTTTTAATTCTTAGAATTTGTCGAATCCTAGTGTAATGTCGAGTGTTAGGCGAGACAGTTTGGATTACTTTAATGGGTGATTGACGATTGTACCCTAAAAACTTTCACAAAGGAAATAAAAATAGCAATTAAAATTTCGACTTTTCATACAACCATTCGATTGCATTTAGTATGCATACAACATAAAAAATGGTAGGTATTTTCTATGTTTCTTAGGGAAAGTTGTTCAGTATCATGCATGGGTACAATCACCCTTATAGTAATGCCTTCGAAAAAGTATATGTCTAGAATGAGCCTCACTGTTTTACCGTATAAAACAAAAGGGGCCAAGTTTCATAGGTTGATGTGCGTGAGGCGCCATACAAATTATGTATGTGTGGGTGTATATGTATAGGGTTTAGGAGCCAGTACTGGTTCCAATTTTTTTCGACGCTTTCGTATCTTCGACTGTCAATCATGACATATAACTTTATCAAAGAGTAATGCATGTACTCGGAAAATTATATGCATGTACTCGGAAATTATACCATTAGGTAAGTACCTAAGTAAAATTTGGTAGGTATTTACTCGGGCGTAAGTATTTCTAAAAAGAAAACATAAAGTAGAGATCAAAGATATCTTCCACAATGATTAAGAAAGCAATCAACACGAAATAAAACAGGAGTGAAGAAAAGCAGATGTTTGATTTTTGGCGCGCTATCATCGATCGAATTTGATAAACGTTACTATGACAACTCACAACGAATTCGCGCCAAAATAATATCAGCATGGGTAGCATGACACCGTGATACAGCAATTACAACGCTATCACATCGTCACTCTCTTTCTATTTGCGCGCGAACGAAAGAGACAAAAAACGTGATACAACCGTATCATGTGTAGCGTGCTACCAGTGCTGTAAGCGTCAGAGATTCAACCAATCAGAACGCGCCTTGCCCTCGCTAAAAAATGATTTCACTTTATAGAAAAGATAACCATTTTAGCTTGCTTTAAAGTTACAAGATGAAACAAAGATGTAAGTAAATAAATTTTTAATCAATAAACAATTTATGTTTTAGCGAAAAATATAAAGAATTACTTTAACATAAAAACATGAAAAGAGTGCATGATATAAGACTCACAAACAGAGCAATCACAGTAAGTAATAAAAAAAAAGGAAATTATAAAAGAAAACACTTATGTAATGAAAATGATAAAAATACATTTTATTATGATATTGAAAAGATAAATAAACGATAATAATGTAACATTTATAAATGAGGAAAATGAGTTTATTTTAACTGGCAAAATTACAGCTATTGACATGTAATGTGTGAAAAATATGAATGAAAACTTTTTTTTTTTAAATTAAACTCATTCAAAATCAGAAAAATATAAAAATATCGAGCTAATAAACATGCTAAGAAATAGATACTTTACAATACACACATCAAAATGATTTTTACCTGAAAAATCGGTGCTAGCATCCACATCTAAGGAGCAACTGCCGATCGAATCCACAGATTTATCCATCACTTTAACCGTCAATTCTTTAGCGCAGTTCTTCAACAAATCCGACTCTTTCACTTCAATCTCATAAGCTCCTATACTATCCAAATCATTATCAAGAATCCTCACATCGTTAGATTTAGGAGATACTGTCGAACTCGGCAATTTAATATCAGTCTCATCAGTATTAATAGTTAGTATAGAATCTGGTTTAACAATTTCTCCGGGAATGTTTTTCTCTAATATAAGCGTACTTTGACTTGTAAAGTTGCTTCGAATGGGTTCTATGTACTCGACGTCATCGTCAATGAATAGGTGATTGGTATGTCCGCTCGGCCCTTGTATGTAAGTTGCGTCTTTGGGGACAGCGTCGATAACTGTTCGTGTCTTTAGACTTTTATAGTAATGGCTCTCTAGTTTTTCTAATTGTCTTTTAGTGTCCGATTGTTTTTTTCTAACAGAATCTATGATGACTGGTAAATTGAGGAGATCAGGAGTTTTTTCTCTTTGGCTTTGATCGCGACGGAATAGGGGAGATTCGTCGCATTCCAGCTCGAAACGCTTGTATTTCGATGAGCAATAATCGTCTACAGATGATGTGTCCGATTTTTTGGAATCGAAGAAAGTGTCTAATGAGAAAAATGATTTTCGCTTCTTTTTAGGATGGCTGGCTTTTTCAAAATTTGGCGTTATGAACGGATCGCCAGATTTGTATTGCTGCACGCAAATATTACTGGTATTCACGAGAGATTTAGGCCGAGTTTCTTTTGGTAGACTCAAAGGGACTCTATTTGTTTCTATCTTACGTGAATCTAAGCTGAGAGTCTTTCTGAATCTCTCGTTTAAATTCGCAAGCAAGAAGTGTCTTCTTTCTGTTGATTTCGGCGTCACATTGTACGAGTTTTGCTTGCTGCTGCCAGGCTGAGAACTTGGAATGTGCTCAGTATATTTAAATTCTATATCATTTTCTGAATCATCTTTCTTCTCCGTCCTGTCGTATGGCTCAGAGGGGCATAAAGACGACTGCCTTTGCTCCGGACGATGGAAAGAAAAAGAGCCCCGATTAGAGTTATTCTTCCTCTTCTCGCATATGCAATTGCCAACACAGTTCAGTTTCAGACACTTTCTTTCATCAGGTTCTAATGACACTTCATGGCTCGAATTTGGAATGTACCTATCAGGCTTATTTTTGTGAACTAGAAGATCTTGTCTGATTTTTTCTAATCTCTCATCTCCGTGGAGACCTGGTCTTGTGTATTTCGACTTTGGTGGTCTAAAAAATCTTATTGATCCTGATGTGTGAGGCTCTATGGATCTTCTTCTTATGAAGGAAGGTGAGTCGGAGATCTTGTTGACTCCTAAGAGGAGAACTGGAGATTTCTTCTCATCTTCATCGGGTAGATCGCTGGAAAGAAGAGTTGGAGTCAGTGCTTGCTTTAAAAGGCGAAGTGAGAAAGCAAATATTTGTGAATTTCTTTATGTTCGTAAATTTTTTAGCGTGTTCTAAATAACATATTAGTGACAGTTTTAGTAGGTCAGTTAAAACTTAAATTAAGCGAAAAAAGCTTTGTAAATAAAAACGAACACAATACTCACGTACACACCAACAGAAAGGCAAACCAACATATTTGTTATTAGAAAAACACACAGACACTAAGAATTATTCTACTAGGTAGGTACTAGGTAAATAAATAATATTTTCTCCCCTCCGGACGGAAAGCGTCAAGAAGCTAAACGAAGTTGCCGCTTTCCACCTCGGTCGAGGAGAAAATTGTATACTAACCTCGGACAGTAAATAAGAAAGCCTCAGATCAATTACGTGAGTTCTGAGGCCTTTCTTACTTTCCTGTCCTCGGTGTGTAATCTACTATAACAGAACAGCACATAAGAAATAAATTAAATAATGTAGGTAGATAAGGTACGAACTGAATGATATGGATTTAATTTGTACTGATTCTCTTTCGCTAAAGTAAAATTTGTTTTTTCTTATGATTTGTAAAACTTCCCAAAAATAATGAATTTTGATAAAATTTAGTTATTTCCTTTAACCACCGGAATAGAAGTTTATGTGAAACTATTAACTTAAGTATCAAATTACAAATGGCATGGAGCTAAACGCTACAGGTTATTGCAATAAATCTAATCTGAAAAAAAAAAAAAATTTTCTTGGAAAACTATTGTTTTCCAATAAAAACAAACCTGAATATAAAAAAATACTTACCGTGGAAAATTATGGATTTCCGATAGTTTCGAATTATAAGAATGTGTCTGATTTGTGAAGAAATAAAAGATTTAGACGAGTCGATAGTGTGTGTATCTATACATAAACCTAAACTGATTTTTATTTGCACTATCTTCTCAAATAAAGTTTCTTTCATTAATAAATACCGACATATACAATTTTAGCGTTTGTTCCCATTTGAAGACATTCCAATTGGAATATAAAACCAACTTCCTGTCACGTTATTTGCAACATTTATTTGTAAACAAACAACAAAAGTCCACGTGTTATCATAATATCGCGTGCTAACCAAAGGGAAAGAATGATGCAATGCCAATATCATTCTGAAAAAGAAAAAATATATATAACTCTGATGAATTTACTGATTTAGGGAGTGCCATTTTGTACCAGCTACGCAATTTGGTACTGTAAATAACCTTTTTAGGGTCCCGTTTTTACTCTTTGGGTCTGTCCATCTGTCCGTCGAGGGCTGTATCTTCTGCACCGTAATCGGTAGCCAGTTGAAATTTCCACAGTATGTGTATCATCATATTGGATTTGATAACAAATAATAAAATAAACAAAAAGTGAACAATTAAGGCGGCCATTCGTTAGACCGGTACATTGTGTGGTGGTACTCCGGAAACCTCGCGCGAGTAGTCAGACTTGCTTGCTCTTGGCTGGTTTTTGTTTTTGCAATTGTCACGAAACAAAAAATGGCGAAAATTTTGTGAGTTTATAAAATTACGATTTTTCTAATTTCAAAAACTTAAAGCGAATATGCAGGTTTTTTAAGCTACTTTAATCTAGCCAAATTCTTAAACAATTCCCTAAAATATTTTTAAGTTATTAAATAGCAAACACACCTAAGTATTCTTAATTTAGGTACCTATATTTAAATAAATAATGAATTTCATTAATTTAAACTGTCCATATTTTAATCTTGACCGTTTGTTATTTATTTGTGAATGTAAAGAATAGCTTAAATGTACAGAATTCCCCACCAATGTCCAAGAACTCTTAAGCATCGTAATTGATATAATTCAATTTTTAATTTTGTAATACATTTGGAGTTATGTAACTTTAATTTTGTTGTTGTTAGTTATTAAAGTTTTCTCTGTTTGTCCTTGTTTCTTTACTTTTATTTTTTTTGCGGTCTCTATTGTAAATTATTTTGACATGTTTAAGCTGGTGGCCACGATCGTTGCCAAAGCTTAAATAAAAATAAAGAATTTCAATAAATATTTTGAAGACCAATGGTACACATGTTAAGCTCATGTGTGACATACAATACGATAAGTAGAATAGGGGAGTTGACTGCATATATCTAGAAATATTTTGTTATTTTCTCAGTAAAAAAACGTTCGAAAATAATAGCTAAACTCACATTTTAAGTAATTTTGTAGCTTCAATTTTTAATAACAGGATAAACTATGAAAGTACCGAAACGACGACGAAAAACCATGACGTCACTAATCATTATTTAGTTCAATTTTTCATACAAAGTGCGCGTTTTGACGTTCCATAAAGAGTTGCTGATTTGACTAGTTGGAAACTCGCGATTTTATCATTCAAAATCGTATCTACTAATAAACTGTGAACATAAAAATAGCTATAAAATACTAGGTTAATCACTTTACTATTATGAACTAGATCCCATACATAGTAACGCTATAAACATTATAAAAACTACGTGTGATATACGCAGTAGATTTTTACCGTTAAAAACATAGCTTGGTTTAATGTTCATTTGTCATGGATTTGAAATGATTGAAAAACATTATACAGGGCGTAAACTTAAGGGGATATAATTCGGAGCGCGCTCCATACAAACGTACTATGGTGATATTTTCAATACTAACCGATTAAAGTCAATGAAATTTTGCAGAAACAATATAGTAACAAATTTCTATGCTTCTATGGAGTCAGATTTTCGTTAAAATGTTTATTTTTAAAGTTACAGTGCCTCAAAGATTTCCATTGAAATCTTAAATTCATCCTTGCATTGAAACTCTATATTTTATCGAAAATCTGACTCCATACAAGCATAGATATTGGTTTCTAGATTGTTTCTGCAAAATTTCATTGACTTTAATTGGTTAGTATTGAAAATATCACCATAGTACGTTTGTATGCAGCGCGCATTTTCTCTCTCGGAATAAAATACTTAAGAGGGTGCTTTAGTTTACACCACCAAACTGAACAACTTTTAGCGCCTTTTTACCACTTTTGGATAAGTTCTAATTAGCTTATTATCTGACAGCTCGTTCGACATATTTTGTGTAAGAAACTCGTTAAACGATCTGTCAAATAAGCTATCAAGAACTTATTTAGAAGTGGTGAAACAGGCCGTTAGTGTGGGACCAACTTTGAATTGTCGAAAATAAAAACATAAATAAATAATTCATTTTGGCCTAGTAGCTATTAAAATTTTCTATGTAACAGCATATACCATTTTTTTTCGGGATTTCGATGTTGGATCCATAGTTAAAGTTGTTCAGTCCGTTTTATTTGTTTTGAATTTATTTTTACACCCTTTATTATGGCGGTTTTAAAAACAATTTCACACAACTGGTGAAAGTTGTTCAGTTTGAAGGTCTGGGGCACCCAGTTTGATATTTAATGCATTAAATTTTACACCCTGTATATGGCGGTTACAAAAATAATTTCGCGAAACCGCCTATTTGCGTGTCGGACGCATAATTTCAGTACCTAATTGGATATCTAGTGGTAATTTATTTTATCGCAAAACCGCCTCTCTATGAAGTTTTTTAAATTGAGATCTTCATAAGCATAAGCTCACGACTATATTCCCCGAGGGGGTAGTCAGAGATATTCTGAAACCTCAGAACACCCACGTTTCACCAGTAGTACCGACTAGTGAAACTTCTGCTTAAGCTAAAGTTAAGTTATAGCCTGTTTAACTTAACTTTAACATAGGCAGGATAGGTTAAATTAACTTTGGCTCTATCCTGCCTAAGGTACCTAACTTAATATTTCTTATTTGCACGCCAAAAACTTACAAAAAATAAACTTATTAAGAATTATGGAGGGAATACCTACTGTAAAAATTCAGAAAATCTTACTTCGCAGACACGCAGTCTATAGGAAAATTATTATGAAACCCCACAATATGCGTGGTCCGAATAGCACTTAGCCGTCGCTTAGATAAATATTCCATAAGCAAGTAGTTTTTCTTTTTAAGAGTTTTTAAGATACCCTCTTAAAATTATCATTAGGTAATTAAAACTAATATATTCACTGTCACTTTTACAAAACCTTGGTCCGTTAATCTTTAAAAAAAAATAAAAGAAAAAACTGTATGAATGAAGAATAGTGTCGCGACAATCACTTAAGTAATTAATATGTCGATGTCATCACAAAATACCATTTGTCATTGCTAATAATGAAATAACAGTTGCAAACTGTTCTATTCTATTGTGTGGTCATTCGTGGTAATCTACTTTTGCGTGAGATGGGGCAATTTGTCTGACCAACGGGAAGTAGTGTTGAGTTTATCGATGTCGATATTTTTACACGTTTAACGTTTTTAGATGAAAATCTGTTGTGTAATACATATTTATTTTAGACTCTTGGGATATTATTGTAATATAGTCATGGGATCATGGGAATTGGTTTATTTAACGCATTCATATCCCTTGAAACATAATAGACGTACCTACTTTATACGGTAGTCGGACTGCGTATTTATGCGTCCGACCATGTATGGACGCATCGCGAACAAACTAAGAGTGGGACCAGGGACACGATCGCGCTAATTTAAAACATCAAAGTTCAATCCTTATTTAATTTCAGTTCTAATCACATTGCAATCCAGTTACCTACTATTCAACTGTGCTGAATTCCGTATCGCTCTAAAATTGACTAGTGTACTGTGTGATTGACAGCCTGAAACGATATCTGTTAAACGGCTGTCATAAGCTGTCAAATGATAAGCGCGATACTGAATGTGTAAAAAGGTTTGATTCGCGTGCGGTCCAATTAAGTTTCAGTGGACATTTATTAAGCGCGATCGGTGCCGTGTGAAAATCTCAAATGGATAAGTTTCGAATGTATTAATCTTTGATTATGTAGCATTTAATAGTGAGTTGGTATGTGATATTAACGACAACATATCGAAAATGTGAAAACATTTGAACATTTAACAGCAGGGCTAGCATGCGACGCAAGATAAAACAACCAGAAAACTGACATATAGCGCATATGTCTATATATTTTGGCAATGCGCAAAGCACATCACAATCTTTATTGTTTTCTCAGAATCGGCATGCTAGGCCCTTAGAAGGAATGCTTAATTCAACGAACTAGAAAATGTTCTCACGATACTTTTCACATTGAAGAAAAATACAAGCGCCGAATAAAGTCCAGACACAAACGTCTAGACAACTATCGATAATTTTTACATTTCTTAGTACAGTCCGTCCCTCCCTAATCTATCTGCCGGCAAGTAATCTCATCGGTCCAAAAAATACCCTTGATTGAGTTTACTGTTATTTGCGTCTAAGCAACGGCCGTGGTGCCTGAGTGGGCCGATAAGTTACACCAATGTTTAAATTAAAACAATTCTAATCTATCGATAATATAATACATTTCTAGGTACAGTGCCCCTCCCTATCTGTCGGCAAGTAATCTCATCGGTCCAAACTATACGCTTGATTGAGTTTACTGTTATTTGCGTCTACAAGAAACGGCCGTGGGGCCTGAGCGGGCCGGTAAGTTACACCAATGTTTAAATTAAAACAATTCTAATCTATCGATAATATAATACATTTCTAGGTACAGTGCCCCTCCCTATCTGTCGGCAAGTAATCTCATCGGTCCAAACTATGCGCTTGATTGAGTTTACTGTTATTTGCGTCTACAAGAAACGGCCGTGGGGCCTGAGCGGGCCAGTGAGTTACACTCATGTTCAAATTAAAACAATTCTAATCTAATATATCAACGGTATAGCACAGTCGGTAGTGAACCTACGATACTTGATCACGGGTTTGAATCCCGCAAGGGGCAAATTGTTGTACCTACCTGGACAACTACGGGACCAATATCTAAAAAAATAGTGTCCCATACATTTGTATGAAACTGCAGACTTTTTTCGTGATTACGAGAAAGACCCTTAATAGCTTTTTATATTGTAGTTTGCAGTGTTATGTTGCGAAGAGTCTGACCGCATCGTCTCTACACGTTCCGACGCGGCTTCAAAAAAATATTTGCCGTTTAATGGGCTTCTGAATAGCTCATAATCACAGGAAAAGCTCATAATCACCTGCCGTATGGAGGGAAAGAGAGGTAGAGGACGCATGCCTACGCGATGGACCGATGTGGTAAATGAAATTACCGATACAACCATAGACCTATACTAAGTACATTGATATCGTTGGATACAACACTACAGGCCAGCATACACCGGGCCCCAGATCGAGCAGCCTGGAGAACTGTGGTGGCACCAGCGGCCCACGATGGTCACGTCCCTCAGCCATAAGGTTATTAGTTATTACGACCAAGAAGAAGAATAAATTATTTTGACTTTGAGCTAGTACCAAACATGTTTGGTCCTAGACTTTACACCAAGTCCTTATAAGATGCTGACGGTTATTTAACGCGATGATTAGGCCACCATACCTGGACAACTACGGGACCAATATCTAAAAAACTAGTGTCCCATTCATTTGGGTTGAGTAATATTGCAGTTTTGTATGAAACTGCAGACTTTTTTCGCGATTTCGAGAAAGACCCTTTATAACGTTTTCTAGTCATCAAAATACGAGTATAGACTAGAATGTGGTTCTGTATTTGGGACTAAATAATCTTAAAACTGCGACTACGGCAAAGACAATAAAATTGTAACAAGATGATGTCTTTTACAAAGAAATGTTTGGGAATCTTCTTCTCTTTCTGTTACCCCTACGTGGGGTACAGGGCTCGGATAATAGCTCTCCACCGGTTGCGATCTTGGGCAGCACTGTAGATATCCTCCCAGGTCATGATGATTCGAGGCTTTTAGCCTCTACTTCCACAAAGCGGCGCCAGGTTATTTTAGGACGTCCCCTCTTTTGCTTGCCTGGAGGGTGCCATTCTAAGGCTGTCTTGGATGGGTGATCGTCAGGCCTCCTTAATACATGGCCTAGCCACTGCCACTTTCGAGTAAGGATCACTTTTTCTATACGCTGCTGGCCCGTCCGTCTCCATAGCTCATCATTGGAGATGGTGTTTGGCCAGAAGATCTTTAATATTTGCCGGAGGCATTTGTTTGGGAATAGGGGATAACATTATTTATAGGCGAAGATAACGCCTTAAAATTATAAAAATAGATTAGAAAACTAAGCTCATAACTAAATCAAGGAAGAAGAGAAAGTGTAACAGTAATAATAATAAAAATTTAACGGTCAACTTAACAATCGATCGATTATGGCCGCCGATGAGGAATCGACTCTTTCATCGATTGCGCAAAGATAACTACTTCCTATTGCGCAAGTAGGTATGTATGGTAATTGTCTAATTAGAACTATGTTTGTAACGGTATGCAATGATCGAGAGCAAATATACTATTTAGGCCGGATTCGACCAAACTTAGATTTATAGAAGAGTAACTATACAAGGAACCATTTTACTTTTGGTGTTTACACACCCCGTACTAAAAGAACGAATGTATAATACACCTTAAGAAAGAGGTCGTTGTATCCGTACTTATTGCAATGTGAGGTTATACCGTAGAAAGAGAAGGAACTAGAAGAAATCACGTGTCTTGTCATATCACTCAGTAAGAGATGCACATAGCAAATTTGCTCTAGTTAAAAAAGGAGATCGCTACTTATTGCTGTCCTTATCGACGTTGCCACTTTTTTGTTCTACGACGGCTCTCTGACTCCGGAGTCAGACATCTATTTTCATACAAATTGTATAGGATTTTATGACTATCGCTGTCTCATACGCGGTTACACTGATGTTACGTCTATCAGCGTAAGCGAAAAATACTTAGCTTATGGGTTATACCTACAGTTTTAATTTCTAGGCATGTATTGTACCCACTGTCCATTGTATGTGGCGACGGGCTCATTCCCCGTCACGCTTGACAGAGTTTCGGTAGTAGGTACTGGTGAAACGTGGATGTTCTGAGGTTTCAGAATATCTCTGACTACCCCCTCGGAGAATATAGTCGTGAGCATATGCTTATGCTACTACTTTACGATTTTTGTTGAGATTTTTTACAATGTTAGCTCACCTACCTGACCTACCTACCTGTGTACCTATTTGACAGAATTTCAACTTAATTTCTTCACATGTTTTACACCTAACACCATAATTAAATTTTTGCAATCATTTCAATATTGGTCCCATAGTAAAAGATGATCGTTTTGATGTTTCGAACCGAAGCACTCCATAAATATGCAACGCATTAAAGTTAACACCCTGTATAAAAGTTGCATAGTCTGTCAAACAATCCGCGTGTCTGCCCACCATCTTGTTTTCTCAGGCAAGGCAAGGCAGTCATTGCACCCAGTCATCTCATCACGTAAGTCGAATTACGCAAACTCAAAGTTCTTTGACCGTATTCACAGCTATCCGCTGTAATAATAGGCACGTATCTAACTATGGCCTCGTTGGCGCGTTGCGAGAAGTATGGACACTCAATCATGGAGTCCGGGTTCAAATCCAAAAGGCACGTCCGAGTACCAATGCGTTATTCTAAGCGGGATCCACAAACTAATAAGAGAACTACCGTTTTGGGATCACACACGATGACGCATTGACGGAGTGGCAGACGTCACGTCAGTTCATACCATAGAAGCATACGCGGTGCGTCAATCCGTCACCGTGTGTGCTTCTACGTGCGGTTTCTTACATCTCCTTGCTTGACTAATGACGGACTGACGTTTGCTGATCCGTTCATACTTGGCCTATGGTCAGAACGCACTAACTTATGTAAGTAGTGAAGGGTGAAGGAAAACATCAGTGGAAAACGCCGAAGAAGAAATTCTGATGCGTATGCATAGACTTAAAATATGTCTATGTGCGTATGTGAAGTCTAGGAGTGTCGGTGGCCCTTTGCCATAGATAAGCTACTATCCCGTTGCGGAGAGATATGGAAACTCAATCTTGAGGTCCGGGTTCGAATCCGCACGGACCATATGCCATGCACCAATGAGTCTTACTTATGTAGGTACGTATTACCGACTGCTCTCAAACGGTGAAGGAAAACATCGTGAGAAATCCTGCATACGCTGAAGAAAAAATGCGTATGTGAAGCCTACCAATCCGCATTGGGCACGCGTCGCCGTCGTGGACTAACGTACAGTCAGCATCAGAGAAACCTGACCCCTCTATCTTAATCTGTATTAGCGCAGGGGGGTCTACACAACACAACCATACTAAAATGATTAGTTCCTCAAACATTCATGCCACGACTTTATAGACAGACTATAGGTACTTACATTCAAGTACAGATTCAAGCAAGTTTTCGGAGGAAAAAGCTAATTTCTGCCACAGCGTGCGCTGCGAATGCGATCGATTTCACCGTTCCCATCACCCAGTTCGTTGTAGCTAAGCCTTTGACTAGTTACGCGTGTAATTCTACTAACAAACATTTCTGCCACTTTTTGCGGCGGGCGAGGTAACATGAAATCCGCAACTTTGGATTTTATTCCCCATAACTTTAGATTCTAATTTTGAATGTTAAAAATCATGAAAAGTAGTCTCGTGTGAACCCCAAACGTTCTAAGATCGAAGTTATTGTTTCGCAAATAGGCTGTCTCGTTTAGTGATAAGGTATAAAATTTAATGTAAATGATCAGTTGTTCTTATACCGTGGCAGAGGGGAAATGCTACCGCAAAGCTAGTCCTTATAATAAATAGTCAAAGAGCTAGCCTTCTGACAACCCCGATATAGGAATAGTGGTCATGAGTTTATGCAGGTATGATTTGAAATGATTTTCAGTTAAGTAGGTATAGGTAGGTTTAATTTTTATGCATCGCATATTCGCATCACAAACATAATAATCGAATATTTTCTATACTACGTACTATCAATTATAAAGTTAATGAAAGGAGACTTTGTAAATATAATCAGACATGAATTTCCCCTATCTCCCCTTCTTCTAACATCACCCCTTTTAACACTATTACCCAACTACGTTAAATTGGGCAAATCGCTGACCAATTGGACTCGAATTGAATTAGCGGCCATTTCGTTCGTTTTAAATTGAAACAGAAAATTACTGTCGAGATCACGGCCATTTTTCTTCGGTCTTGTATCTTTTATATGTATTTAACTGTTTATTATAATACAGAATATGCTGTTCTGATGTGAAAGAAAGTACCTACTTACTTAATTTTTTTTTAAACAATGAAAAGGTAGGGTACCTACCTATATTACTTTACGGGGTGATTGTGACCATGATACTGAACAACTTTCCCAAAGAAAGTTATATGCAAATCACAAAAAAAAAAATTGGTCTTTCCGGTACTAAATGCAATCAGCTGATCGAAAGATTGTATGAAAAATCAATTTTTTTTTTGTGAATTTTCTATAGGTTTCTTTGGGAAAGTTGTTCAGTATGATGGGGTACAATCACCCCATAACGTAATGCAACTGTTTTAGGTACATACCTTTACTATCTCATGTGATTTCGATTATATCGAATCCAGAAAACTGACAAACCACAGACACAGAGATTTGTTTCTAATCGTGTTTAAATTAAAAAAAACATTTAAGTTCTTATTAGTATTGAAAATAGGATCAAACTTGGCTTGTATGCAGCGCGTTCTGCCGCTCCGCAAGGACTATCTTCTTAATCAAAACGAATGAATTAAATTAACATTTTAATGAAAATTTATGTTTATCGATCGACTTTCTACATTTTTTATTTTATATAATTATTTAAGAAAGTGGGTGGACAAGGAAACTATATCAAATATTTTGTTCTCTGCTCACCTTCACTTTAATTCCAGGCTAAGTAGTTAACTTACATACTTGTAATTGTACCACAGATAATACAGGGTGTAAAGAAAAGTATCATTAACCTTTAAACCACATACTCTACCCATCAAACTGAACAACTTTTACTATGCGAGCGAGATGCTTAGCATTTTTCCTCCGAAAGATGCATCAAATTGGCTTGTACGAGATCTTTGCTTGAATTTATGCAAATTCACTCAACACGAAATCTCCAAAACTACAAAGACTAACATTTGGCATGGATTTTGTATTGACAAGGGTTTATCGCAATTCAATCCCCATAGGTGTGAAAGCGGGGTGAACGTTTATTTGGGAATTTCGTAGCTCTTTTCATATGGCCCACTGCGGGACACAGGCCTACCCCATTGAAATAAAAGGGTGTATGGGCGAGTCCACGACGCGTGCTCAATGCGGATTGGTAGACTTCACATACGCATCGGAATTTCTTCTTCAGCGTATGCAGGTTTCCTCACGATGTTTTCCTTCACCATTTGAGAGCAGTCGGTATTACATAAGTTAAAAAAAACTCATTGGTACATGGCTGCTCGACTTTGGAACTCGTTGCCAGAGTCGATCAGACATGCTCCTTCCGTGGATGTTTTTAAATCGAAAGTCAAAGCACATTTCCTAGACCTCTGTCCCTGATTTTTTTTTTTATTTTTTATTTTGTTTCCGTATGTTTATGTTTTGTTGCAGCATGTGTGATATGTATTGTATATTATTAATTATATACTTATATATGATATGTATATATATATATATATATATATATATATATATATGTATATATATGTACCTTTAATTATATGTAATGTGTATGTATTTATGTATTCTGTTGTATTCACTTCTTTTACATTTATAATTTTTATTTTCTTATAACACCGACACCCGTTCTTTGTTATATTTCCTCTACCCTAAGGTTGTCTGGAAGAAATCGCTTTTTAGCGATAAGACCGCCTTATTTGTACCATAATCAGTTTATTTCCGTTTGTGCATTGTAATTTATTTTTGGTGTAAATAAAGAATATTTCATTCATTCATTCATTCATGTCGTCCGTGCGTCATCTACCTAGAATGCCCACTACTAGAGCTCTTACAGACGAGCGACTTTGCGGTCGCCGTGGGTCGCGCTCATAGACTTTACGGTCGCCGATGAGTCGCGCGACGGTCGCGACCGCAGTGTCGCTCTGCTATATGTTATAATATGTTGCTGTTCTCTTCTAACCACAGATTACCTAACGCACGCAAGTTGCTAATCGCTTCCTCTCACTCGCACGCAGAAAAGAGACGTGCTTATGTAATTTGTCGTGCGTAGGAAGAGTACAGCAACATAATATAGCGCGTATCTGTGACGGGCCTTAGGGTTGAGTTGAAACCTAGGTTGAGACACATCCACCGACGACGGCGACAAAAATGACATTTAGTATGGGAAGCCGTCCGCCTTCAACGACGTGGCGACGACGGCGGACGGCTCCCATACAAATGTCATTTTTGTTTTGGCCGGCCGTCTGTCAGCGTCGGTAGATGTGTCGCAACCCTTATACTTCGCTACGCAACAAACAAACAACACAAATTTTAAAAGCAAACAATTTGTACAACACACTTAATATTTGTTTTCTTTTTATTACGAAAGTTTTTAGCTAATAGTTATGCAAAACGAAAGGAAAACTATTTTATGAGAACCGGCGAAGAGTGACTGTAAGTTAAACAGAAGAGGTTCCGTACAAAATATTGTAATAGATTTGGAACATACAGTAAAGTTACATACATATTCCTACGCCTGTCTTCCAATGGCCTACCCCATTGGAGACCAGAGACAATGGAACCGCCACTTTCTACGATCCTGACAGGAGTGTGATATTTGAACATCACACGTTCTACTTAATCAGCAGTAGAAAATGTCAAAGTTACTATGGGGACTATGCATCTTTCTACTGCTGATTTGAACGTGTGACTTTCAAAAATCGCACTTATTTCGCTTCCTCCACATTCATTAGTCTATTCATGGATGCTCGTCGATTACTTGTAAGTAATATAAAATGATTAAGAGGATAGGCGAGAACCGTTTTTTCCATACAAACGTATTCCCCTGTTTCCTTCCTGGATAATGACACTAGAGCATAACATTTTTTACCATACAATCTATGTTTCTCTGCTATGTCCCTATGTTTTGCTTTTTTGCATTAATTTCTTACTGTATGAACTAGGGACATTCGAAAATGAAAAATTTTACCGCCCGTTTAACACATTTGACGAATATAAACAAAAAAAGCTAAACATACAGACATAGCCAAAGTCTTTCTCATATTATTCTTGAAAGAATTATTAAAATCGGTTTAGTTTTGGAGGAGGAAAAATAAAACATAACGGTACCCTAAAATGTAAAAAGACACTTTCTCACGGATTCGTATGTGAACTGGTTAACAAACAAATCATCGTAAATATAAAATTTACATACATAACTGTTTTATCTCTATATCTTTATGATTCTGGATAACTTTTACTGAGTTTAAAGAAGTTTTTTTATTATATTCACGACAATTCTCTAGGCGGTAGTCAGGGATATTCTTATAAGCTAACGTTTATCCTTTGATAAAGTTATACAGGGTGTTACATAAGTACAAATAAATTTTTAAAACCCCTAATGGGGTTGTTTAGACCGTCAAACTGAACAACTTTCTCTATGGGACCAACATCGAAATCGCGAAAAAAAAAATCTGATATCCCATACCTACATATTTTAGCTCTAGTCGATTTGTAGAGTATGGAACATCAATTTTTATTTTTCGCGATTCGATATTGGTCCCATAGTGAAAGTTGTTCAGTTTAATGGTCTAAACCACCCCCTTAAATGTTTATTTGTATTTTTGTAACACCTTGTATGTCAAGATTGACCGTCGAAGATACAAAAGCATCGAAAAAAATTGAAACCAGTATTGGCCCCAAAACCCTATACATATACACGTACACATACATAATTTGTTTGACGCCTCACGCACACCAACCTATGAAAGTTAGCCCCTTTCGGTATAACCGTGAGGCTCATTCTAGACATATACTTTTTCTATGCGTTTATCATCATGGGATAACTGAAGAACTTCAGGTAGATTTTTAAGAGCAGACAAATCCGTCTACCCTCATCATGGCAGCTGTAACATCGCCGAAATATCGGGAATACAAAAACTATAAAAAACGCTGTAAGAACCCGAAATAATTAACTATAGCTTAATTAAGTAATAACAGCGTAAAAAAACGGTTTTAAGAGGATGATCAGACCATCAAACTGAACAACTTTCTCCATAGGACCAACATTCCCGATTTCGATGTTGGTCCTATATAGAGAAAGTTGTTCAGTTTGATGATCTGATCATCCTCTTGAAAAATTGTAACCATATTAAGTTGGAAAAAGCCCACCAAACTAAACAACTTTCTTTATGGGACCAACATCCGAAATCTCGAAAAAAAATCTGCTGTACCATATATGGATATGGGTTGAGTAGAATGCCGTACGAAACAGCTAATTTTTTTGTCGCGATTTCTACTTTGGTCCCATAGAGAAAGTTGTTCAGCATGATACTCTGATCATCTCCCTAAAAACCGTGAGCATATTAAGAAGGACCCTGTATTTTATCCTAAAAACTAAAAATTGTTTCGTGGACAGTTTATAATTTTTTTTATTTTTTATTTATTTCAGTTTTTTTTATTAATTTAATTGTTTTTTTTTATTTTGTTTGTTTTTGTTTTTAATTTGTGTGCAGTTATAGGCAATTAAAAAAAATTTTTTTGTGAACAGTTTATAATAATTTTTATTTTCTATTTATTTCAGTTTTTTTATTAATTTATTTGTTTTTTTTTATTTTGTTTGTTTTTGTTTTTAATTTGTGTGCAGTTATAGGCAATTATAGGTAAAGCAGCATTGCAGTTCTATGGAACGTCTAGGAGAAAAATATCAAACTATGTATTTCCATGGTAGAACAACTAGTACTAGGCGAAAACAATAACAGAAAGTAAACAAGAAACAATGCAGTATACGATGAAAGAAAAACGATTTACACATACGATCATCTTACACATTGAAGAAATTTCACTTCACATCCATTTGAATGCATTCGCAGGCCCCAATGAATCATTAATAAAACTTTTACTTGAAACCAAACCTTATTCGAGTTACACTAAAGTTTAAGTCATGTTGTTTTGGATCAACCTACTTTTTAAACTACAGCTTAGTCAGTTAGAAGACGAAAACATTTATGTTCGCGCCTTGTTTTATAAATATCGTTATATTATTTAGTTTTTTCTTTACCCTAGTGCTGGGAAAGGCCTCCCTTGTCTTCATGAAATAATCCCGGTGCAACACTACCTCCGACTAACCATTGGGGTGCTAAAACAAGGTAGGTACTTAGATAAGTTTAAAAAGTTACTTACACATTTCATTCATTGTAAAACTCTTGTCAAATCATAACTATATAAAATTGTTTGTAATAACTCTCTCATCGAATCGAAACAATCACAAAAACAGTGGGAATCAATTGAAAGTTCTTGGAAAGAAAACGTAACACAATTTCACTTTTAATAAACCATTAAGAGTTCAATGACGCGCACTATTAAAAACTAAAAACATGAAGTTTAAAGAAAAAAAGGCCAAGATGATAACCTTGCGGGAACCACCAATTTTCTCTCGAGTTTCTAACTTTAAGTGCGCCGGCGCACGTCTACCTTCCCGTGGGCGTTGTGACCGTATGACGTGGACTTGAAATTAACTATCAAACAGCATTCTTACTTCACAAGCTACCGTTCCAACCGTGTCGTATGAAGTCCAATGCTTGCGTTGAATCCAAACTTAATTGTGATCACTTCAAAAGTCAGCAATGGATTTCTTATTTGAAGTTAATAGTTTTGATTGGGGGGTTATTGTGGTAGGGGTTGAAACAGGGGGACCAGACAGACTAGAACAGTTTATGTTAGAGGCACGTGCGAAGGGAAACGTTGACTGATGATTATCCCTACATATGTTTTGGACCTCTATTTTTAGATTGTTTTTGTTTAGTTTTAAAGGTACGTAAGATGAGACTCGATGAGTTATAAAATGTTTATTGTTATGGAAAAGGATATGTGTGTTAGAAGTAAGGGACCTATATTACACGTGAGAAAAAGCACTAATACATGACATAAATACAGGATACTTCTTAATATACTGACACTTTTTAAGGGCATGATTAGAACGTCAAACTTTCTCTATATCGAAACTGCAAAAAAAAAATCTTCTGTTCCATACAAAACTGCAAACCTACTAGAGCCAAATGTATGGGACAGTTGTTTTTTTTATCGCTATT
This sequence comes from Agonopterix heracliana, assembly GCA_963693445.1. Lineage (NCBI taxonomy): Eukaryota > Metazoa > Arthropoda > Insecta > Lepidoptera > Depressariidae > Agonopterix > Agonopterix heracliana. Next base: position 6,516,536 of record OY856334.1, read on the forward strand.
TTAATGTTGGTCCCATAGAGAAAGTTGTTCAGTTTGACGGTCTGATCATCTCCTTATAAAAGTGTCATCATATTAAGGACCGTGTAATTATAATTTTTAAACAATATGAGGAGAAAGAGCGAGCGAAACAAAATTATTGGTCTATGGGTGAAAGGCGTGATGGCCATTCTTATTGCTAAATTGAGTAAATTTGCTTGTTTTCGAAAAACATAAGAAGCATATTATTAGTGAATAATACTATATTCTGAATATCCACAAAACGATGTCCGAAACTATGCCCAATGTGACACACAGGTAGTGAGCTCTTCGCCTGGACACGATAAAAAAGTTTATTTGAGTGTGTTGGTCAGTGTTTCTGACCACCCGAAAGGGATTGGTCGTGAGTTTATGTATGGACACGATACACGCCCCGAAATTAAAGCATGTCGGATTCCTCACGATGTACCTATTCATTTTTTTTTAAATTACTTTGACCTATTTTGATCCGCCCGCTCTCACTCAGATAATCATAGCTTGAGAGAGATCTAATTTCTACTTCTGTGCTTAATTGGTTATTGACGCTAAAAACGTTTTTGGGATGGTAGCGATTATTTTAGAAGTGGTTTTCACGCTGCTTGTTCTCTATTGATGGAATTGGGGAAGCAATGAGCGCTTCAAATCATGATGAAGATAAAAATATTGAGTTGATATTTAAAATAAAGATATTTAAAATTGCGTAGCGATATCTATTTCGCAACATCGGTGTTCAAAGAAAAATACCTACTGCTCTCAAACGGTGAAGGAAAACATCGTGAGGAAACCTGCATTCGCTGAACAAGAAATTATGATGTGTACCTATGTACCTGCATTCGCTGAACAAGAAATTATGATGTGTATGTAATATGTAAAGTCTACCAATCCGCATTGTGAACACGTGGTGGACTGACGCCGCATACTTCTCTTAAAATAGGGTAAGATATTAAAAAATTACGTAGCGAAATCTATTTCACAACCTTCCATCACAGACTTAAAAGAAGAACCAGACGGAATGTCATCTAATCATGAGTGAAGCACCCATTTCTTTTGTGTGCGTGCTGTCACGCGGTACATAAGGTGACGGGTTGTCGGACCTGCGCCTAGAGCTAGTGCATCTGTGTGAGTGTAGGTCCCTTGTAGAACAAACGAGATTGTATTACCTTGCATGCTTCACATCTTTTTAGTGCAATACTCGGTCCGTATTTCTTTCAGGTCCGTGCCTTCCATCTTCAAAGTGACGCTAATGCGAAAATTGTTAACGATGATTTCATAAGTATACGACATACAGAAAGCCAAGCCCTATTAGACATGAAGCATCTATCCCATTGGAAGAGAAGCGAGAAAAGAAAAGCGAGCGACAATTCGCTCCGATAATTATTTATTATTTCTCAATAAAGAATATCTTGAGAAACAACACAACAATGTCAATGCTTCGTCTAACCAAAATCATAATATCCGCTACAAGGTTCGTCAATGGCAACACATGTAGATAATGCCATTAATAATGTTACGTCCTAAACTACGTTGTACTTCTTTTATTTATAATTAATTGACTCTTGCTTGTGCGTTAGCACGGCAGTGTCAAGTAGTTTGTGGGAGTATCTATCCCAGGAGGGTGGCATAGGTATTGTCTTGTCTTAATATCCATGATCAATCCCAAACACAGGCATTGTTTTTGGTCAAGAACAAGAGGAGATTGCGGATTGCGGAGCCTTTAGTTTTATTCACTAATGTAACAGAACAATAACTTTGTAAACTTAATCGCTAATAGATAATAAGAACCATTTTTTTTTTTAAATATATTTACTAGCCTGGTTACTAGACCTTTTGGCTAAATCTTAATTTATTTTTAATTTTCTTCTGTTTTCACATTAAAACGTTGGTATTCGACGTTTTGATGGTTCTTTGGAGTTTTTGGAGGCAATCGAAAGACGCAGGAAAAGCAGAGAAGTCCACAGGAAAGAGGTGAACCGACCGCTTTACCGCGCTAAAATCACGGAACACTTTTCCTGTTTACGACCCACGCACCATCATATTTCACTGAACTATATATTGTTCACTTGCACGACACTTTGTTACGCAAAAAAACACCAATTTTACGAACCAAAACTCACTATAAACAATAAAAATTCGATGAAATATAAGGACTCCAAACGTCAGCTACCAAAGCCCGCCAAAAACTTCTAATAAGAACCATTGCATTATGCATTGTATCACCAAAGAGGGTAGGAACTAGCTCCTGGGTACACAGTTCGCTAGTACAGGAGCTAGGGCTAAATCAATGATGTAACCATGGTCTTTTTTCAATAAAATTATATTCTATTCTATTATATCATAGAAAAACTATCGCAGGTAATAAGGACAGGACAACTTCCAAAACTGACCGCTTTTAACTGCTGGTAAGTACATCCCTAGCGTTCACACGTGACTGTAATCCTATCGAATTCGTTATTGCTTGACTGATAGCCACATGATGTGAGCATCATAGATCTTAGTGGACATTTACGACACCTGTCTAGGTTTGCTTGGTGCTGTTCGAAGGAACACGAACACGGCAAACGATTGATTGAGCAAGAAATTAGCTCACTATCGCTCGCGGTGTGCCAAGTCTTTAGTATAGGCTTGTAAATAACTAATTGCAAACGTCATGAATGACCGGATGATACACAATAGACAATTATAGCATGACAGTCATTGTTTCAATGATGTCCTATATATAGGACAAATGTGTCTTTTATGTGAGAATTGGATTATTTCAGCGAGATGTCTGTCGGTGACCTTTTTCACAGTATATAATGCCTTTGTCACACCTTGAACACTTGGCTGTACTTAATACAAATAAAATGGGAAAACCTAAGGGAAAACCCATATCTCATCTATAAATACAAAAGTCGGTAATGATTGTCACCCAACTCTGTGTCGCTATACACGCACACAAAGATAAGTTGTATGACGTCTCACGCACACCAACCTAAGAAAGTTGGCCACTTTTGTTTTATACGGTAGAAGCATTAGGCTCAGTCTAGACATATACTTTATCTAAGGTACTTTTCATCATGATACGCATTGGAAGCCGTAAGATATCCATCAAGAACTATGTCAAGCATACATACAATTCAGCACATATAGAGCTTGACAATCTAACCGCATACTTTTCCCTATTTCCTAGTATTTCCTAGGCAAAAACATCAATTTTCCGCATCAATTCGCGAGGCAAGCGGTCGGAAAATAATAGTCTCTTCCAGTTAATTATTCAATTAATTTTTTGTTTAATGTTTTACGTTAATTTTCTTTTATCGGAGTAATTGTATGGAATGTTGTTTGTTGTTATATGTTTACTACGTAATTGATTATGTACGCAGATTAGTAAATAGATGCACGAACACTAAATCCCTTAATTAACGGTGTTTACTTAAGATTGTTACGGTGGTTGCACAGTTGTCAAGGACCCAGTTGCAGAAGTCCCTAAGTCCAAAAAATGAGTTTTATAATAGAGAGTAAAAGTCTTTAAAAAGGGCTAGAAATATTCCATATGAGAAAAGGGTTAAAAAAATGAAACGTCAGTGATTAATGAATAAATCAACGTTTATTTGAGATCATGCAACAACTTAATAATCACTTAATTTCTCACGTTTGTGATATCAAATCAATAAGTCCCTTGGGAATTATTCATACAAAATTTCAAAGCCATTTTATATCTTCGTAATTATATTAAGTATAAATTGTAAGTGTTATTTGATACGCGCAATTTAGATTTTCTTAGCTATTTTTCCATATGAAAAATTCCCGGAGTCTTTAAATAGTTTACGAAATTGCAGAAAAAAATAACTTTTTGTTAACCCTTTGTACCCCCCGAAAATTAAGCTTTTTATTGTACTTCCTTTGTGATCTTTGGCTATACCTGTGCCAAGTTTCAGCTTCCTACGTTTTACGATATCTGAGAAAAATGCCTGTGACAGACGGACGGACAGACACCGCGGTGATTCCATAAGTGTTCGTTTTGCCAATTTTGGTACGCAAAAAAAATAAAAAACAACATAAAATGACACGCTAAAAACGGATACTAGACTAAAATTACTTTAAAAGACCACTTGAATTCAATCTATAGCGATGTACGAATTGAAGCAAAAATGTATACCAATTTAAATAGTTTGAGATAATGAATTAGTTATGGCTTTAGTGCCATTTTTATTGACAGTAGATTAAAGCCAATCAATCTATAAATTCTTTAAAAGTTCAACGAGCGGCTTATGTAAATTCGTAGCTATTTAAAAAACCGGTAGGTACCTAATGTATCCAAATAGAAACTTGTGAAATTAGTGTTAGTATCAAACAGCGAAACAATAATTATGGTCAACAAACATGTGATCTGAGGCTATCTTATTTACTGTCCGAGGATAGTATACTATTTTTCTCCTCGACAGAGGTGGAAAGCGGCAACTTCGTTTAGGGCAGCGGGGCGACAATTGACGCTTTCCGTCCGGAGGGGAGAAAAAGAAATTATCAACACATATAGTCGAACCTGTCTGCTCTCAAACGGAGAAGGAAAACATCGTGAGGAAACCTGCATACGCTGAAGAAGAAATTCTGATGCGCATGTGAAGTCTACCAATCCGCATTGTGCACGCGTGGTGGACTAACGTACATACACCATCCCTGAGGGTAGACCTGTGCCCTGCAGTACATACGGACGTATATAGGCTGATGATGAAGGTCAGATCTATTAGAAATCTTGGATTTTGCCTAATAAAAGTTGAAAAAAAAAGTATATAGGTAAGTAATCATTTTTCTAAAATCAGATGGCACTGCCATGATATTTTTCCCGAATTTGCCGCCCCTACAAGTGCCGCCTGGGGCATTTGATTTATCAGGACATTAAGTGTCCCGATCAGGTGCAAATCGGGACGCGTCCCCAGACCCTGAAAATCAGGACACGTAAATCGGGACACCTGGCAACTCTAGATGGCAGCGCATGACCAGTCGTTGTGGCGATCAAGTCCAGCAGTGGACGTCTTTCAGCTGAGATGATGATGATAATGATTTAAAAATATACCCATACGCTTGTTGTGGTCAACCACAACAAGTGTTTAGGTATACTTTTTAATGGACGAATGGATTTTTTGTTGTGGACGGAAATCGAAATAATTCCATTCCTCTATAATATATTCCAAACTTGGAACTCAAAATATGGTCAAAGTAAACTGTCTCGAAATGAAATAATACATTCGTGAGACCACGCGTGGGCTAACCGGTACAGTAAGTAAAGTAGGTGAACTAATCCATGTTGCAAAACTTGCCAAGTACCTACATTATTTTTTTTTCTTCCCACGCAGCGAGGATTACTGCAACAATACGTTTTTAAAATTAAATGGCTTCGTAATCTGATGGCCAGTTGATGCAATCTTTTTTGTCTATGGTATTTTAATTCTGTTTTTTTTTGTCATACTATCTTGGGTACCTCCTCGTAGGCGTAGTGTATTATTGGAAACTGTCACTGATATTAAGCAACGTCAGGTCCAGTCAGTCTTTGGATGGGTGACCGTTTTATCTTGCCAAGCGTCTTCATGACGGCGCGTTAAGCAGTTGGTGGTTGGTGTTAATAACCACCAACCGTTAAACCAGGTCTGAGGCCTATTAAGGCGGCTTGAAAATTCTCTGATAGCAAGTTGACCACTAACTTGCCTCCACTAATCCAGCCACACTGGGCCCGCGTCTATGAGGATGCTAGGGATCTTACAGGCTATAAACTTTCTCCATTCTGAGTAAGCATGAACATTACAGTGATGTTGTGTGGCACGCTCTCGTCCTTATACAGGGTGTAAGTGACAGCCTAGCAAATACTGAAACGGTGGATTCAGACCATCAAACTAAAAAACTTTCACTATGGGGCCACCCCCAAGAAACGCAAAAAAAAAATAGTTCTGCTGCTCCATACAATACAGCTGACTCGACTCAAATTTATGAAACAGTAGATTTTTTTTCACGTTTCCTGAGGGTGGTTCCATAGTGAAAGTTGTTCAGTTTGATGTTCTGGATTCACCGTTTCAGTTTTTGCTAGGCTGTCACTTGTATGTGAGGAGGTTCTTTATCCGACTGCGCTAGAAGAAAGGTAAAGTTTTTAACTGCAGATGATACTGATGATGATAAGAATAGATAACACTTTACTCTGACTGTACTTAAACCTGGTACCAATTTGTTAACATAATCATGATGACCTAAACATAGAACATTTTATTTAATTTAAAAAATTAAGGACGTTTGTGATTTTTTTAATAACAATTTATTCAACACCACACATAAAACCATGCTCAGTTTAAATGTTAATAAACATTTTGGAACACAACACAAAATTGAGTTATTCAGAAGAAACACAAATTGTCTATGGTTAAAACAAACACGTTTTTGTAAAAGCTCAAATTACCTTCTTATCCAGCGAAAGAATCGGTTGCCCTTCCTTGCGTTATTTTTCTTCTTTTTTCCCATTTTCTTCTAATCCTAAACTAATCATACACTTCCTTTGTCTAAAGAAACACAAAACACTTGTCTATGTTCACAGTTGAATAGTTTAAAATGGAACTTCACATAAAGTACACTTAACACTGGCCAGTTGTATTATCTTTTATCAAGATACAGCACAAATTACTTTGTTCTTTATTTGAACAACGATACGATTTCCGTAACTGACACACTGGCCGATACAGGACTCTATGCTTGGGCTCTACTACAAATTAAGAAAAAATAAAATACAGAAATTAAAAAAGGAAACATTAATGCTAGTTTTATCACACCTAAGACTAAATTATGTACAGTTATAACAAAAAAGCAATCTCTGTAAACTGCGACACACTAAACACGTTATTTACAATCCCCAAAAAAAGATATTTACCAAAAAGACCGCATAGCTGTCACAATGATTTAGAAAAAAGGTTTGAATTTGAATTAAGAATTCTGAATGCTGAAGCGCACAAGGGTGCGCACGAGTTCAGACTGGCGCGTGGCCACGTTCAAAATTAGAAGCTTAAAAAAAAGAAAGAAAACACTCTGGCTGGCTGGATGCACATTGCAAGAAATGCATCACATATGTTTTGTTTATTTTCGTTCTGTGTCCAAGAGAGATACGAGATTAGATTTGAGATGTGTTTTAGAATAATAAGGGATATTAAATGACTATTATGAAAAGGCAAGAAAGAGTCAGCGGAGGAGAAAAATAGCAAAGTTTCTACATAAAAAACTTCACAACATGTTTTAAAAAATTCTTTACATGTTGTGAAATGCTGACTTTTCATAAACTTGTATTTTGCTTTATTATTGTTTTAGTCTAATATTATCATAATAATATACATTTTTGATCGCTGCCATATTGTGTACCTATGCTTGGATACCTATTAATCATAGTACTTACTTAAATACTTTACTTTTTTTTCTAAGCGTCTTATTCACAAAAGAAAAAAAAGAGCAACTGGAAAATTACTACGTCAAGAAGGTAACCGAAGGGTAACCCGGTTGAATTCTTGGTAAGTAATTTTTTTTTTATAGTTAGGCTTATAGGTTATGATGATAAAAAGAAACAGTAGTTAGTATGGTTAAATTAAGTTTCTGATCACCCCAAATATGGTCGACCGTTATTTATGATATTGTATCTAACGATCATCATCATGCTTTGTATTATGTTGTATGAAACTTTATAACTTTCTTCGTAGACGTGATACAAATGGCAATATCCAAGCTTTCTTTTTAGACATGAAATAAACGATTCAAGTTCAAAAAGGCTAGACAGATAAAATAAATCTAGACAAGATGGCGTGACTCAACGATCTATATCTGGATTGGATTGGAGTTGAGAGTGAAAATAGGCGTTGTTGCGTGCGCGCAGATCGAATTGATCTTTTCGTCATTATGACTAAATCAAGAAATGAAATGTTACGATTTATTGTTTTTTGAAAGGACATGTAGGGGGATATTATGATGATGATGATGATAGACAAATAAGTGTTGAAATTTTTAGGAAAGGTTTTTTTTATGGCGCTCGTAAAGAAAATCTAACCAATATTGTAATCTGATGAAAAGATGTTAAGGCCCGGTTATTCGAGTGCAAGCGTCTCTTTCTTACAAGCATAAGTTTGCAATTAGCCATCCCGCTTCAATTGAAGGCAGGTCCGCAAAAAAAACGTATTTTTCATCAATATCTTTTCTCTCTGGTGGTGGGAGAAAAAACTAGCCTGAGAATAATTTAGACAATGTCATTTCCTATTTTTCAGTGTATTTTTTTTATTTGTAGTGTTAATAATCTTTAAGTAAAACTTGAAAAATAGTAATAAACTACCTATCTTTGCATGCTTTTATGATCGAGAGAAGTAATAACTATCGTGTTTTGAGCCACAGAATAATCGAGAACAGTTCATGAACAACAACATATATTTTTTCTGGATTAAAACAACGACTATTTCATGCCTTAAAACTCAACCAAAAACAGGCGATTTGGAAGATCCTGCCCTTAACTTCAAGCCTTTACATCTTCGTTCGGACTGAATTTAGAAATATACATGTACCTATTCTTTGTTAGTTTATTCTAACCTAAAATATCCAAGTGTGGTTGAGGCACAGAGGATTGTATTGTAGTTGAGGGCCGCCCGCGCCAAATGAAAAGGTGTACCTACATGAAAGGGCGCTGTGCCCTCACAGGGTTCATGTCAGGAACTTGTAAAATATTTTTAAGAACATCTTGTAAACCACCACAGACTAAAAAGAAGAACCAAACGGAATATCATCTAATCATGAGTGAAGCACCCATTTCTTTTGTGTGCGTGCTGTCACGCGGTACATAAGGTGACGGGTTGTCGGACCTGCGCCTAGAGCATAGAGCAGTGCATCTGTGTGAGTGTAGGTCCCTTGTAGAACAAACGAGATTGTATTACCTTGCATGCTTCACATCTTTTTAGTGCAATACTCGGTCCGTATTTCTTTCAGGTCCGTCCCAAGTAACACATCAAAGCAGTATAACGGCCGACTTGCAGCATTTATGTATCGTTTACGCATTTTGAGTCAGTTTTATAGTAGCATTACAAACGTATATACGGCTACTGTAATGCTTATTTGGGCACAAATTATACGGCTTTAGATCCTAAATAGGTTCACAAATAGTTGTTTAATTGCATTACAGGCGCATTATATTAGCATTATTGTAGTCAACGATGTTGCCAATCGCATTAAAGAAGCATTATTACGGTCAATGAAGGTGCCAATCGCATTACAGAAGCAATATACAAGCAATGTTATTGTTAATGAAGATGTTAATTGCATTACAAAAGCATTAGACTAGCATTAGAATGTACCAAAAGAATGATTGGAGCTGTTTAAGTGTTCACAGTTAGAACTTAAATAAACCCTACATCATTGCAAAAACATCTCTAATACCACGGTACAAAATGTTATAATTCAATTAACGTTATAATTTAACTAAGTACTTTGTCTCGCAATATAATATGGACGAAGACGGTCAAAACTGAGTGAATGACACCATATTTATATTATAATACTTTTTTGACTCATTTTGTTACTTCATGCCTTCAAATATTACTGCGCAATGTAGTTTACTGTAAATGTCTATATGAGTTTCATTGAAAATTTTCACGCGCCTTCGATATTTTGAGGTTTTGATATAAAATGTTACATAAAGGTACGTGTGAAATAACCAAAACAATTGTGTATTCCTAGTATAGAACGAATTTTGTATAATTAACATAATAGTATTGGTTGGGCAGTATTAAATTCAGTTATATCATTATTATATAGGTCTATGGCTTTTATAAATAGGTCCGAATGATAATATTTTTTGGTTATAAAATATTTACAAAATGGTGTCGGTCTATAGCAGGTCGGTGAGCCTTTAAAAAGGCTAATTAATGCCGCCAGAAGTATAAATACTCACACGTCAGCAATTATTAAGCCAGAGGCCATAGAGAAGGCCTTTGATAACTACTGTAGTGCCATTGTCTATAAAGTAGTTCTATATGGGTTCACCGGTATACCAGTAGACTTTATGTAGACTGAAATAGTGCCATTACTTAAACGCAATTTTAGGGATTCTCGGGCAAAACAATAAAACCCATTTCAGAATTTTCGTACTACTTGAATCCGTTTACCAAGAGTTGATAAATAGGCTTTCTGGACGCATTATCTAGGATTATCGGGATTTTCTTCGAGCTAATTTAAAAAGGAAAACTTTATTACAAAATAGCTCGATAGATGGTTTAATGGCCGACAAATGGTTTTAGGAATATAGTAAAATGAATGCATATACAGCTTTACGCATTATAATAACTCACGTGTATTTGATAAAAGAGCTGTTAGCTGTACAACAGAACTCAGTTGACCTTTAAAAATGCAAGCATTACATTGATTCACGTTTATGCTGTTAAGCAGCACTAGGCTTTTACTTACCACTTAAAAGTGCTATTAAACAACAAAGGGCACTGAAAACAGCTCAACGCTGTATAACGGATTTACGGTGCATTATAACGGTACAAGTTTATGCTATTAAGCAGCATTAGGCATATTCTTGCTACTTAAAAATGCTATTGTAGACCCTAGAGCACTAAAAACAGCTGTTAGCTGTATAGCGGATTTACGTGGCATTATAATGGTTCATGTTTGTGCTATTAAACAGCATTAAGCAATTGTTTACTACTTTAAAATGCTATTGTAGATCCAAATGCACTAAAAACAGCTGATGGTTGTACAGCTGCGTTCTGGTTTGCTGCACTAAAACTAAAGGCTTCACAAAAGCAAATTGATATGCCATTACCCAACCGTTCTACAGTGTAAAGCATCATAATGGTTTTGAAATGCCAATATAAAGCATCAAGATGCTTGGTGAACTTATATAAGTGTTCATACGGACCTTAGGTTCTACATAAGTTTACTATTCGTTTGTTATAATGCTTCCCGTGTTTCTTGGGGTGTAAACCACATGAAAAAGCAATAAATATTGATTGCGCCAGTTTTAGACAAAAGAGGATTCAGAAATAAGTACCTATTTCATCTGATATTTAAAATAAAAGGACCAATGACCATAGACAAATTTATAGAAGTGGCAACGAAAAAAGATCTCATTTAAAAACATAAACAAACAAACGTCATCTGTGATGTAACATCTTCTTGGGCAACTGCCAAAACTAGCCAGTCACCTGAACATAGATATGAAAGAATGAGGAAACCAAACTAAAATAAATTAGAAAAGCCGTATCTTAAGATATGACAAACTAGGTTATGATCTTAGATAAGATGTCATCTTAGACCACCCACGGCTTAATAATTAACTAGCATTTAACACTTTGAAAATAAGGTTGAAAATTTGGTATATAAAACACTGGACAGTGAGAAAGTGCAAATGGTTATAAATAGTCAAGAATGCATCCAAATCCTTTCGGTAAGACTAACCAGTTGAAAGACCTCCCCCTCCCCTCCCAAAACAACGTAATTAAGATCTAAACAGCACACATCATTGGTTCCACAGAGATCACATATCATTGGATTGGACACACTTTCGCGGGCTGACGAAAGCAAAATGACACGTTCCATTTACAAACATGCTTCCTGTTCCGTTTTCACAATTCGAAATTTGAACTAAAATACGATGCAACAGCTGCAGTGATTATTGAATAAAAATTTACGAACGCACCATTTTCTTTTATTTTAAATAAACAAATGGCGCGTAAAATCTACCATAGACACGGGATTAACCTAAAAATTTGGAAATTAAATTAGTGTGACCTAAAAATTTAAGAGCTCGCGCCGTTGAGTCCTGTAACGGCGAGCTTCACTCACAAATATTCCGCGGCTACTGACATTCATGAAAATACAAGCTTTTCGGGAAGACACCATGTTTAATTATAGTACACGATGAAATGTTTGATGTAGTAAACGCTAAATTTTTTGATAAAACTCTAATGAACATTTTCAACATAATATTTCTAGTACAGTAATGCTACAAAATTGCGAAATAAAAGTCTGTGGAAGCTCTTGGTATGCTCCAATGTCAAAAAAAAGTTTAGTATTTTTATCTTCTTTTTTGGATATTCTATCCTATTGAGAAATGTCCCCGTTTCTTTCCGGACATTTGGCAATGAATGTATACTTATTTAGAGTCCGAAATTTACGACATTACTGTACGAGTATTAGTCATACTTAAAGCAAACGAATTTTGCTGTTTTTAAACGACTGCGTTGAAGGATTGTTGTGTTCTTCGATGTAAGAATGTAAATATTGGTTTGTGTGGGTAGGTTTTGATTTTTCTGGACCAATTCTAATCTAATCACTCAAGATCTTTGACCGATTTAGTCAACTTTATCATTTATATTGCGGGTATATTTCATAGAACACTTATATCTTCGAGTCTATTTTAACTGTATGTGTATCGGCGCTGCAAATTTATTATGCATCTGGGGCATGCAGGTTTCCTTATGATGCCGTCGTCGGAGGGCACGGAAATTACAAGTATGCGCATAAATAATAAAACCTACATCCCAATAAGATTGAATGGTCTTTTAAAATCGATTAATTTTGTTAAGATTAAAATCGGTTAGAGTCGTATCTAGTGAAACGATTTCGATTAACTTACTTAACAGGTACATGGCAGATGTTACTAACAGGTAGATTTAACTAACTACATGGTAGATTTAACTAACTACATGGTAGCTTTAACTAGCTACATGGTAGATTTAGCTAACTACATGGTAGATTTAACTACGAAGTAATTCGTAGATACTACATGGTAGATTTAACTAACTAACTCGTAGATCTATCTAACCACACGTTAGATTCTACTGACTAGCTCGTAGATTCAACTAACTACCTGACAGATTTAACTAACTACATGGTAGATTCCACTAACTATCTCGTAGATTCTGTGCCCAATTCGGGCCTGCCAGTTTCAAGTACCTACTCCGCACCTTCTGTACGACGTAACATCGTTCGACGTTCTGATTGGATCAGAGTACATCTTACGAGGACACCCTCTGCCGACACTTCCATTCAAATCAAATTAAAGATTTGGAAATTAAGTCTCGGACGGAGCTTGAACCCGCAACTTTCCAAGCCGGGGATTTGCTTTCGTCCAATTAAGCTATCGAGCCTACTTCATCAGAGAACGAAGCGTGGCGCCATCTACTGGCGTTTTCTTTCAAACTACTTCCACTTAAATTCGCTCAATAGCATAGGCGAAGTATCTTTCGCTTACGCTGATAGACGGAACATCAGTGTAACCGCGTATGAGACAGCGATAGTCATAAAATCCTATACAATTTGTATGAAAATAGATGTCTGACTCTGGAGTCAGACAGCCGTCGTAGAACAAAAAAGTGGCTACGTCCATAAGGACAGCAATAAGTAGCGATCTCCTTTTTTTAATTAGAGCGAATTTGCTATGTGCATCTCTTACTGAGTGATATGACAAGACACGTGCTTCCTTCTAGTTCCTTCTCTTTCTACGCTCAATAGATATTTTTTCTACATCTGCTGTCATTCATCCTCTCCACCACATGACCAGACCAACGAGGCATCCTGTTGGGTTTACATGCACGCCGTGCAGCCCGGCAAGCTTTGGCAATTCGCTGTACATCGACTCGTCTGTAAAGTAATTGTTACTATTTAACTTTATAGAAGCCTCAATGTACAGCGAATTGCCTAAGCTTGCCGGGCTGCACGGCACGCGTATGAACGCACCTTCCGATCGATCGAAGCAACGATCCATCCCATAGATCCCATAAACAAGGAGCCATCTTTTTTATACTTTTGAGAAACGGCTTAGAGTTAAAGATAATTCATTTCATTTTATATCAGCTATCTCTATTGATGGCGCTATTGAGACGTGGTTGAATACATTCGATTCTTGTAATCCAACTTGTTCTGCAACCTTGGCTTTTGTTTTTAATTTTCATAATTAGCATTTGATTTAACTGTGTTACGAAATCAGCCCAAGGCTTCTTCTTATTTTGATTTATCGGTTGATGAAATAAGGATTGGATTTATTACTTTAATTTGAAAAGCATTGTCATATATTGCCTTCATTTTTTATGGGCGAATTTCTGGAGGGAAAAATGATGATTGTTAAAATAAAATCTATACTTTTCTCGATGAAAAATGTTTATTCTCGAATAAGGATCGAACGCAGAACAAAATTTTCGAAGGTAAGGTTTTGAAGAAGTTAGTTAGTGCATGAAAGATTCAAACGATTATAATTTTTTATGGTTTAAGATCTTTATTTCTCATTAAGAATATACATATTCACTTACATGAGAATATACTTATAATTATTACTAATATAATAATTTTTAGATTTTATGAGCGTACAAAACAAAGTGTAATGCTATTTAAGGGTATATTTTCTAAAACCCCTACTTTTAGGAACATTGTTTTCAGTGATATGCTATTGCATATCCAGTGTTTTATATTTATTATGAAAGAACTGCCTTTACTTAAAAATGTAATGAATCGTTTTTTTGTATGTTTCATATAATTTATATTAGTAATCGCATAAAATCCGGACACTGTTCGTCGAAATATTGCTAAAAATGGGGTTACTTTAGGAACATTTTTAGAAGGGTTACGTTACACGGTTGAATTTACAGTTTACGTAAAAAGAAGGTTCATATAAATTTAAAAAACATAATGAATCGATTTTTTGAAATACCAGTCTGAAACACTAATATTTTTGAAAACATATTGTTTAAAATCAAATATTGTGATTACCATACAAAATGGCGAACAAATTCAAGCTTTTGACATCCTGTGACAACTGCAAAATTATCCTTGTTTCTGATTTTTTTCATTGTACGGCGAAATGCCGTTACTGGAGCACGTCCGCGTCAAATGTTTTAAAAATAATTTGCGACAATTTTTTTCTCGATCCGTCTGTGGATGACTGAAACACAAAGGTAATTGAATGGAATAATTCATTATTTGTATTTTTCTAAAGCTAAAATTATGTTGTATTCCAAAAAATTTTAACGAATTCTAGGATAATTTTTGTCATATTGTTCAATCAAATTGAAATGACTTCAATTATGTCAGTGTCGTCTAAGTAGCGTATACCAAATCTATGACCATTCTCTTTGGTCGGCTTTTCAATATACAATTACCAATACAGTCGCGCACAGTTTCAAATAAATTCTAAGCAAGAAGATTAAATTACCTACGTAGTATAAAATTCTTGATAAGAAAATCATGCAATTTTTATTTACTTCTGAAATTAAATCACTGCAAATAATTATCAAAACAACTAAAAACTTGCTTCCTACCAATTTCAATGAATAATTGAACAGAAAAGATTTTATTACTTAGGTAGGTACTAGTTTGATGCCAATCCAAACTAAGCCCTATGCTTTCGTGAAATCCAAATCTGTTCAGTAGTTTTAAAATAACGTGTGCACAAACAAACAGACAAAAATTCTAAAAATGGTCTCAATGTATTCCATTACGACCATTCCATGATTGAGTCATAATTGCAAACATGACGTGGATGTACATTGAAGATATTTATAAAAATTTTAATTGGCGGTGTTTGGAATAGGTACCTACACCTATTCCAAACACCGCCAATTAACATTTTTATAAATATCTTCAATGTACATCCACGTCATGTTTGCAATTATGACTCAATCACAGACTTAAATTGCAGTCGAATGACATCTCAACCATAAAAATCGGTTCAGTGGTTTAGGCACGTCTGCCAAAACAATGGGAATATTTAAATTCCACGGCTAATTTTTCTCCACTAGTCATAAAAGCAATATTTTTAAAATTTTGTTAAGTAAACTACTATATTTAAAGAAAACCGGCCAAATGTGAGTCGGACTCACGTACGGAGGGTCCCTTAGCACCATACCATAGCGTAAATTCACTTTGACTTATACCATACAATACAATAGTAGTAATATAATTATTGTCTTGAGATATATTTCTCTCGAGATTTTTTGCCCAACCATCATTTCTTGGTGTGGGGCTAGACAGAAGAATATACAGATTATGGGAGATAGTTATAAAATAAGTATTTTTTTATGAAAGATAGTTTGTTGCAATGAAAGCGAACCGTAAAAGCTAGCTAGTTTATCAATACAAATACATTTTTAAATTAATTTGAACGGTAATCTCTAAATGCAAAAGTGGTCACAAGAAAATCATTCGAACTCATGTAGAAAAAACTTTGCTAATCTAAAAAAGACACCTTCCTTCTTTTTCTACTTCGATGCTGGAAACAGAAACGGCAACATAAAATGTCAAATTCTGACATTATAATTTTGTTTTTCTTATCGGCCAGTTATTTTATGTACTTTTCAAATTTACCGAGGAGTTTACAGGGCCCGGTTTAATAAACGTGACAATAAGCGTGACAATTACAGGTGGAAAATCTGATAATTTCGTCAAAATTATAGTGGTGGAAAATTATAGTACATTACTGCAGTGGCCAGCAAAAGACGCATCGATGGACGAACGTGTAAATGTGGGCCGAGGCGAAGCCAAGGCACACATACGTAAGTCCATCAATGCCTAGTTGTGGCCAAGGCTTGTATAGTGCTTTTCTCAAACAATGCTATTATGCTATTATTATGATTATGCAATAAATATTATGAATTATGAATGCGCGGAAATGAAAATTAATCAACTTTTCAAAATCAATGACGAACAACAATAATTTTTCCTGCGATAAAGCTAGTAACTTATAACTTATCTGTGGTTAAGTGTCCATTCGTTTTTTTTTCTTTATAAAGCTTTTTATTTGCAAGCCAGTTCAAAATTTAAACCAAACTTTTGATAAGTTACCTCCTTGGTTGCCATGTTTCGGAGTAAAAGATCGTTCCATTTTTAAATTACACGACATAATATAAGTTTACTATGTAATTTATTTGGCCGCTAAACTACGACAGATATAGATTTTCATACAACTATTGCCGGCCACTGCTCGCATAGTACAGCAATTTCGATTTATTTCAAAGAAGGTTGTCAACATAATGCGACAATTTGACATATTTCTGTTCAATAATTTTTCTCCTGACAGGTGACATGTGACTAAGGAGGTAACAAGTAGACGTGTCGTCGGCTTGCGATTTGATTGCCCAAGTGGCTCCGCCGTTTTATGGTGGTTTCAAGTGTGTGTTTTTGTTTGAAACGGGATTTTGAGATCGCCATATCCAATTACCGTACAATATCTAATAAATATATCTTCAACACTTGACACTGGCGAAATCTAACAAGGAAACGCCATTTAATAAAAATAGAATAGACATAATGAGAATTTGTCCTGAAAAACTTGACATAACTATTTGTTTTATTAAACACTTCTTCTTATCGTGTGGGCAGCAAGCCCTGGTATCAGAGTTTTTTTCAGACCGCCTTACGGGCCTCTGACGTGGTTTTTTTGTACCTAACCAAAGATAGTAGCCGGGATCAACGGCCTAACGTGCCATCCGAAGCATGGAATCATGTGATTCAACCTGTAATATCCTAAATTCCTAACAAACTGGGGAAAAATGCACAAAGTGACATGTCACTAGGTGTCCCCCGTGGGAATCGAACCCACGACCTACGTAAGCAGAACTCAATGCTCTTGACAATTTTGTCAATTTACATTTTTATTGAACTGTAAATAATTGTCGAATTTTCGCCTGTCGCCTTTCACCTGTAATTGTCGCGTTTATTGAATAGGGCCCTGGAGTGCGATTTTTGAATCTCATTCGCTGAGCTCAGCAGTTGAAAATGTCAAAATTACTATGGAGATTACTATGGAGATATGCATCTTCCTACTGCTGATTTGACTTTCAAAAATAGCACTGCTGAAGTATGATTTTTGAAAGTCGCATCAGCAGTAGGAAGATGCAAATCTCCATAGTAATTTTGACATTTTCAACTGCTGAGCTCACCGAATGAGATTCAAAAATCGCACTCCTGGTCGAAAACGACCTTCTATTTTTAAAAAATATCCGTAATCCTTTCATTTTAAAATCTCTAACATAGAAAATGTTGTTTTCTCCCCTCCGGACGAAAAGCGTAAATTTTCTTCCCGCTGCGCTAAACGAAGTCGCCGCTTTCCACCTCCGTCGAGGAAAATAATAGTAAACTAACCTCGGGCAGTAAATAAGAAAGCCTCAGATCACATGTTTGTTGACCTCGGCTTCACCTCGGTCAGCAATCAAATGACATCT
The DNA here is from genome assembly GCA_963693445.1 of Agonopterix heracliana. NCBI lineage: Eukaryota > Metazoa > Arthropoda > Insecta > Lepidoptera > Depressariidae > Agonopterix > Agonopterix heracliana. The sequence continues at coordinate 6,534,748 of OY856334.1, forward strand.
GAGACCTTTCTTACTTTCCTGCCCTCGGTGTGTAATCTACTATATTATTCACACAATTATTCGGTATGTCAAGCATTTTTTTGTCTTTATTTTATATTTTTTACGGATAGAAGATATCATTATAAGAAACATTTTTTTTTTCAATTCATGAAGTTTATCTGTAAATGGCAAAAGTGGGCTCGAAAAAATTATTCGAACTCCACGTTGTTAATTTTGTTGTTTAAAAATTTAATTTAAAAAATAAAAATTACCTGCCTTCTCTTTCTTACTCCATGTTGGAAACAGAAACGGCAACATGAAATGTCAAATTCTGACACATTAAACATATTTTTTCTGAATGACCAGTTATTTTAAGTTGATATTTAGTTTAATCCTTTCATTTTAAATATTCTGACATATAAAATATTGTTATTGAGACAATTATCTCGAAATGGTATTCCACTTTGTCCTCCCAAAAAAAAACTTGACATACCGAATTGACGAAAATGTCGGTGATTTTTTTTTTCAGTATGTTCAAAATTAGAATACCGGCGGTATACAAGGTGTTACAAAACTACAAATAAACATTTAAGGGGGTGGTGTAGACCATCAAACTGAACAACTTTCACTATGGGACCAATAACGAAATCGCGAAAAAAAAAATTATGTTCTATACTCTACAAATCGACTAGAGCTAAAATATGTATGGGATATAAAATTATTTTTTTCTCGATTTCGATGTTGGTCCCATAGAGAAAGTTGTTCAGTTTGACGGTCTGAACAACCCTCTTATGAGTTTTAAAAATTTATTGTTACTTATGAAACACCTTGTATACAAATTGTTACAAAACTTTAAATAAACATTTAAGGGGGTGGTTTAGACCATCAAACTCAACAACTTTCACTATGGGACCAATATCGAAATCGAGAAAAAAATTAATTATGTTCTATACTCTACAAATCGACTAGAGCTAAAATATGTATGGGATATCAGATTTTTTTTTCGCGATTTCGATGTTGGTCCCATAGAGAAAGTTGTTCAGTTTGACGGTCTAAACAACCCTCTTAAGAGTTTTAAAAATTTATTCTTACTTATGTAACACCCTGTAGGTATATCATAGAATCTCCTCCTTGTCGGTTAGTAAAAAATATCACATGTGTAATTTTGAAACTATAAAAATAAATAAAAAAATAAGTGTTTAATAAATTTAATTAGTTATGTAGGCATATTCCGTTACTCTACATATTGTGAAATCATAATTTTTGTATCTCTATACACAATTTTTTTGCCCACAGTGATGATCGTATTTAGTTTGAAAAAAGTGGTATGTACGTAGGTTACACTTTAAATTAACCGAAACTTCCCACTTTGGTTAATTTAAAATGTTTTAGTTAAGTAATGAATTTCTTATTGTGTGAAAAAAAATCTACCTACTAACTAGGTATTCTTCACAAAAAATACTTAACACTTTTCTTATCGATGGTGGGAGCTCAAACAAAAGGTCACGGAAAACTTACAAAACATTATCAACATTTTTTATTGAAAATTGACAGCAAGTGATGACGTCACAAACGAAAATATACCCTTAAACAATAGTTGCAATATTGCAGGTAGATTACTAAGTTAAACGTTCTAACTGGCGACAACACAAACAAAAGATGTACGTAGAATTAAGTAGGATTCGCACGTAGTACTAGATGCGGCATGGAGGAGCATTTCATAAATCGATTAACTTGTTAAATATATAAAATCTTAAAAGTCTTTTAAATGTATTTGTAGATTGAGCATCTTTAATGTCGTTGGGCAGTTTGTTGTATAGTTGAGCACCTTCATAAATTATGCTCTTTTTACCATAGTTAGTTCTAGGCGGACGTAATATTAGGTTATTTGCATTTCTTAATATTTTTTTCTGAACTTTACATTGTTTTGTGAATGTTATGTTAGTGTGTATGTCTTTGTTTAGTATTTTACGTATAAGAATGCAAGTATAGTATATGTATGTATGTGTAATATTCATAATTTTTGTGTCTTTATATATTTTATGCGTAGGTGTAAGAAAATTATAGTTAAATAAGACTTTTATCAATTTGTTTTGAGCTGTTTGAATTTTTTTTAAATTTGTTTTGGCTGTTATAATTTTTTACTACTCGTATGGTGTATCCTTCCTAAGTGATCCTTCTGTAGGCAAAACTTTTTTTTAACAGCATGTGGCATAGATACGTTTATTAAAATTTTTAATTTGTTTTTATCATGGTTTTCAGGACTTCCAGCTTCCTGGTTTTCATTGATGTTCGTTCACTTATTGATCAAAGTGTTAAACCCTTTTCGACTGGTTTTATTACCCAAATCCACGAAACAGAAGCATAAACGATGGGTTATGGATGTATTAAATCATGCATACATGAGATTAATCCCTTTCCAGTTCAGAAAGAATGACGGATGCGCCTGTTATTTCGGTCTCTGTCTTAAAAGTACCGTACATAAATGAAACTTAGCAAAAAGAGTAGAGTAAAATAAAACTGACAAATATTTACATAAATTGGTTGTGTGTGTGATCTGCAGAAGTTTGGGGAAAGGTCTCTCTCCTTATAAGCTTCAAGTGTTCCTGATAACTTTTATTATTAGATAGTCCGCTCAATCTTCTACAAGGTGTAATAAAACACCCTATTAAAATGTAAAGGTAAAGGTTTAGGTCATCAAACTTTGACTGTGGAGAAAAGTCGAAAAAAGTTAGCAGACCTATACATTGGATTTTATTTTGTAGTTTATGTACAAAAGACCTATTACCGTCGTTTTTCCAATTTTGGTGTAAGTTTACAATAATTAGTTCAAAAATTAAAAAAAAAAGATATAAAAATATAACCGTCTCAACAAAACAAGTTATAAATATAAAGTTATACATCTTAGTTTAGAAACATGTTAATTTTATTGTTAACATAAATAACGTTCACAAACCACCACGACATTTCGTTTACTATTTGTGTAAGTTTAAAGCTGCGTTCAGGAAACAAGTATCCAATTGATATTATATTTTTTAATTTACCAACTTCTAATTCTTTGATTTAAAAAAAAATCTGCATTAAAAAAAGGTTGAGAATGACTCCAAAATCTTAAAATCTACGGATTTAATGAAAGAAGGTAGAGATATAGTACCATCCCACACCACAGTATAAAAAAGAGTATCTAGTAATACAAACAGTACGGAAACTTCCTGCCCCCCACCAATTTTAACCTCGCCCCCGCTTAGTAGGAAGCGTAGCGAAAAAGTAGGCGATGGCAATGGCGTATTCCTGTTTTCCTCTCACTCGCCCAGAATCGCATATGCTTACCTCGTCTTGAAAATTTTGCCCATTTGTATGAAATCACAGCTACAGCTTGGCCAAAAAGAGTAGAAATAAAATGAGGGCGCTGCCTCCACGCAAGAACGTGTAAATCACGCATAACCTGGCAACACCACCATACCCAAATTTTAGTTCCACCTATCACCACGGTCATGACTTTTTGGCCAAGCTATAAGTGTCCAAGTTGTTGTTATTCTGTGGTATTGCGGCCGTAGCATAGCAGTGTGATTTTGCGTTATCGCGCCTTAGCTCTCTTTCTATTTGCGAACGAACAAACGAGATAAAAGGCTTGATATATTCTAATGAAGCGCATCACGCTACGGCCGCCGGTGTGATCACAGCTTTAACCATCCATCTATTTCCGTCAAGCAGAAATATTCAACCTGTGGTTAGTCCCAATCATTTAACTGTCTCTTTACTATCTCCCTCTCACTCAGTTGTAACTGTCATTCTAAAATATTAAACGAAATACACATTATTGTGTACGACTGGCAGGTTTATTATCTTTTTGATGCTAGCTCTTAGAAGCAACAGAAGCATGAACTCTCAGAATTCTGTTCGACCCACTGGTGGAGCATATTAAGACATGCAAGTATCATAGGATCCACTGAGCCTAATGGTGGATCACAGTGAACTTCAGCGTGCTATTCAATCCACTGGTGGATCGAGATAGTGGATCCTACTAGACAGAGGGGAATGTATGAGTACTTTTATATCTAAGTATGTTTTTCTTAAAACGCCGATGGTTTTAAAAAATATCTGCTTTTCCATAGAAAACGTCAATAACTAATATACCCAAATGTATGGAATACATTTTTTTTTCCGATTTAAATATGTTCATTCCATAGAGAAAGTTGTTCAGTTTGATCATCCCCTTAAAAACCGTCAGCATATTACGAAAGACCCATGAGTGCGATTTTTTAATGTCACACGTTCAATTTTTATTGTAGCGATGTATTGTCTCTGCCTACCCCAGTTGGACATAGGCGTGAGCATATGTATACACACACCGAATAACATAATCCGAAATCTTATCTCCATACATACTAATTTTTGCATTTTCAATTGCTGATTTGAACGTGTCACTTTCAATTAAAAAACCCCCAACGCCAAAAACGAACATTTAAAAAGTAAAAAATAATGCGGTCACCTATTATTTTTGATGTAAGCAAATGTATGTTTTACTTCTTTACTCTCTTTAAGATATTTTAGGTTAATTAATGCGTAGGGGACCGCTATGAAATGACCATTGATTTTTTTTAAAATCACTTGCGGTCCCCGAGACATTAATTAACCTAAAATATCTTAAAGAAGTAAAACATACATTTGCTTACATCAAAAATGACCGCATTATTTTTTACTTTTTAAATGTTCGTTTTTGGCGTTGGGGGTTTTTTAAATTTGTAATTTAATGTTATTTCATAATTTTTAAAGTTACATGAAAACTACTGAACCGATTTTCATAAAACAAAGCTAAGAACACTCTCGCATAAATTAACTTTCTACTTAAAAAAACCGCATCGAAATCGGTCCACCCGTTTGGGAGCTACGATGCCACAGACAGACAGACCGACAGACAGAGAGACCGACATAGGCGTCAAACTTATAACACCCCTCTTTTTGCGTCGGGGGTTAAAAATCGCAATGTTGTGATTTAAGTTTGCACTCGGTCAAAATAAAACAGCAAATTATCAAAGTAAGTAAATCCCAGTTATAAATGTGTCAAAATAAAACAGCAAATTATCAAAGTAAGTAAATCCCAGTTAATTTAAATAAATGTGTCATTGAGTAAAGGTTAACTATAAAATTTAATTTATGACGGTTCCCCTTCTATGTATGCGCTAGACGCATGCAGTTTTTGCCAACTGGCTGCTAAAGCTTTGGATCATAGCCAAATGGGAGCGACGACCGAAGGCTTTTTATTTATTTTATTAATCTTAGGCCGTCTGGAATAAAACACGCATAATATTTGTTTGAAAACTGTTGCACAACGAATTGTTCCATTTTCAGGTCACCAAGCATAGAATTCCCATAATACGAACGAATAACACTGGCCAAAAACACATCATAGACAAAACAATTTGTGATAAAACTAAGCAACACTTTAAAAATCGAATGCACGATTCGCGCGTACCGTTTCGCGCCATTAACTGCAACAAAAATTGATGGCGGGAAATGATGGGTCGATAAAAATGGTAATGTAATAAATATGGTTTCTATTAGGATTCAAACTGTGTGTCTCGTCCAAATCTGATGAGGTACTGTCGAAAGAATTTATAGAAGCCGCATCGGAAAGGGGTCAATGGATAAATAATTGAGCTGTCAATTCAATAGACGCTTCTAACGACTATATTAATAGAAGGATGCAAGATTAGCTATAATAGGTAGGTACTTATCTAAGGTATAATCGAAATTGTTTTCTCAGAGTAGGCAAAGAAAAATTAAATAGAACTCAACGCTCCAAGAATGAGCGTTTTTTATTCTTTTTGTTTTATATTAATTTCTCGATCCCCAAAAAATTTATGGAAAAAAAATAGGTGCATTGATTTACACTCCTAAAATAGCAGATTCATTCAAAAGTGCAAGTTCAAACTAACAAAAAAAGAAATTTAAAAATTAAAAAGAACGGAAAAAACAAAGATTAATAAAAAAAAGATAAACCAAAATAAGATTATGATAATGAACTAATATTTGAATGCACTATGATTATAATATTGAAATTACCTATTCAATGAAGTAACTTCTGAATCATCTGATAAAACTGATTATTCTGTGCCCATTGAGCACCTTAGGTGCTCCACCAGTAGGTACCTTAGATACCAATTTAAGATTGGTTAAAGTGAAACAAATATTATTGCTTAGTGAGTTTAGTGACAGTGGTCTTGCTTGCTGTCTCCAGGAAATAATTCATTTAGCTCCTCGAGAGAAGGTAATAAAAGAATAAAGGGTTATTTCCAGGCATTAAGTTAAGAGGCAATATTAAATTACAGTTACTTTAGACTTCAAGAAGGTAAGTACCTACCTATTATCTGAAATGCTTATTTTTAGAAGAAAAAAAAATTGTGGTAGTAATAAAATATTGTAGTAGGTATTCTACATTAATTTTAATATTTGCATGCTATTGACATGATAATTATTTGTGTTTGTAATTTAAAAATACGTTTTCCATGAAAAAATAAATTCTAAAATTGAAATTTTGTTCTTCCACTTCTTCATTGAAATGAAATAATTTATTTGTAAGACTTTTGGTGCTTTGGGTTTTAAAGTTGTCCCATCCCATTAAAGTGCGCTGCACCTCACTCAGGACATCGCTAGATTCTCTTTCACCCGGTCGCACTCCTTCTACCCGCATGTGGCACATAACATTAATTTGTCATGTCGCCTCTAGTATGTAGTCCATAACAGCTCAATAGTTTTTCCTTAAATTTTTAAGGAGAACTGCTGTTATTATGTTTAAAACAAACAACTTTTATAATGTTAGGCATAATAATAAGTTAGAGGATAAGTTGAATTAGCACTGACATCATGCTTGTACCTTAAATGAAATGACCCTTCTGCTTATGGTAGTTTGGGCCTTGGACGGAAATTGTGGCTTTCAAATTCATGTTACTAAAGTGGCAATGCCCTTTGACATTTAAATTATGTAGGCGTAAAAGTGTGTTTTTAAACCACAAAAGTAGTTATAGCCTGTAGGATTCCACTGTGGGGTTTCTCACTAATCCCTGCTACCCAATCAACCATAATAATCCCAGCAACATCCTATGCCGAGGTCTGTACCTCACTGAGTGCCCCTAGGTCCCTTATACCCTTTGTGGTCCCTCCAATTGTCCGCAGGAATAAAAAGTAACTGCTCCCTGACCAACGCTGTAATAGTTTGTGGAGAAACAAACTTTTTTGAAAGCTGTTGTTAGTGGCCAAAAAAATAAGGTGACAAATGTTCTCATTTAATTTTATCAAAATGTTATTAGTTACAATCTAGTGAGTTTTATTTTTAGCCTAAGATCATTTGATCTTGCAAGTTGGTGGAAATGCTAAGGCGAGGCGGGTCCTAACCTACATAAATCGTCTAAGGGTCATGCAAGAAATATGAAAAATTGGTTTTTAACAGATCTATTGCTGTCGTGCTGTTCCCAAGCAACCGAGGTACCAGTGCATAAGTGACATCTGTAGCTTGGATTGATTTTACCTATATTAACATATAAAAAATACGAAATCACAATATCCTCTCTTACTATATTGTTTTCCCGTTTTCTCCTCCAAAATTAGACCGATTTCAATATTTATGGAAAAGAGTCAGGCTATGTTTGTATGCTGCTTTCCTTTTATTTATTTATTTATATTCGTAAATTTTTTTTGCTGGATTGGCAGTAAAATCGAGCAATTTTAGAAGGTTCCTAGTTCTCACAGTAATTAATTTATGAAAAAAAAAAAAAACGGACATGACACTGATGACACATGGTAATGTAGATTATAATAGTAAAAATTTGTTTGCTCTGTGAAAATGTCATTAACTCATTATCCAGCAAACAGGGGAATATGTTAGCATGGACTAAACGGCACCTACCTTTCCTCTTAATTCAACTGGACTTTGAATAGGCAATAATATGTTGTATGAATTCCACGGAAGCTGTATTATGTTATCTTTTCACATCACAGTCTCTAATCACGTTTTAATATGATGCAACGGATGCAATTAATGCATGTTACATTGAAAATTTAGGTCAAATTCCATTGCATTAGACGAATCCATTGTTGTCTAAGTGTTAATTCTCAGCTATGATTGTGATGATTGTGAATTAATCCTAATTTTAAAAGTTAAGTAAGTACATTTCTCGGTCAGAGTGTCATCCTAGGGGCGGTTTATCAAATTATAGTTAGGAAACATGTATTTTTTACCTGTGATATTTACACTTACTAAAAATATAAAAAATTTATACTTAATTTGGTTTTTCACAAAATTTGAATTTGGAAATCAAAGGAAAATTAGCAAGTATACTTCCATAGAAAAAAAAGAAATATAGGTACCTACCTACAACCATAAAGACATAACTACCTCACTATAAAATAGTTAAAAGTACAAAAATTTGAAAAAACATAATAAAACGATAAAAACATTTTGAATACAGTAAATAATAACAACAATGCACTTACCTTCATTTAATAATTTCTCGTAAATAAAAGTCCTTGCATACAAATATATTTTCACACACCAATTATATTCAGTTTTTCTTCATATTGAACATAATTTTGAATCACAAATTTTAAAAACATGCGAATAATAACAAAAACAACTTGTTTACGTACATTTCACAAAACACTTGTCGACTCGATTGATTAACATTTGATTGAAGGAGGGTAGAAATTTGAATGGCAGCTGGCAACATTTTCGTGATAATCTGTTTTTCCGAGATCTTTCAAGACATTTTTAAATTTCAGAGCATTGTTTGTATGAAGAAAAACTTACAAATGCGATAGATGTTAATCAATATTTACGTATGAAGACATGATAATACTTTAAAAAATTTATTTTGAGCATATAAATGAATTATTTCTTTACAAACCTGGCAACACTATTGTTGTCTATGATTGATGGAAACGAGTGGCGGGAAATTTTGACTTTTTATCGTTTAGTTAAAGTTGTACGATTTTTTTTAGGGTTCTGTAAACTTCTGTGCCCCAAGTTTAATCATGTACCCAAAGGCTTAGGCCGAGATTCAGAGACGATTTGTAGGTCATAGTTCGAACTCCCGTATGTCAAAATCCATACATTTCGACCCTACTTAGCTCGAACTAAGACTAAGAAAATCGTCTCTGAATCTCAAGGCTTAGATCAAAATAAAATGAATGGATAGGCCTTACGCGAACATTTCAAACCAGAAAAATGAGGCAAAACAAATGAAAGATTTACTTCAAATTTGTATCTAAGAAATTTGTATGCAAGTGCCCTAGATTTGACAGATTGGCGCTAGTTTGTATGTACCAAGTGCACTAGCTCTGTGCCAGTAGTTTGCTTCAACTTACCGCGCTTTAGGCCTATCCATTAATTTTATTTTGATCTAAGCCCAAAGGGCGCGATCAGCGGAAAGCGAAAGTCGCGCTTGCTGGGACATGTGGTACGGTAAAGCAGTCGTGCGCATGGAGAAAATAGTCTTTGATAACTTAATATGTCAAGATACACAGCAAATACACAGTCGAAGCTAAGAACGCGTTAAAAAAAAATTCAACCAGTAGGTAGCATAGCATGACACCGTGATAAAGCGCTATCACACCTTCACCTCTTTCTATTTTCACGCGAACGAACGAGATAAAAGACGTGATACAGCTGTATCACGTGTGGCATGATACGGCTTTATCACGTCTTTTATCTCGTCCGTTCGCACGCAAATAGAAAGAGAGCGAAGGTGTGATAGCGCTGTATCACGGAATTCGCGCTACGGCTACTTCGCGCTACGGGCACCGTTTTGACAAGCGCCGCTTTTATTCGCGCCACGGCTACCGACGCACCACCATGCTTTGAGTTCTTCGCGTTACGGACACCGCCTCGGAATATTCCTATCGTTACATTTAGCGGTAAATCTATGGTTTAATCTCTTGTACTCTTCTGCTCTCCTGGTACTTAATGCTTATTAGCCTTTTAGGATACGATATTGCATCTCGCACTTGGCGGATTTTCTTTAATAATTTTTTTTAAAGAAAATCCGCCAAGTAACTCGAACTTGGCCGATTTTTTTTGTTTTACCATCTTTAATGTGATATTGCATGGCCGATTTTCTATTGACTAACAGGAGAGCACAAGTGTGCAAGGGTTAACGTTTAATCTCTGGTACTCTTCTGCACTCCTGGTAATTCTCAATGCCTTATTGGGCCGATTTTCTTTAATAAACAGAAGTAGGACGACATATTATTATCATCCCAAAAAATTCCGCCTAGCTATCTAGATAGGAATAGCCCGCCGGTAGCCGTGGCGCGAATAAAAGCGGCGGCGTGTCAAAACGGTGCCCTTAGCGCGAAGTAGCCGTAGCGCGAATTCCTCCACCAACCTAATAGAAGAAAGTTAGCCCGTTTGTTTTAATACGTTATAAGTGTGAGGTTCTTTCTTGACGTATAATTAATCAAAGACTATAAGTGTAGGGACACACCTGCGGAACGTTCCCTTTACCGGCGCCGGCGACACACCTGTTCGCGCCTTTTTCCTAGTAGACGCGTATTCAACCGAACGTTCCGCTGCACTCGTAGTATGCTACACGTGATACGGCTGTATCACGACTTTTATCTCGTTTGTTCACTCGCAAATAGAAATAGAGCTAAGTTGTGATAGCGCTGTATCACTGCGGCATGCTAGCTATGCAGGTGTGTAATTCATTACACTAATAGGCCTCGCATGCCACCCCCGAGAAAACGGTAAAAATCGAGATGTGCCTCCATCCTTATTATTTTACGTATGCCAGAAAGAGCGCGCATGACATTTTCCTCGTTTTGTCTACTTGTAGTGGTTGGCATGCTAGACGTGCATGCAGTCTCATATTCTATGCTAGAGGGAAGGACAATTGGTTCCAATAAAACAATAAGTAAGTAATTCAATATTATATTAAATATCATTTATTTATTAAATCTATATTGCGTTTCCGAAACTACCTTAGACAATTGTCATAGTAATGTGAACCTTATTTATTGAACTCAAGGATATAAATGGAAATAACGGAGTCTCTTACAATAGCCGTCAAATTTATTCTTGGATAATATAAAAACCGTTTGGTATGTTTACACATAATTTATAATTCTAAAGTTGTTTTACAAAGCAGGGCTCAAATAATAAGTCAGTTTTGGTGCTTTATTGAATAATTATTAACTTTATATACAGAGTGTAATGTAAATAAAAATGTGTTAAGAATTTAGGGGTGCTTCGAAGCAAATTGAACAAAGGACTATGCCCAAAACTAAGCTGAAGATGCGTCATCATTAATTATCTTTGACTACATAGATGTGGACTAGTTACGCGTGTAATTCTACTAACAAACATTTCTGCCACTTTTTGCGGGGGGCGAGGTAACAAGCAATCAGCAACTTTGGATTTTATTCCCCATAACTTTAGATTCTAATTTTGAATGTTAAAAATCATGAAAAGTAGTGTGAACCCCAAACGTTAGAACGTTTGGGGTTCGAAGTTATTGTTTCGCAATTATAGGCTGTCTCGTTTAGTGATAAGGTATAAAAGTGAATGTAAATGCACATGATCAATTGTTCTTATACCGTGGCAGAGGGGAAATGCTACCGCAAGGCTAGTCCTTATAATAAATAGTCAAAGTTAATTATTAATTTACCAGCAAATATAATTGGCCTTAATTATGAATTCCTTTAAGTGTTATGGATGGGTTTAAAAACAAACATAAATTTTTGGTGCCCCACAATTTTTTTTTTAAGCGTTGCAATGCCCCTTTTTTCCCTACACACACACTTGTCTTTTTTTTATTTTTCATAAACCTTCCCCGGCATGTGCACAACTACCCACAATAGTTTCATCGCAATCGATCAAGCCGTTCTGGAGTGATGGCGTGACCAAGGGAAACAGGGGATGCTGTGTTTTTGCAGCGTGAGGCTCTATCTTGACATATACTTTATCGAAGACTACATAATATCTCTTTTTTAAATTAGGATTATTTAAATATTTCCCATAAAATATTATAATTCATAGTACATTTCCTGTAATTTGGCCAGACGTAAGTTCAGCCTAACGTACATCTATCGAACGAAAAAATGTGGGATTTTCAGAAAGCCATTAAAAAAGAAAAAGTAGTTCCTAATGGCTCGATAGATGGCGTTGACCAGACAGGGGCGAGCGACCTTACAGATAATAATACAAATAAAATAGTAAGAATTAGGGCGTTTCACCACTTCTAAATAAGTTCTTGCTAGCTTATCTGACAGATAGTTTGACGTTTTTTGTATGAAAATATGTCAAAATATCTGTCGGATAAGCTAACATGAACAAACTCAGAAGTGCTGAAACAGGCCCTTAGTGTTTTTAAGTAAGCAGCACTACAAATAAGAATAACTATAGAAGAGTAACTCTAAACAAAATCGAAATAATTTTTGACACCCAACGAAAAATGACATGTTGTATGAGTTTTGGCGGCTAGGTACAGTTTTTAAAGAACAAATTTAGAACACGGTACTTACACTTTTTTTGGTGCCACTTTTTGAGCTTCATTTACACTTCTATACATTCTTATTCGTAGAAGCAGCAAAATATGAGCATATATTTCGGCAACGGATGCGTCTGACTCAGTGAAATGCATTTTTGTTTACTTTTTAGCCTAAATTTTTCGTCTTCGGACCCCTCTCTGGTCAACGCCATCTATCGCCGGTGTGATGAACTACGTTTGAGTAGCTGTCAGAAAACTGCTCATTCGTAAAAAATTGAAATCTTTAAAAAAAACATCCATACATTATGGTTGAATAAATAGTACTACCTACTATCTTACAAGTATAAAAATGCACTACTTTATTGCCTGCTCGTTTATCATTAAAACATTTGTTGAAATTCAAATAATACTATTTAATTTGATAGACTTTAGGTCTTAGTGGAGTCTTTACTACTATTATATGAAAAAAAAAAAAAAACTTTTGGATAAAACCAAAATAGGAGAGACGCTGCATATTCATACATCATCTTAGCCTCTATAAGTCTTCAAAACTTCTACCACTACAGCGACAACACGTTCTGACGCGTAACCTGCCTAGCCTGACTTTTAATAAAGTCAAATTTTGTTTTAAGCTATCACCGCGTCAGAACGTGTTGTCGCTGTAGTGGTAGAAGTTTTGGAAGTGGGCTTCAAGTTACTATTTTCATAAATTATTTTGAGTTTTAGTTTTGAATGCACTAAATCATACATTGATTAAGTGAAAAAATCATTAAACCATGTTTATTCTTGTGGTGCCATCTCCTATGATGGTCGGCTATCATTAGGGCTATTCGGACCCTGGAGACTGCAGTGTTCGTATCGAACAATTAACAATGTTTAGCCAAACTAAATGCACATTTGCAATAAGTAAGTCCATTGGACTCAGTGATAGTCGCGTCTTCCTTTATTGGTTTTATCAAAGATTCAACTTACAATTTGTGACGTATTTACACCAAGAGATGATTTTGTTTTTATTAAATGACTTTTAATTATTTTCAATAAATTATAAAACCCATAATTTATATAAACTGACAGTAAAAATGTTGACACAAAATAAAAATAACTTTGGTTAGCTGGGGCAAGTTGGTCGAGGGGTTGGGTCCGTCTACCTTTCATTATAACGGAAACTTGAATACAGAAAGTAGCGATTTGCTATCAGAACTAAATATTTTTTTAGAGGCCCCAAAGTTTCCAGTGAAAAATTCTAAGAAAAATTCGGCCTTAATTTTCGAGATATTGAAAGGTAGACGAAGTTACCCTAACGTAGACGAACTTGCCCCGCCATAATAAATAACAATAATTTATTTGAACTTTACACTAATAAACGCTTATTCTTTGTTTTTTATGGATATAATATTCCTTACTAACCAACTGACTGATACCAGGCCTTATGAATATTGAAGAATCGTAGCATGTGGCGATCTATTGTCTCTGCCTACCCCAGTGTTACATAGGCGTGAGAATTTGTAGGTATGCAGAGATGTAATTTCATATGTCATGCAGTTTCTGGCCGCATCTTCTCTACAACGGTTGTAGTCAAAAAATTACTTCACAATATGTGATAATATTTGGAATTTTCGCATTTTGTTATGCTAACTATACTACTAACGTCAGTTTTTAAGAAAATTTATGACATTAATAAGTATCCGATATATTTTTACATCTAAAAATAATTAAAATATATTATTTTATTTATACTGTTCATTTATGACAGTTTTATAATTGGTCATAATTGATCTTTTTGTATAACACAATGTTAATTAAGTGATATTTCATTGGCGTAACGGAAAGAGACAGATCTAACGCAGACGCACACTCAGTTGCAGAAACGCTCATTAAAGTTAACCATTAACTTTGATCGATTGATTGATTGATATATCGATAGTGATTAGTGGTCCATCGGAGCTAGGTCGGGGCCGTCGCGGGGCGGGACTTTGGCAGAGGGGAAAGGTATCGTCGCAAAACGTCCCTTTCTCAAAATGTCCCTCGTTCGCAAAACGTCACTTTCTCAAAACGTCCCTTTCTCAAAATGTCCCTTTCTCAAAACGTCCCTTTCTCAAAATGTCCCTTTCTCAAAACGTCCCTTTCTCAAAATGCCCCCTTTTCAAGATGCTCATAAACATATAAATATATAATATACATTAACCACCCATTATGACTGGTATTGTCTTCAGAGCAGCTTCCGGTATATCTAGGGTTGCCACACCTAACTAACTGCTAACTCAGTCGGATAGGTTAGCGAGGAGCAAATCGACGAGCATGTTAGGTTTCTTGCGACCACAGAGACACACATTTTAAGAAAGGGACGTTTTGAGAAAGGGACGTTTTGCGAACGAGGGACATTTTGAGAAAGGGACGTTTTGCGAAGATACGAGGGGAAAGTATGGGAAATTATGCGTAAGCCTGCTCCTCTCCTGTCAAGGAGTACGTGTTTATTTATAACCTAGGTTGAGGAATTTCGTTCTCTGACATAGTAGGCTCGGTAGCTTAATCATACTACAGCAAAGCCCCGGTTTGGAAGGTTGCGGTTTCAAATCCCGTCCGAGACTAAATTTTTCAATCTTTAATGAAATAGCGCAACATGGCTGTAATAATAATCAATGATATTTAGGGCCTGTTTCACCACTTCTGGGTAAGTTCTTGTTAGCTTATCCGACAGATAGTTTGACATATTTTGTATGAGTTTATGCCAAAATATCTGTCGGATAAGCTAAACAGGCCCTTAATACTGTGATACTACCCGATAGTAAATCTATCTGGTAAAATTCCCCGCTTCAACAGCGGAAACAACATGTCCAAACAATCACCACAATGCAACCCAACAACACATATCAAGATCTATAGATCAGCAAGCTAGCAAATCGTCGACTGCGCGCGCGCCGCACTCGCTGGCCCAGTAGACGCCCCCGCAGGCACTGATCAACCCCCACACGTAGGGGGTGAAAAACTCTTCCGGTCTCTCCTCTTCTACGTATCGGAATTTCAGGTCGGGGAATTTCTGTGGAGGTAAATTAAAGTATTTAATGTACAAGAAGCAAGTCGCGGCTTCGCACGGGTTTGCCTTTCTCGGTAAATTAATTTCGGGCATGTGCCCACCTCATTCCCACCGCTGTAACTCCTGTGAACCAGGATCAACAGCGGCGACCATTCACAACACTAGACAATGAAGTCCAGCGAGCCTGGGGAATGACTCTAATCTGTATTGGTCACGTCATAAGTCTCTAATTTTAAAAAAATACTACAAATTATATACCAGATTTTAAGTCGGATCATAAGCTATCAAACAAAAAAAGTTTCATCAAAATCGGTTCAGTAGTTTTTGCGTGATGCGCGAACAAACAAACAGAAAAACAGACGGACAAACTTTCTAATAAAAGGTTGATTTAAAACCATATCGTAATCTTTTTTTTGTAAATATCTTCAATGTACAGACTACAGACACACTTCAGTTACAGTTTTATAATAGTTTAGATGCTTGTTTGCTCACGGGTCACCGCATCGAGAAGCAATGATCATCGCATAATAGATGTAATAAAAGAACTTTAGACTTTGATGAAATAGGAAAAAATACATGGTTTTATTAATTTATCTCCGGATTCTGTCCTTGCAGCGAGATAAAGCTGCTCGGCTCATTTCAAGTTACCGTCGAAGTGCGGGGTGAGGTGCGGTAGCGGAATTCAGTGAGGGGCAAGGAATGGCCATTCTGTATGTAATATGGGGTCCTTCTTAATATGCTAACGGTTTTTTAAGAGTATGATTCATAACCATAAAATTGAATACTTTCTCAATGGGACATAAACGTCGAAATAGCGATCAGCTGTCACACAAAAACTGCAAACCTAAGGCAACAGGCAATTTTCGTACATATTATCTTGACATAAGTGTCTTGTCAGAAAGTCATCCTAAGTTATCACATTCACATCATTCGCTCGAAGAAAAAATCTCCGCGCGAGTGCGGACGAGCCCTAAGTGACTCAAATGTATGTGATGTTGGTCGCATAAAGTAAGTTGTTCAGTTTGATGGTCTGATCATCCCCTGACCGTCAGCATATTAAGAAAGATCTTGTATATTTTGTGAATATACTAACTTTAAGCCTATCGCTGGACCACTGCTCGGCGCCCTTCTTGATGGTCTGCAGCACCTCGTTGACGCCCAGGTCTCCGCCGGCGCCCTCCTGGACGCGCTGCAACCTCGTCGAGAAGTAACCTATCACCTGGAAAGGTAAAATTTAGAGTTTATAAATGTTATTACTACACTTTACTCACGATTTTCCGCTTCGGGTCCCGACAGCAGGATTAACTATGTACCAGTTTTTAAGTATAATAATAAGCTTTTAAACCAGGCATGTCAAACATGCGGCCCGCACCGCATTTTCGTGCGGCCCGATTCAATTTTAAGAATAGCTTCCTTTCGCGGCCCGCGAGAATGCAGACTTTTAAGCATCTTATGTACGGGGTCAAAATGGTGGAGATCGTTTTAAGTCATGGTGTGAAAAATTTCGAGCTCGCTCCGCTCTCTCTGTTTTTTATTTGATTTTACTATTAAAATAAACGATTACAGTCGTGTTCCATGATCGATGCAATGAGTTTTATTTCGTTATCTTCTTTGCGGCCCACTGATTCTACTATCATTATGCATGTGGCCTACCAATGACTTTTAGTTTGACATGCCTGTTTTAAACAAAAAAGTTTCATCAAAATCACCGGCAGTGCTGCTACCTTTCTCGCTCTAGCCAATGTCGTTCCTGAGCGACAGAAAAGGATAGAGCGTGGAAAAATGCGATTCAGTGCTGCCAGATGGGGCTCAACCCTTATACAGAACGTAATAACGCACCATGTCGATGTTCTGCGTGATCTGGTGGTGCTGGTGCAGCTGGAACAACTGGCGCTTGTAGGTTCAGGTTGTATATCAATGCTGTAACGTACAGTAAGCTACAGTAACACGCACCATGTCGATGTTCTGCGTGATCTGGTGGTGCTGGTGCTGCTGGAACAGCTGCCGCTTGTGCAGCAGCGCGTACACGAGGTTCAGGTTGTGGGACAGCTGGTGCGACAAGCACGAGTTTATTATCTCTAACAGCATACGCAGCACTTCGTCCAGCACGCTTATGTGGTCCATCTGGTAACAAAACCACGCTATGAGAGATGTAGTCAGGGCCGTAGTGAATTTAAGTTAGGGCATAGGAAGTTTAAAATAGGGCGGAAGCAAAAGGCCAGTTTTTTGAATTGACATAATGACCTACTGACCAATTGAGCTTATGTATTGTACACACGGCGACACATCAAGCTACGCAAAACAAACATAGACTGGCCGGACGACATTATACATTACTCTTCCTACGCGCGCCCAGCTTATTTTGGTTTTGCGTAGCTTGATGTGTCGCCGTGTGCCGCTAATATGTCCACACAAGTTGCGTCCCATACTAAAGAACTTCCCAACTTCCAAGGCCCCACAGTCTTGCCAGTGTTGTAATTATGGATATATTTTTTTTACAATAGACGAAAAGGCAAAAGATTATGTTTTATTTATACTTACGATTTCTTCCGTTTTCTCTTCGGCGTGATGTGGTAACTCTAAACTATTTATATCACCTCCTGAAACAATGTAAAACCACATATCTTATCACTTACTCATTTCATCGCGTTAAATATTGTACGAACTTTCTTCTACTACGAATTGTTTTCGACAATGTCATCAATCAATCGAAAATGCTTGGAGTTTCTCTGCGAGATCAAATCAGGAATGAAGAGATTTGCAGAAGAACCAGAGTACTCGTAGCTGACAAAGCCCAAAGAATTGCTTAACTAAAGTGGCAACGGGCAGGGCACATTGCTCGCAGAACCGATGGCCGATGGGGCCGAAGAGTTCTGGTGACCGCGTACCGGAAAGCCCCACAAGTTGGACCGACGACCTGGTGCAGGCGGCGGGAACCCTTCAGATGAGGTCAGCGCAGGACCGGTCGTTGGGGCGATCTACGGGGGAGGCCTATGTCCAGCAGTGGACGTACATCGGCTGAGGTGATGATGATGAATCAATCAATCGAATCAGTCCACAGCAAGCCACTGCTGGGCATATATGCCTCCATTATTACGCCAATCTACACGGTCTTGTGCTTATCTGATCTAATGTGCACCCGCTACCCTCACTATATGATCGGACCAACGTGCTGGCGGACTGCCTACTGACAATGTAAACAAGCGTTTCGGAAGGTACGTTAAACAGAGCCGGATTAGCCAGGTGGCAAAAGTTAGTAAATGCTACGGGCTCAGCGCATCGGGGGCAGCCCGCTTTTCAGAGAGTGAAAGCTGCGCTGACCACGACATGTATTTAGAAAAAAAACAGAGAAATCATATTAGACACAGACCGCTTTTTAAGACAGTAATCAGTCCAGTAGTTTTTACGTGATGCTCGAACAAATAGCCAAACAAACAGACTTGTGTGATTTGGAAAGACATCTAAACCAGATATCATAATCATATCATTTATTATGTAAATTTTTTGAAAGTACAGATACATTTGTTACAGTATAATAGTAAATCTAGTAGTTATATAAATTAATAGTGTAGCAGATCAAATGGACATTAATCTGCAATACTTACCGACACCGTATGTTTGGTAACTTCGCAAGTCTTCTGAATAAGTGAGCCGATTGTAAACAAATAAACACTACATATTATTTGAAGCAAACAACAGGTTAGCACATGGTATACTGAGTGAGGAATACACCCGACACTGCTTATTGTCGTTTCTCCCGTACATACCACTTTATAAGGAGTGAGGGCAACATACGGTACGTTCCGAATTACGCCGACAGTGCTGTGAGCGCGATAAATGTCGTTCCGATTTGACGCGAGCGCGACCATAATCGAAAACGTGACGTCATTCATAACGTCACTACCGACGCCATCTTGCAATAACAGTGCTCAAAGTGGTCAAAATAAGAGTTGTCAAATGTGACGTTTGACAGTTCTGCGGGGCTAGTACGCCAACCCGCGATAGCGTGATATAGCGCTATCAAGCTTCCGCTCTCTTTCTATTTGCACGCGCAAGAACGAGACAGAAGACTAAATTTGACAGATGGATGTGTTCAATGTGGTTGGCGTACTAGCCCCGCTGTTCTAGTAAATTTTAGAGCGAATTTTCAAAAGTGGCGTTTAACAGTTTTGATGTCGTACATTTTTGGTTTGTTTAGGTGTCGGTTTGATTATGTTCTAAAAAAGACGAATAAAAGTTTAATAACGATTAGTGATGAAGAAAATAATAGGAATATTTGAATATTGTGATGTGAACGGTGTGAGCGCGATATTTAGCGTTCCGAATTGATAGAACGCTATCAGCGCTGTCGGCGCGCTAACGCAACTCACAGCACTGTTTTTATTAATCGGAACATACCGATAGAGTGTCCGTACTATACAGGGTGTTAGGGTAGGTATTTGCATGAATTAATGTTTGATTGTACTCATGATAATGAACAACTTTGATTTCGATGTTGGCTTCATAGTGAAAGTTGTTCAGTTTGATGGTCTGAAGCACCACCTTTGATGTGTAACGCATTTAAAGCCTGACCAGGAATATAAAAAACCTGGTTTGGGGGCGCTGCAATCGACTGTCACCTTTAATGTTAGTGTTCCAAGTACAAAAATTAGTTCCAATGATTTTCCGCAACATGGCGAGGTTTTTTATATTTCTGGTCGGGCTTTAATTGTATACCCTGTAGATAGGGTCCTTCTTAATATGCTGACGTTCTTTTAAGAGGATGATCAGACCATCAAACTGTACAACTTTCTCTATGAGACCAAAATCGAAATGATGTTCCATACATTTGGGTCCAGTAGGATTGCAGTTTTGTGTGGAACAGGTGATATATATTTTTTTGTGAATTCTATGTTGGTCCGATAGAGAAAGATGTTCAGTTTAATGGTCTGATTATCCCCTAAAAACCGTCAGCATATTAATTTGGACCCTGTATTTAAACTAAATAGTCTTACAATATGGAAATATGATCAAAGGCGCATTAGTCTACAGATCGGTTAAGTAAAGCTGTCGCGTGCCCAAGCACGTATCCAGTCTTTAGGTTCGGGGGGGGGGGGGGGGGGGGGGATAATTAATTTCGGGTGGGGGATATTCATTGAAAAACGATGAAAAATGTATAGCTGTAACCACTGTTCCATACAAATATTCGGATTTCGGGGGGGGGATAAATCCCACCTATCCCCCACCCCTGGATAAGTGCTTGCGCGTGCCACACCTTTACGCCTTAGAAAAAGTATATGTCTAGAATGAGCCTCACTGTTTTACCGTATAAAACAAAAGGGGCTAAGTTTCATAGGTTGGTGTGCGTGAGGCGCCATACAAATTCTGTATTCGTGCGTGTATATGTATAGGGTTTAGGAACCAGTCCTGGTTCCAATTTTTTTCGACGATTTCGTATCTTTGACTGTCAATCTTGACATATACTTTATCAAAGCTTTACGCAATGCTTTTGTCTCACTTGCAGGCATAATGAAAATCTCTATGAAGCACGGACGCAGTGACAGGAAAAACGCATTCGTGAGTGTCTGTGAACGCGCCAGCTTTAGTTAAACGACTTGTAACTTCTGCGGGTTGTTACGTAGCATATGCTCACGACTATGTTCCCCGAGGGGGTAGTCAGAGATATTCTGAAACCTCAGAACATCCACGTTTCACCAGTAGTACCGAAACTCTGTCCAGTGTGACGGGGGGTGAGCCCGTTACCAATTATAATGGACAGTGGGTACAATATATGCCTCGAAATTGAAGCATGCAGGTTTCCTCACGATGTTTTCCTTCACCGAAAAGCCAGTGGTGTAACAAATCGTATATAAATTTAAATTCCGAAAAACTCATTGGTACGTGTCGTCTTGGACGGGGATCGAACCATCGCCTCCTGCACGGCAGGCAAGGTTACTCACCACTGGACCACCACGGCTTAAGTTGTTACGTACTCTTTTTTATACTGTGATTGTACCAAAATTTCTGCCCACCCCGAAAGGAAAAGGGTAGTAGTATAATATTGTTAGCTGGGCTATTGCAAGCAAGGTTCTTTATGTGACACTGCGACCATCGCTGGTCTGTTCGCCCCAAGCTTACACATATTTTATTTACAAATACCTCTGACATCATGGTATTTTCTTTTCATTCTCGGTTATGCAGGTTTCTTCACCGCCGAGCTAGTGATACTGACAAATACAACCGTACATAAATTCCGTAGAAGTACAGGCCAGGAACCGAACCGCCGCCTCGTGATTGAGTTGCTAGCTCTCTTCCGTATGGGCTACCACCGCTCTCTAATAAGTATAATAACATCTTACCTTCAATCTCACTGCATAGCCTAGCTCTTCTCTTCGTTAACGTCTCAAACAGCGACAGTAACCTCTGCGCTACGTACGGGTGGAGGTTACGGAATTCACCTGAAATAACATTAAATTTATATTAACATACCGCAATGCCTCAAAACGAAGGTGTTCAATCAGTGTTCTGCCAGTGATGACCTATGGTGCGGAAACGTGGACCCTGACGATAGGACTAGTTCATCAATTCAAGGTCGCTCAGCGAGTTATGGAGAGAGCTATGCTCGGTGTTTCTCTAAGGAATCACATCAGAAATTAAGTGATTCGTCACAGAACTAAAATGGCTGACATAGCTCAGAAAATTAGCAAGCTGAAGTGGCAATGGGCTGGTCATATCTGCCGAAGAACTGACAACCGATGGGATGTCAGAGTTCTAGAGTGGAGACCGCGAACTGGTAGTCGTAGTGTGGGATGCCCTGCTGCCCGCTGGACAGACGACCTACAAAAAGTAGCGGGGAGCGACTGGATGAGGAAGGCCTAGGACAGAATTTTGTGGCGCGCCTTGGGAGAGGCCTATGTCCAGCAGTGGACGATGATAGGCTGATGATGATACCGGGGTGGTCAGAAACATTGCTACAACTACAAAACTTCTGTTTTAGAATGTAGTTGTAGCAATGCTCACATTTAACTATTTAAGTTTCAGGATGGAATAAGTTTATACATAAGTATGTTGTATACAAGAGACAACCTAAAAAGGTATATAAAAGCCCGTGTAATATAAAAACGATCTTAAAAAACCCGTGTAGAATAAAAAAGAACTTACAAACCCAGTAAGTATAAAATAAAAAAGGCTACCAAAAACCCCGTGTAAAATACAAAGGTTCTTAAGGGGCCATGGTCCGGACGAATATTTTCTATGAGAAACGCGATTGCCGAGCGCTCCGAAAAGTGTGTGCGTGAGCCGTATTTTCGATTAAAAACAACTAACCAAAGTACTTTTTCTAGATTTTATTAATGATTGCACTAGTTAAACTAATGGTGAATATGTGAGTATAAATACCAACAATCGGAAACTATTTTAAATTCTTCTAAACCGAGAAAAATGTTTAAAAATGCATGAAAATACGTCATCTTTGTGACGATTTTCTATCGAGTGAAGTAATTCCAATCGTGTATTTAGTTGATGATTGCACTAGATGAACTATCCAAAAATACTGAGGTATGACTTTAGTTTCGGTAAATGGTATAAATCTAGTCGTAAAATGAAAAATAAAAGATGCCTCCGAGGTATTTCCACCTACTATTACGTCTTAAGAACGCAACGCAGCATATTAAATATGTTTTTTTAAAAGCCAGTAGTGTAACAATAAACATGGTCTAAACCCCCGTATAACATAAAACGGTTAAATGGTCTTAAAAACCCGTGACATATGAAAATAGTCTTAAAACCCCGTGTAACCTAAAAATTTTATCTTAAAACCCCGTGTAACATATAACTGTCAAAACCCAATGTTAGGCAAGTTATTGTAACAGTAAAGCCTGTCTAACAGTAGTGTATGTCACTCACAGCTCATGTTGGCGATGGCGGCGAGGCAGTTGGTGTGTAGATACTTGTCGCGCACGCGCGCCATGTTGTACTGCAGCGCTCGGACCACCACCAGCACCGTGAGACCACCCAGCGATATGGAGGAGATCGACCGCTCTGTGTACCACGGCAGGCTCTTTAACATCTGCAATTAATACGATTGTCAATAATGGTACAATAGGGTATTTGCGTGCATGAAATAAGAAGGGTGGAACGAAACACACTAGTGATATTTAAAGTTGTGGCTTAGACCATCAAACTGATAATCTTTCACTATGGAGGCAAAGACAACATAGAATGGTCTTAAAAAACCCGTGTGATATGAAAATAGTCCTCGTGAAACCAAAACAATCGGTGTAACATAGAAACATTCTTCTATTCTATTCTATTTTTAAAATATCTTGGTTTATGATGATTTTGCCAATGTCGAGTTTTTGTAGCAAAAGTGCTTGACGTTGTACGGTTATGAAGATATTTTGGTGACTTCAAGGGTTGTTCTTACAAAAGAACACTATCTTGAGCCACCACTAAATAAATAAATAACGCTCACAGGCACATACATTGTAATGATCCCAAACTAAGCACTAAAGGCTTTTATTATGGAAACCATACAACAACGGCACGAACATATAACATCCATGACCGAACTGGGATTCGAACCCAGGACCCTGGTTTGGCAGTCCGGCGTGGTAACCATTACACCAACCGGACCACTGGAGCCCCGCTGTCGAGCTGGGAGGGGGCAACCGACGAGCGACACGCGACACGCGACCACCCACTAGCAGATCCACAACGCGACTCCGAAACATTCTTTAAAAAACCCGTGTAACATAAAGTGTCAAAACCCAGGGTTATGCAAGCAATTGGGGAGTTAACTGCACAAAATACGCATAAAATACAATCAACATATTAAGAAGGACCCTATATATTTGGCATCCTCTTTCAGTCCACATAGTATAGAAATAGATAAAAACGTACAATCTGATGAACGTTTTTGATCAGCGCGTCGTCTTCGGTCAATATGAGTAGAACGATCAGCGACATGTATATGTGATGGGAGCTGCTGTCCGGCGCGTTGTACACCACTTGCAGAATTGGCACCATCTGCGAAACAAAGAGTCATAGAGTACCCCGACACCACACCCCGAACACTGCCTCTGCCTACAAAGGACAGAAAGTGACAAGATGACGTCAGCACATGAAAAACTGACCCTAGCAGCAAGAACTATGGTTGCGTGCGGTACAATTTATGACGGATAGATGGCGCGTGACGACATGATATAGTTACCAAAACTTTCAATCTAATCTAATCTAAACTATTATAAAACTGTAACTGAAGTGTGTCTGTACATTGAAATATTTACAAAAAAAAGTTACGATATGGTTTTTAGGTATCCCTGACTCGAAATCAACCTTTTTTAGAAATTTTGTCTGTCTGTTTGTTTATTTGTTTGTTTGTTTATTTGTTTGTTTGTTTGTTTGTTTGTTCGCGCATCACGCAAAAACTACTGAACCGATTTTGATGAAACTTTTTTTGTTTGATACTTATGATCTGACTTAAAATCTGGTATCTAATTTGTGCGGACGAAGTCGCGGGAAAACACTAGTATTATCTAAATATATCATTTTATCTTCTTATCGTATGGGCAAGTCCTGATGTCAGAGTTTTTTCAGACCGCCTTACGGCCTGTGACGTGGTTATTATGTAACGACTACTACCACCAAAGATAGTAATCGGGACCAACGGTTTAACGTTCCATCTGAAGCATGGAATCACCTTCTTTTCAGACAATCAGGCGATTAAACCTGCAATGTCCTAACCAACTGGGGAACATCACACAAAGTGACATATCACTAAGTGCCCCCGTGGGAATCGAACCCACGACCTCCTTGTCAAGAGCCCAATGCTCTTAACCATTAGACCACGGAGGCAGTTATGTTATGGCAGTAAGTGTAGCATTATTAATTTGTCTTCATGCAAAAATGAGGGTGTAATTAAAGCGCATACGGACAGAATGGACGAAAGTTGGACTTGTTTGACTCTGGAACACTAAAAAAGAGTAAATAGCGTGTACTCACTAAGTCTTCGATGTGTGCAACGTTGCTCACATGTCTCTTGTACGCTCTACACGAGTGTAGCATTAAATATAGCAGCAGAGTGGAGTGTTCACATCCTGCTGTCGCGCAGAGAGCTTTGTGTAACTGAAAATATAACAAAAAATCATTGTAGACCTTCGATCGCAGATCATCAACTAGATGCCGAATCTCTTGGTGAAATCCAAATTGCTTAGACCGGTTTTTATCCCTTTCGACATAGCTCATGATGACACGAAAAACAGAAAAACCTTTCATAAACCATTAATGTATGTTCTGTTTTGGTCTGCAATAAACTTTGACTATTTATTACAAGGACTAGCCTTGCGGTTGCATTTCCCCTCTGCCACGGTATAAGAACAATTGGTCATGTGCATTTACATTAAATTTTATACCTTATCACTAAAGGTGACAGCCTATAATTGCGAAACAATAACTTCGAACTTAGAACGTGTGGGGTTCACACGAGACCTTTTCATGATTTTTAACATATTAGAATCTAAAGTTATGGAGAAGTGTGTGAGATATGCAAAAGTTGCGGATTTCATGTTACCTCGCCCCCCGTAAAAAGTGTCAGAAATGTTTGTTAGTAGAATTACACGCGTAACTAGTCCACATATAAGTAGTTAAAGGCAATAAAGTATAATTGAATTGAATGAGACTCACCGCAGGCATGTCTATACGTGGTGGAGTGACTTGCATTCCTGTACTGCTTGAATCCCTCTGTGGCGTAGTCGACGATGTCTCTGTAATTATGCAAAAATCGGTATCATTTGATGTTTTTCCAAATACTGTTAGGTGCCCGTAGAATCTCTGTAAATAGTATAGTACAGGCTTAGATTATCAAGATAGACAGTCAAAGCTACGAAAGCGTCGAAAAAAATAGGAATTAGTACTGGTTCCAAAACCCTATACATATACACGCACACATACATAATTAGTATGGCGCCTCACGCACACCAACCTAAGAAAGTTAGCCGCTTTTGTTTTATACGGAACAAGTGTGAGGCTCATTCTAGACATATACTTTTTCTAAGAGTACAGGCTCGCACTGACACGAAGAAGTAAGCATGAGCGATACTTTATGAGAAAGGAATAAAGCACTGCTTTTGGCATTGAGTAATTATGTATAGAGCAGACAACGCGAACAAGATCTGTGCACCATGATCAGCAGTGTGGGGCGCGTGCTGGGAGCGTCAGGCTGCGACGAGCGCCTGGCACAGGCTAAGTGGGTTAGAGCGCGTGCACCCTAACGCGTGTTACAAAACATTACTTCTCGGTAGCTTCTCTAGTTAACATAGTACCTCAATGGCTTTTGGTTAAATTCCACCTGGACAACCGAAATGGGATGAAGTCGAGTTTGGTGGAGTTTCCCTACTGTACGTAAAAAAATACTCATATTATACTGTTTGGTAGAGCGTAGGTGGCGCGTGTTGCGGAGAGGTATGGAAACTCAATCTTGAGGCCTGGGTTCAAATCCATACGTACGACGATGTTTTTTTAACTTATGTACGTAATACAGACTGCTCTCAAACGGTGAAGGAAAACATCGTGAGGAAACCTGCATACGCTGAAGAAGAAATTCTGATGCGTATGTGAAGTCTACCAATCCGCATTGTGCACGCGTGGTGGACTAACATATATGAGTGTAGGCCTGTGCCCTGCAGTGGTAGTAGTGGTCTTCCAATCGTTCCTGTTTTGTGCCCACTCTGGCCACTGGTCATCAAAATTGGCAAGGTCATCCCGCTACCTCTTCCTGGGTTGACCTAGACACCGCTGACCGTTTTCGGGGATCCAGGGCAAGATGATTTTTGCCCATCTCTCAGGATGCATCAGACAGACATGACCAGCCCATTCCCATTTTAGTTTCACGCTTTTCTCTCTGACTTCGGCTATTTGAGTTTTGGAGCGCAACATGGTGTTTCTGATCCGATCGGTTCTTTTGACACCTAGAATGCTGCGCTGCATATCGCTATCTGGCAAACCTTAAGCTTGGAATTTTGAGCCTCGGTAAGTGACCACGTTTGAGCTCCTTCAGTTAGGATGGGCAGGATACACATGTCGATGAGTCTACCTTTAGGCTGCTTTTTCACCAGAGATGTGGGAGGTAGCGAGGCGGAAAAAATACGGTTAATGAGAGTGCTTCAATTTCAAAATGACGAGATCGAGCGGGCTCACCCCCCGTCACACTGGACAGTGTTTCGGTACAACTGGTAAAATGTGGATGTTCTGAGGTTTCAGAATATCTTTGAGCATAAGTATATGCTGAGATCCAGCGAGAGCGCTATTGGCGGATTGTTTCCTCGCTCACCGCATCGCTATCTCGTACATCTCTGATGGAAACGTAGCTTTAAGTCAGAGCGAGAGTTCTTCCTTCATCAGCTCTTTCATGGACCAGAAGCTCTTCCAGGCGTTGTCGACGCATCGTTCTACTTCCTTGTCTTGCCCGTTTTCGAAGGAGACTATCTGGCAGTATGGTCAGGTCACTCACCTATATAACTTGCGCTGTTGTAAGTGATGCCACTAAGTTGGTAACACTGCAAGAGCGTGTGGGGGGCTTGCCACAGGGCAAGATTTTCCACTAAATCATGATTGTTGAGTGGTTTTCTGGTGGTTTTAGAAATTAAATCTGGTGGAAAGCTAATTTAACTGTTGGCAACATTGCACTCTTGTCGGTGAAGTATTCGCCAATCCAGTCTCTTCTCCTCTAGTTCCTTGAGATCTTGATCTTGAACCTACGACCGAACCAAAAACTTTTCTTTCACCTGTAAATATAACTGTCCAGGTCTTCCTCTCTTTCCCCCTATTTTCCCTTCCAGTACAATAAAAAGAATAAACACTATCACTCACCTATATTACTATCCTCGCAGCACAACAGCGCGTTCCTATACAAGTTGTCGTGGTTCATACAATGGTTGGCTAGCGCTAGCAGCAGCAAGCAGGACTGGTTGGCTAGTGGGTGGTCGGTCTTCAGTCGGTCCAGTAGCTCGTGCCTGTCTAGTGGGGGGTTGGTGTAGATCGTTGGCCGGGTTGTGGGGGTGAATGTTAGCATGTTCCAGAGGCCGGCTGTGGGTAAACAAATTATTATTAAAGCTTAAGGCTGGCAATACACATCCGGTGTGGGGCCGATCTGCCCACGCCAAGCTGGTGGATACGGCACTAAATGAAACGTGCCGGATTATAACTGGTTGCTTGAAACCGACTCCGGTACAGTTGCTCTATCCACTGGCTGGCATAGCGCCTCCAGATGTCCGCAGGGCTGTGGCAGGTTCCTCAGAGAGAGCCAAAATGATGGACGACTCACGACATCCCATGCACGGCTTCATTCCTGCGCCGCAAAGGTTGCCAAGCCGACGCAGCTTTATGAAGTGTGTCGATCCACTAAATACTGGCCCAGCGCAAGCGAGGTGTACTCTTTGGCGACAAAAAGTGTCCCTCCCAACTCCATTTGTGCCGCCGTCTGAGAGCCTCCCGCCTGGACATGACTTGCCTTGGGCGACCTGGAAGTCGTTAAACCGACTTCGAACCCAGGTCGGTCGCAGTAAGGACAACATGTTCAGGTGGGGATTCTCGGATGCGCAAAATGTGAGTTGCTTGTGTGGAGCTCCACAAACGATGGCCCATCTCACATCGTGCCCTGCGTGCCCTAACACCTGTACGCAGGAGGAGCTCATGACCGCTAGCGACGGTGCAGTATCGGTTGCCCACTTCTGGCAAGGTACTATTTAGCGACTTTGTTCAAAATTTGAAGTCGACACGATAAGAAGAAGAAGAATACACATCCGATTTTATATAAGTCCCTCTCCCTTCCCTCAGGAAGGAGAGGGACGGAAGCTCTGAAGCTTGTCTGTGTATGTGTAATGTCTGAACATTATACTATTGTCTGGTGCTTCCATCCCTCTCCTTCGTGATGGGACTTATACAAGGTGTTACAAAACTACAAATAAACATTTAAGGGGGTGGTGTAGACCCTCAAACTGAACAACTTTCACTATGGGACCAATATCGAAATCGCGAAAAGAAAAATTGATGTTCTATACTCTACAAATCGACTAGAGCTAAAATATGTATGGAATATCAAATTTTTTCGATTGTTTTCGAATGATTTCGATGTTGGTCCCATAGAGAAAGTTGTTCAGTTTGACGGTCTAAACAACCCCCTTATGAGTTTTAAAAATTTATTGTTACTTATGAAACACCCTGTATACTATTGGATCAGACAATAGGATGGGATTTCTGACGTCTGTTGCCATCCTTATCCACATTACAAGAGAAAAACGACGGGCGAGCGTATTAGCGAGAGCAATGTAAAACTGACTCTATTTTAATCATCATCATCTCAGCCGATGGACGTCCACTGCTGGACATAGGCCTCCCCCAAGGATCGCCACAACGACCGGTCCTGCGCTGCCCTCATCCAACGGGTTCCCACCGCTTTCACCAGGTCGTCGCTCCACCTTGTGGGGGGCCTACCCACGCTGCGCTTTCCGGTACGCGGTCGCCATTCGATAACTCTTCGGCGCCATCAGCCATCAGTTTTACGAACAGTATACCCTGCCCATTGCCACTTTAGCGATTCTATTGTCTATGTCAGCTGCTCTGGTTCTTCTGCGGATCTCTTCATTTCTGATTCGATCTCGCAGGGAAACTCCGAGCATAGCCCTCTCCATTGCCCTTTGGGTGACTTTCAGCCTTTTTATTACGCCTAGAGTGAGCGACCACGTCTCTATTCCATGTCATCATAGGCTATACACACTGGTCAAAGATTTTCGTCTTAACACTTTCGCTGCTGACGACCTACGGCGTATGTCGGCGTCAAATGGGCCGCAGTGCTAAAGAACCCACGTAACGAGTCAGTTATATTGCATTTCGGCTGTGCTTGACTTACCGCGTGAGTCACCGACAACCTTACGCTTGCGCGGGTGACCCACGAGACGAGCCAGTTTATCGTTTCACGGTTACGACTGTGCGCACGACGTACGAGGGGGGTCAAGTTTCGCCTGGGCTCATGAACTACAGCGTGAGTCACCCAAACCTTACGGCTGTGCGGGCCGACCCACGAGGTGAGACGCTTTGGTCGTTTTACGTTACGACTGTGCGCACGACCTACGAGGGGCGTCAGTTTTAGCACTGCGCGAGGATCATGATTTTGAGCTTAGCAGCGAAAGTGTTAAAACTCTGCGGTATTTATGACGTGAAGATACTACGTAGCTTGCCAGTATACTATCTCCTAAAGGCATCTACCACTTACAGGCGAGGTTGATAAGCACGCTGCCCCCTCCAGGACTGGTGCCGAACATGTGTGGGGGCGCTGGTACCATCAGCACGAGGTTGCTTAGCAGCGTCTTGACTAGCAGCGGCGCGTGCATAGTGTACCGGCCTTGGAACAACGTCCTGAAATAAATTATTAGTTTTATAGTGGGTATCACATGGCAACGCAATATGCCAAAGCCGCGCTTTATCTCTCTTTTTTTCTTTACACCTAACGGAACGAGAGAAAAGGCGAGGGATAACGGTGTCGCGCTCATTCTGGATGCCTTCTTGGAAATTCGGTTAGTTGTACACAATAGAGAAGATTGGAGTGAAATGAGAGGCCTATATGGTACCAAAAGTGTGTTTATACACTCAATAGTTAAGTAACTGTACACTCGGTATTCTGTCGTCGGGTTTGTTGGTTGATACACGTGCCCGTGTCTGAACCGCGATTATATAGTATTTTCCCGTTCAGTCTCTACTTAACTGTGCTGTTTTTTGTGTTGTGACGTTGTATTTGTTCTGTGTATTGTATTTATTGTCTAATTTGGTAAGTTTAATATAAACATTTCGTAATTTCGAGATGTCGGACGATGATGACGGGGACGGGGGTGGAGGCAAAAGTCTTCCTTCCTCTGTGAGGATAGATGTGTCTCAGCCTTTGTTTTCACAGTCGGTAAATATGGACGTAGAATCCTCTGCGGTTAAACGCCCAGCCCCTTCAACATCCCAGGATCCATCACCTAAAAAAACAAATTCAAATAGCCCATCGGCGTCTCTTCAAAGCACTTTTGTGAACCCCGAATTCGAGGGTGATTCTGCTTTGACTTATGGTAATGACGATTTTGGCCCCTTCATTGTTCACGTTTCGCGGGTGATCCCGGACCCTTCCGCTGGTTCTACAATTCGAGCGTTAAAACTGGCGCAATATTTACACAAAAATAACATCCAGGGCATCCTTGACGGAGGTATCAAGGCTTTAGGTCGCAACAAAATTGCAATTGAGTTCAAAACTGCAAATGATGCCAACTCTTTCATCTCTAACCAAACTATTTTGCAATCTTACATAGTTCAGATCCCCAAGTACCACGTTACTCGCATGGGAGTCGTCCGCGGCGTCCCTGTCGAGTGGACACTTGAAGAGTTCGTGTCAAGTTTAACATATTCCCCAAAATGTGGTCCAGTCATTAAGGCTAGACGTTTAAACAGAAAATCATATAAAGATGGATCCCCCCAATGGACTCCTACCTCCTCAGTTGTTATAACTTTTCAAGGCCAACACCTTCCAGAGAGGATATATAGTTTCAGGTATACATCAATGGTTGTGGAAGTTTATATGCTTCCTACTATTCAATGCCGAAAGTGCTGTCGCTTTGGCCATATTGCTGCTCAATGTAGATCACAAGCCAGGTGCTATAAGTGTGCTATGAACCATTTGGGTGAAAGTTGTCCAGTCCCAGACTTAGAAGCGTCTTGTTTTTTATGTCTTGGTAGACATAAAGCGATTGATGATAAATGTCCTGAGCACTCACGTCAAAAAGCTATAAAAATTGTTATGTCAGAAGAGAACATCAGCTTTTCTGAGGCCTCACAGAGGTATCGGCCATCACGACCATCTTACGCTGAAATGGCGCGGACAATGTTCTCTCCTCCTGACCCTCATATTTCTTTCTCCCCCATTAATGAAGATCCTCATCCTAGTACCCCTCCCTCTCTAAGTCGAGCCTATAAAAAAACTATTACTGTAAACCGAGCCCCTCGTCCCACATTCCCTAAAACCTTCGATTCCGTAGCCCATGACATAATTCAACAGCCCCAATCTTCATTTCCAAATGGAAGTGCTTTCCACCGTGAAAGGACTCCATCTCCCTCCCCAAATGACAACTTGATAGAATTGTTGGTATCTACTCTGGTCAATATTTTAACCAAGTTTAATGATGCTATACCGCCCAATGTCCTTAACCTACTTGATACTCTCACTAGCTTTATAAATAAAAATAAAAATGCTCCAGCTACTGCAGTGGAACTGTAAAAGCATTCGTCATAAAAAATCGGATTTGATATTTCTTATTAATAAATTTAATCCTGTCATCTTTGCTGTCTCGGAGACTTGGCTGAGACCTGGTTCTATCTTCCGGATCCCGGGTTACTGCTGTCTCCGAGAGGACAGAGATGATGGGAAAGCTGGCACAGCCCTTTTGATTAGTCGTTCCATTCCCTTTTCTCAAATTTCCCTTCCCCCTCATAGCAATACCTTCCAGGTGGTTGCTGTTAAAGCTATGAATATATTTTTTGTATCTGTCTACATCCCCCACCCTTCTTCAAATATTATTTCAGAGGTTAAATCTGTTCTATCATCTATTTCTGGTAGCATCATTATCTTTGGAGACTTTAATTGCCACCATTATGCATGGGGCTCAAACAAATGTTGTTCTTGTTCAGCTTCCTTGTTTGAGTTGATGGATTATCTGAATGTTTGCATTGTTAATGATGGCTCTGCGACCCGCAGAACCCCCCCTAATCAGAATAGAAGTTGCGTGGATCTGACATTAGCTTCCCCTAATCTAATTTCATCCATTGTCTGGAGAGTTCTTAATATATCTCACGGTAGTGACCATTTCCCCATTTTAACTTCATTAAGTTCCACATCTGAAATTCCTAAGCTAGATCCATCACCCCTCTTAAAATATAAAGTTCAACAGGCTGA
The DNA here is from genome assembly GCA_963693445.1 of Agonopterix heracliana. Lineage (NCBI taxonomy): Eukaryota > Metazoa > Arthropoda > Insecta > Lepidoptera > Depressariidae > Agonopterix > Agonopterix heracliana. Next base: position 6,568,202 of record OY856334.1, read on the forward strand.
CTGGAAAATGTTTTCTTCTCTCGTTGATAACTCTATAACTTCCTTTCCTCATATTGACTCTCATAATTTTTTGGTAGTATATGATATGTTTATTTCTGCTCTCTTATCCGCTGCTGATAAAGCTATCCCTTTAAAAAATTCTGCTCGCAATAAAGTTCCCTCACCCCCATGGTGGGATGCTGAATGCACTGCTCAAGTCAAGAAGCGGAATGAAGCTGAGCTTACCTTTGTTGAGGACCTTACCTCTATGCCAAAATTTTTAAACTTCCAGAAGGTTAATGCCCGAACTAAAAGAGTTCTTTCAAAAAAGAAATTTCTTGGTTGGCGAAAATTTTGTGAATCTCTATCTCCCCGCACTCCTCCTTCTTTGGTGTGGAAGAAAATAAGTCGTTTTCGAAGATATTGCAAACAAAACCACAACTTATCTAGTAATCAGATAGACTTATGGCTTCCTAATTTTATGGACAAACTAGCTGCCATAATATAATGCCATAGTCCGTAGCCATTTTGATTATGGCAGCTTTGTGTTAGAGCCATGCAGTAAATTAGCTATGAATAAATTGAACTTAATACAGTCAAAATGTCTTAGAATTATTACTGGTGCAATGAAATCGTCTCCAATCAATGCGCTTCAGGTTGAGTGCCTGGAACCTCCGCTTCACCTAAGGCGGCAATTTATCTGTGATAGATACTTTTTAAATATATGTCAATACTCGCATCACCCTCTCATTCAAAAATTACAAAGATTGTCAAATCTTGTTTCTAGGTCTAGATATTGGTCTCACAAAGATCCCCCACCTCTGATAAAAAGTTTTATCAAATATAAGACTCTTTCGGATCCAGTATCAAAATTGTCAAAAAACCCTCTTTTCGAAACTCCTTTTGAAGCTCTGACTTTCCAACCTTCAATCTTACTTGATTTCGGCATCTATAAATGCTCAACGGAGGCTAATAATCAGTTCCTACAAACTTTTAACAGCAACTGGCAGGAGTGGTTTACTATATACACTGATGCCTCAAAATTAAATCCGACCGGCTGCGTTGGTGCAGCAGTCTGGATTCCTAAAGATAACGTTATCCTTAATTTCAAATGTCCACCTCAATGTTCTGTCTTCTCCGGAGAAGCTATTGCTATCTTAGAGGCTATATTATATGTTATATCTCACAATCGTAATAAATCATTAATCCTTACGGATAGCTTGAGTTGCCTCCATCTTTTAATTAAACCCCCATTTAGATCCAAATCTAACTTTAAAATCATATTTAAAATAAGAGAAAAATTATTTGAATGTCATAAAATGGGTTTAGATGTTACTATTGCGTGGATTCCGAGTCACAAGGGTATTTCCGGCAATGAAATGGCCGATAGATGTGCCAAAGACGCCATTTCTAGTGGGTCTTTGGATTATAGTGAATGCTTCGCTTCTGATCTTCGGTGTTCTGTCAGACTGCAATTATTAGAAAAATGGGAAGAATCGTGGCAAAAGATTAGAATTATTAAAGGTCGACATTTCGGTAACTTACAGCCTTCTTTGCACACAAAGCCCTGGTTTTTCCTTCACCAAATAATACCAAAATTGATAACTTCTACCATTATTCGCCTAAGGTTGGGCCATATTTGCTCCCCTGTATTTCTGGCGAAAATTAGGGTCCGAGATCACTCACTTTGTGAATGTGGTCTGGCGGAAGGATCTGTTGAGCATATATTTTTTAGCTGTCCTCGTATCAAAGTGGATTTACATGATATTTTACCGAAGGATCTCCCTAGGCCAATTAATGTCAATTATTTGTTATGTCATGTTCATACCCCTTTAGTATACTCTCTAGCTAAATTTTTAATGATAAATTGCATTTCTCTCTAAGAATACTCTCCTAATGTGATAGTGTTCTTGGAGAGAACTGATTCTGGGAGGAGGGGTCGGGTTTGTGAGTTGCATAATATTGTTGTGTGATTCGCAGACTTGGCCCCTTTATCTGAGTTGAGTTATGTATGTGTGTGTGTTTGTATGTATGTGTGTATTTATTTATATATGGTGGTGGTTAATATTACATACAATTTAATATTTTTCATGTCAGTATTATGGTGGTGGCAATGTGTAATTTGTTGTTTGTCCTCCCTCTTTTTCAGATATTCAACGGGATTCATCGTCAAAATTGTTATAATAATATATATAAATATAATATATACCTTGTATCTTCCAACACTGACATTGGCAGAATCACCGTAAATAACGGTGCAGCCATAAAACCAAAATTGGAATTGGAATTGGAACTGTACACTCACCTATAAATGAGTGAGGTCTCAATAACTCTTGCCTGGCCATGCACCCCGGCGATCAGTTCCAGTAGTGTGTTTATACACTCAATAGTTAAGTAACTGTACACTCACCTATAAATGAGCGAGGTCTCAATAACCATCACTTGACCGTGCACCCCAGCGTACATGTACAAATACATTAGTACCAGCAGTGTGATTATACACTCAATAGTTAAGTGATACACTCACCTATAAATGAGCGAGGTCTCAATAACCCTCGCCTGGCCGTGCACTCCGGCGAACATGTACACTGACATCAGCACCAAAAGTGTGTTTATACACTCAAGATGTAAGAAGTATGTGTTGTCTCTGTAAGAAATTATATTGTCAAATAAACATGCAATCAGTTAAAAATACCTTATGAATGTGTGGGGACTTGCCATTGATGTCAACACCCACAAGTTATAGCAAAGAAACTAACAGATGGCGATACCGTCGCTCTCAGAGATATGCTCCATACAAAGACAACGTTCACCGTAAATACGTAACTCGTAATCTACTACAAATAAGGTTCACAATCGAATGCGAGACATAAATCGCGCAAGAGAAATAATCACAGAGATTCGATATATATACAAGGTCCAACTAAGAACTGTTGGACCACGGCCGGTCCCCAGGCTTCACACTAAGCCTGGTGAAGATCTTCCCTTTTCAATGGAGGAACATTCCCAAGTAGCACCTCCATAAATGAAACGGTTTTTTTATTATTTTAAGAAAGCATACATTGCTTTCATCACTAGCCTGAGAAGGAAAACATGGTCCATTTCCTATTTGGTGCCTAGATGAGTACTTCGTTTGTACATCAGTGGGCCACATTCAAATAGAAGATGCAGAGTTTCCATATCCTCTTTGCAAAATCTGCAGTCGGTCGAATGACCTATTTTAGTGTGTGCATGTAAATTTATATTGATTGTTTTTTAATTTTCATTGATTGTACTAAAGCCGTGGTGGTCCAATGGCGAGTAACCTTGCCTGCAGTGCAGGAGGCGATGGTTCGATCCCCGTCCAGGCCGACTCGTACCAATGAGTTTTTCGGAATTTACACCACTGGCTTTTCGGTGAAGGAAAACATAGTGAGGAAACCTGCATGCTTCAATTTCGAGGCATGTATTGTACCCACTGGCCATTATAAGTGGCGACGGGCTCACCCCCTGTCACACTGGACAGAGTTTCGGTACAACTGGTGAAACGTGGATGTTCTGAGGTTTCAGAATATCTCTGACTACCCCCTCGGGGAATAAAGTCGTGAGCATATGCTTACTAATTTTATCATTGTTTAGAGCAAGGAAGCCTGTTATGATTGTTTTAAGGCTTGCATTTCGCCTACAATCACACACCATATCACCTTATCGCTTAGTCGCCTCGTACTATGAAACCTACGGAAAGAAATGGGGTAGTCTAAGCCGGTATCACACCTTACGTCAAAACAAACAAAACTTACGTCACAGGTACGTCAATGATGAGACTGATGAGTGCGTCGACCAACATCTCTATCCTGCTCTCGCATCCCATTATTTTGGGTGAGGGGGATGTTTGTGGGGTCTCGTCCTGTGAGGAGGGCTGGTCTGGTGTCGCTGGGGTGGGTGGCTGGGAAACATAATGCTAATTTATAAATGAGGAATTTCTAACCTTGCCGTTTTAAATTTTGTGACAAGCATTAGCGGAACTACATCAAACGGGCACAGTGCGAGCGAGGCAGGAATACGCCATTGCCTACATTTTCCGCAATGCTTCCTTCAGAGGTTAAGGCTGCGTTTAAATGGTCAAAATGCTTGGGTCTGCACTAACTTATAGTTTACCTATTTACTTTACTGTATAGTATCAATTATTTTATTAAATAGACTATATATTAAGAATTTACATTGTAATAGTTATTAAGTCGTGTTATGCTGTAGAGTTTCTGGCCGCATCTTCTCTACAGCGACAACACGTTCCGACGCGGTAGTAGCTTTAAATAAAAAAGATTTGACGTTTAATAAGTGTGCTTCAAGCTCCTATATTGAATAAATGATATTGACTTTTGACTTTGTTTCCACCAGAGATGTGCGAGGTAGCGAGGCGGTGAGCGAGGAAACAATCCGCCAGTAGCTCGCTCGCTCAACCACGTCATTGGGAAATTGAAGCACTTTCATTGGCCGATTATTTCCTCGCTCACCACTTCACTACCTCGCACATCTCTGGTGGAAACGCCGTTTAAGATTGGTGGGAGGCAAGAAGTGTCCGTACAGTATGTAGCACTAAAAACTATTTCTTATACTATGATTAAAGTATACTTACAGTCCCTTGTACGACTTCCACCGGTCCATTAACCCGCCTCTCCGCCTGAACGTCCAGATGTCTACACAGCTCATATTCGGGCACCATTTCTACCAAATATTTCGATACAGCCCGTATCACAAATAACGCGTTGAATGTCTGCCATGCTAGCATTACACTGGAATAGAAATGGTGTAATTTATAATGTATTTTTGTGGTATTTAAGCGGCCAAGCGGCAGCTCGAGGCGAGGCCGCCTCGATAGCACAATTAAACGACACTAATTTTCCAAGACTTTTGTGCTTGACTTTTCATAGGTTTAAACAATTTTTTTTATCTATATAGTGCAAGATACAAATACAAAATACAAATATTTATTTGCGTACCAAAAACATTAGTATAATTATTACATGGTGAGAGGCTACCATCTATAGGTATTTAACTAATTATACAATATTTTATAGGGATTTTAAGGTATTGGTGTGTTGGTACCACAAGAGCACAGTGATATAAGCTTACTGCTCTGTTGCATACGCTTTCAAGGTAATAGGGTGAGCCGTGCGTGCCTCAAACCGAGGCCGTCTCAAGACCGTATGCGCCCCAGGGAGATAGCTTGTATGAAGATGGTCATAACATAAGCATCAAAATTCCAAACAAATGAAGTTGTAGGTAATAGCTAGAAACAAATTACCCAGTCAGAAACGTACTTATCACTGTTAGGGGCTGCCAACAGCTCCGTGGCCCTCGTCATGAACACCTGGACGAGGGAGCCGAGGTTCCCCGTCTGGGTGTTGTTCTGAAGAAACTTCTGCAGCAACGTCTCCGTGCTTGAGTCAAACATAAGCTGCTCTTCTCTGTGGATAGAATTTACATGTTATCCGCAATTATTCTACATCATTAACCTTTTAACCACATACTCTACCTATCAAACTGAACAAATTTTACTATGGGAGCAACCCTATAAGAACAAAAAAAAACAGCTGTCCCATACTAAACTGCAATACTTTCATTATTATAAGTCCAACATCGAAATCTCGAAAGAAAAATCTGATATTCCATATAAAACGTCGACCCTAATGTGTGGGACAGCTGATTTTTATTTCATGATTTCAAAGTTGGTCCCATAGCGAAAGTTGTCCAGTTTGATGGTCTGAACATCCCCTTAATAACCATAAGCATATCAAGGAGCACCCTACATGCAATTATGATTAATTACTATTACTGTAACACCACTGGCTTTTCGGTGAACGACAAACATCGTGAGGAAACCTGCATGCTTCAATTTCGAGGTGTGTATTGTACCCACTGTCCATTAAAATAAATAAATAACGCTCACAGGCACATACATTGTAATGATCCCAAACTAGCACTAAAGGCTTTTATTATGGAAACCATACAACAACGGCACGAACATATAACATCCATGACTGAACCGGGATTCAAACCCAGGACCCTGGTTTTGCAGTCTGGCGTGGTAACCATTACACCAACCGGGTTGTCATTATAAGTGGCGACGGGCTCACCCCCCGTCACACTGATCAGAGTTTCGGTACTACTGGTGAAACGTGGATGTTCTGAGGTTTCAGAATATCTCTGACTACCCCCTCGGGGAATATAGTCGTGAGCATATGCTTATGCTTACTATTACTGTGTGTGATGAAAGAAAACAATTATTGGTAATAACTCACCCAGAGCTAGGAGGGTTGATATTAAAAGCAAGCAGTTGATTCCAGAACGGATCGTTGGGGCATATAACTTCCGTTGAGCAGAACCTCGTTAGGAGCTCGTTGGAAGAGAGCTCCGTGTAACGACTTATCGCTACGCCCATTGTTATGCTGAAAATATTTAAAAAATACCTTTATCTTTACCTAGAGTTTAAACGCTTAGACAGTGTCAAATTAAACAAAATGAACTCAAAAGATATACCCCACAAATTTCTAATTAGTAACGAACCTTTAAGGGTGTATTCAGACCGTGAATCTGAACAACTTTCCCTAAGGAACATTAGTCGAAAAACGGCCGATCCGCACTTTGTATGGGAGGTCCAAAAAAATTTCTCGTTTTTTGCTACGAATAAGAATGTATAGAAGTGTAAATGAAGCTCTAAAAGTGGCACCAAAAAAAGTGTACCATGTTCTAAATTTGTTGTTTAAAAACTGTACCTAGCTGCCAAAACTCATACAACATGTCATTTTTCATGGGGTGTCAAAAATTATTTTGGGTTCGTATCGGAATGACCTAAAAGCAAATTGACCTACGTATCATAACGACCTAAAAGCAAAACGTCCTATTATCAAATCGACCTAAAAGCAAAACGACCTATTATCAAATCGACCTAAAAGCAAAACGACCTGAAATCAGATTGACCTAAAAGCAAAAGGACCTAAAAGTAATACGGCCTTAAATTAAAACGACCTATTATCAAATCGTCCCATTTTTATATAGTACAGTCAAATACATAATTTCACTCATAAGCGCACACATTACGCCATTTATTAAGACTTAGAATCGTCAGAATCACGAAAAGTGGCTATTATCTTGAACTTTTTAGTTGCTAAACCGATTGCTTCCAAATCGATATCTGAAGGTTCGCATAGAGTCTGAACATGAATCTGATCCGATGTCAGATTTGAGAAAACTTGCCGCCATCATGAACTTTTTAGATATTAAACTATCGCCCTAAAAATCAATAATTGATGAGATCCACAACGGATTTGAGTTATGACAGACACTGATTGTAGAAAATAAGTAACTTCTATGAAAATTATGATGATAGTCGAATATAATATACCCTATGATATACGGTATCTTTTCCTGTGCCAATAAAATAGAATATTATTCTATTCTATATCTATTATTCTATTCTATTTTTTCTTTTTTTCTTTTATTATTCTAAAATGTATTTTAAAAAACCCCCACAATTCCCCACTTTGATAATTTTTCCCCCATCCATTTCCCCAAAATTTCGGAAAAAATCGCGGAAAAAACCCCAATCTGGCATCCCTGATCTAAGAATGAAACATACCGGGTGAAAACGGTTAACGGTATGTGGACGGGGAGCCTAAGAAGAGTCCTTTGCTCAGCAGTGGGATGAAATAGGCTATTAAAAAAAAAAACGTGCGTGCAACAACAAGGTTTATTTATTACTTCACATAATTATGATAACAACAAGGTTTATTTATTACTTCACATTGAATAACTTATTAATAATTGTCGATAAACAATCTTTTAATATGTGATATTTTTTTCAAAAATTCGAATGGCGTAATTTCTTGTTTCTTAAGCTTTCGTAGCTCTTTTTTATATTTTGACTCAAATAATATTTGATTTTTGCGTCGTGTCTCTCGTTTAAGTATTGAACGGGTTATTCTGTGATCTTGCCATTTTGCCTCTTTCCTGAGAGCGTTAACAAAAGACAGAAATGTAGGCTTTGGTCTTATCTGAGAATTAAAGCGCCTATTCCAACCTTCTAGCCCATTATTAGTCCGATGGCGCTCCATTGCACAGCTTATGACATCCGCGGGCAGGGTCATCCATTGCTTTTCGAAGTAATCGACGAACTTTAATAATGGTTTCGAATATTCAGTTGAATGTTCTGCTTTATGCTTAATGATGTCCCAGCATTCATTTGTATATTCCGGTGGTACTAAAGGTAAATTCGCACTCGGTCTTGTTATTTCTCTGCCTGTATGAGTTTGTGCTAGCTTGACTTCTTTTCCGTTTTCAGGATTTTTTTCCTTAATTTTTTCTGCTTTACGCCAAACTGCCTTGTTGAAATGATAGTAGCATCCCGTTACTTTTGAGTTTTCAAACACAGATTTAAACGCGTTCATTTGTGCTTTTTCATAATCACAAGTAAAATTATGAATTTCAGTCCCAAGTTCATGTTTTACTAGGTTAAAGAGCCTTTCATATGTTCCTTGCGTTTTATTTGGTAACAGTGCATATATTACAGGTACAATATTTGTAGTTTCGTCACAGCTGTCAATATCTACATGCAACGTATACAATTGATAAAACGGGTGTGGGACGTGAAAAGTTCCATCCCCAAAAAATTGCACAGATGAGGATACATTTTTCAGGTACTTCTTGCTAAGTTGAGATGCAAATAATAAAAATTTAAATTTATCTGCCAAAATTTCGGGAACTATCACTTCGTTTAAACTTTTAAATTCAGTTTTTTGGACTTGAAGAAATTTCCGGCGAGCTCGATACAGACTATCTTTTTTTGATGTATACGGCGGTATCATATCAATGTTGTTCAAATTTGAAAACTCACTTTCAAAAATGTTTTGGATCGAGTTATACTTTTGGCACACTTTTTGTTTACACTTATCCATGATACTATCTGTTCTGTTTTTTAAGAAATTAGGTCTACAAGTGTGCAGCGTCAATCTTAAAACTCCAGTTTTCTCGCTATTAAGCGTCATACTAGCATTACAAATCTCACGACTCGCACAACGCCAGTTTGTGGAACCTTTTTTATTGCGTACCTTATAATTGTACCGATACCCTTCATGGAGTAAAACAGCACCACCCTTTTGAGATTTAATGAAAACAAATTCATTTTTTGAATAGTTTTCGTCGCTTGGTTCTCCATTATCCATTTTATAAAAACTTTACCAATATTTTCCGGACTGAATAGTTTTATAGAAAATGAAACAAGTTCGAAACAGCTTCTTTGACAATTAATTTGATTTTAGAAATAATTTTCGAAAGTGACTAGTCACTGACAGGTGGATTAAAAAAGTTTTGAATGAAGTATTTTCCTTTTAATCGGGGAAATCTACGGATTTTTTTATGGAGTAGGTTGCATTAATTGCACTTTAGGTGAAAATGTCAGTATGCATCCATGTATGGGCCGTCCGGCTAAATTGTGATATATGCAATGCATTTGATGGCTTTGTGATAGGCATTAAGATAGAAAAATTTTATCTTTTTTCGACCCATGTTGTTTAGGGAAAGTTGTTCAGATTCTCGGTCTGAATACACCCTTAAAGTTTCGTTACTAATTAAAAATTAGTGGTGGGTATCACTCTATTTTAATTTTCGAGTACTGTACTTTACCTTCAATCTGTAAACAGGTCGTTTTAATTTTAGGGCGTATTACTTTTAGGTCCTTTTGCTTTTAGGTCAATCTGATTTCAGGTCGTTTTGCTTTTAGGTCGATTTGATAATAGGTCGTTTTGCTTTTAGGTCGATTTGATAATAGGACGTTTTGCTTTTAGGTCGTTATGATACGTAGGTCAATTTGCTTTTAGGTCATTCCGATACGAACCCATTATTTTGATTTTGTTTAGAGTTACTCTTCTATAGTTATTCTTATTCGTAGGTTTTTTGACCCATGTTCCTTAGGGAAAGTTGTTCAGATTCACGGTCTGAATACACCCTTAAAATTTTGTTACTAATCAAAAATTTGTGGTGTAGAATGACAGAGAAACTATTCGATTAAAAAAATGTCTATTCTATAGTAATTTATTTTTTATGTGCTTTTAAATATTCTAACTCTCTGTGATGTAACTTTTCCACTTTTTAATAACAAAAGTTAAGTGCTATACTCACACACAAACATACATAATTAAAAGCAACAAATTGCACTAATAAAATATTGCTATCAACTTGAAACTGCGCAAGTACGTTGCCTGATATTTTTAACACCTTCTGTAGTAATGCAGATGCAAATTATACAGTGAAAACAACCAATAAGAATGAATCAGAGACCATAGCAATGTTTTCAGAGTTGCTATAGAAACCCTGCATTTATTTAGCTATTTTATCGTTTCTCGAGTGTAACTCAGCCTTAGCATGTGTGCCGCATTCTAAAGATCGTGATAAGATCTAGAAAAACAATAAAACTATAAAGTTATTACTGTAAATATACGAATTTATTGTGACAAACTTTTGGTGAGTTTTTTGTGTTGTTACGCTTAAGTTTATAAATGAATGTCACTTACCTTTGTTTGTTGGTGTTAACAGAAGAATTTTATCATAAAAGTGATAGTATTTAATGCAAATTGACTTTTTTCTCATATAAATACGCTTCGCCACGAAATCATTGCCATTTGTCACTTTACTTGACATGTCAATTTGACTTTTTGACGATACGTTCGTTTCATTTTTTTGGTTAAGGCTCGTTCAAACGAATGTTTATAGCAGATTGTCAATTTTCGGTTTTTACTATTTTCCGAAGATTGAAGACTGTCCTCGTGGGTGTTGGCTCTTTAAAAATTAAAATTAGTATTTTACGTATTTTATGTGTACACACGGCGACACATTAAGCTACGCAAAACCAAAATAAGCTGGCCGAGTGACGTTATACGTTATTCACCCTAAGAGCGGCCGCGCGGCCAGCTTGTATTGGTACTTGTATTACATTGAACGGTGGAAAACACTAGAATCGTAGGTTGAGTATTCTATAGATTTCCTGACAGCGTATACTCGAAAGGGACAGAGATATGACAAAAATGTATGAGAAATCGTGCCTTTGTCTGCCACAGTTGCAAGATTTTGTATGCAATTTCAACTGTGGCAAACAAAAATATCGCATACGCAGAAAGGGACAAACGACATGGATTTTGTCGCATTCACTCTGTGTAATTAGCGTATAAGGCTGTCTCGTTTTCGTGACTATTATTATTTTAATGCCTTTTCTAGTTGATTCTCTTTCTACGACTAGAATCAATCAATAGAATGAGAGTACCTAATTAAAAACATTGTATAAATCTGTCACTGTGACAGTCTGTCACTCTACGATCTATAGTGTAAGCTCCGCACTCGTAGCATGTGTCTTTTGTCTCATTCGTTCGCGCGTAAATAGAAAGAGAGCAAAGGTGTGACAGCCCTGTATCACAATTTTTAAATAAAAGGAACCGATTTTTATTTCATAAATAGAATTTTGTATTATTACCGGTTTTTACATCTTTAGACTTAGACAAAGAATGAATGACAAAAAAAAAACAAATTCTCCCGTTCCGTTCCTTCCGATTCCTAGGGTTCCGCAAATTTTTAAAAGTATCGATACCTACTCGATACCAAGTATCGAATAAAAAGTATCGATACCGATAAAAGTATCGACTCAAAAGTATCGATACTACTTGGTATCGAGTAATATTTTTAAAATATTAGAAACCACAAGAAAATACACAATTTCCTTCAAAATTAAATAACAAAGTACAAGAACTAACAACTAATTACTGTACCCCCAATTACGAGATTCCTAAAACTTGATAATTGCTAGTATTGCTACTAAATATTTACCTGTGGTCATAGTCTCACATGCATTATTCAAGCTTTTAATAGGGTTTTCCCCCGAAATCGTCATTCAATCGAGAGGGACGACGCTATACATTGGAGAAGGAAGTACTATCTACTGACTTTTATATGACAGATTAATGAGGAGACAAAAGTATCGAGTAACTCAGAAAGTATCGATACTTAGTAAAATACTCTAATAAATGTATCGAGTACAAAAATACTAGGTATCGAACAAAAAGTATCGATACTACTCAAGTATCGATACTTTTTCGGATCCCTACCGATTCCATTCATTCTTTTCTTAAACGGGAGAATTTGTTTTTTTTCAAAATGCCGAATTTTAGATTTTTCGTGAAGTAATTTTTGCTAATATTGCATAAAAGTCCTATCTTTAAATTGTTACTACAGTAACCATTTCGTCCGTCACCATGGGACCCGATTGTTACAAAATCGAGATCCTCCATTACCTCAATCCCCATCTCATATGGGTCGAAGTGATAGACCCTGGTACGAAACCGGATGAATTTGTGTTTGAGCAAATTGGAATTTATGGATTACTGCCTTTGGAGACAACATTAGATGAAGCTGACGAGAGCTTCAAAGTGAAGAGATGTGAAACCTGGCTGCCGGCGGCTACAGCGGCCATGAAAGAGACGTTATCACAAGCCGCTGAAATTTTCTTCTCGCCTGTCCATATAGACCGAAGGTAGGTCTTTTACAATACCTAGTCTATAAGTTACCACTCTCCTGAATATAGGAATCGTATTGATTTTTGAATTATCCCAGTTTTCGTTCGAAACTGCGCTGTACCGCAAAATGGACATCAAATTCGGTGTTCTTCTTAGAGATGCACTATTGCGTCAGTTTCACGATCGTTTTAAATTTCTAGGGTCTAAGAATAAGGTCAAATGTAACAGATATTTGTAACCATTCACATCCCAGCGACCTATTTGACCCAGATTCCATTTCATAAAGTGTGAAACTCACTCAGAATGTTAAGAGAATATTATTCCGAGAGCGAAAATGCGCGCTGCATACAAACGTACTATGGTGATATTTTCAATACTAACCAATTAAAGTCAATGAAATTTTGCAGAAACAATCTAGAAACAAATCTCTATGCTTCTATAGAGTCAGATTTTCGTTAAAATATACAGTTTCAATGATAGGATTAATTTAAGATTTGTATGGAAATCTTTGAGGCACTGTAACTTGAAAACTATACATTTTAACGAAAATCTGACTCCATACGAGCATAGAAATTTGTTTCTCGATTGTTTCTGCAAAATTTCATTGACTTTAATTGGTTAGTATTGAAAATATCACCATAGTACGTTTGTATGGAGCGCGGTCCGAATAATATACCCTTAAATTAGTAAAAGCATATGAAGATAGACAGGGTGGAAGTGGAAAGTTGAGATGGGGCACAAAGTGCAGCTACCAGAAACATTATAGCTACAAGAAAACATTCTTAGAAGATTTTGAAAAAAAAGTACAGTCATCAAGAAAAACTGTAATTCTCACAAAACTTTTTTTTCATCCCATTTAATCCTCTTGCTAATTATAATCATAATCATTTATTGCCTTCACATGTTTTACAGATGTTACAAATGGAGTTAATTGCATAGGCGAAGTATTTTTCGCTTACGCTGATAGACGTAACATCTATTCTATTCTATTTTTATTTAAGGTGGTTGGAGAGCTGTCAATTTCATAAAAAACATTGTCGTATAACACTTGTAGACGGTGTTAATAAAAGTAATGTTTTATATATGGAAAAATAGCTTAGAAAATCTAGTTTGCGCATATCAAATAATATTTACGATTTGTAATATAATTACGAAGATTATAAGGGTTTGAAATTTTGTATGAATAATTTCAAAGCGTGATATCTTCGTAATAATATTATAAATTGTAAATATTATTTGATATGCGCAAACTAGATTTTCTAAGCTATTTTTCCATATATAAAACATTACTTTTATTAACACCGTCTACGAGTGTTATACAACAACGTTTTGTATGGACGGAAACCACCTTAATGGCGTTTCCTTGTTAGATTTCGCCAGTGTCAAGTTATTTGAGGGAGTGTCTATCCAATCTCGAGGATTGTTTTTGAGTAAGAACAACTGAGAAGGATTTTGGAGCCTCGTGGCAGGCTGAGACGCGAACCGCGCGAACACCACGCGAGAGACAAGTGTTCGAGGCAAACCCTGCAACGTGACTCCAGACGTAACATCAGTGTAACCGCATATGAGACAGTGATAGTCATAAAATCCTATACAATTTGTATGAAAATAGATGTCTGACTACGTAGTCAGACAGCCGTCGTAGAACAAAAAAGTGGCTATGTCGATAAGGACAGCAATAAGTAGGGATCTCCTTTTTTAACTAGAGCAAATTTGCTATGTGCATCTCTTACTGACAAGCAAGACACATGCTTCCTTCTAGTTCCTTCTCTTCGTCAAAAAACGCTCACACCAACAAATATAATTATATACATTATTTCCTTATAAGTAATAATTTAGAGATAAGGAACAGAAGTCAACAGAGGTCGAGGTATCAGAACTATAGGAAAACACAAAATTAAATTCCTGTACATTTAGTAGAAAATACAAATTCTCCTTGTGATGATTTTGTAAACACATAAAATTTTTAGGGGCAGTTTAGACCAGCGATCGGCAACTGGCAGACCGCGGTCCATTTCCGGTCAGCGAAAGGTTAAAACCTGGACCGCCATAGTATCGAAGCATAAGTAAGGCTGGGCAAATGCCCCGGGGCATTCCACTAGGGGCAGCAAATAGAGGCACTTTTGTAGAGCAGAGAAAAGTTGAGCTTGTTTCACTCGCTCTAAGACAATATTCAAAAGAGTTCTAAACAATGGCGTTCGAAATTATCAAGATAATTATTTTCATTTATAATTATCCAAGCTGACTCTTAGTTTTGAGAGAAATTTCTAACAAAAAGTTCTATAATTGCTGTTTTTGCACACTCTTCTCCAGACCAAACAGCACCTAGTCTAGAATAACAAGTAATTGAGAAAAACAACAGAAAACAGAGAGAGAAATGATTTCATGTTTGTGAGCTTCTTTTTTTGTGATTATCGGAAATACATGGCGTTAAATTGCAAGCTTTTTGTGTTTCCAACAAATTTTATAATTATCAAGATAATTATCACTAAAAACCCTGCTAAACACAGCTTGAGCTCGCTTTGCTTGCTCCTTAGCTTTTACTTAGGTGCACATGTTTTGTACCAAAAGAGCTCTGGCTACAACCGATTCATATTGGGCAGAAGGGTCGACCTCGCTTCGCTCACTTTAAATTTATATTTTGGCATAGTTTATCACCAAGATATTTCTATGATTGATTTTTATGTACGTAGGTCTTAGATATAGAAAAAACGTGCCGAAAAAAAATTGCTCTACCCCATTCGCTGTTTACTGCAAGTGGATGTAGCCCCCCCCCCCCCCCCCCCCGTAACCTTGACCTTTTTCTCCGGACCCCACTTAAAATTACAAAACAAAATGTTTACAAAATGACAACTTAATGGTTTTGTGCCTTCGTATCGGAATGACCTATTAGCAAAATTACCTTGTTATTTCCCTACTAAATGTATGGGAATTTTAATTTTGCGTTATCTGAGAGTTACTACTATGTACCTTATCAGTAAAAAAAGATAGAATGGGATGATAAAAAAGTTTCGTTAAAATTTCAGTTTTTCTCAATGACTGTACATTTTTTTTCAAAATCTTTGAATGCAGAAGTAGAATACTCCAATTGTTAGGGTTAGTCTCCTAAGAACATTTTCTTGCAGCTGTAATGCTTCCGGTAGCTGCCCTTTGTGCCCCATCTTAACTTTCCACCCTGTTATCAATGATGAAGTGTAATGACCTCCCAACTGACATATTGTCGTTTTTGTGATTCTTATTTAAACCATTTATTGTACACACGGAAATACAGATGAATACAGCATAATAGACAAGTACAAAGGGCGAGCTTATCTCTGAAGAGATTTCTTCCAGCAGACCCATAATAAAGAGAAAGATTACAAAGTGAGGCAGGCAAGGTGTACACAATTCAAAGAAATAAACAAACTAACACACACAATCTGAACAATAACTTATTATATGATAAACTACAAAAAATCTTGTGTAAATGAATCTAAAATACGATTTCGCATTGTACTAATAAGATCATCAGACTGTGTCATGAATTAAGGTTCCTATGATGGTAAATTTACAATATAAAATGATTTATTAATTGGTGTAAAAATCTAATAAACATGTTTTTCGTGTCCTCTAAAATCAACCTTGCGGTCCTTCTTAATATGCTGACACTTTTTTAAGGGGATGTTCAGACCATCAAACTGAACAACTTTCTCTATGGGACCAACATCGAAATCGCGAAAAAAAAAATCAGCTGTCCCATACATTTGGCTCGAGTAGGTTTACAATTTTGTATGGAAGAGATGATTTTTTTTTCGTGATTTCGTTACTTGGTCCCATAGAGAAAGTTGTTCAGTTTGACGGTCTGATCATCCTCTTAAAAAAGTGTCAGCATATTAAGTTGGACCCTATACGTCGATTGTTACACTTCATCGTCGATATGCTAGAGAGAGATACATGGACTCCCCGAGTGATGTGACTACATAATGAAATGGACTCTTATTCATAGCCACCACCCATTGTTTATCTATTGTGATCTTTATGCCGGGATTTGAGAGGTTAACCTCTCTTGTCCCAGCGACCCAAATATGCTTCATCACCTTTTGTTTACCTATTGTGTTTTGCCGGGATTTGAGGAGGAGGAGAAATAGGTAGTAGGGTATTTCATGGTTAAAACACAGCATAACTATATTAGTTCTTACATTATGTCAACGCTCTTAATACGCCGCGCCCTGCCGCCGCGCCTTCGTCATGCGCAGTCGATCCCAAAATCTTCATACAGATCTTGGGAAAATCCACACTTCCTCCAAGCCCCCCACCGTTACAATGCGCAAGTACATCCGTTGCCGTACTGTTAGGACTAAATATAGTTATGCTGTGGTTAAAGTCTAACAACACACTGTTATTCCAGAACCACAATATTCGATGACAATATTCACAAATACGGTGAAATAATAATCGTGAGGCCGTGCGGTAAAAAGAAGCTCCTCTCAAAAGCCCTAGTCAAATCCGGCTTCGCTTTCAAAGACGAATGCATATTCCACACCGAATTACACTCTGGCAATTTAAAAACAAAACTTAGCAGCACGAAAGTAAAAGAAGTTATAAAAGAGCTGGAACAATTTTACTCAACGAAAAAACGGCCAAAGAACCAATGGGAGAAATCGGTTAAAAAGCAAACTAGCATCTTCCATAAAGCACAACATCTGGAGTCTTCGTTAACCACAAAGAATCTAGAGGTACACAATACTAAACAGAGTAAAGATAACAAAAGTTTGAGCATTGAAATGCTAATGCAGAAGAAAATTAAGGACTTTGATAAGTGCAAAGGCATTGATGAGGAATCCGTTGGCAGGGCTTCCGTTAAAGATCATAATAAAGTCGAAAAACCAGATAAAAAAACTTTAGATACCTCATTGCTTAACAAGAAATTGAAATTGTTGAAAGAAGCTAAGAAAGACGTTGCTTCCGATCCACTGTCCATGTTTTTTGCTACGAAACAATATTTGGATATAAACGCTGTGAGGAAAGATAAAGATATTAAAGATGATGAGAAAGAAATCGAATCAGACCACGAACCGAAAGTGATTGATGTAGAAAAAGTTGTAGAAATTGAAAGAAACGCTGATGTTCCAGAAACTAAAAACCAGAGTTTAAATTTTGATGAAGATGACAACGAGTATCCGAGGATGAAATTAAAGAAACGTAAGTGTTTTTTTTTAATTAATCATACGTACTATCGCGGACTTTTCCGCCTGACCACCACTTGGCTCATTTTTGCTTGCATACTAAAAAATAAAAGCACTGTCTATATTGATAAATGGGCCAATGAATAAATAGTTTCCAAACAATAAATTATGTATGTGCAAAATTATGCGAAAATATTTTTATGTGATCAGGCGGAAAAGTCGGGGTGGTCAGAACCATTGCTACAACTGCCAACTTTCTGTTTAAGAATGTAGTTGTAGTGATGCTCACATTTAGCTATTTAAGTTTCAGCAGTTTGGCAGCAAACCTGTCAGAGCAAAAAATAAATCAGCTGTTATTGAGAAATTTTAGTCGAGTAGGTATTGCACTTTAGTATGGAACAACCGATTTATCTTTTGCTCTGATAGCAAACCTAACACCATGTAAACCTGTCAGGTTATATCAATATATAACCTGTAGAAAAAAACCACATGTAGTTTAAAGGTTAATGATACTTTCCTAACACCATGTATAGTGCGGCGAGGCACCGTGTGTTTGCAACGGTCACCTGTCTGTCTGTCTTACACAATCGCACCGGAAATTTTCATGTCGCTGTCAAGCTGTAAAACGGTACGGTGCTGCGCTGTAAATTTGCATGATACGGCGCCGTGTCACTGTAACGGCACCGCGCCGTGATGTGGCCGAGCCGACTGTCGTGGAATCCAGTCTATAGTCGTTTTGGCCCTCAATGGCCCAGGCCAACAATCTACAACATGGTTTAGCATCTGAATGAGGTTTGAGCGTTATTTATGTAATAATCCTTTTATTTACAGCTAAAAAATACAGCAAATCAACTTCGAAAATTCCCGAATACGATATTAGAACTCAAAAACGGGTCGCTTACGGGCCGCCAGGGACAGAAAAACACAAGCTCCTTCTCAAAATTGTCCCAAAAGACACCTTCATTGAAACATATACAGTAACTGACAAATTCGAAGAAAAAAATCCAAAAAAAGATAACTTTTTTGGTGATGTTGATTCAGATGTCGAAATAGAAGATACACACATTTTAAGAGAGAAGCAAACCAAATACCCGAACGTAATTGCTGAAGAAAAAAAACCGGCTCAAGAAGATCCAAAACCTGTGCCAAGCTTAGATGTTTCAAGCGAGCAAGAAAATAGTTTCATCAAAAACTCTTTACTGCGTAAGAAAATGCAGATACACCGAGAAGCTACGTCAAAAAGACATGAGAGTTCACTATCATCGATATCCGATACCAGCAACAAGGACTCATCAACAAGCATTGAAGATATAAAACAGAAGAACTCTGCGAAAAAACCAGATTTAGACTCCGACGACGACAGCATTTCCGGCGTAATCGAGAAACTTAACATTGACTATCCTGTAGCTTCAAAACCTAATACAAACGAACAGCTAAATGTCGTCCAATCTCACGCTAATCATGTCAATCCATTCAAAAACGTTGACCCAAACATTTCAGTTTTCGTTGACAAACTTGTGACTCCAATATTAATGGTCCATTCAAAATTGAACAAGAGATTTCAACCTACATTTGAACTCAGAGATATTCCGTTTACAACAAATATTCAGGTTATCCTCAAAAACATGAAAGTGGATAGGCCTATGATGATTCAAACAGTGTCTTGGTTCTCAATCTTGCGTGGCTACAGCATCTTCATGATAAGCCCGAAAGGCAGTGGAAAAACTATGGGTTACTTACCAGCCGTCTGCCTAATAGATTCAGACAATTCCATAGACAACTCTGGACCGGTTGCTATAATCGTTTGTGCTACAGCTTTTTCCGTGTCAGAAGTTGAAAAGATGTCTAAAATTTTTTTAGGTAGTAATAAAAAGGTTTTGGCTTTCTACACCGGGATGAACGAACTGGACATGACCACCTCATTACTCAATGGTTGTGACGTATTGATCTGCACGCCATCGATCTTAGTTCGATTAATGCAAGCGACCGATTACGGTGTAGATTTGAGACGCCTGACTAGTTTCGTTCTCGACGATTGTGAACGATTATCAGAAGTCTACGGGAATGAGATCAAATATTTCCAGCTCAAAATAAAGGAGATGCTGAAAACACGCGCTGATAAAGAGCTAAAAGTCCAATACATTCTCGCTTCAAGAGTCTGGTGCGATTTCATGGAACCGCTCGCTAAAAAAGCGCCCGATACTGTCATATGTATCGGCGCGTTCCAAGAATGCGTCTTGTACTCAAAGGCAAGCACAACAGCATCTTTTGTTTCAAAAGAGAATAAGCTTAACTCGGTTCTTGATTTCCTGACTCATATAGACAAGTCAAAGAAAACTGTAATCGTTTGCAGATCAGATGACGATGTTGAAATGCTCGAAAAGGCTCTGGTTGCTTCCAGACACGTAGTATTTGCCTGCAACAATACAATGACTGTCCAAGATTTGTATAATTTGAGTCGGACCCTAGCAGATTACAAAGATCAGGTATTAGGGCCTGTATTAGTGTGCTGCGATTCAAATTTGATCCATTTGAACATCACCGACGCTCACTATTTGGTACATTTTTCGCTACCGCAATTGTTTTCGATGTTCTGTAAACGGTTTTCGGTTTTGAATGACAATTACGCTTCCATATTCAATAAAGCGAACGGAGATGTCAAAATAAAGATTCTGCTTGAAGATGACAATGTGGAGCAATTGCCGAAAATTCTGAATTTCATCAAAAGATGCACGAACGAAGTGCCCAAAGTATTTGATGATGTCTGCGACAAAGTGTTAGCCGAGAAAGATGTAATGAAAGCCAAGAAATTAGTGCCGATCTGTGCCAGCTTGCTAGCACTGGGAGAGTGTCCAGATTTCTGGAATTGCCAGGAACGCCATGCGATTCTCAAAGAATTTGACGAACCCAAAGATTGGATGCCGACGAACGGCGTAGTAACCTTCAAAATCCTCCATTACCACAACCCAGTTCTTTACTCTGCAAGATTACTGACCAATATTGCTAATGGACAAACGACCAAATACCCACAGACTTACAATAAGCTATCAATGAAAATTGCAATGTATTACGCTAAAGAATCGAACAGAAAACTCCATGGAGTGCCAGAAGTCGGCGACGTTTGCGCAGTGTCTATAAAACAGAACTTCTTCGTCCGCTGTCAAGTTATCAAGATCCTCAGCCACTATCCAAAAGGAAATCCTAACTACGTCCTTATAAAACTGATAGATGAGGAAAAACTTGAGCGAAGCCGAGACATCAACCTCTACTATTTACCAGATGAAATGAAAGCAACAGAGACCTATGTCGCCCAAATACTACTCGGAAATATACAGCCGAAGGACAAAGACATCACATACTCAGATCTTGCTAGACAGCATTTACAGAAAATCACAGATAAAGACGAAGATCTCTATTTACGAGGCCGAATTTCTCTTTCAATTGGCAACTGTATTATAGTTGATACTCTTGAAACTTGTCGCGACTTGACGTCCATGAACAAAACCGTCGTAAGACACGATTTCAGGCAAGAACTGTTGGAATCTCATGCTATATGCAACCCTGATCATATACCTAAGCTGGAAAAGCTCTGCCAAGATATTGTACCTATCAAAAAAGAAGAGAAAGATCCCAAAATCGTGAAACCAGTAAAAGAACTGCCTGAACCTCGTTGGGCACATTTACCAACCGACCTAACTCCGGTCTATTGCGCTGCGGCCGAAAATCCCGGAACATTCTTCATTCGTCTCGTCAAATTTAACGATTGCATTAACATTCTAATAAAAGATATACAAAAATATGTAGCTGATACTACAGACAAGATCACAGATATTAACAAAGGTGATATTGTCATCGCAAAATTCCCAGATGACAATATGTATGAAAGAGCTAAAATAGACGAAGTATATGATGAAGATAAAGTCAGCTGTTTCTTCGTTGATCAAGGAGATTGGAGAGACGTGTCCACCAAACATTTGGTTCCTATAACGGATAAAATTATGAATACAATCCCGTTCCAAGCGGTGGAATGCAAACTGATTGGGATAAAACCCCCAGGCGAAGATTGGACAGAATTCAGTACCAATTGGTTCACAAACTGTTTTAATGATAACGTCGATCAATTGAAACAATTGTACGTCAAATATTTCACTAAAGAATCTGCGGAATATACTGGTGGGCACAAATATGGTGTTGCTTTAATAGATACGAACTCAGATAAGGATGTGATCATTAACAAATTGATGATTGAGTTGAATTTGGCTCAGGAAATTGATGGCGAGATCGAATATCTCAACCAACTTGATTTAAAAGAGGATGAAACAAAATCCGGTGATGACGAAGAATGGGAGAAAGTTTCAGAAGTTACGCAAGATACTGAAGAAATTGAAGCACCAAAAACACCGTTGGAACAAATATTCCTAAAGAAACCAATTAGATCAGTACCACTAGTAGCATCCGATGAAGAAAGCGAAGGATCCGAAGAAAAATGGAATTGCAATATAACCGAAGATTTCATGGCGCTGTTTAAACCGATGAGCCCAAAACTGAATCCGAACATACCTGCTATTAAAGATGTCGATAACGTATCAATTAAAACCGTTGAAACGAAATCTGGGACCGCCACAGATTCTCAAAGTGAATCAGATTTCAGTATAATTAAAAATTCTGTATCTATAGATCTAAATCTAATAAAAAAGGTCAAAGTTTTAGACTCCGACGACTTAACGTCCCCTGAAACGACTTTATTGTCAGAAAACAAACCAGTAAAGCTCGATCTAATAGAAAATATACAAGATCAGCTACGTAAACCGAAAATATGTTGGCGCCAAAACAAATCTACCGTCACAATAAAAATTCAGTTAATTGGCGTCGAGTATTACAACTTAGAAATAAAAGAACGACATCTAAAATTCGACGCTGTAGCCAACGAAACTAAGTACGCTTTCGATTTTGACGTATACGGTATTATAGATAAGAAATTATCAACACATTGCGATAAAGGACAATATATACTTGTTCATTTAACGAAAATTTTAAACAAAAATTGGTTGACTCTCACCAAAGATGGGGGTATTCGTAAATGGATAGTATATGACGTAGATTTCGTCGATACTTCGTCGGACGAAGACGATATACCCGATGATACGTTAGAAAAGATTGTAAGGAGCATACACAATGCTCAATCAGACAGTGAAGAAGACGAATTGATGGATGATATTGATTTTAGATATAAGAAGTAATTTTTATTGACGCTGTTAAGAGGATAGGCGAGTACTGTTTTTTCCATACAAACGTATTCCCCTGTTTTCTCCCTAGATAATGAAACTGGAGCAAACATTGTTTTACCATACAATCTACGTTACCTCTGTATGTCCCTATGTTTTGCTTTTTTGCATTACTTAATTACTGTAAGAATCTTGCCAAACAAATTGTCTTTTAGTATGCAAAAGTCACACTATTGCTGTTTCATGTGCGGCCACGTTATGGTTTCATCTAGTTACTATACAGGGTGTAAATGGCAGCCTAGCAAATACTGAAACGGTTAACTCAGACCATCAAACTAGAAAACAAACAGACCAGCTGTCCCGAACAAAACTGCTGTACCTACCGTACTCAAATGTATGGGACAGCTGATTTTTTTCGCGTTTCCTGAGGCAAGCCCACAGTGAAAGTTGTTCATTTTGATGGTCTGAGTTCACCGTTTCAGTATTTGCTAGGCTGTCACTTACACCCTGTATCTATGGTTAAAATATATCGTTTTAAGGGTCGGCACTACCTACGGCCCGTTTGACATATCTGTCAAAAGAAAAAGACCGGTGGCCGACAACACTCAACCCTATCTTATAAGATTCATGAACAAATCAATTTGATAGCTTTTGGTAATAAATTTCTTGCAAAAAACTTGGTCGGCTGCAGCGCGCGGCGCAGCTTGGCTGGCATGTTTACTGGTGTGAAGGAAAAAGTGAACCCTACCTGGTGACACAACATTTTACCTCATTGAATTAAAGGACGTAACTAGTCTGTTGGTCTAGAGGCCAATTAGTAAGGACTAAAAAGTCTGGTCGGCCGACCCTATCCTGGCAGGTTCGTAGGTCCGACCGAATTTAGGGTACCTACTACCCGGAAGGCAGATTTTACCACATTAAATTAATGTTGAATGTTTGGTTGTGCGTGGCAATACTCCTGCAGCATCTGGATTTGAGAGCCGTAGGTCGAAATTGACATTTACAGCAACAGTACAGTACCGTGCGTGATGGACCTATAATGTGACTGATCAAAGATCACCCCTGGTGGTAGGATAGGATGGGATCCAGCTAATTAGATCACAGTATTACTAAGGCTTAAAAAAAACGTAAAATTATTATAACAGAACAAATTAAAACTTTTAACAAAATAAAGAAATTATTATAAGTTAAGGTATTAGCAAACTAAGGGTTTGTAATCTTTTATTATCATAATCATCGTAAGATATAATATTTTAAGCACGGAATAAAAGTAAATTTTGCAGTAACTGGAACGATAGCCTTCAAAAACATTTGCGCAAAAGGACATCAGTGTGACCAGATTTCTTCTTTATTGGTAGTTTTAGGGCAAAATTGTTTAGTAGATTTTAGTAGAAATTGGGTATTCGAAAATTTTATGTATTTAAAATGCAAGGATTCCGTCTAATAAAATCTAAGCTGGCAATACAAATGGCTGAGAAAACGATTGCAGGGTTTGCAAGTTTTCCGGAACTTCTAGTACATCATCATCATAATCATCAGCCTATATATGTCCCACTGCAGGGCACAGGCCTACCTTCTAGGAGGGTGTTTGAGCGTTAGTCCACCACGCGTGCCCGATGCGGATTGGTAGACTTCACATAATATACATCAGAATTTCTTCGTCTGCATATGCAGGTTTCCTCACGATGTTTTCGTTCACCATTTGAGAGCAGTCGGTAATACGTACATAAGTTAGAAAAACTCATTGGTACGTGGCATGTTGTCCGTGCGGATTCGAACTCGGACCTCTTGATTGAGAGTCCTCTCCGCAACGCGCCACCGAACTCACTTCTATTACAGCAAATATTAATCATATCGCCTAATGTTGTTTTTTTTTACAAAAGAGGGCTTCTGAGCAGAGTTGGAATTTTGGTACCTAGCACTTTTAATATGTCAAAGGCATTGCATGTACTTATCGACTTCCAATAATGTCGATATACGGGTATATTTTATATCACTGCGGATAACTTCAGCATGGTATCGAACTTCAAAATAGCGAAAATAAATCAGCTGTCCCATACATTTGAGTCGAATATGTAGGTACTGCAGTTTTGTATAGGACAGCAGATTTTTTTTTCGCTCTTTTGAAATTGGCTCCATAGTGAAAGTTTGATGAGTAGAATACATGCTGGAGTTATCCGCAGTGACAAAAAATTACCCGTATATCGACACAATCGGAAGTCGATAAACGTGCAATCCGTTTGACATTATTAAAAGTGCTACCAAAATTTCGGATTCTGCTTATGAGACACAGAAACCTGTACTAAATTTAAACTTGCATAGGGACGACCTAATTTAATATTTATTTGAAATTAAAGCATCCATGTTACAAAGTGATAAAAACCAATAAAAATTATACAAAAATGCGAAAATAACATGTGTAATGATGAGCGTTTAGATAAAATTTATAATATTTTGTACAAAAACGTGTTTCATATTAAATTTTGACCATCTGTAACGACATAAATATTATTTGGTAGAATTTAAGTAGAATTTGAAACAGGACTGGTAGATTTTGGTAGATTTCAGCAGTAATTTTAGTCACGTTGAAGGACATTGTGCGACACAAGAACATATAGGTGTTACTTAGTAGCTAAAGTGGGTACATGAATCCTGAAAGGGCACAGCAATATTAACAAGAAGTAATTTTAAAGATAAAAAAATTTAGTACAATGTTCTTTAGGTTCTTTTGGTAGTTTTTGGTTCTTTTGGTAGGTTTTGGTAGTTATTGGTAGAGTTTAAAATTGATTTTTTGTTGTTTCTGGTTTTTTGGTAGTTTTTGGTTAGTTTGGGTTATTTTTGAAGATTTTTATACTTTTTGGTAATATTTGATAGAAGAATGAAAATTACCAAAAACTACCATAAAAACAAAAGAGTTCTTGACGGCTTGGCTACGGGGTGGGTCTGTTGACATAAATAAAATATTTGTTTTGCAAAAGAGGTGCATTCGAATCGTAAGCGGAATTCAGTTAGTAAGGGTGTCATGCCGATCCTTGTTTACCGACTTTAAATTACTCACTGTGACAGCTTTGTTGTATATATCCTCGATCCGTGCAAAATCGTGAGACGATACCCCGTAGTACCTATTCCGTAGCAAGAGATTAAATGTAACTCGCAAAAATGAGCTACTGGTACCAAATTACCGACTAGCATCAATGCAAAGGACTACAAAATAAAGTCGAATACTGTTCTTGTGTATAGTAAAATACCAGATGACATTAAAGCCGACAAGTAATTTCTGAAGAAGGTAAAAGAATTATTAATCGAACAGTGTCCCTATGACTGTAATTAGTTTCTTCAGTATAAGTAAACAAACAGGCATCAATCTGAGTAGAAAAAAATGTGTTGCAGGTTGCAGATCGATTATTTGTACTTCAATAAGGTTATTATAATTTTTAACTAATCACATTGAACTGACTTTATAACATTTAAATAATTTAATTGTAGTACTTTTCAGGTGGTAGTTAAGTTATTGTCTGGCACCTATTGTTTAAATCTGTTTTTTCATGTTGTAGTGTGACTAATAGGTACTCTGTACTTACCATCTGTAACTTATGTACCTACCTACAATTTAAGGTAAATAAATGAAATGAGATGAACCAAAAAGTACCAAATTAACCATAAACTACCAAAAAGTACGAAAAATTACAAAAATAACAATAATCTATCAAAAAGTACTAAAATCTACCAAAATAACAATAATCTACCAAAAAGTACGAAAATCTACCGAAAGACTCAAAAACTACCATAAATTACCAAAATAACCAAAAACTACCAAACAGTGACCGGACATAATAACTTTTTTGAAATTCCTTTGTGTTTTCTTGTATCGCGCAATGTCTTTTCGCGCAAAATTCTGTCGTGCAAATGACTTTCGAAGTCAATCGTTTGAGTCACCTACTACGGTACAGAATTCACTCTTACTCCATTCTTATTTAAAACATATCTGACGATGATGATGATGAATTCAGATTATCAATCCTTAGTTTGCTAGTAACAATAGTAATAAACTTACAGTTATTCTAATATAATAAAGTGGACAAAAATTTACGAGTAATAGTCGACCAATTTATAAAATGCACTTCTAAGTCCACATATCGTGACGGGCAACTACGGAACCCTACACTGCATGTGGCCCGACACCCACTTGCCCGGTTTTTTATAAGTTACTTTGCCTACTTTAGCTAAAAATGGAATTGTTCATTAATCTTCTAAGACTGGGTTGGGTGTTGCCGGTCACCGGACTATTCGCAATGATTTCGAACGATTGACGGCCCATAGTAATTTGTATGAAGAAAACGTCCAAAAAAATATGTGATTTTTGGTAACAAATTGCAAAAAAACTAGAAGTCGTATCGAAAAACTGATTTGTTTAAAGTGTTCTTTGATGTTTTGCCATTGATTATAAATATATTTTGTTGTTTTATTTTGTTTCACTAAATCACAGGACTCGGAACGCGGCAGTGCTATTCTAGAGTTTTTCATGAAATTCTCGATTACTTTCTGATGTAACTACACAATTTTACTGAAGTTTTTTTTGTTCATCTTGTACTTCATCTTTTAGAGAAGCGATGGTCTTAATTTTGTCTCTAAATATAGCTATTTACTATCCTCAAAAGTCGGAACGCCGAACCCTGTTTTGCCCGATTAGGGTAGTGCCGACCCTTAATGATTGACAGTTTAAAAAAAAAGTTATTGATCTTACATATGTCCATGTCCACTGAGTATCGCCCATAATTCCGAATTTATGGGAATTTTGATCTTATTTTAGTGTGACTTTCTGGATGAGTTCATTATCGCCTAACTAGGCAATCAGGGTGTTTAAATGAGTAATTAAACATTATATTTTTGACGTCATTTTTTATGAATCGCCCGCTATTTCGAAAGCAGAAAGGCCAAAAGCGATTCTTTAAAAAATTTAAGAAGTTCTTGAAATTAATTCCTTTCATCTTTAGGACAAAGGCCTCCTCACTCATTTGTAATCAGCATATCGTAGCATATGCTCACATGCCCAGGTACTTATTAATGCTTATTGCTAATTGTGGCTCTATTTAATTTTTAAACACTTTAATTCGACGCAGCTGGAAATGTAAGTTACTATTTTATCGTAGCATAGGTATGCTGTATTTCGAGGCATGTATTGTACCCACTGTCCATTACAAGTGGCGACGGGCTCACCCCCCGTCACACTGGACAGAGTTTCGGTACTACTGGTGAAACGTGGATGTTCTGAGATTTCAGAATATCTCTGACTACCCCCTCGGGGAATATAGTCGTGAGCATATGCTATGCTATGCATAGGTATGCTCACGAATATACTTCCTGAAGTTCCTCTTTTGCAAAGAGAAGAAACTTTGAAAGAAGCAACGTTGCGCCTTGTTTTACAACGTTGTCGAACATGTTGCCCGTCAATTGTTGCCTAGTCACTAGTATATTACGAAGTGAATAGGGAGTAACACAAGCTTAAAATGTTACATACATAGCTGGAACGAGCAAAGTGAGCTCGAATTCTCCCGAATCCGTCGTAAAGAAATGCTCGAATTTTTGAAAGATTTCTTATACACTGGTTACACAACTTACACACACACGGTTGGTAGTGTTCCTGGGCCCACCTGCTACGGCGGCATACCGTGACTAGGACATGCTTCTTTTGCATTTCGCCCTCATGATGATACGTCACTGGTCTGTTGTATGCAATGGGCTAACCAAATACCTACTTGGAGCGAGCAAAGCGAGCTCACAATTTTTTTTCACTTAGTGTTATTGAAAAAAATATATAATATTTGATAATTCTCCCTGAATTTTAAATTTTTTGCCATATTCTAATGGCTGACTTTAAGCGTCCTAACAGTTGGTCACGTTTTGGGGAGAACCAAGGCCCCTGGTGTATCCGTCCTTGGATTCACGGACCCCTTCTGAGTCTCACACGGAACCCACTTTGGGAACCGATGGCCTAGTGGATACGAGGCTTTATAAAGTCGATACGAGTTCGATAGACTGGGATTTTCTAACCAGTAGATCATATCAGCTCACTGAAGTATTTACCTTCAATAGAATAGAATATTCCTCCATTGTCTGGTTTCGCGGAAAAGCCTGTGAAGACATTTTTTTTCCGTTCCTTGTTTTAATAATATTACTATAATAATAACTTATTAATATAACTGCCTCCGTGGTCTAATGGTTAGAGCATTGGGCTCTTGACACGGAGGTCGTGGGTTCGATTCCCACGGGGGGCATCTAGTGAAATGTCACTTTGTGCGTTTTTCCTCAGTTGGTTAGGACATTGCAGGCCGAGTCACCTGATTGTCTGAAAAGAAAAATGATTCCGTGCTTCGGATGGCACGTTAAGCTGTTGGTCCCGGCTACTATCACTGGTGGTAGTAGTCGTTACATATAAACCACGTCAGAGGCCGTAAGGCGGTTTGAATAAACTCTGACACCAGGGCTTTGCAGCCTTCAGATGAGAAGAAGAATAATATTACCTTCAATAGAATAGAATATTCCTCCATTGTCTGGTTCCGCGGAAAAGCCTGTGAAGACATTTTTCTTTTCGTTCCTTGTTTTTAATAATATTACCTTCAATAGAATAGAATATTCCTCCATTGTCTGGTTCCGCGGAAAAGCCTGTGAAGACATTTTTCTTTTCGTTCCTTGTTTTTAATAATATTACCTTCAATAGAATAGAATATTCCTCCATTGTCTGGTTCCGCGGAAAAGCCTGTGAAGACATTTTTCTTTTCGTTCCTTGTTTTTAATAATATTACCTTCAATAGAATAGAATATTCCTCCATTGTCTGGTTCCGCGGAAAAGCCTGTGAAGACATTTTTTTTCCGTTGTTTTTAATAATATATCCATCATTGCGGTCTTGATGCCGTCGTTTATCGGTAATGCCAAAACTCCAGCTGTAAATTTTTGTGTTTGTTTCAAAGTTAATACAGCCCACATTTAACTTAAGCAATCATTTAAGGCGGTATGATCCGGTCGAGGCTGCACTCACTTGTTTTTTGGACACGAACGAAACATGAAAAACAGTGTTTTAGCCCGGCTTGCACCAACAAGTATTTAGGTTTAAACGTTTTTAGTGATAGTTCTGTCTTTCACACTGCTCATAAAAATGACAGTGACAGCATCATATTAAAACATGTTTAAGCCTAAATACTTTTTGGTGCAAGCCAGCCTTAAAGTCTGAAAACAAATTATGTCTTATTTAAGGACCTGGCGGATAGGCGATCGCTCTTAATAACACGATTAGATTTAAGTTTACTGGATAGAAAAACACCCCAAAGTTTATGTTATGTTTTTTCAATGTTATGATTAAACTGCTAATATTTTTAACTTTTTATTTTTGTACTCAAAATAAATTAAATATTTTTATACAAATTCGCAGAATTTGGAGCTTAGAAACACTCAAGAGAAAAGATATTGATGAAAAATAGGTTTTTTTGCGATCCCGCTTTCAGTTGAAGCGGGGTGGCTAATTGCAAACTTAAGCTTGTATGAAAGAGACGCTTGCACTCGGATAACCTGGCCTTAAGTAGTAATTTTATAGAGACGAGACGTTACCAATCAATCTTTGCCCAGTGTTACAGAAAATAAACCCGCCCACGAGCGAAGCATGTGGTTCAAATATAGAATCCTGAGCGTAGCGAGGATTTCAATCCAATCCATAGAATCATTTTTTTTTAAATTGATAGAAATAAGTAGTGGTTTAGATCATAAAACTCGAGAAAAAATTAAAAGTTTGCTGTTTCATACAAAAATGAACTACCAGTTCGAATCAAATTTATGGGACAGGTAATATTTTTTTCAACACACTTGCTCATAAAATGGCTCTAATTTCACCGCAATAAGGCACATAATGACACCTATAATCAAACTGTGACTTTTTCATTACTATTATTCACTAGTGAGTTATAGGTTTTTTTTTTAATTGGTTGAGTTGCTTTGTTCTTAAAAAAGTTTCGATACAAAAAAGATCGTGTTCAATAGAAATAAAATAATGTACCTTTTACTTCCTCATTTCATGCAATAGTAAATTTCAACTTGTACGTTTTTAATAAATAAAACTTTCACTCAAATATAACTTTTGTTTTCTCTGTAATAAAGAAAACTTTAAATTCCCCATTTTGTACGTGGCTAAAACGCTATCCGCGAAAAGCCAAAAAAAAGAAACCTCATTCTTTTAGTCTATGGACGATCGCCATTGCTAGATGCGCGCGCATGGGAAAACTTATTATTTTTTCCCGCCATTGCGATTTTTTTTCACAACTCGTTTTCACTGTTAAAATTAATTACTTATAGTTATTTATTAATTAAAATGTCTACAATTACTAGTTATGAAGAAAACGATTTATGTTGTACACCACCCGATATAAGATGTGAAGCCCTTAACGTTATGGAAAGTTTACTTCCTACCTGAAAACTCCAAGGACAAAATAGGCTTAGATTATCAAGATAGACAGTCAAAGCTACGAAAGCGTCGAAAAAAATAGGAACCAGTACTGGTTCCAAAACCCTATACATATACACGCACACATATATAATTAGTATGGCACCTCACGCACACCAACCTAAGAAAGTTAGCCCCTTTTGTTTTATACGGAACAAGTGTGAGGCTCATTCTAGACATATACTTTTTCTAAGAAAATAGGTATATATTTTAGTATTTTTTTATTCACAAGTGTGTTGAAAAACGTCGTATGATACACGTGTGTATTGATGATTACCGCACTCGGCTCTCTTTAGTGAAAGTTGTTCAGTTTGATGGTCTAATCTAAATCACCCTTTATTATGGTCCTTCTTAATATGCTGACGCTTTTTAAGGGGATGTCTAGAGTCTGGTAACCTATCTTACTTTCGAAATTTCACTGACCGAATTTTAGTTGTTCGAAAACGGTTTATAGAATTTTCTAGTGACAGATATTTTGTTACACATACATTTGTTACTCCTTATAAAGACTTGACAGAAGTATCATTTTCCAGAAAATTTAAAATCAGAATTTCATAATCATTTTTTTTCATTTGACAACGGTCTTCTGGGTTCGAAGTTTTAAAATGTAGAAGCAACTTCTTCCAAAGTATGACTAGGACACTGACACAACACAGTAAAGTTTTCTGTAATAATTACCTTGTAGATACATGATACCAGGATTATAGCACCAACATACTTGCTAGCATGCTGCTTGCTTGCTTGCTGCATGCTTGCTTGCTTGTTGCTTGCTTGTATGCATGTTAGGGGGGCCGCCTGAGAAAAACCGACTGGTGGTATTAAAAATGTAGGTTAGGTTAGGTTAGAACATGTAAAACTCTTAGCGGAGCGAGCGAAGCGAGCAGAGCATCAAAATGCTTGCTGCATGCTTGCTGCATGTTTGCTTGCATGTTGCTTGCTTGCTTGTATGCATGTTGGGGGGTGCAGGGGGGCTGCGCCCCCCGCTAGGGGGGTGCGGGGGGCGTAAGCCCCCTGCCTGAGAAAAACAACCTGGTGGTTTTAAAATTGTAGGTTAGGTTAGGTTAGAACATGTAAAACACTTAGCGGAGCGAGCGAAGCGAGCGGAGCATCAAAATGCTTGCTGCATGCTTGCTTGCTTGCTGCATGTTTGCTTGCTCGCTGCATGCTTGCTTGCTTGCTGCATGCTAGCTTGCTTGCTGCATGCTAGCTTGCTTGCTGCATGCTTGCTTGTTTGCTTATAAATGTATGTTGAAGGTGCGGGAGGTGGACGCCCCCTGCCTGAAAAAAATCATCTGGTGTTTTTAAAATTCTAGGATAGGTTAATTATAGATAGGTAATATTTTTGCGGAAATGTGACTGTACGGAAAAACAAATATTCGAAAAAGTAAATTATCTGACTTACATTACTTCGGAAAACTGTGTTATAGAATTTTGATCCATTGGTTAAAAGAAAAAAAGGACAATAAAAAATCTGGCTTTTTAAAATATGGCGAATAATATTTCGGGGAAACAAAAATAAAGGGAAACAATAAAAAGTATAACGATTTCGGAGAACTAAAATTCGGAAAACTATTTTTCGAAAGTACGATAGGTAACCCTAGAGTCTAGACTCTAGACCATCAAACTGAACAACTTTTAGAAGAACAAGGTCGACATCGCGAAAAACAATCCGCTGTTCCATATAAAACTGCAATCGAGTAGGATTGTTGACCAAAATGTATGGGACAGCTGATTTTTTCTCGCCATTTCTATGTTGGTCCCATAGAGAAAGTTGTTCAGTTTGATGGTCTAATCGTCCTCTTAAAAAACTGTCACCGTATTAAGTTTGACCCTTTGATAAAGTTATATGTCAAGATTGACAGTCGAAGATACGAAAGCGTCGAAAAAAATTGGAACCAGTACTGGTTCCTAAACCCTATACATACTTAGATCAAAATAAAATTAATGGATAGGTCAAAAGCGCGGTAGGTTGAAACAAACTACTGGTGCACTTGGTCCATACAAACTAGCGC
The DNA here is from genome assembly GCA_963693445.1 of Agonopterix heracliana. Classification (NCBI taxonomy): domain Eukaryota; kingdom Metazoa; phylum Arthropoda; class Insecta; order Lepidoptera; family Depressariidae; genus Agonopterix; species Agonopterix heracliana. Next base: position 6,601,608 of record OY856334.1, read on the forward strand.
CATTATCTGTCAAATCTAGGGCACTTGCATACAAATTTGAAGTAAACCTTTCATTTGTTTTGCCTAATTTTTCTGGTTTGAAATGTTCGCGTAAGGCCTATCCATTCATTTTATTTTGATCTAAGTATACATATACACGCACACATACATAAGTTGTATGGCGCCTCACGCACACCAACCTATGAAACCTGGCCCCTTTTGTTTTATACGGGATATTAGTGAGGCTTATTCTAGACATATACTTTTTCTAAGGTTTGACCCTAAGGTGTTTTGTTCCCTACCAAACAATCTGTGAAAAATATAAAAAATTCCAGCAATAAGTATAAAAGCTTGTCCAGTATAATGTTTCTTACAAAGAAATACATAAGTATTATTAAATGTGGTTCTTTTATCGTTTCTGTCGGTTAGTGATAATTTCACGTCCATATATTAATTATTTCAAAGAATGTTTGTTCGAATTCGAATTCAATGTTGTTTTCGTTTTAACTAACAATTCCTTATCTTTGTGAATAACATTTATTTTTAGCTCTTGTTATCTCTCGTAATGTTTTAACAAACGTTTTATATATCAAGTCTAGACACCTTAGGAATAACATTGTAACTGAATATTTACATACATACATACATACATATTCTCACGCCTGTCTCCCACTGGGGTAGGCAGAGACAACGGAACGCCACTTGCTACGATCCTGACAAACCTCCCTAGCTTCCTCCACATTTATTAGTCGTTTCATGCATGCTCGTCGGTTTCGGGTAGAACTGTACGATTTTTGAATCTCATTCGGTGAGCTCAGCAGTTGAAAATGTCAAAATTACTATGGACGTATGCATCTTTCTGTTGATTTGACCTTCATAAATCACACTCCTGAAGTATGATTTTTGAGAGTCAAATCAGCAGCAGAAAGATGCATATCTCCAAAACTCCAAAAACTCCGCTGGATTCCGCTTAAACAGCGCCAAACACGTCTCCGATGTGGTCTCACGGTTGCGCTTGTTTTCCGGTGTGAGTAAACGCGGCACCCATCGCGCTGACAGCTTTCTCATGCCGAGTTCCTCGTGAAGAATATGATGCACTGTTCCTTCTGAAATGGGTACAGTCTCAGCTAGCTCCCGAACCTTCAATCGGCGATCTGCCAATACGAGATCATGGATTTTTTAATGAGGCTAGGCTACTTATTTACTTATTACTTATTTTCACACAAAAAAAAATGTTGTTTCTTTAAATAAGTATTTGTCTGGGAGAAATCGCTTTTAACGAAAATCTGACAACATACAAGCATAGAGATTAGTTTCTAGATTGTTTCTGAAAAATCACGACTTTAGTTGGTTAGTATTGAAAATAAAATACGTTTGTATGGAGCGCGTAACAAAAACTATCTTCTTAAGTTGGAAAACGTCGAGCAAAGCTCAGTCCGCCCATTATTAATGATTATTGCTAATTGTGGCTCTATGTTGGAAACAAGGAAATTTAAGTTACTATGTTATTCCCAAGGAGTGTCAAACATATCTTTTATTATTGTTAGAAATTACATTTTAGTCTAAGTTTAGACTGCAGTGCTTGTGGAGTTCGTTCTGTTATACCCCCCTTAGATTGGTTGTAAGACCGCCCTATTTTTTACGAATATCTTTTTGTTTTTGTAAACGAATGTCTACCCGGACATTCGAACTTCGCAAATGCTTGAACGTTTTCATTCCAATGTCAATTCTATTACAATAAAGTTCGGACCGAAACGGTCGCGATACATCGAAAATCGAAAGTCATACAGGACCTGTATTTTTGAGATAGGAGCATAGAGAAGTTACACGCTCCTCTTGGTAGATATGGTGTAACAAAGTGTGTACAGTAACCACCAACTGGGCATGACGTCATCTAGTTTGTACTGCGATTGTATACCATAGAGAAATTACACGCTCCCCTAATGCTTTTTGTCTCCCCTCACCCCCTTTGTCGGCGACATAATTTTCTATAGAAACAAGCCGATATGCCATCTCCTCTTACTCCATGGATCGGAGTAAATTAAATCGAATTACCTACGAACAAACGAGCGCGGTATTTTGGATAAAGATCCTATGGTTGTATGGTTTTGGTGTAAAATAAAGTATATTTGATTTGATTTGATTTGTATGGAAGAAATTATTGTTAGTTATAAGACTACTACTTCCATTTGTACCCTTTTCGATCTATTTGTTATTTTTGTATGTTTTCGGTGTGCAAATAAAGAATATCTCATTGTAAAGTTATTGTTTTATTGAATAAACTTTTTCTCCCCTCCGGACGGAAAGCGTCAATTTTCGTCCCGCTACGCTAAATGAAGTGGCCGCTTTCCACCTCCGTCGAGTAGAAAAATAGTATACTAACCTCAGGCAGTAAATAAGAAAGCCTCAAATCACATGTTTGGTGACCGAGGCGAAGCCGAGGTATGCCTCGGTCTAACCTTAAAGGTTAAATTTAATTAGTTAGCGAAACTTAATAAACACATTTAATATCCGTTACTGAGTTCAATTTCGTGGTAATGACCTCCCGCTCGATCATATGATTTTGAGGTCAAATTCCGCCCGCGCCCTTGTACTGTATGCACTGCGCGTACCTTACCACGATAATAATAATTTTGTTAATCATCAATACCAATTATAAACATTGATAATGCAATCTGTTATCATTAACAAGTGCCCTGGTTCAGTTTCGCCAACTAATTACAAATGACCCTGTATACCATGCCACTGACATATATACTCTAGCGATAGACAAGCTCGTTCAAAGAACATGTCACACGAAATGACACATTCATCATCATCATCAGCCTCTTATCGTCCACTGCTGAACACAGGCCTCTCCCAAGGCGCGCCACAAAACTCTGTCCTCGGCCTTCCTCATCCAGTCGCTCCCCGCTACTTTTTTTAGGTCGTCTGTCCAGCTGCGGGCAGCAGGGCGTCCCACACTACGCCTACCAGTTCGCGGTCTCCACTCTAGAACTCTGACACCCCATCGGTTGTCAGTTCTTCGGCAGATATGACCAGCCCATTGCCACTTCAGCTTGACACCTTGCGGTCTGTCATTGCCATAGTGACGGTGCGGACACCGCATTCAAGTGGAACATGTTGCTTCTATGAAAGGGCCTGTCTATCGCTAGAGTGTAAGTCAATGTACCACGCCATGAAATAAAGAGGATTATAAATGAAACAACATATTCAAACAATTAATATTTAATTGGAATAAATACTCTTAGCATTTCATATAGTTTACAATAAATGCTTATAAGGATATTTGATTAATTTAAATAAAATAACATCACATAAACAATAACCGTTATAATTTTACACGCTTAAATTACTTTTTTCCTTCATAATATTAGTGCATACAATGTGCTAATAAAGAAATGTAGGTAAAGCCCGACCAGAAATATAAAAAACCTCGCCATGTTGCGGAAAATCATTGGAACTAATTTTTGTACTTGGAACACTAACATTAAAGGTGACAGTCGATTGCAGCGCCCCCAAACAAGGTTTTTTATATTCCTGGTCAGGCTTTAAATGCTAAGATCAAAATAAAATGAATGGATAGGCCTTCGCGAACATTTCAAACCAGAAAAATGAGGCAAAAAAAATTGAAAGGTTTACTTCAAATTTGTATGCAAGTGCCCTAGATTTGACAGATAATGGCGCTAGTTTGTATGGACCAAGTGCACCAGTAGTTTGCTTCAACTTACCGCGCTTTATTAGGCCTATCCATTAATTTTATTTTGATCGAAGGGTAAATGTAGGCTTCCAATTAGAACCCTGATAGGTGTCCAAGAGGTGTCAAAGTAAAATTAATGGAAAGCCTAAAGCGCGTTAAGTTGAAGCACACAACTAGGGCAATTGGTCCATAGTCCATACCATAGGCGAAGTATTTTTCGCTTACGCTGGTAGACGGAACATCAGTGTAACCGCGTATGAGACAGCGATAGTCATAAAATCCTATACAATTTGTATGATGACTCCGGAGTCAGACAGCCGTCGTAGAACAAAAAAGTGGTTACGTCGATAAGGACAGCAATAAGTATCGATCTCCTTTTTTAACTAGAGCAAATTTGCTATGTGCATCTCTTACTGAGTGAATATGACAAGACACGTGCTTCCTTCTAGTTCCTTCTCTTTCTACGGTCCATACAGACGAGCGCCATTATCTGTCAAATCTAGGGCACTTGCATACAAATTGGAAGTATACCATTCATTTGTTTTGCCTCATTTTTCTGGTTTGAAATGTTCGCGTAATTATTCCATTAATTTAACTTTGATCTAAGTCCAAGATAAGACATTTCCATTTTCAACTGAATTGACCCTCCGTCAGGTTTTCTATACAAAATATTGACAATCGCTACACAAAGGCGTTTTGTTGATCCATTTTATTTCATTTATTAATTTGTGAATACAGTTTCCTTATTTACCTAACTTCGTTATGTAGCTTGTGTTAAATTTACGAACAACATTAATTCTACTTAACAGTAACAAATAACGATAACATAATTTAGAATGTCCTAAATACTGATAGATTTTTAATTAGAAACAAATTAAAAGTAACATCCCAAACTAAAATTTTTTTACAATGTCGAACTAAAAATTTCCCATCAATAATGATTAAGTAATATTTGATTGTGATAGGTATAAGCTGCCCCAATAAGGAATCTATGCAGAACCCTAAGTGGCGTAGCGTGTTAAATAAAATTTCACAAGTCTTTATGACTAAGTATATCTTTATAAAATTTTCTTAGTGACTTTTGATCCTTTTCTGAACGAAATGTATGAACAGTGCTATTGAGTAATGGTCTGATTATATCGTTTACAAGATCTGTAAAGTACACACGGCGACACATCAGGTTACGAACCCTATACAAGGTGTTTCATAAGTAAAAATAAATATTTCAAACTCTTAAGGGGGTTGTTCAGATCGTCAAACTGAACAACTTTCTCCATGGAACCAAAATCGAAATCGCGAAAAAAAAATTCTGATATCTCATACATATTTTATCTCTAGTCGATTTGTAGAGTATGGACAATCTTTATTTTTTTTCGCGATTTCGATATTGGTTCCATAGTGAAAGTTGTTCAGTTTGATGGTCTAAACCTCCCCCTTAAATGTTTATTTGTGTTATTGTAACACCTTGTATACCCATAACTACACAACGTACAAAACACGGCATAGTGCGGTAGAGAGCCTGCATAGACGCGGCTGCCGGCGCGGGCGCAGCGTGCCGTGAGACGAAACAACAACATACCGCACCCTCTCGCACGATTCGCAGCGTTCAACTTCTAATAGTTCAAAGTCCAAACAGGGTAGCCTGAGCTGACGCCGTGTGTACCTATTATGACTGTTCTAGACAATTTTTAAGTAATATTTTGTTTTTGTGATCTTTTTAATCCATTGTCTAAAATAATTAACGAAATTAAGATGCAGAATCATTAAGAACTGCCAAAAATAAAAGTTTGCAGTCACGGGGCGCCCGGCAGACGTGAAACTTCCCCCGATTTAAATTTCGAACTTCCGCCACACAAAAAAAAATTGTGAATCAGAATTGACTAAGTATATCAGTTGCACGCGGGCTGCAATTCCACGCGTGCTACTTCTATTATGGCGAAGCCGAGTTTTCTTTTGTGGTGCAGACTTCTTGAAGGTCTATCTTTTACTTTGACTACTCATCATGATTTTTAACATTCAAAATTAGAATCTAAAACTATGGGGAATAAAATCCAAAGTTGCGGATTGCATGTTACCTCGCCCCCCGCAAAGAGTGGCAGAAATGTTTGTTAGTAGAATTACACGCGTTACCAGTCCTCATATAAGTAGTCAAAGATCTTTTATTCTCATTTTGAAAGTAAATCTAACCAAAACAACATAGTTAAGACCTCAAGTAGACCCTATTTACACGTTGAACCTGGTCTCAGAGCCGTCCGCCAGCATGAGAGTGACGGTGCGCGAGTTGGTCCACACGAGGCGAGCCAGGCGAGCGGGGTTGAGCCGCGCCACGTCCGCCATCGGCGCGGTGCTGTAGCACTTCACGCAGCGCGTCTGAGCCGCGCCCAGGCCGAACATACCTGCAGAGGTGAGAATATAGCTGAGCAACTGAAGATTAGACTTTCAGTTTTTCATACAGCATACTGGCGGCATAAGCGTAAGTCCACGTTTCACTAAGTACTGAAACTCTGTCCAGTGCATAAAGTTACTAATGTACCTAGCGGCACCACTGTATAATAAAAAAAGGATACGTGACACGATGCAATAGAACAGTTTTTGGGGATCTTATCGCAGGGTAAAAATTCGGTTTGTGTGAATAATTGTGAATCGAAAGAGAAATCGTAGATAATTTTGAGAAATATACTACCACTATATCATTAAATTATCCACGACTTCACGTTAGATTCAGAATTATAGACAGAGCTAGAATTTTTGCCTGCCGACAATCTCTATTCTATTCTATATTTTAAAAAATGCCTGTCATCTTGGGTATGTGATGATTTTGCCAATGTCGAGTTTTTATAGCAAAAGTGCTTGACGTTGTACGGTTGTTATATTGATATTTTGGTGACTTCAAGGGTTGTTCTTATAAAAGAACAATATCCTGAGCCACCACTGGAGTTCCACTGTGGACCGGGGATGGGGCAACCGACGCGCACGTGACCACCCAATAGCAGACCCACAGAGCAACTCGCCGACAATCTCATGAAAACTTCCTAAAACGGTTTCATTTGACAACTCATGTCAGTTCCTCTACTCCTGTAAGGTATAATAACTTTATGGTCCAGTGTGACGGAGTGTCCGTCGCCACTTATAATGGACAGTGGGTACAATACATGCCTCGAAATTGAAGAACACAGGTTTCCACACGGTGTTTTCCTTCACCAAAAAGCCAGTGGTGTTAAATTATTATAATATATAAAGCTGAAACCCCACTCACTTACCGATGACCCAGAGATCAAGTTCTCCAGGTTCCCCCCCCGGACCGAGGAAAAGCATTAGCGTTTCGTACTCGGGACATCCTGGAGGCCCAGGGAAAACTTCGACTTCCTCCGAAGGTCGACTCCTCCTCGATGTGGTCAACGGCCAGCGGAAAGTATGACAGATAGGGATATGGACCCCAAACAAATGTCATAGAGAAACATGGGCAGATTCTACAGCCGATGAAAAAATGTCAAAAAGGGGATTTTCTGAGGAACCCCATACAAATTTCAAACGCCTGTAACTTTTGAACGGCGGTAGATAGATACAGGGTGATTGAACAAATGTCATAGCGACCGAGGTTAGCTATGTGGATGACGTAAAAAAAAAAAAAATTGTTTATGGTCATTTTTCAACTTTCTCCGAATGGACTGAAAATTTGTATCCGGGGGTTTTAGGGGTCGCTGGCTTCAAATATGAAATCCATTTTTTTCTATCTTCAACTTTCACTAGGGTCGCCATACGAATGTTCATCTTGGGCGAGCCCGAAGGGCGAGCCAGGTGACCGAGGCCGAAGGCCGAGGTGTCAAGTACCTAAACGCGAGGCCGAAGGCCGAGCCAAGTTAGCGAGGCCGCAAGGCCGAGCTAAGCGATCGATGGCGAGGCCGAAGGCCGAGCTCCGCGTAGGCGCGTGCGCCGAAGCGTCCAATGTGATTCCCACCCGTTTCACTTCGCCCAACTAACTAAACGCGAGCCCGAAGGGCGAGCCAAGTTAGCGAGGCCGAAGGCCGAGCTAAGCGAAAAAAGGCGAGGCCGAAGGCCGAGCTCCGCGTAGGCGCGTGCGCCGAAGCGTCCAAGGGTTAGTTATACTGCCTGGACACCGCCGTAACGATCCGTCTCCCTTCTCCCGTGTAATTTTTGCGAGGCCGCAGGCCGAGCCGAGCGCGAGGCCGAAGGCCGAGCTACGCGTAGGAGCGAAGCTCCGAAGCGGCCCACCTGGAACCTGGTGGACCTGGTCTCCGGGGTCAATCTGCCGCCAAGCGAGCCGCAGGACGAGCGGCACGCTCGGCCTGCGGCCTCGTTTGGCAGGCAGATTGACCCCGGAGACCAGGTCCACCAGGCTTCCAGGCGATACAGCCTGCCCCACCCAAATTTGATTGAGGGGTGGCGCCTCCACCCCCCAAACGTCAACATCCTCTGTCACTTTCTCTCCCTTCCCTTCCCCTTTTTTCAGCAAAATTTAAAACTCCAAATCCCTACGCCATGAGCAAACTGCAACACCTCTCCCCTCCCCCTCTTTTCCTTTTCCCGACCGAAAGGTACATCAGACAACTGCAACTATAGGTCTACACCCCCCCCATTCGCGGCGACTCAGACCTCCGCGGGCTGCAAGCCCGCGGCACCGAGCAAAAGACTAGTCTTAACTATTATAAAACCGTAAAATCATGAGGAATAAAAAAGTAGCGGTTCTCTTCATATAAATTCAAATAACATTCGATAGCGCGATTTAAAAACGTGCAGCGTGCAGCAAACGTGTAGTTTGTTTGTTTGTTCGCGCATCACGCAAAAACTACTGAACCGATTTTGATGAAACTTTTATTGTTTGATAGCTTATGATCTGACTTAAAATCTGGTATATAATTTGTGCGGACGAAGTCGCGGGAAAACACTAGTTGATACATAAATTCTGAAAAACTCATTGATACGAGTGGGTCTGGACGGGGATCGAACCATCGCCTCCTGCCTGCCGTGCCTTTCCTACTCGTCACTGGACCACCACGGCTTCTTTTCATACTGGCATAGAATAGATAAGATAATACAGGGTCCAACTTCATATGCTGACAGTTCTTTAAGAGGATGATCAGACCATCAAACAGAGTAGTCAGAATGCATTTCGAAAATTGGAGCTCGCTACGCTCGGTCAGCTTTTTAGGTAGAGTTGTAAACTTTGAAGCTGAGCTCTTGCTACACCCGAGTCTTAATCTTGGTTTATATTTTAGAACTATATTCGTTCGCTCCAGCTTTTTTATACACAAATACAGGGAATCGCGGGAGTCGCGGAATGTAAATCTTGGTTTTTTTGGACATTTCTTGGCCGATTTCGATGATTCTTTTTCTGTGCTGAATTGTTTCATGCGTCAAAAATCTTAAAAACTTTACTTACCGGCGGTGCTCTGCCAGAAAGACAGCCTGTTGTCAGCCGTGGCGTATGACACGAGGTATCTGCCGTCGGGACTAAAGGCGCAGGCCGTCACGGGCCCGTTGTGCGCCGCGAGCGACTGACAGCGCCCGGCGCGGAGCTCGTACATGGCTAGCTGCCCTGTGTGGCTGCCGACTGCGGGACGAACATTCATTACATATCTTGGACATTGTCACAAGGATGAGACGAGCATAAGACAGAAAAGAGTGGCATAATGGGGTGCCGTATCTTTTGATTGCGTCGACTTAGAAGATTAAACTTTTTACACCTCCAAAGGACCGTAGACCTTAGTATTTTATATTAATTTCAACTTGATACCTCGACCCGGTCCTGAGATCCTATAATCATGCTGTAATTTTAAGGTACGGAATCCTAAACTGAGAATCGGAGAAATATTAACCAATAAGATTGCATATAATCTCAGCTCCGAGATTTTATGCAATCTCGGTTATTTATTGGTTAATATTTCTCCGTTTCTGCGCTCCGCCGCCTATCTCCGCGTCAATGGACGGGCGGTGGGCACCCTTAAGATCCCTAGTTTTAAAAGAGAACGAAGGGAACATCTTACCAGCAATCCTCCTGGTGGCGGGGCAGTGTGAGACCTGGTTGTATCTGCATATAGCCGGGAACACCTCGTTGAGCCCTTTGCTCTTCAAGTGGGACTGGTCCACGCAGTGCAGGATTATGTCCATCACCTGCGAAACATTTTGAAGTTAAAATTTTAAAGATTTTCACGTCTCGGTATTTGGCTTTAATTTGGTTGTACCCAAGTATTTAATTTGGTTGTACCCAAGAAGTCTGTTATTTGTTTGCACAAGATTGTTTAATTTGGTGGTACAAGAGTGTTAAATTTGATTATACCCAAGTGTTTAATTAAGCTGCTTGTTGCTTTCGGTCAAATTATAGTTTCAAAGTAAATCAGCTGTACCAAACGACACTGATATGTATATGTCCATGTCACTATGTATATGTCATGTTACAGGGTCCAACTTAATATGCTGACTTTTTAAGGGGATGATCAGACCATCAAACTGAACAACTTTCTCTATAGGACCCACATCGTAATCGCGAAAAAAAAAATCTGCTGTGCCGTACATTTTGGTCAAGTAGGATTCCAGTTTTGTATGGAACAGCAGATGTTTTTTTCGCGATTTCGACCATGGTCCCATAGAGAAAATTGTTTAGTATGATGGCCTGATCATCCCCTTACAAAACCTTCAGCATATTAAGAAGGACCCTATATGTCACCACATAGCTAATCAGCTGAATAGACGTTTAGTTACTGTATACCACACATTGCTAAAGTGGCTAAATTAATTATCACGTTGGCTGTTATTCTGAAAGTTGAATGTAAACCCACCTCAACCAGTAGCTCAGCCACTTCATTATGCATCCTATCGATAAGCAGCTCAATTCCTCGAAGCACTTCAGCTCGTCCCTTCTGCAGCGCGTGGTAGGCGGCCGAGGGTTGGCCCCCTTGTTGCGCAGCCGCACAGCGCGCCACCTCGCGGGCCATCGTCGTTATGAACGCTGCTGGCCTGGAGGACGAATATATCGTCGGGTTAATAGTTAACACAACCTTGTAGTCCTTGTACAAACCAGAGGTCAAAGTGCGAGTTTTTAAAATCCTCAAATACATTAACTTAAACGAATAAATAAATAAATAAATATCTTGGACATTATCACACAAATTATCTAGTCACATTTAAAGTTCCAGAATCTAGCCTGGACTTGTATTATGATAACTAGACAACGATATAGAATACATATATAGATACAAACATCCATGACTCGGGTACAAATATTCATATTCATCATACAAATATTTGTCCCTTACGGGATTCGAACCCGCGACCCTCGACACAGCAGGCAGGTTCACTACAGACTGTGCTGTCAGGCTGTCAAACAGTTCGTAGTGGACCTGTTTCAAGCTCATACAACTAAACGTTAACGCATTCATTTAGGTTTAGTAGCTTGAAACCTCGCTCTGTGTTAGGTGAATTAGCATAGGTTGAGTTTTTTGTAATTTATGTATGATTTGTAACACCACTGGCTTTTCGGTGAAGGAAACCATTGTGAGGAAATCTGCATGCTTCAATATAGAGGCATGTATTAATAAAATAATAAATATCTTGGCATTGTCACACCGATTATCTAGTCCCATTTTAAGTAGCAGAATCTAGCCCGGTCTTGTATTATGATGACTACACAACGATATACAATCCAAAATATAGTACAGATACAAAAATCCATGACTCGGGTACATATTCATATTCAACATACAAATATTTGCCCGTTGTGGGATTTGAATCTGCGACCCTTGGATCAACAGGCAGATTCACTACCAACTGAGCTAGCGGGCCGTCAAAAATAATTAGAAGGGATAAACCATCGCATAAACACTTCTGGCATTTTGGCACATTGGCAATTTCTGTCAATTTCAAGTGGGTTTAGGGAGTATAGTCATCTCAAAGAGTCCGAAAAGTACAAATTTTTAGTTGCTACTTAGTCAAACTTTTTTTTTTATTTTTATTTATAATTAATGGCTTTTTGCTTGTGCGTAGCACCGCATTTCCGCCAGTGTCAAGTGTAATTTATGGGAGTATCTATCCCAATCTCAGGGATTGTTTTTGTTCAAGAACAAGAAGAGATTGAGGATTGCGGAGCCTCGTGGCAGGCAAAAACGCGACCGATGAAAACCACGCGAGACGTGTGCTCGGGTCGATTCCTGCAACGTGACTCCTTAGTCAAACTTATTAACCTGGCAGTAGCGATGAGGGTGAGCGCATGACGTGCAGTACGGCACGAGTCAGCCTGCGGTGACAGCGGCAGTCCATACGTCATCGACGGCACCAGTTTGTCTGCGTCCGAGCACATCTCCAGCAGACCTGCAAATAGGACATTATTAAGGACCAGCTGGATGCCTACTGCAATGAGTGGCGGTATCGTAAACAGCGAGATGTGGAATTTTTTATAGAAAACATTAACCAAGCCACGGGTCTGCGTAGGTTAATAAAAAAACAGGATGAGTAAATTGTCTGATTTTACAGTGTTTATGTCGAAAAAATTACAGAATCTGCAGAATTGTGCTCATTTTGAATCCGCCTCCTACACAACATGACTGTCGTCAAAACAGGATTTACACTCGCCCAACTAAACATGGCTGACGGCCAAGTAGTTTTTCCACTTACCCAACAAAACATGAGTGACGAAGGTGGGTTGACGCTTACCCTACAACACATGGCTGACGTCGAAGTAGGGTTTCCAAACACCCAACAAAACATGAGTGACGTCGAAGTTGGGTTGACGCTTACCCAACAAAACATGGCTGACGTCCAAGCAGTGTTTGCACTCACCCAACTAAACATGTATGACGTCCAAGTAGTGTTTCTACTTACCCAACAAAACATGACAGACGTCTAAGTTGGGTTGACACTCACCCAACAGAACATGGCTGACGTCGAGGTAGGGCTCCCACACGGTGAAGCCTCGCCCCAGCAGGTCGACGGCGGCGCGGCGCAGCGGCGTGTGCGCGGGGAGGCGCGCGCAGGGCGGCGACAGCAGCAGGTGCGTGAGCGCCAGCGCCGTGAGCCGCGCCAGGTTGTTCGACGCGCTCAGGGTGAAGCCTGAGGGCAGGGCGCTTAGCTTAGCTGCCAGTGGCTGATGGGAACTGTCAAATCGACCGCAGCGCCTGGAGGGCAGATATTCGCACACCCCCAGCCCCGGATCTACGAATTTTCTGAACCGAGGCAAAAACACGACATTGGTCCTGCATGGATGTAAAGCCTGACCAGGAAAATAAAAAACCTGGATTGGGGGCGCTGCAATCGACTGTCAGCTTTAATGTTAGTGTTCCAAGTACAAAAATTAGTTCCAATGATTTTCCGCAACATGGCGAGGTTTTTTATATTTCTGGTCAGGCTTTAGCAATATTTATTTTCCGAGGGGGCCAGGGGTCCTGGTCAGGTCGTCGCAACAAAACCCAAAACCTGAACGAGCGAAGCGAGCTCAAGATTTTACTACAATACAGGGTCCAACTTAATATGCTGACACTTTTTTAAGGGGATGATCAGACCATCAAACTGAACAACTTTCTCTATGGTCAACAAAACACGCCATGCGGAGGGTTAACACCCCGCCCATGTAAAAACCTAATGTTACGAAACCGACATAAAATACCAGTACACAAATCCACACACTCTCTCAACACAAAAATTCCAAAACCAAAAGTTAAATTAGGCATTGATAGTATACTGTAGCCCCGGGACTCAGTCTGAACGGAGATATAAAGGCTATGCTTGAAGTTGAAAATATATTCATTGTGTTAAGACGTAATAGTAGGTGGAAATACCTCGGAGGCATCTTTTATTTTTCATTTTACGACTAGATTTATACCATTTACCGAAACTAAAGTCATACCTCAGTATTTTTGGATAGTTTATCTATTGAAATCATAAACTGAATACACGATTGGAATTACTTCACTCGATAGAAAATCGTCACAAAGATGACGTATTTTCATGCATTTTAAAAAAAAAATCTCGTTTTAGAAGAACTTAAAATAGTTTCCTATTGAAAATTGTTGAATCGATGAAAGATTGTTGGTATTTATAATCACATATTCACCATTAGTTTAACTAGTGAAATCATGAAAAAAATCTAGAAAAAGTACTTTGGTTCGTTGTTTTTAATCGAAAATACGGCTCACGCACACATTTTTCGGAGCGCTCGGCAATCGCGTTTCTAATAGAAAATATTCGTCGGGACCTATGGCCCCTTAAGAGAACATTATTTATTCCGAGAGCGAAAATGCGCGCTGCATACAAACGTACTATGGTAATATTTTCAATACTAACTAATTAAAGTCAATATAATTTTGCAAAAAGAATCTAGAAACAAACCTCTATGCTTCTATAGAGTCAGATTTTCGTTAAAATATACAGTTTCAATGCTAGGAATTTAAGATTTGTATGGAAATCTTTGAGGCACTGTAACTTGAAAACTATACATTTTAACGAAAATCTGACTCTATACAAGCATGGAAATTTGTTTCTATATTGTTTCTGCAAAATTTCATTGACTTTAATTGGTTAGTATTGAAAATATCACCATAGTACGTTTGTATGGAGCGCGCCCCGAATAATATACCCTTAACTTCAAGCCTTGATATCTCCGTTCAGGCTGAGTTTAGAGATAAGTATACTTGTCATAAAGTTTTGTTTGTAGCTTTATTCTGATCTATAATACTAATTCAAGTTTGATTGATGGCCGCGCTAAAAAAAGAGGTGGAAAGAAAAAAGGCGCCATTTTTAGTCATTGGCTTTTATTAATGTTAGAGATAGGGCCAAAATAAAAACAATATTTAGTCTGAAATCTTCATTCTTAAAAACATTGACGTAGAATCCTATGGACGCTGGGTCTAGTACAAAATTCTCGAAAAGAGACTAACCTACACAAACCTAAGCACGTGTAGTGTAAACCTACTTATAGTAATATAATAATTGAAAATGCTGAAATTCTTATTCATTTTGCTTGCGTAGTTTTTACCCCATCGCGGCAAGGCGTGTCGCATGCGCGTCGTCGACCTATCAAACAAAGACTGTCGCGTAATTAAGTCTCTTTATACGTTTTAGGTCTCTTTTGGTTCGGACACTTTTGACCGCGGGCCCTTCGTCCAGTAGAAGTCAATGCTTATAAACAAATATTAATTTAAAATAAGCATCGATAACAGCAAACGAATCTAAAACCTAACACAAAAGTAATGAAGTTCAAAATGGAAAAAGCCTCAACAAAATGTTACCTTCAACGACGGAGCTCTTCCTGCTATCTCCGTCCTTACGTCTCTTGTTGCTAGCCGCACCTGTAGAACGAGCAAGCTATATGGTAGCCAGCAAATTATACGACAAGCATTCTTATATTAAAATAAACGGGTTATTATGGAGTTACATTAGGCATTTTGTTAAGAGGAAACGCGGTCTGCTAGATATTTTAAGAATAGGCTTTTAAGAGATCTAATGTTGTCGTGGTGTTTCTGAGCAACCGAGCCACCAGTACGAAAGTGACAGCTGCAGCTTGGACTGATTTTATCTTCATATGAAAAATAGTCGAAATCACAATCTCGCATTCACCTGTTTCCTCCCCTAAAATTAGACGGAATTTAATATTTTTTCAAAAATAATAGCATAAGCTCACGACTATGTTCCCCGAGGGGGTAGTCAGAGATATTCTGAAACCTCAGAACATCCACGTTTCACCAGTAGTACCGAAACTCTGACCAGTGTGACGGGGGGGTGAGCCCGTCGTTCAAAAATAATAATAAATAATTAAAATAAAAATAATTTATTTCACTCAAAACTTATTACATTTAAATTTGAGGTCTTTCCTTAGATCAATTTGAGAATGCTCGTATTGGGAATGCCTCGCTACTTCCTTTATTATAGCTCTCAGATTGAGACATGCCAAAAATGTATAACTAAAGTTTAAATATTTCATTAATAAAATAATTAAATAATATGTGTAAGATAAAAGTAAAATAATGTGTTGGCTATGTCTGTATGTTTTGCTTTCATTGTTCTGTTGTCTAATTGGAAAATTTTAGTCATTTTAGAATGTTCTTAGTTTTTATAGTAATTTATTTATACAAAAAAATAAAACATAGGGACATGGAAAAGGTAACATAGATTGTATGGTAACAAATATTTGCTCTTATGTTATTATCCAGGGAGGAAACAGGGTAATAAGTTTGTATGGACTCTACGCCCGCGCCGCCTGCATTTCCTCTTACGGAATTAAATGTATAATTAAAATTACGAAACTTGCAATTAATTGGGAAAAATTAATTGTGTTTTTAAAATGTTATAATTATAAATCAGCGACTAAAAATAAAACTGAACTTTTGGTAGTTATGAATATGTAATTCAACATTAAAAAAGCGCGCAAAAGCTTCAATGTTTATATCGACTGTGAATATAAGTTGAGTCGGTGTCAAGCCAAGCCCAGTCGCGAATCGTACCGGCTTGACATCGACTCAGATAAAACAAATGAATGTTCTTATAGTTGCGAATTAATTATGTGAAATGTATGATTTATTGTGGCCTGTGTGAATAAATACTATATCATTTTCTACTTTTTTAACCGACTTCAACAAAAGGAGGTTCTCAATTCGACCCGTATGTTTTTTTTTGTATGTTTGTTACGCGATTTTTAGTTTTGAAGTTGGTTTACTTTTTTCTTTCAACACACTTGCTCGTAAAGTAGATCTTATTGCACTGCTTTTAGGATCATAATTCGGCTTATAAAACACGCGTGCTTTTTATTTTACGATTTATACGCATTAGAGTTTTAGCATCTCCGCGCACAGTACTAATAAAAAAAAAGAAATCCGCCCGCCATTTCTCACAAATACTTGTCTGATCCTATTTGTAAAAAAATACTTATTGTTTCCTCGCAAGTGTGTTGAAAAACGTACCATGATTACAGTCTCGGCTGTTTACCGCTCTCGCCTTCACCTCGAGCTTGAAATTTAACCTCGACTGTAATGACAAACTTAGCTCACTTGTATCGTAAACATAATGTACTAATAGTTTTATAGAAAGGAACAAAAGAAAAAGAAAATAAGAAAGAGATAATATATGTTTTTAGTATGAGTTTTTAAATATTAAGTACAGTTTGGCAAAAAATAGTTCGACGCGACAGCTGGAACTAATTATTTTAGTACGGTAGTCTTGCCAGGTTGCCCTTAATTATTTCCAGCTGTACTATTAATTTCGGTGACTGTAACTAGTGATGTGCCCATGGAGTAAGAGGAGATGGCATATCGGCTTGTTTCTATAGAAAATAATGTCGCCGACAAAGGGGGTGAGGGACGGGTGAGGGGAGACAAAAAGCTTAGGGGAGCTTGTAATTTCTCTATGGTCGCAGTACAAACTAGTGCCCAGTTGGTGGCTACTGTGCACACTTTGTTAACCATCTCTGCCAAGGGGAGCGTGTAATTTCTCTATGGATGTGCCATACCTTCGCTAGTGATGTCCTGTCCAAACTCGGCCCCGATGACACCGAGCAGAACGACGGACGTGGTTTGTTTCCGCTTCAGTTCCGCCAGGGAGGACGGCTTGCGGACTATCTCTTCTTCTTCTTCCTCGAACTCTTCTTCTTGCTGTTAGAGAGATAAAGGCATAATATGTGGAGTTTGTTTTCAAATTAAAATTATGGTTTTATGTAATCTTTAATGTACAGACACACTCCTATTGTGTCAAAAAATTGTGTTTTCTCCAGGATTCTTAGTGCGTACCGACGCACACTTGGCCATATTTTATTATTTGGTGCTTTTCTTTGGAGTATGCACTATAATCGCAACAAGTTTGACGCTTTTATGTATTAAGTACCATTTTTACGATATACCAAAACCAAAAAAAACTTTAAAGAAAATTTGTTTCTTGTAGTAAGTATATAAATTATTTTCTTCTTCTTTATTTCTTTTAATTATTTTCTAGAACATTTCAAACAGCTGCCAATTACCAACGGCTTAAAAGATACAGCCCTTTAGAGGAAAAACTGACGGACAAACGGACGGACGTACTTCGTAAGCTTAGTAATAGTGTCCCGTTAGTACGGTTAGCACACCCTTTGGGTACGAAATTTATAAATAGGGGGTGATCGTACTGTACTTTATTTTTATTTTATTTTATATTATTCGGGATGCTAACAGCCTGTAACATAGCGTTACAAACGAGCGACGCAGGCGAGGCGAGGCGACGCGCGGAGAGGGAAGTTACCGACCGCCCGCACACAGCGCATCGGCGCGGAGGCCGATGACGTCAGCGGGCGGAGGCGTGCGGGGCGCGCGCGCACCGCACACAGTGGGGCGATACGGCGAGCCGCGCCAGCCGGCTATAAAAGGCCCAGCGCGGCAGCTGAGCGGCACTCGATAGCGGGCGCTCAGAGTTGACACCACAGCGGCTTGGGGAACCGGGCGGCTACAGTGGAAGCTCCATACGAAGGTCCACTATCGGGTGTCTCCACCCTCCTCCCTTCCTCCCTCGCGTGAAGGCGCACCATAGCGGTTTGGGGTACCGTGCGGCTAGGTGCGTCTCCAGAACTGAAAACCTCGTCCTGAAAGCTTACAGACGCGGCTAGATGTACTCGGGCAGCTCTGTAACACTTTCAGGACGCAGGATAACTCCTCGAGGATCTGGCCAGCGCGGCTTGGGGAAACCCGGGCAGTCGTCAGATCCCTGGGTTTGAGCTCGCCTCCCGAAGGCTATCCTTTCAGGCATTGATAGCCCCTCACCCCCCTCGTGCCGGGTCCACGCTTCACGTACCGTAGGGACGCTGAGGTCCATATTAGAGATTTGCTAGTAAGTAAGATAAGTGTTAGCTAGGGACACCCTGTATATAAGAGTAGGTTAATGAATAATAAATATTATGTTGAGTTGTATTTCCTCTTTCACTTAGCAGCCTCAAAACTATAGGAACCTTACCTAAAATAGGTCAGCCCTTCTTCCAAGGGATACATATATTTTTATAGCGAGGCCCTCTGGCCACCCCGCCACAGGGGCACTTCGTTACAAGCCTCTTTTACAAAATAATACTTAAATAACAACTATCAGCCATTTACAAGCATCCACATATAAGTTTTATACATATAAAACAATCAATTTACGTTTCTATAAATGGTATTCTGAGTAGAAGTCTTATCAACTAACAACTTTTTGGTAAGTCGAGCACTACAGCTAAATAAGTCAAATCCAGCGTCCTCATTCAAAATATTAAGCTGTTTACAAGTTCTAGGAAAGAAACTATTTTCCCTAAAGTTGGTACGGTGAGATGGAATGTGCAGCAAAGTACTTTTGCGTAGCTTTCTAGCTGGGGTTTTAAAAACTATGTTACTAAGGAGCTCCGGACAATCAACAGCGGACTGAGCAATGTTAACGAGGAAACATGTATCGGCTATACTTCTTCGCATCAACAATGGCACCAAGTGAAGATCAGAGCAGGCGTCTTCATAATCGCGGTGATCGAGGTGAAATTTGTATTGAAGATATTTTATAAACCTTTTTTGGATACTTTCTAATCTGTTCAAGTAGGTACGTAGTGCTAATTTGTATACTGTGCCAGTCTTATGCCGTGCGTAGCAAAAGTATTTCGAATATCCGCATAGGAAGTGTGTGTGTATTGCTCCTGACTGATTTCGGCCACGGCGACTGCTTCAACTCCGTTGTTAGCGATGGAGTAGGAAGTGTAAAACAGTTTCAATCCTTATTGTTTTTTATTCGGCCACAGGCCTACAACACATTCCCACCGCTGTAACTCCTGTGAACCAGGATCAACGGACTGCCAAACCAGGGTCTTGGGTTCGAATGCCGGTTCGGTCATGGATGTTATATGTTCGTGCCGTTGTTGTATGGTTTCCATAATAAAAGCCTTTAGTGCTAGTTTGGGATCATTACAATATATGTGCCTGTGAGCGTTATTTATTTATTTATTTATTTATTTAACAGCGGCGACCATTCACAACACTAGACAATGAAGTCCAGCGAGCCCGGGGGATGACTATAATCTGTAGCGGAACCCGCAAAGAAGATAGGAGGAGTAGGAAATAGTTATTTGTTATGCTAGGCTGCAAAGCTGTTTTTTGGCGCGAGTACTTGTATTGAAACCTGAGCAAGCGAAGGAGGCTAGGATTGAACCACGAGCGAAGCGAGCGAGAGCAACTTTTCACCTCACAACAGCGAGGAAAAAAAGTGAATTGCTAAAGAGAACAACATTTAAAAAATTTATTTTTCATCTCACAAGCTCGGAAAGATTCTGTTTATCATTCATTATTCGAAATCTGAGTGCAAAAGTGCATTTTATCCGCTAGCGTGGAAAGAGTTTTTGAAATTCGAATCCGCCTATTCAATATTTTTCTATACCGCCAGTCCACTGAAAATGCAGTAATAACTATTTCATGTCACTGGCCAGCACGAAAAAAATAACTTTTTAAAATGTTGTTCTCTTTAGCAATTCACTTTTTTTCCTCGCTGTTGTGAGGTGAAAAGTTTTGTGTTTCGCTCGGCTGCAAAGATATTCTACGTCTCGTACCTTTGAAACCTTCGCTATAAGCTCAGGATTCTATTATTTGAACCACTCGCGTCGCTCGTGGTTCAATCCTAGAATCCTTCGCTTGCTCAGGTTTCAATACAAGTACTCGCGCCAAAAAACAACTTTGCAGCCTAGCATAACAAATAACTATTTTCGTGCTGGCCAGTGACATGAAATAGTTATTCATGCATTTTCAGTGGATTGGCGGTATAGAAAAATATTGAATAGACAGATTCGAATTTCAAAAATTTTTCCACGCTAGCGGATAAAATGTACTTTTGCACTCAGATTTGGAATGATAAACAGAATCTTTCCGAGCTTGTGAGGTGAAAACGAAATATCCGCTTCCCTCCATTGCGAGACCATGTATGTTGCATGTTTGTGCTTAGTGAATTGCACTTCTGAGATCATTTAACCCTAACGTCAGCGTTTCGACTTACAGCCCTGGTGACCTTTTCGACGGGCTCCTTGGGCGCGGCGTGAGGGTTGATGCTCTCCGTGTGCGTGTACAGAGGCAGGTACTGTGCCCAGTTGTCGACCAGCGCCTTGCGACCTTTAGGGCCCAGTCTGCAATGTGAAACATTACAATATACTAAGCCTGCCCGAGCACAGATTACTAGTTACTTCGTAACAGATACATCACTTCTTTAGAAAACGATAAATTCCCTCTTTCAACTGTTATCTAAACTATTATAAAACTGTAACTGATGTGTGTCTGTACATTGAAGATATTTACAAAAAAAAGATTACAATATGGTTTTTAGTTATCCCTGACTCGAAATCAATCTTTTTTAGAAATTTTGTCTGTCTGTTTGTCTGTTCGTTTGTGTGTTTGTTTGTTCGCGCATCACGCAAAAACTACTGAACCGATTTTGATGAAACTTTTTTTGTTTGATAGCTTATGATCTGGTATATAATTTGTGCGGACGAAGTCGCGGGAAAACACTAGTTTTTTTATAAAGCGCGTACGAATTGGTTATTATCTCGTACGCGAATTAGAAACTAAATCTGCCCTCCGGACGGAAAGCGTCAATTTTCGTCCCGCTGCGCTAAACGAAGTTGCCGCTTTCCGCCCCCATCAAGAAAAAATAGTATACTAACCTTGGGCAGTAAATAAGAAAACCTCAGATCACTTTTTTGTTGACTTCGGCTTCGTCTCGGTCAACAATTACATCTTAGATCAAAATAAAATTAATGGATAGGCCTATAGCGCGGTAAGTTGAAGCACACTACTGGTGCACGTGGTCCATACAAACTAGCGCCATTATCTGTCAAATCTAGGGAACTTGCAAACAAATTTGAAGTAAACCTTTCATTTGTTTTGCCTCATTTTTCTGGTTTGAAATGTTCGCACAAGGCCTATCCATTCATTTTGTTTTGATCTAAGAATTACATGAGACCTGAGACCTTTCTTACCTTCCTGTCCTCGGTGTGTAATCTACTATAACTTGCTCTTAAACTATAGTCCATGTTTACAAAACCATACTGACCCAAAGAGTTTTGTGGCGCGCCTTGGGAGAGGCCTATGTTCAGCAGTGGACGATGATAGGCTGATGATGATGATACTGACCCAAAGACAATAGTAATGTAACCGTACCTGCCCAACTCGGCGAGCAGCAAAGCCTGCGAAGCGTCGCGCACTTCGAGGCAGTGATGCTGCCAGCGACGCGCCAGCATCTCCACTTGAGGACGCTTGAAGCTTTTGGCACCTGCGACAAAGTCTTTTGAGGACATTTGGACAATAACCTAACCATATAAAGTATACAGCAACTAATAAATACAAAAAAAAACGTCTTATTATTTGTAATATTGCAAAGAAGAGAAAAAATAATAAAACTTAACGACTTAGTTTTGAGACACATTTATCGACGTATTAGTATTAGTATGACGATTTAGTATGGGAAGCCGTCCGCCGTCGTCGCCTTGTCGACGGTGGACGGCTTCCCATACTAAATTACATTTTTGTAAATGTGTCTCAACCCTTAGGCTGCATTTAGTGCACGACCGACGGTAATCGCTAACGGCGTATTAACCAATTCGCGGCGTGCAATTCGTCAGCGCCGCACTAATCTACGTCCCTTGATTGGTTAATCCGCCGTCAGCGCTGACCGTCGGTCGTCCACTAAATGCAGCCTTAATCGTTTTCCGTGCAGAAAGAAAGAAATGTTGCACTGCATTGTTCGTGTGATGTTTTAAACAATCATTGGACTGCATAGATAAGTAACGTACCGGCAGCGACGAACTTGTCCGGCAACAGTACGCAGTGCAGCGTAGGTAGCAGGGACCAGCCCTGTTTGATGTGGGCTTGTTGAAGATAACCTACGTAACAGCAGGGACCAGCCCTGTTTGATGTGGGCTTGTTGAAGATAACCTACGTAACAGCAGGGACCAGCCCTATTTGATGTGGGCTTGTTGAAGATAACCTACGTAACAGCAGGGACCAGCCCTGTTTGATGTGGGCTTGTTGAAGATAACCTACGTAACAGCAGGGACCAGCCCTGTTTGATGTGGGCTTGTTGAAGATAACCTACGTAACAGCAGGGACCAGCCCTGTTTGATGTGGGCTTGTTGAAGATAACCTACGTAACAGCAGGGACCAGCCCTGTTTGATGTGGGCTTGTTGAAGATAACCTACGTAACAGCAGGGACCAGCCCTGTTTGATGTGGGCTTGTTGAAGATAACCTACGTAACAGCAGGGACCAGCTCTGTTTGATGTGGGCTTGTTGAAGATAACCTACGTAACAGCAGGGACCAGCCCTGTTTGATGTGGGCTTGTTGAAGATAAGATACGTAACAGCAGGGACCAGCCCTGTTTGATGTGGGCTTGTTGAAGATAAGTTACGTACCAGCAGGGACCAGCCCTGTTTAATGTGGGCTTGTTGGAGATAAGATACGTACCGGCAGCGACGACCTTGTCCGGCAACAGTACGCAGTGCAGCGTAGCGAGCAGGGACCAGCCCTGTTTGACGAGGGCTTGTTGAAGATAAGCTACGTACCGGCGAGGACCAGCCCTGTTTGAAGTGGGCTTGTTGGAGATAAGATACGTACCGGCAGCGACGACCTTGTCCGGCAACAGTACGCAGTGCAGCGTAGCGAGCAGGGACCAGCCCTGTTTGACGAGGGCTTGTTGAAGATAAGCTACGTACCGGCGAGGACCAGCCCTGTTTGACGTGGGCTTGTTGGAGATAAGATACGTACCGGCAGCGACGACCTTGTCCGGCAACAGTACGCAGTGCAGCGTAGCGAGCAGGGACCAGCCCTGTTTGACGAGGGCTTGTTGAAGATAAGCTACGTACCGGCGAGGACCAGCCCTGTCTGACGTGGGCTTGTTGGAGATAAGATACGTACCGGCAGCGACGACCTTGTCCGGCAACAGTACGCAGTGCAACGTAGCTAGCAGGGACCAGCCTTGTTTGATGTGGGCTTGTTGAGCCGCCAGTTGTTCCTCACGCTGTTCGTCTCCGGCCCACGATGTTGTGCTTCGGGTTGAGGGTCTGGAACAACGTAATGTAGGTGTCACAGGTGGCAATGAGAACAATTGCTGTGGAGAAGATTCATAAGGGAAGATTTTTTGCCAGGCTAGGTGTTAGATTTCAAATACACTCAGAGGCACTTCTAACCGTCTACCCTTCTCAAATGGAACGTCTAAAACAACAGAAAATTCACAAATATTTATATTTTTCCTTAGATATAACATTTCACACTTGATTCATGATACCTTTATTTTCGAAAAGGCTCACTTTGTTCAATATTGTAACAAGAATTCAATTACAGTATTACCAGGTTTATAAGGCTTACCGATGTACCTGCGCAGTTGACAAATTTTAATAGCGCGCGTAATTATATTGACCAATCAGGATGTGCCACCTTCAATCCGTTTACGCTATTGGCTAATTTGTTTACGCGCCCTTTTCGCTGCTATCCGACTTTGCACTCTTTGATTACTAAATGACTTCTGGTTTTGTCGGGGACTCGGGCCTGCTCTGCGCAACCGAAGATTAACAAACGGCCATATTTTCCTGGCCGTACTGTACAAAAATGAATTTTGAAGAATTTGAGTAAATGTAAGTGGGCGGTTAGTTTTGCGTCTGAGCGTATTATTGATTATAAACATGTTACAGCCCTGTTCTGCTATTTCAAATCAAATTAAAGAGTAGATGATGATTGATGGTCAGTCAGCAAAAGCTCATTCAGTTTATGATTTTCTTATTATTATAACACTTTATTGCACACAAAGACATAAAAATATACAAAGTTGAGAAAACATGTACAAAAGGCGAGCTTATCTCTGAAGAGATTTCTTCCAGCAGACCCGCAAAAGAGACAGTTAATAATTAAAAGGCAAACTTATTGTGTACAAACAATCAATAAATAAATATACAGGGTCCTTCTTAATATGCTGACACTTTTTTAAGGGGATGTTCAGACCATCAAACTGAACAACTTTCTGTATGGGACCAACATCGAAATCGCAAAAAAAAAATCTGCTGTCCCATACATTTGACTCAAGTAGGTTTGCAGTTTTGTATGGAAGAGCTGATTTCTTTTTCGCGATTTCGACGTTAGTCCCATACAGAAAGTTGTTCAGTTTGATGGTCTGATCATCCTCTTAAAAAGTGTCAGCATATTAAGTTGGACCCTATATTATACAACCTACAAAATACAATATAGGTATATCACAATTAAGGTAGAGAGAGATAGTGCTCTTTCGTTCTCCTTTTAAATATAGCAATAGACTTTGAGTCGCGAATGTCGACGGGGAGTGAGTTCCATAACCGTCCATAACCATAATCATAATTTCTTCCATTGTTCCGTGTATCTGATCTGAGTGCACACGAACGTTTCTTTATCAAGCTATTTGTTTGTATGCCTGTTTGTTTGCCCCTAAACCCCTAAACTTTAGGGTAGTATACCTGTGGGGGTCCGCGCAATCTATGGACCGTTTGTCAAACGCCACACTGACCCTATGGCCAGTCCGACTCTAGTGGGATCTAGTTACCTGTGAAGCCTCCTGGCCACCTCCTGTTCAGGCACGAAGCTGGCATTGCTCATGGACATCAGGGTATTGGCTAGGGCCACGATGGACAGCAGGTGGTTGGTTGTGAGGGTGGTGCTGAGCTCCCAGTGGAGTTTCGACGAGAACAATCTGTAAATAATACAGATACGTAAGTTATACATAGAAAGAAGTATGCTACTGTATAAATAACATTTCTACTTACACATTACAATCTGAACAACTTAGATATCGTCATCAGCGTATATACGTCACACTGCAGGGCACAGGCCTACCGTCAGGGAGGGTGTATGGGCGTTAGTGTAGTACCACGCTTGCACAATGCGGATTGGTAGAAGTCTACCACATACGCATCAGATTTTCTTTTTCAGCGTATCCAGATTTCTTCACGATAGGTATTTCCTTCAACGTTTCATAGATTTCGGCTTAGAGCTTTCGGTATTAAATACATAAGTAATAAACTAAATTATTTAGAAAAACAAAAAACCCGACTGCATAAAAAACTATTAACTGAAAAGATAAAAACAAGCTCCTTAAATCAGCTATAATAACTTTGTTTGAGCAAATTAATACAATTTGAATGTTATTACTTATTAGGTAGGTAGGTATCGCAAACGGGGACAAAGAAAAATGACCTATTGGTTGGTTATTGGTTTGTCCCCGCCTGCTACCTAATAAATAATAACATTCAAATTGTATTAATTTGCTCAAACAAAGTTATTATAGCTGATTTAAGGAGCTTGTTTTTATCTTTTCAGTTAATAGTTTTTTATGCAGTCGGGTTTTTTGTTTTTCTAAATAATTTAGTTTATTTCATACTTTTTAGTCTTGTGTCAAAATGGTTGCATAAAAATACTATAATATATATATATTTGGAATTTGCTCTTCACCAGCTTTCATTTGATACCCATATTGTATTTTTTTACGAAAAAAATTGGATTCTCCCCCCTCTCTTTTTTAATTCGCATACGCCATATTAAAATAATGTACCCTATGACACTCTCACGATTTTTACAAATCTTACGACACCTCATACGTTAAAATCCATCAAGCCGTTTAGGCTGTAGCGCGTGCCAAAGAAATAGACATACAAACATACATACATACATACGCTCGAAAAACATAACCCTCCTTCTGTCGCAGTCGGGTAATGAAAACTCATTGGTACATGGCATGACTTCCGTGCGGATTCGGTCCCTTGTCCATACCTACCTCTCACAAATAATAGACTAGTTGTGGCCCGCAACTTCGTCCGCATTGATTTATAAAAGTATGTGTTAATCTGGAAAAATATTCTATCTGTGTGCCAAATTTCATCCAAATCATTTCATCCTATACCTGTACAACTATACAGCTTAAAAATGCCGAGCCTTCGGATAACTATTGAAGTAAACAGTACAACAACTTTTAGCTCTGCGAATGAAACTGTCTACAGTGTCACAAACCTGGTAAGTTTCTCCTGCCTCAACAGTTCGGGAGGTAGGGAGGACTCGAGTAGGAGAGGGTCGTCGGGCGCAGCGGCACAGGCCTCAGCCCAGCCGCCGAGTCGAGTCGGCAGTTGTACCGCCATGTGCCCATGACGGGATACCACGCCGAAGCAGACTGGCACCTGGTAGTGGAAAACATAGTAGAGATCTATGAATATTGGGGTGTGAGCGTGTTGTGTGGGGGGTGTGTTTATTCATCATCATCATCATCTCAGCCGATGGACGTCCACTGCTGGATATAGGCCTCCCCCATTAGGTGTGTTTATTGATCCTATTAAAATCTGTATCCAGTATTCACGTATGACACAACCAGATGAAGATTTTATGTAAATCCAATGAAATTCAACCAAGCTCACAGGCCTCAAAAGTGTCAAGGTGCAACCAATTGAACTATGTGTCATCATTATTATCATCTCAGCCGATGGACGTCCACCGGTCCTGCGCTGCCCTCATCCAACGGGTTCCGGGTTCACTATGTGTATCCAGTGCAATTCCACCAAGATCACAGACCTCTAGAGTGTCAAGGTCCAACCAAGTCGGGTCCCGTTTTTCCAAATCCACACAAAGTTACTCAGAAACCTTGTGTTAGACATTCCAAAATCACAGCAAAATCCAGTCCCCATTAAAGATTTAGCTAGATGATTATCTAGTTTATCTCCCTTAGCATCAGTTTGGAATCAAATTCGAAGAATCTTAGTTTTCCCACATTGTCTATATTACTATTGATCTCAGAAGCCAACACTTGGACTAGCAGACTTCTATCTGTGCTTCTATACCGAGCATGGGAGAATACCGACCATTTGAGGACCAAGGCTATCTCCCCTATGAGAGATTCAACCAGGATCACTTTGGAATCAAATGCCCTCTGCATCTATCCTAGTTTCTCCATTTTGTCAACCAGTCCCCATGCAAGGACCGGCGATACTATTTTTACTCACTTACCATTGGTCTCAGAAGCCCAAGCTTAGACTCGCAGACTCTGTCCAAGTCAGGATCCAGTCCCCAAGCATGGAGCAGCGAGATGAGGATCTGCGCGATCTCCATGGTGTGAGGTTCAGCCAGGGCGACATCTTTGGGCCTCTGACGCTTGCTGGCTTGGTTGGAGTCGTCTGGAACAAGAGAAAAACTGAGATTAGTATTGATAACTATGCGGTAGTCAGTTCCGAAAAATCTGCGGTCTCTTAGCTTATTGTTATTTGGCTGTCATATAGATAGTAACATATAGGTAGTAACATTTAAATGGGTGGTTTAGTTTAGACCAACTGCACATTTTTCATCATTGAGCCGACATCGAGAAAAAATTAAAAAAACTGCTGTTTTATAAAAAACTGCAGTACTTATAGTCGACTCAAATGTAGGAGAGCAGATTAAATTTTTCGAAGTCTCCATAGTGAAAGTTGTTCAGTTTGATGGCCACCCCTTTAAATATAATGTTACACCTCGTATAATATGTTCTAGTTTCGCAAGAATCTGTTTTTTTTGTATCTGTACATTAGGTGTGGATTCTAGGTAGATTAAATTAAAGATTGAAAAAGTCGGGCGGCGAGCGGCATTCGAACCCACGACCTGCCTATCCGGGGCATGCTCTACTCCAACAGAGCTGTCGTCGCCCCGCAAGCCACGACGAAATTTAGATAGATTATGTTGATAAATGGTCTTTTTGAGATACTTTGTAAATTTTTGCCGCTGAAGACACCACAGAGTTTTTTTTCCGTATATTAACCGATCAGGATTAGAAGATTGCTAATTGCTACAGAGTTGATAACACTATTCAAAAATAGCTCAGTTCATGGCGTGTTCTATTCTATTCTATTTTTAAAATATGGCTGCCATCTTGGTTTGTGATGATTTTGCCAATGTCGAGTTTTTGTAGCAAAAGTGCTTGACGTTGTACGGTTATGAAGATATTTTGGTGACTTCAAGGGTTGTTCTTACAAAAGAACACTATCTTGAGCCACCACTGGAGCCCCGCTGTCGAGCTGGGAGGGGGCAACCGACGAGCGACACGCGACACGCGACCACCCACTAGCAGATCCACAACGCGACTCCTGGCGTGTTAATTTTAACTCTAACAGTAACGATAAACATAAAGCAGCTATTTTCACAAGTGTAACATAAAAATTATGTAGGTACTTTAATTACTCTATAAAGTTAACAAACCATGAACAAATATATGAAATTAAAAGTTTGTATTTATCGCGTAGTCTAATCATCAATTAGGCAAGTATAAATTCCATGCGACTACCATCAAAATCGCGAAAAAAAGAAAACCTCAACTGTCCCATACATTTAGGCCGGGTGGTTTGCAGTTATATATGAAACAGCTAGGATAATTTGTATTAGCATATAAGCATAAGCAGGAAAACCACCCTGGATCCCAGAAAACGGTCGTCGGCGTCCAGGTCGTCCTAGGAAGAGGTGGCGGGATGATCTGGATACTTTCGATGATGCTTGGCCAGAGCTTGCCCAGGACAGAGATGGTTGGAGGATTAAAGGGGAGGCCTT
This sequence comes from Agonopterix heracliana, assembly GCA_963693445.1. Taxonomy (NCBI): domain Eukaryota; kingdom Metazoa; phylum Arthropoda; class Insecta; order Lepidoptera; family Depressariidae; genus Agonopterix; species Agonopterix heracliana. The sequence continues at coordinate 6,630,813 of OY856334.1, forward strand.
TGCCCAGCAGTGGGATGAATTGGGCTAAAAAAAAAGCATAAGCACATGCTAACGACTATATTCCCCGGGGGGGTAGTCAGAGATATTCTGAAACCTCAGAACATCCACCATCCATCCACGTTTCACCAGTAGTAATGAAACTCTGTCCATGTGACGGGGGGTACCCCGTCGTCAGTTATAATGGACAGTGGGTACAATACATATTGGGTGGGTATTGTATTAGCACCTTAAAATTCAGTCATCGTATTAAGAAACAGTACCGTATATTTTCGACCCATATAAACGCGACTAAACACACTAATTATTAAAGTGCGCATGAATGTGTATGCATGAATCAAACGCCCAAGGCCGCATATGTGAAAGAATTGCGTTGCTCTACTGCCATTGACCTTGCTTACAATAAGTAGGTTGTTAGCATTCATGTTTGTTTTAATTACAATTTTACCGTGTGTTCATGGACTTAGATATGGTGGGGATACAAGAGGAATTTCCTCTCCTCTTGACCATTTTCAATTACAGTTAAGCCCCGAGACCGCCCCGAGCTATAGCCATAGCCAAGCCCGCCGGATTCCATCTACCGCGCAGGGACTGGTGTCGCCTCAACAGGCTAAGGACCTGTCACGGCAGGTGCAACTACCTCCGACACAAATGGGGCTGAACGGAGTCTCCCTTGTGTGACTGCGGGATCGAAGACCAAACGATGCAGCACATAATACAACGGTGCCCTCTTCGAGCTTACCCGGGCCGTCCTGAGGACCTGACACGCCTGACACCTGAGGCCCTTCGATGGCTTCAGACGCTGGATGTAGATTTATGACCTTATGCCTACAAACCAAATTCGCCATACGCATAAAAATTACAGTTGACCTACTTACTTGGATCTTATTCTCTTTCAGGATGATTTACATTGCAGTAACAACAACGAAAAACGTTACATGCGAGTTGCACGTTTCAACATCATCAGCCTGATAAACTCCATTGCTGGGTACATCTTTATTCGCTAGCCATTAGCCACTTGCAACCTTGCAGATGTCGTCCAACAACCTGGGTGTCACTTCACAAGAAACTAAGCCTTATTGTCGACTAACGACACTCCCACGGTGAGAAAGACTTTCCTCCGTTCTCTCCATGTGTCCCGGTTTTGCGCTTCGATGGGCCAGTTCTTTAAGATCTGCCTCAACCACGAATGCGTTTTGCTGAGGACCAGTTGGAAGTGATTTAGGCCTATAGGTCATCTGGCGGCAGACATGTCCAGCGCAATTCCACTTTAGATTGGCAATGGAGGTGGCGACGTCTGTCACTTGGGTTCAGGAGTGCTATTTTTGAATCTCATTCGGTGAGCTCAGCAGTTGAAAATGTCAAAATTACTATGGATATATGCATCTTTCTACTGCTGATTCATACTTCAGGAGAGGAGTGCGATTTTTTGAAGTCAAATCAGCAGTAGATAGAAAGAGCATATCTCCTTAGTAATTTTGACATTTGCAACTGCTGAGCTGAGCGAATGAGTTTCAAAAATCGCACTCCAGGAGCGAATATGCCAAGTCTACTGCGCTCCACAGCCCTTTGACAAACCTTGAGGCCTGCCTTCTCATCTTTCGTCAAAGACCAAGTTTGAGCACCGTAGGAAACTCATTACCACCCTGAAAAAATCTACTAAATGTCACAGGCTTGAAAAAAATAGTTTCGTTTGACACTTTGGTTGTGCATATGCCCCCTAGAGAAAAATCCCTAGGTACGACATTGATCGTAACGGTGGTGGTCAGATTTTTAGTCCATCGCGTCTTGCGTCAAATTGTGATCGCACGCTTCACAATCGTAAGTCCGATAAAAGAATGAATTTAATTAAAAAGCTATGGTCTGAACAACGGGGAGTCCACAATCTCAAAGATAAACACATTCATGTGATTACGATTGCAAAATGGTCGAAAATGGCGAATCGAATCGATTTCACGGGGCTATTGTATTTTATTTACTAGATGGGAATGTAAACATTATTTATTTTTAAACAAATGATACAATGTTTAATCGGAAATAGAGAGCCAGCCTGATCCGAAAGTTATAGCATGTAGGATCCCAATGCACGGCACAGGCCTCCCTTATCGAATAGTGGTGAGAGGGAGTGGACCATACTCCACCACGCAGGCCTAATGCGGATTGGTGGAGGAAAGTTAGTGGTCAACTTGCTGTGAGAGAATTATCAAGCCGCCTTAATAATAGTTCTTTGACCTGGATTCTTAAATTATCTTGTTGTGGGGGTTGTCAAGCCAGCAACACATCGACTCAGTGGAATCTTTTGTGTTAGCCTCAATACTTTCGCTTTCACCTTTCAAAAACATGGTCAATGAAGGAGGCAATGCCATTGAGGGGAAGAAACCTAAGATCTCCCGGTTTTGGGTATCCATCTCCGAGGAGGCACATGCGTTTTGCCGCCAAGACATCAGTCACAAAGAATATGTTCCATGGTCTCCTCCTCTCCGCACGCTCGGAATAAGGGAACTCTGCGGGACCAATTGCTTAACCTGCCTTCCGAAGTACCTAAGGAAACGCTCGAAAGAAAACGTAGGAATATTCGGTACAGGCAAGACGCTTGCGTGAAGCCTCCAAAATTAGTTACATGTTTGTCCCTCCCTCTACGAATAAAGTTACGCTAATTATTATAATCACGGTAAAGCAATAATGTTAATGCTTTTTGAATTTTTGAACAATTTTTTTTATCAAAAATCTTTATGACTGTGATGTATTACTAACGTGCTAATTAAATAGTTATTAAATTAAGAAATACCACATTTTTAGTCACGATTATCATAAAATAGTGTTTCCTCTTCCTTTTCTAAGTAACTACGTTAGATTCAAAGTTAAACTAAACAAATAATGATATGTATCTATCTTTTGATAAGTCATATTTAATTTAATTTATTAAGGCATATACAATAAAAAAATAACTAAGTTTTTATTTTATTTTATTTTATTTATTGATATATGACAATACAATGTTGTAGATTGTAGGTTGTTACATAATATGGCATATCTACTGGGTGAAATTGATATCATTAGCATCCTTTTAAACTAAGAGTCTACCCATCAAACTGAACAACTTTTACTATGGGAGCAAACCAATCGGAGCAACAAAAAAATCTGCTGTCCCATAATAAACTGCACCCGCCGCCGCTGCCTACACGACTCAAATGTATGGGACAGCAGATTTGTTTTTTGCTCCGATTGGTTTGCTCCCATAGTAAAAGTTGTTCAGTTTGATGGGTAGACTCTTAGTTTAAAAGGATGCTAATGATATCAATTTTACCCTGTATATTACACAGGGTGTACGGGTAAACAGTTGTATTACTTTAAGGGTTGATTGTACCCATGATACTGAAAACTTTCCAGAAGAAACCGACTTATAGGAAATTCGCAAAAAATTGTTTTGACTTTCCATGCTAAATGCAATCAGCCGATCGCACGTTTGTATGAAAAGTCGAAACAAAAATTGCGAATTTCCCATAGGGTTTCTTTGGGAAAGTTGTTCAGTATCATGGGTACAATCCCCCCTTAAAGTAATGCAACTGTTTACCCTAACACCCTGTATAGGGTCCTTCTTAATATTCTGATGGTTTTTAAGGGGATGATCAGACCATCATACTGAACAACTTTCTCTATGAAACGATTTCGATATTGGTCCCATTGAGAAATTTGTTCAGTTTGATGGCCTGACTAAGTAACACATTGAACATAATTTTTATCTAGTCCAAGTGAAGGAAAAGGTTGATATCGTGTCGTATATGTTCTTCCATTTTAACGGAACAAATTTCAATTCTGATTGGATTCGATAGAACCAATTCGGAACTAAATCCCAGACATACTAGCATAGTTCTAGGATATGGGTGGAGATGGGGTCCAGCTGAGCACAGAACTCAAGACACTAGGAAAAGTGACAGGATTGGCGAATACTCCACCGACAAGAGCGTAGCTCTTAAATAAAAAGAATGTTGTTTGAACATCACGCGAATACTACTAAAAAGGTTATGATGCGGTTTTCACTATTCGAAAGCTTCGGATACAACTTATAAACGGCAATACTTTTATTCGGAAATTCCCTAGGGTTTATTTATACAGAACTGGATCCTTCGATTCTACGTCGACAAAACCAACAATTAAAAAAAATTAAATTAAAATTAAAAATTATTTATTACAATAACCGTTTTTTTACAACAACCGTTGTCAACCCTGTATCGTGAGAAAAACTATTAACTTCATATCCACAAAACACAAAGTGAACTTGACCTGCCATTTCGCACACATTTTATTCAAAAGGAAGAAACTTTTCATACAAAGGATCGTAACTGTCTATCATAAGTCTTACATCTTATTATAATAGGCACTAAAACTCAGTAAGAGGTCAGGAATATGTTATTATGTTTCTCTACAAAACAACTGTTTTGCATTCGCGATCCACATTGGATACCGTTTTTGGCTTGTTCACTAAGTTTACAGTATTATTTGAAGTATGCCTACACTATGCATCCTGAGATCCTTGTCAATATGCTGTCGGTTTTTAAGGAAATGATCAGACCGTCAAACTAAAAAAAACCCTATAAATGGGGTCTTAGATCAAAATAAAATTAATGGATAGACTTACGCGAACATTTCAAACCAGAAAAACTGGCCAAGTGCGTGTCGGGCCACGCGCAGGGTAGGGTTCCGTAGTTGCCCGTCACAATATACGAACTTAGAAGGGGGTTTTTGTTTTATACTACGGTTTGACGGCTAATAAAGTCTAAAAAGTACATTTTTTAAGTTGGTCGACTATTACTCGTTAACTTGTAAAGCTAACTTAGCGGTGATAGTTTTCCTTTTAATTTCATTATATACACTACTGCAATGAATTTTTTCACATATCTAGAAACAACCGTTTAGCTGGCAGAGGGGGGGGGGACACTCGACTCTAACAAAAATTAGCACCTTAAAGCTTAATATTTCGCTAACAGATCCCTAAATCGAAAAATCGTTTTCCCACACCCACCGTATTTTTAAAAGACCTATCCAACGATACCCCACACCATTGGATAGACGAGAAAAAAAAAATTGCATCCCCACTTCACGGGTAGGGAAGGTACCCTAAAAAAAAATATTTTTCAAAATTTTATTTTACCACTTTCTCGGCGTGATTAATATGTGTACCCATGCCAAATTACAGCTGTCTAGTACTAAGCGTCTCTGAGCTAAGCCGCGGACAGACGGACGGACGGACGGACGGACGGACGGACATGGCGAAACTATAAGGGTTCCTTGTTGACTTCGGAACCCTAAAAATGAGGCAAAACAAATGAAAGGTTTACTTCACATTTGTATGCAAGTGCTTTAGATTTGACAGATAATTGCTTCAACTTACAGCGCTATATGCCTATCCGTTAATTTTATTTTGATCTAAGCATGGGGTAACAAAACATCCTATATAGTAATACTTGAAGGGGTGCTTCAGACCATTAAGAGGATATGTGAAAAAAATAGGATTCTTCAAAGCGTCATATATCTGTAGGAGTATGATTTGCGGATATGTGTAAATTGAACATATAATTGAAGTTTTGATTGGAGCCAAAACACGATTAACACACACTTTCTCGATAGAAAAATAAGCCAAAGAAGCCTCCGTCTTTATTTTTAAACGCTTGGAACTGCTAAACGGTGAATAGTAGAAACAAAGTCAGTCTAAAAAAAGTCTGTTTTACGCTTGCGTCGGTCCAGTTTCGCGCGCCGCCCCATCTCTTGGTCCCATGGTCCCATAGAGAAAGTTGTTTAGTTTGATGGTCTGCTAATCCCCTTAAAAAGTGTCAGCATATTAAGAAGGACCCTGTTTAGTCTATTTAATTATTTACCAGTGGCAACCCTAGTTAACTAAATTATATTAAGTATACTTAGATTATTTCCGGCATCGCACCGTAGTTTGCAGCCAGTTATCATATAGGCAAAACAATTGTCTACTATGTCGCAATACAGCACGAATGCAGTAGCAATGACAGACGGACGGACAGACGTTGCGACAGCGAGGAATCACGCGGCACCGAGCTCTATTGTGACACGCGCAGTTGTGAGAGGTTACTTACTAGTTATATTGTATTGGTATTATATTACCGTTGGCGCGCTCCATACAAACGAAGTCTGGTTTTATTTTCATCGTTTTTCAATTAACTACCTCCCCCCGATTCTTTGTTCTTTCTTAGCATAATAAGCATATGCTCACGATTATATTCTCCGAGGGGGTAGTCAGAGATATTCTGAAACCTGATGTTGAAACGATGATGATAATTCGATTCTGGTCTCTTTTCTAAACAAACTACTTTCTAGTTTTGCGTTAATTCATTAACACGTTGTATAGTTGTCTAGTCATCATAACACAAGTCAAGACTATTAGGTTCTGGTACTAGGTAATCTATCATCATCATCATCATATCAGCCGATAAACGTCCACTGCTGGACATAGGCCTCCCCAAAAATGGGGGGATTTGCCATAATCGCCACGCTTGGCAGGCGGGTTGGCGATCGCAGTTGGATTGAATGTGTGTACTCAGAGGATGCTGCTGCCCATCCTCCGGTAAATCCCTTAGTCAGGTAATCTATGTGACATACAATGTCCAAGATATGAACTATTTCACTATTGAACACTAAACTAATCAAGAATCAGGAAAACATAATATTTAGTAACAAACAGGGCGCGGCGCAGTCTAGATTATATCTAGCCTTGGAACTTAAGACCTAGATCATTGTAAAGCTATACGTATTTGTAGCGAAGTTATGAAATTGTACGTAAATTATTATGTGCTATTGCTCAAGGCGCTGTGTTATGTTTCAAATTGTTCTAGTCGAGTGATGGATAGAGAATGATTGTGCTTATTGTTATTAAGAGAATATTATTCCGAGAGCGAAAATGCGCGCTGCATACAAACGTACTATGGTGATATTTTCAATACTAACCAATTAAATTCAATGAAATTTTGCAGAAACAATCTAGAAACAAATTTCTATGCTTCTATAGAGTCAGATTTTCGTTAAAATATACAGTTTCAATGCTAGGATTAATTTAAGATTTGTATGGAAATCTTTGAGGCACTGTAACTTGAAAACTATACATTTTCACGAAAATCTGACTCCATACAAGCATAGAAATTTGTTTCTAGATTGTTTCTGCAAAGTTTCATTGACTTTAATTGGTTAGTATTGAAAATATCACCATAGTACGTTTATATGGAGCGCGCTCCGAATAATATACCCTTAAGGGCCGGCACTACCTACGGCCCGTTTGACATATCTGTCAAAAGAAAAAGACCGGTGGCCGACAACACTCAACCCTATCTTATAAGATTAATGAACAAATCAATTTGATAGCTTTTGGTAATAAATTTCTTGCAAAAAACTTGGTCGGCTGCAGCGCGCGGCGCAGCTTGGCTGGCACGTTTACTGGTGTGAAGAAAAAAGAGAACCCTACCTGGTGACACAACATTTTACCTCGTTGAATTAAAGGACGTTGGTCTAGAGGCCAATTAGTAAGGCCTAAAAAGTCTGATCGGCCGATCCTATCCTGGCAGGTTCGTAGGTCCGACCGAATTTAGGGTACCTACTACCCGGAAGGCAGATTTTACCACATTAAATTAATGTTGAATGTTTCGTTGTGCGTGGCAATACTCCTGCAGCATCTGGATTTGAGAGCCGTAGGTCGAAATTGACATTTACAGCAACAGTACAGTACCGTGATGGACCTATGTGACTGATCAAAGATCACCCCTGGTGGTAGGATAGGATGGGTCCCAACTAATTAGATCACAGTATAACTAAGGCTTAAAAAAACTTAAAATTATTATAACAGAACAAATTAAAACTTATAACAGAATAATGAAATTATTATAAGTTTAATATTATTGGTATTAGCAAACTAAGGGTTTGTAATCTTTTATCATCATCAGATATAATATTTTAAGCACGGAATAAAAGTTTATTTTGCAGTAACTGGAACGATTGCCTTCAAAAACATTTGCGCAAAAGGACATCAGTGTTACCACTTTTAGTAGATTTATTCTTTATTGGTAGATTTAGGGCAAAATTATTGTTTAGTAGATTTTAGTAGAAATTTAGAATTCGAAAATTTTAATGTATTTAAAAATTCAAGGATTCAGGCTAATAAAATCTAAGCTGGCAATACAAACGGCTGAGAAAACGATTGCAGGGTTTGCAAGTTTTCCGGAACTTCTAGTACATCATCATCATAATCATCAGCCTATATACGTCCCACTGCAGGGCACAGGCCTACCTTCTAGGAGGGTGTTTGGGCGTTAGTCCACCACGCGTGCCCAATGCGGATTGGTAGACTTCACATATACATCAGAATTTCTTCGTCTGCATATGCAGGTTTACTCACGATGTTTTTGTTCACCATTTGAGAGCATTCGATAATACGTACATAAGTTATAAAAACTCATTGGTACGTGGCATGTTGTCCGTGCGGATTCGAACTCGGACCTCTTGATTGAGAGTCCATACCTCTCCGCAACGCTCCACCGGAACTCACTTCTAGTACAGCAAATATTTAATCATATCGCCTAATGTTGTTTTTTTTACAAAAGAGGGCTTCTGAGCAGAGTTGGAATTTTGGTATCTAGCACTTTTAATATGTCAAAGGGATTGCATGTTTATCGACTATAATGTCGATAATACGGGTATATTTTATATCACTGCGGATAACTTCAGCATGTATCGAACCTCAAAATAACGAAAATAAATTAGCTGTCCCATACATTTGAGTCCAATATGTAGGTACCTACTGCAGTTTTGTATAGGACAGCAGATTTTTTTTTTGCTCTTTTGAAGTTGGCTCCATAGTAAAAGTTGTTCAGTTTGATGAGTAGAATACATGCTGGAGTTATCTGCAGTGATAAAAAATTACCCGTATATCGACACAATCGAAAGTCGATAAACGTGCAATCCCTTTGACATATTAAAAGTGCCACCAAAATTTCGGACTCTGCTTATGAGACACAGAAAACTGTACTAAATTTAAACTTGCATAGGGACGACCTACCTAATTTAATATTTATTTGAAAATTGAAGCATCCATGTAACAAAGTGATGAAAACCAATAAAAATTATACAAAAATGCGAAAATGACATGTGTAATTTTGAGCGTTTAGATAAAATTGATAATATTTTGTTCAAAAACGTGTTTTATATTAAATTTTAACCCTGTAACGACATACATATTATTTGGTAGAATTTAAGTAGAATCTGAAACAGGACTGGTAGTTTTTTGGTAGATTTCAGCAGTAATTTTGGTCACGCTGAAGGACATTGTGCGACACAAGAACATATACCTATAGGTGTTACTTAGTGGCTAAAGTGGGTACATGAACCCTGAAAGGGCACAGCAATATTATCGAGAAGTAATTTTAAAGATAAAAAAAAATTTGTACAATTTCAATAGTTCTTTAGGTTCTTTTGGTAGTTTTTGGTAGTTTAGTTTTTTTTAGTTTTTGGTTATTTTGGTAATTTTTGGTAGAGTTTAGTAATTATATTTTGTAGTTTCTGGTTTTTTGGTTAGTTTGGTAGTTTTTCGTTGTTTCTGGTTATTTTGGTAGATTTTCGTAGTTTTTGGTTATCTTGGTAGATTTTTATACTTTTTGGTAATATTTGATAGAAGAATGAAAATTACCAAAACTACCATAAAAAACAAAAGAGTTCTTGACGGCTTGGCTACGGGGTGGGTCTGTTGACATAAATAAAATATTTGTTTTGCAAAAGAGGTGCATTCGAATCGTAAGCGGAATTCAGTCAGTAAGGGTGTCATGCCTATCCTTGTTTACCAACTTTAAATTACTCACTGTGACAGCTTTGTATATCCTCGATCTGTGCAAAATCGTGAGACGATACCCCGTAGTATTCCGTAGCAAGAGATTAAATGTAACTCGCAAAAATGAGCTACTGGTACCAAATTACCCACTAGCATCGATGCAAAGGACTACAAAATAAAGTCGAATACTGTTCTTGTGTATAATAAAATACCAGATGACATTAAAGCCGACAAGAAATTTCTGAAGAACGTTAAAGAATTACTAATCTAACAGTGTCCCTATAACTTTAATTAGTTTCTTTAGTATAAGTAAACAAACAGGCATCAATCTGAGTAGAAAAAAATGTGTTGCAGACCGATTATTTGTACCTCAATAGGTTATTATAATTTTTAACTAATCACATTGAACTGATTTCATAACATTTAACAAATTTTATTGTAGTAGTGAAAGGTGGTAGTTAAGTTATTGTCTGGCACCTATTGTTTAAATCTGTTATTTTTAATGTTTATAAATTATATTGTAGTGTGACTAATAGGTACTCTGTACTTAAGTACCATAAAGTTATTATACCTTACACGAATAGAGTCAGTGACATGAGTTGTCAAATGAAACAGTTTTTTGATGTTTTTTAGAGACTATTCGCAGGCAAAAATTCTAATACTGTCTATAATTCTGAGTCTAACGTAAAATCGTGGATAAATTAATGAAGTAGTGTCAGTATATTTCACAAAATTATCTACGATTTCACTTTAGATTCCCAATTATTCACGAAAACCGAATTTCAAAAATTTATTAGTGACTAAAAACGGTTCTATTGATTCGCGTCACGTATCTCTTTCTATTATACAGTGGTGCCGCTAGGTACATCTCGCTCTCTCAGCTGTATGTTCCTCTATTCCTTCCTACCTCTATGGTACTTACCATCTGTCCCTTATGTACCTACCTACAATTTAAGGTAAATAAATGAAATGAAATGAGATGAACCAAAAAGTACCAAATTAACCATAAACTACCAAAAAGTACGAAAAATTACCAAAATAACAATAATCTACCAAAATTCTGTCATGCAAATGACTTTCGAAGTCAATTGTTTGAGTTACCTACTTCCGTACAGAATTCACTCTTATTCCATTCTTATTTAAAACGTATCTGACGATGATGATGATGATGATTTCAGATTATAAATCCTTAGTTTGCTAGTAACAATAGTAATAAACTTACAGTTATTCTGTTATAATAATGGGGACAAAAATTAACGAGTAATAGTCGACCAATTTATAAACATATCGTGACGGGCAACTACGGAACCCTACATTGCATGTGGCCCGACACCCACTTGCCCGGTTTTTTATAAGTTACTTTGCCTACTTTAGCTAAAAATTGATTTGTTCATTAATCTTCTAAGACAGGGTTGGGTGTTGCCGGTCACCGGTCTATTCACAATGATTTGGAACGATTGACGGCCCATAGTAATTTGTATGAAGAAAACGTCCAAAAAAATATGTGATTTTTGGTAACAAATTGCAAAAAAACTAGAAGTCGTATCGAAAAACTGATTTGTTTAAAGTGTTCTTTGATGTTTTGCCATTGATTAGAAATATATTTTGTTGTTTTATTTTGTTTCACTAAATCACAGGACTCGGAACGCGGCAGTGCTATTCTGGAGTTTTTCATGAAATTCTCGATTACTTTCTGATGTAACTACACAATTTTACTGAAATTTTTTTTGTTCATCTTGTACTTCATCTTTTAAAGAAGCTATGGTATTAATTTTGTTTCTAAATATAGCTATTTACTATCCTCAAAAGTCGGAACGCCGAACCCTGTTTGGCCCGATTAGGGTAGTGCCGACCCTTAAGGCACTTATAGTAGTGACCACTTTTGACCTCACATAGAAAATCGATCGGCTGATCCGCACCTTTGTATGGAAAGACCAGTAATTTTTTGTGTTTGTTGATCCATGTTCCTTATGGATAGTTGTTTGGTTTCATTAACTCTGACACCAGCACGTCTAGTATGATTTCTCTACACGCGCGCGACGCGCCTTTGCTCCATAGAAAATAACATGTTCCCGCGCTTTTCGGAGACTGAACGTCGTGCTTGCCGCGACAAGTAGTATGGAATAAAGCCGAGTCGCGCGCATGAAGAGAAATCATGCTAGACGTGCTGGGCTTGCCCACACGATAAGAAGAAGAACTGAATACACTCTAAACATTTTTCTAGTAATTAAAAAGTAGGGGTGTCTAACCCTGAAACCCAATAAGTTAGTAGGGTCTTCAACTCTGTCATACATAAATAATCCCTACAGTGAGCTTGCAAATGCTTTTCCTATGGTTGTCTCTCGTTTACAATGCAGGGAATTTGTTTTATCCTACTCCTATCTTCTTTGATTAAATTCGTAGTGATTTCAAAGACAGATGACAGAGTGATCTGTCTTGAAGAGAAGAAGAGAAGAGTCTTATACAAGTTGTAACAAAATAGCCTAGCAGTATTTAAAGGGGTAGCTTACACTCAGTTGCAGAAACGCTCATTAAAGTTAATCCTCCATTAAATCTCCTGCTAGCTTTTACTACGTCAATAAGACAAAAAGGGACATCAAGAGATTTAATTGAGGATTAACTTTAATGAGCGTTCTGCAACTGAGTGCAAGTCTATCAAACTGAACAACTTTCACTATGAAGGCAAGACCAAGAAAATTAATCAACTATTTCATCTACGACTCGACTCAAATGTCTGGGAGGAATGAGTGGTGGCATAGGCCAAAAAAAAGAAAAAATGTGTCCAAATAAAAAAAGAAATGAACAGTTATAATTAAGTCTCTGTCCACCCTAAAAGGTTAAACAATCGTGAATATGTTAATGTAATCATCTAGACTACCTATAAATGTAAAAAACAATAACCGTCTCATTGTAATCAGACCTTTTGATACGAAGCCTTAAAAGTATAAAATATCGTGTAAAAGTCGTTAAGTTTTTTCCCACAAAATGGAAAAAACGCTTTATTCAGACAGTCCCCTTTGAAAACCTTGACATTTGCGAGTAGCAGCTGTTCCTTATGCATCTGGAGCTTATGTTACTACAGCTTTTATCCGCGGTTTTCCCCGCGAACAGTAATTCCCGGGTAATATTCTTAGAATTGGTGCATACCCACAGTAGTTTTGTTCGGGCTAAGAATCGATTATTTCTTCCTGAGGGTGTTGTTTGAAGGCGATAATGGTTTTTTCTCCCCTCCGGACGGAAAGTGTCAATTTTCGTCCCGCTGCGCTAAACGAAGTTGCCGCTTTCCACCTCCGTCGAGGAGAAAAATAGTATACCAACCTCGGGCAGTAAATAAGAAAGCCTCAGATCACATATTTGTTGAATTTGAACAATTACATGAGATCAAGACCTTTCTTACTTTCCTGGCCTCTGTGTGTAATCTACTATATTTGCAGTGGTTTCGTTTTGTGGGCGAAAGACTAACGATCTATCGACAATTGACGCGTCGATCTTCATTCTGTAGGCTCAGATTATCATTCTCTTAGTATGCCGAGAAACAGTGAAGGTGCTTTACTACGTCGACAGTATAAGAAATAGTATGGCACTACGGATATGCCCTGCCACCCTCCAAGTTTACCTCATGCCCTTGTGGAAGACATCAGTAGGCAAATCCTCTCTCACTCAGTATAGAGCATGTCTCTTGGTGCGCGAGTGACAGTTAAGTGTCCAGGATGTGACACGACTACACATCATCAGCCTATATACGTCCCACTGCAGGGCACAGGCCTACCCTCTAGGAGGGTGTATGAACGCTAGTCCAATACGCGTGCCCAATGCGGATTGGTAGACTTCACAAATGCATCAGAATTTCTTCTTCTGCATATGCAGGTATCCTCACGATGTTTTCCTTCACCGTTTGAGAGCAGTCAGTAATACGTACATAAGTTAGAAAAACTCTTTGGTACGTGCATGTTGTCCGTGCGGATTCGAACCCGGACCTCATGATTGAGAGTCCATACCTCTCCGCAACGCGCCACGAAGCTCTTTTTGCCTAGTGGGTACAAGGCTTTAATTTTTTAACATTCTTAGTTTATTTAATAAGGTTCAGCCGTTTTCATCAACCTTCAAAGCTGGCTTGTACATAACATAAACTATAAAATGACAATTGATTTACACCTATCTACAAGGTGCTTACTAGTTTAGTGCGTCATATCCCTGCGTCAAGAGATTGTAAGGAAGTGCCAACAGTAACAGGGCGTGGTCCTATTCAGACGAACGTGCCATTTAATGCATGCGTATACGCATGAATCATGTTGTGAATAATGCGACAGACTCGGTGCAATACACTGATCAGTTCAGCAAGGTCTATTCTTCGTCATCTCAGCCGATGGACGTCCACTGCTGGACATAGGCCTCCCCAAGCATCGCCATAACGACCAGTCCTGCGCTGCCCTCATCCAACGTGTTCCCACCACCTCCACCAGGTCGTATTTTACCGACCTGTGTGTTATGTTATAGTTACCTATGTGTCCTGACCATTACCAAGTGATAATAAGCTCTAATACCACGATAATAAAACCAAAAATTCCCCCCAAGGATTGCCACAACGCCCGGTCCTGCGCTGCCCTCATCCAACGGGTTCCCGCCGCCTTCACCAGGTCGTCGGTCCACCTTGTAGGGGGCTACCCACGCTGTGCTTTCCGGTACGCGGTCGTTACGTAAATTGTAACGATTTAAATTTAACCCTCGCAGGATTCTAATCATCGGCTTTCCAAGTCGGTTTAATACCAACTGGGCTATTAATCAACCCGGCGACATTTTATACTACTAAACTTACTTACATTCTTGCAATGATTCGACTAGTACCTAGGCATATTTAGTGATGTATGAACAATCCGGGTCGATGAACCGGTATGGAGTCGCGAGGTTTGCTCGTGGGCAACTTTCCTAAAGTCCAAGGTCTGCGCTATGGCTAGGGACGGGACACGCTGGAAGGACTGTGTTATCGATACATTACCGGCCGTATTTATAAAACACTAGTGTTTTCCCGCGACTTCGTCCGCACAAATTATATACCAGATTTTAAGTCAGATCATAAGCTATCAAACGAAAAAAGTTTCATCAAAATCGGTTCAGTAGTTTTTGCGTGATGCGCGAACAAACAAACAAACAAACACACAAACAAACAGACGGACAAAATTTCTAAAAAAGGTTGATTTCGAGTCAGGGATACCTAAAAACCGTATCGTAATCTTTTTTTTCTAAATATCTTCAATGTACAGACACATTTCAGTTACAGTTTTATAATAGTTTATGTTACGGACGGCTAGCGATAGATTTACTGAATTAAATATGTATAGAGATTTTATAGCTATAAGTTAGTCTAGACAACCGAATTATGTTGTACCGTGGTATTTTTAGAATATTATCACATGATGTTAGTGACTAGCTTAAGTTAACTAAATAAAGGCCATTT
This sequence comes from Agonopterix heracliana, assembly GCA_963693445.1. Classification (NCBI taxonomy): domain Eukaryota; kingdom Metazoa; phylum Arthropoda; class Insecta; order Lepidoptera; family Depressariidae; genus Agonopterix; species Agonopterix heracliana. The sequence goes on from OY856334.1 coordinate 6,646,100, forward strand.
CTCTTTGCTGTTGTTATTCGGGAATGATCAGGAGAATGCTCTCTCGCTCGCACGATAGGCTGTCTCACTCTCACGCAAGGGAAAACCCGCCCGCACACGATTGGTGCAGGCATCGCGAACCCGTCTTTTCACTTGCGCGCGACCCCGATAGTTGAGACAGCCTAGCGGGGCAGATATACAGCGGGGAAGTCGTAATCGGTGTGGCACTACTGGAACAACTCGATCGAACTCATCGCATTACGACTTCAGACTCCGAACAAGCAAGAGCTCCGATCACTCCCGAACCAGCAGTTGGCATTTAATTAAGACAGAAGCGTTTTAATTACTTCCAACCGAAACCCACTGAAGAAGAATACGCAACAGTTTAGATGAGTTGATTTGTACACTTTTTCCATAAATTCATGACCATAATCCCTTTCGGGATGTTCAGAAACATTGCAACAACTGCAAATTTTATTGCAGGCTGTCGTAGCAAGCAAGGGTAACTTTAGCATACAGAACGTTTCAAGATGGAATGACGAGTAAAGCGGTGACAGATTGCTAGAGCCTTTCGCCCACAAATACGCTATGAAACCTTTATCCCTTAGTCGCCTCGTACGACACCCACGGAAAGAAATGGGGTGGTCCATTCTAAGCTGGAACCACAACACACGACAAAAAGCGTATAAAAGGTAAATGACGTGAAAGTTGTCGGCTAACTTTTCGCTCACAAAAATAAAGATTAAGAGACCTTAACCCTTAGTCACCTCATATGACAACCACGGGAAGATAAAAAATCGGATGATCTATTATATGCCCGAACCATACAGCAATATTATCACTACATAGTATAAAAACAAAGTCACTTCCCGCGGTCTGTCTGTCCCTATGTATGCTTAGATCTTTAAAACTACGCAACGGATTTTGATGCGGTTTTTTTTATTAGATAGAGTGATTCAAAAGGAAGGTTAATATGTGCATTGCACCCGTGCGAAGCCGGGGCGGGTCACTAGTGTAAGATAAATTATAAAAATTATCGATAAAGTGTCCCATCACTAACTATTCCACTTGCACTGGTTGAGTACAGTTGACAAGTCATTTCACTTGTAAATATCAGTTATTTACCTTGTCCTATACTTGTATCGTATGTACTTGATACCTAATGTCAATATCTACCGGTTTTACCGAAGTTGGTTATGTGTAGGTGAGGAGGAGGACTAATTATTCGGAAAGTTTATTGTTGAGCGAAATACTATATCATCATCAGCTACGACGTTAACAGCAAAGTCAACGAATGGACATCACGACTTCATTCTCCGAGGGAATCAGAAAATAATCTAAATCATAGAGATATTCTAAGACTTAGTTGCAGAAACGCTCATTAAAGTTAATCCTCCATTAAATATCTTGCTGTCACATTTTGTCTTGTTGACGTAGTAAAAGAAGAGAGCAAACAAGAGATTTAATGGAGGATTAACTTTAATGAGCGTTTCTGCAACTTAGTGTAAATCTCTTAGATATAGTCTAGATCTTTACATGAAAATGAAACGTCAAATCCTTTAATGGGCTTTAAAAGCGCTTTTCTGATTCTTTTATAATGCGCACAGCCAAGGAGTGGAATGCCCTGCCTGCGTCAGTATTTCCGAGCGCTTACAACCCGAATAACTTTAAAGTAAGAGTGAATGGGCTTCTTCTGGGTAAGCTCGCTACATCTTCGACCCCATCTCTGTCCTCAGGACTGGATTGATGTCAAGAGCAAAACCAATTTAAAATAAAACATTAAAAAAAAAAAATAAAAAAAAATTTAAAAAAAAAATTTAAAAAAAATTAAAAAAAAAAAATCGTCGGTGACGCCGGACGCGTTGCGGAGAGGTATGGATACTCTATCATAAGGGTCCGGGTTCGAATCCGCTCGGATGACAAGCAATGTAGGTAGGCAATGAGTTATTCTACCTTTATTCCTACTTGTATCTACGACCGACTGGTTTCAAACGGTGAAGAAAACATTTTTGAGGAGTTCCATTTGTCTATCCCTTCACCAGATTTTCACCACATTAAAATGGGACTACCTATGAAGTACCTTTAAGTCACTTATCTATCCAAGACAGCCTTAAAATGGCACCCACCAGGCAAGCTAAAGAGGGGACGTCCTACAATAACCTGGCGCCGCTCTGTGGAAGTAGAGGCTAAATGCCTCAACATGACCTGGGAGGATATCTGCAGTGCCGCCCAAGATCGCAACCGGTGGAGAGCTATTATCCGAGCCCTATACCCCACGTAGGGGTAACAGGAAGAGAAGAAGAAGTTACAAAAGTGCGGATCGGCAGTTCGATTTTCTATGGGAGGTCCAATCATTTTTTTCGTTTTTCGTCCCATGTTCCTCAGGGAAAGTTGTTCAGATTCACGGTCTGAATACACCCTTAAAGGTTCGTTACTAATTAAAAATTTGTGATGTACACGTACAGGGTGTAAGGGACAGCCCTCCGCAAACTGAAACGGTGAACTCAGACCATCAAACTGAACAACTTTCACTATGGAGCCTACCTCAGGAAACGCGAAAAAAAACCAGCTGTCCCATACAAAACTGCCGTACCTATCAGACTCAAATGTATTGGGACAGCTGATTTTTTTTCGCGTTTCCTGAGGTAGGCTACATATAGTGAAAGTTGTTCAGTTTGATATATGCCCTGTATATGCTCCACCAAACAATAAAATAAAAGAATCATCAAAAGGAATGCCTCCTCCTTTTTCGTCTAAAAAATAGTACATTACACACCGAGGGCAGGAAAGTAAGAAAGGTCTCAGATCTCATGTAACCTCGGCTTCGCCTCGCTCAATAAACATGTGATCTGAGGCTTTCTTATTTACTGCCCGAGGTTAAGTAAGTAAGTTAAGTTATAGCCTATAGAATCCCACTGCAGGGCAAAGGCCTCCTCTCACGAATAAGGGTGAGAGGAAGTGGGCCATACTCCACCACGCGGGCCCAGTGCGTGTTGGTGGAGGCAAGTTAGTGGTCACCTTGCTGTCAGAGAATTTTCAAGCCGCCAATAGGCCTCTGACCTGGCTTAACGAATAGTTACAACGCCATCTGACGGAACTATCCGAGACCAACTGCTTAACGTGCCTTCCGAAGCACGGAAACGCTCGAGATGAAATACCACTAAACGGTCACCCATCCAAAGACTGACCGGACCTGACGTTGCTTAACTTCGGTGATCGTTTCCAATACCGAAGCTCTAGTATACTATTTTTCTCCTCGACGGAGGTGGAAAGCGACCACTTCGTTTAGCGCAGCGGGACGAAAATTTACTCTTTCCGTCCGGAGGTGAGAAAAGAATCTAACTTCGTTTGTACGCAGCGCGCTCGGGCGCTCTGCAAGGACTATCCTAGTACTCGTAGCTTATCTATAACTATATCTTTTTGAAAGGTATCGTGGGTTCTGTACTATATTTTCCAATCTTAAAATCATATCGCAACATAACAATAATATTTTTGAAATGTATGTAATCGAAAACTAAAGGTTATCTCGATTCAATGTCAAAATTAAAGATTCGATCCGAGATAAAGATGTGATTGTTTGAGAACGCACAGACGGACAACAAGACAAGGTTCATCTATAAGCAGAGAATAGGGATGACAGATGATTTACCCAATTGTGGATTTATGCAGATTATCCTCTGGGAGGGTGTATGTACGTTAGTTCACCACGCGTGCACAATGCGGTGCGGTAGACTTCACATTCGCATCGAAATTTCTTCTTCAGCGTATGCAGGTTTCCTCACGAAGTTTTCCTTCTCCGTCAATCAACTATATCCCTCTTAATATGCTGACACTTTTTTAAGGGGATGATCAGACCATGAAACTGAACAACTTTCTCTATAAGATCGAAATCGATGTTTGCTCTATAGAGAACATTGTTCAGTTAAAAAAGTGTCAGCATATGAAGTTGGACCCTGTGTACTAAATCTTTAAAAACCTTGAAATGATACAAAAGTTTTCTAAAGGCACACAAGAGCGTTTTGTTACCCAACTGCGATCCAAATAAAGAAGTTAATGCTCTTAACTCTGTGCTAATAGGGTAGATTATATCTCTGTGTTACCGTCAAATAGCCTCTTTAACTAGGTATAATAGGTGTTGTGACTGTTATAATAGGAACGTTTATGTTGATTACTAGCTTTTGCGACTTCGTCCGCGTTCGAATATGGAAAAATCCATTCGTAGTGCACCCCTCCATGTGCCTCCATCCTCCGTAAAAATATACACTCAAAGAAATCTTTAATTAAATGTTTGTTAAATGTAACTGAAGTTTTGTGACTACCGACCTGTTTTGTAAAACATAATCAAACATTTGGTTATAAATAGCCAATGCCCTGCAATGCAATGTCCTTTGTGCCGGGTACGATTATATGGGGAAAGGGCCGATTAATGTGTGTAATTTTATTGTTAATTATGCTGACGAAACGTGTTGTGGATTTAAATGTATACCTTCTTGTGACGAAGCTTGTCGTGGATATTTGACTGTACATCCTTTTGGACGAGGAAATAGCCAATTGTTTAGCTGTTTTAACCAAATGTTTGATAATGTTTTACAAAACAGTTCGGTAGTCACTAAAGTCTGGTTGTATTTAACAAAACATTTTTTTCAGTGTAGTAGATTACATACCGAGGGCAGGAAAGTAAGAAAGGTCTCAGTCGCCTCGGCCAACAAACATGTGATCTGAGGCTTTCTTATTTACTGCCCGAGGGTAGTATACTATTTTTTTCCTGGAGGGAGGTGGAAAGCGGCAACTTCAACGAGACTACAAAACATCCATCTTAACTTAAAGAGTGAGCAAAAACCGGTGTTACAAGAACACGCACTCTTGCGCAAGTCGAACTTGCACTTGAGACGTTACGCAATTTAACACTTGAGTAAGTGTAACAATGACTGTTACTGTATTTGTTTTTACGCTTTTTGGTTTAATATCGTGAGATTTTAGAATATGGAACATCGCATCTTTGATACATTGATGTCGGGTCGGGGTCAATTATGCTAAGGCTGAAATTCAGATACTTTTTTAGGGTGCAGTGGTCAAACAAAGAACCCTTATTCTTTCGTCCATTCCCTCTGTCTGCCGCGCCGCGCCTCATTTGAAACTACTGAATTAAAATTTGGCATGAAGACATAATATTAGTAACGCAAAAACTAAGAAATGTGGTATTTTAGAAACAATTTTTTGTCGACCGCTTCTTCCATAAAACGAAAAGGGTGGGATAAAATTAGATTTTATAATAAATCGAGTGGGGTGTCGTTGAGTAGGTATTGTTAAATGGAACAAAACATCTATAGACACTAAGTCGTTATAATGCTTCTATATCGAGGTTTAGTAAGTTTCGAATATTGACCTATTTTACTACCCACGAACGAAGGACTAAATTTAAACCTAATAGATGTTGTCTACGACATTTCCGTTAGAAGACCGACAAATTGCTCAAATATTCATAAATAAACACTATAATTATCGTAGCCAAACAAACACACTTACATTCCAAACAATTGCAACAATATATCTAGGTCAGTATTAACATCACAATGTTTTAAAAATACGTTATCTATTTTAATTTAATGTAAGTTTTATTTTTTAGTATACTATCGACTCGCCCCAGCTTCCTCCGGGGTGTTAGGGTAAACAAATTGCATTGCTTTAAGGGGCTATTTTACCCCTGATACTGAATATCTTTCCCGAGGAAACCTATTAGAAATTCGCAAATTTTTTGGACTTTCCATACAAAATGTCATCAGCTGACCGAACGTTTGTATGAAAAGATGATTTTTTTTTTTGCGAATTTACCTTTGTTTATTTGAGAAAGTTGTTCAGTACTATGGGTCCTCCCGTGGGTGTCGTAAAAGGCGACAAAGGGATCTACCGGAGGATGGGCAGCAGCATCCTCTGAGTACAAACATTCAATCCAACTGCGATCGCCAACCCGCCTGCCAAGCGTGGCGATTATGGCAAATCCCCCCATTTTTGGGGAGGCCTATGTCCAGCAGTGGACGTTTAGCAGCTGATATGATGATAACTAAATAAATATATCGACCCCTATGGCTTCAATTGTCGTAAACGCCATAAAGGACTTTTTACAGTCACCTGTAAAAAGATACACCGATCTATAGATATTTTTAACTCATTTTGGCTAAAAGTGACGTTTACGACCTTTGAGGCCAGAAGGGTCGATATTATACACTAACCTTTCGGAAAAACTTCTCTAAATAATAGTGAAAAATGTATTAAAATCCGTTGCGTTGTTTAGTAAGCGGAGAAACAGAAATTATGAGACTGATAATGGTTTAAAAAACGACCCCTTTAAATTAAGACGCTGTTATCCCGTCGAGGCCGTTTTTTGAACACGAACGAAAGTGTTTTAAACTGTGTTTTAAAGTCTGAAATTAAATTATGTCTTTTTTAAGGATCGGGCGGATGGGCGACTGTTCTCAATTACACGATTAGATTAAGTTTAAGTACTAGATAGAAAAACATCCCAAAGTTACCCCTTTTTGTTATGTTTTTTCAATACTATGATTAAACTGCTGATATTTAACTTTTTATCCTTGTACTTAACTAACATTAAATATTTCTAGTGAACTCAGAAGAATTTTTAGCTTAGAAACTCCCATGAGCAAAGATATTGACGAAAAACACGTTTTTTTGCGATCCTGCTTTCAATTGGAGCGGGATGGCTAATTGTAAACTTATGCTTGCAAGAAAGAGACGCTTAAACTGGGATAACCTAGCCTTAATAGGGTGTTTTGATACACCTTGTACAAATTATGCGATTCACAAACAACTGAACAGATAATATAACCCGCGACCTTTAAATAAGTATAGGTAGTTCTATCAATCACATTTAATTATAACTTTATAATTACACGACCTATTACAAACTCTGCAAATATTTCGTCCTTTATAACGTGTTTGGCAAAGGACAGACCGGACGGACACCGGATCTTGAAATAACCTACAATAATCTATAATGTCGATTTCTGATTGATTAGACTACTATTTACTTAATTCAAATTGGATGATTTTTTTATAATTTTAAAATTTTCCAGATGTGGTTCAGCCGGGTCCGTATCAGAAAGACAATCTAGTGAAATGTCTATCAAAATGAGCAGCTTTTACTATGAGAGTAAACCTGAAATCACAAAAAAAAATCAGCTATTCCATACTAAACTGCAATGCCTAGGTACTCCACTACTCCAGTAAAGTTACGAGTCGCTTGTAACGTTGTGGCAAAAAAAAGTATATACGTATTTACTATTTTAGTTGACGCAGTGTAAAAGTATTCCTGACAGAAAAACCAATGCATATTTACAACTAAACCGAACCATATCGTCCTTACGTCTCAAGCTTTAAAGCTTATTTTTATAAATATATTTTCTCCATAGTATGCTATATAAGAGTTGTATAAAAGTCAGTGTCCCTGACGAGGTCGAATTATATAAAACTTATATCATTGTCCGGCAGTTGGCCATGATTGAAGGAATGCAGAGAGAAAGGTCGGCGCTTGTTCATAGGCGGGCGCGATAGCGGGAAGAAATCAAGGGAAAATATCGTTAACCAATCGACCGTTAATGATAACTTCGCAAGTTAGGAATGTCACTGGTAATTGATCCAAAATTGAAAATAAAAGTCAAGGAAACAGAATAGATAAGAGCCGAAATAGAAGAAAGAAGAGAAGAGCACGCCACACGCTAGAACTTGACAGTTTTGACGAACTTCTTTCTTCTCATCCACACTCATACATCTTTTCATGCACTTCCTTCGGTCTAGGACTCTAGGTTCTACGCACTCGTCCTATAAAATCATGCAAGCCCACTAACCAACAGAAAAAAGAAAATCAGTTTTTACAGGCAAAAAAAGGGGATCGTAGCCGATGGCAATCAGTTGTCTCTGCCTACCCCAATGGGACACATGCGAGATCATGTATGTATATGTATTGTTGTATTTATTTATTTACCATATACATAAATTAACGCGGCTTAAATAATACATAACATAAACGAAAAGAGATTTTTAGGCGACGTTAAAAATTTGTTTTAAAAAGCTTCCTCTATTCAGTCACCCTTCACATTCGGGGCTATAAGAGATGGATGTGGTAAAGTAGATGTGGCGACAAATTTGATGTCGTGGGTTCGACAATTATGCATGTAAAAGGAAAAACCAATATCCTCTACCGCCCACACTCAAGCACCAGCCATTATTACAATTGTAGAGTGAATGGCGCGGCGCAGTGACGCTATACGCTGCATGACTGTTGGTCTGTGCCCAATGTACCTAACTAGAACTTATATTTTAACTTTATCTAGTCTAGGTATACGGTGAACTAAGGTTCAAGACGTCGGGGACCGCATTGTTGCAAATGGATATCCAAAACCGGGAGATCTTTGGTTTCTTCCCCTTAATGCTATTGCCTCCTTCATTGACCATGTATTTGAAGGGTGAAGAAGGCAAAAAGTATTGGGGCTAACACAATAGATCACACTGGGTCTAACACCCGTATTCTTAGTTGTTTCCTTGAGGCTTCCTTACTCGAGTCGAGGACGTTTTTGTCATACAAATAATGTCAAATCATCCTTCACTCGAGTGAGGAAATGTCAAGAAATACGGGTATGAGCGTTGCTGGCTTGCTAGCCCCCACAACACGATAAGATAAGTGGCGGTGGGTAGACATGTAACTAGGCGACGTGATGGCAGGTGGAGTAAAGCCTGGTGGCCCAGATTAGACGAAAGAGTGGGTCGTCTGGCAGCTAGGTGGGTGACATCTAAAGAAGCGTCGGTAAGACATGAATGCGATTGGCGTAAGACAGCAATGGATGGCAGGATGGGAAGGAGACGTATGCCTTGTAGTGGGTAGATATGGTGGGGGTAGGTGATTGGCGAGTGACAACAATTATACAAAGATCTGTAACAAATCAATTCGAAATTTCCACTATATCTGCTAATCTTCCGCTACTGAACTCCCGTTATTTTTATTTTCACCCGACTGCCCCAGAAGGAGGGTAATGTTTTTATGTGTAAAATACTTAAACAAAAGTATCTATCAAGACATTCAAAAACATAAAATACTTGACCTGAACCGCTTAAGACATGACCTTAAAACAAAAAGGTTAAACAAATCAAGTTGTAACCTAGCTGCTAATTCCTAAGCTTTTCCATACCTAACCTAACCTACGAGTATTTGCAAAAACAGCACGAAACAATAATTACAATCCTGTACAATAATCATAGGTTAGAATGAGCTCTATTACGTTACAATTGTGGCGCTCAAACTTGCAAAGAGCTTTAACATCCTGGCTACCGTAACACCACGAGCACTTGAATAGTACTGCTACAGAACCAAGATGGCGTCAGCCTATGCGCTATCCCGATCAAACGTGCGCGCCTTCTGTATGTGCTTCAAGAGCAGAGTAAATGAGCATTTTCCTGCAGTAGTATCTCACAGGCAACTTAATTTATCTCTGTCAGTTTGAGCACCACAGCGGAGGTACTGTATCTAATAAGTAGTTAAAAGGTCACTCCGGTCGGCCGTGGTGATCGCCCACTATACCAAGACCCGAGCGCTTTCGTAAGGGTTTGATATTTCGCATCCTGCTTCGCTTCCTCAAGCCCTACATGGTAGGGAGAGAATTTGTCTGTAAAAGGCGGTTAGAGATTTATTCATAACATTTAGACTACAGTTTGGCTTGTAAAGTTTTTAAACAAATAGATTATCGATGTACTCTTCTTCTATCGAGTCGATAACAAGTCATTTTAAATCTTTCCAGCCCAGTATTTCGCCACACGGATAGCACTGTCAGCAGCGTCCATAAGCTCCGTTCGCGTGCAGGTTTCAGGGCAGAAAGGGCAGGATATGAGGTGGGTCAGAGCCATAGTCTGTGGGGCAACACCGCATTCACACTGGAGATCAGACCCGTCTATGCAACCCCACTTGAAAAGGTTGTCTTTGCTCCGGCCGACCTCAGTTCGGAGTCTATTTAAGCACCTGTACGTTCGTCGTGCATCGGTTACGTCTTACATAAAGGTTAGGTGCCGACTACTCGAAACCGGCGGGCATGTATGAAGAGATGTATGGATGTGAATGAGGCGAGAGAGGTCATGTGAGGATGTGACGTTATAGATCGATAGATAGATTAGCCCCGCTCTCTCAAGATCTCCATCAGTGTCCATCTTGTAAGGTGTTACGTATTCTCCAACCAGTACGGTGTTGAATCCTGGAGTGGAATTCTCTAAAAGTAAACATCGGTTGAAACATCGGCGAGCTGTCAATTCGGTATGCGTTGTGTCAAACTTAATATGAAATCTTCGACGATCTGAAGGATGCAAGAAGGATGTTACCTTAGAGAATTGCACTCCTGGACACTCACTTAAACCATGTACAAACGGTTATGCAGGAGGATGTTGAAGATATCATGGACGGACAGAATTAGCAACGAGGTAGTCCTGCAGAGGATGAACAAGGAGTAGAAATCCTAAAAACTATAAAAACTCGAAAATTTCAGTAACTCGGTCACATTATGAGAAGTGATAAATACCAACTTCTCCAGATTTATTCTGCAGGGGAAAATTCTGATCTTCTAGTTTTGGGATTTGATCAAATCACTAGATTTGATTAGGGAAATGATAAAATCGTGTTTTTTATTTTGACCAAGACATTTTTGAAACTCATTTCTCCGAGCGCAGCAAAATCATACTTTAGGAGTGCGATTTTTGAAAGTCCAGTACCAGTAGAAAGATGCATATCTCTATAGTAATTTTGACATTTTCAACTGCTGAGCTCAGCGAATGAGTTTTAAAAATCGCACTCCGTTTTAATCATATCCCTGCGACAAATTAATAATTTATGTTCCCATGGACTCAAACATCATCGCGACCATATATCAAGGAGCTCGCAGTAATTATAATAAACTCTGCTCGTGACGAAACGGTTTCACACGATCCACTCGAACTTTGTCATATTATCATACACTACGGTCTGAGAACACGAGAATAATGGATCTTCACGCTTGTTACGAAGAAGGCTGTTTAACCTTAGATATAACCAAAGAGAGGTTATTATGGGAATTCGATTATGTATTGTGAATCATAAGTGATCCGGCAAACACGTTGAAAAATGTACAAACTTAACAAAATTTATGATTTGTTTTTAATATTTAGTATGATTTGTTTTTAAATTTATGATTTGTTTTTAATTTATGATTTATTTTATTTTTAATGATATTAGTTCAGCTATGTTCCACCATAATTATGTGAATGCGATAGCTATGGGTTGATGCCTTGTTGAGTGCAACAAATGGTGATATGATATCTTATACTGTAGAATTCCTAAAAATAAAGAGTGCATTTTTTCAGGAGTGATGGAGTTCATGAGTCTCATGTAAAATCTATGATATTTTTTGTCTGAATTGACACATACTTTTCAAACTTCTACAGTGAGAATGCAATATTTGATTGATGGCTAAGTCGCGGCATAATATCGTTTATAGGCTGAATACTTCGAATATTGCTTACGAAAGACAAATCTAGGAGGTTCTTCTGATATATCATGCATGACACGCGTTACGTGTTAGCGGCTTCTTCTTCTGTTAGTTTCGTCTATGGTCGTAACTATTGTTTTAGATATTTGGGTGCCATTGGGACATTCGATGCAGTTTTTCTACATGCATGCATAAATTCACTGCTGTCTGCAATAGGGGTAAGTAGAAGCGAAGGGTAAATATTTTCAGTATGGCGTAAGAATACAATATAAGGTCTTAAGAGGATAGGCGAGTACGGTTTTTTCCATACAAACGTATTCCCCTGTTTCCTCCCTGGATAATGACACTAGAGGAAAAAAAAATGTGTATCATACAATCTCTACGTTACCTCTGCTATGTCCCTATGTTTTGCTTTTTTGCATTAATTAATTACTGTATGAACTAGGGACCTTCAAAAATGTCCAATTATACCGCCCGTTTTCAGATACCCAGCAAACAAATTTGACGAATATAAACAAAAAAAGCAAAACGTACAGACATGGCCAATGTATTTCTCATATTATTCTTGGAAACAGGGGAATACGAAAAATCGGGCCGAGCTGCAGTTGTCTCTTTCCCACTCTAGTCGGCGGGGTGTATGGGTGGGGCGGATCGGACAAATATGTATACAGTCGGAAAAGTGACCTTTTCTCCAAATTAGCATTTCAGACCGTCCGTCTATCCTCTTAATACGCTTTTAACCAATCGTAAAATTTAATTGAAAAAATTTCTCTATCGGACTGACACCGGAATCGCTATCCCATCATTTAGGTCAAGTAGGATTTCAGTTTCATTCAGGGTCCTTTTTAATATGCTGACACTTTGCAAGGGGATGTTGGAGCAGCCGAATTTTTTTCTCGATTTCGACTTTGGTCACAGAGAAAGCTGTTCAGTTTGATGGTCTGCAGCACCCTCTTAAGTATGTAGGTAAAGGTGTAAGATAAAATAGGTAAACGCATGGCCGGGCCATATTTTGCTGGTTTCTCGAAGCTATCTTCTCGTTATTTGAAAGAAATACAAATAAATGAAAAATATTGCAATGATCTTCAACATCTCGGCTTTATTCGCTATGAAGTAATATATTTCTTATTTTTCTATAAAATACATACGTAACCTGTGTTCAAAGGAAAGCCTAAATATTGGAATAATCTGTAAGTATTAAGTATTATGTGCATCTTCTTTATAAGTTGATGTCACTTTTAATTGCGACACACACCATTGTGTAGACAATATTAAGATCTAAAAGTGCTATGAAGTAATTCTTATGGTTTACGAATTTGATTTCCTTGGATTACAAGGCACCACAGTGACATAATGAAGGACAACCCAGTTAAAAATATGTATAGTACCTATACCTAATAAAATGACTTTAGTTTAGTAGAGGTCAGGCGGCTCTGAAAGGGTCAAGGTCGTTCGGTCAGGGAAACCTCTTAAGGGATAAGGGAACACAAGACCCTCGGCACAGCAGGCTGACACTACCGACTGAGCTATCGGGCCATCGGGAATGTCAGTATGTACTCTTTCTTATACAGTATGGTGTAAATCCTGTCCTATTAGACTAAGAATATCGAAACACTCGTGACACAAGAACAGACAGACATTTATATATATAACGTCTCACGGTTTACTGGTCATGCAGGATTGTACTCAAATGACCTAATAACTTTTCTTAACTGTCTCCCAACAACACCTTTATTACTAAACAATAAGAAACAAAATTCATTGATTTGAGAGTCTTGTAAAGTGGAACATGAATGACCTAATCCGATAGTTTATTGTGTTTTATGTTTTAAACCTTATGGTTTAAGGAACAGTGATGATTTTCGTTTGGCTTTAAAACATGAGATAGGATACCTATTGAAGTGTTTTAGACAGTTTATTGAGGGCTTTTTTAAAAACATTTTTAGAATTAAAATGAAAAGAAGTTAGATTTCCTCAGTACATAACTTTTTTGTTTTGTGGGAATGAGCATTAGATAATAAATTAAGAGGACATTACCGTTGGCGCGCTCCAAACACGAAGTCGGGTCATATTTTCAATACTAACCAATTAAACTCAATGAAATTTTGCAGAAACAATCTAGAAACAAATCAATATGCTTGTATGTTGTCCGATTTTCGTTAAAATATAAAGTTTCAATGCTAGGATTAATTTAAGATTTGCATGGAAATCTTTGAGGCACTGTAATTTTGACATCAAAGACAAAATGGCATCTAATGTTCTTTTGACATCTCAAAATCGCCAAGAGTGGCGAAATAGTATCAGGAGGGCTGACCCCAAATAGGGAATAAGCCAGGAGATTGATTGACTGTAACTTTGACATCTTAGCTTAGGGTTCAATTCAAGGTAAGTATATCTGTAACAAAATTCACGGATCTTGAACTATTATTTTGATTGAGGGCATTGGTCATCAGCCTATGTACCTAAATCCCACAGCAGGGCACAGGCCTACCCTCATGGAGGGTGTATGTACGTTAGTCCACCACGCGTGCACAATGCGGATTGGTAGACTTCACATACGCATCAGAATTTCTTCTTCAGCGTAAGGTCTCCTCACGATGATTTCCTTCACCGTTTGAGAGCAGTCGGTGGTACGTACGTAAGTAAGAAAAACTCATTGGCACATGGTATATGCGGATTCGAACCCGGACCCCTATGATTAAGCATCCTCATTGGTACATGGTATATCGTCTATGCGGATTCGAACCCCGATCCCTATGATTCAGCATCCATACCTCTCCCCAACGAACCACCGATGCACTTTTTTATGGCATAAATTTATCAAAAATTGCTCTACATACTAAACTATTCATTAAAGATCTATATCATAGTTAAACTTTAAGTGTAGATCTTAATTATTGAGCAAGTGAACTTTAAAACTTATTGTTAAGTCTTTTATAAGTGTCGGCAATTAGGATTATAAGCACTAAGGTCGAATTGCGTTAGATGCTTTTATCTCAGGCTTTTTACAACTTAGTTCGTTTAGAACACAATTAGGTTACTACATACATAGCTAGACCATAATCCCATTCGGGATAGTCAGAAGCAATGTTTTTAGACCATAAAACTTACAAACTTTAACTAGGTACTTATGGGACCAAAACGGGTCGGTAAAGTCAACGACTTGTTTTATACAGGGTGAAATTGATACCATTAGCATTCTTTTAAACTAAGAGTCTACCCATCAAACTGAACAACTTTTACTATGGGAGCAAACAACTCGGAGCAAAAAAAAATCTGGTGCAGTTTAGTACGGGACAGAAGATTTTTTTTGCTCCTATTGGTTTGCTCCCATAGTAAAAGTTGTTCAGTTTGATGGGTAGACTCTTAATTTAAAAGGATGCTAATGATATCGATTTCACCCTGTTGTTGTAGAAATGATCATCTATGCATTTCAAAGGTATTAGGATGCAATTAATTCGTGTCAAGTTGTAATGGCTATTCTCGCCCTCAAAATCCTCGCCAAATAAACTCAATCTCATAATAATTTCGTAAGACGCCAATAACAGGAAGAAATAAGGTATATTATGGTATTCTAAACTAGAATGGGAACTAATTAAATCACTCAAACTAAGTTTACTTATTCTTTATTTCAAATTAAATCTCATATTTTTTAATTTTCTAACATAGGTACTATATAATGTACCCTTACCTTAACTTATTAAGTTTGTTGAATTTTTATGTTGGCAATAGATATGAAGCAAATATGTTTTTTTCTAAACCAAGGCTTTATATTCACAAATCCTTCTGCCAGTATGAATATTAAAAGTTTAAAATAAAATACTAGTTTTGAAAGATCTATGTCATAGAATGCCTAAATTAATACTTAAGTAACTAAATACCAATATTGCAGGCATCAATAACTATCTAGGTTTTAATTTCAACGTAAATTTATACTTTGAACAAGTAAATTATACTTTTGTACGAATGTATATATACTTATTACCCGACTGCGACAGAAGGAGGGTTATGTTTTTTTACATTAATTTTATATTCTATTCATGGTTCTACTAACTTTAGAACAGTCATGTCATATAATATTAAAACATAGGTACAGTAATTTTAAAATTTGAAAGTGGTTCGTAAAAAGACCTTAGAGAAAAAAAAAGTTTAACATTGACAGCACGCCAAGCAGAATACGCCCCGAGGCGAAACTTCAAATTTGGAACAGCGATCTGTCAAAATTGCCGCGCTTCCTGCCACCCTTCCCGCCCTTGAGCCGGACCACTTACTTTTTTCACGCGCGTTCCGTTTCGCACAACGCTCTGTGCTAGTATAAAAACCGCCAGCGACGAAATGAGAGCATTCAGTAGCCTTCGAGCAGTCTACCACAGAAGTGCACGATGAGATTTCTGGTTAGTTTAAAAAATTATTTAAACGAACAGTGTTGTGAAGTGTTGTGTTTATCGACTTCAAAAAATAGTGATGTGACTCGATTGGATTTTATAGTGAAACGTGTTTGATTACAGATTGTCGCCGCCGCCGTCCTCGCTTGCGCCGCAGCAGCGCCCTCTGGCGCCCTGCTGGCTGGACCCTACGGCCATGGGCTAGTAGGCCACGCCGCCCCCCTGGCGTACGCCCACGGTCCAGTGGCTGTTGCCCACGCCGCCCCCCTGGTCGTCGCCGCTCCCACCATCTCCCCCGGTGACATCCAAGGTGCCGCTATCGAGGCGCACGTCGACGCCGCCGACCATGTCCGCGCCGCGTCCGACGCTGCCCGCGAATACCACGACCAGGCTTCCGAACTCCAGGGACAGGCCATCAACGCCGCTGAGGACCACTCGTGGCAGGCCGTTGACGCCGTGAAGACCCGTGAGGCTCAGCTCGACGGCGCCGCCGCTGGTGCCGCCCCCATCCTGGCTAAGCAGTTGGCCGGCCATGTGGCTTACGCACCTGCTGTAGCGTCATACGCCGCCCCTGCGGCTTACGCTCACGCTCCGGTCGCCGCTTACGCTCACGCCCCGGTCGCGGCTTACGCCCATGGCCCAGTCGCCGCATATGCCGCCCCCGTCGCCGCCAGCAAGACCGTTGTGTCCCAGTCTCTCTCCCAGTCCCACCCCGCTCCCGTAGTCCACGCCGCGTCCTATGTCCACGCCGCTCCCCTGGCCTACGGCGCCCACGCCTCCCCCCTGGCCTACGGCGCCCACGCCGCCCCCCTAGCGTACGGCGCCCACGGTCTTGCTCACGGATGGTAAATTGTGATATAAATTAATAGTTAACCAAATTAAATACTCAATTGTTTGGAATGTAAATTATGTACAAAAAATGCAATAGAAGCGAGGATGTGTGAATAAATGACAAATAGTTATTTAAAACCTTTTTTATTATTTTCTATCCTAGTTTATTGAACACAAATCATAGTCATAGTCATAATAGTTCATTGGTTCATTTTGTATCATTGAACCATAAAGCACCTAATTGAAAAACAAAGAATTTATAAGCTCATAAAAATGCATAGAGGAAACTATAACACTACCGTCTCTGTCTTTCAACTGGTTTTATGATTATGAAACAGAGGAAACGATAATTAATTTCTGTTAACAAGTTCTTTGTTCTGCATTCAAAACCAAAAGTAGGTAAATGTCGCAGTCAAGAACATTGAACTACAAATATTATCATGCAATTCCAATGTCAAATTTTCGACCTTATATTCAAAGACATTAAGCTTTTTCAATGTCAAGTAGCTATTACACACGAAAATAATTAATTTAGCACGGTATCAAAAGCGGAAATCTGAATTATAGGCATTAGAGGCCTTGAACATGAATTCCTTTGGGTATCGACTGGTAAAAAAAACAACAACACGGAATTAGAGTGGACACTATAAAAAACCTTCATGTGCTTGTAAAATTAAAAACATGTAGGTAATGGTCGTAAAGGAAGTGATACCTTTGCCATTTTGTATCGATCTTAGAAAAAGTATATGTCTAGAATGAGCCTCACTGTTTTACCGTATAAAACAAAAGGGGCTAAGTTTCATAGGTTGGTGTGCGTGAGGCGCCATACAAATTCTGTATGTGTGCGTGTATATGTATAGGGTTTAGGAACCAGTCCTGGTTCCAATTTTTTTCGACGCTTTCGTATCTTCGACTGTCAATCTTGACATATACTTTATCAAAGGTATCGATCGATATTTTTTTAATTATATACGTAGGTAAATGAATTTGATTATGTTTGTAATGTATTTTGATTTTTATTGGAACATTAAATTATTTATGGTTTATTATAACTAATTGGTTAGTAGTTAAATAAGGTAGGTAAATTATATATTAAGAAATAAAGGTTGAACAGAATTTCCTAGATAATTACAGATTATTATTAGGTACCTACAAAAGCTTTGAACAACGTTTTTTTTATGTTAAACGATCTAGGTGTGCGCACACTTTTTTATGAACAAAGTACCTAACTTTAGAATTACTCACCTACTCTTTTATTTAAATTAATAAAATTATATATTAGGTATTTTGTGAAATTATACCCAGGCCTAACCTAACACAGGTGACCTATTAATAGTGTTCCGGTGGACCACTTTTTTTTTTCAATTAGTTCACTAGGTAGATTCTTTTTTTTAACTTAAAAGTTATAAACGGTAGAAAAAATTGTCACAAAAGTTTTTGATACAAATAAGTAGGTACACTATCTGAGAATAAACACAAAAAGAAAATGGATCACACAAGACCATGCCCTACATGACTTCTATACAAGGGTGTCGCCAACATGACTGTAAGAAGGTGTTATGCACGCCCAAGTACGTTGGCTGGCATAGACGTAGACTACATTGATATCGTTGTTGGCTGGTCATGTTCTCTTTATTTTAAGAATTGAGTTTAGAACGCTTAGATTTGGTCTGGACGTGTTTTCCTTTGGAAGACAGATTGATTTGTAGAGAAAAAAGCCAGCCTATCGGCGACCAAAAAATACGATTGGCGACCGGTCGCCATTTAGGCTATATTCAAAAATAAATTAGGCGACTTTAGGCTATATTAAGAAAAATATGCTATTTTGGGTAATTTTAGGCTATTTTAAGAAAAATCTCAATTATAATACTTATTGTAAGTAAAATGATATGATATATTTATAGTAGACTATTAACTGTACACTGTAGTAACACACTTAACGTAAGTGTATGTTATGCGGTAGAGCTGTGAGTAGAGATTGCAGTTGTAAAAAAAATATATATTTTTCTGTCACGAGCAGCCAATATAGCATTTATTTTGGCCAACTTGCGGTATTTTAGGCGAATTTGGGCTATATTACACGGGGAAACAATTAGGCGACTTTAGGCTACTTGGCCCGAGATTTTTGGCGATTCAGACTGGCTGGGACTTGGCAACACTGAAAAAAGCTAATGAAGAAAATATAATAAAAGTGATATTTATCAAGATCTATTGGTTATCTTTGATACCCCTGAGCTGCGCTTCCCACAGTACTAATAACTTCATAGGTCCGCAATGGAGGGCAAAGGGGGGCACCTGCCTCGCCCCTAGAGATTTTATTTTCATTTATTTTTTGTTAAAAAATTGGCCACCCTGGTCTGCATAATTTTTTTTTAGTCCACAAACGTGATCATGTGACCCATGTCTTGGGTGAAAATTACAGGAAAGTTTAATGTTGACTGCATTGAGGTAATATGTTAACTAGAGAAGCTACCGAGAAGTAATGTTTTGTAACACGCGTTAGGGTGCACGCGCTCTAACCCACTTAGCCTGTGCCAGGCGCTCGTCGCAGCGTGACGCTCCCAGCACGCGCCCCACACTGCTGATCATGGTGCACAGATTTTGTTCGCGTGGTCTGCTCTATACATAATTATCTCAATGGTTGACTGTAAAATTCTTTTTTTAATAGAACAAACCTTGCTATTACTAACTTTGTCATGAATGTCATATACCACCACTTTCAGACAATATTATATACAAAAAGTAGACTGCAAAAATCTCTTTCATTTGTGGTCATGACGGTCAAAAGAGTGACAAAGGTACCAAATTCCAGAAAAAAATTAAAGTTCCGAATATCTGGAAAACCATGGCACTTTTACTGGACATGAAAGTTCATTATCTGAAAGGGTTTAAGGTCCTCTATCAGCAGGTACAGGGTTATCCATTACTTACCGGACACCCTGCATACAGTTTCAGTGATACAGTTTAAATACAACGCCCTCTGGTTAAATGAGACAGTAAAACTGCAGACTAAAATGGTTTAAAAAGCTGGTTATCTGTTGTGATTCCAACATTTATCGTAGATGGCGTAGATATTACTTTTAAATGTTTCCTACTAGAGTTTACCCGCGACTTCGTACGCACGGGTTCCCGCTGTGGGTTCCCGTCATCGTAGCGAGATAAATGATATAGGTACCAGATTTTAAGTCTAATCATAAGCTTTCAAACACAAAAAGTTTCATCAAAATAGGTTCTACAGTTTTTGCGTGATGCTCGAACAAACAAACAGACGGACAAAAATATCATAAATTGGTGATTCGGAGTCAGGGACTCCTAGAAACCATGTCGTAATCTTTTTCTTGTACTTAATAAATATCTCACGTGAGATTAGGGGGAGGAGGTCAAGCCAAATCTCACGACATCTCACGACACCTCACCAAGGGGGCAGAGGGTGTCCAAAAATCGCCAAAAAACACCTCACGTAATTATTGAACGCCCCCAAAGGTTAAACAAAAATTAAGTGCATTACTAAAAAACCAGCCAAGCAACGTAATTAAGATTTACTTTCAGTTGAACTTGAACTCTACAGATGCGCGGGCGACGACCGCCACGAGATCAATCTCACTTAATGCGTTACTTTTTTACTTTCGAGCGATGATTATGATCTACATATCTTTATCTAGTAATTCTTGTGATTTATATCTGTTTTAATCTAGGTTTTGAAACACAAAATCAGAATTTCATTTAAATTTTGCGTTCAACACTTCTTGCGCTCCGGGGGCAAGAAGCCTCCCCGAGTGGCGTACTAAGGGCGTACTGCATCCCCCGTACGTCGGGTGCACTTGGAAATCAGCAAATCCTGTCAAATCCCTCCACCACTTTACCCCGGCTTTTTAAAAACCCATTGGTTCTAAAGGTTGGTTATTGGTTCTGTCCATAATAAGTGGCGACGGGCTCACCCCCCGTCACACTGGACAGGGTTTCGGTACTACTGGTGAAACGTGGATGTTCGGAGGTTTCAGAATATCTCTGACTACCCCCTCGGGGAATATAGTCGTGAGCATATGCTCTATGCTATGCCATTGGTTCTATCATGCGCACATCAATGATTTGTTCGCAGGAGCCATGTTGCCATACCATTCCATCCCTATCTTTTCTTTCGTCGTTCTCTTTTCATTCATCCATCCACATTAATATTTAACACTTGTCTCGTAATATGATATGACACCCATCTCTCCGCATATACCCAGCTCATACGATTACCGCCCAGTTTTTCATTCACTCGGCTCTACTTTCAAACTTCCTAAACTCATTCCTAATTAATCCGTTAATGGTTTAACCAATTAATGTACCTAAATACCGCGATGGATAAAAACCGTTAGAAAACTGTAATTTTCGATTGCAATAACTTTTGCATAAGCATATGCTCACGACTATATTCCCCGAGGGGGTAGTCAGAGATATTCTGAAACCTCAGAACATCCACGTTTCACCAGTAGTACCGAAACTCTGTCCAGTGTGACGGGGGGTGAGCCCGTCGCCACTTATAATGGACAGTGGGTACAATACACGCCTCGAAATTGAAGAATGCAGGAATGCAATAACTTTTGCGTTCGTAAAAATCGATTAACCAAACCCATCTTACTCAATAGCCTTTATCTCCAGGATATATCCGACAATGGATGCGTATTCCAAGATTTCCATTTATATAGGACCCTATAAACATCTTCTGGTCACTTTGTAGACCACATACCGTAAATGGCGGATGCTTGAACCCGTTTAACGTCCCTCTCATGCTAATGCGTAGTTCCATCGTTGCATCTCCCTCGCCCCTCTGGCGTACTCTTTAAATGTCAGTGCAATCTATAGCATTAAATACCATCTGCTTACAGGTGTGGATTCAGGGATAATATTCCCATCGATCCCAGATAAAATAGCGAAATGCGCAGTCTCATCATGTTATGGAGCAATCAATCAATCAAATATACTTTATTTACACCAACAT
This sequence comes from Agonopterix heracliana, assembly GCA_963693445.1. Taxonomy (NCBI): domain Eukaryota; kingdom Metazoa; phylum Arthropoda; class Insecta; order Lepidoptera; family Depressariidae; genus Agonopterix; species Agonopterix heracliana. Next base: position 6,667,795 of record OY856334.1, read on the forward strand.
AATAACAGTAAAATGCAGAGATAAAAATACCCAAAGAGGCACAAAATGAGGAGGCAACAGGTTAGGTTAGGTTAGCCGCATCTAGCTTGAGGAGCCTTGCTTCTGATTGGGTCGAAACCTACGAATAAGAATGTACAGAAGTGTAAATGAAGCTCAAAAAGTGGCACCAAAAAAAGTGTACCGTGTTCTAAATTTGTTCTTTAAAAGCTGTACCTAGCTGCCAAAACTCATACAACATGTCATTTTTCATTGGGTGTCAAAAATTATTTAGATTTTGTTTAGAGTTACTCTTCTATAGTTATTGTTATTCGTAGGTCGAAACACTTCAAGAATTCTCCATCTACAATCCACCCCGGTGCTGGGTATAGCCATCAATTTGTTTATGCCACTTTCCTCTGTCCTGAGCATCTCGCATCCACGTAGCTCCCGCCACTCTCTTTCTTATATCGGCATCGTGCCGCCTGATGACCCACACTTCTCTTCCTACGAATAAGAATAACTATAGAAGATTAACTCTAAACAAAATAGAAATAATTTTTGGCACCCAATGAAAAATGTCATTTTGTATGAGTTTTGGCGGCTAGGTACAGTTTTTAAAGAACAAATTTAGAACACGGTACACTTTTTTTGGTGCCACTTTTTGAGCTTCATTTACACTTCTATTCTCTCTTCCCTTCCCACGGCCACCAATCAAACAATGCTTTGGTCCATCTGCCGTCACCTCGCCTTGCCATGTGTCCTGCCCATTCATGTGAGCTCCATGACTCTATTACCGACATCTTGGACCTTAGTACGCGACTTTTGATTGTTTGAAACATCCAGGGTACCCGTAAATCAGATACCGTGTGTCAACCTTCAGTTTGACTCTTTTTCTTGGGCTTGCAGCGGCCCTGCGGACGTCTAGTGATGCAACTCCAGCCAGTATGGATACAGCATCTGCACCGGTGTCGGTTTCATGAAGTCGGTAATGACCCGAAAAGTTTCTTAGAATACTTTGAATGTGTTCTTTTTAGGGTTCCGTACCCAAAGGGTAAAAACGGGATCCTATTACTAAGCCTACGTTGTCCGTCCGTCCGTCCGTCCGTCCTACCCATTTAGGACTGTAACTTTTGAACCGTAATAGCTAGAAAGTTGAAATTTTCAAAGAATATGCGTTATTACGGCGGATTTGTTAACAAATAATAAAAATGACAAAAAGTTACAAATTAAGGGGGATTCTCAACAAGAAACTGGTTTTAATCGACGTTTTTTCTTCTCGTTCTACAGTAAAAACAGTAATACATACGAGCGTCAAACTTGGTGTGATTATAGAGCAAACTCTACAGAATAACAACAAATAATAAAAACCGGCCAAGTGTGAGTCGGTCTCACGATTAAGTTAATATGTTATGTTCTGTGGTGTTGTGGTACGGAACCCTCGATGCGCGAGTAGCCCGACTCGCACTTGACCGTTTTTATTTTTGGATAAGCCAATAAGTTCGTTAAGGCGTATCAGCCGTGGACCACTCTCCTCTCACTCACACTCCATACTAATCGATGAGAAAGAGCGCGTGGCTCCGGTCAGAACTTTGCTGTTTTCTTTGAAAAATTCGATGATTTTTTATTAATTTCGAAAAAGTAAAAAAACCACATCATTCTAAATTGTATTGTGAACAATATAGTAAATTTTCATTTTGTTCCGATTAAAAATGTAAGAGTAAAATGGTTACAACTGGAAAAAAAGGGGTGACCTTAGAGTCCCTTTTCTTCGGTTTTATTCATTAAAATCGATTTCTAGAAAAACCACATCACTTCTCATATCCTGTAGATGGTTCAGTTTAAATTTCAGCTCAAAAAGTGCCATAGTTAATGAATAAAATGGTTACAAAATTACCCAAAACCGGCAGGTAGCCCCTTAAGAATAGTGTATCCTTAGATTTGATAAAAATTTGAAGTCGGCCGCTTTTTTGGTGTCTCATTTTGCACTTCCGAAGTATTCAGAATCCGAATGCAACCCTGGCCATCATAAAATTTAATGAAAATATTGCATGCACGTAAAATGCATCTTAAACGTCAATCATAAATCATCTTTAGTCAGTTGCGATAAAGTATTGAATCGATCTATGATATTAACAATATTTCCACATTAACGACCCTGCTGGTGTGATTGGTTACCACGACGGAGTGCTGAACTTAAAGGTCCTGGGTTCGAATTCCGGTTCGGTCAAAGACGTCAGGTCACAAATTGCCGTATAACTTCCAGTTAAGAATAATTTTCAATTTCTTTTTATGACAATCAAACAAGGATAATACGGTTTTATGGGGGCAAGCAAGGTCTGCTGTCCTACCACGCACGACACGTAACTAATGCTAGTTTCTATCCATCCCAAAAACGAGAACTCTCAAGTTTTTTTACTTATACGTATAATAATGTATCTGTGTAGGTGATAGGTACCTACACCTATCAATAAATATTCGATTTAATTTAAGGTTATGTTAGAAGCTTTATCTTTCCCGCGCGAATTCCTATCAATCCTAAAAAAAGGCAAAGATCAAGAGTAGGCATTCTACCAGCTTCTTGCATTCAACATTAATTAATTTATTTTTTCAAAATGGTGCACAAATTAAGTAGACGCTGACATTTTCAAAACTATAACAATCGTAAAAACCAAGTAAGAACTTGCATGTTGACATTTAAAGCTCACGCATGGTATGACCAGCAGTGAGAACATTATGGATGTCTGTCTACGAAAAAGAAAAGATTAAGTACAGTAGGGATGGAAACTCACGAACTATCACAATTCAAGATTAATTATTAATTTGAAACTTTTGAAGTGACACTTCTTAGGAGAGGGCTTTGAAATTATGATCCGCAACCTTTTTGTGTGACGGAAGTTCGAAATTTTAATCGGGAGAAGTTTCACATCTGCCGGCGTCCCATATCGATCACCTAGAAAACCACTGGAAAACGCTGATTATGTGAAAATGCATTAGTGAGGGCCAAGTCAGACGACGGCGGATTTTTGTATGTAGTGTAATTCGGACTTCCGTTACGGACCCGTAGAAAGCAGCGCGGCTTAGCTCAAACTCAAAAACTGCACCTTTTTAAGTATCAGAAAGATAACGTAAACATATGCTTACGACTATTTCCCGAGGGGGTAATCAGAAACCACATCAGAAACATTTCAAATACGATACCTAACAAATTAAAGATTGGAAAATTTGTCTCGGGCGGGACTTGAACCCACGCTCTTCCAAACCGGGGAAACGTGCTAACCAATTACACCACTGAGCCCACTGACCAGAGAACGAAATTTTCAATCTGTTACGTCTTAAGGGGATGTAATAGCACACCATGGCTGTAACATGTTTATAATCAATAATAGTTGAAATAGGATACCTACCTACAGAATATCCACATATCTCTAACTGTGACCAAATTCAGTTCCGATTGGGGGAAATTTAATACATATTCTCACGCCTGTCTCCCACTGGGGTAGACAGAGACAACGGAACGACATCTGCCACGGTCCTGACAGATCTCTCTAGCTTCATCCACATTCATTAGTCCCTTCATGCATGCTCGTCGATTTCAGGTGGATCTGACACTAAACCCTGACCAAATTGGAAACGTGGGGGAAATTAAGCATAAGCTGATCACGACTATATTCCCCGAGGTCAGAGATATTTTGAAACTAAAAAATTGGAAAGAAATGGATGGATGAATGACTGGATGGATGAATGGTTTCTGGGGGAAATTTGAAATCAAAATTATCTTGTACCTACCACAATTTTCAAAATCGCCGCGATAGCAACCCTATTCAAATTTCAATGCCCTCCATTACTATTTAATTTTATTTGCGAATATTAATCAGTTTACCTGCAAAAATATTGATGTAAAACACTTTACGATTAACAAAAAGTTCTGCTTTTTTTGGCCATCGAAACTAGATTATTTTGAGAAGACAAGTATCAAATTCAAGGTACAAATAAAATAACTAATTTGTAACACAAATAACAGAAACAAAGCCAAAGGGCAATGGCAATATACCTATTAAAAAAGGCGCCATAATGATGCAACGAAATTACCATCTGAACCCAACATGGCGCCCATCATCATACGTCAAAAAGCGCGCGCTTCCTGCATTCTTCCCGCCTTCGGGCGCTGACTTTTTTTTCTTTTTTTTACAAGGCAACGGTCATCAACTGGACATCCAGTTTGTTCTATATCCATTATGGATGACGATGGTATATAAAAACGGATTGTTGGAAGATAATGTTGATCAGTAGCCATCAGCCATCTTGCAAGATGAGAGTTCTGGTTAGTTAAGTTATTCCTTTGTCTTTTGTGAAGTTTTTGAAAAGTTTTCTGGTGAATTTCCTTTGTGTTGAGTTTTAACGTTCGGATGTTTGTGCGGTTTAAAAAAAAAGATTAGTTTATGGTCTAGAATAGGTTTTATTGAGGCTCTGGTATTTGTGTTTTAAATAACTCTTTCTAATTTAAACACGTTGTTTTTTTTAAATGTGGGAACAACTTTGAACAACTAGACGCAAATTTTAACTAACACCATTCCGAAAAAAAGATACAAATAGAAATTACTAGTATTACAAACACTTAAACTTAATTAGGTATTTATAAAATTGGAATGTCGCTACGCTAATGTGCAGAACAGTTTAATAAACGCGACAAGTGACAATTGACAGTGACAATTCAGAGTACATTGCTGAGAATGCTAGGAGACTGCGAATTTAGTGTCATTAGCAACCAGCAATGAACTCTGAATAATTATCGTCATTGTCAAATGTCATTTGTCGCGTTTATTTAACAGGACCCAGATGCCACATAATAATATAAACGTTTTTAGCTAATAAAAGGTTTAAAGTGTTTAATAAATTAGGAGGTTTCAATCAAAGACATGATTTCTTTTTCAGTTAAAATTAATTATCTATTTTTATTCCATGCTCATCTACAATGTTACAATTACTCGATACCACAGGCTTTAACCTCTAAAGAGAGTACCTATGCTATATTTAGAATATCTCTGGCTATCTCCTCGGGGCGTATGGTCGAGAGCATAAATATACTATGCTGTGCAAATAAAGTATGATCATGAAAGACAAATAGTATTGCCATAACAATTTATGACAAGTTAAATTCGGAACAAGTAGTAATTCAAGTCATATCGACCTTCATAGATCATTAGATCCAGTGAATACTTGCATAGCATTACAATGTTTTAAATCTATTAAACAAAGGATTTATTCTTTGAACGCAACTGTACAGGTTATTTAAAACCATTAATTTCGGTACTCATGTGAAACTTAGATCTCGGGAATATTCTTAATATCTCTGACAACAACCTCGGGGTACATAGTCGTGAGCTTATGCCAGTAGGCAGTCACCGTTCGTTATTAATAAACTTGAAAAATCTTGAAAAATACTTAATACGGCTACAGAGTACAAATAATTATGTGTAAAAAATGTCATTCAAAAACTACAAATTAAAAAAAAACGTGTCACAAAGTTACGGGACGTCATACGGAACTCGTGGCTAGAAATAGGGTAATCTATTATAAATGGAGGAACTAGCCGGCATATAAGAGCCTCTTATTCAAAACTTTAAAACCGTTGTAGCACCTACGCGACCAAATCTTCAAAAACTCTAGGAGGTTATCCAAATTTGCTATTAACAAAAACCCTATTTGTCCACAGATTATCGCCACCATCTTGGCTTTCGCCCACGCAGCGCCATCGGGCGTCATCGCACCCCTAACAGCCATCGTACCAGCAGCCAAAATAGACCCTGGTGACATCGAAGCAGCCGCAATCAACGCTAAAGTCTTCGCCGACGACCAAGCCATAGCAGCCATCGACAAAGCCAGAGAACTAAAAGACCTCGCCATTGAAAACCACAACGAAAAGGTAGAAGAAGTCAACGACTTGGTCAAAGAAAAGAACGAGGAACTCTTCTGGTCTGTAGAAGACAAGAAATGGCAAGCCTTGGACGCTGTGAAAACCGCTGAAGCTCAAATCGATGGATCAGTGGCCAACAATGCTGAAGTTCTAGCAAGATCTGCGTATGGAGGCCTCATTGTGCCATCGTACTTGGCAGTACCGCAAGTGATTTCTCCTCTAGTATACACAGCGCCAGGACTTGTAGCTCCTAAGGTGGAGATAAAAGAAGAAACGAAAGACGAGAAGCTAGTCAAGACTGCTGAGCCGGAGAAGGAGGAAATTAAGACTGAAAAAGTTGAAGAGGCTAAACCAGAAGGGGATAAAAAGGTGGAATTGCCAGTAGCGCCCGCGTTTTCGCCCTTGGCTTTGGCCCCGGCGGGTGTATACCCCGCTATCAAGCTGACGGAGCAGTGGGCAGCGCCAGCCTACATTCCACAGCCATACGTAGTACACACCCCGCTTTTGGCTCCAGCACCTCTGCCTCTTATTAAACAATGGTAAATAGTGCTCGGAAATAAATTGTGATTTTAAAACCTGTTGTTTTCTATACTGAATTATCCTAGATGGAGAGGGAGATTATAGGGAAGAGGAGAAGTTATGCAAGTTTACACCTTGTTTCTTGTTTTTAGTAGGAATATTAATTCATGTGCTTCCAGGAGGAAGTCCTCTAAAATACTGACTTAATTTGTATAACTATCAGTCTCTATAGAGGGTTGGAAAAGTATCGTTTACCTTTAAATTTAAACCACATACTCTACATACCCATTAAACTGAACAACTTTTACTATGAGCCCAAACCAGTCAGAGCAAAAAAATAAGCCGTTCCATACTAAACAGCAATGACAACACGACTTAAATGTATGAAACAGCTGTTTTTTTGTTCTGATAGGTTTGCTCCCATACTAAAAGTTGTTCAGTTTGATGGGTAGAGTATGTGGTTTAAAGGTAAATGATACTTTTTCTTAGATCACTGTATAGTTTTTCGGAGGTAAAGAGAGAGAAAGAGACTGGTAGTAAGAGCTACAGATTAAATCAGCATTTTAGAGGACTTCCTCCCGGAAGCACATGAATGAAAATCCCTACAGAAAACAAGTTTCATACAAGTAAACAGCCGCTGTGTCGGTACACTCACACATAGCGCGCGTTTGAGGACGTACGAACAGGCGCGCACCGACAGCAGCCGCTTATGTGAAGCTTGTTTTCTGTAGGGATAATTATTCATTTTCCAGAAGAGAGTCTAATTTCGTGTGCATATTGTCTGTTTCATACAGAGAGAGAAAGCTTTCGCTCTATTTCACACGCACTGACACTATCTTCTTCCTTTTTCTCACCCTATCGCTAGTCCTATCTCTTTTCTTACTCTACCAAAAGCGAAAATGAACCTAAAACACAACCAATACAGCCTATAATCGCGCACACAACCAGCTACGTAAAGATAGCAAAAAGTTAAATTTATTGCTAAAACCTACACAATAAATACAGTACTGCTTTAGTTACTGTCAAGTTATATACAAAGTACCTAACTAATGAATGAGTCATGGTACTTTTGACAGGGTTGTACATGCCAGGGGTCGCTTTATTAAGAGCATTTTATTCCGAGAGCGAAAATGCGCGCTGCATGCAAACGTCCTATGGTGATATTTTCAATACTAACCAATTAAAGTCAATTAAATTTTGCAGAAACAATCTAGAAACAAATCTTTATGCTTGTATGGAGTCCGATTTTCGTTAAAATATACAGTTTCAATGCTGGGATTAATTTAAGTTTTGTATGGAAATCTTTGAGGCACTGCAACTTTAAAACTATACATTTTAACGAAAATTGGGACTCCATACAAGCATATAAATTTGTTACTAGATTGTGTCTACAAAATGTCATTGACTTTAATTGGTTAGTATTGAAAATATCTCCATAGTACGTTTGTATGGAGCGCGCATTTTCGCGCTCGGAATAATATTCTCTTTGGTGATTTGATCATCCCCTTTAAAGCCGTCAGCATATTAAGAAGGATCCTGTATTTCTAGATATGTACAGGGTGTAACAAAACACCCTAGTAATATTTAAAGGGGTGGTTTGGATCAAACTGAACAACTTCTACTATGGAGAAAAAATAAAAGAAATCAGCTGTTTCATACAAAACTGCAGTATGAAAGAATTATGCCCAAAACCAGGCTAAAGATGCGTCATCAATGCTTCATCCTTGCTTCATCATCATTTATTTAAAAAAATATTTGGTCTGAGTTATGAATCCCATTAAATGTATATTTGGCCCTATGGGAATGGGGGTTTTAAATAAAATGCAATTTTCATAGTATTTTTTTGTATGGAATTAATACTTTTGTTTTAATAACCTATCTATTTTTTAACTTAGGATTTTTTAAATATTACCCATCAATTATTTAGCGATTTTCTTGTTAAAATAAGGCTTATTTCATGTCCTATCTTTAGGTGACAATTTGACCAGACTCAAGATCAGCCTAACTTTCATAGAATTTTGGGCATTATCCTTTTCGTAATTGTCTCCATAGTGAAAGTTGTTCAGTTTGATGGTATATTACTAGGGTGTTTGTTACACCCTGTAAGATAATAACTGACCTGCCCCAATTGGCCCGCAAGTCGTAAAAGTTTGCCAGCTCTGAAATACATATTTATAACTAATCGGAATTCATAATATGCATTCCAGTTTTCAATGTCAAAATGCAATTTGCATACGCCTTCTTTCTCCCTTATTGTTTGTTCTCGAATCTATCGAGTTTCTGTAAAGAACTAAGATAAAAGAAGAACACAAATAATACTTAGTCTATTCATTCTAGATTCATCCTATGTACCTATGGGAAAAGAGGTAAAAAACGTTATTTTATGAAACTGCTTCTGGATTATAGTTAGAGGCACCATAAAGGTATTATACCGGGAATAGAGGAACTGACAGCTGAGAGAGCGAGATCTACCTAGCGGCACCACTGTATAATAGAAAGAGATACGTGACGCGAGGCAATAGAACCGTTTTCGAATCTCATACCAATTTTTACAATTCGGTTTCCGTGAATAATTGCGATCGTAGACAATTTTGTGAAATATACTGACACTATTTCAATAATTTATCCACGATTTCACGTTAGACTCAGAATTATAGACAGTATTCGAATTTTTGCCTTCTGAAAACATCCAAAAAAGGTTTCATTTGACAACCCATGTCAGTTGCTCTATTCCTGTAAGGTATAATACCTTTATGAGAGGCACGGATATTATAAATAACTAGTGTTTTCCCGCGACTTCGTCCGCACAAATTATATACCAGATTTTAAGTCAGATCATAAGCTATCAAACAAAAAAAGTTTCATCAAAATCGGTTCAGTAGTTTTTGCGTGATGTGCGAACAAAAAAACAAACTAACAATTTTGTCAATAGATGGCGCTGCACGTTTTTAAATCGCGCTATCGAATGTTATTTGAATTTATATGAAGAGAACCGCTACTTTTTTATTCCTCATGTGAACTCATGTCATGACTTTACGGTTTTATAATAGTTAAGACTAGAGTTTACCCGTGACTTCGTCACATAAATTATTATACCAGATTTCAAGTCAGATCAGCATAGCATAGCATAGCATATGCTCACGACTATATTCCCCGAGGGGGTAGTCAGAGATGTTCTGAAACATCTCAGAACATCCACGTTTCACCACTAGTACCGAAAACTCTGTCCAGTGTGACAGGCGGTGAGCCCGTCGCGTCGCCACTTATAATGGTCAGTGGGTACAATACATGCCTCGAAATTGAAGCATGCAGGTTTCCTCACGATGTTTTCCTTCACCGAAAAGCCAGTGGTGTTACAAATCGTACATAAATTCCGAAAAACACATTGGTACGAGTCGGCCTGGGCGGGGATCGAACCATCGCCTCCTGCACGGCAGGCAAGGTTACTCGCCACTGGAAAACCACGGTTTTTTTTTCAGTCAGATCATAAGCTACTAAAACAAAAAGTTTCATCAAAATCTGTTCATTCGAATCCGCACAAAACCTAAAACATTGACGATGCCTTTGCATTAGTCGACCGTTACGACACCCGTCTAGGTAGGCCCTCTTTTAAACATGACACCTAATCAAATATCAAACTACTTAAAAATCAAAAAGTTATCAAGCGTAAACAGTCATTAATTAACGTTTTAACAAAAACAACGTTAAAAAATACAAAATTAGGTATAAATATGCAATACGGTGTAATTTCCAATTAATTTGCGCTGTCCTTTCTGTATTTACATTAGTCATTCTGTGCCCTAGTTAATTTTGGTGGGTTCCAATTGGGGCTGTTGAATGCATCCTCTGAACCGAACAGAAAACAATTATTATAGAAATCTACACACATTCTTCTTCTATCGAGTCGATGGCATGTCATTTCAAATTTTTCCAGCCCAGTATTCTGCCACATGGACAGCACCACCGGCCGCGTCCATAAGCTCCATTCGCGTGCAAGTTTGCGGGCAGGAAGGGCAAGATGTGAGATGGGCCATAGTCTGAGGAGCAACACCACATTCACACCTTAGGTCCGATCCATCGATAAAACCCCATTTGGACAGGTTCTCCTTACTCCGGCCGACTTGAGTTCGGAGCCTATTAAGGGTATATTATTCGGAGCGCGCTCCATACAAACGTACTATGGTGATATTTTCAATACTAACCAATTAAAGTCCATGAAATTTTGCAGAAACAATCTAGAAACAAATTTCTATGCTTGTATAGAGTCAGATTTTCGTTAAAATGTATAGTTTTCAAGTTACATTGCCTCAAAGATTTCCATACAAATCTTAAATTAATCCTAGCATTGAAACTGTATATTTTAACGACAATCTGACTCTATAGAAGCATAGAGATTTGTTTCTAGATTGTTTCTGCAAAATTTCATTGACTTTAATTGGTTAGTATTGAAAATATCACCATAGTACGTTTGTATGCAGCGCGCATTTTCGCTCTCGGAATAATATTCTCTTAAATGCTGTTTTGGCGATCTTCGGGGGAGGCCTATGTCCAGCATTAGACTGTCGGCTATCGACTGATGAGCCGTGTAGGAGATAATGCCTTAGTGACATAGACATTTTGATCTTCTACTTCAAAATTTCACTTTAACTTTCTCTAAGTTACAGTAAAATTTTGATGTACCGAAACCCAACACCGAAATTGCAATCAGCTTTTGGACTAGAACATCACTGCCTATTCGATCCCTTAATATGTGGAGCGGCTAGTTTCTTTTCGAACGAAGATCAAACATAGAACCAGCCTTTTTGAAGTCGGTTCAAAAGGACAGATTGTTTGTCTTGACCAGAGCGTTCCAAAATAATCCAAACACGTACATTTCACTTTTTAACGAAACGAAAACGAAATCATTTCCACTGACTCACATCTTTCTATTCCCATCACGCTCTCAAATAACGGGGTGACCAGGACTTATGTATAACTGTTTAGTAACACATGACGTGGGTTTGCACCTTAACCTAGTTTTTTGCTCGACTACGACAAAAGGAAGGTAATGAGTATTTTGTTGCTCCAGTTTAGATAATCTTTTTAAAACATTTTAGGCCTTCGTTGTACGTGATGGCGTGATAATAGTCTGAAATGACCACAGACTTGAGTGTGCGTGGAAAATATACTATGGGAGCAAACTTGACAGAACACCAAAAAAAATCATCTTATCCATACTAAACAGCAATGCCTACTCGACTAAAACGTGTGGAACAGTTGTTTTTTGTTGTTCTGAAAGGTTCATAAGTTATAAGTTTACCTATAAGGTTCATGGTAAAAGTTGTTCAGTTTGATTGGTAGAGTATGTGGTTAAAAGGTTAATGATACGTTTCCTTACACCCTGTATAATGTGAAAATTCTAAAAGAGCACGTCGAAATCTATAAAAATAATAATCTTCAAATCTCCCCGAAACCTGGCCAGGTGAATCTCTACAAATGACTGGACCATACTCCTAGCCATTAAGTTAAAATGACTCGATTCCATTTTCAGGCTCGAGTATTTGCTCGCTGCTAGAAGCCAGGAGTTATTGTTATAGTGCATTGACCTGCTACTAAAGTCCGGCAATATCAATTAAATAAATGAGTTGTTTGGTATCAAAAAACGGACATAAAATCCGGACACAATGGATAATCCATTGTTTGAAATTTGTTACGTCCGTTTTTGAAACGAAACAACTCAAATGTCACTTTTTAGTGTTCCGTTATTCCGTACCAAAATTGGCAAAACGGAACACTTATGGAATCAGCTCGGTGTCTGTCCGTCCGTCCGTCTGTCACAGGGACCGTAAGACATAGGAAGTGGAAACTTGGTACAGATACAGCAATTGCTGCTCCGATATCGTCAATGAAATAAAAAAAGCTTAGTTTTATATTAGGGGGCAATTTGGGGAGGTAGAAAGGGTAATTTTTTTTTCCAATATGATAAATGTATGGTGAGAGCACGGACCTGAAAAAAAGACCGACGTAATGTGACACTAAAAAGATGTGAAGCATGCAAGGTCCAACATTTTCGTTTGTTCTACAAGGGACCTACACTCACACAGATGCACTAGCTCTAGGCGCAGGTCCTACAGCCGTCACCATTATGTACCGCGTGACAGCACGCACACAAAAGAAATGGGTGCTTCACTCGTGATTAGACGAGATTACGTCCGTCTTTTTTTCAGGTCCGTGGGTGAGAGTATAATATGATGAGATTAATAAACACACGTCTGGATAAGGGTAGCAAGCCATATACCTAAATACTTGCTCACATCACAAGGTCACATCCGCATTAAAAACTTTGCTCTCCATTTACGACTACATCAGCTACTTGATATATATAATTAAATCGATCAACCACCAAAAAAAGAGCAAGTCTAATAACGTAATATCGTTCCGGAATGCAGGGCGTACCGAGGTCTGCCAGAAGGCCGTCCAGAATGAAAGCTGACGAAATATCTCGCGAACATTGCGGGATGTGGGCGAATTGCTATTCGGCTTTCACCGGGTAGTCTTTACTTGCAACGGCCGGTAAAGACAGATGCCTAGAACGAACGAATTCTTCAGTTCAAGATGTTTAAGCAAAATGACTGGTGATTCAAACGACACGACTGCGTTGTTCTTAATATTGAACCTTGCTATACAGGGTGAAATTCTACGAAAAAATGATTATTTGTTCGTAGGTGAAATTGATATCATTAAGCATCCTTTTAAACTAAGAGTCTACCCATCAAACTGAACACCTTTTACTATGGGTGCAAACCGATCGGAACAAACAAAAATCTGCTGTCCCCATTGACCTCCTATACTAGACCCACAGTGTCATATAAAATCTTAGCAAATTTTTGTGCACATTGACGCAAAAAACCGCACAAATTAAGTATGCATGCTGCTGGTTGTCACTAATACGATGTATTTGATTCATAAACATAGTCGTATTTCGCTTTTTAACTGTCAGCTAGTACAAAAAGGTTGTGCCATTTTTCGAACGTTGATTGTGAGTCTTGTTTGTATATAAGATGTCTATGGCTGTCCCATACTAAACTGCAGTGCGGCAACAGCGGATTTATTTGCTCTGATTGGTTTGCTCCCATAGTAAAAGTTGTTCAGTTTGATGGGTAGACTCTTAGTTTAAAAGGATGCTTAATTTCACCCTGTAGCTAGAATTTATTATGTGCCTATAGGTACAAATGTGCTGACGAATCTTAATATCCTGACGGTTTTAAGAGGATAATCAAACCATCAAAATGAACAACTTTCTCTATAGGAACAAGGTAGAAATCAACAACAACAAAATCTGCTGTCCCATACATTTTGGTCGAGTAGGTTTGCAGTTTTATACGGAACAGCAGATTTTTTTCGTGATTTTTCTACCTTGGTCCCGTAAAGAAAGTTGTTCAGTTTGATGGTCTGATCATCCCCTTAAAAACCGTCAGCATATTAAGTTGGACCCTGTATTCATCATCAGCCTATACAGGGTCCAACTTAACATGCTGACACTTTTTTAAGAGGATGATCAGACCATCAAACTGAACAACTTTCTCCATGGGACCAACATCGGAATTGCGAAAACAAATCAGTTGACCCATTTGGCTCGAGTAGGTTTGCAGTTTTTTATGGAACAGCTGTATTTTTTTTCGCGATTTCGATGGTGGTGCCATATTGAACTTTGTTCAGTTTGACGGACTGATCATCGCCTTAAAAAAGTGTCAGCATATTAAGAACGACCCTATACGTATGCAAATATGTCCCACTGCAGGGCACAGGCCTACCCTCAGGGAGGGTGTATGTACTTTAGTCCACCACGCGTGCACAATGCGGATTGGTAGACTTCACATACGCATCGGAATTTCTTCTACAGCGTATGCAGGTTTCCTCACGATGTTTTCCTTCACCGTTTGAGAGCAGTCGGCTTTACGTACATTAAATAATTGGCATTTCCTTACTTTACTACTATTATTGTAAAACCCAAATCAGAAATAAAAGAACATGTGATAAATGGAGGTAAAACAGGCGATAATATAAAACGAAAGAATTCACAGTAAAATTAAATCGACACAGCTATAAAAGGAAAAGTTAATAATAACCTATCTTGATTAAGAGTTAATATTACCTTGTTACAACTGCGATATGATTAAAGAATCAGTTACATTGAAGCCAAGTGTCTTAGTATAAGAGATAAGTGTACTTTTTGCAACCATCAGCAGCAAGGCTGATTCAGTGTTTATGGGGTGTAGAACATCTCTGTGATGGGGATGGACCAGGTCTGCCTGCATAACGTCAGTCGGTTTCGGAGTTACAGCCGTTCAAAGGTCGGACCTTTGAACGGCTGTAACTCCGAAACCGACTGGCAGTTCATGTCAGTTTTTGTACTGTTCACAGAGCTACAGTGCATACTACAATAATATCATACGATCAGCTTTGCAGCTGATCGTTAATTTTTTACTGACCTTCAAACGTCTGTAACTCCTGAACCGACTGACGTTATGCAGGCAGACCTGGTCCATCCCCATCACAGAGATGTTCTACACCCCATAAACACTGATTCAAACTTGCTGCGGATGGTTGCAAAAGTACACTTATCTCTTATAATATCTGTCTGCCCCGATTGGGAATAAGTTTATGAATATATGTATTGACTAGCTATGCCCGTGACTTCGAGCACAGCACTGAATACGTGCATATACTCACGACTATATTCCCCGAGGGGGCAGTCAGTGATATTCTGAAGACAGAGAACATCCACGTTTTACTAGTAGTATCGAAACTCCGTCCAGTGTGACGGGGAGTAAGCCCGTCGCCAATTGTAATAGACAGTACAATACATGCCTCGAAATTGAAGTATGCAGGTTTCCTCACGATGTTTTCATGTTTGTACATGAATTCCGAAAAACTCATTGATACAAGCCGCGGCCTGGATAAGAATCGAACCTTCACCTCCCTGCACGGAGGCATGGTTACTCGCCACTAGACCACCACGGATTTAAGGCCTCCGCTCATTGCAGCGATTTTATCGAGCGATAATATCGCTGCGATTTTGCGATAATTGTTTCCAGTACATTTTGTATGGGGACGCGCTCGATCCCACACGCTGCCGCGATATTATCGCAACTCTTTCGACTACATTCAGTGGTGGGGCGTATGCGTGACGCGAATCGCGGAATCGCTGCAGTGTGTAAGGTGTCGCGATATCGCTGTCGATAATATCGCTGCAATGTTCGGAGGCCTTTACTGAATTCGTATTTTTTTAATCTCGCTTCGTTCCATCACTTCTTCATCAGTCATAATTTAAATCAGTGCCCCATTAATTTTTTTTGCATACCTATATGTATTCAATGTCCAGACAGACACGCTAGATATAAAGTTTTACCTATAGACAGAAGATATTACCGATGAAACCTCCGAGCGAGATATGACAATGTCCTTTATAATAATTATTGTTATCAGTTCATATAAAGATTCCGAATATCACACCGTAGCGTAACGTTTTGATCGTTCGTAAGTAGCTCATTTTAAAATAAGGCATTTAATATTTTAGATGTTCTGAATCTTACGCACATTGTTGTTTTGACATGGCATTTAGGGATTTTGCTTTATAGACGATATGAATATCAAATTCAGATTTCTGATCAAGAAATTACAGTAGATATGTTTGATCTAGGCCCCGTTTAATAAACGCGACAAGTGACAATTGACAATGACAATTCAGAGTACATTGCTGAGAATGCTAGGACAATGAAGCACGGTAAGATAAGCGTCATTCTATTCTATTTTTAAGGTTATGGCGTCCATCTTGGTGTAGATGATTTTGCCAATGTCGAGTTTTTGTAGCAAAAGTGCTTGACGTTGTACGGTTATGTAGATATTTTGGTGAATTCAAGGGTTGTTCTTATAAAAGAACACTATCTTGAGCCACCACTGGAGCCCCGCTGTCGACCTGGGAGGGGGCAACCAACAATCGACGAGCGACGTGACCTCCCAATAGCAGATCCACAACGCGACTCCTTAGCGTCATTAGTAACCAGCAATGTACTCAGAATTGTCATTGTCAATTGTCGCGTTTATTAAACAGGGTCCAGGTGTCATGTAGCATAATTATACAAATAAAATAAGACTTATGGACTACCTACAGTAAGTTAGTAGTTGTAGCAATGATTCTGACCACCCCATAAGGAATTACAGTTGTGAGCTTATGTATGTATGTGTATTAAATTAATTTATTTTGAAATATCTCGGTGTACATTCTTCTCGTTTCTCCTTTTACTTTAGTCCTTTGGAAAATTAGCTCTGCTGTAATCTGTAAAAATAATCTGTAAAATGTAAGAATAACAACAAAAACTGAACGTTTCCGAAGCTTGAACAATTATGTTCGGTGTAAAAGCGGTCAGAAATAAATACCAGCTTCACGATCTATTCGACGACGCGGGCGCCTTAAATGTCATGGAATACATTGTGACAGTTTTTTTATTTCGCGCAGAAGCCTTCCTGCTCCACCCAACCGATCTCCGCTTTAATATAGAGCTGATCATTTGTAGACATGACAATGTATTATTCAAATTCTTATTATAGATTATGATTACTTCACAATCGGAAAGAAATGCACGATATGTATGAAAGTGGATGAGGTGAAAGAAGTATGAATAAATAAATAAATATATTGGACATTGTCACATATATAATTTGGTAGGTACCTTTGACAATACCAGAATCTAGTCTTCGTATTCATCATACAAATATTTGCTCCTTACGGGATTCGAACTCGCGACTCATGGCACAGGCATGCAGGTTCACTATCGCCTGAGATATTGAGCTGTTTGTATGTGAGAAGTCGAGGCTTGTATTGTACCCACTGTCCATTACAAGTGGCGACGGGCTCACCCCCCGTCACACTGGACAGCGTTTCGGTACTACTGGTGAAACGTGGATGTTCTGAGGTTTCAGAATATCTCTGACCACCCCTTCGGGGAATATAGTCGTGAGCATATGCTTATGCTTATGCTGTATGTGAGAAACGTAGCGGGCCATAGTTTCTGCCCACCCCCGTTGGATAATAGCTTGATTACACACCACTAATTTTTAACGAAACCGACCGTGAATCTGAACAACTTTCCCCAAGGAACATGGGTCAAAAAACGAGAACAATTTTTGGACCTGTGGGGACTTACCATAGATGTCAACACCCACAAGTTATAGCAAAGAAGCTAACAGATGGCGATACCGTCGCGCTCAGAAATATGCTCCATACAAAGACAACGTTCACCGTAAATACGTAACTCGTAACCTACTACAAATAAGGTTCACAATCGAATGCGAGACATAAATCGCGCAAGAGAAATAATCACAGAGATTCGATATAATTATATACAAGGTCCGACTAAGAACTGTTGGACCACGGCCGGTCCCCAGGCTTCACACTAAGCCTGGTGGAAGATCTTCCCTTTTCAATGGAGGAACATTCCCAAATAGCACCTCCATAGACCTCATCCTTAAATTTTCGTTACTAATCAAAAATATTTGATTAGTAACGAAAAATTTATTGAAAAATTTATTTGATTAGTAAGAAAAAGTAACGTTAAATTTGGATATACTAACTTAGTGAGTAAGCAATACTAACAATGAAATTAATTGCAACTTGTGACATACCTACAATATGGAATTTATGTTCTGAAATAAATGATTGATTGATTGATTGAAAAATATGTGGTGTATTTATTTATGTATGTATGATTTGTTATAATGGCCGTAGGGTTCTAGTTTAAAATGGACCAACCTATTTCTTCCTGTAACTGTATTACGAGGCGACTAAGGGATAAGGGTTTCTAATGCAGTGTATTTGTAGGCGAAAGGCTAGCCATCAATAACAACTTTAAACGTCTCTTGAAACCTGCAATATGCTAAATGTGACCCTTGCTACAACTGTATTCAAGACAGCTGGTGATTGTAGCAATGTTTCTGACCACCAAGAAAGTGTTAATGGTCGTGAGTATATGTGACTGTAATCTAAACTATTTTGACAGTATAATTTTGGCAGTAAAACAGTTCCTGCTCCACCCAGCAATATCAACAGCTTTGTAGACTTTGTTCTGAATTATAATCATAGAACTTCTAACGCTTAGATATGCCGTTTAGTAATACCATAGAATAGTAGATTACACACCGAGGACAGGAAAGTAAGAAAGGTCCTAGATCTCATGTAACATGTGATCTGAGGCTTTCTTATTTGCTGTCCGAGGTTAGTATACTATTTTTCTCCTCGACTGAGGTGGAAAGCGACAACTTCGTTTAGCGCAGCGGGACGAAAATTGACGCTTTCCGTCCGGAGGGGAGAAATAGATAATAGTTTATAGGGTAGAACTATCAAGAAAGATCGAAGAAAAATCATTTGAGCTACATGAAATTGCAAAAAGCTGCTGCTTCATAAATTTAAATCGAGTACCTACGCATTGCAGTGTAGTATGGAACAGCAGTTTTTTTGCGTCTTCAGGTCTGCGCCCATAGTAAAAGTTGTTCAGTTTGATGTCTACATTTAAAAGGATGCTAATGATTTCAGTTTCAACCTGTACAGGATTTATCGGTTTTTTTAGGGGATTATCAGACCATCAAATTGAACAGGTATAGGACTGAGACAGTAACCGAGAAAATCAGTTGTCCCGGTTGTCCCAAACATTTCTGCGGATTCGAATGCGTACCACCCTGATTGAGTGTCCATTACCTCTTACAACGCTCTTACAATGACATAGTAGGTTTTTCAAAACGGGAAAGAGTTTGACAAAACTATACCTAATCATTAGTGTTTTTTAAACAAAATGTTGCAAACATATGAAAAGATATGTGACGACCACGGTTATTATGCAAAACAAATAGCTAAGTACGTACGTACAAAAAAGTTCTGTTGTTATTTAAATAGTTTTAAGAACTGTAATGTTTACTTACATGAATAGTTTAAATATTTCTTTAGAAAATCCGGTATGGTCAGCAAGAAAAGAAAATGACTGGTCACAAATTCATAATGATTGTTTTTCTAGCAATTTCCCAGATCGCTAGGCACGCAGGCACGGTCTTTTCATGATTTAGCACACTTTTTATGGATCGATAAACATGCCATCTGTTGAGTTATTTAAGAAGTAAAAAAAGTAAATAAAAACACTCAATGCATTTATGTCTGAAAAAGCTTTAGGAACATCTCTGTCCACCAGATAACTGAAATGGTGTTTCTAAAAAGTGAATTAGAACAAATGCCCTAATTTAAAAAACTTGGTTCTTGTATATTTTCTAGGTTTCGTTAGATGCCAATGTCTGCCTAAAGTCTAGATACAAAATTAATGATTTTTCGAAAGTTTTTATTAATTAGTTTTAAAATGACAAATTTTATTAAATAGGAATGGAATAAAAAGGTAAAAGAAAAAACACTACAGCAAACAAAACTTAACCTAAACTTAAATAATTCTAGACAGAGCCACTACGCCAGGGCTAAGTTCCTTAATTGAAAAGCCCGCCTCTGGTCATACCTGGCCCGAAGGTGCCCATAATACTGGCCGCGTTTCCGCGTTGAATCGCTATTGATATGCGTTGAGCCAGATATGACCCAGCACGAGGACCGTTACCCGCATCCCGTAATCGTTTGCCCAGGTCCCTCCCTTAAAATTATTTAAAAAAGTTTCAAATAGAATCAAAGCCCATTATTTCATTTCATTTACTTATATCGAATTACGTATCAATATTTTTTTGAAATCACGGTGACATATTATTCTGTAAATATAAAAAATTGAATTACTTAAGTAATTGTAGGTATCGTAATAGTAATACCTACTCATTCCAAAAACTGTAAAACCTTGCTAAACAGATGTTATTGATAACCAACACTTACAGATAAGGCGAACATTAGCAATTAAAAATAATTATCATTTTAAAATGTAAGGAATTTATAAACAGCCTCTTCCTGATTCAGCAATAGCAACCTTAAAGACAAGATTCTCCATACATAATGCGACCTCTATCCCTTCTTACGTCTGCGCAAAACAGGGTACTTTATAGTATCAATGATTGCTGGGCACTTTCAATACACATGTAGTGTACTATAAAAGACCCAGCGGCCGACCAAATAGTATTCAGTAGCTATCTAGCAGTCTAACTAAGAAGTGCAAGATGAGATTTCTGGTAATACCTTTGTCTTATCAGTAATTAAAAAGATAATAATTAAAAAGTTATTGGTGACGGAAAGCAACCTAAATTTTAATTAAAAACAAAAAAGAACCGCGAAGTGTTTGCCGCGCTTTTCTAAAGTGACATTTTACTTTTTAAATTGGACCGGGAAAGTGGAGTCTGCAAAATAATTGTCTTCCGTTATCGATAAAATATTTCGGATGGAATCTTGTCATTGATCCAAGAACAACTTTGATGACAATCAAATTCGGTCTAGTACCAATTGACAAGGTTGCATGTGCAATTTTTTTCTAACAAATATTTTTACAATAATTTTTGGGCAATTGTGTTAGTTAAAACAGAGCTTTATTATAAGCGTGATAAAATGTAACATTGCTATTTAAAATGACTTGATATGTTTCTAATATTAGACAATCAATTTGAATAAGCCAAGTTGAACTGTCAATCAATACTTTGCTCTACATTGATATTACTGATTTCCTTTATGTGTTTGTATTGTTTTTGGACTAAGGTCAGACAAATAGATCACCCGAAAATAATTGTGTGATTAAGAGTTTTAAAATAACACAAAAAAACGTGTTTTAATAACGGAAATAAATAAAAAAAAACGTATTTGAAAAACTAATCAACATCGTTATAGCAAAACACATCCCTAAATTGGCGCGTAATTAGCAACTGTCAACAGCTTTACTAAAACCAATTTATTGTCTTTATAATTCACAATCAAAAATTAACCCTATTACTTCACATTAACTGTTATTATAAATGCAAACGTAACGTGGTATTTGAAGGTCGTTTCGTATATGGTTTAACGGGTACAGACGCCATGTGAATACAAAGTACAGGTCAAGGACGTATTGCTAAAAGAAACGTGACAAGATGGCAGATTAATGATGCCAAAAGAGGCGGAAAAATCAATTTTGCTATGGGAAATTTTGAACCGATATAATATTTGTTTTTAGGGTTCATTAACATTTATGAATTAACTCATTCTTATATGTTTTGTCTTGTGTCTAAATGTTTAGAGAAATGGGTATATCAATCAATAATTTGATACCTTAATGAAATTTTTCTATTTCCAAAAGTGGCAATGACTCGACTAAACATCCATTTATAAATTTGTAATGTAAACGCTTTAGAACTACATAGATTATTTGCAATATAGTAAAACTGAAATTTCGAAAATTACCGAAATGTCAAGATTTGCACCTATGATAAAACACAAGGTGTTTTACCTAAATTTTTAGGTCACTCACTAACTGTTTACAAAAACCGTTTAGTTTTAATTAGAGTGCATTACGAAAAATCTATGCATATAAACGAGGCCACATTTGTATACCTACTGTTTTACTCCAGACTGATCTATCGCAATATCATAGATTTTCATTATTCTGTAGGTACTCTCTTTTCTCATTATTTTGGGGTCGGTGCAATATGACATCTTCTTCTATTAATCTCCATCAGCCGTAATTATAGCGCATATCATCTTTCACACAATCCCTTTTCTTTGTGTTTCCTCATCAAATCAAAGTTTATAATCAACACTTTTCTGGCAAATCTCAATTCTATTCTTTACGACTGTGATCTGTTAATGTGCCTAATAAATAAAATAAAATAAATGGCACTCATCTCTGTTCATCTAATGTCATCAAGACGATTGATTTAAATCTGCTATTTTGCCATAGTAATTTGCAAATTAAAACAAAATGTCAATAACTGTATTCTATACTAGCTTTTATAGATTTAAAAATATCCCTGTATTCGCGTATTCTAATCACAAGTTTATTCCCAGAGACTAACCGACAGACATATTCTAAATATAGAACATACATAATAATCATTATTTCTGCCCACTCCTGTATTATAATTGGCATAATCTTGAATCAAAACATTGCATCATGTCTACAAGGATTACGGTAATGCGAAGCCGTAAATAATACTTAATCTAATTGGAACAAACGGCTACCAATTTACTGTTTCACAAACGCATAATAAAATCGAAGTTACAGCAAAAAATAGTAACACAGTAAACACCGAAATTAACATCGAATTTAGTACACGTTACTTTCTATTGTATAAAAAATAACGATAAAAATAACAGTTATTTTCTTCGATTACTCTAATAACATCCATAGATAACAATAACGATTAGTTATTTTTGTCATCTCTAATAGACCTACGAACGATTTAGAACGGCGAACATAATCGACAAACCAAGACAAAAGCGAGTCTAATAAATTCGTCAAATCTTATAAGCGTATTTTTACATTATCAATTAATAGATCAAATCAAAGTTAAATACAATTAAACCTTTGCGTAACAAATTATTTCCGTTTCCTTGTCACCAAGACAAACATGGCCGGCGGGCGCTAATGAATTCACGCCCGCTGCCATAAATGTAGTATACAATAAAAACTAATCTGTTAAAATTGCGATGCGTAAATAATGAATTTAACGTTCGAGTGAACACGAAAGGAAAACAATGCAACATAACTTTGTGCATATGTTAATTTTAATTACTAAGGAAGGCATATGATGTGCCTAGAATAAATTAGATTACATTTACGCGGTAAATTAAAGCGATTTGTTGATAACATTTTTTTACTGTTTCATAATCTATTAAATTGGTTGTTTAATCTTAGTTCTATTTCTAAAAACGATCATAGAGCATCAACAATATTATTCGTTTCTTAAATTTCAATCAAAACAAAACATTTAATTTTCATTACAATAATTAAATGAATGGCATTCGAGATGGGAGGTGAATTACATCGATTATCGATGTATCTTGTCTTAATATCTCTGGCAATAGTTTCATCAAAATCCATTCAGCCATTTAAAAGTAATGTGAACAAACCACCATTTTCATCTATACCTTAATGTTAGGTATTAGGTAAGACAATGTATACAAGGTGTTACAAAACTACAAATAAACCTTTAAGGGGGTGGTGTAGACCATCAAACTGACAACTTTCACTATGGGACCAATATCGAAATGGGGAAAAAAATTTTTTACGTTCTATACTCTACAAATCGACTAGAGCTAAAATATGTATGGGATATGAAATTATTTTTTTCGCGATTTCGATGTTGGTCCCATAGAGAAAGTTGTTCAGTTTGACGGTCTTAACAACCCACTTAAGAGTTTCAAAAATTTATTGTTACTTATGAAACACCTTGTATACGAATACGAACGTTTAGTAGTGTACTGTAATGTGATTATATCATTCAATGTACCGTAGCAGTTCGAATTAATAATGTATTATTTTCTTTGGCACGAACGATTGCATTCTATGGACCGAAACATTTACCGTATGGGCTTAGCATGTGACTACATTACATTTCTGTTTCAAAACCATAAGTGATATTAATGTTAACTTACACAGTGAGCAAATCGTAATAGAAAAGAGGGATATAGGTTACTTCTTCTTTGAATTTATGTCAACGACAACGACAATTCGTCAGATTAGATATTGAAAACTCGATATCTGCCTATCTGAGGCATACTAGAATTTTAAAAACGTAACCCTCCATCTTGCGCAGTCGGGTAAAAAAACGCAGATATACACTTACACTGGGGATTCCCGTGAACAAAACCATTTCCTGACGTGTTCCGTTTTCATTGAGACTAAACGGTCCCCTTCTTCCACCAGATCGTTTTCACCGCCGTCCTCGGCTACGCCGCCGCCAGCGCCATCCTCGGCATCAACCCCGGTGACGCCCAAGCGGCCGCCATCGACGCGACTGTTGCCGCAGTCGACCACGCCCGCGCCTTCGGCGAAGCCAACGCTCGTGCCAACGAAGCCGCTGTCCAATACAACACCGAAGCCGTCCGTCAGGTCGCCGAGACCAACCGTGACCTCCATGAGAACGCTTACTGGAACGGACTTGCTGCGTCGCAGAACTATGTGGCCGCTGCCCAGTCCCAGGCTGCTGCTCTGGGCGGAGCTGCTGCTGCCGTGAGGGCCGCCCATGTTGCTGCTCCCATCGGTTACGCCGGTTACGCTGCCCCTCTGGCTTACGCTGCCCCCGGTCTCGGCTACGGCGCTCACCTCGGCGCTTACGGTCTCGGCCTCCGCGCTTGGTAAATCCCGTTTTTGTTAACGCGTTTTTAAACGTTATTTTTAGTAAGACGTTTTGGTAAAAATAACGGTTGAAAATAACGCGTTTCAAAATGGTGGGAGCGGAAACGTTTACGTTTTCGAGTGTCGGTTGTTTCTGGTGACACTTGGGATGTTTTTTTAAAACGTTCTTCAGTGTTGCCGGGTAACGGTTGGCGCGTAGTGTTGCCATAAACGCAGTCAAAAAGGAACATCCCTCTTGCTCAATGAAAAAAAAACAAAGGTCTCATACAGTAAAACTCTCTTTGTAAATAAATGAATCTCAATACATCACTGCCAAAGTGTAAATAAACACATTTAAAAAAATTATATGATTATTTTCTTTTCTTCTTTCCTTAACATCCCACAACCACAGATTACCTAATAGTTACTTCCATAAAACCCTCCAAAACATAGTGGTGACCGTTTCGGGGATTGTCAAAAGTTTCAAAAAACGATTAAAAACATGACATTTTAAATATGAACTTACAAGGAACTTACCTACTACTATTCGTTGTACAGTCTGCATCAAATATATCTGAACAAGACTAAAAACTTATTCACACGTTTTTAAGGTCATGATCAGACCATTAAACATAACAGCCAGCTAAACTTACTTACTAAAATGGGGAAAACCACTATGTAGGTACAACGAGGAAGTCAAAGGTAAAACTACCTAAATATCGCCAAAGTATGTAAATTGTATGTCTTCATAGGACAAGAGCGTTGACTCATACAGAAAGATGTTTAGTTTGATGGTCTGTTCATCCCCTTAAAAATCGTCAGTATATTAGGAGGATATGCTAATTTGGAGAATATGTCACTTTTCCACATATTTATCAGATCGGCCCCACCAATACACTCCGCCGACCAGAGTGCGAAAGAGACAACTGCAGCTCGGACCGATTTTATATGCAAAAAATCGACGAAAACAGCATTTCGTATTCCCCTGTTTTCTCCTCCAAAACTAAACCGATTTTAATCATTCTTTCAAGAATAATATGAGAAAAAAGTCTTTCTCATAACCAATGGGTTATGTCGGTACGTTTTGCTTTTTTTGTTTATATTCGTCTGTTTACTGGGTGCCTGAAAACGGGCGGTAAAATTGGACATTTTCGAAGGATCTTACAATAATTAATTAATGCAAAAAAGCAAAACATAGGGACATGGCAGAGGTGACAAAGATTGTATGGTAAAAAAATATTTGCTCGTGTTATTATCCAGGGAGAAAACAGGGGAATACGTTTGTATGGAGAAAACTGTACTGGTCTATCCTCTTAAGGAGGACCCTGTATATGCGGAATGCTGAAATATCTATGGGCACAGAATAGAAAATTGTATAGGTCCAGATATAAAGTCAAAGTTTGACGGCCCGATAGCTCAGTCGGTAGTGAACTGCCTGGGGCAAATATTTGTATGACGAATATGAATACTTGTACCTGAGTCAGTATGTTCAGACCATCAAACTGATCAACGGACCAACATTGAAAGCGCGAGAAAAAAAAGGATGTTTCATTTCATTTTGATCGAGCGAGTAGCTATTGATTGACTATGGAAAAGCTAATTTTTTCATCGCGATTTTCATGTTGGCTTCATACTGATCAATTTGATAGTCTTGTATTTAGATTTAGGTACTGTATATCATTGTCTAGACATAAGAATACAAGTCCAGGATAGATTCTGGTACTTTAAATGTGACTAGATAATTTGTGTGACAATGTACAAGATATTTAATTATTTGTAAAGTCTGACGCTGACTGTACGTAATCATACCTTGACTAACTGTACATTAATATAATGGCCGTTGTAAACAATAATTACAAACAACTAGATCAAACGCGGAATGTCAATAATTTGTGTCCACTTAATTCCAAGATTGCAATTAAAAGGAACACTGTGTTTGAGAGATAAGTATAATTGATTTATGAACATTATGCTAAATACTAGCCGAAGTGGCCGTGGTGGTCCAGTGGCGAGTAACCTTGCCTGCCGTGCAGGAGGCGATGGTTCGATCCCCGTCCAGGCCGGCTCGTACCAATGAGTTTTTCAGAATTTAGGCACGATTTGTAACACCACTGGCTTTTGGGTGAAAGAAAACATCGTGAGGAAACCTGCATGCTTCAATTTCGAGACATGCATTGTACCCTCTGTCCATTACAAGTGGCTGGGGTTCACTCCCCGTCACACTTCACACTGGACAGAGTTTCGGCAATACTAGTAAAACGTCGATGTTCTGAGGTTTCCGAATATCTCTGGCTACCCCGTCAGATATAGTCGTGAGCATATGCATACTAAATACTAGTGACGCGCAGAACACAGAAATATATAGTCGATGGATGTATGGATGTGAATGAGGCAAAAGATGTATGTAAGGATCGTAGTAGATGGCGCGCTCTGGTCTCTGCCTACCCCAATGGGAAAGAGGCGTGACGTTATAGATAGATAGATAGGGTCGCCTTAATATGCTAATGGTCTTTATAGTCACGACACTATCCCACTGGGTTAGACAGAGACTACCTATCTTTTGATTGAGTCGACTTAGAACCTGGAAATTACATCTCCTTGGGACCGACAAACGGACGCACAGTTAGACAGACGGACAACAAAGTGATCCTATAAGGGTTCCGTTTTTTCCATTCGAGGTACGGAACGCTAAAAATCAGCTGTGGGCCACTTGGGTCGAGTTCGGCCACCAGGATCCCCTAGCCCGATCCCCCAGGGGATCCTAGTGAACCTCATCAGTTCATTTATAGCTGGTTTAAATGAAACAACCGATATTTTCGCGATTACGATATAAGTCCCATGGAGAAAGTTGTTCTGTATGATCGTCCGAACTGAAGCACCCCGTTAATATGTAATGTATTTAATTTTAAGCCCTGTATATTATGGTTACAATTTCGATCATTATTCCGACGATCGGTTTTGGTCAATCAGGTATAATCAGCCAGCCGCTTTCAATACTCTATAATTCTCGAAATAACCTGAACAAAGGAAACGAGATACCATTCCAGAAATGTTGAAACCGGTCCCTGCAAGGTAATATGACCTTTAGTAAAAGGTAATAAGAGTTAATAATTGGATCGTTTACAAGAAACCTAGACTGCCTTGACGAGGGCGTAGGCTTTGTAAACATACGGTCGGGAATTTGGTCGAACACAAGTTGAGGATTTATGTGTTTTATACATACACATACACATACACACATAAACTCACGACCGTAATACCTTTCGGGGTGGTCAGAAACATTGCTGCAACTACTAACATTCTGTTTAAGGCTAGGTTATCCCAGTGCAAGCGTCTCTTTCTTGCAAGCATAAGTTTACAATTAGCCATCCCGCTCCAATTGAAAGCAGGATCGCAAAAAAACGTGTTTTTCGTCAATATCTTTGCTCATGGGAGTTTCTAAGCTAAAACTTCTTCTGAGTTCACTAGAAATATTTAATGTATTTAGTTAAGTACAAGAATAAAAAGTTAAATATCAGCAGTTTAATCATAGTATTGAAAAAACATAACAAAAAGGGGTAACTTTGGGATTTTTTTCTATCTAGTAAACTTAATCTAATCGTGTAATTGAGAACAGTCGCCCATCCGCCCGATCCTTAAATAAGACATAATTTAATTTCAGACTTTAAAACACAGTTTAAAACACTTTCGTTCTTGTTCAAAAAACGGCCTCGACGGTATAACAGCGTCTTAAGACTGTCGATGTAGCAATGCTCACATTTAGCAAAGTTTTAGGATGGAATGACGTGTCAAGTGGTGAGAAGTGGCAAACCTTTCGCCCACATAAAAACACTGCATTAGTAATCTTGAACACATATTAATAATAAATTATTACGTAACCGATAAATCACTTCATACAAAATCTTCAACACCTACCACTTTAGGGTTGAGACACATTGCCCGACGGCGAACGACGACGTTCATAAAAAAAGTGTGTTTAGTATGGGAATCCCCGGCCTACAATCAAGCTCCAATTATAGTGCAACAAGACTGGTTTTTCCGAAAAACAACCCCTTGTAGTCGGAAAATATTTATAACCGTAGGTACGTCAAACACTTAAACTAGACACTGGCAAAATGATCAATACCAAGACACCATTATTATAAAATAAGAATAGAATGGACGGGGCCAAGAACCGCAAAGGGTTGTAGCGCCATAGGAAGTAAGTAAGAACTCGAACAAAAAAGCTCGACGCAAATCGAACACGTAAAAACTCATAAAGTTGGACAAATAATTTACGAATGTAGATCGCCTTGGGGCGAACTAAATGAATAATACATACTCTAATTACGCACTTATTGTATTAAGTATATAGTTTAATATATTATACGGTATCTTATGATGTTGTTATTGTATTGGTTAATTCACTTCCGCGGTACGTTAAGGTATTTGGACGTCATATTTCGACGGTTGTTGTTGTTTAATTAGTAATGAAACTTTAAGGGTATATTCAGACCGAGAATCTGAACAACTTTCCCTGAGGAACATGGGTTGAAAATCGAGACAAATTTTAGGACCTCCATTAGAAAATAGATCGGCCGATCCGCACTTTTGTATGGGAGGTCCACAAATTTTTATCGTTTTTTGACCCACGTTTCTTAGGGAAAGTTGTTCAGATTCACGGTCTGAATACACCCTTAAAGTCTCGTTACTAATAAAAAATTTGTGGTGTATACAGATTGTCATAAAGAGTAGAAAACGGTCGCCATCGATTTAAGAAAAAGTAAAATTTTTAAAATAGTGATTAATATTATGCGAATTAAATTAAAAAGTCTAAGGGCCTGTTTCACCACTTTTTTTTCATACAAAATATGTCAAACTATCTGTCGGATAAGCTAACAAGAACTTACTAAGAAGTGGTGAAACAGGCCCTAATATTAATTCCAACTATCGGTTATCGCGGTCGCGGTGTTTGTAAAAAAATCCTCCGAAACGGCTTGACCGAATCCTATGAAATTTTGTGTGTTTGTTGTTGTCAGTAGGTCTGAGATTAGGACGTAAACTATGTAGGGTAGGTGTAGGGTAGAAAAATGGCAGGACAATGTCTGCTGGGTCAGCTAGTAATGGAATAGATTATTCTGAGGATTATCGGAGTGTACCTACTGAAGAAGCAAAACAAGGGCCAAATAAAATGTACCCGGAACCTTCGATCAAAATAAAATGAATGGATAGGCCTTACGCGAACATTTCAAACCAGAAAAATGAGGCATAACAAATGAAAGGTTTACTTCAAATTTGTATGCAAGTGCCCTAGATTTGACAGATAATGGCGCTAGTTTGTATGGACCAAGTGCACCAGTAGTTTGCTTCAACTTGCCGCACTTTAGGCCTATCCATTAATTTATTTTGATCAAAGCCCGGAACCGACGAGCATGTATGAAGAGACTTATGAATGTTGAGGAGGCGAAAGATGTGTGTCAGAATCGTAGCATGTGGCGAGCTGTTGTCTCTGCCTACCCCAGCAGTGGGATATAGGCGTGAGCATATGTATGTATGAATGTATGTAGATTATTCTGATCAAATCGGCTGCGTCCTACAAAAAGGGGAGATGCGGAGTATTTGAAACCGACGGGCATGTATGCAGAGATGTATGGATGTGAATGAGGCAAAAGAGGTATGTAAGGATCGTAGTAAATGGCGCGCCCTGGTCTCTGCCTACCTCAGGGGGAAAGAGGCGTGACGTTATGGGTAGATAGATTCGTAGTATTTTGGGTTCGTTTCTTAACACAAATTTGTTGCATCAGACATCTACAGGTCTCGAACAGAAACGCAAAATTGAACCGTTGACGAAATCACAGTGAAGTACAAAAGCTAGGTACCTAAATCTAGATTTGCAGGTAACCTAGTACGTAGGCGATAATACAGGGCGCGGTCGGTCGCTATTGTGAACAACCGGTCTTGGATGTGGAGAGATTTGTGAATAGCTGATAAATAGCCTTGTTTTTGTATTGAGTAAAAATGTATTTAGAAAACAAATGGTGAAATTGATATCATTAGCATCCTTAGCGTTATTTTTCAACGTTTTTTTATGCACTGAAAAGACTTTATGTAGTCATATCCAACGTGTGCGTGCGTGCGCCTGACTGGCACTATACAAGGTGTTACAAAAACACAAATAAACATTTAAGGGGGTTGTTTAGACCGTCAAACTGAACAATTTCTCTATGGGACCAATATCGAAATCGAGAAAAAAAAATCGATATGGTCCCATAGTGAAAGTTGTTCAGTTTGATGGTCTAAACCACCCCTTTAAATTTATATTTGTATTTTTGTAACACCTTGTATAGTTCTACATACAGAACGCCACTCCCCGCCCTTCTGTGACTTCAGATACCCCAACTCCCCTCACACTCTCTGGGAAACTTGAGGGAACTCGAGCAAGGGAATGCAGTCAGGCGCACGCACCCGTTGGATTCGACTACATAAAATTGAGTTTTTTCAGTGCATAAAAAAACGTTGAAAAATAACGCCTAATTCACATTTTCAGTAATTCTTTACTCAAATACAATTTTTAATAACAGAACGAACCAGTGGCGGATACAGGGGGGGGGCCCAGGGGGCCATGGCCCCCCCCACGAACCTCTGAATTTTGAGGCCGAGTAAAGAAATGAGCTCTCTTAATTTCATTTAATCTTAATACGTGGCCCGAGTTGGCCGATGGGCCCCCCCCAACATGAAATCCTGGATCCGCCCCTGGAACGAACAATAAAACGTAACGAAATGTAGATGATGTTCATACGATGCGTGGTAAGTCAACCCTACACATATGTCAAGGACAATTTGCAACAAGTGCGCATGTGCGAACGTCATCATGTCAAATCCAAAACGTTGTTAGAAGTGCCGGACCTGTGGTGATGGTCTAAACCACCTCATTAAATATAACTAGGATTTTTTGGTACTTCCTGTATAATGTGTTTTATTGTAGCATGTCCTAGGGTTGAACTACGCCACGTAGCACAGCATCGCATTTTTCCGTCGCTCCATCCTTTTCTGTCACTCAGGAACGTCATTTCATTTTCATTTTTTTTTATTTTATTTTTTAGGTACACGTACAGATCACAGTCAAGAAGAAACCATTTTACATTGCAATAAGATATGTTAGAACTAGATTGTAATCCAATTACACATGTACACAGCATCACTATCTTTAAAACATGGAGGAGTGAGTTTGTTACATAAATTGAAATCATAATTAATTCGTAAAACATCGAAACAAAACAGATACTTACATTTAAAAGTATACAATATATCAGGAACGGAACAGCACGGAACAGCACGCCGCGTGCGATCACGTTCCGTCTATCTTATATGCTCTAGCAAATGACGTTCCTGAGTGACAGAAAAGGATGGAGCGACGGAAAAATGCGATGCTGTGCTGCCTGGTGTAGTTCAACCGCTATCCGGTAAGAGATGGCACCACAAGAAGGAAAATGCCCTATTTAGAGAATGAAATAATTAATCATAAAATTAAAAACACATATTATATTTTCTCCATATAGGTCACCCCAATCATGACGCCAAGGTATTTTACACTCTAAGCACTTACCTTTAGGTTCAAGATGGCTCTTCAGTTGTTCGGCTTTAGCGTGCAGTTTTGTCTGCATGTTTTCAGCGCCCTCCTTCATTTTAGCCAGGATTCCTGTTTTCAAGGAATTTATTTTATTGTTTTTGGTTATTTGTACTAAGAGTGGATTAGGACATAGCACAGGACAGAGAATATGGCTTCACCTTAAGGTGGTTTCCGTCCATACAAAACGTTGTCGTATAACACTCGTAGACGGTATTAATAAAAGTAATGTTTTATAAATGGAAAAATAGCTTAGAAAATCTAGTTTCCGCGAATCAAATAATATTTACAATTTATAATATTATTACGAAGATATCACTATTTGAAATTATTCATACAAAATTTCAAACCCTTATATCTTCGTAATTATATTACAAATTGTAAATATTATTTGATATGCGTAAACCAGATTTTCTAAGCTATTTTTCCATATATAAAACATTACTTTTATTAACACCTTCTACGACAACGTTTTCAATGAAATTGACAGCTCTCCAACGACCTTAAGGGTATATTATTCGGAGCGCGCTCCATACAAACGTACTATGGTGATATTTTCAATACTAACCAATTAAAGTCAGTGAAATTTAGCAGAAACAATCTAGAAACAAATCTTGCTATGCTATTTCTATGCTTGTATAGGGTTAGTTTTTCGTTAAAATATACAGTTTTAATGCTAGGATTGATTTAAGATTTGTATGGAAATCTTTGAGGCACTGTAACTTTAAAACAATACATTTTAACGAAAATCTGACTCTATACAAGCATAGAAATTTGCTTCTGAAAATTTTCATCGAATTGAATTGTTTAATATTGAAAATATCACCATAGTACGTTTGTATGGAGCGCGCTCCGAATTATATCCTCTTAACAGAAGTAGCATGCAGGTGCGTGTAGATGAAGATTCAGTCATAAGAGTTATGAAGATAAGGTTCATTTTCATTTGATTAGTTTTGTTTGGTCACGCTAGTTCTAGAACCAATAATTGTCATGCAATTAATTTCTGTGGGACAAAACTTGTCGAACGGAAGTAATAGTTTCGTGTTTTATTTATGAAATCTAGGAAAATTGCGACGAGAAGCGGTCAATTAATAGGCCTTTGAGGCAAACATGTAGTAAAATCATAGAGAAATTACACGCTCCCCTTGGTAGAGATGGTGTAACAATGTGTGCACAGCAACCACCAACTGGGCACTAGTTTGTACTGCGACCATAGAGAAATTACACGCTCCCCTAAGCTTTTTGTCTCCCCTCACCTGTCCCTCACCCCCTTTGTCGGCGACATAATTTTCTATAGAAACAAGCCGATATGCCATCTCCTCTTACTCCATGAGTAAAATCCAGCAAACGCTCTCTCTCAACCCCGGAGAGGACGAAGGGGTCACAATAATGTGACTGATAGCTCAGCTGGTAGCGAACTTATTGATCCAAGGCTCGCGGGTACAAATCCCGTAAGGTACGAGGTTTGTACGAGTATATGGTTAAATAAAAAAGTATTCTGTATGTAAGTATAATGAAGTGTAGTGAATACAAACCATGTTTGTCCTTCTCTTTCAATATGCGCTCCATATCGCCTGCCTTGTCTTTTACACGTCCAAAGAAATCTATCCATTTTGAGTAAGCGTGCGATGAAAATTATACATTCATAATTTGTATCATTTTACAACAAAATGGGGGATTGAACGATTGAACTAAGGGTCTATATTAAAACAGCCAAGGCACACCCTGGCCACTTCATGGAAACTGGTGGCTTAAAAACAAAATTACTTATTATAATTTGTGATCATCTAAGGCCCGCTTGCGCCAAGCAGAGTTATCGTTATTAACTCAGAACTAGACGCTACTTTGGTGTTAAATTATAATTATGTCTTGCACCAGCCAGTTTTATGGGCTAAACATGTGTTAAATTTAAACCACCGATGTGGTAGGTTTAAATCACTAAACTACGTGTTAAATGTCAAAATTGAGGCAACAGCAATTTTTTATAGTTTTATTATAAGCTTTTCACACTTCGCTCACAATCTTTGGATATAGAATTGAATAGTAAAACGTGGTGATGATTATATTCCCTTTGTTGAATAGCTGGACCATCAGATTCTCCAGATAGAGAACTGTCAGGTTAGTTAACTATGAACTAGTTTTCATTGGCGCAAAACAATCTTCGATTTAAAATTTTAATACTTTAGGCCGGTGCGACTAAACACGGGGTTACGCCATTTAACCCAGCATTTGGCGCAAGTGGGCCTAAGTGTCTCTTTGAGATTTATAAAGGCTTTTTAAAGTGTGACAGGGAATTTGGAAAAAAATTAAGATGGAGGCTTCAGTCACCTTCAATACTAAAATCTTTAAACCTCGGGCTATTCATTGATTTAAAAAAAAAACATCTTTGGTTTAACACCCATCTTTGATAAAAATATGTTGATCAAGTTCAATATAAATAAAATAGCGTACTAACCGGATATCCGCTTGGTAGCATCAGGGCTGGCAGAGCGTGTCAGTGAAGCTAAGGTCATGTACTCGCTCGTGATAAGACCGGCGGCCTGGTGGCAAATAAAATTACAATATATTTATAAAAATCGTTTGGTCGTCAAGAGGAAAGTGCTACGTAAAATCCTGGAACCTGGAAACGAGGATGTCAGCTGGAGGAACCGGGAAAATTTCAAAATTGACGAACTAGTAAGCATAAGCATATGCTCACGACTATATTCGGGGTAGTCAGCGATATTCTGACATCTCAGAACATCCACGTTTCACCAGTAGTACCGAAACTCTGTCCAGTGTGACGGGGGGTGAGCCCGTCGCCACTTATAATGGACAGTGGGTACAATACATGCCTCGAAATTGAAGAATGCAGGTTTCCTCACGATGTTTTCCTTCACCGAAAAGCCAGTGGTGTTACAAATCGTACATTAATTCCGAAAAGATCATTGATACGAGTCGGCCTGGACGGGGATCGAACCATCGCCTCCTGCACGGCAGGCAAGGCGAAGAACTAGTGGCTTTCCAAAATACCATTATCGAGACAAAAGCACCCCGCTGTGTCTGACTTGGTCAGGAGAGCATATTTGGGTAGACCTACTGGTCCCCCCCCCCGGTATTTCTGGAGCGACGTATTGGACCTAAACAATAGAAAAAACTGAAGATACCTCTAGACTGGCCGGACTCATGGCGGAGTACTCCTCACTGAGTAGTTCCACGATCAGACCTTCTATGTCGAACTAAGATGTAGTGTCCAAGTTATGACATACCTCTAGACTGGCCGGACTCATGCAGGAGTACTCCTCACTGAGCAGTTCCACGATCAGACCTTCTATGTTTAACTAAAATATAGTGTTCAAGTTGTGACATATCTCTAGACTGGCCGGACTCATGGCGGAGTACTCCTCACTGAGCAGTTCCACGATCAGACCTTCTATGTCGAACTAAGATGTAGTGTCCAAGTTATGACATACCTCTAGACTGGCCGGACTCATGCAGGAGTACTCCTCACTGAGCAGTTCCACGATCAGACCTTCTATGTCGAACTAAGATGTAGTTTCCAAGTTATGACATACCTCTAGACTGGCCGGACTCATGCAGGAGTACTCCTCACTGAGCAGTTCCACGATCAGACCTTCTATGTTTAACTAAGATATAGTGTTCAAGTTGTGACATATCTCTAGACTGGCCGGACTCATGGCGGAGTACTCCTCACTGAGTAGTTCCACGATCAGACCTTCTATGTCGAACTAAGATGTAGTTTCCAAGTTATGACATACCTCTAGACTGGCCGGACTCATGCAGGAGTACTCCTCACTGAGCAGTTCCACGATCAGACCTTCTATGTCGAAGAATAGGATGTGGCTCTCTGGATCTGTGTGACAAACATAATTATTTAGAACTAGCTTTTGCTTGCACACAACTTCTTTCGCATGGTAGACTTTGATTGTAAAAAATTTAATTTTGTATCTCCACCTTCCGTAATCTAAGCGTGATACAATATACAGGTCGGTTAATTAAAGCTGGCGCGTGCCACACATTTACGCAATGCTTTTGTCACACTGCACGCATAATGAAAAGTTTGTCTATCTTTGTCAAGCAAAAACGCATTCGTGAGTGTCTGTGAACGCGCCAGCTTTAGTTACCGACCTGTACTGTACCCTTAGATCAAAATAAAATGAATGGATAGGCCTTACGCCAACATTTCAAACCAGAAAAATGAGGCAAAACAAATGAAAGGTTTACTTCAAATTTGTATGCAAGTGCCCTAGATTTGACAGATAATGGCGCTAGTTTGTATGGACCAAGTGCACCAGTAGTTTGCTTCAACTTACCGCGCTTTAGGCCTATCCATTAATTTTATTTTGATCTAAGCCTGTACCTGTATTTCGTATATACCCTACAAATTTCAAGGGTATAATATTATGCTCACGACTATATTCCCCGAGGGGGTAGTCAGAGATATTCTGAAACCTCAGAACATCCACGTTTCACCAGTAGTACCGAAACTCTGTCCAGTGTGACGGGGGAAGCCCGTATTTCAAAAAAAAATTCTCACTTTTTGACCCTACGGAACATGGGTCAAAATGTGAGAATTTTTTTTGTACCTACCATACAAAATCTATCGGACTTAATGCATTCGGATAATCGTCTTTCGCTGCAAGTTAATTCGATGAAACGTCCTGTCGGATAATGGTGGGTCGGAAAAAATTCTTACGGACTTCATGTATTCGGATATGTGTAATCCCGACTTGCGTTACGGACCCCGGCTGGTCTGCACTTTTTCCGTACCCGGGCTAGAGGGCCGCAGTAGATACATTACCGGCGGCGTTGGACCTGAAGCCCTGCACGGTGAGGCAGGCGCGGAGGCGCACCGGCTCGGCGAGGGCTAGAGGGCCGCAGTAGATACATTACCGGCGGCGTTGGACCTGAAGCCCTGCACGGTGAGGCAGGCGCGGCGGCGCACCGGCTCGGCGAGGGCTAGAGGGCCGCAGTAGATACATTACCGGCGGCGTTGGACCTGAAGCCCTGCACGGTGAGGCAGGCGCGGCGGCGCACCGGCTCGGCGAGGGCTAGAGGGCCGCAGTAGATACATTACCGGCGGCGTTGGACCTGAAGCCCTGCACGGTGAGGCAGGCGCGGCGGCGCACCGGCTCGGCGAGGGCTAGAGGGCCGCAGTAGATACATTACCGGCGGCGTTGGACCTGAAGCCCTGCACGGTGAGGCAGGCGCGGCGGCGCACCGGCTCGGCGAGGGCTAGAGGG
The DNA here is from genome assembly GCA_963693445.1 of Agonopterix heracliana. Classification (NCBI taxonomy): domain Eukaryota; kingdom Metazoa; phylum Arthropoda; class Insecta; order Lepidoptera; family Depressariidae; genus Agonopterix; species Agonopterix heracliana. The sequence goes on from OY856334.1 coordinate 6,705,304, forward strand.
CCGCAGTAGATACATTACCGGCGGCGTTGGACCTGAAGCCCTGCACGGTGAGGCAGGCGCGGCGGCGCACCGGCTCGGCGAGGGCTAGAGGGCCGCAGTAGATACATTACCGGCGGCGTTGGACCTGAAGCCCTGCACGGTGAGGCAGGCGCGGCGGCGCACCGGCTCGGCGAGGGGCCCCGCGCTGCCACCGGGCCCTACGGGCTGGAGCGCCGCGAGGCCCCGCTGTGTGGCCGCACGCATCGCGTTCAGGTTCCGGTGACGGAGACCTCTGTTGGACACACGTTGTTTCGTTTACTTTAAAACGTGAAACGCTCGCTGGCGTAGGGAAGTTACGATATTAGAATGAGCGTTTTTCTTTTGGTTTTCTAGGGGATCGATAGATGGCGCTACGGTCTGTGCGAATAAACGTCAAAATTTCAAAAAGTGTTTCTTTAAAATAATAAAGAAGGCAAAAATTATCAAGAAGATGCCAACGCATATTTTGATGACATGTTTCATATTCATTTATTTCATAAAAATAATTTTACATGTCATATGTTGGTACTATAGGTACTTATACTTAATTACATTATTTACTTATATTAAAATCAGGTTACATTCCAATAACATTAGGTATTTTGTTGTTTTGTACGTTATAAAATTCATCAATGTCATTCATTATTTACTAATCATTTTAATCGAAAAATCGAAACATTCACGCCTAACATGGCTGTATGGGCTCGATCCCTTGGCGTTTCAAAAAAAAGGCCGGCACAGTCTTGACAAGATTTTGACAGGATCTCGCGAACGACTCTATGGAGCGATAAACATGTCATCTGTTGAGTTTTTTCAGAACTAAATTAAAAAAAAGAAAAGAAAAACGCTCATTGAGTTTACACGGAGAAAACAATTAGTATAGTGATTGGAAGATCATTATGTACATCAAACGGAAAAAAAAATGTTTGACAATACAGGAAAAAATAACATTTACGTTATTTTATGTTTCATGTCACAGTGTGTAAACTTATCCCCAAGTTTACATCCGAGATATAGCAGTGTTTCCGATCACAATGAAATAGATTATAGTCGTGAATTTATGTATGTATGTATACCTGAAGAAGTGGACGGCAGGGTTGGCCAGACCCTGCAGGTCTCCACCCCCCACAGACAGGGAACCCCCGAGGTCATCAGCTACCGTCTCATCACACGCCTCCAGCACTTCCTCCGCTATCATACCTGTATTAACATTTTCATTAATTACTAGCTGTTGTACGTCTGCGTGGACTTTAAAAAGTATCCTATGTGTCAATCCAGAACATATTTTATCAGTGTGCCAAACATCCAAATCCTTATAGCCGTTCAAGCACGTATCCAGACTTTGAGTTCGGGGGGGGGGACATTCAATTTCGGGGGGGGGGGGGGGGGGATTATCAATGAAAAATTACGAAAAAGGTATAGTTGTGATCACTGTTCCATACAAATATTAGGATTTCGGGGGGATAAATCCCACCTATCCCCCCCCCCCCCCTGGATACGTGCTTGTAGCCGTTTATGCGTGATGAACCACAAATATCGTCACAAACATTGACATTTATAATATTAGTAGGATAGGAAGCGTTCTTGCCCTGGATCCCCAAAAACGGTCGGCAGCGTCAAGGTGGACCCAAAAAAATTAAAAAGCTTTCTTCTAAAGCGAGCGCTGGCCATGATTAATCCATCACGCAATGGGTGCTGCATAGTTATCGCAAACTAAATGGTGGCGGAAGGTCTCCCCTAAACTCTAACACATCTCCAAACTAGCCACATATTAAAATGGTCACTTTACAAAGTGATCACATAACAAAGCGAGTGAGTTACAAAGTAATCAAGAAAGAAAGAAAAATTTAATTATTTTGATCTCCGACACACATTACAAAGAGTTCATAACAAAATGCTCACATTTTAAAGTTAATAAACCACTTGTTAGGGATATTTATGCAAGCAGTGTAGTTTTATATACTCACGTCTCGCACGTCTCTCACGTAGCTTAATAAGTTATGACGCATGTTATTATAGCACGTACTTATTACTATATAAACTACACTGCCCCTAATAAAGACGTTCCATTTATAAAACTACTTCACTGGCGTATTAATCATCTCTCCGAGGCTCCCGATCCTGTCGGCATATAACGCACAGCACAACGTGCGTTAAACACTTAACAAAGTGGATACACTCACCATGCAGCACCCTGTCCAAATGCCCAGTCTCCATCTGCCACACGTAGACAGTACCGTCGCTGCACCCCACCACCATGAAGTCGTCCAGAGGTCGCCATTTTATTGTCACCACCGGGAATAAGTGGCGGGATGCGAGGGTAACACATTTTCTTTCTGATAGACCTGGAAATAACAATTCATTGAATAACATAACAGAAATAGTCTTTATCTGCACGCCTAGAACATAATTATAATAAAAACAGAATAATGTGAACATAAGGGTAGAAATGGCTGTCTTATCACTAAAAACTTTTTCTTCCAGCTAACTACTAATAACAGGAAATGAAGTGACAAAAGGTTAATTTTAGAAATAAGCTTACATCACTAAAAGGTTGCCGACTGCTGTTCTAGATTATCCCTGGCCTGGTCGGCCTAATTTCATGATTGCTTCGTTCCCTCAAAATCAAATTAGGATTAAAAAATCAATAAAAAATTAGGCTAAGGGAAAAAGGGGTATTTAAAAAGAAAAAATATTTACTTAGCAACGTCACACTGTGATCTGAAGCCACTGAGCATATGCATTTCTGGATGCGGGTCTGTGAACAAAATAAAACTCTAAACACATTGCAATATTGACCCTATCTCATACAGGATAGAGTCTAAATTAGATACTCAAGCTACAATTATAACACGGTACTATAATGTGGGTTATTGTAGAAACTGCGGAGTAGCTATATCTTAAAAACAAGGCAATATCGACCGTCTATCATACGTCTAAAAAAGATACTCACACTACAATTATAGGGCGGCACTATGAGCTGGGTTATTTCACCGGCGTGCACGCAGAAGCGATGGAGTAGAACTCCGCTGAATAGATCCCAGAGACACACTGCGAAGTCTATACCGCCTGAGACGAGGTGGGCTTTGTCGTATCTGTAGAGACACGATTTAAAAATTAGGGTCCATACATAAAGTTTTTTTTTTTATTTATAATTAATGGCTTTTTGCTTGTGCGTAGCACCGCATTTCCGCCAGTGTCAAGTGTAATTTATGGGAGTATCTATCCCAATCTCAGGGATTGTTTTTGTTCAAGAACAAGAAGAGATTGAGGATTGCTGAGCCTCGTGGCAGGCAAAAACGCGACGCGCGAAAACCACGCGAGACGTGTGCTCGGGTCAATTCCTGCAACGTGACTCATACATAAAGTTATTATACCTTCCGGAATAGAGGAACTGACATGACTCGTCAAATGAAACCGTTTTTGGGAACTGTTTGACAGCTTGTCGGCATGGTGTTTGAGCTCTGTGAATAAATTGTGAATCTAACGTGAAATCGTGGATAATTTTGTGAAAGTGTAAATAGAATTTTAAAAAATATATATCCACGATTTCACGATAGATTGACAAAATATTCACAGAGCTAGAATTTTCACCATGCCGACAAGCTGTCAAACAGTTCCAAAAATGGGTCTATTGCCTCGCGTCACGTATCTCTTTCTATTATACATTGGTGCCGCTACGTACATCTCGCTCTCTCAGCCGTCAGTTTCTCTATTCCTGGTATAGTAACTTTAGCATAAGCATAGCATAAGCATATGCTCACGACTATATTCCCCGAGGGGGTAGTCAGAGATATTCTGCAACCTCAGAACATCCACGTTTCACTAGTAGTAACGAAACTCTGTCCAGTGTGACGGGGGGTGAGCCCGTCGCCACTTATAATGGACAGTGGGTACAATACACGCCTCGAAATTGAAGCATGCAGGTTTCCTCACGATGTTTTCCTTCACCGAAAAGCCAGTGGTGTTACAAATCGTACATAAATACCGAAAAACTCATTGGTAAGAGTCAGCTTGGACGGGGATCGAACCATCGCCTCCTGCATGGCAGGCAAGGTTACTCGCCACTGGACCACCACTGCTTGTATAGTTACTTTATGGGTCCATATCACACAAACTGTTTAGGAGCGTAAGCGTTGACGGAACGATATCGCCGCTATATCCCCGCGTTATCGCCGCGATATTTCTGAGATCAATCAGTCTAGCGACGATAGCGGTGTGTAAAAATCGAGGCGATTCAGTAGCCACGTCGTGGCGGTGCAGTTGCAACATCGCCTACGCTTAAAAATAGCTTGTAAGAAAGGTCTCTAATATAGATAAACTTCTACATATAAACTGTGCTAACATGACCCGCGTGTTTTCGAGTGTTTACAAAGTTTCGTGTTCGACAGATGAAGGAGGCGCGTTTATCATGTTCGGTAGGTGCCACAAACGGCGTCAAGGGCATTTTTTAAATTAACGACATTTTGCTATACACTATATTTCTGCCAGAGCAAAGTCGGTTTTAGGAGAATCATAATCTCAATGATTGTTTAATGAACATCACATTTTACAAAATGACGGAGACTCGTGACCAACAGAAAGCATACGATCAACAAGACCGCCCGCGAACCCACTCGCTTCGGTGTTATAAACATTAATAACGAACCTCGGGTGAACATGGTTGGGGTACAACAAGCAGTTGACCCTGCCATTGTGTCCTAGTAGTAGCTGATGTGGGGGCCAGTCTGCAACAAGAGTAGAAAGGTAAGTAAGTTTTTAAGAAGATGTTGTTGGTGACGCGTCATGTTGTATAACCAGGGTCGAAAGAGGTATGCTCAGGTGGTTCGGTCACGTACAGAGGATGAATGAGAGTAGACTCAATAGGGAGATTTATCGATCCAATGTGAGCGGAACAGTCGAGAGAGGGTCCGAGGAGAACTTACCACGACCAAATAAATGGTCTTCTCCGAAAAGGACAATGCGCAGTACCCGCAACCAACTAAAGTGTATGAAGAGATGTATGAAAGTGGATGAGGCGAGAGAAGTATGTCAAGATCGTAGTGTGTGCCGTGCAACAACTGCAGTTGTACCGTGTGGGTTGCGTTCACTATCACAATGGATCAGTTGTACCGTGGACTTGCGTTCACTATCACTATGAAGCAGTTCTACTACGTCTCGGGTAGAATTAATTAATTAATTTCAAACTTAGTGTTTAGTTTATGTTAGCTCACCTCACCATCAAGTTGTTGATGTGTGCCGTGCAACAACTGCAGTTGTACCGTGTGAGTTGCGTTCACTATCACTATGTAGCAGTTCTACTTCGTCTTGGGTAGAATTAATTGTTTAATTTTAATCATAGTAACTAAAGTTAGCTCACCGTCAAGTTGCTGGTGTGTGCCGTGCAATAACTGCAGTTGTACCGTGTGAGTTGCGTTCACTATCACTATGGAGCCATCTTCACGACCCACTACTAGACGGTTCGCGGCCAGGAGGTATATCGATGATGTCAGTTTTATGTCTGTAACAATAAATATCATAATTATGATTGACACATGATTTTGATCATGTCAAATGTCCATGTAGTACCCACTCCTGTAAAAATCGGAAACTCTGCGCTCGAAGTTGTTGAAGATTATGTTCACTTAGGACAAACTATCCAGTTAGGTAGATCCAACTTTGAGAAAGAGATCAATCGTCGAATCCAACTCGGTTGGGCAGCGTTCGGGAAGCTACGTAGTATCTTCACGTCCCAAATACCGCAGTGTCTTAAAACGAAAGTCTTCGATCAGTGTGTGCCAGTGATGACATATGGAACAGGGACGTGGTCGCTCACGCTAGGCCTTATAAAAAGGCTGAAAGTCACCCAAAGGGCAATAGAGAGGGCTATGCTTGGGGTTTCCCTGCAAGATCGAATCGGAAATGACGAGATCTGCAGAAGAACCAGAGTAACTGACATAGCCCAAAGAATTGCTAAACTTAAGTGGCAGTGGGCGGGGCACATTGCTCGCAGAACCGATGGCCGATGTGGCTGAACAATTCTCGAGTGGCGACTGCGTATCGGAAAGCGTAGCGTGGGTAAGCAGTGGCCGAAGAGTTCTTGAGTGGCGACCGCGTTCCGGAAAGCGCAGAGTAGAAAGTGAGCCCCCCACGAGGTAGACCGATGACCTGGTGAAGGCGGCGGGAACCCGTTGGATGAGGGCAGCGCAGGACCGGTCGTTGTGGCGATCCTTGGGAGAGGCCTATGTCCAGCAGTGGACGTCCATCGGCTGAGATGATGATGATGTGGCAAGTAGCAGAGAGTGGCCATTCTGTATGAAGTAACTATTAGATAGGTAATTCTGTGTTGTCTGTTAATAAACTAAACATACCATTTCCGAGCTCCTCGGAGAAATGCAGCTGGTCCAGAATGCCCACCGGGCTGGGGTTCATCTCCGCCCACGCCATGTCCAAACTTGTCATCACTATGGGGGCGTGCGCTGTGGACAACATGGGCAACTATTTAGATCAGGTTTTCTCAAAGTGGAGTCCGCGTACTCAAGGGAACGTCTCAGTAAGTCTAAAGATTGAGCAGCACGGAATCGAATTTTTTCACGCTCTGTCCTTTTCTGTCGCTCAGGAACGTCATTTGCTAGAGCGAGAAAGGTTGAAGCTAGTTAGTATATTTTCGGTTTAGCAAATGACGTTCCTGAGTGACAGAAAAGGATGGAGCGTGAACAAATGCGATTTCGTGCTGCCAGATTAGCTTAGCTTACACAAGCCTAGGGAAGCGGCAAAATTTCAATTATAATATTGCGTCTAAAATGAGTGTTTTTACCAGACTGCCCTAGAAGTAGGGTAATTTGTAGGGAGCGGAATCGAATGGCAAATAAATTGAAACGTAATTGTTTTATATCGAGTTATCGAGTCCCTCTGCGACCCTCTGCGACCGCAAAGTGTCGCTCGTCTGTAATAGCGCTTGTATGACGTCTGTCGACTATTATGTTACGTCATATCTTACCCCCTCCCACACCGCTCCGCTACCAAAGGTACTTTTTCTGTTAAGCGCTAGGCTTAACTTGGTCTGTAGTTTTTCTTATTTTCCAATTCATAAATCGGTACAACTGCAATTTAGTCTTCTGGGAAATTGTATAGAAGAACTTAAAATAAGATTATTTTTATCTATCTGAGGTTTAAACACACTTACTTGACATAGAGGTAGCGGGCACGGCTGCGTCGTCCACGTTCCACACGGATACTACTCCGGCTGAGTCACCGCGTAGCAGGAGACGCCGCTGTTTGCCTCGATAGCTTCATACCAACACTTACTCGACATAGAGGTAGCGGGCACGGCGGCATCGTCCACGTTCCACACGGATACTACTCCGGCTGAGTCACCGCGTAGCAGGAGACGCCGCGGTTTGCCTCGATAGCTTCATACCAACACTTACTCGACATAGAGGTAGCGGGCACGGCGGCATCGTCCACATTCCACACGGAGACGACTCCGGCTGAGTCACCGCGTAGCAGGAGACGCCGCTGTTTGCCTCGATAGCTTCATACCAACACTTACTCGACATAGAGGTAGCGGGCACGGCCGCCTCGTCAACATTCCACACGGATACTACTCCGGCCGAGTCACCGCGTAGCAGGAGACGCCGCTGTTTGCCTCGATAGCTTCATACCAACACTTACTCGACATAGAGGTAGCGGGCACGGCGGCATCGTCCACGTTCCACACGGAGACTACTCCGGCTGAGTCACCGCGTAGCAGGAGACGCCGCTGTTTGCCTCGATAGCTTCATACCAACACTTACTCGACATAGAGGTAGCGGGCACGGCGGCATCGTCCACGTTCCACACGGATACTACTCCGGCTGAGTCACCGCGTAGCAGGAGACGCCGCTGTTTGCCTCGATAGCTTCATACCAACACTTACTTGACATAGAGGTAGCGGGCACGGCGGCATCGTCCACGTTCCACACGGATACTACTCCGGCTGAGTCACCGCGTAGCAGGAGACGCCGTTGTTTGCCTCCGACTGATGTTATCACGAAGCGCATAGACGGCGGACATGAGAGGAGCTGTTGATGAATTTGCTATTATAATTATTATTAATCCATACATAGGGTCCTTCTTAATACGCTGACACTTTTTCAAGAGGATGATCAGACCGTCACACTGAACAACTTTCTCTATGAGACCAACATCGAAAAAGTGAAAAAATATCAGCTGTCCCATACATTTGGCTCGAGTAGGTTTGCAGTTTTGTATGGAAGAGCAGATTTTTTTTCGTGATTACGATTTGGGTGCCAAACAGGAAGTTATTCAGTTTGACGTTATGATCATCCCCTTTAAAAAGAGTCAGTATGTTAAGAAGGACCCTGTATACAGGGTGTTTCATAAGTAACAATAAATATTTCAAACTCTTAAGGGGGTCTTTAGACCGTCAAACTGAACAACTTTCTCTATGGGACCAACATCAAAATCGCGAAAAAAAAATTGATATCCCATACATATTTTAGCTCTAGTCGATTTGTCTAGTATGGAACATAAATTTTTTTTTTCGCGATTTACCTACACCACCCCCTTAAAGGTTTATTTATATTTTTGTAACACCTTGTATAAGGTCTAACAAAATTAGCTGAAACTATTTTAAGGGGATGATCAGACCATCAAACTGAACAACTTTCTCTATGGGACCATTATCGAAATCGCGAAACAAAAATCAGCTGTCCCATACATTTGAGTCGAGTTTTGTATGGGACAGCAGATTTTTTTTCCACTTCAAATAGTTTCAGCTAATTTTGTTAGACCTTGTTTAGTAAGTTTGCAGTTCTGTATGAAAAAACTGTTTTTTTTTTGACGTGGGTTGTACATTGAAAAAGGCTTTTGCGATATCCTAATCCTATTGTATCTAGACTAGTTTTAAGTATTGTCCAAGCAACGTACCTTATTATCAGGGTGTGCCAAAATGCTGAATAGGACAGGACTGTCATGCGCCACAGTAGGACCGTGGAAACCTTTGTGATCTGGCACCGAGCTGTGAATGACAAGACAATTATTTTCACTAAACCGTTGTGGATTGTGTTCCACTTCTCAACGTTCCACTTCTAATACATAACAGATTTTTGTATTATTGAACAATACAAAAAAATGTGTAAAATACAAAAATAAAACATTTTTATTAATAAACAATAAAATGTGTTATTTTTTATTAAAAAAAATGTACTGTTCTAAAAATTAATTATGATTACAATTTATAATTTTATTCTATTTTAAATATGTTATTGAATGTAGTGTAATTTGTGTATTTTATATTCCATTGGAAATTGCATTACATCTAAATAAAGATCAATATTTCAATATTTAATGTAAATAAATATTTATTGTATAAAGAAATCAATATAACTAGAAATAATGCAACGAATAAACATTTTATTTGACTCTTTTTGATTTGTAGGTGATAAAATTTAAGTTCGATTAGTTTCTTATTTATTTTATGAATTAAACAAATATTTGAAACATTTCAAATGGAATATAATACATTCTGTGTAAAAACTACACGATACGCATAATATACAATTATTGTATATTTTTGTATTACTACATCAAAAATAAAAAGGGATGAAGTAATGAAAGTGCGTTAGGCAAATTAATTATACAACTATGAACACGTTTTCTATCTAAAAATAAAAATAATACATCTAAAATCACACAAAAAAATTATCCCAAAGTAAAAGTGCACCCCCATGAAATTTGTACAGCATTTCGCGAGGGCACAATCTGTGAAATACGGCTATAAAACGCACCTAAAATAAATTGTACTCACTAACTGAAATAAAAAAAGCTACCGGTGCAAGCAAAGGATAATAATACAAAAAATACAAGATACGTAAATAAAATACAATTGTGCTGACCTACTCAGTCTCCGGCCCCGTAGTTTGCTATGAACAGAAATGTATATTTAGCGACTGGCAACCCTATTTGGGACTTTATAGCAGGGTTTTCAACGGGGTTTTCGTGAGCATATGCTATGCTATAATATCTATTGTTTTCTTATATCGATAACGATTTGTAAGATAAAATGAACGAAAACTTCTCACATCTTTTGTCTCTTTTTCGCGTGTGTTTGAGCCATAAAAGATCACCTTCTCGCCTACACAATGTGTTCATCTTTAGCGCTACCTATTATAGCTATATCTTTTTCTTTGACACACACAATATTAGATAAGATATTTAGATATTGTGGCTATAGTTTGTTATTACGTTCAAATCTATGAAATATTGAGTTTATCTTACAACACATTAGATAAGTAGTGTTATTACGTATGACACTCATAATGTACGTAAATAAAAATATTTTCCCACCTCCGTCGAGGAGAAAAATAGTACACTAACCTCGGGCAGTAAATAAGAAAGCCTCAGATCACATGTTTGTTGAAGATCTGAGATCTTTCTTACTTTCTTGCCCTCGGTGTGTACCTAATCCATCTACTATATCCTTTAGACATTTCTGAGTGTCACACTACAAGAAATTTTCAAAAAATCCGCTAACACAGAGGCATTTGTGCTCCGATGATAAATCTAATGACAAAAAAAAAGTAATCTTTGAAAATTTTGTCTCTGTTAAAGTGTTATGTATGGAAATACATGGCTGTTTTTTAGTCACAAAGTTGATACACAAGGTGGTAAATGAGTTACACATTTTAGAGTGTGCTTCAGACCATCAAACTGAACAACTTGTTACTAATAATATCCAAATCACGAAAATTTTAGTCCCATATTAAAAGTTGGTTGGCATTTTGTTCATTTTGATGGTCTTAAAGCCGCGTCCGCTGCGCCATTGAACAAAACATGTTCAGAAACATTTTACCCCTTCCCCCTGCAGGCGAACGCTGGTGATGTTTTCCGCTGCCGATGGATAACATCACAAAGGCAAAAAGAGCCCCCCAATCTATAATATTTACATTTTCACGTGGGCATGGATTCACTTACTTGGCAGGCAGTTTGTACATGTATCCCTTGCCCTCAGTGGACCAGACCAGCACCCTGTCCGGGGCCAGGAAGTCGCCGGACATCCAACGCTCTCCGGTCGGCGCTTGAATCGAGCAGAGCACAGAGAAGTCACCTGAAAGTAATATAATAAACTTTATTTATTCTTCTTTCACACAAGAAAACCATTTAGTAGGTACTTACTTAAACTAACAATGGAATTGCTATGGCGTAGAGTACCAAATAACATTATAGTGTTCTCCTAACTGATGTGTGAAAGACTGATGCCAGGCTCTCTCACCCCTTGGAGCTCGACTTGGAGCAATCTGCCAGAACACCGATGTTACCCATGTATTGTTTTTATGATGAATAAATAAATAAAAAAAAAAAAAAAAAAAAAAAAATTATATTGAAGTAAGTATTACAAACAGGTCAGACTTAGGATGGGTGACCGTTTAGTGGTATTTCATCTTGAGCGTTTCCGTGCTTCGGAAGGCACGTTAAGCAGTTGGTCTCGGATAGTTCCGTCAGATGGCGTTGTAACTATTCGTTAAGCCAGGTCAGAGGCCTATTGGCGGCTTGAAAATTCTCTGACAGCAATGTGACCACTAACTTGCCTCAAACAACACGCACTGGGCCCGCGTGGTGGAGTATGGCCCACTCCCTCTCACCCTTATTCGTGAGAGGAGGCCTTTGCCCTGCAGTGGGATTCTACAGGCTATAACTTACTTACTTAAGTATTACAAAGAGTTCAAAGAAATATGTTTTGTTTCTAACAATTTGATCGTAGTTACTTAGGGTCCTTCTTAATATCTCGTATCAACGAGTTTTTCGGAATTTATGTACGATTTGTAACACCACTGGCTTTTCGGTGAAGGAAAACATCGTGAGGAAACCTGCATGCTTTAATTTCGCGGCATGTATTGTACCCACTGTCCATTATAAGTGGCGACGGGTTCACCCCCCGTCACACTGGACAGAGTTTCGGTACTACTGGTGACACGTGGATGTTCTGAGGTTTCAGAATATCTCTGAATAACCCCTCGGGGAATATAGTCGTGAGCATATGTTTTAAGGGGATGATCAGATCATGTATCAAAAGTACTTTCTCATTGGGACTTATCAAAATTACACAAAAAATGAGATTTCCATACGTTTGGGTCGAGTATTTAAATGTTACACACACATAACCTGCGTCTTATATCAGGCAGTATTTAGTGCAGATAGTAAGCACAGTGCGCTGGTTGTGAGCGCAGCAGTTCAGACAAGTATCAGCCCAGAGTACTTCTAGTAGTACATTACCTGCGTCGTATATCTGGCAGTATTTAGCGCAGACAATAAGCACAGTGCGCTGGTTGTGAGCGCAGCAGTTCAGACAAGTATCAGCCCAGAGTACTTCTAGTAGTACATTACCTGAGTCGTATATCTGGCAGTATTTAGCGCAGACAATAAGCATAGTGCGCTGGTAGTGAGCGCAGTAGTTCAGACAGGTATCTGCACGGAGTCCTTCTAGTAGTACATTACCTGCGTCGTATATCTGGCAGTATTTAGCGCATACAATAAGCACAGTGCGTTGATTGTGAGCGCATCAGTTCAGACAAGTATCGGCCCGGAGTCTTAGTAGTACATTACTTGCGTCGTATATCTGGCAGTATTTAGCGCAGACAATAATCACAGTGCATTCATTGTGAGCGCAGCAGTTCAGACAAGTATCAGCCCAGAGTCCTTCTAGTAGTACATTACCTGCGTCGTATATCTGGCAGTATTTAGCGCAGACAATAAGCACAGTGCGTTGATTGTGAGCGCAGCAGTTCAGACAAGTATCAGCCCAGAGTACTTCTAGTAGTACATTACCTGCGTCGTATATCTGGCAGTATTTAGCGCAGACAATAAGCACAGTGCGTTGATTGTGAGCGCAGCAGTTCAGACAAGTATCAGCCCAGATTCCTTCTAGTAGTACATTACCTGCGTCGTACGAGGTGTATTCAATAAGTACCTAGCCTCATCGCCAGAGGGCGCTGTAGTTTGTTGGCAGATCTCCGATTGAAGGTTCGGGAGCTAGATGAGACTGTAGCCATTTCAGAAGGAACAGTGTATCATATTCTTCACGAGGAACTCGGCATGAGAAAGCTGTCAGCGCGATGGGTGCCGCGGATACTCACACCGGAAAACAAGCGCAACCGTGAGACCACATCGGAGACGTGTTTGGCGCTGTTTAAGCGGAATCCAGCGGAGTTTTTGCGTCGTTTTGTGACCGTCGATGAAACCTGGATCCACTGGTACACACCAGAGACCAAGGAGCAATCAAAAGAATGGATCCAGACCGGGGAACGTGCTCCAAAGAAGGCGAAAACTGTAAAATCGGCCGGAAAAGTTATGGCCACCGTTTTCTGGGATTCACAAGGTGTGATCTACATCGATTACCTCGAGAAGGGTAAAACAATTACAGGGCTTTACTATGCCGTTTTATTGGGCCGATTCGACGCCGAATTAAAGAAAAAACGACCCCATCTGGCGAAGAAAAAAGTGCTGTTTCACCACGACAACGCACCGGTTCACACGTCTGCCGTTGCCATGGCCAAATTGGTCGAATTACGCTACGAATTGCTGCCCCATCCACTTTATTCTCCAGATTTGGCCCCTTGTGACTTCTTTCTGTTTCCTAATCTGAAAAAATCACTCGCCGGGAATAGATTTGGATCAAATGAGGAGGTCATCGCCGCCACGGAGGCCTATTTTGCAGAGTTTGACAAAAACTATTTTTCGGACGGGTTAAAAAAGTTAGAGCATCGCTGGGCTAAGTGTATCGAACTAAAAGGAGACTATGTTGAAAAATAAATTGCCACTATTCCAAAATTTTGTTTACTTTTTGTAGGCTAAGTATTTATTGAATGACCCTCGTATATCTGGCAGTATTTAGCGCAGACAATAAGCACACTGCATTGATTGTGAGCGCAGCAGTTCAGACAAGTATCAGCCCAGAGTACTTCTAGTAGTACATTACCTGCGTCGTATATCTGGCAGTATTTAGCGCAGACAATAAGCACAGTGCATTGATTGTGAGCGCAGCAGTTCTGACAAGTATCAGCCCAGAGTACTTCTAGTAGAACATTACCTGCGTCGTATATCTGGCAGTATTTAGCGCAGACAATAAGCACAGTGCGCTGGTTGTAAGCGCAGCAGTTCAGACAAGTATCAGCCCAGAGTCCTTCTAGTAGTACATTACCTGCGTCGTATATCTGGCAGTATTTAGCGCAGACAATAAGCCCAGTGCGCTGGTAGTGAGCGCAGCAGTTCAGACAAGTATCTGCACGGAGTCCTTCTAGTAGTACATTACATATGTCGTATATCTGGCAGTATTTAACGCAGACAATAAGCACAGTGCGTTGATTGTGAGCGCAGCAGTTCAGACAAGTATCAGCCCAGAGTACTTCTAGTAGTACATTACCTGCGTCGTATATCTGGCAGTATTTAGCGCAGACAATAAGCACAGTGCGCTGGTTGTAAGCGCAGCAGTTCAGACAAGTATCAGCCCAGAGTCCTTCTAGTAGTACATTACCTGCGTCGTATATCTGGCAGTATTTAGCGCAGACAATAAGCCCAGTGCGCTGGTAGTGAGCGCAGCAGTTCAGACAAGTATCTGCACGGAGTCCTTCTAGTAGTACATTACATATGTCGTATATCTGGCAGTATTTAACGCAGACAATAAGCACAGTGCGTTGATTGTGAGCGCAGCAGTTCAGACAAGTATCAGCCCAGAGTCCTTCTAGTAGTACATTACCTGCGTCGTATATCTGGCAGTATTTAACGCAGACAATAAGCACAGTGCGTTGATTGTGAGCGCAGCAGTTCAGACAAGTATCAGCCCAGAGTCCTTCTAGTAGTACATTACCTGCGTCGTATATCTGGCAGTATTTAGCGCAGACAATAAGCACAGTGCGTTGATTGTGAGCGCAGCAGTTCAGGGACAGCGCGTTCAGGCAACGGATCTGTTTAGATTCGTTCTCGTATATCGGTTCGGATTGTTTGTTTTCGTGTCCAAGGAGAGACCAGACCTGAAATCAATTCAATACAGTTTCAATCTATACAGGTTGTATTCAAAACGATACATATTTTAGGTTGCTTCGAACGAACAAATTGAGCAACTTTCACTACGGAGTCGACATTGAATGACAAAAAATTATCAGCTATTTCTACAATTTGGTTTGACTAGCTATTTACGTTTTCTATGGATACAATTTTTTCCGCGATTTCGATGTTGGCTCAACAGTGTAAATGTTTAGATTATAAAACATAAGACAATCCTTTACATTACGATTCACCCAAAGCCCAAAATACACTTTACATTGGCAACAATTCAGTACTTAGTCCCATCAAAATACCATCTATTTATTTAAAAACAGAATAAAATAGAAAACTAGTAGAAATGAAGACTTACTTTCACAGTGCCGGTAATTGAAATGGCCAGCACGACGTCATCTTTCCTTGAAGATGGACGTAAGACCTGTAAGATTCAAGAAAACCATAGAATATTCAGATATCAGCCCTATAATAATATTCTTGCCTGCATCAGATATTCAGCCAACCAAAGCACGCGCTCAGCTGCGCTATAATCTTGCTAGAATTATTATAATTATACTTATTGTAGCTTCCAAAATTATAATATTACTGAAACTAAAAGTTGATTGACGATAATCCGGATAATATAATGATTCAAATATTATTGACTACATGTAACAGCCATGTTGTGCTATTTAAAAAAAAAATATTGAAAAATTTGTCTCACACGGGACTTGAACCCGCATCCAGCCAAACGGGGGCTGTGCTTTCGTTCAATTAAGCTACCAAGCCAGACGCGCAGCCAGCGCAACGTCCCATAAAGAAAGAAAGAAAAAACGTCGCCCCGCAAGCCACGACGACGACGTTTTTTCTTTCTTTCTTTGTGGGACGTTGCGCCATCTACAGGCGTTTGTACAAACTACTACATTACAATTTTATAATTAAGACTTTAATTTTATAGCTTTGGCAACATTCTTGCGACATATACATACAATCGATTTTAAAGATAAACAATCCATAATCCAGCAATGCTCCAAACACAAACTAATTAAATCTAAAACATACCCTACCGTTTTAAACCTTTTAATTTTAATTAAATCTACTGCAACTTACGTGCAGAGCAGAAATCCAGTCGGGGTTCATCTTGGAGCTGAGAGAGAAGAGTATCTCAAGTGAGAACGGGTCCATGATCAGGATCTCAGCGTAGTAACCGTTGCAGAACAGTCGCAGGTCCTCACTGTTGCACATGTGGTATGCCTGCGGAGGTGATCGTTTGTTAGAGACTATAACGTCACGCCTCTTTCCCAATGGGGTAGGCAGAGACCAGAGCGCGCCATCTACTACGATCCTTCATCATCATCATATCAGCCGATAAACGTCCACTGCTGGACATAGACCTCCCCAAAAATGGAAGGATATGCCATAATCGCCACGCTTGGCAGGCGGGTTGGCGATCGCAGTTGGATTGAATGCGTGTACTCAAAGGATGCTGCTGCCCATCCTCCGGTAGATCCCTTATCTTAGCCGACACCACACGGACTACGATCCTTACAAATCTCTTTTGCTTCATTCACATCCATACATCTCTTCATACATGCCCGTCAGTTTCGAGTACTCCGCACCTCCCCTTTTTGTAGGACGCAACTAATGTTTCGAATTTTATTTTCTGACAGGCAATAAAAATAAAATAATAAATACAGGGACTTTCTTAATATGCTGGCTGCCGGTTGTTTATGGGGGGTTGATCAAACTATTAAATTGAAAATCTTTTTCTATGGGACCAACATCAAAATCGCGACAAAAATCTGCTGTTCCATGCGAAACTGCAAATCGACTCAACACAAATGTATGGGACAGACGACTTTTTTCGCGATTTCGATGTTGTTCCCATAGAGAACGTTTTTCTGTTTGATGATCTGATCATCCCCATCCCCAAGAAGAACCCTGTATATTCATTTTTAATTATCTAAACTATTATAAAACTGTAACTGAAGTGCAGGGTTCGAAATTATCAAGATAATAACGAGCCGTGATAATTATCGGATAATTATCCGATAATTATCGCCATTATTAAAATATCATTTGTTAAATTGTTTCATAAGAAATATCGATGGTTTATTGTCTCAAAACAAACAAAAAATATATGTTTAATTCAACATTAATGTCATTAATTAAAGGTGAAATCGGTGTTCGTCAGATTTGACAGATTAACATTCGAGTTCACTTGGCTTTACGTAACACCAACTGATATTTTTTGTGAATTGGGGGAATTCCCGTGTCGCGGCTAGACGTGCGTTCGGATACACGCAACAAGTGCGGAAATACACGTTTGGATACTTAGAATATAGTTCTATTTCACGGGCGCAATTTTTTGTTATTATCATGATAATTATCGTGATAATTATCGTGATAATTATCATTGATAATTATCCTTTCGAACCCTGCTGAAGTGTGTCTGTACATTAAAGATATTTACAAAAAAAAGATTACGATATGGTTTTTAAGTATCCCTGACTCGAAATCAATCTTTTTTAGAAATTTTGTCTGTCTGTTTGTTTTTGTGTTTGTTTGTTTGTTTGTTCGCACATCACGCAAAAACTACTAAACCGATTTTGATGAAACTTTTTTTGTTTGATAGCTTATGATCTGACTTAAAATCTGGTATATAATTTGTGCGGACGAATTCGCAGGTAAACACTAGTTTCATTATACATCACTTGCGGTGGTCATAACCTAAGGGTAACCCTTATGCGATGTTACAGAGTAATTAAATAAAAAAATCTTAGGCATTTTCATGCAGATTATTTTAGTCCTATTTAAATTACCAAAATCTAGCCTGGACCTGTTGAAGTAAATAAATACAATTTATAATATTGACTATCCTCAGTATGGTATCAACATACCTGTATGTTGGTGTGCACTTGCGCCAGTTTCACACTCTCCCTACACTTGCCGTCTACAAGGTCCCACGTGCACATCTCACCGGCCTCCGACGAGCTCACTATGAAGTTGTTGTCCTGAAATGTTATTAAACTCGTGAGAATAAATGAAACATTAAAATACATGTGATAGAAATTATAAAAATGCTAGAAAACGGAAAATATTTTGTAATTATTAGATAATTTTTTCTTAACCTTGAGGGTTATAGGATACTAATTGTTTGGCATTTTAATAAACAAGGTGTATTAAAAGCGTAACTTATTAGAGGAGGTGCTTCAGACCATCAAACTATTTAAAAAGCACAACATGTATACTAAAGTTGCTGGCAATAATTTTTAATTTTATCTTTATTGGTTATCAAACAGCAAAATACTTAATTTCGAATACAACAACATTTAAATTTTACAACGCCAATTACATGATAACACGTTTTAATAAATAAAATGTATTAAAGACCCAACGACCTGTTTCAAGCACATAAGCTAGATTATAAATGTCTAGTATTTTAGGCCCCTATTATGTTAAATAAATCTATTATGGTACTTTTTTCTGACTTTTTAGGATGCATTAACCTCACTGCTGACTAACCTCAGGGTTGAAAGCCCCAATATAAAAAAAGTTGAAAAAAAAAAGGGATGCATTTATGATTAAAAAATTTGATAAAGGCCTAAATTTAGTTTAGGCCTTACGAAGTTCGTTTAGTCATCATCATCATCATCACAGCCTATCCACTGCAGGGCACAGACACTAGCCTCAGGGAGGATGTATGTATGTTAGTACACCACACACGCATGCATCAGGATTTCTTTAGCATGTGCAGGTTTCCTCACTATGTTTTCCTTCACCATTTAAGAGCAGTCGGTATTACGTACATAAGTTAGAAAAACTCATTAGATGCCATGTAGGCATGTTGTCCGTGCGGATTTGAACCCAAACCCTCATGATTAAGGGCTTGATAATTATTCGCGCGAATGATGTGAATGTGATAACATAGGATGACTTTCTGACAAGACTCTTATGTCAAGAAACTATGTACGAAAATTGTTTGTTTCACGCATCTTCCTATGCTGTTTACCGCTAAAACGACCTTCCACACCCTACTTTCACATAGAAAGACGCGAGCAACAAGCAATTTTCATACTTATTGTCTTGACATAAGTGTCCTGTCAGAAGTCATCTTATGTTATCACATTCACATCATTCGCGCGGAGTCACGTTGCAGGGTTTGCCTCGAACACTTGTCTCTCGCGTGGTGTTCGCGCGGTTCGCGTCTCAGCCTGCCACGAGGCTCCAAAATCCTTCTCAGTTGTTCTTACTCAAAAACAATCCTCGAGATTGGATAGACACTTGGTGAAATCTAACAAGGAAACGCCATTAAATAAAAATAGAATAGAATAGAATCGTTCGCGCGAATAAAACTCGCTGTGCGGACGAGCCCTAAGTGTCCTTATGTCTCCGCAACATGCCACACTCTCAACAAACAAGTTAGCTACAGTGAAAAAGTCAAAACTTCTAACTAACCTGTATAATCGAGGCTCTGGACAAGCACGTAACAGGCGCAGTATGTCCAACCAACAAACACCTGGGCGTCATTTTCAACGTCTCCGCATCAACTTGCCAAATACAAATCTGACCGTCATAGCAACCCGTTACCAGGGTCTTCTGATCCCTAGACAGGTACACCGAAGACACGCAGTGTGTTGGCGCGTGCTTACCCCACAGGACCACGGGAACTATCAAATTTGTCCCGGGCATTGTGGTAACTAGAAAAATAATAACAAGTCAATTTTAATGATTTCGGTTATGATAAGTGATGTAGGACGTTAATATAAGTGTCAGTTATTGAATAATTAAGCTAGATAATCATTTAATTTAGCGTGAAGTAACTTGTTTGCATTATAATAAGATAAAATATAGTATTATGTTTGTAGGTATTGGAAGTTACAAGGACAGAGTGATTTGATGCGTACCTCGGGTGTGTAGAGATCGGGAATCAAGTTAGACTTGCACGCAGTCTAATTAGCATCCATTTAGAATGATCAGATACTTCTTAATTGAGTCGTAATAATTTTAATTGTATAAAAACTGAACCACAGTAACCCTTCAGCAAAACAGCTGTTTGACAGCTGACATTGTCATGTTGGTAACACTGCCAATCGTTAACTGCGCAGCGCAATGGATGCGTTCTCAATTTTTTTCGGTATTTATCGGTTTTTACGCCAATCGGATCATTTTAATTATTTAAGCAGGCACTACACTCTCGCAAGAACTTCTCGGCAAGAACTTGCACCATATCCACACTCTCGTTCTCGGCCTTTCTCGTCTATTCTCGGCGAGAATGTAAAGCCTGCTTTAGTTGTTGATCTTTTCAGAGAAATTGAACCTTAATTGGACCTAGTTATGCTTAAACGTTCCAATCCACAGAGAGGTCAAACTGAGATAAATGCGTTTTTGTGTTTGAGCTGTACACTTTTTTGTTGTAACAAGTAGATTCGTAAATTATTGATTATTTTGAAGTAATATATACATTTTTTAACAAATAAGAAGCAGGTATTCGTTTTACAACAATTCTATTCGTAATTTTACACAATATCACTCAATTTAGGATTAAACACAGCACAAGAACAAACCACAGAGACCGACGCCATTTTCATTCTCAAAAAGCCCGCGAGACCGTGCTGTGTTGCCAGTGTAACTACCATAGACTAATGATAAAGTCTAGTCATCATTATCTATGGCGTGTAAGGTGCCGCGTACACTACTCAAGTCTCTGTTGTTCATTCAATCTCTAACACGGCCTCTCCTGAAATTGCGGCGCCCTCGTCCGCAAGAGTCAGATCCAAACTTTGACAGATTCTTGACAGCATCTGAGTCACGCTCCCGGCCACCATCCCCGACGGCACCCGTCAGCCATCAGTATCTGACAGCACATTGACACCGGGAAGATGTGCGGCAAGACATTCGTCGTCCCACGCGGAGCCGCGCGTGCAGCCCGGAGCAGCGCCGTCAAGGCACACCGGCGCGCAGCGTAGAGCAACGTCGCCAAGGCGCACTGGCGCGTAGCGTCCTCAAGGTGCACTGGCGCACTGGCGCGCAGCGCAGTGCAGCGCCGTCAAGGCGCACTGGCGCGCAGCGTCGCCAAGGTGCACTGGCGCGCAGCGTATCGCCGTCAAGGCGCACTGGCGCGCAGCGCAGTGCATCGCCGTCAAGGCGCACAGGCGCGCAGCGTCGCCAAGGCGTACTGGCGCGCAGCGCAGTGCAAGCGCCGTCAAGGCGCACTGGCGCGCAGCGTCGCCAAGGCGCACTGGAGCGCAGCGCAGTGCATCGCCGTCAAGGCGCACTGGCGCGCAGCGTCGCCAAGGCGCACTGGAGCGCAGCGCAGTGCATCGCCGTCAAGGCGCACTGGCGCGCAGCGTCGCCAAGGCGCACTGGCGCGCAACGTCGCCAAGGCGCACTGGCGCGCAGCGCAGTGCATCGCCGTCAAGGCGCACAGGCGCGCAGCGTCGCCAAGGCGCACTGGCGCGCAGCGTATCGCCGTCAAGGCGCACTGGCGCGCAGCGCAGTGCTTCGCCGTCGAGGCGCACAGGCGCGCAGCGTCGCCAAGGCGTACTGGCACGCAGCGCAGTGCAAGCGCCGTCAAGGCGCACTGGCGCGCAGCGTCGCCAAGGCGCACTGGAGCGCAGCGCAGTGCATCGCCGTCAAGGCGCACTGGCGCGCAGCGCAGTGCATCGCCGTCAAGGCGCACAGGCGCGCAGCGTCGCCAAGGCGCACTGGCGCGCAGCGTATCGCCGTCAAGGCGCAAAGGCGCGCAGCGTCGCCAAGGCGTACCGACGCGCAGCGTAGAGCAGCGCCGTCAAGACGCACTGGCGCGCAGCGTCGCCAAGGCGCACTGGCGCGCAGCGCAGTGCAGCGCCGTCAAGGCGCACTGGCGCGCGGCGTCGCCAAGGCGCACTGGAGCGCAGCGCAGTGCAGCGCCGTCAAGGCGCACTGGCGCGCGGCGTCGCCAAGGCGCACTGGAGCGCAGCGCAGTGCATTGCCGTCAAGGCGCACAGGCGCGCAGCGCAGTGCATCGCCGTCAAGGCGCACAGGCGCGCAGCGTCGCCAAGACGTACCGGCGCGCAGCGCAGTGCAGCGCCGTCAAGGCGCACTGGCGCGCACCTTCGCCAAGGCGCACTGGAGCGCAGCGCAGTGCATCGCCGTCAAGACGCGCAGGATGCTCTCTGCACGGAGTAAGCGTACGCATGTGCTCTTCAGGTAGTTGCGCTGTACTGCACGTTACACTCCCCATTTGTTCACCAGTAAGATCACGAAGACCCATGAACGGTCATCTGCAAGATTACATTCATCATCATCATCATCATCATCATCATCTCAGCCGATGGAAGTCCACTGCTAAGATTACATTAACCAAAAATAAATTCAATTCAATGTCACCGACATTTAGATTGGCATAAAATAAATGAAAATTGAGATCCATTTGATACAATGTTACCAATAATGACTTGAAACTCCATGACCATGCAGAGCATGCACTTTGAATGCAGCCACTATTGTAGTCTTCAGAGCGCAGAAACTCCGCAGCTTCCCGGCCACATATAAGTTGCCCGCCAGCCGTCACTTCGCAGCAATAGCTCCGACGTAGCCAGAATCGTAGCAGTGACGCCAACCAAACACCATGACTTGAATGCTCCAGCCAGGCACATAACGTCCTGAATAATGTTCAGCCAGGCACATACGTCCTGATTAATGTTCAGCCAGGCACATAAGTCCTGAAGAATGTTCAGCCAGGCACATAAGTCCTGAATAATGTTCAGCCAGGCGCATAAGTCCTGAATAATGTTCAGCCAGGCACATAAGTCCTGCATAGATAGATAGATAGATAGCTCGTTTATGAGATGATGTGATGTGAGTGTATGTGTTTGGGTGTGTGTGTATGTATGTTTGTGTGTGTGTGATACTACTGGCACAGCCAGCAGCCAGATATGTTGTGGTGCTGATTGCACAATCCATATCACCACACTTGATGTTTTGACCACTTTCCCTTCGCTCCGGAAGGATACTGTGGCACTGAAATACTCCATCCAGCGCGCAACAGCGCCACTGTGACAGGACAGCTTGTCCTCCTTCTTTCCAGAATGAAACGTGACTTTTCTTTAACTCGGCCGTACTGACCCTAATTTAGTTCCAACTTTCAGTTAAGGTCAAAGACTGCATAATCCTTATGCTGATTCATTTATCGTCATGTTTACAGTGCATATCCCGTCCAGAACTTCACTGTTGAGACGGCCTTATCCTTAGACAGAGACAAACATAGTGTGTAAATAAACCTTAACTGGTTCTTTATGCACTACCTGTGAATTAATTTAAAACGAAAATGTTTCTAATTGTTCTTCTTTGAAACTATAACAATAGCAGCACAAATATTACATCCATGACTGAACCGCGATTCCAACCCAGAACCTTTGGTTTGTCAGTCTGACCTTTGCACCAATAGGGTTTTCTCAAAGCTAAAGGTATAGAGCTACTTGATATGTTCTATTATGTAATTACATAGTTGCAAATCTTGCAAACTGCATCCAACACAAATATTCAAATTGCATCTTGGTACACAATGATGCTAATACCGATAGTCATGGACCGCAGGTCATCGAACATTTGACTATAATCTGTGTATCATGAAAACAATAATTGTTCAATCGTTCTGTGTATCGTTACAATTTATAACTATTCTATGAACTTTTATTATTTGATGCATATTTTGCGTGAAACGGAACGCAAGACCGACGGACTTTGTACCCATCATTCTCTACATTTTGTCTATAAAGGATCAGGCTGTATGGCTTCGTTCCTTTGCCTATCCAATATGGATGAATGTAAACTACTTCACCAGCAACAGACTGACATTGGACACTTGTCAGTTTTTGTTTACATTTTCATGATTTTCACCAAACAGAATGGAATCACTAATTTTCACTGGTAATTAAATGAAATTAAAATATAGCACTACTGCACTGCATACAACTGAAAAGTGTATCGCGAAGATGCTAAAATGATTTAACCAAAACCCACAAATATGTGAACACATAAAATTAAATTATGCAACGTTCTCATCGTAGTGAACTTGAAACGAAACCTTCACGGAATTCAAGTTTAGAAGACAATGGACCCTATTTGCCAAAAATAAGGGTTCCTTGTTGACTACTCAACCCGAAAAATGAAGCACATTTTGTTCAAAAATGAGAAACAATCAGACCCACTCAGAAAATCCAAGACCCATTGACACTAAGTTACTTAATTAAGTGGCTAATCACCAGAGAAATAATCCCAGACCCCCATATCACACCAGCGACATGACTCCTGTCTCCTATGTATCTAGACTACAATAAAACATTTTCTGATTCAGTATTGTCAACCTGTTATGGATATAAATCACAGAAAACAAAAATGTTCAGAGGATATAGGTAATTTTGTTATCCAAATTGATAAAATTTGTATTCCAAAATGTATCACAAATAAATTTCCTGGGCATTTCACATAAATTATCTAGTTCGAATTAAAGTAACAGAATTTAGTCCAGACTCATAATAATTATGATTTCTAGCATAGAGCACATGGATACAAACATCCATCAGATACAATTTTACATTGTCCTAAATAAATTTATTGCATATAACTTTATAACATACTTGTTTACTGGTGAACTGTGGCGCTCAATGTAACTATTACATCTCATCACACATTCTCTATATGAATTTTTACAGCCTATTTCAATATACAGCTAACAAAATTAGAAAAACAGTCACCCCAACTAACATTGCAGGTCATTTTTAAGTAATAAGTACATGCACGAAAACACAGGTGCATTCTCAGCTAGACAATAAATGCATTTAGCTGACTTTCTATGTAAATAATTGTAATAATGCAGTGTGTTGAATATTATGTTGCAGTGATTTTCTTGGTGTGCAAATAAAGAATATCCACAATGTGTGATATTATTGTAAAACTCCAAGTTATTGCTCATGACTTCACATTCACAGTATATTAGCGATATTTACGCTCCATGGGCTTATGGATCTGAACTCATTTAAAACCACTCCAGGGCTCTGCCACTGAAAACCCAATCTTTGAGCCATGTCCGCTCTTCACAGTGAAGACACCACCCAATATGAGCTAAGCACTCACAATCATCCCGGTGGATGAGTTCACGTCCATAATCCAATTAACCAGGCGTCAAAATCGTTAACCTCTAGATCAATTAATGATAAAAATGCTTGTCTTACTCAGTCCGTCGTTGTGATCTCTTTAATTTTACCGGTTTAGGCTAGACATGGCATATGGAGCCAGCACTCCATGATCAGGATCCAACTGAAACACGACCCCGCACTGATGCGGACACAGCCGTGTCTGTCTCACTAATCAACCCAGTGAGCAGCTATCATCACCTGGCGTGGCATCTAGGGCCACGACCATAACCCTCGAGGCGGTCAACTATACTAGATAGCATGTAGTCATTCCGTTCTTGTACTGTGTTTAAGACCCTGGGGCCTAACGAATGACGGAGATTTATCAATGTAGACCATCAGAAATTCACAATAAGCACCTACCACGTTCGTGGACTGATAACACAACACTTTGCAGAGCTTTTGCTATGATGAATATGATGATACCCCATAGGCCAAGTATTACGCTACGTGATACCCATAGACTTAATACGTGTATGACACAAACTAATAAGGAGAACTACGTGTATGATGATACCAGACACATCAGTTAGTAGGTTACATTACTATATGACAAACTTTTCGACAAATTTTTACTTTTCATAGAAAACTTCGTGGAAAAAAGTTGAAACAGACTTTACAGGATTTGGGCAAAACGCGAGCGTTTAGGCTTCGCTGGATTCGAATCCCACTTCTGATTTTAACAAATAAGAAGCAGGTATTCGTTTTACAACAATTCTATTCGTAATTTTACACAATATCACTCAATTTAGGATTAAACACAGCACAAGAACAAACCACAGAGACCGACGCCATTTTCATTCTCAAAAAGCCCGCGAGACCGTGCTGTGTTGCCAGTGTAACTACCATAGACTAATGATAAAGTCTAGTCATCATTATCTATGGCGTGTAAGGTGCCGCGTACACTACTCAAGTCTCTGTTGTTCATTCAATCTCTAACACATTTTAATTTTCTATGGGTTCATTTAACACATTTCAGTTATTAAACGGTAAATATTCATTAAAATTCGTTTTGGAACGTTTTAGCTAAAACCTGTTTTGTATGAACTCATCTCAAAGACTTATTTGCAGAAACGTTCCATTGTACAAAAATGTAAATAATAAGCCATATTTTTAGAAATTTAAACTGTCGTTTATCTCGTACTTCCAAATCACAAGTTGAGACATTATTTAATTTAAAAACATTGTCCTACGGTGAAACGTTTCGGAGATATTTAATTTCAAAGTTTAAAAAAAAAATAACACTACAAAGCTCATTAAAAGTTACTCATTTTAGTTTTATACCACTTTATTTATTTTTATAGCATAGAATTATTCGTTTTAATTATTTGTGACATCATCACGCATATTTTGTGCAGGAACGCACCGCAATCCTCGCTAGTTTGCGGTCGTATTATGAGTGTCTACGCTGATACGGCCAGGTAATAGATGTTGTGGGTATTTTAGGCCTAATATTACCTTACATGCGATATTAACCCTAAAATACCCACAGAATTTAGTTCCTGGCCATATCAGCGTAGAAACAGTATACTAATTCAAACGAGAGACCACAAACTAGCGAGGATTGCGGTGCGTTCCTGTAAAAAATATGCGTGATAATGACACAAATAATTAATACTAATGATTCTGGGCTATAAAACAAATAAAGTGGTTAAAGAACCAAACTGAGTATCCTTTAATGATCTTTGTTGAGTTTTTTTTACCCGACTGCGATAGAAGGAGAGTTATTTAAATTTAAAATTAAATATTTCCGTAACTTTATACCGTAGGACAATTTATTTTGCGTAATAATGTAAGGTAATAAGCCCTTGTGGGTATCCACAACATTTGGTAGGTACCTGGCCATATTATCAGCGTAGAAACTAGTACTAATTCAAACAACGGTGCGTTCCTGTACAAAATATGCGTGATGATGTCACAATTAATTAAAACTAATAATTCTGGGCTAGAAAAACGAATAAAGTGGTGCAAAACTAAAATGATCAACTATTTTAATGAGCTTTGTAGTGTTATTTTTTAACTTTGAAATTAAATATCTCTGAAACGATACACCTTAAGACAATTTTTTTGCATTGTAATGCAATGTATAATATTAGCCTTAAAATGCTTACATTATTTTGTACCTGGCCGCTTTATGACTTTATATTTTTATGGTACAAACGATCCAAAGGTAACTGAAACCCTTTAAAGAAATTACAAAAACTTAAAATCATTGTCGTTATAAAGTGTCAGTCTTCGTGAAATGTTTAGCTCTAAGTATATAATTTTAAAAACAATAAACGATCCAAAGGTAAATGGAACGTTTTGAAAAAATACGAAACTCAAATTCATTTTCTATTAGGTATAACGTTCCAGTCCTTGTGAAACGTTAAGTGCGTCATAATTTTAAATACTTAAACGAACCAAAAGTAATTGGAACGTTTTATAGAAATACAATGACTACCATTACAACATTTAGGTCTTCATCAATGATTAAGAACTTAGTAATATTTGAATCCTTTAAACTGTCTAAAGCTTCAGAGCATTTTGAATCATTGTGTTGAGGATATAAATGTAAATTTCCAGCTGCGGATGTTTTGAAACGTTTATGTGTATTATGTGTAATCACATTTTTATAACGTTCCAAATAAATATGAAACGATTTTAGAAAAAAGATCATCAAATAAATAGTTTTGTATAAATGTTCCAAGATAATTGGATCATTCTTTAGAAGCTTTTATATTAAATTAAATAAAAACAAAACGTTTCAAGATCATTGAGACGTTTCTAAGTTGCGCCTAGTGTTCTTTGGATCGTTATGAGGTTTGGAGTGTTCAAATAACTTGTTTGTAATAGAGTGTGGAGAGCCAGTGTCTTCACCATAAGATAGAAGGTATTAAAATGTTTAGCCTGGCATCATTAACTCGATTTTGACGACTGTGTGGATTGGAACGTTTAAGCATTACGTCCAATTTAGGTTCTTGTTCTTAGGATCTTTTAGTTTCGAATCAAAAAGTTTCGAATCAAAAAGTTTCGAATATCGAAGTTGATGACATATGCCAGTTTTTATTTTAAGAATTTATTGTTAAAAATTTACGATAATGGATAACAAGAAAAGTCTATCAGGCGCAAAAGTGCGATCCAAGCCAAACATGAAAGAAGACAAGCTAGCAGAGTTAGCGGGAAAAATTGAAGAAACTGACGAAATGAAATTGAAGATGCTTGCAGCATTGGACGTGCCCCAAGAGGATGACGTTTTGTATCCACCAGAGCTGAATGCTCATTTGATTGAACAACTCAAGGTTTTCTTTTAATACCTTTTCATTCCCATAGCATAATTATAATTAAACTAGTGGTTACGCTCGGCGGTCGCGACATGTCAATCGTGCGCGGTTTACCTGAGGTAGGTAGGTACTAGGTACCGACTTTGCCGGTGCCCTGCCACCACGAACACTGAGCGCACCCAATATTATTTTACTTAATTACGCTATGTCCATAGCTCTGTAGATTAGACTATTAATAGCTTCATGTTTTGTCAGTTAATAAAAATCTGTCCACATCTACCCACTGCTAGGCATAGGGACAGTAGGTATTTCTAATATAGGTACTTAATTACTCTTTGGTAGGTATAAAATATCTTGGACTTGTCTCACAAATTTTCACCTCAGGGAGGGGTCCCTTGTGGCAAAAAACCAAAAAACAGAAGGCAATGCTATTTCTTCTCTTACTGGCACTGACTCCGTATCGCACAAGCTTACCTCAGGCAGTCTTGTCAGTTTTTCCCATTTGTAGGTATTCAATAAAGTAACAGCGAAGTGTCCAAGGTGTTGCATAGGCTTCCTTTCCTAGTCTTGTGCTAGTCCAATGTAAACCCGTTAACATAATGTGAATACCTTATCATCCGAAATCGGTTACCTTTCTGTGACACAGATGCTAAAGCAAATGCCATAGCATCTCTGTCACATACTAACTACCATATGCTTAGGATGCAGTATGACCAAGCTGCTACAGCAGTCGACTGCCATAGTACTTATTGTCTAACATAAGCCTAACTATCGTGGGGGGAATAATCGACAGTTCTTACCCAGGTAGTTAGGAATACCAAAGTCAGGACCACTTGGGTCCTTACACATTTTAACGTGCAAGCACTGATCATGTAATATGGCGGAGGCTGCTCTAGTAAATTTTCACACCCTCACAATAGTCGGGCTAAGATGCTGGTGATCTGTCACTTCTTGCTTTGCTTTATGGACAAATTGCTTTGCTAATAAGTAGGCTATTTTCCCGTACCTATTTGCAAATCTTAGTACTGTCATACATTGGTTAAGAATTTCTTCCAATTCTAGGTAATGACATGCGAAAGTAATGAACTACGAAAACTGGTCTTCACCAAAGATACAGAAATTAAGGAACTAAATAAAACAGTTACAGAATTAAACCAACGAATTCGTGACATTATAACTGGCACGGGCCCAGCAATATCATCGAAATCAGCTGGCATTATCAGTGCTAAAATAACAGAACTCTGCAAACAAAACCGTCACTTAGTCGCAGAAGTTGAAGGTTACAAAACTAAAAACGCTGCTTTAGAAAGAAAAATCATGCAACTCGATCTTATAAATAGAGATCATGAAATACTAGATATTTGTGTATGTAAAGACAATCCAGTAGTAGAAGCCAACCCAGAAGAACTTAAAGAGCTAAATAGCAAACTGATATCAGTAAACAAAAAATTATACGATAGCAAAAATCGAAATTTGGAGTTGAAGAACGAAATTCTGATTGCTACTAAAATACTGCAGCAAGAACTTGGTGATAAATTCACTAGTATAAAAGAGTTGCAGAATGATATAGCTGGTTGGAAAGGCAGGGCTGAGAAAATTGTTTTACTACAAGCAAAAATAGCTGAGTTGGAAGAAAAATTATATGGGAAGCCGAAGGAAAAAGAACAGCTTGACCCTAAAAGAAAGGATCAGAATCAGGTATCCAGGTTTTTCTGGCGTTGTGTAGATTTAGTGACCATCGGATTCCTAACAGACATTAAGTCCGTAATGTATATAATAATTATACAGTGATACTTAATAATTTCAGTTTATAAAAGATCTAGAAATAAAAAGAAAGAAGGAAATAGATGAGGCAATGAAGCAATTTCAAATCACTAAAGAAGAGAACGCAGATCTGAAGAAAAAATTAGATGGAGCTAGATGTAGGATCAGAAATCTAGAATGTGATGCTACGACCATCAGACATAAGATGCAGACATTTTTTGAGAAGAGCAGCCATGACGACATGTTGATAAATGAACAAAGGGTAAGATTAGCTATCTTTTATTAATTAGGGAACTACTTTAAAACCAACGCGCATGTATGAAGAGATTTATGGATGTGAATGAGGCAAAAGAGGTATGCAAGGATCGTAGTAGATGGCGCGCTTTGGTCTCTGCCTACCCCATTGGGAAAGAGGCGTGACGTTATAGATAGATACATAGACTTTAAAACTCTTAAGGGCCTGTTTCACCACTCCTGAATAAGTTCTTGTTAGCTTATCCGACAGATATTTTGATTTAATTTCATACAAAATATGTCAAATTATCTCTTGGATAAGCTAACAAGAACTTACCCAGAAGTGGTGAAACAGGCCCTAAGTAAGTATACGAAATAGTTTTCCTATTACAGGCACAAATTAAAAAGCTAGAGTTATATTATCAAGAAATCCTAAACGAAAACACAGTTAAAATGAACAAAATGCGCTCTGAAATTGTAGAGTATCAGAAGTTAAACCAAAACACTGACGCCAAAATAGATGCTCTCCGAAAACAGGCTACCGAAAAAGCAACTAAAATAGAAGAATTGAGAGCACAGCTTTTGCGGTACGAAGAGTGTTCTCTGCAAAGCGTGTTCTTTACACCAATGAAGACAGCAACTGACAACGAAATAAAACAACTTTCCGACTTAGTTGTAAAGTTAAATGAAAGACTGGATACTGAAAGACAAAAATGGGAAGATCTCGATCACTCTAACAGGAAATTAAAGGAAAGAAAGCGACGTCTTGAGCGTAGACTCTCTGTGATAGAAGAAGAAAGGAGAATCTCTAATGACAATACGAGAAGAGGCTCGAAAATCTCTAAAACGTCTTTGCCTAAAGATAATCAATACGAGTTTGGTATGGGCCAAAGTTCTATAACAAAGTTGTCGAAAAAGAAAATGTCTTCAGTTACTACGGAAAGACCCAGTGAAACTACGTCGTCTGAATCCCAGCCAGAACAATACGACGTATTAGATAAAGACGATTTAAAATATAAATTAGAGCTAACAGATGAAAAATTAAAAATAATGGGAGATAAACTGAAAATGATTGAAGAGGAAAAATCGGAGGATTATAATCATTTGACTCAAATGATTCTAACGTCTAAACAATTATTCAATGAAGCTTTAGCGGTATTGCAAAAGGAGAAGTGTCTTTGTTCGTCATCTTTTAAATAGTAATTTACTTATATTTTTCTTCAATAAATTACGTTCATAGCTTATTCTTTTGACAGCACTAGTAATTTGGGAGAAATAGATATTTTGGTAGAAATAAACTATTTTAGTAGAATTACTGCTGTATTTTATAACACGGCAACACATACCACCGCCGCCATTTGTCATTTTTTGGCATGCGCGTTCGGAGATGCAACGAAAATTGTGCCCGTGAGTGTTTTTCTGAAAAGTTAATCCCAAACTTTGTTTGTGAAGTGAAAACTTGTGTTGCTCTACGAAAGACAAGTGCCAAAGTTTATTCACAGTGCTTTTTGTGTTAGAAAACCGACACGATGAATAAAACTTGTGCTAGATGTGAGAAAACAGTATACCCAACGGAGGAACTGAAATGTTTGGACAAGGTAATTTTCACTCGCATTCCTAACTAAAACCATCTTTACGTCAATCATTTTTGCTTGAAAAACTTGAGACAGAAATGACTTTCGAAATTTCTCTAATGTGAACAAAATTGGTTACGATAAAAAACCTAAATTAAACTTTTTTTTGTTAAGTTTAGTGAGGCCGGCACAGGCACACCAATTCATTCAACCGGACGAGTGACTCATTATAAATTTATTAAATTGGCGCTGATATCATTGTGGCCATAATGCCTGCATCTGTACTTCTCGACCTTTTACCTAATTAGAGTCGTCTTAAGCAATATACCTTCATGTCTTGACCTTGTATCGCATTTTGTATCGATTGTATTCAAATACGTGCAGATCTCACGATTCATGGCTGAATATGATTGTGCCTTTACCTAAAAAGTTTTAAAATGCCACAGAAAAATGTATTTTTGTAGCCAAAATAAAGTATTTTTTTGTCCACCTGTACCGTCCGTCCCACTGCTGGACAAAACAAAGGTCTCCCCTTTGATAAGTCATAATGTCAAGATAGACAGTCGAAGCTATGAACGCGTAAAAAAAAATTTCAATTGGGTAAGGCCGCTAAACCCAATCCATATGCACGCACACAGAGATAAGTTTAATGATGCCTCTATCACACCAAGATAAGAAAGTCGGCCCATTTGTTTTAGTACCGTGAAACCAGCCAACTTTGCCGTTTTTTTTTTTTTAGATTTCTGGAATGCTATTTGTCTGAGCGCATAGAATACAGAACCATTGCATTGTTCGTTATCGAAAGCATAAACTGACAAAATACGGGGCCCCTGCAATCAACAGAAGCTGGGAAAATCGTTGTCAAAGACTCGGGCAAAGTTACCTTGACTTTTGTCCAACATTGCTCACCTTTAAGGGTTGAACTACACCAGGCAGCAAAGCATCACATTTTTCCGTCGCTCCATCCTTTTCTGTCACTCAGGAACGTCATTTGCTAGAGCATATAATATATATAGCAAGCCACAAGGAAGCAAGGCAGCACGCCGCGTGCGATCGCGATCCGTCTATCTTATATGCTCTAGCCAATGACGTTCCTGAGTGACAGAAAAGGATGGAGCGACGGAAAAATGTGATGCTTTGCTGCCTGGTGTAGTTCAACCCTATTATTAATTAACAATGGGGCCAACCTACAAAACCTGAATGCTAAACTTTTTAATTAAAAAGGCAAAGATATAATTTATCTAATCAGCGATAATTTTACAGTTCACAAAACAAACCAATATTTCCTTTCGCTATCAGCAACATGGCTGTTTGCTCAAGATCATAAATACATTCTGATAACACTACTGGTTACCTTAACTGATAAGAAATTTACATACACAGCTTTTATATTATGATTAATATTAGCACAAGGCTGCCCAACAAACATTTTTCTTTTCTTTTTTAAATTTAGTTATTCTAATCAAATTAAAGATTGAAAAATTTGTCTCGGGCGGGACTTGAACCCACGCTCAATCGCATTTTCGCAATTTTTCAATCTTTAATTTGATTCGAAATAGCACAACATGGCTGTAACATGTTTATAATCAATAATATTAGTTATTCTATTCTATTTTTTTTTTATTTAATGGCGTTTCCTTGTTAGATTTCGCCAGTGTCAAGTTATTTGAGGGAGTGTCTATCCAATCTCGAGGATTGTTTTTGAGTAAGAACAACTGAGAAGGAAGTAGGAGCCTCGTGGTAGGCTGAGACGCGAACCGCGCGAACACCACGCGAGAGACAAGTGTTCGAGGCAAACCCTGCAATGTGACTCCTGTTAAATTAAGTAGATAGCATGTTTATCACTCCATTGAGCCGTTCGCGAGATCCTGTTAAAATCTTGTCAAGACTGTGCCTGCCTTTTTTTTTTTTGCGAATGCCAAGGGATGGGGCCCATACAACCATATAAGGCGTAAGAGTGACGAATTTTCGATTAAAATGATTAGTAAATAATGAAATATGCCATCAAAAGATGCGTTGGCATCTTGATCATCATTTCCCTCATTATTATTTTAAAGAAACACTTTTCGAAATTTTGTCGTTTATTCGCACAGTAGCGCCATCTATCGACCCCCTAGAAAACGAAACGAAACAAAAGAAAAACACTCACTGCTACGGGATTTGAACCCGAAAACTGCCAACTTGGGGGGTTTTTTTCATCCCATTAATTACTAAAAGATCGCACAACAAAACATGAGCAATTGAATGCGTAGATATCAAATACGGGTCTTACCCTCGAAGTGAGGTGTGGTATCTAAAGTTAGCGGGGGCAGGGAGTCGCCATTCTGTATGCAGTACTATTATTGTATTCTGTGGTTGGACAAGCCGTGGTGGTCCAGTGGCGAGTAACCTTGCCTGCCGTGCAGGAGGCGATGGTTCGATCCCCGTCCATGCCGACTCGTACCAATGAGTTTTTCGGAATTTATGTACGATTTGTAACACCACTGGCTTTTCGGTGAAGGAAAACATCGTGAGGAAACCTGCATGCTTCAATTTCGAGGCATGTATTGTACCCACTGTCCATTACATGTGGCGACGGGCTCACCCCCCGTCACACTGGACATAGTTTCGGTACTACTGGTGAAACGTGGATGTTCTGAGGTTTCAGAATATCTCTGACTACCCCCTCGGGGAATATAGTCGTGAGCATATGCATGCTATGTGGTTGGACCTAAGTGTAGGGACACACCTGCGGAATGTTCTGCGCCGAACGTTCAGTTGAATACGTCTAGTAGGAAAAATGGCGCGGACTGGTGTGTCGCCGGTATAGAGGAAAGCGTTGCGTGCGTATTCAACCTAATGTTTGGCGTGGAACGTTCCGCGGGTGTGTCCCTACACTAAGTAGGTCAACTATTACATTGGAAGTATGAGACGGGCATGTTATAGATGTGAATGAGGCGAGAGTTATGTAAGGATCCACTGCCTACCCCACTAGGAAAGAGGTGTGACGTTATAGATAATAGAATATAACTTTTATGATCTTTGTTGATCTAATCTAATCTAAACTATTATACAGCTTGGCAAAAAAGTCGCGATAAAAAGTAAGGGCGCTGCCTCCACGCAAGAACGTCAAAATCACGCATAACCTGGCAACACCACCATACTAAAATTTTAGTTCCACCTGTCACCACGATCATGACTTTTTTGCCAAGCTATAAAACTGTAACTGAAGTTTGTCTGTACATTGAAGATATCTACAAAAAAATATTACGATATGGTTTTTAGGTATCCCTGACTCGAAAGCAACCTTTTTTAGAAATTTTGTCTGTCTGTTTGTTTGTGTGTTTGTTTGTTTGTTCGCGCATCACGCAAAAACTACTGAACCGATTTTGATGAAACTTTTTTTGTTTGATAGCTTATGATCTGACTTAAAATCTGGTATATAATTTTTGCGGACGAAGTCGCGGGAAAACACTAGTATTTTATAAACTACTTTTTACCTTCTGACGTGGAATCAAAGTTTATCAACAAAACAATGATAAGAATAGTAGATTACACACCGAGGACAGGAAAGTAAAAAAGGTCTCAGATCTCATGTAATTGTTGACCGAGGCAAAGCCGAGGCCGACAAACATGTGATCTGAGGCTTTCTTATGTACTGTCCGAGGTTAGTATACTATTTTTGTTCTCGACGGAGGTGGAAAGCGACAACTTCGTTTAGCGCAGCGGGACGAGAATTGACGCTTTCCATCCGGAGGGGAGAAAATAAATTATCGTGTTATTTAAAGCGTAAAGAAGAGATTATTTACATCTTGATAAGGATGCAGGGAACACCAATTCTTCTATTAGATTCTAGACAATATAGGTAGGTAAGCATAAGCAATATGCTCACGACTATATTTCCCGAGGGGGTAGTCAGAGATATTCTAAAACCTCAGAACATCCACGTTTCACCAGTAGTACCGAAACTCTGTCCAGTGTGACGGGGGTAGAGCCCGTCGCCACTTACGACAATATAGATATTTGGGTTAAATACATATTGGTTACTTTCTGAAGCTTGTTTGTTTGAACTGCTCTCTAGAGACTCTAGACTAGCAGACTGTAATGCCATCTAGCGATCCTTTAATTTACAAATTCGTAATTATATTACAAATTGTAAATATTATTTGATATGGGCAAACTAGATTGTCTAAGCTATTTTTCCATATATAAAACATTACTTTTATTAACACCGTCTACGAGTGTTATACGACAACGTTTATGAAATTGACAGCTCTCCAACCACCTTAAACTAAAACGAAAATCCTCGACAATAAGTGTTGAAAATTGATAATTATTTCAATTTGAAATATTACTCATATTAACGCTCATAACTAAGTTTTGTCATTGTATGACATCATTATAAAGTCGAGTAAAGTAATTTATAACCTATGTTTCCTTAAAGGTTTTACCTTATTATTTAAGTAAGAATCTATGTGTTAATCATTTTTGTTAGTGACTAACTCGTGGTATTTTTGTGTTCTCAATATGCTTACGCTCTTTTAAGGGGATGATCAGACCATCAAACTGACCACCTTTCTCTATGGAATCGACATCGAAATCGCGCAAAAATATCAGTTCCAATCATTGAGTAATTATATATAATATAGAGCAGACAACGCGAAAAAAATTTGTGCACCATGATCAGCAGT
The DNA here is from genome assembly GCA_963693445.1 of Agonopterix heracliana. NCBI lineage: Eukaryota > Metazoa > Arthropoda > Insecta > Lepidoptera > Depressariidae > Agonopterix > Agonopterix heracliana. The sequence goes on from OY856334.1 coordinate 6,742,020, forward strand.
GTGGGGCGCGTGCTGGGAGCGTCAGGCTGCGACGAGCGCCTGGCACAGGCTATGGGTTAGAGCGCGTGCACCCTAACGCGTGTTACAAAACATTACTTCTCGGTAGCTTCTCTAGTTAACATAGTACCTCAATGGTTCCAATAGGATTGTAGTTTTTATGGAACAGCTGATTTTTTATTCGTGATTTCGACTTTTTGGTCCCATATACATAGAAAGTTGGTTTTTTAATGGTCTGAAACCGTCAGCATATTAGGAAGGACGCACCAGACGTCAACATTATTATCTACGATTAATTTAATCATTCGGCATATTTTAACGTTTATAAAATAATTTTAAATACAAAACAAAGTGTTATAAAAAATTTATAATAAGTTATAGCCTGTAAAATCCCACTGCAGGGCAAAGGCCTCCTCTCACGAATAATGGTGAGAGGGAGTGGGCCATACTCCACCACGCGGGCCCAGTGCGTGTTGGTGGAGGCAAGTTAGTGGTCAACTTGCTGTCAGAGAAGCCTCTTTAATAGGCCTCTGACCTGGCTTAGCGAATAGTTAGAAACGCCATCAGGCGGAACTATCCGAGACCAACTGCTTAACGTGCCTTCTGAAGCACGGAAACGCTCGAGATGAAATACCACTAAACGGTCACCCATCCAAACAATAATAAAAAAAAAACATGTTAATTTAAAGATAATGCCAGTTCTTAAAACTAGATCTCAGAATGACATAACTTGACTGTTAACTATGTTACCTAACCTAAACCTCGCCAAACTGCTTTATATTCTTGTTTATGCTAATTTTTGATCCAAATATACAAGATTCAAGCATTCTTTTACATTTTATACTGGTTTAGAACGAAATAACATCTTAAGAGAATATTATTCCGAGAGCGAAAATGCGCGCTCCATACAAACGTACTATGGTGATATTTTCAATACTAACCAATTAAAGTCAATAAAATTTTGCAGAAACAATCTAGAAACAAATCTCTATGCTTCTATAGAGTCAGAGTTTCGTTAAAATATACAGTTTCAATGCTAGGATTAATTTAAGATTTGTATGGAAATCTTTGAGGCACTGTAACTTGAAAACTATACATTTTAACGAAAATCAGACTCCATACAAGCATAGAATTTTGTTTCTAGATTGTTTCTGCAAAATTTCATTGACTTTAATTGGTTAGTATTGAAAATATCACCATAGTACGTTTGTATGGAGCGTGCTCCGAATAATATACCCTTAAGATTTGGTTTCATTCTGTTTTTTAATACAGAGAGATATAGACATTTTTGCGGGTTTGCTGAAAGAAATCCCTGAAGAAATAAGGTCGCCCATTTTACATACCTACATTGAATGCCCAAGCCACCATCCAGGCCATCAAACTGAACAACTTTTATTATGGAGGCAACATCAAGAAAAAAAAATCGTCTGTTTCTTAAACTGCAGTACTACTCGACTCAAATGTATGGGACAGCTGCATTTATTTCGATGTTGTATCCATACCATAGTGAATGTTGTTCAGTTTGATGGTGTAGAGCTTAGATCAAAATAAAATCAATGGATAGGCCTAAAGCGCGGTAAGTTGAAGCAAACTACTGGTGCACTTGGTACATACAAACTAGCGCCATTATCTGTCAAATCTAGGGCACTTGCATACAAATTTGAAGTAAATCTTTCATTTGTTTTGCCTCATTTTTCTGGTTTGAAATCTTCGCGTAAGGCCTATCCATTCATTTTATTTTGATCGAAGGTGTAGAGCACCATTTTAAATATTACTATACTTACTTCATCATTCCATATACAGACAGACATGGAGGACCACAGACTAAAATAAAAAGAAGAACCAGACGTAACGTCATCTAATCATCGGGTCACTGCGGATTTGTTTTTATAATGTTTGTAGTTATTATCGTTAAAACCGCCAAAAGTGGCCAGTTTTGGCGGTTTTAAAGATAATAGCTACAAGCATAAAACATAATAATCCGTAATGTTTCGATAAATTGAAAGTCAATCAGGAATACAATGTGACATTCTTCTATCTATCTATCTATCTATAACGTCACGCCTCTTTCCCATTGGGGTAGGCAGAGACCAGAGCGCGCCATCTACTACGATCCTTACATACATCTTTTGCCTCATTCACATCCATACATCTCTTCATACATGCCCGTCGGTTTCGAGTACTCCGCACCTCCCCTTTTTGTAGGACGCAACTGATTTGATCAGAATACGTCCTACGAGGGCGCCCTCTGCCGACACATCCACTCATTTTAGCTCCATATATCTCTTTCGTACATCTACTATCACTCATCCTCTCCACATGACCAAACCAACGAAGCATACCCTTCTCTATTCTTGTCACAACATCTTCTTTCAATTTACATCGATCTCTAATCACACAATTTCTCACTCTATCTCTCAGCGTAACTCCACAGATGCTTCGCAAGGAACGCATTTCAACAGCATTAATTTTACTTTCATGCTTCTTCTGCCATACCCAACACTCACTGCCATACATAAGTGTAGGCACCAACACACCATTGTGTATAGCAAGTCGCGCCCTTTTGGACACCAATTGGCTAGCCACAATGGTATGCAAAGCACCGTTCACTTTATTTCCCGCTGTTACTCGCCTATGCACATCACCCTCAGATTTCCCGTCTCTAGTAAACATACATCCTAAATACACAAACTCATTAACTTGTTGCACTTTTTCATTCTCAATCTTTATACAACAATCAGTCACACATTCATCCCTCTCCATTACCATTACCTTCGTTTTATTCACATTTACTTTCATACCTTTCTAACACCACTGGTGATGTTAAACCATTCTGAGTGCGCCCCGTTGACCCTGACACAGGCACTAGAATCCTTGTATAGAGATTTTAGTGCCTCCACCAAGTGGTCGTCAACACCGTATATAGATAGCGTAGACCACAGTTCATCCCTCCATACTCGATCATACGCTTTTTCCAGGTCCACGAAGGCACAGTATACCTTCGCGTGCTCTGCCAGGTATTTTTCGGCTATGCACCTTAGGGCAAAGATTTGATCCATACATCCCATTCCCTTTCGAAATCCTGCCTGCACATCCCACATTTTTTCTTCACTAACATTAATCACTCTTTCAATCAATACCTTAGCATACAATTTGCCTACAACACTCAAAAGACTAATGCCGCGGTGGTTTTTGCACTCTTGCTTTGAGCCCTTTCCCTTATAAAGTGGAACGATAACATTGTGACATTCTTGTTTTTTGGAAATGTTGTTTAATTATTCAGAAATAAAAAAAATACGATTGAGGGCAGCACAATAGGCTCGGTAGGCTCTTAATGGTTAGTTTTGAAAATATAACCAGACTTCGTTTGTATGGAGCGCGCCAACGGTAATACAATATACCCTTTTCTCCCCACCGGACGGAAAACGTAAATTTTCGTCCTGCTGCGCTAAACGAATTTGCCGCTTTCCACCTCGGTCGAGGAGAAAAGTAGTATACTAACCTCGGGCAGTAAATAAGAAAGCCTCGGCTTCGCCTCGGTCACCAATTACATGAGATCTGAGACCATTCTTAGTTTCCTGCCCTCGGTATGTAATCTACTATAATACGCGATCGCGATCGATACAAAAATTCACACATTATTTTCACCTTTTCATAAGTTGGTCAAAAAAAAATCTTGGCCTCGCTACAGATCAATGAAAGTGTGTCGGTGACGTCACTCGTTCACAGACATGCGCGGCGAATGCGACCGTAATTTTAGAGCTCACGCTCAACGGGTTCCGTGGTGTAGTGGTTATCACATCTGCTTTACACGCAGAAGGCCGCCAGTTCGATCCTGGCCGGAATCATATGTTTTTGTTGTTTTTTATTTTATTTTTTAAATGTATGTTTAAAAGGTTTTTTTTTAGATAATAAACAGTAATATTTAAAAAAAATATGGGTTCGATCAATGTTTTTTAAAAGTGAAAAAAATAATTAGCTTTTTTTTAGTTTGGTTAGGATACTTATACCTACGTAATATAGTCCAATCATTTTAGTTTGACCCTAACAATAATTCATCGCTGAAACTTTGCAGTGTGATAAAGTAAAGTATACAGATTTCGGTTGACAAATAATCTAGGTTTAATTTTTTCCGGCCCTAGATTATTGGTCAACCGTAATCTGTATACTTACTTTACTTTATCAAACTGCAAAGTTTCAGCTATAGATTAATTATTGTTTGGGTGTCCATACAAGGAAACTCTAAAATGACTGGACTAATATTAAAATATTTAGTATCTCACCAAATATGTAAAGAACTTACTTTATAGGTATTATTATTATTAAAGTATTTTTTCAATGTTACAATACAAATAAAAAGTAAAAGGTAACACCAATTAAAAACAAAAAGATACTAGGTTATTACTTGCTAATTACTCTATTTTCTTAGGCCACTAGAATGTAACAACATTGCCCGCGAATTTAGATCATGCAATATTTACAATGTTAATGATCTTGTACAATGTTCGGTACAAATAACCCGTTACTGCATTTTGTTTGACTTTGAATGAATAAATTCTTATAACCGACTTCGCCTGACACTTTTATTAAAATCGGTTTAGTTTTGGAGGAGAAAACAAGGGAATACGAAATGCTGATTTCGTCGATTTTTTGTATATAAAATCGGTCCTCGCTGCAGTTGTCTCTTTCGCACTCTATTCGGCGGGGTGTATGGGTGGGGCGGATCTGATAAATACGTATACAGTCGGAAAAGTGACCTATTCTCCAAATTAGCATTTCAGGCCGCCTATCCTCTTAAATATCAACTTCTTTTAAAGGACCGGTTACGGAATAGTGTGATTAGAGAAAGATGTGGTCTGAAAGAAGATGTAGTGACAAGGATTGAAAAAGGAATGTTGAGGTGGTTTGGCCATGTGGAAAGAATGAGCCAAAGTAGGCTGACGTATGAAATCTACAAGGAAAGTGTGAATGGAATGGTTGAAAGGGGTCGCCCTAGGCGCACGTACGCTGACCAAATAAGATGCGTACTGAAGAAGGGCCAAATAAAATGTACCCGGAACCGACGAGCATGTATGAAGAGACTTATGAGTGTTGAGGAGGCGAAAGATGTGTGTCAGAATCGTAGCATGTGGCGATCTATTGTCTCTGCCTACCCCAGTAGTGGGACATAGGCGTGAGCATATGTATGTATGTATGTATGTTTTTTTTTGTTAAGTTAATATATTGTGTGGCGGTACGAAACCCTCGGTTCTCGGGTAGCCCGACACGCACTTGGCCTGTTTTTTTTAAAGTAGAAGCAAAAGAATCTGTCTAATTTGTAACACCAAAGCAAAGTTAAATAAAAGTGTTAGACGCTAAGAGCGTATAATTAACGTTATCAGTAACAGATACTTTCACAGTTCATTAGTACGTAACTATTAATTATTACGGTACGTAACTGTTATATAGTGTTAGTGTTACTTAACTAATCGGTAGATAATTCCTTTTACTGCTTTTGAGTTCGTTTTTTCAGCATGAGCATATGCTCACGACTATATTCCCCGAGGGGGTAGTCAGAGATATTCTGAAACCTCAGAACATCCACGTTTCACCAGTAGTACCGAAACTCTGTCCAGTGTGACGGGGAGTGAGCCCGTCGCCACTTATAATGGACAGTGGGTACAATACATGCCTCGATATTGAAGCATGCAGGTTTCCTCACGATGTTTCCCTTCACCGAAAAGCCTGTGGTTTTACAAATCGTACATAAATTCCGAAAAACTCATTGGTACGAGTCAGCCTGGACGGGGATCGAACCATCGCCTCCTGCACGGCAGGCAAGGTTACTCGCCACTGGACCACCATGGCGTTTAAAAAAAAATCCAAAATACAGGTTGTAAGGAAAAGTATAATTAACCTTTAAACCACATACTCTACCAATCAAACTGAACCACTTTTTCTATGGGAGCTATTTGTTCAGTTTGATGGGTACAGTACTTAGATCAAAATAACATTCGAAGGTACAGTATGTGGTTTAAGGGTTAATGATACTTTTCCTTACATTCTGTATAATAAAACTTCGTTTGTATGGAGGGCATATCATGGTAGGCGGCGACAATAAGGTCGTTTTTCCCAGATAACGTGACACAGCTATTCTATTATGACCAATAAGTAACTGCGGATAATGATAAAAGCGAATCTGAACCGTAACGGTGAACGTGCGGTTGCAGTAACGGCGGTTAACTAAGGTTAAATTGAGTTTAACTTTAACTGTTAGATGTCGTTAGAACCCGGTTTGCGCGGGACTACAATTGATGATTGCTATGATGTCATAAGTGACATCAAAATCTTAGCTTATAGAAGTCCAATGCTGGACATAGGCCTCCCCCAATGATCGCGACAACTTCATACGATACCCTTGTAGTTTCTAAGAAATGAACCACGGCCGATCTAAACCATAAAGATATTATACCAGGAATAGAGGAACTGACAGCTGAGAGAGCGAGATGTACCCAGCGGCACCACTGTATAATAGAAAGAGATACGTGACGCGAGGCAATAGAACCGTTTTTAGTCACTTATATTAATTTTTACAATTCGGTTTCCGTGAATAATTGCGAATCTAAAGTGAAATCGTAGATAATTTTATGAAATATATACTATATATTTCATTAATTTATCCACAATTTCACGTTAGACTCAGAATTAAAGACAGTATTCGAAGTTTTGCCTGCGAATAGTCTCCAAAACATAATAAAAAACGTTGTAAAACAACACACGACGTTGTTTCTGTCAAAGTTTCTTCTTTTTGCAAAAGAAGCAACGTCGCGCCATAGAGGTAAAATAGAGGAACATACAGCTGAGAGAGCGAGATGTACCTAGCGGCACCACTGTATAATAGAAAGAGATACGTGACGCTAAGCAATAGGACCGTTTTTTTGTCTCCAATTAATTATTAACCGACTTCAACAAAAGGAGGAGGTTCTTACAATTCGGTTTCCGTGAATAATTGCGAATCTAAAGTGAAATCGTAGATAATTTTATGAAATATACTGACACTACTTCATTAATTTATCCACAATTTCACGTTAGACTCAGAATTATAGACAGTATTCAAATTTTTGCCTGCGAATAGTCTCCAAAAACATAATAAAAAACGTTGTAAAACAACACACGACGTTGTTTCTGTCAAAGTATCTTCTTTTTGCAAAAGAAGCAACGTCGCGCGTTGTTTTTTAACGTTGCCAAACATGTGAAAGCGTCAATTGTTGCCTATACTCCATTCCAAGTAGCAACGAATATTTAAGGTTAATTTAATATCAGAAACATAGATTTGAAACGCTCACTTATTCTTAGAACAGCTTTAGTAACGTCCAAGATATGTCGGATAGTAGGTACATCTTTCTGATAATAAAATTATATTTGCTTATCAGAATTGGCCTGAAAGTTAAATAGGAATCGGAAAATCTCGTCGTCCTTATTTGGAATGCAGTATAGTTGATACGAGGCTTTAAACTAAAGTAATTCGGAACAACTGGCCCTCAGACCTTGCGGCGCCATCTGCTAAATCAGGTCGCGCTGCAGTTATGCGCTTGCTTTCTAGTTCTCATTGCTTTACCATTGCAGTTATTTATTATTTATTTATTTAACAATATTCCGTGGCCTTCTGCACGGCTTGCAAATGATCCTGACTGCAGACTGTCCACAAACTCGCCTCCAAACCAAGGGCCAATCTAGGATAGCTGTATCTCATATTTTCTAGGGTCCGTTGGGGCTGGGAGACCCTGTTTCGGGACAGATCTTATCGGTGAAGAGATTCCTGGAGTGCGATTTTTGAATCTCATTCGGTGAGCTCCGGTGATTGAAAATGTCAAAATTACTATCATATGGAGATACGCATCTTTCTACTGCTGATTTGACTTTCAAAAATCGCACTCGTGAAGCATGATTGAAGCATGATTTTTGAGAGTCAAATCAGCAATAGAAAGATGCATATCTCCATAGTAATTTTGACATTTTTAACTGCTGAGCTCCTGGCCTGTACTAAGTTCACCGGAATTTATGTGCGGTTGTATTTATCATTATCACTAGCTCGGCGGTGAAAGAAAACATCGTGAGTAAACCTGCGTACGCTAAAGAAGAAATTCCGTTGCGTATGTGAAGTCTACCAATCCGCATTGTGCACGCGTGGTGGACTAACGCCCATACACTCTCCCTGGGGTAGGCCTGTGCCCTGCAGTGGGACGTATAAATATAGGCGATGATGATGAGATCAAATCGTCCAATTGCTCTTTTCTATACTTACCGTATACTTTCTGACTTGTCCATTCCAAAACATTGTACATACAAGGTGTATTTGATATAATTAGCATCCTTTTAAACTAAGAGTCTACGCATCAAACTGAACAACTTTTACTATGGGAGCAAACCTAGAACGATTTAACCACTTCTAGGAGCAAACCGATCGGAGCAAAAAAAATTTGCTGTTCCATACTAAACTGCAATGTCTACTCGACTCAAATGTCAACAGCTGATTTTGTTTTGCTCCGATTTTGTTGCTCCCATAGTAAAAGTTGCTCATTTTTATGGGTACACTAGGATACTAAGGGTCTGTTTCACCACTTCTGGGTAAGTTCTTGTTAGCTTATCCGATTATTATTTTGACATAATTTCATACAAAATATGTCAAACTATCTGTCGGATAAGCTAACAAGAACTTATTCAGAAGTGGTGAAACAGGCCCTAAGGATATCAATTTCACCCTGTATAAGTAAAACGTTCATGAAAATAATGCTATCCGTACAATACTTAATTTATAGGTAAAGGTTTGTCGGTACATCTACTTGCTATTGTTACTTGGTACTTAGTATTTCATTTAGTTTATTATCCATGAAGTTACGATTGACTGCGCAGAACCGAAAATAGGCACTGCGCATTTAGGTCTACGATCAATAAAGTTCTGACTTTCGTCATCATCAGCTGAAGGGTCTGCAGGGCACAGGCACAGTGTAGCACAGGGCTACCTTCATGGAGGGTGTTTTGGGCGCGTGTATAATGCGGATTGGTAGACTTCACATACGCATCAGAATTTCTTCTTCAGCGTATGCAGGTTTCCTCACGATGTTTTCCTTCACCGTTTGAGAGCAGTCTGTATAAGTACATAAGTTAGAAAAACTCATTGGTACATGACATGTCGTCCGTGCGGATTCGAACCCGAACCCTTGTGATTGAGTGTCCATACCTCCGCAACGCGTCACCGACTTATTACTACTTATAGAGAGGACATTGAACAGGTTTTCGTACAAAAAAAATTCACCCGTTGTTTTGCAATATTGAATGCATCATGTCAGTGCGACGTGGCAAACTAGAACGACTTGTTACCCCGAGGTAACAAGTCATGGATTAACGATTTGGTTCGCGATGTCCTCTCTATAGTAATAAGTTTAAATCTCTTTGCCTACATCCCCCCATAGCCCGCATAAATAAGCAGTAGCTACTCCCTGACTAATGGTATTGGTCATTTCAAACAGGAAAAAACATCAAAATTGGTTTATAAATGACGTATTACACTGACGAATTCAAATAAAAAGGTAAAGTTTACCTTTAGCGATAGAGAAAAAGATATTTGCACTGTTATGTAGTTGGCATGAAGGCTTCCGCACATTGCAGCGATATTATCGAGCGATATTATCGACAGCTATATCGCGACACCTTACACACTGCAGCGATTCCGCGATTCGCGTCACGCATGCGCCCTTCACTGAATGTACTAGAAAGAGATTGCGTCAGGTTGCGATAATATCGCGGCCGGTACTTCCTCGTGGACCCACTAATTTGTCCCACTGGTGGGTCCACGAGGAACAAGGTTTCCCACTACTATGTTAAAAAAAAAAAAACAATTCGTTATCTGACTTTAAAGGACAAACAATAACGGAATTTAATTTGTAATATAACTGTATAATGAATATTAAACAAATAAAACAAATAAAATGGTAATAAATAAAAAAATAAAAAAAAACAATTAAAATTTAATTTAATGATTATAATTAATTTAATTTTTTTAAATTTCTTTTTCTATTTATAATTAATTTTCTGTTTTTTTTTTAATTTTGTATTCATAATTAATTTTATATATTTTTTTCTTTTTTTTTATTTATTATCGATTTTATTTGTTTTATTAGTTTAATATTCATTATACAGTTATATTACAAATTAAATTCCGTTATTGTTTGTCCTTTAAAGTCAGATAACGAATTGTTATTTTTTGGAACATAGTAGTGGGTCCACGAGGAACAAGGTTTCCTCGTGGACCCACCAGTGGGACAAATTAGTGGGTCCACGAGGAAGTACCGATCGCGGCAGTGTGTGGGATCGAGCGCGTCCCCATACAAAATGTACTGAGAACAATTATCGCAAAATCGCAGCGATATTATCGCTCGATAATATCGCGGCAGTGTGTGGGATCGAGCGCGTCCCCATACAAAATGTACTGAGAACAATTATCGCAAAATCGCAGCGATATTATCGCTCGATAATAACGCGGCAGTGTGTAGGATCGCGCGCTTCCCCATACAAAATGTACTGAGAACAATTATCGCAAAATCGCAGCGATAATATCGCTGCAATGAGCGGAGGCCTTAAGAGTTGTAGTTCAATGAAATATAGCGGCGTGCGCGGGAGTCTATTTGCGGTGCTGACTCACAGGGCACGACCCACTTTGATAAATTAACCCAGTTTTTAGCCTGATCTAGTTTGGTCAGTAAGTATTATATATGGTAAATATACCGACAAATGCATATGCAATCCATTACCGTTTCCGTAGTGTAACTTAGTGTGGAGACTTATTCTGGCTATACGTTATCTTATCGTATCTTGTTGTGGGGGCTGGCAGGCCAGCAACACTTCGACCCAGTGGGATCTTTTGTGTTAGCCCCAATACTTTTTGCTTTCCTCACCCTTCAAATACATGGTCAATGAAGGAGGCAATACCATTGAGGGGAAGAAACCTAAGATCTCCCGGTTTTGGGTATCCATCTCCGAGGAGGCACATGGGTTTTGCCGCCAAGACATCACAGTCACAAAGAATATGTTCCATGGTCTCTTCATCCTCTCCGCATGCTCGGCAGCTGGGATCTAGAGCGAGTTTCATTTTGTGCAGCATCGCGCCTGTGGCATAGTGCCCAGTGAGGGCTCCGACGATGGCACGAGCCTGGCTATACGTTAAGTCCACCAAGCGAGAAAGCGAGCGTTTTTACGGGCACCCCAGAGTATACTTATAAACTAGCTATCTATCATGGAAATTTTGAAGCAAATTCTAAGCTAGCGTCCTTGAAACTAGGCCAGTAAAATTAGATAAATCAGGAGAAATAATTCCCGGAGTTTTGGAACTTTTTTTAAACGTTCCTTTGTACGTAAGATTGAAGAAAAAAAAGTCCTGGAAAGGGGGGGGTTGGACTTGAGGAAGGGGGGGGGGGGGGGGGGGAGGGTGGGGCTCTAAAGGTGACTTTTTTCAGTTTTTCGTTATTTCTCGGAATCTGTAAGTCGTATCGAAAAGTTTTGTAGGTACTTCTGATAAAGTTTAAGTGGTATGCACTTTTTTCATAGGACCTCAGAGGACTCTTAACCTTTGAGGGCTAGAGGGCCAAGAATTTCAAAAATTAAGAAATTTGTATGGCGACCCTCATGAAAGTTGAAGATAAAAATAAAATGATTCCATATTCTTAATAAGCGACCCAGAAAACCCCCGGATACAAATTTTCAGTCGGTTCGGTGAACTTTTAAAAGCTGAGTTGGCGTTTGAAATTTCCATGGCAGCCATCTTGGATATCGTAATTTTGGATTTTTTTTAGCGCCAACCAAATCTGACCAGGGTCTTCTATGACATTTGTTCGAGGTCCATAACCTTGTCTATCATAGTTTCTGCGGGCCGTTGACCTCATCCATCAGGAGTCGGCCTTCCGAGGAAGTCAAAGTTTTCCCTGTATCACCAAGGCATCCATATGATAACCCCCAAATGTCATCTTTGTACCGTAAGGGGAACCCGGAGATCAATTCTTAACCATTAGACCACGGAGGCAAGACCATTATTATAATAATGTGTTCATATTTTTCTCTACCTATCTATCTATTGTAACTATACCTGAATGCTAACTATAACCATGAAGTAACAGAGGCGCATTCCAAAGCGATTAGCTCTTAGAATGCGCCGACGCACGTTATGTCACCGAGGTGAAATTTTATTACATTTTGACTGGCGACGACTTGCTTAGTGCAATGTTGCAAGATCGATTATAAGGCGTCATTCAGACACAGAGGATTGTAATTCAGACATACGTATGATCACGACTGCAGTCCCGTTTCTGGGGTGAACTACCAAATAGCTAAAAGTGTGTTATTGTGACAAGGTTCAATTTTAGTAAAGAAGAATGACGAAATTGGGCGCAGTTCTAAAAAAATTAAAGGAAAATGTGTCAAAAAGCGTCTCCTCCAACTTCTGCAGGTCACAATCACAACCCATACAAACTTTTTTGTTAGTTTTATTTTACTCTACACATATTGATAACGTTTCATTTACCTCTAAGTCTGGGGCCGAAATAAAATGCCCTACCGTCACTCTTCTTTTAGCTCTATTTTGCAATATTCTTCTTTTAGTGACTATTTGTCGGGCCAGTTGTCACCCAAGCCGTTTTAAGTTATAGCCTGTAGAATCCCACTGCAGGGCAAAGGCCTCCTCCCACGAATAAGGGTGAGAGGGAGCGGGCCATACTCCACCACGCGGGCCCAGTGCGTGTTGGTGGAGGCAAGTTAGTGGTCACCTTGCTGTCAGAGAAATTTCAAGCCGCCAATGGGCCTCTGACCTGGTTTAACGAATAGTTACAACGCCACCTGCGGAACTATCCGAGACCAACTGCTTAACGTGCCTTCCGAAGCACGGAAACGCTCGAGATGAAATACCACTAAACGGTCACCCATCCAAAGACTGACCGGACCTGACGTTGCTTAACTTCGGTGATTGTTTCCAATACCGAAGCTCCACTACGCCAACGAGCGCTTCCAAGCCGTTTTATTTCCGGAAAATTCACAGAGACAGTAGTCCAATCTATACCATCCAACTTCTTGGTTCACAGGTTCACAGAGATCGATTGTTAAAACCCATTAAAACCTGACCAAAAAAATATAACACCTCGCCAAGTTGCGGATAATCATTGGAACTAATTTTTGTTTTGTACTTGAAATATTGTCATTAAAGCTTATTAATTGATCGTTGCGCCTCTGTAGCCGGTTTTTTTAAAAGTTTTTTGGTCATGTTTTATTACAGATATTGTACAGATCTTATTGGGCATTACCAACACTACTGCTTTTATACTTTTAACTTGTGACTTCTGTTTTGGTACAGGTGTGGCACAAAGGCTGCTTCAAATGCCAGGAGTGCGGCATGACCCTCAACATGAGGACTTACAAGGGGTATGGCAAGCTGCCTTACTGCGAATCGTGAGTATCTCATCCACATTATTATCAGTGTTGCCAACTATTTTTTCAGAAAAATGCTAAAGTGCGGTTTAAAAAATGCAAAAAATATGCTAAAAAAGATTTTGAGGTGCCAAATAAAATGCAGATTGTATTTTTCGGTATTTATTACAACGGAACTAACAATTTCCGTACATTAGTATCAAAATTTTGAAATAAAATGTCCAAATCATCAACTCGCATCAAATGTTGTTGTTACTGGTACCGATTTGAGTAGGAATAACAGTACTTTCTGCTCTTTTTAAAAACCAAATCCTTGATACGAAATGGCATTTAGGCCCTAAATTAAATTTTTAGTGAAGTTGTCGATATTTTGTACCATTTAAATGAGAAACTGCTTCTTACATTTTGAAAATGCTAAAAAATATGCTATATGCTAAACGAGAAATAATCATGCTAAACACTACCTACAGAGATGTGCCAAATTTAGCATGAAAAATGCTAAATTGGCAACACTGATTATTATACTTGGCTTAGGTTTATACACCAGAGATGTGCGATGTAGCTACGAAGTGCGATGATGCGAAGCGAAACTATGGTACCCGCGTCCACCAAAGCCAGGCGAAAGTAGATGAGCGATGTGAAGGAAGATACGTGACTACCTACCTCCGTTACCTTATCTTGCTCTGTGACTGTGAAACACCCGACCGATCGCTCTTTTCTCCTCTTACCTCTTGGACATCCTTAGCTTATATCCTTAGCAAACATACTATCACACATCCCGAGCTCATTATAATGCATCTTTCGCTCGAGCTCGATTTGGCCCCATAGAGAAAGTTGTTTAGTTTGATGGTCTGATCATCCCCTTAAAAAACAGTCAACAATTATGTTGGTCACTTGAAGGCTAAGACGACTTACCCGCCTCGCGTTAGCATTTCTCCTCTGTCAACGTACAAGATCAAGAAATCTTACGCATTTACATACAATTTTATACCTCTATTCTAGTCTATTTTTAAAAAATATGGCTGCCATCTTTGGTTAATGATGATTTTGCCAATGTCGAGTTTTTATAGCAAAAGTGCTTGACGTTGTACGGTTATATTGATATTTTGGTGACTTCAAGGGTTGTTCTTATAAAAGAACAATATCCTGAGCCACCACAGGAGTTCCACTGTAGGCCGGGGATGGGGCAACCGACGCGCACGTGACCGCCCAATAGCAGACCCACAAAGCAACTCCCAATTTTATACCTCATCACTAAACGCAACCGACAGCGCGACAGTTATTGCGGAACAATAACTTCGAACTTATCACGTTTGGAGTTCACACGACACTGTATTTCATGATTTTTAACATTCAAAATTAGAATCTAAAGTAATAAAGTCCAAAGATGAGGATTTCAATAGTCTAACACTGAAGGTGAATTACTTCGCCACTATAATTTCACGGTTGTGACGTAAAACAGGATTTGACTAATGAAATAATTACGATAATACGAAACGACACGTAATTCTAACTACAAAACTGGACAAACAAACAAACAGCTGTTCATCGATCAGTCATCCTACCTTTTATAGTAATATTTAATTGACTAACAGTATGACTAGGTTATAATGAAGTCATGGCATATTTATTACCTTTTATGTCATTAATGGTGTCAGTGTTACTCATAATAATAGTACATTCATACATTGGTAGGTAAATCACAACCATATATTATCTTAACTATTATAAAACCGCAAAATCATGAGGAATAAAAAAGTTGCGGTACACTTCATATAAATTTAAATAACATTCGATAGCGCGATTTAAAAACGTGCAGCGCCATCTTTTGACAAAATTGTTAGTTTGTTTGTTTGTTCGCGCATCACGCAAAAACTACTGAACCGATTTTGGTGAAACTTTTTTTGTTTGATAGCTTATGATCTGACTTAAAATCTGGTATATAATTTGTGCGGACGAAGTCGCGGGAAAACACTAGTTATTTATAAATTAAGCCAGTTCATAAATACTCCAAATTAAAATATAGTGTGGGAAAACGAAATAATTTCTACAGGGTGAAATTGATATCATTAGCATCATTTTAATCTAAGAGTCTACCCATCAAACTGAACAACTTTTACTACGGGAGCAAACCGATCGGAGCAAAATAAAAATCAGCTGTTGCATACATTTGAGTCTAGTAGGCGTTGCACTTTAGTATGGAACAGCAGGTTTTTTTTTTGTTCCGATCGGTTTGCTCCCATAGTAAAAGTTGTTCAGTTTGATGGGTAGACTCTTAGTTTAAAAGGATGCTAGTGAAATGAATTTCACCCTGTATAACATTATTAATCAACCAATCTATTTTTTTTGCGAGGTCCAAACCATTTTTTTCATTTTTTTTGACCCACGTTCCTCAGTGAAACTTATTTCGTTTCATACCTAATCTGACAACATCCTTAAAAAACTTCTGGTATAAAAAATAGTGGTTAAACTCAAGCAAATCCTAAGTGCGTTCACACACGATGACGCACTGACGGAGCAGCAAACGTCAGTCCGTCATTTGTGAAGCAAGGAGTTGTATGAAACCGCACGTAGAAGCACACACGGTGACGCATTGACGCACCGGGTGTGGTTCTATGGACTGACAGCTGCCGCTCCGTCAGTGCGTCATCGTGTGTGAACGCACTAAACTGGCTGGATGCGGGTTCGAAACCCGTCCGATACTAAATTCTAACTTTAATTTGAGGTAAACAGATCCAAAGTAAACGAAATCTTATTCAAATGTTTATCTAAGTTAAAATTAGCGTAAAATTACAACACAAATATTTACAAAACATAAATGTAAACGTGCTAACCACATACTATACTTGTGAACATTACAATAAAAGCGAAAGTGGCTGACCATTATAAAAAAATTGCATAACTACATGTCCGCTTTGCAAACAAATCTATCTTTCGTAACCTGCCATTGTAATTTCTACCTTAACTCTATAACAAAGCGATCAAATCGACTGAATTGTTCGCTTGGTATTATAAAAGACAGTTTTTATTGGCCATACGATTATCGTCTTTGTGATGTGTAAATAAAGGTCACTTAACATACAATGTACGGTTATTTGGTATGCTTGTCGCATTGTTAAGGTAGATTCACAATGGTCGCAAATGTGACTTCACAGTTCACAGTTCGGTTAAAAAGTCTTTGGTAAATCGCCGTTTGTCGCACCTACCGAAAATGGAATCAAAATCAATATACATGGTGTTAGGGCAAACTGTTTGTGTCCAAAATTGAAAAATAAATAAAAATAAATAAAATACTTACTTTCAGGCAGGCATGTCAAACTCAAAGTCATTGGTGGGTCACACATAATTATAGTAGAATCAGTGGGCCCCAAAGAACATAAAGAAATAAAACTCATTGCCATCGATCTTACACCCTGTATTTATTTTGTTTAATAGGCTGTGTAAAAAGATCGTAAAATCGTTTAAAATGCAATCCTAGATACTTATCACTTGACTTCCTCAGTAAAAGTGATCGGAGACAACTTTCATTTGTCACTGCCGTTACTAGTTTACTAAGCACGCGTGAAGATTGGCTTCGCAATGAGTTTGTACATACGCTATTCCCGAGAATAGGGACATTTATTATTGAACCACGGACTTGAAAGAAATACGGACCGAATATTGCACTAAAAAGATGTGAAGCATGCAAGGTAATACAATCCCGTTTGTTCTACAAGCGACCTACACTCACACAGATGCACTAGCTCTAGGCGCAGTTCCTACAACCCGTCACCTTATGTACCGCGTGACAGCACGCACACAAAAGAAATGGGTGCTTCACTCATGATTAGACGTTCTTCTTTTAAGTCTGTGTATTGAACTAGGTTTCCTTTACAAGGTACGCTCAGACCACTACAGCTTACTTGAAAACTGTAAATAATCATAACTTTTGAACTTGTTCTGAGGTTTCTGAATATCTCTGACTACATATGAATATAGCCGTGAGCATGTATGCAATATACTGCAACTTTTGATAGAGTGAACCGGTTGCGATGAAATAAACACTAAACGTCACTCCAGGAAGACTCCAGATTAAGTTCGAATCGGTTCAGTAGGTAGTGATATACATTGATTTAAATAAAAGGGAAGATATGGTACTAGCCTCCAGCGCATGGACCGTAAAAAGCGAGTCCCCCGTGACCTACCCGACTCAGTCGCTATCCGACCGGCATTTGGATGACACGCGTGCGTGAGTGAAATCTTTTTTAATTTTTCGGTGGAATAAAACCACAATGCCTTCGTGTGCATTTAATCCTTGCAAAAATCATTCGTTTGAAAAAACAAATCACACGGCATTACTTTTGACTCGTAAGGACGTGAAAACGTAATATTTCTTATTAATAAATGTCTCGATTCGTTATACTTCATCGCCATTTTGCAGAACGAGACAGAGATATACGATACGTAAGTGTGCGACAAGTTAAGCTGCACGGCCACGTGTTGGCGCTACCCGCGTCCCGGCCATATTATATCGTCCTGCTCGCACGCACGCATCCGTGCGTCATGCAGTCTCTTTCATTTTTGACGTATAATATTAAGCTTAGTTTGTGTGGGTATAATGTATCTGTGTTAGTACGAGATCCGTTTTTCGAGTACGCAATATTAGAACGTACCGCTTCTTCCTCTATATTTATTCAAAGGTGATATAAGATAGGTTACATCAGTCCTGAGATAGGGAGTCCGTAGGGATAGGGAGTCCGTCCCTATAAACATCTGAATGTTTCAATGAACTTCCCATCTAAATGAAATCCCGGATTTGCTCTTGGCAAAATGTTTCCTCACTGAATTTCCTTCATCGAACATCAAATGGTAAAAAAGTACCTACCCAGTAATCTATAATTATGAGCGTTCGATTTCTAATAATTACACACCGATTTAGGTTTACCTAGAAATTTAGAAGGAAGGATAACAAGACCGAAATATGAAAACCACTTCAGTTGAACTAACAAGCCAATCGCAACAGTTTACGTTTCCGGTACGATTTACTCCAAGTAACTACTATATAAGCTGGTTTGATCATGTACAAAACATACAATAAATTCTCGGAGTTTCCCTGCGAGATCGAATCAGAAATGAAGAGTACCAGAGTAACTGACATAGCCCAAAGAATTGCTAACTAAAGTGGCAGTGGGCGGGGCACATTGCTCGCAGAACCGATGGCCGATGTGGCCGAAAATTTCTCGAGTGGCGACCGCGTACCGGAAAACGCAGCGTGGGTAGGCCCACCACAATATAAGGTGGACCGACGACCTGGTGAAGGCAGCGGGAAAACGTTGGATGAGGTCGTTGTGGCGATTCTTGGGGTAGGCCTATGTCCAGCAGTGGACGTCCATCGGGTGAGATGATGATGATGATAACATAAACTCACGACCGCAATCCCTTTCGGGGTGGTCAGAAACATTGCTACAACCAACAACTTTCTATTTAATAATGTAGTTGTAGCAATGCTCACATTTAGCAATTTAAGTGTCAAGTGGTGAGAGGCTAGCTTTACGCTCACGTAAACACAAGAACCTTTAATCCCTTAGTTACCTCGTTAGACAACCACGGGAAGAATTGGGGTAGTTCATTCTAAGCCGGAACCAGCAAAATGGATACATGACAAATTCTTCCTCTTATTTTGGGATTTGGCGTGTCAGGGTGTCATTATGTTGTAGGATTAGCAGTAGCGCAGTAGGACTTGAAGGGTGGCCTCCCTGATGCGTGGAAATTACAATGGCCGAAAGAGTGGATCAAGAGGAAAGGACACATTATGTGCACTGGTTTAAATTTTAGCGTGTACCTACCTTCGCCAAAAGGTTATTTGATTCAATTTTGCCATAGAAAATATAATAAGTAATTTTGATTGAATAAAATATCAATTACAGTTGGGGATATGTATTTCCTAGTCATGAAGATTATTATGAAGTATACGATTGGAAAAAGAAACAAAAAAACAAACGACAGAAAAACTATTCCCTATTTCGATGATGGTAGAGGAAATTTAGTTTGATGGTCTGATCAACCCCTTAAAAACCTGTCAGCATATAAAGAAAAACGCTATATTTTGTGACATGGCCTTTTATGCTGCTGTAATTTTTCCTATTAAAACTTTGACAGTAAAATTGTAAAACGAAAAAAACTTTTAACTTGCAGACACGTACCGAAAGCGAAGCACACGACGATGGCGGAAACACCCGAGTTGAAACGAATAGCCGAGAACACGAAGATACAGAGCAACGTCAATTACCACGCCGACTTCGAGAGGAGCAAGGGGAAGTTTACTCAGGTCTGTTCTAACTATTAATCATCGTCTGGGAGATCCTCCCGTACTTACTGAATCGTCCAGGAAGATCCTCCCGTACTTGCTGAATTGTCCAGGAAGATCCTCCCGTACTTGCTGAATTGTCCAGGAAGATCCTCCCATACTTACTGAATCGTCCAGGAAGGTCCTCCCGAACTTACTGAATCGTCCAGGAAGATCCTCCTGTACTTACTGAATCGTCCAGCAAGAATCCTCCCTTACTTACTGAATCGTTCAGGACCGTACGTACTGCATCCTTTTCTCGATTACGATTAAATCGTAGATATTTAATTCAACATAGTATATGTTGGTCCTATAATGGAAATAGACTTAGCTAGGTCTTGACCTTTGAGACTTAAAACTTTCGCTGCTAAGCTCAAAACAATTATACTCGCGCAGTGCTAACACTGGAATGCTACGAGTATACAATTCTGACTCAACGTTAGAGTCGTGCGCACTGCGGCCCATTGGTCGCTGGCCTACGACGTAGTTCGTCAGCAGTTAAATTGTTAATGGAGATGTCAGATTCAAAAAGAAACTACAGTGAGGCCCTTCGGCTGAAATGAATAAATATCTTGGAAATTGTCACCAGAATCTAGTTGGAACTTGTATTTATCATGACTAGACAACGATGTAGAATATGTTTATACAGGGTCCAACTTAATATGCTGACACTTTTTTAAGGGGATGATCAGACCATCAAACTGAACCACTTTCTCTATGGAACCAACATCGAAATCGCGAAAAAAAAAAAACTGTCCCATACATTTGGCTCGAGTAGGTTTCAATCAATCAATCAATCAATTATACTTTATTGCACACCAAAAACAGAACATACAATTATGAATAAATATAAAGAATTACAAGTAGGTACAAATAAGGCGGTCTTATCGCTAAAAGGCGATTTCTTCCAGACAACCTTAGGTTTCCAGTTTTGTATGGAAGAGCAGATTTTTTTTTCGCGATCTCGATGTTGGTCCCTTAGAGAAAGTTGTTCAGTTTGATGGTCTGATCATCCCCTTAAAAAAGGGTCAGCATATTAAGAAGGACCCTATAGATACAAATATCCATGACTCGGGTACAAATATTCCTATTCGTTCGATATTATCGCTCGATAATATCGCGGCAGTGTGTAGGATCGTGCGCGTCCCCATACAAAATGTACTGAGAACAATTATCGCAAAATCGCAGCGATATTATCGCTGCTATGAGCGGAGGCCTTAAAAATAGGGGTGTGTCTTCGGAATTTCATTTCATTGAACAATGACCCTAATCTGTCTTGTCTAACTTTGCAGGTCGCCGACGATCCAGAAACCCTTAGAATCAAAGCTAACACGAAGATCATAAGCAATGTGGCCTACCACGGCGACCTGGAGAAGAAAGCTCAGATGGAGAAGCAGCGGCTGATCAATGACAACGGGGAACTTGTCGGTACGTGTCGGAGATACTGTCGGTGTATGGTGCGACTATGTTCTGTGGTGGACTGCTTTTGAAATTTATTGAGCTAATGCGGGGGGCATCTGTAACGCCGCGGGCGAGGGCTGACTTAAACGGTCAGTCGGTCGTAGCTTGTTAGAAAGGTCTTGGACTATTGAATCTTTAGACCGTGATTCAAAGACGTCAAAGCGTGAGTTTTGTCTCGGTCGAAAATGTATGGAGTTTGGCATATGGGAGTTCGGAGTCAAACTTAACTTTTGTCCCTGAATCTGTCAACATTGTTATGTGCAATGTTCTCGGCTTGCATTAGAGGTCTATAGATTTGGTAGTCTGCGACTAGACTTTTAAAAGTTCACACGGCACGGTGAAACAATGCCGCAACTTGCTCAATAAATTTTAATAGGTAATCGTCTTTTGAAGGTTGCTTGGTTACCCCACTTTGCATTTTGATTGACGAATTGCACACCAACATTAAAAAGTCATGTTTTAGTTAAAATTTTAGCTGTACACATTTTATTAACTGTTTTTTATTTGGTGTAAAATCAAGAAAAAGTAGAATTTAGAACCTAAAATTAAACTCTTCCACGATTATTATTAAGAGAATGCCTGTACCCTACAGTGGGACGTATACAGGGTCCATCTTAATATGCAGACACTTTTTAAGGGGATGATCAGACCGTCAAACTGAACAACTATCTCTATGGCACCAACATCGAAATCGCGAAATCAAAATCTGCTGTTCCATACAAAACTGCAACTTAAGCCAAATGTATGGGACAGCTGATATTTTTCACGCGACTTCGATGTTGGTCCCATAGAAAAACTTGTTCAGTTTGACGGTCTGATTATCCCTTTAAAAAAGTGTCAGTATATTAAGAATGACCCTGTATATGATTAAAATCTGTAATAGTTAAAAAAATATATATTATTTGCCATTGTTTGAAATATTAAGGGCCTGTTTCACCACTTCTGGGTAAGTTCTTGTTAGCTTATCCGACAGATAGTTTGACATATTTTGTATGAAATTATGTCAAAATATCTGTCGGATAAGCTAACAAGAACTTATTCAGAAGTGGTGAAACAGGCCCTAAATAAATGAAAACAAAAATAAAATGGCTGTGACAGGATCGGACGGACAGACGAAACGAAATTATAAGGTCACCATTATTTTACATTTTATTATGGAATCCTAAACCAAAATAATTTGTAAACACCTATTATTAAAAACCTTGATTAACCAGTTTTACAGCAAGGCCTTTGCAGTGATGCAAAAAAAAACACTTAATAAAATGTGTCAGTAATTGTAGAAATATGTTGCAATTCTCAAAATGCATTGTCTTTTCACAAAACATTGCATTCGTTGATGATTAACAATTGTGAGGTGTGAGAATTGTACCGAACGTTATTGCCAAAATGTTTGTGTGCGAATCATTTTGATCCCATCTTTTATGTTGAAAAAATTGTCATAACTTTCATTATGTGTTAAAAAATAGCGCAATATCTGACAACTATTTGTCTAGGAATCTTGAATATTGGGTAAACGGTTACATTACTTTAAGCTAATTAAGTGCATTAAATGCAATCAATTTATCGAATGTTTGTATGAAACGTTTTTTTTGCTAATTTTCCTTTGTTAATTTGGGGGCGTTTTTCAGTATCATGATTACAACCATCTATTAACCAATCCGCATTGTACACGCGTGGTGGACTAACGCCCACCCTCCCTAAGGGTAGGCCTGTTCCCTGCAGTGGGACGTATATAGCCTGATGATGATGCGATGTTTTTGTCGGTTAAATCTAGCCTGGCCGTGCCGTGGCCAGCTATCACCACTGAACGCGTCATAAATACCTTAAAAATACAAACTGTGGACCATACTAAGCTATAGTATGGTCCATTGCTAGGAATGTTCTGACCACTCCGAAGGAAGAACGGTCGTGCTACAACTGCACACATACTAATTGTAACAATGTTACATTTTTTGCGTCTATTTCTTAACATATTAGAAAGTCTTGTGCAATTTTTGTTGACATCTCATGCCAGTTATTATGGTGTCGAGTATTGTCTATCACTGGATTCGAAACCCATTTTTGCTAACCTTACATTTCAAAGCCTGTTTAGAAAGTACACCTTGGAATATGAGTCGAAGAATACAGTATTACAGCACTAACGTAAAAGCGAAAGACATAGCAATATAATTTTTTACACGCTGGAATGTAATGCGACTATACTCCAAATGCTATACTTTCTATCCACGCTATATCATTAAATGTTTTCACTAATTATATGTCTGTTTGTCCCACCTATGTGCTGGCACTATATATGTATGTAAATACATAGAAGTATCGAACGACAACTATCACCAACAAATCGACAACTACGCGACTGAGATGCTACCGCCAAACATGCCGCCACCAAATCTACCGCCCAAAAACCACTACCAAACCCCAGCCCAGTACCAACAGCCACGGCAACAAAGCTACAAAGCAGAACAACAGACCTACAAAGCGGAACAACAGCAAAACTACAAAGTAGAACAACAAAATTACAAAGCAGAACAACAGTATCGACAAGAACAATACAAAATGGAACAATTTAAAGCGGAACAACAATATAAGCTAGAACAACAGCATAAGCTGGAACAACAGCATAAATTAGAACAACAGCATAAACTAGAACAACAACATAAGCTGGAACAGCAACATAAACTAGAACAACAGCATAAACTAGAACAACAACAACAACAGCCGCAATACACGCCAGAACAATACCAACAGCAAAAATACGACGAATACTACAATCAGTATCCTAAATACGAAGAATACCAGAATCAGTATGCTTATGGGCAATACCAGCAGCAGAATTACGGGGTTGGTAGTCAGCAGAAAATAGGGAGGATCCAAGATTACGACCCCCTCTCGGACGGGCCTAGAGCACCCCCTAATACCCAGAGGGCGTCGGCCACGTTAATTTATAATAGTACCAGTGATAAAAGAGGTTTGTTTACATTTTGATTATATTGGCCCCCTAAGGGGCGATTCAGACCTATCTCTCGCATCGGGCCGCGTCGGAACGGAGCCGTACGCGTGCCGCAGCAGCCGGACGCGTGCCGAATGCGAACGGAGACCACCGGGTTTCAATACGCATAAGTTGCATGCAAATATGAACTGTAATTCCTGTTTACACATTTCAATATCCATTGCCGCATTACAAAATGCCGTCCGGCCCGGCCCGATGCGAGCTGGTAGGTCTGAAGCGTACCTTATTGACTCTCAGCTGTTTTCTCTTTCTGTCACCCCTATGTAGGGTAGGCACCGATTACTAGCTACTTCTTAACAGATACATCACTTTCTTAGAAAACGTAAAATTTCCCCGCTTTAATTACTGCTGAGGTGGTCCAGTGGCGAGTAACCTTGCCTGCCGTGCAGGAGGCGATGGTTCGATCCCCGTCCAGGCCGACTCGTACCAATGAGTTTTTCGGAATTTATGTACGATTTGTAACACCAATGGCTTTTCGGTGAAGGAAAACATCGTGAACCTGCATGCTTCAATTTCGAGGCGTGTATTGTACCCACTGTCCATTATAAGTGGCGACGGGCTCACCCCCCGTCACACTGGACAGAGTTTCGGTACTACTGGTGAAACGTGGATGTTCTGAGGTTTCAGAATATCTCTGACTACCCCCTCGGGGAATATAGTCGTGAGTATATGCTTTAATTACTGCCAGACGGTACGCGCGAAAATGTATCTAATGGCGCTTGACACAGCGTTGTTATTACTGTGTACAGCGCGCGTATGCGACGTTGCCGTCTGGAGCGAGTGGCAGAAATCATACAAGCGCATCGCTTACGATGCGCCAAAGTGTGTGTACTTATCTCGGTTCCTACGTCCGAGTGACGGAGGCCTGCCCTTATTGAGTCTCTTCTCTCTTCCTGACACCCCTTAGGGGTCTTATAAAGAACTCTTAAAGCCTCCGCACATTGCAGCGATTTTATCGAGCGATATTATCGAGAGCGACTTTGCGACACCTTACACACTGCAGCGATTCCGCGATTCGCGTCACGCATGCGCCGCGCCCCACCACTGAATTTAGTCTAAAGAGATTGCGTCAGGTTGCGATATTATCGCGGCTGTGTGATCGAGCGCGACCCCATACAAAATGTACTGGAAATAAATATCGCAAAGTCGCAGCGATATTATCGCTCGATAAAATCGCTGCAATGTGCGGAGGCCTTTATCCATCAAAAGGAGTTCTTTGCCAGTGTTATCCTACATGTTATAAACACACACACACTACACACAACGACACTACATAGAACGGTCTCACGATGCTTGACTGGTTACTGCGACGTAATTAAGGTGGCGTCAGCATACGCACCGTCCTGCTTGCACGCGTGCACCTTCTGTATGTGCTTCTTGCTCGGCCTCTTAAAGTTACCCTCGAAGTACGGGGGAGGTGCGGTATCTGAAGTCAGGGGCAGTCAGTGTCCGTTCTTATGTATCGATATACAGGGTCCTACTTAATATGCTGACGGTTTTTAAGAGGATGATCAGACCATCAAACTGAACAACTTTCTCTGTGAGACCAACATAGAAATCGCGATAAAAAATTGGTATTCCATACTGATCTGCAAAGCTAATCGACCCAAATGTATAGGCCGGCTGATTTTCTTTTCGCGATTTCTATGTTGGTCCCATACAAAAAGTTGTTCAGTTTGATGGTCTGTCTGATCATGTCCTTAAAAAAACCGGCAGCAGACTCTGTACTATTCTCTTTTAAATTAGGAAATGAATCTAAAACAGCAATGATGTCAATTGCAGGAGCTCACCAATCTCACCAGCAGCAGCCGAGCCGGCAGATCGGTCGAGTGGCAGACTTGGACCCCCTGGCCAGCGAGCCACCGAGACCGGCTTCCAACCACCAACAGAACCAGGTCGGTTTTATAGCAATGGTGTAAATAGCAGCTCACTAATCTCACCAGCAGCCGAGCCGGCAGATCTGTCGAGTGGCAGACCTGATTCGAACCCGCGACCCTCGGCACAGCAGGCAGGTTTACTACAGACTGTGCTATCGGGTCGTCAAATCGGTGCCCCACTCTGGTCCTGTGTCAATCTGATCCATGTCTGACCCGCAATCCTTACAATGTTGTCTGACCAACGCATCGGTGGTCGGCCCACTGGCTTCCTTCCTTCTGTGTAATAATTATAATATTGTTCTTATCTGTTACAGCGGGTGTACGTCGCAATGTATGATTACGAGGCGAACGATAGCGATGAAGTAAGTCAATTACTGTTATTTAACACAATTAGCTATTTCCTGTCAATTGATAGATGGCGCGAAAGTCCTGTCCCAATCTATACCGAACTTTCTCAATGTTGTTCCATAAAAAGAGGGAAAAGATTATAAAAAAGATGCGAACATGTCATTTAATGTTATATTTAATTAGAAAAAAGCAAAACAAATTAAATATTGAAAAATGTAGTCTCGGGCGGGACTTGAGCCCGCACTCTTCCAAACGGGAATCTCGTTTTCCAATTTCGCCACGGGCCACCGAGCCCACAACCCAGATAATTTTTTTTTTTTTTTTTTTATCTCCCTTATATTTTGCAATCTGTCGTTTCTTTTTTTTTTCTTGGACATTCAGCAAAACGTGTGACGTGTGTTAATGTTGGCTTGCTTGGTATGCACCCAGTGATGCATCCAAATTTAAGTGTCTAGGGACTGTTACACTCCCATTAGGTTGTCCTGTGGTATCTTTTTCTTAAGTCGGCGGGTCTGGGTCTCTTCCCTCATTAGATTTTGAGCCAATATATTTGGGTGGTTTTGTATCCTTTTCTGGTAACTTCGGGTGAACTCTACTATTTCCTCCTTCACGTAGCGAACATTAAGGTCATTGTGAAGTATGTCGTTTGTGACATACCATGGTGCGTCGATTATAGTCCGAAGGACCTTTGATTGAAAGCGTTGTATAATTTCGATATTGGAGTTAGCGGCTGTTCCCCAGAGCTGGATGCCATAGGTCCAGATAGGCTTTATGATGGCTTTATACAAAAGAAGTTTGTTTTCTAAACTTAGTTGAGACTTCCTGTTTAGCATCCAGTACATGTTACGGAATTGCAGTCCCAGTTGCTTTCTTTTGGTAAAAATATGTTTTTTCCATGTCAGACTCCTGTCTAGGTAGAGGCCTAAATATTTTACATAATCGTTTTGCGGTATTTCTGGATTGTTTATTTTTACAGGGGGGCAAGTATCTCGCCTTGTGGTAAATGTGATATGAGCGGACTTTGTCTCGTTAGCTTTGATTCTCCAGTTTTTCAGCCATACACTTACGTCATTAAGGCTTTCTTGTAATATGGAAGATGCTCTCTCGGGATCTTTGTTTGAGACAAGAATTGCTGTGTCATCGGCGAAAGTACCAGTGGTGCAATTGTGATTGGTTGGGAGATCGGCTGTATGGAGCAGGTAGAGTATGGGTCCCAGGACGCTTCCCTGTGGTACACCCGCTTGTATAAGGTGCAGGCCAGTCTTTTCTTCCCCGTATTTGACGAAGAAATGACGCTCTTGGAGGTATGATTTGAGTAGGTAGAAGCATGGAGCCGGAAGGTTTGATTTAAGCTTAAAAAAAAGCCCATCATGCCACACTCGATCGAATGCCTGTGAGATGTCAAGGAAGGCACCGGAACAGTATTCTTTGTTTTCGAATGATTTGTGTATCTTTCTGACTAATCTGTGTACTTGATCGATTGTTCCATGTTTGTGTCTAAAGCCAAACTGATGGTCAGGTATTAGGCGATTCTCCTTTATTATTGGCATTAGCCTTGATAAAAATATTGTTTCGAAGACTTTGGACACTACGGGTAGCAAACTAATAGGCCTGTAGGAACTTGGTTCTTTGGGATCTTTCCCAGGTTTCAGTATCATTTTAACCTGAGCCACTTTCCATTGGGTGGGAACATAAGCCAGTCTTAGCATTGCGTTCAGGAGGTACGTAAGGTAAGTGAATCCAGACTCTGGCATCTCTTTAAGGACTTTAGCTGATATTAGGTCGTAGCCAGGAGCCTTCTTGGTGTTCAGTTTCTTGATAACACTTTTTAGCCCATTTTTCGTTATCTTTTTTATTTCATAATTTTCATGAGACCAGCAGGGAGAGAATAAGGTGCTCTTTACAACGTCGGCATGGTTAACTGTGCCCTCATAGGGGTGAGGCGTGAATACACTAGCGAGGTGTGTAGCGAAGGTATTAGCCTTTTCTAGATCGCATCTTGCCCAGTTCTCATTGTCCCGTCTCAGGGGAGGGTTCGAAGGCGGTGGTTGTTTGAGCTTTTTGGTGGCTTTCCATAAGGAATAATTTGAAGCAGCAGTAGCGTCCATTCTACGCAGATGATTCTGGACACTGTTATTGCGTTCGATATCGAGTAGTCTTTTTAGCTCCTTTCCGGCTCGGTTTAAATCTTTTTTTAAGCGGGGGCATTTCGTCTGCTGCCATTGTTTACGAATTTTTCGTTTTTCGGCCACTTTATTTAATATGTGCGATGGGAATCTTTGGGCTATATCAATATTGTTCTTTTGAGGGGTGGCACTCCAGGCAGCATTTTGGATAACTTGGTTGAAATGAAAGACCCAGAGAATGAAATATTCAATCTATTGCGTCTTAAGGAACGTGACGCCATCTACTGGCAGTTATTACAAACTAACCAACTCGTAAGTTAATTTTATAGTATTGTTTTGTTTAGATTATGGTTACTCGTAAGTACAGTATTACAACTAGAATTCATACGAATTACGATATAGACGACACAACCTGTTCCAATTTCAATGAAATGTTGAAAAAATCACAACGCTCAAAAACTAGCTTCACTTTTTGTCTTCCGCCATCTTGTTTTAAAACAAAATTGTATATTGTTTCAATTGGTTTACCAACATTCTTTAACAAATATCATGTTCTTTCTTTAACAAATGTCATGTTTTTTTTTTAAATAAATAAATATCTTGGACATTGTCACACAAATTATCTAGTCACATTTTAAGTACCAGAAACTAGCCTGGACTTGTATTATGATGACTAGACAACGATATAGAATACATATATAGATACAAACATCCATGACTCGGGTACAAATATTCAAATTCATCATACAAATATACCCCCCCGTATTCCTTACGGAATTTGAACCCGCGACCCTCGGCACAGCAGGCAGGTTCACTACAAACTGTGCAATATTTGCTAATAAATAACCGCAGAAGACATGTCTTAACAAAAACTTGAATTTGCAGGTGTCATTCCGCGAAGGCGACCTCATATCGAACGTGACGTGCATCGACGAGGGCTGGATGACGGGTCAGGTGATGCGCACCGGCCGCACCGGCATGCTACCGGCGAACTACGTCGAACTGGCGACCACGCCGCATCACTAGCGACCACGCCCTGTCACTAGCGGCCACGGGTCATCACTGGCGGCCACGTCCTGTCACTGGCGGCCACGGGCCATCACTGGCGACCACGTCCTGTCACTGGCGGCCACGGGCCATCACTGGCGGCCACGTCCTATCACTAGCGGCCACGTCCTGTCACTGGCGGCCACGGGCGATCACTAGCGGCCACGGGCCATCACTAGCGGCCCAGCATTGTCGATAAGTGGTTACGATAAACTTGAAAACTGTTTATAATTAAAATTAATTAGCTAAATAACTTTATAGAACAGAATATTACCTTACAAATCAATATAAAGATTGAAAAATTAAGTCTTGAGGGTTAACCAATCGTCTCGTTTGTAATAACTGCCAGTAGATGGCGCCATATCTCTTAAAGACGAAATAGATTGAAAATTTCGTTCTCTGGGTTCGGTGGCGAAGTTTAGATTCAAGTCCCGCCAGAGACCTAATTTTTTTAGTATTTAATTTGATTCGAAATATCACAACATGGCTGTAATATGTTCATAATCAATAATCACTCACTCCCCGTCACGCTGGACAGATTTTCGATACTAGTGAAACGCGGATGTTCTGAGGTTGCAGAATATCTCTGACTACCCCTCGGGGAATATAGTCGTGAGCATATGCTTATGCTTATATCCTAAAGAAAGTACAAGAGAAAATGATTTATTTGGATCTCCGACAGAACAACACAACACGATCGATTTTACTAATTTCAGAAAGTTATAGGTATCAAATTTTAATATTGTTCAGTTTTTCGTAAATTATAAACGGTTTTCAAGTTAAACCGACTGAAGGTAACACTTTTATAAGCTTCCCAACAAATTGTGACGTTTCCATTTATTTTTGTTAAATCAAATGAATCCTGCTTACGATAGCTTTATTATACAACAAGGTTTGTATTTAATTATATAAATTAAAGTATTATATTTTATATTTATATATTTTAACATTTAATAGGGTTAGGTGTATGGATGATACAATATTTTTTTAATTGGTCAAGAAGTTTAAGTGTATTTTTAATTGCTGTTTTCATGTATTTAATTCTGACATTCCTTTTTTTAACAGGCTTTTTATAAAAAAAACCAATTTAAAATTATTTCTGACCAAGAAAAGGCATTTACACTCAATTGTCAACCTTGTGCCGTCAACATACGTTATTGATCGGCTATAACTATTCTTCATTCCATATAAGGACGAAAAGGATTTCATATTTAGGTTTCGGGACAATTCTGATTAGCATATAATATAATTCATTTATCAGAAAGATATAGTATCCGACTATCTTGGACGTAACTAAAAGCTGTTCTAAGAATAAGTGACAGTGTTTCAAACCTGTTTCTGTAATTTAAAATAGCTTTAAAATCTCGTTGCTATTTGAAATGGAGATATAGATCATGCCTTATATGACCAACACTTCATTCCATTTTCTATATTTTATTAAAAATAAAAATAAATGAACAAACCAAACTATCCAATCGTACTTTTGAACTAGTACTTGAGATTCAGTGAACATTTGACTGTAATATAATTTAAGTAGATATTCTTGTTATAAATAAAAAAACTTGTTATATGTAATGTGTTTATACACGAAAAGGTACCTTATCGCGCTGGTTGCTAAGACTGAATCCCGTTTGGGTCCAGTCAAGCGATTCGGCAATAAGGTTTGGGTCAGATTTTGAACGGAATTTTCCCGTAGCTCTATTTCTTTCTGTTATACAGAAATATCTTTCGCTAGAGCGAGAAACAATCACAATTTGAGATACATTACTGATAATGCTAGGACAAATGTTGTTTAACGTCAAGTAACCAGTAATATATTATTTGTCATTGTACATTACAATGAGCGATTTTCTTTTCTTTTTTAAATTTAGTTCCTAAAAAACTCCACAGATGGCATGTTTATCGCTCCATAGAGCTGTCCGCGAGGTGATGTCAAAATCTTGTCAAGACTGTGCCTGCCTTTTTTTTTGGAACGCCAAGGGATCGAGCCCATACAGCCAAGTCAGGCGTAAAAGTTTCGAATTTTCGATTAAAATGATTAGTAAATAATGAAATATGTCTTCAAAAGATGCGTTGGCATTTCTTGATCATCTTTTCCCTCTTTATTATTTCAAAGAAACACTTTTTTGAAATTTCGACTTTTTTGAAATTTCGCACAGACCGTAGCGCCATCTATCGATCCCTTAAAAAACCAAAAGAAAAACGCTCATTCTCATGTTTATCAGTAGATTACACACCGAGGGCAGGAAAGTAAGAAAGTTGACCGAGGGTCAACAATTACATGAGATCTGAGGCTTTCTTATTTACTGCCCGAGGTTAGTATACTATTTTCTCCTCGACGGAGGTGGAAAGCGGCAACTTCGTTTAGCGCAGCGGGACGAGAATCGACGCTTTCCGTCCGGAGGGGAGAAATAAATTAGCAAAAAACATTGTTACTGGTTCGAGTTCGGTTTGAGTTATGGTTTAAGGGTTAAACTTTAACCCTTTAAGGCCGCACCAAGCCTCAGTGCTGCCCTCAATTGAGAGTGGAGACTCTGTACTTTCTTAACTTCTTTTATTATCGTGGCGCCATCTAGATTTAAACTTCGTTTGTATGGAGCACGCTTAAGGGCATATCCTCTTAAATGTTAAGCAATAAGCGCCATTAGGTACCTTTTCGTGTTAACTCAAATAACATTTTAGTACCTGGGCAGAACAGGTAAATAGCCTTTGTAAATAATTTATACTTAAGTATAAAGTTTCATTTATACATAAATTCATATTTTTATATGAACCGTTTTGTGTTATATCATTTTATATATTTTAACTTTCGACTTTGTACTTTGACTAATTATTCCAAAATTTGCATTTTTAGTATTGCATAATAAACATAGTTAACCTGAAATTTTTACTGTTATCACATCACTAGATGGCACCAGTAGGTGGTTTTTCAAACGAAATACCTACAAAACTTGTCCACTGCTGGACATAGGCCTCCCCCGCAGATCGCCGCAACGACCGGTCCTGCGGTGCCGTCATCCAACGGATTCCCGCCGCCTTCACCAGGTTGTCAGACCTTCTGAAGGTGTAACTATGTCACAGAATAGGAAATAGTATATAGTTCTACATACATTCCACTCCCCGCCCCCCTCTGACTTCAGATAACCTCCTCCCCTCACACTTGAGGAAAACTTGAGCGAAGTCGAGCAAGGGAACGCAGTCTGGCGTTGGATACTACATAAAATTGAGTCTTTTCAGTGCATAAAAAACGTTGAAAAATAACGCTTAATTCACATTCGACGACCCGGTTGGTGTAATGGTTACCACGCCGGACTGACAAACCAGGGTCCTGGGTTCGAATCCCAGTTCGGTCATGGATGTTATATGTTCGTGCCGTTGTTGTATGGTTTCCATAATAAAAAAAACCTTTAGTGCTAGTTTGGGATCATTACAATGTATGTGCCTGTGAGCGTTTTTTTTTTAATTTACATTTTCAGTAATTCATTAGCTCAAATACTATTTTTTTAATAATAACAGAACAAACAATAAAAAGTAACGACATGTTGATAATCTTTATACAAAGCGTGGTAAGTTCGAAGTGCCAGACCTGTAACTATGTTGAACATCTATAACCATGGATCTAGAATCATAAAGGATCCCACTCTTCCTTAGAAGCATTGAAACAAGAAAATTGACGTTCGACTCCGTCGTCGATATTTCCAATTTTACGTGTGTCCTTTTCTATCCAATGACGTCACAACGAAAATTGAATGACGTCAATTTTTGACGTTGGATTAGAAAGGGACAGAGCTGGGACAAAGTTCGTAAAAAACGTCACTAAAAAAAACTACGGAGAAGAACGATCCTTACCGACCACAAAGGAGTTTTATCATGTTTCCCGTCTTGTTAGGCAGTCTGCACTCCACTATAGAGGATTCCAAACTTCTCGTCTATAACTTTAGTGTGGTGCCATCTATTGACCGAAAATCCTCAACTATTTCCGTGATTCAATAGAATTACATTCCGGTAAAAACTACGATATTTTATGTAATTATTAATTTAAAAAAACTTAATTTTTAATTTGCCAATTAGCTTATTTCTATGCTTTTTAAACTAGGACCAAGCATGTTTTAGAATAGATTTTATTTATTCTCTTTTAACCCGACTGCACCAGAAGGTGGGTAATGTTTTTTATGCCGTAAATGGAGAGGGACATTTATAGCGTAAAAATTTGGCCGTGGAATTTGGTTCGATTGTTGCAAGATGAAATATTTTGTTCGCTAATAAACGATTAAAAAAAAAAAAAATTAAAAAGTCATTTATTGCCTCAATTTTTCTTACAGTCTAAGTACACAAAAAAGTATTATTACACAATTGCCAATTACCGACTTTGCTCGCGTTGAAATTACGCAAATCAATTATCACAAGTCGCTTCTATGGTCTGTGCGCCTAGTAGTTGTGTTAATTGATTTTCCATGTTATTTCAATGCTAGCAAAATCAATAATGGTTTGGCAGTGAAATGCTTACATAGGAGAGAATTTATCATAAGTTCCATTATGGATCTAACTAAAATGGTAACCTAATTAAATTAGTTTGCAGGCGGTCCTAGGTCTCTGCCTACCCCCATGGGACAATGGCGTGAGCGTCGTAGGGTCAATTCAGACTAGACTCCAAAATGCTCTAGCACTTTTTAGCTATAATTAAATAGCAACCTTATTCAATTCAAATAAAGCTGAAAATAGTATGGAACAGTAAAATATAGTCCAGCGGACAACAGCGTCGTTTTGTGCTAAGTCTGAACGAGAACATTCTCGAGCATTTTTCCACTTAGTCCGAATTTACCCTTTTATGCCAGAAAATTGACTGAACTTTTTTGAGTATGTTTGATCGCATATTGTATGAAAAGGGTTCACTAACAATTAAATACATTCATTAAATAAATTTTATCGGCTGATATGATGATGATTAAATAAAATAACTTCTTTTTATTTGTACACACGGCGACAGGACCGGGTCCGGTTACCCTGTTTGGACTTTGAACTATTAGAAGTTGAACGCTGCGAATCGTGCGAGAGGGTGCGGTATGTTGTTGTTGTTTCGTCTCACGGCACGCTGCGCCCGCGCCGGCAGCCGCGTCTACGCAGGCTCTCTACCGCACTATTTTGTGTTTTGTACCTAGTGTAGTTATGGGTATATAGGGTACGTAACATGATGTGTAGCCGTGTGTACCCAACATAGGTCAAAAGAAAATTGTTTGGTGTCAATACCAAGTGCATATTCCGCAAGGTTTCCGCCGCAATTTTACCGCTATATTTGTCCCTAGCCAGAAACTGTTATTTTTAACCAATAGCGTAGTATTTTGTTTTTATAAAAAATGTAATATAATGTCATCACAGAAAGGCGGAGTTTGTATGAACCATTGTATGGAACAGTATTATATATGGTCCAAGTTGTGCCTTTTAATGGTTAATAAATTTTAATAAACTATGTATTTTTGTATTTTCATTTTATATTCTGGCCACTCCCTGCCGCGATAGCGATAATAAGGGTTATCACAAAGCACCGCATCGCATTTTTCCGTCGCTCCATCCATTTCTGTCACTCAGGAAATATAAGATAGACGGAACGCGATCACACCGCCGCGTGCGATCGCGTTCTGTCTATCTTATATGCTCTAGCAAATGACATTCCTGAGTGACAGAAAAGGATGGAGTGACGGAAAAATGCGATGCGGTGCTTTGTGATGTAGTTCAACCCTAAGTTCACTAAACACCTGTTTGTAATGTGATTCATCTGTTGGTAACCCAAATAAATAAATAAATAAACACCCACACACGCACTACACACTCACACACTACACATACACAATCACACACACTTCTGATACACTTTTGATGTTGAAGTGTAGGGACAATTTCTCTATGGTAGGGACACACCTGCGAAACGTTCCGCGTCGAATAAGCGTCTACTAGTAAAAATGGCGCGTAATGGCGCGCACTGGTGTGTGCCGGTAATAGGGAAAAGAGTTGCGCGCGTATTCAACAGAACGTTCAGCGCGGAACGTTCCGCAGGTGTGTCCCTACACTTATAAATAAAACCATGTAGTGGAATTTAAAAACGATATAATTACAGAAACGAAGACAAATGCCACTTCACAACACACTTTGACAACAAAAATAATACAAAAACAATAATTATAAAAGTAATTATAACATTTTATAAAAGTTCCCTTAAAAACAAGAACCATTTTTTTTATGTTATCATCGTTTTTGAAGAATGCTGATTTAATGGATTAAACTGTAAAATATAAATAAATTAAAACCTTTATCGCCGTTTCCAAGTAACAGCCAAACTTTAATAATTTAGTTTTTATTTGTGTTCAGGAGTGCGATTTTTGAATCTCATTCGGTGAGCTCAGCAGTTGAAAATGACAAAATTACAATGGAGATACGCATCTTTCTACTGCTGATTTGACTTTCAAAAATCATACTTCACGAGAGCGACTTTTGAAAGTCAAATCAGCAGTAGAAAGATGTATTATCTCCATAGTTATTTTGACATTTACAACTACTGAGCTCACCAAATGAGATTCAAAAATCGCACTCCTGGATATGTTTGTTTCTGAATTTAATCGGAATGTTAATAATTGACACAGGTTGTAATTTTCCAAATCCTTTTACCTAAGGTCGTTTGTTTAAGTTTTGAGACTTGAGTCAATCACGGTCACGTTAAAATAATATCTTAATCTCAGCTTAAACGCAGCACTCTTCAAAAAAGTCATACCCTGATAATCTTTGTACCCGGCTCCCATTTGTAATGCGTAACACTACGCACTTTATTAACAAAATTATCTACAGCCGACGGC
This sequence comes from Agonopterix heracliana, assembly GCA_963693445.1. Classification (NCBI taxonomy): domain Eukaryota; kingdom Metazoa; phylum Arthropoda; class Insecta; order Lepidoptera; family Depressariidae; genus Agonopterix; species Agonopterix heracliana. Next base: position 6,778,505 of record OY856334.1, read on the forward strand.
TTCTTAACCGAATCTAAAGATTCATAATAAATAATATTAGTCGATGGATCACAGCTCAAACTATCTTCGGATTTTCGCCTCGACACTTCAGAGTACGATTGTAGTGTGGAGGAAGTGTTAACTCGGCGGAGATCGCGGCGAATGCTTTGAACTTGTATGTTGCCTTCCGTTATGCCTTTTCGATTGATGATGCCGGCGCAGCTGTGGAATTTTGAGAATTTATCGTGCATTCGATGTTCGAGGTCCTCGTGGAGGCTGAGCTGACGTCTGTTGGATTGGAAAAGGTAATGTTGAGTCGCTGCAAGTCTGGTGGAGGGTGAACGCGTGCGTATTGGCCTGTGTGAGGCCTGCACGTGGCTCCACCGTTTTGTATAGCTCTAATGTGTTTTCGTTACACCAATACTTGAGACTAAAGCCTGACCAGAAATATAAAAAACCTGGTTTGGGGGCGCTGCCATCGACTAGAACCTTTAATGTCAGTGTTCCAAGTACAAAAATTAGTTCCATTGATTTTCCGCAACATGGCGAGGTTTTTTATTTTTCTGGTCGGGCTTTAGGTACACAAATCACTTGACACTGGCCAAATTGTTACATAAGCAGAGTGCCATTAAATAAAAATAGAATAGAATAGAAGGTAATTTTGATTAGGGCCGTATCAGACAGGCGATTTTTGAGCGCAGGCGTTATTCTTCTCGTGTGGGCAGCAAGCCTTGGTGTCTTAAGTTTTTTCAGACCGCCTTAGGGGCAGCGCAGACCTCGCGGAGAACTGTTTGAGTATTTTTCATTAATCAATTAATAATGAACTCAATGCTTATTGAAATAGAGTTGAAAATAGCGTGTTCGTCGTTCGCGTTCGGCGCCGAACGTTTCGCAGGTGTGTCCCTACACTTATGCTGCTCTTTTTTAAGGGGATGACCAGACCATCATACTGGACAACTTTCTCTATGGGACCAACATCGAAATCGCGAAAAATATATCTACTGTCCTATACAAATCTGTAAACCTACTTGTGCGGAATGTATGGGACAGATAATTTTTTTTTTTCGCGATTTCGATGTTGGTCCCATAGATATAGTTGTTCAGTTTGACGGTCTGATCATCCTTTTAAAAAAGTGTCAGCATGTTAAGAAGGACCCTATAATTATAGCAAATATCGTTACCTACATACACACTTCTGTTTCAGTTTCATCACAGTTTAGATGTATGTACAATCTATGTGGGGTGTTTTTATCGAAACGCGGAAGCTAATAAAAAAATAAGTTTACTTACCTAAAATCAAATTTCTCTCCACAAAGACGGCATTTGACTGGCGACGGATAAGAAGGGACGTATGAATTGACCAGCGTGTTACACTTGCTCTTGTCCTGCTTCTTACAGTGAATATTACTGCAGCTAACTGTCCTTTTATCAGAAGAATTATTCGAGCTATTTATGCTTTTATTCTCCGACGTAACATCTGATTCGGTCTTCGAAGAACGTTGCAAAGTCTGTAAATTTGATTCCGAATATCTATTCTTCTTAATTTCGCTCATGATTTGTTCGTTGTCTACGATTTTATCGAAGAATGAGACTATTTTCTTTAATTTGTCGTCTGGGACGTCGATTTTGACTTCCGGGTCAGTTTGGGTGATGCTGGCCTTTTTGAACGAGTGTCCAACGGTGGATGCAGACTGATCGCCGATGTTCGCGTTAAGTTTTGTGATGCCGAGGTGCTCGTTTTCGTGGACGAATTTATCGTATTCCCTTTCGAAACCTTCGTGGCAATAATGGCAGATGTATTTTCGTTCGGTGAAATGGCAGAGGTTGAGGTGATCGTTGTAGTTGATGATACCTGTAAAGTTGGATGTTTGGAACCTTAAAATTTAAATCTATCTGCATAGGTAGCATGACACCGCGTTAAAGCGTTATCACACCTTCCCTCTCTTTCTATTTACGCGTGAACGAACGAGATAAAAAGTGTGATACAGCCGTATCACGTGTAACATGCTACGAGTGCTGCTTGTTATTGATCGTCGAGCATAAGCAACGTTTTGGGGGCTAGTGAAACCATTTTAATGGTACCTATTTCATTTCGACGGCATGGCAGCAACGTTAAGCAGTCTTTCTCGACGCATGCCTACGAGATGGACCGATGCGGTCAAAGAAACACCACTGCAGGCCAGCATACATGGAGACCTATGGTGGTACAAGCAGTCCAGATGGCCATGTCCCTCAGCCACGAGGTTCCGACTGAGAAGAAGAGAGACCCAACTAAGCAGTATCGTCAAATAGAACTGGTAAAATCCTGCTTCAACAAATCTGCTAGACTTACCATAGAAAATCATCCTGCACCCCATAATAGGGCACTGTCTCGGCGTCGTGTCCATCAAGCAATTCCTCTGCACCGACTGTACGTACGTCAGAATGATTGGACTTCTCAGATCCCTCAGGGCGCTATCAGAATGAATCTTCTTAGGCCTTTTAAGCCTACGAAATCTAAGACCACGCCTTCTTCTCCTCTCCCCACAATTATGACTTAAGTTATTGTCACTTGCTGCGTATACATGACCGTTGGGTATAACGTAGTTTTTGTAGTTTCGCTCCCTTTTCAACCCAAATATCCTTTGTAGCAAGGATTGGAAGCGAGTAGGCCTGCGTCTTTCGTTGACCATGAGATACGGTAAAGGATATGGAGGATGAAGTGGTTCAGAAGTTTGCGTATATCCGCATTCGTGGTCAGAAAGGTTTTCTTTTGAGTCGTCGCCTTTTTTTGTACTTGGGGGCGCTTCGCTCATCATCTGAGTTGAGCATTGGATCTTTAGGTCTCGGATGACTGCCGTGGCGATAGTTGAGCATTTATCCTCCGATTCCTTTGATTGTATGGTGACGTCACCGCTGGATATCTCTGTTGTGCCGGCGCACGCGTCTGTTTTTGTCATGTGTGATCTTCTTTTTCTTCTGTAAAAAGATAGGAGACGGTAGAGTCGTGATTAGGAAATATCCTAGGTTCGCCTTTGATGATTAAGGGTTGAACTACAGGGCTGTTGGAACGCGATCGCGTGCGATCGCACGCCGCAGGCGATCGCGTTCCATCTATCTTATATGCTCTAGCAAATGACGTTCCTGAGTAACAGAAAAGGATGGAGCGACGGAAAAGGGCGATCGCGTGCGGCCATGTGTAGTTCAACCCTTATGACGACTTTCTCTAAAACCAAGGTCTCATGTGCCTTGGCGTAGAAATCGGAGGGGGACCGAAGATCTGATGAAGGCGGTGGGAACCTGTTAGATGATGGTAGCGCAGGACCGGCGATCCTTGGGGGAGGCCTATGTCCAGCAGTGAACGTCTATCGGCTGATATGACCAGATAATCTCTTTGGCGATGTCTATTGTGGGCATTTGTCCAACCATTCAAAAGTGAGTCTTGCAACTACTATAAGTTTAAATAGATACTTAGGATGTACTTAGGCCTCGCTCAAGAAGACGCGGGGCGTCAGGCGCCGCGGGGTGCGGAACGGGCTGCCGGAAACAAACATACGGCGATGTATAGAGCGTTCATGGAGAAGCGTTGTCTAACGCGTCATATTGTCATCGATTTATTGCCCGCCCAACACGCCGCGCGACGCCCCGCGTCTCCCTGGACGAGGCCTTAGTGCCTGAGGCCTTTATGGTGTTTGACCATCCCGGGAGGGTTATGGTCGTGAGCTTATGTACCGATCATAAAGGTATTATTATACCTTACAGGAATAGAGCAACTGACATGAGTTGTCAAATGAAACCGTTTTTGGATGTTTTCAGGAGACTATTCGCAGGCAAAAATTCGAATACTGTCTATCATTCGGAGTCTATCGTGAAATCGTGGATAAATTAATGAAGTAGTGTCAGTATATTTCACAAAATTATCTACGATTTCACTTTAGATTCGCAATTATTCACGGAAACCGAATTCTAAAAATTGTAAAGAGATTAGAAAACGGTTCTATTGCCTCGCGTCACGTATCTCTTTCTATTATATAGTGGTGCCGCTAGGTACATCTCGCTCTCTCAGCTGTATGTTCCTCTATTACCGGTATAATACCTCTATGGTTCAGACGCTACACTTACCTGGAATGCCGCCTCTCTTCCTCCTGATAATCATATTCCTCGTTGCAGCAAGGCTCTGGCAGGATCCCTATGACACTTGCGTCATATATCTGAAATAACTTCTTCAAGCACTTATACTTCGCTTTCAAAACCTCATGCTTCTTCTTCGGAACCCATTTATTTATTTTAGCGTCTTCCTCGTTTTCGTTTCTCTCTGGTATACTGGTTAACATTATCTGTCGTTTCTCGCGTTTTTTGTTCATAAATATATCGATGAAAATACAGAATAATTTAGTTACGATATAAAATGTTAAACTGGCGAAGATTTCGCGATTTTGCTCTAGATATGGTAGCATAACGGTTAGGATGAGGTGTAAATACTGTTTTTTGGTAAATTCTTAAACTTGTTGAGTGCATAGTGTAGTGACATTTTTTCTGAGTGTCTCTTTTGAATGTAGAAGTTGATTTCGTTTTCTTCTGTCAATGTTTAGTTGGTCAAAAGCAAGAAGATTGTAAGGTATTATATTAGCCAGTTTCTTATGCATGCCAAGTGCATGCCGGCTATTAAATAATCTGTTCTACTGCTTTTAAAAATGAGCCAGGGTGAAATTGATATCATTAGCATCCCTTAAAGTCTACCCATTAAACAAAGTGTGAAATTGATATCATTGGCATCCATAATGTGTCTACCCATCAAACTGAACAACTTTTAGGTACTATGGGAGCATAAAAAAATCGGATGTTCCATCTGTGTGTTCCATACTAAACTGCAATGCCTTCTCTACTCAAATGTAGGTATGCAACGGCAGATTTTTTTTTTGCTTCGATCGTTTTGCTCCTATAGTGAAAGTTGTTCAGTTTGATGGGTAGACTCTTAGTATAAATTGTACCTACTCTTATGTAATCCGTGGTATAAATGGATGCTAATGATATCAATTTCACCCTGTAGGGTGTTTGGGTAAACACAAACAGTTACATTAGGGGAAAGGTGTACAAGATGATCCCCTTAAGGGAAAATGCTCGTAGTTTAAAAAATATTCGGTTTAATTCTGACGTTTAAGCGATTAATGATAGCAAGTTTATCTGTCTACCTGTTGTCATACCTACTAAAAATGTTGAATTTAGTGATCTTTCATTATTATATTTAAATTTTTCGAATACCCTACGAAAGGATCATCTTGGACACCCCGGTGTCCAAGATGATCCCTAGGGTATGGGCAAGATGATCATGCCCCTTTTTAAGGAAAATTATATGTTTTCGTGGAATTAAATTTTATCTCAAAGAACTAGTCTCAAGCTGAGCCAGCCTTCTTAATACTCACAAAATAAATAATAACAACCATTATTATAATAAAATCAATCGTATAGTGTATAATTTTAGCAAGATTATATAATCTTCTAAAATACCGTAGTTACTTAATCTCATACACCCGAGAACAGGATCATCTTGCCCCAACTTCAACTTTTTTAGTCTTTGTTCGATAACATAATTTTTATGCTTTCTGTTGTTGCCATACCATTCAAAATACTAAATAGGGGCATTATATAAAGCCACTTACACAACAATCTTTGTAATTGACTGCCTAGATCAAAAGTTACCTAAGCTTAAAATCAACCCTACCTTAGATCAAAGCTAGAACGATCAAAGTCACAAAATTTATGTTTTTATCCATAAAAATTTACTCGTCTGTCACATCGCCAGCCATGACGAATTCACTGATGCGAGGGGGTATCGGGGGCTACGTATTACCAAACAAAACAACCAGATAGGGTTTATAGTTCGCTCAAAGAATAATCCAAAAGCAGGTGTAGAGTGCGTGAGCTGGATCGTAAGAAATTTCTTCAGAAATGTGTTCAGGATGCCTAGAGGGTAAACATACTAAAAGTCCTCGCCTCTAGGGGGGGCGCCGGGTGGGGGGGAGGGGGTTAAAGTTCCCACTTTTGAGTTTTTCGCTAATATCTTTAAAACGGTGCGTCGTAGAGAAAAATAATCTTCTACGTAATGAAAGTAAATAAAATTTCCTACAACTTTTGTCTTATACACTTTTTAGAATTCCTAACTATTTTTGAAGTACACGTTGTGGAAAAGTGAAAATTTCGAAAAAAAAACCGACTTATCAAACGTTACCTCTTGCCTGCTACTTCAATCGTGTTATTTCGGGATGAAAAATAGCCGGCATGTTAATCCAGGACCTAATTTACCTACATACCAAATTTCATACAAATCTGTTCAGCCATACAGTCATCGAAACATTTATCATTTTTAATTTAAATTTTATTTTTTAATCCGTTTAGGTCGTGAAGGCGCTGACAAGAGTCCTTCTTCCAAAGCACCCTCATCTTCAGTGGATGGTTCTTTCTGGAGGAACTCTTCACAATCTTCACCATTGTCTTCATCTTCACCATCGTCTTCGCCAAGAGACACGCCGTTAAGACATTTCCCTTGGCAGTGGAGGCATGCCGCAGAACATTTGAGCATTGCTTTACGACATCCACATTTGCCACTACCACAACCCTTAGCGCAGCGGCAAAATATTGTTTTTAATAGGACCTCCGGTGCGGGCAAATCATTAGTTGTTATTGGCACCAGGCTGCCTCCTTCATGTTTCCATCCCCACTCTTGAGGAGGCAGCTCATTCCCAAGCCACAGTTGCACTTGGTGGTAGGTGCGCTGTGAATGCTAGTTGGTGGGAGGGAGCTGAAGTCAGGCTTAATCTTTGCCAATGATCTCACGAACAACTGATAGCGATACTGGTTGAGGGAAGTCAGTCTTGTTGGCGCTCCATACCATTGAAGAAAGGACATTTTCCCAGCGTCATCAACTTCACTGTGCGTGGAGGCGGGGTTATAAAAGGTCGCTGCTGCTTCTTTGATGACATCTGACTTCAAGTACAGTTTTGAGAAACCCACTTTGCTTCTTCTGAAAGTTGCAGATGTTGTATCGCACCCGGTAAATGAATGTAAGAACAGGATATGTTCATATCCATGTTGCTGCATCTCTTGGGTGGATAGCACGATGGTTTTAGTTTTCCCTCGGCCAGGTTTCAGCAGCAGCAGGATGTCTTGGGTGGGAGGAGTGGAAGCTATCAAAAGCACAGCAAGGTCGACATCCTCACCAACGACAATTACAGAGCTATCAGTCGATTTTTCCACAGCGGTTTTCACGATAAGGACATGAGCATCATCGGTGGCCTGGAGACTTTGTATCCCTTTTTCCTGAAGCTTTGTCTGCAGTAAGGAAATGAGCTGACTTTTATTGTAAGGGTTAGACAAGAAATCTTCTTGTTTTACTGTTATTGATGTGCTCCAAGACAAATTGATATCAGCCGATCTCTTCAGTTTGTATCGTCGCTTCTGTTCTTGTGACTTCGTACTGTTTGCTGAGTTTGAACAAGACTGACTTCCCTCAACCAGTATCGCTATCAGTTGTTCATGAGATCATTGGCAAAGATTAAGCCTGACTTCAGCTCCCTCCCACCAACTGAGAACGCAGCTAAACAGCATTCACAGCGCACCTACCACCAAGTGCAACTGTGGCTTGGGAATGAGCTGCCTCCTCTAGGGTGGGGATGGAAACATGAAGGAGGCAGCCTGGTGCCAATAACAACTAATGATTTGCCCGCACCGGAGGTCCTATTAAAAACAATATTTTGCCGCTGCGCTAAGGGTTGTGGTAGTGGCAAATGTGGATGTCGTAAAGCAATGCTCAAATGTTCTGCGGCATGCCTCCACTGCCAAGGGAAATGTCTTAACGGCGTGCCTCTTGTCGAAGACGATGGTAAAGATGAAGACAATGGTGAAGATTGTGAAGAGTTCCTCCAGAAAGAGCCATCCACTGAAGATGAGGGTGCTTTGGAAGAAGGACTCTTGTCAGCGCCTTCACGACCTAAACGGATTAAAAAATAAAATTTAAATTAAAAATGATAAATGTTTCGATGACTGTATGGCTGAACAGATTTGTATGAAATTTGGTATGTAGGTAAATTAGGTCCTGGATTAACATGCCGGCTATTTTTCATCCCGAAATAACACGATTGAAGTAGCAGGCAAGAGGTAACGTTTGATAAGTCGGTTTTTTTTTCGAAAATTTCACTTTTCCACAACGTGTACTTCAAAAATAGTTAGGAATTCTAAAAAGTGTATAAGACAAAAGTTGTAGGAAATTTTATTTACTTTCATTACGTAGAAGATTATTTTTCTCTACGACGCACCGTTTTAAAGATATTAGCGAAAAACTCAAAAGTGGGAACTTTAACCCCCTCCCCCCCACCCGGCGCCCCCCCTAGAGGCGAGGACTTTTAGTATGTTTACCCTCTAGGCATCCTGAACACATTTCTGAAGAAATTTCTTACGATCCAGCTCACGCACTCTACACCTGCTTTGTTAAGTGGACTATTATAGTTTCGCTGCAATTGAGAGGGATCATCTTACCTCAAGGGATCATCTCGTACACCTTTCCGCTACTTAAAGTGGTGATTGTATCCACGATACTGAACAACTATAGAAATTCACCAAAAAAATAAGGACTTTCTTTACTGAAATGCTGATCGAACATAACATCTTATGAAAAATCGAGAACTTCCCTTATGTTCCTTTGGGAAAGTACTTCAGTATTATGTACAATCACCCCTTTAAGTAATCCAACTGTTTACCCTAAACTAACACCCTCTATTACTCTACTTACTTATACACAACAAATTTTTAAATAGTAACGAAACTTTATGGGTGTATTCAGACCTTGAATCTGAACCACTTTTCTTATGGAATAGTTAATGGGTCGAAAAACGAGAAAAATTTTTGGACCTCCCATACACGGATCTGAAAAAAAGACGGACGTAATCTCGTCTAATCACGAGTGAAGCACCCATGTCTTTTGTGTGCGTGCTGTCACGCGGTACATAATGGTGACGGATGTAGGACCTGCGCCTAGAGCTAGTGCATCTGTGTGAGTGTAGGTCCCTTGTAGAACAAACGAAAATGTTGGACCTTGCAAGCTTCACATCTTTTTAGTGTAACATTACGTCCGTCTTTTTTTCAGGTCCGTGCTCCCATACAAAAGAGCGGATCAGCCGATCGATTTTCTATGGGAAGTCCAAAAAATTTTCTCATGAAGTATAAGCAAGAGATATAAAGGAGGTTTAACTTTAATGAGCGTTTCTGCAACTGACTTTAAGCCATGCGTTTTCATTGATAATTCCAATTTTAAGAAAACTACCAAAATATGCATATATCTTTAATTTTATTTAAGTAACATTTTGAATAAGCAAAGTATCTAAAATTCCATCTTCCTGAGCGTCATTCCTCATCAGTACTGTCAAGTGCTGAATTCATAATGACAGATTTGTTTTCAACGCGTTTTCTACGTCTAATGCTGTTATATGCTAGGTTATATGCATGTCTAGGCTTGTAATTATAACCATTTGTATCTGACCATTGACACATAACTTTTTTCAAATTCTCCATTTCGCGTGGATGGTGTATTTGTGATTTTATAATTCTCGTCATAACTTCCGTCGCAGATACAAATGTGTTATCATCTCTTCGTACGTGTGAGTCCAACCAGTCATAATAATCACAGTTTGCATTAAACAATTTCTTTGCCCAAGCCACCATAGAATCTGATATCGGTGGAAGAGAATCGTTATAGTATTTCATTAACAAGTCTAGTAAAGCAGAGCTCCACTCTGGAAATTGAAGTTTGAGTGAATCATCGGCAACATGAATGTCCGTCATCTTTCCCCCTTTCTGAGTCAATTGGTAAATTTCCGGTTTGCTCAAAAACCTCGAACGCATCGGGAAAGCCACCATTCTCTGAACAAAGTCTTGGTCGTTCTTATCGAATTTAGGTACGTCGTCCTCGGCAAAACTCATTATCAATCCGGCCTGGACAAGGAATTTAAATTTAATCCGAGAAGATTTCTTTTTATCTTGTATGTAATAATGGGATTGACTTGTTATTGCCTTAATGAAAGCGCAATTCAAAGTGTCAGTTTTCTGTAATTTATCTGCAAGCAGAATCCTTTTTCCCTTTAGATTGTATATTCCTCCGTCATATTGACTGTTATCTCGAATTCCTCCAGCTACCACAAATTTGGTGTTAGATATGAAGTATTTACCGAATACTATTTCTAACAGCCGCATCAATGTTGATATCCCATTTTTTTCTTCACGTTTGGCAGTTAGTACCAGGAAAAATTCATTCAATCTCTGTCCATTTAGCATTTTCGCAACGAACGACAGAAACCATTCTCGTTCGCACTGCCGCGGCATGAGCTTATCGAAATATGACTGGACTGATCGCATGTGTTTCAAGGATAATTCATAGTTATATGACCACCCACATGTTTTTTCTGCCAAATCCTCTATATCTATATTCCGAATGATAGGTGGAATGCTTGACGTGACTATAGTCTTATTCTTTGTTATAAATAAATGTAAGTTGGTTTCGAGGTCAGGAAAATAACTATTTTCAATTTTATCTTTAGTAAGATTTCGGATCCTTACGATTGCTTTGCTCATGCTAATGTATTTCAGCTCAGTCTTGGTTAGATTCAATGTAGTTCTGAGGTTTTTCCGTAAATGCGCATCCAATTCTATATCGCTAAGGTTACACTACAGGTTCGTGCTTGGCTTGCAATAGTAAATTGTTTTTCTTGAATGACGGTATCTGCTCATCATGTCAGGATCGGCATCGATTAACGCGTCCACCAACTCAAGATCAGTTCTAGCAGTAGTATCTGAGTTTTTTTCAGGGATTATGAACGTGTCATTATCGTCTTTGTCGTCACCAAATTTCTTCCCACATTTCACAGACAACAACTTTATTGCTTCTGCTCGTAAAACCTTCCTAATCTCGGTCAAATGTAATGTTTTGTCATCTCGTTTGTTACTAGGCAAAATAATGAAGGATTCATCTGGTTTTAGTGGTCGAAACAGTTTCATTGTGACTGAAGGATCTTTTCTCGCTTTAAATTCGTAATAATTATCTTTCAATGTCAAGACGAAACCTTTCTCCATCTTAGGACAAAATGAGGCCAATTCCGGGTTTTTTGATGTTATTGTTTTCTCAAGAAAACATAATCTCTTGCCGCCTTCCTCGCCCAAAATAAATAGGTCTGGAATAATTAATAATGTATGTGATTCATCACCAGAATTTACTTTTAATTAAAATTTCTGACGATCACTAACATTCACCTGGTTGATTGTCAATGGTAAATACGTAGAAGGCAGTATTGTGCTTAAATACATTGTCATAGCGTAAAGCCCTTCTTCGTAAATGTTACTGATTTTAATCAGATACTGCAGAGATAAAGTTCCATTTGAAGATTCAAATGTTTTTTTAACATCCCGCAAGTTTTTGTATTTCGATGAACGTTGCGAAAAACAGTCGGCAATTTTGAGAGTGTCGAATCCTCTTTCGCGTCCGTATTGATTCAGAGCCCACAACACATTACGCCATAGGTTGTATGTATCACTGTGTCTCGGCTCCAAGTCCATTACTAACTCTTCGAGATTACTCTTGCTGTAGTGTTTATCAATACCCTTTATTGAATTATCAATTTTCCTTTTCTTCGATGGCGGACCATTATTAACATCTTCAATACGCCACGGAGAAGTTGTCGGTTCTGGAACTGAATTCATGTATTGTATGGCTGGACAATGTTGGGTTTTGTCACCATGCGAACAAGATTCGTACAATTTTACGATGTCAGTAATTAAATTTGAATTTGCTTGCACGAAGTTAGAGTCAATTTTAGAATTAAAAACTTCTTTACTCGATTGGCGGGCGGTCTGTAATAATTTGTCTTGTTTTTCGTTCTGTACTTTTAATTTTCGGATAGGTAGTTAAATCCTGTAAAGCAATTTTTTTTTCACCTCACAAGCTCGGAAAGATTCTGTTTATCATTCGAAATCTGAGTGCAAAAGTGTATTTTATCCGCTAGCGTGGAAAGAGTTTTTGAAATTCGAATCTGTCTATTCAATAATTTTATATACCGCCAATCCACAGAAAATGCTTAATAACTATTTCATGACACTGGCCAGCACGAAAATAAAAACTTTTTAAAATGTTCTTTTTAGCAATTCACTTTTTTTCCTCGCTGTTGTGAGGTGAAAAATTGTGTGTTTCGCTCGACTGCAAAGTTATTCTGCGTCTCGTACCTTTGAAACCTTCGCTAAGCGCTCAGGATTCTATTATTTGAACCACTCGCTTTGCTCGTGGTTCAATCCTAGAATCCTTCGCTTGCTCAGGTTTCAATAAAAGTACTCGCGCCAAAAAGCAACTTTGCAGCCTAGCATAACAAATAACTATTTTCAACTTTTCTTTTTCCTTATTTAAACTCGTGATCTTTTTCTGGTTAGTTTTTGATAATTCCATCAACTCTGTTTTGTCCATTTCAAGGTCCTTAATATTCTCCTCTAGATTATTTTTATCGCTCTCTAGATTATCGACGATAAATTGGTAAGAATTAAAGTCGATGAAATTCGGCAATCCTGGTTTTTTCACATTATTCGCCTGTTCTAGTTCTCTTTTGTAACGGGAAGCGATTTTTTTTTCGGTTTCATCATCTTTGCTAATAGGTAACTGTTTTGCTAATCTTTTAAATCGCAAGGACACAATTAGTGAGAAAGGCGTGATAAAGCAACGCGACGGTCTATACTGGAGCGAGGATTCGATTGTAAGTCGGATGGGTACCAGTGACCTTGTCCTAAAAATACAATATTCGTCATGGGTGGGGCCTTGGTATAATTACTATACTCTTTGGTGGGGCCTCGGCGGGATGGCGCGCTTATGCGCAAACTCTGCCCAGTCGTTAGCCCAGTAAAAATACTGGTCGAAAGGAAATAATTTATAAAAAGCAATTTTTGTTGCTAGATCGTTTATACAAGTGATATTATGCTACGTTATAGAACGGATCCAACAAAATTTCGTATTTTTAGTTTTTAGTAGGTTCTAAAATCGAAATTTTTTATTCAGTGTCGGATTTATTTTATTATTTTTATTGTACTTATATGAGTTTATATACACTGTGTAAAGTTTGTTCTAATATTGTGAAGGTATTTCGTAATTTCTACTTATTTAAAAAAACAAAGGTCCTGTGGTGATTTTTCTTTGGATTTACTTCTAATATAAAAGAATAGAAATGTATGTAGCAAATGACATAAAAAAATGTATTAACCTATAAGTTAACTACATACTATTTTTCCAATTTTACATAGTACCTACTTAAGGGGGTTGCAGAGGGAGTTGCACTACACTAGATGGCGCTCGGGAGCATCATTCCTGATTTTATCACATTTTATTTTATATCTTCGTAATTATGTTATAAATTGCAAATGTTATTTGAGATGCGTAATCTTGATTTTCTTAACAATTTTTCCATATATAAAATATTACTTTTGTTAATACCGTCTACGAATGTTATACGTCAAAGTTTTGTATGAAATTGATTAAAATTAAAATGTATATCAAATTCGTATGAACAATAAAATTACTATAACTTGTAGCTAGATCAGTAAAACATAAACACAAGTGCCCGCATAATTGAAAATTTTGATTGAAATCATCACAATTACGAGATATAAAATAAAATGTGATAAAATCAGGAATAATGCTCCCGAGCGCCATCTAGTGTAGTGCAACTCCCTCTGCAACCCCCTTAAGTATATTTTATTTACATTGTTTTAATCAGTTACCAACAGAAAAACCCACAGAGCGACATGGCCTCAGGCCAAGCTCTTCAATAAAGATAAAAAAAAATCTAGCTGGATTTTCAATTTAGATGATAACTAGAACTATGAGTTTTTCAGAATTTATATACGATTTGTAACACCACTGGCTTTTCGGTGAAGGAAAACGTCGTGAGGAAACCTGCATGCTTCAATTTCGAGGCATGTATTGTACCTTGTACCCACTGTCCATTATAAGTGTAGACGGGCTCACCCCCTGTCACACTGGACAGAATTTCGGTACTACTGGTGAAACGTGGATGTTCTGAGGTTTCAGGATATCTCTGACTACTGCCTCGGGGAATATAGTCGTGAGCATATGCCTGCTTAATTGCTTATGCTAATCAACAATAAGTATTAGGTATAATAAAAAAAACGGCAAAGTAGGTATTATAAATTATTTACTTTCGCCATATAAGCGCACCGTAACTTTACTGGAGTATAATAGTCAAAGTCATTCATATTGATGAATGTAATAAAAATAGAGAAGCAGATTTTTCATACAAAGTTACCAAACGCGGTTTGTATGTGTGCACACACACGACAAACGACATATCTCAGGTTGCCAAAGTAGGCACGTTTATATGATTTCTCCACACGTGCACGACGCACCTTCGCTGCATACAAAATGACCAGACCCTCTAGCATGATTTCTCTACTCGCGCGCGACTCTGCTTTTTTCCAAAAATTACTATGGAGATACGCATCTTTCTGCTGCTGTTTTGATTTTCAAAAATCGCTCTCCTTGAGTATGATATTTGAATGTCAAATCAGCAGTAGAAAGATGCGTATCTCCACAGTAATTTTGTCATTTTCAACTGCTGTGCTCTCCGAATGAGATTCAAAAATCGCACTCCAGGAACCAAGAACATTATATATTCCATGCAAAATTTTTGCCAGGAACTGAACGGTTTTTTACTCCGAAACATGGCAACCAAGGAGTTAACTTACTCCATTAGTGCGATTTTTGAGAGTCAAATCAGCAGTAGAAATATGCATATCTCCATAGTAATTTTGACATTATCAACTGCTGAGCTCACCGAATGAGATTCAAAAATCGCACTCCTGTAGGGCTATTGTGTAAGCTTCCGATTATATCGTTTACGAAATCGATAACGTTTTATGACTGTCCTAGCCAATTTTTAAATAATATTTTGTTTCTGTGATCATCGTGTTCATTATCTGAGATAAATTAACTAAATATTAAGAAGCAAAATCGCCAAGAACTGCTAAAACACCGTGTCGATTTGATACCGATTGAATCGGGTATAGTTACACAATAACCCCCCTGATCCGAAAAACACACCTCGCCATGTTGCGGAATATTATTAAGAATTGTTGTAATTAAGAGCTTTATTAGGGCCAAAGCAGGTTTATTAATATTTTTAGGGCATATTAGATTTGACTATTTGGTTAAGACTTAGTTGCAGAAACGCTCATTAAACTTAATCCTCCATTAAATATATTAAGCTTTTACAATATTCTTGGCTTTTACCATAGGCGAAGTATTTTTCGCTTCTACGGCTTTTACTAAGTGGTACGTCAAATAAGTGACAGCAAGAGATTTGCTTTGAATAGAGCTGTCACTTTTTGACTTGTTGACTTTGGCCGAGATTCAGAGACGATTTGTAAGTCATAGTTCGAACTCCCGTATGTCAAAATCCATACATTTCTACCCTACTTAGCTCGAGCTATACGCCAGTCACGGTAGACATAGAAATCGCCTTAGGTCGCAATTGATTGCACGGAGCTGCATTTTTGGGATGTTGTTAGGATAGATACCAGCAGTATAAAACCAATTTTGCAGTTTCGAAAGACTGTGCTAACCGAGGGGTGCTCGAAAAACCACGCATTTTTCGGTCATTTTTCAGGTTTTGACATATAACTTCTAAACGGTGTATCTTGCATAAAAATTGTGCACTACGTTTTTAAAGAAGACAAAATTATCTATAATATAAATTTAATTGCAGCTCTGTAAATTAAGTAGGTCTTGAGACACAACACTTCAAACATTGGCCATTTTTCTCAAAAAGTTCAAAATTTTAGTTTTAGCCGTCTTCCGAACAGGATATCGGCTAAAATACTCATTCTACGAGGAAAATTATAAGAAATGAATTTATAAAGCAGTTATGTAACTTTAATATAAACACAAGTTGAACTCTGTACTGTGATTGATTCCTTTGTTATCAGGAAAAAAACTAAATATGAGGGAAATCGGTTTTTCAAAAAATGGAGCTTGACTCATTGCAAGAATTTTGTAAAGGATAAAAAAGACATAACTCAGTGGAGAATGATTTATTTTATGCAAAATGAACTTGAGTATGATTAATAATGTATCTATACAATAACAAAACTGTAAATGTTTGTTTGGTTGTTAGTTCGCGCATCACGCGAAAACTACTCAACCGATATTAATGTAACTTTTTGTATTTGAAAGCTTATGATTAGACGTATGAACTGATATATATTTGATCTCACTACCATGACGAGTGCCGGTGCGGACGAAGATGTGGGCAAATCTAGTACTATTATTAAACCGCAAAATTGGTTTTTGTTAAATTATTTCTATTTCTATTTCTATTTCTTTTATACTGCTGGTATCTATCCTAGAACAACATCCCAAAAATGCAGCTCCGCCGTGCAATCAATTGCGACCTATAATGTTTTATACGACTGGCGTACTAAGCCAAAAAAAATCGTCTCTGAATCTCGGCCTTTGATCTAATTAGTGTTGACCATAGACAAAGTGTTGACTAAGTGTTGACGTAGTAAAAGCTACCCAGAGATTTAAGGCCCCCGCTCATTGCAGCGATATTATCGCTGCGATTTTGCGATAATTGTTCTCAGTACATTTTGTATGGGGACGCGCGCGATCCTACACACTGCCGCGATATTATCGAGCGATAATATCGCTGCGATTTTGCGATAATTGTTCTCAGTACATTTTGTATGGGGACGCGCTCGATCCCACACACTGCCGCGATATTATCGCAACCTGACGCAATCTCTTTCTTCTACATTCAGTCATGGTGTCCTATCCCATACAAATGACATTTTTGTTAAAAAAATGGCAATATATGGCGTTATGGTATCGATTTGTAATTAATGTTTACGTAAAAGTGTAAATTGTTACTAAAAATACATGATCTGACTACAAAAAAATGTCATGAGCCTCGGAAAATCAAGCAATTTACTTTGCCCGAAAACTGCCCGCGTTACGGCAGTCGCGTTCCATTGTTTGACGTTGGGCATCTGTACTGTATAGTATTATATAATCTGTGATTCAGTGAAGGGCGCATGCGTGACGCGAATCGCGGAATCGCTGCAGTGTGTAAGGTGTCGCGATATCGCTGTCGATAATATCGCTGCAATGTGCGGAAGCCTTTAATGGAGGATTAACTTTAATGAGCGTTTCTGCAACTGAGTGTTAATACAATTTAAAAATAAAAAAATATAAATGTGTTCTTTTTATTTAAAAATCATTTTAGTTAGGCCAAAGAAAATATAGGCGAACGCAGTACATACAGGTTCCTTCTTAATTATGCTGACACTTTTTTAAGGGGGTGAGCAGACCATCAAACTGAACAACTTTCTCTATGGGACCAACATTGAAATCGCAAAAAAAATCTGCTCACATTTGGCTCGAGTAAGTTTGCAGTTTTGTATGGAAGAGCTGATTTTTTTTTCGCGATTACGATGTTGGTCCCATAGAGAAAGTTGAAAAGAGTTGTTTGAGAGTTTGATGGTCTGATCGTCCCCTTAAAAAAGTGTCAGCATATTAAGAGGACCCATTATTACACAATGGTCTGTGAGGCGAGCTATGCACTTCATTTTAGAACGTTGTCGCTTAGAAAAAGAATATCTCTAGATCCCACATCTCACTGTTTTACCGTATAAAACAAAAGGGGCCAAGTTTCATAGGTTGGTTGCGTGAGGCAACATACAAATTATGTATGTGTGCGTGTATATGTATAGGGTTTAGGAGCCACTACTGGTTCCTATTTTTTTCGACTGTCAATCTTGACATATAACTTTATCAAAGCGTTGTCGTTTTCTTGTCGAGACATTTACTGAGTTAGTAGGTCGAGTCGCGTGGCTGAGGGGGTAACAAGTAGATGTTTCGTCGGCTTGCGATTTTGACAGCCACGTGGCTCCGCCGTTTTATGGCGATTTCGAGTTTGTGTTTTTGTTTAACAACGGGGCTTTGAGATCACCATATCCTATTACCGTACAATATCTAATAAATATATCTTCAACCCTTGACACTGGCGAAATCTAACAAGGAAACGCCATTAAATGAAAATAGAATAGAATACTGAGTAAGTCATTTTCTAGGTAGGTCAAATGTTATTACAGTCATTGAGCCTACCATGAGTTTTCACTGGTACGTTACTACTTGCGGCGCCAATTTTCTATGACATAATTAGTTCTCAACGTAACCACTAGAGGCGCTGTTCGAAATTTAATACAAAAACTGTAGTTTACTACAGTGTAAACTCATCATAGGCTTCTCTCATATACAGTTCAGTTTTCATGGTACAGTTCAGTTTTCACCAAAATAAATTATTAAATATTTTTATTTTATTTACAATAATTTACATAACATTTTGTACAAATTAATAGCAAAAGTTTAAATAAGTAACAGATTATTGATAAATTGTAATTAATTTAATAATATCACTTTATTGTCATACGAAGGAACCTTCTGGCATCAGCAGACCTGAAAATAATGAATGAATAAATACAGATTGTTCATCAAAGTTAAGGGCTCCCCCCCCCCCCCCCCCCCACCGAAATCCGAATATTTGTATGGAAAAGTGATTACAGCACCTACTTTTTCATTGTTTTTCTATGAATACAAAATGTACAAAATGTACTGGAAACAATTATCGCAAAATCGCAGCGATATTATCGCTCGATAAAATAGCTGCAATGAGCGGAGGCCTTTATGTTTAGAACTATAAACAATCTATATAAACGTACCTATTATATAAAAATAGCTTCAAGGAGTCGCACTTTTTCCTACAAAAGCCTTGAAGCTATTTTTATAGGTATTTCTTTATTGAGAAACAAAGAGATTTAATTATTACTACTTATAGAGAGGACATTGGACAGGTTTTCATACAAAAATATTCATCCCGTTGTTTTGCAATATTGAATGCATCATGTAAGTGCGACGTGTCAAACTAGAACGACTTGTTACCTCGATCGAGGTAACAAGTCATGGATTACGATTTGGTTCGCGATGTCCTCTCTATAGTAATAAGTTTAAATCTCTTTGTTGAGAAATCGTCTTTGATTTTTGAAAATCATACTAGCGGTTCGGCAGTAGAAAGATGCATAATCTCCATAGTAATTTTGATATTTTCTACTGCCGAACGACTCGTATGATTTTAAAAAATCGCACTTAAGCAAATTCGCGTAAAGTTGGTTAGAAGAAATAGCTTCTTATCGATAACACCGCATTATCAGTTACCGCGTTATCAGTTTCATATTCTCTACTGTATTTTGCAAACCAAATAAATGTAAACGTACCCGCTATGCTGGCCGTCATGAAACAAATGCCACAACCAGCGAAGAATGCTCTAAACGTCACCTGAAACGAAAATTAAAAAAAAAAACTAAAAAAATCAGCTGCTCCATACAAAACAGCTGTAGCTACTCGACTCAAATGTATAAAACAGCGATTTTCACGTTACCTGAGGTTGGCTCCATAGTGAAAGTTATTCAGTTTTGTAGTAGTAACTATTAAGTTTATGGTTTTGATTGTCTAAATTAAACCACCCACTTAAAATCTTATTTGTATTTTTGTAACACCTTGTATAAATGTGTTAATGAATTAACGCAAAACTAGAAAGTAGTTTGTTACGAATCGAGAGCAGAATAGAATTATCATGCATGGTTAATAGGATTTTTTTTTCTAAATAATAATTCATAATTCATAATAATTTATTGCATTATATGGTTACATGACGTTACGGGCTCACCCCCCGTCACACTGGACAGAGTTTCGGTTTCGGTACTACTGGTGAAACGTGGATGTTCTGAGGTTTCAGAATATCTCTGACTACCCCCTCGGGGAATATAGTCGTGAGCATATGCTTATAAATAATTTGTTTGTAAAATTTACTGAACTCGATGCCAACCAAGCCAACCTACCGCACGGGCTACCAAAATAAGATTAGCGCACGCAGCGCTTTCATTCATTGCTGAAATGATAACAAATCATTGTTGGCTCAATCTCAAAACTTAAAATGCGAATAACTTTAACTATCAAAATAATGAAATTATTGATTCAATCTAAATAATTTTGTTATAAATCAGTTGGGGTGCATGAGGTTTTGCGCTTATTCATTAACACGTTGTATAAGATACTAGTGTTTAGCCGCGACTTCGTTCGCACAAATTATATACTTACCAGATTTTAAGTTAGATCATAAGCTATCAAACAAAAAAAGTTTCATCAAAATCGGTTCAGTAGTTTTTGCGTGATGCGCGAACAAACAAAGAAACAAACAAACAGACGGACAAAATTTCGAAAAAAGGTTGATTTCGAGTCAGGGATACCTAAAAACCATACCGTAATCTTTTTTTTGTAAATATCTTCAATGTACAGACAGACTTCAGTTACAGTTTTATAATAGTTTAGATAAATGGTGGTAATGGTGTGTGTGAGTGTGAATGGAATGGTTGAAAGGGGTCGCCCTAGGAGCACGTACGCTGACCAAATCGGATGCGTACTGAAGAAGGGCCAAATAAAATGTACCCGAAACCGACGAGCTTGTATGAAGAGACTTATGAATGTTGAAGAGGCGAGATATGTGTGTCAGAATCGTAGCATGTGGCGATCTATTGTCTCTGCCTACCCCAGTAGTGGGACATAGGCGTGAGCATATGTATGTATGTATGTATGTAAATGGTGGTAATGGTCATTATACTCACGCTGGACAAAGTTTCCCTCTGGTTGGGCGCCATAGCCGATATGGCGCCGATCATGATGCCGGCCGAGCTCGGGTTAGTGAACCCGCAGAGTGAGTACGTAGCTATCAGCTCTGCCCGAGGCTGGAAATTCAAAATGTATTGCTTACAACCTTGCCACTATAAAAACCTGGTTTGAGGCGCTGCATTCAAGTATAATAAAAACCGGTCAAGTGCGAGTCGGGCTACTCGCGCATCGAGGGTTCCGTACCACATCACCACACATCACAACATTATTAAGGGTATATTATTCGGAGCGCGCTCCATACAAACGTACTATGGTGATATTTTCAATACTAACCAATTAAAGTCAATGAAATTTTGCAAAAACAATCTAGAAACAAATTTCTATGCTTGTATGGAGTCAGATTTTCGTTAAAGTGTATAGTTTTCAAGTTATAGTGCCTCAAAGATTTCCATACAAATCTTAAATTAATCCTAGCATTGAAACTGTATATTTTATCGAAAATCTGACTATATAGAAGTATAGAGATTTGTTTCTAGATTGTTTCTGCAAAATTTCATTGACTTTAATTGGTTAGTATTGAAAATATCACCATAGTACGTTTGTATGTAGCGCGCATTTTCGCTCTCGGAATAATATTCTCTTAACTTACAAAAACACTTTTTTTCTCCGGGACCGTTAGCGCAAGACCGACTCACACTTGGCCAGTTTTTATTATTTGTTGTTATACTGTGGACTTTGCTCTATAATCACACCAAGTTTGATGCTTATATGTATTACCGTTTTTACAATAGAGCGGAAAGAAATAGGTAGGACGGACGGATGAACGGACAACGTAGGCTTAGTAATAGGGTCTCATCTTCACCCTTTCGGTGCGGAACTCTAAAAATTAGTACCAAAGATTTTCCGTATCATGACGAGGATTTTTTTGGCTCCTCTCCGGCTTTGTCTCCTCCAAAGCGTCAACTTTCTTTCCGCTGCGCTAACCGAAGTTGCCATTTTACGCCTCCATCGAGGAGAAAAACAGTAGACACACCTTGGTAAGAAAGCCTCAGATCACATGTTTGTTGACCGAGGCCGAGGTGTGTAATCTACTATTTCTGGACGGGCTTTCAAGGGTTGCAGTGAATGAGGGTGACAGTTGGAGTGTGGTAGGGTCCTGAAAATGCCTCGTAGATTTCCCAAATATCATTGGAGATACAAAAGCAAACCGCCTATGTACACATGGAAACATACCGCCGTTACATTGCAGTCACCTAAGCTTCAGGAGCATAGACAAGTGTAACGAAAGCTATGTAGGAAATATGGCACTGCAACTGTCGATTCCAGGACAGAGACCAAGAGGACGTCCGAAGACTAGATGGATGAGCACAGTTCGCAGTGATATGACTGAGTGCAATGTCTCCGAAGACGACGTCAGAAATAGGGCAAGGTGGAGAGAACAGACGCGAAAGGCTGACCCCACCACCATATGGGATTCAAAGCCAGGAAGAGAGAGGAAAAAGCACAACGCCTCTGCTGGCTTGGCCACATCGAAAGAATGGGAAATGCAAAAGTTTGGTTTTTTTCGATTTTGAGGTCCAAAAGAAATCGACGACTTCAAACTTTTGTTGAGCATAGCATAGCATATGCTCACGATTATATTCCCCGTAGTCAGAGTTATTCTGAAACCTCAGAACATCCACGTTTCACCAGTAGTACCGAAACTCGGTCCAGTGTGACGGGGGTTGAGCCCGTCGCCACTTATAATGGACAGTGGGTACAATACATGCCTCGAAATTGAAGCATGCAGGTTTCCTCACGATTTTGAGTAACTTTAAAAAGTTAAAGAAAAATATAAAAAGAAAAATGTAAGGTGTTCTTGTGGTGCCCTAGTGGCGAGTAACCATGCCTGCCGTGCTGGAGGCAATAGTTCGGACAAGTTTGGATCCCTGTCCAGGTCGACACGTACCAATGAGTTTTTCGGAATTTATGTACGATTTGTAACACCACTGACTGGCTTTTTGGTTAAGGATAAATCGTAAGAAAACCTGCATGCTTCAATATCTATCCATTGCAAGTGGCGACGGGCTCACTCCCCGTCACGCTGGACAGAGTTTCGGCACTACTAGTAAAACGTGCATGTTCTGAGTTTCCAGAATATCTTTGACCCGAGGAATATAGTCGTGAGCATATGCTGGTGCTTGTTTTCAACTCACGGAAAGTAATCCTTCTTTCTTCAACTCCCCCATGCGTTGGTACGCGACGAACTCGTTGACCATCGTCTTCAAGCCTATGAGAGTGCCCACCAGCTCACACTCCTGCCACGGTACTCCTGGGAAATATCAAACATTTTCGTAACAGTGTAAGGGCCTGTTTCACCACTTCCGAATAAGTTCTTGATAGCAGCCAGACAGCAATAATTATGTCAAATGAACTGTCGGATAAGCTAACAAGAACTTATTCGGAAGTGGTGAAACAAGCCATAAGTGTATTATAGTTGACAGTTTCATTACTTACAAAGGTGATTCACAAAAAAAAAAGATAATTTCGCGGGACACACATGGCAGATGTGAAACAATAAAATACCCGTAGAAAGAGAAGGTACTAGAAGGAAGCATGTGTCTTGTCATATCACTCAGTAAGAGATGCACATAGCAAATTCGCTCTAGTTAAAAAAGGAGACCGCTACTTATTGCTGTCCTTATCGACGTATCCACTTTTTTGTACTTCGGCCATCTGACTCCAAAATGTCATTTCATATAAATTGTATGGGACAACCACCTGACTCCGAGATGTCACTTCATATAATTCGCTATCTCATACCCGGTTACACTGATATTCGGTCTACTAGCGTAAGCGAAAAATTTTTCGTCTATGAAAATACCGCATTCTCCCCCGATTTCTCGCGCTTTTTTCAATCGCAGCTGTCAATTACCGAACTCCCCGATTTCTCGCGCTTTTTTCAATCGCAGCTGTCAATACCGAACTCCCCGATTTCGCGTGCTTTTTTCAAAAATTTCAAACTTCCGCAGCAGTCAAATCACAGAGTACTATTACCGTAGAAAGAGAAGGAACTAGAAGAAAGCACGTGTCTTGTCATATCACTCAGCAAGAGATGCACATAGCAAATTCGCTCTAGTTATAAAAGGAGATCGCTACTTACTGCTGTCCTTATCGACGTAGCCACTTTTTTGTTCTACGACGGCTGTCTGACTCCGGAGTCAGACATCTATTTTCATACAAATTTTATAGGATTTTATGACTATCGCTGTCTCATACGCGGTTACACTGATGTTACGTCAATCAGCGTAAGCGAAAAATACTTCGCCTATGACTATTACTATAAATGTCAAATGTTCGACTCGGAGTCGGTTTTACTGCCAAGTAGCGCCAATAGTTGTTTTACATCAAAAAACAGAATCTTTTCAAAATATTTGATCAGCTGATTGCATTTTTTTTTGCTTATTTCCTATAGATTCCTTGGGGAAAGTTGTTCAGATAGGTACAATCACCCTTCAAACTCAATGAAACTGTCTGCAATTACACCCTTTTGGTGTTCGTTTTTATTCTGAGACCCGATCTAACTTGCTGAAAAAGTGCTTTTAGGTTTAGACAAGAACTAATTGTTGGACAAAATTTCGATGATTTTATTAGAAGCTTGGTGAACTACCATCTACTACTATCTTGACTACCCCTCGGGGAGTATAGTCGTGAGCATATGCCATGCGTTGGTGAATGAGCGCTGAACAAAACTATAAACCACAACATCATCTATATAAAGTTGTTCACATTTTCGTAAATGTATTTTAACGTTCATACCAAAGAAATAAGCATATAATTATAAATTAAAAACCTTTTGGGTTCCCACACAGTTTTAAAGTAAAGATGATAATGCTAATAGAACTTTTGTACGAGCAAATCCGTACAAAATGCAGATATCTTTTAAATCATTGTTCTATACTAACCTGTCGGAACATTTTAATAAAATCACTAATCGAATACTTTCCAAAGGTTAATTTTACTTGAATACTAACCCATAACCCAGCAGAGCGGTATGAAAACCTTGCCAAGTAGCCACTCGAGAGTCAGCTCCGGGAAGCCGAGCATTCCCCCGCAGTATCCGAGGAATCCATTCAGGAATGCAATGAATGACACAAACGCTACTATATTCGCTATTATGTTCAGGACGAGCGATATGCCGTTTGTTGCGCCTCTGGTAGCTGCTGATAGTGCCGATTGGTCTTGACTGGGGAATATAGAAATTACGTTTTTGTTATTTGGTTATTGAGATTGAAAGTCATCAGACACGCATGGTGTTGTGAGACTTGCAATAATTACAAAGACTTTGGTAACACTTGTAAAAACTTTGGAGGCGCGGGTCATGTTATCGCAATAGTTAGAGTAGATATCTACAATTGCAACTAGCAAGATAAGAATTATTTTAGTGACTGTTTTTGGTGTAAATTAAATAATGACTCATTATTTTTCTTACACCAAAAACATAGTAGATATGCATCTTTCTACTACCTAATCTACAACAAAGAGTTAACACACACAGAAATACAGGAATCCATCATTATAATAATCAGAGCTGTATTTTTGTCTTGCTTATGACATTATTAATTAATTGTACCTATTTAGGTAAGTACCTAATATTGTTTTTAATTGTACCTACGTTTTAAGAGTCATGCTTTTTATAATATCTTTCATCTTGTGAAATGCAACGTCCTCATAATCTTTTATGCTTGTCATATTCGCACACGATAACTATTTTTGTTTGTGAACATATGAAATGAAATGAGCTTTCTGAATCTTACCTTTCAATAGGTTGAATGTTATCGATGGTAGTCAACGACCTCTTCGTCTCTGGCAGCAGTAGCTTGGCGAAGCAGACGGCGGCCGGGGCGGACATGACGCTCGCCGTCACGAGGTGCGCCGGCTCCGCGCCGAACGCTATGTACGCCGCCAGTATCGTACCTGGGGACGTGAGACGTTAGAAGTTACGCTTGAACTGTAGCACACCCTTGGCACCCTCGCACTGACAAGAGGTGGGAAGGAAGGTATTTTAGTTTAAGCTAACTAGGGCGTCGTCCAAAAAAACATACCTACTTCAAATTTTATTGAGGAAATTTTATAGGTTAGGTATATAATATTATTTTGAGTCACGTTGCAGGGTGTGCCCTGAACACTCGTCTTTCGCGTGGTGTTCGCGCGGTTCGCGTTTCAGCCTGCCACGAGGCTCGGCAATCCATCTCAGTTGTGTTCTTACTCAAAAACAATCCTCGAGATTGGATAGATACTCCCTCAAACCACTTGACATTGGCGGAAATGCGGTGCTAACGCACAAGCAAGAAGTCCATTAATTATAAATTAAAAAAAATATATATATTTTACGCTTTATAGTTTTTTAGACTTTGAATCTATTCTATATTTTAAAAAATGGCTGCCATCTTGGGTATGTGATGATTTTGCCAATGTCGAGTTTTTATAGCAAAAGTGCTTGACGTTGTACGGTTATATTGATATTTTGGTGACTTCAAGGGTTGTTCTTATAAAAGAACAATATCCTGAGCCACCACTGGAGTTCCACTGTGGACCGGGGATGGGGCAACCGACACGACCACCCAATAGCAGAGCCACAGAGCAACTCGACTTTGAATCGTTATAAATTAATAATATGGCGTCTGGTTGTCACCATATTGAATTTTGGCACTCGAAAGATTAAGACAAATCGATTGACGTAAGAATCATCAAAATCACTCCACGCTTTTGGTCTCTAGAGAGCCACAAAGGAACCCTTCCCTTGCGTCGCGCAGTCGGGTGTTAAAATCAAATAATAATTTAAAAAAAGGATAAAATCGTCGACTTCTGTAAAAATTATATCGTGCGAATTTGTGTGCACACTGCCAATGGAATGTGTATATTCTAATATGGTACCTATATTTTAGCATATCTCTGACTACCTCATCCGGCAATTTCGTCGTGAGCATGTTATTTTGCTATGCATACCTGCCTAAATGATATTTAATCTACTTATCTTTATTGTCAAATTACCTTTCTATCATCGGGGGGTATTTTATGGCGATTATTTAGATAAATATTTACGATTTAGATAAAAACTAATTACTTACTTACCTAAATAAATTTGACGTAGATTAAGAGCCAAATTGTTTGGTCTTAGATAATATTTTACGCAAATTTACGTGGCTTTACGCTTGCCGCCTTGTAAACGGCAGAATCATGACCTCTAAGAATAATAAATATACTTAAGTAACAAGTAGTTATAGGCATAAAAGGAAAAGTGAATCAGAAAATGTTTATTTGAGTCCCTTAATATGTAGGTACAAGGCCAAAGGTCCGTGACAAAAGCAAAACTCGTTCGCAAGATAAGGAAAAATCTAACATAATAAAAGTACGATCAACAAATGTTGCTAGCAGTATGGTGCAGGTACCTAAGTATCTATAGGAATATAAATTGAGTTGATCACCTTCACCTTGATACGATTGTTATGTTTGAACAAATCAATGTCTGAGCCTTAAAAACGAATGGGCCATGCCAACGGATCAACACTAGAACGATGGTTTAAGGCTTCCGCACATTGCAGCGATATTATCGAGCGATATAATCGACAGCGATATCGCGACACCTTACACACTGCAGCGATTCCGCGATTCGCGTCACGCATGCGCCCTTCACTGAATGTAGTAGAAAGAGATTGCGTCAGGTTGCGATAATATCGCGGCAGTGTGTGGGATCGAGCGCGTCCCCATACAAAATGTACTGAGAACAATTATCGCAAAAATTATCGCAAAATCGCAGCGATAATATCGCTCGATAATATCGCTGCAATGAGCGGAGGCCTTAAATCGTTCTAGGATCAACAGGAAGTTGGAAACAGGGGCGGATCCAGCCTTAAAAAAAAAGGTTGTGGGCAGGGCCAACCCAAAATCGGTCAAGTGCGAGTTGAACTGCGGACTCGCTTACAATCGATACAAAGCATTTCTACAAAGGAGATGTTCACAAAATGTATGACACCCCGGCCAAGACCTTGGTATAGGTCCACGAAGGCAAAGCTGATGGGCGAAAATTCGTTAATTTTGAGTTTTAGAATGCTAGTCATTTTGCTCACGAAAATTACTAAAGTAGTTAAATGTGTTTGTTTGTATGTACAATCATACATCTAGACTCTAAACTACTGAATAAGTACAATACTTAATAATACAGTATAATACTTATAAGTGGCGACGGGCTCACCCCCCGTCACACTGGACAGAGTTTCGGTATTACTACTGGTGAAACGTGGATGTTCTGAGGTGTCAGAATATCTCTGACTACCCCCTCGGGGAATATTGTCGTGAGCATATGCTATGCTTTAAACTACTGAAGCAATTTTGAAGTTTACAACTTGAAAGCCTATCAACCTCAATTTGTGGGCATGACCACCATGCCCACAACGGTGAATCCGCGCCTGGTAGGAAATAGGTATTGGGATCAACAACAAAAATCTGCTGCCCCATTCATTTGGCTTTAATCACCACGTGCTACGAAGTGGTTAAACTGGTTAAACCTTGGCTGACATAACCTCAGGGTCGAAAGTTTAAAAGAAGCCGGACCTTCGAATTAAATAGGGCTGATAAACTTACCAGATACAGTTGCGAAGCCTGACGCCATCACGACGTGGATCTCGGAGGGGGTGAGCAGAGAGATGTAAGGTTTGATCAGTAGCGCCGACTCGGACTAGAAAATGATTGTTTGTTTGTAAACTCTGTGTGAACCGTGCAATTAATATCAATAACGTGAGCGAAATATGAAAAAATAGGTAGGTATCTATCAAATTTTTGTACCTCCCACAGAAAATAGATCGGCCAATTTGATATCATTAGCATCCTTTTAAACTAAGAGTCTACCCATCAAACTGAACAACTTTTACTATGGGATCAATAGTCCACTTAACAAAGCAGGTGTAGAGTGCGTGAGCTGGATCGTAAGAAATTTCTTCAGAAATGTGTTCAGGATACCTAGAGGGTAAACATACTAAAAGTCAGTCAAGTAAAAGGGGGGGAGGGGGTTAAAGTTCCCACTTTTGAGTTTTTCGCTAATATCTTTAAAATGGTGCGTCGTAGAGAAAAATTTTCTTCTACGCAATGAAAGTTAATAAAATTTCCTACAACTTTTGTCTTATATACTTTTTAGAATTCCTAACTATTTTTGAAGTACACGTTGTGGAAAAGTGAAATTTTCGAAAAAAAAAACGATTTATCAAACGTTACCTCTTGCCTCTTACCTTCAATCGTGTTATTTCGGGATGAAAAGTAGCCGGCATGTTAATCCAGGACCTAATTTACCTACATACCAAATTTCATACAAATCTGTTCAGCCATACAGTCATCGAAACATTTATCATTTTTAATTTAAATTTTATTTTTTAA
Source organism: Agonopterix heracliana (assembly GCA_963693445.1). Lineage (NCBI taxonomy): Eukaryota > Metazoa > Arthropoda > Insecta > Lepidoptera > Depressariidae > Agonopterix > Agonopterix heracliana. The sequence goes on from OY856334.1 coordinate 6,807,648, forward strand.
TCCGTTTAGGTCGTGAAGGCGCTGACAAGAGTCCTTCTTCCAAAGCACCCTCATCTTCAGTGGATGGTTCTTTCTGGAGGAACTCTTCACAATCTTCACCATTGTCTTCATCTTCACCATCGTCTTCGCCAAGAGACACGCCGTTAAGACATTTCCCTTGGCAGTGGAGGCATGCCGCAGAACATTTGAGCATTGCTTTACGACATCCACATTTGCCACTACCACAACCCTTAGCGCAGCGGCAAAATATTGTTTTTAATAGGACCTCCGGTGCGGGCAAATCATTAGTTGTTATTGGCACCAGGCTGCCTCCTTCATGTTTCCATCCCCACTCTTGAGGAGGCAGCTCATTCCCAAGCCACAGTTGCACTTGGTGGTAGGTGCGCTATGAATGCTGTTTAGCTGCGTTCTCAGTTGGTGGGAGGGAGCTGAAGTCAGGCTTAATCTTTGCCAATGATCTCATGAACAACTGATAGCGATACTGGTTGAGGGAAGTCAGTCTTGTTGGCGCTCCATACCATTGAAGAAAACACATTTTCCCAGCGTCATCTACTTCACTGTGCGTGGAGGCGGGGTTATAAAAGGTCGCTGCTGCTTCTTTGATGACATCTGACTTCAAGTACAGTTTTGAGAAACCCACTTTGCTTCTTCTGAAAGTTGCAGATGTTGTATCGCACCCGGTAAATGAATGTAAGAACAGGATATGTTCATATCCATGTTGCTGCATCTCTTGGGTGGATAGCACGATGGTTTTAGTTTTCCCTCGGCCAGGTTTCAGCAGCAGGATGTCTTGGGTGGGAGGAGTGGAAGCTATCAAAAGCCTGTGGCATGGAGACTTTGTATCCCTTTTTCCTGAAGCTTTGTCTGCAGTAAGGAAATGAGCTGACTTTTATTGTAAGGGTTAGACAAGAAATCTTCTTGTTTCACTGTTATTGATGTGCTCCAAGACAAATTGATATCAGCCGATCTCTTCAGTTTGTATCGTCGCTTCTGTTCTTGTGACTTCGTACTGTTTGCTGAGTTTGTGTACCCATCAAAAACCACAGTACGACTGATTCCAGGATAGTGGCGGTTGATGTAGGCGATATATCCATCACAAATTGTGGCAACACAGGCACCTTTTTGCCAAATTACTCTGTGCAGTAGAAATCCACCGTCTACTACTGTGTTCATTTGAGAGAGATCAAAAACCTTACTGGTAGGCTCGTTAACATTCATTTTCACTATTTCGGAGCGTGATATTCGAAAACTTATTAGAATTTCGAAAAAAAGTGTAAGACAAAAGTTGTAGGAAATTTTATTAGCTTTCATTACGTAGAAGACAATTTTTCTCTACGACGCACCGTTTTAAAGATATTAGCGAAAAACTCAAAAGTGGGAACTTTAACCCCCTCCCCCCCACCCGGCGCCCCCCCTAGAGGCGAGGACTTTTAGTATGTTTACCCTCTAGGCATCCTGAACACATTTATGAAGAAATTTCTTACGATCCAGCTCACGCACTCTACACCTGCTTTTGGATTATTCTTTGAGCGAACTACAAACCAATCGGAGCAAAAAAAAAATAAAAAACAACAAAAATCTGCTGTCCCTTACTAAAGTGCAACGCCTACTCGACTCAAATGTATGCAACAGCTGCTTTTTATTTTGCTCCGATCGGTTTGCTCCCATAGTTTTGTTGTTCAGTTTGATGGGTAGACTCTTAGTTTAAAAGGATGTTATGATATCAATTTCACCCTGTATATGGGCGGTCCAACAAAATTCTCGTTTTTTCGACCCATGTTTCTCAGGGAAAGTTGTCAAGATTCACGGTCTGAATACACTTTAAAAACTAGCGGACATAATGACTCACCATCCCAAGGAACACGTTGCCAACACAAATGACGCTCTCGCAGACGGTCGTCTCAGTGGCTGACTGCAGCAGCTGACCCAGCTTGAGGCAGAACCACTGGAGAGCTCCCCAGAAGAACAGCACCTCGACCAGCATGCTGAAGAAGAATATCACTGGCAACGTCTGTAAGAAGAGTTGGGGATAAGAAACAGAGTGAATCTAACGCTCACAACCACTAGGTAGATCTACACTATTATAAAACTGTAACAGAATCATTACATCACTACATAGTATAAAACAAAGTCGCTTTCTCTGTCCCTATGTCCCTTTGTATGCTTAAATCTTTGAAACTACGCAACGGATTTTGATGCGGTTTTTTTTATATTATAAGAGATAAGTGTACTTTTTGCAACCATCAGCAGCAAGGCTGATTCTGTGTTTATGTGGTGTAGAGCATCTCTATGATGGGGATGGACCAGGTCTGCCTGCATAACTTCAGTCGGTTTAGGAGTTACAGACGTTTAAAGGTCTGGAAAAAAATTACGAACAGCTGCAGGGCTGATCGTATGATATTATTGTAGTATGCACTGTAGCCATGTGAACACTACAAAAACTGACATGGTTCATCAGTCGGTTTCGGAGTTACTGACGTTCAAAGGTCTGACCTTTGAACGGCTGTATCTCCTAAACCGACTGGCAGTTCATGTCAGTTTTTATACATTTCACATAGCTACAGTGCATACTACAATAATATCATACGATAAGCCTTGCTGTGGATCGTAATTTTTTTCCAGACCTTTAAACGTCTGTAACTCCTAAACCGACTGAAGTTATGCAGGCAGACCTGGTCCATCCCCATCATAGAGATGCTCTACACCACATAAACACTGAATCAGCCTTGCTGCTGATGGTTGCAAAAAGTACACTTATCTCTTAGTCTATTAATAGATAGAGTGATTCACGAGGAAGGTTTATATGTGCATTGCACCTGTGCGAAGCCGGGGCAGGTCGCTAGTTATATAATAAATTAAAGATTGAAAAATTTGTCTCCAATACAATTTCGTTACAGAGTCCACTACCCAGAGAACGAAATTTTCAATCTATTGCGTCATAGGCTGGGCCACACAGAGTGCAGCTGCAGAACGGGTGCAGGCCGGCTGCAGACCGGCAGCAGTTGTAAACTATGGAATCATATGCGAGGTGTCACACTAGATGCAGTCCGGTGCGGCTGCGGAACGGTAGCCGCAGTATGATATTTCGCATTATGATTCCATAGTTTACAACATCTGCCGGTCTGCCAAGCACGTATCCAGACTTTGGGTTGGGGGGGGGGATAATTAATTTCGGGGGGAGATTTTCACTGAAAAACGATGAAAAATGTATAGCTGTAACCACTGTTCCATACAAATATTCGGATTTAGGGGGGGGGGGGGGGATAAATCCCACCTATCCCCCCCCTGGATACGTGCTTGGGTCTGCAGCAGACAAATCCCACCCTACGAACAAATAATTGTTCGTAGATCCCACCTATCCCCGGGTTACGTGCTTGAGCGGGACGGCTATTGTGACGACGCCATTTTGTTTCTGTAGTAGTACTATTCAAACATAGTGAGTTGTGTCATCGATTTTTGTTTTAGATTGGTGTACGTACACTAAAAGCGAAGACCCCCTCAGTCCTGACTAGTAGATCACCGAACGCGAATGCAGCGCCCTCTACACCGTACGACAGGAATGTTGCCACCTGAAATATTGTTAATTAAAACATGATTAATAATGTCGACGAACATGCAAGTGTAGCAGATAAAGGCTCACGACATAGACATATTACTCTAGCGATAGACAAGCTCGTTCAAACAAACAACATGTCACACAAAACAACACAAAATGACACATTGCGGTCTGTCATTGCCATAGTGACGAAGTGAACTCGGGAACATCAATCAGGTGCGTACACCTCATTCAAGTGGAACATGTTGCTTCTATGAAAGGGCAAGTCTATCGCTAGAGTTTAAGTCTATGGCTCACGACTATATTCAAATGTGGGGGTAAATCTTCTAAATACGGTTTTAAGACGATGATCATGATCAGACCATCAAATTGAACATCTTTCTCCATGGGAATAGCATCGATATCACGATAAAAATCTGCTGTTCAATACAAAACAGCAACTCGACCCAAATTTTGCAACAGCCGTTTTTTTTCAGGTTTCAAACTAAGTCAGTCCTATAGAGTGGCTTGATCGTCCGGTCATTCCCTTTACAGTAGATGATTCCTGCTCACTGCAGCGCCTGTCGGCCAGGCGTCCCACCTGATGAACAAGAACTGTATAAACAGTCCCATCAGCACACTGCGCCAGTTTATACGACCCGGGTGCGCGGAGAATACAAACCTTATCGGAGAAGCACTGCAGCGCCTGCCGGCCAGCGTCCCACTTGATGAAGAGTGTCCCGAACAGGAACTGTAGGAACAAACCCATCAGCACACTGCGCCATTTTATACGACCCGGATGCGCGGAGAACACTAACTTTATCGGAGAAGCACTGCAGCGCCTGCCGGCCAGCGTCCCACCTGCTGAAGAGTATCCCGAACAGGAACTGTAGGAACAAACCCATCAGCACACTGCGCCAGTTTATACGACCCGGATGCGCGGAGAACACTAACTTTATCGGAGAAGCACTGCAGCGCCTGCCGGCCAGCGTCCCACCTGCTGAAGAGTATCCCGAACAGGAACTGTAGGAACAAACCCATCAGCACACTGCGCCAGTTTATACGACCCGGGTGCGCGGAGAATACGAACCTTGTCGGAGAAGCACTGCAGCGCCTGCCGACCAGCGTCCCACCTGATGAAGAGTATCCCGAACAGGAACTGTAACAACAGCCCCATCAGCACACTGCGCCAGTTTATACGACCCGGGTGCGCGGAGAACACAAACCCTGGTGAACAATTATTTAATGGTTGAAAATTATATAAGGTGAGGGGTAGGTCTGTCATATGGGTTGAAAATTATATAAGGTGAAGGGTAGGGCTTTTTATGATGGGTTGTAAATTATACAAGGTGAATGGTAGGTCTGTCATATGGGTTGCAAATTATACAAGGTGAATGGTAGGTCTGTCATATGGGTTGCAAATTATACAAGGTGAATGGTAGGTCTGTCATATGGGTTGCAAATTATACAAGGTAAATGGTAGGTCTGTCATATGGGTTGAAAATTATATAAGGTGAGGGGTAGGTTTGTCTTATGGGTTAAAAGTATACAAGGTGAAGGGAAGGTCTGTCATATTGGTTGTAAATTATAAGTGAAGGGTAGGTTCGTCACACAGGTCCGTCATATTATGGGTTGTAAATTATATAAGGTAAAGAGTAGGTGCGTCATAGAATGATATTGAAAAAAAATCGGTCATGTGTAGGTATGTTTAAGGGGTAACTCTGTCTACCTTTGAGTATTTCGGTATAGGATAAATATTTACAAGTAAACGAATTAGTTCCAATAATTCTCATTGCGATTTATTTTTCTGATCAAGTTTTAACTTCTACTTACCTAACAGTAAGATGATGGCGAGGCCGAGAAGAGAGATGAGTCGTTCGGGAGCATCCCTGGTGTCCCAGTAGATGAAGAACCCAAGTCCCACCACGACCACCAGGGAGAACACGAGTCGGAACCAGCTGGAACAACATTTACATACTTTTTGAAGTGCAAATTTTTATGGGACGGCTTTGAAATTCGGAACCGCAACCTTTTTGTGTGACGGAATTTCGAAATTTAAATTTGACAGCTGCGGAAGTTTCACTTCTGGCAGGCAGAAGGGTAGGAAGTTAATTACAGGCTATAAAGCTGACATAACGGATCGCTGTATCAGTCATTGTTTCAAGAATTAAGGCCTCCGCACATTGCAGCGATTTTATTGAGCGATATTATCGCTGCGATTTTGCGATATTTATTTCAAGTACATTTTTTATGGGGACGCGCGCGATCCTACACACTGCCGCGATATTATCGAGCGATAATATCGCTGCGTTTTTGCGATATTTGTTCTCAGTACATTTTGTATGGGGACGCGCTCGATCCCACACACTGCCGCGATATTATCGCAACCTGACGCAATCTCTTTCGACTGCATTCAGTGCTGGGCGCATGCGTGACGCGAATCGCGGAATCGCTGCAGTGTGTAAGGTGTCGCGATATCGCTGTCGATAATATCGCTCGATAAAACCGCTCGATAATATCGCTGCAATGTGCGGAGGCCTTTAATTATGATGAGTATAGTAGTAACATTAATATCATTGAGTATAACAGAATAAAGTAAATGAAATAGTAAAATATCTTATTAAATGTATTCAGACGTTCTTGTGAACACTATTACTTTTAGTAAACACACTAAAGATGCGTCTTATTAAAGAAAGCAGAAACTAAAACTTACATAAACTTCCATACGAATCCAGCGCAAGCATTGACTTTGCTCCAAACCGTTCTTTCGAACCATTTTCCAAAATATTTCTTCACAATCAAAAAATAGATTACAAAGAAATATATTATTAAGAGAAAAGCTATTAGACTTCCAAAACCGTTACACAATTCTAGCGGTTCACTACCTGAAACAAAACATATGAAATACTAACTAAACATAGGGAATAGCATACATGCTCACGACTATATTCCCCGATGGGTTAGTCAGAGATATTCTGTAACCTCAGAACCTCCACGTTTCACTAGTAAAACTGTGTCCGTGTGACGGGGAGATGGACAGTAGGTGGAACATGCCTTGAAATTGAAGCATGCAGGTTTACTCACGATGTTTTCCTTCACCGAAAAGCCAGTGGTGTTACAATACAAATCGTAAATAAATTCCGAAAAATTCATTAGTACGAGTCGGCCTGGACGGGGATCGCGATAACCATCGCCTCCTGCACGGCAGGCAAGGTTACTTGCCACTTGACCACCACGGCTTCCCATAGGTAATAAATTAATAATAATCGAGCAAAAGATGTCAAATGTGCATAAGAATGGAAGATAGGAAAGAATAACATGTTCGTGAGAATGGAAAATAATAAAGGTAAGTAAATCATAAAAGCGGGAAAATTATAATAAGTATTAACGTGTAGTGGAAATAATAAAGAGAATGACAAATAAGCGGGAAGAATGAAAATAGGAATAGCTAGAATGGAAGCACGAAAGAGAATGTAAGACAAAATGGGCACCTCCACTCATTGCAGCGATATTATCGAGCGATATTATCGCTGCGATTTTGCGATAATTGTTCTCAGTACATTTTGTATGGGGACGCGCGCGATCCCACACACTGCCGCGATATTATCGCAACCTGACGCAATCTCTTTCTACTACATTCAGTGAAGGGCGCATGCGTGACGCGAATCGCGGAATCGCTGCAGTGTGTAAGGTGTCGCGATATCGCTGTCGATAATATCGCTCGATAATATCGCTGTAATGTGCGGAACCCTGAATGGAATAGATGGTTCAGCCTTTCAGCGTAAGAATGACAAAGAAAATTTAAAAAAAATAAACTTACTGTAATTCAACCAATAATACAAGCTACCGAAAAAGAACCCTATAACCAGTCCGTTAAATACAAAAATTGATATAATCCTCATCGTTGAGCTGTTTTTCTTAATGAAATCTTCTGTACTACTGCCGACGCTAGAAAATGTTGTTTCTAGCCACCCTGTAGGCTTATAATCAAGTTGTTCATGGGTTACCTAGACAAAAAGAAAAAAAAGAGCATTAAATGAGAAACAAAACGGTTAATACCGCTTGACTAGAAAAAAAAATAACACCTCTAGTCCAGGAAAAATACGGTTTGAGATTGCATTAAAGACACTTTAGTAAATTGGGTTTGAACTACTTAATATTAGTTAGTTTATAATACTTTTGTCGAGATTTCGTGGTTACATACTCTTGGTCCCTTCGATCAAAATAAAATTAATGGATAGGCCTTACGCGAACATTTCAAACCAGAAAAATGAGGCAAAACAAATGAAAGGTTTACTTGTCACTTGTATGCAAGTGCCCTAGATTTGACAGATAATGGCGCTAGTTTGTATGGACCAAGTGCACCAGTAGTGTGCTTCAACTTACCGCACTTCAGGCCTATCCATTCATTTTATTTTGATCTAAGCTTGGTCCATACAAACTGGCACTTGTCTATTATCTCTTTGAAGTATAAGAACCTGTCATTTGTTTTGTCTCATTTTCTGGTTTGAAATGTTCGCGTAAGGCCTATCCATTAATTGTACACGCCACGTAATAAATAACTGAAAAAAAAATTACTAACCTCTCCATTTGAAATCCCATTCCTTTTTCGAACACCATCCATTTCAAATTCACCCTCATTTGTTTGCTGAAAAAAAAACAATTTACCAAGTTATTTACCTAAGTAATTAAAAGGTTATTCTAGTTTCGTCGTTTTGTCAATTCGTCTATTTTCGTAATTATTTTTAACACTGTTTTAAATTATGTATTTAGGTACCTTTATAGTTTTTATTACTTAATTAGGATAAGTTTCGGCTGTTTTGTGAATTATTTAATAAAATTATTATTATTTTTTATTTGATTAAAAATTATATGTAGGTACCTATATTGAAAGCAGCGATTGGTTAGAATGACTTCTTAATAGTGAAGACACCATCACACATTATTTTATTAAAACAAATACATGTTTTTACCGTTGTTAAATCATATTTAAAAATAATAATTATATTTATTTAGTTTTCTCGAACGTCTATCAATGATTAACTCGTGTTGTTCAAGTGAAATAAATATAATTGTTCTTCAATATGTACGTATTTTTAAACACAGATCATTGTTTGTTAAACACTTGTGTTAGAGTCATTGTACTATAGTAAACAAGTAAATAAATTACGTATTAAAGTTACGTATACTCTATTCTAACAAATGTCTTAAGACGTAAACAAAACCCAAATGCTTACTTTAAATAGAAAGCAAGCATATTAGAAAAATTACATTGCCGTAAACTAGAGGATAATTATGTTTGCGACTTATATTCCGATATCCTAAGGCTGGCTTTGACAAGAAAGTCTTTTAGAATCCCTCTGTATCTCACTCACCTCTCACAGTGCTCATACATAATGACAGTGACGGTATCATATTTAAACATGTTAAAGCCTTAATTGTACCTAAATACTTTGTGGTGCAAGACAGCCTAAATATAGCGTATTCAGAATAGAATTCCAATGGCAGTACTAAAACTCTGGGAGAGGCAGTGTTGAAGGCATTTCACCCGTTATTAAATAAAACATAAATAAAATGGAACTCGATTCATGTAAGTACCTACCTAATATATTGCCGACTATCTTTTAAAATCCCTATTCCCTCTGCGGCACTCGTGCGAGGCGGTCGCGTGTCCAGTGTGCGTTCGGATGCATTAATAGTCGTCGTATTGTTGCAACGGGAGTCAAATACCTATCGCCCGGACCGGTCCGGTCGCCTAAGTGATTAGCGAACTGTTTAGCGATATTTATCGCAATAATTGTCGTCTATCGGTATGTACGTTATTTAAGCGTACTAGATGGATGATAATAAGCAGAATCCTGGAGATGAAGAGGAAGTTGAGGAAGATTTGGATGAGTACTATAGAAGAATATTACAGAATTCTATAAGTAGTAAAATAGAGGAAGTTGGATATTCAAAAGCAGAAGAGATGGAGGAGATTAAAGAAAGACCTATAAAAAGAAGTAGAGAAGAGGAAGAAGAAGAAGAGAGTAGTTGGACCCAGGTATCCAAGGACAAGAAAAAAAAAAGAAATGTGACTGACAATTTTGAGTTATATGTTGCGTGCAAGGACAAACTACCTAAACAATTTGCCTTAGCTAAATTGTTTAAGCAGAATGGAATTTTACAGGTAGTAAAAATCAAGTATCTCAGCCCATATAAAATAAGAGTACAGTTTGAAAGCGACATTTATAGAGAGAAGATGATGTCATGCCAGGAGTTCATTGAAAAAGGATGGAGATTCCAGAGAGATATGGAAGTTAATTTCTCGTATGGTATTATCAGAGATGTCGATTTAAATCTATCCGAAGAGGAGATCATGAAAAGCATTTCGTGCACCAGTCCGGCAGTCCTGTCATCTGTAACCCGCCTGAATCGATATTATAAGGACGGGGAGTGGGTGCCAAGTGAAACCGTTCGGCTGAGCTTTAGGGGATCGTACCTGCCTCCTAATGTTTATGTAGATGATTTGCGCATCAAGGTCGACCCTTACGTATTTCCGGTCTCACAATGCTCGCGCTGCTGGAAGCTGGGACATGCAGCAAGAAGATGCCCGTCGGACAAAATCATATGTCCGAAATGTGGCAACAACCACGCTAATTGTGACACTCAGTCTTTCGAGTGTGTCAACTGTGGGGGTAACCACATGGCGCTAGAGAAAACGTGTCCAGCTTTTCTCAAGGAAAAAAGGATTCGGGAGATCATGTCCGAATACAATTGCACGTATAAAAAAGCACGAGACGTATACGTTCCACAGTCTGATGAACAGGATTATTCAAAGTGGGAAGAGGACAAACATGATCCTTATACCGACAGTAGAATAATCAATCCACCACGAACACCTTATGAAGATAAAAACAAACTCACTGATTACCTTCACACTAAGACAGGTGCAAGTAAGCATGTACCCTCGTTTGCTGAAGTCCTCAAGGATAAGGGGAAAAAAGAAACGACTACGCATGTTCGTAAGGAGCAACCTAAGCGAGCGACAACTGAGAGGATAAGTTATTTGAAGAAGAGTCAAGACGGGGGGCCGGGTGCTTCAGGGTTCGACGATACGTCAGAAAAGCTTTGGCAGGACATATCAGACGATGTATCAGACAAGGACGACCATAGCCCGCATGGTAGAGAAGTCTCTTTTGGGGAGCTTCTGGCGAGATTGAAAGACATTCTCTTTCTAAAGGGGGCAACGATTCAAGCTAAAGTACAAAGTGCAGTGAGGTGCTGTCTAGAGTGGTTGTCCTTAGTCGTAGTGGAGAATATGGCTGAATGGCCAATGTTGAAAATAGTGTTAAGTTATCTTAATGGGTAATACAAGTTTGAATATTCTACAGTGGAATGCTCAAAGCTTAAGACCTAAGGTGTTGGCATTAGAAAACTTATTGATTCAGGAAAAGATCCATATTGCTTCCATTTGTGAGACGTGGCTGGAGCCCGACAGTTATCTAAAGATCAAAGATTACAACATTGTTAGATGTGATCGTGATGATGCGTATGGAGGTATTGCAGTTCTTATACATAAATCTATAAAAGCTCAAATGTGTAGGGTACCAAGTGGCAACCCTGGAATCCAAATAGTGCACTTAAGGCTATTCAATTGCAGTGAAATTGAGAATATAGTCTCGGTGTATTGCCCTTCTTCTGTTCAAACCAGTGTACAGGATTGGGAGCGTGTCTTCTCTCTGGTGAGTATTAAAACTTTAATTGTTGGGGACCTCAACGGACACCACACAAATTGGTCTCGGAAGACAGACTCGAGAGGTATTAAAATTCTTGATGCATTATTGGTAAATGATTTTGTTACACTAAATGATTGCACACCAACCAGGGTTAAACTAGTGGACGGAGTGTTGCAGCAGTATTCACCCGATGTATCTATTGCCTCTTCTGATATTGCTTTTAGAGTTAGTTACCGTGTACTAAACGAAACTTTAGGTAGTGACCATAGAGGGGTTAAATTAACAACCCTTATAAGTCACTCTACAAAGCAGTTGGCTAGAAGAGATTTCAAAAAGGCAGATTGGAATTCCTACAAAAAAATATTAGAAAATCTTTGCGCGGAGTTTTGTTTCACTGATAACCCTCAGAAGGCATATAACACTTTCGAAGACTATATTAATCTAGCAGCAGAATTATCTATCCCCTTCATAAAATATAACCAAAATCCTAGTAGTAAATTTGTCCCTAAGCCCTATTGGAATCAAACTTTGTCTAAAGCGGTGGCCGAACGACGGCTTGCACTATCAATGTTTCGTCGTAACCCTACTCCGCACAATTCAGACATCCTCAAAGAAAAAATTCGTATCGCACAGTGTTTAATACGCAAAGCTAAAAGTGAGAATTGGTATAATTTTTGTTCGTCTTTAAATCAATCTTCATCATTGAGTGAGTTATGGCGTAAAATGAGATGGGTAAAAGGTTATAAATCACCTCCCCACTACGTAGATAAAGATAAGGCAAATGAACTGTTACGTAACTTAACACCTGATTATGTCTCGACCGATACGCCCACGTTTCTATCTCATAATGCTCAGATGGATTCTATTGTATCTATGTCAGAATTGGAATGCTGCATACCGGTAAAAAATACTGCTCCTGGATGCGATGGCATTTCTTATCTTATGATAAAAAATCTTCCAACTAGGGGAAAGCTAATCCTATTGTGGTTATACAATAGGTTTTATGAGACTGGTTTTGTGCCGAAACAATGGAGGGAGATCGCTATTGTAGCTATTCCAAAACCTGGAAGGGATCCTAATCATGTTTCATCACTCCGGCCGATATCAATGATATCATGTTTGTGTAAAGTTTTTCATTCGATGCTACAAAAGCGTCTAGAATGGTTCTGTGAAAAGAAATTAATATTCTCTAATGATACGGTGGGATTTAGAAAAGCGAGGTCCAGTCTTGACAACCTAGGGAGTCTAGTAACTAGAATTTTGACAGGTTTTTCCAAAAGTAAGATGACTATAGGGTGTTTTTTAGATATAGATAACGCCTACAATAATGTGGACATTCCATCTCTGTTAGCTATTTTGGACCGTCTAGGGGTGGGCTCTAAACTTTGTGTATATTTGTGGAATTTCCTTAAAAAAAGAAACCTTAAAATACAAACAGATAAATCATTTATTGTTAGAAGTACCAACCGTGGCTTAGCGCAGGGTGACCCGCTATCACCTTTACTGTTTAATATTACAACTGTGAATATTTGCAAACAAGTTAATGACGTCTGTGTGTCCCAATATGCGGATGACTTTGTAGTATATACCACCTGCACTAATATACGAGAAGGGACGATAAAACTACAGGATGCACTAGATACTATGGTTAAATTACTGTTAGAATTAGGCCTAGATATATCTCCCGCAAAATCCAAAGTTTGCATATTTAAACGGGGCTTTAAAAGAGAACCTGCCCACCTTAAAATTAATAATCGATATTTAGAAGAAGTGGACCATGTGAAGTATTTAGGTCTATGGCTCGATCGCTCACTGAGATGGTCAAAACACATAAACGAAATTAGGGACAAAGCAATGAAATTTGTTAATGTTTTAAAAATGCTGACCGGTCCTGGTTGGGGCGTGCACCCTACACATTTGAGACGGCTATACATAGCTATTATACGTAGTAGATTGGACTATGCAAGTTTTCTTTATGATACCAGTTGTAAAACACATCTAACTAAACTCGATAGAGTACAAAATCAGTGCATGAGAGTAATAGGGGGTTTCATCAAAACTACGCCTATTCACGCCATGGAAAACGAACTATGTCTACCACCGTTACACATAAGGAGGCATTATTTGGCTGCTAAATTTTGGCTAAAATGTAAGTCAATTAAAAATAGTGAGATTATAAACTTGTTGGACAAGTTAAAAATACTATGCCGAGGCCTATATTGGCGCCGCAAAGCATTGCCTTTGTTATGTACCATTCACGATTACCTTAGTGACATACCTATACATAGAAGTGTACAGCTTGAGATGTTTACGCTAGACACGTGGGTAAGCAATATGGATCTGGTCAAATCAATTAAGGCGAACATAGATGTTGTTGATAAAGGTAAACATTGTTATTCAACTTCTAATTTAAGAGATTCCTGCAGTTTATATATAAATCAAAATTTCTCAAATTTTTATAAAATATTTACAGATGGTTCCAAAGACGAATATGGTATAGGCGCAGCATTCTTCGATCCTCAGACAAATGTCCATTGCAAATTAAAAATTACTGCTAAAATATGTATTATGTACGTGGAGTTAATAGCTATTTCAGAAGCCTTAGCATATATTGAAACCATAGATTCTGAGAACTTTGTGATACTGTCTGACTCGAAAAGTGCACTGCAACATGTGGCTCGCTGTACCTCGAGTTTTCGAGGAACACCGATTGCCTACTCAATTATGGATGCCATCTATAAACTGTCATTAAAAAATAAAAATGTTGTTTTACAGTGGATTCCTGCCCATATCGGCTTAGCGGGAAATGAGCTAGTAGACCTGTTTGCAAAACAGGCATCGGTAGAAGGAGATTTCTTTGAGTGTGTACCGTATTTCACTGACCTCCTCCATATTGTGAAAAATCGTTGCTCCAAACTTTGGAAGGAGTCCTTTGATGAAAGATCGCTCAGCAAAGGTATTTGGTATAAGACCATTCAACCTGACCTACCTAGTGTCCCTTGGATATGTGGAGCCGATATGAGCAGGAACGATATTATCACGGCTTTTAGGCTTCGTTCGGGGCACATCCCTCTGAATAGTTTTGGCTACTTAATGGGCAAGGTAGCGTCACCAGAATGTAGCGAGTGCGGAGTCCTTGAAGATGTTTACCACATTCTCATGGAGTGTGTCCGGAACGGAGCAGAGAGGTCACAGTTTCTATATTGTAGCAACTTTAACTCAGAGGTAGGTCACTGTAATAGTGTCCTGGCTGAGCCCACATCGGGCATAGCCAGACAACTTTACAAAATGGTTCAGTTGGGGATAAGGCGAAGAACTTTAGCTGACCAATAATACCTATACGAGTACGTTTACAAATTGTCTGTAGTAGTTGTAAGTGCTATAGATATAGATATTATGGGGGTGACATTTTCTTGTAAGAAAAAACCCCCTCAAATTAAAAATAAAGAGAAAAAAAAAAAAAAATCTTTTAAAATCCCATCATTCAAAAACGATCGATCGATTAACAAATTGTAAATAATATCAATGACAAAACAACATGTTAAACATAATCAAGTTAATGTTGGATTTACTATGTTTTCGAAATTAATAAAGTGGAGTTATAGAATTTAAAAATTGAAAATTAGTATGCCATTTGATAAAATTACCTTTATTGTCAGAACAATTGGTCATTTAGATTGATTCAATAATATTTTTTACAATCAAGAAAAATTCCAACTAGATTAGCTATGATTTTTTCAGTGTAGTCATTTCGAGATTTTATGTGTCTACGGGGATCTCCTTATGATTTTGCGTCACATACTCGTTTTACGTAACTAGGTAATTAAGAAATTGTTTTAAAACAGCTGGTCTTTAATAATCTTTTTAACGCCTTGGATGCCGTCATCTTGAGGACTAGATATGTCGTGATAGAAGCAGGGGATTTGATCAAATCAAATCCTAAAAGAAATAATCGATTAACTGGAGAATAATGGGTAAATGACAACTCCACAGGATGTAACAGAACACCCTAGTAATAAGTAGTAACTACTTGCTTCAGGAGTGCGATTTTTGAAACTCATTCGCTGAGCTCAGCAGTTGAAAATGTCAAAATTTCTATGGAGATATGCATCTTTCTACTGCTGATTTGACTTTCAAAAATCTCTCTCCTGTAGTATGATTTTTGAAAGTAAAATCAGCAGTAGAAAGATGCATATCTCCATAGTAATTTTGACATTTTCAACTGCTGAGCTCACCGAATGAACAACATTCACTATGAAGCCAACATAGAGAAAAAAAACTGGTGTTCCATACATTTGAGAGAGTAAGTACTGCAGTTTTGTATGAAACATCCAATTTTTAAAGTTTTCTCTACGTTGGCTCCATATTGATAATGTTCTTTTATTTATTTTTTTGTTTATATTTATTTATAATTTACTTAGTGTATGATGTCCTAACTTGTTTATGGACATCTTTTCACTACTTATACCAGTTGATCAACTCTCTCAAATCCCCAATTTTGGTCATGTCCTTGCTACATGCAAGCAGAACAGAGAAAAAAAACGTTCACTTACAATGTTCTTAAAAACGCATCAGTCTCTCGCATTAAGAAGCGAACAGCTCTTTGTAAAAAAAAGTCACGTTCTATAGAGGGTTTACGACAAAATTCTTATCAAGCGTTGATACAGAACAGGTAGGTAATTATTATTTAGGTTTCCTGACTGAATGCATGGTGAGTTTTTTTTTTATTAAAAAAATGTTCTGTTCATTCCGACTATCAAACTGAACACCATATCGAAATTGGGGAAAAAATCCTATCGGATACAATTGGGTCGAGCAGGTTTGCAGTTTTGACTTTGGTCCTAAAGAGAAAGTTCTTGAGTTTAATGGTCTAATCAGCTCTTTAAAAAATCGGCAGCATATTAAAAAAGACCTAATATGGTCTGGTTATTATACAGAATACATAAAATTCGTGCGTCAACTATACTCATTTTTTTATTAGGTATCTCCATCACTTGAGTAAGTAGAATATAATATATTATACCTACCTAAACATGAATTATTGGTAGGTAAGATTCTACCTATAGGTATAAGGTAAGGGATTTCAAATCGAATAAAAATGTTTTAAAAAGAATTTATTTTTTCAAAAAATCTCTGAAGAAAAATTATATAAGCATGGCATTTTATTCTATATTGGGCCAGATTATTTGGATTTAGTGCAATGGGTATAAATATTATCTCCCATAAAAGTAGGTATTTTATGGGAGATCATATTTTCCTCATTGCACTAAGTCCTAATAATCTGCTAGGTATTATAATAAGTAGGTAACACACTTACATTATTATCTGCTAGAGTAGGCACAAAAGTAATTTATCCGTAGGACTATATTTACGTCGGTACATTTTTCACAATTCAAATAATTGTTGATCATAACCTGTGATGATCATAATATCATTATGATAAAATTATCTAAGATTTTAATTTTCCTCAAGCGCTTGATTTTTTCTCAAGAATATCATCCATCAAAGTAAAATAAAAATTAAAAAGCTTACCGAATCTCGCATCGCTTCCGCTGGATTCAAAACATCCATTTTGACTAGAATTCACTTGAATATTTTCACTAATACAAAAAATCTATAAGTAGATTATTATAGATTAAATTATTAATTTACGTGCACTTTTATGTAACCACTGGCAGTGTGTATTTTTGTAAAAGCAATCCCAAATCGATGCGATAGACCATTTTATCTGAAAAAAAAAACACAATATAAGACAGTGGAATTAAAAGTGGTGCTAAAAATCAATTTAAAAAAAAAATACAGTTCATTCTTAAAATAACGTTATGTTAAGGTACCTAAAATATTATTTTTATTTTCTGTTGACTTTATACGCAGCTCAATTTGGTTGATGCCTAGGTATTATAAATTTCGATTAGATTTCTTGTAATTAAAAAACGGCAACTAAATATTGTAGTACCACAATCTCATTTCAATTACACAAAAAAAAAATGTCATTGCCACAAGAAATTACAATTCAATGCTCACAGAATTATTTTCCTGAATGACAGTGTCCGAAGTAAGGATGACCTTAGAACAATCTAAAAAACGTATAATTTTTATGTTTTTTTAACATCTACAACTACCTTCTACGAGAACTGAGTTAGATTTGAACAATTTTAATTGCTTAATGATAAGGTTACTAATAAAACACGATAAGAAGATGTTCCAAAGGTGTTTTACAGTCGGTATTTATTAAGGCTGACTCACAATGGGGCTCACAGCATTTTCTTTTTATCGATCTCGATTGTAAAATTATAGCATTTTTAGTTTTTACTAGATTTTAAGTCAGATCATAAGCTATCAAAAAAAAAAGTTTCATCAAAATAAGTTCAGTGTTTTTTCGTGATGTGCGAACAAACAAACAAACTAACAATTTTGTCAATAGATGGCGCTGCACGTCATTTAAATCGCGCTATCGAGTCTTATTTGATTTTATATGAAGTAAACCGCAACTTTTTTGTTCCTCATGATTTTAGGGTTTTATAATAGTTAAGATAAATATGACAAAAAATGACAACACCTCAATTACTTAGGTATTTAGACAGGGCCGGATTATCGGGTTATCGTTGTCCCCCACCTCTACGCCGCGCTCCCAGTGTGGGGGCCAATGGAAAAATTATCGCTGTACCCTACTTGTCCCCCCTGTTGGGGGCAGGGATCGGAAACCGGTTAATCTTACAAACCGGTTTAGATCATTGACCCCAAACCAGAAATGATTGCGGTTTAGGTTTCGGTTACCGGTTTTTTAACCGGTTAATGTATAAACCGGTTTTTTACTAATTTCGGTTTCGTTGAGCGGAATTAACCGGTTAATTTGAGTAAAAAACGAGCGCCATCTCTTGTGGTTAATGCATAACGGACCTCTCGCTTTTTCTACGGCCTGCTAATTCTGCTTTAACCGGTTAATTCTGATCTTAATATCGGTTAGCGCGAGTTTAATAATTTCGTTCTCTGAATTAACCGGTTACCGAAATTATTTCGTTTTTATTAAAACCGGTTACAGGATTAACCGGTTAATGGATGAACGTAATTTAACCGGTTTTATGAACTATATTAACCGCTATTTCAAAACCGGTTCCGATCCCTGGTTGGGGGTCAACGGGAACATATGTTTTCTCTAAAATAGAATCAAAGGATTTTTAATGAAACCACTGTAATTTTGTTTTTGCAATAAAATATTGCAGAGTTGATATCAATTTCATACAAAAGTTTGACGCATTGGTATTACCTATGGCGAAGACGGTATTAATAAAAGTAATGTTTTATATAATTATGGAAAAGTAATTTGGCGGCCTAGACGAAATTCGCCTAAAAGCTAATAGTACAATTTCGATAATGTTACTCCTTTGGTCTTTTCGTGTACCGGAACATTAATAACACGATCTAATCTAATATGGGGCACTCGAATGTCTTATCAATCACTATCAACAACGGTTATTTATTTCATTATCAATATTTACGATCACCAATTACTAGATAAAAACGCGAATAAAAGAACACAATCATAACATAATGATGTCAATACATTAAGTAAAGCTGATTTCGTGTTATCTTTTAAAACGTTTTATCTTATATCCTAGAAAAAAATGTTTGTAACGGTTTGTAGTTAGGTAGTAACAGAAGGTTACCTATGTATGTCTTAGCGCTCTGACAGACGAGCGACACTTTGTGGTCGCAGAGGGTCGCGCGACGCCGCCAAGACCCATATCCATACATTGGAGACTATTCAGAACAGATGCATGCGTACCGCGACTGGCGCGCCATTGTAATTACGTAATAAGAACTTAAATATCGATCTAGAGTTGCCCACCATCAAGGAACTTATCAAATGTATGGTCATGTTATGGATTATTTCGCCGCCCTCCCACGTCACTCTAATTCTCTCATTAGAGCAAACGCTTTGTACCCCTGTAGGTATAATAAGCCCTGAAAGCGCCGGCCTCGGAACGTCTTAGACGATCCGGACGACGCTATTACGGTCGCCATGATGGCGGTCAAAACTCACCAACGCAAACTCAATCAACACGAACACAGCCGACGGTAACACAATCATAACCATGTTACGTCGAAGCCGTAATAATCGAAATCCCCATCGTCGCGCGCGCGGGGGACAGTCGCGATCTCTGCCCACTCCTTTTCCTTCTGGCGCCTTCAGACGCTACCGGCACAACGCTGGCCGGTTCTCACCGATCCCCACTACCCCTACGTCGTAGGCCGCGTAGTCCCAGCAACACCCATGGCCTAGGTCCGTACCCATTTTGGGTGCCCCTTGGGCAGGTTGCTTAAGCTCTTGCATTTGGCTCAGTAGACCAATAGTCCGCAGTAAAAAGCAGTATATGCTCCCTGAGCAATGCTCTATTAGTCACACAAATAAAAAAATAAAAGACCCTCTGCGACCCATGGCGACCGCAAAGTGTCGCTCGTCTGTAAGAGCCCTTAGTAAAAAAACAACTTCATCTTCCAGACTAAAGGTGAGCACACACTGCGGCTCTAATATAGGTATATTAAAGTCGAGGTTGCTCATCGATCAATTTTAATAGTGCGAGAAATTATCACCACCAACCAATCAGACTTTGCAACCTCTGATTACTAAGGGCTTGTCCGCACAGCGATTTTTAATCGCGCGAAATAAATTCGCGCGAATTTTTTTCCGGAGCCAGAATATAGCCTAGCCGCACTGCCGGAAAAAAATCGCAAACTCGGTCACTCACCTCTGACCGCAGTCCGCACTCTCTAGCTAGTAGTTCCCCGTCAACTGTCGATGAGAGCACACGTGTCTCGCTTGCAGGAATGTTTTTACCTAAGTTTGTTGACGTCATACCTATTCTTATTAATTTTCTAGTCACATAATTTAAACTCACGACCATAATCCCTTGCGGGGTGGTCAGGAATTGTATTATAAATGATACAAAAGTAGTTTATTTATTTCCCGCGACTTCCGTCTGCATCTAGATGATGATGATGAATGCAATAATATGGTGACAGCAACCTGGAGCTGCTGCCAGAATCGTCTCCGTAAAAGGAAACTCCTCTTCCTTCCCATTTGTTCTGTTTTGATAGCAAAACACATATATAACCAAGATCTGATACTGAAGCTAGGAATGTCTCCGTACGAGGGATCTCCTC
Source organism: Agonopterix heracliana (assembly GCA_963693445.1). Taxonomy (NCBI): domain Eukaryota; kingdom Metazoa; phylum Arthropoda; class Insecta; order Lepidoptera; family Depressariidae; genus Agonopterix; species Agonopterix heracliana. Next base: position 6,828,066 of record OY856334.1, read on the forward strand.
AACGGTTAACATCTTGGCTTGCAATTTGTTTGTAAACGTTCAGTTTTGATAGCAAAATACATTTTAACCAAGATCTGGTGCTGAAGGACGGACGGAAAATATTCTCCCCGCTTTGCCCCTGGATATCTCGTCAGGTAGATCGAAGAAACCACTTTTTTATTTCGTAATTCTACACATACATACATACATATGCTCACGCCTATGTCCCACTACTGGGGTAGGCAGAGACAATAGATCGCCACATGCTACGATTCTGTCTGACACACATCTTTCGCCTCCTCAACATTCATAAGTCTCTTCATACAAGCTCGTCGGTTCCGGGTACATTTTATTTGGCCCTTCTTCAGTACGCATCCGATTTGGTCAGCGTACGTGCGCCTAGGGCGACCCCTTAGACCATTCCATTCACACTTGCCTTGTAAATTTCATACGTCAACCTACTTTGGCTCATTCTTTCCACATGGCCAAACCACCTCAACATGCCTTTTTCAATCCTTGTCACTACATCTTCTTTCAGACCACATGTTTCTCTAAATCACAATATTCCGTAACCAGTCCTTTAAAGTCACACCACACTTACTGCGCAGGGAGCGCATTTCAACAGCATTTATTCTAGATTCATGCTTCTTCTGCCATACCCAACTCTCACTGCCATATATTAAAGTTGGTGCCAACACACCCTCGTGAACCGCCAAACGAGCCTAGTTTCCGAGATATAGACATAAGAATAGTTAAAGGGCGTCACAGACACGCGCTATAATATGTTGCTGTACTCTTCTTACGCACGCAAAATTACATAAGCATGTCTCTTTCCCGCGTGCGAGTGAGAGAAAGCGATTAGCAACTTGCATGCGTTAGAAGAGTACAGCAACATATTATAGCGGCCGTGTGTTGCGCGCTTAATATAGACTCATTTTTATTAAAAAAGTGTCAAATTTCCGTGAAATTTTACGTAATTATATTTGCAAAGTTCGCTTTTTTGTCTGTAAGTTTTAAACTTTTTTAGCCATTCTATTGTGTAGATACGAGTTCAAAAATAAGGTCTGCAAAAGATTTGTATTCCTACACACATTGGTTCAGCTTTTATAGACTATATTCTGTTTTCTTGTTTTTTCGCTGCAACTTCTCTTATAAGTCCCAGAAAAATCTGAAAAAATATATTTCATGTTTTGATTCATGTAGTATTTTATAAGATCCCTTTTGGCCCATCTTCAGAAATTGTTGCAAAAAACAGAAAAACCTTCAGGGTTGCCTCTCATTTTATTCTAAAAATATTCTAATTTTTACCCGACTGCGACAGAAGGAGGGTTATGTTTTTCGAGCGTATGTATGTATGTAAGTATGTATGTATGTATGTATGTATGTTTGTATGTCTATTTCTTTGGCACTCCCTACAGCCTAAACGGCTTAATGGATTTTAACGTATGAGGTCTCGTTAGATTTGTAAAAATCGTGAGAGTGACATAGGGTACATTATTTTAATATGGCGTCAGCGAAATAAAAAAGAGAGGGGGAGAATCTTTTTTTTTCGTAAAAAATTACAATATGGGTATCAAATGAAAGCTGGTGAAGAGCAAATTCCAAATATATATATATTATAGTACTTTTATGCTACCATTTTGACACTAGACTAAAAAGTATGAAATAAAGTAAATTATTAAGAAAAACAAAAAACCTGACTGCGTAAAAAACTACTAACTGAAAAGATAAAAATAAGCTCCTTTAATCAGCTATAATAACTTTGTTTGAGCAAATTAATACAATTTGAATGTTATTAGGTACTTATTAGGTAGGTATTGCAGGCGGGGACAAATGTTTTGTAATTTTTCTTTGTCCCCGTTTGCGATACCTACCTAATAAGTACCTAATAACATTCAATTTGTATTAATTTGCTCAAACAAAGTTATTATAGCTGATTAAAGGAGCTTGTTTTTATCTTTTCAGTTCATAGTTTTTTATGCAGTCAACTATCAAGGCCAGCAACTCCTCCTCCTCCTCTCCTCCTTTTAAGAAAAAATTAAAAACAAAAAACGAAAAAGTCAGCTTGTTCGAAAATTATTTACGTGAAAAAGTAGTTAAAGTACCTATGCGTCCGATCAAAAAGCTATTTGAATGTAAGTAAGTATACAATAACTATTGAAAACTTAAAAGAAAAAGAAATATTTTTTAGAATAATTTTAGAATAAAATGAGAGGCAACCCTGACGGATTATTCTGTTTTTTTGGAACAAATTTCTGAAGATGGGCCAAAAGGGATCTTATGAACGTGAATCAAAATAGTATATGTAATATATTTTTTCAGATTTTTCTGGGACTTATAAGAGAAGTTACAGACGTTACAGTGAAAAAACAAGAAAACAGAATATAGTATATAAAAGCTGAACCAATGTGTGTAGGAATATAAATCTTTTGCAGAACTTATTTTTGAACTCGTATCTACACAATAGAATGGCTAAAAAAGTTTAAAACTTACAGACAAAAAAGAAAATTTTGCAAATATATCTGTGGCTTGGTACAAGAAGTAGGTACGTAAGTCTGTACTGTACTGTACCTGGGGCGTCCAGGCAATGTTTGGAATATTTAAATATTATTGTCCTTTACATACTTTACCTAGGTAATGTATAGGTACAATCCGCAGGGATTGTATAGAGTACCTGACGGTCCACCGGCAATGTGTAAAGTAAATTGATTTAGGTTTGTATTTATCAATATTATGTAAGTATCTAGCTAGGTACCTAAATAATAATAGATTACACACCGAGGACAGGAAAGTAAGAAAAGGTCTCAGGATCTGAGACTTTCTTATTTACTGTCCGAGGTTAGTATACTGTTTTTTTCCTCGACGGAGGTGGAAAGCGACAACTTCATTTAGTGCAGCGGGATGAAAATTGACCCTTTTCGTCCGGAGGGGAGAAAAACACCTTTGTTTGTTCAAAATCAACATTATTAAAATTAATAACTCCATTAGAACCTTTTTTATAAACATTATTTTTATTGAGTACCTAGGTACCCTAAACATAAAAAAATGGATCTGATTCGAAACTTCTTGCATAAAGCCTACCTATAAAATGACAGACTAAGAAAACACTGATTACCTAATCTGTAATTTTATAGGTACTTACATATAATAATATTGATAAATGCAGACAAAAGTTGTCGCTTTCCACCTCCGTCGACAAGAAAAATAGTATACTAACCTCGGACAGTAAAAATAGTATACTAGTCTCAGATCACATTACATGAGATCTGAGACCTTTCTTACTTTCCTGCCCTCGGTGTGTAATCTACTATACTTTACACATTGCCGGAGGATCAGCAGGTACTCTATTCAATCCCTGGGACAATCCCAGGGATTGAATCAGGGGCGGATCCAGGATTTCATGTTGGGGGGGGCCCATCGGCCAACTCGGGCCACGTATTAAGATTAAAAGAAATTAAGAGAGCTCATTTCTTTACTCGGCCTCAAAATTCAGAGGTTCGTGGGGGGGGCCATGGCCCCCTGGGCCCCCCCCCCCCCTGTATCCGCCACTGGATTGAATAGAGTACCTGCTGATCCTCCGGCAATGTATGCATATAAGTTCTAACAAAATTAGCTGAAACTATTTCAAGGGAAGTATCAGACCATCAAACTGAACCACTCCATAGGACCAGTATCGAAATCGCGAAAAAACAATCAACTGTCCCATACATTCGGGCCGAGTCATGTGGCAGTTATGTATGGGACAGGTGTTTTTTTTTTTCGCGATTTCGATATTGGTCCCATAGAGAAAGTTGTTCAGTTTGATGGTCTGATACTCCCCTTAAAAAAGTTTCAGCTAATTTTGTTAGACCTTATACAAGATGTTTCATAAGTAAAAATAAATATTTGAAACTCTTAAGGGGGTTGTTTAGACCGTCAAACTGAACAACTTTCTCTATGGGACCCACATCGAAATCGCGAAAAAAAAACGGATATCCCATACATATTTTAGTTCTAGTCGATTTGTAGAGTATGGAACATGGATTTTTTTTCGCGATTTCGATATTGGTCTCATAGTGAAAGTTGTACAGTTTGATGGTTTAAACCACCCCCTTAAAGGTTTATTTGTATTTTTGTAACACCTTGTATAATGGAAAACAATATTCAAATATTTCATACATTACTTGGACGCCTCAGGTATTAATATGTATATAATTATTGCCTAGGTATTGTCTAGAATACCTTCCTGAGTTATAATCTGTAGGTATAACAGATCATAGCCGGTAACACAATTATAAAATTTCTTATTTCCAACTGAAAACGAAATGAGTAATATGGGTTTTTTTTCTGGCGGCCAGTCACCCAATGTTTGGGCATGTAGCCTTACCTTACATTAATATGCAACGTTTATTATTCTATATTTTAACGTTTCGGAGATATTGAATTTTAAAGTTTAAAAAACTAATTACAAAGCTCATTTCAAGTTACTCGTTTTGGCTCCGAGGTGGGTCGTCAGTCGCCGGCGCGCGGGCAGCTAGTCGAATGCAGTAGACCTAGAGCCTACAGCAGATTTGGGCCTAAACGTATAACGGCTGGATTCATTCTAGCTCGAAAGAACACAACTCGACAGAACACTCGAGTCTCGAACGAATACGAACACAAAGTACATTATTTAGCCTTGGTCTTACGACTCAACCCGGTCACGGAAATTTTTTACAGCGGTCCATTGATTTATTCAAAGCAGCGGTCAGACAATTGACAACATTTCATTTTTTTAACCATCAGTTTTTAATGAAAAATATAAAAATAGGTAAAAAAATAAGAGATACGTATTTTTTCGATTTAATTTATGACTGATATTTCTATTTTTAATTTACTTTTGAATTTTCTGAAAAACGTAGGCTTAATGGCCAAGATACCTTGGCCTCAATGACATTAAAAATAAAAACTGTCAAATACAATAGAAAAGTCAAGCAGGCAAAGGAATAAAATCTCATTCAACCTATATTATATTTTTCAGTATTTTTCAAATAACTCGAGAAATAATGGATAGAAAAATCTTATAATTTTGATATAAGCTTTGAATCACATAATCTCCAAATGGTTTTCTTATTTTGGTACCTTTCCTAAAATGAAATGTTGTCAATTGCGAAAAAATGGGGTCTGGGCCTAAACATATAGGAATCAAACTGAATGCATTTTAAGAAAAAGACTACTTAGGACAACACCTCTGCATAACTATTTACTTTTTCTCAAATCGGTCACCGTTCAAAATCAGACAAAAATGGGGTTCAAAATGGAAAAAATCCTGGTCCTGGGCCTAAACATAGGAATTGTGAAATCGACTTGGATCGATAGAACACACTTTCCCTGTCACGGAAAACCTGGTCTTAAAAGGCGGATAGGTCACCTTTCCAGAATCAGACCACTTTTATAAGATACCGAAAATGTATTGTAACATTTTTCATGACCAATTTGGCGAACTGTTGGTTAAGCAATAGTTGTAAAATTTGTAAAATCTGGTTCAAATACATGTTTATGATACATTATAAACTATTATATCGACCGACGCTGTGAGATATTTAAAGTGCAGAAACTTGAATTGAGGCGCATGCAACTCGACCTCTCCACTCTCCACAAACTTCTTCATTCGGCCATCGACTGCCCTGCTCTCCTATCGTCTCTTAATATAAATACCCAATATAGAGTCCGAGTCCCCAAAACGTTTTCCTTGCAGATCTATATTAATAATACCTCTTTCTATAACCCCCTGTCACGTATGTGTCGTAATTATAACGAAATTGTCGCGAAATCTAACGAACTAGATATTTATTTTATTTTATTTTATTTTATTTTATTTTATTTGGGGAGCTTACAGCTATAAAACAAATAATTCACAAATTTAGTTAGCTATAGGCCAATTACAAGCTTCCACATATAGGTTTCTACTTAACAAATTTGAAAACGCTTAAATGCTATTAACACTTAATGTTAATAATACACACTTAATGTTAATAATACACACTTAATGTTAATAATACAAAGGCTAGTGTTAATAATCGCTGATACTACTTCATGTTAAGATATAGATATATTCGATTCGAACCAGTATCGGTACAAAAGACGCGTCATCTCCGCTCTCCGCTCTGCTGTGAATACCTAGAAGACCTAGTTAGGTACAATTAGGTACAACCAAAAACGACTAGATATCATATTAAGTTCTCAACATTATTTTTGTTTGTCTTTTTTATTTCTGTAATTTTTTGTTGTTCGATGCATGGAAAAATTGTCCTCTTGTTTTCTTTTTCTTTTTAGTATGTATAGAGTCACGCACACGATGCTAATTTGTTTATCTTTTGCTTATTTCATGATGTGCACATATGCTTAGGGTTATGGCTTGCTTTACATTATAACCTGTCTATATTTGGTGTTTTTATAACTGTAATCTGTTTTATGTGCCTAATAAAATAAATAAATAAATAAATAAATATTAAGACCATTAAAATTACAATAATTAAAACGATATGCTAAAAGTGTTATTATCACTTGTAGTTCCGAAGTTATTAATTAATATCCGCAACTAGGGCACTTTAAGCAAAAATATCAACTAATGAAAAATAGATGTGGCTCCAAAGGGCAGGACAGCCGTCGTGCTGAAAGACTATGGGCCGATCTTGATCAAACACAATAAACGGGCAATTCATTTTCGAGGAAATGTATAGCTTGGCAAAAAAGTCATGATCGTGGTGACAGGTGGAACTAAAATTTTAGTAGGGTGGTGTTGCCAGGTTATGCGTGATTTTGACGTTCTTGCGTGGAGGCAGCGCCCTCATTTTTTATCATGACTTTTTTGCCAAGTTGTAGGTAGTTTTGCCCGTTTAAGTTGTCTGGCAAGAAGTGCGGCCCTATAAAGCGATTGCCAATGACGCCAGCCCATACGTTCACGGAGAACCTTCTTGGCTTGGCAACGGCTAACTACCTACATTTCCTCGAAAATTAATTGCCCGTTTTATTTAATTAATTAGTTTTTGCTAATATCTCGTTTCCTACACATCAAATCGTGAACAATACTCATAGTTATTGTAGGGTTTGCTAAATAAGTACACATTCACTGTAGATCACTAAACTTGGTAAGTAGTATATGCAGAGCGCGCACGTCCGCACCCGATAGCGGCCGGTAGGCAACTGACTGCCCCCACTACGCGTTCGCACAGACACTACAAATAACAGTTATTATTTTAATTATTTAGTTTTTGCAATTATAACGTTTCCAATGCATCAAATCATGATATAATCTAGCACAAACTTGTAGAACATAAAAGGGGTTACGGAGATAAATTTAGGTTCAAAGTTTTAAAAATGACTTACTAATCTCATAAAAAGTTACTCGTTTTGGGTTTTTTTACCACTTTTTTGAATAATTTTAATTGCATAATAATATTAGCCCTAAAATACCAACAACATTTGGTACCTAGCCGTATCAGCGTAAAAACTCATACAAATCAAAGTGAAAGGCCGCAAACTAGCAAGGATTGCGGTGCATTCCAGCACAAAATATGCGTGATGATATCACAAATAATTAAAACTTAATAATTCTGGGCTATAGAAACAAAAAAAGTGGTTAAAAAACTAAAACGAGTAACTTTTTATGCGATTTGATAGTAATTTTTTTAAAACTTTGATCCTAAATATCTCCGAAACGTTACACCATAGGATCTTTATTTCATAAAAATGTAAGGTAATATTAGCCCTAAAATACCCACAACATTTGGTACCTGGCCACTTAAAAGAAAAAAAAAGACGCCATCCTCCATACCATTACCAGGCCTTTACTACAATTTTATCGTAGACAATTTTTATCTATCACTCATAGTTTTCGAGATATCTGTTTGTTTCTATGTTAATTGCAATAATAATTTTAATTTGAATGGTCTTAATAGTTCATAATTTATCATACATTTGTCTTTGAACCAGATTTCATAAACTTTACAACTATTGCTTAACCAACAGTTCGCCAAATTGTTCATGAAAAATGCTACAATACATTTTTGGTATCATATAAAAGTGGTCTGATTCTGGAAAGGTGACCTATCCGCCTTGTAAGACCGTGTTTTCCGAAACGGGGAAAGTGTGTTCTGTCGATCCAAGTTGATTTCACAATTCCTATATGTTTAGGCCCAGGACCCAATTTTTTAGATTTTCAACCCGGTCTGATTTTGAACGGTGACCGATTTGAGAAAAAGTAAATATGCAGAGGTGTTGTCCTAAGTAGTACCTTTCTTAAAATGCATTCAGTTTGATTCCTATATGTTTAGGCCCAGACCCCATTTTTTCGCGATTGTCTGACCGCTGTAAAAAATTTCTGTGACCGGTTTGAGTCGTAAGACCGAGGCTAAATGATGTACTTTGGAGTGTTCTTTCGACCTAGAATGAATCCAGCTGTCCTATACGTTTAGGCCCAAATCCGTTGTAGGCTCTAGGACTATATGCAGATCCTCGACCGCACGCAACATCTTCACTGCCGGAAAAAAATCGCATGTTTGGTCGTTCACCTCTAGCTAGCAAGTATGAGTGAACAAGACAACTTGATACTTGTAACTATTTTTAACCCTCGACGCAAAAGAGGGGTGTTATAAGTTTGACGCCTATGTCGGTCTGTCTGTCTGTCTGTCTGTCTGCCTGTCGGTCTGTCTGTCTGTGGCATCGTAGCTCCCAAACGGGTGGACCGATTTCGATGCGGTTTTTTTAAGTAGAAAGCTAATTTTTGCGAGAGTGTTCTTAACTTTTAAAGTTACTTGAAAACTGCTGAACCGATTTTCATGAAACAAAGCTAAGTACACTCTCGCAAAAATTAGCTTTCTATTTAAAAAACGCATCGAAATCGGTCCATTCTTCTATAATCCATTCAACATAGGAACACGCGTGATACAAGCAATTTTCGTACTTAGTGCCTTGACATAAGAGTCTTATCAGAAGTCATCCTATGTGAAGTGCGGTACATTTTCAGATATTTACTCCCAGGGAGGTTCGAATCCTATAAAGTATTCATCGAGATGAATTAAATGAGTCAAGCACAAATGTTCTGCGACAATTACGCGAGGAGATCCCTTGACCTTCCTCCATCTACATCATCCATCAAGGGACCCTCGAACTATCCAGAGCTAAAAAGTTCTCATCGAGACGAATTAATTAAGGCCAAACACGAGTAATCTGCTACTATTAATCGAGGAGATGCCTTACACCACCTTCCGTCTCCATCATTCAACATCAGATCCTCGAACTATCCAGAACTGAAAAGTGCTCATCGAGACGAATAAAATGAGCCCAAACACAAATTTTCTGCTACCATAAATCGAGGAGATCTCTATGCCACCTATCGTCTTCTTCATCAGATCCTCGCCCGCACGCAACATCTTCATTAGACTAGTGGCAGGCGACTGATGCCCCCACCCCTCTCACGGCTCGGAATTTTTATCGCTAAGCTTACAGAATTTTGCTCCGGAAAAAAATCGCAGTTTTGCAGCATACCTCCGGATTTTTTTCCGTATGTGCGAATACATCTATAATCTGTTCAACATGGGAAGACGCGTGAAACAAGCAATTTTCGTACTTAGTGCCTTGACATAAGAGTCCTGTCAGAAGTCATCCTATGCGTATGTTACAGAATTGCGAAAAAAAAATCGCGCGAAAAAAAATCGCTGTGCGGACAAGCCCAAATGACTTAACGGGTTTTGACGGGGACTCAGATCTGCTCTGCGCAAATGAAGATTGACGAGCGGAATTATTTTCTTGGTCATGCACTCCCGTTTTTGTGTAAGTGAGAGAAAGCCATTAGAAACTTGCGTGCGTTAGAAGAGTACAATTACAATCGCCGTGAGTGATGAGATGAGCTTCGGAAAAACTAAGTACTGCAACGAAATTAATAACCGCATTATTAAGTTTTGTTTCAGGATGGAATGAAGTGAAGTGGCGAGAGGTGGTTAAACTTTCTCACACATAAACACTGCAGAAACCTTTAATCTCTTAGTCGCCTCGATACGACACCCAAGAAAGTTAATGACCTATTCGAAAAAAAAACAAGTTCCTAGTTGCACAAGCTATCACAGCATTAGAAACAAAATAATATAGTATTTAAGCTAATGAAAACCGTATAAATAAAATTTATTAAATTGCATAAAAAAACAAAGTAAATTTATTTTTATTTCATTTTATTCTTTGTTCAACTGAATTTTTAAAGACATTCCGACTGATTCCGAATTGAAATGTTGCGACAAGGGAACATACCTTCTAGGTACCAAACCTTCTTAAAAATGTCGAAATCAAAATGCACGGCATGTTTCGCTGCAGGACTTGTAACTCAGGTAACTTTCACTTTCGTGTAGTAAATGGTTTTTCGCATTAATGCAGATGATTTTTGAGGGATCAGACTGATCGTGGTGATGAGGAGAGACGAGTTTCATATTACAAGACGAATGTGGATATCACAACTTTCACTAAGGAACATGGGTCGAAAATAGAGATTTTTTTTTTTTAAAATCTGATGTTGCATAGGTAGGTAGGTACATTTGAGTCGAGTAGGCGTTGCAGTTTAGTATGGAACAGCAATTTTTTGTTGCTCCGATCGGTTTGCTCCCATAGTAAAAGCTGTTCAGTTTGATGGGTAAACTCTTAGTTTAAAAGGATGCCAATGATATCAATTTCCCCCTCCTGTAGAGATTTTGAGCGAGATCTGCATCTTTCAACTGCGTATTTGAGTTTCAAAAATAATACGAGGTATAGATTTTTGAAAGTCAAATCAGCAGGAGAAAAATGCATATCACCAATAGTAATTTCGACATTTTAAACGGCTGATTTGAACGTATGAGTTTCAAAAATCGCACTCCACACCTGAAAATGTCAACATTTCTATGGAGATATCCATCTGATACTTCTTCCTAGATATCCATCTTTCTACTGCTGATTTGACTTTCAAAAATCATGCTACAGGAGAGCGATTTTTGAATGTCAAATCAGCAGTTTATAGATGCGTATCTCCGAAGTAATTTTGACATTTTCAACTGCTGAGTCTGCTGAGCTCACTGAATAAGATTCAAAAATCGCTCTCCAGGTACCTACCTAAGGAATTGGTTTACGTATTAGTTAGTTATTTTGTTTAACGTGTTTGAAATTCAATGTTTATTTGATATTTTTCCTTGTAGAAAGCTCCTGGGAAAGTACCTGCAGCTGCGCGTGCGCAGCTACCTAAGGCTGCCAATTATGTACTTAATTGCAATGATATTAATGACTAGATTAGTAGTATAGGGCACTAAAGCGTTGCCACTTCGTCGAAGTCCGCAGACTTCTTTGACTTCAGTCCGTCGCTTATCTATGGTGAGTACAGACATATCCGTGACGTTTAAATTAAGCTACCAAAATGTGGAAATGCGCCGTAAAAATTTGTAAATCACGGTCGGAAAAGAATAATAAAGGAAGTGGTGTTACTTTTCACAAGTAAGTTTACTATATTTTGTTAAGATTATTCAAGATAACATTGAAAAACTAAATAAAATTTTCACGCATTGTTTTTGCCATCAGTGTTGCAAGTAAATACGATTTTGATTTTCCCACATTGTTGGGAGTTTCGGTACCCTCTTCGTTATTTCATAGGTACAGGGTTAAGTTTTAATCAGTCCGGATAACTTCACCATTCATTCCCCTAACCAAACTGTACAACTTTCACTATAGAGCCAACATAGAAATCGCGAAAACCAAATCAGCTGTTTCATACAAAACTGCAGTACCGACTCGACTCAAATGTATGGGACAGCTGATTCCTTTCTTCGCGACTTCGAAGCCGGCACCATAGTAAATAAAATAAATAAATAAATAATAAAAATCTTTATTTGCATAGTGAAAGTGAAGAGAATAAATGGTGACGTTATCCGATCTGGGCTGATTAAATATCAACCCTGTATAATACGATATATTTAGGGTCTGTTTCACAACTTCCGAATAAGTTCTTGTTACTTGTTGCTTATCGGACAGCTCATTTGACATATTCTTCATAAAAAATATGTCAAATGAGCTGTCCGATAAGCTAACAAGAACTTATTCGTAAGTGTTGAAACAGGCCCTTAAAGTTTAATTATAAATCTGATCAGAAAACACAGACTATATATTCAAGTTTAGAATTCAGGTAATAAATTAATTAAATTCAGTAATTAATTCTGGGGAAATTATTTCTAACCACTGGCAACAGTGGCCGTTTGTACTGACGTTTTTAAAATAATAACGTCTTTCTCATTTCATCGTAATTTTTTTGACGGCAGAAGAAACGAGACAAACATAGTTTACTTTGACGTATGTATCGATTTCCAAGCTACGTCTTTGAAACTCTGAAGTGGTTACGCATTTTTGAGAATTGTTTGTAAGAAGCTATCCCTCTAGTTGTATAAGCTCATTGCTTAATTGTAAGCTGTTATAAACAAAAAGTAGACATGAGTGATAATATTGTGTCACAGTGAAAAAATAGCTTTCTGAGAATGTCACAGCTGCTTTTTCGAGGTGACATATAGTAACTGTGATTTTTGTGTGTAAAGCCCAACCAGCATAGCTAGCATGCCGCAGTGATACAGCGCTATCACACCTTAGCTCTCTTTCTATTTGTGCGCGAACGAACGAGATAAAAGACGTGATACAGCCGTATACTACGAGTGCAGAAATATAAAAAACCTCGCCATGTTGCGGAAAATCATTGGAACTAACATTTGTACTTAGAAGGTTATACTTAGTTACTTATTACTTGGTAGGCAGCAAAGTGTTGAAGTAGCTAAACTTAATAAAACTGATTTTATTAATGTGCGTATGGATTGAGGAGCCACATTTGATATTGAAAAAAGGATTCTATGGCCATTTTGTAGGAAATTTGTAGATTTTGTAGGCCCAATCCTGGAATTTGTAGCAAAAGTATAGAGAAGTTACATGAACATAAAGGTGGCTCCTCAATCCATAACGTCAGGATTGAGGAGCCACCCTGTATCTCTGAAAGTACGTGATGAATCTTTTTGAAAATTTTGTAGGATTTTGTAGGAGTTGGAAAAAGATCCTACAAAAAAATCAGCTCTCTACGACTAAAACTGAAAAAGCTACAATACTTTGATTGTGGCTCCTCAATCCTGACGCATCAGGATTGAGGAGCCACCCTGTATCTCTGAAAGTACGTGATGAATCTTTTTGAAAATTTTGTAGGATTTAGTAGGAGTTGAAAAAAGATCCTACAAAAAAAATTAGCTCTCTACGACTAAAACTGAAAAAGTTACAATTGATAATTTGATTGTGGCTCCTCACACCAGATAAATGCCTATAACTACATATGTACGTAACGGAATTCACAACCGATGATGCCAATATTTAGTAGAATTTTCTACTAAATATTGGCGTAGTCAAATGTCGCATATCATCAATACCTAGAGAGCTACGCGTTTTTTCAATTTTCCATATAAATCCACCATATAGGGTGACCACTAATAAGTTAAATCCTGAGACACATTTTAGTACTATCAAGTTGGTGGCTTATTATGTCCAGAAAAAGAATGCATAAGATTACTTTTCCCTTAGTCGCCTCGTCAAGTACTTACCTACTATTTAGTTCAAATTGTTTTAGCTTCTTAACCGCTTGTTCGTTGTTAATTGATCGTAATTTGATGTAATATACATTTTCCTAAAAATATGTTCTGTGGTATTCAGTGACAAAAAAACTCAGTCGAAATGCAACAAATGTTTAGGTAAGTGTAAATTTCTAAACATGTACTTAAAATTATCAGTACTTACTACTACCTACTATACGATTCTGAAATAAGGTGATGCATTCAGGAAACCACAGACAGGTACACACCAAGGTAGGTACTTAACTAGTTTTGAATCATGTTAAGTACTTCATATCTCTTATTTCAAAGGGGATATTACCTTTGGCGCTCTCCATACAAACGAAGTTTGTGTATATCATTAATACTAACTAATTAAAGTCAATGACATTTTTCAGAGACAATCTTAACATAAATCTCTATGCTTGTATGAAGTCAGATTTTCGATAAAATATACAGTTTCATTTCACATGTCAGAATTAATTTTAAATTTGTATGGAAATATTTGAGGCACTGTAACTTTTAAATTATAATCGGACAACATACATTAGTCAGTATTTAAAATATGACCGGACTTCGTTTGTATGAAGCGCGCCAAAGGTAATATCCCGTTTGAAATAAGAGATATGACAAAGTACTTAACATGATTCAAAACTAGTTAAGTACCTACCTTGGTGTGTACCTGTCTGTAGTTTCCTGAATGCATCACCTAATTTCAGGATCGTATAGTAGGTAGTAGTAAGAACTGATAATTTTAAGTACATGTTTAGAAATTTACACTTACCTAAACATTTGTTGCATTTCGACTGAGTTTTTTTGTCACTGAATACCACAGAACACATTTTTAGGAAAATGTATACTTACATCAAATTACGATCAATTAAGGGTATATTTTCTAAAACCCCTACTTTTAGGAACATTGTTTTCAGTGATATGCTATTGCATATCCAGTGTTTTATATTTATTATGAAAGAACTGCCTTTACTTAAAAATGTAATGAATCGTTTTTTTGTATGATTCATATAATTTATTTTAGTAATCGCATAAAATCCGGACACTGTTCGTCGAAATATTGCTAAAAATGGGGTTACTTTAGGAACATTTTTAGAAGGGTTACGTTACACGGTTGAATTTACAGTTTACGTAAAAAGAAAGTTTATATACATTTAAAAAACATAATGAATCGATTTTTTGAAATACCAGTCTGAAACACAAATATTTTTGAAAACATATTATTTAAAATAAAATATTGTGATTATCATACAAAATGGCGAACAAATTCAAGCTTTTGACATCCTGTGACAACTGCAATATTATCCTTGTTTCTGATTTTTTTCATTGTACGGCGAAATGCCGTTACTGAAGCACGTCCGCGTCAAATGTTATAAAAATAATTTGCGACAATTTTTACTCGATCCGTCTGTGGATGACTGAAACACAAAGGTAATTGAATGGAATAATTCATTATTTGTATTTTTCTAAAGCTAAAATTATGTTGTATTCCAAAAAAATTTAACGAATTCTAGGATAATTTTTGTCATATTGTTCAATCAAATTGAAATGACTTCAATTATGTCAGTGTCGTCTAAGTAGCGTATACAAAATCTATGACCATTCTCTTTGGTCGGCTTTTCAATATACAATTACCAATACAGTCGCGCACAGTTTCAAATAAATTCTAAGCAAGAAGATTAAATTACCTACGTAGTATAAAATTCTTGATAAGAAAATCATGCAATTTTTATTTACTTCTGAAATTAAATCACTGCAAATAATATCAAAACAACTAAAAACTTGCTTCCTACCAATTTCAATGAATAATTGAACAGAAAAGATTTTATTACTTAGGTAGGTACTAGTTTGATGCCAATCCAAACTAAGCCCTATGCTTTCGTGAAATCCAAATCCAAACAAACAGACAAAAATTCTAAAAATGGTCTCAATGTATTCCATTACGTTGGTACCTATTCCAAACACCGCCAATTAACATTTTTATAAATATCTTCAATGTACATCCACGTCATGTTTGCAATTATGACTCAATCACAGACTTAAATTGCAGTCGAATGACATCTCAACCATCAAAATCGGTTCAGTGGTTTAGGCACGTCTGCCAAAACAATGGGAATATTTAAATTCCACGGCAAATTTTTCTCCACTAGTCATAAAAGCAATATTTTTAAAATTTTGTTAAGTAAACTACTATATTTAAAGAAAACCGGCCAAATGTGAGTCGGACTCACGTACGGAGGGTCCCTTAGCACCATACCATAGCGTAAATTCACTTTGACTATACCATACAATACAATAGTAGTAATATAATTATTGTCTTGAGATATATTTCTCTTGAGATTTTTTGCCCAACCACCATTTCTTGGTGTGGGGCTAGACAGAAGAATATACAGATTATGGGAGATGGTTATAAAATAAGTATTTTTTATGAAAGATAGTTTGTTGCAATGAAAGCGAACCGTAAAAGCTAGCTAGTTTATCACTACAAATACATTTTTAAATGAATTTGAACGGTAATCTCTAAATGCAAAAGTGGTCACAAGAAAATCATTCGAACTCATGTAGAAAAAACTTTGCTAATCTAAAAAAGACACCTTCCTTCTTTTTCTACTTCGATGCTGGAAACAGAAACGGCAACATAAAATGTCAAATTCTGACATTATAATTTTGTTTTTCTTATCGGCCAGTTATTTTATGTACTTTTCAAATTTACCGAGGAGTTTACAGGGCCCGGTTTAATAAACGTGACAATAAGCGTGACAATTACAGGTGGAAAATCTGATAATTTCGTCAAAATGTCATGGTGGAAAATTATAGTACATTACTGCAGTGGCCAGCAAAAGACGCATCGATGGACGAACGTGTAAATGTGGGCCGAGGCGAAGGCAAGGCATACGTAAGTCCATCAATGCCTAGTTGTGGCCAAGGCTTGTATAGTGCTTTTCTCAAACAATGCTATTATGTTATTATTATGATTATGCAATAAATATTATGAATTATGAATTATGAATGCGCGGAAATGAAAATTAATCAACTTTTCAAAATCAATGACGAACAACAATAATTTTTCCTGCGATAAAGCTAGTAACTTATAACTTATCTGTGGTTAAAGTGTCCATTCGTTTTTTTTTTTCATTATAAAGCTTTTTATTTGCAAGCCAGTTCAAAATTTAAACCAAACCTTTGATAAGTTACCTCCTTGGTTGCCATGTTTCGGAGTAAAAGATCGTTCCATTTTTAAATTACACGACATAATATAAGTTTACTATGTAATTTATTTGGCCGCTAAACTACGACAGATATAGATTTTCATACAACTATTGCCGGCCACTGCTCGCATAGTACAGCAATTTCGATTTATTTCAAAGAAGGTTGTCAACATAATGCTCAAATTTCCAAGCATGTTTGAGAAAAGAAATTTGTCGGATTGTAGCGACAATTTGACATATTTCTGTTCAATAATGTTTCTCCTGACAGGTGACATGTGACAGAGGAGTCGCGTGGCTAAGGAGGTAACAAGTAGACGTGTCGTCGGCTTGCGATTTGATTGCCCAAGTGGCTCCGCCGTTTTATGGTGGTTTCAAGTGTGTGTTTTTGTTTAAAAACGGGGTTTTGAGATCGCCATATCCTATTACCGTACAATATCTAATAAATATATCTTCAACACTTGACACTGGCGAAATCTAACAAGGAAACGCCATTTAATAAAAATAGAATAGACATAATGACAATTTGTCCTGAAAAACTTGACATAAGTATTTGTTTTATTAAACACTTCTTATCGTGTGGGCAGCAAGCCCTGGTATCAGAGTTTTTTTCAGACCGCCTTACGGGCCTCTGACGTGGTTTTTATGTACCTAACCAAAGATAGTAGCCGGGATCAACGGCCTAACGTGCCATCCGAAGCATGGAATCATGTGATTCAGCCTGTAATATCCTAACAAACTGGGGAAAAATGCACAAAGTGACATGTCACAAGGTGTCCCCCGTGGGAATCGAACCCACGACCTACGTAAGCAGAACTCAATGCTCTTGACAATTTTGTCAATGTACATTTTTATTGAACTGTAAATAATTGTCGGATTTTCGCCTGTCGCCTTTCACCTGTAATTGTCGCGTTTATTGAATAGGGCCCTGGAGTGCGATTTTTGAATCTCATTCGCTGAGCTCAGCAGTTGAAAATGACAAAATTACTATGGAGATTACTATGGAGATATGCATCTTCCTACTGCTGAATTGACTTTCAAAAATAACACTGCTGAAGTATGATTTTTGAAAGTCGCATCAGCAGTAGGAAGATGCAAATCTCCATAGTAATTTTGACATTTTCAACTGCTGAGCTCACCGAATGAGATTCAAAAATCGCACTCCTGGTCGAAAACGACCTTATATTTTTAAAAAAATATCCGTAATCCTTTCATTTTAAAATCTCTAACATAGAAAATGTTGTTTTCTCCCCTCCGGACGAAAAGCGTAAATTTTCTTCCCGTTGCGCTAAACGAAGTTGCCGCTTTTCACCTCCGTCGAGGAGAAAAATAGTAAACTAACCTCGGGCAGTAAATAAGAAAGCCTCAGATCACATGTTTGTTGACCTCGGCTTCACCTCGGTCAGCAATCAAATGACATCTGAGACCTTTCTTACTTTCCTGCCCTCGGTGTGTAATCTACTATATTATTCACACAATTATTCGGTATGTCAAGCATTTTTTTGTCTTTATTTTATATTTTTTACGGATAGAAGATATCATTATAAGAAACATTTTTTTTTTTTAATTCATGAAGTTTATCTGTAAATGGCAAAAGTGGGCTCGAAAAAATTATTCGAACTCCACGTTGTTAATTTTGTTGTTTAAAAATTTAATTTAAAAAATAAAAATTGCCTGCCTTCTCTTTCTTACTCCATGTTGGAAACAGAAACGGCAACATGAAATGTCAAATTCTGACACATTGAACATATTTTTTCTGAATGACCAGTTATTTTAAGTTGATATTTAGTTTAATCCTTTCATTTTTAATATTCTGACATATAAAATATTGTTATTGAGACAATTATCTCGAAATGGTTTTCCATTTTGTCCTCCCAAAAAAAACTTGATATACCGAATTGACGAAAATGTCGGTGATTTTTTTTTTCAGTATGTTCAAAATTAGAATACCGGTGGTATATAATATTCATAGAATCTCCTCCTTGTCGGTTAGTAAAAAATATCACATGTGTAATTTTGAAACTATAAAAATATTTAAAAAAATAAGTGTTTAATAAATTTAATTAGTTATGTAGGCATATTCCGTTACTCTACATATTGTGAAATCATAATTTTTGTATCTCTATACACAATTTTTTTGCCCACAGTGATGATCGTATTTATTTTGAAAAAAAGTGGTATGTATGTAGGTTACACTTTAAATTAACCGAAACTTCCCACTTTGGTTAATTTAAAATGTTTTAGTTAAGTAATGAATTTCTTATTGTGTGAAAAAAAACTACCTACTAACTAGGTATTCTTCACAAAAAATACTTAACACTTTTCTTATCGATGGTGGGAGCTCAAACAAAAGGTCACGGAAAACTTACAAAACATTATCAACATTTTTTATTGAAAATTGACAGCAAGTGATGACGTCACAAACGAAAATATACCCTTAACAACGAACAAGCGGTTAAGAAGCTAAAACAATTTGAACTAAATAGTAGGTAAGTACTTAACGAGGCGACTAAGGGAAAAGTAATCTTATGCATTCTTTTTCTGGACATAATAAGCCACCAACTTGATAGTACTAAAATGTGTCTCAGGATTTAACTTATTAGTGGTCACCCTATATGGTGGATTTATATGGAAAATTGAAAAAACGCGTAGCTCTCTAGGTATTGATGATATGCGACATTTGACTACGCCAATATTTAGTAGAAAATTCTACTAAATATTGGCATCATCGGTTGTGAATTCCGTTACGTACATATGTAGTTATAGGCATTTATCTGGTGTGAGGAGCCACAATCAAATTATCAATTGTAACTTTTTCAGTTTTAGTCGTAGAGAGCTAATTTTTTTGTAGGATCTTTTTTCAACTCCTACTAAATCCTACAAAATTTTCAAAAAGATTCATCACGTACTTTCAGAGATACAGGGTGGCTCCTCAATCCTGATGCGTCAGGATTGAGGAGCCACAATCAAAGTATTGTAGCTTTTTCAGTTTTAGTCGTAGAGAGCTGATTTTTTTTGTAGGATCTTTTTCCAACTCCTACAAAATCCTACAAAATTTTCAAAAAGATTCATCACGTACTTTCAGAGATACAGGGTGGCTCCTCAATCCTGACGTTATGGATTGAGGAGCCACCTTTATGTTCATGTAACTTCTCTATACTTTTGCTACAAATTCCAGGATTGGGCCTACAAAATCTACAAATTTCCTACAAAATGGCCATAGAATCCTTTTTTCAATATCAAATGTGGCTCCTCAATCCATACGCACATTTTTATTATCACTTCACTCGTGTGAAGTTATCTCATCCGAATTAGGGTTAAACTTTATCAAAATTTCTTGGCTCCATCGGCTCTATCTTTCAGCGTAGGTAAGCGAAAAGTTTTAAATCTATGGGAGATAGCATAGCATAGCATAGCATAGCATAGCATATGCTCACGACTATATTCCCCGAGGGGGTAGTCAGAGATATTCTGAAACCTCAGAACATCCACGTTTCACCATTAATACCGAAACCCTGTCCAGTGTGACGGGGGGTGAGCCCGTCGTCGTCGTCGTCGTTCTATGGGAGATAACCACTCTTTATCAAAGAAACTGTTTTAATATCATCATCATCATCATCAGCCTATCATCGTCCACTGCTGAACATCGGCCTCTCCCAAGGCGCGCCACAAAACTCTGTCCTCGGCCTTCCTCATCCAGTCGCTCCCCGCTATTTTTTGTAGGTCGTCTGTCCAGCTGCGGGCAGCAGGGCGTCCCACACTACGCCTACCAGTTCGCGGTCTCCACTCTAGAACTCTGACACCCCATCGGTTGTCAGTTCTTCGGCAGATATGACCAGCCCATTGCCACTTCAGCTTGCTAATTTTCTGAGCTATGTCAGCCACTTTAGTTCTGTGACGAATCACTTCATTTCTGATGTGATCCCTCAGAGAAACACCGAGCATAGCTCTCTCCATAGCTCGCTGAGCGACCATGAATTGATGAACTAGTCCTAGTACCAGTTAATTTTACGGTTTTACCAGAAAATTAATGTTTAAATAAATTGTTCACAATCGATTTATCACGGTCACGTCACTCACCTGTTATTTAAACAATAACCGAAAATATCATCTCTTTTCCTCAAAAAGTAATCGAGGTAGGTACTAAAAAGAACTCAATATAATACGCAAACAAAATCCGACAAGGTAAAAGGACCGTATCTGTCGTGATACGAGATAGGTACCGATACGACCGTACTCGGCCTAGTTGCACGCGAAACTAATTTTCTCGCAAAGTTATCGCCAAAGCCTTCAAAAGGTAGAATGTTTGCATTCTCATATCATAAAAACGAAACCTGGAAAACACAAGAAACAGCTGTGAATTATTAGGTACTTACCTATTACATTATAGAAACAGTTATTAATTATGATATACCTACCTACTAGTTCCATACGAAGTTTAATTAGGTATGTTTTGGATATTTAAACAATTAGGTAGGTAAGTAAACTCAAATATTTTTTTATAGGTAACTAGAAACCATTAGAAACATACCTAACTAACAAGGCACAGTAGCCTGTATGGTTTGTCAGATTTTCGTGTCCGTATAGCCAGCGTACACATGAAAGGGATTGGTCTAGGATTAGTACCAATAAATATAGGCACTATTTCAGGCACTATTTATTTGATATAGTTTTTATAAAAAGAAACGTCTCCTTCTGTAAGAATTATTGTGTTAAGTCATGTGTACGCTAGCGCAACGCCCGCTCCGTGTTTCATTCAAAAGACTTATTTATATCTCCGTTCCCTGAAGACCTAGCCTCATGAGATTTTGGATGCCCTAGGGCACTATTTGAGCACTATTTTTTTTATTGTAAAATGGTTGCTGTAATGCAAGCCGTTTTTGCCACAGAAAATGTGTACGCTACCTTGACGTCAAGCTAGCGTACCAGGTAAAAAAAATCTATATCTCGTAAAGTATAGAGGCACTATTTATTTGACCTAGGTACTAATTAGGCACTATTTAGGCACTAGTTTTTGAGACTAATCCTAGCCTGATCCCTTTCATGTGTACGCTAGCTATACGGACACAGATTTTCGTAAAGTACAGTTTCAAAGTTACAGTGTGGCTCAAATATTTCCACGCAAATCTTAAATTAAACGAAGTCTGGTTATATTTTCAATACTAACCAATTAAAGTCAATTTTATTTTGCAGAAACAATCTAGAAACTAATCTCTATGCGTGTGTTGTCAGATTTTCGTTAAAATATAACAGTTTCAATGCTAGGATTCATTTAAGATTTGCAAGCATACAAACTGAATATTTTAACGGCAATCTTACAAACCACAGGCACAGATTGGTGTCTAGATGGTATTTAAAAAAAATATAAGTACCAACCTACTTAGTTATTGCTTAGTATTCAAAATAACTTGTACCTAAGTAAGTAGGGCTTAAAATTTGTTTAAGTACCTATTTATGAGAACTATTTATAACAGTAGGTATAGTATAGATACAACATACAACTTATGGCTAAAAATAAATATAAATAAGTATGGCTAAATATTAAATTACTAGCTGTTCCCCACGACTCCGTCTGCGTGAACCTTTAATCAAGTGTTTGAACATTAAAATATTCTTATTTTTATTCTTTCTTAATGTGTGCCCTTCATCCAAATCCATGTCACTTTGTGCATTTTTCCCAGTTGGTTAGGACATTGCAGGCTGAATCACCTGATAGTCTGAAAAGAAAGATGATTCCGTGCTTCGGATGGCACGTTAAGCCGTTGGTCCCGGCTACTATCACTGGTGGTAGTAGTCGTTACATAAAAACCACGTCAGAGGCCGTAAGGCGGTTTGGATAAACTCTGACACTTTGCAGCCCACTCGATAAGAATATCCAAATCCGTTATGCGTGATTTAAGTCGCAAACATCCAAACATCGTCACAAACTTTCGCTTTTATAATATTAGTGAGATACTTATTATAATTTATCTCTTTCATTTTGATATTGTTTCAATCTCTTTAAGATAAAAATCCATTCTTCAATTGATAGCCTCTGATAGCATTGGTAAGATTAAGTAGGTACCACCTACTTCTGAAACTTGATCTACTTATTTCCCAGCCTAGTTTGATTTTTATTATTTAATTTTAACTTTTTTTCATTATTTCGATCACAGACATTACAATAGAATACCTAAGTCTGTGATTTCGATGACTCCCATTAGGTATACAGGGTGAAATTGATATCATTAGCATCCTTTTAAACTAAGAGTCTAGCCATTAAACTGAACAACTTTTTCAATGGAAGCAAAAAAAAATCTGCTCACCCATATTAAACTGCACCCGCCGCCGCTGCCTACACGACTCAAATGTATGAGATAGCAGATTTTTTTTTTGCTCCGATTGTTTTGCTCCCATAGTAAAAGTTGTTCAGTTTGGGTAGACTCTTAGTTTAAAAGGATGCTGATATCAATTTCACCCTGTAGAAAGTTGTTTAGTTTGATGGATTGATATGATCCATGTCTGAACTGAAAACACATATTTTAAATTAGTTTTTTCCTCATCTTTTTTACCATACCTAAGTACTTATGTATTTCTTCTGGGGCGCCCCATCTGCCATGTTTGCGTAAAGTTTTCCTCATTTCAACGATCTTGACGATCTCTCTATAGTAATAAAATAATATTGGAGTTATAGTTAAGTAAGTAACTGCTATGTTAATCCCAGCTACTAATCCAATATAAGTAGGTAATGTCGCAACTTACGAAAGACGTTGTTTTGAAAATGACTATTTGTATGTCTAGATAGAAAGTCGAAGCATCGAACGCGTCGAAAAAATATCACCTGCTATACACGCACACAGAGATAAGTTGTATGGCGCCTCACGCACACATACCTAAGAAAGTTGACCACTTGTGTTTTATACAGTAGAAGCGTGACACTCAATCTAGGCATCTTTATGTATATACAATGAAAGAAAAAATAATTCTTAAACCTATTTCTTAACTTTTTGAAGTTATAAGCCTATTAACAAAAGTTTAGTGATCGATTTCGTATTTTTTAACACGTTATAAATTAACATAGGTAGGTAACAGAAAGTTGGAATAGTTATCATTCTAAATCCCGTTAGGTAACTAGGTACTAAAAGAGGGATTTAAGACAAGGGACAAGAAAACGATGAAAGAGCGTTAACGCATTCACTGCCTCCCCCGTAAGCCTAAATAACCCAGGTGCCACTTCAAAACGTAGAAAGCTGTGTGCCCCGAACAATTATAGTTGTTCAAAAAATGGAATGCTTAGTGCCCTTGAACACTTATGCTTGTCCATATAATTCTTACGATGGGTGCCTCTCGACACGCAGGATTGTCCGGTTTATTCCACTCAGTACCAAAGAGTTAGTATGTTAGAGTGTCTTTTGTGGGACAAACCATGAAGTGCTAATAGGAATATACTTGTATTTCCAATAAAAAATGGACACGCAAAGTGGTCGAGAGGCACTGGGAGTATGTTAGGTGTTACCCATTGTTCCACTATATATGTGTCGGGGGCATCCGATAAAAGATAAAGAAACCACTAGAGTTGACGGTGGCATTGAATGGTTAATACCGACTGTTGGTCCTACCGCTTAGGTCCCCCCCATGTCAAGTAGGATTTGAAAATCCTACTGGACCTACTAGTAACTAGGGGAACTAAGCGGTAGGACCAACAGTCCGTAAGGTAAAAATCTAGATGTGCCTCCATCCTTATTATTTGACGTAATGTCAGAAAGAGCGCGCATGACGTGTTTCTCGTTTAAACGCCTTGTCGTGGGTGGCATGCTAGCCGTGCAGGAGTGACTATTGAATGCATATAATGATAGTTAATGAAGTTGAAGTACCTAATTAGGTATCATTGTAGTTAAGGCAACTAGTTAATTATTGAGGCAATTACTGTAATTAAGTAGACAATGAGCTATTTATTTACTAGTAGTGTTTTCCCGCGACTTCGTCCGCACAAATTGTATACCAGATTTTAAGTCAGATCATAAGCTATCAAACAAAAAAAGTTTCATCAAAATCGGTTCAGTAGTTTTTGCGTGATGCGCGAACAAACAAACAAACAAACAGACAAACAGACAGACAATATTTCTAAAAAAGGTTGATTTCGAGTCGGGGATATTTAAAAACCATATCGTACTTAATCTTTTTTTTGTAAATATCTTCAATGTTCAGAAACAGTTCAGTTACAGTTTTATAATAGTTATTAAGATTAAATAATTACCTGTAACAATAAATACAACTACATAGTACTCTGTGCAACTACTTCTTCTTATCGAGTGGGCTGTAAGCCCTGGTGTCAGAGTTTATTCAAACCGCCTTACGGCCTCTGACGTGGTTTTTATGTAACGACTACTACCACCAGAGACAGTAGCCGGGACCAACAGCTTAACGTGCCATCCGAAGCACGGAATCATCTTTCTTTTCAGACAATCAGGTGACTCAGCCTGCAATGTCCTAACCAACTGGGGAAAAACGCACAAAGTGACATTTCACTAGGTGCCCCCCGTGGGAATCGAACCCACGACCTCCGTGTCAAGAGCCCAATGCTCTTAACCATTAGACCACGGAGGCAGTTACTACTACTACAATCGCGCCACTCCAACGTTACAAACGTAATGTTTCGTTCATTCTCAATAGTTCTACTGAACAGTTCTACCGTACAACTACATTATCATCGAACCTCTCGCTCGCGCTTATGGGCTGTACTAATGATGATGTCATCATCATCATCAGCCTATAACTGCAGGGCACAGGCCTACCCTCTAGGAGGGTGTTTGGGCGTTAGTCCACCACGCGTGCCCAATGCGGATTGGTAGACATCACATACGCCTCAGAATTTCTTCTTCTGCGTATGCAGGTTTCTTCACGATGTTTTTTTTCACCGTTTGAGAGCAGTCGGTAATACCTACATAAGTTAGGAAAACTCATTGGTACGTGGCATGTTGTCCGTGCGGATTCGAACCCGGACCTCATGATGGTCCATACCTCTCCGCAACGCGCCACCGAGCTCTTGTGATTGATGTATTGTCGTACAAACGTTATGTTGGGGTCATAAATCGTGATCATCAAATCTCTCGCTCGCACGGGCGTAGTCTCGAAGACTTTAAAAGGCTGATGATGACCTTAATATGTCGAAACAATGCGATCTAAGTGTAGCGACACACCTGCGGATCGTACGGCGCCGTATGTTCGGTAAAATGGCGCGTACCTACTGGTGACTCGCCCGGTGGTATAGGGAAAAGCATTGCACGCTTATTCAACCGAACGTTCGGCGCAAAACGTTCCGCAGATGTGCCGTAACACTAATTCACGAAATGATGACTTTCCAACCTACCTCGTCCAAAAAAAAAATGGGCAGTGAACTACGAACAAATGATAAGTCAGGAAGCGTAACTGTCCATAAAAAATGACGCCACGAAAAGTAAGCCGGAGAGGGCGGGGCTTAAAAAGGTGGCCGGTACGCGTTGTTAGTGTCAATTTTGCTTTGTGGCGAGCGCACGTGAGACATTTGCTTACAAATATTCAATTTTACCGGCCCAAAACATTATGCCCTCGTGTGTAGTGAAGTGGTGCAGAAGCCACACCAGTATTATATGCCCAGGGATCAGTTTTCACCCGTAAGTATTAATTTATTAATATTAAAAACACATTTATTCTAAATTCATAGTGGTCAATATTATGCAACATGAACTCAAGCAGCTTACTTACGTGTGGCTTAATTCCGACATGATGAATATAAAGTGGCAATAATCTATAGTACCTACTACCTACACTAATATTACAAAAAAGAAAGATTTGATTTTTTTGATTGATTTTAGTCCTTATAAGATCACTTCGTTGTCCGTTTGTCTGTGTCTGGCATTCTGTCTGTGTGTACTGCAGTTGACCTACAATAATAAAAATCTAAGGTCTCGCAGATCAAGTAAAGTAAAAAATCTGAAAATTGTTTTTTTTATTTATATTATATCATCATCACCATCACACACAGCCTATAATATACGTCCGACTACAGGACACAGGCTTACCTCAGGGAGGGTGTATGGGGTTAGTCCACGCGAGCTCAATACGGAATACGGATTGGTAACCGACATTTGAGTTAGAGAATTAAATATGACGTATGTCTATGTATGGGAGATTTAACTTTTAAAATACTTACATAAGTTTGAGTTTCAATCCGATTTATATTTTCGTTAGAGCAATGGGACTGATTTTGGAAGAAAACTAAAGACAAGTACCTACACGAAAAAAAAAGGAAAAATCTTGGAAACTAGATCCTGTGTTGGAAGAAATATCTAATTTACACACAAGTTTGTACAGAACCCTTGATGCGCCGTTTTTATTATAAGTTTAACAACTTATCCTATCTAAATGTGTAGTTAGAACATTTAGATTCGAATCGAATTCGATTATAAATCTCAATTTATGATACGACACAATACTACAACATATTAGTAAAATTGTAAATTACTTATTCAACTATTAAGTAAAGTGCAAAAATACAATATTTCTAAAATGACTTGTCCTCTCTCACTTAATGCATAAAATCGTCCACGCATTTGACACAGCAGTTGACTGCAGCAGGCGCGCGGACCAATAGCCGCTATCGGTTACGCCCGAAACCAATCACCGCGCTTTCCGGTGTACAGCGCATCGCACAAGCGCAGCTTGATTGGCCGGTTTGCATGTATGAGTCTTTCGTTCGAATACTCGAGATAATTTGTAAATGTAGTGAGTTGTGGGGTCGAATTTCTCACGCATTTTGTTCACGTTTACGCTTCCTGACTTATTATTTGTTCGTAGGCAGTGAAGTCTTAGGCCGAGATTCAGAGACGATTTTTTCCGTCTTAGCTCGAGCTAAGTAGGGTCGAAATGTATGGATTTTGACATACGGGAGTTCGAGCTATGACTTAAGAATCGTCTCTGAATCTCGGCCTTACTGTCACTGTTAGTAAGTCTGTTGGGTACGTAGAAAGAGAAGGAACTAGAAGGAAGCACGGTACGTGTCTTGTCATATTACTCGGTAAGAGATGCACATAGCAAATTCGCTCTAGTTAAAAAAGGAGATCGCTACTTATTGCTGTCCTTATAGACGTAGCCACTTTTTTGTTCTACGAAGGCTGTCTGACTCCGGAGTCAGACATAAAATCTATTTTCATACAAAATGTATAGGATTTTATGACTATCGCTGTCTCATACGCGGTTACACTGATGTTCCGTCTATCATCAGCGTAAGCGAAAAATACTTCGCCTATGGTTGGGTAGGAAATTCCCAGTAGTTCAACTGGTAAGACTACTCGACTCGGTAAGACAACTGCACGGCTAGCATGCCACCCACAACAAAGCGTTTAAACGAGAAAAACGTCATGCGCGCTCTTTTTGGCGTACGTAAAATAATAAAGATGGAGGCACGTCTCGATTTTGGTCGTTTTCTCGGCGGTGGCATGCTAGAGGGGGAACAGGCCATCTCAAACAGGTACTTTTTTGCAATGGGTTTTTAATGATAAGTTGCAAAGAGCAGGTGGTCAATTGTTCAATTATATCATTATGACCCGTCATTATCGAGTTTGTCCGGTCAGTGCACCGTCATTAAACGGTAAACAAAAATGGAGCACCCTGTTGGAGAAGGCACTCGTCAGGCCCGAGCGCGCTGCATACAAACGAAGTTTCATCCTATTTTTATTATTAATCAATTAAAGAAAAAAAATTTAAACACAATTGGTCCTTCTTAATTATGCTGACACTTTTTTAAGGGGATGATCAACCGTCAAACTGAACAACTTTCTCTATGGCACCAACAACATCGAAATCGCGAAAAAAAATCTGCCTACAAACATGGAAATCAGCTAAATGTATGGGACAGTTGATTTTATTTCGTGATTTCGATGTTGGTCCCATAGAGAAAGTTGTTCAGTTTGATGGTCTGATCATCCCGAAAATTCTTGGCCAATGGTCAATGGATCATCCCCTTAAAAGTGTCAGCATTTAAGAATGACCAGGAGTGCGATTTTTGAATCTCATTCGGAGAGCTCAGCAGTTGAAAATGTCAAAATTACTATGGAGATACGCATCTTTCTGCTGCTGATTTGACTTTCAAAAATCGCACTCCTGAAGTATGATTTTTAAGATTCAAATCAGCAGAAGAAAGATGCATATCTCCATAGTAATTTGGACATTTACAACTGCCGAGCTCACCGAATGAGATTCAAAAATCGCACTCCTGTATAACATGTCGGTACCTACCTTGTCAATTTGACGAAACAAGAATTTAACGAATGTCGTGGCTACCGTCAGATTTCCGAATATTTAGGTCGAATCATAATCAGACTGTTGGGCACGGGCACACCCAGCAAGTCTAGCATGATTTCTTTTCTTGCGAGCGACTCTGCTTTATTCCATACTACAAGCGCGGCTTTCGCTCTTCGAAAAGCGCCGGAACAAGTTATGTTCGGGTGTTGAGAAATCATACAAGAAGTGAGAGAGGAGACTGTTTACTTACTGTCGTTCACCTTCTATACTACACAGAGAGAAGGGGTGAGGTGATGGGGGGTGTCCGTACTGTACGTAGATATACGTTACTGTGGCACAGGGCACAGGCCTACCCTCAGGGAGGGTGTATGTACGTTAGTCCACCACGCGTGCACAATGCGGATTGGTAGACTTCACATACGCATCGGAATTTCTTCTTCAGCGTATGCAGGTTTCCTCACGATGTTACTACAAATGAAGATAAATTCACACCTTGTTCTCAGAGGGGTAGACAAAGATGGATCTTTACTCATATGTAATTCCCTGAAAATAAATACATAATATTATTAACAGTTAAGACAACACAGTTTTGCTAACATTATTTATTTCTTTTCACTTAACAACGAATTCAAGACATTCTATTAAGTACAATAAATTACATAAATATAAGTTTATATTAACAAAAAGGAATGTTTTAATTATAAGTTATAATTCACAGCACATAAATACATTATTAATTATAAATTGTCTAAAACAATTTTTAAATACAAATATTAAGTATACGAACTTAGAAAAATCGCGGAATTCATGAATCATGATTTAAAAATGCGGTATAATATATGATTTTTCTCATAATATAACCTATGGGCTAAAACCACCCACTGGTCATCAAAACAATGTATTTTGGAGAGAACGGAGGGAGGCCTTTGCCCGACAAGGGACATCAATGGCCGATATAATACCTATTAATGATAACACGTTTTCAAATCGACATAAACAATTTTGAACACCACTGGAGTTCTATTTTATTTCATAAGCATTATATCATACTTTTCCAGTTTGGAGTGGAGGAAAATCTGATTTCGTACTCCTATCTTCTTCGATTAAATGAGCGTTTTTCTTTTGGTTTTCTAGGGGATCGATAGATGGCGCTACGGTCTGTGCGAATATACGTCAAAATTTAAAAAAAAGTTTCTTTGAAACAATAAAGAGGGAAAAGAGGATCAAGAAGATGCCAACGCATCTATTGATGGCATATTTCATTATTTATTAATCATTTTAATCGAGAATTCGTAACTTTTATGTCTGACTTGGTTGAATGGGCTCGATTCCTTGGCTTAAAAAAAAAGGCAGGCACAGTCTTGACAAGATTATGACAGGATCTCGCGAGCGGCTCTATGGAGAGATAAACATGCCATCTGTCGAGTTTTTTAGGAACTAAATTTAAAAAAGAAAAGAAAAACGCTCATTCAAAGTGAAGAAGCACATTATTACTTAAAAATTTCCTAGTAGTCATAAATATCGATCATGTATCGATATAATCGGAAACTTGCAGTGGTATGTATAATTATACAGATATTGTAACACACTCAAATATAATATATTTTCTATAATTGATATATAACACTAAATAGATATGCAAAAATATTGCTTTTTATAAATTTTTAAAGGAATATTGGTGATCAATATTAATTTGGAATGATAAAAATGTATTGAGGTAACATTGCCGTAAAAGATTTCAAAATGTTATAAGAATTGTCGCACTTGATAAGACGTACAGATTAGTGTTTAAAACACATTTATCGAAGTTAAAACTTACATTTTGAACAAAACCGTCTGATGTGGTATCTTCAAAATTTTCAAATAAGTACCTATAATATATTATTTTAAACATTGAAATTTCAACTTGAGCACCTAGGGAATAGAATAGAAATTTACATAAATTCAACATACATATACAGACAATATAATAACATAGTAAATATAATAATAAGTTATATTATAATATAGTAATAAGTAAGTACATTCTTCGCTATAACCATCCTTATTTTTATAAACAAAAGATTTACTATAATATATTTCTAAATAAACTGTCATTGTACATTTAAAGTAAAAAAAAATATAAAGAATATTAATATCAAAGTTTACATTTAAGTACAACATCAAACATATATACCCAACTTAAGATGCCAAGCGTATTTTTTGAAAACTTAACTGTAAAGTTAAACCTCAATTAAATCTCTTGCTAGCTTTTACTACGATAAGAGATAAGTGTACTTTTTGCAACCATCAGCAGCAAGGCTGATTCAGTGTTTATGGGGTGAAGAGCATCTCTGTGATGGGGATGGACCAGGTCTGCCTGCATAACTTCAGTCGGTTTAGGAGTTACAGACGTTTAAAGGTCAGTAAAAAATTAACGATCAGCTGGAAGGCTGATCGTATGATATTATTGTAGTATGCATTGTAGCTATGTGAACAGTACAAAAACGGACCTGGACCATCCCCATCACATAGATGCTCTACACCCCATAAACACTGAATCAGCCTTGCTGCTGATGGTTGCAAAAAGTACACTTATCTCTTATAACTAAATGCCTAGTTGCAGAAAAGCTAATTAAAGGTAATCCTCCATTAAATCTCGCTAGCTTTTCCTACGTCAACAAGACAAAAAGTAAGTGACACCAAGATATTTAATGGAGGGTTAACTTTAATGAGCGTTTCTGCAGCTGACACGAGAGATTTAATGGACGATTAACTCTAATGAGCTTTTCTGTAACCGAGTGTTAAACTACAAAATTTCAATCCTATTCGAAATGTATGGGACAAGCATGGGTTGAAATATCCATCATCTTTTCCCTCTTTATGCAATTGTATCGCGAAGACCGTAACGCCATCTAGTGATCTCCTACAAAAGCACTGGAAAAACGCTCATTATATATTTGTGTGGAATAACGCTCGGCTCGCTGGGATTGTATACAGGGTGTAAAATTTAACGCGTCACATATCGAACAGCTTACGCAGAACATCAAACTGAACAACTTTTATTATGGAACCAACTTTGAAATCGCGAAGAAAAAAATCTGGTGTTTCATAGAAAAAAAATGACAATAGCTACTCGATAAAAATGTATGAAACAGCCACGGACCTGAAAAATAGACGGACGTAATCCCGTCTAATCACGAGTGAGCATCCATTTATATTTGTGTGCGTGCTGACGTACTGTCGCGCAGTACATAATGGTGGCGGGTTGTAGGACCTGCGCCTAGAGCTAGTGCAACAAACAAACGAAAATGTAGGACCTTGCATGCTTCACATCTTTTTAGTGTCACATTACGTCCGTCCTCTTTTCAGGTCCGTGGAAACAGCAGCTTCTTTTTCTCAGGCTTACAAAGTTGGTCCCATACCCATAGTAGAAGTTGTTCTGTTTGATGGTCTGAAGTACCCCCTCAAGTATGTAACGCATTTAAGTTTACACATGCATATTAAATAGGTAATTATTTAAGTAAATAGGCACAATAAAATTAAAAAATAACTAATTAAGTTGTAAGTACATAATATTTCAGCTACAGAAAAAAAATACTGATTCATAAAACAGTTTGCTACAAAAAATATTTCTTGATTTTAAAATAAATCTAATTTACTAATTCTTTTTAAATATATTTAGCTAAGTTGCTGTGATTTTAAAGCACCTAGCATACTGGTAACATTTTCTTTTAAAACTATATTTATTATTATCTAGTGTTGCCAGCTGTTAAAAATAGCAAGCAATAGAAATAACGATAATTCTTGCATGAGTTCACGACCGAATCCCTCGTTGTATATGGAATCAGAGATCCATACGTAAATCATTGAATGACAAACATTTGTATACTTATGTATTAATTTGTATTCATACTTTTGATACGAAAACACAAGATATGTTGTTACCGTCATAGAAAACGGCACATAAAATTATGCTGAGCCACAGCCGTCTCGCTCGTAGCACTGCTTGACGCGGACTATTAAAATAATACACAATTGGGTGTTTTTCGAGTCTTCACTTTCGCACTAGTAACATCTGTAGTATTTTTATTATTTTTTGCATCTTTTAACACTAGTTTTAACATGTCTGGCAACACTTTTAAACTAACAATATTTTTTTACATAAACCTCCTTATTTAATAATTTCTGGAATGACACATTTATAATTTAAAGGCCCATCAAGCTCTATTACTTAGAATTTTAAACTGAGCATTGACAAAACTTATATAAAACATGATTATAAAGTTCTCGTAACTATGAACTACGTAAGATGCTTCCAAACCAGCCCCTCTAGCATGCCACCGCCGAGAAAACGACAAAAATCGAGACGAGCCTCCATCTTTATTATTTTACATACGCCAAAAAGAGCGCGCATGACGTTTTTCTCGTTTAAACGCTTTGTCGTGGGTGGCATGCTAGCCGTGCTGATCAAGCTTTTAAAAACCAGCCAAGTGTGAGTCGGACTCGGTTACCAAGAGTTCCGTACCGCTACACAATATCATAATCATATATGCCAATAAATGTCCCACTGCAAGGCACAGGCCTACCCTCAGGGAGGGTGTATGTACGTTAGTCCACCACGCGTGCACAATGCGGATTGGTAGACTTCACATACGCATCAGAATTTCTTCTTCAGCGTGTGCAGGTTTCCTCGCGATGTTTTCATTCACCGTTTGAGAGCAGTCGGTATTACTCACGAATAAGGGTGAGAGGAAGTGGGCCATACTCCACCACGCGGGCCCAGTGCGTGTTGGTGGAGGCAAGTTAGTGGTCACCTTGCTGTTAGAGAATTTTCAAGCCACCAATAGGCCTCTGACTTGGCTTAACGAATAGTTACAACGCCATCTGACGGAACTATCCGAGACCAACTGCTTAACGTGCCTTCCGAAGCACGGAAACGCTCGAGATGAAATACCACTAAACGGTCACCCATCCAAAGACTGACCGGACCTGACGTTGCTTAACTTCGGTGATCGTTTTCAATACCGAAGCTCCACTACGCCAACGAGCGCTTCTTGTATTACGTACATAAGTTAAAAAGGCTCATTGGTACATGGCACATAACATTGTAAGAGCGGTTATAAATGCAAAGTAGCACTTTTGCTTCGGAGACGGCGTCGCCACTTGTCTTCCCGCTCACGCTGCTGCAATTACTCATGCCCTCTCGCTCGCACCACGGCGCGCGCCTTATGGTGTTATGCAAATCATTGCATAACCTGTGGCGACTCGTTCCACGCCTACTTTGTACTTCTGAGGTACATGGCATGTAGTCCGTGTGGATTCGAACCCTGTCCCTCATGAATGAGTGACTCCACAACGCGCTTCCCACGCTCACAGAATAGATTTACCATAAAAAGATTAAAATATTATGTTTTCTCCGAGATCCTTAGCGCAAGCCCGACTCACGCTTGGCCGGTAGCCGGTAACATACATGTTATATGTAAGAACTGTAGAAAAAACCGACCATTTTCATGTTGCATAGATATCCTAATTTAAACATAAAAAACTAAAGAAAATAACATTATTAATAACTTAGATATTGATCTAATTCGTTGACATAAATAGGAAACTAAACATTTACTAATTGAAACTAAAATCAGCATTGTTATGGTGATATAACTTGCCGTTACAAATTATTATCCTATTCCAAACGAACTGTCTAAAGATGTAAACAAAAACCAAAGACAAAGTAAAAGTCTCTGAGGAGTCACGTTGCAGGGTTTGCCCCGAACACTTGTCTTTCGCGTGGTGTTCGCGCGGTTCGCGTTTCAGCCTGCCACGAGGCTCCGCAATCCTTCTAAGTTGTGTTCTTACTCAAAAACAATCCTCGAGATTGGATACTCCCTCAAACCTCTTGACACTGGCGGAAATGCGGTGCTAACCGGCGGAAATACGGTGCAAACGCACAAGCAAGAAGTCCATTAATTATAAATAAATAAAAATAAAGTATCTGAGAAAATAAGGCGAGGATGTTGTGCTTGAACGTAATGGCTCGGTACCAAGAAAAGAACAGCCCCGGTTTGGCAATGTCCAGGTTCAAGTCCCGTCAGAGATAAATTTTTCAATCTTGCATACCCAACAAATATCATAAATATCAGATTTTTGTAGTTTTTTCAATAATCAAATGCAATAGGTTTATCTTTAAAGTGTTTGTTTACATATTAAGACAATCACACTGGATAGTAGCTATAATACTACTATTATTTCATGCAGCTATTTAACATTGTGTGGTCATAGTGCAATAGTAATATTTACTTTATACATAATTATTATAGTTATATAAATAAAACTTTGAACTATTTAAACACTAAAGTCTATCGATCAAATTTTGGAGCATAGATAAGATGTCGACAGCAGTCCATAAACGACGTAACGCATATTTGGGTGAATTTCGACCCCCTAACCCCCACTAGAGGGTCTAGAGGGCTAGTGACATTGTGACATTCTTGTTGAATGGCGAATAAATAAATCAACCCATTATTTATATAAGTAAGTAAGTAAGTTATAGCCTATAAAATCCCACTGCAGGGCAAAGGCCTCCTCTCACGAATAATGGTGAGAGGGAGTGGGCCATACTCCACCACGCGGGCCCAGTGCGTGTTGGTGGAGGCAAGTTAGTGGTCAGAGAATTTTCAAGCCGCCTCAATAGGCCTCTGACCTGGCTTAACGAATAGTTACAACGCCATCTGACGGAACTATCCGAGACCAAATGCTTAACGTGCCTTCTGAAGCACGGAAACGCTCGAGATGAAATACCACTAAACGGTCACCCATCCAAAGACTGACCGGACCTGACGTTGCTTAACTTCGGCGATCGTTTCCAATACCGAAGCTCCACTACGCCAATGAGCGCTTCTATTTATATAAATAATATAAAATATATCGAACTTAGAACGCAAAACTGGAGGAGCATAAGCATATGCTCACGACTGTATTCCCCGAGGGGGTAGTCAGAGATATGCTGAGACCTCAGAACATACACGTTTCACTAGTAGTACCGAAACTCTGTTTAGTGTGAAGGGGAGTGTGCCCGTCGCAAGTTGTAATTTGCAGTGGGTTAATACATGCCTCGAAATTGAAGCATGCAGGTTTCTTCACGATGTTTTTCTTCACCAAAAAGCTAGTGGTGTTATAAATCGTATAAAAATTCCGAAAAACTCATTGGTACGAGTCGGCCTGGACGGGGATCGAACCATCGCCTCCTGCACGGCAGGCAATGTTACTCGCCACTGGACCACCACGGCGTTAATTCGTACGAAGAATGTTAAAAATCCAAGATTTGATAGATAAACAATAAAAACATCTAATCTTATTTTCTACTATGCAATTACACATTTCTGTCGTAAAAACCTAAATTTATTTGTCATTAATTATTTATTGAACTCTATTGTTAACGCGATTTGGTCTAAATGTTAATAGCAGCTATGTTTTTTGTGGGTAATCCACAAACAATTTAAATAACAATTAATGTGAATCTTTAAAGCTATACAAGGTGTAAAAAAACACCCTAGTAATATTGAAGGGAGTGGTTTAGACCATATATACATGGTGTTTTTTTACATATTGAACATACAAGTTTAGATATCAACATCAATTCGAGGGAAAATTTTTCATAATCATTATTTTTAGTAAATAAAAAATTACTTTCGAAATACATCGTTTAAAATGGAAGAAATAAATGGCACCAGATTGCAAAACAAAATAATAAATAAATAACAATTTCAAAACAATATGGCAATATAAAAAATGGAATGTTTCGTAGGAACCAAAAGATCTTGATAAATTTACAGATTTTTAAACTATAAATAAAAATGACAGACCAGATTAAAAAAACTCATTTATGCTCGCGACTATACTCCCAGAGGGTCGTCAGAGATCTAATAAACATCGCCTATGCGGAATATACATAATATACATAACAGAAACCAGTAACTTACTTAAAGCCTGACCAGGAGTGCGATTTTTGAATCTCATTCGGTGAGCTCAGCAGTTGGAAATGTCAAAATTAATATGGAGATATGCATCTTTCTACTGCTGATTTGACTCTCAAAAATCATACTTCGTGAGTGCAATTTTTGAAAGTCAAATTAACGGTAGAAAGATGCGTATCTCCATAGTAATTTTGACATTTTCAACTGCTGAGCTCACCGAATGAGATTCAAAAATCGCACTCCAGAAATATAAAAAACCTCGCCATGTTGCGGAAAATCAATGGAACAAATTTTTGTACTTGGAACACTTACCTTAAAGGTGACAATCGATTGCAGCGCCCCCAAATCAGGTTTTTTATATTCCTGGTCAGGCTTTAGATCCATATCAGACAAGCTATAAAATAGCATAGGCATTGCCGGAACGATATCATGGCGATATCGCGGTTACAACGCAATGATTCTGAGATCAATCAGTATAGAGGCGGAGTTGCTGCGAAATCGCGGCGATTCGGTTCCGACGTCGTTGTGACATCGCCTACGATCAAAATCAGTTTTTCTTACCCAAGAACTTTAAAAAAAACAGGTTGGTTTTTAATCTGGTCACACCACAGAACAGAGAACCCCAGCTTCGCCTCAATAGAAGTAGCATGTAACTGGCACCCGCGTGCCACTGATACGGTCGATATAACATATCTGTTCATTCTTCATTTCAATATAAAGTCATAAGTGGACTATGAGATATGCAGTGATCGGAATGTCGGGGCATTTTTGAGCATTGTCATTAACATGGACATGCCTCGGGATTCCCGGAATCGCGGGATTTTTGTTAATAGTCCCGGGATTATTTAAATGTAGAATGATTCTGACCAACACTTTTTGTTATTAGCATCAAAATCTATGAAAAATCATGAGAAAAATTGTGTTTTTCTTTCTATAATTAAAAAGGGCTAAGATATTGAACACAAAAGTGTTCATTCTCGCTATAAAAACTCCTTTTGACGTTATAAAAATAATATGAGGAAATAAACACGTTTTGCAAGACCCCATTTATTGAAAAGACGTCATCATAAAAACTAAACATTCCTTCAGAATTTCTAAAGATGTTAATACAAACATAACAGACAGTAATACCGTGAAATTATTATCCATATTTATTAAATCCCGGGAATTTCAAGGCGTATCCATACTTTTGACTATGTTTGCTCCCGTCATTCCGATCATTGGTTATGACAACCTTACGAAGATTCAGTCATACAAGCTGGCGCGTTCACAGATACACACAAATGCGTTTTTCCTGTCACTGCGTCCGTGCTTGATAGAGATAGAGAAACTTTTCATTATGCTTGCAGTGAGACAAAAGCATTGCGTAAAGGCCTCCGCTCATTGCAGCGATATTATCGCTGCGATTTTGCGATAATTGCTCTCAGTACATTTTGTATGGGGACGCGCTCGATCCCACACACTGCCGCGATATTATCGCAACCTGACGCAATCTCTTTCTACTACATTCAGTGAAGGGCGCATGCGTGACGCGAATCGCGGAATCGCTGCAGTGTGTAAGGTGTCGCGATATCGCTGTCGATAATATCGCTGCAATGTGCGGAAGCCTTTAATGTGTAGCACATGCTACTTCAACTGGTTCTCTTTTCTGCTGAAAAAAACAATTCATTAAAGAATTAGATGTAGAAAGTACAATGCACAAGATGCAAAGCTTTATAAGAGGACGATGACGCTTATATCTTAGTGAGTAACCCTTCCAGGCCCAGAACAATAGGCAGCTCTATATCTTCTAGACGTATCGACGAGGGACTGAACGGGAACTGAACTGAGTATATCATCTTGGAGTCCATGAGGAGGTTTTGCTGTGAAAAAGGGAAACAAATTATTCGTTTATACGATTATTAAGTGTGTATGTACGGTCAACAGCAAAAGCCAATGAAATGAACTTTAGCGAAATCCGTAATGAAATTAAACTCGACCAAATCGATTTTATACTATGTTACTTAGATCAAAATAAAATTAATGGATAGGCCTTACGCGAACATTTCAAACCAGAAAAATGAGGCAAAACAAATGAAAGGTTTACTTCAAATTTGTATGCAAGTGCCCTAGATTTGACAGATAATGGCGCTAGTTTGTATGGACCAAGTGCACCAGTAGTTTGCTTCAACATACCGCGCTTTAGGCCTATCCATTCATTTTATTTTGATCTAAGCTATGTTATAGATTTTCCGTGAATGAGCATATAACAATGAAAATTCTAGAATGAATATAGCATCAGATAATCTTGAAAGCCACTTTCCTCATCAAAAGTCACTTTCGTCATTACTTTTGTTGTCGACTGTACATTGAAATAATTATCAAAAAAACTTATGACACTGCTAAATTGAAAGTTAGAGCAATAAATAAATAAAACAGACCGGTTCCTTGTCGGCGTTGGCGCCCGCCTTCTCCTGCATCTTCTTCTGTATCTCGTGTATGAACTCCCTGGTCACCTTCACCTCGTAGTCCTCGGCCGGAGTGTACATGTTCAGGATCTGTGGGGGGAACAGTTCATCATAATAATGACATTTCTCATAAAATACATTTAAAATATAATACAAATATTTGATTAATCAAATATTTACATAATTCAGCTGATAGACATCCACTGCTGGGCATATGCCTGCCCAAGGATCGTCACAACAGCAACGACCGGTCATACGCTGCCCCATAAAGTTATTATACCTTACAGGAATAGAGGCAGTGACATGAGTTGTCAAATGAAACCGTTTTTGGATGTTTTCAGGAGACTATTCGCAAGCAAAAATTCTAATACTGTCTATAATTCTGAGTCTAACGTGAAATCGTGGATAAAATAATGAAGTAGTGTCAGTATATTTCACAAAATTATCTACGATTTCACTTCTTCACTTGGAATCTACACAATTATTCACGGAAACCGAATTGTAAAAATTGATTAGTGACTAGAAAACGGTTCTATTGCCTCGCGTCACGTATCTCTTTCTATTATACAGTGGTGCCGCTAGGTACATCTCGCTCTCTCAGCTGTATATTCCTCTATTCCTGGTATAATACCTCTATGCGCTGCCCTCATCCAACGGGTGGTTTTATTTCCAATCTATACAATGTTTTTGTATGAACACCACCTCCTTGTTTGCTGCAGTATCCAGGGTCCGGACAGCGTTATGATAGCCAACTTTCACAAGATGTAAATTCAGTCCTCACCTTACAAACTTGCATGGCGGTCAGGTGTGAGCACATGTCGACCGTGATCTGCACGTCCGCCATCGACTTGCGAGCCTGAAGCAGCTGGACTGCCTGCGTTATAGTACGCAGGACCCAGTATATCTTGTATTGTACCTACACTACACTACACTACAACCACTCACCTTACAAACTTGCATGGCGGTCAGGTGTGAGCACATGTCGACCGTGCTCTGTACGTCCGCCATCGACTTGCGAGCCTGAAGCAGCTGGACTGCCTGCGTTATAGTACGCAGGACCCAGTATATCTTGTATTGTACCTACACTACACTACACTACAACCACTCACCTTACAAACTTGCATGGCGGTCAGGTGTGAGCACATGTCGACCGTGCTCTGCACGTCCGCCATCGACTTGCGAGCCTGAAGCAGCTGGACTGCCTGCGTTATAGTACGCAGGACCCAGTATATCTTGTATTGTACCTACACTACACTACACTACACTACAACCACTCACCTTACAAACTTGCATGGCGGTCAGGTGTGAGCACATGTCGACCGTGCTCTGCACGTCCGCCATCGACTTGCGAGCCTGAAGCAGCTGGACTGCCTGCGTTATAGTACGCAGGACCCAGTATATCTTGTATTGTACCTACACTACACTACACTACAACCACTCACCTTACCAACTTGCATGGCGGTCAGGTGTGAGCACATGTCGACCGTGCTCTGCACGTCCGCCATCGACTTGCGAGCCTGAAGCAGCTGGACTGCCTGCGTTATAGTACGCAGGACCCAGTATATCTTGTATTGTACCTACACTACACTACACTACAACCACTCACCTTACAAACTTGCATGGCGGTCAGGTGTGAGCACATGTCGACCGTGCTCTGCACGTCCGCCGTCGACTTGCGAGCCTGAAGCAGCTGGACTGCCTGCGTTATAGTACGCAGGACCCAGTATATCTTGTATTGTACCTACACTACAACCACTCACCTTACAAACTTGCATGGCGGTCAGGTGTGAGCACATGTCGACCGTGCTCTGCACGTCCGCCATCGACTTGCGAGCCTGAAGTAACTGGACTGCCTGCGTTATAGGACGCAGAACCGAAAGGATCTCTTCCACCTGCAAGTACAAGTCATTTGATTTAAGTTACAACGATAAAATCATTGTTATTAATAAGGGTGAAATTAATGGATTCCTGTCCGATTATGGGGTTAAAATATCACAGTTTTCGGTTTAGGCTGTGCGTTGTCCATCATACAGCCGCGGAACTGTTTCAATATGTATACAGTGTAGATAGTAGTCATGATTCCTAACAACTTTCTCCAAAGAAAAGAACCTATAGGAAATTAGCAAGAAAATATTGGGATTTGGCATACTAAATCTTCTTCTTATCGAGTGGGCTGCAAAAGCCCTGGTGTCAGAGTTTATTCAAACCGCCTTACGGCCTCTGACGTGGTTTTTATGTAACGACTACTACCACCAGTGATAGTAGCCGGGACCAATAGCTTAACGTGCCATCCGAAGCACGGAATCATCTTTCTTTTCAGACAATCAGGTGACTCAGCCTGCAATGTCCTAACCAACTGGGGAAAAACGCACAAAGTGACATTTCACTAGGTGCCCCCCGTGGGAATCGAACCCACGACCTCCGTGTCAAGAGCCCAATGCTCTAACCATTAGACCACGGAGGCATACCTACTAAATGCAAACGGTCGATTTTTTTTGTTGCCAATTTCCCTTATGTTTCTTGGGAAAAGTTGTCCATGATTATCATGATTACAATCATCCTTTACAGTAATGCATCTATCTACTTAAACACCCTGTAGATTTGTAGCACTGCAGGCTTCGATGCAGTAGAACATCGCGAGGAAACCTACAAAGATACGCGATTTGCACGCATTATAGAGGCATCAAATCGCATAGTCAAATAACCATAGACTTAAACTCTAGCGATAGACTTGCCCTTCCATAGAAGCAACATGTTCCACTTGAATGAGGTGTACGCACCTGATTGATGTTCCCGAGTTCACTTCGTCACTATGGCAATGACAGACCGCAATGTGTCATTTTGTGTTGTTTTGTGTGACATGTTGTTTGTTTGAACGAGCTTGTCTATCGCTAGAGTAATATGTCTATGCAAATAACATAATGCTGTAATTTCTGGCCAAATAGCACATACTCAGAATACTAGAGATAAGAAATAAATAACGAGAACTAAAAATAGTGAAAACTTACGCTCTTCTGTCCGTACTCGGCGAGATTCTCCTTGATCCAGGTCTCCAGGTGTGAGATATTGTATCGTATCTGAAGACCCTTAGCCCAGCAGCACAGGTCCTTACGGAGCAGCAGCTGGTTCAGACTGTACGCGCAGATGTAGTAGAACAACTGCAATACAAACAAACACATCATACAACAGTGCTCGCACTGACAAGCTAGCCCGTGTATACCGAGCGAGTGCGTGTGGGAGAGGAATACAGCATTGTTTACTGTCGTCCACCACACGTAGTCAGCAGCAAAAAGATGTATGCACTTTTAGCACTACACGTAGTAATAAAGTGTATACATATTTATACTACGACGTAGTAAAAGTGTATTCATCTTTTTGCTGCTGACTGTACCTCCAATGGTGTAAGGTGGTGGGGGGAAGGAGTTCGAGTGTCAAGGTTACCCGTTCAATATCATTGACTTTCAAGGTAACCCGCTCAATATCCCTTACTTTCAAAGTAACCTGATCAATATCAC
The DNA here is from genome assembly GCA_963693445.1 of Agonopterix heracliana. NCBI lineage: Eukaryota > Metazoa > Arthropoda > Insecta > Lepidoptera > Depressariidae > Agonopterix > Agonopterix heracliana. Next base: position 6,871,039 of record OY856334.1, read on the forward strand.
TGCTCAATATCACTTACTTTCAAGGGTACCTACTTGCTCAATACCCCTTACTTTCAAAGTTATCCCATTAATATCACTGATTTTCACGGTTACTTGCTCAATATCCCTTACTTTCAAGGTTACTTGCTCATTTGCTCAATACCCCTTACTTTCAAAGTTACTCGCTCAACATCTCCGACATTCCAGGTGATCTCCTCAATATCCTCGACTTTCCTCAAATTGCTCAATTTACCTCGCTTGTCAGAATCAAGATATTGGTTGATTTCACAAATAACTTCGCTCCGCTTTGGTAGATTCCGGGTCTAACTGACCTGTTTGAACAGGGTGACCCTGAGCGCGGGGTCGACCGCCAGCACGGTGAGGTGGTCGTGCGTGGCGCTGAGCTCCTGCTTGAGTCTAGTCGGGCCGGCGCCGGTGGGGGAGGGCACGGCTCTGCTTGGAGTGGACAGCCCGCTGATCTCTTCGTGCTCCAGTATAGCTGGCACTATGAGCCGTTCGAGCTGGCGCTCTAGGAGGTGGACGAGACCTGTTGGATAAACGTTTGATTTGAGAAATTGTTTTAGTTATTACATGTTATTGTTACGAGCCGCTTTGGTAAACCTTCAGAGCAGTTTCAGAGGCCGTAGCGTGCGACCGTACCTGAAGGTAAGGAACGGTCAGTGGGCAGACCAGCAGCCAGGTGGTCGGATAACATTTGTAAAGTAGCCGGCAAACAGTGGATGAGACTAGCGGGGGACCGTTTTAGTTGGCGTGAAAATGAAGCCTATACCCAGCAGTGGGGTTTACCGGGCTGATGATGATAATGACCTGAAGGTACCGACCGCCTTATTTTGTGCCTACTGTTTTTTTTCTGTATTTTACTGTTTATATTTTGGTGTAAAATAAAGTATATTTGATTGATTGATTGATTGAAGGTACCTTGTGCTGGCAATCTTCATTTTAGGCATTTTGATTCTTAGGCATTAAACATTGTTATCAAAGTACATTTTAGGCAAATTTAGTTTTTAGGCATCGTGGTGCATTTTAGGTACTTCGAGTTTCAGGTATCTCGTGTTTTAGGTAGTTACGCAGCAGTGGCATCGTGTATTTTAGGTACTTCGCTCATAAGGGATTCCAGCAAACTCAAACTGTAGGAAATATATTTTACTACTTCGTCCGCACAAATTATATACCAAATTTTAAGTTAGATTATAAGCTATCAAACAAAAAAGGTTTCATCAAATCGGTTCAGTAGTTTTTGCGTGATGCTGTTACAAACATACAAACAAACAAACAAACAGAAACGGACGGACGAAAATTCTAAAAAAAAGGCTGATTTGTACTCCGGGATACCCATATCGTAATCTTTTTTATGTCTTCAATGTATGGACACACTTCTGTTACAGTTTTACAATAGTTAAGATATGTTAGAGAAGCCCTCTGGCCACCCCGCCATAGGAGCACCTCGTTACAGCCTACCTAATAAACTGTTATAAGATGTACAAACCTTGGTAGATCCAGACCGCTATATCCGACAGCACTTGCCGGTACTCCGACAGATCGAAGATGCGGAGACACTGCTGGTTCTGTCGCGGCGTGTTGTTCGTCTGGTAGACCGCGTCGCCGCTGTACTGGCGGAGGTTGTTCAGTAACCTGCAATTACATTAACAATAATTATTTCTAGTTTCTATTATAGTTCTGGAGGTCTTTTCATGAGTCAGTCATTCAGTGTGCTTGTGAGCTTTATAACTATCGATATTATTTAATGAATCAATCAGTCAGTCAGTGAGTAATATTTGTAATTTATACCTAGTTCAGGAGATTTCATGATGAATCAGTGAGTGAGGCATTTAGATTTTTGAATAAGTTTGAGAATGGAATTTAGGTTTTTGAATCAGTGAATTGCATTTCGGTTTATTGAATGGCATTTGCAGTGAATGAATGGCATTTACTTTTTTTGAATCAGTGAGTGAGTGCAATTCAGGTATATTGAATCCACAGATCACCTCCAATAGATACCGCATACAGGGCCGCCAAAACCAATGTAGGCAACATGGCCTACACACATACCTGAGCATGTTCGCAAGCCAGAGCGCATTGTACTCTATACTGTCGGTCCTCTTGCGCAGAGTCTTCTTGACGCCGTTGCGCACCGCCTTCATGAGCCGGTGCATCTTGGGCTCGTCGTCCACGTGGTCCATGTGCCGGAGCATCATGAACAGGATGTAGGCCGGCAGGCCGGGGAGTAGGGTAACTGCTACCCGAGGCTTTAGATCTACAACGAAATATTAAACGTTATAGCATATAGGATCCCTCTGCAGGACAAAGGCCTCCTCTTAGGTAAGAGGGAGTGGGCCATACTCCACCACGCGGGCCCAGTGCGGATCCCGCATCTTCTTCCTGAATCCTGACCTTATCCCGCATATCCCCCGAACCCTGAATGTTTCCGAAGCTTTTAACTGCTAACTCGGTATGTCAAGTTTTTTTTTGTCTTCATTTTTATATTTTTTACGGACAGAAGACATAATTTTAAGATACCTATTTCATTCTTATTGCGATTCATCGAGTTTATCAATATAAATTTAATTTTTAAATTATTTTGATCTGTAATCTCTAAGTGCAAAAATGGTGGAGAGAAAATAATTCGAACTCCATGGAGAAAAACTACATACAGCTGTATTTAAAAAAATTAAAACCTGCCTCCTCTTTCTAACTCTATGCTGGAAAAAGATACGGCAACATCAAATGTCAAATTCTGACATTGTGAAAGTATTTTTTTTTTCTTCATGGCCGGTTATTTTAAGTTGATTTTATGTTTACCAAGGAATTCAGAGGTATGCCAGTGACGTCACTGCACGGACCGAAAAACGACGTTATTTTATTAAAAATATTTGTAATCCTTTCATTTTAAAATCTCTGACATAGAAAATATGATTATTGAGACAATTATCTCGAAATGGTTTTCAATTCAGCCCTCCAAAAAAAAAACTTGACATACCGAATTGGTACCACAGTTTAGGAACTACATGCAGTATGAACATTCCCTGCCTCCCCACCAATGTTACCTCACCCCCTCTCAGTGGCACGGGAGTTTGACGACAGTAAGCAGTGGTGTATACTTCACTCGCTTTCAGTGCAGCATACGTGTGCTAGCCTCTCGTGTGAAAGACAGTCATTCGTGGTATTCATCTCTCACTCGCACTCCCTTAGCATACACGTGCTAGTCTCTTGTCAGTGCCAACGAGCTAGTCTACCTAATGACCTCTCCTCCTTTTCTTCTTCTTACTATTCTCTTCTTTCTTGGCCACCCTTCTGATACTGCCATAGCCGAATTAATAAACTCTTCCTTTTTCAGTCGTTTTACAAAATAAACAGAAACTCACCCAAAATAAGTTTCCGGATAATGTTAGCTTCGTCCTGCTCTTTGTACTCGAACATGCCTAGGTACTCCCTCTCTTTCTTACGCGTCACTGGCGCCATCTCGACGAGCGACGCATTTTGTGGTACCACGGTATCTGAAAATTAATAATTTGATAGCTAGAATTCGCCCGCGACTTCGTCCGCAGTGGTTTCCGTCGTCGTAGCGAGATAAAATATACAGGGTGTAAAATTTGAGCTGTGGTGGTCAAGTGGCGAGTAACCTTGCCTGTCGTGCAGGAGGCGATGGCTCGATCCCCGTCCAGGCCGACTCGTACCAATGAGTTTTTGGGAGTTTATGTACGATTTGTAACACCACTGGCTTTTCGGTGAAGGAAAACATCGTGAGGAAACCTGCAAGCTTCAATTTCGAGGCATGTATTGTACCTACTATCCTTTATATGTCTCGGGACGTCACACTGGACAGAGTTTCAGTACTACAAGTGAAACGTGGATGTTTTTGTTTCAGAATATCTCTGACTACCCACCCTCTCGGGGAATAATTAGGGTTTTTCTTAATATGCTGACACTTTTTTAAGGGGAGGATCAGACCATCAAACTGAATATCTTTCTCTATGACACCAAAAATCTTCTGCTCCATACAAAACTTCAAACCTACCCGAGCAAAATGTATATGGGACAGTCATTGACTTACACTCTAGCGATAGACAGGCCCTTTCATAGAAGCAAAGCAATTCGTCACTATGGCAATTACAGACCGCAATGTGTCATTTTGTGTGACATGTTGTTTGTTTGAACGAGCTTGTCTATCGCTAGAGTATATGTCAGTGGGGACAGCAGATTTTTTTTCTCGATTTCGATGTTGGTCCCATGTAGAAAGTTGCTCAGTTTGATGGTCTGATCATCCTTTTAAAAAGTGTCTCCATATTAAGTTGGACCCTGTATGTGGCTGAGTTCACGTTTTACCTTGGCACCCATAAATAAACTAAACCTATGAATAAACCGATGTACTCACCACTGTTCTCGAGTATATCGTTGACATCCACGACTCCGACCTCCTTCAGCTTGTTAACTAACAGCCTGATCTGGTTCTTGTATCTCCTACAGCTCTCTGACAGTTTATCTACACGCTCCTGTAGATATAAACAGTTATTTAGTTTAGGAAACATTTTGCACGCGTGGTGGACTAACGTACATACACTCTTCATTGGGTAAGCATTTGTAACGGGACGTGTATAGGCTGCTACTACGCGTAGTACTAAAGTGTATACATCTTTTGCATGAGGAGGCATACATCTTTTTGCTGCTGACTGTACATCTCGCTCACTCAGCTGTATGTTCCTCTATTCCTGGTATAATACTTTTATGCTCTGTATATTTAAACCAGAAACAGACATACCTGTAAGGACAGACTCTCGGCAGCCAGCCTGATGATCTCGTTTTGCGCGAACTCCTGCTCTTTACTCTTTGGCTCTTGACTCAGTTCGCTGCTTAACAATCTACGACAGAAACACAACGTTAATACACAGATACAATCCCAGCCAACAGGCGTCCACTGCTGGATCAATATCGAGCCAAGCCAAATGCCAATGCTATGGGCACGACACTACGGCCCCGTGAATTGTCTTAACTATTATAAAACCGTAAAATCATGAGGAACAAAAAAGTGGCGGTTTACTTCATATAAAATCAAATAACACTCGATAGCGCGATTTAAATGACGTGCAGCGCCATCTATTGACAAAATTGTTAGTTAGTTTGTTTGTTCGCACATCACGCAAAAACTACTGAACCGATTTTGATGAAACTTTTTTTGTTTGATAGCTTATGATCTGACTTAAAATCTGGTATATAATTTGTGCGGACGAAGTCGCGGGAAAACTCTAGTTTTTACATAAAAATGTTATTATAAAGCTTGTTATTTTGGTCGTCACAACTAAAGTGGAACAGCCTGATCTTGAAGGATTTTATAATCTCGCTTGACACAACATTTGAAGCGTTACAACATGTCGCTGGATCTCTTTTCTCATGTGCCAGTAGGCTCCATTAGGGATCCAAAAAGGGTCATTTGGTTGCGATGTGAGAGGCCCTGAAAAGGGCAATTTGATTGCGTTGTCATGGTCCTCGAGTAAGGTCGTTTCATTGCGATTCCAGGGCCAAATTGATTGGTTGTAATTGGTTAGCACGTTTCCCCGGTTTGGAAGAGCGTGGGTTCAAGTCCCGCCCGAGACAAATTTTTCAATCTTTAATTTGATTCAAATTGGTTGCGTTGTGAAGGCCCTGAAAAGGACCATTTGGTTGCGTTGTGAGAGGCCCTGAAAAGGACCGTTTGGTTGCGTTTTAAGGGGCCCTGAAAAGGACCGTTTGGTTGTGATGTGAGGGGTCCTGAAAAGGACCGTTTGGTTATGTTGCGAGAGGCCCTGAAAAGGACCATTTGGTTCCGTTGTGAAGTGCCCTGAGAAGAGCCCTTTTGTTGCGTTGCGAGAGGCCCTGAAAAGGACCATTTGGTTTTGTTGCATTGTGATGGGTCCTGAAAAGGACCATTTGGTTGCGTTGTGATGGGTCCTGAAAAGGACCATTTGGTTGCGTTGTGATGGGCCCTGAAACGGACCGTTTGGTTGCGTTGTGTTGGGCCCTGAAAAGGACCATTTGGTTGCGTTGTGATTGGCCCTGAAAAGGACCATTTGGTTGCGTTGTGATTGGCCCTGAAAAGGACCGTTTGGTTGCTTTGTGAGAGGCCCTGAAAAGGACAGTTTGGTTCTGATGTGAGGGGTCCTGAAAAGGACCATTTGGTTGCGTTGTGATGGGTCCTGAAAAGGACCATTTGGTTGAGTAGTGATGGGCCCTGAAAAGGACCATTTGGTTGCGTTGTGATGGGCCCTGAGAAGGACCGTTTGTTTGAATTGCAAAGAGTCTGATCTGAGATACTTTTGGTTACGTTGTGAGATCAACCAATTGGTTGCGTTGTGATGGGCCCTGAAAAGGACCGTTTGGTTGCTTTGTGAGAGGCCCTGAAAAGGACCGTTTGGTTGCTTTGTGAGAGGCCCTGAAAAGGACCGTTTGGTTGTGATGCGAGAAGCCCTGAAAAGGACAGTTTGGTTGCGTTGTGATGGGCCCTGAGAAGGACCGTTTGTTTGCGTTGCAAAGAGTCTGACTTGAGATACTTTTGGTTACGTTGTGAGGTGCCCTAAGAACAACCAATTGGTTGCGTTGTTAGGGGTCCTGAGAAGGACCGTTTCGTTGCGATTCTGAGAAGGGCATTTTAGTTACGTTGTGAACAATTTCTTATGTTCATGTGCAAAAGGGCCCTTTTATCAGTTATTTTGATACCCATACGATGGATTTTGTCACATTTTGGTTTAATGACGATTTTTCTCTCTTTTTCTTTCTTCTTCTTGCGTTGTCTGTCACTTAAGAAACTATCTTCTAGCTGCTGTGGCTTTTAAAAACGTTATTGGTGCTCCTGAGTCATTGATTATCATCACAAGTATTATGGCGTCCACTTCTATCAAACTATTGAACCGATTATGATTTACTTTCTAGCTATAGCTATTTTGTACGCAAACATAGTAAAATTTGCTCCAATAAGTTATTTGACATTAATATTCGTAAGTTATTTATATTTTATTACTTATTAGGGAAATGAGCTAGAATTATCAAAAAAGAATAAAGCGTTTGGTATTTTAATGTATATAAAGAGTTATATTTTGTGTTCAGAGAGCATCTATAGTTACGAGCTTACTGTAAATACTTAAATTATACTAACAGTAAAAAGTTTAAACAAGATTGAAAATACAATCTAACGTCAAATGTAAAAATACGTTTCCATTTAAGAAATTATTCCTAAAAGAGTTTGTTTTGTCGAATAAATTGCCGAATCTTCTTGTTTTCGTTTCGGTTTCGTCGCCATCCTCGCTGGAAGAAACATAACATAATAATATGTCCTAAACCTAGTTTATAAATTATATCAGTTAGAGGCTGGACAGACGACCTAAAAAAAGTAGCGGGGACCGACTGGATGAAAAAGGCCGAGGGCAGAGTTTTGTGGCGCGCCTTGGGAGAGGCCTATGTTCAGCAGTGGACGATGATAGGCTGATGATGATGAATGAGAGGTTTATAGAACAATATTGTGCAATTTAGGCTAATGTTTGGGTTAGCAAGCTTTGCTATAATGACATTTTGATATTGTGTCACTTAAAGCATTGTTTTTTTATAATACAGTAAATTACAGTATGCTTTGGAGGTATTGAACCAGCGGCGGATCCAGAGCTAATTGTTGAGAGGCGCTGAGGGTCATTTCTTTGTAATCAAAGAAAAAAATTTGTTAACCTTTCATTGAAACGTTCAATCAGCGGGGCCCTAGACAAAGTGACATTCAATTAGCGTTGACGCTAGTAGAAAATGACAGAATGTATGGATTTGACATTGGCGATCGAAACATTTTGACGTTTGCTGTCGTCACCATACGTCAAGTCCATAAATTTTTATGTTTTCTACTGTGTGTACGTTAACGCTAATCGTAATGTACTTTGTCTACAGGCCCTGATAGAATTTAGTATGGCAAGTCAATTTTTTACAGGATGCTTGGGGAAAGTTATTCAGTAACATGAGTGCAATCACCTTTTAAAGTGATTCAACTGTATACGCTTACACCCTGAAGACATTATGCTTTGTACGTACACACGGCGACACATCAACATACCCATAATTGAACTCTTCATGGACATAGAGTTCAACTAGTTTGATCTGTCGCCGTGTGTACTTTAGAGTCTTTAAACTGCTTCTTAAACTGATGTTTTGTTATGGAATAGGTGTTAAATTCCTAATGTAAATAACGTAAAGAAATAGTAAAACTTACTTCTGATACTTCTCATTTTCTTCTCTCAACCTGTCGATCTCTGACTTCGTCTTAGATATGTGGTCCGAGTAGAATTTCTTCTCCGCTATGAGCTCTTCTTGCAGTTGTCTATGGATAGAAAATTACGTAGGTAAAGCCTGACCAGGAAAATAAAAAACCTCGCCATGTTGCGGAAAATCATTGGAACAAATTTTTGTACTGGGAACACTAACATTAAAGGTGACAGTCGATTGCAGCGCCCCCAATCCAGGTTTTTTATATTCCTGGTCAGGCTTTACATACAGTGTTCAACATAATATATATGCTGACTGTTTTGTAAGGGGATTATCAGACCATCAAACTGATAAACTTTCTCTATTTGATTGGTCCCATAGTGAAAGTGTCATACCATTTTGAAAACTTGATTAAATGGGCCAACTTTTTTAAATAACTTGCCAGGTTGACACCATAATTTTTTATACAGGTAGTCTTAAAGTATACAGACAGACGACCTAAAAAAAGTAGCGGGGAGCGACTGGATGAGGAAGGCCGAGGACAGAGTTTTGTGGCGCACCTTGGGAGAGGCCTATGTCCAGCAGTGGACGATGATAGGCTGATGATGAGTCTTAAAGTTGCCAAAGAAAAAGATTTTTAACGCAGAAGTCTTACAAAAGATAGTGTTTTCTCTCAAAACTTTTACTCATGCTTTTATTTCGGAACCACTGGCAAGGCTATACAGGATTGCATACAAGTATTTTTTTCGAAAAATATACAAATTTCAAATTTGTAATCACTGACCACTGTGTATCTAATAGTTCGGCGCAGGGTGGTTATTTTCAGTTCAAAGAAATTTATAAATAGGTACCTTAAACAATCAAACTACGATTTTAATTTTTCCTCGAATTATTACAAAGAGGCCTATCTCCTGTTTTCTACTTGACGTTGAATTTTGGGAAACCCTGTATGTATTATTTGGTAATATGTAAATAAAAATAAATGGCACAATCTTTGACTGTGTAAAAAAATATAAACGAATAAATACTCTAACTGACTAAACTTAAGGTTTAAAATCGAAACGTACCTGTTGATGCCTTTCTGAGCTTCGTAAGCGGACGCCAGTTCGCCATCTTCATTGATAATGTCAACGTCCGACCCGTAGTTGGACGACGCGAGCGACTTTAAGTTCACCGTCTGTTGGAATAAGAGTTAAATTAGCTTGTTTTATAGGACTGAACTTTTAGGAACAGAGTGAAGTGAACTGAGCATTGACGAATACAAAAAATGTGACCATAATTAATCCGGAGGTATGTCTGCTTAGCTCACGGAAATACTGCATATTCCTACGAATAAAGAAATATTTCATATGCATATTCCTAATATCCCAATACTGTACGACGACGACGTGGATGTTCTGAGGTTTCAGAATATCTCTGACTACCCCCTCGGGGAATATAGTCGTGAGCATATGCTTATGCTTATGCCAATACTGTATATTGTGCATATAACACCATATCCCTTAGTCTTCTCGAAGAAACCCACAGGAATAGTTGGGTGGTCCTTTTTATGTCGGAACCACGTGGGAGATGGATTTAAATATTAGCTAGGGTCAATACGCTCTGTGATACGATAGGTCGAATCTCCTAGGCGTACCTATATTATAGCATACAGAAGGAGTCGAGGCGGCGTCGAGGCGCGGGCGTGCGCCTTGGCGACCTTGACGTACGGTCGATAATTGTATAGCAAGAATAAATCCGAGCGCTTGGATTTATTCTTGGTATACAATTATACAGGACCGAGAAGAATGGCAAAATATGGAGGAGGCTTATGCCCTGCAGTGGGTAGATACAGGCTGAAAATGATGATGATGATGATACAATTATTGACCTTATGTCAAGGTCGCCTAAGGAGCGCCCGCGCCTCGACTCCTTCTGTATGCTATACGCCTTACTTCAAAGAAGAAAGATGATTTCACAATTTACTTGGGTATTGCGTACAATGATTAAATTTTTTTTTTTTCAAAATTGGTAACCAACATTGCCAATCATCTTTCATTAACTAATAAAAAAAAAATAGTAAAAAATTAAATACCATGCAATGGCGGCAACAGATTGCGTGTAGTAAAGTAAAAATAATAAAATTAATTAGTTAAAATCAGCTGGTTAAAATATAATAAAACAATCATGCATTACATAAACGACCAAATTGCCTTTAGGGGTCGTCAGAATCTTTACCACAAAAGGTAAGCGCATATTACGACGGGTCTCATTGGCGCCGAGCGGGCAGCATCGCCGCAGCGGAAAATTTGTACTTCGCACACTAGAGCGGACCGGATCGGAACGCATTAACGGATTTTTAGTTTGATGTAATACTGCAGACGTTGTAAAAAGTTTCGCTTTCTATTGCATTGACACAACGACGGCCAGGCCAGCATCGCATGGACGGGAATTCGCCGCGGAATAATGTGACCCGCTCCGGCCCGGCGGAGTAAGCGATAGTTTAAATAAATTGTATAGAAACGGATTGATTTAGGCGGTTTTATGCGCTGCGGCCCGCCCCGTTGCGGCCCTTCGGAATATGTGCTAACCTTTAAATGATTTACAAGTTGGTAACAGCTGGCGCGTTCACAGGCACACAGAAATGCGTTTTTCCTAGTCCGTGCTTGATAGAGATAGAGAAACTTTTCATTATGCATGTAGTGAGACAAAGGCATTGCGTAAATGTGTGGCACGCGCCAGCTTTAGTTAACCGACCTGTAGTTGCAGCAAGATTAACATATTTGAAATCAAACATGCAGAAAGAAAAAGAATGATATTTTATGTATGGAAGCAGTCGGTGTTTTTTATTTCATTTATATTTTTTTACTCACAACGTTCTTGAGGGCTTGGAACCATGGTTTCTGCGCCCGAAAATATACAAAATGTTACTTTTTTAAATACCATATTCTCCTGCCCTTATTCTAGTATTTGTATCGGCCTTAATAATTAGTAGAGATATTTTAATTCCTTGCGATTTGTGAATAATGTACTATAGTAGATTACACACCGAGGGCAGGAAATGAGGCATGCAAATCATGTGATCTGAGGCTTTCTTATTTACTGCCCGAGGTTAGTATACTATTTTTCTCCTCGACGGAGGAGGAAAGCGGCAACATCCTTTAGCGCAGCAGGACGACAATTGACGCTTTCCGTTCGGAGGGGAGAAAAGTACTTAAATTATTTTAAGGTCTCAATTTAAACGTTCAGATTCTTCAGAATTTGTCAGGAAATATATAACTACCCAGTATTTAATCCAGGCACGATTTTAATCTTCATAGACGTAAAACTGACACATAAAATCACCTTAGAATCGCATAAACTACTCCTGGTACACGGTAGATCCATAAACAACGTCTTAGAAATCCTCACTTTAGCCAGTAAAGAATTCGGCATCACTTTTCTATCGCGTGTTGTAACACACTCTTCATTATACTCCAAGAGAAACAGATTTAAGAACAGATAATAAACAAAAAACTCTAATGCACTATAATGTCAATACAGTCTAAACTCGAATGTTTAATTTCCTCACAAATTAACGGTCCGAAATTATTAAGACGAGATCATAATGGTTGAGGTCAAAATTAGGCGAGATCTCCAAACTGACGAAATCACAAAACATCACTAAATGTCCCACTGCATTCGGAATGACAAGTTGTTTTTAAAATTTGGTTTGTATTAAAAATATCTGTAATATTTTCATTATAAAATCTGTTGCAGAGAATACAGGGTGTAAACTTAAATGAGTTACATACTTAAGAGGCATCCAACTGACCATCAAACTGAATAACTTTCACTATGGAACCAATATTGAAATCGCGAAAAAAAAAACTGCTGTTATACAGCAGATACAGCAGATATTTTCTATGGAACAGGAATATGTTGTAACGCATTTAATTTTACGCCCTGTATATTTAAATTGAACAAGTTTCTCGTAATAGTTTTCGAACAGAAAAAAAATACCAAAAATATTTTATTACTTTTAAAATTTAAGAAAAACGTTTTTGAATCTAACACATTTCTCCTGTTAACACATTATAAAGAGAAAAATGTCCACCACGTTAACTATAAAATAAATATAAAACGACTGTCTGTCTCAATGTTTGTCCTCACACTGATAAAACATGTTATTTTTTATCAACACATCAAGATAAGTATGTTTTCTGATAACCAGACAGTTTGTCGTAGTGTTCTAGACAGGTCATCAAGGTCTTATAGACGTCTATACTCCATTCCAAATAACAACGAAAATTTAAGGCCATTTTGAATTATAGAAACAGATATTTGAAACCTCTCCATTTTTCTTAGAACAGCTTTAGTAACGTCCAAGATACGTTGGATAGCATATCTTTCTCATAAATAAATCATATTTGCTAATCAGAATTGGCCAGAAAGCTATACAGGAATCGGAATATCTTTTCGTCCTTATTTGGAATGCAGTATAGGTTTTTTATTCGTCTGCCATATGAGTCCAGTTAAATCCATCGCCTATAATGTATAGTTAAACTTAAATAGAACGAATAATTGTACTAATTGTGTTATTTTACATCACTAAAAATCATACTGTACCTTTTCGGACCGAAACTAGTTTTCAAGAGCAAAACCGATACCGAATCAGCCTGTTTGTCTAAAGGCGATTACGTTAATCGAGTGCGTATGAATTAAGGCCAGGTTATACAAGTGCAAGCGTCTCTTTCTTGCAAGCATAAGTTTGCAATTAGCCATCCCGCTCCAATTGAAAGCAGGATCGCAAAAAACGTGTTTTACATCAATATCTTTGCTCATGGGTGTTTCTAAGCTCAAAATTCTACGGAGTTCACTAGAAATATTTCACAACTAACAACAAAAAGGGGTAACTTTGGGATTTTTTTCTATCTATTAAACTTAATCTAATCGTGTAATTGAGAACGGTCGCCTATCAGCCAGATCTTTAAGCATAGCATAGCATATGCTCACGACTATATTCCCCGAGGGGGTAGTCAGAGATATTCTGAAACCTCAGAACATCCACCATCCATCCATCCATCCAGATCTTTAAATAAGACATAATTGGTTTTCAGACTTTAAAACACAGTTTAAAACACTTTCGTTCGTGTTCAAAAAACGGCCCGAACCGGATAACAGCGTCTTAATATCCAGATTAAAGCACTCGCTAGCCTCGAGCCAAAGTAGATTCGAGTACTCGAATCTTGGGGTTCATTTCAACTCTTTGGTACATGGTATGTCGTCCGTGCGATTCGAACCCAGACCCGCATGATCGAGTGTCTATACCTCGCCGCAACACGCTACCGACGACGAGACGACGCTCAAAAATATTTAGTAAAGTAAAATAAAAAAAATTAAAAATTTGTCTCGGGCGGGTCTTGAACCCACGCTCTTCCAAACCGGGGAAACGTGCTAACCAATTACACCACCGAGCCCACAACCCAGAGAACGAAATTCCCCACGCACGCACGCCCGCACGTCCCCTTAAGACGCAACAGATTGAAAATTTCGTTCTCTGGGTTGTGGGCTCGGTGGTGTAATTGGTTAGCACGTTTCCCCGGTTTGGAAGAGCGTGGGTTCAAGTCCCGCCCGAGACAAATTTTTCAATCTTTAATTTGATTCGAAATAGCACAACATGGCTGTAACATGTGTATAATCAATAATATAAGTAAAATAAAGTAAATAAAATAATTCGGTCTATATTTTTAAGTTTAGGTCATAAAGTTATTATACCTTACGGAATAGAGGAACTGACATGAGTCGTCAATTGAACCCGTTTTTGGAAACTGTTTGACAGCTTCAAAAAAATATCCACGATTTCACGTTAGATTGACAAAATATTCACAGAGCTCAAATTTTCACCATGCCGACAAGCTGTCAAACAGTTCCAAAAATGATTATATTGCCTCGCGTCACGTGTCTCTTTCTATTATACATTGGTGCCGCTGGGTAAATTTCGCTCTCTCAGCCGTCAGTTTCTCTATTCCTGGTATAGAAACTTTATGGTTTAGGTTTATGCACAAGGAACTATAGATAATGGATACATTAACTGAACATATTATATGTATTATTATTTATCTATGTTTAAGGGAGGGACAGAATAGCAGTGGCAGACGGCAACCCCGACTGTTAAACTGAGTCCCTTACCTTTTTGTCTCTATGCTATTTTTAAAACAGTGCTACACTTATTCATTGTGTTTTGCAACAGTTTTAAGAGACAAATAAATACTTTTTAATTTAATTTAAATTTAACTGGACTGCCTTTGGCAGACGAATAAACTAAATGAGTATAGACTAAAGTGAAACAATACCGTCATTCCGTTATGATAAAAGTAAATAACTAACCTGATTGGAGAGCACACTCTTCAGCTGAATACACTCGTCTCGACGTCTGTCTAACTCATTCTGCATAACACCTAGTTGATCTGAGAAATGTAAAAAATGTGCATCACCATTAACAAGGACGATAGACGAAATACGGTGTTTCAGCAGTGCTAGCATGATACCCCGCGACTTCGAGTCTCTCTATACCATATCTCTATTTCAGCGCGTCTTCGCCTCTGTCTCTACAGTAGCTAACATGATGCCCGCGACATACGATGACGCGAGCTCTCAACTGTCATTCGTAGACTCTAGTCTACAAATGCGAGCATGATCACCGTTCGGTAGAGTTTGTGGCTCTACGTTTACGCAACGAAATAGGTAAAAGAACGAATGATTTTGGGGCAGCTCTAATCACCGATTCGGTGATACCCTATTCAAATTGATCGATTTAACCGTATGGTAACCCAGCGAACCCGGGCCGCGACTTTGCTTTCTCTTGGTAGACTGGCTGACGAGCTGTCAAATCATGCTCACCATCGCGGGATAAATGACAGGCGCGGGTATGGATTTCAAACCCGCAGGCGCGCGTCATGCGACTAATCATGCTAGCACTGCAGACCTGATGGATACAATTTTTTTTAGATAGCTCGTTTGGGACCCGCCAGGAGAAAAATTGATTCTAACCCGATTACGAGAAACGATTTTTTATTTAGAATTTGTGATTTCACCGACGACCTGGTGAAGGCGGCTGGAACCCGTTGGATGAGGGCAGCGCAGGACCGGTCGTCGTGGCGATCTGCGGGGGAGGCCTATGTCCAGCAGTGCACGTCCATCGGCCGAGATGACGATGTACTGTACATACCTATAACTTCCTTGGAGACTAGCATGCTGTCTCCCGTGCTCCGCAGCCTGTCGAGGTGGTCTCTCAACTTCTTGTTCTCCATCTCCATCTCTTCGACCCTGAAGCGGTCTGTGTTCGGGTTTGTGGGCGGCGACGACAGACGGTCTGGAGGAAACAACATCAAGTTACTAGTCTATGTGGTATGGCATTATCATCATTATTATCGTCATTTATCATTGTACAGTGTGTTAGGGTCATAGACTTAGAAAAAGTATATGTCTAGAATGAGCCTCACTGTTTTACCGTATAAAACAAAAGGGGCCAAGTTTCATAGGTTGGTGTGCTTGAGGCGCCATACAAATTATGTATGTGTGTGTGTATTTGTATAGGGTTTAGGAGCAAGTACTGGTTCCAATTTTTTTCGACGCTTTCGTATCTTCGACTGGCTATCTTGACATATAGCTTTATCAAAGGCAATAGATTTAAAACTTTTCGCTTACGCTACAAGATGGATCCAAGAAATCGAGAGCGAGATAGCCAGTTGTGAAAACTAATGTAAACAAAAAAGGCAAAACATTATTTTTTGTTTTGGTCACCGTGGCTGGTTTTTCTGTTTGGCTAGCTGTAAATCCTATAGAATCTTTGCCAAACAAACCGTCTTTTAGTATGCAAAAGTCAAACTATTGCTGTTCCATGTGCGGCCACGGTATGGCTTAATCTAGAGTGTAAATCTATGGTTAGGGTAAACAGTTGCATTACTTTAAGGGGTGATTGTACCCATGATACTGAACAACTTTCCCTAAGACACCTATAGGAAATTCGCAAATAAAATTTTGGACTAAAATTTCTTTAAAATGATTTGATCGAACGTTTGTATTTTGTTCGGTTAGTTAAGAAGCTTGGCATCTAGTTTTTATTTATTCTTATGGTATAGGCTTCAACCTTTAATAAAGTATATATCAAGATTGACAGTCGAAGATACGAAAGCGTCGAAAAAAATTGGAACCAGTACTGGTTCCTAAACCCTATACATATACACGCACACATACATAATTTGTAGGGCGCCTCGCACACACCAACCTATGAAACTTAGCCCCTTTTGTTTTATACGGAATATTAGTGAGGCTCATTCTAGACATATACTTTTTCTAAGGCTTCAACGTATGCAGGTTTCCTTTGATAAGTTTATTTATAGACGCACTTACTCATAAGTCTTTCTTCCAGGTCTGCAGCGCGTTTGGAAGTCCTGGACAGTTCGCTCTGAAGAGCTGAGATCCTGTTCTGCATCCGGAGAACTAATCCGGCGTCTGCTATCTATAAGCAGGTTAATTTAAATATGTTTAAATGATTTAGATGCCAACAGATGCTTTAGCGTGTTGCCAGTGCTACTAATTACTAGAGGCAATTCCCCCTTCACTAAAGCTTTTTTGCAAAACTGACGTGGGGGGTCCAAAATTTAGATGCACTGACTACTGAAGAACGACTTGCTTACCGGCATAGGCCCATTGTGGGAGCCCGCAGACCAATTGACAGCTTCCAGCGCTGGGCGCGTGGTCTCCACGGACCGCACCGACCCGTAGCCGTAGTCCTGGGCAGATAGTTGAAAGATAATGTCAACTGGTTGCGAATTAGAAAAGTAACACCTCTTTCGCAACTGATTACGAAACTCTGATAAAAATTATGATGATGGCAAAAAAGTTTTCTAAAGCCGGATTTATACGTGTCGATTTTCGCCGTCCGGCTACGTGCGATAAGAAGAACACTAACTGGCTACTTCGACATAAGCTTGAAACATAACAAGCTCAAACAGCAATGTACTTCAAATCGCACTTAGCCGCACGGCCAACATCGATCCGAGTAAATCGCGCTTTAGTTGGAAAATAGTCGTGAATAAGGAAAAGTCTGGGTTGTGCGATGGAGACTATTTTTTATTTTGTCATGTTCTGGTTTAGGTTACGATACGTTTACGCAACTGGTTACGATACTCTGATAAAAATAATGATGGTAGCAAAAGTATTTAAAGTAGGCAACTGGTTGTGAATAAGGTCCAGTGATTCTTTTATTGCTACTTGTTACGAAACTCTGATAAAACGATGGCAGCAAAAGAATTCTTAGATGGCAACTGGTTGCGAATAAAGAAACTAAATTCCTCTTTCGCAACTGGTTACGAAAATAATATGCAATGACCACTGTGGGAAAATCACACATAATAAACATAAAAAAAGAGCTAACTCACATCTTCGACGGTAGTTTCTTGCTGTGAATTGTTGCTAGCGTCTGAAAGTGATCTTCTGTGTTCCTTCGGTGCTGGGGCCCTGAACAAAAATGAACTCTGTATCAAATGGGGGCTAGCCTTTCAACCAAAGACAAATCTTATCGCTTAGTCGCCTCATACGACACCCACGGTCAGTTCTGAGACGGAACCACACAGTAGGAAGAAGCAAAATGGAACGGAATATGGCAATGATTTGTAATTAGCGTACAGTTATTTCAGGATGTGTTTACTCTTTAATAATTGCTGTAAATCTTCCTAAGAATAATAAAATAAAAAATTTAAATAAAATATTTGAATTTGAAGTGTACACTTTATTGGTAACCTGGTGAAGACTGCCGGAACCCGTTGGATGAGGGCAGCTCAGGACCGGTCGTTGTGGCGATCTGCGGTGGAGGCCTATGTCCAGCAATGGACGTCCATCTTCTGAGATAATGATGATCACCTTATTGATACCACGCCTAACTGCCAAACCAGAACCACCAGATTCGAATCCCAGTTCGGTCATGCATGAATGTTACGTTCGTGTCGTTGTTGTATGGTTTCCATAATTAGAAATCAGAATAATGTGTGTAAAAGTGATTATCATTTCTTGTCAAGCAAATAAACGTTGTGTTACCTCTGCATAGAGTCCAATCTCTCCTGCAGCTCATATTGTGAAGACAGCAACTTTTGCCGGCTCTGTCTCTCTGCTTCTAGTTCAGCGTTGAGGGCCCTTTTCTCCGCCTCGTGCTGTTTGTCTCGCTCTAGAGAAATAACACGAGTTTAGTTTAGAAAATATGGTACACACGGCGACACATCAGGTTACGCACCCTATATACCCATAACTACACTACGTACAAAACACAAAATAGTGCGGTAGAGAGCAAAGTTAAAGTCAATATAATTTATTCAATATAGGAGCTTGAAGCACACTTATTAAACGTCAAATCTTTTTTAAGCTACCACCGCGTCGGAACGTGTTGTCGCTGTAGAGAAGATGCGGCCAGAAACTCTACAACATAACACGACTTAATAACTATTACAATAAAATTCTTAAGCTACGGTTATGTATACAATAATACATAGTCTATCTAATAAAATAATTGATACTAGTACTAGATTAATACTTGAGCCTGCATAGACGCGGCTGCCGGCGCGGGCGCAGCGTGCCGTGAGACGAAACAACAACAACATAACGCACCCTCTCGCACGATTCGCAGCGTTCAACTTCTAATAGATCCAAGTCCAAACAGGGTAACCTGACGTGTCACCGTGTGTACATTAAGGAGAGCTAAATTGTTGGTAATTTCAGCTGATTTTGTCATTTCTGACGAAGTAACTGTCCTTCAATCACTAATAAATAGACTGGAAGTTTGAAAGTAGCGTCAGTGATTGAAAAACTGCTCTGTAATCTACTATCGTGGCATGAATATTGAGTAGTGTGAAAGATGTGTATTAAAGGAGCGAGCGCTGAAATAACGGCTTAAAGCTCAGAGAGATGAAGGGAGGAAGAAGGCGAAATATTGTAACACTTCGATTCTTGTACACAGCATCAAAACATAAATATTACATTGCAGAAACGCTCATTAAAGTAAATTCTCCGTTAAATCTCTTGCTGTCACTTTTTGTCTTGTTGACGTAGTAAAAGCAAGCAAGAGATTAAAAAGAGGATTCACTTTAATGAGCGTTTCTGCAACTGAGTGTGATGTACAAAATCCCTTTTGTACATCACACTCCAATAGAGATTTCTTCCAGCAACCGTTGGGTTAACTTATTCTACACCAACACTAAGATCGAGTGATGCATGTAAATTTTACTTGAGTAAATGATAGTTTGAAAGACTACCATTAGTGAACCAACCTTTCCAAAACTGAGCTCTATGCTCGAACTCCTTAGACCAGGTCGACACATCTTCGTAATAAGCTGATGTCTCTTCACCTTCGTCGGATATAGCCTCGAGAGGTACACCCATTATTTGTTTATTTATCTTTTTATATTAGTTCGAACGTTTTAATAAGGACGGTTAAGAAAGCAGTGTCAGTGAAGAGGTCAACCACGAATAGATCGCAGCGCACGCTGTGTCAAATTTGCTTTAACCTATCCACATCCACACACTCATATAACACGAAATCTCCAAAACTATAAAATTTTCCAACATGACATTTATCATGGATTCTTCTCTTGGCTTTTAGCTGCTCACTAAGGAAATCATTATTCGCAAATCAACCTCTAAAGATGTAAAACCCGGAGTGAGAGTTTGTATTGGAATTTCGTATCTAAGAACGGGGAATCCATGTTACTGACGTCGTTATGTTTTGACTTTATTGTACTTATTAGAAACTAGCAAAACTAAACCTAACGAGGACATTTTTGCGAAATACAGGGTAAAGGGAAAAGTATCATAAGGGTTGAACTACACCAGGCAGCACTGCATCGCATTTTTCCGTCGCTCCATCATTTTCTGTCACTCAGGAACGTCATTTGCTAGAGCATATAAGATAGACGGAACGCGATCGCACGCGGCGTGTTGTTCCGTGCTGTAATGCTGTTCCGTTCCGTCTATCTCATATGCTCTAGCAAATGACGTTCCTGAGTGACAGAAAAGGATGGAGCGACGGAAAAATGCGATGCTGTGCTACGTTTTGTAGTTCAACCCTTAACCTTTAAACCTACTCTAACCAGCAAACGTCACGAAAATCAGCTGTTCCATACTTAACGTTTGAAAAAACAGTTTTTTTTTTGTTCTGACCGGTTTGCTCCCATAGTAAAAGTTGTTCAGTTTGATGGTTAGAGTAGGTTTAAAGGTTAATTATACTTTTCCTTACACCCTGTATAAATGCGTGAAGGAAAGTTGTGCGAAGGAATCTAGCGCGAAGGACATTCGTGCGAAGAGACATTTCTACGAAAGACTTTTTCGCGCAAGGAAATTTGCGCGAAATGACTTAGAACTGTCGCATCGTCAGCTTTATTGGAATACACTCTAGGATAGTTTAGACGAGACTGTGTGGAAGTGGGGTACTCAGTTTCGGGCAGACTTTAACCTAACCTGACCCAATGAAGTGGGGTGTTTTGAGTCCATTCTGGGGCAGTTTCAAAGATGCAGACATAGAAAGTAACTGGGGTCTCGCGAGAACTCTTGCTTCGACGTTTAAATTGTCTATCTATCCATCAATCAATCAAATATACTTTATTTGCATCTTCGTCGGCCTTCGCTGTACTCGGGCGCTCGTTCCACTCAGTATATCATTGATTGATTGAGACCTAATACCAAACCTAACATCTAACTATCAATAATTCACAAGACCTAATGACGCTAGCTGGCGCTAGTGTCGTGCTCACAACGTTTTAAAGGCTTTACACCGAACACTTTACACTCTACGATATAAATTATCCACAAACACTATAATGTTTTCACAATGAGAAACCAGTCTACTAAATAAAATGAAAAGATAGAGTGAATAGATAAGTGTTACAATTAATTTGATATCGTGTTAATCTGCACTCAAATTGTTATCTTATCTAGTTTTGATTTATCTTTATGGATTTTTTTGTGTTATAATAATTATGGTACTTCTTGCATCATGACGTGATGACCATTTTCATATGAATGCTAATGAATAGATATCCCACAGGAAAACAGCTTCATGAAAGCTCGCGTCGGAATCTAGGTACCCCTGCAGCGATGTTTCTACCACACTGCCGCTCACTCTCGTACGTGAACGTTCATGTAGTTATTGCCGCGTGTGTACCGTCCGCCGCGAGCTTTTATGAAGCCGTTTTTCTGGTTGGATATCTATTCGCTTTATTACGAAGAATTGCAACTCCCGCTCTAAATGCGTTCAATGTCCGGCACAACTTTTTGACATTTTAATAATTTGTTAACAAATCCGCCGTAATAACGCATATTCTGTGAAAATTTCAACTATCTAGCTATTACGGTTCAAAAGTTACAGCCCTTAATAGGTAGGACGGACGGACGGACGGACAACGTAGGCTTAGTAATAGGGTACCGTTTTCACCCTTTGGGTACGGAAAGATGCGACCGTATCCATGGTACAGGAGGTGGACGACAGTACAGTAGGCAGTCGTGTATTCCTCTCTCACTTGCACTCACTCAGCATACAACTACAAGTCTCTCCTTATCAGTGCAAGCTACTTTGTATGAAGTGTCAAAGATGTGTCAAGTGTAAAAAAAGCTAGTAAAAAAACCCTTACCTTCAATAGCCATTTCAAAATGCTCTTTCGTACTCTTCAATTCATTGGCTAACTTCTCGCTTTCTCCCTCCCACGTATTTCTATCAACTTTATATTTATTGTCTATCTCTTTCTTCTCTTCGACGAGGCGCTTATTGCTGTCCTTTTCGCTCGTCAGTTCGGCTTGCAACGTTGATATTAGTTTGTCCTTCTCCGATATGCCGACTCGGAGAGTTTTAGCTTCCATTTCTACTAATTTTAGTAGTTCTAATTTCGCCCTAGGGAAAGAAAAATATAGTTTTTATTTAATTAAAACATCCACAAACTTTATAAAGGACGTTGTAGCCTGTAGAATCACTCTCAAATGTTCAAACAAATGCACTCTCAAATGTTCTCCAGCCCCTTGTACAGCTTCTTGACGTGGTCGAGAGATATACTTACTTAAGATCAACAATCTGCATCTGCAAGGGTTCAATACACTTGGCCTTCTCCTGGACCTCGCCCAGCTTCTGCTGTAGGCTGATGATCTTGTTCTCCAGCCCCTTGTTCAGCTTCTTGACGTGGTCGAGACTGCGCGCCTCTATGCGGAGACGCTTGTACTGCCGGCGCGCTAGGAACCGACGGATCTGCGAAGAAAAAACAACTTTGTAGGCATTGAACTATTATGTATTACGTATGTAAGGAAAAGTATCATTAACCTTAAAACCACATATTCTACCCATCAAACTGAACAACTTTGGTAGCAGAACGATCAGAACACAAAAAAAGTCAGTTGTTCCATACGTTTACATCGAGTTTGCAGTTTAGTATGGAACAGCTGACTTTTTTGTGTTCTGATCGTTTTGCTCCCATAGAAAAAGTTGTTCAGTTTGATGGGTAGAATATGTGGTTTAAAGGTTAATGATACTTTTCCTTACACCCTGTAGAACTAGCACGAGAAACAAACGTCATACATACGCGTATAGTCCTTATAAAAACTCAATACAGGGCAGACATTATCCGAGTAAGTGCTGCGACATTTCTCGCTCTAGCCAATGACGTTCCTGAGTGACAGAAAAGGATAGAGGCTCTACCCTAAGGCTGCTTTTTCTACCAGATATGTGCGAGGTAGCAAGGCGGTGAGCGAGGAAAAAATCGGCCAATGAGAGTGCTTCAATATCCCAATGACGTGATCGAGCGACCGCGCTATTGGCGGATTGTTTCCTCGCTCACCGCCTCGCTACCTCGCACATCTCTGGTGGAAACGCAGCCTTAGGGAAGAGCCTCTATCCTTTTCTGTCGCTCATTAACGTCATTGGCTATGTCGCAGCACTGCCGGTGCTGTCGCTATCTTTCTCGCTCTAGCAAATAACGATCCTGAGAGACAGAAAAGGATGGAGCCTCAAAACAATTCGATTCCGTGCTACCAAATGAGGTTCAACCCTTGAGCCAACTTAATTTGAGTCGTTTGTTTATTCTGACTATGCTCGGTCCCTTGATGGGTGATTGTGTAATAGCTTTACAGTTTGATGGGCTGAACCATGGAGTAGGCTTGTTTCTATAGAAAATTATGTCGCCGACAAAGGGACGGGTGAGGGGAGACAAAAAGTATTAGGGGAGCGTGTAATTTCTCTATGGTATACAAAAACCGCAGTACAAACTAGATGACGGCATGCCCAGTTGGTGGTTTCAGTGCTAACTTTGACCATCTCTACCAAGAGGAGCGTGTAATTTATCTATGGGCTGAACCGCATTGAAAGTTAAAAATCACCCAGTATAGAGTTTACACTTAATAAGTAAAAGATAGACTCACAGCAGCTTGCGCGACGACAATTTGCCTTCTCATCTTCATAGCTTTCTGTCTCGCGAGGTACCCGCGCGCGTAGCGCTGCACCGTGATCATCTGCAGAGAAAGTTATCATTACATTAACTCAATATCAATAACATTCAATAGGCTACGGTTTCGGTACTACTGGTGAAACGTGGATGTTCTGAGGTTTCAGAATATCTCTGACTACCCCCTCGGGGAATATAGTCGTGAGCATATGCTTATACTTATGCTTCAATAGGCTTAAAACCTACACTTCGTCATAACTTTATTATGCTTCGACTTTATTATAATTAGTGCCTGTTTCACCACTTCTGAATAAGTTCTTGTTAGCTTATCCGACAGATATTTTGACATAATTTCATACAAAATATGTCAAACTATCCGTCGGATAAGCTAACAAGAACTTACCCAGAAGTGGTGAAACAGGCCCTTAGACTTTATCATATTTCGACTATATCATACTTCTATAAAAAGCTCACTTATTCCGCTGCAGAAATTCCGCTTCGTCTATCCATAGAATTGACAGTTTTTTGGGATTCGATTTCGAGATTAAGGTGTTTTAGCCAAGGGATTCCATGTGAGAGGGTTTACCGTAGCCGTATCCTCATCATCGTCAGCCTAGCAACAAACTCTCGTCCGCTATACAGGGTGAAATTGATATCATTAGCATCCTTTTAAACTAAGAGTCTACCCATCAAACTGAGCGAACATTTCGGAGCAAAAAAAAATTTCCTATTCCATACTAAACTGCAATGTTTACTCGAATCACATGTATGGTACAGCAGATTTTTGTTATGCTCCGATCGGTTTGCTCCCATAGTAAAAGCTGTTCAGTATGATGGGTAGACTCTTAGTTTAAAAGGATGCTAATGATATCAATTTCACCCTGTAGAACAGACCATCCGCCCAGTAGCTACTCACCGCCCTGATGAGTCGCTTGTCCTTGTACAGCCTCCTGGCCAGCAGCCCCCTGGCCCTGGCCTGCAGCGCTATAGCCAGCGCGCGCAGTCTGAGGTACTTCTTGCGCGCGATCCAACCCCGCACCGTCTTCTGTATCTTTACAGCGGCTCGGTTACGACGGACTTCGTGGGCTTTGCTGTTGATCAATACATTATGATACAAGTGAGCTATGTTGGTCACACTAGAGGCTGAATTTCAGCACGAGCCGACGGCGAGGGCGTAATGGAGCCGAGAATGTAATGACAAATGCTCATGCGTTTTATACGACGTGTTTTAACACAATTCGATAGATAGTTTTTCTTGGAGATAACAATTTAAGTTCTATGTTACAGATAAAATAATATAGTTTTCGTTAAAACATCACTCGACGACCTGCGAACTCTATGGTAAACATAAAATATTATTTATTTTTCAACGTTTTTTATGCACTGAACAGACTCAATTTTATGTAGTAAAATCCAACGGGTGCGTGCTCCTGACTGCATTCCCTTGCTCGGCTCCCCTCAAGTTTCCCAGAAAGTGTGAGGGGAAGTAGGGTACCTGAAGTCAGAGGGGGGCGCGGAGTGGCCGTTCTTTATACAAGGTGTTTCATAAATAACAATAAATTTTTGAAACTCTTAAGGGGGTTGTTAAGACCGTCAAACTGAACAACTTTCTCTATGGGACCAACATCGAAATCGCGAAAAAAAAAATTCATATCCCATACATACAAGGTGTTACAAAAATACAAATAAACCTTTAAGGGGGTGGTGTAGACCATCAAACTGAACAACTTTCACTATGGGACCAATATCAAAATCGCGAAAATAAAAATTTATGTTCTATACTCTACAAATCGACTAGAGCTAAAATATGTATGGGATTTGAAATTATTTTTTTCGCGATTTCGATGTTGGTCCCATAGAGAAAGTTGTTCAGTTTGACGGTCTAAACAACCCCCTTAAGAGTTTAAAAAATTTATTGTTACTTATGAAACACCTTGTATATTATATATTAGCTCTAGTCGATTTGTAGAGTATAGAACATAATTTTTTTTTTCGTGATTTCGATATTGGTCCCATAGTGAAAGTTGTTCAGTTTGATGGTCTACACCACCCCCTTAAAGGTTTATTTGTAGTTTTGTAACACCTTGTATAGACACTATTACCTATACTGTGCCTGTACGCATGGTAACTCACCGCCTAGCCAGGAACCCTCTGGCTCTGGCCTGCAGCCCCCTCAGAGCCCTGGTCAGACGCAGGTACTTGCGTCGAGCCACGAACCGACGCACGCAGCTCTGTACTCTCACGCAGTATAGACGTTGGAGGTCCGCTCTTATCTTTTCTAGGTACGCCACCTGTCGGCAACAATTAACATTAAAATCATAATCGATCATTGAAAAACTTTGATAAAACCTGCGATATTTTTTCTGATTTTAAGGTTATACAGGGTGTAAGGTACAGCCCTCCGCAAACTGAAACGGTAAACTCAAACCATAGACTTAAACTCTAGCGATAGACTTGCCCTTGCATAGAAGCAACATGTTCCACTTGAATGAGGTGCCCGCACCTGATTGATGTTCCCGAGTTCACTTCGTCACTATGGCAATGACAGACCGCAATGTGTTGTTTTGTGTGACATGTTGTTTGTTTGAACGAGCTTGTCTATCGCTAGAGTAATATGTCTATGACTCAAACCATCAAACTGAACAACTTTCACTATGGACCCTACCTCAGGAAACGCGAAAAAAAATCTGCTGTCTCATACAGTACAGACCCAAGTCGGGTAGGTACGACAGTTTTGTATGGAACAGCAGATTTTTTTTCGCGCTTCCTGAGGTAGGCTCCATAGTGAAAGTTGTTCAGTTTGATGGTCTGAGTTCACCGTTACAGTTTGCGGAGGGTTGTCGTATTTCTTATGGTTGATACATGCATCAGTGGCGCGTAGCAGAGGACTCAATTATGAGAGTCCGGGTTCGAATCCGCACGGACGACATGCTATGTACCAATGAGTTTTTCTAACATGTGTACGTAATACTACAGATTACTACTAACTTCCTAACAGATAGGTACATCACTTCCTTAGAAAACGATAAGTTTTTACGCTTTAATTATTTAAGCCTAGTTCGGACGGGTTCGTATAGGATGACCTATAAGCAAAATGTCCTACGCATCACAACGTTCTAAAAGCAAAACGACCTAAAAGCAAAACGACCTATTATCAAATTGACCTAAAAGCAAAACGGCCTATTAGCAAAACGTCCTAAAAGCAAAACGGCATATAAGCAAAAGTTCGGACTATGCCAGTATTATAGTCGAGTAGGTGTTTTAGTAGTTAAACATGTCTGAACCGCAATAATTTAGTCGAGTAGTTTAGCGCTTTAAATTTGTTACTAAATCACTCGCACTCGACTAAAATCATTGAATTAGAACACTATGGAAGATGGGTCCACGCTCAAAAGTGTCCGAACCAAAAGAAGTGTACAATTCAAAAAAGCACTGTAGTCTCTTGCCAGTCTTTGTTTGATCGTCTAAGCACGAGCGAGTTCATGATGGCGTACGGTGTTGTAAAAACATGTAAAAACTACCAAAGATAAGTGAAAAAATGTGATGGTGTATCCTATTTTCAGTATTAGAAGCATTTAGAAGTATCATTTTGTTTACGAACATAATATTTAATTTTTATTTTATTTATTGATTATCTGTTATCGCGTCCGCCATTACGTCTGTCATGTTTGATGGTCATTTTCACCTCCAGTCGAAGCTGCATATGGTGTTAAGTAGGTGTAAGCAAAATTGACCCTTCTGACTAGCTTCATACGATTTCAATTGCAATGTTTTCAGTTTGTTTACATGAATATGCATACCAATATTTTTATAAGGTTAGTTTGGGACACTTTTATCGAGAATTTTGTACTAGACCCTGTGTCCATAGGGTTCTAGGTCGATGACTAAAATACTGGCATAGTCCGAACTAGGCTTTACTGCCAGACGGTACGCGCGACAATGTATCTAATGGCGCTTGACACAGCGTCGTTATTACTGCGTACAGCGCGCGTATGCGACGTTGGTGTCTGGAGCGAGTGTTAGAATTCATACAAGCATCGCTTACGATGGACCGAATATTGCACTAAAAAGATGTGAAGCATGCATTGAGTAAGAGGAGATGGCATATCGGCTTGTTTCTATAGAAAATTATGTCGCCGACAAAGGGGGTGAGGGACGGGTGAGGGGAGACAAAAAGCTTAGGGGAGCGTGTAATTTCTCTATGGTCGCCGTACAAACTAGTGCTCAGTTGGTGGTTACTGTGCACACTTTGTTACACCATCTCTACCAAGGGGAGCGTGTAATTTCTCTATGGAAGCATGTCAAAGTCAAAGTCAAAGTCAAAATTTTTATTCAAAATAATATCACATAGATAACTTTCTGACGTCATTTTTGATTCTACCACCGCTTCGGAAGGTGTTCCGTTGTAGAGAAGATGCGGCCAGAAACTCTACAACACACTTCTTTTAAACAAAACAAAATATACAAAGTACAAATATTGAATTACATAGTGTAACATTGTCAAGACCAGACATTTTGGTCATTCAAATAATCATCGAGTTTATAGAAACCTTTTTTACAGAGGACTTGTTTAACATGGGATTTAAACTTTTTGTCTGGCAAGTTTAGAATATCCTCTGGTATCTTATTATAATAGCGTATACAGTGCCCCATGAAAGATGTGTTGACCTTACTGAGTCGAAAATGTGGGAACACTATGCAAGGTAATATATACAACTAGTGTTTTCCCGCGACTTCGTCCGCACAAATTATATACCAGATTTTAAGTCAGATCATAAGCTATCCAACAAAAAAAGTTTCATCAAAATCGGTTCAGTATTTTTTGCGTGATGTGCGAACAAACAAACAAACAAACAATTTTGTCAATAGATGGCGCTGCACGTTATTTAAATCGCACTATCGAGTGTTCATTGAGTTTAAATGAAGTGAACCGCTACTTTTTTTTCCTCATGATTTTACGGTTTTATAATAGTTAAGATATCGTTTGTTCTACAAGGGACCTACACTCACACAGATGCACTAGCTCTAGGCGCAGGTCCGACAACCCGTCACCTTATGTACCGCGTGACAGCACGCACACAAAAGAAATGGGTGTTTCACTCATGATTAGACGAGAGGAAAGGGAAAACATCGTGAGGAAACCTGCATACGCTTACGAAAAAATTCTAATGCGTATGTGAAGTTTACCAATCCGCATTGTGCACGCGTGGTGGACTAACGTACATACCCCCTGAGGGAAGGCCTGTACCCAGCAGTGGGACGTGTATAGGCTGATGATGATCACAAACCTGTCCGGCCCTGAAGAATATCTTGGTCGCTCCAAACTAGAACTTGTCTGGGTCTCTCCAAGTGTTTGGTTACTATACTTTATGTCACCCCGGTCCACTGTTACCTTTATGTCACCCCGGTCCATTGTGTCCTTTATGTCACCCCGGTCCACTGTGCCCTGCATCACGTTTATAGGCTGACAATGATCACAAACCTGTCCGGCCCTGAAGAATATCTTGGAGGCTCCAAACTGGAACTTGTCCGGGTCCCTCAAGTGCTTGGCTAGTATCTTAGCGCACGTTCCCTTTATGTCGCCCCGGTCTACGTCCTTGTGGGCGCAGAGCAGGCGGTACCTGCAAATAAGGGTCACCATTATAGAAACAACAAAAACCGGCCAAGTGCGAGTGGTACTAGCGCAAGGAGGGTATTATTTATTATTTTATTTAATGGCGTTTCCTTGTTAGATTTCGCCAGTGTCAAGTAGTTTGAGGGAGTGTCTATCCAATCTCGAGGATTGTTTTTGAGTAAGAACAACTGAGAAGGATTTTGGAGCCTCGTGGCAGGCTGAGACGCGAACCGCGCGAACACCACGCGAGAGAAAAGTGTTCGAGGCAAACCCTGCAACGTGACTCCAATATACTGATACATATTCTATGAAAATTTCAACCGGTTACATATTGAGGTTCTGAAGATGTAGTCCTCTGAATCGAAGCTAGGACGGACGGACGGACTGCGTAGGCTTATTAAATAGTGTCCCGTTTTCACACTTTGGGTGAATTAGGATTCCGTACCCTAAAAATAAAGAAAAAGTGAGATGGTATATGTGACCTTCACCGTGATATCGTGAGAAAACCTGCATACGCCGAAGAAGAAATATTGATGCGTATGTGAAGTCTACCAATCCGCATTGTGCACGCGTGGTGGACTAACGTACATACACCCTCCCTGAGGGTAGTGTCTGTGCCCTGCAGTGGGACGTATACAGGGTGAAATTGATATCATTAGCATCCTTTTAAACTAATAGTCTACCCATTAAACTGAACAACTTTTACTATGGGAGCAAACCAATCGGAGCAAAAAAAAATCAGCTGTCCCATACTAAACTGCATCCGCTGCCGCTGCCTAATGTGACTCAAATGTATGGGACAGCAGATTTTGTTGTTGCTCCGATTGGTTTGCTCCCATAGTCAAAGTTGTTCAGTTTGATGGGTAGACTCTTAGTTTAAAAGGATGCTAATGATATCAATTTCACCCTGTATAGGCTGTCGATCATTTCTTACTTTACACCTACCTATGGAAGAAGTCTTGGTACAGCCATCTCGAAGGGAACCCGGCGGCTGATATTCGGATTGTTTCTAACACACCGCATGCTCTGCAAGTAAAAATAGGTTCTTTAATAAATCTATTCACATTTATGACAATGTAAATAGAAACCCTAGCGGGTAGGCTGAGCTCGGCATGTGTACTTCAGCTTCTTCTTATCGTGTGGGCAGCAAACTCTGGTGTCAAGAGTTTTTTCAATTCAATCAATTCGAGCCATTTATAATCTGCGTTGTCGAGATTCACTGCGAGATCATTTTAAAGATATCAGTATTTTCACTTTCTACAGTCAATTTATACAGGGTCCAACTTAATATGCTGACACTTTTTTAAGGGGATGATCAGACCATCAAACTGAACAACTTTCTCTATGGGACCAACATCGAAATCGCAAAAAAAAAATCCGCTGTCCCAGTAGGTTTGCAGTTTTGTATGGAGGGGCTGATTTTTTTTTCGCGATTTCGATGTTGGTCTCATAGAGAAACTTGTTCAGTATGATGGTCTGATCATCACCTTAAAAAAGTGTCGGCATATTTAGAAGGACCCTATATACGAAAATATTTTATACATTCGCACCACTACTATAAAATGTCGAAACATACTCACCTAAGTTGATTGACAGCTCTAGCAGAATCAAACTCGAAGGGTTGTTTGGTATCATTAGGTTTGATACACCTAACGTAGTGAGGGGTCGTAGCTGACAGGGTTGTCATTAACGCGGAGAGAGAAGCCCTGAATTGTGCCCCGACTGTCTGTTTGCCCGGCCCTGACGCTCGGCGGGGTGGTTGCTGTGGAAAAAAGAAAAATGTTGGTCTATTGTGGTCTTTCGGAAAGACCAGAAGCTTAAGGTGACTCGATGATATTTAAGATGCCTAGAAATGGTTAAAAAAAATCATTTAATTTGGTCTTTTCGGATCTACTCAAAAGACCAGACATATTCTCTCATCTTTCGACCACAATCGACTTTTAACGATATAAAAACTCAAAAAGGACATTAAAAACAACCGGTCTACTCGGTCTACTCAGTAGACCAAACGTAAAAAACTCACAGTAAGACTAGCAACAGGCACAGTAGGTGTTGTTCTTCGTCTCGAAGGCGGAGGGAGCGTGGAGGTCTGGTCTACTGGTCTATCGCCGGCGAACATCGCGTGTATGAGTCGACAGCTGGTCGCGGATTTTATGCATTCTAACTGCTCTTCTGATACTGTGTCGCGATTCTTTTCTAGGAAGCCTCCTGATTGATATTCTACGTTGTCGGCGAAGTGTTTTATTATGAACGCTGTGGACAATTTTGTTATGTTATTTACCTTCAATAGAAACATGAAAGGGATAACATATTAAGGGGCTACCTGCCGGTTTTGGGTAATTTTGTAACCATTTTATTCATTAACTATGGCACTTTTTGAGCTGAAATTTAAACTGAACCATCTACAGGATATGAGAAGTGATGTGGTTTTTCTAGAAATCGATTTTAATGGATAAAACAGAAGAAAAGGGACTCTAAAGTCACCCCTTTTTTTCCAGTTGTAACCATTTTACTCTTACATTTTTAATCGGAACAAAGTGAAAATTTACTATATTGTTCACAATACAATTTAGAATGATGTGGTTTTTTTACTTTTTCGAAATTAATAAAAAATCATCGAATTTTTCAAAGAAAACAGCAAAATTCTGACCGGAGCCACGCGCTCTTTCTCATCGATTAGTATGGAATGTGAGTGAGAGGAGAGTGGTCCACGGCTGATACGCCTTAATTAGTACTTACTGTTAATTTGTGAAAGTTACGAACGACAAAAAACTGGTTTTCCGAAGAAAACTTCTATGCCTACTCGTACGGTTAGTGAAATTTGTTAAATTTGATGATTTATTCTAACTGCTAAGGTTTGACCCTACGAATTAAGAAATAAATATGGAAATATAATTCACGTCAAAAAATGACCCCACGAACTTTGGTGTACACCACGCAAGCGCGCAAGACTCAATCATTATGGCGACTCCAATTACGGCGTTTGCCGCCAAAACTCATGGTGCCAAAAATTAAGGAGATTTTGTTCGGAGTTATCGTTCCATATTTATTTCTTTATTCGTAGGTTTGACCACACGTCATTATCTTGAAATGATAATTAAGTGTCCCATCTTGCAATAGGTGCCTTGAGATGGCTTTTCCTATAGGTTTTAAATTTAAAAAGGAAGCCGTGGTGGTCCAGTGACACTTGACTCTCACAAAAATGTTCACTTTAAAGCTTAATATTTCGCTAGCGGATCCCTAAATCGAAAAATAGCTTTCCCACACCCAACATTATTCAAAATAAATAAATAAAAATTTTATTTTACCACTTTGTCGGCGTGATTAATATGTATACCCTTGCCCCTTGTTGTCCGGTCCCCGGGTCCCTTGTTGACGACGGAACCCTAAGAACCGGGCAAGGCTATGTCGGACAAGTCCATGATAGGGTTCCGTAGCCATTATCGAATAATTCTTTAACTCTGTTTGCTGCTTTTGTCCATAAAATAAAAGAAAACTTCGCTAAAGACGTAAGAAGATTTACTCACCAGCATTCCCAAACCGTGGCTTCAGGAAGTGCGGGTACTTGGCGCACTTGTCGTGCAGCTTGGACACGAAGCCCTGGTCGGAGCCCTGCGGCACGCGGCACTCCTCGTCCAGCAGCGCCAGGACGCCGAGCTTGTCTTCTATCAGGTCTATGCACGGCTGGTTGTCGTAGAAGTCTATCATCTTCCATGATATCTCTTCCTGTGGGATTTATTCAATAAATACAATTTCATTTCATATAATATAAGTTCTAACAAAATTAGCTGAAACTATTTTAAGTGGAGTATCAGACCAACAAACTGAACCACTTTCTCTATTGGACCAACATCGAAATCGCAAAAAAATCATCTGTCCCATACATTTGGCTCGTGTCGGTTTGCGGTTTTGTATGGAACAGGAGATTTTTTATTTCGCGATTTTAATGTTGGTGCCATGGAGAAAGTAGTTCAGTTTGACGGTATGATCATAAGCATAGCATATGCTCACGACTATATTCCCCGGGGTAGTCAGAGATATTCTGAAACCTCAGAACATCCACGTTTCACCAGTAGTACCGAAACTCTGACCAGTGTGACGGGGGGTGAGCCCGTCGCCACTTATAATGGACAGTGGGTACAATACACGCCTCGAAATTGAAGCATGCAGGTTTCCTCACGATGTTTTCCTTCACCGAAAAGACAGTGGTGTAACAAATCGCACATACATTCCGAAAAACTCATTGGTACGAGTCGGCTAGGACGGGGATCGAACCATCGCCTCCTGCACGGCAGGCAAGGTTACTCGCCACTGGACCACCACGTTTCTTCAAAGTAAAGGCAATATTGAATAGCAACAATTATTGTTTTGTCTTATTTTTCTCATTCGAAATCTCTTTTTTTTTATCTGCGCGTACTCAGTAGCGGGTGCGAGTAGTACCTACCTTAATATATTCGTCCTGCTCTAGCTTGAAGACGTGCGAGTTGAACTGCTGCTGCAGCTTCTCGTTCGCGTAGTTGATGCAGAACTGCTCGAACGAGTTGATCTCGAACGTCTCGAACCCGTAGATGTCCAGCACACCTGCAACAACATCATATTGTTGAGCCATTTTACCGCTCAGTGAAGATATTTGCTACCAATTACCAACACACAATTCGGTATGTCAAGTTTTTTTTTGGAGGGCTGAATCGAAAACCATTTCGAGATAATTGTCTCAATAATCATATTTTCTATGTCAGAGATTTTAAAATGAAAGGATTAAAGATATTTTTAATAAAATAACGTCGTTTTTCAGTCCGTCCAGTGACGTCACTGGAATACCTGTGAACTCCTTGGTAAACATAAAATCAACTTAAAATAACCGGCACTTAAGAAAAAAAATACATTCACAATGTCAGAATTTGACATTTGATGTTGCCGTATCTGTTTCCAGCATAAAGTTAGAAAGAGGAGGCTGGTTTAATTTTTTTAAATATAGCAGCATGTAGTGCATGTGATGCGAAGAGACGAGTGTCATGTTACCAGACGAGTGTTAAGTATGAATGTGGATGGCGTGGTAGAAGAGGAAGGCCGAAGAAAAGATGGATGAATTGTGTGAAGGATGATATGTGTAAGAAAGGAGTGACTGCTGAAATGACGGCTAAGAGAGATGAATGGAAGAGGATGACATATTGCGCCGACCCCAGATAATGGGAAATGGGCAAGGGAATGATGATAGCAGCATGTAGTTTTTCTCCATGGAGTTCGAATTATTTTCTCTCCACCATTTTTGCAATAAGAGATTACAGATCAAAATAATTTAAAAATTTAATTTATAATGATAAACTCAATGAATCGCAATAAGAATGAAATAGGAGTCTTAAAATTATGTCTTCTATCCGTAAAAAATATAAAAATGGAGACCAAAAAAAACTTGACATACCGAATTGGACAACATGGATGTAACATGTTCCTTATGCTATTTGAAATTAAACGGGTCCTTCTTAATATGCTGACACTTTTTTAAGACGATGGCCAGACCGTTAAACTGAACAACTTTCTCTATGGGACCCACAACGAAATCGCGAAAAAAAATCTGTTGTCCCATACAAAACTGCCAACCTACTCGAGCCAAATGTATGGGGCAGCAGATTTTTTTTTCGCGATTTCGTTGTTGGTCCCATAGAGAAAGTTGTTCAGTTTGATGGTCTGATCATCCTCTTAAAAAAGTGTCAGCTTATTCAGAAGGATCCTGTATATCAATTGTAACACTGGACTTGCGAATTGGAAGTTTGAAGAAACGTAAGTAGATGGCGCCACGTCCCTCAGTATTGAAGAATTATGTCTCGGTAGCATAAATGAACTTTAACACAGCCCCGCCCCGGTTTTCCATCGTTCAAATCCCATCAGAAAATATGTTTGCAATCTTTAATTTTTTTTTTAATTGTGATGCGCATGTGAAGTCCACCAAATCGCATTGGACACGCTTGGCGGACTAACGTACATACATCGTTCCTGAGGGTAGGCCTGTGCCCTGCAGTGGGACGTATATAGGCCTATGAAGATGATGATGATATTAAATTTGTTTTCTCCCCTCCGAACGGAAAGCGTCAATTTTCGTTTCGCTGCGCTAAACGAAGTTGCAGCTTTCCACAAAATAGTATATTAACCTCGGGCAGTAAATCTCGGCTTCGCCTCTGTCAACAATTACATGAGATCCGAAACCTTTCTTACTTTCCTGCCTCAGTGTGTAATCTACTATAGTTTTATTTTAGAGCAATTTATCTTTCAGCCAACTCACCAATAAAGTGTTTCTTCGCGTGTCCAGTGTCAAGCGCCCTGTTGACAGCCCTGACGAGCCACGCGAACAGTTCCCCGTACATCCGCTTGGCGAGCGCGTCCCTCGCGCAGCCGGCGCGCGGCGCGTCCATGCGCGACACTATCACCTCGTGCGCGGACGCGATGCGCCGGTGCGTGAGCCAGCGGGAGAGTTCCGGCACCGAGACGCCGAGGAGGGAGCATACTGCTTGCAGGTGGTGGTCGCTTTGCTGTGGAGAAAAGT
Organism: Agonopterix heracliana; assembly: GCA_963693445.1. Taxonomy (NCBI): domain Eukaryota; kingdom Metazoa; phylum Arthropoda; class Insecta; order Lepidoptera; family Depressariidae; genus Agonopterix; species Agonopterix heracliana. Next base: position 6,906,833 of record OY856334.1, read on the forward strand.
CAAATAGAATCCACAAAATTAGAAAAACAAAAAACCCGACTGCATAAAAAACTATTAACTGAAAAGATAAAAACAAGCTCCTTAAATCAGCTATAATAACTTTGTTTGAGCAAATTAATACAATTTGAATGTTATTACTTATTAGGTAGGTAGGTATCGCAAACGGGGACACAGAAAAATGACCTATTTGTTGGTTATTGGTTTGTCCCCGCCTGCAATACCTACCTACCTAATAAGTAATAACATTCAAATTGTATTAATTTGCTCAAACAAAGTTATTATAGCTGATTTAAGGAGCTTGTTTTTATCTTTTCAGTTAATAGTTTTTTATGCAGTCGGGTTTTTTGTTTTTCTAAATAATTTAGTTTATTTCATACTTTTTAGTCTTGTGTCAAAATGGTTGCATAAAAATACTATAATATATATATATTTGGAATCTGCTCTTCACCAGCTTTCATTTGATACCCATATTGTATTTTTTTACGAAAAAAATTGGACTCTCCCCCCTCTCTTTTTTAATTCGCATACGCCATATTAAAATAATGTACCCTATGACACTCTCACGATTTTTACAAATCTTACGACACCTCATACGTTAAAATCCATCAAGCCGTTTAGGCTGTAGCGCGTGCCAAAGAAATAGACATACAAACATACATACATACATACATACATACATACATACGCTCGAAAAACATAACCCTCCTTCTGTCGCAGTCGGGTAAAAACCACAAAACGTTATAAGAAGGGTTAGAAGTGCAAAGTAGGCGTGGAACGTGTCGCCACAGGTTATGCAATGATTTGCGTAACACCATAAGGCACGCAGCGTGGTGCGAGCAAAAGCGTTGCTTTCGCCAACAAATTTTGATCTGCACAGTCAGAAATTTTACCAAATTATTTGCCGGCCAGTATAAAACGAATGAATGGAAGTTCGTCCAAGATGGAAGATGTCATATTGCATTAACTAGTCTTGTTTGAGGTTCACACGAGACTATTTGTCATGATTTTGACAATAAAAATTAGACTCTAAAACAAAGGAATAAAATACATGTTGCGTATTTCATGCTACCTCGTCTCTCACAAAAAGTGACAGAAAGGTTTGTTAGTAGAATTACACGCGTAACTCGTCCATATTTAAATGCTCTAAGCTTGGGGTTAGTGAAATAAGAATAAACAACGATCATCATCATCATCTCACCCGATGGACGTCCACTGCTGGACATAGACCTCCTCCAAGGATCGCCATAACGACCGGTCCTGCGCTACCCTCATCCGACGAGTTCCCGCCGCCTTCACCAGGTCGTCGGTACATCTTGGGGAGGCTTACCCACGCTGAGCTTTCGGGTACGCAGTCGCCACTCAAGAACTAGCAGGCCCCATCGGTTCCGCGACCAACGTACCCCTCCCATTGCCACTTTAGTCAGGCCTGTCTCATTCCGCACTGTAGGTATAAAAATGTACCTACGCGGTCGCGCCGCGACGTCGCGGCCTAATTCAGTCGAATGCCACGCGCTCATTGCATCGCACGCGTGACCTTAGTATAGATGTAGGTACTCACGCTCGTTCCTATCTTGCGTTGCTGACATCCCTTACCATTCACGCACAGAGAGTCAATGTGCGAGTGTCAGTCGCGCTTGGAGCGAGCGTTCTTAGATAGGGAACCTTCTGTTGTACTCTTAGATATTCCGTGATTAAGTTTAACAATTCTTTGGACTATGTCAGCTACTCTAGTTCTTCTGCGAATCTTTTCATTTCTAATTCGATTTCGCAAGGAAACGCGAAATAAGGCGAGATTTTTAGGGCTATGTTCTAGGCTATGTTTGACCGTCACTCACACTAATGTAGGCGCCGTCCTGGTGGTCGTCGCTGGGCGCGTCCGGGTCGTAGGTCGTCAGCTCGATGTTGCCGAGGTGCAGGATGGTCGCCAGCACCGTGAACATGTTCTGCTGCTCTGTCTCTGTCACACCTGCAAGTTAATAACTATGTATTACCGCCCTAGAAGCACGTACACACGACGACTGCTCAGGCTACCCTGATTTGACTTTGAACTATTAGAAGTTGAACGCTGCGAATCGTGCGAGAGGGTGCGGTATGTTGTTGTTGTTTCGTCTCACGGCACGCTGCGCCCGCGCCGGCAGCCGCATCTACGCAGGCTCTCTACCGCACTATGCCGTGTTTTGTACCTAGTGTAGTTATGGGTATACAAGGTGTTTCATAAGTGACAATAAATTTTTGAAACTCTTAAGGGGGTTGTTAAGACCGTCAAACTGAACAACTTTCTCTATGGGACATGGGAAATCGCGAAAAAAATAATTTCATATCCCATACATATTTTAGCTCTAGTCGATTTGTAGAGTACCTACCTATAGAACATAAAATTTTTTATTTCCCGATTTCGATATTGGTCCCATAGTGAAAGTTGTTCAGTTTGATGGTCTACACCACCCCCTTAAAGGTTTATTTGTAGTTTTGTAACACCTTGTATAGGGTGCGTAGCCTGATGTGTCGCCGTGTGTACGCTGATCAAATCATATATGTGATATCCGTATACAGGGAGTGTTCATATTCTATGTAGATCCGTACTTTTTCTTATACTGAGTAAAAAAATTCACACTGATAAAAATTTTATTTAATGTTTTTCAACCCTTTTCAGAGTTCCGTAGTCAAACAAAGAACCCTCATACTTTCGTATATTCTGTCTGTCTGTATGCCTCCTAATTAGTCCCTCATTTGTGAACCTATTGAATCCTTTGGCAAGAAGACTGATAATATTAACCAAAACACAGAAATATGGCTGATCTGCGTGAGATTCTTCAAACTAGCTTCTGGCAAGAGGTGCATGACGGCAAAAGTGGCTTCCTCACGTTTCGGAGGCCAAGACCCACATTGGGTCGCTGAGCCACCGGAGTTAGCAATGCCTCAAAATTTTTACGTCAGTTCTTCAAGGCCTCCGCACATTGCAGCGATATTATCGAGCGATTTTATCGAGCGATATTATCGACAGCGATATCGCGACACCTTACACACTGCAGCGATTCCGCGATTCGCGTCACGCATGCACCCCACTACTGAATGTAGTCGAAAGAGTCGCGATAATATCGCGGCAGTGTGTTGGATCGAGCGCGTCCCCATACAAAATGTACTGGAAACAATTATCGCAAAATCGCAGCGATATTATCGCTCGATAAAATCGCTGCAATGAGCGGAGGCCTTCATTCTTACCTAAAGTAGCTAGCGCGTTTCTGGTCTCATTGAAGGCTTTCAAGTCATCAACACCATCTATGTTGGGACTGCCACCCTGGTTCAAATACTGGAAGTTATCTTGATGATCTGAAACAAGAATAATCTAAAGAAATATCTTTGATGCGCAATGTGAAATACCCAATAGCAACTTCGGCATAGCGTAACATAGTTTCCACTCCAGCATAAAACGTACCTAGTTTGGTACACACGATGGAGTACCAAGATTAATAGATGAGGAGATAACTGTGTTCTGTGGTTAACATGCAGTCAATCAAGCCACAACAGGTCCATTAACGAACACTGATATCTATCGACAGTATCCAGGAAATAGTCAAAATGCTTTCCGAAGCACGAAAGCGCTCGATAAAATACCAAATTGCAACTTCGGCAAAGCGTAACCTAGTTTTAACTCCGGCATAAACGTACCTAGTTTGCAGTTTCGGCATAAACTCATCTAGCTACATTCTCAACTTAGTTTCATTTCGGCAGTTCATAAAATAGTCACCAAATTTGGAAAAGAGGCATTAAAATGTCGGCATAATCTTACCTAGTTGCAGTTCCGGCATAAATCCAGCAGCGGCGCAGAGCTGGTAGAAGACGTGGTAGTTCCTCTCCCCACTACTCTGGTAGACCACCCTGGACTTCTCCAGGAGGTATGTCCTCATGCTGGCACCAGATATACGGTAGTCATTGTCGAAGTGGATCTCGATGAATTTGCCGAAACGTGATGAATTGTCGTTCCTTGTTGTTTTCGCGTTTCCTATTGCCTGTGGAGGGATTGTTATTTCATGTGGTATCTGTGCCTGATATTAAATAGAACCTACTACCCCTATTTTGTACACACCTGGTGAATCGCAGCGCAGAGCATTTTCACTTTGCTAGCGTTGAAATAACATCGAAAACAATTCGGTATGTCAAGTTTTTTTTTGTCTTCATTTTTATATTTTTTACGGACAGAAGACATAATTTTAAGATACCTATTTCATTCTTATTGCGATTCATCGAGTTTATCAATATAAATTTAATTTTTAAATTATTTTGATCTGTAATCTCTAAGTGCAAAAATGGTGGAGAGAAAATAATTCGAACTCCATGGAGAAGAACTACCTACAGCTGTATTTAAAAAAATTAAAACCTGCCTCCTCTTTCTAACTCTATGCTGGAAAAATATACGGCAACATCAAATGTCAAATTCGGACATTGTGAAAGTATTTTTTTTTCTTAATGGCCGGTTATTTTAAGTAGATTTTATGTTTACCAAGGAGTTCACAGGTATGCCAGTGACGTCACTGCACGGACCGAAAAACGACGTTATTTTATTAAAAATATCTGTAATCCTTTCATTTTAAAATCTCTGACATAGAAAATATGATTATTGAGACAATTATCTCGAAATGGTTTTCGATTCAGCCCTCCAAAAAAAAACTTGACATACCGAATTAACACAACATTAGCCTCAAGTAGCTTCGATGCCCTCGGAAACTAGAGCTCGAAAATTGATGTTATTTCAACGCAAGCAAAGATGATAATAGTTTGGCAGTGAATAATGCTCTACGCTTTGTTTCGCCAGGTGTGCGCCGGCCCTTTAGTTCCGTAATAAGGATCATATTAGTTAGGAAGCATGTAGGACCCCACTGCAGGGCAAAGGCCTCGTCTAACGAATAAGGGTGAGAGGGAGTGGCCATACTCCAACACGCGGGCCCAGTGCGGGTTGGTGGAGGCAAGGTAGTGGTCAACTTGCTGTCAGGTAATTTTTAAGCCCCCTTGCTTCACTTTAACTGCTGACGACCTACCTGGTAGGTCAGAGACCTATGGGCCGCAGTGCTCATGACTCACACCTTGAGTCAGAATCGTATAGCATTCCACAGTGTTAGCACTGCGCGAATGTCATTGTTTTGAGCTTAGCAGCGAAAGTGTTAACTGGCTTTTGTATGGCCTGGCTTGGCCTAGTTATAGTTACACCGCCATCTGTTGGAGACCAACTGCTGAGATGATGATGATGATTACTATGAAGGTAGGAAATGAATTTTTTCGTCTGTTATAATTTTTTCTTTGTCAGGTAGGAGAATTTAGTTTTTCTTCGTCAATATTCCAAATAATTCTTCAATATCATCATCGCCACGTTTAACTTACCTCCATGATAGGACTGGAGGCGAGCACCTTCCTCTCGACCTGGGTCTCGCTCGCGTTGCCCCCCACAGCGGCGAAGTAACGCATCGCGTATTTAGCCGACACTGTCTTGCCTGCGCCCGATTCACCGCTCACTGTTGAGATTTTTATATATGAAGTCGTTTAAAAATAGTTGGCTTACTTACAGGGTCCTTCTTTTGGGTTTTACCGCTTCCAGACGAGTACCGGTACTAGTACCGGTACCAGATGCAGTACTTGTACTAGTTGTACTATCAAATTTGTAATCAGTATCGGTCTACGAATAAGAATGTATAGAAGTGTAAATGAAGCTCAAAAAGTGGCACCAAAAAAGTGTACCGTGTTCTAAATTTGTTCTTTAAAAACTGTACCTAGCCGCCAAAACTCATACAACATGTCATTTTTCATTGGGTGCCAAAAAATATGTCGATTTTGTTTAGAGTTACTCTTCTATAGTTATTGTTATTCGTAGTACATACCGGTATCAAACAAATATTTACAAAATATACAAAATAACCAAGTTAGTTGGAGTGAGAAAACATATTGAATGTCGTACCGGTACTTGTCAGGCAAAGTACCGGTACCCGTCTGGAAAACAAGAATCACTAAGTACCGGTACAGAACCTGCACTTTAGGCACCGATTCCAACGGATACAAGCAACGCGCGAGTTGACAAAAAATTGTTCTCCCCTCCGGACGGAAAGCGTTAAGAGAATATTATTCCGAGAGCGAAAATGCGCGCTGCATACAAACGTACTATGATGATATTTTCAATACTAACCGAAAATATCACCATAGTACGTTTGTATGGAGCGCGCTCCGAATAATATACCCTTAATTGACGTCCCGCTGCGCTAAACGAATTTGCCGCTTTTCACGAGATTCTGGATTTTTATTCCCGAGATTCTGGCTTGCCGCATGCGGGGTCTATTGTATCATGTGTACTGATTTGTTTCTTTTTGTTAATAAAGATATTTGTATATTTGTATTCGTATTCACCTCCGTCGAGGACATAAATAGTATACTAACCTCGGGCAGTAAATAAGAAAGCCTCAGATCACATGTTTAACAATTACATGAGATCTGAGACCTTTCTTACTTTCCTGCCCTTGGTGTGTAATCTACTATTGCAAACTTCAATTTTAATTTTTGTTTAATGGCATCAGATGTGTTATCACAATTCAGCCAACGTCTCGTTATGTGAAGATTATACGTAGGAAAATGATCAGTAATATTCTTCGATCAACAATATCCAACTAGATAACGCGTCAGCGCTCAAAACATGTCCCGGCAAATAACGCCTCACTATTGGAGTGAGGTCTTATTTTGAATTAGTTGTGTTCGAACAAAGCCAACGTAAGCACGTCTCGCAATGCCGCAGTGTTCCTTTTTTAAATTACTAGGAATTATGGTTGCTTTGAGGTCGAAATTATAATGTATTCGGACTGTTTTCTCGGTTCGTTAACAAAACATGTTGTATATTCACGAGGACAGAATTTCTCTTTGATTTTGTATGCGACCCGTTATCTAGTTGTATATTGTTGATCGAAGGTAATATTGATTAAATATAGAGTGGCAGTTTTGCCAATGTAAGTAGTTTAGAGTCTCAAGTGATTGTTTTAAGGTTAAAACACAAAAGAGTTCACAATGGAGCCGCATGGCCAATAAAATCACAAGCCGAACGCACGCGTCCACTTGGGACCCCCCTTCGCCACGCGACTCCTTTTACAAACTTACCTATGATACTCTGATCTCTTCTCTCTCGCTCCAACTTTGTGTAAGCCTCCTCGGAGACTGCGAAGATGTGTGGGTCCAAGTCACCCATGGCCTGGCCACGGTACGCCATGATCGTCTCATCTCCTAAAAACATTCAATAGAATTCATTATTTTAGACCATGGATATTAAAAACGCCATGGTGGTCTAGTGGCGAGTAACCTTGCCTGCCATGCAGGAGGCGATAGTTCGATCCCCGTCCAGGCCGACTCGTACCAATGAGTTTTTCGGAATTTATGTACGATTTGTAACACCACTGGCTTTTCGGTGAAGGAAACATCGTGAGGAAACCTGCATACTTCAATTTAGAGGCATGTACTGTACACACTGTCTATTATAAGTGGCGACGGGCTCACTCCCCGTCACACTGGACAGAGTTTCGGTACTACTGGTGAAACGTGGATGTTCTAAGGTTTCAGAATATCTCTGACTACCCCCTCGGGGGATATAGTCATGAGCATATGCTATGCTGATATTAAAAATGGATACCAATCCTCCTTACAAGCATAGAAACACGAAAATTTGTCATGGCGCTCGTTAATGTTCAACCTTCTTTCGCACGTCGATGTTTCCAAAGGTAGTTTTGTCCCAACAACAATTAAATAAAAACTTTTTTTTTAATTTTCGTCTTTGGATTAAAAAGGGGTTTGTCAGGTTTGCTCCCATAGTAAAAGTTGTTCAGTTTGATGGGTAGAGTATGTGGTTTAAAGGTTAATGATACTTTTACATCCTGTATAACTATTATAAAACTGTAAACACAGCATATCAGTAGTCATGGTATACACCATGGAGTAAGAGATGGCGTATGGGCATAGGGGAGCTTGTAATTTCTGTATGGTATAGACAACAGACAATTCAAAATTTAGGCCATCTTAGAACCATATCACAGTCACCAGCACTCACCGTAGATAGGCAATTCATAGTATGGATTGATGGCCACGAGAACGATGCCGCAATACGTGTAGATGGCATTGCGGTCGCAGAACCTGAGAGGACAAACGAACATTATCGTGTTAAAATTCATGTCATAATGAGAAAAACCGGCCATGAGCGTGTTGGACACGCCCATGAAGGGTTCCGTAATAATTGAATAAGTAGTGGCTTTTTAACAGTTTTTGCACACACTTTGTTCAGAAGAGGTGTTTAATTTGATTTTTTTCTGTCTGGTGGCGCTACAATATTCGTTATAATTTTCATTCAACTCAACTCAAAATTTTTTATTCAAAATAATATCACATAGATAACTTTCTGACGTCATTTTTGATTCTATCACCGCTTCGGAAGGTGTTCCGTTGTAGAGAAGATGCGGCCAGAAACCATTGAAAGTATTGTGGAATATTTTCTAATGTTTCATTAAATACAAGGGCAAGTTATCGCCCCCTATTGGTTAGGTTAGGTTAGGTTAGGTTAACTTTAGGGCTCTTATATACGAGTGACACTTTGTTTGCGACAGCTTGCTTATTTGTTTCGCAAATAAAGTGTCGCTCGTCTGTAAGAGCCCTTAGAGCGCAAATATCTCGATATAGAAGCATTAAGTATAACCTTTCTCTTTCCAACTACACCTTACTTAATGGAGCCGAAACAAATTATGTTTCAACCCCCTTTTCGTTGTATAGTGAAAGTTGTTTAGCTTGGTGGTCTAAAGTGACGCATTTAATGTAACAGTTTCTTTCTATATTTTTCTGTTTATGCTGTGCGTTGTCTTCTAGCCAGTAAGTCAGTCACAAAACTGTTTTATCTTACAGATTTTACATAAAAACAGAGTTATAAGCAGTAAAAGTGCAATTAGTTCATATCAAAGACCGGAGTTTATGACATAATCTGCAATTCCGCTTATATTGTTAGTTCCCAAAAGATAATCGTTTATAGACGGATGTATGCTATGTGTCATGGATCTCCACAATATTCATTAGTCACGCAGATATAAGGGCTTTATCTTTCAGCTTCCAAAAACAGTTAAATTATGTTTCACTATCCGTTCACTGTCCATTGAAAGTAGCGGCACTTCAGACCGCACTGACATATACTCTAGTAATAGACAAGCTCGTTCAAACAAACAACATGTCACACAAAACAACACATTGCGGTCTGTCATTGCCATAGTGACGAAGTGAACTCGGGAACATCAATGCGGTGGCGCCGCATTCAAGTGGAACATGTTGCTTCTATGAAAGGGCCTGTCTATCGCTAGAGTGTTCAATTTCAGACCGTCAGGCTCACTGCCGATCACTGGGCAGTTTGAATCTTCTTTTTATCGTGTGGGCAAGCCCTGGTGTCAATTTTTTCAAACCACCTTACGGCCTCTGACGTGGTTTTTATGTAATGACTACTACCACCAGAAATAGTAGCCGGGACCAATGGCTTAACGTGTCACCCGAAGCAGTGAAACATCTTTTCAGACAATCAGGTGATTCAGCCTGCAATGTCCTAACCAACTGGGGAAAAACGCACAAAGTGACATATCACTAGGTGTCCCCCGTGGGAATCGAACCCACAACCTCCGTGTCAGAAGTCCTATGCTCTTAACCATTAGACCACGGAGGTAGTTTGGGAACTACTGATTGTGACGTGGGTACTGGATATTCTTGAATATCCGATGCACCTCCCCATACTGAGCAGCCTAGCAAGGATATACGCAGACACGCGCGTGTGAGTGGGTCGGCATGCGTGTGCCTACACAATCTTGATTCTGTAATATTTAAGTATCGTGAAAACGTTATATGACATGAATACACAACTAGATTTTAGATTAAAAATATCCCTTTCCCAGAATAACTCCCTTGGTTTAAAAATGTATCTTTTCCAAATTGTATCCCTAGTTTTTATACTGTCCCTTTCCCAAATTGTCCACCCTAGTTCCATAATGTCCCCTTTCCAAAATGTCCCCCCTATAGTTTTAAAATGTCCTCATTCCCAGTATGTCCCACCTGGTTCCATAATCTCCCCTTTCCAAAATGTCCCCCCTGGTTTTAAAATGGTCCTGTTCCCAATTTGTCCCCCCTGGTTTCATTATATTCGCTTTCCAAAATGACCCCCCTCTGGTCTTAAAATGTCTCTATTCCCAAATTGTCCCCTCTCTTTCATAATATCCCCATTCTAAAATCCCCCTGGTTTCATGTCATTTTCGCAGAATGTCCCTTTTCTAAGAATTTATAGAAATAAAGTTTACCTGACTCTAAGATTATGAAGTACGGCAGGCTCGTGTAGGTACGAAAGAGACGTGAGATCATTCTGTCCTATCAGCAGCGAAGGGTTCCGGAGCGGTGGCATCTGCTTCTCATCTTTTATCTGCAAGAACAAATATAGCATTAGCACAGATTAAATACTAGTACCTACTACCCGTACAGAAGAAACAATTCGGTACGTCAAGTATTTTTTTTTTTGCTTCATTTATATTTTTTACGGATAGAAGACATAATTTTAAGACACCTATTTCATTTTTATTGCGATTCATCGAGTTAATCAACATAAATTTAATTTTTAAATTATTTTAATCTGTAATCTCCAAGTTCAAAATTGGTGGAAAGAAAATAATTCGAACTCCATAGAGAAAAACTACTGCTATCCCTATTTAAAAAAAAAACACATGCCATTCTTTCTAACTCTATTTTGGAAACAGATACGGCAACATCAAATGTCAAATTCAAAATGTGAAAGTATTTTTTTTCCTAATGGCCAAGTTACTTTAAGTTGATTTTATGTTTACCAAGGAGTTTGCAGGGGCAGCGAGTGACGTCACTCGTAGACCGAAAAACGACGTTATTTTATTAAAAATATCTGTAATCCTTTAATTTTAAAATCTCTGACATAGAAAATATGATTATTGAGACAATTATCTCGAAATGGTTTTCGATTTAGACCTCCAAAAAAAAACTTGACATACCGAATTCGAAAACAGATTTAAAAAAATAGCGAATCTCTCAGCACGGCAATAAAGAGCAAAGTTATTCGCACCCGTCATATCGTTCGATTCGCGAAAAACCTACCAACCGTCACAACGGCGCTGGTGCAAACAAAAATGAACCGAGTCATTAGACATGAAAGCTTCCTTTACATAGTCTTCCTCTTTCATTCTTTCACGTGCTGGCAGCGTGACATCGCTAGGGTTTTCAAGACTCGCATTGACTACTCACAAAATGGCGGCAAGTCAAATGTTTGAACACGTATACCTAACATATTGCCATTCACCCTTCGTTGGGGATCGGCCGTCAAGTACCGGAGCTGTGGAGTGAGACAGGCCTGGTATTGGCGCAGAGTAGTTACTACACGTCCCAAATACCGCCGCGTCTTAAGACGAAAGTCTTTGACCAGTGTGTGTTGCCAGAGATGACATTATGGAACAGAGTCGTGGTCGCTCACTCAATGCCTCATAAAAAGGCTGAAAGTCACCCAAAGGGCAATGGAGAGGGCTATGCTCGTAGTTTCCCTGCGAGATCGAATCAGAAATGAAGATATCCGCAGAAGAACCAGAGAACCTGATATAGCACAAAGAATTGCGAAACTAAAGTTGCAGTGGGCGCGGCACATTGCTCGCAGAACCGATGGCCGATGGGGCCGAAGAATTCTCGATGACTGCGTACTGGAAAGCGCAGCGTGGGTAGGCCCCCTCCACAAGGTGGACCGACGACCTGGTGAAGGCGTCGGGAACCCGTTGGATGAGGGCAGCGCAGGACCGGTCGTTGTGGCGATCCTTGGGGGAGGCCTATGTCCACCAGTGGACGTCCATCGGCTGAGACGATGATGAAGACTAGTTACTTAATAACAGATCACTTGCGTGGAAAATGATATGATAACTTCTCCCGGGAGTCGCGTTGTAGGTCTGCTATAGGGTAGTCGCATCGCGAGTCGATTGTTGGTTGCCCCCTCCCCGGCCTACAACGAAGCTCCAGTGGAGGCTCAAGATAGTGTTCTTTTCGAAAAACAATCCTTGAAGTCACCAAAATACATAAGTTACCGTACAACGTCAAGCACTCTTGCTACAAAAACTAGACATTGGCAAAATCATCACATACCCAAGGTGGCAGCCATTTTTTTTAAATATAGAATAGAATAGATAACTTCTCCCACTTTAATTACCTAGTTACTGCCAGATGGTACGCGCGAAAATGTACCTAGTGCAGCTTGTCACAGCGTTGTTATTATTTCGGACGTTGCCGTCTGGCGCGTGTGGCAGTAATCGACCAAGCGCATCGCTTACGATGCGTCAGAGCATAGGCCAAGTATTTCGCTTAGGCCAAGTATTTCGCTTACGCTGATAGACGGAACATCAGTGTAACCGCGTATGAGACAACGATAATTTCATCCAGTGATACCATAGGAAATCAAACTCCCATAAAAATGGGTAAATGAACTATGATATTTTATGTACACACGGCGTGTGTGTACACAAGTGCGATTTTTAATCGCATTCGGTGAGCTCAGCAGTTGAAAATGTCAAAATTACTTTGGAGATATGCATCTTTCTACTGCTGATTTGACTATCAAAAATCATTAATCATACATAGCTATTTTTGACCACAGTATAAAGATGCACATCTCCATAGTTATTTTGACATTTACAACTGCTGAATTCACCGAATGAGATTCCCGCGCCGCTCGTAGGGTGAATACTTCCAGTCCTTTGAGTCTAGTACGATTTCACTACATGTGCGCACCGCGCCTTCGGCTGCTTAGAAAATAACCAGGGCCTCTAGAAAAAGTACTTTCGATTAGCATTAACGTCAGTAGAAAAAATAATAAACGTATGGACTTGACGTATGGTGGAGAAAGAAAACGTCAAAATGTTTCGATCGCCAATGTCAAATCCATACATTCTGTCATTTCTACTAGCGTCTACGCCAATAGAAATGTTACCTTGTCTATAGCCCCTGTAGTGCGATTTTTAAAAGACACCCGTAACTCGCTGTAAACAGCAGTAGAAAATGTTAAAATTACTATGGAGATTATGCGTCTTTCTACTGCTGATTTGAACGTGTGACTTTCAAAATTCGCACTGCTGTTCTCGCGCTTTTCAGAGCGTCGCGCTAGCTGCGACAAGTACTTAGTATGGAAAAAATAGAGTCGGCACGCTAGTAGAGAAATCATACTAGACGGGCTGGTACCCATTGAACATAATCCGCCTCCGTGGAACTGCCTCCGTGGTCTTATGGTTAAGAGCATTGGGCTCTTGACACGGAGGTCGTGGGTTCGATTCCCACGGGGGGCACCTAGTGAAATGTCACTTTGTGCGATTTTCCCCAGTTGGTTAGGACATTGCAGGCTGAGTCACCTGATTGTTTGAAAAGAAAGATGATTCCGTGCTTCGGATGGCACGTTAAACTGTTGGTCCCGGCTACTATCTCTGGTGGTAGTAGTCGTTACATAAAAACCACGTCAGAGGCCGTTAGGCGGTTTGAATAAACTCTGACACCAGGGCTTGCACTTGCAGCCCACTCGATAAGAAGTAGAAGAACATAATAATAAAACATGCAATATGCAATTATCAATTTATTGTTACCTGTTGTGTCATTATAATAACGAGAATACATTTTAATAAAGTTATTTATTTGTATCAAATCATAAATTATGTTGTTAACTTATAGAACATTATCATATTTTGATGTAAGATATGATACACACCTTTTCTGGTAAGCTATAGAGGCTCATATTCTGTACTATAATTGTAAGACCTTGCTAAAACCTACAGTTAAATGTCAAAATCCATACATTTCGACACTACTTAGCTCGAACTTAAGCATCAATTTCATTGAACAATTTGCAGGGAGCCAACATTTAGTGTAGGGTAGGTAACCTAGTTTAAGGTGTACAGAATCAAATGAGATCGAAACCCGAACCTGATTTTTAGTAGGCTTAGGTAGGTAAACTGGTTTTCGCTTCTTGTATGAAAACAATCATCTCGAAAACATTACTAGAACTAAAAAAAGAAAGCAATGCTACCTAACATTATTTAATAAATAATCTAACCAGCTTTACCGACATTGCCCAATTAGGACAATGCCTTAGGGCATGTTTCACCACTTCTGGGTAAGTTCTCGTTAGCTTATACGACAGATAGTTTGACATATTTTGTATGAAATAATGTCAAAATATCTGTCGGATAAGCTAGCAAGAACTTATTCAGAAGTGGTGAAACAGGCCCTTAGTCTTCCAGTTTACAAATAATAAATGACCTATACTCTTTCCTACCTAAACTAGATATACCTACTTTGACTATTATAATTATCTACTTGTGTACTATCTACCGACATATTGAATTTACCTTTATATGAATCTAAGACTGTTCTCCGAACGCCGATTCGCCGTGGGACGGTTCGCCGACAGAACGATTCGTTTTTGGAAGTTTCACCTAAACGATGTTTCGCCATGGGCCGGTTCGCCGACAGTACGATTCGTTTTTGGAAGTTTCACCTAAACGATGTTTCGCCATGCGCCGGTTCGCCGACAGAACGATTCGTTTTTGGAAGTTTCACCTTCAAGACGTTTGGGCACATATTTGTCATTTGATCAAGTAAACATTGTAAGTCATTAGTGTATATACCGTGTTGGAGTGTCACTGTATTCCATTTCTCTTATTCGTATATTTTCAATAAACAGATGTTCTTTAAATACGCGAATTTATAGTAGGTGACCAATTGAGTCTGCCAGTTGCGAAGACCCATATATTTTTAAAATATTCGTCGCTTGGAAAACTGAAGAAAAAATACATCACTTAAAAACGCAAAAAAGCTACAACTCCCTACCCTACCTATACGAATAACAGCGCGCCTCGCCTTTGCATTTCCCCTCTGCCAACGTGCCAGATCAAACAATCTTACGCATTTACATACCCCAAACGCAATTTTATACCTTATCTATCACTAAACAGCCTTTAATTGCGGAACAATAATTTCGAAACTATCGCGTTTGGGGTTCACACGACACAGTTTTTCATGAATTTAAATAACAAAGTACAACATAATAAAGTCCAAAGTTGCGGATTTCCTGCTGCCTCAAACATACATACCTCATGCTACCAAAAAGTGGCAGATAAGTTTGTTAGTAGAATAAATAAATACTCTAAGGGTCTGTTTCACCACTTCTGAATAAGTTCTTGTTAGCTTATCCGACAGATATTTTGACATAATTTCATACAAAATATGTCAAACTATCTGTCGGATTAGCTAACAAGAACTTACCCAGAAGTGGTGAAACAGGCCCTAAGGATTCAACTCACGTCAACGACATCTATCATGGTATTTTTTACAGGTTAACCTAACTAAAGCTGCTGGCACGTTCACAGACACATACAAATGAGTTCGATGAGACATTCTGCGTGCAGTGAGACAAAGGCATTGCGTAAATGTGTGGCACGCGCCAGCTTTAGTTAACCGACCTCTATTTTTAATGCTGTTTTTTGTTGGAGCTTTTAACCCTGAGGCAATGACAGCTATCCATGGTATGGTATGCTTAACTACGTTTAACTAGCGGTTACAAAACTTCCTCATGAAACCTCTTCCGGCTTACCCATGGCACAACCCTTGGTGTACCTTATTTTCAAGGTGGAAACAGGGTAATTTTAATTTGACATCTGACCACCCTTACTGAGATTACAAATCACAAAATTTAGCTTTAACTTTTAAATTATTGTCTTTAACACTTGCCCGATGAATGAAACTATTAAAATGCGTTTTATTATTAATGTTTCCTGCAATAAAACGTGAATTAATGTTAACATACCCGTGGAATGAAATATTTTCTTTGCAACGTTCAGTGCGGCTCTTGCATCCTAAAACGCTGCACGCTACCATGTTGTTAACTTAAAGTCACCCACTCGCAACAAATTACAATGAATTAAATTATTACGAAATAACTATTCATCGAAATATAGAGCAACAAACATTTTTATGAAATTTTTGTTGACTGACTCCGGAGTCAGACCATAGAGGCTAGAGCAAAAATATGGCTACGTCAAAAAGGACAGCAATAAGGTAGCGATCTCCTTTTTTAACTAGAGTGAATTTGTATTATGCATCCCTCATTGAGTAAATGAGACAAAACACGTTCTTCGTTCTATTACTTGCTCTTTCTACGCGTCAGAGTGTAGGTGCTGAACTCGGTACCTACAGCCGAGTCACGGAGGCAAGGTATTAGGCTTGGGGCAAACAAGCCACTGGTGGCCAATGCCAGTGCTGCCAAGTTAGGCGATTTGTCGCCATTTAGGCTATATTAAAAAAAAAATAGGCGATTTTAGGCTAAATTAAGAAAAATTTGCTTTTTTGGGTAATTTAAGGCTATTTTAAGAAACATCTCAATTATAATACTTTTTGTAAGTAAAATGATATGATATATTTATAGTAGACTGTATAAACTGTACACTGTAACACACTTAACGTAAGTGTATTATGCGGTAGAGCTGTGAGTAGAGATTGCAGTTGTAAAAAAAAAAAATTTTCTGTCACGAGCAGCCAATATACTCGTAGCATTTATTTTGGCCAACCTGCGGTATTTTTAGGCGAATTTAGGCTATATTACACGGGGAAAAAATTAGGCGACTTTAGGCTACTTGGCCCGAGATTTTCCTTACGGACTGTTGGCCCTACCGCTTAGTCCCCCTAGTAGGTCCAACAGTTGGCGATTCAGACTGGCTGGGACTTGGCAACACTGGCCAATGCTGTCGCTGTCCCGGACACTGCTGTAGCGAATGGCGGCCACCGGCCACACGGGGATTGATACTCTAGTTCAACAGTCATAACGTGTGTGGCGTGTCCCTACAAAATGTATGACTAAGCGTGTGACAGATTCGAATTTCAAAAACTCTTTTCCACGCTAGCGGATAAAATGCACTTTTGCACTCAGATTTCGAATGTTATACAGAATCTTTCCGAGCTTGTGAGGTGAAAAAGTTAATTTTTTACAAAAAAATTAAATAAAACGAGTCAAGTGCGAGTCACGCTACTCGCACACCACCACATAACGTATTAAAAATACCTAGTCCCTTACCTTTATTTGCCTTATCTCCCCACTCTGGTCCAACTTGGCAATAAGTACTCCGGAACGGTAGTCCGAAGTGACGGTGGCACTCTCCCACACCTTCTCTGGATGCTCCACCCATATCCGGGCATCCTGCAATCAAACATTACAATTTTACATTTGGTTGTACAAAGTATTTCCTTGCAAGTACAAAAATAAAAATTAGTATTTTACTGGTTGATTCCTTAGTTTCCTTTGCCTAAAAATACATTTGGAAAAAAATCGTAAGTACAGGACCAAAGAGAATATAATCATTACAGGACCTACAATCAATCAATAGAGAAGGCTGGAAAAGTTTGGGGGAGACCTTTGCCCAACAATGGGACGAAATAGGTTAATAAAAAAAAAAAAACGTGCAATCAAGAAGTTTAAAATACCTACAGAGGTGGAGATTGAATTACAAAAACCTTTTTGAAGCCAGAATCTATGACCTTTATGACGTCACTGATGTTTCCCATCTCATTTCCTCAGATGACATGACTTTAGAATGACCTTAAGAATGACAACTCCATGTAATGAGAAAACATAGGCCAAGTATTTTGAGAAAATGAGATGAGAAACATCAGTGACGTCATAAAGGTCATAGATTCTGGCTTCAATAAGATGTTTGTAATGCAATCTCCATCTCTGTAGGTATTTTAAACTTCTTGAGTACAACGGTGCCATAGACTGAATATAATCAAGACAAGCTGAGCGCGTATACTGGAAAGGTATGCAGATATGACTAAAATGTGTGAAGAATCGGTTGGTTGGTTGACATTATGCTCCTAAACTTTGTATGGTTCCCATAACAAAAAGCCAAAGGTTTACCAGGGATCATTACAATGTATGTACCTGTGAGCGTTATTAATTTTTTTATTATTGTGCCTTTGTCCAATTAAATTTCAAGATTTTTGTCAGCAATTTCAACTTAGCCAAAGAAAATACTGCATACGCAGACAAACAACATTGTTATCTTGCTCATTCTATGCAATGAACGTAAACCTATCTCATTTCCACAAAATTATTATCATGATAGTGTCCATTCGAGTTATTATTTAAAATTACTGAAAATGTGAGTAAAGCATTGATTTCAAAGATAAAAATTAAATTAAATATATTTCTTGTAAGCAAATACCAAGTTGTTTTAGATTTAGTGTTGATATCTCTTTATATTAGAAACTCTTTGGTCTCCACTTATCATGAGACTGGCAGCTTGGTGTCAACAAAATATTATAATAGCCATAAAATCAGAAAGAAGAAAACTTTTGTCTTTTTAATTGAAGCAAATGGCAGCAGAGTAATTTTTTTTTAAAGTAACCAGAAACTATTTACATTTAGTTAAAACTTTTTTATTCAAGGCATTTTACCTCCATGGTTTAATTATTCATAGAACCCACAGACTTAGGTATTTAAGTCTGTGATAGAAACAAGAAAATCATGTGAATATTTTTAACAACATTCTTTTCTTGCATCGTCTTAGTTCATAACAATTTGCAAACCAAATGCAGATCAGAACAAAAGTAATTGCATATTTCCACTTATGATATCCTTTTTCTGAGCTTGTTTTCTCTTTCTATGAACCACTACATTTTTATTATTAAGGTCATCGCACAAACTGATTAGAATCTATTATAAATTTTTTTGATAACTAGGATCTATCCGATATCATTACTTGATCTTACAAAAGGCAAGTTGTGAATTATATGTACTTAAATGGAAGGTACTATAGGTTTAAGTGGTGAAATATTGGGGGTAGTAGTAGTTAATGCAGTCCATCTAAAAAACCAACAACCGTATAATTTGTGACATATAAAAAATTAACATAATCATTCGCAAAGATTAGGAGTTATGATAAATGCAAATGTAGATGTTATCTCATATAGAATAATTTTGTGCATTACAGAATAATAAATAATACATGAGTATGAATGCTTTCAAGCATTCTGGTAAAGATAGTAAAAGTGGTGTAATCAATTAAATTTATAACCGAGGCTTTATGGGCATTTACGTCTTTGTTTCGATTAGGAATTTATTAAAAAAGAAACATGGATCTTTGGTATTCTAAATTCAAAATTATTGAGAAAAAAGAAAATAATTAAAAAGTTTACCTTTGTGTAGAGCTCCTTGGTGGTCATTTTTGAGGGTATTTTCTAACGAAGCTTATAATTAATTTCACTTATTATTCTATGACATCATTTCACAACTAGCTCGGAACTTCGTAAATACATTTTATTGAAGAAGGTAGATTCGAAATTGCTAATTTTTCCAATGCAAAACGTCACCCCTATATTTTTATTGACACATGTCAAAGTGATAAAACCGAGTTTTTATCAATAAACAGCAACATTAGAATTTGCTAATGTTTCAAGTTAATTTCCCGGGCGTGAGAGAGCTTCATTATTTCCATAAGGAAATGGAAATTCTAATAAGAACCTAATAGGAACACAAAAACATCATACAACAATGTGAAACGAAAGTTTTTCTTATCTGAAAATTCCCACGGGTGTTGCCATGATGGAAATCTCATATTTGGGTCAAAATTACGTTCCGTTTCATGAAGATCTGAGTTTGACCTCAATATTTTTAACCTGTCAACAACTTCGTCTTTAAAATATCCGTTTTAAAAAATAGGTAAGTATTATAAGTTTATCATCTACTAGGCTTTGTGTGTGTGTGATGCAGGTCTCCAGCCATGATAAGTGATAACGATGCAATCTTACTACGTGGGAATCGTGGGATGGCAGGAGTGAAGTCATAACCAGTTATTATATTACCAAACATGTCGGGTCCGATTTGGAATACATTGCTTACTTGATCACAACACTTTAAAAAATTGAGCGAACAAATCAGGGAATGTATGCCGATATCGGGCCCAACCAACTGCAAAGTAATCTGGCGAACCTGGCGAAGCGTCGACTTTGCGTGCGTTGAAATAACATCAAAAATGAATTAAGTAAGTAATACAACTTTCACGTGTTCTCTGGGACTAGCCTGTACTTCTGTATTTGTGTGGGAGATATTGGTGGGGACAGAGAGTGTCCGTACTGTAGTTATGTACCTACCTACTAGATACTCTTTCTTATACTGTGCTATAGTCTAACTTATGTATGTAAAGAAGATTAGAAATCAGCAGGCTAAAGTTATACAGTGGCATCGTTTTAAACGAAGGCTGAGATTCAGAGTTCTTTAAGTCTTAGTTCGAACTCCCGTATGTCAAAATTCATACATTTCGACCCATTTAGTTCGAACTAAAACTAAAAAAATCGTCGCTGAATCTCGGCCTAACCGCCTGGCCACGGGACAGGGCGACCGGCGGCGGGACTTGCGATTTTAGAATACACTGCCTACGCGCCGCTGCGTGCTTGCGTAATAGTAGGGACACAACGCTCAGTGTATTCTAAAATCGCAATTCGCGACGCCGGTCGCCCTGTCCCGTGGCCAGGCGGTAAGAGTCTACCCATCAAACTGAATAACTTCTAGTTACTGTGAGAGCAAACCGATCACAAAAAAAAATCTGCTGTTCCATATTAAACCAAATGTATGCAATAGCAGATTTGGTTTTAGCTCCCTTAATAAAAGTTGTTCAGTTTGATGGTTAGATTCTAAGTTTATTAAAAGGATGCTAATGATATCAATTTTAGGTAGGTAGATATCTGTGTACACTTTTAAATAAAAAAAAACATACGTTGAAGTATTTATTTAATTACCTAGATACATTCAAATTCAAAACTTAAACCATCTACTCCAGCCTTTAAAATAATTTAAATCACAAAAAATGTTTGGTGCTAAAGCATTACAATGTTTGCTTAGCTATTACAAAATTTTCTATGAAGTTTCATTATCCGATGTCAACGCTAGTCGTTTGTTTTTCTAAATACCTACTAAGTACAGCTATTCACTTATTTTCTTGAGACGGGAACCATGCTTGGCAGGCTTCTGTTGCGATCTCGCAAAGGGCTGTGAATGTTTTGCCCCTATTTTCGTAGTCTGAAAAAAATAGAACAGTGATCAATACTAAAGACTGATTGTAAAAGAATAATGTCCGAACACGGACCTGAAAAAAAAACGGACGTAATGTGACACAAGTGAAGCATGCAAGGTCCTACATTTTCGTTTGTTTTACAAGGGACCTACGCTCACACAGATGCACTAGCTCTAGGTGCAGGTCCCACAACCCGTCACCATTATGTACCGCGTGACAGCACGCACACAAAAGAAATGGGTGCTTCACTCGTGATTAGACGAGATTGCGTCCGTCTTTTTTTCAAGTCCGTGTGTCCGAAGAGCTGCTTATGGCATTTTGGTTACCCATGGTTGCAATAAAATTATTTGAACCTACTTAATTGTATTTTTTGTTGTTGGTATTCGTTAAAAATGAATAAAATAAGACATAGAACGGTGTATATGGAAATGTTATGGAAATAACAGCCCGTCTAGCCCATGAAAACCAAGAGTATTAGTAAACACCAAAAGAAAACTGAATAAATGTGCCAACTGTTTTAGCTTGATTTTTAATTGAATTTACCACTTACCAGTTTGCCCTCGCTTTCCAAACATGATTCCATTCATCGGAGCGTTCTTGTAGTTTGCTTCGCTGACCTCCGCCAGGGATAAAAGGACTGCTACCACGCAGACTACGCTAATGGTGAATCTGATCATGTCACCGGCCATCTGGAACAAATAAGAGTCATTAAAATTAAGAAAAATTTAAAACACACGGTGGAGCGCACAATACATGGCTCATGAAAAGGAAGGGAGAACTCTAGAGAGCGAGAGAATATATAGACATACCGATTCATATCATACATTCATATTTATTTATTCATAAACAAATTACATTGTGTTTGAAATTAAAGCTAAAGAAAAACCTAATAATTTACATATAAAAGATAAAATAATATTTAGTACTTACCTATAAATTCTGTCTATTCTAGCCTACGAAGCTCAAAAATATGACCTAAGAAACCTAAAAACCCAAGGTTTATAATAGAGCGATAGAAGAGCGCATTCTTTAATAAGAGCAATCCCGCAAAAAATAGCTTTCTATTAAAAAAACCACATCGAAATCTACGATGCCACAGACAGACAGACCGACAGACAAACCGACATAGGCGTCAAACTTATAACACCCCTCTTTTTGCGTCGGGGGTTAAAAAGGTTAAATCTGACCGGAGACGGTGATCCAGAATTTTGATGAGGGTATGAAAAGAAGGTACTTAACCCATTTGCGAGATGCTAAAAAAAAGAAAGAAATGTGGTGAACATTTTTCGCATGGAACAAAAAAACCTGAAAAATAAGAAAAAGCAAAAGATGCAAGGCACGGACAGACTTTGAAGAAGGTAGATACCTTTTACAATAGGTATTTATAAATTACGTAGGTATTAGAACTTAAAAAGTTTATCCTTACCTTAGTTTCAGGAATTTTTCTTGCTGGTATCCTAGTTGAAGGCGAAGAGTCAACTGATGCAAGGGAGAAAGTTTCCCGCCAATTTATACCTCTGAAACGGAGCGTGGTGGCAATATCCACACTCAATTATTGGATTATTGGGTACTGACCGCATATTGACAGAGTTAGGGACGAAACTCGAGGGATTCAAACTTTGTTAGTGCATAAGATTAGTACCTTACGAACAATGGCAAAATACATTGGCGTATTTCTTGAAGATATAACAGCATAGCATAGCACAGAGTACTATAAAAAGTCACTACCGTAAAGCATAGTAACAAATGGGCGCCCAGCATGGGGCAAAATTTGTTTTTTATAATTTCCCCTACCCACTCTAAATCTAAAGACTAAGACGGACAGCTTTGGGTGGATTTTTACATTGCTATTTTATCTTCAAGAAGGATAAGAAGTAAGTACCTACCTACCATTTTTACAATTAAGCAAGCATTAAATTTTTAGAAAAAGTTGACGAATTTCAAAATTATGGTCAAACTTGATAGGTTAGGTATAAATCGGTTGGATTTTGATGATTCTGTACACCTCTGTTGATTTTATATGTACAAGCAACTTTGGGGTTTTTCCCCTTTTTAACCCTTCTTACCCTTTGTATGCGAAGTAGGTTAATTCTTATGCATATGTACCTAGGTACTTAGGCCGAGATTCAGAGACGATTTTTTCCGGCTTAGCTCGAGCTAAGTAGGGTCGAAATGTATGGATTTTGACATACGGGAGTTCGAACTATGACTTACAAATCGTCTCTGAATCTCGGCCTTAGTGATGGAGTTATTAAAAGCGGTAGGTACCTACCTACCTACACTACACTACATACCAGGAACATAACTGAAATTACGTAGTTAGAGACTGACTGTTTGGAAAAGCGAGGTGATTTTTCATGCATGGTGAAGTAGGTACTGTCAATATAACCTTAACATTAATAAGCGTAATAATATGTAATGATAAGTACCTACATACGACATGCGTATGCGTAATATTGTATTTTATCGGCATAAATTGGCATTCTAATTAAACACGAGTTCAGCTATCTTGTCCCTTAATTTTATTATGATAGAAAATTGTGCTTAATTTTCTTCTTGATGCGGTTATAATTAAATAAGATGCTGTTGTATAAAAGTTGGATGAAAATACTTTATTGCACAGTCAATTCTCAGCGTCAGCTTCGACAAGACGAAGAATAATATTCGGAGCATTTCTAAGGTATTCCTGCACTTTAACATAAAACAGTAACTAAGTACAGATTAGTTTTGCAATCGATATTAGAGATTATGAAATCACTAATAAAATTATCTGAGGGTAGAATCACAAAATGTGGTAGCTGAAAAAAAAGAAGCCACTTTATGTGTTTGGGCTATAGCCCAGCGCTGAAAACTGTTTGCTTGCCATGTCACTTATCACTTTGGGATTGTTGAAACATAGCGCGTCAAGAACAGTGATTAAAATCAAATATCCGAAGTGCCATTTCAAGGCGCATTTAGATAATTTTAGAGAGCTTTTAACTTTTTTGTCGATTTTTTTTTCCAGATATCTTGGACCATGCGTGCCATTGTCGCCATTTGTCTTATTGCAGTAATTCTTTGCCTGATTCACTACAGCGAGGGTAATTATAGAAAACCACCATTTAACGGATCCATCTTTGGAAAGAGAGGTGTTGTTGGTAAGTTCCGTTGATATTTTCTTGTCTACTGGGTTAGTATTTATAGCTATGGGTGGCTAATTATGGCTAGCCTAGACAGCCTGCAATTTAAAAAAAAATCTTTTGCTTACGAATTCTCATCGCACCACGCCAATTTCATCGCTGTGTGTGATAAAGCCGATGATATAACTTACATAAAAAATAATTATGTTGATTTTGAATAAGGCTTATGACTGGGGGCAAATCTGTTCATGTTACATATTATAGGTAGACATACCTTCCCTTAATTTGGCGCGTAGTTAAAATGTAGTGTAGGCACCAGTAGGCACTATACTAATCTAAAAGCATAACATAGCATCACGACTATGTTCCCCGAGGGGGCGGGCAGTCAGGGATATGATTGGCTGATGACGATAATGATGAGTCTTCGAACTTTGAAAAAATCTGGGACACGTCCCAGAACGATAAACAATTTAACCGAGCGAATTCCCAGGCTTTAAACGAAAGTACTACTCAATGGTTTTCAGTGTGGTTTCTAAATTTGTATATATTTTTTTCAGAATATGATTCTACCGGAAGAACTCTGTCAGCCCTTTGCGAGATCGCCACGGAAACATGCCAAGCCTGGTACCAGACTTTGGAAAATAATTAATTTAGTTAAAACAAGACCTGAGACACATTTGACTGGAATTTGACAATATTGAGGCATTTATTGTACTTTTATTTAGAATTTGTAAATTATGTAAAACTTTACATCAGCTTATTGATTCTTAATATCTATGTACTCAATAAAACGACGATTATGTGAGTTATGCATTAACTTATTTCCTTTACGAACACAATCTTTATCGCCAGCATATAAAAAAAGTACCTGCGCCGTAAATTCTACTAGTGTTATGGTACGGTTAATTATACAGGGTGAAATTGATATCATTAGCATCTTTTTAAACTAAGAGTCTATCCATCAAACTGAAAAGCTTTTACTATGGGAGCAAACCAATCGGAGCAAAAAAAATCTGCTGTTCCATACATTTGAGTCGTGTAGGCAGCGAAGGCGGGTGCAGTTTAGTATGGATGGGACAGCTGATTTTTTTTGCTCCGATTGCTTTGCTCCCATATTAAAAGCTTTTAAGTTTGATGGATAGACTCTTAGTTTATTAAAAGGATGCTAATGATATCAATTTCACCCTGTATATAAAATCTTTGACACTCGGTAAAGTAAAAAAAAAGAAAAGTGACTTACAATTAAAATCGATTATCAAATACAATGACACACCAATAGATTCAAAACGATATACTAGATTCATACAAAAACCAAACGACTCAAACAACTCAGTAGCTTTGCTACAACTAGACTTGTGTAGTTGTATCAAGGCTCACTTCAAACTTATTCAAAGTTTCAGGATAAAAATATGATGTACCTATCAAAATCTAGTGGTGGGTGATAGGTGGCTAGCCTTACCTATCCACAAAAATACGTAGGTACACTCGGCGACATATCAACGCAAAATAAGCTGGTTGCGCGACTATATATACGTTCACCCTACTACTATTCTTTGCTTAACAATTTTATGGGTTATTTTATTAATGTGACTTCTAAAACCGTATGGACGATATTTGTTACATATAGGGTCCTTCTTAATATGCTGACTCTTTTTTAAGGGGATGATCAGACCGTCGAACTGAACAACTTTCTCTATGGCACCAACATGGAAATCGCGAAAAAAAAATCTGCCTCTCCATACAAAATTGGAAACCTACTCGAGCCAAATGTATGGGACAGCTGTTTTTTTTTTCTCGATTTCGATGTTGGTCCCATAGAGAAAGTTGTTCAATTTGATGGTCTGATCATCCCCTTAAAAAAGTGTCAGCATATTAAGTTGGACCCTGTATAAATAACTGTTGTACGAAGTTAATACCTCGTGTTTATATCTGTTAGTTTTTCTTATTATTATCTTAAGTTATGTACTTATCTAATGTACCTATGCAAGAACTTTCTAGGTATGAAGTATACTTACTTTTACCTAGGTATATAACTTTAGCAAACAGTGCTTGCTTTGCTTGGACAGAGTAATTGCTTCAGGGATCGTGAGATTTCGTCTTGTGTGGACATGGATTACTGCTAATGGACTCTGATAAGATTCTCGGACTAGTTCGATTAACTTGGTAGATAACTGTCAAAGGGTACCTACGGTAAGCATATTTGTATGGCATAATATGGAATAAAATTGATAATAAGCAAATACGAGTAATCATACTTACTATGTAGGTAGGTAGATATTGAAATAGCGTGATAGTGAAGAATAACTGTTTATTTTAAAATTGTAGTATGCTGATTCTTGTTACAAAATAATCTAGGTTCCTAATTAGCAATCCAATACTATATGTAGAGGTAGGTAGGTTTACCTATACAATCTCAAGGCAATACAAATTTATAGATTTTAAACATTAAAAAACAAGAAAACACGGCGAACTCCAATAATAGTCAAAGCGCACTCCCCTTCACAATGAACAGAGTTCCGGTAGGTTCTACTCTACTAGTGAAACGTGGATGATCTGAGGTTTCGGAATATCTTTTACCACCCCCTCTGGGAATATAGTCGTGAGCATAAATCTTAAAACAAGAAAACGGATTCGGATACATTTCGGATAATCAATTATCATAAAATCCGATGTAAGTTGTAACCGTGCAACGGGTTAAAATTGTTAAAATATTTTTTACAGGTTATTTAAAATTTTGAAATAAGAAGATTACGAACGAAAACGAAACGTAAAAAATATCAAACGCCACTGAAACGTCAAAAGATCTCATCTCCTCATTGGCTGATCAATTTGTTTTGAGAATTTCGACCAATGGCGTTCGACGATTAAAGTTTCCACGTTTAGCTGTAGAAAACAAATCTGTCAAAACTCCATCTAGGGTTCCGCAAATTTTTAAAAGTATCGATACCTACTCGATACCAAGTATCGAATAAAAAGTATCGATACCAATAAAAGTATCGACTCGAAAGTATCGATACTACTTGGTATCGAGTAATATTTTTAAAATATTAGAAATCACAAGAAAATACAAAATTAAATTGCAAAGTATAGGAACTAAAAACTAATTATTGAACCCCCAATTACGAGATTCCTAAAACTTGATAATTGCTAGTATTGCTACTAAATGTATTTACCTGCTCATAGTCACACATGCATTATTCAAACTTTAATAGGGTTTTCCCCCGAAATCCTGACTCCATCGAGAGGGACGACGCTTTACATCGGAGAAGGAAGTACTATCTACTGACTTTTATCTGACAGTTTAGTGAGGAGACAAAAGTATCGAGTATCTCAGAAAGTATCGATACTTAGTAAAATACTCGAATATAAGTATCGAGTACAAAAATACTAGGTATCGAACTAAAAGTATCGATACTACTCAGGTATCGATACTTTTTGCGGATCCCTAACTCCATCTGTCTAATGGCTGCTGCGATTGTCGTATTTTACATGTGTCGAATTAAAGTTTTACGTGTTATTTACTATAACAATTACAGATTTTTGTGCTTCCCGAATTAAATAAAAGTGAGTTTTTGCCAATTGACAAGAATATACCGCATAAATGCAAGAGAAATTAGTTAGAATCCGAAGTCCAAATTAAGGTAAATTTTCCTCTTATTTTCTCAATTTTACGCTTATTTTTATCGTTGAGACGAATCAGATATGTGTTTTTACGTTATTCTAACATCGTTATTTGATATTATGTGTATTTTAATCGTTTTTTTTTTCTATAAAAGCCTTAGATACGTCAATCTAAATGGACTTGTTTGTTAGGTGGGAAATGATAAAATTTCTTCCAATAATTACTAGTTTTGTATCAACTATGTGTATAATTGATTACTAAGGCTGATTGTGTATATTATTGACAAACAGTTCTGTTGTTTTCGTAACGTTTCCACTTGGAATCTTGTACGAAATGTGAGAAAATTAGATGTTTCCTTATATGATGTTATATTGCCAATTTACATAATTTTTGTCTTATAAAACTACAAACAAAAATGTTGTAACATGATAAACCTGGTAAATGCTGTATCTTTTAAGAAAACACTGAATTTCTATACATAAATTCTATTTACTTCGCAATATGAATTCACATTCCATCTTCACAATTATTTGGGCATATCATATAAGCTTAAGCTCACAACTATATAGCTCAGGGAAACTCAGATCATCCATGTTTCATGTTTTGTTGTTATTTGTCAATTACTACTAATTAAGATTTTTTTTCGTTATCTCTTTAGTAACACCATGGAATTGAAGGAATTCTATGAAATATATATTTAGTACTACTACTTCTACTATATATTTAGTATGAAGTTAGAAAACACTATGTTATAGTTTACAGCGTCTGCTTTGTTAAGAAAAAAAAGATAAAAAGGATTTTGTCTTGATTGTTGATCTTGACTGTATCTTTATAAACTTGTAATAGTGACCTATGACCTTTTACCGAACGAAATGAAGCTCTAAGCGCGAAGAATTACACTTACTATTGACACGCGTTCACGTCTACATGCTAGGTACCCTTATTAAGCGCTTGCATCCCGGCTTAAGATAACAGTTGATATCGGGCGATATCGCAACCGCGGGACTTGAGGGGTTAAGGCAGAGCCGAATTCTTTATTCTCTGAATGAATCCATCATTTTCAAGAAGTTACGGACTTTTCCTGAAAATGATTGAGAAAATGCTACGATCAGGGGTGGGACCGGATACAGTGATTCTGTCAGTTGCCACATGATGTGTGCATTGGGGATTCACAGACTCGATTCTGCGGACTATCACGGATGGACGTGATGGCTAGTTATTTCCAGTGACTGACGCTCAGTTACAGAAACGCTCATTAGAGTTAATCCTCCATTAAATCTCTTGCTAGCTTTTACTACGTCAACAAGACAAAAAGTGACAGCAAGAGATTTCATGGAGGATTAACTCTGTTGAGCTTTCCTGCAACTGAGCGTAAGTAAGATCTAAAATCTAGAAATAAGGTACAATGGAACTGACACGTACATAACATTTTTAGAAGATAAATCACTTCATTGATTCACTGATGAAGTCACAAAGGTGAACAACTTTTTAGCTTCCTCGGAACTAGGGCTAGTTAACACGTGGAAAGCACCTACATCAAGTTTGTTCAACCTCAGTTCCTTCATCAGTGAATCCCGGTCTAGCTTGAACTTGACACACTCCACCAAAACGCAACAATGCGGGTCAACGCTGAAGAGAACATAAAAACTAAAAAATGTTTGTGTTTATTGTGAATTAAAAAGTGAAACTACAGTGTTTATAATGCAATAGTGCCGTTATCTTTTTTTTCAGCTACGATTCACTGAAGAAACCACCCCGTATCACAAGGACCGTACATATCAAAATGGAACCGTCAACTAAAAAGCAAAAATTGGAAGACAATACGGTCTCAGAAATGATAGAGAAACACATGACCACCTTGAGAGATTCAACGAATAATTTAAAAGCTGTTATAAGCGATGATTTGGAGAAACCGATACCTCATATAAAAGTCTATGTCGGTCACGTGAAGGACCCAAAATTATTATCCAAAATAATACACTTGTTAAACGAAAAAGTTCCTCTGGGAGAACTGCAGCATTTGAAAAGAGTACGTAAACACGATGTCTTATTATGCCCAGTGGATAACTTGAACGGCATGACATCAATACAGGAATATTTAGAATGCAACGTACAAGAACTACATAACATATTTGAATATTTCAAAGAGTTGGACGTACCTCGCTACATGCCTAAGCTAAAAAGGCAATATAACAGCCAATTATGGTCATGTAATTTCCATCCGGATAAATACAAAGAGAAATTGGTTAGCGACAGTTTTTTCCCAAAATTCGATTTGAAAATACACAAAACGTTCATGGAGATGACGTTTGAAGTCGCCAGATGGTATTTAAATGGTAAATCTTCATCAGACTTTAATGCAACAATTATAGTTGATATGTCGCTGGGTGCCATAGTAGCGGCATCATTTTGCAACGATACGCATCCAGTCCAACATTCAACAATGATCGCTATCGACAACGTAGCGAAGACTCAAAAAGGTGGAGCTTGGGGTGTCACAAATCAGAATGAAAACGGAAACTGCATTCTAAGTGGAATTGATAAGGACTTGATGAAGCATTTAAAACATAAATGTGAAGCGAAGTTTGGAGCGAGAATTTACAAATCGAAAGAAGAGTTAAGCGAAGATTCTAGAAGCGAAGGACCGTATTTATGTACGGGTTATGATGCCTACGTACTTAGAGAGCCGTGCATTATGTGTTCCATGGCTTTAGTCCATGCACGTATAAAGAGGGTTTTTTTCTGCTTTGATAATTTGTTGAGAGGCGGTCTGAAGTCCAGAACGAAACTGCATACCGTACCAGCTTTGAATCACCATTTCGAAGTCTTCACCGGATTTTTATAGTATAATGTTTATTATCTATGATATTTTTTACATGCATTTGTAACTTGTAAGATTATTGTGGCATAATCAATATATTTTTAATGTATACATTGTTTTTTAATTTGATAAAAAAAAGGGTTTGAGGCTGAAGCCACAGTGATGACTGATGACACACCAGCGGAACGTCCCGCGCGGACCGTTCGGTTTAACACGCGTCTCTAGATTGTTTCTGAAAAATTTCATTGACTTTAATTGGATAGTATTGAAAATATCCCCAGACTTCGTTTGTATGCAGCGCGCATTTACGCTCTCAGAATAAACTTCTCTTAAGACGCTGTTTCCGGTCGAGGCCGTTTTTTGAACACGAACGAAAGTGTTTTAAACTGTGTTTTAAAGTCTGAAAACCAATAATGTCTTATTTAAGGATCTGGCTGATAGGCGACCGTTCTCAATTACACGATTAGATTAAGTTTAATAGATAGAAAAAAATCCCAAAGTTACCCATTTTTGTTATGTATTTTCAATTCTATGATTAAACTGCTGATATTTAACGTTTTATTCTTGTACTTAACTAAATACTTTAAATATTTCTAGTATAATTTTGAGCTTAGAAACACCCATGAGCAAAGATATTGATGAAAAACACGTTTTTTTGCGATCCTGCTTTCAATTGGAGCGGGATGGCTAATTGCAAACTTATGCTTGCAAGAAAGAGACGCTTGCACTTGGATAACCTGGCATTAACCGAACATTCGGCGCGAAGCGTTCCGCAGTTGTGTCCCTACACTAAGGCCTCGTTCAGGTTCGCGCAGTGCTATGCGCGGCACGTTGGGCGGCGCGTTGAGCGGCTAACTGAAACGTACGGTGATAATGGAATGGAAACGTTTAGTTGGCAATGTTGGTTTATAAAAAATGTTGATATCTTACTATCCTGTAATTAGTCCGTAAGTTTTCCTAAAATGAATAAAATAAAATAAATATACGAGAGCGTTTATGCAGAAGCGCCGCGCGACGCACAGCGCGAATCTGAACGAGGCCTAAGAAAGAATACCATCCAAGAGCATCGGTGTTTCGCTTTGTGGAGGTACGGACAGGACACTCAATCACAAGGTTCCGGGTTCGAATCTGCACGGACGACATGACGTCATGTACCAATGAGTTTTTCTATCTTATGTACGTAATACCCGCTTTCAAATGGTGAGGGAAAACATTATGAGGAAATTTGCATATGCTGAAGAAGAAATTCCGATGCGTAATGTGAAGTCTATCAATCCGCATTGGGCATGCGTGGTGGACAAACGCCCATACAAATCAATGCTAACGGCAGCCGCTCGTTATAAAAAAATGCAGTTTTAAAAATCGCGCACACCAACCAGAATCAACGTATATTTGCCGGAACGTAAGTCGTCATTCCGATAGGTGTTCGGGATTTTCCCGAAGGAAAATTCTTATTGTACGGCCGCCATAATTATAGATTAATGACAAATTCCCAGTAGTGACACTTTTGTTGGTCCCTTAATTGATGATTGGGCTGTGCCGTACAATACCCGCCTTAATAGGGTGTAGTCACATTCCGGAAATTAATCTATTCACTATTATGCACTCTTGAACTTGTTCATTCGATATAAATGAGTTCAGGGTAAGCAATTACATTCTATACACATGGACTCACCACGCGTCATACAATAACAAAACCCAAAAATGGGACAAGTCTCTAATCTCACCTTAAGACGCTGTTATTCGGTCGAGGCCGTTTTTTGAACACGAACGAAAGTGTTTTAAACTGTGTTTTAAAGTCTGAAAACCAATTATGTCTTATTTAAGGATCTGGCTGATAGGCGACCGTGCTCAATAACACGATTAGATTAATTTTAATAGATAGAAAAAAATCCCAAAGTTACCCCTTTTTATGATGTTTTTTCAATACTATGATTAAACTGCTGATATTTAACTTTTTATTCTTGTACTTAACTAAATACATTAAATATTTCTAGTGAACTCCGTAGAATTTTGAGCTTAGAAACACCCATGAGCAAAGATATTGATGAAAAACACGTTTTTTTGCGATCCTGCTTTCAATTGGAGCGGGATGGCTAATTGCAAACTTATGCTTGCAAGAAAGAGACGCTTGCACTGGGATAACCTGGCCTTAATATGCTTCATTTGTGCTCTGCTGTCATACATTGCCGTTGACATTCCAGTTTTTTCAAATGGTCACTAAGTCACTAAGTCACTAAGCAGTAATGTAATACGATCATGCACACTCTTGCCTTACGCCATAAAGTTATTATACCTTACAGGAATAGAGTCACTGACATGAGTTGTCAAATGACACAGTTTTTGGATGTTTTTTGGAGACTATTCACAGGCAAAAATTCTAATACTGTCTATAATTCGGAGTCTAACGTAAAATCGTGGATAAATTAATGAAATAGTGTCGGTATATTTCACAAAATTATCTACGATTTAACTTTAGATTCCCAATTATTCACGAAAACTGAATTGTAAAAATTGATTGGTGACTAAAAAACGGTTCTATTGATTCGCGTCACGTATCTCTTTCTATTATACAGTGGTGCCGCTAGGTACATCTCACTCTCTCAGCTGTATGTTCCTCTATTCCTACCTCTATGCCTTACGCTGATGTGAAGACCTTGTGTATAGAATGTCATTGAGGGTAAGGGTCAATTCAGACTAAGCGAAAAAATGCTCGAGCTCTTTTTAAGTGATAAATATGTGGAGCTTCACGGAGAGGATGTATACCTATCCCTGACACTCAATCATGGGGGTCTCGGTTCGAATCCGCACGGATGGCATGCAATTCTACCAATGAGTATTTTTAAGGGTGCGTCCACATCCGCAGTTGCGACGCACGAGCATAAAATGCACTTGCGCAGACCGTGAGCGGCTCGCGAGCTGCGCATTCGCCAGATGTGGACGCAACCTAACTTATGTACGACTGCTCTTAAACGGTGAAGGAAAACATCGTGAGGAAACCTGCATACGCTGAAGAAGAAATTCCGATGCGTATGTGAAGTCTACCAATCTGCATTGTGCACGCGTGGTGGACTAACGTACATACACCCTCCCTGAGGGAAGGCCTGTGCCCTGCCCTGCCCTGCAGTGAGACCCACTCCCTCTCACTATTGTTCGTGAATGGAAGGCTTTGCCCTACAGTGGGATCCTACGGGTTAAAACTTTTGTTTAGTGTATTAGGTATTACGTATTGTGTACATTATGATACAATTTCGGTGAGTTGATAATTACAGCCGAGGCGTTATTGCTAGACCGAGCCGTAGGCGAGGTCTACAAGAAAGATGAGGCTGTAATTATCAAAGCGCACGTGTGTCATACGACGTTTTATAACATATTTGCGAGGAAACAAGGAAATAAATAAAACTCGGACATTCATAAACTAATAAATCTTAAAAAAAAATAGCGATAAAAAAGCGCGCTGAGTAATTTTTACTTGTTTTGTTCACAAATTAGCGATGCGCGCGCATCAGGGCTTTCTTTTTTCTTATTTCTTAGGGCAAAGGCACAAAAACAGCCAATGTTATTATTATTAGTAACAGTAACAGTTACTATTATTACTAATAATAGTAGATTACACACTGAGGACAGGAAAGTAAGAAAGGTCTCAGAGTTTCACGCTTTACGCACGCTTGACTTGGGGAGTAAGCAGGTGAATGCGTGACGAGAGCGTTACGAAAAGTGTGATCGGGCGAAGCGAACGGAAGTTGGAAGGGAGATTTAAGTTACTGGAGAAAGAAAGAGAAAGAAGTTTTACTTCAGTCGTGTGGTTTAAAAAAAACTCGTTTTTTTAATTTCTTTTCTTCAATTTAGTCATGTCATCAATTCAATTCAATTCAATTATACTTTATTGCACACCAAAACAGAACATACATTTGAATACAGATAAAGAATTACAAGTAGGTACAAATAAGGCGGTCTTATCGCTAAAAAACGATTTCTTCCAGACAACCTTAGGGTAGAGGAAATAAAAAAACGAAAAATAGGTAGGCGGTGTAGCTTAAAAGAATGAAATGGCTTGAGTGTATAAATATCCTTATAAATAAAATAAAATAATCTATAACAAATACATATATATATACATATCTTTTTTAACAATACCTAAACATACATAAGTGACTACAACATACAACACGGAAGCAACTGTAAGAGGAGAAAAATAACTAAAAGTGAAGTTGAAAAGAAATCAGAGGTTAAGGAAGTGATCTTTGACTCTCGACTTAAAAACACTCAAGGAGGGAGCACGTCTGATCGTCATCATGTGTGATCATAAATATATTACCTACATGCATCAGTTCAGCCATGTGATGATGATTTTTTAGGGTTCCGTAAATCATTTTAGACCCCATTGAAATGATTAAACTGCTCAGGTAAAGTTTTTCTCTCCGTCTCACGCTGCAATGGACAGAATTTCCATTGCAGCGTAAAGTACCTACCTACTAGTGAATCGGGGATGTTCTGAGGTGATAGAACATCTCTGACTGTCCTCGGGGAATATAGTCGTGAGCATATGCATGCATGCATGCTAAACTTTTTAACGAGATTGTAACTCATTCAGTTTCTTGTAAAGAATCTTGCACGTCAATTTGTCCTGCTGTTTCTTTCGCTCTTGCGTTTGTGCCGTAAAAGCATTATATCTCACTTGCACATTGTTCTTTTATTCGTAATATTAACTATTACTAGTGTTTTCCCGCGACTTCGTCCGCACAAATTATATAAGTACCAGATTTTAAGTCAGATCTTATGCTATCAAACAAAAAAGTTTCATCAAAATCAATAGGTACTCTCTATTATGTGCAAACTATAAATAGTTTTAATAGGTTATATGACGCGAAAATAATATGTAACTTATTTATTTATTTCAACATTTTATTGTCACGCATAAACATCTATAAGTACCTACAAGTAATTGATATATATGCCACATCGACCAAAAACGAATCAGACAAA
The DNA here is from genome assembly GCA_963693445.1 of Agonopterix heracliana. Classification (NCBI taxonomy): domain Eukaryota; kingdom Metazoa; phylum Arthropoda; class Insecta; order Lepidoptera; family Depressariidae; genus Agonopterix; species Agonopterix heracliana. The sequence goes on from OY856334.1 coordinate 6,942,518, forward strand.
CTACTTATTCAGTGTCATTGTATCAACCAATTGTGTATCCCCTTCAATGTTACAATTTAGATGTAGTACAAGTATAATGCAATCCAGACTCTGTCCGGATTTGAGGCTGCGACCGCGGCTGCCATTGCCGGTTGTGTAAAAATAAAATTTAAAAAGAAAAAAGTAATTTTGCGCGGGATTTTTGTAAAAGGAACAATTTTAAAATGGATAGTTTTCAGTTTATTGCGGTTCGCGCGTTCGACGCGTTTTGGTAAGTATTTTAATTACGAATCGCTTTTTTAAATTTTAGTGAACGATTGTAATATTATTTTAGACAGTTTTCTGAAATATCGGTGCTACAAGTATTATATTGCACAGGCAAAAATATATAAGAATAAATCCAATATTATTGTTCGTAGATTTTCACGATAAAATGTACATTCGTGTAGATAAACTTACTGCAAAATTATATTCACGCCCTAAACTAACTGTGCTTTGTCTTGACAAAACTACAGTAGGATATATTATTTTCAAAGTAAAATCATCATCATCATTCTATCGTCCACTGGACCATATTCTTTTCGGTACGCCACGATCTGAAACATAAAATACATAAGTTTAAATTAATTTAACAATAAGAATATAGTTGGTGAATTTTATTTTGTTTATGGAACGTAGATGAAGCATGGAATAGGAAAAAAGCTAACACATTAATTAAAAAAGCCGGTTTGGTGACATTAAAATCCAGTTAAGTTTTTAACTGTAAAAATAGCAAAAATATTTATTTTTACATTTTTTTTAAAAAGAACCCTGCAAAACAGTTTCGCCTGCTACCGCACCGCACTCGCAAAAACCGGATCGAACTGCGCTGTCACAATAAATCTCAATCTAGCCGTATAGTCGACAATTCACATCTCAGCACTGCGTTCCGACGTTTATTACAACAGTTTAAAGTCCAATTTGCTTTGTGCAAGCAGTCAATTTGGTTTGTTAACAATAATTGTGAAACAAGTCTCTTCCTTCACGTGGTTGTCGCGAAAGATACTTGAGATACCATCATCATCAGCCTTCCCTTACCCTCCTGAATGTAAGGAGAAATAAAACCGATACTCACAGTGGGGTCGGATGCAGTGACTGTAACCGGCAGCCACACGGTGAGCGCTGAAGAGATGTTGACGACTATCGCCTCTTGACACCCACACGGCACAGCCTGTACTAGTCCAATACTTTTCAACCACTGGGCTGGATTTTGAATTTTGCATATGAGATATTAGGGGGCCATTTTGAAAAAAAAAGTCTACACTGCTGCCCGATATCGTTAGAACTCTTGATAGCCTTATTCTTTTGTTTTTTGCCTTTTTTAAAAGCTAAAGAATCGAACCCATACAGCCATGAGTCATGAACTCATGACAGACGTTTTAAATTTTCGATTATCGATCAGTTTTCGATTAAAATAGCATGGCATAGCATATGCTCACGACTATATTCCCCGAGGGGGTAGTCAGAGATCCTGAAACCTCAGAACATACACGTTTCACCAGTAGTGCCGAAACTCTGTCCAGTGTGACAGGGGGTGAGCCCGTCGCCACTTATAATGGACAGTGGGTACAATGACATGCCCCGAAATTGAAGCATGCAGGTTTCCTCACGATGTTTTCCTTCACCGAAAAGCCAGGTGGTGTTACAAATCGTACATAAATTCCGAAAAACTCATTGGTACGAGTCGGCTTGGACGGGGATCGAACCATCGCCTCCTGCACGGCAGGCAAGGTTACTCGCCACAGGACCACCACGGCTATCAGCTATCGGCTCGATTAAAATGATTAGTACTTAAATTAAATATCTAAATATTATAAAACATATTATAGTCACTATCCGCGTCTATCCTTCTGTCAGTTTCTCAAGCTACGTATTTAGATATGGTTTTCTCTGTCATTTAGATAATTTTTGAGATTCTGCTGCTGTATTCATTTAAGTCGGTAGGCAGGAATTGCAGTTACTGTTTCACCCTGTTGTAACATGCAACGAATGATTACTAACCTGCACTCGTAGTATGCTACACGTGATACGGCTGTATCACGTCTTTTTTCTCGTTCGTTCGCACGCAAATAGAAAGAGAGCTAAGGTGTGATAGCGCTGTCTCACTGCGGCATGCTAGCTATGCTGGACTTTGTATATTTTACAGAATTATCAAGTCATAGATCAAAAATGCAAGTTGAAAATTTTTTAGCCTTGCTACAACTGCCGAACTACCTATTATTATAGAAATAGAAATAGAATAGAAATTGTTTATTTGCCAAAATACTTTGTTAAAAGGGTGTTACAAAATTGTTCGGTAGCTGTATTTAGCCTGCTTGCAGGCGTGCAAATTTAGTTTGTCGATGAAAATCTTACTAAATCTAATAGGTATAGTTTACTACCTATCTTCTACTTTTACTTATTCGTCATTCGGCAAGCAAGGGTCGTTATGTAACACGTCGATCATCGCTGGTCCTTTGTGTTCGCCCCAAGCTCACCCATATTTTACGCATATAGGTACCTCCGAACTTGTGGTATTTTCTTTTTATCTCAGGAATGCAGGTTTCCTCACGATGTTTTCTTTCACCGCCGAGCTAGTAAATGATAAATACAACCGTACATAAATTCCAAAGAACTTAGTGGTACAGGCCAGGAATCGAACCGCCGCCTCATGATTGAGGCGCAAGCTCTCTTCCGTATGGGCTATCATCGCTCTTCATCCCTAATTACCAACTATACAGGATGTTCAGTCATAATGTGTTTCTATACAAGATTGTGAATGGCATCCATGAATGTCCTGAACTACTATCGCGATTGCGTTTTTATGCTCCAGCGAGACTACCTCGGATATCGAGATATGTTCCCTTTTGCGCTACGCAGTCACGAACAAACCTTGGCCAGTTCTCATCTATGAACAGAATTGTTAAGGGGTTCAATAGTTTATACAAGGAACTAGAGGTTGACATATATTTCGACAAGTTGTGGAAGTTTAAGGGCAAGGTTCGCCAGGCCTTGTTTCGGGGAAATGAATTGTAGCAATAACTGTATTTCAATAATTATTATTCGCTTTTAATTTTGAATTTTGATCTATTATGAATTTGTTTAATGTATTCATATAGTAGGTACTTATCACTTGTCTGTTAAATAATTGTTAATTTTAATAATTTTATGATGTACTATTATGACTGTATAGATTGTCAATTATTAAATAAATGTACATAAATTGTAGTTATTATAGGTTGATGTCCTTTTAAATTGTCAACATTGATTGTGTTTCAAGCTAATAATGCATGCATGATTATAAATTCTATAAAAATTGTCCAATTGAATGCCGTGGTTACTTATAAGTGAGGTTGCACCTGCCTATTGTAATAGCTTTAGAACTGTGATTGTATCTGTGTTAACTTTGTTAGTAATCCTAAATCTGAATAAATAAAATAAATAAAATAAAGTGCACTACAAACGAAAGGGCTCTAAGTTTTCTCTAAAGGGCCATACATCCCGGAATTACCTGGGAAGGGGTCTCTTATTTTTGAACATTATTATTATTTTTGAAGACCCGGTTGGTGTAATGCATAGACATATTACTCTAGCGATAGACAAGCTCGTTCAAACAAACAACATGTCACACAAAACAACACAAAATGACACATTGCGGTCTGTCATTGCCATAGTGACGAAGTGAACTCGGGAACATCAATCAGGTGCGGACACCTCATTCAAGTGGAACATGTTGCTTCTATGCAAGGGCAAGTCTATCGCTAGAGTTTAAGTCTATGGTGTAATGGTTACCACGCCGGACTGTCAAACCTGGGTCCTGGGTTCGAATCCCGGTTCGGTCATGGATGTTATATGTTCGTGCCGTTGTTGTATGGTTTCCATAATAAAAAGCCTTTAGTGCTTGCTTGGAATCATTACAATGTATGTGCCTGTGAGCGTTATTCATTTATTTATTTTATTATTTCTCCTCCGATCGGTTTGCTCCAAACGTAAAAGTTGTTCAGTTTGATGGGTAGACTCTTACGATATAAATTTTACCCTAAAGTACGCGTAGTTTTCACCCGGAACTCTCTGGATCGAATCAGTATGACCGGGAAGTCATTAATCTTTGCACTTTACATTAAAAAGGAACTGCGTATTTAGGTCTGGAATAGTACCTACTAGAATTTCAAGTGCCTTTCTGAAGCGCTCGTTGGCGTAGTGAAGATGCGGTATTGGAAACGATCACCTAAGTTAAGCCACGTTAGCACCGGTCAGTCTTTGGATGGGTTACCGTTTAGTGGTACACAGGGTGTAAACTTAGTCAATCAAATCAGGCCACTAATCCACTGCTGGGCATAGGCCTACCCTCGCAGGGAGGGTGTATGGGCGTTAGTCCACCACGCGTGCCCAATGCGGATTGGTAGACTTCACATACGCATCGGAATTTCTTCTTCAGCGTATGCAGGTTTCCTTCACCGTTTGAGAGCTGTCGGTATTACGTACGTACATAAGTTAGAAAAAATAATTGGTTTAGGGCGGATTCGATCCCGGACCTCAAGATTAAGTTTCCATAGGTCTCCGCAATGCGCCACCGACCCCTTATGTGTAGGGGTCAAAATTGTTGGAAATTATCTCCACTACCTCCTCGTCCATTTTGGACCACCACTTCTGGGGCACTCTGTATAAAATGTGCACATCACAAGTGGTGATCACAGAAACAAAATATTACTTTAACTGCTTATTACAGTCATAAAAACTACGTACCGATCTTTTAAGCCATATATTGACTACCGTGGTCTAATGGCTAATAGCATTGGGCTCTTGACACGGAAGGGACACCTAGTGACATCACTTTGTGCGTTTTTCCGTGGTTGGTTAGGACATTGCAGGCTAAATCACCTGATTCTGAAAAGAAAGATGAATCCGTGCTTCGGATGGCACGTTAAGCCGTTGGTCCCGGTTACTAAAAACCAGGTCAGAAGCCGTAAGGTGGTCTGAAAAAACTCTGACACTAGGGCACTAACAAACTGTTATGTAAAATTATCTGACACCAAGTTGACCACTAACTTGCCTCCACTAATCCGCACTGGGCCCGCGTGGTGGAGTATGGCCCACTCCCTCTCATCATTATTCGAGGCCCTTACCCTGCAATGGGATCCCACAGAAAATAACCTAGAAACTTTTTTTTCCAGACCCTGACATCGAACCAAGTGCCTTAAACAAAGACAGCGAGAGCTAAAACCGCGCCAGAGTAACAGAGACGCCAATACAACTGTCAGGACGTGATATTATTAATGGACAGAATTGATTTGGCTGTAATTGATCGTGTTATGTGTCTGGCTGTTAAGTTGGATTTAGAAATTTGACTGGACTTTTATTATATTTGGTGGCGTCCGCCTACGGTTGATGGTAAGTGAAACAATTCTCATCTAAACTATTATAAAACTGTAACTGAAGTGTGTCTGTACCATAAACTTAATAATAGTACCTAAGTATATTAAGTTTATGGTCTGTACATTGAAGATATTTACAAAAAAAAAGATTACGATATGGTTTTTAGGTATCCCTGACTCGAAATCAACCTTTTGTAGAATTTTTTTCCGTCTGTTTGTCTGTTTGTTTGTGTGTTTGTTTGTTTGGATGTTTGTTTGTTCGCGCATCACACAAAAACTACTCAACCGATTTTGATGAAACTTTTTTGTTTGATAGCTTATTATCTGACTTAAAATCTTGTATATAATTTGTGCGGACGAAGTCGCGGGTAAACACTAGTTGTTTATAATCTTGGACATTGACTGGCATTCATACAAATTATCTAGTCACATCATGGATATTAAAGATGGATACCAACCCTCCTTACAAGCATGGAACTTTGACTATTTATTATAAGGACTAGCATTGCGGTAGCATTTCCCCTCTGCCACGGTATAAGAACAATTGATCATGTGTATTTACATCCCATTTTATGCCTTATCACTAAACGAGACAGCCTATAATTGCGAAACAATTAATTCGAACTCAGAACGTTTGGGGTCCACACGAGACTACTTTTCATGATTTAAACATTCAAAATTAGAAGGAATCTAAGTTATGGGGAATAAAATCCAAAGTTGCGGATTTCATGTTACCTCACCCCCCGCAAAAAGTGGCAGAAATATTTGTTAGTAGAATTACACGCGTAACTAGTCCACACATAAGTAGTCAAAGGCATGGAAACACGAAAACTGGTCATGGCGGTCGGTAATGTTCAACCTTCTTTCGTACGTCGATGTTTCCAACGGTGGGTTTGTGGTTTAAAGGTTAATGATACTTTTCCTTACACCCTGTAACATATAGGCCGATAATTATGATGTTTTAGATATACGTGTCCTTACGTCTTCAGTCATTCGTCTTGTTTCTTTGTTTGTCCTTAACCGAAGTTTGTGATAGCACGATAGCACCATAAAATGGCAGTTCATTAAAGCCATCAACACGACGACTTTAAGAAAAATTCGCCTGCCATTCGCGAGACGTTTAATTGTCTCCAATAAATATCAATTAAAATGCCACGACTTTGACAGCCGCTGCTTCATTTACAATTGGTTTTAATTGACTTGGTGTAATCATGGCGTACTACACCATAAACAAGTTTAAAGCTAAGGACGTATCCTTCTTTCCCGTTCAGTGGTGTAGCGTGGGTTTCTGTCGCCCGGGGCGTAGACCGATTTTGCCGCCCCCTTAATTAGGAAACAAGCACGCTTCAATTTCGAGGCATGTATTGTACCCAGTGTAGTAGTCTCCTACACTGACTGAAAAGTCAGTGGAGACTACTGCACTGACTGAAAAGTCCGCCGAAAAACTCCGAGTTGCACAACGAGCAATGGAGAGAGCAATGCTCGGCATCACGCTGCTAGACCGTAAGCGCAATGAGTGGATTCGGCGCAATACAAAGGTCGTGGATGTGGTAGCCACTATAGAACGCCGGAGTGGAGATGGGCGGGTCACGTTGCACGTATGGATACTGAGCGTTGGACCAGAAAAACACTGGAGTGGAGGCCCAGAGAAACCACGCGTGGTAGAGGCCGCCCACCAGAAAGATGGGTTAATGATATTAGGAGACACGCGGGTCCCAACTGGATGCAGAGGGCGAGGAACAGGACGTCATGGAGAAATGTGGAGGAGGCCTATGTCCGAAGACGGACTGATCAAGGGCTGTGATGGATGGATGGATTGTACCCAATGTCCATTGCAAGTGGCGACGGGCTCACTCCCCGTCGCACTGGACATAGTTTCGGTACTAGTAGTGAAACGTGGATGTTGTGAGGTTTCAGAATATCTCTCGGGGAATATAGTCGTGATCATATGCTATGGTAATATTAATAAAAAGACCTACAAAATAATAAGGGAGCGAGCGAAGCGAGCTCGAAATTTATCAGAACTATTTAGATTGTGGTCAGACATCTTTTGCAGCCTGACCATGAAAAAAAAGAAACTTAGAGCGAGCGAAGCGATGAATTGCTTGGAGCCATAATTTTTTACGTACAAAACATGTAAAAGGAAACCAAGGTAAAAGCTAAGGATCGAGCGAAGCAAGCTCGACATTTTTAGCACCACGCCTTCGCAGTGGTCAGAACTCTTTATGATTATGTGTTGGTACAGTAATTAAAACTGACTGAGAGTTGAGAGTGAAGAGTAAGGCTGAACTTAGAGCGAGCGAAGGGAGCAAGACTTTTCTCTTATTTACGAATTAGTTATAGATAGAGCTCAAGCAAGCTACATTTTTCCCGCATTTGCCGCCCCTAGTAAGTGCCGCCCGGGGCATTTGCCCCCCCCCCCCCCCCCCCCCCCAGCCCTCCCCCATCGCTACGCTACTGTTCCCGTTGATGCCATATGAGACGACCAATGGATAAGATATCTGGATATAGTTCATAGGATCATCAGCCTATGTATGTCCCACTGCAGGGCACAGGATCAAGGATGTTGTATGTACGTTAGTGTAGTACCACGCGTCTCAATGCTGATTGGTAGACTTCACATTCATAAATCCATCACAGCCCTTGATCAATCCGTTGTCGGGCCTCTTCTATATTCCTCTATGAAGTTCTCTCTCGCACTCGGGACCGCCTTATATCGTTGACCTATATTTCTGTTGGCCATCCTCTACCCCGCGTGGTTTTTCTGGGTCTCCACTCCAGCGTTTTTTTTACTATACGTGCAACAGACTTAACATACGCATCAGAATTTCTTCTTCAGCATATGCAGGTCTCTTCGTAATATCACCGTTTGAGAGCAGTCGTTTCGATACGTGCAATACATAGAAAAAATGACGATCCCGAACCGACATGAACACAAGGCGACACATCAACTTATACAAAACCAAAATAAGCTGGCCGCGTGACGTTATACGTTATGCAACCTATGCGCGACCAGCTTATGTTGGTTTTGTATAGCTTGTGATCGTGTGTGTGTTGTGTGAACATGATTGAGTGTACAAACATGACAGAGTATGGGAATTGCAAATTGAATAGTGCATTTAAATAAATAATTTAGAATACCTTTGGCTATTTCCCAAAGGATGCTCATAAGTCTATTCCTAAAGTCTATTTTATTTTGTGTCAGCACGACCTATATCATTTTATCTATTACAAATTACTCATGCTGTAATGGAAAACATTCACTCCTGTAGTAAATAAGTACAAAGCTACATTGAGCTCCAAAACGATACATACCACCAGCGAATGCCCGCTGAAAAGGACTAAAAATATATGTTTTAGTTTTCAGTGCCTGATTTACTGAAAAAGAAAACCTTGAAAAAAGATTCGCCTTTTCAACGCACTGAACTATAGGTATATGCTCACGACTATATTTCCCCGAGGGGGTAGTCAAAGATATTCTGAAACCTCAGAACATCCACGTTTCACCAGTACCGAAACTCTGTACAGTGTTACGGGGGTGAGCCCGTCGTGTAATGTACAGTCAGCAGCAATAAGTTACATACACTTTTGTTCTACGTCGTAGTACTAAAGTGTATATAACCACAGATTATATAATACTATACAGTACAGATGCCCAACGTCAAACAATGGAACGCGACTGCCGTAACGCGGGCAGTCTTCGGGCAAAGTAAATTGCTTGAATTTCCGAGGCTCATGAGATTTTTTTGTAGTCAGATCATGTATTTTTAGTAACAATTTACACTTTTACGTAAACATTAATTACAAATCGATACCATAACGCCATATATTGCCATTTCTTTAACAAAAATTTTGTATGGGAAAGGACACCATGATATAACTTATTGCTGCTGACTGTACTGGGGTACATACATGCTTCAAAATTGAAACATGCAGGTTTCCTCACGATGTATTTCTTCGCCGAAAAGCCAGTGGTGTTACAAATCGTACATAAATTCCGAAAAACTAATTGGTACGAGTCGGCCTGGACGGGGATCGAACCATCGCCTCCTGCACGGCAGGCAAGGTTACTCGCCACTGGACCACCACGTCTTTTAAAATGGAACTATTATGCATTCGGCGAAAAGGCTTCAGTGAGACTAATCACTGCAAAACTTCTGCTAAAGCTTGTACCTGAATCCATACACAATAAATTTCATTCATTCATTCATTCAAAAGGTATATTGTACATACTAGAACTAACAGGACAAATAAACGTCGTGTGCAACATGAGGGTACGCCGAGCGCAGAAATGTGGCGATATCGCCACAAAGTATGGGACAGCGTTGTGACGTGCAGTGTTATTTTTGGTGCCTTTTTTGAATGAAATAGTGACCAGAAATATAAATAACCTAGTTTGGAGGAGCTGCAATCTACTATAACCTTTAATGGTGTTCCAAGTAAAAAAAATAGTTCCAATGATTTACCGCAACATGACTAAGTTTTTTATTTTTCTGTTTAGGCTTTACTTTATTTAAACTAAACATATAATTCAGTAAGGGGCTGGAAACAAAAATAATTTTGTTACAAATAGCCCCCCTATTTGTCTTATCGCTAAAAAGCGATTCTTTCCAGAAAACCTTGGTGTAGAGGAAATACCTAGCTATAACTTTTTCATTTTTGCTAGACCTAGTTTTATCAACGGTTCTCGTAAAGTTATGTCCTTATTTTGGTTATGAAAAACAGTGAGTTAAATTAACAACAATTCAACATTGACATTAAAGTTTATAGTAGATTGTAGCGCCCCCAAAGTAGGTAATATTATCCTTTGACATTTTTATTTTTATGTAATGTACTTCCTTACTTGTAATTATGAATTTGATAATATGAAATAAATGATTCTATTCTATTCTATTCTATTCTAATGGAATAACATATTCACGCGCTAATCATACAAAATTCCAAGAAACTCTACGGAACCGTACCACCAGCGAACGTCGCATCTTGACCCAACTCCGCGACCCTGGCGTCCAAGTGGTCCCAATTCACCACATCCTCGTCTCCTATTGGCCGACGAATTAGTGACAATATGCTCCTCATTTCAACGTCTCCTGATCAATTTAGCAATATACTACTTCTCCTTCACCAGTTGAGAACGAAATACGCGAAAAAATCGTCTTTTAACTTTTTTAATTTTTTTGCGTGGTTTTTCAAAATGGTGGATTGAAAGGCAGGGTTGTCAAAATGGCCGTTTTGCTCTATGTGTTCGCCAAAACGGCTTTTCGGTGGTGATTTTTTTGTTGTTATTGGAACTTTTTCGTTTTGTGGAGTTTTGTTTTTGGTGCATTAAGGACTCGTTAAAAGGTGAGGGGTGGAGTTTAAAATCTGTGGTTATTTTTTTTTGTGTTACTTAATTATTTATCTTTTTTTTTTGGTAATTTTTATTCTGGGTGGATTTTTAAAATACAGGTCTTGTCGTGATTTTTTTTTAATGAACCACGTGTTTTTTTTTTACTTTATTATTCGTTTAATTTTAACATATTTTTGTCTTTATTTTATTTGAGATTGAGAACAAACATTTTTATCCTGCCCATTCTGCCTGCCTATAATTTTACCCTTTTTACCAAATGCTACGGCATTTAAAAAGGTGCTAAATATATTTCATTTCAATTTAAACAAATCAAAATTTTTGATAAAAAAAGAACAATGGTCGTCATACAACATAAACGTCAAGTAAAAATAAGTAAAGTAATAGTACTTATTTATACTTATCATTTATGTTTTTTTTTAAATTAAAATGGCACCGAAACTCATAGGATAGGGTACTTCCCTTTAGCCTAGAATCATTAAATTTGGCATGAAGCAAGGTCTCGCGTCAAATGTGAAGGAATAAATCCTGAAAATCGCTAATTTGTAATTGTATCACATAAAAACATATTTTTTTTTCGATCACAAATTAACATTTTCAGTTGGAGCATCAACCGTGATGTAGACCAATATCATCAACATCTTCCTGCCCTTATCCCATCATTTGGGGTCAGCCAGTGCAATGTCGTATTCCACCATTCATTGTTGTGTAAATTCTCAAGGTTAAACATAAGCTAAGGCTTGAAAGCCCCAATATAAACAAAAGAATAAAAAAAATATCTTTTAGCCGTCATTTATCGTTGACTCGTTTTCTACACCATGCCATCTTTCACACAACCCATCCATCTTTTTTTGTTCGTCCTCTCTTCATGCATCCACATTTATTTATATTTAACACTCTTGTAATATGACACTCATCTCTTCTCATCACATTTCCATACCACGATAACCGATTACCGCGCAGTTTTTCATTCACAGGAGCTACTTTTAAACTTCCTGTATTTATACTCTATATTATAATCTATGTTTATATTATACTCATTCCTATGTAGACCTTTGACTAATTATCACTAAACGAAACAGCCTATAATTGCGAAACAATAACTTCGATCTTAGAACGTTTGGGGTTCACACGAGACTACTTTTCATGATTTTTAACATTCAAAATTGCATGTTACCTGCAAAAGTGGCAGAAATGTTTGTTAGTAGAATTACACGCGTTACCAGTCCTCATATAAGTAGTCAAAGATGTAGACCGATGTATGCGAGATCATTTTTTTCTACTGCAAAGTTTGTCCTTCATAATTACGTTTATACAGAACCATGAGAGTGCGAATCCGACTCACACTTAGCCGGTTTTTCTATTCAATGTACAGGACACAACATTATTTACTGTTTTATTATAATAGATATTTTAAGATCTGAATACGTCCAGAACTCGAAAGTCAAAATAATAAAAAGAACAATTACTACCCGTCAAGCGTTGCAATTTGGTCTCCAAGTTGTTCTTTATGGCCGTAAATTACCTGACAATGTGGCTGGGGGGCTATAAGCGCTCATTCCAGCTCCCTTTTAGACCTATTGGCTTTATTTGAATTGGTTCTAGGTATGACGTAACCAAGTGTCATGTCAACTATACTCAATTTCAAATAGCAACGAAATTTTAAGCATAGCATAGCAAATGCTCACGACTATATTCCCCGAGGGGGAAGTCAAAGATATTCTGAAAACTCCGAACATCCACGTTTCACTAGTACCGAAACTCTGTCCAGTGTGACGGAGAGTGAGACCGTCGCCACTTGTAATTGACAGTGGGTACTTATATGCCTCGAAATTGAAGCATGCCGGTTTCCTCACGATGTTTTCCTTCACCAAAAAGCCAGTGGTGTTACAAATCGTACATAAATTCCGAAAAACTCATTGGTACGAGTCGGTCTGGACGGGGATCGACCCGTCGCTTCCTGCACGGCAGGAAGGGTTACTCGTCACTGGCCCACCACGGCTTAGTTATTCGTAAATTATGAAATCTACTGAACAACTTTTTCCAAGGAATCTAAGAGAAATTCGCAAAAAAGATATGGCTAGTTATTGGCTTTCTGTTTTATACTCTTGTGACTACTGTATTGTATTGCTGTTGGTTTTCCAATAAAATAAATAAATAAATAAGTAAAGAATTCTATTATTCATACAAACCTTCGATCGTTTAAGCATTACAAATATCTGACAACGTAATTGACCACAAATATGTCCGTTCTGCAATTTGTTCTATAGTAAATATATCATATTTCTGATGACTAAATGTATCATGTATCGGTTCATTCAACTGTAACGAAATGATGTCCTGAGATTACTGACAGATCGACAGACTGACATACTAGGTAGTTGTGTTCGTATAAAAGACGTCCCGATTCATGTAAGTTAATTAAAGCCTGACCTGCCCCTCTAGCATGCCACCGCCGAGAAAACGACAAAAATCGAGACGTGCCTCCATCTTTATTATTTTACGTACGCCAAAAAGAGCGCGCATGACGTTTTTCTCGTTTAAACGCTTTGTCGTGGGTGGCATGCTAGCCGTGCAGAAATATAAAAAACCTCGCCATGTTGCGGAAAATCATAGGAACTAATTTTTGTACTTGGAACACTGACATTAAAGGTGACAGTCGATTGCAGTGCCCCCAATCCAATTTTTATATTCCTGGTCAGGCTTTAATTCTCGAAATGTTTATAAAAAAATCGGTCAAGTGCGAGTCGTGACTCGAGCTTTGAGGGTTCCGTACAAAGTAAGCTATGGGGTCCTTCTTAATATGCTGACAGTTTTTTAAGGGGATGACCAGACCATCAAACTGAACAACTTTCGCTATGGCGCCGACATCGAAAAAGCGAAAAAAAAATCACCTGGAGTGTGATTTTTGAATCTCATTCGGTGAGCTCAGCAGTTGAAAATGTCAAAATGACTGTGGAGATACGCATCTTTCTACTGCTGATTTGGCTTTCAAAAATCGCACTCTTGAAGTATGATTTTTTTAAGTCAAATCAGCAGTAGAAAGATGCAGATCTCCATAGTAATTTGGACATTTTCAACTGCTGAGCTCACCGAATGAGATTCAAAAATCGCACTCCAGTTCCATTAAAAAATTGCAAACCTACTCGAGCCAAATGTATGGCATAGAACAGCAGATTTTTTCTTCGCGATCTCGAAGTTGGTCTCATAGAGAAAGTTGTTCAGTTTGTTAGTCCGTTCATCCCTTTAAAAAACTGTCAGCATATTAAGAAGGACCCTGTATAATGGACAAACTCAACACATTCACTGCTAAGCTCGAAATGTGACGCGTGAAGCGTCTGCTCACACCGCGGAATGCGATATAATCCTGACTCACCGGGCGAGTCGTGCGCACCGTGGACATGGCTGTCCGTATTCGATTCTTTCGCCTCCTTCGGCTCGTTCGCCGCGGACAAATATGCTTCCTCCTTTAGTATGCAAAAGCCAAACTATTGCAGTTCCATGTGCGGGCGGCCACGTTTTGGTTTCATCTAGTGGTAAATCATCTAAGGCACAGACTAAAAAGAAGAACCAGACGTAACGTCATCTAATCATGAGTGAAGCACCCATTTCTTTTGTGTGCGTGCTGTCACGCGGTACATAAGGTGACGGGTTGTAGCACCTGCGCCTAGAGCTAGTGCATCTGTGTGAGTGTAGGTCCCTTGTAGAACAAACGAGATTGTATTACCTTGCATGCTTCACATCTTTTTAGTGCAATACTCGGTCCGTATTTCTTTCAGGTCTGTGATCTAAGGATGCTGGCTTAGAAAAAGTATATTTCTAGAATGAGCCTCGATGTTTTACCGTATAAAACAAAAGGGGCCAAGTTTCATAGGTTGGTGTGCGTGTATATGTAGGTTTAGGAGCCAGTACTGGTTCCAATTTTTTTCGACACTTTCCTATCTTCGACTGTCAATCTTGACAAATAACTTTATCAAAGTATTAAATTTATGATTTCACTAGATAAACTATCAAAGAATACTGAGGCATGACTTTGGTTTCGGTAAATTTTATAAATCTAGTCGAAAAATTAAAAATAAAACATGCTTCCAAGGTGTTTCGTCCTACTATTGCGCCTTAACAATAGATTCTTAATTTAATACATTTTTAAATAAAAGATACTTAAATATTCCGAACGTAACCCAAATATTTCTTGTTTCCAGGAGCCGTAGTGTCACCGCCACAAAAACGACAGACGAATCGAAGAATTCGGTTCAGTACCAACCAGCGAACCCCATGGAGACCACCAACACCGCACAGCCACAATATTTGATCGGAAACAAACTCTCTGGCCACATCCAATACCATCTCTGCCGCAATAATAACAATATGCTATTGAAAATAGAAAACGAACTACTACAAAGTCACAGGCAGAGAGAAACTACCGGAATCAAGAAGTTATACAACTCATTCTTCGTCCTTTTCTAATTTGACGTTTGACAGTCAACATCATTCATTCATTCATTCATTTCATTCAGTGTGGTGTAGTGAGAATTATGAACGATTTCTAATGGAGGACTATTCTATAATACATGACGGTCGTAAAGAAGAATTTGCGTGGGAATCAGCTGTCAGATTGACTTTGGTTGGGAGAGAGGAGGATATAGGGATGTATCTGGAGGAGAGAGAGGGACGGAAGAGGAAGTGGCAGGAGGGGGGGAAGATGATGCGGAGGGACGATAGTGAAGACAAGGAGCAGAGGAAGGTGCCGCCTAAGAAGATTATGGGTGAGTTTAATTTTTTTTCAACACTCTTTCTCATAAAATGGCTCCAATTTCACCGCAATTAGGCACATAATGACACCTGGAATCAAACTGTGACTTTTTCATTACTATTATTCACAAGTGAGTTATAGTTTTTTTTTATTGGTTTAGTTGCTTTGTTCTTAAAAAAGTTTTGATACAAAAAAGATCTTGTTCAATAGTGCAAAATACACTTTTTATCTACTAAATAATTTTTTTTTAAATATCTTGGACTTTATTTAATAGGAATGGAATAAAAAGGTAAAAGAAAAAACACTACAGCAAACAAAACTTAACCTAAACTTAAATAATTCTAGACAGAGCCACTACGCCAGGGGGCTAAGTTCCTTAATTGAAAAGCCCGCCTCTGGTCATACCTGGCCCGAAGGTGCCCATAATACTGGCCGCGTTTCCGCGTTGAATCGCTATTGATATGCGTTGAGCCAGATATGACCCAGCACGAGGACCGTTACCCGCATCCCGTAATCGTTTGCCCAGGTCCCTCACGAAAGCTTCGTGACCCCACGGGCCTGCCGTCTCCACAGCAAAGGGCACGAAAAGGTAGTTCTCCTCCAGAAATGCGTACCATTGGTGTTTACGTTGCCCTTTCCGCCCCCGACTAAATAAAATGGTTTTTTAGTATTATTTTCTTCACAAGTGTGTTGAAAAACGTCGTACGATACACGTGTATATTGATGATTACCGCCCTCGGCTCTCTTAAGACCCTCACCTAACGGCTCGGGTCTCAATGGCGCCTCAGCGGTAATCACCAACATTACAAACTTGTACCATAATGTACTATTATTTTTTCCTTAATTGTGTCCTATCAATCAATCAAATCAACCCACATCGACCCACTGTTGGGTATAGGCCTCCTTTTTATTGAGCCACTCCTCACGGACCTGGTGAAGGCGGCATGAACCCGTTGGATGAGGGCAGCGCAGGATCGGTCGTTGTGGCGATCTGCGGGGGAGGCCTATGTCTAGCAGTGGACGTCCATCGGCTGAGATGATGATAATGACTTCTCACGGACCTGTGCCAATCTGATTCATGTCCGATTCGCAAACCTTAGGGTTAGCGCACACCTAGCGGAGAACTGTTCTAGCAGTTTTCATTAATCAATTGATAATGAACTCGATGTCAATTGAAATAGAGTAGAAAATAGCGTGCAAGAAATACCTGTCCCTGTGACTTGTTCCCATTATTTCTTGCACGCTATTTTCAAATCTATCTCAATAGTCATTGAGTTCATTATCAATTCATGAATGAAAACTGCGCGAACAGTTCTGCGCTAGGTCCGGCAGCGAAAAATGCTCTTCGCTGATCTTCGCCAGGTGTGCGCCGACTCTTACACGGACACTTTAAATGGTTGTACAGTCAGCAGCAAAAAGATGTATGCACTTTTACTACGTCGTAGTACTAAAGTGTATACATCTTTATACTACGACGTAATAAAAGTGTATTCATCTTTTTGCTGCTGACTGTATACACGGCGACACATCAAGCTATACAAAACCAAAATAAGCTGGCCGCGCGTAGATCGAATAACGTATAACGTCGCGCGGCCATCTTATGTTCGTTTTGTGTAGATTGATGTGTCGCCGTGTGTACAGCTTAACAATAAAGATAAATTAACATTTAGTAGTTCAATTTTAACTCTTACGCCACACGAGATAAGAACAGCGCAAAGTCCACAGCGTTAAGCTCGATTTGTTGACTACACCATCTTAAAATATAATTTATTAAAGGTAATGATTTGATCGAGTCCGTAACAAAGATTCTTTGTATTCACAAAACATCTTTGTCGATAAAATCATAGTATAGTTGATTAAACAGAACCGATACTGTGTTCACTAAATCGTGATATTTACCTACGCCCTTCGACAGAAGTAATGCTCTTGCAGACTGGGTTAGACTGGCCATTTACCACTCAGGCTAGTTCAACATACATCCAAAAAAGTGACACTTATTGTGTAATGATTACAATTTCGTTTACACAAGTAACTTGCGACAGATTTTCCGCGCTATAGCGCACTAAGACGATGCTCCGTTCTTTACTGTAGCAAGAACGAATGGGCTCGTTGATTATCTTAAACTTATAATGATCTCAATCAATGATGATGTGGGCAGTGGATCTCAATCAAGGATCAGCGGCTTTTACGATCAAGATATAATAAAAAAACAAGTACACACGGCGACACATCAAGCTATATAAAACCAACATAAGATGGCCTCGCGTAGGTACAATAACGTGTAGTGTCGCGGGACCGGCTTATGTATGTTTTGTGTAGCTTGATGTGTTGCCGTGTATACATAGTTGTAGACAAATCTAGTCATTATAAAGTCATAATGCGACCAGCATGGGTAGCATGCGAAACCTTCGCTCTCTTTCTATTTGCGCGCGAACGAACGAACGAGATAAAAGACGTGATACAGCCGTATCACGTGTAGCATGCTACGGCTTCAGGGACCCCTAGATATACATATCTCTAAAAATCACTATCAACGTTTTATAACAACAGCTGATATTTGTTTATTTATAAAGGTGCGTCGTCGTAGGCATAATCTGAACGAAACGCGTCCATTCTGCCGCAATATAATCTATGTAAATAAATGTGATAATGAACCGAAACATTATTAACGTGACATATTTAGTAATAATCGTCTTCTCTCGACGGTTAGACGCGCTTGCGATTGTTTAGTCGCTAGTCTAGTTGTTACAAAAATTTAATTTTTTTTTGTTTTGGTGTACATACATTGTTGTTTGGCGATTTGTTGTGTTTATGTGGTTGAAAAGTTATTTGTGTTTATTTACGTGTGCGTTTTGGGAATGTTTTTTTTTGTTTTGTTATGATGCAAGTTAAAAAGTGTTTAAGTCGTTATGACAACTTCTTACTCTTAGGTTGGTAGCTACCTTCTCCCTACACCGTAGAAAGAGAAGTCACTAGAAGGAAGTACGTGTCTTGTCATATCACTCAGTAAGAGATGCACAACATAGCAAATTCGCTCTAGTTAAAAAAGGAGACCGCTACTTATTGCTGTCCTTATCGACGTATCCACTTTTTGGTACTTCGGCATCTGACTCCAAAATTTCACTTCATATAAATTGTATGGGACAACCACCTGACTCCGAGATGTCACTTCATATAATTCGCTATCTCATACCCGGTTACACTGATATTCGGTCTACTAGCGTAAGCGAAAAAAATGTCGTCTATGCCCTAAACAAATATAAACTGACAGTCACCAGGAATGACCCCATGCACCCAAAGGCGGTTGGTGCACTACTACTGTATTACCTAAGTCTGTGGTGCACTATCTTTGACATCTATATTTGACAAATAAATTTCTATTTGCCATTGGAAATACTGTCACAAGATTTTTTTTCCAACTAATTACTACTGCAGTCACGGACCTGAAAAAAAGACGGACGTAATCTCGTCTAATTACGAGTGAAGCACCCATTTCTTTTGTGTGCGTGCTGTCACGCGGTACATAATGGTGACGGGTGTCGGACCCGCGCCTAGAGCTAGTGCATCTGTGTGAGTGTAAATCCCTTGTAGAACAAACGAAAATGTAGGACCTTGCATGCTTCACATCTTTTTAGTGTCACATTACGTCCGTCTTTTTTTCAGGTCCGTGACTGCAGTAGTAACTAAGTAAATTACTGTTAGTAACGCATGGGCAAGAAAGACATCCATGTGCACCTAATTAAGATGGTACCGAGCCTATTGTGCTGCCCTCAATCGTTTTTTTTATTTCTAAACAATGAAACAACATTTCCAAAAACAAGAATGTCACATTGCTGATTTTCAATTTATCGGGTCACTGCGGATTTGTTTTTATAATGTTTGTAGTTAGATTATTAAAAACGCCAAAAGTGGCTACTTTTGGCGGTTTTAACGATAATAGCCACAACCATAAAACATAATAATCCGTAATGATTCGATAAATTGAAAGCCAATCAGGAATACAATGTGACGTTCTTGTTTTTAGAAAATGTTTTTTAATTATTTAGAAATAAAAAAAATACGATAGAGGGCAGCACAATAGGCTCGGTACCCTCTTAATAATAGTATAAAAGATACAACCACTTTTAAACCGTATCTTTCGGGGTAACAACCTCTAATAGTATTAAGATAGCAAACAGCTCCAATGTTAACTCCAATTATAATTTATTACTATAATGCGTAATTAAAATTGTTACTATACGACATCAATATATCTATCTATCTATAACGTCACGCCTCTTTCCCAGTGGGGTAGGCAGAGCCATCTACTACGATCCTTACATAAGTAACTCTCTTGCCTCATTCACATCCATACATCTTTCCATACATGCCCGTCGGTTTCGAGTACTCCGCACCTCCCCTTTATGTAGGACGCAACCGAATTGATCAGAATATGTCCTACGAGGGCGCCCTCTGCCGACACTTCCACTCACTTTAGCTCCATATACAGGGCCCTTCTTAATATGTTGACAGTTTTTTAAGGGGTCGACTAGGCCATGAAACTGAACAATTTTCTCTATGGGACCAACATCGAAATAGCAAAAAAAAATCTGCAGTCCCATACACTTGGCTCGAGGAGGTTTGAAGCTTTGTTAGAGCAGCTGATTTTTTTAGCACTAATGCCTTAAAGAAAGTTGTTCAGTTTGACAGTCTGATCATCCCCTTAAAAAGTGTAAGTGCATATTAAGAAGTATCTCTTTCGTACATCTCCAAACCTACGAAGCATACCCTTCTCTATTCTTGTCACATCAACTTCATTCATATTACTTAGTACCTTTTTGCCTTTCCTGCCCGGATATTTGGACGCGAACTAATATTGTACCCCGAAACTATTTCATCACCAAAAAGGGAACCGATTGCCGTTTTGAAAATATTTTTACTGATAAAAAACCAAGATCACCTGCCGTAACCATGTGTATTTCAAACGAGGTTACCACTTTATTTCTCGACTATCCTGAATATGATCAAAAAAATTTTATTAAATTCTGATCATAAAACTTAAAAGCCGTGGTGGTTCAGTGGCGAGTAACCATGCCTGCCGTGCAGGAGGCGATGGTTCGATCCCTGCCCAGGCCGACTCGTACCAATGAGTTTTTCGCAATGTATGTACTATTTGTAACACCACTGGGTTTTTGGTGAAGGAAAACATCGTGAGGAAACCTGCATGCTTCAATTTCGAGACGTGCTTTGTACCCACTGTCCATTACAAGTGGCGACGGGCTCACACCCCGTCACACGGACAGAGTTTCGGTACTGGTGAAACGTGGATTTTCTGAGGTTTCAGAATATCTCTGTCTATTACCCCCTCGGGGAATATAGTCGTGAGCATATGCTATACTATCTTAAAACTTTGTACGACTACGTTTCATATTACTTTACACGCTCTACGCCTTTTCCCTTGTGGTTATAATAACTCCACATGTCAGCGGATGTCTGGCCGAAACAATATTGAAATGAGCAGTCCATAGGTAAACTTGTCTAGAGGAAACCTACTACTGTTAAAACTGCCATCTTGGAATAACCGGCCGCCATTTACTCTAATTAGATAAAACTTGACCCAATCGACCCGGCAATCTCAACCATACTGGAAACTGTTTGACAATTCATTATAAATAATCGATAAGTTCATTAGTGTAAAGAAACATTATTTTAGTTAGTGATAGAACATAATACAATGTCTCTTTGACAGTGGATAGGACTTGGTAGGCAAATAGTAAAAAAAGTGAACTTTAAATAAAAACTGAAAAGAAAAAAACAAGTCCAGTAGTCTAGAATTCTGTTATGTAGTATTGAAGCGACTTTCACAGTCGGGACCCATTATTCGGAAAATTTTATCCGGTTTAGAATTTTGAATGGGTCCCGACATGGTCCCGACTGTTAAAGTCGCTTCAATACTACATAACAGAATTCTAGACTACTGGACTTGTTTTTTCTTTTCAGTTTTTATTTAAAGTTCACTTTTTACGCAGATGGGTTTTTTGATTTCTTAAATTGACTTTTTATTTTACACTTTTTAGTTTTTTCATCTTTAAATCGTTATAGATCCTAAATGGTCATTCGAAATGAAAAATGATAAGAGAAACCTAAATATGATTTTCAAATACCTGTTCAATGATACCACACTCAACGTAGTTCGTCAACTTTCATTTTTTTATTTTTCGTCTGGTAGCCGCCATATTGAATTTTGATTACTGTCATGTTTTTAGTGACACTCGCAAGATTAAGACAAATCGATTGACGTAAGAATAATCAAAATCGGCCTACGCGTTTGGTCTCTAGTGTGCCATAAAGGTACAAACTTACATACATACATACATACATACATAGGCTGTTAAACACATTACCCTTCCTATGCGTCACGAAGTCGGGTAACAAAATATGAAAGTTGTTCGCGTGAAATCCTGTCCTATCCAGAGTAATAAATATAGCAGTTTGTAAGTTGGACTATATTCCAAACAAAGCTATGAAGAAACATCTAGAGAAATTATTTTATGTGATGCTGTCATTTTATTGCCCCATAAATGAAATAGCCCAATAGATGCAGTTACCCCCAAAGATATATTTACCCCACACCAACAGATGGTATTACCCCATAGATGCTTTTTGCCCCTAGATGCGACTACCCTATAGATGAAATTACCCCAAAAATGCGATTACCCATTAGAAAACTGCATAACAAACATTATCCCTTATTCTCATTTCGCAGCACCAACCAATACCCACACGAAGAAATAGAGTGGTTCATTCTAAGTCGGAACCACACGGCGATTTGAAACATCTGTTTTATCATAAACAATTAAAACCTGTAATATCCATTTCGAGTCAGAGTGACGCATTTGATTGTTCAAATATCCATATTTTTTTCATACGTATAACTTCTACATTAGAATACTTATCTTTTGATTAAGGCTAGGTTATCCCAGTGCAAGCGTCTCTTTCTTGCAAGCATAAGTTTACAATAAGCCATCCCGCTCCAATTGAAAGCAGGATCGCAAAAAAACGTGTTTTTCGTCAATATCTTTGCTCATGGGAGTTTCTAAGCTAAAACTTCTCCTGAGTTCACTAGAAATATTTAATGTATTTAGTTAAGTACAAGAATAAAAAGTTAAATATCAGCAGTTTAATCATAGTATTGAAAAAACATAACAAAAAGGGGTAACTTTGGGATGTTTTTCTATCTAGTAAACTTAATCTAATCGTGTAATTGAGAACAGTCACCCATCCGCCCGATCCTTAAATAAGACATAATTTAATTTTAGACTTTAAAACACAGTTTAAAACACTTTCGTTCGTGTTCAAAAAACGGCCTCGACGGGATAACAGCGTCTTAAACTGTATAATCGGTGCAAATCAACCGGCCTATGTCCATGAACATAGAGTCAAGTAGGTTGATCTGTATATGTCTTGTATACTTCTACTCCACCAACCCAGACGGCATAAGAGCTGGTGATTAATTCCTTCACGCATCAACATCTCTTCCTCTGGTTATAGCCATTGCATCCGACCCCATCGTATCGGTTTCCTTTTCCATCAGTGTTTAGGGCATATACTTTGGTACCTAAAAATATCTTGAGTACCCGACTGCTTTTCTAATGAAGCGCCCTAAAAATCGCTTTGGTTCGATGGTTTAGCCAAGGTTTACCGAGATATGTCATCGTCATGTATCTAGCCAGAAAGGTGGGTGTGTAGTAAATAGTGTCATCAAGTCAAATAAATCCCACCACACCTACGATCGTGCTACGATAATGACACGTGTAAATAATTACTGGAACCTACAAGAATTCTGTGCGTTTAGCATGTCTGCTCTCATAGATTAGTTAGTCAATTGGTAGACTTGACACACTTTAAAGAAAAATATCGACTTTTGATTAGTTACGACGTTACGTCATTAAAAAAGAATGCTACCTATTTGTTAATCCAGAACATATTCTAATAGTCACGTTGCAGGGTTTGCCTCGAACACTTGTCTCTCGCGTGGTGCTCGCGCGGTTCGCGTCTCAGCCTGCCACGAGGCTCCAAAATCCGTCTCAGTTGTTCTTACTCAAAAACAATCCCCGAGATTGGATAGACACTCCCTCAAATAACTTGACACTGGCGAAATCTAACAAGGAAACGCCATTAAATAAAAATAGAATAGAATAGAACATATTCTATCTTTGTGCCAAATTTGAGCCAAATCCGTTTTGCCGTTTATGCGTATTGAGCCCCAAACTTCGTCACAAACACATTATTTTATAATAATATTAGTGAGATGAGATTAACATCTTTTAGCAACTTTGTCCTATTTCCATTCAAATTACGGGCGAAGCAATGATTTCTTCTCAGATCCAGGTTAGGACGATGCAATACGATCTAAAAACCAGGAGCGAACGAAGCGAGCTCGAGATTTTCAACTCAATAGTGGAGCTCTGTCGAAATCAAGTCGATTTGTGTTGAAATTAAAACTGGACCGAGCGAAGTGAGCTCTTTATTTCCCGATATACGACTCGGGATAAAGACAACAACTTTAGCGAGAGAAGTGAGCTACAAATTACTCAATACATTTTGAATCTATAAGCCGGCGCACACCTGGCGAAGCGCAGCGCAGAGCATTTTTCACTGCCATAATCCATTATCAACTTTGCTTGCGTTGAAATAACATCGGAAATCAATTACCTACCTTTTGCCTCAAGACACTCTGATTGTCTTGGGGACTGTTCAGGCGTTCGGTGTCCATTTCTTAAAATGCCTTCTTCTAGATATGACCATTTCTGGATTCGACCACTTCTTGGTAAGACCAGTTCTAAGGAGGGCCATTTCTGGATTTGACCACTTCGTTATAATTATGTCCACTCTCTGTTCAGTAGTTGGTTTTCGAAATCGACAATGGTTTGGCAGAGAAAAATGCTCTCTGCTGCGCTTCGCCAGGTGTTCCCTAGCCCTTTACTTTACCCGGTTTTCCCTGAATACCAAAACATTGACTTTCCTGTTACGGGTGTTACTTCAATGCTTACTTAGCTATCTAGTATAAGCATAATTATATGCATATATATATACAAGGTGTTACAAAAATACAAATAAACCTTTAAGGGGGTGGTATAGACCATCAAACTGAACAACTTTCACTATGGGACCAATATCGAAATCGCGAAAAAAAAAAATTATGTTCTATACTCTACAAATCGACTAGAGCAAAATACCTATGTATGGGATTTAAAATTATTTTTTTTGCGATTTCGATGTTGGTCCCATAGACAAAGTTGTTCAGTTTGACGGTCCAAACAACCCCCTTAAGAGTTTTAAAAATTTATTGTTACTTATTAAACACCTTGTATATATGCTCACGACTATATTCCCCGAGGGGGTAGTCAGAGATCTTCTGAAACCTCAGAACATCCACGTTTCACCAGTAGTACAACCTAAACTCTGTCCAGTGTGACGGGGGGTGAGCCCGTCGCCACTTATAATGGACAGTGGGTACAATACATGCCTCGAAATTTAAGCATGCAGGTTTCCTCACGATGTTTTCCTTCACCGAAAAGCCAATGGTGTTACAAATCGTACATTAATTCCGAAAAACTCATTGGTACGTCGGCATGGACGGGGTTCGAACCATCGCCTCCTGCACGGCAGGCAAGGTTACTCGCCACTGGACCACCACGACTAATTATATGCTAACGACTATATTCCCCGAGGGGATAGTCGGAAATATTCTGAAAGCTCAGAACATCCTCGTTTCCACGAAGCTATCTTGTGATTAGGTATAAACACTTAAACGTTAAAACTTTCTGCAATATTTTGCGCATTGATCTATGATCTGTGACATAGTACCACGAATGATTATCACGCGTCACGTAATATTGTTATCTCGGCTATTTTCGCCTGATCATTTACATAAGTAAATAATTGTTAAGAATTATCTTGGATTTTTATGCATTTA
Organism: Agonopterix heracliana; assembly: GCA_963693445.1. Classification (NCBI taxonomy): domain Eukaryota; kingdom Metazoa; phylum Arthropoda; class Insecta; order Lepidoptera; family Depressariidae; genus Agonopterix; species Agonopterix heracliana. The sequence goes on from OY856334.1 coordinate 6,967,948, forward strand.
TTTTATTTACAATTAAATATTTATATAGGCTGTAAAACTTAAACACTGTAAGCAGCATATGACATTTTTTTTTATTGGCTACATTATCTACAGGGGTGCTTTTTGACCAACAAACTGGACAACTTTCTCAGTATAGAGCCAAGATCTCCTCAAATGGGACAGCATAATTTTTTTCGACGGTCTCCGTAATCCGTATCTAGTTGTCTATGGACTGTGTCTGAAATAAAATTATTTTGATTTGATAGTGAATGTTGTTCAGTTTGATGTTCTAAATCTAAACAACCCCTTTTAATATTACTAGGGTGTTTTAAAACACCTTTAGAAGAAAGAAGATTGTCTGATTCTACAGGACTTTATTCAAATTATTTACTTAAACACCATGTTATTGTATCATTAAAAAAACATTCCTAAAACAATTTCCTTAAAACAAATTTTACAGTGAAGTGAATTTAACATTGAAAAGTGACAGATAAAATGACGAAGTCGCGATACGGTATCAAATCTCCGAAAATTAATTGGACTAAATCGAAACAAACGTTTTTCTGGACTTTAAGACGGAGCAGCGTTTTCTGACAGTGAATCTAATTTCTAAATCACGAGAAACGTGATTGTGAAATATTAAAAAAAATCATAGATAGGTAACTAAAGCGCCATCTATCGTTCGAAATTGGCATTAAGTTGGACGTGTGAACTGAGCTGTTTCTACACTATTGGTGACATCTTTCTTTCTTGCATATAGAATTTGAACTGTCGTCGTCGGTGCAATTTGATATATCTTCAAAGACTAAATTAGTGACAGCGCCATCTACTAGTCAAACTTGAGAACTATCTTAAAACTACTGCATTGTACGGATGATTGAAAACCGAATTTGTGATATCTCCAAAGCCTAAATTAGTGACAACGCCATCTTCCAGTCAAACTTGGGAACTGTCTTAAAAATACCGCATTGTATGGATGATCGAAAACTTGATTTGTTATATCTCCAAAGACTAAATTAGTTACTGCGTTGCGCCATCTATCAGTCAAACTTGGGAACTGTCTTAGAACTACCGCATTGTACTGTTTATTGAGAACTTGGTCAAAATACAACAATAGAAGTGTGAAGACAGAAAGTGTGAAACAGTGTGTGACAGTGTGAAACACCAAGCAATAAAACCCAATTAAGTACAGCACCACCTATCCGTCGCCCTCGGGAACTAATAAAGCGACATCTAGCGATGGTGGAGGATACCAATCAGCAGTCGGACCGGGTTTCGGCGGCGGCGGTGCTGCAGTTCGCCGCGCGGGAGGCGCGGGAGGGGAGGAGGTTCGCGGAGTTCGGCGCGCATGCGTTCGCGAGCATCACTTACAATGCTTACGGTATTATTATTGTTATGGTTTCTATTTGTTTACCTCAAAAGGAAAAAACGGAACCGGGACTCGTCTGTCTGTCCGCCTGTCCGTCCCGTCTGTCAAGACCCTTTTTCTCAGGAACGAGTTGAAATGTCAAGTTGAAGTTAATACCAAAAGGTCTACGGTCCCTTGTAGGTGTAAAAAATTCAGTTTGTTTCCCGTGGTCCTACCCATAAAGTTATTATACCTTACAGGAATAGAGTCGGTGACATGAGTTGTCAAATGAAACAGTTTTTGGATGTTTTTTGGAGACTATTCGCAGGCATAAATTCTAATACTGTCTATAATTCTGAGTCTAACGTAAAATCGTGGATAAATTAATGAAGTAGTGTCAGTATATTTCACAAAATTATCTACGATTTCACTTTAGATTCCCAATTATTCACGAAAACCGAATTGTAAAAATTGATTAGTGACTAAAAAACGGGTTCTATTGATTTGCTTCACGTATCTCTTTCTATTATACAGTGGTGCCACTAGGTACATCTCGCTCTCTCAGCTGTATGTTCCTCTATTCCTACCTCTATGGTCCTACCGAAAGTTCCGAAGAAGAAGCTCCGAAGTCAGCGCAAGTAGGTAATCAAAAGATACGGCCATTTGTGTCATATAGTGACACCCGCAACTCGCAAATCAAAGATGACCATATGATAATCATGAAATTTGGTAAGTGTAGTGACACATCTGCGGAACGTACGGCGCCGAACGTTCGGTTTAATACGCGTGGAATGCTTTTCCCTATACCGGTGACACACCAGTACGCGCCATTTTTCCCTAGTAGACGCGTACTCAAACGAAATTTCGGCGCCGTACGTTCCGCAGGTGTGTCGCTACACTAAGAAGCAAGGTATGACGGCACAAGTAGAGAAATAAATCCGAAAATCGTTAATTTGTAGTTATACCACATAACATTTTTTTTTATTACAAACTTGCATTTTGGAGCATTTACCGTGACGTGATGTAGACCGTGTGTATGTGTGTATGGGACGTTTTTTTCAGTGCAGCCAAGTTAGGCGATTTATCGCCTTTTAGGTTACATCAGGGGGTCTATCGGCGACCAAAAAATACGATTGGCGACCGGTCGCCATTTAGGCTATATTCAAAAATAAAATAGGCGATTTTAGGCTATTTAAGAAAAATAGGCTATTTTGGGTAATTTTAGGCTATTTTAAGAAAAATCCCAATTAATAATACATATTGTAAGTAAAATTATATGATATATTTATAGTAGTCTGTTCACTGTATAAACTGTACACTGTAGTAACACACTTAACGTAAGTGTACCTATGTTATGCGGTAGAGCTGTGAGTAGAGATTGCAGTTGTAAAAAAAATATATTTTTCTGTCACAAGCAGCCAATATAGCATTTATTTTGGCCAACTTGCGGTATTTTTAGGCGAATTTAGGCTATATTACACAGGGAAAAAATTAGGCGACTTTAGGCTACTTGGCCCGAGATTTTTGGCGATACAGACTGGCTGGGACTTGGCAACACTGGTTTTTTTCCACTGCAAACAAAGTTATGTTTGTTTTTCATAATTAAGTGTATACAGTAGTCCCGCGAGTGAGACTCGCACTTGGCTGGTTTTTGTTTTAAGAGGATAGACGGTCTGAAATGCTAATTTGGAGAATAGGTCACTTTTCCGACTGTATACATATTTGTCCGATCCGCCCCACCCATACACCCCACCAACTAGAGTGCGAAACAGACAACCGCAGCTCGGACCAATTTTATCTACATAAAGTCGACGAAAACTACATTTCGTATTCCCCTGTTTTCTTCTCCAAAACTAAACCGATTTTAATCATTCTTTCAAGAATAATATGAGAAAGACTTTGGCCTTCGTCTGTATGTTTTTTTTTTTTGTTTACTTATATTTGTCAAATTTGTTTGCTGGATGTCTAAAAACGGGCGGTAAAATTGGTAATTTTCAAAGGTCCCTAGATCATACAGTAAATAATTAATGCAAAAAAACAAAAAATAGGGACGTAGCAGAGGTAACATAGATTGTATGGTAAAAAAATGTTTGCTCATCCAGGGAGGAAATAGGGGAATACGTTTGTATGAAAAAAACGGTTCTCGCCTATCCTCTTAAGGAACAACGTTTTAAAAGTTCGATATAGATCTGCACTGCTCTGTGGCGCCATCTAGCGGTCACCAGAAAAACTGCTAGAAAAAAGGTAGTTACACGCATATCTGCCACCTCATTAAATATCTACCAAGCCACTGTTGATACAAGTGTAAAGCACTATAATAGTATCAGTTATCTGAAACTAAACTATGACCCGATGCCGGATTGGGTAACTGGTTGGAACCGCATCTTTATGCTTGTTTTAGTTATGTGAAATTGTCGATCAAAGGTCTCTCGTGTTTAATAACTATGTTAGTAACGCGTCGGTTATTTATACGCTTGCTATGATATGAGCATAGTTTATACATTTGATACATTGATACATTTTAGCTTAGTTAAGACTAAACATTTTAATCAAGAGTTAAAACACTGACATATACTCTAGCGATAGACAAGCTCGTTCAAACAAACAACATGTCACACAAAATAACACAAAATGACACATTGCGATCTGTCATTGCCATTGTGACGAAGTGAACTCAGGAACATCATTCAAGTGGAACATGTTGCTTCTATGACAGGGCCTGTCTATCGCTAGAGTATATTATGTATGTCAGTGAGTTAAAAGGATAAAGGATTTTAAATGCCAGGTTAAAAACAGCCGAATCCGACTTGAAACTCTCTCTTTTGTGAAGTTTGACCACGGAAAACAAACATGTTCAGGATATTGACCAAAGTCGCATCTCATTATTGACCTATCGATAAACAGGACCTTGTTTACGCCAAATTTATAGTATTTATATAAGTACCCAATTAGTTGTTATTTTAGTCTGCATTTGTTGTGAGAAAACAAGACAGGTGATTAGTCATACAGTGTCGTCGAAGTAAGGACATTGTGAGAAAGTATCTAGGTACCCTAGAGCCTTAGACCATATAACTAGGGACCAGCCTCGCGTTAGCATTCCCCTCTGATAAGTTACACGATCTATTGATCATGTGCATTTACAAACAATTTAATACTTTAGCCGTGAGCATAATTTTATGCTTTATACTTTATCACTAACAAAACGAGACAGCCTATGTTTACGGAACAATTTCTTCAAATTAGTCTCCTTTGGGATTGTCTCGCAATTTTTCATTATATTTAACAATCAAAATTAGATATTAAGTATGGAATATTTTCCAAAGCAGTGAATTTCATGCTAAGTCGTCACCTACAAGAAGTGTCGCCTCGCCTCGCCTTTGTACATCATGACTTATTGTAATTTTTCATATGTTGTTTTGTGTACAATAAATAATCTAAGAATCTAAGGCTGGCTTGCACCAAAAAGTATTTAAGCTTCAACATGTTTAAATATGATGCTGTCACTGTCATTTGTATAAGCAGTGTGAAAGACAGAACTATCACGAAATACGTGTAAATACTTGTTGGTGCAAGCCGGGCTAAGTGTCAGAAAACTCTGTTACTAGAATTACACGCGTAACTCCTCCATAATTTAATGGTCTAAGTGTGGAGGGGATGAATGATTGGAAATGTACGAAAGAGATATACTGTGCTAATATGAATGGAAAAGTCGGTAGAGGGAGATTAGAGGGCATTTAATAATTATGTATAGAACAGTCATCACGCAATAGTTATTTGTTATGCTAGGCTGCAAAGTTGTTTTTTGGCGCGAGTACTTGTATTGAAACCTGAGCTTATAGCGAATGTTTCAAAGGTACGAGACGCAGAATTACTTTGCAGCCGAGCGAAACACACAACTTTTCACCTCACAACAGCGAGGAAAAAAAGTGAATTGCTAAAGAGAACAACATTTTAAAAAGTTTTTTTTTCGTGCTGGCCAGTGACATAAAATAGTTATTAATGCATTTTCAGTGGACTGGCGGTATAGAAAAATATTGAATAGACAGATTCGAATTTCAAAAACTCTTTCCACGCTAGCGGATAAAATGCACTTTTGCACTCAGATTTCGAATGATAAACAGAATCTTTCCGAGCTTGTGAGGTGAAAACAAAATGTGTGCACCACGATCAGCAGTGTGGGGCCATCGTGCGGCGAGCGGCTGGCACATGCTAAGTAAGTTGGAACCTATACGAGTGTCACAAATAATAAAGTCTGGGTGTCGTCTCTAGTAGGTGCCTCAGTGGTAGAGGGCGACCTCGTATGACGTTCCTGGCCTGTACCACTAAGTTCTTCGGAATTTATGTATGGTTGTATTTATCATTTACTAGCTCGGCGGTGAAGGAAAACATCGCGAGGAAACCTGCATTCCCGAGAATGAAAAGAAAATACCGTAAGTTCGGAGGTATGCGTAAATATGGGTGAGCTACATAACGACCTGTGGGGTTGGTTGCCGGCAGATAGGCGTTAGAAAGCCGGGAGTACGATTTTTGAAAGTCAAATCAGTAGTAGAAAGGTAAGGTATCTTCATAGTAATTTTGATATTTTCAACTGCTGAGCTCACCGAATGAGATTCAAAAATCGCTCTCCAGGAGTGCGATTTTTAAATGTCATACGTCAAACTCAGCAGTAGCAAATGTCGAAATTACTCTGGAGATATGCATCTTTCTACTGCTGATTTGACTTTCAAAAATCATACTTCAGGAGTTTTATTTTTGAAGATCAAATCAGCAGAAGAAAGATGCATATCTTCATAGTAATTTCGACATTTGCTACTGCTGAGTTCGACGTATGACATTCAAAAATCGCACTCCAGCTGATAGATTCCATATACAAGGTGTTACAAAAATACAAATAAACCTTTAAGGGGGTGGTGTAGACCATCAAACTGAACAACTTTCATTATGGGACCAATATCGAAATCGCAAAAAAAAAATTTATGTTCTATACTCTACTAATCGACTAGAGCTAAAATATGTATGGGATATGAAATTATTTTTTTCGCGATTTCGATGTTGGTCCCATAAAGAAAGTTGTTCAGTTTGACGGTCTAAACAACCCCCTTAACCCGTGGAATGTCGGCCGGACACCCGGGTGTCCGGGAGATTTTTTGGTCTACCGTGTCAGCCGGACACCCGGGTGGTCGGGAGACGACCGCTCCTATTGGCTAGTGATTACTTTACTTCATGTAGATATATAATTTATTGCCATAATTTCATAGCATAACATCGAAAAATATTTTTTTCTAAAAGGTGGTAAAAAAAATTTGCATTGTATAAAACACACCGACAGGCAAGCGTTTTTTGTTTGGCAGAGCCCCGACGCGGGACGGGTTAAGAGTTTTAAAAATTTATTGTTACTTATGAAACACCCTGTATAAATATAAAGATGTTTTTTTAAAGATTTTCTCTTAATGTTCCTTTGGGATATTTGTTCAGCTGGGTTGGGTGTTGTTGGGTATTGTGTTGTTGTTGATGTATCTTGGTTCGTTGTTTTTGTTCATCACCAATTAAAGCAATGCAACTGTCGATCCTAACATCCTGTTGTAGTAGAAAGTTCTTAATATTCTTTACAATGTGGCGAGCTTGTTTTCAATCTGGTCACAGAAAAGTAAATACAATATACAAACGATAGTTTATCTGCGGTCAAGCTATTAATTAAGTATCGTTACGAAACTACATTATTCTGGTACGCATATCTTTTACATTTGAGTATTGTGTTTGTTTTAATTGTAAACTCGTTTAGTAGGCAATTATTTGTTGTGCCGAGTGATTAGTAACCTTGCCTGCCGTGCAGGAGGCGATGGTTCGATCCCCGTCCAAGCCGACTCGTACCAATGAGTTTTTCGGAATTTATGTACGATTTGTTACACCACTGGCTTTTCGGTGAAGGAAAACATCGTGAGGAAACCTGCATGCTTAAATTTCGAGGCGTGTATTTGTACCCACTGTCCATTATAAGTGGCGACGGGCTCACCCCCCGTCACACTGTACAGAGTTTCGGTACTTCTGGTGAAACGTGGATGTTCTGAGATTTCAGAATATCTCTGACTACCCCCCCGGGGAATATAGTCGTGAGCATATGCTTATGCTTATGCCGAGTGATTAGAATCAATCAAACATCAAATATAGGGGTTGAAGGATAATATAAAGCAAGACATAAGAACGCTACTTGAAAGCTATTCACACTTATGATAAAAGTCCATTAGATTAAGCGAGACGTCAATACTATACAGATGCCATCTTGAAACTTTGGAGCTTCAGTTTCGGATCCAATTGGAGGCTTTTCGTTATGTACATAGTATAAGGTATAAATTAGGTTGATTCGAAAAATGTGGTTACAATTTTGTTTGACTAATATTGCCATTCTTTATTTATAAGTCAAGTCACCTTTACCTCATAATACATAATTATAATAGTTCGATGCGCGCGAGTTTGTTATAATAGGATCGAAAATGAGAATGATAAATGTACAAACGGCGACACATCATGTTACGCACCCTATGTACCGATAACTACACTACGTACAAAACACAAAATAGTGCGGTAGAGAGCCTGTATAGACGCGGCTGCCGGCTCGTGCCGTGAGACGAAACCACAACAACATACCGCACCCTCTCGCACAGACGCTACAAGCACATGCTGTATTAGTCATTTCAAAAAAAAAAGCACCCTTTCGCACGATTCGCAGCGTTCAACTTCTAATAGTTCAAAGCCCAAACAGGGTAACCTGACCTGTCACCGTGTGTACCCCAATGATAGTGAAATCACAGAGTACTTACTAGTGAAATGGAGAAAGAGCTATACAGAAATTATACGTGTAAGAGAGAAAAATAATCTGAAATATTTAGGTAGTAATAATTGGGGATTGGTGTTAGGCAATCGAAATTAAAACATCTCGTTTAAGTTGCCGAGATTTCGTATGCTATCATTAAAAACAAAGTAATTACATAATTATCATTACTTGGTTTTAAGACGTCAAGGATTGTTTTGAATTTTTCTTGTGCCATGAATTCAACACGACGTATAATGATAATAATTTGATAATAAAAATAAATTTGAGCTGTGATACAAAATGGCGGAGCCACGTCGCAAGCCAAAAAGCACAAGATCTACACGACCGTCCGCGAACCCACTGGCCACGTGACTCATAAATGTATTTGTTTTGCAGCTGCGCTGGGCGACATGGGTGGCAGCGGGACCAGCTCCTCGTCCTCACACATGTCTCCGGGGTGGCAGGTCAACGACCTCGACCTCGATCTACCCGGAGAACTGTCCATGAAGTATGTATACCTTGATTTATTTATATTGATTCTTTTTCTGATCGTGTGGGCAAGCCCTGGTGTCAGAATTTTTTCAGACTGCCTTACGGCCTCTGACGTGGTTCTTACGTAACGACTACTACCACCACACATAGTAGCCGAGACCGTCGGCTTAACGTGCCATCCGAAGCACGTAATCTTTCTTTTCAGACAATCAGGTGATTCAGCCTGCAATGTCCTAACCAACTGGGGAAAAACGCACAAAGTAACATATCACTAGGTGTCCCCCGTGGGAATTGAACCCAAGACCTCCGTGTCATGAGCCCATGCTCTTAATTAGACCACGGAGGCAGCATATTTATTGCAATACTCGTACAGCATACTCATATTGAAAAGAAAATATCAAAGTCTAGACTGCATGCACGAGCCGTAGGCGAGGGCTTTAAACTTGTCGAAACTCAAATGACCAACGCTTACGAGTTTCATACGAAGTTTTTCAACACGTTGGCGAGGGAAAAAAATTCTTATACCTATATAGGGTCCTTCTCAATATGCTGACACTTTTTTAAGAGGATGATCAGACCATCAAACTGAACCACTTTCTCTATGGCACCAACATCGAAATCGTGAAAAAAAATTCCACTGCTCCATACAAAACTGCAAACCTACTCGAGACAAAATGTATGGGACAGCTGATTTTTTTTTCGCGATTTCGATGTTGGTCCCATAGAGAAAGTTGTTCAGTTTGATGGTCTGACCATCCCCTTAAAAAAGTGTCAGCATATTAAGTTGGACCCTGTAGATTTAGGCAAATATTATTATGTTATGCCCGTGTAGGTATGAACGCACTATAGTCCGTTCGCGTTAAGAAAATAGTGATTTCAGTTTTAAAATTTATTGTTGAACGAGTCACGCAAAATACACAACCGTTTTGTTCACAGTGACCAGTTCACAGTGACCAGTTGAAATCTGACCTTCGAACAAAACGGTTGTGTATTTTGCGTGACTCGTTCAACAATAAATTTTAAAACTGAAATCACTATTTTCTTAACGCGAACTGACTATAATGCAAAGTAATGTAATTCACCCAACAGCGAAGCCCTGCTGTCGCTGCCTTCGCTAGCGGTATTCAAGCAGGAGGCTCCGTCCCCCACCGGCGCAGTGCTCTCCCCGCCGCGTCGCGCCTGGCCGCCCCGCAGGGACGATAGACAGGTGATGTGCAATAGGCTGGTCAAATCTCACGAAGGAATTACAATCAATGGGGAATCAAATTAAAGATTGAAAAATTTGTCTCGGGCGGGACTTGAACCTACGCTCTTCCAAACCGGGGAAACGTGCTAACCAATTACACCACCGAGCCCACTACCCAGAGAAGGAAATTTTCAATCTGTTACGTCTTAAGGGGACGTCTCTGGGTTGTGGGCTCGGTGGTGTAATTGGTTAGCACGTTTCCCCGGTTTGGAAGAGCGTGGGTTCAAGTCCCGCCCGAGACAAATTTTTCAATCTTTAATTTGATTCGAAATAGCACAACATGGCTGTAACATGTTTATAATCAATAAAATCAATGGGGGTCAAAGTTGTATAATATAGACCACGAACTGGCAGGCCTAGTGTGGGACGCTTCGGCGGAGACAGGTAGCGAGGAGCGACAAAGGCCGAGAATAGTTTCGTCGCCTCGAGAGAGTACTATGTTCATCTGTAGACGATGATAGGCTGATGGTGATGTGTGATTGCTTGCAGATAACCAATATGGTGGTGGACGGTAACCGGGACCCGATGGAGGATGGGTGTCAGCAGTCACCTATCATGGCGCAACATTGTTAGTATTATCACAGAGTACTATACAAGGTGTTACAAAAATACAAAGAAACATTTAAGGGGGTAGTTTAGACCATCAAACTGAACAACTTTCACTATGGGACCAATATCGAAATCGGGAAAAAAATAATGATTTTCTATACTTGACAAATCGACTCGAGCTAAAATATTATGTGATTTTTTTTTCGCGATTTCGATGTTGGTCCCATAGTGAAAGTTGTTCAGTTTGATGGTCTAAACAACCTCCTTAAGCCACACTTGCGCCAACCACGGGTTAGCAATTAACTCCGGACAAAATAGCTCTCTCAGTTGTTTTTCTATACAAAAAGTCATGGGTTACCAACTTAACCTGGAGTTTATTGCTAACCCAGGTTGGCGCAAGTGGGGCTAAGAGTTTTAAATATTTATTTTTACTTATATAACACCCTGTATGTATTACTATGTATTATGCTGTCTAAAAAGAAATTTACCCCCGTCGCAAAAAAGAGGTAGCTACATGTAAAGCCTGACCAGTAATATAAAAAACCTCGCCATGTTGCGGAAAATCATTGGAACTAATTTTTGTACTTGGAACACTAACATTAAAGGTGACAGTCGATTGCAGCGCCCCCAAACCAGGTGTTTTATTTTCCTGGTCAGGCTTTACATAATATGTCTTGTCTTTGGCATCGTAGCTCCTGCCATCAAAAATCTACTACTTGGATTTTTATTGAAAAAAATAATAGACAAATTGTTTTTCTAGCAGGCAACCCGGAGAGCATGCAGTGCCAGCCTAGCATGCCGCCCGGCGCCATGGTGCCGATGAACGGGTACTCGCCGAACGGACTCGACAGTAAGAGTTAGTATACCTATTGTACTTTGTTAGTATACCTATTGTACTTTGTTAGTATACAATTGTAAAGTTTGTTGAATAGGGCCCTGGTGGAATTGGTCCATACAAACTGGCACACTTGTCTGTCATCTAAGTACATATTTGAAGTATACCTGTCATTTGTTTTGCCTCATTTTTCTGGTTAGAAATGTTCGCATTAGGCCTACCTATCCATAAAGTTTACTTTGATCGAAGCTTACAACACCTTTAAGAGAATTTTATTCCGAGTGCGAAAATGCGCGCTGCATACAAACGTACTATGGTGATATTTTCAATACTAACCAATTAAAGTCAATGAAATTTTGCAGTAACGATCTAGAAACAAATCTCTATGCTTGTATGGAGTCCGATTTTCGTTAAAATATACAGTTTTAATTCTAGGATAAATTTAATATTTGTATGGAAATCTTTGAGGCACTGTAACTTTAAAACTATACATTTTAATGAAAATCTGACTCCATACAAGCATAGAAATTTGTTTTCAGATTGTTTCTGCAAAATTTCATTGACTTTAATTGGTTAGTATTGAAAATATTACCATAGTACGTTTGTATGGAGCGCGCCAACGGTAATATACCCATAATACCTGTGTGACTCACAAATAAAGATTTTGATTTGATTTGATATTCTATCCGTTGCGCAGACGCGGGTCTGCTGATGTGTTCGCCAGTCAGCTCGCTCGACGGGTTCCTGCACTCTCCGCAACGCTGCGAGCTCAGCTTCAAAGACGACACCAGGTTATTACATACATTCATACTTTATCTACAGGGTGAAATTGATATCATTAGCATCCTTTAAACTAAGAGTCTACCTATCAAACTGAACAACTTTTATTATGGGAGCAAACTAATCGGAGCAAAAAATAAACAGCTGTCCCATACTAAACTGCACCCGGCGCCGTTTTATTTATAAATAAAATGTCTATAAAACGCTCATTCTATTTCGTTCGTTTACCATCTACAGTTTATTCCACCCTAGTATTTCTGTCACCAGATTCCAATACGTCCTGGCGGCTGCAACTTCCATAGCCACCAAACAGAACGAAGAAACCCTCACGTACCTCAACCAGGGACAGCCCTACGAGATCAAATTGAAGAAACTCGGCGACCTCTCACACTACAAAGGCAAGATGCTGAAGGTAAAGATCATTAGTCTATGAACGAACTGGCAGCTTTGCGTCATGTTGGGAGACTCAATTATTTTATTAAATAGACTATGTATTATTGTATGGAGGTGCTACTTGGGAATGTTCGTCCATTGAAAAGGGAAGATCTTCCACCAGGCTTAGTGTTAAGCCTGAGGACCGGTCGTGGTCCAACAGTTCTTAGTTGGACCTTGTATATATATGTGTATATATCGCGATTTATGTCTCGCATTCGATTGTGAACCTTATTTGTAGTAGGTTACGAGTTACGTATTTACGGTGAACGTTGTCTTTGTATGGAGTATATTTCTGAGAGCGACGTTATCGCCATCTGTTAGCTTCTTTGCTATAACTTGTGGGTGTTGACATCTATGGCAAGTCCCCACAATTGTATACATAACCTTAGCTAAAGAATTTGTATTGTATTGTAATAGTTAGTTATAAAGTCGTGTTATGTTGTAGAGTTTCTGGCCGCAACTTCTCTACAGCGACAACACGTTCCGACGCGGTGGTAGCTTAATTACAAACTGACTGACTGATTATATTACAAACACGTACTTTTGTTTATGTAGATTAGTCTGGGACACTTTTTTTTAGAGAATTTGGTATTAGACCGGTCCATAACATAGTAAGTCAATGCCTTTAACCAATGAACCGTCTATTTGTCAACAGAGCGTTATCAAGATATGTTTCCACGAGCGAAGACTCCAGTACATGGAACGGGAGCAGATAGCTCAGTGGCACGCGGAGCGGCCCGGCGAGAGGATAGTCGAGGTTCGTATCTCTTACGTGCATACTCCGCAGAACAATGAAGTTAATTTAAGACATAATAAGTGAAGATAGTCACCCAAAGGGCAATGGAGAGGGCTATGCTCGAAGTTTCCCTGCGAGATCGAATCAGAAATGAAGAGATCCGCAGAAGAACCAGAGTAGCTGACATAGCCCAAAGAATTGCTAAACTGAAGTGGCAGTGGGGCACATTGCTCGCAGAACCGATGGCCGATGGGGCCGAAAGGTTCTCGAGTGGCGACCGCGTACCGGAAAGCGCAGCGTGGGTAGGCCCCCCACAAGGTGGAGCGACGACCTGGTGAAGGCGGCGGGAAACCGTTGGATGAGGGCAGCGCAGGATCGGTCGTTATGGCGATCTGCGGGGAGGACTATGTCCAGCAGTGGACGTCCATCGGCTGAGATAATGATGATGAAGAGAAGATAGCAGCATATGCTCACGAATTTATTCCCCGAGGGAGTATTTAGAGATATTCTGAAAACTCACAACATCCTTTAATAGTACAGTCCCCATTTGTCCAAAAGTCTTCAAATAACGATTTTGGTGGGACTCAGCTCCGCCATACAGACTACTGGTATGTAGTTGTTGGGTATGTTTTCCTGAACACAAAAAGTGCGGTAGTCACTTCCTAAGGGTATGGAGGGGGGAGCTGTGACGTAGTAAAGATGGCGGCCGACCCTTTCTATTAAGCGGTATTTCTAGATAACTACTAAACCGATTTACTTAAATAAGGTATCAAATGAAAGGCCATGTAATGTACATTATTTGATTTCATACATGTAAAGCTAATATCAAATGAAATAACTTAAAAAAACACAATTTTTAAAAAAATCCAAATTTTATTATGTAAATAGCTCGGTAACCGTTAGGATTGTGGAAATTTAACTAGTGATAAAACGTTTTGCTACTTTTATCAGGTTTTTAATAAACTTTAAATCATTACAATCGAGTAATAAATGACGAAGTTACAGTCGTTTTAGTGAGCGGAGTCCCTGTACAAAAAATCTCAAATTGATGTAACTGGACTGGTTTTCTATTAAATTACTAGTAAAAAGTATGATAATTATACGTACACGAATATGAAATTGTAATAATAATGTTTTTTAAGAATTTAGGTAAGTACTAGGGCATCATCATCATCATCATTTCAGCCTTTTTATACGTCCAATGATGAACATGGGCCCTAGTGGGGGACTAGGGCATGCTCCCGGGAAATCCTGGTACCAAAAATAACGGGAATTCCCTATTCCAGCACCGGTACTTCAGGAAATAAATCCCGGTTCTTTCGATACTTTCGGTACTCAACAATTTAATTAATAAATAATTAAAATGCTTTCTAAAATCTTCAGATGGATGTTTCTGAGGTTTCAGAATATCTCTGACTACCCCCTCGGGGAATATAGTCGTGAGCATATGCTATGCTATGCTATGCTATGCTAAAATCCTCAGTAAGTAGATTTAATTATACTATGGAAATTTTTAATTAATCTAATGAAATAATTATTCTCTCTTGTAACTTTTACAATTTTCATATTGATCATCATCATCACAACCAAAAGATGTCGATTGCTGGACAATGGCCTCCCCCAAGGATCGCCACAACGACTGGTCCAGCACTGCCCTTATCCAATAATGGGATCCCGCCACCTTCACCTGGTCGTCGGTTGATCTTGTGAGGGACTGTGCGGTACGCGGTTGCCATTCAAGAACTATTCGGCCCCATCGGCCACCTGTTTTGCTATCCATGTGCCCAGTCCATTGCCACTTGAGTTTAGCAATTGTTCTTGCTATATCGGCTACCTTGGTTCTTCTGCGAAGCTCATTTCTGATTTGGTCTCGCGGGGAAACTGTGACCATAGCCGTCATAATTGCCCTTGGAATGAATTTCACCCTTTTCAAGAGTATCACGTCTAAGTCCGGTATGGCATCTTTGGCAGTAAGCACTGGTCAAAGACTTTCTTTTTGAGACAAAGAATGCGGTATTTGGGACTACAAGATATTACGTATCTTCTCGAACGCTGCCCAGTCGTGGTGAATTTGAAGGTTAGACCTACGGATCTACTAACTGGATAGTTTATCCCAGTTATACATAATCGTCAACAACTTTGAGCACAGAGTCTCTAATCTTCACAGGAGTGGGTAGAACCCAATGTTTTCCTTATACGTTCTACATAAGACATGATCTTCGTCTTTTCCATGTTCATTTTTAAACCAACTAGTTTGGACGCTCTGCAAGGTCAAGGCATTCTACTGAGGTCCTCCAGTCTCAGCATTGGGCCAAGACAACTAAATTTTTGGCAACCAAAGGTTAGTTATGTTCTATTCCGTGACTGTTCCACGGTTTAAACAAGGCAAGAGTGCCCTCCTGAAGCACTATGCTGTTGATTTCGCTTTTAAGCCATGAGCTGTCGAGAGTCGTTGCGAACTGTCTAGCGCGCAGGTTCAACGACTTCCAAAAAGGCTTCAGCACCGTAGACCACATACACACGCTCTAGCATATTATACAAAAGACCGAAGAGTATAACTTACCTCTTTTCTTAGCGTTTGTGGACTCGATGGAATCGAAAACTTTCTCGTAGAAATCCTTTGATTCAAAGGAGACCTGGGCTGTACTGCAGCCTCTCCAGTGATGCTCAGTTGACCGGTTCATTGAAGTGCGCCTCTATGTCAGTTTAAATTTAAGACCAGAACTCGAAACCTATCCTTCCGCAGCCAGATGTAGGACAGGGAGTTGCAATTTCTCCAATACGGTTCACTCATCGTTGCACTAAGAGACGTTTTCTAGATTATGTTCTGGAAAGCGCTGGACATCAACAAACGGCTAGAACATAACTAACCTTTGGTTTGCCGCAAATTTAGTTGTCATTGCCCAATGCTGAGACTATGGAAGACCTCAGTAGAATGCTCGATGACCTAAGCAGAGCGTCCAAACTAGTTGGTTTAAAAATGAACATGGACAAGACGAAAATCATGTCTTATGTAGAACGTAAAAGGAAGAACATTGAGTTATACCCACTCCTGTGAAGATTGAAAACTTAGTGCTCAAAGTTGTTTACGATTATGTATAACTGGGATAAACTGTCCAGTTAGTAGGTCCGCAGGTCTAAGCCTCAAATTGAACACGACTGGGCAGCGTTCGGGAAGATACGTAATATCTTGTAGTCCCAAATACCGCATTCTCTGTCTCAAAAAGAAAGTCTTTGACCAGTACTTACTGCCAGTGATGACATATGCAACTAAGACGTGATCGCTCACTAAAGGCCTCATGAAAAGGCAAAAATTCACTCAAAGGGCAATTATGACGGCTATGATCACAGTTTCCCTGCGAGACCAAATCAGAAATGAGCTTCGCAAAAGAACCAAGGTAGCCGATATAACTAGAAAAATTGCTAAACTCAAGTGGGAATGGACTGGGCAGATGGCAAGCAAAACAGGTGGCCGATGGGGCCGAACACTTCTTGAATAGCGACCGCGTACCGGAAAGCACAGTCCCTCAGAAGATCGACATGGTATGAAAATCATAAAAATTATAATTAATTCTACTTACTGAAGATTTTAGAAAGCAAATTAATTAATTATTATTTGCGGTATTTTCGGTACCAGGATTTCCCGGGAGCATGCCCTAGTCCCCCACTAGGGCTCATGTTCATCATTGGACGTATAAAAAGGCTGAAATGATGATGATGATGATACCCTAGTACTTACCTAAATTCTTAAAAAACATTATTATTACAATTTCATATTCGTGTACGTATAATTATCATACTTTTTACTAGTAATTTAATAGAAAACCAGTCCAGTTACATCAATTTGAGATTCTTTGTACAGGGACTCCGCTCACTAAAACGACTGTAACTTCGTCATTTATTACTCGATTGTAATGATTTAAAGTTTATTAAAAACCTGATAAAAGTAGCAAAACGTTTTATCATTAGTTAAATTTCCACAATCCTAACGGTTACCGAGCTATTTATATAATAAAATTTGGATTTTTTTTAAAAATTGTGTTTTTTTAAGTTATTTCATTTGATATTAGCTTTACATGAAAGCATGTATGAAATCAAATAATGTACATTACATGGCCTTTCATTTGATACCTTATTTAAGTAAATCGGTTTAGTAGTTATCTAGAAATTACCGATTAATAGAAAGGGTCGGCCGCCATCTTTACTACGTCACAGCTCCCCCCTCCATACCCTTAGGAAGTGACTACCGCACTTTTTGTGTTCAGGAAAACATACCCAACATGTACATACCAGTAGTCTGTATGGCGGAGCTGAGTCCCACGGAAGTTGTCTTGATGTCTATTGGGGACCGTACTATAACTAGTAATACCGAAACTCTGTCCAGTGTGACGGTGAGTGAGCCCGTCGCCACTTGTAATATACAGTGGGTCATAGACTTAAACTCTAGCGATAGACTTGCCCTTCCATAGAAGCAACATGTTCCACTTGAATGAGGTGTTCGCACCTGATTGATGTTCCCGAGTTCACTTCGTCACTATGGCATTGACAGACGGCAATGTGTCATTTTGTGTTGTTTTGTGTGACATGTTGTTTGTTTGAACGAGCTTGTCTATCGCTAGAGTAATATGTCTATGCAGTGGGTACAATAAATGCCTCGAAACTGAAGCATGCAGGCTTCCTTACGATGTTTTCCTTCTGGTGGCAGGAGTGGTTTGGTAGAGTGAAGAAGGCCTTCTGCACTGGAGGTTTATTTTAGTAATTTTTACACAAAAGTTGGTAAGACGCAAGCACCAAATTTAATAGAAGGGAAGAAACGGAAACAAAATTTTTTTTATTATGAAGTTTCATGTTTGTATTGAAGCCGTGGTGGTCGTTTGGCGAGTAACCTTGCCTGCCGTGCAGTTGGCGATGGTTCAATCCTCGTCCATGCTGACTCGTACCAATGAGTTTTTCGGAATTGATGTACGATTTGTTACACTACTGGATTTTCGGTGAAGGAAAACATCGTGAGGAAACCTGCATGCTTCAATTTCAAGGCATGTATTGTACCCACTGTCCATTATAAGTGGCGACGGGCTCACCCCCCGTCACACTGGACAGTTTCGGTACTACTGGTGAAACATGGATGTTTTTAGGTTTTCAGAATATCTCTGACTACCCCCTGGGGGAATATAGTCGTGAGCATATGCTTTATGCCATGTTTGTATTGCCAACAATCTTGTCAGTCAAGCTCTAGACCTGTAGCACAGGTCCGGCACTTCAAACACCGTTTTGGATTTGACATGATGGCGTTCTCACATGCTACGTGGTGCAAATTGTCTTTGACATATGTGTAGGGTTGACTTACCACGCATCGTATGAACATCATCTACATTTCGTCACTTTTTTTGGTTCGTTCTGTTATTAAAAATGGTATTTGAGCTAAAGAATTACTGAAAATGTGAATTAGGCGTTATTTTTCAACGTTTTTATACACTGAAAAGACTCAATTTTATGTAGTCAAATCCAACGGGTGCGCGCGCCTGACTGTATTCCCTTGCTCGGCTTCCCTCAAGTTTCCCAGAGAGTGTGAGGGGAGGTGGGGTATCTAAAGTCAGATGGGGGCGGGGAGTGGCCGTTCTGTACGTAGAACTATATTCTATTACCTATTATGTGCCTGTAGTTAAAGATGATAATTATCTTTGTCTAGCTGGACGTGCCTCTCTCATACGGCGTGATCAGAGTGGAGCAGCCGGCCTGCCTCAACTCGCTCCACGTCTACTGGGACCCTACGAAGGACGTCGGTGTTTATATCAAGGTATGTTGATGATATTTGTCTAGCTGGACGTGCCTCTCTCATACGGCGTGATCAGAGTGGAGCAGCCGGCCTGCCTCAACTCGCTCCACGTCTACTGGGACCCTACGAAGGACGTCGGTGTTTATATCAAGGTATGTTGATGATATTTGTCTAGCTGGACGTGCCTCTCTCATACGGCGTGATCAGAGTGGAGCAGCCGGCCTGCCTCAACTCGCTCCACGTCTACTGGGACCCTACGAAGGACGTCGGTGTTTATATCAAGGTATGTTGATGATATTTGTCTAGCTGGACGTGCCTCTCTCATACGGCGTGATCAGAGTGGAGCAGCCGGCCTGCCTCAACTCGCTCCACGTCTACTGGGACCCTACGAAGGACGTCGGTGTTTATATCAAGGTATGTTGATGATATTTGTCTAGCTGGACGTGCCTCTCTCATACGGCGTGATCAGAGTGGAGCAGCCGGCCTGCCTCAACTCGCTCCACGTCTACTGGGACCCTACGAAGGACGTCGGTGTTTATATCAAGGTATGTTGATGATATTTGTCTAGCTGGACGTGCCTCTCTCATACGGCGTGATCAGAGTGGAGCAGCCGGCCTGCCTCAACTCGCTCCACGTCTACTGGGACCCTACCAAGGATGTTGGCGTATACATCAAGGTATGTTGATTTAACGCGTTGTCCGTTAGGTATTAGCCCACGACTTTTACATTGAAACTGTAGGGGTCAGCTCACACCTAGCGGAGAACTGTTTAAGCAGATTTCGTAATTCAAACGATAACGAAAATTAAAAAAAAATAAAAATTTTAAAGTCATTTATTGCCTCAATTTTTCTTACAGTCTAAGTACACAAAAAAGTATTATTACACAATTGAGACAAAAGGTCGAGGCTCAGCCTGTGCTGGCACGGGGTTGAACCCGCGCAGCGCTGATTTTCAGATTTTTTTTTTTTCCCTTTTCCCTAAGATCTTGAGTGGGAGATGAGTAATGCTCATTGAAATAGAATTGAAAATAGCGTGCAAGAGATCCCTGTCCCTATCTATTTCAATGGTCATTGAGTTCATTATCAATTGAATTATGTAAACTGCTGGAACAGTTCTCCGCTAGGTGTGAGCTGACGCTAACGCGTTTTGTTATCGCGTGACTACATTGCTAAAGGAAGCGCGCTCATAGCATTGTATATTAATACTGCATCGCTACTGTTCGAACGCTGCATCGGGACTGTATCGATGCTGCATCGCGATTGTAACATGGCGCAAGTACTCGCCTAGAGCATCTTGGGATTCGTCTCCCCTGAAATCAGAATACATCAATTTGAGCTGAGACGCGGAATTTATGAGAAAAGGACATTTTGAGAAATGGACATTTTGAGCCGAGTCGAATCTGAGTACATAGCTAAGACAGGTCATTCCAGCTAGGAAGCATTCTCTAATCAATCATCAATCAGCTGTTCCATATATTTGAGTTGGCAGTTTTGTATGACATAGTTGATTTTGCGATTTCGATGTTCCATAGAGAAAGTAGTTCAATTTCAAGAGTTGCATGGTTAAGGTATCCATACTGACTGAAAATTAACCCTATATGATACAGGGTTAAGTTGAAGGTCGATAATGTACCTGATTTCTTTATATTTTCACTTTATTTGATTACAACCTTACTATCTAATCGAAGTGCAAATAATTCGTGGGTTCACAATGTCGATAATCCGATAGATGGCGCTAATGTCTTACACACAGCTAATAAATACGAGTATAATTCCAATTGTCCAGGTGAACTGCATATCAACGGAGTTCACAGCTAAAAAGCACGGCGGTGAGAAAGGGGTGCCTTTCCGCATACAAGTGGAGACCTACCTCGCCAACGACGAACACACCCGCCTGCACGCCGCCGCCTGCCAGATCAAGGTAGATAAGCACTAGATACTTAAGTACATGAAAAGGTACAGTACGACCAGGAAAAAAGTCCGCTCGTGAAACTTCGTTCGCACCAAAATTAATGGATAGGCCAGGCCTTACGCGAACATTTCAAACCAGAAAAATGAGGCAAAACAAATGAATGGTATACTTCAAATTTGTATGCAACTGCCCTAGATTTGACAGATAATGGCGCTACTTTGTATGGACCAATTGCCCTAGTAGTGTGCTTCAACTTACCGCGCTTTAGGCATATCCATTAATTTTACTTTGATCTAAGGTTCGCACAGACAGAGACTAATATTTCCCGACGGTAATCGAATCCATATATGATATAATACAGGGTGTAAACTGAAACGGTGAACTCAGACCAAAACTGCCGTACCTACCCGACTCAAATGTATGGGACAGCTGATTTTTTTTTCGCGTTTCCTGAGGTAGGCTCCATAGTGAAAGTTGTTCAGTTTGATGGTCTGAGTTCACCGTTTCAGTTTGCGGAGGGCTGTCCCTTACACCCTGTATAATACATATAATATATGATATAATATCTACCTTATGACTACTCAGTTAAAGAAGAAAATTGATTGTCGTGCAGTCTAATGGCCGAATGCAGATGGCGTCGATAATACGTCAGGCGCGAAATCAACAACGACATGAGATCTGAGGGTCTACCATGAGTTTTCACCGTACTTTACTACTGTAGTTACGTCATAAATTTTGTATTTAATTTCGTACAGCGCTCCTAGTGATTTCGTTGAAAACTAATTTCTGTCATAAGAATTGGCGACGTAACTACAGTAGTAAAGTACAGGGAAACCTCATGGTAGGCCCACTGAGACCTTTCTTACTTTCCTGCCCTCGGTGTGTAATCTATATATCTTCATAAACTAAAGGTACTATAATTTCCGCAGGTCTTCAAACTGAAGGGAGCTGACAGAAAGCATAAGCAAGACCGAGAAAAAGTCCTCCGCCGACCTCACTCAGACTTGGAGAAGTACCAACCCGGATGTGAAGCCACTGTGCTCAGTACTGTAAGTGTCCTTCAATCCTTCCACACACTCACACAAAATCCTACCGACTGCGCCAAACTGTCTCAAACACAAGCAGGACCGTGATAAAGTCCTCCGTCTCACTCAGACTTGGAGAAGTACCAACCCGGATGTGAAGCCACTTGCTCAGTACTGTAAGTATCCTTCAATCCTACCACACACTCACACAGAATCCTACCGACTGCGCCAAACTGTCTCAAACACAAGCAGGACCGTGATAAAGTCCTCCGTCTCACTCAGACTTGGAGAAGTACCAACCCGGATGTGAAGCCACTTGCTCAGTACTGTAAGTATCCTTCAATCCTACCACACACTCACACAGAATCCTACCGACTGCGCCAAACTGTCTCAAACACAAGCAGGACCGTGATAAAGTCCTCCGTCTCACTCAGACTTGGAGAAGTACCAACCCGGATGTGAAGCCACTTGCTCAGTACTGTAAGTATCCTTCAATCCTACCACACACTCACACAGAATCCTACCGACTGCGCCAAACTGTCTCAAACACAAGCAGGACCGTGATAAAGTCCTCCGTCTCACTCAGACTTGGAGAAGTACCAACCCGGATATGAAGCCACTGTGCTCAGTACTGTAAGTGTTCTTCAATCCTTCCACACACTCACACGGAATCCTACCGACTGCGCCAAACTGTCTCAAACACAAGCAGGACCGTGATAAAGTCCTCCGTCTCACTCAGACTTGGAGAAGTACCAACCCGGATGTGAAGCCACTTGCTCAGTACTGTAAGTATCCTTCAATCCTACCACACACTCACACAAAATGCTACCGACTGCGCCAAACTGTCTCAAACACAAGCAGGACCGTGATAAAGTCCTCCGTCTCACTCAGACTTGGAGAAGTACCAACCCGGATGTGAAGCCACTGTGCTCAGTACTGTAAGTATCCTTCAATCCTACCACACACTCACACGGAATCCTACCGACTGCGCCAAACTGTCTCAAACACAAGCAGGACCGTGATAAAGTCCTCCGTCTCACTCAGACTTGGAGAAGTACCAACCCGGATGTGAAGCCACTGTGCTCAGTACTGTAAGTATCCTTCAATCCTACCACACACTCACACAAAATCCTACCGACTGCGCCAAACTGTCTCAAACACAAGCAGGACCGTGATAAAGTCCTCCGTCTCACTCAGACTTGGAGAAGTACCAACCCGGATGTACTCAGTACTATAAGTATCATTGACAGAATCCTACCGGCTGCGACAAATTGTCTTAAACACATGAAGAGCCGCGATAAAATCCCTTATAAAGTTTTTTTTTAGTTTTAGAAGAACATTGCCCAAGTGCGATTTTTGAAAGTCAATCGTTTTTTTTTTAAACGATTTTATTTTAAACTATATTTTTTAAGGGACTTTTATACAATAATGTTATGTATATGACGTTCCCATCGTACCTTATACTTATATTTTACCTACACTAACTTAGTTATTCTGATTACTTACTTAAACAGACACTGATGAGTTTGCAAAGGCGAACACTTTTCTAGCAGCATCAGAACTTGGTGATGCTAGGGTCTCGTGAAATATACCCACATCAAGTCTATTCACTCCAAGCTCCCTCATCAGTGTCATTCGAGCTTGCTCATACCGGACACACTCCACTAACAGGTGATGAAAGTCCTCAACCACTCCACATTCATCACAATCAGGTGAACTAGTCTTTTTCATAAGGAAGCCGAATTTATTTAGTGGAATGTGTCCACTACGAAGCCTATGTGCCATAACTATAATTTTCCTACTGGTCTTAATACGGGTAAACCAGGGTATGTGAGGAGGCTGACTTTGTACGTTCACACGTTCTAATCAGCAGTAGAAAGATGCATAAACTACTATGTAATTTTGAAATTTTCTACAGTTTAATTGACTTTAAAAATACCACTTCTTGACTCGATATCTAACTATCAATAAATCGAAAATATTGAGCATGTATGAGGTGGCGCTAGTGTCGTGAGTAGTTTAAAAGAACTGAGCAAACAAATGGACGGACAGAAATAGCGACTTTGTTTCATACTTAAAATATATTTTTGTCGACAGCTTTCCAACGATGCTCTGATGCCGCCGCCTTTGGTCACCACATCACCGCCATATTCACCCGATTCATGGTATGTACTGATAAATCAATCAATACATTTATTTATAGGTAGGTACATGTTATATTGTTGTGCCGTCGTATGTTGTGGCACCTGATTGCGAGATCGTCGAAAGGTAAGGAAGGTAAGTTTGTACCTAAAGCACATAAGCAAGAGTTTGGTACCCATGAGGGTGCCAGGGGATGGGCTGGTCATATCTGCCGAAGAACTGACAACCGGTGGGGTGTCAGAGTTCTAGAGTGAAGACCGCGAACTGGTAGGCGTAGTGTGGGACTCCCTGCTGCCCGCTGGACAGACGACCTACAAAAAGTAGCGGGGAGCGACTGGATGAGGAAGGCCGAGGACAGAGTTTGGTGGCGCGCCTTGGGAGAGGCCTATGTTCAGCAGTGGACGATGATGGGCTGATGATGATGAAAGGTGCCTGTCTATTGAAGCTGCGGAGCGGAGAAAAGGAGAAATATAAACCAATAGGATGGCATAAAATCTCGAAGCGACCGCTGTCGCAAACAAAGTGTCGCTCGTCTCTTAGAGCCCTAAGGTGTGACGGAGGCCTGCAGGAATACAACATTACCACTTACAACATCCATTAAACAATAAAATGTCACGTGAATGATAATGTGATCACTGATCAGACAAATTAGTTCATAAGTAGACGTGTTAGGTAGTAGTCGACCATTACGGTGCGTTCATACACTAAAATTAGTTTAATAAATTGTCACAATTGACCGCTATTTCGCATGCCCGAACGAATAAAGGTGTAACTTTGAAAAGTCAACTTTACAGGAGAGCAAAAAAACCGAATAATCGGCGTAGCGTTAAAACTACTGTAGACATTTTAATACTTTTTGTATCGTTAGAAAGAGAAAAAAAATACTTTCTTTATGATACGACTGTCATAGAGGTATAACGAGCGAGTATTTGATAAAATCGAGAAATGCATGTAACACTTTTGTTCTGAGGAACATTTGTAGATTTTTTTTGTGTAATAAAAGATGCACCTTTATTCGTTCGAAAAATTTTATAGTCTTGGTGGGTAACATCAGGATACTTGAGGTTTACGGTCAAATTTTTCGTTCTTGGCGTCGGTGTAATAGTAGGTTACACCTTTATTCTTCCATTTTTTAACTCTGCATTTGTAAGTATTATCCCGTTAGTACTATGTTCGCTCAAAATTTGTGAGTTGGCTCTGAATTGATCATATGTAATAAGCAAATACTTAAAAATTAGATGTAAAATTATTTATTTAAGTGTGTTTTGTATAGGATTCTCTATGTTAAAAAAAAAAGGAAAACGTAAAATAATAACGGCACTAGAGAAACATTTTTGGCTTCAATATTTTTTTAGAAATGTTTCATTAACAGTTTTTATCACATGACAATAATTACCTTTCGTAAGTATTTTAATTATACAGGGCAGGGTGTAAGGAAAAGTAACATTAACCTTTAAACCACAGACTCTATGGGTGACTCTATGGTCTCTCTTGATGGGTCAAACTGAACCACTTTTACTATGGGAGCAAAGCGATCAGAGTAACAAAAAAATCAGCTATCCCGTACGATTGTGTCGAGTTGGTATTGCAGTTTAGTATTGGACAGTTGACTTTGTTTTTCTCTGATCGTTTTGCTCCCATAGTAAAAGTTGTTCAGTTTGATGGGTAGAGTCTTTGGTTTAAAGGTTAATGATAATATTCGTAACACCCTGTGTAAATCACTAATAAATCGTATTAACCTGATGTGAACTGAACTACCTGTTTAGTGTTTCCTATCATAAAATCAAAATATACTTTACGAAAATCATATTTTGGGATTACGAATATAATAATACATAATGGGAATAATGTTTATGTAATAGGTGAATAAAGTATTTGATGATAAGTTAATTTAATTTTTACTGACAACATAGTAAAATGATTGTTTATGTGTTAGAAAGATTTATTAAATCACTAGATTTTGCCCGCACCTTCGTCCACGCCGGCTCCTATAATTGTACCTAGATAAAATATTATATTTACCAGATTTTTGTCATAAGCTTTTAAACCCAAAAAGTTTCACCGAAATCGGTCGGAATTTTACAGTTTTGTATTAGTGTAGAGAAGAAAAACTTAGGTAAAATTTTTCTTATTCTCTGTAGATGATTCCTATTCGCATCGACTTATTTCACTTTTCGTTTAGTTTTAGCTTACTTAGAGCCTGTTTCACCACTTCTGAGTAAGTTCTTGCTAGCTTATCCGACAGATAGTTTGACGTATTTTGTATGAAAATATGTCAAAATATCTGTCGGATAAGCTAACAAGAACATACTCGTAAGTGGTGAAACAGGCCCTTAATCACTTAATTACAGACACTTAGGTAAACAGTGATTAATTTACAATCGTATTACTCGTGTTGTTAGTAAACAAACATGCACGCAACTGCAATAGTCCGCTCCCGCGAGCTTTCTTTGATAATGCAACGTTGTCAGAATGTAAAATTTAGTTAATCATTCTTACCGCGTGCACTGAAGCTCGTCTCGTATGATGGTTATGTCTAACGCTTAAAATATTTAAATAATTCTACTTAGTAGTTTTAGATAACCAAGGATAACGTTTTATAAATTTGGATATTTTCAGACGAATATAGATGAAGTCTGGTATTATACCTTCCGAGAAATGCCAATATAATTTAATTTTCGGTTGAATAAAGGTGTAATCGGGTCTTACATTTTTTCAATCAGAGACTTGTAGACGAATAAAGATGTAAACTGGAATTAGAACTGACCCCTTTTAGTTTTTATAGAGATAACAAAGATGCAATATTGTATTATACTGTTGTTCAACTATTTTTAATGAAAAGTGTTTTAGTAACACTATATTGTGTCCATATTCGTCTATGAAATGTAAGTAGTAATTAGATAGAATAAAGATGTCCTACCATATAATTTCACGAATATGCACCATAGCTACGCTGAAAAAATTCAGGACATGTATTGAAGGCCGTAGATTCCAAAAATGGCATAAAAGCAAAAAGGGTGTTATGGCATTTTACACCTTTATTCGTTCGGGCGTGCGATTTGAGTTGAGGCGTTATGCGGGCGAGAGACGTTCGGTTTAAATAGCTACAATATATCTCCTTGTCCATTACACTACACACACATTTGTTGTACACTATGAGTAGACATTTTCGTTGTTTTCTAGGGGATCGATAGATGGCGCTATGTTCTAAGGTTCAACATTTAAAAGTTGTATTTTGACACTTCCATGTTTGTACATCTTAAATGTATGTATATTTGTACACCAAAATGGACACTTCTTTCAACAAAATCATGAGGTCAGCAATAGAAATCTACGTTCACAATACAAAAACAAAATATTTAAACCAGCATCTAAATTAAAGTTAGTTGAAAACAATGCTTATGTTATGTCGATAAAATTTTTTAATAAGCTACCTGATAATTACAAAGAACTAGAGTTGAAGGAATTTAAAAAAATTGTGAAATCATGGCTTGTGGAGAGGGGTTTCTATAGCGTAAGAGAATTTCTAGAGCATGAATAGCAAAATGTTAATCTTTGTTTTTGTTTCGTTCATTTAAATCTAATAAGTATGTTATTATTCAAATTATTGTAAATTTTATCTAATGTTTAAATGGCTATCATAGATTGAATTTGTTATTACTACTCTTGACATAATAAATTTAGATTGTAAGACTTTGTGTAAATGCCTGCAAAGGTAGGCTTCAGTGAGACTAATCACTGCAAAACTTCTGCTAAAGCTTGTACCTGAATCCATACACAATAAATTTCATTCATTCATTCATTCATTCAAAATGTATATGCTCACGACTATATTCCCCGAGGGGGTAGTCGGAGATATTCTGAAACATCAGACAACGTGTGTCGTGTTTCTTTTAAATAATCAAAGAAGGAAACTTAAGAAAGAATATATAATCAAAAAGATGCTAACGCATCTTTTAATGGATTATTTCGTTATTTAAGGAAAATTAGAAACTGGTTACGTCTGACATGGTGTATGGGCTCGATCCCTTGGCCTTTAAAAAAAAAGGCAGGGACATTCTTTACATAATCTCGCACACTTTTCTATGGAGCGATGAACATGCCATCTGTTGAGTTTTTTGGGAAGTACCTAATTAAAAAATAGAGAAAGACGCTCGATATCAAACTGTAAAGCTTGCACTACGAAGATTACTTGCACTAGAAAGGCCGAGAAAGATGTCCTTCATTTTTCTCTTGGCGTCGTCGTGAGTCGACTTTTTTCTCTCCTCGCCAAGAATTGTCGCCTAGACTAGAACTACATACTACAAAAACATGTAATTTATCGCAATAAAGAAATTGAAATTGAAAAAAAAACTCGAATTCTCGTCGAGAATTTCTATCGAGAGTGTAGTGCTTGCTTAGCAGAAGTCTGTACATTTAAGAGATTCACAAAAAAAAAAGGTTAGGATTTTTAAATGGTGTTAAGTGTCTCTAACTAAATCACCGATTTTTTTATTTCGGTTGGTGTGGTGTGAGTATCACGCAAACCTAGATTGATGGAATTGGACCTATTTTGATGAAACTTTTTGTTAAAAGAATAATTTTTAAAGTCAAGTGAAAATCCTGCTTCACTTTAAAAGAACGGATTATGTCAGAAACACTAAACTGCGCTCCAAAGCACAATAGCCGATGTGGGGGAAAAACCGCCAGATTAAAGTGGGTTTGGGCCGGCCATGTCTGTCGGATGCATCAGGAAAGGTGGGCAAGAATTGTCACGCCCTGGATCCCAGAAAACGGTCATCGGCGTCCAGGTCGTCCTAGGAAGAGGTGGCGGGACGATCTGGATGCTTTCGATGACGCGTGGCCAGAGCATGCCCAGGACAGGGATGGTTGGAGGATTAAAGGGGAGGCCTTTGCCCTGCAGTGGGATGAAATAGGCTGGTAAAAAAAAATCTTCTCGGTAAGAACTTCCAATCCTTGAAAAATTTATACGGCTTTCGACACCATCGCGCCGAGAATATTTAAGGGCATCTGCACTCTCATTCTCAGCCGGCGCCGGAGAATGTAGTGCAGCCTTAATTCCCGAAATATAATTCCCGATTTCCCGCTAAGAATTTCAAAATCAGTCGTTTAACATTTTTATCGATAAACTCCCATCACTAGCATTTAAAAATAGAACAGCCAATGAAGCGAATGCATTCGGAAATTGGTATCATTCTGTCCCTACGGGTATAATTATCGTGTTGGTTGCTCAATGGGCCTCAATTGTATCCTTTGTTGGTACTACATTGTATCGCATGACAGTACAGAATTGAGGCTACTATTTATAACTCGCTTTGTATTTGTGCTCTTTATAGAGTTACGTATGACATAAATAATGTCTACTCTGGTTTCTCAGCTAGTTTGCACTTCACTATTCGTGCACCAATGTTTGACCAAATATTACAAACATGCAATCTGCACTTGGGAATCGGACACGTCCCTTTAAGACACAATTGGTTGAAGTTTTTAGTGCTATTCTCGGTATCTTTAATTGTATGAAAAACATGATGCGGGTTTAATTTGAATTATTTAAAGCGATCAAAACCTGGCAAGTTGACGGAAATGCAAAATTTCCTAGAAAGACGTATATTGAAGGTTTTTACTCTTATTTCGAATTACAGTCGGTATCTTTTCATGGGGGATTTCATAAAATAAAAAGGATCTATTGAGCGTTCCATGGACTTACAATTTTATTGACAAGAACAACATTGAGTTACAAGACCAGGAAAATAATACTCCTCGTCAATCTTCGTTTGCGCAGGGTACCCCCTACAAAACCCGAAGTCGTTTAGTAATGAAAGAGTGTAAAACTAAAGTCGGATAGCAGCGAAATGGCGCAAAAACAATTAGCCATTCGCAATTAGCATAATTTCGCGCGCTATTGAATTTTGTCAACTACGCAGGTACATCGGTGATACTTATAAACCTGGTACTACTGTACGTCTACAAGCGTATAGCTGAAAACTCATCGAAACAAGTAGGTAGGTTAGGTAGGTACCATCCGGGCTGGAAAAATTCCAATGCATAGATCAAATCACACGGCACAGTGTGACATCTAGAACCGGTTGTATGCAATCAAAATAAAGAATAGACGAGAACGATAACCGCCCAATTTTGGTAAATTGGCTCTATTTATAGCATGCGAGTCCGGCTGCATGACTTCCGATGGCAACCTGTTCAAAGCGGTTATAGATTCAACGGGACGACTTTAATTTCATCGGAAAGTTTGCTTCGATCACCACATCATCATTATTAGCATATTATATCAGTGGCGGATACAGATGGGGGCGCGGGGGGCGCGCGCCACCCCCTTTGCGGAGCCGCCCCTGACCATGCATGCGCACGGGATAAGAACAACGGCTACCAAAGCCAACATTCTCCTTCGAGCTCTCTCTAATTGCGAGTTTATTATCACGCTATTTCTTCTATTCCTAAACTTTGCATGTGACTTGTGTTTTTATTACGATAAAATCAAGCTCTAGATAACTTTGCGACGACCCGACCCCCCCCCCCCCCCCCCCCCCCTTGAGTTTTTTCTGTATCCGCCACTGGCATATATACGTCCCAATGCGGCACAGGCCTACATTCAGGGATAGTGTACGGGCGTAAGTCCAATAAGGACAAAGGAGAGTGACACACCTATATCTAAATCACCATCATCAGGATATGTGATGATGATATCCGTCCTGAGGGTAGAGGCCGAGTACATAAACGTCCCACTGCAGGGCACAGGCCTACCCTCAGAGAGGGTGAATGGGCGTTAGTCCACCACGCGTGCACAATGCGGATTGGTAGACTTCACATACGCATCAGACTTTCTTCGTATGCAAGTTTTTCAGATTCAGATTTCAGGTGCTTCAGATCATCAAACAGAACATCTTTCACAACGTAGCCAATATCGAAACCGCGAATAAAAAAAGAACTGTTACAAAAAAATTATGAAACAGCTGTTTTTTTTTTGCAATTTCAATGTTGGTCTCAAAGTAAAAGTTATTCAATTTGATGTACCCTGTTTCGGTTTCAAAACGACCCCGATTCCAAGGAGAATACTCGTCAATTCAGGAAAAAATTTACTAGGCCCTCCAGTACGCATCTGATTTGATCAACGCAGCGTCCGTGTATGTAGGGCGACCGTGCAACTAAGATACTAAAAACAGGTTTCTAACTCGCATGGCCAGTACATCGTACCGATTCGAACCATATTCAGTGCGCCCAGCTAGACCGTAACCCTTTTATGAATACTGGATTCGTGCAGGTCATCGCTCTCTGCCAAGCCAATCGTGAACCTTCGTTTTGCAGTATACAATTTTTACTTAGTGCTTAACTTGTTTAGATTTTGCTGTCGGTAGTCGTTCAACATCTATAGAGGAAAGATTTGATTTTTTGTTTGTAGGTATTGAATAGGCTCCGAAATTACTGGACCGATCTGAATAATTCTTTCACCATTACAATGCTACATTATCCGTGATGAACATAGGCTAAAAAAAACGGCCAAGTGTATGTCGGATTCTAAGGCCACTCATCACTCACTCGCCACGCAAATCGTGGTTAAAATCAGTTAAAACTGATCCATTTGACCCCAGCACCCTTGAGCAATCGGTAGGCGTCAATTTATTCTTGTCACGAACGGTGCAACGCTCATTAACTGTCAGTTAATGCTATTAATCCGAACCGCATGTAACCAGTTTTCTTTACATAGTGTGAAAACTATTATACACGGCTTGTTATGTACATTAGAAAACCTAACGGCAGATTACAGTTAACGCCGCTTTAAATTATGCAACCCATCGCATGCAATTTGAAGTCATTTCTGCGTGAGCGACTGAGCGTATTGTTTCTCTATTTTATTAGGTAGGTACCTATATTATCATAATAAACGGTCGATTTACTTAATGGCGATTCAGAGACGATTTGTAAGTCATAGTTCGAACTCCCGTATGTCAAAATCCATACATTTCGACCCTGCTTAGCTCGAGCTAAGACAAAAAAAATCGTCTCTGAATCTCGGCCTATGTGTGCAGTTGCAGTAGTGCTATTTTTGAATGTCACACGTTTATACTATCAGCAGTAGAAAATGTCACAATTACTTACTCATAAATTAATATGGGGATTATCAGGGCCGTCTTAACCATATTTGGCTCCGGGGTGCAAAATCAGCTGTTGCAAAGGAAACAAAAAAATTTCTATGTTCCATTTTTGCGTGAACATATATTTAATTATTGTATTAATAACTGTTATGTATGAGCAAGCTGAATATGTGCTGATGAGCCGTACTTGTGAACTATATTGGTGCCTGCCTATATTTATAAAGGTGTCATGAACGTTTGTTAAGTCATTTTCGAAACTAGCAGATTACGCATGGTATGTGTAGGTATATTTAAGGCGATCGGCTTGCGCCCCCTAGGTCCCTGCGCCCGGGTGCCATACACCCCTTGCACCTCCGGCTAAAGACGGTCCTGAAGATTATGCATCATTCGATCATGATTTTTAACGTTTGACTTTCAAAAATCGCACTCCATGAAGCATTCAGTGCAATGTGAAGAAAGTAAAGCAAGCAATGTAACGCTAAATTGGGCCCGATTAATTGGGTATTGTAATCACACCTCTAAAACCGAGCCGAATTTATCAGACATTAATGTGGCACGTGTGTTTTTTATCGTCTTAAAAACAGTAGGTATTATTCAATGACGCAGGTACATAACAGCTGTTAATGCCATAAGCATGTAATTATATGACGGAAAAACTGCGGGCGACGCCTTCATATTGACTGAGGTCCTGACCGTCCTATATGTGAAGGCAGTAATAAACCGTTTACATAGATGAGTGTCATATATAGTGCTGCACATTAAACCAAGAAAATCGAGATATGATAAAGTCTTTTGTACTTAAAAACCGGATTGCATTAGTTTACAAATTGACACTCAATTAGTGAAACAAATCTGCACGTTGCTATGGTTGTAACTGGCTTGGGTTTTAATTGTAAGTTTGCCACTTCGAGATAAAATTTGAAAAAAATATGAACTCGTATATATATTTTGTTACCAACATGACACTTAACAACAAAAATATTATGCTTTGTAATTTTGACAATGCAAAATATCGACTCGATAAATGTAAATTCCAACCGTGTCACAACACTAAAAAATTATGTTCGGCAATGCACCGATACGAGCCGGCCGAAGCCCACCCGAACCGACTTGAACCGGATCTCAGCCAATCACGGAACGCGCGACACAACCCGACCAATCAGCGTTCGTTCTTCATTCCTCCATTCCATTCGTTCGCGTTCCGCCGTCGGTCACGTATTGCCTTTCGTGACTTTTGTTTTTGCTATTTCGAAATAGATATTATCCGGTAATAAAACTCGAATAAACTACAATTCTATTTCGAATTAAACCAGCGTAAACTCCGTAGCTAATAAACTGTTTGTGTGTTGTGAATTTAGGTTAAAAAAGAATTGAAACAGTGATTGTGAATCGGCCATTGCGTTACTGAAATAATGTTGGACAAGTGAATATTTGCAAAGACTTGAATAGTTCTCTAAAAATCGTCTTGTTATCAACAAAGATTGCTACACAAATGGTTGTCGGGAGTAATTGCCGTACAGCTATGGTTGCAGTGAGAAGCGCGGCGTATCCAATCCGATCTGGCGCGTTTGTTTTCTTCAATTTAACGAGGCAGGATTATAGCTGACGAGAAGTATGCTCGTGCTAGAGCAAAGGCTAATCGCACGGCATTTGGGGCGCGGAGTGGTTTTACAAGCTAAACTTGTGCACGGAGTCGAAGCCAGCGGTTGGCGGATGAAATTCTCCCTCTTGAAAGCTGAGGTGGAAATAGAAGCTGACCCTGAAACTTATAGGCGGCTGGCGAGAAAGCTGAACGCTGCGAATGTCCATGTTAGACCGGCGAAGCGATTGATGTAAATATTTCTTGTTTTTTTTTTGGTTCAATAAGTTTGTTTACTTTTTTTTTTTTGGTGGTCTGCGGAGTATTTTTAGACTGGCGTGTTGTGGAAATGTTTTATTTATCGATAGTGGCTTGATAAGATAAAAGATTGTGAATCTATTTCATGATTGTTTATTGGTCAAGGTGTGTCTGTAATTATTGGAAAGTGGCACTACTATCTACAATGTTAGGGTAAACAGTTGCATTTAAGGGGTGATTGTACCCATGATACTGGACAAATTTACGGCTCAACTGTACAATGAGGGATAGGGGGGGGGACTCCCCAAAAAAGGGGAAAAGTTTGGAACCCCCCTTTTTTTGCCCCCCTGCAGTCCAAAAATAGCTGGTAGACAGCGTGGGAGGGACCCCAGATCTTGTTGGTTAGGTTAGTGAGGAGCGAAGCGACGAGCATGTTAGGTTTCTAGCGACCACAGAGCCATAACCAAATTGCTACTGTTTACCTAGTGACCTCGAATCCCCCTCCCCCCTGTGGGGTGGTAAGGGGATTTCCCCCCCTCCGCCCCCTCAAATTCGTGCAGCAGAATACTAAAAACGTCAGTTTTTATATAAAAGGCATGTGGGGACCCCCCCACCCCCCCCCCCATACCCATCCCCAACCTCAAATTCCAATAGGAAAATCGAGATTTTTTTAAGCCTTTTCATACAAACGTTCCATCAGCTGATTGCATTTGATGCGTCCCACAGCAGGGCACAGACACAACCATCAAGTAGGGAGTATGTATCTTAGGGTTTGTATCGGAAAGACCTATAAGCAAAATATCCTCATCACAACGTCGTAAAAGTAAAACAACCTATTATCAAATCGTCTTAAAAGCAAAACGGCCTATTAGCAAAACAGGGTTGGCTTTAGAATTGGGGCGCAGGAGTAGGGGGGTGGGAGTCGGGGGGGAGGAAGAGGGGGGGGGAGGGGTACCTCCTGGTACCACTCCCCCCCCGCGGAGATTTGTAGTTACCGAGGTGGGGGGAGGGAGTGGGTGGGGGGAGTGGGTGGGGGGACGGAGTGGATGGGGGCGGTAGTGAATGGGGAAACCCCCTTTTCCAACTCAGACGGTTAGGTTAGCGAGGAGCGAAGCGACGAGCATGTTAGGTTTCTTGCGACCACAGCGCACGAGCCGAGCGAGCGGAGCGAGCGGTGCCGCGGCAGCGGCCGGCGAGTGCCAGAACCGAATTGCTACTGTTTACCTAATCCACCCGAAAATATAAATCCCCCCCCCCCAATCCCCCACGGCCCCCTCCCCCCGCTCACTCCCCCCCACCCATTCCCTCCCACCCACTCCCTCCCCCCACCCACTCCCTCCTCCCTCCCACTTCCTCCTCCCACCCACTCCCTCCCCCACAACCAATTTTTAAATTAATATATCTCGGTAACTATACATCTCCGCGGGGGGGGAGTGGTACCAGGGGATACCCCTCCCCCCCCCTCTTCCTCCCCCCCCAACTCCCACCCCCCAACTCCTGCGCCCCAATTGTAAATATTACCCGCAAAACATCCTAAAAGCAAAACGGCATATAAGCAAATCGATCTAAAAGCAAAATGACCTATTAGCAAATGGGCCTTAGTCCACCACGCGTGCTCAATGCGGATTGGTAGACTTCACATACGCATCAGAATTTCTTCAGCGTGCAGGTTTCCTCGCGATGTTTTCCTTCACCGTTTGAGAGCAGTCGGTATTATGTACATGAGTTGAATATGCAACCAAATAGTTGAAATCTGAACCTTCATTCTTCTTCTTATCGTGTGGGCAAGCGTCGCGTGGTGTCAGAGTTTTTTCAGACCGCCTTACGGCCTCTGACGTGGTTTTTATTTAACGACTACAACCACCAGAGATCAGTGCCATCTGAAGCACGGAATCATCTTTCTTTTCAAACAATTAGGTGATTCAGCCTGCAATGCAATGCAATGTCCTAACCAACACACAAAGTGACATATCACTCTAGGTGTCCCCCGTGGGAGTTGAACCCACAACCTCCATGTCACGAGCCCAATGCTCATATCCATTAGACTCACGGAGGCCTTCATGGAATGCAGAGTAAAATAAGTTAACATTTATCACAAAAGGTCACAACGCTGCACTCAAGTGAATGATTGTTGGGGGCGGTCTGCCATTACGAGTTGAAATAACAGTGGATGTGCGTGCTGCCTTTAATCTATCCTGCCTTTTTGATAAACAGGAATATGGGTAGAGATCAAGACACTGAATCCCTACATATTATAAAACCATAGACTTAAACTCTAGCGATAGACTTGCCCTTCCATAGAAGCAACATGTTCCACTTGAATGAGGTGTACGCACCTGATTGATGTTCCCGAGTTCACTTCGTCACTATGGCAATGACAGACCACAATGTGTCATTTTGTGTCGTTTTGTGTGACATGTTGTTTGTTTGAACGAGCTTGTCTATCGCTAGAGTAATATGTCTATGTATAAAACAAGGTCGCTTCCCGCTGTCTGTCTGTCCCTATGTATGCTTAGATCTTTAAAACTATGCAACGGATTTTGATGCGTTTTTTTAATAGATAGTGTGATTCAAGCGGAATCCGCATCCGGCATTGATCCCGCGCCAATAATGGAGAAAAACTACAGAAAACAGTGAGAAAAACACAAAAGATCCCACTGGGTCGAAGTGTTGCTGGCTTGCCAGCCCCCACAACGAGATAAGATAAGAAATCAAAATGTAGTAATTTGTGTCTCGGTTCTGAACTTCCAGTTCCCAAAATGTCCACTGTCAATCCCAAACTGCCAATTCTCGAAATATCTGCTTATCCAATTCCAAAATCATAATTTTTTTGTGTAGGGACACACCTGAGGAACGTTCCGCGCCGAATGTTCGGCTGTCGCCGGTATAGCGAAAAGCATTGCACGCGTATTCAACCGAATGTTCCGCAGGTGTGTCCTTACACTTAGGGTTCTGAAGTCCTAAAAAGAATCCTTTTGTCCTTTCTGTCCGTCTGTCTTAATTGCTGCTGTTCAGTGTTGGGCATACTTCAAAAATGATCTCTGAACTTATTGTTCAGTGGATAAAATAATATTTAACTAAACTATGATCTTTTGTTTGCAGTGTGACCCCAAAGACTGTCGCGAGCCCTATCACAGTGAATAAACCCACGTTGTCACAACCTGGTGAGTACCCAAATATTATCCTTTAGATATAGGTCCAGATACAGTTTGACTCAGTCAGTCTGCTTTTACGTCTTCAATATGTACGAGAATACCTACCACTTTCGCCGAGCGAGCGTTCACGCCGGTAAGGTAAGCTCACATTATAGCTACACACAGGCGGTACCGGAGGCGGGATTTTTGTAATGTACGAGTTTATATGGAACCCTGCCACACAGAAATCCGGGCCGGGATCGGCGCGGCGCGGCGCGGTACCGGGCTGAACGCTATGACAACCAGGCGGGCCGGAGGCGGCGCGGGCGCGGGCCGGGGGCGTCGTGGATTCGGCGGCGGCCGCTGTATTCCATTGTAGTCAATGCGAGGTGTCACACAGAGCGGTGGCGGCGCGTCGCGGTTCGGAGGCGGTATTTACCGCGCTGTCATTTTGTATTTAATGCATGGCCGCTTTCGATGTCACACCGGCGGCCGCCTCCGCGCCGCCACCGCGCCGCGCGGACCCTGTGTGGGAGACCCCGTAAAGCTTTCGCATCCAAAGTCGTAAGATAAACTAAAAAGCGGTGTCCTAATTGACCACTAGGTACTATTTAGCGACTTTGTTCAAAATTTGAAGTCGACACGATAAGAAGAAGAATTGACCACTGCTCGCACGACCGTGCGTTCAAACATACAGATCACTATTCAATGTCCTAATTGACGGTCATGCGATCAGTTGGCGCGACCACGAGCAGTTTCATCGCACGATGAAATCGCATCGCACGCTCGCGCGAGCTATGGCCAGTTATGACACCGCCTAGCGCTATTAGAACAATTATTTGTTAGTTAGACGGCCCGACAGCACAGTCTGTAGTGAACCTGCCTGCTGTGCCGGGGGTCGCGGGTTCGAATCCCGTAAGGGACAAATATTTGTATGACGAATATGAATATTTGTACCCGAGTCATGGATGTTTGTATCTATATATGTATACTATATCGTTGTCTAGTTATCATAATACAAGTCCAGGCTAGATCCTGGAACTTTAAATGTGACTAGATAATTTGTGTGACACTGACCAAGATATTTATTTATTTGTTCAGTGACTCGATGTAAAGATTATAAACGTGTGTTCTGTATTGTTGCAGCTATTCTTGCATCATCAAACCAGATGAAACCGTTGTACTGCCAAGAGTAAGTGTCTTAAACTATTTTTAGTTAGTACACCACCGTGGAATTGGGGTCCCATAGTGCGAGTTGTTCAGTTTGATGGTCTGACGCTGTTCCGGCTTCAGAACGACCCCGATTCTACGGTATACAGTAAAGTCATCAGCACCCGCGGCATGGCGACGCGATAAAGCGCTATCGCACCCTATCTCTCTTTCTATTTGCGCGCGAACGAACGAGTTAGCAGGCGCACATTTATCGAGGCGCCATGCCGCGGGTGCAGGTGGAGATAGAATATACAGGGTGAAATTGATATCATTAGCATCCTTTTAAACTAAGAGTCTACCCATCAAACTGAACAACTTTTACTGCAAACCAATCAGAGCAAAAAACAAATCTGCTGTCCCATACATTTGAGTCGTGTAGGCAGCGGCGGCGGGTGCAGTTTAGTATGGGACAGCAGATTTTTTTTTTGCTCCTATGGTTTGCTCCCATAGTAAAAGTTGTTCAGTTTGATGGGTAGACTCTTCATTTAAAAGGATACTAATGGTAATGATATCAATTTCATCCTGTATAAAAAAAAAACATCGAAAAACGTTTTCTATCTCTTTCCTATCCAATTATAATTTTGTTACAAAATTTACCTTGCATTTGTAATTTGTTAAAAGATTTTTCAAGGTTCAGGCCTTTATTTATCCTATTTTATCGTCGATTGATCTAGAATCTAGATAACTAGAAAGACTATCTACACATATCTTAAACTTTATTTGTTTACCCACAGTGACATAATTAAGAAAGGTCGCCAGCTCTTTAAATAAGTCTTGGCAAGACGCTAATAAACACGAACTATGTTTTGTTATAATTTAGCGTTTCTATAGTAACTGCTGGTGCAACTGCCAAACGTTTGTGTTTGATCTTTTAATTGCAGTTAGTGTAACTATTTTTGTACGGAAAAATAAAAACAAGTTTTGCGATTATAGGGTTCCGTACCTGTTACTAAGCAAACTACTTTTTCTAGATTTTTTTATGATTTCACTAGTTAAACTAATGATGAATATGTGAGTATAAATGCAAAAAATCTGAAACTATTTTAAGTTCTTCTAAAACGAGAAAAACGTTTAAAAATTCATGAAAATACGTCGTCTTTGTGACGATTTTCTGTCGAGTGAAGTAATTCCAATCGTGTATTCAGTTTATGATTTCACTAGATAAACTATCCAAAAATACTGAGTTATAACTTTAGTTTCGGTAAATGGTATAAATCTAGTCGTAAAATGAAAAATAAAAGATGCCTCCGAGGTATTTCCACCTACTATTACGTCTTAATATGCTGACACTTTTTAAAGGGGATGATCAGACCATCAAACTAAACAACTTTCTCTATGGCACCAACATCTAAATCGTGAAATTTTATCAGCTGTTCCATGCAAACCTACTCGAGCTAAATGCAGCAGTAGGACATCCGATTTTTTTCGCGATTTCCATGTTGGTCCAATAGAGAAAGCCGATGATGATTTCCATGTTGTTCCTATAGATCAATTTGACGGTCTGATCATCCCCTTAAAAAAATGACAGCATATTAAGGCCCTCTTATCCGAGTGCAAGTGTCTCTTTCTTGCAAGCATAAGTTTGCAATTGGCCATCCCGCTCCAATTGAAAGCAGGATCGCAAAAAAACGTGTTTTTCATCAATATCTTTGCTCATGGGTGTTTCTAAGCTCCAAATTCTACGAATTTCACTAGAAATATTTGATGTATTTAGTTAAGTACAAGAATAAAAAGTTAAATATCAGCAGTTTAATCATAGTATTGAAAAAACATCAGAGAAAGGGGTAACTTTGGGATTTTTTTCTATCGAGTAAACTTAATCTAATCGTGTTATTGAGAACCATCGCCTATCCGC
Source organism: Agonopterix heracliana (assembly GCA_963693445.1). Taxonomy (NCBI): domain Eukaryota; kingdom Metazoa; phylum Arthropoda; class Insecta; order Lepidoptera; family Depressariidae; genus Agonopterix; species Agonopterix heracliana. Next base: position 7,008,159 of record OY856334.1, read on the forward strand.
CAGATCCTTAAATAAGACATAATTGGTTTTCAGACTTTAAAACACTGTTTAAAACACTTTCGTTCGTATTCAAAAAACGGCCTCGACCGGATAATAGCGTCTTAAGAAGGACCCTGTTTGCCAGGTGTGGCCAAGACGTCGACCGCGGTCGACCGGTCGCCCGCGTCGACATTTATGGTAGCCCGCGAAGAGATCGATATAGTAAAAAGAAAATGTATCAATTTTTTAATATCGTGGTTGACAAGGAAATAACCGTTGATACTTACGACATCCCTTTTGAAAGTAAAGGCCTCCGCACATTGCAGCGATATTATCGAGCGATTTTTTGGGCGATATTATCGACAGCGATAACGGTGCGGTGTCACCTTACACACTGCAGCGATTCCGCGATTTGCGTCACGCATGCGCCCCACAACTGAATGTAGTCGAAAGAGTTGCGATAATATCGCGGCAGTGTGTGGGATCGAGCGCGTCCCCATACAAAATGTACTGAGAACAATTATCGCAAAATCGCAGCGATATTATCGCTCAGTAATATCGCGGCAGTGTGTAGGATCGCGCGCGTCCCCATACAAAATGTACTGGAAACAATTATCGCAAAATCGCAGCGATATTATCGCTCGATAAAATCGCTGCAATGAGCGGAGGCCTTAAAGATTTTTGGAAACTGACAGTTTCCCATACCTACTGCCTACAAAAGTAGAGTGTGAATCAGTGTTTTCTATGATGGAATGACATATTGTATGGAATGACAGACAAGCATTACCTACAAATGCCATTCATCTACCACCATATTATTTGTTTATGAAAGAAATAATGTTGGAAGTAGGTACAGTTTTTTATTTAGACCGCCATGTATATCTAAGTTTCAAAGTAGACCGCGTACTTGAAAAGTTTGGCCACCCCTGCTGTATGCTGCCAAAGACCCGAGTCCCTTTAAGGCCTCCGCACATTGCAGCGATATTATCGACAGCGATATCGCGACACCTTACAAACTGCAGCGATTCCGCGATTCGCGTCACGCATGCGCCCCACCACTGAATGTAGTCGAAAGAGTTGCGATAATATCGCGGCAGTGTGTGGGATCTAGCGCGTCCCCATACGAAATGTACTGAGAACAATTATCGCAAAATCGCAGCGATATTATCGCTCGATAATATCGCGGCAGTGTGTAGGATCGCGCGCGTCCCGATACAAAATGTACTGGAAACAATTCTCGCAAAATCGCAGCGATATTATAGCTCGATAAAATCGCTGCAATGAGCGGAGGCCTTAAAGATTTTTGGAAACTGACAGTTTCCCATACCTACTGCCTACAAAAAGTAGAGTGTGAATCAGTGTTTTCTATGATGGAATGACATATTGTATGGAATGACAGACAAGCATTACCTACAAATGCCATTCATCTACCACCATATTATTTGTTTATCAAAGAAATAATGTTGGAAGTAGGTACAGTTTTTTTATGTAGACCGCCATGTATACAGGGTGTAAGGGACAGTCCTCCGCAAACTGAAACGGTGAACTCAGACCATCAAACTGAACAACTTTCACTATGGAGCCTATCTCAGGAAACGCGAAAAAAAATCAGCTGTCCCATACAAAACTGCCGTACCTACCCGACTGAAATGTATGGGAAAGCTGATTTTTTTTTTCGCGTTTCCTGAGGTAGGCTCCATAGTGAAAGTAGTTCAGTTTGTTGGTCTGAGTTCACCGTTTCAGTTTGCGGAGGGCTGTCCCTTACACCCTGTATCTAAGTTTCAAAGTACTTGAAAAGTTTGGCCACCCCTGCTGTATGCTGCCAAAGACCCGAGTCCCTTTATTATAATAAACCCACCACGTCATCTGTTGTCCCACACTTGTCACAATAAAGAGTTGATCCTGCTACGCACTTCGTTAATTGTCGTTACGATACGTTACTCAATGCGGCCAATTGACTTCTGGAACAGCTCAGTACGCTATCTGGAACGCTTGGACGTACTCCTGCTTGATTTTTATACGTTTTAAATGTGCTAGTCGGTTTCTTAGTGTTTGAAATTCACGGTTAAATCCGCTCGAAGTGTAAACGGGAACATTTCTGATACCACTATCGGCTACATCGGCTGTGGTTGGTGGATTCACACAGTCATAGCGCGTTTTAGACGACGTAAGAACAGGTGCACACACTCAGAAGGCGCTTTATAGTTCGTCGTTCGTCGCTATTGGCTGTAAAAGTGCGCGAAACGGAGATCGTGCAGTATCTGTTACAAAGTAACTATTAACACTTTAACTGCTGACGACCTACCTGGTAGGTCAGCGACATATGGGCCGCAGTGCTCATGACTCGCACCTTGAGTCAGAATAGTATAGCATTCCACAGTGTTAGCACTGCCCGAATGTCATTGTTTTGAGCTTAGCAGCGAAAGTGTTAAATAATCTGTGTCCTCACACTGTAACATATGCCAATGACCAATAAGTTTCATTGAAGTTGACATATGGGATTGATAATGCTAACTGACCTTACAAAGTAAGTATACCGGCAAACCTTGACGCGCAGAACAAATTTTGTAGGCGATATCGATACTGCGCATACCCTACACCCCCCTGCCACATTTGTCATGACATGATGCATGTCGCATGTCATTAAGCGCGCATTTTTTTTTTTAATTTACTATGGTGAGCAGTACAACCCTTATGGCACACCCCTAACACTGCCTACAAAAAAATAGAAATTGACAAGGTGACGTCAGCTATGCGAAACGGAGTCTAGGGCTGCAACAAGTTTAGCTGCGTGCGGTACATGACTTCGTAAATAAAACTCATTGACCCCTGTCTATTTAAAAAGAGATTATATTCTCTTTGCTTCGAGAACTTAAATTCTAGCATATCAATTGTGGTGCCAGTCTATTCTACAGGTAACCGCCGAGGTAACCAGATATATACAGGGTGTAAGGAAAAGTATAATTAACCTTTAAACCACATACTCTACCCATCAAACTGAACAACTTTTACTATGGGAGCAAAACTGTCAGAACAAAAAAAAACAGCTGTCCCATAATACGTTTGAATCGAGTAGGTATTGCAGTTTAGTATGGGTATTTTTTTTGTTCTGAACCTGTCTGATACTATAGTAAAAATTGTTTAGTTTGATGAGTAAAGTTTAAAGGGTAAAATACTTTTCCTTACACCCTGTATAGAGGTAATAGAGGCAATATATGTAAAAAGTTGGTGGGAGGCAGAGAGTGTCCATGCTGTATGTAGTACTAGTTACTCTTTCTTATAACCGAATGCATAACCGACTGCTTCAAGCGACCACTATAATCTAATAACAATGTGTCTGTTATTGTCGTAGTGGCGAGATGAAAGTGAGCACACCGCCGTGCCACTCGCCCGGCGCCATCCTGCCTGACCTGCCGCAACCCGCCGATGATCCCGACAAGGTACGTACACGTAACAGTGTGTGTTACTGTCGTAGTGGCGAGATGAAAGTGAGCACACCGCCGTGCCACTCGCCCGGCGCCATCCTGCCTGACCTGCCGCAACCCGCCGATGATCCCGACAAGGTACGTACACGTAACAGTGTGTGTTACTGTCGTAGTGGCGAGATGAAAGTGAGCACACCGCCGTGCCACTCGCCCGGCGCCATCCTGCCTGACCTGCCGCAACCCGCCGATGATCCCGACAAGGTACGTACACGTAATAGGACGTCATTGTGATATTATACGATATATTTTCACGACGCGTCGCAGATAATACTCTAGTTGACAACTAGTCGAAGCAATGAGTCGAAAATGTATGAAAAATGTTACTAAATCATGAATGGTGACGTCATCTACGTTTCATTACTTTTTATAGTTTATCCTGTTATTAAAAAAATATAGTATTCAAGCTAACGAATTACTGAAAATGATATTAATTTTTGTGCGTTGTTTTTCAACGTTCTTTTTTTTTACTAAGAAGATGAAACTGCAACATATTTTCTGGCACTGTTTATCCTGTATTGTTCTGATGAAATAAAAATGAGTTATCTATCTTTCTGTCTACATTGAAGATTATTATAACATTTACAAGAAAAAGATAACGCTACGGTTTTTAGGTTACCTGAATTTTTGGATTTTCTCTGTTTGTAGTTTGCTTGTTCGAGCATCACGCAAAAACTACTTTATGAAACTATTTTGATGAAATTTTTTTGTTTGAAAGCTTATATGACTTGATTTAAAATTTGGTTTATAAATTGTGTGGACGACGGGTAAATTAGCAAATAAATAAAAGTAAACTTTTCCCGCAGGACTATGGGCTGTCGAAAGATGCGTCCGCAGCGGAGACGCAGGCGTGGCTCTCCCGCCATCGCTTCACACAGCACGCAAACACATTCTCCAATTTCTCCGGAGCTGATCTCCTCAGGTATGCTATGCTGTAAGATAATTTTATGGTTTAGGTTCTCCGCACACGACCGATTTTAAGGTCCGAATTTCGAACTGACTTTGGGCAGTGGGACAGGTAGATATCAACTTGAAATAAATACCAAATACGTCATTCATCATCTCAGCCGATGGACGTCCACTGCTGGACATAGGCCTCCCCCAAGGATCGCCACAACGACCGGTCCTGCGCTGCCCTCATCCAACGGGTTCCCGTTGCCTTCACCAGGTCGTCGGTCCAACTTGTCGGGGGCCTTCCCACGCTGCGCATTCCGGTACGCGGTCGCCACTCGAGAACTCTTCGCCCCATCGGCCATCGGTTCTGCGAGCAATGTGCCCCGCCCACTGCCACTTTAGATTTTAAACAATTCTTTGGGCTATGTCAGCTACTCTGGTTCTTCTGCGGATCTCTTCATTTCTGATTCGATCTCGCAGGGCCCATTGCCCTTTGGGTGACTTTCAACCTTTTATGAGGCCTTGAGTAAGCGACCACGTCTCTGTTCCACATGTCATCACTGGCAACACATACTGGTCAAATACTTTCACAAGATACAAGGTCCATTGGAAGTGTAGAAAATGAGAGCGTCCAAGTAAACTCAAATAAAAGATACAGTATTGTTTGCTTCTTCTTCTTATCGTGTCTACTTCAAATTTTGAACAAAGTCGCTAAATAGTACCTTGCCAGAAGTGGGCAACCGATACTGCACCGTCGCTAGCGGTCATGAGCTCCTCCTGCGTACAGGTGATAGGGCACGCAGGGCACAATGTGAGATGGGCCATCGTTTGTGGAGCTCCACACAAGCAACTCACATTTTGCGCATCCGAGAATCCCTACCTGAACATGTTGTCCTTACTGCGACCGACCTGGGTTCGAAGTCGGTTTAACGACTTCTTAATTGTTTGCTGTGAAGATAAAACTAAAATAAATTGTACTGAAGTCAAGTATCCTATTCACACGATGTGTTGATTGTCTGCAGATTGTCGCGCGACGATATAATACAGATCTGCGGGCTGGCGGACGGCATACGTCTGTTCAACGCCCTGCATGCCAAGTGAGTACAATATTATATTTCTTTCTATGTATACATGGTGTTAGGGTAAACAGTTTTTCAGTATTACTTTAAGGGGTGATTGTACCCATGATACTGAACAACATTTGTCAGAAACCTTTAGGAAAAACCGCCAATTTTCGTCAAAACTATGTGGTCCACGCAAAAAGGGTCCAGTGGTTGGCATTTTGAGCTAGCTTTTTTATCATTCCATTTGATCATGTGACTGATTTACGAGTATTTGAATTAAAATGCATTTATTTTCCATAATAAATGCTGATAGAACGCGCTCCTAACTTCAAGACCGCAGGTGACAATTTGCGTCAAGAATATTTTAGCCACTATCGGCCGATGTCTTTAACATGGTGCATAACTAGCCTTTATCCGCTGTCTTCAACGTGTCCCCAACTATTGTCGCAGACGCATCGAGCCGCGTCTGACGGTGTACGTGTCGCCGGCGGGCTCCAACATGTACAGCGCGCTCTACCTGCACGCGTGTAGAGCGCACGAGATGCTGCACAAGCTGAAGGGACTGCTACAGCTGAGCGCCAAGGTAACTAATTACTAGCTTTTGTCTGGTTAACGTATCAAACCCGCAAACAGCGAGCTGGCCTGGAACCCGCCTTCTAGCCGTCCAGAACACTAGCACAACAGTGCTGCACATCCCTCAACACACCAGGCTGAGGACCTACGGCAAGTAGCCCCCCACAATGTGGACCGACGACCTGGTAAACGCGGCGGGAACCCGTTGGATGAGGGCAGTGCAAGAAAAGTCGTTGTGGCGATCTGCGGGGGAGGCCTATGTCCAGCAGTGCACGTCCATCGGCTGAGATGATATGCTACAAACTAGAACAACTATTTATTTATTTATTTCTTCCACAGGACTGTGAGACGGTGTTAGTATCAGGGCCGCGCGGCGCCAGAGTTCGTCTAACAGACGAGCTAGTACGGCACCTACCAGACAACTCCACCTACCGCCTGCAGCGGCTTCACGACGACAACGCGCTGTTGCTCTCCTCCACCGAGCATGCGTAGACACTACACTACAACACGATACTCTATCATACCTTACACGACTTGTTTGGTATGGAATTTCACTATACGACGTGTTCAAGACACAATATTAGTGGTCTGGCAGTGATTGATACCTTTAGAGCTGAACCACACGGCGCGGTGCGACGCCTTAGCGGTGACTCTGTGGTGTCCTGCATACATATAAAAATCTATGGTATGATACACACACTCCGGACTCGCAACGTGCAAGACGAGGCGGGGAGGGGTGAAAGCGGTGCCGCTCAGGGCCTGTAGACAAAGTACCTTTCGATTAGCGTTAACGACAGTAGAAAAAAAAAACGTACATACATAGGCCGTTAAACACATTACCCTTCCTTTGCGTCGCGCAGTCGAGTAACAATGTATGGATTTGACGTATGGTGACGAAAGCTAATGCCAAAATGTTTCGATCGTCAATGTCAAATCCATATATTCTGTCATTTTCTACTAGCGTCAACACCAATAGAATGTCACTTTGTCTAGGGCCCCAGTTGTTTGCGCGGCAGATTATTATTAACACTTTAACTGCTGACGACCTACCTGGTAGGCTGGTGGGCCGCAGTGCTCATGACTCACGCCTTGAGTCAGAATCGTATAGCATTCCACAGTGTTAGCACTGCGCGAATGTCATTGTTTTGAGCTTAGCAACGAAAGTGTTAACAGACTGTACGTCACACTGCCTTCGTCGCCGCTACGGTGCCGCACCGCCCGCCCGTGTGAACGCATGCAAGGTGAAATCTTTGCGGTGCGTCGCCGCGACGTGTGGACCGTCTCTAATTAGTATAAACCAGGGTTTCTCAAACTTTGATAGGTTCTATTAAATCCAACTGACTTATCACACTTGAGAAACCCTGGTAAAAACAAAGTCTGCAACAATATTTACAGCCCCAGTAATTCACGAGTTGGCTGGGGTATTGCTAGGAATGGACAGATTATATTTGCTGGACCGTTTTGGATAACAAATTGATGTCTTTGCTATTCGCAGCCACAATAGAAACAAAAAAAAAATTGTCAGAGAAGCCACCGTGTTTTATTGTAAACATTTATTTTTTATAGAGTTGGTGTCGGCTATAGCCGTCAATGGCTCTTATGCCCCAAATAATATGTGTCGGCTAGTGCCGTTAGTGTCTGCGAATAGGTAAGAATTTTCCAAATTCGGTCTAGCATTGAAACTATTGTAACATGATGAGATCAAGGAACAGATATTTTGTATTTATGTACTTGACTAGACCAATTTGGATAAAATTTGTAGTTTTGAATACAATTTTTAAGACTTGGTCTAGTTGAATTCTTTTTGCAACATTACTCGATGGATTTTTTGATATCGATCGAGTTAATTGATATTTTCTCTTAAGATCTGTTTTTATAAGGGGCCATGCATGTCAAAAAGTATATTTTTTTAGTTTTAAGACTAACATTCGCCTCATTCGTCATTCAAACTAATATATTTTACGTTATTAGATTAAAATTATGTTTAGTAAAGTATATTTTAGATTACAATACTAATTAGACTATGTACAAGCGAGAAAACTATCTCTTGCGGCGGCAACGCAAGTACAAAAGAGACGGCGTTTCAAAAATGTCGGCGTGAATACTAAAGATGTTACCCGATCGAAATATAAAGGCTTCCGCACATTGCAGCGATATTATCGACAGCGATATCGCGACACCTTACACACTGCAGCGATTCCGCGATTCGCGTCACGCATGCGCACACCACTGAATGTAGTAGAAAGAGATTGCGTCAGGTTGCGATAATATCGCGGCAGTGTGTGGGATCGAGCGCGTCCCCATACAAAATGTACTGAGAACAATTATCGCAAAATAGCAGCGATATTATCGCTGCAATGAGCGGAGGCCTTTAATAACCTTTAGGCGCCAGTATGTAATTAAAGACGGACTTTTTGTCCGTGTCCGTTTGCTCCATACTGCGTTCACATGCACGCCGTGCAGCCCGGCAAGCTTAGGCGATTCGCTGTACATTGATGCTTCTATAAAGTTAAATAGTAACAATCACTTTACAGACGAGTCGATGTACAGCTAATTGCCTAAGCTTGCCGGGCTGCACGGCGTGCATGTGAACGCAGCATCATACTATCCTACTGTTACGGACAATGTGTCCGCCGATCAAAATGTCCGTCTTCTAGGCGCTCAAAGATATTGTCGTAGAAAGAGAAGGAACTAGAAGAAAGCATGTGTCTTGTCATATCACTCAGTAAGAGATGCTCATAGCAAATTCGCTCTAGTTAAAAAAGGAGATCGCTACTTATTGACGTAGCCACTTTTTTGTTCACGGCTGTCTGACTCCGGAGTCAGACATCTATTTTCATACAAATTGTATAGGATTTTATGACTATCGCTGTCTCATACGCTGATGTTACGTCTATCAGCGTAAGCGAAATCGCCTATGGATATTGTCTTGTTTCTTTTGACATTGTGTCCGGCGGTTAAAATGTCCGTCTTTTTTCGGCGCCTAAAGATACTGTACTATTTTCACGGACAATATGTCCGGCGGGCAAAATGTCCGCCGTCAAAGCCTAAAGGCTGATAATGATTTCCAGTCACGCTTCTATGTCTATCTACGCCATTATGTTAAAAGTATATGATATTAGTTGTATGTTCGTTTAATTGTTAGGTTTGTTGTTAAAATATTTTGTAATTTTTGCTTGCAATTGTTATTAAGGTCTTCATAAGTCTCAAGTTGATTGGACTGTTAGGGTCAGCACATATTACGGCGGGTCGCAGCGGAAAATGTGCACGGACGAATGTGTCCCGCTCCGGCCCAGCACAATATGCGATAGTTCGACATTCTATACAGATTGACTCACCACGTCATACAACAACAAGACTCAAAAATGGCACATACGTCTAATGTCACCTTAGTATGCTTCAGTTGTGCTCGGCTGCCATACATTGGGGCTGACATTCCAGTCCTTTCAAATGTCAATCAATCAATCAAATATACTTTATTCTACACCAAAACATAAACAGTAAAATACAGAGAGAAAAAAACAGTAGGCACAAAATAAGGCGGTCTTAAATGTCCTCGGTCACTAAGCAGTAATGTAAAACAATCAACACTTTTGCAACGCGAAGTCCTTGTGTTTAGAATGTCATGGGATAGTCAATAATAAATTGTATGAAACCGTCGTAATATGAGCTTTCCTTTAACGTTGAACGGTGTTATTTTTATATTCACCGCGTACGGGGCACAGGCGGCAGCCATAAGTGGTCCATATACTCGTTGAAAAATTGTTAATATTTTTGTACAAAGTCGCTTTGGTAAGCGTTGGAAGCGCTTTAAAACTGTTATGAACATGATTATGAGAAAATATGTATATTATTTGTAATGGTGCTCCTACACTGAGATCATATAATGTTATGGAACAATTTTGCATCTTGTCCCTTTCCTAGTAGGGTAGACGGATACTACAGGTCGGCTGGCGCGTGCCACACATTCACGCAATGTTTTTGTCTCACTGCAAGCATAATGAAAAGTTTTTCTATCTGTCAAACACGGACGCAGTGACAGGAAAATCGCATTTTGTGTGTATCTGTGAACGTGCTAGCTACGATCCTTAAAGCCTCCGCATTGCAGCGATTTTGCGATATTTATTTCCAGTACCCATTTTGTATGGGGTCGCGCGCGATCCTACACACTGCCGCGATATTATCGAGCGATAATATCGCTGCGATTTTGCGATATTTATTTCCAGTACATTTTGTATGGGGTCGCGCTCGAACCTACACACTGCCGCGATATTATCGCAACCTGACGCAATCTCTTTAGACTACATTCAGTGGTGGGGCGCATGCGTGACGCGGAATCGCTGCAGTGTGTAAGGTGTCGCGATATCGCTGTCGATAATATCGCTGCAATGTGCGGGAGGACTTTATGGTGTCTACACGCTAAAGTTGCCGACATTGTGGCGACTTTGTGTACAAACACCTTTAGGTAACATTCTAAAATTATTCGACAATATTTTAAAAAGAGTTTAAATTGCGTTTTATAAACTCATCGTGGGGAGCACCTTAAGGTATTAAATACCTAATAGTTTTGTTAACAAAATAAAACAAGTTAGCGTCACATTATTGTGAGTTGGCCATTTCTAATATTAACTCTATCTACATGATTATAATCCCTTTCAGGGTGGTCAGAACATTGCTTCAACTACCAACTTTCTGTTGTAGTTGTAGCAATGCTCACATTTCACATAACATCACAACTCTTCCATTACCTCACAATTTTAATATAAATGTTAGTGACGCCATCTTGTCGGTGGAATCCATTTTGTCGCTAGATGGCGGATTTTTTGAATGAAAAAGGCAGCCAAATTTCCCGTTAAGCTTTAATCTTACAATGTTTTATATACTTAAGTAGAATCGTTAACTAAGTTAATGTGTTTTCTTCCCTCCGGACGGAAAGCGTCAATTCTCGTCCCGCTGCGCTACACGAAGTTGTCGCTTTCCACCTCCGTCGAGAAGAAAAATAGTATACTAACCTCGGACAGTAAATAAGAAAGCCTCAGATCACATGTTTGATACATGAGATCTGAGACCTTTCTTACTTTCCTGTCCTCGGTGTGTAATTTACTATAAATACCTTTTCTAAGGTAAAAAATTATATGTTATAATAAAATCAAGATGTGGCTTGCGTAAACAAAAGTAGCATCTTCGTATTTTTATATCATCCAAGTTATTTCTCGACAATTTATTTTTGTTTTGGTTTAAACTGAAGATGCCTTAATAAGTGCCTCAAAATACAAACACTACCTTCTAGGTTAAGCGCTGTTGCATCATGGAGTATTAAAATAAAAGATTATTTTATACATAGATATTATTATTGTACGATGCACGTAAACGTGGCATTATAGTATAGTTTAGTTGTTTGTTAGATAATGTATGATATTATAGTCAATTCAATAAATGTATATATTTAAACTTAGTGAATGGTTTTATTTAAACTAACATTTTGTAATCATGAATCTTTTTTTTTAGTACAATAAATTACAACTTTATTCCAGTGTAGGATCCCATTTAGGACCTGTCCTCTTTAACATATTCATTAACGATATCTCAAGTTGTTTCGTTAACTCCACTCCGTTTCTATACGCAGATGACCTCAAATTTGCCAGACATATTGGGTCCGCTGATGACATTGCGCTTCTCCAGAGTGATCTTGATATGCTTTGTAATTGGTGCTCGGTTAATGACATGAATCTTAACCCCAAAAAATGTTCTCACATAAAATTTACGCGGAATCTAGCGATCATACCTTCTTCATACCACATATCTGGCGATTACCTTCTAGAAGTGAGCAGCATCAGGGATTTGGGCGTTATACTTGACAGAAAGCTAACCTTTGTACCGCACATTGACAGCGTGATTAAAAGGTCTTCTAAAATGCTAGGTTTTATAATAAGAAATGGTAAAGTTTTTCGCAAAGTTAAGACCAAAAAGCTTCTGTACAATAGCTTAGTTCGCAGTATACTTGAGTATGGTAGCGTGGTCTGGCGTCCTCATTACGCTAACCACTGTCTGAGAATTGAAAGAGTTCAGAAAAGATTTCTTTGGCACCTATGTCGTTCTTCGGGTCTAGGTAGCATCGCTCTGAGATCGTTATCATACGTCGACAGGCTAAATAAATTTAAAATCGCCTCCCTTGATAATCGTAGAGATACGTTGGATTTATTATTTTTATATAAATTGTTTAGAAACAAAATTGATTGCCCTCAGATCTTGGAAAAATTTAGAATAAGAGTGCCATTCCGGTATCCACGTTTCAAAATTGACCCTCTCGCCCCGTTGTTTAGAAGAACGGTGCTAGGTGCTAACTCACCTGTCCCACGCCTAAGTAGACTACTTAACAGCAAAAGTGACGTTTGCGACATCAACTTTGACTCGTTGGCCAGATTCCGTAAAAATGTCTCTGTCTATGCATGATTGGTGTTTCAAAATCTTACCTACTTTAAGTTGCTTTGTTTTGTAAGATCTCTTTATTATTGTTATTTTATAAAAGTTATTTTATCTTATATACTTACTTACTACTACCACTTTGTAAAATATTGTTTTTTCGCTATACCTTATAGTTAACCCTAGTTACTTTGCATGCTGTGTTTGCCTGTAATTAGTTATACATCTTAGCCTAAGATCACTTTGTAATGTACTTAAACTTGTATCAGATGTAATAGCTGTAGGCAGACCTAATAAATAAATAAATAAATAAATGTAGTTCCTAAAATGATAACGATGCATCGAAAGTCCTAGTTTAGGGTCTGTCAAAAAATGTTTGTAATTAATAGTTCAATCATTTTAGGGTTTGACCCCAACAATTAATCTATCGCTGAAACTTTGCAGTGTGATCAAGTATACAGATTACGGTTTACAAATAATCTAGGTTTAATTTGTTCCGCTCCTAGATTATTTGTCAACCGTAGTGACCGTAATCAGTATACTTTACTTTATCACACTGCAAAGTTTCAGCGATAGATGAATTATTGTTAGGGTGTCCACACAAGGAAACTCTAGCGGAGAAATGTTCGGGCAGTTTTCATTGATAATTGACTGATAATACCTTCGAAGGATAATACTTGAAATAGAGTTGAAAATAGCATACAAGCGATCACTGTCCCTGTGACGTACTCGCATTATTTCTTGCACGCTATTTTCACTGGCTGACTGTGACAGAAAAGGATGGAGCGACGGAAGAATGCGATGCGGTGCTGTGAGCTTCGATCAAAATAAAATGAATGGATAGGCCTAAAGCACGGTCAGTTGAAGCAAACTACTGGTGCACTTGGTACATACAAACTAGCGCCATTATCTGTCAAATCTAGGGCACTTGCATACAAATTTGAAGTCATTTTTCTGGTTTGAAATGTTCGCGTAACGTAAGGCCAATCCATTCATTTTATTTTGATCTAAGGCTGTGAGATGTAGTTTAATCCTAAGGGAGGCAGCACCGCATCGCATTTTTCCGTCGCTCCATCGTCATTTGCTAGGAGTGTTTACCCGTAGATCCAATAAGATAGACGGAACGCGATCGCACGCGGCGTGCTGTTCCGTTCCGTCTATCTTATATACTCTAGCAAATGACGTTCCTGAGTGACAGAAAAGAATGGAGCGACGGAAAAATGCGATGCTGTGATACGTGGTGTAATTCAACCCTAATACGTTTAGGTACAGAATGTCGTGTAGAAGAATTGGATATACATTACTTATACCGAATTTTTGTGAGGTTTAATAGATTTTAATTTATTTTTTTCAGGCTGGGCTGAAAACCACTTTCTCAAGTAAAATTAGAAATATTGGCAGGTATGATTCTATGCCTAGGTATTAGTTAAAATAAAACAACGCCATACAAACCACACAAGTTTATTGTAGTTTATAATATCTCTACCACTCACGCGCAGTGTGAGATCGCCAACAAAACAGCAAATAAACGTAGATTGGAAGCCACATTATTACAATATTTTAATACATTATACACGGGAAAACTATACAATACGTTAAAACTTAAATTCTATCAAATAACGTAAACTTAAACTAAATAATGTAGAGAATCGCTACTACGAGTTCACGACAGTAACTTGTTCTTAAAATAATATTTTTTTTAGCTTTAGAATAAAATAAATCCGTTCGCGTTTTCTCTAGCACGCTATTTCCAACACTATTTCAATTGTCATTGAGTTCATTTTCAAGTTATAAGTGAAAACTGATATAGGACCCTAAGGGTTGAACTACATCACACAGCAACGCATCGCATTTTTCCGTAGCTCCATACTTTTCTGTCACTCAGGAACGCGATCGCACGCACGCGGTCGCGTTCCGTCTATCTTACATGCTCTAGCAAATGACGTTCCTGAGTGACAGAAAAGGATGGAGCGACGGAAAAATGCTATGCTGTGTGATGTAGTTCAACCCTAAGACGATTTGTCATAAAAATATCATAACAGTTCTTAAATATTGTAGATAAATTTATTTTTTTTGTATAGAAACAAAATTTTGCCAAACAAGTAAAAAGAACTCTATTTAGAACCTCACTAAAAACTCGCTCGTAAAACTGTCGTAAACTCATAGTAGGATTCCTATAAAGACCAATGATTTCAACGTTTGTAGAATAGGAATATTAAACAAAATGGTTTAAACTAGGTTTAAATTCTTTGCATATCATATAACACAGAGTTTACAGATTATTTTGAGTGTCGCTAAATGAATTAGGTACTTAGAAATATACTTAAGAAATTATATTGGTTTTATGCTGTATTTGTACCATTTTATTTCTCAAATAATAAACATCAATTTCTTGCCTTCCTAGATAGAGGGCTGCCCTCCTTGTCCGGGATCGTAAGGGTCAATTCAGATTAGGCGGACATATGCATGAATTGACCCTAAAAATTAAAAATTTACGAAAACGATTATCAAACATACGTTTCTAAACAATTTCGATAGGTACTTTGTACTTACTAAAAATTGCAAGTAAAATTAAAAGAAAAGCTTAATAGAAAAAATGTTACAGATTTTTTATAAAGGCATCCGCACATTCCGCGATTCGCGTCACGCATGCGCCCTTCACTGAATGTAGTAGAAAGAGATTGCGTCAGGTTGCGATAATATCGCGGCAGTGTGTGGGATCGAGCGCGTCCCCATACAAAATGTACTGAGAATAAATATCGCAAAATCGCAGCGATATTATCGCTCGATAATATCGCGGCAGTGTGTAGGATCGCGCGCGTCCCCATACAAAATGTACTGAGAACAATTATCGCAAAATAGCAGCGATAATATCGCTGCAATGTGCGGAAACCTTAAAGGTAACAAAATATGTTTTGATAAGTTGTCCTGGACCAAAAATCTAAGGTCTTAAAACAGGTATTTCATGGATGGCAGCCCCATCATTCTCATAATAGTTTCTTCGACTACCCAGTCTTAACTTCCAGGCAGGCTAAACTAAATCAAACATAATAGCGATCTCACATAAAATCTATCTTCAAAACCACACTTATACCATCTTTAGCACCAATCCTTGATATTACAGTATCTCTTTGAGAATTCTGAGATATTTTTAAATTCAAATCTTTTTGAAAACATTCTCTTGTAACTTTTCGTGAGGTGATGACATTTAGTTTAAGATAGCCCGCGACTTCGTACGCACAAATCACTGACTTTAAGGGTTGAACTACACCACGTAGCACAGCATCGCATTCGTCGCTCCATTCTTTTCTGTCACTCAGGAACGTCATTTGCTAGAGCATATAAGATAGACAGAACGCGATCGCAAGCGGCGTGCTGTTCCGTTCCGTCTATCTTATATGCTCTAGCAAATGACGTTCCTGAGTGACAGAAAAGAATGGAGCGACGAATGCGATGCTGTGCTACGTGGTGTAGTTCAACCCTAAAGGTACTAAATAACTTTTGATTGCATGAACCGATAGAGATGGATGAAGTAATGCCTAAAAGTTCTTTGAGGAACTCCAACTTTAAAATGATACATTTTAACGAAAATCTGACAACATACAAGCATATAGATTAGTTTTTAGATGGTTTCTGAAAAAATCATTGACTTTAATCGGTTATTATTGAAAATATAACAAGACTTGTTTGGGTTCCGAATTATATCTCCTTAAAAACGATTGAACCGAATTAGATGGAGTTTACACATCAGCAGTGCTTATTTAAGATTAACATTTAGCTTAGTTCATCGCAATCGGTTTACACAATCAAAAGTTATAAAGTATTTAAGGTTTTTGAAGTACATTATATTGTAATTAGATACTGTGGTCTGCGCGAACAAAATCGCGTCCCCCACTAGTTTAAAAATAAATGTCATCACATCAACCCATCTCTTCTGCCCAAACATTTCTTTTACCCATCTCTATAATAATACATCTTTTATCTCTTATCTTAATCTTTTTTTTCAAAATAACCCTCTTTTCGAATTACCATTGAAAATACAATTTATTGCTCGTTTTGTTCCTAACTGATCCATTTTTGAGATATTTTTTATTTTCAAATACCTCAAAAAAGGACCAACTAGTCACAATAACTACCGTTCACTATGTCGCTTAACATATACATGGTGTACTAACAACTTTAGGTGACAACTTTTGGATATACACAAAAAAAAACTTTACATAGTATACAGGGTGTAAAAGTTAAATGCGTTACATATCATACAGAGTGCTTCCGACCATCAAACTGAACAACTTTTATTATGGGACCACCATCGGAATAGCGAAAAAGTAATCAGCTGTTCCATACATTTGGGTTGAGTAGCCACTGACGTTTTGAAACAATTGAGACCATTTTTTCCCCATTTTGATTTTGCCACCCCATTTTGTGTGTGGACGGCAAACCCTGGCTCTATACTGAAAGCACGGACCTGCAAAAAAGACGGACGTAATGTGACACTAAAAAGATGTGAAGCATGCAAGGTCCTACATTTTCGTTTGTTCGATAAGGGACCTACACTCACACAGATGCACTAGCTCTAGGCGCAGGTCCTACATCCGTCACCATTATGTACCGCGTGACAGCACGCACACAAAAGAAATGGGTGCTTCACTCGTGATTAGACGAGATTACGTCCGTCTTTTTTTCAGGTCCGTGACTGAAAGTTGCAAATTTTTTGGTTGAATTTTAAATATGTGACGCATTTAAATTTACATCCTGTATATACGATAAAATAGCAGAAATAGTAGAAATATTTGTCTGTATATCATACTTGGATATCGTTTTACTGTCGCCGATATTTTCAGAAAAAAACATTTTAAAAACCACGCGTTTATTGGTGAAGATTCAAAACGCGTTTTCACGAAATGCGAAATGCCGCCTGATTTGTACCTATATGTTTCTTGTTTGCGTTGTAATTTTGTTTGTTAAAAAGTATAATTCAATTATTTAAAGCCAACCGACGACAATGTAACGACATCAAATCATATTCACAGTAAATCAAAAACGTATTTACAGAAGCACTGAACAGTTTTGAGTAAAATTAAATAGAAATCACGATTTCTCTATCTAGCTAATGTTTAATTTTACATATTATTATCCAGCCAGCTTTTCAGTGCAACATGCACAATACTAATGATACATACAGGGTCCTTCTTAATATGCTGACACTTTTTTAAGGGGATGATTAGACCATCGAACTGAACAACTTTCTCTATGGGGCCAACATTGAAATCGCGAAAAAAAAATCTTCTGTCCCATACAAAACTGCAAACCTACGCAAGCCAAATGTATGGGACAGCTGTTTTTTTTTTCGCGATTTCAATGTTGGCCCCATAGAGAAAGTTGTTCAGTTCGATGGTCTGATCATCCCCTTAAAAAAGTGTCAGCATATTAAGTTGGACCCTGTATATAATGCATGGACAGTGAAAGTGTTAAGCTAGCAACGACAAAGAATTTAATTAATATCCGCTTATTTTGCAATGTAACATTATTTTGTTTTTAGGTATTTTATTACCTTGTAGTTGTTTTTTATCGGGTAATTTTTTTATTTTGTAACATAATTTAAAATACTTTTTCTCCCCTCCGGACGGAGAGCATCAATTATCGTAAACGAAGTTGTCGCTTTCCACCTCCGTCGAGGAGAAAAATAGTATACTAACCTCGGACAGTAAATAAGAAAGCCTCAGATCACATGTTTGTTGACCTCGGCACATGAGATCTGAGACCATTCTTACTTTCCTGTCCTCGGTGTGTAATCTACTATATTGCATGTAACATAATATACGGGGATTATTTTTTGGACAGTAACCGCCAAGATTATGCCAAAACGCGACCCGCTAGGAGATCGCGACCCCAAGGTGGCCCCAACGATGGCCTATAGTTATACTCCATTCCAAATAACAACGAAAATTTAAGGCCATATTGAATTACAGAAACATAGATTTGAAACACTTCCTCTCACTTATTCTTAGAACAGCTTTAGTAACGTCCAAGATACGTTGGACAGTATATCTTTCTCTTAAATAAATCATATTTGCTAATCAGAATTGGCCAGAAAGCTATACAGGAATCGGAATATCTTTTCATCCTTATTTGAAATGCAGTATAGGTAGGTTGAAACTTCAAAGTTGCAGACAAAAGCTAGTCTTTAATCTCACTCAAAACCGCCAAGTTTGACTTATAAATTGTACCTTATATAAAACTGTTTATATATAACACGCAACTACTCATAAAATAATGATAATATGTCAAAAATCGTTGAGTTCATGTGTACTACATACCAGAGACACTTCACGATGTGTTGATATCATAGAGGTAGGAATAGAGGAACATACAGCTGAGAGAGCGAGATGTACCTAGCGGCACCACTGTATAATAGAAAGAGATACGTGACGCGAATCAATAGAACCGTTTTTTAGTCACTAATCAATTTTTACAATTCGGTTTTCGTGAATAATTGGGAACCTAAAGTGAAATCGTAGATAATTTTGTGAAATATACTGACACTACTTCATTAATTTATCCACGATTTTACGTTAGACTCAGAATTATAGACCGTATTATAATTTTTGCCTGCGAATAGTCTCCAAAAAACATCCAAAAACTGGTTCATTTGACAACTCATGTCACTGACTCTATTCCCGTAAGGTATAATAACTTTATGGTTGATATCACCACACGTCAATAAATCACAATCTCTTTTACCCGCCCCCCCCCCCCCCCCTACTCGCATGTGGCGCATGACATCTGTTTGTCGTATCGCCTCTTGTACGTAGAACATATTAACTGAATGTCAAAAATAAAATGAACGATAAGATCAGTTGATTGAAAACAATTTTAAATGCATTTAAAGATGGCGTCTTAAAAAAAGCAATAATACAACAGCGTATCGAGTATATAAACTTGAATGATTGCAATCGTGCAAATAAATGTATTTTACGTTGTATTGGTATACTTAATTCATTTTGGTAATACAAATTAGTTTTTTTTTCTTAGCCCAAGGGTTGAACTACATCGAAGGACTACATCGAAGGACTACATCGAAGGACGGCATCGCAGACGGAACGGAACAGCACGCCGCGTTCGATCGCGATTCGCGTCTATCTTATATGCTCTAACAAATGACGTTCCTGAGTGACAGAAAAGGAAGGAGCGACGGAAAAATGCGATGCTGTGCTACGTGGTGTAGTTCAACCCTAAAACGTCCCATTGCTGGGCAAATGCGTTACAATACTTTAGGTGGTCCTTCAAACCATCAAAATGAACAACTTTCACTAAGGGGTTAAAATTTAATGAAATCGCGAAAAAATAATAGTTTAAACGATAAAAGTTGATTAAGGCCGAATTCGACCAAACTTAGATTTATAGAAGAGTCCTATACAAGGAACAATTTCACTCTTGGTGTTTACACACCCCGTACTAAAAGAACGAATGTATAATTCACCTAAAGAAAGAGGTCGTTGTATCCGTACTTATTGCAATGTGAGGTTATACAATTTAATTTGGTAGGTTTCTTTTTATTATAATTTTTTTAATTATGTGACATTTTATTATATTAGGGTTGGTAAAACGCAAAATCATTTTACTCTATAGTAACCGGCGACTTAATCTGAGAATAAAATTTACTTGCGTTTGGTCGAATCGGGCCTAAGAAAATTCTAGTGATAGGTAGAGAAATGTCAAAAGATGATTAGATTCAGATTTAGGCAAAGGAAATGCATTCCATTCCCTAGCTAGCCTAGCCTAGCTTGTAATTTTCAGTATTTTAATTAACTCGAGAAATAATGTATGGAAAAACCTGTTAATTTTTATAAAAGCTTTGCAAGTATCATCTCCGAATAATTTTAGAATTTTGGTACCTTTTTATGTGTCACCAAAATGAATTAAGTATAACAAGGATTTGTCGATAAAAACATACATAGACTAGAAATATTGGTTTGAAACGTGAAAAAATATACCATATCGATTACATGGTCAGTAAAATCAATGTCGATAGACGCGAAAAGGTACCTAATGGCGGAGTTCTATCGCTATAAGATACCTTTCCTTGTATACCGTCACATATTATTATGTATCATTTACATACACATTTTTTGTGTTTTTGCAAAAAGTATGTATGATTTGGAAAAGACTCTTTAATGCATTTAGAATTTTTGGTTTAGTGGATTCACAATTCAGACTTTTTAAGGAGAAAGCGACGAAACTTTCTTTCTGGCTGCATACAGGCATGACGAATTCTTCATTTTTTGGTTTCATCTTTTACACACTTTTTGCATAAACAAAATTCTAATTATTAAAATGTTATATTCTTATATTAAATAACTACATATTTAACGATGTGAGGCCATTTATTTAATTAAAATCTTTTTAACTTTCTTATAAATTTACTTACTTTCTTTATTTTTTCAATCTTTTAAAACTGCAATCAGATATAATTATCTGAAAAGAGACAGTTATGGCCTGTTTCCCGACTTCTGAATAAGTTCTTATCTGACAGATTGTTTGGCATATTTCGTATGAAAGATACGTCATATGTTCTGTCAGATAAACAATTAAGAACTTATTCAGAAGTGGTGAAACAGGCCATTTTCTTTCATTAATTAGCAGCATTTATTTAATATTCGAAAACGGATTCTAATCTTTTTTCGCATTTGACTCAATTTTTTTTGACTTCTAGCAAATATTTTTTAAACATTTAGAATGCATTTGACTACCCTGTTGGGAATCTAGTCGTGGGCAGATGCTATGCTATGCTGTTTATAAAATAAATGGCCACCCATCATAGCCTATGTTACTAAGACTCATGGGGAGGTATTCAATTTATTTTGAGCTAAATTTATAATGTCATACATTTTTATTTATATTTGTTTTTGCAATTGTATGAGTACTATGACTTTCACTCGTTTGTACCTGAAATCAAACATTGAGAAATTTAACATTGAGTTTTATATTCCATCCCCTTACTACCCCATCTCTGAACTTAATGTTTTACGGTTTTTAAGGAGACGATCAGACCATCTTCTAAATAACTTTCTTTATGAGACTAAAATCGAAACCGCGAAAAGAAAAAAATCTACTGTCCCATACATTTGGGTCGAGTAGGTTTGCTTATGAAACAGCTAATTTCGTTAATGGTCTCATCATCCCTTTAGCAAAACGTCAGCATATTAAGAAGGACCTTTTACAGGGTGTAGGGATAAGTATAATTAACCTTTAAACCATCTGGGGTACCCACATTTACATTTGACTCGGCGGTTCACCAACAAATAGGGAACCGCCGCTATGTAAGTAAGAACCAAATTCCAGAATAAACCAGGGCCTTCCTTCGGGCCGCGAGAAAAAGACCCTTGAAAATAAATCAGTACGCACCGTTACTCACAACCTTTCTCTGCTACTGCCCTAGCCACCGCTACAACCCTAACACACTCTGCACTATTCTGTGCCCCATCAAACTGAACAACTCTTACTATGGGAGCAAACGGATCGGAGCAAAAAAAACTGCGGGTAGAGTAGGTAAGTGGTTTAAAGGTTAATGAAACTTTTTATGTATGGAACATACTTTTTTTTTCACGATTTCCATATTGGTCCCATAGTAAAAGTTGTTCAGTTTGATGGTCTAAACCACCCCCTTAAATGTTTATTTGTATTTTTGTAACACCTTTGTATACCTTCTCGTTGTATATTTTCAACGAGCTTTGGTAATTTATCGAGTCAAAAAGCGCTCAATTCTGCGACCCGGTAACATCACGCGGAAAGAGCGGGGTTCTCCTAGTTTTACCCTGAATGCGGGCGGCATACTATGAAATTTGAATATTCTTCTTGTTTGTTCTCTATTCTGAGGCGCAAAATAACAAAGATGGAGTCACATCTCGATCTTACACCTTTTCTCGGGCGCATGCTAGGCCCATTGTATGATAGTGGAGTGGCCCGTACCCGTAGCCTGATGGTTTGTCTATGTTTTGTCTATGGCGACTCACCTCACAGTTCAGGACATGGAGGAGCAGGGCAGGCGCGGGGAGCCCATCTGTGTGAGGACTCGGTCGAGCAGGTCACTGTTTGTCTATGTCTTGTCTATGGTGACTCACCTCACAGTTCAGGACATGGAGGAGCAGGGCAGGCGCGGGGAGCCCATCTGTGTGAGGACTCGGTCGAGCAGGTCACTGTTTGTCTATGTCTTGTCTATGGTGACTCACCTCACAGTTCAGGACATGGAGGAGCAAGGCAGGCGCGGGGAGCCCATCTGTGTGAGGACTCGGTCGAGCAGGTCACTGTTTGTCTATGTCTTGTCTATGGTGACTCACCTCACAGTTCAGGACATGGAAGAGCAGGGCAGGCGCGGGGAGCCCATCTGTGTGAGGACTCGGTCGAGCAGGTCACTGTTTGTCTATGTCTTGTCTATGGTGACTCACCTCACAGTTCAGGACATGGAGGAGCAGGGCAGGCGCGGGAAGCCCATCTGTGTGAGGACTCGGTTTAGCAGGTCACTGTTTGTCTATATCTTGTCTATGGTGACTCACCTCACAGTTCAGGACATGGAGGAGCAGGGCAGGCGCGGGGAGCCCATCTGTGTGAGGACTCGGTCGAGCAGGTCACTGTTTGTCTATGTCTTGTCTATGGTGACTCACCTCACAGTTCAGGACATGGAGGAGCAGGGCAGGCGCGGGGAGCCCATCTGTGTGAGGACTCGGTCGAGCAGGTCACTGTTTGTCTATGTCTTGTCTATGGTGACTCACCTCGCAGTTCAGGACATGGAGGAGCAGGGCAGGCGCGGGGAGCCCATCTGTGTGAGGACTCGGTCGAGCAGGTCACTGTTTGTCTATGTCTTGTCTATGGTGACTCACCTCACAGTTCAGGACATGGAGGAGCAGGGCAGGCGCGGGGAGCCCATCTGTGTGAGGACTCAGGGGACTCTATGTCTTGTCTATGGTGACTCACCTCACAGTTCAGGACATGGAGGAGCAGGGCAGGCGCGGGGAGCCCATCTGTGTGAGGACTCAGGGGACTCTATGTCTTGTCTATGGTGACTCACCTCACAGTTCAGGACATGGAGGAGCAGGGCAGGCGCGGGGAGCCCATCTGTGTGAGGACTCAGGGGACTCTATGTCTTGTCTATGGTGACTCACCTCACAGTTCAGGACATGGAGGAGCAGGGCAGGCGCGGGGAGCCCATCTGTGTGAGGACTCTGTCGAGCAGGTCACTGTTTGTCTATGTCTTGTCTATGGTGACTCACCTCGCAGTTCAGGACATGGAGGAGCAGGGCAGGCGCGGGGAGCCCATCTGTGTGAGGACTCTGTCGAGCCACTGTAGGGGCCCGTTCAGGTGCAGCTCGATCCAGCATGGGGTCGACGTTACTGTTTGCCGTCTGTAATGTTTACAGAATACATTAAAAAGTCGCCAATGAAGTTAAAAGCTGTTTTTATGCGAGATTTTCTGAATATACAGCGTGTAAGTGACAGCCTAGCAATAACTGAAGTGGTGAATTCAGACCATCAAACTGAACAACTTTCAGTATCGAGCAACCCTCAGGAAACGCGAAAAAATCTGCTGATCCATACAAAATCGCTGCAGCTACTAGACTCAAATGTATGGGACAGCTGATTTTTTTTCACGTTTCTTGAGGGTGGCTCCATAGTGAAAGTTGTTCAGTTTGATAGTCTGAATTCGCCCTCTCATTATTTGACAGGCTGTCACCTACACCCTGTATTAAGCATACATGGTCCAAGTTGACGGTTTTATTCTTCTTCTTATCGAGTGGGCTGCAAAGCCCTGGTGTCAGAGTTTATTCAAACCGCCTTACGGCCTCTGACGTGGTTTTTATGTAACGACTACTACCACCAGAGATAGTAGCTGGGACCAACAGTTTAACGTGCGATCCGAAGCACGGAATCGTCTTTCTTTTCAGACAATCAGGTGCCTCAGCCTGCAAAGTCCTAACCAACTGACGGTTTTAGGGGATATAATTCAGAGCGCACTCCATACAAACGTACTATGGTGATATTTTCAATATTAACCAATTAAAGTCAATGAAATTTTGCAGAAACAATCGAGAAACAAATCTCTATGCTTGTATGGAAACAGATTTTCGTTAAAATTTACAGTTTCAAAGCTAGGATTAATTTAAAATTTGTATGGAAATCTATGAGGCACTGTTACTTTAAAACTATACATTTTAACGAAAATCTGACTTCATATAAGCATAGAGATTTGTTTCTAGATTGTTTCTGCAAAATGTTGACCTTAGTTGGTTAGTATTGAAAATATCACGATAGTACGTTTGTATGGAGTGCGCCAACGGTAATAACTCTTAAGGGGATGATCAGACCATCAAACTGAACAACTTTCTCTATAGGATTAAAATCGAAATCGCGATAAAAATCTGCTGTCCGAGTAATTTGCAGTTTTGTATGGAACAGCAGATTTCTTTCGCAATTTCGATGTTAGTTCCTTAGAGAAAGTTGTTCAGTTTGATGGTCTGATTACCAACCAAATGAATAATTATAAAACGGACCTGTACTCGGCCCCCCAGCCCTTGACGAAGCTCATCCGGATGGTGCACATCCGTGTCAGTTGGAAGACCGCCTCGAAGCCTTGTGACACTGACTGCGACAGAAGCGCCGCGAACTCTTGATTGTTGAAGATTTTCAGGTTGCAGCCTGAGAAAAAAGCAACTATTTAGAACCTGCCGTAATTTGTACTTCTTGGTATTTTACTGTGTATTCTTTTAAGCATGTTTGTATGTAAGCATATGCTCACGACTGTATTACGAGTACTAGGGCAGTCAGAGATATTCTAATACCTCAGAACATCCACGTTTCACCCGTACGACCAAACTCTGTCCTGTATGACGGGGAGTGAGCCCGTCGCCACTTGTAATGGACAGTGAGTTAAATAGATGATATTTCCTCACGATATTTCCCTTCACCGATAAATTGTTATAGATCCTAAATGGTCATTCGAAGTGAAAAACGATAAGAGAAACCTAAAGGTGATTTTCAAATACCTATTCAATGATACCCCACTCGACATAGTTCGTAAACTTTCATTTTTTTATTTTTCATAATAATATGGTGTCTGGTAGTTGCCATATTAAATTTTGATTACTGTCATGTCTTTAGTGACACTCGCAAGATTTAGACAAATCGATTGACGTAAGAATCATCAAAATTGGCCTACGCGTTCTCTAGTGTGTCTAGTGTATAAAGGTACAAACTTACATACATACACAGGCTGTTAAACACATTACCCTTTCTTTGCGTTGCGCAGTCGGGTAAAAAGCCAGTGGTAAAATCGTACATAAATTCCGAAAAACTCATTGGTACGAGTCGGTTTGGACGGGGATCGAACCATCGCCTCCTGCACGGCAGGAAAGATTACTCGCCACTGGACCACCACGGCTTTGTTTGTTTGTACACGTATATCTCACCGGGCGGTATCTTGCAGACGGTGGCGGGATGCCAGCCGTAGCGCTGGTTGCAGTTAGGGCTTTGCACGAATATTGACGAGTCGCTCAGGCATTCCGCGAACACCTCGCCTGCGTATAAAACGACATGTTAAACACCAAAAGTAGTGTTTGTGTGAAAGTTTCGTCGAATTAGTTGAGCTTATTATATCAGCCGATGGACGTCCACTGCTGGACATAGGCCTCCCCCGCAGAATGGCACAACAACCGGTCCTGCGCTGCCCTCATCCAACGGGTTCCCGCCGCCTTCACCAGGTCGTCGGAACACCTTGTGAAGGGCTCGCTATAGTCTGTCTATAAAGTCGTGGCATGAATGTTTGAGGAACGAATTATTTTAGTATGGTGGTGTTTGATTTTGCCGTTCTTGCGTGGAGACAGCTCCCTCATTTTTTGCCAAGACTTTATAGACAGACTGTACCTACCTACGCTGCGGTTTACGGTACGAGGTCGCCACTCGAAAACTATTCGCCCCATCGGCCATCGGTTCTGCGAGCAATGTGCCCCGCCCACTGCCACTTTACTTTATCAGTTCTTTGGGCTATGTCAGCTACTCTGGTTCTTCTGTGAATCTCTTCATTTCTTAATCGATCTTAGTAGGAAAACTCCGAGCATAGGTGGCTCCACTAACCTTCGATCAAAATAAAATTAATGGATAGGCCTAAAGCGCCGTAAGTTGAAGCAAACTACTGGTGCACTTGGTCCATACAAACTAGCGCCATTATCTGTCAAATCTAGGGCACTTGCATACAAATTTGAAGTAAACCTTTCATTTGTTTTGCCTCATTTTTCTGGTTTGAAATGTTCGCTTAAGGCCTATCCATTCATTTTATTTTGATCTAAGCCACTAACTTAAGCTTATAGATGGTTAAAAAAAATAACGAGAAGTTCGCTTTTAAATAATTTAAAATATGAACATACTTTAAGCGACTTTAACAGACCATCAAACTGAACAACTTTCACTATGGGACCGACATCGAAATCGCGACAAAAAGAGCAGCCATTTTTTTTTGCCTGTTTACACTCCTATGGAATTTCCTATTCAAATTTTTCTGAAGACTCTTAATAGATTTTATAAAATAAAATAAATAAAAAATGTACAATACATTAAATGGCTCACCACCAATATAGTAAAGTCTGACGCCCTTGCCGATGTGTCTGCGCGTCTGTTCGACCACCTCGTTCCGGTTCACGTTGGACAGGAGACCCAGGCAGAACCTGCAACCAATACATGTATTTTAAAGGTAAGCCTATATTACGACGGATAATGCATACCTAGCACACTAGAGCGGGAAAGCGTCGCAACGAATCGACGGATTTTAAGTGATGTTATACTGGCAGACGTTGTAAAAGTTCCGCTTGGAATGGCACACTGCGACGGGCCGCATCGGGGCGGAGCGGGCCGCATCGCACGGACTGAATTTCTCCGTGAAACACATGAACCCGCCCTGCCCATGCCCTTGGGACCCGCTCCGGGCCGGCATAGTATGCGATAGTTTATACAAATTGTATAGAAGCTATTTTGTCGGATTTTTGCGTTGCCACCACCACCACCATATCAGCCGATAAACGTCCACTGCTGGACATAGGCCTCCCCAAAAATCGGCACGCTTGGCAGGCGGGTTGGCCCTAGTACTAGCTGATGCTGCACCAGAATGACTCGTGGTAGAGGACTGGAGCTGCCTCCGCAGTTAGACCAGGCGGCAATGGTATGATACCTGTCAGGTCTACATGCATCCGTTGAAATGGATACCTCTCGGAGTTGCTGGGGTCGGTGAACCCGTCGACTGTGATGGAGGGCTGTGACGCGTGGAAGGTCTCTCCGACAGTCATAGTAGCTGATGCTGCACCAGAATGCTGCCTCGTGGTACAGGACCAGGTAAGACCGGGCGGAGATGGTATGAGACCTGTCAGGTCTACATGCATCAGTAGAAATGGATACCTCTCGGAGTTGCTGGGGTCGGTGAACCCGTCGACTGTGATGGAGGGCTGTGACGCGTGGAAGGTCTCCCCGACTCTAGTGTTCAGCTCGTAGTAGCTGATGCTGCACCAGAACGCTGGCTCGTGGTAGAGAACTGGTGCTGCCTCCGCTATGAGGCCGGGAGGAGATGGGGTGAGGCGGGTTAAGTCTGCAAAGCAAGGGTTAATTTTATACATTTATTGCTACGATGGCACACATCGCATAATCACGAACTGGAGGCATCGATTAGATTCACAAAGACTGATCGAAGAGACGATCTGCTAGTCACAAAAGCTCAGATGGACAATAGAAAAGAATGGACAACACCAGAGATACACAGCGTCCTTCTTAATATGCTGACACTTTTTTAAGGGGATGATCAGACTCAGACCATCAAACTGAACAACTTTCTCTATGAGACCAACATTGAAAACGCGAAAAAAAAACTACCGTTCCGTACAAACCTGCAAACCTACTCGAGTCAAATGTATAATACAGGGTGTATACAAATATTTATACCTGTGTATCACAAATAAATGAATTTTGTATTTTGAAAAAAAAAAACATACGCATCAGAATTTCTTCTTCGGCGAATGTAGGTTTCCTCACGATGTTTTCTTTCACCGTTTGAGAGCAGACGGTATTACGTGCATAAGTTAGAAATAAAGTAATAAATATAACAAAGTTGTCAACAAACTCACTCATGTTGTCGTTGTGGTCCATTGGGTCGCCGTCTTCGCTCATGTAGCCGGGCGGCGGGGTCTCCACCGCGGCGGAGCTCCTACAAAAGTACAAAAATTGTAGTCAAAATAGGAATTGCATACTCTCTAGC
Source organism: Agonopterix heracliana (assembly GCA_963693445.1). Taxonomy (NCBI): domain Eukaryota; kingdom Metazoa; phylum Arthropoda; class Insecta; order Lepidoptera; family Depressariidae; genus Agonopterix; species Agonopterix heracliana. The sequence goes on from OY856334.1 coordinate 7,036,862, forward strand.
ATAGCATAAGCATAGCATATGCTCACGACTATATTCCCCGAAGGGGTAGGGTAGGCAGAGATATTCTGAAACCTCAGAACATCCACGTTTCACCAGTAGTACCGAGACTCTGTCCAGTGTGACGGGGGGTGAGCCCGTCGCCACTTATAATGGACAGTGGGTACAATACATGCCTCGAAATTGAAGCATTCAGGTTTCCTCACGATGTTTTTCCTTCACCGAAAAGCCAGTGGTGTTACAAATCGTACATAAATTCCGAAAAACTCATTGGTACGAGTCGGCCTGGACGGGGATCGAACCATCGCCTCCTGCAAGGCAGGCAAAGTTACTCGCCACTGGACCACCACGACTCTCATACTCTCTTTTTGACGTAATTATGCCTGCCTCCGTGGTCTAATGGTTAAGAGCATTGTGCTTTTGACGTGGAGGTAGTGGGTTCAATTCCCACGGGGGGACACCAAGTGATATGTCACTTAGTGTGTTTTTCCCCAGTTTTTTAGGACATTGCAGGCTGAATCACCTGATTGTCTGAAAAGAAAGATGATTCCGTGCTTCGGATGGCACCTTAAAGCGTTGGTCCCGGCTACTGTCTCTGGTGGTAGTAGTCGTTACATAAAAAAACCACGTCATAGGCCATAAGGCGGTTTGAATAAACTCTGGACACCAGGGCTTGCCCACACGATAAGAAGATCGCAATTTTCCGTCGCTCCATCCTTTTCTGTCACTCAGGAACGTCATTTGCTAGAGCATATAAGATAGACGGAACGGAACAGCACGGCGCATACGATCGCGTTCCGAGTTGGTGTTAGTGTGCGGTTACTGTTAGCAGCGTAGACGTAACAGAGAGTGCACCACGTAGTACCTTTCTACCACGAACGGTAATATGGTGATTAGTTTATGATACTCACACATGCACGGTGGTGTTGCCGGGGACCTGCTGAGCCAATGTCGCTTCTAAATACATCGCGCTATGAGCGCCCACGCCGACCACTCCACCGCTCTGCATTACCCTGCCAGAGACAATCATAGATGTATTCAATTCAAATCATTGCTAAAATTTATTGAAGTGCTTTTCGTGTAAAACCTGTGACAGCAGGAAGGAGCGATGGGTAAGATATAAGAGCGACAGAGATTTACTTTAAACGTAGAAATAGAAAGCACTAGAAGGAAGCTCGTGTCTTGTCATATTCACTCAGTAAGAGATGCACATAGCAAATTCGCTCTAGTTTAAAAATGAGATCGCCACTTATTGCTGTCCTTATCGATATACTTGATTTGTGAGGGTTATGTTTCAGATTCGGACAAAAATTTGCTAATATTTTGTATGAGACTTGGAGTCTTAGTATTTACGGTCCATGGGCTGTAAAGTCCTACAGGAGAACAGCATACACGTCCGCAGCCTCGACAACAGAACTGTATGCCGGTGGACGACGGCGGGATTGCGAACGAGTCATCTATACTTTATTCCAAATAAAGACGAAATGATTTTCCGATTCGTGTATAGCTTTCTGGCCAATTCTGATTATCAAATGCGATTTATTTATGAGAAAGATATACTATCTGACATATCTTGGACGTTACTAACGCTGTTCTAAGAATAAGTGAGAGGAAGTGTTGAAAATCCCAGTTTCTGTAATTAAAAATAGCCTTAAAATTTCGTTGCTATTTGGAATGGAGTATGGTATCTATCTATCAGCAATACGTACGTGTCAGCGTGCTCGATGAGAGGCTGGTGGTAGTCGTAGGGCGGCGGCGCGCGCACCTCCCCCTCCCCGCACCGCGGCACCAGGATCGGCGGCAGGGCTGCCGGGGACCATTTGATACATTCATCAAATCAAATCAAATGTAGGTACTTTATTTTATAATACTTACCTATAATGTAACGGCTCGATAGCACAGTCGGAGAACATGCAGCTACGTGATCTATTGCGTATTTTCTTTCGTAAATATGTCTTTACTACTGTTTCCCCGCGAGTTCATCCGCACAAATTATATACCAGATTTTAAGTCCGATCATAAGCTATCAATCAAACAAAAAAGTTTCATCAAAACCGGTTCAGTAGTTTTTGCGTGATGCGCGAACAAACAGACTGACAAAATTTCTAAAAAAGGTTGATTTCGAGTCAGGGATACCTAAAAACCATTATCGTAATCTTTTTTTTTGTAAATATCTTCAATGTACAGACACGCTTCAGTTACAGTTTTATAATAGTTTAGATTAGATTCTAGTCTACTCAATAGCTTGCTGCTTCAATATTTTGCGGTAGATGATCTCCACTATAAGTCTGAGCAAGAATAAACATAATATAATCTCACCGGGTGAATCGATCCTGTTGTAATGGTACGGATTGATGCAGACCTCTTCCTTCTTCAGCTGGTACGCAAACTCACAGTGGTCCACTGGCTTCAGTTCATGTTGACTCTGCAATCATCAGATCTTTATAAACACTTTCGCTGCTAAGCTTTGGGTGACTCACGCTGTAGGTCATGAGCACAGGCGAAACTTGACCCCCCTCGTAGGTCATGAGCACAGTCGTAACGGTGAAACGATAAACTGGCTCGTCTCGTGGGTCACCCGCATAGGCGTCAGGTTGTCGGTGACTCGCGCGGTAAGTCATAAGCACAGCCGAAATGCAATATAACTGACTCGTTACGTGGGTTCTTTAGCACTGCGGCCCATTTGTCGCCGACCTACGCCGTAGGTCGTCAGCAGCGAAAGTGTTAAATACTGTGTACTATTAACAAAGTAATAAGTAAGTAAGCCTGCTGAGGTGGAAGCAATAATGGTTCGATCTCTTTGCAGTTCAGGTAAACTCATACCAATTAATTTATAGTGCGTAAGGTACGCGCAGTGCATACAGTATGCGGGCGCGGGCGGAAATTGACCTCAGAATCATATGAGCGAGTCATTACCACGCAATTGTACTCAGTAACAGATACCAAATGCATTTCTTAAGTCAACTAATTAAATTAAATTTAACCTTATAGAGTATAACACCCTCAGGAAGGGTGTATGGGCGTATTTAATTAATAAAGAAAAAATTTTTATAATAAAATAATAAAGTAAAATATCTAAATTAATATACAGAGTGTTTCATAAGTAACAATAAATATTTAAACTCTTAAGGGGGTTGTTTAGACCGTTCAAACTGAACAACTTTCTCTATGGGAGCAACATCGAAGTCGCAAAAAAAAAAAATTTGATATCCCATACAAATATTTTAGCTCTAGTCGATTTGTAGAGTATGGAACATCAATTGTTTTTTTCGCGATTTCGATATTGGTCCCATAGTGAAAGTTGTTCAGTTTGATGGTCTATACCACCCCCTTAAAGGTTTATTTGTTTTTTTGTAACACCTTGTAGGTCTAGAATCTAGTTATACCTGGAGCTGCGGCCAGCGCCACAGCCGACAATACACGACATGCGGCAACCCTTTACGATACTGTCCGTTGATTACGTTGTCGTTTGGCTTCACTCTGAAAAGAAAAAAAGCTTTCAGTCTATGGAATCATAGGTTTGAGGCTGCGTTTCCACCAGAGATGTGCTAGGTAGTGAGGTGGTGAGCAAGGAAACAATCCGCCAATAGCGCGCTCGTTCGATATCATCATTGGGAAATTATTGGCAGATTTTTTCCTCGCTCACCACCACACCTCGCACATCTCTGGTGGAAAAGCAGCCTAAGCCTCATCTCTCTCTTCTCTTCCTGTTACCCCTACGTGGGGTATAGGGCTTGGATAGGATAATAGCTCTCCACTGGTTACGATCTTGGGCGGCACTGCAGATATCTTCCCAGGTCATGTTGAGGCATTTAGCCTCTACTTCCACAGAGCGGCGCCAGGTTATTTTAGGACGTCCCCTCTTTCGCTTGCCTAGTGGGTGCCATTTTAAGGCTGTCTTCGATTCGTCAGGCCTTCTTAATACATGGCCTAGCCACTGCCACTTACGACTAAGGATCACTTTTTCTATACGCTGCTGGCTCGTCCGTCTCCATACCTCATCGTTTAAGATGGTGTTTAGCCAGAAGATCTTTAAGATTTGCCGGAGGCATTTGTTGATGAAGACTTGGAGTCTATCTGTGACTGCTTTTCGGACAAACCAAGCCTCATCTGGCAGCACTCAATCACATTTTTTCACGCTCTATCCTTTTCTGTCGCTCAGGAACGTCATTGGCTAGAGCGAAAGGTCGCAGCACAGCTGGTGCTGCCTGCGTGTGATCTTTCTCGCCCTAGCAAATGACGCTCCTGAGCGACAGAAAAGGATAGAGCGACGGAAAAATGTGATGCGGTGCTGGCTGAAGAAGCTCAACCTTTTGTAATCTTACTGTAGGGGTAAGTTATAGCCTGTACAATCCCACTGCAGGGCAAAGGCCTCCTTTCATGAATAATGGTAAGAGGGAGTGGGCCATACTCCACCACGCAGGTCCAGTGCGTGTTGATGGAGGCAAGTTAGTGGTCAACTTGCTGTCAGAGCATTTTCAAGCCGCAAAAGGCTTTTGAACAGGCTTAATGAATAGTTACAACGCCTTTAGGAACTATCAATGACCAACTGCTTAACGTGCTTTCCGAAGTAAGGAGATGCTTCATCGTCATCATCATCTCAGCCGATGGATGTGCACTGCTGGACATAAATTGTTGGCAACACCAACATAAAATGTAGTAATTAAAAAGGTTGTATTTCCGCTTCCTTCTTCCATATTGGTACGGTGCTTGTGCGTGTAACTAAGCTTGGTGTAAAATTCACTAAAAATAAACCTCCAGTGCCTCAAACAAGACTTTCCATTATATCCAACACTCCTGCCATCAAAGGAAACCTACAGTCCACTGAAGTCTCTCCAGCGAAGCCATACAAAACCTGTAGGCCAAGTTGTCTACATAAATTAAGGATCGCCACAAACCAGTCCTCTGACAGAGGCACTTCTTAATTAATTAAAAAGAAACATTAGTAGGTACATGGCATGTCGTTTGTGAGGATTCGAACCCGGACCTCATGATTGAGTACCTATCCATACCAATCCGCAATTCTATTCAATTCTATTTTTAAAAATATGGCTGCCATCTTTGGTTTATGATGATTTTGCCAATGTCGAGTTTTTATAGCAAAAGTGCTTGACGTTGTACGGTTATATTGATATTTTGGTGACTTCAAGGGTTGAATATCCTGAGCCACCAATGGAGTTCCACTGTAGGCCGGGGATGGGGCAACCGACGCGCACGTGACCGCCCAATAGCAGACCCACAAAGCAACTCACCAATCCGCAATGCAAACTTTGAATCCCGAAAACAAACAAAATTTACAAGAGAACAGCAATATAAGTTCATGTAACATTTAATATTTAGAATTTAATATTGAATCATAGAATTCAAGGATGAACACAATGTCAATGTACCTATTCTAGGAAACAATGTGATATTCATTACTCATACATTACCCAAATATTGCATTATATTACGCTACGCACAGTTTATAATACGCTAATAACTAAAACCATGTTCAAAACATACCTGTGTCTAATAATGCTTTGAATTCTAATAGGAATCTAATAAGATTCCACTGCCGCAGTGCATAAGTTTCGCAAAAATCGAAACAGGATAACGCTTTCCGAATTAAAAACCTTGACAATTACCTTCCTCAAGGGCAAATGAGCACAAAAGATCGTTCTAACACCATAAAAGGTCCGAAAAACACACAAAAAACTTATATTTCCGCACAAATTTTCGCAAAATTACGAGGTCCAAAATTCGTCCGCCATATTTTCAATTTACGAAGGTTTCGATTTGTTTTGACGGCAATATGACCTTTCGCATTTTTACGATTATGCAACCGAAATATGATGGCCGTTAGAAACTATGGGGTCATTGCGCCCAGACTACTTTGCAATTTAGGCGGCTAATACGACCCGCCGGTGTAGTCCGACCACGATAAAATACCCAATTTTTCGGAAGTCAACATTTCTGAACGAAATGTCAGTAATTTCGTAATAATTTATAAGATTTTCAACTTATATTAGATTTAATTAACACATTGTTAAATTATTAGCTAGATCTGTAATGTGGCAATATAATTAAATGAAATAAAACGTGTTTTTTTGTCAATTTTCGACTGCTTATTGTTTCCTTACGAATTACTGAACGAAAGATACGGTCAAGGTCCGGAAACGTCACTCACAGAAGATTGTTATCGAAAAAAAGTCAAAATCAATCAATAGGACTGACCTGGGAATAGTAACACATTTAGTATGACTATTTTGGTTAGAAATAGCCCTTTCCAGTTCCTCGAGAGCTCCGCTCTTCTTCAATTTCTTCACTAAACTCTTGACTGCCTTCTCAGACCACTTGTCTTCCGCGACAGATTGTCCCTCTGGGCCTTTTTTCCAACCCAAAAGTCGTTTCACTACAGGCGGCGTTAGCGGAAACATTCCGCAGCACTTCACTTTTATTAAGTCATTAATTTAAATGAGATTTCACTTGAATAGCAAATAAATACGCGCACAAATCGCTTCTATTGTTCTTTATTTAGGTAACATATCTGCGAAACCATTGGAAAATGTTCTCGGTTTGGATGACAGTTCAATTTGTCAATCAACAAAACAAAGACAAACAAACCCATGTGCCATCTCGTTCACACTCGCGGGAAGTTCGAATGTTTTTGATTTTTCCAACGCTAAATTTTAAGAATGTGTTTATTTTTGGATTCATTTTAATAACACGAAAATTATTAAACAACTTTTTAAGCTGCTATAATTTTTTTTTCCACTGAAAACTGTAAAGTTTTAATAAATTCCGCTCCCAATAATTATTCACTGTCTCTTTCTTGCTTTGATCCTTTTCCTTTTTCCTTCAAGCATAGACAAAATATCAGCCAGGAACATTTTGGGAACAAATAGTGCTGTGCTTGGGTTTGAAATAATCTTATCGAAATGTGTTACCTCTCCGTTCGGTCATTTTAGCATTAAAGCCTGACCAGCATAGCTAGCATGCCGCAGTGATACAGCGCTATCACACCTTCGCTCTCTTTCTATTTGCGTGCGAACGAACGAGATAAAAGACGTGATACAGCCGTATCACGTGCTGCATGCTACCAGTGCAGGAATATAAAAAACCTGATTTGTGGGCGCTGCAATAGACTGTCACCTTTAATGTTCCAAGTACAAAAATTAGTTCCAATGATTTTCCGCAACATGGTGAGGTTTTTATATTTCTGGTTTACACATTTAACAATTTTAATGTTTTTTCACATTTGGGACATTTTCTAAGGTTTGAGTTTGAACTCCCGTATGTCAAAGTCAAATATTTTGGTACGTAGACTTAGCAGTTTTAATGTTTTAAATGCTACCTATGTAAATGTTTTTCTTTTGTTTATTTATTTAAAATGAAATAGTAAGAAAGAAATATCTTTTTTCACCTCTATTTGACTTAATCTTAGAATAGAATTGAGAGCAGTATTGTTATTGTGTAAGTTTCTGATTTTCCGAAGCTATTAATACTTATACAACACCACAGTATGATTAGTTTTCTGACAGATACTCAAACCTAGTTCATCATACCGGCGATAGATAGCGTTGACCAGAGAGGGGTAAAAATACGAAAATTTTAGGCTAAAGTAAACAAAGATGCATTTCACTGAGTCAGATGCATCCGTTGACAAAGTATTATGCTAATATTTTGCTGCTTTATTTGTACTTTTTGGGAACTACTTCTTCTTTTTTAATGGCTTTCTGAAAATTCCTCATTACTTAGGCTTAGGCCGAGGCTGAGATTCAGAGACTATTTGTAAGTCATAGTTCGAACTCCCGTATGTCAAAATCCATACATTTCGACCCTACTTAGCTCGAGCTAAGCCGGAAAAAATCGTCTCTGAATCTCGGCCCGAGATTCGAAATGTATGGATTTTGACATACGGGAGTTCGAACTATGACTTACAAATCGTCTCTGAATCTCAGCCTTACAGTAGGGCAACGCTCTTGATAGCAGGCGACGCCGTCGCCCCCCGCCACCACGCCGGTGTTCTTACGCTTACATGCGCAGATCTACACAATTCCAACCTCTTCATACAGAGCTCGGGATGCGACCCCCGCCCGCCCGCTTCCCTTCAAGTCCCTCTCCGTTGCTCTGCGCAAATACATCCGTTGCCGGTGCCGTAAGGATTACAATTATAGTTATGCTGTGCTTATACAATAAAAATCTAACGATTCCTCGTAAAAACTCGAATATCGTTAATGAGTCTCACAAGTTAAGTAATACGCATTAATTCGATATTTTCCATGCAGATACAATTTAAAAAAAAAATACTTTGCATCCACGTAATTTTTCTTTCTTTTGTATTGTTATTATTATTAAAATCATCGAAATATTTTCGATCTATCGATACGTGGATGAGGCCCCAACACTATTTTGAGATTCATCCGTTGTCTCTGGTAAATTGGAATTATGTTTTTGAAAAGACAAAAATGGCTATGGAAAAGGAAAATTCGAATTCATTTGTTTTTTTCTTGTTGATGTGCCAGTGCCAGTTGCCAGATCAAAGTGCTGAAATTTGTTTCTGAAAATCGTTATTTTGGGTAAGTTTCTGTTGTATTTTTGTAAAAATTTTTAATTCGCATGGATTGTCCGCATCCGAAATTGTGTATAATAGCTTTCTGATTGTTTTGTTGTAACTGGCCATTACATTTATTTTACGTTGACTGGCCAGTGACATATTTGTATTTTTCCCGCTTCGATTTATTTAACATGGCTTGGCTGGAAATTGCTATAAAATAAATGTAAATACATCAATCAAACAGCTACTTTGCAAAAACTTTTAACAATAATTTTTCGAATAAAACTTCTCATGACTTTGCACACTTTGCAGAGACTTTGCTATTTCAATATTTGGTCTCATTTTATTTGACTAAAAATACCTATCCCGATAATTTTGGTTGGATTGATCTATTTTTTTAACTCCACAGTTCGACTCGATTCTTATAATTTTCCAAAACTTTATAGTTATGTGATATGTCCCCAATTTTTACAAACGAGTTAATAAACTGCAGCCCTAACAAGATCTCTCTCGCGCGCGACGCAACTTCGCTGCCACGGACCTGAAAAAAGACGGACGTAATGTGACACTAGAAAGATGTGAAGCATGCAAGGTCCTACATTTTCGTTTGTTCGATAAGGGACCTACACTCACACAGATGCACTAGCAATAGGCGCAGGTCCGACACCCGTCACCATTGTGTACCGCGTGACAGCACGCACACAAAAGAAATGGGTGCTTCACTCGTGATTAGACGAGATTACGTCCGTCTTTTTTTTCAGGTCCGTGTTCGCTGCATAGAAAATCACCCCTTCCCCCGCGCTTTTCATTCGCGCTTGCCGCATGGAAAAAGGCCGAGTCGCGCGTGAGTAGAGAAATCTTGCTAGAGGGTCTGATCTCAAGCGCTCGCGGGTTCTTGTTTAGTAACTACGCGGAAAGCAGTAGGCCTCGCATGCCACCTCCCAGAAAACGATAAAAATCGAGTTGTGCCTCCATCCTTATTGTTTTACGTACGATAGAAAGAGCGCGCATGACGTTTTTCTCGTTTAAACGCTTTGTCGTGGCTGGCATGCTAGCTGTGCTGATCTCAAGCGCTCGCGGGTTCTTGTTTAGTAACTACGCGGAAAGCAGTAGGCCTTGCATGCCACCTCCCAGAAAACGATAAAAATCGAGATATGCCTCCATCCTTATTGATTTACGTACGCCAGAAAGAGCGCGATTGACGTTTTTCTCGTTTAAACGCTTTGTCGTGGCTGGCATGCTAGCTGTGCTGATCTCAAGCGCTCGCGGGTTCTTGTTTAGTAACTACGCGGAAAGCTGTTTTCGAACTGGCACTATTTTCTTGCGAGATAATATACTAAGACTGAGATTCAGAGACGATTTTTTTAGTCTTAGCTCGAGCTAAGTGGGGTCGAAATGTATGGATTTTGACATACGGGAGTTCGAACTATGACTTACGAATCGTCTCTGAATCTCAGCCTAAGATATTAACTTATAAAGCCTGTAGTCTAGCATGCCACGCACGACAAAGCGACTTATCGAGAAAAACGTCATGCACGCTCGCTTTCGCATACACAAAGTAACAAAGACAGAGTTACGTCAGGTTTTTGTCGTTTTTTAGGGGAGGCAAGCTAGACTCCCTACATTCTCGCCGAGAACAGACGAGAATGGCCGAGAACGAGAGTGTGGATGCCCTGTTCTGGCGGAGCGCGGCGTCGTGAGCCATAGTAATTTTCCTTAAAAAGTGCAGTGCTTGCGAAAATACGGCTCAAGCACAACGCTGCGAGATCAAGAAAAGTCATCCACACTCGTTCTCGATTCTGGAACATTTGTCCGAAAAACAGTTGACCGACATTACTTTGGGCCGACATAACGTTTGACCGACATTACTTTGGGCCGACGTATCGTTTGACCGACATAACTTAGGATCGACGTAACGTTTGACCGACATAACAGCCTGTATACAGTACCGAATCCTCGTTCTCGGCCTTTCTCGTCTGTTCTCGGCGAGAATCCCCGAAACATTTGGTCGAGATGCTCTAAACAACCTGACTGATTTCCCAAAATCGGGCGAAGTGCACCAACGCGCCATGGAATGTTCGCCGCCCGTCTTGTCCTTCTCATTTTATTAATTTAACTAGTGTTTTCCCGCGACTTCGCCCGCACAAATTATATACCAGATTTTAAGTCAGATCATAAGCTATCAAACAAAAATAATTTCATTAAAATCGGTTCAGTAGTTTTTGCGTGATGCGCGAACAAACAAACAAACAAACAAACAAACAGACAAACAGACTGACAAAATTTCTAAAAAAGGTTGATTTCGAGTCGGGGATACCTAAAACCCATATCGTAATCTTTTTTTTGTAAATATCTTCAATGTACAGACACACTTCAGTTAGGTACAGTTTTATAATAGTTAAGATTTACATTCGAGTGCGATTTTTGAATCTCATTCGCTGAGCTCAGCAGTTGATAATGTCAAAATTACTATGGAGATATGCATTTTTCTACTGCTGATTTGACTTTCATAAATCATACTTCAGGAGTGTGATTTTATAAAGTCAAATCAGCAGTAGAAAGATGCATGATAAGGTTCTTTTATGAGATTTAAAAACCGTTCAAACTCACGGATGACATTAAAAATCGCAACCCTGAATGGCAATTCCGTTTAGTTCTGAACATGTTTGCGCCACAAACATGTCCGCGCTGCCCCCTCTGATAAGCGCGTAAGGGCCCCAGGTGGCGTGGCATGAGCTCCTTCCCTCCCCATGACCAAACTTCCTGAATTCTGTTCGTTCCACTGGTGGAGCAAATTAGAATCATTCCCGTTACGCCGCTTCCCATGACGCCGCTTCTGTGATGTGCCTCGGTTTTATTCCCATTATGTCGCTCGACGCATTTCTTCTGTTCCCGGCACGTCGCTCGTCATTCTGACAGCTAGTTTTAGATTCCCATCATATCGCGCTTAACTATGTAGGTACAGGCGACAACATAAAATAACATTAGGTACGATCGTAGAAAGAGAAGGCACTAGAAGGAAGCACGTGTCTTGTCATATCACTCAGTAAGAGATGCACATAGCAAATTCGCTCTAGTTAAAAAAGGAGACCGCTACTTATTGATGTCCTTATCGACGTATCCACTTTTTTGTACTTCGGCCATCTGACTCCAAAATGTCACTTCATATAAATTGTATGGGACAACCACCTGACTCCAAGATGTCACTTCATATAATTCGCTATCTCATACCCGGTTACACTGATATTCGGTCTACTAGCGTAAGCGAAATTTTTTTCGTCTATGGGTACGATACAAGTATCATAGGATCCACTGAGCCTAATGGTGGATTACAGTGAACTTCAGCGTGTTATTCAATCCACTGGTGGATCGAGATAGGGATCCTACTGGACAGAGGGGAAATCAAGCCCTCTTTAGACAAAGTATCAATTCAAACTGAAGGATCAATTAGCGGTCTAAGGCGCAAGGCCGAATAAGCGTGGCGATGTTCACGCCTGTGACGCACCGGGCGGGGCGCACTCTTTGACGCTTCTGCAATGTACTTGCATACAAAATGTATGAAAGTGGACACAGGCGGCGCCGGCGTGCTTGCGTCGCAACTTCGCCAGGCTTTATCCTGACTATGCTATGCCACCAACCACCCGTTCAGCGGCTGTCGGAGCAACGCGATATAAATGCTATCGCGCCTTAATCTCTTTCTATTTGGATACGGCCGCAGGATTATTCCTAACTGAAATTATATCTTATTCAGTGTAGGTTAAGTTTTAGGTGTGTAACATGAGTAAATACCCCACAGAGACAAAGCTTCGTACAATCGCGCTTAGGCGCGGTCGCAGACTGAAATTTTGGAGGGGTCACTAATAATAAAATGTGTCTTAATAAAATTTGACTTTATTGCACATTACCCACATTACACAATTTTATTGCACACTTATGATGATTTGGGGGGGGGGGGGGGGGGGGTGTCCCCTGTGGCCCTGTCCTTTCGGATCGCGCTACGATGGTGTGTACACACGCAAGGCAAGGCGCAAGGCGGTGTGTACACACGGCGACACATCAAGCTACGCAAAACGAACATAACCTGGCCGCGCGACGTTATACATTACTCTACCTAAGCGCGGCCAGCTTAGTTTTGCGTAGCTTGACGTGTCGCCGTGTGTACGTGAACATTCACTGACGAGTGTGGACAAACCGTCTCGGCCAGAGGGCAGTTTATGGGCGAGCGCATCACGTGATCATTTTTTGCGGCTATCAATTATCATTTTGCACCGAAATTTGGTTGGATGGATGACTGTGCGCGCCGCGCCGCCGCTGTTCCTTCAATCTGAATTCACCCAGACTAGCATGCCACCCGCGAGAAAACGAAGAAATCTAAACGTGCCTGTCTTTGCTACTTTGCGTATGCGAAAGCAACCGCGCGTTTTTCTCGTTTTGTCGTGCTTTGCATTCTATCTAACCCTACAGAGTATTATATAAGGTCTAACAAAATTAGCTGAAACTGTTTTAAGGGGAGTATCAGACCATCAAACTGAACAACTCTCTCTATGGGACCAATATCGTAATCGCAAAAAAAAATTCAGCTGTTCCATACTACCTACTGCTACTCGAACTAAATGTATGGGACCGCAGATTTTTTTTCGCGATTTCGGTATTGGTCCCATAGATACATTTGTTTAGTTTTATGGTCTGATCATCCTCTTCAAATAGTTTCACCTAATTTTGTTTATGAGCCCTCATTCAAACACCTGTTTCTGCTTTATTCGAATAATTGTGCTTTGCTCGTTTTTTGCAAGTCTGTTTGCCAATTGGCTAATCGGTTAAGGCTAGGTTATCCCACTGCAAGCGTCTCTTTCTTGCAAGCATAAGTTTACAATTAGCCATCCCGCTCCAATTGAAAGCAGGATCGCAAAAAAACGTGTTTTTCGTCAATATCTTTGCTCATGGGAGTTTCTAAACTAAAACTTCTCCTGAGTTCACTAGAAATATTTAAGAATCAAAAGTTAAATATCAGCAGTTTAATCATAGTATTGAAAAAACATAACAAAAAGGGGTAACTTTGGGATGTTTTTCTATCTAGTAAACTTAATCTAATCGTGTAATTGAGAACAGTCGCCCATCCGCCCGATCCTTAAATAAGACTTAAGACATAATTTAATTTCAGACTTTAAAACACAGTTTAAAACACTTTCGTTCGTGCTCAAAAAACGGCCCGGACGGGATAACAGCGTCTTAAGGGTATATTTTCTAAAACCCCTAATTTCAGGAACATTGTTTTCAGTGATATGCTATTGCATATCCAGTGTTTTATATTTATTATGAAAGAACTGCCTTTACTTAAGAATGTAATGAATCGTTTTTTTGTATGTTTCATATAATTTATTTTAGTAATCGCATAAAATCCGGACACTGTTCGTCGAAATATTGCTAAAAATGGGGTTACTTTAGGAACATTTTTAGAAGGGTTACGTTACACGGCTGAATTTACAGTTTACGTAAAAAGAAAGTTTATATAAATTTAAAAAACATAATGAATCGATTTTTTTAAATACTAGTCTGAAACACGAATATTATTGAAAACATTTTAGTTAAAATCAAACATTGTGATTACCATACAAAATGGCGAACAAATTCAATCTTTTGACATCCTGTGACAACTGCAAAACTATCCTTGTTTCTGATTTTTTCCATTGTACGGCGAAATGCCGTTACTGGAGCACGTCCGCGTCAAATGTTTTTAAAATAAATTGCGATAATTTTTTTCTCGGTCCGTCTGTGGATGACTAAAACACAAAGGTAATTTAACGCAATAATTCATTACTTGTGTTTTCCGAAAGCTAAAACTATGTTTTATTTAATAAAAAATAGTGAATTTTTGGATGATTTTTGTCATATTGTTCAATCAAATTGAAATGACTTCAATTATGTCAGTAGCGTCTAAGTAGCGTATACCAAATCTATTACCATTCTCTTTGGTCGGTTTTTCAATATACAATTACCAATACAGTCGCGCACAGTTTCAAATAAATTCTAAGCAAGAAGATTAAATTACCTACGTAGTATAAAATTCTTGATAAGAAAATCATGCAATTTTTATTTACTTCTGAAATTAAATCACTGCAAATAATATCAAAACAACTAAAAACTTGCTTCCTACCAATTTCAATGAATAATTGAACAGAAAAGATTTTATTACTTAGGTAGGTACTAGTTTGATGCCAATCCAAACTAGGCCCTATGCTTTCGTGACATCCAAATCTGTTCAGTAGTTTTAAAATAACGTGTGCACAAACAAACATACAAAAATTCTAAAAATGGTCTCAATGTATTCCACTACGTACCTAGGTATTCCAAACACCCCCAATTAACATTTTTATAAATATCTTCAATGTCAATCCACGTCATGTTTGCAATCACAGACTTAAGAGGATAGACCAGTACAGTTTTCTCCATACAAACGTATTCCCCTGTTTTCTCCCTGGATAATAACACTAGAGCCAATATTTATTACCATACAATCTATGTCACCTATCTGCCATGTCCCTATGTTTTGCTTTTTTGCATAAATTAATTACTGTATGAACTAGGGACCTGAATCTGCTTCGAAAATGACCAATTTTACAGCCTGTTTTCAGCCATCCAGCAAAGAAATTTGACGAATATAAACAAAAAAAGCAAAACTTACAGACATAGCCAAAGTCTTTCTCATATTATTCTTGAAAGAATTATTGAAATCGGTTTAGTTTTTGAGGAGAAAACAGGGGAATACGAAATGCTGTTTTCGTCGATTTTATGTAGATAAAATCGGTCCTAGCTGCAGTTGTCTCTTTCGCACTCTAGTCGGTGGGGTGTATGGGTGGGGCGGATCGGACAAATATGTATACGGTTGGAAAAGTGACCTATTCTCCTAATTAGCATTTCAGCCCGTCTCTATCTATCTGTCTATAACGTCACGCCTCTTTCCCATTGGGGTAGGCAGAGACCAGAGCGCGCCATCTACTACGATCCTTACATACATCTTTTGCCTCATTCACATCCATACATCTCTTCATACATGCCCGTCGGTTTCGAGTACTCCGCATCCGCACCTCCCCTTTTTGTAGGATGCAACTGATTTGATCAGAATACGTCCTACGAGGGCGCCCTCTGCCGACACATCCACTAATTTTAGCTCCATATATCTCTTTCGTACATCTGCTATCACTCATCCTCTCCACATGACCAAACCAACGAAGCATACCCTTCTCTATTCTTGTCACAACATCTTCTTTCAATTTACATCGATCTCTAATCACACAATTTCTCACTCTATCTCTCAGCGTAACTCCACAGATGCTTCGCAAGGAACGCATTTCAGCCCGTCTATCCTCTTAAATTGCAGTCGAATGACATCTCAACCATCAAAATCGGTTCAGTGGTTTAGGTACGTCTGCCAAAACTGGGAATATTTAAATTCCACGGCTCACTTTTCTCCACTAGTCTTAAAAGCTATATTTTTACAATCTTATTAAGTAAACTACTATATTTAAAGAAAACCGGCCAAATGTGAGTCTGACTCACGCACGGAGGGTCCCTTAGCACCATACCATAGCGTAAATTCACTTTGACTATACCATACAATACAATAGTAGTAATATACATATAATTGTCTTGAGATATATTTCTCTCGAGATTTTTTGCCCAACCACCATTTCGTGGTGTAGGGCTAGACAGAAGAATAAACAGATTATGGGAGATAGCTATAATATAAGTATTTTATATAAAAGATAGTTTGTTGCAATGAAAGCGAACCGTAAAAGCTAGCTAGTTTATCAATACAAATAAATTGTTTAAATGAATTTGAACGGTAATCTCTAAATGCAAAAGTGGTCACAAGAAAATCATTCGAACTCCATGTAGAAAAAACTTTGCTAATCTAAAAAAGACACCTTCCTTCTTTTTCTACCTCGATGCTGGAAACAGAAACGGCAACATAAAATGTCAAATTCTGACATTATAATTTTGTTTTTCTTATCGGCCAGTTATTTTATGTAGTTTTCAAGTTTACCGAGGAGTTTACAGGGCCCGGTTTAATAAACGTGACAATAAGTGTGACAATTACAGGTGGACAATCTGATAATTTCGTCAAAATGTCATGGTGGAAAATTATAGTACATTACTGCAGCAAAAGACGCATTGATGGACGAACGTGTAAATGTGGGCAGAGGCGAAGCCAAGGCACACATACGTAAGTCCATCAATGCCTAGTTGTGGCCAAGGCTTGTATAGTGCTTTTCTCAAACAATGCGCGGAAATTAAAATTAATCAACTTTTCAAAATCAATGACGAACAACAATAATTTTTCCTGCGATAAAGCTAGTAACTTATAATTAATCTGTGGTTAAAGTGTCCATTCGTATTTTTTCTCATTATAAAGCTTTTTATTTGCAAGCCAGTTCAAAATTTAAACCAAACCATTGATAAGTTACCTCCTTGGTTGCCATGTTTCGGAGTAAAAGATCGTTCCATTTTTAAATTACACGACATAATATAAGTTTACTATGTAATTTATTTGGCCGCTAAACTACGACAGAATATATAGATTTTCATACAACTATTGCCGGCCACTGCTCGCATAGTACAGCAATTTTGATTTATTTCAAAGAAGGTTGTCAAAATAATGCTCAAATTTCCAAGCATGTTTGAGAAAAGAAATTTGTCGGATTGAGGCGACAATTTGACATATTTCTGTTCAATAATTTTTCTCCTGACAGGTGACATGTGACAGAGGAGTCGCGCGCGTGGCTAAGGGGGTAACAAGTAGACGTGTCGTTGGCTTGCGATTTGATTGGTCACGAGGCTCCGCCGTTTTTTGGTGGTTTCAAGTGTGTGTTTTTGTTTAAAAACTGGGTTTTGAGATCGCCATATCCTATTACCGTACAATATCTAATAAATATATCTACAACACTTAACACTGGCGAAATCTAACAAGAAAACGCCATTTTATAAAAATAGAATAGACATATGACAATTTGTCCTGAAAAACTTGACATTTTGTTTTAATAAACACTTCTTATCGTGTGGGCAGCAAGCCCTGGTATCAGAGTTTTTTTCAGACCGCCTTACGGGCCTGGTGACGTGGTTTTTATGTACCTAACCAAAGATAGTAGCCGGGATCAACGGCCTAACGTGCCATCAGAAGCATGGAATCATATTTCTTTTCAGACAATCATGTGATTCAGCCTGTAATATCCTAACAAACTTGGGAAAAATGCACAAAGTGACATGTCACTAGGTGTCCCCCGTGGGAATCGAACCCACGACATAAGAATAGTTAAAACTGTATAGAATGGAATCTCCTTTGTGCGTGCTCCAAACGCCGCCTTTTAAACACCTACTTCTCCCCTCAGCCCGCAACGCCCCGCTGTCCCCCACGTAGGCCGCCAGGGCTGTCACTAATTTCTTATGGCTTTTATTTACTTACTTCATATTTTATACGTACGTTAACTATAGTTTAATTAGTGTATTTAATTATGTATAATAATTTTTTAACCGATTTTGCTTACTATATTATTCCTCATACAAACATAGATAAGCTAGGTACTTAATTTGATACAAACGAACGCTACGACTACTGTCGCTAAGTTGGTGACTAGGTAGTAGGTACACGTTTCAAGCGGGCGCCGCGCGGCGCGGCGGCATGTCAAAGGGCGAGCGGCGCGTGTCAAAGGGCAAGCGCGCCCTCACCTGACGCGCAACGCTCTCTTTGAATTTGCCTCACTTGTGCAAGTGCAATAATATCTTATATGTACCTATACTCCATTCCAAATAGCAACGAAATTTTAAGGCTATTTTCAATTGCTGAAACAGAGATTTGAAACACTTCCTCTCACTTATTCTTAAAACAGCTTTAATAACGTCCATGATATGTCGGACTTTTATTATTTGCTAATCAGAATTCAACAGAAAACAAAATAGGAATCGTAAAACCTCGTCGTCCTTATTTGGAATGGAGTACAGGTATTTACCAACTTTTATAACATTACCTACAGTAAACAGCCTACCTATACTACGTTCCAAATAGCAACGAAATTTTAAGGTTATTTTGAATTATAGAAATAAGTATATATTGCAAAATAGGAATCGGAAAATCTCGTCGTCCTTATTTGGAATGAAGTAGGTATCATTAATAAAAAATATTATAAAATGGAAAGATGTTTAGGTACTTACCTGTCTTTAGGGAGATTAAAATAACTTAGATGTGGCATTGTTTTCGAACTGTTTTTACACCCAAACACACAGCAATAACTAGGCATTGTGAAAAATTAATAATTTCAACCGAACGGAACGTGTACGAGCGAGCGCGCAGCGGCCGTCACAGCCCCGACTGACTTAGCTGCTTAGCATCTAGCGCGCGGTAGGCTAATAACGTGACCTTGAACGCGTTCCGCGCAGAGTTTCGCTTCTATACAGTTTTAACTATTCTTATGCCCACGACCTACGTGAGCAGAACTCAATGGTCTTGACAATTTTGTCAATGTACATTTTTATTGAACAGTAAATAATTGTCGAATTTTCGCCTGTCGCCTTTCACCTGTAATTTTCGCGTTTATTGAATTGTATTGGGCCCTGAGTGCTATTTTTGAATCTCATTCGGTGGGCTCAGGTGTTGAAAATGTCAAAATTACTCTGGAGATACACATCTTTCTACTGCTGAGTTGACTTTCAAAAAACATACTACATAAGAGCGATTTTTGAAGGTCAAATCAGCAGTAAAAAGATGCGTACCTCCGTAGTAATTTTGACATTGTCAACAGCTGAGCTCACCGAATGAGATTCCAAAATCGCACTCCTGGAGTGAGATTTTTGAATCTCATTCGGTGAGCTCAGCAGTTGAAAATATCAAAATTACTCTGGAGATACACATCTTTCTACTGCTGATTTGACTTTCAAAAATCATACTCCTGAAGCATGATTTTAAAAAGTCAACTCAT
Organism: Agonopterix heracliana; assembly: GCA_963693445.1. NCBI lineage: Eukaryota > Metazoa > Arthropoda > Insecta > Lepidoptera > Depressariidae > Agonopterix > Agonopterix heracliana. The sequence continues at coordinate 7,056,368 of OY856334.1, forward strand.
CAGTAGAAAGATGCGTATCTCCGTAGTAATTTTGACATTTAACACTGCCGAGCTCGAATGAGATTCAAAAATCGCACTCCTGGAGTGCGTTTGGGAGGACAAAATGGAAAACCATTTCGAGATAATTGTCTCAATAACAATATTTTATATGTCAGAGAATTTAAAATGAAAGGATTACGGATATTTTTAAAAAATTAGGTCGTTTTCGACCTGGAGTGCGATTTTTGAAAGTCATTTGGTGAGCTCAACAGTTGCAAATTTCAAAATAACTATGGAGATACGCATCTTTCTTCTGCTGATTTGACTCTCAAAAATCATACTTCAGGAGTGCGATTTTTTAAAGTCAAATCAGCAGTAGAAAGATGCGTATCTCCATAGTTATTTTGAAATTTGCAACTGTTGAGCTCACCAAATGACTTTCAAAAATCGCACTCCAGGTCGAAAACGACCTTATTTTTTAAAAATATCCGTAATCCTTTCATTTTAAATTCTCTGACATATAAAATATTGTTATTGAGACAATTATCTCGAAATGGTTTTCCATTTTGTCCTCCCAAAAAAAAACTTGACATACCGAATTGACCAAAATGTCGGTGATTTTTTTTCAGTATGTTCAAAATTAGAATACCGCCGATCATCGAATCTCCTCCTTTTTGAAGTCGGTTAGTAAAAAATATCACTTGTGTAATTTTGAAACTATAAAAAATTTTAAAATAATAAGTGTTTATTAAATAAATTGAATTAGTTTATTGATATAGTAATATTGGTAATATTCCGTTACTCTACATATTGTGAAATCATAATTTTTGTATCTCAATTTTTTTGCCCACAGTGATGATCGTATTTAGTTAGAAAGTGGTATGTATGTAGGTTACACTTTAAATTAACCGAAACTTCCCACTTTGGTTAATTTAAAATGTTTTAGTTAAGTAATGAATTTCTTGTTGTGTGAAAAAAAATATTACCTACTAACTAGGTATTCTTCACAAAAAATACTTAACACTTTTCTTATCGATGGTGGGAGCTCAAACAAAAGGTCACGGAAAACTTACAAAACATTATCAACATTTTTTATTGAAAATTGACAGCAAGTGATGACGTCACAAACGAAAATATAGCCTTAAGGCCATCTCTTTGCCATGTGTTTCCGGCAACCTGATTTATGTCGACATCCCATCGTCTCAGTGATCTTCCCCTACAGATTAGCCTACTATTCATCATTATAGGTATCAAATAGAGCCAGTATTTCAGGGCACAATGGAGGAGCAAACTCCACTGATACTTTGTATGGAGAACTCGCGCGGTGAAGACGTGGCGCTAAGGATTGAGCCAGGAGATGACTTCCAGACGTTCCTGATGAAAGCCAAGTAAGTGCACAAACTGCGTCAAGTTACTGCTGGCATACGAAATCGCATTTGAGCCAGAACTGGTCGCCGGCAACTAGCATGTGGTGTGGCGGACTTCCTTCCTTACAATAGTGCTATCATGTAATCAGGAATTTGTTATAACTACAAACTATGGTAAAGTCTGCAGATTTCATTTCAGTATATTAATGATGTGATCAAATCTGATCAAATCAGTTGCGTCCTACAAAAAGGGGAGGTGCGGAGTACTCGAAACCGACGGGCATGTATGAAGAGATGTATGGATGTGAATGAGGTAAAAGAGGTATGTAAGGATCGTAGTAGATGGCGCGCCCTGGTCTCTGCCTACCCCATTGGGAAAGAGGTGTGACGTTATGGATAGATAGATAGATAGATATATTAATTATTCGTATTTTATCATGTTTCGTTAACACTTTTTTATCATCATCATCAGCCTATACACGTGCCGCTGCAGGCAGGGCACAAGCCTACCTGATGCTAGTAAATTAGTAGACTTTACATACGCATCAGAATCTCTTCTTCAGCGTATGCACTTATGCAGGTTTCCTAACGATGTTTTCCGTTCACCGTTTAAAAGCACTTTCTTACTTATATCTATAAGTAAGAAAAACTCATTGCTATAGGTATGGCAGTGGTGGCCAACACGTCGACCGCGGTCTACCCGGTCGCCCGCGGTCGACTTTTATGATAGTCCCGTAAAGAGATTAATAATAACTAAGATAAAGACGAAAAAAAATTACAGTATGTGTATCAAAATCAGGCATACATTCATTACTAAACCTGTTGCGGTTGAAGGTAGACTGCGAGATACATCAACAATTTTATTGTAGACCGCGCAATGTATGAAGTTTGGCCACCCCTGCTATATGGCATGTCGTCCGAGGGAATTGCACCCGGATCCTCATGATTGGGTGTCCACATTTCTCCGCAACGCGCCGCCGACGCTATTGAACCCTGAGATATATCGGAATCTTTTAAGGCTTCCGCACATTGCAGCGATATTATCGAGCGATATTATCGACAGCGATATCGCGACACCTTACACACTGCAGCGATTCCGCGATTCGCGTCACGCATGCGCCCTTCACTGAATGTAGTAGAAAGAGATTGCGTCAGGTTGCGATAATATCGCGGCAGTGTGTGGGATCGAGCGCGTCCCCACACAAAATGTACTGAGAACAATTATCGCAAAATCGCAGCGATATTATCGCTCGATAATATCGCGGCAGTGTGTAGGATCGCGCGAGTCCCCATACAAAATGTACTGAGAACAATTATCGCAAAATCGCTGCGATAATATCGCTCGATAATATCGCTGCAATGAGCGGAGGCCTTTAACAATCGACATTCAAATTTATCTATTTCAGATCACTCCTAGGCTTCGACGTAGACATAAACTCCATAACACGAAACCAACCAGTCTCCCTAACCGACAACATTTACCAATTCCTTATAAACTCCGAACACAATGTCACTACAGAACTGATTACTGAAAATTTTAAACAAATTCTTGAACCCAACAATGCTGAAGGAGACTTAGTTTATATGTTGGACGATGGTACTCAAATACGCGCTTCGCAAATCCATTTTGACAATGAAGATCCGCCCGTTGACTTAACAGCCGAGAAAATACCTTTCGTCAAATACACCGATGACGCCGAAGAAGAATTTGATAATATACAGGCTGATACTCAAGTGTATAACATTGTTGATAGCCCCGTATCGAGAATAACAGCTAAAAACACTAGTCCCAAATGCAGCTTTGCCAACAGCCTTCCTTTTAGATTAGTCTGCAATAATACTTATGGGTTCGAAGCCCAGTTCACGAAATACTTAGAAGCTAACACTACTAATACCTACGCAACTTTGAACCCTGTTGCTAATAGAAATAAGTCACCAAGAAGTTTGATTAGGGATAATTATAAAAATTATGACGATATCTTTCAGTCACACAGAAATGATGACGATTTCGCTCATTATACTAGAGAAGAAATACTTAATATGTTCAAAGATGCGCCTGTGACCTCCGTACCGTACGATAATCAAAGTTTTCCTGAAAAGCGAAAGCATGTACGCAAAACTGATCCTTCTAGAATCGTCCATAAGAACTGGAATTCTAAAGCCATATCTTACGTCAACGTAGATGGAGTCTTAATAGCTGAATCCGAGAGTCAAAATTGCTTCATTTGCGATAAATACGTTGATAAAAATATGGAGAAACTCTACCTCTTTGACAACGAAGATCAAAGGTTACACAGGTCGTCACCGCAAAAGAAACTATCGACGCAATTGAAAATTATATGCGAGATGTGTCTAGGAGACAATTTCCGACCCTGCCGCTTGAAAAGTCCGCACCAATCGTTAAATTCCGATGAATATTTAGTCATACGAAACAACCAACAATATATCTTCCAAAAAACCAATCCCTTAACTTTCAAAACTGGTTGCGGGAATTACAGTAAAGCTAAAATTAAATTAGAAACTCATTTAAACGGAAAAGAAGAGTTTGTTAAAGTAGAAATAGGTTCGGATGGTGAAATAGTAACGAAGCCTATAGACGCAGACATGACAAATGACGTCATAGAAGTGAAAGATGAGGAAAAGGAAAGTTCCAGCGATGTAGAGATAGTTGAAAACGGACCTGAACTGGATGAGAATATAGTGGATAATTTGGAGGAAGCTGATGATGATGTTAAAGAGTTTTTAGGGAAATATGAGTGTGATGAGACTGAGTTGAAAGAGCTTAAGTGCAGGTGAATATCATTAATTTGGTTTACAGTTTTAAAAGAGAACTATATTTTGCCCGCGACTTCGTCCGCACCGGCTCCTATCATTGTAGCTCTTTGACTATTTATTATAAGGACTAGCCTTGCGGTAGCATTTCCCACCATTTTCCTGCCACGTTATAAGAACAAACATTTAATTTTATACCTTATCCCTAAACGAGACGAGATAAATTATATGACTATGACTATGGCCTATAATTGCGAAACAATAAATTCGAACTTAGAACGTTTGGGGTTCATACCATTCATATTCATATTTATTTATTTATTTACTGTCCAAGATATTTATTTATACGAGACTAATTTTCATGATTTTTAACATTCAAAATTAGAATCTCAAGTTATGTGGAATAACATCCAAAGTTGTGGATTTAATGTTACCTCGCCCCCCGCAAAAAGTGGCAGAATCATTTGTTAGTATAATTACACGCGTCAACTAGTCCTCCTAAAAGTAGTCAAAGTTGTTGTTGTCAAACAAAATTAGCTGGAACTACAATACAACACTCTTTATTGAACCAAACTGAACAACTTTCTCTATAGGACCAATATCGAAATCGCGAAAAAAAAAAAACAGATTTAGTGATCAAAGAGTGTAAAGTCAGATAGCAGCGAAAAGGGCGCGAAAAAAAATGAGCCAATAGCGTAAACGGATTGAAGGTGGCACATCCTGATTGGTCAATATAATTTCGCGCGCTATTAAAATTTGTCAACTGCACAGGAGTGCGATTTTTGAATCTCATTCGGTGAGCTCAGCATTTGAAAAGGGCAATATTACTATGGAGATACGCATCTTTCTGCTGCTGATTTAACTTTCAAAAATCGCACTCCTGAAGTATGATTTTTGAGAGTCAAATCAGCAGTAGAAAGATGCATATCTCCATAGTAATTTAGACATTTTTAACTGCTGAGCTCACCGAATGAGATTCAAAAATCGCATCCCAGGTACATCGGTAAGCCTTATAAACCTGGTACTTCTGTAGGTACATGAGTACCAAAACCCTCATTGGTACATGTCATGTGACTGTAGTCGTCGTATTTGAACCAAGACCCTCAAGATTGAGTGTCCATACCTCTCCACAGCGCGAAATCTTCGCTCTTGCGGCTGTAACAACTTTTATAAAATCTTTTAGGTTCTGTGAGCAAATATTCGCAGATCTACAACAAGTTATAGATCACGGGGCGGAACACAAACACGACATGGACGAAGGGGACGTGTTTCCATGTCCCCTTTGTAACTATGGTTATGCTAACTTCATGTGGTTGAAGGGACATCTGAAGGCAGCACACGATAAGGCTGCGATCAAAGATGAAGTCAATTTTGATGATAAAGAGGGCGTTAGAGGTGAAGTTAAGGACGAAATTGAGAAAGATAAAGGTATGCATGCACACTTGATTCTTCTGTTACATAAAATAGAGGGTTAGAGTAAAAAATAAGGCGTTTCTCTAACTTCTAAAATATGGGAGTAAAAAATCTGAAAATGTTGTAAAATATAGAAAGAACTGAAAATAAATCAGTTTCAGAAAAATCCTGTAACATACACGGACCTGAAAAAAAGACGGACGTAATGTGACACTAAAAAGATGTGAAGCATGCAAGGTCCAACATTTTCGTTTGTTCTACAAGGGACCTACACTCACACAGAAGCTCTAGGCGCAGGTCCTAAATCCGTCACCATTATGTACCGCGTGATAGCACGCACACAAAAGAAATGGGTGCTTCAGTCGTGATTAGACGAGATTACGTCCGTCTTTTTTTCAGGTCCGTGGTAACATAAATATAATCTTCTAATACAAACTAGGTGGCGTTGCAATCATGGGCGAGTCCGACACGCTCTTGGCCGGTTTATCAATCTTTAATTTGATTTGAAATAGCACAACATAGCTGAAACATGTTTACAATCAATTATATTGGTGGAATTTACATGTAATTTTTTCTCCCCTCCGGACGGAAAGCGTAAATTTTCGTCCCGCTGCGCTAAACAAAGTTGCCGCTTTCCACCTCCGTCGTGGAGAAAAATAGTATACTAACCTCGGGCAGTATATAAGAAAGCCTCAGATCACATGTTTGTTGACCTCTGCTTCGCCTCGGTTGAACAATGAATTTTTGACTTTTTGATATGTAACCTACCTTCCTGACCTCGGTGTGTAATCTAATCTTATATTACAGATGATAAACAGGCTTCCCCACTGATAACATCACCTATTGCTAAGAGAACGAGGAGTGCTGTCAAAAAGAGTGAGACAAATAATGGTGGTAAACTAGGTACCTACATTTTACAATATTCTATCTATTTCAAATTGGGGTTGGCGAGACTAGGGCGCGCCACTTACAATATTCCTCAATGAAACGCATTCACTGCCTGACCCGTAAGCCTAAATAACCCAGCACAGCTAGCATGCCACCCACGACAAAGCGTTTAAACGAGAAAAACGTCATGCGCGCTCTTTCTGGTATACGTCAAATAATTAGGATGGAGACACATCTCGATTTTTATCGTTTTCTCGGGGGTGGCATGCTAGGCCTACTGGTGCCACTTTGAAACATAGAAAGCTGTGTGCCCCGAACATTTATAGTTGTTCAAAAAAATGGTATGCTTAGTGCCCTTGAACACTTATGCTGGTCCATATAATTCTTACGCTGGGTGCCTCTCGACACGCAGGATTGTCCGGTTTATTCCACTCAGTACCAACGAGTTAGTATATTAGAGTGTCTTTTGCGGGACAAACCATGAAGTGCTAATAGGAATTGCTAATAAAAAATGGACACGCAGAGTGGTCGAGAGGCACTGGCAGTAAGATAGGTGTTACCCATTGTTCCACTATATGTGTCGGGCGGGGGCATCTGATAAAAGATAAAGAAACCACTAGAATTGACGGTGGCAGTGAATGTGTTAACTAATTTGCCTCGTCAGTCATGTCCCTTATCTTGATGAATTATTAGACCATTTCATTAACGTGACAATTGTAATTTACTATGACAATATTTCAATATCCTGAATTGTAAATGACAGTTGTCATGTTAATGAAATCATCCCCAGACGCATATTTCGTAAACATGACAATTGTAATTTACTCTGCCGACATTGCTGAGTTTGTTAGGACACAATATGTTACTATACTACTGCATGTTTAGCGTCATTAGTAACCAGCATTACACCCTGAATTATCATTGTAAATAACAATTGTCATGTAAACAAGGACATCCTTACACTAAGCCCCAATCCTTTCCCTTAACCTAATCCTGAAATATTCCTTTTGTAGAGCCAACAGAAAACTCATCGCACAATATAGTAACTACAAATGAATCGGTTAGTATCAATGTACGTATTCTAGCTACTCGTGCTTGCGTTTCATATGGAGGACAAGGAGTGCGAATGGTTGACCAGCAGTGGGATATGGAACAGATATTTTTGTTGTTGGAAAATTGTCAATTTTCATAGTTTTGAAGCCTTTGATATTCTACCTTTGTAGTAGAAATTTATTCTAAACTATACTCTGAAATGCAATCCGAGATCAAAAATTTCAAACAAAAGAGCCTCTTTTTTTAAAGAAATTGTTTGTTGTTGGTTGTTGTTTGAAATTGTTGAACTCGGATTCCATTTCAGAGTATATATATATTGGGTTTAAACTACGTAGGGTTTGAAATTTTTGATCTCGGATTTCATTTCAGAGTATTGCTATTGGGTTTGGACTGCATTAAATATGTTTCAGTTCCATATTCTTAGTAAACGGAACGTTTAAAAATAACGCACATAAATCTCATTTCCAGCCCCTCTAGCATGCCACCGCCGAGAAAACGACAAAAATCGAGACGTGCCTCCATCTTTATTATTTTACGTACGCCAAAAAGAGCGCGCATGACGTTTTTCTCGTTTAAACGCTTTGTCGTGGGTGGCATGCTAGCCGTGCAGTAATTCATTAGCTTAAATACTATTTATAACTAGCTGTTGTATTTATGACTTCATATGCGTTGTCTTTAAAGAAGTATCCTATGTTAATCCATAACATTTTCTATCTGCGTGCCAAATTCATCTAAACCCGTTCAGCCTGTTGTGTGTGATTGGTCACAAACATCACAACAAACTTTCACGTGTATAATAGGTATTTAGTATTAGTAGGAAGTAAGACCTACGAACAAATAATATTTGTTCGTAGAGTAAGATAGAATATTATAGCATACTAGATTTTACCTGTGATTTCGTCCGCACCGCACCGTCTCCTATCATCATAACGAAATACTAGTTTTGAAGTATAATCATAAGCATTTAGAAAACCATCAAAATCAGTCCAGTAGTTTTTACGTGATGCTGAAAAAAAGAAAGGCGAGAAATTAAAAAAACCCTGAATTGTAAGGGGAATCTTAAACATATCGTAACCTTTTTTTGTAAATATCTTGATTGTACAGTTGCTAAACTAAAGTGGCAGTGGGCGGGGCACATTGCTCGCAAAACCGATGACCGATGGGGCCGAAAAGTTCTCGAGTGGCGACCGCGTACCGGAAAGCGTAGCGAGGGTAGGCCCCCCACAAGGTGGACCGACGACCTGGTGAAGGCGGCGGGAAACCGCTGGATGAGGGCAGCGCAGGACCGGTCGTTGTGGCGATCCTTGGGGGAGGCCTATGTCCAGCAGTGGACGTCCATCGTCTGATATGATGATGATGTACAGATACACTTCCGTTATAGGTTTATTATAGTGTAGTAGAGTAATAGTAATTAATCTATTATCTCAGTTAGACAATGCCGTTTTCAGAATGACTTTGTCATAAAAACGGAGGTGAAACAAGAATGTCTGGACAATAGCGACGACGAGATATGGATAGTGCAGACGGCGGACGACGAAGGAGACCAGCAGTTGCAGCACTTGCTGTTGGCTGGTCAGGTATGCAGTTACACTTTTAAGAGATAGCAGCGACGACGAGATATGGATAGTGCAGACGGCGGACGACGAAGGAGACCAGCAGTTGCAGCACTTGCTGTTGGCTGGTCAGGTATGCAGTTACACTTTTAGGAGATAGCAGCGACGACGAGATATGGATAGTGCAGACGGCGGACGACGAAGGAGACCAGCAGTTGCAGCACTTGCTGTTGGCTGGTCAGGTATGCAGTTACACTTTTAGGAGATAGCAGCGACGACGAGATATGGATAGTGCAGACGGCGGACGACGAAGGAGACCAGCAGTTGCAGCACTTGCTGTTGGCTGGTCAGGTATGCAGTTACACTTTTAGGAGATAGCAGCGACGACGAGATATGGATAGTGCAGACGGCGGACGACGAAGGAGACCAGCAGTTGCAGCACTTGCTGTTGGCTGGTCAGGTATGCAGTTACACTTTTAGGAGATGAACGGCCAAAAAGTGTCATAATTCTGTGTCTTTTTCACACTTTTAGGAGATGGATGGCCAAAAATTTACATAATTATGTGTATTTTTTTTCACTTCACACTTTTAAGAGATGGATGGTCAAAAAGTGTTATATTTCTGTCGTTTTCAAACTTTTATCAGATGATTGGCCAAAAAGTGTAATATTTCTATGTCTTTTTCACACTTAGGAGACGGTTGACCAAAGTGTCATAATTCTGTTAGTGTTTGTCAGTGTTGTGTACCTGTGTGCGTGCGTAAGTGAGCTAGCGCTTACTAATTAACTTAAAATCTATTTATTTTTCAGAATGGTTCAGATCAGAATGAAGATAAGAAACATAAGTGTGATAATTGCGGGTAAGTTTTCATTAATTGCACGTCTAGTATGATATCTCTACACGAGCATGACGCGCCTTTGCTGCAGAGAAAATAACCTGTTCCCGCGCTTTTCGGGGAGCGGAAGCCTCGCTTGCCGCGACAAGTAGTATGGAATACAGCAGAGTCGCGCGCAAGTAGAGAAATCATGCTAGACGTGCTGATCACCTACATGAATTTTAATTTATACAAAATTTACTTATTACGAGTGAATACATTCGCATCCTCTTTTATAATGAGAACTGCTGAGGTCTGAAACTCTCTCCCTGCGTCTTTTCAAGTACCGTATGTCCATTTCAGGCAGCTGTTCGTATCAGGGGAAGGTGTAACAAGTCACAAATGTAAACGTAAGGGCAGGAAGCGGAAGTCGTCGATTAAGGAGGAGGCGGTCATCTGTGTTCCTACTCAAGAGGATTTTATAAAGGTACTAGTGTTTTCCCGCGACTTCGTCCGCACAAATTATATACCAGATTTTAAGTCAGATCATAAGCTATCAAACAAAAAAAGTTTCATCAAAATCGGTTCAGTAGTTTTTGCGTGATGCGCGAACAAACAAACAAACAAACACACAAACAAACAGACAAACAGACAGACAAAATTTCTAAAAAAGGTTGATTTCGAGTCAGGGATACCTAAAAACCATATCGTAGTCTTTTTTTTGTAAATATCTTCAATGTACAGACACACTTCAGTTACAGTTTTATAATAGTTTAGATACAAAAATTTAATATAAAATATTCATATTCTTTATTGCATCATTATCATCATATACCAGTATGGGCCCAAAGTTAATTTTGATTAAAATTAAAAATTAACTATTAAAATTTTAATCTAAAAATTTGATTAAAAATTAATTAATCTTAATCTTTTTCAAGTCGATTAAAAATTAAATAATCTTAATCAAAACCTTAATCTGATTAATGATTAACGATTAAAGTCTTGGTGCATAGAGTATTGTGGAATGGTTGGGTCAAATCTTGAGTGTATATTCGGTGGATGGGTGGCTGTTTGGTGAGAGGTTTGTGGGATTTTGGTGGTTATTTGGTGAATGTTTGGAAGTTGTTTGAAGAGTGTTTGGTGAGCGTTTGATGGTTGCTTCGTGGTGACTGGTAAGTGTTTGGTTAGCGGCGGGTTGATGGTGGCTGGTGATGGGTGGCTGTTGGTGGGAGGTTGTGGGGCGGGTTGGCGCGTGCTAGGTTGTGCTTGTGGGTGTTTCGTCGTGGGTGATGGAAGTTGGGTGTTACTTAACCGATTTCTTCAAAAATCGATATCTGAAGATCCGTGTGGACTCTGAACACGAATCCGATGTCAGATTTGAGAAAAGTGGCCGCCATCTTTAACTTTTTACTTTCTGGACAGGTTGCTTCCAAAATAGATATCTGAAGGTCCGCATGGACTTTTAACACGAATACTGCCAATGCCATTACAGAAAGGTTTTTTGATATCAAAACATGTTAAAATAAAAAAAAAAAGATGGGGATTTTAGGCATTTCCAGAACAATTCGTGAAAAGGCAAAATCCATAGTGAAAAATTAAATAAATTCCTAAAATTATTAAAAAACATAATTTATTAAATATCTCGATAACGGTGCATCCTAACGAAAAAATAGCTAATTTTTCGAACCCCTGGGGTACCGCCAAACCTACCCTTCCGCATGCAAAAATAAAGAAAAAAAAATCATTTTTAAAAATTTTACAAGTCCAGCCCCCATACTAATTTCACTCGAATAAAGTGAAAAAGACACACTAAACTTTTTAATCGTTAATCAAATTAACGAATAAAATTAAAAATTAACAAAACTAATCAGATTAAAAATTACTTTTTTAATCTTGATTAATTTAATTTTAATTAAATTAATCTGATTAAAACTAATCAAATTAATTAATTGATTAAAAAATTAATCGATTAATGCCCACACTGTCATATACAGGGTCCTTCTTAATATGCTGACACTTTTTTAAGGGTATGATCAGACCATCAAACTGAACAACTTTCTCTATGGCACCAAATACGAAATCGCGAAAAAAAATCAGCTGTCCTATACATTTGGCTCGAGTAGGTTTGCAGTTTTTTATGGAACAGCTGTTTTTTTTGTTGATTTCGATGTTGATCCCATAGTGAAAGTTGTTCAGCTTGATGGTCCAAACATCCCCTTAAAAAGTGTCAGCATATTAAGAAGAACCTATTCAAGGTAAAAAAAAAAAAAAAAATACAAATAAACCTTTAAGGGGGTGGTGTAGACCATCAAACTGAACAACTTTCACTATGGGACCAATATCGAAATCGCGAAAAAAAAAATTGATGTTCCATCTCTACAAATCGACTAGAGCTAAAATATGTATGGGATATCAAATTTTTTTTTTCGCTATTTCGATGTTAGTCCCATAGAGAAAGTTGTTCAGTTTGACGGTCTAAACAACCCCCTTAAGAGTTTTAAAAATTTATTCTTACTTATGAAACTCCCTGTATACGTCCCACTGCAGGGCACAGGCCTACCGTGTATGTACGTTAGTCCACCACGCGTGCACAATGCGGATTGGTAGACTTCACATACGCATCGGAATTTGTTCTTAGCGTATGCAGGTTTCCTCACGATGTTTTCTTTAACCGTTTTTTTATTTCGCCATTTCCTCACGGTCCCCATGTTAATAAATATTTCAGAGAGCCAAAGGAAGACCAAGGCTGGATGATGGAGACAACGATATGCCCACTGTGGTAATTTACTTTCTTTTCTTAAATACAGGGTGTAAGGAAAAGTAGCATTAACCTTTTTAACCACATACTCTACCCATCAAACTGAACAACTTTGCGAGCGAAATTTTACGTACGAGCGCAAAAAAAGAAATCTGCTGTTCCATACAAAACTGCTATTCTACTCTCGACCAAAATGTATGCTTTAATGCAATGCCTACTCTACTCAAACGTATGACACAACAGATTTTTTTTTTGGTTTGTCCATAGTAAAAGTTGTTCAGTTTGATGGGTAGAGCGTGTGGTTTAAAGTTTAAAGGTTAATGATACTTTACGTATTATACCCGTACTGTTTACGTATTATAGGAAACGGGAATATCATGGGCTTGTTGGGAATGCCCCTTTTTAATTTCCATTTTTTTTGTTTTTTTTATAAATTGAAATTGAGGTTTTCTTGGTTGAGAAATCTTAATTCAGAACAACGTTCAATCACGGAATCACGAAAAAAATTGGCTGTTCCATACAAAACTGCTATTCTACGACCCAAATGTACCTACCTATGCTTTAATTTAGCTAAAAACATGCTAAAACGTTGTAATTTTTTTCTAGATTCCAACGTTGTACACTCAGTTGCAGAAACGCTCATTAAAATTAAATCTCTTGCTAGCTTTTACTACGTCAAAAACACAAAAATTGACAGCAAGATATTTAACGGAGGATTAACTTTAATGACCGTTTCTGCAACTGAGTATTAGTGTCATAGAGAAAGTTGTTTAGTTTGATGGTCTGACCATTTCCACATACTTCAGACCAAACTGAACAACTTTCACTATCCCTTAGTTAGTGGGAACCAACACTGAAGACGCAACACCCCCACACCACACACCCCCACAAACACACACACACACACACACACACACACACACCCACACACACACACACCCACACCCACACACACACACACACACACACACACACACACACACACACACACACACACACACACACATCAACACACCAACACACGAATGCGCTGGAGTGTGCACTGCGCACCCATATGTAACCGCGTACCCTCTGGCCTTACGGCGATTACTGCAACTATTTATGGAAGCTGATGCTTAGATCACAGATTTACTTTTTTAAGCATTAGCAGCAAAGATTTATATACATAGCCAAATTGCAAACTTATCCTAATTAAGCTAAGAACATTATGTATAATGTAACTTTACCTGCAAATAAAGATTTTTATAATTTTTTATTTTTTATTATTATTTTAAAATACAAAAATTTGTTGTTTCATAAAAATTATACTGTTAAATATTGCTATGGGAGATCTAAAAAATAAAAGATATGATTTTCTATTGAAGATCTAAAAAAAACTTGTTGTTCGACCCCATGTTCCTCTGGGAAACTTGTTCAGTTTAGTTTTAATTCAAAATATGGGGCGTGTATTTATGCAGTCTCCTGTATATTGCAGAGGACCCGTAAGAAGAAGACTAAGGAGCCGTCTTCCGACCCTCAGACGGTCACCTGCCACAACTGCGACGAGTCTTTCACATCCAAAGTGCGGCTCAAGTTTCACATGTGAGTATTATATCTATACAGTCTCGTGACATTGTAGAGGATGCAAGAAGAAGACTAAGGAGCCGTCTTCCGACCCTCAGACGGTCACCTGCCACAACTGCGACGAGTCTTTCAACTCCAAAGTGCGGCTCAAGTTTCACATGTGAGTACATAGACAAATTACTCTAGCGATTGACACGCTCGTTCAAACAAACAACATGTCACACAAAACAGCACAAAATGACACATTGCGGTCTGTCATTGCCATAGTGACGAAGTGAACTCGGGAACACCAATCAGGTGCGTACACCTCATTCAAGTGGAACATGTTGCTTCTATGCAAGGGCAAGTCTATCGCTAGAGTAATTTTTCTATGTGTGAGTATTATATCTATGCAGTCTCGTGACATTGCAGAGGATGCAAGAAGAAGACTAAGCAGCCGTCTTCCGACCCTCAGACGATCACCTGCCACAACTGCGACGAGTCTTTCACATCCAAAGTGCGACTCAAGTTTCACATGTGAGTATTATATCTATGCAGTCTCGTGACATTGCAGAGGATGCAAGAAGAAGACTAAGGAGCCGTCTTCCGACCCTCAGACGGTCACCTGCCACAACTGCGACGAGTCTTTCACATCCAAAGTGCGACTCAAGTTTCACATGTGAGTATATAGACAAATTACTCTAGCGATAGACACGCTCGTTCAAACAAACAACATGTCACACAAAACAGCACAAAATGACACATTGCGGTCTGTCATTGCCATAGTGACGAAGTGAACTTGGGAACATCAATCAGGTGCGTACACCTCATTCAAGTGGAACATGTTGCTTCTATGCAAGGGCAAGTCTATCGCTAGAGTAATTTTTCTATGTGTGAGTATTATATCTATGCAGTCTCGTGACATTGCAGAGGATGCAAGAAGAAGACTAAGCAGCCGTCTTCCGACCCTCAGACGGTCACCTGCCACAACTGCGACGAGTCTTTCACATCCAAAGTGCGACTCAAGTTTCACATGTGAGTATTATATCTATGCAGTCTCGTGACATTGCAGAGGATGCAAGAAGAAGATTAAGGTCCGACCGTCAGACGGTCACCTGCCGCAACTGCGACGAGTCTTTCACCTCCAAAGTGCGACTCAAGTTTCACATGTGAGTATTATATCTATGCAGTCTCGTGACATTGCAGAGGATGCAAGAAGAAGAGAAAGCTAAAGAGCCGTCTTCCGACCCTCAGACGGTCACCTGCCACAACTGCGACGAGTCTTTCACATCCAAAGTGCGGCTCAAGTTTCACATGTGAGTATTATATCTATGCAGTCTCGTGACATTGCAGAGGATGCAAGAAGAAGACTAAGCAGCCGTCTTCCGACCCTCAGACGGTCACCTGCCACAACTGCGACGAGTCTTTCACCTCCAAAGTGCGACTCAAGTTTCACATGTTAGTATTATATCTATGCAGACTCTTGAATATTGCAGAGGATGCAAGAAGAAGACTAAGGAGTTGCATTTTGTGTCCCATCTTAACTTTCTACCCTGTATTAGCCTGTATCACCATGCCACATCGCAAAGGTGTCCTAATTACTTTGTACTTTATAAAAGGATTCTTTTTATTCAATCGTTAATTCGCAGGCAATTCCACGAGCCGACTAGCATGCTGACAGAGGACGGCGAGTACACATGCACCGAGTGCACCAACGCCGTGTTCCAGACAGAGACGGAGCTATTCGACCACGTTCACTTCCAGCACCACAAGCAGACCCGCTGGCAGTGCCCTGTCGCCGGCTGCGGCAAGACCTTCTACCTGAGGTGAGCTGATGATGATGCACACGTGCACCAACGCCGTGTTCCAGACAGAGACAACAAGCAGACCCGCTGGCAGTGCCCTGTCGCCGGCTGCGGCAAGACCTTCTACCTGAGGTGAGCTGATGATGATGCACACGTGCACCAACGCCGTGTTCCAGACAGAGACAACAAGCAGACCCGCTGGCAGTGCCCTGTCGCCGGCTGCGGCAAGACCTTCTACCTGAGGTGAGCTGATGATGATGCACTCGTGCAACAACGCCGTGTTCCAGACAGAGACAACAAGCAGACCCGCTGGCAGTGCCCTGTCGCCGGCTGCGGCAAGACCTTCTACCTGAGGTGAGCTGATGATGATGCACTCGTGCAACAACGCCGTGTTCCAGACAGAGACAACAAGCAGACCCGCTGGCAGTGCCCTGTCGCCGGCTGCGGCAAGACCTTCTACCTGAGGTGAGCTGATGATGATGCACTCGTGCAACAACGCCGTGTTCCAGACAGAGACAACAAGCAGATCCGCTGGCAGTGCCCTGTCGCCGGCTGCGGCAAGACCTTCTACCTGAGGTGAGCTGATGATGATGCACACGTGCACCAACGCCGTGTTCCAGACAGAGGCCACAAGCAGACCCGCTGGCAGTGCCCTGTCGCCGGCTGCGACAAGACCTTCTACCTGAGGTGAGCTGATGATGATGCACACGTGCACCAACGCCGTGTTCCAGACAGAGGCCACAAGCAGACCCGCTGGCAGTGCCCTGTCGCCGGCTGCGACAAGACCTTCTACCTGAGGTGAGCAAAATAACAATAATCAATCAATCAATTATACTTTATTTTACACCAAAAAAACATAATATACAGAGAGAAAACAAACAGGAAATACAGAAGGTACAAAAATAGGCGGTCTTATCGCTAAGAAGCGATTTCTTCCAGACAACCTTAATAATCAATAATCGGCTGTTTCATACAAAACTGCAAACCTGATTTATGGGACAGTTGATTTTTTCCACGATTTGGATGGTGCATATAACATTCTAAGTGCTAAATGCTCCTACTTTGTTATTTTTCTCCCCTTCGAACGGAAAGCGTCAATTGTCGTCCCGCTGCGCTAAACGAAGTTTCCGCTTTCCACCTTCGCCGAGGAGAAAAATGGTATACTAACCTCGGGCAGTAAATAAGAAAGCTCCTCGGCTTCGCCTCGGTCAACAATTACATGAGATCTGAGACCTTTCTTACTTTCCTGCCCTCGGTGTGTAAATCTAAACTATTATAAAACTGTAACTGAAGTGTGTCTGTACATTGAAGATATTAAAAAAAAAAAGATTACGATTTCGTTTGACTCGAAATCAACCTTTTTTAGAAATTTTGTCTGTCTGTTTGTCTGTTTGTTTGTTTGTTCGCGCATCACGCAAAAATATTTAACCGATTTTGATGAAACTTTTTTTGTTTGATAGCTTATGATCTGACTTAAAATCTGGTATATAATTTGTGCGGACGAAGTCGCGGGTAAACACTAGTCTACTATAATATCATCCACAGAGCAACACTGACGAAGCACAGCCGCACGCACACAGGCACGCGCCGCTACGTGTGTGGCACGTGCGGCAAACGATTCCTGGACAAGCAGACACTAGACGAGCATGGAGTCACTCACTTACAGGTGAGCTGCGTATTAAATTACGAGTAATGCAGGATCTGGCGAGTAGCCTGGCCTGCCGTGCAGGAGGCGATGGTTCGATCCCCGTCCAGGCCGACTCGATCGGAATTTATGTACCATTTGTAACACCACTGGCTTTTCGGTGAAGGAAAACATCGTGAGGAAACCTGCATGCTTCAATTTCGAGGCATGTATTGTACCCACTGTCCATTATAAGTGGCGACGGGCTCACTCCCCGTCACACTGGACAGAGTTTCGGTACTACTAGTGAAACGTGGATGTTCTGAGTTTTCAGACTGTCTCTGACTACGCCCTCGTGGAATATATCCTAGCATCCTTATTGAAATTTTTTCTATTTGCCTGCTTCTTAGTACATGTATCACTTCAAAACTACTGAACGAATCCAAATAGGAGTTTCACAAAAGCATATGATTTATTTTAGAGAAAGATTTGTTTTTTATTTAACGAAATCTGCTTAAACCCCGTCCAGAAATATAAAAAACCTCGCCATTTTGCGGAAAATCATTGGAACTAATATTTGTACTTGGTTCACTGACATTAAAGGTTATAGTCGATTGCAGCGCCTCCAAACCAGGTTTTTTAAATTTCTGGTCAGGATTTACTTAAAAAGTTATCGGATGTGTTTCACCAATTCCAAAATAAGTTTACAAATTTACAACCTTTACAATATTGCCGGTATTCGTTTCATTTTACTGGTATGCATCATGTATGTACGTTGATATTTAATATGTAAAATATAATAGGGAATATGTTTTTTTTTTTTTTTATTTCTTTTAATCATTTATGTTTCAGATAAAACCCTTCCAATGCCACGTATGCCTCAAGCAACTAACACGTCGCTCCCGTCTCCGCATGCATCTACGTGCCCATGAAGAAGAGTTGCGACCCAGACATGTTTTGGTATGTGCCATATGCGCGCGGGCCTTCAGAGACGCCAACGATGTACAGGTAATAACGCCTTAGATTGTCCTAAAGAGAAAATGAACAAATTGTAGATGGATCTAAAACCATGTCAAGTTTTACTAAGAGTTGAAATAAATAGATATAAAACGTAAATATATTACAGGTGGATCCAAAACCATGTCAAGTGTTTCCAAAAGTCGTATTAAGCTTTTATACCTTATTCCAGGTCTATTATTATATTTGAGAGCGGCTTACTTGACTTCCGTTTCCGAGCGAACATAACCCTAGTAAAGCGCCATCTGGTGGACACAATCAGCAGCCAGGCAGTGGGGGGCACGGCCATGAGGCCGGTGCCCGCCATTTTACTTTCATTGAAGATTTGAATTCCTACTGAGCGGACATGTAACGGAAAGCGCTGCCTTCCGTTACCGCCATTTTTAAAATATAAATTTTAGATTTCTTTTTTCGAAATTTCGATTTGTTTTTCGAATGTTATTGATTAATTTGCATAGTTATTGCATTCTTCTTCTTATCGAGTGGGCTGCAAAGCCCTGGTGTCAGAGTTTATTCAAACCGCCTTACGGCCTCTGACGTGGTTATTGCATTAAAAAGTACCCTTAAATAGTAAAGTGCGTATTTCGTCGTCGTGTCTTCGGGTCGCGGGAGTGATGGAGTCTTCGAAGGTGGACAAAGACGCGTTTGTTGCAGAAATCGGATAAGTAGACGTCGAGCATATACTTATAGATTACAATTTCCATTGTTCGTATGGTGCTGTTTGCTGAACTTTTCTATACAATTCTAAATAAATTTCCTGTATGGCGGTAGCATTTTTCTGTGCAAGAACCGTTAAAATATTATACCGCGGGAAAAACATTTCTACATGGTTTTCCTAATTGTTTAATTAATGTGATTGAGTGACAAGATGTGTGCGTCGTTAAAGCTAACTAAGATGTTCGTAGTATTATTTTTCCTGTGTTTCTACTCCCGTCCAGGGAGGTATTTGTAAAGATATGTCTACAGGAACAGGTCTGCTACGGATGAAGCGAAGACATTCAAGACTTAATATCCAGGCTTGCGCTGTCCGTGCGTAACGACAGTTCACCAAGCAGGTATCAGGTTAAGGTACGGTAAAATAAGTGGCTTGGGGTCGACTCTCGACGATTATCCCACCGTTTGGTTACCGTAGTATATAAAGAAGGTTAGTAATGCCGTCGCATTGCTATTTTTCTGCCTGTGTAAAGCCGACACTGGACAAGCTACCGACCCGGTACGGCCCACCCTGCCGGTGTTCGCTTAGCTCACTGGACCGTGCGGCGGTCTCCCCACGCACGGCCAGTACGTGTCGCCCACGCTCCTGCTGGAGACACAACACCACGATGAGCTGCCCCCACGCTCCCGCTGCAGGCATGATACCGTGGTGACCTGCCGTCCACGCTCCTGCTGGTGGCATGATACTGTGATGACCTGCCGCCCACGCTCCTGCTTGCTGGCGGCATAATACCGAGATGACTTACCGCTCACGTGCCTACTTGGGGCGCGACACCACGACGACCAGCCGACCACGTGTCTACTACGGCCTGATAGCTCGGTAACCCGCGTTGCATCTAGCATCGGGAACCAAACACAAGGTAAAAGAATGGAGGGAATTAAGGGTCCCGGTACCTATCGGTCATTAATTGCCCCCAATCTCCATGACATACGCAGAAAGCCATATCCAAAAATTTTTCTTTTCATGTTCTTGGTCATCAAATTTTATGTCTGAAACTTTCCAGCGTACCGAATGCTACCTGGTCATCGTTTCTAGTTCCGCCCGTTTCTACGGAGGACTAGGCAAAATCCCTAATATGATTAAAGTCATTTTCTGAAATCGCACAGGAATCCGAAAGCTTTTTTATCACGCTGTAATCACAGTTCGTGGTTTTTATTTGGACTCGGTCATCTGAACCAGTTCCTTTTTAAACGTGGAGGTTTCTTTGTTAAATGTGGGGCACCTTCTTGCACTACCCACATATTAATTTAAAAAATTGCAATCCTGACTCGAACCTGTTGGGTGGTTCTTTTTGGTAAATATTATATTCAGTGAAAACAAGATTGTGTAATCAGGATGGCGTTCTTGTGTTTATGATAAATTGATAATATATAAACTGTTCATAAGTGATTAATAAAGGGATCCAGCCTGTCCGTTTAACGAATATTCACGTATAAAGTTGCAGTACAAAGATCGAAATAAAAATGTTTACAGAAGGTCATATAACTTAGTTTTTTCTGGCAATCGAATCCAGAATTTTGTAACCCAACGTTTGGTATTATTAAGTTCAATTGATTATTGGTGCTTTCTTCAAACACCAAAATGTTTGCCAAGGGTTCTAATCAGTTCAATCGGAGCAGTATTGCGAGTATCTGATGGTTACACAACACACGTTGTTAATCAATAATTAAATACTTTGATTTGTAATATCATGCGGGCAGTTTTAGAAAATCACACATTTTCTAAAGAGCATACTTTCAAAAAATGCATTACTTTATAAATAATAGGTAATATATCTACCTACTTTATTTAATAAACTAATATGCATGTAGCATATTTAATTACTTGAAAACTGATCTGAAAATAATTTTCAACGAATTCTATCAGATGGCCAGTCGATCTCTTATATCGATAGCTATTTTATTTATGATTATTATCATTATTCGCAAACATTTACTAAGGACTGTGTATTTAATTTGACGAATCGTTCTTTGGAGACTAAAGCATAAGCATAGGCATTCGCTCGCGACTATATTCCCCGAGAGGGTAGTCAGATATTCTTTGTGATGAAATCTCACATAAACAAATCCCTTCTACGAGGGTGGTTGAACACTACCGTGTCTGCGTGATATGCCTAGGCTTTTGTGAAATGCATTCTTACGACTATGGGCTATGTTTTCTCTGTGGATGTTCCGAAACATGTCTATATCAGCTTTACGCTCACAATGTTTCTGCCTTGCGCGTGTCGCGTATGGTTACTATATTTTGATTTGAACGGTGATTGAAAGACAATTGGTTAAAATCTTAATATCCTTGAAAAGTTAGTCGTTTTCATTTTTAATTAAATTCAATCCTCGTATTTTAATACTTAGATAAATAGTAAGATTGAATCTTTTACGTGAAGTGGGTACCTAATCAATTATAAATGAAACCAATGTTATAAATAAAACATGCTTTCCAGCTTAGGTTGACAATCGATCCTATGAAGTCATTTTACAAACTGTCTTTAATTTTTGCTAACCAAGTGTTGTCGGTTTGCTGAGCAACTTTCAAACATTCTAGTCGCTCGATATATACCTGACCTATATGCATAACATAGGTGATATCCTTATTTTATCAGGTGTTATTATGCTGGATGAAATTATAACAGTCAATATATTTTATTATTCGCTGATCAATCATCAAAACTTGTTCGCGATGACTGGTGGCTTGAGACCGGTTCATAACAGACAGAGGGAATTGATTCCTGCCGAACAATGAGTTGCAAGTAATTTTGCCTTGATGCCAGGCCTGGAATATAACCCAAAGCCGAAATAATAAAGCTTTGGTATAACTGCTAAGCTTTGTAATATCTAGGTATTTTATGTCCTCTGCAAGGAGGCTACGGATAATATGTGCATTGTATGCGAGCAGATTGAAAAATTTTATATTATTGTCGCTATCGCCATTGATACGACAAGTGATGTATTTTGCATTTGAAGAGTTTATTTCTCGGTCAACCCTCCACACATAATTTTTTTCTTATGTCCTACCGTCCTAAGGTTCAAATCTACCTAGGTTGGTTGATGAATTATTATTGTCACGCGTCGTATTTCTGGATTCATCACAAGTCTGCAAAAGCGAGTCCGATATTTGTACCTGACGAACCATCTTCAGTTGAACCTCATGAAACCACCACTTTCAGCTGAATGAACCCATTCACTAACTGCATACGGTAATTTACGGCGTTGTACGGTGAAGCCCGTTGAGATCAAGTCATGGCCTGGACTGCCGTTGCTCCCTACATTTGTCTTTTTATCGATATTAATATTACATGTTCGTTCCTATGACAGTGTCAATGGTATTCTTATAATAATACCTTGTGTTTTTAATTTTATTGATGTCAGGTTGAAATAATGTTGGTTCTCTCACGAAACCACCCAAATTCAAAAACAATTTTGGTTCACGCACCATGCCAACCATACTCATAAAGAATATGTAAACGTTTTTGGTTTTCGCACAAAGCAAACCAATTTGAAGTAATCAATGTACTTCGTATAAATCACATTGGCGTCAATCCAGAAACAATCCAGCAGCCGATACCAAACACTTCTCAAATATAATAATAGACCTGGAATAAGGTATAAAAGCTTAATATAACAATTTTACCTGTAAATAAAATTATTATTAAGCATACTTACCTTATTCCAGGTCTATTTTGTATACCTGTCTGCTGTAATATCGTTCTTCCATACCTTGAACAACGAAATCATAAACTATCTTTCTAAGGAATACCAGGATACGATCGTGCTGGCGATGTGTGATAGTCGTGCTCGCTCTCTGACACGGTCACACCTACTCTAGCGTGTTGTTTGCTCGCATTCTGCAGCACGATCACGCTGAACGCTAGCTGAATTCAAATCTTCAATGAAAGTAAAATGGCGGGCACCGGCCTCATGGCCGTGCCCCCCACTGCCTGGCTGCTGATTGTGTCCACCAGATGGCGCTTTACTAGGGTTATGTTCGCTCGGAAACGGAAGTCAAGTAAGCCGCTCTCAAATATAATAATAGACCTGGAATAAGGTAAGTATGCTTAATAATAATTTTATTTACAGGTAAAATTGTTATATTAAATAGGCATAAAACGTAAACAAATTGCAGGTGGATCCGAGACCATGTCAAGTTTTACTAAAAGTCGAAATAAATTGACATATTACATCTGGATCCAAAACCATGTCAATGTCATGTTTTACTAAAAGTCGAAATAAATAGACATAAAACGTAAACAAATTACAGATGGATCTAAATCCATGTCAAGTTTTACTAAAAGTTGAAATAAATAGATATAAAACGTAAATATATTACAGGTGGATCCAAAACCATGTCATGTTTTACTAAAAGTTGAAATAAATATGTTTTATCCCGTTAATTTTCATGTTGTTTTATAAGGTGTACTTCCCTCGTGCGTAGGATAAGCACCAGCGCCAACAGCATCTTGACCATACCACAGAATGTAAAGAAAAGTATCATTAACCTTTAAACCACATACTCTACCCATCAAACTGAACAACTTTTACTATGGGAGCAAACATGTCAGAACAAAAAAAATATCAGGGGTCCTATACTAAACTGCGATACCTACTCGATTCAAACGTATAATACGTTTAATAATAATAAACGTATATAGGACAGCTGATATTTTTTTGTTCTGACAGGTTTGCTCCCATAGTAAAAGTTGTTCAGTTTGATTGGTAGAGTATGTGGTTTAAAGGTTAATTATACTTTTCCTTATATATTCTAGCCATAAAGGTATTATACCTTACAGGAATAGAGCAACAAACATGAGTTGTCAAATGAAACCTTTTTAGATGTTTTTTGGAGACTATTCGCAGGCAAAAATTCGATTATTGTCTATGATTCTGAGTTTAACGTGAAATTGTGGATAAATTAAATTAATTTATCCACAATTTCACGTTAGACTCAGAATTATAGACAGTATTAGAATTTTTGCCTGCGAATAGTCTCCTTAAAACATCCAAAAACGGTTTCATTTGACAACTCATGTCACTGCCTCTATTCCTGTAAGGTATAATAACTTTATGAGTCTACTATATTCACAAAGAAAGCTGATAACATTTGCTATTAAAACGTTTTTTATTTTAAATCTCTAATTTCTGTAGTGAGGGCCAGGGACTGACCATTCTGCATGTAGTACACTGTATACAGTATACTGTGGGTACGCTCAAGTTTCTGATAAGGTGGTAAAATTACAGATATACTAACATGTGAAACTTGAGCCGCACTTTGGAGGTGAAAGACTCGTCGCAGTTGTGGCAGGTGACCGTCTGAGGGTCGGAAGACGGCTCCTTAGTCTTCTTCTTGCATCCTCTGCAACTTCATTAATTTAATTAATTAAGTAGTGCCGGTGAAATAAATGAAAATTTTTATGAAATATCATAAAATTATCTACGATTTCACTTTAGATTCGCAATTATCCACGGGAACCGAATTGTAAAAATTAATTAGTGACTGAAAAACGGTTCTATTGTTTCGCGTCACGTATCTCTTTCTATTATACAGTGGTGCCGCTGGGTAAATCTCGCTCACTCAGCTGTGTGTTCCTCTATTCCTGGTATAATACCTTTATGATACTAGCATAACGACAGCCTGCAACTGTATGAATGTAATTAAAATGAAGTATTTTATATAGGAACACCTGACCCGATCGCCGGAGTGTATAGAAGAGTTCGCGAGCCAGCTGAAGGAGGAAGAACAAGCCGTCACTGTCCAGCTG
Organism: Agonopterix heracliana; assembly: GCA_963693445.1. Taxonomy (NCBI): domain Eukaryota; kingdom Metazoa; phylum Arthropoda; class Insecta; order Lepidoptera; family Depressariidae; genus Agonopterix; species Agonopterix heracliana. The sequence goes on from OY856334.1 coordinate 7,081,419, forward strand.
TCGCCCACTAGTGGGCTTGTGAGGCACACCGTCCAGGTCATAGGTTAGTTGAATGATTTGACACAGGATAGCATCTGACCCGGTCCCCGGAGTGTTTGAACCAGCTGAAGGAAGAACAAGCCGTCACTGTCCAGCTGTTGCCCACTAGTGGGCTTGTGAGGCACTCCGTCCAGGTTACAGGTTAGTTGAAGGATTTGACACAGGATAGCATCTGACCCGGTCCCCGGAGTGTTTGAACCAGCTGAAGGAAGACGAGCAAGCCGTCACTGTCCAGCTGTCGCCCACTATTGGGCTTGTGAGGCACTCCGTCCAGGTCATAGGTTAGTTGAATCATTTGACACAGGATAGCATCTGACCCGGTCCCCGGAGTGTTTCAACCAGCTGAAGGAGCAAGCCGTCACTGTCCAGCTGTCGCCCACTAGTGGCCTTGTGAGGCACTCCGTCCAGATTACTGGTTAGTTGAGTGATTTGACAGAGGACCATCTGACCCGGTCCCCGGAGTGTTTGAACCAGCTGAAGGAGAAAGAACAAGACGTCACTGTCCAGCTGTCGCCCACTAGTGGGCTTGTGAGGCACTCCGTCCAGGTTACAGGTTAGTTGAATGATTTGACACAGGAATAGCATCTGACCCGGTCCCCGGAGTGCTTGAACCAGCTGAAGGAAGAACAAGCCGTCACTGTCCAGCTGTCGCCCACTAGTGGGCTTGTGAGGCACACCGTCCAGGTCATAGGTTAGTTGAATGATTTGACAGAGGACCATCTGACCCGGTCGCCGGAGTGTTTGAATCAGCTGAAGGAAGAACAAGCCGTCACTGTCCAGCTGTCGCCTACTAGTGGGCTTGTGAGGCACACCGTTCAGGTCATAGGTTAGAGTCGAAACTGCAAACTTAATCGACCCAAATCTAGAACGATTTCTAGACGCAACTGTACAATCACGAACTTTTCAGCCTGATCAACAATTTTCGTAGTATTTGGCGCACTATTTGTTGTTTGGAAACTATTCAGTCATTGGTCTATTCATCAATAGGGAGCTAGACAGCGTTTTTATTTTTTAGTATGCAAGCAAGAATGAGCCTAGTGGTGGTCAGGCGGTAAAGTCCGCAATAGTACAAAACAGCCGTTATTTTTCGCGGTTTGGATAAGTTGATCAGTTTGATGGTGTGACGCAACTTGTACAATAATATGTGACACATGTAATTTTACACCCTGTATGTATGAAACCAAAATACTTTAATCTAAACTATTATAAAACTGTAACTGAAGTGTGTCTGTACATTGAAGATATTTACAAAAAAAAGATAACGATATGGTTTTTAGGTATCCATGACTCTAAATCAACCTTTTTTAGAAATTTTATCTGTCTGTTTGTTTGTGTGTTTGTTTGTTTGTTTGTTTGTTCGCGCATCACGCAAAAACTACTGATCCGATTTTGATGAAACTTTTTTTGTTTGATAGCTTATGATCTGACTTAAAATCTGGTATATAATTTGTGCGGACGAAGTCGCGGGTAAACACTAGTATTTATTAAAATTACAGAATCACCGAAACTATTTCGACCGATACGCGCTCAAGTGGACGGGACTATAGCTGACTCTCTCCTATCGCAAGTGTCAGACGAGGCGCGCGCTATAGTGCGGGTCGTTGAGATTGAGAAGGCTTTCCGATGCGAGTTCTGCGAGGAGTCAGTATACAACCACATTAGCCCCTTTATACCATTCTTACAGAACCTTTATAAATCTCTAATAGGACCTATTTAACTGTACTCTTATAATTCTTCTATATTATCCTTATAACTGTTGTAGCGTCTTTAGTACAAATAGCAACTGAGAACTCTTTTAATCTTTTTAAAACCCTTTTTCAGGATTTTTTACCCCCAAAAGTTATGCCACCTTAATGACTTACTTATGTAACTATCGTTCTTATTCGATATTAATATAGCACCCTTATGTATGACTTATAGCACCCTTATAACTCTTATAGCATCCTTATAACTCTTGCAACACACTTATGACTCTTATAGCACCCTTATAACTATTATAGCATCCTTATAACTCTTGCAACACCCTTATGACTCTTATAGCACCCTTATAACTCTTATAGCATCCTTATAACTCTTGCAACACCCTTATGACTCTTATAGCATCCTTATAACTCTTATAGCACCCTTGTTACTTCTAGTATCGCCTTTATAACTTAATGGGCTGAAATTTTTCTCTTCACCTTCCTATCCAAGCTCCAAATTTATACAAGGTGTAAGGAAAAGTATCATTAACCTTTAAACCACATACTCTACCCAACAAAATGAACAACTTTTACTAGGGAGTAAACCTGACAGAAAAATTTGTAAAGTTGTTCAGTTTGAGTGTGTGGTGTATGGTTAATGATACTTTTCCTTAAACTCTGTATATTAACAGTAGTTTGTCTGTATGTTATACAGTGTGTTCTACTCTGAGGACGGACTGAACAACCACCGTGTTATTCACAAGAACGTAAAGAATCCGTTCACGTGCCACATTTGCAAAGTCAGCTTCGCTACGTATTCCAGGTAATGTGATTCGGTTAGGTACTTACAGGTCTTCTAATCGAGTGGGCTACAAAGCCCTGGTGTCAGAGTTTATTCAAACCGCCTTACGGCCTCTGACGTTGTTTTTATGTAACGATTATTACTACCACCAGTGATAGTAGCCGGGACCAACAGCTTAACGTGCCATCCGAAGCACGGAATCATTTTTCTTTTCAGACAATCAGGTGACTCAGCCTGCAATGTCCTAACCAACTGGGGAAAACGCACAAAGTGACATTTCACTAGGTGCCGCGTGGGAATCGAACCCATGACCTCCGTGTCAAGACCCCAATGCTCTAACCATTAGACCACGGAGGCTGTAGGTAGGAAACGTGGATGTTCTGAGGTTTCAGAATATCTCAGAGTACCCCGTCGGGGAATATAGTCGTGAGCATATGCATGCATAGGTAGGATTAGTGTCCGTGGTGTTCCATTGGCGAGTAACATTGCCTGCCGTGCAGGAGGCGATGGTTCGATCCCCGTCCAGGCCGACTTGTACCAATGAGTTTTCGGAATTTATGTACGATTTGTAACACCACTGGCTTTTCGGTGAAGGAAAACATCGTGAGGAAACCTGCATGCTTCAATATCGAGGCATGTGTTGTACCCACTGTTTATTAAAAGTAACGACGGGCTCACCCCCCGTCACACTGGACAGAGTTTCGGTACTACTGGTGAAACGTGGATGTTCTGAGGTTTCAGAATATCTCTGACTACCCCCTCGGGGAATAAAGTCGTGAACATATGCTATGCTTATGATAATTCATCAGATGTACAACACACAAGACGACCCACGGTTTCTACAAGCGCCCCCTGGCGGACGCCAAGAAGCAGGCCAGCAAGGAAACACACGAGGTCGGCCCTTCAGCCACCGGGATCCTAGGCTATGGCGACTTTCCTGTCGTCAAACACTTCTTGTGCGAGGTTAGTTCGTTCACTATGACCACAGAACATTAGAAGGGTTAGAAGTGCAAAGTAGGCGTGGAACGTGTCGCCACAGGTGTCCGTCACAGATGTCCGTATGCCCAGCCGGGCCCTCGGCCCTTGGGCTTTGAAACCTAGCTAATCATTTAGTGCTCTCTGAATATGTATGGCTTATATTTAGTGCTTCAAAGATAACGGAGTTATATCAAATCTAAGCTAGCGTCCGCCCAGCGGGGCCCTCGTTTATTATGGACAAAAATGATTAAAATATTACATCAATATTTAGTGCTCTGAATTCCTATTAAAACTGCATCAAAAGATTTGATCTAGCTGGTTTGGTTTAAAAGTTATTGCATTTTTAAGTTTTTAATTTTTAGCGGGGAAAGCCAGCTTGATGCCGGGTATCTGTCTGTATGGTTAATTTACACATTCTGATTCTATTAAGAGATCAACCGTCGAATCCAACTCGGCTGGGCAGCGTTCGGGAAGCTACGTAGTATCTTGACGTCCCAAATACCGCACTGTCTTAAAACGAAAGTCTTCGACCAGTGTGTGTTGCCAGTGATGACATATGGAACAGAGACGTGGTCGCTCACTCAAGGCCTCATAAAAAGGCTGAAAGTCACCCAAAGGGCAATGGAGAGGGCTATGCTCGTAGTTTCCCTGCGAGATCGAATCAGAGATGATGAGATGCGTAGAAGAACCAGAGTAGCTGACATAGCCCAAAGAATTGCTAAACTAAAGTGGCAGTGGGCGGGGCACATTGCTCGCAGAACCGATGGCCGATGGGGCCGGAAGGTTCTCGAGTGGCGGCCGCGTACCGGAAAGCGCAGCGTGGGTAGGCCCCCCACACGGTGGAGCGACGACCTGGTGAAGGCGGCGGGAAACCGTTGGATGAGGGCGGCGCAGGACCGGTCGTTATGGCGATCCTTGGGGAGGCCTATGTCCAGCAGTGGACGTCCATCGGCTGAGATGATGATGATGATGATGATTCTATTAAACCCGGAAAATGCAATAATATATCGCAATTTTGATTATTGCCTAGGGCCGAGGGCCCCGCTGGGCATACGGACATAGGCGCGTGGCGTGGTGCGAGCGAGAGGGCGTGAGTAATTGTAGTAGTGCGAGCGGGAAGACAAGTGGCGACAGCCGTCTCCGAAGCAAAAGCACTACTTTGCATTTCTAACCCCTCTTATAAACGTTCTGTGAGAGAGTCACGTTCATGCTATGATATCTTAGTGCAAACGAAGTGGAACGCTGAAAGACAGCTTCCGCCATCTCTCGGTGACATTGCGAAGCACTATGAGCAACAGCGCGCCACACCTCACCGCTGCGCTGTAGTAGTAAGAGATTTCGCCCATATCAAACACTGTCTTGTTGGTCTAGTGGTCTAGACAACCGGCTCACGATTCGGGTGCTTATGGTTCGAGCCTCGTGTCGGCCGGCCGTCTTTTTCTATTTATTTATCAATGTGGCTCCCCCATGCGCTAATAAGGGGCAACGACAATAATTAAGCCGTTCTAAAATCCCGGGCGGCTTACCTATCTATACCCAATATACATAATAATCTATGGTCACGTTGCAGGGTTTGCCTCGAACACTTGTCTCTCGCGTGGTGTTCGCGCGGTTCGCGTCTCGGCCTGCCACGAGGCTCCACAATCCTTCTCAGTTGTTCTTACTCAAAAACAATCCTCGAGATTGGATAGACACTCCCTCAAATAACTTGATACTGGCGAAATCTAACAAGGAAACGCCATTAAATATAAATAGAATAGAATAGAACAATGTTCTGTGACTATGACAGGGTTTAAAAACTTTAAAACGTAGAAAGAGAAGACAATAGAAGGAAGTACGTGTCCAAGCACGTATTCAGACTTTTGTTTCTGGGGGGATATTCATAGAAAAACAATGAAATAGTAGGTGCTGTAATCACTTTTCCATAAAAATATTCGGGATTTGGGGGGGGGGGGGGGGATAAACCCACCTATCCCTCCCCCAATATGAGCGTATATTTCGTCAACGGATGCGTCTGACTCAGTGACATGCATTTTTGTTAACTTTTTAGCCTACATTTTTCGTCTTCGGACCCCTCTCTCGTCAACGCCATCTATCGCCGGTATGATGAACTAAATTTGAGTAAAAAGTAAGTAAGTTATAGCCTATAGAATCCCACTGCAGGGCAAAGGCCTCCTCTCACGAATAAGGGTGAGAGGGAGTGGGCCATACTCCACCACGCGGGCCCAGTGCGTGTTGGTGGAGGCAAGGTAGTGGTCAACTTGCTGTCAGAGAATTTTCAAGCCGCCTCATTATGCCTCTGACCTGGCTTAACGAATAGTTACAACGCCATCTGACGGAACTATCCGAGACCAACTGCTTAACGTGCCTTCCGAAGCACGGAAACGCTCGAGATGAAATACCACTAAACGGTCACCCATCCAAAGACCGACCGGACCTGACGTTGCTTAACTTAGGTCATTATTGCAGGACTGCGGCAGGTCGTACCTGCACTGGACGTACCTACAAGTACACCGGCGCATGAAGCACGCGCAGGAAAACTTCGTGTTCAAGTGCAACCAGTGTGGGCTTACCTTCCCTAATAGGTGCGAGTTTTTTTTAGTCTGTCCCTCTCTTCCGCTGTTTTCTCGTGGACCCACTAATTTGCCCCACTGGTGGGTCCACGAGGGAGACTTATTTCTCGTAGACCCACTGACTGATGCGGGTACAATTCACATATATGTATAAGGTCTAACAAAATTAGGTGAAACTGTTTTAAGGGATCGCGATTTCGATATTGGTCCCATAGAGAAAGTTTTTCAGTTTGATGGACGTCCACTGCTGGACATAGGCCACCCCCAAGGACCGCCCCCATGATGGATGGTCTGATTATCCCCTTAAAATAGTTTCAGCTGATTTTGTTAGAAATTATATAGGGCATTGAATCACTTTAATTTTGTAGGACTTATAGCATAATGGACACAAGTTCGAAATACATAATGAAGTTAGGTACCTACATATCCAACCAACTGCGATCGCCAACACGCCTGCCAAGCGTGGCGATTATGGCAAAATTTCCCCCAATATGGACCGGTCGTTGTAGCGGTCCTTGGGGGTGGCCTATGTCCCACACACTGCCGCGTTATTATCGCGACCTGACGCAATCTCTTTCGACTACATTCAGTGGTGGGACGCATGCGTGACGCGAATCGCGGAATCGCTGCAGTGTGTAAGGTGTCGCGATATCGCTGTCGATAATATCGCTCGATAAAATCGCTCGATAATATCGCTGCAGTGTTGCGGAGGCTTTAATATTTATTATGCTAAGTCCTACAAAATTTAAGTGATTCAATGCCCTATGTGAATTGTACCCGCATCAGTCAGTGGGTCTACAAGAAATAAGTCTCCCTCGTGGACCCACCAGTGGGGCAAATTAGTGGATCCACGAGAAAACAGCGCCTCTTTTCGAATGTGTGTATCAGACAGGCAGGAGGCGGTGGTTCGATCCCCGTCCAGATCGACTCGTACCAATGAGTTTATCGGAATTTATGTACGATTTGTAACACCACTGGCTTTTCGGTAAAGGAAAACATCGTGAGGAAACCTGCACGCTTCAATTTCGAAGCATGCATTGTACCCACTGTCCATTATAAGTGGCGACGGGCTCAATCCCAGTCACACTGGACAGAGTTTCGGTACTAGTGAAACGTGTATGTTCTGAGTTTTTAGAACATATCTGTCTACCCCCTCGGGGAATATAGTCGTAAACGCTATGCTATACTATGCTAGTCGAAGAATATCAGTTTCTAATAGCGATCTATCAAGAAGGAAAAAATCGTCGAATGATGAAGATTCCTAATGATTAACATTCGTTTTTTAGTTGGAGTGCAGCGTACCACAGAAAGAAGGTCCATGTAAAGTTAGAGCAGGACGACGCTACCATCACTAGAACTGTGAAAGAAAAGGAAGATTATAAGTACGTCCATTAGCATTCCATTATCATATAAGGTCTAACAAAATTAGGTGAAACCTTCTATAATATAAGTCTTTGGGTGAAACTATTTTAAGGGGATGATCAGACCATCAAACTGAACAACTTTCGCTATGGGACCAATATCGAAATCGCGAAAAAAATATCAGCGGTCCCCATACTTTTAGGTCGAGTAGGTTTGTATGGAACCGCTGTTTTTTTTTTCGCGATTTCTATAGGGTCCTTCTTAATATGCGAATCTAAAGTGAAATCGTAGTATACTAATCATTAATTTATCCAAGATTTCACGTTAGACTCAGAATTATAGACAGTATTCGAATTTTTGCCTGCGAATAGTCTCCTGAACACATCCAAAAACGGTTTCATTTGAAAACGTATGTCAGTTGCTCTATTCCTGTAATGTATAATACCTTTATGGTTTGCTCCCACGGTAAGTTGCGGTACTTCCTCGTGGACCCACTAATTTGTCCCACTACTATGTTCCAAAAAATAACAAGTCGTTATCTGACTTTAAAGGACAAACAATAACGGAATTTAATTTTTAATATATCTGTTATTTTTTTTTTAATTTATATTTCTATTTATAATTAATTTTATGTTTTTTTTATCATTTTCTTTTTATTTATTATCAATTTCATTTGTTTTATAGTTTAATATTCATAATACTGTGATATTAAAAATTAAATTCCGTTATTGTTTGTCCTTTAAAGTCAGATAACGACTTGTTATTTTTTGGAACATAGTAGTGGGTCCACGAGGAACAAGGTTTCCTCGTGGACCCAACAGTGGGACAAATTAGTGGGTCCACGAGGAAGTACCGAAAAGTTGTTCAGTTTGATGGGATGACTCTTAGTTTAAAAGGATGCTAATGATTTCTCAATTTCACCCTGTATAGGCTAATGGTGGTAGGTTTTTAATGTAATTAATAAAAATGTAATTACTGTAATATTTTGCAGGATACCATGCCGCGATTGCGACGAAGAGTTGCCAAACAAAACTGCTCTCTATAAACATAGGAAGAAGGAGCACAGTGACGCGTCTCTTCGTTCCCATGCTACCGACACTATTAACAGTGTTAAACCTGGTAAGTTATGATTATTTTTATCTTCTATTGGGGTTTAAAATTAAAAAAAAAACCTTTTTAAAGGTGTAGCAAGAACATCCTACCAGTACGGCTGTTTAGTTTGAGATTATACAGGGTGTAAGGGACAGCCCTCCGCAAACTGAAACGGTGAACTCAGACTATCAAACTGAACAACTTTCACTATGGAGCCTACCTCAGGAAACGCGAAAAAAAATCTGCTGTCCCATACATTTGAGTCGGGTAGGTACGGCAGTTTTGTATAGGACAGCTGATTTTTTTTCGCGTTTCCTGAGGTAGGCTCCATAGTGAAAGTTGTTCAGTTTGATGGTCTGATTTGACCGTTTCCGTTTGCGGAGGGCTGTCCCTTACACCCTGTATAGCTTACAAGATCGGTACCGTATTATAATTCATAATTAATTTACATATTCATTGCATTTTATGTATACAGAGTAAGTTATAGCCTGTAGAATCCCACTGCAGGGCAAAAGGGAGTGGGCCATACTCCACCACGCGGGCCCAGTGCGTGTTGGTGGAGGCAAGTTAGTGGTCACCTTGCTGTCTGAGAATTATAAAAGGACAAGAATAATAATCTACCCATCAAACTGAACTACTTTTACTATAGGAGCAAACCACAGAACGTTATGAGAGGGGTTAGAAATGCAAAGAAGTGCTTTTGCTTCGGAGACGGCTGTCGCCACTTGTCTTCCCAGCTCACGCTTTAATTAAATTTAATTTAATTTAATTTCTTTATTGGGAAACCAACAGTGTTACATATCAATCTTGACATAGTAACATTCAACTTAAAAATATGAACAATTACAGGTTTCCTCATTAAATCTAAAAATAGTATGTATCTAACAACTATCGCGCGGTTCAATCTAAATAAAGTAGGTATTACATTTTAGTCACTTGTAAGTGTTTATAAATAGGTATAAAGTTGGTACTTAAGTATTTGTATGTTGTGATGTATATTGTTGTGTGTGTGTGTGTGTGTGTGTGTGTGTGTGGGGGGGGGGGGAGGGGGGGCTGCTGTTTAATATGATGGGTGGACTCTTAGTTTTAAAATGATGCTAATGATATAAATTTCACCCTGTATATGGTGTAACATAACATCCTAGTAATACTTAAGGGGGTGCTTCAGCCCATGAAACTGAACAACTTTCACTATGGAGTCATATTCGAAATCGCGAAGAAAAAATTAGTAAAGAAAAAAATGTATGGGACATTTTAGTCGAATCGGTACAGCTGATTTTTCCTTCGCGATTTCGAAGTTTTCTCGATTCAGTTTGATGGTCTGAAGCACCCTCTTAAGGGTTGAACTACACATGGTCGCACGCGATCGCATTTTTCTGTCGCTCCATCCTTTTCTGTCACTCAGGAACGTCATTTGCTAGAGCATAATAAGATAGACGGAACGCGATCGCGTGCGATCGCACACCGCAGGCGATAGCGTTCCGTCTATCTTATATGCTCTAGCAAATGACGTTACTGAGTGACAGAAAAGGATGGAGCGACAGAAAAATGCGATCGCGTGCGGCCATGTGTAGTTCAACCCTAAGTGTGTTTTATTACACCCTGTATACGATAATGAGTATGATAATTGTATGTGTGTTGCAGGTATATCGATGGAGGTGATAAGGGCCAGCTCTCCGCAGCGCGCGACGCGGCCCGCCTGCGCCAAGTGTGGTCGCAGCTTCGACGACCTGCATCTACTGAGGGAACATCTCAAGTATGTATTCTTGTGTGTGTGGGGGGGCACAGATGGGATTTATCTCCCTGCAAACAAACAACACAACAAACAAGACACAAACACTACGAAGCCACTTTAAAATTAAGAAAAAATAATTCAACAGTAAAACAAAAGTCTTAGATCAGTGTGTGTTGCCGGTGATGACATATGGAACAGAGACGTGGTCGCTCACTCAAGGCCTCATAAAAAGGCTGAAAGTCACCCAAAGGGCAATGAAGAGGGCTATGCTCGTAGTTTCCCTGCGAGATCGAATCAGAAATGAAGAGATCCGCAGAAGAACCAGAGTAGCTGACATAGCCCAAAGAATTGCGAAACTAAAGTGGCAGTGGGCGGGGCCCATTGCTCGCAGAACCGATGGCCGATGGGGCCGGAAGGTTCTCGAGTGGCGACCGCGTACTGTATAGCGCAGCGTGGGTAGGACGGTGGAGCGACGACCTGGTGAAGGCGGCGGGAACCCGTTAGATGAGGGCAGCGCAGGACCGGTCGTTGTGGCGATCCTTTGGGGAGGCCTATGTCCAGCAGTGGACGTCCATCGGCTGGGAATCTGGGATGATGATGAATTCAACAGTTCAATACACTTGAGTCGGATAGGCATGCCATGTCATGGCGAAATGTGAGGACTTATTTTTTTATATACCTTCCACAATGTTACCATGTTTCAGCAAATAAGTGTACTTCTGATTCTGATAGCTACTGTAGTTTTGTATGGACCGGCTGTTTCTTTTTATTGATTTCAACGTTGGCTCCGTGGTGAAAGTTGTTCAGTTTGTGTGTTTCGTTTGTTGTGTTGTTTGGTTACGAATTTCCGATTGATATGATTTGTTGATACTAATCTAAATTATTATAAAACTGTAACAGAAGTGTGTCTGCAGGCACATTGAAGATATTAACAAGAAAAAGATAACGATAAACGGTTTATAATTATCCCCGACTCCAAATCATCCTTTTTTTAGAATTCTTGTCTGTCTGATTGTTTGTTTGTTCGAGCATCACGCAGCAAAAGCGCAGCAACTACTGAACCGCTTATGATGATACTTTTTTTGTTTGATAGCTTATGATCTGACTTAAAATCTGGTATACTATAATTTGTGCGGACGAAGTCGCGGGTAAACTCTAGTGTAAAATAAAAATGTTTGTGTCAACAGAGAAGTGCATTCCCAGTCGGACCCAGCCCCGTTCCTTCCCCGCTCGCTGGTGGCGACGTCACACACACACACACAGTCACACGCACGTCCGCACGCGTGCGGTGTGTGCGGACACGGCTTCAGAACTCTGTCCATGATGAACGAACATCTTAGGTTTGTATATTATTTGTATTATACTTTACTTTAAATAAATATCTTGGACAGTGTCACACAAATTATCTAGTCACATTTAAAGTTCCAGAATATAGCCTGGACTTGTATCAAGGCCTCCGCTCATTGCAGCGATATTATTGAGCGATAATATCGCTGCGATTTTGCGATAATTGTTCTCAGTACATTTTGTATGGGGACGCGCTCGATCCCACACACTGCCGCGATATTATCGCAACCTGACGCAATCTCTTTCTACTACATTCAGTAAAGGGCGCATGCGTGACGCGAATCGCGGAATCGCTGCAGTGTGTAAGGTGTCGCGATATCGCTGTCGATAATATCGCTCGATAATATCGCTGCAATGTGCGGAAGCCTTTATGATAACTAGACAACGATACAGAATAAATATATTGTAGATACAAACATCCATGACTCGGGTACAAATATTCATATTCGTCATAAAAATATTTGTCCCTTACGGGATTCGAACCCGCGACCCCCGGCACAGCAGGCAGGTTCATTACAGACTATGCTGTCGGGCCGTCAAAATACCTAGGTCTACCACCGGAGATACGGAGATGGATACACAACACCGGGAGATCTTAGGTTTCTTCCCCTCAATGGTATTGCCTCCTTCATTGACCATGTATTTGAAGGGTGAAGACAGCAAAAGTATTGGGGCTAACACAAAAGATCCCACTGGGTCGAAGTGTTCTAGGAAATCTACCGATTTTTGTATGGAGTAGGTTAAATTAATAGCACTTTAGGGGATTCTTTTGCAATATAGTAGATACATACCTGGAAAACATAAATTATCAATAATCCCCGATTTTTTATTGTTAATTATTGAATAATTAAGACTTTTACAAAACATTAAATTTAGGTATGAACAAAAAATGGAAAACTGGTGATTTTGTGCAGGACGGCTTCGCTCAATACGTTTTACTTATAACAATAATCCCCGGTTAATATCGTAAATTTGAGTAGATATTTAATATTTTGTAAGTCTTAAAAAATTCTAACCTCAAAACTTAATTATTTACTGTTTGTTTGTACACATAAAATTTGCCTTGTGATAATTAACTGTCTCTTTTGCTGGTATGCTGGAAGAAATATCTTTAGAAATAAGCTTGCCCTTTGTACATTTATATCGATTTTTAGGTATTTCTCAGGTTCCTGAGCCTGTATAAACACGAAATCTGGAAAAAACTAATAAAGATATTCGTTCAAACACAATTTACTAGAGTGTCTTTAATGCAATCTCAAACCGTATTTTTCCCCGACTACTTCGACAAGATAAGATAAGATAGGTCTACCACCAGTTGACACTAGAATTACACCCTCGACACTCCAGTAAGGGTTGAACCTTACCTGCCAGCACCGTTCCACATTTTTCCGTCGCTTCATTCCGCTGTGGTGGTCCAATGGCGAGTAACCGTGCCTGCCGTGCAGGAGGCGATGGTTCGATCCCCGTCAAAGCCGACTCGTACCAATGAGTTTTTCGGAATTTATGTACGATTTGTAACACCACTGGCTTTTCGGTGAAGGAAAACATCGTGAGGAAACCTGCATGCTTCTATTTCGAGGCATGTATTGTACCCACTGTCCATTATAAGTGGCGACGGGCTCACCCCCCGTCACACTGGACAGAGTTTCGGTGCAACCAGTGAAACGTGGATGTTCTGAGGTTTCAGAATATCTCTGACTACCCCCTCGGGGAATGTAGTCGAGAGCATATGCTTCATTCTTTTCTGTCGCTCAGGAACGTCATTTGCTAGGGTGGGAAAGATAGCGGGAATGCGATCGCACGCGGCAGCACCAGCAGTGCTGTGAACTTTCTCGCTCTAGCTAATGTCGTTCCTGAGCGACAGAAAAGGATAGACCGTAAAAAATGCGGTTTCTGCTGCCAGATGAGACTTAACCCTTAAAACATATAATAAAACACATGGATATATAATAGTAAAATCATAGGCGTAGAATTTTACCCTTACGCTGGTAGACGGAACATCAGTGTAACCGCGTATGAGATAGCGATAGTCATAAAATCAAATACAATTTGTATGAAAGTAGATGTCTGACTCCGGAGTGAGACAGACGTCGTAGAACAAAAAAGTGGTTACGTCGATAAGGACAGCAATAAGTAGCGGTCTCCTTTTTTAACTAGAGCGAATTTGCTATGTGCATCTCTTACTGAGTGAATATGACAAGACACGTGCTTCCTTCTAGTTCCTTCTCTTTCTACGAGTAAAATTAACAACTAAAGAGTTGTTAATGATCAAGACGAGTGATGAGTTGTTTGATAAAGATCAAACGTCAAAACGCGTGCTTTGTATCAAATATTGTACTAAAAATTGAATAGTGACGTCATTGTTTTTCGTCTTTTATCATAGTTTAATCCAGTTGTTAAAAATAGTATTCAAGCGACAGAAATACAGAAAATGTGAGTTAACGTTATTTTCAAACAGTTTATTCACTGAGCAGTTAGAACTATAGTAGATTACACACCGAGGACAGAAAAATAAGGAAGGTCTCAGATCTCATGTAATGTCACTGTACAGTTGTGAAATCGCCTACGTTCAAAAATAGCTTTTGTGGTATGGCTCTAATTATTATTATATTATTATATCAGCCGTCGGTGTCCCATTGTTGGGCAAAGGCCTCCCTCCGTTCTCTCCATGCATCCCTGTTTTGCGCTTCGTTGGGCCAGTTCTTAAAGAAGCTATCGATTTCGTTCGGCGGGACGAAATGGCTCTAATACCTGAATAATTATATTTTGTTTTTCAGGATCCATACAGGTGAAAGACCGTTTCCTTGCGATGTGTGTGGCGTCGCTTTTAGACGGTTAGTGAAAGTGAAAGTCACATAAAGATTTAAAGGAGCTTCTAGTTTAGACCATATAACTAGGGGCCAGCCTTGCGGTAGCATTTTCCCTGTACCACGTGGCAAAATTATTATTTTTTTTTTTTATTGTACACAAAACAACATAAATTATGAGAACGCGAGTTTACAAACCGTTGAGAGGAAAACCAATGTGTTTGGGTAAAAACTGTGTGCGCATAAATAAAGATCTACTTAATTATGAGATAATAAAATGTAATGTAATGTGTGTGACGACGGGCTCACCCCCCATCACACTGGAAAGAGTTTCGGTACTACTGGTGAAACGTGGATGTTCTGAGGTTTCAGAAGATCTCTGACTACCCCCTCGGGGAATATAGTCGTGAATGCTATGCTATGCTAATAAAATGTATACCTATAAAATAAGAAACAATATAAGATACACCCACACAAAAAATAAATAAATATGTATCTATATACTGACATAAATTTATAATAATATTAAGGGGCCATAGGTCCCGACGAATATTTTCTATGAGAAACGCGATTGCCGAGCGCTCCGAAAAGTGTGTGCGTGAGCCGTATTTTCGATTAAAAACAACGAACCAAAGTACTTTTTCTAGATTTTATTTATGATTGCACTAGTTAAACTAATGGTGAATATGTGAGTATAAATACCAACAATCGGAAACTATTTTAAGTTCTTCTAAACCGAGAAAAATGTTTAAAAATGCATGAAAATACGTCATCTTTGTGACGATTTTCTATCGAGTGAAGTAATTCCAATCGTGTATTCAGTTGATGATTTCACTAGATGAACTATCCAAAAATGCTGAGGTATGACTTTAGTTTCGGTAAATGGTATAAATCTAGTCGTAAAATGAAAAATAAAAGATGCCTCCGAGGTATTTCCACCTACTATTACGTCTTAAATAAGAACTCGACGGTTTCGTCTCGTGTTCGGTCCGCTTGCTGGCACCAATGCCACCAATCAATATCATACAAGACAATGTTTCGCCGTTTCGCTTGTGTTTCGATTCCGTTTCTCATTCCTAGCAATAGTGTGCTAAAGGCGTAAAGGCGTCAGACGCGTTCACTACGCGAAAGCGAAACGAAAGCGAACCAAACATTCCGTTCCGTTGCCGCTCCGCTTTCGCATCTCTGTCGTGCTTCTTCTTATCGTGTGGGCAAGCCCTGGTGTCAGAGTTTTTCCAGACCGCCTTACGGCCTCTGACGTGGTTTTTATGTAACGACCACTGCCACCAGAGACAGTAGCCGGGACCAACGGCTTAACGTGCCATCCGAAGCACGGAATCATCTTTCTTTTCAGACAATCAGGTGATTCAGCCCGCAATGTCCTCACCAACTGGGGAAAAACGTCCCCCGTATCACTAGGTGTGGGGGACACCTAGTGATATGTCACTTTGTGCGTTTTTCCCCAGTTGGTGAGGACAGGTGGGAATCGAACCCACGACCTCCGTGTCAAGAGCCCAAGCTCCAAACCATTAGACCACGGAGGCAGTAAAGTCGTGCTAAAGGCGTCAAGGCAGCGTTTCGCTGATGTAATGTTTCGTAGCAGTCTGCTAAACGCGTAATACTGTGCTCAGATCGACGGCGATGCGCAACCACCGGCTGATCCACACGGGCGTCAGAGCGTGGGCCTGCGCGCGCTGCCCCAAGCGCTTCCGCATCCGCTCCGACCTGCGCACGCACCTGCGGCTGAAGCACCCCGCGCATCTAGCCGTCATAGAGGTGAGCTTTGCTCAGGGAGCATTTACTGCTTTTTACTGCGGACTATTGGCGGAATCTCGAAGGGTCTACCGAACTAAATGCAAGAGCTTAAGCAACCTGCCCAAGGGGCACCCAAAATGGGTACGGACCTCGACCATGGGCGTTGCTGGGACTACGCGGCCTACGACATAGGGGTAGTGGGGATCGGTGAGAACCGGCCAGCGATGTGCGGTAGCGTCTGTTAGAGGTGAGCACTATACACATGGCATCATCACCATCTCAGCCGGACGTCCACTGCTGGACATAGGCCTCCCCCAAGGATCGCCACAACGACCGGTCCTGCGCTGCCCTCATCCAACGTTCCCGCCGCCTTCACCAGGTCGTCTGTCCAACTGTGACGGTTTCTTTTGAATAGGTACTGCATTCTCACCGATCCCCGCTACCCAATCCACCGCGTAGCCCCAATAATGCCGAGATCTGAACCCGTTCTGGGTGCCCCTAGGTCGGTTGCTTAAGTTCATTCACTGGCTCGATACTAATGATATCAATTTCACCCTGTATAGATACAAACATCCATGACTCGGGTACAAATATTCGTATTCATCATACAAATATTTGCCCTTTACGGGATTCGAATCCGCGACCTTCGGCACAGCAAGCAGGTTCACTACAAACTGTGCTATCGGGCCCACTAAAAATGAACTAGCTTATAGGCTTGTATTATTTTCGAATTGTCAATTACGGCATTGCTCATGGGGCAGCTAATGCATTACTGCGGACTATTGGAGGGGGACCACGAAGGGTCTATATTGTTGTCCTGTCATTATAATACAAGTCCAGGCTAGATTCTGGTAATTTCAATGTTTTTTGTGACAGTGTCCAAGATATTTATTTATATTGCAGGTGCTGGGTTTGAACCCGAGTCCTGAAGAAGTGATGGAGCACCTGAACCTTAACAATATTCCTCACGACAAAGTCATAGAGATCACCAAGATGTCCTTCACTAAGGTACCTACGTAAATAATACCACACTGCTGTCAATAAGCTTTCGCTGTAGCCGAAATTAGAAGAGAAATTATTCGGGGTGATTTTTGTAATCACTTAAAAAAAATTAAAACCAACTTCAAAATAAAAAAAAAGGAAAAAATAATATTGCAGCCTATGGCTTTTACGTTCGCATCTACGAGTAAAATAACATGAATTGAAGGCACTGGTATCGATTCGGTATTGCCACGACTTAACTTAACTAAATTTATTCCTGTCATTTTCTAACATTCGACCTACGAACAAATAATTGTTCGTAGCATTCGACTAAGAAAGGAGACAGAAAACCAAGAACTGACTTTAGTGCTGTCAAAGTGATGCTACAAGCCCAAAATAAGATGGCATCATAATGCACGCCATCTTATTTAAGTCGTTTTTGGGCGTGTAGCGTCACTTTGACAGCACTAAAGTCAGTTTTTGGTTTTCTGTCTCTTTTCTTAGTCGAATGTTAGAAAATGACAGGAATAAATTTAGTTAAGTTAAGTCGTGGCAATACCGAATCGATACCACTGTCAAGAAGGCACGAATTCACGACATACTTCAGTAATTTTATGGCTTGACTTGACACCTTCGATCAAAATAAAATGAATGGATAGGCCTTAAGCGAACATTTCAAACCAGAAAAATGAGGCAAAACAAATGAAATTTTTACTTGTCACTTGTATGAAAGTGCCCTAGATTTGACAGATAATGGCGCTAGTTTGTATGTACCAAGTGCACCAGTAGTTTGCTTCAACTTACCGCGCTTTAGGCCTATCCATTCATTTTATTTTGATCGAAGCTTGACACAGACTCAAATAAAACGTTCCAATTAATGTTCTTTAGATGCGAGAGAAAACATAATTTTCTCCCCTCCGGACGGAAAGCGTCAATTTTCGTCCCGCTGCGCTAAACGAAATTGCCGCTTTCCACCTGCATCGGGGAGAAAAATAGTATACTAACCTCGGGCAGTAAATAAGAAAGCCTCAGATCACATGTTTGTTGCATGAGATCTGAGACCTTTCTTACTTTCCTGCCCTCGGTGTGCTACTATTAAAAAAAATAAACCTCATAGTCAGACAGTCTGATCCGATCCGATCTGTCAGATAAGCTATCAAGAACGTATTCGGAAGTGGTGAAACAGGCCCTTAATGTTGCAGGGTACAACGAGCATTGTACCGGACAGTTCCCGAGCTCTATCGGCCTTATCGGGCGTACCTCGCACTCAGGTCGCCTGCAGCCGTCTGCGTCCTGAGCGATCCTGTAAGTTATCATCATCATCATCAATCCATACAGGATGTTAGGAAAAGTATCATTAACCTTTAAACCACATACTCTTCCCATCAAACTGAACAACTTTTACTATGGGAGCAACATCGATATCGCGAAAAAAAAAAAAAATATCCCATACATATTTTAGCTAGAGTCGATTTGTAGAGTATGGAACATCAATTTTTTTTTTCGCGATTTGGATATTAGTCCCATAGTGAAAGTTGTTCAGTTTGATGGTCTAAACCACCCCCTTAAATGTTTATTTTTATTTTTGTAACACCTTGTATTCAAGGCTTGATAATAGTAAAGATGATAATGTTGTATAGTTCCAGTGGACGAGTTGCAACCATCGCGCCGAGGTCGCGGCATAGCTAAGAACCCGCGCAGACCCAAGATACTGCAGCGTGGGGACGCAGCAACTAGTGCGGAACCCACTGCCTACCCCATAGCTCTCAGCGTCGGAGAGGTAACGTACAAATACACAGGTTCCAAGACCAGTGTACAGTTACAAAAACAGTAGCCTAGCGCCCTCGCTCGCCCCCTGGAGGGTGGGGGGCGAATGCCCCGGGTGGCTCTTTACTAGGGGCAATAAATTCGGGAATAATATACAGAGTGTAAGTGACAGCCTAGCAAATATTGAAACGGACTCAGACCATCAAACTGAACAACCTACCTCAGGAAACGCGAAATAAAATCAGCTGTTCCATACGAAACTGCCGTACCCATCCGACTAAAATATATGGGACAGCTGATTTTTTTTCGCGTTTCCCGAGGTAGGCTCCATAGTGAAAGTTGTTCAGTTTGATGGTCTGAGTTCACCGTTTCAGTATTTGCTAGGCTGTCACTTACATCCTGTATATTGACTGAGCTCGCTTCGCTCGCTCTAAGTTCCTGTTTTAATAACTGTGCCTACACATAATCCTAAAGAGTTCTGACCAAAGACGTAATGCTAACAATTTCGAGCTTGCTTCGCTCAATCCATAGCTTTTACTTAGGTTACTTTCTTACTTTGAGCATGTTTTGTACGTAAAAAGCTCTGGCTCTAACTCATTCGTACAAAGGAGAAAAGTCAAGCTCGCTTCGCTCGCTCTTCGTATGTATGACCACAATCCGAATAGATGTGTTGATCTGGTTTACAGGAGTGGGAATGTGTGGCGGGCCTATTAACCCAAATAGATGGGCTAAAAAAAAGGTTGAGCTCGCTTCGCTCGCTTCGTTATTTTTTGGGTATGTTTTCTTATAAAGATAAGGGGCGGCAAAATCCACTTTTACACCACTTTTACGCCACTTTTACAAAAATTAATGTACAGTCAAGAGCAAGTGGAGCTTGACATCACCAGCATAAGCTGAGCTCTGATTTGTATCTACGTGTCATACAGTACGCGGCCGGTCCAAAGTGCAAAGTGTAAAGCTTGATGTGCTCTTGACTGTACGTAGTACCATTCTGTTGTATGTACTATGACGTACAGTAGTACCAGGTTTATAAGGCTTACCGATGTACCTGCGCAGTTTACAAATTTTAATAGCGCTCGAAATTATATTGACCAATCAGGATGTGCCACCTTCAATCCGGTTACGCTATTGGCTAATTTGTTTTCGCCTTTTGTCGGGGACTCGGGCCTGCTCTGCGCAAACGAAGATTACCGAACGGCCATATTTTCCTGGTCGTACTGTAATCGAGGCGCAGGCGCAGCTTTGCTTTGCTTTGCTTTGCTTTGTATTAGTAACGAAACAGTGAATTTGTTGCAGCACGAGCTATCGGAGTTGAACGTGCAGATGATACTGCGGGACGGCGCCGGCGTGCTGGTGAACGGCAACCAGATGTTGCAGCTCCAGCTCAACGACTCCATGATGATGGAGTGAATTATACCACCGAATATTATAATAGCATCGAATAAATAATAGCACCGATTTAGATATAGTACCGAGCAAATAATAGGGTCGAGAAAATAATAGTATCGGCCTAGCAATAGTAGATTACACACCGAGGGCAGGAAAGTATGAAAGGTCTCGGATCTCATATAATTGTTGACCAAGGTGAAGCCGAAGCTTTGCCTCGGTCAACAATTACATGAGATCTGAGGCTTTCTTATTTACGGTCCGAGGTTATACTATTTTTCTCCTCGACGGAGGTGGAAAGGGACAACTTCGTTTAGCGCAACGGGACGATAATTGACGCTTTCCGTCCGGAGGGGAGAAAATAATATGAATGCCTTTTTTCAATTCGTGTAAGGGAACGAATTTAAATTTGGCTCTATAGTAAGTAAAGCCCGACTAGAAATATAAAAAACCTCGCCATGTTGCGGAAAATCATTGGAACTAATTTTTGTACTTGGAACTCTGTCATTAAGGGTATATTATTCGGAGCGCGCTCCATACAAACGTACTATGGTGATATTTTCAATACTAACCAATTAAAGTCAATGAAATTTTGCAGAAACAATCTAGAAACAAATTTCTAGGCTTGCATGGAGTCAGATTTTCGTTAAAATGTATAGTTTTCAAGTTACAGTGCCTCAAAGATTTCCATACAAATCTTAAATTAATCCTAGCATTGAAACTGTATATTTTAACGAAAATCTGACTCTATAGAAGCATAGAAATTTATTTCTAGATTGTTTCTGCAAAATTTCATTGACTTTAATTGGTTAGTATTGAAAATATCACCATAGTACGTTTGTATGCAGCGCGCATTTTCGCTCTCGGAATAATATTCTCTTAAAGGTTATAGTCGATTGCAGCGCCCCCAATTCAGGTTTTTTATATTCCTGGTCAGGCTTTACTTATTATTTAGTTTTTGCGTCATTCATTAACTACGTTTTGTTAAAAAAAAAACTTTAATTTTCAACGAATGTTCATTTTGTTAAAAAACAGGTTCCTAATTTCCAATAAATAAAATTTTAAGTAAGTATGATTCAGTATTTTCATTTGTTATCACCTGTTATAAAGTATTGCATGTAGTTAACATTAGTTATCAGATATTGAAATAATTCCATACTTACTGTAATGTTATCAATATAGAGATAAACTTTGATTTGTTGATAAGTTTCAATTAGTGCTGTCATTTGTTTGCGGTTGCATTGATTTTTAATTATTTTGTGAATCAGAATTATTTAAATAAAGTAAAAAAGTAAATTGTTACAAAGAATTATAAAGTTTTAAAGTAAGTAGACTGATCGACAATAGAAATCTAAATAGACCGGAAGTTTACACAAGGATAAAATTAACTTTCGAGTAACCCATTTTAGGCTGTAAACTCGAGCGCGGTCCTCCATATGTTATAAGAGATAAGTGTACTTTTTGCAACCATCAGCAGCAAGGCTGATTCAGTGTTTATGGGGTGTAGAGCATCTCTGTGATGGGGATGGACCAGGTCTGCCTGCATAACGTCAGTCGTTTTAGGAGTTACAGACCTTTAAAGGTCAGTAAACAATTAACGAACAGCTGCAAGGCTGATCGTATTATATTATTGTAGTATGCACTGAAGCTATGTGAACAGTACAAAAATTGACAAGGTTCATCAGTCGGTTTAGGAGTTGCAGTTGTTCAAAGGTCCGACCTTTGAACGGCTGTATCTCCTAAACCGACTGGCAGTTCATGTCAGTTTTTATACTGTTCACATAGCTACAGTGCATACTACAATAGTATCATACGATCAGCCTTGCAGCTGTTCGTTAAATTTTTACTGACCTTTAAAGGTCTGTAACTCCTAAAACGACTGACGTTATGCAGGCAGACCTGGTCCATCCCCATCACAGAGATGCTCTACACCCCATAAACACTGAATCAGCCTTGCTGCTGATGGTTGCAAAAAGTACACTTATCTCTTATAATAATAGCCCATTTTACTATGCGTCATAGGGTGAGTCCCTATGACGCATAGTAAAATGGGCTATACAGGGTATATTTAACTATGGTTGTAGATAAAGGTAAAAGATGCGTATATTCACATGCATGAAAGGACACGACGAGGACCAGGGGCACTCCAAACAGATCGACAGAGAAATAAAACAGTGGATCAAGTCTTATAATGATGTAAGTATAACGGTTATACGTCTAATTAGTTTAAGTGTACCTCCTCTACTACATTAATTACATAGAAAAACATTGTGAGGAAAACATGCCTTTATAGAGGAACTGAGGTGGAAGGTTTCTCCATAGAAAAGGGAAGTACTTCCGCCAGGCTAGGTGTGATGCCTGGGAACCGGCCGTGGTCCTAGATGTTTGGTCGGAAGTCTCTGTGATAATTCTTCTTGCGCGGTTTGTCTTGTGAACTTTCAATTTCAAGATGGGTTGCTTTGTATCCACTATTCATTTTGTGGCGACGGGCTAACTACCTACCAGTTACATTGGACGAAGTTTGGGCACTGCTAGTATAATGACGATATTATGACTAGGATACGGCATTCCCCAAAAGAGAATTCCTTTGGGGAATGCCTTTTTTACTGGTGATGACTTTTATCCCATAAGCAAAAGCATACGCTCACGACTATAATTCCCGAGGGGGTGTAGTCAGAGATATTCTGAAACTTTAGAACATCCACTTTTCACTAAGTACTGAAACTGTCCAGTGTGAGGGGGGGAGCCCTTCCCCACTAGTAATGGACAGTGGGTACAATACTTGGTGGGTGTAATGGATAGTGGGTAATACAATCCTCACGATGTGACATTAGTCCCTTGTTACCTTTCGCCCTAAGCTTTCGCCTAATTGTCTAGTCATCACAAATGTCCGAGCTATGTTATGTCCAGGATTTATTTGGTGTGCTTAACATATGTCTAAATAACTAACTATAATTTTCAGGCAATCAAGCTACTTCTACTGGGCACAGGAGAGAGTGGGAAAACCACAATAATAAAGCAAATGAAAATTCTGCACGTACAAGGATTTTCTGCTAGGTAAATAACTTAAATGTGAGGTCCAATAAAATGAGCTGAAACCAAATTAAGGTGACAAACTGAACAAACTTGCCCTATGGGAACAATGACGAAATCGCGATTTCAATGTCCGTCCCATAAAAAAAGTTGTTCAGTGTGTTGGTCTGATGATCCCCAGGAATCTTACGGGGTCCAACTAAATATGCAGAAAATCGCGGAAGAAAACAGCTGCTCCATACAAAACTGCAATCCTATCCAAATGTATGGGATTTTTTTTTGCCATTTCGATATTGGTCCCATAAATAATGTTGTTCAGTTTGATGATCCGATCATCCCTTTATAAACCAGCATATTAAATTTGACTGACCGACTTCATGGTCTGAAGCACCCCCGTAAAAGGAGATGAATAGGATGTCTTTGAATTTTTTACACCCCGTAAATTAAATTTTAATTGTTTTTCCAGCGACCGACAAGAGAAAGTGCAATTCATTCGCCACAACATCCACGAGTCCATCTTCGACATAGTCCGCAACATGTCGGGTCTGAGCATTGCGCTGCAGAACCCTAAAAACGTGCAAGCTCAGCAGTTTATACTCAAATGTGGGCTGGAAGGACCTCCTGAATATAACGAGGTATTATAAAACACTTGTAGAATGCGTAGAAGAGAGGTGTGTCAGAATCGTAGCATGTGGCAATCTGTTGTCTCTGCCTAACCCAGTAGTGGGAAATAGGCGTGAGCATATCAAATCAAATCAGTTTATTGCCAAATAATCATAAAAGAAAAATGCATGAACAGTTTAAAACAAAAATAAAAGCATTAAAAAAACACAATAAGTATTAAAAACAAGAAAAAAAATTTACATAAATTTGGCAAGAGAACGTAAGAGCTTATATGTATGATGTATGTATGTAGAATCCCGCTGCGGGGCAAAGGCCTCCTCTCACGAATAAGGGTAAGAGGGAGTGGGCCATACTCCACCACGCGGGCCCAGTGCGTGTTGGTGGAGGCGAGTTAGTGGTCAACTTGCTGTCAGAGTAACTTTGGTGATCTATTCCAATACCGAAAAGCTCCAGCACTCCAACAAGGTATAAAAACACTAATTCGAACCGTGTGGTGCTTTCTCAAAAATGGACCACCCCTCTAGTGGGTGTCGTGCAAGGAGACTAAGGGATCATGGTTTCTTTTGCAGTGGTCTGTGGGCGAAAGGCTAGTTACCTTTCACCTCTCTAGGGTAGAACCTCATCTGGCAGCACGGAATCGCATTTTCTGACGCTCCATCCTTTTCTATCGCTCAGGAACGTCATTTGTCAGAGCGAGAAAAAAAAATAGCGGACTGCAGTGCTGCGACCATAGGCGAAGTATTTTTGCTTACGCTGATAGACGTAACATCAGTGTAACCGCGTATGAGACAGCGATAGTCATAAAATCCTATACAATTTGTATGAAAATAGATGTCTGACTCCGGAGTCAGACAGCCGTCGTAGAACAAAAAAGTGGCTACGTCGATAAGGACAGCAATAAGTAGCGATCTCCTTTTTTAACTAGAGCGAATTTGCTATGTGCATCTCTTACTGAGTGATATGACAAGACACGTGCTTTCTTCTAGTTCCTTCTCTTTCTACGGCTGCGACCTTTCTCGCTCTAGCCAATGACATTCCTGCGCAACAGAAAAAAATTTAGCTTAAAAAAAACGTCATTTCATCTCGAATCCTTCAAAACATACTTCAAACTTCACGCTTTAAAACATGGCTGGTGCAAATATATAAAATTCTTGGGCTGGTGTTATAGCAAGTTTTCTGACCACCCTATGTCCACGCTGATCGAATCAAGAACTGTGTGATAACTGATAAGGGATTGGTGTAAATTGAAGAATGATATAGTAATAAGCGCTCATTCGCGTTAAGGCAGATTCGCGTTATGGCAGATTCGCGTTACGGCAGATTCGCTTTATGGCAGATTCGCGTTAGGGCAGAAGTTGGACAGTCGTGAACAATAGTCATAGCGAAGTAATAGTCAATAGTCGTCAACAATAAAAATTCACAATCGATCAGGTACATCAGGTGTTTACTTTACCAAAATGACTACTTCCCCAAATGACTCTTTTTCATAATGATACCGTTTTTCACGAAACGTCTATAGTTGCAAAAAATCAACGTGACAGGAGCTATCAAAAGTGACAGCACCTGTCAAAAGTGACAGCACCTGTCAAAAGTGACAGCACCTGTCAAAAGTGACAGAAGCTATCAAAATTAAATTAAATTGATTTGAATTAAATTACGTTACGTTACATTAAATTAAAACAATTTATAAAGTGACAGCACCTGTCAAAAGTGACAGTAGCCGTCAAAAGTAACAGAAGATGGTGACAGTAGCTGTCAAAAGTGACAGAAGATGGTGACATGATCTGTCAAAAGTGACAGGAGCTGTCATAAGTGACACGCGTGGCAATAATAAATACAAAAAAAATACAAATAAAATTAATTATAAATAGAAATTTAAATATAAAAATTAAATTAATTCAAATAATTAATACAATTTAACTAAATTATTCAAATTAATAAAAAAAAATTAAATAAAAAAAAAATTGCCTTCTAAAATATCACTTGTGCACTATTGCGGCCAGCACTTTTGACAGATCCTGTCACTTTTGACAGATCCTGTCACTTGACAGCTACCTACTGTATTTTATTGTAATTTTGGTAATTTGTTTGGTACGTTTGTTTAATAGATAAACATCCTACTCTGATTTGCAACCAACTTTTCTTCATGCTTTTACTTCTGCCCTAACGCGAATCTGCCATAACGCGAATCTGCCGTAACGCGAATCTGCCATAACGCGAATCTGCCATAACGCGAATGAGCGGTAATAAGGATTGAAAGGGGTATGCTTAGATGGTTCGGTCACGTTGAGAGAATGAATGTAAGAAGACTAACGAATGAAATTTATCAAGCAAAGGTGAGCGGAAGTGTTGGGAGAGGCCGTCCGAGGAAAACATACCCCATGAGATCAAATCAATGATCTTTTCCGAAAAGGACAAGTGCGTAGCACCCTCAATCTACGGAAGTGCATGAAGAGATTTATGAATGTGAATGAGGCTAAAGAGGTGTGTCAGAGTCGTAGCGTGTGGCGTCTCTACCCCCATGGGACAATGGCGTGAGCTTATGTATGTATGTATGTTCACGCTCTATTCTCACGCCTATGTCCCACTGGCTAGGCAGACACAACAGATCGACACATGCTACGATTCAGACACATCTCTCGCCTCTTCAACATCCATAAGTCCCTTCATACGAAGCTCGTCAGTTCCGGGCTTCGATCAAAATAAAATGAATGGATAGGCCTTAAGCGAACATTTCAAACCAGAAAAATGAGGCAAAACAAATGAAATTTTTACTTGTCACTTGTATGAAAGTGCCCTAGATTTGACAGATAATGGCGCTAGTTTGTATGTACCAAGTGCACCAGTAGTTTGCTTCAACTTACCGCGCTCTAGGCCTATCCATTCATTTTATTTTGATCGAAGGTTCCGGGTACATTTTACTAGGCCCTTCTTCATTTCGCATCTGATTTGATCAGCGTACGTGCTTCTAGGGCGACCCTTTCCTTAGTCCATTCTCACTTGCCTTTCTGATAAATAACTTTCTTAATTTTCAATGAAATTAGTTTAAAGCCTGACCAGGAATATAAAAAACCTGGTTTGGGGGCGCTGCAATCGACTGTCACCTTTAATGTTAGTGATCTAAGTACAAAAATTAGTTCCAATGATTTTCCGCAACATGGCGAGGTTTTTTATATTTCTGGTCGGGCTTTAAATGGTGTATTTTTCAGGCTTACTTCGACTTCGTGCGATCGCTGTGGCGTGATAGTGGCGTGAGGGAATGTTTTAGAAGATCCAACGAATACCAGCTTATTGATAGCGCTGAATAGTAAGTTTTACACCCTTAGCTTTTTTACAGTTCATAGTATTTTAGACACTTTAGCAATTTATCAGAAATTATATATTAGCTAATTAAATGTACACACGGCGACACATCATGTTACGCACCCTTTATACCCATAGCTACACTACGTACAAAACACGGCATAGTGCGGTAGAGAGCCTGCATAGACGCGGCTGCCGGCGCGACGAAACAACAACAACATACCGCACCCTCTCGCACGATTCGCAGCTTTCAACTTCTAATAGTTCAAAGTCCAAACAGGGTAACCGGACCTGTCGCCGTGTGTACCAATGAGTTTTTCTAACTTATGTATATAATACTACTGCTATCAAGCGGTGAAGGAAAACATCGCGATGAAACCTGCATACGCTGAAGAAGAAATTCAAATACTTATTTATGTGTATGTGAAGTCTACCAATCCGCATTGTGCACGCTCCCTGCGGGTAGATCTGTGCCCTGCAGTGGGACGTATAGGCTGATGCTGATAATGGGTTGGTAGCGTTAATCTCGTTTTAAGACGCTGTTATCCGGTCGAGGCCTTTTTTTGAACACGAACGAAAGTCTTTTAAACTGTGTTTTAAAGTCTGAAAACCAATTATGTCTTATTTAAGGATCTGGCTGAAAGGCGACCGTTCTCAATTACACGATTAGATTAAGTTTAATAGATAGAAAAAAATCCCAAAGTTACCCCTTTTTGTTATGTTTTTTCAATAGGTACTATGATTAAACTGCTGTTATTAAACTTTTTATTCTTGTACTTAACTAAATATTTCTAGTGAACTCCGTAGAATTTTTAGCTTAGAAACACCCATGAGCAAAGATATTGATGAAAAACACGTTTTTTTGCGATCCTGCTTTCAATTGGAGCGGGATGGCTAGTTGCAAACTTATGCTTGCAAGAAAGAGACGCTTGCACTTGGATAACCTGGCCTTAATGTTAGAATTATTTTCAGTTTTCTGGACAGAATAGATTTAATAGAAAAAGAAGACTATGTACCTAGCGATGCGGACATATTGAGGTGTCGTCAGAAAACCACGGGCATACAGAAAATTGAGTTCAAAGTTAAGGCAAGCAATAACACTTTTATTTTTATAATTTTGATAATTTTGATGTAGTTACCCACAAATATTAAGCTTAAGCTTGGATATATTATGTACTGTAAGTTACAGCTTGTGGGATCCCAATATCCCTTCAGGCTTCCTCTATTTTTTTTTTATTATTTACTAGCCTGGTTACTAGACCTTTTGGCTAAATCTTATTTTATTTTTATATTTCTTCTGTTTTCACATTAAAACGTTGGTATTCGACGTTTTGATGGTTCTTTGGAGTTTTTGGAGGCAATCGAAAGACGCAGGAAAAGCAAAGAAGTCCACAGGAAAGAGGTGAACCGACCGCTTTGCCGCGCTAAAATCACGGAACACTTTTCCTGTTTACGACCCATGCACCATCATATTTCACTGAACTATATATTGGTCACTTGCACGACACTTTGTTACGCAAAACAACACCAACTTTACGAACCAAAACTCACTATAAACAATAAAAATTCGATGAAATATGAGGACTCCAAACGTCAGCTACCAAAGCCCGCCAAAAACTCCTCAGGCTTCCTCTCTGTTTTTTTTTTTTTTTTTTTGAATGAGTTTTACGGCTCTGGCTTCCTCTCTGTGGTGAGCGGTGTTGCCACCTTAGTTTTAGTAATGGGGGCAGTTAAAGAAGCTAAAAAGGGCTAGACAGGGCTAGATGGAGCACAAATTACCAAGAAAAGACATGCTGTAGAAAAAAGGCTAAAAAAACACCTGTGCTAATGATTTCAATTATGTATTTATTTTTTTAGTTTGAATCACAATAACATATTCCAAAATTAAACTGAAGAAAAATTTAACCAATTTAATAGATTCAAAAATAAAAAATGGCACAAATCGCGAAAGTTCGAAGTGGCGCAAATTTCAGATTTTGGTGCAATCTTTTAAGAAAGAAAAAAATGGGCTAGATTGCCCTTTCGGGGCTAAATCATTAGACAACGGGTTCACCTACAGTAAAAAGAGCTAGATTTAGCCCCAAAAGGGCTAAGGTGGCAACATTGGTGGTGAGAGGGAGTGGGCCATACTCAACCACGCGAACCCAGTGCGGATTGGTGGAAGCAAGTTAGTGGTCAACTAGCTGTCAGAGAATGTTTACACCTCTGAAATAACTTTACGAGTTATACCGCCATCCGTTGGAGCTATCAGGGACCAACTGTTTAACTTGCATTCCGAAGCATGGAGACGCTCAAAATTAAATGTCACTAAAACGGTCACCCATCCAAAGACTGGCTGGAGCTGACGTTGCTTAACTTCGGTCATCGTTTCCAATACCAAAGAATAGACTATCTTTGGAGTCGCGTGGCTGAGGGGGTGACATGTGGTCGTGTCGTCGGCTTGCGATTTTGACAGCCACGTGGCTCCGCCGTTTTATGGCGGTTTCGAGTGTGTTTTTGTTTAAAAACGGGGCTTTGAGATCGCCATATCCTATTACCGTACAATATCAAATAAATATATTCTCAACACTTGACACTGGCGAAATCTAACAAGGAAACGCCATGTAATAAAAATAGAATAGAGTGTCTTTATTTGCTTTGAATAGGAACAGTAGGTACCTACAAATCTTAATGTTATACAATATTTACAATAAGTAATATAACACAACCATTTTAAAGGTTCACCATTCAGCTAAATTAGATTAGCATGCAAAGTTCCAATTAAAAATTAAAAACGTGTGTTAAGAAATTCATTTACATTTTAAAAACTATAGTCAACTAAGTAATAGATTTCTTAGCTTTTTAGACATTAAAACACTTTTAGACAATTTTAGACACTAATTCATCATGCGAAAGTGTCGGTCTGTCACGTTTTCATAGTGAAATTTTTTAATTGTTAACTTTTCTGTAGGTACCAAAGTCAATGCATGGTGGTGTACAAGACTTCTGGATGTTTGATGTTGGAGGGCAGAGGGGGGAGAGGAAAAAGTGGATACAGGTTGGCATTCAATAATACCTAGGTACTTTGTAGTTAATTTTCTACGCGGAGGGCTCTGGGCTATTGTAATGTAAGCAGAACTTGAAAACATTTTACGAGAAATCGAGACGTGGCTCTTTGTTACTTGATCAATACGGTTTTCTCATTAGGTAAAGTACGATGAGGTACCGATGCGATGGGGTGTCAGAGTTCTAGAGTGGAGACCGCGAACTGGTAGGCGTAGTGTGGGACGCCCTGCTGCCCGCTGGACAGACGACCTAAAAAAAGTAGCGGGGAGCGACTGGATGAGGAAGGCCGAGGACAGAGTTTTGTGGCGCGCCTTGGGAGAGGCCTATGTCCAGCAGTGGACGATGATAGGCTGATGATGATGATGATGAAAGTACGATGGCAATATAAAAGGTGTAAACTTAGATGCGTTACATACTTTAGCGGATGCTTCAGAACATCAAACTGAACTGCTTTTATTATGGGACCAATCTTAGAAAAAGTATATGTCTAGAATGAGCCTCATACTTGTTCCGTATAAAACAAAAGGGGCTAACTTTCTTAGGTTGGTGTGCGTGAGGCGCCATACAAAATATGTATGTGTGCGTGTATATGTATAGGGTTTTGGAACCAGTACTGGTTCCTATTTTTTTCGACGCTTTCGTAGCTTTGACTGTCTATCTTGATAATCTAAGGGACCAATATTGAAATCGTGTATAATTTGTACATGATCGAAGAGACGATGAAACTAAGAGGTAATGACATCCATTTTTTTTGGTAAATACTCAAAGCGCAAAAAAAATGCATTTACTATTGCATTATAGGTTAGGGTGGGTCGCTCTTGTATGGGAAATTTTTTTTTTCTTCCGATTGTTTTGTAATAGCAATAAAAACGTGATCCACCTCCAGTAATGGAAAAATAAGCAAAAAAAAACTTTCTAAGTAGTCTCCTTCTACCCGCGCATCGGATTTGAAAAACAGAAATTTTCATTTTTTTTTCTGAACTGTTTGGACTTTTGTTTTTTGTGTCTTGAAAAGAAAAACAGGTAAGTTTCTTAAAAAATACACAGTTTAGGGACAAGAAATTATAATTAAATTAAATAATTTCAACATTTGTTCAGAGAAAATAAAAAAATAAAACATTTAAATACTATCTTTAAAATCTTTATTACTTTCAAACATAGGCATTTGCTTTCGAGAACGAATTTTATTCTTTGTCAAAGCTATTCTAGTATCTTTGCGGCAAATCTGCAAAGACGCCTATGTAACTGTCTTTACAGCCCGCTCAACAGCTTGAGTATGACATGGTAGTCGCAGAAAAAGAACTTCATCAGTACCACCTGAATCCACTAGAGAATGAAGAGTTTCATCCGAAACTTTGCTCAATATAGGTGGCTCAGAATAAGTTTGCTGCCAGTCAATCAAATCTATGTATGACGAAGCGTTTAAATTGATCATTGGCACTTCAAAGACTCGAAGCTGACTTGAATTAGATTCTGCTCTTGTCATTAAAATGCGCCTTGCAGCGAGTTCTCTCACGTGTTTCTGTTTGTCAGACACCATGGACAAATTGTGAGTTGTTTTAGTTCATTCTTAGGTCTGTCAGTTGAAACATATAACCGCAAGATCCTATTGCCCTTTGTAAGCCATCTGGCATGAGAAATTTTTTCTGGGGAACGATATGACAAATCAGAAGGACACTCGCCACTTATTACGGCAGATGTAATATCATAAAGGTAGCGTTGATCAGAACTAAGGACCGATTAGTCTATGAGTTTTATTAAATTATCATTTGCGATTGTATCTGTTATTAATTTAGCCATTTAATATCATTTTATGTCGTTTAGTTTTAAAGATATACCCTCAAAGAAAAGGGTAGGATTTGTAGCATTTATTTCAAACTTTAAGCATAATGCGCGGGTAATTAAACGCATACAAAAAATATAAAAAAAATACTAGTTTTCTTGTCTATATTCAGGTCACGTTTCCCACACTATTACAAATCAAAATAAACAAAAAACAAAAAACGACCCACCCTATTATAGGTATTATGGTATTATGTTTAAAACCCCATTGCATTGTCAACCAGGTGTTCGAAGGTATCCACGCGATCTGGTTCGTGGTGGCCTGCAGCGACTTCGACCAGACCCTCAGGGAGGACAACGCGCAGAACAGGCTGCAGGAGGCCGTCAACTTGTTCGAGGACGTTTGGCAGAGCAGGTGTGTGGGTAGTTGCGAAATTTATTATTTTGACGGTAGTTAGAGGGCTTTCTTACACCTCTAAGTAGCGCCCTCATCACAAAATTCAAGATTCTCCAATAAAAAAAACGTAAAGTAAGAAAGTACAAAAGCAAAATGCTAATTTATTAAATACAATACAATAAGTAGATAATAAGTTTGAGACTTTACACTTTTAAAATAGAGAGGTGTAAGAGACAGCCCTCCACAAACTGAAACGGTGAACTCAGACTATCAAACTGAACAACTTTCACTATGGAGCCTACCTCAGGAAACGCGAAAGAAAATCAGCTGTCCCATACAAAACTGCCGTACCTACCCGACTGTATGGAACAGCAGATTTTTTTTCGCATCTCCTCTGAGGTAGGCTCCATAGTGAACGTTGTTCAGTTTGATGGTCTGAGTTCACCGTTTCAGTTTGCGGAGGGCTGTCCCTTACACCCTGCATTTTAAATACATAGCACCTAATTTTAAATTTTTATTAACGTTGTGTTATTTTACTATCGTACATTTTAAACACTAAACAACCTAAAAACAACAAAAATAATGTTGTATAAATTACATGTGTGGAACAAATTATGCTATGCTTTGTCAAAGACAGCAGTCAGAGGCAGAAATACCGAGCGCCGCCTCATGCCTTCGCTAAACCTATGAGTCATAGGTTACCAAATCATTCTGCGTTAACTTTTGCAGGTTCCTGCTGGAGGCTGGTGTGATAGTGTTCCTGAACAAGCAAGACGTGCTCGCCACTAAGCTGGCCCGTGGGAGCTCAATAGCGAGATACTTCCCTCTTTACGAACACTATCACGAGGGACAGGATGAAGTCACCAGGGCCAGGATGTTTATTAGAAATATGTTTGCTGTAAGTTATTGTAGACTAAGGCTCAATTCCCACTGGCGCAGAGTCGAAGCAACGCGACGCGAAATAATTCGCCCCGTTGACGCGTGATTGTGCGCATCGACGCGCGAATCGGCGGCGCGTCCGGATAACGTATCAGTTCAGACACTTTTGAACAGGCGTGAATAGAGCGTAGCGATTACTTGCTCAGTGGTCACGCAGTTCGGCCCTGTGCTTCGTCCGATGTCAGCGCGTCTGCGCGCGAAATGCGATTGTCTGCGCTCGGTGAAGCGCGAACCCGAGCGACCCTTGCAGGCGAAGGTAAGGTAAAAAGGTATCCTATGTGTTAGTCCAGAACATATTCTATCCGCGTGCCAAATTTCATCAAAATGCCTTCAACCGTTTATACGTGATCTATTGACAAACATCTAAATATCCAAACTTCCAATCCAATCTAAAAACCATTCAATTTATACGCAGGACATTACAACAAAGAAGCAAGAGCGACCTAACTTCACGCAATCAGCGGAAAGGTTCGTCATAACGGCGGCCAGTCGCGCCCGCGAGTGCTACTTCCACTTCACTACCGCGACCGACACGGAGAACGTGCGGACAGTGTTCAGGGACGTGCACCAGATCATACTCACTCATATACTTACTAATATTGGTCTTTATTAAGTTAAATAGCTAATAAATGAAGAAATAAACGCAGTTTTATAAGATACCTACCTACACTTCACCACCGCGACCGACACGGAGAACGTGCGGACTGTGTTCAGGAACGTGCGGACTGTGTTCAGGGACGTGCACCAGATCATACTCACTCATTATAGTTACTAATATTGGTCTTTATTAAGCTAATAGCTAATAAATGAAGAAATAAACGTGGTTTTATGAAATACCTACCTACACTTCACCACCGCGACAGATACGGAGAACGTGCGGACTGTGTTCAGGAACGTGCGGACTGTGTTCAGGGACGTGCACCAGATCATACTCACTCATATACTTACTAATATTGGTCTTTATTAAGTTAAATAGCAGGGCAGGAGGATGGTTGAGAGTGGCAACGATGCCCGCTCGGGGTCGTACCTGGTTCAGAGGATTTCATTGGCTATTCAGCGTGGTAATGCCGCTAGTGTGTTGGGATCCTTTGTGCCGGGTACGATTCATGACGGAGGGGTTGATTAGAGTGTAATTTTTATTGTTTATTGTATTTAATAAGATATTTAAAAATTATAGGTAGATTCTTCTTTCTTCTGGGCAGATTAAGTGGAGATTAATATGAAGTTGAGAAATAAACATGCTTGTTTAAGATACCTACTTCCACTTCACCACCGCGACCGACACCGAGAACGTGCGGACTGTGTTCAGGGACGTGCACCAGATCATACTCACTCATATACTTACTAATATTGGTCTTTATTGAGTGGACATTAATAATAAAAATGGAAAAATCAACAAGTCTTTATAAGATACCTACCTACACTTCACTACCGCGACCGCTACGGACACTGAGAGCGTGTGGACTGTGTTCAGGGACGTGCACCAGATCATACTCACTCATATACTTACTAATATTGGTCTTTATTGAGTGGACATTAATAATAAAAATGGAAAAATCAACAAGTTTTTATAAGATACCTACCTACACTTCACTACCGCGACCGCTACGGACACTGAGAACTTGTCGACAGTGTTCACATACGTGCACCAGATTATACTCACTCATATACTTACTAACATTGGTCTTTATTAAGTTAATAGCTAATAAATGAAGAAATAAACGCGGTTTTATAATATACCTACCTACACTTCACTACTGCGACGGACACTGAGAACGTGCGGACTGTGTTCAGGGACGTGCACCAGATCATACTCACTCATATACTTACTAATATTGGTCTTTATTAAGTGGACATTCTATTCTATTCTATATTTTAAAAAAATGGCTGCCATCTTGGGTATGTGATGATTTTGCCAATGTCGAGTTTTTATAGCAAAAGTGCTTGACGTTGTACGGTTATATTGATATTTTGGTGACTTCAAGGGTTGTTCTTATAAAAGAACAATATCCTGAGCCACCACTGGAGTTCCACTGTGGACCGGGGATGGGGCAACCGACGCGCACGTGACCACCCAATAGCAGACCCACAGAGCAACTCCTAAGTGGAGATTAATAATAAATGGAAAAATAAACGAGTTTGTATAAGATACCTACATACACTTCACTACCGCGACCGCTACGGACACTGAGAACTTGTCTACAGTGTTCACATACGTACACCAGATCATACTCACTCATATACTTACTAATATTGGTCTTTATTAAGTTAATAGCTAATAAATGAAGAAATAAACGCGGTTTTATAATATACCTACCTACACTTCACTACTGCGACGGACACTGAGAACGTGCGGACTGTGTTCAGGGACGTGCACCAGATCATACTCACTCATATACTTACTAATATTGGTCTTTATTAAGTTAAATAGCAGGGCAGGAGGATGGTTGAGAGTGGCAACGATGCCCGCTCGGGGTCGTACCTGGTTCAGAGGATTTCATTGGCTATTCAGCGTGGTAACGCCGCTAGTGTGTTGGGATCCTTTTTGCCGGGTACGATTCATGACGGAGGGGTTGATTAGAGTGTAATTTTTATTGTTTATTGTATTTAATAAGATATTTAAAAATTATAGGTAGATTCTTCTTTCTTCTGGGCAGATTAAGTGGAGATTAATATGAAGTTGAGAAATAAACATGGTTGTTTAAGATACACCGCGACCGACACCGGGAACGTGCGGACTGTGTTCAGGGACGTGCACCAGATCATACTCACTCATATACATACTAATATTGGTCTTTATTAAGTGGGCATTAATAATAAAATGGAAAAATAAACAAGCTTTTATAAGATTGTTTATTTTTCCATTGTTTTTTCCATTGTTTTTTTGGGGTGGGGGGGATCTACCTCCTAGCGGTCCACCCCGGGCAACGGCATCACAAGCTACCAAGTTTGTGGTAGCGGCTGAACGATCCCCCACAGCGGGGTGGTAGGCTCCGCGAGGAGCCGCCTGGCTCGCGACCATTTTCATTTCATTTTTCATTTTCATTTATTCATAAACAATAATAATTATCGTGTGCGAATATAACACAGCCTCCTGCCGGAGTCTGGCGCCAAGCAGCAGTGCTATTCTGTAAGGTGTATTTGTACAACTCGAATCTGAATCCGCAGTGAGATTGCAAATTGGCATTCTGTAAAATGACTCATTAAACGAATTCTATGCCAGCGCCACCATTGCGTGTGCGGCGGCGAGTTGAACCAGTGTTATCGAGCATTTGACACCTTGTTTATATGGTTTGACGTCTCAAGTGGTATTCTGTAAGCAAATTCCGCACTCACATCCGCATTCGACACTCGAAAACTTATGTCAAATAAAAAGTTAGTCTAATGCTAGTGAAATCGTGAACGAGTTCTAAAAAAATGTAGTTAATATCAAAAACAAAGTGGCATTTGATTTGTAATTATTTTTTAAGGACCTAATTGTTGATTATTGTTCTCTTCTCTTATTCAAAACATTATTTCGCTAGTGGTATTTTACAAAGTGCATCGACATACCGTGATCAAAGGAATCCATGAACTATCTATAAAACATCAATTAGCAAGACACCTAATCATTTGTGTAATAGAAGAATTATATCAAGAATCGTTACATGAATTAGCATTTAGAGATTTAGATACCTACAGTACCTACAAAAAAAGGTAAGTAATGTTGTGATGTGTACGTGATTAGATTATTAAGACCCCAAGTATAAAAACAGTAGATACGGGATATAAGAATTCTTCCCTTTTTGTTTTTGTATGGAGGATTAAGCCACTTATCTATTTCTAATAAAATAGGCTAAATCTGTTGTAACTCTACAATTTTAAAGGTTTATTTGTAGCTAGTTTTGACAAAGTTACGGACTATCCCCTAACCGTAATGTACATGTACACCTTTAATTAACTAATTTCTTTTCCATGTTCCAGGTGAAACACATGGTGCACCATTATGATATTTTCTTAGTGAATGCTATTAGAAAACTGTAAGAGTGTTGATGATGGCTTAAACAATCAAAATCTTACAAAACCTTTTAGCAGAACATAATTACAAGATTTAGACAAAAATAACAGGTAATTATAGGTTTTATTAATTTATCTTATACAGGGTGTAACAAAACACCCTAGTTATACTTAAGGGGGTGCTTCAGACCATCAAACTGAACAACATTCTGTATCAACTTTGTGTAGCAACTGAAAACTGAAAACTGTATCTGTATAACACCCTGTATAATCTAAGGTGATGGAAATAGTCAGGTGTGATGTGTGACGTTGTCATGTAGGTATCTAATGGATAATTTCTCGTTTCAGAATTATTAAGTTACATGACATGGAAAGGCAAGCAGCAGCAGGCAAAAGGCTGATCTGAAATATGCAACTTATAAACACAAATAAGTAAACGAGCAGTAACAATTATTTAAGTATTAAGATAATTAAAGTTGATGATGATGATGTTTAATTTTATAAGTTACCTAGGTACCTATTAAATCTAGAATTGTTTTTTGGTAGGGATAGAAAAATAATGATACTTATTATAAATAATGTAAGTCATTTAACATCGCTTTATTTCATTACCTAATAAAATTATAATATAGGTACTTATCCCTTACGGGATTCAAACCTGCGACCCTCGCACAGCAGGCAGGTTCACTACCGATTGTGCTATCGGGCCGTCCTTCATTAGGAAAATTGATTGGAAAATTAAAATAGGAATTCGAATGTTAAAAAAGGTACCTTCACCTTATTTACCAAAATATAAGTAACTGTATTAACTTCATCAGATGTTACAAATGAACTCATTGTTTAGTTTTACAATTCAAGGTTTGTTTACTTTAACCGCGTCATCGTCACCGTCTCGCTTTTTTTTTGGACTGGAAGCAAGCGCATTTTGCCACCTCATATTGAAATATTAATTATTATGGTTGTAGGTAGATTTGGACTATAATTTACCTAGACTAAGATTCATTTCGACAAAATAAACATTAATCTGCAAGATCCATAGCAGTATAGTCATTAAATAAGCTAAAAGAATTAAGATCGATTATGTTAACTTATAAATTTTACTATGTGTCAAACACTAGCGCGTCGCATCACATTTCGTTCGTCACTTCGCATCGCAACTGCTTGCTTTTATTTACAGAATGCCAAATCAAACTCGCATCTCACCAGAAGCTAAGTGAGATGAGTTTCGGATGCGAGATTCGAATTCGAGTGTACATTTTATAGAATCGACATACAGCTTGCTGCGTTCCGTCAGTGTGCAGGAGTGCCAGTGCACTTCTGGGTAAGCTCGCTACATCTTCGACCCCATCTTTGTCCTGCGGACTAGATTGAGGTCAAGAGCAAACCCATCTAGAATAAAAAAAAAAAAAAAAAAAAGATACCTACTAATACGATTACGAGAATTTCTCAGTTTGTAGGTACAAATATTCAGTTCGTACTAATTTTGATGATAAGATTTAGTAATTATACAATATGTGATGATGATGATGATGCTTCATGGCCGTGTGTATGTAAGTATGTTTGTATGTCTATTTCTTTGGCACGCCTACAGCCTAAACACACTTTACTACCGCCAGAACGTGTGGTACTTACCTATTTGTTCACAGATGTACACATGATTCGTATACTTACTAATATTGGTCTTTATTTAGTTAATATTACTCTTATTCTTCTTATCGAGTCGACTTCAAATTTTGAACAAAAGTCGCTAACTAAATAGTAGGTAGGTGGGTACCTTTGCCAGAAGTGGGCAAACGATATTGCACCGATATTACCTATAAATGAAGAAGTAAGTTTTTAATCAATTCATAAAACCTAAGATAAAAAACATTGAAAAAATACAATCTAAATAACAATAATAAACTAAAGAAAGTATTCGTCCATCTTTATCATCCTTCATTAGCATCCTTTTAAACTAAGAGTCTACCCATCAAACTGAACAACTTTTACTATGGGAGCAAACCTTAGAGTATACATATACAGTAGTACTTACCTCTTTGGAGCAAACCAATCGGAGCAAAAAAAAATCTGCTGTCCCATACATTTGAGTCGTGTAGGCAGCGGCGGCGGGTGCAGTTTAGTATGGGACAGCAGATTTTTTTTTTCTCTAATTGGTTTGCTCCCATAGTAAAAGTTGTTCAGTTTGATGGGTAGACTCTTAGTGCGTTCACACACGATGACGCACTGACGCATGCGGCAGATGTCCATAAGAACCACACACGGTGCGTCAATGCGTCACCGTGTGCGCTTCTACGTGCGGTTTCATACAACTCCTTGCTTCACAAATGAAGGACTGACGTTTGCTGCTCCGTCAGTGCGTCATCGTGTGTGAACGCGATATCAATTTCACCCTGTAGATAGTTAGGTTAGGTACCAAGAACATTATATATCCACATTTTTGGTAGGTACATATTTAAAAAGGCAAATATGAACAGTTTTATTTTTATCTAGAACTTAACTTTTAGTTTCAGCTCAAGGGGCCCTTAAAACCTTACAGAAATCAATGGTTTTGGTCTCACAAATGGTTCTGAGTTCTTGATTTAGTCCACTTTGTACGAGTATGTACAGTCAGCAGCAAAAAGATATATGCCTCCTCATGCAAAAGATGTATACTCTTTAGTACTACGCGTAGTACTACGACGTAGTAAAAGTGCATACATCTTTTTGCTGATGACTGTACCTACTCAATATGTAGGTACTTTTACTTATCTACCTATACCACTGATCCACAATCCATTGAAAATTACGAAGGGTTCACTAGCAGTCTCAATGAGCAGAATTTGGACACCGATAAACAGAATGTATCAAAACACGCTAGTAATATTTTAAAGGGGCGGTTTAGACGATCAATCTGAACAGCTTTCACTATGAAGCCAACATTCGGAAAAGATAAAAAATGTCTGCTGTTTCTCACAAAACTCCAGTGGTGGTATCTATAGGGTTGAACTACACATGGCCGCACGCGATCGCATTTTTCCGTCGCTCCATCCTTTTCTGTCACTCAGGAACGTCATTTGCTAGAGCATATAAGATAGACGGAACGGAAAAGCACGGAAAGTGACAGAAAAGGATGGAGCGACGGAAAAATGCGATCGCGTGCGGCCATGTGTAGTTCAACCCATATTCTACACTCGAATGTAGACAGATAGGTTTGATTGTCTAGCCACCCCTCTAAATATTACTAGGGTGTTTTGGTACACCCTTTAGATAGATATAGATAGATTGTCATAGTCAAATCGTTAGAAACAGAAAAATATTCGGCCCTCAAAAGGGCCTTGTTCTAATCTCGAATTATAATCATTTATTTATTTACAATAATTTACACATTACTAGTCATATTTATTTATCTTTGTCCTGGCTATTGTGGTACATACTTATAGCTTTTAGGGCGTCCATGTTAGCGTGTTTTGCTAACTCTCCTGGTATAAGCAGTCTGACCGCAGTTTGTACTTCTCTGCTACTTAAAGTATTCTTCTTTGAATGCGATACTAGTTTTCCAGCTTCCGAAGCTATCTTCTCCAGCATATCGTAGACGAAGTTGTTCATAATCAACATAGATTTCCTTGTGATTCCAATTTTTTCTTGAGACACGCTCCTGAGTAGCTTGTAGACGTAAATGGAGAAGTTTTGATAGTTCTTCTTCTTCGTTTTCTTTGATTTTGATATAGGTTTTTCTATTGGTTTCTCCATTGATTTTAAAGCCTTCTTCGGTACTTTTGGTGGCGCCATTTTTTTTACTTTTCTTGAATTGATAGTTGGTTTGTTGTGTCGGTTTTGAGGGGTATTAGGAGATATTTTGACTGTCTCAACTAGTGGTGGTTAGGATGAGACAAAGATCGTGTAGAACCAATAAGTAACACTATAGAAATTGTATTCATTTTGCAGAACCACAAATCACTAGGTATTAATACAAAAAAGATACCGTTAGGTTAGGTACGACTCAACCGGTCCGAACCGGGCATTGAGATCCCAGGGTCCTGGGTTCGAATCCCGGTTCGGTCATGGATGTTATATGTTCGTGCCGTTGTTGTATGGTTTCCATAATAAAAGCCTTTAGTGCTTAGTTTGGGATCATTACAATGTAGGTATGTGCCTGTGAGCTTGTATGTGCCTGTGAGATACATGCATGCATACATAAATTCACAACCGCATTCGGGGTTATCGGAAACATTGCTACAACTACAAACTTTCTGTTTAAGAGGATAGGCGGACTGAAATGCTAATTTGGAGAATAGGTCACTTTTCCAATCGTATAGGTACATATTTGTTCGATCCGCCCCACCCATACACCCCACCGACTAGAGGGCGAAAGAGACAACTGCAGCTAGGACCGATTTTATCTACATAAGAAAACAGCATTTCGTGTTCCCCTGTTTTCTCCTCCAAAACTAAACCGATTTAAAATAGTTCTTTCAAGAATATGAGAAAGACTTAGGATGTGTCTGTACGTTTTGATTTTTTTGTTTTTATTCGTCAAATTTGTTTGCTGCATGTCTCAAAACGGGCGGTAAAATTGGTAATTTTCGAAAGTCCCTAGTTCATACAGTCATAGCAGAAGTAACATAGATTGTATGGTAAAAAGATGTTTGCTCTAGTATCATTATCCAGGGAGAAAATAAGGGAATACGTTTATATGGAAAAAACAGTACTCGCCTATCCTCTTAAGAATGTAGTGTAGCAATGCTCACATTTAGCTATTTAAGTTTCAGGATGGAATTACGTGTGCAGTGGTGAGACTTGGCTAGCACATAAACACTGCGTAAAGACCCCTTTAATCTCTTACTCGCCTCGTATGACGCCCACGGGAAGAATTGGGGAGGTCCATTCTAAGCCGGAAACAATGATAAATTCAAAAATTATGTAATTCTAGACAACAAACTCGATAGTTGATTTCTAGATTGTTTCTGAAAAATTTCTTTGACTTTTATTAGATATAGTATTTAAAATATCACCAGACTACGTTTGTACGGAGCGCGCCAACGGTAATCCCTTAAGGTGGTTGAAGAGTTGTCAGTTTTGTACTTTGTCGTACGTGTGTGTTTACGAAGATAACAAGCTTTGAAATTATTTATACAAAATCTATCTTCGTAATTATATTGTAAATTGTAAATATTATTTGAGACGCGCAATCTAGATTTTCTATTTTTCCATGATATAAAACATTACTTTTATTAATACCGTCTACGATTCGAGTGTTCTTCGACAAAGTTTTGTATGAAATTGACAACTCTGCAACCACCTTAAGTATAGAACTAAAAGTATAGAATAGCTCATCCCATTTCTTACTACGCGTAGTACGAAGCGATTAAGGGATAAGGGAGGCCCCCTTATCCCTTAATCGCTTAGTTGACGCTATGTTTGGTGCATATTCAGTTTATATTAAGTTTTGATTGTGATGCAGTGGAAGTTCAGTTCAGAATTTGACTTTGGGCTAAACTTGACAGTTTATATTTAATTGAAACCTATTTATACAGAGAGAGAGAGAGCAACTCGAACATGCGGCAGGATCCTGCAGCCAACCTGGCTCCGCACGTATCGACACGTCGTTCCTGCGGAATCCGCCAGCTAGGCCGAGAGGGTGCTACAGGCCTTAGGCAATCCTGTGCTTTCCTTAACTGTGTCCTAGGCGATGCAGCGTCTGCGGAGAGGACACTTCGCCCACGCCAGCCTTGCTGCGTGATGATGATGATTTATACAGGGTGTTATGGTAAACAGTTTAAGGGGTGATTGTATACTATGATACTGAACAACTTTCCCTAAGAATCGCATAGGCAATTCTCACAAAAAATTGTGTCCTTTCCATACTAAATGCAACACCTGATCAAAGTATGAAAAGTCGAAATTTTTTCTGCGAATTTCCTATAGGTTTCCAAGAGAAAGTTGATCAGTATGATGGGTACAACCTGTTTACACTAACACCCTTCTTCTTATCGAGTGGGCTGCAAAGCCCTGGTGTCAGAGTTTATTCAAACCGCCTTACGGCCTCTTACGTGGTTTTTATGTAACGACTACTACCACCAGTGATAGTAGCCGGGACCAACAGCTTAACGTGCCATCCGAAGCACGGAATCATCTTTCTTTTCAGACAATCAGGTGACTCAGCCTGCAATGTTCTAACCAAATGGGGAAAAACGCACAAAGTGACATTTCACTAGGTGCCCCCCGTGGGAATCGAACACCCTAACAACACACTAACACCACACTAACACCCTGTAGATAAATTAACAGCGGTAACGAATTAATGGCTATTGAGTTAGGACTTAGGATTAGTACCAATCTTGCTGTGAAACGTAGAAAGAGAATAGCTATAGTAAAAAAAAAGTAAGCTATAGCCTGTAGAATCCCACTGCAGGGCAAAGGGTCTCACGAATAAGGGTGAGAGGGAGTGGGCCATACTCCACCACGCCGGCCCAGTGCGTGTTGTTGGAGGCAAGTTAGTCACCTTGCTGTCAGAGAATTTTCAAGCCGCCAATAGGCCTCTGACCTGGCTTAACGAATAGTTACAACGCCATCTGACGGAACTATCCGAGACCAACTGCTTAACGTGCCTTCCGAAGTACGGA
Organism: Agonopterix heracliana; assembly: GCA_963693445.1. Taxonomy (NCBI): domain Eukaryota; kingdom Metazoa; phylum Arthropoda; class Insecta; order Lepidoptera; family Depressariidae; genus Agonopterix; species Agonopterix heracliana. The sequence goes on from OY856334.1 coordinate 7,125,446, forward strand.
AACGCTCGAGATGAAATACCACTAAACGGTCACCCATCCAAATACTGACCGGACCTGACGTTGCTTAACTTCGGTGATCGTTTCCAATACCGAAGCTCCACTACGCCAACGAGCGTTCTATAGAACGCGAGAACGCGAGCTAATAGAACGGGCATTAAAATAATAATAGCGCGAAAACGAGACAGGCTTATACGCTAATTACACGGAAAGAGCGAGAAAAAAATCTATGTTGTTTGTCCCTTTCTGCGTATGCGATATTTTTGCTTGACTTAGTTGAAATTGCATAAAAAATCTTGCAAGTAAGTCAAACAAAGGCACTGTTTCTCATACATTTTGTCATATCTCCATCCCTTTCCAGTATACGCCCTCAGCGAATCTATAGAATACTCAATCTACGCTGTGAAAGGATTTTTTTTTTTACTATACTTAGGTGGGTTTGCTCTTGACCTCAATCTAGTCCTCAGGACAAAGGTGGGGTCGAAGATGTAGCGAGTTTACCCAGAAGTGCACTGGCACTCCTGCACACTGACGGAACGCAGCAAGCTGCTTGGCGCCAGACTCCGGCAGGAGGGTGGTCGCGAGCCAGGCGGCTCCTTGCGGAGCCTAGCACACCGCTGTGGGGGATCGTTTAGCCGCCACCACAAACTTGGTAGCTTGTGATGCCGTTGCCCGGGGTGTAACGCTAGGAGGTAGATCCCCAATCACCCCAGATATGATGAGCGTGAAATTCCTATGAAATTAGTCAAATTAGCCTTTGTTTTAACATATTGTTACCGTTATTTCGTTAAGTACCTAGTTACCTACCTAATTTATTCACGAAAGTGTTAATATTCCTACTTTGTTCCGATTAAAAGAATTTTTAATTCCACCTCCAAAAACTAAAATCCTAAACATCATCAACAACCGAAACAATATAAAAGGAGCACAAAATTCTAAAATCTCACTCGTTGTTCGACCTCTGTACTATAAACTACCTTTTAAGAAAAAAAAATGACAGGTCGCGGAAAAGGCGGGAAGGGCCTAGGAAAAGGTGGCGCCAAACGTCATAGAAAAGTATTGCGCGACAACATTCAAGGCATCACCAAGCCGGCGATAAGAAGATTGGCGCGCAGGGGCGGAGTTAAAAGAATTTCCGGCTTAATTTACGAAGAAACCAGAGGCGTGTTAAAAGTTTTCCTAGAAAATGTTATTCGTGACGCTGTAACGTACACGGAGCACGCAAAAAGGAAGACTGTGACAGCCATGGATGTGGTGTACGCATTGAAGAGACAGGGCCGTACGCTGTACGGTTTTGGCGGTTAAAATGGCGTAGTTTTTGAGTTGCAAACGACGAGTCGAGGTATTATTTGAAAAAAATTGACAAGGTCCTTTTAAGGACCGCAAATTTTTTTTTGTTTCTGCGTTTACTTTGACAATGATCTAATTTGCTGGCGTAATCAAAAATTTATAATGTTCTTGGGCGTAATATCAATGCGTCAAAATATGTTCGAATAAGCTTAGAACAAAGGCCTATCTCCTTTCCCCTTTCCTCTTCCAATCCTACCTATCTGAAACAAGTAAATAAAATAAATTCTCCATAGCTTTATTTCACCTACATACCTACATCTTAATAAAATTTAGGTAATTTTAAATTTGTAAATACCTTAGTTGGTAAAAGGTACGGTAAGGTACAAGTTTACACAAAAACAATAGGTACGGAAATTACTTACCTTTTCTCCCCTCCGGACGGAAAGCGTCAATTTTCGTCCCGCTGCGCTAAACGAAGTTGCCGCTTTCCACCTCCGTTGCGGAGAAAAAAAGTTAGTACCTATACTAACCTCGGGCAGTAAATAAGAAAGCCTCGGATCACATTACATGAGATCTGAGACCTTTCTTACTTTCCTGCCCTCGGTGTTTTTAAGTTATAGCATAAGAATAGTTAAGGGTATATTGTTCGGAGTGCGCTCCATACAAACGTACTATGGTGATATTTTCAATACTAACAAATTAAAATCAATGAAATTTTGCAGAAACAATCTAGAAACAAATTTCTAGGCTTGTATGGAGTCATATTTTCGTTAAAATGTGTAGTTTTCAAGTTATAGTGCCTCAAAGATTTCCATACAAATCTTAAATTAATCCTAACATTGAAACTGTATATTTTAACGAAAATCTGACTCTATAGAAGCATAGAGATTAGTTTCTAGATTGTATCTGCAAAATTTCATTGACTTTACTTGGTTAGTATTGAAAGTATCACCATAGTACGTTTGTATGCAGCACGCATTTTCGCTCTCGGAATAATATTCTCTTAATAACTGTTAACTATTCTTATGGTTATAGGTAGATACAGCTACATAAATAAACGAATTAAACTAAATACTTCGGTAGCCGATTCGTTTTTCAGTTATTTTAGCTTCCAAAGACAAACCAGTTATGGTTTATAGTGCGTCGATTATTTGTTAATCTACAACATTGTATTGTCATATATCAATAAACTAGCGACCCGCCCCGGCTTCGCACGGGTGCAATGCACATATAAACCTTCCTCTTGAATCACTCTATGTATTAAAAAAAAACGCATCAAAATCCGTTGCGTAGTTTCAAAGATTTAAGCATACAAAGGGACATAGGGACAGAGAAAGCAACTTTGTTTATACTATGTAGTGATAAATAAATAAATAAATAACCAATCAATTGGTTTGCGGAATTAGGAAGGAAGTGTTTATTAGTATTTTTCTCCCCTCAGGCGGACGAAAAGCGTCAATTCTCGTCCCTCTGCGATAAACGAAGTTGCCGCTTTCCATCTCCGTCGAGGAGAAAAATAGTATAGGTACTAACCTCGGGCAGTAAATAAGAAGCCTCGGATCACATGTTTGTTGACCTCGGCTCTCCTGCCCTCGGTGTGTAATCTACTATACTTACCTACCTTATTTTAACACAATAATGGTAACATCACGTGTTGTGCCGTCCTAGAATATGGACCACCCCATTTCTCTCCGTGAGGGTAGTACGAGGCGAATAAGGGATAAGGGTTTCTTTTGCCTTAGTGTTGATACTATTTGTGGGCGAAAGACTAGCCATCTATCATTATTTACTTTACACGTCATTTCATCTTGAAACAATGCTAAAAGAGAGCCTTTGTTACAAATGCATGCAAAGGGGCTGTCGTGGTTACTGACCACTCCGAAAGGGTTTACGGTCGTGAGCTTATGTAAGTATATTACATCACTACATAAGTTAAAGTCTCCGCCGCCTCCGTGTCTTTCTGTCGTCCTTTCTGTCTATAGGTAAGTCTAGGTTATAATATAATTTCAGAAACTATACTACTGTAGGAATTTTGAGACGGTTTTCATTAATAGATAGGCTGCATAAATATGATACTCAAGAAAGGTAGATTTACTTAGGTAGTACCCGTGCGAAGCCGGGGCGGGTCGCTAATTTATGATAACAAATGTTTATGCAACTGTTCGGTTCAGAATTCAGTAATTTAGATAAAAATCACGCATGTATCTTATCATGTCTGCCAAGTCTGCCAACCTCCAGTAATGGAGAGAAACCCGAAGAAGATGTATCTTAAATGTTCTCGTACCTATGATCAATAATGTCTTGAATTTCTGAGTTTGTTTAAAAACATGATTTGCTACTGGTACCTAACTACCTACCTAACTCAAGACATGGAATATCCGCGATTTTTTGTAGTTTTATGGACATGGGGTGATTTTTAAGGGGATGATCCTTAGACCTCTAAGGGATGATCAGACCATCAAACTGGACAATTATCCCTCATACTAAACTAAATAATCTCAGTTAAACGCTACCCTCATAACCGTGAAGTATTTGCCATCTCCTGTCTCTTTTCTGCATCGTGCTTTTAACTTCCTGATATGGAACTACCTTCAAAAGTTGTTAATCTTTACCAAACACTAACTGGTGGGGGCATCTAGAAATCTATATAAGCAGTCTCGAACAAAACTCATCTCGTCTTTCCACACAAAATCTCAAAACGGACAACTCGAAAAATGGCGCGAACCAAGCAGACTGCTCGAAAATCAACTGGCGGGAAAGCGCCTAGGAAGCAACTAGCAACAAAAGCCGCTCGCAAAAGCGCTCCAGCGACCGGCGGCGTCAAAAAACCTCACAGATACCGCCCTGGCACCGTGGCTTTGCGAGAAATTCGTCGTTATCAAAAAAGCACGGAACTTTTGATCAGAAAATTGCCTTTCCAGCGTTTGGTGCGAGAAATTGCGCAAGATTTCAAGACTGATCTAAGGTTTCAGAGCTCAGCTGTTATGGCGCTGCAAGAAGCTTCTGAAGCGTACTTGGTTGGACTATTTGAAGACACGAACCTTTGCGCTATCCATGCGAAGAGGGTGACCATAATGCCAAAAGATATCCAACTAGCTAGAAGAGTGAGAGGCGAGAGAGCGTGATTCATGCCATTTTTTGACGCAATTGTAAAGTTTAATTTCATATTTATGTATTTATAATCAATTAGGTTTAGAACAAAGCCCTTTTCAGGGCTGCAGTTTGATCTGTTTCTGGTAACGATACTATGACAATTGAAAATCTGAATTAGTAATAAAATTCTAGCCCTCTAATTTAATTTTACACCTGTATAAACATCAAACTAATCCTACCTACAGTGAGTACTCTTGGGCCGAGATTCAGAGACGATTTTTTTTGGCTTAGTTCGAGCTAAGTAGGGTAGAAATGTATGGATTTTGACATACGGGAGTTCGAACTATGACTTACAAATCGTCTCTGAATCTCGTCCTCAATGTTGTCGTCATTGTACACCAAACTAAGCTAACATGTAGGTGTACAAACTTTTATTTTTCCACATTTTATTTTTTTTAAAAAACTTTTATTTTTCCACAAACCTGCCAGTAGGTAGGTATACGATATTTTGATTACCTAATGATATGTGTGGCGAGGGTCCGGGTTCGAATCCGCACGGATGACATGCCACGTCCCATTCGTACCAATGAGTTTTTCATGTACTTACACACGGCGACACATCAAGCTACCAAACCATAATGAGCTACGAATGTATGAAGTGTCGCGCGACCTTTGATAAAGTATTATGTCAAGATTGACAGTCGAAGATACGAAAGCGTCGAAAAAAATTGGAACCAGGACTGGTTCTAAACCCTATACATATACACGCACACATACAGAATTTGTATGGCGCCTCACGCACACCAACCTATGAAACTTAGCCCCTTTTGTTTTATACGGTAAAACAGTGAGGCTCATTCTAGACATTTACCTACTTTTTCTAAGCGCGCGACCATCTTATATTGGTTTTGCGCAGCTTGATGTGTGAGGAGAGGAAACCTGCATACGCTGAAGAATAAATTCAGATAAGTATATAGATCCTATCCTGGAAACATGCTTGAGGAAAAGTATCATTAACCTTTAAACCACATACTCTAACCATCAAACTGAACAACTTTTACTAAGGGAGTTAACGTGTCAGCGCAAAAAAAAATCAGCTGCTCCATACTAACCTTTGCACCTAATAAAGGAAAGTAGAACTAAATCTTGGCACCCATTTGGAGTTCCTGTGACTTATAAATAAAAAGTGTCCCGCTGGCTAAAGGTTTTTTCAAACCAATACCGTTCTTCCATTTTAACGGAACAAATTTTAATTCTGATTGGATTCGATAGAACAAATTCCGAACTAAATCCCAGACATGTCATACTCGCATCGTTCTTGGACATACGTGGACATAGGGTCCCGCTGAGTGTAGCCACACCTTGGTTTGCACCCATCGTAAAAGTTGTTCAGTTTAATCTTTTCCTTACACCCTGTATACTTTGTTATAGCCACCTCTGTATCGGTCTTCCTTTCCATCAGACAGGAGGATAAGGACGAGAGAGTGGATCTGTGTTTAGAGCGTACACTTAGGTATGTATGCAGATGCACTTCAAAATATCGTGCGTACCTACCCGACTGCTTTTCTATAAAGTTTTGGCAGTCGCCGTAGTTGAAATCGACAAGGAATCCATCATAATCATCAACTTATATTACTTTACAAATAAAAATACATAGACCATGTTGTAGATAGGTAGGTACTTTAACAATTTAATTAGATTTATTGTCAATGAAAGCCAACGAAACTAGAAAAAATGCAGTCCTTAAAAGGACTTTGTCATTCTGGCCATTGCTAGACCATCGTTCCTTCACTTCACAACATTCTTCATTCTTGACTACTCTTCATAGTTTTTTTCGGCAGCAACTGTGGCTGTATGGACGGTATCACTCCGCCCTGTGATATCGTAACACCGGTTAGCATTCTATTCAGTTCATCATCATGTCTTATTGCGAATAAAATGTGTCTTGGATACACTCTTGTTTTTTTATTATCTGAAGCGGCTTTAGAAGATAGCTCCAAGATTTCTGCGCATAGGTATTCAATGGCGGCGGTGAGATAAACGGCTGCTCCGTTACCGATTCTTGGCGCGAAGTTTCCTTTTCGCAAATATCGATGGACTCTTCCAACTGGAAATAGAAGGCCGGCCCTCGTCGATTTTGACTTGTTCTTCTTTACTTTGTTCGAAGACATGTTTGTTTGTTTTGTTGCGAAATATAAACAATAAAGAGGAGTGTTTTTTTTTCTGTTTTGATAGTTTATGTGGCTTTTTTGGGTTGCGCAACTTGTGAGTGGTTGCGCGAGTCTAAAAAGTCTCAATTTGGAAGCTTTCGAGTTCTTATTTCATCTAGAATCCTAAATTGTTTTTGTTCCTACCCACATACCTAGGTAATTAGTTAGACTTGGCATCTCTAATTTTGGCCGTGAAAAAAGCCGTGGTGGTCCAGTGGCGAGTAACCCTGCCTACCGAGCAGGAGGCGATGGTTCGATCCCCGTCCAGTGCGACTCTTACCAATGAGTTTTTTCGGAATTTATGTACGTTTAGTAACACCACTGGTTTTTCGGTGAAGGAAATCGTCGTGAGGAAACCTGCATGCTTCAATTTCGAGGCATGTATTGTACCCACTGTCCATTACAAGTGGCGACGGGCTCACTCCCCGTCACACTGGACAGAGTTTCCGTTTTAAAGTACTAGGTACTAGTGGATGTTCTGAGTGTTCAGAATATCTCTGACTACCCCTTCGGGGAATATAGTCGTGAGCATGCTATCTCTAATTTTGGCCGATGGGGTCGAAGAGATCTCGAGTGGCGAACGCTTGCCGGAAAGCGGAGCGTGGCTAGGTGTACCGACGACCTGGTGAAGGCGGCGGGATCCCGTTGGATGAGGGCAGCGCAGGACCGGTCGTTGTGGCGATCTGCGGGGAAGTGGACGTCCATCGGCTGATATGACGATGCTCTCTGAAGCAGATGATGTCATTGTATCAAAGTCAAGGTCAAAATGGTAGATATTTTTTCATAACTTCGACGTAACGTTGGTAATGTCAATATTAATGCGGGCACTCACCGTGCTCCCCTGCGCGTACGATGGCAGGAGTTGCAAACATTTTAATCGAGAGTAGGTGTTTTTATAAAATAACTAAAATAAGGCAAAAGCTAATGAGGTTTCAGAATATCTCTGACTACCCCCTCGGGGAATATAGTCGTGAGCATATATGCTATGCTATGCTATGCTATACTAAAATAAGGTAGGTAACTACTGTGTGTGACCGATGGTCCACTAAACTAACACAAAAGTGTTAAAAATATATGATAGGTAAAGTCCTGAACACTTCAAGATTGAAGCTACCTAGAACTATTTTCGTGCATGCGCGTAACAAAATTATCCCCCTTTTTTTTCTTACTAGTCGCGCACGTTTCATAGAGAAATAAAAAGGTGCAACTTGGCTCTGTCACGCTGCCTTATTAGCCTACCCTTGCGGCCTACTACGTACTACTGACTGGCCTTATACAACTAAGAAAGTAGGTACTTTGTTTAGAATTGAGAGCTTCAACGTAGGAATTTTATTTAAAAATATCAAGCAATTTGTTTGTAAAATTTAAAATTTACGGAACTCGATCTCAACCCACCGCACGGGCACACTCACCCTACTTACTACCCAAACACGGTTCTTAAAATGTATCCATGAGCACGTTACATAAGTAGGGCTTTCATTCATTGCTGAAATGATAACAAATAATTTTTGCCTCAAAACTTAAAATGTGAATAACTTTAAATTTTAACTATCAAAATAATAAAATTATTATTTCAATCTAATTATTTTGTTATAAATCAGTTGGGGTGTATGAGGTTTTGCGCTTATTCATTAACACGTTGCATAAAACGGACACACGCAGCCCCATTGGTGCTGTCTAACTATTTTTAACGCTATCTTAGGCCTAACATAAACTCAATCGTTATACCTACCTACGTGCCCAAGCAGCGGCCGTAGTAAGGCAGTGCGTAATATAGCGTTATCTTGCCTTAAGAGGATAGACGAGTACGGTTTTTTCCCTACAAACGTATTCCCCTGTTTTCTCCCTGGATAATGACACTACAGCAAATATTTTTTTACCATCCAATCTATGTTACCTCTGCTATGTCCCTATTTTTTGCTTCTTTACAAAAAATTAATTACTGTAGGAACTAGGGACCTTTGAAAATGACCAATTTTACAGCCCGTTTTCAGATATCCAGCAAACAAATTTGACGAATATAAACAAAAAAAGCAAAACGTACAGACATAGCCAAAGTCTTTCTCATATTATTCTTGAAATAATTATTAAAATCAGTTTAGTTTTAGAGGAGAAAACAAGGGAATACGAAATGCTGTTTTCGTCGATTTTATGTAGATAAAATCGGTCCTAGCTGCAGTAGACTCTTTCGCACTCTAGTCGGTGGGGTGTATGGGTGGGGTGGATCGGACAAATATGTATACGGTTGGAAAAGTAACCTATTCTCCAAATTAGCATTTCAGCCCATCCTCTTAATTCTCTTTCTATTTGCGCGCGAACGAACTGATAAAAGCTTGATATAGCCTTAGATCAAAGTAAAATTTATGGATAGGCTTACGCGAACATTTCAAACCAGAAAAATGAGGCAATACAAATTAATGGTATACTTCAATTTGTACGCAATTGCCCTAGTTGTGACAGACAATTGTGCTAGTTTGTATGGACCAATTCATTGTGTGCTTCAACTTAACGCGATATAAGCCTTATCGCGCGCATCTTACCTACTACTGCCACTGGGTGCTGTGCCAAAAGCCTAAGCTAAGACTTGAAAGTCCTTTAAATAACGTGTGCCTAAAGTTTTAAAGGTGCTCAACCCCTGCCCGCAGCTGCCTCAAGCCAGCTGTTTGAGACCGTTACGCGCGGTGAGCTTGCGCACGTGCCATGCCCGTTTGAATTTAGAATTATTATTTTGTATGTGGAGTGGAGAGAACGATTTGGCGGGTTTTGTCGAAGAGATTGGCATTGTTTTTGATTTGAGACGTAGGTACTATGCGCAGGCTTAGATCAAAATAAAATTAATGGATAGGCCTGAAGTGCGGTAAGTTGAAGCACACTACTGGTGCACTTGATCCATACAAACTAGCGCCATTATCTGTCAAATCTAGGGCACTTGCATACAAGTGACAAGTAAACCTTTCATTTGTTTTGCCTCATTTTTCTGGTTTGAAATGTTCGCGTAAGGCCTATCCATTAATTTTATTTTGATCGAAGCATATAGGTAGAAAGTTGTTCAGTTTGATGGTCTGATATCTCCTTAAAAAACGAACTATACCTACTTCATTCCAAGTAAGGACGATGAAATTTTCCGATTCTTATTTTAGCTTTCTGGCCAATTCTGATAGCAAATTATAATTTAATTAGCAGAAAGATGTAAGTCCTAGTCGACATTTCTTGGACGTTACTAAAGCTGTTCTAAGCTTAGATCAAAATAAAATGAATGGATAGGCCTGAAGTGCGGTAAGTTGAAGCACACTACTGGTGCACTTGGTCCATACAAACTAGCGCCATTATCTGTCAAATCTAGGGCACTTGCATACAAGTGACAAGTAAACCTTTCATTTATTTTGCCTCATTTTTCTGGTTTGAAATGTTCGCGTAAGGCCTATCCATTAATTTTATTTTGATCGAAGGTTCTAAGAATAAGTGAGAGTAAGTGTTTCAAACCTTTATTCCTATATAATAAAAAATGGCCTTAAATTTTCGTTGCTATTTGGAACGGAGTATAGGAGAGACTCGCGGGTTCAAATCCAGCAAGATAGGTACAATTTATGTGCCCAAGTAGGTAACTTATATGTGATAGGAGTAAAGAAGATAGAAACAAGTTGAAGTGAAACAACAACATAACATAAGCAGCTGCAAACTTTAGCAGGTGCGTAAAAAATGGCGTATAAAAAAGTTATAAGAAGGTATAGCTATATACCTAAAGATACATACATAACGTATGCTCACGACTATGTCCCACTGGGGCAAGCAGAGACAATCGATGGCTATACAAGCTACGATTCTGACACACATCTCTCGCCATTTCAATATAAATCTCTTCATAGGTACCTACATGTTCGTCAGTTCGGTACAATACTTTGGTCCCTTAGAAAAAGTATACTTACCTATAAGTAAATAAATAAATAAATATCTTGGACAGTGTCACACAAATTATCTAGTCACATTTAAAGTTCCAGAATCTAGCCTGGACTTGTATTATGATAACTAGACAACGATATAGAATACATATATAGATAAAACATCCATGACTCGGGTACAAATATTCATATTCGTCATACAAATATTGGTCCCTTACGAGATTCGAACCCGCGACCCCCGACACAGCAGGCAGGTTCACTACAGACTGTGCTGTCGGGTCGTCAACCTATGTCTAGAATGAGCCTCATGCTGGGTTCACATGCATGCCGTGCAGCCCGGCAAGCTTAGGCAATTCGCTGTACATCGACTCGTCTGTAAAGTGATTGTTACTGCTTAACTTTATAGAAGCCTCAATGTACAGCGAATTGCCTAAGCTTGCCGGGCTGCGCGGCACGCGTATGAACGCACCTTCAAGGTTATATCGTATAAAACAAAAGGGGCAAATTTTCATAGGATGGTGTGCGTGAGGCGCCATACAAGTTATGTATGTGTGCGTGTATATGGATAGGGTTTTGGGGCCAAGACTGGTTCCCAAATTTCGACTGTCAATCTTGACATACTTAGATACTTTATTAAAGCTCGGTCCTTTTTCAATACGCATCTAATTTGGTCAGCATACGTGCGTCTGGGGCGACCTCTTTTCAATAATTTCTTCAATTTCTCAAAGTAATTTAGAGTGTACGAAATTAAATTTTTAATCAAATGCCAAAACGAAAAAGCCGCGGGCAAAAGCTACTATTTCATAGATAAACACTTTAAATTCGTTAGTACTTGAACGAGACAGAACCTCTCAAAATTATTAATAGTTGAACCCTAAATATATCACCCCTCTATAAAATGCCGCCCTTTCATTTCCACTATGTTCATTCAATAATTACACAATGCAAACTTGCTATTATTAATAAAATTATCTAATTTAACCCTTATTACGACGAAATAAAGTCACTTATACAAATATGGACATACGCCCTTTAATATTGTTATTCCTTATTTAGGGCTTAAGCGACAAAGTGCCTTAAATCGTAAAGTTTAAAGATCAAAATTGTAGGATTGTGGATTTTAAATTTGGAATTCGTACAGCGCGTGCTGTCTGCAGGGGTGCGCGCGCGCCGTTTCCGATCCCGGTTTTTTTGAAAAAATAATTCTCTTTACGACAGTTGACGGTTGACCGTTGAACGGAAAAGACGAAGCAGACTTAATTTTATTTCTTTCATTTTAGAATTTAATTTAGTTATTTTATAATTATAAGTGTATTTTATAAGAATAAGTGAAACCTTTTTTCAAAAGTGATTTGCGTTTTGGAAATGTTATCAAATAACAGCCAAATTAAAAGTGTAAACGAAGTGTAACTTATAAATTACTCTGTGATTCAAGAAAATCTACACTAGCATCAGGAAAAGCAACGCATTTGAGACAAAAAGAACACTCTAAGTATAGAAATACTAAGAAGTATAATTTAAAATAACTTATTCTAATTAACCTTAAGAAAAGCACAAGACCTAAACGGTTACGCTCAAAAGAGCACCCTTAGAGGAATCATGCTCTGCTGAATAAACCCTTGCACAACGGGGAACTATACGCTTAAACGACAACCATGGATTCGCCAAAAATTATCTACAAATATTACTCTAACCCAGCCTTCTGCGGACAGAGCGAAGCTATACAAAAATGCAGAATAACACCAGACAGAAGAATGCAGCCTTTAGGCGGGAACTCTCCAAGAAAAACCGTCGAGAGCAACAGGATAGTAAGGACTGATATTTCTGATAATCCTTTAAGGATGTCTCCTGCTGGAGCCATGAGGAGAGATGAGCCTCCAGAGTTGCCTCCGAAGCCAAAGTATTTATCAAAGAACTTCCATAGGCAAGCTTCTTTGATATGCAAACCTACAAGGTCCGTCCGATGCCGAACTAGAAGCGAGGACTTGGAAATGGCACAATTTAAACAACAGAAGAAAGTAAAATACGATAGAAACGCTGAAAGCGACGATGGGCTTGAAGATAGCCGTTTGAAACACAGATACGAAATCATCAGAGATGACTTCGAAGATTTAATAGACTATTCTCCAACTAAAAAACGTATCGTGGAAGTAGACGCTGATGAAATAGAAGAATACAACGTAGACGCGCCAGATGACAACGAATTGAAAGAAATACCTACTGAAATAGTTAAAACTGTAAATGGAAAAACGCAAAGATATGCAATAGTCCCTATAGATGAGCCAGAACCTCCAAGAAAAGTCTCAGTCACCTTTACTTCTCCCATTATGTCACAGAAGAATTTAATAGCCACGCAGAAATTACACGAATTACTATCAACACCAAGGAAATTAAAGAGCTACGCAAGCCAGCCGTCTGTAAGAATAACGCCAAACAAATCGCAAGATAGCCCAAGATATTTGACACCAAAGAAATTAGTATCCAGTACGCCGACGAAAACTGTTACACCATCAAAATCATGTGCTAATTTATCAATATCTAAAGGGACTACGTCGCCTATTTCGCCGAAAGCTCAACAGAAACTTAACTATGGTTTTCCGGAAGAATTTGAGAGGGCCGATGTTTTTGTTACGAGTTTTCGGGAGAAGAGCAGAGATCGGAGTTTGGAAATGGATAGGAGAGATGCCAGTAGAGAGAGTGGAAGAGATTATGATAGTAAAGTGAGAGGGAGTCAGAGAAAGGATAAGAACACGGCTGTTATTATCCCGAGGTAAGTTGGTTGATTGGCTTTTTTAATTTTGGAGCGTACCTATTGTTAATTTAGGGCAACCTAATCTTCATTTGCAACAACAAACCATTAATTTAGACTTAGATAAAAGAAGGAAAATGAATGGAACAAAATATGGCGTTGTAATCACTTATCAATATTTTTAATGAACTCTAATTGAAGCTATTTTTAGCACAAAACATCTTGCCTCTCAACACGGATATCGTATGAAGCGACTATTTGAAAGTGTTTCTTTTGCACTGTGTTATGGGTACAGCTAGCTATGTATTTATCATTAATATCGATGAGTAAGTAAAGTAAAAAGAAGAACCTAATAGTGAGTCATGCAAAAACTGCAAGTTCAAAAAGGTAATTGGTTGGTAGTGTTAGTTTGAGACCGCCCAGAAAGGGATTATATTATATAGGTATATACATACATATATTTTTTATGAGCATTGCCTTTTATAATGATGCCGTAAAAGTGCAAGTCGGCAGTTCTGCACGCATACATAGTTACATACAACACTTTTAAATTGCAAATGCTCTTATTTCAGGACGTATTTCCGAAATGCTTAATGTTTAATTACCAAATTTTTCAAAATAGTTTTTTTTTTTGGTGATTAGGAGTTGTAACATAATTTAGGTCTTCTTTAAAAGGAAATTTATGTCGTTAGTTAATAGTTGATTGCTCTGCTAAGTAAGTATTATGCTTACGCCCAAATTCCATTAGGTTGGGTCAGGCAGACAGATCTGTCCATCTATTGACTAGCTTTGATAATGCAGTTCTCTGTAATGTTGTTTCAATAATGCTAGTTTGATTTGGATACTCGGAAACATTTTCCGTGGTCCTTCTTTAGTAGGTTAATTGAAAATATACTTTAACAAAATACATATATTCTCATGCCTGTAGGCCTCGCATGCCACCCCCGAGAAAACGATAAACATCGAGATGTGCCTCCATATCCTTATTATTTTACATATGCCATAAAGAGTGCGCAGTAGCATATGCTCACGACTATGTTTCCCGAGGTGGTAGTCAGAGATATTCTGAAACTTCAGAACATCAACGTTTCACCAGTAGTACCGAAACTATGTCCAGTGTGACGGGGGGTGAGCCCATCGCCACTTATAATGGACAGTGGGTACAATACATGCCTCGAAATTGAAGCATGCAGGTTTCCTCACGATGTTTTCCTTCACCGAAAAGTCAGTGGTGTTACAAACCGTACATAAATTCCGAAAAACTCATTGGTACGAGTCGGCCTGGACGGGGATCGAACCATCGCCTTCTGCACGGCAGGCAAGGTTACTCGCCACTGTACCAACACGGATTTGACGCGCATGACGTGTTTGAACGCTTTGTCGTGGGTGGCATGCTGTCTCTCTTTGGGGTAGGCAGAGACAACAGAACGCACCGTAGAAATAACCATATTTAACCTAAAACCAATCTTACAGGGTAGCATCACCCCCATCGATATACTCAGACGAAACCTACAAGTCTCTGTCAAGTTTGAAGGCGGTGAACGCGGCTACGGCTTCTCTTACCATAGCGGCGTTGATGCTGACGCTCTGCGGAGGTCTTACCACTGGATTGAGCTTCTACATGATGTACAGTGTAAGTTTCTATCTTTTAAGCAAGATAAAATGCATATAATATTATAATTGCTATAATGGTCTACATATTGAACCCGCCGCGTTTATTTAAAATCAGTCTTTGACAAATCGAATAATGCAATGCATGTTATATAATGTATTGTATGGTATTATATTGTGTTGTTAGTCTTCAAAAACATACTTCATCAACTTCATACAAACGTTCGATCAGCTGATTGCGTTTAGTATGGAAGTTCAAATTTGTTTTTGCTAATTTCCTTTAGGTTTCTGAAGGAAAATTGTTCAGTATCAAGGGTCAAATCACCCCTTAAAACAATGCAACTCCTTACCCTAACACCCTGTATTCTGTGCTATGGATGGGTTAAAATTCGATTTTGAGTTTATTTATGTTACTTATGCGTATTCTTATTTGTCCATTTTACTTTCCAGATGGGTCGACGGTATTACTTGGACTTTGGGGTTTTATCCGGGTTCACGTGCTTTCTTCTTGGACTACTTGGCTTCAGATCTAGAAGGCAGCACCTACTTCCCAACAGAAACTTCATATCTGGTAATTAAAATTGTATTTTTTGTCTTTAAGTCTTAAGTGTCACTTAAGCCTTTTTTACCCGACTGCGCGAGGAGGGTTATGTTTTTATACTTTCGGTTGTATTCATACCTATATTGTTTTTGTTTGGCGTAAATTGGATTTGTCTCTTTTGTAATACCTACGCTTATTAATATTTTTGGTCTTTAAGTCCTAAGTGTCACTTAAGCATTTCTAGTTTCGGTTATATTTACCTATTTATATTTTGTTTTATTAGGCGTAAATTGGACGTGTCACTTTTGTCACAGGTATAATAGTTACGCTAATGGGGGATTTTCAGAAAGCCATTAAAAAATAAGTAGTTCCTAATGGCTCGATAGATGGCGTTGACAAGACAGGGGCGAGCGACCTTGCAGATAATAAAATTCAAATAAAATAGTAAGAATTTGTGTTTTTAAGGGGGTTGCAGAGGGAGTTGCACTACACTAGATGGCGCTCGGGAGCATTATTCCTGATTTTATCACATTTTATTTTATATCTTGTAATTGTGATGATTTCAATCAAAATTTTCAATTATGCGGGCACTTGTGTTTATGTTTTACTGATCTAGCTACAAGTTATAGTAATTTTATTGTTCATACGAATTTGATATACATTTTAATTTTAATCAATTTCATACAAAACTTTGACGTATAACATTCGTAGACGGTATTAACAAAAGTAATATTTTATATATGGAAAAATAGTTAAGAAAATCAAGATTACGCATCTCAAATAACATTTGCAATTTATAACATAATTACGAAGATATAAAATAAAATGTGATAAAATCAGGAATGATGCTCCCGAGCGCCATCTAGTGTAGTGCAACTCCCTCTGCAACCACCTGAAGTAAGCATATTTCGTCAACGAATGCGTCTGACTCAGTGACATGCATTTTGTTTACTTTTTAGCCTAAAATTTTCGTCTTCGGACCCCTCTCTGGTCAACTACATTTGATGAACCACATTTGAGTAGCTGACAGAAAACTCCTCATTAAAATTTAAAAAATACCTATGGTTTTGGTTTTTATTTGACACAATCTCACAAACAGGTGGACTTACGCCCTTATAATCTGTGTGTCAAGTGGTTTCCTTTAATATTATCGTGCGCTTTTAAATAGAAAGATATGACTGCCCGCATCTTTTTCAGAAGTTGCGATAAGTTTATGGGCTATTGTCTTATCCTTATGATTTTTAAATTTAAAACTACAACCAGTAATAACAACAATGTGACATTTATGGTTTTCGGAAATAAGTAAGTTAAAAACATTAAAAATAGATTGAGTGAAGCACTTGGGGTCGATCGATACCTTCCATTATAAAATAATATTCTAAAAAAGCATTGCTGGAACTACATGCTTCAAAAGAAATGGTAGCAATAGCAAAGCTTCTGATCACCCCCATAGATAATGGTCTTGAGTTTATGTATCCAAAGTAAGTACCTACTTACGGTACTTATGTGTGAGTTAGACAACCTATAGTTTTCTTTATTTCGGACGACTCTATTATTTATCTGTGCGAGTTATAATTTTATATTTAGCACAGAGATACCCAGGTCAAGACCTCAAAACGAATCTAGGCTAACCGTCTTTGTGCGTTCACACACGATGACGCATTGACGGTGCGGCAGATGTCAGTCCATAAAACTACACACGCTGCGTGAACCGTCCGAATGCGTCACCGTGTGTGCTTATACGTGCGGTTTCATACAACTCCTTGCTTCACAAATGACGGACTGACGTCTGCCGCTCCGTCAATGCTTCATCGTGTGTGAACGCACTAAATCACTTACTTGCGACATAATTTCATTCTGGAGTTCAAATTACTATTTCTTCCCTCCGAAAGCGTCAATTCTCGTCCCGCTGCGCTTAAAGAAGTTTCGCTTTCCACTTCCGTCGAGAAGAAAAATAGTATACTTACTAACCTCGGACAGGTACTATTATTTCGTACATTGGACATCGTCCATCGGGGCTATTGATACAAGACATGTCGTTCGTGCGGATTCGAACCCGGTCCCTTATGATTGAACATCCATACCTCTCCGCAACGCGTAATGTATATAATGTTTAATGTCTCTTTTCCTCAGGTTACATAGTCCTGTCATCGTTCTCTCTACTCAGCGCGTTCGGACTTCTGATTCTTCTCTCCATCCAGCCCAAACCAGGGTCGCCGCTAAACGACATTACTTCTGGCGCTGTCTGCGGTGTCAGCATTCTTTGCTTGTGTTTAGCTTCTATCGGTGTTTTAGCAAGTTATTGTTGTGCTAGAGATCCTCCTGATAACAGGGTGGGGACTGCGAGGTGGTATTGAAAAAAAACGTGAACCAACTAAACAATGTAAAGCCTCGTTTAGTCTGTTTTGAACTAAACGTTTCGTCGTTTATTATGCTCCCTAGGACATCATTTTTTCAAAATGTGAACATTTTGTGGCGTTTACGCCCTCTTCACAAAACTCAAGATTTCTCAATCAAGGAAACTGAAAGTAAAAATGTTCCTAGCTAGCTAGCTATTCTGAAAGCCTTAAAGCTATTTTATTACTTACATTACTTTCATAGGTTCGAAACATTCCAATTTGAAGAACATTAAATAATTATATAGAACAGACAACGCGAGTAAACGCGTCCGCCGTGTTTGGCGATGTGCTCACGACTATATTCCCCGGAGGGTAGTCAGAGATATTCTGAAACTTCAGCACGTCAACGTTACCAGTACCGTTAACAGTACGTTAGTAGTACCGAAAGTATGTCCAGTGTGACGGGGGGTGAGCCTGAAGTAGCACTAGTGATTAGATTGCAGCTGCGAGCAAATCCTCTTCTGGTGTGAATCGACCCTAAGTGTTAATATTGCAGTGCTCTAACAGAGCTCATGTCATGAACAATTTTAAATTTAAGACCTTTTGTAACACATGAAGCAATAAAATATATGACTATGACTATGACTACGGCCACAAGTGTACGGTAAAATCAAACAACCGAATTGCAAAATTTTACTCGCTTGTTAGAATGAAGCTCTCTTACCTCTTTTATTTTTCTCATCTCCGCTTTACAAAATTTTGGAGGTCTTGCCAAGTGATTTTGAAGTTTCTGCAAAGAAAGTGATGCCCTCAATATGTTCATCTCTTTATGATCAATCTGTTGGTCAGTCCATATGAAAAGAACCACTAACCGTGTCAGCTGTAACTTTAAGCATACAGAAACGTATCTATCTAAACGTAACGTATCTTGCGAGAAATATATTAAAGGCCTGTACAAAGCTGCAGGCAAACACATTGTATAAGATTTTTGGCTGCAGGCTAGGAAGAAGTATCAACGTCCCTGGCTGCAGGTCACTGTACACGTTAGACGGTTGTCGCTTACGATGTTTTTGGTCACCACGTGGTCACCACAATAATAATGACGTAAGCGACATCCGCTTCCCCGCGGAAGGGTTAAAAAACTACGAAAAGTTTGATTTTTTTTTAAAGGTGAGAAATTTGAAAGATTATTTGTATAATTATTAGGTATCTCCGTTGAATTTGAAATCATAGAAATAAGAAATAATGTTGACTAAGTTTGAAATAAGATTTTAACTTTTTTCTGGTTCTGCATTAGGTAGGTACCTCCTGGTACCCTGGTAGGTACCTACCTACCTAGTTATTCTATGGTTCTATCTACTTTCTTCATAATTTAATTAAGTAGGTAAGCTATAAGTAAGTTATAAAATTACGTTTGAAAGTATTTTATTCGTATTCTTGTAATATTTTAATTTTTAATGTATTTTATCCTATTTAAATTAACCAAAGTTTGACATTGAAAAATTGGTTGCTGTATTTTATACTTATTGTAAATGTTGGAAAAATGTAAAATTAAAATATATTATACGAAACTTTGTTTTAATCCCAAACAAGCTAAAACTAAGCCTTGTTGCAACGGCATGGCAACGGCATACAAGACAGCGACTGTGTTACATTATGACTTATCATTTGTTCGTAGCATGTAGATTATGATCCATATGATAGTTTGTGAACTGTGTAGCATTGATTCTAACAACCCATAAAGGGATTTATGATCATAGATTAAGTACCTAGGCCTGATTTATAGATAAATTTTAATGGCCAATGGCTTTTAAAACAGTCTAATTATTCTCAGATTAATTAAATACGTCTTTTTATTAAAATAGAAATTAAAAACTATTTTTTAATGAAGATGAACGACACTTAGCTCTGCTTACAACGGAACGTAATGTTAAATTTTTCGTTCCGTTTTTGACATTAAATGAATTAAAACTCTTTAACACTTCGATTGTTTAAGGAAAGGATTGTTTAATTAAACAATATGTATTAAAAGGTGTAAGTAGATGGTAGATAGAAGTGATTTCGAATTTTTAATAGATTGTAGAAAGTTAATAAACTATGGTTTTAATATCTGTTTCAAAACAGACGTGTTCGTGGATCGGAACGTTAGTGTCGAGTCAATGTCAAAAGATTGGCTTCCCGCCATTAAATTTGTTCGGTCAAAGTTGTATTTGATATTCGTGAAAAATTGGTTTTAGTGATATTTGTGACATAATTTCGTGCGGATTGTGTGCCAAAAATTGCGTAAATCGACCAACATAACAGGAATCTCAAATACATACGAAGAAAGAACAAAAGTTTTGGTGCAAGTTAAATCGTACTGGTGATTTTGGCGGCAACGCGCGTGCTTACAAAATCAACCAAAATTTCATCCTCATCGTTCATCTATCATCCCATCGTCATCAGGAGAGTTTTGCACGGGAATTGTGAAGAAACAGACGGGCTTTGTTTCTTAATTTTCTAAATTCGTTTTTCGTGGCTATTATTGTGCTAATGTGGTGGAATTAGTTTGATAATGTGCCATTAATGGAGAGCAATATAGTAAGAGTGAGAAATAAAGAAGGCGCTCCCGTTTGATTCGGATTGATTCTCGCGTGAAACTCCCCTGACCATTGGAATGTGTGTACCACCCTCGCATTTCAAGAGTTAGGTATTTTGTATTAAGGTTAGGTTAGGTTAGGTTTAAGTACAAAGAAAAAAAGACACTAATGACCAGGCAGTAAGGGCTAGTTCCCATAGCCTATCCGAAAGGATAAAATTTAAAAAAAAAAAAAACAATGTCAAAATAGTGTCGCCAGCTTAGTGTATTTTACCCTAGATTTAGGGTTACGAAGTCCTAGAGTAAATTTTAGGGTAAGAAATTAAGGCTGATTTTTGGATTAATAATTTTACTTTGGGTATTTTTGGGGTAAACTCAAGGACGACCGGACCGGAGTACCCTTTGGAGCAGTCAGAATCCTTGTTACAACAACCATTAACGATCTTAGTAGCATGGTTCATTATCACCTTTTTCTAAGATTTTGGATCGTACTTTATATTATGTCGTGTCAAGTGGTGATAGTGATCAATATTCCGTCCAAAAAACAAGGCATAAGAAAATGTGAAAAAGAATACAGACAAAAAAAATCTGAAAAAGCAAGGATTGTGACCGAAGCTTTTTCCTATTTAGTAAATAGTAGGTAATAGTTTATAATTGAGTTTGGTTTGATTTGATACTGTAAGATAAGATTTAAGGGTAGTTTTTGAAAATGAGCGTTTTTCTTTTGGTTTTCTATGGGATCGACGGATGGCGCTACGGTCTGTGCGAATAAACGTTTAAATTTCGAAAAGTATTTCTTTAAAATAATAAAGAGAGAAAAGATGATGAAGAAGATTCTAACGCATCTTTTAATGTCATATTTCATTATTTAAAGCCCGACCAGAAAAATAAAAAACCTCGCCATGTTGCGGAAAATCATTGGAACTATTTTTTGTACTTGGAACACTGACATTAAAGGTTATAGCCGATTGCAGCGCCCCCAAACCAGTCAGGCTTTACTAATAATTTTAATCGAAAATTCGAAACTTTTACGCCTGTCAGGCGATCTCGCGAATGGCTCTATCGAGCGATAAACATGCCATCTGTCGAGTTTTTTAGGAACTAAATTTAAAAAGAAAAGAAAAACGCTCATTGTGCAAAATCTAGGGTAAACTGAGACCAAGCCTAGGGTATAGTGAAAATAAGACTTGGCAACACTGTGTCAAAAAAAAAACAAACAAATGTCAGTCTGTGTTTGCTTTGCTTGCTTTCCTCGCAAATTAATCTTCGATCAAAATAAAATGAATGGATAGGCCTAAAGCGCGGTAAGTTGAAGCAAACTACTGGTGCACTTGGTACATACAAACTAGCGCCATTATCTGTCAAATCTAGGGCACTTTCATACAAGTGACAAGTAAAAATTTCATTTGTTTTGCCTCATTTTTCTGGTTTGAAATGTTCGCTTAAGGCCTATCCATTCATTTTATTTTGATCGAAGAAATTAATTCAGATTTTAATTCTAATTGTTCTAATTGAATGCTTTTGTTAGCATTGATAAGAAAAACACGGAAACAATGGTGATTTGATAACAAATTGATACCTCAACTGTAGTTTTAAGTGTACAGTTATGCATTTATAAGCTAACACTTGTGTAATAAAAATCCATAAGTAAGTCTTTGTTTTAATTTATTCTATTTTAGGATGAATCTCAGACAACAGTGGCCTTAATTAATTAGAAATGGCTCTCGATTAAAAAGGACATGTGTTTTTACGGAAGCTTCTTTATCGACGACATGTTTTTTCCAAGGTTGAAAACTGTAAATCAATGAGTCAACAAAAGATTTATCTATTTTGTTGTTACTCGACATTATCACCAAGTTTATGTGGACAATAATTACTTATCTTTTGTTTTTATGTATGTTTAGCCATTTGGTTTTGTAATATTACTTACTAAAATAAAGAGTGTCAGTATTGTCAATAACAGCGCAAAAGCTGTATTTTTATCAAAATTCTTGAAATAATTAAAGGAGTCACGTTGCGGGGTTTGCCTCGAACACTTGTCTCTCGCGTGGTGTTCGCGCGGTTCGCGTCTCAGCCTGCCACGAGGCTCCAAAATCCTTCTCAGTTGTTCTTACTCAAAAACAATCCTCGAGATTGGATAGACACTCCCTCAAATAACTTGACACTGGCGAAATCTAACAAGGAAACGCCATTAATTAAGAATAGAATAGAATACTAAAATAAACTTTTTCTCCCCTCCGGACGGAAACCGTCAGTTTTCGTCCCGCTGCGCTAAACGAGGTTGTTGCTTTCCACCTCCGTCGAGGAGAAAAATAGTATACTAACATCAGGCAGTAAATAAGAAAGCCTCAGATCACATGTTTGTTTACTTTCCTGCCCTCGGTGTGTAATCTACTATTTTTACGTTTTTATGTGCTATCATTTTTAGGGTTCCGTAGTCAAACAAGAAGCCTACCTAATAAAGCAGAGTCTACATCTTCAACACTTGATACTGGCGAAATCATAAAGGAAACGCCATTACATAAAATAGAAATAGAAGGAACCGTTATACTTTCGTCCATTCTGTCTGTCTGTCTGTCTGTATTATGCCTCATTAACTCACTCATTTTTGCATCGATTGAATCAAAATTTGTCCTTGATGATGTCCTTTTCTTTTCTGTATATAATTTGTTTGTATTAAAATGGTTGCAGGGTCCAAAATGACTGACTATCACATTAGGGAGGCGGCAGAGTCCCTGCTTAGTAGTGTCACTAATCCACACCTTAGGACTGTATGTAAGTATCTAATAAAACTAACTAAAATATGTGTGTTGTAGTGTTTCTGGCATCTTCTCTACAAGGAAAACCTTCCAATGCGGTGGTATCTAAACTATTATAAAACTGTAACTGAAGTGTGTCTGTACATTGAAGATATTTACAAGAAAAAGATTACGACATGGTTTTTAGGTATCCCTGACTCGAAAACAACCTTTTTTAGAAATTTTGTCTGTCTGTTTGCCTTTTTGTTTGTTTGTTTGTTCGCGCGTCACTCAAAAACTACTGAACCGATGAGTTGCTTTGTGGGTCTGCTATTGGGCGGTCACGTGCGCGTCGGTTGCCCCATCCCCGGTCCACAGTGGAACTCCAGTGGTGGCTCAGGATATTGTTCTTTTATAAGAACAACCCTTGAAGTCACCAAAATATCAATATAACCGTACAACGTCAAGCACTTTTGCTATAAAAACTCGACATTGGCAAAATCATCATTAACCAAAGATGGCAGCCATATTTTTAAAAATAGAATAGAATACTGAACCGATTTTGATGAAACTTTTTTTGTTTGATAGCTTATGATCTGACTTATCTGGTATATAATTTGTGCGGACAAAGTCGCAGGTAAACACTAGTAGTCAATAATGACATCAGAAAGCTATCTATGTGATACTAGCTTTTTTATAGGCTATTAAAATATCGAAATATACTTTCAAATTCACTTCTACATCAAAGTATACTTTCGTAGTTCCCTGCTACATCCTCCATAGAATATGCAACATATTCCAAATTTCATGTTTCTATGCTTCTTATTCTTCCATCATTATCAGCATATACGGCTCACTGCAGACACAGGCCTACCCTCAGGGAGGTTGTATGTTAGTTAGTCCACATGCAAAATGTGAATTGGTAGACTTTACATATGCATCAGAATTTCTTCTTCAGGGTATGCAGGTTTCCTCACGATGTTTTCCTTCACCGTTTGAGAACAGTCTGTAATACGTACATAAGTTAGAGAAACTCATTGGTACCATGGCATGTTGTCTGTGCAAATTTGAACACGGACCTCATGATTGAGAGTCTGTACCACTCCACTCGCCATTATCAGAAATTCTTTAGCGCATGCAGGTTTCCTCACAATGTTTTCCTTCACCGTTCCTGTATATTCTTTCAGCTCACTCACAATCACTGAATGTGGTGTCTGAGGACCTGGTAGCGGGGCACAGGCCGCAGGGCAGGATGTCGACCGTCAGACGGTTCTTCTGCCTGTTCGTCACGTTTGATATACTGTTCACCAGTCTGATGTGGCTCATTTGTGTCATGGTAAGTGTTGTTATTGGTAAGTGCTGTTGTTGGTAAGTGTTGTTGTTGGTAAGTTTATTGGTATGTGCAACAGCACAGACAACAGCACGAACAACCTCACCAACAACAGTTGGTAAGTGCTGTTGTTGGTAACAATCACTGAATATGGTGTCGGAGGACCTGGTGGTGGAGAACAGGCTGCAGGGCATGATGTCGATGAATTTTAGTCTTGTTTGTTCGTGCATGCATCACTTAAAAACGACTGAACCGATTTAAATGGGATTATAACGATACCATAGCATAGGGCATAGTTTGAATTAACATTTAGGCTTAGGCTTATTTGATCGCATTCGGTTCATGCAATCAAAAATTATGGGTATTTAAATTCAGTGGTCTGCGCCGCTGCTAGTTAATAATCCTTAAGGCTGCGTTTCCCCCAGCGATATGCCAGATAGCGAGGCGGTGAGTGAGGAAACAATCCGCCAATAGCGCGCTCGCTCGATCTTGAAATGAAATTTATTGCGATAAATGTGGTACATACTGGGTAAATAGGTGGTAATTTACAAATAGATCAGCACATTTAGTCAGATGTCTGACATACAATATTATTGGTTGATTTTATACAAAGAAAGAAATAAAATAATAAAATGGGTAATTGATTAACTTATGAAGCACTCTCATTGGCCGATTTTTTCCTCGCTCACCACCTTGCTACCTCGCACATCTCTGATGGAAAAGCAGCCTTAGGGGTGAACCCATGGTACTGAACAACTTGCCCTAAGAAACCTATAGGGGCTAAGCAATAAAAAATGTTGCTAAATGCAATCAGCTGCTCAAACAGCATTGTATGAAAAATTGAAATAGTTTTTTGCATGTTTCCTTTTGTGCCTTTGGGAACGTTGTTCAGTGTACAAGAACCCATAAAAGTAATTCAACTCTCTACCCTAACACCATGTATAAGTAAATCTACGAATAAAGGAATTATTCGTAGAAGTAAATGTAATGAATTTCCTTCCCGTAGGGATAATTAAGGGTAAATCATCGGCTGCGAAATTTGACCGCAGCGTTCTTTTCACGTGACGCAACTATACCAACCAGGCCTGGCCCGATATTTTGTACTTCACCTTCCTGTTTTGCTTCTTTGGAGTTCCGTACCCAAAGGGACTGGTTCCAGACCCTATCACTAATCCTAGGCCGCTCATTCGTCTGTCTGTCTGTCTGTCCGCGTGTCCGTTTGTCTTACCTTTAAAGGATAGATCTGGGACTGTACTTTTTTAAATGGTTGATTGATTATAGGCTATTGCAAGCAAGGGTGTGTTTGCCCCAAGCTCACCCAAATTTTACGCATACCTCCGAACTTGTGGTATTTTCTTTTCATCCTCGGGAATGCAGGTTTCCTCACGATGTTTTCCTTCACCGCCGAGCTAGTAAATGATAAATACAACCGTATATAAATTCCGTAGAACTAAGTGGTACAGGCCAGGAATCGAACCGCGGCCTCAAATCGTACGGACTATAATCACCCACAAATTGATGGAGACTTCTTTAATTAACATATTTATTTTCTTTTACAGATGACAGGAGAAACCCTAGAGCAGATATTTAATAGAGAAATAATACATTATAATGTAAAAACGTCTCTATTTGACATAGTACTAGTGGCTATCACTAGGTTCACAGTACTACTGTTATTCTACGCGTTATTATATATTAACAATTGGAGTGTTATTGCTGTGAGTATGCTTTAAATTTTATACGTCATCATCATCATTATACAGGATGTAAGTGTAAACAGTTGCATTACTTTAAAGGGTGAGTGATAACACTGAACAACTTTCCCGACAAGGAACATACCTACAGGGTCAATAATATGCTGACAGTTTTTTAAGGGGGTGACCAGACCATCAAACTGAACAACTTTCTCTATGGGACCAACTTCGAAATAACACAAAAAATAGCTTTCCCATACATAGTGGGTATGCGGATTTGTACGGAAGAGGTGTTTTTTTTTGCGATTTCGATGTGCCATACAAAAAGTTGTTCAGTTTGTTGGTCTGATCATATCCTTAAAATTAAAAATGAAAATGATTTATTGTATATAGAATTCGGGTAATACAATTTGAGGTTAGTCACATATAAAAAAAAGTGTCAGCATATTAAGAAAGACCCTATACAGGGTGGAATTGGTATCATTAGCATCCTTTTAAGCTAAGAGTCTATGTTGTATCAAACTGATCAACTTTTACATACATTTCAGTCGAGTAGGCATTGAACACTCATTGGTGAATGGCATGTCGTTCGCGCGGATTTGAACCCGGACCCCCATGATTTCGTGTCCATACCTCTCAGCAACGCGCTACCGTATTCATACATACATATGCTAACGCCTATGTCCCACTACTGGGGTAGGCAGACACAATAGATCGCCACATTTGACGGCCCGACAGCACAGTCGGTAGTGAACCTGCCTGCTGTGCCGGGGGTCGCGGGTTCGAATCCCGTAAGGGACAAATATTTGTATGACGAATATGAATATTTGTACCCGAGTCATGGATGTTTGTATCTATATATGTATTCTATATCGTTGTCTAGTTATCATAATACAAGTCCAGGCTAGATTCTGGAACTTTAAATGTGACTAGATAATTTGTGTGACACTGTCCAAGATATAAAAAAAAAAATAAAAAAATAAAAACATGCTACGATTCAGACACACATCTTTCGCCTCAACATTCATAAGTCTCTTCATACAAGCTCGTCGGTTCCGGGTACATTTTATTTGGCCCTTCTTTAGTACGCATCCTATTTGGTCAGCGTGCGTGCGCCTTGGGCCACCCCTTTCAACCATTCCATTCACACTTGCCTTGTAAATTTCATGCGTCAACTTTCGCTCATTCTTTCCACATGGCCAAACATGCATGCATTTTTCAATCCTTGTCACTACATCTTCTTTCAGGCCACAATTTTCTCTAATCACACTATTCCGTAAACAGTCCTTAAAAGTCACACCACACATACTATTTCGCGCATTTCAACAGCGTTTATTCTAAATTCATGCTTCTTCTGCCACACACAAATCTCACTTCAATATATTAAAGTTTGTGCCAATACACCCTCGTGAACCGTATTCATCTATGAATGCAAATAATGTTTTTGTTTTAATAATAATAATAACAAAAAAAAAAAAACCAGACGAAAGACTTTTTTGTCAGAGAAAGGAGTAGCCTATTGTTGTCTGAAACAGATTGCTATGAAGCAGAAAAAAAATAATAATATATTTATTGCTCTCATGTGGTTATAAAAGGTCTTACAATTAGATAAGTACACACATGAACCCTGGTAGGGCACTGCAATTCAATTATAACTTAAAACTATTAAAATACTAAAAGATAACAAATTTACAACTTACAACAAGTTTGGAAACAAAAAAAATATAAATTTACACACCGGCTAGAAACCAAAAATTAAACATAAGCAATTAACATCAATAGAATCCTAATTTTGAACTACATTATTTTGTGTTATTTGCACTGAATCCAATCTTAATCATTTTTCTCAATCTCAATCGAATTTATTTCAGCTCTCGACGAGTGGGACGTGCATGTTCCTGATAGGAAAAGTTTTTGTATTTGACGTAAGTTTCTAACCATATAATATCACATTATGATACAAGTGAGTTAAGTTGGTCATTACAGTCGAGTCTGGATTGCAGCACGAGGCGCAGGCGAGCGCTGTAAACGAGCCGAGACTGTAATGACTTAAGAAAAAGTAAGATGAGTGGGCATTCTGTGTATAGAGCTATAAAGGTGTATACTTAAATGCATTAAATAGCTAAGGGGGTGATTCTGACCATAAATCTGAACAACTTACTATGGGACCAACATTGAAATTGCAAAAAAAACTGCTCTGTTTGATAGTCTGAAACACCCCCTTAAGCATGTAATGTTTAAGTTTACATTTAAACTATTTATTATTTCTTCAGTGCTAATATTAAACGGCAGTGGTGGTCCAGTGGCGCGTAACCTTGCCTGTCGTCGTGCAGGAGGCGATGGTTCGATCCCCGTCCAGACTCCAGGCTGACTCGTAACAATGAGTTTTTCAGTATTTATGTATGATTTATAACACCATTGACTTTTTGGTGAAGGAAAACATCGTGAGGAAACCTGCACGCTTCAATGTCGAAGCGTGTATAATGTACCCACTGTCGATAACAAGTGGCGACGTCCTCACTCCCCGTCACATTGGATAGAGTTTCGGTACTACTAGTGAAACGTAGATGTTCTGAGCTTTCAGAATATCTCTGACCATCCCCTCGGGGAATATAGTCGTGAGCATATGCTATGCTATTATTAATAACTAGTGTTTTCCTGCGACTTCGTCCGCACAAATTATATACCAGATTTTAAGTCAGATCATAAGCTATCAAACAAAAAAAGTTTCATCAAAATAGGTTCAGTAGATTTTGCGTGATGCGCGAACAAACAAACAAACTAACAATTTTGTCAATAGATGGCGCTGCACGTCATTTAAATCGCGCTATCGAGTGTTATTTAAGTTTATATGAAGTGAACCGCTACTTTTTTATTCCTTACGTCTTTACGGTTTTATAATAGTTAAGATTGTTTGTCCCAACAGTGGCCCAACGCGTCCCAGCCGGTGTACCAAGTGTTCCTGATACTGACGTCGTTCACGCTCGCGTGGGGCGAGGCCTGGTTCCTTGACTTCAGGGTGCTGCCGCAGGAACTGCAGGCCAAACAGATATTGGACGCTATAGGTCAGTTATTAGTATCTACATAATACCGTAGCATGGCATAGCAATCTTTTGGTCGTTATTTCGTGTTTGGCATGTGACGGGTACAGGATTTGCTCGTAAATGTAGACAGTTGCATTTCTATAAAGGGTCATTGGAATCATGATCATCGTCATCTCAGCCGATGGTCGTCCACTGCTAGACATAGGCCTCCCCCAAGGATCGCCACAACGACCGGTCCTGCGCTGCCCTCATCCAACGTGTTCCCGCCGCCTTCACCAGGTCGTCGGTCCATCTTTTGGGCCTACCCCCACACTGCGCTTTCCGGTACGCGGCCGCCACTGGAGAACCTTTCGGCCCTCGGTTCTGCGAGGAATGTGCCCACTTCCTCATTAGTTTAGCAATTCTTTGGACTATGTCAGCTACTCTGGCTCTTCTGCGGATGGGTTAGGCTTAGTAATAAAGTCCCATTGGCAGTTGACACCCACTGGGTATGGAACCCTAAAAACTAAATCGCCTACTTTCCTCACAGTAAGCCACGGAGCATCAGAACGGACCCCCCTGATAGCGCAGAGACCCCCCGGCGTTCAGTCAACGTACGGCGAGTCAACCGTGAACTGGTTCTCACCGGTCGAGACGCCGGAGTCCAGCCCCAGACCCCGGAGACCCGGGGAGGCTGTCATACTGACCCAGGACCAGGTGAGTGACGTGATTATGATGATCAACTGTCGATAATAAGGCAGAGCACATTCTCACGACTATATTCCCCGAGTGGGGGTAGTCAGAGATATTCTGAAACCCCAGAACGTCCACGTTTCACCAGTGGTACCGATACTCTGTCCAGTGTGACGGGGGGTGAGCCCGTCGCCACTTGTAATGGACAGTGAAGCAGAAATTGAAGCATGCAGGTTTCCTCACGATGTTTTCCTTCACCGAAAAGCCAGTGGTGTTACAAATCGTACATAAATTCCGAAAAACTCATTGGTACGAGTCGGCCTGGACGGGGATCGAACCATCGCCTCCTGCACGGCAGGCAAGGTTACTGGACCACCACGGCCATCGATTAGGTGCATTTGGGTACCAAAAGGACGAATGCGCAAATGGATCAATTAACGAAATGTCACATTTCCAAATGGCCCTAATAACGTTATAACCTAGTGTTGAATAAACAAATGGTTCAATTCAGAAATTTTTACATTTCATATGGGCAAATGGTCCAATTCCCAAATGGTCAACTTCACAAAATGTCATTCTATGATACCTTACTACTTATTTTTTGTAGGGTTCCGTAGTTAAACAAGGAACCCTTATACTTCTGTCTGTCTGTGTTCCGCATCAATAACTCGCTCATTTTTGCACCGATTGAATCGAAATTTTGCATGAAAACAGATAACAGTAACCCAAAAACAGAAACTGGATAGCTATGAGGGATGACATTTTGAACTCCCATAGAAACTAAGTCGTTATAATGCCTCTGTCTGCGCTCAAAGTCAGAAATAATATATATTTTTTGGATAGGTTCCAAATTTCATACATTTGAGTCGAGTAGCTACAGCTGCTTTGTATGAAGCAGCTGATTTTCGCGTTTCCTGAGGGTAGCTCCATAGCGAAAGTTGTTCAGTTTGATGGTCTGAACTCACCGTTTCAGTATTTGCCAGGCTGTCACACCCTGTATTTAATAAATAATTTTGAGATTGAGTTTAACTATCACTCTTCTCGTGCTGTACTTAAGGGCCATTGCGCTAATTTAAAACATCCAAGTTCAATCCTAATCAAATTTCTGTTCTAATCACATTGCAATCCAATTACTATTCAACTGTGCTGAATTCAGCATCGCGCTAAACTGAAAGAAAGAAAGAAAGAAAAATTATTTATTTGGATCTCCGACACACATTCAATCTTTTACATGACAGAGAGATACATTTTTGTAAAATAATAAACACAGAATAATAACAAAAGAGATTGTTTGTGCGCCGCAGTGACAAAAAGGTCCCAACTCAGCAAATGCTCGGCTCGGAAGCCGAACTCTGAATTTATGTCGGGGCCTGGCTTAAGCGTTGAATCAAACATACTTATTTTGTGCAACGAATCCAGTAAAACACATTATACTGCAACTATTTACCATCATTGTGTGTGTGATGTGTTTGCGCGTGTGTGTATGTGTGTTTGTTTTAAGTACTATCCGAGGACTCGCACCTGAATACACAAGGAACACCCGAGGACCTTTTCAAAGCGAGGACTTTTTTGTGGGTCCTCGGATCGACCTGACCGCATAACGGTCTTTAACGTGCGATTTTGAACCTTTCTGTACTCGTAACAAGGAAATCTGTCAAAGTCCTCGGTTTAGTGATGGGGAGTCAGGTTGGAGTGTGAGCAAGTGTGTGAAGTAGAGGGCGCCACCATCGATTTTTAACACACCTGATTTACACTTTTGTCCGGTTTCAATACCAATCCGAGGACTTGTGTGTAAAACTTAACACAGATGTCCTCGTATTGGTAGCTTTTCCTGACATTGTGTGTAAAGCGTAATTTTCCGACCAACTGAGGACCGAGTGTGAAATTTTCTGTCCTCGTTTCGATAAAATATGTGTGAGTGTGACTATTACGTATTTATTACTAATAACATACTAAATTAATGATGAAATTTAATTTTTTTTTGATAATGTACAAAAATCATAACAATACTAAAGATTTGTTCAATAATGTAAACCCCAAATGAAAAAGTGATATTGCAACTTAGGTGCCGTCTGCAAAAGCCTAGAAGCAATTTTTATGTAATACTTTTATACTATGAAAACTCATTCTGAGAATCATAATCATCTAAGACAATACGATACGAAACGTCCACTGCTACAGCTATGCGACCGGTCCTGCGATTATGAAAAAATTTGACCGGAGAACACCGTAGCCATCGCACCGTATTCTACTCGGTGTGAGTTCTACGGCCGTGGACCAAAACCAACCCTTGAAATCTTCGTAATTAATTATATCGTATCATATTATTTTGGGCTGGTTATATCTGCCGAAGAACTGACAACCAATGGGAAGTCAAAGGTCTAGAATGGAGACCACAACTAGCAGGGGTGTAATGTAGTGGGACGCCCTGCGGCGCGCTGGACTGACGACCTGACAGGTAGCGTTAGCGACTGGATGAGCAAAGCCGAGGATAGATTTTTGTGGCGTTTGTTGGGAAAGGCCTATGGGCAGTGGTTGTTGATGATAGGCTGATGACGATGATGGTGATAAAATCCTTAAATTAAATTTTATTTTCTCAAAGTAGCTTAGTAGCCGTACCTAGGTAGTACGGGTTCCGAATCTGGACAATATAGATTGTAATGATTATCAATTTGGGCATGTTTCAGATTTTGCAACATTATCAATAATGTTTTTAGTTTATCATCCACCTTATTCTGTGATTGGGTCGGTGTGTAAAACTAGTGCCTAGTAACGCCAATCAGAGGACCCTTTCTCTTACACAGAAACCTGCGTTAAGTACTAATCGAGGACGTTATGTGTGTTAGACAAGCCATTAACAAACCGAGGACGATTTTCGAGCACAGCTCGTACAAAGCGAGGACATAAAACGGTGTGTTAAACCATTCAAGGACCTCGCCAACCTGCCCAGTGTTGTCCATCTGAGGACATTTTTTTACACAGAAACCTGCGCCAAGTACTATTCGAGGACGTTGTGTTAGACAAACGATTAACAAAGCGAGGACTTTTGTGTAAGTGTATACGAGGACATGAGACGGTGTGTTAATCCATCCGAGGACCTCTTGAGCCTGCCCAGTGATGCCCATCTGACGACTTTTTTTACACAGAAACCTGCGCCAAGTACTATACGAGGACGTTGTGTTAGACAAACGATTAACAAAGCGAGGACTTTTGTGTAAGTGTATACGAGGAGATGAGACGGTGTGTTAATCCCTCCAAATACCTGGTGAACCTGCCCAGTGATGCCCATCTGAGGACTTTTTTTACACAGAAACCTGCGCCAAGTACTATACGAGGACGTTGTGTTAGACAAACGATTAACAAAGCGAGGACTCTTGTGTAAGTGTATACGAGGGCATGAGACGGTGTGTAAATCCATCCGAGGACCTCTTGAACCTGCCCAGTGATGCCCATCTGAGGACTTTTCTTACACAGGAACCTGCGCCAAGTTCTATTCAAGGACATTGTATTAAACAAATCATTAAGAAACTGAGAAAGTGTTTTGAGCACAGCTTGCAGAGAGCGAGGACATGTGGCATCCGCGGATTAATCCAAGTACTCTTTCTCTTTTTGTCCTGAGTGTGCTCTTCACCTTGGCGCTGTTTCTGAGAAAGCCGATGATCTCAGCACGTCCTTACTCTGCGTGCTGACCCACCTTTAAGGAGAGTACCCTACCAGATCAAGTACCTAAACCTAGACCAGAAACCGTGATGGTCTGACTGAACCACTCCTAAAAATTTCGGAACGGTAATAAAAGTACCATTGACATTGAGATCACATGTCACTTCTTCTGGTTCTCCGATTTTTATATCTTATTTATTTTATTTATCAAGGTACCTACATCAACGGCAACAATACGTTATCAAAATTAAAATATTAACATGCGGTTTTATTTGCATAAGAAGATTATTCCGTCTTTTCGCGGCTGATTTTATGACCAACTTTTTCACCTTCTTCTTCTCGCACATCAATCATCTCTCTCACTCTGTCCGAGTATGACCAGGTCATCAGCATACCCAATGAATTTATTTTGGCTATGTAATTCCACTCCGCCGTCATAAAATAGTACCATTTCTATGACGTGACCGAGCACTAAATTAAACAGCATTGAGGACATCGCTTCGCCTTGTTTGAGCCCAGTCACGACGTCAAACTCATCATTTAGACTCTCACCAACTCTTACCCGCATTTTACTTTCACCGGTAGCGTAGTTAAATCTTTTTGCTATTCTTCCGTTAAACGGCCAAGTGTTATAACTCTCTTTTATCAGAAGAGAGTTATAACACTTGGCCGTTTAACGGAAGAATAGCAAAAAGATTTAAGAACGAAGACTACGATTTGGGAGGACTGAATCTTAAACGGAAGCGCGTATTAAGGCAGACCGCATCGGGGCGGGCCGCAACGCAAAAAATAAAAATCCACCTTCATTGTTTCTATGAACTAACGCATACTACGCCGGGCCGCTTCACCTCGCTTTTTTGTGGTGGATTTCCGTCAGTGTTTCCGTCGTGAACCAGCCCTAATAATGAGCTTACCTAAAACATCCACGGCACACCCCACCCCACCCCACAGTCTACACCAAACCAACATTCACAGTCATGATCTACGATAAACTGGCTAGTTTAAGAAAATAAAACATATTTGGAAGCCACATGTAGATGCACACGCACGTCCGCACTCAACGAAGTTTCGACACAAACTAACAACATCAAAACACAAAACAGAAAAAATGCGACAAACAGAAAGAGTCGGCATGCTTCGAATTGATAAAAATGTGTCTTCTTTTATCTTTGATAAATGCCGACAATGGAGGCCAAATGACCTCGCTCTCTACAAGCTGTGCTCGAACACGTCTTTCTTAGTTTGTCAATTGGTTTCTCTAACACAATGTCCTCCAATAGTACTTGGCGCAGGTTTCTGTGAAAAAAAAGTCCTCGGATGGACATTACTGGGCAGCTTGACGAGGTTCTCGAATGGCATGACACACCGTCTTATGCCCTCGTGTACACTCAATCAAAAGTCCTCGGTTTGTTAATGGTTTGTCTAACACAGCGTCCTCGAATAGTACTTAGTGCAGGTTTCTGTGTGAAACACTTTAGGGTCTTTTCACCATTTTTGGATAAAATCTTGGTAGCTTATCCGATAGCTTATTTGACATTGAAGAATATGTCAAATCAGCTGTCGGATAAGCTTGTTAGATTATAGCTTATAGCGCTAGCTTGTTAGCAGAACTTATTCGGAAGTGTGGAAACAGGCACTTCCTCTCACTTTTTTCTTAGAATAGCTTTAGTAACGTCCAAGATTTATGTTGGACAGTACTAGTATTATGTTTCTGATAAAAAATAAAAACCAACTTTTATGGGGAACTCTTCAGTTGGGCCGAAGGATAAGACTGTGGAAATTCAATACCTAAGTATTACTTTATTGCTCCAGAAGAACTAAAACACAGTTTCAATAAGACTGGCCAAGTACGTGTCGGGCCACGCGCTATTTACGGACTTTTTGTTTTATACCACGGTTAACGGCTAATAAAGTCTAAAAAGTACATTTCGAAAGTAGGTCGACATTACTCGTTAACTTATGTAAAGCCTACTTAGCGGTGAAAGCACGTTAAAGCACAATATTTCGCTGACGGATCCCTATCGAGGAATGATTTTTCCACACCCACAATATTTTTAAAAGACCTATCCAACGATACCCCACATCATGGGATAGACGAGAATAAAAAATGTGTTCCCCACTTTTCATGCAGGGGAGGTACCATTACTACCACTTTGTCGACGTGATTAATATGTATAGGTACCTAGGGTTAGGGGTAGGGCCCAATAGGCCCATAGGGCCCAAGTATCGGCCCATAGTCTTTCAGCACGACGGCTGTCCTGCCCATTGGAGCCTAGCAGTGAGGGAGTTTTCAAACAACTCCTTCCCTGATGCTTGGATTGGTCGGGGCGGGCCAATTCCCTGGCCTCCAAGGTCGCCTGACCTTACCCCGCTTGACTTCTACGTCTGGGGAAGGGCGAAAGAGTTGGTGTACGCAGAGGAAGTACCAACAAGGGAGGTTTTGATAAGCAAGATCCACGCCGCTTTCAATACGATGCGTGATGAAATGCTGTTTGCCACGGTGACCGTGGAGATGAAGAAGAGGTGCCGAGCTTGTTTACAAGTTAATGGTCACCAATTTGAACAAATTTTGTAATTAAATTAGTCATTAAACCAATTTGCGTTTCATTTGCTATCCTTTTACGATCGGATACATTTAATTTTCATTAGTTGAAATTTTTGATTAAAGTGCCCTAGTTGCGGATATTAATTAATAACTTCGAAACTACAAGTGATAATAACACTTTAAGCATATCGTTAGAAAGGGTATGGACTGGGGATGTTTTTAAAAAATCAGAAGAACTCCAACCCTGTTTTTTTTTTTAAACCCCTTAGAAAGTTGCCCTTAAAATTATTTTTTTACCTTACTACGGTACTTCAGGCCCCATAACTTTTCTTCTCTACAATTTTCGGGTGTGAAATCAATTTTTACAGTACACTAAGACTCTAACAATTAAAACAAGACCATTAGCAGACCTGTCCTATGGATAGATTTTGAGCTAGAGGTAGTTTTAGTTTAAAAATCGTTTTTTTTTCTAAAAATAAAAAAAAAATCATTGAAATAATACCTTGAGGCCAAGGTCAATATAATGGGTGGGGGTAGGTAGCAGACCCTCCCTAGTTTCTACCCTAGGCGTATGTACACCTTCCTACCAAACACCCTGTATTAAATAATTTTTAACCAAGGATGACAATGTAATATGAATAAGTAATGTATACTACTATAATATATTTATTGTACTACTACTTTACTAAAGAGCAAATAAAGATTACTTAATTACAAGGCGGAAAACCCTCAAGGTGGGTCCAATAGCGGCCAACGATTGCCTTTACTCCAACGGCCGCCTTTTCGTAACTGACCGCGAGACAAAAACCTAATTCCTGGTAAACCATGGATCATCCGACAGTTTCCTGCCACCTTCACCAGGTCGTCAGTCCACCGTGTGGGGCGCCTACCCACGCTGCGCACTGCAACTCCGAGCATAGCCCACTCCATTGCCCTTTGGGTGACTTTCAGCCTTTTCATAAGGCCATAAGTGAGCGACCACGTTCCTGTTCCATATGTCATCTATGGCAACACGACACTGATCGAAGACTTTCGTTTTAAGACACTGCGGTATTTGGGACGTGAATATACTACATAGCTTCCCGAACGCTGCCGAGTTGGATTCGACGGTTGATCTCTTTCCCAAAGTTGGACCTACCTAACTGAATGATTTGTCCCAGGTAAACATAATCGTCGACAACTAAATTAAAATTAAATAGTTCCCAATCGTTACAGGAGTGGGTTCAACATGGACATTTGACATGATCTTTGTCTTGTCCATGTTCATCTTCAGACCAACTCGTTCGGAGGCTCGGCTTAGATCATCGAGCATTCGACTGAGCTCTTCCATAGTCTCCGCCTTGCCATGATGACTATATCATCGGTAAACCGAAGGTGACTGATGTACTCGCCGTTTATGTTGATGCCTAGCCCTTTTTAGTCCAGAACCGTGAAAAGATCTTCCAGTGCAGCGGTGTACAGTTTCGGAGATATAACGTCTCCCTGCCTCACACCTCGCTGCAGTAGGATAGGTTTCGAGTTCTGGTCCTGTAGTCGGACTGACATAGTGGCGCTTTTGTACAAGCATTTCAGCACCTCGATGTACCGGTAGTCTTCTTGGCATCACTGAAGAGACTACAGTACAGCCCAAGTGTAATCAAAGGCTTTCTTCTCGTAGTTCACGTACGCCAAGCTTCGGTCTTCTGTATAACCTGCCGGAGCGTATGTATGTGGTCCACGGTGCTAAAGCCCTTTCGGAAACCGGCCTGTTCGGAAGGCTGAAAGTCGTCGAACCTGCGCGCGAGACGGTTCGTAATGACTCTCGAAAACAGCTTGTAGACATGGCTAAGAAGGGAGATGGGCCTATAGTTCTTCAGCAGGGCATTATCACCCTTTTTTAAAAAGAGCACCAACAGACTTCTGTTCCATGCCTACAACGTATTTCCCTCGAGTATGACGGAATCGAACAGCTTCTGAAGGACATTCAGGACCGGTTTTCCACCCGCCTTCAGAAGCTCGGCCGTAATACCGTCGTCACCTCTGGCGCCTTGTTGTTCTTAAGCTGTTTGAGAGCCATACTAATCTCGTACACGCTGACGTCCGAAATATCTGCCGTATAGTGCCGGGTCAATCTAGCTCTTGGGTTAGCCAGATTTGTACAGAAGAACAGAATATAGAGGCAGACAATCTGAAGCAAGTCTTTTCAAAGCGCTGACAAAACTTAACAGTCTCACAACGCAATATAAGAACAGCATACCATCCAGCTTGCAACGGTATAATTGAACGCTTCTATCGTCAGCTCAAATCCGCCATCATGTGTCACGCGGATAAGCATTGGAAAGAACCGCTTCCATTAGTCATACTCGCAATACGCAGCGCAACGAAGCAGGATTTGCAAACATCCTCAGCCGAACTGGTTTATGGTGAACCAATATGCTTACGAAATTAGTTCTTCCGGCCATTTAAAACGCCGATACTGGACATGTCAGATTACTCTTCACGCATGCGCCAATTTGCAACAAAGATCTGACCTACTTCACACCACATGCCTTAAGCTGTCTTCGTGTTACGGACTTTATTTTTCTACGAGATGACACAGTAAGAAGGTCCCTTCAACCAGCTTGGTACAGATTACAGGTCCCTACAAAGTCCTGAAAAGAGAAGATAACAATTTCAAGATATTATAAAAGAACCAAGCTAAAACAGTCACTATAGATAGGCTAAAGCCAGCTTACCTTCTCCCAAACGAAGCTGCATCAGCACCAGGACCACCACCGGAAACCGTTAAGAAATCGGGACATGACCAGATCGGGACGTCATCGTCAGTCATGTATGATTTCCAGACTACTTTCGCCCGTAGTAACGGTCTCGGCTGGGGACTGATGCGGGAACATCGTACTCAGTCTGCCCTTGCCGACCGGGTCCGTCCCCGTTAGCCGGATGGGCACGATGAGGCACGATCTCAAGATGAAGCTAGCACAATAGCGCAGGCCATCATGCGCCGGCCGTCATGCATGGGTTGATGGGTCATTGTAAAAGCAAACTTGAAGACGATCGTGGTCTAGAATTTTGTGTCAAATGATTTTCAGTTGTTCTGGACCAATAAAAGTAATATTGAATTTCCACAGTCTTAACCTTCGGCCCATCAGAAGAGTTCCCTACTAATTTAAAGTCACTCAGAGAGCTATGGAGAGTGCTATGCTCGGTGTTTCTCTGAAATAACTATCATCACAGATCACAAGTTAGGCGATAAGTCAGAGAACTAAAGTGGTTGACATAGCTTAGAAAATGTGCAAGCTAAAGTCGCAATGGGCTGGTTATATCTGCCAAAGAACTGACAACCAATGGAAAGTCAAAGGTCTAGAATGGCGACTGGATGAGCAAAGCCGAGGATAGATTTTTGTGGCGTTTTCTTTGGAAAGGCCGATGGGCAGTGGTTGTTGATGATATGCTGATGACGATGATGGTGATAAAATCCTTAAATTAAATTTTACTTTCTCAAAGTAGCTTAGTAGCCGTACCTCGGTAGTACGGGTTCCGAATCTGGACAATATAGATTGTAATGATTATCAATATCGATATAGATTGTAATGTTTCAGATTTTGCAACATTATCAAAAATATTTTTAGTTTATCATCCACCTTATTCTGTGATTGGGTCGGTGTGTAAAACTAGTGCCTAGTAACGCCAATCAGAGGACCCTTTCTCTTACACAGAAACCTGCGCTAAGTACTAATCGAGGACGTTATGTGTGTTAGACAAGCCATTAACAAACCGAGGACGTTTTCGAGCACAGCTTGTACAAAGCGAGGACATAAAACGGTGTGTTAGACAAACAATTAACAAAGCGAGGACTTTTGTGTAAGTGTATACGAGGACATGAGACGGTGTGTTAATCCATCCGAGGACCTGGTGAACCTGCCCAGTGATGCCCATCTGAGGACTTTTTTTACACAGAAACCTGCGCCAAGTACTATACGAGGACGTTGTGTTAGACAAACGATTAACAAAGCGAGGACTTTTGTGTAAGTGTGTACGAGGACATGAGACGGTGTGTTAATCCATGCGAGGACCTCTTGAACCTGCCCAGTGATGCCCATCTGAGGACTTTTCTTACACAGGAACCTGCGCCAAGTTCTATTCAAGGACATTGTATTTAAAAAATCATTAAGAAACATTAAGAAAGTGTTTTGAGCACAGCTTGCAGAGAGCGAGGACATGTGGCATCCGCGGATTAATCCAAGTAATCTTTTACTCAGACACCAGCGCCTCGATTTACCATCCCAACGCGGCGTCCTGAGTGTGCTCTTCACCTTGTCGCTATTTCTGGGAAAGCTGATGATCTCAGCACGTCCTTACTCTGCATGCTGACCCACCTTTAAGAAGAGTACCCTACGAGATCAAGTACCTAAACCTAGACTAGAAACCATTCAAGGACCTCGCCAACCTGCCCAGTGATGTCCATCTGAGGACTTTTTTTACACGGAAACCTGCGCCAAGTACTATTCGAGGACGTTGTGTTAGACAAATGATTAACAAAGCGAGGACTTTTGTGTAAGTGTATACGAGGACATGAGACGGTGTGTTAATCCATCCGAGGACCTGGTGAACCTGCCCAGTAATGCTTATCTGAGGACTTTTTTAACACAGGTTCCTGCGCCAAGTACTATTCGAGGACGTTGTGTTAGACAAACGATTAACAAACCGAGGACATGAGACCTCGACTTCTTCATGAGAGCTTCTCGAAGATGGCTCTTTTAAGGAGTAAAGTAAAGTAAAGTATATCTTTATTGTACATAAATTTAGGTTTAACAATTTGCAGGTGTTAGTAAAGTAAGCCGGATTATGTCAAAACAATTATAACAAGAAATTAGTTAAGTACAACAAAAGTAATCCATTCATAACAATGTCAAATTATAAAAAAGCTAGGTCAGGTACAAGTCAGGTACTAAACACAACGTACGCTAACCACTAGAACATGTGGCCCGATACCTACCAGGGTTATCGTATCCTTACCATGTTTTCGGACCTCTGACTACCCAAGAATATGCCACCGAATCTTTTTCAGTTCTACCTCAAGTTATCTTTTTCGTCCTTCATCTGTGTTCGTCCGTTAAC
This sequence comes from Agonopterix heracliana, assembly GCA_963693445.1. Taxonomy (NCBI): domain Eukaryota; kingdom Metazoa; phylum Arthropoda; class Insecta; order Lepidoptera; family Depressariidae; genus Agonopterix; species Agonopterix heracliana. The sequence continues at coordinate 7,166,533 of OY856334.1, forward strand.
ATAGTCAATAACAGTCTCAATTCGTACCCTATCTTTGCCTAGATCGCTACTGTAGTCGCCTAGAATAGTAGAACCACCGCAAACTAGGACTGGGGATATGTGGAACTTAATAAACATTTTGGGAGGTTCTATGAATTAAGGATTTTAGGTACCAAACCTTATCGGCCGCACCAACTGACGTGCCTTCCAATGTCTATCATCGGTTAGACCAGAATAGATATCGTTTCACACAGCATGAAAATACACTGCCAGGCGATGAGGGGACGACCACAATCTTACCTGGTGGATAGGACCATAGAGGCTAGAGTGTCATTCATGAAGGTACCACACCCTGCCTCGGAAGAGAAAATCGACTTCCAGTGTCTAGAGGACATGCAGCCTCAAACCCTTGCAGACCATCAAGTATCTGGCTCTCACATATTTACGGATGGGATCAAGATTGAAGGGAAGGTCGGGGCTGCTATGTCCTATTGGAGGGATGGGTTGGAGAAACGAAGTGCCAAGTACCGCCTGGAGACACTCTGTACCGTATTTGAAGCGGAGATGTTCGCGTTGCAGAAAGCAACAGAACTAGCCCTAAGAAATGCGGACAGCGAACCGATTTCTGTGTTAGTAAAACATCCTCAGATGGACGTCACTCACTGAGCAGGTCGATGAGGTCCTCGAATGGCTTTACACACCGGCTTATGTCCCCGTGTACACTTGGAAAAACGTCCTCAGTTTGTTAATGGTTGGTCTAACACAACGTCCTCAATTAGGACTTGGCGCAGGTATCTGTGTAAAAAAACGTCCTCAGATGGGCGTCACTGGGCAGGTCGGCGAGGTCCTCGGATGACTTAACACACCATCTCATGTCCTCACTTTGTACAAGCTGTGCTCGGAAAAACGTCCTCAGTTTGTTAATGGTTTGTCTAACACAAAGTCCTCGAATAGTACTTGGCGCAGGTTTCTGTGTAAGAAAAACGTCCTCACATGGGCATCACTGAGCAGGTCGGTGAGGTCCTCGGATGGTTTCACACACAGTCCTCACTTTGTATACCGTATGTCTTGTTTACGTGTGTATTTTGAGTCCTCGTGTTGTTCATGAAAAGTCTTGTCAAAAAAGATAGAGATAGCAGTTTCGAATCATACCGGTCATACTTAGAATTCAATTTGCAATTTTTTCGTCTGGGTACTAATGACGTCCTTCATTGCTAAGTACCTTCTTTGAGAGGTCCTCGGATGGCCAGGTTTGGGAAGGGTCCTCACAAGGTACTCTGTACAAACAGGGGTGTGTGAGTGTGTGTGTTAATTTTGCTACCATTTAACAGATATTCTTTTTTGACAGTCGAGTACATACAGTTTAAATTGTTTTTTAAAGGTAAATTTTGACGTCATCTGTCTCATAGGTGGGGGCAAATTATTCCAACATTTGGTAGCAAGATAGCGAAAACTGCCATCAAACGCCACGGTTCTATGTATCTTGAGGATGAGCAGATACTGGGATGCTCGAGTGGTGTCGACAAACTCTATGTAACTAACAGCTTTCAACGTCTGAGCGATCTGTCAAAACGGCTCTTCTTCTTATAGTGGGCTGCAAAGCCCTGGTGTCAGAGTTTATTCAAACCGCCTTACGGCCTCTGACGTGGTTTTTATGTAACGACGGCTCTAACGGCTGTCAATAGCAGTACCGCGATTAGCGCAATCCTAGACCTACGACTTGATTGCGGGTAGTATTTGAGTTTAAAAATAATTTATGAGCATGAGTTTCGAGGTCCCGTTAGTCCGAGGGCTGGACTCGTTCCCCGATGCCCTTACGATAAAGACGGTATAGTTGATTGGCAATTTTTAAGGTAGGGCATTGCCCCACGATGCCCCCCTAGCTACGGCCCTGCCGCCAGATCCTTAAATAAGACATAATTTGGTGTGTTGTTCCGTCGCGGTACCACAGCACCGAACAGGTGTCTTACCTTAAAATTGTACAAGATATGTACGTAATTGTATGTTAAAAAATAAAATTGTACGTTGCGGTTTTTCGCCCCAAAAATGGTACCGCCAGAGAGTTACATCTGCCGCGGTTTTTCTCAAAAAGTGGACATAATTTACAAGACTTGTTTTTGTCGTGAAAAATGTTACGTTAATTGTACGTTAATTTTCCATACAGGAAATAGGTCAAATGCAAGCCGACTTGCTCACACAGGGTTCGGTAGTTTTTCAGGTATTTTCCTTCTGTAAGGTCTAACAAAATTAGCTGAAACTATTTTAAGAGGATGATCAGACCATCAAACTGAACAACTTTCTATAAGGGACCATTATCGAAATCGCGAAACCCCAATCACGGTTCAATCACCGTATATTTACCTCGATTGCAGCCCTGGAATGATTAGCCAACCGTACAACTGACAATTGATTACCCCTCAACTTTTAATGATCTCCGTACGTAGTAATCCATTGAAGAACAACAGTTAATAGAGAACCGGTGTCCAATTGACCCTAATGAACGGGTTCGATTCCCGTGCCTGCGTCATTGGGATCCGCTGTGACTGCATAGTGTGTAATGCTTGATAATTACTGCGTAAGGCCGGCGATGTGCTTTTTATCTTATCCTATTACTAGATACTCCATGTATAGAATCTTACCGACACACACTTGGCCGTTTTTTTTCCAATGCTCATCACGGATAATTTAGCATTCTGATGGTGAAAGAATTATTAAGATCGGTCCAGTAGTTTCGGAGCCTATTCAATACCTACAAACAAACAAACAAACAAACAAACAAAAAACAAAATCTTTCTTCTTTATAATATGTTTCTAGCTCTATCTCCCAGGCAAATGCTTATAGCCGCCAAGACATTGTAGTACCTTACGGTAGTATATAGTACTCTGTGGTAGGTAGTACTGAGTCGGAAAATCTGGGAATACGAATTTGGAGAGAGATAGGCCGGGATATGCAGAGCTAACTGCAAACCTGGGCCTATAGAAAAGTAACATTTCTATTGGCGTAGACGCTAGTAGAAATGACAGAATGTATGGATTTGACATTAGCGATCGAATCATTTTCACGTTTGCTTTCTCCACCATAAGTCAAGTCCATACAATTTTATGTTTTCTACTGTCGTTAAGAGGATAGACCAGTACAGTTTTTTCTATACAAACGTATTTCGCTGTTTTGGATAATAACACTAGAGCAAATATTTTTTTACCATGCAATCTATATCACCTCTGCCATGTCCCTATGTTTTGCTTTTTTACATTAATTAATTACTGTAGGAACTAGAGATCTTCGAAAATAACAAATTTTACCGCCCGTTTTCAAACATCCAGTAAACAATTTTGACGAATATAAACAAAAAAAGCAAAACGTACAGACACAGTCAAAGTCTTTCTCGTATTATTCTGGAAAGAATTATTAAAATCGGTTTAGTTTTGGAGGAGAAAACAGGGGAATACGAAATCTGTTTTCGTCGATTTTATGTAAATAAAATCGATCCTAGCTGCAGTTGTCTCTTTCGCACTTTAGTCGGTGGGGTGTATGGGTGGGGCGGATCGGACAAATATGTATACGGTTGGAAAAGTGACCTATTTTCCAAATTATCATTTCAGCCCGCCTATCCTCTTAACGCTAATCGAAAGAACTTTGTCTAGGGGCCCTGCAGTATTGGAGAGAAACTCGATAGAATCCGTCTAACGAATCGACGCTGTAAAAAGCCGCTTTTAAATTCTAAATCAGCTTGATTGTGACACACACGCATAAGTCATCGCGTAATGAAGTCCGCATTGATAACTCGCTATGCCCTCGTTTTAAGTATCAGAATTGATTGAATCGCGTGTCTTTGTATATGGAATTAATGTTATCTATGTGAGTTCAAATTCAGGGTTATCAGGTTGGGGACTTTTCCCACTATTTCGGGGAAATCTGGAAGTTTGGGAAAATCCATTCTTTAGGAAATTGTAGGTGAAAGAATAGATACCTACCAGAATTAAATTTCAACGTGAAAAAAAAACATGCCAAAATGCATTGATCATTTTATAATAACGTCACGCCTCTTTTTCAATAGGGTAGGCAGAGACTATAAATGATTGAAATAGTTACGAAAATTAGGAAACTGAAGAAGTAGCAATAGGCTGGTCTTATCTGCCGAAGAAATGACAACCGTTGTGGGTCAGGTTCTAGAACTATTGCGCGCCATTTAGACTTAAATGTAAATTTTGTGGAAAATTTATTTATTAGCATTAAGCAACTACATCGCAATTTTACAGGCTATATTATTTGAATACTTAATAATAATGATACAGTACAGATTTGCGAGATATTACCAACTAAAGCCTAATAGGAAAATAATGCCTGAATTATTAAGCGACAGTCCTCTTCCAAGATGTATTTAAATTAATCAAGTACAGGGAGATAAGTTTAATAAAGGTATTGTAATACCTATTGGAGGCCTATTGCAAAGATAGAAAATAAAAAGAACTTTTCACCTCACAAGCTCGGAAAGATTCTGTTTATCATTCGAAATCTGAGTGCAAAAGTGTATTTTATCCGCTAGCGTGGAAAGAGTTTTTGAAATTCGAATCTGTCTATTCAATATTTTTATATACCGCCAATCCACTGAAAATGCTTAATAACTATTTCATGACACTGGCCAGCACGCAAATAAAAACTTTTTGAAATGTTCTTTTTAGCAATTCACTTTTTTCCTCGCTGTTGTGAGGTGAAAAATTGTGTGTTTCGCTCGGCTGCAAAGTTATTCTGCGTCTCGTACCTTTGAAACCTTCGCTAAGCGCTCAGGATTCTATTATTTGAACCGCTCGCTTTGCTCGTGGTTCAATCCTAGAATCCTTCGCTTGCTCAGGTTTCAATAAAAGTACTCGCGCCAAAAAGCAACTTTGCAGCCTAGCATAACAAATAACTATTGTTTAAATATTAGCTTACGATACAAGATTAGGTTAGATAAATGATGTCATGTACCAAAGTGATTGCTTGACTGTATGTATATAAACTAGACAAAACATGCGACCTATGGAAACAATACATACGTTTTGCAATGAGAGGCCGTTTTTTCCTTTTGGGATGGTCTGAAACGTTTCTAACTAACATTCAACCTTTCAAGGGAGCAGTTGGGTGGAATATTTTTTTTTCAAATAACGGGAAATTTTAACCCATCACCTGGCAACACAAATCTCCTCTTTTATTTGCTCAGTTCTTTTATAAGCGAGCACGCGGACGGTCGGTCATTTTGTTCACGTTTTTACTCTCGTTAAATAACCGGTTAAATCGCGTGTTGTTATAATTATCACAAGCATAATCATTGTTATTTAAGTGCAAGTAGTCGTTTAAAGGTTTTATTGACGTTTTATAGCGGTTTTTATAAGGTTTAATAAGTGAAGTTGAAGTGGTTAGAAGGCATTTGGAAATAAAAATATAGTTTAGTGTTGTATACAATAATTGATGTCTACTTCTTTCAACATGTGTTTACCTAAATATCACACATAAAGGGTCCGTTTTTAGGGAATGATCAGACCATTCTAAATTCTAAGCAACTTTCTGTACGGGACTAAAATCGAAATCACGAAATAAAATCAGATGTTCCATTTCTTTAAAGTTGTTTAATTTGGTTCTCTGATCAAATTATCAGTAATCATGATGTTCTTATAAATTCACTCTTTATTTTGTGGCCCCTAGGCTTTGTATAAACAACCCACTTCTACCCGTGGTCTTACGAGGCTACTAGGGGATACAGACTTTGTCCCAGAGATCTTTTTTTGTCTGTTTGTTTGTGCACGCATCGCTTAAAAAATACTGAATCGTTCAGGATGGTGTTTTCCCATAAGCATAGGGCTTAGTTTGGATTTGCATTTAGTCATTTTTTTCATCGCAATTGGTGCCTAAATGCCTCCGTGGTCTATTGGTTAGGAGCATTAGGCTCTTGACATGGGGGTCGTGGGTTCGATTCCCACGGGGGACACCTAGTGATATGTCACTTTGTGCGTTTTTCCCCAGTTGGTTAGGACATTGCAGGCTGAATCACCTGATTGTCTGAAAAGAAAGATGATTCCGTGCTTCGGATATCACGTTAAGCCGTTGGTTCCGGCTACTATCTCTGGTGGTAGTAGTGGTTACATAAAACCACGTCAGAGGCCGTAAGGCGGTCTGAAAAAAGTCTGACACTAGGGCTCTGCCCACACGATAAGAAAGAAGGTCGCAATCGTTTTTCTCAATCAAAAGTTTGCAGCGATATTATCGAGCGATTTTATCGAGCGATATTATCGACAGCGATATCGCGACACCTTACACACTGCAGCGATTCCGCGATTCGCGTCACGCATGCGCCCTTCACTGAATGTAGTAGAAAGAGATTGCGTTAGGTTGCGATAATATCGCGGCAGTGTGTGGGATCGAGCGCGTCCCCATACAAAATGTACTGAGAACAATTATCGCAAAATCGCAGCGATATTATCGCTCTATAATATCGCGGCAGTGTGTAGGATCGCGCGCGTGCTTATACAAAATGTACTGAGAACAATTATCGCAAAATCGCAGCGATAATATCGCTGCAATGAGCGGAGGCCTTCAAATGTAATCGTAAATCAGTTTTTTTTGTTAACATTTTATTGCATTGTCTCATTGACTGGTACATTACAATGTCGTGTTTCTATAGATAAAGTTGACGTGCAGTGTACATACTTGAATGATAAACTGACATACATTCACTATTATGTACGTATGTATTTATTTTGATAATGCGTGTGATACAACGAAAGTGTATTATGTAGTTATATTTATAAAGAAAAATGGCGAGAGTCTGGACCCGCTAAGGCCTTGAACTTTTTCTCTGGACATTGATAAAATTTTTCAAAAGTTTCCGAACCCCACTTAAAATTACTTGCCGACCCCTGGCCCCTGTTTAATAAACGCGACAAGTGACAATTGACAATGACAATTTAGAGTACATTGCTGAGACTGCTAGGACAATGCAAGTTTAGAGACATTAGTAACCAGCAATGTACCCTGAATTGTCATTGCCAATTGTCACTTGTCGCGTTTATTAAACAGGGCCCTGGTCTAAACCAAACTTTTAAATAACACTAGGCTGTTTAATTACATGCTGTAGATATTCTAAAAATAGCAAAACGAGATTATCATCAATTCGTGAACAGTTTATAGTTCATACATTTTGCCAATTGTCAAAAAAATAACGCAGTGTTTTATAAAAACTTTATAAATTAAAAGTGAAAACAAAATGGCGACCACATCAAAGTCAGCACAAAATGAGAGCGAACTGGAGAAGCACATGGACGATTTGGAGAAGATAAAAACTGACGAAGAACTCGACAGTAAACTGTCGCATATGTCGAGGTTCGGCTTCTCCGTCGCCAGCTGGATGAAAGTTTTGTTCAATAGGGACCAGGAGGAGGAATTCAAGGCGGAATGGTTGACTGTAAGTTTTTGTTTTAAGACGTAATAGTAGGTGGAAATACCTCGGAAGCATCTTTTATTTTTCATTTTACGACTAGATTTATACCATTTACCGAAACTTAAGTCATACCTCAGTATTTTTGGATAGTTTATCTAGTGAAATCGTCAACTGAATACACGATTGGAATTAATTCACTCGATAGAAAATCGTCACAAAGATGACGTATTTTCATGCATTTTTTAAAAATTTTCTCGTTTTAGAAGAACTTAAAATAGTTTCCGATTGTTGGTATTTATACTCACATATTCACCATTAGTTTAACTGGTGCAATCATAAAAAACATCTAGAAAAAGTACTTTGGTTAGTTGTTTTTAATCGAAAATACGGCTCACGCACACACTTTTCGGAGCGCTCGGCAATCGCGTTTCTCATAGAAAATATTCGTCGGGACCTATGGCCCCTTAAGAGAAGTTTATTCGGAGAGCGCAAATGCGCGCTGCATGCAAACGTACTCTGGTGATATTTTCTATACTATCCAATTACAGTCAATAAAATTTTTCAGAAACAATCTAGAAACTAATCCCTATGTTCGTATGAAGTCAGATTTTCGTTTAAATATACAGTTTTAATGCTAGGATAAATTTAAGATTTGTATGGAAATCTTTGAGGCACTATAACTTTAAAACTATACATTTTAACGAAAATCTGACTTCATACAGACATAGAGATTAGTTTCTAGATTGTTTCAGAAAAATTTCATTGACTTTAATTGGTTAGTATTGAATATATAACCAGACTACGTTTGTATGGAGCGCGCCCAATATACCCTTAAAGGTTTACAGCAGACATGTCAAACTGTAAGTCATTGGTGGGCCACATGCATAATGATAGTAGAATCAGTGGGGCGCAAAGAACATAAAGAAATAGAACTCATTGCATCGATCATAGAACATGACTGTAATCGTTTATTTTAATAGTAAAATGAAACTAAAAAACAGCGAGCGCAGCGAGCTCGACATTTTTCACACCATGACCTAAAAACTTTCACCACCATTTTAACCACCGTACATAATATGCCTTCTAAAAGTCAAGGTGCTCGCGGGCCGCGACAAAAAGCTATTTTTAAAATTGAATCGGGCCGCAAGAAAATGCGTTGCAGGCCGCATGTTTGACATGCCTGGTTTACAGCATTGACTTATCAACTAAAGTCCGGCAATACCAATTAAACAAATGTCACCGCTTTTTAATCAAATTTAAGCAACTATTAACCTTAAACTAAGGAAATACGAAGACTATGAAGCCTTCCAAATGGATCCGTGGTGACAAAAGGTCAAGGATTCAAGACTGCATCTTTTTACTATTGACATCTCGCTTATTATAATGGACGGTGGTCGTACTTGAATGGATGTTATGTAGCGTTTCTATGTCGTGCTTTAGATATATTATTCATCTACCCGATTCTACCCTATATTAAAATTAGAGAACCTCGGAGAGCAATGGAAACTCAATCTTGAGGTCCGGGTTCGAATCCGCACTTACCGCATGCCATGTATCAATTAGTTTTTCTAACACTGCTGTCAAACGGTGAAGGAAAACATTGAGAGGAAATCTGCATACGCTGAGGAAGAAATTCCGATGCGTATGTGAAGTCTACCAATCCGCATTGGGCATGCGTGGTGGACTAACGCCCATGCACCCTCCATGGGGCCTGTGCCCTGCAGTGGGACGTATGTAGGCTGTGATGATGATGTCATGATATAAATATTATTTAAAGATTAGTGGCCTATGGGCCTTTGAGAAGCCATGTTGAATTTTCACAAACCCCTATTATGTCATCAACAGCCCGGTAAACCCCACTGCTGGGTATAGGCCTCTTCATTTTCACGCCAACCAGAACGGTCCCCCGCTAGTCTCATCCACTGTTTGCCGGCTACTTTACAAATGTCATCCGACCACCTGGCTGCTGGTCTGCCCACTGACTACAAAGAAGCTCCAGTGGTGGCTCAAGCAAGATAGTACATAAACTACCGTACAACGTCGAGCACCCTTGCTACATAAACTAGACATTGGCAAAATCATCACATACCCAAGAGGGCAACCATTTAAAAAAAACGGTAGAATATAATTATATCGTAATACAAATCCAAATATCATAATTATGCTACTGTGTTTATGTGCAAAGTTTAATTCCATGAAATGTAAATCTTTTGTTCAGTGGTAATGAACTATTGACTCACATGACTAATTACGTGTTTACGTAATTTATTATCAATATCATACGCTTCGTCCTATCTATTATAAAACTGTTACAGAAGTATGTCTGTACATTGAAGATATATTTACAATGAAAAGATTACGGTATGGTGATTATAGGTGTCCCTTAATACAAATCACAGATTTTTTTTAGTCTGCCTGTTTGTTTGTTCGAACATCACTCAAAAAATTTCTTTATTCGTAGCGCAAAAACGACCAATTCGGTTTGTCAAGTTTTTTTTTGGAGGGCTGAATCGAAAACCATTTCGAGATAAATGTCTCAATAATCATATTTTCTATGTCAGAGATTTTAAAACGAAAGGATTACAGATATTTTTAATAAAATAACGTCGTTTTTCGGTCCGTCCAGTGACGTCATTGGCATACCTGTGAACTCCTTGGTAAACATAAAATTAACTTATAATAACCGACCATTAAGAAAAAAAATACATTCACAATGTCAGAATTTGACATTTGATGTTGCCGTATCTGTTTCCAGCATAGAATTAGAAAGAGGAGGCAGGTTTTAATTTTTTTAAATATAGCAGTAGGTAGTTTTTCTCCATGGAGTTCGAATTATTTTCTCTCCACCATTTTTGCACTTGGAGATTACAGATCAAAATAATTTAAAAATTAAATTTATATTAATAAACTCGATGAATCGCAATAAGAATGAAATGGGTGTCTTAAAATTATGTCTTCTATCCGTAAAAAATATAAAAATGATGACCAAACAAAACTTGACATACCGAATTGTCAAAGAAATATTTAAACAAGTTTTAGAAAGAATCTTTGTTAAAATTTCGTTAAAGATAATTTCCAATAAGAGCCTCAATTCCATACAAAGTAGTACCTATAGTTAGTATTGAAACAAGCATCTAACTACGTTTGTATGCAGCGCACTCGGGCGCTCTTATCTCGCTACGATGATGGGAGTCTGTATAGACAAAGTCTCAGGCAAAAGCTGGTAAGCGGTGAACCTCTTCTGCATTCTCGCATTTTTCCGTCTCCATCCTTTTCTGTCGTTCATGAACGTCATTTGCTAGGGTGAGAAAAATAGCCGGAATGCGATCGCATGCGGCAGCACCGGCATTGCGACCTTTCTCCCTCTAGCCAATGACGTTCCGGCGAGCGACAGAAAAGAATAGAGCGTGAATAATTTCGATTTGGTGCTACCAGATCAGGCTCAATTATTAATAACTGCAAAGCAATCATATAAGGTGTAACAAAATTAGGTGAAACTATTTTAAGGGGATGATCAGACCATCAAACTGAACAACTTTCTCTATGGGACCAATATTGAAATCGCGAAAAAAAATCTGCTGCCCCATCCTTTGCATTTTTGGTATGTGACAGCTTATTTTTTTTTTGCGATTTCAACATTGGTCCCGGGTCCGTGACGGAAGTCCGAATTACACATATCCGAATGCATGAAGTCCGAAAGTTTTTTTGTCCGACCCACCATTATCCGACAGGACGTAGCATCGAATTAACTTGCAGCGAAAGACGATTATCCGAATGCATTAAGTCCGAGAGGATTTTTGTCCGACCCACCATTATCCGACGGGACGTTGCAGCGAAAGACGTTGCATCGACGGACGTTTCTCCGAAAACTTTGTCTGCAGAACTGCCATGGTCCGATCAGTCTAATAATCGATCGGACTGTTCTGCGAAATAATAATATGGTAGTTATCGTCGTGTTGGTACCTACCTACCTGCCTCATTTAACGTTTCTAATTTTAATGTAATGTACTATTTTTTGTGAGCGCCCAGTAGGCCTCGCATGCCACCCCCGAGAAAACGATAAAAATCTAGATGTGCCTCCATCCTTACTATTTTACGTATGCCAGAAAGAGAGCGCATGACGTTTTTCTCGTTTAAACATGGTTTACATGGGTGGCATGCTAGCCTTGCAATTAACTTTTTTCCTCGCTGTTGTGAGTTGAAAAGTTGTGTGTTTCGCTCGGCTGCAAAGTTATTCTGCGTCTCGTACTCTTGAAACCACCCGCTTCGCTCGTGATTCAATCCTAGAATCCTTCGCTTGCTCAGGTTTCAATACAAGTACTCGCGCCAAAAAACAACCTTGCAGCCTAGCATAACAAATAACTATTTTATGTTTGTTGTGATATTTTAATGTTATTTGTGTGCGCCCAGTCGTGAAAATGATTTTTACGTTACAATAAAACAATAATTATAAGTACAATTACGTATGTTTTTTTTAACTCCCTGTTTGCCTTCAAGAAACGTTAAATTAGGCAGGTAGGTAGGTACCAACACGACGATAACTACCATATTATTATTTCGCAGAACAGTCCGATCGATTATTAGACTGATCGGACCATGGCAGTTCTGCAGACAAAGTTTTCGGAGAAACGTCCGTCGATGCAACGTCTTTCGCTGCAACGTCCCGTCGGATAATGGTGGGTCGGACAAAAATCCTCTCGGACTTAATGCATTCGGATAATCGTCTTTCGCTGCAAGTTAATTCGATGCTACGTCCTGTCGGATAATGGTGGGTCGGACAAAAAAACTTTCGGACTTCATGCATTCGGATATGTGTAATTCGGACTTCCGTCACGGACCCATTGGTCCCATCGAGAAAGTTGTTCAGTTTGATGGACTCCTCTTAAAATAGTTTCAGCTAATTTTGTTAGACCTTGTATAGTAGATAATAAATACACTAATACAGGTCAGTGGTCGACACTGTCTTATCATTATAATCCGCACGTTTACAAATTACGGATATTGCTACGACAATGTCACGTCAACTTTGTAATTATGTGTTGCAATCAATTTCTTTTGAGATAATATTTGATTGATCACTTCTAGGCTTACACAATAATTTGTAATGCCTGTTAACAAAAACCCAAGATACTCTTTCAAGTTTAGCTACTCAGAAACGTCTTATAAAAAAACAATACCCTGTTTCAAACGCAGTTGGTGAAAAGACCTGTGAGCTGCTTTTAGTCAAAATATGGTTACATCGATACAGACAGCAATATTTAAGACGCTCTTATCCCGTCGAGGCCGTTTTTTGAACACGAACGAAAGTGTTTTAAACTGTGTTTTAAAGTCTGAAATTAAATTAATAGGCGGATGGTCCCCCGAATTCTCAATTACACGATTAGATTAAGTTTACTCGATAGAAAAAAATCCAAAAGTTACCCCTTTTTGTTATGTTTTTTCAATACTATGATTAAACTGCTGATATTATCGTTTTATTCTTGTACTTAACTAAATACATTAAATATTTCTAGTGAACTCAGGAGAAGTTTTAGCTTAGAAACTCCCATGAGCAAAGATATTGACGAAAAACACGTTTTTTTGCGATCCTGCTTTCAATTGGAGCGGGATGGCTAATTGTAAACTTATGCTTGCAAGAAAGAGACGCTTGCACTGGGATATCCTAGCCTTAAAAGGAGAACAAGATCAAGCCCAAAATTCTATGAGAGTTAGGCTGAACTTGCGTTTGGCCAAATTGTCACCTAAAGATAGAAAATGTACTAAGCATTATTAAAACAAGAAAATCGTTAAATATTTAATCAGAAATATTTAGCATGCATGCATGCATGCATATGCTCACGACTATATTCCCCGAGGGGGTAGTCAGAGATATTCTGAAACTCAAAACAGCCGCATTTCACTAGTAGTACCGAAACTCTGTTCTGTCTGTTTTTAGCTGGCAGGAGGGGGGCCAACTATATTATTTTACCACTTTGTCGGCGTGATTAATATGTATACCCATGTCAAATTACAGCTTTTTAGTACCCTTCTGGCCCATAAGGACCACTTCCCATAAGGACCACTTCCCAAAAGGACCTCTTCCCATAAGGACCACTTCCCAAAAGGACCACTTCCCATAAGGACCACTTCCCATAAGGACCACTCCCAAAAGGACCACTTCCCAAAAGGACCACGTCTAAGCGTCTCTGAGCTATGCCGCGGTTTACAGCGGAACCTTAAAAATGACGTCAAAAGCTATCTATGTGATATTACGAGTATTATTTTGAATAATGTTTTTTTTTTATTAACACGTGTTATGTTGTCGACAGATAGACGAATACAAATCGCAAGCTGAGGAGAGTCTTCAGAACGCGTGGAGGATAACGAACCTGTCCAACTGGAGGGTCGAGAAGAAGGGCTCCACTAAGGGGGACGTCGTAGAGTCCAGACAAACCGAGCAGTTCGGCAAAGTTTATAGGTTTACTGTGAGTATCATACATCCAGCCTTAGATTATCAAGATAGACAGTCAAAGCTACGAAAGCGTCGAAAAAAATAGGAACCAGTACTGGTTCCAAAACCCTATACATATACACGCACACATACATAATTAGTATGGCGCCTCACGCACACCAACCTAAGAAAGTTAGCCCCTTTTGTTTTATACGGAACATTAAGTGTGACTCATTCTAGACATATACTTTTTCTAAGCATCCAGCTTAGATCAAAGTCAAATGAATGGATAGGCCCAAACGACATAATTAGTTGAAGCACTCAGCGCTCGTTGGCGTAGTGGAGCTTTGGTATTGGAAACGATCACTGAAGTTAAGCAACGTCAGGTCCGGTCAGTCTTTGGATGGGTGACCGTTTAGTGGTATTTCATCTCGAGCGTTTCCGTGCTTCAGAAGGCACGTTAAGCAGTTGGTCTCGGATAGTTCCGTCAGATGGCGTTGTAACTATTCGTTAAGTCATGTCAGAGGCCTATTGAGGCGGCTTGAAAATTATCTGACAGCAAGGTGACCACTACCTTGCCTCCACCAACACGCACTGGGCCCGCGTGGTGGAGTATGTCCCACTCCCTCTCACCCTTATTCGTGAGAGGAGGCCTTTGCCCTGCAGTGGGATTCTATAGGCTATAACTTACTTACGTACTTACTCAAAATATGGCGCTTGGTCCATACAAAGTATGGCACTTGCGCGTCATCTCAGAACGTATTTGACGTATACCTGACGTTTCGTCAAAGTAAAGCATAACCTTCGGCCACAACCTGTCGGCCCAACTGTCATTTCATACAAATGGGAAAAGTTGAAAAGATGAGGTAAGCATGTGCGTGCGAGCAAGACAGGAATACGCATTTGCTTACATATTACCACAGAATATGTTTGGTATATAGTTCTATATACAGAACGGCCACTCCCCGCCCCCCTCTGACTTCAGATACCACACCACCACTTGAGGGAACTCGAACTTTGAGTGTCCGTACTATATACTAATACTCTTTCTCATACTGTGCTTCGGCGTCTTCTTCGGCCGAATATTATGACAGAAGCCGAACAATCGGCTTTGTCCAAATACTGACCTTCTCGGTAGGACACCACCTAAAACCGACAATGTACTGATTAAGAAAGTGATAAATATATTTAAAAAAAAATTGGCTCGTTTTTGAAGAGAGTACGTATATTTGATTGCAGGGTATAGTGGAGTGTCCAGCGCAGTTCCTGTACGAAGAGTTCAAAGTTAACATCACGAGGTTACCCGAGTGGAACCCTACTATATTGAAGAGCGAAGTTATTAAGGTATTTTGTTTTATTGGATTAGTGAAACATACTCTGTTAAGGCCCAATGGTAGGACGAAATACCTTGGAGGCGTCTTTTATTTCTCATTTTACGACTAGATTTACACCATTTACCGAAACTAAAGTCATACCTCAGTATTTTTGGATAGTTCATCTAGTGTTCATTTCATCAGTTCATTCTAGTGAAATCATAAAAAAAATCTTTAAAATGTGCTTTTGTTCATTCTTTTTAATCGAAAATACGGCACACGCACGCACTTTTCGGAGGGCCGGGCAATCGTGTTTCTCATAGAAAATCTTCGTCGGAACCCATGTCCCCTTAACACTCAGTTGCAGAAACGCTCATTAAAGTTAATCCTCCATTATATCTCTTTCTGTCACTTTTTGTCTTGTTGACGTAGCTAGCTTGAGATTTAATGGAGAATTAACTTTAATGGCAGTGGGCGGGGCACATTGCTCGATAGTGGTGGTCCCATAGAGAAAGTTGTTCAGTTTGACGGTCTGATCATCCTCTTAAAAAAGTGTCAGCATATTAAGTTGGACCCTGTATAAGGTCTATCAAAATTAGGTGAAACTATTTTAAGGGGATGATCAAACTGAACAACTTTCTCTATGGGACCAATATCGAAATCACTAAAAAAAATCTGCGGTCCCATACATTTAGGTCGAGTAGGTTTGTAAGAACAGCTGATTTTTTTTTCGCGATTTCGATATTGGTCCCATAGAGAAAGTTGTTCAGTTTGATGGTCTGATCATCCTCTTAAAAAAGTGTCAGCATATTAAGTTGGACCCTGTATAAGGTCTATCAAAATTAGGTGAAACTATTTTAAGGGGATGATCAAACTGAACAACTTTCTCTATGGGACCAATATCGAAATCGCGAAAAAAAAATCTGCGGTCCCATACATTTAGGTCGAGTAGGTTTGTAAGAACAGCTGATTTTTTTTTCGCGATTTCGATATTGGTCCCATAGAGAAAGTTGTTCAGTTTGATGGTCTGATCATCCCCTTAAAATAGTTTCAGCTAATTTTGTTAGACCTTATAGAAGAGATATAAAAATTGTTTTTGCAGGAAATAGCAGACGGTATAGACCTGTCATACCAGGTCACTGCCGGAGGCGGTCGCGGCATTATCGCCGCGAGAGATTTCGTCATACTCCGCAGAGCGGCGCCACTGTCGCGTGACGGGCACGTGACGACTGGTGAACCTTATTGCTACGTCAGTAGTGGCGTCAGTGTCACTGTACCGGGATTCCCGCCTCACAGGGACATGGTTAGGTGAGCGGCCATTTTGTATTTTATTAATCTTTAAAAATCTCGGTGATCCTGAAATCTTTCTTTAATTTAATGTGTGTGAAGTATTGATAGATGTAGTAGGTTAGTATCGGAATATGTATTTTTGGAAACTTAAGTCTTGTAAGGAAAAAAACAAAGATTTCATATAGTCGCGTGACGGGCACGTGACGACTGGTGAACCTTACTGCTACGTCAGTAGCGGCGTCAGTGTCACTGTACCGGGGTTCCCACCTCATAGGGATATGGTTAGGTGAGCGGCCATTTTGTATTTTATTAATCTGTAAAAATCTCGGTAATCCTGACATCTTTCTTTAATTTAATGTGTGTGAAGTATTGATAGATGTAGTAGGTTAGTATCGGAATATGTATTTTTGGAAACTTAAGGGCCTGTTTCACCACTTCTGGGTAAGTTCTTGTTAGCTTATCCGACAGATAGTTTGACATATTTTGTATGAAATTATGTCAAAATATCTGTCGGATAAGCTAACAAGAACTTACTCAGAAGTGGTGAAACAGGCCCTAAGTCTTGTAAGAAAAAAAACAAAGATTTTATAGTCGCGTGATAGGCACGTGACGACTGGTGAACCTCACAGCTACGTCAGTAGTGGCGTCAGTGTCACTGTACCGGGGTTCCCGCCTCACAGGGACATGGTTAGGTGAGCGGCCATTTTGTATTTTATTAATCTGTAAAAATCTCGGTAATCCTAAAATCTTTCTTTAATTTAATGTATGTGAAGTATTGATAGATGTAGTAGGTTAGTATCGGAATATGTATTTTTGGAAACTTAAGTCTTGTAAGGAAAAAAACAATGATTTTATAGTCGCGTGATGGGCACGTGACGACTGGTGCACCTTACTGCTACGTCAGTAGTGGCGTCAGTGTCACTGTACCGGGGTTCCTCATAGGGAAATGGTTAGGTGAGCGGCCATTTTGTATTTTATTAATCTGTAAAAATCTCGGTTATCCTGAAATCTTTCTTAAATTTAATGTTTGTGAAGTATTGATAGATGTAGTAGGTTAGTATCGGAATATGTATTTTTGGAAACTTAAGGGCCTGTTTCACCACTTCTGGGTAAGTTCTTGTTAGCTTATCCGACAGATAGTTTGACATATTTTGTATGAAATTATGTCAAAATATCTGTCGGATAAGCTAACAAGAACTTACTCAGAAGTCGTGAAACAGGCCCTAAGTCTTGTAAGAAAAAAAACAAAGATTTTATAGTCGCGTGACGGGCACGTGACGACTGGTGAACCTTACTGCTACGTCAGTAGCGGCGTCAGTGTCACTGTACCGGGGTTCCCGCCTCATAGGGACATGGTTAGGTGAGAGGCCATTTTGTATTTTATTAATCTGTAAAAATCTCGGTGATCCTGAAATCTTTCTTTAATTTAATGTGTGTGAAGTATTGATAGATGTAGTAGGTTAGTATCGGAATATGTATTTTTGGAAACTTAAGTCTTGTAAGGAAAAAAACAATGATTTTATAGTCGCGTGATAGGCACGTGACGACTGGTGAAGCTTACTGCTACGTCAGTAGTGGCGTCAGTGTCACTGTACCGGGGTTCCTCATAGGGAAATGGTTAGGTGAGCGGCCATTTTGTATTTTGATATCTGTAAAAATAATTCATCATCACTATACATACATACATACATATACTCACGCCTGTGTCCCATTGGGGTAGGCAGAGACAATTGATCGCCATCGGCTTCGATCCTGACATACCTTTTTTGCCTCTTCCACAGTCATAAGTCGTTTCATACACGCTCATCGGTTTCGGGTACATTTGATCTGGCCCTTCTTAAGTATGCTGCCAATTTGGTCTGCATACGTACGTCTAGGGCGACCCCTTTCGACTTTTCCATTCACACTTGCTTTATATATTTAATATTTCATACGTCAGTCTACTATCACTCATCCTTTCCACATGACCAAACCATCTCAGCATTCCCTTTTCAATCCTTGTCACTATATCCTCTTTCAGTCCACATTTTTCTCTAATTACACCGTTTCGTATTCTATCATTCAAAGTCAAACCACACATACTGCGCAAAGAACGCATTTCGACAGCATTTATCCTTGATTCATTCCTCTTCTGCCATACCCAACATTCGCTGCCATCATCGTTATAACTTCTAAGAAAATACAAACTGTAATAAGGAAGCAATGCTAAGCTTATGTATAGAATGTCTTACATACATACATACATATACTCACGCCACTATCCCACTGGGGTAGGCAGAGACTACGGCTCGCCACACACTACGATTCTGACACACTTCTCTCGCCTCATCCACAATCATAAATCTCTTTATGCACTTCCGTCGGTTGAGTGTGCTACGCACTTGTCCTTTTCGGAGAAGACCATTTATTTGGTCGTGGTAAGTTCTCCTCGGACGCCCTCTCTCGACTGTTCCACTGATATTGGATCGATAAATCTCCCTAGTGAGTCTACTCTCATTCATCCTCTGTACGTGACCGAACCACCTAAGCATACCTTTATCAATCCTGGTTACCACATCATCCTTCAACTTACACCGATCCCTTATCACACTGTTCTTGATTCGGTCGGTCACTGTAACACCACTCATACTTCGTAAAGAGCGCATTTCCACTGCATTCACTCGACTTTCATTCCTTTTGATTTACTCGACGTCATACGTTTTAACAGTAGCGTATTCTCCTAAGGGCAAAATGGGCAAGTGCTACTGGCGGCCAATAGAAAGGGGCGGCCTGTAGGGCCACGTGCATAGGGATTAAATTGTAACACACACACTAAGCCTACAGACCAACATTTTTTCTGGCTACAGCCCAGATATTTTTTGAAAAATTTCGAGCTCGCTTCGCTTGTTCTGATGTCTCGTGTTATTATAATACTATACGCATAGAGCGACGGAGTTATAATCACAGCCAAGCCCAAGAGACCAGAGCGAAAGAAGCGAGCTCGAAATTTTTGCCTTAATTAGAAGTTTATCTATTTTTGCTGGTACGTATCTTGGCTACGGGCCTGCTGCCGGCAAACAATCGTAGGGGGGGGGGGGGGGGGGGCAAACATATTTGCCCACGGGCGCAATTTTTGTAAATACACCCCTGCGTTTTCATTCAAAAACGACACCATTTTACTAAAAAAATCTGTAATCCTTTCATTTTTAATATCTACCATAGAAAATAATTATCTGAAAATGGTTTTCGATTCATCAAAAAAATCATGTCATACCTAATTGTATATGTATTTTGTTTTTGCAAATTATTTACTCTAATTTTGGTTTAGTACAGAAGGATATGGCCCTTCCCCTTGCTAATTTCAAAGCCAGAACTCCAATAATGAACGAGCATGTTTGTTCACAGAGGTCACAATAAAGTGGGCGGGTGGATCTTGAAGCCGAAGACCGTACAGACAGCTGGAGGCAAGATCGAGCAGCACACTGTGTTCCAGTGGCTCATGTGCTGCGATCTTAAAGGTAAGTCGTGTTCTCAATCTAAACTATTATAAAACTGTAACTGAAGTGTGTCTGTACATTGAAGATATTTACAAAAAAAAGATTACGATATGGTTTTTAGGTATTCCTGACTCGAAATCAACCTTTTTTAGAAATTCTGTTTGTCTGTTTGTTTGTTTGTTCGCGCATCACGCAAAAACTACTGAACTGATTTTGATGAAACTTTTTTTTGTTTGATAGCTTATGATCTGACTTAAAATCTGGTATATAATTTGTGCGGACGAAGTCGCGGGTAAATACTAGTAATACATACAACTACAATGATACACGGGTCTTATTGTGGAACTACCTGATAAGATTCGTTTCAAATCGACGTGGTGCTTGACCATATAGCTTGGGACAAGCCTGCGTCAGCATTCCTAGCTGCCAGGTTACACGATCAATTTTGTTCATGTGCATTTACATAAAATTGTATACCTTATTACTAAACGAGGATAGCCTATAATTGCTGAACAAATACTTTTTTATTTTAGTTTTTTATCCATTTGTATGTTTGAACGAGCATAATACGGGTTTCACTATTTGAAAGAGTCTTATTTAAAAACTGAGACACTTTTTACACCAACACGAAAAGCAGAATGAAGGCCTCCGCACATTGCAGCGATTTTATCGAGCGATATTATCGCTGCGATTTTGCGATATTTATTTCTAGTACATTTTGTATGGGGACGCGCGCGATCCTACACACTGCCGCGATATTATCGAGCGATAATATCGCTGCGATTTTGCGATATTTGTTCTCAGTACATTTTGTATGGGGACGCGCTCGATCCCACACACTGCCGCGATATTATCGCAACCTTACGCAATCTCTTTCTACTACATTCAGTGGTGGGGCGCATGCGTGACGCGAATCGCGGAATCGCTGCAGTGTGTAAGGTTTCGCGATATCGCTGTCGATAATATCGCTCGATAAAATCGCTCGATAATATCGCTGCAATGTGCGGAGGCCTTAATATGCCGAAATTTCAAAATCGAGAGCATAGTAATACCGACTGCTCTCAAACGGTGAAGGAAAACATCGTGAGCCTGCATACGCTGAAGAAGAAATTCTGATGCGTATGTGAAGTCTACCAATCCGCATTGTGCACGCGTGGTGGACTAACACCCATACACCATCCCTGAGTAGGCGTGTGCCCTGCAGTGGGACGTTTATAGGCTGTGATGATGATCTGCCTGCATATACATACGTCCCACAGCAGGGCACAGGCCTACCCTCAGGGAGGGTGTATGTACAGTCAGCATCAAAAGTATCTAAGCATCTCCGGTGTTCAAAAACATCTGAAAAATTACACGAAAATAAACCCTATTTCATACTAGATACCATTTGTTTCTAACTTTACAAATAAAAACATGACAGATAAATTAATTTGATTTCTTTGTGAGTTGAAATATGGTTTGCTATCGTAAAGTTGTCCAGATATTTATGAACACTTAACATGCCTAGATACTTTTGATGCTGACTGTACGTTAGTCCACCACGCGTGCACAATGCGGATTGGTAGACTTCACATACGCATCAGAATTTCTTCTTCAGCGTATGCAGGCTCACGATGTTTTCCTTCACCGTTTGAGAGCAGTCGGTATTACGTACATAAGTTAGAAAAACTCATTGGTACATGGCATATGGTCCGTACGGATTCGAACACGGACCTCAATATTGAGTTTCCATAGCTCTCCGCAACGCGCAGATGATGGTGATGAATTGCAAAAACAAGTTATATGTATATAGTAAGTAAGTAAGTTATAGCCTGTAGAATCCCACTGCAGGGCAAAGGCCTCCTCTCACGAATAAGGGTGAGAGGGAGTGGGCCATACTCCACCACGCGGGCCCAGTGCGTGTTGGTGGAGGCAAGTTAGTGGTCACCTTGCTGTCAGAGAATTTTCAAGCCGCCAATAGGCCCCTGACCTGGCTTAACGAATAGTTACAATGCCATCTGACGGAACTATCCGAGACCAACTGCTTAACGTGCCTTCCGAAGCACGAAACGCTCGAGATGAAATACCACTAAACGGTCACCCATGCAAAGACTGACCGGACCTGACGTTGCTTAACTTCGGTGATCGTTTCCAATACCGAAGCTCCACTACGCCAACGAGCGCTTCAAGTTCTAATTATATATTTTATTTTGGCAGGTAAAATCCCTCAGTTCGTCCTGGACGCTGCGTTTGCGACGGTTATGCTGGACTACATAGTGCATGTGAGGAAATTCACGGCGGAGTGTAAAGCTAAGGGCAGGTTCTAACTTCTAGTCTATTGTAGTTACATTTTATATTGTCTTACAAATACTGCACTGCCCTACTAAGGAAAAAAACATAATAAAGGCCTCCGCACATTGCAGCGATTTTATCGAGCGATATTATCGCTGCGATTTTGCGATAATTGTTTCCAGTACATTTGGTATGTGGACGCGCTCGATCCCACACACTGCCGCGATACTCTTTCGACTACATTCAGTGGTGGGGCGCATGCGTGACCCGAATCGCGGAATCGCTGCAGTGTGTAAGGTGTCGCGATATCGCTGTCGATAATATCGCTCGATAATATCGCTGCAATGTGCGGAGGCCTTTAACACCTTTTAATTACTAACAAAATATTATAAAACTTTCCCAGAGGGTCGAAAAAAATGTTTGGGCCTCCCATAGAAAATCGATCGGCTGATCCCATTGACGTAGAATACTATGGACGCTGGGTCTAGTACAAAATTCTCGAAAAAAGTGTCCGAGACTAACCTACACAAACCTAAGTACGTGTATAGTAATATAATCATTGAAAATGCTGAAATTCTTTTTCATTTTGCTTGCGTAGGTTTTACCCCATCGCGGCAAGGCGTGCACCGCGCGCGCCCGCGTGCGCGTCGTCGACCGTTCAAACAAAGACTGTCGCGTAATTAGGTCTCTTTATACGTTTTAAGTCTCTTTTGGTTCGGACACTTTTGAGCGCGGACCCTAGGTTCGGGAGGTCCAACAAATTTTCTCGTTTTTCGACCCATGTTCCTTAGGGAAAGTTGTTCAGATTCATTGTCTGAATGCACCCATACATTTTTTGTTAGTTATTATAAAATAATGGCGTATAACGAGTCTATCGCAATATAAGCAAGTAGCTATAAGTAGCAAGTCTATCGCTAGAGTTTAAGTCTATGACTTAAACTCTAGCGATAGACTTGCCCTTCCATAGAAGCAACATGTTCCACTTGAATGAGGTGTACGCACCTGATTGATGTTCCCGAGTTCACTTTGTCACTATGGCAATGACAGACCGCAATGTGTCATTTTGTGTTGTTTTGTGTGATATGTTGTTTGTTTGAACGAGCTTGTCTATCGCTAGAGTAATATGTCTATGCGTATAACGTTTTTTTTATTAGCAGGGCAGCGTAGTGGGCCTATAAGTCTGCATAAAAAGTCATTGCCATGTACCATGTTCTCATTTTATCGGAAACTATCGTTTTAACGTACGCGTTATGTCGCTATAAGATCTTTTCGATGTGTCGTGGTAAAGGAAGAAAAGTTACGATTACGAAGCGGGCAGATGCCGAAATATCGCGCAGAGTTGAGTAATGCACTTATAAGCACTGCTGCAAGAGTTGAGTTTTGCACACAGTGCAACATTTGTACATTATGAGACAAGTGAGCAAATTTGATCATTACAGACAAGGCGGGATATAAGAGCCGAGTCTGTAATGACCAAATTGACCAATGCTCACGCATTTCATACGACGTTTTTCAACATACTTGCGAGGATAAAGTACTAAAATTTCGTAAAATACAACAATTTTAGACAAATTTTAATGTTTGAGGAAAATTGCCATAGAAAAAAATTTAACTTGAAAATGGAGCTAGAAAATTTTTTTTATAAAGAGGCGATGACTGTAGCCGCCATTCAACCAACGACATTTTGTTGCAAACAACGTGATAATATGAAAAACATTTCAAACTTAATATTAATGTATTTATAACACAAATTAATGTTAATTTGTAACTAAATTTTTTTTTTTTATGAAATGAATCGTTTGTTTATCATATTTTAATAAAAACCGATTAATCACTTCAGTAAAAAAAAATTTTGTTTTTTAAAAACTCTTTGCTGCGATTTAAAAACAAATAATAAAAAAAACTGCTGTTTTTTAGCTGTTTTTAGCTGCATTATGTACCTAAAAGCGGTGCAATAAGAGCCACTTTACGAGCAAGTATGTTGAAAAATATTCTTATGCAATTATGTGAACCTGGCGTTTGTGCGTCCATTGCAAGCTTCAACACTTTGGTGCACTCTTCCATTAAAAACTGTACGGGCGATCTTAGCAATAGATTTTCATGATTATATGAACTGAATAGAGTGCATTTTAGATTAAACAAGGTATTTGCGAATTAACCTGAATTCTGCAAAGTTGAGAACTGATTTTCATGATCATGCGATAATAGATATGTAAGTATACTTTTGATAAATTGTGATTGTTGAACATACCATCTGTTGAGTTATTTTATATTAGAGAAATTAATAAAAAGTCTCTAAAACAAAAAAATAATGATTTCAATCTAATAAAATAATAGTTGTTGATCTATGCACGTTTTTCCAGTGGTTTTCTAGAGGATCGCTAGATGGCGCCACGGTCTACGTGAGTGAAGGTCAAAAAATATCAAAATGTCTTTGTTTTGATTAATAAAGAGGGAAAAGTTAATCAAAAAGATGCCAACGCAGCTTATAATGGAATACGAATCATTCAAATCGACAATTTAACTTTTGACAGCTGTATAAGCTCGATTGACCTTTATAAAAAGACAGGCACGGTCTTGACATGATTTTTTTCTCTATGGAGCAATGAACATGGCATCTGTTGAGTTTTTTGAAGTAAATTTTAAAAAGAAAATGAAAACACTTAGTAATCTGTAATAAATGGTGGTCACATTTTGCCTAGATCGATTTTTGCATTTTATAGACATTGCGCATTATATAGGGTGTAACAGAAATTGGTGGTAATATTTAAAGACCAATGGAATTTTATTTAAAGACCAATGGAATTTTATTTTGTATAGACCATCAAACTGAACAACTTTCAATGTGGACCCAACATCGAAATCACGAAAAAATCTACTGTTTCATACAAAACTGCAGCTTTTTACTATTCCGAAGTTGGCTCCATAGTGAAAGTTGGTCAGTTTGATGGTCTTAACTACTTTAAACCATCTCTTTGAATATTGCTACCAATTTCTACTATACAGGGTCCAACTTAATATGCTGACACTTTTTTAAGGGTATGATCAGACCATCAAACTGGACAACTTTCTCTATGGGACCAAAATCGAAATGGTAAAAAAAATTTCAGCTGTCCCGTACATTTAGCTCGAGTAGGATTGCCTATGGGACAGCAGATTTTTTTTCGTGATTTCGATGTTTTTCCCCTAGAGAAAGTTGTTCAGTTTGACGGTCTGATTATCCCCTTAAAAAAGTGTTAGCATATTAAGAAGGACAGGGTCCTTCATTTACTATACAGGGTGTAAGGGACAGCCCTCCGCAAACTGAAACGGTGATCTCAGACCATCAAACTGAACAACTTTCACTATGGAGCCTACCTCCGGAAACGCGAAAAAAAATCAGCTGTCCCATACATTTGAGGCGGAAAGGTACGGCAGTTTTGTATGGAACAGCAGATTTTTTTTCGCTTTTCCTGAGGTATGCTCCATAGTGAAAGTTGTTCAGTTTGATGGTCTGAGTTCACCGTTTCAGTTTGCGGAGGGCTGTCCCTTACACCCTGTATACTTTCAGCTATGCATGTATTTTTATATGAATAAATTCTTGTACAAATGTATATTTTAAGGATTTTCTTTAAAAATTTGACTGTTTTATTATTAAAACTAATAGGTTTGTAAGAGGGATGAAATGTTTCACGAATAGAATGATTTTGTAAAAAAAAACATAAATATGTAGTAATTAATAATGAATTGATAGATAACAAAGCTTATAAAACCAGGGATTTTGCAGTAGACTTGTAGCGTAAAAAAGCAAAAGTGGCCACTTTTGGCGGTTTTAAAGATAAAAGCAAATCCGCAGTGACCCGATAAATTTAAAATCAGCAATGACTACAATGTGACATTCTTGTTTATTGGAAATATTGTTTAATTGTTTAGAAATAAAAATAATACGATTGAGGGCAGCACAATAGGCTCGGTGCAGCCTATAACTGCAAAATCCTTACGGGTTTTTATTTAGCTTTGTTATCGAATCGTAAACCAATGTATAAATTGTATGCATTTTTTATAATAAATAGTTTATAAATGATATTGTAAATAATGTTGTCGCTTTTAAATTATGTTAGTGCAATAATTAATGCCCAATGTTGGACAACAGACTCTCTAAATAATATACAGGGTGGAAAAAATTTGTTTTGTATACAAGGTGTTTTTGAATTAAATGCGTCCTAATATTTTAAGGACTTTTAGTTCACATCATTTTAAGCACGATCAGCAAAAAAGCTTTGATAAAGTTATATGTATTGACAGTCGAAGATACGAAAGCGTCGAAAAAAATTGGAACCAGTACTGGCTCCAAAACCCTATCCATATACACGCACACATACATAATTTGTATGGCGCCTCACGCACACCAACCTATGAAACTTGGCCCCTTTTGTTTTATACGGTATATTCGTGAGGCTCATTCTAGACATATACTTTTTCTAAGCAAAAAAGTTTCTTTTAAAAATTAAAACGATTTAATTTAGACCTTGTATACTTTCTGGGACATCCTGTATAAAATATAATATTCTCCATGGCCTTATACAAGGTGTTCACTGTTTTATAAAGCAATAATATTAACGTTTTTAATATATCGAATTAAGTACAACGGTAAAGGTAGAAGAAGGTAGTGCAGAATATATCTGATTCTGACTACCCCCTCCGGGAATATAGTCGCGAGCATATGCTATAAAGATATATCCACCAACCGTACTTTATAATCAGTTGATTATGAAGGACACTTTATAAGCTTGCATGTATGTTGCCTTGCCAGTGATGGCGTATGGAGCACAGACGTGGTCGCTCACTCAACCGATGGGGCCGAAAAGTTGTCGAGTGGCGACCGCGTACCGGAAAGCGCAGCGTGGGTAGGCCAACAAGGTGGACTACGTTGTTCGTCCGTCACCGGGCTGTATCTCTGATAGTGAGACAGTTGAAATTTTCACAGATGACGTATTTCTGTTGCCGCTATAACAACAAATACTAAAAAACAGACTAAAATAAATATTTAAGGGGGCTCCCATACAACCAACCTGATCTTTTTGCTCGTTTTTATAGATAACTAGTGTTTTCCCGCGACTTCGTCCGCACAAATTATATACCAGATTTTAAGTCAGATCATAAGCTATCAAACAAAAAAAGTTTCATCAAAATCGGTTCAGTAGTTTTTGCGTGATGCGCGAACAAACAAACAATTTTGTCAATAGATGGCGCTGCACGTTTTTAAATCGCGCTATCGAATGTTATTTGAATTTATATGAAGAGAACCGCTACTTTTTTATTTATTCCTCATGATTTTACGGTTTTATCTAATCTAAACTATTATAAAGCT
Source organism: Agonopterix heracliana (assembly GCA_963693445.1). Classification (NCBI taxonomy): domain Eukaryota; kingdom Metazoa; phylum Arthropoda; class Insecta; order Lepidoptera; family Depressariidae; genus Agonopterix; species Agonopterix heracliana. The sequence goes on from OY856334.1 coordinate 7,194,057, forward strand.
GTAACTGAAGTGTGTCTGTACATTGAAGATATTTACAAAAAAAAGATTACGATATGGTTTTTAGGTATCCCTGACTCGAAAAAAATCAACCTTTTTTAGAAATTTTGTCTGTCTGTTTGTTTGTTTGTTTATTTGTTTGTTTTTTTGTTCGCGCATCACGCATAAACTACTGAACAGATTTAGATGAAACTTTTTTTGTTTGATAGCTTATGATCTGACTTAACCTTTCGTATGCTTAGTAGCAGATCTGCTCGATGTACGCTAACTGCTAGGGAGCAGATCTGCACCTATGGGATTTGTTCGAAAATCATTGAAATTTAGACCCAAATACATGGTAATAAGGTGTAAAGTTGTGTTTTTTGTACACCTAATGAATGAATGAACCATAGAGAATCGAAGAACCAATCACTCTCCATAGAAAAAAATAAGAAAATTTGCTCTCCCGCACGTGGACGTTCGAAGAAGGGGCACGGTTGCGCATACGAAAGGTTAAAATCTGGTATATAATTTGTGCGGACGAAGTCGCGGGAAAACACTAGTAATAGTTAAGATGGTTCGGAACCCGTCGTGCGTGAGTCTGACTAGCACTTGACTGGTTTTTTACTAGATTCCAATATTTGCCCCATAGTGAAAGATGTTATAGATTGTTGGTCTGAACCTACGTCCTGTATGTAGGGATCCGCAAAAAGTATCGATACCTGAGTAGTATCGATACTTTTAGTTCGATACCTAGTATTTTTGTACTCGATACTTTTATTAGAGTATTTTACTAAGTATCGATACTTTCTGAGTTACTCGATACATTTGTCTCCTCACTAAAATGTCAGATAAAAGTCAGTAGATAGTACTTCCTTTTCCAATGTATAGCGTCGTCCCTCTCGATGGAGTGACGATTTCGGGGGGAAACCATATTAAAGTTTGAATAATGCATGTCTGACTATGAAAAGGTAAATACATTTAGTAGCAATACTAGCAATTATCAAGTTTTAGGAATCTCGTAATTGGGGGTTAACTAATTACTTGTTAGTTCCTATACATTGTAATTTAATTTTGAAGGAAATTGTGTATATATTTCTTGTGATTTCTAATATTTTAAAAATATTACTCGATACCAAGTAGTATCGATACTTTTAATTCGATACATTTTATTCGATACTTGGTATCGAGTAGGTATCGATACTTTTAAAAATTTGCGGAACCCTACCTGTATGAAGCATATTTTTAGCTTTATTTCACTATTTTAAGTGAATGCTTAAAATTGTCTACCAAATTGTTTCATAAGATTAATATATAAATGTGTATAAAAGTACCTAGGATTAATTAAATATAAATTTATCAAATAATTAGTTTTAAGTGAAATAAAACTGACTTTTTGTACTGTACTGTGTATTTTTTTATTAATTCTACGTTCTGTCCCATTGACCTCTTATGCTAGACCCTGTGTCATATAAAATTTTTCCTACACTATTATTGGTAGAATAACATATAACGTCGCGCGGCCAGCTTATGTTGGTTAGGTATAGCTTGATGTGTCGCTGTGTGTATATCCTACATCCTCCGTTCCGTAGAATTTAACTGTCCAAATTTCATGTTTCTATCTTCTGCGGTTTAGATGGCTAGCTGGGCATCTTAAACAAGATGAAGCGGTACCTACTTCACTCCTGGACAGCTCATAATCTAAAATATTATAAAACTGTGACTGAAGTGTGTCTGTACATTGAAGATATTTACAAAAAAAAGATTACGATATGGTTTTTAGGTATCCCTGACTCGAAATCAACCTTTTTTAGAAATTTTGTCTGTCTGTTTGTTTGTGTGTTTGTTTATTTGTTTGTTTGTTTGTTCGCGCATCACGCAAAAACTACTGAACCGATTTTGATGAAACTTTTTTTGTTTGATAGCTTATGATCTGACTTAAAATCTGGTATATAATTTGTGCGGACGAAGTCGCGGGAAAACACTAGTGTTGTATAAAGCTCAAGTCCGATCATGTATGGAGTATTGCTGCCACATGTGGGATGGCTCAGCTAAGTATCAACTAGACGCTCTCGACTCAGTTGAACGCAGAGCCAGGAGGCTCATTGGCGACAGTAAGCTGGTAGAAACCAAGCTTCATAGCCTAGCCCACCGCCGCAGAGTAGCCTGCTTGTCGGTCTTCTACAGATTGTACTTCGGTGAGTGTGCACAAGAGCTGCATGAGCTCATCCCACCTTCCCCTTTCTACTGTCGGACTTCCAGACGCACCGCGGGATACCACCCCTTCTTGGTTGATATCCCACGTATCCGCACTAAGCGCCTTTCTGATTCTTTTATAATTCGCACAGCCAAGGAGTGGAATGCCCTGCCAGCGTCAGTGTTTCCGAGCGCTTACAACCCGAATTACTTTAATGTACGAGTGAATAGGCTTCTTCTGGGTTAGCTCGCTACATCTTCGACCCCATCATTCCCCAGACTAGATTGAGGTCAAGAGCAAACCCATTTTTTTATTAAAAAAAAAAAAGACTTCTACTTAAGTAGTTAGGTAAGTTGAGGCGGTGCTACAGCTAGGTCAAATAAGAACAAGCCACGCCTAGACACGAAATGTGAACAAAGTTTTCAATAGCTACAGAAACTTTGACTGCACAGAAAGAAATTTGGCGAAAGTGCTACTGCGCACCCCTCACCCCCTGCCCTTGGTCAAATTGTTTGCCGGGTAAAGCGCCAATTAACAAAATGCCCAGACAAGTAGGTACTTAAATGATATAGGTAAAGCCTGACCAGAAATATAAAAAACCTGGTTTGGGGCATTGAGGTACTATGTTAACTAGAGAAGCCACCGAGAAATATTGTTTTGTAACACGCGTTAGGGTGCACGCGCTCTAACCCACTTAGCCTGTGCCAGGCGCTCGTCGCAGCCTGACGCTCCCAGAAGTGCGATTTTTGAAAATCATACGAGCGGTTCGGCAGTAGAATGTCAGAATTACTATGGAGATTATGCATCTTTCTACTGCGGAACCGCTCTCGCATGATTTTCAAAAATCTCACTGCTACACGCGCCCCACACTGCTGATCATGGTGCACAGATTTTGTTCGCGTTGTCTGCTCTATACATAATTACTCAATGGTTTGGGGGCGCTGCAATCGACTATAACCATTAATGTCCGTGTTCTAAGTACAAAAATTAGTTCCAATGAATTTCCGCAACATGGCGAGGTTTTTTATTTTTCTGGTCGGGCTTTAGATACCTAGACTGTGGTCTGACTGTACTAAAGTAGGTATACAATGAGCTACAAAAAAAGAACCTGTTTTTATTGCACGACTTTGCCAAATAACCATGACTCAACTGATTACAATAGAAACAAAAAAAACTAAAGGAAAATGTTCAACCACAAAAATAAATAGGTACCTATTGCCAATGAATGACTAAGTAGACCATGTTATTGTGACCACCTACTTTATATCTACACAGTTATAAGTAAGTATACAGTATGTATGCCTATTGCCCTTGATGGTGTGTCATTATCATTATCTACCGATCACGACCTGAAAAAAAGACGGACGTAATGTGATACTAAAAAGATGTGTAGGATGCAAGGTCCTACATTTTCGTTTGTTCTACAATGGGACCTACACTCACACAGATGCACTAGCTCTAGGCGCAGGCCCTACAACCCGCCACCATTATGTACCGCGTGACAGTTCTTCAGCACGCACACAAAAATAAATGGGTGCTTCACTCGTGATTAGACGAGATTACGGCCGCGTCCGTCTTTTTTTTCAAAGTCCGTGCTAACGATCTGCTAAAACATTTGGTAGGTAGGTACCTACCTCGGTTCATTCATGCAAAGCAATGGAGAGATAGAACGGGACGTGAATCACCGAATCAACTTGGGGATGAAATGACAGGTTACAGGAACGATCTACGACTCCCGAATCCTCCTCAAATTGACGGGGATAATCTATAAGACCATAGAAGACCTGCTTGGGTAGCATGCCACCGTGATACAGTGCTATCACACCTGCGCTCTCTTTCTATTTGCACGCGAACGAACGAGATAAAAGACGGGACCATAGGTCCCGACGAATATTTTCTATGAGAAACGCGATTGCCCAGCGCTCCGAAAAGTGTGTGCGTGAGCCGTATTTTCGATGAAAAAGAACTAACCAAAGTACTTTTTCTAGATTTTTTTTATGATTTCACTAGTTAAACTAATGGTGAATATGTACCTAAGTATAAATGCAAAAAATCTGAAACTATTTTAAGTTCTTCTAAAACGAGAAAAATGTTTGAAAATGCATGAAAATACGACATCTTTGTGACGATTTTCTATCGAGTGAAGTAATTCCAATCGTGTATTCAGTTTATGATTTCACTAGATAAACTATCCAAAAATGCTGAGGTATGACTTTAGTTTCGGTAAATGGTATAAATCTAGTCGTAAAATTAAAAATAAAAGATGCCTCCATGGTATTTCCACCTACTATTACGCCTCAGTGTTGGGCCACAAAAGGGGCGGATGAGAAAAGACTATGCAGCTAATATGGATGTGAAGGCCTAACCATAGTTATATCGATGTAGGTAAGTATATTAAACATTGAGTATAAGGGGGAAGTTTAAAAATATCACCTGTGAGCTGTGACTGAAACACTGCGGTGTCCGACCTACTAGGTATCTATTTTCATACAAATTGTATAGGATTTTATGACTATCGCTGTCTCATACGCGGTTACACTGATGTTACGTCTATCAGCGTAAGCGAAAAATACTTCGCCTATGTGTTAAACCTATAAGCACGTCATGTAATGCGGAGAAATGATGAACATAGGTAGAACGAGATGAGTTTTATGTGAGTGATGATGATGTCCGGATGCCCGGGTGTCACTAATGCAGCCAATATTTGCGGTGAAAGTGCGTCCGCATATGGCGCACTTGAGCGTGCCATTCTGATAATTGTATTGTATAGCTGCAGGCTTCGATCAACAATATACAACTAGATAACGGGTCGCATACAAAATCAAAGAGAAATTCTGTCCGAGAAAACAGTCCGAATACATTATAATTTCGACCTCAAAGCAACCATAATTCCTAGTAATTTAAAAAAGGAACACTGCGGCATTGCGAGACGTGCTTACGTTGGCTTTGTTCGAAAGCAACTAATTCAAAATAAGACCTCACTCCAATAGTGAGAGTATGACAGGTATAACTACGAAAGTACGAAATGTTAGTTCATTCGATTGAATTAACAATCCATACCACTATCAAAATTAATCAGTCGAATCAGCACACATCAGCCCACTGCTGGGCGGGCAAACCTGTGCTGTGTACCCTTCTTATTGCGCCATTCTTCAAAGATCTGTGCTAATCTGATCCAATGTAAACTCTTCACCTTCACAATGCCATCAGACCAACGTCGTTCTCTTGGCTTCCACTTAGATAATGTCTTAGACCATGCACCGGCCGCCTTCCCATCTTCCAAGTATCCTGCCTATCTCTTCTTCAAATTTGTAATCCGCTTACCCGCCTTCGTATTCGACTCCACCAGTGATATATGCCTAGTATAGTATCTAGGCAAGCTGAAGTGGCAATGGGCTGGTCATATCTGCCGAAGAACTGACAACCGATGGGGTGTCAGAGTTCTAGAGTGGAGACCGCGAACTGGTAGGCGTAGTGTGGGACGCCCTGCTGCCCGCTGGACAGACGACCTAAAAAAAGTAGCGGGGAGCGACTGGATGAGGAAGGCCGAGGACAGAGTTTTATGGCGCGCCTTGGGAGAGGCCTATGTCCAGCAGTGGACGATGATAGGCTGATGATGATGATGATGATAGTATCTAGGCGCTATATCTCTTTGTTCTTGACTGGTAAGCGGTAACCCTTATGATCCAGATATTATGGTATCCCCTTGTCACATTCTTCGGTTAATGGGAACGAGTCAGGTTAACTCATTGTTATCTCTGCATAACTTTACAGCTCCTGGAGGATATCGACATATCTCTTGTCAATATTTTATGGAGAGAATGAAACATGACCAAGTGCTCAACACTGTCGGTGTCAAACAAGGTAGTGGAAATCTCTGCATCTTTGTCTCAGCTGCTTAACTGCATGAATGTGGTCTATGGTCGATGAGACGGAAAGAATTTTCCGGAAGTCTGCCTGCTCGGCAGGCTGATACTCATCCAAGAAAAGGGTAATTCCACAGAGCCTGATACTCATCCAAGAAAAGGGTAATTCCACAGAGCCTTGGCGAACAGTTTGTAGACTTGAGAAAGTAGACTGATTGGGCGGCGGTGATGGTTCTTAAGCAAGATCGTGACTACTGCTTTCTTTTCTCAACCTGAAGTCGTCTTAATTGCTGCACCATAATGAGCAGTTTATACAAGAACTTGGTAGTTAGTTGCCACATTTAAATGTTGCTCAAAGCAAAAAGACTTCATTTTCAAATATCGGGTCGTCGTCGAGGAGCTCCAAACGTTTACTAATAGCGTTTTGCTTGTTTCTAGCGTTGAATTTCTGCCGATGTCGAGTGTGTTCAGGGAATATGTATGACAAAACCGAAAAATCTAAAACCGCGGTTTTGGCTAAACTGAAACCCGGTTTTGGAAATTGTCGTCAAAACCGGTTTACCCGGTTTTTCGGGTTTCGGTGAAACCGGTTTTGTGACCCCTAGCTGCAGGTGATCGGGCTTCAAGCTGATCCCGCTTGGTATCGAGATCCTCTCTTCTCCTTTCCTCAAACATTTGCCTGGACAAGATGCCTACATTCCGGGCGCTTAGCTGCGCGTTGCTCTTAGATCTCTGGGTCTATAGCACAGCTCTTCATGTGCCTCTTAAGGCGTAGTGGTAGGACAAAATGCCTTGGAGGCTTCTTTTATTTTTCATTTTACGACTAGATTTATACTATTTACCGAAACTAAAGTCATACCTCAGTATTTTTGGATAGTTTATCTAGTGAAATCATAAACTGAATACACGTTTGGAATTACTTCACTCGATAGAAAATCGTCACAAAGATGACGTATTTTCATGCATTTTTCTCGTTTTAGAAGAACTTAAAATAGTTTCCGATTGTTGGTATTTATACTCACACATTCACCATTAGTTTATCTAGTGAAATCATAAAAAAAATCTATAAAAAGTGCTTTTGTTCATTCTTTTTAATCGAAAATACGGCACACGCACGCACTTTTCAGAGGGCCGGGCAATCGCGTTTCTCATACAAAATCGTCGTCGGAACCCATGGCCCCGGCCTCTTTTGCGCTTGCCGACTCTGAGCTCTGAGCAGAAGACAGCTTTGCCAGCCTTTTGTCGGACCATTTCTCGAAGCGCTTCGTCGTTTTTTTTCTCCCTTCCGTACGGAAAGCGTCAATTTTCGTCCCGCTGCGCTAAACGAAGTTGCCGCTTTCCACCTCCGTCGAGGAGAAAAATAGTATAGGTAGGATCAGATCAATTACATGAGATCTGAGACCTTTCTTACTTTCCTGCCCTCGCCTCTGTGTGTAATCTACTATAGGTAACCCTCATAACTTGGATAAGTATTCTATTTTAACTTAAATAAAACATTTCACACTTGATTAAATGATACTACATTTATTTTCGAAAAGGCTCACCTTATTCAATATTGTACCAAGATATAAACAATAAATTCTTTATTGTGATACACAGGTTAATTGGTTGACATGGCGTTTTATATAATGTTCACTGTGATCCGCCAAAAGGCATACAATAGGTAGGTACAAATACATGATGCATTACATTAATTAATTCAATACAATAGTCTTTATCTCATTGTTAAATTTAATTTTTAAGCATAATGTCAATCGATACAATAATAAATCACATAAGTAAATCAATTAAACAATTAAATTACAAAAATGCAGTTTGAAGAAATTCAGTAAATGTAGATGTGCCGGTATTTTGGTCAGTACTAACTTATCGATCTAGTGAATAAAACAATAGAAAGACAAAGCGAATACATTTGCATAATAGGTACCTAATTCGATTTTCCTTCGATTCAAAACTTTCTGACAGCAAGTTGACCACTAACTTGCCTACACCAACACGCACTGGGCCCGCGTGGTGGAGTATGGCCCACTCCCTCTCACCCTTATTCGTGAGAGGAGGCCTTTGCCCTGTAGTGGGATTCTATAGGCTATAATTTACTTACTTACTCAAAATATGGCACTTGGTCCATACAAAGTAAGGCACTTGGTCCGTCATCTCAGTACGTATTTGACGTATACCTGACGTTTCGTCAAAGTTAAGTCGAACCTTCGGCCACACCCTGTCGGCCAACTGTCATTCAATTCATACAAATGGGGAAAGTTGAAAAGATGAGGTAAGCATGTATGGCCCACTCCCTCTCACCATTATTCGTGAGAGGAGGCCTTTGCCCTGCAGTGGGATCCTACTTAGAAAATCACCCACAATTTTTTTTGTAGTTCAACTCTTCCGACCACCCGAAAAGTGCTTATGGTCTTACATTTTTGAATGCTTATTTATTGTATGCTGCTGCTGTTGTTGCTTGTCCTTACCTGCCATGCAGGAGGCGATGGTTCGATCCCCGTCCAGGAGTGCGATTTTTGAAACTCATTCGGTGAGCTCAGCAGTTGAAAATGTCAAAATTGCTACGGAGATATGCATCTTTCTAATACTGATTTGACTCTCAAAAATCATGCTTCAGGAGTGCGATTTTTGAAAGTCAAATCAGCAGTAAAAAGATGCGATAAAATTTTGATATTTTCAACTGCCGAGCTCACCGAATGAGATTCAAAAATCTCTCTCCAGGTCGACTCGTTCCAATGAGTTTATCGGAATTTATGTACTATTTGTAACACCACTGGCTTTTTCGGTGAAGGAAAACATCGTGAGGAAACCTCATGCTTCAATTTCGAGGCATGTATTGTACCCACTGTCCATTATAAGTGGCGACGGGCTCACCCCCCGTCACACTGGACAGAGTTTTCGGTACTACTGGTGAAACGTGGATGTTCTGAGGTTTCAGAATATCTCTGACTACCCCCTCGGGGAATATACTCGTGAGAATATGCTATGCTATTTATTGTAGGTAGCTCAAGATGTATAATGAAATTTTCACCTCACAAGCTCGGAAAGATTCTGTTTATCATGCGAAATCTGAGTGCAAAAGTGTATTTTATCCGCTAGCGTGGAAAGAGGTTTTGAAATTCGAATCTGTCTATTCAATATTTTTATATACCGCCAAGACACAGAAAATGCTTAATAACTATTTCATGACACTGGCCAGCACGGAAATAAAAACTTTTTGAAATGTTCTTTTTAGCAATTCACTTTTTTTCCTCGCTGTTGTGAGGTGAAAAATTGTGTGTTTCGCTCGGCTGCAAAGTTATTCTCCGTCTCGTACCTTTGAAACCTTCGCTAAGCGCTCAGGATTCTATTATTTGAACCACTCGCTTTGCTCGTGGTTCAATCCTAGAATCCTTCGCTTGCTCAGGTTTCAATAAAAGTACTCGCGCCAAAAAGCAACTTTGCAGCCTAGCATAACAAATAACTATTGTCTTGTAGTTAGGTACCTACATTACCTATAAGTATAAAAAAGTTGCAACCGCATTATACGGGTGTCAAGGGTAAACAGCTGCCTTAGTATAAGGGGCGATTGCACCCATGATACAGAACAACTTTCTAAGAGAAAGCAAAGAAAAACCATAAAGAAAATTTGCAAAAAAAATATTGCACTTTCCATACTAAAAAGCAGAATTTTGTTTCTTGCGAATTTCTCTTTGGTCCTTTGGTAAAGTTGTTCAGTATCATTGATTAGGTTACTACAATCACCCTTAAAAGTCCTAATGCAACTTCTTCTATACTACCAGTATAGGTACCTACATACAACCACTACCTAGTTACCTAATTTAAAAATATTTCTATCTAGCCTAGTCGAATTATTAATCGATACAGTCAGGGAAGGTACGCATGCGTAGGTAAAATAAACCTATTGGGAGGTAGGTACGACAAATAAGTCAGTTCCATGATTGAGATGGGAGGTATCCGTTTAATACACCTACCTAGGTATTTATACAGAATAGGTAATACATAGGTACATTAGTACTATAAAGTATGTATTAAGAGCGGTGATAGCCCCAAATAGTACCTATTTTACCTACTAGTACTTTATAATGGTAGCCCATGGGGCTAGGATGGAAGAGAGCTCGCGACTCAATCACGAGGCGGCGGTTCGATTCCTGTCCTGTACAACAAAGTTCTACGGAACTTATGTACCTACGGTTGTATTTGTCATTATCAATAGCTGGCCTCCGTGGTCTAATGGTTAAGAGCCCAATGCTCTTGACACGGAGGTCGTGGGTTCGATTCCCACGGGGGACACCTAGTGATATGCACCACTAATTTGTAATTAGTAACGAAACTAGAAGGGTGTATTCAGACCGAGAATATAAACAACTTTCCTTAAGGAACATGGGTCGAAAAACGAGAAAAACCTTTTGGACCTCCCATAGAAAATCAATCGGCCGATCCGCACTTTTGTATGGGACGTTCACAAAAATTTATCGCTTTTCGACCCATGTTCCTTAGGGAAGTTGTTCAGATTCACGGTCTGAATACACCCTTAAAGTTTCGTTACTAATTAAAAACTAGTGGTATACAGGGTCCAACTTAATATGCTGACACTTTTTTAAGGGGATGATCAGACCATCAAACTGAACAACTTTCTCTATGGGACCAACATCGAAATGGCAAAAAAATATCGGCTGTCCCATACATTTGGCTCGAGTAGGTTTGCAGTTTTGTATGGATCGGCAGATGTTTTTCGCGATTTCGATGTTGGTGCCATAGAGAAAGTTGTTCAGTTTGATGGTCTGATCATCCCCTTAAAAAAGTGTCAGCATATTAAGAAGGACCCTAATATGTCACTTTGTGCGTTTTTCCGCGGTTGGTTAGGACATTGCAGGCTGAATCACCTGATTGTCTGAAAAGAAAGATGATTCCGTGCTTTGGATGGCACGTTAAGTCGTTGGTCCCGGCTACTATCTCTGGTGGTAGTAGTCGTTACATAAAAACCACGTCGGAGACCGTAAAGCGGTCTGAAAAAAGTCTGACACCAGGGCTTGCCCACACGATAAGAAGCATTGTTGAAGATTTCAGACTGGAATGGCGTGTAAAGTTGTGATAGATATATGTGGCTAGCCTTTTGCCCACAGAATCACAGAATATTTCATTTCATTTCATTTATTTACTTCCATTAACAATATACATTGTGTCGGATAACAATAAAAAATCCTTAACCCTTAGTCGCATTGTGGGACACCCACGGGATAAAAGTAAATTTTCCACCTTTTTACGAACAGACTTTACGTAGGACGTGGTTCAACAATATTATAGACCCAAAAGTGGGTAGATATGAAATTAATTCAAATGGCGGTAGAAAGCAACGGCTCTCTTTAAAGTAACGCTCAAGTTTACCTAGGCGCATAAAAACGAGACAAAAGTTTGTTCCTCGTTCGAAAATAAACAAAATGTCGTCCGAAGGCTCAGAATCTGAATCCGACGTCGAAATGAAATCAAAGCTACCGAAAAATGTAACGAAAAGAGCACCAAAAAGTCCGTCGCAAGAAGTATTGAAAAATGAACCTAAAAAGCTAACAACTAAAGACATGATTCATCAAGCACTCATCGATCTGAAAAGCCGAAAAGGCGTTTCACTGCACGCGATAAAAAAATATATGGTTGAAAAATACAATGTTGATACGGACAAAATTAATTATTATATCAAGAAAAACATCAAAATTGGAGTCGAAAAGGGCACCATTCTGCAAACTAAAGGAATTGGCGCCAGCGGATCATTCAAGTTAGCTCCTATTAAACCCGAAAAGAAAAAAACTAAGAAACCGAAAGCAGAAAAACCGAAAAAAATGGAAAAGACCGACAAACCGAAAATGAAAAAAACTGACTCAACCGAGAAAACTATGGAAAAGAAAATGACGAAGAAAAAAGCTGAAACGAAACCGAAAGTTCAGAAAAAAGAAAAAACAACGAAAAAAGATGAAAAAGAACCGAAATTGAAGAAAGCTGCGAAAGAAATTAAAGTGAAAGCTGTAAAAGAACCGAAAAATCTGAAAGCGGCGAAAGTTTCCAAGATGGCGAAAGAAACCATGACTCCCGCCAAAAAGCGGACAGTCATGATGAAGAAGCGAAAAAGTATCGGTTCTATAATCAAACCACCGAAAATGAAACCTAAAGCGAAGGGTTAGAACCTAATTTGCAGTGTTCTGTGTTGTGTTTATGAAAGTTGATTTTATTTTTTTAATTATTCTGTATATTGATGAATGATGTAAATAATTATAGGTAATGATTTTAAACCAAATAGCTGTTTTATTTATTCCACTTTTATAATTGTTCTCCCCTCCGGACGGAAAGCGTCAATCCTCGTCCCGCTGCGCTAAACGAAGTTGCCGCTTTCCACCTCCGTCGAGGAGAAAAATAGTAGACTAACCTTGGGCAGTAAATAAGAAAGCCTGAGATCACGTGTTTGTTGATCTCGCCTCAGTCAACAATTACATGAGATCTAAGACCTTTCTTACTTTCCTGCCCTCGGTGTGTAATACTCGCTATATCTATGGGCTCCGTACCTCAAAAGAAAAATAAGGAAACCCTTATAGGATCACTGCTGTCCATATCTTATGTCGGTCTGTCAATTCGACTGTCAAGACCTTTTTTTCTCCGGAACGGGTAAGTAAATGATGGATGTCCACTGCTGGACATAGGCCTCCCCCAAGAATCGCCACAACGACCGGACCTGCGTTGCCCTCATCCAACGGGTTCATGCCGCCTTCACCAGGTCGTCGGCCCACCTTGTAGGTTCTACCCACGCTGCGCTTTCCGGTACGCAGTCGCCACTTGGAAACTTTTCGATTCCGGGTGGTAGCATAGCATAATGCTCACTACTATATTCCCCGAGGGGGTAGTCAGAGATATTCAGAAACCTCAGAACATCCACGTTTCACCAGTAGTACCGAAACCGAAACTCTGTCCAGTGTGACGGGGGTGAACCCGTCGCCACTTGCTTTTTTTTCGGCAACTGATTTATTAAATCATTTATAGCTGATGAAGAAATTTGGGAAGTTTTTATTAATTTTTGCTTACGCACGTCGGGGTCCCCGTATAATTACAAACATGTTTAAAACTAAGATCAAAAATGTTATCTGTAAGAAAGCGTATTATAAACTGGATGATTATTTAAATGATCAAAATGCTTGGGTCTGAGGTCACTAACTTATAGTTTATTTACATTACTGTAAAGTATCAACTATGTATTTTATTAGATAGACTATGTATTATTGTATACATAACAGTAGCTTAAGAATTTATATTGTAATAGTTTTAAGTCGTGTTATGTTGTAGAGTTTCTGGCCGCATCTTCTCTACAGCGACAACACGTTCCGACGCGGTGGTAGCTTAAAAAAGATTTGACGTTTAATAAGTGTGCTTCAAGCTCCTATATTGAATAAATTATATTGACTTTGACTTTGACTTTGATTGATACGGCAGATACGGCGGTGGCTACGCCCCTGAAGTAGACCACCTTTTCTTCCTGTGGTTGTCGTGTACGAGGCGACTATGGGATATGTTTCTTATGGTGTGGTGAGTTTTCGTGGGCGAAATTTCTAGCCAAGAATCTAGGTACTCGATACTATCTACTTACTACTATTATATTCTATTTTTAAGGTTATAGCGTCCATCTTGGTACTTATAGATGGTTTTGCCAATGTCGAATTTATGGTAGCAAAAGTGCTATATTTTGGTGACTTCAAGGGTCGTTCTTCGAAAAGAACACTATCTTGAGCCACCACTGGAGCCCCGTTGTAGACCTGGGAGGGGGCGACCAACAATCGACGAGCGACGTGACTACCCAATAGCAGATCTGCAGCGAGACTCCTACTTACTACGTACTTTCCACTTTAATATTAATTTACTTTCTATCTACTTGACACGTTATACCATCTTAAAACCCTTGGAAAAGCTAAAAGTAAAAAAAGTTTGGAAAAGCTAAAAGTAAAAAAAGTTTATAACCTGTTTGTAGTTGTAGCAAGGAATCTGAGAACCCCGTATTCCCTATACGGTCGTGCGTGACTTTATGTTTGCATGTAGGTATGTCATCAACCAGGATTCCAAAAACACCCTCATTTATTTAAAACAATTTCATTAATAAATTACCCACCAAATGTAGTTTTGGGCAAGTATACCTACTACCTACCCATGATCGTATTATTAATTTCTTCTCTCCCCTCCGGACGGAAAGCGTCAATTTTCGCCCCGCTGCGCTACACGAAGTTTTCGCTTTCCACCTCCGTCGAGGAGAAAAATAGTATACTTCGGACAGTAACCACGATTGCCTCGGCTTCGCCTCGGTCAACAATTACGTGAGATCTGAGACATTTCTTACTTTCCTGTCCTCGGTGTGTAATCTACTATTTTGGGTTAGTTAGAAACTATTAATTATTAACCATAAGTAAGTTACTATTATCCAGGCACTGGCAGCAAAGTCCTACCTAGTTCCTATCATGGATACAATCACCCTTAAATAATGCAACTGCTCCATACAAACGAAGTGAGGTGATATTTTCAATAGGTAGGTACCTACTATCAAATTAAAGTCAATGAATTTTTTCAGAAACAATCTAGAAACGAATCTCTATGCTTGTATGAAGTCAGATTTTCGTTAAAATTTATAGTTTTCAAGTTACAGTGCCCCAAAGATTTCCATACAAATCTTAAATTAATCCTAGCATTAAAACTGTATATTTTAACGAAAATCTGACTTCATGCAAGCATAGAGATTTGTTTTTAGATTGTTTCTGAAAAATTTCATTGACTTTCTTCTTCTTATCGAGTGGGCTGCAAAGCCCTGGTGTCAGAGTTTATTCAAACCTTGATTGGCCTTGAAATTGACTTTGATTGGTTAGTATTAAAAATATCACATACTTAATACTTCGATTGTATGCAGCGCGCATATTCGCTCTCGGAATAAACTTATCTAAACACCCTGTACAGGGTGTTAGGAAAAGTATCATTAACCTTTAAACCACATAGGTACTCTACCCATCAAACTGATCAACTTTTAATATAGGAGCAAACCTGTCAGCGCAAAAAGAAAATCAGCTGTCTCCATTGACTTACCAACTACTGGACGTATGTTGGGTCCGCGCTCAAAAGTGTCCGAACTATACAGGGTGTAAAGTGTCTGATTCAGTTGAGATATTATTGAACCACCGGCTGTCCCCTGCACGGAAGGCTATAACTGCTAACCTGATTTCACCTTAATCTTTTCATCAACAAGAACAAATCGTAGGGAGGAACTACATCCACAGCATCATCATTATTAATTCAACCGATAAACGCCGACCGCTGGACATATGCTTCCACTTATGCCACTATCCCACGGGGGTAGGCAGAGACTACCGCCACACGCCACGATTCTAGCACTTCTCTCGCCTCATCCACTTTCAGGGTGCTACGCACTTGATCTTTTCGGAGAAGGCCAGTTATTTGGTCGTAAGTTCTACTCGGACGCCCTCTCTCGACTGTTCCGCTCACATTCATCATCATCATCATCTCAGCTCTTTTATAGATCATAGACTTTCTTTGCTGGACAAAGGCCTCCCCCAAGGATCGCCACAACGACCGGTCCTGCGCTGCCCTCATTCAACGGGTTCCAGTCGCCTTCACCAGGTTGTCGGTCCACCGTGTGGGGGGCCTACCCACGCTGCAGTTTCCAGTACGCGGTCGCCACCCGAGATCTCTTCGGCCACATCGGCCATTTGTTTTGCGTGCAATGTGCCCCGCCCCTTGCCACTTTAGTTTAGAAATTCTTCGGGATATGTCGGCTAGGTACCCTGTTATGCAAATCTCTTCATTACTGATCTTTCCCGCTTGGATACTCCGAGCATAGCCCTCTCCATTGCCATTTGGGTGAATTTTTGCATTTTAATCCCACCTACTATCCTTGGGTACGTGCTTGACTGTACAGGAGCCTTCTTAATATGCTGACACTTTTTAATGGGATGATCAGACCGTCAAACTGAACAACTTTATCTATGGCAGCAACACCGAAATGGAAATATCAGCTGTTCCATACAAAACTGTAAACCTACTCGAGGCAAATGTATGGGACAGCAATTTTTTTCCGCGATTTCGATGTTGGTCCTATAGAGAAAGATGTTCAGTGTGACGGTCTGATCATCCCCTTAAAAAAGTGTCAGCATATTAAGAAGGACCCTGTATACGGCCCGCTATGCGCTACGATTCCGACATACTTCTCTTGACTCTACCACTTTCCTACATCTCTTCCTTTTCTTCGGTCTTTCTTCCGTCGGTTGGTTCCTCTCGACTGTTCCGCTCACATTGGATCGATAAATCTCCTCCTAAGTCTACTGACTTTAATTCTTTATACATGACCGAATCATCGAAGAATACTTCTTGCAATCCTTTACCACATTGCATTTTATGGTAGATCCTACCTACCTAATCAGGTGGTCCGTCGGATGACAATGGTGCTAAATTATGAATTACTTACTTGAAAAAAAGTGCTGGCAGCCTTGCACTGGACCACAACGTATTTTTATTTTTTTATTATCATACAATCAGTGATCAATTGATCATACAATGTTTTATGAAGTCATAATTACTTTCTAGTAAAAGAAAAATTTATAAATGCGTGACAAGACCGAGCAAAATTATTACGAAACGACAGCTAAAAATAAACTACTTAAACAATTCTTTATACCTACAGAATAATAGAGTAAGGTCCTATTAGGTAATGAAATCCCCCTACAAAATAGTGGTACCAAATAAATCGGGACACTGCACGACACATGAAAAAAAAAGCGGGACATTTTTCGTATCTGCAAAAATCTTAACACTTCGTTTCTGATTTGTTTCGTAAATTTAGACGTTATCGTGATTGAGATAAAGATTAAAGTCATGTGGTTCAGAGTACACGGTTATTAAAAGAGAGACAGAAAAAGATAAATAATAAGTATTGAATCCATTACTGCTATAAGATAGGCCCAAATTAATGAATAATTTATGTATCCGTCCGCCATTCTATCGAAATACAAGTGACTCAGTATTTTAATGATAAGAACATTGATAAATCACTATGGACTTTATTACAACACGATAAAGAATAATACCCTTTGAAAGAAAGTTATAAAAGATATCTTTGGATACACGTTTACGTTTTACGCGGCAAAAATTATAGTGCATCTCATTTGCTCCTGGTCAATAAACTCGTAAGTTAAAAAGAGATGGATATAAGCTACACGGGTGGGCTACGGCGTGGCGAGAGGATATCGGGGTCATGGAACGTGTTTAAATTTCGAAACACGTTCCGTCCAATACCGTGCGTTTGTTTCCAGAGAATTATCATTGGTTAGGCCTCGCCTCTACTACAAAAACGTGGCTTTAGTAAAATCGATAGATGTTTCTTCGAATACGGACGACAGTAAAGCGACCTCAATCGCTTCGTCGGTATCGTCTCGAGTTTTGTAGTAAAAGTGCGGTTGGCTGCTGTAGGAACTTTTATGTTATTCGTGCATCCATTTTAACCATTTCGTCGCAAAGATGTCCGGAGTGTGAGCGTATTCATGGCGTTTTAATTCGTTTTTACTATATTATTGACGTGTTTGGAGGTGACTGTTGTGATATTCTGCTAAGGTAAGATGATTGACGTATTATAGTGATGTTTGATTGTTTCTATCGTTTGATCTAGTAATGTTTTGATGCAAATATTAGAGAATTTGCTTTATCTGTTGTCTCTACCACTGTGTTCGGTGTCACGTCACTAAAATATGTTTTGATTTTGGAGCGTGACGTCACAGAATGGTATGCTACTGGGAATTTGATACCTGGAACACATTTTTTAGACATTGTAATTTTTTTGTATGTGTGATTTTGTGTTTTTATTTGTTTTTGTAGTTATCGTCTTCTTTGTCATGCTAGATTTTAGTGTTCACGTTGTGGTGTTTATGTATGACTTAGTACAACATAGTACATTTACATGTATGATTATTTATAAACGGTTTATACACCCATATCTAATTTGTCACTCTTATTGTAAAGGTGTAAAGATCAAAATGATTTTTTCCTTTTTACCCGGTTGACATTATAATTGCTTATCATCGGATGTCCTTTTTCAACACAATGGCCGCCCCGTGTATTGTTGTCTCTTTCGAACACGTGTGACTTATTTATAGAGAACTCGGTGGGATTGCTTCGCCCCCGGAGTGCTCTATATTTGTGCTAGAGTTGGAATTATTTTATCGATATGTGTCGATGTTTTTATCGAAAAACTTTTAGCATTGTACTTTTTTACATTTCATTTGTTTTTGTAAGAACATCTGTTATGCTAATGAAATGGAAAATGTACAATTATTTCTTGCAATACTTACCTTTTAAAACGAATAAAATAATGTCTGTTGAATAAATAATTATTAATGAGGCATTGTTAAAATCTTATTAGCCAATAGGTCATTTATTCATTACCGTTGTTATCATTCTTTTGCCGCTCAGCTATTGTATTACATACATTTTGTTGTGGGTATGCTGCTGTGACGATGATTGCGATATATGCAATATCAAACGCAATTTAACTATGAATCAGGTCGTATTGGACACTCCCTGCCCAGGGGTTTGCCCCAAATGTGGGATTTTCAGAAAGCCATTAAAAAAGAAAAAGTTGTTCCTGGTGGCTCGATAGATGGCGTTGACGAGACAGGGGCTGGCGACCTTGCAGATAATAAAATACAAATAAAATATTAATAATTTGTGTTTTAAAGTAAGCAGAAAAATGTTATAGAACTTGTTTTCCGAAATAAATGTATTGAATTGAATTGAATTGAACAATATGAGCATATATTTCGTCAACGGATGCATCTGAATCAGTGACATGCATTTTTGTTTACCTACTTTTTGGCCTAAAATTTTCGTCTTCAGTCCCCTCTCTGGGCAACGCTATCTATCGCCAGTATGTTGAACTACGTTTGACTAGCTGTCAGAAAACTCCTCATTGCCTGACCAATTTGTTATACGACCTGTTAGAGTTTATTTTTCTTTGACTATGTAGACATTTCTCATTCGCACTTACTCAATATCACACATTGCTTACCTCTTGATCGTTTTTTCCATATTGTATGAAGTGTCTAGGATATTCCATATCCTCATCCATCATCTTCTGTGACTGACATGATCATATTTTTCACCCCTGCGGGCCGAAAGCGTCAACTTTCGTCCCACTGCGCTAAATTAAATTGCCGCTTTCCGTCTCCGTCGAGGAGAAAAATCGTATACCAAATAAACTCGCCTGCCCTTGGTGTGCCCTCTTCCTGCCCTCGGTGTGTAATCTACTATTTCACTCATGCTCTTTAAAAATACCTGAAAATGTTTAACCGGACCTACAGTTTATGAAATTGTATCTAGAACTACATACTTACAGTACGGACATTCCCTGCCCTCCACCAACTTTTAGCTCACCCCCTCTTGGTAGGAAGCGTGGCTAAAATGTAGGCAATGGTGTATACCGTGTGTGTGTCTCACTCGCAGTCAATCAGTATCGTATATGCTTGATCTTCTTGAAACTTTTTCCTACTTTGTATACAGGGTCCTTCTTAATATGCTGACACTTTTTTAAGGGGATGATCAGACTGTCAAACTGAACAACTTTCTCTATGGGAGCAACATCAAAATCGAGAAAAAAAAACAGCTGTTCCATTACTAAACTGCAATCTTACTCGAGCCAAATGTATGAGACAGATGATTTTTTTTTTCGAATTCGATTTTCCTAAAAAACTGTCAGCATATTAAATTGGTGTCTCAAAAATAAAAATAAAATCGGTTACTAATAAATATTCAACTGTTGATGGTTGATGTCCGTACATATCATTTGTTTTAACCTTATGTGGTTTAGAGACGACACTCAAATTTATGCATACATAAACTCACGCTCTTTTTCAAGAGCGGTAGACAGAGACTATAGATCTCCACTCTGGGTGGTCCTGAACTCCTGACATACCTTTTATTCTTTCTCTAGATCCATTCTTACGCCTTGTCATATCTTGTCATCCATAAATAAACAAAACGAAATACCACAGTCCGTTCTCCAAGCACTTATAACGGCATCTAAGTATTGACGAGTGTAATTTTTATAACAATTTCATAATTTTGGAAGCAATAACAACGTTAAGTAAAATTCATTAATCAAATAAAAACTATTCAGTTAATAATAATAATAAATATCGATAGCATTAACACGACTCTCCCTAGAACAGCACTAGTTACAAAAAAAATATAAAATGTCCGACGCCGAACCCGACAAGGGGCTTAATATTCAGCCTCCAAACATAATGTAAACTAAATGTGAAACTTATGTATCAGAACATAGAACTTATATTACATTGCTATAGCTCAATAGTCGAGTACACAATTCATTTACCTTCGTGACATTCTATTTTCGACTTTATGATCATAGAAATAATGATTTAAATGAAGCAAATTTAATTTTGGCTTTAGGATAAGAAAAAAATAAATACGGCAGACAGCTTTTGGAATTGAGCTTTCGTTATTATTAATGATTTATGGAGGGTCGTGCCGAGAGAGACGGAAATACGGTTAGAAGGAGACAGCGAATGCAATTTGCGCTCCACACAAAAGTTTTTTGTTGTGCAAAATTCTTTTCGAGAAATTTGTAAAGACGTCAAAATGACAAGTTACTTTATAAAGAAGACCTACAAAATGACTTAAAACAAATGGCCTGTTTTCTGTTATCAACTGAAGTTTGCCCTTGTGGTTGTGGTTCACCACATCCACAACACGATGTCCATTGTATTAAATTAAACAAGCAATTTTGAGTCTTATTTCGTTTCGCTAATAACTAGTTATTTTTATAGCTGAAGAACTAAGCTTGTATTAGAATCTGTGGTAGGATAGAACTGACAACCTTTTGAAATAAAAGACTTGACCACGTCTGGGCAAACGTTGAGTAGAATGCCCACGGCTGGACTGATTGACGGTCTATTTCATTAGCAAGCTCTATCGGATATTGGCTGGTCATATCTACCGCAGGGCTAAATAGTAAAGAGATCACCACGTTTGGGCAGAGTGGGGCATACACTTTCACGCTGTCTCTATACGGTAGTGAATGGAAGCGAAAAACTTACGACCGGACTCTAAGGGCGCCCTGAGATAGGGATATGGCTGATATTGAACGATCGTGAGCTGATGATGATGATAATGGATCTCACTGATCCCTGCGTCTCTCATCGTTACGTCACGAGGTTGGGGTCCGTACCTTTTGAACTTTCCCCTTGTTCGAACCACTCGGTCGGACACATTACTTTTTTTCTGCAGTTTGTACCTAGTAATAGTAGAAAAATTAGGTATTTTTAATTCCATTTCTTCCCTACTCCAAACTTCTGGTTCCTACACTTATCTCAAAAGAGTTTCATCAAAATAGTGTAATTTTAATTTCTCATTCGAAAACAAGAGTTATTTTTTAGTATGTACACTCGTTACTACAGGGTACAGGGTGTTAGGGTAAACAGTTGCATTACTTTAAGGGGTGATTGTACCCATGATACTGAACAACATTCCATAGGAAACCTATAGAAAATTCGCAAAAAAAAAAAATTTATTTCCCATACTAAATGCAATCAGCTGATCGAATGTTTGTATGAAAAGTCGAAAAAAAAATCTGCAAATTTCCTATAGGTTTCTTAGGGAAATTTGTTCAGTATCATGGGTGCAATCACACCTTAAAGTAATGCAACTGTTTACCCTAACACCCTGTATACATAGTTCGGGTGCGAATCCAAACCTTGGGAATAAATAATCCGTCAACTGCTAAACCATCAACCAACCAACCTTTTGTCATTATGACGTTATTGTATTTAGGTAGAATTCGGGACATTGTTTGCAAATTCGGGACATTTTTCGGATCTTTTACTCCATTGTCTCAGCACTATTTAGCAACCAGATGGGAACAATGCCATTTCAAATACTTTCTCTTTTGTTTAATAAAAATAACGGATTAGTTAAAATAAATCGTGGTAGGTATTTATTATTGTTGTTAAATTAAAATAATACAGAGGTCCTTCTTAATAATTATGCTGACGGGTTTTTAAGTGGATGTTCAGACCATCAAACTGAACAAATCGCGAAAAGAATGGTTGTTATTCCATAGAAAACAACGATGGCTACTCGACCCAAATGATATGGAACAGATTATAACGTAAAAAAATATTTTTTTATCGCGTTTTCAGCGTCGGTTTCTTAAGAGAAGTTTATTCCGAGAGCGTAAATGCGCGCTGCATACAAACGTAGTCTGGTGATATTTTCAATACTAACCAATTAAAGTCAATAAAATTTTTCAGAAACAGTCTAGAAACTAATCTCTATGTTCGTATGAAATCAGATTTTCGTTAAAATGTAGGTAAAGCCTGACCAGAAATGTAAAAAACCTGGTTTGGGGGCGTCGCAATCGACTATAACCTTTAATGACAGTGTTCCAAGTACAAATATTAGTTCCAATGATTTTCCGCAACATGGTGAGGTTTTTTATATTTCTGGACTTATAGTTTTTAAAGTTACAGTGCCTCATCTGATCTCATACCGATGAACTCATTTTAATTAGACTCAACAAATAACAATAAAATGAGTTTTGAGCAATAAAAAGTCACAGTCATACTTAATTATTAAAAATGAGTTGCTTACCTACTAGAAAATACAATTAATGTATTTTGCAAAACTTTCTTAAGTAGACGAAAATTACACGGTGCACGGTGTTTGAAGTGTACAATGGTAAAGACTTTAAAATGTAAAAAAAATCTTCCGTTTTTTTTAGAACGGGATAAATAAACATTTTTAATTTTGGGGTGGTTGCTGAAGTGTTTTTTTTATTTATATGCTTAAATTGGCTCTTAAATGATATAAGTACCAATAAAATAGCAATTCTTTATTAGTCCCGGCTAAAACCGTAAAATGACTGGGCTTATTCCGCTCTGGGCCCGCGTGGTGGATGGAATGCGTAAAAAATTTGCCACGGAATAAAAGTCTTATCGGAAATCGTACAGACATTCTTGGTTCCTTGTTTAGAACTGATCACCCCATTTCCTACCGTGGGTGTCGTAGGCGAGTAAGGGATAATGTTTTTATGCAGTGTATTTGTGGGCGAGCCACCTATCTCCACTAGACACGTCATTCCACACTGAAGTACCCACCCCAATATAATAAAGTCTAACAAAATTAGGTGAAACTATTTTAAGGGGATGATTAGACCATCAAACTGAACAACTTTCTCTATGGGACCAATATCGAAGTCGCGAAAAAAAATCTGCTGTTCCATACAAAACTGCAAACCTAACTCGACCTGAATGTATGGGAACCTTGAATGGGAACGCAGATTGTTTTTTTTGCGTTTTCGATATTGGTCCCATAGAGAAAGTTGTTCAGTTTGATGGTCTGATCATCCCCTTAAAAAAGTGTCAGCATACCCTGTAAGTATATGCTAAAAGTAAGAACTGCATGCTTGAAAGAATAATTTTTTGTCCTCTGTTAAGGCCATGTTAAGGCTTCTGATTCTGACCACCCGTAATGGGATTTTGGTCGTGAGTTTTTGTGTGTATAAAAGTGTGGGTGATAGGAAAAACTTGGGTGATATATAGGGTCCAACTTAATATGCTGACACTTTTTTCAGAGGATGATCAGACCATCAAACTGAACAACTTTCTCTATGGGACCAATATAGAAAGCACGAAAAAAAAATCTGATCTTCCATACAAAACTGCAAACCTACTCGAGCCAAATGTATGGGACGGCTGATTTTTTTTTCGCGATTTCGATGTTGGTCCCATAGAGAATTGTTCAGTTTGATGGTCTGATCATCCCCTTAAAAAAGTGTCAGCATATTAAGTAGGACCCTGTACACATGCTTTAAACTAACCATGGAATAAAGGGGCATCCTAGCACATAGTGTTTCTGCTTCTATACAACCTAACCTAACCTAACCTACCTTCTTAAAAAAACAGTTCCGTAACTGACTGTCGGACTGACTGACTGACTGACTGACTGACATCGCACAGCCTTAACCGCTGAAGATAGAAACATAAAGTTTGCCTAAATCGACGAGGGTCGCGGGCGAAAGCTAGTTTAACTATCTCAAATCAAAACTCAGTACATATTTGATTTCTAACTGAATGATTATTTCGATCCTGCTTCGTCTCAAAGTTGGGCAAAGGTCTTCCCAAGTTTTTCGACTCTTCTCCATTCGATCGATCTTTTCCTGGTCTGCCTCAGCCCCGGCTTCCATTCCATGAGTCTGTATGTGTTCGGATCTTCATGGCGATTCCATGAAACTTGTTGTGTTCGGCTTTTGTTTGGTTTGGGATTAGTTTAGCAAGCTAATCGACTGGGCTATTTAGTGGTCAACTTGCTTTTGTGCGTTTGGATTGGCGTTTTAGTAATTTGTTTTTCACCTCACAAGCTCGGAAAGATTCTGTTTATCGGTCGAAATCTGAGTGCAAAAGTGTATTTATCCGCTAGCGTGGAAAGAGTTTTAGATATTTTTGTATAACGCCAATGCACTGAAAATGCTTAATAACTATTTCATGACACTGGCCAGCACGAAAATAAAAACTTTTTGAAATGTTCTTTTTAGCAATTCACTTTTTTTCCTCGCTGTTGCGAGGTGAAAAATTGTGTGTTTCGCTCGGCTACAAAGTTATTCTGCGTCTCGTACCTTTGAAACCTTCGCTAGACGCTCAGGATTCTATTATTTGAACCGCTCGCTTCGCTCGTGGTTCAATCCTAGAATCCTTCGCTTGCTCAGGTTTCAATAAAAGTAGGTACTCGCGCCAAAAAGCAACTTTGCAGCCTAGCATAACAAATAACTATTGCGGTTGTGAGCGTAAAGCGCGCGCACGGAATAGATATCCAAACAGAAAAACAAACTCGCGGTAGCCGGTACACAACACAATCCATTTATTTTCACACCAAAAACATAAAATAACAATATTAAAAGCAAACAAAAAGAGTACAAATGGCGGTCTTATCGAAGAACTCTTAAATCAAGAACGTATCCAGAATTTTGTTTCGGGGGGACTTTTCAATACAAATATTCGGATTTCGGGGGGGATAAATGCCACCTATATGTAACAATAGAAAGGTGTAAAGGTAAAAAGTAAGCGGGAAAAAACGTGTCGCATTTTTAATAACTTTAGCGATGAATATTTTTCATTGTCTTTTTCATAAAAGCTTTTTTCACCTTATTTTTTTGGTACTTACTTACTAAAACCAGGACTTTTCCATGTTTTGTTACAGATGGACCAATCAATGTGCCAACCGGACCAGCAGCAGTTAGCGTAAGTTTACTTTCTCACTCTAACATGTTTATAATGATATACCTAACTAGGTAAAGGTTTGCTGCTAACCTGTTCAGGCTTGGTCAACATCTCTAATGATGCTGATTCCTTCAGACTCATTTTAAGAAAGGAGGCTTCCATTAATTACGTGAAGTATTTAATTACGTGAGGTGTTACTCACCAAATCCCAATGGGGGGGGGGGGGGGGGTCTCGGCGGGCTCGAAATACCACGTAATTTTTTTCCCTCATGACGCAATGTAAAATTGCGAGAAAAGTGGGCTATATTGAGTAAAACATGTTCCTCTACTGAAATAAAAAAAATTCCACGTTATCAAACACAGATTAACTTCAAAAATCTCACGTGAGATTTGCGGAGGGGCGAGGGGTACGAGCCAAATCTCACAAAGACCGGGTCGAAAAATTTCCAAAATCACCTGTATAATTATGTATAGGTACTCTAAGCACCTGACGCAATTAATGAACGCCCTATAAGTCATGCTGGTGAACTCGTCAGTGAAAGGTCACGCACACATCGTCATCCGACATCCGCGTCGGACATCCGCGTGCGCTCGTAGCACCGACTCGTAACGTGATTGTATGAAGTTTTGTCTCTGTGGTATATTTACTCATGTGGTCCTAATTATAGAATCTCTTTGAACTGTGCTACTACTGTCTTTCATCCCTTTTCAACCTGTTCGTTAACGTATTTATCATCTCTCTCGCACAGTGGTCAACAGCAAATCCAACAACAAGTCCAGCAACAAGTCCAACAACAGGTCCAACAACAAGTCCAACAACAGGTCCAACAACAAGTTCAGCAACAAGTCCAACAACAGATGATGTACTGCCCAATAAGACTGGTCTACGACACACACACGCCTATGCTGGTACAGTCAGGTGAGAATACTCAATAAATTCATTGATAAAATAATTATTTTGTAAGTACAAAATGTCTTGTGAACGCGTGGTGGATTAACATCCTCCATATACCTCACCATATGAGTAGGTTCCTTACTCAATGGTGGGGCTGTGAGAGGCTGATGATGATGAATTAAAAAGTTGTAGCGGCAGATCTGTGTACAATTTAATGATGCTCACAGACGAGGCAACAATGCTACTATTTTAATGGTCGATTTTCCGAAAACAAATTTAAAAAAGTTCCAAATTCCAGCTCCTTTTGTTTGTGGCTATTTTGATGTTTGCTTCATAGTAAGAAAAAGTCAGATCTATAGTCTGAAGAACTCCATAATGTACGTAGGAACTTAACGTATTTTTATTTATTACCTGTATGACTATGGACTAGTAGTTAGTTAGATCCAAGATAAGATGGAAGATGATTTGAATACCTCAATTTTTGAGAGTTACGCGGTTATTAATTAATTAGTTAATGCGGTTATTAGTTTTTGTTAATATCGGGAACTCCAAAATAAATAAAAACGCGGTAAGAACCCGTTAGAATGATTAACTTTAGCTTGATTTGAATACCTTACTGAACTGTTGGCCTTGGTTCACGCTACATAGAGAGGATTCGAGGAGAAGATGGGAGGCCTTTTGCCCAGCAGTGGAACACAAATAGTAGATTATGACAAAAGTGACCTAAAAATACTACTAAGTTCAAAATTTTTAACAAGATGAACTTTACATTCCAGGTGACCAGCTACAACAGAACCAAACCATCTTCATAAACCCACAGAACCCCCCACCATGGGCCAGACCCCAAAACCAGGTCATATACGTCCAGCAGCTCCCACCAAACATGATGCCAATCCAGCAAATGGACCCAAATCAGATGTTCATACAAAATTACAACTATCAGCAAGTCATGCCTCAAATGGTACAAAACATACAAAATTTACAAAATGTTCCAGATCAATTAAGGCAAGTCATGGTACCAAATATGGTAGCAAACAATATGGTACCAACAAACATGGTACCAGCTAATATGGTACAAACAAATCTGGTACAAAATGTACCAAGCAATGTTATACAAACACCTACTACAACACAAAATGAAGTGACTGGACAAATAATGAATAACTATGGCAATATACAAGTAAATCCACAAATAAACGTAGCTAATATTGCTCAAAATCAATTCAGTCTAACATCGAACGTAAAAGAAGTTAATATACAAACCAATCAAATACAAAATATACAAAACCAGAGAGCTATAGAAATACAAAGGCAAGGTTTATACAGGAACGTTGTACCACAAAATACAATTAGACAACAAATGCCCATACTAATGAATCCGGTCCAAAATATACAACAGTTACAACAAAATCAAATTCAACAGAATCAAATTCAACAGAATCAAAGTCAACAGAATCAAATTCAACAGAATCAAATACAACAAATTAGACAAACAATGGTGCAAAATCAAGTGCAGTTCCCAAATGTACAAGAACGAAGACCTGAAGTCAAAATGGAAGGCATAACTTATTCTGCAGTAAGAAATGGACAAACATATACGTACAGAGCTATACAACCGAAACCACCACAATACAGAAATGTCAGCTACCAACCTATGAACGTCCAAACGCAAACAATACAAAGACAAAACGCTCCTAACATTTCAAATGCCAATTTTAATTCTAAACAGGTGAACAAACATAATAATCAACCTAATATAACAGTTCCTACAACCTACGTCAAAACAGAAACAGCGCCATTAAATAGAAAGAGAAAAAGCGAATCACCGGATGAAATACAAAGGAAAGTAGCAGCTAATTCTACAGTATACGGTAGTATTACAGTAACAGCTAAAGCTCAAGACAAATCGATAGTTACTACCGTGAAATCAAGTGATGTAGGTGTAAATACAAGTCCAGTACATAAAGTAGATAGTAAGAAATCACCTATACTCCAAATCAATCCTATGGAAGTACAAAGTCAAGTTAAAGAAGAATTCAAAACGCAGAACATACATCAATCACCACAGGTATCTTCAAAAGCTGTTAATACACAAACTGAGAAGGACAAACTTGTAAGAAATACTGTTTATACTCAGGCCAGAGGACGATTATTAGGAGATAAACAAACAATTTCAAATACTAAAACTTTAGAAGAAATGAGGAATAAAATTGAAGCAAACAAAGCGGATGGTATCAAAATGGATACAAACGATTTTAAACCTAATACTTTTGCACAAACAGAAGCTATTTCAAATGCAGTAAAAACTGAACAAAATACTTTGAGTCAAAGAACAGTCAGTGACGAAACTAAAAATAGCAGAAGCGAAAGTAAACCACAAGGAAATACAAATGACGCAAGACTGAAAACTAATAGCGACATGAATACAAACAGTACTGGTATAAATGCAACAAACACAGTTTTAAATTCAAACAATACTAATTTAAATCCTAATCACCAATACTTAAATCCATTTATATCTTCGTTTTATACAAACAGTAATCTGTATTTACAAAATGCAATGTTAAATACGAATAATACAGTTCTGAATACAACCAATACAAATCAGCATACAAATAATGCCAATTTAAATACAAACACTGCCATTTTGAATACAAACACTACCAATTTTAACGCAAACAATGCGAATGTAAATACAAACTCTGCCAATTTGAATACAAATACTGTAAATTTTAACGCAACCAATGCGAATTTAAATACAAACTCCGCCAATTTGAATACGAATATAAATTTGAATACAAACTATCCAAATTTGAGTGCAAGCAACACAAATACGCCTTATAATACAAATTTGAATACAAATAGCACGATGGCTACGAATACGAGCAATCAGAGCACCAACGTAAAAGATACAAATATCACGAACAATACTTCTAGTGTAGCTTTTAGTATGAACAATTCAAAATCGAATACCAACAATGCTAGTTCGAATACCCACAATACAAGTTCGAATACAAATAGCGCCAATTTGAATTCAATTAACACTGTCTCTAATACAAGTATTCCAAACTTAGATCCAATCAAAAAGAATGCAAAGACAAACAATGCTAGCAAAACTAATATGGATACAACGAAAACTAATTATAAAAATATTAATCCGTATGATGCTACAAGTATAAGCACTTCAAGCGTAAATACCGGCCCTCCAAACATGTATACAAGCACGGCAAACCTAAATACAGGCACTACAAGCATGAATACAGGCACTGCAAGCGTGAATACAGGCACCACGAACATGGATACAAGCAGTATAAGCCTGGATACAGGTGCTACAAGCCTAAATACAGATGCTACAAGCGTCAATACAGGCACCACAAACATGGATACGAGCACTAACAGCCTGAATACAGGCGCTGCAAACCTAAATACAAGTGCTACAAGCGTGAGTACATGCACTACAAACATGAATACAGGCATTGGAAGCGTAAATAAAGGCACTACAAGCATAAATACAGGCACTACTAACATGGATACAAGCACTACAAGCCTGAGTACAGGTGCTCCAAGCGTGAAAACAGGCACTACAAGCAGAAATGCAGGCACAGCAAGCGTCAATATTGGCACTTCACGCATGGATACAGGCACTGCAAGTGTGAATACAACCACTACAAGCTTGAATACAGGCACTACAAGCATAAATACAGGCACTACAAGTATTAATGCAGCCAATATAAGCATTAATACAAGCAAAACACGTATGAACAAGACAACAAATATAAGCAACACAAATACATCAAAAACGAAAAAAGAAGACAACAAAATTGAGAGCGTGAAAAAAGAAAATACGAAATTGAAAAAAGAAGAGACGCAATTGAAAAAAGATATCGCACATTTGGAAAAAGAAATCGCACATTCGAAAAAAGAAGATACTAATCTGAAAAAAGAAGTTAAAACAGAAAATACCAGTTTAGTAAAAGAAGAAAAACACATAAAAGAGGTTAAATTAGAAGACGCAGAAACGAAAAATATAAAGAAAGAGAGAATAGACTATAAAAATGTTTCAATAAATGAGATAAGAGGGAAGGAGATACACATAGTAGGTGGAAGTATAGTGAAGGAAGAGAAAGACTTTGTTTTGACACACGTTCTGGATGGATTCGTTATTCAAGAATCTAACGTGCCTTTTGCTGTAAGTATTTTTACATACATACATAAAATCATGACCATATTCCGTTTAGAGACGGTCATAACGTTTGTAACAACCAAGGAACTTTTGATTTGTAGTTGTAGCAAGGTAAACTTAGGTCTAGCCTCACACTTCTATCGTTTAGTACAATAGAAGCCAACTTTCTTAGGTTGGTGTGCGTGAGGCGTTATAAAAATGATCTCTGCGTGCGTGCATAGTGATACCAGGTGTTGAGAGATTCCGATTAAAATGGGGATTAACTATGGTATGTTTCGAATAATAAGGTTTGGAGAATACCAAGAATATTAGAATGAAATGGATCCCAATCCTCCTTACAAGCGGTGAAACATGATAATACTCCTTGGTGGTCGGTAATGATCGTTCTTCTCCGTCGTTGTTTTTTGCGACGTTAACTGTGTCCCTTTCTAATCCAACGTTAGAAAGGGACACACCTAAAATTGGAAATATTGACGACGGTAAATTTTCTTTGACGACGGAGATGTACGAAAGAAGGTTGAATATTACAGACCGCCATGGCCAATTTTCTTGTTTCAATGCTTGTAAGGAGGAGTGGCACTCTTTACGATTTAAATCCATGGAGAATACCAAGAAGTTATTTAAATCCATGGAGATTTTTTTTGGTTCAATTTAAGGCTAAGGGTTATATTTCCCATACATCCGACTAGTTTATAGCAATTAAAATGTTGGTGTTCGAAATCCATGGAGAATATTGATTAAATTTGTGTTTTCTTCCACAGATAAGAAAACCATTGAAAGAAAAGACTGTGAACACGGAAGAACATGCGGCGGAGAAAGACTCGAATCTTATTAAGGATAAGAGTAAAATACTTGACATCTGCCATCTGAATCTTAACGAAGAGAAGTTAGATGAAGCTATGAATGAGAGGAGAGAGCAGACTAATGACAAAGGTATTTTTTTATTAAACACTTATAAATGACTATTAATCACTGTTATAAACTCATGACTATCATGAACCCATGAATGTTTTTAACTTATTACTCCAATGAGTCTCATGAGTGCGGGACTCATCACTATTATTAACTCATAGTTATCATTAACTCATGACTGTCATGGACCCATGTCTATCATTAACTCATAACTATCATGAAATCATGACTTTCAAGGACTCATAATTATCAAGCAATCTTAACTTTCATTAACTCATAACTATCATGAACTTATCACTCATGTATCATGATCATAAACTCATAACCATTATTACCTTTGTCAATGGACAAAGGTTAGATTTTTTTTTTCTATTACACAAACTTATAAACTGTTATAAACTCATGAACTCATTACTGTCATAGACTCATGACTATTACTAACTCATAACTATGAGCGTTTTTCTTTTCTTTTTTAAATTTAGTTCCTAAAAAACTCGACAGATGACATGTTTATCGCCCCATAGAGCCGTAAGTGAGATCCTGTCAAAATCTGGTCAAGTCTGTGCCTGCCTTTTTTTTAATGCCAGGCGATCGAGTCCATACAGCCATGTCAGGCGTAAAAGTTTAGAATTTTCGATTAAAATGATTAGTAAATAATGAAATATGTCATTAAAAGATGCGTTGGCACGGTTGGCATCTTCTTGATCATCTTTTCACTCTCTTTTTGAAATGTTGACGTTTCTTCGTACAGACCGTAGCGCCATCTATCGATCCCCTAGAAAACAAAAAGAAAAACGCTCATTATGATCTCATGACTTTCAAGGAATCAAAACTAACTAAACTAAACTATCATTAACTCATAAATTATCATGAACTCAAAAATTATCATGAACTCATATGACTGTCATTCATTACTAATAGTTTTTTTTTCCTTTTTCAGAAAACCCCTTCGGAGATCTTAAACAAAATATAGTGAAATCTTGGACGGTAAGTTTTTCTAACTTGATTAATAGCAAACATGCATTTTAAAATACCAATACTTATTCTTGCGAATAGGAAAACTGGAAAATAATTAATGATACGTTTGTAATTTTGTAAATGCACGCATTTTTGTCTTGGTCTTGACTGAACCAATTAGAGAGGTGCTTTAACTAGGCATCGATTTCATTTACTTAGTCCAATCGATATTTTTTCCTCATTCCAGATAGAAGAGCTGGCAACCCATTTATCGAAATTCAGCTGGGACGAAACGATATCGATATTACGCGAGCACGAAATAGATGGAGAATCGATATTTCTCGTATCGAAACCACAACTTATGACAATCGGAGTGAGCGAAGAACATGCAGATGTTATTTGTGAATTTGTTAAGAGTTAGTACTTAATTTAACACGATTTCGGACTGTTTAATATCATCATCATCATCAGTCTATACAGGGTGTAACAAAACACCCTAGTAATACTCAAGGTGGTGCTTCAGACACCAAACTGAACAACTTGCACTATGGAGCCAACTTCAAAATCACAAAAAAAAACTTTTGTCCCATTTGAGTCGAATCGGTACCTACTGCAGTTTTGTATGAAACAGCAGATATTTTTTTCGCGATTTCGAAGTTGGCTACATTGTGAAAGTTGTTCAGTTTGATGGTCTGAAGCACTTAAAGCTAAAATATAACTTTTGTCCGTGATCGAGTTAATTTTATTTAGTTAGATAGGTAGGTATGATTTAAAGGACACAAAAGTCAATTATTACTAAGGGGTGTTTGTACCCACCCTGTAAATTATTTACTATTGTATAGGGCTGTAAATAAAACAGTAGTTTAATTAGAATAAGGTTGGTATGCAATATAAATATAAATATTTTTACTATTTCAACGTTTTATTCCTGCACGCTTTATGTCTCCATCACAAGTATACACGAGTCTAGGGATATTAGATGGGGATGATCTGAACTGAACAACTTTCTCTATGGGACCAACATCGAAATCGCAAAAAAATCGAGGTATTTAGGTACTGTTCCATACTAAACTGCAAACCTACTCGACCATAGGCGAAGTATTTTTCGCTTACGCTGATAGACGTAACATCAGTGTAACCGCGTATGAGACAGCGATAGTCATAAAATCCTATACAATTTGTATGAAAATAGATGTCTGACTCCGGAGTCAGACAGCCGTCGTAGAACAAAACAGTGGCTACGTCGATAAGGACAGCAATAAGTAGCGATCTCCTTTTTTAACTAGAGCGAATTTGCTATGTGCATCTCTTACTGAACAAGACACGTGCTTTCTTCTAGTTCTATCTCTTTCTAACTACTCGACCCATATGCAGCAGCAGCAGATTTTAATCGCGATTTCTATGTTAGTCCCATAGAGAAAGTTGTTCAGTTTGATGGTCTGATCATCGCCTTATAAGGAACGCGACTAATAACGAACCATCCTGTATATCTTTTAACTACTTCGATGTTGAAGAGGATTACCATTAAAATAGCGACGGACTAAGAATTAAAAGACCCTTTAGACGAGCAACTGATCGCATGCTTTCTGTCAAGGCCAAATAGCGAAGGCGCATTTTTTTCTAGAAGAGGAGCACACGGTTCTTATCTTATTAGCTGAGACTAGCTTTGCGATCGTGCGAGCTGCCTTTACACGTGCAATTTGGCTAACGGGCGATTTGGCCTTGACTGAAAGCCTGCGGTCGACTGCCCGTCTAAGGGTTCAACCTAATTTTATACCACAGCATCGCATTTTTCCGTCGCTCCATCCTTAAATTATTAGCTAGGTTTCAAAGCCCTAGGATCGAGGCCCCCGCTGGGCATACTTACACCTTTTCTGTCACTCAGGAACGTCATTTGCTAGAGCATATAAGATAGACGGAACGCGATCGCAAACGCGGCCGTGCTATCGCGTTCCGTCTATCTTATATGCTCTAGCAAATGATGTTCCCGAGTGACAGAAAAGGATGGAGCGACGGAAAGATGCGATGCGGTGCTGTGTGATGTAGTTCAACCCTAAACTGCCCTTTACTTTAATAACAAATGCAATCGAACACGAATAAACTATATTTACCACAAAATATAATGTACAAAAAAACAAACAACAAACAAACAAAAAACAGTTTAAAAAATATCGATTTACCACTGATAAAATAATTTATCGCCGTAGCACAACACTAATTTCTCTTCGCATTTTTTCCCATAAAATTTACCACCTGCGCAAATGGCGCGAATTTACCCCGCCTGTTTCTTTTTTTCATATCCGGCAACACATCATCTGATTCTGCTATTGAGGAATCCATGTTTTTCGAAGCTAATTCTTCTGAATAATCTTCTGTATCGTTTTTTTCTGTATCTGATAAGTCTCTTTCGTATTTTCTATTGTATTCCGCTCGGCATCTAGCTACGTTCTCACGCCTTCGTTCAGGGGCACAAAACACTGGTTCGGGTGGCTGGCACATGAGTGTATCGTAAAAGGATTTGTCTGCTCGGCCATCGGATTTCGGCCTCGGCTTTCCTAAAGTCGGGTCTTCGTCTGAACTTTCGTTTGAAGACTGCGCTACAGAACCTTGCAATGATTTCTTATGAACTCTTGGGCTGTAAAAGAATAATGTATTTTCAATATCGTTATAAAAGTCATTCTTACGTAATATTATGCAAACATAACGCAACGGAAACAGGTTTTTTTTTTACAAAAAATTAAAACACATTTCAAAACTAAAAAATTTAGTTAGGTAGGTATATAGTTACAACTTACAAATGAATGAGAGATTTTCAGAAAGCCTTTAAAAAAGAAAAAGTAGTTCCTAATGGCATAAGAATAGTAGAGTTATTAACTATTCTTATGGACAGACCAAGATAGTTAGAACTTAGGCGGTTTATTCTAAACGAAACAATACAGGCTCATTGAATATTATATTAAGTTAGATAGAAATAAAACAAGAAGTTACCCTCGTCAAGTACCTTACCATCTCTTCGCGTCGCCAGGCGTGATCATCGGGGAGCCGGTGGGCCGCGGCGATGGTGTCCCGAACACTTGCGGTGGGCAGACCTCGTCTCCTAACGCTTGTTCCTGTTAAGTGTAGTACAACTATTAGGATACCTACCTTCCTACCTACCAAGCAATCTACTCACAAAATAAAATAATAAAGTAGTTAGTCCAAATTCAATTAATATTAAAGCACACGAGTTAAGTCAGGAACAATAATTCGTTCGTCTGGTTTTATCTTTCATATTTAAACCTAAAATACCTGAGTCGATTGCAGAACATTTTTTCTTTTCCCTTCGCTTTGTCTGTTAGAGGAATTTTCTGACAGCTACTTTAAAAAGTAAAAAAGTACCTATTTTAACATGTCTTGATAGATGGCGTTAGCATGACAAGGCTCTGAAGAGGATTTAACATCCTTGACGCATTCCTTGACGAAATATCATTTCACGTTCTACTGCTTTTCAAAAATAAAGCTTTTTTTAATATTTTATCAACAAGTTCATGTACCATCTCTCTAACGCTATCTGTCGAGATTATTAACCTACCCAGATAGCAATTTCTGGAAATAAACTTGTGGCAAGTTTATTTAAGTATATCAAACTTTCTAGTTACCCTCGGACAAACTTCTGTAAAGGTTTCCTCTGTTGTTGCTAATGCAAATTTGTGTATTTTTTATCATCATCACACTTCCATTTCAGTCCAGTATGGAAGGAGCTATTAACCAATTTGTAGTAGGCTTGCTTACGTCTACACCAGAGTTCCTACTTCTTCTATACTGGACTGGAATGGAAGTGTGATAATGATTACATACGTTTGCATTGGCAAACATTATGCAAGTTTGTCGGAGGCTAACTATTAAGTTTGATATAAACTTGCCATAAGTTTATTCCTAGAAATTGCTGTTATGGCAGTAACTTGTTTGAATTTTTTGGCTGGCAGCTGTCAGGAAATATGTCACTCGTGGAGACTCACCTTCCCACCCATGTGGAAGTAACAATGAGAGATGCGTTCGACGTCAGCCCACGCGACGATGTACCGAGCCATGCTGAGAGGTATCTTCGGCAGAAAGTTGGAGTGAAACTTGCCCTGGCAGTAGATCGTTATGACGTCAGTATCTTTGATCTCGAAGATTATGCGGAAGATTGTGCCTGGAGAAAAGAGGACCATTCTGAACACATTAAAAAAATTACAGTTTCCTGCACTGGTAGCATGCAGCACGTGATACGGCTGTATCACGTCTTTTATCTCGTTCGTTCGCACGCAAATAGAAAGAGAGCGAAGGTGTGATAGCGCTGTATCACTGCGGCATGCTAGCTATGCAAGTGTAGATCTACCTACGTTCAGAAATGCTATTTTACGCTATTAGTACGATAGTACGTGTTCGAAAGATGCAAAAACTCCATAGAAATTTTGTAATTTTCTGCTGATTTGACCGTGCGACTTTATAAAATCGCACTACTGCCAGTGCAAAGGTGTCCGACAATGTCAGCGGGTTCAGTGTGGAGTGGATGGCCTTGTAGGCGAAAACCACCCGTGTCTATCCGGTGACACGTTGGCAACAATGTCGGCGCGGTCGGCGACTTTGGTGTGTAGACACCTTAAGTAAAAAGACAATGTGCTGTTTCACTGAAATGTAACAAAAATGACTTTTATGCATATAATATGCTCACGACTTTATTCCCCAAGGGGGTAATTAGAGATATTCTGAAATGACTTTTAGCTGATTTTAATTTGGTTCCAATACGGAATGATAAGTTATGCGCTAATAACATAAACTCACAACCATAACCCTTTACGGGGTGGTCAGAAACTTTGTTTCTCCACCACCACCTACCACCTACCGCCACCCACCTACCAACTACCCACCCACCTACTCTGTTTATCAACACCCTGCTTTCGGGCAAGGTCTATGTTGAGATGGGACCTATTTGCTGCTGTAGCATACAATAAATTACATGTTTGTTCAGTTGATGTTTCCTTGTTTTTTTATTTTGTAAACTTGTGAACTGTATTATTTATGTGTGTGTTACTTTTGCAAATAAATGATTTATCTGTCTATCTGTCTTTACGTACGGTTGCGGAATTTGCCAGTCAGGAAATGAAATCTGGCTCATTAGGATTATCTGATGCCCGCTTTATTCATAGATAACAATAAAAGAAAAAGTTTACGCAAGTATACCTACTAACCAGGAACGAACATATTATAATTAGTATCGTAGTTGCCGCTGCCGATCCAGATACCGTTCTTCCTCGACAGAGAGATGATGTTGTCGCGGTGGAAGCGCACGTCGAAGTGGAGGACCACGTCACGTGGCTCCTCGCCCTCTTGCGCGCAGAGGTTTACCGACATTCTGCGAGGGATTGCGAACAATGATCTATGAGCAGGTTTCTGACAGCTAGTAAAACATAGTTCCAAAATACCGTGATAGATGGCGTTGACGCGAGATGGAGGCGAAGACGGAAATTTTGACTAAAAGTTAATTAAAAACGCATGTCACTAAGTCAGGCGCTTCCGGTGACGCAAATTTTTACTATTTTTATCTGCAAGGGCGCTCATCTATGTTTCGTCAACGCCATCTATCGAGCCATTTTGAACTACTTTTTCTTTTTTAATGGCTCACGGAAAATCCCTCATTTATTCGAGTATAAAGAGCTGCTCAGATTTAGGCAGCACCTACTGTGCGTTAAGGATCACTACTATATCTCTGCCAAGCCTGTAGGATCTCACTGCAGGGCAAACCTCTCGCACATAATGATGAGAGGGAGTCGGCCATAATCCACCACGCGAGCCCAGTGCGGATTGGTAGAGGCAACTTGCTGTCTGAGAATTCCGAAGCACGATAAGACCACCCCCAAGATGAAATACCACTAAACTAAACGGTCACCCCTCCAAAGACTGACAGGACCTGACGTTGCTTTTACTACGGTGATCGTTTCCAATACTGAAGTTCTGCGCCTCAATACTGAGCTGGATCATCTCTTCGTATCTTTATAGTCATCATTCCATGGATATAAACCAACAACACCTGGCATAGGTATTGTGCATCATTCTCATCATGCGTCAGTCTATAAATCCAGCCACTGCAGGGTAGGTACAGAACCAGCCTCCTCCCTGTTATTGTCAGCCTTTTATTAAGGTCATCGAGTTGTTCCGAAAACAAAATTCGATACCTCGCATCATAAAAATGAGTCGAGTCTGTAAAAAAAGACTTCGAGTCTTCGAAAATTATACCTATGGTAGTTTTTAAATTAACGCTAGCAAGTGTTGGGAAAACCTATAGTACTTAAAGGGGCCCATTCACTGCAGTCCGTCTTGCGGTCAAACGATAATATCCTCAGATCAATTAAATAATATCTGATCGTGAATGTTGTTGCAGTAGTGCGATTTTTGAACATCATATTACGTTACGATCAACTCGGCAGTAGAAAGATACATAATCTCCATAGTAATTTTGATTTTTTCTCCGGCCGAGTTGATCGTTTGATGTTCGAAACTCGCACTACTAGCTGCAGCGTCCGACAACCTTGAGCAAAATGTAGAAACTGCGTCTCCAGTCCTACACGTCGGACTGCTGTGAATGGGCCCCTCTAATGTATAATCGATCTTACTTTCGAGCATTTTCCTTGATTTTTCCACCGATCTCGATTCGGTCTCCAACTTTAAGAACGCCAGGGACGTTGGCAGTGAAAACTGGCATTTTATCATAGGATCTAAATTGTACTTATCGTAAAACGCCCCAGTGATATTCAAATCAGGGCCTGTACGTTTTTTGGACATTTTGAACGAAAAATTTAAACATTACACTAGTTCGTAAATGGATGATTTACGATTTCAGAAATATTTAGATGTTCTTGACATCTGCCACTGAAGCAAGGAATATGCACTGAAGCCGTACAATTCTTCTTTTTTGATTGATGCTTTCCTGCATGGAGTTTAGACCGTTTAGACAGAAAATCTGAATAGTTAGGTTCTTTTTTTATGAGGACTCTTTGGAAATAAATAAAATATTAAAATAATTTCATATTTCTTTTTCATCATCATCTCATCCAATGGACGTCCACTGCTGGACATAGGCCTCCCCCAAGGATCGCCATAACAACCGGTCCTGCGCTGCCCTCATCCAAAGGGTTCGCTCCGCCTTCGCCAGGTCGTCGCGTCGGTCCATGTGTGAGAGGCCTACCCACGCTGCACTTTCCGGTACACGGTCGCCACTTGAGAACTTTTCGGCCCCATCGGTCATCGGTTCTGCGAGCAATGTGCACCGCCCACTGCCTCTTTAAAAAAATAAATAAATTTTTTGGGCTATGTTAGCTACTCTGGTTCTTCTGCGGATTTCTTCATTTCTGATCTGATCTCGCAGGGAAACTCCAAGCATAGCCCTCTCCATTGCCCTTTGGGTGACTTTCAGCCTTTTTATGAGGCCTTGAGAGAGCGACCACGTCTCTGTTGCATATTATGTCATTACTGGCAACATGCACTGATCGAAGACTTTCGGTATAAGACACTGCGGTATTTGGGATTTTATATATTATGCTCAGGTTATTATGATTTTTAAAAATTCATTAATTAATTTAAAAAAATACTTGTTTCAAATAAAATGAATTCATTGAAATATATCACAGATAGATCGATTCGATCGATTTTAAAAACTAAATGTCGAGGCACATCACTATCGCAATGTCATTTTGACAGCCAAGGTGACCGATTTTGAGGTTAGAGCTGATAACCTAATTTGCACTTATTTTAAGATTTTTATCAAATTTCGCCGATTTTTATCAGAAACCGGCTCAAACAAACAAACGCATTTATTTCCTCAGCTTAACAGGTGAGTTTACTACTCAATTTCATTTATTTCTCTTCGCAAATTGATGACGAAACTATCATACAAGTAATGCGAAACTGTAGTGATTAAATTACTAGTGTAAAACATATTGTGAGTCATAATTTTGTAGTGCAATAACTAGCGTAACAGTGCAACTGCAGTTGCCAGTACAGTATATCTATTTTTAGTCCTAACCTAGTTTAAAAAGTTGCATTTTTGTGAATTGTTTACAAGGTAAATAGGAAGGAATCCATGGAATTTACCGGAAATATCCTTTCTGATAGTTGTTTTAGGGCCGGCGTATATCCGGCGAAGCGCAGCGTAGATAATTTTTGATGCCAAACCATTATCCAGCTTGCTTGCGTTAAAATAACAAAGAAAATCAAATTATCGGTTACATATTTAGGATAATCACAATCGAAATAAATATAACATCTGTTCCATACAAAACTGTAGTACTGACTTGACTCCAATGAACAGCTGACTTTGTTTTTATGTTGGCTCAATCATTGAGGTACTATGTTAACTAGAGAAACTACCGAGAAGTAATGTTTTGTAACACGCGTTAGGGTGCACGCGCTCTAACCCACTTAGCCTGTGCCAGGCGCTCGTCGCAGCCTGACGCTCCCAGCACGCGCCCCACACTGCTGATCATGGTGCACTGATTTTGTTCGCGTTGTCTGCTCTATACATAATTACTCAATGGGCTCAATAGTGAAAATTGTTCGTCGTGATATAACTAAACATTACTAGGTCTTTTTATGTTACAACCAGTATTATTAATATGTATGTAATACACATATCCTAGATAATGATATGTTGTTATATCGTCTCACGGTTGCATAGAATGTTGTGTAGATTTCATCACTTTGAAATAGTACAATACTCTAACAGATATGGACATCTACATACCAATAAGTGTTCAGTTTACTATTTAACATAAAATAAATAATGTTCAGAGTGTCATCTTAGGGGATATAGAGTCTTTAATACGCTGATGATTTTTTAAGGGAATGATCAGACCATCAACCTCAACAACTTTCTTGGGTAGGTGTAGGGAAGGAAAAATGGCAGGACAACGTCTGCTGGGTCAGCTAGTGACTATAAAAGCCAAATTTTTCTTGACTTCACAGGGTTAGGTTAGTATGTAGACAAAAGGTAGAACATACATATCCCCATAATCCTCTTATCTTATCTTGTTGTGGGGGCTGGCAAGCCAGCAAAACTTCGACCCACTGGGACCTTTTGTGTTAGCCCCTATACTTTTGCTTTCTTCACCCTTCAAATACATGGTCAATGAAGGAGGCAATACCATTTAGGGGAAGAAACCTACGATCTCCCGTTTTTGCGAATCCATCTCCTAGGTAGGAGGCACATGCGTTATGCCAAGACATCAACGTCACATAGACCAAATTGTAGATGAATGATGTGTTTACTACAACACGGACGAGTTAACTTGGCACCCCGCTTTTCTTTGTCATCCTTGTCCTTCCAGCGATCGCTCATACTACAGAATATATTTATCTCTCTCTCTCTCTCTATCTCCAGATCCGTGTTGTAGTGATATGTGGCTAGGTTTTCAACCACAGAAACACAACCTTATCCTTTAGTTGCTTCATACAACAATGTTGCCTTACATAACAATTATATTTCAGCGCAAACGTAACTAAAACATGGTAGTATCTGAGGACCCTCAAGCCACAATGGAGGGAGACGCGGCGTCCAGTAAGAAGGCAGCCAAGAAAGCCGCGAAGGCCGCAGAGAAACAACAGAAGAAAGCAGAGCATAAGGTATATTTGACCTCTTAAGCAGTCTATGCTCTTAAATAAATAAATTTTAAATAAATTCATCGTGTCAGCCTTTTTTATGTACGTCCACTGCTGGATATAGGCCTCCCCCAAAAGGGAGGTTTTGCCATAATCGCCACGCTTGGCAGGCGGGTTGGCGATCGCAGTTGGGTGTTAATATCCTCGGAGAACACTGCTGCCCATCCACCGGTTAATCACTTTAGTCGCCTTTTACGACACCCACGGGATGGGCTGGGATGGTGCAATATTCTTGGCCGGCACCACACGGCAATGTATTCTTCAATACAAAGAAAATGATTTGGCGTTCTCAAGTTTCATTGAATAATTGTATGTCAGTTGTTACGTTTTATCAAGTAATTGTTTGCCAATTATCACAGTTGTGTAAATATGCACTTTGTACTTGAATACATAGTTGTAAAATTGTTGTTTTATAGTGTAGGCACCAATATAATAACTTACTTTACACTGAAATTTTTGAACAATTATGATCAGCCTATAATGTGTCTCACTACAGGGCACAGACCTACCCTCAGGGAGGGTGTATGGGTGTTAGTCCACCACACATGCAGTTTGGTAGACTTCACATAAGAATTGCTTCTTCAGTGTGTGCTTCTTAAGAATTGCTTGTTCAGGTTTTCTCACGATATGTATGAAGCCTCTCCAATCCGAGATATACATGGTCAGTCTTTTTTAAATTATCTCGGTCTTTAAACTTTGTAAAACACAGTAAAACATCGTGAGGAAACCTGCATGCTTCAATTTCGAGGCATGTATTGTACCCACTGTCCATTATAAGTGGCGACGACGGGCTCACCCCCCATCACACTGGTCA
Organism: Agonopterix heracliana; assembly: GCA_963693445.1. Lineage (NCBI taxonomy): Eukaryota > Metazoa > Arthropoda > Insecta > Lepidoptera > Depressariidae > Agonopterix > Agonopterix heracliana. The sequence continues at coordinate 7,236,845 of OY856334.1, forward strand.
GAGTTTCGGTACTACTGGTGAAACGTGGATGTTCTGATGTTTCAGAATATCTCTGACCACCCCCTCGGGGAATATTGTCGTGAGCATATTATGCTTATGCTTAAACATTGTAGATTATTTACCACAGGACTTTCTCTTTATTTCGCTCAATTTCTACAGTTTTCCGATCCCTTCAGCTGCCATCTCTGTTTTGTAATTGATTGAGTATTTTACGTACCATTTATTATTAAATTCGCAGGGGTCATCAGCGCAACCGACGACCGAGTCGGAACCGGACGTGTCGGTCGGTCGGTACGGCACTCTCAAGATGATCCAGTCCACGGGAGATCACCGTGACAGGGTCTATACAGACGTGGGTGACCTGGGAGTCAAGCTGGATGGACAGAGCGTCTGGGTGAGAGGTGAGAATAAGGGCCTGTTTCACCACTTCTGAGTAAGTTCTTGTCAGCTTATCCGACAGATATTTTGAGATTTTTTGTATGAAATTATGTCAAAATATCTTTCGGATAAGCTAACAAGAACTTACCCAGAAGTGGTGAAACAGGCCCTTTAATTCGCAGGCATCATCAGCGCAACCGATGACCGAGTCTGAAGTAGACGTGTCGGTCTAGCTAAAGGACTTCTTCTTAATTCGGTATGTCAAGTTTTTTTTTGGGGGGCGGAATCGAAAACCATTTCGAGAAAATTGGCTGAATAATCATATTTTCTATGTCAGAGATTTTAAAATGAAAGGATTACAGATATTTTTAATAAAATAACGTCGTTTTTCGGTCCACGAGTGACGTCACTCGCTGCCCCTGCAAACTCCTTGGTAAACATAAAATCAACTTAAAATAACCGGCCATTAAGAAAAAAAAATACATTCACAATGTCACCGTAGCTGTTTCCAGCATAGAGTTAGAAAGAGGAGGCAGGTTTTCATTTTTTTTAATATAGCCGTAGGTCGTTTTTCTCCATGGAGTTCGAATTATTTTTTGTCCGCCATTTTTGCACTTTGAGATTACAGATCAAAATAATTTAAAAATTAAATTTATATTGATTAACTCGATGAATCGCAATAAAAATAAAATAGGTGTCTTAAAATTATGTCTTCTAACCGTAAAAAATATAAAAATGAAGACCAAAAAAAACTTGACATACCGATTTGTACTCTTATAATATTCCGTGCCTCTTACCGTCTTGGCTGGTGCTATTTGAAGCCGAAATTTTAAACCTATAAATTTTGCCAATTCACAGCGCGTCTCCAAACTTCGCGTGCGAAAGGGAAGCAATGCTTCGCAGTGCTTCGGCAGAGTTCGAGCACTGTGCAGCTTCTGATCAGTGTCAGCGAAGAGCGTGCAGTCAGCAAGCAGATGTGCAAGTTTACCGGCAAGTTAGTATTGTAGCTTGGAAGCAATACTTCGCTGTGCTTCGGTGGTTCGAGCACTATACAGTGTCTGTGAAGAGCGTGCAGTCAGCAAGCAGATGTGCAAGTTTACCGGCAAGTTAGTATTGTAGCTTGGAAGCAATACTTCGCTGTGCTTCGGTGGTTCGAGCACTATACAGTGTCTGTGAAGAGCGTGCAGTCAGCAAGCAGATGTGCAAGTTTACCGGCAAGTTAGTATTGTAGCTTGGAAGCAATGCTTCGCTGTGCTTCGGTGGTTCGAGCACTATGCAGTGTCTGTGAAGAGCGTGCAGTCAGCAAGCAGGTGTGCAAGTTTACTGGCAAGTTAGTATTGTAGCTTGGAAGCAATGCTTCGCTGTGCTTCGGTGGTTCGAGCACTATGCAGTGTCTGTGAAGAGCGTGCAGTCAGCAAGCAGATGTGCAAGTTTACCGGCAAGTTAGTATTGTAGCTTGGAAGCAATGCTTCGCTGTGCTTCGGTGGTTCGAGCACTATGCAGTGTCTGTGAAGAGCGTGCAGTCAGCAAGCAGATGTGCAAGTTTACCGGCAAGTTAGTATTGTAGCTTGGAAGCAATGCTTCGCTGTGCTTCAGTAGCTCGAGCACTATGCAGTGTCTGTGAAGAGCGTGCAGTCAGCAAGCAGATGTGCAAGTTTACCGGCAAGTTAGTATTGTAGCTTGGAAGCAATGCTTCGCTGTGCTTCGGTAGCTCGAGCACTATGCAGTGTCTGTGAAGAGCGTGCAGTCAGCAAGCAGATGTGCAAGTTTACCGGCAAGTTAGTATTGTAGCTTGGAAGCAATGCTTCGCTGTGCTTCAGTAGCTCGAGCACTATGCAGTGTCTGTGAAGAGCGTGCAGTCAGCAAGCAGATGTGCAAGTTTACCGGCAAGTTAGTATTGTAGCTTGGAAGCAATGCTTCGCTGTGCTTCGGTAGCTCGAGCACTATGCAGTGTCTGTGAAGAGCGTGCAGTCAGCAAGCAGATGTGCAAGTTTACCGGCAAGTTAGTATTGTAGCTTGGAAGCAATACTTCGCTGTGCTTCGGTGGTTCGAGCACTATACAGTGTCTGTGAAGAGCGTGCAGTCAGCAAGCAGATGTGCAAGTTTACCGGCAAGTTAGTATTGTAGCTTGGAAGCAATGCTTCGCTGTGCTTCGGTGGTTCGAGCACTATGCAGTGTCTGTGAAGAGCGTGCAGTCAGCAAGCAGGTGTGCAAGTTTACCGGCAAGTTAGTATTGTAGCTTGGAAGCAATGCTTCGCTGTGCTTCGGTGGTTCGAGCACTATGCAGTGTCTGTGAAGAGCGTGCAGTCAGCAAGCAGATGTGCAAGTTTACCGGCAAGTTAGTATTGTAGCTTGGAAGCAATGCTTCGCTGTGCTTCGGTAGAGTTCGAGTAATGCCAATGGGTGTATCCTATAGGTTTTGATTTGCAAGTTAAGAGAACGAAATATGTAAGATAAATGACCGTATTTTTTGATTGCGTTAACTTAGAAGCTTGCATTTTTTACAACTCCCAAGGACTGCAGAGTGCCTACCATGAGTTTTCCCTGTATTTTACTACTGTAGTTACGTCGCCAATTCTTATGACAGAAATTAGTTCTCAACGTGACCACTAGGAGCGCTGTACGAAATTCTATACAAAATTGGTGACGTAACTACAGTAGTAAAGTACGGTGAAAACTCACGGTAGACCTACAGATCTTATCTTAACTATTATAAAACCGTAAAATCGTGAGAAATGAAAAAGTAGCGGTTCCCTTCATATAAACTCAAATAACACGAGTTTAAATGAGCATAGCGCTTTAAATGACGTGCAGCGCCATCTATTGACAAAATTGTTTGTTTGTTTGTTCGCGCATCACGCAAAAACTACTGAACCGATTTTGATGAAACTTTTTTTGTTTGATAGCTTATGATCTGACTTAAAATCTGGTATATAATTTGTGCGGACGAAGTCCCGGGAAAACACTAGTTGATAATAATTTCAACTTGATATCTCTACCCGTTTCTGAGAAAAGGATCTTGACAGACGGATGGACAAAATAGTGATCCTAAATAGTTCAGCTTTTTTCCCCTTTTGAAGTACGGAGCCCTAAAAAGAGTGTAGATTTTTGTAGCTAGATTCACATTGTTCATAATCTTTTGTTCCTTGTGGAAAGGCAAAGGGAATGAAGCCCATGCACCCAAGTCTAACGTAGTCTAATCTTCTCTCTCCACAGCATAACAAAAGAGTCAATAATCGACGTCTACGCTAAAGTAGTGAAAACAGCGACGCCCATAGAGTCGTGCACTATACGCTCGGTGGAGTTGCTCGCGGAGCAGGTGTGGGTCGTGTCCGGTGCGCGGGCGCAGCTGCCGCTGCAGATCGAGGACGCGGCCAGGCCGGAGAAGAGCGACGTGAGTGACGATTACTTAAAGCCATGGCCCTTTTTTCAGCCGAAGCTGGCCAAAGCGAACACAGTCGGGGCGGACCTTAGGTGTGAATGCGGTGTTACTCCTCAGACTATGTCCCATCTCGTATCGTGCCCTTCCTGCCCGGACACCTGCACGCGAACGGAGCTTATGAACGCTGCCGAAAATGCTATCCGTGTGGCGTAATTCTGGGCTAGATAGATTTAAAATGACATGCCATCGACTCGATAGAAGAAAGGCCGAAGCTGAAGCGAAAGCTTGGTCGGACACAACCTATCGATAGTTACTCGATTGGCTTTTTATAAAGCACTAATCCAGAACCCCTAGCATGCCACCGCCGAGAAAACGACAAAAATCGAGACGTGCCTCCATCTTTATTATTTTACGTACGCCAAAAAGAGCGCGTATGACGTTTTTCTCGTTTAAACGCTTTGTCGTGGGTGGCATGCTAGCCGTGCAGGTAGGGAAAGGGTGTGAATTATCCGCCCAAAAAAGACAAAGAGTATAGAACAGCTATGTACAGAGTATAGAAATGAATGAAAAATCCGCCAGTCGTTGCGACACGCGTCACGATGCGGCACGTTCTAGTGTGCGAATATTAAGTTTTCATTTTCCGCTGTGATGCCCTCTCCGGCCCGATGCGGCCCATTGAAATATGTCCTTACCTCTAAAAACCTCTCTAAACGCCTGATAAACGATTAGAAATATAGCTATTCGGAAAGAAAACGTTGCCAGCGAAGGCCGTAGGCGGTGGGTTTAAATCCGCATCTTCTCTACAACGGAATACTTTCCAACGCAGTATTACAGTCAAAAAGCTGTATACCTATGTGATATTGCAACTAATAAATCTTTAAACTGTTGATTCCCGCAGGACCCCGAAGCGCTAAGGATCCGAGTAAACCAGGACACGCGTCTCGACAACAGGATACTGGACCTGCGCACACCAGCCAACCAGGCCATCTTCCGCATTGAAGCCGGCGTCTGTAGGCTGTTCAGAGACATTCTTACAAAGAGAGGTTCGTTCACACTTACACACACACACACACATACTCACACTCACTTACACACCTTACAGGTTACCGCATCGACGATATAAATAAATTCGCGTTATTTGCATTAAAGTATGATACTATAGAGTTAGTGTCTGGTACAAAAATCTCGATAAAAGTGTCCCGAACATGCCGGAACTAACATAAATAAAATGTGGGTAATATAAACAAATAAAATTCATAATTCATATGCTTATGTAATTTTGCGTGCGTGAGAAGTGTACAACAACATATTATAGCGCGGTCTTGTTCTTACTGACGCGCGAAATGTGTAAGATAAGGACAGATAGATATTTGTTGTTTGTGTAGACTGCTTTTGTGATTTGTTTTTACAAATTAATTAAAATTAAATGCTATATTCGTAAACAAAATCATACTTCTAAATGATAAAACAATAGTCTACCTACTGAAAATAGGGCACACCATCATCTTTTTTCACTTTCCTTAAGTAGTCTTTACAAGTTTTTTCAACACAGTACGGCATCATGAACTCGCGCGTGCTTGGACGATCAAACAAAGACTATCACGCAATTGGTTCTCTTTTTGAATTTTGATTCTCTTTTGGTTTGGACCATAAAGTTATTATACCTTACAGGAATAGAGGAACTGACATGAGTTCAATCTAATGAAACCGTTTTTGGATGTTTTTCAGGAGACTATCGGCAGCTGTTGGCAAAAATTCGAGCACTGTCTATAATTCTGATTCTAACGTGGAATCGTCAATAAATTCATGAAATAGTGTCAGTATATTTCACAAAATTATCTACGATTTCACTTTCGATTCGCCATTATTCACGGAAACCGAATTTTTACCCTGCGATAAGACTCTCAAAAACGGTTCTATTGCCTCGCGTCACGTATCCCTTTCTATTATAAAGTGGTGCCGCTATACCTAGCGGATGTAAACATCTCGTTCTCGCAGCTATCGCCTATCAGTCATTTTATGGTTAGGACACTTTTGAGCGTGGACCCAAGGTCCATAGTATCCAAATTCAACGGTTATTTGGCATTGAATCTCTTCACCTGATTATAAGTGATTTTTAACGAATGTTTAGAAGGTCAAAACCGTTCTAGGTCAAAACATTAGACCTAGACTCTAAAGGATACAAAACATTTCCAAATAGTCTCTTATTCCGATTTTCACCCTATTTTTTGCTTTATTTTATTGCACTATTAGAAAATAACAAATAAATTTCAGGTTTCGTAGAGATCCACACGCCTAAGATAATCTCAGCGGCGTCGGAGGGCGGCGCGAACGTGTTCACAGTGTCATACTTCAAGTCGTCAGCCTACCTCGCACAGAGTCCACAGCTTTACAAGCAGATGGCCATAGCAGCCGACTTCGACAAGGTAACATAATACATATTTCCTATTTCTATATTTACTTTGCTATAAAACAAACAAACCGACGGATAGACAAGAAAATCTGTTATTTGTAGTGGGGACACTGAAATGCTCGGTACCCGGCTGAACGAGACATCATCAGCTTTTAAGGGTGTAAAATTTAATGCGTTACGTATCGATCTGTGCTTCAGACCCTTAAACTGAACATCTGTTCCATCTTCTTCTTCTATCGAGTCGATGGCATGTCATTACAAAATTTTCCAGCCCAGTATTCTGCCTCACGGACAGAACCACCGGCCGCGTCCATAAGCTCCATTCGCGTGCAAGTTTACGGGCAGGAAGGGCAAGATGTGAGATGGGCCATAGTCTGAGGAGCAACACCACATTCACACCTTAGGTCCGACCCATCGATAAAACCCCAATTTCATCTCAAACAAAGAAGAACTAGTGAACCATAGTGAATTCGGGTTGCCAAGATGGCGGAAGTCGCGTGTGTTTTGTGTCGGACTTTTTCAATGTTTACCAAGTTATTCAATTGTTTTTAAACAAAGTGTTGTCCATAAATAGCTCGTAATATTGTCAGCTTTTAGATTATCATATTGGTTTTGTGAGTTGTGAAGTGTAACAATGTGTAAAACGGTAACATCGTGAAAGCGGACTCCAGTTTTTTTCGAAAGGTAGGTAATTAACAAATAACACGGAATATTTTTTTTATTGTTTAAGAATGTAAATAATGTCAATTGTGAGATGTATTAAGAATGATAGGAAATTTTATTTACTTCACGTAGATATATAATTTATTGCCATAATTTCATAGCATAACATCGAAAAATATTTTTTTCTAAAAGGTGGTAAAAAAAATTTGCATTGTATAAAACACACCGACACGCAAGCGTTTTTTGTTTGGCAGAGCCCCGACGCGGGACGGGTTAAAGACCTCCAAATCGGCCTGGGCAGTTTATGTCCTAGGGGAAGGCTTTCCGAGGGAGGGACAAACGGGTCGGGTAGCGTGCTCTTTTCTCGCCAGAGATCACATCTAGCTCGGGGACCCTCACCGATATCTTGTATAGGGTCGACACAATTCAGAAAGTTTTTGCGGCTCTTGAGCCTTTGGGGTACTGTGGAGTATCCGAACATTGGATGCCATGGATCAACCTCGAGTTTTGCTCTCTCGATTGCTGTTCCATAGAAAACGTCAACGACTATTTGACTCAAATGTATGAAACTACTGACTTTTTTCTCGATTTCAAAGTTGGTCCTATAGTCACAGTTGTTCAGTTTGATGATCGGAAGCACCCCATAAAGTATGTAACGCATTTAAATTTACACACTGTATACGTACCACTGCGAGCACAAGCCTCAAGGAGGGTGCATGTACGTTAGTCCACCACGCGTGCACAATGCGGATTGGTAGACTTCACATACGCATCAGAATTTCTTCTTCAGCGTATGCAGGTGTTCCAAGTCAAGACCTGGATGCGACTGGTACAGGACCGAGAAGAGTGGCAAAATATAAGCATATGCTCACGACTATATTCCCCGAGGGGGTAGTCAGAGATATTCTGAAACCTCAGAACATCCACGTTTCACCAGTAGTACCGAAACTCTGTCCAGTGTGACGGGGGGTGAGCCCGTCGCCACTTATAATGGACAGTGGGTACAATACACGCCTCGAAATTGAAGCATGCAGGTTTCCTCACGATGTTTTCCTTCACCGAAAAGCCAGTGGTGTAACAAATCGTACATAAATTCCGAAAAACTCATTGGTACGAGTCGGCCTGGACGGGGATCGAACCATCGCCACCTGCACGGCAGGCAAGGTTACTCGCCACTGGACCACCACGGCTATGTGGCAAAATATGGAGGAGGCTTATGCCCTGCAGTGGGTAGATACAGGCTGAAAATGATGATGATGATGATGCAGGTTTCCTCACGATGATCTAAACTATTATAAAACTGTAACTGAAGTGTGTCTGTACATTGAAGATATTTACAAAAAAAGATTACGATATGGTTTTTAGGTATCCCTGACTCGAAATCGACCTTATTTAGAAATTTTGTCTGTCTGTTTGTTTGTGTGTTTGTTTGTTTGTTCGCGAATCACGCAAAAACTACTGAACCGATTTTGATGAAACTTTTTTGTTTGATAGCTTATGTTCAGACTTAAAATCTGGTTTATAATTTGTGCGGAAGTTGTCGCGGGTAAACATTAGTAAGTTATAAAAACTCTTAGAACGATATTTTCTTTAATGTCTTACAGGTGTTCACAGTAGGAGCTGTGTTCAGAGCGGAGGACTCTAACACGCACCGGCATCTCACAGAGTTCGTCGGTCTCGACCTGGAGATGTCCTTCAAGCAGCACTACCACGAGGTGCTGGACACCATCGGGGAGACGTTCACCGACATGTTCAGGGGACTGCGGGACCAGTGAGTGGCTTTTACCAACTGTTTGTATTAACATTAGCGACTAGACTTATCAAATCACACAAAAAAATACCACTTACTTATCATGAAAAAATACCACTCACTCACAGACTCATCACAAAAAATACCGCTCACTCACTGACTCATCACAAAAAATACCGCTCACTCACTGATTCATCACAAAAAATACCACTCACTCACTGATTCATCACAAAAAATAACACTCACTGATTAATTACAAAAAATATTCCTGAAGGGCAAAGTTCGAAATTTTCGAAAAAAAGCGCCCTAAATCGGGAGAGTGCGGTATTTCGATATTTCACATCTGCCGGGCGTCCCGCGACGGCCATATTTTTATCAATTTTTATTCCACGTTTCAGATTCGCGTCGGACATAGCGACGGTGGGTCAGCAGTACAAAGTGGAGCCGTTCAAATTCCTCGACCCACCGCTGCGACTCAAGTTCCCCCAGGCCGTGCAGATGTTGGCTGAAGCCGGTAAGCTGGATTTTCGATGCCTATGTCCTTCCTAAGGGTTCAAGCAATCTTTATACCAAATTTAATTCAAATCGGTTCAGCGGTTTAGCTGTGTAACGTAAGAGGCAAACTGATACACATTGGCATTAATAGTATAAATGACGCAGTCCGTTCGTAGAATTGGACAAATCGTGATTAATCTGGCTAGCCCAGATATCGCTGGATAGACCAGCTCACCAAGGATTTCGAGGAGCTGGAGGTGCCCAACTGGACTAGAATGGCAAAGAAAAGATTTTAATTGTGTGTTTTGCTGTCGGAGGCTACTACCCATATCGGGTCCCTGAGCTGGCATAGTAAGTAAGTAAGCCTAGGCATTTCATGAAGTGACTAATTATTTTACGATGTGCATCTATTTGTCGATGTTCCAGCTAAACACTTCGCCAAATCATGATTATGACTGGGCGAACCGTAAAGTATAGTCTGTCTATAAAGTAGTGACATAAATGTTTGAGGAACTAATCATTTTAGTATGGTGGTGTTGCCAGGTTATGCTTGATTTTGACGTTCTTGCGTGGAGACAGCGCCCTCATTTTTAGGCAATGTAATTGTGCGGAAAAAACAACAAAAAAGTCCTTTTTTTATTAATAATCACGATTTGCCCAATTTTACTATCGAACGACATATGGATAAATATGTACCTAACATAATAATTGAAATCGTTAGTAATTAATTATACAGGGTGTAAGGGACAGCCCTCCGCAGACTGATAGGGTGAACTCAGACCATCAAAATGAACAACTTTCACTATTGAGCCTACCTCAGGAAACGTGAAAAAAAATCAGCTGTCCCATACAAAACTGCTGTACCTACCCGACTCAAATGTATGGGACAGCTGATTTTTTTCGCGTTTCCTGAGGTAGGCTCCATAGTGAAAGTTGTTCAGTTTGATGGTCTGAGTTCACCCTATCAGTCTGCGGAGGGCTGTCCCTTACACCCTGTATGTTTGTATCTTGCAGGTGTGACGGTGGGAGCGGAAGACGACCTGTCCACCCCAGACGAGAAGCTGCTAGGAAGGCTGGTGCGGGCCAAATACGACACCGACTTCTACATGCTGGACAAGTACCCGCTGGCCGTCAGACCCTTCTACACCATGCCCGACCCAGAGAACCCTGTAAGTTAAAAATATACTGCATGCATACTTAGATCACAATAAAATGAATGGATAGGCCTTACGCGAACATTTCAAACCAGAAAAATGAGGCGAAACAAATGAAAGGTTTACTTCAAATTTGTATGCAAGTGCCCTAGATTTGACAGATAATGGCGCTAGTTTGTATGGACCAAGTGCACCAGTAGTGTGCTTCAACTTACCGCGCTTTAGGCCTATCCATTAATTTTATTTTGATCTAAGCTTGCATATGCTCATGACTATATTCCCCGAGGGGTTAGTCAGCGATATTCTGAAGTCAGAACATCCACATTACACTAGTAGTACCGAAAGTCCCCGTGTGACGGGGACTGAGCCCGTCGCCACTTGTAATGGACAGTGGGTACAATACATGACTCGAAATTGAAGCATGCAGGTTTCCTCGCGATGTTTTCCGTCACCGAAAAGCCAGTGGTGTTTCAAATCGTACATACATTCCGAAAAACTCATTGGTACGAGTCGGCCTGGACGGGGATCGAACCACCGCCTCCTGCACGGCATGCAAAGTTCCTAGCTACTGGACCACCACGGCTAAAAATATACTCTCGCCTTTGACTACACACTTCTGTCACATCTGTAGATACACCCTGATGATGTTTTAATGCACTCTGATAATGTCTTTAACAATGAATTGCAGAAATATTCAAACTCATACGACATGTTCATGCGAGGGGAGGAGATACTCAGCGGAGCGCAGAGGATACATGACCCCGACTATCTGACGGAGAGGGCTAAACACCACGGCATTGGTTAGTAGCCACCTATATAATTATATCAGAGAGATACTGAGCGGAGCGCAGAGGATACATGACCCCGACTATCTGACGGAGAGGGCTAAACACCACGGCATCGGTTAGTAGCCACCTATATGATTATGTCATAGAGATACTGAGCGGGGCGCAGAGGATACATGACCCCGACTATCTTACGGAGAGAGCTGAACACCACGGCATCGGTTAGTAGCCACCTATATAATTATATCAGAGATACTGAGCGGAGCGCAGAGGATACATGACCCCGACTATCTGACAGAGAGGGCTAAACACCACGGCATCGGTTAGTAGCCACCTATATAATTATATCATAGAGTTACTGAGCCCAGCGCAGAGGATACATGACCCCGACTATCTGACGGAGAGGGCTAAACACCACGGCATTGGTTAGTAGCCACCTATATAATTATATCAGAGAGATACTGAGCGGAGCGCAGAGGATACATGACCCCGACTATCTGACGGAGAGGGCTAAACACCACGGCATTGGTTAGTAGCCACCTATATAATTATATCAGAGAGATACTGAGCGGAGCGCAGAGGATACATGACCCCGACTATCTGACGGAGAGGGCTAAACACCACGGCATCGGTTAGTAGCCACCTATATGATTATGTCATAGAGATACTGAGCGGGGCGCAGAGGATACATGACCCCGACTATCTTACGGAGAGAGCTGAACACCACGGCATCGGTTAGTAGCCACCTATATAATTATATCAGAGATACTGAGCGGAGCGCAGAGGATACATGACCCCGACTATCTGACAGAGAGGGCTAAACACCACGGCATCGGTTAGTAGCCACCTATATAATTATATCATAGAGTTACTGAGCCCAGCGCAGAGGATACATGACCCCGACTATCTGACGGAGAGGGCTAAACACCACGGCATCGGTTAGTAGCCACCTATATAATTATATCATAGAGATACTGAGCGGAGCGCAGAGGATACATGGCCCCGACTATCTGACGGAGAGGGCTAAACACCACGGCATTGGTTAGTAGCCACCTATATAATTATATCATAGAGATACTGAGCGGGGCGCAGAGGATACATGACCCCGACTATCTGACGTTTAGTAGCCACCTATATAATTATATCACAGAGATACTGAGCGGAGCGCAGAGGATACATGACCCCGACTATCTGACAGAGAGGGCTAAACACCACGGCATCGGTTAGTAGCCACCTATATAATTATATCATAGAGTTACTGAGCCCAGCGCAGAGGATACATGACCCCGACTATCTGACGGAGAGGGCTAAACACCACGGCATCGGTTAGTAGCCACCTATATAATTATATCATAGAGATACTGAGCGGAGCGCAGAGGATACATGGCCCCGACTATCTGACGGAGAGGGCTAAACACCACGGCATTGGTTAGTAGCCACCTATATAATTATATCATAGAGATACTGAGCGGGGCGCAGAGGATACATGACCCCGACTATCTGACGTTTAGTAGCCACCTATATAATTATATCACAGAGATACTGAGCGGAGCGCAGAGGATACATGACCCCGACTATCTGACGGAGAGGGCTAAACACCACGGCATCGGGTAGTAGCCACCTATAATATAATTATATCATAGAGATACTGAAATGAAACAAATGTTTTCTCTGTTACAGATGTCAGCAAAATTGCAGCGTACATTGAATCCTTCAGACTGGGATGTCCACCGCATGCTGGTAAATATTGTGTTTTACCTACTACTGGGATAAGCGCTCGTTGGCGTAGTGGAGCTTCGGTATTGGAAACGATCACCGAAGTTAAGCAACGTCAGGTCCGGTCAGTCTTTGGATGGGTGACCGTTTAGTGGTATTTCATCTCGAGCGTTTCCGTGCTTCGGAAGGCACGTTAAGCAGTTGGTCTCGGATAGTTCCGTCAGATGGCGTTGGAACTATTCGTTAAGCCAGGTCAGAGGCCTATTGAGGCGGCTTGAAAATTCTCTGACAGCAAGATGACCACTAACTTGCCTACACCAACACGCACTGGGCCCGCGTGGTGGAGTATGGCCCACTCCCTCTCACCCTTATGCGTGAGAGGAGGCCTTTCCCCTGAAGTGGGATTCTAGAGGCATAACTTACCTACTACTGGGTGACATTGAAAATTATCAAAACACTCAAATACCGCATGAAAAAACCCGCTTTTATACCCGACTGTATCAATCAATATACAGAATGTAAACTTAAATACGTTACATACTTTAGGGGTTGCTTCAGACCTTCAAACTGAACAAGTTTCACTATGGAACCAATACAGAAATTGGGGGAAAAATCAGCTGTCCCATACATTTGGGGCGAGCAGCGATTGACGTTTTCGATTGGTTTCTGATTTTGCGATTTCAGCGTTGGTCTTAAGTATAGTAAAAGTTGTTCAGTTTTATGGTTTTACACCCTGTATACGAATTATTTAGATTTTTAATGAACATTTTCGTCGCTAGGTGGCGGTATAGGTCTAGAGCGAGTGGTGATGCTGTACCTAGGTCTGGACAACATCAGGAAGACTTCCATGTTCCCGCGCGACCCGAAGAGAGTCACGCCATGAGCTTGTATGTTTGCGGACCCAATTATAAGTGTAACTGGACTTTTTCAATAATAAAATGTTTATTTGTATTTATTCTTACTTTGGAAGCCTATGGAAAAATTCAGGCCTGGCGCGCAGCTGGCGATGACTTTGCCTAGCTTAAAATAACATCGAATATCAACTGCTTAGAAGGGTATTGTCGCAAAACGTCCCTTTCTCAAAATGTCCCTCGTTCGCAAAACGTCCCTTTCTCAAAATGTCCCTTTCACAAAATGTCCCTTTTTCAAGATGCCCTTATACATAAAATATTTTATGACATTAAAATAATCACCCATTATGACTGGTATTGTCTTCCGAGCAGCTTCCGGTATATCTAGGGTTAACCTAACCTAACCTTTTTTTTTTTTTTATATGCTGGGAAAAAATGCTTTACGCATCCCTCCCGCCCGTTGGGGGACAGGAGGGGTATGTGGGACTCCCCGGTGCGTGTCACCGGTATACCCACTAAAATAACAGAATCATTGCTACAACCAACTTTCGGTTTAAGGGTTGAGACACTGACCGATGGTAAACGACGGCACAAAAAAAACACGTTTAGTGTTGACACATCTGCGGAACGTACGGCCCCGAACGTTCGGTTGAATACGCGTTAATTTGAATACGCGAAAATGGCACGCATTGGTGTCGCCGGTAATAGGGAAAAGCATTTCATGTGTATTCAACCGAACGTTCCGCAGATATGTCACTTGTTACAACATTTCACCTCATCGGGCTCATGTGATAACCGTGGTGTTTAGATTAGAGTGGCCTCGCAAGGCATGGGTTATAATAACTCCGAATCTTTACGGACGGTCACATTTGTTTATATTAACGTAATTGAAATACTAGAATGCGTCCGGCGCGGAGCTTTGTGATTTGTATTACTTTGGTTATTGTTAGTAATCTTTGTTTTGTTTTATATAATATGATGGTCCTGAGATATTTTGTTCAGACTATTGTGTAGACCTTTTGTGACGCTCGGCGAGTATAGACGTACAAATATATTTACGAAGACTAAAAGACAGTTTCATTAAAAAGTCATCCTGACCCACCTTCTGTTTCACTTCAGAAGTGGGATAAAGGACTATGTCTGGCCCATATATCAACGGTTTGGGCAAGCGTCGACGTTCTGCTTCATCGGCGACTGGTGAAGATGAAGAACAAAACGAGATTTTTTTTTCTGAGAAGCCTGAAGCTGTCGTCACACCGACGAAGAGACTACGTGTTACTACCACAGATGCGGAAGTGATTCCAAAGTTTCGACCGGATGACAAGGCAAGCAACGTGACTGGTTGGTTGCATAAAATAGACCAACTTGGTGACGTCTACGGCTGGGACAACAAAGATCGGCAATTTATCATGCAAATTCGCCTACGTGGTTCTGCACGCGAGTGGTATGATGATTTGGAGACTTATGATTTAACCTGGGAAGAATGGAAAGAAGCATTACAAATCGCATTTCCCCGATCCACCGATTATGTAAATAGACTGGAAGAAATGTTAGCAAGAACGAAGACCGAATCTGAGACAATGACGAAGTATTATCACGCAAAGTTATCTCTACTCAAGAAATGCAACATATTTGGAGAAGCAGCCATTTCCTGTATTATACGAGGCCTCCCATTGGAATTGAGAGCCAATGCTAAGGCATACCAGTGCGATAAGCCAGAAAGCTTATATTATGGCTACTTGTCGTCGCTAGAAAATTATAAACGAGCTGAAACAGTTAGCATGATGCGAAAATCTACGTGGAGAAGAGGCACATAATTATGGAAGCTACAATAATCCTACAACTACAAGTTTGCCTCCTTCAGCGAGTTCATCCAAGCAGTTACTACCGAAGATCTGCTACGCGTGCCGAAAACCTGGACACGAGGCAAGGGACTGCACGACTTCGCCGCAACGCTGTGGGGTGTGCCAGCGCGTCGGGCATGCTGCTGCGAGTTGCTGGTTTGCAGCGGGCTCTTCACAAAAACCACTAATTAAGGTCAGTAACGTAATGTTTGTCACATATAATGTATATCAGGACTTATACAAGAGAATAATACATGTTAACGGGTGCGAATTAGTAGCTTATATAGATACAGGCAGTAAATTGAATATCCTTACGGCTACACAGGCTAATCACTTAAAATTAGAAATTATTCCATCCACGGTGATTATGAAAGGATTTGGTGGTGCTCAACTTCAATCACTGGGTGCGTCATATATTGATGTGGTTATAGATGATGTGAAATTGAAAGGTGTGGTCGAAATAACAGATTATAATCTATGTGACGTAGACTTGATTATTGGGCAAACAATGATAAATCAAGATAATGTTAGTTTGGTTACGACGGCAGACTCTGTGACTTTTGTAGCTACATGTGGTTTGGAACGCATGCTCGCGGATATACACTTAAGCGCATTAGACTACAAAACAAAGTTTCAAATTTATCTTAAGTACGATACTGTCCTGCCAACTATGAGCTATGCATATGTAGAGGTGGATGTTAATTTTCCGTGTAGTGAACAAGACGCTACTCTACTGACACAGGCAGTGTGTTATCAATTAGGAGAATCATCATATTATATTCCGCCAGGCATTATAAGTTCAAAGCAACAGTATTTGAAAGTAATTAATGTAGGCGATGATTCTATTGAGTGGAAAGCGAATAAATTATTAGCCAGAGCAGAATTAATAAATCAAAGTCAAGTAACCAAATCCCATAAAATACAACCAGTGAACCAAATTTCAGAAGCTAAAAAGACCAATATCACACTAACTGACGTAGATGTTGGAGAACTTGAGCATGCGGATGAGGACCGGCTGTTGAATCTACTAAACAAATTTATTAATTCTTTTGCGTTTACTACAAAAGAGTTAGGATGTACCGATTTAATCGAAATGCATATAAAAACCATAGTCGATCAACCAGTGTATTTTAAGCCATACAGACTGTCATATAAAGAAAATGAAATCGTGAATACAAAAGTTCAAGATCTTATTGAGGCGGGTATAGTCCAAGAGTCTATATCAGAATATGCTAGTCCTGTAGTATTAGTAAAGAAAAAAGGTGGTGACTATCGACTGTGTGTCGACTATCGAGCTTTGAATGCACGAACTGTGAAGGATCGTTTTCCGTTACCTCACATTGAAGATCAAGTGACACGGCTTAGTGGAAAATTATTTTATACCACTTTAGATCTTGCTCATGCAGGGCTATTACCAGGTACCCATGGCTGAAGAGTCCATAAGTAAAACTGCGTTCGTAACTCCTTCCGGACAGTTTGAATTTTTGAAAATGCCTTTTGGCCTTGCCAATGCTCCCGCAGTGTTTTCTCGATTAATACGCATGACCTTACGAAGCGTTGCCGAAGATATAGCGCTGTACTTAGATGACCTGATGATCCCTTCTATTTCTGTCGAGGCGGGACTGGAGCTGTTAGAAAGGGTCCTCCAACTGCTCACTGACGCAAATCTGAAACTGAACCTCAAGAAATGCTCTTTCCTTAAGAAAAGCGCTAACTATTTGGGACACGAAATTAACGCCGGAACAATACAACCGGGCCAAGTGAAAATAGATTGTGTAGCTAATTACAAAGCGCCTAGAAATGTACACGAGATAAGACAATTCATTGGTCTGACGTCATATTTTAGGAAGTTCATTCGTGGATTTGCCGAAATTGCACGACCACTAACGGAACTAACGAGAAGTCAGTCAGTACGAACAGTCTGCATTTGAAACCCTTCAACAAAAACTTATAGAGCGTCCTGTACTGGGAATTTACGATAGAAATGCAGATACTGAGCTCCATACTGACGCCAGCAAAATAGGACTGGGAGGAATACTTATCCAGCGCGGAACTGATGGTTGCTTAAGGCCAATTGCATACTACAGTAGAGTCACAAGTCAAGAAGAACAGTTTTACCACAGTTACGAACTTGAAACCCTTGCTGTGGTGGAATCATTGAAAAGATTCAGAATCTATTTGACTGGGATACATGTTAAAGTAGTGACGGATTGCGCGGCGTTACGCACAACTCTTCTCAAAAAAGATTTAATTCCTCGTATAGCCCGCTGGTGGCTTACCATTCAGGACTTTGATTTGGAGATAGAATACCGCCCGGGCGAACGGATGAAACACGTGGATGCTTTGAGCAGAAATCCCGTTACAGAAACAATACTATTAATTGAAGATTCGGACTGGCTACTAACTTTACAATTGCAAGACGATAATATTCAAAGCATTTTGAATCAAATCCGCGGAGGCACAACGAATAGGGACATCACAAACAATTACATTATAAAAAATGACATTTTATTTAGAAAAACCCTAGCAGGAGAACGGTTCGTGATTCCAAAATCAGCAAAATTTGGGTTACTCCAAAAATATCATGATCAGATAGGACACCCGGGTTTCAATCGATGTGAGCAAGTCATTAAAGAACAATTCTGGTTCCCAGGCATGACACGTTTTATACGCAAGTACGTAAGCTCTTGTTTACGATGTGCGTATGGTAAAGGGAACCATGGTAAACAACAAGGAGAATTACACCCGATCAACAAGGAACCTGTTCCAATGCACACATTACATGCTGACCACCTTGGTCCATTTGCCAAGACGCGGAAAGGAAATACTTACATTCTTGTGATTATCGACTCATTTACTAAATTTGTGTTTGCGAAATCGGCGAAGAGTTGCAGCTCTATTGAAACAATTAGGCTCCTCAAAGACGTATTCAATTTATTTGGAAATCCGCATAGAGTTGTTACTGATAGGGGCAAAGCATTTACAAGCAGATATTTTAAACAATTCACAGAGGAAACGCAATTCAAGCATGTTTTAAATGCTATAGCAAGCCCTCGTTCGAACGGACAAGTGGAACGCGTAAATAGAACGCTCCTTAATGGTCTCAACACAATGTCGGAGAGCGAATGCACGTGGGACGAGAAGCTATCTGATGTCGTGTGGGGCATTAATAATACTCCTAATACCACAACAGGCATTTCACCGTTTAAACTCATGTTTGGACACGCTAATTCTCGTCTACCAGCTTACCCTAATTCAGTCCCAGATAATCATAACGCTCAGCAATCGGAATTACAAGTACGAAGATCAGCTGCCAAAGTTCGTATTGACCGCAATATGACACTGATGAAGAACAGATTCGATAGCAAACATAAGAGGTGCAGTAAATATGTAGTGGGGCAGCTCGTCCTGTGGAAAGGCGGAATTGCTAGGGACCCTACCGCGAAAGTCGCAAGGAAACTCTGTGACCAATACACAGGTCCTTATAAAGTTTGTTCAGCTGACCACTCACTAGACCGTTACACGATCGCCAGCATAAAAGGTATGAAAGGTTATAAAAGGTTTAATGCTGTAGTCTCCGGTGAAGTCCTCCGTCCTTATAAGCCAACAGTATCCGATGATGACACGTCTGGTAGCGACCATGAAGTAGATAGAGACGACCTCATTGATCTGTTAGAAAGCTAAATAAATGTAATATTTATTTGATGATGCTGTCAGTATTAACAATAAACTACTAAATGTATCAATCTTAATTATGATGCAGTCTCGAAGTCCGTTATTTTGTACATAATACTTATAAGTTTCTTTATAAAAGTAGTGTCTTATTAAATAAATTAATGTTAAATAGTAATCAGTTCTATTCAAACGATATTATTATAAAATCATCTGATCACAAATCTGTGTGACACAACAGCTACCTCTGAAGTCGACTCAGATTCCTACGAATAAACTGTGGACCAGGTACAATGCTGTGTGCTGCTGTGTGTGTGTGTTTTTTTTACTGTGTGCTGTGTGTGCTGTTCTGTGTGTGTGTGTGTGTGAGATATAATGGGTAAAATAGATATTTTGACTATTTCGAGTGAGCGATCGATGTAATTTATAACTGTGTGATTCTCACGGAACTTTGTGCACTAGCTGTGTGATTCCACTGAAATCTTCCTGTGTGGAGTATAGCAGAGCTGTGTGATTCAAAGGGAACTCTGTGTCATTAATAAAGAAATGTGTGATTCCCATACACCAACTCAATGACAATAATTTCACAACTGTGTGACACTGTGTGAGATTATATTATAATGTTTAGATAACTTTGTAAAGCGCAGTTTATTAATGCGGTGCCAGAGAGTTAGTACCTAATAGGATTTATAAATTTCAACAGTGAATACTGCGCTTGATTATTTTGTCGCAGGTACCAGAGAAAAGCAGCAAGGACGCACAATTCTGAGCGCCCGCCGCGCGGTGGGACACAGCGCGGTTGCAGGATGGCCGAGTGTTACAACATTTCACCTCATCGGGCTCATGTGATAACCGTGGTGTTTAGATTAGAGTGGCCTCGCAAGGCATGGGTTATAATAACTCCGAATCTTTACGGACGGTCACATTTGTTTATATTAACGTAATTGAAATACTAGAATGCGTCCGGCGCGGAGCTTTGTGATTTGTATTACTTTGGTATTATTGTTAGTAATCTTTGTTTTGTTTTATATAATATGATGGTCCTGAGATATTTTGTTCAGACTATTGTGTAGACCTTTTGTGACGCTCGGCGAGTATAG
The DNA here is from genome assembly GCA_963693445.1 of Agonopterix heracliana. Taxonomy (NCBI): domain Eukaryota; kingdom Metazoa; phylum Arthropoda; class Insecta; order Lepidoptera; family Depressariidae; genus Agonopterix; species Agonopterix heracliana. The sequence continues at coordinate 7,257,048 of OY856334.1, forward strand.
ACGTACAAATATATTTACGAAGACTAAAAGACAGTTTCATTAAAAAGTCATCCTGACCCACCTTCTGTTTCACACTACTTAAGTATGGGACGTCGTCCGCATCCTTCACCGTCGGTCAATGTGTCCACCCACGGACCTGAAAAAAAGACGGACGTAATCTCGTCTAATCACGAGTGAAGCACCCATTTCTTTTGTGTGCGTGCTGTCACGCGGTACATAATGGTGACGGATGTAGGACCTGCGCCTAGAGCTAGTGCATCTGTGTGAGTGTAGGTCCCCTTGTAGAACAAACGAAAATGTTGGACCTTGCATGCTTCACATCTTTTTAGTGTCACATTACGTCCGTCTTTTTTTCAGGTCCGTGGTGTGACCCTAAGAATGTAGTTCTAGGATGGAATGACGTGACAAGTGGTGAGAGGTGGCGAACCTTTCGCCCACATAAACACTGCATAAGAAACAATTTCTCCGAAATAAAAATAAAAAACGTACACGAGAACTGTAGTCGATTTTTATTGGAAATAAAAATTGTACATTTTGACTGTAACATTTGACAAGTTACACAGTGTACACACACCCAACATGATTTGCAAGCAAGCACGGAAACAAAATCCAAATCTCTTACAAAATTATATTAATTATATAATTCACTTATATTAACACTAAAATTAATACAATATTTTTATGTTCACGTACAATTACAATGGGGGATTTTCTGGCAGCCAGTTTAAAAAGTAAAATAGTAAAACATGCCTCCATAGATGGCGTTGAAGTGAGATAGCTCAGAAGATGGTAATAAGGCAAAAAAAAATGTATAAAAATGCGTGTTACGATTTTTTTTAATTATGTTTTTATTAAAGTTTCTAAGTATTGAACCTCGCTCTATCCTTTTCTGTCGCTCAGGAACGTCATTGGCTAGAGCGAGAAAGGTAAGCGTGCGATCGCCTTCCCGCAATCTTTCTCGCTCTAGCAAATGACGTTCCTGAGCGACAGAAAAGGATAGAGCGTGAAAACATTCGATTCCGTGCTGCCAGATTGCATAGCCATCTGTCGTTAACGACATATATCGAGATAGTTGAAACTATTTCTATTTTTTAATTGGATGTCAGAAAATCTCCCCAAAAAAAAAACACTTGTATGGAAATGCATAGCAAGAAACAATCATACAATTAGGTACAACCAATGGATTACGCTTAAATTAGGTATATACCTATTTTTCATACAACATTTTATTAACGAATTTACTCAAGAATCAAGAAGTTCTGATGCGTATGTGAAGTCTACCAATCCGCATTGTGCACGCGTGGTGGAGTGGTCATATTGCATGTAGTATTCTTTCTTAGGGTCAATTCGGTATGTCAAGTTTTTTTTGGTCTTCATTTTTATATTTTTTATGGTTAGAAGACATAATTTTAAGACACCTATTTCATTTTTATTGCGATTCATCGAGTTTATCAATATAAATTTAATTTTTAAATTATTTTGATCTGTAATCTCAAAGTGCAAAAATGGCGGAGAAAAAATAATTCGAACTCCATGGAGAAAAACGACCTACTGCTATATTAAAAAAAATGAAAACCTGCCTCCTCTCTCTAACTCTATGCTGGAAACAGATACGGCAACATCAAATGTCAAATTCTGACATTGTGAATGTATTTTTTTTTCTTAATGGCCGGTTATTTAAAGTTGATTTTATGTTTACCAAGGAATTTGCAGGGGCAGCGAGTGACGTCACTCGTGGACCGAAAAACGACGTTATTTTATTAAAAATATCTGTAATCCTTTCATTTTAAAATCTCTGACATAGAAAATATGATTATTCAGACAATTATCTCGAAATGGTTTTCGATTCAGCCCCCCAAAAAAAACTTGACATACCGAATTCAGACTAGGCGGAAAAATCCCCAATGTTCTTAGCCACCATATTCTCACTTAGCACAAAACGACGCGTATCTTCGCTGGATTACATTTTACTGTTGCATACTATTTTCAGCTCTGTTTGAATGGAATAAGGAATTTGAAATTGATATTGAATTTTTAACCTATTTCGTCCCATTGTTGGCGTCCCATGGCAAAGGTCTCCCCCAAGCGTCGACCCGGTTGGTGTAATGGTTACCACGCCGGACTGCCGGGGGGGGGGTAGGTGGGATTTACCCCCCCCCCCCCCCGAAATCCGAATTTTTGTATGGAAAAGTGATTACAGCACATACTTTTTCAGTGTTTTTCTATGAATATTGTAAAAAATTAAATGTCCCCCCCCGAAACAAAAGTCTGGATACGTGCTTGCCTGGGTTCGAATCCCGGTTCGGTCATGGATGTTATATGTTCGTGCCGTTGTTGTATGGTGTCCATGCCCATATTAAAAATCCAATAGTGCTTACTTGGGATCATTACAATGTATGTGCCTGTGAGCGTTATTTATTTTATTTATTTATTTAAGCTTGGAAAAGCCTTCTCTGTCCCGTGCCATCAGTTGTCATTCTTCGTGGGCATCCAGGTCGTCGCGCCATCTTGTTCTGGGTTGCCCCGGCCCCGGCTTCCATCATCGGGCTCCCATTGGGTCGCGATCGTTGCCCACAGCTCTATATACATGCGACAAACATATCTGGCCCAGTCCCACATCAGTTTTGCGGCCTTATTATTATTGTTGTTGGCTGGGCTATTGCAAGCAAGGTTCGTTATGTAACACTCCGGCCATCGCTGATCTTTTGTGTTCGCCCCAAGCTCACCCATATTTTACACATACATCTGAACTAATTTTTTATTATTCTCGGGTATGCAGGTTTCCTTACGATGTTTTCCTTCACCGTCGAGCTAGTGATAATGTTAACGGCATGTTTGCGGCCTTAACACTTTCGCTGTCTCAAAACAATGATACTAGCGCAGTGCTAACACTGTGGAATGCTGTACAATTCTGACTCAAGGTGTGAGTCGTGCGCACTGCGGCCCATTTGTCGCTGACCTACGACGTAGGTGTTAACATGCATCAGCGATGCGGGTCTTGGAGCGTGTTCCTGATGTTAAACTACTTGAAAAATTCGCAAGCATTTTCCCGCCTAGTCTGAATTCATATACTGTAATCATGATTCGATTCCGTCGACTTCGTTAGTAAATATGGTACTTATTTATTTGACATAATTAATGGTAAATTCGTTAATAAAATAAAATCAGTAACCTATAATAATACAACGACCATAACTATAATCAATAAGTCACTGCAGTTTACATTTTTAAGTAAAATTCCAGTCCGTTTCCAACTTACATAAATTATAAAATAATTTCGAATGAAATCTTGTTGGAAAAATTCCTAATCAAATTAAGTAAGTATTTAAAGTAAATCATTGAAAGCACCAAAAATATAATGATAAATAAAAAAAAATTACTTACTTATTTAATTGACAAAAAAAAGTTTTATTTGAGATGTAACTTCAGAAAACAATTTTGAACAGAAACAGTATCTAATCTAATAGAACCTAATACTGATATTTTTATCAGAAAATTATTAATTTAGTTGTTAATTCAAAATTGAAGCCTGTAAATGTACCCTGACAAATATTTCAAACCGGGGAATTTTTAAAGAAATATAAAACAAATAAATATCAATTTGAACACGAAATTTGTTGTTTATTCTTAAAACAAATGCATTAAATTATTTTTATTTTAGTTTTAAAATTAAAGAAGTAGTTTCTATATGTAAAATCGAAAAAAAAAGATTAATTTAAGTTCTTAAATTATAGGAACAAAGGTATAAGAAGGCAAGGCATGTTGGATCCGTAATAACAATCGTATAAGGTCCCTGGGGCAATTGCAACATGGGGCAATTGCAACAATCTACGGGGCGATTGCAACTATGGAGAAATTTCACTTATAAGAATCACGATTCAGTACCTACTCTTAATAGACGCATGTCTAGTCATCTAGAAGGTCGGTGTTGGTACAAAGAGAAGAACTGAATCGTGATTATTATAAGTTCAATTGCCCCAAAGTTCTAATTTCCCCATAGTTATAATTGCCCCGGGAGACCTTAGTAATTTCACTCTATTTTTGGAAATATATCACTAAAACAGCAAAATTATTGCGTAACCTTCCAAAAATTTGGCATCTCTTTCTTTAACCATCTCTTTCCAACATTCAAAGGTAGAGAATAGAAAACATTTGTCGACATACAAAATCTACTATTTCTGAATAATATATTATAATTTCATTATAAATCACTTAAGTTATAGCGAGAATTATTACACCATGGAAAATCTTTCGTTCAGTTACCAAAATTTTATTATTTAACCTTTTTTGGGTTTAAAAAAGTCTACACAAATAATTTTTTAGGGAAAATTTTTGGAATTCTATTGTATGATTATTTACAATTTAAGTTTTTTCCATGTAAATTATTCGAGGAAATGAAATTGTTTAGTTAGATGGACACTTAAGTATCAATATTTCTAAATTGTCTTATTAATTTTACTGATTTAGCGAGCAATCGTATTAAGGCTGCACCGAGCCTATTGTGCTGCCCCCAATCGTATTTTTTTTGTTTCTTAACAATTAAACCATATTTCCAAAAAACAAGAATGTCACATTGTAGTCAATGCTGATTTTCAATTTATCGGGTCACTGCGGATTTGTTTTTATAATGTTTGTAGTTATTATCTTTAAAACCGCCAAAAATGGCCACTTTTGGCGGTTTTAACGATAATAGCTACAAGCATAAAACATAATAATCCGTAATGTTTCGATAAATTTAAAGCCAATCAGGACTACAATGTGACATTCTTGTTTTTTGGAAATGTTGTTCAATTGTGTAGAAATAAAAAAAATACGATTGAGGGCAGCACAATAGGCTCTTAAGCGACCTTTCTAACGATTTCCTGGCAATTCTCTCTCCAATTAAATGCGACTCTAGCATGCATAAGCAATTAAGCATATGCTCACGACTATATTCCCCGATGGCATTAAATCTCTTGCTAGCTCTTACTACGTCAACAAGACAGAAAGTGACAGCATGACATTAAAATGAGGGCGAAGGGCTCACGTGTCATAGTTTCGGTATTACTGGTGAAATGTGATGTCTGAGGTTTCAGAATATCTCTGACTACCCTACCCCCTCGGGGAATATAGTCGTGAGCATATGAGATTCAAAAAGAGGATTAACTTATAAGAATCTGTCATTTTTCGAGCGTAGATTTTGTATCAAATATTTTATGTTTATCAAATAATCACAAGCTAAATAAATATAATTAATAAGATGTAAGTACATTAGGTACGTTTATGATAAATTGTGAAAATATCATTCAAAAAAATTTTGCGAGTTTGAGCTTTCGTCTAAGTACATAAATCACATTTTTAACGCCTTCACGGACCAACTGCTCAACCAAAACCACATGAGTAAATACACCACAGAGATAACGCTTCTAAGCTCATAGATTGTCCACACTGGCAATAGCATCGCTAAGGGGGAGAGAGATTTACAGAGAAACTAGAGATCAGAACAAATTAAATAAAGGCCATTTCTCGCTCCTGGTTTCTTATCGTATTGCAACGTCTTAATCGCAGTTTAAATGTCGTACCAAATTTAAGATAGTTTTTCAACGACCAATTCAAAATTGCACATGAAGCCATAAAAAATTATGAATTGCAATTAAATTTCGAGCCGCTCGGTTCGGCTCGGAGAAGTACGACGTCCTGACCTTACTGCAGTTAAATTTAGAGCTTGCTCCATGTTTTAGATAGTATTGCAGCAGCAACCTACATTGACCTAATCATATTGTAGTAAAATCTCGAGCTGTCTTTGCTAGCTCCAGTTTTAGATGGTATTGGCCACGATGTTATCATATTGCCGTAAAAACTTAAGTTAAGCTCCAGTTTCAAATCGAATAGCAGTAAAATTTCGAGTTCGCTTCGCTCGCTCCAGAAATTTTCAATATCATCTTGTCTCCCTAGTTCACTGGTTAGTGACGCCCTTGCCACTGTGCAAGCCAGTTTGTCCGAACGACGTGTAGTTGAGAGTTGTACCTATCTTTTATCTCTGCGGAGTATTTACTCAAGCGACCAAACCCCACAACTGGGGCCATTATAAAAGAAAAAAATTAAGTTACCCTAATCTTAAATTTTAAGTACAAACATTCAAAATGTTTGACGAATTATTCGATACGATTTTTTTTATCACTGCAGTACAATAGTACAAATTTTCACTTAGATTTTATTTCACTTATCAAATTGACGGTACTTTTAGTCGAATAAGTTTTTGAGGTCATGCTCGTAGAGGGCTATAATGAGCATAATACCTATGCCTGTAGCTAGACCCATTAGTTGTAGGACACATTGGCATAGAGTGCCTTCGTTGCTGTGGGATGTGCTCAGTTCCGGCATCTGGGGAAGAAAAGAGAGTAAATTATAAACTTGAAATGGACAGAAATCTTCTTTGTTGTATACAAGGTGTTAGAAAAATACAAATAAACCTTTAAGGGGGTGGTGTAGACCATCAAACTGAACTACTTTCACTATGGGACCAATATCGAAATCGCGAAAAAATAAAATTATGTTCCATACTCTACAAATCGACTAGAGCTAAAATATGTATGGGATATCAAATTTATTTCTCGCGATTTCGCGTTTGGTCCCATAGAGAAAGTTGTTCAGTTTGTCGGTCTAAACAAACTCACCATATCAACGAGCGCGATATACAAAAAGGTCCCTGCGGCGACAGCGAACAGCCACCTCGTAGCGGAAGGCGCGTGCCCGGCTAGCACGCCGCACACCATGCCCGCGAGACACAACACCGACGACAGAATGTTGTACCAGACAGCTCGCTTTACTGACATGCCCGCCTTTAAGAGGACTGCGAAGTCACCTGTTAAAAGCATTTTTTTTAATATTAGATTATTTGCCAACTAGCTGTGGTGATCCAGTGGCGAGTAACCTTGCCTGCCGTGCAGGAGGCGGTGGTTCGATCCTCGTCCAGGCCGACTCGTACCAATTAGTTTTTCGGAATTTATGTACGATTTGTAACACCACTGATTTTTCGGTGAAGGAAAACATCGTGAGGAAACCTGCATGCTTCAATTTCGAGGCGTGTATTGTACCCACTGTCCATTATAAGTGGCGACGGGCTCACTCCCCGTCACACTGGACAGAGTTTCGTTATTACTACTAGTGAAAAGTGTTTGTTCCGATCGGTTTGCTCCCATAGTAATAGTTGTTCAGTTTGGTGGGTAGAGATGTATGTAGCAGAAAAGTTAATGATAGTTTTCCTTACACCCTGTATTGATGACGTTAAATACAAAAAGCTGTCTTTCAGCCCTATACACAATGTCATGGACAGTTTGCACAAAGCGCGCATGTGCAGAAAATAATCAAATGCGATAATCAAAGGTTCTATAGAGTGCTGGACCTGTGATTTTGGTGTAAATCTTACCCAATTCGTGAGGCAGTTCGTGACACAAAACTGCGATGGCCGTCGAAAACCCACCAGCGATGTTAGTCGCAAACGCCGCTCCTGAAATCAGAGATTATACAGTCAATAAATTATACCTCTATGGGCGTCGCCAAGGGTGCAAAAAAGGCTGCCTTGAGTTTGCATTATTTAAATATAAAATAAGAATAAGAGCGTCAGTGGTGCGTTGCGGAGAGCTATGGAAACTCAATCTTGAGGTCCGAATTAGATTCTTCGGATTCGAATCCGTACGGACCACCATGCCATGTACAAATGAGTTTTTCTAACTTATGTACGTAATACCGACTGCTTTCAAACGGTGAAGGAAAACATCGTGAGGAAACCTGCATACGTTGAAGAAGAAATTCCGATGCGTATGTGAAGTCTACCAATCCGCATTGGGCACGCTTTGTGGACTAACAGCCGTACACCCTCTCTGAGGGAAGGCATGTTCCCTGCAGTGGGACGTATATAGGCTGTGATGATGATGATTATATACACATAGTCCATGTGTATAGTAAGAAAAAGACGGGCAGTTCCAAAATGACAGGTGATGTCAGAAATGACAGCCGATGCCCAAAATTCGCACTTTCAAGATCCCTTCCGTAATTCGCTCTTTGATGATGTCGCAATCTCTATTCGCTCTTTGGTAGTGTCGAAATTCCTTTGTAAGATCGCTCGTGAATGAGTACCCGTGGTGAACCCGTGCGTGCTGCAATGTTACCAGGTAGGCACGTACCTATAGCCATGCCGTCGGTGAAGTTGTGCAGGCCGTCGCCCATGATGACCATCCAGGCGACGGACGCGATGGAGGAAGGCGTGGCGTGCCCGTGCGGGCTGCAATGTTACCAGGCAGGCACGTACCTATAGCCATGCCGTCGGTGAAGTTGTGCAGGCCGTCGCCCATGATGACCATCCAGGCGACGGACGCGATGGAGGAGGGTGGGGCGTGCCCGTGCGGGCTGCAATGTTACCAGGCAGGCACGTACCTATAGCCATGCCGTCGGTGAAGTTGTGCAGGCCGTCGCCCATGATGACCATCCAGGCGACGGACGCGATGGAGGAGGGTGGGGCGTGCCCGTGCGGGCTGCAATGTTACCAGGCAGGCACGTACCTATAGCCATGCCGTCGGTGAAGTTGTGCAGGCCGTCGCCCATGATGACCATCCAGGCGACGGACGCGATGGAGGAGGGCGGGGCGTGCACGTGCGGGCTGCAATGTTACCAGGCAGGCACGTACCTATAGCCATGCCGTCGGTGAAGTTGTGCAGGCCGTCGCCCATGATGACCATCCAGGCGACGGACGCGATGGAGGAGGGCGGGGCGTGTCCGTGCGGGCTACAATGTTACCAGGCAGGCACGTACCTATAGCCATGCCGTCGGTGAAGTTGTGCAGGCCGTCGCCCATGATGACCATCCAAGCAAAGGACGCGATGGAGGAGGGCGGGGCGTGCACGTGCGGGCTGCAATGTTACCAGGCAGGCACGTACCTATAGCCATGCCGTCGGTGAAGTTGTGCAGGCCGTCGCCCATGATGACCATCCAGGCGACGGACGCGATGGAGGAGGGCGGGGCGTGTCCGTGCGGGCTACAATGTTACCAGGCAGGCACGTACCTATAGCCATGCCGTCGGTGAAGTTGTGCAGGCCGTCGCCCATGATGACCATCCAGGCGACGGACGCGATGGAGGAGGGCGGGGCGTGCTGCAATGTTACCAGGCAGGCACGTACCTATAGCCATGCCGTCGGTGAAGTTGTGCAGGCCGTCGCCCATGATGACCATCCAGGCGACGGACGCGATGGAGGAGGGCGGGGCGTGCACGTGCCCGTGCGAATGGGAGTGCCCGTGGTGGGCCCGTGAGTGCTCCCTGCAATGTTACAACACGTACGTTATAGTAGATTACACACCGAGGGCAGACAAGAAAGGTCTCAGATCTCATGTAATCGGCTCCGCCTCGGTCAACAAACATGTGATCTGAGTCTTTCTTCGTTTAGCGCAACGGGACGAAAATTGACGCTTTCCGTCCGGAGGGGAGAAAAATAACAAACTTAATCGGACTGTGTAGCTTAACTACTAAGAAATGAGCAATATTTTCGATATAAAAATACGTATTGGCTGGAATCCATGATCTTTGCAGCGTCAATTTCCATACTTGCACCCCCGTTTCACACTTTTGGGGGATTGGATTGCGAAAAACCCTTTTTTAGTGAGCACCTAGATGCCAATAGAAACATCCTAACCAAATTTTAAGTTGGTAGTCTTTTGTATTGTATTTAAATGAGTATGTTGATTTGCGTACACACGGCGGCACTTCAAGCTACTCAAAACCAAAATAAACTGGCGGCACGTAGGTAACGTACAACGTCGCGCGGCCAGCTTATATTGGTTTTGCGTAACTTGATGTGTCGCCGTGTGTAGATTCAAGCAAATTGGATACAGCTTTTGGTAGAAAATGCGAATTTCTGCCTCAGCGTGCGCTGCTATCAACTTGACGGTTCCCATCACCCATTTCCCACAAAGGGTTCCCTGTTTGACTACGAACTTTAAAAAAGGGATTAGTTAACAAAACTCACCTCAATATAACAGTGTAACTATCACCATCCTTCAAGTCCTTGGTCCCATCCTCTTTATGCTTAATATTGTTCATCTCAACAGCGGGCGCTTCCCCCTTAAGCAGCCAATCTTTAGCACTAGGTTCCTCCTTACCCTCAACATTCAAGGCATTCGAGGAGACAACACTGACAGAATTGTGGTTATTCGCTTTCGGACTTGGTGGTATCTGGCCATCCCTTAAATGGTGGTCATCATGGGTGTCTGTGTCAATTTCGTCATAACAATAAGGGTATTCGGAGTATCTATGCTTGCAAGTCTTCATTGTCGGGTCACTTTTCTCGTCTCCTTTAAAGATTTTCAGCAGGGAGTTGGAATTTGAGTGGCTGTTTTGAGGTTTTGTACCCGAACAACCCCCCCTTTCGTCTTTCAAAACTCTAACTCTTGAAGGTAATTTATCATCTTCAAGCTTTTGACGCCGTTTTCGCCATTCAACGACAACAGTCAAGCCTTTCTCTGTGAAGTAGAAGAATACGACGCCGAGCATAGCTGCTAATCCTTTCCACATGCCGTCGTCATGGGCTGTTCTAACATCTACAGCTGTTTCATGGCTGTGACCGTGTCCATGGTCATGGTCATGATCCATCGGGCTCATGGCATGAGGTAATAGATGCAATAACGCGTCGCCGCATAAAGTGCCGACGGCTAAAGCTACTAAGTATTGTATTAAGTGGTTGTAATAAGTCTTGTGCATGATAGGTATGACGGCGACTCCTAAAAGACCGCAAGCGCTTATTATAGTTATGCTTATGGAGGAATAAAGCCATACTGCGAACATGTTTTTCGAATACGCATTCTCATATTTTCGTTCTGATATGTTTTTCGTGTCCGATCTTAATTCTGATGCTAGTCTTTCTTTAGGTACTTTTACGCAGCCGATTCTTTCTATAGATGTGTTTGCTAGCTGTTGGTATAGGAGTATGGGGCATATAGCCTGTAGTGTGTCCTTATTTATTATGTTTTCTGTGTGACTTTCATGGTCATGATCATGATCATGATCGTGGTCATGGCTATGGCCATGATTGTGTGGTTTTAACCTCGTGTTGACGGTTGTGATTAGATCTTCGCTTTTTACACACTGGAAAGAAAATTTGGAATGTTAGACACGTCGTAGAAGGAAAAAGTTACTTTTGTTCAGATACCTATTTTAGATACGAATTACGATGCGCCAAAGTGTAGGTGCTTTATTTCGGTACCTACCCACTCGACTGAAGCCTGGCGAGGATCTTTTCAATAAAAGATAATAAGAGATAATTTTTAGCATCGTTTCTGTCACACAGGGTATTTCTGACGGTTTTTTTAGGATAACATCGAAATCGCGAAAATAAAAAACAGCTATTCCACATAAAACTAAAAATCTACTCGACGCGAATATATGGGAATATATCGCGATTTCAAAGTTGTTCCCGTAGAGACAGTTGTTCTGTTTGTTGGTCTGATCATCCCCTTAAAAAAACCAACAGCATATTACGAAGGGCCCTTTAAATTTCAAGTAGCTTACCTCAAAGTCTTCTTCATTAACAGGTGAGCTTTGCAGCCATTTGACGTCATCCTTATCTTCAGGACCACCCACTATCAGCTTCTGCAGGTTAAGTCCATCAAGCATCCTGTTAAACCCTGTCAGATTCATAGTCTTACTCTGAGGGTCTCCGTACAACATAAAAATCTTCTCCACGAAGTCATTCGCGTCTAAATTCGGGACTTCCTTGATTTCCCTTTTTGATCTATCCCTGTGTCTAATCTTTTGCAGTTTCTGATGATATCTGACCCGCGAATCGAATTTTCTTTTATCCTCTATGACCGACATGTGATCCGGTGCTTTTAGTTTGGTATCGTATGATGTTATGTCATTTTTTCTATCCATATGCGAGCCGCACGTGTGTGCTGCGCATAGTAGGCAGAACATGCATACCGTTACGATGTGATGCGACATTTTAAGCTTAGACTAAATGATTGGCTTAAATTTAAGTGGGTGTTAATCCATTGGTTGATGCGACTTGTTTGGACGATTCGCTACGTCTTGTTAGATCTGTGGACAAAAGAGATGAAGTATTAATTATTTTGAATTTTTAGACATAGACACCATTTCTTCCTGTGGGAGTCGATAATTAACCCATGGACATAGGCTTAGTCAGAGAGGGCATCTAGAAAAATTTACTGAATGTCACAGGCATCACTTATCTATAATTATCATTTCATTATACTACGTCTCCGTGGTCTAATGGTTAAGGACATTGAGCTCTTGACACGGAGGTCGTGGGTACTGTTCCCACGGGGAACAGCTAATGATACGTCACTTTGTGCGGTTTTCCTCAGTTGGACATTGCACACTGAATAACCTGACTGTCTGAAAAGAAGATGATTCCGTGCTTCAGATGGCACGTTAAGTCGTTGGTCCCGACTACTATCTCTGGTGGTAGTAGTCGTTACATAAAAACTACGTCAGAGGCCGTAAGGCGGTCTGTAAAAACTCTGACACCAGGGCTTGCCCACAATATAAGAAGAATAAGAGTCAATGGTGCTAAATTATGACAATTCGACTGAAACCTAGCCGGCTTCCTAGGGGTGCCCTAGGAAAAATCCTTATACAGGGTGTTACATAAGTAAGAATAAATTTTTAAAACTCTTAAGGGGGTTGTTTAGATCGTCAAACTGAACAACTTTCTCTACGGGACCAACATAGAAATCGCGAAAAAAAAAATCGGATATCCCATACATATTTTAGCTTGAGTCGATTTGTAGAGAAGAGAACATAAATTTATTTTTTCGCGAATTCGATATTGTTCCCATAGTCAAAGTTGTTGAGTTTGTATTTTTGTAACACCTTGTATATGTCAATGCCCATGGAGAGCCGTAATTCTAGACACAATTGAAAATCAATGGTTCGTCGAGTAAATCTACGTTTCCGGCAGTTCAAAGATAGTGTAAACATATCATAAGCCTTACTCCCACACATACAAACATTAAAATAGGATACAAAAGGCCTTATCACAAAAAGCGAAAAACTTTCGGGTCTAATGTTTTTGTGGGCTGTCAATAAAACTGAACATTTTATGTGTTGTGTCATGTTTCTGTGTGTTTTAAAATAAACACATACACAAGGTTGAAATTGACCATCTGTTCAAATTATTTACCACATCATCAGTTTGAGTGTCATTCCATTATCATTATGACAATGTTTAAATTCCAAGAATGCGAAGCCTTTCGCGAAATTACACGCTAAATAAGCATGAACATTTAAGATACTTTTTGAACATCCTTAAATTAGGCCGTCAAAGACGTTATTTAAAGTATTTTAATGTCTTTTAATCTTCGACTACTCATATGAGGACTGGTAACGCGTGTAATTCTACTATCAAACATTTCTGCCACTTTTTGCGGGGGGCGAGGTAACATGCAATCCGCAACTTTGGATTTTATTTCCCATAACTTTAGATTCTAATTTTGAATGTTAAAAATCATGAAAAGTAGTCTCGTGTGAACCTCAAACGTTCCAAGTTCGAAATTATTGTTTCGCGATTATAGGCTGTCTCGTTTAGTGATAAGGTATACAATTTTATGTAAATGCACACGATCAATTGATCTTATACCGTGGCAGAGGGGAAATGCTACCGCAAGGCGAGTCCTTATAATAAATAGTCAAAGCTTTTAATTTACCTTTACTGGGTCTTTCAAGTTGACAGTTTCATAAATGTATTTTTTTTGTGGGTCCAACATTGACATCGCGTAAAACAAAACTGTTCAATTACATTCGAGTAACACTCGTATAGGCCAATTGGTACAAGCTTACTAGCCTTTGCCAGGCGTTCGCTGCACGGTGGGGCACAGATTTTGTTCGCGTTGTCTGCTCTGGAGTGTGATTTTTGAATCTCATTCGGTGAGCTCAGCTGTTGAAAATGTCAGAATTTCTACGGAGATACGAATCTTTTTACTGCTGATTTAACTTTCAAATATCGCTCTCCTGTAGTATGATTTCTGAAAGTCAACTCAGCAGTAATTTTGACATTTACAACTGCTGAGCTCACCAAATGAGATTCAAAAATCGCACTCCTGTACGTATTCAATGTTTAATTATCTATTATAATTCGTGACTTCGTTTCAAACCAATCGTCGACTATCTACTGCCTAGAGACTTACTAACCTAGGTATTTTTACCTAAAATTCGTTATCGAGAAATTATGTAAAGAAATGAAAGAATTCCCATGATCTTAGCATTCAAGGTAAAGTCTAGACGAAAATACTAAGAAAACGTAACGCAAATTAGCGCGTTAAAAAAATTTGCGACGAGGTCGTTTCTGTTGAACGCACCGAGCGCGCAAGTTCAAGGAAATATGGCGGATGTGTGCGAATTTGTAATTTTATTTGCGATAGCGCGATAATTATTACTATATGACTCAATTCAATACTTAAATTACTTGATATCAGTTACTACTGGTCATTTGAACGATCCATGTGAACACAACTGGTAGTATGGACACATGAGTAAATACTCCACAGAGATAAAACTTCGAACAATCGCGCTAGTGGACTGTGGGAGACATTGAGCGAGCGCGTAACGTGATTATTTTGTACGATCATAAAAGCTTTCTCAGTAGCACAAAATGAACGCACGAAAAAAATATCTACCTAGTAGTGCATTGACAACTATTTATTTTAGCAGAATTTACTAGACTAAAGTTATTAGGTACATTTTAGTTAAACCAGAATTTAATTTATAACCGTGGTGGTCCAGTGGCGAGTAACCTTGCCTGCTGTGCAGAAGGCGATGGTTCGATCCTGGTCCAAGCCGACTCGTACCAATGAGTTTTTCGGAATTTATGTACGATTTGTTACACCACTGGCTTTTCGGTGAAGGAAAACATCGTGAGGAAACCTGCATGCTTCAATTTCGAGGCGTGTATTGTACCCACTGTCCATTATAAGTGGCGACGGGCTCACCCCCCGTCACACTGGACAGAGTTTTGGTACTACTGGTGAAACGTGGATGTTCTGAGGTTTCAGAATATCTCTGACTACCCCCTCGGGGAATATAGTCGTGAGCATATGCTATGCTATGCTATACTATAATTTATAACAAACATTGTTTTTAAAGTCTACTAAAATAAATAGTTGTCACATGTAAGGGACAACCCTCCGCAGACTGAAACAGTGACTCAGACAATCAAACTGAACAACTTTGACACTGGACCCTACCTCAGGAAATACGACGACTCAAATGTATGTGACAGCTGATTTTTTTTCGCGTTTCCTGAGGTAGGCTCCATAGTGAAAGTTGTTCAGTTTGATGGTCTGAGTTCACCGTTTCAGTTTGCGGAGAACTGTTCCTTGCACCATGTATACCTACTACTACTAGATCTTTTTCTCCGTGTGACGAACTCGCAAAACATCTCCACTTGCTCGATTGTGCGAAGCTTTATCTCTGCTGGGTATATTTACTCACGGTACGGAACTCGAATTACCCTAGTCCCTGTATTGTTATGTAATTAAAGATGATCTTCGGTTGTGTACGCTATTTATTTCACTTCTTTACAGCCCTTAATATTAATATTATATTCTCAGCTACGATACACAATGTCTCTCCCTTCTATTCTATTCTTAATTAATGGCGTTTCCTTGTTAGATTTCGCCAGTGTCAAGTGTTGAGGATATACTCATTAGATATTGTACGGTACAATAGGATATGGCGATCTCAAAGCCCCGTTTTTAAAACAAAAACACACTAGAAACCGCCATAAAACGGCGGAGCCACGTGGCTGTCAAAATCGCAAGCCGACGACACGTCCTCTTGTCACCCCCTCAGCCACGTCACTCCGTCTCTCCCTTAGGTTATATATATCTCTAGATACTTGACAGTGACACTGACAGCAACTGTCAGTGTGCGTTTCATTATTACTACAGTCCCGACTCGCACTTGGCCAGTTTTTTTCTACAAATTTTACTGCTAGAAGACACGGCGACACATCAAGCTACGCAAAACAAACATAAGCTGGCCGCGGGACGTTATACATTATTCTACCGATGCGCGGCCAGCTTATTTTGGTTTTGCGTAGCTTGAGTGATACAGTCAGCAGCAAAAAGATGAATACACTTTTACTACGTCGTTGTAAAAGTGCATACATCATTTTGCCGCTGACTGTACGTATGGAAACAGACATAAAGACAGATCACGCGGCAAGTTCAAGGTTCAGTAAATTAGTGTGCCACGATACGTACGAACGACACCGCACAAGGTCGCTTCGTGTGACGCCAATCAATTTTATCGTACGGACGCGCCCGCGAAACTGAGCGATAATGCTACCTCATTATAGACTTTACTACACACCTATCATACAAGCGAATTTTGTGCGTAGGCGATGTAGCCACAACGAGGTCGCGACTGCAACGCGACTCTGGCTGCAATCGCGGTAAATATTCGGTGATTGAACCTTGATTGGACTACGTACGAACCATAACTTTTGACACATTTTGTATTGAGCAAATCGCGGTACTGCTCTTGACAGCCGTTAGAGCTGTTTTGACAGATCGCTCAGACGTGAAAGGCTGTCGGTTACATAGAGTTTAGCGCGATGCGGAAAGCACAGTTGAATAGTAATTGGATTGCAATGTGATTAGGATTGAACTTGGATGTTTTAAATTAGCCCAATCGCCCTCCTGTACCTGGACTTTCGATATATCGCGACCGTTTCGGTCCGAACGAAATTGGAACAAAAACGCTAAATTGCTAAGTTCGAATGTCCGGTTAAAGACCCTGATTAAGGCCCGTCACAGACACGCGCTATAATATGTTGCTGTACTCTTCTTACGCACGAAAAATTACATAAGCACGTCTCTTTCCTTCATGCGAGTGAGAGGAAGCGATTAGCAACTTGCATGCGTTAGAAGAGTACAGCAACATATTATAGCGGCCGTGTGTTGCGCGCTTAATCTCAGAAACATCGTAGCGATATCGCGATGATGTCGGGGCGTTATCGTTCCGTCAACGCATAAGCATATTCTCACGACTATATTCCCCGAGGGGGTAGTCAGAGATATTCTGAAAACTCAGAACATCCACGTTTCACCAGTAGTACCGAAACTCTGTACAGTGTGACGGGGGGTGAGCCCGTCGCCACTTATAATGGACAGTGGGTTGCCTCGAAATTGAAGCATGCAGGTTTCCTCACGACGTTTTCCTTCACCGAAAAGCCAGCAACGCAACGCAACCGCATTTGCTTTCCGTCAACGCATATGCTCAAAAATACCTTGTGATATGGTTCTTATTCAACAGGAGTCACCAAATGATCGTACCCATAGGCACGTTTACGTTTTGTAAACTTTGATAAGGAAAAAAACAAACCACAGTTTTTTAAAGAAACGTGGAGTTTCAGTCCATCAAACTGAACAACGACAAGCAGGGTCCTTCTTGATATGCTAACACTTTTTTAAGGGGATAATCAGGCCGTCAAAATGAACAACTTTCTATATCTGCTCTTCCATTCAAAACTGTAAACCTACTCAAGCCGAAGGGGACAACTGATTTCTTTATCGCGATTTCGATGTTGGTGCCGTAGAGAAAGTTGTTCGGTTTGATGGTCTGATCATCCCCTTAAAAAGTGTCAGCATATGACGAAGGACCCTGTAGTTCTACGGTGGCCAACATTGGCATTGGCGTAAAAGAATGAAATAAATCACTCAATTTTGTATCACGAAATTGGATGGTTTTATGCATCAAATAATTACAAATGAAGCGTTTTATGTTTTTCTGGCACTCAGAATAGGTAAATGGCAAGATATTTTCAATGCAATATGATTCAATTGTACTTTACACGTATTGCTAAGTTTAATTTATGTACGGTTCCTATAAGACGTAGGCCAAAAAAACAGACAGACCGTCATTCTTCTAGATACTCATAAAACCAAGGAAAGGTAGTTTTTCAAACCGCAACAATTGATAAGGTAACCTTTCATGCAACCTTCGACCTTGGGGAGACGTCGCCACCAGGTTCCCAATGCGCCTGACCTTTATCAGAACGGGGTAGAGTTGTTAATAGCATCTATTTTGAGAAACTAAGCTATAATGCGGCTTGTTTCAGATCGATTTTTTTAGGGTTCCGTACCCAAAGTGTGAAAACGGGACACTATTACTAAACCTTCGTTGTCCATCCGTCCGGCTGTCAGTCTGTCTGTCTGTCCTACCTATTTAGGGCTGTAACTTTTGAACCGTAATAGCTAGTCAGTTAAAATTTTCACAGAACATGTGTTATTGCAGCGGATTTTAAAAATAAATTCCTATTTATCCCTAATTATCCCTTAGTCACGCCATCACTCGAGAACAGCTGGACCGATTTCGCTAATTTTGGTTTAGAAATATTTGTGGAAGTCCAGGAAAAAAATGTATACGGTAAAAAGAAATGGCCAAGTGTGTGTCAGGTAAAAGGGGGGCATTGCATTGCAACGCATGCCGGGCACAGCTAGTAAATAATAAAAAATCAAAAAGTTAATAGGGTCCTACTCAATATGCTGACACTTTTTTAAGGGGATGTTCAGACCATCAAACTGAACAACTTTCTCTATGGGACCAACATAGATATCGCGAAAAAAAAATCATCTCTTCCATACAAAACTGTAAACCTACTCGAGCCAAATGTATGGGACAGCAGATTTTTTTTACGCGATTTCGATGTTGGTCCCATAGAGAAAGTTGTTCAGTTTGATGGTCTGAACATCCCCTTAAAAAAGTGTCACCATATTAAGAAGGACCCTGTATAAGTTAACTAGTTTTTATCAACGTTTTTTCTTCTCGCTCTATCGTAAAAACGGTTATACATACAAGCGTCAAACTTGGTGTGACTATAGAGCAAACTCTACAGTATAACAACAAATAATAAAAAACGGCCAAGTGTGAGTCTGTCACGCGCTAAAGGTCCCGGAGAAAACCAAACATTTATGTAAGACTAGTGTTTACCCGCGACTTCGTCCGCACAAATTATACAGGGTCCTACTTAATATGCTGACACTTTTTTAAGGGGATGATCAGACCATCAAACTGAACAACTTTCTTAATGGCACCAACATCGAAATCGCGAAAAAAAAATCTTTTGTCCCATACATTTTGCTTGAGTAGGGTTGCAGTTTTGTATGGAGGACCTGTTTTTTTTTCGCGATTTCGATATTGGTGCCATACAGAAAATTGATCAGTCTGATGGTCTGATCATCCCCTTAAAAAAGTGTCAGCATATTAAGAAGGACCCTATATACCAGATTTTAAGTCAGATCATAAGCTATCAAACTAAAAAAGTTTCATCTTAATCGGTTCAGTTGTTTTTGAGTGATGCGCGAACAAACAAACAAACAAATACACAAACAAACAGACAGACAAAATTTCTAAAAAAGGTTGATTTCGAGTTAGGGATACCTAAAAACCATATCGTAATCTTTTTTTGTAAATATCTTCAATGTACAGACACACTTCAGTTACAGTTTTATAATTATGTAAGATAATTATGTTGTGTGGTACGGAACCTCGGTGCAGTGTTGCCAACTGCTGTGTCAGGCCTGTAGCTAGGTAGTTCACGAAAAGTTGCTAGATTGCCCAATTTTCTTTCATATAAAAGTTGCTAGAAGTAGCTAAACATCAAAATATATTAAAACAACGCCCAACTTTGAAATGTCTTTTAAATTTTCTCTAAATATTCGGTGTTATTATCATGTTATAACAATGTTTGTGCTCATTTTATTCAATTAAAGCTACGAACAAATAATTTGTTCGTAGAATTAAAGATTAAAAAATGTATGTATCGGACGTAAAACGGATGTAAAGACAAAATTACTGACTGTTTCTGACTGCTTCCAGAATAAAAAAACAAGTAAGAAGGAGAGTGAAATATAGTAAAAAGGAAAAGAAAATCAGTTATTTTCATGGTTTTTCCTTATTTATTGCTCCATTTTCGTTCATTTTTATGGCTTTGGCTCGAAAAACTCACAATCCCAAAAGTTGCTAGAAAAAGTAGCCAAAAAGTTTAGCTACATCTTAATAACTATTATAAAACTGTAACTGAACTGTGTCTGTACATTGAAGATATTTACAAAAAAAAGATTACGATATGGTTTTTAAATATCCCCGACTCGAAATCAACCTTTTTTAGAAATTTTGTCTGTCTGTTTGTCTGTTTGTTTGTGTGTTTGTTTGTGTGTTTGTTTGTTTGTTTGTTTGTTTGATCGCGCATCACGCAAAAACTACTGAACCGATTTTGATGAAACTTTTTTTGTTTGATAGCTTATGATCTGACTTAAAATCTGGTATATAATTTGTGCGGACGAAGTCGCGGGAAAACACTAGTGTTTTATAAATCTGTAGCTGCCAGACCTCCGAAAATTGCTAGATCTAGCTATAAAGATGCTAAGTTGGCATCACTGCCTCGGTGCTCGAGTAGCCCGACTCACACTTGACCGGTTTTTATTTGTTTGGTTGTATGCGACGAAAATTGTTTATACCTAAATTGTTACACATTTACTTATCGCTTTTCTCGATTCAATATTGATTTGGCGTAGCTGGAAAGTTTTTTTTACAAACTACTAGTTTTCTAAACAGCAATTGAAAAATGTTCATTACTAACGCGGTACCAGTAATGTTAATTTAAGATTTGTATGGAAAACTTTGACCCACGATTTAAGTAATTACTTAAGGATAAAAAAGTTTTTAACGCAATCTAGAATCCAATATCTGTGCTTTACATTTTTCAGATTTCCTTTTCAAATTATATTTCTAAAGTTATCGTGGGTCAAAGTTTTTAATTTAATTAAATTAAATAAAAAAATGTTCAAACTAGGATGGAATTTATATTTTGTATGGAGCGCATAACGAATTATATCCTCTTTAGCACGGACCTGAAAAAAAGACGGACGTAATGTGACACTAAATAGATATAATAAATATCTTGGACATTGTCACACAAATTATCTAGTCACATTTAAAGTTCCAGAATCTAGCCTGGACTTGTATTATGATGACTAGACAACGACATAGAATACATACAGGGTCCAACTTAATATGCTGACACTTTTTTAAGGGGATGATCAGACCATCAAACTGAACAACTTTCTCTATGGCACCAACATCGAAATCTCGAGAAAAAAAAACAGCTGTCCCATACATTTGGCACGAGTAGGTTAGTAGTTTAGTATGGGACAGCTGATATTTTTTCGCGATTTCGATGTTTGTGTCATAGAGAAAGTTGTTCAGTTTGACGGTCTTATCACCCCCTTAAAAAAGTGTCAGCATATTAAGAAGGACCCTGTATATAGATACAAACATAGTATAAAGCGACCACTTCAAGTAGAGCGAGTCGAGTACCGAACCGACAATACTGAAGATAAGATTAAATTAAACACAGTCACAATGTGTGTGTACTCTAGTCTGGGTTATGATCCGATTTTTTTATCAATAAAATTTGTTGAAATAAGGAATCAATTTTATCAAATTGATTTGTTACGTAATAAAAAAAAATTGAATTTGTTATAATGAGGCTTTTTCTATCACTCTTAGGCCCGATTCGACCAAACGCGAGTAAATTTTATTCTTAGATTATGTCGCCAGTTACTATAGAGTAAACAGATTTTGCGTTTTACCAACCCTAATCTAAATGAAATGTCAATGTCACATAATTAAAAAAATTATAATAAAAAGAAACCTAACAAATTAAAACTGTACAACCTCACATTGCTATAAGTACGGATACAACGACCTCTTTCTTTAGGTGAATTATACATTCGTTCTTTTAGTACGGGGTGTGTAAACACCAAAAGTAAAATTGTTCCTTGTATAGTTACACTACTATAAACCAAATTAAAGATTGAAAAATTTGTCTCGGGCCTTGAACCCACGCTCTTCCAAACCGGGGAAACGTGCTAACCAATTACACCACCGAGCCCACAACCCAGAGAACGAAATTTTCAATCTGTTACGTCTTAACGTGCACGTCTGGACGTGCACACCCTATAAAATACACCTAAATTTGGTCGAATTCGGCCTTTCTATAAATCTAAATTTGGTCGAATTCGGCCTAAATCGAAAATACAGTAGATAATATTAAAATTACTGATAAACCTGTCACGTTGACAGTAAAAAGTGTTGTTTGTCTATGGTTTGCATTATCTCTGACAGGTGGTGTTGCCAATGAATAAATGGTTCACTACCAATAAATACGCAATATCACTGAAAATGTTCATTTGTTGTACATAAATGAACATTGACTGCACAAAAAGTTGATCGATTCAAAGTCTCAAAACGTCTTTCAAACTGTTGTTATCATAATCCTTTTACAATAATCGATTCTATCGAAGTTAGGGACGTAAAAAAAAAACGTCAACCATCATGGAGGCATCCAAATCAAATTCCAACAAGCCCAGACAAGTCTGTACACGTTTGTTCCGAGTTCCGAGAATCTTCATTTGAACATGTTTAAATTGTTGTTCTGCAGGCTTTTGTTTTTTTGCAGCTGCTACATCTATTGATGTCTTTTCTATAGAAAAGAACTTATAAGTTTAACGAAGATAATATTTTACGAGAATAATTATTGTAAGTACTTACCTACTTATTTCAAATTGTAGAACCTAACTTTTATTTATTGTAATTTGGTGTTGGGTTCTATAAAGTAAAGTGTTTCGTGGCCTTAAAAGTTTAGGAACCGCTGGTCTAAAGAAACCCTGTAAATGTTTACTCAACATATCAAAACCAGAAGCGTTCAAAATGAAGTAGTAACATTACAGTGTTGTACTCACTCTAATATGCTGACACTTTTTTAAGGGGATGATCAGACCATCAAACTGAACAACTTTATACAGGGTGAAATTGATATCATTAGCATCCTTTTAAACTAAGAGTCTACTCATCAAACTTAACAATTTTGACTATGGATGGGAGCAAACAAATCGGAGAAAAAAAAAATCTGATATCCCATACTAAACTGCATTCCCATACTCAAATGTATGCAGCAGCTGATAATTTTTTTGCTCCGATCGATTTGTTCCCATAGTCAAAGTTGTTCAGTTTGATGGGTAGACTCTTACTTTAAAAGGATGCTAATGTATCAATAATTTTACCCTGTATATGGGTCGTGAACGCAGCCCTACAGTACGAAGCGCTTGCTTGATTTCTGCCACTCGCTCCAGAGAAAGATCAAAATATATGGGCCGCCTAGGGCGTTTGATTTTCGAATGTGTGTGGCAGGACTGGTAGGCGTTAACTTGCTATCAAGAGATAAAATATTAAACGATAAGTTTCGTTATTTGCGCAAGTAAAAAAAAGGTTGTTAACCTGACGCGTGTCACCTAAAAAAACCAGCCAAGTGTGTGTCGGACTCGCCTATGATAGGGTTCCGTAGTCATATGAAAAGTTTATCCTTCAAAAGCAATTAATAGGTACCGTTATTTATTTTCGCGCCATAATCTATACTCTTAGAAAAAGTATATGTCTAGAATGAGCCTCACACTTGTTCCGTATAAAACAAAAGGGGCTAACTTTCTTAGGTTGGTGTGCGTGAGGCGCCATACTAATTATGTATGTGTGCGTGTATATGTATAGGGTATTGGAACCAGTACTGGTTCCTATTTTTTTCGACGCTTTCGTAGCTTTGACTGTCTATCTTGATAATCTAAGTCTATACTAATATTTTTTTTTTATATTTATGTTACGGTTTTTATTTTATTTTTCTAACAATTATTGTGCTACAGCGTTCGTTATAATTTTCATTAAGAGTGCTTGCGAAGAGCTATGTTGTAAAATAGTTTTTGATTTATTACTCCATTATTTTAAAAGTTAGAGGTATGCCCTGTTTTTACTTTGAGCGCATATATATCGAGATACAAGCATTGTAACGACTTCATTTGTATTAGCGTTGTGTTCCACGTTACAAGAGCTATCCAACGACACCTCAATAAATTAAATACGTATTAAAAAAACAATTTCACAAACCCCCTTTTCCTTGTATGGGGAGGGGCGTCGGTGTGGTTTTAACTACCACATTTCTGTTCTTAGGTTACTGTTATCCATCTTCATGGTAAACGATTAAATAGATGCAATAATAAGCTAGTAATAATACAAGTCCAGGCTAGATTTTGGAACTTTAAATGTGACTAGATAATTTGTGTGACAATGGTATCGATTCGGTATTGCCACGACTTAACTTAACTAAATTTATTCCTGTCATTTTCTAACATTCGACTAAGAAAAGAGACAGAAAACCAAGAACTGACTTTAGTGCTGTCAAAGTGACGCTACACGCCCAAAATAAGATGGCATCATAATGCACGCCATCTTATTTAAGTCGTTTTTGGGCGTGTAGCGTCACTTTGACAGCACTAAAGTCAGTTGTTAGTTTTCTGTCTCTTTTCTTAGTCGAATGTTAGAAAATTACAGGAATAAGTTTAGTTAAGTTAAGTCGTGGCAATACCGAATCGATACCAATGTCCTAGATATTTATTTATTTAATTGCAGCGAACCATACAGACAGAATGTAACTTGTTTGACCACGGAACCCTAAAAAGGTTGTTAACATGACGCGTGCGACCTAAAAAATGATGGACTATGCGCAGACGGCAACGCAAGTTTCTAATTTGCACTGACAAGAGACAAAGTAATGCGTCAGTGTTCTTCGTATGAGGTGACTGAGGGATAGTTTTACTGGGGGAGGAAGGCCTAGCCACCTAGGGGGTGTCTATTAATTACCTAAAGTGAGTTTTGGTGATTTTCGACCCCCTCTTGGTGAGATGTGATCTGGCGACCCCCACGTTATGGTTTTTAGGTGTCCTTGAACCTTTTTAGAATGATTGTCCGTCTGTCTGTTTGTTTGTTCGAGCATCACGCAAAAACTACTGAACCGATTTTGATTAAACTTTTTTGTTTGATAGCTTGTGATTTGACTTAAAATCTGGTATAATGAATTGTGCGGACGAAGTCGCGGGTAAACTCTAGTGTATTTATAAAATTATCTGACGCGTGGCGAATTGGTTCACGGACGGTCGCGTAGGAACATCGTGCGCGTTCTGGCTGGCCACGAGGCTCCGCCAATTTGTATGAGCTCAAAATGTGTTTTTGTTCAAAAAACAATCGTTGATTTTATGATACTGCTAAAAATTGCTCGATATTTTTGAAATGCTAATTAATTAATTGATTAAAAAAATATTATTATTTAAATTGAACATCACATCTCATTTTTTTTACAATAATTAAAAATATTACTTTTCTCCCCTCCGGACGGAAAGCGTCAATTTTCGTCCCGCTGCGCTAAACGAAGTTGCCGCTTTCCACCTCAGTCGAGGAGAAAAATAGTACCTAACCTAACCTCGGACAGTAAATAAAGAGTAAATGAGATCTGAGACCTTTCTTACTTTCCTGCCCTCGGTGTGTAATCTAGGTAGCCAGTCAGCATCAAAAGTATCTAGGCATGTTAAGTGTTCATAAATATCTGGACAACTTTACGATAGCAAACCTTATTTCAACTCACAAAGAAATCAAATTAATTTATCTGTCATGTTATTATTTGTTAAGTTAAAAACAAATGGTATCTAGTAGGAAATAGGGTTTATTTTCGTGTAATTGTTCAGATGTTTTTGAACACCGGAGATGCTTAGATACTTTTGATGCTGACTGTACTATAAACTTATTTTTATTTAGTAGATTGTAGTCAACGATATCAATGTACTAAAGTACTAGATACGGTGATCAGTAGGAACTGCATGTTACTCTTAAATGGGGTGTACGCACCTGATTGATGTTAGTCTCCTTTGCACTAATGAGAATGGCAGACCATCTGTTTGACAATCTGTCATTTTTTACAATAATTTATAACAATTTATTTAAATATTTTTATTAAATAAAAACCACCTGTAATCTTTTGTAAGGTAAACTACTATTCTAATATAAGGTCAGTATGTAAAATTATAAGGAAATGTAATTATTAATTTAAATTTGCGAAAATAGGAAAGTCTATTAATTTCCTTAAGATTGGGTAAGTCCATTACATTTTGTCTCATTTCGGCACCCAAAAAGTGATATATAAGAAAAAGAGACAAGGTATAATGATCATAGATGAATCAAGAGACTTAAATCAGAGGGCACAAAATAGGCACAATTTATTGAACTTATCGCGGTTGCCGGACGAACATTGAAAATCACGCTAAGATCTTTGATACTTGAGATTATATTTTTATGTAGGTACTTACCACTTGTTTGCGGGATAGAAATTCGGTATGTCAAGTTTTTTTTTGGAGGGCTGAATCGAAAACCATTTCGAGATAATTGTCTCAATAATCATATTTTCTATGTCAGAGATTTTAAAATGAAAGGATTACAGATATTTTTAATAAAATAACGTCGTTTTTCGGTCCGTCCAGTGACGTCACTGGCATACCTGTGAACTCCTTGGTAAACATAAAATTAACTTATAATAACTGACCATTAAGAAAAAAAAATACATTCGTAATGTCAGAATTTGACATTTTGATGTTGCCGTATCTGTTTCCAGCATAGAGTTAGAAAGAGGAGGCAGGTTTTATTTTTTTTAAATATAGCAGTAGGTAGTTTTTCTCCATGGAGTTCGAATTATTTTCTCTCCACCATTTTTGCACTTGGAGATTACAGATCAAAATAATTTAAAAATTAAATTTATATTGATAAACTCGATGAATCGCAATAAGAATAAAATAGGTGTCTTAAAATTATGTCTTCTATCCGTAAAAAATATAAAAATGATGACTAAAAAAAACTTGACATACCGAATTATGAGAAAACATATATTTTTTACCTTGAGATGAACAAGATGAAGAAATCAGCTGTTCCATACAAGCAAGCCTACTCGAGCCAAATGTATGGGACAGCCGATTTTTTTTTCGCGATTTCGATGTTGTTGCCATAGAGAAAGTAGTTCAGTTTGACGGTCTGATCATCCGCTTAAAAAAGTGTCAGCATATTAAGAAGGTATACAGGGTGTAAAATTAAATGCGACACTCAGTTAAAGGGGTGCTTCAGTCAGACCATCAAACTGAACAACTACTACTACTACTCTACTAAAGGACCACAATATCGAAACGCGAAAAAAAAATCTGCTTTCCCATACAAAACTGCAAACATAACTTGACTCAAATGTATACACCAGTTTAAGTAGGTATATGTCGCATTTAATTTTACACCCTATATAAGGCTTTGCTTGGGAAACATTTTTATGTTTGTTTCATAGCAATCTGTTCACAGTTCACACAATCAAAAGTGATGAGAAAGTATTTAATTCTAAAGTTTCAGGTACACACGGCGACACATCAAGTTACGCAAAACCAAAATAAGCTGGCCGCGCGTAGGTAGAGTAATGTATAACGTCGCGCGGCCAGCTTAATATTGGTTTTGCGTAGCTTGATGTGTCGCCGTGTGTACGTATTTCAGTAGTCTGCGCGTAGGTAGTCGAGGGCACCACTAGTATTTAAACAACTTTGTACAAATTCATACACACATTATTGTTTCACAGATAGTAGGTATAATACCTAACATACATATGAACTGTCGCATCTGTCTTGGTCAGTGATGCTCTTTGACCAAATTATAGTAGTTTCTGTTTATATAAACTAGATGGCACTAATGTTCCCGAAGAGTTTTTGAACATGTTGTTTGTATGAACGAGCAAGTCTATCGCTAGAGTCTACGTCTATGATTGTAGTTAAATAAATAAATATCTTGGTCATTGTTTCTCCTAGTAGCTAAAAAAACCAAAATGAAAAAAGTTGTATTTTCAATGTATCCCCCTCAACGTAAAGAAACAAAAATCAATTAAAAAATTTCAATACGGGGTGACCCTTTTCGCCTTCTTAACTTTTTCCGTCCCACTTTTGGGCAAAGGACTTTTTATAAAAACTTAACAATTAAACTTCCAATTTTTTTATTAACCTATATCATCCCACTGCTGGGCCTTCCCAGAAATATTTATGTCGGATATAAAAAATCATCAACCGCGTGGCGAGTCTGTTCGCGGACGGTCGTGTAGAGGAAACTTGCTTTACATAAAAAAAATATTTACTTACATGACAAATTAGCAGCTACCTCAATAATAATCTTATTTCATAAAACAATGTTATCTAAATATATATAAAAAGATAAATTTTATCTTCACGACTAAGTAACCTTGAAGCTATCCGTTATACGGCGTTAGCTACACTACATACGAATTGGAAGAGTGCTGCCTTTTAAAACAGTTAGCACAAACTATTGATTCAATTTTACAAGCTAAAATCAACCTTAGCTCTTTTCAAAAGGGTCTAAAGTCACCGCAAATACGACGCAGAAAATTTTGTTTTCATAGCGACGCTACCCATAAACTTTTCCATCAAATCTCCAAGCTAAAATCAACCTTGATACCTTTCAACAAGAGCCAAAGTAACCGCAAATACGACCGTATAAAATTGTTCAACGAAACATTTTCTGCGTTACCCACAAACTTTACCATCAACTCCAAACGCTAAAATAAACTTTAACTCCTTACAAATAAAAGTCATAGTCACCGTAAATACGACTTTTATAAAGTTGTATTGCAAAACACAAGCCAAATTAGACTTATGCGCTTCAGAAACAGAGTTGAAATTAAATATTAGGCGTTTGAATAACCGGAAAATATTTGGCGGGCATGTGAGTCGTTCTGCAAACATACATTTGCAGGTGCAATAACCTTTATTAAGACGAGATAAGGGTGAATTTAGTATGTTTTGTTATTTTTTAAAGTGTGTTTGGTCAGATGTATTTTTAGACTGCGCATGATTCAGTGCGTCGTTTTACGAATAACGAAATGTTTTCGTTACGCTATTAAATTGTATGTATGGAATGGAATTGTATGGAAGGTTTTTATGTTCGCTTCAAGAATTGATTGTGGCAGTTTTAATTTTGCATGACGTTTTATCGCAGAAATTGTATAATAGGTACTCTATGTATTTTACTTATGTACCTATTTTAATTTTGTATACCTGCATAAACGTATGTATATTTATGTGTATGCTAACGGCGTTACAACTATTGTAAATAATTACAATTATTAGGTACCTGATACTGTATGGGCCAATAATCAAAATGATTTCAATGTCATCCTGTATAAGGTCTAACAAAATTAGCTGAAACAGTCAACATTGCTCATATACAGAGTGAAATCGATATCATTAGCATCCTTTTAAACTAAGAGTCTACCCATCAAACTGAACAACTTTTACTATAGGAGAAAACCAATCGGAGCAAAAAAAAAACTGCTGTCCCATACATTTGAGTCGTGTCGGCCGCTTGCTCCGATTGATTTGCTCCCATAGTAAAAGTTGTTCAGTTTGATGGGTAGATTCTTAATTTAAAAGGATGCTAATGATATCGATTTCACCCTGCATGGTAAAAAAAACACCTCCGTATTTTTACTTTATTTAGGTGAAAAAATTTAATACACTATATTGTGTTGTACGCCGATCTATGTGTGTGTGTTTTCAATTATACTTATAGAAAATATGATAAATTATGTATTTATTATTTACGCTGCAGTATAATTTCCCTGACACGTTTCATAATAAACATTACATTTCAATGTAACTATCTAAGATCATACTAATGTACTGATAAATGAATAACGTATAGTTTGTCCTTTACTATCTTATTATACAAATATATATCTATCTATCTACATTATAAAGTTCAAAGATTTGTATGGAAATCTATGAGCCACTTTCACGATGGAGCTAAAACGTTGAGAAAAATAAAAAAAGTTAGCTGTTTCATACAAAACTGCAGTACTAAGTCGACTGTATGGGAAAGCAGATTTTTGTTCGCGATTTCGATGTTGGTCCCATAGAGAAAGTTGTTCAGTTTGATGGTCTGATTATCCCCTTAAAAAAGTGTCAGCATATTAAAACGTAATAGTAGGTGGAAATACCTCGGAGGCATCTTTTATTTTTCATTTTACGACTAGATTTATTCCATTTACCGAAACTAAAGTCATACTTCAGTATTTTTGGATAGTTCATCTAGTGAAATCATCAACTGAATACACGATTGGAATTACTTCACTCGATAGAAAATCGTCACAAAGACGACGTATTTTAATGCATTTTTAAACATATTTCTCGTTTTAGAAGAACTTAAAATAGTAATTTCCTATTGTTGGTATTTATACCATTAGTTTAACTAGTGCAATCATAAATAAAATCTAGAAAAAGTACTTTGGTTAGTTGTTTTTAATCGAAAATACGGCTCACGCACACACTTTTCGAAGCGCTCGGCAATCGCGTTTCTCATAGAAAATATTCGTCGGGACCTATGGCCCCTTAAGATTGTTTTTACCAACCCTCTTTTCGTTGTATAATATACAGGGTGTTACGAAACACCCTAGTAATAAATAGGTAGTTAAACTTTCACTATGGAGCCAACTTCGAAATCGCAAAAAAGAAATCTGCTGTCCTGTAGATTTTAGTCGAGTCGGTACAGCAGTTTTATATGGGACTGCTGTTTTTTTTTCGCGATTTCAAAGTTGGTCCCATAGAGAAAGTTGTTCAGTTGTGGTTTGATGGTCTGATCATCTTCTTAAAAAAGGTCTAACAAAATTAGCTGAAACTATTTTAAGGGGATGATCAGACCATCAAACTGACCAACTTTCTCTATGGGACCTATATCGAAATCGCGAAAAAAAATCGTTGGTCCCATACCTACATTAAGGTCGAGTAGGTTTGTATGGAAAAGCTGATTTGACAAAAAATTGTGTTCCTTATTTCTGTTTATGGGTTACTATTATCCGTCTCTATGCCAAATTTCGATTCAATTGGTTCAAAAATGAAGGATTAATTGAGGCGGGCATACAGACAAAATGGACGAAAGTATAAAGGTTCCTTGTTTGACTACGGAACCGTACAAAGTATAAAGGCTTCCGCACATTGCAGCGATATTATCGAGCGATATTATCGACAGCGATATCGCGACACCTTACACACTGCAGCGATTCCGCGATTCGCGTCACGCATGCGCCTTTCACTGAATGTAGTAGAAAGAGATTGCGTCAGGTTGCGATAATATCGCGGCAGTGTGTGGGATCGAGCGCGTCCCTAGGCGCGTCCCCATACAAAATGTACTGAGAACAATTATCGCAAAATCGCAGCAATATTATCGTTCGATAATATCGCGGCAGTGTGTAGGATCGAGCGCGTCCCCATACAAAATGTACTGAGAACAATTATCGCAAAATAGCAGCGATAATATCGCTCGATATTATCGCTGCAATGAGCGGAGGCCTTTATCCGGGCACCAAATGGCACTAAATCTAAGCATATGTAGTATTAAAGCAGTAATTACAACAAAAAATCTGTCCTTCCTTCGTCCGTCCGTCCGTTGAACCAAAAGACAGAAGCACTACAACATATATAAGCAGCATCAAACGAATTTAAGTTCTAAATTAATAACTTTTTGAGCTAAATTCTGTCTACGTACTAGATATAAAGTGCCAAAAGATTATAGACTTTAAACTAAAAGGATTTAGAATCTATTTTTGGTCAAATTAAAGTCGAGACTTAGAAAAAAAGGAAAAGAAGATTAGCTTTCCGAGAATTTTTTGCGATTATCTTTTAAGAGAATATTATTCCGAGAGCGAAAATGCGCGCTGCATACAAACGTACTATGGTGATATTTTCAAAACTAAACAATTAAAGTCAATGAAATTTTGCAGAAACAATCTAGAAACAAATTTCTATGCTTCTATAGAGTCAGATTTTCGTTAAAATATACAGTTTCAATGCTAGGATTAATTTAAGGTTTGTATGGAAATCTTTGAGGCACTGTAACTTGAAAACTGTACATTTTAACGAAAATCTGACTCAATACAAGCATAGAAATTTGTTTCTAGATTGTTTCTGCAAAATTTCATTGACTATAATTGGTTAGTATTGAAAATATCACCATAGTACGTTTGTATGGAGCGCGCTCGTGTTAAAAGCTAATATAATACGCATTATGCTCACGACTACATTCGCCGAGAGAGTAGGCAGTCACAGATTTACAAGGTTACTGTTTGATGCTCTTTTTTTTGTGAATAATAAGCAGATAATAAGAAAGAAAATACTCACAGAATTCAAAAGAGTCCAAATTAAATAAATTTCAAATAAAGAACGCCGAGAGACGCACGCGCAGGCCGTAGTAGCTCGAGCGACGATAGCGCTATCGCTGGCCGATAACGGGCCGTTACGTGGCGTCCAATAACGAACCATTCGTTATGTGGCCAGAGAGTAGGCAGGGAGCAGATGAGTCATGGGTTTGTGACAGTTTATGCCTACACCACTTATACAGAATGTACCTAGAACGACGATAGCGCTATCGGGGCCGATAACGGGCCGTTACGTCACTGTGGTTACGCGGCGTCTTGTAACGACAAACATTCGTTATTTGTGGCCAGAGAGTAGGTAGGTAAGTTTATGCTTACATTTGGATCGAGTTCGCATTGCAGTTTTCCATAGAACTGTTTTTTTTAGGGTTCCGTACCCAAAGGGTAAAAACGGGACCCTATTACTAAGCCTACGTTGTCCGTCCGTCCGTCCGTCCGTCCTACCTATTTAGGGCTGTAACTTTTGAACCGTAATAGCTAGATAGTTGAAATTTTCACATAATATGCGTTATTACGGCGGATTTGTTGACAAATAATAAAAATATCTAAAAGTAAAAAATTAAGGGGGGTTCTCAACAAGAAACTAGTTTTTATCGACGTTTTTTCTTCTCGCTCTATAGTAATAACGGTAATACATGCAAGCGTCGAACTTGGCGTGATATAGAGAAAACTCTACAGTATAACAACAAATAATAAAAACTGGCCAAGTGCGAGTCGGTCTCACGCTTAAGGTACCGAAGAAAAACGTTTTTTTTCAAAGTTGATTTATTTCGGAAAACAAGGGTCTTATTATGTAACTACCCTATTCAGTTAAATCGACATGGTGTTTTTATCAGTTCTTAGAAATTCTGCTTCTTGATGTTCAGTTAATTAATTTCAGATTATGATAATGATGGATCACAGAAACAAATAATTACAGATCTTGTAAACGATATAATCGGAAACTTACACAATGTATTGTATTGTATTTATTTATTTACCAGATACATGAATAGACACGACTTAAATAATACATCACATTAACCAAAAGTGATTCCCTACTGGTTTCACAAGATGGAATGATTTTGTTATAGTTTTCGTTGTTATTCTAGATGGTCAAAACTGGGTTCGCTGTACGCTTTGGTGTTAATGGTGTTACACATGAAGCTTTAATTTACTTTGAGCAAACTAATAAGCGTGAGTGGATGTAAGTATTTAAAGCGGCGAAAGAACATCAAATTAAAATTAGAACCCGCCAACGCCTCAGTGAGACAAAATCTATTTTCTACCTATTGCACAATCTGTACTGGCTATTCTGTGACTCGACGCTTCGTAATGCAATAATTTGCATAATTATGTGCACAATTGTGTTTAAATAAACTTAGTAGGTACTCGTATGTACAAAGTCTGTTTCAAATGAATTATATTTTGATAAGCAATCTGTTTTCCAGGTAAAAGGTGCAAATCGATCATGTACCCAACGTAGAAATCCATCGAAGAACTAAGGTCTACGACGTTGGAGACCGGATTATAAAGTTGCAGTGAGATGGGCAGGACATTTGGCTAGAAGAGAAGACGGCCGGTGGACCAAGGCAATATCGGAATGGTCGCCAAGATTAGGGAGGAGATCCGTGGGTAGACAGACCACCGATGCGTTGGTCATGGGCCAGACACACATTCCCACCACAGTATTTCCTGTAAACCAGGATCAACAGCGGTACATTCACAACACTAGACAATGAAGTCCAGCGAGCCCGGTGGGATGACTCTAATCGGTCTTGGAACCCGCAATGAATTAATCAAAGAAGATAGGAGGAGTAGGAAAAAGAAATATCCGACTTCCCGTTGGTCAGACGACATTGTAAGGGTTGCGGGTCGAACATGGATCAGATTAGCACAGGACCGTGAGGAGTGGCGCAATAAAAAGGAGGCCTGTGCCCAGCCGTAGGTTGATGTGGGTTGATTTGATTGATTGTTTAGGCTTTATCGAATCAGTATAGCATATACTCACGACTTTTTGACGACCCGGTTGGCGTAATGGTTACCACGCCGGACTGCCAAACCTGGGTTCGAATCCCGGTTCGGTCATGGATGTTATATGTTCGTGCCGTTTCTGTATTGTATGGTTTCCATAATAAAAGCCTTTAGTTCTAGTTTGGGATCATTACAATGTATGTGCCTGTGAGCGTTATAAATAAATTATAAATAATAAATATTCGCGGAGGGGATAGTCAAAGATATTCTGAAAACTCAGAATATCCACGTCAATAAGTAATAGCTTGTTTTAGGGTTCCATACCCAAAGGGTGTGAACAGAGGGTCTACCATGAGTTTTCCCTGTACTTTTACTACTGTAGTTACGTCGGTAATTCGTATGACAGAAATCAGTTCTCAACGTAACCACTAGGAGCGCTGTACGAAATTCAATAGAAAATTGGTGACGTAACTACAGTAGTAAAGTACGGTGAAAACTCATGGTAGACCTACAGGACGTTATTACTAAGCCTACCTACTGTCCATCTGCACGTCTGTCTGTCCTACCTATAAAATGTATCTTTTGAACTATAATGGCTAGACGGTTGAAATTTTCATAGAATATGCGTCATTATGACGGATTTGATAAGAACTAAAAAAAAGTACAAATTAAGGGGGAATAAAAGAAAATCATTTTTTTCAACGTTTTGGTTTTGCTCTTTCGTAAAAACGGTAATCACTACATAGTATAAAACAAAGTCGCTTCCCGCTGTCTGTCTGTCCCTATGCGTGCTTAGATCTTTAAAACTAACGCAACGGATTTTGATGCGTTTTTTGTACTAGATAGAGTGATTCAAGAGGAAGGTGTACCCGTGCGAAACCGGGTCGCTAGTACATACATACATGAGTGTCAATCTTGGTGTGATTTTTTAAAGTACATACTTATTAGGTAAAACAACAAATAAAGGCCTCCGCTCATTGCAGCGATTTTATCGAGCGATAATATCGCTGCGATTTTGCGATAATTGTTTTTAGTACATTTTGTATGGGGACGCGCGCGATCCTACACACTGCCGCGATATTATCGAGCGATAATATCGCTGCGATTTTGCGATAATTGTTTCTAGTACATTTTGTATGGGGACGCGCGCGATCCTACACACTGCCGCGATATTATCGAGCGATAATATCGCTGCGATTTTGCGATAATTGTTCTCAGTACATTTTGTATGGGGACACGCTCGATCCCATACACTGCCGCGATATTATCGCAACTCTTTCGACTAAATTCAGTGGTGGGGCGCATGCGTGACGCGAATCGCGGAATCGCTGCAGTGTGTAAGGTGTCGCGATATCGCTGTCGATAATATCGCTCGATAATATCCCTGCAATGTGCGGAGGCCTTAATAAATACCGGTCAAAGCTACGGATCCAAAATATTCGGACAAGACACAGGCACAGAGATTATTGGTACTATTGTAGTATTGCTAGTATTGAAAATAGGATCTAACTTCGTTTATATGCATCGCGCTCGGGAGCTCTGCAAGGACTATCCTCATAAACAAGCTAAAAGTCTAATTTGAAGTTGTCGCAGTTTCTGAGCACCCTGAAAGGTGCGGTCGTGAATATACGTATTCAAGTAATCAATAAGTGTATAGATTTACGCTTACTTGACAGAAGTGTTCATATCTTCATTTTATTTGTATAAAATTGTACCTATGTAGATTGTAGATTGTATTTCCGGCATTATTTTCCTTATTGATACTATTTTTAATAACAAATACTTGACATGTTTATTTATCAATGTAAATATCTGATAATAATTATGTTAATGTATTTAACCCATTATGGTATTTTTGTTAAAAATCTATTCGAGTATACAAAAAAACCAATGAGGCCCACGGACTTGAAAAAAAGACAGACGTAATGTGACACTAAAAAGATGTGAAGCATGCAAGGTCCCACATATTCGTTT
Source organism: Agonopterix heracliana (assembly GCA_963693445.1). Taxonomy (NCBI): domain Eukaryota; kingdom Metazoa; phylum Arthropoda; class Insecta; order Lepidoptera; family Depressariidae; genus Agonopterix; species Agonopterix heracliana. The sequence goes on from OY856334.1 coordinate 7,293,140, forward strand.
GTTCTACAAGGGACCTAGGCTCGCACAGATGCACCGGTTCTAGGCGTGGGTCCTACAACCCGCCACCATTTTGTACCGCGCGACAGTGCGTCAGCACGCACACAAATATAAATGGGTGCTTCATTCGTGATTAGACGAGATTACGTCCGTCTTTTTTTCAGAGGGTCTACCATGAGTTTTCACCGTACTTTACTACTGTAGTTACGTCACCAATTTTGTATTGAATTTCGTACAGCGCTCCTGGTGGTTACGTTAAGAACTAATTTCTGTCATACAAATTGGCAACGTAACTACAGTAGTCAAGTACAGGGAAAACTCATGGTAGGCCCACTGTGGTCCGTGATGAGGCCTTAATGATTAAAAATAGAATAGGCAGTCAAAGGAAATTCTCTAATTTTGGGGAATTTTGATTGTTATTGCCTTTAATTATAATTTCAAGATAGAAACTCACTCTTCTAACGTACTAAAACAAACGGACCAACTTTCTTATTGTACTGCACATAGAAATGGCTTTAATACTTAGACACTGCGGGAACCACATTTACAATATTCTTCAAGTATAAGTATATGTTCACGACTATATTCCCCGAGGGGGTAGTCAGAGATATTCTGAAACCTAAGAACATCCACGTTTCACCAGAAGTACCGAAACACTGTCCAGTGTGACGGGGGGTGAGCCCGTCGCCACTTATTATGGGCAGTGGGTACAATACACGCCTCGAAATGGAAGCATGCAGGTTTCCTCACGATGTTTTCCTTCACCGAAAAGCTAGTGGTGTAACAAATCGTACATAAATTCCGAAAAACTCATTGGTACTAGTCGGCTTGGACGGCGATCGAACCATCGCCTCCTGCACGGCAGGCAAGGTTACTCGCCACTGGACCACCACGGCCTCATATTCTTCAAAATAGTTACAAATCAAATTTTTTTTAATAACTATTTGTAGATTATTTCAATAACATCAATTGAGGTTGACGGATAGACCATTAGAACGCATTATCCGTGATGAATTACATACACATGCTGATAAACACATTACCCTTCCTTTGCGTCGCGCAGTCGGGTAAAAACGGCCAAGTGTGTGTCGGAAAAAAAGAGGCATTGCAACGCCTGCCACGCACAACTAGTTTACATTACAATATTATTAACAAACAAAATATAAGGTCTAACAAAATTAGCTGAAACTATTTTAAGGGGATGATCAGACCATCAAACTCGAAAAAAATAACAGCTGTTCCATACAAACCTGCTCGACCTAAATGTACCGGACCACAGATTTTTTTTTTCCCGATTTCGATATTGGTCCCTTACAAAAAGTTGTTCAGTTTGATGGTCTGATCATCCCCTTAAAATAGTTTCACCTAATTTACCTTATAGTCAGAAATCTATATTTTTTTCGTAACTATTTATAGATTATATCGATAAAATCAATGAGGTCGATGGATAGAACATGTATCGATAAGTAATCAAACGACGCACCTTAATATAGTGAACATTGTTTACGTTCATTTGATGATATAGCAAAAACTAATAAGTTACGGGAATTGCAAATATAAATAACAGATAGAATTGCAATCATTTTGCAAACTAGAATATTTATGTAATGATCAGTGATCGGAATCTCGGGGCATTTTTTGAGCATACAAGTATGGATACGCCTTGAATTCCCGGAAATATCCGGATTTAATAAATTTGGATAAAAACTTCACGGGATTAACTGGGATTACCTATTTAGATGTCAAGAGACGTTTTTTTAAATCCAGAGTATTAGCAGCGCATACTAGAGGCCGCGCCTTTGAAACACGCCGCCTGGTACTTTTGACATGTACCGCGCTTAGGTAAATATGTTGACCGTTATTAAACAATGATATTAAGTAACTAGATTAGTAGCTAGGTTAGGGCACCAAAGCGTTGCCACTTCGAAGATGTCTGCAGGCTTCTTTGACTTCAGTTCAGGCGTTTATCTATGGTGAGCGGACATATCCGTGACGTATAAATTAAGCTACCAAAATGGGGAAATGCGCCGTAAAAATTTGTAAATCACAGTCGGAAAAGAATAATAAAGGAAGTGGTGTTACTTTTCACAAGTAAGTTTACTATATTTTGTTAAGATTATTACAAATAACATTAAAAACTAAATAAATTTTTAACGCATTGTTTTTGCCATCAGTGTTGCAAGTATATACGATTTTGATTTTCCCACACTGTAGGGAGTTTCGGTACCCTCTTCGTTATTTCATACAGGGTTAAATTTTAATCAGTCCGGATAACTTCACCATTCATTCCCCTAATCAAACTTTCAATATTGAGCCTACATCGAAATCGTGAAAACAAAATCAGCTGTTTCATACAAAACTGCAGTACCGACCGACTCGACACAAATGTATTGGACAGCTGATTTCTTTTTTCGTGATTTCGAAGTTGACACCATAAATAAAATAAATAAATACCTAAATATTATAAATCTTTATTTGCATAGTCAAAGTGAAGAGATTTCAATATGGTGACGTTATCCGATCTGGGCTGATTAAACATCAACCCTGTATAATATGATATATTACTTAAAGTTTAATTATACCTAAATCTGTTCAGAACACACAGAGCCTATATATTCAAGTTATAATTCAGGTAATAAATTCATTAAGTTCAGTAATTAATTCTGGGGAAATTATTTCTAACCACAACTGTGGCCGTATTTACTGACGTTTTTAAAATAATAACGTCTTTCTCATTTCGTCGTAATTTTTTTGACGGCAGAAGAAACGAGACAAACATAGTTTACTTTGGCGTATGTATCGATTTCCAAGCTACATCTTTGAAACTCTGAAGTGGTTGCGCATTTTTGAGTATTGTTTTCAAGAAGCTATCCCTCTAGAATTGTATAAGCTCACTGTTATTAAATCACCCAGGACAAAATCTCAATAAAATCAGTCGGTTAACCAATTTCAATGTTATTATTGGATCCCAAATTACTTTTTCGAGATTTCATTACCATATAAAATAATGTTATGTTGCCGTTGTAGTTTGCCGTCTAATTAAAATTCTCTAAAAATGTTTAAAATGTTGGGACTTAGGAGTAAAATAAAACGATACTTAATTTCATTAAAATTTAAGTTTGTGGCATCGTTGGCCAAATTGAATTGCTGGATAGAAAAGATTCTTGAAAACAATACTCAAAAATGAGCAACCACTTCAGAGTTTCAAAGATGTAGCTTGGAAATCGATACATACGCTAAAGTAAACTATGTTTGTCTCGTTTCTTCTGCCGTCAAAAAAATTACGACGAAATGAGAAAGACGTTATTATTTTAAAAACGTCAGTATAAATACGGCCACAGTTGTGGTTAGAAATAATTTCCCCAGAATTAATTACTGAACTTAATGAATTTATTACCTGAATTATAACTTGAATATATAGGCTCTGTGTGTTCTGAACAGATTTAGGTATAATTAAACTTTAAGTAATATATCATATTATACAGGGTTGATGTTTAATCAGCCCAGATCGGATAACGTCACCATATTGTAATCTCTTCACTTTGACTATGCAAATAAAGATTTATAATATTTAGGTATTTATTTATTTTATTTATGGTGTCAACTTCGAAATCACGAAAAAAGCAATCAGCTGTCCAATACATTTGAGTCGAGTCGGTCGGTACTGCAGTTTTGTATGAAACAGCTGATTTTGTTTTCACGATTTCGATGTTGGCTCTATAGTGAAAGTTGTTCAGTTTGATTAGGGGAATGAATGGTAAAGTTATCCGGACTGATTAAAACTTAACCCTGTATGAAATAACGAAGAGGGTACCGAAACTCCCAACAGTGTGGTAAAATCAAAATCGTAGGTATTTACTTGCAACACTGATGGCAAAAACAGTGCGTGAAAAATTTATTTAGTTTTTTAATGTTATTTTGAATAATCTTAACAAAATATAGTAAACTTACTTGTGAAAAGTAGCACCACTTCCTTTATTATTCTTTTCCGACTGTGATTTACAAATTTTTACGGCGCATTTCCCCATTTTGGTAGCTTAGTTTAAACGTCACGGGTATGTCCGCTCACTATAGATAAACGCCTGAACTGAAGTCAAAGAAGCCTGCAGACATCTTCGAAGTGGCAACGCTTTGGTGCCCTAACTACTAATCTAGTTACTTAATATCATTGTTTAATAACGGTCAACATATTTACCTAAGCGCGGTACATGTCAAAAGTACCAGGCGGCGTGTGTCAAAGTCGCGGCCTCTAGTATGCGCTGCTAATACTCTTGATTTAAAAAAACGTCTCTTGACATCTAAATAGGTAATCCCAAAAAATCCCGTGAAATTTTTATCCATATTTATTAAATCCGGATATTTCCGGGAAATTCAAGGCGTATCCAAACTTGTATGCTCAAAAAATGCCCCGAGATTCCGATCACTGGTAATGATATACCAATGTATTTCTTTCAAATAGCAAACTAGGCAAAAGAAACATTTTATGGAGAGCAAATGTACCTATACAACGTGTAGTGGCGATACTATAAATTTAAGATTTGTATAGAAATCTTTGAGCCGTTATAACTTAGAAATTTTATCGGAAATCTGACAAAGGATCGTGTTCAAAAAAACTAATTGAATTGAATTGGTTAAACATTTAAAACAGAATCAAACTTCGTTTCTATTGGCTCCAATAGCTCGTTCGCTATTGTCCTCTATAATTCAATCATCATCAGCCTATACAGGATGTATGGAAAAGTATCATTAAGCTTTAACCCATCAAACTGAACAACTATTACTATGGGAGCAAAACGATCAGGAGTTCGATTTTAGAAACAACTCATTCGCTGAGCTCAGCAGTTGAAAATGTCAATATTACTACAGAGATTTGCATCTTTCTGCTGCTGATTTTTCAAAAATCGCACTCCTGGGGTATGATTTTTGAAAGTCAAATCAGCAGTAGAAAGATACATATCTCCATAGTAATTACGACGTTATCAATTGCTGAGCTCACCGAATGAGTTTCAAAAATCGCACTACTGAGCAAAAAAAAAAAATCAGCTGTCGCATACGATTGAGTCGAGTAGGTATTGAAGTTTAGTATGGGACAGCTGACATTTTTTTTGCTCTGATCGTTTTGCCCCTATAGTAAAATTGGTTCAGTTTGATGGGTAGAGTACATTGACCAGAAATACTATAGACCCACAGTGTCATATAAAATCTTAGCAAATTTTTGTGCACATTGACGGAAAAAAACCGCACAAATTAAGTATGCATGCTGCTGGTTGTCACTAATTCGTTGTATTTGATTCATAAACATAGTCGTATTTCGCTTGTTAACTGTCAGCTAGTACAAAAAAGAGCTCATCCGAGCTCTTTTGGTTGTGCCATTTTTCGAACGTTGATTGTGAGTTTAATAGAGTATGAGTTTAAAGGTTAATTATACTTTTCCTAACACCCTGTATACGTCCCACTGCAGGGCACAGGCCTACCCTCAGGTAGGTGTATGTATGTACGTTAGTCCACCACGCGTGCACAATGCGGATTGGTAGACTTCACATACGCATCAGAATTTCTTCTTCAGCGTATGCAGGTTTTCTCACGATGTTTTCCTTCACCGTTTGAGAGCAGTCGGTATTACGTACATAAGTTAGAAAAAATAATTTGGTACATGGCATGCTGTCTGTGCGGATTCGAACCTGGACCATATGAATAGATAATAAATATAATAATAGTACACTATAGAAACGAAACTCATAATTCGCATACAAAATGTCAAGATTTGTAGAGAAATTTTATCAAGTTCGGGTTTGGGGTTTAGACCCCTGAATAAACTTTCACTTAAGAGAATATTATTCCGAGAGCGAAAATGCGCGCTGCATACAAACGTACTATGATGATATTTTCAATACTAACCAATTAAAGTCAATGAAATTTTGCAGAAACAATCTAGAAACAAATTTCTATGCTTCTACAGAGTCCGATTTTCGTTAAAATATACAGTTTCAATGCTAGGATTAATTTAAGATTTGTATGGAAATCTTTGAGGCACTGTAACTTGAAAACTATACATTTTAACGAAAATCTGACTCCATACAAGCATAGAAATTTGTTTCTAGATTGTTTCTGCAAAATGTCATTGACTTTAATTGGTTATTATTGAAAATATCACCATAGTACGTTTGTATGGAGCGCGCTCCGAATAATGTACCCTTAAATCACATTTCGTTCACCATAGAAATAGGTGTATAAATGTAGCGTAGAAAGAGAAGGAACTAGAAGGATGCACGTGTCTTGTCATATTCACTCAGTAAGAGATGCACATAGCGAATTCTCTCTAGTTAAAAAAGGAGATCGCTACTTATTGCTGTCCTTATCGACGTAACCACTTTTTTGTTCTACGACGGTTGACTCCGGAGTCAGACATCTATTTTCATACAAATTGTATAGGATTTTATGACTATCGCTGTCTCATACGCGGTTACACTGATGTTCCGTCTACAAGCGTAAGCGAAAAATACTTCGCCTATGAAATTTAGGGTCGGATCTTGTAAATTACGCACGCTTTAGGCAAGCGCGCATGACGTTTTTCCTGTTTTGTCGTGCCGTGCTTGGTACGCTAGGCCTACAGGGAGTATCCCTACAGTGTAGTATTATACTGCGCCACTGCCATGCTAATAAAATATCGCATGACATCGAGTAGCAAGTGGAATCACTTACATGCTCGCAATTAACTTAAATAACGGCATAATGATGGCGTATCAAGTTCAATCGTGGTTATTTGACGTAATAGATTCATGGTAATGAAACCTATTGGGTATGTGGCAGAGGGGACCCCCCAAATTGCAGTTGATATTGTTATGGGTGTAAGTTGTTTTTAGGGTTCCGTACCAAAAGGGTGAAAACAGGACCCTGTTCAAAAGCCTTCGCTGTCCGTCCGCCTGTCTATCTGTCCTACCTATTTATTCCAGTAATTTTACTGTGTGAGCCAGGACTAATTAATAATTGTTTTTTTTTCGGTATATCATTTAAGAGAAAATTTAAGCCGAGAAATACACCAAAATTTAAATTTTATAATTTATTTCGTTCTAAAAATATTGAAGGTAATTTTTTCACATTTTTAAGGCTTTACCATTATACACACTTTAAACACGGGGTGAATATTTTTGTCTACAAAGAAAGCTTTGAAAAATACATTTGTATTTTTTATGAATAACTCGTATTTTAAATTTCGATGGTATTTTATTGCTCAAAAGTCATTTACATTGTTGAGTCTAATTAAAATGAGTGCATTGGTATTAATATTATTAAGTTATAAACCTTCTGGGAGGTATAATTTAGATTTGTATGTTGCTTAGTGAATTGTTTTTTTAAATATGTTTTCAGATAGTCTTTTTGTTACTAAATGGTAGGTACCGGTTACAGTTTAAAAGTACTATTCATAATTACTCCCCACCCCTACCTTACAAAACTCCGTAAAATAACTGGGCTAATTTAGGGCTGTAACTTTTAAACCGTAATAGATAGACAGTTGAAATTTTCACAGAATGTGCGTTATTAATATCTATAGCCAATATTTAGGGCAATTTTACTGCAGGTAGGGTTCGTTGAATCCATCCTTTATACAGGGTCCAACTTAATATGCTGACACTTTTTTAAGGGGATGTTCAGACCATCAAACTGAACAACTTTCTCTATGGAACCAACATCGAAATCGCGGAAAAAAAACAGCTGTCCCATACATTTGGCTCGAGTAGGTTTCCAGTATTGTTGAAGCGCTGATTTTTTTTTTCACGATTTCGATGTTGGTCCCATAGAGAAAGTTGCTCAGTTTGATGGTCTGATCATCCCCTTAAAAAAGTGTCAGCATATTAAGAAGGACCCTATATTAAAGTAAGGGCCTGTTTCCCCACTTTTTGATAAGTTCTAGATAGCTTATTTGACGGATCGTTTGACATATTTTTCTGTCAAATAAGTTATCAAGAACTTATTCAGAAGTTATGAAACAGGCCCTAAGTAATCTTTATTTAAACACTTCATCCTTATCATTCCAGCATAGCTAGCATGCCGCAGTGATACAGCGCTATCACACCTTAGCTCTCTTTCTATTTGCGTGCGAACGAACGAGATAAAAGACGTGATACAGCCGTATCACGTGTAGCATACTACGAGTGCTGGTTTCCCCAATGCGGTGAAAAACAAACAAATAGGTAACTTGTAAGTAACTTTATGTTATTAAACTGATAACTCAAAAAACCGGTCAAAACAGCCGTCTGTCAATAGAAAAAAAAATCTTGGATGATTACAATCAATCAATCATTTATTTCAAGTAACAAGACTCATAAATTTTGTTAGTACATACTTAACCTAATGTTAGCAGATCCACATACATTATAATAATACAGTTTAATTAAAAAAAAATGCCAAGATGCCAAAACAAATGCTCCAAAATGATGATGATGTTGATGATTCCAAATGCTTAGATCAAAATAAAATTAATTGATAGGCCTAAAGTGCGGTAAGTTGAAGCACACTACTGGTGCACTTGGTACATACAAACTAGCGCCATTATCTGTCAAATCTAGGGCACTTGCATACAAATTTGAAGTAAACCTTTCATTTGTTTTGCCTCATTTTTCTGGTGTGAAATGTTCGCGTAAGGCCTAACCATAAATTTTATTTAGATTTTAGGACAAATGTAGCAAATAAATAATTTTGTATGTCACTCACCGACAAAAAACTTAACAAAACACTGAAAGTCCAAAAACTAGTTCACAGCACAACCTGAAGGGATGAAAGTCACCCAAAGACTGCCGTTATCATATCAACAAACCGCCATTTTATAGGTACACAAAGGCGCGGGAAAAACTAACTGGCCAATACGGAAGAAGGAAGGATGCGTTTTTATCACAGTTCCAATTTCAAATGCTCCATTAGACAAATTGTTGGCGCCCTTTTGTTGGCGGTTTTTTTTTCTTTTTAGACGGCGATAGATAAAAAAAAATTATAGCATGGAGATTGTATGTTTACTTTTAAGGCCGTGAAAAAGGCGACAAGTTCAATTTACTTAGATAATGCTTGATTGGTAATTTACACTTACAATACTTGAAAAAAACTGTATTAGTTTTGTATTGTCTGTCGACTTAACGGAAGGATAGTATTCTTTGTAATTTTTGATCTTAGGATTTAAATACAAGCGTTTTAACAAAACCACAATAGTTTCATCACAATTTCTGATTAGACAACCAGTGGCGACTCGTATTAAATTAAATAAAACAAATTCATTTATTTGAAATAAAGACTGCGCAAGTGGCAAGCTGTGAAAGTGAAGAACTGCCTGCGTCGGCAACGAGCAGAGAATGTCACGAGCTGCCTAAGTGACGAACTGTGAAAGTGACGGACTGCGAAAGTGACCAATTGCGTAGGTAACGAGCAGCGAAAGTCACGAACTGCCTAAGTGACGAACTGCGAAAGTGACGAACTGCGTCGGCAACGAGCAGGGAAAGTCACGAACTGCCTAATTGACGAACTGTGAAAGTGACGAACTGTGAAAGGCGTAGGACTTATCAGGAAGAAACTGCGGTTGTACAAACTATAGTACTGTGTGTTTCTATTACAGCATAAGTGATTGTCATGCGATATATTATAGCTCATGCTGACGCGAAAAAAGTAACTGATACTACATGCAACCAAAAAGTTGCTTACATAAAGTTACAAGAAATTGAGTAGGTAGGATAACGGTAGTTATTGATACGGTAACAACAACAAGTGGTACTTAGAAGTACCAAGAACCCACCAGTTGAGCAAAATAGTGGAACCATGAATAAAGAAGCAATTTGTTTTTGGAACTACTTTTGAAAAAATTTGACGCGCAGAGATTGGGCACGCTTTTTGTTTCGGAGATATTGAAATACGAACTTGTCCTACCTAACCTCTGTCACTAGTGAATTTAGTGATCAACCTTGTGGGACCAAGGACTCATTGTACCACAAGTGGAGCAAAATAGAGAGAACGAAAGAAAAAAAGCAACTTGTTTTTGGAACTACTTTTGACAAAATTTGATACGCAGATAGCTTAGTTCTTTTCCGAGATATTGAAAAACGAGCGTGTCCTCCCAACCTAACCTCACATCAAATCTGTCGCTAGATATCAACCTAGAGGGGCCAACGACCCACCTATTGTCCCACCAGTGGAGCAAAACAGAGGGATCATTTATTTTGGAGCAATTTTTGAAAAAGTTTGATACGCATATAGCTTAGTTCTTTTCCGAGATATTGAAATAAGAACTTTTCCTAACCTAACCTTACATCAAATCTGTCGCTGGTTATCAACCTTGTATAACCATGCCCTCTCAAGGCAATCCCGGAATGTGGGGTCTCTTTGCACCGGCCCAAGACGAGGAAAAACTAATTTTATACAAGTTAGAAACCCAACGTACGTGGAGCCTTGTGAAATGGTTCAACAGATTGACTAGTAAGTCCAGAAGAAACACACTGATTGTATGACTCGACAAGCAATATGGAAAGATGTAGATTCCATAATCTACAGACAAATTAACATACTGGGTCCTTCTTAATATGCTGACGCTTTTTTAAGGAGATGATCAGACCGTCAAATTGAAACAACTTTCTTTATGGGACCAACATCGAAAAAAAAAAAATCTGCCGTCCCATACATTGCGCTCGAGTAGGTTTGCAGTTTTGTATGGAACAGCAGATATTTGGTGCCATAGATAAAGTTGTTCAGTTCGAAGGTCTGGAGTGCGATTTTTGAATCTCATTCGGTGAGCTCAGCTGTTGTAAATGTCAAAATTACTATGGAGATACGCATATTTCTACTGCTGATTTGACTTTCAAAAATCGCACTCCTGTAGTGTGATTTTTGAAAGTAAACTCAGCAGTAGGAAGATGCATATCTCCATTGTTATTTTGACATTTTCAACTGCCGAGCTCACCGAATGAGATTCAAAAATCGCACTCCTGATCATACCCTTAAAAAGTTGTCAGCATATAAAGAAGGACCCTATATTTAACAAAATAAATAGTTAGTTAAATTAAATCAAATCTTTATTTGTGAAGCTGTTGTAAGTAAAAAATATAAAACCGGCAAAGTGCGAGTGGAATTCGTTCACCAAGGGTTCCGTCAGTTCCGAAACACCAAAGCGACACAAAATAGGTTCTCCGGAATCCTTAGCGCGAGCCCGACACGCACTTGGCCGATTTTGATTATTCGTTGTTTTACTTTAGATTTTAGAGTCATCCATCATCATCATCACCCCAGCCGATGGACGTCCACTGCTGGACATAGGCCTCCCGCAAATCCTTGCGACGACCACAACGACCGGTCCTGCGCTGCCCTCATCCAACGGGTTCCCGCCGCCTTCACCAGGTCGTCGGTCCCCCTTTTTTGTTTTTAATCTAATTTTTTTATATTTGGGCTTTCAACCCTGAGGTTATGTCAGCCCCATCGTGCCTTATGGGGGGCTTATCCAAGATTTTAGAGTATGGTCTATACTTAGAAAAAGTATATGTCTAGAATGAGCCTCACACTTGTTCCATATAAAACAAAAGGGGCTAACTTTCTTAGGTTGGTGTGCGTGTATATGTATAGGGTTTTGGAACCAGTACTGGTTCCTATTTTTTTCGACGCTTTCGTAGCTTTGACTGTCTATCTTGATAATCTAAGGGTCTATATTCTAACTTGTGAATAGTTCTGCTGTTTTGTATGGAACAGTTTTTTTTCTCGATTTCAATGTTAGTTCCATAGATAAAGTGGTCGCATCTTTCTACTGCTGATTTGCCTTTTAAAAATCATACTCAAGGAGAGCTATTTTTGAAAGTCAAAACAGCAGTAGAAAGATGCGTATCTCCATAGCAATTTTGACATTTTCAACTGCTGAATTCACCGAATGAGATTCAAAAATCGCACTCCTGGTCATAAAAAATTTCAACTTTATTTGCTGCCCGTACCTAGTTATCGAAGTATACGAAGACCTTGAACGACTAAATCACTGGAAAATTGTTTGTTACGCAATAGTAGCCTTTATTACGACCTAATAGGCTTGATGCCAAATGTCACGCTTCAAATGATGCAAACCTGCCAAGATACTGCGATTATTTGTGATGCAGGCGAATATTAAACATATCGTGAGGAAACCTACATTTTTCGATTTCTATGCATACACACGGACCTGAAAAAAAGACGGACGTAATCTCGTCTAATTACGAGTGAAGCAACCATTTATATTTGTGTGCGTGCTGACGTACTGTCGCGCGGTACATAATGGTGGCGGATTGTAGGACCTGCGCCTAGAGCTGGTTGGTACATCTGTGTGAGTATAGGTCCCTTGTAGAACAAACGAAAATGTAGGACCTTGCATATTTCACATCTTTTTAGTGTCACATTACGTCCGTCTTTTTTTCAGGTCCGTGTGCATACACTGAAAAAATATCTGTGACAATCCATTTATTTTGTAGACTTAACTAGAAACTTGTTGTTAAATCACAACTTTTCTAGTACAGTCTGTATACCGAGATCCGACCGTAAATTTATGCACCTATTGGTTTGGTAAACGAAATGTGATTTAAATGAAAGTTTATACAGGAGTTCACACAACGCCGCCGGGTTACCTAGCAAAATCTTGCCGCAAGTACCTTTACCGATCGGTTTGGGAAGTAAATGAGATGCCATCTGATCCTTCAGACCAAACTATAAAACTGGAAAAAGTAGAGTTGCCACCTCTCAATCTGCCGCAACTCTAGGGTTAAAAATGACTTCTTTGAACCTGGCAATCGTACTGCAGCCGACAGACTGTGAGGTGGCATCGGCCTCCTTCAGATGGCACCTCAATCACTTCCCAAACAGATAGGGCGAAAAAATGGTACCATAAAATATCATCAAGGTAAAGGTACTTGTAGAAACTTTCACTTAAGGTGGTTTCCGTCCATACAAAACTTTGTCGTAGAACACTCGTAGACGGTGTTAATAAAAGAAGTGTTTTATATATGGAAATTTAGCTTAGAAAATCTAGACTGCGCGTATCAAATAACATTTACAATGTATTAATAAATGGTAAATGTTATTTGATACGCGCAGTCTAGATTTTCTAAGCCATTTTTCCATTTACTCTTATTAATTCCAGTTACTTTTATTAATACCGTCTACGAGTGTTCTACGACAAATTTTTGTATGGACGGAAACCACCAACGCAAAATAGGTGCGTAATTTTGCGGTCGGATCTTAGTATACGACATTTGTAATCCACTCATCGAGCTCTGCACGTAAACAGAGACGAAATCTTGTACATTTTCTTTTCTTTATTAATGGTCTTGTTCACCTTTAACTTTGAACAAAAACTTGTATGGTCGTCAACTCAAAATGTATTTGTTTTTGATATTTTGGTTTTTGGGAGACATTCACATTAAGGGTATATTATTCGGAGCGCGCTCCATACAAACGTACTATGGTGATATTTTCAATACTAACCAATTACAGTCAATGAAATTTTGCAGAAACAATCTAGAAACAAATTTCTATGCTTCTATAGAGTTAGATTTTCGTTAAAATGTATAGTTTTCAAGTTACAGTGCCTCAAAGATTTCCATACAAATCTTAAATTAATCCCCTAGCATTGAAACTGTATATTTTAACGAAAATCTGACTCTATAGAAGCATAGAAATTTGTTTCTAGATTGTTTCTGCAAAATTTCATTGACTTTAATTGGTTAGTATTGAAAATATCACCATAGTACGTTTGTATGCAGCGCGCATTTTCGCTCTCGGAATAATATTCTCTTAAGAGAAGTTTCTACAAGGGCGCAAATGCGCGCTGCATACAAACGTAGTCTGGTGATATTTTCAATACTATATAATTAAAGACAATTACATTTTTCAGAAACAATCTAGAAACTAATCTCTATGTTCGTATGAAGTCAGATTTTCGTTAAAATATAAAGTTTTAATGCTAGAATTAATTTAAGATTTGTATGGAAATCTTTGAGACACTGTAACTTTAAAACTTTACAATTTAACGAAAATCTGACTTCATACAAACATAGAGATTAGTATCTAGATTTTTTCTGAAAAATTGCATTGACTTTAATTGGTTAGTATTGAAAATATAACCAGACTACGTTTGTATGGAGCGCGCCAACGGTAATATACCCTTTACAGTCGAAACACTAAATGATTTAGGTCAATCGATAGACTAGGCTTAAAATACGACCTGAAATGCACCGGCAATACCTAGGTATTGCAAGCCTCGATGATTTGAATAATAGATTATGAGCGAATTGATCGACGCCACACAGTGGTCCCGTTTTAAAAAAATATGGACATCGGTGCTAGAGTCACAACATATTTTTTTTATGGTGAACAATGTGAAGACAAAAAAAATTATTATCCTACCAAGTCTATAACTTAGTGAAAAAAAAAATCCTTTTTTTTTGTATGGGAGAAATCACATTATTGCTTATTTCTCAAAAACCTTTAAAAATGGCAAGATGGCAATCACATATGTTACAAAAGAAGTGATCCTGAGTGTTTCACTCATAGACACTTTTAACTTATCTCTGCGTACTTTGGAGAAAAACGCATCTAAAAATTTGTGATTTTTTTTATTCCAAATTATTGCTCAATATGAGTAGAACCTCGCGAGGAGGACCGTGTGTAAGATAAACCTAATAAACTCTGTAAATTTGGACTTGGCGTTTCACTCCAATCCCGGAACCCGTTGCTCGTAACAATAATATGCTGCGCGTGTTTCTATTTTTAGCTGAAAACCATTTTTTATATATATTGTCAAGGTTCTTCTCATTTTGAGCAATAATTATTAATAAAAAAATCAAAAATTTTTAGATGCATTTTTCTCCAAAGTACGCAAGGATAAGTTAAAAGTGTCTATCAGTGAAACACTCAGGATCACTTCTTTTGTAACATATGTGATTGCCATCTTGCCATTTTTAAAGGTTTTTGAGAAATAAGCAATAATGTGATTTCTCCCATACAAAAAAAAATGATTTTTTTTTTCACTAAGTTATAGACGTGGTAGGATAATAATTTTTTTTGTCTTCACATTGTTCACCATAAAAAAAATATGTTGTGACTCTAGCACCGATGTCCATATTTTTTTAAAACGGGACCACTGTGCGCCATTACGAAAATTACATAGAAAACATGGTTAAACAACAATGGTTTTGTAAATTTTCGAAGGCTCTATCACTTAGCGATTACGATTACGATTAATTCCCCAAATAATCGTCGATTGCGATTTCGATTATATCATACCCATACTCAATACACGGGCATGAAGCTGTGGTGGTCCAGTGGCGAGTAACCTTGCCTGCCGTGCAGGAGGCGATGGTTCGATCCCCGTCCAGGCCGTTTGTACCAATGAGTATTTCGGAATTTATGTACGATTTGTAACACCACTGGCTTTTCGGTGAAGGAAAACATCGTGAGGAAACCTGCATGCTTCAATTTCGAGGCATGTATTGTGCCCACTGTCCATTATAAGTGGCGACGGGCTCACCCCCCGTCACACAGGACACATCGGTACTACCGGTGAAACGTGGTATACATGGTGTAAGGAAAAGTATTATTAACCTTTAAGGGGCTACCTGCCGGTTTTGGGTAATTTTGTAACCATTTTATTCATTAACTATGGCACTTTTTGAGCTGAAATTTAAACTGAACCATCTACAGGATATGAGAAGTGATGTGGTTTTTCTAGAAATCGATTTTAATGAATAAAACCGAAGAAAAGGGACTCTAAAGTCACCCCTTTTATTCCAGTTGTAACCATTTTACTCTTACATTTTTAATCGGAACAAAATTAAAATTTACTATATTGTTCACAATACAATTTAGAATGATGTGGTTTTTTTACTTTTTTGAAATTAATAAAAAATCATCGAATTTTTCAAAGAAAACAGCAAAATTCTGACCGGAGCCACGCGCTCTTTCTCATCGATTAGTATGGAGTGTGAGTGAGAGGAGAGTGGTCCACGGCTGATACGCCTTAAACCACATACTCTACTCATCAAACTGAGCAACTTTTACTATTGGGGCAAACCTGTCAGAGCAAAAACTAAACTGCAATGATTACGCGACTCAAATGTATGAGACAGCAAATTTATTTTTGTTCTGACAGGTTTGCTCCCATATAGTAAAAGATGCTCAGTTCAAGTTTGATGGTACCCAGTATGTGGTTTAAATTTAAAGTTTAATGATATTTTTCCGTACACCCTGTATGTATACTCCGCCATGTAAATAGTAGCAACTATGTAGACGTATTGAATAACAATGAAAGTCATTGACTAGTACCCATGACCTTACGCAAGGTCGCCGGTTCGATTCTCGGACATCTTGACTCGATTAATAAATTATCAAAAAGTTGTATTGCGATTTTGAGACGAGATATTTTTGGCTAAAGATTATTGGCTTGAAGTCCTTTTTTAACCGACTTCAAAATAAGGAGGTTATCAATTCGACACGTAGGTATGTGTGTAATATTATTGGAACTATTTTCACATAATAACAATCTTTTAGGGCTTCGAACAAGTATAATATTGCAGCCGATGAATTTTACGTTCGCATCTATAGGAACATTACTTTTTTTATTGGAGTCGGTGTCAAGACTGTCAAGCCCAGGGTTCGAAATTATCAAGATAATTATTATCTTTGATAATTATCAGATAATTATCCAAGCTGATTCTTCGTTTTTAGAGAAATTTCTAACTAAAAGTTCTAAAGTTGTTTTTTGTTATAATACACTCTTATCCAGACCAAACAGCACCTAGTCTTTGGCATAATTGCTCATCTCAATGAATAACAAAAAATTTAGAAAAAGTACTGGAAACCGTGAAAAAAAAATGATTTCGTTGTTGGGAGCTTCTTTTTTCGCGAATCGTGATCGGAAATACATGGCGTGACATTGCTAGCGCAAGCTTTTTGTGATTCCGATAAATTTTATAATTATCAAGATAATTATCAGCGTATAATTATCAAGATAATTATCAATGATAATTATCACTTCGAACCCTGGTCAAGCCAAGCCAAAAAATTACTGCAAGCCCATTCGCCAAGGATGCTGCACTCCCCTTTGACAAACCTTGAGGCTTGACATTCAAAATAAACAAATTGCAATCGAAGTGTTTATTTCAGTGGAAAAAATCTGTCCAGTGTTAAAGGTAGTGAGTCCGTCGCCACTAATAATAGACAGTGGGTATAATCTCGAAATTGAAGCATGCAGGTTTCCTCATGATGTTTTCCTTCACTGAAAAGGCAGTGGTGTTACAAATCGTGCATACGGTTTGGCAAAAGAGACGTCACGTCTGACGTGGAGACAGGTGGCGTATATGTTTTCCTTTTATTAGTTTATATTCGTCCAATTTGATTGCTGGATGTCGGAAAACGACGGTAAATAAAATAGAGCAATTTCAGTCATTTTAGAAGTTTCCTTAGCTATAAAAGTAGGTAGGTAATTAATTTGTGGAAAAAACACATTACCCTTCCTATGCGTCGGGTAAAAACGAAACATAGGGAGACGTTGCAGTGGATTCGTCTGGTCAATAAATGTAGATTACAAATTACAATAGTTTTTATTTCTCTAGTGTCACTATACAGGGAGGAAACAGGGGAATACAGTACTTCAAGGAAAATAATAGGCATAGGAAAACATCGGAAATAATCGTAAAAGCAGCTCTATATCATTATACTGCCTAGTTTCGGTCGGTCATCTTCGGGAACACGAAGTTAGTCGATGCCCATTATTTTCCTTGGAGTACTGTACATTTGTATGGACCAAACGGCACCCGCCTTTCCTCTTAAGTGTTCCGTACCGAAATTAGAAAAACGCTTATGGAACCACCTGTGTCCGTCCGTCCGTCTGTCACTCGCGTTTTTCTCAGAGACAGGAAACTTGGCAAATTTTTTCTCCTTGTACAAAATTACTGCAAACTCGATTCACCGCCCCCTTAAAGATGTTTTATTTTTAAATGACCGAAAATAGCCAGTCAGCGATGTAGCAACAGTTCTAAATTTACGATACGGCGTCGAAACACGTGGTTCGTTGACACACTTATAGTGACATGGTAATGGTATAGGTACATCAGGTTCACTTTAACTGCTGACGACCTACGTCGTGGGTCAGCGACAAATGGGCCGCAGTGCGCACGACTCACACCTCCAATCTACGAATAAAGAAATAAATATGGAACGATAACTCCGAACAAAATCTCCTTAATTTTTGGCACCATGAGTTTTGGCGGCAAACGCCGTAATTGAAGTCGCCATAATGATTGAGTCTTGCGCGCTTGCGTGGTGTACACCAAAGTTCGTGGGGTCATTTTTTGACGTGAATTATATTTCCATATTTATTTCTTTATTCGTAGCCTCCAATAGTATTAGCACTGGCGAATGTCATTGTTTTGAGCTTAGCAGCGAAAGATAATCATTCAAAATCTGGTCAAGTGCGAGTCGGGCTACTCGCGCACCGAGGGTTCCGTACCACACAACATTATTAACTTACTAGTGTTTTCCCGCGACTTCGTCCGCACAAATTATGTACCAGATTTTAAGTCAGATCATAAGCTATCAAACAAAAAAAGTTTCATTAAAATCGGTTCAGTAGTTTTTGCGTAATGCGCGAACAAACAAACAAACTAAAAATTTTGTCAATAGATGGCGCTGCACGTTTTTAAATCGCGCTATCGAATGTTATTAGATTTTACATGAAGAGAACCGCAACTTTTTTATTCCTCATGATTTTACGGTTTTATAATAGTTAAGACAAGCAAAAAATTTTATATTGTCCGGGACCTTTAGTCCTAGACCGACTCACACTTGGCCGGTTTTTATTATTTGGGAGGCCTTTGTCCAGCAGTGGGATGTAATAGGCTAAAAAAAAAAAAAGTTATACGCTAGAGTTTGCTCTATAATCACACCAAGTTTGACGTTTGTTTGTATGTATTACCGTTTTTACGACAGAGCGAGAAGAATAAACGTTGATAAAAACTAGTTTCTTGTATGAGGACCCCCATAAATTATTTACTTTTTGACATTTTTATTATCTGTTAGTAAATCTGCCACAATGACACACATTCTGTGAAAATTTCAACTGTTTAGCTATTACGGTTCAAAAGTTACAGCCCTAAATAGGTAGGACAGACAGACAGACAGACAGCTAGTCTGATGCTGGGTTCACATGCACGCCGTGCAGCCCGGCAAGCTTAGGCAATTCGCTGTATATTGAGGCGTCTATAAAGTTAAATAGTAACAATCACTTTACAGACGAGTCGATGTACAGCGAATTGGCTAAGCTTGCCGGGCTGCACGGCGTGCATGTGAACCCAGCATTATGAATAGGGTGTCGTTTTCAACCAGGCACGTATCCAGGGGGGGGGGGGGAATAGGTGGGATTTATCCCCCCCCCCCCCCCCCCCCCCGAAATCCGAATATTTGTATGGAAAAGTGAATAGTGATTACAAAACCTACTTTATCATTGTTTTTCTATGAATATCCCCCCCCGTATAATTAAATGCCCCCCCCCCCCCCCAAAACCCACCCCTTTCACTTTCACTTTTCACTTTCACCCTTTGGGTAGGGAACCCTAAAAACGTAAGTCTGATGAGAGAGAGTCGAAACTGCAAGTGGTCGTATTTAAAGAGTATTGTCTAATAGCACAAAGGGTTTTAGCGCTGTATGAAGTAAGTTAATTATAAGGGTCCGGGTTCGAATCCGCACGGACGACATGCCATGAGTTTTTCTCACTTATGTACATACGGACTGCTCAACTGACTCAAACGGTGAGAGAAAACATCGTGAGGAAACCTGCATACGACGAAATTCGGTATGTCAAGTTTTTTTTTGGAGGGCTGAATTGAAAACCATTTCGAGATAATTGTCTCAATAATCATATTTTCTATGTCAGAGTTTTAAAATGAAAGGATTACAGATATTTTTAATAAAATAACGTCGTTTTTCGGTCCGTGCAGTGACGTCACTGGCATACCTGTGAACTCCTTGGTAAACATAAAATCAACTTAAAATAACCGGCCATTAAGAAAAAAAAATACTTTCACAATGTCAGAATTTGACATTTGATGTTGCCGTATCTTTTTTCAGCATAGAGTTAGAAAGAGGAGGCAGGTTTTAATTTTTTTAAATACAGCTGTATGTATTTTTTTTCCATAGAGTTCGAATTATTTTCTCTCCACCATTTTTGCACTTAGAGATTACAGATCAAAATAATTTAAAAATTAAATTTATATTGATAAACTCGATGAATCGCAATAAGAATGAAACAGGTATCTTAAAATTATGTCTTCTGTCCGTAAAAAATATAAAAATGAAGACAAAAAAAACTTGACATACCGAATTCTGATGCGTATGTGAAGTCTACCAATCCGCATTGTGCACGCGTGGTGGACTAACGTACATACAAATGAGGGTAGGCCTGTGTCCTGTAGTGTGACGTAAACGTATAGGCTGATGATGATGATAATTCGCATCAAAGTCGCATGCTTCCACGAACTAATGTCTACAAATTGATGTGTTTACAATCAAGACAATTTTATTTTGTTATTTTTAAAAGTCAAGGTTGTCGGGAAAGTTGTTATTGCTAGTCCAGTAAAAAAACGGGTCGAAAGGAAATAATTTATAATAGCAATTTTTTTTGCTAAATCGTTTATACAAATGATATTAAGATACTTTATTAACGAATCCTACTAAATTTCGTATTTTTAGTTTTTAGTACTAAAATGAAAATTTTTTATTTATAGTGTCAGATAGCTTTCTTTTTTTATTTTGATTGTTTGTTTTAGGGTATGAGTTTACATACACTGTGTAAATTTTGTCCTAAAATTTAGTTTTTCGTAATTTCTACTTATTTAAAAACAAAGGTTCCGTGGTGATTTTTCGTTGGATTTACTGCTAATATAAAAGAATACAAATGTATTTAACCAATGACATAAAAAATTTGTATATACTATTTTTTTCCAATTTTACATGTTTCTTTTTATTTTGTTTAATTATTTAAGAACATTTTTAGGAGGATTTTCAATCTAAACGATAACTAGAATTATAATCTAAAATATAAAACAAAAAAACCGGCTATTATAAATTATTTACATTCGCCATACAAGCGACCCGTAACTTTACTGGAGTATGCGTGGATTTTTGTTTTTTCCTCATACATTTTTATCTTTTCTCGGAAAGTAATAGATAAACTGTATTTTTGTTTTCATTTTTATCGTAAATAATCGTTTAATCTATACGGATACGACTTTCTAGCTCAAATGATCGTGTTTGACATGTTCCAAACATGTTTTTGTTGTGGGATAGGTACATGGAGTAAGAGGAGATGGCATATCGGCTTGTTTCTATAGAAAATTATGTCGCCGACAAAGGGGGTGAGGGACGGGTAAGTGGAGACAAAAAGCTTAGGGGAGCGTGTAATTTCTCTATGGTCGCAGTACAAACTAGTGCCCAGTTGGTGGTTACTGTGCATACTTTGTTACACCATCTCTACCAAGGGGAGCGTGTAATTTCTCTATGGATAGGTACCTATCCTATCCTGCACATGGGTACGTTTTTTTATTAGGATTCCGTAGCCAACATACATACATAAGCTCACGCGCCATTGTCCCATGGGGGTAGGCAGAGACCACGGACCGCCACACGCTACGACTCTCTCGTGTTCCATTCCGTTTTTAGGAGAAGTTAACGTTTGTTTCGTGTTTGTATTGCGAAGAAACAATTAATTAAAATAATTCTCAGTTAATTCCCAGCTTAAGAAATTGACGGCAATATTCTCAAGCAAAGTAGCATATTGCCGGCCATTGTGCATGACTATTATGATTCTAGCACTTCACATGGCGTATTTGGCAAATATCACGCATGAAAAATACGCGTTTTTACGTAAAAATAGGCAACAAAACTACAAAAACGTGGATCCCAGGGGATGTTTTTGTTGCACATTTGTCTATTTCACTCCTTTTATGTGCGTCAAAAACCGACAGACGCACTTGTCATGCGTGAATTGCGTGATATTTGCCAAATACGCCATGTGAAGTGCTAGTGTAGCGCATCAGTGTAATATATATCGTCGCTAGCCTTACTAAACGACGTATCTGACATTTTTGGCGTAACTCGTAACTGACTTATTAATTGTGGACGAATCCATTTTCCAAGACGAATCGAAATTGATTCGACAATCGAAAATTGACTTATCTGTATCTTCGAGCGTTACCGAAAAACATATTTTGAAATGTGACGTAACTGACAATTTTGTACGTAGCGCTCAGCCGAAAAAAGCTTGTTTTGTAAAATCACCTCGATGTTAGTTACGTCGTTCAGTAAGGCTAGCGAAGATATAAATGTGACGCAATTAAAGCACGCGACTGCATGGAACTGACCGTTGCTAACATTAAATTAGTGTTCTCACCACATTTCAGATTTAGATTCTATTAATAAAGACCTAGGTTTTTTTCTTTTCTTAATTAACGGCCGGCTGATTGCGTTGAGTCTAGCGCACAAAATCTGCCAATGTCAAGTGGTTCACACTCGGTTGCAGAAACGCTCATTAAAGTTTAATCTCTTGCTAACTTTTACTGCCAACAAGAGTTCTGTCTTGTTTTAAAGTTAAAACACAAAAGAGTTCACAAAATGGCCGACCCGCATGGCCAGAACAATCACGAGCCGACGCAGACTTCCTCTCGGTAGACCTCAAGCCACGCGAGTCACCATTAAATCTCTTGCTAGCTTTTACTACTTCAACAAGACAGAAAGTGACAGTGAGTTATTTAATGGACGATTAACTCTAATGAGCGTTTCTGTTCAGAGTTCTAGAGTGGAGACCGCGAACTGGTAGGCGTAGTGTGGGACGCCCTGCTGCCCGCTGGACAGACGACCTAAAAAAAGTAGCGGGGAGCGACTGGATGAGGAAGGCCGAGGACAGAGTTTTGTGGTGCGCCTTGGGAGAGGCCTATGTCCAGCAGTGGACGATGATAGGCTGATGATGAGCGTTTCTGCAAATGAGTGTTAATGTTTCAATCTCAAGTACCTATTATTCTATGGTCAAGAACGTAGAAAGAGAAGCTAGAACGGGCATTAAAATAATAATCATCATCATCATCATCAGCCTATCATCGTCCACTGCTGGACATAGGCCTCTCCCAAGGCGCGCCACAAAACTCTGTCCTCGGCCTTCCTCATCCAGTCGCTCCCCGCTACTTTTTTTAGGTCGTCTGTCCAGCGGGCAGCATTAAAATAATAATAGTCGCGAAAACGAGACAGACTTATACACTATTTACACAGAATGAGCGAGAGAAAATCAATGTTGATTGTTTGTCCCTTTCTGCGTACAGTCAGCAGCAAAAAGATGTATGCACTTTTACTACGTCGTAGTATAAAGATGTATACATTTTAGTACTACGCGTAGTACTGTATCAATCTTTTTGCTGCTGACTGTACCTATACGATATTTTTTTTTTTTTTTTTTTTTTTATTATTGATGGGTTTGCTCTTTGATTTTTGTGACTTGGTTGAAATTTTATACAAAATCTTGCAACTAATTCAAACCAAGGCACGATTTTCAAAAATTTTCTGTTATAGCATTCCCTTTCCGGTATGCGCGCTCAGCAAATCTATAAAATACCTACTCATCGGTCAAGAACAAATCAGAGCGTTACAAAACGGCGGAGCACTGGCAAGCCCGAGAGTAGAAGATACGTGACCGCCCGCCGTCAGACTTTAGTATAAGAGATAAGCGTACATTTGGTAACCATGAGCTGCAAGGCTGATTTAGTGTTCATAGGGTGTAGAGCATCTCTGTGATGGGGATGGACCAGGTCTGCCTGCATAACACGGTTCGAAGGTTGGACCTTTGAGTGGCTCTATCTCCTAAAACGACTGACAGAACAATAATATTGACATATCATGTCAGTTTTTGTACAGTTCACCTAGCTGCAGTGCATATTACAATAATAGCTGCATATTCATATATACAGAGTGAAATTGATATCATTAGCATCCTTTTAAACTAAGTCTACCCATCAAACTGAACATTTTTTACTATGCGAGCAAACAAATCGGAGCAAAAAAAAAATCTGCTGTCCCATACTAAACTGCACCCGCCGCCGCTGCCTACACGACTCAAATGTATGAGACAGCAGTTTTTTTTTTTTTGCTTCGATTGGTATGCTCCCATAGTAAAAGTTGTTCAGTTTGATGGGTAGACTTAGTTTAAAAGGATGCTAATGATATCAATTTCACCCTGTATTCATTTTTAGCAACAGCCTTTGAACGGCTGTAACTACTAAGCCGACTGGAGTTATGCAGGCAGTCCTGGTCCATCCATCCATCCATGGCTCTTATCCCAAAATTATAATGACACAGAAAGTATGATCCACCCTATTTCGTAATGTTAAATATATGGTACCTATACTCCATTCCAAATAGCAACGAAAAATTTAAGGCCATTTTAATTACAGTAACAGAGATTTGAAACACTTACTCTCACTTATTCTATGAACACCTTTAGTAACGTCCAAGATATTATGTCAGATAGTACATAAATAAATTATATTTTCTTACCAGAGTTGGCCAGAGAACAAAATAGGATTCGGAAAATCTCGTCGTTCCTATTTTGAGTACAGTAGTTAACTAGTATGTTATGTATCATAACACCCCCCCCCCCCCCACACACACACACAAACACACATACCACACACACACACACACACACACATCTGATTAGTATGTTGTCTAATGTAAATTATCTCTAACTTAATTAAAATTTTATTATGTTACTTTTTAATGTATGATTGAGTATCCATCTAAATTAGGTATTCATTATAATACAACAACATTGTACCCTCGAACGTTTATTTAAATATATTATTCTGGCCTGAACGAAGTGGCCAGTACCTAGTAGCACAGGGTTCTTCCCTGCTGATAGTTGCTGGCAGCTCCCATGTTTGTAATTGATCAGCCATATGTGTATTATATTTGAATCTATATTAATTAATTAATCTGAAAATCAGCGCTGCGCGGGTTCAACCCCGTGCCAGCACAGGCTGAGCCTCGACCTTTTGTCTCAATTGTGTAATAATACTTTTTTGTGTACTTAGACTGTAAGAAAAATTGAGGCAATAAATGACTTTTTAATTTTAATTTTTTTTTTTAATTTAATTATAAGAGTAGTATGAAAATTGTTATTGTAGCATTATCTTATATTACTGTACCTATTAGGCTGTTTTTTGGTTAAATAAAAATCATTCAATCAAATCATTCAAATCATTCAATCATCCCCATCACAGAGACGCTATACACCCCTTATGATTACTGAATTAGCCTTGCAGCTGATGGTTACCAAAAGTACGCTTATCTCTTATACTACTTGCAGCGCGACTCCAAAAGACCTAGCTTACTAGATTTCTTTATCCAGGCAGTGCATTATTTTATGCAGTCTGCTCCCCTATTGAATAATCTGTGGTCCAGGTAAGTAGGTACGGTACCTACTACCTACTCAAGTCTTGCTAAAAGAATTATTTTATTACGGAATCTAAATAATTCCATGCAGAAATAGTCACAGGCTAATCAATTAGTAATTTTTATTGTTTGTTCGTTTTCATTCAAGCGAGACCTTTATTTCAAATTATTAATACTTGATATCGAGTTCAAACTCAAATAATTTATTCATTCTGGCCGCATCTTCTCTACAACGGAACAACTTCCGAAGCGGTGGTAGAATCAAAAATGACGTCAGAAAGTTATCTATGTGATATTATTTTGAATAAAAATTTTTAGACTTTGACTTTGACAATATATTAGCTTGAAGTCCACTTATTAAACGTTGAATCTTTTTTTGAAGGTACCACTACGTCGGAACGTCTTGTCGCTGTAGAGAACATGCGACCAGAAACTCTACAACATAACACAACTTAATAACTATTACAATAAAAATTCTGAAGCTAAGGTTGTGTATACACTATACAGCAATGTTTTTAGTCCTTATGTTGTTGGTTTGTGAATTTTATGAACAAAAAAATAAGATAATAAAGAAAATTAAATAATAAAAAAAATATTATTTAATTTTCAAATAACATCAGCGGATTCCTGTAATTGGTCTATTCTGTGTTCATTTTTTTTGTAACCATTCATTTGTAATTTGACTGTTGGTTTCCGGAATACAAATCTTGATAATTATCCTTTCGAACCCTGTTTATAATACTTATAAAAGTTAAGTTATAGCCTGTAGAATCCCACTGCAGGGCAAAGGCCTCCTCTCACGAATAAGGGGGAGAGGGAGTGGGCCATACTCCACCACGCGGGCCCAGTGCGCGTTGGTGGAGGCAAGTTAGTGGTCACATTGCTGTCAGAGAATTTTCAAGCCGCCAATAGGCCTCTGACCTGGCTTAACGAATAGTTATAACGCAATCTGACGGAACTATCCGAGACCAACTGCTTAACGTGCCTTCCGAAGCACGGAAACGCTCGAGATGAAATACCACTAAACGGTCACCCATCTAAAGACTGACCGGACCTGACATTGCTTAACTTCGGTGATCGTTTTCAATTCCGAAGCTCCACTACGCCAACGAGCGCTTCCGCTTATAATACTTATAATTAATTTAATTTAACGAAGTAATTTTTTATTAAACTTTATTAACTAGGCATATTAGCTAGGCATATAAACATGTGCATATTTATTATTGACCTGCATAATAAGATAACACCTGTGTCCATGTATGCAGGCTGCTGCAGGCATTCGACATTCATTTCATAACACAGCTCTCACCTTTTCAACATTTTGTTTTCATTACAAAACTATACTGCGTTCCAAATAAGGACGAAAAGATATTCCGATTCCTGTATAGCTTTCTGGCCAATTCTGATTAGAAAATATGATTTATATATATTATGAGAAAGATATACTATCTAACGTATCTTGGACGTTACTAAAGCTGTTTTAAGAATAAGTGAGAGGAAGTGTTTCAAATCTCTGTTTCTGTAATTCAAAATGGCCTTAAATTTTCGTTGTTATTTGGAATGGAGTATAGCTTTGCACCTAATTGCTAATACTTTTTAATTTTATTTAATTTCACCCGTTTAGGGGTGTAAAGAGAGGTTAGAAAGGCGATGTGGGCGGGGCAGGCGCGCCAAGGATATGGAGCAACGCTCTTATCTTTTCTATGTGCGCAGCGCCAGCGTGGTGCGAGCGAGAGGGCATGAGTAGTTGTAGCAGCGTGAGCGGGAAGACAAGTGGCGACAGCCGTCTCCGAAGCAAAAGCGCTACTTTGCCTTTCTAACCTCTCTTTATATGTTCTGTGGTCTGAAGCACCCCTTAAGATATAAATTTTACATCCTGTATATTCCAAAAGACAATGTCAGCTTTCCCAAGAAACATAGGTCACCGTGTACACATTATGAAACTATTTCAATCGATTCTACTGTACCCCTTGACGAAATTATTGATATAGATATGGAAATAATTGTATGTAATGCCTAGCCAATTATTAAAATGGCAAAGGAAAAGGCTTATAGAAAGTTCGTGGTTTGCAATTCTACTATGCGAAATTCTAATTAAAGCCTGACCAGAAATATAAAAAACCTGGTTTGGGGGCGCTGCAATCGACTATAACCTTTAATGTTAGTGTTCCAAGTATAAAATAAGTTCCAATGATTTTCTGCAACATGGTGAGGTTTTTTATATTTCTGGTCAGGCTATACCTATATTCCATTTGTAGTTTCACCTGTTTTTTTACGTACATATCATGTGATGAAGTAAAAGCTATGGAATGAGTGTTTTTCAAGCTTGAAAAACACCACCATGTCCAAGATGTGGTCAGTACGATCAAGATCGAAGGGTACCATAGATTTAGAATACAAGGTGTTGCAAAAATACAAATAAACATTTAAGGGGGTGGTTTAGTCCATCAAAGTGAACAACTTTCACTATCGGAACAATATCAAAATTGTGAAAAAAATCTGATATTCCATACTAAACTACAAATCTACTCGAGTTAAATGTATGGGATAGCTGTTATTTTTTGCGCGATTTCTATATTGGTCCCATAGTGAAAGTTGTTCAGTTTGATGGTCTAAACAGCCCCCTTACGAGTTTTAAATGTTATTTTTTTAATTATGTATACTATGTTAGATCCGAAATGTGAAAGAGAAAGGGCATAGCATTAACATATGTTAGAGCGAGATAGATAGACGAGATCATTTCACGAACACGCTATGAGCCTGTATGGCCCAAGCGTCAGTTGTCAACGGAACAAATCCTGTTTTTTTTTCTTCAAAATCTCAGGATTTTTTGGTCTCGCTTTGGATAATCCGTAGCCGATCTAACGTAGTACATGCTAAGTCTATGGTATGTTCAGTAATTAAAACAGAAACTTAGAGCGAGCTCAACTTTACTCTGCTCTACGAATTAGTTATAGACAGAGCTCAATCAATTTATATTTTTCCCGAATTTCCCGTCCATAGTAAAGTGCCACTGGGGCATTTGCCCCCCTTGCTATGCTTCTTTTTCTTAACCCATTCGTAGCTACAATAGAAACAAAAAAAAAATTTCACAGAAGCCACCGTGATTTATTGTAAACATGTATTTTTTATAGAGTTGGTGTGGTCTATAGCCGTCAATGGCTCTTAAACCGTTCCGTTAGTGGCTGCGAATGAGTTAACATGTGGGCAAGCCCTGGTGTCTCAGTTTATTCAAACCGCCTTACGGCCTCTGACATGGTTTTTTATGTAACAACTACTACCAACAGAGATAGTAGCCCGGACCAACGGCATAACGTGCCATCCGAAGCACGGAATCATTTTCTTTTTTCAGACAATCAGATGATTCAGCCTGTAATGTCTAACCAACTGGGGAAAAACCATAGACATATTACTCTAGCGATAGACAAGCTCGTTCAAACAAACAACATGTCACACAAAACAACACGAAATGACAAATTTCAGTCTGTCATTGCCATAGTGACGAAGTGAACTCGGGAACATCAATCAGGTGCGTACACCTCATTCAAGTGGAACATGTTGCTTCTATGCAAGGGCAAGTCTATCGCTAGAGTTTAAGTCAATTCAATTCAATTCAATTTTTGTTTATGGCGTCCGGTGTGTTATCACAATTCCGCCAAAGTCCCGTTATGTGGAGAGTCTATGGGAAAAACGCACAAAGTGATATATCACTAGGTATGTGTCCCCCGTGGGAATCGAACCCACAACCTCCGTGTCAAGAGCCCAATGCTCTTAACCATTAGACCACGGAGGCAGTTCTTCGCTACCCTGTCGCAATTTAAGCCTCTTATTTAACTACACGTTATCATGTCAGATAGAAATGCGGACGCAAGGTCAAACCACAGTTTGCGATCGCGGTTGAATAGCAGAGTCGTAGCCAAAAAAAAGTTATTATCTACTTCCGAAAAGCCATTGTCTGCGAGACGATTAAAAAAAAACAATTTCCTAGTTCTGTTGATCAATTGACCGAGGACCGACCCCCGTAGTGAGATGGTCAGTTATCTTATAGACATGCTGTGTAGAACACATTTTAAACAACTTTCACGGCGAACAAAATAATCAGATTTTCTTGTGAATTAATACGTAGTTACGCGCCTTTAACGTTTGCTTGGTTCGTATAAAGATACAGGCGAGGAATGCATACGTATTATAGGCCACACGATACTGGAGAAAGAGCCGGGCTTCCAAATTAAGTCAACGAAATGACAGGTCTACCATTCTAAATTTACTGACCTGTTTGTTGATTGCACAGCGTCGCCGGAGCCCCGATGCGGTTCCATTCAAGAGATAATTTAACAAAGAGCACGAACAATAACAAATACAGTTTATTTCACACAGTAATCATTCAGTTTTTTACAATTTTTCGTGACACTCGACGAGTTGCGATGGAGCGCAACGCGATCGCGATTCTGTTTGTGTTGCCAGTTTGGGGAAATTATTTCTACTATTTCGTTAAGGCCACCTACACACGTGACGGTATGCAGCAGGAAGCTCCTTGCCCTCCTTACAAACAGGAAAAAGCTCATGGTCTTTCTCAGTTTTAAGGAGCAAGAGTCAAGACTGACACAAGATACAATGTATTTATTCTGTGGATTTCCAGGGGATCGGTATATGGCACTACGGTCTCCGCGAATAAATGTCAAAATTTCAAAACGTCTTTCTTTAAAATTAAAATAATAAATAGGGAAATAGATGATCAAAAATATGCCAATGCATCTTTTATGTAAATATCTGAAATTTTTGTAGATGGTTTGCAGGTTTTGAAGAATTTTCTAGTGTTTTTCATAAATATTTGTTTTTAAAAGTAAATGTAGCTCATGTATTGCACATCTTTAATACATCTTTAAGTGTACATTACAGTGAAATCGTGTTTTTTCTGATCCTAATAATGTCATATGAAATTGCAGAAAAGTAATAAAGTTAGGTTCTCCAATATATCCATTAGCTATTGTATGGAACTAGAGGTGGGCGCCGCGCCGGCGGGGCGCCGCCGCGCCGGTTCACCCGTGCCGCCGCCGCCGCCGAGTTAGGCGCGCGTTAGAGTTAAGAGCCGGCGGCGCGGGCTGCCGACCTAGCCTGCGCCGACAGCAAAGTTGGCTGCCGGCGCTTGTTACCGGGTTAAACTGTACTTTACATGGGCTCCCCGCTGACGTCGCCAGTCGCTCATTTGGTTGTCGGCGCTGGTTATTTATATCAGTAACGACGGTAACCAGCGCCGGGCTGGTTGCCAAGCTAGCTGCCGGCAGCACCCCGTTTTTCGCGTTAGATGTCGGCGCCGCCGATTGCCGAACTAGCTGCTGGTGTCGACAGCCAAGTTGGCTGCCAGCACTAGTTACTGGGTTAAACTTTACTTTACATAGGCTATCTGTTGACGGCGCCAATTGCTCATTTGGATGCCGACGCTGGTTATCCATATCTGTGCCGGCGCTGGTCGCCAAGCTAGCTGCCGGCAGCACCCTGGTTGCCGAGTTCAGTGCCGGTGGCGCCGGTTGCCGAGCTAGCTGCTGGCTGCTGACAGCCAAGATGGCTGCCAGCACTAGTTACTGGGCTAAACTGTACATTATATGGGCTCTCTGTTGACGACGCCAATCGTTCATTTGGTTGCCGGCGTTCAGTGCCGCCGGTTCCTAATGACGTTATATTTGGTTGCCAGCGCCGGCAGCAGTCTCCAGAATCAGATTTCTCGAAATAATGCCGGAGATAACAAGCTTAAGTTCGATGTCAAGGAGTTGACATTTTGAGAGATGTGCTTGCCTAGCCTATATTGGCGAGATAAGAAGGTGTTCTCAGGAGTTTCTACACTTGCCGGGATTAGTCTAGCGATTCCTGCTAATACGAAGCCCGTTGTTTTTTCTACACCTGGATTGGTTTTGAATGCTGAGAAATCGCGTTTGTAGTTGTAAAAACATTTAACATCAGCACATTTTTTTTCATTTCTTATTGTGCATCTGGAGCTTCTAGATAATACATTTAACACCTAAAATGTTATTTTTTCAAAATAAACACCCGCGCCGCCGCCGGCAAATTTCGGGTCGGCGCCCACCTCTATATGGAACAAAATTACAAAACATATTTATTTTTTATATACAGAAGAAAGTACTAAGTACTTATAGTATAGTATTGTCTAAAATAAACTCCATAATAGTTACTTACTGGATGTTACAAAAGTAAAAATAAACATTTAAATCTTTTAAGGGGGTTGTTTAAAGCCTTTGTTAAGACTTAAATAAATAAAACCATAAATCAGAAAAACAATAACATTATGTTTCAGAACGGTCGTGGAGTGAATGAGGAGACATTTCCTTCTTGTTCTTTCCAAGTGTTTGCTTAAAAACATGTGCAAATGTGCAAGAGACACGGCTTAACGCACACATCAAAATTTCATATTGACGCGGGCAAGACTGCGGTTTCCCCAGAATCGTGATACGGCTTTATCACGTCTTTTATCTCGTTCGTTCGCGCGCAAATAAAAAGAGAGTGAAAGTGTGATAGCGCTGTATCCACGCTACCCATGCAGGATAAAATGACTACGTATCGTCTGTGAATAGCCTAAAATGTTTCAGAACGAAAAAGTTGTTTAACAATTTATCGAATTTTTGGACGAAAAATTAATTGTCAGTGTCAAAACTAAAAATCAGATGAACCCCAATCGATTTATTTTCGAGTTTTCAATTTCACATTTTTTCAGTTTAATTTCTCAAATATAATTTAAATAGTGAATTATAATTCCTCTATAGATGACTAAGTAGCCTATTTATCTAATAAAGTGTTGTAAAAGTGTCTCTTTAAGATGATTAAAGCTATCTTAGTGTTTAACAATCATGGGAAGCCTCGACTCTCGAAGTTTTATCAATATTTTGTGAGTATAATTTCTTAATATCTTTCTATAATGTATTTTCCGTCCCCCTTGACCTATTCAGAGAATACTAGGTATTAAGAAAACATTATCAGATACGAAGAAAATGTTTTCCGGTTTTACTTCTACATGACATGAGCAAGTCTTGGAATGTGATCTTAAAATTATAAAATAACTTAGTTTTGCCCGCGACTTCGTACGCGTTGATCTCGGAGAGCTTCAACACTCCGTTGCACCTCTTAAGGGGTTGATTTTCGCACAATCCTCCTTACGTACGTAATGTGACACTAAAAAGATGTGAAGCATGCAAGGTCCAACATTTTCGTTTGTTCTACAAGGGACCTACACTCACACAGATGCACTAGCTCTAGGCGCAGGTCCGACACCCGTCACCATTATGTACCGCGTGACCGCACGCACACAAAGGAAATGGGTGCTTCACTCGTGATTAGACGAGATTACGTCCATCTTTTTTTCAGATCCGTGCTTAGAATATGTATTCCAAAGGATATCTGCTTTGGTCCAAAAGGTGAAAGTGCCTGCCAAAAAAATGCTAAATTCTGATAGGACTTAGTCTAGAGTTTCTGTCCGCATCTTCCGTTGACGGCCCGGGAGCTGTAGTGAACCTGCCTGCTGTGCCGAGGGTTGTGGGTTTGAATACGGGAGTAAGGGACAAATGTTGGTATGATGAATATGAATATTTGTACCCGAGTCACGGATGTTTGTATCTATATATGTATTCTATATAAAGTCCAGGGTAATTTCTGGAACTTTAAATGTGACTAGATAATTTGTGTGACAAATTATCTAGTTAGATAATTCAATATTTAGTAGAAATTTCTACTAAATATTGGCGTAGTCAAATGTCGCATATCATCAATACCGACAGAGCTACGCGTTTTTTCAATTTTCCATATAAAGTCACCATATAGGGTGACCACTAATAAGTTAAATCCTGAGACACATTTTAGTACTATCAAGTTGGTGGCTTATTATGTCCAGAAAAAGAATGCATAAGATTACCTTTCCCTTAGTCGCCTCGTAAAGTACTTACCTACTAATTAGTTCAAATTTTTTTAGCTTCTTAACCGATTGTTCGTTGTTAATTGATCGTAATTTTATGTATAAATTTTCCTTAACATGTGTTCTGCGGTATTCAGTGACAACAAAACTCAGTCGAAATGCAACAAATTTTTAGGTAAGTGTAAATTCCTAAACATATAGGTACTTAAAATTATCAGTACTTACTACTACCTACTATACGATCCTGAAATTAGGTGATGCATTCAGGAAACCACAGACAGGTACACACCAAGGTAGGTACTTAACTAGTTTTGAATCATGTTAAGTACTTCATATCTCTTAATTCAAAGGGGATATTACCTTTGACGCACTCCATACAAACGAAGTCCGGTCATATTTTAAATACTAACTAATGTATGTTGTCCGATTATAGTTTAAAAGTTACAGTGCCTCAAAGATTTCCATACAAATTTGTCCCTGGGGTAATGCATGCATATACAATAGATTACCAATGTACTATTGATATGGAAAAATGATAAAGCTGCAATACCAAGGCAATAAAAAATAAGATCTGACAATTCGGTATGTCAAGTTTTTTTTTGTCTTCATTTTTATATTTTTTACGGACAGAAGACATAATTTTAAGATACCTATTTCATTCTTTTTGCGATTCATCGAGTTTATCAATATAAATTTAATTTTTAAATTATTTTGATCTGTAATCTCTAAGTGCAAAAATGGTGGAGAGAAAATAATTCGAACTCCATGGAGAAAAACTACATACAGCTGTATTTAAAAAAATTAAAACCTGCCTCCTCTTTCTAACTCTATGCTGGAAAAAGATACGGCAACATCAAATGTCAAATTCTGACATTCTGAAAGTATTTTTTTTTCTTAATGGCCGGTTATTTAAGTTGATTTTATGTTTACCAAGGAGTTCACAGGTATGCCAGTGACGTCACTGCACGGACCGAAAAACGACGTTATTTTATTAAAAATATCTGTAATCCTTTCATTTTGAAATCTCTGACATAGAAAATATGATTATTGAGACAATTATCTCGAAATGGTTTTCAATTCAGCCCTCCAAAAAAAAACTTGACATACCGAATTGTCACAGAAAACAGATCGTAAAGGGTGTATCAGAATATGACCGGTGTTTCTACAGTTTAGATAGTTTTTTACCAAAATAAGCATAATAAAAATTATTTAAGGGTTCATACATGATAAATGTAATATTACCTAAATTATAAAATAATATACAGCTGTATACAACCGTTGGCATTCTTTCTATGGCCGGGGCCGCATCTCGTTTGTATGGAAATCTTTGAGGCACTGTAATTTCTAAACTATAATCGGACAACATACATTAGTTAGTATTTAAAATATGACCGGACTTCTTTTGTATGGAGCGCGTCAAAGGTAATATCCCCTTTGAATTAAGAGATATGAATATTAGACATGAGCGCCGATTATAAATCAGTCGGCGGCGGCGCGCCGACTTTTAGGGGTCGGCGGCGGCGGCGTCGGTGGCGTGGCCTTGAAAAATCTACCTTATTTAAAGAAAAATTAAAAACCATGGTTTTATGTACCTTTTGTTGTCCAAAATAGTAAAAACAAACTGTACATGTATGGAAAATATCTTAAATATGGTAGGGAGCGAGTTTATTGTAAGAATAAATAATTTATATGTTTTTAGATTGTGAAATCTCACATTTCGTACATGTTAATTCTATAGAACATTAAAATGAAGTTTGAGTAGGACTTTAATCATTCCACACGACAGTTTTTACTCTATTATCAGCCTGTCATCATCCACTGTTAAATAGGTAGGACTCTTAGGCTGAGATTCAGAGACGATTTTTTCCGTCTTAGCTCGAGCTAAGTAGGGTCGAAATGTATGGATTTTGACATACGGGAGTTCGAACTATGACTTAAGAATCGTCTCTGAATCTCGGCCTTAGTTGGCGCGCGACAAATCTCAAATCTTCTGCACTCGACTTCATCCTGTCACTTCCCGTCGTTTTCGGCCGAGTGCTAAGGGACGTTCCAGTTAGTGGTCTTCTTACTACTCTAACTCCCTTTCGATAGGTACCTAATTGGCCAGCTCATAGCTTACAAATTTTAGGACCTATTTCAACTACCTAGTTTAAAATGTCTTCACACTGCACGAAGATTGAGTCCTTAGGGTTCTCATTTCTTTTCCTTTGGCACAAATTGTCTTTCTTTGTTTTTTACATGCACTTGGACAACTCCCAGTGGAGTTGTGCCTTTAGTAAACAGTTCTGTTTGGGGATATATCATTACACTCTAATGCAGTCAATTTGCTAGTCGTCAGTCTTCACAAGGTCATCATTCCACCTTAAGGGTGGGCCTACCCACGCTGCGCTTCCCGGACCGTGGACCCCACTCAAGAAACCCCATCGGCCATAAGTTCTGCGAGCAATATGTTCCGCCTATTGCCCATTTAGTTTGGCTATTCGAGCATAGCCCTCTCCATTGCCCTTAGGGCAGCCTTTCGGCCTTTTTATGAGACCTTGAATGAGCGACCACCTCTCTGGTCTATGTCATTACTGACAAAACACACTGGTCAAAGACTTTCGTCCTAATACTGCGGTATTTGGGATGTGAAGATACTACGTATCATCCCGAACACTGTCCAGTCGAGTTGGATTCGACGGTTGATCTCTTTCTCGATGTTGGGCCTACCTTACTGGATAGTTTGTCCCAGATAAATCGTCATCATAATCGTCAAAAGCTTCGAACGCAGAGTTTCCGATCTTTACAAGAGTTGGTACAACATTTGACAGGCACTTCGTCTTGTTCATGTTCAGTTTCAGACCAACTAGTTCGCTGCTAAGATCATCGAACATTCTAATGAGCTTCTCCATGGTCTGCGCCATGATGACTATACCATCGGCAAACCGAAGGTGACTGATATACTCGCCATTTATGTTGATGCCTAGCCCTTTCCAGTCCAGAACCTTGAAAACATCTTCCATTGCAGCGGTGATCAGTTTCGGAGATACGAGTATAAACGTCTCCCTGCCTCACACCTCGCTGCAGTAGGTATAGGTTTTGAGTTCTGGTCCTGTAGTCGGACTGACATATTGACATACTGCACAAGCATTTTAGCACCTTGATGTACCGTTAGTCCTGAAGAGACTGTTGAACAGCCCAGGTCTTGATCGAATCAAGGGCTTTTTATGTACGTTTTATGAACCAGTGTTATACTAGGATTTTGTATGTCCCTGGCTCAGATAGGAGAGGTCTGAAAATTGTTGACCACGCTCTAGTCTAGTTTTAATTTTATTGTAACTATGCATGGCATACACCAACAGAGTCCTGAGCACAGCCATCAATATTGGCCAACCGCTCAACGTAGATTCGATAAAAACAAAGTATGTGTATATTATAGTACCTAATAAAATAATTATTTAGCTTAAAACATTGCTATTTATTTCTCTAAGCAGTTTCTCAATTACGGCTATGTCTGAATAAAAGCGAATACGACTTCCGAGAACTGACTTTTTGGGGGAATTAACTCGCTCAGCTCAAGGTCGGCGCGCCGACCGTGCTGGTCGGCGGCGGCGGCGCGGAAAAAATCGCGGCGGCGGCGGCGCGCCGGCGCGGCGCTCATGTCTAATATGAAGTACTTAACATGATTCAAAACTAGTTAAGTACCTACCTTGGTGTGTACCTGTCTGTGGTTTCCTGAATGCATCACCTAATTTCAGGATCGTATAGTAGGTAGTAGTAAGTACTGATAATTTTAAGTTCCTATATGTTTAGGAATTTACACTTACCTAAAAATTTGTTGCATTTAGACTGAGTTTTGTTGTCACTGAATACCGCAGAACACATGTTAAGGAAAATTTATACATAAAATTACGATCAATTAACAACGAACAAGCGGTTAAGCTAAAAAAATTTGAACTAATGAGTAGGTAAGTACTTTACGAGGCGACTAAGGGAAAGGTAATCTTATGCATTCTTTTTCTGGACATAATAAGCCACCAACTTGATAGTACTAAAATGTGTCTCAGGATTTAACTTATTAGTGGTCACCCTATATGGTGACATTATATGGAAAATTGAAAAAACGCGTAGCTCTTTCGGTATTGATGATATGCGACATTTGAATACGCCAATATTTAGTAGAAATTTCTACTAAATATTGGCATCATCGGTTGTGAATTCCGTTACGTACATATGTAGTTATAGGCATTTATCTGGTGTGAGGAGCCACAATCAAATTATCTATTGTAACTTTTTCTGTGTTAGTCGTACAGAGCTGATTTTTTTTGTAGGATCTTTTTTCAACTCCTACTAAATCCTACAAAATTTTCAAAAAGATTCATCACGTATTTTCAGAGATAGAGGGTGGCTCCTCAATCCTGATGCGTCAGGATTGAGGAGCCACAATCAAAGTATTGTAGCTTTTTCAGTTTTGGTCGTAGAGAGCTGATTTTTTTTGTAGGATCTTTTTCCAACTCCTACTAAATCCTACAAAATTTTCAAAAAGATTCATCACGTACTTTCGGAGATACAGGGTGGCTCCTCAATCCTGACGTTATGGATTGAGGAGCCACCTTTATGTTCATGTAACTTCTCTATACTTTTCCTACAAATTCCAGGATTGGGCCTACAAAATCTACAAATTGCCTACAAAATGGCCATAGAATTCTTTTTTCAATAGCAAATGTGGCTCCTCAATCCATACGCACATGAAAATGTGGGAACACTAATTTATTTTTATTTCTTGTATTGTAATTGTGAACGTCACTGTTTTTGGACTTTCCACACTGTATTTTAATTAGCTTTACTAAACAACCATCAATTCCACATACTCAATACTCAATTCTTTATTGCATTTCACAATGGTATATACAACAGTTGGTGTAGTCTAGTTAGGTATGACAATATTTTTGCCTGGTCTCGATTTAAAAACATCCATGTTTTTACTACACTTGTTTAACATCTGAATAGAATTGAATAGAACACATTACTCATGAGTATATAAGCAACATCCCTACGAGATGCCAGTCAGTACAGAATCAATTTTCATTGTCAACACATAGAAGCAAGAAAGAAATGTTGCTGTGACATTTTACTCATTGACAAAATGTTAAAACAAAAAGTGCTATTGGCTCTAATAGCCTTCTCAATTCTTGAATCGATAGCTTCAGATTCAATCGATCCAGTAGACTTAGATGATCCAGCCGTGAAAACAGCTGTAGCTGCCGTCTTGAATAAACTAAGAAGTGTATACAAAGGCGACAGAGCTCTTGTTCTAGACAAAGTTTTGGATGCAAGTAGAATTTGCAGTGTAAATCCCAACTATTATCTTTTATTGAGAGTCGGTGAGACTTCTTGTGCTAAAGATGAATATACTGCAGAATGTCAATTAGATGATCGTGCAGGGTTTTGGTGTCGTGCTACAACACGCTCGAGTATCGACCGAGGGGTATACGTCGCTGTTAAGTGCTACGGGAAAGACATTAATTCGTACATCGCCGCAGAAGGTTATCCAGCATAAGCATAAGCATATGCTCACGACTATATTCCCCGAGGGGGTAGTCAGAGATATTCTGAAACCTCAGAACATCCACGTTTCACCAGTAGTACCGAAACTCTGTCCAGTGTGACAGGGGTGAGCCCGTCGCCACTTATAATGTACAGTGGGTATAATATATGCCTCGAAATTGAAGCATGCTGGTTTCTTGACGATGTTTTCCTTCACCGAAAAGCCAGTGGTGTTACAAATCGTACATATATTCCGAAAAACTCATTGGCACGAGTCGGCCTGGACGGGGATCGAACCATCGCCTCTTGCACGGCAGGCAAGGTTACTCGCCACTGGACCACCACGGTGACGGCAGGTTATCCAGATTTCTTGATAATTATGCATGGGGAGGAGAGGAGAATCGCCTTCTAGCAGGTATTTCAAGGTGACAATTAACAATAACAATTCAGTGTACATTGCTGAGAACGCTAGGACACTGCAAGTTTAGCGCACGGACTTGAAAGAAATACGGACCGAATATTGCACTAAAACGATGTGAAGCATGCAAGGTAGTACAAACTCGTTTGTTCTACAAGGGACCTACATACAGTCACACAGATGCACTAGCTCTAGGCGCAGGTCCTACAACCCGTCACCTTATGTACCGCGTGAAGCCCGCACACAAAAGAAATGGGTGATTCACTCATGAGTCATGATTAGACGACATTACGTCTGGTTCTTCTTTTAAGTCTGTGGTTTAGCGTCATTAGTAACCAGAAATAAAAGGCCCAGGAAAATATAAGTCCGCTCGTCATCTTCGTTTGCGCAGAGCAGGCCCTAGTCCCCTACAAAACCCGAAGTCATTTGGTAATCAAAGAGTGCAAAGTCGGATAGCAGCGGAAAGGGCGCGAAAACAAATTAGCCAATAGCGTAAACGGATTGAAGGTGGCACATCCTGATTGGTCAATATAATTTCGCGCGTTATTGATATAATTTGTCAACTGCGCAGGTACATCGGTAAGCCTTATAAACCTGGTACTACTGTACAAATTTTGTGTAAAAGGAAACAATTTTACACTTTGTGTTAAATATTAAATTAAGTAAGCCCCACTTGCGCCAACCACGGGTTAGCAATTAACTCTGGATAAAATAGCTCTCTCAGTTGTTTTTCTATACAAAATGTCATAGGTTACAAATAGCAATGCCGGAAAGTGGCGTCATTTTTTTTATTATTTTTTTGAGCGTCCACCAACCACTCCTTGTTTTTATGGAAGATATTGATGTGCTGAACAAAACAAAGTATTACAATCATACCTCTACATGCAGTACCAACGGAGATATAAAGGTCTGAAATGTCAGAGCATGAGGGGCATGCTCCAGTCACAGTTCACAGTACTAGAATTCTGACATTTCAGACCTTTATATCTCCGTCGGTACTGCATGTAGAGGTATGATTGTAATACTTTGTTTTGTTCAGCACATCAATATCTTCCATAAAAACAAGGAGTGGTTGGTGGACGCTCAAAAAAATATATACTTAAAAAAAATGACGCCACTCGCCCATACTAAATCGGCATTGCCATTTAACCTGGAGTTTATTGCTAACCCAGGTTGGCGCAAGTGGGGCTAAGTGGTATGTTTTAGTAAATGATATATGAAAGATAAATAGTGTTATCTTTTCTTTAGTGTGGAGAGTGTTTACTGAATTTTATTTAATATGACCTCCAAGCAATTTATAATAATAATTGTCATCTAAATAAAGTCTTTGAAATTCATCATTTATATGAATCCACTTCTCACGATCTTCATGGGGGCACCAAACAGCTACTTTCGTTGGCTGACAATGCACTTTAGCAGTAACTTGACACCATCTATGCGGACGACCTTTATCTAATTTACATTCTTCAGTGTATTTATCCTTTGAACATACACTCTCACCGATTTCTATTAGAAGATTATACTTAGGGTGTACATAATGACGGTATTCTTCTTTTGCTGCTTCAATTTTGACCAGAACGAGTGCTCTATCCCATTTGTAAAGACTTCTTATTTTGTCCATAGCACCAGAGGCGGCCTTTGTCACTTTTGGGTCAGCGACGGAAATATTTGACCCTCTTGGTTTGAATCTAAAGTCACTCTGATTCTTTATCGCTTTTGGGTCATCGTTTGGAATATTTGACCCTCTTGGATTGAATCTGAAGTCACGCTGATTGGCCTTTACTTTTGGACACGCTTTTGGGTCATCGATGGAAATATTTGACCCTCTTGGTTTTAATCTGAAGGTCCTCTGATTTGATGTTGCTGAAGCTATCGATAGTATTAGAATCACACAGGTTATTAGAGCCAATAGCACTTTGTTTTGTTTGGACATCTTGACGTTGAATATTAATTATAAAGTAAATTAGTTGTACACAAATTTTTGTTGACGTTTGAAGTTGACACCGTAATGACTGATAAATTGTAGAGATAATGCTTATATAGAAGAGACTTATCACAACATTTTACAGTGATAACATAGGTGTATTTATATCGATCAGAATCGGCAGAAAACATAATAGGTACCTATATACTTAAAAAAAAAACTTTAAAATACTTAAATGGTAAGCATAAACATATGATCACGACTGTGTTCCCCGAGGGGGTAGTCAGGGATTTTCTAAAACCTCAGAACAACCACGTTTCACTAGTAGTACCGAAACTCTTTCCAGTATGACGGCAAGTGACTTACATGGTATTGATAGTTATATTGTTAAAGTCATGTAATTACTAGACACTAGGCAAAAAATTTGAGGCACAACAAGTGAAGCTCATCTCAAAAATTTATAAATAGTACTTAAATAACTAAAATAATAATTTCGAAAAAAACAATAATAAAACAGACTTTGACATTTTTGAAATAATTGTTTTGATTCAGTATTTTCAATTTATTTATAGCTTTAGTCTATGCTAAGGACGTAATTATATTCCTTGCTAAGGACAGTGTCACTGTCACTGCTCTACCAATTTATAGTTAGGAATTAATATAGAGAGAAGCACTTTTCTGACAATTGTCGTGTATCGACAATTATCTATATTAATCTTCTGAGTATCTTGAAAATCTATCACTTGAATAAAATATCGACTTCTCATGATCTTCATGGGGGCACCGAATAGTGATCTCCGTTGGCAGGAAGCAAGATGCTTGGTACGTAGCATGGCACCATCTGACCGGACGTCCTTCATCTACTTTACATTCTTCAGTATATTTATCTTTTGGGCAAGAACTCTCACCGATTTTTAGTTTAAGAATATACTTGGGATGAACAGAACCTTCGTCTTGTTGACCTGCATCTTCAATTTTGACCAGAACAAGTGCCCTATCGCCCTTGTAAAGTCTTCTTATTTCGTACATGGCGGCAGCGGCGGCATTTTTCACTTTTGGATCATCGACGGAAACAAATGACTCTCTTTGGCTTAATCTGGATCTAAAACCCCGCTGAAGAAATGGAGATGCTGAAGCAATCGATAATTTTAGAATCACACAGGCTATCAGAGCCAATAGCACTTTATTTTGTTTCGACATCTTGACGCTGAGTGAAAATTATAACATAAATTAGTCACGCTAATTTTTGTTGAACTTAGTATGAGTTGACTATGGAAGTTGACACTGTAATAACTAACATCTCATATGTATGATAACAGGATAATTACTTATCACATGTTTCCCAGTAATAACACGAATGTTTTGAAATCTAGAAAGAGAAGAGAAAACAGAAAACATAAAATATATACCTACCTACTTAAAGCCATGTATTCACTAGGCAACGATTGCACGTGACTCAACATACAATACAATACAATACAAATACAAATATCTTTATTAACAAAAAGAACAAATCAGTACACATGATACAATGGACCCCGCATGCGGCAAGCCAGAATCTCGGGAATCCTTTACGATTTATCAGGCAATAATTACAATTTTAGGACAGAGTGAGCGATATTTAAATAATTATAGTGATAAATAAATGTTAAGTACGTATAGACAATGAAGTTACAACTAACATAACGGAGACATGCGATGAAATTCAATAACCTACTCATAATTAACAACTTTGAAATATAAAAATAAAAAGTGTGAGCGTGGGTGTGTGAGTGATAGTGTATGTGTGTGTGTTAGTTAGTTGTTGTTTTAACAAGATTCAGTGTTTGATCCAGATTAAGATCACATGTTTGCCGACATTGAGCAACAGTGCGTGTCTTTGCCAGATGATTGTAAAATGCGCGTCTTGTGGTTTGTCCTCGTTCAAAATGCATTTGCGCATCACTGTTTGCGTGGGTAAGATCTTGCGGTAGCAATGGCGACAACAAAATTACACCTGAGATCAACACTAGCTCCTATCAGGCGGCATTCATTGGTTCGTCTGACGCACCATGGGCAGTCAGCCTCGACACGACCATTGCTGACTGGCTAATCTTTACACTGCAGCATGAGTGATTGTCATATGATACAGCAAGTGCTGACACAAAAGAAGAATAGGCGTCGTCAATGACTGATCAATCTGATCATGTATGGGCGACAACGTTGAACAATAATAGTTCGTCGTCGTCTCTACATGTTGGGCTACATGTTGAGCAACAGGTCAGTGACTAGGTACATGGCTGGCATAACAGTTTCTGACAGTACCTACTACGCGTGTACGATAACCTAAGACCTGCGTGAAATGCGATAATACAAGAAGCATAAAAGTCAATCCACAAAATAATACCTATTTTAATAGGTTGACGAGAACACAGGCGATCCGTCCTTGTCGCACAGTTGGACAGAACTTATTTATTCTCTATTAATATTCACACAGAGTCCTATTTTTTTTACATTGCACTGCTGCCTTTTGACGTTCCATTGTAATGTGGTTAAATCCTAGATGACAATTTACTTGTAGCCTGTGCGGACGCACTTTCAAAGCCAAGATAGGCTACATCAGTCACCTGATGTAGCGCAGCGTGGGAAGCCCCCCACACGGTGGACCGACGACCTGGTGAAGGCGGCGGGAAACCGTTGGATGAGGGCAGCGCAGGACCGGTCGCTATGGCGATCCTTGGGGGAGGCCTATGTCCAGCAGTGGACGTCCATCGGCTGAGATGATGATGATGGTGATGATGAGTCACCTGAGAGCACATCAACGAAGCTCTCAAAGTCAACAGCCATAATCAGTCGCTGTGGTCGAACATGGCCATGAAGCATCATTATCATCAAGTGCTAGATATACGTACCTATACAACATAGATAGATACATAATCGCACGATCATAATCTTTTACGCTGTGGTCAGAAACCTTCGTATAACTTCTAGCCAATCAAGCCATCTTTTGAAGCATGCAGTTTTAATAAGGCTCACCCTTGTATTATGTATTATTAATGTTATTACTGTAATTTATTGTGAATTGTATAGTTTTTATTTATTTATGTAATGTTATAAGAGATAAGTGTACTTTTTGCAACCATTAGCTACAAGGCTGATTCTGTGTTTATGGGATGTAGAGCATCTCTGTGATGAGGATGAACCAGGTCTGCCTGCATAACTTCAGTCGCTTTAGGAGTTACAGAAGGTTAAAGATCAGTAAAAAAATTAAGATCAGCTGCAAGGCTGATCGTATGATATTATTGTAGTATGCACTGTA
Organism: Agonopterix heracliana; assembly: GCA_963693445.1. NCBI lineage: Eukaryota > Metazoa > Arthropoda > Insecta > Lepidoptera > Depressariidae > Agonopterix > Agonopterix heracliana. The sequence continues at coordinate 7,337,694 of OY856334.1, forward strand.
GCTATGTGAACAGAACTGACATGGTTCATCAGCCCTAAACCGGCTTCAAAGGTCCGACCTTAGAACGGCTGTATCTCCTAAACCGACAGGCAGTTCATGTCAGTTTTTGTACTGTTCACATAGCTACAGTGCATAGTACAATAATATCATACGATCAGCCTTGCAGCTAATCGTTAATTTTTTACTGACCTTTAAACGTCTGTAACTCCTAAACCGACTGTAGTTATGCAGGCAGACCTAGTCCATCCCCATCACAGAGATGCTCTACACCCCATAAACACTAAAAAAATAAAAACTATAAAATAGGTCAAGTAATCAGAAATGAAATTATGTAATTTTAATTTTTTATTAGCTTAGCATACTGAAGGTACAAATGATTTCATGAAAATATTAATAACTAGTGTTTACCCGCGACTTCGTCCGCACAAATTATATACCAGATTTAAAGTCAGATGATAAGCTATCAAACAAAAAAAGTTTCATCAATTCGGTTCAGTAGTTTTTGCGTGATGCGCGAACAAACAAACAAACAGACAGACAAAATTTATAAAAAAGGTTGATTTCGAGTCAGCGATACCTAAAAACCATATCATAATCTTTTTTTTTAAAGATCTTCAATGTACAGACATACTTCAGTTACAGTTTTATAATAGTTTAGATAGTTTAGATTTATTATAACAGAAAGATTCCGTATTCCTTCTGCTAAAAGTTATTTTAAAGCAACAATAAAAAAATCATTGGAATTTTCAAATAAAATTTCTTTTTACAATTATTTATAAATAGTCTCCTGAAAATTCCTCATTCAAATAAATCGACTTCTTTTGATCTGCATGTGGGCACTGAATAGTAATTTCCGTTGGCAGGAAGCAAGATGCTTGGTACGTAGCATCGCACCATCTGAGCGGACGTCCTTCATCTAATTTACATTCTTCAGTATATTTATCTTTTGGGCAAGAACTCTCACCAATTTTTAGTTTAAGAATATACTTGGGGTGAACAGAACCTCGGTCTTGTTGACCTGCATCTTCAATTTTGACCAGAACAAGTGCCCTATCACCCTTGTAAAGTCTTCTTATTTCGTACATGGCGGCAGCGGCGGCATTTTTCACTTCTGGGTCATCGACGGAAACGAATGACTCCCTTTGGCTTAATCTAAAGCCCCGCTGATATAATGATGCAGAAGCTATTGATAATTTAAGAATCACACAGGCTATTAGAGCCAATAGCACTTTATTTTGTTTGGACATCTTGATGATCAGTATTAATTGATTATATTAATATTAATTAGTCACACAATTTTTTGTTGAATTCGGTATTGTTGATGATGGAAGTTGCCACTGTAATGACTGGCATCTAAGAGGGATGATGCTTATATACAAGATACTTATCGAAGTCATGTTTCCCAGTGGTGACACGGATGTTTTTAAATCGAGAACGGACAGAAAAAAACCGGCCAAGAGCGTGTCGGACTCACCTATCATGATAGGGTTCCGTAGTATGAATAGCACATCCCGACATATCTTAGATTAAGGAGTCTTCAAAAGCAATCAATAGTGCGATTTAATTTCGTGGAGCGCCATCTAGTAGAGATGCCAATTGACAACATTTCGTTTTAAGAAAGGTACCAAAATAAGAAAACAAATGTGATTTAAAGCTTATATAAAAATTATCAGATTTTTCTATCCATTATTTCTCGAGTTATTTGAAAAATACTGAAAAATATAATATAGGTTGAATGAGATTTTATTCCTCTGCCTGCTTGGCTTTTCTATTGTATTTGACAGTTTTTATTTTTAATGTAATTGAGGCCAAGGTATCTTAGCCATAAAGCCTACGTTTTTCAGAAAATTCAAAAGTAAATTAAAAATAGAAATATCAATCAAAAATAAAATCGAAAAAATATGTATCTCTTATTTTTTAACCTATTTATATTTTTCATTAAAAACAGGTGGTTAAAAAAATGAAATTCTGTCAATTTGTAGTATTCAAATAACGGTTTTCATAGAACTGAGTAGTATTATACCGACAAGTGGTATCGTTGTATTTAGTGGAGTTTACCGAGTAGGAAAAATGACAATTAGCTTTCTCTACTGGTGGAGAGGGGAGGTATGACGTCACACGTTTGAAGTTTTAAAGTCGAATAAATATAATAACCAAACTTATATAATTTTACAACACGCATGGCGCGGTTCGCGGGAGCAGATATGCAAATGATTAAAGGTATTGTCAATAAAAATTACAATCCCTTTAACGTAATTTTTGTTCAGGTTGTCACCAATGATAGATAGTGTATAATTAATTAATTAAAGTACCGTACTAATAAAAACAAGCATATTTTGTAATGAAAACTTATAAGTCCTAAACCATTTGAGCTGAGGACTGAGATATTTAATCATAAAGGTTTTTGAAGTAGGTACCTAAAAGAAATCTTAAATAATTAAATTAGATTTAATTAATCAAACGAAACTAAATATAACTAGCATAGGTAAGTATATTGATCTAAATAAACGTACCTACGGTAAAAAACACATAAGGTATAATACAGGGCAGTTTGTCGTAAAAAGCGATTTAAGCGAAGATTGGTTTCTACCACATTGTTATGGGCACGGACCGGAAAGAAATACGGACCGAATATTGCACTAAAAAGATGTGAAGCATGTAAGGTAATACAATCTCGTTTGTTCTACAAGTGACCTACACTCGCACAGATGCACTAGCTCTAGGCGCAGGTCCTACAACCCGTCACCTTATGTACCGCGTTACAGCACGCACACAAAAGAAATGGGTGCATTATTACGTCTGGTTCTTCTTTTAAGTCTGTGGTTATGGGTTACTGTTCTCTGTCTTCATGCTAATAGGTGCGATAATGAGCTATATTAAGAGGCCTGTTACAAGCTCAGTGGCGCCCTCACCACAATAATAAATTTTTCTCAATAAGGAAAGCCTAAATTAAAAAAGTGCTACTCCAATAAACTACAAAAGCCTTCAAACTATTTTTATAGAATACTTCTATAGGTTCTAACAACCTAAACATTAAACATAACACAAACATTAAACTTTTAAGAATTTCGAAATAAAAATAAAAGCGGCCGTTTTTTTTTCTATTTTTAATTTGCATGTTTAGACCGATAAAAAACCTACAACATTATTCTATTACAATAGTTTGAAGGCTTTTGTAGTTTATTGGAGTAGCACTTTTTAAAATTAGTCTTTCTTTATTGAGAAATTTTTATTATTGTGGTGCCACTGCGCTTGTAATAGGCCTCTTAATTGAGGCGGGGCATACAAACAGACAGACAGAATGGACGAAAGTGTAAGAGTTCCTTGTTTGACTACGGAACCCTAAAAATGTTGTTGATAAAAATGTTTTTGTCATTTGTAGAATTATCACAACTTTTGGGAATATACTAATTATAAGAGGTCAATGAGTTAGGTACATACCACGCATGGAATTTACAATGATCGCTGCTTTCTAGGTATTTATAATACGAGCATTTAAGCGACTTAGGCCGGATTCGACCAAACTTAGATTTATAGAAGACTATACAAGGAACAATTTTAATTTTGGTGTTTACACACCCCTTACTAAAGAACGAATGTATAATCCACCTAAAGAAAGAGTTCGCTGTATCCGTACTTATTGCAATGTGAGGTTAAATACAGTTTTAATTTGTTAGGTTTTTTTTTTTATTATAATTTTTTTAATTATGTGTCATTGACATTTTATTTAGATTACGGTTGGTAAAACGCAAAATCAGTTTACTCTATAGTAACTGGCGACGAAGAAAGACGTCGTTTATTCTAATCTAAGAATAAACGACGTCCGACGATAAATGCCAAATTTTATACTTCAAAAAGAAAAATGATAAAGCAGCAATACCAATGCAATAAAAAAAATATCTGACAATGTCAATTGAAATAACCGGTGACCGGTGTTTCCACAATTTAGATATTTTAGTGTGTTTTTTACCGAAATAAGCATCATAAAAATTATTTAAGGGTCCATACATGATAAATGTAATATTACATACATTATAATATAATAATATACAGCTGTATACAACCGTTGGCATTTTTTCTATGGCCGGAGCCGCATCTCCTTTACTCGCGTTTGGTCGAATCGGGCCTTAGTCCGCAAAAATTATACAGGTTAAAAGTCTGATGTTCCATAAAAAACTCGCTTTTTTTCGCGATTTCGATTTTGGTCCCATGTAGAAAGTTGTTCAGTTTGTTGCGTTGGTCTGATACCCCCTTTAAAAAGTGTCCTCATATTAAGAAGGACCCTGTATACCCGATTTTAAATCATCATTCAAGCAAAAAAAGTTTCATCGAAACTGGTCCAGTAGTTTTCGAACAAAAAAACGGATAGACGGAGCGACAAAAAAATAAAAAAAAATTGTTTTGGATTCATAGTCATAGATATTCATAATAGTTTATTGATTCATGTGTTTACATAAGGTGGACACATATAAAAATAGAGCGCACAGGAACCCTGTAAGGGCACTGAAAACTAAATGTAGTTGTAACTTATTCATTATTAAGTTTCAGGGACACCTAAAAACGTAGATTGAGTATTTCATAGATTCGCTGAGCGCGTATAGGTACTGGAAAGGGATGGAGATATGACATAAATGTATGAGAAATAGTGCCTTTGTTTGACTTATTTGCAAGATTTTGTATGCAATTTAGAGGTGGGCGCCGCCGCGCCGGTTCACCCGTGCCGCCGCCGCCGCCGAGTTAGGCGCCGACGGCGCCGGTGTCCGTGGTTGCTGTGTGCCGGCGCTAGTTGGCGTGCTAAACTGTACTTTTACATGGGCTCTCCGCTGACGGCGCCAGTCGCTCATTTGTTTGCCGGCGCTGGTTATCCATATCAGTGCCGGCGCTGCTTGCCTAGCTAGCTGCCAGCAGCGCCCCGGTTGCCGAGGAAGATGCCGGCAGCGCCTGTTACCGAGATAGCTGCAGGCGCTGACAGCCAATTTGGCTGCCGGCGCTAGTTACAGGCCTAAACTAAACTTTACAAGGGCTACCTTTACCTACTCTCCGCTGACGGCGCCAGTCGCTCATTTGGTTGCGGGCGCTGGTTATCCACATCAGTGCCGGCGCTGGTTGCCAAGCTAGCTGCCTGCAGCGCCCCGGTTGACGAGGAAGATGCCGGCAGCGCCTGTTGCCGAGATAGCTGCAGGCGCTGACAGCCAATTTGGCTGCCAGCGCTAGTTACAGGCCTAAACTATACTTTACAAGGGCTACTCTCCGCTGACGGCGCCAGTAGCTCATTTGGTTGCCGGCGCTGGTTATCCATATCAGTGCCGGCGCTGCTTGCCAAGCTAGTTGCTGGTTACCGAGTTAAGGGCCGGACCTAGCCTGCGCCGACAGCAAAGTTGGCTGCCGGCGCTTGTTACCGGGTTAAACTGTACTTTACATGGGCTCCCCGCTGACGGCGCCAGTCGCTCATTTGGTTGTCGGCGCTGGTTATTTATATCAGTAACGACGGTAACCAGCGTCGAGCTGGTTGCCAAGCTAGCTGCCGGCAGCACCCTGTTTTTTGCGTTAGATGCCGGCGCCGCCGATTGCCGAACTAGCTGCTGGTGTCGACAGCCAAGTTGGCTGCCAGCACTAGTTACTGGGTTAAACTGTACTTTACATAGGCTATCTGTTGACGGCGCCAATTGCTCATTTGGATGCCGGCGCTGGTTATCCATATCTGTGCCGGCGCTGGTTGCCAAGCTAGCTGCCGGCAGCACCCTGGTTGCCGAGTTCAGTGCCGGTGGCGCCGGTTGCCGAGCTAGCTGCTGGCTGCTGACAGCCAAGATGGCTGCCAGCACTAGTTACTGGGCTAAACTGTACATTATATGGGCTCTCTGTTGACGACGCCAATCGTTCATTTGGTTGCCGGCGTTCAGTGCCGCCAGTTCCTAATGACGTTATATTTGGTTGCCAGCGCCGGCAGAAGTCTCCAGAATCAGATTTCTCGAAATAATGCCGGAGATAACAAACTTAAGTTCGATGTCAAGGAGTTGACATTTTGAGAGATGTGCTTGCCTAGCCTATATTGGCGAGATAAGAAGGTGTTCTCAGGAGTTTCTACACTTGCCGGGATTAGTCTAGCGATTCCTGCTAATACGAAGCCCGTTGTTTTTTCTACACCTGGATTGGTTTTGAATGCTGAGAAATCGCGTTTGTAGTTGTAAAAACATTTAACATCAGCACATTTTTTTTTTCATTTCTTATTATGCATCTGGAGCTTCTAGATAATACATTTAACACCTAAAATGTAAATTTTTCAAAATAAACACCCGCGCCGCGGCGCGGCGCCGCCGCGCCGACCAATTTCACCCGGCGCGCCGCCGCCGGCAAATTTCGGGTCGGCGCCCACCTCTAATACAATTTCAACTAAGTCAAACAAAAATATCGCATACGCAGAAAGGGACAAACATAGATGTTCTCTCGCTCTTTCTGTTTATTTTTTTAATAATTATTATTTAATGCCCGTTCTATAGCTATTCTCTTTCTACGCCTAAAAACCATATCGTAACTTTTTTTAAAAATTGTATCTTCAATTCACCTACTTACAACACTCACTTCTTTTAGAAAGAAAGAAAAAAAAAAGTTTAATTTACTTAATTATTTATTTTCTCACAAAACACAGTAGGATAATGTACCTATATCAGAAAGATACAAATAAATAAAGAAAAAAAGAATAAAGATTTACTTACTTTTCTCCCCTCCGAACGGAAAGCGTCAATTTTCGTCCCGCTGCGCTAAACGAAGTTGTCGCTTTTCACCTCCGTCGAGGAGAAAAATAGTATACTAACATCGGACAGTAAATAAGAAAGCCTTCAGATCTGAGACCTTTCTTACTTTCCTGTCCTCGGTGTGTAATCTACTATACTTACATTTTTATTGTAGTTTAGATATTTTTTCCTTATTACCCGACTGCGACAGAAGGAGGGTTATGTTTTTCGAGCGTATGTATGTATGTAAGTATGTATTGTTAGCGGAAAAGTGGTTTTTGGCAGACCCCCCTCTCTCCCTCTGCGTGCTCTATGGATTGCCCCTTGGTCTGCTGTCAATCTGACAGTCGGCGCACTTCCGCCTCGGCTCCGTGGGACGCGCGTACGCACTTCTGAACCGCTCCAATGTTTTATATAATTATCGAGGAAAAGTCCATTAAATGTATTCACCAGTGTCCAGAGAGTTTCAGTCTAATATCATGTACCTATTTATGTTTGTCTGTCTATTTCTTTGGCACGCCCTACAGCCTAAAAGGCTCGATGGATTTTAACGTATGAGGTGTCGATAAATTCGTAAAAATCGTGAGAGTGACATAAGGTACATTATTTCAATATGGCGTTTGCGAATTAAAAAAGAGAGGGGAAAGAATCATTTTTTTTCGTAAAAAATTACAATATGGGTATCAAATGAAAGCTGGTTAAGAGTAGATTCCAAATATATACGGTCCTTCTTAATATGCTGACACTTTTTTAAGGGGATGATCAGACCGTCAAACTGAACAACTTTCTCTATGGCACCAACATCGAAATCGCGAAATAAAAATCAGCCCCTCCATACGAAACTGCAAACCTACTGGAGCCAAATGTATAGGACAGCTGATTTTTTTTTACGATTCCCATGTTGGTCCCTAAAGAAAGTTGTTCAGTTTGATGGTCTGATCATCCCTTTAAAAAAGTGTCAGCGTATTAAGTTGGACCCTGTATAATATACCTAATATGTATAATGTATATATATATATATAATATCATAGTACTTTTATACTACCGTTTTGACACAAGACTAAAAAGTATGAAATAAACTAAATTATTAAGAACAACAAAAAACCCAACTGCATAAAAAACTAATAACTGAAAAGATAAAAAACAAGCTCCTTTAATCATCTATAGTAACTTTGTTTGAGTAAAATAATATAATTTGAACGTTATTATCTACTTATTAGGTAGGTATTGCAGGCCGGACAAACCAATAACCAACAAATAGGTATGTTTTGTAATTTTTCTTTGTCCCCGTTTGCGATACCTACCTAATAAGTAGATAATAACGTTCAAATTGTATTATTTTACTCAAACAAAGTTACTATAGATGATTAAATGATTTTTATCTTTTCAGTTATTCGTTTTTTATGCAGTTGGGTTTTTTGTTACATTCAAAATTAGAATCTAAAGTTATGGGGAGTAAAATCCAAAGTTGCGGATTGCATGTTACCTCGCCCCCCGCAAAAATTGGCAGAAATGTTTGTTAGTAGAATTACACGCGTTACCAGTCCTCATATAAGTATTCAAAGGCTTTAATCTAATCAATTATTGACCCGCCATGTCGTCGGACCACCGAGTTGGTAACTAACTATTCCGCCTTCTGGAAACCGTTCGTTTCACCCTTAGCTATAGGTACCTACTGCCACTGCTTCTGTCCACCGTTCTTTTTACCCGACTGTGCCAGAAGGAGGGTTATGTTTTTCGAGCGTATATTTTTATGTATGTATGTTTGTATGTCTATTTCTTTGGCACGTCCTACAGCCTAAACGGCTTGATGGATTTTAACATATGAGGTGTAGTTATACTCAATTCCTAATAGCGACAAAAAATTAAGGCCATTTTGAATTACAGAAACAGAGATCTGAAACACTTCCTCTCACTTATTCTTAGAACAGCTTTAGTAACGTCCAAGATACGTTGGATATTATATCTTTCTTATAAATAAATCATATTTGCTAATCAGAATTGGCAAGAAAGCTATACAGGAATCGGAATATCTTTTCGTCCTTATTTGGAATGCAGTATAGATTCTTAAAAATCGTCCGCGAATTTAAAAAAAGGGAGGGGGGGGGGAATAGACAATGTTTTTTGTTAAAAATTACAAAATGGGTATGAAGAGAAAGCTTGTGAACAGGCGATTCCAAATATATTAACATTTAACTGGCCCACAAGTTTGACATGTTTTTCTACGGGTGTGTGTGTGTGTGTCTGCCTGTGGTCACCTAGCGAGACGTAACGTGTACATCAAAACTCTACCCATCAAACCGAACAACTTTTACTATAGTAGCAAACCTGTAAGCGCAAAAAGAAAATCAGCTGTTCCATACTATAATTGCAATACCTACTCGACTCAAACGTATGGAGCAGCAGAATATTTGTTTGCTCTGACATGTTTGCTCCCATAATAAAAGTTGTTCAGTTTGATGGGTAGAGTATGTGGTTTAAAGGTTAATGATACTTTTCATTACATCATTTGTATTGTATTGTGTACACACGGCGTCTGCTCAGGCTACCCTGTTTGGACTTTGAACTATTAGAAGTTGAACGCTTCGAATCGTGCGAGAGGGTGCGGTATGTTGTTGTTGTTTCGTCTCACGGCACGCTGCGCCCGCACCGGCAGCCGCGTCTAAGCAGGCTCTCTACCGCACTATTTTGTGTTTTGTACGTAGCGTGGTTATGGGTATGGGTGCGTAACCTGATGTGTCGCCGTGTGTACATAGATAAATAATCTCATGACCATAATCCTTTTCGGAGTAGGCAGAAACTTTGATTCTACTAGCCAATCTAGATAATTTGAAGCGTTTCAGCGAAGCTCAACTCAACCTTACACATTACCGAAGGTACAAATAATTTAATGAAAATATTTAATAAAATAACTATAAATCCATAACAGAATAGGCAGCAATAATAATAACAATATTTGGCATTTTCAATTTATTTATTTTTTTACTATTTTTACTTCCCCTATGGTCTATTAACCCACTATAAGAATATTAGGGGAGATGTAAACAATATTGTGACCCCTAATAATTGCTTGAAAATTAACACCGAGAAGACCTTCATCTAATTTACATTCTTCAGTGTATTTATCTTTTGTGCAAGTTGTCTCACCAATCTTAAATTTAAGATTATACTCGGGGAAAGAAAACAAGGTTGTACGAAAATGTAAATTGACTTCTTTTTGACTTGCATCTTCAATCTTAATTAAAACAAGCGCTCTATCACCTTTGTATCTACTTCTTATTACTGCCATAAGGGGATCGTTGGCACTTTTCACTTTTTGACCTTCGATGACGGAATCTTTTGGCCCTCTTGGTGTAATGCCCCGATCAATTAATGGAGATGCTGACGCTATCGATGAGTTAAGAATCACACAGGCTATTACAGCCAATAGCACTTTGTGTTTTTTGGACATCTTGATTAATTAATTAATTATACAATAAATAATTAGTCACACAAATTTTTGTCGAACTAAGAATGTGTTGACAACGGCAGTTGACACTGTAATTATTGGCATCTCGTAGAGATGATGTTTATATACAAGATACCTACTTATCAAAGTCATGCCATGCAGTCATGTTTTTCAGTGGCAACATGAATGTTTTTAAATCGAAATCGGGCAGAAAAAATTGTGTTGATAAAAATGTTTTTGTCATTGGAAAATATCACAACAGTGGGAATAACACGTGGAATTTCCAACGATGCGTTATATCAATATATAATATGTTTTTTCTTATTACCGTGCTCCTGAAGGAGGGTTGTGTTTTAGAGTGTATGTAGGTACCTATACAGGGTGTAAGGAAAATTATCATTAACCTTTAAACCACATAGGTACTCTAACCATCAACTGAACAACTTTTACTATGGGAGCAAAACGATCAGAACAAAAAATAATCTGCTGTCCCATACGTTTATGTCGAGTAAGTATTGCAGTTTAGTATGGGACAGCAGATTTTTTTTTGCTCTGATCGGTTTGCTCCCATAGTAAAAGTTGTTCAGTTTGATGGGTAGAGTATGTGGTTTAAAGGTTAATGATAATTTTCCTTACACCCTGTATAGGTACATACACTCGAAAAACACAACCCTCATTCTGGGCCGTCAGGTAATAAGAAAAAACATATTATACATTTTTGATAGAAAGAAAGCATCGTTGGATTCTTTGATACGCTCTGCAGCCGGAACAGCTTAATGGATTTTTACATAATATGAGATGTATATTAAGAAGTTAATTTAGAAAACCTGTAGGTATACATAAAAGGTGTATATTAAAATTAAGAAATTTATTTCGTGCCTTTAACGTTCTATCTTTATGTATTTCTGTGGTATGGACGGACAACGATGTTAAACAATAGTTCGTCGTCGTCTCAACATGTTGGGCTGCATGTTGAGCAACAGGTTGCGCGTCGATTGTTGTCCAGTGAATACATGGCCTAACAGTTTTTGACAGTACCTACTACGCGTGTAAGATAACCTAAGACCTGGGGGAAATACGATGATGCAAGTATGAGTAGGTGTTAGGTTCCAGTACGGTTTTCTCCATACAAACGCATTCCCCTGTTTTCTCCCTGAATAATAACATTAGAGCAAATATTTTTTACAAATTTCGTCGAATTTTTAATGTCGTATACAGTCTGAAAAGTGACCTATTCTCCAAATTAGCATTTCAGCCCGCCTATCCTCTTAAATAGTCGAGCGGCGCAATTACGTCAAATGACTATAAGCTTTTGATTTATTCCAGAAGCTTTTAATCAGCACATCTAGTGCGTGTAGGAATTTATCAGAATAATACGTTTTTTTTCAACCTACTGGATAAAACCTTATAGAACTAAAGTTACAGCCATTTGAGTTAATTACCCCGTTAACGGGATTCCGTCGAGCGAGCCCGCTCGACTATACAGGGTGTAACAAAACACCCTAGTAAGCGCGTTCACACACGATGACGCACTGACGGAGCAGCAAACTTCAGTCCGTCATTTGTGAAGCAAGGAGTTGTATGAAACCGCACGTAGAAGCACACACGGTGACGCATTGACGCACCGGGTGCGGTTCTATGTACTGACATCTGCCGCTCCGTCAGTGCGTCATCGTGTGTGAACGCACTAATACTTAAGGGGGAGCTTCAGACCATCAAACTGAACAACTTTCACTATGTAGCCAACATCGAAATCGCAAAAAAAAACATCTGCTGTCCCATACATTTTAGTCGAGCGAGTCGGTGCAGCCGTTTTGTATGGGACAGCAGATTTTTTTTTTGCGATTTGAAGTTGGCTCCATAGTGAAAGTTGTTCAGATTAATGGTCTGAACCAACCCCTTAAGTATTACTATGGTTTAGGGTCCTTCTTAATAATATGCTGACACTTTTTTAAGGGGATGATCAGATCATCAAACTGAACAACTTTCTATATGGCACCAACATCGAAATAGCGGAAAAAAATCTGCTGCTCCATAATAAACTGCAAATCTACTCGAGCCAAATGAATGGGACAGCGGATTTTTTTTTTTGCGATTTCGTAATATTATAATGGTTTGGTCATCGCCTTAAAAAGTGTCATTTAACGCGTAATTAAGTTGGACCCTGTATACATAGATACATAATCTCACGACCATTACCCTTTTCGGGGTAGTCAGAAACTTTGATTCTACTAGCCAATTTAGATAATTTGAAGCGTTTTGGCTAAGCTCAACCTTACACACCACCGAACGAAGGTACAAATAATTTAATGAAAATATTTATTAAAATAACTATAAATCCATTATAACAGAATAGGCAGCATAATAATAACAATCTTTAGCATTTTCTAATGTTTATTTCTTTTTTTACTTATATTTTTACTTCCCTTATTAATATGGTCTATGAACTCACTATAAGAAAATCAGGGCGACAGGAAATAATAATTTTCAGCCTGCCACTCGTAATTTCTTGAAAAGTAGCATCGCAGAATCTGAGCGGTCGACCTTCATCTAATTTACATTCTTCAGTGTATTTATCATTTGGGCAACAACTCTCACCAATCTTAAGTTTAAGATTATACTCGGGTAAAGAATATTTTTTTTCACCGTAATGAAAATTGAATTCTTTTCGACTTGCATCTTCAATGTTGACCAAAAGAAGTGCTCTCTCAACGTTGTATATACTTCTTATTTTGTCCATGACTGCAGCGGCGGCACTTTTTACTTCTGGATCTTCGATGATGGAATCATTTGACCTTCTTGGTGCAATGCCCTGATCAATTAATGGAGATGCTGAAGCTACCGATGAGTTTAGAATCACACAGGCTATTACAGCCAATAGCACTTTATTTTGTTTGGACATCTTGACGATGAGTTTTAATTGATTATACAATAAATTAGCCACACAAATTTTTGTTGAACTAAGTAGGTAGATTACCTATGTGTTGAGTGTTGACGGTGGAAGTGTGGAAGTTGACACTGTAATGACTGCATCTCGTAAAGATGATGCTTATATACATGATATTTATCACAATTATATTTCCCAGCAGTGGTGACATGAATGTTTTTAAATTTGTCATTGGAAAAAAAATATCACAACATTGGGAATATACTCGTGGAATTTCCAACGATTCTTTCTATAAAAAATATATTATTCTTATTGAGTCCATGACGACAGCGGCGGCACTTTTCACTTTTGGATCTTTGATGACGATGACGGAATCATTTGACCCTCTTGGTGTAATGGATTCATTTCACCCTCTTGGTGCAATGCCCTGATTAATTAATGGAGATGCTGAAGCTTTCGATGAGTTAAGAATCACACAGGCTATTACAGCCAATAGCACTTTTTTACCCGACTGCGACAGAAGGAGGGTTATGTTTTTCGAGCGTATGTATGTATGTATGTAAGTATGTATGTATGTATGTATGTTTGTATGTCTATTTCTTTAGCACGCCCTACAGCTTAAACGGCTTGATGGATTGTTACGAGGTGTCGTTAGAACCGTAAAAATCTTGAGAGTGTCATAGGGTACATTATTTTAATATGGCGTCTGCGAATTAAAAAAGAGAGGGGGAGAATCAATTTTTTTTTCGTAAAAAATTACAATATGGGTATCAAATGAAAGCTGGTGAAGAGTAGATTCCAAAAATGTATATATTATAGTACTTTTATGCTACCATTTTGACACAAGACTAAAACGTATGAAATAAACTAAATTATTAAGAAAAACAAAAAACCCGACTGCATAAAAAACTATTAACTGAAAACAAGGATTGAAAGGGGTATGCTTAGATGGTTCGGTCACGTAGAGAGAATGAATGAAAGAAGACTAACGAATGAAATTTATCAAGCAAAGGTGAGCGGAAGTGTTGGGAGAGGCCGTCCGAGGAAAACATACCATGATCAAATCAATGATCTTTTCCGAAAAGGACAAGTGCGTAGCACCCTCAATCGACGGAAGTGCATGAAGAGATGTATGAATGTGAATGAGGCTAAAGAGGTGTGTCAGAGTCGTAGCGTGTGGCGGTCCGTGGTCTCTGCCTACCCCCATGGGACAATGGCGTGAGCTTATGTATGTATGTATGAAAAGATAAAATCAAGCTCCTTAAAATCAGCTATAGTAACTTTGTTTGAGCAAATTATTTGAATGTTATTACCTACTTATTAGGTAGGTATTGCAGGCGGGGACAAACCAATAACCAACAAATAGGTCATTTTTCTTTGTCCCCGTTTTTTGTTTGGACATCTTGGCGATGAGTAATTATTGATTATTCAATAAATTAGCCACACAAATTGTTGTTGAATGACTGGCATCTCGTAGAGATGAAGCTTATATACAGGGTGTCCCGTAACTCAAAGTTAACCCGGAATCGGGTGATATAAGGCCAAATCATAAAGGTTACCAGAAAAATTAAAAAATTAATCTAAGTCATAATTCTTTTTTAATTACAGGCATTTTCTTTTTCGTGAAAATATACACCCTGAGAATTCAAAGCAACAGGTTAGATTATATATTCAGATTCAGGATTAAATAAGAAAAATAAAATTGAAAAAAGAAGTAAAGATTTGTAGCAGTAGGAGCTAAAAACCATCACACGACGTACATTAAAAATGCCTATAATTTAAAAAATTCATGACTTAGATTTTTATTTTTATTTTTCTGGTAACCATTATGATTTGGCCATCACCCGATTCCGGGTTAACGTTGAGTTACGGGACACCCTGTATACATGTTACTATCGCAGCTATATTTCCCAGTGGTGACATGGATGGTGGATGCATTTAAATCGAGATCGGGCAGAAAAAATGGTGTTGATAAAAATGTTTTTATCATTGGAAAAATATCACAACAGTGGGAATAACCCGTGGAATTTCCAACGATGCTTTCTATCAAAAATATACAGGGTGTTCGGCAGATCGTTGAACATACGAAAATAGTAGGGGGTAGGCGGGATCATGGTGTTACCTACTCGGCCCCAAAGATTTGAACTAGGCCCAAAATATTATTTTTTGTAAATGATTTTATGAATTTTGTAGAAATTCGTCACTTGCAAACCTTTAAACTCCTATAACTCTTTTTGTAATGGACAGATCTGGATATAAAAGGCCGTGGTGGTCCAGTGGCGAGTAACCTTGCCTGCCGTGTAGGAGGCGATGGTTCGATCCCCGTCCAAGCCGACTCGTACCAATGAGTTTTTCGGAATTAATGTACGATTTGTTACACCACTGGCTTTTCGGTGAAGGAAAACATCGTGAGGAAACCTGCATGCTTCCATTTCGAGGCGTGTATTGTACCCACTGTCCATTATAAGTGGCGACGGGCTCACCCCCTGTCACACTGGACAGTGTTTCGGTACTTCTGGTGAAACGTGGATGTTCTGAGGTTTCAGAATATCTCTGACTACCCCCTCGGGGAATATAGTCGTGAGCATATGCTAGATGCTATGCTAGATCTGGATATTTTTTTTTATTATACCTAATCTTAATGACTGTAGGTCCTGTTAAAATTGATACCGGTTGCAGGTTACTGCTAGAAACAAAGTTATGGGCTTATAACTTAAATTAAACTATAGGGCCAACTTAATATGCTGACACTTTTTTAAGAGGATGATCAGACCGTCTAACTGAACAACTTTCTCTATGGGACCAACATCGAAATCGCGAAAAAAAAAACAGCTCTTCCATACAAAACTGCAAACCTACGCGAGCCAAATGTATGGGACAGCAGATTTTTTTTTCGGGATTTCGATGTTGGTCCCATAGAGAAAGTTGTCCAGTTTGATGGTTTGTAGGTACATCCCCTTAAAAAAGTGTCAGCATATTAAGTTGGACCCTGTATATATTTTTTTTTTATTATGTAGCCGATGTCTTTAAATAAAGATTACCAGATTTAAATCGATCGTTACATCATTTTCACGTTTTCATTGATGAATTTCGCAAAACATTTAACTTTCCACATAAGTAGAAGTTCGTCGAAATGGTCCTGCTAGGTAAATAAAAATTCATAACTCTGGTTACAAATCAGATATCAAAGCAAACAACATACCGTTAGAAAGCTCATACACTAGAGATGTTTTTAAAAATCAGAAGTCTTCTACCACTTTATTTTTATCGCAGTGCAAAGTTCAGCTTTAAAAATATTCTGAACTCTTTTTTTAAATTTGAGGGCCCATAACTTTGTTTCTAGCAGTAACCTGTCACAGGTATCAGTTTTAACAGGACCTACCAATCATTAAGATTCTAATAAAACAATAATTATCCAGATCTGTCCATTAAAAAAAAGTTATAGGAGTTTAAAGGTGTGCAAGTGACGAATTTCCAAAAATTCAAAACATCATTCACATAAACAAAAAGTTGGGGCCTAGGTCAAATCTTTGGGGTCCTGTCGATCCCACCTCCATCTTCGTATGTTCAAAGATCTGCCGAACACCCTGTATAAAATGTTTTGTTTAATTACCCGACTGCCCCAGAAAGAGGGTTATGTTTTTCGAGTGTATGTACCTATATGTAGGTATGTCTCTCTGTAGTCAAAACGGCTTGATGGATTTTAAAATATGAGGTGTCGTTAGATTCGTAAAAATGTTAGAGTGAACTATATTATTTAAGAGCCGTGGTGGTCCAGTGGCGAGTAACCTTGCCAGCCGTGCATGAGGCGATGGTTCGATCCCCGTCCAGGCCGACTCGTACCAATCAGTTTTTCGGAATTTATGTACGATTTGTAACACCACTGGCTTTTCGGTTAAGGAAAACATCGTGAGGAAACCTGCATGCTTCTATTTCGAGGCATGTATATGTATCCAGACCCAATGTCCATTATAAGTGGCGACGGGCTCACTCCCCGTCACACTGGACAGAGTTTTGGTAAAAATAATGAAATAGTGAAACTTGGATGTTCTGAGAATTCAGAATATCTCTGACGACCCCCTGGGGGAATGTAGTCGTGAGCATAATGTATTCATAGTATTTTAATAATGACATCTGCGAATCAAAAAGAGGTACTTCCTAATATGCTGACAGTTTTCTAAAGGGATGATCAGATCATCAAACTGAACAACTTTCTCTATGGGAGCGAAAAATAAATCAGCTGTCCCATACTCTAGTAGATTTGCAGTTTAGTATGGAACAGCTGTTTTTATTTTTGCGATTTCGATGTTGGCCACATTGAGAAAGTTGTTCAGTTTGATGGACTGAGCATCCTCTGAAAAAACTGTCAGCATTTAAGAAGGACTCTGTATAGTACCTTAAGTACTTTTATGCTAAAATTTTGACACAACAAGACAAAAGTATTAAATAAACTAAATGATAGAAAAAAAAACCGCTCCATGAAAAAATTATTAACTGAAAAAAAACATGCTCTATAATCATTGTTGTTTCATGCAGTCGGGTGTTTTTGCGTTCTTCGCGGTCACGTGCTAATCTAATCAATTATTGACCCCGACATGTCGTCGGACCACCGAGTTGGTAGAACGCCTACTGGAAACAGTTCCTTCCTTTCTTAGCTACCAATCTGATACTGCTTCTTTCCACCGGCTTTATTTCCCTTCAACTTTGTAATCTCTCAAGGCCTCGTAGAAAGGCTGAAAGTCACCCAAAGTGCAATGGAGAGGGCTATGCTCGGAGTTTCCCTGCGAGAAATGAAGAAATCCGCTGAAGAACCAGAGTAGCTAACTCGGATCTGTGAGCTATGGTAATTGAATATGTTAAAGGTAGAATTACCTTAGCTCACAGAACCGATGGGGCCGAAAAGTTCTCGAGTGGCGACCGCGTATCGGAAAGCGCAGCGTGGGCAAGCCCGGACACGATTGACCGACGACCTGGTGAAGGCAGCGGGAATCCGTTGTATGAGGGCAGCGCAGGACCGGTCGTTGTGGCGATCCTGGGGGGAGGCCTATGTGCAGCAGTGGACGTGTAATCTCTAGCAATTTTTTTTACCATTTACGTATGTTTTTTCCAGAATGAGGACATGCAGCAGCAGATAATAAAGGAGACGTTCCAGCTGGTGTCCAAAAGAGACGACAATGTCTGCAACTTTCTCGAGGGCGGCAGGTACAGTATTTTTGCCCACCACCCACACCGTGGGTTCCCTACACTGTTCCCAATGTGGCGGAAAATATGTGAAACGTTTCTTTCAAAAACAACAGGAACACGATCAAGAAATTAATCTATGTGTCTTATAGATGTTAGTTACATTTACGCAAGAAGTTAATGATTCTAAATCCATGGATTTACGTTATAGAGATAACAAATAATAAAATTCTGTGTCGTATAATATTTCATCTCACCCGTCTTCATAGGGAAGGCATTTTAAGTAGTTAGTCCCTGATAGTTCTGTCAGATGGCGGTGTAAGTGTAGCTATTCGTTAAGCCAGGTCAGAGGCCTATTAAGGTGGCTTGAAAATTCTCTGACAACAAGTTGACCACTAACTTGCCTCCACCAATCCGCATTGGGCCCGCGCGTGGTGGGATATAAGTGGTGTAATGGTGTAACCCACTCTCTCTCACCATTATTTGTTAGAGCATCCTACTTACTTACTTTTAATCACAAATACTAATGCTTTTAATTTCAAATACTATAAACATGTTACAGCCATGTTGTGTTATTTCAAATTAAATTAAAGATTGAAAAATTAAGTCTAGGCGGGAATTGAACCCGCTATCTTCCAAACTGGGGAATTGCTTTTGTCCAATTTAGTCACCGAACCCACTACGTCAGAGAACGAAACTGTTTGGAAGATTACGGGTTCAAGTCCCGCCCGAGACTTCAACATTCAGACTTTTAATTTAATTTACTTTTAATAATGTATTAATCAATCCATTTCAGTCTCATCGGTGGGTCGGACTACAAGTTGATCTACAGACACTATGCTACACTATACTTCGTGTTCTGCGTAGACTCGTCAGAGAGCGAGCTCGGCATTCTAGACCTTATACAGGTGAGTACAATGTTATTATTTAGTTCCAATGAGATTCTCTACACATGGATGAGTCCATGTGTATAGAATCTCAACCTCACCACAATAACAAAGCCCAGGGCCCTGTTTAATAAACGCGACAAGTGACAATTGACAAATCAGATTACATAGCTGAGAATGCTAGGACACTGCAAGTTTAGCGTCATTTGTAATCAGAAATGTACTCTGAATTGTCATTGTCAATTGTCACTTTTCTCTTTTATTAAACAGGGCCCAGAAATGTTACATGTCTCTAATGTCACCTTAGTATGCTTCAGTTTTGCTCTGCTGTCATACATTGCCGCTAGGGTTGCCACCCGTACTTTATAATAAAGTATTGTACGTTATTTCAGGTAATTCCAAGTCTATACTTTATGAGAATAATAAAGTACACGAAAATACTTTATTTTGCGTGATTTGATTTCTTTGAGATTTTGACAAGTTTAGTCGTAAGAATTTTTCGTTTTTCGATAGTGAAACGGGTCAAATAAAAGGTGGCAACCCTAATTGCCGCTGACATGCCAGTCGGGGTTTTTGGCGGGCTTTGGTAGCTGACGTTTGGAGTCCTTATATTTAATCGAATTTTTATTGTTTATAGTGAGTTTTGGTTCGTAAAATTGGTGTTGTTTTGCGTAACAAAGTGTCGTGCAAGTAAACAATATATAGTTCAGTGAAATATGATGGTGCATGGGTCGTAAACAGGAAAAGTGTTCCGTGATTTTAGCGCGGCAAAGCGGTCGGTTCACCTCTTTCCTGTGGACTTCTCTGCTTTTCCTGCGTCTTTCGATTGCCTCCAAAAACTCCAAAGAACCATAAAAACGTCGAATACCAATGTTTTAATGTGAAAACAGAAGAAAATTAAAAATAAATTAAGATTTAGCCAAAAGGTCTAGTAACCAGGCTAATAAAAAAAAAAAAGAAAAAAACATGCCAGTCTTTTCAAAACATGTCCTCGGTCACTAATGTAAAACAATCAAGCATACTGTTGCCGTCCTGTTAAAAGCGCGCTGGTAGTCAGGCAGTGTCCGTACTGTAAGATTTACGGCCGTAACTCTTGCTTATACTGTTATAATAACTACACTTGCATACACAAACTTACGACCATATTGGGATTTTAGAAGGTTTTGGTTCAACTGCCAAACTATTTTTGAAACATGTAGTTATAGCATTTCGAACGTTTCAGTCTTTAATGATGTGCCAATAGTCTTTCGTTAATAAAAGTACCGCGGGAACAAATGGGGTAGTCCATTCTAAGTCGGAACCACATGGTTGACCGCTATTGTAACTCAAACGGTGAAGAAAAACATCGCGAGGAAACCTGCATACGCTGAAGAAATAAATTCCAGTCTACTAATCCGCATTGGGCACTCGTGGTGGACGAACGACCATATATACACCCTCCCTGAGGTCTCCTGTAGGCATGTGCCCTGCTGTGTGGTGTGAAATATACAGGCTGAAGATGTTTATATTATGTTGCAGGTGTTCGTAGAGACCCTAGACAAGTGTTTCGAGAACGTGTGCGAGCTGGACCTGATCTTCCACGCGGACGCGGCGCACCAGGTGCTGGACGAGCTGGTGATGGGCGGCATGGTGCTGCAGACCAACATGGCCGACATACTGTGCCGGCTGCACGAACAGACCAAGATGCAGAAGGCTGAGGTGGGTTGCTAATCTACTGATGAGGTGATGATATTGTGTCCGACAAAGTAGCTTTGTAGAATACGCAAGACACAAGTTGATGTTTTTCTTTGAACCAGACGAGCAGATATTTAAAAGGTAAATATAAGATTGAAGAGGAAAACATACTTGTGCCTCAAACAAGGTGCTAATGTGAAACAGAGGTCCAGCGACCCTGAGGACTTGACACTATGGATCTTGACATAAATATCTAAATATCTTGGACAGTGTCACACAAATTATCTAGTCACATTTAAAGTTCCAGAATCTAGCCTGGACTTGTAATAAATATACAGGGTGTTTCATAAGTAAGAATAAATTTTTAAAACTCATAAGGGGGTTGTTTAGACCGTCAAACTGAACAACTTTCCCTATGGGACCAACATCGAAATCGCGAAAAAAATAATTTTATATCCCATACATATTTTAGCTCTAGTCGATTTGTAGAGTATAGAACATACATTTTTTTTTTCGCTATTTCGATATTGGTCCCATAGTGAAAGTTGTTCAGTTTGATGGTCTACACCACCCCCTTAAATGTTTATTTGTAGTTTTGTAACACCTTGTATAGATACAAACATCCATGACTCGGGTACAAATATTCATATTCGTCATACAAATATTTGTCCCTTACGGGATTCGAACCCGCGACCCCCGGCACAGCAGGCAGGTTCACTACAGAATGTGCTGTCGGGCCGACGAACATATTGGGATTCTGTGTGTGATCATCTTGGGATCTGATGATCTTATTAAAGATTGAAAAATTTGTCTCGGGCGGGACTTGAACCCGCACTCTTCCAAACCGGGGAAGTGCATTATCCAATTGCGCCATCGAGCCCACTACCCAGAGAACGAAATTTTCAATCTATTGCGTCTTAAGGAGACGTGAGCGCCATCTACTGGAAGTTATTTCAAACAAACCAACTCGCAAGTCTAATCATCTTGATGTCTTGGGAATTTTGGCTTGTAATGTTTAGACGGCTCGGTAGCTCAGTCGGTAGTGAACCTTCCTGCTATGCCACTGAGGGTCGCGGGTTCGAGTCCGGCAAGAAATAAATATTTGTGTGATGAATATACTCGTATATATTTGTACCCGAGTCATGGATATTTCTATATTGTTGTCTGGTCATTATAATACAAGTTTAGGCTAGATTCTGGTACCTACTTTAAATGTGACTAGATAATTTGTGTGACAATGTTCAAGATGTTTTATGCATGTTTAACCTTCTATCTTGAGAGCCTGTTACCTTGAGGATATGGTGCTAAAGACTAACATGACTTCACTTAAAAGAAATCATTTCTTTGGTAAACACATATGATAGGTACCTACCAACATACCCAATGTTATAAATTATGATGATTATGTCCTCTACAAAACTGACTACTTAGTGAAAAACGCTATAACGAATTTAAGCAACTGGGAAAATCTTCGACTGTTCATAACGCAGTTTGTAAAAAACAATGCAGGGAATTTAATCGGCTGGGTAAACCTTCGAATAGTAATAAACTGATAACTTCTTCTTCTTCTTATCGAGTGGGCTGCAAGCCCTGGTGTCGGAGTTTATTCAAACCGCCTTACGGCCTCTGACGTGGTTTTTATGTAACGACTACTACCACCAGAGATAGTAGCCGGGACCAACAGCTTAACGTGCCATCCGAAGCACGGAATCATCTATCTTTTCAGACAATCAGGTGACTCAGCATGCAATGTCCTAACCAACTGGGGAAAAACGCACAAAGTGACATTTCACTAGGTGCCCTCCTTGGGAATCGAACCCACGACCTCCGTGTCAAGAGCCCAATGCTCTTAACCATTAGACCACGGAGGCAGTTAACTGATAACTGATAACGCAGTTTGTGAAATTCTTTAGTCTTTATAGTGATGCCTTCAGCGTGTGGTTAACAGTTAGTCACTGCATCTGACCCCACCTCTGATCGTATCAGCACAGAGTAGATACTATAATTACTATGATATATGTACGGATGATATAATAACAAGGATTGAAAGGGATATGCTTAGATGGTTCGGTCACGTAGAGAGAATGAATGTAAGAAGACTAACGAATGAAATTTATAAAGCAAAGGTGAGCGGAAGTGTTGGGAGAGGCCGTCCGAGGAAAACATACCATGATCAAATCAATGATCTTTTCCGAAAAGGACAAGTGCGTAGCACCCTCAATCGACGGAAGTGCATGAAGAGATGTATGAATGTGAATGAGGCTAAAGAGGTGTGTCAGAGTCGTAGCGTGTGGCGGTCCGTGGTCTCTGCCTACCCCCATGGGACAATGGCGTGAGCTTATGTATGTATGTACTACGTATCATAGGATCGTCATAACCATATTGGGCGCCGGGGTGCAAAAATCAGCCTGCGCTCCTCTATCCTACAAAACAAATGGGTATGAGTAAAGGTATTGTAATTTTTTTTAACATTTGCGGAATTTGCATAGGTATAACTATTATAGTACTATAAAAAACAAACATTTTGTCATGAAAACTTATGGCGTAGCTCGCATCGGAGCTGAGATATTTGACTCTAAAGGATAATGAAAAGAAACAAAAACATTTAAGAATCGACTCATTTTCAATCAATCAATCGAAACATCAAGCCGTGGTGGTCAAGTGGCGAGTAACCTTGCCTGCCGCGCAGGAAGCGATGGTTCGATCCCCGTCCAGGCCGACTCGTACCAATGAGTTTTTCGGAATTTATGTACGATTTGGTGTTACAAATCGTGGTTGGCAACTGGCTATTCGGTGAAGGAAAACATCGTGAGGAAACCTGCATACGCTGAAGAAGAAATTCCGATGCGTATGTGAAGTCTACCAATCCGCATTGGGCACGCGTGGTGGACTAACGCCCATACACCCTCCCTGAGGGTAGGCCTGTGCCCTGCAGTGGGACGTATATAGGCTGTGCTGATGAATCGAAACATCAGAAGATACAAATCAAGGCAGTCTTGCGCTAACAATCGATTTCTTCATACAACCTTATAAGTTTAATAGCACAGCTCCGATGCGGCCTAGCAATGAATGTGATGTTTGTTAATATATTATGAAAGGTCGTCTAAAAACCTATGTATGTTGTATTACTGGCCAAAAAAAAGTCAATTTTTCTCCATACAACCTTACTTAGTCTTTACAAAATTCAATATTTCTATTCTATTTTTCGCCCCACTCACGCTCTCTGAATTGGCGCAAGTTGTTAGAACATAAATTTATTTTTATTCTTGTAAATTCAAGCATTATTGTTATATTTTCAGGCGGGTATATCGGCCGCGCCTGCGCGCGCCGTGTCTGCCGTCAAAAGCATGAACCTGCCGCAACAGCTGCGCGATATGAAACTGCCAGATTTGCCCCAAGCTATCAAGGTATATACTACGTTATGTATTGGATAATTATTATCTATCTTCTTCTTCTTATCGTGTGGGCAAGCCCTGGTGTCAGAGTTTTTTCAGACCGCTTTCTGGACTCTGACGTCGTTTTTATGTAACGATTACTACCACTAGAGATAGTAGCCGGGACCAACGGCTTAATGTGCCATCAGAAGCACCGAATTATCTTCCCTTTCAGACAATCAGGTGATTCAGCCTGCAATGTCCTAACCAACTGGGGAAAAACGCACAAAGTGACAGTCATATCACTAGGTTTCCCCCTTGGGAATCGAACCCACGACCTCCGTGTCAAGAGTCCAACCAGAACAGATTCATACAAGCTCACGGCGGCGGCCAGTACGACCCTGCTGGCGCAGTTAAGCGTTGTTTCTACCAAACTGCCAGAGCGCGCTTGATGTTTTGTCTCGATTTGTCGCTTTGCAGTGGGTGGCATGCCGTGCTGGTAAGCGGTCTATTTATTATCTTATTTCTTCTTCAGGACCTGAAATTCTGACCGATACAACAGGGCGCCTATACAGCCACGCCCGTCGCCCTAGCAACCAACATTATCAACACTATCTACCCCCAAAACGAAAAATATCAGCACATACAAAAACCGACAGAATTCACTAACAAGTTCTTCGGCTCGGAAACTCTTAGCACGAAATTTTCGGAGACATTTTCTGAAAACTACCAACAGACCGAAGGTATCAACTTTCCAAATTATGAGAGTCAGAAATTTGAGGGGTACCAGGATCTGAGCGGGACGGTAGAGGAATACAAAGAGAGAAGGAAGAAGAAGAAGAATAAAAGTAAAAATGTTGTCTTTCAGTAATTGTTGTCAGTTAAAAGCATTGACTTAGGTACTAAGTTATGGACGCCGGGTCTAATACAAAATTATGAGAAAAATGTGTCCCAGACTAACCTACATTATGAACGAAAGTACCTTTTAGTAAAGCCCGACCAGAAATATAAAAAACCTCGCCATGTTGCGGAAGATCATTGGAACAAATTTTTGTACTTTGAACACTGTCATTAAAGGTGACAGTCGATTGCAGCGCCCCCAAACCAGGTTTTTTATATTCCTGGTCAGGCTTTAATAATAATCTAACTAAAAACACTGAAACATGACATTAAAATTTTATTTTGCTTGCGTAGTTTATGTCTCTTTATGTGTTCTGTTTCTCTTTTGGTTCGGACACTTTTGAGCGCAGAACTTACGTCCAGTAGTTGGTAAGTCAATGTTTAAAAGACATATAAAGCTTTGCTTTGGTTGCAAACAGTTTTTTTCCTTCACAAGCAAATCTTGAATTCAGGACAATCGCTTTAATTTAAAATTAGCATTTGGTGAAGATTCCGTTTTAGTTATGATCCAGTGTAGTCCAGATTTTCAGATGTAATGAATTTGGTATCGCGCTAAACTTGACTTATTTTCTATTCGATGAGCGTTTTTCTTTTCTTTTTTAAATTTAGTTCCTAAAAAACTCGACAGATGACATGTTTATCGCCCCATAGAGCCGTAAGCGAGATCCCGTCAAAATCTGGTCAAGTCTGTGCCTGCCTTTTTTTTTAATGCCAAGGGATCGAGCCCATTCAGCCATGTCAGGCGTAAAAGTTTAGAATTTTCGATTAAAATGATTAGTAAATAATGAAATATGTCATTAAAAGATGCGTTGGCATCTTCTTGATCATCTTTTCACTCTGAACACTTTTTGAAATGTTGACGTTTCTTCGCACAGACCGTAGCGCCATCTATCGATCCCCTAGATAACAAAAAGAAAAACGCTCATTGACAGTGGTAACGAGTCAGTAGCGACCATAAAGGAATACCAGGAATAGAGGAATTGACAGCTGAGAGAGCGACATGTACCTAGCGGCACCACTGTATAATAGAAAGAGATACGTGACGTGAGGCAATAGAACCGTTTTCTAATCTCTTACCAATTTTTACAATTCGGTTTCAGTGAATAATTGCGAATCTAAAGTGAAATCGTAGATAATTTTGTGAAATATACTGACACTACTTCATTAATTTATCCACAATTTCACGTTAGACTCAGAATTATAGACAGTGCTCGAATTTTTGCCTGCGAATAGTCTCCTGAAAACATCCAAAAACGGTTTCATTTGACAACTCATGTCAGTTGCTCTATTCCTGTAAGGTATAATCATAAAGTTATTATACCTTACAGGAATAGAGTCAGTGACATGTCAAATGATACAGTTTTTGGATGTTTTTTGGAGACTATTCGCAGGCTAAAATTCTAATACTGTCTATAATTCTGAGTCTAACGTAAAATCGTGGATAGATTAATGAAGTAGTGTCAGTATATTTCACAAAATTATCTACGATTTCACTTTAGATTCCCAATTATTCACGAAAACCGAATTGTAAAAATTGATTGGTGACTAAAAAACGGTTCTATTGATTCGCGTCACTATCTCTTTCTATTATACAGTGGTGCCGCTAGGTACATCTCGCTCTCTCATCTGTATGTTCCTCTATTCCTACCTCTATGGGTATAATACCTTTATGGTAGCGACCGAGCCATTCGATTCGTAACCATGTCGTAACTCGATCGCAAGCGATTCGGTGACAATTCAGTCGTCATTTACATAGTGCGATCGGCCCCCTGTATTTTGGAATTTACCTATGTCACAATTATCTGAAGAAAAATCAAAGGAGAATGGTTCAAGATAGAGTGGCATACTTACTACGTTTGAAGGGGTTTAATATCGAAAAAAAAAGATTTGTACACGAATATTCTCCCTTTACTCTCATTATGGTGTATTAATGTAATTATGTCATCATCATCATCATCTCAGCCGATGGACGTCCACTGCTGGACATAGGCCTCCCCCAAGCATGGCCATAACGACCGGTCCTGCGCGGTAATTATGTACTTGTCTATTATTATGAAATTTAACTATCTGTTTTTCGGTTTCTCCTTTATTTTGTTGTAACTCTATAAAGCACCGATACGTTTTCTTTGTTTAAATTTTCTCTACCCTAAGGTTGTCGGGAAGAAATAGTATTTGGTGTAAATAAAAGTATAGTCTTTCTATAAAGTCGTGGCATGAATGTTTGAGGAACTAATCATTTTAGTACGGTGATGTGGACAGGTTATGCTTGATTTTGACGTTCTTGCGTGTTTGACGACTTTATAGACAGACTTTAATATTTCATTCATTCATTCAATCAATATTTCTGTTGGAGAGAAAAAAAGATGCAGGTTGTTTTCTAATGCGGCTATTGTTTACTAAAATGTTAGCTGCTAATTCCATGTGTCATATGGATAACATTATTGGTTTATTGCAATTATTAATACAAAAGAATCTTTAGCTTTAAAGGCCTCCGCTCATTGCATTATCGAGCGATAATATCGCTGCGATTTTGCGATAATTGTTTCCAGTACATTTTGTATGGGGACGCGCGCGATCCTACACACTGCCGCGATATTATCGAGCGATAATATCGCTGCTATTTTGTTCCGACGCAATCGATTTAGTGGTGCTGCGCATGCGTGACATATCGCTCGATAATATCGCGGCAATGTGCGGAAGGCTTTACTAATCTCGTACAATCAAAACAAGAAAATGGTAATTCTAACCTGAAATTGTTAAAGCAAACGTGAGCCTCATTATTTTTGCACGCTAAGTGTCAGATCACTCCAAAAGAGATTACACTTTTCGGGCTATAATCTCAAAATGTCCTTAAAAAGACCATGTCAAAATAAAACATCCTTTATCTTGATTTTGGCCGAAAATATGTTAATGCACTTTGAACACCATGTACGTCAGGGTATCCTCTAACTGTCCCTACGTGTGCTCTAGTGGGGGGGCTCTTGGACCAGTTGCCATACATTTTTGTCCAATATCCTTTAATTCTTAATCCCGATCAAAAAAATCTTTCCAGCAATCATCATTATTAAGCGTATTTGAAACATTCCTTGAAACTTCAAATATAAGTAATTGTTAAAATTAAGAATAAAATGTGCAATTAATATAAAAATTGTGTTGGCGGCGTCGGCTATTCTATATTATAATTATTAAATAAATATAGCTTATCTTTAATTATTAGGTTTTAAGAAATATATTTTATGTTATACACGAATTTGTTATTTTATTTAATCTTGCCTTTCGGCGACAGTAGAATTTATCCTACTTCTTCTATTTCTTATCGTGTGGGCAAGCCCTGGTGACAGTGTTTTCAGACCGCCTACGCCTTAAGGTCTCTGACGTGGTTTTTATGCAACGACTACCCCACGACTACCACCAGAGATAGGAGCTGGGACCAACGGCTTAAGGGGCTAAAAGATTACCGATTGTCGTTTAGATATTATTGTAAGGTACACACGGCGACCGATCAAGCTACGCATATAGGTACTATCGCTACTTTTACGTCCTCAAAGGAATGTATCGAAATCTCAGATTACTGAATTAGTCTGATATCGAAATACCAGTAACCGTGTATACAAGGTGTGTACTTTATGACTACATGACTATAGTTCGGGCGGCGGTGACGAAGTCATATAAGTACCTACCCATAAAGCTCATGAATAATTCAGTTTTCATGTAATAGTTCACTATTAGAAGATGTGAAAAAACTTGGTCGGCCGACGCCTATCCTGGTGGGTTTTGCGCAGGAGGGTGACTAGTAACCTCTCTGAGACGACACTTATTACCCATCGAGCTCATGGACAAAATTATGCTTATCCGATTGGTTTTGGTTAGTGTAACGAAGTACACTCGGTCGTCCGCCGGATATCCTGGCAGGTGATGCTGGCCAACCAAAAATGGTGGTCAAAATTTGGAGTACTTCTCACCCATCGACCTCATGGATGAAATGTGTGCCAAATCAGAGGTTAGACCTTCACCTTCTCTGGTGGTGTGATCATCCCTTTGAAACAGTTTCAGCTAATTATGTTAGAACTCTGATATATGTACTAAATTACATCATCCACATAAGGTAGCTTTGACTTGACGAAACATTTTTTTACAACTACAATTTTGAAAGCAACGCCGCGGTGATTACTAGTTTATTTTCTTATAAAGGCACCTCTTAAAAGAACAGATTTTGTTTCAGAAAGAAAAATTAATAGAACTCGACGATTATTTTCGTAAAAGAATAAAATACGTTTGGTATTTTTTGTAGTACAACTTCGAAACGCTTCTTCAGATCCTCACCAAATTTTGGTAGGATGAACTCTGCAATAGGTACACTCTTTTGATCGATAAAGCTATCGACCAAACCAGTTTAGAAATCACAAACTAAATAGGGATAATGACGGAGTTATGACGATTTTTTTTTTTAAATCGCCACGTATCGACACATTTGTTTATGTTTACGTTTTTTTTGTAATAAGTACTTTTAAACCATACAACCGTTCACGTTAATGCTAAAAGAACTGCATATATCAGGTTAATAATGTATTTATTTGGATGAACGTGGAAACGCATGATCTTACTTTGAGAGATAAATCTGGTTGAAATATTGAAGGTGAAGGTCTAACCTCTGATTTGGCATACATTTCATCCATGAGCTCGATGGGTGAGAAGTACTCCAAAATTTGACCACCATTTTTGGTTGGCCAGCACCACCTGCCAGGATATCCGGCGGACGACCGAGTGTACTTCGTTACACTAACTAAAACCAATCGGATAAGCATAATTTTGTCCATGAGCTCGATGGGTAATTAGTGTCGTCTCAGAGAGGTTACTAGTCACCCTCCTGCGCAAAACCCACCAGGATAGGGGTCGGCCGACCAAGTTTTTTCACATCTTCTAATAGTGAACTATTACATGAAAATTGAATTATTCATGAGCTTTATGGGTATATAATAATAATTCTTTATTTCAGACAGTTAGTCCATAAAAGTGTTAGTAACAGAGGAACTTAGCGAGCCTACTGATATTAGTAAAACAAAACAAAAACAAAACTCATTTTAAATATGGACCTTCACGCAACATTGGGAAGGTCTACAGGCTGGTGTGCAGCTGCACCCATCGTTTCATTATGGGGCTATCCCAACTTTCAGCAACAGTCTGCACAATGCTGTTCTGACTGGTTCGCACTCTGTGGAGTAGGGAGGCACAACGTTTTCGCATAATCGCGTAAAAGTCGTCAGTTCGAGCCTCGGCGAACATAGCAGACGCACTACAAAAACAAGGCAGCCCGAACAGCACTCTGAAACGCTTATTGTTAAAGTTTATACCATTATCTTAACCACCCTGTAAAACTGTATACCCAAAGCAAAAATTTTAAATGATTTATCAACAATTAAAGAATTTCCCAGTCGATTCCATATCGTGTGATTCTTCTCAATGTAGGTAGGTAGGTATACATATACAGGGTGTAAGGGAACCGCTTCCAAAAACTCAAAGGCGTTAAAGTATCCATCAATATGAACAACTTTTACCCAACCCAACTATGAGATCTCAAAAAAAATCAGGTCCTCCATACATTTTGCGCGTTAGGAATCTAATGTTAGTATGAGTTTTTTTTTAGATCTCATAGTTGTTCTTCCATCATAATCAGCCTCAACAAGTGGTCATCCATCACACACTAATTACAGTGCAATCAAAAGTACCTATATACAGTTACAGGGCTAGTTTCACGCACTCAACCACTAGGTACCTATCTGAAAAGTACTAATCACAGCAACTTTCCTATACTTATTTCTGGTTACAGTGAAAATTGCAGGTTTAACTTTCTAATTTCAATCCTCCTGCCCAATTTCAAGCCCTTCGACGGAGTCTTGGGATCGCATCTACCAGAAAAATGTTTAAATTTTACTTAAAACAAATTTTGCCACTGTTGCTATCTTTGAGTTTTCAATTAATAGGTAGGTACCTAAAGTGTGTATAGTCCTAGTCGTTATGGAGATATTTTAAGGAAAAGCTGCACTTTGTGATGGAAGCAAGCCGCTTTGCATAGTGATAGAAGGGACCAAAATAAGCGATTTGACCCGCAGCAGCGCAACTTTCATCCCTTAGGAACACAGATGGCGCCACTTCTTTACCTAAAACTTCAAAAAATTCTACAAGCCTAACGGCTTCACCGATTTTATTGATAGAGGTGTCAATGAATGAATGCGATAAGTGCTTGATCAGAGATGTTGACAAGACAACGGAATTTATAAAAAAATATATAAGGTCTAACAAAATTAGCTGAAACTATTTAATGCGTCGTCAGCGCTGACCGTCGGTCGTGCACTAAATGCAGCCTTAAGGCGTATCAGCCGTGGACCACTCTCCTCTCACTCACACTCCATACTAATCGATGAGAAAGAGCGCGTGGCTCCGGTCAGAATTTTGCTGTTTTCTTTGAAAAATTCGATGATTTTTTATTAATTTCGAAAAAGTAAAAAAACCACATCATTCTAAATTGTATTGTGAACAATATAGTAAATTTTCATTTTGTTCCGATTAAAAATGTAAGAGTAAAATGGTTACAACTGGAAAAAAAGGGGTGACTTTAGAGTCCCTTTTCTTCGGTTTTATTCATTAAAATCGATTTCTAGAAAAACCACATCACTTCTCATATCCTGTAGATGGTTCAGTTTAAATTTCAGCTCAAAAAATGCCATAGTTAATGTATAAAATGGTTACAAAATTACCCAAAACCGGCAGGTAGCCCCTTAAGCATTTAATTTTACACCCTGTAAGTTTGTATAGGTTTGGGAAGAGACCCGATTAGGAATTTAATTGACTGGGAATTTTAGTCGAGTGGTGAATTTGTGATAGACAGATAGTTTGGGGAAACACGACGGAAGATAAGTGCGTGTGTGTGAAAAAAAACCGGCCAAGTACGAGTTGTGATTCGGGCAATTAGTGTTCCGTACTACCAGTTCTTTTACATGGGTCGTACGTGATAACCATACATAGTATAATAAATAAATTAAATACTTAAAAATGAAATTGTCATTATACAGGGTCCAATTTAATATGCCGACACTTTTTTAAGGGGATGATCAGGCCATCAAACTGAACAACTTTCTCTATGGGACCATCATCGAAATCGCGAAAAAAAAATTAGCTGTCCCATACATTTGGCTCGAGTAGGTTTACAGTTTCGTATGGAGGGGCAGATTTTTTTTTCGCGATTTCGCTTTTGGTCCCATAGAGAAAGTTGTTCAATTTGACGGTCTGATCATCCCCTTAAAAAATTGTCAGCATATTATGAAGGACCCTACATTTGGAATTTCATACATTTTTTAAACATCACTCGAATATTTTTGGGTAAGCTATACCTATTGACAATTCTGAATTCCGAATTTGGTTTATTCCGTACGTAGGTATGTGACGGGCGGAACACTTATCAGTTTTGCTTATTATGGGGAACACTAAAAAACGATATGATAGCGAGAATATTTGGCAGTGACTCACGTTTTGGGATAAACGTAACTGGATTTTTTTGTCATTCTCTTGTGTATATAAACATCATATCTACAGTAACCCGTCATAACAGTGTCAACTTTCATAGTCAGCACATACTTAGTTCGTCAAAAAGTGTGACTAACTAATTATCTTTATAATTAATTAATACTTTTATCATCAAGATGTCCAAACTAATTAAACTGCTATTGGCTGTAATAGCCTGTGTGATTCTAAACTCATCGACTGCTTCAGCGTCTCCATTAATTCAGCAGGACTCCAGCCAAAGAGATTATATTTCCATCGATGATCCAAGAGTGAAAAATGCTGCCGCTGCCATCACGTACAAATTAAATGCAGGAGGTTATCACAGCAGTGATCGAGCTGTCGTTCTGGCCAACATTGAAGAAGCATATTATCAAAAAGGAAGACCTTCTCATCTTCAATATACTCTTATACTCAGAATGGGTGAGAGTTCTTGTCAAAAAGAAATATACTTTACAGACCCCAAAGAATGTAAACTGGATGAAGGTCGATCGCTCAGACTTGCGGTGTTCTGCCACTGTCCACGTTTATTGGTTTCTAACAAGAATGTCACTGATTTTTTTGAATTTTCCTGTTCGCCGTGCCCATAAAGATGGCAGCACTAGTCACAACCACACAAGAACCACAACATTCAAGAAACCGCAAGCGCAAGTTACAGCACGAAGCCAACAGATGGCGCTACGGTTTGGCAGCCCGTAAGCTGCTATATTAAGGAGAATGGAAGACACAAATCGCGCAAGAACAATTTATCACAGAAACTTAGTAGTTACAGGATGTTAAATTAAATACGTAACATATCTAAGGGAGTGCTTCATACCG
Source organism: Agonopterix heracliana (assembly GCA_963693445.1). NCBI lineage: Eukaryota > Metazoa > Arthropoda > Insecta > Lepidoptera > Depressariidae > Agonopterix > Agonopterix heracliana. The sequence continues at coordinate 7,371,152 of OY856334.1, forward strand.
TCAAACTGGACAACTTTTACTATGGAGCCAAAATAGAATCGAGGAAAAAAAAAAACTGCTGTTCCATATACTTAATAACTATTTGGTTCGAGTAGCGTTTCCTATGGAACAGCTGATTATTTTTATGTGATTTCAGTATTGGTCCCTAGTGAAAGTTGTTCAGTCTGAAGCACCCCTTTAAGTATTGTAAAGCATTTAAGTCTGCACCCTGTAATATACAAGGTCCAATTCACATCCGTTGGATAACGGCATCACACCCAGCCTGGCGGAAGATCCTCCCCTTTCTGATGGAGGAACCTTCCACATCAGTTCTCCATAACATTTTTTAGTTAATAGTTAAGGGGATATTATTCGGAGCGCGCTCCTTGCAAACGAAGTATGGTTATACTTTCAATACTAACAAATTAAAGTAAATGAAATTTTAAAAAATGAAACAATCTAGAAAAATGCTTGTATTGTGTCAGATTTTCGTTAAAATGTAAAGTTTTAAAGTTACAGTGCCTCAAAGGTGTCTATACTAATCTTTAATTAATCCTAGCATATAGAAACAGATAGATAGATAGAAACTGTATATAGGGCCCAACTTAATATGCTGACACTTTTTTAAGGGGATGATCAGACCATAAAACTGAACAACTTTCTCTATGGGACCAACATCGCTATCGTGAAAAAAAAAATCAGCTGTCCCATACATTTGGCTAAAGTAGGATCACAGTTTTGTATTTAACAGCGGATTTTTTTTCGCTATTTCGACGTTGGTGCCATAGAGAAAGTTGTTCAGTTTGACGGTCTGATCATTCTCTTAAAAAAGTGTCAGCATATTAAGAAGGACCCTATATTTTAACGAAAATCTGACACAATACAAGCATAGAGATTATAGTTTCCAGATTGCTTCTGAGAATCTTCTATAACTTTAATACTAAAAACGACTATATTACTCGTTATGTGTCTTGTCTCAACTAAATATAATAGCCACTGATTATTCTAAAGTTTTGTAAATTGTGTGTTGTGTTACTGTGTGTGTGTAGTGTGTACTGTAGGTAACTCAGTTGAGTTAATAAAATATAGATTTTGTTAAATATGGACTTTTATTTCTCACTTTAAAACGCAATACTTTCCCGATACACCTCACGAGAAAAGGAGATCAAGACAAAAGGAATGGAATCAAAACCTGAAACTCGAAAGGTACAACTTTCGAGATCAGGAGTGCGTTTTTTGACTCTCATTCGGTGAGCTCAGCTGTTAAAAAAGTCAAAATTACTATGGAGGTACGCATCTTTCTACAGCTGATTTGACTTTCAAAAATCATACCACAGAAGAGATATTTTTGAGAGTCAAATCAGCAGTAGAAAGATGCGTATCTCCATAGTAATTTTGACATTTTCAACTGCTGAGCTCACCGAATGAGATTCAAAAATCGCACTCTTGGTGAAGGCGGCGGGAAGCCGTTGGATGAGGGCAACACAGGACTGGTAGTTGTGGCGATCCTTTGGTGTGGCCTATGTCCAGCAGTGGACGTCCATCGGCTGAGAAAATGATGATGATTATAATCGACATGTAGGTAGGTATACCTCTACATACATTTTTATTATTGAGCGATATTATCGACAGCGATATCGCGACACCTTACACACTGCAGCGATTCCGCGATTCGCGTCACGCATGCGCCCTTCACTGAATGTAGTAGAAAGAGATTGCGTCAGGTTGCGATAATATCGCGGCAGTGTGTGGGATCGAGCGCGTCCCCATACAAAATGTACTGAGAACAATTATCGCAAAATCGCAGCGATATTATCGCTCGATAATATCGCGGCAGTGTGTAGGATCGCGCGCGTCCCCATACAAAATGTACTGAGAACAATTATCGCAAAATCGCAGCGATAATATCGAGCGATAATATCGCTGCAATGAGCGGAGGCCTTAAAATTTACTCGCGTTCACGGTGAAGGGCGCGGGGCACGCGTGCTAACATTAAGCAATAAATTGCTTAATTTGCCTTACGTTTACTGATTACGCATCGAGTCCCGCTACGATAAATATCGGTGACAAATCAGAGAAAATGCCTTATTGCTTGGTTTCTAACTGCAGCAACAAAAGGTCTAAGGTGACTCTGAAGATTTCAGTACTTAATTTTAATTAAAATAGTTATTTGTTATGCTAGGCTGCAAAGTTGTTTTTTGCCGCGAGTACTTATATTGAAACCTGAGCAAGCGAAGGATTCTAGGATTGAACCACGAGCGAAGCGAGTGGTTCAAATATAGAATCCGGAGCGTAGCGAAGGTTTCAAAGGTACGAGACGCGGTATAATTTTGCAGCCGAGCGAAACACACAACTTTTCACCTCACAACAGCGAGGAAAATGTTAGGTGCAAGCACTGAGTTTAGATGTATAGAGCGAACATCGCGCTTTATGACGTTGTCCCGTTCTATTGCGGCTATATATTACTCTTGCATTTTGTCACTGTCTCACTGCGGTCACGTGTAGCAGTTTGATTGAAAACCAATTGATCAGCATAAAAAATGTCCTGGTGTGTAGTGTGTACTGAGACACTGCGCAAATAATTCAGGAAATGTAAGGAAATGTAACGGAATAACTTCTCATAGGTAAACAAGATGAATTAATTATTAAAATGCATTTTAAATAAGTATTATTTTAAATGATGTTTTTATCCCACACTGGAAAAATAATTATATGCAAATGCAAATAAGGACAAATCTATACGTGAAAAAGAGAAGACAAGAGATATTGCTACTCAAAGGGATTATATTTAGTTATAATCTCTTTGTTGACACTCAAATAAATTATAGTGAAGGACAAACTTATACGCGAAAAAGAGAAGACAATAATATGCACGAATATATGCATAGTTCGTTATGTTAGCAACATAATCTTTTTGTCTTTCTCGCACGTATGGTTTTACTATCTTTTTATCTGGACTCGAATGGATTCGAATTTTAAAAACTCTTTGCACGCTAGCGGATAAAATGCACTTTTGCACTCAGATTTCGAATGATAAACAGAATCTTTCCGAGCTTGTGAGGTGAAAACGTTATTTAATGACAATTGAAACAAAAATTCAAAAAGGCACGGGTGTTCCGAAACAGGCACGCGCGGGAGACAAGTAAAACAATGATTATGGCCGTACTATCTTGATTTATTTCTGTGATTGTACCGGTACTAGGAAGAAGTACAACGTCCCTGTAGCGGTAGATCTCACTGTTGTACTGCGGATTTAGTGAGCATAGAGTTGAATTGATAGATATCTCTTTCTGATAGAATAGAATAGAATAGAAACTTTATTTGCTATAAGTATGGTTACAGGTAGGTCTGCCGAATTACGCCTACCTAAGGTTTGAATGATTTTGTCATAAACTATCATTAAGGAGAAGAAGAAAACAGTGTGTGTATCAAAGGGTTGTTTATTAATTATTGAAATAAATAATAAAAAATAATGCTGCATTTAAAGAATTACCAAATTTTAACAAAATTCTAAGACAGTGGTTTTGGCAGAATTAAACGACTGTGGTTTATTTACGCCTACTATAATTTACTCATCATTGGATACCTTGTTAACTTGTTCTTTCCAGTCAAGTGTTTGATCAATCATTAAACCTAAGAATCTGACATTATTAGCCTTCGTTAGAATTTGTCCATTACAATACTTACTTACGATACCGTTGCCTCGTTCACTTCAAATCCATCATAAAATTCTTCTGTGGGGGTAGTGAGTGAGTTTTTAATTCCGATACATTGAGGAGAATTTATACAAATCATCTTCTTATGATCTCTATGGGCACACATAATAATCATTGGTGCCGGCAGGAAGCCATTACTAGCAGTAACACTACACCGTCTGAGTGGACGACTTTGGTCTAATTTACATTCTTCAGTGTATTCATCTATTGGGCAAGAACTCTCACCAATTATTAATGAATAGTGATTAAGAACCTGCAATAGGCCTTGTGTATTTTTCGTTCCACCTTGAACTTTGACCAGAACAAGTGCTCTGTCACCTTCGTAAACTCTTCTCATTTCGTTTATGGCGACAGCGGCGTCAGATTTCACTTGTGGTTCATCATCGGTAATATTCTTTTCCTTTTGTTCAACCTGCTGAATTAATCGAGATTCTGAAGCTATCGATGACTGCGGTAGATCTTTTTCTGATACTGCGTCGTTCACGTCAAATCGTTTGTAATAATCTTCTGTGATGGTAATGCTGGGAAGTGAATTTTTAGCTTGGATACATGTCGGTTCGTTTAAACAAATCATTTTCTTATGATCTCTATGGGCACATATAATTATCATTGGCATCTGCTGGAAGCCAGTACCAGTAGCAGCAAAGCACCGTCTGAGTGGACGACTTTGGTCTAATTTGCATTCTTCAGTGTATTTGTCTTTTGGGCAAGAACTCTCACCAATTATTAATGAATAAAGATTAAAACCACGTAATTGGGCTTGTATAATTTTTAGTCCATCTTCAATTTTGACCAGAACAAGTGCTCTATCACCATCGTAAAGTCTTCGAATTTCGTTTATAGCGGCATCGGCGTCAGATTTCGCTTGTGGGTCATTAGAAATAATTATCGCCTCTCTTTGTTCAAACTGCTTACCTAATGGAGATGCTGAAGCTATCGATAATTTTAGAATCACACAAGCTATTACAGCTAATAGCACTTTAATTGATTTGGACATCTTAGTGATATGAATTAATGTGAATTAATTTTAATTAATACTAGATAGATAATAATAGATTGTTAGTGTTGACGAAGGAAGTCGACACTGTAATGACCGGCATCTTGAAGGCATGATGTTTATATACAAAAGACTTATCACATGTTTTCCGGTGATTACATTTATGTTTTTAAATCAAGACCAGAAGGCGTAGCATGTTGCACGTGATACTGCTGTATCGCGCGTTTTATCTCGTACGTTCGCGCGCAAATACAGGGTGAAATTTATATCATTGGCATACTTTTAAACTAAGACTCTACCCATCAAACTGAACAACTATTACTATGAGAGCAAACCGATCGGAGCAAAAAATTGTTCCATACTAAACTGCAAAGCCTGCTCGACTCAAATGTATTAACAACTAACAACCGATTTTTTTTTGCTCCAATCTGTTTGCTCCCATAGTGAAAGTTGTTCAGTTTGATGGTCTACCCCAGCAAACATTTATGGTTGAAATTACGTGTTTTTACACCTATTTAAAGTTGAAATTTTAATGCGACCAATTAAAGTTCGACCAAATAAAGTTAAATTTAGTTCCGAATCCACGTCGAATCCACCTAAGTGGGGAAAATTTCGACGTGCGAGCTACCTCGAGTCGACGTCGCGATAGTAAATTTGACATCAAAGTCGCAAGGCAGGTCGCCGGTGTGACGTCGAATTGACGTAGTCCCGACATGTCATAAGGTTGTAATTACTTGTTTAGTCATTACGACCACGAAATGAAGTTGATTGTACGTAAATATGACTTAAATATGACTTAATAAGGTTCAATTAACCTATGACATTAGTGGGTATTCTTTATTGCATAAATTTTATTATGATCGCCATAAAGTCTATTTTTATTTAACATTAAGTAAACAGGAATATGAATTGAATAATGGCGACTGCATTTCACTAACTAAATATTCATGATTAATATTATTGATTACAAGCGCACGAATGGCTAAAATCGTTGCGATGAAAATTTTAATGTGTATTATTATAATGGTTAATCGAAAAATAACAATGGGCCTTCAAAATATTGTGATATTAACGAAATTGATGTCTTATTACACACCCAAAAAATGACAATAATGAATATTTTTGGCAAATTATCAAACATGATAATGTATTATTAATCGATGTGTCCTAATATTAATCATTTAACATTGGAAAACACGAGAAATTGACTAAAAGTTTATTTGGTTAATTCGAATAATTTTTTATGTGAAAATAAAATGGCGTTTATCACATTGTCTCCACTAACAAGTTGAAATAACATGTTATTCGACTTGTAAGTATTTGGTGACAAAGTTAGGTCACATTAACTTCGATTACAGTCAGTCCGACCTATCAAAGTTACAAATACTTCAAAGTTGGCTACTTACAAAAATCTTTAGCGACTTTTTTGTCAAAATAACCAAAATAAGTCACTCACTACGTAATAATAACCAATAACGAGACCCAATCATAGAATAACGAATACACTATAGAATGTAATCTCCTTTGTGAGTACTCCAAACGCTGTGTTATAAACACCTACTTTCCCGGTCGGCGGGTGATGGACTGATAGGGCAGGCAGGCAACATCTGGATTTGAGGATCGAAGATAAAAACTGTTATTTACAGCAACAGTACCGTAACGGACTCACCATACCACTGCTGTCTGGCCATATGTTGCAACTTATCAGACGGACTACACCAAATACCTATCGAACTGTAGATGTTCAGTTTTGACGACTTAAATGGTGTTAAAAAAAATCTTCTTTGCTTTCCAATGCATTACCGGTGATGGTATAATGAGTATTATTTTGTTGAACATTCTTCAATTTAACGATATCATTTCCTTTTGACAAAAAACAACAATTTTTTCCATCATCGCTGAACATAACGTCTTGAATATATAACTTTTTATAAACTCCACACTAACTTTTCCCTTTACACAGACATTTTTCTTATGTACACTATCAGAATAATTTTTATTTGAATTAGTATTTGACATTATTGTCACCCAGTTAGCTATAAGCTCACTGGCTATTTGTGTAAGTGGTTGTTTACCTGATCGTACTAAAGACTTCAACTAACCAAGTGAGTTTTCAAATTGATATGAACTAATGTCAGAAAGACAGCCAAATTTCTTAACATCATCTATGACATGACAAATATTGTGGAAATTGCTGCTAATAGAATCAGAACCGTAAATATTAATGCAACCTTCTAGATATCTTCCAGTAATGTTTTTGCAATTTCGATATATTTTAAATACATTTTACAGCTCAAGATTGTGACAGCACAAGCTAATAGCACGTAATGTTCATACACTTCTTTAGACAGAACATCTTTTAATACGACAAAACCCAAGTACAAGAGCATCACACGGTACTCAGTTCCCTTCCAATATTTTAAAAATTTTACGCTTCTGATTGTCCTTTGTATTTCTTTAGGTCTATTCTTTTTACAAGACTCTAATAATTGGTTAAGTAAATCAATTTCAGACCCTCTTAGTTTTGTTTGAATATTAAAACTTCCGGTACACCATGACATTAAACATTTGCGCATGATACCAAGATCAAACAAATGTAATGAGTCAGCGACGATGAAATCTTCAACCATATCAATTGGTAAATCTACGAGAGGTGTGTGGTGATTGTGATGGTCTTCATCTAATTTATTACGAAAACTAGCGTCAGTTCTTCGGGGACAATCAAACATAGGATAACTCATGTGTCTTCCTTTTTTGTCCCACTTTCCCTCTACTGTACATTTAATACAGCTACCTTTTCCAGAGTTAAAGTATGGCGTACCTTTTAGAAACACTCTTGCGGGAGTATCACAAACAAAACATTTAAACTTCACATCTAGCTTTTTTTCATTAAAGCAAAGTCCATTTTTTAAAATGTATTTCATTTCAGCTATAAAATCCTTTAGGAAGGGTTCCAAAGGTGGTTTTCCAGTCCCGTAAAAAATTGCTGCAAACATTGGTTTGATTTCAGGCATATCATAAATAGCGAAAGCTATTGGCCATACTTCGGATGCTGTACTATTGAATAGAGACATTCCGTCTACGTTAAAAAGTAACTCAATATGCGAAACCTCATCAAAGTTAATACAGTTAATAACATTTTGTAAAAAATTTTTTTATGCCGTTGTACCAAAAATGTCCTTGGCCCATAGGTTCAATATGATTAGGTCCATTATGTTCTTAGTAGAGTCCGACCATCTTTGGGTAAATCTAATCCGGTTTCATTTAATATTTTTAACAAGTCGTTTAAAGCCGAAATGGACGGTTTATGTGTTACTGACCATGCCATCAAATTTTCTTGTAATTTTAATTTCTTTGTGGCATCATCTTCTTCGTCATCTGTTGCACTGTAATATTCTTCTATTTCTGTTGTTATTCCTGTCTTTTTCTTCGTCAATTAATGTGTCTATTTCTATGGGTGAGTCATTCTGAATCGATGAAGTTGATGGTAAATTATCTTCAAAAAGCGGCGATGGTTGATCTGTTGTCAATCCTGTGTCTGTTTCTATTGGCGAGCCATCCTGGATTGATGAAGTTGATGGTGAATTATCTTGCAAAAGCGGGAATAAAAAATAAATAACGCTCACAGGCACATACATTGTAATGATCCCAAACTAGCACTAAAGGCTTTTATTATGGAAACGATACAACAACGGCACGAACATATAACATCCATGACCGAACTGGGATTCGAACCCAGGACCCTGGTTTGGCAGTCCGGCGTGGTAACCATTACACCAACCGGGTCGTCAATGTCGGGAATGGTTGGTTTTGCGTTAAATTATTTCTATTGTCATTTCCATTATCAAGCTTGTATTTGTTACATTTTCTGTAGAATGTGGTCGAATATCTGAACGGTTTTTTATCTTTGCCCATGGCAGTTTGACAATGTACTTTCTTTTTTACGACTATTTTCAAATGAAAGTGAACGTATGGTTCAACCGACCTCAACTACCAAAGTATTACTATTAAGTGACAATATCGAAAGCGGTTTAAAGTATCTACGACTTATTGGTTTTATTTCGAAGTAAATTTCACGATAAAGTCGAATACTTATTGGAACCTTGGTGCTGACATAGGTGTTAAAGTTAATTTGACTGAACTGTCGAAATTTAGAAAAAAAATGAAGTGCAAATTACTTCGTTTAAGTTACAAACGTGACGATTAAGTCGGCGACAAATAAGTCAAAAATTTGGGTAGTAATTACCTAAAGCTAAAGTTAATTTAACTGATTTGTCGAAATTTGGTAAACAAATGGAGTGCCAATTACTTCGTTTAAGTTACAAATGTGACTATTAAGTCGGCGACCAATAAGTAAAAAAATTGAGTAATAATTACCTAAAGTGGCTCATGATTTCAACCAACTAGTAAAAATAACTCGACGGTGATTATAATTGGACTTCCTGACCTAATTTGATAACCAAAATACGACTATACGGTTGCACAACCTATAAGTTGTTTGAATTGGTGAGAATTACTAAATTCTTACTTAGGTATTGTCGTTATAGTGGAAACTTCTATAAAGTTGAAAACATAGGTGATTAACACGTTATTTCGACGATAATAAGTTATTATTTCGGGAGCTCAGAAAATATGACTAGAAATGTTTGCTGGGACACCACTCCCTTAAAGGTTTATTTGTATTTTTGTAACACCTTGTATAGATACAAACATCCATGACTCGGGTACAAATATTCATATTTGTCATACAAATATTTGTCCCTTACGGGATTCGAACCCGCGACCCCCGGCACAGCAGGCAGGTTCACTACAGACTGTGCTGTCGGGCCGTGAAATATCAAAAAAAAAAAACAATTCTTAATTAGTCCCGGGTCAAAATGTAAAATTACTGGGCTAAATAGGGTCCCCCGTTGACCCCCTTTGGATACGGAACCCTAAAAACTGCTAATAAAACAAGTTCAGTAGTCTCCTTTCACAGGCAATTGCTACGACGAATAGTGAGTTGGAACGTATCTCTGAGTGGAGTCGCAACTACGGATTGGGAATAAACCCTAAAAAGACTCAAGTAATTGTTATCGGTAGTCCATGGTATACAGGGTTACCTCGGAGACAGTGCGCAAATTTTACGTATATACTCGTATGAAGGTCATCTTCTAAATCTTCTAAATATATAAAAGAAGAAAGTGACTGACTGACTGACATATCAACGCACAGCCCAAACCGCTGGATCTAGAGATTCCAAATTTGGCAAGTAGGTTTCTTATGAGGTCAAGGGGTACACTAAGAAAGGATTTTTCAAAATTCACCCCCTAAGGGGGTGAAATTGGGGTCTAAAGTTTGTATGGGGAAACAAGATTAGTTGCACTACTTTATTCGAAACTTCACAGGAGTATATAAGTAAACATGTGTTTCAGGTTTTTTCAGAATTCAACCCCTGAAAGGTGGAAATGGGGTGACAAAGTCTGAAAATCAAGATGGGTATCGTTTGTATGGTTTATCGGGTCGCTAATTACGAAAACAACAATGATTTTAAAATCCAACGTGGCGGACGTGAAATACCTTCATCCCCAGTTGGGGTGCGATGGGTTTGAAATGTCTAAATTATCATTTTGGGTGTTGTTTTTATGGGTTTTTTTGGGACGTTAATTACTTAACCCTACCTACGCCCTACTCATCCCTACTCTGCTATATAGGGGATGAGAAGGGGGTGCTTAAGTGGTGAGTAAGGGATGCGTAGAGGGGGTGAGTAGGGGATACTTAGGGGATGAGTAAGGGTGTGGAGGGGGTACGTGGGGGTGCGTGGGGGTGAGTAGGGGGTGCGTAGGGGTGAGTAGGGTATGCGTAAGTGATGAGTAGGGCGTGAGTAGAAGAGGTGAGTAGGGGTGCATAGTAGGGGTGTGTAGGGGTACGTAGAGGATGCGTAGAGGTGAGTAGGGGTGAGTTGAGGGTGAGTAGTGGGTACGTAGGGGATGAGTAGGTGTGTGTAGGAGTACGGAGGGGGTGCGTTTCATTTAAGAGCCAATTTGAGCCTATAAATAAGTATAATAAATATAATCGGCAACAGCCCTAAATTAAAAATTTAGCTTTTATCTCGTTCTAAAAAAACAGACGGTAAATTTTGTTTCTTCCATTTTAAGTATAAGGTTTAGGTACCATTATACACACTTCAAACACGGAGTAAATATATATTATGTCTTCTTAGAAATAACTCACTTTTTAAATTTCGATGGGTATTTTATTCCTCAAATGTCACAGTCACAGCTAGTCACAGTGTGTGAACGCCGTAGAAAGAGAAGGCACTAGAAGGAAGCACGTGTCTTGTCATATCACTCAGTAAGAGATGCACATAGCAAATTCGCTCTAGTTAAAAAAGGAGACCGCTACTTATTGCTGTCCTTATCGACGTATCCACTTTTTTGTACTTCGGCCATCTGACTCCAAAATGTCACTTCATATAAATTGTATGGGACAACCACCTGACTCCGAGATGTCACTTCATATAATTCGCTATCTCATACCCGGTTACACTGATATTCGCTCTACTAGCGTAAGCGAAAAAAAAATCGTCTATGGTGAACGCACTAATGTGGAGCTATTGTGAACTTTTCGTGGTAAATTCTCTCCGCATCAAGTATTGAAGATGGATCGAGATAAGATAAGATAAGATAAATATTCTTTATTTGAACACCAAAAATACATAAAAACAACAACAATATACACGAACAAGAAGGGTACAAAAGGCGGCCTTATCACTAAAAGTGATTTCTTCCAGACAACCAGTGGATGGAAGAAGTCTTACATGAGATAAATGCTACGGCGGTGTACTAGTTGATACATAATATTATAATTTACACAAAGTATAAATATACAGGGTGTTTCATAAGTAACAATACATTTTTGAAACTCATAAGGGGGTTGTTTAGACCGTCAAACTGAACAACTTTCTCTATGGGACCAACATCGAAATCGCGAAAAAAAATTTTTTAAATCCCATACATATTTTAGCTCTAGTCGATTTGTAGAGTATAGAACATAAATTTTTTTTTTCGATTTCGGTATTGCTCCCATAGTGAAAGTTGTTCAGTTTGATGGTCTACACCACCCCCTTAAATGTTTATTTGTAGTTTTGTAACACCTTGTATACATAAATACATAGGGTCAGTTGTTGGACAATGAAACAACGGTACACAATGAAACTATCCGTTATTTTGAAAATGGGACGTTGCCAAATCGCGCGGAATATCGTATTAGAATGCGTTTATAATGCCCCTGCGCTGGCCTCAGTTTCCCAGCGAGCGCCCGGAAGAAGTCGTGTCTGAGGAGCTTTTTGTGTTTTTTCGACAAAAAAGTAAGTATTTTTTGTTATTTTTATCGATTTCTCAGTAAACCATATCAGCAAGTATCACTTTAGTCCATATTTTTTTGCATTGTGCATGTTTCATAGATTAATTCGAACTATACTAGATTTTGAAATAATAAAACTAAGTGAGGTTTTTTTCAAGGTTATTACCAGAGTACCTAGGTGTCTTACAATGAAACAGTTGGACAGTGTACACAGTGGAACAGTGTGTCATTGTGTACTGTCTTGTTTCATTGTATATTACGGTTATGTTCTATGTATTTTTCTCCAATTTTTTTTTTCAATAATTCCATACCTACTCAAATGTTTGTTACTTTTATATGTTAACCTTGTAGTATGACATTTTTGTATTGTCCCTGGTTAGTTAATTGATAAAAGTTGATTTACGAGGGCGGAATATACCTACATAATTATATTAAATTTATCCATGAGAAGGTTTTGTTCAGTTTTTGTTATTCATGAAAATAGTTTTTTTATGTTAAATTTTCTTGTTTTAAGTTTTTGTCAACTTTTTACCTAAAGATTGTTTGATTTGTTTTATGTTGATAGAAACCATATAATTATAAAGTCTTCTTTATTTCATCTGTATAGTATTATCTAATCTGTGATTTCATCAACAAGTCTGTTATTTCGTATTACGTATCTGGTTTTTAATGAGAATATAAATAAAGCATTTTTCATTTAAACAAATATTGTTTATTATTTTTTTACTGCAGAAACTACGAAATTATTACTATGTTTCATTGTTAAATATGTGATGTTTCATAGTGTACCAACATGTGGACACAATGAAACAATTCCCTTTTTTTTTTTAAAACTAGCTAATAGATGATGTTTAGATTTATTAAAAAAACTGAATGTGGCATACGATAGCCAACTAAATTAGCTGTCTTTGTGTAAAAAACTAGACCTATATCAGCCGAAACGACGGAACTATGAGACTTTAAACTTTTGTTGTTTCATTGTCCAACAACTGACCTACATACTGAATTATAATCTACATGAATACAATGAATAAATGAATTATGAATTATTATAAAAAAATAATTGTAGAATTAGGTACCTTATAAAAAGTAGTAAGTATGTAAAACTTTTCAAAATGTTGGTACCAAACTAAGCGAAGATTGTCGAAGCGAAAGGTCCTTCAGCTGTTTTTAAAGCAGCGCAGGACCGGTCGTTGTGGCGATCCTCGGGGCAGGTGGCAGGCCTATGTCCAGCAGTGGACGTCCATTGGCTGACACGATGATGGTGCTGATGTCATCATCAAAATAATGGAGGTGACATTTTGTGGAGGTAGTAAGCAAAGACTTGTAGCGGCAGATCTCTTTCTTATACTGTGGTGGTAGTCAGCAGAGTTGCAGTGATAGATCTCTTTCTTATACAGTTGCGGTAGATTTCTCTGTTGTATTGTGGACGTAATGAGCGTAGAGTTGTGGCGGTAGATCTCCTCTTGATACTGTGTTCTCGTTCACTTCAGATTGTTCATAAATTGAGTCATTGCGAATAATGTCGGGACGTGTGTTTTTCATATGGTTACACGAAGGATTATTTAAGCAAATCATCTTTTTATGATCTCTATGGGGACATTGTATTATTATATATCCTTTTTGCATCGTCTGGAAACTAGCAACGCACCGTCTGAGTGGACGACTTAGGTCTAATTTACATTCTTCAGTGTATTTGTCTTTTGGGCAAGTACTTTCACCAATTATTAATAAATAGTTATAAATAGCACTTCGCCGGACATGTGAAATTATAGATCCAAATTGAACTTTGACCAGAACAAGTGCTCTTTCACCTTCGTAAAGTCTTCTCATTTCGTTTAAGATCGCAGCGGCGTCAGATTTCGCTTGTGGGTCGTTATCGACATCGGTAATATTTGTCTGTATTTGATCCTGCTCAAGATCCGTAAAATATGGCGATGCTGAAGCTATCGATACCTTTAGAATCACACAGGCTATTAGAGCCAATAGCACTTTATTTTGTTTGGACATCTTGACGATGCGTATTAATAGTTATATAAAAATTGTCACGCAAATTTTTGTTGAACTAAGTATGTGTTGACGACTGAAGTTGACACTGTAATGACTGGCATCTCGTAGGGATGTTGCTTATATAAGAGACTTATCACGTGTTTCCCAATGATAACATGGATGATATTGATAGTTATACAGGATGGACACTTTTTAGAGCCATCTTAAATTTAAGATTCTAACATCTTACAGTATGCTAGATGGTACAAGTGTATCCCTCCGTCACAGCAGAAGATGAAAATTAATGTATACATGCCGAAGAGAAGCTTCCGGATCAAATGAAACTCGATCCTGACCATCTTCAATAGTTGATGCGGAGAGAATTTACCTCGAATAAAGTTTATAATAGCTACATTAGTGCGTTCACATACGATGACGCATTGACGGAGCAGCAGACGTCAGTCCGTCATTTGTGAAGCAAGGAGTTGTATGTATGAAACCGCACGTAGAAGCACACACAATGACACATTGACGCACCGGTGTGGATCTATGGACTGACATCTGCCGCTCCGTCAGTGCGTCATCGTGTGTGAACGAACTTAGCGGAGACGGTTATGGTTGAGTATTTGGAGGTTAAGTGTACATGAGGCCGGATGTCCAATTCTGGATGACTTATTGGAATCTTTGCACCGGAGGAATACCTATATTGTGGGGCTTGAGTCGGAGCGCCCCGGGACGGCAGCAGTAAGATACATAAGCTGTAGCATGGCACCTTGTGACAGGTCGACCTGCATCTAATTATCAGTCGACTTCTTGCACACGAGGTGATGCGCCTCGGGACTGTAGCAGAAAGATACATAAGTTGTAGCATGGCACCATGTGAGAGGACGACCTTCATCTAATTATCAGTCGACTTCTTGCACACGAGATGGTGCGCCTCAGGATGTGAGCAGAAAGATACATCAGTTGTAGCATGGCACCTTGTGAGAGAACGATCTGCATCTAATTATCAGTCGAATTCTTGAAATCTTCGCACCGGAGGAGTATATTGTGGAGCTCGAGGCGGAGCGCCCCGGGACGGCAGCAGTAATATACATAAGTTGTAGCATGGCACCATGTGAGAGGACGACCTGCATCTAATTATCAGTCGACATCTTGCACACGAGGTGGTGCGTCTCGGGACGGTGGCAGTTAGATATATAAGTTGTAGCATGGCACCTTGTGAGTGGACGACCTGCATCTTAATTATCAGTCGACTTCTTGCACACGAGGTGATGCGCCTTGGGATGGTAGAAGAAAGATATATCTGTTATAGCATGGCACCTTGTGAGAGAACGACGTGCATCTAATTATCAGTCGACTTCTGGCACACGAGGTGGTGGGCCTCGTGACTGTAGCAGAAAGATACATAAGTTGTAGCATGGCACCTTGTGAGAGAACGACCAGGAGTGCGATTTTTGAATCTCATTCGGTGAGCTCAGCTGTTAAAAATGTCAAAATTACTATGGAGATATACATCTTTCTACTTCTGATTTGACTTTAAAAAATCATACTTCAGGAGTGAGATTTTTGAAAGTCAAATAAGCAGCAGAAAGACGCATATCTCCAGAATAATTTTGACATTGTCAACTGCTGAGCTCACTGAATGAGATTCAAAAATCGCACTCCTGGAGTGCGATTTTTTAATCTCATTCGGTGAGCTCAGCAGTTGAAAATGTCTAAGATTAAGATAAGAAGAAGACGTTCAGAGGATGAATGAGAGATTTTTATCGATCCAATGTGAGTATAGTCGAGAGAGGGCGTCCGAGGAGAACTTACCACGACCAAATAAATGGTGTTCTCCAAAAAGTGCGTAGAACCCTCAACCGACGGAAGTGCATGAAGAGATGTATGAAAGTGGATGAGGCGAGAGAAGTGTGTCAGAATCGTAGTGTGTGGCGAGCCGTAGTCTCTGCCTACCCCTGTGGGGTAGTGGCGGGAGAATATACAAGTTACAAAAATACAAATAAACCTTTAAGAGGGTGATGTAGACCATCAAACTGAACAACTTTCACTATGGGACCAATATCGAAATAGCGAAAAAAAAATTAATGTTCCATACTCTACAAATCGACTAGAGCTTAAATATGTAGGTATGGGATATCACATTTTTTTTTTCGCGATTTCGATGTTGGTCCCATAGAGAAAGTTGTTCAGTTTGACGGTCTAAATCACCCTCTTAAAGGTTTATTTGTATTTTTGTAACACCTTGTATATACTTACGCCACTATCCCACAGGGGTAGGCAGAAACTACGGCTCGCCCGAAACCAGAGTTTTAAATATTTATTGTTACTTATGAAACACCCTGTATACAGGGTGTCCCGTAAATCAACGTCAAGCTGGAATCGGGTGATAAGCCAAATTATAATAGTTACCAAAAAAATAAAAAATAAAATATAAGTCATAATTGTTTTTTAATTATAGGCATTTTTTTTTTCGAGAAAATATACACCCTGTGAATTCCAAGCAACTGGTTAGATTAGCACTATTCAGGTTTAAATAAGAAAAATAAAATGAGAAAAAAAGTAAAGATTTGTAGCAAAAGGAGCTAAAAAACCATGACAGGATGTACATTAAAAAAGCCTATAATTTAAAAAATGCATGACTTAGATTTTATTTTTTATTTTTCTGGTAAATATTATGATTTGGCCTATCACCCGATTCCGGCTTGACGTTGATTTACGGGACACCCTGTATTCACCCTTCTTAATATGCTGACACTTTTCTAAGGGGATGATCTGGAGAGCGATTTTTGAATCTCATTCGGTGAGCTCAGCTGTTAAAAATGTCAAAATTAATAAGAAGATACGCATGTTTAAACTGTTGATTTGACTTTCAAAAATCATACTCAAGGAGAGCTATTTTTGAAAGTCAAAACAGCAGTAGAAAGATGCGTATCTTCGTAGTAAATTTGACATTTACAACTGCTGAGCTCACCGAATGAGATTCAAAAATCAATCGCACTCCTGAACAAATTTCTCTATGGCACCAACATCGAAATCGCGAAAAAAAAATCTGCTGTCCCATACATTTGGCTCGAGTAGAGTAGGTTTGCAGTTTTGTATGGAGCGGCAGATTTTTTTTCGCGATTTCGATGTTGGTGCCATAGAGAAAGTTGTTCAGTTCTTAAAAAAGTGTCAGGATATTAAGATGGACCCTGTATGTATGTTTGATCGTTAAATTTTGTCCTTTGAATGTAATGGCATAACGACAGTTAGTTATACGCGTGCTTGGTAACATAAGATAAAAATATTATTTTTGTTTTTTGTATAATAATTATCACTAGGTAATTTAGGAATACTTCACGTAGGGTTGCCACTTTTATTCGGGGAAATATAGATAGTTATCGGATTTTTAATGTTCCCATAGAAAAAGATGTTCAGTTTGACGGTCTATTCATCCTCTTAAAAAAACTATCAGCATATTAAGTAGGTAAATAAATAAATAAATAAAAGTTTTTTATTTGTCTCAAAACAACAATGCACAAAATGACATAAGAAACATAGCAGGAGTGCGATTTTTGAATCTCATCGGTGAGTTGAACGGTTTTTAAATCTCATACAAAAGCGTTCTCATACATCTTTCAATTGCTTATTTGACTTTAAAAAATCGCACTCCTGAATTATGATTTTTGGAAGTCAAATCAGCAGTAGAAAGATGCATTATCTCCATGGAAATTTTGACATTTTCAACTGATGAGCTCAGCGAATGAGTTTCAAAAATCGCACTCCTGTTTATTATTTTAAGTTTAGAGACAGAAAGGTCTATGACTCAGTTGACGAAATCGCTAGCAACCGCTGTTATTCTATCATAGCCTGATGCTCAAGAGACAGGTAGACAGCAATACGAGTATGCAATGTTATACAACAAGGAAAAAAAATTAATTTTGTGTGTAGTATTGGGAATTTTATTCCGAGAGCGAAAATGCGCGCTGCATACAAACGTACTAAGGTGATATTTTCAATACTAACCAATTAAAGTCCATAAAATTTTGCAGAAACAATCTGGAAACAAATCGCTATGCTTCCATTGAGTCAGATTTTCGTTAAAATATACAGTTTCAATGCTAGGATTAATTTAAGATTTGTATGGAAATCTTTGAGACACTGTAACTTGAAAACTATACTTTTTAACGAAAATCTGACTCCATACTAGCATAGAAAGTTGTTCCTAGATTGTTTCTGCAAAATTTCATTGACTTTAATTGGTTAGTATTGAATATATCACCATAGTACGTTTGTATGGAGCGCCAAGCACGTATCCAGACTTTTGTTTCGGGGGGGGACATTTAATTTTCGGGGGGGGGGGGGGGGGGATATTCATAGAAAAACAATGAAAAAGTAGGTGCTGTAATCACTTTTCCATACAAATATTTGGATTTCGGGGGGGGGGGGGGGGATAAATCCCACCTATCCCCCCCCCCCCCCCCTGGATACGTGCCTGAGCGCGGTCCGAATAGAGGCTCAAGAGGCTTTATAGGCTTTAACTCAAGTGGGAGTAGGTACGGGTGGTAACCCTAATTCCACGCAATATGTTTAATAACAATAAATTTGTTTTTCTAATTCACTGCTTATATTGCGTCACTATTTACCATCGTGTGCTAATCTAATAAATGTTTGACCTGTGCTGTGAGTTGATTCCACGCAATATGTTTTTTAACAATAATTTTGTTTTTCTAATTTACTGATTAGGTACTTTTATTGCGTCATTTTTTACTATCGTGTGCTAATCTAATAAATATTAGACCTGTGCCTTGACCCTTACAATGTCGTTGGACCTGATTGACGTAGGTACCTAAATTTTAAGTTTGCAATATTTCTGGATATTTCTGGTTAGCCGAACTTTGTATATAGCCGTGGTGGTCCAATGGCAGGTAACCTTGCCTGCCGTGCAGGAGGCGATGGCTCGATCCCCGTCCAGGAGTGCGATTTTTGAATCTCATTCGGTGAGCTCAGCAATTGAAAATGTCAAAACTACTGTGGAGATATGCATCTTTCTACTGCTGATTTGACTTTCAAAAATCGCACTCCTTAAGTTTGATTTTTGAAAGTCATATCAGCAGTAGAAAGATGCTTATCTCCATAGTAATTTTGATGGCTTTTCGGTGAAGGAAAACATCGTGAGGAAACCTGCATGCTTCAATTTCGAGGCATTTATTGTACCCACTGTCCATTAATAAGTGGCGACGGACTCACCCCCGTCACATTGGACAGTTTCGGTAGGTACTAGGTGGTGAAACGTGGATGTTCTGAGGTTTTCAGAATATCTCTGACTGCCCCCTCGTGGTATATAGTCGTGAGCATATGCTAATATTTCTGGATATTTATTTTTTGACGTTATACAGGGTGTAACAAAACAATTTGTAATAGGTACTTAAGGTGGTGCTTCAGATCGACCATAAACTTTCACCACAGATTATATAATACTATACAGTACAGGAGTGCGATTTTTGAATCTCATTCGGTGAGCTCAGCAGTTTAAAATGTCAAAATTACTCTGGAGATACACATCTTTCCACTGCTGATTTGACTTTCAAAAATCATACTCCAGGAGAGCGATTTTTGAAAGTCAAAACAGCAGCAAAAAGATGCGTATCTCCATAGTAATTTTGACATTTTCAACTGCTGAGCTCACCGAATGAGATTCAAAAATCGCACCCCTGATGCCCAATGTCAAACAATGAAACGCGACTGCCGTAACTCGGGCAGTTTTCGGGCAAAGTAAATTGCTTGATTTTCCGAAGCTCATGAGATTTTTTTGTAGTCAGATCATGTACTTTTAGTAACAATTTACACGTTTACGTAAACATTAATTACAAATCGATACCATAACGCCATATATTGCAATTTTTAAACTAAAAATTCATTTGTATGGGATGGGACACCATGCTTTCACTAAGGAGCCAAAATCGCCGAAATCTCGAAAAAAAATCTGCTGTGCCATAGTAAAATGTACCTAACATTTTAATTTTAGTCGAGTCGGTATAACAGTTTTGTTTGGGACAGCAGATTATTTTTTCGCGATTTCGAAGTTGGCTCCATAGTGGAAGTTGCTCAGTTTCATGGGCTGAAGCACCCCCTTAAGTAGGTATTATACTAGGGTGTTTTGCTACACCCTGTGCAAAGGTTATGTATGACCCAGTCATTTTAAATGTATTTTACAAAAATCTATTGAGTAGTTCTCGATCTACGGTTCAAAGTCTCAACTCTGCATTTTGTAGTATTTTTGGACGCTTTCAAATATTTTTTTAGACCAAGTAGTTAGCTAATCTCATATTATACTATTATACTTGTAATCTACCATTTGATACGATATGGTAACTACCTACCTATGTCCTGAAATAATGGCTGTCCGTTCACACACGATGACGCACTGGTGGAGCGGCAGTTGTCAGTCCACAGAACCACAGCCGGTGCGTCAATGCGTCACCGTGTGTGCTTCTACGTGCGGTTTCATACAAGTCCTTGCTTCACAAATGACGGACTGACGTCTGCCGCTGCGTCAATGCGTCATCGTGTATGAACGCACTAAGCGTGCGCTAAACTCGGAACTTCAAGAAGCGCAAGCAGGTTGGCCAACTTCTCCACTAGACAAAGATGTACAGAAAAGGCACATGAGGAACTGCAGCATCTAACACAAAAGATCCCACTGGGTTGAAGTGTTGCTGGCCTGCCAGCCCCCCCCCCCCCCACAACAAGATAAGATAAGAAACTGCAGAATCGGAGATTTAGATTGGGAACGACGTGCAGAAGTGCAAACAGAGACGAGCGGAGGCAAGGGCAACAGGAGTGCGATTTTTGAATCTCATTCGGTGAGCTCAGCTGTTGAAAATGTCAAAATTACTACGAAGATACGCATCTTTTTACTGCTGATTTGACTTTCAAAAATCGCTCTCCTGTAGTATGATTTTTGAAAGTTAACTTATCAGTAGAAAGATGCATATCTCCATAGTAATTTTGACATTTTCAACAGCTGAGCTCACCGAATGAGATTCAAAAATCGCACTCCTGGTGCAGAATGGCGTGTTTGACTTCGAGGCAAGCACGTATCCAGACTTTAGTTTCGGGGGGGGGGACATTTAATTTCGGGGGGGGGATTTTAATTGAAAAACGATGAAACATGTATAGCTGTAATCACTGTTCCATACAAATGTTCGGATTTCGGGGGGGATAAATCCCCCCCCCCCCCCCCCCCCCCCCCCCCCCTGGATACGTGCTTGCTTCGAGGAGCGCAGATAATCGCACTCCTGGAGTGCGATTTTTGAATCTCATTCATATCATATCTCCATAGTAATTTTGACATTTACAACTGCTGAGCTCACCGAATGAGATTCAAAAATCGCACTCCTGGCTTTAAGAGGCCTATTACAAGCGCAGTGGCGCCCTGGCCACAATAATAAAGATAGAAAGCCTACATTTAAAAAAGTGCTACTCCAATAAACTAGTTACAAAAGTTTTCAAACTATTGTTATAGAATAATATTTTATACTTAGTAGGTATAGGTCTAACATGCAAATTAGAAAAAAGAAAAAAAACGGCTACTTTTATTTATATTTCGAAATAAAATTCTTAAAAGTGGAGTGGAACTATTCTATAAAAACAGTTTGAAGGCTTTTGTAGTTTATTGGAGCAGCACTTTTTTAATGTAGGCTTTCTTTATTGAGAAATCTTTATTATTGTGGTGAGGGCGCCACTGCGCTTGTAATAGGCCTCTTAAATACCTATACTCCGTTTTTTTGCCAGTTATTTAAAGGATCGCAAGCAATACGTAGACTATGCAGGACATATATCTGACACCTATTTTACGTATTCAGGTGTAAGTCAAGGCAGTAACCTGGGTCCATTAGAATTTATCATAATGATAAATGATTTACCTGGGGTAATACAAGACGCGGAGTGTCTTTTGTTTGCGGACGACCTTAAATTGTTTTTATCTGTAGATACGGAAGAGGACTGCGTACGATTACAAAAAGATATTGATAGAGTAGTTCAGTGGAGTAAAGACAACAAGCTTTCTTTTAACGTGTCAAAGTGTAATATGATGTCATGTACACGGGCGCAGCAGCCGATACGCCATGACTACACAATTGACGAAAGTAGTTTTCAAGGATTACCTCTGTTCGAGATCTAGGGGTCTGCGTTTCACAAGATCTTACATTTCGTGAGCATATTACCAGTATTTGTAAAAAGGCATATCGAAATTTGGGGTTTATTTTACGTCAAACACGGGATTTCCACAACATCGCCACCGTAAAAGCTTTATACAATGCATTAGTTAGAAACAGACTTGAAAGCAGTGCAATTATCTGGAATCCACATGAGGCAAAATATGTAAATATGATCGAAAAAATTCAAAATAAATTCACTAGATACATTTATTGGAAATTGTATGGCGTATATCCCTTTTACCCTCTTATGTACCCGTCTCTTTTTGTTTTAGGTATGGTAGGTCATAATAGTTTAGAAGTCCGGAGAAAACTAGGCCTTGCGACATACTTTTTTAAAATTTTGAGAGGGAAACTTAACAATCCAATAATATTAAAAGCAATTCGCTTGCAGGTCCCAAACACACGCTTGCGGAGGGGGCCCAGGCCCCAATTGTTTGCATTGCCCTCCTGTAGGACTAACGTTTTGTCGCATGCCCCGACCACGACAGCATTGAGAATATTAAACGACGTCTCGAAAGACGTCGACTTGTTTAATTGCTCACTGGCCAAGTTCACAGAATTGACGATTAAACATTTATGTGTACCTAAGTAAATATAAAAAAAAAAATGTATAGTTGTAATGTTACCTTACTTTAAGATGTGTTAAATCAATGTCATCGATTTAGGGAAAACCTGTAATGATGATATTGTTGTAAATGTAGAATATAATAAATAAATAAATAAATAAAATAAATAAATAAATAAATATTTTTTCATTGTTCACTCCGCAGTTGTCGGTACCTAATAGTCGGTATTAGCGCTCTTACAGACGAGCGACAGTTTGCGGTCGCAGAGGGTCACGCGACCGTAAAGTCTATGTGCGCGACCCCTGCGACCCACGGCGACCGCAAAGTGTCTCTCGTCTGTAAGAGCCCTTAGACTGTGACGTAAAATCTATGGCGTCAGTGCTACCCTTTAGATCTATGGTGCTACCTTACGGATATAGTACTCTGGAGTGCGATTTTTGAATCTCATTCGGTAAGCTGCAGTTGAAAATGTCAAAATTACTATGGAGATTCGCATCTTTCTCCTGCTGATTTGACTCTCAATAATCATGCTTGAGGAGTGCAATTTTTGAAAGTCAAATCAGCAGTAGAAAGATAAGATTCTTATCTTTTAAGATAAATATTCTTTATTTGCACACCAAGAATAGAAAAAAAAAAGAAAGATGCGTATCTCCATAGTAATTTTGACATTTTCAACTGCTGAGCTCAACGAATGAGATTAAAAAATCGCACTCCTGTGGTGCTACCATAGATGAATGTATTACTAGCGTAGGTGCTACGTAGATATGCCAGTTTACTGGTTGCTAACTGTACAGCGCCCTCTATCATATTGTCCTTGAACCGAAGCAAAGTAGTATTCTCACCATGAGTTATTTTAGTATTGCTACTCGACACTAGATGGCGGCGCTGTTGAAATTGCCTTAAGTGCAGCTACTCCATACTAGATGGCGCTGTACTTGATCAGTTTTAGCACAAAATTTACTGCCGTAGATAAAAACAATTTTCAATATCGCAGGCTTTTAATTCTTTTTTAGTTTTTGTATTGTTGAGACCGTGAGGCGAGCAAAGTTGCCTATACAGGGAGTAACATTTAATGCGTTACCTAAGACAATGCGTTACATATCTAATCAAACTGAACAACTTTCTCTATAGGTAGGACCAAATGGACCAATATAGAAATAAAAAACAGCTAGCTGTCCCATACATTTGGTTCGAGAAGCTATTAACGTTTTCTATGGAACAGCAGGCATATAGCATATGCTCGACGACTATATTCCCCGAGGGGGTAGTCAGAGATATCCTGAAATCTCAGAACATCCACGTTTCACCAGTAGTACCGAAACTCTGTCCAGTGTGACAGGGGGTGAGCCCGTCGCCACTTATAATGGACAGTGGGTACAATACATGCCTCAAAATTGAAGCATGTAGGTTTCCTCACGTTGTTTTCCTTCACCGAAAAGGTATGGTGTAACAAATCGTACATAAATTCCGAAAAACTCATTGGTACGAGTCGGCATGGACGGGGATCAAACCATCGCCCCTGCACGGCAGGCAAGGTTACTCGCCACTGGACCACCACGGCTTTCTATGGAACAGCTGATTTCTTTATCGCGATTAAGATGTTTGTCCTCGTTGTTCAGTTTGATGGTCTGGAGTGCGATTTTTGAAACTCATTGGCTTCTCAAACTCATTTACAACCGCAAATGTAATGTAAAATTATTATGTACCTAAGTAGTTTAATGAAAACCCACCCACACAGGTTTACCCACTTTGAGCTCTGCAGTTGAAAATGTCAAAATTACTATGGAGATATGCATCTTTCTACTGCTGATTTGATTTTCAAAAATTATACCTCAGGAGTGCTATTTTTGAAAGTTAAATCAATTGTAGAAAGATGCATGTATATCTTCATAGTAATTTTGGCATTTTCAACTGCTGAGCTCAAAGTGGGTAAACCTGTGTGGGTGGGTTTTCATTAAACTAATTACATAATAATTTTACATTACATTACATTACATTTGCGGTTCACATACCTATATGTAAATAACGAAGGGGGTTCTATGTTTGTTACTGGTCAACATAAAAGACATTGTCGATAATGTCAGATATTGTTACGATTCTACATGCCAATTTATAAACCTAAGTATTAAATTAATAGTTACATACAGTCAACCGACTGTTCTGTAAACGGTGAAGGAAAACATCGTGAGGAAACCTGCGTACGCTGACCATCACCATTTTCCCCTTGTGGGATTCGAACCGACGACCCTCTGGAGTGCGATTTTTGAATCTCATTCGGTGAGCTCAGCAGTTGAAAATGTCAAAATTACTATGGAACTACGCAACTTTCTACTGCTGATTTGACTTTCAAAAATCGCACTCCTTAAGTATGATTTTTCAGAGTCGAAACAGTAGTAGAAAGATGCATATCTCCATAGTAATTTTGACATTTTCAACTGCTGAGCTCACCGAATGAGATTCAAAAATCGCACTCCTGATCATCAGGCGGGTTCACTACGAACTGAGCTATCGTCATATATCATTAATTCATGCTTTATTTAAAATAAGGTTTTGTGGTCATCCCCCAAATTAAGCAACATATTGATATTATTAGCGACCTCTAGAACCCAATTACAGCAGCATGGTCAACAGTAATAAGAAACAAATTACAATATTTTGGTCAATTTTGTCTTTCGGACGACAATTTGCGGTTTTGGTCAACGTCTCCGTAACATATGCCGTCCAGTGGTGGTTTTGGACTTTCTAAAAACTTCTTTTGTACCCACCCACGGACTTGAAAAAAAGACGGACTTAATGTGACACTAAAGAGATGTGAACCATGCAAGGTCCTACATTTTCGTTTGTTCTACCAGGGACCTACACTCACTCACATAGATGCACTAGCTCTAGGCGCAGGTCCTACAACCCGCCACCATTATGTAAATCTATATATATAAAAACGTTTGTCCTGACTGATTCATCATCGCCCAGCCCAAACCGCTAAAGCTGCAATGCAACTATGAAATTTTGACAGAAGTTGCGTATTATGGTGTAAGCACCCACTAAGAAGGGATTTTTTGAAATTCAACCCCTAAGATGGTAAAATGGGGGGTAACAGTGAGTATGGGAATTTTTTTTTTAGTCCTATCTTTTTGAAATTTAGTACGCATATCCCGGCTAGGTTATCCCAGTGCAAGCGTCTCTTTCTTGCAAGCATAAGTTTACAATTATGCTTGATTGTATTTATGCATGTTGCTAATAAACTTTTTTCATTTTTTTCATTTTCATTTTCAATTAGCCATCCCGCTCCAATTGAAAGCAGGATCGCAAAAAAACGTTTTTTTCGTCAATATCTTTGCTCGTGGGAGTTTCTAAGCTAAAACTTCTCCTGAGTTCACTAGAAATATTTAATGTATTTAGTTAAGTACAAGAAAAAAAAGTTAAATATCAGCAGTTTAATCATAGTATTGAAAAAACATAACAAAAAGGGGTAACTTTGGGATTTTTTTCTATCTAGTAAACTTAATCTAATCGTGTAATTGAGCACAGTCGCCCATCCGCCCGATCCTTAAATAAGACATAATTTAATTTCAGACTTTAAAACACAGTTTAAAACACTTTCGTTCTTGTTCAAAAAACGGCCTCGACGGTATAACAGCGTCTTAAAAGTAAACATTATAATACCCCTGTTTCAGCATTTTTCAATTAAGTGGCATTATCACTCTACGCGGACGAAGTTGCGCGGGTAAAGCTAGTATAACATATAAATGGGTGCTTCACTCGTGATTAGACGAGATTACGTCCGTCTTTTTTTCAGGTCTGTGTACCCACCTACATAAATTCAAGACAATTAATAATCCTAAGTCAAAGTCAAAGTCAATATAATTTATTCAATATAGGAGCTTGAAGCACACTTATTAAACGTCAAATCTTTTTTAAGCTACCACCGCGTCGGAACGTGTTGTCGCTGTAGAGAAGATGCGGCCAGAAACTCTACAACATAACACGACTTAAAACTATTACAATATAAATTCTTAAGCTACTGTTATGTATACAATAATACATAGTCTATCTAATAAAATAGTTGATACTTTACAGTATTTATTACATATTACAGTACCTATTTTGGAAGACATGCGCCTACCAATGAGTTTTTCTAACTAATTTTATTTATTTATTTATTTATTTATTTACACACTACAGGCACAATTAATGTTGTCTTGACAGGTACCTATACACCCAATGCGACGACATTTTGTTTGCACATCTTACATAAAAAACATCTTAACATCTTACATTAATAATGTACACAGTTCAAATATAAATATTTTAAAAACTTTCATTTAAAAAATTTACAGTTCCTAAATCTAGATAATACATTTAATTATCTACAAGTAAATCTAAGAGCTGCTTCCGTGAACTGGGCCTGCGAACAGTGGAACAAGTCTATATCTTTAGCTACTTCATTCAATATGCGTAATGCCGTCGTGGTCGGAGCATGAGAAAGAACATTGGTCCTGCACGAGGGCACTGCGAACAGCTGGTCTCTGGGTCCACGCCGCAACCGTGTGTTCGGTACCAGTAGACTCATGGCTTCTAATACTTTGGGATTATTTAGCTTCCCTCTAAATATCTTGAATAGATTGGTTACAAGTGCTAAATTCCTTCTTGCTTTTCAGACTGCTCTCAAACGGTGAAGGAAAACATCGTGAGGAAACCTGCACACGCTGAAGAAGAATCTGATGCGTATGTGAAGTCTACCAATCCGCATTGTGCACGCGTGGTGGACTAACGTACATAGGTACAGGGTCCAACTTAATAGGCTGACGGTTTTTTAAATGGATGATCGGACCATCAAACTGAACATAATTCTCTATGGGACCAACATACATCGAAATCGCGATTTCGACCTTGGTCCCAGAGATAAAATACCAATTCTTAAAGTTTATTTTCTTAGACTTCCACAGCTTCCACTCAGTTGCAGATACGCTCATTAAAGTTAATCCTCCATTAAATCTCTTCCTAGCTTTTACTACGCCAACAAGACAAAAAGTGATAGCAAGAGATTTGATGGAGGATTGACTCTAATGAGCGTTTCTGCAACTGGAGTGCGATTTTTGAATCTCATTCGGTGAGCTCAGCTGTTGAAAATGTCAAAATTACTATGGACATTACGCATCTTTCTACTGCGGATTTGACTCTCAAAAATCTCTCTCCTGTAGTATGATTTTTCAAAGTCAAATCAGCAGTAGAAAGATGCTTATCTCCATAGTAATTTTGACATTTTCAAATGCTGAGCTCAGCGAATCACTTTCAAAAATCGCTCTCCTGAGCGTTTATTAATAAAATCGTCAATTAAAATGTCATAAATGAGGTTGTTGATTATTTCACTCTAACACTCTGTTGCAGAAACGCTCATTAGAGTTAATCCTCCTCATCCAACGGATTCCCAAAGGAGTGCGATTTTTGAAACTCATTCGCTGAGCTCAGTAGTTGAAAATGTCAAAATTACTATGGAGATATATGCATCTGTCTACTGCTGATTTGACGTTCGAAAATCTCACTTCTGAAGTATGATTTCTGAAATTCAAATCAGCAGTAGAAAGATGTATATCTCCATAGTAATTTTGACATTTTCAGCTGCTGAGTTCAACGTATGAGTTTCAATAATCACAATCCAGGCCATCGGTCCACCTTGTGGCCTACCCACGCTGCGCTTTCCAGTACGCGGTCGCCACTCGAGAACACTTCGGCCCCTCGGTCATCGGTACTGCGAGCAATGTCTAGAACAGCTTAGTCTAAGACAGTGAGATTGTCAGGTGACTGGCTGCCCCCTAATCTTCGCCACTCGGGACAAGTGCCTTCTCAGATCATCATTTATCATCACAGCCTATACAGGGTCCAACTTAATATGCTGACACTTTTTTTAAGGGGATGATCAGACCATCGAACTGAAAAACTTTCTCTATGGGGCCAAGCCAACATTGAAATCGCGAAAAAAAAATCAGCTGTCCCATACATTTGGCTCGCGTAGGTTTGCAGTTTTGTATGGGACAGAAGTTTTTTTTTTCGCGATTTCGATGTTGGTCCCATAGAGTAAGTTGTTCAGTTTGACGGTCTGATCATCCCATTAAAAAAGTGTCAGCATATTAAGAAGGACCCTATATACGTCCAGCAGGGCACAGGCCTACCCTCAGGAAGGATGTATGTACGTTAGTCCACCACGCGTGCACAATGCGGATTGGTAGACTTCACACACGCATCAGAATTTCTCCCTCAGCGTATATGCAGGTTTCCTTTCCTCACGATGTATTTCTTCACTGTTCGAGAGAGTTGCTAGAAAAAATCATTGGTTCCTGGCATGTTATCCGTGAACTGACAACCGGTGGGCTGTCAGAGTTCTAGAGTGGAGACCACGAACTGGTAGGCGTAGTGTGGGACGCCCCGCTGCCCGCTGGACAGACGACCTAAAGGAGGAGCGAATGGATGAGGAAGGCCGTGGAGTTGCTCTGTGGCTCTGCTATTGGGTGGTCGCACGTGCGCGTCGGTTGCCCCATCCCCGGTCCACAGTGGAACTCCAGTGGTGGCTCAGGATATTGTTCTTTTATAAGAACAACCCTTGAAGTCACCAAAATATCAATATAACCGTACAACGTCAAGCACTTTTGCTATAAAAACTCGACATTGGCAAAATCATCACATACCCAAGATGGCAGCCATTTTTTAAAATATAGAATAGAATAGAGGAAGGCCGTGGACAGAGTTTTGTGGCGAGCCTTGGGAGAGGCCTATGTTCAGCAGTGGACGATGGTGGGCTGATGATGATGATGATGTTATCCGTGCGGATTCGAACCCGTAGCTCAAGATTGTGTTTCCAACCTCTCCGCAACGCGCCACCTACGTTCTAAGCATCATTAATGGTTATTAATAACCCTAGCATCATAAGAGACGCAATTACAAGCCCTTCTAATATATCCTCAAAATCTTTACCTTTAACTAAACCATTGTCCTTTTTTTCTAATTCACACGCCGCCGCCAGCACAATTGACACAATATTTTGACATTTCCACTCTTAACAAAACGGTAAATTTATTGCTTTCGGTCACTTTGTGTCCTTTTTTTTTATAATCTATAAATTTTACCTGTTTGACTATCATTTTTGTCTATGGAAAAGCGGCGTCTTTTAGCATGGGTGGTCTAAGCGCCAAGTGACAAAATAAAACTTTTTTTTCTCTTTTTTCTTTGTGGGTAATTTTTGAAATATGGCGGTTTGTTGTGAGTGAGATTTTTTGATAAATTAATTGTGTTTTGTTTGGTTTTACTTATAATAGGACGTCACGAATGCAAGTTTTGCCACGAGCACTTGTTGTATGTTCGCGCGGTTCGCGTTTGAGCTTGCCACGAAGCTTCGCAATCTCTCGCAGCTGTGTTTTAAATGGGCCAGCTTCTGAAATAACTTGCCAGGTTAGCGCCATATATTTTTATACAGGATGTGGTCTCAAAGTTGCCAAAGAAAACAATTTTACCGCAGAAGACTTACGGAAGACGGTGTCATTATTGAAATAGAACAGTTGGTGCAGGAGTGCGATTTTTGAATGTCATACGTCGAACTCAGCAGTAGCAAATGTCAAAATTACTATGAAGATATGCATCTTTCTACTGCTGAGTCGACTTTAAAAAATCATACTACAGGAGAGCGATTTTTAAAAGTCAAATCAGCAGTAGAAAGACGCGTATCTCCGTAGTAATTTTGACATTTTCAACTGCTGAGCTCACCGAATGAGATTCAAAAATCGCACTCCAGAGCATGAATCCGCATCTAACCCGAATTTGTCAAATTTTGACTTGTGCCGTTATTGTATTCACCCAGCGATCTAAAAGTTGCGAAAGGTGGTGATTTTCCAAGGTTAAAAAATTTTTACAAAATCTAATAACTACGAAAACTATCAAACTTAGGGCGTGTTTCACCACTTATGATTAAGTTCTTGTTAGCTTATCCGACAGATAGTTTGACGTATTTTGTATGAAAATATGTCAAAATATCTGTCGGATAAGTTAACAAGAACTTACTCATAAGTGGAGAAACAGGCCCTTAGAATTTTATTTTTCCCTGAACAGTTATAAACTCACCTGTCTCTTGTTTTCGACTTGACATTAAGTTTTGGGACACCCTGTATATTACATTATATTAATATTATTTATTTCATATTATTATTATAATACTATAAAGCTCGAACCCCACTGACCAAGTGACAGATCATGTTCTCCAGGTTCCCGCCAGGGTACAGATCTGACATTTGGGGATCGTATAGAGGATGACCCCGAGGCCCCGGGAAAACCTCGACTTCCTCCGAAGGTCGACTCCTCCTCGATGTGGTCAACGGCCAACGGAAACCACGACAGACAGGGGTATGGGCCCCAAACAAATGTCATAGAGAAACATGGGCAGATTCTACAGCCGATGAAAAAATATCAAAAAAGGGGATTTTCTGAGGAACTCCATACAAATTTCAAACGCCTGTAACTTTTGAACGGCGGTAGATAGATACAGGGTGATTGAACAAATGTCATAGCGACCGAGGTGAGCTATGTGGATGACCTAAAAAAAATTTAAAAAAATAAAACATTGTTTATGGTCATTTTTCAACTTTGTCCAAATCGACTGAAAATTTGTATCCGGGGGTTTTAGGGGTCGCTGATGTCAAATATGAAATCCATTTTTTTCCATCTTCAACTTTCACTAGGGTCGCCATACGAATGTTCATCTTGGGCGAGCCCGAAGGGCGAGCCAGGTGACCGAGGCCGAAGGCCGAGATGTTCAGTACCTAAACGCGAGGCCGTAGGCCGAGCCAAGTTAGCGAGGCCGTCAGGCCGAGCTAAGCGATCGATGGCGAGGCCGAAGGCCGAGCTCCGCGTAGGCGCGTGCGCCGAAGCGTCCAAAGTGATTCCCACCCGTTTTACTTCGCCCAACTAACTAAACGCGAGCCCGAAGGGCGAGCCAAGTTAGCGAGGCCGAAGGCCGAGCTAAGCGAAAAAAGGCGAGGCCGAAGGCCGAGCTCCGCGTAGGCGCGTGCGCCGAAGCGTCCAAGGGTTAGTTATACTGCCTGGACACCGCCGTAACGATCCGTCTCCCTTCTCCCGTGTAATTTTTGCGAGGCCGCAGGCCGAGCCGAGCGCGAGGCCGAAGGCCGAGCTACGCGTAGGAGCGAAGCTCCGAAGCGGCCCCCCTGGAACCTGGTGGACCTGGTCTCCGGGGTCAATCTGCCGCCAAGCGAGCCGCAGGACGAGCGGCACGCTCGGCCTGCGGCCTCGTTTGGCAGGCAGGTTGACCCCGGAGACCAGGTCCACCAGGCTTCCAGGCGATACGGCCCGCCCCACCCAAATTTGATTGAGGGGTGGCGCTTCCACCCCCCCAACGTCAGCGTCTTCAGTCACTTTCTCTCCCTTCCCCTCCCCTTTTTTCAGCAAAATTTTAAACTCCAACACCATCGCCATGAGCAAACTGCAACTCCTCTCCCCTCCCCCCTCTTTTCCTTTTCCCGACCGAAAGGTAAAATCAGACACGAAAACTATAGAGGCCAGCACCCCCCCATTCGCGGCGACTCAGACCTCCGCGGGCTGCAAGCCCGCGGCACCGAGCAAAAGACTAGTTACTGTATTATACAGGGTGTAAAAAACCCTGTTGGAGCCTTTAGGGGGTGCTTCAGACCATCAAACTGAACAACTTTCACTAACTATAGAACCAAATTCGAAATCGCGAAAAAAAAACAGCTTATAGGTATACACATTTGAGTCAAGAGTCGGAGTTTTGTATGAAACAGCAATTTTTTTGCTATTTCGAAGTTGGCTTCATAGTAAAAGTTGTTTAGTTTGATGGATGTTTTTTAGATCCTGTATACATAGAATAAAATTGTAAACTTGGCTTGGATGTGGGCAAAAAATATATATTTGGGGGAGTTAACCCATCCCGTGTCGAGGCTCTGCCAAACCAAAATGGCTCGCGTGTCGCTGTGTTTTATACAATGAAATTTTTTTTTACCACCTTTTAGAAAAAAATATTTATCGATGTTATGCTATGAAATTATGGCAATAAATTATATATCTACGTGAAGTAAATAAAATTTCCTATCATTCTAAATACATCTTACAATTGACATTATTTACATTATTAAACAATAACAAAAATATTCCGTGTTATGTTAATTACCTACCTTTCGGAAAAAAACTGGAATCCGTCTGCATGATATTACCGTTTTACACATTGTTACACTTCACAAAGCACAAAACCAATATAATAATCTAAAAGCTGACAATATTACGAGGTATTTATGAACAACACTTTGTTTAAAAACAATTGAATAACTTGGTAAACATTGAAATAGTTCCGACACGACTTCCGCCATCTTGGTCCGTGAATTCACTATGGTTCACTAGTTCTTCTTTGTTTGAGATGAAACTTGTTCCGTTTTTCACAGAATTGTATTCAAACGAACCAATGAAAACCAATAAATCTAATAAAAAATATAAATAGAGGTAGAACGGAACGCACCGGCACCACAAGCCAGCCAATGGCGGCACTATGCTTACGGGTCCGACGTAGGACCCACAAACACTCTACGTATGAAAATTTTTTGGCCCTCAGACATGGGACGGGTTAAGGATATGTAGTTACGTACAGTACGCACATCAACCTTGACAATCGAAGTGCTATATTGCTTCCTTAGAAAAAGTATATGTCTAGAATGAGCCTCACACTTGTTCCGTATAAAACAAAAAGGGCTAACTTTCTTAGGTTGGTGTGCGTGAGGCGCCATACTAATTATGTATGTGTGCGTGTATATGTATAGGGTTTTGGAACCAGTACTGGTTCCTATTTTTTTCGACGCTTTCGTAGCTTTGACTGTCTATCTTGATAATCTAAGATTGCTTCTTAATAAGAACGCCATAAGCGTACCCTCTGGCCTTATGGCGATTACTGTAACTATTTATGGAAGCTGATGCTTAGATCACAGTTTTACTTTTTAAGCATTAGCAGCAAAGATTTATATACAAAGCCAAATTACTAACTTATCTTAATTAAGCTAAGAAAATAATGTATAATGCAACTTTCCCTGCAAATAAAGATTTTTATTTTTATTTATAAGAACAGTACGAAGTCCAAGGTGTCTAGCTTGATGTGTCTTGACTGTACCTAATAGAATGCAATTTTTGTCTGTTTATCTGTTTTTCTGTTTGTCTGTGCACGTATTACTTAAAAACTACTGAACCAATTTGGATGGGGTTTAGCACGAAAGCGTAGGGCTTTAGTATGGAATAAAATTTAGCTTTATTTTAGCGCAAACGGTTCATTCAATCAAAGTGCGTTCACAGACGATGACGCACTGACGGAGCGGCAGATGTCAGTCCATAGAACCACACCCGGTGTGTCAATGCGTCACCGTGTGTGCTTCTACATACGGTTTCATACAACTCCTTGCTTCACAAATGACGGACTGATGTTTGCTGCTCCGTCAGTGCGTCATCGTGTGTGAACGCACAAAAATTATGAGTATTTAAAGTCAGTGGTCTGCGCGTACAATGTCGCGGGCAACACTAGTGGAAAATATTTTGTAATTTCGTAAGCAATCATACATCAACCCACACATTTCCACACATAATAACAAACTTGTATCACGTTTTGTATTCCAAAACACATCTTTAATGATCTCCCCTTAAGTCGTAAATAATATTTTCAAACCCAAGAACAACATTGAAGCCTATTTAAAAAAAGAACCATAGATAATATAGAGTCATCGTGTAGACCATAGATTATATGAAGTCATCCCGCGGCACTGCTGCCGCCATTATTAAAAAAAACAATCCAATATGGCCGACAGAGCTGTTAGTAGGGTTTCCATGATAACCAACTTTATTACGAAAAATCACAAAAATGCTAAAATGAACCATACAAAAATTGATTGATTGTTGTTGTTGGCTGCCTTGGGGGCGCTACAATGGTCTACAGGATGAAATTGATATCATTAGCATCCTTTTAAAAAATAAGAGTCGACACATCAAACTGAACAACTGTGCGAATAGATCATTTGAGTAGAGTACCTAGTTTTCAGATTAGTATGGAACAGCAGTTTTTTGCTCCGATCGGTTTGCTCCCATATAGTAAAAGTTGTTCAGTTTTATGGGTAGACTCTTAGTTTAAAAGGATGTTAATGATATGAATTTGGTAGTAATGTATACCCTGTAGGTATAACCTTTATGACAATGTTTCAAGTAGAAATACTTATTAGTTCCAATGATTTTCCGCATCAACGTAACGAGGTTTTTTATTCTTCTGGTCAGACTTTAGATAAGTTTCCAATTACCTTGAATACAGTCTTAATTTAAACGAATCTCATAGGTTCGCGGGTTCTTAAGATCACGTAGTCGGTACCTGTTAGATGACTTGTAGTTTGGTTTATTAATACGGGGTAATCTGCAAGATCAAGAGAGGCATTCGTAGCCAAACACACATGGTGATTTTGCTGTAATGTTATTCATGTATATTCATTTAATAATAATAATAATAAATAATGGTGTTATTAAAATCCTTGGCATCCATTCAAACAAAAGACTTTACACATCAAACTGAACAACTTTAATTGTGGAAGCAAGTCTGAAATCGTGAAAAAAACCGGATGTTCCATAAAAACTGCAATGCATATTGCATCCTATTCGACCTAAATTTATGGATATTGTTTTGCTCTTATTAGTAAAAGATGTCCAGATTAAGGTGTAGAGTCTTAGTTTAAATAGATTAAGACGATCAAAAGGAAGGAAGTTTTATTTTGAACACACAATTTTTGCAACGAAATAAAGGAAATTTACTTTTGTGTAAGCGTTTGAAATTAATATGATACCTACTTATAGTACAGATACGATATTTTACCATCAATGTAATTTATTTTAAACTATAAAGTTGTCCTAAATTTCCTCGAAAACATACTGAACCTACTAGAAATTTTGACAGCGCTTTTAAAAAAACAAAATAGAACCAAATATAATTATTATTTTACGGGACTGGAGTAAATTATATGTATTCTATGGGTCCTAGACCATCCAATTTAACTTGACCCATCTTACTCAAACCTTTACTACTTACAAGAGTTCAATAAATTCTGGTTTATATAGGTTATTAATTTCCAACCGGCTTGTCCATTTGGGACTGTGGAAAAGGGACAGGGAGAGTTATTAGAGCGTGTTAGAGGGGGACAGTGATATTTTTTTATTGTATTGAAGTGTATGGGCGGCGTTCGTTTGGTAATTATTGTTTTTTGTTCACAGGGTGCTTTGGGAAAATTTTGGACGAAAGGTAGGACCTTTCTTTTGATTTGTGATTCGAAATATTAATAATATTTTTTGTATTGGCATGCTGATATGAATGTTGCACTCAAATCTATGCGATTTGAGTGCAACATTCATATCAGTATGATGTCAACATATAAATCCGTACTTAAAATTTTCATTGTTTTAAAAACAAAGTTGTCGTCAAAAACTTAAATATTAATAATATAAAATATTGGAGTAAGAGAAGAAAATAAACTAGTATACCGACCCCTCTGGCCTCAATTGTCGTAAACGCCATAAAGGACTTTTTACAGGAGAAGCAAAAAACAAAAAAAGAAAAAAAGAAATATTTATATCTTTCTTACTTTTTTAGCTATATTAATGATACTTACATAAAAATACTCGTACTCAAATGCTTCAAAAACTTATAAGTATTGCACTGAAGTAGAATGCAGATTTAAGAAGTTAGCATGGAGATACGCCCTAAAATAAAGCTGTTGAATGGTGTTTACTACCCAAAAATAGTATAAAAATTTATTGCTGATTAATAATAAAGTAATAAAAGCATTTTTGTAAACAAAAAAGCAAGTGATTAAGCAGTAAAAGGCTATTTTAATAAACACATTTTTATGTTTTTTAATTGTGGGCTAAGGTTATTATGTGTTAAGGTAATGTGTTATATTCAGATACTTGGCAAAAACAATTATACCCTATTTTCATTAATAAAATATCAAGAATAGGTGGGTATTAATTAATTTTAGGTGAAGGGTGAATAGCTCATCGTTTAGTGTCTTTAATAAAAATATGTTATAATCTTTAAATCATTTGTTTTCACAATCTGTTGGAAGGAAATTTGAAGGAAGGTAATGAACTGCCACTGATTTAATTTACCTGGCAGAAAACGCTGAAAACATTCATGGAATTTGAAGATTTCATTACCATCCACATCGGTTTTCATCCCCTTCCTGAGCAAATCATTATCGTCCTTACAAATTTCACTACCATCCGGAGCTTCATTACCTTTTTCTTAAAAACTACCAGAGATTAAATTAAAAGGTGCCTTCAACAAAATGATGATCATTTCGGTGTCAATAATTATATGATTGACTAAAAGTTACCACATTATGAGAAAAAGAAACATCTCGAGAACAGGCCCGATTTGCATGAAACGCGGGAACGACCCTTACACGACATTAAAATAATTAAGCTGCATTTTCATCCTCTTCGTCACTTTCTAACAGGACGTCCAAGACTTGAGCCTCATTTGGAAGTAGTAAATATTCGTTATGATAATGTTTAGGGATTGTAACAACGTCACAGAGGCGTTTCAGATCCTTAAATTTAGCACACGAAATCGGTAATCTGCGTTGGTACAGAGGATATCCTTTACTTTCTTCCAGTTCTCATTCTTATTCTTTTCTGCATTGTTCTTTCTCTTTCCTTTGCCTTTTCC
Source organism: Agonopterix heracliana (assembly GCA_963693445.1). Classification (NCBI taxonomy): domain Eukaryota; kingdom Metazoa; phylum Arthropoda; class Insecta; order Lepidoptera; family Depressariidae; genus Agonopterix; species Agonopterix heracliana. Next base: position 7,408,702 of record OY856334.1, read on the forward strand.
TTTACTCGTTTGCTCAATATTGAAAAAATCTAAACGTACGAACCTAGTTTTTGGTCTCAAGAATAAGTGTACCAAAAATCATAAAAATGCGTTATGTTTTACGGGTTGGGAAAGTTTTTTTTTTTGTATGGAAAGTATTTCACTACACTATCCTCTTAAATTATAATAGCTATTATAGTTTAGGAGGATGCGGATGTGGATGTTTTGTCATGCAAAGGCGCAAAGAAAGGAACGTTATATCGTGTCATTTTCGTCCCAAAACGAACAAATAAGCATAAGCATATGCTCACGACTATATTCCCCGAGGGGGTAGTCAGAGATATTCTGAAACCTCAGAAAATCCACGTTTCACCAGTAGTACCGAGACTCTGTCCAGTGTGACGGGGGTGAGCCCGTCGCCACTTATAATGGACAGTGGTACAATACATGCCTCGAAATTGAAGCATGCAGGTTTCCTCACGATGTTTTCCTTCACCGAAAAACAACAACGAACAAACAGTTAACTTAAAATGTCGTTTACGACCCGGTGTCACCTGAACAGACGTTGAATCGTGTCATTTACGTCCCAAAACGAACAAATTGTTAACTTATAATGTCGTTTACGACCCGGTGCCACCTGAACAGACGTTGAATCGTGTCATTTACGTCTCAAAACGAACAAATTGTTAACTTAAAATGTCGTTTACGACCTAAACAGTGCCATCTATACTAGTATAGATTGAATTATATATATTTGTACTTTTACCTAATCAACGTCTGTTAGGTGACATCGGGTCGTAAACGACATTTTAAGTTAACTATTTGTTCCTTTTGGGACGTAAATGACACGATTCAACGTCTGACCGAGGTGACACCCGGTCGTAAACGACATTTTAAGTTAACAATTTGTTCGTTTTGGGACGTAAATGACACGATATAACGTTCCTTTCTTCGCTTTCAAAGTGCATGCAATGAATGCACTTTGAAATTTTACACACATTAAATTGTTTTTCACAACCTTGCAATAAAGATGTGTTCTATTTATCAGTAGCGAAGGGTGCTGTTATCGCAAAGGTAAGCCATACTAATTGTACTACTTGTAATTGTACTTGTTTACTAAATAAATGTGGATTAACATGGTTAGTAATTCTGTAAGGTAAGCCGATAACAATCGGTATGTAGGTACGGCCACTAGCATTTACGTCACTACATCGTAGAAGGAACGTATTCTGAAAAATCTTTTTTTTTTTTTACGACAAATATTATGAAATTGTGATTAACTAGTATTAGTTTTATTTTTCTTTTGTTCTTTGTTTAGGTTAAGTGTTATATTATAATAATTATATTTCGACGAAATTGAAAAAATAAATTTAATTAAGGTTTGATTGGGTCGTAAACGACATATTCTGTAATTTTCAGATTAAAATGTCTTTTACGTCTTTTCTTCTACAATCGATTGGCGTTTACGTCACAGGATCAAATATTTTGTAAATGAAATGTCTTTTACGTTGTCTTTTATTTATTTTCTTAGTTTTAGACAAAAAAAACCATGGTAGTAAACGACATTTTTTTGGGATTAGCGGAAGTTTAAATACACCGATCGATAGAGCGAAAAAAAATAAAAAAAACTGTATTTTTAACTCATTTTGGCCAAAAGTGGCGTTTACGACAATTGAGGCCAGAGGGGTCGATACGGTTACGTATGTTCTCGCTATTTATGTTAGGTCTCTAAAGGAAAGTATTAAATGAAATAACTGTTCAGATTGACTCCACTATATTGTTACACAATATTTAACAGAATTTACAGGAAGTAATTTAGGGCGTTCGTATGTAGGTACGTGTAGAGAGAGCGTGGTGCCGGGAACAACTGTCGGTCGCCATCGAAACTGCTGATGCCGCTGCAACGCATAACCGCTGACCATGTCAAATGTGTTCCCACACTAGAAAGAGAAATAATTTTGAAATGGAAATTATCCTTTTCTGCAGTGGGATTTCTTACAAAATTAAAATTTACCAGTTTTGTATGTGAAACGGGATTCAATGTCTTTTACTTAGGGTTCGAAGATCCATCCCAAATAATGTGCAAATCTAACTGCCATGGTTTTAGTCGAAAGACGTCTACTGCTGGACATAGGCCTCCCTCAAGGATCGCCACAACGACCGGTCCTGCGCTGCCCTCATCCAACGGGTTTCCGCCGCCTTCACCAGGTCGTCGGTCCACCTTTTACGCGGCCGCCACTCGAGAACTCTTCAGCCCCATCGGCTAGCGGTCCTGCAAACAATGTGCTCCTCCAATTGCCACACAACTTCGACCGAGGGACCAGTCTTGCGGTAGCATTACCCGTGTGCCACGTTACAAGACCAATTGATCATGTGCAGTTGCATACAATTTTATACCTTATCACTAAACGAGACAGCCTATAATTCGGTATGTCAAGTTTTTTTTTGTCTTCATTTTTATATTTTTTACGGACAGAAGACATAATTTTAAGATACCTATTTCATTCTTATTGCGATTCATCGAGTTTATCAATATAAATTTAATTTTTAAATTATTTTGATCTGTAATCTCTAAGTGCAAAAATGGTGGAGAAAAAATAATTCGAACTCCATGGAGAAAAACTACCTACAGCTGTATTTAAAAAAATTAAAACCTGCCTCCTCTTTCTAACTCTATGCTGGAAAAAGATACGGCAACATCAAATGTCAAATTCTGACATTGTGAAAGTATTTTTTTTTCTTAATGGCCGGTTATTTTAAGTTGATTTTATGTTTACCAAGGAGTTCAGAGGTATGCCAGTGACGTCACTGCACGGACCGAAAAACAACGTTATTTTATTAAAAATATCTGTAATCCTTTCATTTTAAAATCTCTGACATAGAAAATATGATTATTGAGACAATTATCTCGAAATGGTTTTCAATTCAGCCCTCCAAAAAAAAACATGACATACCGAATTGCGGAACAATAACTTCAAACTAGTCGCGTTCGGGGTTCTCACGGGACTTTTTTTAATCAGGCCGTTCAGGCCGACACCAATGAGTTTTTCGGAATTTATGTACGATTTGTAAAACCACTGGCTTTTCGGCGTAGGAAAACATCGTGAGGAAACCTGCATGCTTCAATTTCGAGGCGTGTATTGTACCCACTGTCCATTACAAGTGGCGACGGGCTCACCCCGTCACACTGGACAGAATTTCGGTACATCTGCTGAAACGTGGATGTTCTGAGGTTTCAGAATATCTCTGACCACGCCCTCGGGGAATATATTCGTGAGCTTATTTTTAATCAAAATTAGAATATGCTACCTCTCCCCCTCGCAAAAAGTGTCAGAAAAGTTTTTCAGTAGAATTACACGCATAACTCGTACATGTTATTATTGTCTAAACTGTCTAAGCCACACAATGAAAATTTCATTTCATTTTACAAATCATCCTGTACATGAACCCCGTATACAAAATGTGATAATTCCCCACAGATTCGAGATCACGCACACGGACAAAGCTTAATGTTTTTATTTATTACTTAGTTATTTTATAGTACCCCGACTGCTTGATTTATGTTTTAGTTTTTTAAATCTCTACTCTACTGATTAAGGTATTTCTTGAAATTGTTTCTTGTATCATCATCAACCTATGTATTCAAGGTGTTGACTTATATATTATGCGACAACTATTTATAGGTACAATACAAAATATACTAGTTAGCAGACTTTACAAGAAAATTTGTACTATAAAACGTGTTAATGAATTAACTCAAAACTAGAAAGCAGTTTGTTTAGAATCGGGAGCACAGTCGAATAATGATGATATTTTCAACATAAATAATTCTTTTAAAAAAATTAAATAATTTGTTTGTTTTTTTTTAAGTTCTTCATGATATTTATTGGAAATAATATACATATAAACGATATTGAATAAAACTAACAATCTATTTATAGGTACAATACAAAATATACTAGTTAGCAGACTTTACAAGAAAATTTGTATTATAAAACGTGTTAATGAATTAACTCAAAACTAGAAAGCAGTTTGTTTAGAATCGGGAGCACAGTCGAATAATGATGATATTTTCAACATAAATAATTCTTTTAAAAAAATTAAATAATTTGTTTGTTTTTTTTTAAGTTCTTCATGATATTTATTGGAAATAATATACATATAAACGATATTGAATAAAACTAACAATCTATTTATAGGTACAATACAAAATATACTAGTTAGCAGACTTTACAAGAAAATTTGTATTATAAAACGTGTTAATGAATTAACTCAAAACTAGAAAGCAGTTTGTTTAGAATCGGGAGCACAGTCGAATAATGATGATATTTTCAACATAAATAATTCTTTAAAAAAAATTAAATTTACTTACTGGAGTGCGATTTTTGAATCTCATTCGGTGAGCTCAGCAGTGTTAAATGTCAAAATTACTATGGAGACACGCATCTGTCTACAGCTGATTTGGCTTTCAAAAATCGCACTCCTGAAGTATGATTTTTGAAAGTCAAATCAGCAGTAAAAAGATGAGTATCTCCGTAGTAATTTTGACATTTTCAACAGCTGAGCTCACCGAATGAGATTCAAAAATCGCACCCCAGAACTCGATCTCAACCCACCACTATTTACTACCAAAACAATTTTAATACAAAATAGAAATATGAAAAATTTACGTTATGTACCTACCTACCAAGAGTGGCGAATACTCCACCGACAAGAGCGTAGCTCTTAAATAAGATGATGATGACCTACCTACCAACAAAGTAGATATTTTTTTTTCATGTTTACTGTAAAGTAAAGGCTTCTCAAATCAACATTTTCTTTCAAGTAAAAAAACGTAACTCATAGACAATCGTGGGAGAACAAAAACCAAAACGAGTTCCGTACAAAATTAGTTTTGGGAAATTGAACATTTTTTGTAGATGTTTATTTGAAGTTGATTTGAGGTGTCGGATTATTTTTTTCTTTCTCAAATTGACTTTAAATTGTTTTATAGAATAAGTTGTTAGGTTGGTACATTACCGAGGTTTTTTATCGTACCATCATTTTGTAACACGGTCATGGTGGTTTAGCGGAAGTACCTAGCCTCTCCTATTACGATTCCATTCCCGCTAAATCAGATTCTTGCCAATGGGTTTTGAAGAAGAAGAATACAAGGTGTAATCCTAAATGCGTCCATCAAACAGAAGAACTTTTACAATAAGACCAATATTGAAATAGCATTTCAAAAAACTACTCTCTCATACATTTGATCGAGTAAATAAATATGTACATTCTCTGGATGAAAAAGCTAATTTTTTTTCGCGATTGTAACTTGTAAGTTGGTTCCATAGTTAAAGTTATTCAGTTTGAAGATCTGAATCACCCCCTTTGATATGCAGCGCATTTAATTTGCCACCCTGTTTATTATGCTCACTATCCTCTCTAATAGTGGCGATGGGCTCACTATAAAAGGTGTTACAAAAATACAAATAAACATTTAAGGGGGTGGTTTAGACCATCAAACTGAACAACTTTCACTATGGGACCAATATCAAAATGGCGAAAAAAAAATGATGTTCTACTCCTACAAATCGACTAGACCTAAAATATTATTATTGGGATAACAGATTTTTTTTTTCGCGATTTCGATGTTGGTCCCATAGAGAAAGTTGTTCAGTTTGACGGTCTAAACAACCCCCTAAAGAGATTTAAATATGTATTTTTACTTATGAAACGCCTTGTATACACAGGATAGTTTGGGCTTAATTGTGAAATTTGGATTAATCAGAATGTGGATATTTATTATATAGGTCGTCAGCATATAATGATATAATTTTCTTAGTAAAAAGTCGGCAAAAAGTCAAAATACCTACATGAAAAATTACAACAATAATTTGTATAAGAAACAAAAAAAAACAGTGAAAAACTGGCCACAAATAAGTCGGTAAACACTTTATCGAGCGAGCTTAAACGTCGCCTTAAATTATAAAAAAAAGAATGTCACCTACAAATTTATATTCAACGGCGGGAGATTTGAGTTTGGAACGCTCTTGTTCTTATTTTTTAAATGTTTTCGGCGGCAATATTGTTCTGAGGTTTGTGAAAGGAGTGGAATCGAAAATTTTATTTTCCAATCACCAATAGAGACACAATTCTGTAGTATAAGAATTAGGAATTTGTACGGTTTAGCCGTGATTCAAATTAGCAGTAAATAAATATATTTTGACAATCAGCTCAGGGAGGTAGCTGCTCCCCGAGCAATGCTGTAATCGTCAACATAAAAATATTTATTGGAGGGGCAATTGGAGGGACCACGAAGGGTCTACAAAGCCAGTGAATTGCTAATACCTGCTTAAGAAGCCGTATCCGTTAGTCGCTTCATACGGCATCCACAGGAAGAAGAATCCGTTCTAAGCCGGTACTGTCTATCTGGCTCGCTCTAACATACATGCAGTTACATTCTTTCTTTTCTGTATTCTCTTGCCACAAGTTATACATAGATTTACAATCTTATTCCCTTTTGAAGTGATCAGGAATATTCAGGAACCTTGATACAATACTAATGTGATTCATAGTTTCTGACTTCCTCGAAAGGGCAGGTCGTTATTATGTTTTTAAATATCACAAAGGGGTCTCAACAGTTTTCTTTATTCTAAAAGTTTCTGATTTCAAAATTCGGTAGGGCATTACGCGTATCAGCCGCGATTTTTCATTGGCCCCTTTTAAAAAAGGAACCTGCATTTACTTTTTTATGGGTATTTTTTAATACACTGCAGGTAACAGGTATGTTACTTTATTTACTTGGATTTAAAAAAGAACAATTCCTGTCTTTGGTTTTGATAAAGATTTTTTATAACGGTGAATAATTTATTTAGAAAATATATCATTTTTCTTTCTTATGTTCATTATTATTACCCGATTACAGTAAAGACAAAAGGAGCGTAATGTTTTAAACTTTTTAACGTGAATACTTGAATACTTTAATGTCGATCAATTTTAGAATTAGACCGGTCCCGTTTCATCCCGCGAATTCAGGGATTAAAAGATTTTTTTTAATTACCTACATAATAAATGTGAATTTTAGCACAGATTATTGACATGTTGATTATTATTATTATTATAGATTTATTGATTATTTATGACATAATATATTATTTAATTGGGTATTTAATTTTATCTCTGACATGTTTGAAATTATTATAGTAATGTTTGTGTTTTATGTGATTAATTTATTCGTTTTAAGTTCGTAAATTCATTGACGTTCTATACTGACACTTACATTTATAAATATTATTTCTAATTAAGTATCTATTTCTCTAGTCGTGTATTAGTAAAGCCTTAACTTCAAATTAAATTATACCTAATATTATTGTTAACTTTGCATCGTCTATGTAACTCAAATTATTGTTGAATTTTTAGATATAAGTTTTAGTAGTAAAATATTTCAAACACAATTTATATTGTAAATGAATAAATAAATGAAATGAAATGGTCAAAAGGTCATCTGCGTTACATCATAATACTTATTAAAATCTCATCGAACATTGAAACACTAAAATGACAAATAAAAGTGTCTAAAATGCAAGTTACACGTTTTAGTTGATTGTAATAAGGTTCTGGCGACCCCGTACTTTATCTAAGATCAGTATTAGTACAATAGTTAAGATAACATCTTCAAAAACCGCAAACAATGAGTGACACCAATAAATAACTGAGTCGGAAAAGTACAAGAAGTTTTTTTTTCTTACCTGAGCGAAGTCAATTTCATTGTTGTACCAACAGTACGAAAAAAATCTTTTGTGTTACAATCAGCTCAGTTACACAGACGAAAAGTTTTACTTCGAATTTTAAATCGAATTCTGTTTATTTGACATTATTTTCGGAGAACGCAATTTTGGGGATATCCTTGATTCACAAGTTGTGTTTATTTTGGTTCTCGTATAACATCAAACCACTCAATTTCCTCTCGTGGGTGTCTTCTGTGCTTACGAGGCTACTAAGGGATATATTTATACAATTCTTTGTAGGTATTTAATAAATGTGCTATACCTACCTACTTAGACTAATCAGATGCAATAATTTAGTCAATACACAGGGTGTAAAATGAAATGTGTTACATATCGTACATGGTGGTTCACATGCAAACATCGTGGCATATTTGAATTTGAATATTCTTCCATTTATAGGAAGGTACCTATATCTTTCTTGGGACTAGATCTGGACTAGATTATCGAAGTGACAAAGTCAACGATAAAAATAAAACAATAAAGGCTGAAGATTAAAAATCCATGTCTTTTTAAAAGCCATATCCCCAAGTGACATCCGTAAAAATTGCCGCAATTAAAGGTACGAGAGAAAAAGTCGTTTTAAATTCGAATTCCGAAGGGCCAAGACAATGGGCCATTAGGCCAGTAGATAAGTATCTAGACGACCCAATTGTAGTTGCTTTTAGAATTTTAGGACGAGTTTTGGTGTTCCGTTTTTAAAATGGTAAAACGGAATCATTTTGGTGTCCAGTGGTCATAATATTAAGGGCTTAGGGCAGCTTGGTGAAGTTTGACTGAAATAACTAAACTTTCGTGAATTAAACTTCCTTACAAAAACCAAATTACAAATGAAACGAATGTTGGAAACCTACATGAGCCACATGTATGGGATGTTGGTCCCAAAGAGAAAGTTGGTCAGTTTGATGGTCAGGAGTGCGATTTTTGAATGTCATCGGTGAGTTTGAACGGTTTTTAAATCTCATACAAAAGCGTTCTCATGCATCTTTCTACACCAAAAGAGCTTTTCTTTTTGAGCTCACCGAATGAGATTCAAAAATCCCACTCCTTGTCGTCTCCTTAAAAAACATACCTAATAGTACCTAGTAGCAAAAAGGTAAATGTTTTAATTGTTAAAAATCGACATTTAAATACTATACGGAACACTAAAAGAAAGAGTTCTGCTCAAACCTGGCAGATTTTTTTAAACGCTTCGCTCTGTGAGCCGTGGTGTCGATTTTTGCGGCTCACGATTTTAGAACGACCATTCCGACTTTGATTTTTAAAGTTCCAATTAGGTACTGAACTGAATTCATTTGAATTGCCAATTACAGATGTTTTGAATTCTTGTAGTTTAGGAAAAATTGTATCAAAGATTTTGAATTGGCAATTTTGATTGATACCGTTCTCTATCCACCTAATCTTTCTAATTTAGATCATATTGTACTGATTGATTGACTAATTTTATTGTACAGTTTAAATATTTATCAAATCGTAGAAATGAATTAATACTGAAAAGCAGGAAAAGTATCTTTGAGATATTTTTAAAGATGAATTTTTGTCTATGATTTTTCCAAAGACGTGTTGGCGGGAATTCTGAATAGTTAAGTTGTTAGTCGGTAAACATAGATTAGGTACCTATTTTAGGGGGTGCTTCAGACAATCAAACTGAACAACTTTGACCATGAAAATTAAAAACAGTACCTATCGATGATGCCAGCATACAAACAATGCAAATAGCAATACAAAATAAACGTGGATGAAAAAATACCTTCTAAAACATTTAAAAAGTTTAGAATAGATTTGTTTTTTGAATTTAAAATGCAGTTTTGGCGCGAAAGCGGGACCGCACACGTCGTTCGGAAATATGCGAGATCTGTGATCGGGCACGTTTCAAACGCACGGATGTTTGTGAAAAATGTTGTGCCAATTAATTTTATTAGTTCACGTTTTTTTAAATAATAATCTTGTTATGAATAAGACCAATTGGGTTTATCCTATGGACAAATGGGTCAATAATTTCTTGGAAATTGTCACACAGATTGTAATTTGCAGTCCCATTAAAAGTTCCAGAATCAAACCTGTAAGGGAATTGTGCTTAAGATGACATAGGTACTTTTTGTTTCAAGATCTATCATATCATATCCCCCACAAGGTGGACCGACGACCTGGTGAAGGCGGCGGGAACCCTTTGGATGAGGGCAGCGCAGAACCGGTTGCTGTGGCGATCCTTGGGGGAGGCCTATGTCCAGCAGTGGACGTCCATCGGCCGAGATGATGATGATGATGAGATCAACCTAGTCGTCATAAAAAAAAATCCCCTTATAGAATCCGAACTCGCGTCCCACGGATTAGCAGGCAAGTTCACTACCTACCAACTGTGCTATCCGGGCCGTCAATTAAATAAGCCGGAACCGTTGATTCGATATTTTGAGAAAGAAATAGTAGATTACACACCGAGGACAGGAAAGTAAAAAAGGTCTCAGATCTCACGAGGCTTTCTTATTTACTGTCCGAGGTTAGTATACTATTTTTCTCCTCGACGGAGGTGGAAAGCGACAACTTCGTTTAGCGCAGCGGGACGACATCTGACACTTTCCGTTCGGTGGGGAGAAATAATAATTAATTTTAACCAGCATACAAGCCATTTGTCAAACGTCATAATTCGCGCGCTTTCTGCATCCATAGATAACGGATTTAATCCCTAACTTTTTTTTAAAACACACTTTGATTTTAGGGTTGAAATCCAATTCTCATTTTTATAATTCCTCCATTTCTATTCGTGTCACACAGTGTTTTAGAAGCGGAAGTACGTAACTTTTTTTGTATAATCGGGCTATAATGCTACTTTATAACATCCGGTTTAGGTATTTTATAGTACAATGTTTTGGTTGAGTGGGGATGGGTTTAATGGGAGTATTATGTATAATCCATTTCAATGGGACAGACTCAAACCATCGATAAAATAGTAATATTTTCATGCTTAGATTAACTTCAAAATTTCAATAAATAATACAAAATTATTTTCAAATTACTTAGTACTTTCTGTACTTTCGTCAATTACTTATCTAATTATCAGCCTTGACCGAATAGTGGCCGAGGTCAAGTAAGAGATGTTCAGATGCGTCCAGCAGCCAAGTGGGCTGATGACATTGCGTAGATAACTGAATTGGAATGACTTGGATGCGACTAGCAAATATGTAACTTGAAATGAGTTGATGAGAGACGAGTTTCTGGCCGCATCTTCTCTACAACAGAACACCTTCCGACGCGGGGGTAGAGTCAGAAATGACACCAGAAAAGCTATAATGTGACCTTAAGTTGAAAAAAAGAAAAGTTTTGATGTTGCTGCAGTGGGTAAGTGTGTAAGGAAAAGTATCATTAACCTTTAAATCACATACTCTACCCGTCAAAAAAAAAAAACCTTTTTTACTTAAAAACTTTCAGAACAACCAAAAATCTGCTGTCTCATACATTAAGTCGTGTAGGCTTTTATTAAATTTTGCAGTTTATTATGGAACAGCAGATTTTATTTTATTCTGATGGATTTGCTCCCATAGTCAAAGTTGTTCATTTTGATGGGTAGAGTGTGGTTTGAAGGTTAAGGATACTATACTTACAATTTAGTTAGTTTCAATTTGTTTTTTTTGTTTACGTCTTAAGACAGTCATATTGAAACAGTTTATAGCAACGACAGAATTTTGTTTGAACAAAATACCATTTGATAGATAACGGTTTGGTTATAAAGGTTTAAAATAAGCGATTATGTTACAATTATGGCTAATGAATGCATGTTTTGTCCCGATAAGCTATTTTAAATGGTTCCAATCGACGTTTATTTAAATCGTTCATGTTTACAAAATATTTTGAAGTCGTTTTTAGATCGTTGGTGGATATTTTTTTCATTCTTTCCACAAAATTTTTCGTTACAGCCTGGAATGCGATTTTTGAATCTCATTCGCTGAACTCAGCAGTTGAAAATGTCAAAAGTACTACGGAGATATGCGTCTTTCTACTGCTGATTTGACTTTAAAAAATCGTAGGTGTACTCCTGGATTGTAATTTTTGAATGTCAAATCAGCAGTAGAAAGATGCGTATTTTCATAGTAATTTTGACATTTTCAACAGCTGAGCTCACCGAATGAGATTCAAAAATCGCACTCATTCCTTTTAAAATCCACTACAATGTAGACAAAATATACCTCCTTGTAATAATGAAACGGAACTCAAAAATCAAAACGCCCTACAAAATATCAAAGACACCGTTCCGGCACACGCAAAAGGCATCCAACTGTGTCAAGGAAAAAAAATACGCGAACTAGTATTCGGGGTACGAAAAAGAACCCATTTTGCGCGCGGTGTTTGTAAAGCGAAGCCCCGAAGCGTTCGTATTTTGAAAATATTTTGACGTTAATAGCCGCTTTTGTGAGTGACCAGTGACATTCGAAGTGACGTATTGTCGCTTTTTTTTCTTTCGGCAAAGGTAAACGAAATGTCGTGTTGAGTTTGCCTTTTGGTGGTCCACCTATCGATATCGATCGACGGAAAAAATTATGACAATAAATACAAAAGTTGCAAGTTTTATTATGCCATTTATTGAACAAAATCTTTGTAAATTTGATTGACCATAGTAATTGCTATCTCACACAGGTCTAAAAGAATACAGGGTCAAATCGTCCTTTTAACATCCTTTTAAACTAAGAGTCTACCCATCAAACTGAGCAACTTTTAGTATGGGAGCAAACCGATCAGAGCAAGAAAAAAAATCAGCTGATCTTTTTTTGCCTCCTGCATGGCTAGCATGGCATTGTGATATAGCGCTAACACACCTATGCTCTCATTCTATTTGCACGCGAACGGATGAGATAAAAGGCGTGATATAGCCTCCTGTTTATGGCAGAGAGCGGTCGGTGGCGCGTTAACGCGAAGGTGTAGACTTTCAATCAATAGGGTCCGGTTTCAAATCTGGAGTGCGATTTTTGAATCTCATTCGGTGAGCTCAGCAGTTGAAAATGTCAAAATTACTCTGGAGATACGCATCTTTCTACAGCTGATTCGACTTTCAAAAATCGCACTCCTGGAGTATGATTTTTGAAAGTCAAATCAGCAGTAAAAAGATGCGTATCTCCAGAGCAATTTTGACATTTTCAACTGCTGAGTTCGACGTATGACATTCAAAAAACGCACTCCTGCATGCAAGACATGACAATATACCTACATTGAGTTCTTCTAACTTTATCTAACTATACGTAGGTAATACCGATTGCTCGAGTGAAAATATCATGGGCAAACCTAGATACCTACGATAGCTGAAGAAGAAATTCCGATATGTTTATGAATTACCTGATAAGGTAGTGTCCCTGTCAAGTTATTAATGTGAATTACCTGATGAGGTACGATAAACATTTAAGCTGAAAAAAAATCTTTTAACCAGTACAATAACAGCTAGAAGTGTTATAAACGATGTACAAAAGCGTCAAAATATATTTAAGGCTGTGGTAGAGCATAAATATATTATTTTATACAGAACATCTGGTTTAGGGCTGTATAAAGCCGAAATTATTACTTTTGGCTTCTAAATAGCACCGAAAAACTCGAATATACAGTGTATGGAGTAAAAAACCGCTATAAGCAAGTTTCTAAGACTAGAGCAGTATATCGACTGAATAGTGCTCTACAATTATACTTTTGTGTTGCCTAATTCTGTACAAGAGCATTAAATATTGCTATCTTCTGAATATTGGTGTATAATTACTTTTTAGTACAGTCATCATATTAGGCTTGATAATAGCTGTTCAATGGTTATCTATGAAACCCTTATAAAGCAAATTCCTGTACAAGAGTGTAATACAATGCTATCTGCTGCTTAAGAGTTTAGTCTTAGCTTATTCTAAAGCTAACGCGATTAGCGAAATTTTTCCCTATAGTACAGCCCTCAGTTTTACAGTAGATCATTATAACGTTGATAGTGTTTTAATAGATAATTATGCAGCTTATTGAATATTTTAATGCCTAAGTAAAACTGGTGTACCTAAATGTCAGTAATGCATAGTTAATTATTGTGATCATTGTGAATTTGTTATGCGCTATTTTCAAGAGTCAAAAATGGACATCAAACCATGGAAAAAACAAAAAAGAAGTGGTGAAATAAAAGAAAACTAAACAAAGCATATTCACAATTGCTGTAATATTTACTAAACGTATTCTTTTAAGCAGCTTCTATAGTAATTAAATTCTAATGTACAACCAATGTTACTCTTTAGGCTGTTGTAAATACTTAAATTACAGCTTAGTTACACAAAAAGCTTCATAATTGAGTACTAGAAGAGCAACAGCTGTATAATTGAAGACGCCATTAAGTCATAACCTAAAAATCACGGCATCATAATTCATAAAATATTTTTACGTATGATTTTGAAAATTTCGGCGATATTTACACAGAATTTTACCTGAATGCCATACAAAATAAATTTATTTTCAATAGAAAAGTACTGCGGACTTATAAAGCTAGTCTCAAGTTGGGTCACACCGTTCTTATTACACAAACACTTTCGTTAATATCTATTATTTCAAGAGCGCATGAGTTTTTGGCTTACTATTAGCATACATATTCACGAAGAAGTAGCAGCCGCAAGCAAAATAACGACCAAGAAACAAATAATGGGTACCGCAAAATAATATTTGTTCTATTCACAAATTAAAATATTATGGCCGCCGCGTGTCTGATGATTCGATGAATAAATAAGTCTTAAGAAAATAAGATGGAAGGATTCAACCACGAACATAATTTTATTCTTATATTCAGACGTTTACAAGCCTGAGACTGTATATAAGAATAAAATACGTAAGATTTGAGAACATTATCTGCATAATGGTATCTAATTACGCTCTAAGTCAGCCATTGCGCCGCTATTACACAGCTGTTAGTCAGCTAGATCTACACTTAGAGCTGTATAATTTGGGGCCCATTTTGCGGATATAACGGCTGTATATCCGGATATACAGCCCTAATCCAGCCAATTTGTGCAGCCTAAACTCTTCAAAATTTTCATTGTACAGCGTTTATACAGTTTCAAATGCTATCTGGGGTAGACCTGTAATGTCCCTGCCCTGTCAAGTCCACCTTCCTAAACTGTTTCTGTAGGTACCAAGCACGTCGTCGGTCCAATAGTAAACTAGCCAATCTGTCATTTTGGCATTTTCGACTTTACTATATCAAAATTTATGTTTCATTTCGATTCAAGTGGTGGCAAAGTATCGTATGTGTAACCTCAATAATTGAGAAGATATTGCTATTATTCTTTTCGCCTATCTACGTGAGATAGTCATTACACATTAGACAACTAAGCAAGTATATCAGTTGTTTTTAAAGTGTGACCAGAAAGACAATTATCTAGGACCAATACACAGATTTTTTTGAATATCTACGTGAAAAACTTGCTTTACAGTACTTAATTAATTTAATCTCCCCAAAATTTTAATTGAGTCTCCCCAACAGTTAGGAATTTTCAGATTGGCTAGTTTACGATTGGACCGACGACGTATCCATAGAAAAAGTTTATGTCTAGAACATAAAGTTATTATACCTTACAGGAATAGAGTCAGTGACATGAGTTGTCAAATGACACAGTTTTTGGATGTTTTTTGGAGACTAATTCGCAGACAAAAATTCTAATACTGTCTATAATTCTGAGTCTAACGTAAAATCGTGGATAAATTAATGAAGTAGTGTCAGTATATTTCACAAAATTATCTACGATTTCACTTTAGATTCCCAATTATTCACGAAAACCGAATTGTAAAAATTGATTAGAGACTAAAAAAGGGTTCTATTGCCTAGCGTCACGTATCTATTTCTATTATACAGTGGTGCCGCTAGGTACATCTCGCTCTCTCAGCTGTATGTTCCTCTATTCCTACCTCTATGGCCTAGAATGAGCCTCACGCTTCTACCGTATAAAACAAAATTAAATGGCCAACTTTCTTAGGTTGGTGTGCGTGAGGCGTCATAGCGTCAGTGCTGGTTGTCCATATTGCAATTGAGGACGGATTAATGGGGATGGCCCCGCGAAATTTTAGAAAAGTAAGTATAAGTATACTTAGGCCGGATTCGACCAAACTTATACTTCAATCCAAATAAGGACGACGATATTTTCCGATTCCTATTTCGCTTTCTGGCCAATTCTGATAGGCAAATATGATTTATTTATCATAATAATGTACTATCCGACACATCTTGGACGTTACTAAAGCTGTTCTAAGAATAAGTGAGAGTAAGTGTTTCAAAAATCTGTTTCTGTAATTAAAAATATCCTTGAATTTTCGTTGCTATTTGGAATGGAGTATAGATTTATAGAAGAGTAACTATACAAGGAACAACGTTACTTTTGGTGTTTACACACCGCGTACTAAAAGAACGAATGTATAATTCACCTAAAGAAAGTGGTCGTTGTATCCGTACTTATTGTAATGAGAGGTTATACAGTTTTAATTTGTTAGGTTTCTTTTTATTAGATTTTTTTTAACTATGTGACATTGACATTTCATTTAGATTAGGGTTGGTAAAACGCAAAATCAGTTTACTCTATAGTAACCGACGAATTAATCGAAGAATAAAATTTACTCGCGTTTGGTCGAATCAGGCCTTAGTGTTTTCTTTTGCACAGTTTATTTATGATTATTGGCAGGGGCCAGAGAGTATCCGTACTGTATTTAGTATCATACTCTTTCTTATACTAATGCTATTGTATTGTTCACTTTTGTTTTTTTTTAATTTATGTATCTTTACTGCGGACAAAATGGACAGCATTTTATAAAGAGGAGTGTGCCATGATTTGCACAAACTTTACATGAGCATCAATGTCGTATTGTATCTAAAAACCACAAGAAACAGATTTGTGTACATACAACTGTCGGTTACTTACAAATAATCGTATTTTCTTTTAACCACGCCATCGCACCTGGCCTAAAATTTGTTTATTTTGCAACACGTGTCCAAACAATTTATAACAATACCAAACAAAGTGTTATTCCTTTATGTTATTCGGCCAGGAAATGGCTGACCACTTCGCAACAATGGCCTTGCGGTGTCTTAAAAAAACTCTTTGTTTATGGTTTCTCTTGTCAGCTGTCACTTTTCCCGCGCGCGGGAAACTCCATTTTGTGCACCATTTTATTAGGACTAAAGTTGAATTTTTAATATATTTTTTTCTGTTTTTTTTAAAGAAATTATGTTTTTTTTTTGTTAATAAATATGGACAGTCGTCAGCTGTCAACCACAAACTGGTCACTGTAATGCTAATAACAGTTAAAATACAATTTTTCGTTTGTTTACAAAAGAATGAAATCTTGACCTCTAATTTAAAAAAAACTCATCCAACTTGCAGTCCTAAATAAACTGGTTGTAAACCATTTTATTAAAAACTGCTATTATAAATTCAAGTCATTTTGAAGGTAGGTCTAATTACAGTGGTTTTACTGTTTGACGTCCATTTTAAACTGAACATTGATTTAGAAGACAATGTTAGACGACAGGGTTCAATGTAGAATGGTTAACATTGGTCAAGTTTGTTTGAAAAAATGGCGCGTGCTGTTTTTGAACAATCACTTTTGGACAACAAAGGAGGTAAACAATTGAGGGTTTTCAAGTGATTGTTTAGAAAGAGATACGATTTGACTACTGGACTACGTTTGGACAGGTAAAATAAAAATATACGATTGTTTTTTTTTCTTGAAATGATAGTTTTTCTTTCAAAATGTTGTTCCTTATACTAAAAAGATGGAAAAGATAATCAACAAGATGTAGGTAAACATAATCTTTTAAGTCATGTTTTCATGAATAACAAATCGTTTTTATAAAATGTCTTTTAACTGTTAAGGCTGTATGGATGGTTTCCATCCTTTGCCCATAGTTTTGTTTGACATTGACAGGTACTCGCGCCAATATTTTTTTTTAATTTATTTTATGAAGTGCCTGAGCCCCTTTAATTAGCAGAGGGACAATTTTTATACTACATTCGCAAAGTCATCAACACCACGACATGGATACATTATTTTAGAATTAGAATAGAAACTGTTAAGTTTTTAGTATTAGAGAAGTACTAGAGGTGTAATTATTTATCTTATTTTTGTAGGTAAGTATCTAAATTAAAGAGAAAATACCGGAAAGCCAGTGGTTTTACAAATCATACATACGTAGGTATATGTTTCACATTTGAAGTAGGTACCTTCATTTTATGTAAGTTATTAATAGCAAAATTTATCTCTGATAACGACCAAACGAAACGACCCCCACATTCACACCCCTAACAATAAAACAATTACGTCCGTGGTTGAGCATTAAATAAATAAATAAGTGTCATAACCCACAAATCCCGTAACATCCCTTAAGCTGTTTAAGGGTTGTTTACACCCTCTCGACTTGAGGGGGAATGGGATCATTGTTTTGGATCATAGAGTAAGGATTTACTTTTTTCTGTTTTGGGTCTTTTACGGTTGCATGTTTTAAAAGAATAAAATAAAATTGGCTGTGAAGTTTGCGAAAATTGTAACTGTTGCGTATCTGTTGGAAGAAATCTCTTCAGAAATAAGCTTGCACTTTATAGTGTTATGCATATTTGTATCAAATGAATAACAAAAATTACATAACTCATACCTAATGAGTTTTTTGGAATTTATATCTTACGATTTGTAGCATTACAGGCTTTTCGGTGAAGGAAAAGATCGTGAGGAAACCCGAATGCTTCAATTTCGAGGCATGTACTGTACCCACTATGCCAGAAATGCCACGACACGCACGACCCCAGAAAATTCAGAGTTTTCAGAATCTAGTCGTGAGAAATATAGTCGTGAGCGAGCATAGGTACTAATTATGCTGTAGAGACGCCAGAAATACTACGACACGACCCCAGAATGTTCTGAGTTTTCAGAATCCAGTCGTGAGGAATATAGTAGTGAGTATAGGTACTAATTATGCTGTAGGGACGCCAGAAATACTACGACACGACCCCAGAATGTTCTGAGTTTTCAGAATCCAGTCGTGAGGAATATAGTAGTGAGTATAGGTACTAATTATGCTGTAGGGACTTATGCATTATATCATGAAACCTTTAGTAAGTTAAAAGTGAATTCGATAGCTATGGTGTTATACCAAAGTTTCTTAAAACCCCTCTAAAGGGTCGTCGTCGTGAGTTTATACCAAGTAATTTTCCTAATAACATCGCATATGCTCACGACTATATTCCCCGAGGGGGTAGTCAGAGATCTTCTGAAACCTCAGAACATCCACGTTTCACCAGTAGTACCTAAACTCTGTCCAGTGTGACGGGGGGTGAGCCCGTCGCCACTTTTAATGGACAGTGGGTACAATAAGACATGCCTCGAAATTGAAGCATGCAGGTTTCCTCACGATGTTTTCCTTCACCGAAAAGCCAATGGTGTTACAAATCGTACATAAATTCCGAAAAACTCATTGGTACGAGTCGGCATGGACGGGGATCGAACCATCGCCTCCTCCACGGCAGGCAAGGTTACTCGCCACTGGACCACCACGGCTTTTCCTAATAACACCTCCCTCTTTAATTCAATCTGCGTAACTCCATTGTCAAACTAAATCGTCGAGTTTGTTTATCAATTTGTAACAAAAGATTGGAGAGGAACCAAAACACAAAATATGGTGCACATTCAAAGTTTCACGTCCCGCTATTCAAAACATTTTCATCTTTACTGCACAGACATTAAGTACTGAATCGGGGGTCTTGTAATGTTGCACTAGTACCAAGTCCCGTTTGTCAAGCTATTATCATTCTTACTGCTTAGAGATAAGAGCTAAATCAAGGGTACTGTTTTTTTGGACGTAATATATCTCCCTACGATACGGGGTGTTAACAATAACAAGCAATTTTCGAATTTTCCCTTCACAGCCGCACCCTTAATACATTTTCCTGTAGGGGTTGGTTTAGGGGATGAGAGGTAGAGGTTTACTGAAAAAACAACCATAAAGTTTTTTGAGCCTGTTACCGAACCATAAATAATTTTGTTTACAATCTGAGCCCAGTTATGGAACCATACATAATTTTGTTCTAAATTTGAGTCCAGTAATCCAACCATAAATAATTTTGTTCACGATCTGAGCCCAGGTTATTGAACCATACCTACATAATTGTGTTCTCAATTTTAGCCCAGTTATGCAACAATGAAAAATTTTGTTCACAGTCTGAGCCCAGTTATCGAGACATAGTACGTAATTTTGTTCTAAATTGGAGCCCAGTTATCA
The DNA here is from genome assembly GCA_963693445.1 of Agonopterix heracliana. Classification (NCBI taxonomy): domain Eukaryota; kingdom Metazoa; phylum Arthropoda; class Insecta; order Lepidoptera; family Depressariidae; genus Agonopterix; species Agonopterix heracliana. The sequence continues at coordinate 7,428,697 of OY856334.1, forward strand.
AACCATAAATAATTTTGTTCACGATCTGAGCCCGTTATTGAACCATACTTAATTTTGTTCTCAATTTAATGAGAAGCCCAGTTAAGCAACCATAAATAATTTTGTTCACAATTTGAGCTCAGTGATCGATCTGGTCTTCTTCTTCTTAATCATGGGCGAATATACTTTTTTCACTTTTCTCTCTCTCTAGAACGCTTTCACTCCTATTTTGAACCACACAGGTCCTCATAAGGTGAACCCTCTTGTTGTGATTGTTAATATTAGCCGCTGAGGGGTGAGAGGGGGAAAGGAGACGAGGGGAGGAGATGACGTGAGGGGCTTGTCAATTTGAAGACTGTCTCTTCAACGTGGGACTGTAAAGTGGCATTTTGATGGTTACTCAGTTTCTCATATCATAGCCATTTGTGATTTCTACAAGGTGTTACAAAACTACAAATAAACCTTTAAGGGGGTGGTGTAGACCATCAAACTGAACAACTTTCCAGTGATGCCAACTTAGCAACTTTATAGTTAGATCTAGCAATTTTCGGAGGTCTGGCAGCTACAAATTTGTAAAACTTGTAGCTAAACTTTTTGGCTACTTTTTCTAGCAATTTTTGGGATTGTGAGTTTTTCGAGCCGAAGCCATAAAAGTGAACGAAAATGGAGGAAAAACCATCAAAATAGCTAAATATTTGATTTTCTTTTCCTTTTTACAATATTTCACTCTCCTTCTTACTTGTTTTTTTATTCTGGAAGCAGTCAGAAACAGTCAGTAATTTTGTCTTTACATCCGTTTTACGTCCGATACATACATTTTTTAATCTTTAATTGAATAAAATGAGCAAAAACATTGCTATAACATGATAATAACACCTAATATTTCGAGAAATTAAAAGACATTTCAAAGTTTGGCGTTGTTTTAATCGATTTTGATGTTTAGCTACTTCTAGCAACTTTTATATGAAAGAAAATTGGGCAATCTAGCAACTTTTCGTGAACTACCTAGCTACAGGCCTAACACACCAGTTGGCAACACTGCAACTTTCACTATGGGACCAATATCGAAATCGGAAAAAAAAATTTATGTTCTATACCTACTCTACAAATCGACTAGAGCTAAAATATGTATGGGATATGAAATTATTTTTTTTTGCGATTTCGATGTTGGTCCTATAGAGAAAGTTGTTCAGGTTGACGGTCTTAACAACCCCCTTAAGAGTTTCAAAAATTTATTGTTACTTATGAAACACCTTGTAGGTATATTTGTTTAATACCTAGTGAAAGTAAGTTCAATTTGATGGTTTGAAATACCCCCTTTAATTTACAGGGTGTAATACTTAAAGGGGTTGCTTCAAACCATCAAATTGAACAACGTTTACTACTAGGACCAACATTGAAATCGCACAAAAAAATCTACTGTTTCATAGAAAATGACAATGGTATGACTCGACTGGTATCGCTATTTCGTAGTCGGTCGATTCCCGTAGTAACTAGCAAAAGATATTTAGTTTCATGGTCTGAAACGTCCCCATTAAAATCTAAGTCATGTAACGTATTTAATTTCACACCATGTATAACGCATTTAAATTAACACCCTGTATTATTTACTAGGAAAACGTTCCATTTTGAAATTTCCCTCCATTTTCCATTCCAAGAACAAAAGAGAAAATTCAAATGGAAAAGAACAACCTTTTTGTCTTCCCTCCCGATGTCCAACAACGAGAAAAAATATTATTTAATAATGACCATTATTTTAATAAGAATAAAGCTCAAACAAAAAAGGTTGTGACAAGTCTAATTTCCTTAACAATTACATGTTGACAATGACAATATTAAATGCTGCTAGCTAAAATCCTTACAATCTCTTTATGACTTTTAAAACCATGGAAATAAGGTTTAAATAAGTACAAATGTTTATTTATGAAGTGCAAATGGGAGTTGGTTTTGTAAAATGTGCTTTAAAGACATTGTATTTTACTGGATGTGGTACTAAAATTTTTATAAGGTTACAAGTTTCACACGGTTAAGTAAGGCTATAAAACGATTGCACTATTTATTTCACGATTATTATAAATAAGCGAATATTATTGTATTATTGTACTGCTTTCAGGTAAATAAAATTCAGGGCATTACATAAAAAAAACAAGTGTGAGCTGACCGAGACCTTAAAAAATTATTTGGGCGATGATGATGTGTGCAGCTTCTTGCATTTTTTAGTACTTTTACGTAGATTCGTAGAAATATTCCAATATTATAATTATAAATTGGGTGTAATGGATCAGATTAGTAAGGGGTGGAACCATAAATAAATGCCACAACAAAAAGGTTTGATGGGTAGAGTATGTGGTGTGGTTTAAAGGTTTAATGATACTTTTCCTAACACCCTGTATTGATTGAAACGGACTGACATAAACCGCATAAACCTACGGACTTATCATTTGTGTAGGTCAATTATCTTTGAAATAAAGTGTAGTTTCACACACTACATTGTAGCGTCTCAATCAAACCTTTGGATTAGAAAATTTAAATGTTCACTTTTCCTACCATAAACCATAATGCGTAATCAATCGCGTATCATTTTTTTTAGAGTTTCATTTCCAAATTATAAAAGACTAACAGAGTCCGTGATTGTTTAAATATTTATTTTATTTTATTTTATTCATTAAGGACAACCAACAAGTTAAACACTAATAAAATTTTATGATACACATGTTCACAATAGGTAGGTCTAAGTAACTGGACATAAAACTATCGATATAACAACATTACCAACCAAACTACGCTCAGTAACGTCAAAATCTCCCAACCAATGCCACTTCAATTAATTCTTCACCCCGATATACAACCTCCTTTCAGCCGTCACCCGGTACTAAAAAGCACCCACCCACAAGAAAGCGACAAAGGTACGATCACAAATTACGCGCGCAATTTACATAGAAAAAGTGACAACGAACGACGCAAAACATTTGTTAGCCCATTGTATTGTAAAGTATTATATCCATAAGGTTTTTCAACTTATTTATTATTTATAAATGTACGTATTTGGACCGTACTAACAAGATGTTTGCGCCGGACCGTGTCAAAGTTGCCCGCCAAAATGTTGAATGGGGCGGTATTATAAAACACCTTTTTGTTACCATAGACAATTTTTGACTTTCTTTCTTTCGGCAAAGGTGTTTGAGGTATACAGCCATGCGGTAGGTAAATCGGTTTGTTGCGAAATTGGTTTTTGTAGTGGTTTTATTTGTAATCTGATTTTTGTCATTGAATCTAATTGATGTTGGGGACTTTTAAATTGAGATTAAATTCGACGGAAAATTGTCTGTTGCGAGTAGGGTTGTCAACGTTTTTCAGAATAAGTCCTACTTAAATGTAAAGTAAAGAGATACGGTAGTATTTTTTTGAGTAAGAACTGTGCCTACAAAATATTAAAATAATAATAGGTACCTCTACCTACATACCTATACCTAAATAGGGAAAATTGTGCTCTGTTTACGACGATACGAACGACGACGGTACGAACCTAAGCACAGTAAAAGTACCTATTTTTTATTTTGAGACGTATTGCATTCATCAACAAGTTTTTGTTTTTAAATTACCTTTCATACTGCCTTTTTTAGATAAGGTGCACCTACCTTATCTAAAAACATAGGTAAGTAGGTAGGTACCTACAGTATTTTGTTGTACTTTTGCCTAAGTTTCTACGTACTTAATTATTATCTCATCTTCTTCGCGTTATTCAAACTCATGCTCAAAATAATATATTCAATATAATAGGAGCCTGAAGCACACTTCTGTGTGTCCGGTGAATAACGGTCCAACTCAAAAAATGCAACTTTACAGGAGAGCCTAAAAACATAATTTTTTGGTATAAAAAATTATTTTCTCTAAAACCATTTCATATTTTTGCAAGCTAATCACTGTGTCTTCTAGATATTTTTATGTTCTTTTATTAGTATATGGTTTAGTCTATGAAATACTTACCGTGCTGGAGATATTTCGTTCAGAAGTTGAATTAAACCTTTTGACACTAATAAAAATACGTTACATTATGATTTAAATTGAGTTAGGGCCTTTTACACTTCACAATAACCTTGGTGTGAAATGGTTTATGTTATTTTTTAATTTCATTTTAATTCCATCCCTTTCTTTAATACACACCACCGGAAAACTAACTTTGTAAACTGAATCAAAACGAATTGATAAACGTAGTTTTATTTAGGTAAAACAAGCTCATCACAAAATTACAAAGTGTTTTTTGAGTAAAATTCTTTTTTACAAAGGTAATATTTTGTGCGTATAGATTTAAATCGAATATTTAATATTATTTTTGTGGAAAAATATAACAAACACTTGCAAAACGTACTTTCTAAGCTCACTGTTTAAGCTTTTAATATCCACCATATTCAGCATTATACTTAAATGACACAAAAATTAGACATTTTCTAGAAAAAATATTCATTTCTTTATAAGTAGCCTAATTTTATCATATATATGTATATTTTTTTATGGGTAACACTAGCTTAGATGCAAATTTCGCGACGTGGGTAACGCCGCGTGGTATCAGTAATGCTGGAAAGTGAAATATTAAACAAAAAACCATTCTAAAAACAATACAATAACCAATTCTAAAGCGACGCATGCTTAAAAACTTATCAAGTTAGAACTCACGATTCTGTGCCTCAAAATTTTATGACCCAGTCTGGTGTATTGTCATATTAATACAAGTTTGATATCCGGTTCGCTTTGCAGTGTTGTTATTACACAAAATATAAGATATTTTAGGATAAAAATAATTTAATTTCAAAGAATAAACTACAGGTTCTTTCTTTACCACTCTATGTACAAGCCTATGCTTGAAGTGCGGTTCGGAATCCCTAGCTAAAACAAGACCTGACATTATCACTTAGTTCAATCTAACAGTACCATCCTTTAAAAAAATCGCCAGATTGTATTCATACTAAGTGATTCTTATTCTCACTACATAAAAGAAAATATTTGGTGATAGACGGTTTAACTCACTTTTTCGACATACATTTTTAGTGAGATGTATAGCGTTCTCCCCAGTCTCAGATGATGTCAGTTTCCGTACTTAGCCCGCTATCAAACGCGCATCATATTCATGAGCTAAATTTGATTTTTTATGTTGGTATTAACTATTAAGGTTTTTGAAATTTGGTTTAACTCAGATAAATCATATTTCACAAAACAAAATAAATTGTGACGAAGGATTTAAGTCGAAATAAATCCATGTTCACCTAATTTTATATTGGTTTTATGATCTAACTGTATTTCAACCATTGTGCACGATAAAAAAATGGACTTAAATCGTTTTGTAATAAGTCTATCTCTGGAATTATTAAAGGTATGAATATTTCAGTAACACCATTTTGTAGAGAAAAAAAAATTTAGTATTATGGCCTTAAAAACTCATTTTGGATCTAAGTTGAGTTAGACCGTTATTCACCGGACCCACAGACTTATTAAACGTCAATTCTTTTATAAGCTACCACCGCATCGGAACGTGTTGTCGCTGTAGAGAAGATGCGTCCAGAAACTATTTGCATTATACCTCAGTAGGTAGGTATTATATAATATTATGTAATACGGGGGTGCTTCAGACCATCAAACTGAACTACTCTCATTATGGCACCTACATCGAAATCGCGAAAAAAAACAGTTGTTCCATACAAAACTGCAAACCTACTCGAGCGAAATTTATGGGACAGCTGACTTTTTCGCGATTTCGATGTTGGTCCTACAGAAAAAAGTAGTTTGTATAACTCTGGTAGATGGCGCTCTAATCTAGCTCTATTGAGGTCCCTTAAAGACGATAATATAGATTGGAAATTTCGTCGCGGCTTGCGGGGCGACGACAGCTCTGTTGGAGTAGAGCATGCCCCGGATAGGCAGGTCGTGGGTTCGAATCCCGCTCGCCGCCCGACTTTTTCAATCTTTAATTTGATTGAGCTAACATGGCATACATGTAAAATAATAAATCCCATTGAGAAAGTTGTTTAGTTTGACGGTCTGGTCATTCCCTTAAAAAAGTGTCAGCATACGAAGAAGGACCATGTATTAATAAAATTAGTAGCTAAGGGTTTACTACTGTCAACCCTAGTTGCAAGTCAAGATAAAGTTTAAATTGGATATTGTGAATTTTAAAACGGGTATCGGCTTTTCTGAAGTGTCAAAACTTTTAAAGTAAGTAACACTCGTGTAAATTCCGATTTAATCTGTTCTCATTCCGTGAAATGAAACGTAAAAAAGAGAATTTCGGAATTTGCAGATAATCCGGTGAAGATAAAAGGTACCTATTATTTACTTTCTGAGCGATATTGCGTTTTAGAGCTTTGTCAGCTACGCTAACGCCTAATATGTAGTGCGGGAGCCGGGAGTGAGATATCGACGGAATAGTGTTAGATCTTCTTTAAACAGGTTTTTGATCATTTCGAGCATTCCAAAAGTACCTCTTATAAGTATTCGTTTAAAACCAACACAGATAAGATAAAGCTTAAATAAGTTATTCTTATTACAGATCTAACAATCAATAGGAAAAACTATGTTTAACAGGACGTTTTTATTTAGTGCAAAATCAAGGAAAATACTCCATAGATGTCGATAAACTGTCGTAATTGTTTTTATATTGAAGAAAGGAATGCGTCGATTTCAAAAAGCCTAAGAGATTTTAATATGGGCTGTAAAAAAACACCCTAGTAAAGTAATAAAGTAGTCACACTAGATTTTTGTGTGGCGTTGACTGAACACAACTTTCGATACGAACACAAAGTCGAAAAACAATAAAAACGTCAGTTGTTCCATACATTTTTGGAGTCGTACTAGAGTTTTGAAAATTCTGCGGGAAGGTAGACGTTTTACTGTTGGCTAAATAGTTTACTTACGCTGAAAACATCTATGTTTATACATCTTTTCATAGACAAAGATATCTCGCTTCCGTATCCTGCACTATAAGCTTTTCAGCAATAAAAGAAAAAAAAACTTTGACAGGAGTGGGAAATGGCGCGAAAGTAGTTGCGAACACATGGTGCATCCAATATGGAGGATTGGTGGCTTGCGTTTATTGCTTTTGACGACGCTTTGGTACTATTGTAATCTTTTATGTTAGTGCCGTTAGAAATAGGTAGGTACCTAGCTATTGAGTGCAATGTAGTTAGATAAGTATGTGCTACAATAACGTTAGATACTTATTGGCTATGTGCGATGTGGTGATGGGAACTGACAGATCGATCGCAGCGCCCGGGTGGGAGATATGCTTGAATCTATGCAAATCCACACACTAACATGGGCGTAGCAATGATTTTTTCCCAGGGTGGGCCAGGCCCAGGCGACATCGATGTAATGAAAACTAAAACGTTCCAGTTTTTGTCGACCTAAAATCTGGAACGAGCAAAGCAAGCTCGAGAATCTACTTCACTATAAAAACATATAGGATCCAAAACCTAGAGCGAGCGAAGCGAGCTCGAGATTTCACTGAGATTTTACTGCAATATGCCCCCCCCCCCCCGTCCCTACGCCTATGCACACTAACTCAACACGAAATCTCCAAAACTGTAAAAACAACAAACTTAAAATTTGACATAGAAGTTTCTATTGGCATCTAGGTTGTAAAATTTTATCTCCAAAGGGGTGAAATCCGGGATAAAAGTTTGTACGGAAGTTGGCACTGCAAATAGGTATCGTATTCTAGTAACTAGGTATTTTAAAATTATAATATCGATAATGTTGCAAATTTCTTTAGTTTTTACCCGACTGCGACAGAAGGAGGGTTATGTTTTTACATTATTAAACTACAAAATAACAAACTTTTAACTAACATGTTACTTGAAATAATTCACGGCGGTCCAACACCGCTAGGGGCGCTAGTGTCGTGCACGTAGCCAATATTCATTGACGTAGAATACTATGGACGCAAAATTCTCGAAAAAAGTGTCCGAGACTAACCCACACAAACCTAAGTACGTGTATAGTAATTTTTAAGAAGATGATCATACCATGAAACTGGAATTGGCTCTCTATAGCCATGCATTTTTCTTATTGCTGTCTCCCGTTTGCAATGGAGGGAAGTAGGATATTTATTTTTTCTACTCCTCCTATCTTCTTTGATTAATTGATTGCGGGTTCCAACAGATTAGAGTCATCCCCCGGGCTCGCTGGACTTCATTGTCTAGTGTTGTGAATGGTCGCCGCTGTTGATCCTGGTTTACAGGAGTTACAGCGGCGGGAATGTGTGGTGGCCCTATGCCCGAACAAAAAAAAAAGAAGACCTTTAAACTGAACCACTTTCTCTATGGAACCAGTGTCGAAAAACTCTGCTGATCCATACGAAACCGCATCCTATTCGGGCCAAATATTATGGGGCAGCAAATTTTTTCTCGTGATTTCAATACGTCCTATAGCGAAAGTTTATGTCACCATACTAAGTTGGACCCTGTATACTCTACTTAGGTAGGTATGCTATACATATTTTTAAAAAGATAATTTTCCTTGAGACGCAAACATAAAATTTCGTCATAAAACCAGATTGCCTTTAGCTAGTGGTTCTTAACCTGACGGTAATTACCCCTACGTGGGTAAATATGACTATCTGGTCGGGGTAATAATTATTTCATAATTTTGATGATGTTTCAATTTAAACTTTAAGGTCGTGTATTTCACTGTCCAATACTCAATAGGTACTCAATATTTTATTGCATTCCATAATGTACAACAAGGTGTTAACTTATAAGCTATGAGATCATCATGGACCCTGTAGGGCACAGCAACTGTGAACATTTCAAATAATTAGGTAACTTATATCAATAGAAAACAAAATTTATAGAGATAAAAATAGTTGGTCCATTAGAGGTTTGCAACGATCTCGACCATATTTTAGACAAACACCATTGCAAGTGAAATGTAGCATATTATTTTGAATACTTTCACATACTTCATTATTATTTTAAAATACTTACAAGGTTCAAGAAAACACTCTAGTAATATTTAAATCTTAAAAAAAATTGCTATATGTCTAGAATGAGCCTCACGATTCTACCGTATATAACAAAAGGGACCAGCTTTCTTAGGTTTGTGTGCGTTAGGCGTCATACAAATTAGGTCTGTGTGCATGTATGTATATGTGTTGAGATATATCAGGATATTAAATAATAACTTCCTTAGTGAACAAAGATATGTGTATTTCCCAAGCTTAATAAGATGACAGATGATAAAATAGAAAAAAGATACATCCCAGGTAGGTATTACGAGAATCACAATTTGGCAAGAAAAGATTTATTGCTAATCACAAACTGTCAGGCGTATCAGGCGTTGATGATGATCATTCGATTTCTGAACATGCCCCCGGGCGTTGAAAGCCTTCCTTTCAACTTAACTACTCAGACTCGGGTAGCGGGCAAATCTTGCTGAACGCTCTTCGAACTACTCCGTTCGCAGTCTTCACATCAGCAACTCGGTTAATGCCATCTGCACCAGGATGAACAGCCACAATACGCCCTAGCCTCCACTTTAATGGTGGTAGGTTATCTTCCTTTAAAAGGACCAAGGAATTCATCTTCAGGGAATAGCCACCGTCACGCCATTTAATTCTCTGTTGAAGCGCAGAGACATACTCTTTACTCCACCTGGCCCAGAAGTGTTGACGTAGTTGCTCGATTCTTTGGAATCGAGTTAAATAATTTTTTGAGTTGTCTTGATAATCTGGTACTGGTAGAGAGACAAGTGCTCTTCCAATAAGGAAATGGCCAGGGGTCAAAGGCATCAAGTCATCGGGTTCTGATGATATAGGAGTAAGTGGCCGGGAATTCAAGATCGCCTCGATTTGGACAAGCGTTGTGTTAAGCTCTTCATAAGTAAGATTACAATTTCCCAACACTCTTTGCAAATGAAATTTGGTTGACTTGACGCCTGCCTCCCAGAGACCGCCAAAATGCGGAGTGTAAGCCGGAATAAAATGGAATGTTACACCTTCATTAGCCACATTCTCCGACAATGAGTCGCAATTGTCCTTTAAGAACTTCGAAATATCGTTGTATGCACCGACGAAAGATGTACCGTTATCCGAAAAGATACTCATTGGTTTACCTCTGCGGGCCATGAACCTTCGTAAAGCAAGTAGATAGTTGTTGCTCGTCAAATCGCCCACCAACTCCAAATGAATCGCCTTTGTTGTAAAACATACAAAAATAGCAATGTACACCTTTACAAGTCTGCAACCACGACCTTGTCTACTAGCAGACCAGATGGGACCTGCGTAATCGACACCAACATTATCAAATGGATAGCCGCAAGGCAAAAGGCGCTGCTGTGGTAAGTTTCCCATTATGGGTGCTACTGATTTCCCTCTAATGCGAGTGCACTGCACGCATCGATGATAACAAGCCTTGGCGAGATTTCGGCCTCCTATAGGCCAGTAAATGTCTCTAATAGAAGCTAACAGTAACTGCGGTCCTGCGTGGAGAAGTCGCTTATGTTCCGAATAAAACAATAATTTGGTAAACTGATGAGTGGACTGTAGCAGTAAAGGATGTTTCTTTTCGTAACAAAAACTAGAATTCAATAAGCGACCACCCACGCGCATCAAGTTATCTTCATCTAGAAAGGGGTTAAACTTCATTAATGAACAATTTTTTGGTAATTTGTGCCCATCTAGTAATAATTTATACTCAGGGAATGATTCACGTTGACATGTCCTAACTATCAAGTTCAATGCGTCCTTCAGTTCATCTTTGCTCAAGTACTTAGTCACTACCAGGTGTCTTTTACGCAACCTGTTGACAAACCGTAGGGCGTATGCTATGGTGCGCTGAAGTCGCAAGAAACTTGAAAAACGAGCAAAATCTATCAATGTCTGGTTGCAGACATTTTGGCTGACAACATTTTTTAAAACAACTTCTGGGCGTGTTTCTGGCAATTTATCCATAATGCTTACACCCAAAGGCCAACATGACATGTCTTCCTGTAAAAAAGTTGGACCCGACCACCAGAGATCCAAGGATTGAATCATCTTGATGTCTGTTCCACGGGATATTAAATCTGCAGGGTTATCGTGAGTCGGAACATGTCTCCAAACACAACTCGCAGTCTTTTCCAAGATTTCAGCTACACGGTTTCGCACGAAAGGCTGCAATCTATTTGGTAGCATTTTTAACCACCCTAGAACGATCGTTGAGTCCGTCCAGAAAGTAACAGTTTTGACCTGAGTGCGAAGTGAATTAATTGTTTTTTCATAGAGACGAGCCCCTATCAAAGCACCGCAAAGTTCAAGCCGCGGTATGGTTGTGGGCTTGATAGGAGCCACTCTACTTTTAGCAAGCAACAAGCGCACCATTGCCTTGCCCGCATTGTTGACACTGCGAACATACAGACAAGCTCCATACGCGCGTTCAGAAGCGTCTGTGAAAATATGTAGATCAAATATTTTGCATGACTCACAGACGACGTGGCGTGGAACTCGAATGCTGTTCAGTGTTGAGAGATTGTCAAAAATCTCGGCCCACTCTTTACTTACATCAGATGTAAATTTTTCATCCCATCCTATTTTATGTAGCCACAGTTTTTGAAGCAACATTTTCATTAAAATAACACATGGGGCCAACAATCCTAACGGGTCGAAGATTTGTGATATCACTGAAAGTATGTGGCGCTTGGTATTATCATTTGAAACAGCAATTCCTACCGGGAAACAGAGCTCGTCGGTGCTTGTCACCCAACCCAGACCTAACGTTTTGCAAGGTTCAGGAGCACCGATATTTAAATCAAGCGACAAAGGAGAGGGCTCAGACATCAACTGAGGCTCATTCGATTTCCACTTTCGTAAAGGCATACAGGCAGCTGCAAGGGCAGTGGTGACTTCATCGCGTATTCTTTTGACTTCCATCAAGTCATCCCCACCAGTTAGCAGATCGTCAACGTAGAAATCGTGCATAATGATTTCTGCCGTTTTGGGATCCTTACACTCCAGGTCTAGACCTATTTAGAAAGGGATTACTATCCCTTTGTTGTATGAACATATAAGGCGGTCCTATCGCTACAAAGGGATTTCTTCGTACCATCTAGTTTGTTGTCTATTTAACAATAAACTAGATGGTACGAAGAAATCCCTTTGTAGCGATAGGACCGCCTTATATGTTCATACAACAAAGGGATAGTAATCCCTTTCTAAATTTGTTGGTTGGTGTATTAACACTATAAATTAAGTACCTATACAATTAGTAATTGCAAATTGTTGTACCTATACTTCATTCCACTGAAAGTATGTGGCGCTTGGTATTATCATTTGAAACAGCAATTCCTACCGGGAAACAGAGCTCGTCGGTGCTTGTCACCCAACCCAGACCTAACGTTTTGCAAGGTTCAGGAGCACCGATATTTAAATCAAGCGACAAAGGAGAGGGCTCAGACATCAACTGAGGCTCATTCGATTTCCACTTTCGTAAAGGCATACAGGCAGCTGCAAGGGCAGTGGTGACTTCATCGCGTATTCTTTTGACTTCCATCAAGTCATCCCCACCAGTTAGCAGATCGTCAACGTAGAAATCGTGCATAATGATTTCTGCCGTTTTGGGATCCTTACACTCCAGGTCTAGACCTATCTGTTTCAGGCATCGAGTAGCAAGAAATGGAGCGCTTGCTGTGCCATATGTAATGGTATTTAACTGATATGCCCTTAGGGGCTCGGACGGAGTATCGCGCCATACAATTTGCTGCCAGCGTCGATCTGCAGGATGTAAAGCGATCTGCCTGTACATCTTCTCCACGTCAGCAGCTAGAATGTACTTATGCTGTCTGAAACGGAGAAGAATAGACAAAAGGTCGTCCTGAACAGTGGGCCCTACCATTTGAATATCATTGAAAGAGGTACCCGAAGTAGTAGGACTACTAGCATTGAACACGACTCTCAATTTGGTTGTGGAGCTATCTTCCCGCAGTACGCCATGATGTGGGATAAAGTGATTGTTTTCTGGAATAATCTGCCGGCACTCAGTCATGTGACCTAACAATAGATACTCCGACATGAATTCCACGTACATTTTGTTATATAGAGGCTTACTCTTAATTCTGCGCTCTAATGACATAAAACAATGCTTAGCTCGATTTAATGAACCTCCAAGCACATTTGGAGTTCTTTTAAACGGAATTCTCACACAGAAACGACCGTTCTCGAGACGAGTTGTATTTTGTATGAAATGTTCCTCGCATAATTTTTCTTCAGGAAAATATTGAGTCGACTTAGGGCTAACTTCTTCGAGCTGCCAAAAACGCATAAGTTGGTTTTGGATGTCATCATCAACATAAAAATTCTTAGACGAATCAACTTTCGTAAAGTTGCATGTAATGGGTTGAGACTGAGATGCTACATGGCCGCTATTAATTGGGCCAGAAACTAGCCATCCAAGTCTGGTTTCAAACAGTATTGGTTTTCCAACGCCTAACTTAATCTGTTGCGATCCTAATAAATCCCAAAAAACATCAGCGCCTATTATCAAATCAATTGCAGCTGGCAAGTGGAATTTGGGGTCAGCTAAACAGATGTCAGTCGGTATATTCAAGTCGGATAAGTCTATTTGGCGACACGGGACCTTGTCTGTAATTGTCGGAAGAATGAAGCACTGAAGGTTGGTATAGAAAGTTTCGCTCAATGATTTCATAGGCACTCGGCACATTTTGCCAATGTGCGATGAAGCGTTGTTAATGCCCAAAACGGACACATCTACTCGATTGACAGGTAAGTTTAACCTTTGGCACATCCTTTCCGTCATCAAACAGGACGTGCTACCACTATCAAGAACGGCACGCGCCAAATGCTCGCGATTGTGTGCGTCAACTAGTTTCACTAAAGCAGTGGACAGCAGGACTTCGTTCTGTCCAGCCGCCACACTAGCTGACAAAGTCAGATTCCCAGTAATCGCAAGAGGGGGCTTGGTCTCTGGTTCTTGGTCACTATCGGTTCCGGATGATGCATTTGGTTCCGGTTTTGGTATGGGCTCGGCCACGTGAATTAACGTGTGATGTTTACGCTTGCATATTTTGCAACCTTCTCTTTTACAGTGGTTGGCGTAGTGACCACTACGGAAACAATTAAAACATATTTTATAATTTTGCAAGGATTGCAGCCTTTTGTCGACACTTAGTGCAAGGAATTCAGGACAGTTATTTAGCGTGTGCTCCCCATTACATTTCGAACAGGACCGTGTGCTGCGAGCATTTTGTACAGAAACCATAGTTTTAAGCTTTGAGATGTTAGTTTTGGCTGATATAGAAAACTGGTTACTGCGGGATAACTCCATAGTCTCAATAAAATCCGCCCGGTTGCGCAAAAAGGTCAAAAAATAATCAAAGGTGATAGGCTTGTCCTTGTCCAGACGACCCTTCCACTCCTCCCATTCACGATAAGTGGTCTTATCAAGTTTTTGAGTAATTATGTGAATGAGAAGAGTGTCCCAATGTTTAACAGGTTCTCCTAGGGCCTCCAATGCACGAAGGTTTTTGTGCAGATCATCAATCATACCCTTTAATGTGACTGCAGACTCTCTAGTGAGTGGTTCAATGTTAAATAAAGCAGATACGTGATTTTGTACAAGTAGACGTTTATTGTTGAACCTCTCACATAATAGCTTCCATGCTATGTCATAGTTCGATGCAGAAAACCCTATGGATTGGATCACCACAGCAGCAGACCCTTCTAATGACGCCCTTAAATAATGAAATTTATTTATATCGTCTATTTCTTCGCATGAATGGATGAGACTTGTAAAGGTATCGTGAAATTCTAGCCAACCGTCATATGAACCGCAAAACTTGGGTAACTGTATAGTTGGCAATTTGACGAGTCTATTATTACCGCTATTATGAGAACCTTTAATGCTCTCTGCTAGTTGGTCCGCATCACGTGAACTTGTTAGTAATTGCTGTGCTTGAGATACTAATCGATAGTATTGTGACTCAAATTCTACACGTTCATTTAACTGTGCATCTAAGTCGTCGACGATGCATTCCAGTCGTAATTGCACTTCATCAAATTGCTCGAACAATGTGTCAATTTTACCAATACGCAATTGCAACTCAGCTGCCAGAGAAGGACTCAATGAAGGTTCGGTTAAAGTTTTCAAGAAGTTTGAAAATAAAGTTAATCGCCCCTTAAAACTGCCGCGTTTTCTGATTAACTCCTTTTCTTCGGTCATTCTGAGAGACAGGTGCAATCAACCTGGAATTTAATACAAGATAATGTTAACTTATACAACGACTTAAGATACGAATTTAACACCAATAAACAACCAATTATCCTCTTTATTTATTTATTGTTAAATAGACAACAAACTAGATGGTACGAAGAAATCCCTTTGTAGCGATAGGACCGCCTTATATGTTCATACAACAAAGGGATAGTAATCCCTTTCTAAATTTGGTGGTTGGTGTATTAACACTATAAATTAAGTACCTATACAATTAGTAATTGCAAATTGTTGTACCTATACTTCATTCCACATAAGGACGAAAAGATTTTACGATTCTTATTTTAGCCTTATGGCCAATTCTGATTAGCAAATAAAATGTATTTATCAGTAAGACATACTGTCCGACATTATCTTGGACGTCACTAAAACTGTTCTAAGAATCTAAAAGTAATTCATACAATTTAACTAAAATCTCGTTGCTATTTGAAATGAAGTATAATTAATACTTATTGGTCATCTATAATACGTAAACTCAGTAAATTGAATCACTAATAAGAGAATTTAATGACAATGAATGCAAAATAAATAACTTTTACCAAAACTTTATCGACCTCAAAATGTAAACAAAGTAGACGTGCAATAGGTACCTACGCACTGGTTATTCACCGGGTTAATGGAATTCTAACTGTTATCTTAAACTATAGCTTTATGTATAGATATTAAAGATCACTCTAAACAGAATACTCGGCTTACAATACGATTAGTTATTGATCGACATCACAAGAAAGTCTAATTAGAAGTAATATAATGTTGAATACTAACCTTAAAGGTATTTTTCGACTTAACTATTAATACTACCTGATAAGAGTGTTGGGTATAACAACTGAATATTGTAGGATAAACGCTTTTAACACTGCTTGATATGGTGTCCAAACTTGAAACCACAATCCACTTTCTTGACCCTTGGACCAAGACCTCGACCTTCGAGTGCAGTGCAGTAAAATTATCGAAGAAACTCCGAATTAGCTACACTGCACTCGAAGGTCGAGGTCTTGGTCCAAGGGTCAAGAAAGTGGATTGTGGTTTCAAGTTTGGACACCATATCAAGCAGTGTTAAAAGCGTTTATCCTACAATATTCAGTTGTTATACCCAACACTCTTATCAGGTAGTAATATAATGTTGAATACTAACCTTAAAGGTATTTTTCGACTTAACTATTAATACTACCTGATAAGAGTGTTGGGTATAACAACTGAATATTGTAGGATAAACGCTTTTAACACTGCTTGATATGGTGTCCAAACTTGAAACCACAATCCACTTTCTTGACCCTTGGACCAAGACCTCGACCTTCGAGTGCAGTGTAGCTAATTCGGAGTTTCTTCGATAATTTTACTCGCTTGCCAATTCACGTATTATCCGGCTCGAAGGACCATGTTGAGATATATCAGGATATTAAATAATAACTTCCTTAGTGAACAAAGATATGTGTATTTCCCAAGCTTAATAAGATGACAGATGATAAAATAGAAAAAAGATACATCCCAGGTAGGTATTACGAGAATCACAATTTGGCAAGAAAAGATTTATTGCTAATCACAAACTGTCAGGCGTATCAGGCGTTGATGATGATCATTCGATTTCTGAACAATATGGAACCTAAACTCTATGGGTTTAGTTAGAGGCCAGTACTGGTTGCAATTTTTTTCGACGCTTTCGTATCTCCGACTGTTAATCTTGACATATAACTTGAATTTTCTAAACCATAAAGCTGAGCAAATTAGTGACAAAAAAAAATCTACAAACTGTCCCATACATTTTACTGTTACACCCTGTTTATCTAAGTAGGTAGGTATATAATTACTCCCATAAAGGAATAGTGAGCATACTATACTTACAATCACAGTTCGCAAGAGTAGGAAAACTACCAAAGTTTGAGAACCACTGCAATAAACATTTGAAACGTAAAAACGTAAGTTTACGACTCTCTTACTCGTAACGACCCTTGATTGGATGATATCAAGGGATTATAAAGAACTTCTTGAATTAAGGAATTTCTGAACGAATTCGGTCCCCGTCGCCTCTTAAATGATTTAAAAAAAGTAATGAAGGTGGAAAATTGAGATCATTATTGTGAATTGAGACCATACTGTCTGACAATTTATTAAAACAAATTTAAATGAACTGTTGTTTACCAGTTGTGTCACATGTGATACACACGTGATATAAAAATCAGTCCGAAGTGCGATTTTTGAAACTCATTCTCTGAGCTCAGCAGTTGAAAATGTCAAAATTACTATGGAGATTATGCATTTTCTTACTGCTAATTTGACTTTCAAAAATAGCACTCCTGTTGTATGATTTTTGAAAGTCAAATCAGCAGTAGAATTAATTAATTATGACATTTTCAACTGAGCTCGGCGAATGAGTTTCAAAAATCGCTCTCCTGGAGTGCGATTTTTGAATCTCATTCGGTGAGCTCAGCTGTTGAAAATGTCATAATTACTATGGAGATACGCATCTTTCTACTGCAGAGTTGACTTTCAAAAATCATACTACAGGAGAGCGATTTTTGAAAGTCAAATCAGCAGTAAACAGATGCATATCTCCATAGTAATTTTGACATTTTCAACTGCTGAGCTCACCGAATGACTTTCAAAAATAGCTCTCCAGATCACATAAGTATTATGATTCGTTTATGGACTGGGTTTGAACGTTATCAAGTAGGTACCCAAGACAATAAACAAATAACGTCCATAGGAAAAGTGTCTCACATGTGATACATGCGTGACATTGAGATAAGTTTGATCGCATGTGATGCGTTTAAGGACTGGGTAAGATGAACGTTATGAGATTTCTCAATGCTTAGTTGCTTACCTACCAAAGACAATAAGAAATAAATAATGATCACAGGCACATATCTACCTACGAAAGTCAGTTATATCTTTCTTCTTATTAAATTATCAAAAAATAGCATCAAGTTATCTTGCCCTGCCAACAACAACAAAAAAAAAGAAAAAAAAACGAAAAACTCATCAGGCAGAAACTCATTACAAAAATTCAATTTCCCCTATCAATACAACATCATCATCAATGTCCACAAATCATACCCAACAAAAAAAATTGGTACATTAAAACACCCTTATGTTCATCCCTCATTCAGCCCTACCACAAAATGTGTTTATAAAAACACCCAATAACATGCGTTAATGCTGGCCGAAAATCGGCAGCTGTTGTTTCGATGAAAAAACTATCGCGGGCTCCTATTGGTCGGTCTGGAAATGGCGGGAACATTAACTGCATCTGTCAGTTTCATAATATTGTCTATGGCTGGCGTTATATTTTTTGTTTTATTTTCTCTCCATATGTCGTATTAAGTATTTATAGAGAAGTTGTAAAAATGTTATGTGGAAATAAAGATTTTTATTTTGGTTATTAACTTAATAAATGGTGTTTAGGTTTATGAGAAACATAAAATAAATATCTTGGACATTGTCACACAGATTTTCTAGTGCTATTTAAAATACAGGAATATAGTCCAGTATTGTGTATTTATCCATCTACTTAGGTATATTGTTACTTATATTTTTACAATAGGTACATTTGAGTCGAGTCGTCATTGACATTTTCTATGGAACAACCAAATTTTTTCGCTATTAATATGATTATTGGTTCCTATAGGTAGGTAAGTATTAAAAGTTGTCAGTTTGATGGAAGTAATGCCTTTAAAAAAATAGTTTTTTATTTAGGCTACGTTTCCACCTGAGATGTGCGAGGTAGCGAGGCGGTGAGCGAGGAAAAAATCGGCCAATGAGAGTGCTTCAATTTCCCAATGACGTGATCGAGCGAGCGCGCTATAGGCGGATTGTTTCCTCGCTCACCGCCTCGCTACCTCGCTCATCTCTGGTGGAAACGCAGCCCTAGGCTTTCTTTAATGATAAATCTTTAATATTGCGATGATGGCACCTCTGAACTGTAAAAGAACTCTTAAACGAAGCAACAAAACTATACCACTCCACACAGCACCTGGGTATAAACCCTCTTAAATATACAACTACACAATTTAACCCTGCACCGTGCTCTATCGCGAACAGAGCGGGGCGTATGACAAACATCAATTTATATGTTAAATAGCTGCCCGTTTTACGAGGTGAAGCTAGAGGGCGGTAGTGCGCTGTGAGCTTGTGAGGTTATGTTATAATCAAAGCTTTGAATGAGAATTTTTCATTAAATTTTTTTATTTATATTTCTTTTTTTTACGTATTCTGACATATTAATAGAATCTTTAAATGAGCGATTTTCTATTTATTTAGTTTTTTTATTTTTTATTTATTAGTATTACTTACCGGTACCAATTTCTCTAATACGTAACTCAAACGTTCGTGGGGACCAGGGATGCACTCTGTCTTCTTTTTGTTCCTCAAGGATTGAATGAGAATTTTTGATTTTATCTTCTTTTTTAATTTTTATTTTATATTTCTTTTTTACAATTTCTCACGTATTAGAATCCTTAAAAGAGATATTTTTTTTTTGTCAAAATAATTTAATCGTTTATTAAATAAAAAAATATTTAAAAAAAACACGACTAAACGACAACGACGAAACTTTTTTTCGAGATATTTTTTAAAATTTATTAGTATTACTTACCGGTACCAATTTCTCTAATAGGTAACTCAAACGTCAATGAAACGTTCGTAGGGATGCTCATATCCAGTCCCTTCTCTATTCCATAGGTCTTTCTTCTTTTGATTCCTCAAGGAACGTTTTTCTTTTGTTGAAAAGTCGTGAACGAGAACGAAATATAATGAAAAGCTTGGTGGCAAAATTGCAAAACGCAATTCCCCGGGTTTGGAAAAGTGCGGGTTCAAGTCCCGCCCAAGACTACATTTTTCAATCTTTAATTTGATTGCATGTCCGTTCGAACCCCGACTACTCTAGGAAATCTACGGATTTTTGTATGGAGCAGGTTGCAATTGCACTTTATGGGATTATTTTGGAATATAGTAGATACATTCCTGGAAAACATAAATTATCAAAAATCCCCGATTTTTTATTGTGCATTATTGAATAATTAAGACATGTACAAAACATTTAATTAATGTATGAACAAAAAATGGAAAACTGGTGATTTTGTACAGGACGGCTTCGCTCAATACGTTTTACTTATAACAATAATAATCCCCAGTTAATATCGTAAATTTGAGTAGATATTTAATATTTTGTAAGTCTTTAAAAATTCTAACCTCAAAACTTAATTATTTACTGTTTGTTTGTACACGTTAAATTTGCCTTGTGATAATTAACCGTCTCTTTTGCTGGTATGCTGGAAGAAATATCTTTAGAAATAAGCTTGACCTTTATACATTTATATCGATTTTTAGATATTTCTTAGGTTCCTGAGCCTGTATAACCACGAAATCTGGAAAAAAGTGTTATAAACTAATACAGATATACGTTCAAACACAATTTACTAGAGTGTCTTTAATGCAATCTCAAACCGTATTTTTCCCAGACTAGACCCTCATGATTGAATTTCCATACCTACCTACCTCTTCAAACGCGCCATAGACACTCTTCTACCTACCCTATATCCAGAAATTAAATAACAGTTTATTTCTAAGTCTATAAACTTCACTTTTGAATGTTAATTTACAAAATTTTCAGCAAGTCTAAACGATTTGGTGTTCTGCGTTCTATACAGGGTGTTAAAATATCCTACAAAGGATTTAACAAAATAAGGTTGTTGCAGTGTTTCAATTTCATACAAAACTTTTTAGTTCTACGACAAGTATGAAATTGACAACTCTGCAACCATTAATTGTCAAGTGACTGCTTTTTTCTAATTTTAATGCCATCTACAGTATTTTCACTTTGCTATACAGGGCGTAAACTTAAATACCTAAGCTACAATTATTTAAGTGGGTGATACAACTTTCACAATGGGACTAACTTTAAACCGCGAAAAAAAATCTACTTTTTCGTACATTTTTGTCGAGTGGCTACATCTGTTTTTTTTTAGCGATTTCCAAGTTGTTCACTCCTTTTACTCCACAAAAACTTTAATTTAATTCATTCAAACGTTTCAGAAGATGCCTCAAGAATGTCCACCTAGATTTTAATTATTTAATGTTTGCTTTTGTAAGTAAGTACTGGTTTTTGTTTTTGCTTAATGTAGCCTATTTTGTTAAATTCACTTTTTAATCTACCTGTGTCTAAAAACGTGTAAATGTCAAAACAACATAATTGTGTTACTAATTACTACACCTACTATAAGTTTTGTCTAAAATGTAACCGATCATGCTGTGCACATTGTTTTGGGTCACGTCTAGAATTTAAACCCTTTTCTGTATTTTATAATCTTTATGACTGTGATCTGTTTAATAAATAAATAAAAACATCACCCTCCTTTTACTTTCTTCGTAATCGAGTAAAAACTTATCAAACTTTTATAACAGCCTGTATCAGTCTCAAATAATGAAATTCTAAATCGCGTGCTAGAACTCCGTTTGTCGAATGAACAATAACTCATAATAAAACAGAGACCTTTATTCCGATCCCATAAGGTTTAGAATCCTTTAATTTTTTACACATTTCTGACCACTTTAAAGTCCCTTTCCTGTACTCTTATTGGTCCAAAATAAGGCATAAATTGGCTTGATTATTAAGACGTTGTAGAATGGAATGACGACTGAATTAAATTAATTTTAATGTACCCTGATTACATATTGGTAATGTTTTGGATGGTTAAAGTTTTATTACTGTCCACGCCCTTTTGATGGAGGGGTGATGATAAAGTTCAGAATAGAGAACAAACCAGAAGGAATGATAATTGTCATTGTCAAGTATAGCATTTCATGATGGGTCAGTAATCAGTATGGGGAACTCTTAAATTATTGAGAAATAGAAAAATATGTTTGAAGGAAATATATCGTGGATTTAAGAGATAAAAAACGGAATTCATGGAATTTCAAAAAAACCCATACAACACACAATATCATTATTCTACTCATCAAACTGAACAACTTTCACTATGGAGCTAACTTTGAAATCGGGAAAAAAAATCAGCTGTCCCATACAAAACTGCAGTACCTGTTCGGCTCAAATGTATGGTTCAGCTGTTTGTTTTTCGCGATTTCATTGTTGGCTCCATAGTGAAAGAAAGTTGTTCAATTTGATGAGTAGAATAATGCTGTAATACACCTACAAAATCAATTTATCGTCATAAAATTATACTACGTACTTTTTCCAAAATGACCTGGAATACAGCAAAAATACACCGAATGTCCACATTTAACTAGTAGGGACATTCTGAAAACTCAGAACAACCGCGGAGCTGTCAAACTAGAGTCGCTATCGATCTAATTGATCAGAGAGATACGCTCTTGAATGGTTTGGAGTTTCTATGGCGTGGCCGATAGCTTAGTTTGAGGTGCCTGAGAAGCTAGGAGTTGCGGGTTAGAATCCCGAAAACTGGCCAAGAGCGTTTCGGACACGCCCCTGATAAAATATCGTAGAATTTTCTGTTTTTGGGTTACAATTATCTGTCTTCATACCAAATTTCGTTTTACAATACCATACCATATGCTCAGGACTATAGTCCCCGAGGGGGTAGTCAGAGATATTCTGAAACCTCAGAACATCCACGTTTCACTAGTAGTACCGAAACTCTTTCCAGTGTGCCGGGGAGTGAGCCCGTCACCACTTATAATGGATAGTGGGTACAATACATGCCTCGAAATTGAAGCATGCAGGTTTCCTCACGATGTTTTCCTTCACCGAAAAGCCAGTGGTGTTCGTAAAACCTTCACTGAAATGAAAGTAGAGAATGTAGAAGGCTTGGAAACTCAAAATAGTGCTCTTGAATTGCAAATAAGGTTCGATTTCTCGTTGGAGTTGTGTATCAGAGATCAAAGGAAAATGGAATGCAAATATAAACAGTGTAAGGGTTAAAGAAATTGTCCCGTTTGAAATATAAGGCACGAATAGCGAGGATGTATTCTACTCGTATGTTAGCTCATAGATGTGAGAAAGGGAGCCAGCTACATGCATAGAATAGATTCCTATAAAAAAAAATTGGTCGTAAATAATCCAACATTTGTAATTATGATCGTAGGTGGCGCGTTGTGGAGAGATATGGAATCTCAATCTTGAGGTCCGAAAACATGCCATGTACCAATGAGTTTATCGACTGCTCTCAAATGGTGAAGGAAAACATCGTGAGGAAACCTGCAAGAAATTCGGATGCGTATGTATGAAGTCTACCAATCCGCATTGTGCACGCGTGGTGGACTAACGTACACTGAGAAGGGAATGCCCAGCAGTGGGACGTATATAGGCTGCTGATGACATTGTAATTCAATAAATATCATGGACATTGTCACAAAAATTATCTAGTCACAGTTAAAGTTCCAGAATCTAGCCTGGACTTGTATTATGATGACTAGACAACGATATAGAATACATAATATAGATACAAACCATGACTCGGGTACAAATATTCATATTCATCATACAAATATTTGTCCCTTACAGGATTCGAACCCGCGACACAGCAGACAGGTGCACTACTTACAGACTGTGCTGTCGGGCCGTCGTCGCCGTCGGGGTAATAATATGACTTTTGACTTTAATTAAAGTTATATTACAGTAATGTTACTGGTGGTCTATGAGTCTAATGTTGGACTATACGACAGAATAGTTTGTTGGTTATTTTTCTTTCATCCAGGCTGTGGTTGTAGCTAAGTTCGTGATCACCTCGAAAGGTAGGATAAATAATCGTGAGCTCATGAAGCCACACAATTGTAGATATAAACCCATTAGATACACAACCCAACCAACAATGAACCATAAAAAATTAATACCCCTATCGAAACGCTATAGCACCTAATTCTATGGAATCATCCATCAAGACGACACAATTGGGGCACCGCTTGATTGGACCAATAACTGACACAAATTACCCACATCTCTGATCCCCTTTTTCCCCTGGGTAACACTTTAAATGGGGAGATTGTGGGTAAACAGTGCTGCCAAGTTAGATAGATAGATAACTCATTTATTTCATCAGAGCAATACGCGTTAGGCGATTTATCGCCTTTTAGGCTACATCAGGGGGTCTATCGGCGACCAAAAAATACGATTTGCGACCAGTCGCCATTTAGGCTATATGCAAAATTAAAATTGGCGATTTTAGGCTATATTAAGGAAAATAGGCTATTTTGGGTTATTTTAGGCTATTTTAAGAAAAATCCGAAAAATAATATAATACTTATTGTAAGTAAAATTATATGATTTTTTTATCGCAGACTGAGAGCCTACAGGACAGAGGGGAATAAACGGTACACAATAACACCACATAATGTACATGTATGTTATGCGATAGAGCTATTTTAAGTTGTGAGTATAGATTGCAGTTGTAAAAAAATATATTTTTCTGCGACGAGCAGCCAATAAAGCATTTATTTTGGTGAACTTGCGGTATTTTTGGGCGAATTTAGGCTATATTACACGGGGAAAAAATTAGGCTATTTGGCCCGAGATTTTTGGTGATTCAGACTGGCTGGGACTTGGCAACATTGTGGGTAAATAGTATTTATGTATCGTACATTGTCATAGATTGAAAGCGTCGGTAGCGCGTTGCGGAGAGCTATGGAAACTCAATCTTGAGGTTCAGGTTCGAATCCGCACGAACGACATGCCATGCAAAAATGAGTTTTTCTAACTTATGTACGTAATACCCGCATTCAAACGGTGAAGGAAAACATCGTGAGGAAACCTGCATTCGCTGAAGAAGAAATTCCGATGTGTATGTGAAGTCTACCAATTTGCATGGGCAGTGGGCACGGGTGATGGGCTAACGTACCCTGAGGGTAGGCCTGTGCCCTGCAGTGGGCCAGTGTAGACCAGAAGACCGATCGCCACTAATTTAAAACATCGAAGTTGAATCCTTATTAAATTTCAGTTGTAATCAAATTGCAAGCCAGTTACTATTCAACAGTGCTGAATTTCGGAAATGTTTCAGAAGGCAAGATTAGCTAGTCAACTAAAACATGAACACTGACAACACTGTCCAATATCGAAAGCTATCAAATTACTAAACACTTCTGCTATTAAAAGACAATTTTTCTTAATCCTTCCAACCATTATCAGGACATCAAGAAAATTTCCCACCAAAAAGTATCCGATTCCTCTTAAGGCAACCTCTTTGGTGAAAAAAAAAGAAATTAAAAAATAAGCCATATACCGCCTTTACCCTTACCTACTTTATTACTACCCGATAACAAACTAATCTTAAGAAGAATATTTAAAAAACTATAAAAAGGCACCTAACCGAAGTCGGAGTACATCAGAAGCGAAGCCGAAACTAATAAAACCAACTAATTTATGCTCTTGACCAAAAACTGGCTCGAAGCTCCCAGTAATAATACCACAACAACATTATTCAGCTTATAATATTTTTTTCTGGCAACCCCACATAAGAGGCGTGCGTTCTATGTAGGATAGTCTACGCCGCAGGTTTGAAATTAAAAAAAAAAGAAAACCGATGATGAGGTAACGAACGAGGCGCGTTTGGCGCGTTCCTTTTTTAAAAGCCCGCCGCTTCGACGTGTGTGGTCTGAAGTGGATACGGTTTTTGATTTTGAAACTTGTATCATTGTGTAATAGATATCAGATTTGTTCGTGCGACTTCTACTAGGTTTGGCCGTGACTTTGGCCGCTTGTGTTTTGTATCGCATTGTTGGTAGCTCTGTCTAAGATGTGTTAACTAAATTATGCTGAAAATCCATTTCAAAACGAAACACACATTTGAAACGACGACCCGGTTGGTGTAATGGTTACCACGCCGGACTGCCAAACCAGGGTCCTGGGTTCGAATCCCGGTTCGGTCATGGATGTTATATGTTCGTGCCGTTGTTGTATGGTTTCCATAATAAAAAGCCTTTAGTGCTTAGTTTGGGATCATTACAATGTATGTGCCTGTGAGCGTTATTTATTTATTATTTATTATTAAAATTACAAGTAGTAGGTACCTAGGTGCAAACAAGGCGGTCTTTTCGCTAAGATTGCTTCCAGACTGCCCTAACGTAAAAGAATTGGTAAACGAAAAACAGAAAAGTGCATTTTTAGCTTCAATAATTGTGTACTTACCTACAATTTATTGCTTATACAAATGAGGGTACTTATAGAAAAAGAACAGGAGGAATTTTTTTGCATTCGACTGCTAGGGGCTTTAGGGTAGTAACCCTATTTCCTTTCCACTGGAAAATATGTATCATTGCCTAAACAAATAACTAGGTACTGTAAAAAATTTGCAGTAGGATCATGCGTACCAAAATAATAAAACTATTAGAAGGTTACTACATCATGACCTACAAAGCTTTATAAAAATTAGCAGAATTTTATTTCTCGAGTTACATATTTGAAAAATACAGTAAAATTAATTTTACGATGGAATGGGATGCGTTTCCTTTGCCTGAATCTGAATCTGACGCCGAGATTCAGAGACGATTTTGTAAGTCATAGTTCGAACTCCCGTATGTCAAAATCCATACATTTCGACCCTACTTAGCTCGAACTAAGACTAAAAAAATCGTCTCTGAATCTCGGCCTAATCGTCGTTTGTTTCTTGATGCTGGGTTCACATGCACGCCGTGCAGCCCGGCAAGCATAGGCAATTCGCTGAACATTGAGGCTTCTATAAAGTTAAATAGTAGCAATCACTTTACAGACGAGGTACAATCGATGTACAGCGAATTGCCTATGCTTGCCGGGCTACACGGCGTGCATGTGAACCTAGCATCACATATCACTGCAATTTTATTAATCAACATTCATCATCATCTCCGGTCAAGGTAACAAGCCCATAAACAATACCGCCAATTTCAGAAAAAAAAAAAAATATTTTTAATTTATTGAATAAAAATTGGTAATTTAAAAACATTGTATGTTAACAGATTATTTTTTTAATTTAATAACGCCGTCTACTAGTTAATTTTTTAACTAACCTTGGAAAACGCCTCATTGATATCACGGCTTAATAAAAATCCATCCCTTTGCCTATCAATCATAAAAGAACGTAATTAAACGTTTTTATTATCTGTAATGGTCCGTTTATTTCTTTAAAACCGCCAATTTTCATTTATAATGGCGGCAGAAGGTGATTTTTATGACATACTTTGAATAACAAGTAAATTGCGTGTAGGGTTGTCAAAAGTACGAAAATAATGTTTTGTAAGAATTCGTTACGTTTTTTATGGAAAGTAGAGAATCATGTTTTTAAATTATAGTTTTAACTGTCTTAGAAAAAAAGGAGGCTCTCTCTTTGACCCATATAATACACGTAGATTTACAAAAGTATCTTGTAGGTACATGAAAAAGGAACAAAACACCCAAGTACATAATAGGTATTTAAAGGGGTGGCTAAGATTAGACCATCAAACTAAACTAGTTTTACAATGAGACAAAGTAAATATTTTTTTTAGAAATACGCTCTCCCATAAATATTATTATATTTGAGTCGAGTAGGTACTGCAGTTTTTGTAGCTATAGGTACTATATCACTGGCATAAAACTGTAAAAGAGTAATGTAACAATACATTCCTGGTTTTTACAAAGACATTTACGAAACAATTTTTATTTTTTTATTCATGTTTGTTTGGGCATCAGGTACTTAAGTACCCACTTTTACTTACCTACGTGAAAAGTACTGAACTGTTTTTTTTGCTTTTTTTATTCGAAACGGTAACCTAGGTAGGTATATTACTTTCGAAATTTCACTGACCAAAGTTTAGTTGTTCGAAAATGGTTTAATAGAATTTTCTGGTGACTGATATTTTCTTACACATACGTTTGTTACTCCTTATAAAGACTTGAAAGATGCATCATTTTCCAGAAAATGTAAAATAAGAATTTCATAACTTTTTTTTTCTTTTGGCAACGGTCTTCTGGGTTTGAAGTTTTAATATGTCAAAGTAACTTAAAGTAATTCGAAATCCTATGCTTTAATTTGCGAATGATTATTTGTAATGATTCCAGAATTACACAACAGTGGCGGTTCCACTCGAACAAGCTACCTAGGTAATTTATTTGATATTTTTTCGAAGTCTTCGGTAACCCTAATTGCGTGTCATTATTTTTCAGTTGAAAAATATAGCAGGCAACTTTGTAATTAAAAAGTATTCCATTATATTTTTTTTAAATAAAAACGCGGCGTCATCGGAATTTACTTTGGCGTTTATTATGAAAAGAATTCGCCAGGTTGGTTTTATTTAAATATACCTACTTAAGAAATATTTTCACGCTAGCTCGAGGCATTAAATTCGTCACCTTTGGCATATTTTTGATATAATTAATAAATTTTTATGAATTAAAAAGAGATTTCCAAGAAAATGAAATCTTGGAAATGATTTCAGGAGAATTTACAAGTTCAAAAAGGTTTACTTTTGAATATAAAGTTGCATCACATCAATTACACGGAGAAAAATATTTATAAATAACATGATTAAAAATAATAACAATTTTAAAAGTTTTTAATCATTGTTAATATTTGATGTTTTATTTAGTTTAACCTATGTTAGTTTATTGTTTTATTTTTAATCTAGCTTAACTAGGTAGGTAACTACGGTTGAATTTGGTCTACCTACCAAAAAGAATAGGTACCTAGTTAGTACCGTAGTAAGTACTAATTATAAGGTACAATAATGTATTAAAATCAAAGTAAATAATGTAGAACTTTTAATAATTAATAAAAAACTTTTAGGTTCCTTGGGTATGTTTTTTCAAACCAAGTCTCTATTATTTTAGCTAGATGCTAAGTAGAATTAAAAAAAAATATTTTTTCAAGATTTTCGTAATTTTCTTATTAAAAGTACAATCTCCTCGGTCAAAACAAATTTTAAACCTATTAATCGATTACAAAATAGTAAAGTCCCCAACGAAACCCTTATTCCATTCTAAATAAGAACAAAAATCCCTTAATTCGCAAGTCGCCGAACATAAAGTGAACATAACAAGCGTGCCAGTCGCGTATATAATAGGATAATTACAGTGTTGCCATGTAAAAGCGGGCCGGTAATTACCGGGGTAATAATTACCCATTATAATTGGCTCGGCGGTAATTATTATGACAGTGCGAAGTGGTAGGTAATGATTGGTAATTTAATAAGCTCATTTTAACTGGGAATTGTAAAGGGTTTTTGTTTTTAAGTAGGTTGAAACGTTAAGTAAGGTTAAGTAGTTAAGTAAGGTAGTGGTTGTGGCGACCCTTGGGGGAGGCCTATGTCCAGCAGTATATATTTACTGATTATGAGGACGATGAAATAGTTAGGCACTTACTGAAAAAATAACTTGTCACTATTAAGTCCTTTTACAATTCAGCGCCGGAATCATTACAGCATTTAAGATTTTTTTCAATTAATGAAACCTGAAATGAAAAAGTGCTCCAATTTATTACAAAAGCCCTATACAATAAGTACATGTATACAGGATGTACCGTAAATCGACGTCAAGCCGCAATCGGGTGATAGGCCAAATCATAACCAAGAAAAATAAAATCTAAGTCGTGAATTTTTTAAATTATAGGTATTTTTAATGTACGTCCTGTGATAGTTTTTAAGCTCCTACTGCTACAAATCTTTACTTTTTTTTTCAATTTTATTTTTCTTATTTAATCCAGAATAGTGTTAATCTAACCTGTTGCTTTGAATTCTCAGGGTGTATATTTTCAAGAAAAAAACTTCTATTCACATTTATTTTTTAGGTATAAAAGTATCAATTATTTTCTTTAAAGCGGAATGTTAAATTTTAGAACCTATAAAGTATTCTAAAATAAATAGTTTTTAGGCTTTTGTGTTAAGTAAGTTGAGGAGTACCACTTTTTCATTTAGGGTTCTCATTATTAAGAAATCATTAATATTGTGATGACGCCACTGAACGTAAAAGGACTATTAATAATTCCATAAAGTATGACTAATAAATCAACAAAAAAATTTCGAACACACATAACACATTAAGAAAATGAAAAAAAAAAATACCGACAGTTAACAATTAAAAAAAAAAAAAAAAAAAAAAACTTTAAAAAACATATTGATAAAAAAAACAATTTAGATAGGTATTCTATTCTTGAATTTATAACTTTTTCTTTTATACTTAGGTATAAAGTGTAAGTGTGACAGTTGCATTACGTTACGCATGATACTCATACTGAACAACTTTCACCAAAGAATCAATGTATTTGGTTGTATCTCCAATAATATCTCCACCCCTTTCCAGTATACGTGTTCAGTTTGTCTTGATAATATTCAGTCTACGGAAAAATATTATTATTTTAATCAAACACACCGCAGGCGACGGAATTAATACATTCTATCTTCCGACCATCTAAAAAAAACAAATCAGGAAAAAATTCAAAATTGAATTTTCAGCCAAACAGGCATTCTGGGTAAAGGTCCGTAGCGTGTGCCGCGTTTATAAAAAAAAAGAAATATTTTGACAGCTAACACAATGGCGCGTTTTCAAAATGGAGGCCACATGCCGCGAACGTCCCGCGATGGTTTTTAAGCTGTGATTATATTGTTTAGTTTAGTATGTTTTATAATGGTCGCATACCATAAGAGCTGGGCTGAGTACAATTAGCTAAAATTCTTTTATAAAAAACGAAACTAAGTATTGTGTATTAATTTGATATAGGTACAATCAAATCAGTCATCGGTGTATTTTTTTTCAATGTATTTACTAGCCTGGTTACTAGACCTTTTGGCTAAATCTTATTTTATTTTTAATTTTCTTCTGCTTTCACATTAAAACGTTGGTATTCGACGTTTTGATGGTTCTTTTGAGATTTTGGAGACAATCGAAAGACGCAGGAAAAGCAGAGAAGTCCACAGGAAAGAGGTGAACTGACCGCTTTGCAGCGCTAAAATCACGGAACGCTTTTCCTGTTTACGACCCATGCACCATCATATTTCACTGAACTATATTATATTGTTCACTTACACGACACTTTGTTACGCAAAACAACACCAATTTTACGAACCAAAACTCACTACCTATAAACAATAAAAATTCGATGAAATATGAGGACTCCAAACGTCGCTACCAAATCCCGCCAAAAACTCCTACATCGGTGTAGGCTTGTAGGTGTTGCTATACAACAACTAACAACTAACAACAATTTATTAGGGCTTCGTAGTCAAACAAGGAATCCTTATTCTTTCGTCCATTCTGAAGAAATGAAGACAGATAACAGAAACCCAAAAACAGAAATAGTTTCTTCATAACTACTACAGTTATGAAGAAACTATTTTTTTAAGACCCTTTCCCATACAACGAAAGAGGGGCTGGATTTTGTTGCGCGCTCCATACAAACGTAGTCTGGTGATATTTTCAATACTATCCAATTAAAGTCAATGTCATTTTTCAGAAACAATCTAGAAACTAATCTCTATGTTTGCATGAAGTCAGATTTTCGTTACAATGTATAGTTTTAAAGTTACAGTGCCTTAAAGATTTCCATACAAATCTTAAATTAATCGTAGCATTAAAACTTTACAATATACTTTAGCGAAAATCTGACTTGATACGAACATAGAGATTAGTTTCTAGATTGTTTCTGAGATATTTCATTGACCTTAATTGGATAGTATTGAAAATATCACCAGACTACGTTTGTATGCAGCGCGCATTTACGCTCTCGGAATAAACTTCTCTTAAATAACTCGAGCTTGGTGTCGTCGTAACTAAGACGCGACTCGCTTCGTTTATCGCTTACGCCTATGACTATGAAACCTACCTTACATTTAGAATCATTTACAAAACACCTTTGTGTCAGTCTGTTGGTTTGCTTTCACCAATATTATTGTGTGCCGTAATTAGTTGACCACGAGGGGTTGAAAAAAAAAGTTTCTCTATGGTCTCGAAAGAATTATTTTGGCGGCTTTGTTTTTGTTTACAGAAACATGGTCACAGATAATTTGTAAACTACATATTTAAGTTTAACATTATCTGTGACCATTACATTTTTTTAGGGTTTTTTTCAGACCATCCAATTTATATACAACTTTCACTAGATAAGTCAACATCGAAATCGCGAAAAAACTATTTCTTACATTTTGTTTACGCACTAACCAGTGACATTTTCACGACGTCTTGATTTGGTTGGTCCCTTGCCCCTCCCTAACTCTGTGAAAATTGCTTATTCTAGCTATTACGGTTTAAAAGTTGCAGCCCTAAATAGTCAGGACCGACAGACTGACGAACGGACGGACGGATGGACGGACAACTTAGGCTTAGTAATAGGGTCCCGTTTTCACCCTTTGGGTACGGAACGCTAAAAACAAACAAATAATGTTTCAATATAAACCCGCCTTAAGGTGTTTTAAAAAAAAGAAATTTGAAAACACAGAAACTACGGCCTTGTTGTTCCATTCTTGAAAATTGATTCGGCGCGCAGTTTGAAACTTTGAAATTCGAATTCGTTTGTTCTCAACTGTCAGAGTCGAGTGCCTCTTGTCTCTACCTTGTCTTCGATTACACGCTGGTATATAATATTAGGTTATTTTTCGTAACACGATTTTTAGCTGCAAAAATGTTGATATCCCTCAGATATTTTTGACGGCAAAAGGTCATTCAGTTTCGACTTAAATTGAAAAATTACGACAGCAAAAAGATGCCTATGTTAAAAATTATGTTTAATACTTATTGATAGAGCTTAATAATTTGTAAGAATCCATATTTTATTACCATCAAGGGCAGGGCTAGGATAGAGGAGGTGGAGTAAAAATGCGCTTATTCCTTCGATTATAATATTAATAATGAATTATAAGAAAACAAGGCCGTGGCCATTCAAATTATTTATGCAGACAGAGCCAGAGACAAAAAATAGAAAAAACCATAAATGTGTTGGGTTGGGATACCAACAAAAGCTAGTAGTTACGTATTCCATGATTTTGAAAAAAAAACCTGTTATTTTTTCAAGTATTTTTATACCGACGCAAAAACGACAAACCTGATATCGGGTTTGTCACTGCTTTTAGTCTTTGACTACTTATATGAGGACTGGTAACGCGTGTAATTCCACTGACAAACCTTTCTGCCACTTTTTGCGGGGGGCGAGGTAACATGCAATCCGCAACTTGGATTTTATTCCCCATAACTTTAGATTCTAATTTTGAATGTTAAAAATAATGAAAAGCAGTCTCATGTGAACCCCAAACGTTCTAAGTTCGAAATTATTGTTTCGCAATTATAGGCTGTCTCGTTTAGTGATAAGGTACCTATACAATTTTATGTAAATGCACATGATCAATTGATCTTATACCGTGGCAGAGGGGAAATGCTACCGCAAGGCGAGTCCTTATAATACATAGTCAAAGCTTTTAGTTCATAAGATGTTTGTTTGGGTATTCGATAAATAAATAAAAAAAACGTTAAAATAGAATTTCCGAGACTGACAGGCAACGCACAGCCTAAATCAGTGAAGATAGAAACATGAAATTTGGAATTAATATTCTACAGAGGATATTACACTGGTGCACTATAAGAATATAAGAAAGGATTAAATCTTAAAAATCTATCCATAAAGGGGTGCGAGGGCGTGTTGATGTCCAAGCAATTACAATTAATTATTATTCAGGAATAATACAGTAGGTACTGTAACGGGGCTTCACTCAGATGATGGCGGCGTAATAATAAATTGGATTATATTTTAGAAGATTTATTTTATTTATCGAGAAACATGACAATCCCCTCGCCCCCGGATCTAAAACATAATACAAACGCTCTTGTTTCTTTGGATATGCGTTCCAAACTTAAACTAAAGCGGCCAGTACGGAACCCCGCGATATATAACCTCCCTACAGTACCTATACACTAAATTAATAATTAGGTACATATAAGGAAAACTCTTGTAATGTGAGATTTAAAGCTAGGTAGGTGAGCAATGAGTTTTTTTCTCAGCCGCATTTATTTATTTGATTCCAAATTAGCTGTACTAGAAAGCACCTTTTGTACCAATTTAGAAAGTCCAGTACTATAATTTAGACTCGTAAAATTATCACTCTATGGCAACAATGAGATCAAATTATTTCCAAATTGTAGTTTGAGATTACGTGAAAATGGCGTTTATCGTTTTTTTTTATCATTTTGGCACAGAACTTTTATGGCCTTTTTATTGGCCTTTGGCCAGTACCAATGATTTCCAGTCTTGTATCTAACCATAGATTAGATAATATTTAAGGTTGTACCCAAGAAGTTTGGAATCCTCTATACTGGAGCACAGACTGCCTAACAAGAGGGAAAACATGATAATACTCCTTGATGGTCGGTAATGATCGTTCTTCTCCGTAGTGGTTTTTAGTGACGTTAACTTTGTCCCTTTCTAATGTATGTCTAGGCATGACGTCACTCAATTGTCGTTCATGTAATTGTGACGTCATTGGAATAGAAAGGGACGCACGTAAAATTGGAAATATCGACGACGGAGACGACCGTCAAATTTTCTTGTATCAATGCTTGTAAGGAGGAGTGCTATCCTTTATGATTTAGATCCATGGTTGTACTCTAGCCTAAATTATAATATAGGTAAAAAAAAGGTTCACATCATAGAAATAGAGCGAATAGATGACGCATGAGGTCAATCATCATCATCATCATACATTTGTATTGTTTTATAGTAAACTTTTGAAATTCAAATGAAATTCAATAATAGCTTGGCCATAAAGTCATGAACGTGGTGACAGGTGGAACTAAAATTTGAGTATGGTGGTGTTGCCAGGTTATGCGTGATTTTGACGTTCTTGCGTGGAGGCAGCGCCCTCATTTAATTTCTACTCTTTTTGGCCAAGCTGTACCTAAGTTAAATACTTAAGTAGTTACCGTTATTTTACACAAAACATGAAGCTGAAAAAATACAGTTAAAAGATACAACAGGCATAAAATAAAGTGGTCTTATCGCTAAGAAGCGATTCAATTAGTTTTTTTCTATCAAAAAGATTAATTATCATTTTAGATTCTTTATTGTACACATTAACGTAAAGCCTGACCAGGAATATAAAAAACCTGGTTTGGGGGGGCTGCAATCGACTGTCACCTTTAATGTTAGTGTTCCGAGTACAAAAATTAGTTCCAATGATTTTCCGCAACATGGCGAGGTTTTTTTTATATTTCTGGTCGGGCTTTTTCATTAGGTCTTGTTGTACAAAGGGGAGTTTGACTAACTCTTAAAGAGTTCCCTTCCAGCAAACAGTAGAGTGAAATGAAAACTATTTTCATTTCATTTATTCATTGACATAATTTACTATTACTTATAACAATACTTACTTATTTAATATATTTATCCAGTAATTAGTGTTTCTGAGCATCGTCGCTTTCTTATTGTTTTTCTTACACGTTTTATTATACTTATCTATAACCTCTAAGGCTGTGGTTCAAAATATTAAATAAACTTTTCATGCCTGATTCCGTTTTTATAACCATAAGTAAAATTACAATGAAAAATAACAACAAATCTCCTTAAAGTTTACGGTTAAAACGATTTCATACCGGCTCCGTAACTGGGCACTAAAAAAACCTTTTTTAAAAAGCTTTGTAACAAAATAAAATGTCACAATAACGGACACACGTCTGATAATCAATTTACCCACAAAAATTCACGCCGGCGGAACAAAATTTTAAAATCAGACTCGTCATTCAATTTTAAACCTTACTAACTCTTAAAGTTGTACTTGTAGTAAAAATATAATTGAAAATAGATCTTTGTAAAGGTGCAAAAGCTTCTAAGAAAACTTTAGAAGTAACAGAAAAATTAAATCCAATTCATTAGATGCAAGCGTAACTTATTAGGCATCCGACATGCGTACAAAACTTTCCTTACACTTCAAAATAAACCGAAACACTCTTATTTCCATGTCTAAAAGTATATTTTACGAGAATTTAACCGTAAAATAACAATAGTAACAACACCCACAGCGTTACAAATCGCGCCAAAATATTGACGTTAAAGTTTGACAGGTCGAAAAAAAAGTAAAAAGATTTGTCTCTGCGTGTCACCTGAAATTAGACAAAGGTGTGTTTACACCGTCGCGAATTTCCTTATTGATGTAAATACCATTGTAATTTTTGTTTCCTGAGGTAAATTCGATTTAGACTATTGTCTTCGAGGCCTTTTGTTCAAAATATTTCGGGTCCTACTGTTTTACGCGTGCCAGTTGTTTGATTTTAAATGTAAAATTTACAGTGTTGTAAAATTTGTGGGTAAAATCTTTTTAGGTCTTCCAAACATTTTATGACTTTTAAAGGAATGTTTTGGAACACTTTTGATTGGTTTGTAGACCAAAAATTTGAACGAAATTAAAGAGATAAGTTTAGTAGTGATGTGAGTTTTTGTATGAAGAAATTAAATATCGTCCCCTTAGAGGGAAAAGTCACTAACTGACATGAGCATAGTTTTGAGATATTGAGGTTTTAAGTTTAAAACGTCATAACAACGTCAAATTTTGATATATTAAATTTTTTGTAAGTACAAATTAATCGTTGAATTAATCCCCATTTTGTAAAGTAAAGTGTAGATCTCTAATTATCACACGAAAGACGAAAAATAGGATAGTTAGTTTTCCATCCAACACATTTTTGCCAAATAAATCGTTAGTGACTTTTGTCATGTTGTTGGTGACTTTATGCAATTTGGAAATGCAGGTTTACGAGTGTCCAATTTAACTAACACTATTATTTTGTGTCTTTGATATTACTAAAAGTTATTTAAGCATAGAATAAACATATGCTCACGACTATATTCCCCGAAGGGGTAGTCAGAGATATTCTATAACCTCAGAACATCCACGATTCACCAGTTGTACCAAAACTCTGTCCAGTGTTACGGGGGGTGAGCCCAGCGCCACTTATAATGGACAGTGGGTACAGCACATGCCTCGAAATTGAAGCACGCAGGTTTCCTAACGATGTTTTCCTTCACCGAAAAGCCAGTGGTGTTACAAATCGAACATAAATTCCGAAAAACTCATTGGTACGAATCGGCCTAGACGGGGATTGAACCATCGCCTCCTGCACGGCAGGCAAGGTAACTCGCCACTAGAAAAACAAAAATTCATGCGAAGATCACCTTCAGTCAGGTATCAGGATCCTTTGTGTGAAGGTCAGGAATTTTTGTTCCTGGTGTGACAGCGCGGTGTGAAGGTTAGGTTCAGGGCTTAACTTCCTCTTGTTCATCAAAATCTCTTTAATTAATGATGTCACATGAAATAATGTATAAATCACGCTAAAACACAACGCAACGGTGTTCATCGACCGGCTAGCTCGATCGATCTGACTGAAGTGGGGGCAGTGTTGCCAACAGTTAAATTAAGCTCTCCACCAGATTCAAAACCACAGGAAAACCGCTAACAGAAGGCCCTACTCTCATAATAACAAAATTTTGCACTATACAAGAAAACATTGGGTAGTTATTTTGGTTATTTGCTACCTTTATTATATATATTGTGCAACATTTACTTGTAAGTGCCGTGTCGTGGTGGTCCAGTGGCGAGTAACCTTGCCTGCCATGTAGTAGGCGATGGTTCGATCCTTGTCCAGGCCGACTCGTACCAATGACTTTTTCTGAATTTATGTACGATTGTAACACCACTGGCTTTTCGGTAAAGGAAAACATCCTGAGGAAACCTGCATGCTTCAATTCCGAAAAACTCATTGGTACGAATCGGCCTAGACGGGGATTGAACCATCGCCTCCTGCACGGCAGGCAAGGTAACTCGCCACTAGAAAAACAAAAATTCATGCGAAGATCACCTTCAGTCAGGTATCAGGATCCTTTGTGTGAAGGTCAGGAATTTTTGTTCCTGGTGTGACAGCGCGGTGTGAAGGTTAGGTTCAGGGCTTAACTTCCTCTTGTTCATCAAAATCTCTTTAATTAATGATGTCACATGAAATAATGTATAAATCACGCTAAAACACAACGCAACGGTGTTCATCGACCGGCTAGCTCGATCGATCTGACTGAAGTGGGGGCAGTGTTGCCAACAGTTAAATTAAGCTCTCCACCAGATTCAAAACCACAGGAAAACCGCTAACAGAAGGCCCTACTCTCATAATAACAAAATTTTGCACTAAACAAGAAAACAGTGGGTAGTTATTTTGGTTATTTGCTACCTTTATTATATATATTGTGCAACATTTACTTGTAAGTGCCGTGTCGTGGTGGTCCAGTGGCGAGTAACCTTGCCTGCCATGTAGTAGGCGATGGTTCGATCCTTGTCCAGGCCGACTCGTACCAATGACTTTTTCTGAATTTATGTACGATTGTAACACCACTGGCTTTTCGGTAAAGGAAAACATCCTGAGGAAACCTGCATGCTTCAATTTTGGCACGTATTGTACCCACTGTCCATAACAAGTGGCGACGGGCTCACCCCCGTCACACTGGAGAGAATTTCGGTACTATAATAGTGTAACATGGATGTTCTATAGTTTTAGAATATTTCTGTGTACCCCCTCGGGAAATAGTTGTGAGCCCTTTTTCTTACGATTTATTCCAAAGTCAAAATTAAGTCCAAAAATATAACTAAACTAAACAAAGTAATTATATTACACAAAGAAAAACTTATTTGCTTCTGGCCGTCCGTACATGTAAAGACCAAAACTGACAATTATGCTGGCGGCATTTCTCCGCTGCACAGCTAAGGACAGAGGAGATCACAACCTTTATCTTATCTTTATCGTTAAAGACATCCCAGGTCCCTAAAGAAAGGTTTGGCTTCGAATGCCCATGGCCCTGGTGTCTCGATAGCAAACAGTTCCATGACAAAATATTTTTCTAGTTATGTAAATAATTAGTAAATCAGCTTAGTGGTTGAGTAATCGTCTGTCTACTAATTGGAATGCTGTTTTTAAATTGGACAATTTCAAAAACATGATCGAATACTGCATTTATAAACTTAAATAAAAGTTTAAGACATTTTTGAGGAC
Organism: Agonopterix heracliana; assembly: GCA_963693445.1. Taxonomy (NCBI): domain Eukaryota; kingdom Metazoa; phylum Arthropoda; class Insecta; order Lepidoptera; family Depressariidae; genus Agonopterix; species Agonopterix heracliana. The sequence continues at coordinate 7,467,844 of OY856334.1, forward strand.
GAATCAAGCCTTACGAAATTTAAAAATAGCTCTCTTGTAACTACATTTTAGTCTATTGAACAACTCGCAAAACCACTTACTAAAAGCAAAATTTCTACGCTAAAAGTGGGTCAAAACCAAAATTTTTAGTAGAAAATCCACTAAGTTTGCAACACTGAGCGGTGGGCGCACACAGGGTACACGTGAAGTGGGCGGCGGGTGCGGGAGGTGTGTTTCAGTACAATGATTTCAACGGTTTCAACTTTCAACTCAGGAGAAATAATCACTAACGGCCCTTACGGAAATAGGGCTTAGGCAAAAAGTCACTAAATGCGGTTAGTTAATTTTTAAAATGAAATAAAGTTCAGTAGAAAAAATAACTAATTGCACTTAGTTATTATTTTTGTCAGGGAAAAGTCACCAAGTACCGTTAGTGATTTTTATTCACGTTGGAAAAGTCACTAACTGCTCGTAGCTATATTGGATGATAATGCAGCTGGAGTTAGTTATTATTTCCTGTTTGAATTCACACAAAAGCTGTACTTAGTGACTTTTCCACCTTTTTATCTTGGAAAGTATGGCAGATATCGAAACGTGAGTGAGACGGGAACGTAGAACAGGTTATTCTGAGTACGGTGGTGTTAATAACTCATTTTGGCCAAATGTGTCAGTTGGTGACTTTTCCCTCTAAGGGGACGATATTTTCTAGTTTTTTTTAATGCATTGGTGGAATTTAAGAGCAGCGCTCTTTTCAGTGGAAGACTAAACTGTTGATCAAACACATTCGAATTTTTTTAGCAATATTTTTCAGGTTTTTTATTCAGATAGTCTTCATTTCACAAATTAAGTCTTGTCATTACATTTAATAAGTTTCCTCACTATGTTTTCCTTTATCGTTTTTAATTTATTTATTTTTAGAACTAGATTTTTTTGGCATACTTAAGGTATGGTAGATTAGGTGGCTATAATTTTTTTTTTTATTTATTTCAAAGATGATGCAAGCATAAAACAACTGAAGTTTTCAGGGCAGGTTCGCATAACTATTTTCAGTTAATATTATACATATAACCTACTGGAGAGAAAATACCCCCTTTTCTGCTATACGTAATAAAATAGGCGTGTTTGGTACTCCACTAGCAATCTTCATAGTGACTGTAAAACCTACTTCAAAGTATTTCAATAAGCGTATTTTAATGGAAATATAAAAGCCGCTCCAAAATTTGCTTTGTTTCACGAAAACTGCCATCTATTGGCGTTGGCGCATTCGCGAGCTAATGTCTTAATAAAAAGTAAGTTTTTTTTTTAATTAACCAATTTTACATTTTTTTTACAGCGAATTAGTTTTCAATCGCCTCGTTCACATAAAATTACGATAAAATTTTCTAATCTGGACGCCGTAGTAAAAATTATATTATTACTCTGAGAGAAATCGTATAAATAACTATAAAACTTATCCATTAAACCATAGAGCTGAGTTTTTTATGAGAGCTTACTCATACCTACGTTTTACATTATTTATATTATAAAGTTTTTTTATGTTTTATTTTATCAGGACTTCCAACAGCATTACTAATGTTACATCAGTGAACTATACATTTTTATAATAACAAACGCTTAACCACTAGATGTATATCACAACAAAATCATAAGAGAGTGAACATAGTATTTATCTTTTTTTAATTATTAAATTGACCTCACTAAAATTCACAATTTCTCCGTCTGAATAATGTCTAATCCACATTCCACAGCAATACAAACGGAACGGTTTTTTTTTTAAATAAAGTAATACACCTTTATGTTTCTTTATGTTGTTTTTTTTTTGTTTTTGGTCACTGGTAAAAGATAAAGGTAAAATCGTGAAAGAAGACTAGGTACACGATCTATACTTTTTTTAATTGTCTGGGTAGTCAGAGATATTCTGAAATCTCAGAACATCCGCGATTCACTATTAGTACCGAAACTGTGTGACGGGGATAGTGAGCCCTTTGCCACTTTTAATGGACAGTGTGGTACAATACATGCCTTGAAATCGAAGCATGCAGGTTTCCTCATCGTGTTTTCCATTACCGAATTTTTATTGTCTGGGTGGACTTAGGTAAAATAAGTTCGATGACAAAATTGTCACAACTTTTGCTCTAAAACTTTTCCGTCCATTTTTTCCATCGTCCAACAATAACATGTTACGAACAGTGGCCATATCGAACTAGTTAACCCGATCCCAGTTATAAAACTAAATTAAAATATGGCCGAAGAAAATGGCGAACCAAAACAGTTTAATTGCAACAACCCGAGAGCCAAGACCACACACGTCGCTCATTAAAAACAGGAATCGTAACAATAATAATTATATTCAGGGCTTATAATTTCGCGCGCTTGCCTCACAAGCGAAAAAAAAAACAATATTAAAACATAACCTTACCTTATTAATGTGTCAACAACTCAATTTATGGCGGGTACACGACGGTGACGCCCTCTACGTACGAACTATCAACCAATGACGTCGAGCCTGTTCTAATTTAACGCAACATGGGAGCTATAGCTATCCCGTTCTAGCACACAATAAAGCACATCGCCGGAAGCTCTTTCGTTTCGTGAACTTTCGTAGATCTTTTTCTGTTGCGGAGAAAGGGCGCGGATCTGCGGTGTTTTTAAATTTCGAATAGGCGATGGTTTTATTTGTAGTAAACCAGATGACATTATTAATTTATGCTTGGCCACAGAGCGTTCGTTATTTTTTTTTTATTTACTTTTTAAATGGCTCTACGGTTGAGATTAAACACGTATAAAGCCGAGGCGAGCGTGAGCGCGAATTGCAAGCGTCCATTTAACGACTTTTTTTTGCGGATTGATCGTGCATTCGGCTTTACCAGCATTGATAATGGTGGAATAAATTAGGATGATAATGTATCGAAAACGTTATTGAGATTTTCGCCCTTTTATCTGTCTGTCAGTGGCATGCATGTTTGTTGTCATAAATAATGATTTGGATGAATTCTGGTTTTTTGTCTATGGTTTGGTTAGGTCGTATATGACAATAATTATTATGATTAAGACTTGATTAGTGTTTTAATCTACTGATGTAAATACAAGTCAAGTGTAATAACGACCCTTGTATTTTCTTAAACTGCAGATTTATCTATATTTTTCTAAAAAATATACTGCTAACATAATGTTTTGGTAAATAATTAGGCACCTACTTACAATACATATTTAATTTTAATTTTTTAGTTTTTTTTTGTGTAAAAATTAGTTGTTTTATGAAATTTAAGTAGGGTTCCTACCTAATTCAATTTTATTCAGATGTCGCTGCAAAAGTGTGCACCCAGCTTAAGTGTTAATTAAGCAATTCTTTAAGGGCGTAACTATTAATTAATTTTTCCCTTTTTTCGAAAAAGTTTGGCGTTTGACAACAACAGATTACAAATAAGTATAGTATCTCTCGGTAGACAGTAGTATATTCCTTGGTAGTATCATTACTATCATCACTACATAGCATAAAACAAAGTCGCTTCCCGCTGTCTGTCTGTCCCTATGTTTGCTTAGATCTTTAAAACTACGCAACGGATTTTGATGCCTTTTTTTTAATAGATAGAGTGATTCAAGAGGAAGGTTTATGTGTGCATTGCATCCGTGCGAAGCCGGGGCGGGTCGCTAGTTGATAAATAAAATATACTTAGGTAAGTAATTGTAATTTATTATACGGGGTGTTACATAAGTAAGAATAAATTTTTTAAACTCTTAAGGGGGTTGTTTAGACCGTCAAACTGAACAACTTTCTCTATGGGACCAACATCGAAATCGCGAAAAAAGATATCTGATATCCCATACCTACATATCGCTCGATTTGTAGAGTATAGAACATAATTTTTTTTTTCGCGATTTTGGTCCCATAGTGAAAGTTGTTGAGTTTGATGGTCTAAACCACCCCCTTAAATGTTTATTTGTATTTTTGTAACACCTTGTATACTTACACCTAAATGAGTTTTTCGGAATTTATGTACGATTTGTAACAACACTGGCTTTTCGGTGAAGGAAAACATCGTGAGGAAACCTGCATGCTTCAATTTCGAGGCATGTATTGTACCCACTGTCCATTATAAGTGGCGACAGGCTCTCCCCCCGTCACACTGGACAGAGTTTCGGTACTACTGGTGAAACGTGGATGTTCTGCAATTTCAGAATATCCCTCGGGGAATATAGTCGAAATAAATAAATAATAATAATGAATATGAAACCTGAGTAGGTACGAATCTTTTTCATAAAACAAAAGATTACCTAGAAATGCCCATCAATTAAAATTAAATATACTTAAGCTAATAATAAGCTTGTAAAAAGGAAGACATTTTATACTCAAAATGGAGAACATTCACATCTTTTAATTGCAACAAGTTTATTTAAAAATTATAATCCAATGATTTATCTCTAAAACTTTCAAGCCTCAAGCTTTATTTTTTAAATCAAGCCATATCTAAAGCCGCCTACACATCCCTCTAATTATAGGGCCAACAAAAAAATATATTTCGTGGTCGGCCATCTTGGATCGTTCAAAATAATGATTACTTCTTTCAAAATGCCGGCTGCGTTCAAAAACTTAATTTTGGTGGTCGTTAGTGTGTGAATGGACTGATGCTCGTTCGGATATAGTAATCAGGGGAAATTTTGAATTTTTGTCGATTTAGGTGCGAGTTTTCTTTGTGGTAAAAATTACTTTTAGTTGGATATTACTTAAAATAATAATAATGATATTACTTACTTAATTATACAAGGTGTTACAAAACTACAAATAAACATTTAAGGGGGTGGTGTAGACCATCAAACTGAACAACTCTCACTATGTGACCAATATCGAAATCGCGAAAAAAAATAATTATGTTCTATACTCTACAAATCGACTAGAGCTAAAATATGTATGGGACTTAGAAGTATGGGATTTAAAATTATTTTTTTCGCCATTTCGATGTTGGTCCCATAGAGAAAGTTGTTCAGTTTGACGGTCTAAACAACCCCCTTATGAGTTTCAAAAATTTATTGTTACTTATGAAACACCCTGTATAGTTTATGCGGTGATTTTGCATTAGTGAACTTTAGATGCATTGACAATGGTAATTTGTACGAGGGCCGTAGCTAGAACTGAATTTAAGGTAGGACATGGGAAGATCAAGGATGGGCTAAAAAATTTACAGTTTATTGGGATTTTCAATTAAATTTTGTAAAATCGTATTTCTAGGTATTACAAGGGAAATTTTTTGGTGGTTCTCGTGAGTAGAACTGCATGCCCTCTTAAAGAAACGAAACGAGCGAAGTGAGCTCGATATTTCATGCAGCCTATGGTTCGGTTGTAATAATACCTCTGTCAGTGTCGATACATACAATTCAATTAATGCATAAAAGCATTAATTATTCTTATGGGCTGAGAACTCTGAACATCCACGTTTCACTAGTAATGCTGAAACTCTGTCCAGTATGACGGATAGTGAGCCATTCGCCACTTGTAACTTGTAATGGACAGTGGGTACAAGACATGCCTCAATTGAAGCATGCAAACTTCACGATGTTTTCTTCACCGAAAAGTCAGTGGTGTTACAATTTCGTAATTCGTAATGAGATATCGACGCTGGAAAGCGGAAACGCTGTAACCCACAAAAGGCAAACTTTACACCAGGCCCGAAAAACTTTTGCGATTTCAGAAAAAAATTCATAACTTCGTTAATGTTAGTCCCACATATGCCATTTTTGGATAGAAAATATAATTTAAGATAAGCTATGATACGAATTTCCCCGATTCCGTTAAATGTTCCTGCTTTTAATTTTATTGTGGGTTACAGCATATGGACTTTTTTTTTCAACCCCAAAGAACGCTGTAACTGAAGTCGATTATTGTATGGATTTCATAAAATAATACTTTATTTTGGAAATCGAAATCGTTGTAACCCACTATTCTGTAATGTACCCAATACCATAATATTGGTGTAACAATATAACCTTTTTAATTTGTATAGTCATGTAATGGTTTAACCACAAGAACAGCGAAAAAATTTGCTAAATTGAAATGACGTAAATATTAAGTCAAAAATGTTTACTGTGTTATTAAAAAGTAAAGACATCAGAAAGTATTTCAAAATATAATATTAGTTTACAAAAAAGCACAAAAAGCTAAATTCTTAATATTCGAATAGTCGAAACTGGAATTAACTGGAGCGCGGAAGCGTTCTCGATGAATTTTTTCTCAAGGTAGGATGCAAAATCTGATTGATTATTTATCATAATTGACAAATTATTATCACATATTTGGAGATTTATCAGTAATCAATAGATTCAACAATATTCAAAGTAACACTTTTTATAGGAACGATTGAACGGTCGAACTAAACAACTTACTCTATGGAACCAATAACAAAAACGCAAAAAAAAACTGTTGTTTTATTCAAAAGTGCAGTCCTACTAGAGCTAAATGTATGGGACAGCTGTTTTTTTCACGATTTTTATTTTGGAACCATATAGAAAGGTATTCAGTTTTATGGTCTGGTCATCCTCTTAAAAACTGTCAGCTGTCTGTAAGTTAGGTATACGAGGAACTCCGTAATATCAACTTCAAACATGAAAGAAAATCATTATTACAATGATAAAATTCTGCTTGAATAAAACATTTTCCAAGTTATCCTCTAAATCTGATGCAATTCACAATACCACTGAGAACGAGGCTACAAACCTGCTGAAAATTACATACCTAGTAGGGAACAAAATTTACTCACGACCTCTCGAACGAGACTGGAGTTCAAGAGGAAGACACGTGAAGTATTAAAGGATTTCGATAATAATAAAATAAAATTAGTAACAAATGCAACGTTCGGCACACAAGCCCCATAAAGGAGACGATGAGCAGATTTGGCAGTTTAGTAGCTTCGGAAAAGCCCAGAATCGTATAAGTGAGGAAGACTACGAGGGTCGAGATACTTCTGGGCCGGATTTTCTAGCTGAAGTTTAAAATTACTATGGAAGAAAGTATAGGCGTTACCTTCCAGGTGCTTCATACTACAATAATGGGCAAAAGAAAAGTAGATAGGCTACGAATGACATGGCCCGCAAGCCTGAACAAACAGTAGACAGGCATCGCCACCTTTAAAAATCTTTTTGGTTTGGCAAGAGACAGCCAGGCATATACAGAGCTGACTGCCGACCTCCAGTAATGAAGAGAAACCCGAAGAAGAAAAAAGTAAGCCAAATACACCACTACATTGGCGACATCCTGGATCTTAATTTGAGTCAGATTAGGCTGCTCCCACTGCTCAAAATCAGAAGGCGTTCGATGAAGGCTCCTGTCACTCAGGTTTCCTTTGCGAGGGACCCAGGGCTGTGCTGTAACCCGAGGTAGTCCTATCCCGAAGGTGTGAAAAGAGCTCTTAATTTTTTTCATCTGTATTGTAATTACTAATTACACTGCAAAGAAGAAAAATCGCATTTTAAGAACTAAAGACGGATGTGTATCCTAAACTATCCTTCAAATTAAAAAATCTTACGATGCTGATATGGCGGAATCTCTGCTCCGATGGAGGGATGCTAATCAGCTTAAACGAAGCTTCCTGACGTATCAGTTTCGGCATGAACTTGGATAAAACGAAAGTCATGTTTAATTTTCATATAAACAAAGAATTTCACTGAAAGTTGTAGAAAAGTGTATCGCACAGGCAGCGGGCCATTAGAATAGGCAGAAACAAATTCGACAAATAGGCTGGTAAGGCGCATTCAGTCGAGATGAGCTGCTTTCGGGAAACTTCATTACATAATATTATGTCTATCCGAATACCTAGAACGAAGAACTTATTCAACCTACCAATATTCACCTTTAGTATTTAAACGTGGACGAAAATAGTAGTAGTAGACGACGTAGAAACCCTTACGTTAACGTGATCTAACGTCTATAGATTCATAGTCGATTAGAGAGCGAGTGCGAGCGATCTTAGACAGCAGCTGTAAAATAAGCAAGTTAATGTGGTGAAGTGTTGGTCTTATCTGGCTATGAATCGACGGGGAGTCCGAGTTCTCAGACGGAGACAACGAAAATAGACGTAAAGTGGTTGAGTGACGATGATGCGCTTTTTCAGAACCCTGTATTTCATAAAGGGAATGATGCAATCCAGTTCACTTTTTTTTAAATAACGTAAAAAATAAGGGAACACATTTACTAATAAAAATGTCAAATAATCTAACAACTCTCAAGATCTGTCAACAGTATCTAACAAGTAGACTTACCATTCAAACGAAACCAATTACGCGCCAAAAAATACGAACAACAAAAGTAAGACACCTTTTTGACGGCCACGGACTGATTTGGGACGCAGTAAATGGTAGGCCATAGCGGTTCGAGCGCCAAATCGATGGTGGTAAAAGCAATAACTTTGTCGCGAATACTACATTTAAAAAAGCGTAAATTGATTTGATCTAGAAATAGAGATTTGAAATGAATGTTGTAACACGTCATGTAGCCATAATGTTGGTTACGTTAAAACGTAATAAGATACATTCGTTGCTAACAATTGGACAACAAAATGTCATAAATGTGGTGCACTAAAATTTGTTGTCCCGCAAAAACGCTGTAACCCACATTGAATAGCATATCACGAACGATGTAACTAACTTGTTGGTTTTTTCTACGGAACTCGATTTTGACGTAAATGCAAATCGGTAAAAATTTAGAGTTTTTGTGCTATTTACAGCCTACCAAAATCGATGTCGACCAAAAATAACAGGCAATTTCAACGCTGTACAAAATTTTCTAAGGGCCGTAGAGCTATGGGACTCAGACCATTCGACGCAGAATTTTTTTCTGATTACGAATCTGCAATAAAAAAATTTTGACACTGGTGTCAGTTACAGCGTTTTCGCTTTCCAGCGTCGATATCATGGTCTAGTTTTATTCACTTAGGTACTTACCTAGTCCCATAATAGTATGATAATAAGGAAGTACAATCATACATTTCATTATGTAAGTAATCTAAAAGATAATGATAATAAATGTAACAGTTTTGAAAGTACAAAATACATGAATAACAACTAAAATACGACTACAATTACCGAATCAAAAAAATACAATAACAAAACTCGAAAAATTGTAATCCACAGCATAAACAACATATTCTTGAAAATTATGAGCAGATTAATACATTTATAATATACCCGTCTCACTTTAACTCGTATGGTTATCTCTCTCAACGGTCATTTTGAAAATGGAACACTGCGTGAGCGCATGAAATTAGTCCCGCTTTTTCATCTCCCACCGCGCCCGTTTTGAATTTGGAAGCTTTTTTATTTTTTTATATCGACGAAGGACGTTGAAAGCGGCCATGCTGCCTTTATATTTTTTTTAATTATCAATGTTTTGGACCGAAAGATACTTCGGACGTTATTTGACTTTTTTTTAATACAAATTTATATTTTTCGGTAGAATGTCATTTGGGTAAATTGCGACTTTGTGGGGCATATCACCGATATGTACAGGTTGATGTTGTTTATTAAAACTTTATCGTAAAAAGTACAATAATCAGTTTTTGTTATAAACCGCCCGGTTATAGAAATTTAAGAAAATCAAAGGTAAAATTTTGTATTAATATTACTGAAAAAAATCTTGCTGTTCCTTTATGTTTTTAAATGTTCTTTTCGCGATTTCAATGATGCACCCATGATATAAAATAAATGTTGCTCATTTGAACAACCTCTGAAAAAAGGAAAGTGATAAATACACAAAAATTATAAAGTAGATACAGTGCGATATAAAAGAGTAGAAAATAAATGAGGGCGCTGCCTCCACGCAAGAACGTCAAAATCACGCATAAGCTGGCAAGACCGACCTACAATTTGTACTAAAATATTTAGTTCCTGCTGTCACCGTTTTCTACTCTTTGTCGCACTGTACCTTGCAATAAAATAATAAATAAACCAAAGGTAAGTACCTTCCAAAAAATTGTTTTAAATAGGAAACGAAAAACTTAGAATATTCCCCCTGTATATAACTTAAAGACAGTTAAAAAAACACCAAATCCGTGATTATTTCGTTTTTCTGGCACCGACGACCGGCAGATGGGGTTTCGGTATTTTTTATACCGGTCCCTTATTTAAATGATACCAGGATATAAATATATTAATTGCTTAGAATTAGTGAACTAAGATTAAAATCTATGGATTTTTTTTTCTTCTTTGTTTTTTTTGAGGATGGAATTTTGTTAGGTAGAGCTTTAAATGGGTTTTGTAATTAATCTGATAGATAAATATAAGATAAAAACTTTATTAGTGGTTTAGACGTAGATATAATACAGGGGATTGTTAGAGATCAGTAGCTCTCTAGTTACAGGGTGTTAGGGTAAACAGTTGCATTACTTTAAGAGGATAGACGAGTACCGTATTTTCCATACAAACGTACAATTGGGTTCCGAGAACATAGCATTTTTAGCCTTTAGGTACTTGACTCGAATTAATGCTATTAAAAAAACGTAGGTACAAAACAAAGGTACATTTGCGGAACCCAACCACTAAATAAATCCAAGCATTTTGGTCATTTATAGTAGATTACACACCGAGGGCAGGAAAGTAAGAAAGGTCTCAGATCTCATGTAATTGTTGACCGAGGCACATACGTGATCTGAGGCTTGCTTATTTACTGCCCGAGGTTAGGAAAGCGGCAACTTCGTGTAGCGCAGCGGTACGAAAATTGACGCTTTCCGTCTGGAGGGAAGAAAAAATATCAAACCTTCAACTTAGCGAAGTTCAAAATCGAACTTGTTCCTGCGATTGGAAGTAGCTATATCTTCTATCTGAGCTGCCATAACTCTACGTAGAGATGGTTTGTAATAAATAAGTATAAAAGGCCATACCTAGATAAATATGGGGGTGAACAATGGAGGGGTGAGCAGGGGGCGTGCATTAGGGCTCCATTGTGGACACACCTGGCTTTTCACACCGCTTTGTGGTGTGGCCATGGTGTGTGTTGATATTTAGGACTTCGGTACGAATAAATTCTAATTTAAAAAACTTAACACTTGTAAGTTTAAGATAGATCTCTTAGCTTTTGCTAGCTAACCAAAGCTTTAAACTTTATTACGGAAGGAAAGGTAATAAAATAATTAAGGTATAGGTGTAAAAAATATATCATGGGAAAAGTAGTAACTATTTATAAACAAAAAATTTTTAATTCTAGATTAAACTAGTGTTTACCCGCGACTTCGTCCGCACAAATTATATACCAGATTTTAAGTCATATCATAAGCTATCAAACAAAAAAGTTTCATCAAAATCGGTTCAGTAGTTTTTGCGTGATGCGCGAACAAACAAACAAACAAACAAACACACAAACAAACAGACAGACAAAATTTCTAAAAAAGGTTGATTTAGAGTCAGGGATACCTAAAAACCATATCGTAATCTTTTTTTTGTAAAATTTACAATGTACAGAGACACTTCAGTTACAGTTTTATAATAGTTTAGATTAGATTAGATGGAAAATGAGCAATGAGCAATGAGCATGAGCATAAACTCATTGGATTTTCACTTCTTATTGATTTAACAATAATTTATTTGCAAAAATGGTGTTAACTTACACTAAGCCAACATCCAAAACGCGAAAAAAAATCATGCCCATGTCCCATACAAAACTGCAGTACCTATTCGACTCAAATGTATGCTGGGACCGCTTATTTTTTTTCGCGATTTCGCAGTTGGCTCTATAGTAAAAAGAGTAAGTAAATAATAAGTTAAACAATAAAATAAGTTTGCCTTGTAATTATTAACTGTCTCTCTTGCGGGTCTGCTGGAAGAAATCTCTTCAGAGATAAGCTCGCCCTTTGTACATGTTTTCACAACTTTGTATATTTTTATGTCTTTGTGTGCAAAAAAGTGTTATAATATATAATATAATATAATATAATATACAATAAAAGTTGTTCAGTTTGATGAGTAGAATACATGCTGAAGTTATCCGCATTGATATAAAATTTACCCTGTTCCTATAAGATTTATAAAAACAATTTTCCATCATATTCTACTATGGAGGCATGCAAATATTTATGACAAGTTGATACATTAAAGCACTCTATGAATATTGTAATTATACAGTGAAGCACATGTATTATTCCAGTTCGCTGATTAAGACAGCTTGCTAGTCCATGACCAATTTTGTCAAAATTGTGGCTTATAATTTGATGTACGCCTTTGTGTATGTACGTTGAGACTGTGCTCTCCCCATTAGGAATAATAAACTTAACTATGTATTTACAAGTAAAACAAACACTACCATCAAAATCGAAAGAAAAATAAATCCTATTTTTTTATTAATAAAACGTGGTGACTCTACAATGTATCCCCAAATCGTTGGAATAATATTTTATAATCCACTGAACATTTTTCTTAATCTACTTTCGGGGGCGTATTTTTGGCTTAGAAAATAATTTGTTGGATAAAATAGATAGATAATCTATTTACTTGTGGTTACTTGGTAAGTATACGGGTGGCTTGAAAATACTCTTGAATTTGGTCAAATTTGGATATTCAGCTCAGTCATTACCTAACCTATCACCATTATCCGCCGGGTTGACGTCGATTTACGGGACACCCTGTATATTTGACTACCCCCTCAGGGAATATAGTCGTGAGCCTATTCTTATGCTTATCTACCTAGTCCAAAATTATCAAAAAGAATGTTGATAAAACAATAAAAAATGCTAAAAAATAACAACTTTAAAAGGTTGTTGATGGTTGTAGCGAGGTTCCTAATCACCCTGATAGGAATTACGGTCGTGATTTTGGGTGTGTGGCGACAAAAAATGGTAAAAGCATGACTAAAACCCGATCTTGGTACTAATAACACTGTTTTACTTTTACAAGCAACTTAATAAAAAACCGGCCAAGTGTGAGTCGGATTCAGGCACGGAGGGTTCCGTATCACATTATTATTTCCGAAAAAAAATTGTTTAGTCCGGGATCCTTAGCGCGAGCCCGACACACACTAGACCGGGTTTTATTATTTTTTGCTCACAATAACAAAGGCCATAAAATAAAAAAAAAATAAAAAAAAAAAATCGCTTTAAATTAGAGTATGCTCCATAATCGATAATCGCACCAGGTTTGACGTTTGTGTTTATTACCGTTTTTACGATAGAGCAAAATCAAAAAAAGTTGAAAAAATGACCTAAAAAGAAAAAAGACCCCAATTTTTTTTTCTTTTTTTATTATTAGCAAATCCACCATGATAACGCATATTCTGTGATAAGTTCAACTATCTAGCTATTGTCGTTCAAAAAGATAGTCTTACTTAGGTATAGGTAGGATAGACAGACGGACGACTGACGAACGGACGGACGGACATATATGTATAGGCTTATGATTAGGGTCCCGTTAGCAACCTTTGGGTACGGAACCCTAAGGGTAATCAAAACAAAATTTCTCTATTCCGCTAAGCGACACGGCGTATTTACTCAAATAATTGAACCAGGAACGGTACAAAGAACAACCATTAGCTACAAACCATTAACGATTTCAATGGCCTTAACTAGCCCCCAAAAATATATATCAAAGTGAACCATAGACACGCAAAATTGTCTATTCACCGCTTGACATTAATAAGAAATAAGTGACGAAACGTTGTACGACAAAAGACCTTTTAAAAACGACGGTGGTTTGAATTTAGAACGTATAAACGCGGGAGTTGTGACGTTTTGTAGAATTAAAAGGTATAGGCCTTGCACATGAAAATGGAGTTACGATTTTTTCGTTTAAAAGACCAAAAATAATACCATCAATTTGTCTATGTTTACCGAAAACCCATTGATTCGAAAATCCAAAATGGAGCGCGCGGGAAATCTGACAGCTGTCATCGTGGAAGCGAAAATGGCGGCGTAAATTGATAGTTTGGGAGAGCTAATATGAAATGTTGAATTAAAATTGATGACAAGTTGAACTCATGTAAGAAAGGGGTTAATTGCTGGGTCAGTCAGAACACAGCCTTTGAGCGCACATTTGGGGGATTTCACTTGTCATGTCTGGGTTATTATTGAATTAAAATACACGGATTGTACATACCTAGGTCGTTCTTGCATTATTATGACTGTAAGCTTGGAAAAAGCATTATGTCTAGAATGAGCCTCACGCTCCTACTGTTATAAGAGATAAGTGTACTTTTTGCAACCATCAGCTGCAAGGCTGATTCAGTGTTTATAGGGTGTAGAGCATCTCTGTGATGGGGATGGACCAGGTCTGCCTGCATAACTCCAGTCGGTTTAGAAGTTACAGACTTTTAAAGGTCAGTAAAAAATTAACGATCAGCTGCAAGGCTGATCGTATGATATTATTGTAGTATGCACTGTAGCTATGTGAATATGTGACATGCTTCATCAGTTGGTTTAGGAGTTACAGCCGTTCAAAGGTCCAAGCTTTGAACGGCTGTATCTCCTAAACCGACTGGCAGATCATGTCAGTTTTTGTACTGTTCACATAGCTACAGTGCATACTACAATAATATCATACGATCAGCCTTGCAGCTGATCGTTAATTTTTTACTGACCTTTAAAAGTCTGTAACTTCTAAACCGACTGGAGTTATACAGGCAGACCTGGTCCTTCCCTATCACAGAGATGCTCTACACCTCATAAAAACTGAATCAGCCTTGCTGCTGATGGTTGCAAAAAGTACACTTATCTCTTATACTATACCGTATAAAACAAAAGGGGCCTTTCTTGGTTGGTGTGCGTGAGGCGTCATACAAATCATGTCTGTGTGCGTGTATGTAGATAGGGTTGAGAGGCCAGTGCTGGTTATAATTTTTCTAAGGGAATTCTTAATTCTTAGGGAAAGTTTTTCAGTATCATGGGTACAATCACCCCTGAACGTTATGCAACTGTGTACCCTAGCCTAGCACCCTGTATACTGGACCGAATTGAATTGAATAGTAAGTTGTTTATTTTATGTTAAGTATATCTAATTATGCTTCTAGAACGTAACTTCTTAAGTATAAGCACAGTATTTCTTTTCTTTATCTAGTAGGTACCTACATATTGCGAATAAGTGCATAGCATACCATATCTAAGTGGAACTGTTTAAAAACTCATTCATTTATCGACGCAATAGCATGTACTGTGTCTCTTCATATAATTTCAACAATAATTTGCTACCTAACGTATCATTTGTTGCATTTGTATAAACAACGTGCAATTTGTTGATTAATGCTTTATGCTCTGTTAGTAATTCGCAACGTAACGTCATTCTATTGCTTTATTTTTATACTTGCTTGAGCGTTAGCACTGCATAAATTTACGCCAGTGTCAATATTCATGTCAAGTAGTTTATTGGAGTATCTTCTATCCCAACCCAATCTCAGGTATTGTTTTTGATCAAGAACAAGAGCGGCGCCTCGTCACCTCGTGGCAGGCAAAAAAGCGAAACGCGCGAACACCACGCGAGACGAGAGCTCGTGCTTATCAACTGGTATATTTATAAAATCACGGCCGTAATCCCTTTCGGGGTGGCCATAGAAACATTGCTACAACTAGGTACAAACTTTTTATTTTTATTTATTTAGCAATCATTTTACATTGCACTACAGTTAAGTAACACCTTTTTACTAGTGATGAAACAATTACGATTTCGAATAATTATCGGCATTTAGCGATTAATCGAAATCGTCGATTAATTAACGATTTACCTATACCTAAGTTAAATATAATTTTAAAATCAGAATTCTATACAGAATCAACTGAATGTAACATACATCATAAATGAGTAAAAAAAATTTACGCCACAAACCATAATTCGCTGCCTCAGAGAGGTTGTTTTCTACAGCCAGTTGTAACTACAACTATAATAAAAAGAAATAGACAGAGATTGGACAACTTAGAAATACTTAGGACCTTTTTTTTTTCAACAAAATCTTCAATATTTAAATTATGATTATTGAAATACATACCTACATGTTTTCTCTCATTTTCTGTGATTGTCTATTGAAATACATGCCTACATCATTTCCTAACTTTAAAATATGTTTTTTGAATAGTGTATTGAATATTGGTTTGCAATAATCGTACCTAATCGAAATTGACGATTATTTGGGGAAATAATATAAATCTTAATCGTATACGCTAAGTGCGTTCACACACGATGACGCACTGACGGAGCAGCAAACGTCAGTCCGTTATTTGTGAAGCAAGGAGTTGTATGAAACCGCACGTAGAAGCACACTCGGTGACGCATTGACGCACCGGATGTGGTTCTATGGACTGACATCTGCCGCTCCGTCAGTGCGTCATCGTGTGTGAACGCACCAATAGACAGAGATTGGACAACTTAGAAATACTTAGAAACTATTTTTTTTTTAACAAAATCTTCAATATTTAAATTATGATTATTGAAATAAATACATGTTTTCTCTCATTTTCTGTGATTGTCAATTGAAATACATGCATACATCATTTCCTAACTTTAAAAATATGTTTTTTGAAAGAACCTAGTGTATTGAATATTGGTGGTTGTACCTAATCGAAATCGACGATTATTTGGGGAATTAATATAAATCTTAATCGTAATCGCTAAGTGATAATCGTTTCATCATTACTAGCTTGCGAAAGCTTCTGGTCACCCCGAAAGAGATTAAGTTCGTGAGCGTCCAGCAACTAACCGCCTGGCCACGGGACAGGGCGACCGGCGGCGCGTCTTGCGATTTTAGAATACACTGCCTACGCGCCGCTGCGTGCTTGCGTAATAGTAGGGACACAACGCTCAGTGTATTCTAAAATCGCAAGACGCGCCGCCGGTCGCCCTGTCCCGTGGCCAGGCGGTAACTTACAAATTATGTCTAATCGCAGAAACTGTAAAATCGATCAATATCAAGAAAGGCAAGTTAATTCCAGATAAAATCTTCATTTAGATCTAATTACTAGCGTGAAGCTCTAGATTTAAATTACACCAACCGGGAATCGAAGCCGGATCTTCAACACCTCGCACAAAATAAGGAGTGTTCTCAATTGACAAGGTGGAGTAGCAAACGTAAAGGGGTTTAAGGCGAAGTAAGATTCTAAAAATAATTTTAAAAGCGATTGTATTGCGCTGCGTATTTTCAGATACGCGCTTTTTGTTTTTTTACGAGTAAATGCCTAATACGGTTGTAGATTACAAATAGAATTGCTTAATTTTCTCTATTTAATATGACAACTCTTTTTTTATTTAAAGGAACTTGTGCTAAGTAGAAAATAAAATAATAGAAATAGGTATTTTTAGATACACCAGTATCGCTTTTAGTTTTAGAATAAGTAGTTCTAGCTAAAGTAAATTGTCTCAATTTTCTCTTAGACTACCTGGAAATAAAATAAGATATTTTTAATTGAAGTACTCGTAGGTATGAAAATGATACCTGATGACTATACCTACCTACCAAACTTATCAATGCATTTTTAGCTTCGAATTTTTATAGCTTCACATTTATTTTCCTTTTTTTGATTACGTAATTCTTTATTCTATATTTATTTTTCGTGGTGTTTCGTCTTTATTTTATGTTTATTATGTACTAGCGACCCGCCCCGGCTTCTCACGGGTGCAATGCACGTATAAACCTTCCTCTTGAATCACTCTATCTATTTAAAAAAACGCATCAAAATCCGTTGCGTAGTTTTAAAGATCTAAGCGTACCTACATAGGGACAGACAGACAGCGGGAAGCGACTTTGTTTTATTTATACTATGTTGATGATATTGTAACCTTTGTGGTTATTCCAACTTTGGATGAAGACGACCCTAACTTTACTCAAAATAGATTTTCCTGGGATTATATTTTTTAGTAATAGAAAAATCTGAAAAATAATCAACATTAAGCAAACTTCGCCTTAACCCGCCGCCGTCAGGGCATAAAGCGTGTTGCCACAACATCGGGACCACACACGGCGCGCGCGCAGGAATAGCTCCAGCTCTTCCGCTCCACACGTGTGGTGTGTTCCTTCTTACTAGCTTTTACTGAGAGCTCTGAAGTGTTGTGGATGTGTTATATTTTCTTTTTTTTACTATCTTTCTTTTTTCCTTCTTTCAGACTATTCGTATCGCCCTAACCGGTACTGTCGATAATAGTCGCTGCATCCGACCCCACCGTGTGCGATTAGAGGTGCGGAGTTACATCACACGAGGGAGGGTCAGACGTGTGTCTGTCTCAGCGACTAATACCTTCAGAATGTCGTCAACATCTCTTCAGCCCTCACCGTGTGGCTGCCGGAGATAGTTGCTGCATCAGACCCCACCGTGTGTGAGAAAAGGTGCGGAGTTACATCACATGAGGGAGGGTCAGACGGGTGTCTGTCTCAGCGACTAATACCTTCAGAATGTCATCAACATCTCTTCAGCCCTAACTGTGTGGCTGCCGGTAATAGTGACTGTATCCGACCCTACCGTATGTGAGTAGAGGTGCGGAGTTACATCACATGACGGAGGGTCAGACGGGTGTCTGTCTCAGCGACTGATTCCTTCAGACTATCGTCAACATTTCTTGAGCCCTCACCGTGTGGCTGCCGGTTATAGTCAGTGCATCTGACCCCACCGTATGTGAGTAGAGGTGCGGAGTTACATCACATGAGGTAGGGTCAGGCGTGTGTCTGTCTCAGTGACTAATTCCTTTAGAATATCGTCAACATATCTTCAGCTCTCACGTGTGGCTGCCGGTTATAGTCAGTGCATCTGACCCCACCGTATGTGAGTAGAGGTGCGGAGTTACATCACATGAGGTAGGGTCAGGCGTGTGTCTGTCTCAGTGACTAATTCCTTTAGAATATCGTCAACATATCTTCAGCTCTCACGTGTGGCTGCCGGTTATAGTCAGTGCATCTGACCCCACCGTGTGTGAGTAGAGGTGCGGAGTTACATCACACGAGGGAGGGTCAGACGTGTGTCTGTCTCAGCGACTAATGGACATAGGAAAGGCCAGTGGCCAACAATTTTATTTTTATCTTATCCTCATTGATTCTTAAATCAATGTCGACTGTAAAACGTAAAGCAACACGGAATCGTGGTACAAATATCATTGTTTTATAGTACTTTCTGTCATCTACGGATTTAATTCATTTTCTATGTGTAGTTACATGAATAGTTGGTTTAATCATAAATAATTTATTCATTATTGCATCATCTTCATCATCTCTTATTTAAGAGCGTCTTGCCGGTGGAGTATTCACCGATATCTGTGAACCACTCTACATACTGTAAATCCCTTGATACACTGATACGAGACCATTATTATTGTGGTACATAATGGAACTCTCCCTCTTACGAAAAACGTCTCTTGTGTGTGGTGCAGAAGGAAACTCTACCTCTTACGAAGAACGGTCCTTATGGTGTAGAATGTAACTCTCCTTCTTACAAAGAACGCAGCCCTGGAACTGTTTCTCTTACGAAGAACGGCTCTTGTGGTGCATAGTGGAACTGTTTCTCTTACGACGAACGGCTCTTGTGGTGCAAAATGGAACTCCTCTTACGAAAACCACCCTTTTGGTGCAGAATGGAACTAACCCCTTCTACGAAGAACAGCCCTTGTGATGTAGAAACAGATTGGTCTTACTTACGAACAACTTATGAATAAGCGAAACTTTTATCATGCAATGGGATCCTACAGGCTATAATGATGCTGATGATTGTGATACTCTTTTTTTTCTGTATAATTAATGGACCCTTGCTTGTGCGTTAGTACTGCATTTCCGCCAGTGTCAAGTAGTTTATGGGCGTATCTATCCCAATCTCAGGGATTGTTTCTGATCAAGAACAAGAAGAGATTGAGGATTGCGGACCACACAAGACATGTGCTCGGAGGGTAACATCCGTCTTGCATCCTTCAGATCGTCGATGATGTTGCGTTGACCGATGTTTGCGCTTAGAGAATTGCACATCAGATTTTTTTTTTTTTTGTGTGATTAAATACAGCATTGCTCAGGGAGCATTTACTGCTTTTTACTGCGGACTATTGGCGGGACCTCGAAGGGTCTACCGAACCAAATGCAAGAGCTTAAGCAACCTGCCCAAGGGGCACCCAAAATGGGTACGGACCTCGGCAATGGGCGTTGCTGGGACTACGCGGCCTACAACGTAGGGGTAGTGGGGATCGGTGCACTTCTGAAGTACCTATCCTGCAACGTGACTCAACCGATGGTGATAATGTTGGTAGTTGTAGCAAAGTTTCTGATGAACTCGAAAGAGATATGGTTGTGTCGTGAGTTTATGTTATTAGTGACCAGGTAAAGCACCTACCTTCATATTTTGATACATAATTCGATAACCTGTTTACTAAATAACAAACAAGATTTCCAATAAACAATCAAAGCCAGGCAGAATCAAACACGTTGACAGTTTAACAATGGCGGATTGACGTTTGACAGGTATTTAGGCGGGAAAGCGGAGTGACAGCGCGCGTCGCCTCGTTAGCGACGCCATGTTTTTTCTTTTGTTTTTTTTTTAAGTCTATTCATTTCATGCGATCTAAGAAGTCATTAGTTTGAAACTTTATTCAAGGTTAAATAGGGGTGAAAATGGATTGATTCGTGTGTGTTGGTTAGTGGAATGGTTTGTTGTATTAAGGCGCCGATGTGATTGAGTTTGTTTAGTTAATGTCTGAGTATTCGATGCTAATTCTGTTTTCTTGAGAGTTAAATTGTGTGGAAAGTTTGGTAGATAAATTAAACAAATTTGATGTTTAATCGATTTATCTGTGTATAAAATATTATGGTCCTTCTTAATATGTTGACACTTTTTTAAGGGGATCATCAGACCGTCAAACTGAACAACTTTCTCTACGGCACTAATATCGAAATCGCGTTAACAAAATCAGCCGTTCCATACAAAACTGCAAATCTACTATGGGACAGCTGATTTTTTTCTCGATTTCGATGTCGGTCCCATAGAGAAAGTTGTTCAGTTTTATGGTCTGATCATCCCCTTAAAAAAGTGTCAGCATTTAGGAAGGACACTGTATAGTTTTCTGACGTTATTTTTTGTCTCTACCACCGAGTCGGAAGGTGTTCCGTTGTAGAGAAGATGCGGCCAGAAACTCTACAACACACATCTTTTATACAAAACAAAATATACAAAGTACACTTACAAATACAATATTGAATTACATAGGTACCTACTCGTAATATAACATTTTCAAGACCAGACTTGATTGACAAGATTGGTATTTCAAACAATCAAGTTTATAGTAACCGTTTTTACATTTTAATGGACTTAAACTTTTTGTCTGGCAAGTTTAGAATATCATCTGGGTATCTTATTAGGTGGAGTAAAGCCTTAACAGAGTGGTGGCCGAGATTAGGTAAAAGAGAAGTGGGTCGTCCGGCAGCCAGGTGGGTTGACGACATCTGGAAAAGTACAGGCAAGACCTGGATGCGACTGGCACAGGACCGAGAAGAATGGCAAAATATGGAGGAGGCTTATGCCCTGCAGTGGGTAGATACAGGCTGAAAATTATGATGATGATCTTATTATAATAGCCTATCTAATATCTATACCTACAGTTTCCAATGAAAGATGTAGGTAGGTATCATCAATGCAATGCCCTAGCCGCAAGTCAAACTCACTTAAAACTTCTTCACAGTTTACCACTTCCCTTGACTTAAAATATTAAAAACATTATACTACAGATTAAAAAACTAAAACCATAGTAGAACAATGGTACATCTACTTAAAGCAAGTGTCAAAGTGTTACAACTCCCACCTTTTAATGTTTCCTTTGACATTTACATACATACATACATACATCACGATCGTTATTCCTTTTGGAGTAGCTAGCATCTTTGCTAAGACTATGAACTACCTTTTCAAATGTGCAGTTACAGCAAATTTTCGTAAAATAAAATGAAATGAGATTTATTTGCTAAGTATTTAGAGTTTTCGGACTTTTCAGGATTGAATGACTCATAAACATAATTTAAATCTACATATTAATACCTAGTATTTTACACAGTAAATAGGTATACAGAGTCCTTCTTAAATGCTGACACTTTTTTTAAGGGGATGATCACACCATCAATCTAATCAACTTTCTCTATGGGACTAACATCGAAATCGCGAAAAAAAATCAGCTGTCCCATAGGTACATTTGGCTCAAGTAGGTTTGGTACCTATAGAACGTCCGATTTTTTTTCGCGATTTCGATGGTGGCGCCATGGAGAAAGTGGTTCAGTTTGGCGGTCTGATCATCCCCTTAAAAAGTGTCAGCATATTAAGAAGGCCTCTATAGTGTAAAAGGTTTGTCCCATAATAGCTTCGTGCGTGAGAGATCCTTGGAAAGTATGGCCCTTCTAAGACGCGAATTACATGTCAAACTAAACAATTTATTCACGTTTTGTGTCCATCCCAAATTATTGCCTTATGTTATTAATATACCTACATACATAATGGAACAGAACTCACGGCCTTCGGCTTCGCAGGTAGGTTTGACTAGGCTATAAGAGCTTTCCGAAATACATTTTAATCAGTCGTATTTTTATGTGGAAGCTGATAGAATTAATATGTTAACAAATAAATACTCTAAATAAGTAAGACCTAATATAGACCCCTGAGCGACACCACGCAGTATTAAACTAAACTGTTTAACTCCATTAACACATGTTTGCCGCACTAATGGAACTTTATAGCGGTTTTTAAAGAAAACCATAGAATAATCTCCACCATATTAACAGTAATTAACTTGTTTTCTTAACATAACTTGTGGTGTACAGTGTCAAAGGCCTTAATAAAAACCATGTAGGGAAACTTATTTTGTTACAACATTATTGTTGAATTCATCATTATTGAGTTGATTTTGAATATCGATTGCGTATTCGTAAGCAGTTTTAAAACATGCAGTTCTTTAAAAAAATATTAACAAAGGAAAAAAATACCTATAATAATTACCTGCCTACAGGATACATTTAATTTTTAGTCAGTGCGAACACTTTCGTGAAAGTTGTTCAATTTGATGAGTAGAATATTGCATGATAAAAGTACCCGTAGGTACCTACTGACTAAAAATTTTTCCTGTACAATTTTTTTTTCTATTTCTATCTACTCGCAATAAGTTAATGAGTACCTACCCGAAACTTACGTAGGTTACTTAACTTATTTAATTTTACGCATCTTTTGAGTTCATTGGCCAAAAAAAGTGGCGACGGGGTTACAATGGATAAATTTTTTGTGGTAGAATTTCTGGCTACATTATCTATTAAAGTAGCGGTGGTATTTTCATAAAAGCAATGTTACGTAAAAAAGCGTGTTTTTAATTACAGCTATAGTTTACATATTTTATTAAGATTTTCAGGTAGTAAATACATACCAAAACTACTAATTAATTCGAAATTATAATGTTAGTGGTTTAGTGGTTGTATTTTATGTAGGTATTGATCAAAAATAGGTCATCGGAACAAATGAAGAAAAAAAAACGAAGTAATAAAAATTCTACAAGTCTGTAATTACAGGTAGCAATAAACAAAAGAACGTGACACTTTTATAGCACAATAGAAAATTAGCCTATAAAAAATTATGTTCCACACCTACCTACAGCTTAATTGCCACCATTATGTCATAATTCGTAAAAAATACAAGTTGCAGAACGTACCACGTTCAATAATTCATCAAAATGGCGTCCTGTCTATCAATATAATAATTCTGTCAAACTTTAATTGAAATTCTGTACCGCGAGCGTTCAAAAGCAGCCCGCAGTATTATTGATACATTATGAACCCGCAAAAGAGCCATAGCAGCAATTTACAACTGAATTACAAATCTCTACCAAGCCCACTAAATACACAATCAGGTTAAATCAATTGTGATATTGCTGTCCCTTTTCGGTAACGACACGGCCCATCTGTTGAACCGAGATAGAAGAGGTTTGACTGTATTGTTGAACAATGAAAAGCGCGAACGGTTAACGCCTACAAAACGGATGGGGAAGGGAATAAAGCTTGTTTGTTCGGGGGCGTGTCCCCCTAACAACTATCAGGGCGCAGTCGCTCGGCTGCCGCCGTCACGAGCGCAGTACGCATCGGAACATCTTGACATTTCAATCTGACAGCCACAGCTGTCCATCACGAGTCCTTCGACTCAAAAAAACAACATTAAAAAAAACTAAAGACAAGTGCGTTCAAAACCAAACGTAAAGAATCGACCGATCCAATTCAAATTAAGAAATCATGTTAATGACTCTATTCTTAAATCGATAAATATTAATGGTATATTTAAAACGTGTGTCAACTGTGTCTGACATTCAAATAATCGCCGCGGACGTTAATACTGAATGTTTTAATGAATTTAAATCGTGAAGACTGTATAATTTTGTTGGGACAATTGCATTGTGTTTGTATTTTGGACCATTGAAAGCGTACCGTCACAGTTGATTAAGATTTGAGTCTGTGTTTCGAACGTGTTTTGACAGTTGTTTTTTAAAACATGGCGTTCGAAGATCGCTGCAGTCCGAATCAAGCCAACAGTCCAGGGCCAGTGACAGGAAGAGTACCAGCTCCACACGCAGAGAATCCAGTAAACTACAGCCCTCAGAACCAATATACATGCACAACGATAGAGCAAAGGTACGAAAGAAGTTCCCCAAACATGACAATAGTGAAAGTACAACCGAATTCACCGCCCCCAAGTCCACAAAACGAAGAATATCAGAATTACTACAGACCAGAAACGCCTGATGTGAAACCGGTGATCAACCAAGATAGATTTGATAATAGATTAAGAACAGAAAGGCAGCAGCCGACGGTACCTATAGCGTTCTCGATCAGCAACATTTTGCATCCAGAATTCGGATTGAACGCTTTGAGGAAGACGAACAAAATCGAAGGACCAAAATCCGTCGGGCCTAATCACAGTATCTTGTACAAACCTTACGATTTGTCCAAACAGAATGATTATCAGAAATATAGTTTTGATTATCTGAAATCCAAAGAAGCAGAGTTCAATCCTTTACCTCCTTTAGGAGGATTGAGGCAGACGGTATCTCAGATTGGAGAAGTAAAGGAAAAAGAAGTACCAAAGATAGTTGAGGCTCAGAGAAGACCAGATTCGGCAAGTTCGATTGTTTCTTCAACTTCTAGCGGCGCTCCGTCGACTTGTGGAAGTACTGACAATACTCAAGGATCTCAGGGGAACCCGAACTTGTGGCCAGCGTGGGTCTACTGTACGAGATACAGCGATCGACCTAGTTCTGGTAAGATTATTATCTTTTTTAACTCCTGACATTTTTTATTTGAAATTGACAAATACAGCATACCTAGCTCTGGGAGCTATGACTGCTTATTACTGCGGACTACTCGTATTAACTCCCGACGCAAAAAGAGGCGAGTTTGTTGCTTATTGTCTGTGATCTGGCGCCGAAATAGGTGGAATATTTCATAAATGGTAATTTAGTTGAAGGTGTTTGAGAGATGCTTGAGAGATGCAGTATGTTTGGGAAATCAGTCTGGCTGTTTTCAAGATAGCATAGCATAGCATAGCATATGCTCACGACTATATTCCCCAAGGGGGTAGTCAGAGATATTCTGAAATCACAGAACATCCACGTTTCACCAGTAGTACCGAAACTCTGTCCAGTGTGACGGGGGGTGAGCCCGTCGCCACTTACAATGGACAGTGGGCACAATACATGCCTCGAAATTGAAGCATGCAGGTTTCCTCACGATGTTTTCCTTCACCGAAAAGCCAGTGGTGTTACAAATCGTACATAAATTCCGAAAAACTCATTGGTACGAGTCGGCCTGGTCGGGGATCGAACCATCGCCTCCTGCACGGCAGGCAAGGTTACTCGCCACTGGACCACCACGGCTAGTTTGGCCACGGCCACGGCTGTTTTCAAGATCATCAGCTTTAATTAGATAGTTTTAAGCAACCTCTTTTTTTTTACTTACCGGTAAGTCTTTCTTGTTTCCGTCGCTTATTGGCGTATTTCGATTCTTCTGTTTTGGATAGTTAGCTATTAAAATGATAACTTGCATACACTGAAAAAGAAATATTTATGCGTGTGTGAAGTCTTCCGATCCCCATTGTGCAAGCGTGGCGGACCAACGCCTATTAGGCTTGTGCCCTGCAGTGGGACGTATACAAAGCTGATGATGATGATGATGATGAAAATGATAACATGGCAAGTGATCGCCATCAAGTACCTTTTAATGCGGATTGACACAAATATGTACTTACTCACCTTCGGAACCAATATGATGAAAGTATTTTCAAATAAGCGCCATTCTAATAGGATTTTCATTGAATTGCCTGCAAATAGGAATTCCAAAAAAACGGTCACTTATCCAACGACAGACCAGACCGGGTGTTGCTTAACTTCGATGATATGACCATGGCAATGAGCGCCTGACGGAAAGAAATTAACATACCATTTAATAGGGTTGGTACCTATAATACCTACTATTGGTAAATATTATAGAACCTGTCTATTTTCGTTGGAGTTGTATGACTCCAAGAACTTAGAATGGACAACCCTATTTCTTCTCCAGGAGACTAATTAATGAAACGGAATGAAGAAGAAGATCTCCAGCTTTATTGTGATAAGTCAGCTATTAACCCTTACACGTCATAGGATAGGTTGTATGTAAATGTAACGTTGAATAGAAAAGGTACCTACTACTGTAATGTACTGATAATGTAATTCATCAATTACAATAGGTCAAATTGTAAATAGCGAAGTAATATGCTTCAAATGACGACAGCTACATACTTAGATAATAAATAGGTAATGCAAATAGCAGAAGTTTTTTAGTCATAAAAGACAAAACAGATAGGTGTACTAGGGTGTATATCAGGAAAAAAACTGAAGATGCGAACAGTTATAATTCGACCACAAAAAACAAAATAAAAAAAAACGTGTATATTTGAGAACCACACAAAAAAAGAAACGTTTTTTTTTTCGGTGATGAAATTAAACTAAAAAAAATATGTTGACATTTGGTAACACCATTTTTTTTTAAAGTTTATGGCTTACATTTTTAGAAAAATGTTACCATTTCCGGTCAATTACATCACAGCTGGTATAATAATTTTAAAATGTGACGTTCTGTTTTAAAGTTTTCATAATCATACCTACCTAACCTCAACACAAATTAATGAACACAATTTTGATTAATATGAACCCATGAATTTTTGTTTGAAGTTTTATAAAAAACTAATAATATTTTAAAATAATAAAAGAAGTAAATGGGTGATTCCGAACAAAACTCTTTGTTCTGTTGGCCATGTGTATAATTTTTTATTTTATTTGATAAATTATAATATCTATAATTTTTGTTTTCCTTCTATTTTTTTATATTTTGTTACATTCCTTGCGTCGGTTTATATATCTATAGATCTACCAATGAAATTCATAATCTACTGGCATTTTTATATAATATAAGAATATTTTCAATGTAAAACAGTTGAAAAAAAAACTATTATAATCTAAGTAGTTAGTTTAGAATTTAAGAACAACAGTGATGTCATTCGTCTGCCGTTAAACTGTTCTCACAGTTTGGCAGAGCGTATTGTAACCAAAATTCTTTGTACTATTTTTGCCTAACTAAATAAATAAATAAAAAAAAAAACCAAGGCAGCCAGCCAGCTGGCTAATCTTTCCACTACAGCTTGAGTATAAGTAACTAACTGTCATGCGAATTGACTCTTATTTTATTTATTTTTTGATATTATTTACGAATAGATAAAGACAATGATCAAAAGATTTAATAATATAAACGTGACCTACAGAATTACAATAGGACAAGCATCAAACATTTACATTCGCTTTGAATTACAAAACATTATGTTCGAATGTGTCAACATCTATTAGAATTTTAAAATAATTCAAAGTCCCGTCTGGAGAAATATCGAAAACATGTACTCTATTTGTCTCAATAAATAAAATAAAAAGTAGGCCATCACGGGACGCCCGGCTGATGTGTATCTTCTTCCGATTTAAGTTTCGGACTTCCACATTCGATTTAAATTTCGAGCTTCCGCCACTCAAAAAGGTTGCAGACAGGTTGCAGATCAGAATTTCAAAGCCTTCTAATAAGAAGTTTCACTAAAAAAACAGGTTTTAAAATATTTGATATAAAGTTTTTGATGATAGGTGGCTTTGTACCTAATGAATTGGTTTGAAACGGATATGTAGTTAGTTATACGGATTATGTATTTTATCGTGCTTCGAAACGATTGTTACCTATATTTCTATTAATAGAAAATCGCCTGATCGTTCTAGGTAATACTTACCTATTTTATTTGTATTTGACAGCAAGGTGCCTTACTCATCAACGCCATCTATCGGCGTATTAGGAACTATTTTTGTTTTTTATTCGGCTGACAGAAAAGACTCTAATAGGATACCTTCTTGACTGCATAATTTTATATTTTTGTGTTATGTTCCCAGTAAACAATAATTTTGAAAATAACGTCAACATTATCAGTAAATTCTTTAGCTTGAATACAATTTTTAATTAGCTAATAACAGGATAAACAATAAAAGTACCTACCTAATGAAATGTTGATGACGTCACTAGTTACTATTTAGTAAAAAAAAACTCACACAGTTTTTTCTCACAACGCGCTCGCTTTGACGTCGATAAAGAGTTGCTGATTTGACTAGTTGTCAATTAGCAGATTAATAATGTATGTCGAAGTGTCGAATACAACGCCATCTATTGAAAAACGTCAACAGCTTTTTTAAATCAAACAGGAAACAAAACCGGTCCGTATAGTTACAATCGTAACAAAAACCACTTGACGCGACCGACTCGCGCGGCAGACAATAAATTCGCTGAAATTATCTGTCAAGCGATCCAAGATGGCGCTGTGATGACAGCTGTCAGTTTGACGTGACGCGAAGTGACGTGGAGGGAAAATGTAGTGTGTTCGCAGGCGTTTTTTCAATTGTTTTCTATGCACCGGTCGTTTTGTTTGCTTATGCAGCAGGAAATGTTTTGAACTCTTGACACTTTCATGTTTTCTAAAGGTTAAAAATTAACCTCAAAATCCGTTTTGAAAATTGACGATTTTTGTTTAACTTTTCCGTACTTTAACTTAAGTACTTACATACTTAGTAGATAGGTATTGTACCTCTGTGTTATTAGTAGGATAAAGGATTTATATTTAAGTGTTAGTAATACAACTTTAGTTAGTATACAAGTTTAGTTAGTGTACAAGTTTAGTTAGATTTATGTTTACAACTTATGACAATCCTATTGGAAAATACTGTAGGTACCGAAATATTTAGGGCCAGCCCATAAAATAGGTACGCTGCGTCCTAAATTTTTTTAAGGCGCTTAACACAAAATTATTTATTACCACGGCTATATGAGTGGAGGATACAACACACGTTTCGAAAATTGAAGCGTGTCGGTATCTTCACAATATATTTTTTTTTGCTTCACCGGAAAGCCAGTGGTTATACCGCTTTCCCACTGGCATATCGTACATCATGGTATTGTTCTAGATCATGGTCCTATAAAAAATACACTACTACTACTACTACCTACTATGGGTAGGGTCGTCCATCTGACGGCTTTTTAAGGGGATGATCAGACCATCATAAACAACTTTATGGGACCAACAACGAAATCTAGAAAAACAATTAGCGGCCCAAAGCAATCGTATGGGACAGCTGATTTTTTACGCAATTTAGTTTTTAGTCCCTTAGAGAAAGTTGTTCATTATAATGGTCTGACCTCTTAAAAAACTAATCTAGATATAACTGGAATCGTACTGCCGTCTTCTGCACGAAAGGCTATGTTAGTATTGCTAGTCACTAAATTACTACTACTATGGTATAACTGGTTGAAATAAAAAGTTACCTACCTGAGTAGGTACTTATCTTTTTTTTGTCTTGATGATTGATCAATTTAATACTTTTGCATGAATAAAGTTTAAACATGTAATTTAATAATATTCAGAGTGTTTTTAATGTGCGAAACGAAAAAATTATCATCAATTAGTTTTGGCTGGGCGCTTAAGTTAATTTGCATCTTTCCTTAAGGTGCAACGTCCAGTACAAACATACTGTGCTTAAGTGCTTAATAAAAGCTGTTCTATTCTATTCTAATTTTAAAATTGTGGCATCCATTTTCGTATTGATGATTTTGCCAATGTCCAGGTTATAAATATTTTTGGACTTCAAGGGGTATTTCATAAAAAAAACAGTCTAGAGCATCCTTACAAGGAGCTTCGGTAAGCCGGAGAGGAGAGAAGCAACCGACACGCAACCACCCAATAACAGACCTACAACGCGACTCCATAAAAGCTGTTATATGAAACATAGAATGCCAACTTGGCGAGAGTAAAACTATTTAGGTCTGTGCCCTGCAGTGGGACGTATATAGGCTGATTATGATGATAACTACCTACCATTTGACAAAATTCGTAATTTTTTATATATAATTTTTAATACTATAAACGGTATCAAGTAATACGATAATTAACGTTGAAATTTTTTAATCATAGCTTATTGCCTTGTCAGTGTTTTTGTGATCGAAAGGCCAGCGCCTTATCACCACTTGACACGTCATTTCATCCTAAAACCATCAATAGGCAGGTTGCAAACGATGTAACTACAGGTTCCTGCTTCAAGCGATCCGCCTCAGAGCAATATATACTACGATCCTAGGACAAGAAAACTCTTAAGCGACATCGAAATAATAATCAACTAGGCACAAGTACCACAATCATTTTCTTTAACGAGAATACAAGTTTTTTTAAAGACCTTATGTTATTATTAACTGCCTTATTCAACCGGTGTACTAAAAAGGACCTATTCGAAAAAAAATGTCAATTGACAACATAATTACTCATTATTATAGGAAAAAATTTGTTAAAATGCGCTTTAATGTCATCCGGTAAGAGTTATAATTGCATAGCAGTTTTATTTCACACATTGGCACTTACATTTTTCCGTACGTGATGACAAAGTTATGTTTTCGTTCGGTAAAGTTTACCTTTTGATGTAAGCGACAGTTTTGTCTTAAAGATACGGTATAGAACGGTCAATTGGAAATTTTATTAAATGTAAAAATAAGTTGGGCAAGGACGTGATGTTGGTTCAACTTTGAAGGGAAACCTTTTTAGGGGTGTCCATGTACTACGCAATGTTCCAAACGTCATTTTAGGGGACGGTAAGCAAATTTAAACTGCGCATCAATATAAAAATGGAATGATCACAAAAAGTTAACTAAATAATGTACCTATTAACTAAACTAAGAGTTATATAGATCTACGAATGATTTAGTAAAAATGTTAACAGTTACACAGTTACAACTGAGTCAATTGAAAATTAATTATGTGTTGTATCTGGGTACAAAAATCTTCCCAGAAATAGAACTAGGTACTCCAATGTATTCTATAATGTGAAAGAAAGAAAGAATGTGAAAAATGGGTCAAAAAGAAAACCTCCTTTTAAGAAGTCGGTTACCTAATACATTTCGATTTAATGTTAATTCAACTTTTGTATTAGTTCGATTTCACGATAATGTAAATCATAATAAAAAGATCTGAAACAGTAACAAAACACAGATTTTTTTCAAGTTAAGTTCCCTATAACTGGGCCTTCTCTTGCAATCTTGCTTCTATATTGTGCTTACATTTATTTCAGAATTTAGTGTAGAATTAAGATAATCTACTAAACCATTTCCGTCTAAAACTGGTTTTGAGGCTTTGTCACAATGGTTTATACTTGCAAAATAATTCAGGTGTTAACCACGCATGCGTTAAATATGCAGATATGCAGCGTTCATATTATCACTAGATCTGTATACTTACCAGAATGTTAACTCTATTAGAATCGTGTTTATTCTAATTTGACGCATTAGAAATGCATTTCTTTTTTCGAATAACAAATACAATAATATTCTAGTAAGACGGTTCTTGGAATATGCGTTGTTTAATTGAAATAAAATATGTTGATTCGCATGAAACACGGTTGACAATAATAAATTGTAATGATCTGTTGATTCAATATTGTTAAAATAATGATCTGACCATCAAACTTATCAACTTTCTTTGTTGACTAACATCGAAATTGCATTAACAAAATTCTGCTGTTCCAAACAAAACTGCAGACCTACTCGAACCAAATGTATCTATAGGACAGGTAATTTTCTCGCGATTTCGATGTTTGTACCATAGAGAAAGTTGTTCAGTTTGATGGTCTTAAATCCCCTTAAAAACGGTCAACATATTAAGTTGGACCCTGTATACTAGGTAGGTACTTTTTTTTCTTAAACTTGGATTATTTTATAATTATGACCTTTTTTGACGGTGTTAATTTTATAACAAATTGCAGATCCATAGTTTATGTGCTACCCTTAGTCACTAACAGAACCAGGTGAGGTAATGAAACAATTTATTCGCAATTATTCAGAGCGATTATTGGTTTTTTGCAGCGGCCGCCATTTTGTGCAAAGTACGTAACGCTGGCACGCCCAGTTTTAACTTGTTCGCTAAAGGTGCGTTTTTAAACGCCATTATTGTGGTTAAGCCAAGTTTGTTACTACTTTATGATGTTTTTAAAAAGGTGTTTGGGGTTTTTTGCGGATAAAGTCTTTAAGAGTTAATAAGGTTACTGTTTAAACTAAAGTTAATCGTTTTAACGGGTTTATCTACTAATTACCGTAAGCATTAAGCTTACAAGTACTCATGACTAAGTTTCACACCGTGTATAATACCAAAATAAATTTCGGACTTTCCGTACTAAATGCAATCAAATGATCAAACGTTTGTATGAAAAGACGTTTGTATGAAATCTCAAATTCCCTACCAGGTTTATTAGGGAAAGTTGTTCAGTATCATGGGTAGAATCACTCCGTAAAGTAATGTAACTATTTACCCTAACACCCCGTATAAATGAAAAAAATCCAGTTAAGGCGACTACATATTTTTCTCTCTGTACCAAATTGGTATTATTTTTTTATTAAGTAGCATAGCATATGCTCACGACTATATTCCCCGAGTGGGTAGTCAGAGATATTCTGAAATCTCAGAACATCCACGTTTCACCAGTAGTATCGAAACTCTGTCCAGTGTGACGGGGGGTGAGCCCGTCGCCACTTATAATGGACAGTGGGTACAATAAATGCCTCGAAAGTAGGTATGTTCCTACTATTATAATAATCATGTTTAAAAAGAACACATTTTCGGACTTTCTTACACACCAAAAACTCGCACCAATCAT
Source organism: Agonopterix heracliana (assembly GCA_963693445.1). Taxonomy (NCBI): domain Eukaryota; kingdom Metazoa; phylum Arthropoda; class Insecta; order Lepidoptera; family Depressariidae; genus Agonopterix; species Agonopterix heracliana. The sequence continues at coordinate 7,500,997 of OY856334.1, forward strand.
AATAACAAACCCAAAAAACTTGGCGGTCATTTTACAAACAAGCAATGATTTAATTTTCTCTACAACATTTATTAGAATCTTGTTAGCTTAGAGTAAAAAATTGATGAGACCTTAATTGACTTGGCTTACTATTTGCAATTTTATTACTTGCGACTAATTGATACTAATGCATGCAATTATTATGATTGATTCTATCATATTATTGTTTGGAAAATAGTTCTAGCTACTGTATTTATAGAGTGGAAAATAAGTACAAAAAGGACATCTGGGGAATCTCAGGATTCCCAGTGATTCTCAGGATTTACAATGAGAAAAAAATTGGTAACTACTTATAAATATACTTTATTTAAAATGAACACACAATATTTTCAAAATTGCTTTCATGACTTTTGATATAAATGTCTAGTCATTTGACGTAAGTTTTACAAAAGTTCATTCAGCCGCTTCCTGTTTTGAAATAACACTGAAAAAAATGTTTAATCCAATAAAATTATGTGTTTTGTGAAATTTAACCGAACTAGTTTTAAATTTAACCAAATTCAGGTTAGGTTAATAACCTGTACTTATAATATTATATAGTTCGGTAGTCACTAAAATTAAACAAAATATTGGGTTAACCCGTGGAATGTCGGCCGGACACCCGGGTGTCCGGGAGATTTTTTGGTCTAACGTGTCAGCCGGACACCCGGGTGGTCGGGAGACGACCGCTCCTATTGGCTAGTGATTTATGGCGTGGCGTTTCGTTTCACCATACTTTTTATATTTGCATTAGATTTATTGGTTTTCATTGGTTCGTTTGAATACAATTCTGTGAAAAACGGAAAAAATTTCATCTCAAACAAAGAAGAACTAGTGAACCAATAGTGAATTCGGGTTGCCAAGATGGCGGAAGTCGCGTGTGTTTTGTGTCGGACTTTTTAAATTTTTACCAAGTTATTAAATTGTTTTTAAACAAAGTGTTGTTCATAAATAGCTCGTAATATTGTCAGCTTTTAGATTATCATATTGGTTTTGTGAGTTGTGAAGTGTAACAATGTGTAAAACGGTAACATCGTGAAAGCGGACTCCAGTTTTTTTCGAAAGGTAGGTAATTAACAAATAACACGGAATATTTTTTTTATTGTTTAAGAAGGTAAATAATGTCAATTGTTAGATGTATTAAAAACGATAGGAAATTTTATTTACTTCACGTAGATATATAATTTATTGCCATAATTTCATAGCATAACATCGAAAAATACATTTTTCTAAAAGGTGGTAAAAAAAATTTGCATTGTATAAAACACACCGACACGCAAGCGTTTTTTGTTTGGCAGAGCCCCGACGCGGGATGGGTTAAATTAACAAAACATTTAATTAAAAACAAAAAGCAAAATTAAATTCAGTACCTACCTACTATCATGTTTTTCAGTGCACCTTAAAAAACCGAAACAGTTTCTCGCCAAACGTAACTATAGTAGGGGGGAGTCACGTTGCAGGGTTTGCCTCGAACACTTGTCTCTTGCGTGGTGTTCGCGCGGTTTGCGTCTCAGCCTGCCACGAGGCTCCAAAATCCTTCTCAGTTGTTCTTACTCAAAAACAATCCTCGAGATTGGATAGACATTGACTGGCGACATCTAACAAGGAAACGCCATTAAATAAAAATAGAATAGAACTATAGTAAGTACCTACCTAGGCTTTATATGACGTTTTTTTCGCAAAATGGCTTTCCCACTTTACTGAAATAGACTTGTTACTATAATAGCTAAGAATTAGTTTTTATAAAGCAAGAACTCTACCATAAGAAGTAGCACAACTTTTTTAATCTATGGACTTAACTCGGTCATTTAAAAAGTAAGTCTTTTTTTATTGACTGGCTAACCATCCATTTTGTATTTATTAAAAACTGTAGTTTGTTAAATTGTGTGTTATTATAAAAAGGGGTTGAAAGGGGTTCACTAATGTTTAACACACAATCAATAAGCAAAATATCACTTCTCAAGCAACGTTTAACAATGTTTCATTTCACAAACTAGTGATTTAACAAAGGTGTTCATACACATATTTACTTATCGAAAGTAGTCATTTAGCAAATGCATTGAATTATATTATGTTTATAGTTAAAACAACATTTCAACATCAGTTATGCGACAACAATCTTATTTACCAAATGAATTATTTAGCAAACAACGATAAATCATTTTTATATCACAAAACGTTATTTGCCATTTTTAAAATTCATCAACTAAACTTGCTGGAACTTCATTTTAAACTTTAATTTCAAATATTTTAATAATGTTCGTCAGTCTGACGATCGTTCTAGGTCTGACGTGACTAGATTGATGGACCAGACTGACGCGAGAATGAGCGTGTAACACCCGTCTTTCATGGTGCTTCATGCATAAAACATACATGCACGCTAAACCAAGCATACATATACGCAAAAATGCAGCATGACATACTAACTAACCTAACCTAGTCTAACCATTAACCTACAGTTTTGATGTTACCGTTCTGCCCCCCTAAGCAACAAGCAAATAAGCAAGCACTCAAGCAATGATGCAAGCAAGCATGCACACAAGCATGCAGACACACAAGCATGCAGCAAGCAAGCAAGCATGCAGCATGCAAGCAGGCATGCACATGCAAGCAAGCATGTTGATGCTCCGCTCGCTTCGCTCGCTCCGCTAAGTGTTATACATGTTCTAACCTAACCTAACCTAGAATTCGACAAGCTCCAATATGTTTTTCTCAGGCAGGGGGCTTCCGCCCCCCGCACCCCCCGAGCGGGGGGCGCAGCCCCCCTGCACCCCCTAACATGCAGACAAGCAAACAAGCAAGCAAGCACACATGCAAAGATGCAAGCAAGCATACACACAGGCATGCAGCAAGCAAGCAAGCATGCAACATGCAAGCAAGCATGCACAATGCATGAACAGACAAGACTGCGTGGAAGAGCACCCCGCTCTGGTTCGGTTTTGTGAAATGAAATAATGTGATCATCGATATTTGTAAAACGTTGTTATATTTAGTAATTTGCTGATCAAACAATAAAATATAAAACGAGTTTCTAACAAAAGATAAATGTTTAAATAACACAGTTTCATATCGAAGTGTCTTGAGAATGAAATGTTGCAATGTGACAATTTGACAACTGATCACAAAATTAAATAAATGGTTTGTGAAACCTATTCCTACTAAATGATAATTTGTGAAACGACTCATTTTTAGAACGTTGTGTATTTTTTTAAAAATTGCTAAACAACTGTCGTTCAAACGGCAGTGACCCGTTGAAAGGATTGATAGGTACCTACTTATTTTAGTACTTAGGAGTAAGTACTTGGCTTTTAACGTAATACGTGATAGGTCTAAAGAGACGATTGGGCCAATTAACCCTAATTTGTGTTTTAATTAATTGAAAATACATGGAGAAAAAATTGGTAGCTTAATTTAACTAGATTTGGTTAATAGTTATTATTAAAAAAAATTATCGCCGTTTGGGCCATCTACCGAACATTGAACCAAAATTATTTTTCAAGGTGTAATTAGAGACGTGGTTCCATCAAATTGGTTAACAAGAGAAAATCTCTGCAGTCTCATAATTTGAGTCGAGAACCTTTTTGATTGTTTTTCTCAGTGTTATCTGGTGACAAAAACATGTTCCGCTCTTGAAACTAGTAGGTAGTAGGTACCTATATAATTATATATAATTATATTATATATATACAGGGTCCAACACAATATGCTGACACTTTTTTAAGGGGATGATCAGACCAACAAACTGATCAACTTTCTCTATGGGACCAACATTGAAATCACGAAAAAAAAAATCTGCTGTCCCATACATTTGGCTTGAGTAGGTTTGCAGTTTTGTATGGAAGAAAAGATATATTTTTCGAAGAAGGACCCTGTATTTATACAGGGTGAAATTGATATCATTAGCATCCTTTCAAACTAAGAGTCTACCCATCAAACTGAACAACTTTTATTATGGGAGCAAACCAATCGGAGCAAAAAAAATTTTCTGCTGTCCCATACATTTGAGTTGTGTAGGCAGCGGTGGCGGGTGCAGTTTAGTATGAGACAGCAGATTTTTTTTTTGCTCCGATTGGTTTGCTCCCATAGTAAAAGTTGTTCAGTTTGATGGGTAGACTCTTAGTTTAAAAGGATGCTAATGATATCAATTTCACCCTGTATAGTACCTACTACCTACTAGTTTCAAGAGCGGAACATGTTTTGTCGCCGCACTCTTCACAACTGCTTTTTCATACAAACATACACGGAATTTTATACTACTATGTAGTGAAACAAGTGTAATGCTCAAGGAACAGCTGTTTGGTTGACGAATAACATTGTTTGATAAAAAGTGAATCTTCGATCTGTGGCATGAGAACAATTTGCAGTACTGTCGAGATGAAAATAGTTTAAAAATAAATTATAAAAGGCCTAACAAAATTGGTTAAAACTATTTTAATGGGAGTATCAGACCATCAAACTGAACAACTTTCTCTATGGGACCAACATCGGAATCGCGAAAAAAAAAGAACTGTCCCATACATTCGGGTCGTGTTTGGTTGGCAGTTTTGTATGAAAAACAAATTATTTACTTATGTAGGATTTTGGGCCAAAGAATTGCTAAACTAAAGTAGCAATGGGCGGTATGAAACTATGAGCAGGCCTCCCACAAGGTGGACCAACGACCTGGTGAATGCGGGAACCCGTTGGATCAGTGCAGCGCAGGGCCGGTCGTTGTGGCGATTCTTGGTAGCCCTATGTCCAGAAGTGGCTGTCTATCGGCTGACATGATCATGATTATGTAGGATTTCGTTTTAATTAACACACACACACACACACCCACATATGCTCACGACTATATTCCCCGAGGGGGTAGTCAGAGATATTCTGAAACCTCAAAACATCCACGTTTCACCAGTAGTACCGGAACTCTGTCCTGTGTGACGGGGGGTGAGCCCGTCGCCACTTACATTACAATGGACAGTGGGTACAAACATGCCTCGAAATTGAAGCATGCAGGTTTTCTCACGATGTTTTCCTTCACCGAAAAGCCAGTGGTGTTACAAATCGTTAATTAACAATATTATTTATAAATGGGGAGCCTTTGCCCAGCAGTACGTAGCAGTAGTGCAGGAGTAGTGGGACAATTTAAAAGAATTTGTAAAAAAAATTTTACGAAAATTTAATTATTATAATAATACATCATGATAAAAAAGAGTACCTAGAATGGTACATATACAGTAAGGACTCTACGGACACTCCCTGTTCAGTGTCCACTCTGTGTCACAGTGTTCCCTTCGTGAATGACTAGAAGAAAACGACAGTAAGCAATGGTGTGGTCCTGTCTAAGCTCGCCTCGTTACGGTAAGATGAAGCGAAACACTTTTCCTACAGACTGTACCCGACTTATGAGAATCTGTCAGTTTTCGTTAATTAGTACACTCGGCACTTCCCGTTACTGTGACAATTGCTTTTACAAAGAAAGCTAGTGATGTCACGGTTTCATATCGATAAAAATGTTTTCTTGTGACAGGCGAAAGTAGTTTTGTGACAGATTACTTTATACAAAGCATAGCATATGCTCACGACTATATTCCCGAGGGGGTAGTCAGAAATATTCTGAAACCTCAGAGCATCCACTTTATACACTCTGTCTGTATTAAAAAGAAGATAAATTAATTCATTTTGATAGTTATTTGAATAGGTAATTAGTAAACAGAAAAATTACTAGGTAGGTTTTTTTAAATACCTATTTGGATCTCTTTTTATGTTCAAGTAAAAAAAGTAGACGCTTCATCGTAACTCTTTGGCTTTTTAAATTTAAATGAAAATCTAACCATTTAAATGTATATTTAGAAAAAAACGGTATCTTCCCAGTTGCTGAAACACATACTTAGGTAGGTACTAATATTAACATGGATAATGATTTCCGAAGTGAATTGAATTGAATGAGTTCTATTCAATATTACATTTAAAATTCTCGCTAAATAAACGGTAGGACCTACTATGAAAATCTACTAGCATAGCAAGAAATGTATAATAAAATATAGTATAAAATACCTACTGAAACGGTATAACATACTTTAAAATCTATTTTGTAGGTAGGTTTACATTTATAAACGGCCAATTAAACCCAAAATAGCGTGCTATTCAATCAGTTTCATAAATGTCTAAATTCACGAATTCAACTAAAATTATACATCGATATTTTTCTTAATTAAAATTCCAATGCCTAAATAGATGTTTTCATAACAATCGTGTTTCTAATTAAAAGATAAAAGAATTCTCAGTTAATCAAATCGAACGATAATTATTCAATTAATGACTATTATCGGAACGTATCAATGTTTCATAGAATGACAACGTAATTGGTAGTGTCAGTGCTAACTAGTTTTTTAGCCGAAACCGAACGCATTCTCGATTCGGTAATAATTCGAAACAATTTCTCATTCTACTTTCGGCCGAAATTCTGACCTAACTTCATTAAACCACAATTTGACGTATTCTCGAATCGGTCAAAATTTGAACTTTATTTCTCATTCTACTTCTAGCCGAAATCGTGACCCTTATTTCATTCCAGTCAATTAAAAAAAAAATGTTTAGAACAGAATAAAATTTCGTTGCGCTTTTCAATCCAGTGCTGGGCAATGTTCTCCCAACGTTCTTATCCTCCATGCATCCCTGTCTTGAGCCAGTTTCATCCAATTATGGAATTATTATTATCTTTTGGCAACGGGCTCACTCTCCGTCACAATTGACAAAGTTTCGTTACTAGGTACTAGTGAAACGTGGATGTTCTGAGGTTTCAGACTTCCTCGGGTAACATTGTCGTTAGCATAATTATGCTTATGCTATTATCTTTAAATTTTTGGCACAGCAAAGTCTAATTATTCCTGTTTGTCCTTCTTGCTTTCCTTGCCAATCATTCTATAGCTACGGCAAAAATAAAATGAAATTAAAGTTTTAGTAAGAACTGAACTCCTATAGCCTACCACCACAGTATTTTGGTGTATTTGGCGTGCGCCGAAACTGACCGAAACCGAAACATCGTCCAGACACTAGTAATTGGACAATATGCGGTAAAAACTCCGTAATTGGCCGATAAATGTTACGGCGAAGTGCGGATTTTAACGATTGGAAACATTAAATTGGTTGTTTGTTTCTTCGATTACGTTTTATTATAATTATGTTATTATAGTATAGTATCGATAATTTGATTATTTTATCAGAATTTGTTGCAAACCCTGAAATTACTACCATCCAAAGCGTTTAGAGGGTCTAAAATACCTCTCATTTTACTGTCACTTAGCAGCGTTGTTTCGTGTCAGAAATAATCTCCACACCTTATACAGGGTGTAAAATTAAATGCGTTACATACTTAAGACCAACTTAAGAAACTTAAGAACTAAGAAACCCTTCAGACCATCAAACTGAACAATTATAGGACTAAAATTGAAATCACAAAAAAAAAATCCGCTGTTTAAAAAAAAAACTATTGATTATAAACATGTTACAGCCATGTTGTGTTTTGTTGTGAAAAAAAATACTGACTATAGAGCTAAATGTATCGAACAGCAGTTGTTTTTCGCTGTTTCAATTTTGTTCCCATAATGAAAATCATTCAGTTTGATGGTCTGAAGCACCCCCTTAAGTATGTAACGCATTTAAGTTTACACCCTGTAGGTATAATGTAAACAGTGAAATGATAGTATAGGCTAGAATAAATTTGTATTGATAACACTAACAAATACACAATTTAGATTGTCTCTAGAAGAAAACATATTTTAAAATTAAAATAAAAAAAAATGTACTTTATTGCCACACAAAAATACAGAATAGGCACCAAAAATACATTAAACAGTTTAAAAAACATATTAAAAAAAAAACATTAAACAGATTTTTTTTCAATAGGCAGTTTTGACCTGCTTTGCCCATTGTACCTATCAATAGGCATTACTGTCAATGATCGATAGGTAGAACGCAACAAAATAAAAAAATATTTATATCAAAATTATATCTTTATCGATACACATAACGTCCAGCACTATACAATTAATTAGGCAGGTACGAGATAATTTAGAAGTATAATATCACGAAATTATGCATTTTCAAAATTACAGACAATTAATTTAAATTACGAATGGTTGTATTTCGACGTTAAAAATAATGAATTAAAGACAAAATGTTTACCTCGAAATTCTGTGCGATACAACCTTATTTTAAAAATTTTAGTTCAAATTAAGAAATTAAAATCATCATACCCTTGCAGTCAGTGCAATATTAATAATGGCCTGAAAGCTCAGTTGATAGTGAACACTGCAATGGACAAATATTTTGTATGGTGAATACGAATACTTGTACCCAATTCCTAGATGTTTCTATCTACAGGGTGAAGTTGATCATTAGCATCTTTTTAAACTAAGAGTCTACCCATCAAACTGAACAACTTTTACAATGGGAGCACACCGATCGGAGCATCAAAAAATCTGCTGTTGCATACATTTGAGTCGAGTAGACACTCCAGCTTAGTACCTATATCAATTTCACCCTGTATATATACAAGTTGTCATCACCCATTAAAGTAATGCAACTGTCTACCCCAACACCCTGTATTCATATTCTCACGCCTATTAGCCCAGTCATTTTACGGTTTTAGCCGGGACTAATTAAGAATTGAGATTTTTTCGGTATATCATTTAAGATCCAATTTGAGCCTAGGAATCGTAGCTAGGAAAATACCAAAATAAAAATAAAACACGTCACAACAGCACCAAATTAAAAATTTAGTATTTATCTCGTTCTAAAAAAACTAACGAAAATTTTTATTTTTTTCACTTTTTTAGACTAGCATTATACACACTTCAAACACAGAGTAAACATTTTTGTCTACTTAGAAAGCTTTGAAAAATACATTTGTATTTTCTAATGAATTTTGTTATATTTCAATTACCTACTATTTTATTTCTCAAAAGTCATTTACATTATTGAATCTAATTAAAACGAGTGCATTGGTTTTGGTATTAATATTATTAAATTAAAAGCCTTCTGGGAAGTATAATTTGGTTTTCTATGTTGCGTAGTGATTTTTTAAAATATGTTATGAGACACCGTAGTCTTTTTGTCACCAAATGGTACCAGTGAAAGTATAAAAGTACAATTCATAATTACTCCCTACCCCATCTAACAAAACTCCGTAAAATGACTGGGCTATATCTCCCACTGGGCTAGGTAGAGACAAAATCAAAAACTAAATAAAACAATCGATATGATCGATAAATCGATAACTCAGCACACCACTGCTACTCAGAACTGGATGACCACCTCGATTCGGAATTTTTGCCAACTTTTTTGCCCCAAAGTGGAATTTCTTAATAACTTGATCTCAGTTTAGGTGGGCTAAAAGGTTTTTTGGTCAATCACCAATGTTTTATTACCGAGTATTTGCCCGTTGAAATGTTAAGAATTTGAGTTACGACTTTTTTGAGGATACTGCGTCTGTTTTTTTAATTGGCGTTTGTAATCAGATGGTTAAGGAAAAGTATAATACATACACACATACGTAAACTCAGGATTATAATATCTTTCGGGGTCGTAAGGAATATTGTTACTTAGTACCTACACCAGCTAAGGAAAATGGAAATTTTCACTTTTGCTTATACTTTTTTCAATTAATAAGATTTTTTTCTTGATTTTTTAAAACCAATAGCACAATGCAATACATTAAAACGCGTTGATAAAGTAATAATAGTACACTGAGAAAAATACCTAGTAGGTAGGTATTGTGACAACTATTTCTTTCAGTATTAACATAATAATAAGTCGATTTTGCTTAATTCTACCAGAATTAGGTTTATAACTAAAAAAAAACTAGTAAACCCTGTCCCTATTTTCTGGTAAAATCTGCTTAAATAAATAATTTTCTCCCCTCCGGACGGAAAGCGTCAATTTTCCTCCCGCTAAACGAAATTGCCGCTTTCCATATCCTTCGAGGAGAAAAATAGTAGGTAAGTAGGTATACTAACCTCGGGCAGTAAATAAGAAAGCCTCAGATCACAATGTCTGAGACCTTTCTTACTTTCCTGCCCTCGGTGTGTAATCTACTATAATAGTCACATAATTGAATTGAATTGAATTGAATTGAATTGAATTGGATTGAATTGAATTGATTTAAATTATGTAATAAAATTGTGTATTAAATTTTTTTTGTTAAATGATGTGTACTAACTAACATAGTGTTTAAGTCATTAATGTATCTACTAACAAAACTATGGACATTTGTCTGAAATAAATTGATTTTATTTTATTTTATTTTTTATTTATTTATAATTTATACTACTAGATATTTTTCTCTGTGTAGGTAAGGTACGTAAGGTAGCACAGTTTAATAGGAACAAGACATTTTGCATAAAAAAAAAAAAAAAAGTAAGTTATAGCCTGTAGAATCCCACTGCAGGGCAAAGGCCTCCTCTCACGAATAAGGGTGAGAGGGAGCGGGCCATACTCCACCACGCGGGCCCAGTGCGTGTTGGTGGAGGCAAGTTAGTGGTCACATTTTGCATAAATTCGTTTATTATTATGAGAGTATTACAAATGAATGCACTGAGTAAAACTTGTGTCAAGTAGAGTAGATACTTTTGCCCCTTTTTTTTTATTTATTGTAAAAATAATGACAACAGATTTGAACAATTGATCTTCCAGAAACCATCGGAGGTTTATCCGGAAGTGCAACAAAAACTTATTTTCTTACTTACTTTTCTTAGGTAGGTACATACTAAAAAGAAACGAAAAACTATTTTCTTTTCAACCCAACCCCAAAGACAAAACATATTTACAAATTCTTACAAAAGGTTACCCTAAAAATCAAAGGAAAAATCAATCCATATCAAAGCCTACATCAGCCTTAAACACCTTTCTTACACACAAAAATCACCTCTATGTCTCTACAACCAACGCTCAATTTCCTATATCCGTGTTATAAGATAACAATGCAAGGGATTTTATGCTTTGTTGTTGAGCAGATAAGGTGCATATTGGTAGAAAGTAAATATTGGTATTGGGGGGTAAGGTAAGGACACGCGCACTGAATATGTAATGTGACGTGGATGTGTGAAGAAGAGGGTTTTGGAATGAATGCGGTAAAAAAAATAAAAAAGTCAAGGTGGAAGAAAATACTTATTTACTGTTATGTGACATATACCCGGTGTATACAATACAAATAAACACATATGTATAATACGTTTTAGTAAGAATGGTGTATCATAAACCAGATATCTGTCCGTCCATCTGTCACACGTGTTAAGACGACGTTTAGAAGACATAGAAAGCTGAAACTCGGTATATTTTTTTACTATTAAGATACCTTCCATAGCTACTAGCACAGAAATTACGGCGGTACATGAGGTAGCCGTAATTTCTGTGCTCACTTTTTCTTACACTCTCAACAGCTGTTACAAACGTTTTTTTTATGTGATAATTAATATCATGTTTCACGCAATCCATCCATCTTTTTTAGTATTCCGTGGATCTAAAATTTTATAATTTTATTAGGTGTTTGGTATTTTGTTCTTAGAATAAATCAAAATGCTGAAAACCTACCTACCATATTTTATTACACTGATTATTTCGACGCAATACCGCATCGTACGTTACTCAGTAAGTTTACGACGTGTGTGTGAAACAATCACTTTGAGGGAAACACTGTGAGAGTGTGAACATTTCTTGTATTGTATTGTGTTTGTATAAAACGATTTGTATTTACTGACTTATTTCTTTTACGTAAGTAAATCCAAGTCTACAAGCTCGAGTAGTTTCGCAGTTTTGAATGGAACAGCCGATTTTTTTTGGCGATTTCGATGTTGGTCCCATAGAGAAAGTTAGTCAGCTTGATGGTCTGATCATTCCCTTAAACACCGTCATCATTTAAGAAGGACCGTATAATATATGATTATGTTAACAGCCCTATCACATTCAGGAGGGTAAGGTATTGGGTAGTGCATCTGTATATCACATACTTATATAAGAGGTAACTGATCAGACCATCAAGCTGACTAACTTTCTCTATGGAACCAACATCGAAATCGCCAAAAAAAATCTGCTGTTCCATTCAAAACTGCGAAACTACTCGAGCTTGTAGTCCTGGATTTTAAAGACCAATTCGGTATGTCAAGTTTTTTTTTGGAGGGCTGAATCGAAAACCATTTCGAGATAATTGTCTCAATAATCATATTTTCTATGTCAGAGACTTTAAAATGAAAGGATTACAGATATTTTTAATAAAATAACGTCGTTTTTCGGTCCGTGCAGTGACGTCACTGGCATACCTGTGAACTCCTTGGTAAACATAAAATCATCTTAAAATAACCGGCCTTTAAGAAAAAAAATACTTTCACAATGTCAGAATTTGACATTTGATGTTGCCGTATCTTTTTCCAGCATAGAGTTAGAAAGAGGAGGCAGGTTTTAATTTTTTTAAATACAGCTGTAGGTAGTTTTTCTCCATGGAGTTCGAATTATTTTCTCTCCATCATTTTTGCACTTAGAGATTACAGATCAAAATAATTTAAAAATTAAATTTATATTGATAAACTCGATGAATCGCAATAAGAATGAAATAGGTATCTTAAAATTATGTCTTCTGTCCGTAAAAAATATAAAAATGAAGACAAAAAAAAACTTGACATACCGAATTGCCAGAGCATACCGAAAACAGGAACTGGTGGAAGTGTAAGGAAAAGTCCTTTGTCCAGCAGTTGGATTGTATAGGGCTAATACCCTAATGGCTGACAAAAAACCATCCTAAAATCTTCAACACTGCTTAAAGATAAGCATTACTTACTACCTATACCACTATGGTGCGGATACGTGGACCCTGACGATAGGACAAGTTCATCAATTCAAGGTCGCTCAGCGAGCTATGGAGAGAGCTATGCTCGGTGTTTCTCTGAGGGATTACATCAGAAATGAAGTGATACGTCACAGAACTAAAGTGGCGGACATAGATCAGAAAATTAGCAAGCTGAAGTGTCAATGGGCTTGTAATATCTGCCGAAGGACTGACAACCGATGGGGTGTCAGAGCTCTAGAGTGGAGACCGCGAACTGGTAGGCGTTGTGTGGGATGCCCTGCTGCACGCTGGACAGACGACCTAAGAAAAGTTGCGGGGGGCGACTGGATGAGGAAGCCCGAGGACAGAGTATTGTGGAGTGGACGATGATAGGCTGATGATGATGAATAGAAAGAAAGAAAGAAAGAAAGAAAATATTTTTATTTGCATACACAACAAAACACACTGACATTGAATACAACTATAAGTGTATAGTTCTTAGTTGTGGCAATACTCTAGGAAATCTACGGATTTTTGTATGGAGTAGGTTGCATTAATTGCACTTTAGGGGATTCTTTTGGAATATAGTAGATACATATCTGGAAAACATAAATTATCAATAATCCCCGATTTTCGATAGTGTATTATTGAATAATTAGGACATTTACAAAACATTAAATTTAGGTATGAACAAAAAGTGGAAAACTGGTGATTTTGTACAGGACGGCTTCGCTCAATACGTTTTACTTATTACAGTAATAATCCCCGGTTAATATCGTAAATTTGAGTAGATATTTAATATTTTGTAAGTCTTAAAAGATTCTAACCTCAAAACTTAATTATTTACTGCGTGTTTGTACACATTCAATTTGCTTTGTGATAATTAACTGTATCTTTTGCTGGTATGCTGGAAGAAATATCTTTAGAAATAAGCTTGCCCTTTGTAAATTTATATAGATTTTTAGGTATTTCTCAGGTTCCTGAGCCTGTATAACCACGAAATATGGAAAAAGGTGTTTTAAACTAACACAGATATACGTTCAAACACAATTTACAAGAGTGTCTTTAATGCAATCTCAAACCGTATTTTTCCCCGACTACAATATTTATGACCCCCCTGAAAAGGATTATGGTCATGTGTGTACATAATATAATTATGTTGATTACAAAAAACCGAACAAACGAACATAAACAATTCAAAATTACCAAATAACTCGTATGACAATAAAACAATTTAACAAAACAACATAGTGTTTTGTTACCCCACCGCAAAACCGCGGTCGCAATTATATTAAACATTTATCTTTTCACAAGTTGTCGTTCTTAACAAGCCATTTTATGTTTATTTACCGACTTTAACAATGACGCAGTGTATTGTGTTTAGTCATAAGTACAAATCAGAAGGACAAATAACAAACTTGATTATAGGACATACATATTCTCACGCCTTTCTCCCACTGGGGTAGGCAGAGACAACGGAACGCCACTTGCTACGATCCTGACAAGCCTCTCTAGCTTCCTTCACATTCATTAGTCCTTTCATGCATGCTCGTCGGTTTTGGGTAGATCCTTAGAGGATATAGTCTAAGGGTAGATCTGACCTGGCCCTTTTTAAGCACGTCGCCAATTTGGAGGAATTAGATCAATAACTGAACATCGTACATAATAAATATAATTACCTATTGTGTTATCAGTTATCGTCATCAGCCTTCTATTATCCCCACTACTTGGACATAGGCACACCGCGCAAATAACTGAGAAGAAAAGGCAAGCATGTGCAAAGGTGAAATTTTTTCGTTTGAAACAGCCCCTTTGATTTGATATAAACGCCCTTTAATTTTACACCATGTATAATGTAAGTAGGTACAAACAGTGATCAAAAAATTTAATAGGTCATTTTGAAATTAAACGCCAACGTGTTTTCCTTTTACAGTTTTTTATCGTTTTAAAGACGTCGCAAAATAAAAAATACAATGTGTATCTTTTTTTTATTGAGGTCAAACACAAACATAACGGTCTTTCAAGGTCACTTGACTCAAATAAAAATAAAAAAACATACTTAGGTACACGCGATTTCGAGATCACACGTACGTATTAACGTTCGTAAGCCGTAATTATGACGTCACGTAAAAAAAAGATTTTTTATTTATGAATAACAACTTGGTTAGGTCATTATGCTTTTGGGTAAAAAAACCACAGGCTGTTGACCGGCAAAAATTTTACCGTTTATTAAAAACTTTGTTTGGCCTTCAAAATACTAAAAGTGCATTGCTACAATTGCTTGCTTGAAAAGTTAGTTGGTTTTTGCAGAAAAGGTGACTATGTTGTCTGAAAATAAGTTCTTTTTAATTTATTTATTTATTTAATATTTCAAAGGGTCTAAATGCGTGTCATTTTAAAATACGTTCCTTAGACCACCAAACGGAACAACTTTTACAATAGAGCCAAAATCGAAATCGCATAGAAATCTTTTTCCATACATCTAATTATGACCCTGGTTAATAATATGCACCTAATGGCATTTAATTTAACAATCTGTATAAAAGATAATACCTACTAAGAAAAGAAAGAAAAAATATGTTTTATACAGGTAGGACACAAACAAGAGAAATAGACAGAAAAACAACATATTTTATACTGTATAAAAGTTTCATAATAATTAAATTTAATTAACCTAATTAATTGTACAAATTAGTTTCGTTTTCTAATTATTACAAAACAATACTTTAAAAAAACCTGAAACTGAAATAACCAAAAATATTACATAATTACAAATAATTAGTTCCCCCTTCTAATTACTTATACTTAATTTAAAAGCCATCAATTATAGCTTAATTACTGTAACATCAACCCTTCACCAAAACAAAATGTCACCCCTATCATTTGGACTGAATTATTTATTAACTTTAAGTCTATTAAATCACTTAAAAAAGTACCTATCTATTAGTTCGAAATACATAACTTTTTTAATCAACTTAAAGCAAGCATAGCATCAAGCATTATATGCTCACGACTTTTTTCCCCGAGGGTGTAGTCAGAGATATTCTAAAAAGTCAGAACATCCACGTTTCACTAGTTGTACTGAAATTCCTGTCCAGTGTGACGGGGAGTGAGCCTGTCGCCACTTGTGATGGACAGTGGTACAATGCATGCCTCGAAATTGAAGCATGCAGGTTTCCTCACGATGTTTTCCTTCACCGAAAAGCCTACAAATCGTACATACCAAATCGAAATCGCGAAAAAAATAAAACCTCTCATACAGTTGCATGATACTGAACAAATTTCCCAAAGGAACATAAGGAAAATACGCAAAAAAAAAATCTGTTTTTCATACAAACGTTCGATTAGCTGATTGCAATTGCCAATTAGTATGGAAATTACAAAATAATTTTTGCTAATTTCCTTTTTGTTCCTTCGGGAAAGATGTTCAGTATCATAGGTACAATCACCCCTTAAAGTAATGCAACTGTTTACCCTAACACCCTGTATTTTCTTGACACGGTTACAGAACCCCAAAATTAACGTTAACTATAAAAAATTGACTCGTAGAGTTAGGGTAGGCCACTCCCATTCTGATCTAATTAACTCCTATGACTGTACCCCTCGTAATTGAGTTAGATTATTGTATTTATTGACCGTGCTACGGGCGCCATCTTGGTTTTTTGGGGTACAACGAATCGGTTAGAAATGGTCTGGGAAGGGAGAGGAATATATAAAAATTTGTGAAATAAAGACTTTTTAGACAAAATAGTCGGTTAAGTTTGTTTTGAATTAAAAAAGAGCTTGTTTTACGTGACAAAAATTCCAAAATAATAAATTGATACATTCTAAAACTTTTCTGCATTCGCTAGCACATTTCTTTTTCAATATGTACTTTTGGTACGTTAGTCGTGAAACACGCCTGAAAATTTGAAAAATGTTAAAAAAATCAACAAGTACCTATTTATAGTTTTATAAAATTTGGAAAGTGTTAAAAAATCAACAAGTACCTATTTATAGTTTTATAAAATTTGGAATGTGTTAAAAAAATCAACAAGTACCTATTTATAGTTTTATAAGGTTTTATAAAAGGAGTAGGTAAACTAGAATGCGTAATTATTTTAGAAGGTGCTTCAGACCATCAAACTGACGAACTTTCGTTACGGGTTTAGCATCGAAATAAAAAAAAAATGTTTCGTTCCATAGCAAACGTCAACGGACACTCGACTAGACCCATTTTTTGTCACGATTTCAATTTTAGCTCCTTAGTAAAAGTTTTTCACTTTTATTGTTCAAAACACTCCTTAAAATCTAACGCATTTAAATTTACACCCTGTATCGAGATGAGTCACAAAAAATATAATATTAGGTTCTGAGTGTTTGTTAGTGTTAACAAATTCACGCGGATCCTAAAACCTGTGCGGCTAGGCAAAAAAGGGTTTTAAAAATATGAGGGCGCCACTTTTTATGCATGAACGTCAAAATCACACATAACCTGGCAAGACCATCCAAAATTTTATACTTACTAAAATAATTAGTGCCACCTGTCACCAATGTTTAACTCTTCTTTGCTGTACTGCATTGCCCCATGTGAAGACAACATATTGTTCCCACATACAAATAACATAAAAACATTGTTTCAACTCCTATTCTATTCAAAATACAATAAAATTAATTATCCCGCCATTTTAAATCACAAACAATCACTATAAAAAGATCTAGACGTGCCGCGTTAGCACTAAGCAATAAATTTTGGTGCGCGAATGCTATCAGCGAAAGAAAATGGCTACTATAAACACTTCTAAACCTTCCTGTGTCTGTGGATTTATTTTTACCACGCTTGTATTTAACTTACTGCAATTTACACCTTAAAGATTCTTTGCTACAGTTCATTAGAGAATGCAGGCCACTCGTGATATATGACGTTTATAAAATTAAAAGTTCAATAAATTTAATCAAACAATTTTGTATTTTATTCTTTGGGAGTTAAGTGAACGAATCGCATGCATGGAGAAGTGTGAAATTCGAACGGTTTGCTCGCAATGAATTTTGAATTTTACTGCTTTAAGAATAGAACAGGAAATGGTCTAAACACAAATCTTTTTCGCTGTGAAAAATGTGGAGCGAATTGGATTTTGTTTTAATTTTAAAGTAGACTGTATTTCTTGCTGTTAAGGTTCAGTTTGGTGTGTAATAAGTAGTTGTTTCGTAGCCGTTTATCACAGATAAAAAAGCCCAGTAACTTTTTTATTCGTGTTTTTAATTAAACAAAAACGGTTGCCAGAGTTTTCCGTAACGAGGTGTAATGTTTGGGCGGTTTGGCCGAAAAATAATGGCGTCCCTTGTGGCCTTCCGCTTTTTCTTTTTAAAAAGTTTTACGTTCCATTTTTCAATTTGTTTTATAGATTGTTGAATGTTTTTATATTATTTTCTAAACAGGGTGTAATAAAACACCCTAGTAATACCTATTTTAAGGGGTGGTTGTGTCTATGAAACTAAACAACGTTCACTAAGGAGAAAACGTCGGGAAAAAATCTGCTATTCCATACATTTGAGTCGAGTCGACCTAACTGCAGTTTTGTATGAAACTATAAATTTTTCCTTTTTTTATTGATGTTGTCTCCATACAGGTTAATTAATGACAAGTCCGAATTTTTATTTGCAAATTTCCTATAGGTCAACTTGGGGCTTTGTGTGGGTTAGTTGGCTAGTAGGTATAATAAGTACAATCACCCTTTAAATTAATGCAACTGTCTACAAACTGTCTAAACCAACACTTACATAATTCAAAATAAAATATCTAAAACGCCATTTTCATTTCTAGATCTTCTTTGTTTTGTCAATAGACATCCATCTTCAACTTCATCAGCTAACACGGCCAATTACAAAAGTTAATGAATTTATCCTTCACTAGAGTAAATAAATAGTCAACCCCATTTGTCCGGATAATGTCCATTATGGGTCGCGGAAGGAATTTTAATAGTTCAAAGTTAGTGCGTTTTGGACGCGAATTATGTCTTTTTAGTCAAAATGTCGGCGTTTAATTTGTTTTGTTTATGTGTGAATAGTTTTGTTTACGGGTTTGTTTATTTTTTAAGATCATTTCAATAATTATTTTTTCTTCACGATAAAAACTTCAATAAATAAATTATAGTTTTAGCCAGCGTAAGCCGCAGCTTATAGCTTATATGTAAGCTCCCCAAACTCGATTTTTGACAACTTGAAACATTGGATTTCCAATACACGAAAACTTGATTAGAATGTAGGTACATCACTTACACAACACATGGCTTGGTAGGTACATACAAATTATCTACATGACAGTGAAAACCCTATCAAAATCCGTTGCATGGTTTAGGCAGGAGAAGTAAGCAGAAAAACAGAAATGATATAATTCCACCTAAGTAGCATAAATCTATAATAATAAGTTCCCAATTTGTATTTTTTTGTGTTTTAAGTTTTTATTATGAATAAATTATTATTATGTGTCTTATATATTATATTATATATTATTGTATCCGTAATCACGGGCAATTAAGTCCCGGACCTTTGGAAGGCGTGCATGGAGCCGAAGCCAACATGTAGAGGCCCGTTCAAAAGACAAGTTAATCTAAATGTAAGGGATACACATGGCGGATACCATCTCCGAGCGCACAACATGATACACACGGGGATGGTCCCCGCCAGGTGCAAAGACTATTGGAGTCCGGCGCTATGGCCGTGATGGAAAAATAAGGTCTTGGGCTATAGAGGTGAAAGTTGGATGGATGGATACTGGGCTATGGGAGGAGACTAACGGACGCCTGCCATGACAACTAGTCTCAAGATTGTAAATAGGGCAGGCGGTGACTCGCCAACTCGTCGAGTGGGCCCCATAAAACGGCCGCACGCACAAAGTGCGACAATGGGGCAACATCCCATTGAGCGGCTAAAGGTTGTCGAGAGGTGCGGCACCGGTTTCACCATCGCGGGGTTTACCCCCGTGAGCGGGTTTCCCCGTTATTACGCCATTACGTGCAATACACTTCCAACCTGGAGCATAGGTTCTTTGCTCTTGCGATTCCACTCTGGCCGGCCAATGAAGGCAAGCCAGAGGTAGGGGGGTGTGTTTATTTTTTATATTTAGAGATAATAACTTCCAACAAAATAAGCTGAAACTATTTTAAGGGGATGATTAGACCATCAAACTGAACAACTTTCTCTATGAGACCAATGTCGAAATTGTGGAAAAAAAAATCTGCAAACCTACTCGATCACCTCTTATCGTTTGTAAAAACGAACAACATTGCATCGTTGAAAATTAAGCACTAAAACAATAAGCTAACGTGTATTTTCCTTTGTCCGCAGGTCCGAGAAGTAGAAGAATGAAGAAGACTAAGGCTTCCTGTAGCGTAGAAGAGAAGAGACCTAGAACTGCATTCAGTGCTGCCCAGCTTACTAGATTAAAGGTAACTATTGCTCCTTGCCTTTGGCTTTTTTTAATAGTATTGAAATCTTGAAGGTATTATAGCTAATAGTAGGTATAGTTAATGTACATGTAGCTGAATGCGCCAAGTTCTGTCTGTCCGAACGAGACTAATTGAATTTTTATTTAACTATGAATTCAAATTAGACAGTCAATTTGTTATTAACATTTTTATAATATTTAACATTACATTACATTAAACTTTTTCAATCATGTAAGATTGTTGGAGAAGATTGAAGATTAAAGGGGAGGCCTCTGCCCAGCAGTGAGATGAAATAGACTAATAAAAGTAAAAAAGTAAGATTATAAACACTTAATACGGATACAAAACGAAAAAATAAAACAAATACAATAAAAAAAAGAAAAAAGAATAAACTAACAAATTATCCAGTAATTATTAGGGAGCGACAAATTTCTCCGTATTCGGGATCCTCTGCAAATCAATTCAACGCTCCAGACGTGAAGATCTTACCACCCTAAATTAATTAATTAGCTGGCATATCTAACAAACCCTTTTCTTCCACAGCACGAGTTTGCCGAAAACCGATACCTGACCGAACGTCGAAGACAAGCCCTCGCAGCAGAACTCGGCCTCGCTGAAGCCCAAATCAAGATCTGGTTCCAGAACAAACGAGCCAAGATCAAGAAGTCCAACGGTCAGAGAAACCCTCTAGCTCTCCAACTGATGGCCCAGGGCTTGTACAATCATACTACAGCCACTGAGAGTGACGAGGAAGAAGAAATTAATGTCACGTAGATTTGAGCCTCAATACTAACTATGCCACAGGTTATTCAATAGTTAAGTAGTCTCCCGATTTTAAGTGCTTTTTTGAATTTCTTTGCGCTTCATGAACGATGAACTAATATGCGCCTTATTTGAATGCGCGACAGCTTGTATCGCTCGCGATACGCGACGTAGCGTAGGTCCTTATTGCCGCTGTCAAACGCCTGGCAGGTAAAGTTTTGAGTATTGTGAATTTTTCGAATTGCTTTCGGCTAAAATGAGATTCGAATTGGATTTATTAGTGGATTCTGTGGAAGACGATATGAGTTTATAATGGTGTCGAATCAGTGTTTCGAATGCAACCGTAAGTGGAAATTACCGATTTCATAAAATTAGACAATTATGCATTCGATCCGTAGAAACTATTTTTCGGCTATTGTTATTGTAATTCATTAATTTATATGCTTTAAATAATAATAAGCCAATAAGATAATTTGTCTTCTCTCAACTTATGTTTGTTTAAAATGGACAATTTGAGAAACTTTGTCCAGTAACATTTTAGAAGCATATTTTTAGGTAGAAGAATTTTGTAAAAAAATAATTCCCTGGTATTAAGTTTAAGTGTCTATAGTTAATAAGTAATGAGTTGAAATGTTCCTTTTTGTAAATATAGAGTTATTTTTAATGTATTTATTTTATTCAGATAAAAGGTAAACTTATTGTAAGTAAATAATTTAATATGTTGACGTTCGTAGCTTTGTTTTTTCGTGTTTTTTTCTAAATTTAATGGTTGAATGATTGCAAATGATTTGGAACTAAGCAAATAATATTTAGTAGGTACTTATCTGTATGAATAAAATTTGTCAAAATTATGAAATGATGCGATATGGTAACCAAGTAGATTTAATGAAATTAACGTAAGTTACAAGAAAAGCCAATTCAAAGCTTGAATATTTTGATTATACTTAATTATTAAGCAACTCATCATATCATGTCACATGTAAATAAATTTTTTATATAGTAAATTATTTTCTGCTTATGTAATTTTTTCAATAATTTTAGAACTTGCCGAAAGCACTGCCGTGCCCTATTTTAACATTCACTCTTTTTTATTAATTGCCAATATGTATGTACATAAAACTGGACTTTATTTATAAGTATTTAATTTTAATCGTATTTTAAGAAATTATTTAAATACTAAATAATTTCGATATTCTTATAGTCATTGTCCTTCTTCCAAACAGTTTTTCTTTTAGTTTGTTTTTATGTAAATATAAAATAATTTAAACATATTTTATAATTTAGTTATTGTGTCGACTGTGCTTAGTTTAAGTTGTATTATAAATATTATAATAATAAATTATATCTATGGTTTACAAAATTTATTTTTGAGTTTAATTTTTCCTTCAACATGAACGAGGTGTAGCAAAACACCCAAGCAATATTTAAATGGGTGGTTTTACTCTCAGTTGCAGAAACGCTCATTAGAGTAATCCTCCATTAAATCTCTTGCTGTCACTTTTTGTTTTGTTGTCGTAGTAAAAGCTAGCAAGAGATTTAATGGAGGATTAACTCTAATGAGTTTTTCTGCAACTGAGTGTTAGACTCTACACTTAACTTTCACAATAGAGACAAACGTCGGAAAAAGAATTTTATTCTGTCCCATACATTTGAGTTGAGTCGGTAAGTACTGCAGTTTTGTATGAAACAACAGATTTTTTATTTTTTTCGAGTCTGTAGGTGTAGTAGGTACCTACTGCAGTTTCGTATGAAACAACATGCAGTTTTATTTTTATTTTTCTCGATGTTGACTCAATATAATGAAAGTTGAGTTTGATGTTAGGGTATTTTGTTACACCCAGGGTTATTTTTAATTAGTTGGCGAAACTGAACCAGGGCACTTGTTAATGATAACAGATTGCATTATCAATGTTTATAATTGGTATTGATGATTAACAAAATTATTATTTTCGTACGTATCGTACGCAATGCGCTGCCGGCGGGCGAACATTGACCTCAGAATCATTTGATCGAGCGGGAGGTCATTAACACGCAATTGTACTTAGTAACAGATTTTACCTTATATAGCAAATGATAAAAAAAATACCACACAGACTAAGCTTCATAAAAAAAGGAAAAAAATGTAATTAAAAACACAAAAAAATACTGAGGCTCGGAGTTTGAAAACAATTTTTACTATGGAACCAATATACGTAGAAATCATGGTATTGAAATTGCTAGTTCCATAGAAAATTTCAATATATCTACTCGATTCAAATGGTTACATACAAAAAGTCAAAAAGTTCATTGATCAAATTTTAAAAGAACTGCGAACGAAATACCAAATTTTAAAAGTCCAAATGGTTATTTGATCAAAAGTACGAAAGGCCTAAAGTTGAAAAATCAAAATTTAAAAGGTCAAAAATACTATTGGCCGAATTTTGATGTTTCAACTTTTGGACTTTCGTACTTTTGGCATTTCGTTCGTAGTTCTTTTAAAATTTGATCAATACATTTTTGACTTTCTGATATGTAACCATTCAAATGTATGTTATGGAAACAGCAGATGTTTTTTTACGCGATTTCATTTCAATAGTTCGTCCCGTAGTGAAAGTTGTTCAGTTTGTTGGTCTGAAGCACCCTATGTAACACATTTAAGTTTACGGCCTGTATGCTGACGGTTTTTTATGGGAATAATCAGACCATCAAACTGAACAACTTTCATTACAGGAACACGGTTTTACAAGGATGATCAGACCATCAAACTTTCTATGGGACTAATTATCGAAAAGCTGTCCCATACATTATAGGGTTGAGTTAAATAGAATTGTAGTTTTTTATATAAATAGTTGTTTTTTTTGCGATTTCGACTTGTTGTTTCCATAGAGAACGTTTTCAGTTTAAATATTAAAGGTGTGTTATTTTAACCCTGTAGTTATCATTGCACTATACAGGGTGTAAGTAAAAGTATCATTAAGCTTTAAACCACATACTCTACCCATCAAACTGAAAAACGTTTACTATGGCAGCAAATATGCCCATAACGAAAAAAAATCATCTGTCCTAACTAAACTGCAATACCAACTCGATGCAAACGAATGGGACAGCTGTTTTTGCCCCGGTACTAATAGTTGTATAGATTGATGGGTGTCTATGTGGTTTACCTTCCTAACACTGTATGTGACTACATAGGTATTCGAATTAAAATGACAAACAAACTTTGTGCGCCACATGAGAGTA
Organism: Agonopterix heracliana; assembly: GCA_963693445.1. NCBI lineage: Eukaryota > Metazoa > Arthropoda > Insecta > Lepidoptera > Depressariidae > Agonopterix > Agonopterix heracliana. The sequence goes on from OY856334.1 coordinate 7,525,222, forward strand.
CGACGTGTGCAGGCGGGTGAAAGAGATAGCGATTTACGAAAAAAGTGTGGCGTTAACACCACAAAGTATGGAACAGCTTTGTGAGTGTGACGTGCAGTGTTATATCTAGTACGTACATGATAGTTCAATGGCATTTATATATCTGACTACCCTCTCTGTGGAAATAGTCGTGAGCATAATGCAAAACTATTAGAAAAGAAGAACACAGAAATATGTTTCCGTTTAATTTACACTAACCTAACCCAAACCCATTAACGAAACAAAAAGACAAACAAAACTGCACCATAAGAGCATTAAATTAGATAATAAATTACAACAGCATCTCATATTAACAGAAATAAATCAAAACTGCACGTAAATAGTTTGCGTAAATCAAGCGTTCAAATATTTTGAGTTCTAATGACTTTAACTGTAACATAGAGGATGGTTAGAAATTATACTGCTTAAGGGGCTACCTGCCGGTTTTGGGTAATTTTGTAACCATTTTATTCATTAACTATGGCACTTTTTGAGCTGAAATTTAAACTGAACCATCTACATGATATGAGAAGTGATGTGGTTTTTCTAGAAATCGATTTTGATGAATAAAACCGAAGAAAAGGGACTCTAAAGTCACCCCTTTTTTTCCAGTTGTAACCATTTTACTCTTACATTTTTAATCGGTCAAAATGAAAATTTACTATATTGTTCACAATACAATTTAGAATGATGTGGTTTTTTTACTTTTTCGAAATTAATAAAAAATCATCGAATTTTTCAAAGAAAACAGCAAAATTCTGACCGGAGCCACGCGCTCTTTCTCATCGATTAGTATGGAGTGTGAGTGAGAGGAGAGTGGTCCACGGCTGATACGCCTTAATGGAGCGAGCTTTGGTTAGATTTAACTTATACAGGGTGAAATTGATATCATTAGCATCCTTTTAAACTAAGAGTCTAGTCGCGTCTTTGAGTCTAGTCGAGTCTTTGAGTCGTGTAGGCAGCGGCGGCGGGTGCCGTTTAGTATGGGACAACAGATTTTTTTTTTTGCTCCGATTGGGTTGCTCCCATAGTAAAAGTTGTTAAGTTTGATGGGTAGACTCTTAGTTTAAAAGGATGCTAATGATATCAATTTCATCCTGTACTTGATACGTAGATGCTGATGATGGTGACATAAGTAGCAAAACTGTAAGTTTGCTGTTCTTTTCTAATCATTTCTCCAAGGGCAACGAAAATAAAATTATGTTGATGGCGTTAGTTTTGACGATCTTGGTTAAAAACATTGACCACGAATTTATTTTTTGCTTACCATAGTAGATCGTACCGTAGTAGATAGTGGCCGTGATACAAAAAAGTGGTTACGTCGATAAGGTAATAAGGTAGCGATCTCCTTTTTTAACTAGCGCGAATTTTCTAAATGCATCACTTATCAAGTGAATAGGACAAAACACTTTCAGACCTCTATTACAGTCTGTCTATAAAGTCTTGGCAAAAAATGAGGGCGCTGTCTCCACGCAAGAACGTCAAAATCAAGAATAACCTGGCAACACAACCATACTAAAATGATTAAGTAGTTAAAAAAAAAAATATTTTATTGCCACACAAAAATACAGAATAGTTACCAAAAAAAAAACAGTTTAAAAACATGTAAAAAAAAACATTAAACAGATTAGTTCCTCAAACATTCATGCCACGACTTTATATACAGGCTATACTTCTTCCTACGGTTAAAAAGGTTGGTTGTTAAGGGTTTGTTTATTGACTCACATAGACTTTTTCTGGTGTTGCCAGTAGATAAACTGTGTAATACAAGTTAATTCGATAACGATTAGGGAATCGATAAAAACACGGAACACTATCGATCTGACAGCTAAATTTGATTGTAGCTCCATCCTTACAGTGCCCTCAATTTTTTTCTCTAAAGACATTAACTCCTGATTGCACGAATACGTAGCTCTTTCAAAGTAGTTCGTCTGATGGTCCATAGTTTCCCAAATCAAAATATAATAATGCAATAAAAACTATTAACTGAAAAGATAAAAACAAGCTCCTTTAATCAGCAATAATAACTTTGTTTGAGCAAATTAATACAATTTGAATGTTATACTTATTAGGTATAGGTATCGCAAACGGGGACAAAGAAAAATGACCTATTTGTTGGTTATGGTTTGTCCCCGCCTGCAATACCTATACCTAATAAGTAATAACATTCAAATTGTATTAATTTGCTCAAACAAAGTTATTATTGCTGATTATAATTTAGTTTATTTCATACTTTTTAGTCTTGTGTCAAAATGGAATCATAAAAGTACTATAATATATATATATTTGGAATCTGCTTTTCACCAGCTTTCATTATTTGATACCCATATTGTAATTTTTTTCGAAAAAAATTTGATTCTCCCTCCTCTCTTTTTTAATTCGCATACGCCATATTGAAATAATGTACCCTATGACACTCTCACGATTTTTACGAATCTAACGACACCTCATACGTTACAATCCATCAAGCCGTTTAGGCTGTAGGGCGTGCCAAAGAAATAGACATACAAACATACATACATACATACATACATACATACATACATACGCTCGAAAAACATAACCCTCCTTCTGTCGCAGTCGGGTAAAAATTTAACCCAAATAAGCTACCTCCCATATCCCATCCTCGCATTACGTTCCTAAAGCTTGTCTCTACCGGGAATCGAACCAACGTCGCTAATTGTTCACCAGAACTTAGTGTTTAATTGTTTCCTTTGATCTAGAATAGATAATTTACAGTTTTGTCATAAAACTTGATTTAAATTACCAAACAGTAGAGTGAATATTGGACAAGGAAAGCTAACAAAACAAAATAGGTATTATATTAATAATAATAGTGGCGACAGCACGAACCTGAGCGCGTTCACACACGATGACGCACTGACGGAGCAGCAAACGTCAGTCCGTCATTTGTGAAGCAAGGAGTTGTATGAAACCGCACGTAGAAGCACACACGGTGACGCATTGACGGAACGGGTGTGGTTCTATGGACTGACATCTGCCGCTCCGTCAGTGCGTCATCGTGTTGTTATAAGAGATAAGTGTACTTTTTGCAACCATCAGCAGCAAGGCTGATTCAGTGTTTATGGACTGTAGTGCATCTCTGTGATGGGGATGGACCAGGTCTGCCTGCATAACTCCAGTCGGTTTAGGAGTTACAGACTTTTAAAGGTCAGTAAAAAGTTAACGATCAGCCACAAAGCTGATCGTATGATATTATTGTAGTATGCACTGTAGCTATGTGAAAAGTACAAAAACTGACATGGTTCATCAGTCGGTTTAGGAGCTACACTACTGACTGCGCACCAGTCAGCAGGCTACCAGCGTTATGACATTAGCACCGGGAACTGGCGCCCGCAGACTCACCTCTCTACAACCTTAGGCGCTCAATAGATGATGCTTCCTTGTTGCTTCTTGCCGCCTGCAATATTTGACAAACTTGAGACATTTGTTACGGCAGGCATTCCGAGGCTCTATGCAGAAAACCAGATTTCCAGGTCCACCCAGTTCTTCCTCATAACCCGAGCAATATTCTGTCTTTTCTGCAATAGTCTCTGCACCGAACGTGGTATATCTTTTGATGCATTTGCATAATGCAATCAGAGATAGACCGTGATTGGTGCATCCCATCGCATTTAGATAAAAGTGTCTCAAAGGGGTCTCTCTACGTGTTGGAACTGTGTCCCCACGCAAGCCTTTCAAAGGTCCGGGTCCTACAGAGATACAATGATAATGACGATGAAAAACCTTGAATACCATTCTCCAAAATGCTACAGATAGTCGAGCCCTAACTTGATTTTTCTAGGTTATGATTTTGGCTGATACTTCAAAGCTTTCAATGAAAGCTGATCTATCCTGGAAACTGCTAAACTGATTTTAATGAAATATAGCTAAGAACTCTCTCGGAAAAATGTGTTTTCGATTGTAAATGCCGCATCGAAATGAATTCACCGGTTCGAGAGCTACGCGGAGAAATATATCTAGTACCTAGTGTGTATTTTGCGCCAACTTTTTATTTTAGCAGAAACATTTTTGCGATTCATCGAGTTTTTCATAACTAAATTTAAGCTTTTATTAAACATTGGAACTTGGAAATTTGGAATGGATGATTCTGGAACTTTTGTCCGACAAACAGTTGACCGTTCCAATAGCAAGTGCGTGGACGTTGTTGGAGCAAAACGTGTTTTAAATGTGGTCGTAAATTTTATTTCGAAAGTAGTGCTAAAAATCAACGTATCGGAGTCAAAGTTATATCAATAGAAACCTTATCTTGTGCTCCTTAAATCTGTGAAATCGGAAGTACAAAATCTTCAGAGCAGTAAGCACAATCTTAAAATAACTTTTGGAAATTTTCCGTTAACTCAGTGATGTGCGACTAGTGTGAACAATAGAAATCGAGTTGTCATGTTTACCTATTCTGCATTAGGTACTTATTTCTGACAAGTGATACTTAAATTCATAACTATTATTTAAGGTCCAAGTGGCCGAGTGGTTTTGCCGTCGGACTGTCGTTCTGAGGACGGGAGTTCAATTCCCGGCGGAAAGTACACATAAAAACTTTTTGTATTTTTGCCAGGAATGGTTAAGCTTTCTAAAGGATAATGAAGTAATAAGTGTGACCTAAGTCGATAATTTGCACAATTCTTGGATCGCCTGCGATTTTTTTATTTTTTTTTTATTTTTCACTAGGCTCTTAGACCGGTTCATACACAACGGTCATAATGCCCACTGTCACCTGCGCTGGTTGTTTACAAACAATTGCGGCTAGGGAACGTTTGCAATGCTCTATCTGCAAGCAATGGTATGACCAAGAGTGTTCTGGGGTTGGAGAAAAAAGATACAGACTAATGCTGAAAGCGGACAAGGACGCTTGGAAATGTCCCAGTTGTGTCAACAAGCGACCCAAAGGCGATAACACGGAGACACCAGCTCGATCTACACAGCGTCACGACGGCCCACCGAAACACATTCATCATGACTCTCCGCCTGATGCAAATGTCAATAAGCGCAAGCGGCAGCCGAAACCAAAATCCCCGCCGCCGAAACCGGAGTCCCCGCCGCCGAAATTGAAATCCCCGCCGCTGAAACCAAAATCCCCGCCAATTCCGCCTAAGAATGTCAATGATTATGTGACCAAGGAAATTCTTAGAGACATAGTCGGGCAGGAGATTCGAAGTGCTATTAAAAAAGCAGTATCGGAGGAGTTTCAGATAGTTCATGATACGATTGCAGAATTCCAAAAAGCTCTAAATTTTTTCAACGATCGTTACGAAGACGTACGTGTAGGTCTGGAATCAAACGCTAGCGATATTCTAACTCTAAAAAAAGAGAACGCTGAACTTAAAATCAGCATCGTGGATCTATCGGAGAGACTGTCATTGATGGAGCAATACTCGAGAGAATGTAATTTGGAGATATCATGCCTACCGGAATATGGATCCGAAAATCTCATGACGACGGTCGTGCAAATGGCTCAAGTTGTATCTTCCTCAGTTCGGGAAGATGACATCCAAATGTGCAAGAGGGTTGCGAAACTTAATCCATCGACCGCCGCCCCTCGCTCCGTTATCGTGAAGCTACGAAATGTCATGCAACGAGATGAATTCCTAGCGTCAGTGGCGAAATTTAACAAGAAGAATCCAACTGAAAAATTAAATACAAGCCACTTAGGAATGGCGGGAACCAAGTCAAGCGTATTCGTGACGGAACACCTCTCACCACAAGCAAAGAAGCTCCACGCAGCTGTCAGGAAAGAAGCGCGTCTGAAAGGTTTCAAATTCGTATGGGTACGCAACGGACGGATATTTGTTCGTCAGCATGAAGGCACGGATTCCAAATTGATCAAGAGTTTTGAAATCTTGAAAAAGATTTTTGATATCTAATTTAACATAACATCTATAAAACACTAAGACCGGTATAAATACACACAAAATTCATTCTATACTATCAAAATATGCGGGGAATCCGCACAAAACTGAAAAATCTGCACCTGACAGGGCTGGTGAGCTCGTACGATATAATTGTAGCTACTGAAACGTGGCTTCATGATGGAATAAACGACGCTGAGGTTCTTGATGCCAGGTATACTATCTACCGACGTGACAGAATTTTCGGGAAAAAGCAAGATGGTGGAGGCTGTTTCATTGCCGTTTCGAATCGGTATCCATCTTCAAGAATATCTGATCTGGAGTGTCACGAGGAAGACTTGTGGGTGTCTGTGCGAATATCATCGAACGACACATTTATCATTGGGGTGGTGTATATACCACCGAACGAGCCTCCTCAAACTTACACCGACTACTTTAATAATCTGAATGAAAAATTGTATAAATATTCTGATAAAATTATTATATTAGGAGATTTTAATTTAAAATATATTCAATGGCAGCTAGACAGTTCCGGTCTATACACCAACCCATCACTTTGTGGATTAAGTTCGGCTCTGGCTTTGTTTGACTTTATGTCACAAAACGGTCTGTTTCAACTGAATCGTGTGAAAAATGTTAAGGATAGAGTTTTGGATCTTATTTTGTCTAATTTTACTGGACCTACAATTGATAAGGCCGATGAACCGCTAAGTAAGATAGATGTCTATCACCCACCAATAGTGGTGGATACACCTGCTCTTAAAGCAGGTCCTGAATTTTCGAAACCTAAACAATTCGGTACTCTCAACTTTAGGAAAGCCGATTATGGTATAATTAACGAGAGATTGGAGAGCGTAGACTGGAGGTCAAAATTGTATTCTAAGCATAATGTCAATGACATGGTTGCATCATTTTATGAGTCCGTTCGATCGATAATCAGTGTATCTGTGCCGAAATCTAAGCATCGATCTTGTAATTTCCCTGTATGGTTCAGTAGGGCATTAATCAAGATGTTGGGGGAGAAGGAAAAGATACGTAGAAGGTACAAAAAAAGAAAAAACCCGAGAGACCGACTGGAGTATGAGCTGTTAAGATCTAGAGTGCAATTAAGAACTAAGGAAGATTACAAATTTTACATTACTAACATAGAAAATAATATACACCGAAATCCCAAGAAATTTTGGTCGTACGTTAAAGACTCTAGGAAAACAAAGTCTGCGTATCCTTCCACGATGTATTTAAATGAGACATCTGCTAGTGATGATCTTGGCATTTGCGGCCTTTTCGCTTCTCATTTTGCATCCACATTTTCGCCTGTTGTTGGGTCTTTATCGTGTGTCCTGGAAGGATTTAGCCCTAACCTAAATGTTCACTCAACTCTTTTTGATATTAATTTCAACGAACGATCAGTGTTGAAGGCGTTGAAATCTCTCGATATCAATAAGGGGGCCGGTCCTGATGGGATTCCACCAATTTTTATCAAGAAATGCGCCAGAGTTTTGGCTCTTCCACTTTCAATCATTTTCAATAAGTCAATGAACTCTTCAACTTTTCCTGAGTGCTGGAAGGTGGCGTCCGTAGTACCTATTTATAAGAAGGGGGACAAAAATCTAGTTAAAAATTATAGGCCTGTTTCTTTGCTATCAGTTTTTCCGAAGGTTTTTGAGGCACTGATTTTCCCTCATTTAGCCTGGCACGTTAGAGAAATGCTGTCTCCACTTCAACATGGTTTTATGGCGGGGAAATCTACAACCACAAATTTTTTGTGCTATGTGAGTGTTTTGGCTTCGTCAGTGGACTCTGGAAGTCAGACTGATGCAGTGTACACGGACTTTAGTAGTGCGTTCGATAAAGTCAGTCATTCCTTATTACTTCATAAGCTCTGGCATAATTTTGGCATTACAGGTAACCTCTGGACTTGGATCAGGTCTTATCTAACAAACAGATCACAAAAAGTTGTCAAAGATGGATACTGCTCCGAGTCATACTTGTCTACTTCTGGCGTACCACAGGGTTCCCATTTGGGTCCTCTGTTCTTTAATATTTTTATTGATGACATAGTAAATTCTGTTAAACATTGTGGTTGTCTTCTTTTTGCCGATGATCTAAAGTTATATAGGGAAATTAAGGTAGCAGAGGACTCTCTTCTTCTTCAGGAGGACCTGACGAGAGTGAAGGAATGGTGTGCTTCAAACGAAATGGTGCTTAATGCGGACAAGTGTTTTCATATAAAGTTTACAAAGAAAATTCGCCCTGCAAACACTTGTTATAGTCTTAATCACGTAGCACTTCAAGAGGTCTCAGTCATTAAAGATTTGGGCGTACTGTTGGACTCAAAACTAAATTTTGCTAGCCACATTGAACGAGTCGTGGGAGAGAGTAACAAAATGTTGGGCTTTATTAAGAGAATGGGAAAGGGGTTCAGACATGCTAAAACTCTGTCTACTCTATATAATGCTCTTGTTCGCAGTCGTTTGGAATATTGCAGTCAGGTCTGGAAGCCCTCATACCGGTGTCATACTGACAGACTTGAAAAAGTCCAAAAGTCGTTCACCCGGTTTTTGGTCCATAAGATTCGCGGTAATGGTATTGGTAGACGAGCCTGCTATGAAGACAGACTGCAATATTTCAAAATGAATAGCCTGGAACAGAGGAGGGACTACCTCGACCTTAGATTTTTGCAAAAGCTCTTTAAAGGCACTTTTTCGGAGCCTAGTTTGTTGGCAAAGGTTCACATCTCTGTTCCAAGGTTGAATGTTAGACCGCGCAACATCACATTTAAACAGGGCTTCGTTAGAACAAATGTAGGAAGTTTTGCGCCCCTTCACAGAATGCAAAAATTATACAATACAATTGGCAGTAATCTCGAGCTAGACATATTTAATGATACGGCATCATCGTGGAAGCGTAAGATGCTGCAACCAGGGTCGTCACCAAATGGTGAACCAATTAGTTAATTCTTTCACTTTGTTTTAATATTTTTTTTTTGTTGTTGTTTGGAAATGTTCTCTTGGCTTGTTTCGAATTATACCTAACTTAATATTCACGTTTTGTTACTGCCAATATTTTCTATATGAGTGCTGTCGCATGCCTGTTATTAGTACATAAGTTAGAATATTGTCATTTTCATTTATTTATATACTGTTTTACTTATGTACCGTTGGCATGTCTAATAAATAAATAAATAAATAAATTTCCATTTAGGCGAGCTAGGTCTTTTTCTGTGCTCGTATTTTTTTTATGCACGTCTTTTTACAATGTTGTCTTTTTCTTGTCAAGACATTTTCTGAGTAGGGAATTTTCTAGTATTTTTCGCTTACGCTCTGGTAGACGGAACATCAGTGTAACCGCGTATGAGATAGCGATAGTCATAAAATCCTATACAATTTGTATGTCTGACTCCGGAGTTAGACAGGCATCGTAGAACAAAAAAGTGGTTACGTCGATAAGGACAGCAATAAGTAGCGATCTCCTTTTTTAACCATAGCGAATTTGCTATGTGCATCTCTTACTGAGTGAATATGACAAGACACGTGCTTCCTTCTAGTACCTTCTCTTTCTACGCTTTTGATATTCATGTTTCTATCACGAAACTGTTTTATAAGTATAAATTCAAAGTTTTTTTTTTGTCTTCGCTGCACTCTCTGTATAGCAAAGATTTTTTTTGTCTTCGCTGCACTCTCTGTATAGCAAAGATTTTTTTGGTCTTCGCGTCGTATCTATAGACCAAAAAAAAATCTTTGTATAAGCATAAGCATATCGCACCCTTAATAATAAACCGGCTTATCTCAAAATTAAGGGAATCTGAGTTTTAGTTAAAAAATGGCTAGTCTCTAATAATACTACCAGGTCTCTTTCTTACAACGGCCTAAATCCCGTGTAAAAAAGAGATAGCTTGAGATATCGCTATTCACTTTTAAAAAGTTGCCTGTCTTTGATTAATCCTAAAGCGGCAGCCATTAGTGATATTACTTCCGCGCAGAAGGCAACATCTTAATCTCGTGTAAGAATCGGATATAGATCTGTTTACAATTTAAAATCACATAGTTTATTCAAATACTTTTTGTGAAAAAAAAGCATAATTCGAGTTATTACATTTTAGGCCTAAAACAAGTGAAACCTGAAATGATATAACTGTGTTTGTATCGTTACACTTTTGAACTATGGTGAATTATTATTGTATTATTCCAACACGCACCATTTTAGCATTGCGAAACATCGTATTTTACCTGATCTATTTTTAGATAATTTGTTTTATTACCCACATTTTTGTAAATCATTTGTAATATTAAGATTTTTGTCTTTTTTGAACTCATAATGTATTTTAGTTTTCTGGGTCATCTGACTTTCAGTCGTTTTATTATTATACAGTACGCACAATTTAAGTTAAATTTCTATTTTTCTACTATGAAAGGTAAATTAAGAATAAAAATATTATTATGAAACTTTGCTGGAACTGCCGCTGAAAGCAGAGAATTGCATAATAATGTTATTATAGAAGATGCTGCTGAGGTAATAACTTATACCGGAATTGTCGTTTTTTTGTTACTTTGCCATAATTGGTATCGATAAAAATTTAGTATTGTGTATCAGGTAAGAGTGGTATGAGACATGGACCGAAATTACTCAAGATTCTGAGAAAACTCTTATTTATAAAAATCATACAATGAAAGTAGTTGATGTTATTGGGAATTCTCCTAGATCAGATGAATATTGGAGAAGGTTATATTGGGAACAACAAGTCGCAGGGTGACGATGGGATTACGGCCGAGCTTCTGAAGGCGGGTAGAAAACCGGTCCTGCAGGCCCTTCAGAAGCTTTTCGATTAAGTCATACTCGAGAGAAAAGCGCCGCAGGAATGGAACAGTAGTCTGGGGGTGCTCTTCTTCAAAAAGGGCGATAATGCCATGCTGAAGAACTGTAGGCCCATTTCTGTTTTCGAGAGTAATTACGAACCGTCTCGCTCGCAGTTTCGACGACTTCCAGCCTCCTAAACAAGTCGGGTTTCGAAAAGGCTTTAGCACCATGGCGTATGTATGTGCATTATGCTCCGGCAGATTATTCAGAAGACCGAAGAATATATCCTGCCCCTTTTCTTGGCGTACATGGACTACGTAAAAGCCTTTGATTCTATCGAGACTTGGGCTATACTGCAGTCTCTTCAGCGATGCCAAGTAGACAACCGGTACATAAATCGAGGTGCTGACTACTTGTACAAAAACGCCACTATGTCAAACCAACTACAGGACCAGAACTCGAAACCTATCCTACTACAGCGAAGTGTGAGGGAGGGAGACATTATATCACCGAAACTGTTCACCGCTGCACTGGAAGTGTTTTCAAGGTTCTTTACTGGAAAGGTTAGGCATCAGCAAATCGGGGAGTAGGTACATCAGTAACCTTCGGTTTGCCGATGATTATAATCATCATGGCGGAGTCCATGGAGAAGCTCGGTAGAATGCTCGATGATCTAAGCAGAGCCTCCGAACGAGTTTGTCTGAAAATGTCAATGGACAAGACGAAGAGCATGTCAAATTTCCATGTTCTACCCTGCAATGATCAATGAATAACAGAAGAGGGTCCTGTAAAGATCGGAAACTCTGCGCTCGATGTTGTTGACGACTGTTTACCTGGCACAAACTATCCAGTTAGGTAGGTTCAACTTCAAGATCACCGAATCCAACTCGGCTGGGCAGCGTTCAAGAAGCTACTTAGTATCTTCCTTCACGTCCCAAATACCACAGTGTCTTAAGACGCAAGACTTTGAATAGTATGTGTTGCCAGTGATGACATTTGGAACAGAAAAGTGGTCGCTCACTCAAGACCTCATAAAAAGGCTGAAAGTCGCCCAAAGGGCAATGCACAAGAAATAGAGTACCTCACATAGCCCAAAGAATGGACAGAGCACATTGTTCGCAGAATCTATGGCCGATGGGGCCAAACAGTTCTCGATTGGCGACCGCGTACCGGAAAGCGCAGCGTGGCTGTGCCCCCCACAAGGTGAACCGATAACCTGGTGAAGACAGAAGGAGCCCGTTGTATGAGGGCAGCGCAGGACCAGTCGTTAAGGCGATCCTTAGGGGAGGCCTATGTCCAGCAGTGGACGTCCATCGGCTGAGACGATGACGATTATTATTTAGGGATGAAGTTAGGTTTGTTAAATCATTATACAAATAATGAAAGTATATTTTTTACGATATTGTGATTTGGAAGACCGAGGTAAAAACTGAAAATTATTTGTTTTCATCATCATTCATCATCTTCCTAGCTGGTGTCCCGCTGTGTAGTGGGGTCTGTTTTCCTATTCTGTTCTTCCACTTAGCTCTATCCTAAACATCGTCGATGGAGAGCTCGCAGCTGGCTATTTCCTTCTTTACAACATCAGACCATCTGAGTTTTGGCCTGCCTACGCCACGTTACCTGGTAAGGTAAAACCAAGGGTCCATTACTTTGGTGCAGAAAATTATTTATGAAGATTGCATCCTTTAATAATCGTTTTTTTTTTTAAATTGAAGCTCATTTGTCACACTAGCTATTGATTAGAACAAAATTTAATAAATAAAGAAGATTATTGTGAAAACTAGTGAACTTTTTCTTATTTACACCATCATTTGTTAGCAAAACATTACTAAAAAAATGTAATATCCCGTATTATATTTACTTAAATTACACGGCATTTAATTATAATCTAAACTATGTCTAATTATTTGCATGTGGTGGGTACTCGGCTTTATAAAAAAAAAGAACTTTTAGACTTACGCCTATACAAAAATAAAACTAAAATTAATTTTTTTGTAATAAAGTGATTTATCTTGATATCACAATTTTTAATATTATAAATTAAATATAACGTTAATTTAATTCTTATTTATTTAATCAGAAAATATAACTACACAGTTTAAATTATGTAAGTGAATTAACAAAAATTTTTTTAAGTAAGTTAATCATGACAAAATCCAGATGTAAAACTAAGAAAGCTATTTACGAAAACTTTGAACCTCATTTGCCACAAATACACATTTTTTGAGTTAAGACGGTTTAATATTAAGGGTGCGATATGCTCACGACTATATTCCCCGAGGGGGTACCGAAACTCAGTCCAGTGTGACGGGGGGTGAGCCCGTCGCCACTTATAATGGACAGTGGGTACAATACATGCCTCGAAATTGAAGCATGCAGGTTTCCTCACGATTTTTTCCTTCACCGAAAAGCCAGTGGTGTTACAAATCGTACATAAATTCCAAAAAACTCAATGGTACGAGTCGGACTGGATGGGGATCGAACCACGGCTATCTTTGTATAAATTGTTACAAACTATTTCCTTATGTGGCGTGTCCAGTGGCGAGTAACCTTGCCTGCCGTGCAGGAGGCGATGGTTCGATCCCCGTCCAAGCCGACTCGTACCAATGAGTTTTTCGGAATTTATGTACGATTAGTTACACTACTGGCTTTTCGGTGAAGGAAAACATCGTGAGGAAACCTGCATGCTTCAATTTCGAGGCGTGTATTGTACCCACTGTCCATTATAAGTGGCGACGGGCTCACCCCCCGTCACACTGGACAGAGTTTCGGTACTTCTGGTGAAACGTGGATGTTCTGAGGATTCAGAATATCTCTGACTACCCCCTCGGGGAATATAGTCGTGAGCATATGCTTATGCTTATGCTTATGCTTATGCTTATTTCCTTATTTTCTCCAACCACATATTTTTCACTTCTGTGTGGTCCAATAATTCTTCCAAAATACCATTTTAAAATTAGCAATAGATCCCTGCGTCGTATCACGGTCCATTTGATGTTATAGAGGGTGTTACAACAACTTATGATATATGGTGGGACGTCGTACTAATTGGAGGCCAATTATACGTGTCATAGGAGTTGACATATGAGGCTGGAAGAGAAAATGGCCTGCCTAATGCTCGTACTTCTATTGATAGATGCACAACTATGTGTGTCTACCAATTAGTACAGTCAACGCTAAATGTCAGTGAACTTTAGCGAAATTCGAAATGGAATTCGTCAATTTTATGAAGGTTTTTGTAATTAATAAAATCGTATTCATAATTTAAATAAAATCTAATGTTAAATGGAAAATATCTTAAGCAAATTTTATTAAATTTTTAATTTACATTGTTTTAAATGTAACGTGAAAGAACGATAAAGGAACTTAACCTTATTCTGACACTAAAATTACTAGCAGGAATATAAATATAAGTTAATAATTTAGACACTTTCGTTATCATTTACTTTTGATGTTGACTGTACTATTATCTTTTCTGTACTACTAGGTAGATTTGAACCACAAAAAATGAAAGAAACAAAAAAAAATTAACACACGACTATTTTTTCTCGGAAACTAGTATTTTTTTCAATGTTTTCTTATTTTGCTCTATCCTAAAAACTGTAATAAATACAAGGTTCGTGATTGTAGTGCAAACACTACAATTTAACAACAAATAATTATAACCGAACAAGTGTGAATCGGTCTCGACCCGAAGAATAGTTATTTGTTATGCTAGGCTGCAAAGTTGCTTTTTGGCGCGAGTACTTGTATTGAAACCTGAGCAATCGAAGGATTCTAGGATTGAACCACGAGCGAAGCGAGTGGTTCAAATAATAGAATCCTGAGCGTTTAGCGAAGGTTTCAAAGGTACGAGACGCAGAATAACTTTGCAGCCGAGCGAAACACACAATTTTTCACCTCACAACAGCGAGGAAAAAAAGTGAATTGCTAAAAAGAACATTTCAAAAAGTTTTTATTTTCGTGCTGGCCAGTGTCATGAAATAGTTATTAAGCATTTTCAGTGCATTGGCGGTATACAAAAATATTGAATAGACAAATTCGAATTTCAAAAACTCTTTGCACGCTAGCGGATAAAATACACTTTTGCACTCAGATTTCGAACGATAAACAGAATCTTTCCGAGCTTGTGAGGTGAAAAAGTTATTTTTTGGCAAGTAAATAATATTGTGACCCGACTCACACTTGGCCGGTTTTTACACATTTCATCTTTCACACTGATGCTCTCAAATGGTGAAGTAATAATCGTGAGGAAATCTGCATACTGTGGTGAAGTATGACGTCATCAGTTTGATTAAACTTGGGAATGTTCTGACGGGTAAGTCAGGGGGCGACACTGATGAACACCACTGACATTAGCCTGCCGGTATCCATGCACTAGTTGCTAGCAGCAACTGGACTAGTGTCTATGCGTTAGCTTAGTGTAAGTTCTTCCCACCTAGGTAGGCGCAGTTAGATAGGTTAGGCAGGTAGGCCTAGCGTTAAGTTGCATTGTATAAAGTCAGATATGTGTTCCAAACCAGCAGTAAAGGGGGATGATGTAAGAGGTTATATATCGCGGGTTCCGCACTGGCCGCTTTAGTTTAAGTTTGGAACGCATATCAAAAGAAACAAAGATTGAAAGCGTTTGTATTATGTCTTAGATCCGGGGGCGAGGGGATTGTCATGTTTCTCGATAAATAAAATAAATCTTCTAAAATATAAACCAATTTATTATTATAACGCCGCCACCATCTGAGCGAAGCCCCGTCACAATACCTACTCTGAAGAAGAAATTCCGATGCGTATGTGAAGCATTGTGCACGCGTGGTGGACTAACGCCCATACACCCTCCCTAAGGGTAGGCTTGCGCCCTGCAGTGAGATGTATACAACGTGTTAATAAATTAACGCAAAACTAGAAAGTAGTGTGTTTAGAATCAAGAGCAGAATTGAATTTATGATGGTTTCAACATAATTTTTTCTAAATATTAAACAATTTATTTGTAAAATTTAAAATTTACTGAACTCGGTCTCAACTCACCGCCACCCTACTTACTACCAAAACAAGATTCTTAAAATGTATCCATGAGCATTCATTGCTGAAATGATAAATTGATAATATAAAACATTTTTGCCTCAAAACTTAAAATGCGAATAACTTTCAATGTTAACCATCAAAATAATGAAATTGTTGTTTCAATCTAATTATTTTGTTGTTAAATCAGCTTGGGTGTATGAGGTTTTGCGCTTATTCATTAACACGTTGTATAGGCAATGATCTTTTACACAATCCATCCATCTATTGGTCGTCATCTCTTCATGCATCCACCACTCTTGCCACTTTTGCAACCACCACCGTCTTTAATTAAACGTGTTGACGATTCCACTAAGTGACAACACTGTACCTTAAACAAATAATGAACTATAATAAATAATGAGTTATTGGTCGGTAGTGACAGAATATGTCCTGCAGTTAACTTAAACTTTAAACATGGCGCCTTAGGTATACTAGTAGTTAGTTCAACTTGATAGAGTTAGAAACAAGTTTACCTGTGTGTTTGTTTGTAAACTTTTAATGCATTACATTATTTTAACGGGTTTTTCAGACCATCATTATCATCAGCCTTTAAGCCGTGGTGGTCCAGTGGTGAGTAACCTTGCCTGCCGTGCAGGAGGCGATGGTTCGATCCCCGTCCAAGCCGACACGTACCAATGAGTTTTTCGGAATTTATGTAAGATTTGTTACACCAGCTGGCTTTTCGGTGAAAAGTGAACACTCACCCTACTTACTACCAAAACAAGGTTCTTAAGAGAATATTATTCCGAGAGCGAAAATGCGCGCTGCATACAAACGTACTATGGTGATATTTTCAATACTAACCAATTAAAGTCAATGCAATTTTGCAGAAACAATCTAGAAACAAATTTCTATGCTTCTATAGAGTCAGATTTTCGTTAAAATATACAGTATCAATGCTAGGATTAATTTAAGATTTGTATGGAAATCTTTGAGGCACTGTAACTTGAAAACTATACATTTTAACGAAAATCTGACTCCATGCAAGCATAGAAATTTATTTCTAGATTGTTTCTGCAAAATTTCATTGACTTTAATTGGTTAGTATTAAAAATATCACCATAGTACGTTTGTATGGAGCGCGCTCCGAATAATATACCCTTAAAATGTATCCATGAGCACGTTAGCGCTTTCATTCATTGCTGAAATGATAAATCATTTTTGCCTCAAAACTAAAAAGGCGAATAACTTTAAATTTTACCTATCAAAATAATTAAATTATTGTTTAAATCTAATTATTATTAACACGTTGTATAAATTATTATAAAACTAGATGACCGCGGCGAACTACGTACCGCCATAGAATCTTTCCGACACACACTTGGTCATTTATTATAGCCTATGTTCATCACGGATAATGTAGCATTCTAATGGTGAAAAAATTATTCAGTAGTTTCAGAGCCTTTCAATACAAACAAACAAAAATAGAATCTTTCCTTTTTGTTATATTAGTAAACACTTTTCTTTTACGAGAATGTACCTACCTTATAAACGAACTTTCTTTACTAAAAACGTGAACAAACCCATGTTAAATACTAGTATAACAAAATAAAATGTAGCACGTTGACAGCATACAAGTAAATCTGTCAGCGAGACGGTTTGAATCATACTAAGTGGCGAACTATAGTTAGTTGGCATAGCAAATGATTTTGAATTTGTTTGCTATGTTGATCGAGATTATGCTGTTTGTTTGTAAAGTTAAATGTAATGTTTGGATTGTGCAATATTATAGTAAGCTAGTCATATCTGCCGAAGAACTGACAACCGATGGGGTGTCAGAGTTCTAGAGTGGAGACCGCGAACTGGTAGGCGTAGTGTGGGACGCCCTGCTGCCCGCTGGACAGACGACCTAAACAAAGTAGCGGGGAGCGACTGGATGAGGAAGGCCGAGGACAGAGTTTTGTGGCGCGCCTTGGGAGAGGCCTATGTTCAGCAGTGGACGATGATAGGCTGATGATGATGATGATAGTAAGTTAGAAACTAGGTAAATAAATAAATATCTTTGATGTTGTCACCACGGACTTGAAAGAAATACGGACCGAATATTGCACTTAAAAGATGTGAAGCATGCGAGGTAATACAATCTCGTTTGTTCTGCAAGGGACCTACACTCACACAGATGCACTAGCTCTAGGCGCAGGTGCTACAACCCGTCACCTTATGTACCGCGTGACAGCACGCACACAAAGGAAATGGGTGCTTCACTCATGATTAGACGAGATTACGTCTGGTTCTTCTTTTAAGTCTGTGGTTTTCGAGACCCATTTAACACTAGAATCTAGCTCGAATATACAGGGTCCTTCTTAATATGCTGACACTTTTTAAAAAGACAATCAGACCATTATACTGAACAACTTTCTCTATGGGACCAACATCAAAGTCGCGAAAAAAAATCTGCTGTTTTTTGGCTGTTTAATACAAATCTGAATTTTCTACTTATATTGTTTCGTTTTAAGAGGATGATCAGACCATCAAACTGTTGATCAGTTTATACTTCGATTTTGGTCTCATACAGAAAGTTGTTCAGTTTGATGATTTGACCAAAACCCGACAGCATAATAATAAATACTTACCCTGTTTGTGGATAGGAAATAACAAAGGTCCTAAAGAAGGCGGTCTTATTGTTAAAAGGCAGATTTCTCTCAAACAACCTACAGGTATTCCATACAAAAACAAAGATTGTAAGTAATCGCTTTAACTTCAAAGCTCAAAAATGCTCTCGTCAATCAAAAACGTGAGGTTTTAAACTCAAAAATGTATTGTCCATACAAAAATGTGCTAACCGTTCCTAATGATCCATACAATGTCGAAATATAACTTAGCACAATATTGAATCATGTATCTCGAAATACAAACTTAAATCTGCGATCCAAAAATAACGTAACCCTTAAAGTTTCGTTGGAAAAAATTAAAACCAACAGTAAAATAAAATTTGTAAACCCAACAAAGAATTTACAATTTTACATTTGCGTATCAAAAACATAAAAATCTATACTGCAAAGTTATTTCAAGCGGTAAAAACAAGATTGTAAAAAATGTAGTATGAAAAACTTAAATATTGATAGTGTATTTCAAGTTGATCATGATCGGTAAACATCGGAAGCTTTCGGCAAACATCGGAAGTATTCGGCAAATATCGGTGTGGTTCGGTAAACAGTCATGATTGGTGATAATTTGGAAACTGTAGCAGTTAAAAAAGGTCAGTTCTTTTTTTAAAACTCTGTTTGAAAAGTACTCATCTTTAGCTGTGTCTTTAGTTTATTCTTACACTAACAGACACTAGCTTCGTCCGCGTGGATTTCGTATTCGGACCTACAAACAGGGAATACATTTTTTCCATACAAACTTTTACCCCACATTTCTAAGTTTGTTGTCAAAAAATCCTTTCGTACTACACCCCTAAATTTTCAGTTGAAAAAACAGGGTGTGAGGGACAGCCCTCCGTAGACTGAAACTGTGAACTCAGACCATCAAACTGTACAACTTTTACTATGGGAGCAAACCTGTCAGAACAAAAAAAACTGATGTTTCCATACGTTTGAGTTGAGTAGGCATAGTTTAGTATGGAACAGCAGATTTTTTATTTATCTGACAGGTTTGCTCCCATAGTAAAAGTTGTTCAGTTTGATGGGTAGAGTATGTGGTTTAAAGGTTGATGATACTTTTCCTTACACCCTGTATAGGTTCTATGACACTGCGCAAGAAAAACATTATTTCTCAACTTATACTACACAAACATACCTAAACTTCACATTAGAATTTCTTTAACATACCCAACGATACAAAATAATATTCCCCATGGAACCATTTTCCAACAGTCATGTAACGTGTAAAAAATAGACTATTATAATTGCGCCTATGTAATGCGAGACTGTAATTTTCTGTTTCCTACAGCCAAACCATAAACATGGTTTTGTAGGACTTTTTGTAAAAAATGTATTTCTAAACTTCTTATTAAAAAAAAAAAAAAAAAAAAAAAAAAAAAAAAAAAAAAAAAACATCCAATGAGATTCCAATAAGAATCTCACACGCAAATTTTCTTTCCAATCAAAAAAGGTAAAAATAAAAGTCAAGTGGAGCATACTCCACTACCGCACGGACCACACACGATGTGGTCGCCGCGTGCGCATCGGGAGGTTAGTGTGGACACGGCTTGTGTTAAGGGTATATTATTCGGAGCGCGCTCCATACAAACGTACTAGGTATGGTGATATTTTCAATACTAACCAATTAAAGTCAATGAAATTTGGCAGAAACAATCTAGAAACAAATTTCTATGCTTGTATGGAGTCCGATTTTCGTTAAATGTATAGTTTTCAAGTTATAGTGCCTCAAAGATTTCCATACAAATCTTAAATTAATCCTAGCATTGAAACTGTATATTTTATCGAAAATCTGACTCTATAGAAGCATAGAGATTTGTTTCTAGATTGTTTCTGCAAAATTTCATTGACTTTAATTGGTTAGTATTGAAAATATCACCATAGTACGTTTGTATGCAGCGCGCATTTTCGTTCTCGGAATAATATTCTCTTAAATGAAAATTAAACTGACTTGTAATCTAAAAAGTTTGAACCAAAAAATGTACAAATGATGTCTTTTACATAGTACAAGAAATTTGATTAAATAAATAAATATCTTGGACATTGTCACACAAATTATCTAGTCACATTTAAATTTCCAGAATCTAGCCTGGACTTGTAGTATGATAACTAGACAACGATATAGAATACCATCCATGACTCGGGCACAAATATTCATATTCATCATACAAATATTTGTCCCTTACGGGATTCGAACCCGCGACCCTCGGCACAGCAAGCAGGTTCACTACAGACTATACTGTCGGGCCGCCGATTCTTTTTATGCAGCCGCAAAAAAGATTTTTTTACAGAAAAGTGTATTGATTAATGCCATGTACAGAGTCAACTTAAGTATACGTAATACCGACTGCTATCTAAGGGTGAAAAAAACATCGTGAGTGGTTTCCTCAATGAATAAGAAATTCTGATGTGTATGTGAAGTATACCAATCCGCATTGTGCACGCGTGGTGGACTAACGTACATACACCCTCCCTGAGGGTAGTTCTGTGCCCCCCCAGAGGGACGTATATAGACTTATGATAGGGGTGATCTAATTCTAAAACTCCTCCTTTAATGTTGGTTAAAATTACTTTAACATAAGCAATCAATATAAAGTAATGCAAGACAAAAATACGACATGAGAAACCAATATTCTTTAGCCACATCCATTTATATGACACTACAACAGTACTCATGTAATAATTTCCCAATAACAAAATAAATATCTAACACAAAATACTACTTAATTTGCAAATCTCAACAAACGCCGCATCCATGCAAACCTAACCCTCCACCACGTCAATCTAACCGGCCGGGAGCAATAAACGAACATTATTAATAACAATAATAACTTGCGACCGGTAAACGATATCGAGAGGAGATGCGGAGTAACCTGGTGCCGGCCACAACTTCTGTTGGACTTTTACGTGCTTTTACTATAGCGAGCGACCCGAAGGTCAACCTATGTTAGAGATAGGTGTACTTTTTGCAACCATCAGCTGCAAGGCTGGTTCAGTGTTTATGGGGTGTAGAGCATCTCTGTGATGGTGATGGAACAGGTCTGCCTGCATAACTACAGTCGGTTTAGGAGTTAGACTTTTAAAAGTCAGGGGTGCGGTTTTTGAATCTCATTCGATGAGTTCAGCAGTTGAATATGTCAAAATTACTATGGAGATATGCATCTTTCTACTGCTAATTTGACTTTCAAAAATCGCACTCATGGAGTATGATTTTTGAAAGTCAAATCAGCAGTAGAATGATGCATATCTCCCTTGCAGCGAAATACTTGGCCTATGATATCTCCACAGTTATTTTGACATTTTCAACTGCTGAGCTCAGCGAATGAGATTCAAAAATCGCACTCCAGTAAAAAATTTACGATCAGCTGCAAGGCTGAAGTACACTTATCTCGTAACGTTTCAAGTTGATCGAAGAATAGGAAAGGGGTAGCCAGAAACTTTGCTACAACTACCACCTAAAACAAAGAATAGAAAAAGACGCCGAGCAAAGCTCGATCGCCCAGATACTAACCAATAATAAGAAACTAGCGGCCGGCGCCAGCGAGCGACGTACGCGCAGACCACTGACTTTAAATACCTAGAACTATTGATTGAAAGGAATGACTAAAAGTGGCTGATATAGCTCAGAAAATTAGCAAGCTGAAGTGGCAATGGGCTGGTCATATCTGCCGAAGAACTGACAACCGATGGGGTGTCAGAGTTCTAGAGTGGAGACCGTGAACTGGTAGGCGTAGTGTAGGACGCCCTGCTGCCCGCTGGACAGACGATCTAAGAAAAGTAGCGGGGAGCGACTGGATGAGGAAGGCCAAGGACAGAGTTTTGTGGCGCGCCTTGGGAGAGGCCTATGTTCAGCAGTGGTCGATGATAGGCTGATGATGATGATTGATTGAAAGAGCCGATTGAGCTAAAATAAAGCCTTGGGCTGCATTTGCACCAGAGATGTGCGAGGTAGCGAGGCGGTGAGCGAGGAAAATATCCGCCAATAGCGCGCTCGGTCGATCACGTCATTGGGTAATAGAAGCACTCTTATTGGCGGATTGTTTCCTCGCTCACCGCCTCGCTACCTTGCACATCTCTGGTGGAAACGCCGCAGCCCAAACAACGGACAAATATAAAATAAAATTTTTAAAAATGGTCTCAATTTATTCCATTACGTATCCTAGAACATCCCTACTGCAGTCAGGAATCGCAGCAGATTTCTATTCATTTTTAATTAGTAACGAAACTTTATAGGTGTATTCAGACCGTGAATCTGAACAACTTTCCCTGAGGAACCTGGGTTGAATAAACGAGAATTTTTTTTGGAACTTCCGTAGAAAATCGATCGGCCGATTTGGAGGTCCAAAAATTTTTATCGAAGGTTTCGTTAGTGATTAAAAATTAGTGGTGTATACAATCCACTGCAGGGCACAGATCTACCCTCAGGGAGTAGGGTGTATAGGCATTAGTCCATAGATTAGTATGTATATTGGGTATAGATAGGTAAGTCGCCTGGGATTTTAGAACGGCTAAATTATTGTCGTTGCCCCTTATTAGCGCATGGGGGAGCCACATTGATAAATAAATAGAAAAAGACGGCCGGCCGACACGAGGCTCGAACCATAAGCACCCGAGTCGTGAGCCGGTTGTCTAGACCACTAGACCAACAAGACAGTGTTTGATATGGGCGAAATCTCTCACTAGTACAGCGCAGCGGTGAGGTGTAGCGCGCTGTCGCTCATAGTGCTTCACAATGTCACCAAGAGATGGCGGAAGCTGTCTTTCAGCGTTCCACTTCGTTTGCACTAAGATATCATAGCATGCATTAGTCCACAATGCGGATTGGTAGAGTTCACAGCATCATCATCATCTCAGCCGATTTACGTCCACTGCTGGACATAGGCCTGCCCCAAAGATCGCCACAACGACTGCCCTGCGCTGCCCTCATCCAACGGATTCCCGCCGCCTTCACCAGGTCGTCGGTCCATCGCCTACCCACGCTGCACTTTCCGGTACGCGGTCACTCGAGAACTTTTCGGCCCCATCGGCCATCGGTTCTGCGAGCAATGTGCCCCGCCTACTGCCCACTTCAGTTTAGCAATTGTTTGGGCTATGTCATCTAATCTGGTTCTTCTGCGGATCTCTTCATTTCTGATTCGATCTCGCTGGGAAACTCCGAGCATAGCCCTCTCCATTGCGATTTGCGTGACTTTCAGCCTTTTTTTGAGGCCTTGAGTGAGCGATTATGTCTCTGTTCCATAAATCATCACTGGCAACACACACTGGTCGAAGACTTTCGTTTTAAGGCACTGCGGTATTTGGGACGTGAAGATACTACGTAGCCTCCCGAACGCTGCCCAGCCGAGTTGGATTCGGCAGTTGATCTCTTTCTCAAAGTTGGACCTATCTAACTGAATAGTTTGTCACGAGCGCAGAGTTTCATCATAGATTTCACATAATGCATCGCAAATTCTCCTTCAGCGTATGTTCCTCACGATGTTTTCCTTCACCGTTTGAGAGCAGTCGGTATTACGTGCATAAGTAAGAACATCTCATTGGTACATAGCGTGTCGTCCGTGCGGATTTGAACCTGGACCTCAAGATTAAATTTCCATAGCTACTTCATACGATGATAGAATTTCTTTTTGAAAAATAATTATGAACATTAGGTACGTATTTTCAAAACGTTATTTTCTCAAACTTGAATAACTTGCAACCGTTTATAATTCGGTATGTCAAGTTTTTTTTGGTCTTCATTTTTATATTTTTTACGAATAGAAGACATAATTTTAAGACACCTATTTCATTCTTATTGCGATTCATCGAGTTTATCAATATAAATTTAATTTTTAAATTATTTGATCTGTAATCTCTAAGTGCAAAAATGGTGGAGAGAAAATAGTTCGAACTCCATGGAGAAAAACTACCTACTGCTTTATTTAAAAAAAATAAAACCGGCCTTCTCTTTCTAACTCTATGCTGGAAACAGATACGGCAACATCAAATGTCAAATTCTGACATTGTGAATGCATTTTTTTTTCATAATGGCCGGTTATTTTAAGTTGATATATATGTTTACCAAGGAGTTCACAGGTATTCCAGTGACGTCACTGGACGGACCGAAAAACGACGTTATTTTATTAAAAATATCTGTAATCCTTTCATTTTAAAATCTTTGACATAGAAAATATGATTATTCAGACAATTATCTCGAAAGGGTTTTCGATTCAGCCCTCCAAAAAAAACTTGACATACCGAATTAGGTACTTGAATTTTACTCACCTATTTACCATTATTTTATCTAATGAACTCATTAAAAAAAATCTAGAATAAGTCCTTTTCTTAATTATTTTTAATCGAAAATTATAATATACGCATGCACTTTTTGAAGGGCGGGGCGAATCGTGTTTCCCATAGAAAATATTCACCTGAAAATCGGTTATCTTATTTTATCAAGTGAAAAAGTAAACTCCCTTTGGAGAAATCATAAAAAATATCTAGCCCTAATTATAATTCAATATTAATAATTAATTAGACTAGAAAATGTAATATAAATCCATTAAACATTCCACTGCTCAATACAAGCTACCGACATTCCTTACTATGCTAATATAAACATGAACCAAATCATTAGCAAAGTATAACGGAAGCATTAATTTGAACAATTTTCAACATCTATTAGTCAATTCGTTCCAAATACCCTTAAGTTCTGAGTAGTAAGTATTAAAATTGATTGTTACAGGTGACTTGGTACAAAGGATAGAGTAAATAAACGTTTTAAGAGTGCATCAATCAAATTATAATACTAAAAGTGATTAAAGTACTTCTCTATGGAGATGTGTTAAACAAATATTTTGGTATGGAAACTCAGGAGAGGATATTGTGTGTGGCCACGCTTTTCCACATTTCTAATTTATTACTAGAGTTTATCCGCGATTTCGTCCACACGGGTTCCTATCAGATTGTATGTCTAGTCAAATAGCCCAGTCATTTTACGGAGTCTTGTTAGAAGAGGTGGGGATTAATTGAGAATGGTACTTTTAGTCTGTAACCGATTTAGTGACAAAAAGACTACCTATCTGAAAGCTTATTTAAAAACATCACTATGCAACATAGAAATCCAAATTGTACCAGAAGGTTTTTAAATTAATAACATTAACACCGACCATTTTAATTAGACTCAACAATATAAATGAGTTTTGAGCTAGAAAAGTCATTTAATTAAAAAATAATTAGTTATTCATTTAGAAAATACTTACAAATGTATTTTTCAAAGCTTTCTAAGTAGACGAAAATATTTACACGGTGTTCGAAGTGTGTATAATGGTAAAGCCTTTCAAATGTGAAAAAAACTTTACCGTCTGTTTTTTTTAGAACGAGATAAATGCAAAAGTTTTAAATTTGGGGTTGTTGCTGACGCGATTTTTTTTTAATTGTTGTATATTTCTATGCTCAAATTGGCTCTTAAATGATATACCGAAAAAAAATATCAATTCTTAATTAGTCTCGGCTCAAACCGTAAAATGACTGGGCTAATAAGCCTTTTAACACAAAAATGTTCATCAAAATCGGTCCATTATTTTTCGCGTGGGGTTGGGTTGGCCATGTCTGTCGGATATTTTCTACAGTTTGCTTAAAATCGTATAGCGCTCCCGTCTGCAACGGAGGCTCGTATGTTTCCAACTAAATCGACCAGACAGAGTTACATACAATCATTGGTTCGGATCAAAAAATGTATTGGTGCAAAGTTCTCGTGCTATTACCAGTCGTACTGCGACCCAGCATATTGATACTTGGTGGGCTTTTAGTTTTGATACTTTGAATTTAATAAACCTTAGATCAAAAGTAAAATTAATGGATAGGCCCCAAGCGCGTTATGTTGAAGCACACTACTAGTACACTTGGTCCATACAAACTGGCACACTTGGTCTGTCATCTCGGTACATATTTGAAGTATACCTGTCATTTGTTTTGTCTCATTTTTCTGGTTTAAAATGTTCGCGTAAGGCCAATCCCTTAATTTTACTTTGATCTAAGTCTCAAACCATAATTATAATTCTACTTTCTTAATATGCTGACGGTTCTATAATTGAATGATCAGACCATCAAACTCAACAACTTTTTCTAGAGGATTAACATCGAAATCGCGAAAGAAAATTATCAAACTTGATTTTACACGCTAGTATATACGCTATTATAAAACTACAAAAGTCTTGTTCGAGCATCACGCAAAAACTACTGGACCGATTTTGATGCAACTGTTTGTATTTAAAAGCATAATATATCGATGCTCCTAAAAACTGGTATACATTTTATCTAGCTGCCATGACGGGAGCCGGTGTGGACGAAGTAACGGGCAAAGTCTAGTCACCTCATCAAAATACAAGCTACCAAATACAACTTATTTCCAACACTGACATCACCGAAAAATCAAAACATGTTGCACCCAAATCAATCACTCAAAAACTTCACCTAATTGGTCATTTTAATTATAAGTCAGCTCGAAAAAAAATGGCGTACAAAAAAAAGACAATAAATACGCAAATTAAAAGATCAAGACTTGAAGTGCGCGATCGAATAGCAAGAATACTGAACGACTTGGGTGGTCCAAAAGTATCAAGATCTCTTATCCCGCTCACACTAGTGGTCTCTCGTGTGTTGTTCTCCCGTTTTGTTCTGCGGTCTTTTTGGTCAAAGATTATGTAAATATGGTAGGTCTGAGGTATGTGGTTTTCTTTTGAAAAATTGTAGATAGGTTTTTGTGGCTGGTTTTTTTTTTTTTTGGGCTAGTAGAAAATAAAATGGTGGGAGAAAGTGTCAAGAAAATGTTTCGAAGCACGAAAATAAAAAACATAATTTAAAAAAACAGTCAGAATCATTATACAGGGTCTTCCTTAATATGCTGACACTTTTTTAAGGGGATGATCAGACAGACAAACTGAACAACTTTCTCTATGGGACCAACATCGAAATCGTGAAAAAAATCTGCTGTCCCAATACATTTGGCTCGAGTAGGTTTGCAGTTTTTTATGGATAAGCAGTTTTTTTTTTCGAGATTTCGATATTGGTGCCATTTTTATTTTTTTATTATTTTTTTATTTTCATTCATTTAGGTATTTATTTTCTTTTCCGAGAAATTACCCTAAATAACAGTTTGATGGTTAGATGCTGACAACAAGATTACAAATATAGAGAAAGTTGTGCAGTTTGACGGTCTGATCATCCCTTTAAAAAATTGAGGTCTTAGGGACCTCAAGCGTGTTAAGAAGGACCCTATAATGTCGCGTCTAACAAAAATACTCTATGAATTTCACCTTTTAACATTTAGCCCTTTTCGCGATACGCATCTCTTTCGCACACTAGTATTGTCTCCCTCCAACACGTGCACTAGTGACCTTTGGTTATCCCTTTCTAATTAATATTAAAATGTCTCTTTCTTGTTTTCTGGACTTCTTTTTTTTCGCATTTCGATATTGTGCGAAGATTTGTAAACAATATGATCGAATGTAGGTACCTACTGCTGTTACCTGTGATTTTAATAATACACTATAGTGTTTTTGAGATTAGTTTTGAGACCTTTGCCCAACAATGGGACGAAATAGGTTAATAAAAAAAAAAAAAAAAAAAAAAAAAGTGTTTACCCGCGACTTCGTCCGCACAAATTATTTACCAGATTTTAATTCAGATCATAAGGTGCTTATGTACCAAAAAAGTTTCATTTAAATCGGCTCAGTAGTTTTTGCGCGATGCACGAACAACTCCTTGCTTCACAAATGACGAACTGACGTTTGCCGCTGCATCAATGCGTCATCGTGTGTGACTGTGAACGCACTAAGGACGAGAAATGCATCTGTGTTTAGCACACACTTAAATATAAATAATAAATAACGCTCACAGGCACATACATTGTAATGATCCCAAACTAGCACTAAAAAGGCTTTTATTATGGAAATCATACAACAACGGCATTAATAAAAGATTAATTTTGTAAAATGATTAATTTTTAACACACGTTGAGGTCTTTTGTATGACACTTTTGAATTACACGCAAATATTTTGTTGTGCCTACAAAATTCGACAGGACCGACTGCTCTCAAACGGTGAAAAAAACATACGCTGAAGAAGAAATTCCGATGCGTATGTAAAGTCTACCAATCTTCATTGTGCACGCGTGGTGGACTAACACCTTCCTTTAGGGTAAGCCTGTGCCCTGCAGTGGGACTAAGTGCGTTCGCACACGATGACGCATTGACGCAGCGGCAGACGTCAGTCCGTCATATGTGAAGCATGGAGTTGTATGAAACCGCACGTAGAAGCACACACGGTGACGCATTGACGCAGCGGCAGACGTCAGTCCGTCATTTGTGAAGCAAGGAGTTGTAAGAAACCGCACGTAGAAGCACACACGGTGACGCATTGACGCACCGGGTGTGGTTCTATGGACGACATCTGCCGCTCCGTCAGTGCGTCATCGTGTGTGAACGCATTGATACAGGGATGTAACAGAACGCCCTAGTAATACTTAAGGGGGTGCTTCATCTTTTCTTCTTCTTGTGGTGCCATCTCCTATAGGAGGTTGGCTATCATTAGTGCTATTCGGACCCTGGAGACTGCAGCCCTGAACAGTGAGGTGGAGTCCATATCGAACCATTCACACAGGTTTTTAAGCCAGGACGTTCTTCTTCTACCAGGCATTCGTCTTCCCAAAATTTTCCCCTGCAGAATAATCTGGAGTAGTTGGTATTTATCACTTCTCATAATGTGACCGAGGTACTGTAATTTCCGGGTTTGTATAGTTTTTAGAATTTCTACTGTCTTATTCATCTTCTGCAAGACCACCTCGTTGCTAATTCGGTATGTCAAGTTTTTTTTTGTCTTCATTTTTATATTTTTACGGCCAGAAGACATAATTTTAAGATACCTATTTCATTCTTATTGCGATTCATCGAGTTTATCAATATAAATTTAATTTTTAAATTATTTTGATCTGTAATCTCTAAGTGCAAAAATGGTGGAGAGAAAATAATTCGAACTCCATGGAGAAAAACTACATACAATTTAAAAAAATTAAAACCTGCCTCCTCTTTCTAACTCTATGCCGGAAAAAGATACGGCAACATCAAATGTCAAATTCTGACATTGTGAATGAGTGATTTTTCTTAATGGCCGGTTATTTTAAGTTGATTTTATGTTTACCAAGGAGTTCAGAGGTATGCCAGTGACGTCACTGCACGGACCGAAAAACTACGTTATTTTATTAAAAATATCTGTAATCCTTTCATTTTAAAATCTCTGACATAGAAAATATGATTATTGAGACAATTATCTCGAAATGGTTTTCAATTCAGCCCTCCAAAAAAAAACTTGACATACCGAATTCTGTCCGTCCATGATATCTTCAACATCCTCCGGCCTCCGGAAGGGGGTGCTTCCAACCATCAAACTGAACAACTTTCACTATGGAGCCAACATCGAAATCGCGAATATAAAACAGTTGTCCCATACATTTTAGTCGAGTCGTTACAGCAATTTTGTATAGGACAGCTGAGTTTTTTTTCGCTATATTGCACCCTGTACGCTACGACACCCTGTATAGGCTGTGATGATGATGATGATGATCTATTATAGGACTAAACTGACCTCTAATGCCTTATCTCTCTAATTATCATTCGCACACACTTCAGCGAACATGTTAAACTGTTATTGTCAGTGCAAGCCCTGAAAAGTGTCCCAGGGTGTGGAGGTGGGTTGTCCCGTTAAGGCTAGGTTATCCCAGTGCAAGCGTCTCTTTCTTGCAAGCATAAGTTTACAATTAGCCATCCCGCTCCAATTGAAAGCAGGATCGCAAAAAAACGTGTTTTTCGTCAATATCTTTGCTCATGGGAGTTTCTAAGCCAAAACTTCTCCTGAGTTCACTAGAAATATTTAATGTATTTAGTTAAGTACAAGAATAAAAAGTTAAATATCAGCAGTTTAATCATAGTATTGAAAAAACATAACAAAAAGGGGTAACTTTGGGATTTTTTTCTATAGAGTAAACTTAATTTAATCGTGTTATTGAGAACAGTCGCCCATCCGCCCGATCCTTAAATAAGACATAATTTAATTTCAGACTTTAAAACACAGTTTAAAACACTTTCATTTGTGTTCAAAAAACGGCCTCGACGGTATAACAGCGTCTTAAGGCGTATTATCCCAGGAGACCACGACTCTCCATACTAATCGATGCGAACAAGCGCGTGGCTCACTCAGAATTTAGCCGTTTTCTTTGAAAAATGATATGATTTTTTTATTATTTTCGAAAAAGTAAGAAAACCACGTCATTTTAAATTGTGTTGTGAACAATACTGTAAATTTGCATTTTCTTCCGATTAAAAATGTAAGAGTAAAATGGTTAACAACTGAAAAAAAAAGGGGTGACTTTAGATTCCCTTTTCTACGGTTTTATTAATTAAAATCGATTTCTAGAAAAACCACATCACTTCTCATATCGTGTAGATGGTTCAGTTTATTTTTCAGCTCAAAAAGTGCCATAGTTAATGAATAAAATGGTTATTGTTGGCTGGGCTATTGCAAGCAAGGTTCGTTATGTAACACTGCGACCATCGCTGATCTTTTGTGTTCGCCCCAAGCTCACCCATATTTTACACATACATCCGAACTAATTTTTTATTATTCTTGGGTATGCAGGTTTCCTTACGATGTTTTCCTTCACCGTCGAGCTAGTGATAATGTTAAATACAACCGTACATAAATTCCGTAGAACTTAGTGGTACAGGCCAGGAATCGAACCGCCGCCTCTTGATTCAGTCGCTAGCTCTCTTCCGTATGGACTATCATCGCTATTAATAAATAAATAAAATGGTTACTAAGTTACCCAAAACCAGGAGGTAGCCCCTTAAAGAACCAAAACCTAAAGGGTCGGCAGAGCCCCAATTATAGGTCCATTAGCTTATTGTTAAACCTTTGTTGGAGTCAAGCGAAATGACTCATTAGGATATTAGGTATCCTATAATTTGATGACGTAAGATGTTCTGGAATTTTATTGTGACAAAAACAAACATTTAAGGCCTCCGCTCATTGCAGCGATATCATCGCTGCGATTTTGCGATAATTGTTCTCAGTACATTTTGTATGGGGACGCGCGCGATCCCACACACTGCCGCGATATTATCGCAACCTGACGCAATCTCTTTCTACTACATTCAGTGAAGGGCGCATGCGTGACGCGAATCGCGGAATCGCTGCAGTGTGTAAGGTGTCGCGATATCGCTGTCGATACTATCGCTCGATAATATCGCTGCAATGTGCGGAAGCCTTTAGAATGGAACTTGGTTTTCGCATGGTGATATCAGTATATCAGTATATCCTACGCCTGTGCGCCTGTGCTGTCTGCTATGGGCAAAGACTTCTATTATAACTTTAATAGAATTCTTTGGCTGTGGGAGTTTATACAGGGTGAAAACTAGGCAGATTACACGCTGCTCCAGAATCCGCTCCACTTTTTGAAGGGGGTGATCAGACCGTCAAACTGAACAACTTTCTGTATGGGACCAACATCGAAATCGCGAAATAAAATCTGTTGTCCTATACAAAATTGCCTCGACCCGAATGTATGGACAGCAGATTATTTTTTCGCGATTTCGTTGTTGGTCCCATAGAGAAAGTTGTTCAGTTTGATGGTCTGGTCATCCCCTTAAAAAAGTGTCAGCATATTAAGTTGGACCCTGTTGTAGTGAGCATATGGTATGGTATCACAGACAATCGCGTGAATCGCGTAACCCAAAAACAGAAAATTCTACGGAATTTGATCCTGGGCATGTCCGAAATGTCCTTGGCTGTTTTCGGGATTCGAACCCGCAACTCCTAGCATCTCAGGCACCTCAAACTATGCTGTCGGCCACGCCATAGAAACTCCAAACCATTCAAGATCGTATCTCTCTGATCAATTAGATCGATAGCGACTCTATTTTGACAGCTCCGTTCGTTTTGACAGTTGTGACATGTTTGACAGGTGTCGTGACAGGCGAGCGTTTGGGCGTGTACACCAATTAGGTGGTTTAGGGGGTCAGAGTACCTATTGAATATTGTGTGATGTGTGATTTTCGAATGATGTATGAATTATTTTTTGATTTTGTGAATGGGTGCGACGAGTTTTTTTTATTGTTAACCCCCGACGCCAAAAGATGAGTTTTTCGTTTGACCTTTCCGTCTGTGTGTGTGTGTGTGTCTCTCTATCTATGACCATGGTCACATAGCGTCTAAAAGAGTGGACCGATTTTGATGCGGTTTTTTGAAATCGTATCTCCGTGTCGTGTAAATTGTATTTGAACTTGAGGCTCCCAGACTACGACCGACGCTGTGAGATATTTAAATAGTCGGGGAAAAATACGGTTTGAGATTGCATTAAAGACACTTTAGTAAATTGTGTTTGAACGTATATCTGTATTAGTTTATAACACTTTTTTCCAGATTTCATGGTTATACAGGCTCAGGAACCTGAGAAATACCTAAAAATCGAATTAAATGTGCAAAGGACAAGCTTATTTCTAAAGATATTTCTTCCATCATACCAGCAAAAGAGACACTTAATTATCACAAAGCAAATTTAATGTGTACAAACAAACAGCAAATAATTAAGTTTTGAGGTTAGAATTTTTTAAGACTTACAAAATATTAAATATCTACTCAAATTTACGATATTAACCGGGGATTATTACTGTTATAAGTAAAACGTATTGAGCGAAGCCGTCCTGTACAAAATCACCAGTTTTCAATTTTTTGTTCATACCTAAATTTAATGTTTTGTAAATGTCTTAATTATTCAATAATACACAATAAAAAACCGGGGATTATTGAGAATTTATGTTTTTCATGTATGTATCTACTACATTCCCAAAGAATCCCCTAAAGTGCAATTAATGCAACCTGCTCCATACAAAAATCCGTAGATTTCCCCGACTAAAAGTGCAGAAACATGATTTGAGGCGCATGCAACTCGACCTCTCCACTCTCCACAAACTTCTTCATTCGGCCATCGACTGCCCTGCTCTCCTATCGTCTCTTAATATAAATACCCAATATAGAGTCCGAGTCCCCAAAACGTTTTCCTTGCAGATCCATATTAATAATACCTCTTTCTATAACCCCCTGTCACGTATGTGTCGTAATTATAACGAAATTGTCGCGAAATCTAACGAACTAGATGTATTCGATTCGAACCAGTATCTGTACAAAAGACGCGTTATCTCCGCTCTCCGCTCTGCTGTGAATACCTAGAAGACCTAGTTAGGTACAATTAGGTACAATACAACCAAAAACGACTAGATATCATATTAAGTTCTCAACATAATTTTTGTTTGTTTTTTTATTTTTTATTTCTGTAATTTTTTGTCGTTCGATGCTTGGAAAAATTGTCCTCTTGTTTTCTTTTTCTTTTTAGTGTGTATAGAGTCACGCACACGATGCTAATTGTTTATCTTTTGCTTATTTCATGATGTGCACATATGCTTAGGATTACGGCTTGCTTTACATTATAACCTGTCTATATTTGGTGTTTTTTATAACTGTAATCTGTTTTATGTGCCTAATAAATAAATAAATAAATAAATCGAAGCCAAATTTCTGCGAGAGTTTTCTTTGTTATGTTTGGTGTAAATTGATTCAGCAGTTTTCATGAGCTTGAGCTTGAGCTTTGATTGAGTGGTTTGAAGGGATCCCCCAATATCTTTTCGTTCGTTTCGATTTTTAAATGTTAGTCCCATAGAGAAAAGTTCAGT
This sequence comes from Agonopterix heracliana, assembly GCA_963693445.1. Taxonomy (NCBI): domain Eukaryota; kingdom Metazoa; phylum Arthropoda; class Insecta; order Lepidoptera; family Depressariidae; genus Agonopterix; species Agonopterix heracliana. Next base: position 7,559,326 of record OY856334.1, read on the forward strand.
TTGATGGTCTGAACATCCTCTTAAAAAACTCCTACCTGTGTAGCTCATGCTGACATAAAAGAAGAAGATAGTCTGAAGAACCCCATAACATTTACAGGGTGTTTATTTAAAAGCGTTATAAATACATGAAAGGTTTTGTGATTTTGGTATTGGATCGCTAGTGAAAATTTTTCTGTTTTATGATCTGTTTACACCCTGTATACAGGGTGTTAGGAAAAGTATCATTAACATTTAAACCACATACTCTACATATCAAACTGAACCACTTTTACTATGGAAAATTCAGCATTCCCATACTAAACTGCAATACTTAATCGACGCGATCGTATGGGATAGCTGATTATTTTTTTGCTCTGATTTTTTTGCTCCCATAGTAAAAGTTGTTCAGTTTGATGGGTATACAGGGTGTTTCATAAGTAACAATAAATTTTTAAAACTCTTAAGGGGGTTGTTTAGACCGTCAAAATGAACAACTTTCACTATGGGACCAACATCGAAATCGCGAAAAATTTTATTTTATATTCCATACATATTCAATTTGTAGAGTATAGAACATAATTTTTTTTTTCGCGATTTCGATATTGGTCCCGTAGTGAAAGTTGTTCAGTTTGATGGCTACACCACCCCCTTAAAGGTTTATTTGTATTTTTGTAACACCTTGTATAGAGTCTGTGGTTTAAAGATTAATTATACTTTTACTTACACTATGGTATATTTGTGAAAAAATATTAGTTCAGTTTCAAAGACAGAACTAACTTTTAAAAACGAAATAACCAAAACTTCTTGACACATTGAAAAATTACAAGAAAACTAAGCAGTGTTAACTTAACCTAACTTAACGCATTATGTTGATTAAAATCTTATAGTAAATTGATATATTAAGAGTAGAGGCCACCCAACTTGGCTCACAACAGTTATTTCCACACAACAAGTCTTTTCATATCACTCTTAAGTCGTAGCATTAAGATTGATAATGGCTTGTGTTGAGGGACTTTGTGTTTGGAACGGCGTATTTATTTTTATTTGTGCGCGCGCGGCTGTGATAGATCGGCGTATGCACAGCTGATTGGTCAAAGACGTAGGGTTGACACAAGTGGACTTTTTCGTTTGAAAAGTCAATACCAGCTATCGAATTATTTGGAAATATATACAGGGTCCAACTTAATATGCTGAATATTTTTTAAGAGTATGATCAGACCATCAAACTGAACAACTTTCTATAGAGAAAGTTCCCATCCCCAACATAGCAATAACGAAAAAAAAAACAGCTGTCCCATATATTTTGGTCAAGTAAGATTGCAGTTTTATATGGAACAGCTGATATTTTTGCGAATTTCGACTTTGGTCCTATAGTGAAAGTTGTTCAGTTTGATAGTCTGATCAACCTCTTAAAGAACTGTCAGCATATTAAGAAGGACCCTATAGGCATCTAAAGAAAAGTGTTAACTTATAATGGTAAATTATTTTACGGATACGGTGTTGCCAGTGATGACAACGGAACAGAAACGTGGTCGTTCACTCAAGGCCTCATAAAAAGGCTGAAAGTCACCCAAAGGGCAATGGAGAGGGCTATATGCTCGGAGTTGCTCACACGATGACGCACTGACGAAGCAGCAAACGTCAGTCCGTCATTTGTGAAGCAAGAAGTTGTATGAAACCGCACGTAGAAGCACACACGGTGACGCATTGGCGCACCGTGTGTGGTTCTATGGACTGACATCTGCCGCTCCGTCAGTGCGTCATCGTGTGTGAACGCACTTTCCCTGCGAGATCGAGAAATGAAAGATTCGCAGAAGAACCAGATTAGTTGAAATAACCCAAAGAATTGCTAAACTAAAGTGGCAATTGGTGGAGCAATCGCAGAACCTATGGTCGATGGGGCCGAAGAGATGCCGCGTACCAGAAAGCCCAGCGTAGGTAGGTAGACAGACGACCTGGTGAAGGCGGCGGGAGCAGTTGGATGAGGGCAGCGCAGGACCGGTCGTTGTGACGATCCTTAGGGGAGTCTACGTCCATCGGCTGAATGATGGTGCAAAAAATCAGGGACCGAAACAGGTATCGATTTTTTGGTAACAACCACAATTTTTTTACAGGTATTTTTAAAGGTAACCTTAATATCCTTCTACTAATGGTCCGCGTACACAGATATTTGTTTAAATTAAAAATTGAATCTTTCTAAATATAATAAGTATTCAGTTTTTTGAGTACCTAAGTACCTCGTTACTAAATAAAAATGAAATGAATTTTTGAAACAAACTTAAACTCAAACTCAAACGTGAACATAATCTTAACCATTTTAGGATTTTGGGTTCAATAAATGTAAATAACCATCTCCTTTATTATCTCAACCTGTCCAATGCTGTAGTAACACCAAAAATAGTGCGCGCGTCGCTCGTCGGATGCTCCAACATATTTGCGTCACCCGCTACACCAACGACGTTGTTGAATCAATTTCGTACTTTTGATTAGCAGAAATTAAAGTTCATTTTTCGGTGTTATTAAAAACACGCGCGTTTTTTGCCGCTCCGTCTGCGCCGACCTTTATCCGCACTCACTCTCTTTCTATCGGTCATATTTAGGTTACCGGTATTAAAATCGGTTGTTACCTCGATAAAGGTAACATTTAAATAAAGGTTACCGAAAATTTTCGGTCCCTGCAAAAAATAATACGAGTCAATATTCCACAGATTGTGATGTGTACCAAACCGCATTTGGCAAGCGTGGCGCCCATACACCCTCCCTGAGGATAGGGCCTGTGCCCTGCAGATAAAATTAATGGATAGGCCTAAAGCGCGGTAAGTTGAAGCAAACTACTGGTGCACTTGGTCCATACAAACTAGCGCCATTATCTGTCAAATCTAGGGCACTTGCATACTGAAGTAAACCTTTCATTTGTTTTGCCTCATTTTTCTGGTTTGAAATGTTCGCGTAATATCCATTAATTTTATTTTGATCTAAGTCTGCAGTAGGACTTACAGGTCGGTTAACTAAAGCTGGCGCGTTCACAGACACACACAGATGCGTTTTTACTGTCACTGCGTCCTTGCTTGATAGAGATAGAGAAACGTTTCATTATGCGAGCAGTGAGATTAAAGCATTGCGTAAATGTGTGGCACGCGCCAGCTTTAGTTAACTTTTTTAAGGGGATGATCAGACCTCCAAACTGAACAACTTTCTCTATGGGACCAACATCGAAATCTCGAAAAAAAATCAGCTGTCCCATTCATTTGGCTGAAGTAGAGGTTTACAGTTTTGTGTAGGACAGCAGATTTTTTTTTTCGCGATTTGGATGTTGGTGCCATAAGAAAGTTGTTCAGTTTGATGGTCTGATCGTCCCCTTAAAAAAGTGTCAGCATATTAATAAAGACCCTATATGGGCTGATGATGATGATTCATTCTTTTTTTTAAATACTACCTCTTTCTATTCGTTCTCGAGTACGCAGCTTTCCTCACAATGTTCTGTCTTCAGTGCCGATCTTAGTCATAATGAAAAACACAACCATAGGTACGTAAATTGTGTGTACAGGCCAGGAATTTAAGAGGATAGGCGGGCTGAAATGCTAATTTGGAGAATAGGTCACTTTTCCGACTGCATACGTATTTATCAGATCCGCCCCACCCATACACCCCTCTGACTAGAGTGCGAAAGAGACAACTGCAGCTAGGACCGATTTTAAGCACACTCGTTTTTTTTATCATCTTCTTCCCGGAAAAGCAATGGAATCTAGCCCTTACAGACGTTGTCTTCAGTGGTTTTTCTTTTTATAATCCGAGGGTGGTACACAAATTTCAATGCTCATGCGAGATTTACGTGAGTTATCTATCATATTAATCTGCCTTAGGTATGTAGGTACACACGGCGACACATCAAGCTAAGCAAAACAAACATAAGCAGGCCGCGCGACGTTATACATTCATTAACTTACGCGCGGTCAGCTTATTTCGGTTTTGCGTAGCTTGATGTGTCGCCGTGTGTAGTACTTTATTTCTCACTTTTACTATAATGTTCTCCATGGCACATTATTATATAATTTCCAGCACACTATTACAATAATAGCCGCGAAAAACCAATTTAGAAAATTAAGAAACAACTAAAAAAAAATACAATTTATGCGTGCTCGAGAATGCTACTGGAATTTAAAAAGTAACGCAGCCCTATAACCTGATTGGCCGGCGCCTCGCACATTCTATTTTCAAAATTCCCTCCTTGTATTGATCCCGTTCGATCGCTTTTAATTCTACACAAACTTTTATTTACGATTCTTTAACAGCCTTCGCAAACGATTATGTGCCCTAGTTTCGTAGCTATAAAAATCATTGTAAATTTTAGAAATAGTGCTTTTAAGTTTGTTTTTCCAATGTTTGTTTCTTTCATTGATAGGTATTATTGACGTGGCGCCAAAATACGTAAGTTTTTTTCATGTTTTTTTAGATCAAATGCATCACTTATTCGACTTAAAAAAAGAAGAAAAAAACATGGTTTTATCCACAAACTATATAGAGATACTGTTTTATCACATTACTGCTGCTATGAAGGCAGGCAGGCAGGCAGTCAAGGCAATTAGCCTTTCGTATCATAAGGACATTTAAGCAAAATGTCCTACACATCAAAATGACACAAGATCATATCGACCTAATAGTGAAACGTCCAATTGCTAAGATTTTTGAAAACTTTCGTAAACCATTAGAATCAAATGAAAAATAAAAGTTACTAAAGTTACTACGTAGTTCAGTCAAGTTCTACGTTATTTTTGAAAATTGCATTCGATCTTGATCCGTATTTTTTTAAGCAATTTTTCGTGTTATATTATGTCAAATAAATTCTCTCTACACATTTTTTTGAAATTATTTCGATAAAAGTTTAAAAAAAAGGAGGTTATCTGTTTTACCCGTAAATATTTTCGCCATTATCTCGAAAACTACTAAACCGATTTGGATGATTCTTTCATAGGTATAATAATATAGAGACCCTTTCTTAATATGTGGACGGGTTTTAAAGGGTAAGTCGGTTCTTATGACCAACCCGTTATTAAAGTCAACATTGTCTATAACATCTCTAAAATAAATAACAAAATTATTTCCCTGCTAAAGGCTTGAAAAATAGCACCTAAAAAGCAATAAATCTTCTAAGACCTAACTTTTGCGGTCTAAAAACCTATTTAGTGCTTACATTCATCCTGTGTGGCCTAGGCGTTAGTTTTTATACTACAACAACATAACTAATATAACTAAACCTCTCTTTCCCTTGAAATACTAAGAAAACAGAGTTCAATATAAATTGGTCGTATTTTACGTTCAAAGTATCAACTGAAATGCTATCCAAAATAACAAGATCTTTAACTTTCTGTGTTAAGGTAAGATTTAAAAGGTCATTTTAAAATGGTGGCTTAATCGTCCAATATAAATTGACTTAAGCGTTTAATTTAAAACGTTGAAAGCAAAGGTCTACAAGTTTTGGTTGAGTAAAACGTATGCCTTCGTCGTGGGTGGTCCACCATTTTTCTTTAACCGTCAAAAGGTCATTCAACCCGACCGATTACGTTTCGTGTCATCACACCTTTAGGTTTTTTTTTTATTAATTTTATATTTTTACAGTTGGCTTTTACATCTTGTTAATTTAATAGTTTAAGTTGTTCTTTTTTGTGTGATTTGATATGGCTTCTTTTGAGATTGATTGGTAATTAAGGAGGGAATAATAAATATTAGAATAAGATTATGTTTTATTTGAATAGGTTAGACAAAGTATGTTTTTGAAACAAAAAAATAAAAAAATAATAAATTCTGAAAGGTTTCAGAACAATTTAACTTTAGATATGAATAGATTTAAGTACTGATTTTAATAGCTACTAGATAAAAAAAAAAAAAAATACAAATAATTTATTTTCAGACAACATGATCCAGAGCGTTAGTAATACAAAAGTTAGGTCTATGTTAGTATTTAATTTGTAGTAGTGACTTGGTAATATAAAAATGTATGAAACAGCAGATTTTTTTCGTTATTTCCAATTTGGTCGAATAGTAAAAGTTGTTCAGTTTGATGGTCTGAAGCACCCTAGAACGTTCAGCACCCTATCAAATATGTAACATAATTCAGTTTACATCCCTTTATCATAATTATTAACTTTTAGTTCGTGAAAATAAATTACCTGTTCTTGACCACCATCTGATATTGCCTTGGTCCACCGGCCGTCTTTCCGTCTAGCCCAGTATCCTGCCCATCTCCACTTCAACTTTGTCATCCGCTTACCCACGTCTTCGACCTTGGTTCTAAGTAGAATTTCGACGTCAGGTAGGTTTGTTGTTGTTGTTACATTTATCCTTGCGGAAAGGCAAAGGGAACATAGCCCATGCAGCCAAGTCTGATTTTGTCTTTTTTTATAAATTCATTATAAAAGGCACTTTGTACCTGATCTGTGTTAAAATTATAATTTTTCCAAGTCTTCGTATTCCAAATTAATTTTAGTTTTTCCGTAATAATGTCATTTCTGTGGTTTTCGTCATTTCCTTGTGTCATTTCCGAGATCAAGTTTCTATTTGCCGACGTCATCAATAAGTTTACAATATTGACAGGAATCAGTATTAGAAGTTTTTCATTTTTTCGTAACTTAAACCTAACTCATTGAAATGCGAGGGTGGTTCACACATTGCAATGTTTAAGGAAGTTTTACGCGGGGATATCAATCCGAATCGAACGGTCGCGCCTTACTTTATTTCTCACTTTTACTATATTGTTCTCCATTAAAGGCACATTATTATACTAATTCCACCACATTATCACAACAATAGCCACGAAAAACTAATTTAGAAAATTAAGAAACAAAGTCCGCCCGTTTCCTCTTGTTTCCCGGGCAAAACTCCGACGTCAGGTAGGTACTCGGTCCACTAGTGATATGCCTAGCTTGGTACTTACGCTGTATAACTTCTGGATTATCTATAAGGTCTAACAAAATTAGCTGAAACTATTTTAAGGGGATGACCAGACCATCAAACTGAACAACTTTCTCTATGGGACCAATATCGAAATCGAGATAAAAAAATCAGCTGTTCTTTACAAACCTACTGCAGATTTTTTTTTTTGCGATTCCGATATTGGTCCCGTAGAGAAAGTGGTTCAGTTTGATGGTCTGATCAGCCCCTTAAAATAGTTTCACCTAAATTTGGTAGACCTTATATAGAAACATGTTATAGTCCTGTCCCTTTTGAAAACAGAATAAGTAGTACAAAATGCGAGTGCGTCATTAAGAGATTCCTTCCAGCAGACCCAATCAATATCTATAAAGCAATAGGGGTAGACTACCCTCTTAACAGTTAGAATAAAAATAGTATTACACCTTTACAATTGGCATTCTCAGTAAAGAATTTTAGGGGTGTCCCTTCTCAAAGATAAGGAGTGGTTTACATGGGAGATGTTCCAAAAGCCGCAATATGCCGTGGTGGTCCAGTGGCGAGTAACGTTGCCTGTCGTGCAGGAGGCGATGGTTCGATCCCCGTCCAGGCCTACTCATACCAATGAGTTTTTCGGAATTTATGTACGATTTGTAACAACACTGGCTTTTCGGTGAAGGAAAACATCGTGAGGAAACCTGCATGCTTCAATTTCGAGGCATGTATTGTACCCACTGTCCATTAAAAGTGGCGATGAGCTCACCCCCCGTCACACTGGACAGAGTTTCGGTACTACTGGTGAGACGTGGATGTTCTGAGGTTTCAGAATATCTCTGACTACCCCCTCGGGGAATATAGTCGTGAGCATATGCTTATGCTATGCTTATGCTTATGTTCCAAAAGCAATGCTCACTTAGAATAGAATCTAAGTGAACCACACTGTTTTTACAAGTCTGTGGTTCACTGAGAAGAGACCGTCTACGACGGTTCTAAGTGAAACTGAATCCTGCCTCTGCTGCTGTCACTGCTTAGTGCGTTCACACACGATGACGCACTGACGGAGCGGCAGATGTCAGTCCATAGAACCACACCGGGTGCGTCAATGCGTCACCGTGTGTGCTTCTACGTGCGTTTTCATACAACTGTGTCCCACTAAGTGGAATCACACACGATGACGCATGACGGAGCGGCAGACGTCAGTACGTCATTTGTGAAGCAAGGAGTTGTAAGAAACCGTACGTAGAAGCACACACGGTGACGGATTGACGCACCGTGTGTGCTTCTACGTGCGGTTTCGGTCGGTTAAATCCTTGCTTCCCAAATAATTGGAAAGTCGGGAAAAACTTCCGTTCGTAACGCTCTCGTCACGCATTCACCAGTTTACTCCCCAAGTCAAGTTGGGATGGTTGGGGATCTACCTCCTAGCGGTCCACCCCGGGCAACGGCATCACAAGCTACCTAGTTTGTGGTGCCGGCTGAACGATCCCCCACAGCAGTGTGGTAAGCTCCGCAAGGAGCCGCCTGGCTCGCGACCACCCTCCTGCCGGAGTCTGGCGCCAAGCAGCTTGCTGAGTTCCGTCAGTGTACAGGAGTGCCAGTGCACTTCTTGGTAAGCTCGCTACATCTTCGACCCCATCTTTGTCCTGAGGACTAGATTGAAAAAAAGGCGTGTGTAAAGAAGTTTTACTTCAAAAATTGATTTCAAATACAAAATTTGCTTCAATGCCTCTAGTGAAATCAGAAGTTTCCATATAACCCCACGCTAAAACAGAGGCGCGCATGGCATGCGTCCCGGAGACATTTCAAAATTAACTGTTTTTTTTCACTCTCGAGCAATTTTATTGTCGCCAATCGATTTTGGAGGGTGAAGTCTTTGTTCTAGTCTAAAGTAACGTCAAAAGCATTTTGATTTGAAGCCTAGCATTGAAGTTTTTAAGAAACTAGGCCTACCATGAGTTTTTACAGTACGTTACTCTACTGTAGTTGCGACGCCAATTTTGTATGACACAATTAGTTTTCAACGTAACCACTGGGAGCGCTGTACGAAATTCGAAAAAACTATCGACTTTTTCTATGGAACAACAGTTTTTTCGCTAAATCCGATATTGGTCGATAGTGAGTTGGTTGGCAGTGAAAGTTGTTCAATTTGATGGCCCTAAAGTATCATCATAACAGCATATATACGTCCCACTGCTCGACACAGGCCTACCCTCAGGGTGTATGTACGTTAGTCCAACACGCGTGCACAATGCGGATTGGTAGACTTCACGTACGCAGGAATTTCTTCTTCTGCATTATTCAGGTTTCCTCACGATGTTTTCCTTCGCCGTTTGAGAGCAGACGAGAAACTCGTTGGTATATGGCATGTGGTCCGTGCGGATTCGAACCGGGACCTCAAGAGTGAGTTTCCATAGCTCTCCGCAACACTCCACCGACGATCTTTTAAAAAGTAGTCTCCTAAAGTATGTTTTGTATACCTATTTAGGCTGCGTTTCCACCAGAGATGTGCAAGTAGCGAGGCGGTGGGCGAGGTAAGAATCGGTCAGTGCTTCAATTTGCCAATGACGTGATCGAGCGAGCGCGCTATTGGCGGATTGTTTCCTCGCTCACCGCCTCGCTACCTCGCACATCTCTGGTGGAAACGCAGCCTTAAGGCCTCCGCTCATTGCAGCGATTTTATCGAGCGATAATATCGTTGCGATAATTGTTTCCAGTACATTTTGTATGGGGATGCGCGCGATGCTACACACTGCCGCGATATTATCGAGCGATAATATCGCTGCGATTTTGCGATAATTGTTCTCAGTACATTTTGTATGGGGACGCGCTCGATCCCACACACTGCCGCGATATTATCACAACTCTTTCGGCTACATTCAGTGGTGGGGCGCATGCGTGACGCGAATCGCGGAATCGCTGCAGTGTGTAAGGTGTCGCGATATCGCTGTCGATAATATCGCTGCAATGTGCGGAGGCCTTTAAACAGTCACTCAAATCGCGAGAAAAGAAATTGTCGTTTTCGTGTTTGTCGATAGTGAAAAAGAGTTGGTTGGTAGTGAGTGTTGTTCAGTTTGATGGCTCTAAAGTAAGTAATGTATTTAACACCCTGTATAAATAAATAGACTGTGAAAGACATGTCAATGTCAGTCAAAACACCAGCTGTAATTTAAAAAAAACTTTTTAACCCCTCTTATGCATAAATGTCTTAAAACAACCCCTTTAATTCGGTACAAACACTTTGCTGACAAGGGGGACAGTTTTATTGGAATTTTTGCGGCGGCATCGCGAATCGGGAATGCCGGTTCGATTCCCGCGCAAGGAGTTTAATTTTGAATTTTTTAACTTCATGAGGGGAACGATTTAGGGGGAGACAAATTAACTTTTTTTTTGTTTATTCTATAAAGAAACAATTGCAAGCTCCAGTCCTCGTAGCACGGCAGCGTGATAAAGCGATATCGGTTCTCTTTCTATTTCTATTCTAATATGATAGAAGGCGTGGTCTCTACAGCGACAACACGTTCCGACGCGGTGGTAGCTTAAGGGGCTACCTGCCGGTTTTGGGTAATTTTGTAACCATTTTATTCATTAACTATGGCACTTTTTGAGCTGAAATTTAAACTGAACCATCTACAGGATATGAGAAGAGATGTGGTTTTTCTAGAAATCGATTTTAATGAATAAAACCGAAGAAAAGGGACTCTAAAGTCACCCCTTTTTTTCCAGTTGTAACCATTTTACTCTTACATTTTTAATCGGAACAAAATGAAAATTTACTATATTGTTCACAATACAATTTAGAATGATGCGGTTTTTTTACTTTTTCGAAATTAATAAAAAATCATCGAATTTTTCAAAGAAAACAGCAAAATTCTGACCGGAGCCACGCGCTCTTTCTCATCGATTAGTATGGAGTGTGAGTGAGAGGAGAGTCCACGGCCATATTCCGAGAGCGCAAATGCGCGCTGCATACAAACGTACTATGGTGATATTTTCAATATTAACCAATTAAAGTTAATGAAATTTTTCAGAAACAATCTTGAAACGAATTTTTATGCTTGTATGAAGTCCGATTTTCGTTAAAATATACAGTTTTAATTCTAGGTTTAATTTAAGATTTGTATGGAAATCTATGAGGCACTGTAACTTTAAAACTATAAATTTTAACGAAATTCGGACTCTATACAAGCATAGAGATTTGTTTCTAGATTGTTTCTGCAAAATTTCATTGACTTTAATTGGTTAGTATTGAAAATATCACCATAGTACGTCTGTATGGAGCGCGCCAACGGTAATATACCCTTAACTACCTAATTTTGTTATGGGCCTTTTAGAAAATGATAACTAAAGTTTAGCACGGTCAGTCTATGGATGAATGTTTGAGCGGTATTTCATCCCGATCGTCTCCTTGCTTCTGAAGGCCCTTCAAGCAATTTGGTACTGGATAATTCCCTATGACAGTGTATGTAACTTGAGTCATATTAAGCAGCAGACGTCAGTTCGTCATTTGTGAAGCAAGGATTTGTATGAAACCGCACGTAGAAGCACACTGTAATTTCTCAATAAATAAAAAAAATAAAAATAGACACTGCTGCACCGTGTGTGCAACTTTCATACAACTTAACAAATGTGACGGACTGACGTCTGCTGCTCCGTCAGTGCGTCATCGTGTGTGACAGCTCCAAATCATACCTAAGGATTTTTTTAAGTTCAGTAAAAAAAATAGACAAAATTAATTTATCAACTTCTTTTAATAAGGATCTTTCTATTAATAAACGCTAGTTTTACGAATACCGATTGATAACAACACGAAAATACAGAAAACACAGTGTGTGTCTCATCTATTTTGTGTCTTTCGCGTTTTTATGTCTCATCTATTTTGTGACTTTTCTATTTCTTCACACTGTTATCAATCTTTACACTTCTACTAATACTGCTACATTGCACAATAAATAACTTAACTAATTTGTTAACTAAAAACTATTATTTAACTAAAACTTTTATTTACACTACAGTTTTTTTATTTATTAATATTTTATACAAAATACAAATCGAGTGGGAAACAAATTCGACTAATTAGTTGAACTATTGTTATTTTATTTTATTAAATAAAAATTATTTACAGTGTTTATTATCGGACCTATTTCGTTATTTATAATATTGGCAAGATTTGAGAAATGCCTCGTAGTAATACATTTTGATTATTTTATTTTTGTATTTATTTTCGTAACTATGTTGGACAGAATAACATCTGTGGCCGTAGTATGATGCGCATGATAAGGCTATACTTACGCCTTTTATCTCGTTCGTTCGCACTCAAATAGAAAGAGCAACTAAGGCGCGATAGCGCTGTATCACAGTATACTACGGCCTCTGATTGATATCGGATTTATTACTTCAATTGTATTAAAATTGTCAAACCGTTAAGTCAAAATTCAATGGACGCAAAATGTTAGGTGAAATAAATATTTAAATAACAAACAGTGTCTCAAATACGAACTTAATAGCGCATTGGCATCTAAATTCGTACTTGAGCTTCATAATGTGTCAATAATTCACATGAAATGGTAAGAAAATGATAGCGTCATTTACGAGATTAAAATTATATCGTCACTTCTCTTTTACAAAGGAGTCGAAAGAAAGTCGTAAGCGACGATCGCCATGAGGTGCCTTTTTCATGTGGATTTACTGACACATAGTTTTATATACAAACATACACACGTATTCTGATAAACATTCCTCCAAACTCAACTTTATTAACATGTTTTCAAGAGCTATTATTTCTATCAAAAGTTGCAATTTGATTGAGTTATCATCAAAACGGAGACATGAGTCTCCAAACATACAGTTCATTTAAGACCATGTCTTGGGGTTCGATTTCTCATGACTTTTTAGCGTGGCTTGCACAAATAGGTACTTAGGCTTAAACATTGTGAAAATTCTTTCTTACTGCCCATACTGATAAGAGTGACAGCATCATAATTATTTTTAAACATGTTTAACCCCTAACACTTTTTGGTGCAAGCAACCTGTACCAACATAAAAAACCAAAACGGATTCCTTCCATAATTCCATAAACATTTTGGATTTTTAATGTGACTTTCTGGTTTATTGTTGACATTATACAACTTTGTAGAAATATTGTCATGAACAGACTAAGGACTTTACCTATTTGATAGCACTTTGAAAACCTCACTTTTCACGTTTCTCTAAAGTTCAAATTCAGTCAAGATCAACACATTTCACATTCTCACTGTCGATTCTGCTGCTCTCTTTCCCTCGCCTTCATCTCGAGCTCTTCCTCCTCTCTCGTCAATGGCACCGTGCTGTGGTTGTATAAGCCCTGGGCCATCAGCTGGAGGGCTAGAGGGTTTCGCTGTCCAGAAGCCTTCTTGATCTTCGCTCGTTTGTTCTGAAACCAGATCTTAATTTGGGCTTCAGCGAGGCCAAGTTCTGCGGCGAGGGCTTGTCTTCTTCGTTCGGTCAGGTATCGGTTTTCGGCGAACTCGTGCTAGGGAAAGAAATGATTAGAGGTTAATTTTGGTAGACTTGCGTTTCAAGGAAATTTTAATGCATTTCGTATACGGTACGTGCTCAAGTTAAATTCGATGAATTTTGTAAGATTAAACGCGAAAAACTTTATGTTTCTCAATGAATTCTGGTTTCAGGATGGTATGATGTATCAAGCTATATCAAATGTAAATGGTGATAGGACGCTAGCACCTGATCCACAATCACTGCATAAAACCTTATTCTTTAGTAGCCTGGTACGGCAGAAGGAAAGAATGGGGTGGTTCATCCTAAGCACATGGATTCGTCATCATCTCAATCGAGAGACGTCCACTGCTGGACACAGGCCTCCCCCAAGGATCACCACAACGACTGGTCCTGCGCTGCCCTCATCCAACGGGTTACTGCCAGCTTCACCAGGTCGTCGGTCCACCTTGTCCAGTCACCACTCAAAACTCTTTGGCTCTATCGGCCATCGGTTCTGCGAGCAATGTATCCCGCCCATTGCCACTTGACTGAGTTTACCAATTCTTAGGACTGGTTCAACTTCCTCGGTTCTTTTGCGAGTCCCTTCTTTTCTAATTTGATCTCGCTGCGAAACTCCGAGTACAACTCTCTCTATTTTGCCCTTTTAGTGACTTTCAGCCTTTTTATAAGGCCTTAAGTGAGAGACCACGTCTCAGTTCCTAATGTCATCACGGCAGTGTACACACTGGTGAAAGACTTTTGTCTTGACTCATGATTAAGTATCTACGGTGTCTGGGGCAAAATGAAATTACGTAGCTTAACTTAGTTAAAATCCTTTTGCCCCTTTGCACTTAACTCAACTCTGTAAACCGAATCTTTATAAATGAACTCCTAAGTCCTATTATATCCTATTAAGGTATCATTTAGCGCCGTTTAGGAGTGTCTTCTTAAGGATGGTGGAATGCAATTTCATATTAGGGGTGTCTTACGTAATTTGTGCATCAGGTTAAGATGATCTTAAGTTTAGTACAAACGGGCATTAAACTACTATCGTATAATACCTTTAATCTTGCAAGCTGTGGTCCAGAGAATGCTGTCCGAGGTCTCTTCTCATCTGTTGGGCCTGGTGCCTCTCCGGGGGGCTTCTTAGGTCTTCGGGTACGAGGACCTGCACACAAACAGTTCTTTTTAAAGCACCTCTAATATTCTTAGACTACATAGGTCTAGTGCTTAACTGAGAAGGTTCATGCGGTAGAAGAGCGGTACGGGAGGAGGTGAAATATGATGCTTGTGGACTGTCGGCGCAAAAGTGTTGTTACGTCATAATTCACCTCTTCCCGCTCCGCTTCGCTCCACAGAGTTTCGGTACTACTGGTGAAACGTGGGTGTTCTGAGGTTTCTGAATATCTCTGACCCCCTCGGCGACTATAGTCATGAGCATATGCATGCTATGCCCACACCGCTGCGCTACCTCAGGGACTTACTCAGTTAAGCTATAGACCTGTAAAAATGATCTGTTTTGGGCCTATATTGGGAGATATAGTAAATGATGGATGAAGAATAAAGAAATATTTTGCTTTAATATTTTCGAAAGATTTAGATCACCTTGTGATGTTTCTTAAATAAACAAGAATAGAGTAGTTATTTATTTTCTGAAAACTGGATACATTACAATATTCGTTTTTTGTAGAACCACGGCTACTATAATTACTACCGGTAGAACTAATGAAGTGATAATAAATAGGAAGAAAGAACTCCACTTTTCGCATTTATTACCTTGAGTAAAAAGGTTAATATCATTTTGGTGGTTTTTAATTCCTTGCAACATATTCTACACATATACAGGGTGTACGTTTAGACACTTTTGTTACTTTAAAGGGTGATTGTAATCATCATACTGAACTTTCTGTAATGGAACCTTAAGTAAATTTGCAAAAAAAAAACATTCTACTCTTCGTACTTACATTTACCTAGTATGGGGAGTAACATTTTCTCCAAGGTTCCTTGGAGAAACTGGTTTAGTGCCTATCATGAGTACAATCACCCCTTAAAGTAATGCAACTGTCTTTATCTACACCCTTTATGAGTAATACGTCCGTTTCAAAATGTATATAAATTGTTTATATTCATTTAATATAGCTCATAAAAAAAAAAAAAAAAAAAAAGAATTCTTCAAGGGAAAAAATTCTTGAAGAAATTATGATTTTAAATTAAACTAAAATATTCCATACATTTCAGACTAACGACTTCTCTATGCCAACTTAAAGTTATAAAACCAGCAGATATAATCCCAATAAAAACACACACATTAACAAAACAGTTAAAACAAAAAAAATACACAAAACACAAACAAAGCAAACACAAACAGAAAATACACTAATAGAAAAGACACAAACAGAAATGACACAAACACAGCAGACACAAACTCCTCGTAGATATTCCCGAATCAAGCGGACGATGCAATATCTTAACCAATTCAATTTGTGTCCAATTCGAACACAAAGTATTCGAAATTTAAAATTGGTCAAAATATTTCACCGACCGCCTGACGGGTTCCCATGGCGATGATGATTGAAATTCCGTTATGACCTGTGAAAAAATATGAATTAAGCTTATGTTTTTCAATCAGAGACTTTTCAAAAATAGTGGTTATTATTTGCCACGGTTAAAGCTACTAACAAACATTTACAATTCAACGGAAAATGGTAAAGTAAAGTATGAATGGATGGATCTACTCAGAGTTACGTCAATGTCATTCATATTAAGTTACGTCACAATATTGGTGGTTTATAAAGGCCTCCGCACATTGCAGCGATATCGCAACACCTTACACACTGCAGCGATTTCGCGATTCGCGTCACGCATGCGCCCCACCACTGAATGTAGTCGAAAGAGTTGCGATAATATCGCGGCAGTGTGTGGGATCGAGCGCGTCCCCATACAAAATGTACTGAGAACAATTATCGCAAAATCGCGGCGATATTATCGCTCGATAATATCGCGGCAGTGTGTAGAATCGCGCGCGTCCCCATACAAAATGTACTGGAAACAATTATCGCAAAATCGCAGCGATAATATCGCTCGATAAAATCGCTGCAATGAGCGGAGGCCTTAATACGTATCTCTTATATTCGGTAACAGAAAATCTCTTGCTGTCACTTTTTGTAGCTTTGACGTAGTAAAAGCTAGCAAGTGATATAATGGAGGATTAACTGTAATGACCGTTTCTGCAAATGTCTGTGAGTACTTCGTTCAACTAGATTGACTGTACGGTCCGTGTACTTGTAGTTTTGCTTTATTTTTAAAATGCTGTTTTTTACAGTAGTTTCAAGTCTCTGATTGAAAAATAAGATGGATTCTAATGCAGCAGTGCAATAAAAATTCTAAAACAAAAATCATCTAAATGAATATCATGCAAACACATATAAGTATTATGTTATAGTTACAATCACAGGTGACAAAATTAACAAAAATTAAAAAATACATCTACATTATTTAGTTATGTTGCAAGGAATGAAACCTACTGCTCAAATTATCATAAAATGTTAACATTCAATTAATAAAATTATATTGGGTACATAAAATTGTACCCATATATTATGAAAGTTTATTATTTTATCTACAATTTACATTTGATTTGATTAGTTAAAGAATAAAAAACTAAGTAAAGTAATTAAACAAAAAGGAAGTTATTCTGCAATATTTACAGTTTTGTAATGTTGATTATTAATTATGTTAATATTAATGTTATTTATTTAATTTTGTTGTATTAATCATTTTTTCTCCCCTCCGGACGGAAAGCGTCAATTTTCTTCCCGCTGCGCTCAACGAAGTTGCCGCATTCCACCTCCGTCGAAGAGAAAAATAGTATACTAACCTCGGGCAGTAAATAAGAAAGCCTCAGATCACATGTTTGTTGACAAAATATGAGATCTGAGGCCTTTCTTACTTTCCTGCCCTCGGTGTAATCTACTAGGTATGTTTTAATAGAAAAAATATTGTTTTTACTATTTTATATTATTTTATAATGATACCAATTAAATGTGACAATTTAAAAATAAATAATGTAATTTTGATTTAGAATCGACAACTCCATTACTTGTAGGGAAATGCCAAAAAATCAATGTCGGCCGCAATTCGATAGTTTGCCAAAACATTTTGAGATTTCAAGTAGAAACTACCAATTTTTTTAAAAACGTAGCTAGTTAACAAAAACTCTATATTAAAAACAAAATGACTAACTAACGTATAAACGGTTCATCAAAGCGTGAAGCGATAGAAGCTAGAACGGGATAGAGGCTTTGACGGAGGTCCGAGTGGAGGACTATTCTGTAGTTAGTTGAAACTTTGTTTTTGATAAAGGACAATTTTGCGTCATATTTTAAAACTGTAGTTTTGGACCAATTTTTAATGACATTTGGTATGGAGACAGCTTGAACCAAGAAGGACATGGGCTTAAAAATTGCCTTGCATATTCAGTCTAGTCAAGTAAGATGTACAAACTTCATCTACGAGGTACCTATGAATATGCAACAAGAATTAACATAGCTTTTTATTGTTGGTTCAAACCATCAAACTGAACAACTTTAACTGTGAGAGCAAGTCTGAAATTGCAAAAACAAAATCAGCTGTTCATAAGTACCTACATTTAAGCACAGATTATATAATACTATACAGTACAGATGCCCCACGTCAAACAATGGAACGCGACTGCCGTAACGCGGGCAGTCTTCGGGCAAAGTAAATTGCTTGATTTTCCGAGGCTCACGAGATTTTTTTGTAGTCAGATCATGTATTTTTAGTAACAATTTACACTTTTACGTAAACATTAATTACAAATCGATACCATAACGCCATATATTGCCATTTTATTAACAAAAATTTCATTTGTATGGGATAGGACACCATGATTTAAGTGAAGCATTGCAGTTAAGTATGGAACAGCCGATTTTATTTTATTTCAGGTTTGCTCCCATACTAAAAGTTTTTTAGTTAAAACCACCCCTAAAAAATTGTCTGCTCATTTTCAATGTCACATTTAGGTATTTAGATTTTCTTGTTGGTACTTTCAATTCAATTCAATTATACTTTATTGCACACCAAAACAGAACATACATTTGAACACAGATAAAGAATTACTTACTTAAGTAACTAGTACTTTTTTAACTAGTATGTGGTAATTTCAATTCTTGTTGCATGCTCATACGAGTAGGCACTTATTTGTAGTAGATAAAGTGGGTACTTGACTAGTGAGCAAGGCAATTTTCAAATCTCTATACCAAATATCATAAAAATTGGAGAATATCATAAACTCTAGCGATAGACTTGCCCTTCCATAGAAGCAACATGTTCCACTTGAATGAGGTGTACGCACCTGATTGATGTTCCCGAGTTCACTTCGTCACTATGGCAATGACAGACCGCAATGTGTCATTTTTTGTTGTTTTGTGTGACATGTTGTTTGTTTGAACGAGCTTGTCTATCGCTAGAGTAATATGTCTATGGAGAATATCGGAAAATAATTTTGAAAATTTTTTTTGATTAAGGCATTAATCATTAGGTATACAAAGTCTTTGTATGACGAAGGATTGTTTTTACACCATTAAAAAATAAAACATTTCCCTATTTTTCTTTTATATGATAAATAATCAAAAACTTAAAACTTAGTAACCCTTTCAATAACACCCAAGAATGACACTCCAGATTTTTTGTTAACTCAGTTTTTAACCAAACCATGATATGACGTATAATCTGACAGAAGGTCCGTCAACTTTTTTTTTTTAAAGAAAAAAAAAAGAAAGTGTTCCGTGACAATTTTTTCCAACCTTGTGAATGGTGTCCATTAGAGGTGTAAAATTGATGTTTTATCTGTATTTAGGAACGGTTACCCAAGTCACCAAATTTAAAAATAAAATACACAAGTTTTTTTATTTGTTACGGTGTATGGACAAAGTTTCGTTACCAAAATCTGATCGTTCTGAAAATTTTGGGAACAACCGAAAGAGGAATGGAGTTGGCGCGGGAAGAAGATCATGAATAGAAGATCCTAGTCTCAGCTCCTAAAATCTTAGGAGATATTAAACGTACTGCGCTATGGCTTGCACTTTTTTTGTCGATTTTACAAATACAGCTTTGCTCAATGAGCAACTACTGTTTATTATAATTGGAGGGACCAAGAAGGGTCTATCGAGTGAATGAACATAAGCAACCGACCTGAGGAGTACGGACCTCGGCATAGGACGTTGTTGGAGCTACGCGGCGGATTGGGTAGCGTGGATCGGTTAGAAGCGGCCAGGGATGTGCCTGTAGGGTCTGTAGACGTCAGAAGGTCAGGCACGTTGATGTGACGACTCATTGTTATAGTGTTACCGGGTCGTGTTGTGTGAATTTACGATTTCGAGTCGAGTCTGTTTACACGTCGAAAGGTTGGGGGAAGTACGTGTGGGGATCTGGGGCGACCCTCTGGGCAGAAATGGGTGGATAGACCAGAGGCCGTAGTATGATTCACGTGAGGAGGCTATATCACGCCTTTTATCTCGTTCGTTCGCGCATAAATAGAAATAGAGCGCGCTGTATCAGGCTGCTGATTGGAAAAACAAACTTTTTTACTTTTGAAAAAAATGAAAGAAATAAATGGAATTTTCTCACTTGACTGCCGTGAGCGGGACCCGTACTTACTTCTTCCTATAACAAAAGAGAAAACAACACATTAGATACACATACAAAACAATTAATAATAACACACAAAGTAATAAAGTAAATAAAATCCACAAATCAGACCGACTACGCAAGCAAAAATTTTGCAAGTCTACAAGACCTACATTCCTCATGAGAGTATTTCTGCCTACCCCAATAGGAAATAGGCGTGACTTTATAGATATATTAATTTGAGCGACCACGTCTCTGTTCCATATGTCTTCACTGGCAACACACACTGATCAAAGAGTTTCAGGAGTTTTTGGCGGGATTTGGTAGCTGACGTTTGGAGTCCTCATATTTCATCGAATTTTTATTGTTTATAGTGAGTTTTGGTTCGTAAAATTGGTGTTGTTTTGCGTAACAAAGTGTCGTGCAAGTGAAAAATATATAGTTCAGTGAAATATGATGGTGCATGGGTCGTAAACAGGAAAAGTGTTCCGAGATTTTAGCACGGCAAAGCGGTCGGTTCACCTCTTTCCTGTGGACTTCTCAGCTTTTTTTTCTTTAGATTGTCTCCAAAAACTCAATTTTCGTCCCGCTGCGCTAAACGAAGTTGCCTCTTTCCACCTCCGTCGAAGAGAAAAATATTATACCAACCTCGGGCAGTAAATAAGAAAGCCACATATCTCAATTACATGAAATCTGAGACCTTTCTTACTTTCCTGCCGTCGGTGTGTAATCAACTATTAAGAGAATTTTATTCCGAGAGCGAAAATGCGCGCTGCATACAAACGTACTATGGTGATATTTTCAATATAACCAATTAAAGTCAATGAAATTTTGCAGAAACAATCTAGAAACAAATCTCTATGCTTCTATGGAGTCCGATTTTCGTTAACAGTTTCAATGCTAGGATTAATTTAAGATTTGTATGGAAATCTTTGAGGCACTGTAACTTGAAAACTAAAGATTTTAACGAAAATCTGACTCCATACAAGCATAGAGATTTGTTTCTAGATTGTTTCTGCAAAATTTCATTGACTTTATTTGGTTTAGCATTGAAAATATCACCATAGTACGTTTGTATGGAGCGCGCTCCGAATAATATACCCTCAATAAAACTGAACACAAGTGAAACCTATCCAGTGTTCTTGTTGTCGTCTGACGTCACAGACCACCCACGGCCATCGAGCAACTAATTAAGACATTATGACGATATGACGTAATCGCGAGATTTTATCTCGAGTGTAGAGCGGCCTTTTATAATTGGAAACTATACGTACCTACGTGGTTATGGTTTTAATTTTATGTCGATTGAATGTACAGACTAGAGATTTTATACTGAAGAATTTTTTTTCTGATAAATTGCTCTACATTGTAGAGCGATAGATGTAGAGTCTGCATAATAAGTACATGTAAGGTACGTACTTACTAGTAAAAGATAAAGTATAATTTAACAGCGTCCAACTTAATATGCAATCCTTTTAAAATCTGCAAACCTACTCGAGCCCTACTCTGTATGGGACAGCAGGTTTTTTCGCGATTTAGATGTTGGTCCCATAATGAAAGTAGCTCAGTTTGACGGTCTGATCATCCCCTTAAAAAAGTGTCAGCATATTAAGAAGTCCGTGCGGATTTGAATTTGATGGGTAGTAGTATGGTTTAAAGATTACTGTCACATTTCCTTACACCCTGTATAGGATTATTATGAAAGGTCTTGCAATTTTCTAGTATGGTTTTAATACAAAATAATTATTTTTCAACAATAAAAAAATACCTAGATTCGAATTTAAAATTGTACTAAAATACAAAGCTCCAAAGCTCATAATTATAATCTGTGTCCAAAGTTTAAAAAAAAAACCAGTTGAGTGTTTAAAAGTCGCCACCAACGAAGTTGTAATGAAGACATTTTGCCTCCAATAATCGTCCCGTTATTACCGGCGGACTGATAAAGAACCTTATTTTTAAACAATCGAATGTTAACTTTAAATTAATAGCAATAAAGTTCGCATTTACTTGTTAGAATCATTAAAAAATTCTCGTAGACAGTTTTTAATTTTTTAAATTTCGAACTTTGATGCGTTTATCGCAATTGATTTTCGACTGTATTGTTACTGAAATTAAGACGCAATATTGCAATTAACGTTATGAATAAAATAATACGAAATGCATGAGAGAATCCAATAAAGAATTTTCTGTTTTATTTCTCAAAGTAATAAAGATCATTTTTGATTGATAGGCGGTATTAATTAATGAAAATTATAAATTTTAAGTGCCAATTAAATATTATGTGTGTTTAGGGCTGGCAGTTTTTTGTTTTTTTAAGCGGATCGCATCAAAGGGCGATTCGATACGGAAGCCAAAATCGATTTAATCGGGTTCCGGTCGATTTTATTGACAAATCGTTCAGTTGGGGGGTTATAGTTGATTATAGTTGATCAAAGGATGATGGACTATAGTGATAATTTGAGATTGCTCTGGTTAATTTAGTAGAAAGAGATAGATTGCATTGTTGCAGTGATAATTCATCATTTGTTGCTTAATCGTAGCATCTTTATCTATTTTGGGGACCGTTTAAATATCGGGTCCTTCTTAATATGCTAGTTTGGGTCTGACCACCTACGTATTTATACTAAGTATAATTAGTTTGCGGTTTCACTGGTTTACTTAATTTATAGGACTAACTTTAATATCTCTGTCTATATTTATAGTTCAGATTGAACAACTTTCTCCATGGGACCAAAATAGAAATCGTGTTAAAATAGAAATTGGTCAAAAAATTATAACTTAGAAAAAAGTGTTGTTTTCTCCGGGACCTTTAGTGCAAAACCGAAACACAATTGGCCGGTTTTTATTATTTATTGTTATACTGTACTGTCCTCTATAATCACGCCAAGTTTGACGCTTGTATTGTATGTATTACCGTTTTTACGATAGATCAAGAAGAATATACGTTGATAAAAAATAGTTTCCTTCATGAGGAACCTCTTAATTTCAAACTTTTTGCCATTTTTATTGTTTTCTAGCAAATCTGCCTTTATAATACATATTCTGTGAAAATTTCAATTGTCTAGCTATTAAGGTTTAAAAGTTACAGCCTTAGATAGGTAGGACGAACGGATGGACGGACGATGTCTTATGATGCAAGTACAACGCTTACTAATAGGGTCCCGTTTTCTGAAAAAAAAACGTTTTTTTCTTGCATCCAGCTAGCATTTTCCTCGCCGTTGTGAGGTGAAAAGTTGTGTGTTGCGCTAGGCAGCAAAGTTATTCTGCGTCTCGTACCTTTGAAACTTTGGTGCTGTCGTTGTTTCGTTCCGGGACACGGCTGTTCACATGTCTGAACGTCCAAAGGGTTCAATTGGTTTTGGTCGTATTGCAGTTTTGTCAGGAGCAGTGGATTTTTTTTGGCGATTTCGATGTTGGTCCTAAGAGATAGTTGTTCAGTTTGATGGTCTGATCAACTCCAACCGTCAGCATATTAAATGGTCTGATCATCTCCTTAAAAAATCGTCAACATATTAAGAAAGAACCCTGTATATCATGGAAACGAAGTCGCGAGCAAAAGTTGGTCTTCAAAAAACGTTTTAATTAAAACGTGTGAACGGACACAACCATGAAAAAAAACAGCACTAAATCAAAAGAATTACCAAAAAATACGCACAACCTCCACAACACTAATTTAAAAAACAAGAAATCCAACATGGCCGCTCATTAACCCGAGTAAAAGATAATAAAGCCATTAATGTCAGAAGATTAATTTTAATGCTCTAGCTCTTCTTAGATCATTGAATTTGCATACTAGAAGATGGATTGGATAGTTTCGCTATTTGAGACACACTGTTGCTTAGAATGACGAACATAAAAGCTTATATGCTTATATGCTTATGCTTATCAATATTTAAATAGCGATGAAAATCTGACTGTTGCTTAGAAAGCGTCAATAATTACCTACTCAACTCATGTGTATGGAACAGCTTTTCTTTTCGCGATTTCAATTTTGGTCTCATATCCTTATTGAAAGTTGTTCGGTTTGATGGTCTGAAGCTCCCTTAAGTATGTAACGCATTAAGGACGCTGTTATAACGTCGAGGCCGTTTTTTGAACAAGAACGAAAGTGTTTTAAACTGTGTTTTAAAGTCTGAAATTAAATTATGTCTTATTTAAGGATCGGGCGGATGGGCGACTGTTCTCAATTACACGATTAGATTAAGTTTACTAGATAGAAAAAAATCCCAAAGTTACCCCTTTTTGTTATGTTTTTTCAATACTATGATTAAACTGCTGATATTTAACTTTTTATTCTTGTACTTAACTAAGTACATTAAATATTTTTAGTGAACTCAGGAGAAGTTTTAGCTTAGAAACTCCCATGAGCAAAGATATTGACGAAAAACACGTTTTTTTGCGATCCTGCTTTCAATTGGAGCGGGATGGCTAATTGTAAACTTATGCATGCAAGAAAGAGACGCTTGCACTGGGATAACCTAGCCTTAAGTTTACACCCTGTATATTATATGTCTTAGCATTAGCATGCAAGCTTTACAGAATTTACCCAGATTATTAGATCGAAACTCAAAATTGGTAACGATATAAACTATTTTCTGTAACTTTACGAAAAAAAACAACAATCTAAGTACAACATAACCACATGTGCCCTGAAAAAAAAGGCGGAACATTTCAACACGTCATCTATATTTTTCTTCACCTATCTAATAATTACTAACAACTATGTAGTTTACATTACAATTTTACTTCTTTTTTCAAACTAACAGCTAAAAAACCCGCCTATTTTGCTTCACAAATAAGTTGTAATTACTAGTTTGTTCTCATTTCCACACGTTCGTGTGTTAATTAATTTAATAAACAGGTACGTAATGTAATGTAATAAGAAACTGACTTATTTTCCACTGTCCTGTGTTATAATTAATTACTGATATATGATATCAACATAGTTTTCATTTTATTACATAGAATGAGTTGTGTGTTATTTTTTTTTAATAAAAAACCTTTTTTAGTCTTTGATTATGTGTGAAAATACACGCGAGAAAAATACATATTCGAAGCAAGGAGTTTTATGAAACCGCACGTAGAGGCATACACGATGACGCACTGACGGAGCGGCAGATGTCAGTTCATAGAATGAATGATGGATTATTCTGGTAGATTCAACACCCGGTGCGTCAATGCGTCACCGTGTGAGCTTCTATGTGCGGTTTCATACAACTCCTTGCTTCACAAATGACGGACTGACGTCTGCCGCTGCGTCAATGGGTCATCGTGTGTGAACGCACTTGGTGTTTGTGAAAACTATTTATTTTAGCAGATTTTACTGGATCTGATGCTATAATTATAAGTTTGATTTCAGTTAAATCTACCAGAATATGATTTATAATAACAAATTGTCTAGTAAAGTCTGCATATTTGCTATAAATTTGTCATAATACTGATACTATTTAATAAAATAATCTAATAATCTAAAAAAAAATCAATCATCCAAATAAAAATAAATCCATAGAAGAGAGAGAGAAGATAATCCTAGAGAATTTTCTCAGTGTAATTTCATACAAAAGAAGGTGATAGTTAAAGGGGTGTTTTTGATCATCAAACTGAGCAACTTTTACAATAGAGACATCGAAATTACAAAAATTGCAAAAATGTGTTGCATAGAAAACGTTAATCGTTACCTAGACCCAAAATGTATTAAAAACCAGTTTTTTTTTCAAACTTGTTTAATTTCGTTCTTATAGTTTAGCGATTTTTGCTTTTTCGATGTTGACTCCATAGTAAAGTTGTTAGGTATAGTCAACGACATTAGTAAACAATAATAATGTAATTGTGTATAGTGCGTAAAATAATATAGGAAGTGAGAGATTCCCTAAAATACAGCATGAGTTTACACCGTGTATAATTTAGCGCTTTGGAAATATAAGTCTCTACCTACTTCTTTGGATTAATAGAGCGTGAGTATGTAATATAATTGCTATTATTAAAAAAAACACATACTAACTAACCTAAAAAAAAGTCCAGGTGCCTAAACTGCTGAATCGATCTTGATAAAAAACCTAATAATTTATAGTTTAATTAAGTTGCAACGGAATGCCCGGTATGCCGAAAATGTGACGGTTACCCTTTTATATTTATCCGACACGGTCCGTAAAGGGGGACGTTTACCTCATTTGACTACTGTAACACGCATTGTTAAAGTTTTGACATTATTTTATGGACCTAATTGGAATTTTTGTTGTTTTTTCGATAAAAACGGTATTTAACAATTTTGTATTGGTTGGTAAAACCACAGAGTACGTAAAACGAAGTGCTACAAGGAGAAAAACATTTTAAAAAAATTAACAAAAATCTAGAAATATCAATCAATCAATTTCCTTGTAAAAAATAAAGTGTTACTATAATAAAAAATTATAGTAAAAAAAAATATTTTTTGTTAAATCTACTAGACTAACTCTCAGTTGCAGAAACGCTCATTAGAGTTAATCCTCCATTAAATCTCTTGCTAGTTTTTACTGCGTCAACAAGACAAAAAGTGACAGCAAGAGATTTAATGGAGGATTAACTTTAATGAGCGCTTCTGTAACTGAGTGTTAAGGACCTGTAATAACAAAACTTTTAAATAATAAAAAAAAATAAAAAATAAGTAATAAAAAAAAACTTGTAAAAGGTCTACTAACTTATACACCCACTAGGATGTAAAAAAACTCAGCTGCTTCATACAAAATTGCAATCCTGCTCGACCTAAATGTATGGTACAGCCGGCTTTTCATATTCATATTCATTTATTTGTTGCTTTCATGGGTACATACATAATATGTCACGGGTAGGTTTTATAGCGATTCCGACATCGGACCCATAGAGAAAGTTGATGGTCTGATCATACCCTTAAAATAGGTACCTACAGCGAATTTTGATCGTCTTTTATATTCTTTTCTTCCCTCCGGAAGTCCGGACGGAAAGCGTCAATTCTCGTCCCGCTGCGCTAAACGAAGTTGTCGCTTTCCACCTCAGTCGAGAAGAAAAATAGTATACTAACCTCGGACAGTAAATAAGAAAGCCTCACATGTTTGTTGACCTCGGATTCGCCTCGGTCACCAATTACATTCTGAGACCTTTCTTACTTTCCTGTCCTCGGTGTGTAATCTTTAACATTCTTATAACACGCAACACACGTGGCTAGCGTAGTCTTTGCTTACCCTCGCATGACAATAGCGTGAGCAAGCAACCGTGTGCAGCTCAATTTTAACCCAACTTGCAATAGTTACAACAAAGTCTAAACCCACTAACCTAGGTCTAATGTTTTGAGACCTAATTCCAGGCTAAAACTTAGTGCTCAAACGGTACGTACGCGCAGGCGCGCTTCGTATCGGCGCCTAATTTGAGCCAGCAAACATATGCAGGTTCTGAGCCTATGGGTGGTCCGGCCACCCAACGCGGGGACAAAACTATGGAGTCGATCAAGGTGTCAAATAAAAAAGTTTGACCTGAAAACTGTTTGTACATAATATTTCGGTACCTACTTGGATATGTGTCTTTATCACATACGAGTAGCATAGCCATCAGTTATTATTGAAAAAAAATGGAACTTTTCAAACGGAAAAAAATATCTAATACCAAAACTGTTTTTTTTTAAAGGAAGTCTTTTTACTAACGACAAAGAAGATACAATTATAATAATACATAACAATACTTACCAATAGTTATTTAATTATTCGGCAGCTATCTGCTTTTTTTTCATGAAACATAGCTTAGAAAGAACACTCACAAAATTTGGCTTTTAGAAAAAAAAACGCATCGTAATGCCACAGACATAGTACTTACATTTACGTTATTATTTTATTATACTAACGCCGTGTGTACGTCATTATTTTATTATATTTTCATCCGTCCATCTTTTTGTGCGTCCAAAAAGGGGGTTAAGAAAAAGTTGGACGGATGAAAGCACAGCCCCGGTTTGGAAGGTCGTGGGTTCAAGTCCCTACCGAGACAAATTGTTTAATCTTACGAGAATTTTATTCCGAGAGCGAAAATGCGCGCTGCATACAAACGTACTATGGTGATATTTTAAATACTAACCAATTAAAGTCAATGAAATTTTGCATGAACGATCTAGAAACAAATCTCTATGCTTGTATGGAGTCCGATTTTCGTTAAAATATACAGTTTTAATTATTTTAAGATTTGTATGGAAATCTTTGAGACACTGTAACTTTAAAACTATACATTTTAACGAAAATCGGACTCTATACAAGCATAGCAATTTGTTTCTAGATTGTTTCTGCAAAATTTCATTGACTGTAATTGGTCAGTATTGAAAATATCACCATAGTACGTTTGTATGGAGCGCGCCATCGGTAATATACCCTTAATTTTATTTAAAAAGTTTTTAAAAAATAAAAACTACTCCATTCTTTTACTAATCCGCCTTCATACGGTCATGTCACCAAAACATTTCAGGCTTGACTGGTCTCAAACACATCTCTACGCAACTACACACTATTACTTACTCTATCAACCATTGAATAAGACTCAAATTAGCATATCAATTACATCTTATTTAACGAAACAATTGAATTTGAATTTTATTTTCAAAAAAATTAGGTCTAATTTTCTTTGAGTTGCAAATGAAAGGATTAAAGTCTGGAATTTGATCTGTGAGTTTTTTCCCATTGATTTTGAGTTTTAAGACTTGAAGTTAAGGTTGAATTTTGTATGGGAAGTAGAGTTCTATTTAGAGATTATGCGTGTGTGAACTAATTGAGTCGTCTTCCGTTTATTTTTGGTCTTTTTGTCTGTCTGTCTGTCTGGATAGCGAATGTGTGTTTAAGTTTTTTTCTGTTTGTTTAACTGCTATTAATAGTGTTGAAAAAAGTTAATAGATGATTATTAAAAACATTCACCTCCTTCTGACGTAGTCGGGTGAAAAGTGGTCTTTTGTTCTGATCATCCTGATATGGGACTTGGTCGTGAGTTTATGTATTAATAAGTAGGAAGTTATAGCCTGTAGGATCCCACTGCAGGGCAAAAGCCTCCTCTCACTAATAATGGTGAGAGGGAGTGGGTCATACTCCACCACGCGGGCCCAGTGCGGGTTGGTGGAGGCAAGTTAGTAGTTGCTGTCAGAGAATTTTCTATATTGACGAAGAGTTAGTGGAGGGAACTATCCAGAAGCAACAGATTAACATGCCTTCCGAAACACGAAGACGTTCGGGAGACGCTGTTATCCGGTCGAGGACGTTTTTTGAACACGAACGAAAGTGTTTTAAACTGTGTTTTAAAGTCTGAAAACCAATTATGTCTTATTTAAGGATCTGGCTGATAGGCGACCGTGCTCAATTACACGATTAGATGAAGTTTAATAGATAGAAAAAAATCCCAACCCCTTTTTGTTATCTTTTTTCAATACTATGATTAAACTGCTCATATTTAACTTTTTATTCTTGTACTTAACTAAATACATTAAATATTTCTAGATAACTCCGTAGAATTTTGAGCTTAGAAACACCCATTAGCAAAGATATTGATGAAAAACACGTTTTTTTGCGATCCTGCTTTCAATTTGAGCGGGATGGCTAATTGCAAACTTATGCTTGCAAGAAAGAGACACTTGCACTTGGATAACCTGGCCTTAAATGGTCATCAATCCATAGACTGACCGGAGTTGACGTTGCTTAACTTCGGTGATCGTTTCCAATACCGAAGCTCCACTAGAGAAAGAAAGATAAGATGCGACTCTGTTGTCGCTCTGCCATGCCATGCTAGCTCTCACAGACATTCAAGACCTTCCCAAAAAGTATGATTTCTTTAATCACGCATCTTTGTTTTTTCATACTTGGTACATGTCGGGCTTTCGCTCCCTGACAAATGCGGGTTCAGTTTGGTGATAGGTATTTAAATAAATAATATTTAAATGAGTGCTGCCACCAAACTGAACAACATTCACTATTAAGCCAACATAATTATGGTAACGTAATTTCTTAAGGTAGAAGTTTTTTTTTTATAAAAGTCCGCATCAGCCGATGGGAGGTCCAAAATTTGACTCGTCTTTCGCCCCATACTCCTTAGGGAAAGTTATTTAGTTTCTTCATAATCAGAATCATCATCGTCATCTCAGCCGATGGACATCCACTGCTGGACATAGGCCTCCCCCAAGGATCGCCACAACGATCGGTCCTGCGCTGCCTTCATCCAACACAAAAGAATACAACGTTTTTATTATCAGACCTTTTTTTTTTTTTTTTTTTTATTTTTGTATTATCAGAATACAGCCTTTTTTTTATAATTAAAAAATAGAGGTGTTCTGTGGCTGTAACAAGTGGAAGAGACATAAGATGCTACTTTTTGTCGCGCTACCATGCTAGCCCTCACAGACAGTCAAAACCCGAAGCTCGTTACTGCAATTTAACATAGCACATAACAATAATTGATGATTGCACGTAACGCATATGCTCTGCAGATTGAATCATCAATCGAATATAACGACGATTGCAATTTAAAAAACATAATCGATTTGAAACACAGTTTGATTTCAAGCGTATCATTCACACTTATTAAATGCAAATTCGATAGGTAGTTCTGTTGCATAGATGATGATGATTTATTCAGTTAGAGAAATTACACACGATGACGCATTGACGGAGCGGCAGACGTCAGTCCGTCATTTGTGAAGCAAGGAGTTGTATGAAACCGAACGTAGAAGCACACACGTTGCGACAATTTGTCACCGTGTGTGCTTCTACGTGCGCTTTCATACAACTCCTAGATTTAACTGAAATTTGGTGGACTTTCTTATCACAAGTTATCCGTGTACTAGATCAAAATTATATTTTATTTTAGTTATGCATTCCTTCAGATGAAACAGTCGTTTACCGAATTGATATTAGGTACTTAATTTATTCCACAGTAGACCTTAGATCAAAATAAAATTAATGGCCTATCCATTACGCGAACATTTCAAACCAGAAAAATGAGGCAAAACAAATGAAAGGTAGTATGCAAGTGCCCTAGATTTGACAGATAATGGCGCTAGTTTGTATGTACCAAGTGCACCAGTAGTGTGCTTCAACTTACCCGCGCTTTAGGCCTATCCATTAATTTATTTTTGATCTAAGCAGTAGACACCGTTTTAGACCGTAAATGTATAGAACAACATTTTTTTCATCGGTTTCAATATTGGTTCCATAGGTTGTGAAAGTTTGTCCAGTTTGATCACCTGAAGCACCCTAGGAAGTTTGTAGACACATATTTAAGAGAATATTATTACGAGAGCGAAAATGCGCGCTGCATACAAACGAACTATGGTGATATTTTCAATACTAACCAATTAAAGTCAATCAAATTTTGCAGAAACAATCTAGAAACAAATATCTATGCTTCTATAGAGTCAGATTTTCGTTAAAATATACAGTTTTAATGCTAGGATTAATTTAAGATTTGTATGGAAATCTTTGAGGCACTGTAACTTGAAAACTATACATTTTAACGAAAATCTGACTCCATACAAGCATAAAAATTTGTTTCTAGATTGTTTCTGCAAAATTTCATTGACTTTAATTGGTTAGTATTGAAAATATCACCATAGTACGTTTGTATGGAGCGCGCTCCGAATAATATACCCTTAAGCACCATTACTTCTAAACCATTCATTATTCATTCAAAGAAGATTTGAATAATTGAGTCAAAAGCACAAAAAATTTACAAATTGACCAAATCATTCAGACTCAAATTGCATCAGATTTTTTGCTTGCATTCTATGCAATTAGTAAATTTTATGGGAACACGTTTTTTGCTATTTTTAAACTAAACGTGATTCAATGTATGAAATTGAGGCTTAACGCCACAATGTGATATCTCTAATAGTAAGAATTAGCAGGAAACAGCAGTGTGGGAGACGGATATAAGTATTTTTTATTTTTATTTTGTATCCTATTGAAATTGATTTATTGGTCATTACTTATACGTGTTTTATTATATTTACTAGCTGTGCCCGCGACTTCGTACGCGCAGATAAGTTCTTAATAATATTAAGAGAAAGAAAAAAATTATAAGAAATGCAAAGAAAGAGAAATAAATAGAAATTTTGAAAAAAAGTTTAGAAAGAAATAAAGAAAAAAAATATCGCATTATATTGCCATCATTGCCATCAAATTAAAACATAAAGTAGAATCTCCATACATTTCTCAAAACTACATCTAAATTGTTTGATAAGTACTTACAAACACTAATTTCTAACACTAATCAGAACATGCAGGCAGTACGCCTGCAGCATCAGGACTGAGTAATAGGAACCCGAAAAAGCAATGTTTCTTCTTAACCCAACAAATTCGTATTGCAAAATCTCGATATGTTATGAAAATCTCGAGCTCGCTCCTGGTTTTTGATGCAATTTAGTCGTATATTGCAAAATCTCGAGCTCGCTTCGCTTGCTCAATTTTTTAGACCATGTTACACTCGCTCCAGTCAGGTTTCAGCTCGTATTTCAACAACCTATTCGTATCGATGTATATTTAAAAGAAGATTGAAGATTGTGCAGTAGGCTGAATTTTACTGTCAAAATACAACTTATCGTGGTTGTCTGGGGAAAATATCAGATTTGACTGAAATGTCCGGGGTTTTTGACGTATTTGTCCGGCAACGGCGATTTGGCAGTGGCAACCCTAGCCCGGAACGACCCAAAGCGGGGTCACATTTCCTCTCCCAAAGTCGACGCGCAATTTCAGCAATGAAGCTTTTAGCTTCGGCTCCCCACCTGTGGTCTTGACGGTGACCGGAACTAAGAGATATTGACGCTTCAAAGCTGAGTACCGGACTCTCTTTTTTGTGGCAGTAAGTTCTGCGGCTGCTCCAGGTGCGGACACCTGGACGTCGCGGACGACATGCGACTGAGGTCTAACGGGGAAGGTGCATGTAGTGTGCCACAGGAGGCACTTGCTTTTCTGCCAGGATACCAAAGCTAGGCCGTATGCCATCGGTCTTTTGAAAACACATACACAGAATAGGCACATAAAGTATGATAAGTACAATTAGATTTGTGTAATTTGTACACTTGGAGCAGTTGGAGTAGGTACTAACTTTCATTTACTCAACCTCTGTGAGTAAATTTTTAAATATTTATAACTTTTGATTGTGTAAACCGATTCCGATGAAATAAAGCCTATATATGTTAATCCAAACTTCATCCATAAATCAGATTCTCCTATGTATGCACTTGCTGATGAAAATGTGATATTTTAATTTAAAAAATAAAAACAAAAAATTTCTGCACCGAGATTCGAAACCATCAACTCGTGTTTGAAAGTCTGACCATATACCAATTACGCTACTGAGGTTTCTGCAGAAAGCGTTGAAAAAAGCAATTAGTATTTACCATACTGAATCTTCGCAAATGCATAAACGTGCAGACCACTGACTTTAAATACTCATAACTTCTGATTGAATTAACCGATTGCGATGAAATAAAGCCTACACGTTAATCCAAACTAAGTCCTATATTTTTGTGAAAACGCCATCTAAATCGGCTGAGTAGGCTTTAAGTTATGCGTGAATTAAATTCAGTGGCGCTCGCGACTTTTTCTTTAATTACTCATAACTTTTGATTGAATAAACCGATTGCGATGAAACATAGCCTATATTTTAATCTAAGCCATGCCCTACACTTCAGTGAAAACCCCATCCAAATCGGTTCAGTAGTTTTTAAGTGATGCGCGAACAAACAAACAGACAAACAGACAAACAGACAAACAGACAAACAGACAAACAGACAAACAGACAAAAATTCTAAAAATGGTCTTCATGTATTCCATTACGTATCCTAAACACCCCCAATTATTTTTTTTGTAAATATCTTCAATGTACATCATCGCCAAGTTTAGAATTTTATTATATGTATAGATAGATATAGATTGAATTTAGACTTAAACTTTGAACTCTATTTTCAATAAAAAAAAAGGTTTTCTAAGGGCATTAACAATAAAAATCAACAGATGACGTTTTAGTAAAATTGACAAAAACCTGTCAATTAGAAGTTTAAAAAGCTTGTTTTGTCTATGGTTTGTTTATTAACTGACTTTGACGTTTCTGATGTTGCCACTAGAAAATACGCAATAACTTCGAAAACTTTAGTCTATTGTACATACGAACGACTACTGCATAAAAAGTCTACCTATTAGTTAATTAGACGGCCCGATAGCACAGTCGGTAGTGAACCTGCCTGCTGTGCCGAGGGTCGCGGGTTCGAATCCCGTAAGGGACAAATATTTTTATGATGAATATGAATATTTGTACCCGCATCATAGATGGTTCTATATCTGTATGTATTCTACAGGGTCCTTCTTAATATGCAGACACTTTTTTAAGGGGATGATCAGACTATCAAACTGAACAACTTTCTCTATGGGACCAACATCGAAATCGCGGTTTGCAGTTTTGAATGGAACAGATGATTTTTTTTTCGCGATTTCGATGTTGGTCCCATAGAGAAAGTTTTTCAGTTTGATGGTCTGATCATCCCCTTAAAAATCGTCAGCATAAAGGGACCCTGTGTACCATTCTATTACTCCCAAATTAAACAGTAGGTAGCTTATTTGTTCTTAACAACATTTTTTCTAAACAAACCCACTTGACCATAGACAAAATGACTTAATACAGGACCAAAAAGTTAACGCGTCTAACTACATTTAAAAAAAACTTTAATCCATACTTTTAACTTCTTTCACTACCCATAAGATGTTGTGAGTCACTGTTATTATGATCAACGTATAAAATCGTCTAAAACAAACAAATTTAATACTTATTTTCGAAGTATTAGGAGCTTTTGCAAGGGACATTTGAAAACGAGCAGCCGTTCAACCAAATACCACCCAACGAGATGAAGATTGTCTGTTTCTTTCGTTTGTATGGGTGCGT
The DNA here is from genome assembly GCA_963693445.1 of Agonopterix heracliana. Lineage (NCBI taxonomy): Eukaryota > Metazoa > Arthropoda > Insecta > Lepidoptera > Depressariidae > Agonopterix > Agonopterix heracliana. Next base: position 7,594,237 of record OY856334.1, read on the forward strand.
CCTGCTCGCACGATTTTTTTTTAAGTCCATTGAAGAGTTTGCTGTCAAAATAAGGATTATAAAAGATTTTGGATGGGATTATGCAAGAGTTTGAAATTTTTGAATTATTTTGGATAGAAGTAATTTTTGAATGAACCTTTAAAAAGATGGTAGTTCTAGGGAAGTTTCTGTTCACCTTGCCCTGTCTTACCCTCAGAGAGGGTGTATGGGTGTCAGTCCAATGCTTACTGTATATATTATACAGTAAGCATTGGACTCACAGTTCATTCATTTATCATCATCAGCCTATCATCGTCCACTGCTGAACATAGGCCTCTCCCAAGTATAATATGTAGGTACAGGGTGAAATTGATATCATAAGCATCCTTTTAAACTAAGAATCTACCCATCAAACTGAACAACTTTTACTATGGCAGCAAACCAATCGGACCAAAAAAAAACAGCTGTCCCATACATGGCAGTCTGCGTTAGGACCACGTGATAAACACATGTTGGACCTCACGTGAAAAAATGAAGTGGTATTTTCTAAGCAGGAAGCCTGGAACCACACTGCTAACAAAACCACCACTAGCCTCTAGCACTCTAGCCTATGCCACCAAGCTTTTTAAAATAAAGAGCCAATAAAAATTGCATAACGCGGTCCACGGCCGGTATTTAAAAAGGACCAACAAAACGATCGGTTTGAGTGATGACTTAATTTTTAGAACCACCGCGAAGTTACCGGACACTGCGCACAGACGGACGCGATTGTGGACCAAGCGTGTCCTGTTGTGACTGAGAGGGTTGGAGAGGTGCGTGAGCTCGCGTAACCGCCTGGCCACGGTACAGGATGAACGGACGAGCGGCGGTGAGAATTACGATTTTAGAAAACACTGAGCGTTGTGTCCCTTCTAATAAGCAAGCACGCAGCGGTGCGTAGGCAGTGCATTCCGTGGCCAGATGGTAGGTAAAGGTTCAAGGTAGTAAAAGGCCTAATATTCTGCAAAGTCGAGTTTTCTGGTTTCTGTATTTTTGTATAGTTCACATAAATTCCTATAGATTTAGGTAGATTAGAATCTTCGTTTTATAAAATTGATCATTTTTTTTATTGTTGATTTTTATACTAATTCCATATTCGCCGTCGTCTGTACAGTCCTGTTACTCTATACATCCGTGATACATGATATTTCCTCACATTTGAGATATTCTATAGTTCCCACATACGGTCCCATCAATCAAGCGATTATCGTACTTATTACGTTGACAATTAAAGTTACTTCAAAAGACTTGCAAGTGCAATAAAAACAATTTTGATTTAAATAAGATGATAGCCTAACTTTTTTTTCTAAAGATCGTGCTACAGATTATAAATTAGTTAGATAAATGTGATTAATATTATAGATTTAGCTAGGATAGGCAGCCATTACACAATCAATCTAGAACACATGGAACGCATTGGATCTACATGGATTGACGGATCATAAATACATATCATAGACGATCAATCCAAATCATAGTCAGTTCTAGTACTTACTTACCTATTGCCGACCTATTGATAATTCCACAATCGATAGTTTTCATCTAAAAAAGCTATGCTGTCAATAGTAACGATACCATTTATAGCACAGACTTAAAAGAAGAACCAGACGTAATCTCGTCTAATCATGAGTGAAGCACCCATTTCTTTTGTGTGCGTGCTATCACGCCGTACATAAGGTGACGGGTTGTAGCACCTGCGCCTAGAGCTAGTGCATCTGTGTGAGTGTAGGTCCCTTGTAGAACAAACGAGATTGTATGCTTCACATATTTTTATTGCAATATTCGGTCCGTATTTCTTTCAAGTCCGTGATTATTAGTATCAAATACTTTCGATAATATTCTTCATTAGACAATGGATAGTATTTCTAATATTTCTGTTTTCGAGTTATTATAATATCAGTATTTATGCCAATTATCGTTCCAAGGGGTACACATTTATGTTACACCAAAAACATACTTCGGTAGGTATACAAACAGTAAACATACGGGAAAAATATAAGTTTTATCGCTAAAACCGACTTCTTCCAGACCTTAGGGTAAACAAGCTATCGAACTACTAGCGTTTCTTTGACTGCGGAACCCAAAAGATGCATCTGTAAGTATAAACCTACCAATATTAAAATGACTCATAAAAATATTTCGAATAGTTTGTAGCTTATTTTTAACTAGAAAATGGACGTACCTACATTTTCTGTACAATCATTAAACCATTGTAGCCGACGGAAACTACAAAGTGGCCGCCATTTTGACATTAATTTGACAGCTGTCAAAACGGCATTTAGTCCGCCATGATGGATGACACGATAGACGTATTTACTTTGGGACAGGTATTTAATAGCTACTGGTATTTTATTTTATAATGGGTTACGATCACAAAGTATAAGAGATAAGCGTACTTTTGGTAACCATCAGCTGCAAGGCTGATTCAGTATGCATAGGGTGTAGAGCATCTCTGTGATGGGGATGGACCAGGTCTGCCTGCATAATGCCAGTCGGTTTAGGAGACACAGGTATTCAAAGGTACGACCTTTGAACGGCTGTATCTCCCAAACCGACTGATAGACCATGCCTGTTTTTTTACTGTTCGCATAGCTATGGTAAAAATACCTGCACATTCAAACATATTCATTTTCAGCAACCATTTGCCTTTGAACGGCTGTACTTCCTAAACCGACTGCCGTTATGCAGGCAGACCTAGTCCATCCCCATCACAGATATGCTCTACACCCTACGAATACTGAAACAGCCTTGCAGCTGATGGCTACCAAAAGTACGCTTATCTCTTATACTAACAGACTAAAATAATTTAATAGACTTCTAACGTACTATAGGGTAAAAATTATCAGAATAAAAATAAACATATCAGAGTAAATAAACATACCGTATGCTCTCAAAGGTGAAGGAAAACATAGTGATACATACAAGCATACGCTGAAGAAGAACTTCTGATGCGTATGTGAAGTCTACCAATCCGCATTGTGCACGCGTGGTGGACTAAGGTGTACCTTTGCCCTGCAGTGGGATTTCCACTGGCAAAGGCCTCATAGCCAGACTAAAGTCTAAACTCCAGTTATATTTTGAATAGAAATCAGAAGCACATAAGGAATGAATGAATATGAATAATGTATACTTGAACAACAGGAAACAAAACTGATTATGATAGAAATAAGGCGGTCTTATCGCTAAACAGCGATTTCTTCCAGACAACCTCAATGTTAGATAAGGAGATAGTTTTGATTTTAATTAAAGCTTGAAAGCTGCGTCAGTTCTTATTCTGACTTAATTCTGAATTCAATCGAATCGCTTAATTTAAATAAGTTATTACAATTTTTGCGCAAAACATTAATACAAGACTTTATAAGAAACAATTCTTATAAAATTAATAATTACAAAGTTTCAAGTTCTTTTTAATAATTAAAACAAATAACAATTAACCTTAATAGTGAGCTTTTAAGTTTTAATTTCCCAACCAATTACGAAATAATTAAAATTATTTCACCTCCACAGGTTCCATAACCACAAGAAATCTCGTTACACGAATCTTAAGTTTATGCTAATTAAGTAGAAAATTCCGTAAATTGCGTGACTTTAAATTTCGAATGCATTTTTGCGTGTTTTGTTGTTATTTTCTTCGACTCAAAGGTAAAAAGACTGAAGCGCCATTTGGTGTAATGGCGCTTCAGTCTTTTTACCGTGGTGGTGACGATTTGATGACACGTAAATTGTTCTACAATTAACATGACGGCTGATTTGTCAACGATGCCATTAAAGCTCCCGAAATAGCTTGCTTTTTCGCTCTCATTCCATTTTGTTAATGAATGAAAGAGTCAGACAAAGAAATGTAATTTCTGCTTTTTAATTACCATTGTGAAGTTTTGGCACAACTTTAGCCCCTCTAATAGTGAAACTATCAATAATCTATCGATACTATACTATCTATCGTCACCTCGAAAAATAGTAACAATATCGCACATCAATAGTATCGACTTATTCTCTAGACACGTCACAACGCTGCGTCCCATTCTTTGTGGCGATATCGCCACACTTTTTTAGTTTTGTCGCTATCGCTATCTCTTTCACCTGCCTATGCTCGTCGCACTCTCATGTGGCGCACGACGTTTCTATGAAGTGTTAGTTCTACAGGGTGACATTGAAATGAGTGGACAATTTTTTAGGGATGGTTAACACCGTCAAATCGAACAACTTTCACTGTGGGAGCAAAGAAGAAAACACAAAAAAATTTGCTGTGCCATACTAAACTGCAATGCCTTCTCGACTCTTATGTATGAAAAGCTGTTTTTTTTTTTGCAATTTGAGTTTTGCTCCCGTAGTAAAAGTTGTTCATTTGATGGTCTGAACCCTAGATCAAAGTAAAATTGATGGATAGGCCTAAAGCGCGTTAAGTTGAAGCAACTAGGGCAATTGGTTCATACAAACGAGCACAATTGTCTGTCACAACTAGGGCAATTGGGTACTTTGAAGAATGCCATTCATTTGTTTTGCACCATTTTTCTTGTTTGAAATGTTCGCCTATCCATAAATTTTACTTGAAAATTTGGAAGGTGTTTACAAAATCACCTAGTAGGTACCTATGTTTGTCCCGTTGTATGGTTTCCTTTCCATTATAAAAAGCCTAGTAGCTTGAATAGCTTACTTTTGTTTTGCTTTCAAGCTTTCAAACCTTGTATTTCTTAACAAGAACTAAAGTGTCTATAGTATTCCAAAAATATGCCTCCATTCAACGATGACAATAAACATCCTCACTACGAACTTAAAAGCCATTTTGTATCACCTAAAAATACCATTAAAACACGCTGAAAACTAATTCCTTAACCCTTAACATCCCATAAACACGTCAACGGCAAAATTCAACATCTCTAATCACTTGTCCAAAATTAGAACCAGAACGATCAACGCACTTGTGAAAACGAAAGTTTGACAGATGCAGTTGGCGCCGAATTCGCTGTCACTTTGACAGGCTGGTTTGATTTACGCGCCAAAACGGCCGGTGTAAAATAAATACGCGATCATTAAGGACGGACAAATAAAAATAGGTGTAAATTAATAAAGTTTAATATGGCGGACCACACAGCGTGATGCGTTTGGATTTGTTTTTCAGGAGAATGAAAGTTTGTTTTCTTTGACGGGAACTAGTGTTTTCTTTTTTTTAAACTACTACCAGACACAAAACGAACATGAACTCAACCATAATCCCTTTCGGGGTTTCCATCGCTAGCTAGGTACACAGTATTTTCATACCATCAAACTGAACAACAACTATGGGACTAACAATGTTAACGCGAAAATAAATCAGCTGTTTCATAAAGTTTAGATCTATTAGTTACTGTTTATGGTGACGTTTTCTATGAAAAAAAAAACATTCCTCTTTTTGCGATTTCGAAGTTGGCTCTGTAGTGAGTGAACGTTTTTCGGTTTGATGATCTGAGGCAATCCTAACATGGAGGTAACCTAACCTAACCTAACCTAACGTATTAAATACGTACAGCCGATTTTTCTTGGCGATTTTGTTGTTAGTCCCAAAGAGAATGTTGTCCAATTTGATGGTCTGATCATCCTCTTAAAAATATCGTCCGGTAACATATTATTAAGAAAGATGCTATACAGGGTCCTTCTAAATATGCTGACACTTTTTTAAAGGGATGATCAGACCATCAAACTGAACAACTTTCTCTATGGGACCAACACCGAAATCGCGAAAAATAAAATCAGCTGTCCCATACATTTTGCTCCAGTATGTTTGCAGTTTTTGTATGGAGCAGCTGTTTTTTTTTCGCGATTTCTATGTTGGTCCCATAGAGAAAGTTATTCAGTTTGATGGTCTGATCATTCCCTAGTGTCATTATATTAAGTTGGACCCTGTATGATTATAATAAGCTTATTTTAGCACCCTAATTGAAGGTAAAAAATACGTATATTCATGTAAGTTGTAACGAATGCGCGGGCATAAACAATGTTTTATAATTTTTGTTTTCTATAAACTGTAAAGTTCCATAAACACTCAAAATCTAAAAAAAATTATCACAACTTGCACTCATATTCTCAATTAATAATATTTACAATTTCCTAATGTGCAGGCCATAATTAAAAAGCGGAATTTTATAAAAAGAACGTCACCAAAAACTATTCCAATTAACTTTTTAATTACAGAAACGGCTCAAAAAAATTGTCAGCTATTGACGAATAAAAAAGTAAAAAGTTTCTTAAGGCGATTCTACACGGTCAACCGTTAAAGATAAGTTAAGGCTTGACGGATAAAAGTTAATAGCACAATTAATAAATTTCTTAGTTAGATAAATCGGTGGAAGCGACGTCGTTTTGTCAATCTTTTGGTTTGATATGTTTTTTTAATGGGCTTGATTGTGGAGATTTCGTTTTTGAGTTTGAGTTTTTGGATTATTTGAAACAAAATATCGAAATCATCATCATCAGCCTATGTACGTTCCACTACTACTGATACAGGCCTCTCACATATAAGCGTGAATACATGACTTGTCTTAAAGCCAAAGTCTAATTTTGTTATTGCCAATTTTTTTGGCCCGGCCATCAACCAAACTTAAATATATATATCTTAGTTCAGAATCCAGTGTCCTTCGAAAACTAATAGCTAAAGAAGTTGTTACCTTACCTTTTTCACATTTTTTTCTATTCAGACCAGGAAGGCAAAGGTATTGTCCATAATTCAGACACATTCAGTAATCAATAAATTACACGATTACGCTCAAGTTAAAAAAAATAAACAACGGTGTATTTCACTTTTCCAGAAATAAAGGCGCTCTAAGCAAAGATTTTTAGGCAAGGGAAATATTTTATTCGTTTTGCTTGTAGGCAAAAGTCCAGATCGACTGTTTAAATATGATGCTGTCACTGTCATTTGTATGAGCAGTGTGAAAGACATAATATCACTAAATACTTTTAAGGGGCTACCTGCCGGTTTTGGGTAATTTTGTAACCATTTTATTCATTAACTATGGCACTTTTTGAGCTGAAATTTAAACTGAACCATCTACAGGATATGAGAAGTGATGTGGTTTTTCTAGAAATCGATTTTAATGAATAAAACCGAAGAAAAGGGACTCTAAAGTCACCCCTTTTTTTCCAGTTGTAACCATTTTACTCTTACATTTTTAATCGGAACAAAATGAAAATTTACTATATTGTTCACAATACAATTTAGAATGATGTGGTTTTTTTACTTTTTCGAAATTAATAAAAAATCATCAAATTTTGCAAAGAAAACAGCAAAATTCTGACCGGAGCCACGCGCTCTTTCTCATTGATTAGTATGGAGTGTGAGTGAGAGGAGAGTGGTCCACGGCTGATACGCCTTAAGCCTAAATAGTGGTTGGTGCAAGGCTGACTAACTGTACGTAAAACGATTTGGTGATTAATCTAACAAATCATTTTTATGTGTCACTCTCTATCTCTCTTTAACTATCATTTTGATTGATCTCTTCCAATTTGTTTACCATTTCCTGAATTAGTTGCTTATCTGTAGTCATTTGTGTTTCCTTTGCTACTCATTTGTAGCAAAGTACAAGGTGTTACAAAACTACAAATAAACCTTTAAGGGGGTGGTGTAGACCATTAAACTGAACAACTTTCACTATGGGACCAATAACGAAATCGGGAAAAAAAAATTTTATGTTCTACACTCTACAAATCGACTAGAGCTAAAATATGTATGGGATATGAAATTATTTTTTTCGCGATTTCGATGTTGGTCCCATAGAGAAAGTTGTTCAGTTTGACGGTCTTAACAACCCCCTTAAGAGTTTCAAATATTTATTGTTACTTATGAAACACCTTGTATATAGATAGCAAAGAAGAAAGTGTAGGTATGTATCTAAGTAGTATTACATAATAGATAGGTAGCAATTAGTGTTAATTATCTTCGACCATAGACATATTACTCTAGCGATAGACAAGCTCGTTCAAACAAACAACATGTCACACAAAACAACACAAAATGACACATTGCGGTCTGTCATTGCCATAGTGATGAAGTGAACTCGGGAACATCAATCAGGTGCGGACACCTCATTCAAGTGGAACATGTTGCTTCTATGAAAGGGCAAGTCTATCGCTAGAGTTTAAGTCTATGTCTTCGACTAATATCCAAAAGACTGGATTAGATATCCAAAATACTTGTCACCTCTCTGGGCGGAAAGCGTCAACTTTTGTCCCGCTGCGCTAAACGAAGTTGCCGCTTTCCGCCTCCGTCGAGGAGAAAAATAGTATACCTACTAACCATGGGCACTAAATTAGAATGCCTTAGATCACATGTTTATTGACCGAGGCGAATGAGACCTTACTTACTTTCCTGCCCTCGGTGTGTAATCTACTATTCTGTCAATACGGAAAGATTCAGCAATACTAAAATTGCATGTCTGCAAAGTCTTGATTTTAGTTTTTGTGCAATAGTAAAAATAGGTACAATAAAAAACAAAATATTACAATGCAATAATAACTTGCACACGGGTAATGACTGAAAAGGTATAATGGACGGTCACAAATTTTACACCTTTCTTATTTACGGTATTTACCACAATTTTCTGCAATATTTCATTTATTTCTTCTTTTTTTAAGTAACCAACCAGTTAAATGTCCCACTGCTGGGCAAAGGCCTCCCCTTTCACTCTCCAATCCTTTCTGTTGTGTGCAACTTCTGGCCAACTCTCCAAGAAGGCATCCATGTTATCTCTCCACCTTTTTCTGGGTCTACCTCGACGCCGGTGACCATCCTGGGGAACCCAGTCCCTGACATATTACTCTAGCGATAGACAAGCTCGTTCAAACAAAGAACTTGTCACACAAAACTACACAAAATGACACATTGCGATCTGTCATAGTGACGTTTAAAATCTAATACTTGTTTACTATTGAATACTTGTGCAATACGAAAAAACTATGTAAATTATGAATTTTATGTCGAAAGTACTAAAGATTATTTTATCTTTTATTATGTAATTTATTAGGTTTTTCTTTAGCTTTAATTTCAAACACAATGTAATTTGTTTATGAATAAATAAATATGAAATATGATATGATATGACGAAGTGAACTCGGGAACATCAATGCGGTGCGTTCACCGCATTCAAGTGGAACATGTTGCTTCTATGAAAGGGCCTGTCTATCGCTAGAGTGTAAGTCAATGTTTCCTCACGATATTTCCTTTCAGCAAAAAGCTTCTTCTTCTTATCATGTGGGCAAGCCCTGGTCTCAGAGTTTTTTCAGACCGCCTTACGGCCTCTGACGTGGTATTCATATAACGACTACTCCCACCAGAGATAGTAGCCGGGACCAACGGCTTAACGTGCCATCCGAAGCACGGAATCATCTTTCTTTTCAGACAATCAGGTGATTCAGCCTGCAATGTCCTAACCAACTGGGGAAAAACGCAAAAAGTGACATATCACTAGGTGTTCCCCGTGGAAATCGAACCCACGACCTCCGTGTCAAGAGCCCAAGCCCTTAACCATTAGACCATGGAGGCAGACACCAAAAAGCTACAACTAAAACTTTCGCAACAAAACCCTGTAAATACAGATAAGACGTGGGGTCTTATTCGTTCAAACCCACCCCATATCTTCACCCCATAGAGCAAAGGGAGCTTGACTAATGACGCAGAATGAAATTTGTTTTATCTACTCTCACACTCGGCCCAATGAGATCTGACTTGAATAAATTGCATTGATAAGAGGGCCTTTATTGAATTAAACACTTCGTTTAAAAGATTACGTTTTTTGCCATACGTTTTCGGGTTTTCGCTAGCTTTGGGGGTTGGGCATAGGCGAAGTATTTTTCGCTTACGCTGATAGACGTAACATCAGTGTAACCGCGTATGAGACAGCGATAGTCATAAAATCCTATACAATTTGTATGAAAATAGATGTCTCCGGAGTCAGACAGCCGTCGTAGAACAAAAAAGTGGCTACGTCGATACGGAGAGTAATAAGTAGCGATCTCCTTTTTTAACTAGAGCGAATTTGCTATGTGCATCTCTTACTGTATATGACAAGACACGTGCTTTCTTCTAGTTCCTTCACTTTCTACGGGGTTGGGTGTTCCGAAACACGCGTTGCGAGCGACTGGATGAGGAAGGCCGAGGACAGAGTTTTGTGGCGCGCCTTGGGAGAGGCCTATGTTCAGCAGTGGACGATGATAGGCTGATGATGATGATGATGAAACACGTTGCGTATAATTTCATTATTGAGACGAATCATCGACTTGCCATGTACCAATGAGTTTTTCTAACTTATGTACGTAATACCGACTGGTCTCAAACGGTGAAGGAAAACATCGTGAGGAAACCAGCATACGTTGAAGAAGAAATTCTGATGCGTATGTGAAGTCTACCAATCCGCATTGTGAACGCGTGGTGGACTTTCTATCGCCCATACACCCTCCCGAGAATGAGATGAACTCAGGTTTCGTCACTCGGGGAAGCTCTTTCCTTGCACGGAATTCGATGGCTTATTTTATCTAAACGCAAAAAATGTTCGATCGAAATATAATAACTGTCTTTTAAAATAGACACAACACAGATCTACACACGAGAAATGTGTATGTATTGTATGTACGTTAGTCTACAACGCGTGCACAATGCGGATTGGTAGACTTCACATAAAGCATCAGTATTGCTTCTTCAGCGTACCCAGGATTCCTCGCGACGTTTTCCTTCACAATACTTCATACAAAACTGCATTCCTACTCGACCCAAAAAGTATGCTAATTCTTTTTCCGCGATTCCAATGTTGGTCCCATAAAGAAAGTTGTTTAGTTTGATGGTCTGATCATCCTGTTAAAAAACTGTCAGAATATTAAGAACGACCGTGGATGTATGAACAAATAGGGTCCTTCTTAATATGCTGACACGTTTTTAAGGGTATGATCAGATCATTAAACTGAACAACTTTCTCTATGGCACCAACATCGAGATCGCGAAAAAAAATATTGCTGTTCCATACAAAACTGCAAAACTCGAGACAAATGTAAGGGACAGCTGATTTTTTTTCTCTATTTCGATGTGTGTGCCATAGAGAAAGTTGTTCAGTTTGATGGTCTAATGATCCTCATCCTCAATCATTAAACCAAACTATTTATCAACTATAAGAATTCGCGACGCTACAAATATGACGTCACATCGGCTATCTCGTTCACACGTGCGCGTGCGCATTCGTTTTGTTTCAAACTGCCACGGTATCGGATATGCGGGCCACCCAGACGGGGTGGTAGGGTTGTCACTGACTGAAATATGTTTTTAATTAATTTTAAGTAAATAAAAGTGAGAGAAAGTATTATAGAACTAGAAATATGACACAAAGGTTTTTAAGTCATTTCAGGGTAGCAGAATCTTAGCTGCAACTTCTTACCGAAAATATTTTGGCTTTTAGTTGCAGGAATATTCACTTTTAGAGTTACATATTCCCTATCAAATCACACGAATTGCCAAAGTGTCTGTTTCTTACAATTTCACGGCCAAACCGCTGATCCGATTGTGAAGAAATTCGACCGGGAAGATATTTCATAAACTTAATTTTTTATTTATTATTAAAGCTGGGGGTCAACTTGACCCCACGCGAGCAACAGCTTTAGTTTTTCCAAGCGTTTTTCTAAAGCGTTTTTCTATTCTATTTTTAAGGTCATGGAGTCCATCTTGGTGTAGATGATTTTGCCAATGCCGAATAGATATATGTAGCAAAAGTGCTGGACGTTGTACGGTTATTATAGTTATTTTGGTGACTTCAAGGGTCGTTCTTCGAAAAGAACACTATCTTGAGCCACCACTGGAGCCCCGTTGTAGACCTGGGAGGGGGCAACCAGCAATCGACGAGCGACGTGACTAACCAATAGCAGATCCATAACGCGACTCTCCAAGCAAGTAAAAGGATTAAAGTGACAGCCCTAGCTTAACGTATAATTTATCAGTAAGTCCAGCAGAATTAATTTGTCAAAACATACAACGAATCTTAATACTCCATAGGTACTAATATTACAAAGTCTCTCTGTCACTTCTTACGGTACGTTTTCTTCGCTAAACCGCTAAACAGATTTTGATTTGTTTTTGTATGGAGATAGCTTGAACCCTGAGGAAGAACATAGGCATAAACATTTTAGATGAAGTCGTGGAAAACATTGGTGGGTAAATATTCAGGGCGTTTGTACGCCTTAATTCCCCTCGCAAAGATGACCTTGTTGAAGCAAAAAGGTATAAGAACAATTTCATTGTGCTTTATAGAGCTCCTGAAACTTAACATCAGCGCTATAAAATGTTATACCTATTGGGTTAAACAAGATGGAAATCTTTTAGAGGGGAATGACGGCGTTCAAACGCCATGGGGTAAACTTTACCCTACGCGAGCAACAGTGTTAGTTTTTCACGTTCGGGTTAAAGTGACAGCCCTAGCTTAACGTATAATTTATCAGTAAGTCCAGCAGAATTAATTTGTCAAAACATACAACGGATCTTAATACGATAGGTTAAGGTTGATTTTGACATATTATAGGTATATCTTGTGCATAAGAAGCTTCGTAACAAGCTAGGGTATTGTCCGTGACTTTGCTTAACTTACTTCTGCGGGTAGATATGAAAAATTCAGCTTCCTGTTTCTGTCTGCAAAGTTGAAAACGGCTCGACCGATTGCGATGACACTTTGGTGGGCTGTTGAACACTGGGGAAGGTTTATGAAAAACGGCCAAGTGTGAGTCGAGAAAAAAGGGTTATTGCAACACGGGCCGGGTACAGCTAATCAACCCCCAAAAATTTCAGAATTAAAAGTCAAATAATTGAAATAGAAGTAAAGGGGTTTGAAGATAAATGGCTTTGGGTATTTCATTTAACAGAAGTGGTGACGCAGTCTGACTGAAGCTGGACCTATTTATATCATCATTCATGGACTAAAAGCCGTGGTGGTCCAGTGGCGAGTAACCTTGCCTGCCGTGCAGGAGGCGATGGTTCGATCCCCGTCCAAGCCGACTCGTACCAATGAGTTTTTCAGAATTTATGTACGATTTGTTACACCACTGGCTTTTCGGTGAAGGAAAACATCGTGAGGAAACCTGCATGCTTCCAATTCGAGGCATGTATTGTACCCACTGTCCATTATAAGTGGCGACGGGCTCACCCCCCGTCACACTGGACAGAGTTTCGGTACTTCTGGTGGAACGTGGATGTTCTGAGGTTTCAGAATATCTCTGACTACCCCCTCGGGGAATATAGTCGTGAGCATATGCTTCATGGTCTAACTCCATACAAATAAATCGGCTGTTCAAAACTGCAATCCTTCTTGATCCTAGAAGACGTAGACTTTTCATTCGCGATTTCGATGTTGGACCCATAGAAAAAGTTGTTCAGTTTGATGGTCTGATCAAATTGATCATCCACTTAAAAAACCATCAGCATAATATTATCTTATCTTGTTGTGGGGGCTGGCAGGCCAGCAACACTTCGACCCAGTGGGATCTTTTGTGTTAGCCCCAATACTTTTTCCTTTCCTCACCCTTCAAATACATGGTCAATGAAGGAGGCAATACCATTGAGGGGAAGAAACCTAAGATCTCCCGGTTTTGGGTATCCATCTCCGAGGAGGCACATGCGTTTTGCCGCCAAGACATCACAGTCACAAAGAATATGTTCCATGGTCTCTTCATGAGATGCATAATATTAAGAAGGACCCTGTTTTCTTTTGGGAATTTTTCGTTTTTAGGGTTCCGAAACTCGCAAAAGGAAAAACGGAACCCTTATTTTAGGATTCTGTACCCAAAGGGTGACAAAAATAAGAACGTTTTTTGTTTTTACTGTATCGTAAAAACGGTAAGACATAGCATCGCATAGCATATGCTCACGACCATATTCCCCGAAAAAAAAATTCTGAAACCTCTGAACATCCACGTTTCACCAGTAGTACCGAAACTCTGTACAGTGTGACGGGGGGTGAGCCCGTCACCACTTATAATGGACAGTGGGTACAATACATGCCAGTCGGTAAGACATACAAGTGTCAAACTTTGTGTGATTAGATTATAGTGCAAACTCTAAGGTATAACAATAAATAATAAAAACCGGCCAAGTATGTGTCGGGCCTACGCTAAGCATTCCGGAGAAAACACAAGTTTTGTTAATTTTGTATGGTGGTACGGAACCCACCGTGCTCCATTCCGACTCGAACTTGGCCAGTTTTATACCTTTGATAGGAAAATGATGATCATACCAAAATTTTTAGCAATGTCCAATAATATTTTTGCCTATTCTATGAGCAATTAAATATAAAAACTACAACAAAATTATTATCTCTGCCTACCTCACCCCGGAGAAAGTATGATGACATTTAATGTTGGTATAACTATACAGTTTTTATAGTTGCAAAACGACTGCGTGGGCGCAGGATGGAGGTTTATTTTTACTGTCGTTTGTTATACAGGGTGATTTTATTATTTGCATATTATTAGTAACTTCTTTTCCATGTTTAATTAATTTTCAGGTCTGGTTTCAGATAATCAAACAGATTAAATTCTATTAATAGACAACATTTATTATTATCATCTATACGAGATATTTAAAAGGCGTTAAACCACGATCAAAAATTTTGATCTTCTCCAAAAACAGAAGTGCATGAAAATGTATAAATAGATGATCGACGAGTAAATAAAGTATAATTGATTGATTGATTGACGAGCTCTATATCTGCCCATCCCTATGGGACAACAGCGTGAGCATTATGCTTTGTATCTCTCATTACAAGCCTAAAATACATTTATAATTATGTCCAACCACTAATTCCCACTGCTGTAACTGTACTCCTGTAAACAAGGATCAACTTGGTTTATCTATGATTTGTCTATTGACTGACAGCCATTGATAATCTCTAAGTCTAGTCTTGCCAATGGATAAACTGATCTACTCTCAATAAGTACGAAAAAACACCTATAATGTTAATGTTGGTTGTTACATAAACAACAATAATTGACTGCAAAAAAAGTAAATCAATTCACAGTATCAAAACGTCTTTCCTATCCAATTTATTAAATTAACAAACTCACTTAAATTAGGGAATCGAGAAAAAGACTGAACACTATGGATCTGACACGAAAAATGTTATTATTGTCACGCCACCAATCCAGTGGCCACCCAAGTAGCACGCAAGCTCTATAACAAGCCGTACAGTGGTCGGTTAGAAGTTCCTAATAACGGCATAGCCTGTATAAACAAGTTCTACAGTAGCCGTACAAGCTGCTACAGCGCCGCTGTACCCCCAAAAGAGGCACCAATTTATACAGCCTAAGGTTCTACAATGTCTCTACAGTGGTCGTAAATGTGTGTTAGTACGGAGATACAAAGGTGCTATGCGAGCGGTAGTGTACGCCTAAGGTTCTAAAATAAGTTCTTGTAGCGCGACTATAGCGCTCGCATCGTATTTAGACGCGTCTGTATCTCTGAATTAGAGTTTATGGATCTGTATTAGTCATACAGTAGCGATATTTTGGGGAAATGAACAAAACATAATTATTTCAACGAAGACCAGTGCCAATTGAATGATTGATGGATAAAACACTAACGAATGAAAATAAAAAAACAGCAACAGGTTAAGTGTTGATTTTTCCATTTATGCGTGCTAAATACCAGTGCGAGTACCAGTTTATTGTAAATATATACATATGTTTCAGCTTAAATTTTCACGCGCCGGCTATTTATGCAGTTTTTTGTATCAAAAGTACATTTAATTAGAGGGTGTGAATTCTGACCATAGTTTATGTAAGATAGTTTAGCTTTTTAGGTGGTTTCTTTAGCATCTTTGGTGAGAAAGAGTGACTTAAATTCGGTTTTTATACATATATATGATGTTAAAAAATTTTAAATTATCATGAGAATTGCTTTTATCAAAAACTATAATGGCGTCTCGGTTACAACAGCCTTCAGAGTTTACTAGAACCGTTCTATCGCTTTAAGCCGCTAGTATCCACCGTTGTAGACCTTTCGGTTCTACAATTGTGGTATTGACGCTCTATTGTACTTTTTAAGGTGTACATCAGCAATTAATATCTTCTTTTAAGAGTCTAAGGTTGTACAACGGACTATTGATATTCTATTATAAGGGTAATTTTATTAAGGGGGGTAATGTTTAAAATCATAAAACCCCTGTTCATTCCTTCTTACACTATGTGTGTTTCTATTTATACTCTACTAATTAAATAGGACTAGGAGGTACAATCAATTTAATATTTACAAATAACATACAATAATAATAATAGTAAGTTATATCCCGAGATAAGAAAAAGACAAACATAATAATATTAATAAAATAATCTTTCTCAAAATGGAGTCACAATGAAGCAATTAGATAAGTAAAACACTCTTTTCTCGCTTCAACCGTTATATTGACCATATAAACGGAATTTTTACGCTTTTAGCTGTATAAGGCGTGTTTTTCTTGCCTTATTCAGCTATTTACCATACAGTTACTGTAAAATTCTCAGATATAGCGCCCTAAGTGCCACTATGGAATTATATTTCTCTGCTGTAGATATAGCGTTTGAAAGGCTGTAATAAGTTCTATTCAACAGCTTAGAGGTTTAGAAATATACAATATACAACCTAAAGCGCTTCAAAGGAAGCTTATAACTCTATTTAAACACTTTGAACTACTATAGCCCTCTATAAGAACTCGAGGTGTTTTAGAAGGTATTTATAACTCTGCTTTATATCTAATGCCCGTACAATAACTCTATAACACGCCTTTGTATCGTCATTGGGATTGTATTTACCGTTGTACGGCTATTGTACCACATGCCTGTTGAATCGTTATAAAATACGCTACTGAACCACTTAAGTATTTATAGTACAGCCCTTGAACGGCTATTATACAGCATTCAGGTTGTACAGAAGCCATTTAAGCAGCTTAGGTGTTTCTTGGGCACTGAACAATTTATTTCCAGAAAACGCTTGATTAAACTCGCATCACCCTGTATACAGAAGCGATTGACAACTATATCGTCTCTTCGTGTGGGGTCTATAAAGCCATTGCTGCCCACGCCTCAAATGTCTCGGCGTGAAGATACAACAAATAAAAGATTTCGGCGACTTGGGCGGTTGGAGCTTAGTGCTGTGGCCACAAATCGTCGCTCTTTGCGGCTTGAGGTAGTAATAAAATCGTATAAAAAGAAAGATATTCGGTCATCTGTACTCCGAACAACGTGTAAAAAGCGTCCCTCCCAACGTCCCAACTCCATTTGTGCCGCCGTCTGAGAGCCTCCCGCCTGGACATGACTTGCCTTGGGCGACCTGGAAGTCGTTAAACCGACTTCTAACCCAGATCGGTCACAGTAAGGACAACATGTTCAGGTGGGGATTCTCGGATGCGCAAAATGTGAGCTGCTTGTGTGGAGCTCCACAAACGATGGCCCATCTCACATCGGCGGGCCCTAACACCTGTACGCAGGAGGAGCTCATGACCGCTAGCGACGGTGCAGTATCGGTTGCCCTCTTCTGGCAAGGTACTATTTAGCATCTTTATTCAAAGTTTGAAGTCGACACGATAAGAAGAAGAACGTGTAATATGAATATTGATATAATCGGTTCTGCAGCTGACTCAACCAGTAGCTCAGAATATCTTTGGATCATGTCCGATTCTGGGCTGATACCAGCTATCGACAAACCCACACATGACAAAACTTGCTTAGATCACTTTTTTATCCCCATTAGGGCCAGGGCAGAGTCTGTTATTTGCTCAGCTGATTTGACAGATCATGATTTGGTTATGGTAGGTATTCAATCTGCGCAACCGAAGCCTCCTCGACGGGATAGGAGTCGTGTTAAAATAGATTTTAATGCTGTTGCTGACAATCTTTCTGAGACGAATTGGTCTGCATTATGGCAGAATCACTCTGTCTCCGATGCAGTCAAATCCTTTGAGTCAGTTTTGTCCAAGTCTGTTTCAGAAAATTCTCGGACTGTCAAAGTTGGTCATACTAAATTCACATTAAAACCCTGGATGACGCCAGGTTTGATTAGATGCTCGAAACATAGAGACAAGCTTCATATTCAGAGTCGGAAACACCCGACTGACGAGTTCAAAAAACTAACCTATAAACGGTACCGAAATTTTTATGTCAAACTCTTAAGAAAGCTGAAACAGGAATATGAAAGTAACCAGATTCTGGAAAATAAGAATAACCCTAAGAAGCTTTGGGAAACTATCAAGCGCATCTCTCATATCCAACCTAAAAATAAGCCTTCTTTGGACTTGTTAAAATCTAAAGATTCCACAGAGATTTCATTGGACCACTGTAACAGCTATTTTTCTACTGTTGGTCAGTTGCTGGCACAAAGCACTCTATCCGAACTCAATGAAACACAGAAGTCCCTAGCGTCTTCTATAAACGTATCGTGTTCTCCAATCAAGTCGTTCTTTATCAGACCTACGGATCCATTTGAAGTCACTGGAATAATAAAAAGCCTTAAAATAGATAGTGCCCCTGGCCTAGATGGGTTCAATAATCGTCTTCTTAAGTCTCTCTGTCAGACTATTGCGGACCCCCTTTCGACTCTCATCAATCTAAGTATCACGACAGGCATATTTCCGGAGAGCTGGAAGGTGGCAGGAGTTGTCCCAATACATAAGGGGGGACCAAAGGATAGTCCTTCCAACTATCGACCGATTTCCTTACTTGGAGCTTTCTCTAAGATTCTGGAAAAGATAATCAACAAGCGGCTGGTAGAATTTTTGGAAGCAAACGCCTTACTTTCCATTCAACAATTTGGTTTTCGACGTGGCAAATCGACAGAGGACGCAGTTACTCTTCTTTCGGATACTGTGGCCTCTCAACTCGATTCAGGGCGAAGTTGCATTGGAGTATTTTTGGATCTTAAAAAGGCGTTTGATACTGTCTCTATACCTATACTTTTGAGAAAATTAGAGCTCATTGGGGTCAGAGGCATTGCTTTGGAATGGTTCACCAGCTATCTTAGTGGGAGGAGACAATGCGTAAAAATTGACGACCACGTCAGTAATTTGAAACCTGTAACTTTTGGCGTGCCCCAGGGCAGCATTTTGGGTCCGACTCTATTCCTGATCTATATTAACGACATAACTACAATCCCATTACTCAATGCAAACATCATTTGCTATGCGGATGACACGGCAATCATTTTCAATGGGTCTTCTTGGGATGAGTGTCACCGTGCTTCGGAGAGTGGTATGTCGTTGATAGGAGGCTGGTTAAGTCGAAATCTTCTAACCCTGAATGCTGCCAAAACTAAATTTCTTTGTTTTCACAAGACGTCAGCATCTGCCCCACGTTCCATCACTACTATCCAGATTCATAAGTGTACCCCAGCTCATGGTGATACGACTTGTGGTTGTGATCGTATTCAGAGGATTAGCTTCATAAAATATCTTGGGGTGACCCTGGATGAGAGGCTTACTTTCGGTAAACATATCGAGGCCATGTCGGGTAGGGTTCGCAAACTGATTCACACTATGAAGTTGCTTCGGGACGTTACGGATGCAGAGGTGCGGAAAATGGTGTATATAGCTCTCTGTGAATCGCTCCTTACATACTGCATCCTCGTATGGGGAAGCGCAGCGACAACGGTGCTTATTAGGTTGGAGAGAGCACAGAGAGCTGTCCTGAAGGTAATGCTGAAGAGACCTTTTCGTTACCCTACCCTCGCTGTTTACGAGGAAGCACAGGTTTTAAGCGTGAGAAAGCTTTTCTTGCTCAAAGTGTCCGTCCACACTCACAAGTCTGTTATAAACTCACCACATTACCATCACATGCTACAAAAACGAGTTTTTAAATTGAATACACCACTTATGTCAACTACTTTTGCACAGCGCTTTAAATCCTTTATTTTCCCTTTTATATATAATAAAATTGTTAAAGAATGTGAAATCAAACACCTGAACATTCGCGAAGCTACAGCTAGAATTAAAAACACTCTATTTACCTGGTCTTACGATGAAACGGAGATGTTTTTGAGAGTACCCGTATGAAGCGTTTTTGAAGGCAAGGCTATAACAAAGCCAGGTAGTACATGATTATTACCCAAACCATACTTAAACTACTTAGATGTAAAGACATGACTATATATTATAAATAACTGCCGCTCATTTTGTATCTAAATGTTAATACTAATGCTGATCCTCTCCAACCAGGCCCTGAGTCTAGTGTGGGATCACAGCTTAAAACTTTTATTGTATTATCTATACAATGTGCTAGGTATAGGTAATCTAAGGTTGTTAATCATAATCATTACGAGTCCTGAAAACCTGTATCACACGTTGGTTCAATAAATATTTTGTATTTTTATTTTTTTGTATTTTGTGTCCAGCCTATTTCCACATTAGTTTAGCAATTCTTCGGGCTATGTCGGCTACCCTTGTTCTCCTGCGAACCGGAGAGCGCAGCGTTGGTAGGCACATAGCCCCCACAAGGTGGACCGATGACCTAGAAGTCGGTAACAGTTGGATGAGGGCAGCGCAGGACCGGTCGTTGTGGCGATCCTTGGGGGAGGCCTATGTCCAGCAGTGGACGTCCATCGGCTGAGATGATGATGAAGAAATAACGCTTAGCAAAGTAAAATCTGTATACTGCAAAATTATTTAATTAGCATCCTTTTAAAGAGTCTATCTATCAAACTGAACCATTTTTACTATGGGAGCAAACAGATCGGAGCAAAAAATAAATCAGCTACTAAACTGCAGTGCCTACTCGACTCAAATGTATGGAACAGCAGATTTTTTTTTTGTCCGATCTGTTTGCTTCCATAGTAAAAGTTGTTCAGTTTGATGGGTAGACTCTTAGTCTAAAAGAATACCAATGAAATACTGACATCAATTTAACCCGTTTAATCCATATCCTTTAGTCGTCTCATACTCTGAGGTACGCCTAAGGCTAATCACAGGGCAATAGAATAAAACAATTAAACGGTAAGTATATCACTCTTCTTTAATTGCATAGTTTTATATTCCTAATATTATAATAATTAGGTATACGGTGTTTAGTATTCAAATTATTGTTTAACCTAAAACGTTTCGTTTAATTTATACTTACACAAAGAACAATTAGAACTTTATTGACGTATTAAAATAACACAATAGTCAATTAAGTAAATTATAATATTTATAATTCAAGGTTTTCGTTTTGATTGTTTAAAATGTGGTGCACTAAACATTTGATTTAGTTTGCACGTAAAATTTTTGTAGGGCTGTGATTAGTTAGGTGACTCTGAGTCGAATCAGATATTAGATTGTACTCACAGAACAAAGGTAACCTACCTATGACGTTTGACAATTTTGTAGCTTATTTTCTTAGTAACAATCAATGAATCCATTCCAACTCTATGGAATGCCAGCGACTTTAGATAAGAATTAATCCTTCATTTTGCAATATAAAGCATCGAAAATAAACGGAGAAACATCGAAAATAAACGGAGAAAATACGAAAGACACAAAACAACAACTAGTTCTTGAACATTACATTTTGTATTGTTAATACGTATTTGCTAAAGAGCGTGGTTTCAATTCTGGTAGAAGTTAACACAGAATAGAATAATAATTAAAGAAAATAAAATATCTGGTACGAATTAATTTATATGAATGCAACTCTCTTTAAATGTTAATAAAAGAAATATTTGAAATCCAGTTTCTGCTACATCATTTTGTAACTCTCAAATAAACATCCAGTTGCTCTAGCTAGAAGCCCCAGGATTTTGTAGAGCTCTATAGTTATCTAGAATCTAGATTATCTAAATAAAATTAATTGTAACTACTCGTGATTAATAATATCTGCAATATCATTGTCCGCTACTGAGCATTAATAGACCTCAGTTCTAGTGAGTCTAACTCAAATGATCAACTCACAAAACACCCAACATCCCACCTCTAAAACTAAGTATGCAAATTATTTGTATTATAATTAGCTATGGAAACCCAAACTTTCCATGTCGTTAAAATTGCGGAATTGTAATAAAAATCCTGGGCTTATTAAAATACCTTTAATTTTTCAGTTTTTATAATTAATTAGGCATTTAATTTGTTTGGCTAACAAAAACAGTAAACCCGGTAGTGAAACCATTTTAAAACTATAAAAATTTACCTTAAATTGGGGTTACATTTTACAGAAGGGCAGGCTATAAACTAGTGAAAGACTTTGACAAGTTCCTCCTTCCTAGGGCTGCCATAACCAAAATCGCAAGGGTTGGCCCAAGTTTGTATAGCATACGGAGGATTGAAGAAGAGCACAGAGAAAGTTTAATAAACAAATAGATATCGATTCTACACAAAATAAAGGTAGCATCATCATCATCAGCCTATCATCGTCCACTGCTGAACATAGGCCTCTCCCAAGGCGCGCCACAAAACTCTGTCCTCGGCCTTCCTCATCCAGTCGCTCCCCGCTACTTTTTTTAGGTCGATGTCCAGCGGGCAGCAGGGCGTCCCACACTACGCCTACCAGTTCGCGGTCTCCACTCTAGAACTCTTGACGGTTGTCAGTTCTTCGGCAGATATGACCAGCCCTTTGCCACTTCAGCTTGCTAATTTTCTGAGCTATGTCAGCCACTTTAGTTCTGTGACGAATTACTTCATTCTGGTAGCAAAGGTAGCTAAATAAGTACCTAATAATTATTTCTATATAATAAGAAAACATATAGGTACTATTAATAACAACTAACTATCTACTCTAATTACAAACAAGCTGTCCACAATAACACTTAAACTTGGTTTAATTAGGTAGACAAACTAATAATTATCTTGTAATTATTAGTAATTAGTATTAGTAATTATTACACGTAACGTATCAGTTTTATTTCTTTTTTATTTAATTAATTATTACATGGTTAAGTCGTAATTATACAATGGAACGTAAAATATGGATTTTCTTTTTTTTTCAGGTATTACTTATCTAATCTATTAAACTATTATAAAACTGTAACTGAAGTGTGTCTGTACATTGAAGATATTAAAAAAAAAAGATTACGATATGGTTTTTAGGTATCTCTGACTCGAAATCAAGCTTTTTTAGAAAATTTGGCTGTCTGTTTGTTTGTGTGTTTGTTTGTTTGTTCGCGCATCACGCAAAAACTATTTAACCGATTTTGATGAAACTTTTTTTGTTCGATAGCTTATTATCTGACTTAAAATCTGGTGTATAATTTGTGCGGACGAAGTCGCGGGTAAACACTAGTGTACCTTATTAATAATTCTTTAGTTTCTTTTTTATTATTTTATTTTAGTTACCTATTTACTTACTTTTTGCAGGTAGGTTTGTTCTTTTGTCTATTATTATCGTGGTTTCGGCTTAGAAAGGACCACCTCATTTTCCCCCATGGTTTTCGTAGAAGGCAATTAATTAAATCTTTATTAGTCTGAATGTTGATGAAGTGTGTGGCTGATATGGAGGGTATAGGTTTAAGTTTTGACGAAGCATGTTGCTGATTTGGATCCTGTTTATTAATTATTATGTTTAACCTTTGACGAAGCGTGTTGCAGATGCAGGTATGTCGCCATTTTTGACGAAGCGTGTTGCAGATTTGAAGTATGTATATTCTTATAAATTTTATTATTTTTTAATCAATTGCTTTTGATATTGTTATTAAATCTAGTAGGTAGTTATAATAGTTAGTAGTATAGTTAATAAACCAAATTGATTTTGCGATCTTGCGGAGGTACGGCCCCTAGGCTTTTAAATTGAGGAGATAATCTGTGAAATGTCACATGTAGGTTCAACATCATCATCATCAGCTTTAGTAATCACCATTAGTTTTATTCCACTAGCCATTACAGCAGGGCTCAGGCACGCCTGGACTCTTCATGCAATCGAGCTCTGACAAGAAGAGGATAGCACATGTATGCTGAGTGAGTCCGAGTGAGAGAGGATTACACCATTGCTTGCTATCATCCACCTCCCCTCACCGAGAGGGGCTGACAGGGATGTAGTACCCATACTCTTTGTTATAGTGTGGTACAGGCCTCAATTTAAATAGTGGCCGTATCCGAGCGAACGCGCACGAAACTTGTAACTGTCAAAAGTGACAGGCCGCCATCTTGGCGCCGGATTCCCGCCGAACGTGTTACTTCCCAATAGCACTCCTTGGGATAATTACTGCAACGATTAGTCAAGTCTTTACTCCTTGGACCACTTTTACACCGTACCGTACCGTACGGAATTAAATTTTGAACTTGAACTCCGTTGGGCCCATCACATAGATGCGGAATTGCGATTCGGGATTCCGAATGCAAACCGGTTTTTCGTATAGGTTTGAAATCCCGTTCGCAAATCTGGAGTGGGAACCTCCATACGAAAACCGGTTTGCATTTGGAATTCCGAATCGCAATTCCGCATGTAGGCATGTGATGGGCCAAAAATTGCGGATCCAAATTTTAAAGCCCACCCATAAAAAGTTTCTCTTCAAAAACGCGTCGTCCTAGTTGGAAATCACGCTCGCGCGTGCAAACTCAAACTCCGAATTTGTTAGTCAACACTTACTGACGCGGCGAACTTCGTACCGCCTCAGCATCCGTTTTTTTCCGAACTTTGTCGCTTTGTTACGAACCTTCCCCGGCATGTGCACAACAACCCAAATAAGTTTTATCGTAATCGGTCGAGCCGTTTTTAACTTTAACGAGACTAACGAACAGCTTTACATATATTTTTAGTATATAAGGTGTTACAAAACTACAAATAAACATATTTTAAGGGGGTGGTTTAGACCATCAAACTCAACAACTTTCACTATAGGACCAATATCGAAATCACGAAAAAAAAAATTTATGTTCTATCTATACTCTACAAATCGACTAGAGCTAAAATATGTATGGGATATCAGATTTTTTTTTTCACGATTTCGATGTTGGTCCCATAGAGAAAGAGTTCGGTTTGACGGTCTAAACCCCCTTAACCCTTAAGAGTTTTAAAAATTTATTCTTACTTATGTAACACCCTTTATAAAATATCACATATAAAATGCTTTCTAACGTAATTTCAGGCTTGCTATTTTTGTTTGTAGACTGGCAACTACACAGTCCTTTCATAAGTTCAACTCAACTTGACTGGTTACTCCCCGATCATTCCAACATTACGCTACGGTGTCACAGGCGGTCCTCTTTAAAACTAAGGAGGTAAAGGTAATGGCCAAACAGTCATTTGCTTAATTATTGAGTTCGTCTCAACTGACACCCTCTTATTGCTTGCTGATACATTGTTTAGTAAGACAAGCACGAGTCTACTATATCGACAACATTGTTTACCTTACTTATTTGGAAAATTCACAGTACATAACCATGAGTTCCAGGATCGAATCCACACGGACGACATGTCATGTGACAATGAGTTTTTCTAACTAAGTGCGTTCACACACGATGACGCATTGACGCAGCGTCAGTCCGTCATTTGTGAAGCAAGGAGTTGTATGAAACCGCACGTAGAAGCACACACGGTGACGCATTGACGCACCGGATGTGGTTCTATGGACTGACATCTGCCGCTCCGTCAGTGCGTCATCGTTTGTGAACGCACTAATGTACGTAACCTTGTTCTTATCGTGTGGGCAAACCCTGGTGTCAGAGTTTTTTCATACCGCCTTAAGGCCTCTGACGTGATTTTTATGTAACGACTACTACCAGAGATAGTAGCCGGGACCTACGGCTTAACGTGCCACCCGAAGCACGGAATCATCTTTCTTTTCAGACCAACAGGTGATTCAGCCTGCAAAGTCCTAACTGAGTGGAGAAAAACGCACAAAGTGACATATCACTAGGTGTCCCCCGTGGGAATCGAACCCACGACCTCCGTGTCAAGAGCCCAATTCTCTTAACCACTAGACCACGGTGCCTACTACTAGACTGCTCTCAAACGGTGAAGGAAAACATCGTGAGGAAACCAGCGTACGTCATAAAGTCTACCAAGCCACATTGGGCACGCGTGGTGGACTAACGTACATGCATACACCCTCCCTGAGGGTAGGCCTGGTGCCCTGCAGTGGGACGTATACAGGCTGTTAGGAAAAGTATCATTAACCTTTAACCTACGCGAATCCGCGCGATGAAAACATTGGTATCGATTCGGTATTGCCACGACTTAACTTAACTAAAGTTATTCCTGTCATTTTCTAACATTCGACTAAGAAAAGAGACAGAAAACCAACAACTGACTTTAGTGCTGTCAAAGTGACGCTACACGCTCAAAATAAGATGGCATCATAATGCACGCCATCTTAATCGATACCAATGTATTTCTATTGTGGCTGTATTTCCCGGCATACGACAGAAACAACATAGATCCCACCCATCAAACTGAACAACTTTTACTATGGGAGCAAACCTGTCAGAACAAAACAAAAATCAGCTGTCTCATACATTTTAGTCGAGTAGGCATTGCAGTGTAGTATGGAACAGCAGATTTTTTTTTAATTTGAAAAGCTTTGCTTTGTTTCCTATCCATCCATCCATCCATCACAGCCCTTGATCAGTCCGTCTTCGGACATAGGCCTCCTCCATATTTCTCCATGACGTCCTGTTCCTCGCCCTCTGCATCCAGTTGGGACCCGCGTGTCTCCTAATATCATTAACCCATCTTTCTGGTGGGCGGCCTCTACCACGCGTGGTTTCTCTGGGCCTCCACTCCAGTGTTCTTCTGGTCCAACGCTATCAGTATCCATACGTGCAACGTGACCCGCCCATCTACACTTCCGGCGTTCTATAGTGTTTCCTATAGGACAGCTGAATTTTTTTTTGCGATTTCGATGTTGATGCCTTAGAGAAAGTTGTTCGGTTTGAGTGCATGGAGGTCTGTAGGTACTTCTACATAGACGAAAAATTGTTCGCTTACGCTGGTAGACGTAACATCAGTGTAACCGCGTATGAGATAGCGATACTCATAAAATCCTATACAATTTATATGAAGAAAGATGTCTGACTCCGGAGTCAGACAGCCGTCGTAGAACAAAAAAGTGGTTACGTCGATAAAGACAGCAATAAGTAGCGATCTCCTTTTTAACTAGAGCGAATTTGCTATGTGCATCTGTTACTGAGTGAATATGACAAGACACGTGCTTCCTTCTAGTACCTTTTCTTTCTACGTACTTCTATGATAAATTGACTGAAATTCATTAATAATCAGAGATAACTGGAAATTTTCATTCTTAACCCCTACCACCTTATTCCAACCCAGGATCCATAAACATAAGAACTTCACTCAAAGAACTTCCGAAACTTAAACGGCAAATGTCCATAAAGATCATTCACAATCTTCTCGGTACCAATTAAAACATAAAGCTAAACGATTATAGCCCTTAATGACAAAGGGTTGTCGACCACCCAATAGATTGGTAGTTGAAAGGATTATTCTGAAAATTGTCTGTCCGTTTGATTTTTATTGGCGATCCAAAGAAAACATACCGTTTTGATCGGCCCGATACTTGCTTGACGACCCGATAGCTCGGCTTGACGACCCGATAGCTCGACTTGACGGCCCGATAGCTCGGCTTGACGACCCGATAGCTCGACTTGACGACCCGATAGCTCGGCTTGAAGGCCCGATAGCTCGGCTTGACGACCCGATAGCTCGGCTTGACGACCCGATAGCTCGGCTTGACGGCCCGATAGCTCGGCTTGACGATCCGATAGCTCGGTTTGACGACCCGATAGCTCGGCTTGACGACCCGATCGCTCGGATTGACGGCCCGATAGCTCGGCTTGACGGCCCGATTGTTGCGCTTGACGGCCCGATTGTTGCGCTTGACAGCCTGATTTCTAGTCGACTAACTGCCAATCCTTAAAGAAAAGCAGTCAGGCACAGAAACACTCCCTCGTCCTTACCCTCCTATGTCTGATGAAATGGTCCGATACGATCATAATTTGACTTTTGGTTACGAGTAGATTTTCATAATATCTTAAGTAAGTAGCAACTCTAAACGTTTAAGTAAACGGTTAACACTAGAATAAGGATTCAGTAGAAAATTAGCAGTGAGCAGAACGAACGGGCAAATGTGATTAACTGCTATGTGTGGTACAAGTCATGAGATATTATTTGCTATGTGTGGTACAAGTAACGAGAGGAGAGAACCTCTCTGACGTCTCACGCACTCTGGATAATCAGAAAGCCTCTAAACCTCTGTAAAAAACCATCAAAAGGATCCTAGAGGTGCATGGACAACAAAATTAAACAAAGACGATTGAAAATTACGAAATGTGCCTGGCATGGCAATGGCAAGTGCTTGATGACTGTTTTTTTTTTATTTTCATGTTTTTCCGTGAAGATTGTTTCTCTAATACTTCTTCATAAGGCGAGAGTCCGGCCATGGTTGCATGGGACTGAAGCACTTCGGTAGGTAGAAGGTAGAAACTCTACGCATAAGTGGCATAAGGATGTCAATCCCAAAGGAGTGCAGCGAAAGTATTAATCTATGATCAATCCTTTAAAAAAAAGGTTGTGATGAGTTTTCAAGTTATTCTCGTTAAAAATAAGGCTTTTTAATTTTTTTTTGTCTGCGCACCTCAGGATATGCCCGTATTGCCCGTATAATAAGTTACTGACCACTCTGAAACATGTATCACGTACAACACCTACCTACTATGGGAAAAAATGAAATGGCTAATCTTCCATAACTTGTACCAAACGTACAAAAGTTACCGATTGGCGCAGAAGTCTTGCAATTAAAATAGTTCTATTCCGTACTTACTGTCGCTTATTACGTGTCATTATAGCAATTGAACTCTATAAGCATTAGCTAATTTAATTACGATAAATTTTTGAAAAATGTGAACGATTTTAAAAATGTAGAGGCTTCATTGTCGTAATTACTAAATAAATTAAAACTGACATTTACCCGCGGCTTTTCCTGCATAGAATAAGTTTCGTTTCCAAGAAAAAAGGTATTACAACTAGTTCAATTCAATTCAATTCAATTCAAAATCGTTTATTCAATATAGGAGCCTGAAGCACACTTATTAAACGTCAATTCTTTTTTAAGCTACCACCGCGTCGGAACGTGTTGTCGCTGTAGAGAAGATGCGGCCAGAAACTCTAACTAAGTAACTTGTAAGTTTACGTCCTTCCTTATTTAACAGTCTTACTATCAGTTGCAGAAACGCTCATTAAAACTAATCCTCCATTAAATCTCTTGCTAGCTTTTACTACGTCAACAAGACAAAAAGTGATAGCAAGAGATTTAATGGAGGATTAACTTTAATGAGCGCTTCTGCAACTGAATGTATATTCAATATTTCAATCTTGACAAACATACAGATTTCTTTAATATTATAAAACAAATTATGTTTTTTTTTTCTCTCATCATTTTTGTTTTCTTTAGTACCTAAGTATAGGATAACGTCGCAGAAAACATAAATAAAGTTTTCTTTAAATTAGATCTTGAGTATAAAAAATACAATAGGCACTACAATATTTAGGATGGGTTGGTATAATGAAGCACTCCACGAATCCATTCCAAATTATTATTGGATGAACTACCAACTAGTTTTGCATTTAAAAAAAAATCTGACAACCTTCGTAGCCGTCAAACGGTTATAGCAGCCTAACGCATTAGTATAATAAGGATAACGTCCATAGCCGTCCAATGCCGAGACGATGCAATAAAGCGCCTATTCGGCGTTGAATGAAGCGCTTCGCGTCAGGGCGGACGTTTGAGCGACTTTTAATTAGTAAACTTTGTGCCAATTGAAATTTCTACCGTGAAATGCAAAGCGGGGGTGAGTGGGGCCGAGAAATATACGGGTTCAAGACACTAACTGTAGAGACGCTGGACTACGAATTGTTTGAAAAAAAGTATGAATTAATGAAATGCAGAGCGTCGGTGGTGCGTTGCGGAGAGCTATGGAAACTCAATATTGAGGTCCGGGTTCGAATCCGCACGGACCACATGCCATGTATGTCCAATGAGATTTTCTAACTAATGTACACACGGCGACAGGTCAGGTTACCCTGTTTGGACTTTGAACTATTAGAAGTTATGCGAGTTATAATCATGCGAGAGGGTGCGGTATGTTGTTGTTATTTCGTCTCACGGCACGCTGCGCCCGCGCCGGTAGCCGCGTCTATACCGCACTATTTTGTGTTTTGTACGTTGTGTAGTTATGGGTATATAGGGTGCGTAACATGATGTGTCGCCGTGTGTACGTAATACCGAATACTCTGCAACGGTGAAGGAAAACTTGGTGAGGAAACCATACGTTGAAAAGAAATTCCGATGCGTATGTGAAGTCTACCAATCCGCATTGGGAACGTGTGGTAGATGGGCGTGTATAGGCTGATGATGATGTGGCATGTCGTACATGCGGACTCGCACCCAAACCCTCATAATTGAATATCCATACCTCTACACAAACGCGCTAGCGACGCTCTCTTATTTACTTATTGATCTTCTTCTTCGTGTGGGCAAGCCCTGGTGTCAGAGTTTATTCAAACCGCCTTACGGCCTCTGACGTGGTTTTTTATGTAACGACTACTCTACCACCAGAGATAGTAGCCGGGACCAGCGGCTTAACGTGCCATCCGAAGCACGGAATCATTTTCCTTTTCAGACAATCAGGTGATTCAGCCTGTAATGTCCTAACCAACTGGGGAAAAACGCACAAAGTGACATATCACTAGGTAGTTGTCCCCGGTGGGAATCGAGTCCACGACCTCCGTGTCAAGAGCTCAATGCTCTTAACCATAAGACCACGGAGGCAGGTATTTACTCGCTGATGACTGGATATTACTTGTAATAATATAGGTAGGTACTTAACACTAGTTAACACCTATGTTTAACAAGTAGGTAGGTACCTACTAGTTAACCGTTCGTTATAACGCCTCATTATCTTTTAATTATATCTAATTAAACTGCGTAAGTTACTCAGCTTGGCACAGCATATTTTATAAGAGTACAGTGGTCGAGTAGTCCAGAAAAAACCTCTCTATTATAAACTGGATGATTATTGAAATGATCAAAATACTTGGGTCTGAGTGTCTCTAACTAGTTTAAACTACTATAGTTAACTGTATACTGGGTCCTTCTTAATATGCTGAAACTATTTTAAGGGTATATTATTCGGAGCGCGCTCCATACAAACGTACTATGGTGATATTTTCAATACTAACCAATTAAAGTCAATGAAATTCTGCAGAAACAATCTAGAAACAAATTTCTATGCTTGTATGGAGTCAGATTTTCGTTAAAATGTATAGTTTCCAAGTTATAGTGCCTCAAAGATTTCCATACAAATCTTAAATTAATCCTAGCATTCAAACTGTATATTTTAACGAAAATCTGACTCTATAGAAGCATAGAGATTTGTTTCTAGATTGTTTCTGCAAAATTTGATTGACTTTAATTGGTTAGTATTGAAAATATCACCATAGTACGTTTGTATGCAGCGCGCATTTTCGCTCTCGGAATAATATTCTCTTAAGGCAATGATCAGACCATCAAACGCCATCAACGTTCAATATGGGACCAAAATCGAAATCGCAAAAAAAATCTGCTGTCCCATTTGCCATCGAGTAGGTTTGCAGTTTTGTATAGAAGAGCAATGGCTGGTGGTGTGCGATTATTCAATTCAATTCAATTCAATTCATTTATTTTGCATCAGATCATAGGTACATAGAGGTGTTAGTAACAATGACTTAAGATATACCTACGTTAGTGACGAAACATTCTACATTTATTTAACATTAACAAGAGGGGGCCTAGCGGCCCTATGCAGGCTATTCCAATGCCCAATGATGGGACACTGGAACCGCTCTGCAATGGGTTCGAGGAGGCTGTTGGTGCTGCCCCGTACCCTGCGCAGCAGGGAGGCGGCTCGTTTGCGTATGATGGCTGCAAAGCTATCTACTCGCGCCGCCGCAAACATGCCCGATGCGCTGCAGAAACGAGGCAGCCCCAACAACATCCTCAGCCAAAATTATGATGTTGGTTGGTACCATAGAGAAAGTTGTTCAGTTTGATGGTCTAATCACCCCTTAAAAAAGTGTCAGCTTATTAAAATGGACCCTTTATACTATTATCGTGTGGCTTAGCTTAAGTATTTAGGTATAATGTAATAGTTATTAAGTCCACTGTCACTTATCTTATGTATCTTATATCCATCATAAGTGGCGACGGGCTCACCCCCCGTCACACTGGACTGGAGTTTCGGTACTTCTGGTGAAACGTGGATGTTCTGAGGTTTAAGAATATCTCTGACTACCTCCTCGGGGAATATAGACGTGAGCATATGCTATGCTAGTTCTTAAGTCATGTTATGTTGTATAGTTTCTGGCCGCATCTTCTCTACAGCAACACGTTCCGACGCGGTGATAACTTCAAAAAAAGAAGTTGCTGAACTTCTTTGATCGTTTCTAAATCCAAAGTTACTCCCAAGAGCGAGAAAAGCAACAAGCAATAAAAATAATAGACAAAATAAATAGAAAACACCTTTTAAACCGTTTAAAAATCGCATCGAGATAGTTCCGAAATCAATTTTCACGGTTGTAAAAACAAATTCGAGTTCGTAAAGTGAAAAAAAATCGTTTCGAGACATAGCGGAGTAAGTGGATTGGAATAAAACGTTTTAGAAATAGGGAGGGGAAAAGACTAGTATCGATTATCGATAATAATGTTAAGACGGGTCAAGGTTCGAAAACTTATTGATAGATTGCTGGTGTTACCTAAATTTATTTCACGTTAATGCATAAACTCAAGACCACTTTAGAGGAGGTCATATTGCTTCAACTTTTTAAGCGTACAGTTTTAAAATTGTAAATTATCTTTTCAGCCCTTAAGGGGATATAATTCGGAGCACGCTCCATACAAACGTACTATGGTGATATTTTCAATACTAACCAATTAAAGTCAATGAAATATTGCAGAAACAGTCTAAAAACAAATTTCTATGCTTGTATGGAGTCAGATTTTCGTTAAAATGTATAGTTTTAAAGTTGCAGTGCCTCAAAGATTTCCATACAAAACTTAAATTAATCCTAGCATTGAAACTGCATATTTTAATGAAAATCTGACTCCATACAAGCATAGAGATTTGTTTCTAGATTTTTTCTGCAAAATTTCAATGACTTTAATTGGTTAGTATTGAAAATATCACCATAGTATTTTTGTATGCAGCGCGCATTTTCGCTCTCGGAATAAAATTCTCTTAAACACATTGAAAAAACTTAAAATGTCACTAAAAACCTGCTGATATAACCTATAAACTTGTTTACAAATCAAGTAACTACTCAAATTAAATAAAATCAAAATGACAACGTGAAAAAAATTATTATACGGTAGTAATTATAGTACTTTGTGGTATGATAATGTTTCAATCTACAATAAACTTTTATCGAGAAATGGCATTTCACAATCACAGAAATGAACACGATTTTTCATGCATCCAAGCATATGCTCACGACTATATTCCCCGAGGGGGTTTGATTTTAATGCGAGTAATTAGAACTTAAAGGTCATTAAGAAATAATAATAAAACTAAGCAAAATTTCAGTTTCCTAAACCCTAATGCCATTGCCTAACAGTCTCTGCGACAAATGCGTGTCACATACGGACGAACGAACGGACAGACACTCCGAGGTGGTGCCATAAGATAGTGTTCCGTTTTGTCATTTCTGGTACGGTATATTTAAAAAGGTATTTTAAAAAGCCTAGGTAGTTCAAACTAAAAATTTAAAAATTATGTCTTGAGCCCGCAATCTTCCAAACCGGGGCATTGCTTTTTCCAATTTAGCTTAGCCTAGGTAGTTCATTAGTTGTTTTTAAAATAGTTACGCTAGGCTTATCGTAATCAAACAATTTTCATTCAAAAATCAACCTGCCATATTGCACTAATGAGCAAAAAGGGTAATAAAACTCAAATGTACCGTAAATGACAAGTCATTTTATATATCAATAAACATCATAGTTTAAGCTAAGTGCATTATCGGTTTATTTTAAAAGCAAACATCTTGCGCTACAAGCGTGAAAAGATAGGGGAGCTAGTGATGCGTGATGTCGATAAAATTTTATCGATTATTTTTAGAAACATGTTTTGAACATAGATTTCGTTGTGTTTTGTCTTTTATGTGCTTTTCTTTTAGTTTACAGCACTGAATAGTTTTCTATTCATTTATAGTTTTATGTTTGATAGGTTGATAGTGATTTTTATGTCATTGGAAAATTTTACAAAGAATAAAAATGACGGAAAAATTGACACTCTTAAAAATTTTAAAAACATTAATAAAGGAAAAGAAAATTATGTAAAATAGTTATTTTTTAGCATATTAGTATGTTTTTTACTCGTTTGTTCTAGAAAATTTTGAGTGTAATAGATAACTATTATACATTAAGTTAATGTTTTAACCCTTTACTTGGCAGGATTTGTTTTCTTTGAAATTCCATTTTTTTAATTTTCAAATACGTTGCTTTATTTCGTCTCTAGATTTTTAGTTAAGGCAAGGTGTCCTATCCCATACAAATACAATTTTTGTTAAAAAAATGGCAATATATGGCGTTATGGTATCGATTTGTAATTAATGTTTACGTAAAAGTGTAAATTGTTACTTAAAATACATGATCTGACTACAAAAAAATCTCATGAGCCTCGGAAAATCAAGCAATTTACTTTGCCCGAAGACTGCCCGCGTTACGGCAGTCGCGTTCCATTGTTTGACATTGGGCATCTGTACTGTATAGTATTATATAATCTGTGGTTAAGGTAATGTAAATTTGTAGATACTCCGCCAAGTATGGGGTTAAATTGTATGTTTCAGTTTTTTTAATATCTCTAAAATGTGTCACCTTGCCTTCCTCACTTTCTAAACTTTCTCTCTATCACGGGTCTGCTGGAAGAAATCTCTTCATAGATAAGCTCGCCCTTTTTACTCGTCTACTATGCTGTATCTATCTTTATTTACGTATGTACAATAAAATGTGAAATAATAAATAAATATCTTGGACATTGTCACACAAATTATCTAGTCACATTTAAAGTTCCAGAATCTAGCCTGGACTAAGTAAATAAATCATAAGATCGATACCAAACAAATCGACTATAAACTAGGCAGCCGTTTAATTTCTAAACATAAAGTTAATGCTGGTTGGCAAAAAATACGAAAATAGGAATTGTGATTTAAAACATGAAACACGATTAATTTTCAACTATACAGTTTTCGAAAACACGTACTAAGTCGACCGTGATATGTCACTTTATAATTAAGTTAATGCTTCGTTGCGTGCTATTTAATTAGTTAATTTCGCTTTTATAATCTGGATAACATGCGACTTACTACAGCAACATGAAATTTAATATTAGAAATGTTTAAATTTACTTTTAGAGTTATTACCTTTTTGAAATGGATTTTTGTACCAATCATATAATAATTATTTTTATGATCATTATAATTTTAGCTGATGTCCACTGCTGGACATAGATGCCTACCCCGCCGATCGCCACAATAACTGGTCCTGCGCTTCCCTTACCACAGGTGAGAAATGCAAAGTAGGCGTGGAACGTGTCGCCACAGGTTATGCAATGATTTGCATAACACCATAAGGCGCGCGGCGTGGTGCGAGCGAGAGGGCATGAGTAATTGTAGCAGCGTGAGCGGGAAGACAAGTGGCGACAGCCGTCTCCGAAGCAAAAGCGCTACTTTGCATTTCTAACCCCTCTTATAATGTTCTGTGGCCCTCACCGAGAGGCCGCATTTTAATTACAGCGGAATACCTTCCGAAGGAAACTACGTCATATACTCTCCTCGGCCCTACCAAATGCCTCAAAACGAAGGTGTTCAATCAGTGCGTTCTGCCAGGGATGACGTATGGTGCGGAAACGTGGACCCTGACGATAAGACTAGTTCATCAATTCAAGGACGCTCAGCGAGCTATGGAAAGAGTTCTCTCGGTGTTTCTCTGAGGGATCACATCAGAAGTGAAGTGATTCGTCACAGAACTAAAGTGGCTGACACAGCTCAGAAAATTAGCAAGCTGAAGTGGCAATGGGCTGGTCATATCTGCCGAAGAACTGACAACCGATGGGGTGTCAGAGTTCTAGAGTGGAGACCGCGAACTGGTAGGCGTAGTGTGGGATGCCCTGCTGCTCGCTGGACAGACGACTTAAAAAAAGTAGCAGGGAGCGACTGGATGAGGAAGGCCAAGTACAGAGTTTTGTGGCGCGCCTTGGGAGAGGCCTATGTTCAGCAGTGGACGATGATAGGCTGATGATGATGATGATGATGACCTTCCGAAGCACTGGTAGTGTCAAAAAAATACGTCAAAAAGCTAGGTTAGTATGTAATATTATTTTCATAAAAAATTTTAATCGAATTGTATAGGTAAATAAAGTGTTTTTATCTGTTTCTATATATTTCCCACTTCAGGGCACAGGCCTACCCTCAGGGAGGGTGTATGTTCGTTAGTCCACCCCGCGTGCCCAATGCAGATTGGTAGACTTCACATACGCATCATCTTCTTCAGCGTATGCAGGTTTCCTCATACCTCTATAGTTTGCTCAACACAGCAGTCATTATAAAGTTGGCACTTGATTATTCATTCAATTCTTTGTTTAGTGTTGGTATAAAAAAGCATCTAACAATAAATATTAAGCCTACGTACAACAAAAACATACATAATTAATGATAACACTACATCCACTTACCAAAGCTTTCTATCAACACCCTTATCTTCTTGTAATTAAGATGAAACTCGCTTGTTTAAAGGGACTTCTAAAAATACTAATCTTTTTCAAAAAGCAAGTAACATAGGTCAAGATATTTTCGTTCTTAACTTGTAATACATAAGAGCTGTATAAAGAGACTTGTGTGAGTAATGGTTAATAGAATTACAATCGGTACAATAAATAAGTCTTTAATAACTTTGATGTTCACCGACATACTGACAGACCGACATAGTTTGCACTTAGTTGAGTTCTTATTAACTTTTATGAGGTTATAGACTTAGGTACACGTCGATTTTATTCGTAGTGATATATATCCAATGGGTTTGTCTTATTTTGTAAACAAAAACAGCATCAAATCTAATTGGCGGTGATTGGGGATCTACCTCCTAGCGGTCCACCCCGGGGAACAGCATCACAAGCTACCAAGTTTGTAGCTCTACACAAGTGCCCACAGCGGTGTGGTAGGCTCCGCAAGGAGCCGCCTGGCTCGCGACCACCCTCCTGCCGGAGTCTGGCGCCAAGCAGCTTGCTGCGTTCCGTCAGTGTGCAGGAGTGCCAGTGCACTTCTGGGTAAGCTCGCTACATCTTCGACCCCATCTTTATTCTGAGGACTAGATAGAGGTCAAGAGCAAACCCATCAATAATAAAAACAAAAATGGATTTGTCTTTAAACTTGACGACATTTTACAGGGTGTAAAATTAAATGCATTACATATCGATCAGGGTGTTTCAGAACATCACACTGAACAACTTTCAATATGGCGTTTCAATATGTCCATATAGAAAGTTGTTCAGTTTGATGGTCTGACATTGAAATCGCGACAAAACAGCTGTTTCATAGAAAATTACAATAGCTACTAGACCAAACTTTTTTTCGTGATTTCAAAGTTGGTCATAGTAAAGGGTGTTCAGTTTGATGATCTACAGAACCCTTTTTGTATGTAACGTGCTCAATTTAAGTTTACATCCTGTAGAACCAGCCCTGTGTTTCTTAGAATAGTCCACCCCATTTCAGTACGAAAGCGACTAAGGGATATATTTCTAGCCATCTATCACGAATCGCACTAGAATTGTATTCCTATTTTGTCTCTTTTCGATAGACCAATCTATTTTTAGGCTCTCAGTACAGTAGGTACTGGATAAAACAGCATGGTAGCAGAGTTGCAATTTGCGTAGCATATCTTTTTCCACTATCGATATATTACGTTAATCGATATAAGCGAACATCACTAAAAAGCAATTTTTCCGCCCCCTCCACGGTTCCGTATAAATATTTATCAGCTACATTCACAGTTTCATGCCTAATGATCTCTAATTCTATTAGTTTGAGGGTTGCTTTGTTTAGGGGTAGATTTTTGAAGAGTTTTTCTTAAGTCTTTCATAGGGGGAACACTTCTGTACAAACTTATAAACGCAATATCTGAAAACTGTTTAATGAATCGTATCAGAGTAGGTTTTGTGGTTTAAAAAGACGTCTCGTGGGTGTTGTACGATGCGACTAAGAGATAAGTTTTCTTATGCAGCGTTTATTGGGCCAAAGACAAATATTCCGTAAAGGCGTGTGGTTCAGGGAATAGAACACCCCGTTTCTTCCCGTGGGAATCGTTTGAGGTTACCCTTTGCCCAACAATGGGACGAAATAGGTTAAAAAAAGCTGCTTGTACGTATATCCCTTAGTGCGTTCACACACGATGACGCATTGACGGAGCAGCAGACGTCAGTCCGTCATTTGTGAAGCAAGGAGTTGTATGAAACCGCACGTAGAAGCACACACGGTGACGCATTGACGCACCGGGTCTATTCTATGGACTGACATCTGTCGCTCCGTCAGTGCGTCATCGTGTGTGAATGCACTAAGGGATATACGTACAAGCAGCTTTTTTTAACCTATTTCGTCCCATTGTTGGGCAAAGGTCTCCTCCAAGAAAAATATCTAGTAAAATAAGAATATGTGACAAATAATTTATTTTAGTAGATTTTACTAGAAAATTTTTGACTTTACTAGAAACTTTATTGTTATAAATCTAATTTAGGTTTTAACTAAAATCGATCTACAACCACGGACCTGAAAAAAAGACGGACGTAATCTCGTCTAATCACGAGTGAAGCACCCATTTCTATTGTGTGCGTGTAGTCACGCAGTACATAATGGTGACGGATGTAGGACCTGCGCCTAGAGCTAGTGCATCTGTGTGAGTGTAGGTCCCTTGTAGAACAAACGAAAATGTAGGACCTTGCATGCTTCACATCTTTTTAGTGTCACATTACGTCCGTCTTTTTTTCAGGTCCGTGTCTACAACATAGTTTTCCAGTAAAGTCTACTAAAATAAAAGGGTTGTCAACTTGTCATCATGTCTTATCGACATTTTTTTTTGTGTGATGACTTTTCGCGATTTCGACGTTGGCTTCAAAGCGAAAGTTGTTCATTTTGATAGCATCTGAAGCATCTCGTTTAAGACATGCATGCATGCATGCATACATGCATATGCTCACGACTATATTCCCCGAGGGGGTAGTCAGAAATATTCTAAAACCTCAGAACATCCACGTTTCACCAGTAGTACCGAAACTCTGTCCAGTGTGACGGGGGGTGAGCCCGTCGCCACTTATAATGGATAGTGGGTACAACATGCCTCGAAATTGAAGCTTGCAGGTTTCCTCACAATGTTTTCCTTCACCGAAAAGCCAGTGGTGTTACAAATCGTACATAAATTCCGAAAAACTCATTGGTACGAGTCAGCCTGGACGGGGATCGAACCATCGCCTCCCGCACGGCAGGCAAGGTTACTCGCCACTGGACCACCACGGCTTTATCGGCATCGCTTAAGACACAACACATTTAATTTTACACCCTGTATATTCTGTGGTTTAGGGTGCTAAAACCGCACAATATTATAACCCCAATAGTGTTAAACCGATCGCTTATTAACCCCTACAATCTTACAACCATAACTCTGTAAGCCCCAACTCTTAGGGTTAATAATAATAAATTTTTTACGCCCCTCTTATCTCGGTCCATAGCGCCCCCAGGGGGGCGGTTATCAAATAGTTGCTTACATCACTGAATGTTGTTAGAAGGGGATGATTTTTATTTGAGAGATTATGGTTTTAGCGCTTTCAGTTTGTGTTTAGGGTGTTATGGTTAACTTTTGTCGGGTGAGTCGGTTTGCAAACGGTCGTGTTGATCAGGTGCTTTTTGGCTTGCCACGAGGTTCCACTATTTTGTATTATTTTAACTGTTTTTTTTACACAAAACAATACTTGATAATACCATAAATACGGCCCTATTCTTTTTCTATTTTTATACACTCTGCTTATGTAGCAATTTGGCCAGTGTCAAGTGATTTATGTAAAGCCTGACCAGGAATATAAAAAAACCTGGATTGGGGGCGCTGCAATCGACTGTCACCTTTAATGTTAGTGTCCCCAGTACAAAAATTAGTTCCAATGATTTTCCGCAACATGGCGAGGTTTTTTATTTTCCTGGTCAGGCTTTAGTCTCAAGTATTGTTTTATCGAAAACACATTAGAGCTATACAAAATGGTGGAGCCACGTTCAAGCCTCACTCAGGCCAATACGAGTACGCATGCGTCCGCCCTCTGCCAGACTTGCAGCGCGACTCCCCCCCTATTCTTTTAACGATGTACGTCGTCACGTGTAGGCAATGTTTTGAGCATAGTTCGATGTGATAATTATCATTGATTGAAATTTATTGGAAACACAATAAGCTAGCAATGTCACGCCATGTATTTCGGATCATGGGTCGCTAAAAAAGAAGCTCAAAAACATGACATAATTTTTCTCACCGTTTTCTGTTGTTTTTCTCAATTAAGGCCTCCGCTCATTGCAGCGATATTATCGCTGCGATTTTGCGATAATTGTTCTCAGTACATTTTGTAGGTATGGGGACGCGCTCGATCCCACACACTGCCGCGATATTATCGCAACCTGTAGTGCGATTTTTGAACATCATACGAGCGGTTCGGCAGTAGAATGATGCAAAATCTCCATAGTAATTTTCACATTTTCTACTGCCGAACCGCTCGTATGATGTTCAAAAATCGCACTTCTGACACAATCTCTTTCTACTACATTCAGTGAAGGGCGCATGCGTGGCGCGAAACGCGGGATCGCTGCAGTGTGTAAGGTGTCGCGATATCGCTGTCGATAATATCGCTCGATAAAATCGCTCGATAATATCGCTGCAATGTGCGGAAGCCTTTATTTGTTATTCATTGTGATGAGAAACTATAATGTTAAAGACTAGGTGCTGTTTGGCCTGTTTGGTCAGCTGGATGGATTAAATAAAAACAGCAATTTTAGAACTTTTTGTTAGTTTCTCTCAAAACTAAAAATCCGCTTGGATAATTATCGAATAGTTTTCTGATAATAATCCGATAATTATCATGATAATTATCTTGATATTTTCTAACCCTGGTTTTGAGTGTTTTCATACAATAAGTATGAAATTGCGTTATGCCGCATCCCTGTCGAAAAAGGTTCTTAGGCTCAATAATAACCTAAACTGTCCTAGAATTATTACAAATAAGTTCTCCAAAAAGTAAATAAAGAAAAAATAAGATTAGTACAAGAAATAAACAATGAACTCACCGGAACTAGGTCGATCGCTGTACCTGGTACAATAGACCCACGCTGGCCACACCATCGGCCCGTCGCCCGACGTTGTACCTGCAAATATTATAACCTCATTAGTCTTTAATCGTCCACTGCTGAAAGGCCACAAACCTCTAGCCACGTCCTCTTCTCATCCAGTCGCTACCAGCTTACTATCTAAGGTCATCCAACCAGCGTAAGGCTGCTGCTACGCCTGACAGTTCGTGGACTCCATTCTAGAATTTGCCACCATAGTTTTTATGCATCGGTGTCAATTCTTCGGCAGTTATGACAGGCCCTTTAGCTTGATCTGTCAGTTATTCAGCAGTTATGGCCATATGCAACTTCATCGGTAAGATACGACATTGACAGCAAGTTAGCCACTTGTTTGCTTCGACCCAATCCTAATTTTGAGGTGGCTTCGACCCAATCCTAATTTTGAGAAGTGAAAAATACCAACTTGTCCAGATGATAGT
Organism: Agonopterix heracliana; assembly: GCA_963693445.1. Taxonomy (NCBI): domain Eukaryota; kingdom Metazoa; phylum Arthropoda; class Insecta; order Lepidoptera; family Depressariidae; genus Agonopterix; species Agonopterix heracliana. The sequence continues at coordinate 7,636,005 of OY856334.1, forward strand.
TTGGGAAAATGTTGTGAAAACAAATGACTAGTAGAAGGACTTCCAGGCTTAAGAACTGAAGATATGAACACCATAACCCTGTTAAGGGTGGTCTCCAGGGTCCAAGTTGTACTTATGATAAGCAATCTTTGGAAGAAGTTGGCACCACAACAAGAAGAATCCACATTGGGCCCGTTTATTGGATTTTAGCATACTTCCACCCTATCCACCTTATTCATGAGAGATGAACTAATCTTTAAAGACTCAACGTTGGTTTATTGTATTGTATTGTATTTATTTATTTACCAGATACATGAATTGACATGACTTAAATAATACATCACATAAACCAAAAATGATTTTTAGGTGACATAAAAGATGGGCCGCTATTATAAACTACAATCTGATACCCGTTACCTCGACTGCGTAGACATGTGATTTATGCCTAATTAATCAGGGTGTATCTTTCTGTAGGTGAAAGAATTTTTATCATCGGTTTAGTAGTTCCGGAGATTACAATACAAATACACTTTACCTCTTTATAATATGAAGATGACCACCGTGAACTTCGTACCGCCTTAGATCTTGCCGACATACACTTGGCCGTATTTTTTTATCTATTCTAATCACAGATTTCATCTGTGATTCTAATGTTGAAGGAATTATTCAGATCGGTCCAGTAGTTTCGGAGCCTATTCAATACAAACAAACAAAAAATCTAATCTTTCCTTATTGTAATATTAATTAGTAGACTATAGATACCACTTACCCGGTGTAGATCCTTGGTTACTACTACTATCATCTCCTTTCGACAGATCTATAGCACCTCCCTTTTCACCAGACTTGACTTCTGGTATCCTCGACTCTTGCACTTCTTTAACCGGCAATTCCTTCACCGGAGACTTGACCTCAAACTGTCTTGCTTTCAAAGTCTTCCTCTTATTTAACGGATCAGTTATTCTTCTCCCAAAGTCTGCTTTTAAAATATTATCTATACTGAACTTCAAACAGTTCTGATTGATGAAATCCCTTTCCGATTCGTTTTCTGGTGATTTTGGCATGAAATTAAATCTTCTATTCTCATCCGTCCTCGTATGTCTCAATTCTTGGGTTTGACTGTTTTTTCTCAATCCGAAATTGAGACCGAAAGGCTGAGGGTTTAGGTTCAAATTGTTTTGAGGAATAGGTAATCTATTAGGCATAATCTTCATATCCTGGTTTATTAAAGGATTTTGAAATAACAGAGGTTGATTTAAAAACATTAAAGGGTTAGGAGTTATTGGACTTGGACGTAGTAACAACGGTTGGTTCATTGTTATGTTTTGGCTTAATTGTGATATTGCGTTCAAATGAGTTTGTATATGTTTGAAAGACGTTAATCCTGGAGCTGTTTCGGGGTTTTTATCACCTTCAAAGCTGACTGGGGCTTCGTTACCGACTGATAAAACTGTGTCATCACTGCAACAAGAATTATCATCGCCAACGCTGATTTCTCCTCTAAAATCACTAGTGTGTTCTTCCTCATCCAATTGAGGACTAATGCTTTCTGAATTGCGTGAGTTATCACGACTCTCTTCAAAGTTTGGTGTGTTTTGAAGAAGCTTGTCAGTGGAGAAGACATTTTCCGGGCTATTGCTGTCACGTTCGTTTTTTAACACGTTGTGTATGGAGAAAGACGATGACAGTATTTGTCTTTCTTCTGTTTTTTCTTCATATTCAGGACTGGTTGTGTCTCTTGTATTTGGGGAGTATGGTTCGTCGTCGCTGTGGTCCTGTATTTTGATGTTCTGGTCTTGGATGTGTACGGAGGATACCGCCGCCATTTTGTCTTGTAGTTACGCCATCTGTTGGAGAAAATTGTTACTGTTAGTTATGTTTGTTTTTTAACTTGTGTCTTAAAGCATTGAGCCTAAATGGTGAAGTGCAGAATTGGTCTGGTGACTTGTTTTGTTAGATTTTACATCTTTTTTTAAACCTTTCGTCAAACACTGCTGCATTACTGCTATTTCTAAAATTATTTAAAATAAATTGCTGCGTTCTAAAAAAAATACTGTTTGTGGTAGACATAAACATCTTTTCATTTTCACTGTCCACTCCGTTCCATTCCATGTAAATCTACAGTAATAGGTACGCTCTTAATAAACAATAGCAACAACTCAATTACAAAAAGCTCTCTTGCCCTCACTTTTCTGAATCTGATAGGATTCTCAAAACGCTAGGATCTAAGGTGGTTGTGGTGACTAAAACCGGCAGCCACACGGTATCAGAGGCATCAGAGGTTTGAGATCTTGGCATAGCTAGAATGTTGTAAACGGCGACTTACTTCACTAAAGAAAGAGTTTGCTTCGAATACCTAGGATGGCGCTCGTTGGCGTAGTGGAGCTTCGGTATTGGAAACGATCACCGAAGTTAAGCAACGTCAGGTCCGGTCAGTCTTTGGATGGGTGACCGTTCAGTGGTATTTCATCTCGAGCGTTTCCGTGCTTCGGAAGGCACGTTAAGCAGTTGGTCTCGGATAGTTCCGTCAGATGGCGTTGTGTAACTATTCGTTAAGCCAGGTCAGAGGCCTTTAGTTAAGGCGGCGGCTTGAAAATTCACTGACAGCAAGGTCCCACTAACTTGCCTCCACCAACACGCACTGGGCCCGCGTGGTGGAGTATGGCCCACTCCCTCTCACCCTTATTCGTGAGAGGAGGCCGTTGCCCTGCAGTGGGATTCTACAGGCTATACCTTACCTCTTACCTATGGATGGGCCCTGCTAAATCTACGTTGCAATGTAAAATAAAAACAGTAGCCATACAATCAAATATACTTGTGTTTATGTATTTAATCTTAATCATCTTTTTTAACAACATTTTATTTTAGAATCAGTGTTGTATGTACGAGCAACTGCGGTTCATCTAATTATTGTACGAGAGGGTTGCCAGTGGTTGCTGCAACCGCAAGCGACGACAAAACGGGTTGCCAACTTATAAGTACCGGCTGATAAGTTACTCTACTTGAAACAACAAAAAGATTTTTATCTTAACTTAAATAGAGAAGGATGAAAAATGGACAGGAGGCTCTGCCATGCCATGGATGTATAGGTACACTTAATTCAGGGTCGCGCGCAATGGAGAGAGATATGCTAATCACATAGGAGTGAGGTGATACGTCAAAAAACTAAAGTGGTAGGCCCTGTGTGGGACGCACCAGTACTGGACCGGCCACCTGAGAAATCAGTGGGGAGCACCTGGACGAGGAAGGCCGAAGACAGTGTTGTGGGGCGCGCCGTGGGAGAGGCCTATGTTCAAGAGTTGATGATGACAGGCTGATGATGGTATTATTTTCGTTGACTGGCTGATTCAGCGTTAATTTCTTGCTTTGATCGATACACTTACAAACAAGAGAGAGTAGGACAGGTATTGGAATCAGAAGTAGCCAATCAGGAAGCCTTCATTCAGGATAATGTAATAAACGCATTAGATTGAACTACCTTATTTCATCTCGTGGTTGTTGTACGAGGCGACTACGAGATAAAGCTTCTTATGCACTATTTTAGTGGGTGTAAGACTACCTATATCATCATCATAACTTGAAACTCCAATGTAACCTCAATGTTTAAACCTAAGAACAATGACATCATATTTATTTGCTTTAAGTTTTTAATAGTTGATGCAATTAGAGTAAAATTAATTTAACAAGTGTTTTTAAAAACACAAATGATGCCGTTTTAGACATTTACCACGTTGCATTCGTTTATCATAATTATTGTAGTAGGTTACGTAAAAACAGATGTCGTGCTTGCAGAAATTATGCTGTTCTAAGTTGTGCCGAAATCAGAATAGTGGCATTGTTTGTAAAATTTGTTTGCATGTAATGCCTATCTAGATGGCGTTATAATACTTTTAATATCTCTGGCAGTCCATTACACAAGAGATGAGTGTCTTTTGAGGCACATCCCTTCAGAATATTGTCAACAAAATCAAAATCTCTTCAGCCCTCCACAACTTTTAGATTTATTTATTTTTAGGTTGTAAGAACTAGCGACATACATTTTTAACTAAGTATACGTACTAATAATATAATACACAGACCTTAAAACTAATAATAAAATACCTAATGGGCAACAGAAGTTAAAAACAGAGAACTTTTACTTTTGAATTTCCTGAAAAACATTGGATTCCACATTGGAATAACCTTGGCCACAGTGAAATTAAAAATAATAAAAGCTGTCAAATTCAATAGGAAACGCAAGCAGGCAAAGGAATAAAATCTCCTACAATTACTTAATACTTTTTACAATTTTCTTTTTCCAAATAACACGAGAAATAATGGATTGAAAAATTCGAAAATTTTCATGTAGTATACCTACGCTTTGAATGACATAATCTCAAAATTTTAATGATTTTCGAATTGTGGTACCTTTCATGAATGAAATGTTGTCCATTCCAAAGTAGAGCAACATATCCGTTGAACTAACTTCGGACCACACACGTAGCGGCGCGCGCGCCGCAAACCAGATATTTTGCTTAATCTCTTTACAAATTTACATTTTACTATCCGAACACAGAACGTTTCTCTATATTCCTATGAGAGAAGTCATTTTCGAGCCGCAAATAAAACTTTGTTTTCTTTAAGGGCCTTGCAAATTTATTTCTAATGGCAAAATAATGAATTCTGGACTCTATTTCGAAGGAGTAAGTACGTTTTAGGTTGAAAATGTCGGTGGAAGTATAGCGAAATTGTCTCATTTTATTTTTGGTATCACGACTTCACAATTTCTTAGGTGTTGGTTGATTTTCTATTTTGTTGTAAAATTACTGGGTAGAAAGTTTATGTTTTATTATCTTTGCGATGAAATAAGTGGCCGAAATTTTAGGTCGTTTTATTTAATTGTACCCTAAATTGAATGCAATAAATAAATTGTCATTATACTGGTGGATTAAAATTTTTAACATAAGTTATATTATAACTTAAAAAAATTAAACATTGTGTTATGGTAGGTAACTGGCTGTTGTTATGCCGAATTAAAAAAACACCTAAATTAAAAAAATTCTAAAATAAAAAAAAATTTAAAAAAAAAGTTTTACATGGGTCGTTTCGATTGATGACATCCACTATAACCTGAAACATACTAACTATGGTAGTCCTAGTAACTGAAGATCATTTAACGCTGGTAGTCTTTTTTTGGACAAGTATAGAAATAAAACTATCCAAATATATGCAAGCACCTTATTTCTGTTGTTCATTATTTTGCATGTCAACGATGTTCATAATTTTTTTCAAATTTTTGAAATAGAGGTGGTGACAGCAATTTTTCTGAGTTGATTGAAAAATTTGTTGAACAAAGTTTCAATGAAAAAGAAAGATAAATATTTTTGCATAAACTTTCAATTGATACCCACCGATATGATAAAATTTATATTTACCCTTCCTACCCCCGAAATTGCCCATTGCCTTTTGGCGACTTTCAGTCTTTTCATGAGGTCTTGAGTGAGCGACCACGTCTCTGTTCCATATTTTATCACTGGCAAGAGGGAGACGTGAAAGTACAAATAGTTTCCCGAACGCTGCTGAGCAAAGTTGGATTCGACGGTTGATCTCTTGCTCGAAGTTGGACCTAAAAAGTAAGTAAGATTATTTATGTAAGCTTAAAAGTCCAGTGTGGCATAGCCATAGCCGTGATGGTCTAGTGGCGAGTAATTTAAGGCCTCCGCTCATTGCAGCGATAATATCGCTGCGATTTTGCGATAATTTGTTCTCAGTACATTTTGTATGGGGACGCGCGCGATCCTACACACTGCCGCGATATTATCGAGCGATAATATCGCTGCGATTTTGCGATAATTGTTCTCAGTACATTTTGTATGGGGATGCGCTCGATCCCACACACTGCCGCGATATTATCGCAACCTGACGCAATCTCTTTCTACTACATTCAGTGCGATATCGCTGTCGATAATATCGCTCGATAATATCGCTGCAATGTGCGGAAGCCTTTATGCCTGCCGTGCAGGAGGCGATGGTTCGATCCCCGTCCAGGAGTGCGATTTTTGAATCTCACTCGCTGAGCTCAGCAGTTGAAAATGTCATAATTACTATGGAGATTATGCATCTTTCTACTGCTGATTTGACTCTCAAAAATCATAATTCAGGAGTGCGATTTTTGAAAGTCAAATCAGCAGCAGAAAGATGCGTATCTCCATAGTAATTTTCAACTGCTGAGCTCAGATTCAAAAATCGCACTCCAGTCCGACTCGTACCAATGTGTTTTTCGGAATTTATGTACGATTTCTAACACCACTGGCTTTTCGGTGAAGGAAAACATCGACAGGAAACCTACATGCTTCAATTTCGAGGCATGTATTGTACCCACTGTCCATTATAAGTGGCGACGGGCTCACCCCCGTCACACTGGACAGTTTCAGTACTACTGGTGAAACGTGGATGTTCTGAGATTTCAGCATATCTCTGACTACCCCCTAGGGGAATATAGTCGTGAGCATTTGCTTATGCTTATGCTTATGCTAACGAAATGTCCAGTGTTCATGTTCAGCATTCATTTGTCAACACCTTGTCCTGGCTGATGATGATGAAGGCCAATAAGGCCATAATAAACCGATAAAAAGTCAAAAATTCTTATCTTTACACAAATGAGACAGCTGCCCTTTCTATTTGGTGTTAATTGATTAAAAAAAAAACACAACGAAGAAAAAAAAACTCGTCAGTTACAATTAAAATATAAATTAACTTATACTTCAATACTGGTCGATAACCATCTAGTAATTGGCCATGCCAATACGAACCGTGTTACAATGGGAATAATGAATAAAATTAATAAATATGGTTCTGAATTAGTTTACTTTTTAATCGGTAAGGTTGAGTTGGATTTTGTTAGAGAGGGTTCTGTAGACAAAATCTCGATATTTGATCCATAACAGCGGTGATGCCTATAAAGAAGATAGCTTGCAACTTGCAACTCAATCACGTTATGATGGCGGCAGCGGTTCGATTCCTGGCCAGGGCCAGGCCAAGAGGCCAAGAGACAAAGTATCTTTCGATTAGCGTTAACATAAAACTTAAAATTGTATGGACTTGACGTATGCTGACAAAAGCAAACATCAAAATGTTTCTATCGCCAATGTCAATCCGTACATTCTGTCATTTTCTACTAGCGTCAACGCCAATAGAATTCACTTTGTCTAGGGCCCCTGTACCACTAACGTTCTACGGAAAAGTTCTACGGAAATTATGAATCACTATTTTTAATTCCAATTAAAATTTTAGGGGTGTATTGAGATAACAAAACTTAATAACTTTCCCTAAGGAACATATGCGGATTAGCCAATCCATTTCCTATGAGAGGTCCAACAAAAGGTCCCTAAGCTTGTCTGTAAGGAATCGCTTCTTAGCGATAAGACCGCGTTATTTTGTGCCTCTTGCATTTTTTTTCTCTGTATTTTACTGTTTATGTTTTGGTGTAAGATAAAGTACCTATATTTGATTTGATTTTATTTAGAATTTTTCTTTTTTTGACCCATGAATGTTGTTACAGTTTAATTATCTGAATTCACCCTTACATTTTTAATGGCAATAAAAAATAGAGTTTATACAGTTGAATTCGATGACATTACGTAGATACATAATTATAGCTCTGAAAATAAGCAAGCTGAAGTGACAGTGGGCTGGTCATATTGGACTAAGAACCGACCAAGCACGTATCCAGGGGGAATTATGTATAAGGCCTTTGTTTAGTAATAATATAATGAAGGGCTGAAGATTCTTGTTTGACAGCTCCTATTAAAAATGGCTTTTTAACACCCAACTAGAACCCTAATCAATAAAATGGCGCGAAAGGTAAAACGTCAGAAAGTTGTCAGTTGCTTTTTTAAATAGGTCTTTTACAGTACACCCGGTTATAACGTATCATTTATACCTCTCATTCGATGTGTTAATGTGCTAGAACGCATTCACTAGCGCTTATATGGCGCGCACCTATTTATGTATGGAAACAGTTCGTGGAATAGACAAGTCGATTGCAATCTAGTGTACCTCTATAAGTCATACTCACTCGATTATATCGATCGATTATATTTTAGTTCCGTAGAAAGAATAGATTGGCTGCTTAGGACTGGCTGAATGTTTTTTCATTCTGATAGGAAAAAGAAAAAATGCTTACACCTTACTTGTCTATACAGAGTCCTTCTTAATACGAAAAAATCTATGATCACTTAAGGTGGTTTCAGTCCATACAAAACTTTGACGTAGAACACTCGTAGACGGTATTAATAAAAGTAATGTTTTATATATCGAAAAATAGCTTAGAAAATCTAGATTGCGCGTCTCAAATAACATTTACAATTTATAATATAATTACGAAGATATTATAAGGCTTTGAAATTTTGTACCAATAATTTCCATCCTCCTTCATTGACCATGTTTTGAATGGTGAAAGCAAAAAGTATTGGGGCTAACACAAAAGATCCCTCTGGGTCGAAATGTTGCTGGCTTGCCAGCCCCCACAATAAGATAATATAAGTTAAGAGTATAAGCAAAGAGCATAACCTAAGAGTCTACCATCAAACTGAACAACTTTTAGGAGAAAAGCGATCGGAGCAAAACAAATTTGCTTTTCCATACTAAACTGCAATGCCTACTTTAGGAATTTCCTATAGGTTTTAGGGAACGTTCTTCAACACAATGGGTACAATCACCCCTTAAAGTAATGCAATTGTTTACCCTAACACCCTGTAATAATCCAAAATTAGTCAAAAAAGCTTGAATATCAAAATATGGGAAACAACACAGAACATTATAAGAGGGGTTAGAAGTGCAAAGTAGGCGTGGAACGTGTCGCCACAGGTTATGCAATGATTTGCATAACACCATAAGGTGCGTGGCGTGGTGCGAGCGAGAGGGCATGAGTAGTTGTAGCAGCGTGAGCGGGAAGACATGTGGCGACAGCCGTCTCCGAAGCAAAAGCGCTACTTTGCAATGGACAACATTTCATTTTAAGAAAGGTACCAAAATAAGAAAACCATTTGGAGATTATGTGATTCAAAGCTTATATCAAAATTATACGATTTTTCTATCCATTATTTCTCGAGTTATATGAAAAATACTGAAAAATATAATATAGGTTGAATGAGATTTTATTCCTTTGCCTGCTTGGCTTTTCTATTGTATTTCACAGTTTTTATTTTTAATGTCATTGAGGCCAAGGTATCTTGGCCATAAAGCCTACGTTTTTCAGAAAATTCTAAAGTAAATTAAAAATAGAAATATCAGTAAAAAATTAAATCGAAAAAATACGGATCTCTTATTTTTTAACCTATTTTTATATTTTTCATTAAAAACTGGTGGTTAAAAAAATGAAATGTTATAATGTTCTGTGGGAAACAATCTCTGGTTTACGCTATATGGAATACTCAAACTCAAAATGTTTTATTTATAATATCACATGGATTTTGCTTTCTGACGTCATTTTTGACTCTACCACCGCGTCGGAAGGTGTTCCGTTGTAGAGAAGATGCGGCCAGAAACTCTACATAATAGACACAGGGTCCTACTTAATATGCTGACACTTTTTTAAGGGGATGATCAGACCATCAAACTGAACAACTTTCTCTATGGGACCAACATCGAAATCGCAAAATAAAAATCTGCTGTCCCATACAATTGGCTCGAGAGGTTGGCAGTTTTGTAAGGGACAGCCACAGACTTAAAATAAAAGAAGAACCAGACGTAATCTCGTCTAATCATGAGTGAAGCACCCATTTCTTTTGTGTGCGTGCTGTCACACGGTACATAAGGTGACGGGTTGTAGCACCTGTGCCTAGAGCTAGTGCATCTGTGTGAGTGTAGGTCTTGTAGAACAAACGAGATTGTATTACCTTGCATGCTTCACATCTGTTTAGTGCAATTTTCGGTCCGTATTTCTTCCAAGCCCGTGGGACAGCTGATTTTTTTTCGCGATTTGGATGTTGGTGCCATAAAGAAAGTTGTTCAGTTTGACGGTCTGATCATCCCGTTAAAATAGTGTCAGCATAATATTAAGAAGGGAATTATTTATGTACCTACTTACCTAACATCGATATTTTACACTTGACCAGTTTTTTTAACAAATATTGATTGCCCAGTGTAAATGCACCTTGCATTGTAATCAACACGTTACCACTGCATTAATTAACAATTGCATCGAAATGATATGTTTATTTACGTAGTTGTTAGTAATTATACGAACAAAAAACATAAATTCGCATGTTATAAGTTATAACTAGTGTTCGATCGAAGTTTCGGCTTCGGCTACCTTCGGCCAAAAAAGGTCTTTCGGCCACACATTCGGGCTTCGGCCAAAAGTATCCGAAGTTTTGGCCTGAACCGAGGCTATATGTATAATGGTCCTGCAATTCCTGCATGGCTAGCATGGCAGCGTGATAAAGCGCTATCACGCTTTCACTCTCTTTCTATTTGCGCGCGAACGAACGAAATAAAATAGCCATATCACGTACAACATGCTACGCCATCTGTGTTATAATGCTCTGTTTTAATTAATTTCAATTAATTAAGTATGACTGATTAAAGGTAAGGGGGCACATTGCTCGCAGAACCGATGGCCGATGGGGCCGAAAGGTTCTCGAGTGGCGGCCGCGTACCGGAAAGCGCAGCGTGTGTAGGCAGTGAGCTCTCACAAGGTGGACCGACGACCTGGTGAAGGCGACGGGAACTCGTTGGATGAAGGCAGCGCAGGACCGGTCATTGTGGCGATCCTTGGAGGAGGCCTATGTCCAGCAGTGGACGTCCATCAGATGAGATGATGATCATGACTAAGGTGCATATTTTATAAGGTAATTTATTTATTAATCAAATTACCTAATGCTTTACCTATGAAATTACAGTTTCATGTGGCTTTTGTGAATTAAAGAAACTTTTTACATATTTTGTATTTATAATTAATGGACATTTGCTTGTGCGTTAGTACTGCATTTCCGCCAGTGTCAAGAGTTTATGGGAGTGTCTATCTATACCAATCACAGGGATTGTTTTTGATGAAGAACAAGAAGATCCTCGTGGCAGGCAAAAACGTGACGCGCGAACACCACACTAGACAAGTGCTCGTGTCAATATACCTGCAACGTAGCTCTTATATACAGGGTGTAAGGGACAGCCCTCCGCAGACTGAAACGGTGAACTCAGACCATCAAAATGAACAACTTTCACTACGGAGCCTACCTCAGGAAACGCGAAAAAAAATCAGCTGTCCCATACAAAACCGCCGTACCTACCCGACTCAAATGTATGGGACAGCTGATTTTTTTTCGCGTTTCCTGAGGTAGGCTCCATAGTGAAAGTTGTTCATTTTGATGGTCTGAGTTCACCGTTTCAGTCTGCGGAGGGCTGTCCCTTACACCCTGTATTAAGGGGCTACCTGCCGGTTTTGGATTATTTTGTAACCATTTTATTCATTAACTATGGCACTTTTTGAGCTGAAATTTAAACTGAACCATCTACAGGATATGAGAAGTGATGTGGTTTTTCTAGAAATCGATTTTAATGAATAAAACCGAAGAAAAGGGACTCTAAAGTCACCCCTTTTTTTCCAGTTGTAACCATTTTACTCTTACATTTTTAATCGGAACAAAATGAAAATTTACTATATTGTTCACAATACAATTTAGAATGATGTGGTTTTTTTACTTTTTCGAAATTAATAAAAAATCATCGAATTTTTCAAAGAAAACAGCAAAATTCTGACCGGAGCCACGCGCTCTTTCTCATCGATTAGTATGGAGTGTGAGTGAGAGGAGAGTGGTCCACGGCTGATACGCCTTAAAGGAAACGCTGTAATCCAGGCTGCTTATGCCTACCTAAACGTTCGCGACAAAATAACGGTAGGTAGGTAGTATAAATTTTGATTTGTATTAGCACTTTTTGTTAGTCAAGTTTTCTAGTAACTTCATATTCCATAACATTCTCAAACGGTGAAGGAAAACATCGACATGAGTGAAACCTGCATACGCTGAAAGAAGAAATTCTGATGCGTAGGTATGTGATTGTGAAGTCTACCAATCCACATTGTGCACGCGTGGTGGACTAACGTACATATACCCTGAGGGTAGGCCTGTGCCCAGCATTGGGACTTATACAGGGTCCTTCTTAATATCCTGACACTTTTTTAAGGGGATGTTCAGACCATCAAACTGAACAACTTTCTCTATGGGACCAACATCGAAATCGGGAAAAAAAAATCAGCTGTCCCATACATTTGGCTAGAGTAGATTTGCAGTTTTGTATGGAAGAGCAGATTTTTTTTTCGCGATTTTGATGTTGGTCCCTTAGCGAAAGTTCTTCAGTTTGATGGTCTGATCATCCTCTTAAAAAAGTGTCAGCATATTAAGTTGGACCCTATATAGGCTAATGATGATTCTATTTTGAACCGTCGGCTTCGACCGAAAACTAAACCTTCAGTCAGACACTAGTTATAACTGATCGATTACAATAGCAGTTTGAACTGTGGGTTAATTATACATTGGTTACATAATATGAATCCTAATATTACTTTTGGGATGGTCGAAATCTTTACTACAGCTCTACCAAGAAAAAGTGAGGAATAACTTGGTTAGGGAACGAATCTGTTTGTTGGTATACGAAGAAAAATAAAATTGTAGTTAGTACTTATACAGGGTGTTACAAAAGTAAAAAAAACATTTAAAACTTTTAAGGGGGTTGTTTAGTTAGACCTTTCTTTTCCCTTATTATAACTTTCACTATGGGACAAACATTGAAACCACGAAAAAAAATCATCTGTCCCACATTCTACATTTTTAGCTCGAGTAGATTTGTATTTTTCGCGATTTCGATCATTATCCCACAGTGAAAGTTGTCCAGTTTGATGGTCTAAGGGGGTGAGGTGACCCTTAAATGTTTATTTGTATTTTTGTAACACCTTTGTATAATAATATAATATGTAGCAAATATTTATATTAGTAGACTTTACTAGAAAATTTATTGATATAGGTACCTAAGTAGATTTTTGTTAGATCTACCAAATTTCTATTTTTATCTACAAAATGTTCAAAGTCCGCTATTTTACACCGTGGAGCGGGGTCGTGCTTCAGACCTTTAAGGCCTCCGCACATTGCAGCGATATTATCGAGCGATTTTATCATATATTATCGACAGCGATATCGCGACACCTTACACACTGCAGCGATTCCGCGATTCGCGTCACGCATGCGCCCCACCACTGAATGTAGTCGAAAGTGTGTGGGATCGAGCGCGTCCCCATACAAAATGTAATGGAAACAATTATCGCAAAATCGCAGCGATATTATCGCTCGATAAAATCGCTGCAATGAGCGGAGGCCTTTAAACTGAACAACTTACTATGAAGCCAATATCTAAATCAAGGAGAAAAAATCTGGTGATCAATAGAATAGTTATTAGAATATTTTGTAGTTAGCTAACCTATACCTAAATCTAATTCTGGTAGATTTAACAACAATCAACTGTACCTATTTAAAAAGAAAATCTAGTAAAGGCGACTAATACAGGGTGAAATTGATATCATTTGCATCCTTTTAAACTAAGGGTCTACCCATCAAACTGAACAACTTTTACTATGGGAGCAAACCAATAGGAACAAAAAAAAATCTGCTGCTCCATACATTTGATAGCTGAATATGTGGGACAGCTGATTTTTTTTTTGCACCGATTGGTTTGCTCCCATAGTGAAAGTTGTTCAGTTTGATGTGTAGACTCTTAGTTTAAAAGGATGCTAATGATATCAATTTCACCCAGTATAAACAGCTGTCACATATACCTACTTACGCAGTAACTTATTTTAATCTGTGCATATATGTATTATACTATAAGATATTTTTCATCGCGCATACGTAACTGCCGACGCCGGCGGCAAAGCCATCTTGCTACTGGACCACGACGGCCATTTTAAAATTGTTATTAAATTTAATCAAAACGACACATAAAGTAAAATGAAAATTACAAGAAATACTAAATATTATACAAAAACACAACAAGTCAACAAGCGCCATAAAATTTGTTATTTCTCGCGCGAAAAATTGTAAAACCAGTTTTTTATTGGACACCAATGAAATTGCTTTAATGCGATATAAAGAATGGGTCCAATCGATTTTTATGGTTTAATTTTAAAATCTTATGTATAACTAATTTATTATGCGTGAGGCATGCCAGATCTTTAATTGGTACATATACATTTTGATAATTAATTTTTTAAATAGACTTTGTGTCTACAGCACTTTTTTTTTGTGTGAAAAATGTTAGGTGTTAAAAATATTACCTTCGAAAAATGTGCAAACCGTTTGTTCTTGGCATAATGGATAATGGGCGTTTTTCTTTTCTTTTTTTAAATTTAGTTCCTTATAAATTTGACAGATGGCATGTTTATCGCCCCATAGAGCCGTTCGCGAGATCCTGTCAAAATCTTGTCAAGACTGTGCCTGCCTTTTTTGGAATGCCAAGGGGTCGAGCCCATACAGCCATGTCAGGCGTAAAAGTTTCGAATTTTCGATTAAAATGATTAGTAAATAATGAAATGTATGTCATTAAAAGATGCGTTGGCATCTTCTTGATCGTCTTTTCAGTCTTTATTGTTTTAAAGAAACACTTTTTGAAATGTTGACGTTTCTTCGCACAGACCGTAGCGCCATCTATCGATCCCCAAGAAAACAAAAAGAAAAACGCTCATTGAACATAGGTACTACTTTTTTTTTACTGGAGTTCAGTCAAAAAAAAAGTTGGTAGCAGTTTTGAGAATTAATCAAAGATGATACGGTCTGCTAAAGACTAGAGGGTGTAGAGACATGGTTGTACCACAGAATACTGAAAATCTGTTGGGTTCATCGCGTCATTTGGGTCAATCTGCTGTCTCATACATTTTAGTCGAGTACCAACGGCAGTTTTTCTATGAAACAGCAGTTTTTTTTCTCGATGTTGGCTCTATACTTAAAGTTGTTCAGATGGTGTGTTCAGTGGGTATAAACCACCCTTTTAAATATTACTAGGGAAAAACAAAAAATAAATAAACGAATTAAATAAAACTAAACAGTTACAAAGCGAAGGTAATAAATTTTCATACTATAAACAGCAAAATAAATAAAAGAACCGGTGAAATCTTTACTATAACATATAAATGTCCGCGTGTTTGTTACTGTTTACTATAATTTATAGTTATTTGGACATTTCCCGTCATGGTGTTTTGTTTGTCATGTATGAAATATAATTTATTATTCAATATTAACTTTGTGATTTATAATTAAAATTAGAAATAAATAATTGGTTTATATCTAGATGCTTTCGATGACGCGTGGCCAGAGCGTGCCCAGGACAGAGATGGTTAGATAGATAGATAGATAGATAACTCATTTATTTCATCAGAACAATACAGGAAAAACTGTGACAGACAAAGGCAGTAGGTAACATTATACAATAGAATCCGCATAAGGAGGTCCGTGCAAAGCCGCAGCAGCAACAGGGAGCTCCCATGACGGATCAATCAATAAAACAATATATTATAGTTTAGGTTAAAGGGGAGGCCTTTGCCCAGCAGTGGGATGAAATAGGGTAGTAAAAAAAAAAGGTTTATACAGGGTGTCCCGTAAGTCGACGTCAAGACGGAATTGGGTGATAGGCCAAATCATAATAGTTACCAGAAAAATAAAAATAAAAATCGATGTAATGAACTTTTTAAATTATTGGCATTTTTAATGTATGTCCTGTGATAGTTTTTTAGCTCCTACTGCTATAAATCTTTACTTTTTTTTCAATTTTATTTTTCTTATTTAATCCAGAATAGTGCTTATCTAACCTGTAGCTTTGAATACTCAGGGTGTATATAGTCACGAAAAAAAAAATGCCTAAAATTAAAAAAAAATTATGACTTAGATTTATTTTATTATTTTTCTGGTAGCCAAAAAGCAACTTTGCAGCCTAGCATAACAAATACTTAACTATTTTTAGTAGACTTTACTAGAAAAGTTGTTATAAGTAGATTTAAGATAAATCTACTAGAATTTTATTTATTGGGTATTTAAAACAAACTTTCTCGTACTTTTACCTAAAGTCTGCTATTTATTTCTAGTAAAGTCTGAAATTTTTTCTAGTAGTGTTTGCTATTATTTTCTAGTACCTAGGTAAAGTCTACTTAAATAAAAAGTTGTCACAGATTTTAGGTAAATCTACCAGAATTTAATTTATTATGTACGTACTTAAGTAATATTAACAACAAAGTTTTTAGTAAAATATGAATTTTTTTAGTAGTCTGTTTTTTTTCTAGTAAAGTCTACTAAAATAAACAGTCGTCACATAGATAACTACTAGATACTTTTGTTCGTGTAACAAACAACAAAATGATGTTCGTAATAAAACCCGCATTGTAAAGTAATTCTACTAACAAACCAGATTTAATATCTAATAATAATTTCATAGTTTTAAATTAATGAACAATTGGTTACTTTATAGTGCACTTACGATACGGGATCACGAGGTGCTTTATCATGCACGGATCGTAATAAATCTAATTCGTGCAGCCATGCTTCGAAATTGGTACGATTGAAAACCTTTGAGCGCCATCTAGCGGTGACCATTTGAACTAGAGATTTCTAAGGTCATCATAATATTTTGTGAACTGCATTCCAGTTTTTCCCCTTTCCATGGGGAATTTTTGGAATGTATTTTTCTATTCCATTTTTTCCTCCTAAGGGGAATTTCTCAGTGGGATTTTTGGAAAAATTGTTTGTCTAAGTATTTCAATTTTCCACTTCTAAGGGAAAAATTTCCAGGGGGATTTTTCTTTTTTCTTTTCGATAGGTAAACATTTTTCCCCTAATTTTTTAGGGGATATAAGTATAATTTGGAATAATCAAACAAATCTTAAATGTAAAGGTATGTGTAGACTATACTTAGGTACACAAAAAGTAGTACCTATAACTCCATTCCAAATAGGGGCGAAAAGAAGGAAAAAAAGGTTCTTTATAGTACACACTTTAAAGACATACGAAAAATTGTATCAAACAACAAAATGGCGATGTTGAAAGACCTAAAGAAGCAGTGGTGCACACATGTGGTTCGTCTTCCTTTCAATGAAGCTTTTTTAATGATAGTTATGAAAAATATCCGCCAGGTGGAGCTAGTAGTAGCCATATTGAAACTTGAAAAAATATTTTTAAAAACTCTAAAAAATGTACTAAGATTAGTAGAACTTCTTTCAAATCGTTATTGAGCATCGTTGTATTTATTTATGAATAGATTTGTCTCTAATCGAAATCTGGAAAATCGAGAAAAAATTTGTTTGCAAGTTATTGAGGTAGGTACTAGAACAGGCGCAGAGACTTAATAGTTTGTAACACAGAACACACGTACTGGCCAGGATTTAGGCGACTAATATCTATAATGAATAATGACAAGTTTCCTAGTGCTAAGTTCGTAGCCTCGAAAAATAGTGTCCGTATAGCTAGCGTACACATGAAAGCGATTTGGCTGGGATTAGTGTCAAATAAAAGTGCCTAATTAGTGCCTAATTAGTACCTAGGTGAAAAAATTAGTGCCACCATACTTTACGAGATATAGATTTTTTTTACCTGGTACGCTAGCTTGACGTCAAGGTAGCGTACACATTTTCTGTGGCAAAAACGGCTTACATTACAGCAACGATTTTACACTCAAAAAAAAGTGCTCAATTAGTGCCCTAGGGCATCCAAAATCTCATGAGGCTAGGTCTTCAGGGTCCGGAGATATAAATAAGTCTTTTGAATGAAACATGGAGCCGGCGTTGCGCTAGCGTACACATGAATTCACACAATAATTCTTATACAAGGCGTTGTTTCTTTTTTATAAAAACTACATCAAATAAATGTGCCTGAATTAGTGACTCTACCAGTACTAATGTTTTATGTAAATTCGTAATGGAACTATATAAAAAAACGATGCAAAGTTCTACGTACAAATATATTGCCGTACAGTCGCAAACAAAACACATCGTTCGTACAATTCGACACCGAGAGATGGCGCTTTATGTCTCTTTCAAGCGAGTTTGGAGTTAGCAGCTTAGTAAATTGGGAGTTATTAGAGTACATTTTTGTGTGTATGACCATGCTCTGTCAAATCCTGTTTTTACAAGCTATTGTCCTAACAACGTGACGCACATGAACATAATGAACCTTTTTTTTGTGGTTTTCTAGGGAAACGATATATGATCGTCTGCGCGTATAAAGGTCAACATTTCAAAGTATATAATAATAAAGAGGGAAAAGATTGTCAAAAAGATGCCAACGCATCTTTTAATCAAAATATTTCTATATGTGCGACTAATTTAATCAAAAATTTTGAACTTTTTACGTCTGACATGCCTTTATGGGCCCGATCCCATGACCTTTAAAAAAAGGAAGCCACAGTCTTGACATGCTCTTGTGGACATCTCTATGGAGCGATGAGCATGCCCCATTTGTTGCGTTTTTAAGAACTAAATTTAAAAAAAGAAAAGAAAAACGCTCATTGAAATGTTTGAAACTCTTAACGTTTAAAATAACTGTTCGGTCCTGTGCAATTTTTCAAACTAATTTCGGTGAGTTCAGCAGTTAAAAAAGTCAAAATTATTTATCTCTATATAAGGTCAAATTTAATTAGTTGGCGAAACTTAAGAAATGAATTTGGTATGTGTTACTGAGTACAATTGCGTGGCCCCCGCTCGATCATATGATTCTGAGGTCAATGTCCGCCCGCGGTCGCATATTGTATGCAATGCCCTACCTTACGCACGATAATAATTATTTTGTTAATCATCAATACCAATTATAAACATTGATAATGCAATTTGTTATCATTAACAAGTGCCCTGGATCAGTTTCACCAACTAATTAAAAATGACCCTATGTAAAAGCGCTCCAAATTAAAAAAATATTCGAACTTTGCTGCAGACTAAAAAAGATCCCCAGGAAAATTACTTTAATAACGCTCATTGTAAAATTTACTTGGACTTTTATTTTGACAAATAGGTAACAAATAAAACATCTTTTAACATCTATAGAATTATAATATATTAAATCACAGTATAATCACATTCTGTTTTGATTGCAATAATCAGTTTAATTTGTATGTAAATAATGACTTACAAATTTTGGTTTTACATCAGCCATAGAACTTAATATTTATAACATTTATAAAAAACGATGTCATCAATATAATATTTGAACAACATTAAATTATAGAAAATATTTGTTAAGTATTAAAAACAGTCATAAAACATTTGCTATGTTACCATTAGTAATAATAAAAAGTACTAAGTAGGTATGAACAATAAAATTATTCAAGTTTTTATTTTAAAAACAGCATTTTGAAAGTTTCGCATCGATTTGAACTGAGCTCTCTAGGTGCTATCTAGTGATGCCCCGGAAATTTTCTGAAATAACGATCATTGGTGTTTAAATAAAAAATATCATAATGATTACAATAATAAGTACACACCATTAAAATAGTATGCTTTTATTTTACCAAATAACAAGTAAATCAGCTGTTATCATCTAGTTATAGAATAATAATATTAAATCACATTCAGTTTTGATTACAGTAGGTAATCACAGTTTAATTTGTATAAAAATAATGACATATAAACATTTTTTTTAAGCAGTCATGAAAATAGTTTCTTTAGTAGTAGGTAATAATTATAGAAATTAAACAAAAAAACGTTATCAAGTTAAGATCAATAAAACAGTTATGAGAAAAATAATTTGTAACTAGGTGTTTAAATAAAAAATATCATAATGATTACAATAATAAGTACACGCAATTAATAAAATAGTATGCTTTTATTTTAACAAATAATAAGTAAAACAGCTTTTATCGTCTAATAATAATATTAAATCACATTCAGTTTTGATTACAGTAGGTAATCACAGTTTAATTTGTATACAAATAATGTGCTTATAATTTTTTTTTTAAATCAGTATTTTATAATTATAACTATTATACAAAAAAGAAACGTTATCAAGTTAAGCTCAATAAAACAGTTATGAGAAAAATAATTTTAACTAGGTACCTACAGTTTTTTGTATTTAATAATCATAATCAGTCTTTGAAAGTATTATTTTCTTTAGTAAGATTAACAACTAAACATCTTTACTAAAATAACTATACAGGGTCCAACTTAATATGCTGACTCTTTTTTAAGGGGATGATCAGACCATTAAACTGAGCATCTTTTTCTATAGGACCAACATCGAAATCGCGAAAAAAAAATCTGCTGTCCCATACATTTGGCTCGAGTAGGTTTGCAGTTTTGTATGGGATAGCTGATATTTTCTTCGCGATTTCAATGTTGGCTCCATAGAGAAAGTTGTTCAATATTATGGTCTGATCATCCCTTTAAAAAAGTGTCAGCATATTAAGAAGGACCCTATATATACAGGGTGAAATTGATATCATTAGCATCCTTTTAAACTAAGAGGTCTACCCATCAAACTGAACAACTTTTACTATGGGAGCAAGCCGATCGGAGCAAAAAAAAAAACTGCTATTCCATACTAAACTGCAACCCGCCACCGCCGCCTACTCGACTCAAATGTATGGAACAGCAGATTTTTTTTTTGCTCTGATCGGTTTGCTCCCATAGTAAAAGTTGTTCAGTTTGATGGGTAGACTCTTAGTTTAAAAGGATGCTAATGATATCAATTTCACCCTGTATACTATACTCAACTAACTACATCTTTACCTAAGATGTAATGTTACTTTAACCTAATATAAGTAATACAATGGACAACAACAAGGTTAGATACATTCCTAGTTTGTGTTGGTAGCAAATCATCATAACATTGCCAAATTTTTGCACGACTACGGAAACATAGTGTCCTATAATGTCCTAATCTGTTCTTGCCGCTACTAATATATTCAATTACGGCAAGAAGTTGATACTGCTGACTGATTAGTTCAATAGTTTTTGGGATATCATCTATGTTTACGGCATATTCGAAGTTAAACTCGAAAAAAATTACTTCACATAAATCATATTCGTATCTAATCTTACCAGCACACGATGGGATTTTGCATTTCCTATACGGATCTATTACCAAAGCTGACTCACCCAAGGCCTTAAAGCCTTTTGTTTCAATAGTACTTGTATTTAAGGGTATCCAACTACATTTTCGAATGGCATCGTCTTTATTAACATCACAATTTTCGCTTGTGCATTTTAAGCGCCGATCGGCACTGTAATATTCATAATTTGCAATATTGTCTATTACACGTGATACGTTACAAGCACAATCTATAACATTTGCTTCTATTTCGTTTCGAAACATGTTTAATAAAATGTCTGCCCTTTTTTCGTATATGCCCTTAGCTATATGTTGTTTTTTAGATTTTGGTTTTTTTTTAATTAGACTTTGTATCAATCTTGAAAGGACATTTTTTTTTTCACAAATATATTTCCTTATACGTCTATTATCTATGAAACCTACAGCCAAACTTTGTATCACTGAATCAAATGCGCAAGTGTTTGCAAAGTTATGGCTGGAGTTTCCAGACGTGCTGATAGTACCATTTCGTAGAATGTGTAATGTTACGTTATTATTGCGAATTTTTTTGTCTTTTTTACTGACGAGGCCTCGCCAGTCTTCAATATACTTAGGTTTATTTTTTAAAATAGAGTTGTCGTAAAGCGTGTCCTCTTCGTTAAGAGAGTATACATCAATTTCTTTTTCTGTATTGTAGCTATCTAAATCGCTTGAACCCAGTCTTAATGACCCTGTTATTAAAGTATAATGTTTCATTATGAACTCGTCAACACGAAGTTTGCCAAAATTGAAATTGAAAAATAACTTTTTGATATCTTTAAAATAGCTCTCTATGTTAGAGCTTGTTGGATTGCTAACATCTGACTGAAAAAAAGGGCACATTACATTACCCCAGATGGGTAATTTTCGTAATAGCCTGAATAATGTACTTTTTATAAGTGGGAAATAATAAATATTTTCAAAATTGGTTTCTACTTCATTTCTTAATTCGCATAATGTGATGAATATTTTTTCTTTAGCATCAATGTCTTCAATAAAATTTATTAATGGATTATGTACGTCTGTACTGGCGGCATCAAATATATTATTACTTTCAACATTTAGATGCCCTGCATTTATTTCTTCAATGTGCTCTGTATTTTTATCTGCTGAAATGACATTCCTTAATTTTTGTAAAGATCTTTCACATCGTGTTTCGTGTCCATCTTTAGTTCCGCGATATTTATGGTTGGATACAATAATAAGATCCTGTAAAATTTGTTTCACCTGATCGTAAGATACTGATTCTTTTATTTGTTTTAAGCACTGTACATAAAAATGGATAATTCTCGTGTCAACATGTTTAAAAACTGTAAGGTTATAAAGTGTCTTTAAAAAATGAGATGTATCCAACCTAACGTGGCATACGGGCACTTTATTTGATTTATTTTCTAATAATTTAAAACAATCGTCTAAATATTCATTTGTGGTCTCATAATTACAAAATGCTTTAATAACAGCTCCTATTAAGGCGGCCGAGTCATCAGTAATGACTTCATCAGGAGACTTCCTCTCTGAAAGCCAATCATGAAGCCAATTATAAATTCTTGCCATTGTGTGACTTTCAGAAATAAAGTGCCCCAACGGTACACTACTTCCCTTCGTAGTATCAGTCATAATTGTATATAAAAATAAAGGGCCTTGAGTTTTTTCTGCTATTTCCATATGTTCGTTAATAATTGGTCTTAATTTTTTACTAAATAGGGATCCGGTAGCATCTATAGAAAGTTTTATATAATTCAATGTGTGTTGGCAACTCTGATAATAATTAATTTGTTCGTCTGTCCAATAATAAACATAAAAAGGGACTGAAGATACAAATCTAATACATTTATCGTATGGCGGTGTAAACATCATACACGAAAGGGACAATATTGTGTTTTCATGAAATAATACAGATTTTCTACTTTCATGTTTTATTTGTCGTAATGTCTGCAATTTTGGCAGCACTGACGGTTCTCTATCTTTTTTTTTCATAATTTTTGAAGCCATTGTGTACCTGACAGATGCCGCCGATCTATTTTCCAAGTTTTTTGATAGATTACGTCGGGTACGTGATCTAATATGATTTTTCACATTTACTGAATGTTTGTAATCGTTGTTCCAATTGGTTATCAAACACTTTAATTCAATTAAATTCTCAGTTTTAGGAAGAGATGTGACTGTGATATTTGCATGACATTGTTTACAATACCCCTTACAAATTATTTCAAAATCATTTTTGGCCAAATTTCCTTTAAAACACCATGTACAGCATAATTTTAGTGCCTCCCACAACTGTCCTTGTATTACATTGGTCCATCTATTTATTTGCATTTTGAGTCTCTTTTGGTACATGCAATTAGTTTTATCATTACGACGATAATAATAATAATTGGGTTTAATTTCCTCCCATGTGATTTTATCAATGCATATAAACTGTATTATACTATTAGGATTATCATTAGTCAAAAAATTCGCAGAGTTGTCCTGTTCCGGACTACTTTCTCTTGATGTAGTTACAGAATTTTTTTCAGAAGAATTATAGGTCAATGATTCTGAGGAAACAGGCAGTGTTGATTTAACTTTGACATCAGAGTTATTTTTATTTTGCACATGGTGTCCAAAGAAAAAAATATAATTATTGACCAAACTCAGTTTAATACTTTTTTTTGTCATTTTATATTTTAAAGTAGTTTGAATTTTGCTATAAACAGTATTTGAAATAGGCGGTACACCATTAAAAAACTCATCTTTGAACTGTAAATATACATCTTTTTGAACTTCTAATGGCACCTTTGACTTTTTGCCCCTTTGACTCGTATTTATTGTAAAGTTAACAAAAAAAAGCAAAAGACATAGTAATTTTATTTGATTACGTGCCATTGTGTTTCTAGCTTTTATAAACTTATCAATGAAGGCACGTGTGAAATCTTTTGGTGTTATCCAGTTTATGATGATGTTGTTAAGTTATGAAGTTGTTATTTTCTAGTTATTACCAGAAAGCTTGAATCTCAGGAACATATGATGACCCATGATTTTATCCAGATTATGATGACTGTGATCTGAAGTTATTATACGCGTCAGCTTGAATCTGAAATAAGTAAAAACAAATTGTTTTAATTTTTAGCAGGACGGGCTTGCTTTTATACAGGGTCTAACTTACTAGCGTGTGCTCGAGATTTTACTACAATAGAGGGTCCCTCTTAATATGATGACACTTTTTTGAGGGGATGATCAGACCATCAAACTGAAAAACTTTCTCTATTGGACCAACATAAAAATCGCGAAAAAAAAATCTGCTGTCCTCTACATTTGACTAGAGTAGGATTGCAGTTTTGTAAAGAACATCAGATTTTGTTTTCACGATTTCTATGTTGGTGCCACAGAGAAAGTAGTTCAGTTTGATGGTCTGATCATGCTCTTAAAAATGTGTCAGCATATTAAGAAGAGAAGTCAGCGAGATAATTGACAAACACACACTACAACAACTTTTTTTGATGCTTATCGATCCTGTTTCTTATAAGGATCAATAAACTCTATCGGACCAACCAAGGTTAGAGTACTAGAAATGTCAGAAATCGCAAAAAACGTTTCCTATACATTTCGTAGAAAATGAGACTCCAATTTACTTTTATACTTAACCAAACTTTTTTTTTAGACTGGCCGCTAAAGTGAAGACTGGAATGCGATTTTTAAAAGTAACACGTTAAAATCATGATCGAATGATGAATAATCTACATAGTAATTTTGATAATTAGTCGACTAAATCATTTTTTACTGCTGATTTGAACGTGTGTCTTTAAAAAATCACACTTATGGTCAATTTTAAAAATCGCATACCAGTCTTCACTTCGGCCAGTCTATCTATGATAAAAAGTTTGGTTAATTCACAGATTAGATAATACTATGTAAAAGTAAGTTGGAGTCTCATTTCCTACGAAATGTATGGGAAAAGTTTTTTGCGATTTCTGTCATTTCTAGTACTCCAACCTCGGTTGGTCCGATAGAGTTTATTGATCCTTATAAGAAACAGGATCGATTAGCATCAAAAAAAGTTTTTGTGTAAATTGTCAATTATCATGCTGACTGTAATTTTTTTTCAAAATCTTTGGATACAGTTCGATGTGTTTCAAAAATGTAAGGACAGTCTCTTAAGAATGTTTCGCTGTAGCTACAACGGTTAAGGTACCTGCCCTTACTGCCCCGTCTCAAAAATCCACCCTGTATAGGTTCCGTAGTCAAACAAGGAACTCTTATAGAATATGTCCATTTTATCTGTATGTATGCCCCACCCCAATTACTCCTTCATTTGTAACAACTATTATAAAAAATTCAGAACATGACGTTAACAATACATTAAACAAAAAACAAGAATGTATTAAGTAGTAGTTAAGAAGCCAAAAAAAACGTCTAGTGCAAGTCGGACTCGCGTACGGAGGGTTCTAAAGCCCTTTATAGGTATAACAGACGGACGGACGGACAAACAGCGTAGGCTAATGAATAGGGCCCGGTCGGGTACGAGGCCTATGAAGCAAAAAAAAAAAATAAATGTTGATTGGACAAAAAATCATTTTGTTTATCCACACTAATTGTTTAAAGTTTTTTATGTTTAGGTTCAACCTTGCAATGATTTTTGCGTTTATAATAACATTTATTCTTATTTTAAGTAAATTCAAACTACACACATATCACGCCTATGTTTCGCTCTACATATTTTTTTGTTTATGTTAGTTTTTTTTTCAAATTTATAGTGCTTGTTTAAATTTTTGTTGCTCGCATATTTTGATAGAAAAGTACGCCCGTATGGCAGTACATAACCGAACTGTTTTATTTTCGATGTATTTATTAATTTACCTATCATGCACAATAAATACATTTCATTTTATTTATTCGACATCTATCTACCTATACCTAGGTATATATTTTGGATAGCGGCACCCGCGACTTCGTAGCGTATCGTGCGCAGAACATTGACTTTAAATACTCATCATAACTTTTGATCGAATGAACCAATTGCGATCTGATAAAGCCTTAGGCGAGATTCAGAGACGATTTGTAAAGTCATAGTTCGAACTCCCGTATGTCAAAATCCATACATTTCGGCCCTACTTACCTCGAACTAAGACTTAAAAAATCGTCTCTAAATCTCGGCCTTAATGTTAATCCAAAAAGCCCTATAATTTTGTGAAAACCTCATCAAAATTGGATCAATAGTTTGTAAGTAATAAGTGCAAAAGTAAACAAACAGATAAACAGACAAAAATTCTATAAAATAGCCTATGCATTCCATCGCGTATTCTAAA
This sequence comes from Agonopterix heracliana, assembly GCA_963693445.1. Classification (NCBI taxonomy): domain Eukaryota; kingdom Metazoa; phylum Arthropoda; class Insecta; order Lepidoptera; family Depressariidae; genus Agonopterix; species Agonopterix heracliana. The sequence goes on from OY856334.1 coordinate 7,662,334, forward strand.
CACCCCTGAATATCTTGCAAATATCGTCAATTTACATCCACGCCAAGTTCACAATTTTATACAATTACAACATGGATGTTTCCGGGGGAAGTCTCGTGTATTGACGAAACCCTTAAGCTCACGGTCGAGAGCGTCCTGAACGTGTTCCTCAGCGAGAGTCAGTGGGGCCAGGCGGCTTTACCTATTCGGCATGGGGGCTTGGGTGTGCGTCGGGCGCGGGATGTGAGCCTTCCAGCTTTCCTGTCATCGGTGCATGGGGTTGCGAATTTGGTTACTAGAATTTTACGTTTTGAGGGTAACCATTTGAGCATACCTTTTGCGGTGGATGCGTTGGAGGCTTGGGGGGCTCTGGGCCTGGGTGCGGGCGCGCCTGAGGACCCGCGTGTGCAGCGATCTTGGGACGACCTTGGTGCAAAGTTTGCTCTCGACCACCTTATGAGTGAGGCTTCCGGGCCAGACTTGGCCAGACTCAGGGCGGTTTCGCAACCTGAATCGGGGACGTGGTTGCATGCGGTGCCTTCTCCTCATATGGGAACTCTGCTCGACTGCGACTCACTGCGTGTGGCTGTGGAGTGCGTGTGCGTGTGCGTGTGTGTTGCGCCGGGATCGACAAGGGACGGGTTATTTGACTGAGCTTGCTTTTTGCTTTTTTTTTGTTGTTTTGACGAAGCTTGTTGCTGATTTATATCTGTTTGTGTATATGTGTAATTGACGACGCTTGTGCTGACCTCTATTTTTGTTATTATTATTCAGATTACTTATGATCAATAAATTAATTTTTATTAGTAGAAAAAAAAAAAAAAAAAAAAAAAAAAAAAAAAATTACAACATTATTAGTACAAATATTATTTTATTACAATTTTAAATATTATAATTATATGATACGCAGAGGGCGCGCGCGCCCGCGATTCCGTACGCGCGGACCACTGACTTTAAATACCTACTCATAACTTTTGATTGAGTGCACCGATTGCGATAAAACAAAGCTTGGGCTTTTTTATCGCAACATTAACATTTAGATGTTAATCCAAACTAAGCTCTATGCTTTTGTGAAAACTCCATCCAAATCGGTTCAGCCATTTTAAGTGATGCGTGCATAAACAAACAGACAATAATCCTAATAAAATGTTCTCAATGCATTCCATTACGTATTATTAACGCCCCAAATGATTTTTTTTTTTCAAATACATATATTCGATGTACATCGACGCCTAGTTTACAATTTTATTATAATATGTATAGACATAGATTAAGTTTCCTCATAGGTACATGCTCGTCGGGTCCAGGTAAATTTTACATGGCCCTTCTTCAGTACATATTTGATCAGGGTACGTGCCTCTAGGGCGATTTATTTTAATTATTCCATTCACACTTGCCTTGTAAATTTCATGCGTCAATATATGGGTCCTTATTTAAGAGGATGATCAGACCATCAAAATGAACAATTTTCTCTATGTGACCAATGTTGAAATAGTGAAAAAAAAACAGTTGTTCCATACTAAACTGCAATACTACTCGACTCAAATGTATAGGACAGCTGTTTTTTTTGTTCTTTACACGTTATGTTTATAAATCACTTCAACATACCTCTCTTTTTCAATCTCTGTCACTGCATCTACTCATAAACCACACCTTTATCTAATGACATTATTCGGTATCAGTATACATATTAAAACTACTTACATAATTGCTATGTGAAGATGTAGGTACCAAACGTTATGTATTATTATTGTTAACGTTATGTAGCATTATTCAACTCGAAGGTTTCAACCACAGTTGAATCCACAGGTAGGCAAGTAGAAAACGAGATATCCATCTGAAAGGTATTTACAATTTTTTATTAGAATTTAAAAATATTATTTAACGACAATAGAAAGAAAATGATCGCAGGCGGTCTGAAAAAACTCTGACACCATGGCTTTGCTGCCCAAACGATAAGAAGAAAAAGATCGCAAAATATATTTATCGAAGAGAAAGATATAGTATAGTGGTTTAAAAATAACAGAGATCACAATCACATTATTAAATAATTATTTAATCCATTAATATCTGTGGGTAGGTCCCTAATTAAAAAACGAATACCTATCGGTACATGAATATGCGAGCATCGCTCGAGCTTTTTGGAAATTAAGATAACATTATGAAAACTAAAATCACTTCGAACATTTAGTTACAAGAAAAAATAATAAAACAGTGTTTAAAATTCTAAACTTTCATACTTACATAGTAGGTGATAAAATTTGCTGACACTGGCACACGAATCACATTAATTGATTTAAGTACCTACTTACTTAACACTTTACAAATCCACTTTGATATCTTTAGCTTTCCCGAGGTTTATTATTGTGATGAGCAAAGATGAGGGACGAACGAACGTTTTAGCGAGCGACTGAGTGAATGTGAGTCATGTCGTCATTATGAGAACAATAGCTTGTACAAAAACAGGATTTGACAGAGCAATGGTGTGAAACGGTCATACACACAAAAATGAACTCTAATAACTCCTAATTCACTAATCAGCGAACTCCAAACTCGCTTGAAAGAGACATAAAGCGCCATCTCTCGGTGTCGAATTGTACGAACGATTCGTTTTTGTTTGTGACTGCACGTCAATATACATTTGTACGTAGAACTTTGTATAGTTTTTTTATATAGTTCCATTACGAATTTACATAAAACATTAGTACTGGTAGAGGCACTAATTCAGGCACATTTATTTGATGTAGTTTTTATAAAAAAGAAACAACGCCTTCTATAAGAATTATTGTGTGAATTCATGTGTACGCTAGCGCAACGCCGGCTCCATGTTTCATTCAAAAGACTTATTTATATCTCCGGACCCTGAAGACCTAGCCTCATGAGATTTTGGATGCCCTAGGGCACTAATTGAGCACTTTTTTTTTAGTGTAAAATCGTTGCTGTAATGTAAGCCGTTTTTGCCACAGAAAATGTGTACGCTACCTTGACGTCAAGCTAGCGTACCAGGTAAAAAAAATCTATATCTCGTAAAGTATGGTGGCACTAATTTTTTCACCTAGGTACTAATTAGGCACTAATTAGGCACTTTTATTTGACACTAATCCCAGCCAAATCGCTTTCATGTGTACGCTAGCTATACGGACACGAAAAATATGCCTTCTTGTGTCCTGCCTGTCTGAACTACTAAACAAAAATAAAAAACCGGCCAAGAGCGTGTCAGAATCTCCCAAGGTAGGGTTCCGCAGAGTTCTATGAAAAGCTTTTCTTAACATAGCTTAAATAACTTAAGAAATCCTCAAGAAGCAAACAATAGTGCGATTTAATTCCGTTCAGCGCCATCTATTGATAGACGCCGATACGGCGGTCGACGGTCGATATTTTATTTGATTTCTCCGAAACTAGTTGGGCTACAGCTTCTGTTATAATTTTCATTGAAAGTACTTACAGAAAGCTATTTTGTATCACATTTTCAGATTTTATACTCCTGTATTTTAGAAGATGTGGATGTGGATGTTCTGAGGTTTCAGAATATCTCTGACTACCCCCTCGGGGAATATAGTCGTGAGCATATGTATGTATGTATGTATGTATGTATGTATTTTAGAAGTTAGTACGCCCTATGTTTGACTTTGAGCTCAAATATCTCGAGACACAAGCATTGTAATGATTTAGTTTCTATAGGAGTTTTCTTCAATAGGACAAAACCTATCCAACGTCACCGCACTCATTTATTTAAAAAAAATTATCTTTCCACCCAATTAAAAAAAATTTTTGTCGAAAAAAATTTACTTGCTTTATGATTATGACTACCTCATTTCTGTTTGGGTTACTGTTATCTGTCTTCATACCAATTTTCGATTCAATAGGTGCAATAATGAGCCTGTTATTGAAGTGGGACATACAGACAGACAGACAGAATGGACGAAAGTATAAGGGTTCCTAGTTGGACTACGGAAACCTAAAACGAACAAGGGGTTACATTTTTGTGTGGTTCCAGCCTATGATAGACCACCCGAATTCTTCCAGTGGGTGTTGTATGAGGCGACTAAGGGATTAAAGGTTTCTCATACAGTGTTTAATATATGGGTGAAGGGCTAGCCACCTCTCACCACTTGACACGTCATTCGATCCTGAAACTTACATTAATAATAATATAATAATAAATTTGTTTATTTTGTTCTCCACAAATACATGTAATACTACTTAGAGCTAAAATAAAATTAGAGCATTCAGTTTTGTATTGTGGAGACTGGTGCCTGACTCAAGATACCTATGAAGGTTCTCGTGCCTCAGGTTACCAGGTCTCCACCCCAAGGACAGAGTAACAGCGTGTGTACTATAGTTAATTGTGAACGAAAGATGATAGTAAGACAAAAGGCTAGTGCTGACTTTACAAAATAAAAGCAAAAACAATAGATACGGTTAAGTGCCTACAATACATGTAAATTAAAATATGTAAAGAGTGTGTTCGTGTGAGTAAGTGTGTGAATGCATATGTGTGTTATGAGCTAAACAGGGACCATCAGTAGATCTTCAGTTTCATCGTAAGAGAGGGTAAATTGCTAAATGTGAGCATTACTACGAGTATAACTACACTCTTAAACAGAAAGTACGTAGGAGTAACAATATTTCTGACCACCCCGAAAGGGATTACGGTCGTGAGTTTATGTATGTATATAACTGTGTATGTAATTTATCAACCATCACTCGTGACTAAGACGTCATCACGCTGCTGGCGGCCAAGATTCAGTAAAATTGACAGAGTAACTAAGAAATTTTCTACGCAGATGTGACATTATTGGTGTTAAAATAATAAAAAATAATCCGTACTTGGAGTCTACGGTATCATTATTTTTGAAATAAAAAAGTAAGTTATAGCCTGTAGAATCCCACTGCAGGGCAAAGGCCTCCTCTCACGAATAGGTGTTATACCATACTCCACCACACGGGATACTACAAACTGCTCAGCAGTTTGGCGATATTAAAATTTGTAAATTTAGATGTAAGAATCTGAAATAAAAAAAAATAAAAAAAGTGCGTGTTGGTGGAGGCAAGGTAGTGCTCAGCTGTCTGTCAGAGAATATTCAAGCCACCTAAATTGGCATCTGACCTGGCTCAACGAATAGTTACAACGTCACCTGACGGAACTATACGAGACCAACTGCTAAACGTGCCTTCCGAAGCACGGAATCGCTTGAGATGAAATACCACTAGACGATCCATTCAACGACTGACCGGACCTGACGTTACTTTACTCGGTGATTGTTTCCAATGCAAACGAGCGCTTTTTGAAATATAGCATCAAAAGTGCTATCTCTGACTGGTATGTCAAAATATATGAAAGATTCATAGATTTAAAACTTTTCGCTTACTCTGAAAGATGGAGCCTCGATTTCGTTGAGAGTAAGATAGCAATAGTTATAGTGTTAGGCCCTACAAAGCCAAAATCAATAAAAAGCCGCAAGATAGCCGTTCGGCACACATGTCAGAACAATAATGTTGACCGGCAGTTCTTAAAAATATTTCCCTTAGAGTAAGGGGGGAATTATGACGTCATACATTTTTGTTCTGAAACCTATCGTGTGGGCTATTAAATAAAAGGGCTTCATGAGTCGGTCTTAAAAATATACTACACCAGCCATGTGTTTTAAAAAATCCAAAAAATATTTTCAAAACATACCAAGCGAGGGCTTCTCCAGGTAGAAAACGGCTGAGTAAATTTTTGGAAAGCCTACGCCAAATGTATCGTAATATCGTCATCCGTCATATCTAACGTCAATAATGCAAATTCAAAAATATATATTGACGAATGCGGATTGGTAGACTTCATATAACGCATCCGAATTTTTTCTTCAGCGTATGCAGGTTTACTCACGATGTTTGCTTCACCGCTTGCTTCACTTCATCTATGTCACTTGTTGGGGACAAAAAACCTATCCTTGATGGTATTCCATCTACTGACACCTGCACAATATTGGAGACGCTTACTTGAGTCTATTTTAAGTTGTATAGGTATTGTGTCTTGTATTTTTACTGTATTACAAATAAATAAATAAATAAAATATTTATTTTTACTGCTCTTGGGGAACGCATTATTGTCAGCACTTATTTTGATTAGAAATTGTTATATTAGGATGCGATACCAACACGAGAATTACCTACTCTGACTGAATTAGCATTACAATAAAAAGTGATTTAGTCGACAATACATGTTTTTCACGGTGGTAAGTATAAGTATTGAGGAATGCAGGATTGAAGTCTTCCAACTTTTTTTTGAAGGGCAGTTTTAGATGTGAACACCTTCCGGTAGTACCTACTTGAAGAATATTCTGGCGATGAAGGCTGACCACGGTTGGTAAGCGAGGGTCTTTGGTGAATTTCGATAAATTGAAAGCCATTCAGTAGGCCTCGCATGCCACCCCCGAGAAAATGATAAAAATCGAGATGTGCCTCCATCTTTATTATTTTACGTATTATGCCAGAAAGAGTGCGCATGACGTTTTTCTCGTTAAAACGCTTTGTAATGGGTGGCATGCTCGCCGTGCATTAATACATTCTGCTCACGCTTCAATGTTGTTTAACTGTTAAAAAATAAAAAAATACGATTGGGGGCAGCACAATAAGCTCGAACCCCCTTCAAAAAATCCTTGTCACTGGAAGGATAAAAATACTTAATAAGTTCTTACGCACGATTACTATTATGTACATACAATGTGGCAAGGAAAAACATTGTTGAATTTAAGATGGTGTTGCAATCTTTTGTTAGATTAATTATAGTGTTTCGTGTTTATATCGATTCCGTAACTTTAGGGAAAAATTCTTTAATGCATTAATAAGATTTAGGTGGTTACAAACAATGTGAAGGACGTATTAATACTTGGATTTATTGATATTTGAATAAAGTGTATTTGATTGATTGAAACTCGTTTAATTTGCCCTCAAAATCGATTTTTAGTGCGGTTCAATCATACGCAATTACGAACCTAGTGAGCACATAACTGATGTTTTCTTTCGTTTCCATCAACATCGAACGAGTGAAAAGATAAAACTAACATGTTTTTGTGTTTAATTTTGACGATATTCTTTTTAATCTAAGATAGTTTTCCTATATTTTGTATTTATATAACATTCTTCCGTCGAACACTGCCAATCGGTACATTGATTTTTTATAAAACGATCACGGTCTGAAAAGGTTTCGTATCCCTGCTGCTGTCATCTTCTTATTTTCGTCTTTATTTGACATATAGTATAGGTAGTTTTTTGTGCCTACTTACTAACAACTTTTATGTACCTACCTAAGTAGGTATGAAGTACCTACAGGGTGAAATCGATATCATTAGCATCCTTTTAAATTAAGAGTCTACACATCAAACTGAACAACTTTTACTATGGGAGCATACCAATCGGAGCAAAAAAATAAATCGTGTAGGCAGCACGATTTAAATGTATGGGACAGCAGATTTTTTTTTATCCGATTGGTATGCTTTCATAGTAAAAATTGTTCAGTTTGATGGGTAGACTCTTAGTTTAAAAGGTTGCTAATGATATCAATTTCACCCTGTATAAAAGTAGTATCATAATAATAATAACAGAGTAGAGAACAAGAAAATTTTAATTTATTTTTAAGAAAACACAATTTAAAATGTGAAATTTAAAAAAATTTGCACCTACTGAATTTTATTATTTAGTAAATGTCAACCACTAGAGTTGATATTGTGTACTTTTCAATGGTGTTATGCATCAAATGTCAATAAATCAATGCGTTTTTTTTTAACGCAAAATATCAAAAATATGATAGATGAATAAATAAATGAATAAATATCATGGACAATATCACACAAATTATCTAGTCACATTTAAAGTTCCAGAATCTAGCCTGGACTTGTATTATGATAACTAGACAAAGATATAGAATACATTATAGATACAAACATCCATGACTCGGGTACAAATATTCATATTCATCATACAAATATTTGTCCATTACGGGATTCGTACCCGCGACCCTCGGCACAGCAGGCAGGTTCACTACAGACTGTGCTGTCGGGCCGCCAGATAGATAGATCGATAGATAGATAAGTGATATTTCTAGATCATACCTAAGTACTTAAGTTAAATTTTGGATGGTACTTGTTCTGACGATCAAATTGAACAACTTTTACCACAGGAACACCACTATCAATCATTTATTAGGTACCTACAAAATTATTCATCTTAAAGTTATCACTTATCATACCTAGAATCAATATTTATCTATAGATTCGACGCAAATCACATAATTTATTGTATAATTTAAATAACAAGTGACAATGGGTGTCGACGTTTTATTATTATTTATTAATACATTCACACCTAAGTAAATAATGTATTATAATAATTATTACGAACGTAATTTAATAATAATATAAATGAATAAAACATTATTTTATAAAACAACATAAAGTAAGTAAGTGTGAAGTCATCTGTCTGTTTTTAAATTAAAAATAAATGAATAAATGTCTTGGATATCAGGTTTAGTCCCAAATTGAAAGTACATATCTACCAGAATCTAGCCCGCAATCGTATTTTCATATATAGACAAAAAAATAGGTAGTACTTATACCTATTAGATAAATACACCACTACTTTTTAATTACCTACTAAGTACTTAGAAGAGTCACGTTGCAGGGTTTGCCCCGAACACTTGTCTCTCGCGTGGTATTCGCGCGGTTCGCGTTTCAGCCTGCCACGAGGCTCCACAATCCTTCTCAGTTGTTCTTACTCAAAAACAATCCTCGAGATTGGATAGATACTCCCTCAAACCACTTGACATTGGCGGAAATGCGGTGCTAACGCACAAACAAGAAGTCCATTAATTATAAATAAAAAAAAAAGTACTTAGACAATTTTTAAGGGTGTATTCAAATAAACTAAACATTCCCTAAGGAACGTGGGTTGAAAACGAGAATTTTTTTTCTACCTTCCATACAAAAGTGCGGATCAGCCGATCGATTTTCTATGGGAGGAGAATTTTCTAGTTTTTTTTATCTAAATAGGTACAACCATAACATTTTTCTAGTGATGAAAAAATTTAGGGTTGTACAGATAGGTACAGACACTAAAACAAATTAAATAAAATACAAAATAAGATCTTAGAATTGAAAATTCGTCATAGGTGATTTTCACTACAATCACAATACCAATAAGAAAGCGAGAGGGGTATAGCCTACTCTCTTCCACCTTTAGGTAGTTTCATAAAAAGAAATCTGCGTGGGACAAGCGTATGATGATAGTTTGGTTTTTAAACAAGCAAAGACAGGTGTTAAATACTAGTAGGTACAAAAACAGAGCCTGAAGCAATAAATTAAAGTAAAGAAATCAATTGTTTAAATAAATTTAATCAAAATAACATTGCGTGTAATTTTGAACAATGGCCGAACAATTGTTCAAATAAAATTATTAACGTATTAAAATATTAATTATTATATTATTATTTCTAGGACGCTTATGTTTTCAATACACTTCAGTCGAGTCGGTACGGTTTTTTCGCGATTTCGAATTTGCCTCCATAGTGAAAATTGTTCGGTTTTTTTTTTACTATAGATGGGTTTGCTCTTGACCTCAATCTAGTCCTCACGACAAAGATGGGGTCGAAAGTGAAGCGAGCTTACCCAGAAGTGCACTGGCACTCCTGCACACTGACGGAACGCAGCAAGCTGCTTGGCGCCAGACTCCGGCAGGAGGGTGGTCGCGAGCCAGGCGGCTCCTTGCGGAGCCTACCACACCGAAAGGGGGTATTTCATGGGCTGAAGCACCCCCTTAAGTATTACTAGGGTGTTTTGTTACACCCTGTATACAGCTTTACTGGTTGAAAGGTTTAGCTACTTATCGTCACTCGACATTTAACCTTTGGTTAAAGAACTTTTTTTTTCGGTTGAATTCGAATACTTAGGTACAAAATACCTATGTTTGGTACTAAACACATAATATATAATGTTAATGATATACTCGTAACATACATGCCTATAGATAGATACTTACACACACGTACAAAGTAATCAACTTAAATTACTTACATCTATTAAATTGACATTACATCAAAAAAACAAATTGTAAGTAAGTACCTACCTACTTTACTCTATCCTGACTTAATTATTTTGTTTGGATTAAGGTAAATGTTCCAGTTTTGGACATAACAATTCTAATGCCTAGAATAAGTATGTTAGGTACCTATGTAATATAATATAGATACCTAACAATGAAAATATATGTTTTTGTTCAGTAATTTTTACGTCTTAACTATACCTGTGATCTACTAAGTGTCTAGAATTAGCTAGATCTCTACTATGATTAAATAATGGCCTTACCAAAATGAGATATTTAAGTAAGTAAATGACCAAACCAAGCAAGGTCTGAAATGTCAATAACTTCAGTATAGTTTTAATAATTTATGGAATATGACTGTATGTGATGTCAGTACAACTATTATTTTAATAAATGAGTGTTATCTTTGTAGAGTTTCTGGCCGCATCTTCTCTACAGCGACAACACGTTCCGGCGTGGTGGTAGCTTAAAAAAGAACTAACATTAATAAGTGGGCTTTAAGTTCAAAGATTTTAAAAAACTATGATTTTTTTTTAAATTTCATTTCATTCAGATAACTTTTGTTTTTGTGATTTGTAATTTTCATAAAATTACTTACTCATTATTTTAATATAATCTAGTATTATTATTTATTTAAATACCTAGGTAGCAACTAATCGATTTATGAATTACAGCCACAATATGGTTCTAGGCTTAGGTATAAAAAAAAGACCATTAAATAGCTTTCCTTGGGTGTTTTGTCACCTATCAGCTTATGATACATCTCATTTTCGATTGAAGTAAGTACCTACATAGGTATTTATATTCTACATGAACCAATGAGTTGTTCTAACTTATGTACTCATAATATAATATGGTAAAGGAAAATATCGTGAAGAAATCTGCGCTGAAGAAGAAATTCGGATGCGTATGTAATATACCAATCCGTATTGTGCACGCGTGGTGGACTAACGTACATACACCCTCCCTGAGGGTAGGCCTGTGCCCTGCAGTGGGACGTATATAGGCTGATAATTATATTATATAGGATTTAGGTAGGAATAGTTAAGGAAATTACCCTATTTTGCTCAACCCAATACAACCCAGTACATACATCACATCATCATCAGCCTATCATCGTCCACTGCTGAACATAGGCCTCTCCCAAGTCGCGTCATAAAGCGCTAACTTTAAACCCTACATTTTTAGGTCATCGGTCCAGCTATACCTATGCAGTATAATTTTTAGTTGGGTTTTTAAAATAAAGAACAAATAGAGTCACGTTGCAGGGTTTACCCCGAACACTTGTCTTTCGCGTGGTGTTCGCGCGGTTCGCGTTTCGTCGCAATCCTTCACAGTTGTGTTCTTAATCAAAAACAATCCTCGAGATTGGATAGATACTCCCTCAAACCACTTGACGGAAATGCGGTGCTAACGCATAAGCAAGATGTCCATTAATTTTAAATAAAAAAATAGCAAATGCATAAAATTTTACTCTCACACATTTGAAACAATTTATTTATATTTTTATATAAATGGTCTTTCTTAATATGCAGATTTTAACTGGATGCATGCTTTAGCCATCAATGGCACCAAAAAATTCGCTTTTCTACCTATACAAAACTCCAAACTTACTTCAAAATAAGTATATATGGGACAGCTGATTTATCTTCGCGATTTCGATGTTGGTCACATAGAGAAAGTTGTTCAGTTTGATGGTCTGATCATCCTCTTAAAAAAGTGTCAGCATATTAAGAAGGACCCCGTATAAATAAATTATTTTTAAAATGTGCAACATGACAACTTTTACCCTACTCAAATTATATAAAATTTACAGTAAAGTAATACAACAATTTTGTTTTTTTGCTAAACAGTTAACGGAGGTACGTTTTGTCATTGTAATTACATTTAAGTACACACGGCGACACATTAAGCTATACAAAACCAACATAAGCTGGCCGCGCGACGTTATACGTTGTTCAACCTACGCGCGGTCAGCTTATATTGGTTTTGCGTAGCTTGATGTGTCGCCGTGCCATAAACGCACGACTGTAAATCAGTTACAGGGTGATCGCTGCCTCCATATCCACGCACTGGGCCCGCGTGGTGGAGTTTGGCCCACTCCTATATTGAACTAGGCCCACTCCCTCTCACCATTATTAGCGAGAGTAGGCCTTTTGCCCTGCAGTGGGATCCTACAGGCTATAATTGTATCTATACAGGGTGTTAGGAAAAGTATCATTAACCTTTAAACCACAGACTCTACCCATCAAACTGAACAACTTTTACTATGGGAGCAAACGATCAGAGCAAAAAAAAATCTGATGTCCCATACGATTGCGTCGAGTAGGTACCTATTGCAGTTTAGTATGGGACAGCTGACTTTTTTTTTGCTCTGATCGCTTTGCTCCCATAGTAAAAGTTGTTCAGTTTGATGGGTAGAGTCTTTGGTTTAAAGGTTAATGATACTTTTCCTAACACACCTTTAGGATTAAATGACGGTGCTGTAGTGTTGCCACTTTAGCCACTTCTTAGCCATTGAGGTACTTAAAATGTTAATGTTCTGTACTCAATGTTCTTAGCTACATTTAGCAACATTTTCGAACTCGTTGGCAACAACAAAATATTCGGTGGCAAAATATTATAGCCAATTTTTGTTGTTGTTTATTTATTTCATAATAAATGACAATTTGTGTCAATTTCTCACCCAAATTCAGTTGTCGAGATGCTAATGAGCAATGTGAAACATGGAGGAGTTGCTTTGTGGGTCTGCTATTGGGCGGTCACGTGCGCGTCGGTTGCCCCATCCCCGGCCTACAGTGGAACTCCAGTGATGGCTCAGGATATTGTTCTTTTATAAGAACAACCCTTGAAGTCACCAAAATATCTATATAACCGTACAACGTCAAGCACTTTTGCTATAAAAACTCGACATTGGCAAAATCATCATTAACCAAAGATGGCAACCATATTTTAAAAAATAGAATAGAATAGAATAGTGAAACATGGACATAGAGATAGAATAGCTTAAAATAACTAACTCTAAACTCCATATTTATTCTGTTAAAAAATAAAGAGCCATATTTTATGGAAAACGATTGAAATGAATGAAATGAAACCTAAATGATTGAAAATTCATCTCAAATGTGTGTTTTTTTCCTTTACTTGGTTCAGCCATTTTTAGCCAATACCGACAATGTAATTTCTTTTAACTAGCCGACATAACTCCTTTTCTGGAGGTAAGGTGGCAACACTAAAGGGTCGGTTAGCCGGTCGCCCACAAAAATACAGCAACTAAAACCTTATCCCTTAGTCGCCTCGTAAGACGCCTACGAGAGGAAATGTGGGAAGTTCTGTGAAAGAATCAATACGGTAGACAAAGATATAAATATTCCCAATTTTAGCTTAATCACAGACGGCTGATGCTGAAAAATTTGCTGAAAAGTGTATTCTTCTTTTTATTCATATTTTAAATATTTGAGACACGGATACACGTAAAAGTTTGAGTAATTAATAATAAGGTATATTAAACAAAATGACAAGCTTATCTCTAAAGAGATTTCATCCAGAAAAACCACTACAGTCAAACTTTAAATGCTATACCTAATGTTTTAATGTTAAGGCAGACAAAAATAATGTTATTATTTTAATTTAATTTTTATTGTGTTTTGTCATTGACAAGTTAAAGTAAATCAGTAGGTAGGTACCTACACATAGGTCAGTATTTCATTAGCTTATAATTTCACTGCTTTTGGTTCAATGGACAGTATTTATATAATAATAAATAATTTTTACCTCATCAAAAAACGCCAAAGAACATTCCACACACAACAACCATATTTAACAACTTTTCTAATCAACAAAACAACAATAAATAATCAATTTATCCGAACACACACAATCACATATGAATTTAGATCTCCATATTTTTTCAAACTGTCAAACACGCGCGCGAAAAATCGAGGGAAACGGGGAAAAAAGGTTAGGTCTAAACAAAATAATTTGTGTCCCCAAAAAATTATTGTTTAATTAGAAAAAAACGTTTTTTGTTACAACTGAAATGTCGTACGCGAACCGCGAATGCTAGTAAAGACTGGCGAATAAGGTAGGCCGCCCCTCTTCCGAAGGCGTGGCTAAGCTGAACCCACTGCTGGGCGGGGCAAACGAAGGCATAATACGTTTTTTTTCCTTTGCCTATACGCTCAGAAATTCACCGCTGTGGTTTTATTATTTTTGTGCTCGCCAGTTTATTATATTGTAATGTTTGTTGTATTTAAATAACAGTGGAGTCGTCATTTCGTCATCGTTCAATTGACTGACTGTACGATGTATCGTGTCTTAATTTTGTGACTTGATTTTTTTTTGGGAGATATTTTAATTATTTATATAAATTTGTTTTTAAAGAGTAGTTTCGGCGAATGCGACTCCTGGATTTGGGATTATAAGAATAGTATCGAGAAATCATGCTGATTCAAAATTCGCTTTTAGTGATAAGACCGCTTTTGTACAATTACGTTCTTTTGATTGTTTTGTTGCTGTATGTTTTTGGTGTGCATAAGTACTTATAGGGATTTAGCATACAACTAACTATTCAATTCAATTCAATTCAATTAAAAATATCAATTCAATTCAATAATAAATATTATGTTTTGGCATCTTAATGTCATCTTAATTCATCTTTTCACAGTCGTGTTGATGGCTTTATTGAGTTTCAGTTTTCAGGTAGCGCTACAATTTTAAGAAAATAATCACATCTAAGTATATTGTCATTACCTTATCAAGGTCGACTGCAAAGCTCAGGCTTTCACGAAGAATCAAATAATTAACAATCATAATCTCCTACCTGCTACATGCTTTAATTTCGAGGCATGTATTGTACCCACTGTCCATTATAAGTGGCGACGGGCTCACCCCCCGTCACACTGGACAGAGTTTCGGTACTACTGGTGAAACGTGGATGTTCTGAGGTTTCAGAATATCTCTGACTACCCCCTCGGGGAATATAGTCGTGAGCATATGCTTATGCTTATGCTTATAATCTCCTAACATGTAATTTTTAAAACCGGTCACAAAGCTTTTTGTCAAACATGCGCTCCGCCACTGAACTAAGAGAGAAAATACCAAATGACCACGTCCAAAAACTCTCAAACAGAATTGTAACAAAAATAATCTAGATTTTACGGCGTTTTAGTCTAGCTTTTAAAAACCTGGACTGAATCCAACTTTGAAAATGGCGTCAGTTATAACGTGTACCATCATTATTTACACTGATTTACAATTTTATAGTTTCCAGTAAAAAATATAAAAGAAAAATTATTCTCTGAAGTCTATTAATTTTCTTTTTGTTTGCAACTTGGACATTTTAAATATTATTTATTTAGGTAGTTATCTACATCAGCATAGCCAATGAACATAGCATAGAGAAGTACCTACCTACATACCTATAGGTAATATAAATCACGACTGTTATTCGCATTCACGGTGATCTGAAACTTTTCCACAACCGATAATAAAAATAATTTTCTTTGATAAACTTATAGCACAGATAATTAAAAGTTTAATGAGGCGTTTTCTCAAAGTTTGTAGAAATTTAAATCTGCAGATGGCAATAATAAATTAGTAAAAAACCTGTCAATCTAATGGTAAAAAATAGTATTTGGTTTTTTTACGGTTTATCTATTGAATGACATTAACAGTCTCTGGTGTCACCAATGGATAAACTGTTCACTACCAATAAATGCGCAGTAATACACACAGACAAAACTCTGCTTATGGTCTAAGCTATGTCTAGGTCTTCCTCTGCCTCTCTTCCCCTCTATTTTCCCTTTCAATATAGGTAGGTATCGTTTTAAAGAAATAATTGTCGGTATCTGATCATTATTTTTATTGATTCAATAAATTCACAAACAAACACTTTAAGAACTAAAAGCATTGAGTTATTTTTAAAATCACTTAATTTTCCACAGAATTCCACCGAGTTATTTCTACATTCGCTCAATTTTTCACAGATTTCTGCGGAGTTATTTCTAAATTTACTCAATTTTTCACTGATTTTCAAGGATCAATGTTTAAAATCCGCTCAATTTTACACAGAATTCCACTGAGCTATTTATGTATAAATAAACGAAATATTTTTTTTTGTCTTCGAATAAGAACGAAACCCGAATAAAACACATTCTCTCAAATATTCTATCCATGTTTAGTTAACGTTACCTCAAAATAAAAATGCCTCCTCCCCAACCTGAAATAAACATAAATCTGCTCTTTGCTAACAATCCCCATCCCTCCCACACCCTACACCCACACCCCCCTCACCCAGGAGGGAGAGGGTGCGAAAAAATACTCGTCGAAAAGAGGGAACTTTTTAATTAGTCACCATTTTTAAGTGTACTTTAAGATGGATGCTGTGTTTAGGCTGGATAGTTGACTTGACTAGAATATTGTCCACTTCGATTGAGCTTATTATGTATAGCCTGACCAGGAATATAAAAAACCTGATTTGGGGGCGCTGCAATCGACTGTCACCTTTAATGTTAGTGTTCCAAGTACAAAAATTATTTCCAATGATTTTCCGCAACATGGCGAGGTTTTTTATATTTCTGGTCAGGCTTTACCACCATGGATTTAGAATGATATTATATCCTCCTTACAAACGGTGAAACATGAAAATACCTACTAAATGGTGGTCGGTAATGTTCAAACCTTCTTTCATAATATGTCGATGTTTCCAAAGGTTTGTCCCTCTATATGAGAACAACAATTAAATAAAAAATCTTTATTTTTACTTTTTTCGTTGGATTAGAAAGGTTGCTACCGTTGTTGGAAACATCGACATTTATTATGAAAGAAGGTTAAACATTACCGACCGCCAAGGAGTATTTTCATGTTTCACCGCTTGTAGGTACTCCACGTAGAAAGAGAAGGCACTAGAAGGAAGCACGTGTCTTGTCATATCACTCAGTAAGAGATGCACATAGCAAATTCGCTCTAGTTAAAAAAGGAGACCGCTACTTATTGCTGTCCTTATCGACGTATCCACTTTTTTGTACTTCGGCCATCTGACTCCAAAATGTCACTTCATATAAATTGTATGGGACAACCACCTGACTCCGAGATGTCACTTCATATAATTCGCTATCTCATACCCGGTCACACTGATATTCGGTCTACTAGCGTAAGCGAAAAAAATTTCGTCTATGGTACTCCAGGTGTACCACGTACAAGCGGTGACACGTCAAATAAACGTCATGAGCCACATGCCGGTAGGAGGATAGCGATAGAGTGAAAGATAATCATGGTATTTTTTTGTATTTATTTAGGGTTGCCCATAGATGGACTGATGCGATGCGGTCTAAGAAATCACCGTGGCAACACTACCGACCAGCATATAGCGGCTGGAGAGCTGTGGTGACACAAGTGACCCACGACGGTCACGTCTCTCAGCCATGAGGTTACGACTCTAGAATTATAGAAAATCGATCGATAGAAGGTCCAAATATTTTTCTCATTTTACGACCCATGTTCTTCAGAGAAAGTTGTTTAGTTTCACTATCTGAAGACACTTGGAAGGCACTCTTAAAATTTAGTAGGTAGATAATAATTAAAAAATAAGGGTGTATGTATGTCATAATGTCTGCTTCTTCTGTGTCCTGTCGATGTCATGTCATAGAGTTAGACTAGTCATCTTTGTGGCGGGATTCGTTCGTGTATCGGCGTTCAGGCTTGCTGATAGACCAGGGTGCGCCGGACGTTTAGAGGGTCGTCATCAGGGAAGGCGCTCCGAGTCTAATCTGCTTCTTCAAGGCGCGCTGCATAATTGAAAATGCATTATATTGAAAACGCTTAACACTTAAAACACATAATTATTAAAATCCATAATGTTGAAATGTAAGTATAGATTTAAATAAAAAAAAGTAAAAATATAAAAATTAAAAATAAAGTAGTAGTAGTAGTAGTTTAAAAAGTATATCTTTAATATGAAATAAATATGCACAACGTTAAAAAAAACGTAAAATTAATAGGTACATAATATTTTATATTATGTGATGGCGAGGTTCTCCTTTCAAGAGGGATGAGAAAACGTAAATTTTCGGGTGGTCTAGGTAGTTGCCTGTGTACCCATATAATTTCAAAATAAATTACTAGAACCTGATTTGGTTCCTAGTAATAAAAAAAAATTCAAAGGAAAATAAATCGGTTTGAAATACAATTATTTATTTAGGTGTTTAAGCCCATTTGAAAAAAGAACGAAATGGAAATTTTCTATTTAAGTAGGTAAGTACTTAAATTATATTGATCATAAAAAAATAGTTATTTGTTATGCTAGGCTGCAAAGTTGTTTTTTAGCGCGAGTACTTGTATTGAAACCTGAGCAAGCGAAGGATTCTAGGATTGAACCACGAGCGAAGCGAGTGGTTCAAATAATGGAATCCTGAGCGTTTAGCGAAGGTTTCAAAGGTACGAGACGCAGAATAACTTTGCAGCCGAGCGAAACACACAATTTTTCACCTCACAACAGCGAGGAAAAAAAGTGAATTGCTAAAAAGAACATTTCAAAAAGTTTTTATTTTCGTGCTGGCCAGTGTCATGAAATAGTTATTAAGCATTTTCAGTGCATTGGCGGTATACAAAAATATTGAATAGACAAATTCGAATTTCAAAAACTCTTTGCACGCTAGCGGATAAAATACACTTTTGCACTCAGATTTCGAACGATAAACAGAATCTTTCCGAGCTTGTGAGGTGAAAATATTATTATGTAAGAACGTTCACTATGGCCTATATTCGAATTAGGTTCTGATAAGGACCACAAAACAATCAAACATTTTAAAGAATGAACATGAAAATCACTGATCAACATAATAAAATGCTTTTTATAATATGATCTTCATCAAAGAACATAAAAACTAATTTTGTACACCTACTTTTTTGAATTTAAAGACAGGGTTTTTTTACTGAAGGTTCCACGCTTTGATCTGAAAAAAGAAAAAAATCTTTGTTATAAGGTACACAGTAAGGAAATTAGTACGGTATAATGAAAATTGTGGCCGCAAAACTGAAGTGGGACTGGGCCGGACATGTTTGTCGCATGCATATAGAGCGGTGGGCAACGATCGCGACACAATAGGAACCCCATGATGGAAGCCGGGGCCGGGGCAGACCAAGAAAAAGATGGCGCAACGACCAGGATGCCCACGAAGCAGAATGGCAACTGATGGCACGGGATAGAGAAGGCTGGAAAAGTTTGGGGGAGACCTTTGCCCAACAATGGGACGAAATAGGTTAATAAAAAAAAATGAAAATTGTAATGATATTTTAAGGTTCTTATGTGTGCAATCTAAACGCGGCACCAGCACCTTGTAGACATTTAGCAGAAAAAAGGTAAGAAAATAAGAGTTACCCCGTAAAACAAAACCTCCCCGGGTTTATAACGAAGTGAAGGACTAGCAAGTTGAATTACAAGTGTTCTTTTAATTAAATACACTTTTTTACAAGTCACTTGTTTTAGATTGCGAGAGAATTGCCCTTTCTATTTTTTCTTAAAAACGTGATTGTAATAGGAGCGCTAGTGTCGAGCGAGACCTATGTAAAAGAAGTAGGCTCTTAATATCTGCATAGATCTCAAAAAGAGATATTGGCGTGAATTTGAACTTTTTTGTGTTTTTTTTTTTTTGTGTTTTTTTTTTTTTTTTTTTTTTTTTTTTACGGGGTGTGACAAAACAACCTAGTAATACTTAGGAGGCTGATTCAGCCCACGAAACTGAACAACTTTTGGAACCAACTGTGAAATCGCGAAAAATAAATCAGCTATTCCATATAAAACTGCCGAAGTTACCTACTAACTCGACTAAAAACTTACGGGACAGCTGAGTTTTCTTTACGCGATTTCAAAGTTGGCTAAATAGTGAAAGTTGTTCAGTTTGTTGGTCTGAACCCCCTTTTAGTGTTTCTAGGGTGTTTTGATACACCAAATGTATGTAATAAATGTAATGTTATTTTATTGTGTGTGTTGATAGTGTGCAGTTTAAAGATTTTTGTTTTTTTATGAACGCTTTGTTTTGCTATTATAACACCACCAAGAAAAGAAGATAGGACTTTTAATTCTAACATTAGGTATTGCTAATTCCTCGATTCAACTACCTACAGTGGAGGAACCTCGAGGCTATGACAAGAAGAGTCAAATAATTTTTGAGGTTGAGTCGTGGTTGGTTACTAAACAGAAAATTGAAAAGTCCTGGCAAAAACCTGATTGCCATAGAAAGTGTCCTGAGACTTTGTCGCCAGTGCGAAGAAGTGCGATAAAACGTTTTATGGGAGTCGCGTTGTAGGTCTGCTATAGGGTAGTCGATTGTTGGTTGCCCCCTCCCCGGCCTACAACGAAGCTCCAGTGGTGGCTCAAGATAGTGTTCTTTTCGAAAAACAATCCTTGAAGTCACCAAAATACATAAGTTACCGTACAACGTCAAGCACTCTTGCTAAAAAAACTAGACATTGGCAAAATCATCACATACCCAAGATGGCAGCCATTTTTTTAAAATATAGAATAAAACGTTTTATGAAAGTATGATTAGGTATTTAATTTTGTGCAATTCATGTTATAAAAATTGATGCTAAAAATCATAGCATAGCATATGCTCACGACTATATTCCCCGAGGGGGTAGTCAGAGATATTCTGAAACCTTAGAACATCCACGTTTCACCAGTAGTACCGAAACTCTGTCCAGTGTGACGGGGGGTGAGCCCGTCGCCACTTATAATGGACAGTGGAAACAATACAGCCTCGAAATTGAAGCATGCAGGTTTCCTCACGATGTTTTCCTTCACCGAAAAGCCTAAATGTACATAAAACTCTAAAAATCTGAGAGGTTAAATAAGATTAATTATGTCTTGAAATATGTTAATGTTAGGTACCTAATTAATTAAGGTAAATTTTTGACATTATCCAAAGAAGATTATGTATTTTTTTTTTTATGTCGAGTAGAGTTACTTTCTATAAAAATTCTGCAAAATCGACTGTACATTATTGAGAAATCGAAAATGTTGTGATTTCCAAAATCCGGCCGTAATCCTGTCAGGATCCTAAAATCCTGACTCCTGAGATATGGTAGCCCTAGTCGAGGAAGAGTTCAAGGAAGGAGAGTATAATGGTGTTAGAATCACAAGGTGTCATACTTACTTTTTACATTGATATGGCATAAAAGTCATACAATAGGGTAATAAAATCATGCCGCAACACTTCGTCAGTCATTTTCTGTTTCCCATTATTATTCTTAATTTTACGGAAACCATTTCTAGAGACAACAAACCCGTTAGAATTCTCTGTTCAAAATATTTATACACAATTACCACCTATCCCTCACACTAAAGCAAAAAAAAGTTCTTCTAATTATACAAACAAAGGTAGAAACTTCAATAATTGATTCAAAATTCCGTCTTTGCGCGCTTCATTTCCGCGGTAGTAAATTATTTTTATCGACATAATCGGAATAAGTAATTCGTTCTTAATGATAGATCATCACGAATGCTTTATAATTCAATAATTACTGCTTACGGTTAGTGTAGGTACTTTTTACAATGAAGACGAGAGAAGGTAAAAAAAAGCTGAGATTCTAATAAAGATCGTGTATCAAACGTAATGATGTTTCTCGACGATAGTATTGCGTGTAATTTGCTGTGGAAACGTTTTGCTTAGTAATTTGATATGAATCTTTTGCAACAATTTCTCTGATAAATATCTTAACGAGTCCATTTGGGACTGGTAGCGACATCTGTTGCGCAGTAGCTATACTAAACTTTTAATTTGGTAGACATTACGCCATCTAGTGTTGAGTAGCATTAACTATTACTAACACTGCCATCTGTTAGAAATTTCTGTAACTAAACGTAACATGGCTGATTTCGTTTCACAAGAGTACAAAAAACAAAATCATAGATGGCAATAGTAAGATGACAAGTTTAGTTTAAAATGAGTACAAGAAAAATATCATAGATAGTGCTAGTAACAATATTTCATAAAAACTTATGAATAATTTTGAATATGAAATCAAACAATGATATTAAATATAATGTTACTGTTAAATCAAAGATGAAACTTGAACGTTTTTGCATTTTTTTTTGAGTATTTAATATACTTACCATATTATTTGATTGATTGATTGATTAAAATATTTGGTAGGTACAATATTTTTTATTGCATTGCAACAAACTAAGTAGGTACAAACTAAGTAGGTAGGTAGTTTAATTAACTGCAAATTTACATAACAATTTACGATCACTTAAAGTTACGATCATTTTACTGTTTCTAGACTTATCTCAATTAAACTACTGCTGTTAAATGTTGAATAAATCGCGTTTAAAATTAGTTAGCTTGGTGCCATATTTTATGAACACGAATAGGTATACCATAGAATAACTCGCAGACAGGACGTTACGACATTATGTTCACCTATATTTTCTTTGCGTATGGCTAAATAAGTAGGGTAAGGTGGGGTAAGTTGGGCGCTAGGGTAAATATGGGGTTTAGGGTAAACATTGACCAAATATTTTAATAATAGCCAAGCGCCAGCGCGTACGGCCTCATTCACTGGGAATGTAATTGCAACGACCCCAAGAAAAATTACCCCAGTCACAGATAATTTGCCCCATTGCACATCTTACTTAACCCTCTTCGTGCGGGTTTAAGGCGACTTAGAGATACGGTTTATTTAGTGTTTTTGTTGGCGAAACGCTAGCCACCTCTTGACAGGCTAGACACCTCATTTCATCCCGAAACCTTCAATACATTTTATAACTGACTAATTAAAAGTTAGTAGGTACTTGTAGCAACATGGACGCTCACTAAGAAAACTGTACACAAAATCAAAGTAGCACAGAGAGCCATGGAGCGCGCCATGCTAGGCATCACCCTTCTTGACCACGTCACAAACGTCGAGATCCGACGTCGAACTAAGGTTCAGGACGTCGGGGACCGAATAGCTCGCTTAAAGTGGCGGTGGGCAGGACACGTAGCTAGACGAAATGATGGCAGGTGGAGTAAAGCCTTAACAGAGTGGTGGCCGAGATTAGGTAAAAGAGAAGTGGGTCGTCCGGCAGCCAGGTGGGTTGACGACATCTGGAAAAGTACAGGCAAGACCTGGATGCGACTGGCACAGGACCGAGAAGAATGGCAAAATATGGAGGAGGCTTATGCCCTGCAGTGGGTAGATACAGGCTGAAAATGATGATGATGATGATGACTTGTAGCAATGTTTCTGTCCACCGCAAAAGGGAATATAGTCGTGAGTTTATGTAATTTCTTCAATGAATTGTAGCTCAAACCTGTAGTGTAGAGCTATTGTGTAAGTTTCCGATTAAGATCGGTATCGTATTATAACTGTGCATGGCAGTAATATTATGTTTCTGTGATCACGATAGATATCCATAGTCTGAAATTAGAAACGGCTAAGAACTGCCACAAACAGCATGTCGATTTGATACCAATTGAAGTGGCTAGTTACACAATAAGACCCTTGAATTTTGAAACTCAAACAACGTTGGAGTCACGTTGCAGGGTTTGCCCCGAACACTTGTCTCTCGCGTGGTGTTCGCGCGGTTCGCGTTTCAGCCTGCCACGAGGCTCCACAATCCTTCTCAGTTGTTCTTACTCAAAAACAATCCTCGAGATTGGATAGATACTCCCTGAAACCACTTGACATTGGCGGAAATGCGGTGCTAACGCACAAGCAAGAAGTCCATTAATTATAAATAAATTAAAAAAACGTCGTTGCACTCATCAGTTGAAAATTTCAAAATTACCATGGAGATATGCATCTTTCTACTGATGATTTGACTTTCAAAAATAGCACTCCTGGCATAGACGATTTTTTTTTCGCTTACGCTAGTAGACCGAATTATCAGTGTAACCGGGTATGAGATAGCAAATTATATGAAGTGACATCTCGGAGTCAGGTGGTTGTCCCATACAATTTATATGAAGTGACATTTTGGAGTCAGATGGCCGAAGTACAAAAAAGTGGATCCGTCGATAAGGACAGCAATAAGTAGCGGTCTCCTTTTTTAACTAGAACGAATTTGCTATGTGCATCTCTTACTGAGTGATATGACAAGACACGTGCTTCCTTTTAGTGCCTTCTCTTTCTACGACTCCTGGATTGAGATTTTAAAAGTCAAATCAGCAGTAGAAAGATGCAGAACATGACCTCCAGCGAACAACCCCATAACTCCATGGTAATTTTGACATTTTCAACTGCTGAGCTCACCGAATGAGATTCAAAAATCGCACTCCTGATAGGTAGGATTGGGACGTGTTTCAATCAGATAGTCCTATCTGCAGATTATTTTATTATTTGGTATGTCATGGCCGCTGGACCGGCCGGCCCCCGCAAAGCGCATGCGCGGACACGACAGTTACCGGTGTATTTCCAGCCGATAGCACGTGCGCGAAAAATATGGCTAAAGTAAGTTTTTGATTTTTCAAACTTTATTTTACATATATACTTAGTACAGTTTGATGGGTAGAGTATGTGGTTTAAACGTTGATATAACAAAGGGTTTAAACGCTTAAAGTGACATATCACTAGGTGTCCCCCGTGCAAATCGAATCCACGACCTCCGTGTCAAGAGCCCAATGTTCTTAACCATTAGACCACGGAAGCAGTGGTAGCTAAGTAGTGATGGATAGGTGGCCGGCCGAGCCATACCTTTGCCTTCCGAAACAAAAAATAAACATACTTAAGGAAATCAATCCCTGGAACCAATAACGATATCAATAGTTAAGTCTTTTTTTTAATAATTGCATGGAACCTAACGGATAATCATTTTAAAATATTTTCACGACGTTTCCAGGTAAACATCCCGAATGTTAAACTCAACAATGGCAGGAATATGCCTGCGTTTGGCTACGGCACATGGCTTGCACTCGACGATAAGGTAAATAATACAACAGAATAACAATGCAAATTTGCTGTACATCTTACTACGTAGGTAACACCAAACTAAGGGGTGACTGGATGGATGAGGGCAGCGCAGGGCCGGTCGTTGTGGCGATCCTTGGGGGTCGCCTATGTCCAGCAGTGGACGTCCATCGGCTGAGATGATGATGATGATGTACGAAATTGATTAATATTGAAAATAGGACGGAACTTCGTTTGAATGCAGCGCGCTCGGGCGCCTTGGCAGGTATAATAAAGAGTTGACAGCATAATCATATTATTATGTAACTATTGTAATATTGCCGTCTTGTAGGAATTTCGTAACAACACTAACAACTTATATCATCATCATCAGCCTATATACGTCCCACTGCAGGGCACAGGCCTGCCCTCTAGGAGGGTGTTTGGGCGTTAGTCCACCACGCGTGCCCAATGCGGATTGGTAGACTTCACATACGCATCGGAATTTCTTCTTCTGTTTTTGCAGGTTTCCTCACGATGTTTTCCTTCACCGTTTGAGAGCAGTCGGTATATTACGTACATAAGTTAGAAAACCCATTGGTACGTGGCATGTTGTCCGTACGGATTCGAACCAGGACCTCATGATTGAGAGTCTCCGCACCGCGCCACCGAGCTTCTCAACAACTTAGATAATTAAAGATTGAAAAATTTGTCTCGGGCGGGACTTGAACCCACGCTCTTCCAAACCGGGGAAACGTGCTCACCAATTACACCACAAAAGCCCACTACCCAGAGAACGAAATTTTCAATCTGTTACGTCTTAAGGGGACGTGCGCGCCATCTACTGGAAGTATTACAACCAACCAACTTGCAAGTCAAGCATTACAACTTGAATTCATTCATTCTTGTTTTTTATCTTTAATTTGATTCGAAATAGCACAACATGTTATAATCAATAATATTAGACAATCATAATCAATTATTTAATCGTTTCCACAGATGGAATTCGATACAACGGACGTACCTAAGCTGATTGACGCCATGTCGTACGCTATCGATATCGGCTACCGACACATAGATACCGCGCACCTCTACCGTGTCGAGCCAGAGGTGGGACAGGTTATCGATAAGAAGATAAAAGAGGGGGTCGTGACGAGGGAAGAGCTGTTTGTTACTACTAAGGTAATTATTTGGTTAAAATACTTTTATAGTAAGTTGAACATTTATAGAGGAACTGAGAAAAGGGAAGTACTTCCTCCAGGCTAGGTGTGATGCCAGGAGACCGGCCGTGGTGGGCCAAAAAGATGGGTGTTATAAGTCTGTTTACTTGTGGCATTTCAGCTCCCAAATGGGTGGGACGGATTTTCTACAAAAATGTTTTAACTTATTGTTTCATGAAAATCGGATAAGAAGTTTATAAAGTTTCTAAGTTTCTTTAAAAATTTCATTTTGAAAACACACATTTGAGAAACGCTCAATACAAAAACAGACATTTAAACATTTAAAATAATTCTAGCTCCAATGCTGTGTGTGAACTTATGAATTTGGGGTAAAACGTGGCTCCGTCGTTTTATGGCGGTTTCGAGTGTGTGTTTTGTCTAAAAACGGGGCTTTGAGATCGCCAAGGACCATATGACTGCTCCAACACATATCTTCAATACTTACTTGAAACTGGCGAAAACTTACAAGGAAACGACATTAAATAAAAATAAAAATAGAATAGAATAAGTAGATCCTAGCGTAACGCAGTACAAGTATAATTATTAGTAAGTAATTACAGTTATCCAGTCGATGAGACACTTTTTAGAATGTCCCTTGTGCCCAAATACCTGCTCGAGACAGCGGACTTTTTGTCGCCGTGTGCTTTACATCCTAAAGTCATAGGTACCTACTATCTATTTTCACGGACAAATGTGTCCGGCGGACTAAATGTCGATCTGCTCAGCCCCTAACAGTTGTTTTACCTTTTATTTCCAGGTGTGGCATCACTACCATCGGGAAGCTGATGTGGAGGTGTCAGTCCGCGCATCACTTCGTCGAATGAACCTGGATTACCTAGACCTAGTGCTCATGCACTGGCCCATGTCCATATCTGTGAGTCTCTTTCATTTTGCCGCAGTCATCCAAGTTGGTCGGCTTACCCCAAACTATGAACTGTTAAGTTCTTATTTTGGGGTAAGTTGACCAACTTATTTTTTGTATTGTTGTTTTTATTTAATTTCGTAAGGATTGTTTACAAGATTTACAGCTTCAATATTAAATAATTAAAACAAAATAAACAAAGGGCGGTTGTTTCCTTAATTTATTACAATTTATTTATTTATTTATTTATTAATAAAAACAACCTCGACATGTATTTAATTTTTACAAAAAATTTAATCTGTAATTAATCAATCTTCATCGTTTACTCCGACTACAAAGCACGATCGGAATAAATTAAATCATAACCATTACCAGGTAGGTACTACGAGTATAAAAACGTTAGCAAATTAAGCTAAAGAGATAGTTTTTATGACATTACTTGTCTCAGTAAGTTGGGGTAAGCTGACCAAATAAGACAAATTTTATGTCTTTCACTTGGTTATCATACCCCAAATTATTAACTAACCCTAGTGATTTTTTGGTAAGATGGATAATATGGGTAAAAGGGGTCAAATGTAATATTTTACTAATAAACCCACTTTTACCCCGGGTAAAGTGTAAAGGGTAGCCTGTATCGAGTAAATTACCCGAAAAGGGTAAATATTCCTAAAAGTCTTTGTTTTCTTCCAGACCGAAGGTGTAGACGAGAAGATAGACTACTTGGAAACGTGGCGCGGGTTTGAATCCGTGCTGGAGAAGGGCTTAGTCAAAGCTATAGGTGTTTCTAACTTCAACGTGGAACAGTTGAAGAGATTAATCGAGAACAGTAAAGTTGTGCCCGCTGCTAACCAGGTTGAGGTAGGTGGTACCTATTTAAACATTTTGTAACACACACACACTTTTATACACTCAGACACACTTATGGACACCCACACACTCACGTTTTTTGTCACAATAAACAAATTAAAGAAAAAAATACACACTCTTAATTTCCCACTTTTTAGGGTTCCGTACATGGGTACAGGGTGAAAACGGGACCCATCACTAAGCCTAAGTTGTCCGTCCGTCCTACCTATGTTGTTAGATAGTTGAAATTTTGACAGAATATGTATTATTACAGCGGATTTGTTAACAAATGATAAAAATGTCAAAAAGTTAAGAATTAAGGGGGGTTCTCAACGAGAAACTAGTTTTTATTGACGTTTTTTCTTCTCGCTCTATCGTAAAAACGGTAATACAAACAAGCTTCAAACTTGGTGTGATTATACAGGGTCCTTCTTAATATGCTGACACTTTTTTAATGGGATGTTCAGACCATCAAAGTGAACAACTTTCTCTATGGGACCAACATCGAAATCGCGAAAAAAAAATCAGCTGTCCCATACATTTGGCTCGAGTAGGTTTGCAGTTTTGTATGGAAGAGCAGATTTTTTTTTCGCGATTTCGATGTTGGTCCCATAGAGAAAGTTGTTCAGTTTGATGGTCGATCATCCTCTTAAAAAAGTGTCAGCATATTAAGTTGGACCCTATATAGCAAACTCTACAGTATAACAACAAATAATAAAAACACTTAACACAAACACACATACACATTCCGCACAAACACCCACTCTCATAAAGGCCTCCGCACATTGCAGCGATTTTATCGAGCGATAATATCGCTGCGACTTTGCGATATTTATTTCTAGTACATTTTGTATGGGGTGGCGGTCGATCCTACACACTGCCGCGATATTATCGCAACCTGACGCAATCTCATTAGACTACATTCAGTGGTGGGGCGCATGCGTGACGCGAATCGCGGAATCGCTCAAGTGTGTAACGTGTTGCGAAGTCGCTCTCGATAATATCGCTCGATAAAATCGCTGCAATGTGTTTTAAGGCAAGGCCTTAAAAAATACGATTTATTAAAATTTACATTTCATTTTTCTTTCCCCCAGATAAACCTGAACCTAGGCCAGAAAGAGCTAGTAGACTTCTGTCACTCTCACAACATAGCGGTTGTGGCGTACTCTCCATTCGGTACCATGGTACCGAGTCGTGATGCCCCCGACAGTCCCGAACCGAAGCTCAACAATCCGGTCTTGAAGGCTATCGGAGACAAATATGGGAAGACTGTCACGCAAGTGGCTCTAAGATATTTGGTTAGTATTAAGACTTTCTTAAGACAAATTAGACTTTATAATGATTTGACGAAGTCTGCGTTGCGCATTAGATTTGTTTTTTTGGTATATTGTTTTAATTTAATTTAAATAATAATATCTTCATTAATTAGAAACAAAACAACTTAGATAGAAGCAATCAATTTTTTTCGTTCCTATTTTGTTGGTATTATTAGTTTTTTTTTTCAAATCCTCTAATGCTGCAGTGGTCTATCTAGTAGCTGAATAGCTGTTGTGGCTAAATAGCTGTTCTGGCTAGATACCTGTTTTGGCTAGATGCCTGTTGCGGCTAGATAGCTATTGTGGATAGATGACTGCTGTTATTATATGGCTGATGTGGCTAGATGACTGCTGTGGTTAGATGGCTGCTTTAGCTAGATGGCTGCTGTGGCTAGATGGCTGCTGTGGCTCTGCTGTGGCTAGATGGCTGCTGTGGTTAGATGGCTGCTGTGGTTAGATGGCTGCTGTGGTTAGATGGCTGCTTTAGCTAGATGGCTGCTGTGTCTAGATGGCTGTAGTGGAAACCTACCTACCAATGAGTTCTTCTAACAAAGTACCTACGTTATACCGACTGCTCTAAAACAATGAAGGAAAACATCGTGAGGAAACCTGCAATACGCTGAAGAACAAGTTTGGATGCGTGTAATGTCCTTTACTCTGTCTTTTTTCAGTACCAACGCGGCATAGTAAGCATTCCAAAATCAGTAACCAAGAGTCGAGTACTCGAAAACGCAGCTATCTTCGACTTCGAACTCGATGAAGGTGACGTCGAAAAGATATCGAAGTTCGATGTAAACTACCGCACCGTCCGGCCTGTGTTCTGGCAGGACTACGAAAATTATCCTTTTGATAAATTGCCCGTCAAAATGGCGATACCGTCGTCGCTTATGAAATGGAAGAATGGCGCTAATTTGGATATTGAATGATGTTTTTTTTTTTCTTTGTTATTGAATGTTATTGTAATAAAACTTTTTGTTTAATAAAATTATAGGTTATGTCAATAATAGTTTTATTGTACCTATTGTAACGTAACCCTTCTAAAAATGTTCCTAAAGTAACCCCATTTTTAGCAATATTTCGACGAACAGTGTCCGGATTTTATGCGATTACTAAAATAAATTATATGAAACATACAAAAAACGATTCATTACATTCTTAAGTAAAGGCAGTTCTTTCATAATAAATATAAAACACTGGATATGCAATAGCATATCACTGAAAACAATGTTCCTGAAATTAGGGGTTTTAGAAAATATACCCTTAAGGACAAAGATTATAATACCTTGACCGAATGTTATATAAGAGGATATAATTCGTACGGCGCTCTATACAAAACGAAATTCCGTCTGTTTTTAACAGTATCTAGGAAGGAACCAATATCTGTGACTTAGAAAAAGTATATGTCTAGAATGAGTCTCACGAATATACCGTGAAACAAAAGGGGACAAGTTTCATAGGTTGGTGTGCGTGAGGCGCCATACAAATTATGTATGTGTGCGTGTATATGGATAGGGTTTAGGAACTAGTACTGGTTTTTTTTCGACGCTTTCGTATCTTTGACTGTCAATCTTGACATATAACTTTGCATCTGTCGGATTTCCTATTAACGAAATATTTAGTTTTAGTGTTAACGTGGCTCAAAGTTTTCAATACAAATCTTAAATTAATCCTTGCATTGTTATACCTACTTAATGATATTTAAAAAGGAAATCTTGCAAATGCAAAGCACTGACATAAGAATAGTTAATAACTGTATGGCACTGACATCTGACATTGGTTTCTACTCGTAGTTTAAGTTTAAAAATTTTATTGACTTTAATGTGTTAATACAGAAAATATTACGGAACTTCGTTTTTATGCAGCACGCTCGAGAGCTTTTGGAATAAACTTGTCTTAAGACGCATAGGTAGGTATTTAAGAGTGTTCTAGAGTAGACTTATTTGTTGCGAAGTGAACAAGAATAAATCAATGCAGTTTCAAAATCTTCATAACCAGTTTATACGCTCGATGAAGGTAACTATAAAATATTTATCATAAATTCCAATACGACTGTCACAAGACTTAAACAAACATTTTTGCGTAAAATAAACAGAAATAAAGGGTGTAACTACTAAACTTAAAATCGTTACAATATTTTAAGAGGTGCTTAGACATTTAGACTGAACAACTTTTTATAATATGGAGCCAACAAAAACATTCAATTCAATTCAATTCAAAATCATTTATTCAATATAGGTAGGAGCCTGAAGCACACTTATTAAACGTCAATTCTTTTTTAAGCTACCACCGCGTCGGAACGTGTTGTCGCTGTAGAGAAGATTTGAAATTGTGAAAAAAAAAATTCTGTTCCACTTAGCCTCACATTATAGGAAATTGGACCGAGCCATTGACGTTTTGTAGGGAACAATAATGTTTTCGCGATTTCGATGTTGGTCCATTCTCCATAGTGTAAGTTGTTCAATTTGATGATCTGAAGCACCTCCTGAACTGAAATTGGTATGTAACACATTGAAGTTTAGTGAGGCGCGGTTGTTAACTTATATAGTATAAGAGATAAGTGTACTTTTTGCAACCATCAGCAGCAAGACTGATTTAGTGTTTATGGGGTGTAGAGCATCTCTGTGATGGGGATGGACCAGGTCTGCCTGCATAACTTCAGTCGGTTTAGGAGTTACAGACGTTTAAAGGTCAGGAAAAAAATTACGAACAGCTGCAAGGCTGATCATATGATACCTACTTATTATTGTAGTATGCACTGTAGCCATGTGAACAGTACAAAAACTGACAAACCGACTGGCAGTTCATGCAGTTTTTGTACTGTGCTAGTGCTTATCAAGGCAGTCTTAATACAACGAGTTTAGGAGCTCACTATTCCGAGTTCCCTTTATTAGGGAAACTTTTAGACAGTTTATAGCAAACCTTAACATGGCAAAAAAAAAACGTTTTTTCTTCTTTTATAGGTTATTTCTTTTAGATCGTTCTATTGGAATATAGTTACATAAGTGCAATAAACAGATCAATAATACGGAATAGTTGTATCACCTTGAATTAAGTCATTAACTCGTAGGGTAAACGATCTGATTATGTACCACACATTAATATTTTACCTACTCTTAACTATTAAGTAGTTATAGCTTTTACGTGCGTTTTCTTGATTTTGTAGAATTCATTTAATCTTTGGGATAAAAGTAGACTTGACCATTATAATTAACATGGATATGTGCTTTAAAATGGTAATTAAAAAATAACACGTCTTTTTAATGATATTTTGACCAGAAAAGTTGAATTCATAATTAGTTACACCAAATTTTTTGCGAAAAACAAGTCGTATAAAGTAGTTATGTCTTAACTTTTTACCCTACCTGTGACCCTACTGCGCGACGCAAAGGAATGTATGTAAGCTTGTTCCTTTGTGGACCAAAGGACACTAAAGACCAAACGCGCAGACCGATTTTGATTATTCTTGCATCAATCGATTTGTCTTAATCTTGCAAGTGTCACTAAAGATATGACAGTGATCAAAATTCAATATTGCGACAACCAGACGCGAAATAGTGAAAAAAAAAAAGTTGTCGAACTAATGTTGAGTGGGGTATTAG
This sequence comes from Agonopterix heracliana, assembly GCA_963693445.1. Lineage (NCBI taxonomy): Eukaryota > Metazoa > Arthropoda > Insecta > Lepidoptera > Depressariidae > Agonopterix > Agonopterix heracliana. Next base: position 7,695,110 of record OY856334.1, read on the forward strand.
GTATTGAATAGGTATTTGAAAATCATCTTTAGGTTTCAGTTAACTTTAAATAAGAACTGAAATGAAAAGAAACTAGTCTAGAATTCTCCTAAGTACCTATACTTGGGAGACTTTAAAACAGTTCGACCCATTAAAAATTCTAGGCAGAATACATTTTTCTAATAATGGGTCCCACCCGACTGTGAAAGTGGGACTACTGGACTTGATTTTTTCTCTGCAGTTTTTACTTAAAGTTAACTTTTTACGCAGACAAGTTTTTTATTTTTTTAATTTACCGTACTTTATTTTCACCTATGGGAAATTTAATTTTATACACTCCAGTAGTTAACAAAATTATCGTCCACATTTCTAAGATAAAGATAAAAAAATATGTTTTTAATTATATGTTACCAGATTTGGTAATGTGATGTGACCTCAACAGGCGAGGCTACCTCAGTTTATTAATGTTTCTTGTTTGATTCTCGATGGAGTGACAAGCAGGTTATCTACTTACTATTATAATTATTATTCTGTTGGTGTTACAAGGAATATATAATTTAAACGTTGCTTTATTCTGATTCTATCATCTGGGCAAGTAGGATGTATTTTTGGTTGTTAGCTGTTTGTATAGCCGGTGCGGTAAGTTGTGTTATTTTGTTTTATTAAATGTCTTGTGTTGTGTGATTTGATTCGGTTTAAGAGGCTATCGAGCCTATTGTGCTGCCCTCAATCGTATTTTTTTTATTTCTAATCAATTGAACAAAATTTCCAAAGGGAGTCACGTTGCAGGGTTTGCCCCGAACACTTGTCTTTCGCGTGGTGTTCGCGCGGTTCGCGTTTCAGCCTGCCACGAGGCTCCGCAATCCATCTCAGGTTGTGTTCTTACTCAAAACAAAAACAATCCTCGAGATTGGATAGATACTCCCTCAAACCACTTGACACTGGCGGAAATGCGGTGCTAACGCAGAAGCAAGAAGCCCGTTAATTATAAATTTAAAAAAATCATTTCTAAAAACCAAGATAGTCACATTGTAGTCCTGATTGACTTTCAGTTTACCGAAACATATGCTCACCGAGAGGGTAGTCAGAGATATTCTGAAACCTCAGAACATCCACGTTTCACCAGTAGTACCGAAACTCTGTCCAGTGTGACAGTGGGTACAATACATGCCGATGCAATGCATGTGCAGTTTCGCCTCGGTCAACAATTACATGAGATCTGAGACCTTTCTTAGGTAGGTACCTACTTTCCTGTCCTCGGTGTGTAACTATAACTGCAAAAAAGTCGATTAATTAAAAGTATCAAAACGTCTTTCACATTATAACCTTCATTAGGTAGTTATCCTATTTAACGAATTAACAAATTGCTCTTTGAACACATTTTTTTTTTAATGAAATCTCCTCATTCAGAAGCTTCCCGACCGAACGACCTTGACTCTTTCAGAGCCGCCTCACCTCTACTAAACTACGTCATTTTAGTAGAGGTATACCTATTTTTGACTGGCTTGTGCTTCATTAATATGTCACTGAGGTGCCTTCTAATCCAAGGAAATCACATTCTAAAACCATAAGGATTCGCCCCAAATTTAACAATTACCTAATTAACTCATTAAGTATGGATCTTAACAAAAATTTGCCATATAGCAATTTTAGATCTTAATAACATTGTCTACGCAAAGGTGTGTGTCTCAAGTTAAAGTGACTTCAACTTAAAAAGTAGATGCACATAATACAGATTTTTTTACAATAATTAGGCTTTCCTTTGAACACAGGTTTCATACGTATTTTTAAAAGACAGAAAGATAAGAAATTTGATCTATAGCAAATAAAGCCGAGATGTTGAACATCATTGCTACACTTTTCAATAATTTGTATGTCTTTCAATTAACGAGAAGATAGCTTCTAAAAACCATCAAATATGGCCCGGCCCTGCGTTTACCTATGGAGAGCAGCCTTCATGCTGGGTTCACATGCACGCCGTGCAGCGCGCAGCCCGGCAAGCTTAGGCAATTCGCTGTACATTGAAGCTTCTATAAAGTTAAGTAGTAACATTCACTTTACAGACGAGTCGATGTACGGCGAATTGCCGAATTTTGCCGGGCTGCACGGCGTGCATGTGAACCCAGCAGCAAATCAATATCAGCATCTTTCAATGTTTTTTCCGCAGCTATGTGACGGGCAAGATGGCGGTAAAGCGCCGCGGGTTGCTCTTAACGATGGCAACACTATCCCGGTATTGGGACTTGGAACTTTTCTGGGTTTTGATGAGGTAAGTAATTTTGTACATAATATTACTTATAACAACAATAGCCCAGTCATTTTACGGTTTGACCCTGGATTAATATTAAGAATTGCATTTTTTCCGTTTAGTTTGAGTTGAGTAGGATGTTATCTTCTAATCGTGTGGGCAAGCCCTGGTGTCAGAGTTTATTCAAAACGCCTTACGGCCTCTGACGTGGTTTTTTTTATGTAACGACTACTACCACCAGAGATAGTAGCCGGGACCAACGTCTTAACGTGCCATCCGAAGCACGTACTCATCTTTCTTTTTCTGACAATCAGGTGATTCAGCCTGCAATGTCCTAACCAACTGTGGAAAAACGCACAAAGTGACATATCATTAGGTGTCCCCCGTGGGAATCGAACCCACGACCTCCGTGTCAGGAGCCCAATGCTCTTAACCATTAGACCACGGAGGCAGTTGCTATGACCGCCAAACATTGAATATATATGTTGCTTAATAAAAATAAACCTTTTTACAGAATGGTCAAAAGGAAGTCAAGGATGATGATGTCAAAATTCCCGTGACGTGGGCCTTAGATGCTGGATACAGGTTCGTAGTTAGTGGGATCTCACACGATGACGCATTGACGGAGCGGCAGACATCAGTCTGTCATTTGTGAAGCAAGGAGTTGTAAGAAACCGCACGTAGAAGCACACACTTCTACTCTACGTACGGTTTCTTACAACGCCTTTTTTCACAAATGACGGACTGACGTCTGCCGCGCCGTCAATGCGTCATCGTGTGTTAAAGCCCATAGGCACATGCATGTTATTCTGTTAAGTCTTCTTCTTAGTCGTAACCTCATGGCTGAGAGACGTTACCATCGCGGGCCGAGTCACCACAGCTCTCCAGGCATGCCACGCACGACAAAACAAGAAAACGAGTCCTTAAAATCTTGGGACATACTGTCATGAGATCAGATACTTTGGACAAACTCGTGATCACTGCTCGTACACTGAGAAAAAATTGCTACAGTATAACGTAGCCTGTCCACGCCTGTCGCAGCTTAGTGGGATCGCACACGATGGCGCATTGACGAAGTGGCAGACGTCAGTCCGTAGATGCATACGCGGAGCGTCAATCCGTCACCGTGTGTGCTTCTACGTGCGGTTTCTTAAGGTGCGTTTATACGCGTGCCACGCAGCCCGGCAAGCTTAGGCAATTCGCTGTACATTGAGGCTTCTATAAAGTTAAGCGTAGTAATAATCACTTTACAGACGAGTCGATGTACAGCGAATTGCCTAAGCTTGCCGGGCTGCACGGCGTGCATGTAAACCCAGCATTACAACTCCTGGCTTTACAAATGACAGACTGACGTTTGCTGCTCCGTCAGTACGTCATCGTGTGTGAACGCACTTATATGTAGCCTATCGCAGCTTACGTAGCACGCATATACAGGGTCCTTCTTAATATGCTGACACTTTTTTAAGGGGATGTTCAGACCATCAAACTGAACAACTTTCTCTATAGGACCAACATCGAAATCGCGAAAAAAAAATCAGCTGTCCCATACATTTGGCTCGAGTAGGTTTGCAGTATTGTATGGAAGAGCTGATTTTTTTTTAGCGATTTCGATAGTGGTCCCGTAGAGAAAGTTGTTCAGTTTGACGGTCTGATCATCCTCTTAAAAAAGTGTCAGCATATTAAGTTGGACCCTATATAGCTTACGACTCGATACTGATTATGAGTGTTGCATCAGTATTTAAGTTGTCTCGTACTTCGTAATGAATTCATTACGTAACACTCGTGATCGTCGTAAGCTACGTTGTACGTAAGCTGCGATGGGTAGCATTTTTTTCTCAGTGTATCGAGGGGAAGGGAGGTAAAGGACGCATGTCTACGAGAAGGATGGATGCGGTCAAAGAAATTATACAGAGGGCACACTACAGGCCAGCATACACCGGTCCCAAACTAGCCTACATGGTGCACTAGACGAACTCAGGTTTCGTCACTCGGGAAGGTTCTTTCCTTGGACCCCACTTCTTCTTCTTCTTATCGTGTGGGCAAGCCCTGGTGTCAGAGTTTATTCAAACCGCCTTACGGCCTCTGACGTGGTTTTTATGTAACGACTACTACCAGAGATAGTAGCCGGGACCAACGGCTTAACGTGCTATCCGAAGCACGGAATCATTTTCCTTTTCAGACAATCAGGTGATTCAGCCTGCAAGTTCCAAGTGATATATCACTAGGTAGGTGTCCCCCGTGGGAATCGAACCCACGACCTCCGTGTCAAGAGCCCAATGCTTAAGATAATATTATTCCGAGAGCGAAAATGCGCGCTGCATACAAACGTACTATGGTGATATTTTCAATACTAACCAATTAAAGTCAATGAAATTTTGCAGAAACAATTTAGAAACAAATCTCTTGCTTGCTTCTATAGAGTCAGATTTTCGTTAAAATGTATAGTTTTCAAGTTACAGTGCCTCAAAGATTTCCATACAAATCTTAAATTAATCCTAGCATTGAAAATGTATATTTTAACGAAAATCTGACTCTATAGAAGCATAGAGATTTGTTTCTAAATTGTTTCTGCAAAATTTCATTGACTTTAATTTGAATAATATACCCTTAACAATTAGACCACGGAGGCAGTTAGGTACTCCTCTTATTAATTGTCTTATGTTTGCAGGTTGATTGATACTGCGCAAGTTTACCACACAGAGAAACAAATAGGTGAAGCAATTCACGCATCTTCTGTGCCCAGGGAAAACATATTCGTTGTTACAAAGGTAAGATTCAAGACGTACGTACAGTGTAAAGGCCTCCGCACATTGCAGCGATATTATCGAGCGATATTATCGACAGCGATATCGCGACACCTTACACACTGCAGCGATTCCGCGATTCGCGTCACGCATGCGCCCTTCACTGAATGTAGTAGAAAGAGATTGCGTCAGGTTGCGATAATATCGCGGCAGTGTGTGGGATCGAGCGCGTCCCCATACAAAATGTACTGAGAACAATTATCGCAAAATCGCAGTGATATTATCGCTCGATATTATCGCTGCAATGAGCGGAGGCCTCTAATTGCGATATTATTATCACGCTATTTTTCTTATAAACTTTGCATGTAACTTGTGTTTTACATACATACATATACTCACGCCACTATCCCACTGGGGTAGGCAGAGACTACGGCTCGCCACACACTACGATTCTGACACACTTCTCTCGCCTCATCCACATTCATACATCTCTTCATGCACTTCCGTCGGTTGAGGGTGCTACGCACTTGTCCTTTTCGGAGAAGACCATTTATTTGGTCGTGGTAAGTTCTCCTCGGACGCCCTCTCTCGAGTTGTGTTTTCTCTCGACTTGTGTTTTTATTACGATTAAATCAAGCTCTAGATAGCCTTGGCAAATAGGTGAAGCCTTGAGTTTTTTCTGTATCCACCACTGAATTTCCCTCGTCAATCTTCGTTTGCGCAGTCCCCCAACAAAACCCGAAATCGTTTCGTAATGAATGGGTGCAAAGTCGGATAGCAGCGAAAAGGGCTAACCGTAGCGAGGGATTGCAGGATTTGCAGGTGGCAGTTGGCACATTCTGAATGGTCAATATAATTTCGCGCGCTGTTAAAGTTTGTCAACTGCGCAGGTACACACGGCGACACATCAGGTTACGCACCCTATATACCCATAACTACACTACGTACAAAACACAAAATAGTGCGGTAGAGAGCCTGCTTAGACGCGGCTGCCGGCGCGGGCGCAGCGTGCCGTGAGACGAAACAACAACGACATACCGCAGCCTCTCGCACAATTCGCAGCGTTCAACTTCTAATAGTTCAAAGTCCAAACAGGGTAGCCTGACGTGTCGTCGTGTGTACATCGGTGAGACTTATAATTTTACTGTAGTACATAGAGCAGTTTTGGAGCGATGATAGCCCATACGGAAGAGAGCTAGCGCCTCAATCATGAGGCCGCAGTTCGATTCCTGGCCTGTACCACTAAGTTCTTCGGAATTTATGTACGGTTGTATTTATCATTTACTAGCTTGGCGGTGAAGGAAAATATCGTGAGGAAACCTGCATTCCCGAGAATGAAAAAAAAATACCATAATTTCGGAGGTAAGCGTAAATATGGGTGAGCTTGGGGCGAATACAATAGACCAGCGATGGTCGCAGTGTTACATAACGACCCTTGCTTGCAATAGCCCAACCACAAATCAATAGAGCAGTTTGTGTAGGTATGGCTCGGTGGCTTAATAACGCGTTCAGGGCGCTGTTGCGGCTTCCACGCTTCTGTAGTGCATCACTAATGTTTGCTGAGGCGCGTACAGACGGCTTTGATGCTATCTGGCGTAAGAAAACGGCGTCACTGGTCAGCAGAGTGCGTGGGAGCAGCAACGGCATCCTGAACGTCATTGCCAATAAATTTAATAGTCCTCTGATGTGGTCCCTCACACAGAGGACTAAATCTGTGTTGAAATTTGTATACTAACGTAGTCTAAGACTTACTAACCGTATTGTAACTAACTTAGACTATGGCACAATTGTTACTAACCCCAATGGATCTGTGTTGTCTGAAATAAATAATTTTTAATTAATTTAATTAATTGGACGAAAGCACAGCCTCGACTTGGCAGGTTAAGGTTCAAGTCCCGTCCGAGACAAATTTGTTTTTTTTTTTAATATTTATTAAGTAAAGATGGGAGGACGATATTAAGAGAATGGCGGGAATGTTATGGATGAGGAGCGCACAGGACCGAAACTTGTGGAAAGCCCTAGGGGAGGCCTATGCTGAAAAGCAAGACAATCTGTAAAACTGCCAAATGGTGTCAAATGTAATAATATAAAATTAATTAACTAGTTTATTTAAGTATATAAATCAATTGCCATGTAACTTGCATGATTGTTAATAAAGGCTTTATTATTATTATTTTTGTATCTCTTACGGTATTTCACGGGCCGTAGCCCGGACCTTTGGAAGGCTTGCATGGGGACACAGGTCCAACACGTAGAGGCCCCTTTGAGACACTTTTATCTGAATGCAATGGGATGCACCAACCGTGGTCTATCTCTGAATGCATTATGCAAATGCACCAGAAGACATACCACGTTCGGTGCAGAGACTATTGTAGAAAGGACAAAAACTACTCGGGTTATGGGGGTGAACTGGGTGGACTGGGAAATCTGGGTTATTGCGGAGAGACTCGGGACGCCTGCCGTAACAAATGTCTCTAAGTTTGTCAAAAATGGCAGACGGTGACTTGCCAACTCATTTGATGGGCGCCCCAAAACGACCGCTCGCAAGGAGCGACAAGGCAGCAACATCTAGTGAGCGGCTAAGGTTGTGGAGAGGTGAGTCTGCGGGCGCCGGTTCCCGGTGCTAAGCGCAACAGTCAGCAGGTCCCGGCGTTATGACATTTTACACTTCCAACCTGGAGCATAGGTTCCGCTCTTGCGACTCCACTCCTGGCCGGCCGATTAAGGCAAGACAGGAGGTGAGGGCCAAATCAATCCGGGCCCTCTGGAGAATCGGGTCCGTGGTGTCGCCAATCACCAACAGCTCGCCACAAGCTGCCCTGCGGGCTTATTATTATTATTATTAAGTAAAGCCCGACCAGAAAAATAAAAAACCTCGCCATGTTGCGGAAAATCATTGGAACTAATATTTGTACTTCGAACACTGACATTAAAGGTTATAGTCAAATGCAGCGCCCCCAAACCAGGTTTTTTATATTTCTGGTCAGGCTTTATACTTTTTTCTGTTTTCAGTTGGCGATAAACAATCAAAGGGACGCTGTAGGAATGCTAAGACAATCACTAAAAGACTTGAATCTGTCCTACGTAGACTTGTATCTGATTCACAACCCGGTCGCATTTACTGTGAGTAACTTTACATTTAAATTGATGGTGAGTACAACTACATGTTAGTAACTTTACATTTAGCTTGATGTGGATACAACTAACTACATGTTAGGAACTTTACATTTACATTCATGGTGAGTACAACTACATGTTAGTAACTTTACATTTAGCTTGATGTGGATACAACTAACTACATGTTAGGAACTTTACATTTACATTCATGGTGAGTACAACTACATGTGAGTAACCAAAACAATATTAAATAATCAAAAGGGCTAAGCTCAGCAGTTGAAAATGTCACATACGTTTCTTTCTACTGCTGGCTGATTTGGCTTTCAAAAATCTAAGTTACTTCCGGAGTGCGATTAGCAGTAAAAAGATGCATATTTACATAGTAGTTTTGACATTTTCAACTGCTGAGTTCAACGTATGGGTTTCAAAAATGGCACTCTTGATATTTTTTCGTGATTTTGATAGAGAAAGGTTATTTAAGTACTTACCTAGTTTGACGGCTTGATCATCCTCGTCTCTAAATAAGGTACCTACCTAGGTACCTACCTATAATAAATTTAACAAAGTAATGAGGGATTTTCAGAAAACCATTAAAAAAGAAAAAGTAGTTCCTAATGGCTTGATAGATGGCGTTGACGAGACAGGGGCGAGCGACCTTGCGGATAATAAAATAGAATGAATGAATGAATGAATGAAATATACTTTATTTACACCAAACATAAAATACATAATAAAATAAAAATAAAATAGTAAGAGTTTTTGTTCTTAAGTAAACAGCAAAATATTATGTGAGCATAATTATTTCGTCAACGGATGCGTCTGACTCAGTGAAATGCATTCTTGTTTACTTTTTAGCATACTTACAATTTTCGTCTTCGGACCCCTCTCTGGTCAACGTCATCTATCGCCGGTATGATGAACTACGTTTGAGTAGCTGTCAGAAAACTCCTTATTTTATTTACAGCCAGACGAGAAATCGTTCGACATAGTAGATTACGTGGACACCTGGCGAGTGATGGAGCAAACTAAAAAGCTGGGCCTAGCCAAGTCTATCGGTGTTTCTAACTTCAACGTCAGTCAGATGGAGAGGCTGCTGGATAACTGTGAGGTTAAACCATCCGTTTTGCAGGTTGAGGTAAGTGAACATATCAAATAAAATAACATAACAATAACATAAAATCAAAATCGGTTCACCCAGTCAAAAGTTCTGAGGATAAGTACCTACCTAACAAACAAATAACGATCGAATTGAGAACCTCCTCCTTTTTTTAAGTTGGTTAAAAATAACTTTGCAACATAAAATAACCTTAGGTGGGTACTTATAGAGACAGATACCAGACAAAAAAAGAAAGGGTGACAATAATTTTGTGGTAATTTAAGGACTTAAGGGGGTTGCAGAGACGTTCACAGGCAACTAGATGGCGCTCGGGAGCATCATTCCTGATTTTATCACATTTTATTTTATATCTTCGTAATTATGTTATAAATTGCAAATGTTATTTGAGATGCGTAATCTTGATTTTCTTAACTATTTTTCCATATACAAAATATTACTTTTGTTAATACCGTCTACGGATGTTATACGTCAAAGTTTTGTATGAAATTGATTAAAATTAAAATGTATATCAAATTCGTATGAACAATAAAATTACTATAACTTGTAGCTAGATCAGTAAAACATAACACAAGTGCCCGCATAATTGAAAATTTTGATAGAAATCATCACAATTACGAGATATAAAATAAAATGTGATAAAATCAGGAATAATGCTCCCGAGCGCCATCTAGTGTAGTGCAACTCCCTCCGCAACCCCCTTAATTACTACACTATAATTATAGGTCTATGATTGTCTGACAATAAATGATAGATGTTGTTTTGAATTTTATTATAACGATTAATAACTACCTAATGGTTCATCAAAGTTCTTATACACTCATAATATTATTGCAAAAATATATATTATATGTAATTGTAATATAATAAACATAATGTACCTATATAATAATATTTTGTTTATCTAATGGACATAATAATAATGTAGGTAGTCAGATTTTCTGGAATTTATAAAGATCATTAATCAAATTTTAAAGAAATATCTATACAAAATAATGTTTTCTTTATTTTCAGGTTAATCTAAACCTAGCCCAAAATAAGTTAATTGACTTCTGCAAGAAACACGACATTGTTGTAATGGCGTACACGCCGTTCGGAGGATTATTTGATAAGACCGACGCATCTCCACCACCCAGGGTCAATGATCCAATTTTGAAAGGATTAAGTGAGAAGTATAAAAAAACAGCACCACAGATTGCGTTGAAATATTTGGTAAATATAAATCAAAGGACCTCTTTGGTCTTAACTCTATTAGAGAACGTTGAAGGCCTCCGCTCATTGCAGCGATTTTATCGAGCAGTAATATCGCTGCGATTTTGCGATAATTTTCCTAATACATTTTGTATGGGGACGCGCTCGATACCACACACTGCCGCGATATTATCGCAACTCTTTCGACTACATTCAGTGGTGGGGCGCATGCGTGACGCGAATCGCGGAATCGCTGCAGTGTGTAAGGTGTCGTGATATCGCTGTCGATAATATCGCTGTCGATAATATCGCTCGATAAAATCGCTCGATAATATCGCTGCAATGTGCGGAGGCCTTATTGGTAATAAATTTTATAACGTTTTATTATTATTAGAAAGATAAAATCGGATAACTGGCAAATTGATTTTTTTCTCTGTGCCCAGCCTACCTAACAGCTAAACGTGTGGACTAATATCGATGCAGTTTTTATATAATGATAGTATGTTTTGAAAAACTAGTTTTTTCTTACAGGTGCAACGAGGATTGATTCCGATACCAAAATCAGTGAAGAAGGACAGGATTGAGAGTAACATAGACATATTTGATTTTGAGCTTACACCGGAAGAAATGGAATCACTGAGTAAGTATTTTTAACTTTCATAACTTTCTCCAACTAGGTAGGTACTCTACATCTGCACTCTGCAGTGACTGCTTAGTTGCAAAAACAGGCCCTGGAGTGCGATTTTTGAATCTCATTCGGTGAGCTCAGCTGTTGAAAATGTCAAAATTACAATGGAGATACGCATCTTTCGTCTGCTGATTTGACTCTCAAAAATCATACTTCAGGAGTGCGATTTTTGAAAGTCGAATCAGCAGTAGAAAGATGCATATTTCCATAGTAATTTAGACATTTTCAACTGCTGAGCTCACCGAATGAGATTCAAAAATCGCATCCCAGTACCCGTACTTTAGATATTCTTATAATATATCGCGATATTTTATGTTGAATACTCCACCGACAAGAGTGTAGCTCTTAAATAATATGATGATGATGTTATGTTGTGCTAGGTACAGATTTTTCGTTTTACTAATCTTGGAAAACGCCTCATCGAAGCAATTTTTTTACCACCCCGTAAAAGTTATAAAGATAGATTAAATCATAAAGGTATTATACCAGGAATAGAGGAACATACAGCTGAGTGAGCGAGATGGACCTAGCCGCACCACTGTATAATATATAGAGATACGTGACGCGAGGGAATAGGACCATTTTTTAGTCACTAATTATTTTTACAATTCGGTTTCCGTGAATAATTGCGAATGTAAAGTGAAATCGTAGATAATTTTATGAAATATACTGACACTAGATACTTCATTAATTTATCCACAAATTCACGTTGGACTCAGAATTATAGACAATATTCGAATTTTTGCATGCGAATAGTCTCCAAAAAACATCCAAAAACGGTTTCATTTGCCAACTCATGTTTGTTGCTCTATTCCTGTAAGGTATAATACCTTTATGGATTAAATAGTCTTAGATCTAGGTTACATACTTATTACACTACAACGCAAGCTCTCTTCCGTATGGCTATCGCTCTAATCGTTACTTTACGTTGTCTGTTTTGACAGGTAAATTCAACAAGGACTACCGCACAGTGTTCCCAAGTTTCTGGCAGGATCACCCGTATTATCCTTTCGAAAGGAAAGACGTTCCCGGCCCAGACCCTTTCAAAAAGGCTAAGGCGTAAGACGTAAAGAAGTGATTGCAGAAAGATGGAATTATTAAGAATCTCAATTTTTTCAAGATATTATTGTTTATGGAGACATTTTTGTAAGCCCAATAAACCTATTCTTTCATTTTCTCCTGTTTTTTTAAATAATAAAACCCAAAAGTCACCAGTTAAATCGGGCATAGGCCATCCACACATTCCTACCGCTGTAACTCCTGTAAACCAGGATCAACAGTGGCGACCATGCGAGCCCGGGGGATGACTCTAATCTGTCTTGGAAACAAGATAGGAGGAGTAGGAAAAAGAAGTTACCACAGATACAAAACATAGAGTAAGAAAATCGTTTTTGGTGACATCGCGACTCATCGGTCGTTGAACAAGGATTCACAATGCCACGCGCGACTACGCGAGTAAAGGCCTCCGCTCATTGCAGCGATATTATCGAGCGATATTATCGCTGCGATTTTGCGATAATTGTTCTCAGTACATTTTGTATGGGGACGCGCGCGATCCTACACACTGCTGCGATATTATCGAGCGATAATATCGCTGCGATTTTGCGATAATTGTTCTCAGTACATTTTGTATGGGGACGCGCTCGATCCCACACACTGCCGCGATATTATCGCAACCTGACGCAATCTCTTTCTACTACATTCAGTGAAGGGCGCATGCGTGACGCGAATCGCGGAATCGCTGCAGTGTGTAAGGTGTCGCGATATCGCTGTCGATAATATCGCTGCAATGTGCGGAAGCCTTTAATATTTACTCATGTGGTGATGGACGTTGGACGGGCGCACCCTTATACACAGTTGCAGAAATGCTGATTAAAGTTAATCTTCCATTAAATCACTTTTTGTCTTATTGACGTGACGTAGTAAAACCTAGCAAAAGATTTAATGGAAATTAAAATTGATGGGAGTTTCTGCAACAGTGTAATTTCTTACCGTAATTTCATCACCCTTATCCTTTTGAATTTACATTTTCAAAAATAAATTAAAAACCGACATTAATGAGTGACGTTTATTACAAATCGACAATATAGGGGCAAAAACAACTACTACACTATTTAACATTTGTTTTATTGTTATAATTATTTATTTACATAAAATTACATTTAAAATATTATAATGAAATAAATGAAACCGTCAAATGTTAATATTCAAACACAAAAGAGAGAATTTCATCAACAAAAAATTGAATATAAAAACGCTATTAAATGTGAATAATTTCTATGCGATCTCAAACTTTTTTTAATGATTTTTTAAAAGTATTTACACTAATTAACTAACTGTATACTTATCGATATAGTACTCCTTAGTTAGGAGATTGTATGACGTTTCTAACATACATATGGATTTTTCTTTTGGTTTTTCATTTTTATAATTTAATATAAGTATAGGTAGGTATAACTTTATTATTGCAGGTTGAGTAATTTTTCAATTTAATTAGTATAATTTTCTTAATGTGGACATGCCACGGTGTTCATTAGTATTTTTTTTTTACTACACAGTTATTTGTAAAAAATTTCTCAACCTAATTGCGTATCTATATTATGGAATACAGTTATAAGACTTATTTAACTAAATATTTTATAAAATATGTCTAGATTTTATCACATTTAATAAAATTACAGTCATGAAAAAATTACAGATTTAAAAATGATAATGAATGAAAATGGCACATCTAATCAACAGACTTAATCATTGATAACATTAAAGTACTACGCACGCAATTACTTATGTAATAAAGTCGTAGTCGTATTTATGTTGTTGAAAATTCACACAAACTCCCTAAAAGTATCTAGTTAGAGATTGCTCCTAAATTGTCCTTTAAAGAGGGATTTTCCGAAAGCCATTAAAAAAAAGTCGTTCCAAATAGATTGATAGATGGCGTTGACGAAACATGGAGTTATAAGCGACGTTGCAGATAGTAAAATACAAGTAAAATAGTGAGAATTTGTGTTTTTAAGTAAACAGAAAAATATAAACAAATACAACCAAGTGACATGAATTGTTTGCTTACTTTTAGCCTACATTTCCGTCGCATCCAACTTGGAACAACACCATCTATCGATGTATGTTGGAACTACGTTTTACTAGCTGTCAGAAAACTGCTCATTGTAATGATAATGAATTATAAATCTATTTGTAAACGATGAATTCCCCCTCGAGTTCGTACTCGTGGTTGACATCGCACCTCACGTTGGCTTCGAAGTCGCACTGCTGTGACTTCTCGTTGAAGAATAAACCGTCGGAGCAGAAGACCGTTTCGGGAAGGCCGTTGAGGCATCGCCAGTAGCGTTGGCAGTCACCCCTAGAATAAAAACAATACATCAATCAATCAAAATACATTTTCTTTTACACCGAAAAGAGTACAAATAAGGTGGCCTTATAGCTAAAAGATATTTACATTTTCGATGACAAATGTAAAATCATCATCATCACATCCTATATACGTCCCACTTCAAGGTACAGTCCCAACTCCCAACCTCAGGGAGGGTGTATGTACGTTAGTCCACCACGCGTGCACAATGCGGATTGGTAGACTTCACATACACAACAGAATTTCTTCTTCAGCGTGTGCAGGTTTCCTCAAGATGTTTTCCTTCGCCGCATGAGAGCAGTTAGAATAAAAATTAAAATGATAGAGTAACCACAGAGTACTATAAATAAATAAATGAAAGTCATTTATTTCAGGATACAAGGTCCCATATACACAAGATTTCAATACAATATTAATATAAATTATAGGATATCACATTAAAATGTTCGTCAAAAATATAAAAATTGTCATAGATCTTTCTTATTATTGATAGATTTACTATTACGAGTAACTGTTTTACGCTCGAAAATATTGTTTCTTGCTTTGAAATACTTTGAATCTGCTCTTCACCAGCTTTCATTTGATACCCATATTATTATTGTAATTTTTTACAAAAAAAAAAGATTCTTTCCCCTCTCTTTTTTACTAAAACATATCCGGAAATGTCCGAGATTACCACGGAAGCCATGGTCACCCTACATTACTATTATATTTATTTTAATCACTCACTTGTAAGGCACTTGCTTGGCAGCGACGTCAGATCTGCTGCAGTCGAGTACAGCGCTGAACTCAGCTGCTTGGGCCGCTGCCTCTTGAGCTAAGACCTTCCTTTGGGCACGGATCTGCCCTGTGAGACTCGCTAGGGCACCTGGAAGATGAAAGTTACATTTTTAAGGATGGCTTTAGAATTTTGGCGAAGCAGTTGGGGGATCAGGGGGGTGAGGCGTACACCTAGTACACACCACCCCCCTCGCACGCTATTATAAAACTGTAAAAGAAGAGTTTCTATGCATTGAAGATATTTAGAATAAAAACGAGCGAGTATTACAGTAGTAGTCGCATAAATGATGTGTCAACATCTGACATCTCACGAGTACCTACCTACCAACCTCTCGGAACCAATATCTGACGGCCAACTGAACCACCGCGCTCGCTACTTCGGCTTCTTGTTACTGACTTCCATCCATTATCACGAAATTCCTCCCACATATTGCAGGAAAGCGAGATAGTCCTAGCCCTAAGCAAAAAAACTCGCTCTCTTTCCTCCTGAATCTGATAAGACGATAGGTACTAATTTTTTATACGGATGGTGAAATTGGTTTGTAGGCATAAGTCTCTTGCACCTGCCGTGGCCTTAGCCTTAGCCTCATTAGAGGTGGGTCTTATTATTGGGTAGGTATAATATCATACACACACTATATACTATGTACACACACTATATACTATTTACATACATTATATTTATTGCAAATTATTTATTACACTACATACTTATAATATTCTTAGCACACAATTGGTTTTCGGAGAGCAACACAGCACAGGAGTGGTATTTTTGAGTCACACGTATAATTAGTAGTGTGAAAGTGTCATATACTACTATGGAAATTATGCATCATTCGACTATGATTTTGAAAGTGTGAGATTCGGAAATTGCACTCCTGCTCTGTCAGGTACGGCAGAAAATCAACGCCTTGCTTACCAAGTAAGGCACTATGTTCAGTCGTGTCCTTTTTACCATCGCGGCACACACCGCTACCACTTACTATTTCTTTTACTGCACTGTGTTTGTTTCGTGTGTGCCTTTAATGGTGAATAAAGTTTTTCTTTCTTTCTTTCTTTCTTTCTTTCATAGAGGTGAGGTCGGATGCACTGATTAACTATAACCGGCAGCCACACGACCCTTGGCGCCTGGTGTACATGCAGTATACAATTATGTAGTTAGATACTACTATTGTTAAAATAGTTAGTAGAACCAGAACGAACCCATAGGGCTGGCCTTAGGAGCGGACTCGGCCAAGATCTCCCACTCGTAGTCCCCTGACTGGTCCACGGACTCCTCCCCCGACCCCTCGATGTCCTCGTCCTCCTCTGGTTCATCTGTACGCAGGGTACACGTACCCGACGACTCCCAGTCGCAGCCCTGGACAACAATAAAATAAATAGGGTTATCAAAAGACATCATCCGATTTGGTCCAAATGTGAAAGTACCGGCTATAAAAAAACAGAAGTCCGCAGCTGTCAAATTGAAATTTCAAAATTCCGTCACACAAAAAGGTTGGTGATTTTCAAAGCTCTCTGATAAAATATTTCCTTACAGGAATAGACTAGGAACTGACATGAGTTGTCAAATGAAACCGTTTTTGGATGTTTTCAGGAGACTATTCGCAGGTAAAAATTCGAATATTGTCTATAATTCTGAGTCTAACGTGAAATTGTGGATAAATTAATGAAGTAGTGTCAGTATATTTCATAAAATTATCTACGATTTCACTTTAGATTCGCAATTATTCACGGAAACCGAATTGTAAAAATTTATTAGTGACTAAAAAACGGTCCTATTGCCTCGCGTCACGTATCTCTTTCTATTATACAGTGGTGCCGCTAGGTACATCTCGCTCACTCAGCTGTATGTTCCTCTATTCCTGGTATAATACCTTTATGGTCAAGACAGAGCCTCACGCTTCTAACGTACTAAAACAAACGGACCAACTTTCTTATGTTGGTGTGCATGAGGCGTCATAACAATTATCTCTGTGTGCGTTCATTAGTGATAGTTGTTCTCAGCCTTGACTGGCTGACATTTTTTTCGACGCGTTCGTAGCTTTGACTGTCTATCTTTACTTATCAAAGGGTAAGTTATCTACCTATCTAGGTAGGTACCATAATTATCTACCCACGTTTCTAAGCATTTACCTCTTATCAACAATGACACGTGTGATCAACTGATCACGCATGATTAAATGGTAAAAACTAATTAACCAATTAATTGTTGAAAATAACGTAGTTAGTTAGGTACCTAGATAGGTAATTATCATAAATGGAAATACCAAAAGTTCGTAGATTATCAAGACGTCATCCAGTTTTACGCAAGCTGTAGGTACCTAACTACCTACTATACAAGGCGTTACAAAAATACAAATAAACCTTTATGAGAATATTATTCCGAGAGCGAAAATGCGCGCTGCATACAAACGTACTATGGTGATATTTTCAATACTAACCAATTAAAGTCAATGAAATTTTGCAGAAACAATCTAGAAACAAATCTCTATGCTTCTATAGAGTCCGATTTTCGTTAAAATATACAGTTTCAATGCTAGGACTAATTTAAGATTTGTATGGAAATCTTCGAGGCACTGTAACTTGAAAACTATACATTTTAACGAAAATCTGACTCCATACAAGCATAGAAATTTGTTTCTAGATTGTTTATGCAAAATTTCATTGACTTTAATTGGTTAGTATTGAAAATATCACCATAGTACGTTTGTATGGAGCGCGCTCCGAATAATATACCCTTAAGGGGGTGGTTTAGTAGGTAGGTACGGTACACTCTCGGTAGAGAGTAAGTAGTATATTCCTTGATTGAGGAGACATCCGATATCCGATCATCTGGTTCTGACTCTATGCTTGTATGAAGCCAGATTTTCGCTATACATTTGTATGACAACCTAACATAAGTTTCCTCACCTGCAGTTCGAAGTCGAAGATCGTGCCGCCATTGCAGGAGAATTCTACCTCCTTCCCGTGAGCGCACTTGAAGAATTTAGAGCAGTCCGTGAAATGGGGGAGCAGAAGGAATTCCTGGAAAAATAGAAGGTCTAAATTAGTCATAGTTGTTTCGGATAGTGCGTTTAGGCAGATTTTTGGTCTGGCAACATAGACAATATTGTCTAAGCCCGAGTTTTTGGCGGGATTTGGTAGCTGACGTTTGGAGTCCTCATATTTCATCGAGTTTTTATTGTTTATAGTGAGTTTTGGTTCGTAAAATTGGTGTTGTTTTGCGTAACAAAGTGTCGTGCAAGTGAACAATATATAGTTCAGTGAAATATGATGGTGCATGGGTCGTAAACAGGAAAAGTGTTCCGTGATTTTAGCGCGGCAAAGCGGTCGGTTCACCTCTTTCCTGTGGACTTCTCTGCTTTTCCTGCATCTTTCAATTGCCTCCAAAAACTCCAAAGAACCATCAAAACGTCGAATACCAACGTTTTAATGTGAAAACAGAAGAAAATTAAAAATAAAATAAGATTTAGCCAAAAGGTCTAGTAACCAGGCTATTTACTATATCTATTTTTTTTTTTTTTTTAAATGTCTAAGCCCGCCAAAACTTCATTTCATAATAGGTTTTCGCAAATTTTAGATCTAGAACATGTTGTTTCACATGAATTAAGAACTAGGTTTGAACATTTAAAAAAATTCAAATAAGTTAATTTAGAAAAGCATCGAAAGGAAACCTGGCATACGCTGAAGAATAAATTCTGATGCGTACCTATGTGAAGTCTACCAATCCGCATTGTGCACGCGTGGTGGACTAACGTACTCGTACATACACCCTCCCTGAGGGTAGTGCCCTGGAGTGCGATTTATGAATCTCATTCGGTGAGCTCAGCAGTTGAAAATGTCTAAATTACTCTGGAGATACGCATCTTTCTACTGCTGATTTGACTTTCAACAATCAGACTTCAGGAGTGCGATTTTTGAAAGTAAAATCAGCAGTAGAAAGATGCAGGAGAAGGCTTTTGTATGAGATTTAAAAACCGTTCAAGCACACCGATGACATTCAAAAATCGCACTCCTGCAGTGGGACGTTTATAGTGACGATGATGATGAAAATTAAGCAACTTCCGGGAAATGAAAATTAAGCAACTTCCGGTCAAGTCTGGTGATCCATTTTCGTGATATTTCGTCGCGAAGACCTCAGTGCTTCGTAATCGTTAGCCAGATACCGCAGTGTCTCGAAACAAAAGTCTTCGACCTGTGCGTGTGTTGCCAGTGATGACATATAATATGGAACAGAGACGTGGTCGCTCACTAAAGGCCTCATAAAAAGGCTGAAAGTCACCCAAAGAGCATTGGAGTATGCTCGGAGTTTCCCTGCGAGATCGAATCAGAAATGAAGAGATCCGAAGAAGAACCAGAGTAGCTGACATAGACCAAAGAATTGCTAAACTAAAGTGGTAACGGGCGGAGCATATTGCTCGCAGAACCGATGGAAAATGGGGCCGAAGAGTTTTCGAGTGGCGATCGCGTATCGGAAAGCGCAGCTTGGGTAGACAGTGACCCCCACAAGGTGTACCGACGGCCTGTTGAAAGCGGCGGGAACACGTTGGATGAGGGCAGCGCAGGACTGGTCGTAGTGGCGATCCTTGGGGGAGGCCTATGTCCAGCAGTGGACGTCCATCGACTGAGATGATGATGGGTAGTGTCTATTAGTAAAGCAACGCTTGTTTGTCATGCCTAGTAGTAAATGTAACTTACTTGGCCTTCAGGGTCGCATTGTAGAGTGTTGGGGTCCACACCAGCCATCGGCTTGGCCACAGCCACGCCGATCACCAACAGAATAGCAAGGGTTTGAGCTGGAAACAGCAAAATAGAATTGTTATGACAGGTTATGTTCAATTGAAGGAGTTGATTTAGAAGAATAGCCCAGCAGTGTAGAGAGGGCTTGGGGGGTAAATGCCCCAGCGGCGGCACATTAGGGAAAAATACAAGGTGTTACAAAAATACAAATAAACATTTGACGACCCGGTTGGTGTAATGGTTACCACGCCGGACTGCCAAACCAGGGTCCTGGGTTCGAATCCCGGTTCGGTCATGGATGTTATATGTTCGTGCCGTTGTTGTATGGTTTCCATAATAAAAAAGCCTTTAGTGCTTAGTTTGGGATCATTACAATGTATGTGCCTGTGAGCGTTATTTATTTATTTATTTAAGGGGTGGTTTAGACCATCAAACTGAAAAACTTTCACTATGGGAACAATATCGAAATCGCGGAAAAAAAATGATGTTCCATCCTCTACAAATCGACTAGAGCTAAAATATGTATGGGATAGGTATCATTTTTTTTTTTTCGAGATTTCGATGTTGGTTTGGTCCCATAGAGAAAGTTGTTCAGTTCAGTCGGTCTAAACAACCCCCTTAAGAGTTTTAAAAATGTATTCTTACTTATGAAACACCCTGTATAATCATGTAGAGCAGAGAAAAGTCGAGCTCGGTTAGCTCGCTCAAAGTTTCTGTTTCATTAATGTGCAAACCATAATATACCTCCTACACACCATGATCCTAAGGAGTTCTGACTAAAGCTAAGACGTGGCGCTAAAAATGTCGAACTGGTTTCGCTCGATTCACTCGATCCATACTTTTACTAGTTTTAACTATTCTTATGCTTTTACTTACGTTACTTTGCACATGTTTTGTAACTTCTACGTAAAAAGCTCCTACGATTCATATTGATGAGAAAAGTTTTATTTTTGCATATGGCCAAAAGATGTCTGACCACAACCCCCAACTTGTACTACTTATAAAATTTCGAGCTCGCTCGGTTCTCTCCGTCAATTATGTGTTAGAAGACAATTTTTCGATTCAGGAGTGCGTTTTTTGAATCTCATTCGGTGAACTCAGCAGTTGTAAATGTCAAAATTACTATGGAGATACGCATCTTTCTACTGCTGATTTGACTCTCAAAAATCGCTCTCCTGTAGTACCTATGATTTTTGAGAGTAGATAGTAATTTTGACATTTTCAACGGCTGAGCTCACCGAATGAGATTCAAAAATCGCACTCCAGAGCCACGAAAACGTTGTCAATCAATATGTTTTATCACTAAATAACTAAATCGATGATAAAACTTATCAAAACAATAAAATAATTTATTAATAATGCTATATTAGGTCGATAACACATAATCGTATAATTATTGTTCTAGGAAATCTTTTTTTGTTGTTTTCCTTTCGCACTTTGTCATGTGACAATCACGTGTGAATCGTGTGATGATAAAGTAGTTTCTTTGACATTGTTTCAGCTTATTATCTCATTCAAAATAAATGTTCTTAGGTAAGTACTTACATATACTTAAGCTCTAGAGCCTACGAATAAAGAAATCTAGAACTAAGTCGCCTCTTTTCCGACGGAGCGGCGCAGACTGAAAGTCCGTCATTTGTGAAGCAAGGAGTTGTATGCCTTACAGAGTGCATCTATCTATAGGTACTCTATTTCAAATAACAATGAAATTGTAAGGCTGTTTTGAATTAACGCCTGACCAGAAAAAACACCTCGCCATGTTTCGGAAAATCATAGGAACTAATTTTTGTACTTGGAACACTAACATTAAAGGTGACAGTCGATTGCGGCGCCCCCAATCCAGGTTTTTTATATTCCTGGTCAGGCTTTACAGAAACAGAGATTAGAGACAATGCAATGATCTCACTTATTCTAACGCTAGTTACTAGTTATTATTCTGTGCTTATTCTTAGAACAGCTTTACTAATGTCGAAGATCGGCTTGAGGCAACAATAACTATGCGCTACAGCCCTATACTGTCGCATGTCTTCCTTCACGATCACGACTGACTCTTCAATGTAAGGTAAGACTGACTCATTGCTAACTCACAGCAAATACTGCCAAACTCAACTGACTTCAACTCTGCCATAAATGATCTCTGGAATTGGCTCTCTAATAGCGATGCTTTTTTTTCTTATTGCTGTCTCCCGTTTGCAATGGAGGGAAGTCGGATATTTCTTTTTCACCTCACAAGCTCGGAAAGATTCTGTTTATCATTCGAAATCTGAGTGCAAAAGTGCATTTTATCCGCTAGCGTGGAAAGAGTTTTTGAAATTCGAATCTGTATTCAATATTTTTCTATACCTACCGCCAGTCCACTGAAAATGCATTATTAACCTATTTCATATCACTGGCCAGCACGAAAAAAAAAACCTTTTTAAATGTTGTTCTCTTTAGCAATTCACATTTTTTCCTCGCTGTTGTGAGGTGAAAAGTTGTGTGTTTCGCTCGGCTGCAAAGTTATTCTGCGTCTCGTACCTTTTAACCTTCGCTATAAGCTCAGGTTTCAATACAAGTACTTGCTCCAAAAAATAACTTTGCAGCCTAGCATAACAAATAACTATTTCCTACTCCTTCTATCTTCTTTAATTAATTCGTTGCAGGTTCCAAGACAGATTAGATAGTCATCCACCGGGCTCGCTGGACTTCATTGTCTAGTATTTTATTTTGGTTTACAATGTAAGCCCCTAATATTGTACGTCCGTGCTGCGGACCAAACTGTTGATTCTGTCTTAATGTAACATCTTTTGTACACAGTTTGAACAATAAATATTCTAGTATTGTGTACCGTGTGAATGGTCGCTGTTGATCCTGGTTCACAGGAGTTACAGCGGTGGGAATGTGTGGTGGACGTGCATCTATCGAAGAAGGACGGTACCTACTTCTATAAGTATTATAAGGGCAAAATTGTCAGGACCCTTGTTAAAGAAATGCTACATGGCATATAAGAAAGTGAGGCAGCGAAGCGAGCTCGAAATGTTTCGCATCTGACTCAATGCAGTGGTGGTTCCTTCATAATATGAGTACCTTCATCAAATCTGCATGCTTGCGGGCCGCATCGGGTCTTAACATTAGATAGGGCCGCAAGAAAACGCACTGCGGGCCGCATGTTTGACATGCCTGGTCTAGACTCAGTCGTAACCAGATATATCAGCTGATAAAAATCTTGTTTCAATTACAATCAGATAGGAATTTTAATTGAGAGATAAATCCATTGATGTTACCATTTTGTTGATAAGTTTCCTGTTGAAATTATATTTAATGATAAAGTATTCAATATCACTGACACTTTCAGAGAACTAAAGTGATACCCTGTAAGTAGGTAATCTAAATTGATATTGTAGCACGCTGAACTGGCGCCCCGGGCATGTACATACCTATCTGCTGAAGAATGAATAACATTTCATTTTAAGAATGATACCAAAATTCGAAAACTACTTTGAGATTATGTGATACTTACAAAGCTTGTAAAAAAATTTAGTAGGTAGGTACACACGGCGACACGACAGGTTACCCTGTTTGGACTTTGAACTATTAGAAGTTGAACGCTGCGAATCGTGCGAGAGGGTGCGGTATGTTGTTGTTGTTTCGTCTCACGGCACGCTGCGTCCGCGCCGGCAGCCGCGTCTATGCGGCTCTCTACCGCTTTATTTTGTGTTTTGTACGTAGTGTAGTTATGGGTTAAGATATATAAGGGTGCGTAACCTGATGTGTCGCCGTGTGTAAGCAGGCACTACACCCTCGCGAGAACCTGACGGCGCGAATTCTCGGCAAGAACGCGAGAACAATGAAGGGCATCCACACTCTCGTTCTAGGCCTTTCTCGTCTGTTCTCGGCGAGAATGTAGTGCCTGCTTTAGATCCCCAAAAGTGTCCGACCTAAAAGTAGGTATGAAATCGGGTACAACATGATCCAATATTAGGTACCTAAGTGCTTACTTATTTACTACAAAAATCAGTTTTAACAGAAGGCACATAAAAATCTTTCTGTATTAACTTTTTATTGACGTAATAGAAATAATAAATCTTGATGATATCAGCGGAAATGGGAATCTAATACCTTTTGACGTTTTTTATCTCTATTGGATAATGCGAATGCTAAAACTATGTTATCGTGGATTTAATAACTCATTTGATCCCTACCTACATTATGATGAAACAAGGCATTTAATAAAAAAACAATTGTTCAAGTCATTGAGGTACTATGTTAACTAGAGAAGCTACCGAGAAGTAATGTTTTGTAACACTTGTTAGGGTGCACGCGCTCTAACCCACTTAGCCTGTGCCAGGCGCTCGTCGCAGCCTGACCACAGAGGATTGTACAGAGTAACAGCTACTAAGGACCGTCAATTTTATTAGCCTATTCTTGTAGGGCTGCCTCAAAGGAAATAAATTTAATTGGAGTAAGTATGAAGCGTAGGTAAATGTTTTATGACTCAATTATAAATTGTTTTTGTTTATTTTGTTAGTTATTATTTGTTATTAATTCATTTTAGGCATGAAAATATTAAAACAATTAACTTACTTATCTTTTGTAGTTCTTAGGCATATTTAGTTGTAGTTAAAACTATGTATTTCATTAAAATAAAAATAAAAAATAATAAAAACATTGTTAAAATGATGCCAAGTTTTATTTCAATGTAGTATTTCTTTATAAATGTTTACATTACTCTTCCAATCGTTCATGCACACAGTGCAAAATAATTTACCATTTTTTTATTCGACTTCTATTACCTATAAACTAATAAAATAAAAATATCGAGCGTACTACACGGAGCGGTGACGGGCGCGCGGGTAAAATCAACGATGTGTCACCCCTCACAGTCACACCTTCGTTTCGCCCGAAGTCACCCTCGGTCTCGTTGGTGAACCTCGTAGGTGAATGCGCGCACACAAACGCGCTGCGCATGTAGTGATGCGCCGCTTTTGCGAGCTTGTATGAAGCTGTCACTCTGTACAATATAATCCTCTGTGGCCTGACGCTCCCAGCACGCGCCCCACACTGCTGATCATGGTGCACTGATTTTGATCGCGTTGTCTGCTCTATACATAATTACTCAATGGTTCAAGCACAGAGGATGTTCAAGTCAAGTAAAGATTTTCTAGATCTAGATTATTGATTTTAAACGCGAGCGAACTTTATTCTTCCATGTTTAAATTTCCCGCCTAATAATTTGTCAACTTTACAGTTCGATTTCATTTTATTACTGCTATTGTCGTTAATAGATAAAATGTTGAAAAATAATTTTAATTTGGAAATTCGTGTTTTTGGACCTAATCGCCAACACGGGTACGCATAAGTTAGAACGTAGTTTCTTAATGTATTGAACAAAACAACCAAGATTAACGTTGTTATCATTGAAACATGCCGGTTTAATGAACTTGAAAGATACGAACGAAACGCAATTGCATTAAAAGTCAATGATTTTATAGTACTTACTAGTTTCATGTTAAAAGTTTCAAATTCAATTTATTTACTAGCCTGGTTACTAGACCTTTTGGCTAAATCTTATTTTATTTTTAATTTTCTTCAGTTTTCACATTAAAACGTTGATATTCGACGTTTTGATGGTTCTTTGGAGTTTTTGGAGACAATCGAAAGACGCAGGAAAAGCAGAGAAGTCCACAGGAAAGAGATGAACCGACCGCTTTGCCGCGCTAAAATCACGGAACACTTTTCCTGTTTACGACCCATGCACCATCATATTTCACTGAACTATATATTGTTCACTTGCACGACACTTTGTTACGCAAAACAACACCAATTTTACGAACCAAAACTCACTATAAACAATAAAAATTCGATGAAATATGAGGACTCCAAACGTTAGCTACCAAAGCCCGCCAAAAACTCCTGCACTCGTAGTATGCTGCACGTGATACGGCTGTATCACGTCTTTTATCTCGTTCGTTCGCACGCAAATAGAAAGAGAGCTAAGGTGTGATAGCGCTGTATCACTGCGGCATGCTAGCTATGCTGCATTAAAAGTTGAATTTGGCCAGTGTGACCAGATTAGACAAGCTATCTCCATTTAGGCTTCATCAGAAGGTCCTTCGGCGGGCGACCGAAAAATGGGATTGACGACCCGTCTCGGTCGCGCGCGTGCGAATCACAACTTATAACGCATTCGGTATCGCGCTAATAATTTGACAGCCGTTTTGACGGATCGCTCAAAGTCAATGGTATATTACCGTTGGTGCTCTCCATACAAACGAAGTCTGGTGATATTTTCAATACTATCCAATTAAAGTCAATGAACTTTTTCAGATATTCTTTAAAAAGTATACCTAGTTTAAAATTTACAGTGCCTCAAAGATTTCCACACAAATCTTAAATTAATACTAGCAGTAAAACTGTATATTTTATCGAAAATCTGACTTCACACAAACACAGAGATTAGTTTCTAGATTGTTTCAGAAAAATTTCATTGACTTTAATTGGATAGTATTGTAAATATCACCAGACTTCGTTTGTATGCGGCTCGCATTTGCGCTCTCGGAATAAATTTCTCTTAAAGGCTCTCAGTCACATCACTTAGCAAATAAGTCAAGTTTAGCGTAATACGGAATTCAGCACAGTCGAATAGTAACTGGATTGCAATGTGATCAGAACTGAAATTGGATTAGAATTGAACGTTCATGTTTTAAATTAGCGTGATCGCCCTCTTGAAACTTCAAATAGCGATATTATTATTATTTATATATTAATAGATAATATTTTAGGATACTTTAGACTATTTTTAATGAGAAAAAATTGACCGTCTTCAGGCTTCCTTGGTCCTAGTTTTTGGCGACTTAGACCGGCTAGAATTTGGCAACACTAAATCTGACATCTGATTGAGTCCGATTCATAACGTGTGCAAATCATTCGGGAGACCGTTACGAAAGAAAAAAGCATACGAAGATTAATGTGCTAGAGTGCGATGGATAGATTGCCCGAGTGATTTTTACACGTTATGAAACGGACCCTTGTTTTTTTTTCAGTATTTCACTGTCAGTCAGTCAATTCTGTCACTTGAAAAAATTGTGTTTTTGTACGTGTGTTGTTTTTTGAATTTTTGATAAAATATCCGCTCAAATACAAACGAAAATGTCATCAGACTCAGACGACGACTGCTACAGCAACATAGCGCAAAAACTGCAAAACATGAAGAACAATTACCGAGAGGACAGAATCGAAACAACTAATTTACTAGACGAGTCCACAGATCTGGACGACAGTTTGAAAAAGGACAAATCGGACATTTGTTCACCGAAAAAGAAGATGAAAACTGCACCGGAAAGTCAAGGAGATACTGGCCATTCGTCCACAAGCGAAATCCTCGATGAGTCCATTGAAACTACCGAAGATAACTCAAGACGAACAACGCGATCGTCAGGTAAAAATTCCGATTTACCCGCCGAAAATTTGCCGCCTAATAGGCGAAAAAATGCAAATGCGTCTAACAGAGGTCGAGGCAGAGGTCGTGGCCGAGGTAGAGGTCGAGGTAACCCCACACCAAGTCCTAGACGGAGGTGGCGAAATAGAAACTCGATTGTCGATTTCCTAATGTCTCTAGTTAATCAAGATATGGATACCGGTGATTATGAAAACATTCCCACGTACAGTGTTGGCAACACTGAAGATTACCCCGATCAGTCGACGAGCCAAGCTTTATTCAGTCAAAAACCGGAAGTCGTTGTCGTCGAAGAGAACGATCCGTTGGACGACAACGAGGAGCTCTCCGTTAAAGTGTACTGGATGAGCGTCGAGTTCGTAAAATTCAATATTAGAAAGTTCCAAAAACTAACGCAAATCTTCGACTATTTCATGGAAAAACACAACGTTAGTCGCGACAAATTATTTTTTACGTACAACGATGTTATTTTAAAACCAGACGATACACCAGATTCTATAGAATATAACATAGCTAAGTTTATAGATGGCGGTATCGTTAACCAGAGCATATCGCAGTTAATAACGAAGGATGGCAAAATAAAAGATGGGATAACGATAAAGTTTCAATGTCAAAACGTTAAGAAACCGGTTGAAATATTGATTAGATTGGACGACAAGCTGTCGGTGGCCATGATGAAGTGTGCAGAAGATTTGGAGAGGCCGTTGGAGAAATTGAAATTTGAGTTTGACGGTGATTGTATATCAGGTAAGTTTGCTACTGGCTGAGCATTCTTGAATCTACCCAACAAACTAAACAACTTTTGCTATGGGGGAAAAGAGTGATGATAGCCCATTATTATTATTGGGTTAATGGGGCCTTAACAGACTTGCGCCTGTGCCACTTCGACCATCGCTGATCTTTTGTGAACGCCCTTTCTACAATTCCCTATTAATCCCTACAGCAGTTAGAAATCGCAGTAGGTTTTTCACAGGGAGGTTTTGTATCTCATCTGGAGTCAGTACCTGTCTGCCAAGATGAATACTTCGTTTGTGCATTAGTGGACCACAATCGCAGAGAATGTGAAGGGGAGTTTCCATTTCCTCCTTGCAAAACCTGCAGCAGGTGGAGTCGCTTAGTTTTAAGGTGTGCATGTGTTTATTAAGTTTGCAGTGACCTGTCTGAGATCTCACTATTGCACATAGACGAGCAAGCGATGATAGCCCATATGGAAGAGCGCTTGCGCCTCAATCATGAGGCGGCGGTTCGATTCCTGGCTTGTACCACTAAGTTCTTCGGAAATTATGTACGGTTATATTTATCATTTACTAGCTCGTCGGTGAAGGAAAACATCATAAGGAAACCTGCATTCCTGAGAATGAAAAGAAAATAGCACAAGTTCGAAGGTATGCGTAAAATATGGGTGAGTTTGGGGCGAATGCGAGGGTGATGGTCCAAGTGTTAAATTAACGACCCTTGCTTGCAATAGACCTTGCTTGACACGTCATTCCATCCTCTAACTTAAATTGCTAAATGTGAGCATTGCTACAACTACATTCTTAAACAGAATGTTGTTAGTTGTAGCAATGTTTCTGGCCACCCCGAAAGGGAATTTCGGTCGTGAGTTTCGTGTATACTAGGGTCCTTCTTAATATGCTGACACTTTTTTAAGGGGATGATCAGACCATCAAACTGAACAACTTTCTCTATGGGACCAACATTGAAATCGCGAAAAAAAAATCTGCCCCTCAATACAAAACTGCAAACCAACTTGAGCCAAATGTATGGGTCAGCTGTTTTTTTTTTCGCGATTTCGATGTTGGTCCCATAGAGAAGTTATGTTTGATGGTCTGATCATACCCTTAAAAAAGTGTCAGCATATTAAGTTGGACCCTGTATGTAAGTTTGTGTGTATCTTTATTTTCAGGTAAAAGTACAGCGAGGGAACTGGAATTGGAAGGCGGAGAATGTATTGATGTCAAAATATTAAGTTGATAGGTCAATTTATTATTGTAATTTATAATAATTATAAGCTGTTGCGTAACGAACTTGCGTTTTTATACCTGATCCTAGGATTAATTACTTTTTCAGGACACTTGCTCCTAAAATGACTCTTATTGCACTGCTTTTAGGTTCATAATGAAATTTAAAATAATACACGCGTGCTTTACCGCGCGCGCATAACTAACTCAACAACCAAGGAACGGCGCGCGAAAAAACAAAAGTGCGCGCTATTTTGAAACCTCTTGTAAAATTGTATTTGTTGTCTCCTCGCATGTGTGTTGAAAAAAGTACAAAACGCGTGAGCATTGGTCATTATGGTCTCGGCTCATTTACAGCCTCGCCTGCGGCTCGAGATTGCTATCCAGCCTCGGCTGTAATGACCAACTCAGCTCATTTGTATCACTTAAAGTATTACTTTTAAGAAAATTGTCTGTTCTATTATACATTTATAATTTTTAAAATGTGGCTCCATCATAATTAAAATTGATGATTTTGCAAATTTGCAGGAAAAAAATAGTAAAAATAGGCGTAAAAAGTATCAGTTTAAAATAAGAATTAGCATTACGTTGCCCATTAATGTATTGCCTAACTTAAAACCTAGATTGGGGGCGCTGCAATCGACTGTCACCTTTAATGTTAGTGTTCCAAGTACAAAAATTAGTTTTTATTTTATTTTTATTTTATTTTTTTACCAGATACATGAATTGACACGACTTAGTTCCAATGATTTTCCGCAACATGGCGAGGTTTTTTATATTTCTGGTCGGGCTATAGTATGGTAATATGGTCTGCAATTGCATCAGAGAGGAAATTGATATTTCGTACTCACCGATCATGATAGAAGATTGAAATAAATGCAGTAACACAATAAACACGGAAGAAAAGAATAAAAGGCACAAAAAAAGCACAGAATCTTAAACTACCGGACAGAATTTATAACAGAAACTGTATTATTACTGCCTACCCTTTACAAGCTCTTATATCTTTTATAGATTTTTCAAGAAAAAATCCAAAATTAACTATTCACTTGAAAAAATAACATTCAAACGAATTTTAATCTTATGCCATTACAATAATGATAGTGTATTTCTTTTATAACTACAAGTAAAGATAAGGGATCCACATAAAAGATTGTTATTTTTATTAAAAGGGTATTAAAATTATCGATAGATAACGACAAATTAGTATAGATAAGTAATTGATAATGACATCTTTGCTGAGTTTAAGGCTACCGACTCGGTCATGATCATGATCAAGTGTAATCTGATTGAATATTTCATACTTAAAGCCCTTCGATCAAAGTAAAACTAAATAGGCCTTACGCGAACATTTCAAACCAGAAAAATAAGGCAAAACAAATGACAGGTTTACTTCAAATATGTACCGCGATCTTCTTCTTATCGAGTGTATTACGGCCTCTGACGTGGTTTTTATGTAACGACTACTACCACCAGTGATAGTAGCCGGGACCAACAGCTTAACGTGCCATCCGAAGCACGGAATCATCTTTCTTTTCAGACAATCAGGTGATTCAGCCTGCAATGTCCTAACCAATTAGGGAAAAACGCACAAAGTGACATTTACTAGAAGACTTAGACTTTACTAGATTTTTGACTAGAAGATGACTAAATTTGTAAAAATCTTAAAATTTGCACGCAGCCATGTGTGGTAGAATATGTCTTGCTTCATACTATATATTTAAGACCTTAATGTACCATATTCTGGCAAATAAATGTGTTCTATTCTATTCTATTCTATTCACTAGGTGCCCCCCGTGGGAATCGAACCCACGACCTTCGTGTCAAGAGCCCAATGCTCTAACCATTATTCCACGGAGGCAGTTACCGCGTACGCAGTACCGCGATGACAGACCAAGTGTGCCAGTTTATATGGACCAAGTGCACCAGTAGTGTGCTTCAACTTAACGCGCTTTGGGCCTGTCCATTAATTTTATTTGATCTAAGCTTAAAGCCTATAATAATAAACCAATAGAGATCATCTCAGCCGATAGGCGTCCACTGCTAGACATAGGCCTCCCCTAAGGATCGCCACAGTGACCGGTCCTGCGCTGCCCTCATCCAACGTGTCCGCGCCTTCATCAGATCGTCGGTCCACCTTGTGGGGGGCCTAAACAGGCGCTGCGCTTTTCCTTGCTTTTCGTACTCGGAAACTCTTCAGCCACTGTCCCCCACTGTTCAGCCATCGGTTCTGCAAGCAAAGGGGGACCCCTCCCATTCCCACTTTAGTTTAGCAATTCTTTGGGCTTCGCATTCTTTTGTCGTCAACTCTTTTACTTCTGCAAATCTCTTCATTTCTGATTCGATCTCGCAGTGCATATCCGAGCATAGTCCTCGACGTTCTCCGCTGACGACTAGGTATATCGTTGGCAAATCAAAGGAGACTGATGTACACACGGCGACACATCATGTTACGCAATACGCACCCTATACAAGGTGTTACAAAACTACAAATAAACATTTAAGGGTGGTGTAGACCATCAAACTGAACAACTTTCACTATGGAACCAATATCGAAATCGCGAAAAAAAAAGTATGTTCTATACTCTACAAATCGACTAGAGCTAAAATATGTATGGGATTGACATATGATGTGATGGGATCTGACATGTCGCCGTGTGAACTCGCCGTTTAAGTTGTTTTTTTTTTCAAGCAGCGCATGGCCTCTTGTGGCGATACTTGGGGGAGGCCTATGTCCAGCTGTGGACGTCCACCGGCTGACTTGATAACTGTACCATTTTATTTTGATCTAAGACTGTACCTACCTAGCTAAAATCGTGAATATGCAAGGGTCCTTTATTAAATAAATAAAATCAATTTATTTCAGACAAAGTCTGACATATATCTAAAAATGTTAGAGTTGAGTGATACTAAATAAGCTAAAACGTGCTCAAAATAAAATAAAAAGTCTGAATGCTACCGGAAACTAACCCAGCCTACGTATTAACGTTGCTGTTAATCTAATCCGTGATATAAAACAGATTTATCAATTACCTATCATAAATCCCTTGCTTTAACTAATCCTAAATCTATTTCTAAATACCTAACAATTTTATACGCATTTTTATAGGTAATAGCGCTGCTGGTTATTATAGGGAATACTTACACGTGTTTAATAACTAGCATATGCTCACGACTATATTCCCCGAGGGGGTAGTCAGAGATATTCTGAAACCCCAGAACATCCACGTTTCACCAGTAAGTAGTACCGAAACTCTGTCCAGTGTGACGGGGGGTGAGCCCGTCGCCACTTATAATGGACATTTGGGTACAATACACGCTTCGAAATTGAAGCATGCAGGTTTCCTCACGATGTTTTCCTTCACCGAAAAGACAGTGGTGTAACAAATCGTACAAAAATTCCGAAAAACTCATTGGTACGAGTCGGCTTGGACGGGGATCGAACCATCGCCTCCTGCACGGCAGGCAAGGTTACTCGCCACTGGACCACCACGGCTTTGGTTTAATAACTAACTACGAAAATGTAGATGTATGAGTGAAAAAATTACAATCATGATCATTCTGGAAATCGTCAACACTCACTCGGTATTTTATAGAAGACTTGTTTATATCTCCGTTCCTTGAAGACCTATCGTTATGAGATTTTGGTTTGGATGGTCAAGAGCCAAGAACACTTTTAGGGAACTAGAACTTCTATTTTCTGTCAGCGAAAAATCGAGCGTAGTTACTCTTATAATCATTCATTGACGTCAAGCAAGCGTAGCGTAAAAAAATATTTCGTAAACATTGACGTAGTAGTCAATGTTCGTAAATCGTAAACCACAAAGGCGGAGTCACGTTGCAGGGTTTGCCGCGAACACTTCTCTCGCGTGGTGTTCGCGCGGTTCGCTTTTCAGCCTGCCACGAGGCTCCATAATCCTTCTCAGTTGTTCTTACTCAAAAACAATCCTCGAGGTTGGATAGATACTCCCTCAAAACACTTTACATTGGCGGAAATGCGGTGCTAACGCACAAGCAAGAAGTCCATTAAATTAAAATAAAAACTACAAAGGCACTATTTATTTGACCTAGGCATAGCTATAGCTATCCGTGATTATTACGGTGTCCGTCTCATAAAAATAATAAGTAAGTACGCAATAAAATCTCCAAAGCTAATCAAAATGGGAAGTGAATCATTATATTTACAAATGTCTCGAAACAATCGAATTGCATTGTGCACTGCAATAAAAAGGATCGGAAGATATCAAATACCTAAGTAAAAATTATCTTTTACAACTTCATAATCTTCCTATCAATGACTTTAATGAGCGTTTTATTTATTGATTTCTCTAAAATACTTCTACTTTGTTCATCATCATCACTACATCTAAGCTATTATAAAACTGTAACTGGAGTGCGATTTTTGAATCTCATTCGGTGAGCTCAGCAGTTGTAAATGTCCAAATTACTATGGAGATATGCATCTTTCTACTGCTGATTTGCCTTTCAAAAATCATACTCAAGGAGAAGGATTTTTGAGAGTCAAATCAACAGTAGAAAGATGCGTATCTCCATAGTAATTTAGACATTTACAACTGCTGAGCTCACCGAATGAGATTAAAAAATCGGACTCCTGAAGTTTGTCTGTACATTGAAGATATTTACAAAAAAAGATTACGATATGATTTTTAGGTATCCCTGACTCGAAATCAACCTTTGTAGAAATTTTGTCTGTCTGTTTGTTCGCGCATCACGCAAAAACTACTGAACCGATTTTGATGAAACTTTTTTTGTTTGATAGCTTATGATCTGACTTAAGGGTATATTATTCGGAGCGCGCTCCATACAAACGTACTATGGTGATATTTTCAATACTAACCAATTAAAGTCAATGAAATTTTGCAGAAACAATCTAGAAACAAATCTCTATGCTTCTATAGAGTCAGATTTTCGTTAATCGTTCGTTTCGTTGGTTATGAAAATATCACCATAGTACGTTTGTATGCAGCGCGCATTTTCGCTCTCGGAATAATATTCTCTTAAAATCTGGTATATAATTTGTGCGGACGAAGTCGCCGGTGAACACTAGTTAATAATAAAAACGGTCAAGCGCGAGTCTGACTACTCGCGCACTGATGATGGTTCCGTACCACACCACCACACAACATAAAACATTTAAGTACAAAACATTTTTTTTCTCCTTGACCTTTAGCGCGAGACCGGCTTGCACTTTTATTATTTGGTGTTAAATAAATAACATAGCATAGCATATGCTCACGACTATATTCCCCGAGGGGGTAGTCAGAGATATTCTGAAATCACAGAACATCCACGTTTCACCAGTAGTACCGAAACTCTGTCCAGTGTGACGGTAAGTGTCGCCACTTACAATGGACAGTGGGTACAATACATGCCTCGAAATTGAAGCATGCAGGTTTCCTCACGATGTTTTCCTTCACCGAAAAGCCAGTGGTGTTACAAATCGTACATAAATTCCGAAAAACTCATTGGTACGAGTCATTGGTGGTTAAATAAATGCAAGATTGAAAAATTAATTTGAAAATGCGAAATGGTTTTGAAAAACCCCTGTAGATGGCGCCACGTCCTTTAAGACGGAATGGGTTGAAGAATTTAGTTCTCCGACGTAGTAGGTAGGCTCGGTAACTTAAAAGCACAGCCTTGGTTTGACAGGTAGCGGGTTCACTTCCCGTTCGATAGGTACCTACTTAATTTTCAATCTAAGTAATTTAATTGGCATTGGGCTCTTGACGCGGAGGTCGTGGGTTCGATTCCCACGGGGAGCACCTAGTGAAATGTCACTTTGTGCGTTTTTCCCCAGTTGGTTAGGATATTGCAGGCTGAGTCACCTGATTGTCTGAAAAGAAAGATGATTCCGTGCTTCGGATGGCACGTTAAGCTGTTGGTCCCGGCTACTATCACTGGTGGTAGTAGTCGTTACATAAAAACCACGTCAGAGGCCGTAAGGCGGTTTGAATAAACTCTGACACCAGGGCTTTGCAGCCCACTCGATAAGAAGAATCTAATTTCATTTGAAATAGCACAACATGGCTGTAACCTTAGATCAAAATAAAATTAATGGATAGGCCTAAAGCGCGGTAAGTTGAAGCACACTACTGGTGCACTTGATCCATACAAACTAGCGCCATTATCTGTCAAATCTAGGGCACTTGCATACAAATTTGAAGTAAACCTTTCATTTGTTTTGCCTCATTTTTCTGGTTTGAAATGTTTGCGTAAGGCCTATGCCATTAATTTTATTTTGATCTAAGGCTGTAACATGTTTATAATCAATGTAAGAAACACTAGCTATTAGGTAATTATTTTTCTTAACTTCTAGGGGCGTATAAAAACAAAAATCAAGAATAATTTTTTAAATACTTTTAATAGATTAAACATTTGATTACTTCTTAAATTAATTCCAGAACTATGTGATCGCTACAAGAATTTTCTTATCTAATCACTGATAATAACCCTAGTCTACCTACTTTTACATACACTCTAGAGAGAATTTACCAATACCTTATAAGAAAACTATAGTGCCAAAATTTTACACTTTTTTCGATTTAAAAATACTACAGGAGTGCATAGCATACGCTCACGACTATATCCCCCGAGGGGGTAGTCAGGGATATTCTGAAACCTCAGAACATCCACGTTTCACCAGTAGTACCGAAACTGTCCAGTGTGACGGGGGGTGAGTCCGTCGCCACTTATAATGGACAGTGGGTACAATACATGCCTCGAAATTGAAGCATGCAGGTTTCCTCACGATTTTTTCCTTCAGGAGTGGCATTTTAGAAAGTCATACGTTGAACTAAGCAGTAGAAAATGACAAAATTACGACATACTTTGGAGATATGCATCTTTCTACTGCTGATTTGACTTTTAAAAATACCACTTATGGTCTAACGCTTAATTGAGTAGGTTCCTTAGGTACAGGTGGAGGAGGAGGTTAAATATGACGTCGACATTCGCTCTATAGCGCAACAGAACTGTGACGTCATATTTCACACCCGCCCCCACCGCTCCGCTACCTAAGGAGTACTCAGTTAAGCGCAAGACCTGTAAGTTAGTATATCTCTGCGAGATCGTTATGGTAAAACATAAATTCACACGGAGATGGGCGGAGCGGAGATGTGAGCGGTATAGATATGAACGGGCCGCTTATCGCTTATCAAAAAACCAGCACACATTTCCGCTCCGCCCTTTTCCGCTTTCGCAGATAGAGTTTACGGTCGCGCGACTCTCTGCGACCGCAAACTGTCGCTCGTCTGTAAGAGCGCTTAGGAGAAAGTGCATACGTTTTTAGACCACAGTTATTCACTTTTCTGGCGTCTGTATAGATTATTTAGAGCATACAATAGTCTTGTAAGATATTGATACATTCTCTCTAACAACTTGCAAGTTATTAAAATAAAAAATTTAAGATTTCACTTATCTAGGAAAGACGAAAACTACGTTAGGAGCTTGCACCGAAAAGTATTTAGGTTTCATGTTTAAAAATGATGCTGTCACTTTCATAAGTATAAGCAGTGACAGAGATATAGCGTTCACTAAATACCTACATACTTTTTAGTGCACGGCCACATTTTAGAACATTTTTACACGAAAATTTCAAAAATGTTGTCCACAAATAAACAGTTGTTTGAACAAAGTCACCACCTTTATTTTGGTGTCAAAATGCTCAAGTAAAAATACACTTTGTAAAGCAGTCCGTAAAATCAACAATTAGTTAAATAAAAATAGAAAGCGTATTACATAAACTGTTTATTGCGTTGATTTTAATCTTCTTGGAGTGCGATTTTTGAATCTCATTCGTTGAATTCAGCAGTTGAAAATGTTAAAATTACTATGGAGATATGCATCTTTCTACTGCTGATTAAACTTTCAAAAATCATACTTGAGTAGTGCGATTGAAAGTCAAATCAGCAGTAGAATGATGCATATCTCCATAGTAATTTTGACATTTTCAACTGCTGAGCTCAGCGAATGAGATTCAAAAATCGCACTCTTGATCTCAGGCTTTCTCTTTTATTTACTGCCCGAGGTTAGTATACTATTTTTCTCCTCACCGGAGGTGGAAAGCGGCAACTTCGTTTAGCGCAGCGGGTCGAAAATTTACGCTTTCCGTCCGGAGGGGAGAAAGGTATTGATGAAATACGCTTAAAATTTTAACAATAAATAGGCCAGGATATTAAAGACTGCTTTAAAAAGTGACCTACGTTTTAAAGCTTAAATTTAAAAACATAATAGGCGGCTATCCAATTGAGATACCATTTAGTTTACTTAGATTCAGTCGCAAATAAATACCCTCTTTCTGGGACAGTTGGGTAAAAATAGGTAATTCTTAACAGTTTCGGACCAAGAGCCATACAAACTTCGAAGCACGAATGTGAAATAAAGTTGAACGCATAATGCGTACGCATGTCAGATACGCAAAATGATACAAGTAAATACATTAGAATTCGCGCTTTTTTAAGCCGTTTCATGTTCCAGCATTAGGCGTACCTGGTTTTTTGCGTTTGAGACAGTGTTTGTATATGGACTTTTGCGTATATATGACTGTCATTAGGCGTACAAGTCTTAAAAAACATGTTAGCGTAAGTATGTCAAATACGCAAAATTATACGAACGCAAGCACGCGCGCACTTAAATGTCTCACATGAGTAAATAGATTAAAAGACGCTCTTTTTTAAGCCTTTTCATGTTCAAGCATTATGCGTACCTACCTAGTTTTTTAAGATTCTGACATTATACGTATACGGAATTATACGTATGCGTATATGACTGCCATTATGCGTACAAGTCTTAAGAAACATGTTAGCGTAAGACATACACACTTATGTCGCGGCGCGGCTTATGTAGCGTACATAATTATGTCAGATACGCAAAATGATACGAACGCAAGCACGCACGGAAATGTCCCATAGGAGTAGACAGAGATTACAATTCGCGCTTTTTACATCCGTTTCATGTTCCGGCATTATGCATACCTTTTTGCGTTTCTGACATTATGCGTGTATAGAATTTTGCGTATATGACTGTCATGATGCGTACAAGTCTTAAGAACATGTTAGGTAACATAGCAGTCGTAAGTACTTAGTAGTTT
Organism: Agonopterix heracliana; assembly: GCA_963693445.1. Taxonomy (NCBI): domain Eukaryota; kingdom Metazoa; phylum Arthropoda; class Insecta; order Lepidoptera; family Depressariidae; genus Agonopterix; species Agonopterix heracliana. Next base: position 7,733,586 of record OY856334.1, read on the forward strand.
GTAAGTTCCTGGCTTTATCTGCTTTGAACGTGTGCCCGATAACAATTGTTTATGCACTGTGTCTGGTATATAAGAGATTGACGGGGTAAGTTAGTGTATATTTAAACTTATGTTCACAAGAAATATTCTTGATACGATTTATAAGTATAACTATTAGTATAAGCCGAGGTTTTAAAGTGAGATGATGATAACGTAATACTAGAATAGCATAGCTGATGCAGAACCATTCTGTGTTGAATGGTTGGTATTTAAACGACATTGTAGAAAACAAAAATCTTTAAGTTTCATTGATTTTTTGACATTTTCGTATACGAAAGGACGAGTGTAATTAACAATGGCGTTCATACACCATCATGAAACAAAAATGGCGCGTGAGTCCAATTTTACATACAACCATTCCCTTTTGACAGTAACGGAATTCATAAATTACACTAACACTTTTTGGAAGTCACATAAAATAGTATTAAATTCTCAAATATATACACACGGCGACAGATGCCTACCCATATTTGAACTCTAACTCCATGTGCATAGAGTTCAACTATGAGTAGCTTGATCTGTCGCTGCGTACATGAATATTTCCAATATCATTCATGATGCGTACAAGACTGTTTCCAACTTTATTTCTATTAATTTAGACATAATTTTTACCGATTGTTTAATTCTAATTTAACAAAGTGATTTGATTCTAAATTACTCTCATATTTTCACAACTATATCTACCCTGGAGTGCGATTTTTGAATCTCAGAGATACGCATCTTTTTACTGCTGATTTAACTTCCAAAAATCGCTCTCCTGTAGTATGATTTTTGAAAGTCAAATCAGCAGTAGAAAGATGCGTATCTCCGTAGTAATTTTGACATTTTCAACTGCTGAGCTCACCGAATGAGATTCAAAAATCGCACTCCTGGGCCCCAAGACAAAGTATCTTTCGATTAGGGCTAACGACAGTAGCAAACAAAATGTATGGACTTGACGTATGGTGACGAAAGCAAACGTCAAAATGTTTCGATCGCCAATGTCAAATCCATAAATTCTGTCATTTCTACTAGCGTCTACGCCTTGGTCTACGCCAATAGAAATGTTACTTTGTCTATAGGCCCAGAGGTTAACCAAACCAAGCCTAAGGGTTGAACTACACATGGCCGCACGCGATCGCACTTTTCCGTCGCTCCATCCTTTTCTGTCACTCAGGAACGTCATTTGTTAGAGCATCGCGTTCCGTCTATCTTATATGCTCTAGCAAATTACGTTCCTGAGTGACAGAAAAGGATGGAGCGACGGAAAAATGCGATCGCATGCGGCCATGTGTAGTTATAGCCTAAGGGTTTCCAAGGGTGCGGACCTCCGCTTAGGGGGTCGCTGAAAACAAGGTCCTAGAAGCACAGTAGGAATTTGAAATGAACGTTGATATTATAGCTGCGGAAATAAGTGTAAATATTCAAAATTTTGAATCAAATCACAAATTAGACTAGCTAATATATGTATTTTAATTTGGGGGAAGTGATTTGAAAATTATGCGTGTATGAAAGTATAAAAATCTTTTGGGACCGTTCGTTGCAACTAAGAACCAAGCTATATTATGCGGCGCTGGACGCCTTTTATGCGGTTTTATGTCAACAGGATGTTCTGATGATGTATCTAGGTTATTATTTCAGCAATGAACGTGCCTAGGGGTGGGGGAAATCACCCAGAGGACAATCACCTGGGGAAAATGACCCAGGGGATATCACTTGGGAGATAATAACCCAGGAGTGCGATTTTTGAATCTCATTCGGTGAGCTCAGCGGTTGAAAAAGTCTTAATTACTATGGAGATACGCATGTTTCTACTGGTGATTTGACTTTATAAAATCATACTTCAGGAGTGCGATTTTTGAAAGTCAAAACAGCAGTAGAAAGATGCGTATCTTCACAGAAATGTTGACATTTTCAACTGCTGAGCTCACCGAATGAGATTCAAAAATCGCACTCCAGGAGTATAAAGTATTAAAATCCATGAATACGTCTGAAATGTATCTTTAAAAACTTGTCCAAGGCATTTCTACAACTTTCTTTCGCGATTTAAGCAATTTAACTCTTAAGTTTTGTTGAAAAAGGTCTTAAATTAACATAGCATTATCTTCTATTTAATTTTTATAAATTTTTAAAAGCACGCCTTATGAATATTTAGTTTTAATTTAAGACTAATTAATAGACTATATTTACAATAATTAATATTAGATATTAAATAAATCGAATGATTGACATGTAATGTTGTATTTATTTGAAATAGTTTGGTTATATTTTTAGAAACGATAGAACGTAAAATAACTCATTCATGATTTTTAAATAATTTCATTGTATTTTTACATGCTGTAAAATATTATTTATTTCCATCTTCCAACCTAGCTTAACCATTCGGTGAAGAAAAACATACAGAGGAAAATTGAGGGCGCCACTTTCTTTATAATCACGTCAAAATCACCTGGCAACACTGACCAACAATATATACTAACTAAACTATTTAGTTCCTGTTGTTTTCTACTCTTTTATGCCAAAACCCGTGAGCCCGTCGGTCGCCACTTATAATGGACAGTGGGTACAATACATGCCTCGAAATGCAGCATGCAGGCATATTTTCCTTCATCGAAAAGTCAGTGGTGTTACAAATCGTAAACAAATTCCGAAAAACTCATTGGTACTAGTCGGCCTGGACGGGGATCGAACCATCGCCTCCTGCACGGCAGGCAAGGTTACTCGCCACTAGACCACCACGGTTTCCCAATGTCGAATTTGGGTTAGATAGCTAGGTTGGTAGATGAGATAAACTCAACAAGTTTACGAAATATTCCTATGTTTTTATACAAATCATCTTCCTTCCGAAGTTAAAACACCCAGACTACTTCAAATAAACACAACTGTATACTATTATACTTACAAATTGGACGTAACAAAAACATAAGACGATAAACAATCATTACACGAACTATATCTTGGATTTGAGACCTTACCTACGTACTGATTTAAGGTTGAACTTGCTAGAGCATATAAGATAGACGGAACGCGATCGCACGCGGCGTGCTGTTCCGTTCCGTCTATCTTATATGCTCTAGCAAATGACAGAAAAGGATGGAGCGACGGAAAAATGCGATGCGGTGCTACGTGGTGTAGTTCAACCCTTAGACATGAAAGCTTCCTTTACAAAGGCTCCCCCGACTTTCATTCTTTCACGTGCTGGCAGCGTGACATCGCTAGGGTTTTCAAGTTTCGCATTGACTATTCACAAAATGGCGGCAAGTCAAATTTTTCTCGTTTTTCGACCCATGTTTATTGGGAAAGTTGTTCATATTCACGGTTTGAATACACCCTTATAGTTCCGTTACTAAAAATTAGTGGTGTATATCGTACAAAATATGTCAAACGATCTCTCAGGTAAGCTAACAAGAACTTACTAAGAAGTTGTGAAACAGTCCCTCATTCTATTACCAAAGTATTTTCAACGCAAGTAAAGCCGAATTTGAAAAAAGCGGCCACATTTATTATTGCTATTAGGGAAGACTTTTTATCTTTATCCAGCGAGATTTGATGTGTAAATAAAAATTAGGTTTTTTTTTGGGTCCCAAAATCCAAAATCGATCTAATAATAGTCACAAAAAAACTTACAACTAAATTAAGACAAAAATATAGCACCTGCTAAACCATCAAGTACATTGAAATACAAAAATAATGATAAAATATAAAAAATATTCAAAAACAATCACTTTTCTTTCGTAATTTTCTTAGTCATACATACAAGCATTTATACTGTTTTTGACAAAAAAATGACCTATACAGGGTGATTGCACTCATGAAACTGACCATCTTTTCCAAGGGAATGAAAGGGAAATTCGCAAAAAAAAAAACAGTATGGAAAGTCCCAACATTTTTTGCGAATTTCCTATAGGTTTCATACGGAAAGTTGTTCATTGTTATGGGAACAATCACCCTTCCGAATTTCATGTTTCTATCTTCAGCGGTTTAGGCTGCGTTTCCACCAGAGATGTGCGAGGTAGCGAGGCGGCGGGGAGGAAAAAATCCGCCAATGAAAGTGCTTCAATTTCCCAATGACGTGATCGAGCGAGCGCGCTATAGGCGGATTGTTTCCTCGCTCACCGCCTCGCTACCTCGCACATCTCTGGTCGAAACGCAGCCTTAGGCTGTGCATTATCTGTCAGTCAGTCAGTCACAGAACTGTTTTATAAGTACATATTTTCAAAAACCTGATTTTGCTTGCATGTATGACTAATTACTAATAAATTTGAGAACATAAAAACATCTTCGATAGTCAATTGATCACAGATTAAAAAAAATTCTAACTTACAACCAATCATACCAATTTCTTTATTTAAAAAAATGCAATTTTTATTTTAATACTTCATTCTTAATTAAGATTTCAATCGGAATCGTATAAAACATTTTTAATCAGTAACTACTTTTGTTAGTTTAATGTGTAACACATTTGTTCGTTAAATGACTGAATTTTTCGACGCTTCATCCTTTTCTGTCGCTCAGGAACGTCATTTGCTAGAGCGAGAAAGATAGCGGGAATGCGATAGCACCGGCAGTTCTGCGACCTTTCTCGCTCTAGCAGATGATGTCTCTGGGCAACGGAAAAGGATAGAGCGTGAAAAAATTCGATTCCGTGTCGCCAGATGAGGCTCAACTCTTATTGCACTGCTTTTAGGGGTATATTATTCGGAGCGCGCTCCATACAAACGTACTATGGTGATATTTTCAATACTAAACAATTAAAGTCAATGAAATTTTGCAGAAACAATCTAGAAACAAATTTCTATGCTTGTATGGAGTCAGATTTTCGTTAAAATGTATAGTTTTCAAGTTACAGTGCCTCAAAGATTTCCATACAAATCTTAAATTAATCCTAGCATTGAAACTGTATATTTTAACGAAAATCTGACTCTATAGAAGCATAGAAATTTGATTCTAGATTGTTTCTGCAAAATTTCATTGACTTTAATTGGTTAGTATTGAAAATATCACCATATTACTTTTGTATGCAGCGCGCATTTTCGCTCTCGGAATAATATTCTCTTATGTTCATAATGGAGTTTATAAAACACGGGTGCGTTTTACTTTGCATTACTGCACGTGCGGTAATAAACGAACGCACATAACTAACTCAACCACTGGCACAAGGCGCGATAAAAAAGAAATACGTGTGCCATTTATCAAAAAATATGAGTTTAAACCTATTTATTAAATTTTATTTAATTATTATGTTTGTCGTTTCCTTATCTCGGGACATAAGTGTCCCGGACATTTGGGAGGCGTGCGTGGGGCCGAAAAGCCAACACTTCGAGGCCCGTGAGACAATGATCTAAATTGTAAGGAAGGACAACCGGCAAGTATCCCAGTATACACTTTATATTTTTATCTTGCAAGTGTATTAAAAACGTAATATGAAACGCGTGAGTATTGGTCAATACAGTCTCGGCTCCAATACGCCCTCGCCTACGCCTCGTGCTACAATCAAGCCTCGAGGGCAATGACAAACTTAGCTTACTTGTATCATAAATCATAACAACTATGTATATTCCCCATACAAAAACTAAATTCAGTCGCCTGCGACCTACTTTACAAAAACATCCTAGTATATTGCATCTGTACAGGGTGTAACAAAACAACTTACTAATATGTAAAGCGGTGGTATAGAGTCCAAATCAACCCGTTAAATATTACTAGGGTGTTTTGTTACACCATGTATACAAAATTCTTGATTTGGAACCAAAAATAATACATAAGCCCACGCCTATGTCCCACTGGGGTAGGCAGAGACAATAGATCGACACATCCTACAATTCCGACACATCTCTCGCCTCTTCAATATCCATAAGTCTCTTCATACATGCTCGTCGGTTCTGGATAAATTTTACTTGGCCCTTCTTAAGTACGCATCTAAGCGTTTGTCAGCGTTCATGCATATAGGGCGACCACTTTCAATAATAGACCAAACTAAGAAAAGTTAACACGTTTTAAACTATTTTATACGATTCCGTCTGCTGTCAATTCGAATTAAAAATTATTCTACATAATTCTTTTTTTAATTACGTAAAACTTTAGAATATCATTGCGCTAGCGCCAATTTATTAAATTTCCACGATTTTTGATAAAAACCTTTCTATCCATTATTACAATTAGAAATAAAAATTACTTTTACCTATTTAGACATTAAATTGTGGCCTTCATCAAAAGGGACCTTTTTATTTTATTTTATAAACCTATTTCGTCCCATTGTTGGGCAAAGGTCTCCCCCAATGGACCTTAAAGGTACCAAACCTTTAAGACGCAAAGCTGACTTTGTCCGCCGGACGATAAGCTTTATAGTAAGGAATATAAGAAGGACTTTTTGTCCGTCCTGTCCTATTGTTGTTGGTTGGGCTATTGCAAGCAAGGGTCGTTATGACCATCGCTGGTCTTTTGTGTTCGCCCCAAACTCACCCATATTTTACGCATAACTCCGAACTTATGGTATTTTCTTTTCATTCTCGGGTATACAGGTTTCCTCACGATGTTTTCCTTCACCGCCGAGCTAGTGATAATGATAAATACAACCGTACATAAATTCCGTAGAACTTAGTGGTACAGGCCAGGAATCGAACCGCCGCCTCTTGATTAAGTCGCTAGCTCTCTTCCGTATGGACTATCATCGCTTGCTCGTCCTGTCCTAAAGCACAGAATAATAACTAGTAACTAGCGTTACAGAAGCTTTACTTCGCAATGGTTTTCAAAGAAATATGTACTCAATCTGATAAACAATATGATTTAATTTAGCTCGCGTTCCAGCCGAGCACCAAATTTTTTTGAGGGAATATGGGCCTTAATTCACTGGACTACGGTTCATAATAAGTTATACGTGGTTATACGTATTGAAAGAGTTTATTGCGGCAGCCTACTAGATTGGCCCTTGCGCAATGGCCGCCGCCTGTAGGTACCTACACGCGGAGTGACACAGGCCTGCCTAAAGTTCCTTCTATTTATACTTGATTTATACAGACAATATGCTCAAATGGCCAATAGATAAATTGTCAGGCGGTCAAACCGTCCGGCGGTCAGAATGTCCAGCGGTTAAAGTGTCCGGCGAACAAAATGTCCGTCGACTCAGCGCCTTAGACTACTATAATCTACAAGGTCTGACAAAATTAGCTGAAACTATTTTAAGGGGATGATCAGACCATAAAACTGAAAAACTTTCTCTATGGGACCAATAATGAAATCTCCAAAAAAAATCAGCTGTCCCATACACAACTGCAATCAAACTCTAGGTACTCAAATGTATGGGACAGCTGTATTTTTTTCGCGATTTCGATAATGGTCCCGTAGACAAAGTTGTTCCATTTGATGGTCTGATCATCCCCTTAAAATAGTTTCAGCTAATTTTGTTAGACCTTATATTATAATAGCTAAAAAAACCCCAAATTAAAAGTCCCTTTTGAAAATGGCCACAATTTAAAAATTTACAGAAACGCCGCCATTTTTAAACACACGACAAAATAAATCGTGCAGTTAGTTATGAATGTCTAAACAGATAGCATTCCGTATCGATAACGTAATAAGGTGGATAATTACTTAGTCGGGAGGCAGGTAACTGAAGAGTTTGTATTTGTCTCTGATGTACGGTCGCACGTCGTCTTTCTGTGGAGGAAACAATTAAATAAGATTAGTACCAAAGAGGGCATCAATCAGCACGCAATGGGTGCCTAAAGATGGTAGTCGAGGTCGAGGCAGACCCCGGAAAAGGTGGCGCGACGAGTTGGATGCCTATTGCAGCGAATGGAGGGATACCGAGATATCGCTCATCTAGTACTACAAAGACGTAACTGTCATTTTACAGAGCGTCCTACGCTACTGACCAATGTGGCGTTGTTACACTCAGGGCGAGTCAATTTTTGTACCGGGTGCAACAAAGACAGTGGCGCTGTCTTACGCTCTGTGGCAATGTCTTTGTAGTACTAGATGAGCGATATGTAAGTCACTTTCCAATTGCTTCTGCTCACTTCAGGAATTCTTCGAAAGCCAAGATCAGACTTAATTAAAACAACGATCTGGAGTGCGATTTTGGAATGTCATACGTCCAACTCAGCAGTAGCAAATGACAAAATTACTCTGGCGATACGCATCTTTCTACTGCTGATTTGACTTTCAAAAATTGTACTTTAGGAGTGCGATTTTTGAAAGTCAAATCAGCAGTAGAAAGATGCGCATCTCCATAGTAATTTTGAAATTATCAACTGCTGAGCTGACCGAATGAGATTCAAGGCTGATGATGATACTCACAGTGGCAAGCTGCTCGAGGAAGGGCAGCAGCTTGAGCAGCTCAGTGTCACCGCGGTCCACGAACCAGCTGTCTATGGGTATGCCGTTCTCAAGCTGGTACCCGAACGCCTGCAAACAACAAAAAATAAATATTTTATATGGTCACCCCCTCTCTGACTTCAGGCACAGAATATTACGTGAAATAACGTTTAGAAATAAAGCTAAAACTCACATTTACAGTAGCTTGAATTGAATACTATAAGGTCAGGTGATGTAAAATGGCGCTAGCAGTCCCCTAGCAAAAAGTACGACATATAAGACAATTGACGATGGCACATTGGAAACCCGTAAGCTGCTACACTAAGGTTCACAATTGCATGCAAGACACAAATCGCGCAAGAAGAATTCTCACAGAGTCTCAGTATATATACAAGGTTCCGACAAACATCAGTAGGACCACGGCCGGTCCCCAGGCATCACACCTAGCCTGGCGGAAGTACTTCCCTTTTCTATGGAAGAACCTTCCAACTCAGTTCCACTATAGTATATCTAACACAGTTACGCGATTCTTCAATTGCAGCAGCAATAAGTGCTAAGTGCTCTCCAATAGTCAGTTATTTACTGTACTATGACATTTGGCTCTTTAGTCTTACTTTCTTACGAAAAAACAACAAAAAATGTCAAGACTAGGTTATCCAGGGGTAAGCGAAACAGTCGCCCGAAAGAAGTATATTAAATAATGTGTCTATGCACGTATGAACCTTTCTAAAACAACAATTCAAAGTTTGTTTTTCTAATCTGCGAGAACGCTGGCACGACGACGAAGCTCGAAAGACGCTAGTGTGTGGGGTCTCTAAGATAACACAAGTATACAAGCTGACCTGTGGACTGTTGTCTACAATGACGGTGCGCCGCAGGTCCCTGCCGAGTATAGAGAGGTCCTTCACGTAGTTACCGTTGACGAGCAGGCAGTGCTCCCGGAACAACCTGGCTGTATAACTGACCTGTGGACTGTTGTCTACAATGACGGTGCGCCGCAGGTCCCTGCCGAGTATGGAGAGGTCCTTCACGTAGTTACCGTTGACGAGCAGGCAGGGCTCCCGGAACAACCTGGCTGTATAACTGACCTGTGGACTGTTGTCTACAATGACGGTGCGCCGCAGGTCCCTGCCAAGTATCGAGAGGTCCTTCACGTAGTTACCGTTGACGAGCAGGCAGTGCTCCCGGAACAACCTGGCTGTATAACTGACCTGTGGACTGTTGTCTACAATGACGGTGCGCCGCAGGTCCCTGCCTAGTATCGAGTGGTCCTTCACGTAGTTACCGTTGACGAGCAGGCAGTGCTCCCGGAACAACCTGGCTGTATAACTGACCTGTGGACTGTTGTCTACAATGACGGTGCGCCGCAGGTCCCTGCCTAGTATCGAGAGGTCCTTCACGTAGTTACCGTTGACGAGCAGGCAGTGCTCCCGGAACAACCTGGCTGTATAACTGACCTGTGGACTGTTGTCTACAATGACGGTGCGCCGCAGGTCCCTGCCTAGTATCGAGAGGTCCTTCACGTAGTTACCGTTGACGAGCAGGCAGTGCTCCCGGAACAACCTGGCTGTATAACTGAACTGTGGACTGTTGTCTACAATGACGGTGCGCCGCAGGTCCCTGCCTAGTATCGAGAGGTCCTTCACGTAGTTACCGTTGACGAGCAGGCAGTGCTCTCGGAACAACCTGGCTGTATAACTGACCTGTGGACTATTGTCTACAATGACGGTGCGCCGCAGGTCCCTGCCTAGTATCGAGAGGTCCTTCACGTAGTTACCGTTGACGAGCAGGCAGTGCTCCCGGAACAACCTGGCTGTATAACTGACCTGTGGACTGTTGTCTACAATGACGGTGCGCCGCAGGTCCCTGCCTAGTATCGAGAGGTCCTTCACGTAGTTACCGTTGACGAGCAGGCAGTGCTCCCGGAACAACCTGGCAACAAACAACGTTACATTAGATGCTTGCGTGACGTACTTAGCCCAAACAATTAGGTATGTCAAGTTTTTTTTGGGAGGGCTGAATAGAAAACCATTTCGAGATAATTGTCTCACTAACAATATTTTCTATGTCAGACATTTTAAAATGAAAAGATCTCCATTACAACTTCGTATAGCCTCAGTGCTATGTTGTATGTATGTATGTTGTATGTAACGTACCTGTATTTAATCCACTGCCTCGTAGGGTCCAGTAGGTTCAGCAGTCTATCAGCGTAGACCCGCTTGCTGGCAGTGAATAGTATAACTTCGTATACTCTCGACACTCGGGCGAGGAACTCCGCGAAGTGCGGACGCGTTCGTACGAATACCTGTAAACAAAGGTGGTTTTAACTTTAAAATACAAAATTCATACTCCAGTAAAGTTACGGGTCGCTTGTATGGCGAACGTAAATAATTTATAATAGCCGGTTTCTTTCTTTTATATTTTAGATTATAATTCTAGTTATCATTTAGATTGAAAATCCTCCTAAATATTTTCTTAAATAATTAAACAAAGTAAAAAACTCATGTAAAATTGGAAAGAAATGGTATATAAATTTTTTTTATGCCATTTGTTAAATACATTTGTACTCTTTTAGATTAGAAGTAAATCCAACGAAAAATCACCACGGAACCTTTGTTTTTAAATAAGTCGAAATAACGAAAAACTCAATTTTAGTACAAAATTTCCACAGTGTATGTAAACTCATAACCTAAAACAAACAATAAAAATTGAAAAAGTAAGAAATCTGACACTATAAATTAAAAAATTACATTTTAGTACAAAAAATTAAAAATGAGAAATTTAGTTGGATTTGTTAAAAAAGTATCTTAATATCATTAGTATTAAGGATCTAGAAAAAAAAAATGCTTATTATAAATTATTTCCTTTCGACCCGTATTTTTACTGGACTATCATGCTTGTTTTACGAAAGAGATAATAGTGCTCTAATGTGAATGGAAGTGTCGGCAGAGGGCGCCCTTGTAGAACGTATTCTGTTCAAATCGGCTACGTCCTACAAAAAGGGGAGGTACTCGAAACCGACGGGCATGAATGAAGAGATGTATGGATGTGAATGAGGCAAAAAATGTATGTAGGGTTCGTAATTCTATCTGGCTATTATTATTAAGGCCCGTCTAGATCTAGATATATTATACTCACAGTGTAGCGACAGTCCTGGAAGAGCAAGGGGAAGTGGAAGCTCGCGTCGGGCAGTTCCTTCAGTGAACAGTGCACCAGCGTCTCGTCTAGATCTAGATATATTATACTCACAGTGTAGCGACAGTCCTGGAAGAGCACGGGGAAGTGGAAGCTCGCGTCGGGCAGTTCCTGCAGTGAACAGTGCACCAGCGTCTCGTCTAGATCCAGTACCTGTATCAAAGTACAATATACAACATTAAAGACTACAGTACGATTACTTTAGTGCCCGTAACTGCCTCCGTGGTCTAATGGTTAAGAGCATTGGGCTCTTGACACGGAGGTCGTGGGTTCGATTCCCACGGGGGACACCTAGTGATATGTCACTTTGTGCGTTTTTCCTCAGTTGGTTAGGACATTGCAGGCTGAATCACCTGATTGTCTGAAAAGAATGACGATTCCGTGCTTCGGATGGCACGTTAAGCCGTTGGTCCCGGCTACTGTCACTGGTGGTAGTAGTCGTTACATAAAAACCACGTCAGAGACCGTAAGGCGGTTTGAATAAACTCTGACACCAGGGCTTGCCCACACGATAAGAAGAAGTGCCCTTAAATAATTCCTAATTAATATAGACCAAGATCAGACCGTAAAGAAGTCAATTTCTCCAGCTATGGGAGCAGTGGGTCGCCGTCACTAGGATCGGAATGCTACCTTGATTTCTTCAGGGTATTCGGGAGTCGCAGGCCGTTTTCGTAACTTGTGGCAATAAATAATAGTTATTGGTTCAAATAATCGAATCCTGAGCGTTTAGCGAAGGTTTCAAAGGTACGAGACGCAGAATAACTTTGCAGCTGAGCGAAACACACAATTTTTCACCTCACAACAGCGAGGAAAAAAAGTGAATTGCTAAAAAGAACATTTCAAAAAGTTTTTATTTTCGTGCTGGCCAGTGTCATGAAATAGTTATTAAGCATTTTCAGTGCATTGGCGGTATACAAAAATATTGAATAGACAGATTCGAATTTCAAAAACTCTTTCCACGCTAGCGGATAAAATACACTTTTGCACTCAGATTTCGAACGATAAACAGAATCTTTCCGAGCTTGTGAGGTGAAAACAATATTACTAACCAGACTGAAGTCGGGGCTGGTGCGTGTCTTCAGCGGGAGAGCGGGATAGCGAGCTCTGAGGGCACCCGTCGCTACTGTCTCCAGGGGCGGCAACTGTTAACAATCACATTATTATTGCCATCATCATCATCTTATTTAAGAGCTACGCTCTTGTCGGTGGAGTTTTCGCCACTCTTGTTTGTTTTCCGCTAGTGTCTTGAGTTCCTGGTACGACACGACATCAAGCTTTTCCTTCACTTGGGCTAGATAATTATTGATTATTGCCATGGGTTGTTATTATTGTTTGCGAATTTCCTATAGGTTTCTAAGGGAAAGTTCTTTAGAATCATGGGTACAATTACCCCTTAAAGTAGTAAAACTGTTTACCCTAACGCCCTGTATACATCGTCAAATACAGAACCTCTTTTTCAAAGTTGGTAAAATATAATAGTTACCTGTTCTATATTTATCGGGCATAGGCCCACCACACATTCCCACCGCTGTAACTCCTGTGAACCAGGATCAACAGCGACCATTCACAACACAAGACAATGAAGTCCAGTCCAGACCCACAATGAATTAATCAAAGAAGATAGGGAGTAGGAAAGAGAAATATCCTACTTCCCTCCATTGCAAACGGGAGACAGCAATGCTTACCTGTTTGATAAATAAGTACGGATCGAAAGCGTCGACCCACGACGATATCTGCTCACAGTCCACTCTGTTACTGCACGACGATATAACGTCGGCAGCCTCCTCCTGCGCAGATAATATTGTGTTACCATTAAACGATTCCGTGCTTCGGATAGCACGTTGAACTGTTGCTCCTGGCTAGTATCTCTGGTGGTAGTAGTCGTTACATAAAAACCACGTCAGAGGCCGTAAGGCGGTTTGAATAAACTCTGACACTAGGGCCTGCGGCCCACTCGATAAGAAGAAGACCACAAAGACATATATCTTTTTCAATGTCGGCTCCGAAGCGAAAGTTGTTCAGTTTGATGGTCTAAATTAAACCAAGCATCAGACGTCACGACTATATTCCCCGAGGGGATAGTCAAGAGATATTCTGAAACCTCAGAACATCCACGTTTCACCAGTAGTACCGAAACTCTGTCCAGTGTGACGGGGGGTAAGCCCGTCGCCACTTATAATGGACAGTGGGTACAATACATGCCTCGAAATTGAAGCATGCAGGTTTCCTCACGATGTTTTCTTTCACCGAAAAGCCAGTGGTGTTACAAATCGTACATAAATTCCGAAAAACTCATTGGTACCAGTCGGCCTGGACGGGGATCGAACCATCGCCTCCTGCACGGCAGGCAAGGTTACTCGCCACTCGCAAACCACACCCTCTAAATTAAACCAACCGGGAGATCTCAGGTTCCTTCCCGTCAATGGTATTGCCTCTTTCATTGACCATGTATTTGAAGGGTGAAGAAGGCAAAAAATATTGGGGCTAACACAAAAGATCCCACTGGCTGAAGTGTTGCTGGCTTGCCAGCTTAGACAAGTTAACTTGTCTAAGCTTGCCAGCCCCCACAACAAGATAAGATAAGATAAAAACCAACATTTTAAATATTACCAGCTGATTATCAGTCACAGAATATAAACTGTTCCTATGTAAACTATCGAAAGTCCAATACCTGCAATACATACCCTGACAACGAAATTTTCAATCTGTTACGTCTTAAGGGGACGTGCGCGCCATCTACTGGAAGTATTACAACCAACCAACTTGCAAGTCAAGCATTACAACTTGAATTCATACAATATAGATGGCACCCCTTAAGACGTAACAGATTGAAAATTCGTTCTCTTGGTAGTGGGCTCGGTGGTGTAATTGGTTAGCACGTTTCCCCGGTTTGGAAGAGCGTGGGTTCAAGTCCCGCCCGAGACAAATTTTTCAATCTTTCATTTGATTCGAAATAGCACAACATGGCTGTAACATGTTTATAATCAATAATATACCCTGATAGTTTACGTAGGGACTGTCAATATAATATATCAAATATAGGGTCATTTTTAATTAGTTGGCGAAACTGAACTAGGGCACTTTGATCCGAGGGCAGATTGCATAATCAATGTTTATAATTGGTATTGATGATTAACAAAATTATTATTTTCGTACGTATCGTACGCAGTGCGCGGCCGGCGGGCGAACATTGACCTCAGAATCATATGATCGAGCTCCGGAGGTCATTAACACGCTGACCTTAGTAACAGATACCAAATGCGTTTATTAAGTTCCACCAACTAATTAAATTTAACCTTATATAAAGGTAAGCGCTCGTTGGCGTAGTGGAGCTTCGGTGTTGGAAACGATCACCGAAGTTAAGCAACGTCAGGTCCGGTCAGTCTTTGGATGGGTGACCGTTTAGTGGTATTTCATCTCGAGCGTTTCCGTGCTTCGGAAGGCACGTTAAGCAGTTGGTCTCGGATAAGCCAGGTCAGAGGCCTATTGGCGGCTTGAAAATACTCTGACAGCAAGGTGACCACTAACTTGCCTCCACCAACACGCACTGGGCCGGCGTGGTTGAGTATGGCCCACTCCCTCTCACCCTTATTCGTGAGAGGAGGCCTTTGCCCTGCAGTGGGATTCTACAGGCTAAAACTTTTATAAAGGTAATAAAATATAAAGCATATGCTCACGACTATATTCCCCGAGGGGGTAGTCAGAGATATTCTGAAACCTCAGAACATCCACATTTCACTGGGACATTTCATGTGACGGGGGGTGAGCCCGTCGCCACTTATATGGACAGTGGGTACAATATGCCTTTGTCTGTCACAGTTTGTCCTGTATTGTTCTGATGAAATAAATGAGTTATCTATCTATCTATCTATACATGCTATGCTAAAATATAAAGAACTATTGAAAATGTGAATTTACCTCAAGATCAGGAGTCTGCTCATCATGGCAAACCAGAGATGACTCGTCCACTGCCAGGTCTGCTCCGTTCTGTTGACGAAACATGACAACATTTTAGCTTTTTACCCTTTACCCCCCCAAAACACACCCAATTAAAAAATTTAGCTTTTTTTGATTTCATTTATACAGGGTGAAATTGATATCATTAGCATCCCTTTAAACTAAGAGTATACCCATCAAACTGAACAACTTTTACTATGGGAGCAAACCAATCTGAACAAAAAAACAAATTCTGCTGTCCCATACATTGGAGTCATGTAGGCAGCGGCGGCGGGTGCAGTTTAGTATGGGACAACAGATTTTTATTGCTCAGATTGGTTTGCTCCCATAGTAAAAGTTGTTTAGTTTGATGGGTAGACTCTTAGTTTAAAAGAATGCTAATGATATCAATTTCACCCTGCATAATTGGGTTAGTTTTAAATAGTGTCCTACTAATGCCATACTCACCCAGTGTGCGTTCCCAGCCAGGCTCTGACTGATCTCAGCGAGGAAGCCGCTGGTAGGGCTGCGGGCTGACAGGGCTTCCAGGCTCTCTATGGCAGTGCCGTGCGTGTCACACGTTGAAGATATTTCACACTCCGAGTCTCGGACGTAGCCGTCTTGTTCTAGTAGAGTTACGAAGTCAGGCTGTGGGCAGAAAGAAGGTAAATAGATTTTTAGATAAATAAATAAATATCTTGGACAGTCTCATACAAATTATCTAGTTACATTTAAAGTTCCAGAATCTAGCCTGGACTTGTATTATGATAACTAGACAACGATATAGAATACATATATAGATACACATCCATGACTCGGGTACAAATATTCATATTCATCATACAAATATTTGTCCCTTACGGGATTCGAACCCGCGACCCTCGCATAGCAGGCAGGTTCACTACAGACTGCTGTCGGGCCGTCCGTGCACTCAGGGTAGGCACAAATACAGTAAAACCTAAATAATTACTAAACTAAAAGCATTTTGTTTACTATATTACTTTTAATTGTTTAATTACCTGTATTTAAACATATAAAAGTAATTAAGTAAATAAAATGCTTTTTAGTTTAGAAATTATTAGTGTTTTGCTGTCTGGGTAGGAAAAAAACAGTAAAACCCTAATAATTACTAAACTAAAAAGCATTTTGTTTACTAAATGACTTTTATATGTTTATATACAGGTAGTTAAGCAATTAAAAGTCATTTAGTAAACAAAATGCTTTTAGTTTAGAAATTATTTGGGTTTTACTGTATTTGTGCCTACCCTGTGTGCACGCTGCTCTCCGACAAGATGAATCTGTCGACAAGATTAAAGGTAAGGTTTTATGCTGTCTTTTTTAAAAGGCTAGCTGCTTGTTACCACTTTGAAGGCCTGGTTGGTATATTACTATACCAACTACCAAACCAGTCCTGGGGTTCAAATCACAGTTTGGTCCATTAACCATCCAGAAATGTTGATTATCCTGTTTTTGCTGACGACAGTGAACAAATCGTCATACAAATGATCATTTTAGCATGTGTAAAGTAATAAAGATAGGCATATGATCTCAATCTTTCTCTTTTTATCAAAGTCGGCATGCTAGGCCCATAGGTTAGAAGCTAAAAAAATTGTAAAATATCTTTTTTTTTAAATATAAAGGTGGCTTGATAATTCTTAGAAAGCAAGTTGATCAAACCCTTTCAGCTCATAAGGACCACTTCTGGTTCTTAAGGGAATAAGAACCACTTCCCATAAGAACCAATTCCCAAAAGGACCTCTTCCCATTAGGAACACTTCCAATCTGTACACACGGCGACACAACATGTTACGCACCCTATACACCCATATCTACACAACGTACAAAACACAAAATAGTGCGGTAGAGAGCCTGCATAGACGCGGCTGCCGGCGCGGGCGCAGCGTGCCGTGAGACGAAACAACAACAACATACCGCACGATTCACAGCGTTCAACTTCTAATAGTTCAAAGTCCAAACAGGGTAACTGGACGTGTCGCCGTGTGTACTCTGCGAGAAGCATTTGCCTATCAGAAGGATCCTAAAACCTATACATACACACATACATACACTATGCCCCACAGGAATATTCAGAATGTATAAAATTGTGACAATCTTACCTGTACATATTTCTCTCCTGTCGTCAAGAAGTCAGTGCAAGCGTCCAAATCGTCAGTCGTCGACGTAGGCTGATACATTTCCAAGTCATTACTCGACTTCCTGCGTTTTATCAACCTCTTCTCCACCGAAGTCGTCCGTGAAACTCTCTTCTGCTCTTCTTTATCCGTCGTCATTACTCTAGCTGCCTTATCAGCCAAGAAATTGATGTCAGCATCTTCAGTTGAGATTTCTTCGGTGATCAATCGAGCACATTCTGCGATAGCCATGAAATCGTTTAAGCAATCGTTTGGAAGACATAGTTCTGACGATTCTACTTGAGCGTCCGAGTCGGATTCTTCGCTTTTCGGTGTCGGAAAGTCGAGTAAAGTAGTTGTGTGTGCTTCGTACATTGTTACATCATTGTCATCAGTGTTCCAAGAATTTTCTGGTACAATGAGGGCTTTGGATTTCGACTTTTTCTTCGGACTTTCATCGGTAGAGCTGACGGTTGTTTTAGTGATTTTTGGTGATGGGATACCGAGTTGACGGACTTTACGTATCGGAGAACTGTTTAATGAAGCGGATTTGTCTCCTTTATCCATACGTCTAGTCTTTCTCGGTGAGCTTATAGCAGTGTTAATAGTGTCCTTTTTGAGTTCTCTATTCAGAGAACTGTGACGAAGTTGAACGCTTTTTGTTGTACGTACTTCTTTGACTTTCGGTTTCGAGGTCGTACTGACTTTATCGTTCTGTGGCTTTTTGGCACTGGTTGTAGACGTTACCGGGTCTTTGTTGGTGCTGCGTACGACGGTTTGGAATATGGGTTTTTTGCGGCCATCGTCTTTGTGCTTCGTTTTAGTTTTGTGCGACGGTTCGTTCGGCTTCTCCATGCTTTTGACTACGGTTCTGACGGGACGAGTTTTTAGTTTTATTTGTGATCGCGTCGTGCAGAATAGCGGTGACTCTTGCAAACCATTTTTGGAGTCTCTTTTCAGGATCTTCTTCCACGTGTTAGCAGGTTTGGTAAGAGATTTGTTGAGTGGAGTCTTTAGTTTTGTGACTTTTTGAGTTTTTCTCTTCCCCGAGAGCGGCCGCTCTCTTTTCCTGCTCCTTAAACGCATCGCAAGACGATGGGGGGACTTAACCTGGAACAATCATTTTTTTTCGTTTTAAATCAATTTTTTTGTCTATTTTTTGGTTTTCTTTTTAGCAATCTGTTTTAATGCCACTCTTTTCACTGATAAAAGTATCTTTTGTTGATGCTAACATATATGTACAAACTACAGAAATTTTATTAAAAGCAAAAAATCTAGACAATGTTTCTTTTTGACTTTGTCAGAAAAAAAGTTTTTTTTTCAGAGATTTACACTCTAGATTAAGCCATATTCTAGCCGCACATGGAACAGCAATAGTTTGACTTTAGCATACTAAAAGACGATTTGTTTTGCAAACATTCTATAGGATTGACATCTTGCCTAACACAAAAACTGGCCACAGCCGGTGACTTAAACAAAAAATAATGTTTCGTCTTTTTTGTTTACTTAATGTTTCACAACTGGCTATCTCGCTTTCGATTTCTTGGCTCCATCTTTCAGTGCAAGCGGAAAGTTTTAAATCTATGGTTTTTTTAAATGTTTTCTTTTTGATAATTGTAATAGTTTTTGCCCATAGGTTAAAAACATATAAAAATCACTTGGGGAGTCTATCTCACTCTAGCATACATATCTTTGTATGCTTTTTCTGCTTTGTATTGGCACCCCAAGAGATTTTCCCACATTATGGACTCCTAATAAGAATTTTTGTATAACCTCTGGCATGAGTTTGTCATATATCCAACTAGAACATTACCATACATGGGGTTTAACTACTCACAACCCGAATACAAGGGAGTTTAAAAATATCACATTTCTTCTAATAAATGTTTTTATTACATTTTAATTTGGAACAGATTTGTACTAAAAACATTGTAATTCAGTTATTATGTACTAGAGAATTAATAAACAACATCAGGAAATGCAGGAAATAAGAGATTCAAGGTAAACCTCGATATTACTTACATGAATTCAATATGAAAATTAGAAAGTTATTTTTTATTCCATGTATGAAAGGTGATATAGTGATGAGAATTCACACATAGCAGAAACCGTATCAGATAAACATAAAGAGCGTCCAATGCTGCTTTGTTTCAATAAACTGTGTTTTATTTTTGTCCCAAAAAATTCGGCGCGGCAAAAAGTCTTCGCGCCTTTTTCACACAACACTTTTTATTACATTTCAATGGTATATCGTCATGAAATGATATCAAAAACGCACTTACAGTATTTTTTTCACGAATTATAGTACATTTTAACAGTAAAACACCAAAATAACTAGAAAATAAGCGTCGCGAAAATAAAAAAGCGGCACTATCGCATTATCGATTTCTGCGCTGCTAAACGAAAGCGATTATCACTGATGCGTTGAATATTATTCATCCGAGACACCAACCGATAGTTCAATCGCGGAAATATAAACAAAGTGAGCTGTTTATCATGTAATTACATGATAATTTTTACAGAGGAACACAAAAGCCAAACAAATGTCAAAATGGCGGCGTTTCTTTTTTTAGTTCCACAATTTTTTCATCAGATGGCGCTTTTGGTTCTCGCGCATGCGTTTTGTGATCAAACGAATGGTCGATAAATCAAATTCGTTTGTGATAGTTTATAAACAGAGTTGTTCGAAATTCGTAGAAAAATCAGAAATATTTAATGACTACACGTAAATGCAAACGAAAAAGCGAAATTATAACTATGTTTTTGCGATCGAATAAAGGAATGTCAAAGTATAATTAAGCATAGAACAAAACGCACTTGAGTTGACACATAAAGTTGGTTGTTCATTTCATCTGTTGAATAATATTTTAATGTTAATTATTCTATGTCAAAATCAAAGTCTAAATAGGTACTTTCTGTACATACCATAACATAATTATAAATCTCAAATCAGATTTCACTATCCATTCTACACCAAACCACACATTAGGTACTATAACAATTATACTACACATTCTACAATTTTACAACCAAAACTGTCACATGACACAAAGTTTGAAACGAACAGCCTACTTCTAATTCCAAAACAAACGGTATTTTTGTGTTTATGAATTTAATTTCCTCTGTTTTCTTCAAAAACGGAGTAAATCAATCAATTCAAGATAAAGTTCACAATCTACGATGTCCAGCGTATCAGTAACATCATCGAAACGGGAGGTAAAGTATTTAATTTTTAGTTTAAAATATACTTCTTAACTTAGGTTAAGTTTGAAATTTATATGAGCTTTGGGAAATATTTACAATTGGGGCGCAGGAGTTGGGGGGTGGGAGTCGGAGGGGAGGAAGAGGAGGGGGAGGGGTACCCCCTGGTACCACTCCCCCCCCGCGGAGATGTATAGTTACCGAGATATATTAATTTAATTAAAAATTGGTTGTGGGGGGGGTGAGGAGGAGGGAGTGGGTGAGGGGAGGGAGTGGGTGGGGTGAGGGAGTGGGTGGGGGGAGGGAGTAGGTAGGGGGAAGGAGTGGGTGGGGGAAGGGGGGATTGGGAATACCTTATACAGGGTCCAACTTAATATGCTGACACTTTTTTAAGGGGATGATCAGACCATCAAACTGAACAACTTTCTCTATGGGACCAACAGCGAAATCGCAAAAAAATAATCAGCTGTCCCATACATTTGGCTTGATAAGGTTTGCAGTTTTGTATGAAGGGGCAGATTTTGTTGTTCGCGATTTCAATGTTGGTCCCATAGAGAAAGTTATTCAGTTTGATTGTCTGATCATCCCCTTAAAAAAGTGTCAGCATATTAAGAAGGACCCTATATTTTCGGGTGAACTAGGTAAACAGTAGCAATTCGGTTCTGGCACTCGCCGGCCGCTGCCGAGGCACCGTTCCCTCGGCTTGCTCGGCTCGTGCGCTGTGGTCACAAGAAACCTAACATGCTCATCGCTTCGCTCCTCGCTAACCTAACTGACTGAGTTGGAAAAGGGGGTTTCCCCATCCACTACCTCCCCCCCATTGTCATGGATGTATGTATCTATTATGTATTCTTTATCATTATCTAGTCATAATACAAGTCCAGGCTAGATTCTGGAACTTTAAATGTGACTAGATAATTTGTGTGACAATGTCCAAGATATTTATTTATTTAAATCATACATAAATTCCGAAAAACTCATTGATACGAATCGGCCTGGACGGGGATCGAACCAATCCTTGATGTCACCAATTATTTAATACCGTACGACATCAAGCATTTTTGCTTTTTAAACTAGATACGGGCAACATCATCTATACTAAGCCTGGCAATACACATTCGATTGTCTAATCCGATAGTATATAAGGTCTAACAAAATGAGGTGAAACTATTTTAAGGGGATGATCAGACCATGAAACTGAACAACTTTCTTTTTCGATATTGGTCCCATAGAGAAAGTAACTTTATACAAGTTGTTACAAAAATACAAGGTGCCAATACTTTAAGGGGCCAATGGCCATTTTCCAAAGGGACTTTATTTGGGGATTGTTTTAGCTATTTTAATATAAGGTCTAACAAAATTAGCTGAAACTGTTTTAAGGGGATGATCAGACCATCAAACTGAACAACTTTCACTATGGGACCAATATCGAAATCGCGAAAAAAAAGATGTTCCATAGTCTACAAATCGACAAGAGCTAAAATATGTATTGGGTATCAGATTTTTTTTTTCGCGATTTCGATGTTCAGTTTGACGATCTAAACAATCCCCGTAAGAGTTTTAAAAATTTATTCTTACTTAATATGAAACACCCTGTATAACTAACTTAGATCTTCTTATGTTTACAGAATCAAACCTCAGAATTGATGCAAGAGTTAGATTCAATACGGACCATGAACAGCAGTCTCCGGACCTATCTAGAACATTTGAGATTATTCAAGAAGAATCTAGTGGCAATGAACGATAACTGCACACAACTGAGTAAAGTGAACACGCAGTGGGTAGAAACATTGAATATGATGAAATGACAGTGTACATTGTTTCAATTTGTTTTTAAGTTTTAAAATACATTTGTTTGTCAATAAATTTGATGTTTTTACTCAGAATTAATAAGTAAACTACCTATCTAGGTAAAACCATAAGAATAGATAATAATAGTACACTATAGAAACAAAACTCGCGTGACAGACGCGTTCAAGGTCACGTCAATGTCATGTTGCGTTAACCAACTAGTCAGTCGGGGCTTGCATCTGCAATATAGATACCGTACCTGTAAAATAAATGACAGCAAGAATAAATACTTCATATAACAGCCCTAGTGGTACCCGTGAGCGACAGCGGGACGTTGCGGGTGGAGGGGAAAAGGGTGTACAGTCAGCATCAAAAGTATCTAAGCATCTCCGGCGTTCAAAAACATCTGAACAATTTACACGAAAATAAACCCTATTTCCTACTAGATAACATTTGTTTTCAACTTAACAAATAATAACATGACAGATAAATTAATTTGATTTCTTTGTGAGTTGAAATAAGGTTTGCTATCGTAAAGTTGTTCAGATATTTATGAACACTTAACATGCTTAGATACTTTTGATGCTGACAAGCACGTATCCAGACTTTGGGTTCGGGGGGGGGGGGATTTTCATGGAAAAACGATGAAAAATGTATAGCTGTTACCACTGTTCCATACAAATATTCGGATTTCGGGGGGGGGATAAATCCCACCTATCCCCCCCCCCCCTGGATACGTGCTTGGATGCTGACTGTACAAAACGCGACGTTTGAGTTGAGGCACGCACAAGGGAGATTCCATTCTATAGTGTACTATTATTAACTATTCTTATGGTAAAACTATTGTTTTAATAGTTTTAGTAAACTCAATGAGTAAACTACTTGAGTAAAACCACTGTACCTACTCCTAATAAACTACATATCTAGGTATAGGTAGTTTACTTGAAAACGAACTGCAAGCTTACATAATTGCATTCTGAAATAAAATATCTAACCAAATCTAGGAGAAAGTCCAATACTTAGGTCCAATACCAACTATAAGGTAAGAATTTTAAGTTTATGTAAGATTTACTTTTATGTTGATTTATTTATGAGTTTTATCCTAAGGGATTAAAGATTTTTAGGCAGTGTTTATGTGGACGAAAGGTTAGTCACCTCTCACCACTTGACACTTCATTACACCCTGAAACTTAAATTGCTAAATGTGAGCATTGCTACAACTACATTCTAAACAGAAATTTGGTAGTTAGTTGCAGCAAAATTCCTGACCACAACAAAAGGGATTACGGTCGTGTGAGTTTATGTATATGTGTGTTTTTATCTATAAAAATAAGAAATAAAGAAAAGGGAAGAAATATCCTAAGAATATGACACAGCCTAATCAGAGTTGTAAATAAAACCAAGAATGCATTTACATGCACAAGTATTGATGCAAAAATGTATTTCCTTACACACAATTTCTCTTAATTGAGGAAGGCAATGATTATACTTACAAATAACTATAAACCTTTATAAAGTATTACATAAAAATTGTCCGTGTAGTATCGGCTAAGAGTAGCACCATCCCATTTCCTCCCGTGGGTGTCGTAAAAGGATTATCAGCAACTTGTGCCAACAGTAATTTACAGACGGAGTTCTGTCAGAAATTTTTAAATTAATTATGAAATCTTAACCGAATTAGTTTTCTTACTGTCTTATTTAATTGGACAATGCATGATGCAATTAATATGGGATAGCATGGATTTATTTGGAATAGGGGTCAAAGTGTCATCTAGGAACACTGTTGATACCTACGCTAACCTATTCAGGTTAATTGAGTAGGTAATAAAATTTAACGTTCACATCTGGACTATTTAATGTCTTATTAGACAATGAATGATCTATGCAGTTACCATAGAATATGTATAATCTAATTACCTAGGTATCTTTATTCACAACTCTGTTTTATTAAACAATTGTTGAATAACTTATCTTTCTATCATCATTATCATCAGTTTATTTCATCCACTGCCACCAAAGGCATCCCATACTAAGTACCTAAACGGTACCACAGAATAAAAAGAGTAATCATGCTATTACTAATTGTCTATTTAGACAATTTATCTTGTACTTTACAATGTGGAAAAAGGTATTTACCTTTATGCCAAAAGTCTGTTATTGAGCAGAATATGATTGTACAAATATTTAATTGAATATGGAAAAAGGTATTTACCTTTATGCCAAAAGTCTGTTATTGAGCAGAATATGATTGTACAAATATTTAATTGAATATGGAAAAAGGTATTTACCTTTATGCCAAAAGTCTGTTATTGAGCAGAATATGATTGTACAAATATATAATTGAATATGGAAAAAGGTATTTACCTATATGCCAAAAAGTCTGTTATTGAGCAGAATATTATGATTTGTTTATTTGCCCAACCTTCTTTTCTAAAGAAAAATAACTATGTAATGACAATGTCTCCGTCATTAGGAGATGCTTTGTGCAATGGACTATTTAGTTCATAATAATACCTAAAAAGAATAATATAAAAGAATATAAAAGATAATTGTCTTTATGGCCAAAAATTTACATTTCACCTTAAGAGAAGGAAAAGTGTGCTAATGTGTTGTAAATTGTAATAAGTTATTTTAATAAAGTTAAATAAGATGTGAATCTTATTCAGGCA
The DNA here is from genome assembly GCA_963693445.1 of Agonopterix heracliana. Lineage (NCBI taxonomy): Eukaryota > Metazoa > Arthropoda > Insecta > Lepidoptera > Depressariidae > Agonopterix > Agonopterix heracliana. The sequence goes on from OY856334.1 coordinate 7,758,844, forward strand.
AGAAAATTATGGTAAAGATAATAACAATTTTAATTATGTTTAAACAGAATTCTAAAATTTAAGTCTATTGTTTACATAAATGTAGGAAAATAAGAAAAAAGAAGGTTGTAATATGACAGATTTTTTAGCTTGTTACATTGGTTCTGGGAATTTACAGTTATGCACATAATATTATGCTAATGCTAGGCTAGTCAGCCAATTAATTCTGCAAATGATAGAGAAAACTATAATGTCACACATTACAATAATCTTCAAACCACATCACTGTCATGTCTTACCAACAATTTCATTACAAATTTTCAACCAATTCTGAACATGTTCATAAATTTAATAGAACTGTGTATTTCCAACTTACGTAGATCAGTTTTATTTTCTAGGCAAAAAAGGGCCACCTGCCTCACATTTCAAAATGTAGTTTACATTTTAATTTTAAAATGTAGGTACCAACATTGTCAACTACCAACATCTGAGCTCTAAAAATTGAGCAAAATACAAATATTAAATAACTGTGCCGTCATTCGAAGCCTATTAAGTGAGAATAGCGTATGCTTTTCAATCTGTGGCGGTTACGTACTATATCTGTCCTTTTTCCTCATACGTCTCGGCACTAGTGCCGTCTCTTTCACACCTGTCAGTTGTTCGTGTCACTGAAAATTATAAAAGACAGAACACGAACGGCAGCGCCTCATTGGCGTTTTGATTTTCAACCTGTGCGGTTGTTAGAACACCTCGACCTCGTGGGTCGGTAAGTCAAATTTTTTATTAACGGTGTTACCGTTCGTTTATTTTAAAATATTTTACTATATCTGTCCAAATATTTTAAAATCAGTTTTTTATCATGGATCATTCTAAAAATGCGCAAAAGCGCAAAGCACCTGATGATTTTACTGCAATTAATAATTCCAAACGTACATGTAATAAAGATCAGTTACTTAACAATTTAATTAAGCAGGTGAACAATATTCAGACCTTTTTGTCAAATTTTGTGCCATCGCGTGAATCTGACATTGATTTAGAGTCTAACCCTCATGGTAATACCGAGGATGTTTTAGACCTTTTATGCGGTGATTTGTTCGACGAAGTTGAATGCGTTAATTCAAATCCGAACACTCAGTCGGCTGTGCCTCAGCAGCCTGACGTGACGATTCCTAATGAGGCGGACGCCGAGTCCTCTCAGTTACCGGTAGCAATCTTTTCATTGCCCGTCAATACTGTTGTGAATGAACCTGCAATTCCAAAATCCTTGCCTGCTCATATTGAAAAATTAAAAGCTTTTCAACACTTTGAATCGGATGACTGGTGCGAGGTTAGATATGCGGAGGTTCAGAAAAATTATTGTTCTACCCCCGGGTTCATTGAATTAGAATGTAACGAAGAATTGAAACCGTACGAAACCTCATTGAACCTCAATCATACAGAACGTGGGTTCGCAGCCATATCGTTAGGTTTGCTAAAACAAAATGAAGCTTTAGAACAGGTCATTCAAAAATGTATCTCTTGGCTTGGCTCTGTAGAAATTACCGACACCAAAGCGGTTGAAATACATATGTTTGAACTTTTTTCAACGAGCGAATACCAAAAAATTTCTAATGACCTTCTTCAAATGGCCTGCGGCCATCACGCGGACTTAGTCCAGCAGCGAAGAAATGTTGTGCTAAAATCAGTTAGAAATGAATTTACAAAATCAGCTATCTGCAAGATACCTCCTTCTACTAGTCACTTATTCAAAAAGGATGACTTGTCAGTAGCAATTGAGAGGAATGGCGGAAATAGCAAAATTTTCTGGCCTTCGAAAGAATCTCGCACAACGAGATCGGTTAGTTTTGACAGTCCAAAACAGGATCCCACGCCTGCGCAAGGCCAAAACCACTTTCCATTCCCACCAGCGCATGGGGGTAATTTTTCCACGCTGTCTCCGCAAGGCATGCCTACACCAGTAAATTCGAATTTACGTCCTTCACAAGGCGACTTTACTAGTTATAATGGATTGATGACGATACCTTCCATTCCTGTGTTTCGAAATCCTATGCATGGAAGGCTTTTTCGTCCAAGAGGCCCAAGACCAATACAGAGAAATCGAACAAATACAAAGCAATCCTCAGAGTCTTCTCGCAAAGACGGACATAACAAAAGGAAATTCTAACTCAATATTCAAGGCAGGTCAACTCATTCATTTCCCAGACAGATGGGTGATGTTAGGAGCGAATATATCTATTCTAAAGATAATTAGTGGCTACCGAATTCCGTTCAAGCGGAAACCTCCTCTACACCTACCACAGTTAATCAATCATCCGCTCCAAACTCAGTTTTCAGAAGAAATGTCGTCGACCTTGACAGAATTGATTGAAATGAAAGTTCTTGAAATAGCCCCATTAACACCAAGTTTTATTTCGCAAATGTTTCTGGTGCCTAAATCCAATGGGTCCCCTCGACCCATATTCAACCTGCGTAATCTGAACAATTTTGTTCACATAAGCAAGTTCCGACTTGTTAATATGCAGAAGATTCCATCCTTCCTTCAGGCTTGCGACTGGATGGCAAAGATAGACCTCTCAAATGCTTACTTTCATGTCCCGGTTGCCCCAGCACACAGATGCTTTTTACGCCTTATTTTTCAAGGCATTTTGTATCAAATGACTTGTCTTCCTTTTGGGCTGGCGACAGCACCAAAAACGTTTGCAGCTCTGACCAACTGGATTGCCCAGATCCTAAGAGAGCATGGTGTGCGTCTGGTCGTTTACCTGGACGACTACTTAATTGTCCATCAAGACAAGGAAGTGCTTCGGAAGCATATCCAATTGACAATCGACCTGCTAACCTACCTCGGTTGGACAGTGAACTTCTCAAAATCCGTCCTGGAACCGCAAAGACGCATTCAATTTCTGGGCATCATATGGGATCCATTTCACAACCTAAAATGGCTTCCAGATGACAAATGCCATTTGTTAAAACGCAAGATTGTCAATATTATTCAGACGAGAACGGCAAGTCTCAAAATAATGCAGTCATTGGTAGGCTTACTAAATTTTGCCAGTTTTTGTGTCCCCAGAGGACGTCTTCACCACCGGGCTCTATTGAATTTCAGTATAAGCCTTCGGAACATGAGTCCTCAAATACAATTTTCGATCCCGCCTCAGGCACTGTTAGAATTGTATTGGTGGCTTCAGAATCTCGATCGTTGTTCATTGATTCATACAAACCCTGTAACACATTACGTGACCACAGACGCCTCTGGCACAGGCTGGGGAGCTCAGGTTGACAACTTAATCATGTCAGGCAAGTGGACATTCCCCGAACAAACCTTGCACTCAAATCAAAAGGAGATGTTAGTAATACTCAAAGTATTTCAAATTCTAGCTCCATATTTGAAAAATTCCACAATATCAATTCAATCCGACAATCTGACAACTGTATCATTTTTACGAAGCGAGGGAGGAACAAAATCACATGCCCTATTGGACATGACATACCAAATTTATCAAATTATAGACTGTTTCAATATAAACTTGTCACTTCACCATCTCCCCGGTCGATATAATGTAGAAGCAGACCGATTATCCCGGCAACGATTAGTTCCGGAGTGGCATCTACTGCCCCAAATAACAACAAAAATTTTCATGAAATGGGGCATTCCCTCAATAGATCTATTTGCCTCTCGACATGCTCATGTAGTTCCACGATATGTTACCTTGGATGTGACAGACAACCAAGCGGAATTTCACGATGCGTTGAGCCAAATCTGGAACTACCCCCTCGCTTGGGTATTCCCTCCACCTTTTCTCGTTCCCAGAGTGCTCTCTCACCTCAATACTGCCCACGGAGTGTACATAATAGTGGCTCCCAGATGGGAGAAAGCGTTTTGGCGGCCAGACCTGCGCAACCGAGCTATAGCTCCTCCATTCACCATCTTCAACCTAAACGACGTCCTAATAGATACGACGACAAATCTGCCTCCTCCCAAAGTGCAGGAAATAATATTGGAGGCTTGGATATGTAGGGGTGGAGTGAAGCTCTGAATAACCTGGTCTCCAGATCAAATAAATTTACTGTGATCCGAAGGGCACGATTAACCCCAAGGTCTCGACAGTCTGTGTCGCACCTGGATCTGACCTAGCCATAGCCTAGTATACAGTTGATAGTATACATAGTAAACATAGTTCAATAAATTATAAGATAATTCCGAATAAAAGTCCAAAAGAATTGACTTCTTATTAATTGTCATAGGTACTTATTATGCCTATATAATTTACATCACACGAACACGATTTTGAATCTCATAATTCAAAAATAGCACTTCTGGAAGAAGGGTTCATCAGATAGTTTATTACTGACCGTATGTGACCCACCAAAAGCTGTTTTTTTTTTTTTTTTAAAACTACTAGGTGTAGTTAATTGGATGAAAGCTCTGCTCACTAAGGCGTGCCTGCCTTCTCTGCATCAAGGTGATACCCGGAAGTTTCCGTCCAGCAGTTGCCTCAAGAACTGGATACAAAATAAGAGACGAGACAACTGGCGTTCATAGAATGTCTTTGAAATTCTCCTTATAGGTATGAAATATCATATTTTTTGTACCTATTTGTATTTTTTATGATTTTGTGATTAAAGTGTGTTATTAAAGTGTTAATAATAAATTATAAAATTATAAGATTCATCTGTTTTTGTTGTGTTATGTTTTTCTTTGTGATTTAATAAATAATATCATGGGTTAACCTTATAAGTAATGTATTCTTTATAACATAATATTTCCCAATATATACCTACATGATTTATATACTTACCTAGACATTTACATACCTGAAATACACGCATAGAAAACATTCACATTGGCATTCATAAATCTTTCACACCAGACGATAACAAACATGTCTCACTTAATAGGCTTCGAATGACGGCACAGTTATTTAATAGCAGCGTTTTAACTACCAATAAAACGCTTATTAAAAAACTTGCCTAATTCGAAGCCTACGATTTTTAAATCTGCCTGGTATAAGTGAAACACAATGAGGCGCTGCCGTTCGTGTTCTGTCTTTTATAATTTTCAGTGACACGAACAACTGACAGGTGTGAAAGAGACGGCACTAGTGCCGAGACGTATGAGGAAAAAGGACAGATATAGTACGTAACCGCCACAGATTGAAAAGCATACGCTATTCTCACTTAATAGGCTTCGAATTAGGCAAGTTTTTTAATAAGCGTTTTATTGGTAGTTAAAACGCTGCTAATTTTCCTGTTTACCTGATTTTTTGGTAGGTACATCAAATATCAAAATAATATTTAATGAAACAGATCTTGGTATGAACTATGAATAAAGTTTTTAAGTTATAATCGTATAGTATGTAGGTAGATAGGTACCTACTTTAAATGCAGTTTTCTTACGAAATAAAACTTTATCTGAAATTAGTTCAGTTTTGAGATTAAAAATTAGACAATTATTTTCTGTATTGATTTAATAAATTGTTTGAAGCTAAGATTGTAATAAAATTGCTTGAGTAAACAACAAAAACCTAGATTCTGGGTGCATACAGCAGCGTCCAACTAGTTACCTGGGACAGGTACGTACTAAGGTACGCTTGTTTTTGTGTATTACTTTATCCATGTACGAGCTATAGGTACATTTTTAATATGTTCCAAGATGTGTGAAGTATTTTATAAAAGAAATGTGAAAAGTTAAGGTAACATAACTACTATAATCACATATCATATTATGTCATGAAATCATGACTATCTACTAACAGTAAAGTTATCATGGTAGTTTTTTCAAACTTCTTCCCAAATGTAATTTAAATTATGCAGCAAAAACTATACAAATGACATTTTTACACTATTTTGCTGATACCAACAACCATTATTGTTTTCTATTCTTGCCCTTCGGGTTTTTTAGAATAATACAAGTTAAGTACCTATGCAGGAAGACCCGCGAGTTAATACATGTATTTGTATCATTTAACAGTTAAATAATTACACATTCTAGTCATCTTGAATTCTTCATAAGTCTTGATTCAATTCTGAATCTTTCAATGGGACTGGATAAGAAATCTAACATGTTTTGTCAAACAGTTATTCAAAACATTACCCTGCGTCTAGCGCAATTGGTAAAAATACAATTCTCTGAACAGTTGGGCGATATTTGGGTGGAAATGGCACAACCCATACACTGTCCTATCTATATTTCCTCTACTATGTTCTTTAAGTATAACTTATACCTCTAATATTTTGTTTTAATAACATACAACATTTTTTGTGTAAATTTTTTCAGTTAAATATCTACTTTGGATGTTGTTAACAACCTTTATCCGAGATGCCATACAGGTCTAAACACCTTGGATCTTCGTGCATACGACGTGACACTATCAGGAAATACTGTCAAATATTTAAAACATGTTCTTCACCAGTGGTATGTTTATGGCATTTTATAAAATTATAAATGCATCTGAACAGTTTGACAAGAGTAGTAGGTGACTCTTAATTTTCTTTCATATACGAAGGTTTTGTGCAAAACAGGTGAATAATTGCAATGCAGTTATAATACAATATCATTACTGCTGTATCGCTAATTAATAATCACTCTCGTTGATAGAAATTTGAAAATGTATCCACCTACAGATTTATAATATATTGGAATATTATGCTTTTAATCCCTCCGAAATGAACGTTACCTACTCCGACTATCGTCTAATAGTTGCAATCAATAATTATATACTTACATTTATGTTCTTTCCTCGGGTACATAAACCTTACAAGGTTGTAAACAGTCTCAACTTTAAAGTACCTTAGGTAATTATTTTTAGGCAATACTCTAGAAATCTCAATTTATCATAAATATTTAGTTAAATAAAAGATATTAATCAGAGAATAATAAAAAATGATGGATACGGTAATTGTTACTGCAATTACTTACCTAATGATTTCATTCCTTACGACTGAAAATATTGAACTAGCATCAGTTGTTTAAGAAAATCAGTACGATCACTAACTAAATGAATAGGATAGTCATCCATGATACTTTTTGGTTTAATCATGATTTATTACTGCATTGTTCAATGAGATTGAACTTGTTACCCAGGTAACGTTAATTTCTTAGTCAAAGAATATTTAACCTTTGTTTTGTGTACCTATTTAGTCCAGCTTCTGAAAAGGAGTATTCATTTTTTAATTCATAATACAATACTTGTTTTATCGTTATCTATCTAAATGATTATGACCCTTATTATTTATGAAATATATTATCTTCATCATCTTCCTTATGCTATAGAAATTAAACTATTTCACGACTGAGTGAGTCTCTAAACATCTACAAGTCTAATTATTATCATGAGAAGCCATATAGATGAAGTACAATTAGAAATTAAACGAACTTACCTAAGTGAAGTTCTATTTTAATTGTACGAACTATATGGCTTCGAAATGATACCTATCACCCACCCACCCGGTTTATCGAGGATAAACCTTACCCATAAGGATAGGTATCAATGTCGTGAAATATTTTAATACATATAATGTCTTGGGGTCCGGATCCTAAGCTTCTCTACTCTAAACTATATGAAGTTAGTTGACAGACCACAGATTCATAGAGTGCGTCGGAGCTGAGCATAACGTTTTTTGTTTTTTTTTTTGTGCCTGGAGGCTGATCTATTGATCTAGCTCTGAAATTCGTGTACAAATGGCCGTGGAATTGAATACTACAAGTCTAATTATTATCATTTCGAAGCCATATAGTTCGTACAATTAAAATAGAACTTCACTTAGGTAAGTTCGTTTAATTTCTAATTATTGATAATAAACATGTTAAAGCCATGTTGTGCTATTTCAAATCAAATTAAAGATATTATACTACACACTTATATACTTACTATTAGTTAAGTATTGCCTATTCTGTGGGTAGAGTTCTCTAAAGGTAGGCTAGGTAAACTGTGGACTAAATTTTTATGATAAGACCTATAAATATATACCAGTTTGTGACAATAAATGATTTCTGATTTCTGATTTAGCAATAAACACTACTTATAAATAATAATTATTTAACTATTCTGTAATATACCCCTCTGTTACATTATCTGTAGTTGTCACTGGTAGAATTCTTGTCTTTTCTGAAAATAAATAGATAAATTGTAGTATTAGGTAAAAAAAATGCCAAGTTAGAAGCAGCCTAAATCGACGGGAATGTAGCAAGATGTATGGACCTAGAGGAAGTAAGAGAGGTGTGTCAGAACCATAAAGTTATTATACCATACAGGAATAGAGGCAGTGACATGAGTTGTCAAATGAAACAGTTTTTGGATGTTTTTTGGAGACTATTAGGAGGCAAAAATTCTAATACTGTCTATAATTCTAAGTCTAACGTAAAATCGTGGATAAATTAATGAAGTAGTGTCAGTATATTTCACAAAATTATCTACGATTTCACTTTAAGATTCCCAATTATTCACGAAAACCGAATTGTAAAAATTGATTAGTGACTAAAAATCGGTCCTATTGCTTCGCGTCACGTATCTCTTTCTATTATACAGTGGTGCCGCTAGGTACATCTCGCTCTCTCAGCTGTATGTTCCTCTATTCCTACCTCTATGGTCAGAACCACCTAAAATGGAGATCCATTAGTCTCTGCCTACCCATCTGGGAAAAAGGCGTGAGTTTATGTAGTTATCTATTAAGTTTCCAAAAGGTAATATTCTATTTAAAGTTGAGATGCTGCCAACCCCTCTGAGAAAAAGGTTTGAGTGTAGGTATAAAAACAAACAAAAAAGGTCGGTCTATTTCATCTCGAGCGTTTCCGTGCTTCGGAAGGCACGTTAAGCAGTTGGTCTCGGATAGTTTCGTCAGATGGCGTTTGTAACTATTCGTTAAGCCGGGTCAGGGGCCTATTAAGGCGGCTTGAAAATTCTCTGACAGCAAGTTGACCACAGACTTGCCTCCACCAACCCGCACTGGGCCGGCGTGGTGGAGTATGGCCCGCTCCCTCCCACCCTTTGAGAGGATGCCTTTGCCCTGCAGTGGGATTCTACAGGCTACCACTTACTTAACTTAGTGTCTCTAACTGGTAGAAGGTATGTAGTTACAAACCAGTTATGGTTTATAGTGCGTCGATTATTTGTTAATTTACAACATTGTATTGTCATATATCAATAAATAAATATAATAAAAAAATATTAGATCATTTTTTCGCACGAACTTACGTATTACAGACTGCTTTCAAACGGTGAAGGAAAACATCGTGAGGAAACCTGCATACGCTGAAGAAGAAATTACGATGCATATGTGAAGTCTACCAATCCGCATTGTGCACGCGTGGTGGACTAACGTACATACACCCTCCCTGAGGGTAGGCCTGTGCCTTGCAGTGGAACGTATAAATAGGCTGTGATGATGATGATGTGTGGTATTACTTTAATTTGCTCGAATCAAGGACAGTGTGATAAAAGGATTGGTGTAAGTTTAAGGATGTTGTGGTAACTGATTAGGTGTAGATGGTTCGGTCACGTAGTGAGAATTAATGAAAGAAGGCTGTTAAATGAATTATTCGTATATCAGGCGAAGGTGAGCGGAAGTGCTAAGAGAGTCCGTCCAAGGAAAACATACCAATGATCAAATCAATTATCTTTTCCACTCACTCGAGGGAAGTGCATGACAAGATGTATGAATGTGAATTAGGGTAAAGAGTGTTAGAATCGTAGCATGTGGCGGTCTCTGCCTACCCTCAATAATGGCATGAGCTTACCACAGTATAAGAAAGTGTCAGACCAAGCACGTACCGTACCACACCAGGAGTGCGATTTTTGAATCTCATTCGGTGAGCTTAGCAGTTGAAAATGTCAAAATAACTATGGGGATATACATCTTTCTACTGCTGAGTTGACTTTCAAAAATCATACGACAGGAGAGCGATTTTTTAAAGTCAAATCAGCAGTAAAAAGATGCGTATCACAGTAGTAATTTTGACATTTACAACTGCTGAGCTCACCTAATGAGATTCAAAAATCGCACTCCAGTACCATACCATACCGTACCATATCCAGACTTTGGTTTGGGGGGGGGGGGGGGGGTGATTTTCAATGAAAAACGATGACATAGTCATAGCCTTCGATCAAAATAAAATGAATGGATAGGCCTAAAGCGCGGTAAGTTGAAGCAAACTACTGGTGCACTTGGTACATACAAACTAGCGCCATTATCTGTCAAATCTAGGGCACTTTCATACAAGTGACAAGTAAAAATTTCATTTGTTTTGCCTCATTTTTCTGGTTTGAAATGTTCGCTTAAGGCCTATCCATTCATTTTATTTTGATCGAAGGTCATAGCTGTGATGTGATTTCTGGGGGGGGCCTTTCCCCCACCCCCTGGATATGTGCTTGTGCCAGACAAATCTGCAATAAAATGTAACCTACCGATCATACAGATGGAATCCTGGGGCGTATCGCACGGCAGGCCGTAGACCAGACCCTTGAGATGAGACGGTCGGTCCAGGTTCAAGCATGGACTGTCCATCGTGTACTCTTCGTCTACCCACGGCGCCACCTAGAAGCGAGTAGTGATACCACAAGTTAGTGTGAAAGTTATTGAAAAGTTTTAATACCAAAAATGAGGGCGCTGTCTCCACGCAAGAACGTCAAAATCAAGCATAACCTGGCAACACCACCATACTAAAATGATTAGTTCCTCAAACATTCATGTCACGACTTTATACAGACTAGAATATGGTAAGTATTCGATTAGATTCATTTTTTTTAAGGAATTTATTTCCAGGAGAGCGATTTTTGAATCTCATTCAGTGAGCTCAGCAGTTGAAAATGTCAAAATTACTCTGGAGAGACGCATCTTTTTACTGCTGATTTGACTTTCAAAAATCGCTCTCCTGTAGTATGATTTTTGAGAGTCAACTCAGCAGTAGAAAGATTCATATCTCCATAGTTATTTTGACATTTTCAACTGCTGAGCTCACCGAATGGGGTGTTAGCACGCCAACCTAGAGAAAACGACAAAAAATACGGATGTGCTATCTTATGTTGTTTTACGTATACCAAAAAGAGCGCGCATGACATTTTTTGTCGCTTTTTCGTAGGTGGCATGCTAGCCGTGCTGAGCATGTTACTTTTTAATAAGTGACAACCATTTTTTCCTACCAATACTGCCCTCTAGCGGGGAGTAGCTGTACCAAAACTAGTATAGCTTTTATTAAAAAGAAAATAAATCCTCCACCAATGTTACTTATACTCGAATTATTGTTATTACTCTATTTTAACAAACTAAATTTTACAATTATTTATATAGGTACTTACATATACACCAAAAGTGGCATCGACAGGAAGTTTAGGTTCAACAATTCTCTTCCCATTTGTGGGATTGTACCAAAAATAAGATACGGTATCGGTTGCTGTGTCCTTGGTCGTATTCAAACGCCCAGAAATCCAAATGTGACTGACCGCTGAAAAATACATTTATTATTTCCTGCAGTCTTTTCCAAAACAAGCTCTTTTCAAAATGATGTACAGCGCCATCTTTAACATTTTAACAGAACCAAATTGAAAAAATAATCTCAATTATAATTACTGCTACTGAGCAAAAGAGAGCGCTGCTACACAATGAGGAAACTTCAAATTGTATTACTACTTGATACTAGATGGCGCTATCTAGTTTATTACTACTATTAAACACTAGATGGCGCTAAAATTAACAATATTGTAGCCGAATAACTTACGTTCTTCCTTATTTTCACCCATAAGCAGCAGCAATTGCACCAAAATATCGTTATTATCTATAACCGCGAGGGTTCCATTCATTTTTTGGCAGTTATCATAAGCGTGCTGCCAATAAAGCTGCTGGCGAACCAACACGTAGTAGTAATTGTCGTCGCTAGGTGGCCCTGTTGATGTTCTCAGGGCTGGTGAACCTGTGGATTCAAATTAAAATAATGAGAGATTTTCTTTTGTTTTTTAAATTTTGTTTCTAAAAAACTCGACAGATGGCATGTTTATCGCTCCATAGAGCCGTCCGCGAGACCCTGTCAGAATCTTGTCAAGACTGTGCCTGCTTTTTTTTAGAATGCCAAGGGATCGAGCCCATACAGCCAAGTCAGGCGTAAAAGTTTCGAATTTTCGATTAAAATCATTAGTAAATATTGAAATATGTCATCAAAAGATGCGTTGGCATCTCTTGATCATCTTTTCCCTCTTTATTATTTTAAAGAAACATTTTTTTGAAATTTTGATGTTTATTCGCACAGACCGTAGCGCCATCTATCGATCCCTTAAAAAACCAAAAGAAAAACGCTCATTACTAAAAAATCGTTTAGAATGTGTTAATCATTGAAAAATATCGAAGCAAAACTTTATGAGGAAACCGTAGAAGAAATTCTGAAATCTACATTATTAAATTCCACAGTGCGCAATGCGGGTGCACGCGTGGTGGACTATTAACGCACACATGAGGTTAGGCCTGTGCCCTACAGTGGGACGTAGGTAGGGGAACCTGTTTTACCTGGGACAGTAATTTACATTTTCTAGTAAGTAGACAGCCGGACAGACAGAAGCTAAGGAAATAGACAAAAAGTAAAGTCCAAAATTATTGTAGGTAAGTATAAGAGTAAATCTAAACGTTTCTAACTAAAATGACAAGCAATAGTTACTCTGGTAGCAGATAAACTGCATCTTCCGCTCGCACCTCGCCTCGAGAAACACTGGGGGGTGATCAGAATGTCTATCCAGTTGTAAACAGCCGCTCTGCTTTACTGTTGTGTGATCTCTGTTGAAATACAAATGGCGGGACAGTGCAAAGGTATTATACCTACAGTTGAAATACAAAGGTATAATACAGGCGAAATACAAAGGAAATATACAGTTGAAATACATAGGAATTATACAGTTAAAATACAAAGGTATAATACAGTTTAAATACAAAGGAATCTTCTTCTTATCGTGTGGGCAAGCCCTGGTGTCAGAGGAATACAAAGGAATGATACAGTTGAAATGCAAAGGTAAGTATTATACCTACCTACTGTTGCAACGGGTAAGGTACAAAGTAAAAACGCGAATGCAAAAGAAAACCATATGTTCCATACAAAACTCAACCCTAGATTTTTTTCAAGAATCAGTAAAATCGGTCACCACAGATATGGCAAAAAGGGTAGGTACAGTACTGACCTCATCGGGGGCCACAGCGCCGGCTCCTCGTTGAAGACCGCGGGCTGGAATATAGACGTCCCCGTGTCCAGCCACGTCCATCTACCCAGCACGCCTCGCGCACCAACCCACGCTGACTCTATGCCTACAATATTTTGTGGCGAATTAGAACACGTCGCAGGCACCCACGCTACTATGCCTACAATGTTATGTGATTATTTGAACATGCCGCAGGCTGGAAGATAGACGATAGAAGCGCCGATGTCCAGCAACTTCCATCTACCCAGAACGCCGCGCGCACCAACCCACGCTTTCTCTATGCCTACAAAATTTTGTGACATTTAGAATACGCAGCGGGCTGAAAGACAGTAGATAGAAGCCCCCTTGTCCAGCCACGTCCACCTACCCAGCACCCCTCGTGCACCCACCCACGCTGTCTCTATGCCTACAATGTTTTGAGACATTTAGAATACGCAGCGGGCTGGAAGACAGTAGATAGAAGCCCCCTTGTCCAGCCACGTCCATCTACCCAGAACGCCGCGCGCACCATCCCACGCTTTTTCTGTGCCTACAATGTTTTGTGACATTTAGAATACGCAGCAGGCTGGAAAACAGTAGATAGAAGCCCCCTTGTCCAGCCACGTCCATCTACCCAGAACGCCGCGCGCACCAACTCACGTTGTCTCTATGCCTGCAATGTTTTGTGACATTTAGAATACGCAGCGGGCTGGAAGACAGTAGATAGAAGCCCCCTTGTCCAGCCACGTCCATCTACCCAGAACGCCGCGCGCACCATCCCACGCTTTTTCTGTGCCTACAATGTTTTGTGACATTTAGAATACGCCGCAGGCTGGAAAACAGTAGATAGAAGCCCCCTTGTCCAGCCACGTCCATCTAACCAGAACGCCGCGGGCACCAACCCACGCTTTATCTATGCCTACAACGTTTTGTGACATTTAGAATACGCAGCGGGCTGGACGACAGTAGATAGAAGCCCCCTTGTCCAGCCACGTCCATCTACACAGAACGCCGCGCGCACCATCCCACGCTTTTTCTGTGCCTACAATGTTTTGTGACATTTAGAATACGCCGCAGGCTGGAAAACAGTAGATAGAAGCCCCCTTGTTCAGCCACGTCCATCTACCCAGAACGCCGCGGGCACCAACCCACGCTTTATCTATGCCTACAACGTTTTTTGATATTTAGAATACGCAGCGGGCTGGAAGACAGTAGATAGAAGCCCCCTTGTCCAGCCACGTCCATCTACCCAGAACGCCGCGCGCACCATCCCACGCTTTTTCTGTGCCTACAATGTTTTGTGACATTTAGAATACGACGCAGGCTGGAAAACAGTAGATAGAAGCCCCCTTGTCCAGCCACGTCCATCTACCCAGAACGCCACGCGCACCATCCCACGCTTTTTCTGTGCCTACAATGTTTTGTGACATTTAGAATACGCAGCGGGCTGGAAGACAGTAGATAGAAGCCCCCTTGTCCAGCCACGTTCATCTACCCAGAACGCCGCGCGCACCAACCCACGCTGACTCTATGCCTACAATGTTTTTTGACGACGACGAAATACGTTCCATCAACTGGCTAAAAGAACATTGCTGTAAAACATCCTAAGGCTCGAACGTATTTCCACAAAAGCAGAGCGGAGCGGAAATGTGTAAAATCAACCAAATAAAATAAAATAGCTTGAGGCTCGAAATCCAACGCTCAAAACACCCTTCCCCGTTTCCACGGCCTTGCCTTGCCTGATTATGTTAAGCAAGACGGAGCCCGAGTCAAGCTTGATCAATTAAGTAGGTACTTACCTAGTTTGGTTGACTTTACACATCTCCGCTCCGATCTGCCCCAGTGGAAACGCACCGTTACACTTACTCGGTCTAGACTTCAGCATAGTCATTCCTAACTTCCTCAAGCACCTCATCGTAGCAATGTTTGCTAATCTGAAATTTGAGTCATTTATAAATCCAATCTGAAGAACTAATTATAGTGTAAGTTCAAACGATCTCCGCCTTTCCTTAAAAATCTTATCATTATGAGATTTTGAATGACCGAGGGCACTATCTTTGTTGTGTGTAAAATCATTGCTAAAATTAATGATCTTACGTCATGTTGTTGATGACGCAGTAAGTAGTACACAATAGCTCAATGATCTTACGTCATTTTGTTGATAACGCAGTAATTAGTACACAATAGCTTAATGATGTTACGCCATTTTGTTGATAACGCAGTAAGTAGTACACAATAGCTCAATGATCTTACGTCATTTTGTTGATAACGCAGTAATTAGTACACAATAGCTTAATGATGTTCCGCCATTTTGTTGATAACGCAGTAAGTAGTAGACAATAGTTCAATGATCTTACGTCATTTTGTTGATGACGCAGTAAGCAGCGGCTTGATGCCAGTCCATCAGTCCGTCGTACACGTGGTACAGACCACTCCTGCATCTGACAGCCTTGAGTTCATTCACTCGAGATACTATACGAGCTTCTGTTGGTGGAAAAGTCAGTCTTATTACACCTGGGCTAAAGCCTGGAATCCAGAAAAGTGAAGCGGAGCGGAGATGTGTCAAATCAACCATCAAAATAAGTACCTAGTTAGTTGAAATTTTTCCATGACCCGATCGAGATAGTGAGCTTCTTCTACTTATCGTGTCGACTTCAAATTTTGAACAAAGTCGCTAAATAGTACCTTGCCAGAAGTGGGCAACCGATACTGCACCGTCGCTAGCGGTCATGAGCTCCTCCTGCGTACAGATGTTAGGGCACGCAGGGCACGATGTGAGATGGGCCATCGTTTGTGGAGCTCCACACAAGCAACTCACATTTTGCGCATCCGAGAATCCCCACCTGAACATGTTGTCCTTACTGCGACCGACCTGGGTTCGAAGTTGGTTTAACGACTTCCAGGTCGCCCAAGGCAAGTCATATCCAGGAAACACACAACGCCAACAGGCACAAATGGAGTTGGGAGGGACACTTTTTGTCGCCAAAGAGTACACCTCGCTTGCGCTGGGCCAGTATTCAGTGGGTCGACACACTTTATAAAGCTGCGTCGGCTTGGCAGCCTTTGCGGCGCAGGAATTAGAGGTCATAACCATCAACCTTGGATACTGCACCGTTACGTCGGTATAGTGAGCTTAGTATTCGTGGATTTTACACATCTCCCCAATAAGTGTACCTAAGTACTAAAACGTCCTCGAAAATACTATAGGTAAGGTCTAACAAAATTAGCTGAAACTATTTTAAGGGGATGATCAGACCATCAAACTGAACAAATTTCTCTGTAGGATCAATATCGAAATCGCAAAAAAAAACTGCTTTTCTATATATTTGTGTCGAGTTGAGATGACTTACCCCTCTCACAGGCGAAAGGCCTCTCCAGGTTGCATGGCAGATCAACAAATATTGGTTTATCGTGGTAAACTCGTTCAAACGCCACGCAGTCAGCTCCGCTCTCTGGTACCGGAATGTGGGTCCTATTCAACCACTGTAAGAATAGTAAGTAGATTACACACCTAGGGCAGGAAAGTAAGAAAGGTCTCAGCTTCGCCTCGACCAACAATAACATGTGATCTGAGGCTTTCTTATTTATACAAGGTGTGTACTATTTTATTCTCCTGGACGGAGGCCGAAAGCGGCAACTTCGTTTAGCACAGCGCAGCGGGACGAAAGTAGACGCTTTCCGTCTGGAGGGGAGAAAAATATGTTTACTTCACGGCTATGTTCCCCGTTGGTAAATGATTTTGTAAATTTTCTGGCCGAATATTCTCCTACAACGGAACAACTTCCGACGCGATGGTAGAGTCAAAAAAGTGCAGTCAAAATGCTTCTGTGTATAAAATATTTGGAATATGCATTCCATACCCCTCACCACACCTTCACACTTCGGACTGACACAAACGGACTCGCACTGACAAGAAGATTCTAGGAACATGTATATAAGGAATACATCACTGCTTAATACCCGGGGATCTTCAGCAGGAAACAACTCACCAATGGGAAATATTTGGCCATCATCTCGTCCTGTTCTGCAGGTAGGATGTCCAGCGTCCAGGGCAGGTCGTCTCAACTCGAGGCGATTGGGCCATCTGTACTGGGAGGGCTCTTCAGCAGAAAACAACTCACCAATGGGAAATGTTTGGCCATCATCTCGTCCTGTTCTGCAGTAGGACGTCCAGCGTCCAGGGCAGGTCGTCTCAACTCGAGGCGATTGGGCCATCTGTACTGGGAGGGCTCTTCAGCAGAAAACAACTCACCAATGGGAAATGTTTGGCCATCATCTCGTCCTGTTCTGCAGTAGGACGTCCAGCGTCCAGGGCAGGTCGTCTCAACTCGAGGCGATTGGGCCAGCTGTACCCGGAAGGATCTTCAGCAGAAAACTACTCACCAATGGGAAATGTTTCCCCATCGTCTCGTACTGTTTTGCAGGAAGGTCGTCCCGTTCGTCTCATAGGGCCATCATTACCCGGAGGGATCTTCAGCAGGAAACAACTCACCAATGGGAAATGTTTGGCCATCATCTCGTCCTGTTCTGCAGGTAGGATGTCCAGCGTCCAGGACAGGTCGTCTCAACTCGAGGCGATTGGGCCATCTGTACTGGGAGGGCTCTTCAGCAGAAAACAACTCACCAATGGGAAATGTTTGGAAAATGTTTCTCCATCGTCTCGTCCTTTTCTGCAGGGAGGACGTCCTGCGTCCAGGGCAGGTCGTCTCAACTCGAGGCGATTGGGCCATCTGTACTGGGAGGGCACTTCAGCAGAAAACAACTCACCAATGGGAAATGTTTGGCCATCATCTCGTCCTGTTCTGCAGTAGGACGTCCAGCGTCCAGGGCAGGTCGTCTCAACTCGAGGCGATTGGGCCAGCTGTACCCGGAAGGATCTTCAGCAGAAAACTACTCACCAATGGAAAATGTTTCTCCATCGTCTCGTCCTTTTCTGCAGGGAGGACGTCCTGCGTCCAGGGCAGTTCCTCTCAACTTGAGGTCGTTGGGCCAGCTGTACCCGGAAGGATCTTCAGCAGAAAACTACTCACCAATGGGAAATGTTTCCCCATCGTCTCGTACTGTTTTGCAGGAAGGTCGTCCCGTTCGTCTCATAGGGCCATCATTACCCGGAGGGATCTTCAGCAGGAAACAACTCACCAATGGGAAATGTTTCTCCATCGTCTCATCCTTTTCTGCAGGGAGGACGTCCAGCGTCCAGGGCAGTTCCTCTCAACTTGAGGTCGTTGGGCTAGCTGTACCTGGAAGGATCTTCAGCAGGAAACAACTCACCAATGGGAAATGTTTCTCCATCGTCTCATCCTTTTCTGCAGGGAGGACGTCCAGAGCAGTTCGTCTCAATTCGAGGCCGTTGGGCCATCTGTACCCGGAGGGATCATCAGCAGTAAACCGACGCGCACCAACCCACACCGACTCTACCGCTAGATGGCGTTGTTGTAAAGAAACAATTTAATTTAGCTTGTCATCTTCGATCAACAATATCCAACTAGATAACGCGTCAGCGCTCAAAACATGTCCCGGCAAATAACGCCTCACTATTGGAGTGAGGTCTTATTTTGAATTAGTTACGTTCGAACAAAGCACGTCTCGCAATGCCGCAGTGTTCCTTTTTTAAATTACTAGGAATTATGGTTGCTTTGAGGTCGAAATTATAATGTATTCGGACTGTTTTCTCGGTTCGTTAACAAAAAATGTTGTATATTCACGAGGACCCGTTTGTATGCGACCCGTTATCTAGTTGTATATTGTTGATCGAAGCTTGTCATAGTTTTTTAAATGACGCAAAATCGCCAAAAGTGGCGAAACAGTATCAGGAGGGCTGACCCCAAATAGTGAACAAGCCAGGAGATTGATTGATTGATGGTTTTTTAGGTGGTTGTCATTGGTCTTTTTGTTTCGGGATCAGCGGGTGCTCATCGAAACCACAGTAATAGCGGGAGGCATCCTAAATAAGATTATCGTGGTATGGGCATGTAATGCGGAGAGACAAGTATCATGTTACGAGACGGTTGTTAATATGAATGTGGATGACTGCGGTAGGAGAGGAAATAAGAAAAGATGATTGGATTGTGTGGAGGAAGAAATGTCTAAGAAAGGAAAGGGTGCTGAAATGACGGCTAAGGGTGGACGTATAATCCGCGAATTTCCTTTTAATTCTTCTGACGATTTGTCCGATTCACCGCGGATACCTAAGTGTGCGAGGTGTCATTATAATTTCATACTAAAAAGCCGTAGGTATTGGTCCAGTGGCGAGTAACCTTGCCTGCCGTGCAGGAGTGCGATTTTTGAATCTCATTCGGTGAGCTCAGCAGTTGAAAATATCTAAATTACTATGGAGATCTTTCCAATGCTGATTTGACTTTAAAAAATCGCGCTCCTGAATTATGATTTTTGGAAGTCAAATCAGCAGTAGAAAGATGCCTCCATAGAAATTTTGGCATTTTCAACTGCTGAGCTCACAGAATGAGATTCAAATATCGCACTCCTGCACGGCAGGCAAGGTTACTCGCCACTGGACCACCACGGCTTAGTCTGTTCATATTTTCAATACTATCCAATTAAGAGAATATTATTCCGAGAGCGAAAATGCGCGCTGCATACAAACGTACTATGGTGATATTTTCAATACTAACCAATTAAAGTCAATGAAATTTTGCAGAAACAATCTAGAAACAAATCTCTATGCTTCTATAGAGTCAGATTTTCGATAAAATATACAGTTTCAATGCTAAGATTAATTTAAGATTTGTATGGAAATCTTTGAGGCACTATAACTTGAAAACTATACATTTTAACGAAAATGTGACTCCATACAAGCATAGAAATTTGTTTCTAGATTGTTTCTGCAAAATTTCATTGACTTTAATTGGTTAGTATTGAAAATATCACCATAGTACGTTTGTATGGAGCGCGCTCCGAATAATATACCCTTAAAGATGAATTAAAGTCAATTAAATTATTCAGAAACAATCTAGAAACTAATCTCTATGTTCGTATGAAGTCAGATTTTTGTTAAATTGTATAGTTTTAAAGTTACAGTGCCTCAAAGATTTCCATACAAATCTGAAATTAATCCTAGCCTTAAAACTGTATATTTTTTAACGAAAATCTGACTTCATACAAGCATAGAGATTTATTTTCTAGATTGTTTCTGAAAAATTTCATTGACTTTAATTGGATCTAATGAAAATATCACCAGACTACGTTTGTATGGAGCGCACCAAATGTGCATTTTATTCCGAGAGCGAAAATGCGCGCTGCATACAAACGTACTATGGTGATATTTTCAAAACTAACCAATTAAAGTCAATGACATTTTGCAGAAACTATCTAGGAACAAATCTCTATGCTTGTATGGAGTCAGATTTTCGTTAAAATATACAATTTCAATGCTAGGATTAATTTATGTTTTGTATGGAAATCTTTGAGGCACTGCAACTTTAAAACTATACATTTTAACGAAAATCTGACTTCAAACGAACATAGAGATTCGTTTCTAGATTGTTTCTGAAAAATTTCATTGAGTTTAATTGGATCTAATGAAAATGTCACCAGACTACGTTTGTATGGAGCGCGCCAAAGTGACGCATTTAAAGTTACCAGCCTGTATAAGAACAATTGAATGGAACAATAGTTAGTACATCTACCTCAGAGGCCACAGGTACAATAGGAGTTCAGGCATTTTATTTGTTCAATTCAATTCAATTCAATTCAATGTTTACATACAGACATAACAATGCTTGACATTGTACAGACGCTTTCCTAAAATAACAATAACGTACCTACACATTCACAATTTTCAAACTTTCAATGGGCCCAGACTTTTTCTTAAAAAACAGTTGAAAAAGTTTAAAAAAAAACTTTGTTGTGTGCGTCTAAACTTAAACAAAGCACGATGAGTTGCGTGACGAAAAACTGGACAAGTGCAAGTCGGATCTTCCCTTTGAGGGTTCCATTCAAATAAGCTAATTAATAAGCTGACTCTTACACCAGGGTTTTTTTAGACCGCCTTACGGCCTCTGACGTGGTGTGGTTTTTATAAAACAACTACTATCATCAGCGGGGCTAGTACGCCAACCCGCGATAGCGTGATATAGCGCTATCACGCTTCCGCTCTCTTTCTATTTGCACGCGACAGAACGAGACAGAAGACTAAATTTGACAGATGGATGTGTTAAATGTGGTTGGCGTACTAGCGACGGGCTCGGCGACGGGCTCACCCCCCGTCACACTGGACAGAGTTTCGGTACTACTGGTGAAACGTGGATGTTCTGAGGTTTCAGAATATGTCTGACTACCCCCTCGGGGAATATAGTCGTGAGCATATGCGTACTAGCCCCGCAGAGATAGGTAGCTGGACCAACGGCTTAACGAGGCATCCGAATCACGGAATCATCTTTCTTTTCAGAAAATCAGCACGCAGCACGAGATACGGCTGTATCACGTCTTTTATCTCGTTCGTTCGCACGCAAATAGAAAGAGAGCGAAGGTGTGATAGCGCTGTATCACTGCGGCATGCTACCTATGCAGGTGAGTCAACCTGCAATGTCCTAACCAACTGGGGGAAAACGCACAAAGTGACATATCACTAGGTGTCCCCCGTGGGAATCGAACCCACTACCGACGACATCAAAGTCTACGCCTACGGTCCCATGGGCAGGACCGGACTGGGACCTGATATCGGCCCGGGCATTTTAGAGACAGTCGGCCCTCCCTATCTGGCAAGTTACTTAGACCGCAGGAATACGATCTGAAACCAGTGTAGGTAGCATGCTACACGTGATACGGCTGTATTAAATAGAAAGAGAGCGAAGGTGTGATAACGCTATATCACGGTGCCATGCTACCCATGCTGAAGTAAGCGAAGCGACCTCGAAATTTTGCTACATTATAATAGCATTATTCTTATGATTATAACTCGATGGTGGAGTTTTCCCTCTAGTTCTAATTTATGGGGCCGCTCGAATCGTCGAAAGTTCGATAAGACTGTACCAGGAGTTGGAATTAAGAAAGCCATACGTTGAAATTAGCAATAGAAAATGTCAAAAATACTATGGAGATACGCATGTGCTGATTTGTGACTTTCTAAAATCATGCTGCAGGAGAGCGATTTTTGAAAGTCAAATCTGCAGTAGAAACATGCATATCTCCATAATAATTTTGACATTTGCTACTACTGAGTTCAACGTGTGACTTTCGAAAACACCGCTCCAGAAGTAACAGAGCGGCGACGCACCGGGCATTTGCTCAGTAAGCCCTTATGGCCAGTACGACCCTGCTTGGGACTGTAAAAAAATGCAAGCTTCTAAGTCAACGCAATCAAATGATACGACCACTTATGTAAAGGAGAATGATGACGAGGTTCCCGTCTCACGCCTCTCCTCCCCCGCGTGGAATGTAAACATCCCACGTCGTAGGTGACGGAGCTTGGCCAGTGAGGGACTCTTGAGCGGGACCTTCAGGGATAACGACGTGTCGTGTGTGTTCTGTGTATTTGTGCATTGATCATTTTAGTGCAGCGAAACTTCTGCGGAATGGCGCGTAATGGCGCATACTGGTGTGTCACCGGTATAGGGAAATCTATCTATCTATCTATAACGTCACGCCTCTTTCCCATTCGGGTAGGCAGAGACCAGAGCGCGCCATCTACTACGATCCTTACATAAATCTTTTGCCTCATTCACATCCATACATCTCTTCATACATGCCCTTCGGTTTCGAGTACCTACTCCGCACCTCCCCTTTTTGTAGGACGCAACTGATTTGATCAGAATACGTCCTACGAGGGCGCCCTCTGCCGACACATCCACTCATTTTAGCTCCATATATCTCTTTCGTACATCTGCTATCACTCATCCTCTCCACATGACCAAACCAACGAAGCATACCCTTCTCTATCCTTGTCACAACATCTCCTTTCAATTTACATCGATCTCTAATCACACAATTTCTCACTCTATCTCTCAGCATAGGTATAGGGAAAAGCATCGCGTATTCAACCGAAGTTCCGCACGTTCTGCAGGTGTCACTACACGACATTCCAAGTAGTTTTTAAGGGGCCATGGGTTCCGTGAGAAACTCGATTGCCCGGCCCTCCGAAAAGTGCGTGCGTGCGTTGCCGTATTTTCGATTAAAAAGAATGAACAAAAGCACTTTTTAAAGATTTTTTTTTATGATTTCACTAGATAAACTAATGGTGAATATGTGAGCATAAATACCAACAATCGGAAACTATTTAAAGTTCTTCTAAAACGAGAAAAATGTTCAAAAATGCATGAAAATACGTCATCTTTGTGACGATTTTCTATCGAGTGAAGTAATTCCAATCGTGTATTCAGTTTATGATTTCACTAGATAAACTATCCTAAAATACTGAGGTATGACTTTAGTTACGGTAAATTGTATAAATCTAGTCGTAAAATGAAAAATAAAAGACGCCTCCAAGGTCCACGGTCGTCCTACCATTGGGCCTTTAAGTCTTAGTGACGATTTAGTGAGGTAGGTACTTTACTTTAGAAGGACATAGGTACATTCGGTTGCACAAACGCTCATTAAAGATATCCTCCATTAAATGTCTTGCTAGCTTTTACTACGTCAACAAGACAAAAACTGACGGCAAGAGATTAAATAGAGGATTAACTTAAATGAGCGTTTCTGCAACTGAGTGATAGACACTTAAAGTATCTATATAGGACAGACATTATAGAAAGTGATGAACTGAGTGATGAGGCCATAACTTTTTGTTGTTACTTATTTCCTATTATCCGTTAGTCGCTTTTTAGTAGATTACACACCAGGAAAGTAAGAAAGGTCTCGGATCTCATGTAAATATGTGATCTGAGGCTTTCTTATTTACTGTCCGAGGTTAGTATACTATTTTCTTCTCGACGGAGGTGGAAAGTGACAACTTCGTTTAGAACAGCGGGACGAGAATTGACGCTTTCCGGTCCGGAGGGAAGGAAAGTAACATAGGTACTAATTTTGACACTCGCAATGTCACGTGTGAATTGAACGCCATAATTTATCTGACCGAACATTTGCATACAATTGTATAGCACTGTTATAAAGCTCCTGAGTGTTCATTATTGTTCGGCCAATTACATTATGATGTTTAAACGCCCTGTAGATTGACCTCTATACAGAGTGTAAGTGACAGCCTAGCAAAAAAATCTGCTGTCCCATACAAAACTGCTGTACCTACCCGAGTAAAATGTATGGGACAGCTGATTTTTTTTCGTGTTTCCTGAGTTAGGCTCCATTGTGAAAGTTGTTCAGTTTGATGGTCTGAGTTCACCGTTTCAGCAGTATATGCGAGGCTGCCGCTTACATGCACCCTGTATAGGATATTTTCCGTTGACCTAGAATCATGAAATTTGGCAAGAAGCAAGGTCATAGAGCACAAGGTAAAGAATTGATTCCGAAAATCCTTAATTTGTAGTTATATATTAAATACTAGAGTTTTCACCGTCATCTATGCAGCATAGCATAGCGTTATGCTCACGACCATATTCCCCGAGGTTGTCAGAGATGTCCTAAAACCTCAGAACATCCACGTTTCACCAGTATTACCGAAATTCTGTCCAGTGTGACGGGGGTGATCCCGTCGCCACTTATAATGGACAGTGGTACAATACATGCCTCGAAATTGAATCATGCAGGTTTCCTCACGATGTTTTCCTTCACCAAAAAGCCAGTGGTGTTACAAATCGTACATAAATTCCGGAAAACTCATTGGTACGAGTCGGCCTGGACGGGGATCGAACCATTACCTCCTGCACGGCAGGCAAGGTTACTCGCCACTGGACCACCACGGCTTCGGCCGGCATCTATGTAGAGAAATAAAAACACCATAGTTTGTCTAATCATAAGCAAAGTTTCATAAAAATCGGTCCAGTAGGAAGTTTTTGCATGAGGCTTGAACAAACAAATAGAAAAAAACGATAAATAGACAATTTGGAGTCAAGGACACCTAAAAACACGACCCGGTGAAGGCGGCGGGAACTCGTTGGATGAGGGCAGCGCAGGACCGGTCGTTGTGGCGATCCTTGGGGGAGGCCTATGTCCAGCAGTGGACGTCCAACTGCTGACACGAGGGTTACAATACATGTCTCTAAACTGAAACATGCATGTTCCCTCATGATGTTTTCCTTTACCGAAAATCCAGTGGTGTAAATATATATATACTCGTATATACAAATCGTAAATAAATTCCGAAAAACCAAGACGAATATAAAGCCTGACAAGAAATATAAAAAAACCTAGTTTGGGGACGCTGCAATCTACTACAAACTTTACTGACAGTGTTCCAAGTAGGTATAATAATTAGTTCCAATGATTTTCCGCAACGTAGCAAGGGTTCTTATTTTTCTGGTCGGGCTCTAAAGTCCTAAGACTTACCGATGATTACGGCGCCGGCGGCGTTTAAAAGCCCCACGGAACGACCCCAAGGAACCCTAATAAAGAATGGAACGTGTAAGGTGCTTACGGAACTGTGACTCTGCCAGTGCCTCCGCAATGAACTCCGCTTTGTCCTTGGTGTCCATAACAACGAGAGTTCCGTTGTGGTGGCCTCTAAAACAACAATGTTCCGTTGTACGCATGTTCTTGTTTACTGCATAGTCGCACTATACACTCCCACACACTTTATACAATAAGGGTGTATTAATGGAACGCCTGTGACGATACTAAACAACTTTCCCTGAGGTCGAGAAAGATGGAAATGGGGGGCAAGGAACGTTCTACTACGTATAATCACCATCAGCCTATATACGTCCCACTTCAGGGCACAGGCCTACCCTCAGGATGTAAGAGCATAAGTGGGATCACATACGATGACGCATTGATGGAGTGGCTGTCGTCAGTCCGTAGAAGCATACGCGGTGCGTCAATCCGTCACTGTGTGTGCTTCTACGTGCGGTTTCTTACAACTCCTTGCTTCACAAATGACGGACTGGCGTTTGCTGCTCCGTCAGTGCGTCATCGTGTGTGAACGCACTTAGTCCACCACGCGTGCACAATGCGGATTGGTAGACTTCACATACGCATCGGAATTTCTTCTTCAGCGTATGCAGTTTCCTCACGATGTTTTCCTTCACCGTTTGAGAGCAGTTTGTATTATAATTAATACAGTTTGTAAATGTACATCACTCAGCCACTTCTGGCTGATAGGTGTGGTCTACCCATCAAACTGAACAACTTTTACTATGAGAGCAAATAGATCGTAGCAAAAAAATTAGCCTGTTGGCTGTTGCATACATTTGGGTAGAGTAGGAATTGCAGTTTAGTATGGAACAGATGTTTTTTTTGCTACGATCGGTTTGCTCCCGTAGTAAAAGTTGTTGGGTAGATGGGTAGATTATCATCCAGCATAGGTAGCATGACACCGTGATAAAGCACTATCACACCTTCGCTCTCTTTCTATTTGCACGTGAACGAACGAGATAAAAGACGTGAAACAGCCGTATCACGTGTAGCATGCTACCAGTGCAGAAGTGGCTGGGTGCTGTTCATTTACAAACTTTATATTTTTTCAGGAAACATACTTCCTACCTGTTTACGAAAAAATAAAAAAAAGAGATTGCCAAGGAAATCGTGGTGAATAATGAATAACTACTATCACAGGACAGACGACCTAAAAAAAGTAGCGGGGAGCGACTGGATGAGGAAGGCCGAGGACAGAGTTTTGTGGCGCGCCTTGGGAGAGGCCTATGTCCAGCAGTGGACGATGATAGGCTGATGATGATGACTATCACTTACCGACACAGTATCTTTGCATTTTCCCACGTAACAGGGAGGTTTTGAATCAGATACTCCTTGTCGTTAAATATGTACGACTCCCATTTGTCCGAACATGCATTTGGTACTGAAAACCAAAAATTTACTATTAAAATTGATGAAAGCCGAATGGCGAGCTCATAGGCCGAGAAAATTTTAGGACGAACTATGAAAATATTTTTCATCCCTACGGGCGGAAAGCGTCAACTTTGGTCCCGCTGCGCTAAACAAAGCTGCCGCTTTCCGCCTCCGTCGAGGAGACAAATAGTATACTAACCTCGGGCAGTAAATAAGAAAGCCTCAGATCACATTATTACATGAGTTCTGAGAGCTTTCTTACTTTCCTGACCTCGGTGTGTGATCTACTAATGTTGGTATATTTCGTTTCAGGACATCAAAATAATGTATTAGCATAATCATATGCTCACGACTATATTCCCCGAGGGGGTAGTCAGAGATATTCTGAAACCTCAGAACATCCACGATTCACCAGTAGTACCGAAACTCTGTCCAGTGTGACGGGGGGTGAGCCCGTCGCCACTAATAATGGACAGTGGGTACAATACAGTTTCAGTTTCAGTTTCAGTTCTTTATTGCCTTAAAGTGCATGTATACATAAGATGGAATGTTACAATACATGCATACATGCATGCAACATACATGCTTCGAAATTGAAGCATGCAGGTTTCCTCACGATGTTTTCCTTCACCGAAAAGCCAGTGGTGTTACAAATCGTACATAAATTCCGAAAAACTCATTGGTACGAGTCCACATGGACGGGGATCGAACCATCGCCTCCTGCACGGCAGGCAAGGTTACTCGCCACTGGACCACCACGGCTTTTTAAATAATGTATTAGAAAACAAAAACTAATGTTTATTAGCTGCCAATGCTAGACCAGTTCGATATTTTTTAATTCTACTTCTTCTCATCGTGTGGGCAGCAAGCCCTGGTGTCAGATTTTTCAAACCGCCTTATGGCATTTGAAGTGGTTTTTTAATGTAACGACTACTACCACCAGAGATCGTAGCCGAACTGCTTAACGTGCTATTCGAAGCACGGAATCATCTTTATTTTCAGACAATCAGGTGATTCGGCCTGCAATCTCCTAACCAACTGGGGAAAAACGCAGAAAGTGACATATCACTAGGTGTCCCCCGTAAGAATCGAACCCACGACCTCCGTGTCAAGAGCCCAATGCGCTTAAGCATTAGACCACGGAGGCAGTTAATTAGCTCTTCTACTAATAAGTAGGTACCTATTAGGTAGGTACAGTCATCATCAAAAGTATCTAAGCATCTCCGGCGTTCAAAAACATCTGAACAATTACCTACACGAACCTACACGAACTGGTTTATTAACCATATTTCCTACTAGATAACATTTGTATTCAACTTAAGGTGGTTTCCGACCATACAAAACGTTGTCGTATAACACTCGTAGATGGTATTAATAAAAGTAATGTTTTATATATGGAAAAATAGCTTAGAAAATCTAGTTTGCGCATATCAAATAATATTTACAATTTATAATATTATTACGAAGATATCACGCTTTGAAAGTATTCATACAAAATTTCAACCCCTTATATCTTCGTAATTATATTACAAATTGTAAATATTATTTGATATGCGCAAACTAGATTTTCTAAGCTATTTTTCCATGTATAAAACATTAGGTACTTTTATTAACACCGTCTACGAGTGTTATACGACAACGTTTAGTATGAAATTGACAGCTCTCCAACCACCTTAACAAATAATATCATGACAGATAAATTAATTTGATTTCTTTGTCAGTTGAAATAAGGTTTCCTATCGTAAAGTGTTCCAGATATTTATGAACACTTAACATGCTTAGATACTTTTGATGCTGACTGTACAGTCCCTATCTATTATACGAATATAGCCGATTTTAGCCAACAGCCCAGTCATTTTAGCGTGTTCAGTTTGGAGGAGGTCGAAAGTAATCTTTATGTTTACTTTTAATCCGTAATTGGCATCATTTAGTGATGAAAGTATAGCCTGAAAAAAAATTTGACAAAATATTTGTATGGAACCAATCCTATTCTAAGAGCTCACGGTCTGTACCTAATGTAAGTAAAATTTAAAAACCTAATTATCACACACGGACCTGAAAAAAAGACGGACGTAATCTCATCTAATCACGAGTGAAGCACCCATTTCTTTTGTGTGCGTGCTGTCACGCGAGTGGTTACGCGCGTAAAACGCCTCATACGGACAGGCTCTAAGGGTGACGGATGTAGGACCTGCGCCTAGAGCTAGTGCATCTGTGTGAGTGTAGGTCCCTTGTAGAACAAACGAAAATGTTGGACCTTGCATGCTTCACATCTTTTTAGTGTCACATTACGTCCGTCTTTTTTTCAGGTCCGTGTTATCACATGGAACATTGTAAACTTAGGCTGGCTTGCACCTAAAACTATTTAGCCTTAATAATGTTTAAATATGATCCTGTCCCTGTCACCAATATGAGCGGTGTTAGAGACAGAGCGATATCTAAATGTGTTTCGGTATATGTAAATGCTTTTTGGTGCAAGCTTCTTGTTGCTCGGCCTTCGGCTTTCTTAAATTATAACTACCCACCTCTATATTGTTCATGGTAACTGGCACGACACAAAAAAACAAAAGGGAAAAAAAATAACTTTTTAAAAACTAAACGCATCTTGCGTCCAATCACAATCGACTGTCACGACTGTTCTAATTTCAAACTCAATCTAAAATGGCATTACACCGTCACCTATTCACAATCTTGTTTTGAGTTAAATATGTTATTTTACGAGAATTCTATTGAATATTTGTTATAGTTACTAGCGGTCGTGTATTTTCATAACAATTATGTAATTATTTAAACGGTGACTAACCTCATTTGAGCAACAGTGTTCAATCTAGGTGACCAAGGTTTTAATGACGGTTTCTAGTTTAGAGTATGGGTCAATTTTAAATTTTTATCTTTACGCACAAACCTGAAAAAAAGACGGACGTAATGTGACACTAAAAAGATGTGAAGCATGCAAGGTCCTACATTTTCGTTTGGTCTAGAAGGGACCTACACTCACACAGATGCATTAGCTCTAGGCGCAGGTCCTAGTTACAACCCGTCACCATTATGTAACGCGTGACAGCATGCACACAAAAGAAACGGGTGCTTCACTCGTGATTAGACGAGATTACGTCCGTCTTTCTTTCAGGTCCGTGCCTCTACGTTGAAGACGATATTAAACTTATTCTTCTCGACCCAATGTATGGCACAGCTGATTATCTCGCGATTTCGATGTTAGTCCCTTCGAGAAAGTTGTTCAGTTTGATGGTCTGATCATCCACTTGAAAAACCGTCAGCTTATTAAGGACCCTGTACAGCTGATGATGATGATGATGATTCTAAGCGGTTAAAGTAAAGATATAAGTACTACCACCACGATTTGTAACCCCACTGGCTTTTCGGTGACGGAAAACATCGCGAGGAAACCTGCATGCTTCAATTTCGAGGCATGTATTTAGGGTTGCCACCTTTTTTTTGTGCAATTAAAGTACATTGATTATTATAGGTAAGAAAAAAAAAGTACATAGTATCAAAATAAAGTACAATTTATTTTTCTTTATTATTATGTTTAAATAGTTATTTGTTATGCTAGGCTGCAAAGTTGCTTTTTGGCGCGAGTACTTTTATTGAAACCTGAGCAAGCGAAGGATTCTAGGATTGAACCATGAGCAAAGCGAGTGGTTCAAATAATAGAATCCTGAGCGTTTAGCGAAGGTTTCAAAGGTACGAGACGCAGAATAACTTTGCAGCCGAGCGAAACACACAATTTTTCACCTCACAACAGCGAGGAAAAAAAGTGAATTGCTAAAAAGAACATTTCAAAAAGTTTTTATTTTCGTGCTGGCCAGTGTCATGAAATAGTTATTAACGTAGAAAGAGAAGGCACTAGAAGGAAGCACGTGTCTTGTCATATTCACTCAGTAAGAGATGCACATAGCAAATTCGCTCTGGTTAAAAAAGGAGATCGCTACTTATTGCTGTCCTTATCGACGTAACCACTTTTTTGTTCTACGACGGCTGTCTGACTCCGGAGTCAGACATCTATTTTCATACAAATTGTATAGGATTTTATGACGATCGCTGTCTCATACCCGGTTACACTGATGTTCGGTCTACTAGCGTAAGCGAAAAATTTTTCGTCTATGGTTATTAAGCATTTTCAGTGCATTGGCGGTATACAAAAACATTGAATAGACAAATTCGAATTTCAAAAACTCTTTCCACGCTAGCGGTTAAAATACACTTTTGCACTCAGATTTCGAACGATAAACAGAATCTTTCCGAGCTTGTGAGGTGAAAACATATTTTTCATTGTTTTCTGCAGTTTGTATCAAATTTGTATTTCTACTAAACAAATCATCTTTACAGTCTATAATTAAATTAAAGTAAAATAAGTAAATTCATTTTTACAAAATTTTGAGATGCTCTGTTTCTTTCGTTTTTCTGTTTTGTCGTAGTTACAGCTTAGCCAAAAAGAGTAGAAATTAAATGAGGGCGCTGCCTCCACGCAAGAACGTCAAAATCACGCATAACCTGGCAACCCCACCATACTCAAATTTTAGTTTCACATGTCACCACGGTCATGACTTTTTGGCCAAGCTATACCTACTTATCTTTTTTTTTTTAATTATTTCGGTGTTACATTATTTACTATCTATTTGATCCGTTACGTTTTGTATTTCGTCTAACGAAAAATTCTTACGTCTATACTTGTCAAAATCTCAAAGAAATCAAATCATGCGAAATAAAGTATTTTCGTGTACTTTATTATTCTCATAAAGTATAGAGTACAATTACCTGAAATAACGTACAATACTTTATTATAAAGTACGGGTGGCAACCCTACATGTATTGTACCCACTGTCCATTATAAGTGGCGACGGGCTCACCCTCCGTCACACTGGACAGTTTCGGTACTACCTACTGGTGAAACGTGGATGTTTTCAGGTTTCAGAATATCTCTGACTACCCCCTCGGGGAATATAGTCGTGAGCATAATGCTTATAAGTACTTACAGGAAATATAGTTAGACGAGTTACGCAATTAAAATGGACTCTTTATTATTGATATAAATAGCTTGTGAGATTGTATTCTTGCAAGCGCCGAGGATGTGCGTATGCAGTAAGTGATCAGTCATTTAAATCTATGAATTTTTATTTTTATTTAATGTATAAGAAAGAACAAACATCAAATCTGCAACACGCTTCGTCAACATGGCAAAAACTCGACAGTATAACAACAAATGGGTAGATCAACTATTTTTTGTCCTCACAGTACTGTTTAAAAAAACGTTTTTATTCCTTTTTTCTTGACATTCAATAATTTTGAAAGATGGATATTGTATCTAATGATATGATTCTTCTACACACATGCACATTGCACCATTTGTGTTGAACCACTAGAAGTTTTTAGCGGTTGTCCGATAGACCAAAAAGCGTGGGGACAACGAAATAAAGCGTCCATCGGACAACCGCCAAAATTCAAGTAAAATTCAATTAATTTTGCAAAACCGTGTATGCATTTAATAAATGCAATCCTTAGTTATTCAACAAACATTAATTTTTGGGGCAAGCAAAACCTGAGCCTGAGCCTGAGCCTGAACATTGAGAAAATTTTATGCAGATGACTGGGACTAGGTATGGACAAAAAATAGTTGATCTACTATCTTGATTTTATTATTTATAATAAAAACCGGCCAAGAGTAAGTCGGTTTCGCGCTAAAAGATGCTTGTTCTACAAGGGACCTACACTCACACAGATGCACTAGCTCTAGGCGCTGGTGCTACAACCCGTCACCATTATGTACCGCGTGACAGCACGCACACAAAAGAAATGGGTGCATCACTTGTGATTACACGAGATTACGTCCGTCTTTTTTTCAGGTCCGTGCCTCTACGTTGAAGACGAAATTATATTATACACGGTCCAACTTAAAATGCTGACACTTTTTTAAGAGGATGATCAGACCGTCAATCTGAACAACTTTCTCTATGGGACCAAAGTCGAAATCGCGAAATAAAAATCAGCCCTTCCATACAAGACTGCAAACTTACTCGAGCCAAATGTATGGGACAGCTGATTTTTTTTTCGCGATTTCGATGTTGGTCCCATAGAGAAAGTTGTTCAGTTTGATGGTCTGAACATCCCCTTAAAAAAGTGTCAGCATATTAAGAAGGACCCTGTATATATTAGATATTTTAATGTAAGTATAAGAAAGAACAAGCATCAAATTTGCAACACGCTTCGTCAACATGGCAAAAACTCGACAGTATAACAACAAATAATGAAAACCGGCCAAGTGTGAGTCGGTCTCGCGCTAAAAGATGCTATAGGTCCCGGAGAAAACAACACTTTTTGACCGGTTTTATTCTTCTTGGCTCTTCACTCCATCCAGCATAACGCCATCCAATTTACTCTGACACTGTATAATAAATGGATTCCACCGCTTTGTATATTATGTGAATTTATTATTTTATTTGATCGCTACGTTTTTGTTTCTGTATCTAGTGGGATCACTCACGATGCCGCATTGACGGAGCAGCGGATAGCTCAGTCTTTTTACGGAGTTTTGTTAGGAGTGGGGAGTCAATCTTAATGGGACTTTTAAACTGTAACCGGCACTTAGTGACAAAAACACTACGTATCTGAAAACATATTTAAAAAAAAATCGCTACGCAACGTAGAAATCAATATGTGAGTCCCAGAAGGCTTTTTACTTAATAATATGAATACCAATGCACACATTTTAATTAAATTTTACAATATAATTTATTTTTGAGCAATAAAAATAGACATTAGAAAAATCATCAATCAATGAATTATACTTACTTTATTTTACACCAAAACATAATAAATAGAGAGTAAACAAACAGGAAATACAGAAGATACTTACAAAAATAAGCCTATCGCTAAAAAGCTATTTCTTCCAGCAACCTAAATGACGTAATTATTCGAAAATCCTAATGTATTTTTCAAAGCCTTCTAATTAGACAAAAATTAATACCATGTTTGAAGTATGTATAATGGTGTGAAAGACTTCACAAATATGAGCATAAAAAAATTTACAATCAGATTTTTTAGATCGAGATAATTGCTAAATTTTGAATTTGGGACGGTTGCTGACGTGATTTTTTTTAATTTGGCTCAAGAGCCATACATACCATACCGAAAAAAAATTCAATTCTTAATTAGTCCCGCAAACCGTAAAACGACTAGCCTAAGACGTCAGTCCGTCATTTGCGAAGTAAGGAGTCGTATGAAACCGCACGTAGAAACACACACGGTGCGTCAATCCGTCACCGTGTGTGTTTCTACGTGCGGTTTCTTTCACAACTCATTGTTAAACAAATGACGGACTGACGTCTGCCGCTCTCTCAATGCGTCGTCGTTTACTATTGGAAATTATCTTTTTTTGAGTTCATTCGGTTTAAATTTCGAGTGTGTTTCTATGTAAAATAATAATCTTCCACTCAGACGCATTTGGGCGTAAGTCCCAGCCGAATTTCATTGGACTTACACCAGGGCCGTCTTAGTCATGGGCCCAAGAGTTTGGGGGCCCTTTTATAGAAACCCAAAAACCTGTACGGGAAAAGTTGGTGTAGGTACTTAAAACTAAAAACTTCTTCCGAAATAAACACCACAATGTTATTAAATAACTTTCATAGACGAAAAATTTTTCGCTTACGCTAGTAGACCGAATATCAGTGTAACCGGGTATGAGATAGCGAATTATATGAAGTGACATCTCGGAGTCAGGTGGTTGTCCCATACAATTTATATGAAGTGATATTTTGGAGTCAGATGGCCGAAGTACAAAAAAGTGGATACGTCAATAAGGACAGCAATAAGTAGCGGTCTCCTTTTTTAATTAGAGCGAATTTGCTATGTGCATCTCTTACTGAGTGATAAGACAAGACACGTGCTTCCTTCTAGTGCCTTCTCTTTCTACGATAACTTTAAAAAATCAAGGGTATATTATTAACCTGTCAGGGACCACCCCTTCCCGAAAAAAAATTGGCTCTCAGCCCCAGCACCTACCAGCAAATTCGACCGCGCGCGCGGCGGCACCAGTAGTCGCGAAGAAATCGATCAAATTCTCCATATTTCGTTACCAATTCAAGTTGTGTTATGTTTCTTTCGCTGCCTACACTCATTTAGATTGTAGAAATAAACATCAAATTTACTACATTACTGAATAAACAGAGAAACAATGAAAAAAATACGGCACGGGAGCGCCGCGTCTCCTTACGAAACATTTTTCAATAAAAGTGTCAAATTCAAAGTTTGTTTACATTTTGTACCTTTTTAATGTTGCCAGTTAAATTATTTATGGTCTGAAACCAAGAAAATTGACCATTTTTAAAAGATTTTATTCAAAAAGGGCCGTCAAGCCCCGACACATCCCTACAAAATCTACAACGAGTTACTTGAAACGCTCGTTGCCCTTCACTAGTGGCTCGCTCCTATTGGTTCAATATATCATTAGAAAGGTAATTTCATAAGGTCTTATATCGTAAAACCTTCTAAAGAGAAATAAACCTTAAATCCTCATGATAAGCCTTAATTTAGGACGAGTCGAGCGCAAAAAAAGTTCGAACGTTGAAGTTCGACTGAGGCTTGACAAAATGAAACATAGCACTTCCAATTCGAACGTTGACGTTCGATGCGTCCTTGAGAGGTTAATGAAACTGACATGAGTCGCAAAACGAGAAAATTTTTAGGACCTCGGCAGATCCAGATTTTTGCATGGGTGGTCCAAAAAAATAGTTAAACGCATATAGGGTCCTTCTTAATATGCTGACACTTTTTAAGGGGTTGATGACTGTCATACTGAAGAACAATCGCGAAAAAAATTTACAGATGTTCCATACAAAACTGCAAACCTATCGAGCCAAATCATATGGGACAGCTGTTTTTTTTTTCGCGATTTCGGTTTTGGTCCCATAGAGTAAGTAAAAGTGTCTGAATATTAAGTTGGACCCTGTTGTGTAATGGTGTGTAAAATGACGAAACGATGGTGGTACCTAAGTGGTGGCATTTCAAACCAACTTCTAAAGCTAGCGAAGTGAGCTCGAAATTTTATAGCATTGCAATGCAACTGGATGTGACTTAATTGTGGCCAGAATGATGGTAATTTAGAGTTAATAAATTATGCTGGGTTTAAGTTTTGGGGCCCCATCAGAGCGATTATTGTCCATACAGAGAGAGCTAGCGACCCAATCATGAGGCGGCGACTCGATTCCTGGCCTTTACCACTAAGTTCTACGGAATTTATGTGTGGTTGTATTTATCATTATCACAAGCTCGGCGGTGGAAAACATCATGAGGAAACCTGCATATCGGAGAATGGAAAAAGCATAGGTCGCAGTGTTACATAACGAACCTTGCTTGCGATATCTCAACCGTCAATAATAATAAATTGGGGCCCCATCAGGTTCGGGGCCATGCCCCTTGTGCCCTTAGGATTTAGACGGCCCTGCTGACGCCCACTTATTTTTGTAAGATAGAGGTAGGTACCTAGTTATTTTAAAGTACGTACACGAATTTTGAAGATGGAAGACTTTTGGGATATTTTAATAGTGTATAGAAATCGTAATTATAATATTTTAGAGATATAAAAACAGATTTTTCTATCAATTTTTTTAAAGTCAACTCAGCAGTAGAAAGATCTCCATAGTAATTTTGAAAATTTCTACTGCTGAGTTCAAAAGGCAGTGCAGGGGGGCATATGGCCCGGGTGGCACTTTACTAGTGGTGGCAAATTCGGGAAAAATATATATTGATTGAGCAGACTATCAGAGAAAAGTGGAGCTCGCTTCGCTTACTCTGATTCTGTTTTTTTACTGTGTCTATGCTTAATCCTAAAGAGTTCTGAACACAGCTAAGACATGGTGCTAAAATTTTCGAGCATGCTTCGCTCGATCCATACCTAGATTTTAGGTACTTAGGCTACTTTGCACATGTTTTGTACGTAAAAAGCTCTGGCTCTAACCAATTCGTATTGAGGAGAATAGTCGAGCTCGCTTCGCTCGCTCGATTTTTCTGTTTTTGCATAGATAAACCAGAAGATTTCTAACCACAACCCGAATCGATGTGCGAAAAAATGTCGAGCTCGCTTCTCTCGCTCCGTTATTTTTGTGTCAGCGACTTCTTACGCGTGGATTACCTCTTTAGGGGCGATTTTCGTAAAAATCCTTTCTTGTCTCAAAAGTGCACCGCCTCACTAACTCGCACATCTCTGGTGGAAACGCAGCCTTATCCGAACATTTTATGGTAATTATAGTTCCTACTCTATGCACTCTATGCATAAAATAGAATAACTTTTTCCTAGAGAATAACTAATTATTCTCATGCTCTATGTATTTTCTATACAAATAATTAACGGGTCCGTAATGCGCTAGATGGCGCTATTGTCGTGCACATAGCCAATAGGTACTACCCAAGTACTCATACATACATAAGCTCACGCCATTGTCCCATGGGGGTAGGCAGAGACCACGAACCGCCACACGCTACGACTCTGACACACCTCTTTAGCCTCATTCACATTCATACATCTCTTCATGCACTTCCGTCGATTGAGGGTGCTAAGCACTTGTCCTTTTCGGAAAAGATCATTGATTTGATCATGGTATGTTTTCCTCGGACGGCCTCTCCCAACACTTCCGCTCACCGTTGCTTGATAAATTTCATTCGTTAGTCTTCTTTCATTCATTCTCTCTACGTGACCGAACCATCTAAGTATACCCCTTTCAATCCTTGTTACTATATCATCCTTCAACTTACACCAATCCCTTATCACACAGTTCTTGATTCGATCAACCAAAGTAATACCACACATACTTCGTAAGGAGCGCATTTCAACTGCATTCACTCGACTTTCATTCCTTTTATTCCATACCCAACATTCACTCCCATACATCAGGGATGCGATTTTTGAATCTCATTCGATGAGCTCAGCAGTTGAAAATGTCTAAATTACGCATCTTTCTACTGCTGATTTAACTTTCAAAAATCATACGAGTACTTCAGGAGTGCGATTTTTTAAAGCCAAATCAGCAGAATAAAGATGCGTATCTCTGTAGTAATTTTGACATTTACAACTACTGAGCTCACCGAATGAGATTCAAAACACCAACACACCGTTGTGAATAGCCAGACGTGCCCTTTTTGATACAGACTGGCTACTGCGTTCCACACCCAAGTACTCATAGTAAATTATAGTGAACATAATGCAAACGTACCTAATGCATTCGCACCATCGTTTCTCCACACGTCTTCAAAACGCTCCGTCCCTATCTTACCCTTATGAGAACACTTTTAAAGTTAATAATAAAAACTAATTTAACTCTCGCATATGCGCGATATCTTAAAGGGACGGTTTAATTGCAAAAATACGTAAAGTGAGCACAGAGGTGTAGTACGATGCGTTTGAGATAGCAAATAGATGGGTTGGGAAAACTGTGGAGTCGACATATCGGTACAAAATATAAAATCATGTTTTTTTTCAAGTGGTTCATAAGCATCGTGGGGAACTCTTCTTCTTGTGATCAACAAGATCACGCAAGAAGATTTGCAAGAAAAAACTTTAAA
Organism: Agonopterix heracliana; assembly: GCA_963693445.1. Taxonomy (NCBI): domain Eukaryota; kingdom Metazoa; phylum Arthropoda; class Insecta; order Lepidoptera; family Depressariidae; genus Agonopterix; species Agonopterix heracliana. Next base: position 7,797,399 of record OY856334.1, read on the forward strand.
GAACATGTGTGAATAAAATAAAAACAAATATGCAGTCCTCGACCAGAACTATATCTTCGCGCCTTTTGGAGTGGAGACCATGGGATCCTGGGGTTTAGAGCCTGGAAGCTGTTCACAGAAATAAAATAGGTAGCTTTTAGGCTGATTGACTTTCCAGATGATAAAAAGACTGGCGTGTACCTCGGACAGCATTAAGCATCGCTATTCAAAGAGGAAACGCCGCCAGCCGTTCTTGGCACCCTTCCTGACGGCATCAGCTTTGATGGGGTGTTTTATCTGTGATTGGTGTCCGATCTATCTATTGTCGGTGCTCCACCTACAAAACCCTTATCACCTGGTTCATTTGCCTTTTCCTTTTCTACTCGTATGTTCCTTGTTTCTTTTTTATTTTAGTTGTTTTGTTTCCTGTTTTCTCTGTTGTTTCCTGATTTCTCTCCATTGGTAGTTAAATAAAATATATTATATACTTATCCATAAATATCTTGGACATTGTCACACAGATTATGGTCTTGTACAATGAATCCATCCATACCTTCTATATTTACAAACATCCATGACTCGGGTATAAGAATTGGAAGGCTCATATCTGTTTGTGTCTCTTGCGGTAGAAACGGCGGGTCCTTGGGCTGCCGAAGCCAAAGTCGCTATACTCCGTTCAGGAATTAGAGCGACAAAATGTAAACAAAGAAACGTCACTATCAAAGTGACATTACGTGGTCAGAAACCTTTGGTACATTTTTTAAGAATATAATTATGTCGGCACGGCATTTAATAAATTGCGTTGACATTAAAAATTTATCGTCTACTTATCTATAAATAATAAAAACAATCGTGACAATTTGAATTAAATTTTTAAATTACGTTATGTAGCCCACTACTCTGTCTGTGTGGGATTTTTGTGCTTTGAGTAGCATCCGCGCATAGCGTACGGACTCAGACGACGGTATTAAACAATCAAAAGATGCGTTTACTAAATAAAAAATAATTTCTTAAAGAACTTTGTTAAAAGGAACCAAAGGTCTCAAATATCTGATTGTTGCCAGACCACGAAAAAAAAAATTTACAGTCACGCTTTCTTTTTAATCTAAAATAAATTGCGTATTTTTTAATTAGGTATACTCCATACAAAATTAGCATATCATTTGTCGTAATCCTTGGCGAGTAGAATTGATAATTTACTGTTATTCATTCCGGAGATAAGTTTTCTTCCATCTCGACATGGTATTTTCTACACTGGTATCACCGTTGTTTACATTTTGTCGCTCTAATTCCTGAATGGAGTATAGGGACTTGGACCCCCGCTCTGGGTCTTTCTTCATCCAACTTATCTCATTTTCTGTCCAACGTGACAATGCTGCGAGCATAATGGGCACGTTTGGCAAAGGCTCGACCCGGGATGGGCTACTGGACTAGACGGTTGTTAATATTTGCTCCTTGTGAGATTCGAACCCGCGACCCTCGAAACAGCAGGCAGGATCACTACCAACTGAGCTATCGGGCCGACGATATCAACACAAGTTGTCATACCCATACCTATGATTATTAGACTGCGAAATTCGGTATGTCAAGTTTTTTTTGGGAGGGCTAAATCGAAAACCATTTCGAGATAATTGTCTCACTAACAATATTTTCTATGTCCGATATTTTAACATGAATGGATTACTTATTTTTAATAAAATATCGTCGTTTTTCGGTCCAACGAGTGACGTCACTCGCTGGACCTGCAAACTCCTTGGTAAACTAAAAATCAACTTAAAAAGTTTCGCAACTTTAGAGAACAATAAAGTTTATGACTGAAAATGTGGTACGTACGAAAAAATTATCTAAGCAACTCCACATCACCCCTGTTCCCCCGCCCACCTGTTGCTCGGGCTAGATAAAACCGCCGGTTATTCGACCCCGCGTTCACTCTTAACCCGGCCTACCGAAAAGCAACTTGTGCTAAACAGTTTAAAAAGTTAATCAGCGGCAGCGGAACCAGAGACAAACCGGGTAAGTTTTTTTTAATAAAAGTTTAAAACTGTTTGATAAAGTTTTGAAAATCTTGTAATTGGGCATTAGAATGGCTTTCGTTTGATCTTAGGTTTGATCATTTTAGTGGACAAAATTTTGATTTCTTGATTAAGACGCTGTGTTTCGGTTGAGGCCGGTTTTTGAACACGAACGAAAGTGTTTTAAACTGTGTTTTAAAGTCTGAAAACCAATTATGTCTTATTTAAGGATCTGGCTGATAGGCGACCGTGCTCAATAACACGATTAGATTAATTTTAATAGATGGAAAAAAATCCCAAAGTTACCCCTTTTTGTTATGTTTTTTCAATACTACTTATGATTAAACTGCTGATATTTAACTTTTTATTCTTGTACTTAACTAAATACATTAAATATTTCTAGTGAACTCCGTAGAATTTTGAGCTTAGAAACACCCATATATTTATGAAAAACACGTTTTTTTGCGATCCTGCTTTCAATTGGAGCGGTGGAGCTAATTGCAAACTTATGCTTGCAAGAAAGAGACGCTTGCACTGGGATAACCTGGCCTTAAGTTATTTTGTGGTGTACAGTACACAGTGTACTTATTTAAACGGTCAATTTTAGTTGCTAAGTTTATTTTCTACAAAAGTGCATAGGTATTTTTTTTTTTAGGTTTTTTAAGAGGATGATCAGACCATCAAACTGAACAATTTCGACATCGCGAAACAAAATCAGTGGTCCAATACATTTAGGATTGCAGTCAAGTAGGATTGCAGTTTTGTATGAAACAGCAGGTTTTTTATCGTGATTTTGAGTTTGTTGGTCCCACACGAAAAGTTGTTTTATGGTCAGGAGTGCGATTTTTGATCTCATTCGGTGAGCTCAGCAGTTGAAAATGTCAAAATTACTATGGACCTACGCATCTTTCTACTGCGGATTTGTCTTTCAAAAATCGCACTCCTGAAGTAGTATTTTTAAAAGTCAAATAAGCAGTAGAAATATGCATGAGAACGCTTTTGTATAAGATTTAAAAAACCTTCATGCTCACCGATGACATTCACAAATCGCACCCCAGGAGAGCGATTTTTGAATCTCATTCGGTTAGCTCAGCAGTTGAAAATGTCAAAATTACTATGGAGATACCATTGACCAGAAATACTATAGACCCACAGTGTCATATAAAATCTTAGCAAATTTTTGTGCACATTGACGGAAAAAACCGCACAAATTAAGTATGCATGCTGCTGGTTGTCACTAATACGTTGTATTTGATTTATAAACATAGTCGTATTTCGCTTGTTAACTGTCAGCTAGTACAAAAAAGAGCTCATCCGAGCTCTTTTGGTTGTGCCATTTTTCGAACGTTGATTGTGAGTCTAATATAAGAGGTCAATGGGAGATACGCATATTTCTACTGCTGTTTTGACTTTCAAAAATCGCACTCCGGAAGTATGATTTTTGAGAGTCAAATCAGCAGTAGAAAGATGTATATCTCCATAGTAATTTTGACATTTTCAACTGCTGAGCTCACCGAATGAGATTCAAAAATCGCTCTCCAGCTCTCATTCATTAATCAGTAGTTATTTGTAGGCTGATTACTACCTTCATGTTATAATTGTTATGAGTTATGAGCATTCGGCTCTTGACACGGAGGTCGTGGGTTCGATTCCCACGGGCACCTAATAGATATGTCACTTTGTGAGTTTTTCGCCATTTGGTTAGGACATTGCAAGCTAAATCACCTAATTATCTGAAAAGAAAGATGGTTCCGTGCTTCGGATGGCACTTTTAGCCGTTGGTCCCGGCTACTATATCTGGTGGTAGTAGTAGTTACATAAAAACGAATTTGTTTTTTGAAAATCTTCTACTTCTCTGTTATGTGAAAGTTTGTGACGATGTTTATATAAGTTTGTGGCTCAATCACGCATAAACGACTGAACGGGTTTGGATGAAATTTGGCACACTGATAGAACACGTTCTGGATTGACACAGGATACTTTTTAAAGTCCAAGCAGATTCAAGGCAACAGCTTGTTCGGGTTCCTCTCTATAACTGGAGGTTGGCAGTCAGCTCTGCATATCCCTGTCTATCTCTCGCCAAACGAAACAGCTCTTCGACGCTGGCGATGTCTGTCCACTCTTTCAGGTTCGCGAGCCATGACATTCGTGGCCTACCGACGCTTCTTTTGCCCTCTACTTTGCTTATTATTATAGTCTGGAGCAGTTGAAATATTTTCTATTTTAATCATCATCATCATCTCAGCGCTCAGCTCAGGAAGCGCTCGTTGGCGTAGTGGAGCTTCGGTATTGGAAACGATCACCGAAGTTAAGCAACGTCAGGTCCGGTCAGTCTTTGGATGGGTGACCGTTTAGTGGTATTTCATCTCGAGCGTTTCCGTGCTTCGGAAGGCACGTTAAGCAGTTGGTCTCGGATAGTTCCGTCAGATGGCGTTGTAACTATTCGTTAAGCCAGGTCAGAGGCCTATTGGCGGCTTGAAAATTCTCTGACAGCAAGGTGACCACTAACTTGCCTCCACCAACACGCACTGGGCCCGCGTGGTGGAGTATGGCCCACTCCCTCTCACCCTTATTCGTGAGAGGAGGCCTTTGCCCTGCAGTGGGATTCTACAGGCTATAACTTTTAACATCATCTCAGTCGATGGACGTCCACTGCTGGACATAGGCCTTCCAAAAGGGTCGCCGGAACGACCGGTCCTGCGCTGCCCTCATCCAACAGTTTCCCGCCGCCTTCACCAGGTCGTCGGTCCACCTACCCACGCTGCGCTTTCCGGTACGCGGTCGCCTTTCGAGAACTTTTCGGCCCCATCGGCCATCGGTTCTGCGAGCAATGTGCCCCCCACATATCAGCTACTCAAATAATAATAATACCACCGCCATATATCGCTATAATTATAATACTTACTTTTGATTAAATACGCGATAATGGTAACGGTATCGCACTTTCGAAGAGCCCCAAAGTTTATCAATCTCTTATTATAGTAAAGATCAACAACAAAAGAATTGAATATACGAATTTTTCAGGTTTATTCTCATCTTTTTGAGAGTTACGCGGTTATTAATTAAGCTAAAGTTAATCATTATAACGGGTTTTTTCCGCGTTTTTATTTATTTTGGAGTTCCTGATATTTCCTTTCGAGTGAGTTCCGATAGTGGTCGGAGCAAACGAAGAAGAATGAGGGTAGACAGATTTGTCTGCTCTTAAAAATCTATCTGCAGTTCTACAGTCATCCCGTGATCATGGCAGTTGTAACACTGCCGAAATATCGGGAACTCCAAAATAAATAAAAACGCGGTAAGAACCCGTTTTAATGATTAACTTTAGCTTATTCTCATCTTGCTCTGTCAGGTTGGCTCTGATAGTAAAAGTAGTTCAGTTTGATGGGTAAAGTATGTGGTTTAAAGGATAATGATACGTTTCCTTACACCCTGTATACGTCGCACAGGCCTACCCTCAATTCGGGATGTCAAGTTTTATTTGGTCTTCATTTTTATATTTTTTACGGACAGAAGACATAATTTTAAGACACCTATTTCATTCTTATTGCGATTCATCGAGTTTATCAATATAAATTTAATTTTTAAATTATTTTGATCTGTAATCTCTAAGTGCAAAAATGGTGAAGAGAAAATAATTCGAACTCCATGGAGAAAAACTGCATACAGCTGTATTTAAAAAAATTAAAACCTGCCTCCTCTTTCTAACTCTATGCTGGAAAAAGATACGGCAACATCAAATGTCAAATTCTGACATTGTAAAAGTATTTTTTTTCTTAATGGCCGGTTATTTTAAGTTGATTTTATGTTTACCAAGGAGTTCAGAGGTATGCCAGTGACGTCACTGCACGGACCGAAAAACGACGTTATTTTATTAAAAATATCTGTAATCCTTTCATTTTAAAATCTCTGACATAGAAAATATGATTATGGTTTTCGATTCAGCCCTCCAAAAAAAAACTTGACATACCGAATTAGGGTGTACTCGTATGTTGTACGTTAGTCCACCACGCGTGCACAATGCGGATTGGTATGCACGTTTCACCATGTTTTCCTTCACCGTTTGAGAGCAGTCGCTATGACGTACACACGGTGAGACATCAAACTATACAAAACCAGAATAAGCTGGCCTGGCGTAGGTAGAAAAACATATATAAGGTCTAACAAAATTAGCTGAAACTATTTTAAGGGGATGATCAGACTATCAAACTGAACAACTTTCTCTGAGGGGCCAATATCGAAATCGCGAAAAAAAAAACAGCTGTTCAATACAAACCTACTCGACCGAAATGTATGGGACCGCAGATTTTTTTTCGCGATTTCGATATTGGTCCCATAGAGAAAGTTGTTCAGTTTGATAGTCTGATCATCCCATTAAAATAGTTTCACCTAATTTGGTTAGACCTTATACAGGGTCAATTTTATATAACTTCAGCACGTGTTCTAGGATCAAACTGAACAACTTTCACTATGGAGCCAACTTCGAAATCGCGAAAAAAAAATCAGCTGTCCCATACATTTGAGTCGAATAGGTAGGTAGGTAGGTAGGTACTGCAGTTTTGTAAGGGACAGCAGATTTTTTTTTCACGATTTCGAAGTTGGCTCCATAGTGAAAGTTGTTCAGTTTGATGGTCTGATCATCCTCTTAAAAAAGTGTCAGCATATTAAGTTAAGTTGGACCCATGTCGGACCCTATACACCTCTAGTAAAAGTTGTTCAGTTTGATGGGTAGAGTATGTGGTTTAAGGGTTAAATGATACTTTTCCATAGGTGGCTTGTATAGTTTCGTGTGATGAAAACCACAATTTTAATCACTCAATTTCTTTTACCATTTCATTTCCAGTTAAATATTTACTCAAATGTTCTATTTTAAACATATTCTTTCTCATCTTTTCGGGTTCTTCATATTTTTCCCTGTTTGTTCTTTTTGAGCTACGAATAAGAGAATAAATACCTATGGAAGAATAACTCCAAACAAAATCGAAATCATTTTTGGCACCCCATGATAAATGACATTTTGTATGAGTTTTGGCGGCGAGTTACAATTTTTAAAGAACAAATTTAGAACGCGTTACAATTTTTTTGGTGCCACTTTTTGAGCTTCATTTATACTTCTATACATTCTCTTATTCGTAGTTTTTGAGGGTGTCTCGAAATATTTGCTATTCGGCGGACGCGTAGATGTAACATTGACATTGCATTGACTGTACCACAAACTAATAAGAGAACTACGACTGTACCTATGGAATTGAAAAATATGCTATGGCTACAATTTTTTCGTAGCAAGACTGCTACGGCGCGCGGCGTAGTCGTTTGGAACTTTAAAAAAAATCAATTTTGTTTCTTTGATGAAAGTTTTTCAATTCGGTACCTATGTCCTTCGACCTATGTCAAGTTTTTTTTTGAAGGCCTGAGTCGAAAACCATTTCGAGATAATTGTCTCAATAATCATATTTTCTATGTCAGAGATTTTAAAATGACAGGATTACAGATATTTTTAATAAAATAAACTTAGATTATCAAGATAGACAGTCAAAGCTACGAAAGCGTCGAAAAAAAAAGGAACCAGTACTGGTTCCAAAACCCTATACATATACACGCACACATACATAATTAGTATGGCGCCTCACGCACACCAACCTAAGAAAGTTAGCCCCTTTTGTTTTATACGGAACAAGTGTGAGGCTCATTCTAGACATTATACTTTTTCTAAGAAAATAAAGTCGTTTTTCGGTCCGTCCAGTGACGTCACTGGAATACCTGTGAACTCCATGGTAAACATAAAATCAACTTAAAATAACCGGCCATTAAGAAAAAAAAATACATTCACAATGTCAGAATTTGACATTTGATGTTGTTGTTTCTGTTTCCAGCATAGAGTTAGAAAGAGGAAGCAGGTTTTAATTTTTTTAAATATAGCAGTAGGTAGTTTTTCTCCATGGAGTTCGAATTATTTTCTTTCCACCATTTTTGCCCTTAGAGATTACAGATCAAAATAATTTAAAAATTAAATGTAGGTATATTGATAAACTCGATGAATCACAATAAGAATGAAATAGGTGTCTTAAAATTATGTCTTCTATCCGTAAAAAATATAAAAATGAAGACAAAAAAAAACTTGACATCCGAATTAGATGTTCTAAACTTTAGACTTTAGACTCTAAGTAATTGACGTCTGTCGTTGCTACTTTTAACCTGGAGAGCGATTTTTGAATCTCATTCGGTGAGCTCAGCTGTTGAAAATGTCAAAATAACTATGGAGATACGCATCTTTTTACTGCTGATTTGACTTCAAAAAATCGCTCTCCTGTAGTTTGATTTTTGAATGTCAAATCAGCAGTAGAAAGATGCGTATCTCCATAGTAATTTTCACATTTACAACTGCTGAGCTCACCGAATGAGATTCACAAATCGCACTCCAGAGCATACAAAAAATCTGCTGTTGCATACATTTCAGTAGAGTAGGCAGTTGCAGTTTAGTATGGAACAGCAGATTTTTTGTGCTCCGATCCGTTTGCTACTATAATAAAACGTTGTTCAGTTAGATGAGTAGGCTCTTAGTTTAACAGGATGCTAATGATATTAATTTCACCCTGTATACGTCCCACTGCAGGGCACAGCCCTACCCTAAAGGAGGGTGTATGTACGTTAGTCCACCACGCGTGCACAATGCGGATTGGTATACTTCACATACGCATCGGTATTTCTTCTTCAGCGTATGCAGGTTTCCTCACGATGTTTTCCTTCATCGCATCTACTGTAATAATAGATAGACTGAATGAAAACTGTCTCTATTTTATAGGTATTCTATTAGCATATGCTCACGACTATATTCCCCGAGGGGGTAGTCAGAGATATTCTGAAACCTCAGAACATCCACGTTTCACCAGTAGTACCGAAACTCTGTCCAGTGTGACGGGGGGTGAGCCCGTCTTATAATGGACAGTGGGTAGTGGATACAATACACGCCTCGAAATTGAAGCATGCAGGTTTCCTCACGATGTTTTCCTTCACCGAAAAGCCAGTGGTGTAACAAATCGTACATAAATTCCGAAAAACTCATTGGTACGAGTCGGCTTGGACGGGGATCGAACCATCGCCTCCTGCACGGCAGGCAAGGTTACTCGCCACTGAACCACCACGGCTCTATTAACCTATAACTTTAGGACTTGAAAGCGATAGTAAACACAGAATATGTGTGCTTAACACTCGACTATCGACCTAAAACGTCGTTGAAATTACGCCCAAATTAGATTTTACAATCACATACCTAATGTTTGCCGGTTATTTTGTTATTAATTTAAGTATATATACAGTGTAGATCTTTCAATAGTGTTGAAGAAATGTCAATGAATTAACTTAGTTAATACCAATTTTGATGAAATGTTTGTTTGTTTGATAGCTTATGATCTGACTTAAATTCTGGTATATGTATATCGAAGATATGTATATATAATGTGTGCGGACTAAGTCGCGGGTGAACTCTAGTAAAATTATAAACTTGATGTACCTACTTAAATGCATTGAATAGATTTGCAAAAAAAATCGCGCCGCTATTCCATAATAATAAGACAAAACTCCCACTTTACTAGAGCCAGAAATAAAATTACTGAAACACAAATTACTAACCCGCGACATAATCATACGAAAAACTTAACTAAACTTGGTGGTACCCTCACGATCCGTTTCTAGTTACAGTGTTGCCAGGCGTGAAAATAATATCCGACGCGGGCTGAATGCTTGCCTTTGAGTTGGTAACACTGTCGAAACTAAATTCAAATTGCGCGAAATTGGTGTTCGTGCAGAAATTTAAGACTACGTACATCATATTTGTGAATGTAATTAGTTTTGGTAATTTATTTTATGTACAAGTGACAGCAAGTTAATGGAGGATTAACTCTAATGAGCGTTTCTGCAACTGAGCGTATGGGTAGCTGATTTTTTTTGCGCTGCCATCGTCTTGCGTCTCGACTCGTCTGCGACTTGTGCTGCAATCCCGCCTCGTCTGTAATGACCTTTGACTACTTATATGAGGACTGGTAACGCGTGTAATTCTACTAACAAACAGTTATGCCACTTTTTTCGGGGGGCGAGGTAACATGCAATCTGCAAGTTTGGATTTTATTCCCGTTAACTTTAGATTCTAATTTTGAATGTTCTTCTTCTTATCGGCTGCATGCCCTGGTGTCAGTTTATTCAAACCGCTTTACGACCTCTGACGTGGTTTTTATGTAACGACTACTACCACCAGTAGCCGGGACCAACAGCTTAACGTGCCATCCGAAGCACGGAATCATCTTTCTTTTCAGACAATCAGGTGATTCAGCCTGCAATGTCCTAACCAACTAGGGAAAAACGCACAAAGTGACATTTCACTAGGTGCCCCCCCGTGGGAATCGAACCCACGACCTCCGTGTCAAGAGCCCAATGCTCTTAACCATTAGACCACGGAGGCAGTTAATAATGAATGTTGAATGTTAAAAATCATGAAAAGTAGTCTCGTGTGAACCCCAAACGTTCTAATTTGGAAATAATTATAGGCTCATTTAGTGATAAGGTATACAATTAAATGTAAATGCACATTATCAGTTGATCTTATTTATACCGTGGCAGAGGGGAAATGCTACCGCAAGGCGAGTCCTTATAATAAATAGTCAAAGACGTAAATTCACGACTAATATTAAGGGGTGGTCAGAAGGTTTGGCAAGCAAGACAGGGGCGGTTTTGGGAGCAAATCCCGACGACGCCAAACAATGAACAACTTTTCATTATGGAGTCAAAGTCGAAAAAAAAACAGATGCAGTTTCTTATAATTCAGTTTTACTATTTTCGTAGCAATATTGCTACGGCGTAGTCTTTTGGAACTAAATTTTTTCGTAGCCGAATTACGTAGCAAATATAATGAATGAATGAATGAAATATACTTTATTTACAACAAACATAAAATACATTGCACAGGAAACTAAACAGATTATGGTACAAATGAGGCGGTCTTATCGCTAAAAAGCTATTTCTTCCAGACAACCTTAATAATGTTGTAATGTAATACAAATAATGTTATAATGTAATAACAATTTTTAATATCAAATAATTTTTACAAACCAAACACAACACCCTTAGAAAAAGTATTATATGTCTAGAATAAGCCTCACACTTGTTCCGTATAAAACAAAAGGGGCTAACTTTCTTAGGTTGGTGTGCGTGAGGCGCCATACTAATTGTGTATGTGTGCGTGTATATGTATAGGGTTTTGGAACCAGTACTGGTTCCTATTTTTTTCGACGCTTTCGTAGCTTTGACTGTCTATCTTGATAATCTAAGACAACACCATAGATAAAGTATATGTCTAGAGCCTAACGCTTTTACCGTATAAAACAAAATGGGCCAACTTTTTGCTCCCATATTAAAAGTTTTTCAGTTTGATGGTCAGATTCTTAGTTTAATTTCACCCTGTATAATATCAAATAGACTTTGAAATATACTACATTCCAAATAGCAACGAATTAGTAGATTACACACCGAGGACAGGAAAGTAAGAAAGGTCTCAGATCTCATGTAATTGAGATCAACGAACATGTGAACTGAGGCTTTCTTATTTACTGTCCGAGGTTAGTAGTACTATTTTTCTCCTCGACGGAAGTGGAAAGGGACAACTTCGTTTAGCGCAGCGGGACGACAATTGACGCTTTCCGTCCGGAGGTGAGAAAATGTATTTAATTACGAAACACTTAGGGCCTGTTTCACCACTTCTGGATAAGTTATTGTTAGCTTGGTTGGTTGACAGATCATTTGACATATTTCGTATTAAAGATATGTCGGTCACGTTGCAGGAATTGACCCGAGCACACGTCTCGCGTGGTTTTCGCGCGTCGCGTTTTTGCCTGCCACGAAGCTCCGCAATCCTCAATCTCTTCTTGTTCTTGAACAAAAACAATCCCTGAGATTGGGATAGATACCTACTCCCATAAATTACACTTGAGGCGGAAATGCGGTGCTACGCACAAGCAAAAAGCCATTAATTATAAATAAAAAAAAAGATATGTCAAATTAACTGTCATATAAGCTAACAATGACTTATTCAGAAGTGGTGAAAAACGCCCTTACTCTCACTTAGGCCCGATTCGACCAAACGCGAGTAAATTTTATTCTTAGATTAAGTCGCCGGTTACTATAGAGTAAACTGATTTTGCGTTTTACCAACCCTAATCTAAATGAAATGTCAATGTCACATAATTAAAAAATGTAGCATATGCTCACGACTATATTCCCCGAGGGGGTAGTCAGAGATATTCTGAAACCTCAGAACATCCACGTTTCACCAGTAGTACCGAAACTCTGTCCAGTGTGACGGGGGGTGAGCCCGTCGCCACTTATAATGGACAGTGGGTACAATACACGCCTCGAAATTGAAGCATGCAGGTTTCCTCACGATGTTTTCCTTCACCGAAAAGCCAGTGGTGTAACAAATCGTACATAAATTCCGAAAAACTCATTGGTACGAGTCGGCTTGGACGGGGATCGAACCATCGCCTTCTGCACAGCAGGCAAGGTTACTCGCCACTGGACCACCACGGCTTACTCGCCACTGGACCACCACGGCTTTGAATTATACATTCGTTCTTTTAGTACGAGGTGTTTAAACACCAAAAGTAAAATTGTTCCTTGTATAGTTACTCTTCTATAAATCTAAGTTTGGTCGAATCCAGCCTTATTCTTACGTCCAGGATATGTCGGATGATCCTTTTTATCTAAACTATTATAAAACTGTAACTGAAGTGTGTCTGTACCTTAGAAAAAGTATATGTCTAGAATGAGCCTCACACTTGTTCCATATAAAACAAAAGGGGCTAACTTTCTTAGGTTGGTGTGCGTGAGGCGCCATACAAAATATGTATGTGTGCGTGTATATGTATAGGGTTTTGGAACCAGTACTGGTTCCTATTTTTTTCGACGCTTTCGTAGCTTTGACTGTCTATCTTGATAATCTAAGGTCTGTACATTGAAGATATTTACAAAAAAAAGATTACGATATGGTTTTTAGGTATCCCTGACACGAGATCAACCTTTTTTAGAAATTTTGTCTGTCTGTTTGCTTGTTTGTTTGTTCGCGCATCACGCAAAAACTACTGAACCGACTTTGATGAAACTTTTTTTGTTTGATAGCTTATGATCTGTGACTTAAATAATTTGTGCGGACGAAGTCGTGGGTAAACACTAGTATATTATAGTTTTAATTTATTCGCAATGTAGGTTTTTTTATTATACCCTTTTTATTTAAATATAAAAACAATATTCGTTACCAGCAGGTTTATGGTGAGATAATGAAAACCGAGAGATTAACAGAGTAATAAACTAGTGCATCCATCGAACCTAAGACCTAACTATGACCTAATTTACCTAATTAACAATGAAAAATCTTGACCTAATAATAAAGTTATTCCTCTGTTCTAAAAAAACGAACAGAAGTGCGTCCGTACATTGAAGACATTTAAAAATAATTTACTATATTATAATAATGCGTTTACTAAAAACTAGAAAAATTGTTGGACCTACCATATCATCCTAACTAAGACTCATCAAACTGAACAACTTTTACTATGGGAGCAAAACGATCGGAGAAAAAAAATCGGTTGTTCCATACTAAACTGCAATGCCTCCTCGACTCAAATGTACCTATGCAAAAATTTATGAAAGGTCCAACATTATTTCTCATTTTTATTCATATTATTCATTATTCATATTATTCATTTATTCATGCAGAATCATATGGTACAATGTAGGTCTTAAGTAGTAACATCATGGTAAACCAGCACATGATACCCATTGTGGGCATAGCACATTAAAGGTAATTATCCAATTAATTATGGCAAAAGCTAATTTTCAATTTCATTCAAATAAAAGAAAATTAAAAAAGATTATTAATTATACAGTAATAAAAGGTACCTACAAATAGAATTAAACAATGTTGAATCAATTATAGTTACAATAATAATTTGGGATAAAAATATTAATAAAATTAAATAACAGCAATTTACAGACATAACATTGAAATAAACAGATCGTAAGATAATAAATTGATTATATGATAATAATAGAATTATGGACTTTGAACATCATTTAACAAACAAAACAAAAATTTAAAAGTACCTACCGAATAGTTGTATGGACAATGGACATAGTAAAGTTATATTTTAAATATTGATAAGATAAGAACATAAAATAATATGTCTGACTCGGGGGACATTGTCGTGATCATAAATATGCTAATAAAATGTCTGAATAAATTATATTTATTAATTATACCTAATTATATTTATTTTCGACCCACCATCACTAAAATTATTATTTTAGTTAAAAAAATAGCACAGCACGTGTGTATAGGCTGATAATGATGATGATTTGAAACGAATGAGCGTTTTTCTTTTGGTTTTCTAGGGGATCGATAGATGGCGCTACGGTCTGTGCGAATAAACGTCAAAATTTCAAAAAGTGTTTCTTTGAAATAATAAAGAGGGAAAAGATGATCAAGAAGATGCCAACGCATCTTTTGATGGCATATTTAATTATTTACTAATCATTTCGATCGAAAATTCGAAACTTTTACGCCTAACTTGGCTGTATGGGCTCGATCCCTTGGCGTTCCAAAAAAAAGGCAGGCACAGTCTTGACAAGATTTTGACAGGATCTCGCGAACGGCTCTATGGAGCAATCATAGGCGAAGTATTTTTCGCTTACGCTGATAGACACACAGTGTAATCGCGCATTAGACAGCGATAGTCATAAAATCCTATACAATTTGTATGAAAATAGATGTCTGACTCCGGAGTCAGACAGCCGTCGTAGAACAAAAAAGTGGCTACGTCGATAAGGACAGCAATAATCTCCTTTTTTAACTAGAGCGAATTTGCTATGTGCATCTCTTACTGAGATTTACATGACAAGACACGTGCTTTCTTCTAGTTCCTTCTCTTTCTACGGGAGCAATAAACAAGCCATTTGTCGAGTATTTTAGGAACTAAATTTAAAAAAGAAAAGAAAAACGCTCATTCGGCGAGATTTTAAAAAAACGCTCGATCTTCTAGGAAAAAAAAAGTTGTTCCATTTTCTAAGCCGTTGCGTAAAAAATAGTTTTTCTCAGAATGCTATGTTTTACAACGCCGGTGCATTTATAGTGATTCCAGAAGGTATTTTATTACCCAAGTATTTTTATAACTTTCCTAAGTTTACGGCGTAACATGCACCGGTGAGAACATACTATGCATAAGCACAGAATATAAATAAAACGGTCAATTGCGAGTCGGTCTACTAACGCATCGAGGATTCCGAATCACACCACCACACTACAAAAACTACTAATAAAAAAAGTTTTGTTTCCTCCGGGACCTTTAGCGAGGAGTCACGTTGCGGGGTTTGCCTCGAACACTTGTCTCTCGCGTGGTGTTCGCGCGGTTCGCGTCTCAGCCTGCCACGAGGCTCCAAAATCCTTCTCAGTTGTTCTTACTCAAAAACAATCCTCGAGATTGGATAGACACTCCCTCAAACTACTTGACACTGGCGAAATCTAACAAGGAAACGCCATTAAATAAAAATAGAATAGACCTTTAGCGAGAGACCGACTCACACTTGGCCGGTTTTTATTATTTATTGTCATACTGTAGAGTTAGCTCTTTAATTACACCATCTTTGACACTTGTATGTATTACCGTTTTTACGATAGAGCGAGAAGAAAAAGCTTACATGGGGACCCTTAACTTTTAACTTTTTGACATTTTAATTATTTTTTTAGCAAATGTGCCATAAATAACGCACGTTCTGTGAAAATCACAGCGTCGTTTGAATGCCATAATTTATCTGGCCAACAGTTTTTTTTTCGCGAATACGATGTAGGCTGAAAGTTGTTCAGTTTGATGCTCTGAAGCACTCCCTTTTATATGTTACGCATTAAATTTTACACCATGTATAGTTTCCTTCGGAGAATCACGCGGTGGTATAATATAAGGTCCTACTTTTTAAGGGTCCGTAGTCCGTACTCTAAAGTCTAAAGGACAAACATCGATATCGCGAAAAAAAATGAATTGTTCCATACAAAACAGTAATCCTACTCGATCAAAATATATTATCTTATTATTTATAATGGAGAAAATACAGTAGGATGCAAAATGTAAAAAAAACAGAAACAATCATGATTGGTTACGTGGGTGATAGAAGCGGACTCTATTGTGTACGGCCCCAGATGGAAAGTAGTGATGAGCAAAGTGTCGATAAATCATTTATCGATAATACACACAACTACCTCTTAAAGGCAAGAGTGAATCATGTTCTTGGTTAGCTTTCTTCTAACGCACGCAAAATTACGTAAGCACGTCTCGTTCCTGGGTAACTGAGAATAAGTTCTTAGGGACTAGGAATGCATTATTTACAAAAGGCAAAATAGGTACCTACCTACTTGAAAAAAATTGTTCAAAAGACCATCAACGACGGGACCCCAACTTACTTGACCTTTTTGGTTGGAAATCATTTCGTTTGATCCATGTCTTTTGGGCCACTCTGCATATAAATAGTACATCATAGTTAAATTGTATCATAACATGACACGAAGAAGCTAAATAATTATCCATCGTCATCGATCGACTTCGGACAAACATCGATAAATCCGAGCTACATCCCTAACGACCTGTTGAACGCTGTAATTTTCACCCTCAGCAAGCTAAACGCGGGGGAAATAAACCGTTTTACTTTACAAAACATATTCTTTACTGGGTAAAGAGTTTTTGTAATATTTATCCATAAAATACAAACAAAATATTTGATAGGTTAGAAAAACAAATAAGATATTTTTTAGGGCCCGCACATCCAATTAGTGGAGTTAAAAAAAGGCAACGGCTTGATCAATGTCAAACAGTGAAGGTACTTTAAATGTCCTTATAATAATGTTTATATTTTTAAAAGAATTTTAGCTCAATCGTCGAAATGTTATGGCAGTCTTTTATATAAATGAAATCCAGAAACGTGCCATCATTTTATTGTATAAGATGAGTTTAGATTCCATAATAAATAGTCCCTAATAGCTTCACGATCGCATACGCAAAATAAGTAAGTTAGCTACACATTTAAGTGCATTAAGTGTATATGATGCACGCATGAGTTTTTAATACCGACTGCTCTCAAACGGTGAAGGAAAACATCGTGAGGAAACCAGCATACGCTGAAGAAGAAATTCTGATGCGTATGTGAAGTGTACCAATCCGCTTTGTGCACGCGTGGTGGACTATCTCCAATACACCTTAGGGCAGTGGGACGTATAGGTAGGTAATTTTCTTAGTGTCCCATGTTGGGCGCCAATTCGCAATATTGGCGCCCAACGTCACCAAATTCTAAATAATCCAAAAATATATAATCTTACATCATTGGCACAATAATATGCTCACGGCTACAATATTTCCCAAGGGAATAGCCAGGGAGTGTTCTAATTTTAGCATAAATAATGTCTTTCATTAGTCGTAACCACACTGTTATTGTACAGGGGGAATTCAAAAGTCTTAAATAGTCCTTCTAGGCCAAGAGTCCCCAAACTTTTCTTTGTCACGTCTCCTTTGTGCGAATCAAACATAACATTTCCACCGCGTCACAATTTTATTATAGTACCAACAACGTAATTAATTATATGAAGAGTGCGAATTTGACAGCTTCTTGTTTACAAAATAAAGTCTATTTCGGTATGTACACTGCGGCACGACATATAAAATTCTGTTCTTCAAAATGTGCGGCAACAGGGGAACTAGGGGGGGGGGGGAGTATGCAAAAAGATGACAGAGAGAAATAGATAAAAGATATAGTAAAAACTATGCGCGCGAGATAGGAAAGAATCATGTTGTCAACAAACGAATCTTGCTCAGTTTCGTGCATACTTATTGTCTTCTCTTTTTCGCGTATAGGTTTGTCTTTCACTATAATCTATATAGGGTCCAACTTAATATGCTGACACTTTTTTAAGAGGATGATCAGACCATCAAACTGAACAACTTTCTCTATTGGACCAACATCGAATTCGCGAAAAAAAAATCGAACGCTCCATACAAAAATGCAAACCTACTCGAGCCAAATGTACGGGACAGCACATTTTTTTTCGCGATTTCGAAGTTGGTCCCATAGAGAAAGTTGTTCAGTTTGATGGTCTCATCAACCCCTTAAAAAAGTGTCAGCATATTAAGAAGGACCCTGTATAATATGAGTGGCAATATCTTTTGTCTTCTCTTTTTCGCGTATAGGTTTGTCCTTGTTTGAATTTGCTTAATTAATTATTATAATATGTTTTTCATCCCGCCATCTCGGAAAGAGTATTTTTGCTCTTCGATATCTGAGTGCAAAAGCCGTTTTTATCCTCTAGAGGATAAAGTAAATTGAATTTAGAACACCGTCTGCACTAAGTTGGAAAATTCAAAACATCATTAAATCAATTTACTTCTCCCTCCATGGTGCCGAATACATCATACAACATTTTTTTTTGCATTTAGTAATTTCCTCGCTGAGGTGGGATGAAAAGTTACGTGTTGCACTCGAGTGCAAAGATTTTTCACCTCGTGCTCTTTTGATTCCCTTGCTAACGCTCAGGATCGAATTTCTAAATTCGCGAAAGAAAATCAGCTGTCCCATACATTTGGCTCGTGTAGGTTTGCAGTTTTGTATGGAAGAGCTGTTTTTTTTTTCGCGATTTCGATGTTGGTCCCATAGAGAAAGTTGTTCAGTTTGACGGTCTGATCATTCTCTTAAAAAAGTGTCAGCATATTAAGTTAGACTATACAGGATGAAATTGATATCATTAGCATCCTTTTAAACTAGGAGTCTACCCATCAAACTGAACAACTTTTACTATGGGAGCAAACCAAACGGAGCAAAAAAAAATCAGCTGTCCCATACATTTGAGTCTTGTAGGCAGCGGCGCGGCGGCGGGTGCAGTTTAGTATGGGACAGCTGTTTTTTTTTGCATCGATTGGTTTGGTTTGCTCCCATAGTAATAGTTGTTCAGTTTGATGGGTAGACTCTTAGTTTAAAAGGATGCTAATGATATCAATTTAAGTAGCCGTATCACTAGCAACCCCTCCATCCCATTTCCTCCCGTGGGTGTCGTAAAAGGCGACTAAGGGATCTACCGGAGGATGGGCAGCAGCATCCTCTGAGTACAAACATTCAATACAACTGCGATCGCCAACCCGCCTGCCAAGCGTGGCGATTATGGCAAATCCCCCATTTTTGGGGAGGCCTATGTCCAGCAGTGGACGTTTATCGGCTGATATGATGATGATGATGATGATGATCACTAGCAACATGCTACAGCTTCTGGCGTTAGACCGACTTGATGCGAGATCGACAAACATGCCCGTATGTGTGTGCGTGCTATTCTGCTCGTTTCCATGAAGCCGCCCTTCTCTATCTAATCGGTCTCTTTTGTGTAAATGCTTTGTTAATTAGTCTACTACATTTTATGTTCACTTAATTTTATTTTAAGTACTTAATTAGACTGTGAGTGTATTCTTAGATTTAACAGCCTTTTGATTGTTTGTACTTAACGCGTGTTAATTTGGATGTATTTATAAGGCGCGTATGGTTGTAAGGCGCCAATTTGAATTTCACTAAACTACTTATTATACTTAGTTAAAAAAAATAAAACTTAAATTAAAAAACACTCAGGCCGAATTCGACCAAATTTTGATTTATAGAAGACAAGGAACTATTTTACTTTTGGTGTTTACACACCCCGTACTAAAAGAACGAATGTATAATTCACCTAAAGAAAGAGGTCGTGTCCGTACTTATTGCAATGTGAGGTTATACAGTTTTAATTTGGTAGGTTTCTTTATAATATATATTTTTTAATTATATGTCATTGACATTTCGTTTAGATTAGGGTTGGTAAAACGCAAAATCAGTTTACTCATAGTAACCGGCGACTTAATCTAAGAATAAAATTTACTCGCGTTTGGTCGAATCGGGCCTAAGGAACATAGATTTAAAACTTTTCGCTTACGCTGAAAGATGGAGCCAAGAAATCTAGAGCGAGATAGCCAGTTGTGAAACCTTAAGTAAACAAAAAAGACAGAACATTATTTTTTGTTTCGGTCACTGACCCTTTTTTGTGTTTGGCAAGATGTCAATCCTATAGAATGTTTGCCAAACAAATCGTCTTTTAGTATGCAAAAGTCAAACTATTGCTGTTCCATGTGCGGCCACGATATGGCTTGTAAATCTATGTATATTTTCTTTGTCTTTGGTAAGGAATATCTCAGTTTGGGCACGTCATCTTGTTCTTTCAAATACCTCTCCAATTTAAGAAGAGTGGCCACTTACACCCAGTTTTAGATGCGCCCCAATTTTATTGTTAATCGGATTACGTAAGTAAGTATATCAATAGATAAAGATAAAATTAGGTAATCATTCATTAAATAAAATCTGTGTCAATTTTCGTATGAAACACCCACGGCAAAGAGAGCTAACATAGATTAAAATAATTAAAAACTCGTTTAGGGATTAACATAATCTTATCTATGGTTTGGTGTCGATGTTACCTAAAATAGAATCCATGGGAAAATGTTATCGATGCCTATTAGTTATTGGTAAACTCGTGTTTAAGAATATCTCATTCTATCCGATCGATGGCGATCTCGACATTTAAATTAAAAAAAACTTTCTAAAATATAAAATATATAATACATAAAGTCATTTATTTTTACTTATTTTAATGTACCTATTATAGTTACCTTTATTTGTAAATAAAAATACATATTTAGTAAATACATAAATTATAAAATTCTAAATTAATAAAGTACGAGAAAATTAGTTAAGAAACGAGGTTTATTGAAATAGATTAGCCACAATAGGAAATTGTCGTATGGAACAAAGTTTGTATAACTACCTATCTATATTGACAACTACAGTGCGACATAAAAAAGTAGAAAACATTGACAGAAAAGGAACGGACTAAAAAAGAACTAAATATTTTAGTACAAATTGTAGGTCGGTCTTGCCAGCTTATGCTGAATTTGACGTTCTTGGAGGCAGCGCCATTTATTTTCTACTCTTTTATGTCGCACTGTAGTCAAATTAGCAACTCCTAATCGAACGTGAAACGCACTATTTGTATGAAAAAATGTACTAAGTAGGTACTAACAAGTTAATCATTAACAACTGCTGAGCTCACCGAATGAGATTCAAAAATCGCACTCCAGTTCTTAAAACAGTATTCAAGCTAAAGATTAACTGAAAATGAGATTTTAGCGTTACTTTCTATCGTTTTTTTTACTGAGAAGATAAAAGTAGAATGAGCGAAGCGACATCGAATTGATGAACTAGTCCTATCGTCAGGGTCCATCCTACAATCCCGTGCCGACCCAGTAAATCAACAAATAATAACTTGTTAATTTTCCCTCCAACAGCCAACATGCGTCTCATCCTAGCCGCTATTTTGTTGCTGTCCGCCATCTTGTCGTGTGCGTCACAGGCGCAATACCCGCGCCCGCGTCGCCCGGAGCGGTTCGACACTGCAGAACAAATATCCAACTACTTGAAAGAACTACAGGAATATTATTCAGTGCACGGCAGAGGGAGGTAAGTTAAGACTTCATTAAATTATAGTTATTACAAATACGTAGGCAAGAATTAGAATAACTAAGCGTTTTTAAGCGTTTTTTCCATAAATTTGGGATAGATGCGCTACAGAGCTGTGACAATCTATATTGAACTTGATACCTATTCCTTGAAATGAAAAGTGATTGTTATTAACAAATCATTTTAGAGTTACGACCCTTAGATCAACGGCAATCGACGATTGTCCATACAAAAAGCATGATTAGTATTGGACGCCGCACGCAACCTTTCGCATCGACGACTCACGTGGCAAAAGTACGAGTAGTATGGGAATACTAGACGTAGTTACTTTTTGTACCTATAGACAAACCGTCGATTAGCGGCGATCAAATTGTCGTAAACCTAAATTTAAAATTTAAAACGATTTACTTATTATGTGGGTACGGGCTCGATCCCTTGGCCTTTCCGTAAATAAACAAAGACATACACAATCTTGCCTTGATTTGGCGCTCTTTTCTATTTAACGATGAACATGCCATCTGTTGAGTTATTTAAGAAGTAAAAAAAAAAGAAAAGAAAAATTCGTCATCTAGCTTCAGGCACCATAAGTCCCATTGCAGGACGTCAGATGGCGTTTTTATAAGAAAACTAGATTTATTTATTTTATGTCACTTACGCTACTTATTCCAAAGAAGATAGCTATTAAAATACGAAGTGGTACTACAATATAATCCTCTGTGGTGGTACTCTAATTTAAATACTTTCCTAGGTACCTACTAAGATCCTAAAGTTTAAGACCACACTGTAACGCCATCTGTACAACTTATGCAAACTATCTTTTAAGTTCAGTGACTGTCACAATAGTCATTTACTTTGATTCCGGTAAAATACGCTAGATGGCGGTGTTTTGCTATAATTAAAAAAGGCCCCAAGTTGGGCGCCAATAATTTTCTTTAGTTATTTCTTTTAGAATCATCAGTTATTTTAGATGACACTCGTTACTTGTATTTAGCACGATTACTTATGGATCCTAATAGGCGAGAGTAATTTACATAAATAGCCCTAGATGGACTTCTCAAGGTAGCCCCATGTTGGGTGCCATCATTTTAGGTTCCTTCAGAAACTACAAGATGGCGCTACTTGTACTATTTATGAACTAATTTTGTACTTACTGATATATATTTTTTAATTTTAGATATGGGAAACGACAAATGCACATAGCAGATGCTTCAGTCATCTTCCGAGAGACGCCGTTCTTTGAAAACAATATCAACGACGATGGACTTTTCAAAAACCTTGGCTATAAATAAAAAAACTAAATTGGAAATGAAATAAATAAAACAAAATCACGATACTGACTGAAGACGAGAGCGAAAATAGCATTTTTTTTTAAACAAAATTTTTTTCATTGTTAAATACTTCTAGTCGATTTTTTTAAATTTATTTTCGTAGTTTTTTGAGTGGTATGGATGTGTGAAGAATTAATAGTCTTGTTCCTAAGTCAATTCAAAAAGATTCCGTCTTAAATTCTAGTCAATTACTTCAAAATAAATAATTAATAAATACAATCCTCCCGGTGCTAAAGTGCTTACTATAAAGTACCCAATTTAAGGGGGTTCTTTCAAAATCGATGGAAAAAATGCTAAGCACACATTGGAAGGAAATAATCCCTAAAAATGTTTTTTCAGGCTGGGTGAAAATTTATTTTAAGGGATTTCAATAATTTTCTTATACTTAATTAATGAAAAATGATCTACCTACAAACTGAAATTGTAAAATTAGACTTACCTAGAATAGTTTTTGAATGATTATTGTAATTGAAATTATTAAAAACGCAGAAGTGTTTCATGGTTTTGACGTTTTATTTATAAATCCAATCAAATAAAAGGATATCGTAATAGAAAATTAAATAAATTTTCAACTCCTTGTTTAAATGTAACCATAAACAAGGAGACGCCAAATTTAAAAAGACGGCGCATATCCAAGAAGTTTGGAATACCTGCAATGGAGGACAGACTGCCTAGCAAGCGGTGAAACATGATAATACTCCTTGGTGGTCGGTAATGATCTTTTTTTATATGTTGCGTCGTTGTTTTTTGTGACGTAACCCTTTCTAATTCAACATTAAAAAACGTTAGCTCCTCTCTTGTCATTTTCGTAACTTCGTCATTGGATAGAAAGGGACAGACCTAAAATATCGACGATTGGCCATTGCCAATTTTCTTGTTTCAATGCTTGTAAGGAGGAGTGCATCCTTTATTATTCTAAATCCATGGGTATGCCCAGACTACAGTGAGTTGACATTTATACATCCTTATGCATGCATGCATGCATGCATATGCTCACGACTATATTCCCCGAGGGGGTAGTCAGAAACTATTCTGAAACCTCAGAACATCCACGTTTCACCGGGGTGAGCCCGTCGCCACTTATAATGAATTATGGACAGTGCGTGAGGCGCCATACAAATTATATTATGTGTGCGTGTGTATGTATAGAGTTTAGGGGCCACTGCTGGTTCCATTTTTTTTCGACGCTTTCTTATCTTCGACTGTCAATCTTGACTATAACTTTATCAAAGAGTTAAGGTTAGAAAGATGCAATGAAATCGAATCTAAATGGATTATAAACAAAATGCGCGCGCAACTACGAAGTTTACGAAGGGGGAGGTGTTTTATCGTAGACAGATTGTATTAGTTAGTTACTTTCAGTACTAGCTAGGTATACTTACCTACTGTTACTTTTGATACTTGTTATAGCTTCAGATATTTATTTGTGTTGACGTTCTTAGCGATTATGTACCTACATGTACCTACCTAACAAAAACAAAGTTTCTACCTTACTCATAGAAATATAAATAATCAAAGCGTTCAAAGTCTGTTAGCAAAAACATTAAGTGAACATCTTTTGTTTTTTTAATATCATAATATAGTTTTTGTTTGTGCTTACATATAAGCACAAAAAAATATTATTGAGAAGTAGGTACTGACTACTGGGACAGGCTTGATATTTTTTAAATAATTAGCAAATATCTGAGTCGTGATTCGTGCCTTATATGAAGAAAAAAGGAGGACATGGTTGGCGATTACTCCGCCAAAAGAAGCAGTATTACCGAGTACCTACTCTGAATCCTCTATACTATTAGGCTTATACTTAGCACGTTCATAGACAGGTACTTTTTCCAAAATACTAGGCGCTGTTATTTTCTGTAACAGCTACAAAATATCAGTTCTATTCTCGAGGCTACGAAAAAACACCTTTTCCAGTGTTTTCCAGGAAGCGGATGTCGCCGCGTTTTTCACAAGAAAATCTATATTTTAGCAAAGAATTTTCACACAAATCCAGTATTTTTTACTTGTATTTCTACACCCAGTGTATTTTATAGTGAAACGTTTTGAACTGTGCCCTTTTTAGCTAATTTTTAAATGTTTTCTATCCATATCAGTGAGACAACGGTATAATATTTTGATCAATGACACATTTTTGTACTTAACTAAATCCTATTTGTGTATGTTTTTTTGCTTTAAAACGTACGAGAGAGGACTTTATTGAACGTAAGTGTTAACTAAAAAAAAGCAATAAACGTGCCTGTTTTTTTATTTTGTGTTGTTGTTTTTTTGTATATTTTTTACACAGATTGTTTTTATTTTTGCGATTCCTATTTATTAGCTTTCTGGACAATTCTCTCTGAATAAGAAAAAAAATATAATCTAATTCGCAAAATATAGTTTTTAATCATCAGAAAGCACCATAGCATATCTTGCACTTTACTAAAGGAGTGAGAGTAAAATCTCTGTTTTGTAATTCAAAAATTTCGTTGCTATTTGGAATGGAAAGGAAAATAAAATTGTAACAGAAGTGGGATAGGTATTTTCAAAATAAGTTATGGATATTGTAACGTGTTTGGCGATTGGTGTCCTTGACTCCGAATCACAGATTTGTTTGTCTGTCTGTTGTTTTGTTTGTTAGAGTATGATGCAATAACCGTTTTTGATGAAATTTTTTGATGAAGTTTATGACACGAATTCAAATCTCGTATACCTACTTATCTCAACAGACCTCTAACCGGGCATTTTGTATTTTATTAATAACTAATGATTGGAATGACGGGGGCATACATTATCAAAAATATGGATACGCCATGGGAATACCAAGATTCTCGGAATTTTATAAATAAAGGGAGACATTTCATTTTTTAGCAAAATATGTATATCTTAGGATAATTCCAATACTTAAATACAATAACTTTGAAGAGACGAACATGCCTACACCATGTCGATCTTAAGGGGATATAATTCGGAGCGCGCTTCATACAAACGTACTATGGTGATATTTTCAATACTAACCAATTAAAGTTAATGAAATTTTGCTGAAACGATCTAGAAACAAATTTCTATGCTTGTATGGAATCAGATTTTGGTTAAAATTAAAGTTGCAGTGCTTCAAAGATTTCCATACAAAACTTAAATTAATCCTAGCATTGAAACTGTATATTTTAACGAAAATCTGACTCTATACAAGCATAGAGATTTGTTTCTAGATTGTTTCTGCAAAATTTCATAGACTTTAATTGGTTAGTATTGAAAATATCACCATAGTACGTTTGTATGCAGCGCGCATTTTCGCTCTCGGAATAAAATTCTCTTAACTGTTAGTAGTTAGTAGTACCAATGGTTCTGACCACCCCGAAAGGGATTACGGTCGTGAGTTTGTATATATGTGTAGTTAGTTAGAATATAATAGAAATATGGTACATTTATGATCTTGCATAGGTCCTGAAAGTATTGTCCAACATATTTCAGTTAGAGGCAACTGACTAAATTATTATTGAATGTGTGCGCGCATTGCTATTATAAACCCGTATGTTTCAATAGTGTGACGAACTAAATTCTTCAAGTTTTCTACTATCTAATATAATAAGGCAAGAAGCAAGAATGTTTGCAAGAATTCGCTCTTTAGCGATAAGACCACCTTATTTGTAACAACATTTTTGTGTTTGGTGTAAATATCACATTCCATTAATTCATTTTTTATACTGTGCTTCTTAGATTATCAAGATAGACAGTCAAAGCTACGAAAGCGTCGAAATAAATAGGAACCAGCAGTGCGATTTTTGAAAATCATACGAGCGGTTCGGCAGTAGAAAGATGCGTAATCTCCATAGTAATTCTGACATTTTCTACTGCCGAACCGCTCGTATGATTTTCAAAAATCGCACTGCAGTACTAGTTCCAAAACCCTATACATATACACGCACACATACATAATTAGTATGGCGCCTCACGCACACCAACCTAAGAAAGTTAGCCCCTTTTGTTTTATACGGAACAAGTGTGAGGCTCATTCTAGACATATACTTTTTCTAAGCTGTGCTTATGAAGATGTTTTTTTTCAAAAGAAAAACAAGAAAAACGTGATTGCTAATAAAAAAAAACCCGGACTCCGGGTTATATATATATTATATATTATTATGTATATTAATGGCAATGTTCTAAAAGCCCCAAGATTTCGATCATTATTTTAGTGTTATTTAAGTTTAGTTAGATATATTTTATTGTTATTTATCTTTTATTTAATTACACATCAATAAATCTAAGTAAAGCCTGACCAGAAATATAAAAAACCTGGTTTGGGGGCGCTGCGATGGACAATAACCTTTAATATCAGTGTTCCAAATACAAAAATTAGTTCCAATGTTTTTCCGCAACATGGCGAGGTTTTTTATATTTCTGGTCGGGCTTTAATTGAATTAGAAAGCACCATAAATTGATTGGTACAGATGGCATACCAATACCCCGAGATCCGATTGGTAATAGCACCACAATTAATTGGTTCCTCCAGATGGCACCAGTCAAGTTCGGGTTGTTCAAAGCTCGGAGCCGGGACCACCAGGACCAGCCGTCGACCGAGAACCTGCTGCAGAACAGCAGCAGCAGTGAACTAGGTACGTTTTTACTAGGCGTGTGTGTTGCCATTATGACACATGGAATAGAGACGTGGTCGTAAAAAGTCCTCATAAAAAGGCTGAAACCCAAAGGGCAATGGAGAGGGCCATGGGCTGGCGACGCCCCTTTTCAGGGGGAGGGGGGGGAGGTAATATTATGGAGGATGAGAAAAATATGAATTGGAGGTACAGTCAAGAGCATGAAGCTTTAACTTGTAGCGCGAGTCTTTGCCTCTATGACGATTGTAATAAGAACGGTACCAACGCCTAAGGACTTTGGCTGCTTTGCAGTTGGCTACATTTTTTAATATCTAGGGGGGCAGCTGCCCCTCCCTGCGCCCCCCCCCTTGGTGACGATCTAGGAGAGGGCTATGCTTGAAGTTTCCTTGCGAGATCTGGAATGCGATTTTTGAAAGACATTCGGTGAGCTCAGCAGTTGGAAATGTCAACATTATTATGGAGATACGCATCTTTCTACTGTTGATTTGACTTTAAAAAATCGCTCTCCTGAAGTATTTTTAGAGGCAAATCATCAGTAGAAAGATGCGTGTCTCCGTAGTAATTTTGACATTTACAACTGCTGAGCTCAGCGAATGAGATTCAAAAATCACACTCCGAATCAGAAACAAAGATATCCGCAGAAGAACCAGAGTAGCTGACATAGCCCAAAGAAAGTTGCTAAACTAAAGTGGCAGTGAGCGGGGCATACATTGCTGCAGAACCGATGGTCGATTAGGCCGAAGAATTCTCGAGTGGCGACCGCGTACCGGAAAGCGGAGCGTGGGTAGGCTGAAGGTGGACCGACGACCTGGTGAACCCACGCTGCGCTTTCCTGTTGTATCCAGTTTACATATCTACATACATACATATACATAAACTCACGATGGAAATCCCTTTCAGGATAGTCAGAAAAATTGCTACAACTAACCAACTTTCTGTTTAGTAGATGCAGCAAACAACATTTAGCAATTTAACACTTTCACTGCAGACGACCTACGGCGTAGGTCGGCGACTAATGGGCCGCAGTGCTAAAGAACCCACGTAACGAGTCAGTTATATTGCATTACGGCTGTGCTTATGACTTACCGCGCGAGTCACCGACAACCTTACACCTGCGCGGGTGACCCACGAGACGAGCCAGTTTACCGTTTCACGGTTACCACTGTGCGCATGACCTACGGGGGGGTCAAGCTTCGCCTGTACTCATGACCTTCAGCGTGAGTCACCCAAATCTTACCCCTGTGCGGACCGACCCACGAGGTGAGCCACGTTGGTCGTTTTGCGTTACGGCTGTGCGCACGATCTACGAGGGTTTTAGCACTGCGCGAGGATCGTGATTTTGAGCTTAGCAGCGAAAGTGCAGGATGGAATGACGTCAAAGTGGTAAGAGGTGACTAGCATTTCGCCCACATAAACACTGCATAACAAACCTTTAATCCTTTAGTCGCCTAGTACGACACCCACGAGAAGAATTGAGGTGGTCGAATCTATGCTGGAACCACACGGCGGCTCATCATTTGACGTAACTAATGATATAATATTGTTGTCAGCACAATCGCCAGGCTCCCCCATCCCGTCTACAAGTAAAGGGTACGCAGAAGATATGGAAACCACCAACCTCTCTCTGAACCTGGACAGCGATGAGGAAAATGTGAGTTTAGCTGTATACAGGGTCCTTCTTAATATGCTGACATTTTTTTAAGGCCTCCGCACATTGCAGCGATATTATCGACAGCGATATCGCGACACCTTACACACTGCAGCGATTCCGCGATTCGCGTCACGCATGCGCCCCACCACTGAATGTAGTAGAAAGAGATTGCGTCAGGTTGCGATAATATCGCGGCAGTGTGTGGGATCGAGCGCGTCCACATACAAAATGTACTGAGAACAAATATCGCGAAATCGCAGCGATACTTACTATCGCTCGATAAAGTCGCTGCAATGTGCGGAAGCCTTTAAGGGGATGATCAGACCGTCAAACTGAACAACTTCCTCTATTGGGCCAACATCGAAATCTCGAAAAAAAAACAGCTGTTCCATACACAACTGCTGTACAGACTCGACTAAAAAATATGGGACAGCTGATTTTTATTACGCGATTTCGAAGTTGGCTCCATAGTGAAAGTTGTTCAGTTTGATGGTCTGAAGTACTACCCCCTTAAGTATTACTAGGGTGTTTTGTTACACCCTGTAGATCGTATTTAAAAAATATCATTGACCTTAATTTGATTTAATACATTGAAAATATAATCAAACTTCGTTTGTATGAAGCGCGCTTCAAGGGCTATCATGGATGGACTGAAACAAGACTGAAACCCACCCACCCTAATAGCACGATTTCGATTATGGCAACATTGGATATTTCCACGATTTTTCCCAGATATTTTGTTTCATTTTAATTTTCCTTCGATCTTCTCGTATTATTAGATTTTCTTCAATTTAGTATTATAAGTAAGTATCTTTATTCGGTTTTTTTTTTATTTTTGACCTAGGAATTTTTTGAACCAATAATTTTATGCCGTTGGATTTTCTGATTTGGTTGCTCGGCAGAGCACTACCGCCAAGTTTAAAAGACCACTGGGGTACATTGCACTTTATAAACCGTTTTTTTGTCACCATTATTAATAAAGTGGATTATGTGGTGGAAGTTCTGATTTTTCAGAATATCTCTGACGACCCCCTCGGAGAATTTAGTCGTTAGCATACCTAATGCTTATGCTATGCTAAATAATAAAGTACTCTTTTTATAACATTTTCTAATATCATACAATATCATATAAAAAAATTCACATTAAGATCTCTAAATTATGTCGGCTGAATTTTCGCGATGGTCAGTAGGTAACCTAGTAGCTACGACTCTGTTTACCCAGTATTGACTCAAACCATTTTTTCAGAATATCCCGGAGAACGTAACGCCTGTTCGACGAGCCAGTGAATGCAGTAGGTTGGAAGAAGCCAACCAGGTATTTTAAACTAAAATAACGTACTGTAACGGGGTGTAGCTCAGTGGCGGGAGGCTTTAGTTTAGATTTAGAACGCATATAAAGAGAAACAAAGATTCGATGCGATTGTGTATTTTGTCCACAAACTAATAAGAGAACTACCGATTTTGTCTTAGATCCGGGGGCGAGGGCAATGCACATACTTTCCATGTAAATAAAATATCTTTTAAATTTAATACCTTGAGCAAAATGTATGTTCAGTCCTACACGTCGGACTGCAGTGAATATGCCCTTTAAAGGAACTACCACTGAAAATTAGGCCAGTGCATAAACTACAGCATAACAAAATTTATGTCATCCACAGATGAACTACACCCCCCTAAAAAACCAAACATCAACAGACGCTACGTCAATTTCAACGCTCCAAGACGAAGACTTCGATCAAACCAACAACTTAGACTTCGAAGAAGATACTACACTAGAAATAGATCAAGATGGCGCGTCGACATCTTGCGACGCCAATTCGTTACAATTTGATGAAACTTCAATAGCACCAAGTGAAGATTTGTCAGTGTATTGTGGTGCGATGAAGAAACCCAAAAAGAGTAGATCCAAGGAGGAGAGACAGTTGAGGGATTTTGATATGTGGCGGGCTAGCAACGTTGAAGTTATGCAGGTAAGTGGACGACCTCCTACTAATTATTATAAATGTGAGTTTGTGATAATTTGTGTAGGTACCTATTATTGTGACTCGATCACGCATAAACGGCTTTTCGGAAATAACAGACGTGGCGATTCTTGGGGGAGGCCTACGTCTAGCAGCGAACGTGAATGCAGGTCGCGGGCAAAAGCTAGTGATGTGCGTAGGTCTTTTAGAGCGTTTTCAAGCAACTCAAGAGTTGCTTTGTGGGTCTGCTATTGGGCGGTCACGTGCGCGTCGGTTGCCCCATCCCCGGCCTACAGTGGAACTTCAGTGGTGGCTCAGGATATTGTTCTTTTATAAGAACAACCCTTGAAGTCACCAAAATATCAATATAACCGTACAACGTCAAGCACTTTTGCTATAAAAACTCGACATTGGCAAAATCATCATTAACCAAAGATGGCAGCCATATTTTTAAAAATAGAATAGAATAGAATAGAAGCAGCTCAAATTATGCATTTTTACTAGTGGTATTGTTTCTATATTGATGTTTACAGTCCATTTCGACAACAGCGACTTCTCGAATACCTACAGAACCTTACCATAGAAGTGTACCTATAGTTATGTAGATACGATAATCAATCCGAGCAGAGAAGAGACTGATAAAAGGATATAATATAAAACCAACGAGATCATTCATCATCATCAGCCTATACAGGGTGTAAGTGACAGCCTAGCAAATACTGAAACGGTGAATTCAGACCATCAAACTGAACAACTTTTACTGTGGAGCAGCTTTACTTGCAGCCCACTCGATAAGAAGAAGAAGACTGTGGAGGCTAGGACTAGGCTGTCACTTACACCCTTTATAAGTCCCACTGCATGGCACAGGGCTGCTCTCAAGAGTGTGTATGAACGTTAGTCCACCACGGGTGCACAATGCGGTTTGGTAGACTTCACAAACGCATCATAGTTTCTTCTTCATTTTTCTCACGATGATTCTATAATACTCCAAATCCCTAAAATCTGATAAGGCTTACTTTTATCGATAAACAATCGAGAATTTCCAAGGATAATAAATCCGAAGTTTACGAAAACAATATCGCTGTGGAAATCGGATTGGCTCGTTATGTCGAGTGTGCTTGCAAAAAAACACGGGAAAAGTTCTCAATGTTGGCTTTATTTCACATTGTTTGATCAGTCGCTTTAAAAGCTTTCTCTTTAGCGAATTGGATTATTGGAAAGTAAGTTTTGCGTAGTTATGGTAAAGCTTCATTTGGAAGCGTTTCTAATAATGGTGTTTTTGGCATTTCAAATCAAAAGTAAATAGGTATTATCTTTTTGTAATTAATATGTTTTATAACTAACTTGCAATTACTAATCTGCATAGAGCCAATGTTGTCGTCATTTCCCGTTTTACGGTTGAGAGCACAGACTGTGGTTGAGAGTTATTATAGGCACAAATTAATAATAACGTATAGGTGGGTAGGTACTATGCTTTTCTACTGTGCGTCTATAGTTCTTATTAATGCACAGTAAAAAAGACGTAAAGGATGGAAGAGGGAAGTTGGATACAGTTTTCCTCCTCCTCTACTCTTGGTATCTCTTTAAATTAATCAGATTCCAAGAGGCTTCAAGTAATTTACTTACCTATCGCCAGATTTCAGAGTACAGAAGCCGTAGCATGCTACACGTAATACGGCTGAATCACGCCTTTTATCTCTTACATTCGTGCGCAAATAGAAAGAGAGCGACGGTGTGATAGCGCTATATCACGGTGGCATGCTACCCATGCTGATGATGCTCGCTATAAAAGAGTTACAGTAGTGGGCTTGTTTATTCGCCTAATCAACCCATTAATTATCTTCTCTCACAGAACCTCCTAAGCAGAAGCGGAACAGTAGACGAGCAAATCAAATGGGAAGCTATCGCGACAGCACGCGGCCTCTGCACTCTAACGGACAGCTGCTCCTGTGGGGATTGTAAAAGGGCCAAGTATCTGGCTGGGATAGCGGACGGAGACGGCGGTCTTGGCGCTGCGCCGTTATTCAACGCGATCAGCGTCGGCTGTTCTGTTCAGTAGGATAACTTGATGTCTGATTGTCGAGTTTGTGACTGGTTTTCTCTGGAGATTGTACCAGGGCGATGCTTATTGCTGGGGGATTGAGTCAGAAATCGACGTTAGCGTTGGATATTAATTTGTATCAAATTAGTGTCTTATCTTCTCTCAGGATTGTACCCGGGCTAAACATTTTGCTAGGGGGGATTTGGGACGGTTCAAAGTGCGCTTGGCTTGGCGCTGTGCAGTAATTTGACACCGGAAGTCTGCTTTTAGTAAAATATGTCTATGATTGGGGCGTGTAGACGGTCTTGGATTTATGCCTTTTCGACGGGCGGTTGATTTATTTTATTTCTTTTACGTGCCATAGAAATTTTTCAACCTGCCATGTACTGACTGACATTTCACTATTGACCTTAAGAAGTCATCATTTTTGTACGACTTCAGTTTTGGACTTTTAACGTCGTAAAAAATGTGTCATTTAATGAACCATTTATACCGGATCTTAAGCCAGGAAGTCCTTCTTCGTTAGATATTCGTCTCCCCAAATTTTTCCCCTGCAAAGAATGACGTCATAAAGAGAAGTTAGTATTTTTACTTTTCCTGTCACCTGCCTGTGTGTGTATGACTCCAGCGATATATTTCACTCTGGTACTATTGACGACTACTAACTATGACGTCTAATGACATCACTTTACTGAACAGAACTGTCGTCACTGATAGCGTTAAACAACGGAGCAATCCTGAGCAAAATTTTGCCACCGGCTCCATGCCACCCCAGCGTGATAGCTTATTTCAATTTAAACAGTTTGCAGTGAAAATACCTTATTGGGCTTTTAAGACTATGTCGTTGATTAGGTACTGTTTTAAAAGTTTCGTCATGAGAAGCTCTCCTTTTGGATGACTTGCACCAACACGTGTTTATGCTTAAGAGTCCTTTTACAGTTCAGTGTCGCCCTCATCACAATTTTATAGATTTCTTAATAAAAAAGCATAATTACATCAAAAAAGTGCTACTCCAATACACTACAAAATTTTTGTACAATACTTTTAGGCCGAGATTCAGAGACGATTTGTAAGTCATAGTTCGAACTCCCGTATGTTAAAATCCATACATTTCGACCCTACTTAGCTCGAGCTAAGACGGAAAAAATCGTCTCTGAATCTCGGCCTCAATAGTGGGGAATTTAGTGCTTTTAACCGTTTGAAAAATGATTAAGCTCTGATATTCGGCACAGGCGTTCCTTAGGTGGCCTTGAGTCAAAATTCACCGGGACCCATCGAGACCCACCCCTCAGGTAGTCATGGGAGGGGGGGGAAGTTTGATTCTACCACGCTCCACTCTTATACCTATATCTCCCTAACTATTAGTAGTGGGGCAAGTTTGGTATCGTTTTCGGATAACAGAAGGATGACGACTTCATTTATGGAACAAACTTTTTGACTTTCCATACAAAAAGTTGAAAATAATGAGTAAAGTTCGTAAAACTGAATAATTTTTTTTCGAATTAACTTACATATTTTTTTAATTTCGAAAGTAATGAGATTAAAAAAAATATGTGTTAAAAGCCACATTCACCTGCATTCTAAAAATGTATAATTTGTTACAGTGCTACTACAAAAAATAGGTTAAAAAAAAATATTTGTAAAGCAAGTGAGAAAGTCATCAAGCGTGTTGTACGAATCAATCATCCTTTTACTTGTTATCTTTCAATTTCTAGGCAATATTTATTGTTCTGTGCAACATGTTATACTCGAACAGTTTGAAAACTAATTAAAATCTAAAGGGCGTCACAGACTATGAAGATACTTAGTATCTTCATAGTCTGTGACCGGCTTAAATATTGAAGGAAGAACAGAGACAAAAACGAATATTTTTAAATAAAAAACGTGAAATCGATGTAGCATTTTTTATTTATTTTGGTAGCAAGTGCTAGGACGCTAGGACGAGACAAGCTAAAAAAGACGATGAAGAAAGAGAAATGGATTGGGATTTATTTTTAAATTTTATATTTTAATAAATTAAATTTAATAATAAATAAAATATTTTAATAAATAAATAAATGTATGGGCACACCATACACGAAACTGAAACTTAAAAATATTTTTTTCGTCAAACCTATACGTGTTGGGTGTCTATAGATGGGTCATTGTCATATAGTGACAAAAAATTGTTCAAGACACGTAAATTCTTAAATAATGCTTTAATTTAATTTCTTTTTGCAAAAAGAATCAACAATTATATTATACTTTTTACCCAAGAAAATCTTTTTAATGAATTAATTCGATAAACTGAATTTTTGCTGTTTTTTATACTCAAAAGTCCGTTTCGGTGGTCCGTTCAAAACAGATGTATGCAAGTTTGCAATGCAAAAAGTAAATGTAAACTGCACTTAATGTTGGCCCTGTTCAGCTTAATTAGTTCTCTCAATCCTCAAAAATCATGTGCTATTGATATGAATCCTAAAAGTGGGTCGGTTTTTTATTTAAATACGATTGTCACATGTTACACAAGTTGTATGTCTTTTCGGTGGTCCATATTTTTATCCAAACATTTCAACATTTTTATGCTTAAACGTTCCCAAAAACAAATAGTTCCTTTCTAAGGAAAGTCATCAATATCCCTTGATGCATCCCTGATCCACATTTCATCAAAAAAGAGGAAAATCTTTTTCGTTTACCCAAAAATACTTTTTTGTCAAACTTCATAGCGTCTTTCCGGTTACTACATTAAATTTGTAAGTATTATTGAATAAGTGAAATTTTCGTTATAGCGCAGTACATACTAATGTCTAGTTTACAAACGCATCATATTTGGCTAGCCAGCCCGCTATAGTTTCAGGATAGCTGAATTTGAATGTGAAATTTCCGTTCGGTGGTCATCTTTTTGGTGGTCATTGGTGACCACTGACCAACAAATCGACTTCAGGAACAACGTTATTTTAACTTTTCTCCACCAATATGAACTGAGCCCGCTTAGGTGGTATATGGTCCACTCGCTGCCACCCTTATTTATGAGAGGATGCCTAATAAACAACCGAAACTTAGAGAAGAAGCAGGGACGAGAGATACTAAAAAAGTCGAAACGCATAAGTCAAAAAAATAAGGTCGTAGTAGAAGTCCACCAACTTCTCCGGCTTCTTCAATTGTTTCACACACATATCTCAACCGGTGAAGTACAAAATTGTGAGGATGCAGGTTGCAGAGTTGAAGGTTGAGATGAAATTCTGATTGGATTCTACCAATCAGCATGTGGTAAATAGAACTGGCGAACAATCCCATACACCCTTCCTAAGGATAGGCCCTGAACCCTCTGCCGTGAAATTTACGAAAACTGATGATAATGATGGATGATAGGCATAATCTTCCCCTAAATCCTCCTCCTTCATCTGCTTCGAGACACACTTTAAGAGCTTTGAAAGGGAATTTGAAAACAGAAAGGTTTATTTATTATTAATGGAGTTAGAATCAAAATTAAGTTAGCATAAATAGAAGAGAATGAAAGATTAATAAACCGGATGAAAATTATCAAGAAACGTTAACTGAAACCACGGAAGATACTCATATTGTCAAATGAAAAAAACGAGAACCGAAAAGATGTCGTTTTGGTGGTCCATATTTTACTATATTTTTATGGTAAAAATTCGTAACAATTCCCTATATCTGACAAAGTATAATAAAATGTAACAACAGAGAAATTTTAATTGAGATTAATGTATGTTGAATTTTGTTTTATTTTATGAATAAAGCGCAATTGATGTCTTCTTGGTGGTCATCTGCACCTTTTCGGTGGTCAGAAAAAAACGTTTTTTGGTAATTATTTGATAAAGGAAGAAAAACGACCTAAATTTTTAATTTATTTATGTTATATTTACTATTTTACTTCGGTTAATAATGAAAAAGTGGTAAAAATTAACATCTTTTCACATTCCTTTCTTTGCACCCCTTATATGACAATGACCCATAGGTCTTGAAAAATGACATTAAGGTCTCTAAAACTAGAAGCTCAACTTTTACAAGATTTTGATATAAAACATATTACCCCACTCTGAGTTGCTTGACAAATATTTTTTTTTACCTATTTTTTGTAGTAGCACTGTAACAAATTATACATTTTTAGAATGCAGGTGAATGTGGCTTTTAACACATATTTTTTTAAATCTCATTACTTTTGAAATTAAAAAAATATTTAAGTTAATTCGAAAAAAAATTATTCAGTTTTACGAACTTTACTCAATATTTTCAATTTTTTGTATGGGAAGTAAAAAAGTTTGTTCCAGAAATGAATTTGCCATCCTTCTGTTATCCGTAAACGATACCAAACTTGCCCCACTACTAATAGTTAGGGAGATATAGGCATAAGAGTGGAGCGTGGTAGAATCAAACTTTCCCCCCCTCCCATGACTATCTGAGGGGTGGGTCTCGATGGGTCCCGGTGAATTTTGACTCAAGGCTACCTAAGGAACACCTATGCCGAATATCAGAGCTTAATCATTTTTTAAACGGTTCCAGTACATCGTGTTGCAGTAAATTCCCCACTACAAAGGCTTTGTGGGGACTTGCCATAGATGTCAACACCCACAAGTTATAGCGAAGAAGCTAACAGATGGCGATACCGTCGTCGGTCGCTCTCGGAAACATGCTCCATACAAAGACAACGTTCAGCGTAAATACGTAACTCGTAACCTACTACAAATAAGTTTCACAATCGAATGCGAGACATAAATCGCGCAAGAGAAATAATCACAGAGATTCGATATAGGTATATACAAGGTCCAACTAAGAACTGTTGGACCACGGCACGAAGTGAGTAGAGGCTTCACATTAAACCTGGTGGAAGATCTTCCCTTTTCAATGGAGGAACATTCCCAAGTAGCACCTCTATAGCTTTTTACAAGTCTAAACAAATTTGAAAAAAGAAAAATGCCACTTTTACATTTATTTCTGTGTTCTTAAAAGTGGAATGTTTATTTAGAACCTATAAAAGTATTCTAATACAAATTACTGTAAAGCTTTTGTAGTTTATTGGATTGGAACTTTTTAGTTTAGAATTTTTTTATTGAGACATCTCTAATATTGTGATGAGGGCGCCACTGGACGGTAAAATGAGCCTTATAAATGTTTAAATAATAATCATGATGCTCTCACTGTCACCAGTATGAGAGACAGTCTTTTGAATTTTGTTTTTCCTGAAAAGGAAAAACGGAACCCTTATAGGATAACTTTGTTGTCTGTCTGTCAAGATCCTTTTTGCTTTTTGTCAGGAACAGGTAGAAGTATCAAGTTGAAATAATAGTCCAGTTATTTTAGAGTTGCATTGTATGGACACCCTAACAATAATTCATCTATCGCTGAAACTTGGCAGTGTGATAAAGTAAAGTATACAGATTACGGTTGACAAATAATCTAGGACCGGAAAAAAATAAACCAAGATTATTTGTCAACCGTAATCTGTATACTTTACTTTATCACACTGCAAAGTTTCAGCTATAGATCAATTATTGTTAGGGTCAAACCCTAAAATGATTGGACTATAATTGATCCACGATTTACATTATCCAGTATAAACCTCTGAAATACGCTTAAAATTATTACCTACGTTAAAAATATCTGATAATGGTATTATTTATTATGTACAGTGCGACATAAAAGAGTAGAAAATAAATGAGGGCGCTGCCTCCACGCAAGAACGTCAAAATCACGCATAAGCTGGCAAGACCGACCTACAATGACTATGACTATGACAATTTGTACTAAAATATTTAGTTCCTGCTGTCACCGTTTTCTACACTTTTATGTCGCACTGTACTACTGTGTATATAAACATTCCTGTACATTAAAGAGCTTTTGTATTACGATTATTATTATTTAGGAGATTGTATTATGCGTTAAAGAAGTTAAGTATCTGAAATATTTTCAGGGAAACGAAAACATTATTGCATGATGGATTAATTATTTAATGTAGCTTTTGTTTAAATATAGTTGAATGTCTATTGATAGTCAATTTCTTAATAGAAATTAGATAAAATAATCGGTGCCATGCTTTGTCAAATAATCTTATACAGAATAGTTGACCCTTCGAGCCGGATATATAACATGGTTTTTCAAGTAGGATACCTATTATAATAAAATAAACCAAAGAACAAAAAAAATACACTTTCTGAGCATGGTAACATACTGACACTTTCCTGTATAGAATTTCAGAATGATCACTATTTTTAATTAAGAAGTGAAGTGAATTCATGGCCTCTGAAATGAATCCGTGTAAGACTGATATGAATTGACACTTTTCTGTAAATTGTAAGAGTAGTTTTAACCCTGTGAAGGCTAAAGTAATTAAAAAACCCTTTAGTAAAATTTTAAATGTGAAGTAGTTTGTAAAATTTTGTCCAAGATCTGCAGTTCTGAAATCAAAATTTAATGCAGGGTGTTAGGGTAGTAAGTTGCATTACTTTAATGGGTGATTGTACACACGGCGACAGGCCAGGTTATCCTGTTTGGACTTTGAACTATTAGAAGTTGAACGATGCGAATCGTGCGATAGGGTGCGGTATGTTGTTATTGTTTCGTCTCACGGCACGCTGCGCCCGCGCCGGCAGCTGCGTCTACGCAGGCTCTCTACCGCACTATTTTGTGTTTTGTACGTAGTGTAGTTATGGGTATATAGGGTGCATACCCATGAGTGGCGAATACTCCACCGACAAGAGCGTAGCTCCTAAATAAGATGATGATGATGAACCATGATTTGTGTCGTGTGTACCTACTTATGACACCTTAAGTACTCTGTGAACCTGAACAGCTTTCCCAAAGAATGAAAGGGAAATCCGCAAAAACAAAAACCAACTTTTCATACAAAAGTTCGATCGTCTGATTGAATTTTAGTATGGAAAGTCACACATAATGTTTTTGCTAATGTCATGGGTACATTAACCCTTTAAAGTAATGCAACTGTTTACCCAACACCTGTAGGTACTAATATTGCACAGATTTTTTTGGGAAGATAACCGATAGATATACTCGGTCATCGTGGTTTGAGAACTGTGGCAGTGCAGGCCAATATAGAGGCAATATCTTCAATTAAAAAGTAAAAAGAATAGTCTAAATATGAAAATAAGGGCTAGTTGTGTGAGTGTCAAATATGTCTGAATTTAATAAGGGTACGTACATGGGACAGTAAAGATAAAAAAGTTGGTATATTTCTGTACTTTTTCTACTATCGGATTGGAAAAAAAATAGCACATAATTTTTCTCAGCAATTAAAGCACTTTTGGACATGAGGGCGTTCATAAAAGGTTTTCCTAATTACAGTAATTTCACAACGTACCTTTTATAGTAATTTATACAAGTTTTGGATCTGAATTCTTTTGTAAATATTAACAGTTATACCTAACAGATTTTTTTTGTGTGTTATTTTAATTTTAAAACTAAATATTAATGGACCACAACTTATTTTTGACGTTTCGAATAATCGTTTCAACATTTTTGCAAAACATGTATGAGTACCTAACTTTTCATTGACATTATTACAATATTATTATGTACTTACCTAAAATGTTTTAATTTATGTTATTCTAGTAGTTTAAGGGTATAAATAATAATGGGTAGACGATTAAACTTCGTAGAATAAAGGAAATTATACCTTTTTAGGTATTATATTTCATACTGTGTTTTATACTATATTTATAAGTGAAAATGAAACTTATGATATTATGCAGCCTTTTATTATGGTTCCTATAATATTTCTCACTGTCGTTCAGATCTATATTATTTATTCATTAATAAAAAAGACAAAGTGCGTATCCACGACAGGCTTCGTCAAAGGCAATACATTACTTGCATCCACAACAGGCTTCGTCAAATAGAAACATCAAACAATAAAAACATCATCATCAATAGAAACTGTCGTTCATTGAAAATCTGATTTTTACCTTTAAAATTGATTGTGTGTGAAATTATGTCTATGCCCCTTATATTTTAGCTGTATGTATTAGAAATGTTCAAATGCATTTTAAATAATTGATATTATTATTTAAAATTGTGTGATATACAGGATGTTAGAGTAGAAAGTTGCATTGCTTTAATGGGTGATTGTACTTATGATACTGAACAACTTTCCTAAAGGCAGATAAGGGAAATTTGCAAAAAAAAAAATGCATTCAAACGTTCGATTAGCTCATTACATTAAGTATGGAAAGTCGAAATTGTTTTGTTTATTTCCTATAGGTTTCCAAGGGAAAGTTGTTCATTGTCATGGGTAAAAACACCCTTTAAACTTTTAAAGTTATACAACTGTTTACCCTATCACCCTGTATTTATGTTTTAGCCGTATACAATATGTCTAAGCAGCAATACGTATTATGATATAAACATAATATTCATGTCTGTCGGTGTTCTGTAGCAGTTTTCATATTCTTACTCGCATAAAATCATTGTGTTGTAATAAATAATTGTGCTGTACTTATTTGTTTAAATTTTCCTTTCTATTTAATTTATAATCATGAAATTTAAAAGAACTTGGCTCGAACACTTTCGTGCACTCAATCCACTCGCTATTTTCTGACATGGTAATATCATTTTAAAAACCA
This sequence comes from Agonopterix heracliana, assembly GCA_963693445.1. Classification (NCBI taxonomy): domain Eukaryota; kingdom Metazoa; phylum Arthropoda; class Insecta; order Lepidoptera; family Depressariidae; genus Agonopterix; species Agonopterix heracliana. The sequence goes on from OY856334.1 coordinate 7,839,144, forward strand.
ACTTTCTTTGTCTATGGTAACAACAATGACATTTCTTTTTACGCAGTCTTTTTGAGAACGTTTATTTTCAATTATTCGAAAACATTATAAAGTAAATTAATTAATCATAAAGAACTGATTTCACAGTACACATTTTATAAAATAGGTTGTCAAAGATATTTGGAACTTGAAGAAAAACCTAGAAAAACAACATTTCCTTTAAAAAGCTAAATCAAAAACGTTCCGTTCACTCTACTGTCAACAATTTAATTTGTCATTTTACGACAAAAACAGGCCCTAGTTTACAAGCCGAATTTTTAACTAAAATCTCATAATTTACAACTAAAATCGCCTGAAACTACACCAAAATGAGTGGCCCTAACGGGATGCTGTACGGTGGAGATGAAATAGGCGCCCTAGTGTTTGATCCCGGCCATCATTCTCTTCGAGTTGGTTACGCACAAGAGGACACTCCTAAAGCAGATATCCCTGCCGTTGTGGGTGTAGGACCGGCCACTCATATCCCTGAACCCGAAGAAAAGGTCCCCGATGGAAATATTACGCAAAGCGGTAAGTTTTTAGGTTATTTTTTGTCGTAATTTTTGGGGGGAATTTTCGTTGGATTTCTGAATGTAAGCTTAGGAGTCAGACTGTAGGCATTAGGCACAATTTAAAGCCCAATTCAACTGCTTAGTTTTAGTAGCTGAACATGAACTGAACCACAGTTTAGTGAGTGATTACCTCTCTTCATTATGACATTGCTAATCACATCTTGTCACTGTGAGCTAGTGTGCATGAAGTGTTATGGGTATGGGTAGTCAGATAGTAGTCTAGGCTGAACTGTACAATGAGTACCGTCGAATTTGGGGTTGGGGATGGGTGGGAGGGATAGGGGGGGTCCCCACATGCCCCCCCTAGAGGGAAAAAGTACAGAAACCCCCCCTTTTTTTTGCCCCCCTTCAGTCCAAAAATAGCTGGTAGAAGGCGTGGGAGGGACCCCAGATCTTGTTGGTTAGGTTAGCGAGGAGCGAAGCATGTTAGGTTTCTTGCGACCACAGCGCACGAGCCGAGCGAGCGGTGCCTTTACCTCTGTGTATATAATATTAGTATGAGATATTGATATTTGTAGAAAAATTTTATTTTAGGAAGTTAAAAAAGGGTAAAGGGAGCCCTGAGACGTACATTGCCTTGGGGTCCCATGGTCCCATGGTGTGAGGACTCTGGCCCTATAATAATCGCTTTCCTAATACCTTGCTTTATGATAATAGATAACCACGTCCATAGAAAAGGATAAATTCCTACACTTTAATTACCTACTGCCAGACGGTACATGCAAAAATTGTATCTTATGTGATGTTGCCGTCTAGTCCAAGTGCCAGATATCAAGCAAGCACATTGCTAGCGATGCTTGCCGATCAAGGTTTCGGCTCAGATAATAGCTCTCCACCAGTTGCGATCATGGACAGCTGTAGACATAAAATGTTGTATGGTGTAGACAATTAAATCAAACGTGAATGTATTAATTGTATTCGAGCAGGTAACAAGACGGCAGGCAGCGAGCTGCGGCATTACATAGACGTAACAGCGCTGCACGTGCCGCGCCCCGGCATGGAGGTGCAGACCTACATGAAGGACGGACAGATCGACAACTGGACCTTGTTTGAGAAGATGATCGACTACTGCTATGCTAAGGTAACGAGTTTAACTGATGAAAATATACAATAGGGTGACTAATAAATAACAACTCCAATTCTATGTTAAATAGCAATTTAGTAGGATATGCAAGATACAAATCAAAATCAATAAAATCCTATTTTTTTTATTCAAAATAATATCACATAGATAACTTTCTGACGTCATTTTTGAATCTACCACCGCTTCGGAAGGTGTTCCGTTGTAGAGAAGATGCGGCCAGAAACTCTACAACACACTTCTTTTAAACAAAACAAAATATACAAAGTACAAATATTGAATTACATAGTGTAACATTGTCAAGACCAGACATTTTGGTCATTCAAATAATCATCGAGTTTATAGTAGCCTTTTTTACAGAGGACTTGTTTAACATGGGATTTAAACTTTTTGTCTGACAAGTTCAGAATATCCTCTGGTATCTTATTATAATAGCGTATACAGTGCCCCATGAATGATGTGTTGACCTTACTGAGTCGAAAATAGATAGATAGAAAATAAATAGTCAAGAATAGACAGAAATTATGAAAGCATTTACAAGATGAAGGAAGTATGATACGAAAGATTACACACACATGCAAATTGCCATATTTCTTAGTGCAGAACTTACCGCATCAGGAAGATGTTCTTAAAATTGGATTGAGCCGCAGTCTAATGCGTGGAGTGGAATGTAGGTCTTATCACCACCTTTTCCTTCCTATTCCAGGTAATCCGTTCCCCATCAGAGCACCACCCGGCTCTCTTCACGGAAGCGGTCTGGACACAGCGGCCTGCCCGTGAGAAGCTGGCCGAGCTGATGTTTGAGAAGTACCAGGCCCCCGCGTTCTTCCTGGTGAAGAACGCTGTGCTCGCTGCGTTCGCTAACGGAAAGAGTACAGCGTTGGTTGTCGATGCCGGGGCTAGTCAGACTTCCGCTGTTCCGGTTATTGACGGGTGAGGAAATATACTATTACCAGGGCACTGTTTAATAAACGCGACAAATGACAATTCACAGTACATTGCTGAGAATGCTAGAAAACTGCAAGTTTAGCGTCAATTCAATTCAATTCATTTATTGCTTTCATGTACAGTATTAAAGGTCTTATAATATGATTAGGTATGAGTACATGAACCCTGTTGATTAGGGCATTGCAAATTAAAGGCATGCAAGATAATTAACAATAGTTTAACAATGAAAGTTAAATAAATAGGTAATTAATAATATACAGAAAACATTGAAATCATAACATTTTGAATACATTTATAATAGAAAATAAAAATTGTTATAATCGACAATAATTTTAACAATGAACGTCATTAGTAACCAGCAATGTCATAGACCAAAAATTTTTCGCTTACGCTAGTAGACCGAATATCAGAGTAACCGGGTATGATATAGCTAATTATATGAAGTGACATCTCGGAGTCTGGTGGTTGTCCCCAGTTGGTTAGGACGTTGCAGGCTGAATCACCTGATTGTCTGAAAAAATACATGATTCCGTGCTTCGGATGGCACGTTAAGCCGTTGGTCCCGGATACTATCTCTGGTGGTAGTAGTCGTTACATTAAAAACCACGTCAGAGGCCGTATGGTGGCGGTTTGAATAAACGCCTGACACCAGGGCTTGCCCACACGATAAGAAGAAGAACCCAACTAGTAATCTGTTGTTTAATGTTTGTATTTTCCGTAGATACGCGCTGGTGAACGCGGCGTTCAGGTCGGCAGTGGGCGGGGATCATCTCGCCGCGCAAGCCAAGCACATGCTAGCCGGGCAGCATATACAGATGCTGCCTATATACAGCATACAGGTCAGTTTGTATCTCTGTAGATACGCGATACTTAAGAGAATATTATTCCGAGAGCGAAAATGCGCGCTGCGTACAAACGTACTATGGTGATATTTTCAATACTAACCAATTAAAGTCAATGAAATTTTGCAGGAACGATCTAGAAACAAATCTCTATGCTTCTATAGAGTCAGATTTTCTTTTCAAATATACAGTTTCAATGCTAGGATTAATTTAAGATTTGTATGGAAATCTTTAAGGCACTATAACTATAAAACTATACATTTTAACGAAAATCTGACTCCATACAAGCATAGAAATTGGTTGGTTGGACTGTTTCTGCAAAATTTCATTGACTTTAATTGGTTAGTATTGAAAATATCACCATAGTACGTTTGTATGGAGCGCGCTCCGAATAATATACCCTTAATAGTAAGAAAATCTAAAGTTGCCATACAAAGATATAAGAACAATCAAAGTTGACTTTTTCATCTGGTCTTATGGCAACTTTAGACAGTCTAGCGCGCAACACACGGCCGTTATAATATGTTGCTGTACTCTTCTAACGCATGCAAGTTGCTAATCGCTTCCTCTCACTCGCACGCAGGAAAGAGACGTGCTTATGTAATTTTTCGTGCGTAAGAAGAGTACAGCAACATATTATAGCGCGTGTCTGTGACGGGCCAACTATTACGTATGGGTATTGAACTAAGGTGTTTTTGTACTTTGTATATTTTGTTTTGTTTAAAAGAAGTGTGTTGTAGAGTTTCTGGCCGCATCTTCTCTACAACGGAACACCTTCCGAAGCGGATTTTGAATAAAAAACTTTGATTTGATTTGGTGAAGAAGATGACTGTATAGAAAAAAAACGTTAACCTCGAAATTAAAAAATGCAGACTATTTTTTTTATTCCTCCGTGGTTTTATTTGACTTCGAAAAATCTGCCTCTTCATACATTTTTGATGAAATTAACTAACGAAAAACAAATGAAATGTTACCAGACAAACAAGAGTCAAAATCAGCACTAAAATGTGTGGTTGGACACATTCTTGTGTTAATTTGGACTCTGGTTCGTCTGATCCTAGTGCTTTCAGAACAGCCTGTCTATCTGATACATAACATCTTCCTTTTGGACACCTTTGTAGATTCTGTGGAATGGAAGATGAGTCCACGCTCAAAAGTGTCCGAACCAAAAGAAGTGTACAATTCAAAAAGGCACTGTAGTCTCTTGCCAGTCTTTGTTTGGTCGTCTAAGCACGCACGAGTTCATGATGGCGTACTGTGTTGTAAAAACATGTAAAAACTACCAAATAAAAGTGAAAAAATGTGATTGTATTTCCTATTTTCATTAAGCAAACTATTATTTTATCATTTAGAAGCATTTAGAAGTATCATTTTGTTTACGAACATAATATTTAATTTTTATTGTATTTATTGATTATCTGTCATCGCGTCCGCCATTACGTCTAGTGTAGGCAATGAACCGATTCTTTGTATGGGGACCCATGCATTAATTCCTCAGTCGATGAAACTTTGCAGGATTATAAAATAGTATGAGTCAATACTAAAATAAATATTTTCCAAAAAAAAAAATATCCTGTTTCAGGTATGTATACCTAAACATACAAATCCGTTTATATATTGAACCGAGTAAATTCTCTGTCCAAATTTATTTTACCAAATGAGTTATTTATACCAGTATGTGATACATGATAAAATTCAAAAACTTTTTACAAACATTAGAATTACTTTTGTACGATAATTCCTTTTTCTGACCCTCATTGTCATCGGAAAAGTGCTCAGTAATTTTTTTTTTCTTATATGACCTTAGAATGTAATTTAGCGTTACGAGTATGAAAATCAAAAAAAAAAAGCTTACCAATATAAATTTATTTTAAACTATATATAACTCAGTATGGAAAAATTCTCAGCATTATTTCTTTTTAAAATTATTTTAGGTAGTCACATATACACACAAACCCAAAGGGCTTTGAACTTTTTGGCATAGTGGTAACCATAATTTTGCAGGAATTTCGGAAATTTTTCAAAAATACGGCGCATCCTGAAACCTATGTATATCGATAGAGTATGTATAGACGAACAAAAAATGTCCTATAAACTATAGTCCTAAAGTGCAAAGTTTTCGAGATAATGCATGTTAAAGATGTTGTGTATACAGGGTAAAAATAAATACTTAAAACTCTTAAGGGGGGGTTGTTTAGACCATGAAACTGAACAACTTTCACTATGGGACCAACATCGAAATCGCGAAAAAAAAAAACTGATATCTCATACAATATATTAATTTTTTTTCCCGATTTCGATATTGGTCCCATAGTGAAAGTTGTTCAGTATGATGGTCTAAACCACCCCATTGAATGTTTATTTGTATTTTTGTAACACCTTGTACCTACCTAAAGGGTGTAAGTGACAGCCTAGCAAATACTGAAACGGTGAACTCAAACCATCAAATAGAACAATTTTCACTATGGAGGCTACTTCAGGAAACTCGAAAAAAAATCTGCGGTCCCATACAAAACTGTTATACCTACCTGACTAAAATGTATGGGACACCAGATTTTTTTCTTGCGTTTCCTGGGGTAGGCTCCATAGTGAAAGTTGTTCAGTTTGATGGTCTGAGTTTACCGTTTCAGTATTTGCTAGGCTGTCACTTACATCCTGTATAAAATCCTAACACATCCCCCCCCCCCCAATTACCTATAAGATGCGATCATATATCAATAGAATCGCAACGCTCCGTCGGTAGCGAGTTGCAGAGAGCTATGGAATTCAATCTTGAGGTCCAGGTCTGAATCCGCACGGATGACATATGCCATGTACCAATGAGTTTTTTCTGACTTATGTACCTACGTAGCACCAACTGCTTCAAACGGCATAGGAAAACATTTTGAGGAAACCTGCATACGATGAAAAAGAAATTCCGATGCGTATATGAGGTCTACCGCACCGCATTGTGCACGCGTGGTGGACTAACGTACATACACCCTCCATGAGGGTAGGCCTGTGCCCTGCAGTGGGACGTAGGTGGTGGACGTTTGGGGTGGTTAAGGATCTACCTCCTCCACCCCAGACAACGCCGCCACCACAGACTACCAAGTTTGTGGTGACGGCCGAACGATCCCCCACAGCGGTACTAGGCTCCGCAAGGAGCCGCCTGGCTTGCGCCCACCCTCCTGCTGGAGTCTTGCGCCAAGCAGCTTGCTGCATTCCGTCGGTGTGCAGGAGTGCCAGTGCTATTGGGGAATGGGAGAAAATCAGCTGTGCTGTTCGGAACCGGTCTTGGCCTCTGAGCAACACTGTACCGGGAAACTCATTCTGGAGGGTAGCGGGATCCGAAGCACGGTGACAGTCGTGGGTCGGTACCGCAGTTAGTAGGGGGCCCAAGTAGTGCGCTCGCCACGTGTGAAAGGCTGCCCCACTGCAGCCTTGGCGACTGGAAGGGAGGTCCCGGTGGCCATTGCAGGGGGGATCGGGCGTCCCCGCAGTCTACAAGTGAGTTTCCCATCAGTCTGTCGAGCCCAAGAGGTCCATCAGGGTAACTGAGGAGCGTATCTCGACGGAGCGGAGCTTGTTTTTCTGGGGGACTTAAATGCCCACCACAGCGAGTGGCTGTTCCTGTTCCAGAAAACTAACCATGCTGGCAGAGAGACGCGTAAGTTTGCGTTATCGTTAGATATCACCCAGCTGGTGAATCAAGCAACGCGGGTAACGGATGTCGATGGCCATACGCCCAATCGTTTAGACTTTCTGCTGACATCAGATCCAGACAAGCACTCAGTATCGGTCTTTGCACAGACTGGCATCCTACCCTTCTGGTAGTAAACAGTTCTGGTCCCTTTCAAAATCGGTCGAATCCAATTTCTACCGTCCCCCTTTGCCTCCCATGCAGAAACCTGGTGGGTCACTGACTGAGAAAGCGAATTTATATGCTTCTCTGTTTAGGAGTAATTCACGTCTGGACGCTCGTGCCAAACAGCCACACATGCCGGAGATGACAATACACACGAAAGAGGTCCGCAGAGCATTGCGTAGTCTGCATGTGAGGCCAGGTCCTGATGGAATACCTGCAAGAGTGCTGAGATATTATGCGCCTGAGTTGTCTCCTGTTTTAACACGCCTGTGTCGCCTCTCTCTCAGAACAAGAACGATTCCCAAGAAGGGCATTCGTTCCGACCCCTGCAACTACCGACCTATAGCCATCACTTCAATTCTCTGTAAAGTCATGGAAAGAGTACTTAACAGTAAGTTGCGGACATACCTACAAGATAATGATCTACACAGTGATCGTCAATATGGCTTTCGCCGGGGGCGATCGACTGGGGATCTTCTTATGTCAAACTCAAACTCAAAATAATTTATTCAATATAGGAGCCTGAAGCACACTTATTAAACGTTAATTCTTTTTTAAGTTACCACCGCTTCGGAACGTGTTGTCGCTGTAGAGAAGATGCCCAGAAACTCTACAGCATAACACGACTTAATACTATTGCAATATAAATTCTTACGCTAAGGTTATTTAAACAGTAATACATAGTCTATTTAATTAAATTAATAATTGATGGATGTCACGCACTGGTGGGGCGAGGCCATCGAGAAACACAGCGAAGCACTAGTTGTGTAATTTGACATCTCGAAGGCCTTTGTCAGGGTATGGCACGCTAGATTGCTGAGCAAGCTTCCTGCTTATGGCATCCCTGCTGATCTCTGCAGCTGGATATCTGATTTCTTGAGTGAACGGTCGATTAGAGTTGTCATTGACAGCTGCTCAGAGGTCGGAAGACCTCATGGCAATTGATGCTGGGGTTCTTCAGGGGTCTGTTCTCTCTGCGAGACTTTTCCTGCTACACATCACTGACCTCTTTGTGTCAGGTATTATTGGGTATGCAGATGACAGTACTGTCACAGAGAGATATCTATCCGGCGCTTGGGGCGGGGATGAAATACGTTCGCAGAGGGAAGCCATGGTGGAGCGGACAAACTTGACTTTAAGTCTTGTCTCCCAATGGGGTGACAATAATCTAGTCAACTTCAACGCCACCAAAACACAGGCTCGTCTGTTCAACGCCAAAAGGAGTTCGTTTATTCTGGTTCCTACTTTCCGGGGAAGATAAATCTGTCCCTGTTTCCGACAGTCTTGAGCTTCTGAGCATGGGTTGACTACGAAACTCAACTTCGGCGCTGACATCGAGTCTAAGGCTCAAAGTGCAGCCAAAAAGCTGGGCATCTTGGCGACAGTAATCTGGTTGGTGGAAACCAAGCTTCATAGCCTAGCCCACCGCCGCAGAGTAGCCTGCTTGTCGGTCTTCTACAGATTGTACTGCGGTGAGTGTGCACCAGAGCTGCATGAGCTCATCCCGCCTTCCCCTTTCTACTATCATCGGACTTCCAGACGCACCGCGGGATACCACCCCTTCTTGGTTGATGTTTATGATACCTACCTAGGTACACGGACCTGAAAAAAAACCTGACGTAATCTTGTCTAATCACGAGTGAAGCACCCATTTATTTTTGTGTGTGTGCTGACGCGGTACAAAATGGTGGCGGGTTGTAGGTCCTAAGCCTAGAACTGGTGCATCTGTGTGAGTGTAGGTCCCTTGTAGAACAAACGAATATGTAGGACCTTGCATGCTCATGCTTCACATCTTTTTAGTGTCACATTACGTCCGTCTTTTTTTCAAGTCCGTGCTTAGGTATAAACGTTTTCTATTACACCTTTCTCTTTTTGGTGAAAAAATACAGCGGTAGGTACTTTATTTCGAAAAAAGTTCTCATTCGATTTTTTGTTATTTCAATTAAATTGTAATTGCAATTAAGAAAAACATAGACATAGCACATGATTAAAATATATTCCATGTGGACATAGCCCAGACAAACATTTATTTCATCTGTTGAGGTACAATAGCAAATACAACCTGCACGACGACGCACTACACACTGCCAGTATTTTATTTTTTATTTTTTTTGCTTCTTACACTGCCAGTATAAGTTGACCGCGAAGTATGCAGCGCGTCGTGAGGCGTATTTGTACTTACACACGGCGACACATCAAGCTGTTCATAACCAAAATAAGCTGGCCGCGAGTAGGTTTAGGTTGCATGACATTTATGAGTCGTCGCGCGGCCAGCTTATTATTTTGGTTTTGTATAGGTTGATGTGTCACCGTGTGTACATGGCGATACCGTCGCTCTCAGAAATATGCTCCATACAAAGACAACGTTCACCGTAAATACGTAACTCGTAACCTACTACAAATAAGGTTCACAATCGAATGCGAGACATAAATCGCGCAAGAGAAATAATCACAGAGATTCGATATATATACAAGGTCCAACTAAGAACTTTTGGACCACGGCCGGTCCCCAGGCTTCACACTAAGCCTGGTGGAAGATCTTCCCTTTTCAATGGAGGAACATTCCCAAGTAGCACCTCCATATTGGCCACCCGCCGAGCTCCAGTCGGCCGCCGCCTGCCACAGAGCCGCACAGAACGCCTGCCGCGCTGCACCTGTATCGCTACGCCTAGCAAATACCTACCTAGTGCTTACGCGGTCTAAACCTGGCTATCCAAATACGCTTACTGCTTGCCTGTACTTAATGCGATACTAAGTCATTAAATCTGTTAAGTGGAGTCTGTGTTTACCTACCTCATAGATACCTACACCACACACGAGACCCCACATTGGTGACCCTCGACAAAGAACATCGCAACCTGAACACCGCAGAGCAGCATCAACACAGAGCAGCAACCAGTTCAACCAACCCTTCCTACCCCTCGACCAGGTCAAACAAGCAGCAGTCACACGCCATCAACCCGGAGCCGCACCAGGTCCATCGCAGCTGTCTTCACACCGCTTCCTGGGCCTGCAGCTTCCTCAACGACAGTCAGCGTCTGCACAGAAGGATCTCCCGCAGCCCACGTGTCTGAGCTCACCTCCACGTGGCAGTTCTGCTCGCCTTCTCCACGCCTGTCACTCACCCGCATCACATCAGGACTGGTCTCCCTGACAGATGCACACACTCGCAGCACATCGCTCGTCAGACTCACTTGACTGGAGCACTGCACCTACACGGATACAGACTGCACACTTCGAACAACTCAACGACCTCCGGTCTGAGGGGGGAGTACTGTGGGGACTTGCCATAGATGTCAACACCCACAAGTTATAGCAAAGAAGCTAACAGATGGCGATACCGTCGCTCTCAGAAATATGCTCCATACAAAGACAACGTTCACCGTAAATACGTAACTCGTAACCTACTACAAATAAGGTTCACAATCGAATGCGAGACATAAATCGCGCAAGAGAAATAATCACAGAGATTCGATATATATACAAGGTCCAACTAAGAACTGTTGGACCACGGCCGGTCCCCAGGCTTCACACTAAGCCTGGTGGAAGATCTTCCCTTTTCAATGGAGGAACATTCCCAAGTAGCACCTCCATACGTGCATACCTGCACAGATGAAATAAATGTTTGCCATTAATACAGGAACTTTTTTCGAAATAAATTATCATCAATAAGTACCTACCTACCTCGGTATATTTCTCATACTGGGTATTACAGAAAGGTGTCATAGAACTTGTTTATGCCAAAAACATTTTCTATTCCATACATCTTCTTCTTCTTATCGTGTGGGCAAGCCCTGGTGTCAGAGTTTTTTCAGACCGCCTTACGGCCTCTGACGTGGTTTTTATATAACGAATAATAACCACCAGAGATAGTAACTGGGACCAACGGCTTATCGTGCCATCTGAAGCACGGAATCATCTTTCTTTTCAGACAATCAGGTGATTCAGCCTGCATTACCCTAACCAACTGGGGAAAAACGCATAAAGTGACATATTACTAGGTGTCCCCCATGGGAATCGAACCTACGACCTCCGTGTCAAGATCCCAAGTCTTATAACCATTGGACCACGGAGATTGGTATTGGAGGAAAATGTGTTAGGATTTTTATCATACAAGATCCTTAACATGGATTATCTCGAAAACGTTGCACTTTAGGACCATATGTTATTTGACATTTTATGTTCGTCTTTAGATCCTCTATCGATATACATAGGTTTCAGGGTGCGCCGCGTTTTTGAAATTCCTGAAAATTTATGGTCATCACTATGCCAGCCTCCCATACAAAGAGGTTCAATGGCCTTTCAAAAAAAAAATATCATCCAGAACACCGAAATTTTGGAAGTAAAGATAAATCTATCCCGCGTTTACGCAATAATGTACCGTATTGCTTTACCAGTTGGGTGCAGATTACCGTCCTCGTGCTAATTGTACGACCTTGATCGCGTGACCCGCACCGGGTCACCGGTATGCCGGTCATGCCGGTATGTGATTCTTTACATTACGTTTATTGCATTTTTGTTTTCTTTGTACGTACACACAAAACTAGGTACGTATATAATATTATGTAGGTACCTACGTAGTTTTGTGTAACTTTGAATTTAAAAATGTGGAAAAAATTAGGTTACTTTCTGGAATGACCAAACGAGGCCACAGGTTTTGCGACATAATTTTAAGTATGTACTTTATTATTATCATTATTAGTACCTACAATAATTACTGACTCTGAAATAATAAAAATATTTAAATTGGGCATATAGGGTAAGTGGACCAGTGGCTGAACGCATCCCATAAAACTGGAGCTTTTCAGTCGTATGACGATGACGTATATTTAACGGTAAAAAAAGGTGTCTAATTATTAAATAATTCACAATTATAGGACTGGTGTTTGAAATTTATTTGTGTCCCAGTGAACGAACGGGAGTTTGTTTATTGGTTAGTTGCATTATTTCTTATTTTAATTTAGATATAGTTTTTTAGATTCTGAGTACGCACGGCGACAGATCAAATTACCCATAGATGGACTTTATGTCCATTTACTGGTGAAAATTCTCCAGTGAATAAACGCCCGTTCATTCATTGGTTTTCAAGAGTAAATGAACATCACATTTTCTTTAATTTTTGACTCGTGTGACTCGAGAGGCGCACGGACCCGAATGCTTTCTCGCTCGCACACATCTACCTGCCCTTGTCACACGCCCTCTTCATCTTTTTGCACGTGGCACGAGCTTCGAGGATCGTATAATATAAGACAAGACCCTCGAGTCGACCACCGCATGCTTCCACAAATAGTCCTTTTCAGGGCTAAAAGTCAAAAGTCAAGTCAAAAATTTTTATTCAAAATAATATCACATAGATAACTTTTTGACGTCATTTTTGATTCTACCACCGCTTCGGAAGGTGTTCCGTTGTAGAGAAGATGCGGCCAGAAACTCTACAACACACTTCTTTTAAACAAAACAAAATATACAAAGTACAAATATTGAATTACATAGTGTAACATTGTCAAGACCAGACATTTTGGTCATTCAAATAATCATCGAGTTTATAGTAACCTTTTTTACAGAGGACTTGTTTAACATGGGATTTAAACTTTTTGTCTGGCAAGTTTAGAATATCCTCTGGTATCTTATTATAATAGCGTATACAGTGCCCCATGAAAGATGTGTTGACCTTACTGAGTCGAAAATGTGGGAACACTAATTTATTTTTATTTCTTGTATTGTAATTATGAACGTCACTGTTTTTGGGAAAGAGAGACAAATTTTTGCGAACGTATAAAATATTTTCGTAAATATATTGACTGTAGAAAGTCAAAATACTGATATCTTTAAAAAGATCTCGTAATGAATCTCGACAACGCAGATTATAAATGGCTCGAATTGCCCGTTTTTGAAGGATAAAGACTGTCTCAACGTCTGTTGCACGGCCCCACAGCAAAATACCATAAGACATAATACTATGGAAGTAGCTGAAGTACACAAGTCTTGCAGTAGCTATATCGGTTAGCTGTCTGATTTTTCGAACTGCATAAGCTGCCGAGCTCAGCCTACCCGCTAGGGTTTCTATATGAGGACCCCATTGCAGCTTCGAGTCAATCTTTATCCCTAAAAATACAGTATTATTTGTGAAATGCAATATATCATTATCTAAAATTATTCGATTTTCATTATTAATAACATTTGGTAGAGTGAATTTAATACATTTAGTTTTCTTTGCATTTAATGCAAGATTATTAACACTGAACCAATTCAGAACTTGTCGAAGAGTATAATTTACATTCTCATTTATATCATCAACATCTTGTGCCTTTCTACTTGTTTTGAAAATAAGAGAAGTATCATCAGCAAATAACACTATGTTCGACAAGTTCTGTACCATGTAGGGTAAATCGTTTATATAAACCAGAAAGAGAAATGGACCCAATATAGATCCCTGTGGAATGCCCATTTTTACTTGTGAGCCAGACGAATTTGTTCCATTGATAGACACCCTTTGAATTCTATTTTCCAAGTAAGATTCTAAAAGATCCAGAGCTCTGCCTTGAATACCGTAGTGGTTTAATTTGATCAACATTGTTTTATGATCAACACAGTCAAATGCTTTGGATAAGTCACAAAAGACTCCGATTGCATTTTGGTGCTCTTCCCAAGCGCTAAAGATATGCTGAATCAGCTTAACTCCGGCGTCGGTTGTTGAACGACCCTTGGTGAATCCAAACTGTTGCTCATGCAACAGCCTCTTGAGGTTAAAGTGGGAGAGCATTTGACTGAGTATAATCTTTTCAAAAACTTTGCTGAGAACGGGTAGGACTGACACAGGTCGAAAGTTACTAGGATCGCTTTTATTGCCCGATTTGAAAAGTGGTATTACTTTGCTGTGTTTCATTAAGTCAGGGAAAGTTCCCGAGTCAATGCAGCAATTAAACAAAGATGCTAAATAAGGTGCTAAAGTTTTAATTACAGCGCTGAAAAGCTTGACTGACATACCCCACAAATCTTCAGTATTTTTTTGGTTCAATGCTTTGAAGACCTTGACTATTGTATGAGGGTCAACATGGTCAAAACTGAATTGGGAAGTGCACTGGTTTACATTATTCTTTAGCAAGACTTCGGCAAGAGCAGGAGAAGAGTTCAAAGATTCTGTAGTCTTTACAGGAATGTTGGTAAAGAATGTTTCAAACTCTTCAGCCACTACCGCCTCTGAGCTAACTACACCATGATCTGTCTTAATTGAGATGTCTTGTTCTCTCGGTTTTATATTCCCAGTTTCTCGGTTAATCACATTCCAAACAGTCTTAACCTTGTTGTCTGACCTCCTAATTTTATTACGGATATGTAAAGATTTCGCTAAGATGCAAACTTTTCTAAATATTTTTGAATATGTCTTGACGTATTCTTTAAAATTATCACTATGCATATAGGTCTTTTTTCCGTATAGTTCAAAAAGAGTGTCCCTACTCTTTCTGATTCCAACCGTAGCCCAGTCGCTAAATTTGAATTTTTCGGTTGATGTGGTTTTACGAATTTTGAAAATTTTGTCATACTCTGTACAAAGTACATTAAAAAAATCTTTGTAACAATTATTAGGGTCACTCTGGTTAAAGTTAAGAAACGGCAATTTACTCTCTAACGTGTCTTTATATCTCTCTATCTTTCCAACAGTGACGGGCCTACTCTTTTTCATAATTTTATCGTTCGTTTTTAAAGCTGGGAAAGAAAATATTTGTCCGCTGTGATCTGATTTAAGGCAATTTATTACCGCTTTATCAAAGAACTCACAGTTACAGAATATGTTATCTATACATGTGGCGGTAGTAGCTGTTATTCTAGTTGGTTCCAAAAATAAGTTTTGTAAGTCAAATGAATTGAATAAACTAGTAATTCTAAGGCAGTACGAGTCTTTTTCAAGTAAGTTAACATTAAAATCCCCACAGACTATGATGGATTTATTACTTTTAGATACTAATTTTAACGCATCTTCCATTACTGACTCAAAAACATGGAAGTTCGAATCATAGGGCGGCCTGTATACACAAATTATAATGTGTTTTTGTAACTCGACACAAGACAGTTCTATGGTACTTTCAACCGAAAGTCTGACAATATCTCTACGTTCCTTTACTTTAAGATTATTTCTACTAAATATGACTGATCCTCCGCGAGTTTTCGACTTTCGGTTGAGAGCACTAGCTACTCGATAATTTTCGAAGCCAAATAACATTTGACTTTCTTCGAGCCAATGCTCAGTAACACAAAACAAATCTAATTGAAATTTTTCTAAAAATAATTCGATTTCTAAATCTTTGCCAGAAAAGCCTTCGATATTCTGATGAACTAATTTAAGTGTAAACGGCTTTTCTTTTGTCACATTACCTAGTTTAAATTCGGAGATTCAAGTACATTGTTAGCAATATCACTAATCAAAGTATTGTCTGAACAATGTGTCACCGACCCGCTATCCGCGCATTCGCGACTTGACTCGATGATGTTGTTTGAGGTTGAGCTTAAAGAACACGTGGCGCCATCTAGCGGAGCCGGTGACACATTAATCAGCTCCTTCGTTGACAAACTATGTACTTCCTCAGGTACATAATACAGTGATCTTATTTGTCTTGCTAGTAGCCTAGCAATTGATTTTTGTTGGTACAATGTATCCTTCGTCAACATTTTTCCACTAACAATTTTATTAGTGTCAAAAAAAGAAAAAACGTCACTATGACGACATGTCAACTTAAATATACAATTATTTATGGCATGAATAAATACATTTTGGCTTCCCCAATGAGGGGAAGAATAGGGGATTGCACAAAATATTATTCTGTTAGCCCCTAGTTGAGATAACAATTCAAAACTCTTTTCTAACTCTTCCACCTGGACACCCATACAATTTTTTACGTAAATTATAATGTTTGTTTTGCTGTCACAGTCGCTCGATTGGATTTGTTCTAATATATGTGCCAAGGAACGATCTGGCATGCAATAATTCACAACTTTATGATTGATTTTGTGATTCATTAAAATTCCTAATCCCTTTCCGATCCTGTCAGAGTAAATTAATGTTTTCGGTTTTGTTTCGGAAGTAGACAAAGAAACAAAACACGGTTCCTCAGACTGATCTGTACATGTAGGTGATTGTAGCAGAGTTTCAGGCCGCTCTGTGTTTGCTGAATGTGTACAACAACACGTCATATGATTCTCAACCAATGAGTTAAACCCCCACTTCGATTCCCCCCCTACCAAATACGAGGAGTCCCTCGTACCGGCGCTCAGGGCTCCGCGCAGTCCGACGCCGCGCCCGAAAACGCGAAAGCGCTAGTGTAAGCGCACCGGACTGCGCCCGCGACTGCGGAAACCCGCGAAGATGCCTGACGGAAGATCGTCATCCAGCTGTGGAGCCCGCCCACGTCCACGCCTCCTCGTCGAGCCGTCAGGACTGTGGGCCCCCCCGCAACCTACTCCCCGGATGACCACGCTGCCGGCTAGTAGCTCGCCCACCGGGCCTCCCCCAACGGGGTCCCACTCGGTGGGTTCGAACTCGCCAGCAACACCGCAGTGCAGCCAAACAGCCCTTTTCAGGGCAAACCGTAGTTTTTTCCCAACCTACCCCCGGGTAGGTTGAGTATTGATTGTATCGCCCGCACGTACAATCAAGTCGACGCCGTGTCTCATTTTGTTTTTGTTGGGCTACCCACCCAATGCCACCCAACGCCACACGTCTACTCCCCCCGCAGAGTCCATCGGCGCACCCGCCTCCCCGTTCCTCCTGCACCGCGCCCCCTCACATCGCCGCGGCGCCCGCCCGCGTCCTCCTCAGTGAGTCGTTAGGACTGTGGGCCCCTCCATAAGCCCTCAGAAGAGACCACACTGCCGGCATGCAGGTCGCTCACCGGGTCTCCCCCAAGGGGGTCCCACTCGGTGGGCTTGACCTCGACGGCAACCCACAGGATTGACCACCGCTGCGGAGCCCGCGCGCGCCCTGACGAGTCGCCAGGAACGTGCACCCCTCCGCAGCCCCCCCTGGATTGACAACACTGCCGGGCTACCCCCGGCAGCTGTAGAAGCCGAGTCCGAAGAGGACTCTACCTCGCTGCGGAAACCATCCACGTCCACGGTTCCCCGTGGACCCAGACGAACCGAGGGTCGAGTCGTTAGCCGCGACTCCCCAAGGACCACTGTGGATCATGGGTGAGCCGTTTGGACCGTGGATCACCCCGCAGCCAAACCCCCCCCCGGATCGACAACTCTGCCGGCCGTAGGATCGCTCACTGGGCCTCCCCCAACGGGGTCCCACTCGGTGGGCTCAATCTCGCCGGCAGAGAGAAGCAAAGAACCCGCAAGGCTCCACCAGGCGCCGACTCCATTGACCCGGCTGTAGCAGCAGTCGGCGGCAGCATCCACAACCTAGAGGCAAAGCCTCGATATTGTTTCCCGGCGGCCCTTCGGGCCGCGAGATGTAGACCCTCGGCGACCACAGCAGCCACAGCGTGCGGACGTGTCCGCGCCTCGCTCCCCTTCCATCGCCCCTCTACCGCGCCGTGCTCCGCCACGCGCACTCCGCTGGTTCGCCGCCTCCGCGCCGACCAAGTCGCCCAACGTCCGCCGCCCGAGACGGTCCTTCGTCTCCACGGTGCGTCACCGCTCCGCTCCCGGTCGGAAAGTACAATTTTTATTGCGCGGACTGACCTACAGTTTCGATTGATTCGATACTCGAAGTCTGATCTTCGTAAATTCTCGCTTTAGTGGTCGTCTTGGGGATACGTAACCGTGCCAACGAACCTTGACGGAGCTTGACCCGGAGGCTCGCCTTTCCCCTTCAGGGAACGGTCATTCCGGCTGGCGCCACCGCTGACACCACCGCCCTTGGGGGGACTCCTAGTCGACGTCAGACATCTCCCTCCCACCCTACCCTTACCCTATTTCCTATTCCTTGGTGTTGTTTGGGCGTTGTCGAGCCACGCACTCGCAGCTACCCTCTGCATCAAGGCTACTAGGGCCTTTTAGGCACACACCCTTCGCACAATAAGATCGGCGAAGGACCACACCTAGGGCACACGGTAGGGAGGGACCACGTCAGGTACACAGCCTCCCTGCCAAACCTGTCAGCTCTACGGGCACAGTTCCCGTAACTGTCAGGCTCACCCACAGTGCGTAAAGTGCCTGGGTGACCACGCAACGGTGGACTGTGAGAGGCCGAAGCACCGAACGCTCTGCGTCACTCCCCCTTCGTGCGTATTGTGCGGGGAGCAGGGGCATCCCGCGAACTATCGCTTTGATTTACAAACTGTTTCTACACCAAGTGCCAGACCGTCTCGTTTTCATCATAAGATACTTTTTGTCGAATCGTAGCTTTCGCTACCGAGTAGAGGGTACGCAATCGTCCCCTCGGGCCATAACCGCCGGGGTCCTCCAGGGCTCCGCTCTCTCGCCCTTACTCTTCTCTCTCTTCATCAACGACATACCGCGCCCTCGCGTTTGTTAGTTATCTCTATTCGCGAACGATACCGCGCTTTACACCTCCAGTTGAAACAAGTCCTTAGTGTGTGCGAGACTCCAATCCGCAGCCAGTGCCCTCGGGAACTGGTTTCGGAAGTGGAGAATCGAAGTCAATCCAGAAAAAAGCATGGCAGTGTTCTTTTTCTGGACGGACGCACGCTCAGAACTTACCCGATCAGGCTATTCGGCCGTACGATCCCTTGGGTGAATACGGTCAAATACCAAGGAGTCACGTTAGATAGGGCAATGACATTCCAGCCGCACATAAAGCGCGTTCGCAAGAACAGAGCGCATTGTAGAGGAGTGTCCTAAAAGAAGTTTCAAGGGGGGTTTGGTAGACATATGGAAACTAACGCCGGAAGCCAAGATTTGGCTCCAAAATTTAGATATAGATTTGTAATTTGATTTTGTGTACTTTTGTATTGAGATTTGTTCTTTTTGATTGGAGGAAATAAAAGCCATACGCAAATAATAATCGTTTCTATCCGGTCCTGAACAAGCGTTCTAAATTGTCACTTAGAAATAAGCTGACAATTTACAAAACTTGTATCAGGCCGATATTTACGTACGCTGGAGTGGTATTCCCAGACCCATATCCATACATTGGAGACTATTCAGAACACATTCATGCCTACCGCGACTGGCGTGCCATGGTAATTACGTAATAAGAACTTAAATATCGATCTAGAGTTGCCCACCATCAACCAACTTCTCAAATGTATGGCTATGAAAAAGTATTGTGATTTATATGTGTTATGACGTGAGAAATAATTTAAAGATTGGTGTTGCATGAAATTATTTCGAAAATTGTGAATATTTTTCAAATGATCTCTAACTAAATAATTCCATTCTGTATTATTCATTCACTGGTGCTCGTTTTTCATTTATTGGTGTAGGTCGTTCATTCACCGGTACAACACCCTATTTTGAACTTCACGTGCACTTTTTAATATCTTGAAGTAAGAAAACTTGTTTTCTTTTTAACTAGTAGATATTTACATTATCCTGATAATTCAACAAAGTAACTAAAATGGTTGTTACTATATTTCAAATCTTTGAAAATATATTTTAAGTTTGCAATCCGCTTAATCGTTCATTCACTGGCACACTTACCCTACCTACTTAATTTACCTATATAGGTAAGGTAGTAGGTATTATACTACTGTACCATGAGCATTAGCCCAAAATAAATAAATGATTGTTATTGTTAATACTGTAAAGAACTGTGATGTAGAATATAATAGAAAGGCAATAAATAATTTTTTATTTATTTTTATTTTATAAAAAAGTGAGTTTACGGTGTTTATGTTGAGTCAGTAAATTTACAAATTACATGAATAACTCCATACCTACATTTAAAAATCATTCTGTTATTCGTTTCGCAATAATAATAAGCTTAGCGTACTTAAGGCCAGGCTATCCCAGTGCAAGCGTCTCTTTCTTGCAAGCATAAGTTTTCAACTATCCATCCCGCTCCAATTGAAAGCAGGATCGCAAAAAAACCTGTTTTTCATCAATATCTTTGCTCATGGGTGTTTCTAAGCAGGGACCGAAAATTTTCGGTAACCTTTATTTAAATGTTACCTTTATCGAGGTAACAACCGATTTGAATACCGGTAACCTAAATATGACCTTCAATAGAAAGAGAGTGAGTGCGGGTAAGGATCGGCGCAGACGGAGCGGCAAAAAACGCGCGTGTTTTTAATAACACCGAAAAATGAACTTTAATTTCTGCTAATCAAAAGTACAAAATTGATTCAACAACGTCGTTGGTGTAGCAGGTGACGCAAATAAGTTGGAGCATCCGACGAACGACGCGCGCTCTATTTTTGGTGTTGCTACAGCATTGGACAGGTTGAGATAATAAAGGAGATGGTTATTTACATTTTATTGAACCCAAAATCATAAAATGGTTAAGTTTATGTTCACGTTTGAGTTTGAGTTTAAGTTGGTTATTATAATTAATTTAATTTGTATTAAGTAACGAGCTACTTACTCAAAAAACTGAATACTTTATTATATTTAGGAAGATTCAATTTTTAATGTAAACAAATATCTGTGTACGCGGACCATTAGTAGAATGATATTAAGGTTACCTTTAAAAATACCTGTAAAAAAATTTTTGGTTGTAACCAAAAAATACCGGTATTATCGATACCGGTTTCGGTCCCTGTTTCTAAGGTCAAAATTCTACGGAGTTCACTACAAATATTTAATGTATTTAGTTAAGTACAAGAATAAAAAGTTAAATATCAGCAGTTTAATCATAGTATTGAAAAAACATAACAAAAAGGGGTAACTTTGGGATTTTTTTCTATCTATTAAACTTAATCTAATCGTGTAATTGAGCACGGTCGCCTATCAGTCAGATCCTTAAATAAGACATAAATTGATTTTCAGACTTTAAAACACTTTCGTTCGTGTTCAAAAAACGGCCTCGACCGAATAACAGCGTCTTAAATTATTTAAATACATTTTAATTTTAATTATTACGTAGTTAACTTGGGAATGTGCAAAATCACTTTGTATAGGATTCGTACCATCTTAAGGCAAACTTTATTTAAGAGGTAATTAAATGGGCTTTCAATAATCAATAATTATAAATCAGAAAGTAAAATCAACCAGGTAAGTAACAAGACTAACAAGTATAGGTACCTACAGGGAGAAACAAAACACCCTAGTAATTCTTAAGGGAGTGGTTTAGACCGTCAAACTGAACAACTTTCGCTATGGAGCCAACATCAAAATCGAAAAAAAAACCAGCTGTCCCATACATTTTAGTCGAGCGAGTCGATACTGCAGTTTTGTATGGGACGGCAGATTTTTTTTGCGATTTTGATGTTGGCTTAGTGCAAGTTGTTCAGTTTAATGGTCTGAAGCACCCCCTTAAGTAATACTAGGGTGTTTAGTTTACTTTCTTTATATAAAAATGCAAACGCAAAACAATAATAATATGTGAAAACAACTATTAGAATCGACGATTGATACGTGAATATAGAAAGATGTGTCGCGCGGCCGGCGGCGGCGGGCAGCCAGTACCGCTCCCGCGCCCCGCTTTTACACCCCGCTCCCCACTCACAGCTCTCGATTGCTAGATTCAAATCTGTCGATGTAAAATGTTTTTAGTTTTTAATACGCTTGATATTTTTTTTGGAAATTCTTCTACATGAAAAGAAAATTTACTGTGTGCTTCAATCAATAAATAAAACGGATAGAGAAATTTTCCACTGCGAGTAGAAAGGCATTTTTTAAAAATAGTATTGCTACATGGTTTATATTTTGGAATTTCATTTTGTGGCTATAAAACTATAATAAAATGGCATTCCCGTAAAAAAAATTGAGAGAGATTTTTTCCGGTCCAAGTCGCACCAAAAATACGTATTTTCTTTAAATTTTGCATTTCTGCTAGGACATTTTTTTTGAAATTTCATACATTGTTTTTAAACGTTACGTGAATATGTCCGGTGAAGAAAGTTTAAACAGAGAATTTTTCCTAAAAAAGATATCAATTAAATAAGACTTTTGTTAAAAATACCTAACTTCTATTATTATTATTCTTTAGAAATTTATACAATACTTTAATTTATTGATACTCTATCATGCTATAAAGTTTTTTCCGACTGTTGAATTACTGTGGGGGTCCACTACCTTCGTTTCCTACACTAGTCTGTCATGTTTGATGTTCATTTTCACCTCCAGTCGAAGCTGCATATGGTGTTAAGTAGGTGTAAGCAAAATTAAACCTTGTGACTAGCTTCATACGATTTTAATTGCAATGTTTTCAGTTTGTTTACATTACTATGCATACCAATATTTTTTATAAGGTTAGTTTGGGACACTTTTATCGAGAATTTTGTACTAGACCCTGTGTCCATAGAGTTCTAGGTCGATGCATGTCTCATTCACATAATTCCATACCTATAATTCATTCCAAATAAGGACGACGAGATTTTCCGATTCCTATTTAGATTTCCGGCCAATTCTGATAAGCAAATATAATTTATTTATCAGAAAGATGTACTATCCGCCATATCTCGGACGTTACTAAAGCTGTTATAAGAATAAGTGAGAGGAAGTGTTTCAACAGAAATGGTGTACATTTTTATTTATAGTAGTAGCGTTTAGATTTATTTCTTGTAGGTTTTCATTGTTTTGTTTTGTAAAGTTCTAAAGTTAAGACACGATGGGGCTGACATAACCTCATGGTTAAAAGCCCCCATATAAATAAATATGAATAAAAAAAAAAACACTGTTTCTGTAATTAAAAATAGCCTTAAATTTTCGTTGCTTTTTAGAATGGAGTATAACTAAAACACACAACCCTCTTTACCCGACAGAGCAAGGAGGTGATACGTGAACGGGAGCGAGCTCGATACACCCTGAAGACTCTCCCAGCAGGTCTCACGAACTCCTGGCAGCAGTATATGCTGAAGAGACAGTACGAAGACTTCTGTCACAACGTCGCACAGGTGAGCTTCACTTTGCTTTTATTAGGTCACAGAATAGGTAGTATACAGGGTGTTTCATAAGTAACAATAAATATTTAAAACTCTTAAGGGGGTTGTTTAGACCGTCAAACTGAACAACCTATCTATGGGACCGACCGACATCGAAATCGCGTAAAAATTTTTTTGATATCCCATACATATCTCTTGTCGATTTGTAGAGTATGGAACATCAATTTTTTTTTCGCGATTTCGTTATTGTTCCCATAGTGAAAGTTGTTCAGTTTGATGGTCTACACCACCCCCTTAAAGGTTTATTTGTATTTTTGTAACACCTTGTATAGTTCTACATACAGAACGGCCACTCCTCGCCCCTCTCTATCTTCATACAAATAAACTTTTTTTCTTATTGTTTTTTTTTTTTAAATTATTGATGGGTTTGCTCTTGACCTCTATCTAGTCCTCAGGACAAAGATGGGGTCGAAAATGTAGCGAGCTTACCCAGAAGTGCACTGGCACTCCTGCACACTGACGGAACGCAGCAAGCTGCTTGGCGCCAGACTCCGGCAGGAGGGAGGTCGCGAGCCAGGCGGCTCCTTGCGGAGCCTACCACACCGCTGTGGGGGATCGTTCAGCCGCCACCACAAACTTGGTAGCTTGTGATGCCGTTGCCCGGGGTGGACCGCTAGGAGGTAGATCCTCAAGCATATGCTCACGACTATATTCCCCGAGGGGGTAGTCAGAGATATTCTGAAACCTCAGAACATCCACGTTTCACCAGTAGTACCGAAACTCTGTCCAGTGTGACGGGGGGTGAGCCCGTCGCCACTTATAATGTACAGTGGGTACAATACACGCCTCGAAATTGAAGCATGCAGGTTTCCTCACGATGTTTTCCTTCACCGAAAAGCCAGTGGTGTAACAAATCGTACATAAATTCCGAAAAACTCATTGGTACGAACGGCCAGGACGGGGATCGAACCATCGCCTCCTGCACAGCAGGCAAGGTTACTCGCCACTGGAGGTAGATCCTCAATCACCCCAATAATGCTCTATTGTAAAAACAAGTTGGCAAGTTAAGAATATCCTCCAGTACATACATACATACATAAACTCACGCCTTTTTCCCAGAGGGGTAGGCAGAGATTATGGATCTCCATTTTGGGCGGTTCTGACACACTTCTCTTGCTTCCTGCTTCCTTGCTTCCTCCAGTATCTTTTTATAGTTGCGTTGATGTGTTGACCTTACTGAGTCGGAAGTGTTAAGTTAAGTTATAGCCTGTAGAATCCCACTGCAGGGCAAAGGCCTCCTCTCACGAATAAGGGGGAGAGGGAGTGGGCCATACTCCACCACGCGGGCCCAGTGCGTGTTGGTGGAGGCAAGTTAGTGGCCACCTTGCTGTCAGAGAATTTTCAAGCCGCCAATAGGCCTCTGACCTGGCTTAACGAATAGTTACAACGCCATCTGACGGAACTATCCGAGACCAACTGCTTAACGTGCCTTCCGAAGCACGGAAACGCTCGAGATGAAATACCACTAAACGGTCACCCATCTAAAGACTGACCGGACCTGACGTTGCTTAACTTCGGTGATCGTTTTCAATACCGAAGCTCCACTACGCCAACGAGCGCTTCAGAGTCGAAAGTGTGTAAATACTAATTTATAAGTAAACTGATAATAACTCCGCAGGTAACCGAGACGCAATACGACGAGCGCACAGCGGCCATAGTTCCCGGAATCCACTACGAATTCCCCGGCGGCTACCACCAGGACTTCGGTCCTGAACGGTTCAAGCTGAGCGAGTGTCTCTTTGAGCAGACCATGGGAGCGCCGCACCTAGGTAACTCATACATACACACAAGTGTAATTTAGACTATCAAACTGAACAACTTGAACTAAGGAGTCGATAATGAAATCATGATAATAAAATCTGCTGTGCCATACCTTTGGTGGACTTTTTCGCTTTTTTTCTTATAGCAAAAGTTGTTCAGTTTTATGGTCTGAAGTTAAGACTCTAAACTAAAGCATTTATGTTTAAAACATTTTTTGTGCCTCCCATAGAAAATCTATTGGCTAAACCGTAATTTTGTATGGAAGGTCCAAAAAAATTATATTTTTATTGGACCTATGGTCTTTACGGAAATTCGTTTAGTTTCTTTGTCTAACTGAATGAATATACTTACATATGCATTTGTGCGGACGAAGTTGCGGGTAAACTCTAGTATTTATACAATTTTTGTCCCCTCCGGGCGGAAAGCCTCATCTTTCGTCTCGCTGCTAAATGAAATTGTTGCCTTCCGTCTCCGTCGAGGAGACACATTGTGTACACATCTTGGGTAGTAAGAAAGCCACAGATCAATAAGCAACAATAATTACAAGTGATCTGAAACCTTTCTTCTTACTTTCCTGTCCTCGGTGTGTAATCTACTATTTCTCCCCTCCGGACTCCGCTGCGCTAAACGAAGTTGCCGCTTTCCACTACCGTCGAGGAGAAAAATAGTATACTAACCTCGGACAGTAAATAAGAAAGCCTCAGGGCCCTATTCAACGAACATTACAATTGTAATTTACAATTACAATTCTGGGTACATTTCTGGTTACTTATGACGCTAACTTGCAGTAGGTAACAAAATTTGTCTCTCTTTCCCAAAAACAGTGACGTTCATAATTACAATACAAGAAATAAAAATAAATTAGTGTTCCCACATTTTCGACTCAGTAAGGTCAACACATCTTTCATGGGGCACTGTATACGCTATTATAATAAGATACCAGAGGATATTCTAAACTTGCCAGACAAAAAGTTTAAATCCCATGTTAAACAAGTCCTCTGTAAAAAAGGTTACTATAAACTCGATGATTATTGGAATGACCAAAATGTCTGGTCTTGACAATGTTACACTATGTAATTCAATATTTGTACTTTGTATATTTTGTTTTGTTTAAAAGAAGTGTGTTGTAGAGTTTCTGGCCGCATCTTCTCTACAACGGAACACCTTCCGAAGCGGTGGTAGAATCAAAAATGACGTCAGAAAGTTATCTATGTGATATTATTTTGAATAAAAATTTTGACTTTGACTTTGACTTTGGTAGCATATGCCTAACATTCTCAGCAATGTAACCAGAATTGTAATTTTAAATTACAATTGTAACGTTTGTTGAATAGGGCCCAGGAGTGCGATTTTTGAAACTCATTCGGTGAGCTCAGCAGTTGAAAATGTCAAAATTACTATGGAGATATTCATCTTCCCACTACTGATTTACCTTTCAAAAATAGCTCTTCTGAAGCATGATTTTTGATAGTCAAATCAGCAGTAGAAAGATGCGTATCTCCATAGTAATTTTAAGATTTTCAACTGCTGAGCTCACCGAATGAGATTTAAAAATCGCACTCCAGATCACATGTTACACGAGATTTACCCTGTGGTTTCTGACAGTGTGGTTGATATTTATAAATAGATATAAAATTATGTATTTTTAGGCAACAGGTATGATACGTGGTAATGATTTCAAATGAAAGGTAAGAATCGGATTATCATTATCTTTTATTTCCATCATGATCATCATCTTTTATGACTTTCACTGACTCTACTTTTACCACCGTTTCACAAGTAAACACCATGGAGAAGAAACGGCAAGAAACTCCATAGTGTCCTAGAATATGACTTAGTATTGAGTTAGGTCCGAGAGCGTGTGCACCCGGCGACGTTCCCGAGCAGACTGTCCAGTGCCTCGCTCGACCCTGCTATTTATAGTGCACGACCGATGGTAGGGGCCACGTGAACGCGCTCGGCAACTTCAGTGCACGTGCGCGCACCTGCGCGCACCTGCGTACTTCGTAAGACCATCCGTTCTTATGACTATCTCCGACACGGCCATCCTGCAAGACACACGTCCTCGTGTGTAGCTCTGGAACAATGAAAACAAAGCAAAGTACATCGTTCGGTCTATCCTGTCTACTTCAATACTCAGAAAACTCTTTACAGTAATAACGCATCAAATTATGACTTGTTTAGGCAAAAGATTAATTACAACAGCAGAAAGCGTTTCAGTGGCAAGCTGAAAACGGATCGGCGAGTATCAGGTCCTTTTCATGGATAAGCCAAAAACCAAAAGGGTCAATATAATGCCAGTCGTTTTATACAGTACGACGACAGCGACGATCCTCACCCAAGCCGTTTATGTTAGACTTAGCCTGATGCACAAATTAATACTAATGTTCGTTGCAGGTGCAACTCGATAGAAAGTAACACGCGTCGCCATTTTTACATTTTAATGACTGAAATGCCTTGTAATGTCGTCGTGCATTCCTCGGCCTACCTGACATCGAACACGTCCTCGTGTGATGGATGTTTTTGGGTCTTCATCTGTGAATATTGAAATATAAGTTTATATTACCGTTCGGCCAGACCTGATAGGTGTCTTCGCTGCTTAGGACTACCTCTGCTGCATGGAGCTACCTCTGTTCTGCCACAAAGAGCAGTCTTCGACGCACATGTATAGCAGTCTTCATTGCATGCAGCAGCTTTACAATGTTGGATCTGTTAATAATAATTATAGTTGTGTTCCTTCAGACTCTTTTTTCTTTCCATTCTTTTTTCTTTTTTTTTATCTTTTTTTTTCATTCTTTTTCTCTTTTCTTTCTTTTTTTTTCTTTCTTTCTTTTTTTTTAATTCTCTTTTTTTTCTTTCTTTTTTTTTTCTTTTTTTTTTTCATCGCTTTTTTTTTTTTTTTTTTCATCCCTTCAGATTAAATCTGGCCTGGATTTACTTGGTCCTTCAGTTACCATACTGGACTGACCGTATGTCCCTGTAGTTACTAAGACTAGACTAGACTCATCTCCCTGTAGCTTGTTTCGCTAGACTGGAGGAACGGGGATAGCCCCGTACGTCCCTTTAGTTACTAAGACTAGACTGGACTCTGTCCCTGTAGTTTATGAAAACTAGTCTGGACTCATCTCCCTGTAGCTGTTGTTACACTAGACTGGAGGAACGGGGATGACCCCGTATGTCCCTGTAGTTACTAAGACTAGACTGGACTTTGTCCCTGTAGTTTATGAAAACTAGTCTGGACTCATCTCCCTGTAGCTTGTTATACTAGACTGGAGGAAACACCATTCATATAATATGAAACAAAATAATTATTATTTCATTACAGTACAATATACTAATAATACAAGAAATATTGTGGTGCAAGAAATCATGAAAAATCATTGGTAGTCACATTCATCTGAATCAGAGCTGAATGTTTACTCTGTCATGTCGAGCACTTTCCGCGGCGGGAGGGCGGGTTAAACGGGCGGGAAGGCGGGTTTAAATCCTCATTCTACGGAATATAAAGGAAACCACTCACAGAGAACACCTGGATGACGCCACATCATTCAGCCAAAGTCCTGTCGAAACCCAAAAGTTTCACCATCTCATCATTGTCACCTTTCTGCAGCGCACCTTCTCGAAAAACGGTGTCCTTTGTTTATGTATGGTGTGTGTCTGCAGTACGCACCATTGCATTGAATAAAATAAAAATTAGCTTAATAACGTACCGTACGCGCGGCTGGCAACCATCTGGTGAGCGCATAAAGTTCAGGTTTCCATCTCGGCACCTACAGCCGAGTGACAAAGGCTTGCACTGCAGTGCGGCACAACAGCACGGAGCACGGCTAACAAAAACAGTCAAAAAGAAAAACCTCCCTCAACTGGGTATTTGGGATCCCTGCCATCAGCTGGTAGAAGCGCCAAGTTACTAAAGTTGTATTTTCTTCCTTCATGAACCGAAACCTAATAATCTTTTCAAAACGGTACATATCCACTGGGTTCTATAATTTTTAATTACAATCACCTCTTTAATGTGAGCAGCAAGCCAGACTTGTCAGTGCATTGTTCAAAGCCACCAGCAAGTTCAGCTCTTTTAAACTCCAGTCCTTAACGGATGAAGTTGGTTAATTAAATCAGTTTCTTCAGTAAAAAAAAAGTTTGTTATAGCCTGCAGAATCCCACCGCAGGGCAAAGGCCTCCTCTCACAAATAATGGTGGGAGGGTTTGGGCCATACTCAACCACGCGAGCCCAGTGCGTGTTGGTGTGTGGTGAGTTTCTTAATGTCACGTTTTATTCCGGGTGGGTGGGCGGATATTCTATGTGAGAATGGGCGGGTTTTTCTCTATTTGTTTGAGCTTAAAGAGTCCATAAGCATTCAGTCATCATTGTTATCATCACCATTTGGAGCATGAGATACACAGTTTACAACCGAAAACAAAAGCAAGATATAAGTTGGATAGACTTGACCACTAATCTCCACTATAAATTCATAATCAATATCACAAATTGTAATCAACTAAACTAGCTACGACTCACCGAGCATAGTCACATGATGGAAGCTCAGATTTTGCTCAGCAGTTTTACATCTATGCCAGGCTGCATCATCCAGCAATGGCATTGCGCTGGCTTGGTCACGATCCAGTACCTCATAGGACATGAATCGATTACCATCGAATTGGGGCGAGTTGTTCGTTCATGAATCATAATCGAAACGATTCTACATTCTAAAATACTCAAAATTTGTAATGACTATAGGTATTCGATGTAACTCTACATTCGATATGACTCTACATTCGAAATGACTCTACATTCGAAATGGCTCTACATTCGATATGACTCTACATTCGATATGACTCTACATTCGATATGACTCTACATTCGATATGACTCTACATTCGATATGACTCTACATTCGATGACTCTACATTCGATATGACTCTACATTCGATATGACTCTACATTCGATATGACTCTACATTGGTATTGGTAGAGACTATGAAATCACAATGACATAAGACAAGATAAAGTAACGTTACCAAATCCGGATGTAGCTTGAACATCACTTCTGTATCGTATCACTCGAATTTCTACCTGGTAATGATGATGATGATGAAACAAAAGGTGGTTCCGTGAATCCTTGGCCACTTCTGATTTAGGCAACAGGTATGATACGTGGTAATGATTTCAAATGAAAGGTAAGAATCGGATTATCATTATCTTTTATTTCCATCATGATCATCATCTTTTATGACTTTCACTGACTCTACTTTTACCACCGTTTCACAAGTAAACACCATGGAGAAGAAACGGCAAGAAACTCCATAGTGTCCTAGAATATGACTTAGTATTGAGTTAGGTCCGAGAGCGTGTGCACCCGGCGACGTTCCCGAGCAGACTGTCCAGTGCCTCGCTCGACCCTGCTATTTATAGTGCACGACCGATGGTAGGGGCCACGTGAACGCGCTCGGCAACTTCAGTGCACGTGCGCGCACCTGCGCGCACCTGCGTACCTCGTAAGACCATCCGTTCTTATGACTATCTCCGACATATTGAATAAATAAATTAAAAAAAAAAAAAAAAAAAAAGATATGAAGACCTTTTTTACTTTCCTGTCCTCGGTGTGTAATCTACTATTAATGAGCATGTCCTACCCCCGGCACAGTATGCGCAGCGGCGGCGGCCTGCGACGCGGACGCGCGGCCGGCGCTGTGGGGCTCCGTGGTGGTCTGCGGGGGAGTGGCCAGCACCGCGGGGTGGCCCGACCGCCTCAACAGGGAACTCGCCTCCCGCGCTCCCTCCTCCCACCGCCTCAAGAGCCACGCCGCACCCTCGCCGGCCGAGAGGAGGTTCGCGGCGTGGATTGGTGAGTCGTTATTGGCAACATCCTCGTGTCCACTTTCTTAAAAAGTTAATTTGATCAGAATGTACTGCGAATTCGGCATTTTTTGATTCCACTGTACTACTATAACATGTCGAGCTCGCTTCGCTCGCTCCAGAAGTTAGTAGGAGCGTTATTGGGGAGCATAGGCCAAGTATTTCGCTTACGCTGATAGACGGAACATCAGTGTAACCGCGTATGAGACAGCGATAGTCATAAAATCCTATACAATTTGTATGAAAATAGATGTCTAACTCCGGAGTCAGACAGCCGTCGTAGAACAAAAAAGTGGCTACGTCGATAAGGACAGCAATAAGTAGCGATCTCCTTTTTTAACTAGAGCGAATTTGCTATGTGCATCTCTTACTGAGTGATATGACAAGACATGTGCTTCGTTCTAGTTCCTTCTCTTTCTACGTTGGGGAGCCACAGAGAGATGAATATTATGCCACCAATGTAGTTAGAAAGGAACGTCTTTATTAGAGGCATTACAGTTTATAGTGTTACGTACTATAAACTACCTGAGTACATAGCCCACTCCCTCTCACCTTCGTAGCTCTCACCATTATTAGAGAGATAAGGCCTTTACTCTACAGTGAGATCCTACGGGCTTAAAAAAAAGGTAAAAATTAAGAGAATTTCCTTAAGGTGGTTTCAGTCCATACAAAACTTTGTCGTAGAACACTCGTAGACGGTATTAATATAAGTAATGTTTTATATATGGAAAAATAGCTTAGAAAATCTAGTTTGCGCGTATCAAATAACATTTACAATTTGTAATATAATTACGGAGATATCAAGCATTGAAATTATTCATACAAAAATTCAAAGCCTTCGTAATTATATTATAAATTGTAAATGTTATTTGATACGCGCAAACTAGATTTTCTAAGCTATTTTATGGGTCCAACTTAATATGCTGACACTTTTTTAAGGGGATGATCAGACCATCAAACTGAACAACTTTCTCTATGGGACCAACATCGAAATCGCGAAAAAAAAATCTGGTGTCCCATACATTTGGCTCGAGTAGGTTTGCAGTTTTGTATGGGACAGCGGATTTTTTTTTCGCGATTTCGATGTAAAGTTGTTCAGTTTGACGGTCTGATCATCCCCTTAAAAAAATTTCAGCATATTAAGAAGGACCATGTATAAAACATTACTTTTATTTTCACCGTCTACGAGTGTTCTACGACAAAGTTTTGTATGAAATTCACAGCTCTCCAACCACCTAAAGTCACCATAAAATTGTAAATAACGTCGCGAGATTGTAAACTGTCGAAAGATTGTGAAACGTAACATACTACTTGATTGTTGGTTGGGCTATTGCAAGCAAGGGTCGTTATGTAACACCGCGACCATCGCTGGTCTATTGTGTTCGCCCCAAGCTCACCCATATTTTACGCATACCTCCGAACTTATGGTATTTTCTTGTCATTCTCGGGCATGCAGGTTTCCTCACGATGTTTTCCTACACCGCCGAGCTAGTGATAATGATAAATACAACCGTACATAATTTCCGTAGAACTTAGTGGTACAGGCCAGGAATTGAACATACTACTTACAATTAAAGCCTGACCAGAAATATATAAAAAACCTGGATTGGGGGCGCTGCAATCGACTATAACCTTTAATGTCAGTGTTCCAAGTACACAAATTAGTTCCAATGATTTTCCGCAATATGGCGAGGTTTTTTGTACAGGGTGTTTCATAAGTAACAATAAATATTTAAAACTCTTAAGGGGGTTGTTTAAACCGTCAAACTGAAAAACTTTCTCTATGGGACCAACATCGAAATCGCGAAAAAACATTTTGATATCCCATACATATTTTAGCTCTTGTCGATTTGTAGAGTATAGAACGTCAATTTTTTTTTCGCGATTTCGATATTGGTCCCATAGTGAAAGTTGTTCAGTTTGATGGTCTACACCACCCCCTAAAAGGTTTATTTGTATTTTTGTAACACCTTGTATATTATAAATAGTGATAATAACTTAGTTTCTTGTCGGCAGGTGGGTCGATCCTGGCATCGATAGGGTCGTTCCAGCAGATGTGGATATCTTCGCAGGAGTACGACGAGGGGGGCAAGGGGCAGCTCGAGAGGAAATGCCCTTAAAATTATTAGTTTACTTGTACTATAGGGTTTTTACTATTAACTGCAGTTTTAAGATAAACTTAAAAAATACAGTCGGTTTGGGAACGCCCTTTTTAATCGTCTTTCTTAATATGCTAACACTTTCGTTTCGCTGCTAAGCTCAAAACAAGTGCTAACACTGTGGAATGCTATACAGTTCTTAGGTCGTCAGCAGTTAGTGTTAAGGGGTTGATAAGACCATCAAACTAAACAAATCTCTCTACTTTATCAATTTATCAACGAAAACTGCACTTGCATTTTTCATTTTCGAGTTTAATTTTACCCTAACACTTATTTACCAACTACTGGACGTAATGTCCGCGCTCAAAAGTGTCCGAACCAAAAGAAAAACAATTACTTGAAAAAATAAGTCCGTGATTAGAGTACTTCCGTTTATGTAGGTGACACTTTTATCGAGAATTTTGTATTGGACCCGACGTTCATAAGTTAGTAAGTCAATGGACTCTAAGAATACAGATGAATACTTACTACTTTTACTAATCAAATCTATACACAGACACTTTCTGATTAGATGAACTTTATTTATTAAGTTCATCTAATCAGAAAGTGTCTGTTTAGACATGGTGTCCTATCCCATACAAATGAAATTTTCGTTTAAAAATGGCAATATAAATGGCGTTATGGTATCGATTTGTAATTAATGTTTACGTAAAAGTGTAAATTCGGTATGTCAAGTTTTTTTTTGGAGGGCTGAATCGAAAACCATTTCGAGATAATTGTCTCAATAATCATATTTTCTATGTCGGAGATTTTAAAATGAAAGGAT
This sequence comes from Agonopterix heracliana, assembly GCA_963693445.1. Lineage (NCBI taxonomy): Eukaryota > Metazoa > Arthropoda > Insecta > Lepidoptera > Depressariidae > Agonopterix > Agonopterix heracliana. The sequence continues at coordinate 7,873,005 of OY856334.1, forward strand.
TACAGATATTTTTAATAATATATCGTCGTTTTTCGGTCCGTGCAGTGACGTCACTGGCATACCTGTGAACTCCTTGGTAAACATAAAATCAACTTTAAATAACCGGACATTAGGAAAAAAAATACTTTCACAGTGTCAGAATTTGACATTTGATGTTGCCGTATCTTTTTCCAGCATAGAGTTAGAAAGAGGAGGCCGGTTTTAATTTTTTTAAATACAGCTGTAGGTAGTTTTTCTCCATGGAGTTCGAATTATTTTCTCTCCACCATTTTTGCACTTAGAGATTACAGATCAAAATAATTTAAATATTAAATTTATATTGATAAACTCGATGAATCGCAATAAGAATGAAATAGGTATCTTAAAATTATGTCTTCTGTCCGTAAAAAATATAAAAAGGAAGACAAAAAAAAACTTGACATACCGAATTGTTACTAAAAATACATGATCTGACTAGAAAAAAATCTCATGATCCTCGGAAAATCAAGCAATTTACTTTGCCCGAAGACTGCCCGCGTTACTGCAGTAGCGTTCCATTGTTTGACGTTGGGCATCTGTACTGTATAGTATTATATAATCTGTGGTTTAGAAAAGATTTGGTAAAGAGGAGGTTCTCAAGTCCACTGTGTAAGATATAAAATAATGTGTATGAAAAGATTTGTGTCGACTGTCGATGTATATGAATTTAATGAATGAGAGAAATAAATAATTTTAAATACTTAAAATCATTTTTTAATTTGTAGTTACTCTTACGTGATTCGAACCTGCTACCTCCAAACCAAACTTTAATATTTTAGTCCAGAATAAAGTAACAAACAAAACTTATCCTACTTTGAGTGACAATAACCCAACTTTTATTGGCCACTGGGCCCACTGGCCATCATTGACTCCTCAAAAGTAAACAAAAAAAATTATTACAGTGCGACATAAAAGAGTAGAAAATAAATGAGGGCGCTGCCTCCACGCAAGAACGTCAAAATCACGCATAAGCTAGCAAGACCGACCTATTAACTCTAAGGCCGAGATTCAGAGACAATTTTTTTGGTCTTAGCTCGAGCTAAGTAGGCTCGAGCTAACTATGACTTACAAATCGTCTCTGAATCTCGGCCTAAGGCCTAAGGCTGAGATTCAGAGACGATTTGTAAGTCATAGTTCGAACTCCCGTATGTCAAAATCCATACATTTCGACCCTCTTAGCTCGAACTAAGACCAAAAAAATCGTCTCTGAATCTCGGCCTAAAATACTAAAATATTTAGTTCCTGCTGTCACCGTTTTCTACTCTTTTATGTCGCACTGTAACATAACGTACTTATTGCCTAATTATAATACCTAACACATAGCTATTAAGTCGAACTTGTATCGCAGTTCTTTAACTTTATCGTGTAATCCTTGGAGGATAGACAGCATATCAATATTCCAACCACATTTAAGCCCATACTCCAGAACAAAGTTGAGCAGGACTAAAGGACTCCGCACATTGCAGCGATATTATCGACAGCGATATCGCGACACCTTACACACTGCAGCGATTCCGCGATTCGCGTCACGCATGCGCCCACCACTGAATGTAGTCGAAAGAGATTGCGTCAGGTTGCGATAATATCGCGGCAGTGTGTGGGATCGAGCGCGTCCCCATACAAAATGTACTGAGAACAATTATCGCAAAATCGCAGCGATATTATCGCTCGATAATATCGCGGCAGTGTGTAGGATCGCGCGCGTCCCCATACAAAATGTACTGGAAAGAATTATCGCAAAATCGCAGCGATATTATCGCTCGATAAAATCGCTGCAATGCGCGGAAGCCTTAAATCTCCCTCCGTGGCCTTGACTCGGGACGCATCTTGTAACCAATCTGCACTTTTTCAGTCATTGATGAACAGACTCAGAGCTTTTCTGCTGAAGACTTCCACTAGTAGTCGTTGCGCTAATGATTTGCAATTATTTGATTCTTCTTTGCTGTGCCTGAGCTCTGCGTGGCTGACATAAATAGGGGAAAGGTGTACAAGATGATCCCCTTAAGGGAAAATGCTCGTAGTTAAAAAAATATTCGGTTTAATTCTGACGTTTAAGCGATAAATGATAGCAAGTTTATCTGTCTACCTGTTGTCATACTCAAAATGTTGAATTTAGTAATCTTTCATTATTATATTTAAATTTTTCTAAAACCCTACGAAAGGATCATCTTGGACACCCCGGTGTCCAGGATGATCCCTAGGGTATGGGCAAGATGATCATGCCCCTTTTTAAAGAAAATTATATGTTTTCGTGGAATTAAATTTTATCTCAAAGAACTAGTCTCAAGCTGAGCCAGCCTTCTTAATACTCACAAAATAAGTAATAACAACCATTATTATAATAAAATCTATCGTATAGTGTATAATTTTAGCAAGATTATATAATCTTCTAAAATACCGTACTTAATCTCATACACCCGAGAACAGGATCATCTTGCCCCAACTTCAACTTTTTTAGTCTTTGTTCGATAACATAATTTTTATGCTTTCTGCTGTTGCCATACCATTCAAAATACTAAATAGGGGCATTATATAAAGCCACTTACTCAACAATCTTTGTAATTGACTGCCTAGATCAAAAGTTACCTAAGCTTAAAATCAACCCTACCTTAGATCAAAGTCACAAAATTTATGTTTTTTTCCATAAAAATTTACTCGTCTGTCAGATCGCCATGACGAATTCACTGATGCGAGGGGGTATCGGGGGCTACGTTTTACCAAAGAAAACAACCAGATAGGGTTTATAGTTTCGCTGAAATTGAGAGGGATCATCTTACCTCAAGGGATCATCTCGTACACCTTTCCCCTACGTACCGCTTTGAGGCAAAAGTTCTACTAGCCTGCTCATGTGTTCCCGATACTTCAGAGTCCATTTTGTATCCTCAGAATCATATTCCAGCGGTAAAACGAACCGCCATCTGTTATTATGATTTCTTTCTGGTGGTTCATTGACGGCGTTATTGCTCGGTTTCCTCTTTCGACTGCTGCAGCTGGCCTCTCTTCAACGCAGACTAGTGGTCTGTGCTCTTCAACAGCGGTGGGACTCCCTGCATGACGTTACGAGAGGAAGATGCGTGGCTTGCTGAACTGAACTGTCCATCGCGTTGAATTTTTCGATATTACTTAGTTACATTTGGTATGTCTTAGCAGTTTCGGTGATTTCTTGAATCCCGTAGGTGATTGAACATATTCGCCGTATAATTCAAAGTGGAGCCCATTTGAGTAAAGATGGTAGCGAATTGGTCCAACATATTTGTTGCTACAAAGCACCTCTTGAGTTTAGCGCAGTAGGTGTTCAGTAGGTTTATGTTATTTGCTATCTCAATAGGGTTCCTCGTCTGTCGACATCTCGTAGTCAGAAATTTCTCCATAATATGTATCATCTTCAGAATCTGAAGCTCCTTCCATGCTTTGGTCTGCTTGACTCACATGATAGGCCATAGATTCTGAATAATTTCTGGAAACTGTTAAAATTTCATTCCTGATAGCTTGTCGCTGCTCATTTGATTGATAGTTGTTTCGAGTAGTTAATAGTGCTTCGCTAATATATCTTGGAATTTCTGATAAAACGGGCGAGCGGAGTTGCGGAGCTGGCAAATTTTGCTGTCCATTTAATCTCAGACGCTGTTGAGGTGTGCTTGGAGGGTTTTGTGAAGCCGATGCGACATTGTTGATACTCTGAAGAACAACTCTTGGATCAACGTTGTGAGGTCTCTCGATTATTATTCTGGCCACATGCTGAATTTCTTGAGAGTCGACCGGCAATCGATTCTGAATTCTGCTTACTGGTGGTTCTTCAGCTGAAGGCTTTAATAGTGACTCGGTTTCGTTCATTAGAGTCGAACTGTTTTCCAAAGCTACATTTCTCGTAACATTCTCAAGGCGAATTTTCTTTTCAATTGGAGGGTGCAATGGTATTAAAGACGGCTTTCTCTTTATCATATCGTATAGTCTGAATGATAGTGAGTTTGGTATGTGCTGAGAAATAGACGGTCCATTATTTGAGACGTCATCAGCGCGTGGATCTTGATTGTTTGAAGTTGTTGCCATAGATCGAACATCTCTTATCAGTGGTTGGAAGTTTGAAGATGAATTTCCACTGTCTTGCGTATGATTTTCATTATTATGTTGATTCGGCTGAGGATTCTGCTCGACTATAGCTGGGGGCATCGGTGCAGTTATTGATGTAGTCGTCATATAACTGGTGAGGTGATTTTGACTGAAGCTATTAGTTGCATTGGGCTGCTTATCGCATTGAGAGTTGTCATCTTCACCCATATTAATATCATCATGCTGGTGACCATTTTGTTCAAGGGAGTGAGTGCTTTGCTCAGTACTTTTTTCACGGTGGGTTACTCCAGTAGTTTCTTTTGTCGGAGCACTTTCCATTAATTGGTCGTTTCTAGATGTGATCAATGGTTCTGTTTTTGAACATCCAGGCTCTAAATTTTCATTCTGATTAAGACCGCACTTGACTATATGGCATCTGCAATTGAAATCAGTTTTGTCCGTTTTGGATCAAGATGTTGCTTTGGTTCCTCCGAATCTGGTCTCTTATTCATAATTTTCAGTAATAATGGCTTCCGAGGAATTTGATGAGGCTTCACTGTCAGCTCAGGTATATTTTCCTTGGATTTCGACGAATGTTTCCGGTTGCCACTGCGTAATTTCTTATCTAATGTAGCCGTCGGATTACCGGTTATATTAGTCGGAGACCTAGAAAAAAAATTGCAATTAGTTATTATTTTGTGAAATTACAATTTTTTTCTTATTAAAAATGGGTTTGCTCTCAATCGAAACGACAACAGTCCTTGGCTGTGCGCACTATAAAAGAATCAGAAAGGATCAAACAAGAAGGGGTGGTATCCTGCGGTGCGTCTGGAAGTCAGATAGTAGAAAGGAGAAGGCGAGATGAACTCATGCAGCTCTTGGGCACACACCGAAGTACAATCTGTAGAAGACCGACAAGCAGGCTACTCTGCGGTGGTGGGCTAGGCTATGAAGCTTGGTCTCTACCAGCATACTGTCACTAATGAGCCTCCTGGCTCTGCGTCATCATCATCAGCCTATATACGTCCCACTGCAGGGCACAGGCCTACCCTCTAGGAGGGTGTTTGGGCGTTAGTTCACCACGCATGCCCAATGCGGATTGGTAGACTTCACAAACGCATCGGAATTTCTTCTTCTGCATATGCAGGTTTCCTCACGATGTTTTCCTTCACCGTTTGCTCTCAAGCAGTCGGAAGTACGTACACAACTTAGAAAAACTCATTGGCACATGGCATGTCGTCCGTGCGGATTCGAACCCCCGGACCTCATGATTGAGAGTCGCCATACCTCGCCGCAACGCGCCACCGGGCTCTGCGTATCGTAGAAAATAAAAACTATGATCTGATTATTACCATGTATGCTCGAATTTTCCGGTAAGTACCAAATTCCCATAATTATTTCTCGTATTTATCCAATACTCTGCAAGTATCTGGAAATTTTTTTAATACATTACTTCTAATTTCAAAGGAGTTCAATGCATAACCAATGACTTCATTAAATTAAACTTAAGTACTTGTTTCATATTTAATTTCGGCCGAATAATAACGCCACTCAAAAACGTATTGCTCCATGCTTTTAGCACGATCTCTTGTTTCTGTGGGATTTTCATTTTCTGGATATGCAACAACGACCTTCTGATACGTAGCTCTACGTAATTTCGCCCATGTGTTCGGCACACATACGTAGTCATCAATTCCTTTAGGGCTTGTCCGCACAGCGATTTTTTTTCGCGCGATTTTTTTTTCGCAATTCTGTAACATACGCATAGGATGACTTCTGACAGGACTCTTATGTCAAGGCACTAAGTACGAAAATTGCTTGTTTCACGCGTCTTCCCATGTTGAACAGATTATAGATGTATTCGCACATACGGAAAAAAATCCGGAGGTATGCTGCAAAACTGCGATTTTTTTCCGGAGCAAAATTCTGTAAGCTTAGCGATAAAAATTCCGAGCCGTGAGAGGGGTGGGGGCATCAGTCGCCTGCCACTAGTCTAATGAAGATGTTGCGTGAGGGCGAGGATCTGATGAAGAAGACGATAGGTGGCATAGAGATCTCCTCGATTTATGGTAGCAGAAAATTTGTGTTTGGGCTCATTTTATTCGTCTCGATGAGCACTTTTCAGTTCTGGATAGTTCGAGGATCTGATGTTGAATGATGGAGACGGAAGGTGGTGTAAGGCATCTCCTCGATTAATAGTAGCAGATTACTCGTGTTTGGCCTTAATTAATTCGTCTCGATGAGAACTTTTTAGCTCTGGATAGTTCGAGGGTCCCTTGATGGATGATGTAGATGGAGGAAGGTCAAGGGATCTCCTCGCGTAATTGTCGCAGAACATTTGTGCTTGACTCATTTAATTCATCTCGATGAATACTTTATAGGGTTCGAACCTCCCTGGGAGTAAATATCTGAAAATGTGCCGCACTTCACATAGGATGACTTCTGATAAGACTCTTATGTCAAGGCACTAAGTACGAAAATTGCTTGTATCACGCGTGTTCCTATGTTGAATGGATTATAGAAGAATGGACCGATTTCGATGCGTTTTTTAAATAGAAAGCTAATTTTTGCGAGAGTGTACTTAGCTTTGTTTCATGAAAATCGGTTCAGCAGTTTTCAAGTAACTTTAAAAGTTAAGAACACTCTCGCAAAAATTAGCTTTCTACTTAAAAAAACCGCATCGAAATCGGTCCACCCGTTTGGGAGCTACGATGCCACAGACAGACAGACCGACAGGCAGACAGACAGACAGACAGACAGACAGACCGACATAGGCGTCAAACTTATAACACCCCTCTTTTGCGTCGAGGGTTAAAAATAGTTACAAGTATCAAGTTGTCTTGTTCACTCATACTTGCTAGCTAGAGGTGAACGACCAAACATGCGATTTTTTTCCGGCAGTGAAGATGTTGCGTGCGGTCGAGGATCTGCATATAGTCCTAGAGCCTACAACGGATTTGGGCCTAAACGTATAGGACAGCTGGATTCATTCTAGGTCGAAAGAACACTCCAAAGTACATCATTTAGCCTCGGTCTTACGACTCAAACCGGTCACAGAAATTTTTTACAGCGGTCAGACAATCGCGAAAAAATGGGGTCTGGGCCTAAACATATAGGAATCAAACTGAATGCATTTTAAGAAAGGTACTACTTAGGACAACACCTCTGCATATTTACTTTTTCTCAAATCGGTCACCGTTCAAAATCAGACCGGGGTTGAAAATCTAAAAAATTGGGTCCTGGGCCTAAACATATAGGAATTGTGAAATCAACTTGGATCGACAGAACACACTTTCCCCGTTTCGGAAAACACGGTCTTACAAGGCGGATAGGTCACCTTTCCAGAATCAGACCACTTTTATATGATACCAAAAATGTATTGTAGCATTTTTCATGAACAATTTGGCGAACTGTTGGTTAAGCAATAGTTGTAAAGTTTATGAAATCTGGTTCAAAGACAAATGTATGATAAATTATGAACTATTAAGACCATTCAAATTAAAATTATTATTGCAATTAACATAGAAACAAACAGATATCTCGAAAACTATGAGTGATAGATAAAAATTGTCTACGATAAAATTGTAGTAAAGGCCTGGTAATGGTATGGAGGATGGCGTCTTTTTTTTTCTTTTAAGTGGCCAGGTACCAAATGTTGTGGGTATTTTAGGGCTAATATTACCTTACATTTTTATGAAATAAAGATCCTATGGTGTAACGTTTCGGAGATATTTAGGATCAAAGTTTTAAAAAAATTACTATCAAATCGCATAAAAAGTTACTCGTTTTGGTTTTTTAACCACTTTTTTTGTTTCTATAGCCCAGAATTATTAAGTTTTAATTATTTGTGATATCATCACGCATATTTTGTGCTGGAATGCACCGCAATCCTTGCTAGTTTGCGGCCTTTCACTTTGATTTGTATGAGTTTTTACGCTGATACGGCTAGGTACCAAATGTTGTTGGTATTTTAGGGCTAATATTATTATGCAATTAAAATTATTCAAAAAAGTGGTAAAAAAACCCAAAACGAGTAACTTTTTATGAGATTAGTAAGTCATTTTTAAAACTTTGAACCTAAATTTATCTCCGTAACCCCTTTTATGTTCTACAAGTTTGTGCTAGATTATATCATGATTTGATGCATTGGAAACGTTATAATTGCAAAAACTAAATAATTAAAATAATAACTGTTATTTGTAGTGTCTGTGCGAACGCGTAGTGGGGGCAGTCAGTTGCCTACCGGCCGCTATCGGGTGCATAGATTAATATGTATATTGGTTATAGATAGGTAAGTCGCCTTGGATTTTAGGACGTTTTAATTATTGGCGTTGCCTCATATTAGCAGCAGGGGGAGCCCCAGTATGAAATAAATTGAAAAAAGACGGACGGCTGACACAAGGCTCGAACCATGTGCACCCGAAACGTGAGCCGGTTGTCTAGACCACTAGACCAACAACACAGTGGTTGATACGGGCGAAATCTCTCACTATTACAGCGCAGCGGTGAGGTGTAGCGCGCTTTCTCTACACTTTAGATACGAACCCAAATTCAACACTTAGTACTTCGAAACGTAACCGATAGATGGCGGATGCTGTCTATGGAAAATAGCGTTCCACCTAGTTTGTACTGAAGATATCACAGCATGATCGGGTGCGGACGTGCGCGCTCTGCATATACTACTTACCAAGTTTAGTGATCTACAGTGAATGTGTACTTATTTAGCAAACCCTACAATAACTATGAGTATTGTTCACGATTTGATGTGTAGGAAACGAGATATTAGCAAAAACTAATTAATTAAATAAAACGGGCAATTAATTTTCGAGGAAATGTAGGTAGTTAGCCGTTGCCAAGCCAAGAAGGTTCTCCGTGAACGTATGGGCTGGCGTCATTGGCAATCGCTTTATAGGGCCGCACTTCTTGCCAGACAACTTAAACGGGCAAAACTACCTACAACTTGGCAAAAAAGTCATGATAAAAAATGAGGGCGCTGCCTCCACGCAAGCATAAGCATAAGCATATGCTCACGACTATATTCCCCGAGGGGGTAGTCAGAGATATTCTGAAACCTCAGAACATCCACGTTTCACCAGTAGTACCGAAACTCTGTCCAGTGTGACGGGGGGTGAGCCCGTCGCCTCCACGCAAGAACGTCAAAATCACGCATAACCTGGCAACACCACCCTACTAAAATTTTAGTTCCACCTGTCACCACGATCATGACTTTTTTGCCAAGCTATACATTTCCTCGAAAATGAATTGCCCGTTTATTGTGTTTGATCAAGATCGGCCCATAGTCTTTCAGCACGACGGCTGTCCTGCCCTTTGGAGCCACATCTATTTTTCATTAGTTGATATTTTTGCTTAAAGTGCCCTAGTTGCGGATATTAATTAATAACTTCGGAACTACAAGTGATAATAACACTTTTAGCATATCGTTTTAATTATTGTAATTTTAATGGTCTTAATATTTATTTATTTATTTATTTATTTTATTAGGCACATAAAACAGATTACAGTTATAAAAACACCAAATATAGACAGGTTATAATGTAAAGCAAGCCATAATCCTAAGCATATGTGCACATCATGAAATAAGCAAAAGATAAACAAATTAGCATCGTGTGCGTGACTCTATACATACTAAAAAGAAAAAGAAAACAAGAGGACAATTTTTCCATGCATCGAACAACAAAAAATTACAGAAATAAAAAAGACAAACAAAAATAATGTTGAGAACTTAATATGATATCTAGTCGTTTTTGGTTGTACCTAATTGTACCTAACTAGGTCTTCTAGGTATTCACAGCAGAGCGGAGAGCGGAGATGACGCGTCTTTTGTACCGATACTGGTTCGAATCGAATATATCTATATCTTAACATGAAGTAGTATCAGCGATTATTAACACTAGCCTTTGTATTATTAACATTAAGTGTGTATTATTAACATTAAGTGTTAATAGCATTTAAGCGTTTTCAAATTTGTTAAGTAGAAACCTATATGTGGAAGCTTGTAATTGGCCTATAGCTAACTAAATTTGTGAATTATTTGTTTTATAGCTGTAAGCTCCCCAAATAAAATAAAATAAAATAAAATAAAATAAATATCTAGTTCGTTAGATTTCGCGACAATTTCGTTATAATTACGACACATACGTGACAGGGGGTTATAGAAAGAGGTATTATTAATATAGATCTGCAAGGAAAACGTTTTGGGGACTCGGACTCTATATTGGGTATTTATATTAAGAGACGATAGGAGAGCAGGGCAGTCGATGGCCGAATGAAGAAGTTTGTGGAGAGTGGAGAGGTCGAGTTGCATGCGCCTCAATTCAAGTTTCTGCACTTTAAATATCTCACAGCGTCGGTCGATATAATAGTTCATAATGTATCATAAACATGTATTTGAACCAGATTTTACAAATTTTACAACTATTGCTTAACCAACAGTTCGCCAAATTGGTCATGAAAAATGTTACAATACATTTTCGGTATCTTATAAAAGTGGTCTGATTCTGGAAAGGTGACCTATCCGCCTTTTAAGACCAGGTTTTCCGTGACAGGGAAAGTGTGTTCTATCGATCCAAGTCGATTTCACAATTCCTATGTTTAGGCCCAGGACCCCATTTTTTCCATTTTGAACCCCATTTTTGTCTGATTTTGAACGGTGACCGATTTGAGAAAAAGTAAATAGTTATGCAGAGGTGTTGTCCTAAGTAGTCTTTTTCTTAAAATGCATTCAGTTTGATTCCTATATGTTTAGGCCCAGACCCCATTTTTTCGCAATTGACAACATTTCATTTTAGGAAAGGTACCAAAATAAGAAAACCATTTGGAGATTATGTGATTCAAAGCTTATATCAAAATTATAAGATTTTTCTATCCATTATTTCTCGAGTTATTTGAAAAATACTGAAAAATATAATATAGGTTGAATGAGATTTTATTCCTTTGCCTGCTTGACTTTTCTATTGTATTTGACAGTTTTTATTTTTAATGTCATTGAGGCCAAGGTATCTTGGCCATTAAGCCTACGTTTTTCAGAAAATTCAAAAGTAAATTAAAAATAGAAATATCAGTCATAAATTAAATCGAAAAAATACGTATCTCTTATTTTTTTACCTATTTTTATATTTTTCATTAAAAACTGGTGGTTAAAAAAATGAAATGTCAATTGTCTGACCGCTGCTTTGAATAAATCAATGGACCGCTGTAAAAAATTTCCGTGACCGGGTTGAGTCGTAAGACCAAGGCTAAATAATGTACTTTGTGTTCGTATTCGTTCGAGACTCGAGTGTTCTGTCGAGTTGTGTTCTTTCGAGCTAGAATGAATCCAGCCGTTATACGTTTAGGCCCAAATCTGCTGTAGGCTCTAGGTCTACTGCATTCGACTAGCTGCCCGCGCGCCGGCGACTGACGACCCACCTCGGAGCCAAAACGAGTAACTTGAAATGAGCTTTGTAATTAGTTTTTTAAACTTTAAAATTCAATATCTCCGAAACGTTAAAATATAGAATAATAAACGTTGCATATTAATGTAAGGTAAGGCTACATGCCCAAACATTGGGTGACTGGCCGCCAGAAAAAAAACCCATATTACTCATTTCGTTTTCAGTTGGAAATAAGAAATTTTATAATTGTGTTACCGGCTATGAGCTGTTATACCTACAGATTATAACTCAGGAAGGTATTCTAGACAATACCTAGGCAATAATTATATACATATTAATACCTGAGGCGTCCAAGTAATGTATGAAATATTTGAATATTGTTTTCCATTATACAAGGTGTTACAAAAATACAAATAAACCTTTAAGGGGGTGGTTTAAACCATCAAACTGTACAACTTTCACTATGGGACCAATATCGAAATCGCGAAAAAAAATCCATGTTCCATACTCTACAAATCGACTAGAACTAAAATATGTATGGGATATCCGATTTTTTTTCGCGATTTCGATGTGGGTCCCATAGAGAAAGTTGTTCAGTTTGACGGTCTAAACAACCCCCTTAAGAGTTTCAAATATTTATTTTTACTTATGAAACATCTTGTATAAGGTCTAACAAAATTAGCTGAAACTTTTTTAAGGGGAGTATCAGACCATCAAACTGAACAACTTTCTCTATGGGACCAATATCGAAATCGCGAAAAAAAAAAACACCTGTCCCATACATAACTGCCACATGACTCGGCCCGAATGTATGGGACAGTTGATTGTTTTTTCGCGATTTCGATACTGGTCCTATGGAGTGGTTCAGTTTGATGGTCTGATACTTCCCTTGAAATAGTTTCAGCTAATTTTGTTAGAACTTATATGCATACATTGCCGGAGGATCAGCAGGTACTCTATTCAATCCAGTGGCGGATACAGGGGGGGGGGGGCCCAGGGGGCCATGGGCCTCTGAATTTTGAGGCCGAGTAAAGAAATGAGAATCTTAATTTCTTTTAATCTTAATACGTGGCCCGAGTTGGCCGATGGGCCCCCCCCAACATGAAATCCTGGATCCGCCCCTGATTCAATCCCTGGGATTGTCCCAGGGATTGAATAGAGTACCTGCTGATCCTCCGGCAATGTGTAAAGTATAGTAGATTACACACCGAGGGCAGGAAAGTAAGAAAGGTCTCAGATCTCATGTAATGTGATCTGAGACTAGTATACTATTTTTACTGTCCGAGGTTAGTATACTATTTTTCTTGTCGACGGAGGTGGAAAGCGACAACTTTTGTCTGCATTTATCAATATTATTATATGTAAGTACCTATAAAATTACAGATTAGGTAATCAGTGTTTTCTTAGTCTGTCATTTTATAGGTAGGCTTTATGCAAGAAGTTTCGAATCAGATCCATTTTTTTATGTTTAGGGTACCTAGGTACTCAATAAAAATAATGTTTATAAAAAAGGTTCTAATGGAGTTATTAATTTTAATAATGTTGATTTTGAACAAACAAAGGTGTTTTTCTCCCCTCCGGACGAAAAGGGTCAATTTTCATCCCGCTGCACTAAATGAAGTTGTCGCTTTCCACCTCCGTCGAGGAAAAAAACAGTATACTAACCTCGGACAGTAAATAAGAAAGTCTCAGATCCTGAGACCTTTTCTTACTTTCCTGTCCTCGGTGTGTAATCTATTATTATTTAGGTACCTAGCTAGATACTTACATAATATTGATAAATACAAACCTAAATCAATTTACTTTACACATTGCCGGTGGACCGTCAGGTACTCTATACAATCCCTGCGGATTGTACCTATACATTACCTAGGTAAAGTATGTAAAGGACAATAATATTTAAATATTCCAAACATTGCCTGGACGCCCCAGGTACAGTACAGTACAGACTTACGTACCTACTTCTTGTACCAAGCCACAGATATATTTGCAAAATTTTCTTTTTTGTCTGTAAGTTTTAAACTTTTTTAGCCATTCTATTGTGTAGATACGAGTTCAAAAATAAGTTCTGCAAAAGATTTATATTCCTACACACATTGGTTCAGCTTTTATATACTATATTCTGTTTTCTTGTTTTTTCACTGTAACTTCTCTTATATTAAGTCCCAGAAAAATCTGAAAAAATATATTACATATACTATTTTGATTCACGTTCATAAGATCCCTTTTGGCCCATCTTCAGAAATTTGTTCCAAAAAAACAGAATAATCCGTCAGGGTTGCCTCTCATTTTATTCTAAAATTATTCTAAAAAATATTTCTTTTTCTTTTAAGTTTTCAATAGTTATTGTATACTTACTTACATTCAAATAGCTTTTTGATCGGACGCATAGGTACTTTAACTACTTTTTCACGTAAATAATTTTCGAACAAGCTGACTTTTTCGTTTTTTGTTTTTAATTTTTTCTTAAAAGGAGGAGAGGAGAGGGAGGAGGAGTTGCTGGCCTTGATAGTTGACTGCATAAAAAACTATGAACTGAAAAGATAAAAACAAGCTCCTTTAATCAGCTATAATAACTTTGTTTGAGCAAATTAATACAAATTGAATGTTATTAGGTACTTATTAGGTAGGTATCGCAAACGGGGACAAAGAAAAATTACAAAACATTTGTCCCCGCCTGCAATACCTACCTAATAAGTACCTAATAACATTCAAATTGTATTAATTTGCTCAAACAAAGTTATTATAGCTGATTAAAGGAGCTTATTTTTATCTTTTCAGTTAGTAGTTTTTTACGCAGTCAGGTTTTTTGTTTTTCTTAATAATTTACTTTATTTCATACTTTTTAGTCTAGTGTCAAAATGGTAGCATAAAAGTACTATAATATATATATATTTGGAATTTGCTCTTCACCAGCTTTCATTTGATACCCATATTGTAATTTTTTACGAAAAAAAAAGATTCTCCCCCTCTTTTTTTTATTTCGCTGACGCCATATTAAAATAATGTACCCTATGTCACTCTCACGATTTTTACAAATCTAACGAGACCTCATACGTTAAAATCCATTAAGCCGTTTAGGCTGTAGGGAGTGCCAAAGAAATAGACATACAAACATACATACATACATACATACATACTTACATACATACATACGCTCGAAAAACATAACCCTCCTTCTGTCGCAGTCGGGTAAAAATTAGAATATTTTTAGAATAAAATGAGAGGCAACCCTGAAGGTTTTTCTGTTTTTTGCAACAATTTCTGAAGATGGGCCAAAAGGGATCTTATAAAATACTACATGAATCAAAACATGAAATATATTTTTTCAGATTTTTCTGGGACTTATAAGAGAAGTTGCAGCGAAAAAACAAGAAAACAGAATATAGTCTATAAAAGCTGAACCAATGTGTGTAGGAATACAAATCTTTTGCAGACCTTATTTTTGAACTCGTATCTACACAATAGAATGGCTAAAAAAGTTTAAAACTTACAGACAAAAAAGCGAACTTTGCAAATATAATTACGTAAAATTTCACGGAAATTTGACACTTTTTTAATAAAAATGAGTCTATATTAAGCGCGCAACACACGGCCGCTATAATATGTTGCTGTACTCTTCTAACGCATGCAAGTTGCTAATCGCTTTCTCTCACTCGCACGCGGGAAAGAGACATGCTTATGTAATTTTGCGTGCGTAAGAAGAGTACAGCAACATATTATAGCGCGTGTCTGTGACGCCCTTTAACTATTCTTATGTCTATATCTCGGAAACTAGGCTCGTTTGGCGGTTCACGAGGGTGTGTTGGCACCAACTTTAATATATGGCAGTGAGAGTTGGGTATGGCAGAAGAAGCATGAATCTAGAATAAATGCTGTTGAAATGCGCTCCCTGCGCAGTAAGTGTGGTGTGACTTTAAAGGACTGGTTACGGAATATTGTGATTAGAGAAACATGTGGTCTGAAAGAAGATGTAGTGACAAGGATTGAAAAAGGCATGTTGAGGTGGTTTGGCCATGTGGAAAGAATGAGCCAAAGTAGGTTGACGTATGAAATTTACAAGGCAAGTGTGAATGGAATGGTCTAAGGGGTCGCCCTAGGCGCACGTACGCTGACCAAATCAGATGCGTACTGAAGAAGGGCCAAATAAAATGTACCCGGAACCGACGAGCTTGTATGAAGAGACTTATGAATGTTGAGGAGGCGAAAGATGTGTGTCAGACAGAATCGTAGCATGTGGCGATCTATTGTCTCTGCCTACCCCAGTAGTGGGACATAGGCGTGAGCATATGTATGTATGTATGTGTAGAATTACGAAATAAAAAAGTGGTTTCTTCGATCTACCTGACGAGATATCCAGGGGCAAAGCGGGGAGAATATTTTCCGTCCGTCCTTCAGCACCAGATCTTGGTTAAAATGTATTTTGCTATCAAAACTGAACGTTTACAAACAAATTGCAAGCCAAGATGTTAACCGTTGAGGAGATCCCTCGTACGGAGACATTCCTAGCTTCAGTATCAGATCTTGGTTATATATGTGTTTTGCTATCAAAACAGAACAAATGGGAAGGAAGAGGAGTTTCCTTTTACGGAGACGATTCTGGCAGCAGCTCCAGGTTGCTGTCACCATATTATTGCATTCATCATCATCATCTAGATGCAGACGGAAGTCGCGGGAAATAAATAAACTACTTTTGTATCATTTATAATACAATTCCTGACCACCCCGCAAGGGATTATGGTCGTGAGTTTAAATTATGTGACTAGAAAATTAATAAGAATAGGTATGACGTCAACAAACTTAGGTAAAAACATTCCTGCAAGCGAGACACGTGTGCTCTCATCGACAGTTGACGGGGAACTACTAGCTAGAGAGTGCGGACTGCGGTCAGAGGTGAGTGACCGAGTTTGCGATTTTTTTCCGGCAGTGCGGCTAGGCTATATTCTGGCTCCGGAAAAAAATTCGCGCGAATTTATTTCGCGCGATTAAAAATCGCTGTGCGGACAAGCCCTTAAAAGGTAATTCTAAGAATCGCGTAGAATCCCATTGCAGGGCAAAGGCCTCCTGTCACGAATAAGGGTGAGAGGGAGTGGGTCATACTCAGTGCCGGACTGGGACCTGAAATCGGCCTGGGCATTTTAGAGACAGTCGGCCCTCCCAACGGTACAGTAGTTTTGTATGGGACAGCTGTTTTTTTTCGCGATTTCGATGTTGGCTCCATAGTTAAAGTTGTTTAGTTTCATGGTCTGAAGCACCCATGTGATGACAGCAGTACTATCTAAGACGAATTGCGAGCGAAGCGAGCTCGAGATTTCACTGCAATATAATGTGATGACAGCAATACGATCTAAGACCAAGAGCGAGCGAAGCGAGCTCGAGATTTCACTGCAATATAATGTGATGACAGCAATACGATCTAAGACCAAGAGCGAGCGAAGCGAGCTCGAGATTTCACTGCAATATAATGTGATGACAGCAATACGATCTAAGACCAAGAGCGAGCGAAGCGAGCTCGAGATTTCACTGCAATATAATGTGATGACAGCAATACGATATAAGACCAAGAGCGAGAACGAGATTTTTTGCAATATTGTGAATTTGTTGTAATACTTTTATTTCAAACACTTGATTTTGGCGCCCCCTTTACCTGCCGCTCTTGGGCGTGGACCGGTATCCAAAGGCGATGGGCCGGCCGTCCAGAGCGGCGACCGGCCCACCGGGCATTTGCCCGGTACGCCCTAGGGCCAGTCCGGGCCTGGCCATACTCCACCACGCGGGCCCAGTGCGTGTTGGTAGAGGCAAGTTAGTGGTCAACTTGCTGTCAGAGAATTTTCAAGCCGCCAATAGGCCTCTGACCTGGCTTAACGAATAGTTACACTGACGCCATCTGACGGAACTATCCGAGACCAACTGCTTAACGTGCCTTCTGAAGCACGGAAACGCTCGAGATAAAATTCCACCAAACGGTCACCCATCCAAAGACTGACCGGACCTGACCGGTGATCGTATCCAATACCGAAGCACCACTACTATACGCCAACGAGCGCTTTGACAGAAAAATAAAATTTATTTGTCGGTTAACCGTAGCGAGCCTCAATTACCTACCACAAATTAAAAGATAACAGACGGAAACGAGTCTTGGAAAGGACATCCGGCACATACCTAATACCAAAAAATTGATAACCATACTTCTATTTTATATTATGGACTAAGTATAGATAGCTTGCTACATATATCAGTAGGTAGTTTATTTTATAATGCTTTATTAGTTATTATCATTTTATACCTCAAGGTGTTACAAAAATACAAATAAACATTTAAGGGGATTAGACCATCAAACTGAACAACTTTCACTATGGGACATGGCAATCGCAAAAAAAAATCTGACCATCAAACTGAACAACTTTCACTATGGGACCAACATGGCAATCGCAAAAAAAAAACTGATGTCCCATATCCCATACTAAACTATAAATCTAATCGAGCTATAAATAAAAATAAAAACTTTTTTATTAAGGACAACTAAGGTCCAAACGTGTTAGTAGCAATAAAACTTATGAAACTATAGTTCGTAAACAATTACAAAAACGGAACTCATAATTTGGGACATGTAGGTACAGTACTGGAGTGTCATCTAGCTGTACACAAAAAATCTATTTTGCCGTAAAAACATTTAAAAAAAAATAGACCGCCATAGTGTCACTATTATTTCTCGGTAGAACTTCAACTAGCTACTTACTTCCAACTGTACATCTACCATGAGTTGCTATCGAAAAATGACATTACAATACCGGAGTCGATAGCGTATAAACGAGCATCGAATGGTATTCGACTAAACTCGCACCATGAGTTACATAAACATTTTCTATACTCACTAGAGTTAGCTCGATTGTTTATGTTTAGTCTAGTAAGTTATCGAGTCGTCATGTGATACGTGACTAACTTCACAACTAATGAAGCTGCTTCTTTCTAACTATACTCAAAAGACAGAGTAAGATAGATATTCCCAACTTTTTTTTGTATCCCAGCCTAGTATCGCAGAAACAATTAAAACTTTGAAATAACCCTGCCAATTAAAGGCGTCATAGGGCAGCTTTATAGAGTTCGTCGCATAGTGATTTTTAATTTATATTGTTTTTTTTTTTGTCAATGTGACTTTATATTGTTCTGTGAATAGCTGTGTGATGTGATTTTATTTGTTACCTACGAAGTTTTATCCACAAAACGTCGGTTTTAAAGAGTTTAAGCGCAAATAAAATAAAATTTGAACCAGTGCATCACAATTCCAGTTACTGGAGTATATGGAAATCGAAAGGCATGTACAAAAATAATAACTTAAATGCGTTTTCAACTTTACTTTACATTTTACATTATTTACATCAAACGAACAACTTTTACTACGGGAACAACTTTGAAATAGCAAAAAAAAATTAAGCTGTTTCATACATTTCCGTCATTAAAGGTGCTACTCCAACTCCAACTTACTAAAGGCTTGAAGAAAATTTTTACAGGCTTTTTCTAGATCTGAACAACACATTAGAAAAAAGAAAAAAAAAAGCCACATAACATTTACTTCAAACTTTCGAACCTATAAAAGTGTTGACTTTGAATAATTTGAGCCAGTTTTTATGGAGAAATATTTCGTTTGAAGTGGTTGGGCGGAATAGTAGATGAATGCAGTTTAGAGTGGTTATTCGTTAAGACATTATTTAACAAATAATACTCTAAATTAATCAATTTATTGTCAATCGACAACTTTTCACTATGCATTCACGCTTGATTTTGCTAGTGAGTGACTTTACCACTATCGTAACGGTATTTCTCGAGAACGTATGTCAAATTTATGACTCATGGTACCGAATTTCTATAGTAGCTGCCGCAAAACGTCAATCGCTAGCGATATGATTTCGATACGTTTTTTACCAGACTGACTCATACTACCGATTTTAGTTCTTTCAGTGACCGCTAGTAGGCGCTGTTCAATTTCCCATAGAAATCTGTTTTGCCCTCGCTAGCGAGTTCACTCACTGTAAACTCATGGTAAAGCTACTGGACCGTCGTGTTCTTGTAAGTTTAAGTATACTATGTTAAGTCTCTGTAGGTATATCTCTTTCCTCGGGTTTCAAATAGATGCGTCGTGCTACGAATTCAAACCGCGACTTCAGCGCGCGCATGTGATGTGCGTCAGCCGTCAGTCCTTTTCAACGTGGAAGCGTTGTCGTTATATCGGTGGAAGGGGAAAACTAACTCTGTGATGACGTCAATAATTGACCGAGCGCGTTCGGGTCACCGGGTGTTAGCTTGCTATCTACTAATTCTGCACCACATGGCCGTGATTGTGAGTCATCTCATCGCTGTGTCAGATTAGATGTTTATACGCCAATTACAAAGGAGATCATTCTGGGTCCATACATTTTTGGGCTAAATCCTGAAGTGCCGGCCAAACAAAAATAATGTTATATTCCTTTAGAATACTTAATTATGTCCATTTGTTACTATTGCACCAAAGCTGTAGGGTCATTCTCTGCTCTGTTATAAGTGTTCGAAAATTATTATTTCAGTATTTTTTCGACCACAATATAACAGTTATCTAATGAAAAAAAATGACTTTCTATGCCAGAAACAATCACTGTGAACATTTCTACTATGAAATCAAGGCTGTAGGGTCATTCTCTGTATTTTTTCGACCACAATATAACAGTTATCTAATGAAAAAAATGGCTTTCTATGCCAGAAATAATCAGTGTGAACATTTTTACTATGAAATCAAGGCTCTAGGGTCATTCTCTGTTCTTGTAAGTAGTTGGAATTGTAGTATTCATACCTTTTCAATAGAAGTACCACAGTTAACCGATTTACTTAGACTCAAACTACCACTGTCATCACTGACTCTACACAGTGGTCAAAGACTTTCGTCTTGAGACACTTTGACGGTTGGCCTCTTTCTCGAAGTTGGACTTATAGTCTGTCTATAAAGTCGTGACATGAATGTATGAGGAACTAATCATTTTAGTATAATGGTGTTGCCAGGTTATGTTTCATTTTGACGTTCTTGCGTGGAGACAGCGCCCTCATTTTTTGTCAAGCCTTTATAGACAAACTATACCTAACTGGATAGCTTGTCCCAGGTAAAAATAAATAAATAATAAATAATAAATAAATAACGCTCACAGGCACATACATTGTAATGATCCCAAACGAAGCACTAAAGGCTTTTATTATGGAAACCATACAACAACGGCACGAACATATAACATCCATGACCGAACCGGGATTCGAACCCAGGACCCTGGTTTGGCAGTCCGGCGTGGTAACCATTACACCAACCGGGTCGTCAACCGGGTCGTCAATCAAAAATAATCGTCAACAACTTCGAGCGTAGAGTCCCCGATCTTTACAGGAGTTATGAACACATTATCAGGGTGAACGTGCTCCCCATAATAACTTCGAGCCTGCTTTATCTGTTGGGCAGAGTTATTCTTTCATTTATTATTCTTAAAAACTTCTCATCGTGCACATTATTATCGATCAGGACGTGAAAGTCATGCAACAAAGCTGCAGCATTTTGAAAATAGTTTATCATGAGGTTTTGTGCTCGGTTACTGAGGTCAATTCTTAAAAGGCGAAAATCCCTCTTAAAACATCCATTTATAACTTCGACCACGCATCGAAGGAGGATCATGGCTCTCAAACAGCTTAAGAACAACAATTCGCCAGGTGACGACGGTATTACGGCCGAGCTTCTGAAGGTCGGTGGAAAACCGGTCCTGAAGGCCCTTCAGAATATGTTCGATTCAATCATACTCGAGGGAAATACGCCGCAGGCATGGAACAGAAGTCTGGTGGTGCTCTTCTTCAAAAAGGGTGATAATGCCCTGCTGAACTATAGGCCCATCTCCCTTCTTATCCATGTCTACAAGCTGTTTTCGAGAGTCATTACGAGCCGTCTCACGCACAAGTTCGACGACTTCCAGCCTCCCGAACAGGCTGGTTTCCGAAAGAGCTTTAGCACCGTGGACCACATACATACGCTTCAGCAGGTTATACAGAAGACCGAAGAGTATCACCTGCCCCTTTGCTTGGCGTACGTGGACTACGAGAAAGCCTTTGATTCGATTGAGACTTGGGCTGAACTGCAGTCTCTTCAGGAGGAGCTTTAACCAATAGACTTTTTGTATGACTGTACCTATACATAACCTTAGCTTACGATTATATTGTAAAGGCTGGGCCACACAGTGTCTGGCTGCGGGCCGGAACGGTACAGCGACGGACCAGCTGCGGAACCGCGACAGACCGGCTGCAGAACAGCAACTGCAGGCTCTGTGTGACACGAGCTGTTCTGCAGCTGTCCGTCGCTGTTCCGTTCCGGCCCGCAGCCGGACTCTTTGTGGCCCAGCCTTTACAATATAATCGTAAGCTAAGTTTATGTATACAGTCATACATAAAGTCTATTGGTTAAAGCTCCTCCTGTTTGCCAATTATGCCTTCCAGACCTTCTGCCGGCGGAACTATGCAACAATAGTGCCATGAACCAACGCTCATGCCGCGCAAAAACCTTGTATATTCTTGGGTGTGACTGATGTACTCGCCGTTTATGTAGCCCTCCCAGCCTAGCCTTCACGGCCTAGCCCTTTCCAGTCTAGAACCTTGAAAACGTCTTCCAGTGCAGCGGTGAACAATTTCGGAGATGTAACGTCTCCCTGCCTCACACCTCGCTGCAGTAGGATAGGTTTCGAGTTCTGATCCTGTAGTCGGACTGACATAGTGGCATTTTTGTACAAGCATTTCAGCACCTCGATGTACCGGTAGTCTACTTGGCATCGCTGAAGAGACTGCAGTACAGCCCAAGTCTCAAGGCTAAGGTTATGTATAGGTACAGTACAAAAAGTCTATTGGTTAAAGCTCCTCCTGAAGAGACTGCAGTACAGTCCAAGTCTCAATCGAATCAAAGTCTTTCTCGTAGTCCACGTACGCCAAGCAAAGGGGCAGGTGATACTCTTCGGTCTTCTGTATAACCTGCTGAAGCGTATGTATGTGGTCCACGGTGCTAAAGCCCTTTCGGAAACCAGCCTGTTCGGGAGGCTGGAAGTCGTCGAACTTGTGCATGGGACGGTTCGTAATGACTCTCGAAAACAGCTTGTAGACATGGCTAAGAAGGGAGATGGGCTTATAGTTCAGCAGGGCATTATCACCCTTTTTGAAGAAGAGCACCACCAGACTTCTGTTCCATGCCTGCGGCGTATTTCCCTCGAGTATGATTGAATCGAACATATTCTGAAGGGCCTTCAGGACCGGTTTTCCACCGACCTTCAGAAGCTCGGCCGTAATACCGTCGTCACCTGGCGAATTGTTGTTCTTAAGCTGTTTGAGAGCCATGATCCTCCTTCGATGCGTGGTCGAAGTTATAAATAGATGTTTTAAGAGGGATTTTCGCCTTTTAAGAATTGACCTCAGTAACCGAGCACAAAACCTCATGATAAACTATTTTCAAAATGCTGCAGCTTTGTTGCATGACTTTCACGTCCTGATCGATAATAATGTGCACGATGAGAAGTTTTTAAGAATAATAAATGAAAGAATAACTCTACCCAACAGATAAAGCAGGCTCGAAGTTATTATGGGGAGCACGTTCACCCTTATAATGTGTTCATAACTCCTGTAAAGATCGGGGACTCTACGCTCGAAGTTGTTGACGATTATTTTTACCTGGGACAAGCTATCCAGTTAGGTATAGTTTGTCTATAAAGGCTTGACAAAAAACGAGGGCGCTGTCTCCACGCAAG
Source organism: Agonopterix heracliana (assembly GCA_963693445.1). Classification (NCBI taxonomy): domain Eukaryota; kingdom Metazoa; phylum Arthropoda; class Insecta; order Lepidoptera; family Depressariidae; genus Agonopterix; species Agonopterix heracliana. The sequence goes on from OY856334.1 coordinate 7,896,250, forward strand.
AACGTCAAAATGAAACATAACCTGGCAACACCATCATACTAAAATGATTAGTTCCTCAAACATTCATGTCACGACTTTATAGACAGACTATAAGTCCAACTTCGAGAAAGAGGCCAACCATCAAAGTGTCTCAAGACGAAAGTCTTTGACCACTGTGTAGAGTCAGTGATGACAGTGGTAGTTTGAGTCTAAGTAAATCGGTTAACTGTGGTACTTCTATTGAAAAGGTATGAATACTACAATTCCAATTACTTTACAAGAACGGAGAATGACCCTAGAGCCTTGATTTTATAGTAAAAATGTTCACACTGATTGTTTCTGGCATAGAAAATCATTTTTTTTATTAGATAACTGTTATATTGTGGTCGAAAAAATACAGAGAATGACCCTAGAGCCTTGATTTCATAGTAAAAATGTTCACACTGATTGTTTCTGGCATAGAAAGTCATTTTTTTTATTAGATAACTGTTATATTGTGGTCGAAAAAATACTGAAATAATAATTTTCGAACTCATATAACAGAGCAGAGAATGACCCTACAGCTTTGGTGCGATAGTAACAAATGGACATAATTACGTATTCTAAAGGAATATAACATTATTTTTGTTTGGCCGGCACTTTTGAGATTTAGCCCAAATTGAATTTTATCCTTTAAAAAACCCCCAACGCCAAAAACGAACATTTAAAAAGTAAAAAATAATGCGGTCACCTCAAAAATTTAATATTCTTGGGTCACCTATTATTTTTGATGTAAGCAAATGTATGTTTTACCATAAGAATAGTTAATATTCTTAATTAATGTATGTTTTACCATAAGAATAGTTAATATTCTTAATTAATGTATGTTTTACCATAAGAATAGTTAATATTCTTATGGTAAAACATACATTTGCTTACATCAAAAATAATAGGTGACCCAAGAATATTAAATTTTTACTTCTTTACTCTCTTTAAGATATTTTAGGTTAATTAATGCGTAGGGGACCGCTATGAAATGACCATTGATTTTTTACAATCACTTGCGGTCCCCGACACATTAATTTACCTAAAATATCTTAAAGAGATTAAAGAAGTAAAACATACATTTGCTTACATCAAAAATAATATGGTAATAATGGTGACCGCATTATTTTTTACTTTTTAAATGTTCGTTTTTGGCGTTGGGGGTTTTTTAAATTTGTAATTTAATGTTATTTCATAATTTTTAAAGTTACATGAAAACTACTGAACCGATTTTCATGAAACAAAGCTAAGAAACACTCTCGCAAAATTTAGCTTTCCAATAAAAAAACAGAATCGAAATCGGTCTACCCGTTTGGGAGCTACGATGCCGCAGACAGACATACCGACAGACAGACCGACAGGCGTCAAACTTATAACACCTCTCTTTTTGCGTCGGGGGTTAAAAACAAACATTTAAAACGTAAAACCGCCATTAAGACCGCCATTTGTACCCTTACGTTCTTTTAATTATGTTTTTTGTTGCTGTATGTTTTTGGTGTGCAAATAAAGAATATTTATGTTATGTTAAAAAAATAATTCGTTCACCTATTATTTTTGATGTAAGCAAATGTATGTTTTACTTCTTATCTCTTTTAAGATATTTTGTGTCCGTATAGCTAGCGTACACATGAAAGGGATCAGGCTAGGATTAGTCTCAAAAAATAGTGCCTAAATAGTGCCTAATTAGTACCTAGGTCTAGGTCAAATAAATAGTGCTTCTGTACTTTACGAGATATAGATTTTTTTTACCTGGTACGCTAGCTTGACGTCAAGGTAGCGTACACATTTTCTGTGGCAAAAATGGCTTGCATTACAGCAACGATTTTACACTCAAAAAATAGTGCCCAAATAGTGCCCTGGGGCATCCAAAATCTCATGAGGTTAGGTGTTCAGGGAACGGAGATATAAATAAGTCTTTTGAATGAAACACGGAGCTGTGCTAGCGTAGGTACACACGATTTCATACAAAAGTTCTTACAGAAGGAAACGTTTCTTTTTATAAAAACTACATCAAATAAATAGTTCCTGAAATAGTGCCTCTGCCAGTACCAATATTACAAGTAAAAGCGTAGTGAAACAATATAAACAATCAATGCAAAGTTCTACGTACAAATGTATTGGCAGTTCAATGCTGTGAAATCGCTTATAACACACAAAAATGAACTCTATTAACTCCTAATTAATAATAAGCCAACTCTAAACTTGTTTGAATGAAAATAACGCGCCATCTCTTGGTATGAGATTTTACTAAGATTATAGAAGATTCTAGTACGTAGAACTTTGCATTGATTGTTTATATTGTTTCACTACGCTTTTACTTGTAATATTGGTACTGGCAGAGGCACTATTTCAGGAACTATTTATTTGATGTAGTTTTTATAAAAAGAAACGTTTCCTTCTGTAAGAACTTTTGTATGAAATCGTGTGTACCTACGCTAGCACAACGCCAGCTCCGTGTTTCATTCAAAAGACTTATTTATATCTCCGTTCCCTGAAGACCTAACCTCATTGATTATTTATATTGTTACAATACACTTTTACTTAAAATATTAGTACTGGCAGAGGCACTATTTCAGGCACTATTTATTTGATATAGTTTTTATAAAAAGAAACGTCTCCTTCTGTAAGAATTATTGTGTTAAGTCTTGTGTACGCTAGCGCAACGCCCGCTCTATGTTTCATTCAAAAGACTTATTTATATCTCCGTTCCCTGAAGACCTAGCCTCATGAGATTTTGGATGCCCCAGGGCACTATTTGAGCACTATTTTTTGAGTGTAAAATGGTTGCTGTAATGCAAGCCGTTTTTGCCACAGAAAATGTGTACGCTACCTTGACGTCAAGATAGCGTACCAGGAATGCGATTTTTGAATCTCATTCGGTGAGCTCAGCTGTTGAAAATGTCAAAATTACTATGGAGTTACGCATCTTTTTGCTGCTGATTTGACTTTCAAAAATCATACTAAAGGAGAGAGATTTTTGAGAGTCAAATCTGCAGTAGAAAGATGCGTATCTCCATAGTAATTTTGACATTTTCAACAGCTGAGCTCACCGAATGAGATTCAAAAATCGCACTCCTGGTAAAAAAAATCTATATCTCGTAAAGTATAGAGGCACTATTTATTTGACCTAGGTACTAATTAGCCACTATTTATTGGTACTAATCCTATCCCAATCCCTTTCATGTGTACGCTAGCTATACGGACACGAGTTACGAACTTCTGGTTGGTTGAGCATTATTTTTCACGTTGCTGGTTGTGGAATGGATCTTTAGGGATTTTGAGTCATGAACCCGAGACGAAAGGACTTTTCAGCTGTCTTAGGTTCTAGTAGGTATAATTGAATAATAAAACTTGTTTCATTAGCATAAAATTAATAACTGAAGTATCACAGGGTATTTACATTTTCTTAACCCCTGTCTTCTTCACAAAAGAAGTCCCGAGTAGGTACCTACACTGTACACTTAGTAGTAATTTATCTTACACTATTTCACCCCATAAGGCCGTTAATTTGTTCTCGAAGATATCCAATTGACACCGTCTTCGTAAGTATCTGAAAAAATACACATAAAGTTCATGAGCTCAAAGTAGGGAGTCGCGTGGCTGAGGGGGTGACAAGTAGACGTCTCGTCGGCTTGCAATTTTGACAGCCACGTGGCTCCGCCGTTTTGTGGCGGTTTCGAGTGTGTTTTTGTCTAAAAACGGGGCTTTGAGATCGCCATATCCTATTGCCGTACAATATCAGCTAATGAGTATATCCTCAACACTTGACACTGGCGAAATCTAACAAGGAAACGCTATTAATTAAGAATAGAATAGAGCTCAAAGTACCTATATTAGTCCAGTAAAAATACGGATCGAAAGGAAATAATTTAAAATAAGCAATTTTTTGCTAGATCGTTTATACAAATGATATTAAGATACTTTATTAACGAATCCTACTTAATTTCGTATTTTTAGTTTTTAGTTCTAAAATGTAAATTTTTTATTTATAGTATCAGATTTCTTTCTTTTTTTAATTTTTTAAGTTTGTGTTAGGCTATGAGTTTACATACACTGTGTAAATTTTGTACTAAAATTGAGTTTTTCGTAATTTCTACTCATTTAAAAACGAAGATTCCGTGGTGATTTTTCGTTGGATTTACTTCTAATATAAAAGAATACAAATGTATTTTGACGAAATGCTTTGACGATACAACGCATGACTAACTAACTTTATGGAATTTTTACCTGATTCATATTTAAAAACGGCCAAATAAAAGTTCCAATGTTCTTTGTGGTATGGCTCCGATCGCCTAGCACGTTCTTTTGTTACATCGGGATCTTCGTTCTTTGGGTATGCAATAAGCACTTTCTGATCCCCTCGTCTACGTAATATCAGCCAGTTGTTTGGCAGGCAAACATATCTATTAGTAGCTTTGTTAGGTAATTCTAAGAATCTAACCACATAGAATAGTGTTCGCTGGTTGCGCCTATTGTTCACCTGAAACAAATAAGAAACAGTTGTCTAAGCAATAAATGATTATGATTATTGAGTGACATGACACAACTAGTTTTCACCTTCATCATCAGACTAATATAGGTCCTACTGCAGGGCACAGGCCTACCCTCAGGGAGGATGTACTATCAGTTTAAAATAACAATGTGCATGACCTTGAAGGGCCGTTGGATAACTTCACTCGGTTGTAAAGGAACATAGACTCTATAATGTAAAGGAAACAATCATTTGAATGACTCGAGTGAAGTTCGTGAGATTGAGTGACGTCACATTTGCGAGCGAGGTCATGCACATTTTTATTTTAAACAGGAGTGCGATTTTTGAATCTCATTCGATGAATTCAGCAGTTGAAAATGTCAAAATTGCTATGGAGATATGCATCTTTCTACTGCTGATTTGACTCTCAAAAATCATACTTCAGGAGTGCGATTTTTGAAAGTCAAATCAGCAGTAGAAAGATGCCTATCTCAACAGAAATTTTAACATTTTCAACTGCTGAGCTCACCGAATGAGATTCAAAAATCGCATTCCTGATAGTATGTACGTTAGTGTAGTACCACGCGTGCACAATGCGGATTGGTAGACTTCACAATACTGCCCTCCAAATCATAAACGCAGTGGGGCACTTTTTTTCAAAAATGAGTTTAATATATATTCTGAATCAGCGCGGGAAGATCTACCAGGGAATAAAACCCGTTTTTAGCTAGCTACACTAATGTAGCTACACGAATGTAGCTAGCTAAAAACGGGTTTTATTCCCTGGTAGATCTTCCCGCGCTGATTCAGAATATATATTAAACTCATTTTTGAAAAAAAGTGCCCCACTGCGTTTATGATTTGGAGGGCAGAATACGCATCAGAATTTCTTCTTCAGCTTATGCAGGTTTCCTCACGATGTTTTCCTTCACCATTTGAGAGCGGTCGGTATTGTCCATAGATTAATATGGTCATAGATTAATATGAATATGGTATTGTCCTTGTGGATTCGAACAGGGACACCCCCATAATTGGGTGTCCATACGTTTTCACCTTAGCGAGCCTCAACCATCGCAAATTCTCGATAACGGGCCCTAGTGGAAATTTTCGTTTTTTTGCTGCCTTATCGCTTAGAAACTTACCGTCATAGTGATTAGTGCCGCTGTTTTCTTGTCTTAAATTTAATTATGATGAATTTGTTCCTTCCCTTCACTCGGTTTTCAAATAGACGCGTCGTGCCGCAATCAAAATCTCAGCGCGACTGCGGCCACTGAACTATTAATTAGGGATGGGCGATATATATCGTATATAGTTATTGAAACGTATATCACATGAATATCTTAAAATCAGATATTGATGCGTACAGAAACTATATATTTGGTGAAACACTATATTGCCGCACAAACTCGATTCGCCTCGATTTCAAGATATCTGAGATTCATAGATATAGGATATCAAACCGTATCGCATCGCTATACGGGCTAGCGGCTACCGGTTAGGGTGTCGCAACGAGGATCCCACACTTAGAAAAATTATACGCTAATTTTATATGGAGCTGGACTTAGAAAATTTTTTAACGATTTCGTATGAGCCATCGACTTAGACGATTTTTCGGGTGAAATTTGTATGGGGGCTGGACTTGTAAATTTTTTAAAAATCAATTTTTTTTTTTATTTTTGCATGCGGAAGGGTGGGTTTCTGGGTACCCCAGGGGTTCGAAAAATTAGCTATTTTTTCGCTAGGATTCACCGTTATCGAGATATTTTATAAATTATGTTTTTAGAAACTTGTTATCTTTATCCAATAACACATAAAAAAATATGCCGATCTGAACCGAGGAAAGCCGAGTGAAAAAAGTATACCAACACCCTGCTAGAGAGTGAAATAGCAATAATTATGCATTCGTACAATATCAAAACCTTAAGTGTATACTGACTGATATAGCGTTACTGGATATCGACCGATATCCAATATATAGTTTCAGAATCAGATATTCAATATCAATATATAGTTTCGATTTGATATTACGAAAATTCGATATTACCCATCCCTACTATTAATCACTACTGCGGCAGCTAACCACTAAACGTAAAGGTGTTATTACACTTGGCTAAATTTAGATACTAACAAGAGGGACAGAGCTATAGGTTAGAACGGGAGGTACTTACAACGTCACGTTCTAACCTATAGATCTGTCCCTCTTGTTAGAAACTAAATTTAGCCAAGTGTAATAACACCTTAACACTGATTATATTCTGTTTACGTGTTATTACACTTGGCTAAATTTAGATTCTAACAAGAGGGACAGAGCTATAGGTTAGAACGGGACGTTGTAAGTCCTCCTTTTTTAACCTATATCTCTGTCCCTCTTGTTAGAATCTAAATTTAGCCAAGTGTAATAACACTTTTTGGCGGCCACAGATTACTGATATGTAGCAAGCATGTCCTAGCCAACAAGTACAAAGTGCTTTTAATTAGAATAATTAGCCGCAGATGGCGCTACCTACTACATTTTGATAGTAATTATTCTCAAATTGATTTTATTTTTTAGTTCTATACTATAGAACGTACTCTGTGATAGAACTATAGCAAGCTTCTTGCTATAGCAAGAGGACCTAATTTTTAAATAGAATTTCCTGTTATGTTTCCGAAATATCGAAAAAATAATTTCTAATCATTGACGACCCAGTTGGTGTGATGGTTACCACACCTGACTGCCAAACCAGGGTCCTGTGTTCGAATCCCAGTTCGGTCATGGATATTATGTGTGTGCCGTTGTTGTATGGTTCCCATAACAAAAAGCCTGAGGCTTACTTGGGATCATTACAATGTATGTGCCTGTGAGCGTTATTTATTTTATTTTTATTTATTTAGGGCCTGTTTCACCACTTATGAGTAATTTCTTGTTAGCTTATCCGACTGATATTTTGACATAATTTCATACAAAATATGTCAAACTATCTGTCGGATAAGCTAACAAGTACTTAAGTACTCAGAAGTGGTGAAACAGGCCCTTAATTAATATTGTGTTTTATTATTTTCATTTTAACACCCTCTATTGGGAGGCCTGAGTTCACCAACTACAACATAACCATTGGTTACGTAACCGCCCGGTTAGAATTTAACCGTTGTTTAAACAAACCAAGTTTTTTTCGAGTTCACCATTGATTTCTAACCAACGGTTAATTAACCGAACGTTTTTGAATGAAAGAGTCGAAAATGAACGAAGGGTATGACCAGGAGATCGATTTTTGAATCTCATTCGGTGAATTCAGCAGTTGTAAATGTCAAAATTACTATGGAGATACGCATCTTTCTACTGCGGACTTGACTCTTAAAAATCTCTCTCCTGTAGTATGATTTTTGAATGTCAAATCAGCAGCAGAAAGATGCATATCTCCACATTAATTTTGACATTTACAACTGCTGAATTCACCGAATGAGATTCAAAAATCGCACTCCAGATGGCAAGAACTTTGCGTTTACCTGAACGACGTCCAAAAAAATGGTTGGGGAACATTATAATACTGCAAATTGTAATGCCTTTTTAGTCAATACCATGTCGTGACTTGTACGTATTTTTTAATTTAGCATCCTTTTACTGTCATGGTCAGAATTTTATTGTCTTGTCGAACTTTGTTTTGTTGTCAAACTCTGTGGATTGTATAACGTCGTGAAGAAGTGTTTCTAGTTATCTTTTCTTTTTAAAATAAATAATTATTCAGTGAAGATGAAAGATAAACGCAAGCGTTCTGCTAATTCCACCAGTGACGAAAAATCCGTCCCTGCGGAACTTGTAATCAAGTACACACTTGAATATTCCAACTTCCTTTCAATTATATCGAGTAATTCTAAGGCACTATGTTTATATAAACGAAACCTTGTACTAAATGCTTTCTCGTCATATTCCTCGAAATAATTGCGTCGTGTTTGAAATATACGGGGAGCGCGCAAAATTATTTCAATAGGTACCTATCTTCAAAATCATCTAACACCATTATCCTCGTCAAAGATATAATTATTCAAAGCGTCTTGCACTTTTATTTGTTACTAAAAGTGATGGGTATGGCACCATTTCATGTCACGGAGGAGTAAACCAACGGTTAAACTACGTTGGCTACGTCGTTTTAGTAAATCAGTCGATTACAGTACTTAATCAATGGTTAAGGCTTAGAAAAAGTATATGTCTAGAATGAGCCACACTTGTTCCGTATAAAACAAAAGGGGCTAACTTTCTTAGGTTGGTGTGCGTGAGGCGCCATACTAATTATGTATGTGTGCGTGTATATGTATAGGGTTTTGGAACCAGAACTGGTTCCTATTTTTTTCGACGCTTTCGTAGCTTTGACTGTCTATCTTGATAATCTAAGGGTTAAGGCTTGGTGAACAGCAAAATATTGTTAAACAGCTGTTTAAGGTTTAAACAGCCGTTTAATATTTAAACATCTGTTGGTGAACACAGGCCAGAAGTTTTAGTCGGTTACATACACATAAAAAAAACCGCCAACCGATTTACAGGATAGCCGTTGGGCACACATGTACTTTAGATCAGAACAATCATTTTGACCGGCAGTTCTTAAAAATAATTCCCTTAGGAGGGGAGTTATGACGTCATCAAGTTATTGTATGGGATTTAAAAATCAAATGAAAGGGCTTCATGAGCAGATTCTAAAAATACACGATTACCTTTCAACCACTTGTTTTAAAAAAATCGAAAAAATATTTTCAAAACATACCAAGTTTACATACCAAGCTCATCCAGGGGTGCGATTTTTGAATGTCATCAGTGAGCTTGAACGGTTTTTAAATCTCATACAAAAGCATTCTCATGCATCTTTCTACTGATTATTTGACTTTAAAAAATCGCACTCCTGAATTATGATTTTTGGAAGTCAAATCAGCAGTAGAAAGATGCTTATCTCCATAGAAATTTAGACATTTTCAACTGCTGAGCTCACTGAATGAGATTCAAAAATCGCACTCCAGTTAGGAAACTGCTGAGTAAATTTTTATAAAGCATTCGCCAATTGTTTCTATCATTTCTAACGTCAATAAAGCAATTACAAAAATTATTTGACTGAGCTTTTATTTCATTCTTATTGACGACGCTAGTGCTGATTTATGATTATTTGTGATTATTCAGATTGCTTTTATTAAATAAACGATTTATTACAAAAATATTTATGTTTACTATTTAAAAAAAATGTTTCATTAGTACAATGTTCGCTCATAGAAAATAAAAATTAAACATAAGTACAAATTTTTGAAATTGTTTATACATAAGTACATCAAAAGCAAACGCAAAATGTGTCTTAATATCCCCATATCTAACGTCAATAAAGAAATTTCTAAAATATTTATGTTAACTATTTTATTTTCAATAGTCCAACATTATAATATTGAAACAATTCAAAAAAAATAGTAAACATACATATTATGTGTGAACGGCGAGTACATCTCAAATCTGCGTTTTGCCGATGACATTTATTGTCGTCATGGCGGAATCGCTGCATGACCTCAGTGGGATGCTTAGCGACCTTAATGCCGCTTCCCGACGGGTCGGTCTCTCGGCATGAACTTAGACAAGACGAAAGTCATGCTTATTTCTCATGTCGAGCCAGAGGCGGTATACGTCGGTGAGGCGGCGATAGAAATCATTCAAGGTCGACAGCGAGCTATTGAGAGAGCTATGCTCGGTGTTTCTCTGAGGGATCACATCAGAAATGAAGTGATACGTCAGAGAACTAAAGTGGCTGACGTAGCTCAGAAAATTAGCAAGCTGAAGTGGCAATGGGCTGGTCATATCTGCCGAAGAACTGACAACCGATGGGGTGTCAGAGTTCTAGAGTGGAGACCGCGAACTGGTAGGCGTAGTGTGGGACGCCCTGCTGCCCGCTGGACAGACGACCTAAAAAAGTAGCGGGGAGCGACTGGATGAGGAAGGCCGAGGACAGTTTTGTGGCGCGCCTTGGGAGAGACCTATGTTCAGCAGTGGACGATGATAGGCTGATGATGATGATCCGATGTGTTATCACTTATCACAATACAGCCAACGTCTCGTTATGTGAAGATTATACGTATGAAAATGATCAGTAGTATTGATTAAGTTTAGAATGGCAGTTTTGCAAATATAGGTCTAAACTTGTATTCATTGATCTGAGGTTAAAACACAAAAGAGTTCACAAAATGGCGGAGCCGCGTGGCCACTTAAATCGCGAGCCGAACGAATTGTCGTCCACTCGAGACCCCTCTAGCCACGCGACTCCCAAAAGTCCCAAATGGACTCTAAGGCCGAGATTCAGAGACGATTCTTAAGTCATAGTTCGAACTCCCGTATGTCAAAATCCATACATTTCTACCCTACTTAGCACGAACTAAGACTAAAAAAATCGTCTCTGAATCTCAGCCTAAAAGTCGGGCCAAGTTTATACGATGCGTGGTAAGCGAAGTCAAAAATATAGACAAAATTATGCTTAAAATAATTTATTTAGTAACTTCTAACTTAACATAATTAACAAATAAAAACATCCTCAGTTCAGATTTAACTAGAAGTAGAAAGTAAAAGTTAAATTCGATCCTTGGTAGATAAATTATCCGATCTTTATACAATAGTCTTGAATCTTTAGGCGGCAGTTTCAAAAGCATTATTCGTAGGTAGGATATACAATATCTTGATTTAGTGTATCTGAAACAAAGATTACATTTTGATAAGACCAGTGTTCTTTAAGGGATGTAAGGGTTGAACTACACATGGCCGCACGCGATCGCACTTTTCCGTCGCTCCATCCTTTTCTGTCACTCAGGAACGTCATTTGCTAGAGCATATAAGATAGACGGAACGCGATCGCCTGCGGCCATGTGTAGTTCAACCCTTACTCATCTGGCAACACGGAATCGAATTTTTTGACGCTCCATCCTTTTCATTCGCTCAGGAACGTCATTTACTAGAGCGAGAAAGATAGTGGGAATGCGATCGCACGCCGAAAGGTCGTAACCTTTCTTGCTCTAGCCAATGACGTTCCTGAGCGACAGAAAAGGTTGGAGCGTCAAAAAATTCTGCCAGATGAGGCTCAAACCCTTAGATCAAAGTAAAATTAATGGATAGGCCACATTTCAAACCAGAAAAATGAGGAAAAACAAATGAATGGTACCTATACCTCAAATTTGTACCGAGATGACAGACAATTGCCCTAGTTTGTATGGACCAATTGCCCTAGTTTGTATGGACCAATTGCCCTAGTTTGTATGGACCAATTGCCCTAGTTTGTATGGACCAATTGCCCTAGTTGTGTGCTTCAACATAACACGCTTTAGGCCTATCCATTAATTTTACTTTGATCTGAACTCGAACCCTTAATCTCGCTACGATAACGAGACAATAGTTATCGGGCACAGACGTTTCGCTGGCGCCTGACTACATAAGTAAGGATTTGAGAAGTTACCTCAGGTGGTGGTGGCTCCGTGACGGAACTCGATGTGTCGGCGGAACAGTTTGCGCGACGAGGACTCGAACCCGCACGCTCCGCACACCAGCACGTCCGCCGCCTCCACCTCCGCAGAGTCCAGCGACACCTTGTCTGTGAGGGGGAGGGGTAGATCAATTTCATAAATCTATCAACTTTGTTAACTCTATCAGTCACTTTGTTAAATCTACCAAGCACGTTGTTAAATCTATCAGTCACTTTGTTAAATCTATCAGTCACTTTGTTAAATCTATCAGTCACTTTGTTAAATCTATCAGTCACTTTGTTAAATCTATCAGTCACTTTGTTAAATCTATCAGTCACTTTGTTAAATCTACCAAGCACGTTGTTAAATCTACCAAGCACGTTGTTAAATCTACCAAGTACTTAGTTAGATCAACATCAAAAATCAATAGCAGTGTCATCGGCGAAGCGAAGATTTTTCAGCAGGTATCCACCTATGCGGACTCCTCCCTCCCAGTCTTCTAACACCCTTCGCATTATATGTTCATCATCAGCCTGTACATGTTCATTAAGGGTATATTACCGTTGGCGCGCTCCATACAAACGTAGTCTGGTTATAATTTCCATACTAAACAATTAAAGTCTATGAAATTTTGCAGAAACAATCTAGAAACTAATCTCCACGTTTGTATGAAGTCAGAATTTCGTTAAAATGTATAGTTTTAAAGTTACAGTGCCTCAAAGATTTCCATAAAAATCTTAAATTAACCCTAGCATTATAACTTAAACGAAAATCTGACTTCATACAAACATAGAGATTAGTTTCTAGATTGTTTCTGCAAAATTTCATTGATAAAGTCTAGTCAAGTCTTTTTTTTAAAGCTATTTTTCCATAAAAATAAAACATTACTTTTATTAATATCGTCTACGCGTGTTCTTCGTCAAAGTTTTGTATGGACTGAAACCACCTTAATGATACTTTTCCTTACACCCTGTATCTTTGTCTCTTCCTGGCTTTTAATCCCATATGGTGGTGGGGTCAGCCTTCCGTGTCTGTTCTCTCCACCTTTCCCTATTTCTGACGTCGTCTTCGGAGACAGTGCATTCGGTCATATCACTACGAACTGTGCTCATCCATCTAGTCTTCGAACGTCCTCTTGGTCTCTGTCCTGGAATCGACAGTTGCAGTGCCATATTTCCTACATAACTTCCTCGTTCCTACAGTACTAAAGTGGCTGACATAGCTCAGAAAATTAGCAAGCTGAAGTGGCAATGGGCTGGTCATATCTGCCGAAGAACTGACAACCGATGGGGTGTCAGAGTTCTAGAGTGGAGACCGCGAACTGGTAGGCGTAGTGTGGGACGCCCTGCTGCCCGCTGGACAGACGACCTAAACAAAGTAGCGGGGAGCGACTGGATGAGGAAGGCCGAGGACAGAGTTTTGTGGCGCGCCTTGTGAGAGGCCTATGTCCAGCAGTGGACGATGATAGGCTGATGATGATGATTTACATAGTCGGGTGGCTTTCGTTTCACGTGTTTCCTTACACCTGTATAACACGTTAAAATGATGTAGGTAGTTGACTTACTGTTTGATTCGTATGTCGTTAGATGTTTCTCATGGACGTGTTTCATTAACTGAAATAAGAAAAGGATTTGTATCAAAATTAAGTTCAAATAAGTTAGTTTGTTGAGAGTTTGTAAAGTTCTTGACGTAAAAACAGTGTCAGTACGCCGTGCAAAGTTCGAGATTAAGATCTGGCTGCAGATTTTGACTTACCATGAAACCGAAGACTTAATCAAGGACATAGCTTAACATAAAAGGCAAATGCATACATACGCACACACACACACACCTACACTAATCCCCCCAGTCCCCCCACACACTTTTTTACCCTAATTGAATTGTAAAATACATTTTACTTTGTTTATTGTTAAGGATACCCAATCGTAGACCACGCGTATCAGGCTTGCCTCGTTTTTGGTCTACCGTTTAAATGTAATAGTTGTAATCAAAAGTTTAAAATAAACATTATCTTATCTTATCTTATCTAGCTTTAAGCGACCCGGGGTGAGACGCCTTTCGCATACTTTCGCAGGTTTCCTCACAATGTTTTCCTTCACCGCCGAGCTAGTGATAATGATAAATACAACCGTACATAAATTTAGAACTTAGTGGTACAGGGCCTATAGACAAAGTATCTTTTGATTAGCGTTAACGACAGTAGAAAACATAAAAATCATAGATTTAAAACTTTTCGCTTACGCTGAAAGATGAAGCCAATAAATCGAGAGCTAGATAGCCAGATGTGAAACCTTATGTAAACAAAAAAGACAAAACATTATTTATTGTTTCGGTTATCACCGTGGCCGGTTTTTGTTTGGCAAGATTTCAATCGTATAGAATGTTTGCCAAACAAATCGTCTTTCAGTATGCAAAAATCTATTGCTGTTCCATGTGCGGCCACGTTATGGCTTAATCTAGAGTGTAAATCTATGGGTCTACGCCAATAGAATGTCACTTTGGGCACAATGTTACTTGAATGGGCCCCAGGCCAGGAATCGATCCGCCGCCTCATGATTGTTGAGTCTCCATCTCTCTTCCGTACGAACTATCTCCCCTAACAAAACTAACAAGGCGGTACCTGTGTGTGAGAGTGACCGCGATACGGGCAGCGCGCGCACTGGAGCGTGACGGCCGCGCCGCCGCGCGCGCCCGCGGTACCGCCAGCACCGCCGGTACCGGCGCCGCGGTACTTCATGCCGCTACCGTGCTCCGACGCCTGCACGATACAATCAACGCATAACCATTACGACTTTACAGCTTGCGACGCAAGTGTGTCGAAAAAAGGCGTGTGAAACACGAGAGCATTGGTCATTACATTCTCAGCTGCATCAAGCATTCGCCTGCGGCTCGTGCTGCAATATATTCCAGCCTGAAATGTTTTGACCAACTTAGCTCACTTTGCAACAAAATTACTTTTAATAAAAAGAATAAAATATTCAACTGACTTTAAAATAATAATAGTCGCGAAAACAAGACAGACTTATACGCCAATTATAGTGCTAGCGGTACGCCAAACAATACTGCACTTTTTGTTAAAGGCAAGCCGCTTTGCATAGTGGTAGTTAGGACCATTTGGAATGATTTGACCCGTAGTGATTTTTGATTCACCCCTTAGGGGGTGATTTTGGGGGTGTGGGGGGTGAACTACTCCTTAAATTCTTAAAATTGCTGATCTTAACCGATATTGACAATCAGGGACTCATTTTCGCATAATTTGAGGTCGACAAATTTGAATTTGGAGTAATTTTGATCATTCGAACTTCTACTTTGGATATTTTAGACCGTAAGGACGTTTTTGGCACGAAATTAAAAAAAATTCTAAAAAGTCATACAATAGCCATATTAGAGTCAATTTCGTCAAACTCGATGGCGCTTAATCGAAATAAGTTGTCAAAAACATATTTTTGGAAAAAAAATTGGAGGGGGGAGAAAAAGACAAAAAAAAATTTTTTTTAATCAGACTTCGTATTGTTTTTAGGGTTCCGAACCAAAAAGGCGCCCAACAAGATCCTATTAATAAGCCTACGTTGTCCATCCGTCCGTCTGTCCGTCCGTCCTGTCTACCTGTACTGCCTGTCCTACCTATAAAGGGCTATATCTTTTGAACCGTAGTAGCTAGATGGTTGAAATTTTCAGAGAATATGCGCTATTATGGCGGATTTGTTAAAAAATAATAAGATGAGCAAAAAGTAAAAAATTAAGGGGGGTCTCCATACAAAAAACTATTTTTTTAACGTTTATAGTTTTAGCTCTATCGTAAAAACGGTAATACATACAAGCGTCAAACTTGATATGGTTTATGGGACCCTTAGCGCGAGCCCGACACACACTTGGCCAATTTTTATTATTTCTTGTTATACTATAGAGTTTGCACTATAACTGTGCCAAGTTTGACGCTTGTATGTATTACGATTTTTACGATAGAGTAAAAACTATAAACGTTAAAAAAATAGTTTTTTTTATGGAGACCCCCCTTAATTTTTAACTTTTTGCATTTATTATTATTTTTTTAAAAATCCGCCATAATAACGCATATTCCCTGAAAATTTCAACCATCTAGCTACTACGTTTCAAAAGATACAGCCCTTTATAGGTAGGACAGGCAGTACAGGTAGACAGTACGGACGGACAGACGGACGGATGGACAACGTAGGCTTAGTAATAGGATCCTGTTGGGCGCCTTTTTGGTTCGGAACCCTAAAAACAATAAGCAATCAGATAAAAAAAAAAAATTTTTAATCATTTTATATCACCTCCAATTTTTTCTTAAATATGTTTTTGACTACTTATTTCGATTTAGCGCCATCGAGTTTCCCGAAATTGACTCTAATACCTATGGCTATTGTATGACTTTTTATAATTTTTTAAATGTCGTACCAAAAAACGTCCTTAAGGTCCAAAATATCCAAAATAGAAGTTCGGATGATCAAAATTACTCCAAATTCAAATTTGACGACCTCAAATTATGCGAAAATGAGTCCCTGATTGTCAATATCGGTTAAGATCAGCAATTTTAAGAATTTAAGGGGCCATAGGTCCAGACGAATATTTTCTATGAGAAACGCGATTGCCGAGCGCTCCGAAAAGTGTGTGCGTGAGCCGTATTTTCGATTAAAAACTACTAACCAAAGTACTTTTTCTAGATTTTATTTATGATTGCACTAGTTAAACTAATGGTGAATATGTGAGTATAAATACCAACAATCGGAAACTATTTTAAGTTCTTCTAAACCGAGAAAAATGTTTAAAAATGCATGAAAATACGTCATCTTTGTGACGATTTTCTATCGAGTGAAGTAATTCCAATCGTGTATTCAGTTGATGATTGCACTAGATGAAATATCCAAAAATACTGAGGTATGACTTTAGTTTCGGTAAATGGTATAAATCTAGTCGTAAAATGAAAAATAAAAGATGCCTCCGAGGTATTTCCACCTACTATTACGTCTTAAAGACAATCCTCCATTAAATGTCTTGCTAGCTTTTACTAAGTCAACAAGACAAGAAATTTAATTAAATCTCTGGCTATCACTTTTGTCTTGTTGACGTAGTAAAAGCTAGCAAAAGATTAACTTTAATGAGCGTTTCTGCAACCGAGTGTCTTTCATACATACGTTTTCAAACATTTTTGTCATATCTCCATTCATTTCCAGTATAAGCACTCGGCTTGTATAAATTTTTCTGATTTCTTGTCTTTATAAAATTCAGTCTTGACCGTGTTTGTTCACTCACCCGATGCGCCGTCAGCTCCTTAGTAGCGTTACACTTAAAGTTGCACAACTTGCACGAGTACAGGAACAGCTTGAAGTTGGGGGAGGAGAGCAGCTCGTGGGGGGAAGGGAGGTCACCCTTGCGCTTCCGGCCGCGCTTGCCGTGCCGCACCGGCGACTGCGACATTAGCACTCTGCGGGATTTATTATTATTAGACTATGCCACAGTTCTGGCACTCTAAAGAACGTGTTTGATTTTCGAAATGGCGTCCGCACATGCGCAGTTTGTGAAACTCTCCATGACATTTTGGGCTGAAAGAACGCGTTTTCAATAAACTTCATGTACATTTAGATACTTTTTCTCCCCTCCGGACGGAAAGCGTCAAGTTTCGTCGCGCTAATCGAAGTTGCCGCTTTCCACCTCGGTCTAGGAGAAAAACAGTATACTAACCTCGGGCAGTAAATAAGAAAGCCTCAGATAACATGTTTGTTGCTCAATTACATGAGATCTGAGACCTTTCTTACTTTCCTGCCCTCGGTGTGTAATCTACTATTTATTGTTCGTTTTGTTATAAAAATAGTATTTAAGCTAAAGGATTACTAAAAATGAGAATTTGGCGATATTTTTCATCGTTTTTGGAATAATTTATTCATTTTGCCAATGTTTCTGTTCGAAAGGAATATGTAACATACTCATTCAGGAATTAATACTCACTTCGCTTTTTGTAATGCTTTCGCCTTTTCTAATATTTCTGTAGGTGTCAGTGCTTTTTTCTGTAATAAAAAAGAAATCATATTGTAATAAAATAAGGTGATAAATAAGGCGATAAATGCGCCCTCAGTGAACTCTTAGCTGAAACTAAGGGGATGATCAGACCATCAAACTGAACAACTTTCTATATGGGACCAATATCGAAATCGCGAAAAATAAATCAGATAGTTATTCTTATTCGTAGGCTGTCCCATAAATTTGAGTCGAGTTGTATATGTCCTGCAGTTTTATGTGAAAATGGTATTTTTTTTCGAGATTTAGATGTTGGCTCCATAGTAAAAGTTGCTCAGTTTGATGGTCTGAAGCACCCCCTAATAGACAAACAGTATAAGTAGTCCACTCACTTGACAATGCCAAAAAATTCATTGTTATCTTTCTTGATTTGGCAAAGGCCTTCGACACGGTCTCTGTCCCCAAACTTGTGACAAAACTAAAATGTCTAGGCATCAGAGGTAAACAGCTAGATTTGTTCAAAAGTTATCTATCTAATCGCAGGCAAAGTGTCAGGATTGGTGACTACACAAGTCTTGAAGGTTCAATTGAATACGGTGTGCCTCAGGGGAGTATACTGGGCCCCACGCTTTTTCTGATCTACCTAACTAAACAGTATGTGCAATCTGAACCTCGACAGTGGGAAAATAATAGCCTACGCCGATGATACGGCTCTAGAGGTTCAGATCGAGTACAGGGTTCTTAATAGATAACCCTGTACTTAAAGTTACGGTAGTATTTTGCTTTTCTTCTACCTAGCCTCTCTGTCCACCATCACGACATGCACGGAGAGAATCAGCCTTATTATAAAGTTACCTGGGTAGTCTTTTGCTCATCTTCTACTGGCTGTACTATAGGTACATTATCCGGGCTTCTCTGTCCACCATCACGTAGTTACTGCTGTCGTGATCTGCCACATGCATGGGGAGAGAATCATCGTTATTATAAAGTTACCTGGGTAGTCTTTTGCTTTTCTTCTACTTGCTGTACGGTGGACTGTAGGTACATTATCGGGGCCTCTCTGTCCACCATCACGTAGTTACTGCTGTCGTGATCTGCGACAAACACCCAGAGAGACAAGTTTAGACGAGCGACATTTTTAGGGTTCCGTACCCAAAGGGTGAAAACGGGACCCCATATCAGGGCTATGTTGGGGTCATTGGGATCACGTTGAGGACCGATAAGGGCCCGCTGGGAGTCAGTTTTGGGGTACGTTGGGGACATGTTGAGGCCAAGTTGGGGTCCGATAGGGGGTCAGCTGGGGGTCTATTAGGGGTACAAGTAAGGAAGATTCCGTTCTTTAGTCTATATTAAAATTATAAAGAGGAAAGATTTGATTTTTTGTTTGTTTGTTTGTATTGAATAGGCTCCGAAACTACTGGACCGATCTGAATAATTCTTTCACCATTAGAATGCTACATTAGCCGTGGCCGTGGTGAACATAGGAGATGATGAAAAAAAACGGCCAAGTGTATGTCGGGAAGATTCTAAAGTGGTACGAAGTTTGCCGCGTTCATCTAGTGTACAATAATTAACTATTCTTATGTACATACCTCCCTCTCCATCGCTAGAGTGCAGCACGCAGGTGACAGTAGCGTCGGTCGGTATGTCCGACCCGTCCGATTCACCGTTAGCTACCAGCCTGTATGATTCCTCACCGTCACAGTCACTACATACCCTCTCCATCGCTAGAGTGCAGCACGCAGGTGACAGTAGCGTCGGTCGGTATGTCCGACCCGTCCGATTCACCGTTAGCTACCAGCCTGTATGATTCCTCACCGTCACAGTCACTACATACCCTCTCCATCGCTAGAGTGCAGCACGCAGGTGACAGTAGCGTCGGTCGGTATGTCCGACCCGTCCGATTCACCGTTAGCTACCAGCCTGTATGATTCCCCACCGTCACAGTCACTACATACCCTCTCCATCGCTAGAGTGCAGCACGCAGGTGACAGTAGCGTCGGTCGGTATGTCCGACCCGTCCGATTCAGTTATAGTTAATAATAGTACACTATAGAAACTGAACTCATCCGACAGACAGAAGGTCACGTCATTGTCATGTTGGTTTAACTAACTAGTGAATCAGGGCTTGCGTCTCTGGCGAAAGTTAATCTGACTAACAATTAAATGGGTTCGTGGTAAGTGAGGGGTAAATGTGGTGGGTCCATCGGGTGTTAATTAGTGGTCAGTTGTGACTCGCAACTTGATCTCAACTTGGTCCCAAACTTTCACCAACTTGACCCTAAGTTAACTTAGGCCTAAGTTGGGGGGGTTCGTCGGGGGTACATCGGGGCTAAGTTGAGGTCATGTTGGGGCCAAGCTAGGGTCGAGTTGGGGTTCGATAGGGGTCAGTTAGTGGTCCATTGGGGGTCTATTAGGGGCACAAATAAGGGATATTCCGTTATAGTGTACTATAATTAACTATTCTTTTGCACATACCTCCCTCTCCATCGCTAGAGTGCAGCACGCAGGTGACAGTAGCGTCGGTCGGTATGTCCGACCCGTCCGATTCACCGTTAGCTACCAGCCTGCATGATTCCTCACCGTCACAGTCACTACATACCCTCTCCATCGCTAGAGTGCAGCACGCAGGTGACAGTAGCGTCGGTCGGTATATCCGACCCGTCCGATTCACCGTTAGCTACCAGCCTGTGTGATTCCTCACCGTCACAGTCACTACATACCCTCTCCGTCGCTAGAGTGCAGCACGCAGGTGACAGTAGCGTCGGTCGGTATGTCCGACCCGTCCGATTCACCGTTAGCTACCAGCCTGTATGATTCCTCGCCGTCCTCACATCTGCAATGTCACATACATTTCATTTTAATTTCATATTAAAACTTTTCAAAACAAAATTGATACACTCATCGGTTCTGCGAGCAATTTGCCACGCCTATTGCCATTCAAAGTCAATATAGTTCATTCAAAATAATATCACATAGATAACTTTCTGACGTCATGTTTTTGAATCTACCACCACGTCGGAAGGTGTTCCGTTGTAGAGAAGATGCGGCCAGAAATTCTACAACACATATCTTTTAAACAAAACAAGATATACAATAGTAGATTACACACCGAGGACTTTAAGTGTCCGAGGTTAGTATACTATTTTTCTTCTCGACTGAGGTGGAAAGCGATAACTTCGTTTAGCGCAGCGGGACGAGAATTGACGCTTTCCGTCCGGAGGGAAGAAAAGTACAATAACAAAATTACATAGTGTAACATAGTCAAGACCACCTTTTAGTTAGCAATTCTTTGGGCTATGTCGGCAACCCTGGTTCTTCTGTGAATCATTCGATCTCGCAGGGAAACTCCGAGCATATTAGCTCTGTCGTTGGGTGTTTTTTGGGTGACTTTTTCTACTTATTTTAAATTTTTCAGGCATTTTTATGGTTCCCGTACCCCCCCCTCCCCCCCTCAAACTTCTAAAATAACTATGGGAGTAAATAATCGGAAAATGTTATAATTTAATCTGTAGTAATCATTGACCTCCTATACTAGACCCACAGTGTCATATAAAATCTTAACAAATTTTTGTGCACATTGACGCAAAAAACCGCACAAATTAAGTATGCATGCTGCTGGTTGTCACTAATACGTTGTATTTGATTCATAAACATAGTCGTATTTCGCTTGTTAACTGTCAGCTGGTACAAAAAAGAGCTCATCCAAGCTCTTTTGGTTGTGCCATTTTTCGAACGTTGATTGTGAGTCTAGTTTGTATATAAGATGTCTATGGTAGTAACCTAGAACGATTAGTAACCTATAGCTTACCTTACGAGCGTGAGATTGAGTAGATCGAGCTGGACAAGTCCCTTATCAGGGTCCATCATCTGAACGTACTTGTGTGAGCTGCCGTCTGAAGATATCATGTCCGGGATGATGTGGCTCTGCGGAGTTATTACATTTTTTATTTTAAAAGTATGATTGGATGATTCGGGAATAAAGAATGAATGAAAGTAGACTTACGAATGTGACGGAATAGTCAAATAATTGGCAGTAAAATTAAGTAATTTTCAATATGGAAACAAGATTGTTTTTCAACGTAGCTCAGGGAGCAGTTACTGCTTATTTAAGTACATACTGTAGTGTACCTACTGTGTGTGTTCATGTGTGTCTACTTAACCATCCTTTCACCTTTGTTTTAGGTACTAAGCCCCACTTGCGCCAACCTGGGTTAGCAATAAACTCTAGGTTAAGTTGGTAACCCATGATTTTTTTGTATAGAAAAACAACTGAAAGAGCTATTTTATCCGGAGTTAATTGCTAACCCGTGGTTGGCGCAAGTGGGGCTTAATCTTTTAAATTTGTTTTTGTCCTTATTGTACAGTTCACTGTATTAACTAAATGATAACTCGTTAATATTTTGCACGTCACATTTTGCCAGGCTTACGCTCAGTTGCAGAAACGCTCATTAGAGTTAATCCTCCATTAAATCTCTTGTTGTCGCTTTTTGTCTTGTTGACATAGTAAAAGCCAGCAAGAGATTTAATGAATGTTTCTGCAACTGAGAGCGTTAGCCTAATGTGGGGGATGATTGTAAATCTTTCTTGGTTAAATACCGTGATGTCAATGTGCAATACCTATTCTTTGTTGTATATGAACTAAATGTACCTAACTAAGTGAACATGCTCATCATCATCATCAGCCTATCATCGTCCACTGCTGGACATAGGACTTAGGCCATAAGTGAACATGCTCATTGTAATAAATATTTATGTATTTTTTTTGTTTATTACTGCGTACTATGGGGGGCCTACTAGCTAGAACAGGCATTAAAATAATAAATGTCGCGAAAACGAGACAGGCTTATACGCTAATTACACAGAATGAGCGAGAGAAAATCTATTTTGTTTGTCCCTTTCTACGTATGCGATATTTTTGTTTGACTCAGTTGAAATTGCATACAAAACCTTGTAACTAAGTCAAACAAAGGCCCGATTTCTCATACATTTTGGTCGTATCTCCATCCCTGGAAAGGGATACGCGCTCAGCATTATGTCTTACACATTTTTTTGTTTGGCCACAGATTATATAATACTATACAGTACAGACGCCCAACGTCAAACAATGGAACGCGACTGCCGTAACGCGGGCAGTCTTCGGGCAAAGTAAATTGCTTGATTTTCCGAGGCTCATGAGATTTTTTTGTAGTCAGATCATGTATCTTTAGTAACAATTTACACTTTTACGTAAACATTAACTACAAATCGATACCATAACGCCATATATTTCCATTTTTTAACTAAAATTTCATTTGTATGGGATATGACACCATGGTTTGGCCATTGTATTTACCTCCTTAGTATCCCCAAACGGTGTCACTTCAACTATTTGTAGTTGACCTGAAAATTATAAAAACTCAGCATTAATAACATAACAAAATACAGGGTGTAGGCTTAAATGTGTTTCATATTGGTGGTGCTATGGACCTTAACTTCGCGGAAAAATGGTATATAACTCCTAACAAAATTAGGTGAAACTATTTTAAGGGGATGATCAGACCATCAAACTGAACAAGTTTCTCTATGGGACCAATATCGAAATCGCGAAAAAAAAATCAGCTGTTCCATACAAACCCACTCGACCTAAATGTATGGGACAGCAGATTTTTTTTTCGCGATTTCGATATTGGTCCCATAGAGAAACTTGTTCAGTTTGATGGTCTGATCATCCCCTTAAATAGTTTCATCTAATTTTGTTAGACGTTATATTGTAAATACAATCATCTGCCTGTACGAGGGTGGCACTGAAAATTTCGGGAATCAAGGGAGTGATACAACATTGTTAGTGGTAAAGATATTTATTGTTTTTTGAAGTATTCTCCATGAAACTTCACACATTTTTCCATTCGATGGAACCAATTATTAAATCATTCATTCCATTCTGAAGTTGGGGTATTCAAAATGGTCGTTTTGTTGGCTTCAACAGGCTTCAACTCATTTTCGAACACCCAAACTCGTGACTGGTTTTTTGTTTCGGGTTCGTATGCTTATATCCAGGATTCATCACCTGATACATCTCAGTATACAGAATTTCTCGAGTCAATTCCATTTTCACACCGACTTTACAAGTTTGCCAAAACCTTGTGTAAAAACCGCGTTCTTTTAAAAAAAAAAATGGTATTCGATTAATAAAACCAAGGAGTTTCCGATTATAAACAATTTATTATGCCAGGGACAATGTAAATATTCCATTCCCGATACTATTAGTGCATCCCTCGTACAGTGTGTAAGTAAAACCTAAGTATCATTAACCTTTAAATCAGGTATGGATCCAGCCCTCAAAAAAGGATGTGGGCACGGCCACACGAAAATCGGCCAAGTGCGAGTTGTCGAGCCTGGGGCTAGCACTAGTAAATTAAAAAACCTGTAAAATTTTACGTCGGTTTGCTCATGAAAATGTGTGTTTATTTGCACATCACAATATCATATCTAGACTCTAAACTATTGAACCGATTTTGATGAAATTTGTACAGAGTGAAAGCTTATCGACCTCAATTTGGGTTGTGGGCCCAACATGCCCACAACGGTGGATCCGCACCTGCTTTAAATCACATGCTGTACCCATCAAACTGAACAACTTTTACTATCCACACTCCATAAATAATAATTTAAAAAATGTTATAATATAACCCAATAGCACGGACCTGAAAAAAAGACAGACGTAATGCGACACTAAAAAGATGTGAAGCATGCAAGGTCCTACATTTTCGTTTGTTCTACAAGGGACCTACACTCACACAGATGCACTAGCTCTAGGCGCAGGTGCTACAACCAGTCACCATTATGTACCGCGTGACAGCACGCACACAAAAGAAATGAGTGCTTCATTCGTGATTAGACGAGATTACGTCCGTCTTTTTTTCAAGTCCGTGCCCAATAGTATGTAGTAAGTATGGTGATTACGTACCATCTTTGTACTCGGCCAGCATCTGAGAATCAGCTGCATCGCTAACTTGCTCGTCGTCCGACATGGTCCGGGATTACTGCAATAATTACCGTAAAAGAAAACTGTGTTTATTTATAAAAAAAATACATAGAATCCACAACATAGGAACAAAATGTAAAAGGCTAAATGCTGTAAATATTATGTAATATGTTATGTATTATCGTTCGATAATATCGCGGCAGTGTGTGGGATCGAGCACGTCCCTACACAAAATGTACTTATAACAAATATCGCAAAATCACAGCGATATTATCGCTCGATAATGGCTCGGTGGCAAGTTAGTGGTCAACATGCCGTCAGAGAATTAACAAGCCCTCTGACCTGACGAAAATCAGCAGCGATAGGCGGATAGAATATAGATTCAGGTTCAATCAATCAATTCATCCAGCTTACAGCTGCCTCTATGGTCTAATGGTTAGGAGCATTGGGCTCTTGACACGGAGGTTGTGGGTTCGATTCCCACGGGGGACACCTAGTGATATATAACTTCGTGCGTTTTTCCCCAGTTGGTTAGGACATTGACACACCTGATTGTCTGTAAAGAAAGATGATTCCGTGCTTCGGATGGCACAGTAAGCCGTTGGTCCCGGCTACTATCTCTGGTGGTAGTAGTCGTTACATAAAAACCACGTCAGAGGCCCTAAGGCGGTCTGAAAAAACTCTGACACCAGGTTTTGCCCACACTATCATGTAAAGAAGTTCACATCATATCATCCAACTTTCAGGTTATTGATTATAAATTTAAAATATGACAACGTACATGGTAATTTTGGTCGAAATAGATTTGTCGAACCAAAACCTACGAATCCAACATTCATGTTTCTTAACATTTTTCCGGAAAACAAAGTGAATAACATCGAAAATTGATTGTAAATAAAAGCAAATGTCAAAAATGAATCAAAAATTTTTCTTGCAACACTCAAAATTTGGTGTTTCTATTTAATTTCCATTTTCATTTTATTTATTATTGCAACAATTACTTACTTTTGATGGCAACAATGGATTTCTGTACACTTCACTTTCACCACGAAAACAATGGATTATTGAGTTACTGCGCCCTTCAGCAATGATTCAACAATTATTTTTAGCAATAAATATGCGCCGCCATTTCGAAATACCATCTTTTTTCTCAGTTTTGTGGACTATTAGTTTGTGACAACAACATTCATTGGCAAATTGAAAAAGTTGCCAGTAGACAAATTAAATTAACTATTTCATTCAAGTAGGGTAGTTGACCCAATAAATGTTCTATTTTGACCTATTCGATTTTTGCATTAATTTATATTAAAAATTCTTTTTTTAACATTCAACTTAGCAATTACTTTTTTTGGCTTTCTTAATGGTAATCCCCCAACAAAAGACTTCTTGATAAAACGCTATACATCTCTCTTTAGCATTAGTCACACTCTTTCCATTTCACTCCAAAAATCAATGGTAGAGTCAAAGGTAGCGCAGTCAAATGGTTCAATTCCACAGTACTTTATATTACGTAGGCGACCTCCAATGCATTTGCTCTATCTCTTTTGCTCTCGCTGAATCTCCATAAGAAATTTCTCAAAACATAATTCCATGATATTACAATAATAGAGCACAATAATAGACGTTTAAAAAATCAAGATGAAAAGTTTTAATCAAAACCTATCGAATAAACGTATCTGTTATTATTTGGTACGTGTATTTCTATGCTAAAATAATGTCAGAAATCTGAGTCCTGAATCGCGCTATCAACATTTTCAACTTCACTGAGTATAAAAGTGAATTTAACGCTGATAGAAGCGGGAGGTCCGTAGCTACTACGTGTGCCGGTGCTGGCAGGGAGCCGGTCTACTTCCTTGCCATCAGATATGTTGAAGCGTATTAAGCAATCATATATGGTAAAATAATGTCAAATATGTCAAGAAAATGATAAAGAGAGACTTTGGTCTCATCCACACGGTAGTAGCTGATTTGACTTCCTTTTTGCATATAGTATATTTTAAGACCAAACAACTTGGGGAGTGTAATGTTACAATGATAAGAGTTTTGCGTTAACTGTCGTTTTAAAGATAATTATATATAATTTAAATATTTCAAAAGAATAAATGAAGTTAAATCATTAATCAAATAGAGCTGACTCTACATAAGTATTCTAATTTACAATATTTACTATATTATTCATAATTAATATTTTATTCATTTTTCATTTACTTAATATGTAAAAACTTATCATTTGAAGTACCTACCTACATTAACTACGTATATAATTTTTAAAGTAATTTTTCCGTGCTTTTCGTAAACAACAGGTATGACGCTAGGTACCAATTAATGAGTTCTAGTTACAATTTATTTTGTCTCATAGCTCACACGTCTACTGAACGTATATTTATTGACCGTTATCATAAAGCTTAAAAAATCAAAACATAATTTTACTCAGTAGGAATGAATCTAGGACTCCTACTCAAGAAGTCAAACTAACTACTTAAACTAATTACAGATAAGACAAACAAACGAATAGATAACGACAAAAAGGAAGTCAAAGCCGCTACATAGGTGTATGTGAGAAATAACTCTCGTTTTCATTTACTGATTGACATGATTTTTATTACCATTTTTATAATATTAAACCCATACATGACGGCTTATACAAGGCGACATATTCAGATAGCGGGAGCTTAGGCCGGCCCCCCGCCACAACCGGTTTCCTTTGTAGCAATGGACTCCCCAGTGCTCCTTTCAAAGCAAAGTGTATTTATACAACCGAGTGCTAAAAACTTCTATAGCGTGATCTAGACCCAGTGATCTGATTGGCTGGTTAGTCTGACGTAGGACTACGCAGCCGTATTAACGTAGAGGCAATAATCAAAGATGTGCAAGTCTGAATCATTGGATCTGCAGATAGAGTCGTAAATAATCAGTCTTGAATTCTTGATTCAGCACAAATTTGGAAATACAATCTCAACTTATATACATCCAAAAAATTACGACACTATTCTCTTTCGTGGTGATCAGAAACATTACAACAAATGCCAACTAGTTACCGTCTCTGAAGGTAGCAAGGTTCGCATTGAGCATACTGAATAAAAGGGTTACGACTTACGACAAAGAGTTCGAATTGAAGACCTATGTTTTAGACAAATGTTTAAAAAACTTTATCGTTTTACTGTAGTAAATAAATTATCATCAGCCTTACACTTAAATTCCAATGTCATAAGGATGAGAAGGAACTACAGTTCCACCACAAAGCCCAAGAGAAATAGTTTTTCAGGTGAATAATAAATGAAGAAAACGATATTTTGTGCACGTATAACTTTGCAGCATAGTGTTGAAGTTTCTAACTGAGTCAGAGCAGCCCACTTCCTATACGTGATACCTACATAGAATTTCATGTTTGTATACAACCATGCTCACTCAAACGTTTCAAAACAATGTATGTTGTTCTTGTTTTCATTCTTAACCTTGACATTCATTTAGCATTGGTGTTTTAGAATAATCTCATTCATTAGAAATCGATTTAGCCTGATGATCGTGGTACAGTTTTCTGGAAAATAAGACATTCAAACATTAAAGACTTGAAAATACCCTGATAGCAAATTGAAAACTAACTCTACCAAAATAATCCCTTGATTTAGCGATCGTAGGTAGGTCTAGATTATATCGTATGCCTTTCAATCATAAACAGCGAACTGAATTAAAAAAGATACATATTTTTATATATGTAGCAACAAATTATGTTGGTTATTATAATATGATGAATGAATTTTGAAATAGAATGCACATAATTCTAATTTGAGGGGCATTCTTCGCGCTGCGAATTGAACCTTATAATCAGCATTATCGGGATTGTTAGTAGTTTCAACCTTGTTGACTGGAGCACTGGAACATGATGAATCAGTCAATTAAAACTCGTGTACTGTAGTTGGAACATAAATTATTATCTCTTTGTCCGTTTGTAGGATAACGTAGGAAGTAGGTAGATTTTATATAAATGTAGCACTAGTAATAGTAAATAATGTCATTTTTTGCATTTAACTAAGTTCTCAAACTTAAGTCATGTATTTGATTAACGTATAGCCCACCTACAACACGGCCAAGAATAAGGCCACCCTATAACCTTTTTCATACAGGTAGAATATTTATATATGTATTATGTTTGTGGCGTAGTATACTAGGATGTAAGGTACCTAATTGTATCTAAATATAATGCATTTGCACGGGAATCGAGATTATAGAGCGAACTTTGTCATCAGTGAATTACTAAGATGATATCACTCCTAGCGGTCACCACATGTGCTCGTTCGCTATCAATACCAGAATCGGGGTTATCCAACGCGATATTGCATTTAGGTATAGAAAGACTACATCGCATTTGCAACCTAAAAGGTTTACAAGAACAACATTTTGCATACGTATGGTTCATCAAAACTCGGTTTGACGAATATAAGCTTACAGAATGAAGTAGGAGAAAGGAGAAGTATACTAATAAATGAAAAGCTGGAAAAGGACGACGAATGACGACCCGGTTGGTGTAATGGTTACCACACCGGACTGCCAAACCAGGGTCCTGGGTTCGAATCCCGGTTCGGTCATGGATGTTATATGTTCGTGCCGTTGTTGTATGGTTTCCATAATAAAAGCCTTTAGTGCTTCGTTTGGGATCATTACAATGTATGTGCCTGTGAGCGTTATTTATTTATTATTATTTATAGTAATACAATTCAACTATCTGCAATAGCTGAGTAATTTTAAGATAAAATTATAATTTCTTTTGAACATTAGGTATTTGTACAGACTGTATACTATCATAAGTAAGTACTATACCTAATTATTATTCAATACCACTTTGCGTTAAATCAAGGTCATTGCGTATTAACAATAAGTTAGAAGAGAATTACAACATCTAACTGCGCTTTTCCATCTCAACGCAATTAATAATAAAATTGTTATTAAAATTTAATATGGATTAATATGGAAGAATATAAGCTTACAGAATGAAGTAGGAGAAAGGAGAAGTATACTAATAAATGAAAAGCTGGAAAAGTAATACAATTCAACTATCTGCAATAGCTGAGTAATTTTAAGATAAAATTATAATTTCTTTTGAACATTAGGTATTTGTACAGACTGTATACTATAATAAGTAAGTACTATACCTAATTATTATTCAATACCACTATGCGTTAAATCAAGGTCATTGCGTATTAACAATAAGTTAGAAGAGAACTACAACATCTAACTGCGCTTTTCCATCTCAACGCAATTAATAATAAAATTGTTATTTAAATTTAATATAGCTATGCATAGCTATGCCCACTGGGCAGACATAAAATTAAATTGTCATTGTAACGAACCCAAAAATCGAGACGTGTCTCTGTCTTTGTTTTGTTATCTTCTAATATTACCTATTAATACTACTCTGTCTTTGTTTTGTTATCTTCTAATATTGTATTACCGATGTAGTAAAAGAAATTACCGATACAACACTACAGGCATGGTGTCCCATCCCATACAAATGAAATTTTAGTAAAAAAAATTGCAATATATGGCGTTATGGTATCGATTTGTAATAAATGTTTACGTAAAAGTGTAAATTGTTACTAAAAATACATGATCTGACTACAAAAAAATCTCATGAGCCTCTGAAAATCAAGCAATTTACTTTGCCCGAAGACTGCCCGCGTTACGTCAGTCGCGTTCCATTGTTTGACGTTGGGCATCTGTACTGTATAGTATTATATAATCTGTGCTACAGGCCAGCATATACCGGGCCCAAGATCGAGTGGCCTGCACTCGTAGTATGCTGCACGTGATACGGCTGTATCACGTCTTTTATCTCGTTCGTTCGCACGCAAATAGAAAGAGAGCTAAGGTGTGATAGCTTGGTGATAGCGCTGTATCACTGCGGCATGCTAGCTAGCATGCCGCAGTGATACACCGCTATCACACCTTCGCTCTCTTTCTATTTGCGTGCGAACGAACGAGATAAAAGATGTGATACAGCCGTATCACGTGCTGCATGCTACCAGTGCTGGAGAGCTGTGGTGGCACAAGCGGCCTACAATGGTCACGTCCCTCAGCCATGAGGTTACGACCAAGAAGAAGAAGAATATTACCTATAGCCTTTTAACATTCTCATCACGAACTGCCAATTCTAACTGAAATTAACTGAACATACCTATCTACCCGTTGGACAGCTGCAACCGTGCGTGAGCATAATGCTTTTATTGACATCCCGAGAGCTCTTGGTAGTGAAACTGCAACTGTCCCGAGGGTCGCAGGTTCAAATCTCTTAAGGTTGCCTAGAGTACTTACTTTAAAAATGAAACTAGATAATTTTGTGTGACAATGTCCAATTTTTTATTATTATATGTTTGAATTACCTACTGAACGTTAGTTAATAGTTTAATTTGATATTTTAAATATTAACAAAGACTAAAATTGTGAAATGCATTGCATTGCAAATTGCAAGCAAGTAAAGTCGTCTAAGTAGGTGTGTTGGAATTCAGCGAAAGATGCAGTTGCAGTCGGGCATTCACGTTACCGTTATAATTCTACCGTCTGCCGGTGTTTGTTAAGGCGACATCTATATGTAAAATATGCTATGATACACGATATCGAAAATACTTTATAATGAGAACGATAGCGTTTTGATAAACGAATGTGTTGTAATAAATAGATTTAATAGCTGTTGCCCACGACTTCATCATCTGCTTTGACTTTTAAAAGTAGGTATCCTATTTTAATCTAGAAAACATCCTGTCTGGCAAATTTTTAATAATAATTTCAGCCATTTTTGAGTGATTGAGTCACAAATATTCATTATATATATACAATACACATTTAAAGTATTACTTTGTGGGATTAGTAGTTAGGATGTTAGTAGGTAACTATTCTGATATCATAAATCTGATTTGCTTGTCTGCTTGCACGTAATGTACGCACATAAACAAAACCTAGATGCACTGCCAAATTAAATGAAGTTTGGTAGAGGTGAAGAATTCAGCTATGACTACATAGTTGTGCGTACCTATTGTAATAAAGTTTCTGACGATAGCATAAGAGGAAACTCGTGAGTTTGTTTCATCATCGTCACAGCTTATATACGTCCCACTACAGGGCAGAGGCCTTAGGGAAGATGTAGGGTCTAGGGTGAGGGAGTATGTTATTATGTGACCTAAAATTTGTGTATGCTGTTAATGTTTGTGGGACCTACTAGGTACATGCGAAGTTACAATCTCTATCAAACCAAAGATATACTTATTCCACAGCCATTCAAATACGAATTGTGAAGACGTGAAGAGCTGCTCCTTAACTGAAGTCTGTACAAAAGAAACCTGATTCCAACCCCTCTACAGCAGTCGCAGTCTAGACTAGTAGAGTACTTAAATGCAGAGACCATCATGATATCGTGTGTTTTAATTTTATTTGTTTCAGAAAATACGTGAATGTTAGGGAGTTGGTATAGAATGGCATATGGTATAGAATACAGTCGTTCGAGACTTTTAAATTAAGGTTGGCGCAAGAGAAGACTTCTAAAACTAGACTCAGTCTTTTTGTATCCCTTTGGCTTCCTGACAAATAAAATGTAAACCTTCCTTCATTATTTTATGTCAATCTGTCAATGATTTTATGATACCGGAAAATTGAACTTAACGATTTCAAACGCCAACTACCTATCTATTTGGCTCTATCCGCTACAGTTCTTGTTTTAGTATTTTTTACCTTAAAGTTTGGTTTTTTCTTGGACTACAAATAAACAAAAACAAAATCTCTGAACCCTACACTTAATCTACATCCCTGAATCGCGGTATCAAAATTTTCTCCTCAATCAGCTTAAATACAAATACATTTCCAATGAATCTCAGGGGGTCCGACATCACACGGTAGAGCGGTCCATGCAGCCGCTACACTCAATTGCAAAGCACACATTTAGACCTAAACTTCAACATTTGCCATTCTGTCGACTAGAAGTAATTGCTAGACTGTATTTGGATACCCGCGACGCTGTGGAATGACGAATGCTTGAACTTGATGAATGCTTACAGAACCGGTGTGGTTGATTTGACTCCTTTTTGGAGTTTTTTCTGTTCAGTATTTAGTAACAAGGTGATCTTGAAAAAGTTACTACAATAGGTATTATACGTAGAGCTTGCCTGTTAGATAACCTACTTTTTTGGACGAGACATGAATTTCCCACTGCATCTGCAGGTCAAATGTCTCCTTTGTTCGCAAATATAGACAAATTAAATAATATTATTAACCAGTAGTTATGCATACGATACGATAAAAGTCAAATAGATTTAGGTATCCGTGTGACAATGTCAAGACATTTATTATTATTTATTTTTTGTCTTTACTAAGGCATGTCACATTATTAATTAGGCATATCTGCATAAATAAACTCACGACCTAAATCCCTTTCAGAGTATTCAGAAACAATACTACAACTGCCAACTATATTGCAAGCAGTATTCATTTGGCACAATGAAAAAACGTTGGGGTTTTAAACTTTAAGGAAGCTATTTTAACTTAGTTATATCATCAGTTACATTTATTTATCTTGTTTTATAAAAATAAATTTCTTACTTGCGTAGAAGTGTATAAAGAAGTAGGAAGGTAATTTTTTTAATGTTGGATGTTTCTATTTTTTCTGTGTTCTTTGGTAGGTAATAAAATTAAAATATATAACTAGCTACACCATTAATACAAATATCTTCACAGGAATAAATAGTGACTAAGAAACCAACGACACCTATTGGGACATGTATGCAGCACATTAACTTATGAGTGAACCTAATCATTGTACATTAAACCCCTCTTCTACCCTCCGGTTGTTGAAAAGTTGCATCAAAATTTTCCTTGATGGCTCTTTCGGGCTACATTATAATAAGAGATAAAATAACAAAAATAGGTACTCAGTATATTTACCGACCATTTTTTTTACAAATTAAAACAGAAGTTATTGTTAAAAACAGTAAAAAGTTGTTTTTGATTATATTTACAGGGGAAAAATCTAGCAACCCTAGGGCTGCGTTCAGAACCTTTGGGTGCGGTTGTTCTTCTCGCTCGCTCTTATGGGTAGAACGCTTTTCACCGAGCCTCGGAACGGCGTTAGGGCGAAAAGTTGCACTCGGAGTGCACTTTGGGCGCACTCTGGGCGTAGGTTCTGAACGCACCCCTGGAAAAGGAAGGTGTACTGCGCAAGTCAAAATAAAGTCAAAGCGGACATTGTCAAATCGAAATGCGAAATAATTAAATCGAAAATATCATCGAAAAATAAAGGCAATCGAATGAGTATTTCAAAAGAGTATCTAAAAAAATATTTAAAATTTTAGAGGTAATTATCGTAATGTTAAAAAGACGAAAACTGATCTTTTCGTTTGTAAAAATATTTTTTTTTAATTAAACATTCCACAAGGCAAAAGCTCAGTTTTATGCATCCACAAATTTTAAACAAGCAAGAAAAATTTGTCATGTTTTGTTATTAATTAATTTTTCAGGAACTAAAATGACTACAGCAGGATCTGGAGCAGTGTTTTTCCTTGGTACTCGAGCTCACTATCAGGTATCAACTTCGTATTTATTTATACAGGGTGAGGTAGAACATTAATGACCCACTCAAAATTTTTTGTTTACCTATTGACGAATGGAGCCAAATTCAAAATCCCGAAAAAAAAACTGCTGTCCTATACATTTTAGTCGAATAGCTGCAATTTTGTATGAAACAGCTGTTTTTAAGTGTGTTCCAAACTTTAGAAAGTAGATTTAGCAGATGATTATAACAAGAGGGGTCCATAACAATCACCCTTTAAAGGTCTTGTACTCTTTAAAGTGCCCAAACACGATAAATAGTAATATACAGAGAGTAGGGAAAACATTTTACATCATGTAGGTACCTAAATTAAAAACCCTTTGACTTGATAACGTCTTATAAATTGATGAACACCGGCTGCACGCACGAAAAAGTGTCACGTTCCGTCTGAGCCTGAGCGTGCAAGCGAGAGCGTGGAACAAGCGATAGAGAGGCACGATCGGCCCAAGCGTTGGCTTGTGACGAACTTGTGACACATTAATCACGTAAAAATATCGTCCGTAAACCGACTTTTTTATTATGTCCGCAGGTCCTGCAACAGCCAGAGTCTCAATTCGACGTAGAGAACGGCAACGCGTCTACAGAGACGATATATCAGAATCATTCGGTTCAGGAGCTCTGGGCTAAAGACCAGGGTCAGAAGGACCTCGACCAGGGCGACTACGGTGATAGGAACTGGAACTATTGCGATAACGATGTCACTGGTACGTTTATACGCCTTCAAGCACGTACAGACTTTTGTTTCTGGGTGATAATATGTTCGGGGACATTCAAGGAAAAAACAATGCAAAAGAAATAATTTTGTTATTACTGTACCATACAAAGTTTTGAAGATACTTCGATACTGGGTGGAACATAAATAAGGGGGCGTCCATAAATCACGTGACGCATTGATCCCACATAATCTGAGGATCCCCCACTGTAATAAGGGGGCGTCCATAAATCACGTGTGACGCATTGATCCCCCAACCCCCGCTAGAAGCATCTTGGTGACATATTTTTTCCCACGTCGGCGTCGTCAATGAAAAATATTATCATACTTAGAACGCAAAACTAATGACGAAAACACAACATTTTGAAATCTATGGACTGCTGAAGGTTCAAAATTTCTGACTGAATTATAGTTATTTGGGTTCGATTTGGTTAGGCGTATTAAATCGCAAAATGTCACGAGACTTTCTTTCAGACCCCCATGACACTAAGTGACACTTGACGACAATATTTACTTTATTCGTAGGATCGGAAGAAAAAGACAGTCTGGATATAACAATGGGAATGAAGCGAAGATCGAAAAGACGCCCGAGCGAGACAACATTGTGTGAGCGAGACGCCGAGATGAAGCCTGCCTTACTGAATCATGACGGAGAAAGGTGGTTATTTTATCTCTATCGTGTATTCCTAGGTACTGCTACAGAAAAAAGATGG
This sequence comes from Agonopterix heracliana, assembly GCA_963693445.1. NCBI lineage: Eukaryota > Metazoa > Arthropoda > Insecta > Lepidoptera > Depressariidae > Agonopterix > Agonopterix heracliana. The sequence goes on from OY856334.1 coordinate 7,932,130, forward strand.
CGTCGACAAACGCACCGTCCTGCTCGCACGTGCGTGGATGCCTGTATTATGCTGGGTTTACATACAGCCCGGCAAGCTTAGGCAATTCGCTGTACATCGACTCGTCTGTAAAGTGATTCTTACTACTTAACTTTATAGAAGCCTCAATGTACTTACAGCGAATAGCCCAAGCTTGCCGGGCTGCGAGGCTCGCGTATGAACGCACCTTTATGAACACAGATGGCCCCTCTTTCGTCCTCATACCACAGTAGGTATACTCTCCGGCCTCTTAGGCCCATCGCATACATGCGGAATTGCTATTCGGAATTCCGAATGCATACCGGTTTTTCGTACAAGTTTGAAATCCCGTTCGCAAATCTGGAGGGGGAAGCTCCATACGAAAACCGGTTTGCATTCGGAATTCCAAATCGCAATTCCGCATGTATGTGATGGGCCTTATATCAAGTATGATTTCACTAAACGCGGGCGATGCGCATTCGCTGCATAGGAAATGACTTCTTCCCGCGCTAAAGCCGATTTATGAATTAGAGAAATCATACTAGAAGGCCTCTTAGGGACCTACTCACAGAGGTGGGATAGGATTTGTATTAATTGATCTGAGGATCGGATGCAGAAGCTACAACCAGCAGCCACACGGTGAGGGCATTAGAGATGTTGACGATAGTTTGAAGGAATTAGTTGCCTCCACGATCCATCCAGACCATGAGACACGGATCCAAATTGATCACACAAATTTGTTATTCGTGGTTTAATCTCGATCCAACACATTACACGTTATCATGGATCGCGATTTCATGAAATCTATTCTACCCTACTCTTAGATCAGCATATGCTCACGACTATATTCCCCGAGGGGGTAGTCAGAGATGTACTGAACCCTCAGAACATCCACGTTTCACCAGTAGTACCGAAACTCTTAGATAATATTCATAATTAGATTTCTCGATCCACCCATCGAACGGATCAACATTATGGATCACGATTGATTTAAAAAAACTCAAGATATTCGTGATTTTATATCTCGATCTGCAATCCAACACATTGCACGATCAATCTGGATCAACATCAATGCGATCCGTGGTTCGTGATCAGGATGGATCGGACAAAAATGATTAATAAACCTATTTCGCCTACAGTGACATTCAGAAATCGAAGCCGTCGCGCCGGCGCATCAACCTGCTGACCTTCCTCTCTTCCCTGGCGAAGCGCAAGCGTCGCCTGGACTCCTCGCAGATACAATACCTGCACCACCTGGAGAGCTTCACGACCTGCACCTACAGGGAGTCCTGCCGCTGCGCCGAGTGCCAGGTCAGTCCAATAATCATAGTGATGATGTTTGATCAATGTTTTTGATGTGAGACATCTATCTATTGGCGCGCCTTGGAAATAAAACCGACTCCTATGCCGTGACGGAAATTCGTTATTTGAATCAGGAGAGTGACTTATTGACGGCGATTAAGTTTTCAATAAAAGTGCGCGAAATCTATCGGAAGTTAAGAAGACTTTATTTAAAGAAATTGATAATTAATAAAAACCTATGTGCGAGGAAGCACATACGTTTTTATTAATCATCATCATCATCTCATCTCCCACTCAAGACCTAAGGGAGAAGGGAGGGGCTGAAAATCAGCGCTGCACGGGTTCAATCCGGTGTCAGCACTCGCTGAGCCTCAACCTTTTGTCTCAGTTGTGTAGGTTTTTTTTGTACTTAGATTGTAAGAAAAACTGTATTGAGACAATAAAAAGATTTTTAATTTAATTTAATTTAATTTAATTAATTATCAATTTCTAATATTGGATTAATAGTGTTTTACATCTCCCGGGCGTCCCGTGACGGCCAACTTTTTCGTCAAGACCGGACTATTTACAAAAGCATATTTGGATCACAAGGCCGGACATTGCCAGACTTGATGGCAGACGTTGAAAAAATCCTGACACATCTTTTTTCAGAAATGCATCAAACCTTACGGAGTTTTTATACAAACCGTTAACTTTAGGATTACGCAACGCAAAGTGGGTTCCAACAGGTTAATATAGTGATGGGAACTGCGGCTGTACCATCATGCGCGCATAAGGCAATATCACGGCGTTTATCTCGTTCGCATTTGCGCGCGAACGAGATAAAAGGCGTGAATGATCGTGAGAAAGAGAGTTAGGGCACGATATCGTTATATATCGCTGCCATGCTACGGCTGCATGTCGCGCAGCAGTTTATGCGCGCTCGGTGAAAGTGATACGGATTTTCGCGCCTCTAAATGACGTAAACTGGATACGTGCCTGGCATACCTAAATATGCCTACTGGGAGATGGTTATCCAAAACCGGCAAATTACTGGTTTCTTAACCTGAACGTTATTGCCTGGACTCATTTAGTTACGACGTTTTTCAAGGGCGAAGAAACGAAATTTTAATTTCTGCGCATTCAAGCCTCATGGTCTCTTAAACCTTTACGCGATTTGTGCATGATTATCTTTTGGATCATATCGCACCTTAAGGGGGCGTCAATACATTACAATACATACAACCCCCTACTCTAGTGACATATTGTTGACCTTCCCACCCCAACACCTAATTTTAAAAGTCGAATAAATTAATTAACCAATCATTTATTTTAATATTTTACAAAGGTTGAACTCAGAACTCAAAACTTTAAAGAAAATTAAATGTACCTACGCAACGTTTTATGGACGACCCCTAACTCGACCACCTGTATAAAATAGCGCACACTGTATACCTAGTTTTATTACGCAGCGATTACATTACCCAACATGCCGGGCTCGATTCGGCATACATTGCTTCTTTTGATCGATACACTTTAAAATAGAGAGAACAAGTCAGGCAATGTATGCCTAAATCAAGCCCGACCAACTGCAAGTGTAATCGCTGCTTTACTTACGTACCTACACGGACCTGAAAAAAATACGGACGGAATGTGACTCTAAAAAGATGTGAAGCATGCAAGGTCCTACATTTTCGTTTGTTCTACAAGGGACCTACAGTGCGATTTTTGAAAATCATACGAGCGGTTCGGCAGTAGAATGATGCATAATCTCCATAGTAATTCTGTCATTTTCTACTGCCGAACCGCTCGTATGATTTTCAAAAATCGCACTGCTATACTCACACAGATGCACTAGCTCTAGGCGCAGGTCCGACACCTGTCACCATTATGTACCGCGTGACAGCACGCACACAAAAGAAATGGGTGCTTCACTCGTGATTAGACGAGATTACGTCCGTCTTTTTTTCAGGTCCGTGGGTACCTAATTATTAATACTTACCTATATAACTAAGTAAGTCTATATCGAGGGATGACACAATTATATTATAAATTATTTACCCTTCATTATCTGTAGGTCCCACGTGTATATTGATAAACTAGTTAAATAGTTATCTACCTAGGTACGTAGTCGTTTACTCATTGACCTAGACTAGACATTTTATTTGCAATGCAAACTAGATTAAAATACAAGCAATAGATGCGAGCATCGGTGGGCGTTCAGAAGGTACCTATTTAAACTATGAGAACCCATCAAACTGAACAACTTTTACTATGGGAGCAAACCGATCGGAGCAAAGAAAATCAGCTGTTCCCTTTTATTTAAATCAATGGCTGTTCCATCATCACATAGCCTATACAAGGTGTTACAAAAATACAAATAAACCTTTAAGGGGGTGGTGTAGACCATCAAACTGAATAACTTTCACTATGGGACAAATATCGAAATCGCGAAAAAAAAAATTGATGTTCCATAGGTACTCTACAAATCGACTAGAGCTAAAATATGTATGGGATATCAATTTTTTTTTTCGCGATTTCGATGTTGGTCCCATAGAGAAAGTTGTTCAGTTTGACGGTCTTATCGACCCCCTTAAGAGTTTTAAATATTTATTGTTACCTACTTATGAAACACCCCCCCCCCCCCCCTTACTTATTTATTGAATAAATATATTCGTATTTGTATTTGTATTTGTACCCTGTATATATGTCCCACTGCAGGGTACAGGCCTACGCTCAGGGAGGGTGTATGTACGTTAGTCCACCACGCGTGCACAATGCGGATTGGTAGACTTCACATACGCATCAGAATTATGATATGTTAGATGATCAAGGCTTTTAGGAAAGTACCTACACCACATTTGCAAAGCATTCAAGTACTTACCTATAAAAAATTATACTTATTCAGTAAAAACAACTCAATAAATTACAAATATAATTTTTTATTCCATAAATTTATTCCAATAGGTAACTACGTACCAAAAATACAACTGAGTTACATATAAAATGATTTATAAATTATAAAACAAATTTTCGTCAAAAACAATGTTAAGTACCTATTATGAAAACTTAAAAACGACATAAATCTTACAACAACATAATTTTTAACATTTATTTTTTTTTAATTTTAAAGCTATTTTCTTTATTTAGGCGATAATAAGACTAAAAACATGAACGTTATTTATTTAAAGCTGCTTAAATTAGAAATAATCGAAGTCACACCACTTTTAAAATGAATAGATTACCTATTATTGTGATATAGATTACCTATTATAGATACCTATTAAGGTGTGTAGTAAATGGCGCGCCCTTCACTCTGTCTACCCCTCTGGCAAAGAGGCGTGAGGTTATAGATAGGATAGACACAATACATGAAGCATGTAAGTTGGTTGGTTTCCTCACGATGTTTTCCTTCAAGGAAAAGTCAGTGGTGTTACAAATCACACTTAAAATATTATCTAAGCCTAAAATGATGTAAATGTCTATTATACAGGGTCGTACTTAATAAGCTGACGGTTTTTTAATGGGATGATCTGACCCACGGACTAAAAAGAAGAACCAGACGTAATCAACCACGTATCCAGGGGGGGGGGATAAATCCCCCCCCAAAATCCGAATTTTTGTATGGAACAGTGGTTACAGCTATACATTTTTTGTCGTTTTTCAATGAAAATCCCCCCCCGAAATTATTTATCCCCCCCCCCGAACCCAAAGTCTGGATAGGTACGTGCTTGGACGTAATGTCATCTAATCATGAGTGACCCATTTCTTTTGTGTGCGTGCTGTCACGCGGTACATAAGGTGACGGGTTGTCGGACCTGCGCCTAGAGCTAGTGCATCTGTGTGAGCCAGGCCCGGACTGGCCCTAGGGCGTACCGGGCAAATGCCCGGTGGGCCGCGGCTCTGGTGGGCCGGTCGCCGCTCTGGACGGCCGGCCCATCGCCTTTGGATACCGGTCCACGCCCAAGAGCGGCAGGTAAAGGGGGCGCCAAAATCAAGTGTTTGAAATAAAAGTATTACAACAAATTCACAATATTGCAAAAAATCTCGTTCTCGCTCTTGGTCTTATATCGTATTGCTGTCATCACATTATATTGCAGTGAAATCTCGAGCTCGCTTCGCTCGCTCTTGGTCTTAGATCGTATTGCTGTCATCACATTATATTGCAGTGAAATCTCGAGCTCGCTTTGCTCGCAATTCGTCTTAGATAGTACTGCTGTCATCACATGGGTGCTTCAGACCATGAAACTAAACAACTTTAACTATGGAGCCAACATCGAAATCGCGAAAAAAAACAGCTGTCCCATACAAAACTACTGTACCGTTGGGAGGGCCGACTGTCTCTAAAATGCCCGGGCCGATTTCAGGTCCCAGTCCGGCACTGGTGTGAGCTGTTTTTTTTCGTGATTTCTATGTTAATACCATAGAGAAAGTTGTTCAGTTTGATGGTCTGATCACCCTATTAAAAAACCGTCAATGTAATATTAAATTGAACCCTGTAGTATACCAAATTTCATGTTTCTATCTTCAGTGGTATTGGCTGTGCGTTTTCTGTCAGTCAGTCACTGAACTGTTTTAAAAGTAGATGTTCAGTAATTGATAATGATAATACAGGTTTAAGCTTTTAAATTTATTTAACAGAATATGTACAAAATATACAGCACCATTTTTTTATGTCATTACATCTTATCATAATTATTTGCATACACTTAAAATGTCAAGCACATTGTGTTTATAACTAGGGTATTAATAATCTGTCTGACTAGGGAAAACTTTACGTAATTTCTGTGTCCCTTTTTTAAATACTTCCTTCAAAGTTACAGAGTTACTGTTCATTAGAGTTCAAAGATTCAGTTTAATTTGATAAATTTGTCTCGGGCGGGACTCGAACCCGCACTCTTCTAAACCGGGGAAACGCGCTAACCAATTACGCTACCGAGCCCACTGCCCAGAGAACGAAATTTTCAATCTGTTGCGTTTTTTCTGAACGAAAACAGTCGCGCGGCTCGCAAACACGTGGTGCTTGTCATAAGGGGACGTGCGACTGTAGTTGAGGTTTTGCAATCTTAACTTTCTTGACTTTGTCATTTATTTTTGTATAATTTTAATGTACATATGGATTGAGCCACCTTCATTTTTATGTAACTTCCCTATACGTATGTGGCAAATTCCAGAATTGCTTCAACAAAATCTTCTAATTACCTACAAAATGGGCATAGAATCCTTTTAACAATAGCAAAAATGCCTCAATCCATATGGACATTAATTTTCTTAAAGAACATAATATTAAAAAGATTTCTTATCAAGCAGTAGGTAAGTGTCTTGTAACCATAAACTTAATATTTCTATATTAAGTTTATGCTTGTAACTGAACTTTAATAGATATGGATACTTAGGGCCTGTTTTACCCCGTTTGGATAAGTTATTGTTAGCCCAACTGACAGGTTGTTCGACATATTTTGAAAAATATGTTCCATAGCTATAAAGAACTTATTCAGAAGTGGTGAAAAAGGCCCTTAAACTTTAATGTACAGTACAGTTTACTCATTAAATATAGCTGTATCTATTAAAAACTGAATTCAGATCATTTTATGAATACAATGCTCGTATCTAAACCATCAATTTACAAAATTATGGCAAAAAAAAGAAAAAAAATACACAGATAACAATATATATGTCAACAGTAAAAAAAAATTAATCAACAAACTTGTCTATGTCATATTCCAAATTCGAATCAACATTATCGTTCGGTTGAACGGTAATTTTTTTTCTCTCCTCCAGCCGGACGCATTTCAAACACGTCTGCCCTTTCCTCAGCCAACAACCTCTATGGTACAACGAATTACATTTCTCACACATTATAGCTCCGTTGTCGAACGGGTACACAACCTCATTGTTACTACATACTTCGCACAAATAACCTTTACCGGAACACAAAGGGCACTTCGTTATGTGAGAACGACAGATTTCCGTCAGCTCGGTCAACTCTGTTTCCAGTGTCCCGTCGTTTATCGCTTGCAGATGCGCCATACTGTACTTCTTATTAACGTCTCCGAGTTGGACGAACAATGGAGAAAGCAAGGCCGATCCGTCGTTGCAAGCGCATAAATATCGTCGCATCCATTCCAAATCCTTCCGCATTTTATGTACCCATTCCAATTCAGCGATGAAGTTGAAAAGCTTAGAATTTATGCTTTCAACGTCAATGTATGGTCGATTCCACGATAGAGTCAACATTTGGTACGCTAATCGAGATACGTAGCGCTTATCCCAATCCCAATTGTGGACGACCCGAGCCGGGATAGCAGATTGATCGTTCCAGTGGCACGTAGCGCAGAAATAGAGCCCCGTATAGTCACACAACCTCGGTTCGTTCCACGAATCTTTGAACGTCAATGCGGTGTGACATTCAGCGCATTTATAATCCTGGCCGGCTAACCCTTTTTCCGGGCAGATGCTCATCTCAAACTGACCCTTTTCGGTCATAACAACGTGAGCGCACACCCTACAAATATCATCCACACATTTATAGTGACAAACGTATCCGCAGTCGTTGCAAACGTACGATCCTTGAACAATGCTCCATATAACACCGCTGCAATGATCGCAGTACTGTTTCCTGTTGCCCGTATTACACTGCTGTTCGAAATGGTGACCTTTAATTGAGACCTGTATCCGCAAATGTCCGTCATTGTCTTTCAAATCTTCCAACCTTAACCGCAGTTCAACTAAATAGCGTACCAACCATTTTCTTTCGTCTGAACATTGCGGGCTGCTCAAAATTAGCTCTTTGCTCTGTGTTATTGCCCTTTCGACTTCCTCTTTCGTCGCGGTCGAGTGTATTTTCAATTTACGATTCGCTATCGACTTTGGTATGTAGTTTGAGTCGTAGCTTTCGTCTGCCGAGACGCAGCCCGATGTGGAAGATGACGGACTGGACGCCACTTCGGTTCTTGGGCTGCAGCATATCAAACTGTTGCGATATTTGGGCGAGTCGCTGGATATTGCTGCTGCCATGTTTGAGCACAATAAAATCACAAGGTTAGGCACATTTGTTTTATCGTAGCACTAGTTTACGTGTCGCGTTGTATAGTCGGTTTGGGATTACGTCGCATTGTGGCGAGGAACTCCTTTGTTTTGATAATGTGATGAGTAATTTAATGCAAAAAAATTCTATTTCGTCATTTTAGTTTTGACGTTTGATTTGACTTTGACGTTTGTTGTTTTTTTTTTCTGTTGTTGTTGTTTCATTTTTCCTTACGGAAAGGCAAAGGGTACATAGCCCATGCAGCCATGTTTGATATGTTTTATTACCATTTTTCCAACTCTTCATAATGCAAGTACAGTAATTTTTCTGTATTAATATCATATTCTGAGTTATATCCGAGATCGTATTTCTAGTTTCCGATGTCTTCAAATTTTTTTTTCAATATTCTTCACCAGTTTTTTGTTTTATCATAACTCGTAACACCTCACTGGCCTCACTACGAACGTCTACGCACAGACTTAATAGGGCTGTCAAGGCCAGATCGCCTGTTATGTTAGCCAAAATTGCACGTGTAAATGCAGATTGCAAACCCACTCTCAGCCAGTAAGGCGCGTGAGCTCCTCCCACTTGCCTTTGCTTTTTGGCCTTGACAAAAAGCATGCGATCAGTTGCCCGTCTAAATGTACTTTAGGTTACTTTGCTTTGCACATGTTTTTCACAGGTAAAAAGCTCTGGCTCCAACAGATTCGTATTGAAGAGAAAAGTCTAGCTCGCCTCGCTCGTTCTAAGTTGCTATTTTTACATGGATAAAACAAAAATGTAACCACAACCCGAATAGTTGTGCTAAAAATGTGTGCTAAGTAATGAGCGTTTTTTTTTTTCGTTTCATAGTAGATCGATAGATGACGCTACGATCTATACGAATCTATGTCAAACACTGAAAAATTATTTTTCCCCGAAATAAGGGTAAAAGTGAAGTGAAAAAAAAAACAAAAATCTTTTGGAACATAATGAAACATATTTTTTATGATCATCATCATCATATCAGCCGATAAACGTCCACTGCTGGACATATGCCTCCCCATAAATGGGGGGATTTGCCATAATCGCCACGCTTGGCAGGCGGGTTGGCGATCGCAGTTGGATTGAATGTGTGTACTCAGAGGATGCTGCTGCCCATCCTCCAGTAGATCCCTTAGTCGCCTTTTACGACACCCACGGGAGGAAATGGGATGGTGCTACTCTTAGCCGACACCACACGGATTTTTTATGATATTTAACTATATTTCTTATGCTAATTTACTCTTTAAGGTGATACAAGACTACAATTTGACTAAATTAAATATAAAAACTCTTTGATCTTTTTTGATCATAAGATTCATTAGGCAAAATCTGAAATTGAACTGGCAATAAGAAAACTTGAGCTGTCAAATGTCATGTCATTGTCAATTAAACTCGTATCGTAGCATTTACTTTGTCGTGTTTGTTAGTTATCTTCGTTTTCTTCAGAGTGGCGTGGCTGAGGGGGTGACAAGTAGACGTGTCGTCGGCTTGCAATTTTAACAGCCACGTGGCTCCGCCGTTTTATGGCGGTTTCGAGCGTGTGTTTTTGTTTAAAAACGGGGCTTTGAGATCGCCATACCCTATTACCGTACAATATCTAATAAATATATCCTCAATACTTGACACTGGCGAAATCTAACAAGGAAACGCCATTAAATAAAAATATAATAGTTTTCTTCAAACTGCTTTTCTGAAAAACAACGAAAAAGGACTGTATTTTTGGCTAAGAAAGAAATCGAAAATAATTTCAAATTTTTTTTTATGGCGTCTTCCAAATCCGAACCAAAGAGAATGAAATCTCTACGTTTTTAAGTCTATAGGTGACATTGCAGAGGAAGTTTATGCTTGACAGTTTGTCGTACAGACACTACTGCCATCTATGGAGTTATAAGAAAACGACATTAAAAAAAAAAAAGAAAAACGCTCATTGTTGTCTAGGTCTGCTTATAAAGTTGGGTGGCAAAATCGGTCCGTGCCACGGGCGACAGAAACCATTTTCGCTATTGCATATTAAAAATAATGAATGATACAGTGATTCTTACAATAATTATTTTATTACGAACATACAATAAAATCAGCCTTTCAGTTCAGAGCCAGAGTTCGGCGCTTTGTCAAAATATTTTTCGTCAATTTGCACATACTTAAGACGGTTAAGAATAACCGCCAGCAATTTCGTCAATTTATGCGACATACAGTATTCCAGTTGACTCCAAATGTTCTCAGATGTCAGAGTGTCGGCTATCTTTTCCGCGCAGATCTCTTCCAGCTCCGTCATCTTATAGAACGAAGCAAGGGAGAGCAGCTCAAAAGAAACGTTTTCAGGAACAGCGCTCTTGTAAATGTAGTCCTTGAATTGCTGGATCGTGTTCTTGGAAATTCCCGGCACTTCCACATGGCCCTGAGCTGTTTTCTTCCACTTTTCGCTGAGCATTGTCTTCAGGACCGGGCTTGAAAGAGCTAAGGCAAATCTGTGGAAACGGACGCAGCCGTCGTCGACGCGAAGTTCAAAATCCGTCAGGTCAATGTCATCGTAAAGATCGTAGAATTTGTTAAGAGTTGGGTTTATGACCTGTATTTTAATGTCAATTTCGAATCGGTTTCCTCCTTTACCGTTGTAGACTTGAGCACAGGTGCTGTCGTTTCTGAAAGTACGGTTCTTTATAAACAAAGCTTTGCTGGTAACTCTGATGGTCTCCTCCGTAATATCTTTCTTCCTAAAATACTGACTGTTTGGTTTAAATTGAAAATATACTGAATGCCACACGACATTGTTCATCTCTAGAACTTGAACTTTGAAATAGAATTTCGTATGACTGATGGTATAGTCCTTATCTGGGACTATTGTTTCAGTTTTATTTGTGTTTATATTTAGTTTCAAAGTAAGAGTGTCTTCGTGAGCAAGGTTTTCGACGGATAAACTGAAAAAGAGTAAAGTTATTTTATCAATTAGAACTATTATGATACAAGTGAGCAGTGCCGGACTGGGACCTGAAATCGGCCCGGGCATTTTAGAGACAGTCGGCCCTCCCAACGGTACAGTAGTTTTATATGGGACAGCTGGTTTTTTTCGCGATTTCGATGTTGGCTCCATAGTTAAAGTTGTTTAGTTTCATGGTCTGAAGCACCCATGTGATGACAGCAGTACTATCTAAGACCAATTGCGAGCGAAGCGAGCTCGAGATTTCACTGCAATATAATGTGATGACAGCAATACGATCTAAGACCAAGAGCGAGCGAAGCGAGCTCGAGATTTCACTGCAATATAATGTGATGACAGCAGTACTATCTAAGACGAATTGCGAGCGAAGCGAGCTCGAGATTTCACTGCAATATAATGTGATGACAGCAATACGATCTAAGACCAAGAGCGAGCGAAGCGAGCTCGAGATTTCACTGCAATATAATGTGATGACAGCAATACGATATAAGACCAAGAGCGAGAACGAGATTTTTTGCAATATTGTGAATTTGTTGTAATACTTTTATTTCAAACACTTGATTTTGGCGCCCCCTTTACCTGCCGCTCTTGGGCGTGGACCGGTATCCAAAGGCGATGGGCCGGCCGTCCAGAGCGGCGACCGGCCCACCAGAGCCGCAACCCACCGGGCATTTGCCCGGTACGCCCTAGGGCCAGTCCGGGCCTGCAAGTGAGTTATGTTGATCATCACACACAAGCCTGGATTTGCAGCCCGAGCCACAGGCGTGGGCGTTATTAGATTTTTGACTTTTCGATTACTTACATTTTAACTTATAACCCACCTCCCTTTAATATGAATCGCATTTAATCTTACTCCCTATATAATATACTCCACCACGCGTGCATAATGCGGATTGATAGACTTCACATACGCATCATAATTTGAAGAGTTTCTTCTTTAGCGTACTGCAGAGGCTGACGCCCATACATCCTCCATGAGGGTAGGTATGCCTGTGCCCTGCAATGGTACGTTGGTATACCTATATAGGCTGATGATGATAATGATTAGCTTAGACTTAGCTACTTGGGGGAAAATGTAGCTTACGACACAACAAATAATCTAAATAAAATGGGGAGAATATTATGATACACACAATAAGATTTTTTTGTATTTACCTCATTTTTGTTATGTTGGTAGTAAGTACTTGGTAGCCAACTCTTTGACGATCTCTTGGATGAATCCCACTTGGTAAGCTACCTGTAATTACGTTTACAATGTTTACAATGTTTTGTAATTAGTTTTGGTACTTAAAAAAATATATGAATAATGGATGCGCCTGTTTTTTGGGTCTAAAGTGCCCTTTAGACGTGCTTTTTGCCGAGGCCGAATCGCCCATTAGCCAAATTGCACGTGTAAAGGCCGATCGCACGATCGCAAACCCGATCTCAAGCTGCAGTGCGATTTTTGAACATCATACGAGCGGGTCGGCAGTAGAAAGATGCATAATCTCCATAGTAATTTTGACATTTTCTACCGCCGAACCGCTCGTATGATTTTCAAAAATCGCACCACTGGTGGGCGCGGACAGGCGCGGAGGGTGACATGAATAAGTATTATTTTACATTGCATCCTCAGCGTCCGTCCGTGGTAATGCGAATAGAGTTCCACTAGTTCCAGCCAATAATGAGCGCGTGCTCCTTAGCCTTTGCTATTTGGCCTTGACAGAAAGCATGCGATCAGTTGCCCGTCTAAGGATGCCTCATGTCCACTGAAGCAGAGAGGCTGCGGAGCGGAGAAACGGAGTTTTATTAACCAATAATATTGTATGAAATCTCGGAACTGAGATTTTATGCAATCTTTTTGGTTAATAAAACTCCGTTTCTCCGGCTCCGCCGCCTATCCCCTCGTCACTTTAAAATAAATGAAGCCACACTTGATTCAGAGGGCCTACCATGAGTTTTCCCTGTACTTTACTACTGTAGTTACGTCGCCAATTCGTATGACAGAAATTAGTTCTCAACGTAACCACTAGGAGCGCTGTACGAAATTTAATACAAAATTGGTGACGTAACTACAGTAGTAACGTACGGTGAAAACTCATGGTAGACCTAAAGACCTTTCCTCCGACTTTTACTAGAGTTACTTCGACAAATAACTTTTTTTTAATGCTCAATCCTTTCCTACGAAGGGCAGGACAGTAGGTACTACACAATTACTGGGAATGGGCTACTTTTGGGAAAGTTGTTTATCTGAATACACCTTTAAGAATTTGTTTGATGCATTGAGCATTTTTTTTTTATTAACCTGTTTTGTCCCACTGCTGGGCAAAGGTCTCCCCTAAACTCTTCCACGTATCTCTATTTGGAGCTACATTGAGGCCGAGATTCAGAGACGATTTGTAAGTCATAGTTCGAACTCCCGTATGTCAAAATCCATACGTTTCGTCCCTACTTAGCTCGAGCTAAGACAAAAAAAATCGTCTCTGAATCTCGGCCTGAGAATACCTATATAAAATTGAAAATGCATAAAACAACTTACCGATATAGAATGGGACTTCCTTAAGTCCCAGGAAGCAACTGCTCTTTGTGTCGATCGAAGATCTCTATTCAAAATTATATGAACCAACCACCTCTAAGTATACAATGTTTATCAACCAAGTTTGACGACGATTTTCCAAAATTTATTACTTACCTACTTATCACTACATTTATAAATTCTTATCGGTTATCAACTTATCAATTAGTAGATAAATTACATTATCTAAAGGTGCGTTTATACGCGTGCCACGCAGCCCGGCAAGCTTAGGCAATTCGCTGTACATTGAGGCTTCTATAAAGTTAAGTAGTAATCATCACTTTACAGACAAGTCGATGTACAGCGAATTGTGGAGAGATGTGCAAAATAGTTTATAAAATGTATTTAAATACAAAATGCAAATACTTTATGAATTTTGTATTTCAAATGCAAAATACAAAATCGTTTTTCATTTTGTATTTAAAATACTAAATGCAAAATGCGTATTTCCAAAATACTTTTTTAAAATAAAAATACTTTTATAGTTTTTAACTTCCTTTATTATATTTGTACGTTTTTGTTATTCAAATAATTCATCATTTTAGCATTGATCAAAGTAAAGATTATGAGGTTAAGTTAACTCACGTGATTCAAAAGGTATCATAATCATAAATGGAGAAATACCTATCCCCCAACTTCTAAAGGGTGCCGTACCCGGACATTCGAACTTCGCAATTTCGTGAACGTTTCCGTTCCAATGTTAAGTCTGTTGCAGTGAAGTTCGGACCGAAACCGTCTCGATATATCGAAAATCGAAAGTCCGGGTACAGGGCCAGGTTACAACCAATTTATGCGCATTTGCCACTCTTCTTTACCTAACAGATTTTAATAAAATAATTTGTTCAACGACACTGTCACTCATCTTCCTTCTATGCGGTCTCATAATCATGTCACCATAAGAAAAAAGCCTTTCTACCGGAGCAGAGCTAGGCAGGAGTTGTTACCTTTGCAGTGATTTCTCACTGCATCGAATTCTCTCTGCAGTGCGATTCTCTCTGCGATGAGTCTCTCTTTAGTACATTGATATCGTTGCTCTCTGCAGTGATTCTCTTTACGGTGAGTCTCTCTGCAGTGACTTGCAGGTATTATATGTATTTTAAGAAGATCATCTTTACTGTAGGGTATTTATTTAACGATTGCAGGCAGACATCATCATCCTTTAAATATTTACACATTAAGGTGTTATTACACTTGGCTAAATTTAGATTCTAACAAGAGAGACAGAGCTATAGGTTAGAACGTGACGTTGTAAGTTCCTCCCGTTCTTACCTATAGCTCTGTCCCTCTTGTTAGTATCTAAATTTAGCCAAGTGTAATAGCACCTTTATCACTAGCTAGTGAGGAATCTGAATCATCATGAAACATGTAGTAGGATTCATTTTTATCTTTCGTGTGTGATTGGGATGCATTTCCTTTCGAAAAGGCAATGGGATCTAACCCTTACAGCCGTTATCTTTAGCATTTGATTTATTGATGTTGACAAAACATATCAAAAAGTATTTTGAATTTTGCAAATACAAAATACATCGTAAAAGGTATTTCAAATAAAATACTAAATGCTTATTCAAAAAAGTATTTAAATACAAAATAGAAATAGGCATTTTGAATTTTGCATTTTAAATACTGTTATTTTCAAAATGTCACATCTCTGGAATTGCCTAAGCTTGCCGGGCTGCACGGCGTGCATGTAAACCCAGCATAAAATCATTGTATGCTAAAGTAAGGTAGACGGAATAGATTCCCCCCGTTCGGTGACATAAATGGTTAGAACGGTTAAGGAGCCCATTCACAGTAGTCCGTCATGCAGTCCTACAGCAATATTGTACAGTGAATGGTGTTGTAGTCCTACAAGGCGTCCGATGACCTTGAGCAAAATGTATGAGTAGTCCTACTTGCAGGATAGTGAATGGTGTTGTAGTCCTACATGTAGGACTACTGTGAACATGAATGGGCTACTTAAGAAACAGAATCGTCAAGAACTGTAGAAAAATGGGCTAGGTTAACATTAACAACATTAAGGCCCATCGCATACATGCGGAATTCTGATTCGGAATTCCGAATGCAAACCGATTTTTCGTATAGGTTTGAAATCCCGTTCGCAAATCCTGGAGGGTGAACCTCCATACGAAAACCGGTTTGCATTCGGAATTCCGAATCGCAATTCCGCATGTATGTGATGGGCCTAATACTTACTTGCTTAAATCCGTGACTAATGCCGAGATTCAGAGACGATTTTTTTTGTCTTAGCTCGAGCTAAGTAGGGTAGAAATGTATGGATTTTGACATACGGGAGTTCGAACTATGACTTACAAATCGTCTCTGAATCTCGGCCTGAGGGTCAATTCACAGCAGCATAGGTAGCATGGCACCGTGATATAGCGCTATCAATCGCTCTCTTTCTATTTGCACGCGAACGAACGAGACAAAAGACGTGATACAGCCGTATCACATGCAAATAAATGATTAATCTATCATGTTAACTACTAGTGCTGAAGAGCATCGGCGCGCAGGGCTGCGTTCAGAACCTTTGGGTGCGGTTGTTCGGCTCGACGTAGGGAGACAAAAGCGACAGTCGATGTTCAGAGACTCACTGTTGGGAGACTCGACGTACGGAGACGATCGACGTAAAGGGAATAATTCGTTTTTCTCGCTCGCTCTTATGGGTAGGGTAGAACGCTTTTCACCGAGCCTCGGAACGGCGTTAGTGCGAAATATCTTACATTAAAATATGATAATATATTTATGATTTGATACAAATAAATAACTTTATTAAAATGTATTCTCGTTATTATAATGACACAACAGGTAACAATAAATTGATAATTGCATAGGTATTGCATAATGTGCTATTATTATGTTCTTCTACTTCTTATCGAGTGGGCTGCAAGCCCTGCATAGCTAGCATGCCGCAGTGATACAGCGCTATCACACCTTAGCTCTCTTTCTATTTGCGTGCGAACGAACGAGATAAAAGACGTGATACAGCCGTATCACGTGTAGCATACTACGAGTGCTGGTGTCAGAGTTTATTCAAACCGCCTTACGGCCTCTGACGTGGTTTTTATGTAACGACTACTACCATAACGGATAGTAGCCGGGACCAACAGTTTAACGTGCCCGAAAGTGTCCGAAGCACGGAATCATCTTTCTTTTCAGACAATCAGGTGACTCAGCCTGCAATGTCCTAACTCCTAACCAACTGGGGAAAAACGCACAAAGTGACATTTCACTAGGTGCCCCCCGTGGGAATCGAACCCACGACCTCCGTGTCAAGAGCCCAATGTTCTTAACCATTCGACCACGGAGGCAGTTCCACGGAGGCGGATTATGTTCAATGGGTACCAGCCCGTCTAGTATGATTTCTCTACTAGCGTGCCGACTCTATTTTTTCCATACTAAGTACTTGTCGCAGCCAGCGCGACGCTCTGAAAAGCGCGAGAACAGCAGTGCGAATTTTGAAAGTCACACGTTCAAATCAGCAGTAGAAAGTAGGGATGGGCGATATATATCGTATATAGTTATTGAAACGTATATCACATGAATATCTTAAAATCAGATGTTGATGCGTACAGAAACTATATATTTGGTGAAACACTATATTGCCGCACAAACTCGATTCGCCTCGATTTCAAGATATCTGAGATTCATAAATATAGGATATCAAACCGTATCGCATCGCTATACGGGCTAGCGGCTACCGGTTAGGGTGTCGCAACGAGGGTCCCACACTTAAAATTTTTTTACGCTAATTGGATTGGAGCTGCTGGACTTAGAAAAATTTTTAACGATTTCGTATGAGCCATCGACTTAGACGATTTTTCGGGTGAAATTTGTATGGGGGATTTTCAAATATCAATTTTTTTTTTATTATTGCATGCGGAAGGGTGGGTTTCCGGCTACCCCAGGGGTTCGAAAAATTAGCTATTTTTTCGCTAGGATTCACCGTTATCGAGATATTTTATAAATTATGTTTTTAGAAATCTGTTATCTTTATCCAATAGCACATAAAAAAATATGCCGATCTGAACCGAGGAAAGCCGAGTGAAAAAAGTAAACCAACACCCTGCTAGAGAGTGAAATAGCAATAATTATGCATTCGTACAATATCAAACCTTAAGTGTATACTGACTGATATAGCGTTACTGGATATCGACCGATATCCAATATATAGTTTCAGAATCAGATATTCAATATCAATATATAGTTTCGATTTGATATTACGAAAATTCGATATTACCCATCCCTAGTAGAAAGACGCATAATCTCCATAGTAATTTTAACATTTTCTACTGCTGTTTACAGCGAGTTACGACCCGTCTTTCAAAAATCGCACTACAGATCGAAACATTTTGACGTTTTCTTTCTCCACCATACGTCAAGTTCATACGTTTATTTTTTTTTCTACTGTCGTTAATGCTAATCGAACGTACTTTTTCTAGAGGCCCTGGTTATTTTCTAAGCAGCCGAAGGCGCGGTGCGCACATGTAGTGAAATCGTACTAGACTCAAAGGACTGGGGCCTAATTCTCCTATTTTACACATTACTGGTTCTGGTTCGTATTGTAATCGGTTCGTAATGACGTCACTTTTTAAAATGGAATTCTGTTGACATATTTTTATCTTGTTCCAATCTCGTTCCGTTGACATTACATACTATTTAGTGACTTTTGGTATTCTACTGTATCGTAACGTGATTGTAAACGAGGAAAGATCGTACGTAAGAACATTGTAAGTAACTTTGACGTTTGTTTTAACCAATGTTATTACGATTTCTTGCCCTTAGAGCTGTCAAAATAAAAGTTAGTCGTGAGGTACTTTTTTACAAACGGTTTACGAACGTTAAAAATTGTTGAAAAAAAAAATTTTTTTTATGCTCTCCTGCCATCTGCGTCAAACAGCCACTAAATACAAACCCTGATTTTGGTACCAAATTGAAAGCAAACTTAGTTTTCATCACTATTAGCTTCTTCCAGCCCCCACTATGGGGTATCCTGAGATAGGCCTACTAGTGGAGGCTTTAGCCCAACTGCAACACGCGCGCCCAATTCACCTACTTATCCCTCAGAATATTGTATCTTTATCGTATCTTAGTTTTCTCGTGGTTGAGAACATTTCATAATTATCATCTTATAGATCATTGGTACATACGGCGACACATCAAGCTATACTTAACCAAAATAAGCTGGCCACGCTACGTTACACGTTACTCCTGCTACGCGCGTTCAGCTTACTTTGGTTTTGTATAGCTTGATGTGTCGCCGTGTGTACATAGCATAGCCTATACCGTATCTGCGAATTCGAACCCGTCCCATAATTTTATTACTGAAAGTTTCTGTAAAACACAACTGACGCTCCGAATATTTACGTTGTGTTTTACAGAAACTTTCAGTAATGACGCTCCGAATTTTTTATTTGTTGGTGTTTACGTTGAGTGCAATTGTTTAGTTTGTTTGATTATGTGGAGAGGATTAACAAAAGATAATAATACTGTTGAGTCATATGAATGAAAGTGTTGGTATAGGGTAGAACTTAGAATCGACCGACCATCCGACCACATGACCAGAAAAGTGCTAGATATCGATACTGAACCCCGAGGACGAGGAAGACCCCGAATTACATGGATGTCCTTAGTAAATAAGAACCTCAAAGAAGCCCAAGTCAACAACGAGACGACCCAGGACCGTGCTGCCTAGAGACGTATGACACGGAGGGCCGACCCCAAATAAAATGGGAACGGGCAAGGCCAAGAAGAATAGGTTAGAACTTAGAATGTAGAACCGACGGGCTTGTATGAAAATAATTGTATGGATGTAAATAAGGCGAAAGATGCATGTCAGGGTCGCAGTATACACCCTGGAATCGAGATCGTTCTGAAGCCGGAAGACGGTACTTCAGACCATCAAACTGAACAACTTTTGCTACGGAGCCAATAGCGATATCGCGAAAAAAAAACTGCAGTTCCATAGAAAGTGCAATTAGCTTATTGACAAAAAGGTATGAAATAGCAGGTTTTTTAAAGATTTAAAAGTTGGTTTTACAGTGGTAAAAGTACAATTTGATGGTATTAACACTCTGTTCCTACTTCAAAACGACCCCGATTTCATGGTGTATAATGAGTAATGACGCATCCTAGTCTTTGTCTACCCCAGCAGGAAAGAGGCGTGATTCTATAGATAGATTAATATACTTTATTATCGTTATCGACATTATCATGCAAGTTGAATCAAAGAGGTTTTAAAACAAAAAAGATAAATCCTTCCAAATAACATCTTTTTCGCAAGAAGCTTTATGCTTTACTCTGGAAAAAAAAGTGCCTATAGATAAAAGTGAAGTGCGTCAATGTCAATTAGTAAAATATTGATTTTTATGTTTACACCTCAGACAAAGAAAAATTTCTAAATAAGCTCGACGATTTGAAATTTTGATAAGAAAAGGCAGCAAGGCATTTGAACCAATTTACAGACAAGTTTACATTCCATTCTCTATTACAGAAAATGTACAGAACTTACAGTAAAATAAAAATAAAATCGAATACCTATTATAAAAATATATTCAATAACAATACACGGACTTGAAAGAAGAAATATAATATTCTAACAAAGATGTAATAAGGAGCAAGAATATTCAACAGAGATTGAACCAAGAGTCTTAGATACGAGTATGATATTAATAAGAAGTCATGATTAGTTTGGTGATTGATCTTATTATTCAAGAAGTGGTTTGTGTCAGTATCCAGAGTTGATCCAGAGTTCCATCGTGTCGCCAGCGATTAAACTATCTTAGTATACTTAATTGGTACTTGAACTATTCGTCATCATCAAATCATTTCGATGGGGTTAAAAATCTTCAAGTGTATTATAATATAACGCCGCCGCCGCCCTTAGTGTCGATTTCGAACGAAGACAAATGCTGTAATTAAAAAAATACTAAATAAAACATAAATTAAATAAGTTGGATTGTTTTATTTACTAACTCCAATTTCCAAGATACATATTATATTTTACAATAGTAAACACTTGTCACTGTTTTCCAATTGTTTTCATAAATTTACTTAACTATTTGTTTCAATTATACAAAAATATAGGTGCTGCATAATGAACTGTGTAGGTTAATCACTTCTACTATGTGTTATTGGAGAGGTGAAGAGGTGATTCACAGTGTAAAAAGATCACCGAAGTTGGATAGGTAGGTCTTTTGGATGGGTGACCGTTTTAGTGTTATTTAATTTATGAAGCCTCCGTCCGTAGTCTAGCTAGAAGGTTATTACTCGCATATTAAGCACACAACTCCCCATGTTCCGGATAGTTGAAAATACACGACAGTAGGTATCTATTGAAGATAGAATTAGCAACGAGGTGGTCCTGCAGAGGGTGAATAAGAGATTAGAAATCCTAAAAACTATAAAACCTTGGAAATGACAGCACTTCGGTCACATTATGAGAAGTGATATTTAAATATAAACTTCTCCAGATTATTTTGCAGGGGAACATTTTGGGAAGAAGAATGCCTGGTAGAAGAAGGACGTCCTGGCTTAAAAACCTATGTGAATGGTTCGATATGAACACCACCTCACTGTTCAGGGCTGCAGTCTCCAGGGTCTCAATAGTCCTAATGATAGCCAACCTCCGATAGGAGATGGCACCATAAGAAGAAGAATATAAACCTACCTATCTGTTCGTTAAGTTAGATCATAGGTCAACGAAGACGGTGGCAGAAGATAACTAGATATGTACTAGCTAGACAGTATACCTCTGACTTGCCTCCATGCATCCGCTTTGGGCAGGAGAGTAGAGAGGTAGAGAGTAGCATATTCCTTGGCTAGAGGTCTACTTTCATAAATGTAGATGAGAGGAGGCTTCTGGCAGAAGAATACGTACCTAATACTTCATCTAAAAAGTCATGGTACCTGAAAATGTATTGTTTTCCTCATGTTTTCCTTTGCATGATATGAAATAATTTTATCTGACGCTTTGGTTTTGAATGAATTTTGACACGAATTTGACAGAGTAGGCATGCCAAATAAAACAGCAGAGGTAAGCAACCTTTCAACTTCGTGATAATATTTTGGAAACAGGAATTGAAATCTGAATTTTGTTATTTTGTAAAATGTTAACGGTTATTTAGTGTGTGCATTTTAAGTACTTTAACTTTTTATTTAAAAAACAATTGCCCAATGAACAACAAACTGTTTCGTATTTTGCGTTGTCTCTTTTTCTACAGGATTAATCTGATTTTAACTATGTATGTTTAAGTGTCTATGTACGGAAACCTCAACGCGCGAGTCCGGCTCCCACATAGCCGGATTTTGAATGTCTGGTATTAGAGTTGAAAGATGGATAATTATGTAGGTATATTAGTATTTTTTTAGGAAAATATTTGATTTAGGTACTATGATGAAGCTAGAAGGTATATTTGATATACCTTCTAGCTTAAAATAAAAAAATCCAACTAAGTAATAACAAAAATAATTATAAGCACTGACAAAAAACTGTCAGTACCTAACGGAACTGTGTTATAAAAATACAAATAAACCTTTAAGGGGGTGGTGTAGACCATCAAACTGAACAACTTTCACTATGGGACCAATATCGAAATCGCGAAAAAAAAAAATTATGTTCTATACTCTACAAATCGACTAGAGCTAAAATATGTATAGGATATGAAATTATTTTTTTCGCGATTTCGATGTTGGTCCCATAGAGAAAGTTGTTCAGTTTGACGGTCTTAACAACCCCCTTAAGAGTTTCAAAAATTTATTCTTACTTATGAAACATCCTGTATAATTTATTATATAATATTATCAACTCAAATTAAAATAATTATTCAGAATTGTTACGTTCGTAACCGTATTATACACGGTGTGCGGAAAAGTACGAGTATCATTAACCTTTAAGCCACATACTCTACCCATCAAACTGAAAAACTTTAACTATGCGAGCAAATCTGTCAGAACGAAAAAAAATCAGCTGCCTCATACTAAACTGCAATACCTACTCGACACAAACGAATGGGACACCAAATTATTTTTTTATTTCAAAGGTTTGCTCCCATTGTAAAAGTTGTTCAGATTGATGGGTAGAGTAAGTATGTGGTTTGAAGGTTAATGATACTTTTCCTACCACCCTGTAAAGAATATTCAACATTTTTATCATTTTCAAAGTCCCTTCCACCCTAAGATGTTTTTACTTCCACTTCGTTGTGTTATATTTGAACGGTTGAATTTGAACTGTTAGCTTTCGACTATATTAACACATTTGTAACATTATGATGTGCAATCACGGACTTGAAAGAAATACTTTTAAGTCTGTGTGTGCAATAAATAAATTGAAATTGAAATATTTGTTTTAAACAGAAAAATTTCCGGAAAACATATTTTATTCGCACAGCAACCAATCGAAAAAAATTTATGTGCAATAATTTCAATACAACAAAAATATGCTTACCTATCTATTATTTTTACAATCCTACAAGAAATAGGTAACTAACAATTAATTAAAAATGTTTCTACCCCTGCTTCGGTATTGAATCGTGATCGGATGGGGTTTGTACGTAAAACAACGCTACACACAATGTTCATCCGTTTCCTCTACGATCACGTTATAAAAAAAAGAACATCTTTTTTTTACCCGAAAACTGTCAAATTAGTGTCAAAATAACGGAACTGTTTCGTATTGTAACACAAAAATCGTTAGCAGAATTAGGCCCCACTGTAAGTATTCACCCTACGAGCGGCGCGGGAATCTCATTGGGTGAATTCTGCAGTTGTAAATGTCAAAATAACTATGGAGATGTGCATCTTTATACTGTGGATTTGACTTTCAAAAATTGCTATGTATGATTAATGATTTTTGAAAGTCAAATCAGCAGTAGAAAGATGCATATATCTCCAAAGTAATTTTGACATTTTCAACTGCTGAGCTCACCGAATGAGATTCATAAATCGCACTTGTGTACACACACGCCGTGTGTACATAATATATCATAGTTCATTTACCCATTTTTATGGGAGTTTCCTAGGATTTCCTTCACTGGATGAAATTATCGCTGTCTCATACGCGGTTACACTGATGTTCCGTCTATCAGCGTAAGCGAAATACTTGGCCTATGTGCTGCCCTCAATCGTATTTAGCACAATAGGTTCAGTGCCCCTTAACTACATGATAAGAAGAATCGCCACGAACAACATGAGGGCGCCATTTTCTTTGCAAGAGCGTCAAAATCATGCATAACCTTTAACCTGGCAAGACCATCCAAAATTATACAATGTGATGGGAGCAAACCTATCAGCGCAAAAAAATCTACTGTTCCATACTAAACTGCAATGAGCACACGATTCAAATGCATGTAGTTAGCTGGAAGCAGCAGATTTTTTTTTCTAACATGGTTGTTTGCAGTTTAGTATGGAACAGTAGATTTTTTTGCGCTGATAGGTTTGCTCCCATCACATTGTATAATTTTGGATGGTCTTGCCAGGTTAAAGGTTATGCATGATTTTGACGCTCTTGCAAAGAAAATGGCGCCCTCATGTTGTTCGTGGCGATTCTTCTTATCATGTAGTTAAGGGGCACTGAACCTATTGTGCTAAATACAATTGAGGGCAGCACAACAGTCTCGGTGCCCCCATAATCAATGAGCTTAGCTGGAATCTTAGCTGGAAGCAGCAGATTTTTTTTTCTAACAACCATGTTAGAAAAAAAAATCTGCTGCTTCCAGCTAAGCTCCCATTGTAAAAGTTGTTCAGTTTGATGGGTAGAGAATGTGGTTTAAGGGTATATTACCGTTGGCGCTCTCCATACAAACGAAGTCTGGTGATATTTTCAATACCTACCTACTATCAAATTAAAGTTAATGTTTAGAAACAATCTAGAAACTAATCTCTATGTTTGTATGAAGTCAGAATAAGTAGTCAGATTTTCGTTAAAATATATAGTTTTAAAGTTACAGTGCCTCAACGATTTCCATACAAATCTTAAATTAATTCTACCTAGCATTAAAACTGTATATTTTATCGAAAAACGGTGTTTCTGAAAAATTTTAAATATCACATTTATCGTCGTGTGTACCCAGCTTAGTATGGAAAAGACCACTCGAACTCTTTAGTTCTCATTACTCTATGATCTATGACTACCTACATGTGCCAGAAATTTGTAATATTATTTTTTAAAAAAACATACGGCTCGAATTGAGAACCTCCTCTTTTTTTTGAAGTCGGTCAAAATGTTAGGATTCGAAAATATTTGAGCCACTGTAACTTCGAAACGATTAAAATACCTATAGGGTGAGGGGGAGGGGTGATTGGGGATCTACCTCCTAGCGGTCCACCCCGGGCAACGGCATCACAAGCTACCATGTTTGTGGTGGCGGCTGAACGATCCCCCACAGAGCGGTGTGGTTGGCTCCGCAAGGAGCCGCCTGGCTCGCGACCACCTTCCTGCCGGAGTCTTGCGCCAAGCAGTTCCGTCAGTGTGCAGGAGTGCCAGTGCCCCTCTGGGTAAGCTCGCTACATCTTCGACCCCATCTTTGTCCTGAGGACTAGATAGAGGTCAAGAGAAAACACATCAATAATAAAAAAAACGGTACCTCTTAACGAAAATCTGACAGAACCACAAGCACAGAGATTAGTTTTAGATTGTGTTCAAAAAATCATAATTGGAAATGAAAATTCAATCAAAATTCGTTTCTATTGAGCGCGCTGCAAGGACTATGCTCTTAAATAGGGAATTTAAATTAAAGAAATCCGTATTAGTTAGGTAAAGTTTAATTAACTTTCTTATTGGTAACTACACACGGCGACAGATCAACCTACCCATAGTTGAACTCTATGTTCATGGACATAAGGTCCAACTATGGGAAGGTTGATCTACTATCTTCAACACTTATTAATTAGTCAATCAGATCTATTTCTCATTCAAAATCTGTCTCCGAAGAAATAATAATAAAAGGAATATAAAAGAACAACATTAAAATTATAACCATGTACTTGTTTCTACTTTGTTATTGGTACATAGGTATGTACTTAATATATTAAACAGAATTATTCATTTAACCCATTCGTAGCCACAATAGAAACAAACAAAAAATGTCACAGAAGCCACCGTGATTTATTGTAAACATGTATTTTTTATAGAGTTGGTGTCGTCTATAGCCGTCAATGGCTCTCAATTACTACCGTCAACAGGGATGCGATTTTTGAATGTCATCGGTGAGCTTGAACGGTTTTCAAATCTCATACAAAAGCGTTCTCATGAATCTTTCTACTGATTATTTGACTTTAAAAAAATCGCACTTCTGAATTATGATTTTTTGGAAGTCAAATCAGCAGTAGAAAGATGCATATCTCCAGAGTAATTTTGACATTTTTAACTGCTGAGCTCACCGAATGAGATTCAAAAATCGCACTCCAGATCTATTTCTTAAAAGCCTGACCAGACAAAATATCCTGCATAGCTAGCATGCCGCAGTGATACAGCGCTATCACACCTTCACTCTCTTTCTATTTGCGTGCGAACGAACGAGATAAAAGACGTGATACAGCCGTATCACGTGTTGCATGCTACCAGCGCTGGCCATTTCGCGGAAAATAATTGGAAGTAAAGTAATTTTTGTACTTGCAACATTAACACTAAATTAGAATTTCTGGTGAAGTCTTTTAATTAACAGAATGATCGTGATCAGACCATCAAACTAAACAACTATCTATTATAGACCTAACATCGAAATAGCGAATAAAAAATAGGCTGTTCCATACAAAACTTCAATTTTTTTATTCAAGTTAAATCTTGTTCAGTTTGATGATGGTGTGAATATCCCCTTAAAATCCGTCAGTTTATTAAAGTTCCTAGATTGTGTGGTACCCCAAGGTACCAATTCTTATTCGTAGACCCAAGGTGTTTTATTTTTTCTGGTCAGACTTTCTACCTTCATTTAAAAACTGTCGTAGTAGCAATTCGGTATGTCAAGTTTTTTTTTGTCTTCATTTTTATATTTTTTACGGACAGAAGACATAATTTTAAGATACCTATTTCATTCTTATTGCGATTCATCGAGTTTATCAATATAAATTTAATTTATAAATTATTTTGATCTGCAATCTCTAAGTGCAAAAATGGTGGAGAGAAAATAATTCGAACTCCATGGAGAAAAACTACATACAGCTGTATTTAAAAAAAATAAAACCTGCCTCTCTGTCTAACTCTATGCTGGAAAAAGATACGGCAACATCAAATGTCAAATTCTGACATTGTGAAAGTATTTTTTTTTCTTAATGGCCGGTTATTTTAAGTTGATTTTATGTTTACCAAGGAGTTCACAGGTATGCCAGTGACGTCACTGCACGGACCGAAAAACGACGTTATTTTATTAAAAATATCTGTAATCCTTTCATTTTAAAATCTCTGACATAGAAAATATGATTATTGAGACAATTATCTCGAAATGGTTTTCAATTCAGCCCTCCAAAAAAAAACTTGACATACCGAATTAAATATAAAAAAAAAAACGTTAAAGAATGAATAATACTTTGAATGATATTTGGACGAAATTAGAACATTCAAAACTGAATTAATCTTTGTCCTTAGATGAAAACTTTATCGTCCATTTGTCCATTCTTGACACGATTTAGGATAACCGACATCAATTTGGTCAATTTATGCGACGCACAATATTCTAGTATACTCCAACTGTTTCCACATGTCAGGCGGTCGGCTATTTTTTCCACGCAGATTTCCTCTAATTCCGTAATCATATAGTATGAAGCAAAGGAAAGCAGCTCCAATGAAACGTTTTCGGGTACAACGCTCTTGTAAATGTAGTCCTTGAATTTCTGGATCGTGTTCTTGGAAATTCCCGGCACTTCCACATGGCCCTGAGCTGTTTCCTTCCACTTTCCGCTGACCATTGTCTTCAGGACCGGGCTTGAAAGAGCTAAGACGACTCTGTGGAAACAGACGCAGCCGTCGTCAACGCGAAGCACAAAGTCCGTCATGGCTTCGTCATCGTAAAGATCGTTGAATTTGTTAACAGTTGGTTTCAGGACCTGCATTTTAATGTCTACGAGTATTTCGAATCCGTTTTCTCCTTTAC
The DNA here is from genome assembly GCA_963693445.1 of Agonopterix heracliana. NCBI lineage: Eukaryota > Metazoa > Arthropoda > Insecta > Lepidoptera > Depressariidae > Agonopterix > Agonopterix heracliana. The sequence continues at coordinate 7,960,032 of OY856334.1, forward strand.
TGTTGTACACTTGAGTACAGGTGCCGTCGTTTTTGAAAGCACGGTTCTTCATAAACAAAGCTTTGCTGTTAACTGTGATGGTCTCCACATTCTGTTTTAATGGCGGATTCACTGGATTGTTTGGTTTAAATTCAAAATATATTGAATGCCAGATATTATCGTTTATAACTACAATGTGGACTTCAAAATCAAATATTGTATCACTGATGGTATAATCCTCTTCGGGGACTAAACTTGTAGTTTTTAATTCACCATTTACTGGATATATTTTTACTCTCAATGTAAGAGTGTCTTCATGAGCGAGGTTTTCGACGGACAAACTGAAAAAAGAATAAAATTATTTAAAAACTAGAAGGAAAAGGTATAATTTCATTATACTTAGGGCCTGTTTCACCACTTCTGAGTAAGTTCTTGTTAGCTTATCTGACAGATAGTTTGACATATTTTGTATGAAATTGTGTCAAACTATCTGTCGGATAAGCTAACAAGAACTTACTCAGAAGTGGTGAAACAGGCCCTTATTAATTATAATTTTAAATATGATTATGATACAAGTTAAGCAGTTGGTCTCAGATAGTTCCGTCAGATGGCGTTGTAAGGTCAGAGGCCTATTGAGGCGGTTAGAAAATTCTCTGACAGCAAGTTGACCACTACTTTAGTATATCGCTGCTTTAGTAATCTGAAGCAGCTATAGTTTTGACAAACAGCGGCGTAACAGCTTTCACTATGGAGTCAACATCTGAAAAAGATCTATCGAAGATATCTGAGAAGATAGTCCATACGAAAGAGAGCTAGCGACTCAATCATGAGGCGGCGGTTCGATTCCTGGCCTGTACCACTAAGTTCTATCTACGGAATTTATCATTATCACTAGCTCAGCGGTGAAGGAAAACATCGTGAGGAAACCTGCATACCCGAAAATGATAAGAAAATGCCATAAGTTCGGAGGTATGCGTAAATATCGGTGAGCTTGGGGCGAACACAATAGACCAGCGATGGTCGCAGTGTTACTTAACGACCCTTGCTTGCAATAGCCCAACCAATAATCAATCAATGGAGCCAATATCTTCGATCAAAATAAAGCCAATATAGAAAAAGAGAAAAAATAAATTAGTATATAATTTTTTTTTTATTTATAATTAATGGCTTTTTGCTTGTGCGTTAGCACTGCATTTCCGCCAGTGTCAAGTAGTTTATGGGAGTATCTATCCCAATCTCAGGGATTGTTTTTGTTCAAGAACAAGAAGAGATTGAGGATTGCGGAGCCTCGTGGCAGGCAAAAACGCGACGCGCGAAAACCACGCGAGACGTGTGCTCGGGTCAATTCCTGCAACGTGACTCCCTGTTATATCATTGTTACATACATTTGGGTCGAGACGCCGTTTTCTGTGGAACAAACATTTTTTCTCGCGATTTCTGTGTCGGCTCTATAGTGAAAGTTGTTCAGTTTGGTCCCAGTATCCCCCACTTACTTCCTGTACGAATACTTAGCCAGTTAGCCAGGCACTTGGGGGAAAATGTAGCTTACAAATGCAAACAATCTGATATTTTCGGGAAAATGGGTTGATATGATCCACCACAGGTCAGTATGTTCCACTCGGGACGTTAGATTTTTTACACCCTTGCTTACCTCATTTTTGTTAGGTTGGTAGTAGTACTTGGTAGCTCGGAGCTCTGACGTATCTCTTGGATGAATCCCACTTGGTAAGTTACCTGTAATTATTATTTAATTAATTAAAAAAAGAAGCGAAGAGATATGTGGAAGAGTTTAGGGGAGACCTTTTTGCCCAGCAGTGGGACGAAATAGGTTAAAAAAAAGGTGTTATAGGGTCAGAGACAATACATAAATAAATGAAACATAGCAATATGTGCAGAGTAAAATAGTACTATATTCCCCCACCTCTACACCCCCACTGACGTATAACGTTTTCGAAACTTTGCATTTTTATTAATATTTAGGTATGTGTTATAGTTTGAAAAGAAAAACGGTCTGCATATAAAGGGTGTAAGGAAAAGGAAAACCAACTCTACCTATCAAATTGAACAACTTTTAAGCAAACCTGTCAGAACAAAAAAAATCTACTATCTCATTTGAGTCGAGTAGGTATATTTAGGTGGCATGAGGGGTCCCCCTATCCCCCAAGGTAGTGATGGGGGGTATGAAAACGAGTGACTTTTATTTCAAGGGGATATTAAGGAGAATATTATCCCCAATTTTATCGATAACTAGTGTTTTCCCGCGACTTCGTCCGCACAAATGATATACCAGATTTTAAGTCAGATCATAAGCTATCAAACAAAAAAAGTTTCATCCAAATCGGTTCAGTGGGTTTTGCGTGATGCGCGAACAAACAAACAAACTAACAATTTTGTCAATAGATGGCGCTACACGTTTTTAAATCGCGCTATCGATATGTTATTTGACTTTATATGAAGTGAACCGCTACTTTTAGTTTCTCATAGTTTTACGGTTTTATAATAGTTAAGATTGGGCTTTATGCTCCGAGGCTGTTCTTGCTCCGATCGGTTTGCTCCTACAGTAAAAGTTGTTCAGTTAGTAAAAGCCTCCTCCATCTCTTTCAATTTAACTCTATTATGTGCCTTCTTTTTCCAATCGTCCTCTGCCACCTCTATGTCATCAGACCACCTTTTCTTAGGTCTTCCTACCCTTCTCTTTCCTACTGGACCTTGGCACTGAGCTACTCAGTGGCTCAAGATGAAATACCACTAAATGGTCACCCATCCAAAGACTAGTCTCCTCAAACGAGATCAACAGATCATTCTGAATATCAAGACACCAACGGATGAAATGGGGAAGTCCATTCTAAAGGTGAGCGCAAACTGAGCAGCACCGCACGCGCCGCATTCGAATTTTTAAAGGCCTCCGCTCATTGCAGCGATTTTATCGAGCGATAATATCGCTGCGATTTTGCGATAATTGTTCTCAGTACCTACATTTTGTATGGGGACGCGCTCGATCCCACACACTGCCGCGATATTATCACAACTCTTTCGACTACATTCAGTGGTGGGGCGCATGCGTGACGCGAATCGCGGAATCGCTGCAGTGTGTAAGGTGTCGCGATATCGCTGTCGATAATATCGCTCGATAATATCGCTGCAATGTGCGGAAGCCTTAAAGGTGCATTCATACGCGTGCCACGCAGCCCGACAAGCTTAGAAAATTCGCTGTACATTGAGGCTTCTATAAAGTTAAGCAGTAATAATCACTTTACAGACGAGTCGATGTACAGCGAATTGTCTAAGCTTGCCGGGCTGAACGGCGTGCATGTGAACCCAGCATAATAGGAAGTTCTATGCAACCTCGCACACCTACCCGCGCCGCAGTACCTGAAGGCGGCCGAACTCCCCGCCGCAGCTGATGACGTCACCCGCCCGCATCGGACGCTGCAGCCGGCGCGGCGCGGGTGACGTCGCCGCCGTCGTGAATAAATTTTATCCAGCCAGTGCGATGCGTGCGGCGACTGCGGCGCGCACAGGTGTGCGAAGCCATTAAGGCTAGGTTATCCCAGTGCAAGCGTCTCTTTCTTGCAAGCATAAGTTTACAATTAGCCATCCCGCTCCAATTGAAAGCAGGATCGCAAAAAAACGTGTTTTTCGTCAATATGGGAGTTTCTAAGCTAAAAATTCTTCTGAGTTCACTAGAAATGTTTAATGTATTTAGTTAAGTACAAGAATAAAAAGTTAAATATCAGCAGTTTTATTTATTTTATTCTTTTTTTTTTATTTATTGATTTACCAACAGTTGTTACAATCATACATACACGGATATCATAAATTAAAGGGCTTAATCTAATTGCACAACCAATTATAGGTAAATACCACATGCACATAAAAAGTAACATCAAGTGACAACATGAAGTAAAATAATACAATAAGAAAACCTGTTGCAAAATTCCTTTTTTTAATTGAGTAGGTACCAGCTTACTGCAGCCAAACATCATCTAGACAGTTACATGTTTTATTTTTATTTTGGTGTGTAATTTTATTATCAAAAATATTTAACTAAATATGTGTCTTGCGAAGAAATGCATAGCGTTGGAATACTATGTTTCGTGAACTGTTATCCGGAATTTATAGAGTGAATCAAAAAATATATCTGAAGATGTACTGTACTGATTGTATAATCGGCAAAACCGAACCACTGGTGAGTTAGTACCAAGAACCGTCCTTCTCAGAGGTGGTGCCATGGGTGTTATTCGATTCCTAGGATATCTCGCTGGAACTCGAAATCTGAATTTTTGCAGTAGTCGAGCGCAATCAATATTTCCTCTTAATGTTTTATGTAAGAAACACATATCTAACTGATCTCTCCGCTTTTCGAGTGATAAAATATTGAACCTACTCAACCTGTCGCTATACCGAACTACCCTTTTTGCTATACCTACTGAAAAAGACAGATGCCACAAAAATCTTTTTTGAATCCTTTCCAACCTTAGACAGTGAACAGCATAGTGAGGCCGCCAAACAGGACTGCAATATTCTAGAATACTGCGAACCAAAGAATTATAGAGCAAGATTTTGACCTTAGTACCCCGAAATACCTTCCCAGTTCTCAACACAAATCCCATCATTTTTGATGCCCTGTTAATTATGCTCTCCATATGTGGCAGAAATGTTAACCGGCTATCCAAAATTACACCCAAGTTTAATCAAAGTATTGAAAAAACATAACAAAAAGGGGTAACTTTGGGATGTTTTTCTATCTATTAAACTTAATCTAATCGTGTAATTGAGAACAGTCGCCCATCCGCCCGATCCTTAAATAAGACATAATTTAATTTCAGACTTTAAAACACAGTTTAAAACACTTTCGTTCGTGTTCAAAAAACGGCCTCGACGGGATAACAGCGTCTTAAAAAAAGCGATGACTGCAGCGCAGCGCGTACGGTGCGGCCCAGTCTGCGCTCACCTTAAGGCTAAATTCTATGACTAATCGTGTGAGCATAGCAAACTTTATAATGAATGTATCCTGCCATTTCATAAAGTTACTTATGTACCTACCTAGATGCCTACAAAATTGAAAATGCTGAATTAACTTACCGATATCGATTCTTTCTCTAGGATTTCTTGAAGTTCCTGAAATCAACTGCTCACTCAGTCGAACTCAAAAGAACTGTATAAGTAATAATAAAATTATAATTAGTATTAGTTCAAAGTTTAGCAATAAGTTATGTCGAATATTAAACTGTAGTCTTTGTGTCGAATTTCCAAGAAAAAGATAGGTACCGTCGTTTTTTATTATAAATAATAAAAATAAACAAACCAAACCGTACAGATACACGATCGATCGCGATTGTTGGGATTTATCTTCATCTTCTTTTTTCTCCCTTAAGTGAGAAAGAAAGAAAGCTATGCTATCCCACTCTCATCGCTATGAAAAAAAGAGAAAAATTATATGCTTTACAATCTAGTGTGAATGTCTTGTTAGTGTCTAGTGGTGGGTAGGTTGCGTGCACCAATAATTTTAGTTGACTCGATGGTTTTGAACTGAATGACTTAATTCAATGAGAAGTTTCCAAAAGTTGGTATGAAAAAACGTAATAGATGGCGGTAAAATTCAAAGTATTAAATCGTTATGATGCAAGCTCAAGTGTGCGATATGCGGGCGTACTTTCACCGCAAAGATTGGCTATATTGGCCACATCCGGGCACATCAGCGAAGCCGATTACAGCAGCAGTCGCCGTAGCCGTGTCGGCAAGGAAGACATCATCATTGATATTAAATTAATAATACCTATATTATTATATGCTTATGCCTATAACTTCTAATAGTTCAAAGTCCAAACAGGGTAGCCTGAGCAGACGCCGTGTGTACTTAGTTCCTAGTGGATCGATAGATGGCGTTGACGAGACAGGGGCGAGCGACCTTGCAGATAATAAAATACAAATAAAATAGTTAGTACGAATTCGTTTTTTTAAGTAAGCAGCAAAATATGCACATAAATTTTGTCACGATACGTTATTCTACCTACACGAGGCCAGCTTATTTTGGTTTTGTATAGCTTGATGTGTCGCCATGTGTACATAGAGAGGATATAGGTACATAATTTTTATTCTTTGCTTAGGTATTATTTATGCTATTTTATTTATTATTAGATCGATTCGATTCATTGTGCTTATTCATAGTTCATACTGAAATGAATAAACTCAGAAAAATTCATCACTAGCTTCAATCGGTTTGTATTCGCGGGAAGTCCCCAGAAGCCGTAGCATGCTACACGTGATATGGCTGTATCACGTCTTTTATCTCGTTCGTTCGCACGCAAATAGAAAGAGAGCGAAGGTGTGATAGCGCTGTATCACTGCGACATGCAAGGCCAGCGAAACGAAATTGGACTACCTATTCCTATTATTTCATTTCTTTCTTGGAAGTGAGACAAATTACTTGAAACATTTTGTTGTGGTTTTGTTTGATAAACTTTGCACATTATTTCGAGTTCTCAATCTTCATTCGTCAAATCACAGCACAAAGCGAAGCGCAGTTGATTTCAGGATATCCTGCAGAAAGGTCACATATTCCCTCATAAAATATTGGTAAGTTGACATCAGAAGTTTCTTTTTTTATTTATAAGTTACTAATGCTTACTGCCTCTAACTGCCTCCGTGGTCTAATGGTTAGAGCATTGGGCTCTTGACACGGAGGTCGTGGGTTCGATTCCCACGGGGGGCACCTAGTGAAATGTCACTTTGTGCGTTTTTCCCCAGTTGGTTAGGACATTGCAGGCTGAGTCACCCGATTGTCTGAAAAGAAAGATGATTCCGTAATTCGGATGGCACGTTAAGCTGTTGGTCCCGGCTACTATCACTGGTGGTAGTAGTCGTTACATAAAAACCACGTCAGAGGCCGTAAGGCGGTTTGAATAAACTCTGACACCAGGGCTGCGTTCAGAACCTACGCCCAGAGTGCACCCCGAGTGCAACTTTTCACACTAACCCCTTTCCGAGGCTCGGTGAAAAGCGTTCTACCCATAAGAGTGAGCGAGAAAAACAACCACACCCAAAGGTTCAGAACGCAGCCCTGGGCTTTGCAGCCCACTCGATAAGAAGAATGCTTACTATATAGAGATTGATTATAAAGAGAGCTCGGTGGCGCGTTGTGGAGAGGTATGGACTCTCAATCATGAGGTCCGGGTTCGAATCCGCACGGACAACATGCCACGTACCAATGAGTGTTTCTAACTTATGTACGTAATACCGACTGCACTCAAACAGTGAAGGAAAACATCGTGAGGAAACCTGCATACGCTGAAGAAGAAATTCCGATGCATATGTGAAGTCTAACAATCCGCATTGTGCACGCGTGGTGGACTAACGCCCAAACACCCTCCTAGAGGGTAGGCCTGTGCCCTGCAGTGGGACGTATATAGGCTGATAATGGATTGCATACTAGAGTTTACCCTCGAATTCGTGCGCACAAATTATGTACCTATAAGTAAGTAAGCAGATTTTAAGTCATAAGCTATCAGACACAAAACGTTTTATCGAAATCGGTTCAGTAGTTTTTGCGTGATGCTGTTACAAACAGACAGACAAAAATTATAAAAAAAGGTTGATTTGGAGTCAGGGATAAGTATAGGTACCTAAAAACCATATTGTAATATTGTTCTTGTAAATATCTTCAATGTAACCTACACTTGTTGTACTTAGGTATGGTCTAAGCTAAGGTACAGAAACACGGACACACTTCTGTTACAGTTAACTTTGATAAAGTATATGTCAAGATTGACAGTCGAAGATACGAAAGCGTCGAAAAAAATTGGAACCAGTACTGGTTCCTAAACCCTATACATATACACGCACACATACATAATTTGTAGGGCGCCTCACGCACACCAACCTATGAAACTTAGTCCCTTTTGTTTTATACGGAATATTAGCGAGGCTCGTTCTAGACATATACTTTTTCTAAGACAGTTAAATAGTTTACATAGATTCCTAAAGTGCAATTTTAGTAGACTTATAGGTACAGGGTCCCAACTTAATATGCTGACAGTTTTTTAAGAGGATCTTATCTTATCTTATCTTATCTTGTTGTGGGGGCTGGCAGGCCAGCAACACTTCGACCCAGTGGGATCTTTTGTGTTAGCCCCAATACTTTTCGCTTTCCTCACCCTTCAAATACATGGTCAATGAAGGAGGCAATACCATTGAGGGGAAGAAACCTAAGATCTCCCGGTTTTGGGTATCCATCTCCGAGGAGGCACATGCGTTTTGCCGCCAAGACATCACAGTCACAAAGAATATGTTCCATAGTCTCTTCATCCTCTCCGCTCGCTCTCTCTTTTTAAGAGGATGGTCTGGAGTGCGATTTTTGTAACTCATTCGGTGAGCTCAGCAGTTGAAAATGACAACATTACTATGGAGATATGCATCTTTCTACTGCTGATTCGACTTTAAAAAATCATCATACATAAATAAACAACATAAAGAAATAAAACTCATTGCATTGATCTTAGAACATGACTGTAAATCAAACAAAACACAGAGCGAGTGAAGCGAGCTCGACATTTTTCACGCCATGACCACCATTTTGACAACACACCGTACATAATAAGCATACTTCTAAAAGTCAGCAATGCTCGCGGGCCGCGACATGAAGCTATTCTTAAAATTGGATCGGGTCGCAAGAAAATGCAGTGCGGGCCGCACGCGGCCTGGTTTAGTCTAATCCATTATTTGCCTACTTTCAACTGGGATCAAACCATGTCATGCCGGACAAGGAATACTCCCTTGTCCATTTAGCTACAAGTTCACCACGTTTTATAACATCGATTGATATTTTACAGGTCCCTATCTAGAGAGATTCATCCAAGAGTTAGTCAAAAAGTTGACAAAGTACTAACAACAACAAAAATGAGGTATGTTACCTATCTGAAAATATTTGACCGATTTTGTTATTTTGAAAAAAATGTTGTAATCTGTACTAAAGATTTTCTTATGGAAAAGTTTTTTTTTTTCGTTTTTTAAATGTTTTTTAAAATCAGCAGTACAAGGGAAAAATAAATCCTCCAGCCAAAACCACTATAATTACAATGTCTATTATATGATATTTAGGGCCTGTTTCGCCACTTCTGAGTTAGTTCTTGTTAGCTTATCCGACAGATAGTTTGACATAATTTGTATGAAATTATGTCAAAATATCTGTCGGATAAGCTAACAAGGACTTACTCAGAAGTGGTGAAACAGGCCCTTATTATCATAAATGTGGCATTCCTAATTAATTACTATTGAAGTTAGAGCTAATATGTGATATATACTCTTCAATTCATCTCTCTTGGCCGTCATTTCAGCACTCTAGAAATAGAAATATTATAATTTTGTTGTGTTTTCCTTCTATTTTACCAACATTACTCTTTTTCAGTTTGGAGATCAATAATATCGTCCGGGGAGAGACTCTGACTATGAGTCTAAAGGGTAGATCAACTATTTTTTGTCCTCACGGTACTGTTTAAAAAAAAGTTTTTATTCCTTTTTTCTTGACATTCATTAATTTTGAAAGATGGATATTGTATCTAATGATATGATTCTTCTACACACATACGCATTGCACCATCTGTGTTGAACTACTAGAATTTTCATCGGTTGTCCGATAGACCAAAAAGCGTGGGGACATCGAAATAAAGCGTCTATCGGACAACCGCCAAAATTTAAGTAAAATTCAAGTAATTTTGCAAAACCGTGTATGTGTTTAATAAATGCAATCCTTAGTTATTCAACAAACATTAAATTTTGGGGCAAGCAAAACCTGAGCTTGAGCCTGAGCCTGAACATTGAGAAAATTTTATGCAGATGACTGGGACTAGGTATGGACAAAAAATAGTTGATCTACCCTAAAAATAAAATCAACATAAACGAAAACAATAGTTCCAACCGAGTACCATACTATAAGTCTGACGCAGTTTTCGCTCCAAGTGCACGTTCTAAACGTGGAGGGCTGTCTCTCGCACTCTGTATTCTTTAGATTTTCTAAATTAAAACTCGACACAGAGGAAACCATCCGAGTTACCAGCGAAGCTATGTCCATCAGGAACCGTACTTTCAAGAACGATAACGCCTGGGTTCTAGTATATCACAATAAAGGAAAGAACGGCTTCGAAATAGACATTAAAATGCAGGTCATAAAACCTACTCTCAACAAATTCTACGATCTTTACAATGATGTAGATATGACAGATTTCGAACTTCGCGTTGACGACGGCTCCGTCCGTTTCCACAGACTTGTCTTGGCTCTTTCAAGCCCGGTCCTGAAGACGATGCTTAGCGGAAAGTGGAAGGAAACCACCCAGGGTCATGTGGAAGTGCCTGGAATTTCCAAGAACACGGTCCAGCAGTTCAAGGACTTTATTTACAAGAGCTTTGTTCCTGAAAAGGTTTCTTTGGAGCTGCTTTCGCTTGCTTCGTACTATATGATGACGGAGCTGGAAGAGATCTGTCTGGAGAAGATAGCCGACAGTCTGACGTCTGAGAACACTTGGAGTCAGCTGGAATATTGTGTGACACATAAATTGACGAAATTGCTGTCGGTTATACTGAACCGTCTCAAGTGTAAGCAAGACGACGATAATGTTTTCGTCAAATGGCTGAACGCATAAATGCCATGTTCTTTTTGAGTACCTATCATTCCATTTATTTTATTCTTTTAGGTACCTACTTACATTCTTTTTATTAATTTTTTTCTGGGTCTGATTTTAAATGAGAAATAGATCTGATTGACAAATTGTGTTGAAATTATTTGTTGTTTATGTTCGTTTTATTAAGTACACCTAGGTAAAATAAAATAGGTACCTAACTATAAGCACATCATTCAATTGTAAATTGTTTTTATGAGAAAGACATATTATTAATTAACTTAATTTTAATAGATTAAGTAAGTACCTACCAATAACAAAGAAGGTAACGATCTAGAGGATGTATCAACAATTTTTTTTAAATTAATGTTATTTTGTGTTATTCTTTTGATTACGTACGTAGGTACGTAACTAGTTTGACTAAGTAGTAACTACTTATATAAATATAAGTACCAATAACAAAGTTAATTAAACATTACCTAATAAAATTGTTTTTAATTCAAATTCCCAATTTTCAAACTCTTATGAGGATAAGATTTGCAGCGCGCAGCGCTCCATGCAAACGAAGTTCTGTCCTATTTTCAATATTAACCATTTAAAGTCAATACTTACCATTTTTTTAACCTTTAGAAACCAATATCAATGCTTTGCATTTGTCAGATTTCCTATAAACATAGTTTTAATGCCAGTATTAATTTAAGATTTGTATGGAAAACGTTGAGCTATGATAACTTTAGAACTAAATAATAAAAAGGAGATCTGACAACAAAGCACACAATATGTCAATACATTGGTTTCTAAATTGTGTTAAAACATTTTGTAAACATAGGTATTGACTGGTATCTGTATATAGGGTCCTTCTTAATATGCTGACACTTTTTTAAGAGGATGATCAGACCATCAAACTGAACCACTTTCTCTATGGCACCAACATCGAAATCGTGAAAAAAAAATTCACTGCTCCATACAAAACTGCAAACCTACTCGAGCCAAAATGTATGGGACAGCTGATTTTTTGTTCGCGATTTCGATGTTGGTCCTATAGAGAAAGTTGTTCAATTTGATGGTCTGACCATCCCCTTAAAAAGTGTCAGCATATTAAGTTGAACCCTGTATTTACTAGTTTTAGATATACAGGGTCCAACTTAAAATACGGATACCTACCTTTTTTAGGGGATGATCAGACCATCAAACTGAACAACTTTCTCTATGGACCAACGTGTTGGTGCCATAGATAAGGCAGCTAGCCTTCCTCTCAAGAAAACACTACATAATGAAACCATATACCTTAGTCGGCTCGTACCTAAATCAGCCACACGGGATGAAATGTTAAAATCCTTAGCCTAAATTGTGTGAAGCTTATAATGAATTTAGCCTGCCATACCATGACTAACCTAGGTTCCTTCTTAACCTCCTAAGGCCCAAGTTAAAAAAAGTTTATAGTGAATCAGACCCAGTGTACAATTTTGTGCACACAATAAATATATGCTGTCAGGCCCAGAGCAACTTTTACTTACTACTTTGAAATAGAGCCTAAACACAATGTCCCAGACTGTCAAAGTGAAGTTTAAAAAAAAAGGTGCGGTTTCTTTAAGGGGCTACCTGCCGGTTTTGGGCAATTTTGTAACCATTTTATTCATTAACTATGGCACTTTTTGAGCTGAAATTTAAACTGAACCATCTACAGGATATGAGAAGTGATGTGATTTTTCTAGAAATCGATTTTAATGAATAAAACCGAAGAAAAGGGACTCTAAAGTCACCCCTTTTTTTCCAGTTGTAACCATTTTACTCTTACATTTTTAATCGGAACAAAATAAAAATTTACTACATTGTTCACAATACAATTTAGAATGATGTGGTTTTTTTACTTTTTCGAAATTAATAAAAAATCATCGAATTTTTCAAAGAAAACAGCAAAATTCTGACCGGAGCCACGCGCTCTTTCTCATCGATTAGTATGGAGTGTGAGTGAGAGGAGAGTGGTCTACGGCTGATATGCCTTTAACAATATGTGCAAAATATTGCACAGTGGGTGGGCGTATTTTACTAATAAGTACCATGTTACTAAAGAGACTGGGTCTGACAGGTCAACTTTATTTTGTACAAAAAATTGTACGCGGGGCGAGGTACGAGGATGATCAGACCGTCAAACTGAACAACTTTCCCTATAGCACCAACATCAGAATCGCGAAAAAAGAAAATCAGATGTTCCATACAATGCAAACTTATTCGAGCCAAATGTATGGGACAGCTGATTTTTTTTTCGCGGTTTCGAACTTGGTCCCATAGAGAAAGTTGTTCAGTTTGATGGTCCGTTCATCTTCTTAAAAAAGTGTCAGCATATTAAGAAGGACCCTGTATTGTTTTTATTAAGTACGTGTCCAAAATTGAAATAAAAAAAATTGTTTTACTTTAGTTATAACAATATCCTCTAGGCGGCATGAAATTTCTTTGACAGCAAGATGACCACTAACTTGCCTCCACCAAACCCTACTGTACTAACTGCTGGGCCCACGCGGTGGAGTATGGTATGGCCCGCTCCTCATCTTCGTGGCCTTTTCAGTAGGAACCTACCCGCTCGCTTGCCCCGTAAACTACCACCTTACATGGATTTTGTACTCCAAAATGACCGTGTCAGGTACCACTTGACATGGGGCCTTCGCTCCCATCCTCAATGTTATTGAAATATGCCGGTCTCTGTTTGTTTAAGGTCTATTTGTATTATCTATCTCGCTTCTCTGTAAAATTTACTCCAAATTGCACGTGTCAAGTACCACTTGACATGGAGGCACAATCACAAAAGCGAGCCGCGGCGCGGCGCGGTGGCAGGTAAAACAAATGACGGGGCAATGTAGGGTGTTCGTCAAGAGCCCGTCCGGGCAATTTAGCGGCTACAGACTAAAACTTTTTATTTTTGTCAACAGAGCCGTTACTTCGAATGTGATGAAAGTGATGAGGACTACAGTTCGGATGAGAGCGACTACTCTCCCCGATACATCACCCAGGTGCCGGAGCTGAAGCAGGAGTCCGATGAGGATGATGAGGTAAGCAAACTAACATGTTTCTCGGTGCTATTATATCGAATAGAGCCAATACTTCGAGACTGAGGAACAGTTCGGATGAGAGCGACTACTCTCCGCGATACATCACCCAGGTGCCGGAGCTGAAGCAGGAGTCCGATGTGGATGATGAGATTGATGAGGTAACCAGCCATATATCTCGGTGCTATTATATCGAACAGAGCCAATACTTCGAGAGTGAGGAACAGTTGGGAGAGAGCGACTACTCTCCACGATACAACAACGCAGGTGCCGGAGCTGAAGCAGGAGTCCGACGCGGATAGGTGCAGGGTGAATGCGGACTGGTAGCACTTCAAATTCGCTTCGGAATTTCTTCTTCAGCGAATGCAGGTTTCCTCAAGATGTTTTCCTTCACCGCTTGAGAGCAGTCGGTATTAAACAAGTTAGAAAAACTCATATTGGTACGTGGCATGTCATCCATGCGGCTTCGAACCCGGACCTACAGATTGAGTTTTCACACCTCTCCGCAGCGCGCTGCCGACGACGCTCGTCTATAACGGGAATTATTAAAATAATTTGCAAAATTAATAGGTAATAATCGAACCTTCAACTTGCAGGTATTCGTGGACACTATTCCCGAAGACAACACATCGACGGACCTGCTCATCGACAACCAACAGGTTCAACCGCCGCCCCGGCAGATGTCACTGTCTTCCTCCGAGAGCGTGCAGGAGGGGATGGAGATAGAGGTCGCTGCTGGCACTCCAGTGCTGCTCAATTACTTGCTGACTCACCCTATCACTTGCTCTGTCCAGTAGGAAGTCTGATGTCAGTCGGAAGTCGGCTGTCAGTCGGAAGTCGGCTGTCAGTCGGATGTAATCGGTCAGTCGAAAGCTAAGACGAAGGATCTCTTTTTTCCAAAGCATAGAGGGACCCACACTATTGCAAGGCTGTCCACTTTTTTGACGCTTTTTGACGTGCTAGTGTGTGTAAGTGGTAAGACAAAAGGGCGAAAAGCCTAGATTTAAAACTTTTCGCTACGCTGAAACATGGCGCCAAGAAATCAGGAGCGATAGCCAGTTGTGAAACCTTATGTAAACAAAAAATACAAAACATTATTTTTTGTTTTGGTCACCGTGACCGGTTTTTGTGTTTGGCAAGATGTCAATCCTATAGAATGTTTGCCAAACAAATCGTCTTTTAGTATGCAAAAGTCAAACTATTGCTGTTCCATGTGCGGCCACGATATGGCTTAATCTAGAGTGTAAATCTATGGTGAAATGTGACCACTTTACACAGACTAGCACATCTAAAAGTATTAAAAAAAGTGGACAGCCGCATAAACATAATATATACAGTTCCATCTACTTTTACTATTAAAGGTACTTAAAAAAGAGACAAACTACACAAGTAAAATTGATGCGGAATCTATGCTTTAGAATAAAGAGGTCCTTGATTTGATCTAAAGTCGAAAGTTAGATGTCGGTCAGACGTCCGCGTCAGCGGGAAGTCGAATGTCAGTCGCGAAGAGGCGGTTATCTATCATGTTCAATAGAAATAAGGTTCAAGGCTTCCGCACATTGCAGCGATATTATCGACAGCGATATCGCGACACCTTACACACTGCAGCGATTCCGCCATTCGCGTCACGCATGCGCCCTTCACTGAATGTAGTAGAAAAAGATTGCGTCAGGTTGCGATAATATCGCGGCAGTGTGTGGGATCGAGCGCGTCCCCATACAAAATGTACTGAGATCAATGATCGCAAAATCGCAGCGATATTATCGCTCGATAATATCGCGGCAGTGTGTAGGATCGCGCGCGTCCCCATACAAAATGTACTGAGAACAATTATCGCAAAATCGCAGCGATAATATCGCTGCAATGAGCGGAGGCCTTTATCGCGCGATAGAATTACGCCCGTGCGAACGAGGGTTGCAATTTTGTTAACGAGCGGTTGTTCGTATTTGAGCTTGCCAAATGTCTACGTCATTTTGCCTCATATGTGTTTTCAATTTGATTATACAGGGTCCAACTTAATATGTTGACGGTTTTTTTTAAGAGGATAATCAGACCATCAAACTGATCGACTTTCTCTATGGGACCAACATTGAAATCGCGAAAAAAAACAGCTGTACCATACATTTGGCTCGAGTATGTTTGCAGTTTTGTATGGAACAGAAGTTTTTTTCGCGATTTCGATGTTGGTCCCATATAGAAAGTTGTTCAGGTTGACGGTCGGATCATCCCCATAAAAATATCAGCATATTAGGAAGGAGTGAAGGACTCTATAGATATGGATGGGGTACAAAATAATATATATATTATTTATATGCTAACATTATATATATGCTAACGGTTTTTAAGGGGTTGATCAGACCATCAAACTGAACTACTTTAAAAAAAAAACCAGCTGTTCCATACAAAACTGCAATCCTTCTCGACACATAACTATGTGTGGGAAACTTGTTTTTTTTTTCGCAAAATCGATGTTGGTCCAACAGAGAAAGTTGTTCAGGTCGACGGTCTGATTATAGGTTACCTTACCTACTCTTAAAAAAACGTCAGCAAATTAATTTGGACCCTGTTTATCCCGAAAATTTATCTAGCTTTTAAACCCATATTCCGTAGGGAAAAGATGTTTACTTAGTTTAATTATCTAAATAAGTATGCGCTTAAGATTTGTCTAGTACCTAGTACCTAACTTAATTAAAAATAACTGGTAGTGTATTTAATTAATCAGTATTACCTACCTATTTGTTAATGTAATGGAACGAACTGAAAAAGGCCTAAGGTTTATAGTTTGATTGTTTGAAAGTGGCAGGCCAGTTCCAATCTTTATACTAATATCAATACCTAAGCGATAACGCTACGTGGTCTTGTAAAGAAAAGGGGTTAATAAAGAAAAATAAACACTTTTAAATAACTCGCGTCTAAGCAGTAACACTACTTTAAGGCCAGGTTATTCAAGTGCAAGCGTCTCTTTCTTGCAAGCATAAATTTGCAATTAGCTATCCCGCTCCAATTGAAAGCAGGATCGCAAAAAAACGTGTTTTTCATCAATATCTTTGCTCATGGGTGTTTGTAAGCTCAAAATTCTACGGAGTTCACTAGAAATATTTAATGTTTTTAGTTAAATATAAGAATAAAAAGTTAAATATCAGCAGTTTAATCATAGTATTGAAAAAACATAACAAAAAGGGGTAACTTTGGGATGTTTTTCTATCTATTAAACTTAATGTAATCGTGTAACTGAGAACGGTCGCCTATCAGCCAGATCCTTAAATAAGATATAATTGGTTTTCAGACTTTAAAACACAGTTTAAAACATTTTCGTTCGTGTTCAAAAAACGGCCTCGACCGGATAACAGCGTCTTAAATTCAGAGTTTAATTTGTCATCCATTACCTGATCTACTCTCTCTATTTTTCAAGTGTAACGATCAAAACAAGCAATTTAAGTAAGTGTGAAGACCCAGCTTAAGAGAATATTATTCCGAGAGCGAAAATGCGCGCTGCATACAAACGTACTATGGTGATATTTTCAATACTAACAAATTAAAGTCAATGAAATTTTGCAGAAACAATCAAGAAACAAATCTCTATGCTTCTATAGAGTCAGATTTTCGTTAAAATATACAGTTTCAATGCTAGGATTAATTTAAGATTTGTATGGAAATCTTTGAGGTACTGTAACTTGAAAACTATACATTTTAACTAAAATCTGACTCCATACAAGCAAAGAAATTTCTTTCTAGATTGTTTCTGAAAAATTTCATTGACTTAAATTGGTTAGTATTGAAAATATCACCATAGTAGGTACGTTTGTATGGAGCGCGCTCCGAATAATATACCCTTAAGACCTTCACAGCTGGCTAGCATGCCATGTACGACACAACATTAACCCATGCCAAAGATCTCTTATTGGCCATGCATAGAGTAACAAAGACAGGGATACCTAGATCACATCTAGATTTTGGTCAGGTTGTTTGGTATCAAAAATGGACATAAAATCCAGACTCATTGGATAATCCATTGTTTGAAATGTTTATGTCCATTTTTGATACCAAAAACTCAATTATCATTTATCAAAGAAAATAATTATCAATTGATTAATAAACCGCTCAAACAGTTCTCCGCTAGGTGTGCACTCACCCTAACTGTGTTGCTCATTTCATGCCCATGAAATACTAATCTAGTACTCTTTTTTTTTTTATGCCCATTTCATAGCTACCTCTAAAAACTTTTTATAGTAAATTGTGCAATTTTGTATTCAGCAAAATGTTATGCATCTATTATTACCTAGTTTTCTATATCTATACCATTGAGTAATTATGTATAGAGCAGACAACGCGAACAAAATCAGTGCACCATGATCAGCAGTGTGGGGCGCGTGCTGGGAGCGTCAGGCTGCGACGAGCGCCTGGCACAGGCTAAGTGGGTTCAAGCGCGTGCACCCTAACGCGTTTTACAAAACATTACTTCTCGGTAGCTTCTCTAGTTAACATAGTACCTCAATGGTTCTGCCCTGCCCGCGTGTAAAAGGGGCAACAGAAAAGGTTTTCAAATATTTCTGACCATTGTTGATTTTCAATAAATTCTTACTAAACTATAATGACTCCAAGTCCTTTCATAAGCTAAAATCCCTAATTAAATTAATGCTGTGTTAGTATTTTGTTAATTAGTGTCTAGTTAAGTAATAAGAAAATGTTAGCTTTAAGACAACTGTGTTTGCGTTTACTCTATTAAATAAGCTTACAAAATAAATACATACTTACAGGGTGAAATTGATATTAGCATCCTTTTTTATAAACTAAGAGTCTACCCATCAAACTGAACAACTTTTAGTACGGGAGCAAAGCAAACCGATCAGCGCAAAAAAATTATCTGCTGTTGCATACATTTAAGTCGAGTAGGCAGTTTACAGTTTAGTATGGAGCAGCAGATTTTTTTTACTCCGATTGGTTTGCTCCCATAGTAAAAGTTGTTCAGTTTGATGGGTAGACTCTTAGTTTAAAAGGATGCTAATGATATCAATTTTACCGTTAAGAGAAATAGCTGGGAAAATCTATTCAATATCGTGTCACGTGATCATTTTCAGCGTTCATTAGAAGCTTTTTAGTCTGGCGAAGCGCGCAGCGCAGAGCATTTTTCACTGCCAAACCATTTTCTACTTTGCTGGCGTTGAAATAATATCAAAAAGTCGATAATGGTTTGTCATCTGTGGCCTATAAAAACTAACGATTGTACTATAAAAAGCTTAAATAAAACGATTAAAGAAATCAAATTTCAATTTTATTTCGAGCTTACATAATTTTCAATGAAACCACGGCGAGGTCGCCATTTTGAAAAATTAAATTATTCCTTTTTTTTGTTCACAATTTAAACAAAATAATACAACCATCCATCATAATTATACAAGACTACTAAACATTTTTAAACTAAATATGTCATTGCATTAGCAACTCAATTTGTTAGACCAGGTCTTTTCTTGAGCTATTTCAACACAATCATCTTTTTGGGAGATCAGAAACCCTGCTACAAGTACCAACTAATTGTTAAGGTGGTTGGAGAGCTGTCAATTTCATACAAAACGTTGTCGTATAACACTCGTAGACGGTGTTAATAAAATTAATGTTTTATACATGGAAAAATAGCTTAGAAAATCTAGTTTGCGCATATCAAATAATATTTACAATTTGTAATATAATTACGAAGAAATTTTGTATGAATAATTTCAAAGCGTGATATCTTCGTAATATTATTATAAATTGTAAATATTATTTGATATGCGCAAACTAGATTTTCTAAGCTATTGTTCCATATATAAAACATTACTTTTATTAATACCGTCTACGAGTGTTATACGACAACGTTTTGTATGGACGGAAACCACCTTAAGTTTGCGGTGGTAGCAAGGCACTTTTGTTGTTGAAGGTTACAAGAACAATAATGATTAATAATTCAGTTTACTTAAACATTGCCCAAAAGGTAAGGATTTTCATCAAAGACTATCTAATTGTCATTATCGTAAACATTGCAGTACTAATTGTCATTTAAAAAAAAATTACTTTTACAAATCAGATTACAGAGGCCTATTTCATAAACATAGTATTTGTAATTTACAATGACAATTTAAGATACATATTACTGAGAATGTTAGGTAGGACACAATAAAGCCATAAGTAACCAACAATGTACCCTGGCTGGATTGTTATTGTAAATTACAATTTACAGAGTCTATGATTTACATTGTCATTTACAATTAGCAACGTACCCTACATTGCTGGACTGGTTACTTATAGCTTTAAACATTTTAATCGTAAATTACAATTGTCATATTGAGATACATTACTGAATATGTTAGGACACACGTTGTTTGACGCCGTAAGTAGTAAGTAACCAGCAATGTACTCTGAATAGTCATTGTAAATTACAATTGTCATGTTAATGAAATTGACCCCTGGGCCCTATTTAATAAACGTGACAATTGTAATTTACAATGACAATTCAACAATTCAAAGTAAATTTCTGATAACGTTAGTGACACATTATTTCATGTTTAGCGTCATTACTGACCAGCAATGTACCCTGAATTGTCATTGTAAATTACAATTGTCATGTTTATGAAATAGGCCCCAGGTCTAACGCTTAACTGAGTAGGTTCCTTAGATAGGTTTTAAATATTACGTCGACTGTCGCTCTATAGCGCGAAAGTCCTGTTACGTCATATTTTACACCCTCCCGCACCGCTCCCCTACCTATGGAGTACTCATTTAAAGTTAGATATGTAGTACAAGATCCAAGGTTTAATTCACAAAATGGCCCAACTTTTTATTTAAGACAAATATTTGTTGGTCCTATTGCAAAACGAACATCATGCATTTAAAAGGACTACATTTTCCATTCCGTATAAAAAGACCCGGTGTACAATACAAGCATCATAATATTAAGTCTAGCGGAAACGCTATGAAATAAAATGATACATTTTTCTATACTTTTCATAGCAATTCTTAGAAAATCTACAATTATTTTTTTAGCTATATTACATTCGCCTTATTGAACTAGGACGCTGTTTTCGTGCAAAATAAGACTTTATTTCTCTGAATTTTAGAGCTTATTTTTACTCCAAAATAAGTCGAATTACAATAAAGAGGTTAGCACATTTGACTATGGAGGCCAGCATAGTCATCGGCCGCCATTTTGATTTGTTCCCACCATAAATTTTAGAGGACACAAAGACAAACAAAAAATACAACATAGTGTCCTAAATCGTCAAGTTACTGAGATTTAAGGCCACCGCTCATTGCAGCGATTTTATCGAGCGATAATATCGCTGCGATTTTGCTATAATTGTTTCCAGTACATTTTGTATGGGGACGCGCGCAATCCTACACACTGCCGCGATATTATCGAGCGATAATATCACTGTGATTTTGCGATATTTGTTCTCAGTACACTTTGTATGACGACGCGCTCGATCCCACACACTGCCGCTATATTATCGCAACCTGACACAATCTCTTTCGACTACATTCAGTGGTGGGGCGCATGCGTGACGCGAATCGCCGCAGTGTGTAAGGTGTCGCGATATCGCTGTCGATAATATCGCTCGATAAAATAGCTCGATAATATCGCTGCAATGTGCGGAGGCCTTAATACAATTTTGGTGTTAAATTGTTCATAAAATCATGAATTTTTTATTCTTTCTGCATGCTTTCTTAAGTGCAAATGAAGAATTACGATACTTTGCCTTTAAGGAAGCTATAGGAAACCAAAGGAATGCACAATTAGATTGGTTCCATCATCAGACAATATCAGAGTTTACGTGTGTGTACACATCACACTACGAATAGAAGAAATAAAGTAAAATTATGCACGTTTTTTCCCGCGTCCGTCCTTAATCTATTTAGAGTTTAATTTTGTTTGGATATTAATTTTCAAAACCCAAATGACGCAATCTAATTACACTATTAGGTACTATATGGAAATATCGCCATCTCTTTTTATCTGATGCCACACAAGGTTTAGGCTGCCCTTTAGAATGAAACAACAAGATGGATCTTACGAGGGAAAAGAATTTGACTTATTTTCAATAAGTGTGTTGCGTAAGTATATTTCGAAAATGTACTTCTCCGTTGTAAGAAAATTTTAAACGATACATTTTGTGCATTATTTTAACAACTATACAGGTACATGTAAATTTGCTTTATAATAGAATGGTAGAAAAATTATCAGCTAAAAAAATTATGGAAGCTTTTACTCAAATAAATGAGGCTTTGCTTGCAAGTTTAGCCACGAGCAGTTGTCCTTCGCGCGGTTCGCGTTCAAACATGCCATGGGGCTCCTTTTCTCAAATATGTTTTTACTCGAACAACAATGCTTGGGATTGGATAGATAGATGGGCCATTTTTTTATTTAAGTTAACTTAATTCGGTCCCCTTCAAAGGCAACGGAAAAAAGGCGACTTTGTTAGCAATATAGGTAAATCTAAAATAAAACTTATCGGTAGCTACCGAATAAGAAATCAGTATTAGAAAAACATTGGAATTAAAGTAAAATACTATACTTATTTGCAAATTACGCTAACTCAGTTGTTTTTTTTAAGCAACGCGATATAATTTTGAGGGACTGTAAGGCAGTGGTTATTTTGTTTATTAATCATCAATAAACGCATGTAGCAAGAACACATCGCTGCAAATGTCTTTCATGATTACTATAAACAATAATGAAAAAATCGGTATAAAACGGTAAAAAATTACTTATAGAAATTTATACAATAAAAAGATAATTAAAATGTATCCAAATTATACCTTGAATAAAATAATGGCCCAGATACTCCCACGAACTACTTGTCAGAATTGCTGTACTAAGCATAAACTGGCAATATTTGAAAAAAAGTTGAGTGCATCAAAGTACGGTCAGGGATGCGATTTTTGAATCTCATTCGGTGAGCTCAGCAGTTGAAAATGTCAAAATAACTATGGAGATACGCATCTTTCTACTGCTGAGTTGACTTTCAAAAATCATACTACAGGAGAGCGATTTTTTAAAGTCAAATCAGCAATAAAAAGATGCATATCTCCATAGTTATTTTGACATTTCCAACTGCTGAGCTCACCGAATGAGATTCAAAAATCGCATCCCAGGCTAGAAAAGATGTAAATAAAATACACTTCAGTACCGCGGCTGACTGTACCACGCTTGCTTTCTGATCTAAAACTGTGATATATTTTGGAAGCTGCAAAATGTTTCTACCAAAAAAATTATAAGCTAACTTCACATTAATAACTATGCTTATTTGCTTAGCAATTCCAAATACTAACGTATTGACCTAAACCTATTATGATCTGGAAAAGATTTGCTTATCTCTGGGACACTCGCATTGTACAAAAAGTAATCCCACTTTTAAGACTGGGCTACATAGCTGGCCCAATCTTAAAAGTATCGATGTCCCCACTTTTAAGACTGGGTGAATAAGATTGCATAATTTTAATACTTTTATAGGCATACCTCTTTGGGACACCTAAACCAAGTAAGATGTCTTATTATAAGGCAGGGCTCACTCATGTACAGTCAGCAGCAAAAAGATGTATGCACTTTTACTACGTCGTAGTATAAAGAAGTTTAGTATACACTTTAGTACTACGCTTAGTACTAAAGTGTATAAGTACATCTTTATACTACGAAGTGCATACATCTTTTTGCTGCTGGCTGTACATCAGAAAATACTGGACCATCAGAAATAACTAAGAATGGGACCTAAATTTTATAAAATGAACCACCAGTCAATGTCGTACCCATACTTAACTGGGCCAAGAGATCTCACTTTACGACTGGGCTTATTAAGACATCTCACTTTTATGATTGGGCCAAAAGACATCTCACTTTTACGACTGGGCCAAAGTTCCCAGAAATGCACCATGACTTATTTTAAAACTACATTTAAATGCTAATCCGTAATTTTACATTATGAAAAAAAATCTTAATTTAATTTTTCAACTACTTTTTTTAATTAAAAATTAATATTATGCGTTAATTTTATGTTTATTTGTTTATCTAAGTTACACGAAATTTCATTTTTGGAAATGCCTAGCAACCGCCAGCGGATTTAACTAGATTACATTTAGTACTAAGTCCATTCTCGTTCAGGGGAATTTTTCCATAAGAATCGGCCGAAAACCGAATTTCAAAGTCAACAATATCGAATGTTTATTTATTGATAGGTACAACGTCACATTATCTCTGCACCTCTCTGGAATGCCTCTCGCTTTCCCCTTTGCGTCAGTACCTACGGATTTAATAATCGCGTCAGTACGGTTGGTACCATCGTTGCCGATACGCGTCTCGATAATTTGGTAAAGACGGTTTCACACCGAACCAGAAGTGCGATGTTTGAACATCACACGTTGAAATCTGCAGTAGAAAGATGCATAATCTCCATAGTAATTATGACATTTCCTGATGCTGATTTCAACGTGTGATGTTCAAAAATCTCACTTCAGAGCCTCGATATAACGTCATCGAAGCCAGATGCACACAGATAATGTAACCGGGTTTGTACATTTCTATTTTGTTGTTACTAAAATTACGGTTTCATAAAATCATCGTCGAATTTAGACATACACATTTCTATTTCAGTACGTCATGTAATTTGGAGGTAGATATATAAAATGAAAATGTTTATTTTTGAGCAATAACAATTTTACTTAATTAAAAACCAATTTAGCGATTCAACTAACAGCGGCTGTAGCATGGCATATCACGCTTTAGCTTTCTATAAAGCCTTATCATCCTACGGCCGCTGATTAAGCTTGTAAATTTTAAATTAGTTCCCATCAGCGGGGCTAGTACGCCAACCCGCGATAGCGTGATATAGCGCTATCACGCTTCCGCTCTCATTCTATTTGCACGCGTCAGAACGAGACAGAAGACTAAATTTGACAGATGAATGTGTTAAATGTGGTTGGCGTACTAGCCCTGCTGAAGCCTGTCTGGCTTTAGGTAGACACCGAATAATTAAATATTTTGTTTTGGATACAAAGGGAAAAACATTCACTTTGTAATTTGCAAAAGGGCTGTTAGGGTCAATTTACATTTAAGTAGCGGCCGGCAGACCGTGGCATTTTAGATGGCATATTGAACTTTACCTACACAGTGAGATACGACAAAATCTCAGTTGAAAAGATATAATGGGTAGCCACGCGGCGTTTGAACTGTCATTCTATCTCGTCAATAGGAATTTTATCTTATCTCGCTATAAATAAAGTTCAATATGTTAGGCCGCTGCTTTTTCTAGGGGATCGATCGATCGATGTCGCTACGTTCTGCGTGAATAAAGGTAAACATTAGAAAATGTGTTTGTTTTAAAATAATAAAGAGTTTGCCCTCTTAATCAAAAAGATGCCAACGCATCTTTTAAATGGATTATTTCATTATTTACGAATAGTTTTAATCGAAAATTTGAAACTGTTACGTCTGACATGGCTGCACGGGCTCGATCCCTTGGCCTTTAAAAAAGGCAGGCACAGTCTTGACACGATCTCGCGAACGCCCCTTTAGAGCGATGAATAAAGCCATCGGTTGAGTTTTTAGAAAAATAAAAGCGCTCATCGATCCTGAATCATGAAGAAAAAACAAGGCAATCTTTAATTTAGATATTTTTAGTTATCGCTAAATAAGTTTCAATTTACGATCTAAAGCTAAGCAGAGTAATGCTTAGCGGTAGACCTAAAGTAAAAAAATTTATGGTTACTAACATAAAAATTAAACTAGTGGATTAAACCTGATTTCTTTAAATTACTGTACTTACTCCAAAGTCCTTTAAACTACTATTATTTAAAAATACACTACAAATTTTCTTTAACCAGTCTTTTTACAGATAAACTATAAATGAATATGACAACTGCCACATTATCACCTCTCGCTTACTCTTGTTCGAAATATTAGCGAGTGAATAAGACGGATAGAGATGTGACAAAATGTTACGGCTCAGGCCTGAAATATCAGTTTTCCTAAAACGTATTTTTCCCAAAATGTCTGCTCGTCTTTTGCATAATATCAGCTTGACGTGAAATGCAGACAATATGGAAAAGAAGACATTTTGGGAAAAATAAATTTTAGGTAAACTGTCATTCCAGGCCTGAGCCAATGTTACTACTTTAATTTGCATTATCAGGGTATCGTGCTTGCAACTGGTGCACGCACTTAAGTATGTTATAATTTAGAATATGCCTACCCCAATCAGGGAAAGGTGTGTCTCAATTAGTATCAAGATATTTTCGCCAATGTTGAGTTGATTTCTACTCAATACACTGATTAAGCAATACAAAAAAAACCACCCTGATTTTAGAAAGTTTTCCCTCCCGCAAGCGGGGCCACTAAAACACGTTCAAATCAACTGGCTTAGTTTCATTACCGCTTGATTAGTGTATTGACTCTCACACAATCTATTCCGAAGATGTAACTCTGTATTAACCATATTTGGGAAAATTTACACAAGGATGTGATGATTTTTATTAAAGGATAATTGGAATTCTGGGCAGTCTGCATAAATCTAGTACTCACAAAGTTCTGATGCGTATGTGAAGTCTACCAATCTGCATTGTGCACGCGTGGTGGACTAACGTACATGCAGCCTCCCTGAGGATAGGCCTGTGCCCTGCAGTGAGACGTATATAGAAAATTGACTAAACCCTCGGTAATCTCCGAGTGTTATTGTTAAGTTTTAAGATTCTGCAGACAACCCAAAGATTCGCCGTATTTTTTCAAATATTTCTTTGCACCTTCCAACACATTTCTGTCACTAGCACATTTAATTTTCACTATAATATAACATCCTGAAAGGACACTTAGAAATTATATTAATATTACATTCATAATTAGTTAGTCCATAAATTTATAACTATTTTGAAACTAGATTTCGACTTTTTAAGGCCTAATTGGATATTTTAGAACAGCTGCTTACTTTTACGACTGGGACAATTAATCGATACCCACTTTTAAGACTGGGCCACTAGTATTATGGAATTAAATCTCACTTTTAGAACTGGCTTAGCGTAAGGCAAAATATAGCTTTTACATCAATTAATTGATACCCACTTTTAAGACTGGGCCACTAGTATTATGGAATTAAATCTCACTTTTAGAACTGGGCTAGCGTGGGTAAAAATATATTTTTTTATTTCAAGACTGGGCCCGTTTATGTTAAAAATTGGTCTTTATCTAGATTGGGCTAGATTATATACCCACTTAAGACTGGGCTACTTATGTCGTAGAATTATCTTCCACTTCTAGAACTGGGCTGGCATGGGCAAGATAATTAGTTCCTTAGGGCCTTATTAATGTAGACAAATATTTAAGACTTTTAAGACTGGGCCAACTTCAGTCAGTCACAACTTACTTTACAATTGGACCAGCAAATAATGTTTAATTTTAAAACTGGGCCACTTATCAATCGAGAAGGCACAGATAATTTCCAGAAATGTTTGAATGTCCCATCAGTAATGGGCCCATATACAGGGTCCAACTTAATATGCTGACACTTTTTTAAGGGGATGATAAGACCAACAAACTGATCAACTTTCTCTATAGGACCAACATCGAAATCGCGAAAATAAAATCAGCTGTCCCATACATTTGGCTCGGGTATGTTTACAGTTTTGTATGGAGCGGGAGATTTTTTTTCGCGATTTCGATGTTGGTGCCATAGAGAAAGTTGTTCAGTTTGATGTTCTGATCATCCCCTTAAAAGTGTCAGCATATTAAGCCTATATTGATCATGATTTTATTTGATAATTTTGATTTATTATGTCCGTTTCATCATTCAACAAGCTACCAGTAGGCCTCGCATGCCACCCCCGAGAAAACGATAAAAGTCGATATGTGCTTCCATCTTTGTTATTTTACGTATGCCAAAAAGAGAGCGCATGTTTTTCTCCTTTTTGTCGCTTTATCGTGGCATTCTAGCTGTATCTTCTCTTCTTATCGAGTGGGCTGCAAAGCCCTGGTGACAGAGTTTATTCAAACCGCCTTACGGCCTCTGACGTGGTTTTTGTGTAACGACTACTACCACCAGTGATAGTAACCGCGTAATTCTAGCAGTATAGGCTTAGCACATTCTTAGCATATTCTCTCGACAACATTCCCATATGGAGTGGAGTGTTATATTGGGTCCTTCTTAATATGCTGACACTTTTTTAAGGGGATGATCAGACCATTAAACTAAACAACTTTCTCTACAGGACCAACATCGAAATCGCGAAAAAAAAACAGCTGTCCCATACATTTGGGTCTAGTAAGTTTGCAGTTTTGTATGGAACAGTCAATTTTTTTTCGCGATTTCGATTTTGGTCACATACAGAAAGTTGTTCAGTGTGACGGTCTGATCATCCCCTTAAAAAAGTGTCAACATATTAAGAAGGACCCTGTATGTATATTCTGATGTTGTACAATTAAATGCATTACATATCAAACAAGGTGTGCTCCAGAAGTCCAGACCATCAAAACGAACAACTTTTATTATGGTACCAACTTTAAAATCGCGCGTCGCGTAGCTATTAATATTTACTATGGAACAGCAGATTTTTTAGTAATTTCAATGTTAGGGTTGAATCTCATTTAATAGCACCGCATCGAATTTTTCCGTCGCTCCATCCTTTTCTGTCACTCAGGAACGTCATTTGCTAGAGCATATAATCTATCTATCTATCTTATATGCTCTATCAAATGACGTTCCCGAGTGACAGAAAAGGATGGAGCGACGTAAATATGCGATGCGTTGCTGTGTGATGTAGTTCAACCCTTAAGCTCGATAGTGAAAGTAGTTCAGTACGACTGTCTGAACCCCGTTAGATATGACCACATTTGTTACACCCCGCACCTCTAAACAACCCCGAGAGAAATACAGTTTAATGCCTTTTTTGTGTCCCATATAAGTTTTAAATAAATAAATAAAAAATTAGAACATCGAAATCTAGCTTCTTTACAAAATATAACCAATGATCTACTAACTATTATAATCTTTATCGCACCGATCGTCGTGGTCCCAATACTTGTGGTTCCTGGGTACTTCGGTCACGTGCCTCCTCGGCGGAGTCTTGGAATTTCCTTCGTCTGTTTCGGTACTATTGCGTCTATTTATTCTGTTCGAAAGATCCCGCGAGCTTCTTTTAAAGTCATCCTTGAATTTCTCCTTTTCTTCGTCGTTTACATTGTCTTTGGAACGATTTTTCGTCCAGTTCTTTTGTCTATTCCTGTTAGAGTCTTCGCTTAAATCGCTCTTCTCTTTTCGCCAGTTTTCAATGGGTCTACGGCTGTTTTTTTGGATCTCATTGTTGACTCTTTCTGGGGCAGGGCGTTCGTTTTGAGGAAATTGGGGGACGAATTCTTGGGTTTCTGTTTGGGGGAATTTCTCGAATGACTGCGATCTGTCCTGGTAAGGTACGAAATCTCCCTGGGAGTTGAAATTTGAGTTTTGCGGGAATTGATTTTGTATGTACGCTCCGTCGCCTTGCTGGAGGTAATTGGCGAACGTTTCTTGGGGGAAGCTGTTGAATCTTACATTAGGGGGTGGGTAATCTGGTACGGTTACTGGAAAGTTAGGGGGTAGGACTGTGGGGTTGAAAGCTGGGGGGTTAACATCTGGATCTTCCTTTTCTTCTTCCTGCCTCCAAGAATTTAAGTCATATCGCTTTGTGAGGCTGTTTTTCGTTGTCCAAGTGTCGAATGAATCTTGACTTGGGAACGCTTGTTCTTGCCTTAATTTTCCAGCTCCAGCCCCCAAAATAGGTCTTAACTTAGGTTTCGGATCTTCATCATGATTTAGACTGATCTGAGATATGTTCTGGCTAACTTTATCAGCTAGATCTGAGCCATCGGATCTATAATCTTCTTTCTCCGGGCTCTTTTTCCATGACCCGTAACTTACTTCGCTAAAATTTTCGTCTGTGGTTAATTCTAGATGAGCTGCGTAGAATTGTTGTAAAGAGTTTGGTAATGGTAGGAATTTGTTTAGACATAGATCGGCTGATAGTAGAAGCCATATGATGCTTACTGGTGGGGGAGAGAGTAAGCGAAGTCTGATAGAGATGGACAGATCGTCTAGTTCTTGAGCGAGTACCGAGAGGAGCTCCCGGCCGTTTTGCATTAGCTGTGGATGGAAAAAAAAATGTTTTAATCAATCAAAATTATTTATTCAAAACAGTATCATGAAGTCAATTCTCTGGCAGTCTTTTTTGTGATAGTAAACTACAACACTACATGTTTAAAGCAAAATAAACAGGGTGTGAAGAATCACAGAACAGTATAAGAGGGGTTAAAAGTGCAAAGTAGGCGTAGAACGTGCCGCCACAGGTTATGCAATGATTTGCATAGCACCATAAGGCGCGCGCCGTGATGCGAGCGAGAGGGCATGAGTAATTGTAGCAGCGTGAGCGGGAAGACTAGTGGCGACAGCCGTCTCCAAAGCAAAAGCGCTACTTTGCATTTCTAACCCCTCTTATAATGTTCTGTGTGAAGAATAATAAACAGCCAAGAGAGAGTCGGACTCGATTTACTTCATGATCATTATCTGACATTTCTTTCACTGACTCCACATTAACCACTGTTTCACAAGTAAATACAATGGAGAAGAAATGGTAAGAAACTCCATAGCAGCCTAGAATTTGAGGAAAGAGTTTGGTCCGACAGCAGCGTGTGCACTCATGAATATCTCCGAGATGTAATTTGCTTAGATCAAATTAAAATTAAGGGATATACCTTACGGGAACATTTCAAACCAGAAAAATATGTCAAAACAAATGACACGTATTCTTGAAATATGTACCGAGATAGCAGACAAGTGTGCCAGTTTGTATGGAGAAAGTGTGTTAGTGACGATGATGATTACCTGCGTGGCGAGGCTGCGGTGCGCTCTGATGTCGTCGCTAGCTAGCAGAGCACGCATGTACTGTAGCAGGGGACTCGCTAGTATGTGTACTTTGTTTCCGTTGCATAGACGCGCCTCTGAAATTTAATAAGAAAATTGATTAGTTCCTTAACACTTTAACTGCTGACGACCTCCGTCGTAGGTCAGCGACAAATGGGCCGCAGTGAGCACGACTCAAACGTTGAGTCGGAATTGTATAGCATTACGCAGTGTTAGCACTGCGCTAGTATCATTGTTTTGAGCTTAGCAGCGAAAGTGTTAAAGTGCCTATTGGACGGGCAACTGATCGCTGATTCCTAAAACTTGAGACTTGTACGCCGTGCAGCCCGGCAAGCTTAGGCAATTCGATGTACATTGAGGCTTCTATAAAGTTAAATAGTAACAATCACTTTACAGACGAGTCGATGTACAGCGAATTGCCTAAGCTTGCCAGGCGCACGGCGTGCATGTAAACCTAGCATTAGGTTTTCCCCGAAATCCTCACTCCATCGAGAGGGACGACGCTATACATCGGAAAAGGAAGTACTATCTACTGACTTTTATCTGACAGTTAAGTGAGGAGACAAAAGTATCGAGTAGCTAAGAAAGTATCGATACTTAGTTAAAATACTCGAATAAAAGTATCGAGTACAAAAATACTAGGTATCGAACTAAAAGTATCGATACTACTCAGGTGTCGATACTTTTTGCGTATCCCTAGTTACAGGTCTAAACTTCTAAAGATTGGTTAAATTTAATAGAAAAAAGAATATACATACCTGCAAAATAATCTCCCATGAGGTTAGCAGCGTTTATAAGGAACGATGGATTTGCGCGCTCCAATACATCCAATTCTGAAACAATATAATTAAGTTATGAGATAAAAAAATAGTTAGTTAATTAATTCGTTTATTTTTACTTTCAATTTACCCATAGAAATTTCCGAAGCTTTCGTAATTATATTACAAATATTATTTGTGATGCGGCATCTAGACTTTCAGAATGATTTTTCCATACATAAAATATTACTTTTAATTATACCGTCTACGCGTAGGCATTATTCGTTTAACTTTTGTATGAAATTGACTAGTCTGCAACCACCTAAAGGTACCTGCGCTTCCTTACTGCCCCGTCTCAAAAACCCACCCTGTATATACCGTAGCGGGCGAATCTTAACAGCGCGATGTAGAACAGTACTTACTGGAGAACAGTGTTACCAGATCCATGATTAAGAATTATCCCAGATTGGCCTCAAAATTATCGTGTTTTTATCGCATCTCAAATTCCCAAAACTTACGATAGTTTTGGGAATTTGGGATGTCTCTTATGAGTCTAAAAGAGAGAGAGAACCAAATGGTGTACGAAATTCAATCATTCTTACCTACATTACGTGCTAGTATATTTTAATGTTACAAACTTTTGATTGAAACGACACAATGAGAAAATACTTATTTCTATCTCAACTTTTCTCATAAGAACTTAAATTTTAGTAATATTTGAACACTGTACCCACAATACTAAACGTGAGTATGATGTATCGTTGGAATTTAATGGAAAATATTGTTGAAAATAGTGATTGGGTACATTGATTCCATTACATTTAAAAATTATCGTGGATTATCGTGGATTACCGTGGAAATTTTACGAATTATCGTGCGATACCAAATTTTTATTTTCTATCGCATGGCACTCAAAAATATCGTGGATCTAGGATAATTATCGCACGTCTGGGAACACTGCTGGAGAAGGTGCCCTGCTTGACGACGTTGAGCAGAGCCCTACGTAGCAACTGATGCCTACATTACACTAGTGTAGTGGCTACTAACTAGTCTAAGCACGTCGATCCAACGCACCGACCTTCCCAACACAGCCCAGCCTATATATACCGTAGCGGGCAAATCTTAATAGCGCGATGTAGAACAGTACTCACTGGAGAAGGTGCCCTGCATGACGACATTGAGCAGGGCTCCGCGCAGCAGCTGCTGGCGCTGTTGCCTCGGAAGAAGGCCCGAATACCACCTACATTACACTAGTCTTGTGCGTCAATCAAACACACCGACCCGACCTTCCCAACACAGTCCAGCCTTTATATACCGTAGCGGGCGAATCTTAACAGCGCGATGTAGAACAGTACTCACTGGAGAAGGTGCCCTGCATGACGACATTGAGCAGGGCTCCGCGCAGCAGCTGCTGGCGCTGCTGCCTCGTGAAGGAGGCCTCAACTACCACCTACATTACACTAGTCTAGTCTAAGCACGTCGATCCAACGCACCGACCTTCCCAACACAGTCCAACCTATATATACCGTGGCGGGCGAATCTTAACAGCGCGATGTAGAACAGTACTCACTGGAGAAGGTGCCCTGCATGACGACATTGAGCAGGGCTCCGCGCAGTAGCTGCTGGCGCTGCTGCCTCGTGAAGGAGGCCCCGACGGCGGCCAGCTTGCGAGCTGTGACTGAGCTGAGTAGACCAGCCGCACGGAATGTAGCGAACGCTTGACTGTAAACAGAATATGGTGTGAATTCAATTTTTTCAATTCAATTCAATTCAAAATCATTTATTCAATATAGGAGCCTGAAGCACACTTATTAAACGTCAATTCTTTTTTAAGCTACCACCGCGTCAAAGTCAAAGTCAATATAATTTATTCAATATAGGAGCTTGAAGCACACTTATTAAACGTCAAATCTTTTTTAAGCTACCACCGCGTCGGAACGTGTTGTCGCTGTAGAGAAGATGCGGCCAGAAACTCTACAGCATAACACGACTTAATGACTATTACAATATAAATTCTTATGCTAAGGTTATGTATACAGTAATACATAGTCTATTTAATTAAATAATTGATACTATACAGTAAACTATAAGTTAGTGACACTCAGACCCAAGCATTTTGATCATTTAAATAATCATCCAGTTTATAGTATGCTTTTTTACAGAGGACTTTTTTGATCTGAGTTTTAAACAAGTTGTCGGAAAGATTCAAAATGGTCTCGGGGATTTTATTATAACAGCGTATACAGTGACCCATGAAAGACGTGTTATGAATAAATAAATGCAAGAAAAGTTTATGATTTCGACTACGGCGCCTGCGAATTTTTATAGAAAAGCATTCAAGTATAGGTTTGCCAGATGCAGGCTTATTATTCTACAAACTGTTCTGTTATGTGGACGGTAGGAAATTATACTAAAATTAATAGGCATAGCAATGTTTTGCGTTCCGTTTCCTCTACCCTAAGGTTGTCTGGAAGAAATCGCTTATTAGCGATAAGACAGCCTAATTTTCTGCCTACTGTTTTACTCTCTGTATTTTACTATATTTTGGTGTAAAATAAAGTATATTTGATTGATTGATTGTTTTTTTGGAATCATGGCGAGCTCTGATCGGCCATACTAGCTGCACTCTTGTTAAGGGTATATTATTCGGAGCGCGCTCCATACAAACGTTCTATGGTGATATTTTCAATACTAACCAATTAAAGTCAATGAAATTTTGCAGAAACAATCTAGAAACAAATTTCTATGCTTGTATGGAGTCAGATACAGATGGTCAGATGGTCTGTATTACTACATGATAACTCGCAAATTTTTTACCCATCACATTTTGCCAGGCTTAGTCTAGTGTCGGGGATAATTGTAAATCTTTCTTTCTTTCTTTCAGATTTTCGTTAAAATGTATAGTTTTTAAGTTACAGTGCCTCAAAGATTTCCATACAAATCTTAAATTAATCCTAGCATTGAAACTGTATATTTGAACGAAAATCAGACTCCATAGGAGCATAGAGATTTGTTTCTAGATTGTTTCTGCAAAATTTCATTGACTTTAATGCAATGAACTTACTGGAGCCTGGCTTCATCGGGACACAGGCTCGTGACCGTAGTCTCGAAATGTCTAAGTTTTCTGTTGAACTGTATGCCATCTTCACCGGGGGAGAACTGTTCCAGCTGTGGAATATAACATTACAATTACTACTAGAGTTAACCCGCGACTTCGTCCGCACAGATTTTAAGTCAGATCATAAGCTATCAAACAAAAAAAGTTTCATCAAAATCGGTTCAGTAGTTTTTGCGTGATGCGCGAACAAACAAACAAACAGACAGACAAAATTTATAAAAAAGGTTGATTTGGAGTCAGGGATCCCTAAGAACCATATCGTAATCTTTTTCTTGTAAATATCTTCAATGTACAGACAGACAACAAAAAAGTTTTAATGCTTTGGCGGTCCAGTGGCGAGTAACCTTGCCTGCCGTGCAGGAGGCGATGGTTCGATCCCCGTCCAGGCCGACTCGTACCAATGAGTTTTTAGGAATTTATGTACGATTTGTAAAACCACTGGCTTTTCGGTGAAGGAAAACATCGAGAGGAAACCTGCATGCTTCAATTTCGGGATATGTATTGTAGCCACTGTCTATTATAAATGGAAAAACGCACAAAGTGATATATCACTAGGTAGGGGTCAGATGATTAGGACATTGCAGGCTTAATCACCTGATTGTCTGAAAAGGAAAATGATTCCGTGCTTCGGATGGCACGTTAAGCCGTTGGTCCCGGCTACTATATCTGGTGGTAGTAGTCGTTACATAAAAAACCACGTCAGAGGCCGTAAGGCGGTTTGAATAAACTCTGACACCAGGGCTTGCCCACACGATAAGAAGATTATAAGTGGCGACGGGCTCACTCCCCGTCACACTAGACAGAGTTTCAGCACTACTAGTGAAATCTGGATGTTCTTTAGTCTTCAGAAAATCTTTGGGGAATACAATCGTGAGCATAATGCTAGCTATGTGTGGTTAAAACAGTTTTTAATTGAGGTTTGTGTGTTAATAATAATAAATAATAATAATAAATATCTTGTACAGTGTCACACAAATTATCTAGTCACATTTAAAGTTCCAGAAGATTCTGGAACTAGGCTAGATAGCCTGGACTTGTATTATGATAACTAGACAACTATATAGAATACATATATAAATAAATAAATAATAAATAAATAACACTCACAGGCACATACATTGTAATGATCCCAAGTAAGCCTCAGGCTTTTTGTTATGGGTACCACACAACAACGGCACACACATATAACATCCATGACCGCAACCGGGATTCGAACCCAGGACCCTGGTTTGGCGGTCCGGCGTGGTAACCATCACACCAACCGGGTCGTCAAATAGATACAAACATCCATGACTTGGGTACAAATATTCATATTCATCATACAAATATTTGTCCCTTACGGGATTCGAACCCGGGACCCCTGGCACAGCATTCAGGTTCACTACAGACTGTGCTGTCGGGCCGCCGTTTTATTTTCTTGCTTGTGAGGTAGTTTCCGAAAATTATTATTTTGATTTTATTATTTTGACTATGACTATGGTATGTGAGCTCCATCTTGTTTTTGTTGTAGGACAATAGACTAAGAATTTTTTTCGCTTACGCTGGTAGACGGAACATCAGTGTAACCGCGTATGAGATAGCGATAGTCATAAAATCCTATACAATTGGTATGAAGCTAGATGTCTGACTCCGAAATCAGACAGCCATCGTAGAACAAAAATGTGGTTACGTCGATAAGGACAGCAATAAGTAGCGATCTCCTTTTTTAACTTGAGTGAATTTGCTATGTGCATCTCTTACTGAGTGAATATGACAAGACACATACTTCCTTCTAGTGCCTTCTCTTTCTATGTGTAGGACCAATATATTTTCTATTCTATTCTATTTTTAAAATATGGCTGCCATCTTGGTTTGTGATGATTTTGCCAATGTCGTGTTTTTGTAGCAAAAGTGCTTGACGTTGTACGGTTATGAAGATATTTTGGTGACTTCAAGGGTTGTTCTTACAAAAGAACACTATCTTGAGCCACCACTGGAGCCCCGCTGTCGAGCTGGGAGGGGGCAACCGACGAGCGACACGCGACACGCGACCACCCACTAGCAGATCCACAACGCGACTCCCAATATATTTTTAATATCTGTGTTATTATAACCTTCTTTGTCTTTGAAACTTACCAAAGCCAATAAAGGTGCGTACTGCTCTTCAATGTTCAGCAACTCTTTGATAGCGATCTCATCGTCGCCACTGACGTGGTATTTGAGCTCCGTCTTCTCTTTAGCCTTCTCTTCTTTCATCTTCTCCTTGTCTATGTCCAGTTCTTTTGTTTTCTTCTCCGTTTCCTGCTTGGGGAGTTCCAGTTTTGTTGGGTCTGGAATTGGAAACAGTTTGTTGAGAATTCTAGCCTAAGAGACTAGGCAATAAGGTTTATTTTGGACTGGAATACTATGCTTACAGAACAGTGTAGTATCTGTTATGCAGTAACTCAAGTTTCGGTACTACTAGTGAAATGTGGATGTTCTGAAGCTTCAGAATATCTCTGATTATGCTCTCAGGGAATATCTTCTTCTTAGTCGTAACCTAACATGGGAGAAATTTTGGTCACGGCACAGATTATATAATACTATACAGTACAGATGTCCAACGTCAAACAATGGAACGCGACTGCCGTAACGCGGGCAGTCTTCGGGCAAAGTAAATTGCTTGATTTTCCGAGGCTCATGAGATTTTTTTGTAGTCAGATCATGTATTTTTAGTAACAATTTTCATTTTTACGTAAACATTAATTACAAATAAAATAATAAAATAAATAAATAACGCTCACAGGCACATACATTGAAATGATCCCAAACTAGCACTAAAGGCTTTTTCATCCCATCTATTCAAAAAGTGTCACTTTAGTCCTCTTTAAGTGCGCCTAAAGTTGCACTTTTTGTTAAGAGACTTTTACAGCGGGCAATGATGAGTTTTGAATTTGGAACATGTATTTTTGCTACATAGGTCCGCGACCAAAGAGACCGAACGCAAATATTAAACTAGAAGCGCCTTTTATTTATTTTCCTCATAGAGGGGGATGAAAAGTAGAGTGTATCACTCGGCCGCAAAATTATTTTTTCCTCGGGCGGCATAC
Source organism: Agonopterix heracliana (assembly GCA_963693445.1). Classification (NCBI taxonomy): domain Eukaryota; kingdom Metazoa; phylum Arthropoda; class Insecta; order Lepidoptera; family Depressariidae; genus Agonopterix; species Agonopterix heracliana. The sequence goes on from OY856334.1 coordinate 7,997,516, forward strand.
TTTGAATCCCTCGCTGCGCTCAGGATTCTACTTAAGAATCCCTCGCTGCGCTCGGGATTCTACTCAAGAATCCTTCGCTATGCTCTGGATTCAAAATAGCGCCCTCGCCTTAAAAATATTATTTTACGCCCTTGTGATACAATCTACTATTTTATTATGGAAACCATACAACAACGGCACGAACATATAACATCCATGACCGAACCGGGATTCGAACCCAGGACCCTGGTTTGGCAGTCCGGCGTGGTAACCAATTGCACCAACCGGGTCGTCAATACCATAACGCCATATATTGAAATTTTTTTAACAAAAATTTCTGATTCTGTCGTCGGGTTTGTTGGTTGATACACGTGCCCGTGTCTGAACCGCGATTATATAGTATTTTCCCGTTCAGTCTCTACTTAACTGTGCTGTTTTTTGTGTTGTGACGTTGTATTTGTTCTGTGTATTGTATTTATTGTCTAATTTGGTAAGTTTAATATAAACATTTCGTAATTTCGAGATGTCGGACGATGATGACGGGGACGGGGGTGGAGGCAAAAGTCTTCCTTCCTCTGTGAGGATAGATGTGTCTCAGCCTTTGTTTTCACAGTCGGTAAATATGGACGTAGAATCCTCTGCGGTTAAACGCCCAGCCCCTTCAACATCCCAGGATCCATCACCTAAAAAAACAAATTCAAATAGCCCATCGGCGTCTCTTCAAAGCACTTTTGTGAACCCCGAATTCGAGGGTGATTCTGCTTTGACTTATGGTAATGACGATTTTGGCCCCTTCATTGTTCACGTTTCGCGGGTGATCCCGGACCCTTCCGCTGGTTCTACAATTCGAGCGTTAAAACTGGCGCAATATTTACACAAAAATAACATCCAGGGCATCCTTGACGGAGGTATCAAGGCTTTAGGTCGCAACAAAATTGCAATTGAGTTCAAAACTGCAAATGATGCCAACTCTTTCATCTCTAACCAAACTATTTTGCAATCTTACATAGTTCAGATCCCCAAGTACCACGTTACTCGCATGGGAGTCGTCCGCGGCGTCCCTGTCGAGTGGACACTTGAAGAGTTCGTGTCAAGTTTAACATATTCCCCAAAATGTGGTCCAGTCATTAAGGCTAGACGTTTAAACAGAAAATCATATAAAGATGGATCCCCCCAATGGACTCCTACCTCCTCAGTTGTTATAACTTTTCAAGGCCAACACCTTCCAGAGAGGATATATAGTTTCAGGTATACATCAATGGTTGTGGAAGTTTATATGCTTCCTACTATTCAATGCCGAAAGTGCTGTCGCTTTGGCCATATTGCTGCTCAATGTAGATCACAAGCCAGGTGCTATAAGTGTGCTATGAACCATTTGGGTGAAAGTTGTCCAGTCCCAGACTTAGAAGCGTCTTGTTTTTTATGTCTTGGTAGACATAAAGCGATTGATGATAAATGTCCTGAGCACTCACGTCAAAAAGCTATAAAAATTGTTATGTCAGAAGAGAACATCAGCTTTTCTGAGGCCTCACAGAGGTATCGGCCATCACGACCATCTTACGCTGAAATGGCGCGGACAATGTTCTCTCCTCCTGACCCTCATATTTCTTTCTCCCCCATTAATGAAGATCCTCATCCTAGTACCCCTCCCTCTCTAAGTCGAGCCTATAAAAAAACTATTACTGTAAACCGAGCCCCTCGTCCCACATTCCCTAAAACCTTCGATTCCGTAGCCCATGACATAATTCAACAGCCCCAATCTTCATTTCCAAATGGAAGTGCTTTCCACCGTGAAAGGACTCCATCTCCCTCCCCAAATGACAACTTGATAGAATTGTTGGTATCTACTCTGGTCAATATTTTAACCAAGTTTAATGATGCTATACCGCCCAATGTCCTTAACCTACTTGATACTCTCACTAGCTTTATAAATAAAAATAAAAATGCTCCAGCTACTGCAGTGGAACTGTAAAAGCATTCGTCATAAAAAATCGGATTTGATATTTCTTATTAATAAATTTAATCCTGTCATCTTTGCTGTCTCGGAGACTTGGCTGAGACCTGGTTCTATCTTCCGGATCCCGGGTTACTGCTGTCTCCGAGAGGACAGAGATGATGGGAAAGCTGGCACAGCCCTTTTGATTAGTCGTTCCATTCCCTTTTCTCAAATTTCCCTTCCCCCTCATAGCAATACCTTCCAGGTGGTTGCTGTTAAAGCTATGAATATATTTTTTGTATCTGTCTACATCCCCCACCCTTCTTCAAATATTATTTCAGAGGTTAAATCTGTTCTATCATCTATTTCTGGTAGCATCATTATCTTTGGAGACTTTAATTGCCACCATTATGCATGGGGCTCAAACAAATGTTGTTCTTGTTCAGCTTCCTTGTTTGAGTTGATGGATGATCTGAATGTTTGCATTGTTAATGATGGCTCTGCGACCCGCAGAACCCCCCCTAATCAGAATAGAAGTTGCGTGGATCTGACATTAGCTTCCCCTAATCTAATTTCATCCATTGTCTGGAGAGTTCTTAATATATCTCACGGTAGTGACCATTTCCCCATTTTAACTTCATTAAGTTCCACATCTGAAATTCCTAAGCTAGATCCATCACCCCTCTTAAAATATAAAGTTCAACAGGCTGACTGGAAAATGTTTTCTTCTCTCGTTGATAACTCTATAACTTCCTTTCCTCATATTGACTCTCATAATTTTTTGGTAGTATATGATATGTTTATTTCTGCTCTCTTATCCGCTGCTGATAAAGCTATCCCTTTAAAAAATTCTGCTCGCAATAAAGTTCCCTCACCCCCATGGTGGGATGCTGAATGCACTGCTCAAGTCAAGAAGCGGAATGAAGCTGAGCTTACCTTTGTTGAGGACCTTACCTCTATGCCAAAATTTTTAAACTTCCAGAAGGTTAATGCCCGAACTAAAAGAGTTCTTTCAAAAAAGAAATTTCTTGGTTGGCGAAAATTTTGTGAATCTCTATCTCCCCGCACTCCTCCTTCTTTGGTGTGGAAGAAAATAAGTCGTTTTCGAAGATATTGCAAACAAAACCACAACTTATCTAGTAATCAGATAGACTTATGGCTTCCTAATTTTATGGACAAACTAGCTCCTCCCTTTGTTCCCTCTGAAGACTCTTTCCCTCCCTCTTCTCCCCCTGTCAATGTTAGAGGAAGTATGGATGCTCCTTTCTCATTTGCAGAGTTACATTGTGCTCTCGATGGCCTGAAGGATTCTGCTCCAGGAGTTGATGGGATCCCATATTCTTTTATTACTCATTCTTCAGATTTGACAAAAAAGGTTTTTTTAAATATATTAAATTGTATCTTTATATCTGGTATAGTTCCAGCATCATGGAAGTCTCAAATAATTATTCCTGTTTTGAAACCGGGCAAAGACCCTAAAGAATCCTCTTCCTATAGACCTATAGCTCTCTCCTCTACCCTTTGTAAGATCCTAGAACATTTGGTAAAAAACAGATTAGAGTGGGTGGTTGAAAATAGGAATATCTTGTCTAAATTTCAATTTGGATTCAGAAAAGGCATGAGCACCCTCGATAGCCTTAGTATATTCTCGACTGATATCCGTCGAGCAATGTCTATTAACCATTCTGTCATAGGTGTGTTTTTGGATGTCACATCAGCTTACGATAATGTTCAACTCCCGGTGCTCAGGCAGAAGATGCTCAATCTGAGTCTTCCAGAGAGGTTGATTAACATAATTTGCAGTATGTTTATGGCTAGATCTATTTCTGTTAGAGTTAATGGTAGCATTCAATCTTCCAGAACGGTGTGGCAGGGTCTTCCCCAAGGCTCGGTCCTAAGCCCGCTTCTGTATAACTTATATACATATGACCTTGATAGATCTGTAGCGTGCTTTTGTGGCATCCTCCAATATGCTGACGACATAGTTTTATATTCTTCTTCCAGCTCTTTTACAGATGCTTCGGATCGTATAAATAGTGCTCTAAACTACCTCCATACTTGGCTAGTTGATCATGGTTTATCTCTGTCTCCTTCTAAATCCAATGCTGTTGTATTTTCTCGTAAACGAATTATTCCTCTCGTTAGCATTTATATAGATGGTCAACAAATCGAAGTTAAAAACAAAGCTAAGTTTTTAGGCATAATTTTTGATTCAAAATTGTCAGGGGTCCATCACTTAAATTATATTTGTAACAAGGCTGAAAGTAGTGTCAATATTTTACGATCCTTGTCCGGTGTTCACTGGGGTTCCCATCCATTTAGTCAAAAGCTGTTATATAATGCCATAGTCCGTAGCCATTTTGATTATGGCAGCTTTGTGTTAGAGCCATGCAGTAAATTAGCTATGAATAAATTGAACTTAATACAGTCAAAATGTCTTAGAATTATTACTGGTGCAATGAAATCGTCTCCAATCAATGCGCTTCAGGTTGAGTGCCTGGAACCTCCGCTTCACCTAAGGCGGCAATTTATCTGTGATAGATACTTTTTAAATATATGTCAATACTCGCATCACCCTCTCATTCAAAAATTACAAAGATTGTCAAATCTTGTTTCTAGGTCTAGATATTGGTCTCACAAAGATCCCCCACCTCTGATAAAAAGTTTTATCAAATATAAGACTCTTTCGGATCCAGTATCAAAATTGTCAAAAAACCCTCTTTTCGAAACTCCTTTTGAAGCTCTGACTTTCCAACCTTCAATCTTACTTGATTTCGGCATCTATAAATGCTCAACGGAGGCTAATAATCAGTTCCTACAAACTTTTAACAGCAACTGGCAGGAGTGGTTTACTATATACACTGATGCCTCAAAATTAAATCCGACCGGCTGCGTTGGTGCAGCAGTCTGGATTCCTAAAGATAACGTTATCCTTAATTTCAAATGTCCACCTCAATGTTCTGTCTTCTCCGGAGAAGCTATTGCTATCTTAGAGGCTATATTATATGTTATATCTCACAATCGTAATAAATCATTAATCCTTACGGATAGCTTGAGTTGCCTCCATCTTTTAATTAAACCCCCATTTAGATCCAAATCTAACTTTAAAATCATATTTAAAATAAGAGAAAAATTATTTGAATGTCATAAAATGGGTTTAGATGTTACTATTGCGTGGATTCCGAGTCACAAGGGTATTTCCGGCAATGAAATGGCCGATAGATGTGCCAAAGACGCCATTTCTAGTGGGTCTTTGGATTATAGTGAATGCTTCGCTTCTGATCTTCGGTGTTCTGTCAGACTGCAATTATTAGAAAAATGGGAAGAATCGTGGCAAAAGATTAGAATTATTAAAGGTCGACATTTCGGTAACTTACAGCCTTCTTTGCCCACAAAGCCCTGGTTTTTCCTTCACCAAAAAATACCAAAATTGATAACTTCTACCATTATTCGCCTAAGGTTGGGCCATATTTGCTCCCCTGTATTTCTGGCGAAAATTAGGGTCCGAGATCACTCACTTTGTGAATGTGGTCTGGCGGAAGGATCTGTTGAGCATATATTTTTTAGCTGTCCTCGTATCAAAGTGGATTTACATGATATTTTACCGAAGGATCTCCCTAGGCCAATTAATGTCAATTATTTGTTATGTCATGTTCATACCCCTTTAGTATACTCTCTAGCTAAATTTTTAATGATAAATTGCATTTCTCTCTAAGAATACTCTCCTAATGTGATAGTGTTCTTGGAGAGAACTGATTCTGGGAGGAGGGGTCGGGTTTGTGAGTTGCATAATATTGTTGTGTGATTCGCAGACTTGGCCCCTTTATCTGAGTTGAGTTATGTATGTGTGTGTGTTTGTATGTATGTGTGTATTTATTTATATATGGTGGTGGTTAATATTACATACAATTTAATATTTTTCATGTCAGTATTATGGTGGTGGCAATGTGTAATTTGTTGTTTGTCCTCCCTCTTTTTCAGATATTCAACGGGATTCATCGTCAAAATTGTTATAATAATATATATAAATATAATATATACCTTGTATCTTCCAACACTGACATTGGCAGAATCACCGTAAATAACGGTGCAGCCATAAAACCAAAATTGGAATTGGAATTGGAACAAAAATTTCATTTGTATGGGATAGGACACCATGGTCACGGAAAGAAATTCTGAAAGGAAGTTATGATTTGAAACTAAAGAAAATAATTATGAATACCTGCATTTTACCTAGCTTGCTGTATGGCTGTCAAACCTGGGTATACACCGACAAATTAAAACAAAAGATAGTAACCACCCAAGGAGCTATGGAGAGAAGCATACTCAAAATCCGAAAAATACAGAAAATAAGAACTGACATAATTAGGCAAAAAAAAAAACAAAGCTAACAGACGCTATTCCACACGCCTTGACATCAAAGGGGCAATGGGCTGGACACATCTCCCGCTACAAAGACAAAAGATGGACAATACAAACAACACAACATCGTCCTCCCCTGTTCTTGAAAACTGTATCTAATCTAAACTATTATAAAACTGTAACTGAAGTGTGTCTGTACATTGAAGATATTTACAAAAAAAAGATTACGATATGGTTTTTAGGTATCCCTGACTCGAAATCAACTTTTTTTAGAAATTTGTCTGTGTGTTTGTTTGTTTGTTCGCGCATCACGCAAAAACTACTGAACCGATTTTGATGAAACTTTTTTGTTTGATAGCTTATGATCTGACTTAAAATCTGGTATACAAGGTGTTACAAAAATACAAATAAACCTTTAAGGGGGTGGTGTAGACCATCAAACTGAACAACTTTCACTATGGGACCAATATCGAAATCGCGAAAAAAAATAATTGATGTTCTATACTCTACAAATCGACTAGAGCTAAAATATGTATGGGATATCAAATTTTTTTTTCCGCGATTTCGATGTTGGTCCCATAGAGAAAGTTGTTCAGTTTGACGGTCTTAACAACCCCCTTAAGAGTTTTAAATATTTATTGTTACTTATGAAACACCCTGTATAATTTGTGCGGACGAAGTCGCAGGTAAACACTAGTAGAACATAATATTGACTTTACACCTGAAGATGTAGCCAAAACACTAAGTACTTTTAAAGATGATACTGCAATGGGACCCGATGGAATACCAGCAATACTTTTGAAGAAATGTCACCGTGTACTGTATGGTCGGGCTGAGCTCGGCCAGCGTCCTGACGGCGTCCAGCTCTTCAATCAGCTCGGGGTCTCCGGGGCGGAGGCCTAGCCACGGCCGCGACCAGCTCTTCAGTCAGTTCGGGGTCTCCAGGGCGGAGGCCTAGCCACGGCCGCGACCAGCTGTCGACATTGTTGTAACTGCGGGCAATAATAACTGACCTGTAGACCTAGGGCTGAGCTCGGCCAGCGTCCTGACGGCGTCCAGCTCTTCAGTCAGCTCGGGGTCTCCGGGGCGGGGGTCTCGCAGGTGGTGCCGTCCCGTGTAGCCACGGCCGCGGCCAGCTGTCGACATTGTTGGTAGCTGCGGGCAATCATATAAAATATCTTGGACATAGTCTTATTACACAAATCGGTTAGTCCTACATGATAAAAGTATTTTTATTTTAAATTTTGAAAGGGGTCGTCCATTTGCGTCCATAGGTGGGATTTATCTACCCCCCGAAATCCGAATATTTGTATGGAACCACCGTTTTTCAATGAAAATCTCCCTCTCAATAAATATCCCCTCCCGAACCCAAAGTCTGTATGGGCATTCGTCTACCACACGTGCACAATGCGGATTGGAAGACTTCAGATACATATCGGAATTTCTTCTTAACAAACGGGAAAAACATAAAAAGTATAAAAAGATGTGGCAGATCTACAAATCAAGCTACTGATTTGGTTCAACTTTTGGGTTCAGCCAGTAACTCAAACTTAGAGATGCTGTAACGTTTCCAAAATAAAACACTGAGATTGATATCTGATGTGACCTGGTACTCAAGAAATAATGAAATAGGCATGGATATTTGGCAATACCAACCAGGGTTCGAAATTATCCATATAATTATTTTCTTTGATAATTATCGTGATAATTATAGGATAATAATCAGATAATTATCTAACCCGATTCTTAGTTTTGACAGAAAATTTTAACTAGCATGCATGCATATGCTCACGACTATATTCCCCGAGGGGGTAGTCAGAGATATTCTGAAATCTCAGAACATCCACGTTTCACCAGTAGTACCGAAACTCTGTCCAGTGTGATGGGGTGAGCCTGTCGCCACTTTAATGGACAGTGGGTACAATACATGCCTCGAAATTGAAGCATGCAGGTTTCCTCACAATGTTTTCCTTCACCGAAAAGCCAGTGGTGTTACAAATCGTACATAAATTCCGAAAAACTCATTGGTACGAGTCGGCTTGGACGGGGATCGAACCATCGCCTCCTGCACGGCAGGCAAGGTTACTCGCCACTGGACCACCACGGCCTCCTTAAAAGAAGAACCAGTCGTAATCTTGTCTAATCATGAGTGAAACACCCATTTCTTTTGTGTGCGTGCTGTCACGCGGTACATAAGGTGACGGGTTGTAGCACCTGCGCCTAGAGCTAGTGCATCTGTGTAAGTGTAGGTGTCTTGTAGAACAAACGAGATTGTAGTACCTTGCATGCTTCACATCTTTTTAGAGCAATATTCGGTCCACATTTCTTTCAAGTCCGTGATTGAAGCTTCATTGTAGGCCGGGGAGTAGGCAACCAGCCATCCAATAAAGCCTACAATTCTATTCTATTCTATTTTTAAAAATATGGCTGCCATCTTTGGTTAATGATGATTTTGCCAATGTCGAGTTTTTATAGCAAAAGTGCTTGACGTTGTACGGTTATATTGATATTTTGGTGACTTCAAGGGTTGTTCTTATAAAAGAACAATATCCTGAGCCACCACTGGAGTTCCACTGTAGGCCGGAGATGGGGCAACCGACGCGCACATGACCGCCCAATAGCAGACCCACAAAGCAACTCGATTTTGCCAATGTCTATTTTAATTTGCAAAAGGGCTTGATATTGTACAGTATTAAATATTTGTTGAGTGAGAGGGTAGATTGTTGTTCCATCAACCAATTCAGTAACTTTGTAGTATTTGTATATCTGCCTCATCTTTTTTTACTTGAATATGTTTTGTCCAGGTTTTACAAAAAGGTTAAGGAATCCTGAGAGTCGTGTTGTAGGTCTGCTATTGGGTAATCGCGTCGCTTGTCAATTGTTGGTTGCCCTCTCCCGGGCCTACAACGATGCTCCAGTGGTGGCTCAAGATAGTGTTCTTTTCGAAAAAAACATCTTTTGGCAAAATCATCAAATACCCAAGATGGCAGCCATTTAAAAAAAAATAGTATAGGAGAATCCTGAACTAGACAGAAGTCTTACCTGCTCAAAACATATAGAAGTAAAAAGAGGCAGATCTGCAAATCAAGCGACTGATTTCAATGTAGTAAACAACAAATCAAGGTAACTGTTGTTTGTATGTCTGTCATTGACACTAAGGTTATTGGCCTATGGAAAAACAAACATTTTGTAGATGTTTCGCTCAAAATTTAGTCTTGTTTTACACAAATTCTACGCAATATTGCATCTAAACATAATCTTCAATAAAGTATCTACAATATAGATCGCAAATAAGCATTATAAAATATTTGAACAGCATTGTCATATAGATATTACATGTTTACCTCGGAATGTAATACAAATTGTAATAAACATTGCAAATTATCGCATGTTACGATACAATGATAAATGGCATTGACAGATTCATATAAATTACGATGGATAAAAAAACTCACGACTTTTCAAAAAAGCATGTCGGTCGACAATTTTGCGTTTGACGCAATAAGAATAAATGAAAGCATTCAAGATTTTATTTCTTGTTTATTTTATGATGCATAATGATCTTTTTTAGGTCTTGAAAAGGATTAATCTTTAGCAAATATCTTTGTAACCGGTAAAATACAAGATGACGAGTTTCAAAATACGTATTTTCTACACAAATTTTTCCTCATAGATTTTTATCTTAAACTGATGGAATTGTTTTGAATAAATGTATTAAACAGTTGCGTGATATGATAAAGAAGTAAACTCACCGAAAATATGTGGTAAAAACAAGTTCACAAGTTATTTATTTCCTAGTTTCGTGTAGCGGCTGTCATACGTTTCACTTCCATATTGGAGATAATAGTGTTTGCAGTTAGAACAATTTATCGGTAAACCATAGAGAGTTAAGGTTTTTTACCGATATAACACCTTAAGCGCCCTTTAAACCGGATTGTTTTAGGTGTGATAGCGCTGTATCACTGCGGCATGCTACTATGCTGAGGGTGAGGATTGTAAAAAGTCGTGGCATGAATGTTTGAGGAACTAACGTAGAAAGAGAAGGAACTAGAAGCAAGTACGTTTCTTGTCATATCACTCAGTAAGAGATGCACATAGCAAATTCGCTCTAGTTAAAAAAGGAGATCGCTACTTATTGCTGTCCTTATCGACGTAGCCACTTTTTTGTTCTACGACGGCTGTCTGACTCCGGAGTCAGACATCTATTTTCCTATTTTCATACAAATTGTATAGGATTTTATGACTATTGCTTTCTCATACGCGGTTACTCTGATGTTCCGTCTATCAGCGTAAGCGAAAAATACTTCGCCTATGGGAACTAATCATTTTAGTATGGTGGTATTGCCTGGTTACGCTTGATTTTGACGTTCTTGCGTGGAGACAGCACCCTCATTTTTTGCCAAGACTTTCTAGACTGTACTATGAGGCGTTTTCCAAAACTAGTAAATCGAAAAATCACTAGATGGCAAAGTTAAAATTACTCATCAATAAACCTGTCACTGTCCCGGTTGTGTGACGGGTGGTGTTACCAATGGATTAATGTTATTGCTGGACAAGCATTGGTAGCATGCCACCGTGATACAGCGCTATCACACCTTCACTCTCTTTCTATTTGCACGCGAACGAACGAGATAAAAGACGTGATACAGTGTAGCAGGCTACGGCTTCTGCACTCATAGCATGTTACACGTGAGACTGCTTTATCACGCCTTTTATCTCGTTCGTTCACGTGCAAATAGAAAGAGAGCGAATGTGTGATAGCGCTTTATCACGGTGTCATGCTACGCAAAGAGTAATATCATAGGTAGCATAGGCTTATGCAGCATAGGTAGCATCCCACATGTGATACGGCTGTATCACGTCTTTTATCTCGTTCGTTCGCTGTCAAATAGAACGAGAGCTAAGTCGTGATAGCGCTGTATCACTGCGGCATGCTAGCTATGCTGGTTGACCTATAAATCATGAATCCTATTAGCATATGGATATCGCAGAAAACCTTATCGATCATTACCGGTTCTATCCCTAGTCGGCTGTCGATCGAAAAATGACATTTCAGTTTCAGGGGTGAAGTGAAGGGGTGTTCTTTTCAGATTTTGCGGGCGGATGTCTGAAATCTACATTTTCAAATGTAAATTCTGTTTTATATTGTTTCTACTGTGCACAGATTGTTAATATAAATTAATTTATACTGTGATAAATACCAACTTAACTGAATAAAGTGCATATTCGCGAGCGCACTTCGTATGCATCGCCACTGCGGTAGTTTGCACTGTTTATATTATTGATATTTTTATTTTGTTACATAAATCTTTATTCAAACACAAATTTCTCTTTCAAAAGACACTGCTTAATAGAAGTTTTACAATAACAGTGGCCGATAAAGCACCCAATAAGGCTTGCACGTAATTAAAATTACCGGAAAAAAAATTAAATTAAAAAGTTAAAAAAACAATGTCTGAGAGCCACGGCGAGCCTAACCAACATCGGAAAGAGAGCGTGGCGGGTGCTAATGTGCCAAGCGATAGCCCTGTGACCGACCCGGGGCAAGTTCGAGGCGGAAATACAGAGACAGTACCAAGTAAATTCGATGGTCCACGCGTGAAATCTGGTGCGCTGAAAAAATCGGCAAGATACCGGAGCCGATCCCTTTCTGCGTCTTCTGCCGATTCGTACAGCTCTACTTCATATACCGGTGAGTGTTTTTTTAAATTAAGATTGTATAAAAATTGTCCTTTGCTTTTTTCAGAATTTATTCATGGTTGGGTCACAGTATAAAGTAGCCCATTCACAGTAGTCCGTCTTGCAGTCCTACGACAATCAAGCACGTATCCAGGGGGGAAGATAGGTGGGATTAATCCCCCCCCCCTGAAATGCGAATATTTGTATGGAACCACGGACCTGAAAAAAAGACGGACGTAATGTGACACTAAAAAGATGTGAAGCATGCAAGGTCCAACATTTTCGTTTGTTCTACAAGGGACCTACACTCACACAGATGCACTAGCTCTAGGCGCAGGTCCTACATCCGTCACCATTATGTACCGCGTGACAGCACGCACACAAAAAAAATGGGTGCTTCACTCGTGATTAGACGAGATTACGTCCGTCTTTTTTTCAGGTCCGTGTATGGAACAGTGGTTACAGCTATACATTTTTCATCGTTTTCAGTGAAAACCCCCCCCCGAAATTAATTATTCCCCCCAAACCCAAAGTCTGGATATGTGCTTGACGACAATATCGGATCGTGAATGGTGTTGTAGTCCTACGAGGCGTCCGACGACCTTGAGCATTATGTATGGGTAGTCCTACTTGCAGGATAGTGTATGGGCTTGTAGTCCTGCATGTAGGACTACTGTGAATGGGCTCCTTAACACATTCACTGCCACCGTCAACTCTAGTGGTTTCTTTATCTTTTATCGGATGCCCCCGACACATATAGTGGAACAATGGGTAACACCTAACATACTCCCAGTTAGGGGTCACAAAACCGGTTTCACCGAAACCCGAAAAACCGGGTAAACCGGTTTAAACGACAATTTCCAAAACCGGGTTTCAGTTTAGCTAAAACCGCGGTTTTCGATTTTTCGGTTTTGTCGTACATGTTCCCTAAACTCACTCGACATTGGCAGAAATGCAACGCTAGAAACAAGCAAAACGCTATTAGTAAATGTTTGGAGCTCGTCGACGACGATCCGAGCAAAACGCAATGAATAAATGTTTGGAGCTCCTCGACGACGACCCGAAAAGTCTTTTTGCTTTGAGCAAAATGAAAATTTTGCAACTAACTACCAAGGTCTCGTATAAACTGCTCAACATGGTGCAGCAATTAAGGACGACTGCAGGTTGACAAAAGAAAGCAGTGGTCACGATAAGAACCTTTAACGCCGCCCAATCAGTCTACTTTCTCAAGTCTACAAACTGTTCGCCAAGGCTCTGTGAAATTACCCTTTTCTTGGATGAGTATCAGCCTGCCGAACAGGCAGACTTCCGTAAAGAATACTCATCGACGATAGACCACATTCATGCAGTTAAGCAGCTGAGAGAAAGATGCAGACATTTCAACTACCTTGTTGAGCACTTGGTTATGTTTCATTCTCTCCATAAAATATTGACAAGAGATATGTGGATATCCTCCAGGAGCAGAGCAGTAACGTTATGCAGATATAATATATTTGTTAACTCATGTGAGTTAACCTGACTCGTTCCCATTAACCGAAGAATGTGACAAGGGGATACCATATCTGGATCATCAGGGATACCGCTAACAAGTCAAGAACAAAGAGACATGGTGCGTAGGTACTATACTAGTCATAAATCACTGGTGGAGTCGAATACGAAGGCGGGTAAGCCGAAGTGGATCACAAATTTGAAAAAGAAATAGGCAGGACACTTGGAAGATGGGAAGGCGGCCGGTGCATGGTCTAAGACGTTATCTAAGTGGAAGCCAAGAGAACGATGGAGGTCAAATAGGTGACCTACCACCACGTTGGGTTGATGGCATTGTGAAGGTGAAGAGTTTACATTGGATCCGATTAGCACTCACAGGTCTTTGAAGAATGGCACAATAAGAAGGATGCACAGCACAGGTATGCCCGCCCAGCAGTGGGCTGATATGGACTGATTCGACTGATTAATTTTTATGGTGTTATGGATTATTAGTTCAATCGAATGAACTAACATTTCGTACTTTCGTAGTTAATACCTGTCAATCCTGTCATACGCCGACTAAATAGGGAAGATTTGTTGTAAGTATTTCAAAACTGATTTATATTATTTGCAAGAAAAGTGATACAAATTTATCAAAAATGCTTCAATTGTTTAAAACAACGTTTTATTTAAAAAACAAAATGAAAACCGAAAACAAAACCGAAAAACCGGAAAACCGGTTTTGACAAAAAATGAAAACCGAAAAACCGGTTTTGTAATATTCCTCCGGTTTTGTGACCCCTACACCCAGTGCCTCTCGACCACTCTGCGTGTCCATTTTTTATTGGAAATACAAGTATATTCCTATTAGCACTTCATGGTTTGTCCCACAGAAGACACTCTAACATACTAACTCGTTGGTACTGAGTGGAATAAACCGGACAATCCTGCGTGTCGAGAGGCACCCAGCGTAAGGATTATATGGACAAGCATAAGTGTTCAAGGGCACTAAGCATTGCATTTTTTTGAACAACTATAAATGTTCGGGGCACACAGCTTTCTATGTTTTGAAGTGGCACCTGGGTTATTTAGGCTTACGGGTGAGGCAGTGAATGCGTTAAGAAAGAGTATCTATTACTACATACAGTACAGACACTCCATGCATACCACCAACTTTTTACATTGCCCTCTGGTTACCTGTAGCCTAGAGTGACACCACAATTGAGATGCTAGTGTTTATGTTTTCGAAACAAAGATAATTATACTTAACAAAAAACTTTTTTTCCTCACTGTTGTGAGGTGAAAAGTTGTGTGTTTCACTGGATTGCAAAGTTATTTTGCGTCTCGTACATTTGAAACCTTCGATAAGCTCAGGATTCTATTATTTGAACTCCTAGATTCCTTCGCTTGCTCAGGTTTCAATACAAGTACTCGCGCCAAATAGCAACTTTGCAGCCTAGCATAACAATTAACTATTTCACCTCACAAGCTCGGAAAGATTCTGTTTATCATTTGAAATCGGAGTGCAAAGGTGCATTTTATCCGCTAGCGTGGAAAGAGTTTTTAAAATTCGAATCTTTCTATTTAATATTTGTCTATACTGCCAGTCCAGATGACAAGATAGTAAAAACTACACATGCGAGAAAGACAAAATAATTATGTCCTAACTTAGCAAACTTTGCATATTATTGTCTTCTGTTTTTCGCGTATAGGTTTGTCTTTCACTATAATTTATTTGAGTGGCAACAAATAGATTAGGTATACCTAAATGTAATATCTTTGAGTGGCAATATCTCGTGTCTTCTCTTTTTCACGTATAGGTTTGTCCTTATTTGCATATAATTGGTTTTCCAGGGTGGGATAAAAATATTTTTTAAAATAATATGTAAAACGGCTTTTAATAACTAATTAATCTTGTTTACCTATGAAAACTTATTCCTTAACATCTGCTTACATTTCTTGAATTATTTGCGCAGTATCTCAGTACAACACCACAACATTTTTTATGCAGATTTTTTTTTCAATCAAACAGCTACACGTGACCGCAGTGAGACTGACTAAATGCAATGCAATCAATAGAATGGGACAACGTCATGAAGCGCGATGTTCGCTCTATACATCTAACTCAGTGCTTGCACCTAACATTTTCCTGTCTGTTGTGAGGTGAAAAGTTGTGTGTTTTGCTCGGCTGCAAAATTATTCTGCGTCTCGTATCTTTGAAACCTTCGCTACGCTCAGGATTCTATGTTTGAACCACGAGCGAAGCACGAGTCAGTCCTAGATTCGAAATCCTAGATTCCTTCGCTTGCTCAGGTTTCAATTCAGCCTACCATAACAAATAACTATTTATTTGAATAAGCTATCATTCTTAGTTTCTGATATATTAAGATAGGTTGGTGACAGGATTCATTGCTCTAGCTAGAGTGTATCTAGACATTAAAGTCATTATAGTCATAACATTACATCGAATAGCGAATCAGACGAATCGTCGGAAGAATTAAAAATAATTTAGTTTCGTTCGCCTCCTTTAGCTCCTTAATGTTCGCCGCGGATAAATATTCATCCACCCTAAGGCCCATCACATACATACGGAATTGCAATTCGGAATTCCGAATGCAAACCGGTTTTCGTATAGGCTTGAAATCCTGTTCGCAAATGTGGAGGGGGAACGTTTGACGGCCCGACAGCACAGTCTGTAGTGAACCTGCCTGCTGTGCCGGGGGTCGCGGGTTCGAATCCCGTAAAGGACAAATATTTGTATGACGAATATGAATATTTGTACCCGAGTCATGGATGTTTGTATCTATATAATAATATGTATTCTATATCGTTGTCTAGTTATCATAATACAAGTCCAGGCTAGATTCTGGAACTTTAAATGTGACTAGATAATTCGGTACCAAGTCAAGTTTAAAAAAAAAAAAAAAAAAAAAACATACGAAAAACCTGTTTTCATTCGGAATTCCGAATCGCAATTCCGCATGTATGTGATGGGCCTAATACTCATACATCCTCCTTTAGCTCCTTCGCCGCGGATAAATATGCATCCACCCTAATACTCATACATCCTCCTTTAGGGTAGGCAGCCCTGCGGTGGGACGTGTATAGGCTGATGACGAAACTAAGTGCGATGCGTACATTTACGACCATTAGTACGTTTCTGAAATTGGGGCAAACGTTATGGTGTTCCAAATATAAACGCGCATAAAGCGGCCAGAAACAATAAACATGAACTAAGCTCTGTGCATACTGACGCGAATCCTGTAGCATAGTCGATCCCGACTACAGCGACTATACAATTTATATGAAACACGTAATGATGCGGCACCTCGCCCGCACCTCGCCCGCGCCTGACGCCGCTTACGCTTATATTTGTCCCGCGCCTAAGAATCTATACATCTTTGTCGTGAATTTACACATTCAAACTGTGTCAAACATAATCGATGATTATGCATCATTCGATTATGATTTTGAATCTGACGATTCAAAAGTAGCATTTCATAAGCCGTATGGCGCATGATACAGCGACAAACCTTTTATCTCGATCGTTCGCGCGCAAATATAAAGAGAGCGAAGGAGTGATAGCTGCTGTATCAATCACGCTGCAATACTACGGCCGCAAATCTGTTTCTCCTAACACGCCAAAAGATGTATAATCCATGTTTTCGTCTTGATCGAGCTTGAACCCCTCGCTGCACTCGGGAGTGAGGGAGAGTTGACCCTAGAATCCTTTGGTATTGGTATTGATTGAGCGGGCTCATTTTCCGCAACTCGACGATTTGGGCTAAGCGCCTATTTTGCGTGAGGTGAGAATGACTACTCCTGCCATCCTAGCTCCTCCAGGAAGCCCACCAGCTTGTTAATGTTGCCGAAAGCTTCTGGAAGAGACCCCGGAGATCCGAGGTGTTGTGTCCGATAGTGTGCCAGCCCGTTGCATTCTAGCAGTACGTGCACAGCTGTTTCTTCAGCCTCCATGCAGACCCTGCACAGAGGACTTAGTAACACCGATATTAAAAAGATGTTTGTTAAATGGACCGTGACCAGTCAGGGCTCCAGTAACTAGGCGTAGTTGAGCTCTCCTGAGACGCAAGAGGCTCCTGGTGAGGCGAGGGTTGACCCTTGGTAGAGCGCTTGGTAGAGCCTAGAATCCTTCTCGGGATTCAATATGGCGCCCGTGACGAAAGAAACTGCTTTATCTCCTTGATGCATAAGAATATTCTCAAACCCTTTTACGGTATTCGCGTAAATTTGTACGGAGCTTTATTTCGGTGCTTTTCAGTACCCAGTCGAAATGATGGCAATAAAATATTTATTTATTTATCATAATTCACATTCTGTATTTTCGCAGTGACACGACTCATGCTCTTCTTCAAATTATAGTCATAGTCTGTGGTAACCAATCAACCAGATGTGTGATATGAAAAAGTCAAATTGACTCGGTATCAAGTTATTTTAGAAGTTTTATGACGCTGCTGTGACATTTCAGACCCATTAGGTCATATTATTAGCTATGCCCAGTGGGTCCTTACTTCCCGAACGTCCACTTCCGTGAATATCCACTACCCTCTGGGGCGGACAAACGATAGCCTGCATGGGTAGCATGGCAGGGGTGCGTACAGAACCTACACCCAGAGTGCGCCCAGAGTGCACTCCGAGTGCAACTTTTCGCACTAACGCCGTTCCGAGGCTCGGTGAAAAGCGTTCAACCCATAAGAGCGAGCGCACCCAAAGGTTCTGAACGCAGCCCAGCGTGATACAGCGCTATCACACCTTCGCTCTCTTTCTATTTGCGCGCGAACGAACGAGATAAAAGACGTGATACTGCCGTATTACGTGAAACATGCTACATAAAAAATGGAATCATGATTCGATCATGATTTTGAAAGTGTGACCATAATCTCCTTAACACGGTTGCCAACCACCGTCCGACAGAGGTGACCTTCGTGGTTTACAACCGTGTAGACAGCGGTTTGCAACCAAATTGGATTCGACCTTCCAATGTCCTTGGCGGCGAGAGTTGCGCTAGCGACCAAGGGCGAATAGAGGGCGTTGGGTTGGTCGCAACCGTGTAGACTGCGGTTGACGACCGCTAGTGTGTCAGTTGCTGTGAATCGTCGCGTCGGTCACACGCGTTTCTACCATTTGTTTGTACAAAACGTGCAAAATGGCGGAAAAAAAGACGAATGATGAATTGTTACAGAATTTTTAGAATTATACAGAGACCTACCCTGCTGTGGGATCTCAGTTATAAAGAATATAAATAATAATAAAGATGTAAACAGAAGAGCCTAGCTTGGGAGATTTTGTGTGACATTGCGTGAAAACCATTGAGCCAGACGCAAATGTGGCATCAGTGAAAAAGAAGATTGAAAATTTAATATCTTCGTATACGGCGACAGATCAACCTACGCACAATTGAACTCTATGTCCATGAACATAGAGTTGAAATATGCATTGGTTGATCTGTCGCCGTATACAAGACGAGAGGCTGCTTGGCGACCGTGTAGTTCGAACAGTCCCGACCGTGCGCTGACCAAGGTGACCTTGGTTGGCAACCGTGTATTTACTGCTTTTCATTTTCAAAAATCGCACTCCTGGTCGATTTTATATGGGTTCCTTGTCCGACTACGGTACCTTAAAAAAACACTTTACACAAACACTTCACTTTAGGTTAAGGTACGTTTCTCTCTTTCTTTCTTATAATATTAAAATGTTTAAATGAGGTAAATATTTCAAGTTATTTCGACAAAAGAAAACTTTTTCAACTTTAGGCAGTTGCGAACGACGAAGCCAAGAAAATACTCTAAAAAAAGATTGATTACAAAGTTTCTTGTTTACGTAAACTTTGGTTTTCATTGTTACGTTAATTTTAAATTCTAAAATTGGCCCAGCGTTTTTTATTGCATACCTACACAACAGATATCACATCGGGAATGAAATGAAGTGAATAAAAAGATGAAGGTATAGGTAGGTAGGAAGGTATAGGCGTCGGTGGAGCGTTGTGGAGAGCTATGGTCCGGGTTCGAATCCGCAAAGACCACATGCCATGTACCAATAAGTTTATCTAACTTATCTACGTAATACCGACTGCTCTCAAACGGTTACGGAAAACATATCGTGAGGAAACCTGCATACGCTGAAGAAGAAATTCCGATGCGTATGTGAAGTCTACCAATCCGCATTGGGCACGCGTGGTGGACTAACGCCCTGAGGGTAGGCCTGTGCCCTGCAGTGGGACGTATATAGGCAGTATCCAACTAGGATGAACTGCTGTCGGAAAACTCCGTCATAATATATTTGCCAACAATGCCTCAAAACGAAGGTGTTCAATCAGCGCGTCCTGCCAGTAATGACCTATGGTGCAGAAACGTGGACCCTGAAGATAGGACTAGTTCATCAATTCAAGGTCGCTCAGCGAGCTATGGAGGGAGCTTTGTTCGATGTTTCCAAAGATAGGAGATCACATTAGGAAGAAGATACGTCAGAGAACTAAAGAGTTTGACATGGCTCTGAAATTTAGCAAACTGAAGTGGCAATGGACTGGTCATATCTGCAATGTATGTAGTATAATAATAAGTATACATTCGGTATTGGAAACGATCACCAAAGTTAAGCTACGTCAGGTCCGGTCAGTCTTTGGATCCGTGACCGTTTAGTGGTATTTCATCTCGAGCGTTTCCGTGCTTCGGAAGGCACGTTAAGCAGTTGGTATCGGATAGTTCCGTCAGATGGCGTTGTAACTATTCGTTAAGCCAGGTCAGAGGCCTATTGGCGGCTTGAAAATTCTCTGACAGCAAGTTGACCACTAACTTGCCTCCACCAACACGCACTGGTCCCGCGTGGTGGAGTATGGCCCACTCCCTCTGACCCTTATTCGTGAGAGGAGGCCTTTGCCCTGCAGTGGGATTCTACAGGCTCTAACTAAGTATACTAAGCTGAAATATGGAGTGTAACTCATATTTATAATGTAACTAGTGTTTTCCCGCGACTTCGTCCGCAAAAATTATATACCAGATTTTAAGTCAGATCATAAGCTATCAAACAAAAAAAGTTTCATCAAAATCGGTTCAGTAGTTTTTGCGTGATGTGCGAACAAACAAACAAACTAAAAATTTTGTCAATAGATAGCGCTGCACGTCATTTAAATCGCGCTATAGAGTGTTATTTGATTTTATATTAAGTAAACCGCTACTTTTTTGTTCCTCATGATTTTACAGTTTTATAATAGTTAAGATTAAGTTTTCTCCTTATTCCCGAATTTCTTTCCTTATGTCTTCAGTCCGTTATGATAAGTATGATAATTTCATTCGACTAATGCCTCAACACAATTTGTACTAAGAAAATGTTGCGAAAAAACCTCGTTTGCCCAATAAAACTGTTTATGGTAATAATATGTTAATATTTATACATTATGAATAGGGTAGATAGATGGCGTCTTTCAGATCTAGCCTTTGAATATGGTACGGAAATCGCTATTTTGTAGGTACCTAATCCTTGTCCTTGTTGGTTGAACAAGCCGTGGTGGTCCAGTGGCAACCTTCCCTGCCGTGCAGGAGGCGATGGTTCGATCCCCGTCCAGGCCGACTCGTACCAATGAGTTTTTCGGAATTTATGTACGATTTGTAACACCACTGGCTTTTCGGTGATGACGAAACCTGCATGCTTCAATTTCGAGGCATGTATTGTACCCACTGTCCATTATAAGTGGTGACGGGCTCACCCTCCGTCACACTGGACAGAATTTCGGTACTACTGGCGAAACGTGGATGTTCTGAGGTTTCAGAATATCTCTGACTACCCCCTCGGGGAATATAGTCTTGAGCATTATGCTTATGCTATTCTCGTCCCACTGGATTCACCTGAACCCTTGAATAGGGTTGTCTAAATTCTAAATCGGGATGGTTCTCATAGAGAGAGGTAGGTACCTACTACCTGCTTACATAATGGAGAATGTTCATGCAAAATCGATAGTCGCAGTAGAGCTAATGTGGACAGTACACTAGTTTTGGTTTCATTCAAAAGGACCTTGTCATTTTGATTTATCATACTTACATTTAAAGCCCCGCTAGATGTCAAGCACTATAGCGGGTGGTGTGACGTCACGTTCTTACATTTACCTAGTCCATATCCCCATACGAAAACACTAGAAGATTACGCCAGTTCTTTTTCGAAATGTCAAACATGAATACCAGAATATCATGTGCTGTACCATAATGTACAAACACGACCACTTTGTGGGTGCGTGCAAAAACACAACCACATCGTTCTAACACTTCCAGTTCTATACTTATTCCCATTGACTTACTAACTTATGGACGCCGCGTCTGATACAAAATTTTCGAAAAAAAGTCTCCGAGACTAACCTACATAAATGAAAGTACGTGTTAGTAACATAATTCAACTAAAAACACTGAAACTAATGACATTTTTAATTAATTATGCTTGCGTAGTTTTTACTAATTCTTACAGCACAGCAGCACGGCTGGCATGCATACGATAAGAATAAGAATAAGAATAATTTATTTGTGGAACATGAGTATTAATTACAGTAGATGTTAGGTTTTACAAAGTCCTTCATGTTTAGCCTTTCGGCATACAAATTACATGCAACGTATGCACTGCATGCACAGCAAAACGGAGCGAATAGCTAGAAAACTAAAAATTAAAAATATTGACATTAGTATAAAAAAGTAATCTGTGATTAGTATATTATAAGAATTAAATTATGATAAACGTCATTGCAATTAAAATAAAAAAGTAATGTCAAATAATATTAAATAAAATAAAAATAAAATGTGCGCGTAGTCCGTCCAAATCGTCCAATGACATTCTGTACAAAGAGACTCCCCGGCACGTCATACAATACCAAAACCCAAAAATGACACATGTCTAATGTTACCTTAGTAAGCTTCAGTTGTGCTCGGCTGTCATACATTGCCGCCAATCCGAGTCCGTCAAAACTGTTTCTCTTTTTATGTGTTTTGTTTCTCTTTTGGTTCGGACTCTTTTATTCTTTATTTTCTATTATTATTATATTTTATCTTATTATTTAGGAGAACTAACAGCTATACTTATAGGTAACAGTTTGATTTGAGCGCGGACTCTACGTCCAGTATTTGGTAAGTCAATGCCTATTCCAAATAAGGGCATGACGGGGTATAAGTAAATGCAAATAATAAGAGAGTATATAAAATAAAGCATGCAAGGCATGCAGTCGCACGGACGCCGGTCGCGGACTCGCGGCCAATCAATTTTATGCAGTACTGCAGGAGCGACGGCGGGGTGGAGACCGCTTCTCTATTTACTACCTGAACAACAACCAAAACTCAGTCTATGAAAGACTGCAAACAGTACGGACAGTTTATAGATTGTTTCTGAAAAATTGGTTTGGTCATGTGGAGAGGATGAGTGATAGCAGATGTACGAAAGAGATATATGGAGCTAAAATGAGTGGATGTGTCGGCAGAGGGCGCCCTCGTAGGACGTATTCTGATCAAATCAGTTGCGTCCTACAAAAAGGGGAGGTGCGGAGTACTCGAAACCGATGGGCATGTATGAAGAGATGTATATGGATGTGAATGAGGCAAAAGATGTATGTAAGGATCGTACTAGATGGCGCGCTCTGGTCTCTGCCTACCCCACTGGGAAAGAGGCGTGACGTTATAGATAGTTATAGTTATTATTCTGAAAAATTTCATTGACTTTAATTGGATAGTTTTGAATATATCACCAGACCACGTTTGTATGCAGCGCGCATTTTGCGCTCTCGGGATAAACTTCTCGGAAAATAATAGATAAATTTTAAAATTTAAATCTTCAGTTCGTGTCATTGAGGAACTATGTTAACTAGAGAAGCTACCGAGAAGTAATGTTTTGTAACACGCGTTAGGGTGCACGCGCTCTAACCCACTTAGCCTGTGCCAGGCGCTCGTCGCAGCCTGACGCTCCCAGCACGCGCCCCACACTGCTGGTCTAACTAACTAAACGTGAGGCCGCAGGCCGAGCCAAGTTAGCGAGGCCGAAGGCCGAGCTCCGCGTAGGCGCGTGCGCCGAAGCGTCCAAGGGTTAGTTATACTGCCTGAACACCGCCGTAACCATCTGTCTCCCTTCGCTCCAAAGCTGAGTACCGGATTCTATTTTTTGTGGTTGTAAGTTCTGCGGCTGCTCCTGTTGTCGTGCGATTGAGGTATGGCGAGGAATGTGCTTACGCACGTATGCCACAGGAGGCACTTGCTTTTCTGCCAGGACACTAAAGGTAGGCCGTAGGCCGTCGGTCTTTTGAAATACACATACACAGAATAGGCACATAAAGTATCATACTGTACTTATCAAAGTACAATTAGATTTTTGTAATTTGTACACTTGGAGCAGTTGGAGTACTAACTTTCGTTTACTCAACCACTGTGAGTACATTTTTAAATATTCATAACTTTTGATTGTGTTAACCGATTCCGATGAAATAAAGCCTATATAATGTTAATCCAAACTTCATCCATAAATCAGATTCTCCTATGTATGCACTTGCTGATGAAAATGTGATATTTTTATGTCAGGATCGTAGCAAGTGGCGTTCCGTTGTCTCTGCCTACCCCAGTGGGAGACAGGCGTGAGAATATGTATCTATGTATGTATAATGAGTAAAAAATCGTAAAGTGTCTGCATGAGCGATATCTATCGCATGACAAAGACGTAATGTCATCTAATCTAAGGTGTCAAGGTTCAAGATGCACTTGATAGCCTCAGTGAGTCAATTAATTCTGTTTCACGCTGTAGCTACACCTGTTTACTGGGCGACCTTAATATAGACATGGCACGCGGGGAGCTACAACAGACTAGGAATCTTTTGTCTTTCTTGCAACAACACGGACTAGACCAACTGATTACAGAACCCACCAGAATAACTGACTCCACAGCAACTATTTTAGACCTAATTGTGACTGACATAGCGTCTAAATGTAGAGGTATTAAAGTACAACACAACAACTCCTTAAGTGACCATGCCATGATTCTAGCAGAGTTTAATATTAAAAAACCTAAACTACCCAGACAAATTAAATATCAGCGAAGACTACATAATATTGACCCTGAAGTTTTTAATAAAGACCTAAACTCAATTCCGTGGCAATTTATTCGCGAATTAGAAAATGTGAATGATATGGTGGAATGTTTTAATAATCACTTAATAAATCTGTTTGATTTACACGCACCAATTACAAAAATAATATTGAAAGATAAGCCTAAACCGTGGATTACCGATATGGTAAAATTTATGATGAGCCTAAGAGATGAAGCTTTAGTGGAGGTGCATAAAGGTAAAACTAACTGTCAAATAAAGTACCAAACTAGTGAACAAAATAATAAGATAAAACGAGACTATTATCGGAGCCTTAAAAACCTAGTAACAGTTACAATCGAACGCGAGAAAAAAGCTTACTTTAAGCACTTTGTTAATAAAAATCGAAATAAGCCAAATGTATTGTGGAAAAACATTAAAAATACCGTCACTTTTAAAACAGCTTATATTAATTTGATTCCCGACCATATAAATGACCCTAATATAATTAATGATCACTTTTTAAATCTGCCGTCCTATAATAAACAATGTTTTGAAAAAATGACTGTCGACACACCGCAAACTGACACGCTTAAGTTTAAACCAACCACAGAAGGAGACGTTCTTAAAATAATTTACAACATTAAAACAAAATCCGCTGGACATGACAACTTAAATATCGAAATGATCAAACTTACCTTGGATGCGACGCTACCTATAATTACAACAATCATAAATAGATCTATAGAGACCAACACATTCCCATCAAGTTGGAAGAGAGCCCTAGTGAGACCAGTACCTAAAAAAAATTCTGTAACCGAACTTAAAGATCTTCGTCCTATATCGATCCTCCCAGTATTATCAAAGGTTATAGAAAAGGTAATATTAAATCAAACTCTTAGTTATCTAGACAAAAAAAATGTTATACCTAAGTTTCAATCCGGATTTCGTCGAGGACATGGAACTGAGACTGCACTACTGCACGTGACTGACGACCTCACTGAGGCCTCTGATTTGGGATTGAGTAGCATTATGGTACTCCTGGACTATTCCCGCGCGTTTGATTGTTTACACCCGGAGCTACTGCTAGCCAAGCTAGAATGCTACGGATTCTCCCCTAGTGCTTGTGAATGGTTTCAGACGTACCTAACCCACAGACAACAAATAGTAGTTACTGAGGACAGTGACGGAAGTAGGCGATTTTCTGAACTGAAACAAATTCCACGTGGTGTGCCTCAGGGTTCATTGTTAAGTCCGATCCTTTTTGCTATATTTACAGCAGACTTACCTAAGAATATTCAATCATGTAAATATCACCTGTATGCTGATGACACGCAGCTCTACTACTCATTCAAAGGATGTGACACTCAAACTGCTATTAATAAAATCAATAATGATCTTGCCAATATCCATACATGGTCGGTAAAAAACTCTTTGTTCCTGAATCCAGTAAAATCCCAGATGTTAGCGTTAGGCACTAAACACCAAATTCAGATGGTCTCCGAATGCAAAGAGCAAGTTAAAATCAACGGTGTACCTTTGGAGCGAGTAACATCTGCTCGTAATCTTGGTTTGATCTTGGATGAGGAACAAAAGTATGTAGAACACGTGAATAGTAAAATTAGAAATGCCTTTTTCAGATTGAAAACTTTATATAAAATAAGACCGTACATCAAGGAAGATATCCGTTTAGTTTTATCAGACTCTCTTGTGCTATCCCAACTTGTATATTGTAGTTCTGTCTTCGGTCCCCGGTTAAACAACAGCACAGAGCGAGCTGTTCAGCGTGTTCAGAACGCCTGCATCAGATTCTGCTATAACGTGCCAAAAAGGGAATACATAACACCTTACTTAAATAAAAAACACATTCTAAACATGAGTGCGAGGAGGGAGCTACAATATGCTTGCTGTGTTCAAAAGGTAATATGGAATAAAAAACCCGAATACCTTTTCGAAAAACTCACGTGGGTAAAAGATGTGGTGCAAAGGAGTCTCCGATCTGCCACTCTAAACTTACTTAGTATACCGACGCATAAATCCGCACGATATAGGGGCTGTTTCAAGTATTATGCAGCAAGTATCTGGAACGACCTACCTCCTCCAATGAGGAATAAAATGAGCGTAAATAGTTTTAGAGCAAAATATAAATCGGCTTTATTAAGAAAACAACTCTCTGCCGAAAACTTGAAACATGCGTACTGGAACATGTTAAAGATTACAGACTATTTTAATGAATCCAATCAATCCCAATGATATGTAAATATAACTATGAAAATAACACACACACACACACACACACCCACACACCCCCCACACACAAACACACACACACACACACACACTATATTCAGTTCATAAGAATTCCATGAATTTTAGTTACCGTATATTTTGTTAAATTTTATGATTTAATTTTATAATTAATTTTGTATGTAGTTAAGAAGTACAAAGATGTTTAAGTTTTAGATGTTTAGAGCATCTGTATGTACTATTTATCTGCCCTCATTTACTCATCTCCCACTCAAGATCTTAGGGAAAAGGGAGGGGCTGAAAATCTGCGCTGCGCGGGTTCAACCCCGTGCCAGCACAGGCTGAGCCTCGACCTTTTGTCTCAATTGTGTAATAATACTTTTTTGTGTACTTAGACTGTAAGAAAAATTGAGGCAATAAATGACTTTTTAATTTAATTTAATTTAATTTAATCATGAGTGAAGCACCCATTTCTTTTGTGTGCGTGCTGTCACGCGGTACATAAGGTGACGGGTTGTCGGACCTGCGCCTAGAGCTAGTGCATCTGTGTGAGTGTAGGTCCCTTGTAGAACAAACGAGGTTGTATTACCTTGCATGCTTCACATCTTTTTAGTATTGCACTAAAAAGATGTGAAGCATGCAAGGTCCGTATTTCTTTCAGGTCCGTGAATCACTCATGATGTAGTTGAAAGATTAACCAGTCACGAATGTCCAGCCAGATGTAAAATGTTTTACATTACATAGGCTATCGTGAGTTGTGACAGATACTAAGATCGATGTATAGATTACATAGTTATTCAAAGATGAATAACCTAAAACTCAAGTTTATCAAGATACATCGAATCAATAAGTACTTATTACTAGATGGCATCGCATGGCCACATGACTGTTTAGCGTATGTATGGCATAAAACTGTCTGAGGCTATATGTGAATATTTAATCAGTTGTGACTTGTGACAAGCTTCTTCAATCCTTTTAGGGTTCCTTAGGTACTCTAAATGTTTCTTCTTAGTTTTGTAGTTTCTATCAGATTTTTTCCCCTTCGTTTTTTTATTTATAATTAATTGACTTCTTCCTTGTGCGTTAGCACCTCATTTCCGCCAGTGTCAAGTGGTTTGAGTGAGTATCTATCCAATCTCGAGGATTGTTTTTGAGTAAGAACACAACTGATATGGATTGCGGAGCCTCGTGGCAGGCTGAAACGCGAACCACGCGAACACCACGCGAAAGACAAAGTGTTCGGGGCAAAACCTGCAACAGTTGGGTGCCGTTCGTGGCTCTCAAGTGATAGGGAGGCAAACAAAGCAAGCAAATAGCAAAAAAAAAGAAAACATCATAAGCAAATGAAAAGCAAAATGCAAAAGCAAAGCAAACAAAAAAGAAAAAGCAAAACGCACATAATTATGCGCACAAGCACATTTTTTTTTTAAAAAAAAGGGCATCCACGCCTCGACGCCGCCTCGACTCCTGTATACGATGCGCTTTACGGGTAGATTTTCGAAAAATCCTTACTTAGTACAACCCTGCATTCTCTATAGATTTTTTTATTTTTTTATTATTTTTACGTAGCCTCTTCAATGTCCCACTGCTGGGCAAAGGCCTCCCCTTTTACTCTCCAATCCTCTCTGTTGTGTGCAACTTCTGGCCAACTCTCCAAGAAGGCATCCATGTTATCTCTCCACCTTTTTCTCGGTCTACCTCGACGCCGGTGACCATCCTGGGGAACCCAGTCTGTGGTGATTTTGGCCCATATTTCAGGCTGCATGCGACAGACATGTCTGGCCCAGTCCCACTTCAGCTGAGCTGTCTTGCGCCCCACGTCCGCTATGCCAGTTCTGGAGCGCAGTTCCGTGTTTCTAACACGATCGGTTAGTCTTACACCTAAAATACTGCGCTCCATCGCACTTTGGCAGATCTTGAGGCTGGATTTTTGATGTTCAGTCAAAGACCAGGTCTGAGCACCGTAGGTTAGGATGGGCAGGATGCACATGTCGACGAGTTTTCGCTTTAGTGTTAAGGGAAGGTTGCCCTTCATCAGCTCCTTCATGGACCAGTAGCTCTTCCAAGCGTTTTTAATGCGTCTTTCAACCTCCTCTCTATAGAATAAGTAGGTATATTCCAAGTTTTAGGCTGTGCTTTTTTGTCAGTCAGGGAACTATTTTATTAGTATAGATTGAAATAGTCTGTACATAAATGGAACCCTTAGTCAACAAGTTCGGTTCGCACTTGGTTCTCCTTTAGCATAATGTATTGTTATATTGTCCTTTTTTATAGTAAATGATTGAGAGGCATGTGAATTTCTTATCTATTATCTCAAGACATCGACCTCTGATCAAATATTGTATTGTTTGCTAATATTTGAGTGATAAACTGCGTGTACACAGCGTATTAACATTTTCAATTTAAGACGCTATTATCCGGACGAGGCCGTTTTTTGAACAAGAACGAAACATAAAAAACAGTGTTTTAAAGTCTGAAATGAAATTATGTCTGATTTAAGGATCTGGCGGATAGGCGATAGTTCTCAATAAAACGATTAGATTAAGTTTACTAGATAGAAAAAATCCCTAAGTTACCCCTTTTTTTGTTATGTTTTTTCAATACTATGATTAAACTGCTGATATTTAACTTTTTATTCTTGTACTTAACTAAATACATTAAATGTTTCTAGTGAAATTAGCTTAATTTTGAGCTTAGAAACACCCATGAGCAAAGATATTGATGAAAAACACGTTTTTTTTGCGATACTGCTTTCAATTGGAGCGGGATGGCTAATTGCAAACTTATGCTTGCAAGAAAGAGACGCTTGCACTATGAGCGTTTTTCTAACAATTTTCCTGGGGATCGCTAGATGGCCTCACAGAGCTGAGAAATTTTGAAGAAACTGTGTTTAAATAAAGAAAATAAAACCGGCCAAGGGCGAGTCGGACTATTCCCGCACCAAGGGTTCCGTATGTTTGAGTCGAGTCTGCAGCTTTGTATGGAAAAGCCGATTTTTTTTTCGATTTCCAATTTGGCCCCATAGTGAAAGTTATTCAGTTTGATGGTCTGATCATCCCCTTCGGAACACATCTAACTACCAAACACCCTGTATTTCTTTCACTCTTTCGTATGAATGCAGTTATAAAATATCCGACTCCACACTTGCCTATCTAAATTCGTGGCGAATCGTTAACTTGTCATATCGGCCACACTTTGGTCGAACACGGCGCGAGCTAAACGTATTTTTTTAAACTTTGATTTTTTAATTACGTTCTTTTTTTTTCGGACTCTTTGGTGTTTAGTGAGGTAGTGATGTGCGACAGTGGTTTATCGGTTTTTTGTCGAAGAAGTGGCGGAGTGTGTTTATTCGAATGATTTTTTGGTTTTAGAACGAAGTTCTAGTATGGTCAAGATTGTGTTTTGTGCTTGAAGTCACCATAAATTTATTACTGTACAAAGTCAAGGACTTTTGCTATTTAAATTAGATACTGGCAAAAAATGGAAACTCAATTTTAAGATTAGAATATAATTTAGTCATTTTTTTTTCAAAATACCTAGGGGTTATGTCGTGATATAAACAGAGACAAATTCACATTCTCGCATTTATTATTTTGCGTGGTGTACATAGCTGTGCCCTGCGACTCTTTCCGCGCAGATCACATTGACAGAAATAGATTTGACGTACCTATATGTGTACAGCACACACAAACATAAACAAAAAACATTTAGCTGTGTTTGCTAGAGTAGGTAGGCGTTAATGTTTTCTATGGCATAATACCTATGCTTATGACTATAGTCCCGAAAAGGGTGTAATTAATTAGATATATATACTAGTGTTTTCCCGCGACTTCGTCCGCACATATCATACCTATACCAGATTTTAAGTCAGATCATAAGCTATCAAACAAAAAAAAAATCATCAAAATCGGTTCAGCAGTTTTTGCGTGATGCGCGAACAAACAAACAAACTAAAAATTTTGTCAATAGATGGCTGCACGTCATTTAAATCGCGCTATCGAGTGTTATTTGAGTTTATATGAAGTGAAGCGCTATTTTTTTATTCTTCATGATTTTACGGTTTTATAATAGTTAAGATAAATACAATATAAATGGGACCAACATCGAAATCGAAAGAAATCTGGTGTTTTATACAAAACTGCAATCATTCTCGATGATTCGAGACAGCTATACCTAACTTTTTTCGCGATAAATTTTTTATTGAGTGAGATACAATAAGTTTTTCTAACTTATGTTACGTAATAAAAGCTGCTCTCAAACGGTGAAGGAAAACATCGTGAGGAAAGCTGCATACGCTGAAGAAGAAATTCCGATGCGTATGTGAAGTCTACCAATCCGCATTGTGCACGCGTGGTGGACTAACGTACATACACCCGCCCTGAGGGTAGTCCTGTGCCCTGCAGTGGGACGTATATAGGGTCCTTCAAACTGAACAACTTTCTCTATGGCACCAACATCGAAATCGCGAAAAAAAAACAGCTCCTCCATACAAAACTGCAAACCTACTCTAGCTAAAGTATGGGACAGCTGATTTTGTTTTTTGCGATTTCGATATTGGTCCCATAGAGAAAGTTGTTCTAAAAAAAAAAAAAAAAAACGGTTTATTTCAGGCACAGAAACCAATACAGGCGACCCATACATTTCATTGCAGTGCAAATCGTTAAATAAATAATTAAGTAGGTACAATAGACTAATATTAACATAGTTCTATGTTCATTCTAAAATAATTCTTATACAATGGTTATATATACATCAATTTGAGACCTGCTATGGTACATAAGTAGCATAGCCTGTCTCAAACTGATATACATGTCTATACAAAATTTGTATAATTGGGTTTGTCGAGGAGTACCGCCGTTTATGAAAGGAGGATCTTATCCTTTTTAATAATACGTTAATGTCAGCGACCCCATTCTCAGCGAACATGCCAGACGCACTACACCGCCATGATAGACCGAGCGTAGCTCTGAGGGAGTTGTTGTACTGTACACGAAGGGTACTGAAGGTACCCCTCGTGTAGGTACTCCACAGCATAAGGTCACCTTTACTTGAGTGGAGCAGTGTGTAAACCGCCTCGCCAACATGTTGCTTCTGATTGATGGTCTGATCATCTCCTTAAAAAAGCGTCAGCATTATTAAGTTGGACCCTGTATAGGCTGTCATGATGAATAAAAAGGTACACTATTCCTATTGTGTGTGT
The DNA here is from genome assembly GCA_963693445.1 of Agonopterix heracliana. Lineage (NCBI taxonomy): Eukaryota > Metazoa > Arthropoda > Insecta > Lepidoptera > Depressariidae > Agonopterix > Agonopterix heracliana. The sequence continues at coordinate 8,029,439 of OY856334.1, forward strand.
ATTGCTAACGTTGTGGTCTGAAAGAGGATGTAGTGACAATGATAGAGAAAGGCATGTTGAGGTGGTTTGGTCATATGGAAAGAATGGATGAGAGCAGATTGACGAGTGCAACCTATAAGGCAAGCGTAAGTGGAAATGTTGGAAGGGGACGGCCTAGACGTACATAATACGGACCAAATTGGCGACGTGCTTAAAAAGGGCCAGGTCAGATCTACCCGAAACCGACGAGCATGCATGAAAGGACTAATGAATGTGGAGGAAGCTAGGGAGGTTTGTCAGGATCGTAGCAAGTGGCGTTCCGTTGTCTCTGCCTACCCCAGTGGGAGACAGGCGTGAGAATATGTATGTATGTACCTATTTTTTTTTTTTTGAAACGCGATCAAAGTCACGGGGAAAAACTAGTCCAGAATATTTATAACTTATTTTCACTAAGCAGCTTGCTTCTTTATTTTTTACCCGACTGCGACAGAAGGAGGGTTATGTTTTTCGAGCGTATGTATGTATGTATGTATGTATGTATGTATGTATGTTTGTATGTCTATTTCTTTGGCACGCGCTACAGCCTAAACGGCTTGATGGATTTTAACGTATGAGGTGTCGTTAGATTCGTAAAAATCGTGAGAGTGTCATAGGGTACATTATTTTAATATGGCGTATGCGAATTAAAAAAGAGAGGGGGGAGAATCCAATTTTTTTTCGTAAAAAAATACAATATGGGTATCAAATGAAAGCTGGTGAAGAGCAGATTCCAAATATATATATATTATAGTATTTTTATGCAACCATTTTGACACAAGACTAAAAAGTATGAAATAAACTAAATTATTTAGAAAAACAAAAAACCCGACTGCATAAAAAACTATTAACTGAAAAGATAAAAACAAGCTCCTTAAATCAGCTATAATAACTTTGTTTGAGCAAATTAATACAATTTGAATGTTGAGTGACAAAAAGGTCCCAACTCAGCAAATGCTCGGCTCGGAAGCCATATCGTAATCTTTTTTTTGTAAATATCTTCAATGTACAGATACACTTCAGTTACAGTTTTATAATAGTTTAGATTGTCTTTGGGCTATGTCAGCTACTCTGGTTCGTCTGCTGATCTCTTCATTTCTGATTCGATCTCGTAGGGAAACTCCGAGCATAGCCCTCTCATTTGCCCTTTGGGTGGCTGTGATAATAAACATACAATTGCCTGCTTTATCCCTATAGTTGTGTTATGAGACCTCGCTTCATGCCAAATTTCATGATTCTAGGTCAACAGCTAGTACCTACTTTAGGTTTAGCTGCATTTATGGGGGCGGCCAAATATATTTGCGAAGGGTCGCAATTTATGGAAAAACGTCCCTAATCTTGATACAGTTCCATTTGAATACTATAGTCTTAGCGGTACACCGCAAATTTCAGTAATTTGCTGCAAATGGTGTTAAAAGCATGAAAATCGGAACGATTTATCTTTAGGCCATATAAATCAATTTGACCCGTAGCACCAAAAAAAAAATTCAGAAGGAGAGGAGTTATGACGTCATCTTTTTTTGTATGGGAAAAAAAATTGTTTTGTTCTGAAACCTATCTATCGTGTTTGGTATCAAATGAAAGGGCTTTCTGAGCCGATTCTAAAAATACATTATTACATTTCAGGCACTTGTTTTAAATTAAAATGAAAATAATTTTCAAAACATACCAAGTTCGAGCTCCTATAGATACGATACCGTTTAATCATTTTTTGAAAAATATACCTCAAATGATACCTAATATCCTCATATCTAACACTAAGAAAGTAATTTTGAAAATATTTACATTTAGTATTTTTTTATAAATTTTCATTCCGAAGGTTTGTCCGCGAGAAATTAGAATATCGAAAAATCATGCATATCCTCACGACTATATTACCCGAGGGGGTAGTCAGAGTCAGAGATATTCTAAAACCACAAAACATCCACGTTTCACTAATAGTACCGAAACTCTGTCCAGTGTGACGGGGGGTGAGCCTGTCGCCACTTATAATGGACAGTGGGTACAATACATGCCTCGAAGTTGAAGCATGCAGGTTTCCTCACAATGTTTTCCTTTACCGAAAACCAGTGGTGTTACAAATCGTACATAAACCGAAAAACTCATTGGTACGAGTCGGCCTGGACGGGGATCGAACCATCGCACACTGTAAGAAAATCGCAATCTAGCGGGATTTAATTCTGATGATCCGGAACTCATTAATTTGATTGAAATAAGTTATAATAAGTGATCTTATAGTTTTATAAAATCATTTTCGTATATTTTTGTAATTAAAAAATGTAAAAAAATTGTAAATTTGCAATTTAGTTATTTCGATAGCCATGGTGAAAATTTAAAAAAATATATTGGTGCCGCAAAAAAGCGCAAAATTTTTGAGTTACATCTGTGAGTTAAAATCATCAGCTTTACTGTGATGGTACATACTTCGCTATATAATGCTATATAATGTGTTTTCGGGTCCAATGAATTGAAAATATAAAAAAATCGACGTATATTTCGTGTCCTAACAGAAATGGTTGTTTTTGCCTATAATTGCCTATTATAAATCGAACAAAATGTGAATGTACTTACGCACAGTGTTTTAAGAAGTGGGTTTTGGTGACGTCCACGTTTTATTCGAGAAATCGATAGTTTTTCTAATTCTGAGTGCAATAGTAAAACTCTGGCTTCGATACGACTTATAGTTTTTTTTATAAAAAATGTCAAAGTTTCCCAAAATCTGGGTCATGAAAAGAGGAAAAAATTCATAAAAAAAGAACTGAAATACTTTTTTTTGTTTTGATTAAATCTTATAATTGTGTACAAGACAATACACCTTCCCACAAATTTTTAACATTTTACTGCGAATAGGTAACGAAATATGACAATTTTTCGTATTTCAGTTTTCATGTTTTTACTCGACCATAAGACCGTATTAGGATGAGATTTCTACACCGAAAAATTGTTTATACCCTCCTTTATAGGTTCTAATAAAATCACAGCCTAGTTCCGTTTTATGTAGAAGTTATTATTAATTTTAGGTTTGTTCGGAATTTCCGGGCTTAGGGTTTTCGTGTGACTTCAAATTAAATATTAAAATTTTTAGGTTTTGTATGAAACACTAATTCAACATTCATGCTTGCTTCTTAGAAGTGTCTGATTATATAATATTTTAAACATCTTTTCTATAAGTTTATGTTGTAATTTCGACTTTTTTTTGTTAACATTTTTATTAATAGCTGTATTCTACATAAGCAAATTATACTCTGTTAGTGCCGTAAAAACAGACAATGTTTATGTATGTATGTATGTATATCCATTGGTTTCCTCATAACTTCTAAACTACTTATCATAATTTGACAAATGAGGTATCGTTCGAAGCGTCTTGAACGTCTACTGGTTATAGGGTATTATTATGTGACTTTCAAAGATGTATATTGTAATAAACCAAAATACCCAAAATAATTTTAATAAAAAGTAAGATCAAAAACTAAAACTCGAATACTGAAAAATATCGCTCTAAAAAGTATGAAACATGAAAAAATTCTGATCTGAAATTGTTATAATAATAATATGTAGGTATACAAACTACGCAACAAAATTTCAGATGATATTATTTTCTTATATGATATTTATTTTATGATAATATTTTCTTGTTTCATACTTTTTAGAGCGTGATTTTTCAGTCGGGTTTTAGTTATTTATTATTTGTTTATTTCCTTTTTGGAGAACTAACAGCTAAATAACAGTTAGATTTCAACAAAGACATATTGATGGTCAGATGCTGACAACAAGTTATTAAACTAATTTTTAATAACGAAGTCTTGGTAATAGTTTTGTTCAAGGGTCGTCGTTCTGCTTCTGCGGTTACTACAATTCTCGGTATCGACATTAATAGTTAATAATATTCTAGTTAATAGATATTAAATTTTCGAGAGTACGATAGACAAGATTAATTGCAATAAATTATTATGATTATGATTTAAATCTACACTAAATTTTTGGGCGTAAAAATGATTGATTTTGAGTTAGCAACAAATATCTGCTAAATCATTACATAAGCGTTAGTCGGGGAAATCTACGGATTTTTGTATGGAGTAGGTTGCATTAATGGCACTTTAGATGATAATTTTGAATATAGCTAGGAATAGGAATATACCCCTGATGTTGTATTGTGTATTATTAGATAATTAAGACATTTACAAAACAAAAATTTTGGTATGAACAAAAATATTGTAACTGGTGATTGTGTACAGGACTGCTTTGTTCAATTCGTTGCTTCGCTTTGTCAAATTTTACGTATAAAAATAATAATCCCCGGTTAATATCGTAAATTAAGAGGCCGTAAGGCGGTATGAAAAAACTCTGACACCAGGACTTGCCCGGACGATACGAAGAAGATAGAAAAGAGTAGACAAAAGTATTATAAATTAACAGCAATACTAGTTCAAACACAATGTAATAAAGTGTCTATAATGCAATCTCAAACCGTATTTTTCCTAGACTACGTGTCAATGGCGATGATATAACACAAAATTGGTTTTTGAAAATATAAACGACTTATTCAAAAATATTACGTATTACCGGATATGAGTAAGTGACAACCCTGAAGAAAATAGAAAATTATTAATAACTTCTACATAAAACGGAATTAGGTTGTGATTTACATACTACCTATAAAGGAGGGTATGAACAAGCGTTCGGTGTAGAAATCTCATCCTAATACGGTTTTATGGTCGAGTAAAAACATGAAAACTGAAATACGAAAAATGGTCATATTTCGTTACCTATTCGCAGTAAAATGTCCATAATTTGTGGAAAGGTGTATTGTCTTGTACACAAATATAAGATTTAATCAAAACAAAAAAAAGTATTTCAGTTCTTTTTTAATAATTCGTTATATGTTTTCCGGAATCCGGATTTCGTATTTTTTGTCATTTATTATAAAAAAAACTATGAGTCGTATCGAAGTCGGAGTTTTACTCTTGCACTCAGAATTAGAAAAACTATCGATTTCTTGAATAAAACGTGGACGTCACCAAAACCCACTTCTTAAAACACTGTGTTACGTATTAAACACAAACACTTTAATAAATAAATTAAATAACACTATCGCTTCGTAATCGTAAACGTAATTGGCACAAATTAACGGTGGAAAACGCGTAGCTCGTGCTATGCTATATAACATTGTTCGAATTTTGAATTACATACCGCTAGATTGCGATTTAAAACATTGTTCGAATTTTGAATTAAATCCCGCTAGATTGCGATTTTCTTACAGTGTGCATCGCCTCCTGCACGGCAGGCAAGGTAACTCCCCGTGACTTTTCCGAGACTTCCGTAGAATCTACACTCCAAATTGCATGTTTCTATCTTCAGCGGTTTAGTCTGTCTGTCAGTCAGTCAGTCAACGAACTGTTTTATAAGTATAGATAACATAATTCAGGTACTGATGCGACTATTGATCTAGTTCTCAGAATTCAGTTAATGATCGCAAATTACGTATTTATTTATAGAGATCCCGATGTTTTTAACCAACGACGCAAAAACATCGGTGGTACAACATAAGGGTTATCTACCACGACTGTATCGATACATGCGCGATGTAATAGCGATGCTGAAGCGTTACAGCATTGAAACAGTCGCGATGCTGAAACAGCGATATGGTAGTGCTATTTTTATATGTCACACGTCCTAATTAATATTTGAAATTGACATAAACAGTATGGAGTTTATGCGTTTATTCGATAATTATTTTGAAAGTTCGAGATTCAAATATAGGACTTCGTTTGCGATATGCAGTCATGTTGTTTCGCTCATGAAGTAGACGGCGTTTGCATCGCAACTGTATCAATGCTGCATCGTTGCCAAAACGTAAGATAAACGCAAAACAGATTTGCTACTACAGGTATGAAAGCACACGGCCTGCGACAGCAAAGCGGCTGTATCGTTGCTGCATTGCGACTGTATCAATGCTGCATCGTTGCCAAAACGTAAGATAAACGCAAAACAGATTTGCTACTACGGGTGTGAAAGCACACGGCCTGCGCCAGCAAAGCGGCTGTATCGTTGCTGCATTGCGACTGTATCAATGCTGCATCGATGCCAAAACGTGCGATAGAGGCGATACAGAATCATGACTGCGTGTGCGAATTAGGATCCACGGTCGGCGACAGCATCGCGGCTGTATCGCTGCTGCATGGGTCCTCCCTCGACGCAAACGCACTATAACAACAAAACAGAATCGTTACTGACTGAGTGAAAGAACACGGTTGTCGACAGCGTTGCGGCTGTATCGCTGCTGCATCGCTACCGTATCGCTACTGTATCGCTTGGGCATCGATGTCAATTTCCCAATAAGACATCTTCTCTAAACGTCAAGTCCTAAAATTAAATGTCATGTCTGCTGCTTTCTCCTTTTGACATATACATGGTGTTTCATAATTAACAATAAATTTTTAAAACTCTTAACGGGGTTGTTTAGACCGTCAAACTGAACAACTTTCTCTATGGGACCAACATCGAAATCGCGAAAAAAATTATTTTATATCCCATACATATTTTAGCTCTAGTCGATTTGTAGAGTATAGAACATAATTTTTTTTTTCGCGATTTCGATATTGGTCCCATAGTGAAAGTTGTTCAGTTTGATGGTCTATGCCACCCCCTTAAATGTTTATTTGTAGTTTTGTAACACCTTGTATAAACAATCCTTCTTAAGGTGTAATAGTAGGTGGAAATACCTCGGAGGCATCTTTTATTTTTCATTTTAAGACTAGATTTATACCGTTTACCGAAACTAAAGTCATACCTCAGTATTTTTGGATAGTTTATCTAGTGAAATCATAAACTGAATACACGATTAGAATCACTTCACTCGATAGAAAATCGTCACAAAGATTTCATGCATTTTTAAACATTTTTCTCGTTTTAGAAGAACTTAGAATAGTTTCCGATTTTTTGCATTTATACTCACATATTCACCATTATTTTAACTAGCGAAATCATAAAAAAAAATCTAGAAAAAGTTCTTTGGTTAGTTCTTTTTAATGGAAAATACGGTTCACGCACACACTTTTCGGAGCGCTGGGCAATCGCGTTTCTCATAGAAAATATTCGTCGGGACCTATGGCCCCTTAATATGCTGACAGTTTTTTTTAAGGGGATGACCAGACCATCAAACTGAACAACTTTCGCTAAGGGACCAACATCGAAATCGTGAAAAAAAACAGCTATTCCATAAATTTGGCTCGAGTAGGTTAGCAGTTTTGTATGGTAACAGCTGATTATTTTTTCGCGATTTCGATGTTGGTGCGATAGAAAAAGTTGTTCAGTTTGACGGTCTGATCATCCCCTTAAAAAAGTGTCATCATATTAAGAAGGACCCTATATTATCATACAAAATTGCCTTAAGGTGGTTTTTGTCCATACAAAACTTTGTCGTAGAACACTCGTAGACGGTATTAATAAAAGTAATGTTTCATATATGGAAAAATTGCTTAGTATCAAATAATATTTACAATTTATAATATTATTACGAAGATATCAAGCTTTCAAATTATTCATACAAAATTCCTTCTTATTCAGTCTTCCTAATTATATTATAAATTGTAAATATTATTTGATACGCGCAATCTAAATTTTCTAAGCAATTTTTCCATATATGAAACATTACTTTTATTAATAACGTCTACGAGTGTTCTAAGACAAAGTTTTGTATGAAAATTGACAACTCTGCAACCACCTTAAAATGATATCGTTATTGGGAACACGAGTCTAGTTAGCTCATATTAATATCGAAGTGTCACTTAAATTATGACTCGGAGCAGGCTGCTGGGCTGGACAGTATGTAATAATATGCGACCTATAAATGCCAGGCTTGATGCTAGGACGGCATTACGCGGTTGTGACAAGCAATCAAAAGAGTCGATACAATCTGTATGAAAAGCTTTCTAACAGAAATGATCAATCAAATCACATCAAAATTGTTTATTCAAAATAATATCACATAAAGCCCGACCAGAAATATAAAAAACCTCGCCATGTTGCGGAAAATCATTGGAACTAATTTTTGTACTTGGAACACTTATAGGTACATTAAAGGTTATAGTCGATAGCAGCGCCCCCAAACCAGGTTTTTTATATTTCTGGTCAGGCTTTAGATAACTTTCTGACGTATTTTTTTTTGAATCTACCCACCGCGTCAAAAGGTCTTCCGTTGTAGAGAAGTCGCAGCCAGAAACTCTCAGAAGACCATTTAACTAGCGACCAGCCTCGTGAGCATTCCCTTCTGCCAAGTTACAAGATCAATTGATCATGTTCATTTACATACAATTTTATACCTTATCTCTAAACGAGACATTCAAACTAGTCTTGTTTGGGGTTCATATGAGACTAATTTCAACAATCAAAATTAGAATCTAAAGTTATTTTTTTTTACTAGCCTATTTCATCCCCCTGCTGGGCAAAGGCCTCCCCTTTAATCCTCCAACCATCTCTGTCCTGGGCATGATCTGGCCACGCGTCATCGAAAGCATCCAGATCGTCCCGCCACCTCTTCCTAGGACGACCTGGACGCCGATGACCGTTTTCTGGGATCCAGGGCGTGACAATTATTGCCCACCTTTCCTGTCTAAAGTACTGGAGTAAAATCCAAAGTTGCGGATTTCATGCTACCTCGTCCCCCGCAAAAAGTGTCAGATAAGTTTGTTAGTAGAATTACATGCGCACCTAACTACGATTAGACTCAAATGTTCGGCTTTGAAACTACTGCGTCCTACTTTTTCTATGATTTGATTATGCTAGTTCTTACGGCCAAATGCCAAGCCTAACCACTTCTGTTTTAGTATTACCTACGCAGTGATAACAGGAATATGGCTTTAGTTTGAACTTGAAGCGTCAATATGCATCAGATAAATGGAAGCTGCTTGGCTGAAAGCCAGTGCATTTCTGTTCTCAATTTAGTTTACATAAATCTGTTGTTTAACATTGAAGTACATTTGGGTAACACTGTCTTTAATACGAATGGGCGTAACTCCAAAAATTTCGTGATAAATTCTACCTTACGCGGTAACAGTTTGCCAGTCATTATCCACTGCTGAACATTGGCCTCTCTCAAGGCTGGCCACCAAACCTATTTTAGACGAAAAGGGAAAATCCTCGACCAACTGTTCTTAGTTGGAAAGTATCTGGTATTCCGAGAGCGAAAATGCGCGCTGCATACAAACGTACTATGGTGATATTTTCAATACTAACCAATTAAAGTCAATCAAATTTTGCAGAAACAATCTAGAAACAAATTTCTATGCTTCTATAGAGTCAGATTTTCGTTAAAATATACAGCTTCAATAATAGGATTAATTTAAGATTTGTATGGAAATCTTTGAGGCACTGTAACTTGAAAACTATACATTTTAACGAAAATCTGACTCCATACAAGCATAGAAATTTGTTTCTAGATTGGTTCTGCAAAATTTCATTGACTTTAATTGGTTAGTATTGAAAATATCACCATAGTACGTTTGTATGGAGCGCGCTCCGAATAATATATGGAGTGTCACACACTACGCATGACAGTTCCTGGTCTTCCTTCTAGAATTAGTAAGACTCCCCATCATAGGACCAGCCTATTCCCACTTTAGCTTGATTTTCAGAGCGATTTCAACAAATTTATTTCTCTGACGTATCAGCTCATTTGAATGCGATCTTGATGTAAATAATGTTTCTATTTACATACTGAATTTTGTTTGCAAATAAAGTGAATACCTAGGTAGTTAAGATTCCCAGTGATACATAAAATTTATATTTACCTTAATAGCTTGAAAATTAACATTCTTACCTAGACTACAGAATTTGTCCGCCAGACAGAAATGACTGTTAGGGTTGAACTACACCAGGCAGCACAGATGTGAAGCATGCAAGGTCATACAATCTAGTTTGTTCTACAAGGGACCTACACTCACACAGATGCACTAGCTCTAGGCGCAGGTCCGACAACCCGTCACCTTATGTACCGCGTGACAGCACGCACACAAAAGAAATGGGTGCTTCACTCATGATTAGATGACATTCCGTCTGTTCTTCTTTTAAGTCTGTGTTCTCAATATGATATTTTTCTGAAGAAGTTTTGTCACCTACCGCATAACATCGTCCGCCATATGGCTGAATGTCCACGTAATGCCTCGATGAATCGCGTCATATAACTCGTGTGGTCATATAGACTGCCCATTCATTGCGGAATGCAATTTATATCGACAATATTTTCTCTCTTGAAATTAAGAGGATATAATTCGGACCGCGCTCCATACAAACGTACCTACTATGGTGATATTTTCAATACTGGTTAGTATTTTATTAAAGTCGATAAAATTTAGCAGAAACAATCTAAAAACAAATCTCTATGCTTGTATGGAGTCAGATTTTAAAGTTACAGTGCCTCAAAGATTTCCATTACAAATTTTAAATTAATCCTAACATTGAAACTGTATATTTTAACGAAAATCTGACTCTATACAAGCATAGAGATTTGTTTCTAGATTGTTCCTGCAAAATTTCATTGACTTTAATTGGTTAGTATTGAAAATATCACCATAGTACGTTTGTATGGAGCGCGCTCCAGATTATATCCCCTTAATAATGAGAATCTACTACCATCATCATATACGTCCCACTGCAGGGCACAGGCCTACCCTCAGTGAGGGGTGTATGGTATGTACGTTAGTCCACCACGCGTGCACAATGCGGATTGGTAGACTTCACATACACATCAGAATTTCTTATTTCTTCTTCAGCGTATGCAGGTTTCCTCACGATGTTTACCTTCGCCGTTTGAGACCAGTCGGTAAATACGTACATACATACGTTAGAAAAACTCATTGGTACGTGGCATGTGTTCCGTGCGGATTCGAACCTGGGGTGCGATTGTTTGTTGTTGTATGTTTTCCTTCACCGTTTGAATCTATCAAATACAGGGTTTTTAACTAAAATGCGTTACATTCTTTAGTTTAGGGGGTGCTTCAATCAAACTGAACAACTTTCACTACGGATATCCGGAGCTACTATATAATTTTCTTTTCCTGGTTACATAGATAAGGTAAATAGCTGCCTAACTCGATCGAATTGTATGTAACAGCTGTTATGTTGCTAAGGGGGATAGGTACCTAATGAAAGTGGTTCCGTTTAATGGTCTGAAGTACCCTCTAACTAAAGTTAACGCATTAAAATTTACACCTTGTATATTCTATCGTCTTGCTTCGACACCTTTGTCTGTTTACCCCTTAGCCCATAGGGTAATATAGTCGTGAACATATTTTATTCTATGCAAGTAGAACGTTCTTGGCTCCGTAGTTTATCGGAAAATGTCTGGGTTTATTTTTCATTGAAATATTGATTAGATACGATGTTTCAATTCGTCTTGCATATTTGCATTACATAGTTTAGATTACATACTTCCAACCATAAACTTAATATACTTACTTTCCATGTGGTTTTCATACTATTCAACGTTTTCTCCAGGATATTAGGTACTCAATTAAAATAGTCAAATCCCTTTAGATGTCGACGATAGGTATTTTGAAAAAGAACGAAATGACAGAAGCTATTGTTAAGATAGAGAACGATAAGTCCAGTAACAACAAGAAGGAGTACTGTCTGAAGAAACGACATTCAGTCGTGTCCGGGAAGAGTGATTTTTGTAAGTAATTCAGTTTTACTCTGCTTATAAATAGACCAGGAGGGTTCTCTAAAGCCTCGTAACTCGTATCTACTAGGCAACACTAATTGATGCGCAACACGAATCTATTTCAGTGCTGCAAATGTTTTCTTGATTCCCCGCTTATGTAGGCCCAATTCCCCGAAATTCCCCGATTTCCGATCATGCATTCCCCGAAAATTCCCTGACGCTGTAATATTCAAGAAATTGAGCATTTTTTCATGCAAAATGTAGTTTAATGATTCACACAATTAGCTTATCATCTTTTTGTCTCCGAATTTTTATCAAAAAATCTACTTAAATATTTAGAATACTATGAGTTTTATTTTTTATTTATATTTCTCCCATGCTTTCAATCTAAGGATTGTCCGATTGGGTTCGAATTTTAACAATTCTTCTTCTTTAGACACCTTTTGTTCGACATTTATTACAAATAGTCGATTCCCCAAAATTCCCCGATTTGAAAGAGGAATTTTTGGTAACCATCAGCTGCCAGGCTGATTCATAGTATGTAGAGCATCTCTGTGATGGGGATGGACCAGGTCTGACTGCGTAACTCCAGTCGGTTTAGGAGTTACAGCCGTTCTAAGGTCTGGTATGAATATGCAGGTATTATTATAATTACGCACTGTAGCTATGCGAACAGTACAACAACTGACATGGTCTATCAGTCGGTTTAGGCGATACAGCCGTTCAAAGGTCCGACCTTTGAACGGATGTAACTCCTAAACCGACAGACAGAACATGACAGTTTTTGTACAGTTCACATAGCTACAGTTCATATTACAATAATATCCTATGATCAACCTTGCAGCTGATCGTTCATTTCATACTTACCTTTGAACGGCTGTAACTCCTAAATCGACTGGAGTTATGCAGACCTGGTCCATCCCCATCACAGAGATGCTCTACATCCTATGGATACTGAATCAGCCTTTGATGGTTACCAAAATTCCTCTTATCTCTTATACCATACACAAACACAGCCGTTGCAGCAGTCGTTTGTTTGTTGGCTATTCTGTGCTTACGCTGTATACTGTAAAAAGCCTGATCATAGCCCCCGTCCGCAGGGTCGTCATCAGACGAGGATGAGGGCATACAGCCGCACGAGAAGGCGATCGCAGCCGGCACTCCCAACCCTGCCTACTGCGTCAGGAACGTGGAGCAACACGCCTTCGGACGGAGGGAGATCGAGATCGCTGAGCAAGAGATGCCTGGCATCATGGCGTTGAGAGCTCGTGCCAAGGAGGACAAGCCTTTGAAAGATGCAAAGGTAAATAACTTGTAGATACAGTAGTAAGTCTTACGGACATAGACATACTACTCTAGCGATAGACAAGCTTGTTCAAACAAACAACATTGTCACACAAAATGACACATTGCGGTCTGTCATTGCCATAGTGACGAAGTGAACTCGGGAACATCAATCAGGTGCGTACACCTCATTCAAGTGGAACATGTTGCTTCTATGGAAGGGCAAGTCTATCGCTAGAGTTTAAGTCTATGCTTACGGATGACCTGCGCAGTTGACTATTATTTAAACCTCGCGAACCAATCACGATACGGTTGCGTGCCAAAAATGTTCTGTTACTATTGGTCGATTGATTTCGCGCCTAAGGCATGACCGACGCGATCTACATTTACTATACAAGGTGTTAGGGTAAACAGTTGTATATTTTTTTTTAGGTGTAGTTGTAGGTTTCTTAGAGAATGTTGTTTAGTATCTTGGGTACAATTATCCCTAAAGCTCAGGCCACACAGAGGCGGTCCTGCGGGAAAGCGGACCGGCGGCGGCTTTGCGGGAAGCGAAAGCATTCCCGGGCCTGCCACACAGGGTCCGCGCGGCGCGGTGGCGTCACGGTAGCGGCGCGGAGTTGGCCGGTGTGACATCGAAAGCGGCCATCCATAAAATACAAAATGACAGCGCGGTAAATACCGCCTCCGTACCGCGACGCGCCGCCAACGCTCTGTGTGACACCTCGCATTGACTACAATGGAATACAGCGGCCGCGGCCGCATCCGCGACGCCCCCGGCCCGGCAAAAAATCCCGCCTCCGCGCCGCCTAAGCTTTAAAGTTATGCAACTTTTAACCCTAACACCCTGTAATTATCCAATAGCTATGAGTACCGTCGGAAAATGTTAGTCCCTGTTCTGCGCGTTTAAGGTCTATCCATACACATGAGGGACGGGTTTACCCACACGACGGCTGCCAATTCGTCTTATGATGCTAATTATGAATTTTCTCGTTTATAGATAGTAGGCTGTACACACATAAACGCTCAGACGGCTGTGCTGATAGAAACTTTAGCTGCCCTCGGTGCGACGGTGCGCTGGGCCGCCTGCAATATATACAGCACACAGAACGAGGTGGCGGCCGCTTTGGCACACGCTGGTAAGTTCATCATCATCATCACAGCCTATAGTACAAGGTGTTACGAAAATACAAATAAACATTTAAGGCAACCCCCTTCAACGTTTAGACCATCAAACTGAACAACGTTCACTATGGGACCAATATCGAAAGCGTAAAAAAAAAAATCGGAACTACTCGAAAACTACAAATCAAATCAATCAATCAATCATTTTTCATTCATTCATTCATTCATTCATTTTTTTTTCATTCATTCATTCATTCATTCAAATCTACTCGAGCTAAATGTATGGCATAGCTGATTTTTTTTCGCGATTTCGATGTTGTCCCCATAGTGAAAGTTGTTCAGTTTGATGGTCTAAACAACCCCCTTAAAAGTTTAAATGTTTATTTTTACTTTTGTAACAGCCTGTATACGTCCCACTGCAGTGCACAGGCCTACCCTCATGGAGAGTGTACGGGCGTTAGTCCACCATGAGTGCCGAATGCGGATTGGTAAGCTTCACATACGCATCGGAATTTCTTCTTCAGCGTATGCAGGTTTCCTCACGATGTTTTCCTTCACCGTTTGAGAGCGGTCGTTATTACGTACTGAAGCCTGAGCCGGTATGTTGAAGACTATCTACATTGTGCACATGTGATGGACTAACGTTCTTACACCCTCCTTGAGGGTGTAAGAACGTGCCTGTGCCCTGCAGTGGGACGTACATAGGGTCCTTCTTAATATGCTGACACTTTTTTAAGGGGATGATCAGAACATCAAACTGAAAAATTTTCTCTATGGGACCAACATCGAAATAGCGAAAAAAGAAATCTGCGTCCCATACATATGTTAGCAGTTTTGTATGGGATTCGATTCGCGATTTCGATATTGGTCCCATACAGAAAGTTGTTCAGTTTGATGGTCTGATCATTCCTTTAAAATGTGTCAGCATATCAAGAAGGACCCTACATGTTATGATGGACTAACGTACTTACACCCTCTTTGAGGGTCGACCTCATAGATTAATATGTATATTGGGTATAGATAGGTAAGTCGCCTCGGATTTTAGAACGGCTTAATTATTGTCGTTGCCCCTTATTAGCGGATGGGGGAGCCACATTGATAAATAAATAGAAAAAGACGGCCGGCCGACACGAGGCTCGAACCATAAGCAACCGAATCGTGAGCCGGTTGTCTATACCACTAGACCAACAAGACAGTGTTTGATATGGGCGAAATCTCTCACTACTACAGCGCAGCGGTGAGGTGTAGCGCGCTGTCGCATCATCGTGCTTCGCAATGTCACCGAGAGATGGCGGAAGCTGTCTTTCAGCGTTCCACTTCGTTTGCACTAAGATATCATAGCATGGTCGACCTGTCCCGTGCAATAGGCTAGTGGTGATTGTAAATACCCTTAAATACCCCTTTACAGGGTTCTCTGTATTCGCGTGGCGCGGCGAGAGTGAGGAGGCGTTCTGGTGGTGCATCGACCAGTGCTGCTCCCCGGCCGCCACCTGGCAGCCGAACATGATCCTCGACGACGGAGGCGACGCCACGCATCTCATGCTGAAGAAACACCCCGCCGCGTTCAAACTGATCAAGGGTAAGAGTGTAGCCGTGAACAAACACGCAAACAAACACTCACAGGGGACATGACCCGTGTAATAAAATAGTGTAATGTGCAATAAAGTCTAATTTACTCGACATATTTAATTATTAGTGACCCCCTCCAAAATGCCTGGGTGTGTCGCGGGTATAGGGAAAAGCATTGTGCTCGTATTCAGCTGAATGTTCGGCACCGTACGTTCCGCAGATGTGTCACTACACTAAGATAGTAATTTTAATAGAAAAAACCTGTCGGAACCAAACTCATAAACACTTTGGAGGCGCGGGACACGTTACCGTAGTAGATCTCTATTGGCCGTCCGACTTCATCCGAGAACACAGTAGGTACACGTATAATTATATCTATCTCTGTCTCCCGCAGGTATAGTGGAGGAGAGTGTGACGGGTGTGCACAGACTGTACCAGCTCAGCAAGGCCGGCAAGCTGTGTGTTCCAGCTATGAACGTCAACGACTCCGTCACGAAGACCAAGTTCGACAACCTATACTCTTGCAGGTATATTTATAACGAGTGCCTTAAAATAAGCCGTGAGCCGACTCGTACCAATGAGTTTTTCGGAATTTATGTACGATTTGTTACACCACTGGCTTTTCGATGAAGGAAAACATCGTGAGGAAACCTGCATGCTTCAATTTCGAGGCGTGTATTGTACCCACTGTCCATTTTTAGTGGCGACGGGCTCACCCCCTGTCACACTGGACAGAGTTTCGGTACTACTGGTGAAACGTGGATTTTCTGAGGTTTCAGAATATCTCTGACTACCCCCTCGGGGAATATATATAGTCGTGAGCATATGCTATGCTGTGCTATGCCTTAAAATAATAGTAGATTATGCACCAAGAGGATAAATCAGTGACTTTCGTCACGGGTATATTGAATCCCGAGCGGAACGAAGGATTCTAGATTTCTAGAGACCTAGAATTCTGAGTGAAGCGAGTTGTTCAAGCTAGCCCAAGACGAGAACACTTTTATCCCCGAGGTATACTCTATTTTTCGTACCATCTGCGAGACATATTTGCGCTTTTTTTCATTTTTTTTTTTGTTTTTCACGTCGTGGCCAGTTCGATTTTCGAATTAAGTAGTTCTTTTTGGTGCAGGTCTCTATGGTAATAGTCTTAGAGATATGAGGAATTTTGGTAACCATCAGATCAGCTGCAAGGCTGATTCAGTGTTTATGGGTTGTAGAGCATATCTGTGATGGGGACGTAGTAACTATTAAATAATCTGTGGATGCGGTTCCAAATTCAAATCACATTAATTGACCAGCGGGTTATTATATGGAATTCGATGGTAGGGAAATATTTGAGCGGGTGGTGTGAAAATAATATTTTATCCCTAAAGTCTATGGGGACTTGGCAATCATCACAGCGCAAGTTTTAGCTGATTGAGTGTCCATACCTCCAAAAAAGTGCCTCCGAAACCATATGAATAAATACGACTTTAAGTCTAACGGCATACTTGCGGAGCATTCCGCGGCGGAACATCCGCGGCTGAACTATCGGTCGTAGTATTCGGTTGGTATGACACACTTGCCGTCGCGTTACGCGGCGGAAGGTTACGTCGCGTAACGTTTAGTCGGCTACTGTGACAGCCAAGTTTACAGTTCCTTTGAATATAATCTCTCTTTCTGTTCGCAGGGAGAGCATAATAGACGCACTCAAGCGCAGCACGGATCTTATGTTCGGCGGCAAACAGTCGGTGGTGTGCGGGTACGGAGAGGTCGGCAAGGGATGCTGCCAGGCGCTGAAGGCGTTAGGATGTGTGGTGAGTGACATTGTGTCATTGTATTAGTATAATAGAGCAAACAGTCGGTGTTGTGGGTACGGAGAGGTCGGCAAGGGATGTTGCCAGGCGCTGAAGGCGTTGGGATGTGTGGTGAGTGACATTGTGTCATTGTATTAGTATAATAGAGCAAACAGTCGGTGGTGCGGGTATGGAGAGGTCGGCAAGGGATGCTGCCAGGCGCTGAAGGCGTTGGAATGTGTGGTGAGTGACATTGTGTCATTGTATTAGTATAATAGAGCAAACAGTCGGTGTTGTGGGTACGGAGAGGTCGGCAAGGGATGTTGCCAGGCGCTGAAGGCGTTGGGATGTGTGGTGAGTGACATTGTGTCATTGTATTAGTATAATAGAGCAAACAGTCGGTGGTGCGGGTATGGAGAGGTCGGCAAGGGATGCTGCCAGGCGCTGAAGGCGTTGGGATGTGTGGTGAGTGACATTGTGTCATTGTATTAGTATAATAGAGCAAACAGTCGGTGTTGTGGGTACGGAGAGGTCGGCAAGGGATGCTGCCAGGCGCTGAAGGCGTTGGGATGTGTGGTGAGTGACATTGTGTCATTGTATTAGTATAATAGAGCAAACAGTCGGTGGCGCGGGTATGGAGAGGTCGGCAAGGGATGTTGCCAGGCGCTGAAAGCGTTGGGATGTGTGGTGAGTTATTTCTCATAGTCAATATCTTTTATTGCTTCATGTGCTACAAATCATATATCGAAACATAACACACATATCGAATGGATGAATGAAAGTCGACAAACATATGGTGAAATTGATATCATTAGAATCCTTTTAAACTAAGAGTCTACCCATCAAACTGAAAAACTTTTACCATGGGAGCAAACCGATCAGAGCAAAAGATAATCTGACGTTCCATACTAAACTCCAGCACCTACTCGACTCAAATGAGACAGCAGATTTTTATTTTATAACAGGTTTGTTCCTGTAGTAAAAGTTGTTCAGTTTGATGGGTACAGTATGTGGTTTACAAGTTTATGATACTTTTCCTTACACCCTGCATAAGGAAATATTGGTAGAGATCGACCTAGGAGGTCGTACCTAGATCAGATCAAGGACGTCATTAAAAATTGCCAGGTTAAAAGCAGCCGAAATAGACGGGAATGTATGACAAGAGATGTATGGACCTAGAGCAAGAGAGGTGTGACAGAACCGCCCAAAGTGGAGATCCATAGTCTCTGCCTGCCTCTGGAAAAAAAGGCGTGAGTTTATGTATGTATGTGTTACAAAATATCATACCACAGAATGAATACTAGTACTACCTACAGAAGAATCACTTAATTTTGGGAGCTTGCCACAGATGGAATGTCACACCCTCGCACACAAGTTTTCGAAATGATATCAAAATTGGCATTTCTTTAAAAAAAAAAACAGCATTAAAAGACATTGCCCACGCACGTGACGATCCGTTTCAAATCGTAGCGCAACCAACGACTGAGTATAATCAACGAACAAATACAAAGAGTATGATAGCTAAAATTATACGTAAAACAGGAGGAATATTATACTTCCCATAGACATATTACTCTAGCGATAGACAAGCTCGTTCAAACAAACAACACGTCACACAAAATGACACATTGCGGTCTGTCATTGCCATAGTGACGAAGTGAACTCGGGAACATCAATCAGGTGCGTACACCTCATTCAAGTGGAACATGTTGCTTCTATGAAAGGGCAAGTCTGTCGCTAGAGTTTAAGTCTATGATACTTCCCAACGAAATGTAAATTATCCTTTTCTGCAGGGGGTTTCTTATAAAATTCAAATTTACCAGTTTTGTAAGGGAAATGGGATTGGGCAATGTCTTTTGATTGCAAAACAAACTAATTTCCAAATTTATGATTACGGCATTAAAATAATGATTTTTTTTTGCAGGTGTACGTAACAGAAATAGATCCAATATGCGCACTGCAGGCTGCTATGGATGGCTTCCGAGTTCTCAAAATAAATGAAGTAAGTCGACCAATCTATCAATATTTAACGTTTTTTTCTTGTACTGATTGCGCTTCAGAATACGCTATTATTTTAATGGAAAGTATGTAATAAGAGCTACATTCTTGAACAGTTTTTGATTATTTCCCACTTTTTTGACTTTCAGCGCCAAAATCTCGAGACAGAAGTATTAAAAGCAATTTCGTTCATTTTAGTGTTGAGCATCATCTGTCATCACGAAATCGAATTTTTCGACGCTCCATCCTTTTCCGTCGCTCAGGAACGTCGTTCGCTAGAGCGAGAAAGGTCGAAGCACTGCCAATGCTGCCGCGTGCGGTAACATTCCTGCTATCTTTCTCGCTCTAGCAAATTACGTTCCTGAGCGACAGAAAAGGATGGAGCGTCAATAAATGCGATTCCGTGCTGCCGGATAAGACTCAACCCTTATAAGGGTTATCTGTTTAGGTTTTTATTATCAGACTTCGTGCCTAATTTTGTCTCAATAGGTGCAAAAATGGTCCCAATAATTGATGTGAAGCATACAACCAGATAGAATGGACGAAAGAATAACTACGAGGTCCTTGTTTGATTACGGAACCATAATATATTTTGTTTAATAATATTTATAACTACATAAGCCGTGAAAAAGCCGTGGTGGTCCAGTGGCGAGTTACCTGGCCTGCCGTGCAGGAGGCGATGGTTCGATCACCGTCCAGGCCGACTCGTACCAATGAGTTTTTCGGAAATTTATGTACGATTTGTAACACCACTTGCTTTTCGGTGAGGGAAAACATCGTGAGGAAACCTGCATGCTTCAATTTCGAGGCATGTATTGTACCCACTGTCCATTATAAATGGCGACGGGCTCACCGTCACACTGGACAGAGTCTCGGTACTACTGGTGAAACGTGGATGTTCTGAGGTTTCAGAATATCTCTGACTGCCCCCTCGGGGAATATAGTCGTGAGCATATGCTTATGCTATAACTACATAACATCGAGTTTATTTCCATTGCAGGTAATAAGACAAGTTGACATAGTAATTACAGCAACTGGAAACAAGGGCGTTGTGACACGCGAGCACATGGAGAGAATGAAGAACGGCTGCGTTGTGTGTAACATGGGACACAGCAACACAGAAGTAGATGTACACGCATTGAGGACGCCCGACCTGCTGTGGGAGCGAGTGAGAGGACAGGTGAGTGCGTGCGTGTGTGTGACAGGGACACAGCAACACAGAAGTAGACGTACACGCATTGAGGACGCCCGACCTGCTGTGGGAGCGAGTGAGAGGACAGGTGAGTGCGTGCGTGTGTGTGACAGGGACACAGCAACACAGAAGTAGACGTACACGCATTGAGGACGCCCGACCTGCTGTGGGAGCGAGTGAGAGGACAGGTGAGTGCGTGCGTGTGTGTGACAGGGACACAGCAACACAGAAGTAGACGTACACGCATTGAGGACGCCCGACCTGCTGTGGGAGCGAGTGAGAGGACAGGTGAGTGCGTGCGTGTGTGTGACAGGGACACAGCAACACAGAAGTAGACGTACACGCATTGAGGACGCCCGACCTGCTGTGGGAGCGAGTGAGAGGACAGGTGAGTGCGTGCGTGTGTGTGACAGGGACACAGCAACACAGAAGTAGACGTACACGCATTGAGGACGCCCGACCTGCTGTGGGAGCGAGTGAGAGGACAGGTGAGTGCGTGCGTGTGTGTGACAGGGACACAGCAACACAGAAGTAGACGTACACGCATTGAGGACGCCCGACCTGCTGTGGGAGCGAGTGAGAGGACAGGTGAGTGCGTGCGTGTGTGTGACAGGGACACAGCAACACAGAAGTAGACGTACACGCATTGAAGACGCCCGACCTGCTGTGGGAGCGAGTGAGAGGACAGGTGAGTGCGTGCGTGTGTGTGACAGGGACACAGCAACACAGAAGTAGACGTACACGCATTGAGGACGCCCGACCTGCTGTGGGAGCGAGTGAGAGGACAGGTGAGTGCGTGCGTGTGTGTGACAGGGACACAGCAACACAGAAGTAGACGTACACGCATTGAGGACGCCCGACCTGCTGTGGGAGCGAGTGAGAGGACAGGTGAGTGCGTGCGTGTGTGTGACAGGGACACAGCAACACAGAAGTAGACGTACACGCATTGAGGACGCCAGACCTGCTGTGGGAGCGAGTGAGAGGACAGGTGAGTGCGTGCGTGTGTGTGACAGGGACACAGCAACACAGAAGTAGACGTACACGCATTGAGGACGCCCGACCTGCTGTGGGAGCGAGTGAGAGGACAGGTGAGTGCGTGCGTGTGTGTGACAGGGACACAGCAACACAGAAGTAGACGTACACGCATTGAGGACGCCCGACCTGCTGTGGGAGCGAGTGAGAGGACAGGTGAGTGCGTGCGTGTGTGTGACAGGGACACAGCAACACAGAAGTAGACGTACACGCATTGAGGACGCCCGACCTGCTGTGGGAGCGAGTGAGAGGACAGGTGAGTGCGTGCGTGTGTGTGACAGGGACACAGCAACACAGAAGTAGACGTACACGCATTGAGGACGCCCGACCTGCTGTGGGAGCGAGTGAGAGGACAGGTGAGTGCGTGCGTGTGTGTGACAGGGACACAGCAACACAGAAGTAGACGTACACGCATTGAGGACGCCCGACCTGCTGTGGGAGCGAGTGAGAGGACAGGTGAGTGCGTGCGTGTGTGTGACAGGGACACAGCAACACAGAAGTAGACGTACACGCATTGAGGACGCCCGACCTGCTGTGGGAGCGAGTGAGAGGACAGGTGAGTGCGTGCGTGTGTGTGACAGAGACACAGCAACACAGAAGTGGACTTGCCGCATAGAGGCATCAAAATTTGACTGAATCTGAATCTTAGTTTCGAGAAAAAATATACTTTTAGGCTTAGATCAAAATAAAATTAATGGATTGGCCTAAAGCGCGGTAAGTTGAAGCCTACGAGTACATAGAGACGTAATATAAGGCGACCCAACTCTGTCAACTCATCAGTGACTTGTCACTTATATATTTCGCAACGCCTTTGTTTTCCGCCATTGTTTCGAATAGACTTCGTAGTACTTCGGAGCATTTCCGTCCCCCCCGCACCGCAGCTAGTTGACAGAATTGTTTTCTTTTAAATTCGCATGTATTACGTCTCTATAGGGGTATATGCTCGTAGGTTGAAGCAAACTACTGGTGCACTTGGTCCATTCAAACTAGCGCCATTATCTGTCAAATCTAGGGCACTTGCATACAAATTTGAAGTAAACCTTTTATTTATTTTACCTCATTTTTCTGGTTTGAAATGTTCGCTTAAGGCCTATCCATCAATTTTATTTTGATCTAAGCTTTTAGGTATACAAAAGGTTTGAAAGTATATTTTTTCTCCAAAACTGACGGGTCAGATAAAGGAGTAGTTGACGTTTCCCGACATCAACACCAAAACCGTATCGCTATTGGTTCATAAACCACTTCTCGTGGAAGTTAGGTTAGGTTTGTATAAAAGTATAATTTTTCTCGAAACTGACGCGTCAGATTTTGATGCCCCTTTGCACAAGGGTGTTGCGGTTTCCCAAAACAAACACCAAAACCGTATCGCTATTAGTCATCTAGACCACTTTCGCCCAGTCTCCTTTCCATTAGTTAACAATAAACTTCCGTTACAGGTGGACCACATAATCTGGCCGAACGGCAAACGCATAGTGCTGCTGGCTGAAGGTCGCCTTGCAAACTTGTGCTGCTCTTCGCTACCATCCTTCGTTGTGTCAGTCACAGCTGCAACACAGGCCCTCGCCCTCATCGAGCTGTACAACGCGCCCCAGCATAGGTACAAGGTACGTGACTAGTAGATACTATAACGCACCCCAGCATAAGTACAAGGTACGTGACTAGTAGATACTACAACGTACCCCAGCATAGGTACAAGGTACGTGACTAGTAGATACTAGTAGATATAGTGCTGCTCTTCGCTACCATCCTTCGTAGTATCAGTCACAGCTGCAACACAGGCCCTCGCTCTCATCGAGCTGTACAACGCGCCCCAGCATAGGTACAAGGTACGTGACTAGTAGATACTAGTAGATATAGTGCTGCTCTCTGCTATCCTTCGTAGTGTCAGTAACAGCGGCAACACAGGCCCTCGCCTTAATCGAGCTGTACAACGCGCCCCAGCATAGGTACAAGGTACGTGACTAGTAGATACTAGTTGATATAGTGCTGCTGGCTGAAGGTCCTTCGTAGTGTCAGTCACAGCGGCAACACAGGCCCTCGCCTTAATCGAGCTGTACAACGCGCCCCAGCATAGGTACAAGGTATGTCACGTAGAACGTAGATATACTAGGTATCACTTATCGATGTGCCCAGTACCACGAATGAATGAGAGGATGTTTTTGGGATGTGTGATATATTTGTAACGTGTGACTTATTTGAGACGTGTGACTTATTTGGGACGTGTGAGCTGCGTGTGAGTTATTTGGGATGTGTGACTTGTTAGAGGGACGTGTGACTTATTTGGGACGTGTGACTTATTTAGGATGTGTGACATATTTTGGAAGTGTGATTATTTGGGACGTGTGACATATTTGGGTCGTGTGACTTATTTGGGTCGTTTGACTTATTTAGAATGTGTGACATAATTGCGACGTGTGACAAATTTTGAATGTGTGATTATTACAAATTCAGAATGTGTGATTATTTGGGATGTGTGACTTATTCAAGTTTATGTCAAATATTTTGATACTCTGTCAATAAATCCGAATAAAATGTCGATTGTAAACTTCCTTTTCAATTAGCATTAGCTCCTAGGGTTCAGGCATCTAGATTAGGAGCTAGGTTTTCTATTCTTATTGAGATTTAATGAAGCTTTTAATTTTTTTATTTTTTTTTATTACAAACGACCGTGATGTAGACCGATGTATGAGGGAAATTTTTTTTCTCCTTACAAAGTTAAGTTTGCACTTCATAATTATGTATGAAAAATGAAAATGAAAAATAGACAAATATTTTTATTTAAACACGGACGTACGGTATCCATACGCGGCGACACATCAAGCTATACAAAACCAACATTACCTGCATGACGTACAAGGTTGCGCGGCCAGCTTACTTTGGTT
The DNA here is from genome assembly GCA_963693445.1 of Agonopterix heracliana. Classification (NCBI taxonomy): domain Eukaryota; kingdom Metazoa; phylum Arthropoda; class Insecta; order Lepidoptera; family Depressariidae; genus Agonopterix; species Agonopterix heracliana. The sequence goes on from OY856334.1 coordinate 8,053,970, forward strand.
TTGTATAGGTTGATGTCTCGCCTTGTGTACGGAACACTCTGGGCGCTAGCTCGACTCTATCTTAGTAGGTTTTTTAACCTTAATTCCTTATCCACAGGCGGACGTCTACCTATTACCAAAGAAAATGGACGAATACGTAGCAAGCCTTCACCTGCCGACATTCGACGCTCATCTCACCGAACTAACAGACGAACAAGCTAAATACCTAGGTCTCAACAAGGTCGGACCTTTTAAACCTAACTATTATAGGTACTAGCATAAAATTATATATCGTAATAACAATTGGAGGCAATGTAGGGAACAGTAAGTACCATATGTGGTACAATGTGTTTTAGTATTAAATTGATATGCGAGATGGTAGATGAACGCTAAATCTGAAATCCATACATACCGGGTCCTTCTTAATATGCTGACACTTTTTTAAGGGGATGTTCAGACCATCAAACTGATCAACTTTCTCTATGGGACCAACATCGAAATCGCGAAAAAAAATCTGCTGTCCCATACATTTGGCTCGAGTAGGTTTGCAGTTTTGTATGGAATTTTTTTTTCGCGATTTCGATGTTGGTCCCATAGAGAAAGTTGTTCAGTTTGATTGTCTGATCATCCTCTTAAAAAAGTGTCAGCATATTAAGTTGGACCCTATACAAGGTGTTACAAAACTACAAATAAACATTTAAGGGGGTGGTGTAGACCATCAAACTGAACAACTTTCACTATGGGATCAATATCGAAATCGCGAAAAAAAATATTTATGTTCTATACTCTACAAATCGACTAGAGCTAAAATATGTATGGGATATAAAATTATTTTTTTCGCGATTTCGATGTTGGTCCCATAGAGAAAGTTGTTCAGTTTGACGGTCTGAACACCCCCTTATGAGTTTTAAAAATTTATTGTTACTTATGAAACACCCTGTATACAAACATGTAATACATACACACACACACACATGGTTAAGTATAAGGACATTGTAATTACTTATATGAACTTATGTACTACTCTTGAGCGAATAAACGAATTTCAATTTCAATTTCACAACATAATACACACACATACATAATTGATAATAAATAAGTACTTATAAGTATCTTGGATATTATCACCCAAATTATCTAATCACATTTAAAATACCAGAATCTAGTCCAGACTTTTAGGGCTCCGCACATTGCAGCGATTTTATCGAGCGATAATATCGCTACGATTTTGTGATATTTATTTCCAGTACATTTTGTATGGGGTCGCGCGCGATCGACACTGCCGCGATATTATCGCGACCTGACGCAATCTCTTTAGACTACATTCAGTGGTGGGGCGCATGCGTGACGCGAATCGCGGAATCGCTGCAGTGTGTAAGGTGTCGCGATATCGCAGTCGATAATATCGCTCGATAATATCGCTGCAATGTGCGGAGGCCTTTATTATGATGACTAGACAACGATATAAAATACAAAAACAACAACAATCCTTTATTCATTCTGTACGAAACGTTTTCAGATATTGCGTTCATTTTAACCTCTAGTTTTAACTGAAGTTGATCATTATAACAGGTTATTGTCAAGTTCATTAAACTCTAGTCGACAGACTACCTTATCGCAGTTAAAACATAATAAAAACCCGTTAAACTGTTTAACCTTAGTTTAAATATAACTGGAATAGTTATATTATTAGCGTTGAACTACACCACGTAGCGCAGCATCGCATTTTTCCGTCGCTCCATCCTTTTCTGTCACTCAGGAACGTCATTTTCTAGAGCATATAAGATAGACGGAACGCGATCGCACGCGGCGTGCTGTTCCGTTCCGTCTATCTTATATGCTCTAGAAAATGACGTTCCTGAGTGACAGACAAGGATGGAGCGACGGAAAAATGCGATGCTGTGCTGCCTGGTGTAGTTCAACCTTTAATAGCTTTTGCCGGCGTAGATTCTGTTTAGTTTTCAGTATGAAATAACTAATCCTGTAACACACTGGAATCATTGATAGAAAACAATGTAAAAGTACCTAATGGTACAATGTAAAAGTACCTAACATCCTGTAGGGTAAACAGTTACATTACTTTAAGGAGTGATTGTACCCATGATACTAAACAACTTTCCCTAAAAACGTAAAGAAAATTCGCAACAAAAAAAACGACTTTTCATACAAACGTTCGATTTAGCTGATTGCATTTAGTATGGGAATGGGAAGTCCAAAAATTGGTTTCCTAATTGACAACATTACATTTTTTTAACCACCTGTTTGAAAAATATAAAAATAGGTTAAAAAATAAGAGATACGTATTTTTCCGATTTTATTGTTGACCTATATTTATATTTTGAATTTATTTTTGAATTTTCTGAAAACGTAGGCTTTATGGCTAAGATACCTTGGCCTCACTGACATTAAAAATAAAAACTGTCAAATACAATAGAAAAGCCAAGCAGGCAAAGGAATAAAATCTCATTCAACCTCTATTATATTTTTCAGTATTTTTCAAATAACTCGAGAAATCGATAGAAAAATCTGATAATTTTGATATAAGCTTTTATGGAGGTGCTACTTGGGAATGTTCCTCCATTGAAAAGGGAAGATCTTCCACCAGGCTTAGTGTGAAGCCTGGGGACCGGCCGTGGTCCAACAGTTCTTAGTTGGACCTTGTATATATATCGAATCTCTGTGATTATTTATCTTGCGCGATTTATGTCTCGCATTCGATTGTGTACCTTATTTGTAGTAGGTTACGAGTTACGTATTTACGGTGAACGTTGTCTTTATATGGAGCATGTTTCTGAGCGCGACGGTATCGCCATCTGTTAGCTTCTTTGCTATAACTTGTGGGTGTTGACATCTATGGCAAGTCCCCTTTGAATCACATAATCTCCAAATGGTTTTCTAATTTTGATACCTTTCTTAAAATGAAATGTTGTCAATTCCCTATAGGTTTCTTAGGGAAAGTTGTTCAGTATCATGGGTGCTATCACCCCTTAATGTAATGCAACGGTTTACCCTAACACCATGTACTGTTTACCTATACTGTGCTAATGGTTGTAATCACTATCCTATACAATATAAAGATTTGAGAGGGGATAAATCGCACCTATCTCTCCCTGGTCACTTGCTTGGTTTTAGTAAATGATGATGGATAGATTTTCTGTCAGCCACAGCCTTTGAAAAAAGTAAACAGTTAATATCTCGATAGGTGGCGCTGAAAAGAGATTCCGAGATTCTTACAAAAGCACTCTGCCTTAATATTTAATTAAAAAAGCTTTTCTTTGAATGTATGCCTGGAAATATATTTCATTAATGGACGCGTCAGACTAGATTTTTTTTCACATTTTTCTTATCTCTTCAGAACCATGACAACGCCATCCATCGAGTTATGGCTTACTATTTTTCTCTTTAAATTTGCTATCAGAAAATCCTTCATGGTCATTTTTATGACATCTCTAACGTTCCCACAAGTGGGATGCGATACAATTTAGTTGAAATTAATATGTAATTATTTTGCTTTTCACAGCAAATATCAGTCGTTTTAGTGATTTAAAATAATAAAAATGACAATGTAGAGTAGTTAGTGAATGTACAAAACTGATGCGGGTAATTTACGCCAACTGGATTGAAGATTTTGACGTTTTAAACGACTTTTAAACAAGAGAATGTCAAACTTCTGAGTTGGTGACGATTGATTGTCTCTGCCCACCACAATGGACAAAGGTATGTATGTTTTAGCAACTATATTCGCGTTGTTACAAACGTAAAGTTTGGGTCATAAACTATTATTTTAACAAGGATGACACAGGGTCGCCCTAGGCTCACGTACACTGACCACATCGGATGCGTACTAAAGAAGCGCCAAATAAAATGTACCTCAAACCGACGAGCTTGTCTGAAGAGACTTATGGATGTTGAGGAGGCGAGAGATGTGTTTCAGAACCGTAGCATGAAGCGAACTGTTGTCTCTGCCTACCCCAGTAGTGGGACATAGGCGTGAGCATTATGTATGTATGACATGGTGGCGTGAGGAGGAACACATGTTCGATAATATTCGCTCACAGTCCACCGACAATCTTTCCCTGTGAAGGTCTGAAACTATATGTGTTCTTTGTCCGAAATCTGAAAATCATAATTTCACACAAATTCTAAAATTTTTGTAGTTGAGTCTCTTGTGACACGATGGAGTTTGACATGTTAATATCGTAGGTAAATTTTTGCAAGTGATGACTGGGAAGTGGTCCTTTTGTGAAGTGGTTCTTTGTTGTGAAGTGGTTCTTTTGTGAAGTCCTTTTGTAAAGTGGTCGTGTATGTGGTCCTTTATAAAACTAAAGGAAATTAATGTTCTATTGCAATGAATTTCAGGATTACTTTCTAAACCGCGCTTCCTTGCACAATGGAAACGTTATTCTCCAACTTGGATTCTCATAGTATTATTATTTGCATCGACAATACATCCATCACAGTTACGCACATCACTAAGTGCGAGTGAGAGGTTCGATGATAATGATTTATGCGTTCTTTGCGTTTGTAACGGCGCGGGTATATATTATGTGAGATTCAAAAACGTCGATATCCTAGATTTTCAGTAGCAGTTGGTGTAAAAAGCTCTTAGAAAAAAAAACTAAATAAAAATGTAGAAAAAATGCGTCTAGTTATAAAAGTTACCAGAATTCTGTTGATATTTTTTTTTGTTAAGAATTTTATTTTTTTGGTATTATTTTATACAATGACATTTTATTTTTAGGTATACTTTATTATACACAATGTCTATTTAGCTTTATATTCATACATGTCTTCAAAATGGGTAGGCATTAACTTCCTAAACAACAGGGTGTTAGGGTAAACCATAGACTTAAACTCTAGCGATAGACTTGCCCTTTCATAGAAGCGACATGTTCCACTTGAATGAGGTGTACGCACCTGATTGATGTTCCGGAGTTCACTTCGTCACTATGGCAATGACAGACCGCAATGTGTCATTTTGTGTTGTTTTGTGTGACATGTTGTTTGTTTGAACGAGCTTGTCTATCGCTAGAGTAATATGTCTATGGGGTAAACAGTTGCATTACTTTAAGGGGGGTGATTGTACCCATAACACTGCTCAACTTTCCCAAAGAAACCAGTAGGAAATTTCCAAAAAAAATTGTGTCCCTTCCATACAAAACTTTGATCAGCTGAATGCATTTAGTATGGAAAAATTTAAATATAATATAAAATATATTATATAAAAAATTATATAAGTATCGTATATTTTTTTTAATTTCTTATAGGTACGTTTCTTTGGGAATTTTTTTTTTATTTTTTATTTTATTCTCCATTTACAACAGTATAATGGTAACAATCACCCCTTTAAGTAATGGAACTGTTTACCCTAACAGCCTGTATAATCCTAACCTAGTACAATGCGTAACCAAAAACATACTTTAGGTATTTTTTTCCTATTCTCTCTAAAGCATTTCAACTGTGTACGAGCGAGATGCCGCATCTTGTGTGATAGCATTTTAATTATTTTTTAATTCAATCTTTTCGAACATTTTATCTTTCTTTTCAAGTACTTATACATAGTGACAACAAGTTAACTCAAAATCAAAAATAATTTGTGAACAGTCAGCAGCAAAAAGATGTACCTATGCCTCCTCATGCAAAAGATGTATACACTTTAGTACTACGCGTAGTAAAAGTGCATACATCTTTTTGCTGCTGACTGTACGGGGTGTTTTGCTAATTTCCATTAGGTTCCTTAGGGAAAGTTTTTCAGTATTATGAGTAAAATCACGCTTTAAAGTAATGCACCTGTCACTTACACCCTGTATTTGTATACAGGGTGTAAACTTAAATGCGTTACATACTTTAGGGCGTGCTTCAGTCCATAAATCTTTTGAAATCGCGAAAAAAACAGTTGTTCCATAGAAAACATTCGATTCGATCCAAATGCATGGAAAAGCTGTTTTATTTCGCTAATTCATTTGGTCCCATACTGAAAGTGGTTCGTTAGATGGTCTGGCGTAGTTCAAATTTTTATTAAATAGTGTTTTAATACCTTCTTAGGTACATGTATTTCTCAATATTTTAAGTGAATTGTATTCCTTCTTCTTAAGAAATAAATATCTTAAACCATATGCAGTACCTACCTTCTAAAGTAGTAACCTTCGAATAAGAATAACTATAGAAGAGTAACTCTAAACAAAATCGAAACAATTTTTGGCACCCAATGAAAAATGACATGTTGTATGAGTTTTGGCGGCTAGGTACTATTTCGAACACGGTACACTTTTTTTGGTGCCACTTTTTGAGCTTCATTTACACTTCTATACATTCTTATTCGTAGGTAGTAACGCATTTAAGTTTTCACCCAGTATAATGATGATAAACTTGTCATAAATGTTTTGAGTTAATTTGTTAACAAATTGTAATTCAATACTTATTTTCTACATTCCATTTAACCAAATTTATTTATAAATTATAATAAATTGTATAATTGTATAATTATTGTTACGTGATGTTGTTATTGTATTAATTAAAAAAAGAATGTGTGTTCAATTTGTTTGCTAATTAAAAAATGTATTTAAATTATAAGATTGACATTAGAAGTTATTTCATACCAGAAATGTATTTAGTCCAGTAAAAATACGGGTCGAAAGGAAATAATTTATAATAAGCAATTTTTTTTGCTAGATCGTTTATACAAATGATATTAAGATACTTTATTAACGAATCCTACTAAATTTCGTATTTTTAGTTTTTAGTACTAAAATGTAATTTTTTTATTTATAGTGTCAGATTTCTTTCTTTTTTCATTTTTATTGTTTGTTATAGGTTATGAGTTTACATACACTGTGTAAATTTTGTACTAAAATAGATTTTTTCGTAATTTCAACATATTTAAAAACGAAGGTTCCGGGGTGATTTTTCGTTGGATTTACTTGTAATATAAAAGAATACAAATGAATTTAACAAATGGCATAAAAAAAATGTATATACTATTTTTTTCCAATTTTACATGATTTTTTTTATTTTGCTTAATTATTTAATAAAAAATTTAGGAGGATTTTCAATCTAAATGCTAACTAGAATTATAATCTAAAATATGAAAAAAAAAAACCGGCTATTATAAATTATTTACATTCGCCATACAATTAAGCGACCCGTAACTTTACTGGAGTAATTACGAAAATTCATTACTTTATGTGCTTCATGTGGTATAGACGACATGCCATGTACCAATGAGTTCTTCTAACTTATGTACGTAATACCGACTGCTCTCAAACGGTGAAGGAAAACATCGTGAGGAAACCTGCATACGCTGAAGAAGAAATTCCGATGCGTATGTGAAGTCTACCAATCCGCATTGTGCACGCGTGGTGGACTAACGTACATACACCCTCCCTGAGGGTAGGCCTGTGCCCTGCAGTGGGACGTATCCACCACTAGTTTTAAATTAGTAACGAAATCTTAAGGGTGCATTCAGACCGTGAATCTGAACAACTTTCCCCAAGGAACATGGGTCGGAAAACGATTTTTTTTTAGATCTCCCATACAAAAGTGCGGATCGGCCGATCGATTTTCTCTGGGAGATCCAAAAAAAATCTCGTTTTTCGTCCCATGTTCCTTAGGGAAAGTTGTTTATATTTACGGTCTGAATACACCCTTATAGTTTCGTTACTAATTAATGATGGTGATGGCTTTGATTAATTTATTTATTTTACTTGTTTATTTTATTTATTTTATTTATTTTATTTATTTTATTTATTTTATTTATTTTATTTATTTTATTTATTTTAATTATTTTATTTATTTTATTTATTTATTTCCTTCTTGGAGAACTTACAGCTAAACAACAGTCGGATTTCAAAAGACAAATTGATAGTCAGATGCTGACAACAAGTTCCCAAGTTAATGTTGCAAATGGAAATAATATTGACATGAAAGTCAATAAGAATGTCACCAAGATGTATCTAGGTACAACATTTCTGGTTTAAAATAACTTGTATTGTGTATTAACTTCTGATAGACATTGTACAACTAGATTTTTTGTAAAGTAAAAATACGCTTTACCTCACACATCATACAAACGATCTCGCACAGATAAGAGACTACCGCATGTAGGTACAGTCTGTCTATGAAGTCGTGGCATGAATGTTTGAGGAACTAATCATTTTAGTATGGTGGTGTTGCCAGGTTACGCTTGATTTTGACGTTCTTGCGTGGAGACAGCGCCCTCATTTTTTGCCAAGACTTTATAGACAGACTGTATGCTGAGTTCGATTATCGACCCCCCCCCCCCCTCCCCTCCCCCCAAATTACCATCATCCGCAGACCAGCAGTGCGATTTTTGAATCTCATTCGGTGAGCTCAGCAGTTGATAATGTCATAATAACTATAGAAATATGCATCTTTCTATTGCTGAGTTGACTTTCAAAAATCATACTACATGAGAGCGATTTTTGAGAGTCAAATCCGCAGTAGAAAGATGCGTGTCTCCATTGTACATTTTCAACAGCTGAGCTCACCGAATGAGATTCAAAAATCGCACTCCAGACCTCCCAAAATTCGAATGACGTAATATATGGACGGCCCCTATGGGCCCTGTAACTAGTTATCTGTGACCCTCGGCGATACGGGTGGTTGACAGGTGGTGTATTCCTCTCTCACTCTAACTCATTCAGCATACATGTACTAGCTTCTTGTCAGTGCGAGCCCGTTTTAATTATGTGTCTAGGGTGTGACCATAAAGGTATTATACCTTACAGGAATAGAGGAACTGACATGAGTTGTCAAATGAAACCGTTTTTGGATGTTTTCAGGAGACTATTCGCAGGCAAAAATTCGAATACTGTCTATAATTCTGAGTATAACGAGAAATCGCTGATAAATTAACGAAGTAGTGTCAGTATATTTCACAATATTATCTATGATTTCACTTTAGATGCGCAATTATTCACGGAATCCGAATTGTAAAAATTGATAAGAGACAAGAAAACGGTTCTGTTGCCTCGCGTCACGTATCTCGTTCTTTTATACAGTGGTGCCTCTAGGTACATCTCGCTCTCTCAGCTGTCAGTTCCTCTATTCCTGGTATAATACCTTTATGGGTGTGACACGGCGTTACGAGATCTAATTGTATTATGTTTAAAAAAGAAAGTTTAAAAATTAACCCACCATTAAATTAGTTTTGTTTTGTGCTAGTATTATAATTGAGGAAGCCAAAATTTGACAGTTTAGCGTTTGATTTACAAAAATGATCTCTATTACCATTGAGGAAGCTCCACATTTCAAAATTATGTTTATACTAACCGCTCCCGGCTTCCCACTGGTGCAATGCTCATATAAACCTTCCTCTTGAATCACTCTATCTATTCAAAGAAACCGCATTATAATCCGTTGCGTAGTTTTAAAGATCTAAGCATACATAGGGACAGACAGACAGCGGGAAGCGACTTTGTTTTATACTATTATTACTAGCGACCCGCCCCGGCTTCGCATAAACCTTCCTCTTGAATCACTCTATCTATTAAAAAAAACGCATCAAAATCCGTTGCGTAGTTTTAAAGATCTAAGCATACATAGGGACAGACAGACAGCGGGAAGCGACTTTTGTTTTATACTATGTAATGATTATTATTATGGACGAACAGGAGTGAGATTTTTGAATCTCATTCGGTGAGCTCAGCAATGTTGACATTCAAAATTAGGTACTATGGAGATACGCATCTTTCTACTGCTGATTTACCTTTCAAAAATCATACTCAAGGAGAGCTATTTTTGAGAGTCAAATCAGCAGCAGAAAGATGCGTATCTCCATACTAATTTTGTCATTTTCACCTGCTGAGCTCACTGAATGAGATTCAAAAATCGCTCTCCTGAGTTGGAAGGTTCCTCCATAGAAAAGGGAAGTACTTCCGCCAGGCTAGGTGTGATGCCTGGGGACCGGCCGTGGTCCTAATGATGTTTGTCGGAACCTTGTATATATACTGAGACTCTGTTAGAATTCTTCTTGCGCGATTTGTGTCTTGTCATGCAATTGTGAAACTTAGTGCAGCAGCTTACGGGTTTCCAATGTGCCATCGTCAGTTGTCTTATGTCGTACTTTTTGCTAGGGGACTGCTAGCGCCATCTGTTGGCAAGTTGCTACACTATGTTGTGATAAGAGGTGTATTTCTTCGCGATTATTGCTTCACCTTCTTCATGTGGTGTCTATAGGAGGTTGACTATTAGGGCTATTCGGACCCTGGAGACCTAAACCTATTTAAATAGATTTTCGATGTTATTTCCACGCAGACAAAGTCGATAATGGCTTGGCAGTGAAAAATGCTCTGCGATGCGCTTCGCCAGGTGTGCGCCGGCCGTTAGAGAGCAATCGGTCTTAAGCGCGCAACACACGGCCGCTATAATATGTTGCTGTACTCTTCTAACGCATGCAAGTTGCTAATCGCTTCCTCTCACTCGCACGCAGTGTTATGTAATTTTTCGTGCTTAAGAAGAGCACAGCAACATATTATAGCGCGTGTCTGTGACGGGCCTTAGGTACCTACTCATCTGCACATTAGCGTTATCTCCTAAAAATGTTGTTCTGCGCAGTCATTGACTTACCAACTACCTGGACGTCGGATCCGCGCTCAAAAGTGTCCGAACCAAAAGAGTAACAAAACGTATAAAGAGAAACAATTACGCGCAAATCTTCGTTTGATAGACTGACTCCGCGCACGTCTGTACAAGGTGTAAGGCAAAGTATCATTAACCTTATATACATATACACCACCATACACCTTATTTACATACTCTACCCATCGAGTGTGTTACCTGACTTCTAAAAGTGCAATACCGAAAACCACCTCCCCGTAAACTCACTAATACGAATCACTTAACAACGAATGCACGCTACCACGATCAAACTGAACAACTTTTACTATGGGAGCAAAAGCTGTCAAAACAAAAAATAAATCAGCTGTCCCATACGGTCGTTTCGTTCTGATTGTTTTGCTCCCATAGTAAAAGTTGTTCAGTTTGATGGGTAGAGTATGTGGTTTAAAGGTTAATGATACTTTTCTTACACCCTGTATTGCCGTGCCGCTGTGCTGTAAACACTACGCAAGCAAAATGAAAAAAGAATTTCAAAAGTTCGATTGTTTTTAGTTTGTCTATATTACTAAAACGTACTTGTGTTTACGTAAGTTATTCAGGGAAACTTTTTTCGAGAATTTTGTATGAGAGCCGGCGTCCATTAGTTTATAAGTCAATGTGCGCAAGGTTTTTGCAAAGTTGTTTGTCGGCCATTATACCGGATCTTAGGCTTTAGTGGAATTAACTGTAAGTGGTAACATAGAGAGACCGCTTGCATTAGAGTGCATGTGTCATACTCGTGTCATAGATCTATGCAATCTTACGGTACTTCAATATTTAAGTACATTGGAAAACTTTTCACTACTAATAGGCATCTCTCTACTAAAAACTGTAACAGAAGTGTGTCTGTACCTACATTAAGATTAGGATAGTTGCACTAGGATGCAGACAAATGTTATAATCCTTATTTGTTTATTAGGATTGTTTGTTTTTAGATTGTATGTGTTGTTTAGATTAGTTTTAAGATATTGCTGTGCCCTTACCGGTTTATGTGAGTGCTGTACCATATTTTTAAGACCTTATGTAACCACATAATGGAGGGAGCGATGATAGTCCATTCGGAAGAGAGCTAGCGACTCAATCAAGAGGCGGCGGTTCGATTCCTGGCCTGTACCACTAAGTTCTACGGAATTTATGTACGGTTGTATTTAACATTATCACTAGCTCGACGGTGAAGGAAAACATCGTAAGGAAACCTGCATACCCGAGAATAATAAAAAAATAGTTCGGATGTATGTGTAAAATATGGGTGAGCTTGGGGCGAACACAAAAGATCAGCGATGGTCGCAGTGTTACATATATAACGAACCTTGCTCGCAATAGCCCAGCCAACAATAATAATAACCACATAATGCAATAAATTATATGATTATGATTAGTTACATTGAAGATACTGAATATTATGATATGGTTTTTAAGTTTCCCTGACTCCAAACCATCAAGTTTTCGATTTTTTGTCCGTCTGTTTGTTTGTTCGCGTCGAAAACTACTTGACCGATTTTGATAAAACTATTTCTGTTCGAAAGCTTATGATTAAACTTTAAATCTGGTAACTACAGGCTGTAACAAGACACTCTAGTAATACTTAAGGCGTATCAGCCGTGGACCACTCTCCTCTCACTCACACTCCATACTAATCGATGAGAAAGAGCGCGTGGCTCCGGTCAGAATTTTGCTGTTTTCTTTGAAAAATTCGATGATTTTTTATTAATTTCGAAAAAGTAAAAAAAAACACATCATTCTAAATTGTATTGTGAACAATATAGTAAATTTTCATTTTGTTCCGATTAAAAATGTAAGAGTAAAATGGTTACAACTGGAAAAAAAGGGGTGACTTTAGAGTCCCTTTTCTTCGGTTTTATTCATTAAAATCGATTTCTAGAAAAACCACATCACTTCTCATATCCTGTAGATGGTTCAGTTTAAATTTCAGCTCAAAAAGTGCCATAGTTAATGAATAAAATGGTTACAAAATTACCCAAAACCGGCAGGTAGCCCCTTAAAGGGTTGGTTCAGACCATCAAACTGAACAACTTTCACTATGGAGCCAGATACGATAACGCGAAAAAAAATCTGCTATTTCATACAAAACTGCTGTACCAACTCAAATGGGACTGCAGATTTTTATTCGTGATTTCTTAGTTGGCTCCATAATGAAAATTTTATGGTCTGAAGCACCCCTTTAAGTATTACAAGGGTGTTTTGTTGCACCCTGTAGAGATGCCTATTTGTAGTAAAAAGTTTTCCAATGTACATTATATCGAAATCGCTACATCAGTTCTTAGATACGACTAGTGAAATGTGGATATTCTGAAGTGAAGATGTTACAAGTTATTGGTAATTAGAATAGTCTTGAACCATTGAGGTACTATGTTAACTAGAGAAGCTACCGAGAAGTAATATTTTGTAACACGCGTTAGGGTGCACGCGCTCTAACCCACTTAGCCTGTGCCAGGCGCTCGTCGCAGCGTGACGCTCCCAGCACGCGCCCCACACTGCTGATCATGGTGCACAGATTTTGTTCGCGTTGTCTGCTCTATACATAATTACTCAATGTCTTGAACAGACATGTCAAACATGCGGCCATGCATTTTCTTGCGGCGGATCCGATTTTAATAATAGCTTCCTGTCGCGGCCCGCGAGCATGCTGACTTTTAGAATTAGGCATATTATGTAATGGTGGTGTGAAAAATGTCGAGCTCGCTTCGCTCGCTCTGTTTTTTGTTTCATTTTACTATTAAAACAAACGATTACAGTCATGTTCTATGATCGATGCAACGCGGTGTTTTATTTCTTTATGTTCTTTGCGGCACGTTCCATTGCATTTGGCCCACCCAATGACTTTGTGTTTGACATGCCTGGTCTTGAGCATATTGAGGTGAAACCTTGGGTGAAACACAGCGGATATAAGAAATCTTAAAGCCGAGCTTGTACTATTCTATCGCACGCAACATTAAATAAGCACGTCTCTTTCTTATGTAAGTGAGAGGAAAATATTAGCAAATTGCCTGCGTTAGAGGAGTGGGTTCAAATGGAATTTTGGTAAATATAAACTGTCAAATTAGGCTTTATTAAATGACTAAAGTGTAGAAATAGGAAAACGCGCAGATGTTGTAATGAAAATAAATAAAAAATCGCCTAAAACCGAAATGTAATTACTATTTATAGTGATCGAATATGTAAGGGAACTGTTGCCATGTTTTCAATAAAATGAACGTTTAGAAAATGTTTCGTCTTTTTTTTTCTCAAGCTTTAATTAATAAACGTGACAATTGTAATTTACAATTACATTTCGGGTTACATTGTTGGTTACTAAATATGCAGTCGGTAACATTTGTCCTACCTATCATTCTTAGCAAATGTACAATGAATTGTCATTGTAAATTAAAATAGTCATGTTTATTAAATTAAATTAAAAAGTATTTATTTGTCTCAAATTCCCCTAGGGCCGTAACCACCCATTTCTTTTACACTCTGTATACCGATGAATGTATCTACAGGGGGAAATTGATATCATTAGCATCCTTTTAGACTAAGAGTCTACCCATCAAACTGAACAACTTTTACTATGGGAGCAAACCGATCGGAGCATTATATCAGCTGATGCATACATTTGAGTCGAGTGGCGTTGCAGTTTAGTATGGAACAGCAGATTTTTTTTTGCTTCGTTCGGTTGGCTCCAATAGTAAAAATAGTTCAGTTTGATGGGTAGACTTTTAGTTTAAAAGGATGCTAATGATATCATTTTCACCCTGTATATCAGATCCTCCTTTTTTGAAATCGGTCATAAAAGTAGAGTTTAAAATACCAAGACTCATAAAAAACCCTTAGAATCTAAAAGATTATAATCAAGTGTTTTCAAAGAATCTCTGCAGCTACATATTTTAATGATATATCACTCCGATTTATTTGTTAATCTATTTTATCAGTGTGTTTATCAAGTGTTCAGCAAATTAATTATAAATTCACAACTTGCGAGCCCATTGGATATTATTGTTGTGTTTGGAAAATTATGTTAAAAAATGGGTGAGTAAATTTTTTACTTAGTTACTTACTTTTGAAACTTTACTTACTTTAAGGTTTGCAGTTTTGTTTGGGACAGCAGTTTTCTTTTTCGTTATTTTGTTGTTGGTCCCATAGAGAAAGTTGTTCAGTTTGATGGTCTGATCAAACCCTTAAAAAAGCTAAAGAAGGACCCCATTATATGAACGTTTTGTCATATGGGATTAGGTAAAAAGGGATATCTAACGTTCATCTAAGTCACTTTTTGTCATTATTGTTGTCTAAATGAATAAATATGACAAATTAAAAACTGAAATATAATTCAGTCGTGACTAGATCCCGTAACCTGGTGCATGTTACTGGACACCCAATCATGAGTGTGCGGGTTCAAATCCACACGGTCGACACGCTATGGAAAAATGAGTATTTCTTACTAATGTACCTACCTAAGGTACAATACGTAATACCGACTGCTCTCAAACGGTGAAAGAAAACATAGCCGACGAAAAAAAAAGTGAAATGACGTTGGATGTGACGTTCAATTCCGAAAAATCTACAAGTAGCTGTGGATAAATCAGTATTTAGATAATAGCATGTCTAGATAATAATGTACATTGTACGGAAAATGCGGCCAGAAACTCTAGAAATATCCCTTTTTTGCCTTGGGGTTTAATAAAACAATGTGATACCAGCCCGTCTAGTATGATATTATTTCTCTACTTGCATAAGCATAAGCCGGAGAGCTCGGTGGCGCGTTGCGGAGAGGTATGGACTCTCAATCAAGAGGTCCGGGTTCGAATCCGCACGGACAACATGCCACGTAACTACCAATGAGTTTTTCTAACTTAGTTACTTATTGTTATTACCGACTGCTCTCAAACGGTGAAGGAAAACATCGTGAGGAAACCTGCATATACGCTGAAGAAGAAATTCCGATGCGTATGTGAAGTCTACCAATCAGCATTGTGCACGCGTGGTGGACTAACGCCCATACACCCTCCCTGAGGGTAGGCCTGTGCCCTGCAGTGAGACGTATATAGGCTGATGATGATGATGATGATATATGACTACATTCCCCGAGGGGAGTCGGAGATATTCTGAAACCTCAGAACATCCACGTTTCACCAGTAGTACCGAAACTCTGTCCAGTGTGACGGGGGTGAGCCCTACGCCACATTCTACTCTCCTCTCTCTCTCTCTCTCTCTTCTCTACTTGCGTACGTATTTACTTCATACTTACTTGTCGCGTCGAGAGCGACACAATTTCGCTCTCCGAAATTCTATGCGGTGCATACGCCACATTATTAAATATCCGAACAGAAGTGCGATTTTTGAATCTCATTTGCTGAATTAACCAGTTGAAAATGTCAAAATTACTATGGAGGTATGAATCTTTCTACTGCTGATTTGACTTTCAAAAATCATACCTACCTACTTCAGGAGTGAGATTTTTAAAAGTCAAATCAGCAGGTGAAAGATGCGCATATATCCATAGTAATTTTGACATTTTCAACTACTGAGCTCAGCGAATGAGATGTCATCGGTGAGCTTGAACGGTTTTTAAATCTCATACAAAAGCGTTCGCATGCATCTTTTTTTTTACTGCTTATTTGACTTTAAAAAATCGCACTCCTGAATTATGATTTTCGGAAGTCAAATCAGCAGTAGAAAGATGCATATCTCTATAGAAATTTTGATATTTTCATCTGCTGAGCTCAACGAATGAGATTCAAAAATCGCACTCCAGATCGGAAGCTTCTACAAGCGGGACGCCGCGCCGGAGACCGCCGCTAGACTCGTAATCACGCCATTTTGATCCATTTTGGGGTGATTGGGGATCTACCTCCTAGCGGTCCACCCCGGGCAACGGCATCACAAGCTACCAAGTTTGTGGTGGCGGCTGAACGATCCCCCACAGCGGTGTGGTAGGCTCCGCAAGGAGCCGCCTGGCTCGCGACCACCCTCCTGCCGGAGTCTGGCGCCAAGCAGCTTGCTGCGTTCCGTCAGTGTGCAGGAGTGCCAGTGCACTTCTGGGTAAGCTCGCTACATCTTCGATCCCATCTTTGTCCTGAGGACTAGATAGAGGTCAAGAGCAAACCCATCAACAATTAAAAAAAAAACAATGGATTACAACTTTTTCGCGACTCTAGCACCGTTGCGCTGTATTTATTCATATGCATATGCTTACACGGCGCGCGCGTGTATGTATAGTGAAATCGTATACTAGTAGTGGAGGCACGTCGTTGTCTAAGGAAGGATTAGCAGCAAATCAACATTAATCTCTTAATCCCTTTTAACATTCAAATAGCAATCAAACACGCAAATAGATTTTCTTATCAGTTAATTTCCTTTGTAAATGCGTAACAATAATATGTGATCTTTTCCTAGAATGAGGCAATGTTTGCAGCAATATCATAGGTCCTATCTAGAAGCAGTCACTGCCTCCGTGGTCTAATGGTTAAGAGCATTGGGCTCTTGACACGGAGGTCGTGGGTTCGATTCCCACGGGGGGCACCTAGTGAAATGTCACTTTGTGCGTTTTTCCCCAGTTGGTTAGGACATTGCAGGCTGAGTCACCTGATTGTCTGAAAGGAAAGATGATTTCGTGCTTCGGATGGTACGTTAAGCCGTTGGTCCCGGCTACTATCTCCGGTGGTAGTAGTCGTTACGTAAAAACCACGTCAGAGGCCGTAAGGCGGTTTGAATAAACTCTGACACCAGGGCTTACAGGCCACTCGATAAGAAGAAGAAGATCTAGAAGCAGAGATACCTACTAGTTAATACTTAGGTACCTACTTCTTGTAGAAGTTGGAGCATAAGAAGTGCGGTGTTGGTGTTTATGGCTGGAGCGAGATTAGCAAGTTCATAGAATAACTAATACACTAGCGAACTCTAGATTTTACAAGCCTGTGACGTGGTTCAAGCTAGGATTGTCGTTCTGGAGTGCGATTTTTGAATCTCATTCGGTGAGCTCAGCAGTTGAAAATGGCAAAATTACTATGGAGTTAAGCATCTTTCTACTGCTGATTTGACTTTAAAAAATCGCACTCCAGAAGTATGATTTTTTTGATGAGGCTTGTGCCATAAGAATAGTTAATAACTGCTTGTGCCCGTATTAATGGATGGGTAACTTATAATGTACGGCATTGCAATTTTTTAAACATTCATTGAATCACTAGGTTTTACGTAATCTTGTTTATTCTGCCACCGCACGTCCGAAGGGGTTTCGTTGTAGAGTAGATACGACCATGCCTCGGGTTACTTATAACTTTTTTATAGTCAATAAGTGAGTTAGGACTACCTATGTCGTTTGTCGTTTCGAGGATGTCATCCTCGAAAAAACGAAAAAATCTAAACTCAGTGCGCCTAGCGTGCAATCCTCGACATAACGAAAAATCCAGACACGGCTGTTGTTTGTTGTTGGCGCGCTCCACACAAACGTGTGGTGATAATTTCAATAGGTACTAACCAATTAAAGTCGATGAAATTTTGCAGAAATAATCTAGAAACAAATTTCTATGCTTGTATGGAGTCAGATTTTCGTTAAAATGTACAGTTTTAAAATTACAGTGCCTCAAAGATTTCCATACAAATCTTAAATTAATCCTAGAATTAAAACTGTATATTTTAATGAAAATCTGACTTCATACAAGCATAGAGATTCGTTTCTAGATTGTTTAGACTTGAATTGGTTAATATTGAAAATATCACCATAGTACGTTTGTATGCATCGCGCGTTTTCGCCCTCGGAATAAACTTCGCTTAATCTACTCGTATGTTTGTTACTCATGCCAAAATGAGCGCGAAACCCTCATGGTTTCCTCGTTTTGTCGTGCGTGGCATGCTAGGCAGGCTTTGTGTTCCTTTTCTTACATTCCATATGAAGGTAATCAACAAATTAGATAGGTACGTAACATGTACGTAACACAAATCTGTCGGATAGTCATCTATCTTCTTCTTCTTCCTGCCCTTATCCCATTATTTGGGGTCGGCGCAATATGTCGTCTTCCTCCATTCATCTCTTTTAGCCGTCAATTCACCTGACACACCTTTTTTACACATGTCATCCTTCACACAATCCATCCATCTTTTCTTTGGTCGTCCTCTCTTCATGCAGCCATCCACATTCATATTTAACATTCGTCTTGTAATATGACACTCATCTCTTCTCATCACATGTCCATACCACGATAATCGATTACCGCGCAGCTTTTCATTCACAGGAGCCACTTTCAAACTTCCTCTAATATACTCATTCCTAATCTTGTCCATTCTAGTAACGCCACACATCCATCTCAACATTCGCATCTCTGCTGCATGCAGTCGTTTTTCATCCGTCACTTTAACGGCCCAACACTCCGAGCCATACATGACGACAGGTCTTATGATGGTTTTATATATTTTGCCCTTCAATTTGAGGGGGATTCGGGAGTCACAGGTCATTCCCGTAACCTGTCGCCATTTCATCCACCCTGAGTTTATTCGGCGTTTCACGTCTCGATCTATATCGCCATCGCTTTGTAGAAGTGAACCGAGGTACCGGAAATCGGAGCAGACTGGCAAAGGTACGCCATCAAGCGTAGTAGGCACAAAACTGGAGATCCCGCCGAAATCGCAGAACATACATTCGGTTTTCGTTCTACTGATTTTCAAGCCAACATTTTCCAGCTTTTGCTGCCATTTTGCCAGTCTGTTCTGGACCTCGAGTCCATCTTCACCGACAAGCACAATGTCATCGGCAAATAGCATGCACCAGGGTACCTCTTCCTGAATGTCCGATGTCAAAGCATCCATTATCACCAAGAAGAGGTATGGACTAAAGTCATCTATCTAGCTACTGGTTTATTAAAATAGGTACCTAGTCTGATATCGATCTATCTACACAATTCTGACTGTTTCACATTAAAGAGATTACAATAATCAATTTGTTTTCGTGTTATCTCTAAACGATCTTTTGATTTGATGACTTTTTCATTTTTATGTACAGTATCATTCATCATTAGCTTAAACAAGGTGTTTCATAAGTAAAAATAAATATTTAAAACTCTTTAGGGGGTTGTTTAGACCGTCAAACTGAACAACTATCTCTATGGGACCAACATCGAAATCGCGAAAAAAAAATCGGATATCCCATAGGTATATATTTTTTTAGCTCTAGTCGATTTGTAGAGTATGGAACATCATTTTTTTTTCGCGATTTCGATATTGGTCCCATTGTGAAAGTTGTTCAGTTTGATGGTCTAAACCACCCCCTTAAATGTTTATTTGTATTTTTGTAACACCTTGTGTAGGTACGTCCCACTGCAGGGCAGATGCCTACCCTCAGAAAGTAGGTAGGTACCTAGTATACGCATCGGAATGTTTTCTTCAGTGTATGCGGGTTTCTTCGCGATATTTTCCTTCACTTTTTGAGAGCTGTCGATATTACGTACATAAGTAAGAAAAACTCATTGGTAGGTACGTGGCATGTCGTCCGTGCGGAATCGAACCCAGTCCGTCATGATTGAGTCGAGGTTGATAAATATGTAGCTATACCTAATTAGTAGAGAATTTGGTTAGGTACCACGGACTTGAAAGAAATACGGACCGAATATTGCACTAAAAAGAAATGAAGCATGCAAGGTAATACAATCTTGTTTGTTCTACAAGGGACCTACACTACACACAGATGCACTAGCTCTAGGCGCAGGTCCTAAAACCCGTCACCTTATGTACCGCGTGACAGCACGCACACAAAATAAATAGGTGCTTGACTCAATGATTAGACGAGATTACGTCTGGTTCTTCTTTTAAGTCTGTGATAGGTAACTACTTAGATACTTCCGCGTAAAATCAATTCATTACAAAAGATAAAAGGTATTGTTTTAAACATTTATAGAGCTCCTTATCATTAAATTCCTTGCATCATCATTAGGTATGACACAGAAAGGGTTAGATAGAAAAAAAATCAATGAGTACCTACCTACAGCCGATTCCTTTTTTGTTCTGACAGGTTTGCTCCCATAGTCAAAGTTGTTCAGTTTGATGGGTAGAGTATTATGGTTTAATCATGGGCGTACCCAGCTTTTGGTCTTGGGGGGGGGGGGGGGGGGGGGCAAGTCTGGGCGACCTCCAGTTTTTGACGACCTAAAATCTGGAACGAATAAAGTAAACTCGAGAATTTACTTCACCATAAAAACATATAGGAACCAAAACCTAGAGCGAGCGAAGCGAGCTCGAAATTTCACTCAATTCTGGAGTGTGCGAAGCTAAGTGAGCTCGAGATTTTACTGCAATGCATCTAGGTCTTTGTGGTACAATCGTAGCCAGGAGCGAGCGAAGCGAGCTCGACAATTCACCAAATTCTGGAGCGAGCAAAGTGAGCTCGAGATTTTAAGGCAATATAGTGAGATCAGTGTAATAAGTTTTAAATACTTGAGCGAGCGAAGCGAGCTCGAAATTTTACTGCAATATACTGAGATCAGTGAAATAAGTTTTAAATCCTGGAGCTAGCGAAGCGAGCTCGAGTTTTTTACGACTCTAAAAGCTCGAACGAGCAAAGCAAACTCGAGAATTTACTTCACCATAAAAACATATAGGATCCAAAACCTAGAGCGAGCGAAGCTAGTTCGAAATTTCGCTGAATTCTAGAGCGAGCGAAGCTAATTGAGCTCGAGATTTTGCTGCAATGCATCTGTCTTTGTGATACAATCGTAGCCAGGAGCGAGCGAAGCGAGCTCGACAATTCAACGAATTCTGTAGTGTCTAGCCAAAAGCGAGCGAAGCGAGCTCGAGATTTTACTGCAATATAGTGAGATCAGTATTATAAGTTTTAAATCTTGGAGCGAGCGAAGCGAGCTCGAGTTTTTAACCACCTAAAAGCAAGCTCAAGATTTAACTACACTATGAAAAGATATACGATCCAAAACCTAGAGCGAGCGAAGCGAGTTTTCACCCAATTCTGGAGCGAGCAAAGTGAGCGAGCGAAGAGATCTCAAAATTTCTCATCACAGACTACCATGTCTATAGCAAGCAATGCTGCTATAGTAGAATAGAAAAAAGAGCGAGCGAAATGAGTTCGAAATTTATGAATAATACAACGTAACTGGACCAGAATTTGGCCGACATAACAGTGCCATAATGAACAGAAATCAGAGCGAGCGAAGCGAGCTCGAAATTTTTCAGTGACATGACGTCGCTTTGACCAGAATTCTCACGTACGGAAGGCAGGTTATGCCGAATCCAGGGGGGGGGGGGGGGGCAACTGCCCCCCTGCCCCCCCCCTGGGTACGCCCATGGGTTTAATACTTTTCCTTACATCTGTATAGCTATTTCATACTGGGTGGTTACGCTGAGGTCTGGTCCGCTGGCGTTAGACAAAATTCTAGGTCTATGAGATATTCGAGTAAGCTTAAAACATTCTTTACTTTTCAGCTCTGCAAAAAGTCATAATACTGCTCTTATTCGGTTTGGCATCGTCTGAATTTCTACCCAATGGCTGCCCGACGGATCCTAGCGTACATTTGCTGCCACACGAGATAGACTGCTCAAGGTTCTACCAATGCAGCAATGGACAGAAATTACTAAGAGTTTGTGCTGGAGGCACGCTTTTTGATGTCGACACTCAGGTAAAGTGTTTGCATTCTTATTTTTACAGCTATCCATTACACACAAGGAAAAAAATCTGTGTCAACCAGGGCCGGACTATGGGACCTAAAAACGTCCCGGGCCTTTAAGAGACAGTCATCCCTTCCAATCTCCACAAAAAAGGAATACTCGTACACGGACCTGAAAAAAAACAGGACGCAATCTCGTCTAATCACGAGTGAAGCACCCATTTATTTTTGTATGCGTGTTGACGCACTGTCGCGCGGTACAAAATGGTGGCGGGTTGTAGGTACTGCGCCTAGAGTTGGTGCATCTGTGTGAGTGTAGGTCCCTACATCTTTTTAGCGTCACATTACGTACGCCTTTTTTTCAAGTCCGTGTATTCGTATTTCGTACTACAAAAATACCTACATTTTTTATCCCCGACACAATGGTGTGCACGGGCATGTATGAAGAGATGTATGGATGTGAATGAGGCAAAAGAGGTATGAAAGGATTTTAGTAGTTACCTGGTCCCTGCCTACCCCACTTGGAAAGAGGCGTGACGATATACAGGGTGAAATTGATATCATTAGCGTCCTTTTAAACTAAGAGTCTACCTATCAAACTGAACAACTTTTACTATGCTATAATTAATAAAATAATCAACTGGAGTGCGATTTTTGAAACACGCGTTAAAATCAGCAGCAGAAAATGTCAAAATTATTATGGAGTTATGCATCTTTCAACTGCTGATTTGACTTTCAAAAATAATACTTCAGGAGTGCGATTTTTGAAAGTCTAAACAGCAGTAGAAAAATGTATAAAGGTATATCTCCATAGTAATTTTGACACGCATTTCAACTGCTGAGTTCAACGTATCACTTACAAAAATACAATTTCTGTTCCATATAAAACTGCAATGCCTAATCGACTAAAATGTATGCAAAAAAGATTATTTTTTGTTCCGGTTTGATCATGTTGCTCAGTTATTAAACTGTTACTGTCCAATACCCATTAGGGTAGACTCTTAGGTTAAAGGCTGCTAATGTTTACAATTTCACCCTGTACATGAGTACTGTTCAGTAAGTGTCGTACTTCCCTTTTCAATGGAAGGACCTTCAACCTTTTATTTCCTCCATAGACAAATAATGGTGATCATAGACGATATTTCCGAATTCCAGGTCTGCAACTGGCCACAATCAGTGACTTGCCACACAACAGAACCTGCGGCGACCACTGTACCATACCAAACAACTACCGAAGAGAATACAGTAGACAACGCAACTCCTGAAGTGTTGGCAAATGGGTGTCCGACAGATTTCCATATACATCACCTGTTGGCTCATGAATATGATTGCTCCAAATTCTACTATTGTAGTCATGGAGTGAAATTTGAAAGGAGTTGCGCTCCTGGCACGCTTTTTGATTATAAAATACAGGTAAGTGTTGTCCTTACATTTATTTAATGTCCGATCGAATCGAAGACTTCAGCCATGTTCGAAGATTTACGTCCGAAATTACTCTGTCATGAATCTCACAAACAATTTATTCTTAATTTACAGGTCTGTAACTGGCCTGATGCTGTAGAATGTTTTCCAGTTACTACCACTGAACCAACAACAATCACGACAGAGGTTTCTGAAACAGAAGAACCCTATACAACAGCGAAACCAACGACAGTAACTGAACCACCGACAACAGAGACTGAAACTACAGTAACCACAGAAGGACCTACGACAACAGAATGGATTGATCCAACGACAATAATTACTGAGGGTCCTACTACAGAGGTTTCTGAAACTGAAAAGACTGACAGAACAACAGTTACAACTGAAGAACCCTATACAACAGCGAAACCAACGACCGTAACTACTGAACCATCCACAAACAGCACTGAACCTATAATAGTGACTACTGAATCAACAACAAACAGCACTGAACCTATAACAGTGACTACTGACCCGACAACAGTGACTACTGAATCAACAACAAACAGCACCGAACCGACAACAGTGACTACTGAATCAACCACAAACAGCACTGAACCGACGACAGTGACTACTGAACCAACAACAAACAGCACTGAACCGACAACAGTGACTACTGAATCACCAACTAACAGCACTGAACCGACAGCAGTGACTACTGAACCAACAAAAGTGACTACTGAATCAACAACAAACAGCACTGAACAGACAACAGTGACTACTGAATCTACAACAAACAGCACTGAGCCCACAACAGTGACTACTGAATCAACCACAAACAGCACTGAACCGACGACAGTGACTACTGAACCAACAACAAACAGCACTGAACCGACAACAGTGACTACTGAATCACCAACAAACAGTACTGAACCGACAACAGTGACTGCTGAATCACCAACAAATAGCACTGAACAGACAACAGTAACTACTGAATCACCAACAAACAGCACTGAACAGACAACAGTGACTACCGAATCACCAACAAACAGCACTGAACCGACAGCAGTGACTACTGAACCAACAACAGTGACTACTGAATCAACAACAAACAGCACTGAACAGACAACAGTGACTACTGAATCTACAACAAACAGCACTGAGCCCACAACAGTAACTACTGAATCAACAACAAACAGCACTGAACCTATAACAGTCACTACTGAACCGACAACAGTGGCTACTGAATCACCAACAAACACCACTGAACCGACTACAGTGACTACTGAATCAACAAACAGCACTGAAACGACTACAGTGACTACTGAATCTACAACAAACAGCACTGAGCCCACAACAGTGACTACTGAATCAACGACAAACAGCACTGAACCGACGACAGTGACTACTGAATCAACAAACAGCACTGAACCGACAACAGTGACTACTGAATCAACAACAAACAGCACCGAACCGACAACAGTGACTACTGAATCAACAACAATCAGCACCGAACCGACAACAGTGACTACTGAATCAACAACAAACAGCACCGAACCGACAACAGTGACTACTGAATCAACAACAAACAGCACCGAACTGACAACAGTGACTACTGAACCAACCACAAACAGCACTGAATCTATAATAATGACTACTGAATCGACAACAAACAGCACTGAACCTATAACAGTGACTACTGACCCGACAACAGTGACTACTGAATCACCAACAAACACCACTGAACCGACTACAGTGACTACTGAATCTACAACAAACAGCACTGAACCCACAACAGTGACTACGGAATCAACAACAAACAGCACCGAACCGACAACAGTGACTACTGAATCAACAACTAACAGCACTGAACCGACAACAGTGACTACTGAACCAACAACAAACAGCACTGAACCTATAACAGTGACTACTGAATCAACAACAAACAGCACTGATCCTATAACAGTGACTACTGTACCGACAACAGTGACTACTGAATCACCCACAAACAGCACTGAACAGACAACAGTGACTACTGAATCACCAACAAACAGCACTGAACAGACAACAGTGACTACTGAATCACCAACAAACAGCACTGAAACGACAACAGTGACTACTGAATCAACAACTAACAGCACTGAACCGACAACAGTGACTACTGAACTAACAACAAACATCACTGAACCTATAACAGTGACTACTGAATCAACAACAAACAGCACTGATCCTATAACAGTGACTACTGAACCAACAACAGTGACTACTGAATCAACAACAAACAGCACTGAACAGACAACAGTGACTACTGAATCTACAACAAACAGCACTGAGCCCACAACAGTGACTACTGAATCAACGACAAACAGCACTGAACCGACGACAGTGACTACTGAATCAACAAACAGCACTGAACCGACAACAGTGACAACTGAATCAACAACAAATAGCACTGAACCCACAACAGTAACTACTGCATCTACAACAAACAGCACTGAACCCACAACAGTGACTACTGAATCAACAACAAACAGCACCGAACCGACAACAGTGACTACTGAATCAACAACAAACAGCACCGAACCGACAACAGTGACTACTGAATTAACAACAAACAGCACCGAGCCGACAACCGTGACTACTGAATCAACGACAAACAGCACTGAACCGACGACAGTGACTACTGAATCAACAACAAACAGCACTGAACCGACAACAGTGACTACTGAATCAACAACAAACAGCACTGAACCGACAACAGTGACTACTGAATCAACAACAAACAGCACTGAACCCACAACAGTGACTACTGAATCAACAACAAATAGCACTGAACCTATAACAGTGACTACTGAATCAACAACAAACAGCACTGAACCGACGACAGTGACTACTGAATCAACAACAAACAGCACTGAACCGACGACAGTGACTACGGAATCAACAACAAACAGCACTGAACCCACAACAGTGACTACTGAATCAACAACAAATAGCACTGAACCCATAACAGTAACTACTGAATCAACAACAAACAGCACTGAACCTACAACAGTGACTACTGAATCTGAAACAAACAGCACTGAACCCACGACAGTTGCAGTGACTACTGAACCAACCATAAACAGCACTGAACCCATAACAGTGACAACGGAACCAACCATGAACAGCACTGAGACCACAATAGCACCTACTGAACCAACAACAAATAATACTGAAACAACCTCAGTAATCACTGAAGCTCCAATAATAGAGGTTACTGAACAACCCACAACAGTACAGCAAACTACGACAGAACAATTTGAAACAACTGCAGAACAATTTGAAATAACTACAGAACAAATTGAAACTACATCAACGTCCGCACCTATTTGTGCAGCGGGTGTATTCGGAAACGTACCACATCCTTACAGATGCGATGCATATTTCATGTGTTCCGGAGGCAT
The DNA here is from genome assembly GCA_963693445.1 of Agonopterix heracliana. NCBI lineage: Eukaryota > Metazoa > Arthropoda > Insecta > Lepidoptera > Depressariidae > Agonopterix > Agonopterix heracliana. The sequence continues at coordinate 8,081,010 of OY856334.1, forward strand.
TGCTATACCGTTGTATTGTTCAGAGGGCTTTGAATTCAATCCGGTTACAGGAGTAAGTAGATTTCTATGAACAATAACTACTAGAAATAGTCATTCATACACAGTTCATATCTTACATCATCATCAGCCTATACAGGGTCCTTCTAAATATGCTGACACTTTTTTAAGGGGATGATCAAACCATCAAACTGAACAACTTTCTCTATGGCACCAACATCAAAATCGCGAAATAAAATCATCCGCTCCACACAAAACTGCGAACCTACTCGAGCCAAACGTATGGGACAGCTGATTTTTTTCGCGATTGGTACCATAGAGAAAATTGATCAGTTTGATGGTCTGACCATCCCCTTAAAAAAGTGTCAGCATATTAAGTTGGACCCTGCATACGTCTGACTGCAGGGCACAGGCTAACGTCTTTGATGGTGTTTGGGCGTTAGTTCACCACGCGTGCGGATTGGTAGACTTCATATGCGCATCAGAATTTCTTCTTCTCCATATGTAGATTTCCTCACGATGTTTTCCTTCAGCGTTTGAGAGCAGTCGGTGATACGTAAATAATTTAGAAAGACTCATTGGTACGTGGCATGTTGTCCTAGAGGGTAGGCCTGTGCCCTGCAGCACGGATTATATAAGAGTCTACAACCTGCAGTGGGACGTAGGTATATTTGCTGATGATGAATTGACCCTTAAAATGCTTAACTTAAATCTAAAAGACTAACATAATAATAAATTTTTCAGCAATGCGTCATAATAGCTGAAGGAGGTTGCACGTTTGGAACAGGCACTACGCCATCCGATGCAACAGCAACAACACACCATTTTATAACTCCTGACGTAATCATAGACACGACTATAATACATGAAACCGAATCAGAAAGTACAACTGAAGATATTGAAACTACAACAAAACAATCTACAACAGAACAAACGGAAACTACAATTGAACAGGCTGAAACGATTATAGAACAATTTGAAACTACTACTGAAGAACTACTCTCTACTACAGAAGATCTACACTCTACTACAGAAGAACTTCCCTCTACTACAGAACAACTATCATCTACAACAGAAGAACTTCCCACTACTGCAGAAGATCTACCCTCTACTACAGAAGAACTTCACTCTACTACAGAACAACTATCTACTACTACCGTATTACCAACAACAGCAGTACCCATCTGTCCGGCCGGTGCGTTTGGAACCGTCCCTCATCCGAGTCAATGTGATGCATATTATTTGTGTTCTGGTGGAATGGCCATACCTCTGTACTGTTCTGACGGTTTCGAATTCAGCCCTGCAACATCTGTAAGTATTCTTTTGCATTACTTTTCTATAAATCTATGACGAAACTTCTTCAAATTAAAATGAGAACATTTATGTGGCAATGGGAGAGGCCTATGTTCAGCAGTGGACGATGATTCATAATAATTCATTATTCATAATAAAATTGTAGGTGATAGGCTGATGATGATGAATGGGGAGTGTGCACATCGAGTATGTCTGGAAAGAATGGGAAGATTTATTATTTTGTATACATTAATACTTTTGAATTATAAGTTCACCCCTAAAGGATCTGGGGGCCTACCATGAGTTTTCACCGTACTTTACTACTATAGTTACGTCACCAATTTTGTATTGAATTTCGTACAGCGCTCCTAGTGGTTACGGTTGAGAACTAATTTCTGTCATACTAATTGGCGACGTAACTACAGTAGAAAAGAACAGGGAAAACTCATGGTAGGCCCTCTGGGATTAATAAAGGACCTAACCATGTGGAATTTACAATACAGTAATGTAGTAGACCAAGATACTTATCAATATATGCGTGCCTCACCTCATGCGTTATTTTAAACCAAGATAGGTACCTACTTATTGCTAAACTAAAGTGGCAATGGGCACATTGCTCGTAGAATCGATGACGCATAGGGCAGAAAAGTTCTCGAGTGGCGACCGCGTACCGGAAAGCACACAGTGAGTAGGTAGTGAGCGAGCAAGGTGGACCGACGATCTGGTGAAGGCGGAAGGAACCCGTTAGATGAGGGCAGCGCACGACCGGTCGTTGTGGAGATCCTTGAGCGAGGCCTAAATCCAGCAGTAAACCAAGATAGTTATTTATTAAGAATTTACCACATGGACATAAGTAATTTTAAACCAAGATACCTAGGTAAGTACTTATTATAATATATTTTCAGCAATGCGTTGTAATAGCGGAAGGAGGTTGTACATTAGGACAGAAAGAAGGCTCAACAGCATTACTGAGAGACTTAATAAAGGAAGATACAGTAATAAAGGACTCAACAACAATCACACATAAAACAACGGACGACACGACTGAAGCAGTTATTTGTCGCATCAATGAATTCAGAAATATTCCACATAATGAATTGTGTGATTCGTTCTATATGTGTTCACGAGGAGTTGCTGTACAATTTTACTGTGGCGCTGGATTTGAATTTGATCCTGTTTCTAGGGTAAGTTAAATAAATATTAGTAGTATATGAGATAAGTGTACTTTTTGTAACCAAAAGCAGCAAGGCTGATTCAGTGTTAATGGGGTGTAGAGCATCTCTGTGATGGGGGTGGACCAGGTCGGCCTGCATAACTTCAGTCGGTTTAGGAGTTACAGACTTTTAAAGGTCAGTAAAAAATTAAGCCTTGCAGCTGATTGTATAATATTATTGTAGTATGCACCGTAGCTATATGAACAGTAAAAAAACTGACATGAACTAGCATGAACTGCCAGTCGGTTTAGGAGATACAGCTGATTAAAGGCCTTGCAGCTGATGGTTGCAAAAAGTACACTTATCTCTTATAACATAAATAGGTACCTACTATTCAGAACATTTTCCACAATGATGTCATCATCATCTATTCTAAGACCTACGCTATTGTCGGTGAAGTTTTCGGAAATCCTGTGTCTTTTCCGCTAGTTCCTTAATTTCCTGATACTACACGACATCAACCTTTTCTTTCACCTGAGCTAGGTAACTCGGTCTAGGTCTTCCTCTGCCTCTCTTCGCTTCTGTTTCTCCTTACATAACAGTTTAAAAGAAGTTCATTTTTCCTCTCCGGTTGTCTATTGATTTATAAATATTTGTCCTTTCTTTTAAAGTAAAATTAAATAAAGGTCCCAGGCACGTAACTTGTTCGGGTTCCAAACCGAAGCTACTAGATTTTAACCAGCCAATGGCACAAACATACAAGGTCCTTCCATTAAGAAGAACAGCAGCATTTTAATACCGACTCTATTTCATCATAGCCAGACCATAAAACTAATAACTTTTCCAAAGGGAATATGAAAATCGCGAGAGTCCCATAGAGAAAGTTGTTCAGTTTGACGGTCTGATTATCCCCGACTGTTTTTTTTTTTTATATTGGGGGTTTTTGGTTATGTCAGCCCACCGACTGCTTTGGAAGGCTAAAATAAAAGAATGTAAAAATTAAGCTTACTAATTGATCTCCATATTAGACGAGTAGGTGTTAGTTACCTATTAACGACAAAAAATATGATTTTTTCAATTTTTGGAAATGCATTTTAAAATATTGTTTTTGTTACAGATGTGCACTCTGATATCCGAAAACGGGTGCACCGCTACAAAAGGACTGAATAAATAATGGCGCTAAAAAAGATTTTGAGCGTTGATTAAAAATCTGTCCCATCCATCTATTTATTGCAAATTACTCTAAAAGGGAATCTAGATAAAATTAGTACATATAAAATGTCTTTGACCAACGTTTTTTTTTATTTATTATAATCAAAATCGTATTTGATGGTAAAATGTATATAAACTTACGTTATTTTTGGGATTCACCAGCCAAAAAAAAACTGTAACCATTGAACGATTGATATGTGCTACGTACTGGAAATAACACTGCAAGTCACAACGTTGTCCCATTCTTTGTGGCGATATCGCCACACTTTCGCACGAAGTTTGTTTTCTTGTTAGTTCTAGTATCTAGTAGGTACACCATAGTTCAATGAAACTCGCCTTTTTTCTGTGCCATATAATATTATTCACATTAATTCCCTGTTGTTCTGTATAATATAATTTAACTTATATGGCTCTATGCTTTAACATAATGGACAATAGTTGGAATTGTTTTGTTATTTGTTTTATTTAGATATAAATGTCTTAAAAAGCTATATCTATTTTATTTATTTTTTATTTAAGTATACCTAATTATGACAAAATTACGGGTATTGTTAATAAAATTACGATTTGTTCTTTTGTATGATAAAGTGATTTTTCTTATATCATCTTTCCCAATTTTCATATACCTAAGTTGGTAAATTCCCATTACTTATAGCAATTTTTGGTAAACGTTAAAAAAAAGTCGACTCTGTTTTGTTCTAGAAAACTTTTTTTACGTAGGTACTCGACTCGACTAAAAATGGGAAAGAGTCGACACAGAAAATTTGTTTGCACAGTGACATTGTGCAACATTTTACCCAGTTATCATAAAATTACCAGAAACGCTTCTAGTAATTTTTGTAATAACTGGCTAAGCCAATCAAAAAACAGTAGTTTGGGAAATTACAAGTAAGTAACACAATTTTCGGTCAACGGTTGATATATTTATTGTTTTCTGCAATTTTCGCCGCAAAATAAATAAAACATAATAATTCACGATATATATTTATGAGAAAATATAAATATTAGGTATACGATTTCTAACTGACTATATTTATACTTAAAACTAAAGTTGCTGGTTCTAAAATCATCAAACATTGCAAATTTTAATACATTATACGACAAAAACTTATTTTATTAAAAAGGAGCTGGTAAGAAAGTATTTCAATTTGATATTATAATTTATCGATGTGTCGTGACTTTTATATTCTTCATGAAATTGCGTGTTTCGACTGACATGTGATTTTCTCATATCAAAATAAGTTTAGATTTTTATCTTCAAAATCGACATTTTCATTAATTACTGCAGACCAAACTGTAAAAAAACATAAAAAGTTAGTAGGTATTTTTTGGGGTTAGTGAAAACATTTGACAGAACTAAAACTTCTGTGACAGAAGTTTAAAAAAAAAAGAAAAAAAGAAAGTCTAAAAAATTGAAAACTTAATACCTAATTTGTCAAAAGAATTCACCATACTATACTCCATTCAGGAATTAGAGCGACAAAATGTAAACAACGATGATACCAGTGTAGAAAATACCATCTCGAGATGGAAGAAAACTTATCTCCGGAATGAATAACAGTTAATTATCTACTCTACTCGCCAAGGATTACGACAAATGATATGTTAATTTTGGATGGAATATAATTAAAAAATACGCAAGCTATAATTTATTTTAAATTAAAAGAAAGCGTGACTGTAAATATTTTATTTCGTGGTCTGGCAACAATCAGATATTTGAGACCTTTGGTTCGTTTTAACAAAGTTCTTAATGAAAAAGATTTTATATTTTGTAAACGCATCTCTTGATTGTTTAATACCTTCGTCTGAGTCCGTACGCTATGCGCGGATGCTACGCATAGCACAAAAAGCCCACACAGACAGAGTAGCGGGCTACATAACATAATATAAAAATCTCATTCAAATTGTCACGATTGTTTATATTATTTATAGATAGACGATAAATTTTTAATGCCAACGCAATTTATTAAATGCCGTGCCGACATAATTGTATTCTTAAAAAATGTACCAAAGGTTTCTGACCATGTAATGTCACTTTGACAGTGACGTTTCTTTGTTTACATTTTGTCGCTCTAATTCCTGAACGGAGTATAGCAATGATATTAATGTTACTACCGTTATATAGAACTATATACCAAACCTATTCTGTGCTACCGTATAAGCTTACTGTATACGAGTAGAACGATTACTTGATTTTTATTATATTAACTGTATCGCGAAGAAATATTCAATTAGGCAATTTCCAAGATAGGTATAGAAAAATCAATACCTAGATGGATTGAGTTAGTAGAAGTGCTCATTTACCTATACACAAAAGGAGAATGCACAAAAATTTACGGAAGTCTGTCCAACGTACCAATGCCCTAAGCGTGAAGTGTGTGACCTATAGAAAAATAATTATCTAATTACACAGGAACAGTAGTTACAGATCGCGTACTGTGAATGATTATTGACTATACTAAACGCCAACTCTCCTGGCCCGCGCAGTAATAAAACGTGCGAGCAGTATTGCCGATGTTGCACGCTCACTCGCACTTAGGAGCCTTACGGGAGACCGTAGTGATGCATCGTGTTATTGTCGATTACTTGAATAAAACGTGTTTTTCAAAACATATTTTTTTATTTCAAAAAAGCAAGTTGTACGCTTAATCTATAATACTTTAATACATAGGTATATTAATATGGGATGTCAATAATTGCAAGTCATATACAGGGTGTTTCATAAGTAACAATATATTTTTAAAACTCATAAGGGGGTTGTTTAGACCGTCAAACTGAACAACTTTCAAATCGAGATCGAAATCGAGAAAAAAATAACTTTAAATCCCATACATATTTTAGCTCTAGTCGATTTGTAGAGTATAGAACATAATATTTTTTTTTCGCGATTTCGATATTGGTCCCATAGTGAAAGTTGTTCAGTTTGATGGTCTACGCCACCCCCTTAAATGTTTATTTGTAGTTTTGTAACACCTTGTATACCCTGACTAATGATTTTTTTTAAATTCCCTACCCACTTATTGACCCTATAATTAGATAAAGGTTTCTAATATTTTTAATTATCTACCCACTATTCTACCATTTGTAAATAGTTCAACGAATTTGATATTTTGCTCATTAGACAGGGCAAGACAACAACCTATTCTTCGAAATCTAATCAGAGTATCGAAAATGCGTGCCGAACACGCGCAGCCCTAGCGCTTAATTGTTTTATGACTGCGCGGGCCAGGAGACTTGGCGTTTAGTATAATTAAAATAAAGATTGAAAAGTCGGGCGGTTTTATTGACTAATGTTTCTATTTTACCCTTTATGTATATTATGTACTGTTTTAAATAAATAAAGTGTTTTCAGATTCTTATCTTATCTAATTATGCTTTATAATTAGCTAATTATACTCGTATTGTCTGTACAGAGCAGGTACAGAGTTCCACTGTTGATGGACTTGGCGTATGGTGACGAAAGCAAACGTCAAAATGTTTCGATTGCCAATGTCAAATCCATACATTCTGTCATGTCTACTACCGTCTACGCCAATAGAAATGTTACTTTGTCTATAGGCCAAGATGTTTAATTTCTGCAAATGTTTGCAATATTCTATGCTATATCCGCACGCATGCGCGAGTTTAGCTCGCCACTCGTTTTTACTACTATAATAAAAGTTGTATACCTACTGTAGGTATCTTAATCTACGTTTGTAACAAAAATAACTCACCGGCGTCTGAAGTCGTCAAAAACGGGTATACAGGGAGCCTTAGTTGTTGCAGGTGCTGTGGGCAACGGATCCATCGTTGGATGTGTTATGGGAGGGATAGGAGGACGACCAGTTGTAGTTGTAGTGGTGTGATTAACAGGAGGGATTGGTCTTCTTGTTGTAGTACTATTATCTGGTTTCGGAGTTGTAGTTGTAGTGGTATGGTTAATAGGAGGGATTGGTCTTCTTGTTGTAGTACTATTATCTGGTTTCGGAGTTGTAGTTGTGTGATGAACAGGAGGGATTGGTCTTCTTGTTGTAGTACTATTATCTGGTTTCGGAGTTGTAGTTGTAGTGGTGTGATGAACAGGAGGGATTGGTCTTCTTGTTGTAGTACTATTATCTGGTTTCGGAGTTGTAGTTGTAGTGGTGTGATTAACAGGAGGGATTGGTCTTCTTGTTGTAGTACTATTATCTGGTTTCGGAGTTGTAGTTGTAGTGGTGTGATTAACAGGAGGGATTGGTCTTCTTGTTGTAGTACTATTATCTGGTTTCGGAGTTGTAGTTGTAGTGGTGTGATTAACAGGAGGGATTGGTCTTCTTGTTGTAGTACTATTATCTGGTTTCCGAGTTGTAGTTGTAGTGGTGTGGTTAACAGGAGGGATTGTTCTTCTGGTAGTAATACTAGTTGTAATTGTGGTTGTGGTGAGATTACTTGGTTTCTTTGTGGTTGTTGTCGAAACGGTAGTTGTGTTCAGTGGAGGGAAAAGTGTGGTTGTGGTGACATTACTTGGTTTCTTAGTGGTGGTTGTCGAAGACGACGTAGTGTTCAGGGTAGGGAAAAGTGTGGTTGTGGTGAGATTACTTGGTTTCTTTGTTGTAGTTGTGGAAGAGGACGTAGTGTTCAGAGGAGGGAAAAGTGTCGTTGTGGTGAGATTACTTGGTTTCTTTGTGGTTGTTGTTGAAGAGGAAGTTGTGTTCAGGGGAGGGAAAAGTGTGGTTGTGGTGAGATTACTTGGTTTCTTTGTTGTTGTTGTGGAAGAGGACGTAGTGTTCAAAGGAGGGAAAAGTGTGGTTGTGGTGAGATTACTTGGTTTCTTTGTTGTGGTTGTGGAAGAGGACGTAGTGTTCAAAGGAGGGAAAAGTGTGGTTGTGGTGATATTACTTGGTTTCTTTGTGGTGGTTGTCGAAGACGACGTAGTGTTCAGGGGAGGGAAAAGTGGGGTTGTGGTGAGATTACACGGTTTATTCGTGGTGGTTGGCGAAGAAGTTGTGTTAAGAGGAGGGAAAAGTGTGGTTGTGGTGATATTACTTGGTTTCTTTGTGGTAGTTGTCGAAGACGAAGTGGTGTTCAGCGGAGGGAAAAGTGTGGATGTGGTGAGATTACTTGGTTTCTTTGTGGTGGTTGTGAAAGAGGACGTAGTGTTCAAAGGGGGAAAAAGTGTGGTTGTGGTGATATTACTTGGTTTCTTAGTGGTGGTTGTTGAAGAGGAAGTTGTGTTCAGAGGAGGGAAAAGTGTGGTTGTGGTGACATTACTTGGTTTCTTTGTGGTGGTAGTCGAAGAAGATGTGGTGTTTAGAGGAGGGAAAAGTGTGGTTGTGGTGAGATTACTTGGTTTCTTTGTGGTTGTTGTTGAAGAGGAAGTTGTGTTCAGAGGAGGGAAAAGTGTGGTTGTGGTGACATTACTTTGTTTCTTAGTGGTGGTTGTCGAAGACGACGTAGTGTTCAGGGGAGGGAAAAGTGTGGTTGTGGTGAGATTACTTGGTTTCTTTGTTGTGGTTGTGGAAGAGGACGTAGTGTTCAAAGGAGGGAAAAGTGTGGTTGTGGTGATATTACTTGGTTTCTTTGTGGTGGTTGTCGAAGAGGACGTAGTGTTCAAAGGAGGGAAAAGTGTGGTTGTGGTGATATTACTTGGTTTCTTTGTTGTGGTTGTGGAAGAGGACGTAGTGTTCAAAGGAGGGAAAAGTGTGGTTGTGGTGACATTACTTGGTTTCTTAGTGGTGGTTGTCGAAGACGACGTAGTGTTCAGAGGAGGGAAAAGTGTGGTTGTGGTGAGATTACTTGGTTGCTTAGTGGTGGTTGTCGAAGACGACGTAGTGTTCAGAGGAGGGAAAAGTGTGGTTGTGGTGAGATTACTTGGTTGCTTAGTGGTGGTTGTCGAAGACGACGTAGTGTTCAGAGGAGGGAAAAGTGTGGTTGTGGTGATATTACTTGGTTTCTTAGTGGTGGTTGTCGAAGACGACGTAGTGTTCAGAGGAGGGAAAAGTGTGGTTGTGGTGAGATTACTTGGTTGCTTAGTGGTGGTTGTCGAAGACGACGTAGTGTTCAGAGGAGGGAAAAGTGTGGTTGTGGTGATATTACTTGGTTTCTTTGTTGTGGTTGTGGAAGAGGACGTAGTGTTCAAAGGAGGGAAAAGTGTGGTTGTGGTGATATTACTTGGTTTCTTAGTGGTGGTTGTCGAAGACGACGTAGTGTTCAGGGGAGGGAAAAGTGTGGTTGTGGTGAGATTACTTGGTTTCTTTGTTGTGGTTGTGGAAGAGGACGTAGTGTTCAAAGGAGGGAAAAGTGTGGTTGTGGTGATATTACTTGGTTTCTTTGTTGTGGTTGTGGAAGAGGATGTAGTGTTCAAAGGAGGGAAAAGTGTGGTTGTGGTGATATTACTTGGTTTCTTAGTGGTGGTTGTCGAAGACGACGTAGTGTTCAGAGGAGGGAAAAGTGTGGTTGTGGTGAGATTACTTGGTTGCTTAGTGGTGGTTGTCGAAGACGACGTAGTGTTCAGAGGAGGGAAAAGTGTGGTTGTGGTGATATTACTTGGTTTCTTTGTTGTGGTTGTGGAAGAGGACGTAGTGTTCAAAGGAGGGAAAAGTGTGGTTGTGGTGATATTACTTGGTTTCTTAGTGGTGGTTGTCGAAGACGACGTAGTGTTCAGGGGAGGGAAAAGTGTGGTTGTGGTGAGATTACTTGGTTTCTTTGTGGTTGTTGTTGAAGAGGAAGTTGTGTTCAGAGGAGGGAAAAGTGTGGTTGTGGTGACATTACTTTGTTTCTTAGTGGTGGTTGTCGAAGACGACGTAGTGTTCAGGGGAGGGAAAAGTGTGGTTGTGGTGAGATTACTTGGTTTCTTTGTTGTGGTTGTGGAAGAGGACGTAGTGTTCAAAGGAGGGAAAAGTGTGGTTGTGGTGATATTACTTGGTTTCTTTGTGGTGGTTGTCGAAGACGACGTAGTGTTCAGAGGAGGGAAAAGTGTGGTTGTGGTGAGATTACTTGGTTGCTTAGTGGTGGTTGTCGAAGACGACGTAGTGTTCAGAGGAGGGAAAAGTGTGGTTGTGGTGATATTACTTGGTTTCTTTGTTGTGGTTGTGGAAGAGGACGTAGTGTTCAAAGGAGGGAAAAGTGTGGTTGTGGTGATATTACTTGGTTTCTTAGTGGTGGTTGTCGAAGACGACGTAGTGTTCAGGGGAGGGAAAAGTGTGGTTGTGGTGAGATTACTTGGTTTCTTTGTTGTGGTTGTGGAAGAGGACGTAGTGTTCAAAGGAGGGAAAAGTGTGGTTGTGGTGATATTACTTGGTTTCTTAGTGGTGGTTGTCGAAGACGACGTAGTGTTCAGGGGAGGGAAAAGTGTGGTTGTGGTGAGATTACTTGGTTTCTTTGTGGTTGTTGTTGAAGAGGAAGTTGTGTTCAGAGGAGGGAAAAGTGTGGTTGTGGTGACATTACTTTGTTTCTTAGTGGTGGTTGTCGAAGACGACGTAGTGTTCAGGGGAGGGAAAAGTGTGGTTGTGGTGAGATTACTTGGTTTCTTTGTTGTGGTTGTGGAAGAGGACGTAGTGTTCAAAGGAGGGAAAAGTGTGGTTGTGGTGATATTACTTGGTTTCTTTGTGGTGGTTGTCGAAGACGACGTAGTGTTCAGAGGAGGGAAAAGTGTGGTTGTGGTGAGATTACTTGGTTTCTTAGTGGTGGTTGTCGAAGACGACGTAGTGTTCAGAGGAGGGAAAAGTGTGGTTGTGGTGAGATTACTTGGTTGCTTAGTGGTGGTTGTCGAAGACGACGTAGTGTTCAGAGGAGGGAAAAGTGTGGTTGTGGTAAGATTACTTGGTTGCTTAGTGGTGGTTGTCGAAGACGACGAAGTGTTCAGAGGAGGGAAAAGTGTGGTTGTGGTGATATTACTTGGTTTCTTAGTGGTGGTTGTCGAAGACGACGTAGTGTTCAGAGGAGGGAAAAGTGTGGTTGTGGTGATATTACTTGGTTTCTTTGTTGTGGTTGTGGAAGAGGACGTAGTGTTCAAAGGAGGGAAAAGTGTGGTTGTGGTGATATTACTTGGTTTCTTTGTGGTTGTTGTTGAAGAGGAAGTTGTGTTCAGAGGAGGGAAAAGTGTGGTTGTGGTGACATTACTTGGTTTCTTAGTGGTGGTTGTCGAAGACGACGTAGTGTTCAGGGGAGGGAAAAGTGTGGTTGTGGTGATATTACTTGGTTTCTTTGTTGTGGTTGTGGAAGAGGACGTAGTGTTCAAAGGAGGGAAAAGTGTGGTTGTGGTGATATTACTTGGTTTCTTTGTGGTTGTTGTTGAAGAGGAAGTTGTGTTCAGGGGAGGGAAAAGTGTGGTTGTGGTGAGATTACTTGGTTTCTTTGTTGTGGTTGTGGAAGAGGATGTGGTGTTTAGAGGAGGGAAAAGTGTGGTTGTGGTGAGATTACTTGGTTTCTTTGATGTGGTTGTGGAAGAGGACGTAGTGTTCAAAGGAGGGAATATTGTGGTTGTGGTGAGATTACTTGGTTTCTTTGTTGTGGTTGTGGAAGAGGACGTAGTGTTCAAAGGAGGGAAAAGTGTTGTTGTGGTGATATTACTTGGTTTCTTAGTGGTGGTTGTTGAAGAAGTGGTGGTATTCAGAGGAGGGAAAAGTGTGGTTGTGGTGAGATTACTTGGTTTCTTAGTGGTGGTTGTCGAAGACGACGTAGTGTTCAGAGGAGGGAAAAGTGTTGTTGTGGTGATATTACTTGGTTTCTTAGTGGTGGTTGTTGAAGAAGTGGTGGTATTCAGAGGAGGGAAAAGTGTGGTTGTGGTGAGATTACTTGGTTTCTTAGTGGTGGTTGTCGAAGACGACGTAGTGTTCAGAGGAGGGAAAAGTGTGGTTGTGGTGAGATTACTTGGTTTCTTAGTGGTGGTTGTCGAAGACGACGTAGTGTTCAGAGGAGGGAAAAGTGTGGTTGTGGTGAGATTACTTGGTTTCTTAGTGGTGGTTGTCGAAGACGACGTAGTGTTCAGAGGAGGGAAAAGTGTGGTTGTGGTGATATTACTTGGTTTCTTTGTTGTGGTTGTGGAAGAGGAAGTTGTGTTCAGAGGAGGGAAAAGTGTGGTTGTGGTGATATTACTTGGTTTCTTTGTTGTGGTTGTGGAAGAGGACGTAGTGTTCAAAGGAGGGAAAAGTGTGGTTGTGGTGATATTACTTGGTTTCTTAGTGGTGGTTGTTGAAGAAGTGGTGGTATTCAGAGGAGGGAAAAGTGTGGTTGTGGTGAGATTACTTGGTTTCTTTGATGTGGTTGTGGAAGAGGACGTAGTGTTCAAAGGAGGGAAAAGTGTGGTTGTGGTGATATTACTTGGTTTCTTTGTTGTGGTTGTGGAAGAGGACGTAGTGTTCAAAGGAGGGAAAAGTGTGGTTGAGGTGATATTACTTGGTTTCTTTGTGGTTGTTGTTGAAGAGGAAGTTGTGTTCAGAGGAGGGAAAAGTGTGGTTGTGGTGACATTACTTGGTTTCTTAGTGGTGGTTGTCGAAGACGACGTAGTGTTCAGGGGAGGGAAAAGTGTGGTTGTGGTGAGATTACTTGGTTTCTTTGTTGTGGTTGTGGAAGAGGATGTGGTGTTTAGAGGAGGGAAAAGTGTGGTTGTGGTGACATTACTTGGTTTCTTTGTGGTGGTAGTCGAAGAGGATGTGGTGTTTAGAGGAGGGAAAAGTGTGGTTGTGGTGAGATTACTTGGTTTCTTTGATGTGGTTGTGGAAGAGGACGTAGTGTTCAAAGGAGGGAATATTGTGGTTGTGGTGAGAATAGTTGGTTTCTTTGTGGTGGTTGTCCAAGACGACGTGGTGTTAAGAGGAGGGAAGAGTGTGGTTGTGGTGAGATTACTTGGTTTCTTTGTTGTGGTTGTGGAAGAGGACGTAGTGTTCAAAGGAGGAAAAAGTGTGGTTGTGGTGATATTACTTGGTTTCTTTGTTGTGGTTGTGGAAGAGGACGTAGTGTTCAAAGGAGGGAAAAGTGTGGTTGTGGTGATATTACTTGGTTTCTTTGTTGTGGTTGTGGAAGACGACGTAGTGTTCAAAGGAGGGAAAAGTGTGGTTGTGGTGATATTACTTGGTTTCTTAGTGGTGGTTGTCGAAGACGACGTAGTGTTCAGAGGAGGGAAAAGTGTGGTTGTGGTGAGATTACTTGGTTTCTTTGTGGTTGTTGTTGAAGAGGAAGTTGTGTTCAGAGGAGGGAAAAGTGTGGTTGTGGTGACATTACTTGGTTTCTTAGTGGTGGTTGTCGAAGACGACGTAGTGTTCAGGGGAGGGAAAAGTGTGGTTGTGGTGAGATTACTTGGTTTCTTTGTTGTGGTTGTGGAAGAGGAGGTGGTGTTCAGCGGAGGGAAAAGTGTGGTTGTGGTGATATTACTTGGTCTTTTGGTGGTGGTTGTCGAAGAGGACGTGGTGTTAAGAGGAGGGAAGAGTGTGGTTGTGGTGAGATTACTTGGTTTTTTTGTGGTGGTTGTCGAAGACGACGTAGTGTTCAGAGGGAAAAGTGTGGTTGAGGTGAGATTACTTGGTTTCCTTGTGGTTGTTGTCGAAACGGTAGTGTTCAGAGGAGGGAATAGTGTGGTTGTGGTGTGATTACTTGGTTTCTTAGTGGTGGTTGTCGAAGACGAAGTGGTGTTCAGCGGAGGGAAAAGTGTGGTTGTGGTTAAATAACTTGGTTTATTCGTGGTGGTTGTCGAAGAGGAAGTTGTGTTAAGATGAGGGAAAAGTGTGGTTGTGGTGAGATTACTTGGTTTCTTTGTGGTGGTTGTGGAAGAGGAGGTGGTGTTCAGAGGAGGGAAAAGTGTGGTTGTGGTGAGATTACTTGGTTTTTTCGTGGTGGTTGTCGAAGACGAAGTGGTGGTATTCAGAGGAGGGTAAAGTGTGGTTGTGGTGATATTACTTGGATTATTCGTGATGGTTGTCGAAGACGAAGTGGTGTTCAGAGGAGGGAATAGTGTGGTTGTGGTGAGAGGTCTTGGTTTCTTTGTTGTGGTTGTGGTGAAATTACATGGTTTATTCGTGGTGGTTGACGAAGAGGAAGTGGTGTTAAGCGGAGGGAAAAGTGTGGTTGTGGTGAGATTACTTGGTTTCTTTGTGGTGGTTGTCGAAGAGGACGTGGTGTTCAGAGGTGGGAAAAGTGTGGTTGTAGCACCATCTGGTTTCTTTGTTGTAGTTGTAGTGTTGTTAATAGGCGACGTTTCGCACGGTACTTTGGTGGTTGGTGCCGCGGTTGGCAATGATAAGGGTCTTAGAGTAGGGTTCGTCGGTATTGGCGGCAGAGTTAAATCTGTTTTGCACTTCACTTGAGATTCTGGTCGGCATTTCTGTAAAAGATTTTTTCGATAGAAGGATCTATGAATGAATGTTTCGTTCTGACCTAGGAATCGGACATGTTCTGTCGTGTTTTTCAAGTGTATAAAATTATGATAGAGGGTGTAACAAAACACCCTTGTAATATTTAAATGGTTGCTTAACAATCAAACTGAACAACTTTCAAAATGGAGCCAACATAATAAGGGCGATCTAAGGACGAGCAGCGACTGATTAAGAGTTCTGACCGCCGTAGGCTAATTTTAAGGACGCGCCCCCGCCAGGAGTGCGATTTTTGAATCTCATTCTTTGAGCTCAGCAGTTGAAAATGTCTAAATTACTACAGAGATACGCATCTTTTTACTGCTCATTTGACTTTCAAAAATCGCTCTCCTGTAGTATGATTTTTGAAAGTCAACTCAGCAGTAGAAAGATGCATATCTCCATAGTTATTTAGACATTTTCAACTCCTGAGCTCACCGAATGAGAAAAATCGCACTCCTGGTGTTTTGTTAAAATCAGGGACTCCCAAGCGAATTTAGTTTTAGTGTTTTGTCTCGGTCTAGTTGAAATATGTAGGGTAGATGCAATGATGCTAGATTAGAGCATGCGAAGACACGATATCGCTCATATACTTTACGGTCATGCGACTCTTCCGAGCACTAAATCGCGAAAAAATAATTATGTTTTTGTGCGAAACCTTGACCTTGAATACCACCAACATCGGAATCGCGAAAATAATCAGCTACCCCCATTCATTAGGTTTGCAGTTTTGTATGGAACAGTCGATTTTCTCGTGATTTAATTTGTTGGTCTCATATGAAAAAAAGACGGACGTAATCTCGTCTAATCACAAGTGAAGCACCCATTTCTTTTGTGTGCGTGCTGTCACGCGGTACATAATGATGACGGGTGTAGGACCTGCGCCTAGAGCTAGTGCATCTGTGTGAATGTAGGTCCCTTGTAGAACAAACGAAAATGTTGGACCTTGCATGCTTCACATCTTTTTAGTGTCACATTACGTCCGTCTTTTTTTCAGGTCCGTGGTCTCATAATGAAAGTTGTTCAGCCTGAAGTTCTGATGCAACGATATTTAAGTTTTCACCCTGTATAAGATATTAAAAGGGCAAAACAGAATAAAGAGCAAATGATACTCACATTGTTTGTTGGATCGAAATACAGTCCAGCAGGACAACTTCTTATGACGGAATTTCCACCTTCGCAGTCATAATAGTCACTACAGGATAGCGGGTCTGGTAGCGGTTTGCCGGCAGAGCAGGGGTTCCATTTCTGGGAATTTACCGCTGTCAATACTGACAACAGGATGAGCCACCATGGCCCTGGAAAAATATGTCCCTTTCAATGTTAAAAAAACGGTTTCCTTTATGTCTCATCCGAATCGAATTGATGCGGCCGTGGTGGTCCAGTGGCGAGTAACCTTGCCTGCAGTGCAGGCGTTGTGGTTCGATCCCCGTCCAGTTCAAAACTCATTGGTACGAGTCGGCCAGGAGTGCGATTTTTGAATCTCATTCGGTGAGCTCAGCTGTTGAAAAAGTCAAAATTACTATGGAGATACTTATCTTTCTACTGCTGATTTGACTTTCAAAAATCGTACTTCAGGAGTGCGATTTTTGAAAGTCGAATCAGCAGTAGAAAGATGCGTATCTCCATAGTAATTTTGACATTTACAACTGCTGAGCTCACCGAATGAGATTCAAAAATCGCACTCCTGAACATACCTACATTATAATTAATTAAAAAAATAGTTTGTACAATGTTTTTCAAACTAATGTTGAACACAAAAACCGTTGATTGATAACAATTTAAAGTCAAAATTGTTAAGTATTCAATGCCACAAAATAAAATAAAAAATTCTCACCCATAATAATACAAAAAAACCAGCCCGCTCGGCAATGGCCGCTTATAATATGAAAACTACATCATCCAAATAAAATTAGTTCTAATGCTAATTAATGTCGAAACTAATCGAAGTATCAAACTAAACGTAATCACCATTGAAATCGATTTAGTAACACTTAGAACCATTCGAATTCACATTGTACTTTACCCATGGTCACTTAATTTGGGCACGTGTTCAGAAGTTTGATGTCAGAAGTAGGTACGTAGTAAGTATACAGGAGTGCGATTTTTGAATCTCATTCGGTGAGCTCAGCTGTTGAAAATGTCAAAATTACTATGGAGATATGAATCTTTCTACAGCTGAGTTGACTTTCAAAAATCATACTACAGAATACTTTAAATGTGACTAGATAATTTGTGTGACACTGTCCAAGATATTTATTTATTTGTACAAAATGGTGGAGCCACGTGCAAGCCTCACACAGGTCAATACGCACGCGTTCGTCCTCCGCCAGACTTGCAGCGCGACTCTTACAACTCTTTGATTCACAAATGACGGACTAACGTTTGCTCCGTCAGTGCGTCATCGTGCGTGAACCCACTAAGGTTTGCAATCAAAAACAGTAATTATTAACATTATTTAATTTCGCTTTTTAACCCTATAAATAAAGTTACATATTTCAATCATCATCATCATCGTCGCTGGATTCTTTCTGCCTCTTCAGTTTGTCTTCTAATTCTTTGGCAGGGTTGAACATGCCACTGGTCTGCGTGTTACATATGAAACATCGCGTCGACTTCTTGTAGTTGTCCAAGGCACACTTCTCACAGAAGTAGTGTTTGCATCTGAAATGAAAGGATTTGTTTACCGAAGCGCATCGACTGTCGACTGTCCGATCTTCTCTTAACCGCTCGCATCCCGGCTTAAGATAACAATTAAAGGCCTCCGCACATTGCAGCGATTTTGTCGAGCGATATTATCGCTGCGATTTTGCGATATTTATTTCTAGTACATTTTGTATGGGGACGCGCGCGATCCTACACCCTGCCGCGATATTATCGAGCGATAATATCGCTGCGATTTTGCGATAATTGTTTCCAGTACATTTTGTATGGGGTCGCGCTCGATCCCACACACTGCAGAGATATTATCGCGACCTGACGCAATCTCTTTCGACTACATTCAGTGGTGGGGCGCATGCGTGACGCGAATCGCGGAATCGCTGCAGTGTGTAAGGTGTCGCGATATCGCTGTCGATAATATCGCTCGATAAAATCGCTCGATAATATCGCTGCAATGTGCGGAGGCCTTTATTAAACAATTGATATCGGGCGATATCGCGACCGCGAGACTTGACAGGTTAAAATAAACTATACTCGATACCAACAAAATTAAGGCTATTTTGAATGACACAAACAGAATTTGTAACACTTAAGGGCACGTTTCACCACTTTTGAATAAGTTCTTGTTAACTTATCTGACAGCTTATTTGTCAACCGTAACTTATCCAAAAGTGGTGAAACAGGTCATTACTCTCACTTATTCTTAGAACAGCTTTAGTAACGTCCAAGATATGTCGGATAGCTTTACATCTTTCTGATAAATAAATTATATTATTGGCCAAAAAGCTAAGTAGGAATCGGAATATCTTTTCATCCTTATATGGAATGATGAGGTATAGCTGTAACTAAGAGTAGTGGAGTTCCACAAGGTAGTATTCTAGGTCTAACTTTCCTCCTCAAAGTGGAGTGCTGCAAGGTAGTATTCTAGGTAAGACGTTTTTTCTCAATCATAGTCTTGTGGAGGACTAATAATTAAAGCTATACAGGGTATAAAATTACACTGTTTCTCTCATTGCAGTCAGTGGAATGCCATAAGGCAGCATATTTTAGGTTCAACATTCTTCCTAGTTGATAAGATAAGATAAATATTCTTTATTTGCACACCAAAATACACAAAAACCACAATATGCATGAAGAAGAAGGGTACAAAAGGCGGCCTTATCACTTAAAGTGATTTCTTCCACACAACCAGTAGAGTGCCACAAAGGCAGTATCTTAGGTCCAACATTGTTCCTAGTTGAGTCAGTGGAGTGCCATAAGGCAGTATCTTTGGTCCAACATTCTACCTAGTGGAGTGCCACAAGGTAGCAACCTAGGTATAACATTCTTCAACTTACTTGGTGACCACGGGGTCTGTGAACCCCTGGCGGCATATGAAGCACCTGAAGGGCAGCTCATCATCGCTGTGCACCTCGTAGTCGCTGTCCCCCCCGCCCGCGCCCGCCTGTGCTTCCTCTCGCTCGAGCTGCCACCCGTGCTTGTAGTCCGAGCGGTCGTGGAGGAACTTGCACGAGTCTGCAAATGTGTTATTAGTTATTCGTTGGTTTTTAAGGATCCGTACCCAAAGGGAACAACGGGAACATGTTTAAAACTCAGATCAAAAAATTCCTCTGTAAAAAAGCATACTATAAACTGGATGATTATTTAAATGATCAAAATGCTTGGGTCTGAGTGTCACTAACTTATAGTTTACTGTATAGTATCAATTATTTAATTAAATACACTATGTATTACGTCGTGTTATGCTCTAGCTAGAGTTTCTGGCCGCATCTTCTCTACAGCGACAACACGTTCCGACGCGGTGGTAGCTTAAAAAAGAATAGACGTTGAATAAATTATTTTGATTTGTTTTGATTTGGACCTTATTAAGCCTACGTCGTCTTTGTTTGACTTTCCTACATTTGAAAGTCTGTATCTTTTTAACCGTCACAGGTAGCCGGTCGACATTTTCAACAGAATTTGTTGGATTTGCTAACAAATCAATCTTTTTTCACTTACCTCCAAAACCGCAAAATCCAGTTTCTTTGTAATCTTTACAGATGTCCGGCTGGTAGTCCCATCTAAAATTGAAAGTTTATGTTTAAACTTCAATAAACACAGATAAAGCCTGACCAGAAATATAAAAAACCTGGTTTGGGGGCGCTGCAATCGACTATAACCTTTAATGTCAGTGTTCCAAGTACAAAAATTAGTTCCAATGATTTTCCGCAACATGGCGAGGTTTTTTATATTTCTGGTCGGGCTTTACAATCACGATTGGTCCCTGATAGTTCCGTCATATGGCGGTGTAACTATTCGTTGAGCAAGGTCAGAGGGCTATTAAGGCGGCTTTAAAATTATCTGACAGCAATTTGCCCACTAAATGGAGAACATTTAGAATACACACACAACATTTTGTATTTTTTTTCCCTTTTTGATGTCTTCTGTCTTTTTATACCTTTCATATTTTAATGATGTGCTTTCCTATAATTTATATTTAATACGATATTTTGAATATGATTTAAATTGAATGTGTAATATACAGGGTGTTTCATAAGTAACAATAAATTTTTAAAACTCTTAAGGGTATATTTTCGTTTGTGACGTCATCACTTGCTGTCAATTTTCAATAAAAAATGTTGATAATGTTTTGTAAGTTTCCCGTGACCTTTTGTTTGAGCTCCCACCATCGATAAGAAAAGTGTTAAGTATTTTTTGTGAAGAATACCTAGTTAGTAGGTAGGTTTTTTTTCACACAATAAGAAATTCATTACTTAACTAAAACATTTTAAATTAACCAAAGTGGGAAGTTTCGGTTAATTTTAAGTGTAACCTACATACATACCACTTTTTTCAAACTAAATACGATCATCACTGTGGGCAAAAAAATTGTGTATAGAGATACAAAAATTATGATTTCACAATATGTAGAGTAACGGAATATGCCTACATAACTAATTAAATTTATTAAACACTTATTTTTTTAAATATTATTATAGTTTCAAAATTACACATGTGATATTTTTTACTAACCGACAAGGAGGAGATTCTATGATATATATACCGCCGGTATTCTAATTTTGAACATACTGAAAAAAAAAATCACCGACATTTTCGTCAATTCGGTATGTCAAGTTTTTTTTTGGGAGGACAAAATGGAAAACCATTTCGAGATAATTGTCTCAATAACAATATTTTATATGTCAGAATATTTAAAATGAAAGGATTAAACTAAATATCAACTTAAAATAACTGGTCATTCAGAAAAAATATGTTCAATGTGTCAGAATTTGACATTTCATGTTGCCGTTTCTGTTTCCAACATGGAGTAAGAAAGAGAAGGCACGTAATTTTTATGTAGGAAGATGCATATCTCCATAGTAATCTCCATAGTAATTTTGACATTTTCAACTGCTGAGCTCAGCGAATGAGATTCAAAAATCGCACTCCAGGGCCCTATTCAATAAACGCGACAATTACAGGTGAAAGGCGACAGCCGCAAATTCGACAATTATTTACAGTTCAATAAAAATGTACATTGACAAAATTGTCAAGAGCATTGAGTTCTGCTTACGTAGGTCGTGGGTTCGATTCCCACGGGGGACACCTAGTGACATGTCACTTTGTGCATTTTTCCCCAGTTTGTTAGGATATTACAGGCTGAATCACATGATTCCATGCTTCGGATGGCACGTTAGGCCGTTGATCCCGGCTACTATCTTTGGTTAGGTACATAAAAACTACGTCAGAGGCCCGTAAGGCGGTCTGAAAAAAACTCTGATACCAGGGCTTGCTGCCCACACGATAAGAAGAAGTGTTTAATAAAACAAATACTTATGTCAAGTTTTTCAGGACAAATTGTCATTATGTCTATTCTATTTTTATTAAATGGCGTTTCCTTGTTAGATTTCGCCAGTGTCAAGTGTTGAAGATATATTTATTAGATATTGTACGGTAATAGGATATGGCGATCTCAAAACCCCGTTTTTAAACAAAAACACACACTTGAACTTGAAACCACCATAAAACGGCGGAGCCACTTGGGCAATCAAATCGCAAGCCGACGACACGTCTACTTATTACCTCCTTAGCCACGCGACTCCTCTGTCACATGTCACCTGTCAGGAGAAAAATTATTGAACAGAAATATGTCAAATTGTCGCTACAATCCGACAAATTTCTTTTCTCAAACATGCTTGGAAATTTGAGCATTATGTTGACAACCTTCTTTGAAATAAATCGAAATTGCTGTACTATGCGAGCAGTGGCCGGCAATAGTTGTATGAAAATCTATATCTGTCGTAGTTTAGCGGCCAAATAAATTACATAGTAAACTTATATTATGTCGTGTAATTTAAAAATGGAACGATCTTTTACTCCGAAACATGGCAACCAAGGAGGTAACTTATCAAAGGTTTGGTTTAAATTTTGAACTGGCTTGCAAATAAAAAGCTTTATAATGAAAAAAAAACGAATGGACACTTTAACCACAGATAAGTTATAAGTTACTAGCTTTATCGCAGGAAAAATTATTGTTGTTCGTCATTGATTTTGAAAAGTTGATTAATTTTCATTTCCGCGCATTCACAATTCATAATATTTATTGCATAATCATAATAATAACATAATAGCATTGTTTGAGAAAAGCACTATACAAGCCTTGGCCACAACTAGGCATTGATGGACTTACGTATGTGTGCCTTGGCTTCGCCTCGGCCCACATTTACACGTTCGTCCATCGATGCGTCTTTTGCTGGCCACTGCAGTAATGTACTATAATTTTCCACCATGACATTTTGACGAAATTATCAGATTTTCCACCTGTAATTGTCACGCTTATTGTCAATACAACAAAACGCTATTTATTAAACCGGGCCCTGTAAACTCCTCGGTAAATTTGAAAAGTACATAAAATAACTGGCCGATAAGAAAAACAAAATTATAATGTCAGAATTTGACATTTTATGTTGCCGTTTCTGTTTCCAGCATCGAAGTAGAAAAAGAAGGAAGGTGTCTTTTTTAGATTAGCAAAGTTTTTTCTATATGAGTTCGAATGATTTTCTTGTGACCACTTTTGCATTTATAGATTACCGTTCAAATTCATTTAAAAATGTATTTGTATTGATAAACTAGCTAGCTTTTACGGTTCGCTTTCATTGCAACAAACTATCTTTCATAAAAAATACTTATTTTATAACTATCTCCCATAATCTGTATATTCTTCTGTCTAGCCCCACACCAAGAAATGGTGGTTGGGCAAAAAATCTCGAGAGAAATATATCTCAAGACAATAATTATATTACTACTATTGTATTGTATGGTATAGTCAAAGTGAATTTACGCTATGGTATGGTGCTAAGGGACCCTCCGTATGTGAGTCCGACTCACATTTGGCCGGTTTTCTTTAAATATAGTAGTTTAAATAAATAAATAAATAAATAAATAACGCTCACAGGCACATACATTGTAATGATCCCAAACTAGCACTAAAGGCTTTTATTACTAAGGCTTTGTTTACTTAACAAAATTTTAAAAATATTGCTTTTATGACTAGTGGAGAAAAATTAGCCGTGGAATTTAAATATTCCCATTGTTTTGGCAGACGTGCCTAAACCACTGAACCGATTTTGATGGTTGAGATGTCATTCGACTGCAATTTAAGTCTGTGATTGAGTCATAATTGCAAACATGACGTGGATGTACATTTAAGATATTTATAAAAATGTTAATTGGCGGTGTTTGGAATAGGTACCTACGTAATGGAATTTTAGAATTTTTGTCTGTTTGTTTGTGCACACGTTATTTTAAAACTACTGAACAGATTTGGATTTCACGAAAGCATAGGGCTTAGTTTGGATTGGCATCAAACTAGTACCTACCTAAGTAATAAAATCTTTTCTGTTCAATTATTCATTGAAATTGGTAGGAAGCAAGTTTTTAGTTGTTTTGATTTATTTGCAGTGATTTAATTTCAGAAGTAAATAAAAATTGCATGATTTTCTTATCAAGAATTTTATACTACGTAGGTAATTTAATCTTCTTGCTTAGAATTTATTTGAAACCGTAGAAAGAGCAAGTAATAGAACGAAGAACGTGTTTTGTCTCATTTACTCATTGAGGGATGCATAATACAAATTTACTCTAGTTAAAAAAGGAGATCGCTACCTTATTGCTGTCCTTATTGACGTAGCCATATTTTTGCTCTAGCCTCTATGGTCTGACATCGGAGTCAGACGGAGTCAGACAACAATAATTTCATAAAAATGTTTGTTGCTCTATATTTCGATGAATAGTTATTTCGTAATAATTTAATTCATTGTAATTTGTTGCGAGTGGGTGACTTTAGCTCACAACATGGTAGCGTGCAGCGTTTTAGGATGCAAGAGCCGCACTGAACGTTGCAAAGAAAATATTTCATTCCACGGGTATGTTAACATTAATTCACGTTTTATTGCAGGAAACATTAATAATAAAACGCATTTTAATAGTTTCATTCATCGGGCAAGTGTTAAAGACAATAATTTAAAAGTTAAAGCTAAATTTTGTGATTTGTAATCTCAATAAGGGTGGTCAGATGTCATATTAAAATTACCCTGTTTCCACCTTGAAAATAAGGTAAGTACACCAAGGGCTGTGCCAAGGGTAAGCCGGAAGAGGTTTCATGAGGTATTTTGTAACCGCTAGTTAAACGTAGTTAAGCATACCATACCATGGATAGCTGTCATTGCCTCAGGGTTAAAAGCTCCAACAAAAAACAGCATTACAAATAGAGGTCGGTTAACTAAAGCTGGCGCGTGCCACACATTTACGCAATGCCTTTGTCTCACTGCACGCAGAATGTCTCATCGAACTCATTTGTATGTGTCTGTGAACGTGCCAGCAGCTTTAGTTAGGTTAACCTGTAAAACATACCATGATAGATGTCGTGGACGTGAGTTGAATCCTTAGGGCCTGTTTCACCACTTCTGGGTAAGTTCTTGTTAGCTTATCCGACGGATAGTTTGACATATTTTGTATGAAATTATGTCAAAATATCTGTCGGATACGCTAACAAGAACTTATTCAGAAGTGGTGAAACAGGCCCTTAGAGTATTTATTTATTCTACTAACAAACTTATCTGCCACTTTTTGGTAGCATGAGGTATGTATGTTTGAGGCAGCATGAAATCCGCAACTTTGGACTTTATTCCATTACTTTAGATTTTAATTTTGAATGTTATAATTCATGAAAAACTGTGTCGTGTGAACCCCAAACGCGATAGCTTCGAAATTATTGTTCCGCAATTAAAGGCTGTTTAGTGATAGATAAGGTATAAAATTGTATGTAAATGCGTAAGATTGTTTGATCTGGCACGTTGGCAGAGGGGAAATGCTAAGGCGAGGCGGTCCCTATATAAATCGTCTAAGGTTGGATCATAAAGAATAGTTAGTGAGGTTTTTTTTATGTCTGTTTGTCTATTCGTTTGATTGTTTGTGTGTTTCTTTGTTTGTTCGAGCATCACGTAAAAACTACTTTACCAATTTTTTCGTATAGGTGAGGAGTTGTAGCTTTTTTGCGTTTTTAAGTGATGTATTTTTTCTTCAGTTTTCCAAGCGACGAATATTTTAAAAATATATGGGTCTTCGCAACTGGCAGACTCAATTGGTCACCTACTATAAATTCGCGTATTTGAAGAACATCTGTTTATTGAAAATATACGTATAAGAGAAATGGAATACAGTGACACTCCAACACGGTATATAAAGGTAAATTCAATATGTCGGTAGATAGTACCTACACAAGTAGATAATTATAATAGTCAAAGTAGGTATATCTAGTTTAGCTAGGAAAGAGTATAGGTCATTTATTATTTGTAAACTGGAAGACTAAGGCCACTTCTGAATAAGTTCTTGTTAGGTTATCCGACAGATATTTTGACATTATTTCATACAAAATATGTCAAGCTATCTGTCGTATAAGCTAACGAGAACTTACCCAGAATTGGTGAAACATGCCCTAAGGCATTGTCCTAATTGGGCAATGTCGGTAAAGCTGGTTAGATTCTTTATTAAATAATGTTAGGTAGCATTGCTTTCTTTTTTTATTAGTTCTAGTAATGTTTTCGAGATGATTGTTTTCATACAAGAAGCGAAAACCAGTTTACCTACTTAAGCCTACTAAAAATCAGGTTCGGGTTTCGATCTCATTTGATTCTGTTCACCTTAAACTAGGTTACCTACCCTACACTAAATGTTGGCTCCCTGCAAATTGTTCAATGTAATTGATGCTTAAGTTCGAGCTAAGTAGGGTCGAAATGTATGGATTTTGACATTTAACTGTAGGTTTTAGCAAGGTCTTACAATTATAGTACAGAATATGAGCCTCTATAGCTTACCAGAAAAGGTGTGTATCATATCTTACATTAAAATATGATAATGTTCTATAAGTTAACAACATAATTTATGATTTGATACAAATAAATAACTTTATTAAAATGTATTCTCGTTATTATAATGACACAAAGGGTAACAATAAATTGAAAATTGCATATTGCATAATGTGCTATTATTATGTTCTTCTACTTCTTATTGAGTGGGCGGCAAGCCCTGCCCCTCTAGCATGCCAACGCCGAGAAAACGACAAAAATCGAGACGTGCCTCCATCTTTATTATTTTACGTACGCCAAAAAGAGCGCGCATGACGTTTTTCTGGTTTAAACGCTTTGTCGTGGGTGGCATGCTAGCCGTGCTGGTGTCAGAGTTTATTCAAACCGCCTTACGGCCTCTGACGTGGTTTTTATGTAACGACTACTACCACCAGAGATAGTAGCCGGGACCAACAGTTTAACGTGCGATCCGAAGCACGGAATCATCTTTCTTTTCAGACAATCAGGTGACTCAGCCTGCAATGTCCTAACCAACTGGGGAAAAACGCACAAAGTGACATTTCACTAGGTGCCCCCCGTGGGAATCGAACCCACGACCTCCGTGTCAAGAGCCCAATGCTCTTAACCATTAGACCACGGAGGCAGTTCCACGGAGGCGGATTATGTTCAATGGGTACCAGCCCGTCTAGAATGATTTCTCTACTAGCGTGCCGACTCTATTTTTTCCATACTAAGTACTTGTTGTACTTGCGCAACGCAAGTCACACGTTCAAATCAGCAGTAGAAAGACGCATAATGTCCATAGTAATTTTAACATTTTCTACTGCTGTTTACAGCGAGTTACGGGTGTCTTTCAAAAATCGCACTACAGGGGCTATAGACAAGGTAACATTTCTTTTGGCGTAGACGCTAGTAGAAATGACAGAATGTATGGATTTGACATTGGCGATCGAAACATTTTGACGTTTTCTTTCTCCACCATACGTCAAGTCCATACGTTTTTTTTTTTCTACTGTCGTTAATGCTAATCGAAAGTACTTTTTCTAGAGGCCCTGGTTATTTTCTAAGCAGCCGAAGGCGCGGTGCGCACATGAAGTGAAATCGTACTAGACTCAAAGGACTGTAAGTATTCACCCTACGAGCGGCGCGGGAATCTCATTCGGTGAATTCAGCAGTTGTAAATGTCTTTATAGTGTGGATTTGACTTTCAAAAATCGCTATGTATGATTAATGATTTTTGAAAGTCAAATCAGCAATAGAAAGATGCATATCTCCAAAGTAATTTTGACATTTTCAACTGCTGAGCTCACCGAATGAGATTCAAAAATCGCACTTGTGTACACACACGCCGTGTGTACATAATATAATATAGCATAGTTCATTTACCCATTTTTATGGGAGTTTGATTTCCTATGGTATCACTGGATGAAATTATCGCTGTCTCATACGCGGTTACACTGATGTTCCGTCTATCAGCGTAAGCGAAATACTTGGCCTATGTTTGAAACTGTGCGCGACTGTATTGGTAATTGTATATTGAAAAGCCGACCAAAGAGAATGGTCATAGATTTGGTATACGCTACTTAGACGACACTGACATAATTGAAGTCATTTCAATTTGATTGAACAATATGACAAAAATTATCCTAGAATTCGTTAAATTTTTTTGGAATACAATATAATTTTAGCTTTAGAAAAATACAAATAATGAATTATTCCATTCAATTACCTTTGTGTTTCAGTCATCCACAGACGGATCGAGAAAAAAATTGTCGCAAATTATTTTTAAAACATTTGACGCGGACGTGCTCCAGTAACGGCATTTCGCCGTACAATGAAAAAAATCAAAAACAAGGATAATTTTGCAGTTGTCACAGGATGTCAAAAGCTTGAATTTGTTCGCCATTTTGTATGGTAATCACAATATTTGATTTTAAATAATATGTTTTCAAAAATATTAGTGTTTCAGACTGGTATTTAAAAAAATCGATTCATTATGTTTTTTAAATTTATATAAACTTTCTTTTTACGTAAACTGTAAATACAACCGTGTAACGTAACCCTTCTAAAAATGTTCCTAAAGTAACCCCATTTTTAGCAATATTTCGACGAACAGTGTCCGGATTTTATGCGATTACTAAAATAAATTATATGAAACATACAAAAAAACGATTCATTACATTTTTAAGTAAAGGCAGTTCTTTCATAATAAATATAAAACACTGGATATGCAATAGCATATCACTGAAAACAATGTTCCTAAAAGTAGGGGTTTTAGAAAATATACCCTTAAGGAGGTTGTTTAGACCGTCAAACTGAACAACTTTCTCTATGGGACCAACATCGAAAACGCGAAAAAAATAATTTCATATCCCATACATATTTTAGCTCTAGTCGATTTGTAGAGTATAGAACATAATTTTTTTTTTTCGCGATTTCGATATTGGTCCCATAGTGAAAGTTGTTCAGTTTGATGGTCTACACCACCCCCTTAAAGGTTTATTTGTATTTTTGTAACACCTTGTATATTTAGAATTGATATTTTTTAGAATTTATTATTTTTACTACCTGACAGTAGCCCTCAAGTTGGCCGAAGCGCGAATAGGTCCCTTTCTAACTAAACAGCAGCGATCGTTACCCGCTGCGTGTCTCGCTTCTTGTCAAAACTACAACATAATTTACCTGACAGTAGTCCTCAAGTTGGCCGGAGCGCGAATAGGTACCTTTCTTACTAAACTGGAGCTAGCGTTACCCGCTGCCGTGTCACGCTTCTTGTCAGAGCTACAACATAATTTACCTGACAGTAGCCCTCAAGTTGGCCGGAGCGCGAATAGGCCCCTTTCTAACTAAACAGGAGCGATCGTTACCCGCTGCCGTGTCTCGCTTCTTGTCAGAGCTACAACATAATTTACCTGACAGTAGCCCTCAAGTTGGCCGGAGCGCGAATAGGCCCCTTTCTAACTAAACCGGAGCGATCGTTACCCGCTGCCGTGTCACGCTTCTTGTCAGAGCTACAACATAATTTACCTGACAGTAGCCCTCAAGTTGGCCGGAGCGCGAATAGGCCCCTTTCTAACTAAACAGGAGCGATCGTTACCCGCTGCCGTGTCACGCTTCTTGTCAGAGCTACAACATAATTTACCTGACAGTAGCCCTCAAGTTGGCCGGAGCGCGAATAGGCCCCTTTCTAACTAAACCGGAGCGATCGTTACCCGCTGCCGTGTCACGCTTCTTGTCAGAGCTACAACATAATTTATCTGACAGTAGCCCTCAAGTTGGCCGGAGCGCGAATAGGCCCCTTTCGAACTAAGCCGGAGCTAGCGTTACCGGTTGCCGTGTCACGCTTCTTGTCAGAGCTACAACATAATTTATCTGACAGTAGCCCTCAAGTTGGCCGGAGCGCGAATAGGCCCCTTTCGAACTAAACCGGAGCGATCGTTACCCGCTGCCGTGTCACGCTTCTTGTCAGAGCTACAACATAATTTACCTGACAGTAGCCCTCAAGTTGGCCGGAGCGCGAATAGGTCCCTTTCTAACTAAACAGGAGCGATCGTTACCCGCTGCCGTGTCTCGCTTCTTGTCAGAGCTACAACATAATTTACCTGACAGTAGCCCTCAAGTTGGCCGGAGCGCGAATAGGCCCTTTCTAACTAAACCGGAGCTAGCGTTGCCCGCTGCCGTGTCACGCTTCTTGTCAGAGCTATATCATTATTTACCTGACAGTAGCCCTCAAGTTGGCCGGAGCGCGAATAGGCCCTTTCTAACTAAACCGGAGCTAGCGTTGCCCGCTGCCGTGTCACGCTTCTTGTCAGAGCTATATCATTATTTACCTGACAGTAGCCCTCAAGTTGGCCGGAGCGCGAATAGGTCCCTTTCTAACTAAACCGGAGCTAGCGTTGCCGGCCGCCGTGTCACGCTTCTTGTCAGAGCTACAACATAATTTACCTGACAGTAGCCCTCAAGTTGGCCGGAGCGCGAATAGGTCCCTTTCTAACTAAACCGGAGCTAGCGTTGCCGGCCGCCGTGTCACGCTTCTTGTCAGAGCTACAACATAATTTACCTGACAGTAGCCCTCAAGTTGGCCGGAGCGCGAATAGGTCCCTTTCTAACTAAGCCGGAGCTAGCGTTACCGGTTGCCGTGTCACGCTTCTTGTCAGAGCTACAACATAATTTACCTGACAGTAGCCCTCAAGTTGGCTGGAGCGCGAATAGGTCCCTTTCTAACTAAACCGGAGCTAGCGTTGCCGGCCGCCGTGTCTCGCTTCTTGTAGTACTGCGCGTAGTTGTTTATGCCTCGGTACACCTGACAAAATTAACAAAGATTAGAAAAAAATATATAAAACTGGCCAAGAGTGCGTCGGACACGCTCATGAAAGGGTTCTGTAGCCATTGTTTATGTAATGACCACCAGAGCCGGATTAAGCCATGCAGAGGCCCCTAGGCAATGCAAGTCTTGGGGCCCCTATATCCATGGGCGTCGCAATGATTTTTTCCTATGGTCGCCATAAAATAACCACCAATCAAACAACATAATAAAAACACTAAAATGTGGAGCGAGCGAAGCGAGCTCGAGGTTTTACTACAATATTATAAAGTCGCGTTTCGTAATGCTGTCTAAATTCTGAAACAAGCGAAGCGAGCTTGAGATTTTACTGCAATAATTGCAGTATAATCTCGAGCTTGCTTCGCTTTTTATGAAAAATAAGAGACAACTGAAATACAGTTCTCTTATTCTTCATAAGTCCCTTTCCTAAGTCCCTTTCATAAGTTCCTTTTAAGTCTGGGGTGGGTCTAAATCTTTAAGTTTTCACTTATTTTTCTCCCGAGCCGCGGGGCCCCTTAGTGGCGCTGGGCCCATAGGCTGGAGCCTACTTTGCCTCTATGGTTAATCCGGCACATTGACCACTTAACTATTTAGGGTAGGTATGCTTCGTTGGTTTAGTCAAGTGGAGAGGATGAGTGATAGCAGCGCCCGCTGCATGGTACCTCGATAAACGTTTTATCGCGCCTGCTAACTCGTTCGTTCGCGCGCAAAAAGAAAGAGAGCTAGGGCGCGATAGCGCTTTATCAAGCCATCATCATGCCGCGGGCGCAGATGTACAAAAAAGATATAATTATGGAGCTAAAATGAGTGGAAGCGTCGGCAGAGGGCGCCCTCGTAGGACGTATTCTGATCAAATCGGTTGCGTCCTACAAAAAGGTGAGGTGCGGAGTACTCGAAACCGACGGGCATGTATGAAGAGATGTATGGATGTGAATGAGGCAAAAGAGGTATACAAGGATCGTAGTAGTTGGCGCGCCCTGGTCTCTGCCTACCCCACTGGGAAGAGAGGCGTGACGTTACAAATAGAGACTTTACTATTTTTGCACACACTATGTCCAGAACACAGACTTACCTAATTCTGTGGTCCAGAAGAGGTTTTCTGACACTGGTTGCGCTACAGCGTCCGTTCTATCTAACATAATTTTTATTGAAAGTACTTATTATTCGACGCCCCTTCGGTCGTCGCGAGGGCCGCTTCGGGGGTCGCCGGGGGTCGAATAGTAAGTACTTTCAATAAAATGTTTTTCCTCTTATCTATCATATTTCGTTTTAGGGTTACTAAGTCTTCATGCCAAAATCATGAAGTAAGGAAATCATGAGGTGGGGCAACCAGACAGACCGACAGAATGGACGTAAGTATAAGGGTTGCTTGTTTAACTATGGAACCCTAAAAATTACTTGGACAATTAATTCTGTCTGGTCTTGACAATTTTACACTATGTAATTCAATATTTTATTTGTAAGTGTACTTTGTATATTTTGTTTTTTAAAAGATGGGTGTTGTAGAGTTTCTGGCCGCATCTTCTCTACAACGGAACACCTTCCGACGCGGTGGTAGAGTCAAACACATGACGTCAGAAAGCTATCTATGTGATATTACTTTGAATAAACATTTGATTTGATTTAGACTCGAAAAACCTTTGTGATGGATAAAAATCCTCTTTTTCATCCTTGGAGCAGCCACAATAAATTTAAGATTAGTGATAAAAAAAATACCTTATCATCGGCCTGTCCTTGCAGATCTTCGTTTATCTTCTGCGCCTTTTCGAAGATTGCCTGTGCGTCCTTGTCCCTCTCAGTGTCTAACTCGTATGTCGCCGTCGCATTCTCTCTTTGCTGCTGGACTGACAGAGTAGTTCTGTCTTTTGGCTGTAAATTTTTGAAAATAATGTGTTAGAAAAAATATGTTTGGTATCCTGTAAAGTGGAAAAGGCCAAGTGCGAGACGGCAGTCGACAGAACCCTCAGTGCACAGATACTGAGGGTTCTGTACCACCATAATGGTGGTTGGTGTAATGGTTACCACGCTGGACTGCCAAACCAGGGTCCTGGGTTCGAATCCCGGTTCGGTCATGGATGTTATATGTTCGTGCCGTTGTTGTATGGTTTCCATAATAAAAGCCTTTAGTGCTAGTTTGGGATCATTACAATGTATGTGTCTGTGAGTGTTACATTACATTACATTACATATTATATAATAATTAAATTAAACTATAATATAATTATAAAAAAAGTATTATTGATTATAAACATGTTACAGCCATGTTGTGCTATTTCGAATCAAATTAAAGATTGAAAAATTTGTCTCGGGCGGGACTTGAACCCACGCTCTTCCAAACCGGGGAAACGTGCTAACCAATACAACAACAACAGACGTGCAACAGATTGAAAATTTCGTTCTCTGGGTTGTGGGCTCGGTGGTGTTATTGGTTAGCACGTTTCCCCGGTTTGGAAGAGCGTGGATTCAAGTCCCGCCCGAGACAAATTTTTCAATCTTTATTTTGATAAAAAAAGTAAGCTGTGGTGGTCCAGTGGCGAGTAACCTTGCCTGCCGTGCAGGAGGCGATGGTTCGATCCCCGTCCAGGCCGACTTGTACCAATGAGTTTTTCAGAATTTATGTACGATTTTTAACACCACTGGATTTTCGGTGTAGGAAAACATCGAGAGGAAACCTGCATGCTTCAATTTCCAGGCATGTGTTGTACCCACGGTCCATTATAAGTGGCGACGGGCTCACCCCCCGTCACACTGGACAGAGTTTCGGTACTACTGGTGAAATGTGGATGTTCTGAGATTTCAGAATATCTCTGACTAACCCCTCGGGGGATATAGTCGTGAG
This sequence comes from Agonopterix heracliana, assembly GCA_963693445.1. Taxonomy (NCBI): domain Eukaryota; kingdom Metazoa; phylum Arthropoda; class Insecta; order Lepidoptera; family Depressariidae; genus Agonopterix; species Agonopterix heracliana. The sequence goes on from OY856334.1 coordinate 8,114,138, forward strand.
CATATGCTTATGCTTATTTCTTCTCAAATGAAACACGTACCATATCTTCATCGCTGCTGCTGCCACCATCCTCCAGCTCTGGTCTCTGTCTCTTGGGCCCGGCCGTGGTCTGTACGTTAGGGTTCGCTTTTTGAGCCCTCTTCGTGGGCAATACTACTGTTTGATCGTCTGAATCCGAACTGTTCTTTTCTGGAAAATTAGAAATATCATTATTTATTATTATCAGCCATTGATGTCCCACTGTTGAGCAAAGGCCTCCCTCCGTTCTCTCCAATAGTCTCTGTTCTGCGCTTCGACAGGCCAGTTCTTAAGGAAACCGTCAATTTCGTTCCGCCACCTTTGTCTAGGTCTAAAATTTTAAAAGCCAACGGTAAAAATGCCAGCGGTTGTATACAGCTGTCTATTATTTTATAATGTAGGTAATATTAAATTTTTCATGTACACCCTTAAATAATTTTTATGATGCTTATTTTGGTAAAAAAACACATTAAAATATCTGAATTGTGGAAACACCGTTCACCGGTAATTTCATGTGAAATTGTCAGATCTTTTTTTTTATTGCCTTGGTATTGCCGCTTTATCATTTTTCTTCTTGAAGTATACAATATTTGGCATTTATCGCCGCATGTCTTTTTAACATTTTGATTTGATTTTGTAAAGGAAGTGGGTATTAGTAGTAAAATGCAGGAGAATCGAAAAGGTTCTGGGAGTTGCGTTGTGGGTTTGCTATTGGGTGGTCACGTGTCGCGTGTCGCTCGTCGGTTGCCCCCTCCCCGCCCTACAACGGAACTCCATTGGTGGCACAGGATATAGTTCTTTTATAAGAACAACCCTTGAAGTCACAAAAATATCGATATAACCGTACAACGTCAAGCACTTTTATTACAAAAACTCGACATTGGCACAATCATAAATAACCAAGATGGCAGCGATATTTTAAAAGGAAGGACTGTACAATGAGTACCATCGAATTTGGGGTCCGGGATGGGTGGGGGGGGTAAAGGTGCGCCCCACATGCTTCCCCTAGAGGGAAAAAGTACGGAACCCCCCCTTTTTTGCCCCCCTGCAGAGCGCAGCGAAAAAAGAAAAAATAGAATTTCTTTTTCAGCTTATGCATGTTTCTTAACGATGTTTCCTTCACCGTTTGAGAGCAGTCGGTATCACGTACATAAGTTGGAAAAACTCATTGGTACGTGGCATGTCGTCCGTGCGGATTCAAACCCGGACATTCATGATTGAGTGTCTATACCCATAGAGGTAGGAAGGAATAGAGGAACTGCGGTGTTGGGCGTAATTCAAACGATAGGTTCGGAGTTCAAACGTATAATGAATCTAAATGGTATAAAGACAATGGCTTATATCTACCTTAAGACTATGTGTGTGTGGGGGGCTATGCACACACTACACCTCCCCCATTAATTTAGAAAAAAAAAAATAAACAAAAAAAATTTTTTTTTTTATATTCCAAAACAATTATTTTCTGATTTTAATTTGATAAGTACCTAGTGTTTAAATATATTACATATGTTTTTGTACATTTTCGTTACCAAAACATTATTTCTCCACAAATAAAAAAAAATTACGTAATCTTTAAGTAGGGTATACTTACTATTATTTTGACAAAATTGTTCTTATAGTATATTTAGATCGTTTGAAGAACGAAAGAAGAACATGATTTAAAAAAAATATTAATAATTATACAATGATTTATACTTAAAATTCTATTACGCATTGTAGACGACACGACATAAAAATCTCAATTTCCAACAATTTAGTAAAATACAATAATAAAAACTGTGTTTCAATTTGTTTTATTTTTACACATAAGAAAATCGTCTATTCTTGATAATTTCTCCATTTTATTCTCCAAAATAAAAATTTCCTCTAGTCATTCATTAATAGTCCTATTTAAAATCTCCCTTTCACTTCATTTTCACTTGCAAGTGTTTACTTTTTATTATTTATTTATTCATTATTGGTCAGGCCTGCCATATTTTATAAAATATTTATTTATTTTATAGTCGACTTTTATAATTATTTATAGTGTAATAACACTTTTTGGTACTTTTATTACTATATGGGCCATTTTTTAAGATTTTCATACATCTCCAACTATTCTCACAGAGAAAAACTCGTTTACTGCTATGATCGAATGAAGGATTTGTACCCATTTGTACCTTCATTTATTTTATTTTATAATAAGTATGTCACTTTAGCACAGTCCCTCACGAAGTCCAGCGTGGATCATCATGATCGGGTACATGGCTTGACATTTAACATATTTATAAACTTTTCTACCAAATCCTTCTTCGAACTCATTCATAATTGAATCCTTTAGTTGACTAGACTTTGAATGGGTGACATTTGGGTGATCAGTCCATTTGTTTTTCCCTAAAATCCAATAAACCAAAGTATTCCCTTCTCATTTGCTCATTTGAGTCACTTCCAATTCCAAAACCTTCCAAAACCAACTTTTCATTAAATACCTCACTTTGTCCATTTCTCTAAAAACCATTTTCTTTCCATTTAACCAATCACAATAGGTACTATCATTCCATACCGTCGTTTCTATTTCCTATCAAAATAATAAATAAGTCAAATCCAGTGTAAATAGTCATATCCGAGTTTAACTTGTTACGTAATAAGAGTAACGTCCCTAATCTAAATCTATAGGTACTAAATTGATTCCTAATCGAAATCATTCTACTGATAATTTAAAAACTCTACAAAAGTGGCACAATGCTTCATGAAATACGATCGAATTGTTGACATCACAACCATATATGCAAAGTTGCAACCTGCATTCCAGTTGCGACTCATCACGGAGGCATCAAAATTCAATCCGTACCTAAATATGGAAACTGTTTCTACTAATTCTGTAGGTATAACAACTGTATCGTTGCGAATGAAATCTAAATAACTCCGTTGGAAATCTTTGTAAGTACTTCTTGAAAATTAATGAGAGAAAAAAAAAAGTAATACTAATGTTTAAAAAAAAAATTACTCTGTATGTAATATTTCAAAAATGTATCTTTCATTTAAAAAAAATGTAATGATGATTGTAAATCATTAAAAAAAAATTGCACTTAATTTTACATACCTACTAACGATATGTTTTCTTCAAATAGAAACAAGTTATCATCAATTAAATTCGTAAAAAACGGTAGTCATTAAGAAAAAGAGTAATTTTTGAGAAAATTAAGTTCCAAGTTCATTTCTCATTGCCCATACACCTGCTTACTTTTTATCATCGCAGTTTATAACATCAAAAAATATAATTGCTGTGTTATTTTTATGTCGTCTACAAGCGTTAATAATTATATGTAATAAAAAAAAAAAACATGTCTATACCTAACGTTGATGAAGAAAGATGACTTCTTTAAAAAAAAATATAGTGTAAAATTGACTGTGTAAATTGTAAAAGGGTAGATCAACTATTTTTTGTCCATACCTAGTCCCAGTCATCTGCATAAATTTTTTTCAAAGTTCAGGCTCAATCTCAAGCTCAGGTTTTGCTTGCCCCAAAAATTAATGTTTGTTGAATAACTAAGGATTGCATTTATTAAATGCATACACGGTTTTGCAAAATTACTTGAATTTTACTTGAATTTTGGCGGTTGTCCGATGGACGCTTTATTTCGTTGTCCCCACGCTTTTTGGTCTATCGGACAACCGCTAAAAACTTCTAGTAGTTCAACACAAATGGTGCAATGTGCATGTGTGTAGAAGAATCATATCATTAGATACAATATCCATCTTTCAAAATTAATGAATATCAAGAAAAAAGGAATAAAAACGTTTTTTTAAACAGTACTGGGAGGACAAAAAATAGTTGATCTACCCAAAATATAAATTTAAAACCTGTGATTGCCAACATTTTTCAAATGAAACTGCACCCAAGGACACGAACATCACCCAGCTCCATCCTCCTCCGACACCAACATCTCCCGGCAGCCTGGATATTCTTCGCTCCTTAACTTCCAGACTTCTATAATATTTCTTTTTTTTTCAAAATGTGTTTTTCTTTCTTCCTTGTCTTTCTTAGATAAAAGTCGTTTTCTTCATTACTCTTCTTTCTTCAACAATTCATTTCTTCCATCTTAAATTTCACTCTTCTTAAAAAAAAATCTTCATAATGTTTTATTCTTTCCAAAATAATGAAAACCTTCTTTCTTCCAAAACTTCAATTAAAATTTTCCAATTTCATTCTTCCTCTATAAATTTCCGTTTTTTTTTTTCAAATTCTTCTTCAAAATATTCATCATTTGTATGTTTTCTTGTTCCATCTTACCAGCACTGCCCAAAGGCAGCCCTGGCAGGGTCGCCATGCGGTGTTGGGCGTAATTCAAACGATAGGTTCGGAGTTCAAACGTATAATGAATCTAAATGGTATAAAGACAATGGCTTATATCTACCTTAAGACTATGTGTGTGTGGGGGGCTATGCACACACTACAGCTGAGAGAGCGAGATGTACCTAGCGGCACCACTGTATAATAGAAAGAGATACGTGACGCGAATCAATAGAACCGTTTTTTAGTCACTAATAAATTTTTACAATTCGGTTTTCGTGAATAATTGGGAATCTAAAGTGAAATCGTAGATAATTTTATGAAATATACTGACACTACTTCATTAATTTATCCACGATTTTACGTTAGACTCAGAATTATAGACAGTATTAGAATTTTTGCCTGCGAATAGTCTCCAAAAAACATCCAAAAACTGTTTCATTTGACAACTCATGTCACTGACTCTATTCCTCTAAGGTCGTAAGGTATAATGTATAATAACTTTATGTCTATACCTGTCCGCAACGCGACACGGACGCCTGAAGATGAAACACCAAAATATAACCTCGACATTGGAAAATGTTATTCGTACTAAATTCTTAGGGGTAATGGTTCTTTGACTAAACAAATATATAGTTTACCTTCTGAACTTGATGTTTTACGCTTTCTTCCGCCTCTTTTCTTTATATTTCGCTTTTTAAATGTAGTTGGAACTTCTACTTCGGCGTCCGACATTTTGCCCGCGTTTTCGTGTTAATGTTATTGTATCACTGTACTTTTTATAGCTTAATTTGTATATCGAGATTATCTAAATCTCTTTTTGTACATAATTTATTGTTTTAACATGTATATTATATGTAAAATATAATAAAATACACTTTATTTACGATTTTTTAGTAATTGCGTGACATGACATTACGTTTGACGTTTTGATTTTTTTATATCAATCAATTTAAGGCAGTGTTGCCAACACTGCATTTGGAAAGGGAGCTAGTTGGTTATGAAAAAAGAGCTAAAAAAGAGCTAATTATTTCAGTTAAAAAGAGCTAAATAAAAAAAAACTTTTTTTCGTTTACTCGATGCCATTTTTTGGAATATTACACTTTTCTACATGAATATGATGTAAGCCTTTCTGCAGCTAGTCAAAAAATCAACACATAAACACGAAGGAAACAAAATTGGTTGGGGGAAATCCCGGTATCCTGCAATCCAAATCATAGACTAAAGAGTACTTTCGTCTATGTGTGTGTTTATTCTTCCGACTCGTAGAAAGAGAATCAACTAGAAAAGGCATTAAAATAATAATAGTCACGAAAACGAGACAGCCTTATACGCTAATTACACAGAGTGAATGCGACAAAATCCATGTCATTTGTCCCTTTCTGCGTATGCGATATTTTTGTTTGCCACAGTTGAAATTGCATACAAAATCTTGCAACTATGGCAAACAAAGGCACGATTTCTCATACATTTTTGTCATATCTCTGTCCCTTTCGAGTATACGCTGTCAGGAAATCTATAGAATACTCAACCTACGTTCCGACTTCGTTAAAAAATTCGGATACACTGTGATGTGTATCGTACACATCTACAAATTTGTAAGGAAAACTAAACAAATAATATTTTTTTAAATGTAATGGAATAGAGCTAGAATTTACAAATTTTAGAGCTAAGGAGCTAAAAATGATTTTTTGGAGCTGATTAGTTGAAAATGGAGCTAAATTTAGCTCTAAAAGAGCTGATTTGGCAACACTGATTTAAGGGCTTTGGAATCTCGTCTTTTTACCCGAATGCCCCAGAAGGAGGATTTAACGAATTATAAAATAAAAAATGAACCATTTCAATTTTCATGCTCACCAGAAGCCGTAGCATGCTACACGTGATACGGCTCTATCACATCTTTTATCTCGTTCGTTCGCGCGTAAATAAAAAGAGAGCGAAGTTGTGATAGTGCTGTATCACGGTGGCATGGAAGCTGGAAATAGGTAATGATGCAATGCAAACACACCGTGTCGTTCTGGCTTCGAAAGAACCTGCATATTATTTCCTTCCCGTGGGTGTTAGAACGGGACTAAGGGATACAGTATCTTATAAACTGCGATAAGGCTTCTAGAGAGCTTTTTACGCACGCTACCTACTCTACCCACTACCCGCTACCACCAAGCACGTATCCAGACTTTTGTTTCGGGGGGATATTTAAGGCCTCCGCTCATTGCAGCGATTTTATCGAGCGATAATATCGCTGCGATTTTGCGATAATTGTTTCCAGTACATTTTGTTTGGGGACGCGCGCGATCCTATATACGGCCGCGATATTATCGAGCGATAATATCGCTGCGATTTTGCGATAATTGTTCTCAGTACATTTTGTATGGGACGCGCTCGATCCCACACACTGCCGCGATATTATCGTAACTCTTTCGACTACATTCAGTGGTGGAATCTCGCAAGGGACAAATATTTTGTACGAAGAATATGAATATTTGTACCCGAGTCATGGATGTTTGTATCTATTTATGTATTCTATATCGTTGTTGTCTAGTTATCATAATACAAGTCCAGGCTAGATTCTGGAACTTTAAATGTGACTAGATAATTTGTGTGACAATGTCCAAGATATTTATTTATATTTATACAAATACAATGAAAAAGTAAGTTCTTTAGCCACTTTTCCATACAAATATTCAGATTTCGGGGGGGATGCGTGCCTGGCTACCACTAGACACTTCTTTTCACTCTGCGCCGGTAGTATGATGCACGCGATAAGACTGTGTATCTCGCCTTTTATCTTGTTTGTTCGCCTGCAAATGGAAAAAGCGCGCAAAGGCGCGATAACGCTATATTACGCTGCCATGCTACGGCCGTCGCTGAAATCTTCTTGCATAGATTTCTAAGTAAATTCCAAGGTACACCCGCGCGGCACATCATGTTACGTACCCTGTACCAATAACTACACTAAGTACAAAACACAAAATAGTGCGGTAGAGAGCCTGCATAGACGCGGCTGCCGACGCGGGCGCAGCGTGCAGTGAGATGAAACAACAACAACATACCTACCGCACTCTCTCGCACGATTCGCAGCGTTCAACTTCTAATAGTTCAAAGTCCAAACTGGGTAGCCTGAGCTGACGCCGTATGTACGGTTTGCATCTGAAAAGTAACAACCCAAAGATTATGATGTCATGATTCTTTGATGCTGACTATACCATTACTTTAATTTGCCTATTTACTTAACTGCAAAGTAAAATAATAAATTTGTGCAAAACCCAGCTACAGACAGCTTAGGTAACCAAACATTAGGTTTAGTTTAAGGACGAAACTTTCCAAAATAGGCGAAGGCAATTTTAAAAGGGTAAAGTTTTTAAAGAAGTTTCTAATGAAATAAAAAACTAGTTAAACTAGTTAGTATCATTATCATATCTACGGTATTAATAACCTAGGTCCCAGAACATCTAGATAATCAAAACAAACAACTTATTACCTATCTTAGGCTAAAAACATAAAGTCGCTATTGATTAGCTAACTTGAATTATTTATAACTCTGTTTACATAGAAACACGCACTTAAAAGGGCAATTTATAAATCAAAACAGGCAAAACAAGTTACCGACGGAAACTGCAAGCAGCAATACACGTATAGAATTTTTGCAGTCAATGTAAAACATTTAAAAAAATTCCTTTTGCGTATTTATTCGCTCGTTCACCTATATTAAAACACGCGATTTGAATTACTTATTACTTCAACTCCTTCCTTCTTAACTTCGTAATGTATTAAGCTATTCACAAAGTAAGTGACTTACGTCCTTTTACGATTTTATAGCAGAAAATAGTATACTACTTTTGCTTGGAATCAAGTGAGTGGAAAAAGGACGTAAGTGTATAGATTTTATGTTATAGGATACGTCTTTTTTCCACGTCAAGGATGTGATCTCGTTTAAAAATGGTATACCACTTTTCCATTTGATTTTGGCTTAGTTCTAAAAGGCATTATTTGCTTGTTGATATCTTATTGCAGTGGACTTTTTAGGTTTTAAAATGAATTTTGTACTAGTTTTTTGAAGGAATGCGATGTTTGCGAAAGTGTTTAAGAAAATTGGCTTTCGTTTACGAGATGACAATTTTTAAATAGCTTATTGAAATTGACTTTCGAAACTGATACGTTTTACAACCCATCACTTTTTTAGCTGGTTCCCCATTGGCTAAAAATGACTCTGCCAGCCTTTTGACGGCCCGGTAACTAGTTCAGTTGGTAGTGAACCTGGCTGCTGCCCCGGGTCGCAGGTTCGAAAAGATCCAATCCCGCAATGGACAAATATTTTGTACCTACCACTGGCTTTTCGGTGAAGGAAAAACATCGTGAGGAAACCGGCATGCTTCAACTTCGAGGCATGCATTGTACCCACTGTCCATTATAAGTGGCGACGGGCTCACCCTCCGTCACACTGGACAGAGTTTCGGTACTAAGTACTTGGTGAAACGTGGATGTTCTGAGGTGTCAGAATATCTCTGACTACGCCCTCGGGGAATATAGTCATGAGCATGTGTGCTGTAACAGAAGAGAAAACTTTTTTTTTTTGCCCACTTTAACACTAAACCGTGTATGTTATATCATTCGTTCGTAAGTTACCCTTACGTCCTTTTTCCCTGTTATCGATACCCAACTATCGCAGCGTCCCATCTCTAAACAAATGGTTATGAGTTGAGGTAGGTCGATCGAAGCCGGTTATTTACACTATCTAGTAACAGACCTTCCGACTTGGCAGGATCCGACCGTCGGATGCCGACCAAGAGCCGCACACGGAGTAGCAGACAACAGTCCGTCATTTGTGAAGCAAGGAAGCTGGGTGGTTGAAGAATCGCCAAAATCACCTCACGGACCAATGGACGCCCTCAAAATGGCTAGCAGCACGGTATGTAAGAGTAGGTACACACGACGACTGCTCAGGCTACCCTGTTTGGACTTTGAACTATTAGAAGTTGAACGCTGCGAATCGTGCGAGAGGGTGCGGTATGTTGTTGTTGTATCGTCTCACGGCACGCTGCGCCCGCGCCGGCAGCTGCGTCTATGCAGGCTCTCTACCGCACTATTTTGTGTTTTGTACGTAGTGTAGTTATGGGTATATAGGGTGCGTAACCTGATGTGTCGCCGTGTGTACTAGCGGTCGATGGCAAATGCGTCAAGACATCCGACCGTATCGGAAGGTCGACACGGCACGGTCGGATCCTGCCCAATCGGAAGGTCTGTTATAGTATTAATAATGAAAGGGAAGGATAATGCTAGTAGCAAGGTGACATAAACGTTGTTCATTACAACGTTTTCCTACCTAAATGAATGAATGTGTAGTACAGTATACAACTAAGTTTGGTTCGTTTTTTTATTTAGTCTTCGTCATGTCGAAGACGATGGGAACTTTGGCAGCCGCGGTCATGTTATCTGCACGATGGAACTCTTCGGATGTATTACATGCGTAGGTAAACGCACACATCGAGCGATGATAGCCCATACGGAAGAGAGCTAGCGCCTCAATCATGAGGCCGCGGTTCGATTCCTGGCCTGTACCACTAAGTTCTACAGAATTTATGTACGGTTGTATTTATCATTTACAAGCTCGGCGGTGAAGGAAAACATCGTGTAGAAACCTGCATTCCCGAGAATGAAAAGAAAATACCATAAGTTCGGAGGTATGCGTAAATATGGGTGAGCTTGGGGCGAACACAAAAGACCAGCGATGGTCGCAGTGTTACATAACGACCCTTGCTTGCAATAGCCCAACCACAAATCAAACGCACACATCCGTGGTAAATTCTATACTGAGGCGGCGTGTATACCACAGAGAACTGACACGCTCCCCATACTTACTTACCCCCTCGCAGAATATCATCATCATCATCATCACAGCCTATATACGTCCCACTGCAGGGCACAGGCCTACCCTGAGGGAGTACCCTCCCTGGGCGGCCTTTATGGGCATTAGTCCACCACGCATGCCCAGTGCGGATTGGCTTCACATACGCATCGAAATTTCCGCTTCAGACCCACCGTACCCCTGGCCTTACCCCTGGTGGTACGGTGGGTCTTTTAAAGTTAAACGGTACCACTGAGTGTAGTGACCCTAATGATTTGACCTAGCTATTCTTCTTCAGCGTATGCAGCAGTGCTAGCATGATTAGTCGCATGACGCGCGCCTGCGGGTTTGAAATCCATACCCGCGCCTGTCATTTATCCCGCGATGCTGAGCATGATTTGACAGCTCGTCAGCCACTCTATCAAGAGAAAGCAAAGTCGCGGCCCGGGTTCGCTGGGTTACCATACGGTTAAATCGATCAATTTGAATAGGGTATCACCGAATCGGTGATAGAGCTGCCCAAAATCATTCGTTCTTTTACCCATTTCGTTGCGTAAACGTAGAGCCACAAACTCTACCGAACGGTGATCATGCTCGCATTTGTAGACTAGAGTCTACGAATGACAGTTGAGAGCTCGCGTCATCGTAAGTCGCGGGCATCATGTTAGCTACTGTAGAGACAGAGGCGAAGACGCGCTGAAATAGAGATATGGTATAGAGAGACTCAAAGTCGCAGGGTATCATGCTAGCACTGCAGGTTTCCTCACGATGTTTTCCTTCACCGTTTGAGAGCAGTCGGTATTACGTAAAGCCGTAATGCTACGTAAAGCTTTAATGTCAGTGTTCCAAGTACAAAAATTAGTTCCAATGATTTTCCGCAACATGGCGAGGTTTTTTTATATTTCTGGTCAAGCTTTACATTAGTTGAAAGCTTGAGTTTCTGTTGTTGAGTTGAGTTGTTGTTGTTGAGTTGAGTTGTTGTTGTAATGCTTTATCTATCTATCTAAGTTAGAACCTCAAGATTGAGATTCCATACTGCAGCTTCCATGCTCGCTCGCAGAATATGCTAACCGCTTACCTATTCTAGAGACAATCTTTCGTTGTTTGGAATCTTCCAGTACTTTTCACATTTAGTACTCTTTTCTTTGCAATCTGGAGTAGGTAGGTAGTACATTGTTTGATAAAGACGACCTTCATTCAGTTATAATTATAAATATCTTCTTAGTACCTACCTACCTACAGATAAATAAACAGGAGTGCAAGCTAATGACCGTCCGTGATGAGTTGTGCCTTGGAGGTCTGTTATACTATGCTTGGAGTCTGTCCAAGCCAGAGTATAGTACCTAAGCACTTTTTTTTGACTAATATCTACAGCGTTGCTAAGGGAGCAGTTACTGATTTTTACTGCGGACTATTGGAGAGACCACGAAGGGTCTACCCATAAACATAGTATGTATATTATGTTTATAGGTGGTGGGGATCTGTGTGAAGAACTCTAACGCACTCTAGAGGGGTAAGGTTCCTCTGAAGCCCACTGTATAACAAAAATAACGCCGGACGACCTAACTATAATGGCCGGTAAACTCTTAACGAAAACCTTGACTGTGACAGCTGGGCAGCCTACACACAAATTGACGGACGCGCACGTACCTAAAAATGAATAGATGCTGAAGAATAGAAGATGGCATTTGACTGACATGCGAGATCGATCGCCAGTACAGTCTTACCGACATCACCGACATACCTACCGGCTGAAATGGTATTTTAATTTGGAAAATAGGTCACTTTTCCGACTGTATACAAATATTTGTCCGATCCGGGGCACCCATACACCCCGCCGACTAGAGTGCGAAAGAGACAACTGCGGCTCGGATCAATTTTATCTACATAAAATCGACGAAAACAGCATTTCGTATTCCCCTGTTTCCCCCTCCAAAACTAAACCGATTTTAATCATTCTTTCAAGAATAATATGAGAAAGACTTTGGCTATGTCTGTATGTTTTGCTTATATTCGTCAAAGTATGCTGGATGTCTGAAAACGGGTGGTAATATTTGTCATTTTTAAGGTCCCTCATTCATTCCGTAATTAATTTATGCAAAAAAAAGCAAAACATAGGGACATAACAGAGGTGATATACAAGGTGTTACAAAAATACAAATAAACCTTTAAGGGGGTGGTGTAGACCATCAAACTGAACAACTTTCACTAAGGGACCAATAACGAAATCGCAAAAAAAAAAAATTGATGTTCTATACGCTACAAATCGACTAGAGCTAAAATATGTATGGGATATCACTTTTTTTTTTTGCGATTTTGATGTTGGTCCCATAGAGAAAGTTGTTCAGTTTGACGGTCTAAACAACCCCCTTAAGAGTTTTAAAAATTTATTCTTACTTATGAAACACCTTGTAGATAATGTGGAAACAAAATTTTGCCCTAGTGTCATTCATTATCCAGGAAGGAAACAGGGGAATACGTTTGTACGGGAAAAACGGCACTCGCCTATCCTTTTAAAGCGTCCATTAGTATGCTTGACTTGGAACAAGATAATGTAAGCAGAGATTTAAAAAATTTAGCCAACTGGAAAGCCACCAAAGTCCAAAGGCCATGCAAAATTGACTTGACGTGGCAAAGACTCGCGATACAAGAGTAAAACTTCATATGCTCTTGACTGTACCTACAATTCATAGAAAGAATAGAATCCTCCATAATATTAACTTGGGCCATGGGCAGGCTGGCGATGCCCTTGCCTGGTTGTAGGTACTATACGCGTCTATACAAGGTGTTACAAAACTACAAATAAACATTTAAGGGGGTGGTGTAGACCATCAAACTGAACAACTTTCACTATGGGACCAATATCGAAATTGAGAAAAAAAAATTTATGATCTATACTCTACAAATCGACTAGAGCTAAAATATGTATGGGATTTAATTTTTTTTTTTCTCGAATTCGATGTTGGTCCCATAGAGAAAGTTGTTCAGTTTGACGGTCTAAACAACCCCCTTAAGAGTTTCAAAAATTTATTGTTACTTATGAAACACCTTGTATACTCTACAAATCGACTAGAGCTAAAATATGTATGGGATATGAATTAATTTTTTTCGCGATTTCAATGTTGGTCCCATAGAGAAAGTTGTTCAGTTTGACGGTCTTAACAACCCCCTTAAGAGTTTCAAAAATTTATTGTTACTTATGAAACACCTTAGATAATGTGGAAACAAAATTTTGCCGATTATCCAGGAAGGAAACAGGGGAATACGTTTGTATGGGAAAAACGGTACTCGCCTATCCTTTTAAAGCGTCCATTAGTATGCTTGACTTGGAGCAAGATAATGTAAGCAGAGATTTAAAAAATGTAGCCAACTGGAAAGCCACCAAAGTCCAAAGGCCATGCAAAATTGACTTGACGTGGCAAAGAATCGCGATACAAGAGTAAAACTTCATGCTCTTGACTGTACCTACAATTCATAGAAAGAATAGAATCCTCCATAATATTAACTTGGGCCATGGGCAGGCTGGTGATGCCCTTGCCTGGTTGTAGGTACTATACGCGTCTATAGATATGCTCGTTGCGTGAGGCAGCCCTTGTGTCATAGTAGATCTCTTTCAAAACATACCATTCTCACTCAAAACAAATGCTGCAGAACGCTGTTCCTTCTTCATCCAATCGCTATCAGATATTCAACATCATCATGATGGTCATCAGTCCAGTGCCGAAGGTCGTTCCACATATTGCCTGACAGTTCATGGTCTCCACCTTAGTCTCCACTCGAGAATAGTTTATCAGTTCTTCGGCAGATATGTCACTATCGGCGGTGTTACTAATCTCATCTTTATCAATCTGTATGACCGCGGGCTATCTCGTAATTAGTTTATCTACCTACACAAGGATGTAACAAAACACCGTAGTAAGATGTGAAGGGGTTTTAAGGGGCCATAGGTCCCGACGAATATTTTCTATGAGAAACGCGATTGCCGAGCGCTCCGAAAAGTGTGTGCGTGAGCCGTATTTTCGATTAAAAAGAACTAACCAAAGTACTTTTTCTAGATTTTGTTTATGATTTCACTAGTTAAACTAATGGTTAATATGTGAGTATAAATACCAACAATCGGAAACTATTTTAAATTCTTCTAAAACGAGAAAAATGTTTAAAAAGGCATGAAAATACGTCATCTTCGTGACGATTTTCTATCGAGTGAAGTACCTATTTCCAACCGTGTATTCAGTTGATGATTTCACTAGATGAACTATCCAAAAATACTTTATTCGGTAAATGGTATAAATATAGTCGTAAAATGAAAAATAAAAGATGCCTCCGAGGTATTTCCACCTACTAATAATACGTCTTAACCATCAAACTGAACAATTTTCATTATGGAGAAAATGCCGAAAAAAAAGTGCGAACTGCAGTTTTGTTTGGGACAGCTGCTTTTTTTATTTTCCTCGATGTTGGATCCATAGTGAAAGTTGTTCAGTTTGATAGTCTAAACCATCATCATAGGCCTTTACATCTGTGGCAGATGATTCAAACAGTGTTTTCGGACCCCTTTAAATATTACTATAGGGTCTTTTGTTACATCCTTTATTGGGATTCCTTGTTGTTTTCGACTACGGCAGGCTAGATTTTGACTATGGCAACTCGCTAAACACAGATGCACTCTCCCGTCTTACCCTCCTATGTCTGATGGAACGGGAGACCGATACGATCAGAGGTGAGGTAACTGCCTCCGTGGCCTAATGATTAAGAGCATTGGGTTCTTGACACGGAGGTCGTGGGTTCGATTCCCACGGGAAACACCTAGTGAAATGTCACTTTGTGCGTTTTTCCCCAGTTTGTTAGGACATTGCAGGCTGAGTCACCTGATTGTCTGAAAATAAAGATGATTCCGTGCTTCGGATGGCACGTTAAGCTGTTGGTCCCGGCTACTATCTCTGGTGGTAGTCGTTACATAAAAACCACGTCAGAGGCCGTAAGGCGGTTTGAATAAACTCTGACACCAGGGCTTCTAGCCCACTCTATAAGAAGAAGAGGTGAGGTCAGATCACAGAACATTATAACAGGGGTTAGAAGTGCAAAGAAGGCGTGGAACGCGTGCCTCACGGTTATGCAATAATTTGCATAACATCATAAGGCGCGCGGCGTGGTGCGAGCGAGAAGGCCTGAGTAGTTGTAGCAGCGTGAGCGGGAAGAAAAGTGGCGACAGCCGTCTTCGAAGCAAAAGCGCTACTTTTCATTTCTAACCCCTCTTATTAAGTTCTGTGGGTGCTATGAAAATGTTCTGTGCGCAGTGGCTATAACCGGTAGCCACACTGTTTGGTTGGGCGCCGAAGATGTGTGATCAGTCGCCTTACGACACCCGACTGTGTAAGTAAAATGTAATACCGCAAGGTATCATTATAGGTCTGACATTCTTATTCAATCATGGAACATTTTAAAGGCCTCCGCACATTGCAGCGATATTATCGAGCGATATTATCGACAGCGATATCGCGACACCTTAAACACTGCAGCGATTCCGCGATTCGCGTCAGGCATGCGTCCTACCACTGAATGTAATATCGCGGCAGTGTGTGGGATCGAGCGCGTCCCCATACAAAATGTACTGAGAACAATTATCGCAAAATCACAGCGATATTATCGCTCGATAAAATCGCTGCAATGAGCGGAGGCCTTTATGATTTATGAAACCAGGAACTTATTTCCGGTACCCATTAAAATAGCGCACCCATATTTAAAAACGCCTTCAGGATGCTGCTGGGGCTGCCGCGTGTGCCTCTGGTATCTTTGCAGACGCTCATCACAGACTTAAAAGAAGAACCAGACGTATTCACGAGTGAAGCACCCATTTCTTTCGTGTGCGTGCTGTCACGCGGTACATAAGGTGACGGGTTGTAGGACCTGTGCCTAGAGCTAGTGCATCTGTGTGAGTGTAGGTCCCTTGTAAGAACAAACGAGATTGTATTACCTTGCATGCTTCACATCTTTTTAGTGCAATATTCGGTCCGTATTTCTTTCAAGTCCGTGACGCTCATGTCGATGGGTTTCCCACCACGCTCTGCAAACGGGTGTGCCGCCTCGCTGCAGAGGGTTCGCGTCAGAACCAACAGCATCCTGAACATGGTCTCCAGTAGATACTGTGACAGTAGCTTTATTAAGCACTGGATCGGTCTACACTTAAGAGAATTTTATTCCAAGAGCGAAAATGTGCGCTGCATACAAACGTACTATGGTGATATTTTCAATAGGTAGTATGGAGGTGGTACTTGGGAATGTTCCTCCATTTGAAAAGGGAAGATCTTCCACCAGGCTTAGTGTGAAGCCTGGGGACCGGCCGTGGTCCAACAGTTCTTAGTTGGACCTTGTATATATATCGAATCTCTGTGATTATTTCTCTTGCGCGATTTATGTCTCGCATTCGATTGTGAACCTTATTTGTAGTAGGTTACGAGTTACGTATTTACGGTGAACGTTGTCTTTGTATGGAGCATATTTCTGAGAGCGACGGTATCGCCATCTGTTAGCTTCTTTGCTATAACTTGTGGGTGTTGACATCTATGGCAAGTCCCCACAGTACTCCCCCCTCAGACCGGAGGTCGTTGAGTTGTTCGAAGTGTGCAGTCTGTATCCACGTAGGTGCAGGGCTCCAGTCAAGTGAGTCTGACGAGCGATGTGCTGCGAGTGTGTGCATCTGTCAGGGAGTCCAGTCCTGATGTGATGCGGGTGAGTGACAGGCGTGGAGAAGGCGAGCAGAACTGCCACGTGGAGGTGAGCTCTGACACGTGGGCTGCGGGAGATCCTTCTATGCAGACGCTGACTGTCGTTGAGGAAGCTGCAGGCCCAGGAAGCGGTGTGAAGACAGCTGCGATGGACCTGGTGCGGCTTCGGGTTGATGGCGTGTGACTGCTGCTTGTTTGACCTGGTCGAGGGGTGTGAAGGGTTGGTTGAACTGGTTGCTGCTCTGTGTTGGTGCTGCTCTGCGGTGTTCAGGTTGCGATGTTCTTTGTCGAGGGTCACCAATATGGAGGTGGTACTTGGGAATGTTCCTCCATTGAAAAGGGAAGATCTTCCACCAGGCTTAGTGTGAAGCCTGGGGACCGGCCGTGGTCCAACAGTTCTTAGTTGGACCTTGTATATATATCGAATCTCTGTGATTATTTCTCTTGCGCGATTTATGTCTCGCATTCGATTGTGAACCTTATTTGTAGTAGGTTACGAGTTACGTATTTACGGTGAACGTTGTCTTTGTATGGAGCATATTTCTGAGAGCGACGGTATCGCCATCTGTTAGCTTCTTTGCTATAACTTGTGGGTGTTGACATCTATGGCAAGTCCCCACAGTAGAACCAATTAAAGTCAATGAAATTTTGCAGAAACAATCTAGAAACAAATCTCTATGCTTGTATGGAGTCAGATTTTCGTTACAATATACTGTTTCAATGCTAGGATTAATTTAAGATTTGTATGGAAATCTTTGAGGCACTGTAACTTGAAAACTATACATTTAAACGAGAATCTGACTCCATACAAGCATAGAAATTTGTTTCTAGATTGTTTCTGCAAAATTTCATTGACTTAAATTGGTTAGTATTGAAAATATCACCATAGTACGTTTGTATGGAGCGCGCTCCGAATAATATACCCTTAAGTGTTTGTACTAACATAGTTATTTAGGTGTGTTCATACTAACGAAATATATGATATTCCTATGTCTTGTACTGGTCCGGGTCTACACCAGTAATATACGACTCTCTAACCATCAGGCACATCTTAATATATTGCTTCAAACAAAAGGAATCATAATTATAAAGTAACTATCGTTAAAACATTACAAACTTCAAAGTTAGAAGTTGCAAAGCACAGACAATTATGTTAACTAGTATTTTGAGGGAGGGAATTTAGTTCATTCAAATTATCATGTAAACAAAGGGAGATTAGCAATATCTCAGTCGAAATTGACGAATATTTCATTAGAAAATTAAAATTCATCAAATATTGTAATAATGCAAAAATGGCGGAAAATTGAGTTAGCAGAAA
Organism: Agonopterix heracliana; assembly: GCA_963693445.1. Classification (NCBI taxonomy): domain Eukaryota; kingdom Metazoa; phylum Arthropoda; class Insecta; order Lepidoptera; family Depressariidae; genus Agonopterix; species Agonopterix heracliana. Next base: position 8,132,317 of record OY856334.1, read on the forward strand.
ACAGCTGATACATCAGTGATGCTTTGTGCGGGGGAAAATAGTTTAAAAATTTATTCGCTAGGAGGCGCGGAGCAAATTCATCAAGCAAAAATAGGCGTTATGATAGAGTATTAGAGTCTTATGAGCGTGATTAGTCCATAAGTAATTGACACTTTTGACACATGCGCACTAGGTAATTATTTTGGTTCGGCGGGTTTTGTATAGCGTACCCACGCTGCGCAAAAAAGTTCTAAAAAGATGATATGTGAAGTTGGCGCGAGGTGAATTTCCTCTAGCAAAAATGAATCTTATGTCAGGGGAAGATAGCTTAATTCACTAAGTTTGGGCCTTAGATAGTTCGCGCATCAGGCTGTTTGCCTATTTAATTAAGAAGCTAAAATTAAGCATAGAAGTTCATGCAATTTCCATCTTTAATTGGAAGTAAATAAAGATTGATGAGGGAAAATGTAAATAGTTTTTCAAATTGGTACGGGTTATTGGGAAGACAAGATTACCATATAAGGAGACGTTTTCTTGTATGAATTCAAGGGAAAACTAGTAGATTGAAAGAAAGCCTTATAATTATAAAGTTAAGGATCAATTTTCATTGTTCAAAAAAACCATCGCCACCATCGTCACCTTAGTCAGCATCGCCATCGTCGCCTCCATCGACATAGTGAAGCGAGTATAAATAGGCTCGATTTGGCGGGAGCGGGGCTTTTTCCGAGAAACCAGCTACGAGTGAACATCTCTTAGTACCAACTTGTGATTTTATTCAGAATTTATTTATTTACTTGAGTTTTGATTGGAGTTTAATTTAATTTGTAGAAATCTAGTAGCTCGTAGCTGAATTTACATGACGAAGTAGTTCATGGGCTGGCTCGGCAGTTTCAAAAGATATTTACTAATATCTTAACCTGGTTGACTGAGACAATATCAGGCGCCATTCTTTACCAACAGGCAAAGTCTCCTAGGTCAAGAGAAGTCCGCCTTGTGAGTCGATTGGGAACTTGTCGAAGAGGGATCATGCCGTTCTAGGCGCCAAAAGACTCATAAGGAAGTCCTTGACTTAGTCCCTAAACCTTATATATATATTTCACTCACCTTTATATTACTCACCTGGAGACTCTCACGATCTATAGGCTTCGGCTGAGTGAGAGAATTCAAACACACATGGAATAGGCTTAGACACACTTAGAGGGCTCCACCCTCGAATCTCTTAGTTCGCTTAGTTCGAAGATTTCCATTGCACCACGGAAATCTTACATCACACACCTACACGATTACATGTAAATGTGAGGCCTACCTCTAGTCTTGCGGAATTTCCTTACACCGGGAGTTTCAAACCTTAGGGCACTTCTTTAGAATAGGAAAATATTTAGACAATGGTTAGATTTACTAGGGTTTTGTTAGAATAATATAGGATAGGGTAGGTATTTAACTTTGACTAGAATTTTAGTAGGAATGGAAAGATTTAGATGTTCAGGTTTACAAATGGTATAATAGGTAAATTCAGTAGGATTTAATTAATTATTCCATAGACTTGAGTTATATGATTTTTCAGTAGATGTTTGAATGAAATTCAGGAACTCGAAGCAAATTAAATTTCATGATAAATCTTGGTTCTAAAAAAAAAAAGTAAATGACATTATAAATAGAAAACAGTGAATAAGAGACAAAGTCAAAGTTATAATTCAATATAATATTGTCCCAAACAAAATAAGTTCAATCTAAATTTATCGTTTCCTTATAATAATGGGAAATTAGAGTTTCTTATCATACCTATTACCTACTTTGTTATGAGTTGGTGGAACTTTGGGATATAGTGCCTAGTGCCCTCTAGTCAGAAAAATAAATGATTATGGTACATAATAAGTTTTACAGATTTATATCAGAGTCAAATAAATAAAAGTTTATCCTACTATTCACATAAAAGAGAGAACTTACTTTCAATGGACCAAGGTTCTATTCATTCAGTTAAATGTTATACTGTTTCTATAAGCTAAAGTTTCTGCTTATATTGTCATACTAGTTTTATGTATACGTACTTACCTACTAAATGATAATAATGTAGATTCTCAGAATAGGAACTTTACTTTGATTAAACTGTTAACATAGTTGAGCTTTTGAACTGGTTTATAAAAGAAAAGATATTAAAAGGGAAATTTCGCTAATTAGGGTTCCTTAAAGTCACAACTAATATAGAAATTAAGTCTAAGAATTACTAATAATAGCTCAACTCGAGACTAACTTAAATAAAAACCAGTCTATTTGAAAATACCTCTTGTCCTTTGTATAAAAAAAATACTGACACACTGACAAAGAATTGACTTTAAAATTTACAAGTCTCAAACATCCCTTACTAAACTTGACTTACCTGACTAAGACACAATATCTCGGGAAAAGTTTGGAGGAGGGCTGACCAGTTTGGAGACGAGGCCCACTGAAGCTAGAAATATTCTAGCAGGAGGAAATATCAAATAAAATAACTCCTGAGAGCGGAATGGCGGGGCTCTCTTCTATACCAAACGAAACAATTATTCTTCTATACCAAACGAAACAATTATTCTTCTATACCAAACGAAACAATCATTCTTTTATACTTTGTTGCATTCCCAAGGAAAAAACAAAACATAGAAATAAATTTATATTTTTATAGGTTAGGAAATTTTACACCCTGTATATCTAAGTAAATCGGTAGAGAAATCTAAGTTTACTATTTAGCATACTGTAGGATAAGAAAAGGTCTATTATAGCTATAGAGGTATTTCATTAGATTGACTTCAGCGCTTACTGACGGAGGGTTGTAGGTTACATTTTCTGATAATAACTTCATAATCATAGTCAAAAATAGTATTGTGGGCTAGGAAGTTAGGTATTACTTTCTGATTTATGTTAATATTAAGTTTAGGTAATTCTAGGTCTCTGTTTGTTAGAATACTAGATAAATCTCAAGTCTGTCGCACCTAGGTTACTATTATGCGGTTCACAACGTAGTCTCCTGTTTCACTAGACGATCGATACTGGCCAAGTTAAAGTCTTCAGCTCAAAAATGGGATCATAAATAAGTTTAGGTATAGTTCATAAGTTAGGCTAAGTTAAGTTAATAGGTAGGGATTTTCTATACACTGTTTGGCAGCAAGCAGTTAATTAGTTTAGGTAGATAGGCATTTTCGGTACGTAGGTGCTGAATGCCCAGCCCTGGGTATTAAATTAGTTTCAAATAGGTTCATAGTTAGCATAGGTAGTATAAGATTAGTTAGGTAGGACATCTTTAACATTGGTAGACCGCGAACAGGATAAGGGGTATCTATTACATTGAGATGCCGTGACAAGGATAGGTTTTTTGTTAAAGTAGGGGTACCTATTACATTGGTGCCGTGACCAGGATAGGATTTAAGATTTATTTTTACTTTTGATGCGCTAAGTCCACAGGATTTTACAATAGACTTTGTAGACTAGGTCAAGTTTTATTCTATATTTTGTAAACAAAAGATAGGTTTTGAATTACAAACGTATGATCCATTTTGAGTTAAAAATCATAAGCCTTTTTAGGCTTACATTGTTGCCGTGAGAGAGGATAGCAGATTTTGAGATTTAGGTATTCTGAGAGATTTAGAAAAGGTTTGGTTAGAAATGCAGGTTAAATAATTAGTTTATTTAGTTAGGGATATGCTTTAATTTTGATCACATAGAATAGATGTTTACATGAGGTTATATAGGCATATGATTGGGAATTTCACTTAGAAGGTTATCACTGTTCACTAGATTTTTATGAGCACTTTGTTTTTACGTTACGCACTGTTATTTTGTTACACCTGGGTTATTTGCTGTTCACTAAGTTGCTTGATTATGTAGGTAATTGATGAAGCGACTTTTGTAGATTTTGCTTCCTAGCGACTTTTGAGTGGATAGTTGCGGGGACGAAGACAATTAAGAATATTAGGTCAGAGTGTCATCTTAGGGGCGGTTTATGTTGTGAATGTCTTCTTTTTCTTCCTTTTAGTAGCGTAGTATTGAAATGATGTTCAGGAGTTTGAAGCAGCAGATAGTGTGTTGAAATGCGTTAGAGGAGGTTCTTTCGAGTAGCGATTTTAGGAACGTTCCGAGAGTTTTAGGTTGTAATGTTCTTAAATGTCTTGTTTACTTCTTCTTTGATACCGTAGCGAAGGAAGTATAGAAAATCGGAGTTTAAACGCCCGCTCTGACGCTTTCTTCAATAACAAGTCAGGTTAGGTAGTCAGTCATGTTTCTTCTTTTCAATTTCGATTTGTTCTTGATGTTTTCTTTTCCTTTGTCGTGATAACGTAGCAAAGATGTAAATGAGTTCTTCGTTAGCGTTTGGAAGCTTTTTCTGCAATGCAAATCGGCCATGTTGTGTAGAAAAAAAAAAATAACAGACGGAAGTAGTAGGTAAATTTTGACAGGTAAAAATGCCGTGATCTTATTGGTTGATTGCACAGAAGTTAGAAAGAAGCTAATTTCATTCATTGGCTAATACAGGCTAGCGACATTTGTCTATGATTAGAAAGTCGGTCAATATACATATTTGTAAAGCTAAAACTAGAATTTAGGTAATTAAATTATTAATTGGATTATGCCTAAATTTAAATTAAATCTAATCATTATTTTTAATAAGAAATCTAACATCCAAATGTCTCAGAATGATATTTAATAAAGTAAGTTGATTACCGGAGTAAAATTCAGTGTTGCCGTTTGGTGAATAATAAGTCGCTAGATTTTAAGGATAGGGTACGTTAAAAATCCGATAGGGGTCGCCAAACGTTTGAATTAGATTTATAAGAAAGTGCGAGGTAAACAAAATATGGCTTTATTACAGAATTAAATGAACGATTAACTAATTAGAGTTCCGAATTAATTATTTTGTAGTTTATCTGTAATAATGACGAATTTTAGCTTTATAATAAATTGTGATTTTGATTTTCTTGATTAGGATTGACTTAAATTATGACTATTTCGATTATATTTATTTAGAAGCTCCAGCAGTGGATACATTAGACATAAAAGCAAAATTTTACAATACCTACCTACTAACGAGATTTAGAAGTAAAACTATATTGTACAAGTAAAATTTTGTAAAATTAGTACTAATAACAAGGGAACAATATTAAGCATAACATATGAATTATTTATTAATGAGAAACTATGTCGTTTAAAAGCGTTAGAAATAGCTAATTTTATTTTTAAGGTAAAGTGTACGAAATTTATAAAAAAGGGGTAACTAAGCCGCAAATAAATCCCTCACTAAAATGGTAACACTGTAGAGAATTGATTTTGGTTCGAAGTTAGAAGGTTAGAGAACTAGATGGAGCTAAGTGTCTCAAATCTAATTCTTACGATTTTTTTAAATCAAATTTACATAGATTGCATTTGTTTGAATAAGTTAATATTTATGCTAGATAGATAAAATAGGTAGTTCACTTATTTTATAATGGGAATAGAGAGTAAAAAGCGGAAATTTAAGTATTTCTTTCGCTAGTACCTATAGACCGTTTCGCAAATAAGGTCGGTAGGTGGCGTTAGTAGGTTCAATCGGAAATTAGGTGTGTGTGTAAATGATTGGTAAAATCGAGTTTGTACCTACCTATTTGGGTTTCCTAGAACAAGTCTATATCTTGCTAGTTAATAGTAGTAATAGTGTTTTTCTTATTAAGGCAATAGATTCCTAATAATGTAAAATTTGCCATTCACCTAGTATAAATGATTTTTGATCTTATTTTATTTAAATTATAGTTTTGACGTAGTGGAATTGTACAAAATTAAACTTTATTATAGTTAAGTATTTTAGAACGATAAAATGGAATGAGATTTTATGTTTACATAATTTTTGGAAAGAAAATGGACACAAAATTTGGGTTTACCAACTTTAAGGTGAAATAAAACCAAGTTAGACAACCTTGTAGGATGAAGCGATCTTAGTTCAGTACAGTGGACCTACAAGTGAAAGTGGAACTCGATGTTCTCACTGAAAAGTCGTGTTAAAATATTAGCATCAAGGTAATGTCAAATCATAGGAATACATTATTGATAGTATAATAAGAGAATTATTTTAAAATAGTAAGATGACTAAGGGATAAAGTCTCAAATGAATTAAACTCGGGGGGAAGGGTTTTTGCTATGTTTTATTTTATAATATATTAGGTAGATTTAATAAATAGCATTGTTTAGATAAATTAAAGAGTGGGAAAGAGATTTTGCGGAACATTTAATTATAAATACCTACTTTAGTTATAACATTTTAGTTTAAGAAATGAGCTAAATTAAAATTATGTTTATGCTTCTCTAGTTTTTGTAACTTGTTTTAGTACCTATTTCAAAAAGTAAATGCAGTAGAGAAGTGGGAAATTTCTTATTAGGTAAATAGCAAATAATTTAGAAATTATGGTTAGGTACAATCTAAAACAAAAATGGTACCTAAATAGTGGTAACAATTAAATCTTTATTTAGTCATATACCAACTAATAATAATGCTAGTGAGATTAGGTTATAAATAAGAGAGGCACAAACAATGTAAGTAGGTATATTAGAATTATTAGATATAGTCAAATCATAGAAAAGTATATGTCTAGAATGAACATCACGGTTCTACCGTACGGGACAAAACGGGCCAACTTTCTTAGGTTGGTGTGCTTGAGGCGTCATACAAATTATGTCTGTGTGCGTGTGTAAAAATATTCACTTTGCTAAAATTTCTTTATAAGGTGGAAAGCATGTAGCTAATTGATACCCAGTTATTACAGGTATTGTTAGTTTAAATTGATCCTAGTTAAGGAGATGTAGGAACTTAGTCCCTTTCTATCCAACTCGAAGCTAGTAGTAGGTACCTACCCGAGAATAGCGTAGAATATCAATCGTATGAAAGCGGAAGAGTGATAGATATAGAATCTACAACACGATAAATGAAGAATATTATTTAGAGATAGGAAATAACGGTATAAGTAAAACTAAAAGCTATAACATTTAATTAAATAAGCGCGAGTAGTTGTCAAGCGAAAGATAGGTAGATAATGCGTCCGCAGGTAGTAACCGTGCGTTCGAGCGGCTGGATGTACGCGGGACGAAGCTCGAGGAGGGGGACGCTTCGACCGGTAAAAACTTCGATGCATTGGTGTATGGTCCAAGTTGCTAGCGTGCAACTATTTTTGAATAAGTTAGGGCTTGGTCCAAGTAGTAGCGCATTGTCGTTACACTAGTATAGGGTTCTCTAGACTAAAGTATTGGTTTAGTGTTCTAACACTCTAGGTTGTTGACTGCAATGGGAGTCTGTAGCATCATGTATCTCATGTCATGAATCCCTAATAAAACTAGTCAGGTTTTTACACACTATTGTGTTTGTACAATTCTAGCAGTAGATGGGTAGGAATACAATTTATTTAGGTGGATAAATACTATTATTACAAAAAATAATTAGTCTAGTAGGTATTTTTGCACATTTGAGTTAATGTTTGCTTTTTAAAATAATTATACTTTTATATTTTGTTATTAATTTAGTTGTTAAGTAGGGATGTCCAATGGCCAATCATGCGTAAGGAGTCGAAAATAGAGGGGGAAGCGAGTTTTGGACTTCTCTGTCAGCACGTCATAACATCTAGGCAGAGGAAATTGTGGAGATGTTTTATAGGGTTTTCAATAAGTAATAAGAGTCAAAGTCGGATCTAAGAGTGGTAAAATGCAGGAGAATTGAGGTGACATTTAACTTATAAAAAAAAAAGAGAGATTAAGGGTAGGGGGGAAGTGCGTCTGCCAGGATGTACGTTGTTTGGTGAAGGGAACGTATTCAGCGAGAGTTGCCTAATATTCTAAATATAATGATTTATAGGTTCTCGGTTAATTTTATCATCTGTAATAGTAGATTTTAACTGTAATAGTTGATAGAAGAAGAGAAAAAAAAAATTACTAATCGGGTCAATTATGCAAGGGGTGACGCACTTGCCTCTGATGATGTTTTGTTCATCTTAAAATATAATTATTAGAAAAAAAAAAACTGTTGTTTTCTGATTTAACTTTGAGTTAAAAGCGTGGTTATTCTTTCATTATACAACTGTCATTTTGTTGAGTTATTGGGTTGTTGCGAGAAATTTTGGGAACTTCCCTATCAATCGATTTATTTTCACTATGGTTAAGTTAGGAAAGGACTAGTCATTGTGGTGATTCTTGGGGAGGCCTGTGTCTGGCAGTGGACGTCCGTCGGCTGAGATGATGATGATGATGATGGTGGTGGTTAGGTTAAGAATAAGCATTAAAATAGATTAAAAAATACTAGGGAGACGCGATTTCATTATCTTTTCAAATAAAAACAATAATAAAAAAACCTAGAATTTAGAATAAAATAAATTTAAAATAAATATCAAACCACAAGTAAACAGGAAATCACGGAAGATTAGATTGTTTAGGCTTATTTCATTTACCTTTTAGGAAAATTAAAGTTCAATCTGTCAAAGTCCGACTAAAAAGATTAGATACAAGTAAAGAATTTTATTAGTAAATAATAATAAATAAAATGTGGCTTAATTTAGAGTTTTTGAACGATAAAATTTAAGTAATATGTGAGTGATGGCGACAAGAGTTATTCGGTTTTGGAGTAGTCGAGAATGGGGGAAGGAAATGTTCGAATTTCAAAAGGTATTTAATTGTTATTGTAACTTGATTTAGAACTTCTTTTACGCGGTTGTGGTAATTTATAATTTTATCTTTTCGTGTCATTGATCTGTTGATTTTATTTTGGATTTGAACTGGTGTGTGAAGTAAATGAAAGTGGGTGTTGGCAAGCAGAATTTTTAAGCGATATATTTATAAAACCTATTTACAATATTATATATCTTATAATTTATATTATGAAAAAAAAAAGTATGAGGAAAGAGGGCCATTTGGAATTAACAGAAGTCAAGGTCATGGAAATTAGGTTATTGATATTCAAACTTGGACACACTACACTATACAAAAAGATTTCTTGTGTAGATCTAATAGGAGGGTCTTAGTTGTCGCGACAGTTGTTTTCAATGGCTGGGACGATGATTAAGATTAGTAGTTGGTTTCAGTAGAGAATACTGTCCACAAGGAAGCTTTTACTCCACTGGTAGGATATGCAAATACGAGAACACTCTACACTCTCCAAACTATTAATGATTACAGTGGTTGATGGAAAGTGTCAGATAGGGTATTTAATATTCAAACGATGGTTTTCAGTCTAACGACGATGATGATCTGGATGGTGGTAGATTGTATTATGGAGTTCTATTAAATTGAAAAATAGAATCTGATGGAATGACATAGTACACAATTCATTCTGAGTGACTAGCCTCACAAACTAGTTTCTACACATGAACCAGATTTTCTAGTGAAAGCTGCTAATTGATCCTGAATGTTATGTTATGATTTGAAACTTTTCTCACTGATGGAATTGTTTCTCGGCTTGGTATTTTAAATACACACCACACTGAGAACATTTCAAGGAAGAATATTAATAAACTATTTTACAGTTAATATATTAAGTTAAAATTGACTCCGGTTGAAATTTGAATTTTAAATACATACCTGCGTAAATTTTGGGGGAAGAATGTACTGGTCCGGGTCTACACCAGTAATATACGACTCTCTAACCATCAGGCACATCTTAATATATTGCTTCAAACAAAAGGAATCATAATTATAAAGTAACTATCGTTAAAACATTACAAACTTCAAAGTTAGAAGTTGCAAAGCACAGACAATTATGTTAACTAGTATTTTGAGGGAGGGAATTTAGTTCATTCAAATTATCATGTAAACAAAGGGAGATTAGCAATATCTCAGTCGAAATTGACGAATATTTCATTAGAAAATTAAAATTCATCAAATATTGTAATAATGCAAAAATGGCGGAAAATTGAGTTAGCAGAAAACAGCTGATACATCAGTGATGCTTTGTGCGGGGGAAAATAGTTTAAAAATTTATTCGCTAGGAGGCGCGGAGCAAATTCATCAAGCAAAAATAGGCGTTATGATAGAGTATTAGAGTCTTATGAGCGTGATTAGTCCATAAGTAATTGACACTTTTGACACATGCGCACTAGGTAATTATTTTGGTTCGGCGGGTTTTGTATAGCGTACCCACGCTGCGCAAAAAAGTTCTAAAAAGATGATATGTGAAGTTGGCGCGAGGTGAATTTCCTCTAGCAAAAATGAATCTTATGTCAGGGGAAGATAGCTTAATTCACTAAGTTTGGGCCTTAGATAGTTCGCGCATCAGGCTGTTTGCCTATTTAATTAAGAAGCTAAAATTAAGCATAGAAGTTCATGCAATTTCCATCTTTAATTGGAAGTAAATAAAGATTGATGAGGGAAAATGTAAATAGTTTTTCAAATTGGTACGGGTTATTGGGAAGACAAGATTACCATATAAGGAGACGTTTTCTTGTATGAATTCAAGGGAAAACTAGTAGATTGAAAGAAAGCCTTATAATTATAAAGTTAAGGATCAATTTTCATTGTTCAAAAAAACCATCGCCACCATCGTCACCTTAGTCAGCATCGCCATCGTCGCCTCCATCGACATAGTGAAGCGAGTATAAATAGGCTCGATTTGGCGGGAGCGGGGCTTTTTCCGAGAAACCAGCTACGAGTGAACATCTCTTAGTACCAACTTGTGATTTTATTCAGAATTTATTTATTTACTTGAGTTTTGATTGGAGTTTAATTTAATTTGTAGAAATCTAGTAGCTCGTAGCTGAATTTACATGACGAAGTAGTTCATGGGCTGGCTCGGCAGTTTCAAAAGATATTTACTAATATCTTAACCTGGTTGACTGAGACAATATCAGGCGCCATTCTTTACCAACAGGCAAAGTCTCCTAGGTCAAGAGAAGTCCGCCTTGTGAGTCGATTGGGAACTTGTCGAAGAGGGATCATGCCGTTCTAGGCGCCAAAAGACTCATAAGGAAGTCCTTGACTTAGTCCCTAAACCTTATATATATATTTCACTCACCTTTATATTACTCACCTGGAGACTCTCACGATCTATAGGCTTCGGCTGAGTGAGAGAATTCAAACACACATGGAATAGGCTTAGACACACTTAGAGGGCTCCACCCTCGAATCTCTTAGTTCGCTTAGTTCGAAGATTTCCATTGCACCACGGAAATCTTACATCACACACCTACACGATTACATGTAAATGTGAGGCCTACCTCTAGTCTTGCGGAATTTCCTTACACCGGGAGTTTCAAACCTTAGGGCACTTCTTTAGAATAGGAAAATATTTAGACAATGGTTAGATTTACTAGGGTTTTGTTAGAATAATATAGGATAGGGTAGGTATTTAACTTTGACTAGAATTTTAGTAGGAATGGAAAGATTTAGATGTTCAGGTTTACAAATGGTATAATAGGTAAATTCAGTAGGATTTAATTAATTATTCCATAGACTTGAGTTATATGATTTTTCAGTAGATGTTTGAATGAAATTCAGGAACTCGAAGCAAATTAAATTTCATGATAAATCTTGGTTCTAAAAAAAAAAAGTAAATGACATTATAAATAGAAAACAGTGAATAAGAGACAAAGTCAAAGTTATAATTCAATATAATATTGTCCCAAACAAAATAAGTTCAATCTAAATTTATCGTTTCCTTATAATAATGGGAAATTAGAGTTTCTTATCATACCTATTACCTACTTTGTTATGAGTTGGTGGAACTTTGGGATATAGTGCCTAGTGCCCTCTAGTCAGAAAAATAAATGATTATGGTACATAATAAGTTTTACAGATTTATATCAGAGTCAAATAAATAAAAGTTTATCCTACTATTCACATAAAAGAGAGAACTTACTTTCAATGGACCAAGGTTCTATTCATTCAGTTAAATGTTATACTGTTTCTATAAGCTAAAGTTTCTGCTTATATTGTCATACTAGTTTTATGTATACGTACTTACCTACTAAATGATAATAATGTAGATTCTCAGAATAGGAACTTTACTTTGATTAAACTGTTAACATAGTTGAGCTTTTGAACTGGTTTATAAAAGAAAAGATATTAAAAGGGAAATTTCGCTAATTAGGGTTCCTTAAAGTCACAACTAATATAGAAATTAAGTCTAAGAATTACTAATAATAGCTCAACTCGAGACTAACTTAAATAAAAACCAGTCTATTTGATAATACCTCTTGTCCTTTGTATAAAAAAAATACTGACACACTGACAAAGAATTGACTTTAAAATTTACAAGTCTCAAACATCCCTTACTAAACTTGACTTACCTGACTAAGACACAATATCTCGGGAAAAGTTTGGAGGAGGGCTGACCAGTTTGGAGACGAGGCCCACTGAAGCTAGAAATATTCTAGCAGGAGGAAATATCAAATAAAATAACTCCTGAGAGCGGAATGGCGGGGCTCTCTTCTATACCAAACGAAACAATTATTCTTCTATACCAAACGAAACAATTATTCTTCTATACCAAACGAAACAATCATTCTTTTATACTTTGTTGCATTCCCAAGGAAAAAACAAAACATAGAAATAAATTTATATTTTTATAGGTTAGGAAATTTTACACCCTGTATATCTAAGTAAATCGGTAGAGAAATCTAAGTTTACTATTTAGCATACTGTAGGATAAGAAAAGGTCTATTATAGCTATAGAGGTATTTCATTAGATTGACTTCAGCGCTTACTGACGGAGGGTTGTAGGTTACATTTTCTGATAATAACTTCATAATCATAGTCAAAAATAGTATTGTGGGCTAGGAAGTTAGGTATTACTTTCTGATTTATGTTAATATTAAGTTTAGGTAATTCTAGGTCTCTGTTTGTTAGAATACTAGATAAATCTCAAGTCTGTCGCACCTAGGTTACTATTATGCGGTTCACAACGTAGTCTCCTGTTTCACTAGACGATCGATACTGGCCAAGTTAAAGTCTTCAGCTCAAAAATGGGATCATAAATAAGTTTAGGTATAGTTCATAAGTTAGGCTAAGTTAAGTTAATAGGTAGGGATTTTCTATACACTGTTTGGCAGCAAGCAGTTAATTAGTTTAGGTAGATAGGCATTTTCGGTACGTAGGTGCTGAATGCCCAGCCCTGGGTATTAAATTAGTTTCAAATAGGTTCATAGTTAGCATAGGTAGTATAAGATTAGTTAGGTAGGACATCTTTAACATTGGTAGACCGCGAACAGGATAAGGGGTATCTATTACATTGAGATGCCGTGACAAGGATAGGTTTTTTGTTAAAGTAGGGGTACCTATTACATTGGTGCCGTGACCAGGATAGGATTTAAGATTTATTTTTACTTTTGATGCGCTAAGTCCACAGGATTTTACAATAGACTTTGTAGACTAGGTCAAGTTTTATTCTATATTTTGTAAACAAAAGATAGGTTTTGAATTACAAACGTATGATCCATTTTGAGTTAAAAATCATAAGCCTTTTTAGGCTTACATTGTTGCCGTGAGAGAGGATAGCAGATTTTGAGATTTAGGTATTCTGAGAGATTTAGAAAAGGTTTGGTTAGAAATGCAGGTTAAATAATTAGTTTATTTAGTTAGGGATATGCTTTAATTTTGATCACATAGAATAGATGTTTACATGAGGTTATATAGGCATATGATTGGGAATTTCACTTAGAAGGTTATCACTGTTCACTAGATTTTTATGAGCACTTTGTTTTTACGTTACGCACTGTTATTTTGTTACACCTGGGTTATTTGCTGTTCACTAAGTTGCTTGATTATGTAGGTAATTGATGAAGCGACTTTTGTAGATTTTGCTTCCTAGCGACTTTTGAGTGGATAGTTGCGGGGACGAAGACAATTAAGAATATTAGGTCAGAGTGTCATCTTAGGGGCGGTTTATGTTGTGAATGTCTTCTTTTTCTTCCTTTTAGTAGCGTAGTATTGAAATGATGTTCAGGAGTTTGAAGCAGCAGATAGTGTGTTGAAATGCGTTAGAGGAGGTTCTTTCGAGTAGCGATTTTAGGAACGTTCCGAGAGTTTTAGGTTGTAATGTTCTTAAATGTCTTGTTTACTTCTTCTTTGATACCGTAGCGAAGGAAGTATAGAAAATCGGAGTTTAAACGCCCGCTCTGACGCTTTCTTCAATAACAAGTCAGGTTAGGTAGTCAGTCATGTTTCTTCTTTTCAATTTCGATTTGTTCTTGATGTTTTCTTTTCCTTTGTCGTGATAACGTAGCAAAGATGTAAATGAGTTCTTCGTTAGCGTTTGGAAGCTTTTTCTGCAATGCAAATCGGCCATGTTGTGTAGAAAAAAAAAAATAACAGACGGAAGTAGTAGGTAAATTTTGACAGGTAAAAATGCCGTGATCTTATTGGTTGATTGCACAGAAGTTAGAAAGAAGCTAATTTCATTCATTGGCTAATACAGGCTAGCGACATTTGTCTATGATTAGAAAGTCGGTCAATATACATATTTGTAAAGCTAAAACTAGAATTTAGGTAATTAAATTATTAATTGGATTATGCCTAAATTTAAATTAAATCTAATCATTATTTTTAATAAGAAATCTAACATCCAAATGTCTCAGAATGATATTTAATAAAGTAAGTTGATTACCGGAGTAAAATTCAGTGTTGCCGTTTGGTGAATAATAAGTCGCTAGATTTTAAGGATAGGGTACGTTAAAAATCCGATAGGGGTCGCCAAACGTTTGAATTAGATTTATAAGAAAGTGCGAGGTAAACAAAATATGGCTTTATTACAGAATTAAATGAACGATTAACTAATTAGAGTTCCGAATTAATTATTTTGTAGTTTATCTGTAATAATGACGAATTTTAGCTTTATAATAAATTGTGATTTTGATTTTCTTGATTAGGATTGACTTAAATTATGACTATTTCGATTATATTTATTTAGAAGCTCCAGCAGTGGATACATTAGACATAAAAGCAAAATTTTACAATACCTACCTACTAACGAGATTTAGAAGTAAAACTATATTGTACAAGTAAAATTTTGTAAAATTAGTACTAATAACAAGGGAACAATATTAAGCATAACATATGAATTATTTATTAATGAGAAACTATGTCGTTTAAAAGCGTTAGAAATAGCTAATTTTATTTTTAAGGTAAAGTGTACGAAATTTATAAAAAAGGGGTAACTAAGCCGCAAATAAATCCCTCACTAAAATGGTAACACTGTAGAGAATTGATTTTGGTTCGAAGTTAGAAGGTTAGAGAACTAGATGGAGCTAAGTGTCTCAAATCTAATTCTTACGATTTTTTTAAATCAAATTTACATAGATTGCATTTGTTTGAATAAGTTAATATTTATGCTAGATAGATAAAATAGGTAGTTCACTTATTTTATAATGGGAATAGAGAGTAAAAAGCGGAAATTTAAGTATTTCTTTCGCTAGTACCTATAGACCGTTTCGCAAATAAGGTCGGTAGGTGGCGTTAGTAGGTTCAATCGGAAATTAGGTGTGTGTGTAAATGATTGGTAAAATCGAGTTTGTACCTACCTATTTGGGTTTCCTAGAACAAGTCTATATCTTGCTAGTTAATAGTAGTAATAGTGTTTTTCTTATTAAGGCAATAGATTCCTAATAATGTAAAATTTGCCATTCACCTAGTATAAATGATTTTTGATCTTATTTTATTTAAATTATAGTTTTGACGTAGTGGAATTGTACAAAATTAAACTTTATTATAGTTAAGTATTTTAGAACGATAAAATGGAATGAGATTTTATGTTTACATAATTTTTGGAAAGAAAATGGACACAAAATTTGGGTTTACCAACTTTAAGGTGAAATAAAACCAAGTTAGACAACCTTGTAGGATGAAGCGATCTTAGTTCAGTACAGTGGACCTACAAGTGAAAGTGGAACTCGATGTTCTCACTGAAAAGTCGTGTTAAAATATTAGCATCAAGGTAATGTCAAATCATAGGAATACATTATTGATAGTATAATAAGAGAATTATTTTAAAATAGTAAGATGACTAAGGGATAAAGTCTCAAATGAATTAAACTCGGGGGGAAGGGTTTTTGCTATGTTTTATTTTATAATATATTAGGTAGATTTAATAAATAGCATTGTTTAGATAAATTAAAGAGTGGGAAAGAGATTTTGCGGAACATTTAATTATAAATACCTACTTTAGTTATAACATTTTAGTTTAAGAAATGAGCTAAATTAAAATTATGTTTATGCTTCTCTAGTTTTTGTAACTTGTTTTAGTACCTATTTCAAAAAGTAAATGCAGTAGAGAAGTGGGAAATTTCTTATTAGGTAAATAGCAAATAATTTAGAAATTATGGTTAGGTACAATCTAAAACAAAAATGGTACCTAAATAGTGGTAACAATTAAATCTTTATTTAGTCATATACCAACTAATAATAATGCTAGTGAGATTAGGTTATAAATAAGAGAGGCACAAACAATGTAAGTAGGTATATTAGAATTATTAGATATAGTCAAATCATAGAAAAGTATATGTCTAGAATGAACATCACGGTTCTACCGTACGGGACAAAACGGGCCAACTTTCTTAGGTTGGTGTGCTTGAGGCGTCATACAAATTATGTCTGTGTGCGTGTGTAAAAATATTCACTTTGCTAAAATTTCTTTATAAGGTGGAAAGCATGTAGCTAATTGATACCCAGTTATTACAGGTATTGTTAGTTTAAATTGATCCTAGTTAAGGAGATGTAGGAACTTAGTCCCTTTCTATCCAACTCGAAGCTAGTAGTAGGTACCTACCCGAGAATAGCGTAGAATATCAATCGTATGAAAGCGGAAGAGTGATAGATATAGAATCTACAACACGATAAATGAAGAATATTATTTAGAGATAGGAAATAACGGTATAAGTAAAACTAAAAGCTATAACATTTAATTAAATAAGCGCGAGTAGTTGTCAAGCGAAAGATAGGTAGATAATGCGTCCGCAGGTAGTAACCGTGCGTTCGAGCGGCTGGATGTACGCGGGACGAAGCTCGAGGAGGGGGACGCTTCGACCGGTAAAAACTTCGATGCATTGGTGTATGGTCCAAGTTGCTAGCGTGCAACTATTTTTGAATAAGTTAGGGCTTGGTCCAAGTAGTAGCGCATTGTCGTTACACTAGTATAGGGTTCTCTAGACTAAAGTATTGGTTTAGTGTTCTAACACTCTAGGTTGTTGACTGCAATGGGAGTCTGTAGCATCATGTATCTCATGTCATGAATCCCTAATAAAACTAGTCAGGTTTTTACACACTATTGTGTTTGTACAATTCTAGCAGTAGATGGGTAGGAATACAATTTATTTAGGTGGATAAATACTATTATTACAAAAAATAATTAGTCTAGTAGGTATTTTTGCACATTTGAGTTAATGTTTGCTTTTTAAAATAATTATACTTTTATATTTTGTTATTAATTTAGTTGTTAAGTAGGGATGTCCAATGGCCAATCATGCGTAAGGAGTCGAAAATAGAGGGGGAAGCGAGTTTTGGACTTCTCTGTCAGCACGTCATAACATCTAGGCAGAGGAAATTGTGGAGATGTTTTATAGGGTTTTCAATAAGTAATAAGAGTCAAAGTCGGATCTAAGAGTGGTAAAATGCAGGAGAATTGAGGTGACATTTAACTTATAAAAAAAAAAGAGAGATTAAGGGTAGGGGGGAAGTGCGTCTGCCAGGATGTACGTTGTTTGGTGAAGGGAACGTATTCAGCGAGAGTTGCCTAATATTCTAAATATAATGATTTATAGGTTCTCGGTTAATTTTATCATCTGTAATAGTAGATTTTAACTGTAATAGTTGATAGAAGAAGAGAAAAAAAAAATTACTAATCGGGTCAATTATGCAAGGGGTGACGCACTTGCCTCTGATGATGTTTTGTTCATCTTAAAATATAATTATTAGAAAAAAAAAAACTGTTGTTTTCTGATTTAACTTTGAGTTAAAAGCGTGGTTATTCTTTCATTATACAACTGTCATTTTGTTGAGTTATTGGGTTGTTGCGAGAAATTTTGGGAACTTCCCTATCAATCGATTTATTTTCACTATGGTTAAGTTAGGAAAGGACTAGTCATTGTGGTGATTCTTGGGGAGGCCTGTGTCTGGCAGTGGACGTCCGTCGGCTGAGATGATGATGATGATGATGGTGGTGGTTAGGTTAAGAATAAGCATTAAAATAGATTAAAAAATACTAGGGAGACGCGATTTCATTATCTTTTCAAATAAAAACAATAATAAAAAAACCTAGAATTTAGAATAAAATAAATTTAAAATAAATATCAAACCACAAGTAAACAGGAAATCACGGAAGATTAGATTGTTTAGGCTTATTTCATTTACCTTTTAGGAAAATTAAAGTTCAATCTGTCAAAGTCCGACTAAAAAGATTAGATACAAGTAAAGAATTTTATTAGTAAATAATAATAAATAAAATGTGGCTTAATTTAGAGTTTTTGAACGATAAAATTTAAGTAATATGTGAGTGATGGCGACAAGAGTTATTCGGTTTTGGAGTAGTCGAGAATGGGGGAAGGAAATGTTCGAATTTCAAAAGGTATTTAATTGTTATTGTAACTTGATTTAGAACTTCTTTTACGCGGTTGTGGTAATTTATAATTTTATCTTTTCGTGTCATTGATCTGTTGATTTTATTTTGGATTTGAACTGGTGTGTGAAGTAAATGAAAGTGGGTGTTGGCAAGCAGAATTTTTAAGCGATATATTTATAAAACCTATTTACAATATTATATATCTTATAATTTATATTATGAAAAAAAAAAGTATGAGGAAAGAGGGCCATTTGGAATTAACAGAAGTCAAGGTCATGGAAATTAGGTTATTGATATTCAAACTTGGACACACTACACTATACAAAAAGATTTCTTGTGTAGATCTAATAGGAGGGTCTTAGTTGTCGCGACAGTTGTTTTCAATGGCTGGGACGATGATTAAGATTAGTAGTTGGTTTCAGTAGAGAATACTGTCCACAAGGAAGCTTTTACTCCACTGGTAGGATATGCAAATACGAGAACACTCTACACTCTCCAAACTATTAATGATTACAGTGGTTGATGGAAAGTGTCAGATAGGGTATTTAATATTCAAACGATGGTTTTCAGTCTAACGACGATGATGATCTGGATGGTGGTAGATTGTATTATGGAGTTCTATTAAATTGAAAAATAGAATCTGATGGAATGACATAGTACACAATTCATTCTGAGTGACTAGCCTCACAAACTAGTTTCTACACATGAACCAGATTTTCTAGTGAAAGCTGCTAATTGATCCTGAATGTTATGTTATGATTTGAAACTTTTCTCACTGATGGAATTGTTTCTCGGCTTGGTATTTTAAATACACACCACACTGAGAACATTTCAAGGAAGAATATTAATAAACTATTTTACAGTTAATATATTAAGTTAAAATTGACTCCGGTTGAAATTTGAATTTTAAATACATACCTGCGTAAATTTTGGGGGAAGAATGTACTGGTCCGGGTCTACACCAGTAATATACGACTCTCTAACCATCAGGCACATCTTAATATATTGCTTCAAACAAAAGGAATCATAATTATAAAGTAACTATCGTTAAAACATTACAAACTTCAAAGTTAGAAGTTGCAAAGCACAGACAATTATGTTAACTAGTATTTTGAGGGAGGGAATTTAGTTCATTCAAATTATCATGTAAACAAAGGGAGATTAGCAATATCTCAGTCGAAATTGACGAATATTTCATTAGAAAATTAAAATTCATCAAATATTGTAATAATGCAAAAATGGCGGAAAATTGAGTTAGCAGAAAACAGCTGATACATCAGTGATGCTTTGTGCGGGGGAAAATAGTTTAAAAATTTATTCGCTAGGAGGCGCGGAGCAAATTCATCAAGCAAAAATAGGCGTTATGATAGAGTATTAGAGTCTTATGAGCGTGATTAGTCCATAAGTAATTGACACTTTTGACACATGCGCACTAGGTAATTATTTTGGTTCGGCGGGTTTTGTATAGCGTACCCACGCTGCGCAAAAAAGTTCTAAAAAGATGATATGTGAAGTTGGCGCGAGGTGAATTTCCTCTAGCAAAAATGAATCTTATGTCAGGGGAAGATAGCTTAATTCACTAAGTTTGGGCCTTAGATAGTTCGCGCATCAGGCTGTTTGCCTATTTAATTAAGAAGCTAAAATTAAGCATAGAAGTTCATGCAATTTCCATCTTTAATTGGAAGTAAATAAAGATTGATGAGGGAAAATGTAAATAGTTTTTCAAATTGGTACGGGTTATTGGGAAGACAAGATTACCATATAAGGAGACGTTTTCTTGTATGAATTCAAGGGAAAACTAGTAGATTGAAAGAAAGCCTTATAATTATAAAGTTAAGGATCAATTTTCATTGTTCAAAAAAACCATCGCCACCATCGTCACCTTAGTCAGCATCGCCATCGTCGCCTCCATCGACATAGTGAAGCGAGTATAAATAGGCTCGATTTGGCGGGAGCGGGGCTTTTTCCGAGAAACCAGCTACGAGTGAACATCTCTTAGTACCAACTTGTGATTTTATTCAGAATTTATTTATTTACTTGAGTTTTGATTGGAGTTTAATTTAATTTGTAGAAATCTAGTAGCTCGTAGCTGAATTTACATGACGAAGTAGTTCATGGGCTGGCTCGGCAGTTTCAAAAGATATTTACTAATATCTTAACCTGGTTGACTGAGACAATATCAGGCGCCATTCTTTACCAACAGGCAAAGTCTCCTAGGTCAAGAGAAGTCCGCCTTGTGAGTCGATTGGGAACTTGTCGAAGAGGGATCATGCCGTTCTAGGCGCCAAAAGACTCATAAGGAAGTCCTTGACTTAGTCCCTAAACCTTATATATATATTTCACTCACCTTTATATTACTCACCTGGAGACTCTCACGATCTATAGGCTTCGGCTGAGTGAGAGAATTCAAACACACATGGAATAGGCTTAGACACACTTAGAGGGCTCCACCCTCGAATCTCTTAGTTCGCTTAGTTCGAAGATTTCCATTGCACCACGGAAATCTTACATCACACACCTACACGATTACATGTAAATGTGAGGCCTACCTCTAGTCTTGCGGAATTTCCTTACACCGGGAGTTTCAAACCTTAGGGCACTTCTTTAGAATAGGAAAATATTTAGACAATGGTTAGATTTACTAGGGTTTTGTTAGAATAATATAGGATAGGGTAGGTATTTAACTTTGACTAGAATTTTAGTAGGAATGGAAAGATTTAGATGTTCAGGTTTACAAATGGTATAATAGGTAAATTCAGTAGGATTTAATTAATTATTCCATAGACTTGAGTTATATGATTTTTCAGTAGATGTTTGAATGAAATTCAGGAACTCGAAGCAAATTAAATTTCATGATAAATCTTGGTTCTAAAAAAAAAAAGTAAATGACATTATAAATAGAAAACAGTGAATAAGAGACAAAGTCAAAGTTATAATTCAATATAATATTGTCCCAAACAAAATAAGTTCAATCTAAATTTATCGTTTCCTTATAATAATGGGAAATTAGAGTTTCTTATCATACCTATTACCTACTTTGTTATGAGTTGGTGGAACTTTGGGATATAGTGCCTAGTGCCCTCTAGTCAGAAAAATAAATGATTATGGTACATAATAAGTTTTACAGATTTATATCAGAGTCAAATAAATAAAAGTTTATCCTACTATTCACATAAAAGAGAGAACTTACTTTCAATGGACCAAGGTTCTATTCATTCAGTTAAATGTTATACTGTTTCTATAAGCTAAAGTTTCTGCTTATATTGTCATACTAGTTTTATGTATACGTACTTACCTACTAAATGATAATAATGTAGATTCTCAGAATAGGAACTTTACTTTGATTAAACTGTTAACATAGTTGAGCTTTTGAACTGGTTTATAAAAGAAAAGATATTAAAAGGGAAATTTCGCTAATTAGGGTTCCTTAAAGTCACAACTAATATAGAAATTAAGTCTAAGAATTACTAATAATAGCTCAACTCGAGACTAACTTAAATAAAAACCAGTCTATTTGAAAATACCTCTTGTCCTTTGTATAAAAAAAATACTGACACACTGACAAAGAATTGACTTTAAAATTTACAAGTCTCAAACATCCCTTACTAAACTTGACTTACCTGACTAAGACACAATATCTCGGGAAAAGTTTGGAGGAGGGCTGACCAGTTTGGAGACGAGGCCCACTGAAGCTAGAAATATTCTAGCAGGAGGAAATATCAAATAAAATAACTCCTGAGAGCGGAATGGCGGGGCTCTCTTCTATACCAAACGAAACAATTATTCTTCTATACCAAACGAAACAATTATTCTTCTATACCAAACGAAACAATCATTCTTTTATACTTTGTTGCATTCCCAAGGAAAAAACAAAACATAGAAATAAATTTATATTTTTATAGGTTAGGAAATTTTACACCCTGTATATCTAAGTAAATCGGTAGAGAAATCTAAGTTTACTATTTAGCATACTGTAGGATAAGAAAAGGTCTATTATAGCTATAGAGGTATTTCATTAGATTGACTTCAGCGCTTACTGACGGAGGGTTGTAGGTTACATTTTCTGATAATAACTTCATAATCATAGTCAAAAATAGTATTGTGGGCTAGGAAGTTAGGTATTACTTTCTGATTTATGTTAATATTAAGTTTAGGTAATTCTAGGTCTCTGTTTGTTAGAATACTAGATAAATCTCAAGTCTGTCGCACCTAGGTTACTATTATGCGGTTCACAACGTAGTCTCCTGTTTCACTAGACGATCGATACTGGCCAAGTTAAAGTCTTCAGCTCAAAAATGGGATCATAAATAAGTTTAGGTATAGTTCATAAGTTAGGCTAAGTTAAGTTAATAGGTAGGGATTTTCTATACACTGTTTGGCAGCAAGCAGTTAATTAGTTTAGGTAGATAGGCATTTTCGGTACGTAGGTGCTGAATGCCCAGCCCTGGGTATTAAATTAGTTTCAAATAGGTTCATAGTTAGCATAGGTAGTATAAGATTAGTTAGGTAGGACATCTTTAACATTGGTAGACCGCGAACAGGATAAGGGGTATCTATTACATTGAGATGCCGTGACAAGGATAGGTTTTTTGTTAAAGTAGGGGTACCTATTACAGTCTGAAATAAAACATGTTTATATTTCATTTTTATTTTTATTAGATTTTATTTACAGAAGAGAATAATATGTTTTTCTTTCGTTTAGATGAGGGTTAGGTGTACCATTTTGATAATATAGGTATACAACCCTAGTAATTTACGAATTGAAATTCAGAAACATTGCCCCTGGCCATTTTGCACGATAGCAAAAAGTCAAGACGTCTTAACAACGGAATAATACGAGAAAAACAACAATATTATCAATTGTTTGTCATTAATTATGATAACGTATCGATAACTCCAAGTTGTTTCCATGCCAGTGTTTGTTCTTCTTAACTTTTAACGCCTTTGTGTCAATTCATGACGTAATGTCGATAGTAACTGATGGACACGGACTTGAAAAAAAGACGGAGGTAATGTCGTCTAATCACGAGCATTTATATTTGTTTGCGTGCTGACGAACTGTCACACAGTACAGTCAAGAGCACATCAACCATGAAGGCCTCCGCTCATTGCAGCGATATTATCGCTGCGATTTTGCAATAATTGTTCTCAGTACATTTTGTATGGGACGCGCGCGATCCTACACACTGCCGCGATATTATCGAGCGATAATATCGCTGCGATTTTGCGATAATTGTTCTCAGTACATTTTGTATGGGGACGCGCTCGATCCCACACACTGCCGCGATATTATCGCAACCTGACGCAATCTCTTTCTACTACATTCATTGAAGGGCGCATGCGTGACGCGAATCGCGGAATCGCTCCAGTATGTAAGGTGTCGCGATATCGCTGTCGCTCGATAAAATCGCTCGATAATATCGCTGCAATGTGCGGAAGCCTTGACAATCGAAGTGCGATATTGTTTCTTAATACGAACACCATAAGAACAGTATGAAGTCCAAGGTGTCTAGCTTGACGTGCTCTTGACTGTACATAATGGTGGCGGGTTGTAGGACCTGCGCCTACAGCTAGTGCATCTGTGTGAGTTTAGATCCCTTGTAGAACAAACGAATATGTAGGACCTGGCATGCTTCACACCGTTTTAGTGTCACATTACGTCCGTCTTTTTTTCAGGTCCGTGATATTATGTCACTTAACAATATTTTTTCTGAAATTGAAAATACCTCAATTTATTTTAATTTCCTACCTTTTGTACCTACCTATTCATTTATAAGTTATAAATTACTTACATTACTTATAGTTGAAATAGACGTATCATTATAATTTATCACTACTAAGAATGAATGGAAAAGTCGCGATAATTATTTCGATAAACAATACCAACCAATCAACTGGTTACGGTTGGTTATGACCGATATAGGTACAATAATAATAAGTGTGTCCGTAACCGTGTGTGCTTCTACGTGCGGTTTCATACAACTCCTTGCTTCACAAATGACGGACTGACGTCTGCTGCTCCTTTAGTGCGTCATTGTATGTGATCCCACTAAATATTGTCGGTCACTTATTATTATTATTGGAAATCGAGTCACGTTGCAGGGTTTGCCCCGAACACTTGTCTCTCGCGTGGTGATCGCGCGATTCGCGTTTCAGCCTGCCGCGAGGCTCCACAATCCTTCTCAGTCAGCGACCACGGTCGTTGTTCTCAGTTGTTCTTACTCAAAAACAATCATAGAGATATTCCCTAAAACCATATATATGACATTGGCGGGAATGCGGTGCTACTGCACCGCGCACATGCGGTGCTAACGCACAAGCATGAAGTCCATTTATTATAAATAAAATAAAAATAGTTATTGTAAATCGGTCAATAAGCAACCGTAACCAGTTGATTGGTTGGTTGGTATTAATATTGTTTATCGAAATAATTATCGCGACTTTTCTATTCATTCTTAGGAGTGATAAATTATAATGATACTTACGTCTATTTCAACTAAAATGACTGATAGTAATGTACGTAATTTATAAATTATAAATGAATGGGTACAATAGATACCCAGGACATTAAAATAAATTGAGGTGACATTGGATGGATGGGGATTGGCGTTACATACAACTCAGAATAATTATTAGGTAACATTTGCTTTACAATCTTAAAATTTATCTGATAGTGTTCCGTATTATTCTCGATTCCATAATTGTATGGAGCAATTTTTGAAGTGAAACTTCTTAACTATCTGCAACCTTTTTGCGTGACGGAAGTTCGACAGTTAAATCCGAAGCGGAAGTTCGAAATTTTAATCTGGAGAAGTTTCACATCTGCCGGGCGTCCCGTGACGGCCCACTTTTTTTTTAAATTCTAAATATAAGATTGAGACAGTTACAATGTGAAAGATGCATTTTTATACAAAATTTTAGTGACAGCAAGCACACAAAAGAAATGGGTGCTTCACTCATGATTAGACGAGATTACGTCTGGTTCTTCTTTTAAGTCTGTGTTATAGACATCAACTTTTTAAACCTGCATATTGGACAGGCTTTTTTCTCAAAACTAACGCAATCTACTGATTTTGTTTTGACTGTCATTGGAAAATTCCTAATTAATTAGAAAGGTAAGTAGTTCAATTTTATTAATCGATAAGCTAAACAATCGATAGATCCCATCCCTACACTTCCTTCCACTCCGATCATTACCGCAATCTGCGATAAAAACGTTTAATTTTATGTCTAACTTAGGTATTCTATAGTTAATAGTTAATATGTTACGGAAGTCCATTCTACATCCAAGGTATGAGTGTATACTAGTAGGTATAGGTATTATAGTAAGTACTTAACTATTTGCAATTCAAGAAAAATAGGTTTTGATTTCGATTTAAAGCCGGAAGCGTTTGTTTGTGAGCATTTTGTAAGTTTAAGATAACTCATTTTATGAGTTCTCACAAGTCATCTTTAGTTTATTTATACAAGGTGTTACAAAAATACAAATAAACATTTAATAAACGTTTAGACCATCAAACTGAACAACTTTCACTATGGGACCAATATCGAAATCGCGAAAAAAAATTATGTTCCATACTCTACAAATCGACTAGAGCTAAAATATGAATGGGATATCAGATTTTATTTTTCGCGATTTCGATGTTGGTCCAATAGAGAAAGTTGTTCAGTTTTACGGTTTGAACAAATCCCTTAAGAGTTTTAAATACTTATGAAACACCTTGTATAGCTACGAATTTTCACTTGTTAGGCCCATCACATACATGCGGAATTGCGTTTCGGAATTCCGGATGCAAACCGGTTTTCGTATTGAGGTCCCCCCTCCTGATTTGCAAACGGGATTTCAAACCTATACGAAAATCCGGTTTGCATTCGGATTTCCGAATCGCAATTCCGCATGTATGTGATGGGCCTAAGATAACTCAGTTTATGAGTTTTCACAAGTGAACATAAGTTCACACACGATGACGCACTGACGGAGCAGCAAACGTCAGTCCGTCATTTGTGAAGCAAAGAGTTGTATGAAACCGCACGTAGAAGCACACACGGTGACGCATTGACGCACCGGGTGTGGTTCTATGGACTGACATCTGCCGCTCCGTCAGTGCGTCATCGCGTGTGAATGCACTTAGTTTATGAGCATTTGTTTTTGAGCATTGACAAGTCATCTTCAGTTTATATAGCCACTTGTAACACGCTCAAAAACGAATGCTCATTATTTATGTAATGTTCTCTTTTGAAGCTCAAAAACCAAATGTTTTAAATCATAAACTTATTGATTTAATGAGCGTTCACAAGTGGACATTTTGGTTATGAGCATTCACAAGCAATTCACAAGTGGTAACACAACATGAGGGTATTGACGTTTCGCTATTAGGCCAATAATTATGATCATGTGCCATTTACATTATAACAATAATTCACGCTAATGAAAAGCATAACTTTTTACGTGCGTGCATGATAATTAAGTCATTTTGAGCCTCGTTGGCGATTTGCGGAGAGCTTTAGAAACTCAATCTAGAGGTCCGGGTTCGAATTCACACGGACCTCATGCCATGAGTTTTTCTAACTTACAGTGCCACATAAAAAAGTAGAAAATAAATGAGGGCGCTTCCTCCACGCAAGAACGTCAAAATCACACATAAGCTGGCAAGACCGACCTACAATTTGTACTGAAATATTTAGTTCCTGCTATCACCGTTTTCTACTCTTTTATGTTGCACTGTATGTAACTAGGTACGTAACTGACTGCTCTCAAACGGTGAAGGAAAACATCGTGAGGAAACCTGCATATCTACGCTGAAGAAGGTATTCCGATGCGTATGTGAAGTCTACCAATCCGCATTGTGCACGCGAGGTACTACACTAACGTACATAAGGTCTTGAGGGTACGCCTAGCGCCTGTGCCCTGCAATGTGACGTATTTAGGCTAGTTACGATTATGATGATTGTCCACACTCGCACCAATAAGATTACCTAACAACTTTAAACTCGTAAGTTGTCGGGACGCCCCTTTATTAGCACTTTGTTCGATTAGCCCGATTCGCGAATTGTCCGATGCTCCTTAAAAACCATTCACAAGTACATTGAGGTTAGTCGGGGTTTGCGGGTTCTTAACCAGCAGGGACAAAGCCTTGTGTAATGAATGACTTAAGGCCGAGATTCAGAGACGATTTTTGTAGTCTTAGTTCGAGCTAAGCAGGGTCGAAATGTATGGATTTTGACATACGGGAGTTCGAACTATGACTTACAAATCGTCTCTGAATCTCGGCCTTAGATTAACTGACACACACATCCCCATTCTCAAACACACACATTAATCTGAAACCGTGTCCTGTAAACTTACATACCAAGGTATGGGACATTGTGCAAATAGGACTTTATGAGAATAGGACTTTATGAGAATAGTACTCTATGCGAATGGGACTTTATGCGAATAGACTGATAATCAGAATTTGAGAATTTGGTAATCGGCCGTTTCGCGAATATTAAGATGACATTTTGCAAATCTGACATTCTTCATTTTTATATCGTTTTTTTCATATGTTCGATTTTAAAAGCTTTCATATTTTACAAAACAGTTTGTAGGCGATCTTGTATTAAATTGTAATGAAAACTACTGTCAAACCTAAAAATGCGGACAAATCAGACCATTTCTGCACGCCTGGTAACCATGATGTAAGAAGGGTTGCAATGACATCCCGTCTCGTTCGAACTTCACGACCTATTAGATAAAAGCCGGTTTGCTTGAACCTCGCTGTAGTTTGAAGATTCCGTAGGTTTTATTTATTTATTTATTTATTTTAACACTTGATTGTACACACAATATTACAGAAATAACAATTATAGTAGACATGTACAAAGGGTGAGCTTATCTGTAAAGAGATTTCTTCCAGCAGACCCGCAACAGAGACAGTTCTAAAGTCAGTTCTTTTATTGGTAGTAATGGTACTTTTAGTTGCCCTACCTGAAAAGTAAAAACGAAATAGAAAAGAAACATATAATTTTTTGCCCCACGGAACCGTTAAGTATTTATTACATTCTTTCATTTTTAGACAGTAGAAATCGCATTTATGGAGGATAATTGAGCAATTCGATTGGTTGATTTTACACATTACATCTCCGCTTGTGGAAATGCATCCAAAGTGGGATCACACATAATGACGCACTGACGGAGCGGCAGACGTCAGTCCGTCATTTGTGAAGCAAGGAGTTGTTGACGCACCGTGTGTGCTTCTACGTGCGGTTTCATAGAACTCCTTGCTTCACAAATGACGGACTAACGTCTGCTGCTCCGTCAGTGCGTCATCGTGTGTGAAAGCTCTAAGTGGTGATTTTCAACAACTAGTAGCTAGAACTCAACTGAAGGTAAGGCATAGGACGTTAAGCGAGCTCCAAATTTGCCAGACCTGTGACGTGATTGCGGCTAGATATAATAAATACCCATAATTATGGTAACGTTTGTACCTAATAGTGGTTTGATCATTTTTAATTTGGAGCACAGCAACGTAATTTAAAAAAAGAAGCTAGATTCTTAGAAAAAGCAATGTCTAGAATGAACCTCACGCTTCTACCGTATAAAACAAAAGGGGCCAACTACCATACAAATTATGTCTGTGTGCTTGTATTTGGATAGGGTTTAGAGGCCAGTGCTGGTTGCAATTTTTTCGACACTTTCGTAGCTTCGACTGTCTATCTTGACATATTTTTTATCCAAGTGTATATTTTTGAAATTGATACCTAAGTGTTTTATTCATAAATATAAAAAGCTAAAAAAATAAAAAAGCTAAAAGCTGAAGGTTGACCAAAATGCGATCTTCTACTCAAGACTTATCTTGTCCATCAAAACAATACGCACATATTGTGATGTTGGTGTACGCCATTTTCCTATGGAACCCTGAAAGCACTTTCAAGTAACTGTCAAATAAAAGTAAAAGCGCGGGAAAACACTAGTCACTTGACGTTTGTCTTTGCGCCAAGACGGTTACTTTTTTTCTAACGTCTTTTTTTCGGCAAAGGTTATCGATGTATTGTGCCTAAAAGTGAAAAGAGATTTTATGAAGTTTGTTTAGTGTTTTTGCGAAGAAAGTTTGTATTAAAGTGTGCTGTGATTTTTAGAGATTGACTGAGAATTATCTCGATGTAAGTAAAAGATATCGGTATTATATTAATAAATATTACATCGTGGGGACAAACATCAAACAAAAACTTTTGAAACTTATTCTTGTTGTAAGTAGGATAAGGGTGGTGGGTATCTACCTACTATTTTTATTAGTTACTTATTTATTTATAAGTATTTTTAAAATAAACAAGTTACAACATACTTAGAAATAAATGCTGTTTTTCATATTTATTTATTTAAAGTAAGTAGGTATAATAGTAATTCAATGGATTCAATAGCCACTTACAGAGCGCCTTTAAAAAATATATTTTAAGTGTCAGTATAAGTAGGTAAATAAAATATCCTGTTACTAAAATAAAAAAAATTGAAAACACTAAAAAAAAAGCTAGCAAAAGGGAAAAATAGCGGTCTTATCACTAAAACCTCAATTTTTTTTAAAATTTTGGAAATTCTATAGTACTTATTTTCTTTTTTTAAATAAAAAAAAATGCGAACCATAAAATTCATATAGGTATAATACAAGGTACAATATTTACAATCGAAAGAGATCAAAGAACTAAAAAGTTTGTATTATTGAATAAGTAAGTAAGTATTACGTATTGCAAATAATGAGGGGCCTAGCAACATTGTTGGGAACTGGTTTACGTTACAAAATACCAAAGTGCACGCTGCAGGAGTCAACGCACCTGTAGATTACTTTGATAAGCTCTAGTTATCAATGTAGCTCTTATATAGGACTATAGAGCTATTAGATTTCCATAGAAAAACCGAATGAATTCACTAAACCTCACAGAAATATTGATGAATGAATCAATGAATGAAATGTACTTACTATGCTATACCAATTATACCTATATTAAGTGCGTTTACACACGATGACGCACTGACGCAGCGGCAGACGGCAGTCCGTCATTTGTGAAGCAAGGAGTTGTATGAAACCGCACGTAGAAGCACACACGGTGACGCATTAACGCACCGGGTGTGGTTCTATGCTCATCGTGTGTGAATGCACTATTCCACTAATACCTAGAAAATGGCCAAAAAAAAAACGCACAAAATCTATGGAGGAGCCGATTTTTTTTGAGATCATAGTTGGTCCAATTGTAAAAGTTGTTCATATTGATGGGTACTTTCACACCTTTGAGTTTTCGGAAGCGGTCCCTTACACTCTGTATACATAGGTAGGTAGGTAGGTAGGTACATAGGTACCTACATAGGCTAAGTGACAGGATCCCGTTGGTTCCTATTTTTTGGTTACGGAACCATAAAAAAGTCTCAAAAGCACTAACTACTTCGAATTTATCCGCCATAGGGTAAATGTCCCCGATATCGGATCATTGGACAATCGTAATTTCTAGGTCATATTCTCCGTCAACGATATTTCTGAAGCAAATAATATGTTTGATTGCACACACGCGACGGACGACGGACGCACACGCTTATCATTTGTTTTTTAACCTTTCCCCTCATGATGAAAGATCGTTCGCAAATATTTTCTACAGTTAATGCACATGAATAAATATCCCTACAGAAAACAAGCTTCATATACAAACGGCCGCTGTCATGTCGGTGGATTTACATACACATAACACGCGTTAGAGGATGTATGAACATGTGCACACACTCAGCCAAGACAACGAATAGATATCCTACCAGACAACAGCAACAGTAACAGCTTCATACACGTACGTACGTGCTCTAACACAACACAGCAGCTACAATAATTATGTTATTGTACTCTTCTAATGCACGCAAAATTACTCAAGCACGTCTCGTTCGTGCGTGTAAGTGAGAGGAAGCAATTAGCAACTTGCGTGCGTTAGAAGAGTATAATAACATATTATGTACAGATGATTTTTACGCAATGAGCGTTTTTCTTTTGGTTTTCTAGGGGATCGATAGATGGCGCTACGGTCTGTGCGAATAAACGTCAAAATTTCAAAAAGTGTTTCTTTAAAATAATAAAGAGCAAAAAGATGACCAAGAAGATGCCAACGCATCTTTTGATGGCATATTTCATTATTTACTAATCATTTAAATCGAAAATTCGAAACTTTTACGCCTTGGTTGTCTATGGGCTTGATCCCTTGGAGTTCCAAAAAAAGGCAGGCACAGTCTTGATAAGATTTTGACAGGATCTCGTGAACGGCTCTACGGAGCGATAAACATGCCATCTGTTGAGTTTTTTAGGAAATTAATTTAAAAAAGAAAAGAAAAACGCTCATTTTGCGAAAAAAAAGTTCCATCAGTGGTATGTCTGGTTCGAAGGAGCTCGAACCGAGTGCTGAAGACGCTTGGTGATAGGATGGACTCCCCCCCTGCTTGGCAGATTTACTGAATTACATTTGTCTTGGGTATGCGGTAGACCTTCCAGGTAGGGAAGTAGTTGGCCTTCTCTGCCTACTCTTGATGTGTTAATTAATTAATTTAATGTTTTACTCTACTAACACATAGTTTATAAGTTTTCCAATGCCTACTAACAATGTTTGTATGGTCTCAGTCAGTTTTTTTTAATGTTCAATTCAATTCCTTTATAACTACAACAAATAAAGAATCTACCTATAATTTTTAAATATCTTATTAATAAAATAAACAATAAAAATTACACTCTAATCAACTCCGTCATGAGTCGTATACCCGGCACAAAGGATCCCATCCCATTCCTTTATTCAACAACTTACAAACACTAAACATGTAAGTTTTAGTCATTTGATAATTTAAATTACATTATTTCATAGATTAATTTCGAGCTATAAATCAGCGGCCGCTTGATTGTATGAAGCTTGTTTTCTGTTGGAATATTTATTCATGCCCTTAATGGTCTATTAATTACGGACTATTTAAATATTATTGTTAAATAATAACTCTGACGGAAATGTGTTAAGTTTATCTATTATTGATTTTTGTTTCCGGTTTGGAGACATAGATTAGTTAGATTACACTAATATAAAACTGTAGCCTAGTAACAGAAGTATTTTTTCACCTCACAAGCTCGGAAAGATTCTGTTTATCGTTCGAAATCTGAGTGCAAAAGTGTATTTTATCCGCTAGCGTGCAAAGAGTTTTTGAAATTCGAATTTGTCTATTCAATATTTTTGTATACCGCCAATGCACTGAAAATGCTTAATAACTATTTCATGACACTGGCCAGCACGAAAATAAAAACTTTTTTAAATGTTCTTTTTAGCAATTCACTTTTTTTCCTCGCTGTTGTGAGGTGAAAAATTGTGTGTATCGCTCGGCTGCAAAGTTATTCTGCGTCTCGTACCTTTGAAACCTTTGCTAAACGCTCAGGATTATATTCTACTCGCTCCGCTCGTGGTTCAATCCTAGAATCCTTCGCTTGCTCAGGTTTCAATAAAAGTACTCGCGCCAAAAAGCAACTTTGCAGCCTAGCATAACAGATAACTATTGTTAGGTACTTACAAGTATTTTATTGTTATTAATCATTTTCATATACAATTTAAATACACCTATCTTTCTGTACAACTTGCCACACACGTACCTACACTCTACGTACGCGCGTTTAAGTTCTGCGTAGCTTATGTGTCTCCGTGTGTACACACGGCGACACATCATGTTACATCCTATACACCCATAACTACACTACGTACGAAATACAAAATAGTGCGGTAGAGAGCCTGCATAGATGCGGCTGCCGGCGCGGGCGCAGCGTGCCGTGACAACATACCTACAACAACAACATACCGCACCCTCTCGCACGATTCGCAGCGTTCAACTTCTAATAGTTCAAAGTCCAAACAGGGTAGTCTGAGCTGTCGCCGTGTGTACATTGAAGATACACACATAAATACAAAAACTCACGACCGTTATCCCTTTCGAGGTGGTCAGAAACATAACTACAATTACCAAAGTTTCTGTTTAAGTACGGTATTGTATTGACTGATTGATTGATTTCTCTGGATCCGTATAATTAACTAAACTTACTTACTTAACATCACAATAATCTTAAGAGAAGTTTATTCCGAATGCGTAAATATGCGCTGCATACAATGATATTTTCAATACTAACCAATTAAAGTCAATGAAATTTTTCAGAAACAATCTAGAAACTAATCTCGATGTTTGCATTAAGTCAGATTTTCGTTAAAATATACAGTTTTAGTGCAAGGATTAATTTAAGATTTGTATGGAAATCTTTGAGGCATTGTAACTTTAAAACTATTTTTAACGAAAATCTGACTTCATACAAACATAAGTGCGTTCACACACGATGACGCATTGACGCAGCGGCAGACGTCAGTCCGTCATTTGTTAAGCAAGGAGTTGTATGAAACCGCACGTAGAAGCACACACGGTGACGCATTGACACACCGGGTGTTGTTCTATGGATTGACATCTGCCGCTCCGTCAGTGCGTCATCGTGTGTGCTTCTAAGTAGCGGTTTCATACAACTCCTTGCTTCACGTTACACTATGTAATTCAATATTTGTACTTTGTATATTTTGTTTTGTTTAAAAGAAGTGTGTTGTAGAGTTTCTGGCCGCATCTTCTCTACAACGGAACACCTTCCGAAGCGGTGGTAGAATCAAAAATGACGTCAGAAAGTTATCTATGTGATATTATTTTGAATAAAAATTTTGAGTTGAGTTGAGTTCACAAATGACGGAATGCACTAAAGATTAGCTACTCGATTATTTTCTGAAAAATTTCATTGACTTAAATTGGTTAGTATTGAAAATATAGCCATACTTCGTTTGTATGGAGCCCGCCAACGGTAATAGGTAGGTACCTATACCATTAAGTGTACCAAAAAAAAACTTTTTTCAGAAAAAAGAAGAAGCTTTGAATAGAGAAGAAGAAGAAAGAAAATGGACGTAGAAAATGCGAACTGCAAATTCAGGGTGTCGGAATGTACAGATTTGGAGCAACTTTATATAGACCGACCAATAAAGATAGACCAGTAAGTGTCGCATCTACAGGGTGTTGTAGTAAACAGTTGCATTACTTTAAGTGCGTTCACACACGATGACGCACTGACGGAGCAGCAAACGTCAGTCCGTCATTTGTGAAGCAAGGAGTTGTATGAAATCGCACATAGAAGCACACACGGTGACGCATTGACGCACCGGGTGTGGTTCTATGGACTGACATCTGCCGCATCGACAGTGCGTCATCGTGTGTGAACGCACTAAAATCTGTGACATACCTACTTACAGAAAATTTTTCCTTAAGGGGGTTGCAGAGCAAGACACTAAACTAGATGGCGCTCGGGAGCATTATTCATGATTTTATCACATTTTATTTTAATATCTCGTAATTGTGATGATTTCAATCAAAATTTTCAATTAAGCGCGCACTTGTGTTTACGTTTTACTGATCTAGCTACAAGTTAAAGTAATTTTATTGTTCATACGAATTTGATATACTTAAGTACATTTTAATTTTGACCAATTTCATACAAAACTTTGACGTTGAACATTCGTAGACGGTATTAACAAAAGTAATAGGTATTTTATATATGGAAAAATAGTTTAGAAAATCTAGATTACGCATCTCAAATAACATTTGCAATTTATAACATAATTACGAAGATATAAAATAAAATGTGACAAAATCATGAATAATGCTCCCGAGCGCCATCTAGTTGCCTGTGAACGTCTCTGCAACCCCCTTAAGAAACCTATAGGAAATGCGCAAACATTTTTCGGCTTTCCATAGGTATTACACATCCATATCTCATCAACGCCATCTATAGATTCATTTGGAAATGTTTTTGTTTTTAATTTCCTTTTAGAAAACCCCCCATTGCGCCAACGACAAAATTTTGGAGATGATGATGTTGATAAACTATTTTCTTTTTCCACAGAGAAATAACAGCGCTAGACAAATTGTTGGAAGAGTTACACAGGGTGTTCTCCCACGACCACGTGAATGTACAAGATGTTCAGAAACTGATGGCGGGCTACAAGTCCGACCCGAAGGATTGGCGGAAATACGCGAAGTTCGATCGGTTTAGGTAAGGAATACATAAGTAGGTAGGTACTTTACATACTTAAATGCTGACACTTTTTAAGGGTATATTATTCGGAGCGCGATGCATACAAAGGTACTATGGTAATATTTTCAATACTAACCAATTAAAGTCAATGAAATTTTGCAGAAACAATCTAGAAACAAATTTCTATGCTTGTATGGAGTCAAATTTTCGTTAAAAATATGTATAGTTATCAAGTTACAGTGCCTCAAAGATTTCCATACAAATCTTAAGTTAATCCTAGCATTGAAACTGTATAGGTATTTTAACGAAAATATGACTCCATAGAAGCATAGAAATTTGTTTCTAGATTGTTTCTGCAAACTTTCATTGACTTTAATTGGTTAGTAGGTATTGAAAATATCACCATTTGTATGCAGCGCGCATTTTCGCTCTCGGAATAAAATTCTCTTAAGGGGATTCTCAGACCATCAAACTGATCAACAATCTCTATTGAACTAACGTAGAAATCGCAAAAAAATCTGCTGTCCCATACATTTTGGCTCGAGTAGGTTTGCAGTTTTGTATGGGACAGCTGATTTTTTTTCGCGATTTCGATGTTGGTCCTATAGAGAAAGTTGTTCAGTTTAATGGTCTGATCATCCCCTTAAAAAAGTGTCAGCATTATTAAGTTGGACCAAAGGACAAACATCAAAATCGCAAAAAAAATTTTGTCCCATCCAGTAATAGGTAGGTTCGCAGTTTTGTATGGAACTGCAGATTTTCTATTAGTAATTTTGTAGTTGGTGCGTTTGATGGTCCGATCATCTCCACAAAGCGGTGTTGTGACCATGGTAGACATCACAATAGAACACTTATATTACGTAGAGACCATAGAGGTATTATACCAGGAATAGAGCAACAAACATGAGTTGTCAAATGAACCTTTTTTTGGATGTTTTTTGGAGACTATTCGCAGGAAAAAATTCGAATATTGTCTATAATTCTGAGTCTAACGTGAAGTTGTGGATAAATTAATGAAGTAGTGTCAGTATATTTCATAAAATTATCTACGATTTCACTTTAGATTCGCAATTATTCACGGAAACCGAATTGTAAAAATTAATTGGAGACTAAAAAAACGGTTCTATTGATTCGCGTCACGTATCTCTTTCTATTATACAGTGGTGCCGCTAGGTACATCTCGCTCTCTCAGCTGTATGTTCCTCTATTCCTGGTATAATACCTCTATGGTAGAGACATTCTGCAAATAACTGCGAAACATAATAGATTGGAATTTACTCAAAGATTAGGTAGGTACCTTATCTCACTTGTTTGCGATTTTCTAAACAATGTTTGAATTTTTTTTCTTATCGTAAAGTACCTTTTACGCGCTATCTTAATCTCTACTGACTGCGAATAAATAAAAGATAGTAGTTAGATGGTTTGGACGGGTGACCGTTTAAGTATTTAACCTCGAGCGGCTCCGTGCTTCGGTAGGCACGTCAAGTTGGTCTCGGATAGTTTACTTGAACTATGCATGCGCATGGTGCGGTGAAGTACTTATGCAATTTTAATAAAAATCCAAAATCGATATCTTAGGTAATTGGGCATTTGACTAGTTACATACATTAAGTACACTTATATTTAATTTTTACTATACCTACATTATATTTTATTTTAATGTCTCAATAAAAATAGATTTGAAAATTACACTGAACACCCATTTTCATTGAGTCTTTAGCTTGAATACTATTTTAAGGGTACCGTTGTTGGCGCGCTCCATACAAACGTAGTCTGGTGATATTTTCAATACCTAGGTTCCAATTAAAGTCAATGAAATTCAATTCAATGAAAATGGGTGTTCAGTGTAATTTTCAAACCTATTTTTATTGAGACAATAAAATAAAACAATATATTGTATGTAGTCAAATGCCTATAAGATATCGATTTTGGTTCCAGTGGTTGGTGCTACAAACATCAATCTACCAAGGACATTTTTGTTGTTGTGACGAGAATCCTAAGTTTCGTATATTAAGATTTTGGAGGAAAAGGGAAGATCTTCCACGGGCTAGTTGGAATGCCCGGGACCGCGGTCCAACAGTTCTTAGTTGGATGTTGTATATATGCAAAGTCTCTTGATAACTTCGATAGTGCGATTCAGGACTCGCCATGCGATTGGTTGTTATTCGTAATGAGCTGTGATGCGTTGGACAGATCCATATTGTGATTGGCCGTCTTCTGTGTGTGCATGTGGCATGCGCTGACCTAGATAGATCTATGTTTGTTTACATCGACTCGATCGATGTGTTCGGCATTGTTGCTTAGTCAGCTCTCTCGTAGCTCCGCTACAAAGATTTTGTGTTTATTTTCTAGTTAAGTACCTACCTAGATAATAAATACAATAATATTTACCTAAAAATATTAGTCATATTAGATAAGATACCACCGCTTGATTATATAAGTATCTAATGCGTAGAAAATTATGATCTAACCACGGACCTGAAAAAAAGACGGACGTAATGTGACACTAAAAAGTTGTGAAGCATGCAAGGTCCAACATTTTCGTTTGTTCTACAAGGGACCTACACTCACACAGATGCACTAGCGCTAGGCGCAAGTCCTACATCCCTCACCATTATGTACCCCGTGACAGCACGCACACAAAAGAAATGGGTGCTTCACTCGTGATTAGACGAGATTACGTCCGTCTTTTTTTCAGGTCCGTGGATCTAACTAAATAATCTTTTTCTAATAGGTCGATAAAACAATGATAATAATATCTAAGATTTATAATGATCCTAATATCTCATAAATGTTATTGTCTTTACAGATAAGAATATCGTAGTGAGGAATAACAAGATTAAAATTATTATTTTAATAATACCTAAAGATGATTTGACGTCGACATTAGGTGACGTTAGGTAACATTTAGTAGACAGAATGTAACATTGAATGCGTTACTTATGTAGATAATATTTGCTTTTCTGTTCAGGCATACGAGTGTAATCGATGTTTTGGATCGATATTGATACAAACAGTCAACATTTGTGTATGTCTATGTCTACACATACACAGTTATTTAAAGGAACTCATTTAACTCATAGCACTGACGTGAATTCGAAAGAAACGGCACAATGTTTATATGTGCCCAAATTATTTTTAGCTTTTGAAATGTTTGTTTTTGGCGTTGGGCTTTTTTTTCATTTCCTCTACCATCTCTTCTCATCAATTTTATCCTTAAATTAGTAGTAAACCAGAAGCCGTAGTATGCTGCACGTGATACGGCTGTATCACGTCTTTTATCTCGTTCGTTCGCACGCAAATAGAAAGAGAGCTAAGGTGTGATAGCGCTGTATCACTGCGGCATGCTAGCTATGCAGATACTAATGTCATTGCAACCTCCACAGATACACAAGGAACCTGGTGGACGCCGGTAACGGGGCGTTCAACATAATGATCCTATGCTGGGGCCCAGGACACGCGTCCGCCATACACGACCACGCTGATTCACATTGCTTCATGAAAGTGCTTAGCGGGAACCTCGAGGAGATCAGGTTGGTTACAACTATTTTATGGTATTTAGACTAGGGTCAAAGTGGTTCAAATATTTTATGCAGGGATATTTATAGTAGGATCAGGTTGGCTCAATTCTATTGTAAATAATAATAGAGATTTAGGGTAGGAAAAACAATTAAAAGGAAACGAAATGGATAGTTGCGAGCTCTCCTTCGACGATGTTCAGGATAAAAGGAAGTGGATGAAACAGACTAGGAAAGCAGACCCCGCTACTCAGCGGGATAGCGGATG
Source organism: Agonopterix heracliana (assembly GCA_963693445.1). Classification (NCBI taxonomy): domain Eukaryota; kingdom Metazoa; phylum Arthropoda; class Insecta; order Lepidoptera; family Depressariidae; genus Agonopterix; species Agonopterix heracliana. The sequence goes on from OY856334.1 coordinate 8,171,683, forward strand.
CTAGGAAGATGATGAGGATGATGATAGAGATAGGGTAGGGTCAAACTAAATCAATTCTTTTAGAGTTGGATTAAAGTGGAAGGCAGAAGTCTGACATACATAGTGGTTTAATGAGGTTTAAATAAGGACCAACGTGGTTCAATTATTTCATACCTACTAAGGATATTTTATGTGGTTCAAATTTTTAAATATCGGATGTTCAGGTTGGTTCATAATAGGGTCAAATTGGTTCATCACCATCAACCTGGAATAGCACTATGCACTTTAGATTTCAGAAAAAATAAATGATAACGTGGGGAAAGTCACAGGAACTGACTTATTCTTACAACTATATTTTTCAGGTATGACTGGCCAGATAACATACAACCAGAAGTGTTAAGAAAATTAAAAAACAACAACAAAACCAGGAGACGATGCTGCTCTGCGAGTGAAGACAGAATCCTAAACGGCACATCAAACCTCAGTGTGAGCTGTCAAAACGACAGCTGTCAGAATTTTGGCGGGAACGTTGAGGGTCAACAAAATGGCGCCACTCAAAATGGTAGTCACAAGAATGGCGCGAATGGACACGGCGAAAACGGTGAAAATGAGTATGACACTACATTCGACTCACAAAATATGGAAGAAATTGGAAGAACAAGATTAGAAGTTGATGACGTTTGTTATATTAATGGTAAGTTTCTTTTAAACCCTCAATCGTATAAGTACTGCAAGGCACAGACCTTGGAGGGGTATAAGCTTTAGCCCAATATTCATGCACAATGTGGATTGGTAGACTTCACATACGCATCAGAATTTCTTCTTCATCCTAGGTTTCCTCATGATACGTTCCTGCACAATTTTGAGAGAAGTCGATATAACGATCATCGAGATATCATCGCATAGTTATAGGTTAAGTCAGTTTTGTAACCAAATTCTCCCACACCGATCCACATTTAGTTCTTGTAACCACATTCCACCACATTGATACACATTTATTTATTCTAACCACACTCCGCCACATCGATCAATATATATTTTTTTGTTAATCACTTTCCCTCACACCGATCCAGATTTATTTATTGAAACAACACTACTCCACACCGATCCACATTTATTTTTTGTAGCTACAGCCTGCCCCACTGCTCCACATAGATTTTTCGTAACCACACTTCCAAACTGACCCACATTTAATGCTTGTAACGACACTCTCTCACACCTGTCTACACATTGTATTTTTTGTAACCACACTTTCCCCACTATGCCAATTAGATTTTTTGTAACCACACTCCCATTCTGGAGTGCGATTTTTGAATCTCATTTGCTGAATTCAGCAGTTGAAAATGTCAAAATTACTATGGAGATATGCATCTTTCTACTGCTGATTTGACTTTCAAAAATCATACTTCAGGAGTGCGATTTTTGACAGCCAAATCAGCAGTAGAAAGATGTCAAAATTACTATGGAGATATGCATCTTTCTACTGCTGATTTGACTTTCAAAAATCATACTTCATGAGTGCGATTTAATAATTTTGACATTTAACACTGCTGAGCTCACCGAATGAGATTCAAAAATCGCACTCCAGATCCACATTTATTTCTTGTAACCACCTCACACCTATCTACACTCATTTTTTGTAACATCTTCCCCCAAATTTATTTTTTGTAACCACATTCTCCCACACTAATCCTCGCTCTCTCCTTGCAGACGCGCTAGGCCTCCACCGCATGGAAAACCCCTCCCACGTGAACGGAGCCGTGTCTCTCCACTTGTATTGCCCTCCATTCGACAGCTGCCGGGTGTTTGACGCCAGGACGGGGAAACCTACCCAGGTCAACGTTACTTTCTGGTCTATGTATGGAAAGAAGATTAAGAGAGTGAGTATTGTACTACAATAAGAAGTCCTCTGCAATTAAGAATCGTTATCATCAGCCTATATTATACACCACTTATTTTTAACCCTTAATTTGGCAGAGATAAGAAAATTTTTAAATGACATTTTTAATTCAATTAATGGTTTTCAGATCAGGGATGCGATTTTTGAATCTCATTCGGTGAGCTCAGCAGTTGAAAATGTCAAAATAACTATGGAGATATGCATCTTTCTACTGCTGTTTTGACTTTCAAAAATAGCTCTCCTTGAGTATGATTTTTGGAAGGCTAATCAGCAGTAGAAAGATGCGTATCTCCATAGTAATTTTGTCGTTTTGAACTGCTGAGCTCACCGAATGAGATTCAAAAATCATACTCCAGGAGTGCGATTTTTGAATCTCATTCGGTGAGCTCAGCTGTTGTAAATTTCAAAATTACTACGGAGATACGCATCTTTCTACTGCTGATTTGGCTTTAAAAAATCATACTACAGGAGAGCAATTTTTGAGAGTCAAATCCGCAGTAGAAAGATGCGTATCTCCATAGTAATTTTGACATTTTCAACAGCTGAGCTCACCGAATGAGATTCAAAAATCGCACTCCAGAGGTACTTATCATAAATTACTTCCAAAAAAAAAAATAGTACTTTGTATTTTTGTGGAAAAATGAATGTCCCTCCCAATGGACTCTGCCAAATACCCATACACCAGTCAATCCAGTCATTAGTATTGTATAAAGAACTGATAGGAAATGAAGTTAGCGGACCTCCCATACAAAAGTGCGGATCGGCAGATCAATTATCATTTGGAAGGTCCAAAAAATTTTCTCGTTTTTCGACCCACGTTCCTTGGGGAAAGTTGTTCAGATTCACAGTTTGAATACACCCTTAAAGTTTCGTTAGTACCTACTAATTAAAAACTATTGGTGTATACGTCCCACTGCAGGGCACAGGCCTGCCTTCTAGGAGTGTGTGCGTTATAGTTCCACCACGCGTGCACAATGCGGATCAGGAGTGCGATTTTTGAATCTCATTCGGTGAGCTCAGCAATTGAAAAGGTCAAAATTACTATGGAGATATGCATCTTTCTACTGTTGATTTGACTCTCAAAAATCATACTTCAGGAGTGCGATTTTTGAAAGTCAAATCAGCAGTAGAAAGATGCATATATTTCCATAGTAATATTTAGACATTTTCAACTGCTGAGCTCACCGAATGAGATTCAAAAATCGCACTCCAGGGGTGCGATTTTTGAATGTCATCGGTGAGCTTGAACGGTTTTTAAATCTCATACAAAAGCGTTCTCATGCATCTTTCTACTGCTTATTTGACTTTCAAAAATTGCACTCCTGTGGTATGATTTTTGAAAGTCAACTCAGCAGTAGAAAGATGCATATCTCCATAGTTTTTTTGACATGTTCAACAGCTGAGCTCACCGAATGAGATTCAAATATCGCACTCCAGAATTTCTTCTTCAGCGTATGTAGGCTTCCTTACGACCACCCATTTTAAATGATTGACACGACCGTGTGCCCAATGCAATTAAATAATTTAACCACACGTGCCCAATACGTTCAAATAATTGTAACTCGTATGCCCAAAGTGTTTAATCTTACCACGCTTTTAAATAATTCTACTGCTTTTCTACCACGACTGTGTACACACGGCAACACATCAAGCTATACAAAACCAACATAAGCTGGCCGCGCGACGTTATACGTTACTCAACCTACGCGCGGTCAGCTTATGTTGGTTTTGTATAGCTTGATGTGTCGCCGTGTGTATACAAGTAAATAAAATAATTTTACACCTGTGTGCCCAGATACGTTTAAATAATTTTAAAACGTAGGTACCTATGCCTAATGCGTTAATTATATTTTCATGCATAAGCATGAATATGCTCATGACTATATTCCCCGAGGGTAGTCTGAGAGAGCCTGCATAAACGCGGCTGCCGGCGCGGGCGCAGCGTGCCGTGAGACGAAACAACAACAATATACCGCACCCTCTCGCACGATTCGCAGCGTTCAACTTCTAATAGTTCAAAGTCCGAACAGGGTAACCGAACCTGTCGTCGTGTGTACTACCGAATAAAATAAGATACCTAAATTTACCATGTGTGCTCAATATATTTTAATAATAAAATTAATTTAATAATAATTTTTTTTTTTTTTTTTTTCAGGTGATTGAAGCCAACAACGCTGTTGACAGCCAATAATGTCAAGAAAATATTGTAAACTATATCTACAATTTATCATCATACAAGATTTTCTCATGGCCCAATCGCCAGCTCTACATTGCTAGTATGTGTGTGCTGCTATGTGCTAAGCTAACACTCAGTTGCCGAAACGCTCATTAAAGTAAATCTGCCATTAACTCTCTTGCTGTCACTTTTTGTCTTGTTGACGTAGTAGAAGCTAGCATAAGATTTAATGGAATATTAACTCTAATGAGCGTTTCTGCATCTGATTGTCAATCGATCAAAACAAGTGAATGGAAATCCACTAGGTATAATATCTCTTCTCCGTATGACCTATTTATTTTGAAAAGGATGCTTTCTATTGTGGGTTTTAGTGACCTTTTAAGTAGGTAGATGGTTTTGAACCGATATTAATCTTAGTGGTTAATATCGGTTCAAAACGTGTAAAAAATCACTCGGGGAAGACTCGCCGACTCGATCTATCTCACACCACTAGCATACAAATTATTGTACTTATATGCATTTTCTCTTTTACATTTATTTCCCGAGTGATTTGGGACCCTAGGTGTAATGTTTAGATTGGAAGAGACTAATTTTTGTTCCAATCTAAATTCATCTAATAGATAGAGAGAGAGAGAGTGCGAGAGAGAGAGAGAGAGAGAGAGAGAGAGAAATACGCATTATTAGGTACCTACCTACTTATGTAACGAAATATATTTTATATAATACTTTACCAACATATTTATCGGGGGGTTTTTTCATCCTACAGTTTTCTTGTAATTCATTCATTACCTTCTTAGGTACAAATAATAGCATTTCTATGATAATTTATATTTAATATGTAGTTACTTACTTAATAAGATCTGTGTTTATTTAATTGATTAAAGTTTTACATAATTTTTAAGACACCTGTTTGTAATAAATAAATAAAGAAAAATAACAAATTCTTATTTCTTATTATTAATAATACCTATAAGTTCCTACTTAGCTACTTAAGTAGGTACCTAAGATACTACAGTACTCTGTGATACTACCTATCTAATTTGTTGCCTCAGAGAGGTTTTGTTTTCTACTGCAGGTAAAAACCGAAAAAAGAAAAGAATCGGAAAACTTACAAATCTCAGTAGATTAAACACCAACTTAGGGAAGAAATGTCTTAGATCTCTTGTAATTGTCAACAAACATTTGATCTGAGGCTTTCTTATTTACTGTCCGAGGTTAGTATACCTACTATTTATCTCCTCGACAGAGGTGGAATGCGGCAACTTCGTTAAGCGTAGCGGGACGATAATTGACGCTTTCCGGCCGAAAGGGAGAAAATTATGTTTTTTAAAGAAAATCTGCAATACTTCAAAATTGATCTTTAAAAAATACCTTACTTAAAAAAAAAGCTAGTGTATTAAGTATGGGTTTGAAATAATCGAAATCGTAATCATAATCGCTAAGTGATAATCGATCATCACTAGTAAATACCTCGTTCATTTTGGTGAATATTATAGAACTCTGAATAAAAATAAAATAAAAAAATTGCTTTTTTTTAGTTCTCAAACTAGACATAGAAAAACTGTAACTGCAATTAAAACTGCCATCTATTGTCCAATCAAATAACTAATCTGCACTAGTTCAATCTGCACTCGTAGTATGCTACACGTGAAACGGCCGTATCACGTCTTTTATCTCGTTCGTTCGCACGCAAATAGAAAGAGAGCTAAGGTGTGATAGCGCTGTATCACTGCGGCATGCTAGCTATGCAGCAGTAGGTTAGTAGTTCCGTCAACGAGGTTAGTTAGTTCTGTTGTCGAGTGGCATTATTTTAATAAACACTGCCATCTATTGACGAGTAGCTTATAAAGTTTGAAGTGCCCTCTAACTTGCCGGGAAGAAAAACTAAACTAATAAGCGCCATCTATTGACGAGTAGTTTAACTAGAACGAGAAGCGCCATCTGTTAAAAAATAGTATTACTAAAAAGCTGAGCGCCATCTTTTGTCTGGAAGATTTACTACTAATCAAATATGGCCGGCTCAGGTATTATTTTTAAATAATATAAAACAGCTTGGTAATTGCTACACGCTACACTTGGCTAGACTTTGCTAGACGAGAAGACGGCCGGTGGACCAAGCCAGCCAGTATCAGAGTGGTGGCCGAGAGAGGGATGGAGGTCAGTAGGCAGACCACCAACACGTTTAGTTATCGCGATGTTGTGATTGTGAACAGTCGATGCGTCGCTTCGAGCTTAGATCAAGATAAAATTAATGGATAGGCCTAAATCGGTATGTTGAAGCAAACTACTGGTGCACTTGGTCCATACAAACTAGCGCCATTATCTGTCAAATCTAGGGCACTTGCATACTGAAGTAAACCTTTAATTTGTTTTGCCTCATTTTTCTGGTTTGAAATGTTCGCGTAAGGCCTATCCATTCATTTCATTTTAATCTAAGGCTTCGAACAGCCTCCGCCATGAAAGTGACAATGATTGCTATGGCAGTCGACTGCAGTAGCAGCTCGCTCGGTTATATTGCATCCTCGGTGCATGGTATTATTAACAGCGAATACTATGGCATCTGAAGCGCTCGTTGGCGTAGTGGTTCTTCGGTATTGGAAACGATCACCGAAGTTAAGCAACGTCAGGTCAGTCATTGGATGGGTGACCGTTTAGGGGTATTTCATCTCGAGCGTTTCCGTGCTTCAGAAGGCACGTTAAGCAGTTGGTCTCGGTTAGTTTCGTCAGATGGCGTTGTAACTATTCGTTAAGCCAGGTCAGAGGCCTATTGAGGCGCCTTGAAAATTCTCTGACAGCAATAAAGTTGACCACTACCTTGCCTCCACCAACATGCACTGGGCCCGCGTGGTGGAGTATGGCCCACTCCCTCTCACCCGTATTCGTGAGCGGAGGCCTTTGCCCTGCAGTGGGATTCTATAGGCTATAACTTACCTACTTACTTACTATGGCATCTGCAGTATCCGGGTCACAGAAAGGTAGCCGATTTCAGATGCTATGTTATATGCGTCGGGGAACGTAGGAAAAAGAAAATTATACTCTTGTGTTATAAATCTGTGGGTCCGGTGAATAACGGTCTAACTCAACTTAGATCCAAAATGAGTTTTTAAGGCCATAATACTCAATTTTTTTTTCTCTACAAAATGGTGTTATTGAAATATTCATACCTTTAATAATTCCAGAGATAGACTTATTACAAAACGATTTAAGTCCATTTTTTTATCGTGCACATTGGTTGAAATACAGTTAGATCATAAAACCAATATAAAATTAGGTGAACATGGATTTATTTCGACTTAAATCTTTCGTCACAATTTATTTTGATTTGTGAAATATGATTTATCTGAGTTAAATCAAATTTCAAAAACGTTAATAGTTAATACCTACATAAAAAATCAAGTTTAGCTCATGAATATGATGCACGTTTGATAGCGGGCTAAGTACGGAAACTGACATCATCTGGGACTGGGGAGAACGCTATACATCTCACTAAAAATGTATGTCGAAAAAGTGAGTTAAACCGTCTATCACCAAATATTTTCTTTTATGTAGTGAGAATAAGAATCACTTAGTATGAATACAATCTGGCGATTTTTTTAAAGGATGGTACTGTTAGATTGAACAAAGTGATAATGTCAGGTCTTGTTTTAGCTAGGGATTGCCGAACCGCACTTCAAGCATAGGCTTGTACATAGAGTGGTAAAGAAAGAACCTGTTGTTTATTCTTTGAAATTAAATTATTTTTTTCCTAAAATATCGTATATTTTGTATAATAACAACACTGCAAAGCGAACCGGATATCAAACGTGTATTAATATGACAATACACATACACCAGACTGGTCATAAAATTTTGAGGCACAGAATCGTGAGTTCTAACTTGATAAGTTTTTAAGCATGCGTCGCTTTAGAATTGGTTATTGTATTGTTTTTAGAATGGTTTTTTGTTTAATATTTTACTTTCCAGCATTACTGATACCACGCGGCGTTAACCACGTCGCGAAATTTGCATCTAAGCTAGTGTTGCCCATAAAAAAATATACATATATATGATAAAATTACTTATAACGAAATAAATATTTTTTCTAGAAAATGTCTAATTTTTGTGTCATTTAAGTATAATGCTGAATATGGTGGATATTAAAAGCTTAAACAGTGAGCTTAAAAAGTACATTTTGCAAGTGTTTGTTATATTTTTCCACAAAAATAATATTAAATATTCGATTTAAATCTATACGCACAAAATATTACCTTTGTAAAAAAGAATTTAACTCAAAAAACACTTTGAAATTTTGTGATGAGCTTGTTTTACCTAAATAAAACTACGTTTATCAATTCGTTTTGATTCAGTTTACAAAGTTAGTTTTCCGGTGGTGTGTATTAAAGAAAGGGATGGAATTAAAATGAAATTAAAAAATAACATAAACCATTTCACACCAAGGTTATTGTGAAGTGTAAAAGGCCCTAACTCAATTTAAATCATAATGTAACGTATTTTTATTAGTGTCAAAAGGTTTAATTCAACTTCTGAACGAAATATCTCCAGCACGGTAAGTATTTCATAGACTAAACCATATACTAATAAAAGAACATGAAAATATCTAGAAGACACAGTGATTAGCTTGCAAAAATATGAAATGGTTTTCGAGAAAATAATTTTTTAAACCAAAAAATTATGTTTTTAGGCTCTCCTGTAAAGTTGCATTTTTTGAGTTGGACCGTTATTCACCGGACACACAGAAATTATTTTATTTACATAATGATTGTATAGTCGTTGATGAATTAACATTTGAATAGTCTTTTAAATAATAATTTAATAAAGAATTTTCATCAACTGGTAAACATTTTTGGTAATCTCCATTTATTATTACTTTTCACTAAACATTAATTTATATATCAGCAAACGGCAAGTAAGTGTCCTTCATGCTTTTATCGACCTTATGCCAAGGAACGAAGATCTTTAATCCTTCAGCCGTTGAAGTGGTCTGAACATATTCTCTAACGCAACCGGCGTTGCAAATAAAATCACAATTGCCGGTGTGCGCATTGAAATGTAGACCTTCAGAGCAGATGACTAAGACTGCTTTCTGTCCCACGCACCTCCAGTACTTATCACAGGCAGTTTCATGGCCCCAGGGTAAGACATTGCAAGTGTCAGCGCATTTGCTATGGTCTGGTTTGATCTCGGTATCGTTGTCACCATCGTTACCGTTGTCGCCATCGGTACCATTGTCACAATCGGGACCGTTGTCGCCATCGGGACTGTTGTCACCATCGGTACCGTTGTCACCATCGTTACCGTTGTCGCCATCGGGACCGTTGTCACCATCGGGACCGTTGTCGCCATCGGTACCGTTGTCACCATCGGGACCGTTGTCGCCATCGGGACCGTTGTCACCATCGGGACCGTTGTCACCATCGGGACCGTTGTCACCATCGGCACCATCGTCACCATTGTCGTTGTTTTCACAGCCTGCATTCCATGGCCAGTCGCAAGCCTAAATTTAAAAAAATAATGACTTATAGTCTTCAGTTGTTATTAAAAAATATACGATACCTGCATCCATAAACTCACGAATCTAATTCCTTTCGGTCAAAAACATTGCTAGAACCTACGATTTCGCAGCGGGATGCCAACTATCGCTCTTAGCCTGTGTCTATACTATCTTATAACTATTATAAAACCGTAAAATCATGAGGAACAAAAAAGTAGCGGTTCACTTCATATAAAATAGCTCGATAGCGCGATTTAAATGACGTGCAGCGCCATCTATTGACAAAATTGTTAGTTTGTTTGTTTGTTCGCACATCACGCAAAAACTAATGAACCGATTTTGATGAAACTTTTTTTGTTTGAAGCTTATGATCTGACTTAAAATCTGGTATATAATTTAAGCGGACGAAGTCGCGGGAAAACACTAGTAATATTATAAAGAGGAAAGATTTGATTTTTTGTTTGTTTGTTTGTAATTAATAGGCTCCGAAACTACTGGACCGATCTAAATAATTCCACCATTAGAATGCTACATTATCAGTGATTAACATAGGATATATAAAACGGCCAAGTGTATGTCGGTAAGATTCTAAGGCGGTATGAAGTTCGCCGTGGTCCTCTAGTACCTATTCAATATTTTCATAGAATATGTAGCGCAAAGACTACATTATCAACTTTCTGTTTAAGAATGTAGTGGTAGCAATGCTCACATATATCAATTTAAGTTTCATGATGGAATGACGTGTCAAATGGTGAAAGAAGGCTAGCCTTTCACCCACAATAATCCGGCATAAGAAACCTTCATCCCTTAGTCGCCTCGTAAGACGGGAAGTGGGGTTGTCCATTCTAAGCCTGAACCACATTGCAGTAACAAAATAATCTACAATAATCTGTATAATTTACAAATCAAGATAACCTTGTGTTTCCGTATTATAGGGCCCTTATCCTTGTTGACGGAACATTCTTACTTCTTTACACCTCGAGATTTAATAGACTATGCAGTTTTATCATGAAACTACTGTTCTTCCAAGACTGTATTTACCTGTTCAACGGGGTTGAAGTGAAGACCAGCAGGGCACTCCCTTTCTACCGTCTCACCGGAGACGCAGAAATAGAATTTACCGCAGTCTTTATGAGGTAGCAGCTGCTGTACGTCAAAATCAGAGGGACATCCGTTAGGCAGCAATCCGTTGTCAACTTCATTGCTATCTCCGTTGTCATTGCCATCTTCGTTGTCATTGCCATCTCCGTTGTCATTGCCATCTTCGTTGTCTTGACCATCGCCATTGTCATTTCCATCTCCGTTGTCATTGCCATCTCCGTTGTCATTGCCATCTCCGTTGTCATTGCCATCTCCGTTGTCTTGACCATCGCCATTGTCATCACCATCTCCGTTATCATTGCCATCTCCGTTATCCTGACCGTCGCCGCTGCTTTCACCATCATTGTCTCCACCGTCTACAGCTTTACATCCAGCACTTGAGGGCCAGTCGCAAACCTAGAGGGTTTTATATTGTTTTATAAAAGGAATTTTGTAAGTCTCATTGATTCTACAAATTTGAAGTGTTATACAATTTTTAATGATTTTAACCGGTGAGATCAGATAGAAAAAAAGAAAAGAAGCTTGATTCAGACTCATCTTTATATGTATATAAAACAAGTGAAGTCTAAAGTACATAAAATTGTCTTAATAATGCACACAAAAACACTTTGCCTGATCTTGCCAAAGATATAAAAGGCTGTTATTAGGCTTCTTACTTACGTATAAATAGTATGCCACAATGACAATGAAACAGAATTGGAGTCTATTTATGAGGATAAAAAATAATAAATAACATTACCAGTACAGTAGGATTGAAGTGAAGTCCAGCAGGGCACTCCCTCTCAACCTTCTCTCCGAACACACAGAAGTAGAACTTGCCGCAGTCGTTATGAGGAAGGAGCTGGTGTACATCAAAATCAGCGGGACATCCATTAGGCAACAATTCGTTGGCACCGTCATTACCATCTCCATTGTCATTACCATCTCCGTTATCCTGTTCATCTCCGTTGTCTTGACCATCTCCATTGTCATCTCCGTTTCCAGTGTCTTTACAACCCGCGTTCCAGGGCCAGTCGCAGACCTGAAAATTGTTAGTACTTTTATTTCAACAACAGACGAATTTTCATTCAATCCTCAAACTCTTAAATAAGCCATGATGAACTTACCTTCAATTAAACGCTGATAAAACATAATTTTTATTTAGAGTCTTCTATTCTTGCGAGTAAACTGATTGGTGTAGTGATGCTGTACCATTTAAATTGTTGATAATTATGGTGTAGAGGGTAGACCCTCCTAGAAGGTAGGCCTGTGCCCTGCAGTGGGACGTATATAGGCTGATGATGATGAATGGTGTCAAATAAAGACATTATTCTATTGTAAAAATCAGGTACAATTTTTCTAAATGATAGGTGACAGACTGACAACTTGTCACTACAAGAGATATTAATAAGAATTTGACAGTCCACGCCAATTTTGTCAAAAGTGGCTTCGGTGCAAACTGCAAACATGCTTTCGTATAGTCTATTTTCCCTACTAGGGATAATATTATAGGCTTGAGCATAATATTATTATGTCTGTATGCAATTACCTGTATTTTAGCGTTGAAGTGTAAACCAGGAGGACAAATCTGCTCAACTTTCTGTCCAAAGACACAGTTGTAGAATTTACCGCAGTCAGCATGAGGTAGCAGCTGGTGAACATCGAAGTCGGCAGGGCATCCGTTTGGCAGTACTGAGTCATTCTCTTCGTTGTCATTGTCATTACCTTCGCCTGAGACTTCGCATCCATTATTTTCGTCGCAGGCCTAAAAACCAATGACATGTTTGTTTTGTATGAACCAATAAGATAAATTTAAGGGGATCGAGCAGAAAAACTAATCAAACCGACTCAAAAAAATTCTTGTTTTTTTACACCGACAAGAGCATTGCTCTTTTAAATTCATCCTATCATTCACGCATTCTGCTAGCAGTGGCAAAACTTTGTGCAGCGCATGTCCATCGTGACGGGAGAACCTCGCTGTAGTTGAATAAATATCGCTACAGAAAACAAGCACAACAACAAGTACAAGCGCCCGCTGTCGGTGAACTCACACAGAGCGCATTGGATGACATAAGGGTACCCCCGCTGAGTGTGACACATACATGTGCTGTTGATTTTTAATAGACATTGGAAACAATACACGCCTTGAAAATAAATGTAAATTCACTTTTTAGTAATATCGTGAAATTTTATGAAAATTCTTTACTGGTTTGTTGACAACTATTCACGACTTGAAATCCACAACGAATTTAAACAAAGAACATTCAGATATTTATTGACGTTACGTTAGATAAAGGGTTGAACTACACATGGCCGCACGCGATCGCCCTTTTCCGTCGCTCCATCCTTTTCTGTCACTCAGGCGCACGCGGCAGGCGATCGCGTTCCGTCTATCTTACATGGTCTAGCAAATGACGTTCCTGAGTGACAGAAAAGGATGGAGCGACGGGAAAGGGCGATCGCGTGCGGCCATGTGTCGTTCAACCCAAAGACAACAGCTATTTAGATACGACAACATAGCACAAAAATTACCGGTTCTGATTCAGATTCTGCAGATTTTGATTCAGATGATTCAGATTCAGATGATTTTGATTCAGACGATTTTGATTCAGACGATTTTGATTCAGATGATTCAGATTCAGATTCATTGCCATCTCCGTTGTCTTGACCATCTCCATTGTCATTACCATCTCCGTTGTCATTGTCTCCATTGTTGGCGCATTCTACATTCTCGGGCCAGTCGCAAACCTTATAAAACGAAAAAAAAAAATTTTATTTGATTAGATTGTAATTTTATCGTATCTTATTATGGGGACTGGTAAGCCAGCAACACTTCCACCCAATGGGATCTTTTGTGTTGACCTCTAGGTTCATATTTATTTTCTTCACCCTTCAAAAACCTGTTGATTTGTACAAACTGAGAAATTGTACCAATTGCTCGTAATTCAATGATGGAGGCAATACCGTTCAGGGAAAGAACCTGTAACAGATTTTAGATATCCATCTCCCAGGAGGTACAAGTGTTTAGCAGCCAAGATATCTCAATCGTACGGGATATGTTCCATGGTTTCTTCCTTCTGTCCCCATGCTTTGCAGCTGGCGTCTAGGGTCAGTTTTATCTTTGTATTTTTAAGAATTTTTAAAATTTTAAAATAGCAATTACAGAAACAGAGATTTGAAACAATTTACTCTCACTCATTCTTAGAACAGCTTTAGTAACGTCTAAGATGTGTTGGATACGTAGAAAGAGAAGGCACAAGTTTTTCGTCTATGGTTGGATATTATCGTTTATGTCTTTTTGATGAATAAATTATATTTGCTAATCGTAATTGGTCAGAAAGCTAGGAATCGGAAAATCGTTTCGTCCTTGCATGGCATAAAGTATAGTATCAAAATACTCAATAGCATAATCTGGTTTCTCACCGATCCCCGCTACCCAATCCCCGCGTAGCCCCAGCAACGACCTATGCCGAGGTCCGTACCCCTCTGGGTGCCCCTAGGTCGGTTGCTTAAGTTCATTCACTTGGATCGGTAGACCTTTCTTGGTCCCTCCAATAGTCCGCAGTAAAAAGCAGTAACTGCTCCCTTAGCAATGCTGTATTAGTAATTCCCAAAAAAAAACTGTTTTCTAACGCAAAAGCGCACACTTTGTTTCCTTCATTGATAACTTTTCAATGTTACGGTTATCAGTACAATGTCAATAATCCTAATTTCTATCACAAGTAAACAACGATTGTAGAATTCATATATTCATGTTGACTGCAAAATAATAAAACCAATCGGTCATGTGACTTTATAATCAACACCTAATCCCGGATTATAAATCAGCTGTGGACGATTAAGCGTTTTATCTAAATACGCAACACGATTATGTTTCGAAACGAACAAGAAAAACTAATCAAACCGACTAAAAATATACTCTTATTTTTACCTTATTGAAATTACAGGGTGAAATTGATATAATTAGCATCCTTTTAAACTAAACGCACTTAGTGCGTTCACACACGATGACGCACTGACGGAGCGGTAGATGTCAGTCCATAGAACCCGTTGAGTCAATGCATCACCGTGTGTGCTTCTACGTGCGGTTTCATACAACTCCTTCCTTCACAAATGACGGACTGACGTTTGCTGCTCCGCCAGTGCGTCATCGTGTGTGAACGCGCTTAGAGTCTACCCAACTGAAAAACTTTTACCATATGAGCAAACCGATCGGTGCTAAAAAAAAACTCGATTCAAATGTATGTAACAGCTGTTTTTTTTTGCTGTGATCGGTTTGCTCCCAGTTACTCAGTTTGATGGGTAGACTCTTAGTTTAAAAGGATGCTAATGATATCAATTTCACCCTGGTATTTAAACGACGGGCTGCAGTGCAAAAACCCAAATCGTTTCTGTTAAATTTTTACAGGGTGTTAGGAATTTCCGCTGACAAATGGCGTGAGATCCTTTTCCGTCAAGGCATACGAGTCGGTTTTACTGCTAAGGCGCACCAATTTATGTTTCACATACCCTAACCTGAATGTAGTTGTCACACATCATACTAATAGATATTTTTCTCGGTGTGTATAACATTGAACTTATAAAATATATTCCTATAAATATTAATTGTTTAGAGCTACATCACACTCTCCCCGAGTCTTTTATGAGACGTAACTCTTGGCACCACTCGCTACTCACAGAGGCGGGGTCGGATGCAACGCAATACCAGTGCACAGGGTGCACATGGACATGAGAGGTCCTGTATGAAATAAGTAAGACAAAAATAATGCTCACCTGAATCTCAGGGTTGAAGTAGGTACCAGGCGCGCAGCTTCTCTCAACCTTCTCTCCAAACACGCAATAATAGAACAAATTGCATTCAGTCTCATGTGGAAGCAGTCTGTGCTCCTCAAAGTCAGCGGGGCAGCCATTGGGAAGATCTGCACTGTTTCCTTCAGTTGTTGAGGCAGCAGTTGTGGTTGAGATGATAGAGGCTTCGGTGGATGAAGGGGTGGAAGTTGTAGTTGAGATGATTGAGGCTTCAGTGGATGAAGGGGCGGAAGTTGTAGTTGAGATGATTGAGGCTTCAGTGGATGAAGGGGCGGAAGTTGTAGTTGAGATGATTGAGGCTTCAGTGGATGAAGGGGCGGAAGTTGTAGTTGAGATGATTGATGCTTCAGTGGTGGAAGGGGCAGAAGTTGTTGTTGAGATGATTGAGGCTTCAGTGGTGGAAGGTGCGGCAGTGGTAGTAGGGGCCTTAGTGGTAGTAGGGGCCTTAGTGGTAGTTGGGGCCTCAGTGGTAGTTGGGGCCTCAGTGGTAGTAGGTTCCTTAGTGGTAGTTGGGGCCTCTGTGGTTGTAGGGGCTTCAGTGGTAGTAGGTTTCTCAGTGGTAGTAGGAGCCTCAGTGGT
This sequence comes from Agonopterix heracliana, assembly GCA_963693445.1. NCBI lineage: Eukaryota > Metazoa > Arthropoda > Insecta > Lepidoptera > Depressariidae > Agonopterix > Agonopterix heracliana. The sequence goes on from OY856334.1 coordinate 8,187,697, forward strand.
AGTTGGGGCCTCAGTGGTAGTAGGTTCCTCAGTGGTAGTAGGAGCCTCAGTGGTAGTTGGGGCCTCAGTGGTAGTAGGTGCCTCAGTGGTAGTAGGGGCGTCAGTTGTAGTTGGGGCTTTAGTGGTAGTAGGGGCCTTAGTGGTAGCAGGGAAAGTGGCAGGAGGACCCATAGTGCTAGTTGGGGCCTCAGTTGCAGGAGGATCCTCAGTTGTAGTTGGGGCCTCAGTTGTAGTTGTGGCCTCAGTAGTTTCTTCAGTAGGAGGAACTCCGGGTAGATGACAGTTGGCTCCTCCAGGGTGGACACAGACCTGTTAGTAAATGAATTGATTTTAAAAACGAGACGATTATATGCTGACAGTTTTCAGCTTTTTAAGAGGATGATCAGAAAATCAAATTGGACAACTTTCTCTACCGGTCTAACATCGAAAGCGCGAAAAAACAGCTGTTCCATACATTTGGCTCAAGAAGGTTTGCAGTTTTGTATGGAACAGCAGATTTTATTTTCGCGATTTCGATGTTGGTCCCACAGAGAAAGTTATTCAGTTAACGGTCTGATCATCCTCTTAAAAAAGTGTCAACATATTAAGAAGGACCCTATAATCGCAATACGATAAAAAACCAAAGGTTTTTCTATAAAAACCGCGAAGCGAGCTTTAGAATTGACTGCTTTAATGATGAGGTCGTTGCAATATAACGTAAAACGATGAGCGAGCGAAGCGAGCTGCAGGATTTCTTGCCTCAGTGGAGAACTGAGGTCTTAAACGGCGACGGGTCCGGTTACCCTGTTTGGTCTTTGAACTATTAGAAGTTGAACGCTGCGAATCGTGCGAGAGGGTGCGGTATGTTGTTGTTGTTCCGTCTCACGGCACGCTGCGCCCGCGCCGGCAGCCGCGTCTGTGCAGGCTCTTTACCGCAGTATTTTGTGTTTTGTACGTAGTGTAGTTATGGTTATATAGGGTGCGTATACATGATGTGTCGACGTGTGTACATGACTAAACAATATTATGGGGATTACGCTATGATATAATAGGTACTGTTTAGGGTACCCACGCGGGCTGTCACTGAAAAATGTTATTGTCAAACCGCGGGGAATAACATAAAAGATTAAAAACACCCAGATTAGATACGCAAGTTAACGACTATGAATAAAAGACAAATAAAAAGAATGTATAGCAGTTTTATAGTAGATTACACACCGAGGACAGGAAAGTAAGAAAGGTCTCAGATCTCATGTAACATGTGATCTGAGGCTTTCTTATTTACTGTCCGAGGTTAGTATACTATTTTTCTCCTCGACGGAGGTGGAAAGCGACAACTTCGTTTAGCGCAGCGGGACGACAATTGACGCTTTCCGTCCAGAGGTGAGAAATAGATACAAACATCCATGACTCGGGTACAAATATTCATATTTCATCATACGAATATCTGTCCCTTAGGTACGGGATTCGAACCCGCGAGTCCCTAAACAATATAATGGACATGGCAGTGTTAATGTAGATTACAATAGTTATTTTCATCTCTAGTGTTACTATCCAGGAAACAAGGGAAAATGCATAGATTAATATTTTCACAGCGCTCCAAACAAAATCTTTGGGAAAATGTTTGTATGACCTTCCTCTTAATAGTTCGATATAAAGCCTGACCAGAAATATAAAAAACTTGGTTTGGGGGCGCTGCAATCGACTGTCACCTTTAATGTTAGTGTTCCAAGTACAAAAATTAGTTCCAATGATTTTCCGCAACATGGCGAGGCTTTTTATATTTCTGGTCGGGCTTTACCTAAGATCACAGAAACAAAGGAGACAAGAAGAGTGCTAATCTCTATACTGCATACCTTGGAAAAAGCTCAAAACCCCATCTCATAGATGGCGCTGACTCCCTGCCCGCGAGTAGATGAATTGACAATATACTTACGTTAAGACATTTTATAATTTTATTAGACTTTCAATATTATAAACCAAACCAGCTACGTAAGGGTGGTAGCTTAGGTAACTAAAAAGAGTAGGTAGTAGATCCGAAATTGTTGATGCAAAAATAGCTAAATGATGCTCATAACGACATCTAGTGAACTAGAATGTACTAAATGTGGGTGTACGCCACTTAGGCTGGCTTGCACCAAAAAGTATTTAGGCTTAAACATTAATGTTTAATGATGCTGTCACTATCATTTGTATGAGCAGTGTAAAAGATAGAACTATCACTAAATACTTGTTGGTGCAAGCCGGGCTTAAAATGGAGAAGATTTCATGTCTCCTCTACTCTAACTATGCTACAAACCATTACATACCTGCAAGTCATAAGAAAATTCAGTCCCCGGCGAGCACATGCGCGGCGTTTGCCACTTCAGTCCATATTCACAGTAGTAGAACAATGTGCAGTCCCACTCGTGGGGTAGTAGCCAATGACTCTCATCGGAGGGGCATCGATCGCTGGGCGCAGCGAAGTCTGAAGTATTATCGGCTTCCTGCGGCCGACCCTGGACCAGTGCCAGGGCGGTAAGAATGAGGAGTTTTTCTGTTGAAGTTATAATACAGTTATTAAGATTGTGTTCGAGTTTTTAAGAAAGCATTCGAGTTTTTAAGATAGCATTATTCGTCTCCTGGTAAGAAACGAGTGAGTGGTAAAACGACATAGAAACGCTGAAGTGTTTAAATAGAGATAAATTATTGACAATATTTCACCAATTACAAATAATGTGATGTAAAGGCTCAAGTGAGAGTAAGAGTGAGTGTGTGAGTAGACGAGTGATTGTCGTGCCATATAACTCATGCTGACAACAAAAAGAGATATGTATAGGGCTCAAGTATATACGGTCCAACTTAATATGCTGACACTTTTTTAAAGGGATGTTCAGACCATCAAACTGAACATCTTTCTCTATGTGACCAACATTGAAATCGCGAAAAAAAGTCAAATGTATGGGACAGCTGATTTTATTTTCGCGATTGCGATGTTGGTCCCATAGAGAAAGTTGTTCAGTTTGATAGTCTGAACCTCCCCTTAAAAAAGTGTCAGCATATTAAGAAGGACCCTGTATAAATAATGTCAAAGTAACAATGTACACAAACCTATACTAAAACGTTAAAGTTGACAGGAGCAACTAATGTTTTATTCAATTTTTTTAAACAAAAAAACGTTCATACTAATATTAGAAAAAAAAATTACATATGAGCCAATTTACTTTCAGAATTTGTTATAGTTGTGGTTTTCCCGCCACGCGAGAGACGCGTCCTCGGACGCAATTGTATGCGCCAAGGTCAAGGGGACATTGGTGACACTTCCCTCACTCAATTTTTAAGCCAGAGACTTAAATTTCAATATCATTCGAATGTGTAAGAAAACATTCGAGTTAATAAGAACGACAATGGACAACATTTTGTATCTATTTTAAGGACATTTATGATGACTATTTATTGATGACATTGTTTAATGGTAATACTAAAATTAAGATAAAAAATGTAACTTACGGATCATAGCGTCAGTAAGACGCAAATTTTTGCAGCGGAAAACTTCTCACTTTATGTGAGATATATTTTACCTTTCTGCAATATTTCTTCTTGCAACAGTAGCTTTTATAATATTAGCATAATCCAGTGTGGACTGATAAAACTAATTGATAAAGAAGAGATTATGATAAAAAAACAAGGTGGTAAAGACAATGTTACTGCTTATTTGAATGTTGTTATACAAACTAGAACCAAGATCTAGCAATCTGGGGGTGTCCCTTGCAATAAAGGTAAATCGTTTTACGTAGATAGTCTAAGATGGATGTTACATTCAAATACCTAGATAGATAGACAGATAGATAAGTATTTAACTTATTTATTTCATCAGAACAATAGAGGATAAACAGTGACAGACAAAGGTAGTATTTCAATTCGGTACGGTACCTATTACGGTTTGAAACATACTTAAATTTCTGGTTGCATCTTCTCTAAAGCGACAATACATTCCGACGCGGTGGTAGCTTAAAAAAAGATTTGAAAGCATATTTATTCGCGGCGAACGAGCCGAAGGAGGTGGAAGAATATAATTTTAGAATTGCATAAGCATATGCTCACGACTATATTCCCCGAGGGGGTAGTCAGAGATATTCTGAAACCTCAGAACATCCACGTTTCACCAGTAGTACCGAAACTCTGTCTGTCCATTTTAGAATTGTTTGTATGAAATTCTATGACACCTCGCAAACTTATCCGCGGTGAATCGGAGGAATCGTCAGAAGAATTCGTTTCGTTCTCCTCCATCGTCTCCTTAGCCGTAATCTGTGGCCGCGTATAGATATTATGCGTCCACCCAAGCTCCTATATTGAATCAATGATTTAGCCCGGCTTGCACGAACAAGTATTTAAGAGTTAAACGTATTTAGTGATAGTTCTATCTTTCACACTGCTCTGTATGAGCAGTGACAGCATCATACTTAAACATGTTTAATCCTAAATACTTTTTGGTGCAAGCCAGCCTTAGACTTTGACTTTTGACTGCTCTTTAAAGTTATGACAGATGGACGGACGGACAGCGTAGACTTATGAATAGGGTCCTGGCACCCTTTGGTTACGGAACCCTAAAAATGTATTATTAACAAAAGAATATCAAAGGCACGGACCTGAAAAAAGACGGACGTAATGTGACACTAAAAAGATGTGAAGCATGCAAGGTCTACATTTTCGTTTGTTCTACAAGGGACCTACACTCACACAGATGCACTAGCTCTAAGTTCAGGTCCTACAACCGGCCACCATTATGTACCGCGTGACAGTTCGTCAGCACGCACACAAAATATATACAGTACTTCAAGGAAAATAATGGGCATCGGAAAACATCGGAAATAATCGTAAAAGCAGCTCTATATTATTATACAATACTGCCTAGTTTCGGTCGGTCATCTTCGAGAACACGAAGTTAGCCGATGCCCATTATTTTCCTTGAAGTACAAACTACAATACTTCACTCGTGATTAGACGAGATTAAGTCCGTCTTTTTTTCAAGTCCGTGATCAAAGGTATCAATTTAGAACCTACCAACAAAGGTACATAAATTATACGAAATCGTTGCAATTTACATGATAGCAAATTCTCTTCCTCGGAAGATTATCAGCTTAGCCGTTAATCCATTTCGTGTAGATAAAAATATTTCAAATCAAAGTATTCCTGGAAAAAAATTGTTGATAATACTTTAAGTTTAAGTTGAGATTTGGTTATCGTAATAGATACTTACCTATATCTATCCTTGCTAAATACTTGTTACCTACACCACAGCCTACACCCTAAATGTAGATACTAATACCACAGAGTAGAGTAAATGCAGGTAATTTGGAATACAGGTTACAAAAAGAAACATATGTACCAAGGCTTAAGAGAAATAAGAATGAAAACCACATAAAATGTTAGTGAAACTAATGTACTTATTATAAGCATAAAAATAATCAACAGTGTTCTCGCCGTCGTCTGGCCGTCGACTGAGGGAGCGAAATTGTGACGCCCGTTCCGGGTCGTTTTGGTGCAGAGGCTAGCCATATCAAATCAACGTGGCAACGCTGCTAGCGTTATGGGCTCCTTTGCGCCAGGATCGACAAGGGGCGGATTATTTGACTGAGCTTGTATTTCTTTGTATTGACGAAGCATGTTGATGATTATTGTCTGTTTGTGTATCATTGTTATTGACGACGCTTGTGCTGACCGCTATTTTATGTGATTATTCTAATTTAAATTAGTTTTTTGCTAGTTTTGTTTCCAATTATACAAACAAACAGACATCGATCAACAGTATTATTCTTCTCTGTATGGGATAAACTTTAGTTTATACATAAATTGACAGAAAGGCACTGAAAACCCAATGTGAATATAATTTGGGATAGGGTATTCCAAATTGCAATAATTTCGGCTTGGGTGACAACTGGGCCTCTAAAATTTTGGTCCGGAGGCGAGTTGTCCACTTTGTGAAATATTACCCCTAACATGTCGAGACAACTGGCCCGAATACGAGTTTCATTTGAAGGGCGAGCCAGTTAGTACCTACTTACTTGAATAGCTTCGAGAACAGCACTTGATGACATTTACCAGAAAGCAGACAAAATGGCGCAATCTAAGCCAAGCCCCATGACATGAATAGTACATAAACTACCGAATAAAGGTGATTTCTAATAGATGTCTAGTAGAAACTGCTAGTAGAAACTCTAATACTGTGGTATTCCAAATTACTAACCATATTCCAAATTACCTGCATTTACTCTAGGTCCTGTAATCTAAAACTAAACAACGTAGACGGAACATCAGTGTAACCGTGTATATAGCAATATAGTCATAAAATACCAGTATACAATTTGTATAAAGCTAGATGTCTGACTCCGGAGTCAGACAGCCGTCGTAGAACAAAAAAGTGGTAACGTCGATAAGGACAGCAATAAGTAGCGACCTCCTTTAACTAGAGCGAATTTGCTATGTGCATTTCTTACTGAGTGAATATGACAAGACACGTGATTCCTTCTAGTACCTTCTCTTTTTATTCTAAACAACTTTCCCTAAGGAACATGGGTAAAAAAATAAGGTTTGGGCCTCCCGTCAATGACATTCTTACACCTACGACCTCCTTGGTCTAATGGTTACGAGCTTGTGCTCTTGACACGGAGGTCGTGGGTTCGATTCCCACGGGGGACACCTAGTTATATGTCACTTTGTGCGTTTTTCTCCAGTTGGTTAGGACATTGCAGGCTGAATCACCTGATTGTCTGAAAAGAAAGATGATTCCATGCTTCGGATGGCACGTTAAGCCATTGGTCCCGGCTACAATCTCTGGTGGTATTAATTAGTCTTTACATAAAAACTACGTCAAGAAGAAGATTCCTTAGAAAAAGTATATGTCTAGAATGAGCCTCACTAATATTCCGTATAAAACAAAAGGGGCTAAGTTTCATAGGTTGGTGTGCGTGAGGCGCCCTACAAATTATGTATGTGTGCGTGTATATGTATAGGGTTTAGGAACCAGAGGGCCTACCATGAGTTTTCCCTGTATTTTACTACTGTAGTTACGTCGCCAATTCGTTTGACAGAAATTAGTTCTCAACGTAACCACTAGGAGCGCTGTACGAAATTCAATACAAAATTGGTGACGTAACTACAGTAGTAAAGAACGGTGAAAACTCATGGTAGACCCACAGTACTGGTTCCAATTTTTTTCGACGCTTTCGTATCTTCGACTGTCAATCTTGACATTATACTTTATCAAAGGGAAGATTCTATGAATGCCATTGCCTCCCGTATATAAATTGAAGGTAGGTAACACAAATTTTTCTCGTTCTTAGAACCATGTTGGAAAGTTTTTCAGTTTCATTATCTGAATCATCATCATCACAGCCTATACAAGGTGTTTCATAAGTAAGAATAAATTTTTAAAACTCTTAAGGGGGTGGTTTAGACCGTCAAACTGAACAACTTTCTCTATGGGACCAACATCGAATTCGCAAAAAAAAAAATTGATATCCCATACATATTTTATCTCCAGTCGATTTGTAGAGTATAGAACATCAATTTTTTTTTTCGCGATTTCTATATTGGTCCCATAGTGAAAGTTGTTCAGTTTGATGGTCTACACCACCCCTTTAAAGGTTTATTTGTATTTTTGTAACACCTTGTATACGTCCCACTGCAGGGCACAGACCTACCCTCAGGGAAGGTGTATGTACGTTAGTCCACCACGCGCGCACAATGCGGATTGGTAGACTTCACATACGCATCGGAATTTCTTCTTCAGCGTATGCAGGTTTCCTCACTATGTTTTCCTTCACCGTTTCCTGCTCACCGAATGAGTTTCACAAATCGTACTCCTAGTCGATGTAGCATAGCATATGCTCACGACTATATTCCCCGGGGGGGTAGTCAAAGATATTCTGAAACCTCAGAACATCCACATTTCACCAGTAGTACCGAAACTCTGTCCAGTGTGACGGGGGGTGAGCCCGAGCCAAGCTCCTAGTCTATGTATAACTAAAAAAAAAAAAGAGTTATGTAATAACTTTTATCATTACAGACATGAATTGCGGATTATAAAAATCCTAACATTAATCATAATAAATATAATTTTTGCATCTAACTGATAACCTCACTACAGTATGCGATATACAAATATGGTGTTACAAAAGTCTTCTTCTTTGCCTAGCCTTATCCCATTTCAATTGGGGTCGGCTCTCCTCGTCATTCTTCGCCAGGTGTGTCTGTTCTGGGTTGTCGAGACGTCTACTTGGGTTTTCTTCAGGTCATTGTTGATTACAGACATCCATGTTAAGGGGGGTCTTCCTCGCTTTCTCGGGCCGGTGTCTTGCCGCAGGACTTGTCTGGTCATATGATCTTCTGGCCTTCTCATTACATGGCCGTACCACCTCAAACGTGCTTCGGAAAGTTTATCTTCAATTGGACGGATCTTAATGGTGTTACAAAAGTAAAAATGAATATTTAAAAAATTTAAGGGGGTTCTTTAGACCATCAAAAAGTTGTTCAGTTTGATGGTCTAAACCACCGCCTTAAATGTTTATTTGTATTTTTGTTACACCTTGTATAATTTCCGTCTCAATTTTATTTAATCCGTCCCATTTCAAACTCATAAACAACTGTCTCAGGTCGTCGGTCCAGCCTTTATCTAAATAATATAACATAGCACAATAAAATAAAAAAAATAAAAGTAATTGAGTAAGAAGAGTTTAGTAGTTTAGTGTACGCTACTCGATACTAGATGGCGCTAGTAGTAAAATGTTGCAAACATTTTTGCAACTGAGTTATACTCCATTCCAAATAGCAACGAAAATTTAAGGCCACTTTTAATTACAGAAACAGAGATTTGGAACACTAAGGACCTGTTTCACCACTTCTGGGTAAGTTCTTGTTAGCTTATCCGACAGATATTTTGACATCATTTCATACAAAATATGTCAAACTATCTGTCGGATAAGCTAACAAGAACTTATTCAGAAGTGGTGAAACAGGCCCTTACTCTCACTTGTTCTTAGAACAGTTTTAGTAACGTCCAAGATATGTCGGATAGTACATCTTTCTGATAAATATATTATATTTGGTTTAACGCTGCATATACGTATATGTGCTGCAGACCATCAAACTGAACAACTTTCACTATGGAGCCAACATTAAAATCGTAAAAATAAAATCTGCTGTCCCATACATTTGAGTCGAGTCGGTACCTACTGCTTGCAGTTTTGTATGAAACAGTCGATTTTTTCACTATTTCTATGTTGGCTCCATAGTGAAAGTTGTTCAGTTTTATTACTATAGGGTCCTGGAGAGCTATTTTTGAATCTCATTCGGTGAGCTCAGCAGTTGAAAATGTCAAAATTACTATGGAGATACGCATCTTTCTACTGCGGTTTTGACTTTCAAAAACTGCTCTCCTTGAGTATGATTTTTGAAAGGCAAATTAGCAGTAGAAAGATAAGTATCTCCATAGTAATTTTGACATTTTCAACTGCTGAGCTCACCGAATGAGATTCAAAAATCGCACTCCTGCACATATTGGGGATCAAACGGACAGATCGCATCAGGAACGCCACAATACACCAAAAACACAAATAGCCGATGTTGGTGAGAAAACCGCCAAGTTGAAATGGGATTGGGCCGGCCATGTCTGTCGATTGCACCCGGAAAGATGGGCCAAAGTCTTAACACCTTGGATCCCGGAGAATGAAAGTCGCCGTCAGGGTCGACCCCGGAAGAGATGGAGAGACGACTAGGAATCTTCCAGGAGTGCGAATTTTGAAAGTCAAATCAGCAGTAGAAAGATGCGTATCTCCATAGTAATTTTGACATTTTCAACTGCTATGCAAAAATCGCACTCCAGGAGATTTTTAAATCTCATTCGTTGAGCAGCAGTTGAAAATGTCAAAATTACTATGGAGATTTGTATCTTTCTACTGCTGATTTGACTTTCAAAAATCGCTCTCCTATAGTATGATTTTTGAAAGTCAACTCAGCAGTAGAAAGATGCATATCTCCGTAGTTATTTTGAAATTTTCAACTGCTGAATTCATCGAATGAGATTCAAAAATGAGCTACCTTTAAACCACATAGGTACTTTACCCATCAAACTGAAGAACTTTTAAATGTGAGCAAACCTTTCAGTGCCCTGTCTATGTCAATGACCTAATCTTAATATTTTGTAAACAAAATAAAACAATAATTCTATGAAAATTAAAACGAATCTTATTGTAATTCTCGAGACGCTCGTAGGGTGATCGTGCCGGTGGTGGACCAACCGGAATAATATCTTAATCCAATCGCGGACAGATGTTTACATCCGAATCTCATTATAATATTAGGGTAGCGGGTCTTGTTTGTGACGAGGTCGCAGTGATTTTTGTGTTTTGATGTTTATTTTGGGGTGGATTTTTATTGGATATCGGCTTAGATTTATCAATTTTTTTTATTCTTTTCTTTGGTAAAGAAAACTGGGCAAAAGCAAGATGAACCAGTGAGACACAGGCTACAAATAAATAAATATTAACGCCGTAGAAGTATGTGATGGAGAAACTGTGTTGGACTAATTGAAAAATTGTTTAATTAGAGTTTGAAAGAGGATGTGTGACCAAGATAGAGAAAGGTATGTCGAGATGGTTTAGTCATATGTAAAGAATGGATGAGAGCAGATTGAAGAGGGCATTTATAAGGCAAGCGTATGTGGAAATAAGGGAAGGGGATAGCCTAGAAATATAAACACTGACCAAATTGGCGACGTGTTAAAAAAGAACTAATGACTGTCGAGTAAGCTAGAGAGGTTTGTCAGGATCGTAGCAGGTGGCGCTTCCTTATCTCTGCGTACCCTAGTGAGAGACAGGCTTGAGAATATGTAAGTATTGAATGTTATGTAATTTGTTTAAAAAGGTGTCCATAATTTTGTTTATCCATTTATTTTATGATTAGTGGCGCCCACGAGTCATAACTTTTGATTCTATAAACCGATTGCGAAGAAATAAAGCTTAAGTAAAACTAAGACCTATGCTTTTGTAAAAACTCCATTCAAATCGGTTCATTAGTTTTAAAGTGATGCGTGCACAAACAGACAGACAAACTGACAAGATTTATAAAAATTGTCTCAATGCATTCCGTTAGTATCTTAAACGCCCCCAAATTAATATTTTTTGCAAATTATCGTCAATGACAACATCCACGCCAAGTTTACGATTTTATTATAATTGTATAGATATTATCACAGCCGTCAACAACACGTACATTTACCCGACCGCGACAAAAGGAGAGAAGAATGAGATTTGTGTTCCTTACTCTTCAGCCGAGTCGGTTGAGACGGGATTAGTTTAATGCACGGTGCTTCATAATTTGTGATTCTGGAAGTAAACACGATGTGGATTAAGGGATATCTTATTATTAGTCTCTTGAGATAATTTCATTATTTGGGATACATTTTGTGGCTACGCGCTGTTATGCGTAGGTACAGTCAACAGCAAAAGTCAATTAAATTTGTTGAAATTCAAATTGAAAGTAATCTTAAACAACTCAATATTTTACAATTAGTCCAATCATTTTAGGGTTTGACCCTAACAATAATTCATCTATCGCTGAAACTTTGCAGTGTGATAAAGTAAAGTACCACCTATACAGATTACGGTTGACAAATAATCTAGGTTTAATTTTTTCCGGTCCTAGATTATTTGTCAACCGTAATCTGTATACTTTACTTTATCACACATTTTAACATACATTGTTAGGGTGTCCATACAAAGAAACTCTAAAATGACTGGACTAAATTTGTATGAAAGATCGTTGAATGAACTTCATTTCCTTTAATTGGTCCAGTGGCGAGTAACCTTGCCTGCCGTGCAGGAGGCGATGGTTCGATCCCCGTCCAGGCAGACTCGTACCAATGAGTTTTTCGGAATTTATGTACGATTTGTAACACCACTGGCTTTTCGGTGAAGGAAAACATCGTGAGGAAACCTGCATTCTTCAATTTCGAGGCGTGTATTGTACCCACTGTTCATTATAAGTGGCGACGGGCTCACCCCCCGTCACACTAGACAGAGTTTCGGTACTACTGGTGAAACGTGGATGTTCTGAGGTTTCAGAATATCTCTGACTACCCCCTCGGGGAATATAGTCGTGAGCATATGCATGTATGCAATTATATTACTAGCAAAAATATAAGTTGAATCAATCAATAATTTTATTGTACTTTATTTTACATCAAAAACATACCCTAAGTAGGTATGCAGAGTAAAATAATATAAACAGACAGGAAAAACAAAAAGTACACAAAATAAGGCAGTCTTATAGCTAAAAAGCGATTTCTTCCACACTTCCTTTTTAGGGTTCTATAGACAAACAAGGACACCTTATACTTTCGTCCATTTTGTTTGTCCGTCTGTATTCCCCTGCCTCAATTACTCCCTCATTTTAGAATCTATGGAATCGAAAGGCGTGAAGACTGATAATAGTAACTAAAAAACAGAAATATGGTAGAATTAAGGTATACTGCTTACAAAAGCGGTTACCCAACCAAAGAAGTGCACTAGCCATCGTTGTTTAACTTCCTATAGTTCCGAACAAAGTTCCGCCGCGTCACTCTTCCAACAAAACAGATGTATCGCTACATGCGTCACGCTCTAATTGTTCGGGGAACGAGAGATCTGGACGGGGTTATGCAATTTCAACACAATCACATGAAAAACCTTGTAAATATTTTATTAAGCTAGTTTTATTTTAGTTAGTTATATTTTAGTCAGTTATATTTTAGTGTTATTTAAGTTTAGTTAGTTATATTTTATTGTTATATATCCTTTATTTAATTACAAATAAAATAGACAAAATATATCGAAAAAAACCTAGTGGTCTATAGTAGATTACCTACAGACCGAGGACAGGAAAGTAAGAAAGGTCTCAGATCTTATGTAAGTGATCTGAGGCTTTCTTATTTACCGTCCGAGGTTAGTATACTATTTTCTCCTCGACGGAGGTGGAAAGCGACAACTTCGTTTAGCGCAGCGGGACGAAAATTGACGCTTTCCGTCCGGAGGTGAGAAAAATAAATTATATGTAAGTAAGCTGTGGTGGTCCAGTGGCGAGTAACCTTGCCTGCCGTGCAGGAGGTGATGGTTCGATCCCCGTCCAAGCAGACTAGTACCAATGAGTTTTTCGGAATTTATGTACGATTTGTAACAACACTGGCTTTTCGGTGAAGGAAAACATCGCGAGGAAACCTGCATGCTTTAATTTCGAGGCATGTTTTGTACCCACTGTCCATTATAAGTGGCGACGGGCTCACTCCGTCACACTCGACCGTTTCGTTAGGTACTACTAGAGAAACGTGGATGTCCTGAGGTTTCAGAATATCTCTGACTACCCCCTCGGGGAATATAGTCGTGATTATGTATAAATAAATTATACAGCTTAATATCCAGTGTTTAGCAGTAGACAAGTACTGTATAAAGTTTGTTTATTGTCTACATACAGCATGACATCATCCCAAAGCATCGGCTGTTCACAGCAAAGCGAAGCTTTTAGATTCCATTTAGCGCCGCCATTTTGTAGCGATCGAGATTGTGACGCGAATATTTAATATAGATAAATATCGTGCAGTTTTTTAAACGTCAGTAAGTAATGTAATGGGTGTCTGCCTACCCCTGTGGGAGACAGGTATAATTATAAAATAACGCTCACAGGCACATACATACATTGTAATGATCCCATGTATTGTTATTGGCCGGTCTGTCATGGGAGCTCCCTGTTGCTGCTGCAGCTTTGCACGGACCTCCTTATGCAGACTTCATAATGCTATGTGAATGGAAAAGTCGAAAGGGGTCGCCCTAGACGTACGTATGCAGACCAAATTGGCAGCATACTTAAGAAGGGCCAGATCAAATGTACCCGAAACCGACGAGCGTGTATGAAACGACTTATGACTGTGGAAGAGGCAAAAGAGGTATGTCAGGATCGTAGCCGATGGCGATCAATTGTCTCTGTCTACCCCAATGGGACACAGGCGTGAGTATATGTATGTATGTATGATAATGATATCTATTGCCTATGCCTATGTCTATCACTGTTTATCCTGTATTGTTCTGATGAAATAAATGAGTTATCAATCTATCTAAGTAAGCCTTATAGGCTTTTTGTTATGGGAACCATACAACAACGGCACAAACATATAACAGCTACAGATGTTTATTTATTTATTTATTTAAATAAATAAATAAATAAATAAACATCTGTAGCGGAGCTACGAGAGAGCTGACTAAGCAACAATGCCGAACACATCGATCGAGTCGATGTAAACAAACAGAGTCTAGGTCAAATCTAGGTCAGCGCATGCGACCTAGCACGACACACAGAAGACGGCCAATCACAATATGGATCTGTCCAACGCATCACAGCTCATTACGAATAACAACCAATCATATGGCGAGTCCTGAATCGCACTATCGAAGTTATCAAGAGACTTTGCATATATACAACATCCAACTAAGAACTGTTGGACCGCGGTCCCGGGCATTCCAAATAGCCCGTGGAAGATCTTCCCTTTTCCTCCAAACATCCATGACCCTGGTTTGGCAGTCCGGCGTGGTAACCATCAAACGGGTCGTCATAAAAAGTATTAAGATGACTGTGTAGCTAACAGTCTCCATGCAAAGAGCGTTTTTACTCTACTAAAACCTTGTAGGAAATGGTTTTGGTTTAATTTGATGCACTGCATTATACAGGGTGTAAAATTAAATGCGCTGCATATTAAACATAGTACCTACTTCAGACCATCAAACTTACTATTTTACAATAAATCGCGAAAAATATACCGGCTGTTCCATACATTTGGGTCGAGTATCATAGCTACTGAAATTTTCTATGGAACAACAATATTTTCCGACATATATATTGGTCTGATAGTTAAAGTTGTTCAGTTTGATGGTCTGAAATACCTACTTATGTACCTCATGCAAAAAAAAAAAAAAAATTGCAACTATAGCTATTTGGCGTCATTTTTTGAATCTACCACCGAGTCGGAGCTCGACGACGAGCTGAAGTGGCAATAGGCTGGTCATATTTGCCGAAGAACTCACAACCGATGGGACCACGAACTGGTAGTAACTGCCCGCTGGACAGACGAACTAAAAAAGGTAGCGGGGAGCGACTGGATGAGGAAGGCCAAGGACAGAGTTTTGTGGCGCGCCTTGGGAGAGGCCTATGTTCAGCAGTGGACGATGGTAGGCTGATGATGATGAGTGTAGACAAGATGCGGCCAGAAACTCTACGACAACACATCTTTTAAACAAAACATAGTATACAAAGTACCTACAACTAAAAAACAAATTAATACAATATTGAATTACCTAACGTAGGTACTATGTATTTTGGTCATTCATTTTGGTCATACATGCGTAACGATAGTAGAATCAGTGGGCCGCAAAGAACATAAAGAAATAAAACTCATTGCATCGATCATGGAACTTGACTGTAATCGTTTATGTTAATAGTAAACACAAACAAAAAACAGACTCGAAATTTTTCACACCATCACTTAAAACTTTCACCACCATTTTAACAACTGGACTGCGATTTTTGAATCTCATTCGGTGAGCTCAGCAGTTGAAAACGTCAAAATTACTATGGAGGTACTCATCTTTCTACTGCTGATTTGACTTTCAAAAATCGCACTCCTGAAGTATGATTTTTGAGAGTCAAATCAGCAGTAGAAAGATGCATATCTCCATAGTAATTTTGACATTTTCAACTACTGAGCTCACCGAATGAGTTTCAAAAATCGCACTCCTGTACATAATATGCTTAAGTCAGCATGCATGCGGGCCACGACAGGAATCGGGCCGCAAGAAAACGCAGTGCGGGCCGCTTGTTTGACATGCCTGATATACACAATGCTAGCCTAGGTTAGCCTTGCTACACGTATAACAATTCGGTATGTCAAGTTTTTTTTGGTCTTCATTTTTATATTTTTTACAGATAGAAGACATAATTTTAAGACACCTATTTCATTCTTATAGCGATTAATCGAGTTTATCAATATAAATTAAATTTTTAAATTATTTTGATCTGTAATCTCTAAGTGCAAAAATGGTGGAGAGAAAATAATTGGAACTCCATGGAGAAAAACTATCTACTGCTAGATTTAAAAAAATTAAACCTGACTTCTCTTTCTAACTCTTTGCTGGAAACAGATACGGCAACATCAAATGTCAAATTCTGACATTGTAAATGTTTTTTTTTTCTTAATGGCCGGTTATTTTAAGTTGATTTTATGTTTACCAAGGAGTTCACAGGTATGCCAGTGACGTCACTGAACGGACCGAAAAACGACGTTATTTTATTAAAAATATCTGTAATCCTTTCATTTTAAAATCTCTGACATATAAAATATGTTTTTTGAGACAATTATCTCGAAATGGTTTTCGATTCAGCCCTCCAAAAAAATACTTGACATACCGAATTGGATATTGTAGCAAAGCGTCTGACCACTAATTCCCTTTCAGCGTGAATGCACCTATTTTCTTTTAAAATCGCCATCAAAGCTTATAGAACGCTAATATCCTTCAAATACCATTTTATATCTCCCCGCTCCCTCGGGAACACTAACGAAAGGTTCCCGGCAATTATTTTACCTCCAAAAGTAACGCATCAAATATCGTTTTATTGCCTCCCAGGTCCATAATGCTGAGACGAAATACACGCAATTTGGCTGAGTGATACTTTGGAAGACATTTTTTTCGTTATTATTTATGTTTATTTGCAATTTTTTGGGATATAGTGGGAATTTGTAGTTATAGTGGGAATTTTTAGGGAGACATTCATCATTCATCGTGAGGAAACGAACTGCCACCTCTCTGACTTAACCCGCGTAGATCTGTCACGTTCTCTTGAAAAATATAAAATTCTTGTTTGATTTGTATATACTTTAAGCCGCGGTTTGAATAAACTCTGACACCAGGCGCCGCGGCATGGTACATCGATAAACGTTTTATCGCGCCTGCTAACTCGTTCGTTCACGCGCAAAAAGAAAGGGAGCTAGGGCGCGATAGCGCTTTATCGCGCGATCATGCCGCGGGCGCAGGGCCAGCAGCCCACTCGATTAAAACGTCTTATCATGTAATTGGCGTTGTAAAATTGAAATGTTGTTGTATTCGAAATTAAGTATTTTGCTGTATGATAACCAATAAAGATAAATTAAATAAGAAGAGGAGAGCCGTGGTGATCCAGTGGCGAGTAGCCTTGCCTGCCGTGCAGGAGGCGATGGTTCGATCCCCGTCCAGGCAGACTCGTACCAATGAGTTTTTCGGAATTTATGTACGATTTGTAACACAACTGTCTTTTCGGTGAAGGAAAACATCGGGAAACCTGCATTCTTCAATTGAGAAGCATTTATTGTACACACTGTATTGCAGTTTTGTATGGAAGTTTTTCAATATCATCCCCCTTATGCCTACAAACCAAATTCGCCATACGCATAAATAAAAAAAATATCATCCCCTTGAAAAATCTTCTCCATTAAAGAGCTCTGTATAAAGTTTAAAATATTTCTCAAGCCAACAAACAATCAAACAAACAAACAAGTCGAACAATCAATATAATAATGAGGCGCACCGGTAGGGTAAAGGTGGCTGTTGGTGTCACGCCGCGCTATGTATCCCGCGGGACTCCGGCCCCGGGCTCCGGGACTCGCTCATAAACCTGTTTACATCACTACGGGTAGCTTCACTCTTTTTGAATTCGGTATGTCAAGTTTTTTTTTGGAGGGCTGAATCGAAAACCATTTCGAGATAATTGTCTCAATAATAATATTTTCTATGTCAAAGATTTTAAAATGAAATGATTAAGTACAGTAAAATCAACTTAAAATAACCGGTATTATGAAAAAAAAAACATTCACATTCCTAGATTAGTTTAGTTTTAAGTCGCTTTATTTATAATATTATTTAATGCTACGGTGTACATAAGAATCTGTCGAATAAATTAATTTCTAAGAATCACAATGTCAGAATTTGACATTTGATGTTGCCGTATCCAAGAACATTATATACAATACAACATTTTTGGCCGTATCTGTTTCCAGCATAGAGTTATAAAGAGGAAGCAGGTGTTTTTTTTTCTTTTCCCATAGAGTTCGAATTATTTTCTCTCCGCTCTTTTTGGCAATTAGAGATTACAGATCAAAATAATTTAACAATTAAATTTAAATTTATATTTTTAAGAAAAATTAAATTTATATTGATAAACTCGATGAATCGTAATGAGAATGAAATAGGTGTCTTATAATTATGTCTTTTATCCGTAAAAAATATAAATAACCTAAGGACAAAAAAAAACTTGACATACCTACCGAATTAAACAAAACAATTTTGGTAGGTATATTAAATATTGAAAGTGCATGACACGAATCGACTCATGGATGTTGAGGCGAGATATGTGTGTCAGACCTGTAGCATAACTATTATCATCATCAGCCTTTATACGACCCACTGCAGGGAACAGGTGCAGCAAAAGATAACCTATAAACCACATACTCTCCCTACCGCATCAAACTGAACAATTTCTACTATGGAAGCAAACCAGACAGCGCAAAAAAATATATATATATTCCGAACTAAACTACAGTGCCTAGGTACTCGACTAAAATGTATGAGGCAAAGATTTTTTTTTTCTGACAGCTTTGCTCCCATAATAAAAGTTGTTCAGTTTAATGGGTAGAATGTGTGTTTTAAAGGTTAATAATACTTTTCCTTACACCTTGTAGGTAGTATGTGTGCATAATTCGTTTTGGGATATTACCAAATATTTTGGCTGGCTATTGTATTCTTTTACAGCTTTTACCTACCTGAATAAAATAAATAAATAAGAATAAATTTGCCAAAAAAACTGACTAGATTATAGCACCTCAATTATCTTTCTTCGTTTTTTAAATGCCAATTTTTTCGGCTCAAAATCGAACTCTGTACTAACCCCAAATTGTTGTCCTCTTCAACCGCGGGGTCGATCGAGCGACGTCTGTAATTTATGACCATCTGTCACTCACATATTAGCTGCTAGGGTTGCCACTATCAATGAAATAAAAAACATTCCGTATCATTCACCAAAAAATTTCTTTGGTTGCAAAGCTGATAAAGCCTTGTTAATTCATGAAAAAACATTTATTGTACAAAAAAAAAAAAAAAAATTACTCACATAATCAATACTCATTAATTCGTGATATTAATAAACTAGGTACTTTAGCTTCCATTATTTTTGCACTGATTGCTTGATAACTTTAAATTTTTAAACGTGTGAATTTCGTTTTCAACACTAAATGTCTAAACCTTTATTTGACCCATCACATTCTGTTCTTGTACTTTTTTCACCTAAATGTCCACTTGCATATAACACACTGATATTCCATACAACTGCCTCTGAGGTCTAATGGTTAAGAACATTGGGCTCTTGACATATAGGTCGTGGGTTCGGTTCCCACGGGGGACACCTAGTGATATGTAACTTTTTGCATTTTTCTCCAGTTGGTTAGGACATTGCAGGCTGAATCACCTGATTGTCCGTCCTTCGGATGGCACGTTAAGCCGTTGGTCCCGGTCACTATCTCTGGTGGTAGTAGTCGATAAAGAAAAACCACGTCAAAGGCCGTGAGGCGGTTTGAATAAACTCTGACATCAGGGCTAACCCAAAAAAAATCTAAGTACTTCCTATGTCAAAAACATTCAATTAAGATAATTCAAACAACAACTTTTTTAATTCTTTTTTTTTTTTATAATTAATGGCTTTTTGCTTGTGCGTAGCACCGCATTTCCGCCAGTGTCAAGTGTAATTTGTGGGAGTATCTATCCCAATCTCAGGGATTGTTTTTGTTCAAGAACAAGAAGAGATTGAGGATTGCGGAGCCTCGTGGCAGGCAAAAACGCGACGCGCGAAAACCACGCGAGACGTGTGCTCGGGTCAATTCCTGCAACGTGACTCCTTCAATTCTTATTAAAACACAAAAAGCTTAGTGGCAACTGGCAGCCCTGCAAACCGGCGAATATTCAATTGGAGCCGGCAGTTCAACCTCTTACTTTATTTATCAGCGAGTGAATATGTTTACTTTCGGCGTCGGCGCCGGCGCGGGTCCTTACCTGACTTTATTTGTGGTCACTATTTAAGACGCTGTTATACCGTCGAGGCCGTTTTTTGAACAAGAACGAAAGTGTTTTAAACTGTGTTTTAAAGTCTGAAAATAAATTATGTCTTATTTAAGGATCGGGAGGATTATGCTAATATTATAAAAGCTACTGTTGCAAGAAGAAATATTGCAGAAAGGTAAAATATATCTCACATCAAGTGAGAAGTTTTCCGCTGCAAATATTTGCGTCTTACTGACGCTATGATCCGTAAGTTACATTTTTGTTTTATTTTTAGTATTACCATTAAACAATGTCATCAATAAATAGTCATCATAAATGTCCTTAAGACGCTCTTATCCCGTCGAGGCCGTTTTTTGAACAAGAACGAAAGTGTTTTAAACTGTGTTTTAAAGTCTGAAATTAAATTATGTCTTATTTAAGGATCGGGCGGATGGGCGACTGTTCTCAATTACACGATTAGATTAAGTTTACTAGATAGAAAAAAATCCCAAAGTTACCCCTTTTTGTTATGTTTTTTCAATACTATGATTAAACTGCTGATATTTAACTTTTTATTCTTGTACTTAACTAAATACATTAAATATTTCTAGTGAACTCAGGAGAAGTTTTAGCTTAGAAACTCCCATGAGCAAAGATATTGACGAAAAACACGTTTTTTTTGCAATCCTGCTTTCAATTGGAGCGGGATGGCTAATTGTAAACTTATGCTTGCAAGAAAGAGACGCTTGCACTGGGATAACCTAGCCTTAACCCTGCGTTGAGGTACCTATGACTTTTGAGAAAACCTTTCTTTGTGAACTTCTGTGTTTAATAAAATATCTACCACGGCTGCTATGGTAAAAAGTATTGTGTATGTAATACCTATAAAGGGTGTAAGGACAAATGTCATTAACCTTTAAATAACATACTCTACCGATGCAACAAAGTCACTTTATTTAAGAAAGAAAAAATAATCGGTTAAGGTGGTTGGAGAGCTGTCAATTTCATAAAAAACGTTGTCGTATACGACAACGTTTTTTGTGTGTTATAATTATAATATAACACTCGTAGACGGTGTTAATAAAAGTAATGTTTTATATATGGAAAAATAGCTTAGAAAATCTAGTTTGCGCATATCAAATAATATTTACAATTTGTAATATAATTACGAAGATATAAGGGTTTGAAATTTTGTATGAATAATTTCAAAGCATGATATCTTCGTAATAATATTATAAATTGTAAATATTATTTGATATGCGCAAACTAGATTTTCTAAGCTATTTTTCCATATATAAAACATTACTTTTATTAACACCGTCTACGAGTGTTATACGACAACGTTTTGTATGGACGGAAACCACCTGCAGCCAGCACAAGCTCAAGCCAGCAATTAGCAACAGTGCTGTTTCATACGTTTGAGTCGAGTAGGTATTTTTCAAAGTCAAGTCAAAGTCAATATTATAATTTACATTAAAAATTTAATTTACACACTTATTAAACGTCAAATCTTTTTTTAACTTCCACCGCGCCGGAACGTGTTGTCGCTGTAGAGAAGATGCGGCCAGAAACTCTACAACATAACACGACTTGATAAATATTGCAGTTTAGTATGGAACAGCAGACTTTTTTTGTTCCGACAGGTTTGCTCCCGTAGTAAAAGTTGTTCAGTTGGATGGTTAGAGTATGTGGTTTAAACTTTAATGACACTTTTCCTTACACCTTGTATATTATTACTGTTCTATAATTATAGACTACTTTCTGAATCTTCTTCTTATCGTGTCGACTTCAAATTTTGAACAAAGTCGCTAAATAGTACCTTGCCAGAAGTGGGCAACCGATATTGCACCGTCGCTAGCGGTCATGAACTCCTCCTGCGTACAGGTGTTAGGGCACGCAGGGCACGATGTGAGATGGGCCATCGTTTGTGGAGCTCCACACAAGGAACTCACATTTTGTGCATCCGAGAATCCCCACCTGACCATGTTGTCCTTACTGCGACCGACCCGGGTTCGAAGTCGGTTTAACGACTTCCAGGTCGCCCAAGGCAAGTCATGTCCAGGCGGGAGGCTCTCAGACGGCGGCACAAATGGAGTTGGGAGGGACACTTTTTGTCGCCAAAGAGTACACCTCGCTTGCGCTGGGCCAGTATTCAGTGGGTCGACACACTTCATAAAGCTGCGGCGTCGGCTTGGCAGCCTTTGCGGCGCAGAAATGAAGCCATGCATGGGATGTCGTGTGTCGTCCATCATTTTGGCTCTCTCTGAGGAACCTGCCACAGCCCTGCGGACATCTGGGGGCGCTATGCCAGCCAGTGGATAGAGCAACTGTACCGGAGTCGGTTTCAAGCAACCAGTTATAATCCGGCACGTTTCATTTAGTGCCGTATCCACTTTCTGAATTAATTTTTGTGATGGAATCACGGCGTCAGAAAGTGTTATTGTAGAGCAAAGAACAGACGGAATGTCATTTAATCACGAGTGAAGCACCCATTTCTTTTGTGTGCGTGCTGTCACGCGGTACATAAGGTGACGGGTTGTAGGACCTGCGCCTAGAGCTAGTGCATCTGTGTGAGTGTAGGTCCCTTGTAGAACAAACGATGTTGTATTACTTTGCATGCTTCACATCTTTTTAGTGCAATACTCGGTCCGTATTTCTTTCCGGTCCGTGTTGTAGAGGAGATGCGGCCAGAAACTCTACTAGTCACTCATCGCAGTATTACAAGCCACAACTCACTATAAGGGTAGTTCTTCGTTCCGGCATTCTCCGTGTAATTTTCGTGGCGCATTTTAGTTTTAAGATTTTTAGATAAATAAGGTCAAAATATGAAAGTACATGACAATACAAGTCAATTGATCTATTGCGCACTTAGATATGACTGTTACTTTCAGTAGAAATCAATTTTCAAATTTTTGGTGCCACGAAAATTACTAAGCCGTCCACGAAAATTATGCATACATTTTTCATTGTGTTTTTATGTCTTGGAGGCCTTTGCCCTGCAGTGGGATCCTACGGGCTATAACTTGTTTATTTACTTACTTATTTTAATGTCTAAACAGCAAAATTTTGTGAATAAATTATTTACATTACAATGGCTAAACCTGCCAAGCTAGCTTTTCCACTATTTAGTAAAGTTCCTGGATTGATTGTACAGTGTACACATAAAAAATAAAGTGTATTAAGAGGTAATAAGTTTCACCTAAGTTGACAGATTTTTTGTGAATGTATTCGTACCTACATTTCTATAAAAATTTGCATTTGCTGAGACGAAACCTAGCGACACTGTATTAAATCCTTTCTTACTCACACATGTCACCTTTCACACAAAGTAGTTACCTACGCATTCAATTTTCTATCTCTTTTGTTGGGAGGGAAACTGCCAATCATGTACGAGACTAGATGGAGAACTGGCCCTGAAGAGCTGGGATCGGCTTTGACCTGACCGACATGGGCCCTCCTAGTACTAACTAATAGGTGGCCGTAATTCTGTCTAAGTAGATCAAGGATAGCACTTTAGAGGTAAAACGAAGTAGCAATGGACTTGTGGTTTTGAAGGTGCCTGTGAATGGAGTGAAGACCTATTTATTAAAAGGATATTCGTCATAAGATGGTTGGTGTGACAATAATTTGTCGTTAAAATGAAGGGGCGTCCCGATTTTAGTAATGATGCCCTGTAACGTTACAGTCAAAAGAAATCCCACTAAAATGAGGACTTTTTGTCATCGATGACGTCTGAGAAAGTCCATAAAGTTCTTCGCTCTTCTGCGAAACTGGATGGTCCCGAGGTGTCCATTGGAGCCTGGTATGTTAAGGAAGAGCAATTTGTTGTCTTCAAAGGCAAGGCTTTTTTGCAAACGAATCAAAATTATCATTAACAATTTCGGTAAAACCTGCGAATGCCTCGCACGTCCTAAATTTTACGAGTCGTTCTCCTGATCCAAAAAGACCTACAACATGAGGACACACTGCTTTAACTATCAGTGTCACCTGAACAAAGGCTCGTCATTACTAATATAAGGTACTTTTTTTGGGTTCTGAATCTATAATAGTAAAAAGGATAGGTACTTTATGGCGTTGTCATTTTCTACTCGAGTTTACAACATAGTGCCCGCACCGCCGTGAAGCAATGAGTTCGTTACGCACCCATCGCGAGCTCGTTACGTCGCAACGCGGTGAGTACGTTGACCGATCATCTTGTTCGCAACACGTTCGTAAATCACCAGTATGATAATTATAGCCGTAAGAGTTCCTCAAAGCTCTATCTTGTTCATGAAGTTTGTTCAGAAGATTGAGTAATCCTCCGTTTTCATCAACGACATCTCGCATCCCTGGCATGTTACGATATCTGTCTTCGCAGACTCTGCGCTGCCCCTTGCTTCTCCGCTAGAACTTGGGTACCTTTCTTGTTTCCAAGCCACCGCCAGGTTACAAAAATGGAGAGTAAAATCAGAGGAAAAAATTTAGCTGGGTTCTTTCGGAGCTGATAGGGAGGGAGGTCAGGATATTCGGTCGTATAATCCTTATAGTACCTGCCTCTAATGGTTAAGAGCATTAGGCTCTTGACACGGAGGTCGTGGGTTCGATTCCCACGGGGAACGCCTATCGTTTTTCCCCAGTTAGTTACACTGTAGGCTGACTCCACCTGATTGTCTGAAAAGAAAGATGATACCGTGCTTCAGATGGCACGTTAATCCGTTGGTACTGGCTACTATCTCTGGTAGTAGTCGTTACATAAAAACCACGCCAGAGGCTGTAAGGCACTTTGAATAAACTCTGACACCAGGGCTTGCCCACACGATAAGAAGAAGAACCTTTTAGTGGTAGCCGTAATCTCTTTACCTGGATACGATCAAATACCTATGTGTAAAGTTAGATCGCGCTATGGCATACCGATCTCACATCCATCGCGTTCAAATTCACCATTCGAATTTTTCAATTTTTAATTCAACATTTTTCACCATCGCCTCAGCTGAAAGACGAGCTGGACATTAGCCTCCCCCAAAAATTGCCACAACGACCGGTCCTGCGCTGTCCTCATCCAATGGGTTTCCGCAACCTTCACCACCCGGTGACCAACGAACTCGTCACCTTATTCATGCAACGCCTTCTGGTACGCGATCAACACTCGAGAACTTTTCGTCCCCATCGGTGCTCTATTCTACGATTAAGCGCATTGTAACTTGAGTTTAGCAATTCTTCGGATTTTGTCAGCTACCTTGGTTTTTCTGCAATTCTTTGACCTCTGAGTATCTCATATCGTATAGTAAGCCACCACGTCACCACGTCTCAGTTCCGTATGTCATCACTGGCAGAATACACTGATCAGTCCTCTTGAGATGCTGAATTATTTAGGATTAGAAGATAATATTATGTAGCTGAATGCTGTCCAGCCGCCCAATTCGACGCTTGACCTCAGTCTCGAAATTTGACTTACCTAACTGCATAATATTGTTTACTATCTTCTTTAACCTAAGGTTGTCTGGAAGAAATTGCTTATTAGTAGTCAGACCACATTATTTTGTGCCTCTTGTATTTTCTCTCCGTATTTTTTCTGCTTATGTTTTTGTGTGAATAAATTCTATTTTATTTGATTTGAAAGTTGGTTCTTGGTGTATTAGTTGTTAACAAACTCAAGCACAGATTTTCCGATCTTAACAGGAGAGTAGGTAGAACATGGACAGGACATGATCCTCGTCTAGTCAATGTTCATTTTCAAACCATCACTCATCAAAGGCTTTCTCATAGTCCACGAATGCTGAAGCCTTTTTGGAACCCAGCTTGTTCGGGAAGCTGATTCTTATGCCATCGTTTATCATTCGTTTTGTATCATTAGCAAGCTGAAGTTGGAATGGGCTGGTTATAATTATTATCTATAATGTCAATGAACTGATGATGGGGGAATGAAAATGAATTGGAGAGTCATGATAAGAGAATGGAGACCATGCACGGGTTACCATAGTATATAGTAGGACGCCGCCCTACCGCCCACTACTTGGACTGAAAATCTGAGACAGATAGCAGGCAGAGACTGAGTGAGGATGGTCATAGATATAATTATTTTCTATAACACCGTTAGGGAACCGGCTTTGTTTTTACCCGTAAGACCACCAAATATTCCACCACTGTAACTCTGTAAACCAGGATCAACAGCGGCGACCACTCATAACACTAGACACTGATGACTCTTTAGCTGGCGACCCGCAATTAATTTAGTCAGCTACAGAATTAGGAAAAATAAGTATCGGACTTCCCTGCATTACAAACAGGAAACATCAATAACAAAATCATGGCTATTATTAAGCCAGCTCCAGAGATAATTTTATGGCAGAGTTGAAAGCCCTTTCGCAATAGCACCAATGAATCACCATTATAAAACCAAAAGAAGAAAATAAACCTAATTAAATTTTAGACCTAGTTTGCTTTCAAATATATTATATAAGTATGGCAAAAACATCTGAACGCACCGAAGCCGAAGTTATCCCTAATTGCATCAAGATCCATGTATTAAGGGACACCAGAAAACAATTTTATTGAGTCAAGCATGGTCTGGCAGTCGCCGTGCCAAAGTTCACATTCCCATTGAATATGATGGGTGGTCTGTTCTAAATCGGGTTCTGGGACATGGCTGTTCACATGTCTGAACGTACAAAGGGTGCAATTGCCTATGTGCTAAATAATAAGAAGGTCAATATGCATCGGGTCACCTTTAGTGTACCTTTACTTTAAAAATATAAGAGCTTTCCCTTAAAGCTTTGGGGGGTGGTTGGGGATCTACCTCTTAGCGGTCCACCCCGGGCAACGCCACCACAGACTACCAAGTTTGTGGTGACGGCTGAATGATCCCCCACAGCGGTGGTAGGCTCCGCAAGGAGCCGCCTGGTTTGCGCCCACCCTCCTGCTGGAGTCTGACGCCAAGCAGCTTGCTGCGTTCCGTCGGTGTGTAGGTGTCATTTGCGCTGTTTGGAACCGGTCTTGGCCTCTGAGCAACACTGTACCGGGAAACTCATTCTGGAGGGTAGCGGGATGTGAAGAACGGTGACATTCGTTGGCCGACCGAAGTTAGTAGGGGGTTAGCCAAGTAGTGCGTTAGCCACGTGTGAAAGGCTGCCCCACACAAATAGCGAAAAATCCCGCAAAGCCCCACCGTGCCAGTTGGCGACTGGAAGGGAGGGCCCGGTGGCCTTTGCGGGGGGATTCGGGCGTCCCCGCAGTCGCCAAGTGAGTTTCCCATCAGTCAGTCGAGCCCAAGAGGTCCATCAGGGTATCTGAGGAGCGTCTTGACTTTCTTTCCACGTCTCCACCAATCAATACAAAATTATGAATCGAAAAGTGAAAAAGAAGAAAAAGGTTACAAAACGGCTGCACTTCTCCCACTCAAAGTGCACCTCAGTAACATACGAGGTTTGCACTCAAATATCGATCCGGTCCACCACCACCTTGACACTGAAAGGCCACACCTATTCTTTTTAACGGAGACGCAGATAGCAACCCGGTCTGACACGGCGCACCTCAACTACCCAGGATACTCGTTGGATCATAAGTTCAAGAAGCGAAAATCCGTGTCGATCTGCTCTCCTCCTGATGACAGCCCTATGGGCACGAGGTGAGTCTGGCTATACGGATCGGCAGATTGGGATGAGATGCGAGACTTCTTTGCGTCTTATCTATGGCGGCAAGTGTGTTTTTCTTCGAGTGACCCAGCCTGTTCCGCTGATGTGGTTGCGGATGTGATTCGGCAGGGAATGGAATATTATATTCCATTCTCCGACATCGCACTCGGTCACAAAGCCCAACGATGGTACAATGCGGATTGTGCTCGCGCTGAGGCTCGAAAGGAATCCGCCTACCAAGCATGGGTCCAAGCTCACGACCGCAAAGTTAGAGCACGAAGGGTCCGCGCGAAGAAGAGGGCCTTTAATTCTGCCGCCAAGTCCTGCAAACGGGTGATCCGGAAGGCTCGATTCGATCATGTCAGTCACATTGGAGTCAGACTGGCAATTTACCCCTCTGGTAGTAAACAGTTCTGGTCGCTTTCAAAATCGGTCTAAATCAATTTCTGCCGTCCTACTTAGCCTCCCATGCAGAAACATGATGGGTCGCTGGCTCACTCCGCAACTGAGGAAGAGAATTTATGTGCTTTTCTGTTTGCGAGCAATTCACGTATGAAAGCTGGTGCTAAACAGCCACCAACCATCCCACGTTGTGATTCTTCGATGCCGGATCACAATACACACGAAAGAGGTCCGCAGAGCATTGCGTAGTCTGGATGTGAATAAGGCAAGTGGTCCTGATGGCATACCTGCAAGAGTGCTGTGATATTGTGGGCGCACAATAGGCGCAAGTCAGGCGTGACTTGTCTCCTGTTTTAACACGCCTGTATTGCCTCTCTCTCACAACAAGAACGGTGCCAAAATCCTGGAAGCTTGCGAATGTGCAATAGCCATCACTTCCATTCTCTGTAAAGTCATGGAAAGAGTACTTAACAGTAAGTTGCTGACATACCTAGAAGATAATGATCTACTCAGTGATCGTCAATATGGCTTTTGCCGGGGGCACTCGACTGATCTTCTTGTGTATGTCACGCATTGCTGGGGCGAGGCCATCGAGAAACACGGTTTAGCACTAGCTGTGTCACTTGACATCTCGAAGGCCTTTGACAGGGTATGGCACGTAGTTTGCTGAGCAAGCTTCCTGCTTATGGCATCCCCGCTGATCTCAGCAGCTGGATATCTGATTTCTTGAGTGAACGGTAGATTAGAGTTGTCATTGACAGCTGCTCTTCTGACCTCATGGCAATTGATGCTGGGGTTCCTCAGGGGTCTGTTCTCTCTGCGACACTTTTCCTGCTACACATCAATGACCTCCTTGTGTCAGGTATTGTTGGGTATGCAGATTACAGTACTAGCACAGAGAGATATATATCCGGCGTTGGGGCCAGCGGGGATGAAATACGTTCGTAGAACGTGACTTAAAGTCAAACTTGACTTAAAGTCTTGTCTCGCAGTGAGGTGACAATAATCTAGTCAACTTCAATGCCACCAAAACTCAGGCTTGTCTGTTCACCGCCAAAAGGAGCGTTTCATCGGACTCCTACTTTCTGGGGTACATCTGTCTCTGTTTCCGACAGTCTTGAGCTTCTGGGCATGAGGTTGACTACGAAACTCAACTTTGGCGCTGATATCGAGTCTAAGGCTCAAACTGCAGCCAAAAAGCTGGGCATCTTAAACAAGGTGAAGCGGTACTTCACTCCTGGACAGCTCTTAATGTTGTATAAAACTCAGGTCCGATTGTGTATGGAGTATTGCTGCCACATGTGGGATGGCTCAGCTAAGAATCAATTAGACGCTCTCGACTCGGTTGAACGCAGAGCCAGGAGGCTCATTGGTGACAGTAAGCTGGTAGAAACCAAGCTTTAGCCTAGTCCACCGCCGCAGAGTAGCCTGCTTGTCGGTCTTCTACAGATTGTACATCGGCGAGTGTGCACAAGAGCTGCATGTTGAGCTCATCCAGCCGTCTCCTTTCTAATATTGGACTTCCAGATACCGCGGGATACCACCCCTTCTTGGTTTATATCCCACGTATACGCACTAAGCTAAGATTCAGCGGATCAAAATGCGCTATGATGATTACTCTTACTACTCCGTCATCAAATAAACTTTTCTTTAGTCAGTCAGTTAGTCACGGAACTCTTTTATAAGACAAGTATGATAAGTAAAATGCCATGTCAGTTTGATAATCATTATGGTACTTTGAAGAGACAGATTTCAATTTTAAACTACCATTTCGACAAATAAAGCATAATAGACATTTAAACAATCGATCAATTACCCAAATTCACAAAGAAATTCTATATTTCATGATTAAATTCACTCAAAACAGATGGGTAATAATTTTCGTGGGATGAATAGTAAGTTTCGTGGACAGCATTCCACGAAAATTACGCCACGGAAATTACGATTTTTGACTGTTTTTACAATTTACTCCTTATTTATAATTAAATTTCAAAGGATCAATACCTTAGGAAAATCTCGCCTATATTAGCACTTCTAAAAGTTAACAATAATAAAAAACAATGCATAATTTCTATTTAATACAGTGTCCACGAAACTTACCTAAATAGGTGAATAAAAAGTTGATTCCGGAGATAAGCTTTTATATCTGAATACACATTGTATATAGCGTCAAATTGCATTAAATATTGAATTCTGGGATATATTTCCGTGTCTTTTAAAACAATAAACTTACTAATAGGTTGTAATTTGTATACATACGAAGCGTTTAAACCTGCGCTCCCAGAAATCATGAAATCGTGTGACCAACACATATTGGCTTCTAAATCTTAAACAAACTTTTAAATCTACAAATAGAAATAAGAAATGAATAAAATAACTCTTGACAATTATTTTGATATGCAAAACTTATATGTAACACAATAAACTAAAAAGTTATATGCGATTGTTTTACGCGAGAGGAGCGTGGGACACTCGAAGAATAGCCAAATTCACCCCGTTTTCAATGTTCGGAAGAAGTTTTAAGTTATTAGTTTTATTTATTTTGATGAAATAATTAGTGTGCCAGATAGATTAATAAATGATGAAACGTATAAAATTTGTTTGAATGCTGTATCTTTCATATCTTAGGATTTATAGCCGTGTGACCACCATTTTCGAGGTTTCAAATAATGACCCATAATAGCTTCCCAAAAAATTCAAATTAAATATTTAAATACCATGCCCCTATGCTCTAAAACACAAAAAAACACAAACATTTATTACCAAAAACGCATGTGTAGATCAGCAGTCAACTGGAGTTATTTGCCTCACAGACTGCTATAAAAAACGAAAATCATGCGTATATTAGAGATACAAACCCCCAAACCCCAAACTAATAGAAACAAAGAATCTATCACAATTCAATTACACAACAAGATCAAAAATTACCCGCGAACCAATATGGGGCCTATTACCGTCCCACCTTAGAATCCCACCCGTTACGGCACAGTCGTAAACAGGCTGGTTTACCCTAAAGGTCGAAATGCCGAGGGGTGTCCAATACTGGTCGTATTACCCTACATATGGGGGATGGGTTAAGTCATAAGCGAACAGCGGATAAATCCCACTGATACTTCTTCCTAGATCCCACCTATCCCCCGCCGATCTTTGTCTTGTGAAAGCCACGCCTTGTAGTAGAATTTAGGCCTCCGCACATTGCAGCGATTTTATCGAGCGATAATATCGCTGCGATTTTGCGATAATTGTTTCCAGTACATTTTGTATGGGGACGCGCTCGATCCCACACACTGCCGCGATATTATCGCAACCTGACGCAATCTCTTTCGACTACATTCAGTGGTGGGCGCATGCGTGACGCGAAAGGTGAACTGCAGTGTGTAAGGTGTCGCGATATCGCTGTCGATAATATCGCTCGATAAAATCGCTCGATATTATCGCTGCAATGTGCGGAGGCCTTTTACCTACCAAACACTGGTACGGACACAGACACTCCCATGGTTCCCACAAATTTTAACCACACCATTTTTTAGGAAGCGTGGCGGAACATATTGGTGTATTCCTGTCGCACTCACTCAGTATTTTATATTGTACTGTTGAACAAATTACTGTGACAATTGCACTGACTTTAGTTACTTACTTTAGTCCCTGTCCTATTGCCAGTTCAGCTTAGCTGAGTCCCTGTCCTATTGCCAGTAATTCTGTAAGCCCCACTTGCGCCAACCTGGGTTAGCAATAAACTCCAGGTTAAGTTGGTAACCTATGATTTTTTGTAAAGAAAAACAACTGAAAGAGCTATTTTATCCGGAGTTAATTGCTAACCCGTGGTTGGCGCAAGTAGGGCTTAGTCTATTCTTTTTGTTTTAGGCCCGATTCGACCAAACGCGAGTAAATTTTATTCTTAGATTAAGTCGCCGGTTACTCTAGAGTAAACTGATTTTGCGTTTTACCAACCCTAATCTATGAATCTTTGAGAGTAAGGAAATGTAAAAGTCACGTATAGTCCAGTCATTTTAGAGTTTCCTTGTATGGACACCCCAATAATAATTCATCTATCGCTGAAACTTTGCAGTGTGATAAAGTAAAGTATACAGATTGCGGTTGACAAATAATCTAGGACCGGAAAAAATTTGACCTAGATTATTTGCCAACCGTAATCTGTATACTTTACTTTATCACACTGCAAAGTTTCAGCGATAGATGAATTATTGTTAGGGTCAAAACCTAAAATGATTGGACTAGTAACTACAAAAAATTAATAAAGAGGAACCTAACAAATTAAAACTGTGCAAAAAGTACGGATTAAACGACCTCTTTCTTTAGGTAGATTATACATTCGTTCTTTTAGTATGAATGAAGTAATTTCGGAATAAACGCTAAGAGTAAAATTGTTCCTTGTATAGTTACCCTTCTATAAATCTAAGTTTGGTTGAATCCGGCCTTAATTGTATAATTTTGTATTTTTTGCGTCAAAATTTATGTTTTTTTTCTTTTTTTATGTTCTTGATTGAGTAATTGGCAATAAATAATTTTTCATTTCAATTATTTAATTTCATTACAATTACTGTTGAATGAATAAATAATTAAACACGATTAAATTTGAATAAATTAGTTATCTTATATCAGTATCGTACATGCATTTTTCTTGTAAATTTTTACAATTTTATGAAATGAAAGCTAAGTGTCGAAGATGTGGCACGCCACCCATGGAAAAGTATATAATATCAAGCAAGTATCCTATAAATTGTACCAAAGTGAAAACATCGATATATCGATACTATTCGTGTACACAGACAACATCGCTGTTTTACGATTGTGACTTTTTTTTATATGTCCTACAGTGGTGACGGCTTGTATCGGCTAGTGCGGCAGAAAAATAAATGGTGGACTTACTTTAAAAGAACACATATTTTAATTTAGATAGATAGGTAAACCATTTATTTGCATAAGTAACACACATAATATTTTACAGTTTACAAAACAAAAATACAACGAAACATCAACAAAACAAACATGTTCAAAAAAAAAATTCATATTTCAAATACTTTATTTCATAAAAATATTCAATATAGGAAAGTCCCACAAAACCGTTTCCACGGTTTGTCTGTGAGATCAAGAGTCTAAGTACAATAATATTTTAACATAAAACATAATACAATTCTTAATACTAAGTATCTATTTATTGAATGGAGTTGAGCAGATGGATTTTAAATAATCTACCAAACCTTCGTTTGTTTTCTTCGGTTCTTAATGAGGGTGGCATTTCATTATACAATGATGGCAATTTACGTTTAAGTAACCTGCCTCCAAAATAGTTGTTGACTCTTTCGGTTTGAAATTTACCTTGTACTTGTGCTCTGGTGCCAATACTATGATCAATATACGATCTATGTAATTTACTGTTTGCTACAGTAGCAAATAGGTACCATGCAGAGTAGTATATTCCTCGTCCCTGCTCAACATAGACTTGCCCAAAAGCAGGGTGTTGATTTTCAGATGATACCTTTTAGTGGTAGTCACACGCAGCCACCAATGAGGGATAATAAGTAAGAAGAAAGTGTAAAAAAAGAAAGAATGAATACTATAGGGTCCTTCTTAATATGCTGACACATTTGTAAGGGGATGATCAGACCATTAAACTGAACAACTATCTCTATGGGACCAACATCGAAATCGCGAAAAAATAATCAGCTGTTCCATACAAAACAGCAAACCGTATCGAGCCCAATGTATGTGAGCCGTTCTTTTTTTGTGATTTCGTCGTTTGTCCCATGGAGAAAGTTGTTAAGTTTGATGGTCTCATCATCCCCTTAAAAAAGTGTCAGCATATGAAGGACCCTGTATGATAGGTATTGCATTATAATATTATTATATAGCTTAAAATTGGGTAATGAAAAAACTATGACACAAAAGGTGCGTCAGCGTAGCCATCAGGCAAGCAAATAATTTTGTTTTTCTAGATAAATTCTATCTCTTAAATTTTCTCTTACTTCTGGGGTAAAGGCCTTGCATTCCTCTTCATTACGTCCAACTGTTGACTGACTCTCCAAGAAGGCATCCAGGTTATCTCTTCTTCTTAGTCATGGTCTTTTCAGACTCCAGCGAATATCCTAGGATATAGTATGTGGTGATATTCGCCCATACATAAAAATCAAATCAGATCAAATGCAGGGTGTAAGGAAAAGTATCATTAAGGCTAGGTTATCCCAGTGCAAGCGTCTCTTTCTTGCAAGCATAAGTTTACAATTAGCCATCCCGCTCCAATTGAAAGCAGGATCGCAAAAAAACGTGTTTTTCGTCAATATCTTTGCTCATGGGAGTTTCTAAGCTAAAAATTCTTCTGAGTTCACTAGAAATATTTAATATATTTAGTTAAGTACAAGAATAAAAAGTTAAATATCAGCAGTTTAATCATAGTATTGAAAAAACATAACAAAAAGGGGTAACTTTGGGATGTTTTTCTATCTAGTAAACTTAATCTAATCGTGTAATTGAGAACAGTCGCCCATCCGCCCGATCCTTAAATAAGACATAATTTAATTTCAGACTTTAAAACACAGTTTAAAACACTTTCGTTCGTGTTCAAAAAACGGCCTCGACGGGATAACAGCGTCTTAACCTTTAATGGTGACATGTACCTACTCGCCTAGTGGCGAGATTTTTTACTGGCGTGGCGGGATGTCACCTAAGTCGCCAATCGTGTACCAATTCAAATCACCCCAACAACTTCCGAATCTCATAATATGTTGTTCAGATCAACAACCAAGAATTGTTTACATCCAAGCTTTGAAGGTGAGGGTGGATTTACTAACATTACACCTCTCTTATTACGACGTTGGTTAAAGGAGATATTGAATCTGTACTGACGATGTTGGTATCACTGGGATTTGGGTGGGATTACCTAGGTCAGGCTTATTTTACACCCTGTATAATATACAATTAAATGTATTGTAGTCAAATTAAATGCGTTATATCGAACAGGGTGCTTCAGACTACTGAACAACTTTTAATGATCCAACATCGTAATCGCGAAAATAAAAACAACTTTTCCACGCTAAAATACGCTACTCAACCAAAATGTATGAAACAGCTTTTTTTTCGCGATTTTAATGTTGGTCGCAGTTGTTCAGTTTGATGGTCTGAAGCCGCTGTATGTAATGAATTTAATTTTATACAGTGGCATTGAATTTTTCTTCAATAAAAATTAAAAATAAACGCACAATCTCTTTGGTTTTTAAAAGAACAGCAGTCTCCTTGCTAGATTAATAAGAAAAAATGTCATGTAAAAAGAAAAGTAAAATTTTACAAATGTCAAAACAAAGAATATGGGAAAAAGCAGTAATAGGTAAGTTCACTTTATTTACAAACACATCATACATAAACTTACGACCATAATACCTTTCAGTATGGCCACTGCTCCGTGGTCTAATGGTTAAGAGCATTGGGCTCTTGACACGGAGGTCGTGGCAAAACGTAGTGATTACTTGTTCAGTGGTCGTGGCTTCGATTCCCACGGGGGGAACCTAGTGAAATGTCACTTTGTGCGTGTCTACTGATTGTCTGAAAAGAAAGATTCGGATGGCACGTTAAGCTGTTGGTCCCGGCTACTATCTCTGGTGGTAGTAGTCGTTACATAAAAACCACGTCAGAGGCCGTAAGGCGGTTTGAATAAACTCTGACACCAGGGCTTCCCACTCGATAAGAAGAAGAAGATTTCGAAGCAGAGATTACCTACTAGTTAATACTTAGGTACCTACTTCTTGTAGAAGTTGGAGCATAAGATGTGCGGTGTTGGTGTTTATGGCTGGAGCGAGATTAGCAAGTTCATAGAATAACTAATACACTAGCGAAATCTAGATTTTACAAGCCGATAAGAAGAAGAAGTATGGCCAGAAACATTGCTACAACTATCAACATTCTGTTTAAGAATGTAGTTGTAGCAATGCTCACATTTAGCTATTTAAGTTTCAGGATTGAATTACGTGACAAGTGGTGAGAGGTGGCTAGCCTTTCGCCCACACAAACACTGCATAAGAAACCTTTTGGACGCTATCCCATGTACCAATGAGTCCTTCTAGCGTATATGCACGAGTACGTAATGCCAACTGCTCTCAAACAGCGTAGGAAAACATCGTGAGGAAACCTGCATACGGTGAAGAAGATATTCTGATGCGTATGTGAAGTCTACCAATCCGCATTGTGCACGCGTGGTGGACTAACGTACATACATACACCCTCCCTGAGGGTAGGCCTGTGCCCTGCAGTCGGACGTATATCAGGCTGACGAGACCCGTCACAAACAACGTGTTGGTGGCCTGACCACTGACTTTATCTATCCTTGTGATGTCTTAAGTAAAGACTAAAGAAATAACTCAATCATTAATTAAACTGTAATTTTCCAGTCATGGCAAGAAATCTGATAAAGAAACTCAGTCACCAATGTTAAAGATATTCAGGGATATGATGCAGAGGGAAAACGTGTAAGTCTCCAATTATAAATATAATTATGATTCTGCTGAAAGCGATACTTCCTCGTGGACCCACTAATTTGTCCCACTGGTGGGTCCACAAGGAAACCTTGTTCCTCTTGGACCTACGTTCCGGTATGACGTAGGGCATCACCTTCGATCAGAATAGTACAATAAGATGTGCTAAGTTGGTGATAACAGTCGGGGCTGGATCACAGCTCGAGCTGCAGGCGAGTGCGTAATAGATAGCCTCAATTGTATAAGACCTATTTCTGAAAGAAATGTATAAAATATATAGTATATCGACTATATCAGTGGCACGTGGGTTGCAACTGCACACTACTTTTATGAAGGTGAAGCTGTGTTTTCTCTTTTGTGCCTCCATCAACTCGCACTGGGCCCGCGTGGTGGGGTATGGCCCACTCCTTCTCACCATTATTTGTGAGAAGCCCTGTAGTGGAATCCTACATGCTATAGACTTATATACATACATTACAGTGTCTGTCCGTGTGGTGTCGGCTATGAGTAGCACCATCCCATTTCCTCCCGTGGGTGTCGTAAAAGGCGACTAAGGGATCTACCGGAGGATGGGCAGCAGCATCCTCTGAGTAGGTACACACATTCAATCCAACTGCGATCGCCAACCCGCCTGCCAAGCGTGGCGATTATGGTAAATCCCCCCATGTTTGGGGAGGCCATGTCCAGCAGTGGACGTTTAATGGCTGATATGATGATGATGATGACATACATACAGTACGACCAGGAAAGTGATTCCGCTCGTCGATCTTCGTTTGCGCAGAGCAGTGATACGCACTTGCTATAGACTTACTTTTTTTTTAATTCACAGCGAACCTGAAAAAGCGAAATTGTTGAAAGAGAAACGAAAAAACAAAAAGAGAAAACAGTATTCTACGTCTAAAAGTGATTTGGTAAGTCGTCAAATAATAAGTTCACGCAGGTACTACCACACTGCGATCCAAAGCACATTATGGATCATCATTGATCATTGATCAAAGAAGAAGTCGTCATCATATTATTATTAATAATAATAACCCCGCGGGGGCAGCTTGTGGCGAGCTGACGGTAAGTGGCGACACCGCGGACCCCTATCCAGGGGGACCATACAGACATGCGCTCATACACACACCCACACAGACAGTAACACACCCCCCTACCTCTGGCTTGCCTTCATTGGCCGTCCAGAGTGGAATCGCAAGAGCAGAACCTATGCTCCAGGTTGGAAGTGTATTGCACGTAATGGCGTAATAACGGGGAAACCCGCTCACGGGGGTAACCCCGCGATGGTGAAACCGGTGCCGCACCTCTCGACAACCTTAAGCCGCTCAGTGGGATGTTGCCCCATTGTCGCACTTTGTGCGTGCGGCCGTTTTATGGGGCCCACTCGACGAGTTGGCGAGTCACCGCCTGCCCTATTTATAATTTTGAGACTAGTTGTCATGGCAGGCGTCCGTTAGTCTCCTCCCATAGCCCAGTATCCATCCATCCAACTTTCACCTCTATAGCCCAAGACCTTATTTTTCCATCACGGCCATAGCGCCGGACTCCAATAGTCTTTGCACCTGGCGGGGACCATCCCCGTGTGTATCATGTTGTGCGCTCGGAGATGGTATCTGCCATGTGTATCCCTTACATTTAGATTAACTTGTCTTTTGAACGGGCCTCTACATGTTGGCTTCGGCTCCATGCACGCCTTCCAAAGGTCCGGGACTTAATTGCCCGTGATTACGGATCGTAAGACACATAATGATTCTTTATTTCAGACAGTTAGTCCATAAAAGTGTTAGTAACAGAGGCGTTAGGCGAGCCTACTGATTAGTAAAACAAAACAAAAACAAAACTCATTTTAAATATGGACCTTCACCCAACATTGGGAAGGTCTACAGGCTGGTGTGCAGCTGCACCCATCGTTTCATTAAGGGGCTATCCCAATTATTAAGACTCTCCCCATAGGTAAACGCAGGGTCGGGCCATATTTTGTTGCTTTTTAGAAGCCATCTTCTCGTTATTTGAAAGACATACAAATTAATGAAAAATATCAGCAATGAATCAAATTAAAGATTGAAAAATTTGTCTCGGGCGGGACTTGAACCCGCACTCTTCCAATCCGGGGAAGAGCGTTATCCAATTTCGCTACCGAGTCCACTAACCAGAGAACGAATATCAGCAATGATCCTCAACATCTCGGATTTATTTGCTATGATGGGTTTTTGTCATTCAAATTGCAGGATCTATCTAACTAGATTAGCATGCACGCAGCGAGAGCGAGGTAGGCAAGGTTGATTGTAGCAAATTGCGTGGCTGTACCAATTTTGATGAATTTTTTAGGGTATGGGAATATGTAAGGATTTTACCTCAGACAGAATATTTGACCGTTACATAAATACCGTTTTCTAGGCTAAACATGAAGGACTTTGTAAAACCGGACATCTACTGTAATTAATACTCATTTTTCACAAATAATTTATTCTCATTCTATTCTATCCGTCCGGCCTTGGAACCCAAAAATCCGGCTTTTTCAAACGATATGACCGTAAATATCACCTAGCAACTCTACCTCTAGTATGGACATGCTAAGTACCTAATCGTTTGTCTGTTTCCCAGGCTAAGTCATGTGATTCGAGTGCCAACGACCACATCAAGCCCAGGATGCAATACAACGTGCAACAAGCACAGAAAGTACAGCCCAGCCCGAGTCAGCGCACCCACAGTAATGTTAGTTGTTTTACTTCTTCGTGTAGTTGGGAGCTATCCAGTCCAGTCTTAAGAGGATAGGCTGGCGTTCGAAGAAAATACATTGCCCAATACCGTTTCCTCTGTTTCCTCCTCCAAAACTAAACCGATTTTAATAATTCTTTCAAGAATAATATGAGAAAGACTTTGCGGCTATGTCTGCAAATCCAATTTGTTTGCTGGATGTCTAAAAACGGGCGGTAAAATACATAGGTCATTTTTTAAGGTCCCTATTTCTTACAGTTTATCCAACAAAGCAAAACAAAGGGACATACCAGAAGTAACATAGATTGTATGGTAAAAAAAAGGTGCTCTAGTGTCATTATCCAGGGAGGAAACAGGGGAATATGTATATGTGTATATGTATGGACAAAAACGGTACTAGTCTATCCTCTTAAGGCGTATCCGCCCGGGACCACGACTCCATACTAATCGATGTGAACGAGCGCGTGGCTCCGGTCAGAACGTGGAAACGTGGAACAGGGAACGTGGCGTTGTTTGGCATGGCGTAACGTGGCAACATGTTGAGCACATTGCCAATATTTTTAAAATAAGCATGTTTTGTTTCAGCCGATCAATAGTGTTAAAAGGGACAGCTGGTGGTTTTGGGTTGGTACACAAGTTAACGCCATCTGTTATGTTTGATTGGAACTAAACTACATTCACTGTTGCCTTTCATTCGTTCATTGACTAAAGGCGTAGCGTAGCGTAACTTGGCGTAGTGTGGCGTGGCGTATCGTAGCGCAGCGTGGCGTGTTCGAGAGAGTGCGGTATTTACGGCTGCGATTTAGTTCGTCGTACCTGAAGAGCACATTTTTATTTTTTTTCGAAAATAGCGTGCGAAACCGGGAGATTGCGGTATTCCGTTGTTTCACATCTGCCCAGCGTCCCACGACGTAAATTTTTTTTCGTTAGGTCAATTCACGCCAGAAGAGCATCGAAAAGCATTTGCTCGCAGCGGCAATCTTATCACTAGAGAATAAGGCTGCCTGTCCATTTAATTGACACGGAGCTAGGCGGCGGAGCAGAGCGAGCGAGATTTGCTAAACGACCAACTTTAGTACCTACGTGTCGTAGCGTGGCGTAGCGCACCATGGCTGGGCTTAGCGTGACTCGTTGTTATTGATTTGGCGTAGCGTGGCGTGGCGTAGCATAGCGTGACGTGGCGCAGCGTGATTGGCTTAGCGTTGCGTGGCGTAGCGTGACTGGTGTGGCTTAGCGTAGCGTGGCGTGGTGTAGTGTGACGTGCGTAGCGTGGCGTGGTGTAGCGTGACTGGCGTGTCTTAGCGTGATTTAGTTTGACTCGGCGTAGCGTAATGTGGCTTGGCGTGGCGTGGCGTGGCGTGGCGTGACGTGGTATAGCGTCGTAGAGGGAGAAGTAATAAAGGTCGGAACGAGTTTTTCATATTCACTCAAAAGAGGCATATAGCAAAGGCCATTGAACCTCTTTGTATGGGAGGCTGGCATAGTGATGACCATAAATTTTCAGGAATTTCAAAAACGCGGCGCACCCTGAAACCTATGTATATCGATAGAGGATCTATAGACGAACATAAAATGTCAAATAACATATGGTCCTAAAGTGCAACGTTTTCGAGATAATCCATGTTAAGGATCTTGTACGATAAAAATCCTAACACATTTTCCTCCAATACCAATCTCCGTGGTCCAATGGTTATAAGACTTGGGATCTTGACACGGAGGTCGTAGGTTCGATTCCCATGGGGGACGCCTAGTGATATGTCACTTTATGCGTTTTTCCCCAGTTGGTTAGGGTAATGCAGGCTAAATCACCTGATTGTCTGAAAAGAAAGATGATTCCGTGCTTCAGATGGCACGATAAGCCGTTGGTCCCAGTTACTATCTCTGGTGGTTATTATTCGTTATATAAAAA
Organism: Agonopterix heracliana; assembly: GCA_963693445.1. Classification (NCBI taxonomy): domain Eukaryota; kingdom Metazoa; phylum Arthropoda; class Insecta; order Lepidoptera; family Depressariidae; genus Agonopterix; species Agonopterix heracliana. The sequence goes on from OY856334.1 coordinate 8,228,918, forward strand.
TCACGTCAGAGGCCGTAAGGCGGTCTGAAAAAACTCTGACACCAGGGCTTGCCCACACGATAAGAAGAAGAAGATGTATGGAATAGAAAATGTTTTTGGCATAAACAAGTTCTATGACACCTTTCTGTAATACCCAGTATGAGAAATATACCGAGGTAGGTAGGTACTTATTGATGATAATTTATTTCGAAAAAAGTTCCTGTATTAAGGTGACATAGTAGAAGGAAATACGTTGGAGGCATCTTTTATTTTTCATGTTTCGACTAGATTTATACAAATTACCGAATTATAAGTCATACCTCAGTATTCTTGGATAGTTTATCTAGTGAAATCATCAATTAAATACACGATTGGAATTACTTCACTCGATAGAAAATCGTCACAAAGATGTCGTATTTTTTAACATTTTAAACGATTTTTTTCGCTTTAGAAGAACTTAAAGTAGGTTTCATTCTTTTTAATTTATACTCACATATTCACCATTGATTCTTCTAGTGAATTCATCAACAAAAGTTATAAAAAGTAATTCCATTATTTATTTATCCTCAAAAATACGAATGGCGTACCAAATATTCTCGGAGCGGGTCTTAGCGGGGCGCGCTCAGACGGCTTTTAGCCACGGTCGGAGCCGGACGCTCGCCAATTTTTTATTTTTTGACTTTGGAGTACATCGACTCGTCTAGTAAGTGGTTGTTACTAGTTCTGCCCACAAAAACGTCGATGTACAGCGGCCTCCGTCTAGGGTTGCACGAGCTAGACATATTTTGTCACGTTCGCTAAATGCTGACGTTTAGAGTTGCCACCTTAGCTTATTTTGAGCTAGATTTTGGATTTTTTAAACTCAACAGGGGAATACGTTTGTATGGCCAAAACGGTATCCGCCAATCCTCTTACCCAAAATGAAAAATCACGTGTCAAAAATCAATCTAAACAATTACTTACGTGATTAAATTGATATACTTAATCTCACATTAATATTTACATTAAAAAAAGATGAACACTTTTCACACTAAATATTGATTTTTGACGATGGTTTGAAATACAATAAAGTGGTAAACAATTTTTAATTTTTTTTGTTAAGAATTTATCCTTTCGGAAAGGCAATGGGAACTAGCCCTTAAAGCCTGGTCTTTAGTTATATTTTTCTTTGTTCTTAACCTAACCTAGCTAACTCTTGAAATGCAAGGGTGGTTCAAACATTCCAATTAGATGAGTTTTACACGAGGATTAATCCAAATCAAACGGAAGCGCCTATCTTTATTTCTCACTTTAACTGTAATATTGTTCTCCATTAATGGCACATTATTAAACTATAAAACTAATGTCAAATAAAGACGAAAATAAGAAGATGACAGCAGCAGGGCTACGAAACCTTTTCAGACCGTGATCGTTTTATAAAAAATCAAAATACCGATTGGCAGTGTTCGATAAAAGAATGTTATAAAATACAAAATAATTATAGGAACATTATCTTAAATTAAAAAGAATGTCGTCTAAATTAAACACAAGTGCATGTTAATTTTAACATTTCACTCGTTCGGTGTTGATGGAAACGAAAGAAAAAATCAGTTTTGTGCTCACTAGGTCCGTAATTCCGTATGATTAAACCGGACTGAAAATCGATTTTGAGAGCGAATTAAACAAGTTTTCTTAAGCCTTCAACGACATCTGTAATCAATCAATCAATCAAATACACTTTATTCAAAGATGAATCACATCAATCCAAGTATTAATACGTCCTTCACATTATTTTTAACTACCTAAATCTTACTAATGCATTAAAAAAAATCTCCCTAAAGTTACGGAATCGATAAAAACACGAAACACTACACACACGACACACTTGGTTTTTAATTTTTTTGGTTTTTTAATTAATTTAACAAAAGATTGCAACACCACCTTAAATTCAAATTCAACAATGTTTTTCCTTGCCACATTGTATGTACATAATAGTAATGTACGTAAGATCTTTATTAAGTATTTTTATCCTTCCAATGACAAGGATTTTTTTAAAGGGGATCGAGCTTATTGTGCTGCCCCCAATCGTATTTTTCTATTTCTAAACAGTTAAACAACATTTTCAAAAAACAAGAAAGCATTCATGCATGGCTAGCATAGATTTTTATCATTACAAAGCGTTTTAACGAGAAAAACGTCATGCGCGCTCTTTCTGGCATACGTAAATATAATAAGGATGTAGGCACATCTCGATTTTTATCATTTTCTCGGGGGTGGCATGCGAGGCCTACTGAATGGCCTTCAATTTATCGAAATTCACCAAAGACCGTCGCTTACCAACCGTGGTCCGCCTTCATCGCCGGAATAGTCTTGAAGTAGGTACTACCGGACCGGAAGGTGTTTGCGTCTAAACCTGCCCTTCCAAACGAGTAGCCCCCTTGAATGTTAATGGAATAACTACACTGAAGTCATGGTTGCAGGGTATTTATCCAAGACAAGATACCATAGGTTCGTAACTCCATAAAAAAATACTGAAAAAGTTTGAAGACTTCAATCCTGCATTCCTCAATACTTATACTTACCACCGTGAAAAACAAAATCAACTTTTTATTGTAACGCTAATTCAGAGTAGGTAATTCTCGTGTATCTCATCATAATATAACAATTTCTAATCAAAATAAGTGCTGACAATAATGCGTTCTCCAAGAGCAGTAAAAATAAATTATTTTATTTATTTATTTGTAATACAGTAAAAACACAAGACACAATATACAACTTAAAATAGACTCAAGTAAGCGTCTCCAATATTGTGCAGGTGTCAGTAGATATGGAATACCATCAAGGATAGGCTTTTTGTCCCCAACAAGTGACAAGGATGAAGAGCAAGCGATGAAGCAAACATCGTGAGGAAACCTACTTACGCTGAAGAAAAAATTCGGATGCGTTATATGAAGTCTACCAATCCGCATTCATCAATAAATATTTTTGAATTTGCATTATTGACGTTATATATGACGAATGATGATATAACGACACATTTGGCGTATGCTTTCCAAAAATTTACTCAGCTGTTTCCTACCTGGAAGAGCCCACGCTTGGTATGTTTTGAAAATATTTTTTGGATTTTTTAAAACATTATGGCTGAAAGGTAACGGTATAGTATATTTTTAAGACCGACTCATGAAGCCCTTTTATTTAATACCCCACACGATAGGTTTCAGAACAAAAGTTTATGATGTCATAATTCGTCATAATTTCATCTCGAGCGTTTCCGTGCTTCGGAAGGCACGTTTAGCAGTTGGTCTCGGATAGTTCCGTCAGATGTCGTTGTAACTATTCGTTGAGCCAGGTCGAGGCCTATTTAGGTGGCTTGAAAATTCTCTGACAGCCAGCTGATCACTAACTTGCCTCCACTAACACGCACTTTTTTTTTTATTTCAGATTCTTACATCTAAATTAACAAATTTTAATATCGCCAAACTGCTGAGCAGTTTGTAGTATCCCGTGTGGTAGAGTATGGCCCACTCCCTCTCACACCTATTCGTGAGAGACGGCCTTTGCCCTGCAGTGGGATTCTACAGGCTATCTCTTGCTTTTTTTTATTTCAAAAATAATGATACCATAGACTCCAAGTACGGATTTTTTTTTCTTTTTCAGTAGGTACCTATTAACACCAATAATGTCACATCTGCGTAGAAAATGTCAAGTTACTCTGTGAATTTTACCTATTCTATTCTATTTGGTAGCCACGACATTCGTCAAATTCTTGTTTCGTCAAATTCTTGTTTCGTCAAATACTACATTCGTCAAGTCCTTGTTTCGTCAAATTCGCTTTTCGTCAAATCTAAGTACAGTTATGTAGAATAGATGACCGCGGCGAACTTCGTACCGCATTAGAATCTTGCCGACACACACTTGGCCGTTTTTTTAGCCTATGTTCATCACGGATAATGTAGCATTTTGCTTTTGAAATTTTTATTTTCTATTATAGTTTTCGCAAAAAAGATAAAAAACTGTTAATATCTAAACGGCAATCGGCAATCTTTTTATTAGTAATTAAAAAGTCCCGTGGCTACAGTACCTACTATTATGTACCGCGTGACAGTGCGACAGCACGCATATAAATAGTTTCAGCTAATTTTGTTAGACCTTGTATATTAATAATATAAACTTTTTAGTTTTTATTTGAAGGCGGTTTTTTTTAATTAGGTATGTTTTTTAAGTCGATTAATAAATAATATTTTCAATTATTTTTAGTTTTTTTTCCTTTTTGTCATTGATTGTCCATAAGCTTAACTAAAGCGGACGTGACGAAAAACGAATTTGACGAAACAAGAGCTTGACGAATGTAGTATTTGACGAAACAAGAATTTGACGAAACAAGAATTTGACGAATGTCGTGGCTACCTTCTATTTTTATTTAATGGCGTTTCCTTGTTAGATTTCGCCAGTGTCAAGTATTGAAGATATATTTATTAGATATTGTACGGTAATAGGATATGGCGATCTCAAAGCCCCGTTTTTAGACAAAAACACACACTCGAAACCGCCATAAAACGGCGGAGCCATGTGGCCAATCAAATCGCAAGCCGACGAAACGTCTACTTGTTACCCCCTTAGCCACGCGACTGCGAATTTTACCTATCTTGGCCGCCAGCAGCGTGATGACGTCTAAGTCAAGAGCTCACGAGTGACAGTTGATAAATTACATACAGAATCATAAACATACATAAACTCACGACCGTAATCCCTTTATGGGTGGTCAGAAATATTGCTACTCCTACGTACTTTCTGTTCAAGAGTGTAGTTATACTCGTAGTAATGCTCACATTTTAGCAATTTAAGTTTCAGGATGGAATGACGTGTCAAGTGGTGAGAGGTGGCTAACCCTTCACCTGTAAACACTGTATGAGAAACCTTTAATCCCTTAGTCGCCTCGTACTACACCCACGGGAAGAATTCGGGTGGTCCATTATAGGCTGGAACCACACAAAAATGTAACTCCTTGTTCGTTTTTAGGGTTCCGTAGTCCAACAAGGAACCCTTATACTTTCGTCCATTCTGTCTGTCTCTGTGTCTGTTGCTCTACCTCAATAACACGCTCATTTTGCACCTATTGAATCGAAATTTGGTATGAATACAGATAACAGTACCTAACCCAAACAGAAATGAGGTAGTCATAATCATGAAGCAAGTAATTTTTTTTGAAAAATATTTTTTCCTACCACCTTTTCGTTGTATGGGATACAACGAAAAGGTCGTTAAAAAAAATATTTTTTTTAATAATTTGAGTGTGGTGTCGTTGGATAGGTTTTGTCCAATGGAAGAAAACTCCTATAGAAACTAAATCATTACAATGCTTGAGTCTCGAGATATTTGCGCTCAAAGTCAAAAATAGGGCGTACCCCCCTCTAACTTCTAAAATACAGGAGTAAAAAATCTGAAAATGTGACAATGTAGCTAGCTCTCTGTAAGTACTTTCATAGAAAATTATAACGGAAGCTTATGCCCAACTAGTTTCGGAGAAATCAAATAAAATATCGACGGTCGACCGCCGTATCGGCGTCTATCAATAGATGGCGCTGAACGAAATTAAATCGCACTATTGTTTGCTTCTTGAGGATTTTTTAAGTTATTTAAGCTATGTTAAGAAAAGATTTTCATATTTACTACGGAACCCTACCTAGGGCGATTCTGACATGCTCTTGGCCGGTTTTTTATTTTTGTTTAGTAGTTACCACAGTACCTCAGGCAGGACACAAGAAGGCATATTTTTCGAGGCTACGAACTTAGCACTAGGAAACTTGTCATCAGAGGTGTAGCTACCGCCGTATCTGCCGTATCAATTATACGGGGCCCCCGACGTGCGTAAGCAAAAATTAATAAATACTTCCCAAATTTCTTCATCAGCTATAAATGATTTAATAAATCAGTTTGCCGAAAAAAGGCAAGAAGAGTGTAATTTTCCATTTGAATTGTTTGTTTTTTTTTTGGAGAAAGTGATAGTTACTTAAATATGATGAATAAATATTTCTTAAAATTTTAATGATATTTTTCATAACTATCTTTAAAAAAGCTTAATTGAAAGGAAGACGAACCACATGTGTGCACCACTGCTTCTTTAGGTCTTTCAACATCGCCAATCGCTTTGCAACATTGTTGTTTGATACAATTTTTCATAGTTCTTTAAAGTGTGTACTACAAAGAACCTTTTTTTCCTTCTTTTCGCCCCTATTTGTAATGGAGTATAGTATGATATTAAATTTCACATAGTTAGTAAAAAAAATGATTTATTTAAATTTCCGGAGAAATCCCGGAATCGGTGGTCAATACGGTTGGCAACAGAATATGAACCCAGAGCCGTAAAACTCTTTCCAAAAAAAAAGTTGACGCGGGGTGCCACCCGCCGATGGGCGGGACTACTCTCCCGTCACTTCCTCTGCTTCACCCCCTCAAATACCTAAAGAGCGGCGCCGTATTACGTCTTAATGGCAAACATTTATTTCATCTGTGCAGGTATACACGTATGGAGGTGCTACTTGGGAATGTTCCTCCATTGAAAAGGGAAGATCTTCCACCAGGCTTAGTGTGAAGCCTGGGGACCGGCCGTGGTCCAACAGTTCTTAGTTGGACCTTGTATATATATCGAATCTCTGTGATTATTTCTCTTGCGCGATTTATGTCTCGCATTCGATTGTGAACCTTATTTGTAGTAGGTTACGAGTTACGTATTTACGGTGAACGTTGTCTTTGTATGGAGCATATTTTTGAGAGCGACGGTATCGCCATCTGTTAGCTTCTTTGCTATAACTTGTGGGTGTTGACATCTATGGCAAGTCCCCACAGTACTCCCCCCTCAGACCGGAGGTCGTTGAGTTGTTCGAAGTGTGCAGTCTGTATCCGTGTAGGTGCAGTGCTCCAGTCAAGTGAGTCTGACGAGCGATGTGCTGCGAGTGTGTGCATCTGTCAGGGAGACCAGTCCTGATGTGATGTGGGTGAGTGACAGGCGTGGAGAAGGCGAGCAGAACTGCCACGTGGAGGTGAGCTCAGACACGTGGGCTGCGGGAGATCCTTCTGTGCAGACGCTGACTGTCGTTGAGGAAGCTGCAGGCCCAGGAAGCGGTGTGAAGACAGCTGCGATGGACCTGGTGCGGCTCCGGGTTGATGGAGTGTGACTGCTGCTTGTTTGACCTGGTCGAGGGGTAGGAAGGGTTGGTTGAACTGGTTGCTGCTCTGTGTTGATGCTGCTCTGCGGTGTTCAGGTTGCGATGTTGTTTGTCGAGGGTCACCAATGTGGGGTCTCGTGTGTGGTGTAGGTATCTATGAGGTAGGTAAACACAGACTCCACTTAACAGATTTAATGACTTAGTATCGCATTAAGTACAGGCAAGCAGTAAGCGTATTTGGATAGCCAGGTTTAGACCGCGTAAGCACTAGGTAGGTATTTGCTAGGCGTAGCGATACAGGTGCAGCGCGGCAGGCGTTCTGTGCGGCTCTGTGGCAGGCGGCGGCCGACTGGAGCTCGGCGGGTGGCCAATATGGAGGTGCTACTTGGGAATGTTCCTCCATTGAAAAGGGAAGATCTTCCACCAGGCTTAGTGTGAAGCCTGGGGACCGGCCGTGGTCCAACAGTTCTTAGTTGGACCTTGTATATATATCGAATCTCTGTGATTATTTCTCTTGCGCGATTTATGTCTCGCATTCGATTGTGAACCTTATTTGTAGTAGGTTACGAGTTACGTATTTACGTTGAACGCTGTCTTTGTATGGAGCATATTTCTGAGAGCGACGGTATCGCCATCTGTTAGCTTCTTTGCTATAACTTGTGGGTGTTGACATCTATGGCAAGTCCCCACACACGTACACACGGTGACACATCAACCTATACAAAACCAAAATAATAAGCTGGCCGCGCGACGACTCATAAATGTCATGCAACCTAAACCTACTCGTGGCCAGCTTATTTTGGTTATGAACAGCTTGATGTGTCGCCGTGTGTTAGTACAAATACGCCTCACGACGCGCTGCATACTTCGCGGTCAACTTATACTGGCAGTGTAAGAAGCAAAAAAAATAAAAAATAAATACTGGCAGTGTGTAGTGCGTCGTCGTGCAGGTTGTATTTGCTATTGTACCTCAACAGATGAAATAAATGTTTGTCTGGGCTATGTCCACATGGAATATATTTTAATCATGTGCTATGTCTATGTTTTTCTTAATTGCAATTACAATTTAATTGAAATAACAAAAAATCTAATGAGAACTTTTTTCGAAATAAAGTACCTACCGCTGTATTTTTTCACCAAAAAGAGAAAGGTGTAATAGAAAACGTTTATACCTAAGCACGGACTTGAAAAAAAGGCGGACGTAATGTGACACTAAAAAGATGTGAAGCATGAGCATGCAAGGTCCTACATATTCGTTTGTTCTACAAGGGACCTACACTCACACAGATGCACCAGTTCTAGGCTTAGGACCTACAACCCGCCACCATTTTGTACCGCGTCAGCACACACACAAAAATAAATGGGTGCTTCACTCGTGATTAGACAAGATTACGTCAGGTTTTTTTTCAGGTCCGTGTACCTAGGTAGGTATCATAAACATCAACCAAGAAGGGGTGGTATCCCGCGGTGCGTCTGGAAGTCCGATGATAGTAGAAAGGGGAAGGCGGGATGAGCTCATGCAGCTCTGGTGCACACTCACCGCAGTACAATCTGTAGAAGACCGACAAGCAGGCTACTCTGCGGCGGTGGGCTAGGCTATGAAGCTTGGTTTCCACCAACCAGATTACTGTCGCCAAGATGCCCAGCTTTTTGGCTGCACTTTGAGCCTTAGACTCGATGTCAGCGCCGAAGTTGAGTTTCGTAGTCAACCCATGCTCAGAAGCTCAAGACTGTCGGAAACAGGGACAGATTTATCTTCCCCGGAAAGTAGGAACCAGAATAAACGAACTCCTTTTGGCGTTGAACAGACGAGCCTGTGTTTTGGTGGCGTTGAAGTTGACTAGATTATTGTCACCCCATTGGGAGACAAGACTTAAAGTCAAGTTTGTCCGCTCCACCATGGCTTCCCTCTGCGAACGTATTTCATCCCCGCCCCAAGCGCCGGATAGATATCTCTCTGTGACAGTACTGTCATCTGCATACCCAATAATACCTGACACAAAGAGGTCAAGCGGGTTCATGTGTAGCAGGAAAAGTCTCGCAGAGAGAACAGACCCCTGAAGAACACCAGCATCAATTGCCATGAGGTCTTCCGACCTCTGAGCAGCTGTCAATGACAACTCTAATCGACCGTTCACTCAAGAAATCAGATATCCAGCTGCAGAGATCAGCAGGGATGCCATAAGCAGGAAGCTTGCTCAGCAATCTAGCGTGCCATACCCTGACAAAGGCCTTCGAGATGTCAAATTACACAACTAGTGCTTCGCTGTATTTCTCGATGGCCTCGCCCTACCAGTGCGTGACATCCATCAATTATTAATTTAATTAAATAGACTATGTATTACTGTTTAAATAACCTTAGCGTAAGAATTTATATTGCAATAGTATTAAGTCGTGTTATGCTGTAGAGTTTCTGGCCGCATCTTCTCTACAGCGACAACACGTTCCGAAGCGGTGGTAACTTAAAAAAGAATTAACGTTTAATAAGTGTGCTTCAGGCTCCTATATTGAATAAATTATTTTGAGTTTGAGTTTGACATAAGAAGATCCCCAGTCAATCGCCCCCGGCGAAAGCCATATTGACGATCACTGTGTAGATCATTATCTTGTAGGTATGTCCGCAACTTACTGTTAAGTACTCTTTCCATGACTTTACAGAGAATGGAAGTGATGGCTATAGGTCGGTAGTTGCAGGGGTCGGAACGAATGCCCTTCTTGGGAATCGTTCTTGTTCTGAGAGAGAGGCGACACAGGCGTGTTAAAACAGGAGACAACTCAGGCGCATAATATCTCAGCACTCTTGCAGGTATTCCATCAGGACCTGGCCTCACATGCAGACTACGCAATGCTCTGCGGACCTCTTTCGTGTGTATTGTCATCTTCGGCATGTGTGGCTGTTTGGCACGAGCGTCTAGACGTGAATTGCTCCTAAACAGAGAAGCATATAAATTCGCTTTCTCAGTCAGTGACCCACCAGGTTTCTGCATGGGAGGCAAAGGGGGACGGTAGAAATTGGATTCGACCGATTTTGAAAGGGACCAGAACTGATTACTACCAGAAGGGTAGGATGCCAGTCTGTGCAAAGACCGATACTGAGTGCTTGTCTGGATCTGATGTCAGCAGAAAGTCTAAACGATTGGGCGTATGGCCATCGACATCCGTAGCCCGCGTTGCTTGATTCACCAGCTGGGTGATATCTAACGATAACGCAAACTTACGCGTCTCTCTGCCAGCATGGTTAGTTTTCTGGAACAGGAACAGCCACTCGCTGTGGTGGGCATTTAAGTCCCCCAGAAAAACAAGCTCCGCTCCGTCGAGATACGCTCCTCAGTTACCCTGATGGACCTCTTGGGCTCGACAGACTGATGGGAAACTCACTTGTAGACTGCGGGGACGCCCGATCCCCCCTGCAATGGCCACCGGGACCTCCCTTCCAGTCGCCAAGGCTGCAGTGGGGCAGCCTTTCACACGTGGCGAGCGCACTACTTGGGCCCCCTACTAACTGCGGTACCGACCCACGACTGTCACCGTGCTTCGGATCCCGCTACCCTCCAGAATGAGTTTCCCGGTACAGTGTTGCTCAGAGGCCAAGACCGGTTCCGAACAGCACAGCTGATTTTCTCCCATTCCCCAATAGCACTGGCACTCCTGCACACCGACGGAATGCAGCAAGCTGCTTGGCGCAAGACTCCAGCAGGAGGGTGGGCGCAAGCCAGGCGGCTCCTTGCGGAGCCTAGTACCGCTGTGGGGGATCGTTCGGCCGTCACCACAAACTTGGTAGTCTGTGGTGGCGGCGTTGTCCTGGGTGGAGGAGGTAGATCCTTAACCACCCCAAACGTCCACCACCTACGTCCCACTGCAGGGCACAGGCCTACCCTCATGGAGGGTGTATGTACGTTAGTCCACCACGCGTGCACAATGCGGTGCGGTAGACCTCATATACGCATCGGAATTTCTTTTTCATCATATGCAGGTTTCCTCAAAATGTTTTCCTATGCCGTTTGAAGCAGTTGGTGCTACGTAGGTACATAAGTCAGAAAAAACTCATTGGTACATGGCATATGTCATCCGTGCGGATTCAGACCTGGACCTCAAGATTGAATTCCATAGCTCTCTGCAACTCGCTACCGACGGAGCGTTGTGATTCTATTGATATATGATCGCATCTTATAGGTAATTGGGGGGGGGGATGTGTTAGGATTTTATACAGGATGTAAGTGACAGCCTAGCAATTATACTGAAACGGTAAACTCAGACCATCAAACTGAACAACTTTCACTATGGAGCCTACCTCAGGAAACGCAAGAAAAAAATCTGGTGTCCCATACATTTTAGTCAGGTAGGTGTAACAGTTTTGTATGGGACCGCAGATTTTTTTTCGCAATTCCTGACTCTCGTCTCTCTTCTCTCTCTCGTCACTTACACCCTTTAGGTAGGTACAAGGTGTTACAAAAATACAAATAAACATTCAAGGGGGTGGTTAAGACCAACATACTGAACAACTTTCACTATGGGACCAATATCGAAATCGGGAAAAAAAATTAATAAATTGTATGAGATATCAGTTTTTTTTTTTCGCGATTTCGATGTTGGTCCCATAGTGAAAGTTGTTCAGTTTCATGGTCTAAACAATCCCCTTAAGAGTTTTAAGTATTTATTTTTACCCTGTATACACAACATCTTTAAGGGTCGGCACTACCCTAATCGGGCCAAACAGGGTTCGGCGTTCCGACTTTTGAGGATAGTAAATAGCTATATTTAGAAACAAAATTAATACCATCGCTTCTCTAAAAGATGAAGTACAATATGAACAAAAAAAATTTCAGTAAAATTGTGTAGTTACATCAGAAAGTAATCGAGAATTTCATGAAAAACTCTAGAATAGCACTGCCGCGTTCCGAGTCCTGTGATTTAGTGAAACAAAATAAAACAACAAAATATATTTATAACCAATGGCAAAACATCAAAGAACACTTTAAACAAATCAGTTTTTCGATACGACTTCTAGTTTTTTTGCAATTTGTTACCAAAAATCACATATTTTTTTGGACGTTTTCTTCATACAAATTACTATGGGCCGTCAATCGTTCGAAATCATTGCGAATAGACCGGTGACCGGCAACACCCAACCCTGTCTTAGAAGATTAATGAACAAATCAATTTTTAGCTAAAGTAGGCAAAGCAACTTATAAAAAACTGGGCAAGTGGGTGTCGGGCCACATGCAGTGTAGGGTTCCGTAGTTGCCCGTCACGATATGTGGACTTAGAAGTGCATTTTATAAATTGGTCGACTATTACTCGTTAATTTTTGTCCCCTTTAATATAATAGAATAACTGTAAGTTTATTACTATTGTTACTAGCAAACTAAGGATTGATAATCTGAAATCATCATCATCATCGTCAGATAAGAATGGAATAAGAGTGAACTCTGTACCGTAGTAGGTAACGTCAAAAGTCATTTGCACGACAGAATTTTGCGCGAAAAGACATTGCACGACACAAGAAAACACAAAGGAATTTCACAAAAGTTACCTTCCGGGCACTGTTTGGTAGTTTTTGGTTATTTTGGTAATTTATGGTAGTTTTTGGTTAATTTTCGTACAAAAGTAACAAAAAAGTTATTTTGGTAGATTTTCGTACTTTTTGGTAGATTATTGTTATTTTGGTAATTTTTCGTACTTTTTGGTGGTTTATGGTTAATTTGGTACTTTTTGGTTCATCTCATTTCATTTCATTTATTTACCTTAAATTGTAGGTAGGTACAAAGGTACATAAGTTACAGATGCTAAGTAAGTACAGAGTACCTATTAGTCACACTACAATATAATTGATAAACATTAAGAAAAAAACAGATTTAAACAATAGGTGCCAGAAAATAACTTAACTACCACCTTTCACTACTACAATTAAATTAGTTAAATGTTATATTATTTAAATCAGTTCAATGTGATTAGTTAAAAATTATAATAACCTATTGAGGTACAAATAATCGGTCTGCAACACATTTTTTTCTACTCAGATTGATGCCTGTTTGTTTACTTATACTGAAGAAACTAATTAAAGTCATAGGGACACTGTTCGATTAATAATTCTTTAACCTTCTTCAGAAATTTCTTGTCGGCTTTAATGTCATCTGGTATTTTACTATAGACAAGAACAGTATTCGACTTTATTTTGTAGTCCTTTGCATCGATGCTAGTCGGTAATTTGGTACCAGTAGCTCATTTTTGCGAGTTCAATTGCTACGGAATACTACGGGGTATCGTCTCACGATTTTGCACAGATCGAGGATATACGAAGCTGTCACAGTGAGTAATTTAAAGTCGGTAATCAAGGATCGGCATGACACCCTTACTGACTGAATTCCGCTTACGATTCGAATGTACCTCTTTTGCAAAACAAATATTTTATTTATGTCAACAAACCCACCCCGTAGCCAAGCCGTCAAGAACTCTTTTGTTTTTATGGTAGTTTTTGGTAATTTTCATTCTTCTATCAAATATTACCAAAAAGTATAAAAATCTACAAAAATAACCAAAAACTACGAAAATCTACCAAAATAACCAGAAACAACGAAAAACTACCAAACTAACCAAAAACTACCAAAAAACCAGAAACAACAAAAAATAATTACTAAACTCTACCAAAAACTACCAAAACCTACCAAAAGCACCAAAAACTACCGAAAGAACCTAAAGAACTATTGACATTGTACTAAAAAAAAATTATCTTTAAAATTACTTCTTGTTAATATTGCTGTGCCCTTTCAGGATTCATGTACCCACTTTAGCTACTAAGTAACACCTATATCTTCTTGTGTCGCACAATTTCCTTCAGCGTGACTAAAATTACTGCTGAAATCTACCAAAATCTACCAGTCCAAAGTCAAAGTCAAAGTCAAAATTTTTATTCAAAATAATATCACAATAGATAACTTTCTGACGTCATTTTTGATTCTACCACCGCTTCGGAAGGTGTTCCGTTGTAGAGAAGATGCGGCCAGAAACTCTACAACACACTTCTTTTAAACAAAACAAAATATACAAAGTACAAATACTGAATTACATAGTGTAACATTGTCAAGACCAAACATGTCCTGTTTCAAATTCTACTTAAATTCTACCAAATAATATTTATGTCGTTACAGATGGTAGTAAAACTTTAATATGAAACACGTTTTTGTACAAAATATTATAAATTTTATCTAAACGCTCATCATTACACATGTTATTTTCGCATTTTTGTATAATTTTTATTGGTTTTTATCACTTTGTAACATGGATGCTTTAATTTTCAAATAAATATTAAATTAGGTCGTCCCTATGCAAGTTTAAATTTAGTACAGTTTTTTGTGTCTCATAAGCAGAATCCGAAATTTTGGTAGCACTTTTAATAATGTCAAACGGATTGCACGTTTATCGACTTCCGAATGTGTCGATATACGGGTAATTTTTTATCACTGCGGATAACTCCAGCATGTATTCTACTCATCAAACTGAACAACTTTCACTATGGAGCCAACTAAAAGAGCGAAAAAAAAATCTGCTGTCCTATACAAAACTGCAGTACCTACCTACATATTCAACTCAAATGTATGGGACAGCTGATTTATTTTCGCTATTTTGAAGTTCGATACCATGCTGAAGTTATCCGCAGTAATATAAAATATACCCGTATATCGACATTATTGGAAGTCGATAAACATGCAATGCCTTTGACATATTAAAAGTGCTAGGTACCAAAATTCCAACTCTGCTCAGAAGCCCTCTTTTGTAAAAAAAAACAACATTAGGTGATATGATTAATATTTGCTGTAATAGAAGTGAGTTCGGTGGCGCGTTGCGGAGAGGACTGTCAATCAAGAGGTCCGAGTTCGAATCCGCACGGACAACATGCCACGTACCAATGAGTTTTTCTAACTTATGTAGGTACGTATTACCGACTGCTCTCAAATGGTGAACGAAAACATCGTGAGGAAACATGATGATGTACTAGAAGTTCCGGAAAACTTGCAAACCCTGCAATCGTTTTCTCAGCCATTTGTATTGCCAGCTTAGATTTTATTAGACGGAATCCTTGCATTTTTAAATACATAAAATTGACGAATACCCAATTTCTACTAAAATCTACTAAACAATTTTGCCCTAAATCTACCAATAAAGAAGAAATCTACTAAAAGTGGTCACACTGATGTCCTTTTGCGCAAATGTTTTTGAAGGCAATCGTTCCAGTTACTGCAAAATTTACTTTTATTCCGTGCTTAAAATATTATATCTGACGATGATTATGATGATAAAAGATTACAAACCCTTAGTTTGCTAATACCTAAACTTACAATAATTTCTTTATTTTGTTAAAAGTTTTAATTTGTTCTGTTATAATCAGTGATCGGAATGTCGGGGCATTTTTTGAGCATACAAGTATGGATACGCCTGAATTTCCCGGAAATATCCGGATTTAATAAATTTGGATAAAATTTCACGGGATTTACTGGGATTACCTATTTAGATGTCAAGAGACGTTTTTTTTTAATCAAGAGTATTAGCAGCGCATACTAGAGGCCGCGCCTTTGAAACACGCCGCCTGGTACTTTTGACATGTATCGCGCTTAGGTAAATATGTTGACCGTTATTAAACAATGATATTAAGTAACTAGATTAGTAGTTAGGGCACCAAAGCGTTGCCACTTCGAAGATGTCTGCAGGCTTCTTTGACTTCAGTTCAGGCGTTTATCTATAGTGAGCGGACATATCCGTGACGTATAAATTAAGCTACTAAAATGGGGAAATGCGCCGTAAAAATTTGTAAATCACAGTCGGAAAAGAATAATAAAGGAAGTGGTGTTACTTTTCACACGTAAGTTTACTATATTTTGTCAAAATAAAATTAAAAAACTAAATAAATTTTTCACGCATTGTTTTTGCCATCAGTGTTGCAAGTAAATACGATTTAGATTTACAAACTTTTACGGCGCATTTCCCCATTTCGGTAGCTTAATTTATACGTCACGGATATGTCCGCTCACTATAGATAAACGCCTGAACTGAAGTCAAAGAAGCCTGCAGATATCTTCGAAGTGACAACGCTTTGGTGCCCTAACTACTAATCTTACTTACTTAATATCATTGTTTAATAACGGTCAACATATTTACCTAAGCGCGGTACATGTCAAAAGTACCAGGCGGCGTGTTTCAAAGTCGCGGCCTCTAGTATGCGCTGCTAATACTCTTGATTTAAAAAAAACGTCTCTTGACATCTAAATAGGTAATCCCAATAAATCCCGTGAAATTTTTATCCATATTTATTAAATCCGGATACTTCCGGGAAATTCAGGCGTATCCAAACTTGTATGCTCAAAAAATGCCCCGACATTCCGATCACTGGTTATAATAATTTTAAGTTTTTTTTAAGCCTTAGTAATACTGTGATCTAATTAGTTGGAACCCATCCTATCCTACCACCAGGGGTGATCTTTGATCAGTCACATTATAGGTCCATCACGCACGGTACTGTACTGTTGCTGTAAATGTCAATTTCGACCTACGGCTCTCAAATCCAGATGCTGCAGGAGTATTGCCACGCACAACCAAACATTCAACATTAATTTAATGTGGTAAAATCTGCCGTCCGGGTAGTAGGTACCCTAAATTCGGTCGGACCTACGAACCTGCCAGGATAGGGTCGGCCGACCAGACTTTTTAGTCCTTATTAATTGGCCTCTAGACCAACAGACTAGTTACGTCCTTTAATTCAACGAGGTAAAATGTTGTGTCACCAGGTAGGGTTCACTTTTTCCTTCACACCAGTAAACATGCCAGCCAAGCTGTGCCGCGCGCTGCAGCCGACCAAGTTTTTTGCAAGAAATTTATTACCAAAAGCTATCAAATTGATTTGTTCATTAATCTTATAAGATAGGGTTGAGTGTTGTTGGCCACCGGTCTTTTTCTTTTGACAGATATGTCAAACGGGCCGTAGGTAGTGCCGACCCTTAACATGCATTATCTCGAAAACTTTGCACTTTAGGACTATAGTTTATAGGACATTTTTTGTTCGTCTATACATACTCTATCGATATACATAGGTTTCAGGATGCGCCGCATTTTTGAAAAATTTCCGAAATTCCTGCAAAATTATGGTTACCACTATGCCAAAAAGTTCAAAGCCCTTTGCACTAGTTAAAAAAGAAGATCGCTACCTTATTGCTTTCCTTATCGACGTAACCACATTTTTGTTCTACGACCACTGATCAAGAAATGTCACTTCATATAAATTGTATACCTATCACGGTTACACTGACGTTCAGTCTACGAGCGCAACGCAAGTGACATTTCTTGGTAACACTTTCGCTGCTGACGACCTACGGCGTAGGTCGGCGACAAATGGGCCACAGTGCTTAAGAACCCACGTAACCAGTCAGTTCTATTGCATTTCGGCAGTGCTTATGACTTACCGCGCGAGTCACCGACAACCATACGCCTGGGTGACCTACGAGACGAGCCAAGTTTATCGTTTCAACGTTACGACTGTGCGCATGACCTACGAGAGACGTCAAGTTCTATTTCATTGCACCTGTGCTCATAACCTACAGCGTGAGTCACCCAAACCTTACGCCTATGCGGGTGACCCACGAGGTTAGCCGCATTGGTCGTTTTCACGTTACGACTGTGCGCACGACCTACGAGCGGCGTCAGTAAATAAATAAATAAATAACGCTCACAGGCACATACATTATAATGATCCCAAACTAGCACTAAAGGCTTTTATTATGGAAACCATACAACAACGGCACGAACATATTATAATATCCATGACCGAACCGGGATTCGAACCCAGGACCCTGGTTTGGCAGTCCGGCGTGGTAACCATTACACCAACCGGGTCGTCCTCGGGGCGTCCTCCTCGCAGTGCTCGCACTGTGCGAGGATCATGGTTTTTAGCTTAGCAGCGAAAGTGTTTGCGTATTGTTTGGTACCTAGTATTAAAGCTAGATGGTTTGCATTTTGAAAGTACGTAATAATCTATGAAAATTCATAGTCTCTGTCGATTAAAATCTGGGGAAAAAATTAACTAAAAATATTTTTTTTTAGGGTTGTTCCAAAGGTTTGGAACCTTCAGAAGGAATTGAGAAGAATGAAGAGACGCGTTCATGCGTTTCTTGTGTGTAAGTTACAATATTATCCATATACTACATACATACATACATCGTCGTCGCAAATATCAGCGATGCTCTGAGAGCAATAGGGGTTGAACTACACATGGCCGCACGCGATCGCACTTTTCCGTCGCTCCATCCTTTTCTGTCACTCAGGAACGTCATTTGCTAGAGTATATAAGATAGACGGAACGCGATCGCCTGCGGCGTGCGATCGCACGTTTAGTTTAGTTTAGTTTAGTTCAACCCTTTTTTTTTTTTTTTTTTTATATAGCCTACCTATTTTGTGTCCCACTGCTGGGCAAAGGCCTCCCCTCTTTTCCTCCAATCTTCCCTATGCAACGCGAAATCAGGCCAACCGTTCAGGAAGGTATTCAAGTCGTCACTCCATCTTCTCTTGGGTCTTCCTCGACGTCGGCAACCGTCTTGTGGAACCCATTCTGTGGCCATCTTTTCCAGTTCAACCCTAATCATACATAAGTCATCGGGCGCTCTGGCAGATATTTGCGATGCGATGCGACGTCGCAGTTGTGTGTAAGAGCCCTAAGAAGGGTCCTATACCCGTGATAATATTCCATTGTACTGTTGCCTGATGCAAAGAAATAAAAAATAATACAGGGTGTAAAATTAAATAGATAGGTTGTTCAGTTTTATTTAATACAAGACGTGTTTTCCCGCGATTTCGTCCGCACAAATTATACAGGGTGTTTCATAAGTAAGAATAAATTTTTAAAACTCTTAAGGTTGTTGTTTAGACCGTCAAACTGAACAACTTTCTGTATGTGACCAACATCGAAATCGCGAAAAAAAAAATTTGATATCCCATACATATTTTAGCTCTAGTCGATTTGTAGAGTATGGAACATCAATATTTTTTTTCGCGATTTCGATATTGCTCCCATAGTGAAAGTGTTCAGTTTGATGGTCTACACCACCCCTTTAAATGTTTATTTGTAGTTTTGTAACACCTTGTATACCAGATTTTAAGTCAGATCATAAGCTATCAAACAAAAAAAGTTTCATCAAAATCGGTTCAGTAGTTTTTGCGTGATGCGCGAACAAACAATTAACGCAATTTTGTCAATAGATGGCGCTGCACGTTTTTAAATCGCGCTATCGAATGTTATTTGAATTTATATGAAGAGAACCGCTACTTTTTTATTCCTCATGATTTTACAGTTTTATAAATAATAGTTAAGATTTATTTGCTTTCAGCCTAAAACGCTTAGTCGGCAACGAGTACGCCTGCGTCGGATGCCTCTTATGTATATTCACAATAAGTGTCATTTTCGCATTTCTACTCGTCTGCAAAACTTTACCTATCGCTACTGAGAAGCTTGATGAACCGGATCTCTACAGTAATAAGAATTCTAAAAACCAAGGGAATCAAGCCAGTAACGCCTTGAAGAGGACTATAGAAATAATGAACGAAAATAAGGATTTTGGATCCAATTTACGTGGTAGAAGAAACGGCGATAGCAGGTTAGAAAAATATACCTACAGGTATTATTATTATTTGTGTTGGGCTATTGCAAGCAAGGGTCGTTAATGTAACACTTGGACCATCGCTGGTCCTATGTGTTCGCCCCAAGCTCACCCATATTTAACGCATACCTACTAACTAGTGGTATTTTCTTTTCATTCTCGGGAATGCAGGTTTCCTTACGATGTTTTCCTTCACCGCCGAGCTAGTAAATGATAAATACAACCGTACATAATTTCCGAAGAACTTGGTGGTACAGGCCAGGAATCGAACCGCCGCCTCATGATTGAGGCGCAAGCTCTCTTCCGTATGGGTTATGATCACTCTTACCTACACCTACAGGTAAGTGACAGCCTAGCGAATACTGAAACGGTGATATCTGCTGACCATCAAATTGAACAACTTTCACTATAGAGCCATCGTCAGGAAACGCGAAAAAAAATCAGCTGTTTAATACACACGGCGACACATCATGTTACGCACCCTATATACCAACTACACAACGTACAAAACACGGCATAGCGCGGTAGAGAGCCTGCATAGACGCGGCTGCCGGCGCGGGCGCAGCGTGCCGTGAGACGAAACAACAACAATATACCGCACCCTCTCGCACGATTCGCAGCGTTCAACTTCTAATAGTTCAAAGTCTAAACAGGGTAACGTGACCTGTCGCCGTGTGTATATTTAATTTGAGTTATACAGCTGTTTTGTATGGAGCAACTCATTTTTTCCGCGTTGCCTGAGGGTGGCTCCAATATTGAAAGTTGTTCAGTTTGATGGTCTGAATTCACCGTTTCAGTATTTGCTAGGCTGTCACTTACACCTTACACCCTGTATTGGTACACCCTGGTTTTTAAAATAAAGAATTGGCTAAGTGCGACTAGGCCATTCTTAAACTAATAAGAAAGAGTATCTGGAACTAGTTTTTTTTCGGAGAGAGAAAACTTATTAAATAATCATAATGCCATAAAAAAATCAGAAATTATTACAGAAAAAAAAAAAAAAGTGTCTCAAGGTAGTGAAATCTCAAAATTGACAATAAAAAATCATTTCTTTAATCGATTTTTTTTCCTGGCGGGTCCTGATAGGTACCCAAGCAAGCTATCTAAAAAAAAATTATATCCATAAGGTCTGGACCACCTGCCCTCCTAGCCTCCAGCTGCCTTTTTTGTCTTACAATGAGTAGGAAAAATAATAATTTATACCTAAGCTGTCATCATGCCGATGGACGTCCACTGCTGGACATAGGCCTCTCCCAAGGATCGCCACAACTCGCGGTCCTGCGCTGCCCTCATCCAACGGGTTCCCACCGCCTTCACCAGGTCGTCGGTCCACCTTGTCTACCTACCCACGCTGCTGCCTACCTATGCTGTAATTTATGTATATTTTCAGAAACTTGTGGGACAATTCATTGTCAAAACAGTTAGAAGAGCTGGACAGTTTGTCAGACCTTTCAGAAGGTAATTAAATGTTTTTTTTTCTTATTTAATAGGTTTAGGAGGTGTTTCCCGTTGGTCAGATTGGTGGTCAGACTAGTCTGACCAAGGGGCATTTTTTTGCCCGTTGAATAAAAATTCAATAGAAAAATACTTAACGCTTATTATAAACCATATTTAAAAAAAATTAAAAAAATATACAGGGTCCTTCTTAATATGCTGACACTTTTTTAAGGGGATGATCAGACCGTCAAACTGAACACTTTCTCTATGGGACCAACATCGAAATCGCGAAAAAAAAATCTGCTGTCCCATACAAAATTGCAAACCTATTCGAGCCAAATGTATGGGATAGTAGATTTTTTTTTCGCGATTTCGATGTTGGTCCCATAGAGAAAGTTGTTCAGTTTGATGGTCTGATCATCCCCTTAAAAAAGTGTCAGCATATTAAGTTGGACCCTATATACATCCCATACATATTTTAGCTCTAGTCGATTTGTAGAGTATAGAACATAAATTATTTTTTTCGCGTTTTCGGTATTGGTCCCATAGTGAAAGTTGTTCAGTTTGATGGTCTACACCACCCCCTTTAAATGTTTATTTGTAGTTTTGTAACACCTTGTATAAATTTTTAATTTATTTAATCAAAATGAATCTTTGTTTGTTCTAGATTTTGGAGATTCTGGTTTACGGGAGTCGGTATGTTTAAAAATTACTTACTATTATGTCTAATTTAACAAATATATTAGGTATTGAACCTTGAACCGTATTTGACACAAACTACATGCCTATCTACTTTATTGTTTTCTTCATACCAACTTACTTATTTTGGTAACTCAAAACTCGAACTCAAAAATATTTATTAAAAAGTCTGCGTTGCCCTACAAAAAAATATCTTTTTTTTGTCCAGAACATATTCTATCTCATCATCATCATCATCTCAGCCGATGGACGTCCACTGCTGGATATAGGCCTCCCCCAAGGATCGCCATAACGACCGGTCCTGCGCTGCCCTCATCCAACGGTTTCCCGCCGCCTTCACCAGGTCGTCGGTCCACCGTGTGGGGGGCCTACCCACGCTGCGCTTTTCGGTACGCGGCCGCCACTCGAGAACCTTCCGGCCCCATCGGCCTTCTGCGAGCAATGTGCCAACTCTCAAAAACTGTATTCATAATATTCTATCTGCTTGCCAAATTTTATCCAAATCCCTTCAGCCGTTTATGCGTGATTGAGTGATAAACATTCAAACATCTAAACATAAAAAAATCCAAACTTTGACATTCCTAATATTTAACCCTTAAACAGGCATAGTACGATTTATCGACCACATAAAAGTAACTGACAATGTACCTACTAAAAACTTACAATAAGGTTCATTATTGAATTTAAATATGGTGGCCAAGGCCTGTTTAAGGGTTAATGTAGAATTAAACATTGTAACGGGTTCTTACCGCGTTTTGTTATAGCTATTGAAGTTACCGATATTTCGGCAGTGTTACAACTGCCATGATCACGGGATGACAATAACCAAAACGCGGTAAGAACCCGTTAAAATGTTTAATTCTAGATTAGACAATAACCGCGTAACTCTCAAAAACTGTATTACATTCATAATATTAATAAGATAGGGGTCGGGCCGTCAAGCCATATAAATATATTTTTTAAATTAACCACTGCATTAGAACGCTTGTCGATGTAAATTGATGCGGTCAGTGGTGCGATTTTTGAAAATCATACTAGCGGTTCGGCAGTAGAAAATGTCAAAATTACTATGGAGATTATGCATCTTTCTACTGCCGAACCGCTCGTATGATGTTCAAAAATCGCACTGCAGAAACTCTACAACATACCACTTATATACAACGTGATAATGAATTAACGCATAACTAGAAAGTAGTTTGTTTAGAAGCGACAGCAGAATCGAATTATCTCGGTTTCAACATAGGTAATTTTTAAAAAAATATTAGGTAACCTAAATTTTTTTTTTTTTTTTTTTTTTTTAACTCGATCTCGAATCACCGCACGTGCACACTCACCCTACTTACTACCAAAACAAGATTCTTACGATGTATCCATGAGCACGCTAGCGCTTTCATTCATTGCTGAAATGATAACAAATCATTTTTGCCTCAAAACTTAAAATGCAAATAACTTTAAATTTAAACTATCAAAATAATGAAATTATTGTTTCAATCTAATTATTTTGTTATAAATCAGTTGGGGTGTATGAGGTTTTGCGCTTATTTATTAACACGTTGTATAAACTATTACCTACAAAGATTGAATGTGTGTTAGAGATCCAAATAAATATTTTTTTTTGACGACCTGGTTGGTGTAATGGTTACCACGCCGGACTGCCAAACCAGGGTCCTGGTTTCGAATCCCGGTTCGGTCATGGATGTTATATGTTCGTGCCGTTGTTGTATGGTTTCCATAATAAAAGCCTTTAGTGCTAGTTTGGGATCATTATAATGTATGTGCCTGTGAGCGTTATTTATTTATTTATTATTATTTCTTTCTTTCTTTAAATTGAAACTAAAATATAGAAACATATCTTTGTAATAAAAATTACTTCTTTGTTATCACAAAGAAATCAAAAAAACAGGAAAATGCGGCAAAAATAATAAACAAGCCACCTGTCCCGTTCAATAATCTTCCCGGGCAGACTTACAGCACCCTGTAGGGTTAGCTGAGACATAAATACAGGATGTTATATTTGTCGCCGACCTTACGTTTAGGGAGACATTTTTATCAATCAACCCTCTGTGTTTGTATCGGCTTTGGGAAAGGGGTTTGTACAAATTGAGCTATAACTACGTAAATACTAGAGGTGATATGATAGACACGTCATGCGCCACATGCGCACGTAGAAGCGCGAGCAGATGGAAGAGAATTTAACTATTTACTGAAATGCGGTAATATAAAAAAAAAAACTATATGTTATTTCAGATGGTTTCAAACGATTGTCCATAATTTTAATTATGAACAAGATTAATTAAAATTGCCGCAATAAATTAATGTCTATGCGTTATTTCGTTAAAATGTACCTATAGTTTTAAAGTTACAGTAGTGCCTCAAAGATTTCCATACAAATCTTAAATTAATCCTAGCATTGAAACTGTATTATTTTTCCAGATTGTTTCTGCAAAATATCATTGACTTAAAGGCTTCCGCACATTGCAGCGATTTTATCGAGCGATAATATCGCTGCCATTTTGCGATAATTGTTTCCAGTACATTTTGTATGGGTACGCGCGCGATCCTACACACTGCCGCGATATTATCGAGCGATAATCTCTTTCTACTCATTTAGTGGTGGGGCGCATGCGTGACGCGAATCGCGGAATCGCTGCAGTGTGTAAGGTGTCGCGATATCGCTGTCGATAATATCGCTCGATAAAATCGCTCGATAATATCGCTGCAATGTGCGGAGGCCTTTAATTGGTTATTATTGAAAATATAACCAGTTTTTCTTCGTATTCAGCGCGCATTAGAGCATTCGGAATAAACTTGCGTTTGAGTAGGTATCGTTTATTAACCGGGTCTTGTATGTTTGTCTCATTTTAAACTCACTCACAACTCACAACAGCTGAGTAACAATAGTACCACTGTATCATGTCCCCTTTTTCAAATGGAAGGATTACGCAGGACAAGTTACTACAAAACAAACCACGAGATCTATGCAGTTAGGAACAAACATCTTTAGAGTCGGTATTATATTTGTTTGTTTTTAACTTTTTTTAACTCTTTCGTAATTAGTGATTAAATACTTTATTTTTTATTTTTTCCATTATTTAAGATCAATGATTTGTAAAAAAATGTTTTATTTAAAAATAAAAAAAATTAAAACGATCCGTGCATTGGCATTAGTAATGTAAGTTATCGAGAGTGTGTACGTTCAGAATAATTCAATTAAAACCGCTATGAATGGAATGGATATTTAAAAAAAAAGAAAAATAAGAAATATAATATAGGGTCCAACTTAATAATATGCTGACACTTTTTTAAGAGGATGATCAGTCCGTCAAAGTGAACAATTTTCTCTATGGGACCAACATCAAAATCGCGAAAAAAATATCATCTCTTCCATACACAAATGCAAACCTACTCGAGCCAAATGTATGAGACGGCAGATTTTTTTTTCGCGTTTTCGATATTGGTCCCATAGAGAAAGTTGTTCAGTTTGATGGTCTGATCATCCCCTTAAAAAAGTGTCAGCATATTAAGAAGGACCCTGTATTAGATGCGACGGAAAGAGAGGTGATTTTGGGATTTGTAGTTATTTATTTTTCTATTTCTTCATTCGGTATTTACTGTTTTTTTTAAAAATAATATTGTAATAATAATAAGTGAACTTACCCAACAGAAAATCCCACAGAGCGACATGGCCTCAGGCCAAGATTAAAAAAAAACGTATTTTGGAAACAACAATGTTTTTAGGAATACTGGTTGGTTCAGTTACACAGATTTTACTAAGATATAACAACTTGTATCATAATTTATGAGTCGAGTTCTTGAGTTTCGTTACTACCAGTGAAACGTGGATGTTCTAAGGTTTCAGAATATTTCTGACTACTCCCTCTGGGAATACAGTCGTGAGACTAAATGCTATGCTATGCTTATTTATGCTATAACATAATTAACCTACGAATAAGAATAACCTATAGAAGAGTAACTCTAAACAAAATCGAAATGATTTTTGGCACCCAATGAAAAATGTCATTTTGTATGAGTTTTGGCAGCGATTTTTGAATCTCATTCGGTGAGCTCAGCAGTTGAAAATGTCAAATTAACTATGGAAATACCTATGCATCTTTCTACTGCTGTTTTGACTTTCAAAAATCGTTCTCCTTGAGTATGATTTTTGAAAGGCAAATCAGCAGTAGAAAGAAGCGTATCTCCATAATAATTTTGACATTTTCAACTGCTGCGCTCACCGAATGAGATTCAAAAATCTCACTCCAGGTACAGTTTTTAAAGAAAAAATTTAGAACACGGTACACATTTTTTGGTGCCACTTTTTGAGCTTCATTTACACTTCTATACATTCTTATTCGTAGTAATTAACACAAAATCGACTCTAATCATTTTTTTTTCTGTTTCAAATCATACGTAAACTCTAAATTTTTCAAAGCACTGTATTGTGCTGCTGATACCCAAAACGCCATTGTTTTAGCTTGATATATTAGTGTGTTGAAGAATACAGAAAGTTGTTCAGTTTGATGTCTGATCACTAGTGATCGGAATGTCGGGGCATTTTTGATCATTGTCATTAACATGGACATGCCTCGGGATTCCCGGAAACGCGGGATTTTTGTTAATAGTCCCAGGATTATTTAAATGTAGAATGAGTCTGACCAACACTTTTTATTATTAGCATCAAAATAATCTATGAAAAATCATGAGAAAAGTTGTGTTTTATTTTCTATCATTAAAAATGGCTAAGATATTGAACACCAAAGTGGTCATTCCAGCTAAAAAAACTTCTCTTGACATTATAAAAATCATATGAGGAAATAAACTCGTTTTGCAAGACTCCATTTATTGAAAAGACAAAACGTCATCATAAAAACTAAACATTCCTTCAGAATTTCTAAAGAGGTAACTACAAACATCACAGATATCTAAATAGGTAATCCCAGTAATGCCGTGAAATTTTTATCCATATTTATTAAATCCCGGGAATTTCAAGGCGAATCCATACTTTTGACTATGTTTGCCCCCGTCATTCCGATCATTGCTGATCACCCTCTTTAAAAACCATATATTAAGTTGGACCCTGTATAAGTAAAAATTTTACGATTTTGGTTACTAGCGCATCATCTGTGAACGGCTGGATTTAGCTTTTTTTTGTTGTTCGTAATAATACAAGGTTTTAAGGGTAATAATAAAACGGCCAAGTGTGTGTTGGGAAAAAAAAGGCATTGCAACGCATTCCCAGGACGGCTAGTTTTGAATAGAAATTGAAAAAATTTTTACTACTATATCGTCGCTTGAGAGTGAAAACCTCGGCCTCGTAATGATCAATTCTAGTGAAAATTTTATTTTCACTTTACTTTCACATTTAAGACGCTGTTATCCCGTCGAAGCCGTTTTTTGAAAACGAACGAAAGTGTTTTAAACTGTGTTTTAAAGTCTGAAATTAAATTATGTCTTATTTAAGGATCGGGCGGATGGGCGACTGTTCTCAATTACACGATTAGATTAAGTTTACTAGATAGAAAAAAATCCCAAAGTTACCCCTTTTTGTTATGTTTTTTCAATACTATGATTAAACTGCTGATATTTAACTTAAATACAGTAAATATTTCTAGTGAACTCAGAAGAATTTTTAGCTTAGAAACTCCCATGAGCAATGATATTGACGAAAAACACGTTTTTTTGCGATCCTGCTTTCAATTGGAGCGGGATGGCTAATTGTAAACTTATGCTTGCAAGAAAGAGACGCTTGCACTGGGATAACCTAGCTTTAAATAAGAAAGAAAAACTCGGAATATGCTCGGAAATCTGTTTTTTGGTTACGCTGTAAAATTTTGTACTTACGAGGTTTTCACTCTCAAGCGACGATATCTACATTTTGTTTTTTCATAATGGTTCCCTGGAAAATAATCTGCAGAAGTTGGTATTTTACACTTTTCAGAATTGGGACTGAGGAATTCTAGTTTCAGAACTTTTATCCTTTTTAGGATTTCTACTCAAATATTTTTTCTCTTTAATACTCTGCAGAATCGCCTCAATATTTGGGTAATCGCCTTAAGGGGCCATAGGTCCTGACGAATATTTTCTATGAGAAACGCGATTGCCCAGCGCTCCGAAAAGTGTGTGCGTGAGCCGTATTTTCGATTAAAAAGAACTAACCAAAGTACTTTTTCTAGATTTTTTTTATTGATTTCACTAGTTAAACTAATGGTGAATATGTGAGTATTAAATGCAAAAAATCGGAAACTATTTCAAGTTCTTCTAAAACGAGAAAAATGTTTAAAAATGCATGAAAATACGTCATCTTTGTGACGATTTTCTATCGAGTGAAGTAATTCCAATCGTGTATTCAGTTTATGATTGCACTAGATAAACTACCCAAAAATACTGAGGTATGACTTTAGTTTCGGTAAATGGTATAAATCTAGTCTTAAAATGAAAAATAAAAGATGCCTCCGAGGTATTTCCACCTACTTATTACGTCTTAAATGATAGTTGTAAGTTATTAACAAATCTTCTGACCTCCCAAAACGGAATGCGGTCGTAACTATATAATGCTTTTGTGCATTATTAATAATTCCTCTCTCACACAAAACACTATAAAACAATGTTCCCTAAGGAAAAACAATTTTAACTTATAGGAATCTATGCAAAAAGCTTATAAAATATATCAAAATAGCATCGCTAAAGAGATACCACGACATTTTCCTTTACACAACATAATTGACTTAGAAAATTGATCCTTATTGTTAAGCTTTTAAGGGAGTATTGTAAATATTAACAACGGTAAATATAAAATTGTGTATTATGCGTAACATTTTCGGTTTGGAAACAAAACTGTCAAACCAAATTGAATCTTATTTCGTACACGATAAAAAGGTAATGAAAGATGAACTTGGCTAAGTAAAGGCAAATATAAAACGGTATTAAAAGTGAGTTGCTCTCTAGAAAACGATAAATATTAATATATTATTATTCTGTGGTATATAATGGAAGTCAATTGGTGGTGTCTTAAATGTACAGAGGGTGTTTCTTAAATGTTTTATTTCATTTATTTAACCCCTGAAGCAAAAAGAGGGGCTGTTTTTGCTTTTGCAAAATATACTGAAATAAGCATGCTACAACTTTATTTCAAAAGACAATTTTTACTCCGATGGGGATTCTGGTAGTTTTAAAAGATAAGAAGAGAAAACATCGTGATGAAACCTGCGTGCTTCAATTTCAAGGCATGTATTGTACCTACTGTCCATTACAAGTGTCGACGGGCTCACTCTCCGTTACCACTAGACAGAATTTCGGTACTGGTGAAACGTGGATGTTTCAGAATATAGCCGTGAGCATAATATGCTATGCTTTATTCTTTCTTCTTTTTTCTCTCTTTATTTTTCTACTCCATTTTCTTTTTTTTTTTCTTCCTTTCTTTAATTATTCTTTTTTTTTTATTTTTCTTGTTATTCTTTCTGTTTTCTTCTTTCTATTCTTTATCTTTTATTTCTTTTTTTATTCCTTATTACTTTCTTATTTTTCGTTTTGTATGCTTATCTATACTACATCCTCTTTACTTACATGATTCCATGGTTCCAGCGCCTTCGTATCTGAATGGCCTATTAGCAAAATGACCAAAGCATCAAAACGTCTTAAAAGCAAAACAACTTGATATTCACACGCATCAACATAATTAAGCTGTCTAACTAGCTGTCAAACGAGCTGGCAAATAGTTTTCTATGACAAAGTCCTACCGGTAGCCATATAAAAGCATCATCCCGTACAAACGAAGGGCCCCTCGAACAACAAATCATATCTAACCTTAAGGCGTCAGTATTTATACGCGTCCCAGCCGCGGTGGGGCCTTAAGTGATTTGTAGCTAGACACCGGCACGGGGACAATAGTAACTCTTTTTTTAGGGGTCCGTAGTCGAAGGGGTTCAGATAAATTGGCTTATTTCTAACAGTAAGAATTTATTAAAATTACCTTCTTTATTTAATTTTAAAACTAGAAGAATCTTCCCGACACACACATGGCCATTTTTTTAGGCCTATCTTCATCACGAATAATGTAGAATTCTAATGGTGAAAGAATTATTTAGATCGGTCCAGTAGTTTCGAAGTCTATTCAATACAAACAAACAAACGAAAAATCAAATCTTTCCTCGTTATAATATAGAAAACGGGCTGAACTAGTCAAAATTAAATGATGCTTTAATTTTGTGCGGAACCCCTTATCATCAGCTTATTCGAACTTCACCGGATATTTTTCTCTATTTTGTCCCACGTAATAAGATTTATGGCTCTCTGGTTGACTGGGAGAAAGTGCTAGGATTAAGACCGACGCTAGAGTGGTAAAGTTTTTTCGATATCAATGCTCGTAGGTTCTTTATAGGTAGAGTATGATGAATGTAAAGTCTACAGCATGCGTGAGTAGAATTTCTTCTGTTTTTGTATGCTCACGACTGTATTTGCAATGAAGGGGTAGTCAGAGTTTATTCTAAGTATAATAATGGTGCTGGTGTGGGATGCCACCTGTGTGGACACTCTGGCCCCGTCTCATACGAGCAAAAGAGTGGACTCGGCGGCGGAATCTGCTGAAAAGGCAAAAGAGGGGAAATACAAGGGTATCGGCACCCAATACAAATTCATAGCATTCGGGGTCGAAACCCTTGGACCGTGGGTTCCCGGCGCACAGGCGCTTTTTAAAGACCTGGCAAAGCGCCTGGTAGATTCGACCGGGGATCCAAGGGCTGGCGCTTTCCTCGCTCAACGGATCAGTTTAGCCGTTCAGCGAGGAAACGCTGCCAGCATCTTGGCTACCCTCCCGCGCGGTCCAAACTTGCACCATATTTTAGTACCCCGCTAGACTGTAACCCGAATTTATTAGTTCTGTGTTAATAAATATTTATAAATTAGTATAATAATTAAGAGAATTGTGAAGTCGGCATTCTCTCCATACAAAAAGCGAAAACAATGATTTTTTTGTATGTTATTAAGTAAGTTTACTACGTTTATATTTTTCTAATTTCTATAGAGCGTAATAAAACACCCTCGTGACATTTAAAGGATTGGTTCAGACCCTCAAACTGAAAAGCTTTTGTTATGGTATCGAATTGTAATTAATGTTTTACGTAAAAGTGTAAATTGTTACTAAAAACACATGATCTGGCTACAAAAAAATCTCATGAGCCTCGGAAAATCAAGCAATTTACTTTGCCCGAAGACTGCCCGCGTTACGGCAGTCGCGTTCCATTGTTTGACGTTGGGCATCTGTACTGTATAGTATTATGTAATCTGTGGTAAGACTTCAGTTTTTATAATAGGTAGTCATTTAGTACCTTACAACAATTTCTAAACAGCAATCGGTCATCTTTTTGGTAATTAAAAAGTCCCCCGGCTACAGTACTAATAGTGAAAGTTTAGTTTAATGGTCTAAACCTTCGATCAACAATATCCAACTAGATAACGCGTCAGCGCTCAAAACATGTCCCGGCAAATAACGACTCACTATTGGAGTGAGGTCTTATTTTGAATTAGTTGCGTTCGAACAAAGCCAACGTAAGCACGTCTCGCAATGAACTGTTGAACATATGAATTGCTTTCAAATTTGATGAAGACGGATGATCTTCTAAAATGGAACTTAATTTGTTAAAACTTTCTTTCATTTCAGTAAGAGCTTCATTATAAGTCGTGGCAAAAACAGGATTATCGACTTCATTAAAAGTGCTTGGTAGCTGTTCCGGTGTTGTACATGTGGTCAAATTCACGGATATATCGGAATCTTGTCGAATGTTATCATTTTCCTTAATAATGGTATCATCATTATCCATATTCTGGTAAAATTTGTCTGGGAGTTGGTCATCGGAAGCGAGTTTTGCGCATTTTAACCTATCTGAGCTAGACAGTTTTGGCGACGACTGTAAAATTATGCCATATTTTAATTCAACAGCACACAGATGCTTACAAAAGGCACCACCTTGACCCTGTATGAATACCTTACAAAATCCAGCATAGTCTTCATTATTATCGCCCGGCTTGCACTTGACAACAAATTTAAAAAATGATATTGCAATGAATAGAAAAGAATAGATATTAGAAACTACCTACATAGAAATTAAACAAATCAACAATGATAAAATGAAGACTTGTAACTAATCGCGTATAGTTCGTAATCGAGTGTACTGCCGCCTGTATTCCGATACATACTTGATTAGTCCGCACTGCGTACTAGTGCAGTATATAGGGTCCAACTTAATATGCTGACACTTTTTTAAGAGGATGATCAGACCGTCAAACTGAACAACTTTCTCTATGGGACCAACATCGAAATCGCGAAAAAAAAATCAGCTCTTTCATACAAAACTGCAAACCTACTCGAGCCAAATGTATGGGACAGCAGATTTTTTTTTCGCGATTTCGATGTTGGTTCCATAGAGAAAGTTGTTCAGTTTGATGGTCTGAACATCTCCTTAAAAAAGTGTCAGCATATTAAGAAGGACCCTGTATAACGGAACCAGCTTAACAGCGTAGATCATTCCGAAATATACACGATTATTGTGTACTACTGATGTATAGTTTGGAACACACTCATGCGAAACTTGTATTCCAAAGTATACTCTATTAGTTTCACACCCTTGCGTACTGGCCTTGTATACAACGTAAATACGCCGCAGTGTTCCTTTTTTAAATTACTAGGAATTATGGTTGCTTTGAGGTCGAAATTATAATGTATTCGGACTGTTTTCTCGGTTCGTTAACAAAAAATGTTGTATATTCACGAGGACAGAATTTCTCTTTGATTTTGTATGCGACCCGTTATCTAGTTGTATATTGTTGATCGAAGGTCTAAACCACACCTTTTAATATTACTAGGTTGTCCTGTTACACCTTTCTTATTATGGGGATGATCAGACCGCCAAATTGAACAACAAACCCCCCACCCATCAGCCTAAGAAAGACTCTGAACTTGGGTATTGATGTCAGAAAACACTAGAACATAGAGTGCGATTTTTGAATGTCATACGTCTAACTCAGAAGTAGCAAATGTCAAAATTACTCTGTAGATATGAATCTTTCTACTGCTAATTTGACTTTCAAATATCGCACTCCTGGGTTATGATATTTGGAACTCAAATCAGCAGTAGAAAGATTTTTATCTTTTTTTTTTATTTATAATTAATGGCTTTTTGCTTGTGCGTAGCACCGCATTTCCGCCAGTGTCAAGTGTAATTTATGGGAGTATCTATCCCAATCTCAGGGATTGTTTTTGTTCAAGAACAAGAAGAGATTGAGGATTGCGGAGCCTCGTGGCAGGCAAAAACGCGACGCGCGAAAACCACGCGAGACGTGTGCTCGAGTCAATTCCTGCAACGTGACGCCAGTAGAAAGATTTATATCTCCATAGTAATTTTGACATATTCAACTGCCGAGCTCACCGAATGAGATTCAAAAATCGCACTCCATGTCTCAACAAAACAATGATACCGTTACATATAGGTAGGTACATACATACCAACTAAATATACATAAAAAACCGTTGACAAAGGGCCACAGTCCGTCTGTCTGTCTGTCCAGAACAATAGAGGTCCCGAGGCGAGTTGTAGATTAAAAACCTCTTGCTATTGCCGAGATTACTACGAAATATGAAATGTAAGTAGTAATATCAGAAGGGAGGGGAAATTGTGGTGGGCTTTTAGGACCTATTGTCTGGAATTGTGAGAAAATGGAACTAAGAAGGGTTGGTTTCTGTTGATTGTTATTGGTTCCGGATTAGAGTGGACTACGTCATTTGTTCTCATACGTCGTTTGTGTTATGCTTATGAAGGAAATTATCAGCTTTTTTTTTTTTTTTTTTACTTGGACAGTGTTACACAAATTATCTAGTCACAAGTTCCAGAATCTAGCCTGCACTTGTATTATGATAACTAGACAACGATTAGAATACATATATAGATACAAACATCCATGACTCGGGTACAAATATTCATATTCGTCATACAAATATTTGTCCCTTACGGGATTCGAACCCGTGACCCCCGGCACAACAGGCAGGTTCACTACAGACTGTGCTGTCGGGCCGTCGCACAGTGGTCCCGTTTTAAAAAAATATGGACATCGGTGCTAGAGTCACAACATATTTTTTTTATGGTGAACAATGTGAAGACAAAAAAAATTATTATCCTACCACGTCTATAACTTAGTGAAAAAAAAAAATCATTATTTTTTGTATGGGAGAAATCACATTATTGCTTATTTCTCAAAAACCTTTAAAAATGGCAAGATGCAATCACATATGTTACAAAAGAAGTGATCCTGAGTGTTTCACTGATAGACACTTTTAACTTATCCTTGCACGCGCGAGTTCATGATGGCGTACTGTGTTGTAAAAACATGTAAAAATTACCAAAGAAAAGTGAAAAAATATGATGGTGTATTCTATTTTCAGTAAGCAAACTATTATTTTATCATTTAGAAGCATTTAGAAGTATCATTTTGTTTACGAACATAATATTTAATTTTTATTTTATTTATTGATTATCTGTCATCGCGTCCGCCATTACGTCTGTCATGTTTGATGTTCATTTTCACCTCCAGTCGAAGCTGCATATGGTGTTAAGTAGGAGTAAGCAAAATTAACCCTTGTGACTAGCTTCATACGATTTTAATTGCAATGTTTTCAGTTTGTTTACATTACTATGCATACCAATATTTTTTACAAGGTTAGTTTGGGACATTTATATCGAGAATGGAGTCGCGTTGTGGATCTGCTAGTGGGTGGTCGCGTGTCGCGTGTCGCTCGTCGGTTGCCCCCTCCCAGCTCGACAGCGGGGCTCCAGTGGTGGCTCAAGATAGTGTTCTTTTGTAAGAACAACCCTTGAAGTCACCAAAATATCTTCATTACCGTACAACGTCAAGCACTTTTGCTACAAAAACTCGACATTGGCAAAATCATCACAAACCAAGATGGCAGCCATATTTTTAAAAATAGAATAGAATAGATTAAATCGAGAATTTTGTACTAGACCCTGTGTCCATAGAGTTCTAGGTCGATGGGGACAGCAAATTTTTTTTTACGTTTCCTGAGGTAGGCTCCTTAGTGAAAGTTGTTCAGTTTGATGGTCTGAGTTCACCGTTCCAGTTTGCGGAGGGCTGGCCTTTACCCCTGTATGTTAGCTTAGTAAACGAAGTATAAGTCAGTACGTCACCTCGCCATTAGATCACAGTGGAGCTCAATTACAGAGCGAAGGGAAGTAAAACCTATAGGTAACAAGGTAGGAACATAAATATTATCAATTTAATTACAAACCAGGTGTGCCTTCGCGCGAGTGTTCAAATTTCTCAGACACTAATACGCTCTCGGCTCTATTCCCCGAGGGGATGGTCAGAGATTAGGGAATAGGAACATACCTACTATTGATTTAGTATATCTAGATTTTACTAGTAGTACCAATGACATTCTATAAACAAGGACTGCTAAGTTATGCTTAATTGTTCTACATTACTGTTTTGTGACTTACCATCTGAAATGGTTTTTATATGTAACTAGTGTTTACCCGCGACTTCGTCCGCATAAATTATATACCAGATTTTAAGTCAGATCATAAGCTATCAAACAAAAAAAGTTTCATCAAAATCGGTTCAGTAGTTTTTGCGTGATGCGCGAACAAACAAACAAACAAACAAACAGACAGACAAAATTTCTAAAAAAGGTTGATTTCGAGTCAGGGATACCTAAAAACCATATCATAATCTTTTTTTTGTAAATATCTTCAATGTCACACACTTCAGTTACAGTTTTATAATAGTTTAGATGACTACTACCAGAAGAGATAGTAGCCGGGCCCAACGGCTTAACGTGCCATCCGAAGCACGGAATCAGACAATCAGGTTATTCAGCCTGTAATGTCCTAACCAACTGGGGAAAAACGCACAAAGTAACATTGCACTAGTTGTCCCCCGTGTGGTAATCAAACAATTTCCTCCACGTAAAAACCCATGCGTGCCCAACCATTCGAAAAAAAGAGTTAATTTACTTCATTTACACGAGTGAATGAAGTAAAATAACTTTTTTTTTTTTTCAAATCTAAAACGTAATGACGCGTAATAAAGACTATATTTAATGTATCTTTACTCGTAAAAGCAATACAAAGGGGTATTTTAGCTTGAACGTAGCTCGTCTGGCCGCTGAAATGTTTGTTTTTTTGTAGGTTTCATCATAATGTTTGTAGACTAGGAGCTGGTCTCAAAACCTAAGCACAACCTGTTTCGAGTCAAAGTCAAAATAATTTAATCAATACACATACAGAAACTCCAAGAGAATTACGGCCCGACAACACAGTCTGTAGTGAACCTGCCTGTTGTGCCGAGGGTCGCGGGTTCGAATCCCGTAAGGGACAAATATTTATATGATACATGTATTATATATCGTTGTCTAGTTATCATAATATAAGTGCAGGCTAGATTCTGGAACTTTAAATGTGACTAGATAATTTGTGTGACAAAGTCAAAGAAAAAAAAACTTGCAATCTTGCTAATCTGATTCATTTTATTTCCTTCCTTTTTTTTTCTTATTTTGAAGCACGTATTTTTTGAAACAGCTAGTACTTACATAATTATGGGCATTCAGTCAGACTATTAGAACCCTAGAAGAAATACTATCGTATTGTCAACCACGGCTGTTTTGGCCGTACCTACTATCTTTCTATACCCAGTAATTTGAAAAGTACACACGGCGACACATCATGTTACGCACCCTATATACCCTATAGACCTGTCGCCGTGTGTACAATATTGTGTGTGTATCATACCAGGATTTTCCCGTGACTTATACCATATTTTTTCATTGTTCCATACCACAACCCAATTAATGTAGGTATCGACAATTAATTTTTTACACCGATGTCAGATTTCGATGTTAATTCCATATCGAAAGTTGCTCAGTTTGATGGTTTTTGTGTTTGGTGAAATTTTGCACCCATTATAATATTTTCTAAAGTAAAAAGCACCCAGCTCCTAGCCTAGTCTAGATTGTCCCATTCGGCCGCGACGACCGAACCAAGAACTTGAACTCTGTATACTTTCAACATTTTTATACCTCGCCAGCTCCTTTGTGCGCGTCGTAATGATACCCTGACGTTTGTACAGTCTGCTGCATATTTTTGCAATCATTTTTAGGGTTCCGTACCCAAAGGGTGAAAACGGCACCCTATTACTAAGCCTACGTTGTCCGTCCGTCCGTCCGTCCTACCTATTTAAGGCTGTAACTTTTGAACTGTAATAGCTAGACAGTTGTCATTTTTACAGAATGTACGTTATTACGGCGGATTGGTCAACAAATAATAAAAATGTCAAAAAGATACAAATCAAGGGGGGTACGTACGAGAAATTAAATCAATAAATAACGCTCACAGGCACATACATTGTAATGATCCCAATTTAAGCCTCAGGCTTTTTGTTATGGGAACCATACAACGGCACACACATATAACATCCATGACCGAACCGGAATTCGAACCCGGGACCCTGGTTTGGCAGTTCGGCGTGGTAGCCATCATACCATAGAGGTATTATACCAGGAATAGAGGAACATACAGCTGAGTGAGCGAGATGTACCTAGCGGCACCACTGTATAATAGAAAGAGATACGTGACGCTAAGCAATAGGACCGTTTTTTTAGTCTCCAATTAATTTTTACAATTCGGTTTCCGTGAATAATTGCGAATCTAACGTGAAATCGTTGATAATTTTATAAAATATACTGACACTACTTCATTAATTTATCCACAACTTCACGTTAGACTCAGAATTATAGACAATATTCGAATTTTTGGTTACATATCAAAAAGTCAAAAGTTCATTGATCAAATTTTAAAAGAACTACGAACGAAATGCCAAAAGTACGAAAGGCCTAAAGATGAAACATCAAAATTTAAAAGGTCAAAAAGACGATTGGCCGAATCGTTCAAAGGCCAAATGGACGAAAGATCAAAAGGTTGAAATATCAAAAGTTTTATTTCATAAAAAATTTACGAAAAGGCAGATTTTTCAAACCTTAATAAAAGCAAAGAAAATGGCCCTACAGTAGTTTTAGCGAGGAGCGAAGCGACGAGAACCGAATTGCTACTGTTTACCTTGTCCAACCGAACCCGAAAAAAAAATCGTAATAGGCGTTTGAATGAGGGTAAACATGAATTACTATTTTTATTTATAAGTTAGTTTAATGAATAGCATAAATATGCATAGCGTTAAAAAAAACCTTAAAATTAATAAACATACAAATGAAGGGGGTGAGAAAACTGATACTTTTGGGTGGACAAAGTAAACAGTAGCAATTCTATTCTGGCACTCGCCGGCCGCTCCCGCGGCACGCTCGCTACGCTCGCTCGGCTCGTGCGCTGTGGTCGCAAGAATCCTAACAAGCTCGTCGCTTCGCTCCTCGCTAACCTAACCGACTGAGTCTAAAACTACTATAGGGCCATTTTCTTTGAATTTATTAAAGTTTAAAAAATCTGCCTTTTCATACATTTTTGATGAAATAAAACATGATATTTCAACCTTTTGATCTTTCGTCCATTTGGCCTTTGAACGATTCGGCCAATCGTCTTTTTGACCTTTTAAATTTTGATGTTTCAACTTTAGGCCTTTCGTACTTTTGATCAAATAACCATTTTGGTCTTTTAAAATTAGGTATTTCGTTCGTAGTTCTTTTAAAATTTGATCAATGAACTTTTGACTTTTTGATATGTAACCGAATTTTTGCCTGCGAATAGTCTCCAAAAAACATCCAAAAAAGGTTTCATTTGACAACTCATGTTTGTTGCTCTATTCCTGGTATAGTACCTCTATGCATCATACCAACATTTTTATGTTTTTTTTACGGTAATACATACAGGCATCAAACTTGATGTGATTATAGAGCAAACTCTACAGTATAACAACAAATAATAAAAACCGGCCAAGTGTGTGTCGGTCTCGCGCTAAAGGTCCCGGAGAAACCAAACTTTTTTCCAAGTTAAGACGTAATAGTAGGTGGAAATACCTCGGAGGCATCTTTTATTTTTCATTTTACGACTAGATTTATACCATTTACCGAAACTAAAGTCATACCTCAGTATTTTTGGATATTTCATCTGGTGCAATCATCAACTGAATACACGATTGGAATTACTTCACTCGAAAGAAAATCGTCACAAAGATGACGTATTTTCATGCATTTTTAAACATTTTTCTCGGTTTAGAAGAACTTAAAATAGTTTCCGATTGTTGGTATATATACTCACATATTCACCATTAGTTTAACTAGTGCAATCATAAATAAAATCTAGAAAAAGTACTTTGGTTAGTTGTTTTTAATCGAAAATACGGCTCACGCACACACTTTTCGGAGCGCTCGGCAATCGCGTTTCTCATAGAAAATATTCGTCTGGACCTATGGCCCCTTAATAATATTATGTGGTGGTGTAGTACGGAACCCTCAGTGCGCGAGTAGCCCGACTCGCGCTTGACCGTTTTTTTTTGTTCATCGAAGCCTTTTAACATTTTTGAGATAAGAGAACTCATTTAGTGAACGTTTTATTTTTATTAAAATTATTTTGTAATTTGTGACATTAGTGCAGGGGTGCGATTTTTGAATCTCATTCGGTGAGCTCAGCAGTTGAAAATGTCAAAATAACTATCGAGATATGCATCTCTCTCCGCTGAGTTGACTTTCAAAAATCATACTACAGGATAGGAGAGCGATTTTTGAAAGTCAAATCTGCAGTAAAAAGATGCGTATCTCCGTAGTAATTTTGACATTTTAAACGGCTGAGCTCACCGAATGAGATTCAAAAATCGCACTCCAGGACTTAAAAAACAAAAAAAATTTATTCAGAATATTATCACATACCTACTTAGATAGCTTTCTAACCACAGACCTGAAAAAAAGACGGACGTAATGTGACACTAAAAAGATGTGAAGCATGCAAGGTACAACATTTTCGGTTGTTGTACAAGGGACCTACACTCACACAGATGCACTAGCTCTAGGCGCAGGTCCTGCAACCCGTCACCTTATGTACCGCGTGACAGCACGCACACAAAAGAAATGGGTGCTTCACTCGTGATTAGACGAGATTACGTCCGTCTTTTTTTCAGGTCCGTGTTTCTAACGTCATTTTGACTCTACCACCATGTCGGAGGGTGTTCCGTTGTAGAGAATAATGCGACCAGAAACTACCGACCGGGATTCAAACCCTGGACCTCGGATTTCGCAGTCCACAGTGCTAAACACGTAGAAAGAGAAGGAACTAGAAGGAAGCACGTGTCTTGTCATATCACTCAGTCATTGACTTCTACTGGACGTAGGGTCCCCGCTCAAAAGTGTCCGAACCAAAAGAGACTTAAAACTTATAAAGAGACTTAATTACGCGACAGTCTTTGTTTGAACGATCGACGACGCGCACGCGAGCGCGCGCGGTGCACGCCCTTCCGCGATGGGGTAAAAAAAACGCAAGCGAAATGAAAAAGAATTTCAGCATTTTCAATGATTATATTACTATACACGTACTTAGGTTTATGTAGGTTAGTCTTAGACACTTTTTTCGAGAATTTTGTACTAGACCCAGCGTCCATAGTATTCTACGTCAATGCACTCAGTAAGAGATGCACATAGCAAATTCGCTCTAGTTAAAAAAGGAGATCGCTATTTATTGCTGTCTTTATCGACGTACCCACTTTTTTGTTCTACGTCGGCTGTCTGACTCCGGAGTCAGACATCTATTTTCATACAAATTGTATAGGATTTTATGACTATCGCTGTCTCATACGCTGATGTTACGTCTATCAGCGTAAGCGAAAAATACTTCGCCTATGGCTAAACATCACACCAACAGAATTGTCAATGTCATAAACAAACAATTAGTTAAAGAAGGGTGTTTCCATATAAGTAATTGTTTCTATTACATTCGCCGTCTCTCTCTAAATAATGAGGTGAGAGAGAGGGGGAAGATTTAGGGTTGCAATACGTCACGTGTTAGTAATGACTGCTTAATTTGGTGAATTGTTAAGGCGAAGACCTTTCAAATTATATTGCAATGTTAATTTCCTTTCGGCGGTTGTGGACCACAAATAAAAAGACTACAATTAGAATTGAACACTTCTTTAAATGTCCACTTCTACAAATTACTACTTAGTTAAATTAATGACCATTTCTACAAATGACCACTTCGTTATGTGACTACTATCTTTGTAATGTCACTTGCTGCTTATCTTTGTGGCATTCGATAAAAAATGTCCCCGTGGCATTCTAAAAAAAAATTGACACTACAAATTGCAACTAAAAAATTAATACCTAAAACATTGAATTACATAACGTAATATTGTCAAGATCTGGCATATTGGTAAATAATAATAATCATCGAGTTTAAAATAAGCCTTTTACGTTTAGAACTTTTTGTCAGTACATTTTAGAATATCATCCGGTATCTTATTATAATAGCATATATAGTGCCCCTTGAAAGAAGTGTTGACCTTACTGAGCCAAAAGATATGAGGGTATACTAATTTATTTTTAATTCTTGTGTTATGTTGTAATTGTGAACATCACTGTTTTTTGAAAGAGTGACTTATTCTTCTTCTTATCGAGTGGGCTTCAAAGCCCTGGTGTCAGAGTTTATTCAAACCGCCTTACGGCCTCTGACGTGGTTTTTATGTAACGACTACTACCACCAGTGATAGTAGCCGGGGCCAACAGCTTAACGTGCCATCCGAAGCACGGAATCATCTTTCTTTTCAGACAATCAGGTGACTCAGCCTGCAATGATCGTGATGAGAGTGACTTATTGCGAACGTATAAAATATTTTCGTAAATAAATTGTTATTTGTTTAGTGGTTTGTGTGTTTAATAAACGATATGGATTTTGATAAATTGAATGTACCATCGGTAACGTTAAATAAAATACTCATAACGTAGTAACTTAGATCTCTAGTTCTCTACTCTAGAATTAAAACATTTTAATGGGTTCTTACCGCGTTTACCGGGTTTTACTCTCCAAAAAGTACTCAACTGTTTTTCAATTCAACGCTATGCTTCGCCTTAACACAGTTCATATGGCACGGCACTTGATATGTTTTGTTTGCCAAGTTTTAATTCGTTAAGTTTCGGGTCTAACCTATCGAGTATCAAGTTTATTGTTTACATTAAATTATCGTTTATTTATTGTATTGATTCCATACTGCGCTTTATTATTTGTTCTAATTAGTTTATACTTTAGTACCGGACTGTAATATTTAATTAATAGCAAGTGTGTAAGAGAAAATTAAATTAAATTAGCTTCAAAGTGTAACATTGTCAAGACCAGACATTTTGATCATTCATAAAATCATCGAGTTGTAGTCCGTTTTACAGAGGACTTGTTTAACATGAGATTTAAACTTTTTGTCTGGCAAGTTTAGAATATCCTCTGGTACATTATTATAATAGCTTATACAGTTTGTGAAAGATGTGGACGTTCGTTGCTGAGTCAAAAAATCAGCGAGTTTTTCTGTTGACATCTGGAGTGCGATTTTCGAATCTCATTCGGTGAGCTCAGCAATTAAAAATGACAAAATTACTATGGAGATGTTTCTACTGCTGATTTGACTCTCAAAAATCATGCTTCAGGAGTGCGATTTTTTAAAGTCAAATCAGCAGTAGAAAGATGCGTATCTCCATAGTAATTTAGACATTTTCAACTGCTGAGCTCAACGAATGAGATTCAAAAATCGCACTCCAGGTAGGTTATTATAATAGCGTATACAGTAGTGTAAGATTTTTGTCGACTTTTCGGAGTCAAAAATCTGCGAGTTTTTCTGTTGACATCTGGAGACAGTTTCGGAAATGGATTACAAGAGCAGTTTGCTTAAACGATAACAATAAATAACCGCAAAAAGCCAAGTTAAAACGACCAGAAAATTACTTTACAATAAAGTAAAATAAGCTATAAAAGGGAACCACTTGGTCGCCATTTTGTATATTAACCCTTTCACAATAAATAAGTACTAAGAGGGATGTTCTCAATATCCGTATTCGTATCCGAAAGTATTGGATCTACACTTTTATAAAACTGTAAAAAAAAGTGTGTCTGTACATTGCATATAATTTATAAATTAAAGTTACTCTAGGTACGCTAAAATGATGTTTGATAGCTTATCCAAATCACCGCTTCGATCAGCTTTATCTGTCATTTTGTTTGAGCATCACGAAAAACTAGTGGTCCGATTTTCATGTAACTGAAAGAAAGAAAGAAAGAAAGAAAGACAGAAAATATTTTTATTTGCTACACAACAAAACACACTGACATAATTATTATATAGAAAAATTAAACTAAAAACATACAATTTAAAAATTACATAAGTAATTAAGACCAGTGTGTGCCGCAGCAGCAAACAGGGTTACGACTTACGACTCAGCAGTGTTTAAAAGCTTATAAATTTTTCATCTCGCTACGATGACGGGGGCTGGATTGGTCGAACCAAAGGTAGTCTAGTACGAAGATTTTTATCAACCAAGTCGTATTGTAAAACACCATTAACTGTACCGCTCACTGTATTAGTACATGATAACTCGAAAATTTTTTACCCATCACATTT
The DNA here is from genome assembly GCA_963693445.1 of Agonopterix heracliana. Classification (NCBI taxonomy): domain Eukaryota; kingdom Metazoa; phylum Arthropoda; class Insecta; order Lepidoptera; family Depressariidae; genus Agonopterix; species Agonopterix heracliana. Next base: position 8,272,410 of record OY856334.1, read on the forward strand.
TGCCAGGCTTACCCTAGTGTGGGGGATAATTGTAAATCTTTTTGAAATACTGTGATGTCAATGTGCAATACCTATCCTTTGTTGAAATACATTTTTTTTTGGTTTATCGTTCTACTGCATTGCAGTAGTAGCTCTGCTTAACCGCCTGACATAAATCCGATATCCGTATCCGAAATATCATATCCATAACATCTCTAGTGCAAAGGCTATTTAAGAGTGGGCAGGTGGGCCGGCGTAGAGTTATTTTAGACTTATTTTTGCCTCAACTAATGAGCTCTTAATTTTAAATAAAAATGTCGCGCGTTTTTTTAATAAATTACGGCATCATTACGCTGTAAAAATTGTACGTTTTTTGGGTACTTGACCTTTCAAAAACTACTTATAACTAGGGTGACCCAAAAGTCATGGATCAAAACTACCCTATAGTTGCTCTCAATCCATAGTTACACTGGGTGAAGCTCCATGCCGGGTTTTTAAAATAAAATAAATTTACCTTATTCGTTAAGCCAAGTCAGAGGCCTATTGGCGGCTTGAAAATTCTCTGACAGCAAGGTGACCACTAACTTGCCTCCACCAACACGCACTGGGCCCGCGTGGTGGAGTATGGCCCATTCCCTCTCACCCTTATTCGTGAGAGGAGGCCTTTGCCCTGCAGTGGGATTCTACAGGCTATAACTTACTTTTTTTTTTTACCTTATTGTGTTATAGCTATATTTTAAGATAACCTGGGATTAACGTGGGAACTTTTTGTCAGCATCTGACTATCAATTTGTCTTTTGAAATCCGACTGTTGTTTAGCTGTAAGTTCTCCAAAAAGGAAATAAATAAATAAATAAATAAATGTATACTAACACTATCACTTAATTGTGTCAATTTGTTTGCTTCAGAACGGTCCTGAGCAAAATGGTAGAATGGATCCAGTAGAAGCCGGCATTGTAGTGGATCCAAGTAAACTAAAAGACGAACGTCTGATAAGTAAGCTTGTTAGTCGTGACTAATGGGGACTAAATGGGGGGTTTGTTTAGACTGACAGCTACTCAACGTAGTTCATCATACCGGCGATAGATGGCGTTGACCAGAGAGGGGTCCGAAGACGAAAAATGTGGGCTAAAAAGTAAGCAAAAATTCATGTCACTGAGTCAGACGCATCGTTGACGAAATATACGCTCATATTTTGCTGCTTACTTAAAATCACAAATTCTTACTATTTTATTATCTGCAAGGTCGCGCGCCCTTGTCTCGTCAACGCCATCTATCGAGCCATTAGGAACTACTTTTTCTTTTTTAATGGCTTTCTCAAAATCCCTCATTGTTGGGCAACACTCCGTATACTGTGGCATACGGCAGGGGGGCCAAGACGTCGACCGCGGTCGGCCCGGTCGACCATTCGACCGCGTCCATTTTTATGGTAGCCCCCGAAGAGTTCAAATTGATGAACATTTGGCTTGGATGACAACTGGCACTCTAAAATTATATGGTCCGGATGCGAGTTGTCACCTTTGTGAAATGTTAGCGGACACCTGGCCCGAATACGAGTTTTATTTGAAGAGTGAGCCAGTTGTCCACTATGAGTTACTAAGGGATAATGGATCCAAAATTTTACATGTTAAACAGGGTGTAAACTGCAATTATACAGGGTGTAAGGGGCCTTTACCCAGCATTGGGATGGAATACTCAGACTAAAAAAACACATTTATACGTTACATTGGTATTTTGAGGAGTGCTTCCGACCATCAATGTGACCAACATTGAATTCGCGAAAGCCCCAGCTGACTCCAACTTACCCCACTCACGTTACGCACACCCTACTCACCCTTTACTCGCCCCTAAGTGCGCCCCCCTACTCAGGGGTTATTAGGTGGTGAGTAAGGGGTGCGTAGAGGTGAGTAGGGTTTGCGAATGGGGGTGCGAAGGAGTTGAGTAGGGGGTTAGTAGGGGGTATGTAGGAGTGCGTAGGGGGGTACCTATTCTGATATTCTGAATTATGTAAAGAACAACTTTGTCCTTCAGTAAAATTCTAAAGGTTAATTAAATAATTATAATAATATTATAATATAATTATTTTTTACCATCTTTGTATACTAGGTACCTGTTCCAAGGCAAATAAATGATTTCTATTTCTATTTCTAATGTATTATCTCTTTTACAGATTTCTACAACAAACTAATTCAGGCAGATATTCAAATACAAAACTTGAAAAGAGGCTATTATTCCAAACTTTCAACCTCAGTGTTCCCCGAACGACTAAAAAGGTCATTATTCTACAAAAAACCTCGCGTCGAAGTGTCAGTTAAGAATCAAAATGGGACAGAAATAAAGGGAAGAATCGGTGAAAATATTAGAGTAAAAAGGTTCCAAAACGGAAGCATTGTGCCTTCGGGATTCATCTTCGAAAAGAAGAAGCTATACATCCAATACATGCCGGTGGAGAAGAAGCTTTTCGCAAAATGCTCTCACACTCCCAAAGATTCAAAATCCCACGAGCACGAACAAAAGCACCCATTCTACAAAAACACTCAACACTTAGATGAAATGCTGGACCAATTCCTTGATAAAAGCTTCCCGGAGATCTTGAATTACGAAGCAAGAGATGACAAAAAGAAACAGTGTCACCACGAACCTGTTCATCAGAAAAACCCGATGCAATACGTAATCGATTCAACGGATCGGGTTTTCAATAAATTGGTTAGACCGAACGTGGGTCGCGCGAAGAAAATCAAGAATGAGTTCATGAAGATGCTGATAGACACGAGTGTCACGACGACGACAAAGAAAGAGTTTAACCCCACTCCTCGTCCGCTTCAAAGTCTTTCAACGTTTACTCGAACTCATCATGTTAACCACCACAAAGAAGGAGTGAGAGCGACATACAATATACCGACTGCGAATTACGATTTGGTACTTAGCATTTCTACGATTCTGTAAGTAGTTGCTCTGTAGCTATATTCAATTAGATTTTTTCGTCGTAATTCCCAAATGATAATTCGAGTTTAGCTTTTGATTCAGATTTTTAGGGTTCCGTACCTTTAAAGGAAAAAATGGGACCCTCGTAGGATCAATATTTTATGTTTCCGATTTATTTTCTTACGGATATAAAATTTCAATTTTTAAATTATTTTTATATTTATTATTAATCTTTAAAAAAAAAATAGAACAAAACTGAAATCGGAAAAATACGCCATATGTATTTTTTTAAATACAACAAAAGGTGGCTTGTTTCCAGCAATCCAATCGGCCGTAAAGAATCAAAACGGGAATTGGAAAATACTATATTGAAGAAGCCAGGTCGAAAGCTCCAGCAGTTCGATGAGGACGAAGAAGAGGGAGTAGGATATCATGATCTTAAAGAAGTGCTGTCTGATGACATGACAAATCACGATGAAACTGATAGGCAGGTCGAGAGGAAAAAGAGAGATGTAAGTGCTGAAACAAATTTTTACGATAGATTGAAAACAAAAGGCGTGTACAAAGCGGTGACAATGGGAATCCTTCTGGGTTTAAAAAAGGTCGGTTTCTGAGCTTCATTTATTTGTTCACAATTACACAGTTTCACAGAAAGACTCCAATAGGTACGCAATTCAAGTAAGTACACAAAGCATAAGCATATGCTCATGACTATATTCCCCGAGAGGGTTAGTCAGAGATATTCTGAAATCTCAGAACATCCACGTTTAGTACCGAAACTCTGTCCAGTGGGACGGGGAGTGAGCCCGTCGCCACATGTAATGCATAGTGGGTACAATATATGCCTCGTAATTGAAGCATGCAGGTTTCCTCACGATGTTTTCCTTCAACGAAAAGCCAGTGGTGTTACAAATCGTACGTAAATTCCGAAAAGCTCATTGGTACGAGTCGTCCTGGACGGAAATGGAATCATCGCCTCCTGCAAGGCTACTCGCCACTGATGCCAATCAAGAAGAAGAATTTTATGTTTTTCTCCGATACAAAAGTGCGTTACACACTAGGACACTTGGAGTCTATATAGTATTTATGTCAATGGCTAATGACAATATTTCCGTTGCTGATGATGAAGAAAATCTCTAAATTTTCCAGGACTTTAACAAATTCGAAACCAAGACGCCAGCAATAAAAATCAAGTACGACCCCCCCGGTGTCCACAACCCGAACTGGAAAGGTCCTATGCCTCTATACCCGGACGAATTAAATACTATGATGAAAAATGATATCAATAAGGATCCTGAAACCGATTATAAAACGGAGCTGTTGGTTAATAACGTGACAGATCTACGCGGGTTGAGTCAGAGAGGTTCGAATGAGGTAGGATTTGTTCATTAATTGATTACGCTTCCTAGCCGTTTTTTTCAACCTGAGCTATTGCTTATTAAGCCGTATTCACATCAAAGCGCATGCAACGCATTCAACTGTTAGGTACTATGGGACCAACACTGAAATCGAGAATAATAAATCCGCTGTCCCATACAAAACTGCAAACCTACTCAAGCTAAATGTATGCGACAGCAGATTTTTCGCGATTTCAATGTTGGTCCGATAGAGAAAGTTGTTCAGTTTGATGGTCTAATCATCTCCTTAAAAAAGTGTCAGCATATTAAGTTGGATCCTATTGGACCCTGTATTATTTCTTCCCAGGGCCAAGAAACAGAACTGGAAGATGTTCAATATATAGAGGATTATACCAGAAATAAATACGATAAACTCGTTCAAATGGCGCAAGCCTACAGTGACTATGGAGTACTCGATCTTAAAAAGGAACAAAATGATAAGAACCAAGTTTCCAAAGAAAAAGAGCATAGAGTCAAACTGGCAGCTGATGATCAACGTTTTCATGAAGGCTCTTTTGGAAGGCCCAATAAGGGTATGTCTCAAATGTACAATCCTGATACATGTTTGTTACGGAGATAGTAGAAGCTTTGTCAAATGGTTTAATATGTTTAAAAAACAATATGTGGCCGTACGATTAGATCAAAGTAAAATTAATCGATAGGCCTTACGCGAACATTTCAAACCAGAAAAATGAGGCAAAACAAATGAACGGTATACTTGAAACTTGTAAACACTGTCTATGTTATTTTCGACTATATTTTCACATTACCATCTTCAATATCAGTCTATATATTTCCCGTGGAAGACCACAAGCTTACCCTCAGGGAGGGTGTACGAGCGTTCCACCACGTATGCTCATTGCTGATTGGTAGACTTCACATTCGCATCAGAATTTCTTCAGCGTATGCAGGTTTCCTCCCGATGTTTTCCATCAACGTTGAGAGCAGTCGCTATTACGTAAATAATTTTTAAAAACTAATTGGTAACGGCATTGGTATTTCAGTAATGTATGAGTAGCAATATTTAGATAGTTTCAGCCAGAAAAATTCCGCAACAACTTCCCATTCAAAAACAGGTTCAGAATCAGAGGGAATAAGATTTGAAATTCGACATAATGGCGAAAGCAATGATAAACCAACCAAACTTTTCAAAGCTCTATCAAAACACATGAGAATAGCCGACGACGATAGAATTCATCGACATGGTTTTCATTCAACAACACTACTGCCAGTCTATTCAGACTTCAATTTGCTTTATTCGTCAAATGGGCTGGATACGACGAAAGAAGAAAAGTCCCATGAACACGAGAACCGATTAAGTTTTGGCCCATTAAAAATGTCTTTAGATTACCAGAACAATGATAATTTTACTCGAGACCTTGTTAAAAAAGATAATGATTTTTCTGTTCATTTTAAAAGCAGAAGACTTAAATTTATTGATGTTAATTCTGATTATAATACTGGAGATATATTTCAATTTACTGAAAATAATACTGATAGTAAACAAGAAGTTACATCTAAAGTAAGATCAAAAAGAAATGTGAAATCTATTGATATTGAAAAAATATTCACGCAAGAAAACTCGAATACTCGAATAACTCCTACGTCAGATGAAGAAAATATATCAAAAACTTTCAATATTACTGAAGATTTTAGTTTTAAAAACAACTCTGTAATAGAAACCAAAGTTATGAACGACACAGAAGATACTAATATTGTTGTTAAACAAAATAACACAAAGAACGCAGTAATGGATGCAAGCGAATTCTTTATTATGCTTTCAAATTGGTTTAGCACTCTCTCTCTTCTGGCTAATGAAACAGGAACTCTGAAAAATATTACGTAAGGCTCAAGTTCATTTGACAATCATTACTTTTCCAGATTATCCTTATAGTCTGATGATGGAGTTTTACGTTGCAGGTCCAACGCAACAAAACAGACTTTGCAGTCAAACCTAACGACGAAGAATAGTACAACAGACAAAACGACAATATATTTAGAATATCCATTGTACGACTCAGACATGATAGATAATATTGGTCATAGATCTAGAGTTCTACTATCCGTCGAAGAACATGCTAATGTATCAGATGTAAAGCCTGTTGAAACAAAAGAGGTAGAAGGAACTAATATCAGTGGGGGAAAGAGTACAGATGCTGTGAATCTATTAACTGGTATGTTTTCTTTTAATATTGTGGGTATAATTGTGTCAAGGCCTTTGGCACCAAAAGCTAATTCTACAACACATAATCAAAATAAACGTTTTCAAAAATTTTGATATCATAATACTAGCTGTCAATGATATGCTTTGCTACATTCGCGCCTTGGATACTGCTGTCATTTTATACAAATGAGAAAAAATGCGAAGAGGTAGGCATGTCAGACAGTGCGAGTGAGTTAGGACTTGTATTGCCAAAGAAAAATACAGGGTGAAATTGATATCATTAGCATCCTTTTAAACTAAGAGTCTACCCATCAAACTGAACAACTTTTACTAGTGCAGCTAACCGATCAGAGAAAAAAAAAATCTGCTGTTGCATACATTTGAGTAGAGTAGGCATTGCAGTTTAGTATGGAACAGCTGACTTTTTTGCACCAATCGGTTTGCTCCCAAAGTAAAAGTTGTTCAGTTTGATGGGAAGACTCTTAGTTTAAAAGGATGCTAATGATATCAATTTCACTCTGTATACTCTAACGCCTATTTTGTTTGTCTTCGTCTGCCAAGAGGGGTGAGGCAAAAAATTGGTGGGGGCAAGGAGTATCAGTACTCTATGGTGGTAGCTTCAAAAAAATATTTGATGTTTAAAAGTGTGCTTCAAGCTCCTATATTGATTAAATTATTTTGAGCTTGACTCGACTCGACTCTTTTAATACTATTCCACGTCTTTCGGCGCTAAATATAGCAACATATACAAATTTGTTTTAATTACAGTTAAAGTCAATTACGATACAATAAAGCAATCAACCATACCTACCAAAGTAAATGCAACGGATAAAGAAGCAAATACAATATCAAACGAAAACAAAAGAGACAGCAATAAAAATGTAGTCAAACGAAGCGCAGAAGATGGCAGCATGATATTTTGGGATGATATGTACGATGAAGAATACGGTATACAACAAGATCCTCTAGATAATGCTCTGAGAGATAAACACTCTCTGGAGAAGACTTTTTTGAGGAAACCGAAGAAGTGGTTTCAAGATAAAGTGAAGAAGCTGTCCGACAGTGTAAAGAAATGTAGTCAAGGATGGATTCATAAGAAAACAGAGAAGAAGACGTTATTGGGACGTTTAGGGTTAGTATAGTTTCTATTATAGCTTTCGTTGAAGCGATCGTCATTTTTTTCTCTTCTCTGCCTTAGATCAAAGTAAAATTAATGGATAGGCCTATAGCGCGTTAAGTTGAAGCACACTACTAGGGCAATTGGTCTATACAAACTAGCACAATTGTCTGTCAGAACTAGGGCAATTGTATACAAATTTGATGTATACCGTTCATTTGTTTTGCCTTATTTTTCTGGTTTGAAATGTTCGCTTAAGGCTTATTTTTTAATCTAAAAGTATGATACGCCAATTACTTTTTCTGTACTGGGATTAAATATACAGTATGTAAACATAACCCTATTGGAGCCTTTAGGGGGTGCTTCAGACCATCAAACTGAACAACATTCACTGTGGAGCCAACATCGAATTTCTCGAGAAAAAAAAACACCAGTTTCATACAAAACTGCAGTAACAACTCCACTCAAATGTGGCATACATTTCACAATCATAATCACCATCAACCTATATCCTTTATACTGCAGGGCACAGGCCTACCCTCAGGGAAGGTGTATGTACGTTAGTCCACCACGCGTGCACAATGCGGATTGGTAGACTTCACATACGCATCGGAATATCTTCTTCAGCGTATGCAGATTTCCTCACGATGACTAACTCATTCATTATTATTTCAGGTTAACTTTTCCGTGTAAACAGAATAAAAAACATTCGATTGAACCTGAATCATTTACTCATAGTATAGTTAAAAGAGATGACGAAGTTGATGAAGTAAGTATAGTTTATAACAGCGTTTTTTTACATTTTTCAGTCCACGGGCCCCTTGGTAATCGAGCACAATTTCAAGGACCTCTTAGTTAAAAATTAAACCGCAAAAATTTTTTTTTAAGAATATAAAAAAAACGTTATTGTAAAGGTTGGTGCTGCTTTTTATAAAAAAAAAATTTTCAAATCAGATTCCACTTGTTTCCTGTTTCTGTAATTTTTTTAGTCTAATATACATGAGCAGAGAATGCCTTTTCACAGAGGTATAATGTCAAATGGTTAAATGATCCATAGATGAGACTGCGGACCCCAAGTTTCTGCGGACCACAGGTTAAGAAACACTGCTGGTTTATAATTATGTGAAAATTTCAATTCCCTGCCTATTACGGTTCAAAATAAACAGGCCCTCTAGAGTTAGGACGAACGGACGGACGGACGGACGGGCGGACAGCGTAGGCTTAATAATAGAGCCCCAATTAGGGTTATCAGATGGCAAATTGAAATTGTTCAATTTAACATTATTGATGATGATGATGACAGATTTTGTTTAAAGGATGAGACAGAAGAGCAACAGCCACCACCGGATAAGGAAATAGATTTCAAAACACTTACCAATCACATGAAGCAAGTTCTTAAGGACGCCGCTAAAGCTGTCCAGCAAACGAGAAATTTAGACGGTAAGGCCTCATAAATAGCGACTCTCTCTGCACAGCAATAAGGTACAAACTTATTCGCACCCGTCCAATTCGCGAATAACCTATCAACTGTCACAACTGCGCGCGTGCAAACAAAAATGAACCGAGTCAGTAGACATAAAAAGCTTCATTTACATAGTCTCCCTGTTTCATTCTTTCACGTGCTGGCAGCGTGACATCGCTAGGGTTTTCAAGTCTCGCATTGCCTACTCACAAAGTGGCAGCAAGTATAATGAGATTTGACCAAGAAGTTTACACGGTATAGAGTACCTAACCTATTGCCATTCACCCCTCGGTGGGGATCGCCGTCAAGCGTACCTGAGATTAAAAATTAGATTAGCGCCGGTAGCACTAAGGTGGCAGCAAGCACGCGACACGTGCGCGTTCCCTCCCCGCTTCGCCGACCGCTCCCCTCTGTCGCCTGTACACACCCCTCCCGTACCCCTCGTGGACCTAGGGAGTGCCGAGCACGAACTTGACAGCCTATAGTAGTCTGTGAATAAACTCTCTTTTTTTATCCAGTGCGTGAAGACAAAATGACTGGCACTGTTTCTGCTGGACTGATGCAGCAGCTTGTCAAGATGATGTCCGATCTCGTCGACTTCCAGGTCCAGCAGAAAACCTGTTTACGTAAGTTATGCCATCATCAATCAGACAAATACAGGGTGTTATGGTCTACAGCAGCGTTTCCCAAAGTATGGGTCTCGACACACTGGTGGGTCGCGAGCGAATATTGCGTGGACCCTGAAAAATTGTGACGATCGACCGATCAATCGACCGGGATGAAATAAATTGGACGGAAATACGTCATTGCGATTAAAAGTAACCAAAATTGAAGTTGATGCTAAAACTATAACGACAAATTTTTTTTTTAACAAAATTCATCCTTTTCATTGAAAAATAAATCGTTATATTTAAGCAATATTTAAGTATTAACATTTTCCTTATTCGAACAGTCCTTCATTCATAATAATAGTAATTATTTATTCATGACAACCAAGAGATGAGTCCCGAATTTGGATGTTTTTGTTAGGGGGTTCGCGATCCACTCAACTTTGGAAACCACTGTACTACAGTGTCATTGTTTTAAGGGGTGATTGTACCCATAATACTGAACAATATTTCCTAAGACACAAAGGCTGTTCGCAAAAATAATTCAATAATAAATTTCTGACCTTTCAAATTAAACGTTCGTTCAGCTGATTGTATTTATTATGGAAAGACCAGAGTCGCGTGGCTAAGGAGGTAACAAGTGGACGTCTGGTCGGCTTGCGATTTAATTGGCCACGTGGCTCCGCCATTTTATGGCGGTTTCGAGTGTGTTTTTGTTTTAAAAACGGGGCTTTGAGATCGCCATATTCTACTACCGTACAATACCTAATAAATATATCTACAACACTGGCGAAATCTAACAAGGAAACGCCATTAAACAAAAATAGAATAGAATGGAAAGACCAAAAATTGTTTTTCTCCTACCAAGAGAATTCTTGCAGAAGACAGAAGACTAAGAATTTCCAAATTGTTTGTTCCCCAGAGCTTCCCAGTGACCTCAGAGATTTCCTGACCTGGTTGACGCACGGAACTGACACTGGGACTGGTCCTCCAAATGCCGTTAACAGTAAGCCTGAAGTGACCAATGAGGTACCTGCATGGAAAGAAGGTAAGAACAGAATCATATTCTTGCCAGAGTAGATATTATTTTCTTTGTTTTTTTTAAGACAATCCGGTAGGTCAACGTTTTATTTTTTTATTTTTACTGATAGTAGCATTGACTTACCAATTACTGGTCGTCGGGTCCGCGTTCAAAAGAGTTGTCAAGGGAACAAAACTCGTTTTTTTTTCCAAAATCTCAGGATTTATCTCAGGATAATCTGTAGCCGATCTATCGTACTGTATACTAATATATGGATGATGAACAAATATTTGCACTACAATCAACAGCCCACATGGACATGATGGGGAACCCGTCCAGCGAGAACGAGGGGCCTGACACCAGGTCCGAATGCCTCGGCACCCTGCAGGCCTTGCGGGACCTGATGCAGCAGTACAACGACATGAACGACGAGGATAAGGTACTAGAATAATCATCATCGTCATCTCAGCCGATAGACGTCTACTGCTCGACATAGACCTCCCCCAAAGATCGCCAAAACGACCGGTCCTGCGCAGCCCTCATCCAACGGATTCCCGCCGCCTTCACCAGGTCATCGGTCCACCTTGTGGGGGGCCCACGCTGCGCTTTCTGGTACGCGGTCGCTACTACTACTAAAGAAGAAAGATTTGATATTTTTTTGTTTTGTTTGCAATGAATAGGCTCCGAAACTACTGAACCGATCTGAATAATTCTTTCACCATTAGAATGCTACATTATCAATGATTAACATAGTCTATAAAAAACGGCCAAGTGTTAAAAGTTCGCCGCGGTCCTCTAGTCTACTATAAATTCTTTGTGAAAAAATCGTCTGGTCAATTCAAAATGAACGCATTATTTAAAAAGTTTAGGTCAGGTTTCGTCACTCGGGGAGGGTCTTTCCTTGCACCTCTATGATCCTTGTGATGAATTAAAATGTTGTATTATTCCAGAGTAAAATGACGGGTGTCAAAGAATATTTGGAGTATCAGATGAACTTCTTGAATAAGAAGCTAACTGAATACGATCAGTTTACTGTAAGTTTGTACTTCTTTAATTGGCCCCATATTGAATGTTGCATGATGTATGGTCTTAAGGTGGTTTCAGAGAAGTCAATTTCATACAAAACCTTGACGTAGAACACTCGTAGACGTAATAAAAGTAATATTTCAGTTATATGGAAAAATAGCTTAGAAAATCTAGATTGCGCGTCTCAAATAACATTTAAAATTTATAATATAATAATTTCAACGCCTTATATTTTCGTAATTATATTATTATAAATTTTAAATGTTATTTTAAACGCGCAATCTAGATTTTCTAAGCTATTTTTCCATATATAAAATATTACTTTTATAAATACTGTCTACGAGTTGTTCTACTTCAAAGTTTTGTATGGACTGAAACCACCTTAACCATCACATATTTATTTGTATTTTTGTAACACTTTGCATATTATTCAGGACTCAAACATCTACACAAACGCCGAACCTTTTAGATACCGAAGGGATACCAACACAAACATCGAAAAACCTCAAATGTACATCCATAGACACAGAGGCAAAAGTCGCAACCATAGACGATTAAAAAGAAGACTCAACAGATTCCTCAGAAATTACGGAAAAAAACACACGAGGACAACAGCCAGTAACATGGAATTTATGGTCTCAAACGACGTTGAAATAAAGAAGGATAATGTTGTTAATAATGAAGAACAACTTAAGAGGGAGATAAAGAATGGAGAAGAAGATAAATTTGTAAATAAAAGAAATTTAATTGATGTTTACTACAAAGCCTTGGCGAATGCTAAAATGATGTCAACCGATAAAGGTGTTAATAGGAAAGATTTTGGTTTCGATAAGGCAGCGGTGGTTAGGATACAAAATTAAGGGAATATTAACGTTGGCGCGCTCGATACACACGAAGTCTGGTTATATTTTCAATACCAACCAATTAAAGTCAATGAAATTTTGCAGAAAAAATCTATAAACAAGTCTCTATGCTTTTGTATGTTGTCCGATTTTTTTTTAAATATACAGGGTCCTTCTTAATATGCTGACACTTTTTAAGGGGATGTTCAGACCATTAAACTGAACAACTTTCTCTATGGGACCAAAAACGAAATCGCGAAAAAAATATCACCTGTCACACAGATTTGGCAGGAGTAGGTTTGCAGTTTTGTATGGAAGAGCTGTTTTTTTTCGCGTTTTCGGTGTTGGTCCTATAGAGAAAGTTGTTCAGTTTGACGGTCTGATCATCCTCTTAAAAAAGTGTCAGCATATTAAGTTGGACCCTATACAGTTTCAATGCTAGGATTTTTTTTTTAAATCTTTGAGGCACTGTAACTTTAAAAGTAAACATTTTAACGAAAATCTGACTCCATACAAGCATGGAGATAGTTCATAGATTGTTTTTGAAAAATTGAATTGACTTTAGTGGTTGAAAATATAACCAGACTTCGTATGTATGGAGCGCGTCAATGGTAATATCCCCTTAAAGATGTTAAAGATGTAACGCTCCTCATTCCCGTACGTGAACATTCACGTATTGCCGCACGCTGCGCATTTAGGGGTGTAGGCTTAGATCAAAATAAAATGAATGGATAGGCCTTACGCGAACATTTCAAACCAGAAAAATGGGGCAAAACAAATGAAAGGTTTACTATAAATTTGTATGCAAGTGCCCTAGATTTGACAGGTAATGGCGCTAGTTTGTATGCACCAAGTGCACCAGTAGTGTGCTTCAACTTACCGCGCTTTAGGCCTATCCATTAATTTATTTAGATCTAAGGGTGTAGGTACATTCTGTCTATAAAGTCGTGGCAAAAAATGAGGGCGCTGTCTCCACGCAAGAACGTCAAAATCAAGCATAACCTGGCAACACCACCATACTAAAATGATTAGTTCCTCAAACATTCATGCCACTACTTTATAGACAGACTATACTCGCCGCGAGTTTGTGTAAAGCATAGACTTAAACTCTAGCGATAGACTTGCCCTTTCATAGAAGCAACATGTTCCACTTGAATGAGGTGTACGCACCTGATTGATGTTCCCGAGTTCACTTCGTCACTATGGCAATGACAGACCGCAATGTGTCATTTTGTGTTGTTTTGTGTGACATGTTGTTGAACGAGCTTGTCTATCGCTAGAATAATATGTCTATGGTGTAAAGCTGTTTTTCTAGTTGGATATTTATTCGGTGGTTTAATTATACTGAAGACAAAAAATTTCTTTGATTTGAAAAACGTTTACTTTTGTCACTCTGAAACTCATTGAATGACAAAGAAATAAAAGGAAAGTTTGAAAGAAATCATTCCTCTTATGTGTATTTTTACGAGAATTGTTTGTATTATTATTATTACTTATTAGTTTACTATTTGTATTTGTATAGGGTTTACGAAGAATGGCAAAAATTAATAAAAACTATGAATAATTTTCTTGATTGTTTCATTTCATAATTATGCTGAGTTTAACAAAACTATAAGACCCACGGACCTGAAAAAAAGACGGACTTAATGTGACACTAAAAAGATGTGAAGCATGCAAGGTCCTACCTACATTTTCGTTTGTTCTACAAGGGACCTACACTCACACAGATGCACTAGCTCTAGGCGCAGGTCCGACACCCGTCCCCATTATGTATCGCGTGACAGCACGCACACAAAAGAAATGGGTGCTTCACTCGTGATTAGACGAGATTACGTCCGTCTTTTTTTCAGGTCCGTGATTAGACCATCAAACTGAACAACTTTCAGGAGACAACGTCAAAAAAACTTAAAAAACTGCTGTCCCATACATTGGTTGTAGTCCAATCATTTTAGGGTTTGACGCTAACAATAATTCATCTATCGCTGAAACTTTGCAGCGTGATAAAGTAAAGTATACAGATTACGGTTGACAAATAATCTAGGTTGAATTTTTTCTGGTCCTAGATTATTAGGGTCAAACCCTAAACTGACTGGACTACAACCAATGTATGGGACAGCAGTTTTTTATGTTTTTTTGACGTTATCTCCTGAAAGTTGTTCAGTTTGATGGTCTAACCTGATGACCTCTAAAATGATTGGACTATTGAGTCCGGTAGAGGCGGCGAGTAGATATTGCAGTTTTGTATTATTAGGGTGCTTTGCTTTTTATTTTACACTACCTATAATAAAACTATTTTAAATGCTGCATGAACTAGAAGAGGAGTGACGTGGCTGAGGGGGTGGCAAGAGGACGTCTCGTCGGCTTGCGATTTTGACAGCCACGTGGCTCCGCCGTTTTATGGCGGTTTCTAGTGTGTTTTTGTTTAAAAACGGAGCTTTGAGATCGCCATATCCTATTGTACCGTACAATATCTAAGGAGTATATCCTCAACACTTGACACTGGCGAAATCTAACAAGGAAACGCCATTAATTAAGAATAGAATAGAACTAGAAGAGTACAAAGAGCGGCCTTACCACAAAAAGATTTCTTCCAGACAACCATTCTGTAATTGTGTAGTGGACATTATTGAGTTTAAATCAAATAGTAAGCAACACAGGACAGGAATCGAACCTGCAACCTATTTTCAGTCCTAACTCGTCTATCGTCTAAATGGCTTAATACTTCAGGCAGCACTGTGTCTGACATCCAAGATTAAGGGTTCCGTAATACACTAGAAACTATTAAAAATCTAAAAAGATTTAGTTTATGGCTACAATTGCGAACCGCCACTCAAGTGCAACCCACCGGTCAAAACAAAGAGCTTTAGGGTTGCCACCTACGTCCGGTAGTGGATGGAAATATCCGGATATTTAAAAATCTGATTTAAAGTTCTCTGGTCATGGGTACCTACAGTATTATTTAAAATTTTGAACATAAAACAAAAATAAAGAGAGAAAACATGCTATAAGTAAAAAACATAGTTCTCTTGAATTTATCGTAAAAGTAGAGAGTGCTGTTTATTGTTTATTGCATAGCATTACAGAAGAACTTCAAAACTATAGAGTAAAATGAAACAAGTTGACATCCATTTCAGCTAGGTACCTACAGTTACCCATTTACTGCAGTCCAACGTGGAGGACTGCATACGTAGTTTCATAAATTTTTCTCAAGGCCATGCAGGACTGCGACAACATTCACCTCGTATAAGCGTCAGACTGCAAGACGGACTGCAGTGAATCCCCTTAAGGACTACATCAAAAAACAACATCTGAATTAATTATAGTTTCGTAAGGAAAATTAAGCAGCTTCTTTTTGCTATTTCAGGTTTTTTCGCGTGGTAAAAGTTGTTCGATTTGATGTGTAGAGTGTTAGTTTCAAATTTTATTGTTTTCTTGGGGATGGCATTACTAATAGGCACTACTATACGATACAAGAATAATTTTTCCCTGACGCTAAAACGCTTTGTCTGCCTACCTATCGATATCGATAGTGTTCGAATCGATAGCTCTGTTTGTACCTTTTCTGTCTTTCTGTCACTTATAGCTCCCTCAGTTGCTTTTTTATTTAAAAATTATGGATTACTTAACCTGAATTTTATTGCTTCTTCTCGTGTGGAATCTTCACGTCTTTTTTAAATCGTCAATTTCCAGATTCTTCGTTTCAAGTTTATTGCTAGCCTAGGTTGACGCAATGTGCTAATTCTATTTTTTATCCTGGTACTACTAAATCTGTAAGTATTTGTTCTAATTACATATTTTATACTTCATTGATTTATCCAAACACCATCCGGTTTTTTGCTGAAGATCCGGCCTTAGGCAGCCCTACAAGCAACCGGTCCTAACGTTGCAGCAATACCGTGAGAGAGCCGCACACAGCTAAATATTTCATCGCACGTCTGCGCACGGATGTAATAAAATGCAGCGCCCTCTATTATTAACTGACCACCGTCTGATACCAACAACATTATATGTTTCCTTTCTTGTTATTTTAGGAAGCTAAAGGAAGAACGGTGAAGGAAAACATCGTGAAACCTGCATACCCTGAAGAAGAAATTCTGATGCGTATGTGAAGTTTACCAATCCGCATTGTGCACGTGTCGTGGACTAACGTACATACACCCTCCCTGAGGATAGGCCTGTGCCCGTGGGATGTATATAAGCTGTGATGAAGTAAGAAAGAGTTTGTTACTACACACTTACATTATCAAAACAATTTCCAAATTTTCAGGGGTGGTTCAGACCATCAAACTGAACATCTTTTAGTATGGAAGCAAAGCTGAAATCGTAAAAAACGGATTCTTTATACATTCTTCAGTCGAGTAGACTTTGTTCCCGTAGTAAAAGTTGTTAAGTTCGATATAGTCTGAACCAATCCTTAAAATTTTGAAAGTGTTTAAAAATTACCCAATAATAATAATAGTCATTTTAATAATCGTCCAGTTTATGATAGGCTTTATCACTTTACTTTAGGGTTAAAGTTCTGTTGTTAACTTATTATGCCCCTCTGTCCAGTAGGATCCACTATCTCGATCCACCAGTGGATTAATGCAGCGTGCTCGGGCGCCTCTTAATAGATAGGTAAGTGCACATTTATTTGCACCACTGTCTCCAAAGTGGGAAAAAACGCAGCACACATGCAATGTTTGTAACATTCTCGTGTCAACATGCTATAAACGTTATTTAAACGACCCTTAAGCGAGGGTGGCCATCAGTTTCTACAAAAAGAAAATCGTTTTCCTTGTATGAAAGAGAAACTTGAGAAAAGGTTTTTGTAAAATTAAGTAAAACCGAAAAAAGAAGACATTATAAAGTAAAGTAAAATGACTATTGTCATCGACTCGATAGAAGAAGATTATAAAGTAAATCTCACTGTTTTCTCGTGGACCCACTAATTTTTCCCACTGGTGACTCCACGAGGGAGACTTATTTCTTGTAGATGCGGGTACAATTCACATAGATAGGGCATTTAATCACTTTAATTTTGCTAAGATATCGAAGGAATTAGGATAGAATAACGCGTCAAAATGCCAATGTTAGCCTTTTGTTCCAAAAGGTTGGAAGAAAATACATGCATGCATAATATGCTCACGACTGTATTCCCGAGGAGTCAGAGATGTTGTGAAACCTCAGAACATCCACGTTTCACCAGTAGTACCGAAACTCTGTCCAGTGTGACGGGGGGGTGAGCCCGTCGCCGCTTGTAATGGACAGTGGATACAATACATGCCTCCAAATTGTAGCATGCAGATTTCCTCACGACATTTTCCTTCACCGAAAAGCCAGTGGTGTTACAAATCTTACATAAATTCCAAAAAACTCATTGGTACGAGTCGGCCTGACCGAAGATCGAACCATCGCCTTCCGGCAGGCAAGGTTTCTCGCCACTGGACCACGACTATTGGGCGAAAAGATGAAAAATATATTACAAAATCGTTGTCACCCTACATTTTCCGTTAAGGGCCTGTTAAACTGCAAAATGGCACATTATTTGACATTATTGCACCATCACATACTGTTTTATTATAATGTTATTATAAAACAACCATCCGAAGGTATTCAATTTGAAAATGAATTACCTACAGTATTTTCAAGTGTAGAAAGAACAACATAAAATTACTATTTTCTCTTATAGGATTATTTTTGTTAATTAAATAAACTAAAATCCTAATCAATCAAAAATCCATCATCGCAACACCGAAAAAAAAATGCCTCAAATTTTTCCGAAAGAAAATTCTTCGAAAAAATATACACACAGGATGTTGTCAATTCTAGTCACGTAGCTCTACCCTCAGACGTTCAGGTGCAAACGAAGCATCCTATATGTATACTGATGTGCACTTACAAAATTGAACGTCTGTCTGTCAGACTGTACTTGAATCACTGAGGAATAAAAAGTTTTAAAAATTTTAATTTCCGTTAGGTATTATGAGCGTCTCCGGCAGATTTGACCAGTCAATTGCCACTTCAGCTTGCTTATTTTCTGAGCTATGTCAACCTCTTTAGTTCTTGACGTATCAAGACCTGATGACCTTGACCTGACCTCATTCCTGATGTGATCTCTCAGAGCCCAGCATAGCTCTCTCCATATATGACCAGCCATGCAACTTCAGCTTGCTGATTTTCTGAGCTATGTCAACCACTTTAGTTCTCTGACGTATCACTTCTCTGATGTTATCTCTCAGAGAAACCGATGAGGTCTCAGAGTTCTAGAGTGGAGACCACGAACTGACAGGCGTAGCGTAGTGTGTGACGCCCTGCTGCCCGCTGGACAGACGACCTAAAAAAGTAGCGGGGAGCGACTGGATGAGGAAGGCCGAGGACAGAGTTTTGTGGCGCGCCTTGGGAGAGGCCTATGTTCAGCAGTGGACGATGATAGGCTGATGATGATGATGATTATGAGCGTCGGTGACGTGTAGCGGAGAGGTATGGACACTAAATCATCAGGGTCGGGGTTCGAATCCGCACGGACCACATGCCATGTACCAATGACTTTTTCTAACTTATGTACGTAATGCCGACTGCTCTCAAACGGTAAAGGAAAACAGATCAGCCGATAAACGTCCACTGCTGGACATAGGCCACCCCAAAAATGGGGGATTTGCCATAATCGCCACGCTTGGCAGGCGGGTTGACGATCGCAGTTGGATTGAATGTGTGTACTCAGAGGATGCTGCTGCCCAGCCTCCGGTAGATCCCTTAGTCGGCTTTTACGACACCCACGGGAGGAAATGGGATGGTGCTACTCTTAGCCGACACCACACGGACGCACACAACGTAAGGAAACCTGCATAAGCTGAAGAAGCAAATCTATCTATCACACCGACAATAGGAAGAAATTACACAAACACATATTAGAACGTTAGGTCATAATGATCACCATCAGCCTATCGTCCCACTGTAGGGCACAGGCCTATCCTCAAGGAAGGTGAAGGTACGTTAGTCCACCACGCGTGCACAATGCGGATTGGTAGACTTCACATACGCATCAGAATTTCTTCTTCAGCGTAATGCAGGTTTCCTCACGATGTTTTCCTTCACCGTTTGAGAGCAATCAGTATTAGGTACGTCCATAAGTTAGATAAACTCATTGATACATAACATGAGATCCGTGTGGATTCGAACCCGAATCCTCATGATTTAGTGCCTGTACCTCTCAGCAACGTGCCACCACGTACTTTAAATATTGTGTCTTGTCTTATTTTGTCTCACGTGATAAAATCTCAAGTTGCCTACAAGAGAAACCGGGGTGAAAAGCTAGTAGTATTTACACGGTTGTGTATGTAATACATTTGTGAGCGACTGTACTCGGCCGAGTATCAAATTTAAATATACATCTCGACTGTACGTGCCTGCTCATTATCATTTGTACAGGGTGTGTTCATTTTTGAGAGAAGGTGAAAAATAAGAAAAAAAAAAATTTTTTTTTAAATAGGTAAGTACTGGATTTAATATTGATCACCAGGAGTAGGTATGAGTGGTTTTTTAAGACTGCGATATGGTCACTAAGTATAAAAGACACCGATAAATTGTTACTTATCTACTAGGTTCTACTAATCTTTCCTAGTCCTTTTTCAGAATAAAATCTATTTTTGTTTGAATGTCAAATCACATCCCTCATCATCATCAGCCTATACAGGTTGAAATTGATGTCATTAGCATTGCAGTTTTTAGAATGGAATAGCTGTTTCTAAAAAATCTAAAAACGTCATGCAAAATTAAAACACCCTGTATACAAGGCAGGAGCGGTCTAGTATCGAAAGTATCCGCCGAGGTAAGTGCTGTATTTTGTACGAAAATTATTGCACTGCCGAGTTTAGGGATGCGAAGATTAGTATCGATAGTTTTTTTGGTCGATATCTTTTAA
Organism: Agonopterix heracliana; assembly: GCA_963693445.1. Taxonomy (NCBI): domain Eukaryota; kingdom Metazoa; phylum Arthropoda; class Insecta; order Lepidoptera; family Depressariidae; genus Agonopterix; species Agonopterix heracliana. The sequence goes on from OY856334.1 coordinate 8,292,854, forward strand.
ATAAATTAAATTAAATATACACCTTATTATTTTAATTTGGTTGTTACTTTATTCAAGTACTTTTAAAATAAAATTATTTGTTCATATTGAACAAAATGCGTTGGTTTATATTACATTCACAAATTCTATAACTTTTTCTTATTTGGGCGGTTTTAAATTCAGCTATCATGTGTCGTTCGTCCATAAAACCCCCCTAAATATATAGGTTTTTACTTTTTATCTATCATCTGACAGATGCTAATGACTGACTGGTGACTGACTCAATGGTGACTTTAAAGTAATCTAATTTGCTTTCATCAAACCGCACTGGGTCCTTGTCGTGGGGTTGGGGTCTGGCCCACTCTGTATCTCCCTTTCGCAGGGCCTTTGGCCTTACAATGGGATCCTACAGGCACTTACGAGTGATTTTTGTTTTATTTCTGCTGTTATTACCTGAAAACTAACAGAAATCTGTCGATAATGTAGTTTTCGAGGAATTTTATCGATAACAGTAATTATCGTCCACAACACTAGCATAATAGTCGCTCCAAAGTGCAGTCTCGACGTCATAATGTCGATAATGTACGGCACTAATTATAGTACACAAGTAAAGTGTATCGACAATACGTTTCGCATCACTATTATGCTTTGGGGAGTCTGGGCGACTTAAGATATTATTTTAAAAGCTATGTAGATTATTATGACGTTTAGGAGAATTTATTTATTGATTTTGATGGCTCTGTTTTGGTGCTTATAATTTGAAATATTTGCTGAATTAATTTACTCTCATAACATAAATAAACTCACCTATTCCTTTTGGGGTTGTCATTAGTTTTTAGTGTTTAGTGAAAGTTGTTCAGTTTGATGGTCTGCCAGTTTACTATGTAACGCATTTAATTTTAATTTTAAAAAAGCCGTGGTGGTACAGTGGCGAGTAACCTTGCCTGCCGTGCAGGAGGTGATGGTTCGATCCCCGTCCAAGCCTACTCGTACCAATGAGTTTTTCGGAATTTATGTACGACTAGCTGTGCCCGCGACTTCGTACGCGCAGAGAAGTTCTTAATAATATTAAGAGAAAGAAAAAAATAGTAAAAAATGCAAAGAAAGAGAAATAAAATAAAAAAATAAAGTTAAGAAAGAAATAAAGAAAACATTTTTCGCATAATATTGCCATCATTGCCATCTAATTAAAACATAAAGTAGAATCTCCATACATTTCTCAAAACCACATCTAAATTGCTTGATAGATTTCTTAAAGCACAGACACACACCCATACACAGTAACTCATTCGTTTATCTTGACTCTCCTATACTGCGGCTTTTTGGATTGGTGTTCGCGTTTTGTAAGTATAGTTTGACTGTAAAAGGACTTTTTAAGATAAAATATTTGTTTAGTTAGAATAGAACAAAAAGCAATTTACTTAACTTAAGTACCCATGTGATGAATTAAATCTTTTCATCGTTTTCCTTGTAATAACATTGAAGTCGGGTTTTATGTCTGAAAATTGGATGCAGAGGTCTGGTGCAGCATTCAGCCTACTCCTAAACTTATTTTACTTGTAAAAAAACATCGAAATCTTGAATTTTCGCGGAAACCCTGAAAGCCTCTTACGGAACCCCAGGGTTCAGCGGAACACCATTCGGGAACCGCTTTCCTACGGAGTAGGTAGCCGTGAAGAGGACTCTGCTTAATCCTAATAATCTAATTCGCAAATCCTCAAGTCATATGGCTTAGACAGGCAGGACCCCTGCAGCATCAACACTGAAGAGTTGGAACCCAATGTTATTTTTTTTTCATGTAACTGTTAACAAAAAAGTATTTCCGGTACTATTATGTAGGCACTTAAGTTACCAGACAGTATTCTCAGTTATTGCATTGTTTCTGACCCCCCTGAGAAGGGAAATATGGTCGTGAGTTTTTGTATGTATCTATATGTAATTAGGTAGTGTAGGTACCTACATAAAAAATGATACTGTAACTGCATGTTTTACAAAAACAGATGCAAGTATCATTATCATCAACCTGTCATTGTTCACTGCTGAGCATAGGACTCTCCCAAGGCGCGTCACAATACTATCCTCGGCCTTCCTCGTCCAGTCGCTCCGAGCTACCACGGTACATAGTACTCCACACTGCCATGGTATATAGTGTTATTGTTGTTGTTCTCCTATGGTACCCCGATGGTACAGAGGGCCCTCGTGAGACGCCGCTACCTCTCCCTGTCCTGCGCCTGGTGTACAATGTCGCGCCAACTCAACCCGGCTGCTCGTAGCTCAGCGTCGACGCGACGGTGCGCCGCCACGTGTGTGTGGGTCGCCCCGCGGTCGCCTGCTCTCACCCTTGGTATATACTACTCCACGCTAACTGCCTGCTACTGTCCTATGGCCTGACCAATGGCCATGGGACAGGGCGAACTGCGGCGCGAAAAGCGATTTTTCAATACTACACTGAGTGTTGTGTCCATCGCGTAGGCGGATTAAAAATAGCTTTTTGCGCTGCAGTTCGCCCTGTGCCGACTCCAGGCCGTTAGGTCGTCGATACAGCGCCGGATGGCGTCCCACACCTAACCGGTTAATAGTCTAAATTTTTGGTCGTCAGTTCTTCGGCAGACATTATGACCAGCCCGGCCGAAACGACCCAGAGCGGGAGCACATTTCCTCTCGCAAAGTCGACGCGCAATTTCAGCAATGACGCTTTTAGCTTCGGCTCCCCATGCCCCTGTGGTCTTGACGGTGACAGAAACAAAGAGATTTGACGCTCCAAGGCTGAGTACCGGACTCTCTTCTTAGTGGGAGCAAGTTCAGCGGCTGCTCCAGGTGTCCGTGACGTGCGACTGAGGTCTGGCTGCGAAGGTGCTTACTTGCATGTAGTGTGCCACAGGAGGCACTTGCCTTTCTGCCAGGAGACCAAAGCTATAGGCCGTCCGGCCTCTTACCGTCGGTCTTTTGAAATACACATACACAGAATAGGCACATAAAGTATGATAAGTACAATCATATTTGTGTATTACACAACCACTGTGAGTAAATTTTTCATAACTTTTGATTGTGTAAACCGATTCCGATGAAATAAAGCCTATATAATCTAAACTTCAGATTCTCCTATGCTCTTGCTGATGAAATGTGATATTTTCATGATTATGATGAGTAAAAAAATAAAAACACAAAAAGTTCTGCATCAAGATTCGAACCATCGACTCGTATTTGAAAGTCTGACCATTCACCAAATACGCTACTGAGCTTTCTGAAGAAAGTATTGAAAAAAGCAATTAGTAATTTTACCATACAGAATCTTCCCCAATGCATATTATGTCGAAATGGTAATCATTGAAAATTATCCCACAGGAACGCATTAAAATTACCGGTATAAAAATTATCCTATGTGCTAGTCCAGAACATATTTTATCTGTGTGCCAAATTTCATCCAAATCCGTTCTGCGTTACGCTTGATTAGGCACCCGCTACTCCATACACGCAGACCACTGACTTTAAATATTCATAACTTTTGATTGAATTAACCGATTGCGATGAAATAAAGCCTACACGTTAATCCAAACTAAGCCCTATATTTTTCTGAAAACTCCATTAAAATCGGTTATGTGGTTTTTAAGTTATGCGTAACTTTTGATTGAATGAACTGATTGCGATGAAACATCGCCTATATTTTAAACCAAACCATGCCCTATACTTTAGTGAAAACCCCATCCAAATCGGTTCAGTAGATTTTCCGTGATGCGCGAACAAACAAACAGACAAACAGACAAACAGACAAAAATTCTAAAAATGGTATTAATGTATTCCATTACGTATCCTAAACACCCCCAATTATTTTTTTTGCAAATATCTTCAATGTACATCATCGCCAAGTTTAGAATTTTATTATATGTAATATAATATAATATAGATTTGTAACACCACTGGCTTTTCGGTGAAGGAAAAACATCGTGAGGAAACCTGCATGCTTCAATTTCGAGGCGTGTATTGTACCCACTGTCCATTATAAGTTGCGACGGGCTCACCCCCCGTCACACTGAACAGAGTTTCGGTACTATACTGGTGAAACATGGATGTTCTGAGGTTTCAGAATATCTCTGACTACCCCCTCGGGGAATATAGTCGTGAGCATATGCTTATGCTTATGCTTATGCATTTAATTTTACACCCCGTATAGGTAATTTTAATTATCTATTCATCGCATATGCTCACGACTATATTCGCCCAGGGATAGTCTATTATAAAGAGGAAATTATAATACTCGTATTAGAATAGACTATAGGTACATAAATTCCAAAAACTCATTGGTACAAGTCGTCCTTTATGGGGTTCGAACCATCGCCTCCTGCACGGCAGGCAAGGTTACTCGCCACTGAACCACCACGCCACACTTGATAATATTAGGTACATTGTTATATAAGGTTAAATTTAATTAGTTAACGAAACTTGACGGCCCGACAGCACAGTCTGCAGTGAACCTGCCTGCTGTGCCGGGGGTCGCGGGTTCGAATCCCGTAAGGGACAAATATTTGTATGACGAATATGAATATTTGTACCCTAGTCATGGATGTTTGTATCTATATATGTATTCTATATCGTTGTCTAGTTATCATAATACAAGTCCAGGCTAGATTCTGGAACTTTAAATGTGGCTAGATAATTTGTGTGTACAAGATATAAAAAAAAAAAAAAAACTGAACAAACGCATATGGTATCTGTTGCTAAGCACAATTGCGTGATAACGACCCGCTGCCCGGTCAATGTCCGCCCGCGCCCCGCGCACTGCAGCCTTACGTACGATAATAATCACCAATATTATCAATTATAAACATTGATAATGCAATTTGTTATCATTACAGTATATACCTACGAATAAAAAAATAAATTATTTATTTCTTTATTCGTAGGTATATCCAACTAATTTGGAATAATCTTAAATACTTATTGTTTACTATAATACCCTTTGCGAAGCGCTCGTTGGCGTAGTGGAGCTTCGGTATTGGAAACGATCACCGAAGTTAAGCAACGTCAGGTCCGGTCAGTCTTTGGATGGGTGACCGTTTAATGGTATTTCATCTCGAGCGTTTCCGTGCTTCAGAAGGCACGTTAAGCAGTTGGTCTCGGATAGTTTCGTCAGATGGCATTGTAACTATTCGTTAAGCCAGGTCAGAGGCCTATTGAGGCGGCTTGAAAATTATCTGACAGCAAGATGACCACTAACTTGCCTCCACCAACACGCACTGGGCCCGCGTGGTGGAGTATGGCCCACTCCCTCTCACCCTTATTCGTGAGAGGAGGCCTTTGCCCTGCATTGGGATTTTATAGGCTATAACCTACTTTTTTTTTAAATACCCTTTAAAAGATAGTTAATAAGGCATCTGGCCACCCCGAAAGAGATTTCAGTCGTGAGTTTATGTATTGTTTCACTTTAACTTTTAATACACTAGAGACTCAGTCGGAATGCAATATTTCCCTTAAGTCCTCGGGTTTAATATTATTTTTATTAGAAAAGTTTTTATTCTCCGTTCTAAAAGCTGGACCCATGTGTTTTGTAAACGCATTGTGGGTTATAAAGATTGTTTCTTAAAAGTTTACACTTTTTATTGTTCTAGAATTGGATCTGTTCTTTTAGCTCTTTTTTAAACTGTTTTGTAATACTTAGATAAGAAATGACACTTTTGTACTTTAGACATTTTTGAACATCATCCACGTTTCACTAGTAGTACTAAACTCTGTCTAGTGTGACGGGCAGTGAGCCCGTCGCCACTTAAGGCGTATCTGCCCTGGACCACGACTTTCCATACTAATCGATGCGAACGAGCGCGTGGCTCCGGTCAGAATTTTGCTGTTTTCTTTGAAAAAATAGATGATATTTTATTAATTTATAAAAAGTAAGAAAACCACATCATTCTAAATTGTATTGTGAACAATATTGTAAATTTTCATTTTCTTCCGATTACAAATGTAAGAGTAACAACTGGAAAAAAAAGGGGTGACTTTAGAGTCCCTTTTCTTCGGTTTTATTCATTAAAATCGTGTAATCGTTAATACTCTAACAATTTATGTTCCGTTATTTATAATTTTTTTTAAGGGGCTACCTCCCGGTTTTGGGGAACCATCTACACGATATGAGAAGTGATGTGGTTTTTCTAGAATTCTAGAATTTTGGGTATATTATGTATTTTATTCTTTCAGAGAAACAAAAATGATCTTTCAACTAAAACTTTTTCAACATTCCCAAAAAGACCTATCAATAAGACTACAGTACAACAATTTCTACAAGCCATTACAGTCCGACCGCTCGTACAAGACACCTCCCATTACTCGCTATATTTACGACTCAGACCTGCGCGGTGGGGTGGGTAGACTCCGTTAATATTTTATACGCCGCTGCCAACGACTTTTATTGACTGGGGCCATCTTAAAGGGATCAAATTCTTTGGCCTTTTTTTGTTTGGTTTTGACGTTTGGTTGGGAGGGTTCAGTGGCAGGTTAGTGGTTAATTTTTGTTTGAAAACGTAGTGAACATTTTTTTTAGAGGATATTCCTGCGCTACGCTGCAAAAAAACGAAGTTAGATTCTATTTTCAATACTAATAACTTCATTCCAAATAAGGACGACGAGATTTTCCGATTCCTATTTAGATTTCTGGCCAATTCTGATAAGCAAATATTATAATTTATTTATCAGAAAGAAGATGTACTTTCCTGCATATCTTAGACGTTACTAAAGCTGTTCTAAGAACAAGTGAGAATAACACTCAGTTGCAGAAAAGCTCATTAAAGTTAATCCTCCATTAAATCTCTTGCTAGCTATTACTACGTCATCAAGACAAAAAGTGACAGCAAGAGATTTAATGCAGGATTAACTTTAATGAGCGTTTCTGCAACTGTGTGAAACACGTAAGTGTTTCAAATCTCTGTTTCTGTGATAAAAAAAGCCTTAAATTTTCGTTTCTATCTGGAATGGAGTATAATTAAAGTCAATGAAATTGTTTTAAACATGATCTAGATAATATTAAAATATGTGGTTTCAATGATAGGATAGATCGTATGGAAACATAGAAAAGTTAAAGTTCTTTTATTGCATCTACAGGTTTATAAAAGATCTTAATGTGAATTTGAAGTGAATTGGCAATGAGCTGGTCATATCTGCCGAAGAACTGACAACCGATGGGGTGTCAGAGTTCTAGAGTGGAGACCGCGAACTGGTAGGCGTAGTGTAGGACGACCTAAAAAAAGTAGCGGGGAGCAACTGGATGAGGAAGGCCGAGGACAGAGTTTTGTTGCGCGCCTTTGGAAGAGGCCTATGTTCAGCAGTAGACGATTATAGGCTACATTACACATCAGTTCATCTTGAAATCTTCTTGTGTTGTCATCTCCTATCGGAGGTTTGCTATTATTAGGGCTATTCGGACCCTGGAGACTGCAGCCCTGAGCAGTGAGGTGGTGTTCATATCGAACCATTCACACGGGTTCTTAAGGCAGGAAGTCCTTCTTCTACCAGGCATTCGACTCCAAAAAAAATCCCCTGCAGAATAATCTGGAGAAGTTGGTTGGCTTGAAACCTCATACAGGGTTCTTCTTAATATGCTGACGGCTCTTTAAAGGCCTCCGCACATTGCAGCGATATTATTGAGCGATATTATCGAAAGCGATATCGCGACACCTTACACACTATAGCGATTCCGCGATTCGCGTCACGCATGCGCCCACCACTGAATGTAGTCGAAAGAGATTACGTCAGGTTGCGATAATATCGCGGCAGTGTGTGGGATCGAGCGCGTCCCCATACAAAATGTACTGAGAACAATTATCGCAAAATCGCAGCGATATTACCGCTCGATAATATCGCGGCAGTGTCTAGGATCGCGCGCGTCCCCATACAAAATGTACTGGAAACAGTTATCGCAAAATCGCAGCGATATTATCGCTCGATAAAATCGCTGCAATGTGCGGAAGCCTTAAATCTACTTTCTCTATCTATCTTATAGAACCAATGACATCGCAAAAAATTGAATTTTTGTTTGATGTGTTATGAAATGATCTATCTTATCTTTCTATAGGACGAAAATTAAAATCGCAAAAAAAATCGGTCCCATACATTTGGCTCAAACGTAGGTTTGCAGTTTTGTATGGAACAGCAGATTTTTTCTTCGCTATTTCGATGTAGGTGCCATAGAGAAAGTTGTTCAGTTTGACGGTCTGATCTTCCCCTTAAAAAAGCGTCAGCATATTAAGAAGGACCTTATACAAGGTGTTACAACAGTAGAAATAAAAATTTTATACATTTCACGGGTTTTTTTAGACCAACGAACTGAGCAACTTTCACTATGAGACCAACATCGAAATCGCGAAAAAAAATCAGCTATCCCATACATTTAGCTCGAGTAGATTTGTAGTTTAGTATGGAACATCAGATTTTATTTGTGTTTTTGTTATGTATATGTGGTAGTTTTTAGCAATATTTATGCCCACCCCATAAGGGATTTCGGTCGTGAATACACAAAGTATTTATTGTGTTTATATCTCTAAAAACCTCAGGAAATATAATCTTGATCGTAGATGCTAAGTTTAAACAACAACATCTATTCGTCAATTTAACAGACACAAGCTCAGAACAAAGTTGTTGAACAATAGAAAACTGTCGTAGTCTATGGCTATGTATTTACTAGTAGAATGTTATCTCATGTAGTATATAGGAAGTACACGCCTACTTGAGTGGGCGGGGCTTGCAGGTGGGCGTGTTGGGATTGCGATGGAGTTACGAATGTGTTAGATGAGGCAATTTTGAGGAACTTTGTTGGCGATATGAGCTCTCAGTGTGGCTAACGTAGTCAATCCAGTCAATAAGTCCTCTGTAAAAAAGGTTACTATAAACTCGATGATTATTTGAATGACCAAAATGTCTGGTCTTGACAATGTTACACTATGTAATTCAATATTTGTACTTTGTATATTTTGTTTTGTTTAAAAGAAGTGTGTTGTAGAGTTTCTGGCCGCATCTTCTCTACAACGGAACACCTTCCGAAGCGGTGGTAGAATCAAAAATGACGTCAGAAAGTTATCTATGTGATAATATTTTGAATAAAAATTTTGACTTTTGACTTTTTGACTTTTGAATCTTCTTTGTAAATATTATCGTGCTTAGCGGGCATGTGAGCACGCTAATTTTCTATTATATTTTCTCTGGTGTTGTATAGCCACTGGGGTTCGGGCTTTTAATTCGTCACATCTCTGAAGGTGGTAAAAACACTAGAGCTTAGATTAGATTAACTTAGTTTAGACTCTAAACAACTAAACGAGTTTAAACTATACTTAAGACCATCAAATTTATTAAGACAATGTCGAAAAAAACTTTAAAAAAAACCGCTGTCCCATACATTTATTTTGAGTCGAGTAGGTCGTTAATTTAGAAATAACGTGAAGAAAAACGTCGTGAGGAAACCTGTATGCAATGAAGAAGAATTTATGTGAAGTCTACCCACGTGGTGGAATGTCGCCCATACACCCTCCTTAAGGGTAGGCCTGTGTCCTGCAGAGGGACGTATAAGGTCTAACAAAATTAGGTGAAACTATTTTAAGGGTATGATCGGACCATCAAACTGATCAACCAATATCGAAATCGCGAAAAAAAAACAGCTGTCCCTGCAAAACTGCAAACATAACTCGACTTGATTATCCCCTCATTATAGACTCTGATTATCCCCTTATAATACTTTCAACTAATTTTAGCATATGCTCACGACTATAATCCCCGAGGGGGTAGTCAGAGATATTCTGAAATCTCAGAACATCACGTTTCACCAGTAGTACCGAAACTCTGTCCAGTGTGACAGGGGGTGAGCCCGTCGCGTCGCCACTTATAATGGACAGTGTGGGTATAATATATGCCCCGAAATTGAAACATGCAGGTTTCCTCACGATGTTTTCCTTCACCGAAAAGCCAATGGTGTTACAAATTGTACATAATTCCGAAAAACTCATTGGTACGAGTCGGCGTGGACGGCAATCGAACCATTGCCTCCTGCACGGCAGACAAGCAGGTGTCGAGTGACACTGGACCACCATGGCTTCAACTAATTTTATTATGGTTCCAACTCAGAATAGACCATAAGAGGTTTCTTTTGCAGTAGGTATTTATGTGGACAATTATAGCCATGCAATTGCTCATTATACGTCTGAAGAAAACAACCATGTATATTTCAAGAAATCACCACTACCACATCCATTGAGCACACTACCTCTGCTCCCAAACCTACTCCCCCCTTACACCCAAGTAGGCGTGCCACCTACCCACCATTGGCAGAAACTTTTACAAACAAAAATCAATAATCTACGCCGCACCGAGCTTTATGAATGTTTCATGGAGGTGGTTTTTTATTGCTTGATCGGAGTTCGATTTCCGAGAAAAAGAGTTGGATGGTAGACGGGTTGTGGTTCAAGTTGTCTGACTGCGTTGAGTATTTAAACCTCTGTTGGCTTGTTTGAAAACTATAAGTTCGTCATAAAAGAATATTTCAGTATATTTTTCAATCTGAAAAAGTCTAAAACTCATCATTGGACTTCTGTAAAATATGCATGCAAATAATAATTATTATTATTTATTTATCAGGCAGGCAGTTGATGCAACTGATAATGCTGTATCCTGTTGGTTGCTTTATAATGCTTTAATAAAAAAGCGAAAGGGCGAATATTCCCAAAACGTGCACTTCAAAAATGCAAATTTCTGTTTATTTTTACTAATACACTAATCATCATCAGCCTATACAGGGTGTAATGTAAGTGACAGCCTAGCAAATACTGAAACGGTGAACTCAGACCATCAAACTGAACAACTATCACTGAAGGCTTTCCTCAGGAAACACGAAAAAAAATGCTGCTGTCCCATACAAAACTGCTGTACCTACCCGACTCAAGTGTATGGGACAGCCGTTTTTTTTCGCGTTTCCTGAGGAAAGCCTATAGTGATAGTTGTTCAGTTTGATGGTCTGAGTTCACCGTTTCAGTTTGCGGAAGGCTGTCCCTTACACCCTGAATTTTCCAATCAGAAAAAGTCTAAAACTCATCATTAGACTTCGGATACTGCCTCCGTGGTCTAATGGTTAAGAGCATTGGACTCTTGACACGGAGGTCGTGGGTTCGATTCCCACAGGGCGCACCTAGTGAAATGTCACTTTGTGCGTTTTTCCCCAGTTGGTTAGGACATTGCAGGCTGAGTCACCTGATTGTCTGAAAAGAAAGATGATTCCGTGCTTCGGATGGCACGTTAAGCCGTTGGTCCCGGCTACTATCACTGGTGGTAGTAGTCGTTACATAAAAACCACATCAGAGGCCGTAAGGTGGTTTGAATAAACTCTGACACCAGGGCTTGCAGCCCACTCGATAAGAAGAATGCATTAAGAAAATGGCAAAATATACATGCAAATAATGCTCTAAAAAAAAAAAGGCCAAATATTCACATAACATGCACGTCAGAAATGTAGATTTCTGTTAATTTTTACTCATAATACACTAATCACTGTTGCTGTATAGACAGATATAGTAGCCGGGACTATATCTGTCTATACAGGGTGTTACATAAGTAAGAATAAATTTTTAAAACTCTAAGCCCCACTTGCGCCAACATGGGTTAGCAATAAACTCTAGGTTAAGTGGTAACCCATGATTATTTGTATAGAAAAACAACTGAAAGAGCTATTTTATCCGGGGTTAATTGCTAACCCGTGGTTGGCGCAAGTGGGGCTTAAGTGGGGTTGTTTAGACCGTCAAACTGAACAACTTTCTCTATGGGTCCAACATCGAAATCGCGAAAAAAAAAATCTGATATTCCATACATATTTTAGCTCGAGTCGATTTGTAGAGTATAGAACATAATTTTTTTTTTCGCGATTTCGATATTGGTCCCATAGTGAAAGTTGTTCAGTTTGATGGTCTAAACGTTAAATGTTTATTTGTATTTTTGTAACACCTTGTATATTCGTTGCATAAAAAAAACCACGTCAGAGGCTGTAAGGCGGTTTGCCCACACGATAAGAAGAAGAAAGCAATACATACTCCATCATCATCAGCCTATATACGTCCCACTGCAGGCAGAGGCCTACCCTCTAGAAGGGTGATTGGGCGTTCGTCCACCACGCGTGCCCAATGCGGATTGGTAGACTTTACATATTATGCATCAGAATTTCTCCTTCTGCATATGCAGGTTTCCTCACGATGTATTCCTTCACCGATGTTTCCACACACTCCATATAACAATAAAACGTCTCAGACGATAATAAAAATAATTTAAAAACACTTTTAACTTTAGAATGGAGCAGCAGTAACATTTTAACTGCAAGTTAAGTTTAACTGACCGTTAAACTGGCAAACTAATCGTTAGCATACGAATTGGTATTAACATTTGATTTTTTAATCTAGTTTAGTGCTTGATTTATAATTTTTGTAACACGCTGTGTGTACGTGAGATTCGGGAAGGCTGTAAAGCTGGTAGTTTGATTTAAAGTGGTTATACAGGGTGTAAAATGTGTTGCATACATATACAAGGTGTTACAAAAATACAAATAAACATTTAAGGGGGTGGTTTAGACCATCAAACTGAACAACTTTCACTATGGGACCAATATCGAAATCGCGAAAAAAAAGTGATGTTCCATCTACAAATCGACTCGAGCTAAAATGTGTATGGGATATCTGATTTTTTTTCGCGATTTCGATGTTGGTCCCATAGTGAAAGTTGTTCAGTTTGATGGTCTAAACAACCCATATTTATTTTTACTTATGTAACACCCTGTAATATCAAAGAGGGTGTCTTTGATATACAGGGTCCAACTTAATATGCTGAAACTTTTTTAAGGGGATGATCAGACCATCAAACCGAACAACTTTCTCTATGGGACCAAAATCGAAATCGCGAAAAAAAAATCAGCTGTGCCATACATTTGGCTCGAGAAGGTATTCAGTATGGAACGACAGATTTTTTTTTCGCGATTACTATGTTGGTCCCATAGAGAAAGGTTGTTCAGTTCAGCATATTAATAAGGACGCCCTATATGTTACATATTTAATACAGACTTCAGACCATCAAACTGAACAACTTTAACTATGGGACCGCATCTAAATTGCGATAAAAAATTGTTATTTCATACAAAACTACAAACCTTCTCAACCCAAATGTATGGGAGAGATGATTTTTTTCGAGATTTCAATGTCACACTGAACAGTTTTTTTTTCGCGATTTCGATGGATGGATCGTTTTTAACTATGGAGATAACTCCATAGTTAAAAACCGTTAGCATATTTTAAGAAGGACCCTATACATTTAAGGGGGTTTTTTAGACTATCAAACTGAACAACTTTCACTACTTCTTATCGAGTGGGCTGCAAGCCCTGGTGTCAGAGTTTATTCAAACCGCCTTACGGCCTCTGACGTGGTTTTTATGTAACGACTACTACTACCAGAGATAGTAGCCGGGACCAACAGCTTAACGTGCCATCCGAAACACGGAATCATCTTTCTTTTCAGACAATCAGGTGACTCAGCCTGCAATGTCCTAACTGGGGAAAAACGCACAAAGTAACATTTCACTAGGTGCCCCCCGTGGGAATCGAACCCACGACCTCCGTGTCAAGAGCCCAATGCTCTTAACCATTAGACCACGGAGGCAGTTCTTTCACTATAGGACCAATGAAAGAAATGGCGAAAAAAAAATCGGATGTTCCATACTAAAGTACAAATCTACTCGAGCTAAATGTATAGGGTAGCTGATTTTTTTTTCGTGATTTCGATATTGTTCCCATAGTGAAAGTTGTTCAGTTTGATATTCTAAAAACCCCCTTAAAAGATTTATTTTTACTTTTGTAACGCCTGTAAACGATCGCAAAACCATAGTCAATTCGAAACAAAATATTTTCAATCTAGATAATACCTATCTATAACATTTTGAAATCACCCTAAATTCGTATTCAACTCCGAAATCCAACCCATAAAACAATTGGACGTCGAATAAAAAAGCGCGAACAAAACGCAACAAGTATCTCGGTGTATTATAACTAAACGCAACATTTATCTGTAAGTATATCTCGTGCAGTAAGATCTGTCTCATTTGAATGTGACGCGCGAGTGCGCGCTTCTGTTTGATTTGTGTGGATAAGATCTTAGGTGTCAATGCCAACGATTATATTGAAGTGCTATTCTATATAAGCACAAACTCGAAATTCGAACGTCAACAAGCTTCGATCAACAATATCCAACTAGATAACGCGTCAGCGCTCAAAACATGTCCCGGCAAATAACGCCTCACTATTGGAGTGAGGTCTTATTTTGAATTAGTTGCGTTCGAACAAAGCCAACGTAAGCACGTCTCGCAATGCCGCAGTGTTCCTTTTTTAAATTACTAGGAATTATGGTTGCTTTGAGGTCGAAATTATAATGTATTCGGACTGTTTTCTCGGTTCGTTAACAAAAAATGTTGTATATTCACGAGGACAGAATATCTCTTTGATTTTGTATGCGACCCGTTATCTAGTTGTATATTGTTGATCGAAGTCAACAAGACTAGAAAACGCTAGTCTTTAAAATTTCAATGATAGACAGACGTTTATGCGAAAACATAAATAAGTAGTTGAATATAGGCCTCCGCACATTGCAGCGATATTATCGAGCAATTTTATCGAGCGATATTATCGACAGCGATATCGCAACACCTTACACACTGCAGCGATTCCGCGATTCGCGTCACGCATGAGCCCCACCACTGAATGTAGGTGAAAGAGTTGCGATAATATCGCGGCAGTGTGTAGGATCGCGCGCGTCCCCATACAAAATGTACTGGAAACAATTATCGCAAAATCGCAGCGATATTATCGCTCGATAAAATCGCTGCAATGAGCGGAGGCCTTATTTCTTTTGAATATTCTCGCTGACAATTGTGTCAACACAACACATTGTTTTGTGTGTTGTGTTGGCATTGCTGATTGCAGCAATGCAATTCTCTAAGCGCAAACATCGTCACGACCTTAAATAACATCGGTGAGCTGTCAATTCGGCATTCGCTAAGGTTATGTCACGTGTCAAACTAATTTAAAAACTCTGACGATCTGAAGGATGCAAGAAGGATGGTACATTTGTGAGCTCATCATGGATTTAAATCATAAAGGAAGCCAAATTGCTTACAAGCATAGAAACAAGAAAATTGGTTATGGCGTCGTCGATATTTACAATTTCAGGTCTGTCCCTTTCTATCCAATGACGTAGTTACGAAAATGACAGGAGTGGAGATAACATTTTTTATTTTGGATTAGAAGGGACAAAGTTAACGTCACAAAAAACAACGACGTGATGGAAAAGAACTATTATTACCGACCTCCAAGGAGTATTATCATGTTCCTCCATTGTAGGTATTCCAAACTTCTTGGAACTCATTGATGTTTTTAACAACGATGTGACGCTTAGATAATTGCACTCATGGACACATTTTATTTTGGGACTAATTGAACGAGAAATTGTACGTTTTGTTCACGGTTTATTTTCCACACCGAGGAATTCTATTTAAACCGACTTCCAAACTAAAAGTAGAAAAAACGAATAAGAAAATAGTTTTTCTTAGTTTCGAAGATGGTATATTTATTTTTATTAAAAATTATTTGGTGTCACATCCACACTATTCCAACATCGTCTTACAGCCGTCGCTGGACGGGATCCGTATAAAATACAAATTATTTTCCTCCACTAGAATATTTTATAACCGTAGATTATATTTGCATACTAATTTAAACTTTAAATACAATTCTTTTATGATTTGTTTTTGTTTACGAAAGGATTTTAGGGGATTTAGGTTATGTTTGTTTCTTTAATTTTCTTTTTTTCATCATCATAATCTTATTTAAGAGATACGGTCTTGTCGGTGGAGTATTCGCCACTCTTGTTTCTTTTCCGCTAGTGTCTTGAGTTCTTGATACGACACGACATCAACCTTTTCCTTCACTTGGGCTAGATAACTCTGTCTGGGTCTTCCTCTGCCTCTTTTCCCCTCTATCTTCCCTTCCAGTATGGTTTTATAGTAGATTACACACCGGGGACCGAGGCGAAGCCGAGGTCAACAAACATGTGATCTGAGGCTTTCTTATTTACTGTCTCGGCTTCGCCTCGGTCAACAATTACATGAGATCTGAGGCTTTCTTATTTACTGTCCGAGGTTAGTATACTATTTTTCTCCTCGATGGAGGTAGAAAGCGACAACTTCGTTTATCGCAGCGGGACGACAATTGACGCTTTCCTTCCGAAGGGGAGAAAACTATTTTTTTATATATTTTTATTATTTAGATATAACTACGTCAGAAACTATAGCTTGTTAAAACTTTTTGATGTTTGTTTATGATGATGCCAATGTCATCTTGCTATCACTGAATTCGCTGAAGTATGCAATAAAGATGTTACCATAGATTTAAAACTTTTCGCTTCTGCTGAAAGATGGAGCCCAGAAATAATCGAGAGCGAGTAAGATAGCCAGTTGTGAAAACGTATTTATACAAAAAAGACAAAACATTATTTTTTGTTTCGGTCACCGAGGCCGGTTTTTGTGTTTATCAAGATGTCACTTTGTGCGTTTTTCCCCTGTTGGTTAGGACATTGCAGGCTGAATCACCTGATTGTCCGGAAAAGAAAGATGATTGTGTGCTTCGGATGGCACGTTAAGCCGTTGGTCCCGGCTACTATCTCTGGTGGTAGTAGTCGTTACATAAAAACCACGTCAGAGGCCGTAAGGCGGTCTGAAAAAACTCTGACACCAGGGCTTGCTGCCCACACGATAAGAAGAAGAAGAAGTTGTCAATCCTATATACAGGTTGAAATTGATATCATTTGCATCCTTTTAAACTAAGAGTCTACCCATCAAACTGAACAACTTTTACTATGGGAGCAAACCGATCGGAACAAAAAAAATCTGCTGTCCAATACATTTGAGTCGCGTAGGCAGCGGCGGCGGGTGCAGTTTAGTATGGGACATCAGATTTTTTGCTCCGATTGGTTTGCCCTATCGTAAAAGTTGTTCAGTTTGATGGGTAGACTCTTAGTTTAAAAGGATGCTAATGATATCAATTTCACCCTGCATATGTTAATAGAATAGTTGCCAAACAAATCGTCTTTTAGTAGGCAAAAGTCAATCCATTGCTGTTGTATGTGCGGCTACGATATGGCTTAATACAAGGTGTTTCATAAGTAACAATAAATTTTTAAAACACTGATGGGGGTTATTTAGACCGTCAAACTGAACAACTTTCTCTATGGGACCGACATCGAATTCGCGAAAAAAATAATTGTATATCCCATACATATTTTAGCTCTAGACGATTTGTAGAATATAGAACATACATTTTTTTTTTCGCGATTTCGATATTGGTCCCATAGTGAAAGTTGTTCAGTTTGATGGTCTACACCACCCCCTTAAAGGTTTATTTGTATTTTTGTAACACCTTGTATAGTGTTACATTTGTGATCGATGTTTTTGACAGCGACGTGACGCGTCATGACGCTTAGCCCCACTTGCGCCAACCTGGGTTAGCAATAAACTCCAGGTTAAGTGGTAACCCATGATTTTTTGTACAGAAAAACAACTGAAAGACCCATTTTATCCGGAGTTAATTGCTAACCCGTGGTTGGCGCAAGTGGGTCTTAGAGATTGTACTACATGGCATGTCATCAGTGCGGATTCGAACCCGGACCATCATGATTTATTATCGATAACTCTCCGATACGTGCCACCAACGCTCTTACAAGGTTAGCAAACAAAATTGAAATTCGCTACGTCATGACTACGCCGTAGCCGTGTTTACTACGAATCTACTACGCCGCTACGCGATTTTAAAGCTCGAATTAAAAGTATCCCCATTAACCTTCCTAAATAAGCTTGCAAAAAGATTACAAGTGAGTGGCTTCAAAAACTTACATACGACTCTACAGAAAACTTACTACACCCCCCCGAGTAGCTTCGCAACTTTATACTACTTCACATACTCACACGTAACCAACTCCACACAGCACACCGATACAAAACATATACATACACAATTAAATTTCTAATTCTTTTTCTCCCCAAATAGACATACTTAAATAACACAGACATATCATACATATACTATGCACATCAATAAAACTGTTACTTAATTATAAATTTAATCAGCATAAAATGTGTGTATTTATAAATGGTTAACTTAATTAATATACTCAGTAGCACTATCAGCTGCCTGTACCTGTGACCAAATTTTTGTAACATTTCTCAGAGTTATAGCTGATGTCAATAGCACAGGCAGGTTGTACCTGCCTTTTGATGATGTCAGCTGTATCTATTAATATTATGATCCATACACATAGCCTAGCAATAAATCTAATTTTAAAAATAGTACCTAATTCATAATGTACAATGGTTTTTTTGTGTGAATTTAATAAACATTTATTATTATATTATTATTATTATTATTTGCATGGCGCCTCACGCACACCAACCTATAAAACTTGGCCCCTTTTGTTTTATACGGTAAAACAGTGTGGCTCATTCTAGACATATACTTTTTCTAAGGGGTAGTAAGAGATATTCTGAAACCTCAGAACATCCACGTTTCACCAGTAGTACCGAAACTCTGTCCAGTGTGACGGGGGGTGAGCCCGTCGCCACTTATAATGGACAGTGGGTACAATACACGCCTCAAAATTGAAGCATGCAGGTTTCCTCACGATGTTTTCCTTCACCGAAAAGCCAGTGGTGTTACAAATCGTACATAAATTCCGAAAAACTCATTGGTACGAGTCGGCCTGGACGGGGATCGAACCATCGCCTCCTGCACGGCAGGCAAGGTTTCTCGCCACTGGACCACCACGGCCGGCGTTTTTCATTTCGGATTTTGATTATTAAGAAATGAATACACATCATCAAACTGAACAACTTTCACTATATATAAGGTGTGATAATTTTCCTTACAACCTGTATAAGGTCTAGCAAAATTAGCTGAAACTATTTTAAGGGGATGATCAGACCATCAAACTGAACAACTTTCTGAGACCAACATTGAAGCAGCGAAAAAAAATCAGCTGTCCCATACATTTGAGTTTTCTATGAGACAGCTAATTTTTTATCGCGATTTTGATATTGGTCCCATAGAGAAAGTTGTTCAGTTTAAAGGTCTGATCATCCCCTTAAAATAGTTTCAGCTAATTTTGCTAGACCTTATACAGGGTGTAAGGAAAAACATCATTTACCTTTAAACCACATACTCTACCCATCAAACTGAACAACTTTTACTATGGGAACAAACCTGTCAAAACAAAAAAAACTGCTGTTCCATACTAAACTGCAACGCCTACTCGACTGAAATGTATGAGAAACCTGATTTTTTTCTGATAAATAAAAGTTGTTCCGTTTGATGGGTATTAGAGTATGTGGTTTAAAGGTTAATTATACTTTTCCTTACACCCGTATACTCGGGGCATATAGTCGTGAGCATATGCTTATGCTATGGTATAGTAGATTAAACACCGAGGACAGGAAAGAAAGGTCTCAGATCTCATGTAATGTGCACAAACGTGTGATCTGAGGCACAGATTATATAATACTATACAGTACAGATGCCCAACGTCAAACAATGGAACGCGACTGCCGTAACGCGGGCAGTCTTCGGGCAAAGTAAATTGCTTGATTTTCCGAGGCTCATGAGATTTGTTTGTAGTCAGATCATGGATTTTTAGTAACAATTTACACTTTTACGTAAACATTAATTACAAATCGATACCATAACGCCATATATTGCAATTTTTAAACTAAAATTTAATTTGTATGGGATGGTGGGACACCATGCTATAAGTTAGTGACCTCAGACCCAAGCATTTTGATCATTTAAATTTAAATGGAGATGAAATTAAATAACTTTAAATTTAGATGGGTATTAGAGTATGTGGTTTAAAGGTTAATTATACTTTTCCTTACACCCGTATACTCGGGGCATATAGTCGTGAGCATATGCTTTTTGGATGAATCTCTGGACATTTTATTTTAATCTCATTTTAATCAATGACAGTGGCGACGGGCTCACCCCCCGTCATACTGGACAGAGTTTCGGTACTACCGGTGAAACGTGGATGTTCTGAGGTTTCAGAATATCTCTGACTACCCCCTCGGGGAATATAGTCGTAAGCATATGCTATGCTATGCTACAATGTAAATAATGTACTTAGTTTTTAAGATTATTGTACACCTTTAAAGGTAGACTATATGGCACAATAATGTAAATTCTCACAACACCTTGTTAATAATTACCTATAGTTTTTCAATAAAATACTTTGACTTTGACTTTGACTTTGACTTTATGCTATGGTATAGTAGATTACACAACGAGGACAGGAAAGAAAGGTCTCAGATCTCATGTAATATGAAACATGTGATCTGAGGCTTTCTTATTTACTGTCCGAGGTTAGTATACTAGAGCGAAAGAGTGATGATAGTCCATACGGAAGAGAGCTAGCGCCTCAATCATGAGGCCGCGGTTTGATTCCTGGCCTGTACCACTAAGTTCTTCGGAATTTATGTACGGTTGTATTTATCACAAGTGTTTTCCCGCGCTTCGTCCGCACAAATTATATACCAGATTTTAAGTCAGATCATAAGCTATCAAACAAAAAAAGTTTCATCAAAATCGGTTCAGTAGTTTTTGCGTGATGCGCGAACAAACAAACAAACAAATAAACAAACAAACACACAAACAAACAGACAAACAGACAGACAAAATTTCAAAAATGGTTGATTTCGAGTCAGGGATACCTAAACACCATATCGTAATCTTTATTTTGTAAATATCTTCAATGTACAGACACACTTCAGTTACAGTTTTATAATAGTTTAGATTTACTAGCTCGGTGGTGAAGGAAAACATCGTGAGGAAACCTGCATTCCCGAGAATGAAAAGAAAATACCATAAGTTCGGAGGTATGCGTAAATATGGGTGAGCTTGGGGCGAACACAATAGACCAGCGATGGTCGCAGTGTTACATAACGACCCTTGCTTGCAATAGCCCAACCACAAATCTATCAATCAAGTATACTATTTTTCTTCTCGACGGAGGTGGAAAGCTACAACTTCGTTTCGTGCAGCGGGACGAGACGCTTTCCGTCAAGAGGGAAGAAAATACTTTATTTTGACTTGCCTTTAGTTGGACAGGTGAAAAACAGAAACATTGAAACACCGTTTAAAAATAAATTCCCAACAGAAGTGTTTCATATTTTTATAAAATGAAAATCTTTTTAAATTACAGCGTCTGGCTGGATTACTTTGAAAACTGTTTCCATTTTACAAGGTCCTTCTTAATATGCTGACACTTTTTTAAGGGAATCAGACCTAAACTGAACAACTTTCATGGGACCAACATCGAAATCGCGAAAAAAATCAGCTGTTCCATGCAAAACTGCAAATCCTTTTATACTACGACTCTACCAAACCGTCTGAATGAATTTTACTATGGGGCAAACCCAAAATCGCAAAAATAAACTGCTATTCCGTACTAAACAACAATGCCTACTGGAGTCAAATGTATGAAACAGCTGCAGATTTTTGGTATTTCAAGTTTTCTAATTGTGAAAGTTGTTCAGTTTGATGGGTAGACTCTTAGTTTAAAAGGATGCAAATGATATCAATTTCACCCTGTATATCGGATATGATTCCTCAAAAAAATCTCGTATGTAAATGGAAACAGACTCAGATGTTTAAGATACGGCACGCGTCGGCCATCTTTGAAAATCGTTTCCCGCGTAAACTGCTGTCATCTGTCAAGACAAGTGCAGTTTGGCGCCAAAACAATAAAGTTTATTAACCCCATCGTTTTAGTATGAAATCGGTTTTCGGTGCGCCATTTATTTAGGAAGGTGTAAGAGCATGTTTGAAGCTTAATAGTACATTGTGGTACAAGTATAATGTTGGTGATTAGTGATTACGCATGAGGCGACATTGAGACCCGAGGCGTGAGGCGAGGGTCTTAAGAGAGCCGAGGACGGTAATCATCAATACACACGTGTATCATACGACGTTCTTCAACCCACTTGTAAAGAAAATCTGTGGTGGTCCAGTGGCGAGTAACGTTGCCTGCCGTGCAGGAGGCGATGCGATGGTTTGATCCCCGTCCAAGCCGACTCGAAGGTACCAATGAGTTTTTCGGAATTTAAGTACGATTTGTAACACCACTGGCTTTTCGGTGAAGGAAAACATCGTGAGGAAACCTGCATGCTTCAATTTCGAGGCTGTATTGTACCCACTGTCCATTATAAGTGGGCTCACCCCCCGTCACACTGGACAGAGTATCGATACTACTAGTGAAACGTGGATGTTCTGAGGTTTCAGAATATCTCTGACTACCCCCTCGGCGAATATAGTCGTGAGCATATGCTTGTGAAGAAAATAATACATTAAAAAAAATTATTTAGTAGATAAAAGTTTATTTTGTACTAATGAACACGATCTTTTTTCTATCGAAACTTTTTTAAGAACAAAGCAACTCAACTAATAAAAAAAAACCTATAACTCACTTGTGAATGTTATTCACCTTATTCAGTCACAGTTTGATTACAGGTGTCATTATGTGCCTAATTGCGGTGAAATTAGAGCCATTTTATGAGCAAGTGTGTTGAAAAATTATTATACACGATGTTAGGGTAAACAGTTGCAATACTTGAAGGGGTGATTGTACCCATGATACTGAACAACTTTCCCTAAGAGACCACATATTCTACCCATCAAACTGAACAACTTTTACTATGGGAGCAATTCTGTCAGAGCAAGAAAAATCAGTTGTTCCATACTAAGCTGCAGCGCCTACTCGACTCAAACATTATGCTGCAACCATAGACATCCAATGGCTGCAACAGATTTTTGTTGTTGTGACAAGTTTGTTTGCATAGTAAAAGTTGTTTAGTTTGATGGGCTTCGCATCAGTACCACGGACTTGAAAGAAATACAGACCTAATATTGCACTAAAAAGATGTGAAGCATGCAAGGTAATAAAATCTCGTTTGTTCTACAAGACACCTACACTCACACAGATGCACTAGCTCTAGGCGCAGGTCCTACAACCCGTCACCTTATGTACCCCGTGACAGCACGCACACAAAAGAAATGGGTGCTTCACTCATGATTAGACGAGATTACGTCTGGAGTGCGATTTTTGAATCTCATTCGGTGAGCTCAGCAGTTGAAAATGTCGAAATTACTATGGAGATACGCATCTTTTTACTGCTGATTTCAGCATAAGCATATGCTCACGACTATATTCCCCGAGGGGGTAGTCAGAGATATTCTGAAACCTCAGAACATCCACGTTTCACCAGTAGTACCGAAACTCTGTCCAGTGTGACGGGGGGTGAGCCCGTCGCCACTTATAATGGACAGTGGGTACAATACACGCCTCGAAATTGAAGCATGCAGGTTTCCTCACGATGTTTTCCTTCACCGAAAAGCCAGTGGTGTAACAAATCGTACATAAATTCCGAAAAACTCATTGGTACGAGTCGGCTTGGACGGGGATCGAACCATCGCCTCCTGCACGGCAGGCAAGGTTACTCGCCACTGGACCACCACGGCCTATCTCACTCTTGAATGATTTTTGAGAGTCAAATAAGCAGTAGAAAGATGTTTATCTACATAGTAATTTTGACATTTTCAACTGCTGAGCTCACCGAATGAGATTCAAAAATCGCACTCCTGGTTCTTCTTTTAAGTCTGTGACCAGTACGCGCTATTATTCCTAGTAGATGCGTATTCAACCGAATATTCGGCGCGGGTGTGTCCTACACTTAATAATTCCAAAACCGAGACGATATTAAACAGTGTCGAAACATCCCGCAAACGTCGGCGTCATCAATTTCCGCATAAACTTGCGGCCGGCGACACGACCGCTCCCAACAAAAGTTCCTCGCTGAATGCGATATCGGTTCGAAATTCAAATTTAACGGCTGACCGGAAATGCGGTGTCGAACGCATCCGGCGGCTGCGTTCCGTTTTAGCTACGTTTAGGTGTTCGATGTTTGTTTTTTGTGAGAAACATTTTTTGAGATTAAATATACGGGGTCAGCTATGGTTTGCAATAGCCCTCTCTAAAATAAACAAGATATCCCATGGTCACCTCGTACGATACTCACAGGAAATGGGGTGCTCACACGGACTTCTATGAGAATTCTGTGACTAAATTGACTTTATTCTTTGCACAATTATTATTATTGTGTATACTAAAATGTAGTAAGTAGATTTTTACTTTTTCCTTAAATAATATTTTAGCTTGCTTCATTGCTTTGTTTAAATACATATTTTACCCTTGTGGGTGGTATAGCTAGGGGGTAGCAATTTAAACTAACTAACTAATTAAAGAAAATAAAGAATAACGTTATGACATAACGTAACATAAATTTTATTTATTCTTTATTTTCTTTCTGTATTTTCTTTAATTAGTTAGTTTGTATTATTCTTTAATTAGTTAGTTCGTATCAATTGCTACCCCCTAGCTTCACTCCCAACCCCCAACACAAGGGTAAAATTACATTGTGACAATTTTATTTGTATTCTACATAACATCCTACAAAACAATGTAATTTAAAGAATTTATCGCAATAAAGAAATTGAATTGCATTGGTATTTTCTTACAAACATTATATGTCATTACAATGCTTTTCCTTATAATGTAATATAACATTCGCCATAAGATAATATTTAAATTAAACAAAACTCAATTTAAATCAAAGATTCTCCAAACAATAGTGTCCTACGTCACATGACAGACAGACCAACAAACAATTTTCAACACACACGTAACATTTGACGCGATATCGGCCATGTTAAACAATCGAGTTTCCCGCGCTTCCGACATCTTGACGTCGCCATTTTGTTTTGCGTTGTAGCTTGTGGAACTGTTGGTTCTCGATTTATATTCGCTCTGTACTAAAAGTCACAGAGTAGTACGAAAAGTCAAAGGATCGAGATTGTATAACAAGTGAAAAATATGTCAACAGAATCGCACTCAAAAGTGACGTCATTATACGAATCGATACTGATACGAACCAGGAGTGCGATTTTTGAAACTCATTCGCTGAGCTCAGCAGTTGAAAATGTCAAAATTACTAGGCATGGAGATATGCATATTTCTACTGCTGATATTACTTTCCAAAATCATGCTTCAGGAGTGCGATTTTTAAAAGTCAAATCAGCAGTTGAAAGATGCCATTTATACCTACTTTAAAAAACCTTGTGTTTCAGGAAAAAGCATATAATATCTCCATAGAAATTTTGACATTTTCAACTGCTGAGTTCAACGTATGCGTCTTAAAAATCGCACTCCAGGAACAAAAAAAGTAGTCAATGATAATTAAAATCCTCGAGTAGGCGCTTTAAAGGACATTTCTACCTATAAGTAGGTTAGGTTTTTTGTTATTTCTATCCATTAAAACGTTCTAGATACATACATACAAATCCTCATGCAAGTATCCCACAGGGGTATGCACAGATTATGGCTCGCCATACACTACGATTCTGACATACTTCTCTCGCCTCATCCACTTTCATACATTTCTTCATGCACTTCCGTTGGTTGAGGGTGCTACGCAATTGTCCTTTTCGGAGAAGACCATTTATTTGGTCGTGGTAAGTTCTCCTCTCGACTGTTCGACTGACATTGGATCAATAAATCTCCCTAGTGAGTCTACTCTCATTCATCCTCTGTGCGTGACTGAACCACCTAAGCATGCTCGCAGAACCGATGGCCGATGGGACCGACAAGTTCTCGAGTGGCGATCGCGTACAGGAAGGCGCAGGGTGTTTAGTGAGCCACGGTGGACCGACGACCTGGAGTGCGATTTTTGAATCTCATTCGGTGAGCTCAGCTATTGAAAATGTCAAAATTACTACGGAGATACGTATCTTTTTACTGCTGATTTGACTTTCAAAAATCGCTCTTCTGTAGTATGATTTTTGAAAGTCAACTCAGCATTAGAAAGATGCATATCTCCATAGTTATTTTGACATTTTCAACTGCTGAGCTCACCGAATGAGATTCAAAAATCGCACTTCTGGTGAAGGCGGCGGAAAACCGTTAGATGAAGGCAGCGCAGGACCGGTCGTTGTGGCGATCCTTGGGGGAGGCCTATGTCCAGCAGTGGACGTCCATCGGCTGAGATGATGGTGATGATTGATTATTCACTTATCACTAAAGTGTGACGTTGGACAGTTTGGACTGTCCAACGTCACAGTAGTGAAGCCGTCTGATAGAATACACGCTCTGAAGTCAAAGTAAGTTGGTTTTTTCTAATAACATGTTTATTCAATCGGTTCGAGTCGTTAATTCGAGTTACGATCGAGTTTCACTAGTACCTCGCTGAGGTACTTCCTATCCAACATGGCGTATCGCTGATGTACTTCCTCGTAATCTTTTTGTATAGACTTCCCTACATTTGTATACTTAGTTGAGTTTGTATTTAGGTCAAAATTATAACTGGCATGATATACTCAAATTCATAAAGACCTCCGCTCATTGCAGCGATTTTATCGAGCGATAATATAACTGCGATTTTGCGATAATTGTTCTCAGTACATTTTGTATGGGGACGCGCGCGATCCTACACACTGCCGCGATATTATCGCAACTCTTTCGACTACATTCAGTGGTGGGGCGCATGCGTGACGCGAATCGCGGAATCGCTGCAGTGTGTATGCTGTCGCGATATCGCTGTCGATATTATCGCTCGATAAAATCGCTCGATAATATCGCTGCAATGTGCGGAGGCCTTAAATCGCCGTGTTAAAGGCAAAACCAACTAACTAGGCCAGAAAATATAAATCAAAATGTCGAGTAAATCTAAAATATGGTTTTAGGTCTACAGTTTTGGCAAGGTTGTTCTACAATTCTTTGTTTACTAAATAGTAAAATGCCAGCATACATTTTATACATACATTAGGTACAAAGACACACGTAACTGAAACGGACGAGAAAAATACCGAAATAGTTGGTTTTGCCTTTAACACGGCGAAATTATTGTACCCACTGTCCAATATAAGTGACGACGGGCTCACCCCCCGTCACACTGGACAGAGTTTCGGTACTACTGGTGAAACGTGGATGTTCTGAGGTTTCAGAATATCTCTGACTACCCCCTTGGGGAATATAGTCGTGAGCATAATATTCTAAATTATTTATTTCTATACAACAGTAATCCATTGAGATAAAACTTAGGGCCTGTTTCACCACTTCTGAATAAGTTCTTGTCGGGAAGATTCTAAGGCGGCACGAAGTTTGCCGTGGTCATTTAATACCTACTTAATAACTTAATTGTACATTAATGTAGACTAAGGGCCTGTTTCACCACTTCTGGGTAAGTTCTTTTTAGCTTATCCGACAGATAGTTTTGTATGAAATTATGTCAAAATATCTGTCGGATAAGCTAAAAAGAACTTACTCAGAAGTGGTGAAACAGGCCCTTAGTCTACATTAATGTACAATTAAGTTATTAAGTTAATAGCCGTGGTGGTCCAGTGGCGAGTAACCTTGCCTGCCGTGCAGGAGGCGATGGTTCGATCCCCGTCCAAGCCGACTCGTACCAATGAGTTTTTCGGAATTTATGTACGATTTGTTACACCATTGGCTTTTCGGTTAAGGAAAACATCGTGAGGAAACCTGCATGCTTCAATTTCGAGGCGTGTATTGTACCCACTGTCCAATATAAGTGGCGACGGGCTCACCCCCCGTCACACTGGACAGAGTTTCGGTACTACTGGTGAAACGTGGGTGTTCTGAGGTTTCAGAATATCTCTGACTACCCCCTCGGGGAATATAGTCGTGAGCATATGCCATATGCCAAGTTATTAAGTAGGTATTAAATGACCACGGCAAACTTCGTGCCGCCTTAGAATATTCCCGACGCACACTTGGCCGTTTTTTAGCATTATGTTCATCACGGATAATAGGACAGAGTTTCGGTACTACTAGTTAAATATGGATTTTCTGAGGTTTCATAATATTTCTGCCTACCCCCTCGGGGAACATCATCATCATCAGCCTATATACGTCCCACTGCAGGGCACAGGCCTACCCTCTAGGAGGGTGTTTGGGCGTTCGTCCACCACACATGCCCAATGCGGATTGGTAGACTTCACATACGCATCAGAATTTCTTCTTCTGCATATATGCAGTTTTCCTCACGATGTTTTCCTTCACCGTCTGCAGAGCAGTCGGTAATACGTACAGTCAGCAGCAAAGAGATGTATGCACTTTTACTACGTCGTAGTATAAAGATGTATCCACTTTAGTACTACGCGTAGTAGTCATCTTTTGCATGAGGAGGCATACATCTTTTTGCTGCTGACTGTACATAAGTTAGAAAAACTCATTGGTACGTGACATGTTGTCCGAGCGGATTCGAACCCGGACCTTTTGATTGAGAGTCTATACCTCTCCGCAACGCGCCACCGAGCTCTCAATGTCTCTTTCCTGTTTGAACATATTATCCTTCAATGAACAGACACAAATACTCTTACAGTTTTATAATAGTGTAGATATCCGGCCACGACAGTAATAAAGTATGGTTTTATTACGTTGACCAGACCTGTTTGCCGGACACCTGTAAACACGGATATTTTGTTTGTTTAGTGGTCATTGTAACACTCTTTTGTAGTTTGTCCAATAATGGTACACTTTTAGATAGATTCGGTGACGTCTTTTGAGCGTATGTTGATTCTACAGGTGTATCTAAACACCCTAGTAAATTTAAAGACCATCAAACTGAACAACGTTCACTATTGACTGATTGTTGGTTGGGCTTTTGCAAGCAAGAGTCGTTATGTAAATAAATAAATAAAAGTTTGTTGGAAGGGGCAGACCTAGGAGGACGTACATAGACCAGATCAAGGGCGTCATAAAAAAAATCCAGGTCAATAGTTGCCGAAATCGAAAGGAATGTATATGACAAGATGTATGGACCTAGAGGAAGCAAGAGAGGTATGTCAGAGTATGGTAGAACTAGTATTCATTCTGACTCAGAACCGCCCAAAGTGGAGATCCAAAGTCTCTGCCTACCCATCTGGGAAAATGGCTTGAGTTTATATAATTATGTAGGTTATAATATGTAACACTGCGACCATCGCTGGTCTATTGTGTTCGCCCCAAGCTTACCCATATTTTACGCATACCTCCGAACAAATGTATAAAACAGCATAATTATTTTATTTGATTTGATTTGATTTGAGATTGAGATTTCAAGTTTGCTCCCATAGTCAAAGTTGTTCAGTTTTAAAATTATGCTATTGGCTTCAAATTTACCCATGCCTAGTATCCACACTGTTTGTCAACTGCATTGTGTCTCCAAAACACCTCATGTTATCTTACAGAAAGTTTTTAATTTAATTCTAGTCACTATTCAATGAATCCATTATGAGCCGAGGTGTCGGTTTAACCGACGTGCGACAAGGAGGGTGTTACGCCGACAATAAACTGGAAATTACATTATGCAAGTGTGACATTATGCGAGTGTGACATTTTGCGAATGTGTCATATTGCGAATATGACGTTATGCGAATGTGACGTTATGCGAATGTGACGTTATGCGTATGTGACGTTATGCGAGTGTGACATTATGAAAGTGTGACATTTTGCAAATGTGTCATTTTGCGAATATGACGTTATGCGAGTGTGACATTTTGCGAATGTGACATTGTGCGCCAAATCTGTCATTTAATATCCTATAAAATTCCTTTGGCGTATTGTGTTGAAATACTTACTAATATAAGTTTTAAATAATGCGTGGTATTCACCTACATTGGCTTAGTATCCAACTATCCATACTGTTTGCCAGCTGTATTGTGTCTACAAAACACCTCATGTTATCTTATATAAAGTTTTTAATTTAATTCTAGTCACTATTCAATGACTCCATTATGAGCCGAGGTGTCGGTTTAACCGACGTGCGACAAGGAGGGTGTTACGCCGACAACACAGTCTGTGAACACAATAAACTGGAAATTGAGTTTTCAACCTTTTACTGTACAGTTAGACTGCTTAAAGTGTGAACTTTCGATTTTGCTCTTCGATTAAGAAAAAAAAACTAAATACCTACATAATTAACACTAAAAAAACGGCTAAGTGCGAGTAGAAATCGCGGCAACAACAGGGTTCTGTACAGACTTAATTATGAAGGACAAACATAAAAAAAGCATTTCATTGGGCATTGTAAAAATTGTGTTTCATGCAACCGTCTACATTACGGTCGAAGTTCCAACTAAAAATATAAGTTTTTATTAGAAAAAATTTATATTTTTATGTAATATATGTACATTATATACATTACGCCACTGCTCGCAGAACCGATGGCCGATGGGGCCGAAGAGTTCTCGAGTGGCGACCGCGTACCGGAAAGCGCAGCGTGGGTAGGCAGTGAGCCCTCACAAGGTGGACCGCCGACCTGGTGAAGGTGGCGGGAACACGCAATAGCGGGTATAGTATAATAATACTGTAGAGTTCGCTTTATAATCAGACAATGTTTGACGCTTATGTTTCTACGTTTAGAAATAAAGTATTTGATTTTTTTTTTGCTTGTATTTATGACCGTTTTTACGATAGAGCGAACCAAGAAATAGGGGAATATAGTCGTGAGCATATGCTTATGATACGATAGAGAGAGAAAACAATTTATGATAACTAGTTTCTTGTATGAGGGACCACTCATATTTTTTTAAATTTCTATAGCTATTACGGTTCAAAAGTTACAGCCCTAAATAATTAAGACACACAGACAGAAGGACGGACGAAGGTAGACTTAGTAATAGGGTCCCATTTTCACCCTTTGAGTACGGAACCCCAAAAATGACAAAATTGTTTATTCCGGCGACTACGGCGTAGACCGTCTACGCCGTAGTCGCCATAGCGTAGTCTTTTAAATTGTCTTAAGTTCACAGTTTAAGTGTTGAAGCAACAAGTATCAAGAACAATAGTTTTAACTTTTAAACAATAAGCTAGTGATATAAGTTAGTCTTTTGATATAATAGTGTCTGTTTAGTATTCAATATATTTCTTTTGATGGGATTTAATTTTTCTCCCCTCCAAACGGAAAGAATCAATTTACGTCCCGCTGCGCTAAACGAAGTTGCCGCTTTCAACCTCCGTCGAGGAGAAAATATAGTATACTAACTTCGGGCAGTAAATAAGAAAGTCTCAGATCACATATTTATTGACCGAGGCGAAGCATTGAGATCTGAGACCTTTCTTACTTTCCTGCCCTCGGTGTGTAATCTACTACAATCGAAAATGTTCGTATTTTTGTTATATTATTGCGCGTGCAAAGGATTTTTAGTCAAACATTTTTTTGGTCTATACCACAGACTAAAAAGAAGAACCAGACGTAATGTCCATGTCCAGAAGCACCCATTTCTTTCGTGTGCGTGCTGTCACGCGGTACATAAGGTGACGGGTTGTCGGACCTGCGTCTAGAGCTAGCGCATCTCGAGAGTGTAGGTCCCTTGTAGAACAAAAGAGATTGTATTACCTTGCATGCTTCACATCTTTTTAGTGGGTCACTGCCGTTTGAACGACAGTTGTTTAGCAATTTTCAAAAAAATACACAACGTTCTAAAAATGAGTCGTTTCACAAATCATCATTTAGTAGGAATAGGTTTCACAAACCATTTATTTAATTTTGTGATCAGTTGTCAAATTGTCACATTGCAACATTTCATTCTCAAGACACTTCGTTACGAAACTGTGTTATTTAAACATTCATCTTTTGTTAGAAACTCGTTTTATATTTTATTGTTTGATCAGCAAATTACTAAATATAGCAACGTTTTACAAATATTGATGATCACATTATTTCATTTCACAAAACCGAACCAGAGCACCCCTATTCCACGCAGTCTTGTCTGTACATGCATGTGCATGCTTGCTTGCTTGTTGCATGCTTGCTTGCTTGCTGCATGCCTGTGTGCATGCATCTTTGCATGTGTGCTTGCTTGCTTGTTTGCTTGTCTGCATGTTAGGGGGTGCAGGGGGGCCGCGCCCCCCGCTCGGGGGGTGCGGGGGGCGGAAGCCCCCTGCCTGAGAAAAACATATTGGAGCTTGTCGAATTCTAGGTTAGGTTAGGTTAGAACATGTATAACACTTAGCGGAGCGAGCGAAGCGAGCGGAGCATCAACATGCTTGCTTGCATGTGCATGCCTGCTTGCATGCTGCATGCTTGCTTGCTTGCTGCATGCTTGTGTGCATGCTTGCTTGCATCATTGCTTGAGTGCATGCTTATTTGCTTGTTGCTTAGGGGGCAGAAAGGTAACATCAAAACTGTAGGTTATGGTTAGACTAGGTTAGGTTAGTTAGTATGTCATGCTGCATTTTTGCGTATATGTATGCTTGGTTCTTGGTTTAGCGTGCATGTATGTTTTATGCATGAAGCACCATTAAAGACGGGTGTTACACGCTCATTCTCGCGTCAGTCTGGTCCATCAATCTAGTCACGTCAGACCTAGAACGATCGTCAGACTGACGAACATTATTAAAATATTTGAAATTAAAGTTTAAAATGAAGTTGCAGCAAGTTTAGTAGATGAATTTGAAAAATGGCAAATAACGTTTTGTGATATAAAAAATGATTTATCGTTGTTTTCTAAATAATTCATTTGGTAAATAAGATTGTTGTCGCATAACTGATGTTGAAATGTTGTTTTAACTATAAACATAATATAATTCGATGCATTTGCTAAATGACTACTTTCGATAAGTAAATATGTGTATTAACACCTTTGTTAAATCACTAGTTTGTGAAATGAAACATTGTTAAACGTTGCTTGAGAAGTGATATTTTGCTTATTGATTTTGTGTTAAACATTAGTGAACCCTTTTTAGTGCAATACTCGGTCCGTATTTCTTTCAGGTCCGTGGTCTATACAGCGAAGACCAAAAAAAGCTTTAAAAAATATAAATATAAATATAAGCTTTGGCTTTAGTGATGCTTCCTCTGATTAATTTATAACATAATATTTTACCTAACGTCTTTTACAATAAATCATTTCATTCTATTTCATTTCAAAAGTCAAAAGAGCAAAGGTTGAAATTACTTAAATAAAAAAAAATCTTTTCAGTACATTGTAGTATTGGAGTCCAGTAAATACTAAAATTTTTATGAAACAGATTGTTTTTATTTCATTGTGGTTTTGGCTTCATAGCGAAAGTTGTTCAGTTTGATGGTCTGAGTTTTGTTTTATTACACCTTGTTAATAATTAACGCAAAACTAAATAAATAAATAAATAACGCACGCACATACATTGTAATGAACCCAAACTAGCACTAAAGGCTTTTATTATGGAAACCATACAACAACGGCACGAACATATAACATCCATGACCGAACCGGGATTCGAACCCAGGACCCTGGTTTGGCAGTCCGGCGTGGTAACCATAACCAAAACTAGAAAGTAGTTTGTTTAAAATCGATAGCAGAATCGAATTAACATGGTTTCAACATAGGTAATTTTTTTTCAAAATATTAAAATAATTTGATTGTAAAATTTTTAATTTACTGAACACGATCTCAACCTACCGCTCGGGCACACTCACTCTACTTACAAAACAAGATTCTTAAAATGTATCCATGAGCACGTTAGCGCTTTCATTCATTGCTGAAATGATAGCTCGCCCTTTGTACATACATGTCTTTTCTATTGTTTGTATCAATATGTCGGTGTGTACAATAAAGTGTTAAATAAAATAAATAAATAACAAATCAATTTGCCTCAAAGCATAAAATGCGAATATCTTTAGGGTTGAACTACACATGGCCGTCTCAGGAACGTAATTTGCTAGAGCGATCGCGTTCGCGATCGCGTTCCGTCTATCTTATATGCTCTAGCAAATGACGTTATTGAGTGACAGAAAAGGATGGAGCGACGGAAAAGTGCGATCGCATGCGGCCATGTGTAGTTCAACCCTTAAAACTATCAAAATAATGAGATTATTGTTTCAGTCTAATGATTTTGTTATAAATCAGTTGGGGTGTATGAGGTTTGGCGCTTATTTATTAACACGTTGTATATACAAACCTCCATGACTCGCGGGTACAAAAAAAAATTTTTTAATCACAGACCTGAAAAGACGGACGTAATCTCGTCTAATCACGAGTGAAGCACCCATTTCTTTTGTGTGCGTGCTGTCACGCGGTACATAATGGTGACGGGTGTCGGACCTGCGCCTAGAGCTAGTGCATCTGTGTGAGTGTAGGTCCCTTGTAGAACAAACGTAAATGTAGGACCTTGCATGCTTCACATCTTTTTAGTGTCACATTACGTCCGTCTTTTTTTCAGGTCCGTGGTTTTTATAGGATTCCACTTCTACAAAAAATCATTATTTCTCCATTTTTATTACAGCAAGTAAATAAAATACATAATGACGTGCACCGAAGATCTAAAATACTCTGAAATTTACTTCTAAAGATAAAACTAGAATAGAACATGAAATTTTTTCACTTCCTACCATATTCCTATTTAAAAAAGGTAAGTGAAATAAAATGCAATTTTCTGGCATTTACCCAAAAATATTCGGGATCTGTAGACGACGTCCAATTTCAATTCCTGCTACTTTTTAAACTATCTCTTACGGTTTGATGAATATCTGGTTATAGGCTGGGTAATCTACATCTACAGGGAGTTACAGTTGCATTACTTTAAGGCGCTATGAGCCGGTCGAGGCCGTTTTTTGAACACGAACGAAACATGAAAAACAGTGTTTTAAAGTCTGAATTGAAATTATGTCTTATTTAAGGATCTGGCGGATAGGCGATAGTTCTCAATAACACGATTAGATTATGTTTACTAGATAGAAAAACATCCCAAAGTTACCCCTTTTGTTAAGTATATTTT
This sequence comes from Agonopterix heracliana, assembly GCA_963693445.1. NCBI lineage: Eukaryota > Metazoa > Arthropoda > Insecta > Lepidoptera > Depressariidae > Agonopterix > Agonopterix heracliana. Next base: position 8,327,732 of record OY856334.1, read on the forward strand.
TTCAATACCATGATTAAACTGCTGATATTTAACTTTTTATTCTTGTACTTAACTAAATACATTAAATATTACTAGTGAAATTCGCTGAATTTTGAGCTTAGAAACACCCATGAGCAAAGATATTGATGAAAAACATGTTTTTTTGCGATCCTGCTTTCAGTTGGAGCGGGATTGCTTATTGCAAACATATGCTTGCAAGAAAGAGACGCTTGCACTCGGATAAGAGGGCCTTAAGGTGTGATTGTAACCATGATACCGATCAACTTTCCCTAAGAAATGTAAAAAAAAATAACTTTTCATGCAATCGTTCGATCAGCTGATTGCATTTAGTATGGAGAGTCTTTTTGCAAATTTCCTATTCAGGGTGTAAGGAAAAGTATCATTAAGTTATCATTAGTCTGTTCGTTTGTTTGTTTGTTCGAGCATCACGCGAATGACCCGAAACTATAAATTTGTGTTTAAAAATTCTAGTAGACCGAATATCAGTGTAACCGGGTACGAGATAGCGAATTATATGAAGTGACATCTCGGAGTCAGGTGGTTGTCCCATACAATTTATATAAAGTGAAATTTTGGAGTCAGATGACCGAAATACAAAAAAGTGGATACGTCGATAAGGACAGCAATAAGTAGCGGTCTCCTTTTTTAACTAGAGCGAATTTGCTATGTGCATCTCTTACTGCACATATATTACAAGACACGTGCGTGTCGTCACGTGTTATATGACAAGACACGTGCCTCCTTCTAGTGCCTTCTCACGTTTTTAACGTAGAAACGTTAAAAATAAAGATAAGATCATTTTGAGATTGACCCAGGAATAGACAATACATATGCCACCTTATTGACACTGCCTTACAAGCGGTGAAACATGAAACAACTCCTCAGCGGTCGGTAATGTTCAACCTTCTTTCGTAAGTTTTCATCGTCGTCATTGGTTTGTCCCTTTCTAATCCGACGACGAAAAAAAAAAGGGGTTTTTTAACTTTTGTTCTGACAGAAAGGGACAAACCTAAAGTTTGAAACATCGACGTACGAAAGAAGGTTGAACATTACCGACCGCCATGCTTAGATCAAAATAAAATTAATGGATAGGCCTAAAGCGCGGTAAGTTGAAGCAAACTACTGGTGCACTTGGTCCATACAAACTAGCGCCATTATCTGTCAAATCTAGGGCACTTGCATACAAATTTGAAGTAAACCTTTTCCATTTGTTTTGCCTCATTTTTCTGGTTTTAAATGTTCGCGTAAGGCCTATCCATTCATTTTATTTTGATCGAAGCCGCCATGGCCAATTTTCATGTATCGATGCTTTTAAGGAGGATTGGTAGGATTGACCAATTAATATTAATAATAAAAAGAATAGCTTCTGAAGACAAAGGCCGTAAGGGCTTAATCCCATTGGCTTTTCGTTAGGAAAAAGTTTAAAAAAATCATCCCATCAAAATCTGTCAACCACAAAGTACAAAAAATGTTTCGTAAATAATAGCAGAATTTCAGTGTTTAAAACATAATTTTGTGTGATGTGCATAAGGTGCTGCCCTTTAACGACATGGCAATTAACATCGTTTCTGATTTCAGTAGTTTGTTTGGCCGTATCGTTCGTTTTTGGACCATTTTATACTATGTTATATCTTACCGGTAAGTGGATCTTATCTTCTTCTTATCTTGTTGTGGGGGCTGGCAAGCCAGCAACACTTCGACCCAGTGGGATCTTTTGTGTTAGCCCCAATTTTTGCTTTCTTCACCCTTCAAATACATGGTCAATAAAGGAGGCAATACCATTGAGGGGAAGATATCAAAGATCTTCTGGTTTTGGGTATCCATCTCCGAGAGGGCACGAGCATTGCTCCTGCTCTTGTTCTGTTCAGTGTGATCTTTGAAACACGAGTTGTCACATAAGTCTATACTTAACGTGTAAATAAGTATATTGACGGCCCGATAGCACAGTCGGTAGTGAACCTGCCTGCTGTGCAAGGGTCGCGGATCCGAATCCCGTAAGGGACAAATATTTGTGTGATGAATATGAATATTTGTACCCGAGTCATGGATGTTTGTGTGTGTGTCTTTTGTTCAGAACATCAAACTGAACAACTTTCTCTATGGGACCAACAACAAAATCGCGAAAAAATCAGCTCTTCCATACAAAACTGCAAACCTACTCGAGCCAAATGTATGGGAAGGCAGATTTTTTTTTCGCGATTTCGATATTTGTCCCATAGAGAAAGTTGATCAGTTTAATGGTCTGATCATCCCCTTAAAAAAGTGTCAGCCTATTAAGAAGGACCCTGTATAAAGGGTGTAAGGAAAAGTATAATTAACCTTTAAACCACATACTCTACCCATCAAACGGAACAACTTTTACTATGGAAGAAATCTACTGTTCCAATACTAAACTGCAATACCTAATTACTCGACTCAAACGTATGGAGAAGCAGAATGTTTTTTTGCGCTTTGCTCCCGTGGTAAAAGTTGTTCAGTTTGATGGGTACAGTGTGCGGTTTAAAGGTTAATGATACTTTTCACCTCACAAGCTCGGAAAGATTCTGTTTATCATTCGAAATCCGAGTGCAAAAGTGCATTTTATTCGCTAGCGTGGAAAGAGTTTTTGAAATTCGAATCTGTCTATTCAATATTTTTCTTTATCGCCATTCCACTGAAAATGCATTATAACTATTTCATGTCACTGGCCAACACGAAAAAAAAAACTTTTTAAAATGTTGTTCTCTTTAGCAATTCACTTTTTTTCCTCGCTGTTGTGAGGTGAAAAGTTGTGTGTTTCGCTCGGCTGCAAAGTTATTCAGCGTCTCGTACCTTTGAAACCTTCGCTATAAGCTCAGGATTCTATTATTTGAACCTCTCGCTTCGCTCGTGGTTCAATCCTAGAATCCTTCGCTTGCTCAGGTTTCAATACAAGTACTCGCGCCAAAAAACAACTTTGCAGCCTAGCATAACAAATAACTATTTCCTTACACCCCGTATAATGTGTATTCTATATCGTTGTCTAGTTATCATAATTCAAGTCCAAGCTAGATTCTGGAACTTTAAATGTCACTAGATAATTTGTGTGACAATGTCCAAGATATTTATTTTTTTATATAAAAATATCTTGTTTCAGGAAACACAGACATAGACGAATTACTAAAAACCGAAATGCATTACGCCCACTTCCTATTCTGCCTAATAATCGTGATGTGGCTTATATTTCTTGGCAGTTTCACGCTCTGCCTAGCTAGCAAAAGCAGAAGCAAATGTCTTATCAACCTGTCTATAATATTCATATTCATTCACATGATCGTATCTGCCTTGATTGTCATTAAATATGCGATACATTGTTCTATCATAGACACATTGTGTTTCGACCATAGTAAAGAAAGGAAAGATAACGATGTTGTCGTCTCTTTCGCACTGGTTGTGTTTGAAATAGTTTATATTATAGTTTGGTTGATGTTTTTGTTTGTTGTTTGTAATTTTAAATTAAATCTGCCTGTTTATGTTACTGATTAATTAAATCATTTTATTAATTTGAGCCTTTTTGTTTTATTTGTTAGCTTCAAGGTGGTTTAACACTCACCCACCCACCCTGTCACTCACTGACTCACTCACGCACTCACTCCCTCACTCACTGACTCATAAAATAATAATAATATACCTTCATAAATTATTGAATGAATGAATTAAATATACTTTATTTACATTTCAATTAGTTTATTTATCTGGAGTGCGATTTTTGAATCTCATTCGGTGAGCTCAGCAGTTGAAAATGTCAAAATAACTACGGAGATACGCATCTTTTTACTGCTGATTTGACTTTCAAAAATCGCTCTCCTGTAGTATGATTTTTGAAAGTCAACTCAGCAGTAGAAAGATGCATATCTCCATAGTTATTTTGACATTTTCAACTGCTGAGCTCACCGAATGAGATTCAAAAATAGCTCTCCTGTGTTTTTTTTGTCACTTACTCACTCACTGAGTGACTCATTCACTCACTTACCTACACACCCACTCACCCCCCCCCCCCCCCCCATCACCCAATCACTCACTCAATCAAACCCTATTTATTAAATATTTCTGTTCGCATCCTATGGTTGTATTGAAGAAACTATTAGTGATAAAACCGCCATTTATATTCGTAATAAGTATTCGTTAATCTTTTCTGCTTTGATTTTTAACGTGCTTACACTAACATCAGATCCATTATACCTATATTATTATTGCTTACTTTACTATTTATTTATAAATGTCGTCTTCTTCTCAATTATTATGTTCTTCATTATACTTGGTGTGCCGTGGTGGTCCAGTGGCGAGTAACCTTGCCTGCTGTGCAGGAGGCGATGGTCGATCCTCGTCCAGGCCGACTCGTACCAATGAGTTTTTCGGAATTTATGTACGATTTGTAACACCACTGGCTTTTCGATGAAGGAAAACATCGTGAGGAAACCTGCATGCTTTAATTTCGAGGCATGTATTGTACCCACTGTCCATTATAAGTGGCGACGGGCTCACCCCCCGTCACACTGGACAGAGTTTCGGTACTACTGGTGAAACGTGGATGTTCTGAGGTTTCAGAATATCTCTGACTACCTCCTCGGGGAATATAGTCGTGATCATATGCTTCATTATACTTACCCCATTTTTGAATGTTGTGATCTTTAATAATTACTTATGTAGAAATGTATTTTTTATGAGAAATACTACGTGGTGGTTGTATACCTATTAAATAAAAACAAAAATAATAAAAAGAAAAACTTGCCAATAAATAATAATGTTTAACATTCAGTTGCAGAAACGCTCATTAGAGTTAATCCTCCATTAAAACTCTTGCTAGCTTTTACTACGTCAACAAGACAAAAAGTGACAGCAAGAGATTTAATGGAGGATTAACTTTAATGAGCGTTTCTGCAACTGAGCGGAGAATCTAAGTTGTTGACATAGTAAAAGCTAACAAAAGATTTAATGGAGGATTAACTTTAATGAGCGTTTCTGCAACTGAGCGGAGAATCTAAGTTGTTGACATAGTAAAAGCTAACAAAAGATTTAATGGAGGATTAACTTTAATGAGCGTTTCTGCAACTGAGCGGAGAATCTAAGTTGTTGACATAGTAAAAGCTAACAAAATATTTAATGGAGGATTAACTTTAATGAGCGTTTTTGCAACTGAGTGTGAATTATGTTAAAGTTAACTTTTGCGAAACAAAATGTTAGAGAGTTCCAAAACGCAAGTTTACTCAAAACAAAATACATTATTTGGAAGCATTAGCAATAACGAAATTGTTCACAAGTCATTTAGCTGCAGTTTAACAGATTTGTTTACGGACGGACAGGCCGACTGACGGACGAATTGCTATGAACACTTCATTATGGACGTACAGGGGGACGGCGTTTGGGAATAACATTTACTGTTTGTTTTAGTACCTATAAGTATTTGAAGATTTGCAAAGAAAAAATGGCATCGACCAGGAGTGCGATTTTTGAAAGTCATATTCTATTTTTATTTAATGGCGTTTCCTTGTTAGATTTAGCCAGTGTCAAGTTATTTGAGGGAGGTATCCAATCTCTAGGATTGTTTTTGAGTAAGAACAACTGAGAAGGATTTAGGAGCCTCGTGGCAGGCTGAGACGCGAACCGCGCGAACACCACGCGAGAGACAAGTGTTCGAGGCAAACCCTGCAACGTGACTCTCTCTTGAAAGTACGTTGTACTCAGTAGTAGAATATTTCAAAATTACTGTGGAGATATTGCATCTTTCTACCGCTGATTTGACTTTCAAAAATCGCACTCCAGGAGTATGATTTTTTAAAGTCAAATTAGGAGTAGAAAGATGCAATGTCTATACAAATTTTGAAATTTTCAACTACTGAGTTCAACGTATTATGACTTTCAAGAGAGAGTCACGTTGCAGGGTTTGCCTCGAACTTTATTTTAACTAAGAGAAGTAAAGCCTTATTTCGATCTGTCGATCAATACCCTGCCCTTTAAGTAAATAACTAGATCAGATAATTGGTGGTGTATCACATAATATGGGGAAATGAAATAAAATTATATTAATTTATTTGCAAAGAATGGGGTATAACCATTGTCTTATGATGTCCTTCTTGACGTATCCGTCAACGGCGACACCCTAGGCTTCACCTAGTAGAGTGGGCTCGGATGTGACTAGCGAACCCAAATTTCGACCTAAAGGTCCGATCGCACGCAAAACAGTAAAGTTCTCCGCTGTCATTATACGTGTAGTTATAGCTTGGCTTTGGCCGGGTCTTTCTTATTTGGCGCTTAACGTCAAGATCTGCAAGACGCGTTTCATCAAACTCCTCAGTTCGCTTTTTTACAGTGAGACGCCATTCCGGTCTCATTAGCGCACGCTGCTCCCAGTCCTTGATCGGTACATTGCATGCAGTTAGGTGCCGTTTCAGAACATCTTTGTAACGCAGGTACTGACCACCTGACTTTCGTTTTCCATCCCGAAGCTCCGAGTAAAATACTGATTTAGGAAGTCTAGCATCATCCATACGTACTATATGTCCGCACCATCTTAGCTGGCCTCTCATTATCAAGGCCTCCATACCATACGATTGATTTCGCCGTGAAACCTTAGAATTAGGCACACGATCTTGCCATTTCACCTTGAGGATTGCTCGGAGGCATTTCGTATGAAATGTATCAAGGCGCTTAATATCACCTTTGTATACAAACCAGGTTTCAGATGCTTACAATAGTATAGGCAATATTATTGCGTTATATACGGCAAGCTTGGTCTTCGGCTTTAGATCGTGTGATGTCCAAACTCTTTGATTCAGGCCTCCAAATGCATGCATGCGTGGATAGCTCAGTCTCCAATCGGTTGTCGCTTTGGATCATGGTCCCCAAGTAGCGGAAAGATGCTACCTCTTCCAGTTGGTTTCCAGCTAGCTTTAGTGGTGCGTCATTCGCAGTCTGCTCATACGAATCAGCATGCAAATCATACAAAAGGTATTTCTAAATGTCTGCTAATATTAAAGCTCATTCCACAACAACGTGCGACTGTACGTCGCGGAATTTGCAAAAATGTTCATTAACAAAGTCCGAGGTAGAAGTTAAACGCAAAACAATAAGCGTAATGCATATTGTACCGTCTGCATAATAGGTTGGCAGTTCATTTTGTGTGAAAATTGTTTTTTATCCCACTGTACTTTGTTTCAGACATTAGAATTTTACGAACATTATTCTTTAAGCGCTCGTTGGCGTAGTGGAGCTTCGGTATTGGAAACGATCACCGAAGTTAAGCAACGTCAGCTCTGGTCAGTCTTTGGATGGGTGACCGTTTAGTGGTATTTCATCTCGAGCGTTTCCGTGCTTCGGAAGGCACGTTAAGCAGTTGGTCTCGGATAGTTCCGTCAGATGGCGTTGTAACTATTCGTTAAGCCAAGTCAGAGGCCTACTGGCGGCTTGAAAATTCTCTGACAGCAAGGTGACCACTAACTTGCCTCCACCAACACGCACTTGGCCCGCGTGGTGGAGTATGGCCCACTCCCTCTCACCCTTATTCGTGAGAGGAGGCCTTTGCCCTGCAGTGGGATTCTACAGGCTAGGTATAACTTACTTTTTTTATTCTTCAAGCCGTCGTTGTCCAGTGGCGAGTAACCTTGCCTGCCGTGCAAGAGGCGATGGTTCGATCCCTGTCCAAGCCGACTCGTACCAATTAGTTTTTAGGAATTTATGTACGATTTGTTACACCACTTGGCTTTTCGGTGAAGAAAAACATCGTGAGGAAACCTGCATGCTTCAATTTCGAGGCGTGTATTGTACTCACTGTCGATTATAAGTGGCAACGGGCTAACCCCCCGTCACACTGGACAGAGTTTCGGTACTACTGGTGAAACGTGGATGTTCTGAGGTTTCAGAATATCTCTGACTACCCCCTCGGGGAATATAGTCGTGAGCATTATGCTTATGCATGCTTATTCTTTGAAACAGCCTTTACTAATTTATTCTAATAAAACATAAATAAATAAATAAATAAATAAAAAGTAGATCAATACATTCAAAATATTAAAACTTATTTCACATTGTGACCATCATAATCCTAATTATGAAATGAGAAAAACACGGAACACTAGATACAGGGTGTAAAAAAACACCTTTCAGACCATCAAACTGAACAACTTTCACTATCTAGCCAAATTCGTAATCGCAAAAAAAATTCTGCTGTCCCATACATTTTAGTCAAGTCGGTAGGTACGTCGGTAGAGCAGTTTTGTATGGAAGAGCAGTTTTTTTTTCGCTATTTCGAATTTGGCTCCATAGTGAAAGTAGTTCGGATTCTTGGGCTGAAGCACCCCATTAAGTATAACTAGGGTGTTTTATTACACCCTGTATATTCTACTCTATTAGCATAGCATATGCTCACGACTATATTCCCCAATGGGGTAATCAGAGATATTCTGAAATCTCAGAACATCCACGTGTCACTAGTAGCACCGAAACTCTTTTTAGTGTGACGGAAGTGAGCTGTTGATGATTTTGCCAATATCTAGTTTAAATAGCAAAAGTAGTAGCAGACCAGAAGAAAAAAACAGACGCTTAAGCCTTAACAAAATGGAGGAGCTTCATTGCCAGCCGGGGAGCAGGCAGTCGACACGCGTCCACCCAATAACAGACCCGCAACACGACACAACAAGGTTGTAACGCCATCCATAAGTGATGACATATGGAACAGAGACGTGGTCGCTCACTCAAGGCCTCATAAAAAGGCTGAAAGTCACCCAAAGGGCAATGCTCGGAGTTTCCTTACGAGATCGAATCAGAAATGAAGAGATCCGCAGAAGAACCAGAGTAGCTGACATAGCCCAAAGAATTGCTAAACTAAAGTGGCAGTGGGCGGGGTACATTGCTTGCAGAACCGATGGCCGATGGGGCTGAAAAGTTCTCGAGTGGCGACCGCGTACCGGAAAGCGCAGCGTGGGTAGGCTCCCCCACAAGGTGGACAGACGGCCTGGTGAAGGCGGCGGGAACCCGTTGGATGAGGGCAGCGCAGGACCGATCGTTCTGGCGATCCTTGGGGGAGGCCTATGTCCAGCAGTGGACGTCCATCGGCTGAAATTATGAACGCCATCCATCCAGTCTTACTGAACTATTTTCTTTTTTAATTAAAAGGCCTCATTATAAAATTACTCCATAATTAAAGCTTGAAAAAAAAAGCTGCAGCTCTATTACTCGCTGTAAACCCTACTTTAAAATTTAAAAAAAGGTAGCCATTTTTTTCCCATACCATTTCAAACAGTATTCCCACTGAAAAAAAGTAGTTAATTGCTTTTTTAAAACACATACGCGTAACATAGCGTTTGTAAGTTTTTTAATAAACCGACTTCACATGGAATCTGCGAGGAATTGCTTTCAAGTATGCTGGTGTTTTTGTTGTTATTGTTCGTTTGCTGTGTTTTTTAATTACAAAATGTTTAAGATAAATTAACGAACTGTTAAAAACATGGGTTTGTTTGTAACTACGTACTTATTAAGTAGTAATGACTCACCCGTCATACTGGAGTGCGATTTTTGAATCTCATTCGGTGAGCTCAGCTGTTGTAAATGTCAAAATTACTGTGGACATACGCATCTTTCTACTGCTGATTTGACTTTAAAAAATCATACTACAGGAGTGCGATTTTTGAATCTCATTCGGTGAGCTCAGCTGTTGAAAATGTCAAAATAACAACGGAGATACGCATCTTTTCACTGCTGATTTGACTTTAAAAAATCGCTCTCCTGTAGTATGATTTTTGAAAGTCAACTCAGCAGTAGAAAGATGCATATCTCCATAGTTATTTTGACATTTTCAACTGCTGAGCTCACCGAATGAGATTCAAAAATCGCACTCAAGGAGGTAGATTTTCGAAAGTCAAATCAGCAGTACAAAGATGCGTATGTCCATAATTTTGACATTTACAACAGCTGACTCACCGAATGAGATTAAAAAATCGCACCCCTGGACAGAGTTTCAGTACTACTCGTGAAACGTGGATGTTCTGAGGTTTCAGAATATGATATACACACATACATAAACTCACGCCTTTTTCCCAGAGGTGTAGGCAGGGACTATGGATCTCCATTTTGGACGGTTCTGACACACCTCTCTTGCTTCCTCTAGGTCCATACAACTTGTCATACATTCCCGTTGATTTCGGCTTTTTTTAACTTGGAATTTTTTAATGACGTCCCTGATCTGGTCTAGGTACGTCCTCCTAGGTCTGTCTCTGCCAATATTTCCCTCCACACACGCTTTATAAGTTGCACGCTTACACGCTTGCTAAGTGGACTTTCATTCATCCTTTCGAAATGTCGAAACCATCGAAGCATTCCCTTCTCTACTAACCACCACATCTTCATTCCAACCACAACGTTCCCTAATCACAGCTTTCCTTATTCTATATCTTAAAGCTAATAATATGCTATGCTACTTAATACAATATTTTAGCACGTTACGTTTATATACCACAAAGTCCCATGATGAAAGCCTTTGACCTGGAGTGCGATTTTTGAATGTCATACATCGAACTCAGCAGCTGAAAATGTCAACATTACTCTGGAGATACGCATCTTTCTACTGCCGATTTGACTTTCAAAAATCGCACTCCTGAAGCATGATTTTTGAGAGTCAAATCAGCAGCAAAAAGTTGCATATCTCCATAGTAATTTTGACATTTACAACTGCTGAGCTCACCGAATGTGATTCAAAAATCGCACTCCAGGAGAGCGATTTTTGAATCTCATTCGGTGAGCTCAGCTGTTTTTTTTTTCAAAATTACTACGGAGGTACGCATCTTTTTACTGCTGATTTGACTTTAAAAAATCGCTCTCAGTAGTAGAAAGATGCATATCTCCATAGTTATTTTGACATTTTCAACTGCTGAGCTCACCGAATGAGATTCAAAAATCGCACTCCTGAGACGTAAATCCTCTATGGTAAAGGTCTCATAAAAATACTGGGATCGAATCAGAAGTGAAGAGATTCACGGAAGAGCCCATCAATAAACTAAAGTGGCAATTGCTCGCAGAACCGATGGCCGATAGGGCCGAAGAGTTCGTGAGTGGCGACCGCGTATCACGAACTCTAGTTCATTAGCACAGCGTGGGTATGCCCCTCACAAGGTGGACCGATGACCTGGTAAAGGCGGCGGGAACCCGTTGGATGAGGGCAGCGCAGGACCGGTCGTTGTGGCGATCCTTGGGGAAGGCCTATGTCCAGCAGTGGACGTCTATCGGCTAATATGTTGCCTACCTCTGCTCCTTCTGCTCTCTCTGCTGTCACAGTCAACCATGACTATAACATCATCATCATACGATAGTACCTAGAGTTATAAAAAAAAAAAAAAATTTGAAACAATAAAAAATTTAATCGTGCTTTATAAACTCAACTTGTACTAACGCCCTCTGTTATCGAGTAGCTGAATCACTGTGCACACATTTTTTTCTAAACCAATGCTTGACAAAATCGTAGTAATCATTATTTGAATTTTTATTATTTAAATAGGCACATCAATTTTCATTTATTTAATATTTAAACATTATTTTTGCAACTAGCGCCATCTCTTATCGAGTAGCGACAACACATCATCAAAAATTCATAGCGGGCAAAAAGTTACAATGTTAGATAAATATTCCACTCCACCTTAAATAGTGCCTAAACGCCCTTGAAATAGAGTCGAAAATTGGCATTCTTGTTTACGCTAAGAAATAACACCACTAAAATATTTAGAAAGGTAGTCGGAGGGGTGAAATAGTGATATGGCTTTGCTCGCAATAAGGAAAGAGAGGGAGGTTTTATTTTCTTTTAATTATTTTATTTGGTGTCTGACCGTTGGACGTGATACCTAACTGATTTTAAAAACTATTTTCTTCTTTCTGTTAAACATCATAAAGTCACCGATTTCTAATAAAAGAACAAAAATACCCAAATTTTTAATTGTATAATATTTAAATTAAAATAAAAACTTATTAACTTGCGTACAAACAAAAACATTCGCGAATGAGAATGTAAAATTAATATTTTACGGAAATTTTTTCGAAATATTTTCGAAAAAAATTTAGCTTTTCTGTGCTGTAAGACTGAAAAGTCACCACAATAAGGAAAGAAAGAGACGCTGCATATCGATACAGTAACTTCACTTAGTGTGCTTTTGTCAAATTTCGTCATAAAACACAGAAAACACACCCGTGCAAAATATTTTCACAGTGTTCAGCGTTAAAGCACAGTGCCATCTGTGTTTCGTTGTTGGAAAACCATTATTTGTTGTTGTGTGCGTCAGTTCACAGATGAGGGTGTGATGCTGTGTGGAAATGCATGTGTGTGAGTACGGAGGGTTGAAGCGAGCGAAGGGATGGTAGCGTCAGCAGCAAAATGTGAAAAAATAAATACCGTAATATTAATGAAAGTTTTTAGGGCAACATTTTCGCGATTTTAAATTACTATTTTCTATGAGTAAATCCATTGAACTGTTATTTACTACAAATAACACTGCAGGTCACAGCAACGCTGTCCCATTCTTTGTGGAGCTATCACAACACTTTCGTAGTAAATCGCTATCACTATCTCTTTCACAAGCTTATAGTAAATAGTAAAAAGTAACTAAAACCGAAAAACCAAATAAAAAAATTATGAAATAGCACAACATGGCTGAAACATGTTTCTATCCATACTATTTGAAACAAAAAACGAGTTTCGCCAATTTGGCGCCCAACATGGGACTAAGAAAACATTCGCACGAGCGGCGCGTTGAGCTAATTTTCCATTTATCGAAATAGAAAAAAAAAAACCATTACACGATAGAATGAGGGATTTCCCTAAAGTTACATAAAAAGAGAAAATAGTTCCAAATGACTTGATAGATGGCGTTGGTGAGAGATGCAGCAACCTTGCTGTTAAATAAAATAGTAGGTAAAACTTCTTCAACGGATGCGCCTTTGTCTCTAAGTAAATATTTAGACTAAATTTCCTTCTTCGGCACCAAGTCATCTCAACGCCATCTATCACAGCATATTCAGAAATCAGAAATCATTTATTGTCACAAACTGGTATACATATTATTTATAGGTCGTATCATAAAAATTTAGTCCACAGTTTTACCTACGTCAGGCATACAATATTATTTATAAGATAGTTGAATCCAACAAACACAGTAGGTATACACAATTTTAAGTAAGTAAGTAAGCATTTATCTAACCTCCACGATAGGCACCATAATTATATTGAGTCAATATGTCAATACATTTTATTATTATAATTTTATATTTTACACATACACTTTACAACATAAAACATCAAAATAATAAATCCAGTCCATTGTTTATAAATTATATGTCGGCGCATTTACATAATGATGAAGTTTTTAAATAAAATTCATCCAGATTATAAAATACATTTTTGATTAGCCATAATTTTAGTACATATTGAACTACGATTTACTAGCTGTCAGATAACTCCATTAAATTCGTGTGAAAGAGGTTGAGGGCTAAGGGCATTGGCCCCATGTCGGGCGCCAATTATTTTTCGATGGTTCTACTAACATTCTAGCTCATTTCGGAGTGACAAAGACTTTCAATCATCAGGGTTCGATCCTGAAAAGTACTTTGAAACTAATGATGAAACGTGGATGTTCTGAGTTTTCAGAATATCTCTGACTACCTCCTCAGTGAGTACAGTCGTGAGAATATACATGCATGCATCAAACAAAATGTTCAGTAATTCTAGAAAAAAAGAAAAATTTAAAAAGCGATCCTCTCAAAAAAGTCTTTTGCTATCGCTCCAACTAATCTCCGCCACCCTCCCATAATAGGCCATCTCCTCGTCGCCATGGCGACCGTTCAAAATGGCTGCCGCGCCCCCCGCCACGCCTCACTCGCGTATATAAGGTTACCCCCTTCGACTTCACTTCAGAGAGCCAGTACTAAGCGGCGAGAGCACGTCGCTCGCGTTTTCTATTTTTCCGTTCGGATATTTCGTTCGATTTCTTTTCCCATTTCAAATTTCCGTTAGGTATAATTTCGAATAAATTATTTTCGTTTATTTTTTGTTTTTTATTTCATTTTTTATCTTTATCTGTGTGGTGTTTGCTGCGAAATTTTGAAGGTAAGTTTAGTTTTAGAACGTTTCTTGGTTTTAAAATGACGGGTAGAGTGAAAGAATTCGAAATTCAATATTTTATTTCACACGTGTTCTGTTTTATTGATCACTGTGCAGATGAGAGGGGGGTAAAAATAGCTTGTGAAGTCACCGTTTAGAACCGTACCTTAATACCCAGACCTTAAAGTCGATAATCCGCTGAGAAAAATCTTGTCTTACCGCCTTTTAGCAAAGCTTTTAGGTGCAAATAATTAATGTCAGCTAAATTGAATGTGAGTGTTTTAATAAATCATCTTTCTGGCTTGATGTTTAGGGATTATGATCTTTATTATAAGCGAAATATGGTGGATATTTAAACAGCGGTAATTTATTTTGCGGTTAGGTAGAAATATTGGTATAATTATTTGATGTCAGAGCAATCTTTTTTAATTAGTTTGAGATGTTCTTATTTCTAATAATTAAGGTGTTTCAAATTAAAGATGAATAAAAATTGCAGCGGTTGAGATTTGAACCCGTATCCTGCATAACACGAAGAAAAACTATTAGTATATACCTACCAATGATGGTTTATAAAACGGATTTTTGCTAAGCATTTGACTTAGAAAAAGTATATGTCTAGAATGAGCCTCACTGTTTTACCGTATAAAACAAAAAAGGCCAAGTTTAATACACCAACCTTGGTGTGCGTGAGGCGCGATACAAATTATGTATGTGTGCGTGTATATGTATAGGGTTTAGGAACCAGTACTGGTTCCAATAATTTTTGACGCTTTCGTATCTTCGACTGTAAATGAATTTGAATTAAAGCAACACATTTTCTAAAACGAATAGTTGTCACATACCTACTTATTACAAAATTCTGGTAAAAGTGACTAGAACTAAAAATGTTTCCCTCTGTGGATTATTAATCAACAATAAATTATGATTATCATTATTAGCAGTAGTTATAATTAAGATAATTTGTAAACTTTTTCAAGAATAATTCTACATTTGACAACCCTAATTATTTCTCACTGAGAAAAAAAAACAGAAGCAAAATATTCCCATCTAAACCCAACTTTACAAATATTTAAACTGACCACAAGCTGTCTTTGACTTCTCCCGCCATCTAGCGGTCGTTGTGATAATCAGCTCTCTCTTTAGGATGAAAACCTTTGTAGCGGTCACTTGTTTAATCCTGACCGCATAACAGTCGCTTTACACATTCACTGCTAAGCTCAAAACAACGCGACGCATGTGTGTGCGACCGCCATATGCAATACAATCGTAGCACACAGGCGTGGATTCACCGTTGTGGGCAAATGGACATGCCCAATGTTTTACCCAATGATACTGAACAAGTTTCACTAAGGTGTACGCACATTTATCAGAAGCGAACGAGCCGAAGGAGGCGAAAGAATCGAATTTAAGAATTGTTTGTATGAAATTCTATGACACCTCGCACACTTATCCGCGGCGAATCTGACGAATCGTCAGAAGAATTAAAAGGAAATTCGTTGCGTTTGCCTCCTTCGGCTTCTTCGCCGAGGATAAATATGCGGTCACCTGGATATATGCAAAAAAAATTTCGTCTTTTCATACAAACGTTCGATCAGCTAATTGCATTATGGAAAGTCTTTTTTTTGCGAATTTCCTATAGGTTTCTTAATAGGAAAAGATCAGTATCATGGGTACAATCACCCCTTAAAGTTATGCAACTGTTTACCCTAACACCATGTATAGTGTCCAGGATGCAGTCCTCAAAAAAGTTTGTAGTCAGCCTCCAGAAAATCGGCCAAGTGCCAGTGCAGACTATACAGCTTAAATGTACCAATTTAACCACGCGGACAAACGCACGAGGCGAACACTAGTAAATTGATAAAATCTAAAAATCTAGTCTGTTTGCTAACGAAAATGGCAAAAGTAGGTAAATGTGTTAGTTTGCACACAGGGTGTTAGGGTAAACAGTTACATTACTTTACTGGTTGATTGTTCCCATAATACATGAACATATTTCCCAAAGGAAAAAAGGGAAATAATCAAATTAAGCTACTGTAACTTTCAAACTATACATTTAAAAAAATGTATTTGTTTTAACGACAATCTGTCAAACGAAAGGCACAGAGATTGTTAAAAGATCGTGTTAAAAAATGTATATAATTTTAATTGGTTAGTATCAAAAATATAATTAAACTTCGATTGAATGGAGCGCACTTACGACATTATCCTCTTAAAAATTATGTGCGTTACTATAAAAAAAACCTTCAAATAAGAAAAACAGGGAATTTATTCTCAGGAACATTACATTACATCAAAGTAAATGTAATTGGTCCAAACAAACAACCTGATTGATTTTTATTACACATTATTGTAACTGGGGGAGAAAGGAATGGCCTTCGGTGTAGGGTTGCCAAAAGGTGGTCCGGTAAAATCAGGACGCAGGGGAACCCGGATATTTAGTCTGTAATTTGTAAGCAGAATGAAAGTCAGATACTACTACTTATCGTGTGGGCAAGCCCGGATGTCAAAGCCAGATTAATGAGATAAATTTCATTTTTATAATCTATTTGAAAATTGAATCTTTTGTTCAAATTTTTGATGGTACCGAATTGAGTGGAGGAAAGGCTAGCCACTTTCAAATAATAATTTAACACCATTTTAAACCGGAACTTTTATTTAAATACGAACAGATTTCAACAATAGAAAGAAAGAACTTGTAACAGCATCGGGCTATAAATCAGTTAGAGCTATAAATAAAAAATCGAGTTGCCACAACAACCAGTTTGTAAATAAAATTGCAGTTCAGTTTTACTTCAATTTTATGGCACAGTAACGTTTCCTGGAAAACGCGGGTATTTACCTGGAAACCGGAGCAGCGGGATGCGAACGTAGGCGGATAATTAGTAGCTACAAATAGGGCTGTCAAAAGCCGGATATCCAGGAATTGTGTACATCCGGAATCTGGACACTGATTTTAGATTTTTCTTCCTTTCTCAGTATATTTTACATCCGGTAGCTGGACACTATTTTTAGATATTTCCCGTTTTCTCTGTAGGAAGTACGAATTTATCTACTGTCATATTAATCAGCGTATGAAATACGTTTTTTTTTATGGAATATGAGCTTTTGATGTTTCTTGACAGCAATTACGGTGTCGATGAAATATGTTGTCGCTAAAGACAAGGTGCGGCCAGAAACTCTACCTTACTAACATAACACTTCTTATAAACTAGGTACTTATTACAATATATCATTATACCTAGTTATTCAGCTTAATATGCGTATGGTTTTGGCTGAGCAGATGATTAGATCATCAATCAAACTGAACAACTTTCTTTACGCGACCAACATCGAAATGGCGAAAAAAAAATTGTCCTATTCGATGTTTGAATGTAACATTTTTTTTTTCGCTATTTCAATTTTGGTCCCATAGAGAAAGTTGTTCAGTTTGGTAGTCTGATCATCCCCTAAAACCGTCAGCAATCAAAAAGGACCCTAAGTATATTATAATTATAAGAATTTATTACAATGGACTTGTTTTATGAGTTTTAAGCATGTTTTCTGAAAGATTCAAAACGGTCTCAGAGATTTTTTTTTATTATTTATAATTATGGTCTTCTTGCTTGTGCGTTAGCACGGCATTTCCGCCAATGTCAAGTGGTTTGAGGGAGTGTCTATCCAATCTCGAGGATTTTTGAGTAAGAACAACTGAGACGGATTGTGGAGCCTCGTGGCAGGCTGAAACGCGAACCGCGCGAACACCGCGCGAGAGACAAGTGTTTGGGGCAAACCCTGCAACGTGACTCCCTCAGAGATTTTAATAAAACAGCATAAATACCCATGAAAGCTAAAGTAAAATAAACTATTATTTCACCCTCATTATGTATGAAAACAAAACACCATCCATGTTACTGTTTTCCCTCACCGTTTTCAATATCCATCAATCTACAAGGACGGACAATTGAATTTTCATATATAAATATTTTATGAACATCGTTTTACTATGATAGTGTTTTTTCCTTGTCTTAGGGGGAAAACTGCTATAAAGTTAATATATACATACAATATTTAGGTATACATTTACAGGGTCCAAATTATGCTGACACTTTCATATTCAGACCATCAAACTGAACAACTTTCTCTATGGGACCGACATAGAAATCGCGAAAAGAAATCCGCTGTCCCCTACATTTGGCTCGAGTAGGTATGGAAAAGCACATTTTTTTTCGCAATTTCAATGTTGGTGGCATAGAGAAAGTTGTTCACTTTAACGGTCTGATCATTCCCCTAAAAAAGTGTCAGCATATTATGTTGGACCCTGTATATAAATTCACGACCATTATTCCTAACGGTATAGGCAGGTATCCTACAACCATCACACTACATCAATAAGTAATTCTTGGCATGGAATCAAATTCCGTGAGGGGTACAGAACCCTCGTTTTGTATGGAGTTACAAAGAAGGTAAAAACGGCGGTCTTATCACTAACAGTGAGTCTCATTCCTTCTTGTACCTATCTGTATCTTCTCTACAATGGAACTCATTCCGCCTTGGTGGTAGAGTCAGAACAATGACGTCAGAAACTATCTGCAGGGTCCAACTTAATATGCTGACACTTTTTTAAGAGGATGGTCAGACCATCAAACTGAACAACTTTCTCTATGGGACCAACATCGAAATCGAGAAAAAAAAATCTGCTGTCCCATACAAAACTGCAAACCGACTCGAACCAAATGTATGACAGCTGATTTTTTTTTCGCGATTTCGATGTTGGTCCCGTAGCGAAAGTTGTTCAATTTGATGGTCTGATCATCCCCTTAAAAAAGTATCAGCATATTAAGAAGGACCCTATATAATTATTTTCTTTTACTTCGAGTTAATCCAAGCCAAGTGCACACCCATTATTACTAAAAAAAAAACATTTTTATGTACATTCAATTTTAAAGATTCATATTCAGATAAAAATTCCTGTACATTTTTAAAGAATGTTAAAAATAGACTAAAGTTTTGTCTAAAATATGAATAGACAATAATAAAAGGGGGTCAATAGTTCATCGACCGTTATAGTAAGAGAACAAGGTAATGTTCGCCGCAAGCCACCCCGTGGCGGATGCTGGATCGATAGAGGTCGTCTGTGCGCTAGTGATGCGATCACATATCGATAAAACGTGATTTTTTACTGACCTCAAAAAATATCGCGAAAATATTGGGTCCTTCTTAATACGCTGGCGGTTTCTTAAGGAGATGATTAGACCATCAAACTGAACAACTTTTTCTATGGGATCAACGTCGAAATGACAAAAAAAAATCTGCTGTTTTCTACAAAACTGCATTCCCTCTCGACTCAAATGTGTGGCTTAAATAAAGACCACTGTTCTTTTTTCGTGATATCGATGTTGTTGGTCCTATAAGTTGTTCAGTTTGATGGTCTGATCATCTTCTTAAAAACCGTTAACATTTTATTAAGTTTGACTCGTCATACGTAATGGTTTCGCAGATATTTACAAAACAATTTACGATAATATAGTTTTAGGCGCTCCCTGTCTCCAAATCACAATTATTTGTTTTTTTATCTGTCTGTTTGTTTGTTTGTTCGAGCATCACGAATAAACGAATGAACCGATTTTGATGAAACATTTTTTGTTTGAAAGCTTATGATTAGACTTAAAATCTTTTGTAAAGTTTTGTGCGTTCGAAGTCGCGGGTGATAAAATCAAGCAAGTTTTGGTCCGAATTTATATTATTATATTGTTTACTGTCATTATCATATTGAGAAAAATTTGGTCTCCAAAGTGTTGTCAAAAATTCGTTTGATGACACTTTTGGTAATTTTTTGAGCGTACCTAAGTAGGTACTTTTTTACTAGTGATTAAAGTGATGACAGTGCGATAAATCGTACAGCTGGTGTTAAATCGGACAAATCATTTAAAATCCGCATTAGTTCAGTACTTTTTACTTTCTCAATACCAACGTATTGTCAGAGCCGTAGCCGTGAAAAAGATAGTTAAAATTGTTTAAGTAATTTTTGTCTACATTACATAACTTAGCCTAGATTCTGCCGCGCTAGCAATAACAGCAGTAAGTACGTTCGACTTGATTTCGAGAAAACGGCGCGTAAAGTTTTCGAAACATTTTTAATTTTCCTGACTTATTTATACAGTTATTTTAATTGATTTATTTTTTTATATATAGCTGAAATCATGTAATTTGATATATAGTAATCGAAAAGTTTGTATCTATATTAGGATAATTGTAAATAATGGAAAACCGTTTATACTAAGTAAAAGTTAGATACTTACTAACAGTTTGCTTAGAATAACGGCAGCAAGTACCGACTTACTGCCGTTATCGTAAGCAGTTAATACAAATCATAGTATGGGGTAAGGAAAAAAAAGATGTAAATTTATAGAAATCTTGTGTCTATTAAAAATCTGCATAAAAATAATCAAAACCTTTTACAAAACTAAATTTAGTATTATATGGCACATATATTTCACTTGAGATTAATCGCTTAGGGTTACTAAATTAACATTTCTCACAATGAGAAAACAATGAGCCGTTTTCCAAAACTAGTAAAACATAAAATCTAGACCAGGAGACCTCTCGGAGACCAGGTCCACCAGTTTCCAGGGGGTACACTTCGGAGCTTCGCTCCTACGCATAGCTCGACCTTCGGCCTCGCAAAAATTAAGGGGGGAAAATTTGAACATTTGTGTGGCGACCCCATCGAAAGTTGAAGATAGAAAAAAAATGTTTTCATATTTAGGATCTGGGACCAGGGCTGTAGCTAGAACTGGATTGAAGGTAGGGCATAGGAGGTTTAAGGTAGGGCAGAAGCAAAAAGCAAGTTTTTTGGATGAGTAACATAATTCAGTGTCTGTGAAATCTTCTCTCCAGAAATTAGAAGAACACACCAAGTCTCAAAACTATACCTCTTTGAGCCTACCTTTATATGCTCAAAACACCATTGGCTGGAGCGAGCGAAGCGAACTCGAAATTTCACTCTTCAAGACTCAAAACGGTGTTGGTATGAGTTTACCTACCTACCTACGCTCATAATATCTCAAGCTGGCGAATGAAGCAAGCTCAAAATTTCACACTCCAACATTTAAAATGTTGTTGGTATGAGTTCCATTAGCCTACCCTACGCTCATATGATAGGCTGGAGCGAACTAAAAAATGTACACTCCAAGAATCAAAACGGCATTTGCATTGGTATGAGTTCCATGGGCCTATCTATGCGAATAATATCATAGGCTGGAGCGAGCGAAGCGAGCTCGAAATTGCACACATCAAGACTCAAAACGGTGTTGGTATAAGTTCCATTGGCCTACCTTTGCGCATAATATCATAGGCTGGAGCGAGCGGAGCGTGCTCGAAATTTCACACTCAAAGACTCTAAATACGGTGTTGGTATGAGTTCCATTAGCTACCCATGCTTATAAAATCATAGGCTGGAGCGAGCGAAGCGACCTCGAAATTTGACACATTAAGTCTCAAAACGGTGTCGGTCCGAGTTCCATCACCTAAGCTTAGGTCCTAAGCCATACCCAAAACTCAATTCAAAGGCTGGAGCGACTGAAGCGAGCTCGAAATTTCACACACCAAATCTAAAAACGGTGTCAGTCACATAAAACACAATTCCAAGGCTGGAGCGACCAAAGTGAGCTCGAAATTTCACACTCCAATACACTCCAAAACGGTGTTCGTATTAGTTCCATTAGCCTACCTACGCTCATAATATCATGGGCTGGAGCGAGCGAAGCGAGCTCGAAATTTCACACACCAAATCTAAAAACGGTGTCAGTCCGAGTTCACATAAAACACTATTCAAAGGCTGGAGCGAACGAAGCGAGCTCGAAATTTCACACTCCAAGATTCAAAACGATGTTGGTATGAGTTCCATTGGCCTACCTATGCGCATAATATCATAGGCTGGAGCAAGCGAGTCGACCTTCGGAGAAAGTGGAAGTTTTTGCCAATTCTCAAGTTGTTAACAATTCTTAAGTACTTCAAAATAAGTACTATTTTCTTAAATTTCTCTAAAGTTACTACTGATGCATTACGCAATTAATACTCTGAGTAAATTGAACTTTACTTACTTTAACCGCAGTACTTTGAGTTACTGCTAATATTTTTAGTAGGGTACCAAAATGTTAATTTCACTTTGCTTAATATAATAGCAGTACTTCTAGTTACTGCTCATATTCTACGTAGTTAGTGCTAAAAGTTAAATCAATTTGCTTAATATAAGAGCAGTACTTTTAGTTACTGCCCTTATTTTAAGTAGTGGTCAAATGTTAATGTTGGCGCATTACTAAAAAACCAGCAGTAAGTATACTTACTGCTATCATTCTAAGTAATTTTTCCCATTATTAAGAGATACTGCTGTTATGCTTACTGTAAAATACAGGTTCCCGTTAAGCTATCAAAATAAGAGTCACAACATAATATAGAGCTCATTTTGCTGATTCCAAATCTATATGTAACTCAATTTCGTCAAAAATCGTACTTACTGCTGTTATTGCTAGCGCGGCAGAGATACCAAGAGAAGATTTATATGTGGTGAATAACTCACTCCCACATAATTTTTTGTGTTATACCTAATCTAATGTTAATTTTTTTTTTATAATTGACACATTTAAATTCCGTCTTCATAAAAATCACCACAGATGTCCAGATAATAAACAAACTGAAGTTGTACGCAAACTAGTGATGGGGTAAGATATCGATTAACGCTCGCGGTAATTGAATCCAACGGAATTACCATATCATAATAAAAACTGATCCGATTGTGGAGAAAATTAATATCGATAGTCGATACTATTTTCCCGCCAACTCGAGTACATTTAAAATAGTATCCGAATCAACTATAACGGTTATACGAACAGACGCTTGTTGCGTAGCGTAGTGGGGCTTGGGTGTTTGAAACGATTATCTAAGTTAAGCAACACTGTCTTTGACAGGTCAAAGTACAACATATTTGTCGTGACTTTTGACTGGTGAGTCTTTTGGCTGGTGACTGAAAGCATAAGCATAAGCATATGCTCACGACTATATTCCCCGAGGGGGTAGTCAGAGATATTCTGAAACCTCAGAACATCCACGTTTCACCAGTAGTACCGAAACTCTGTCTAGTGTGACAGGGGGTGAGGCCGTCGCCACTTATAATGGACAGTGGGTACAATACATGCCTCGAAATTGAAGCATGCAGGTTTCCTCACGATGTTTTCCTTCACCGAAAAGCCAGTGGTGTTACAAATCGTACATAAATTCCGAAAAACTCATTGGTACGAGTCGGCCTGGACGGGGATCGAAACATCGCCTCCTGCACGGCAGGCAAGGTTACTCGCCACTGGACCACCACGGCTTATTGAAACGGTGACTGAAAGTTGATTAAAAAAACAGTGATATGTAAAGAGATTTTAAACGATTAGATTCAGATTCAGGTAAATGCATCCCATTCGGTCGTGTAGCTAATTTTTCAATCATGATCATCATCTCAGCCGATGGACGTCCACTGCTGAACATAGGCGTCCCCAAGGATCGCCATAACGACCGGTCCTGCGGTGCCCTCATCCAACGGGTTCCCGCCGCCTTCACCAGGTTGTCGGTCCACCTTCCCTACCCAAGCTGCGCTTTCAGGTACGCTGTCACCATTCGAGTCCACTTTTCGGCCCCATTGGCCAGCGTTTCTGACTACCACTTTAGTTTAGCCATTATTTGGGCGATGTCAGCTACTGTGGCTCTTCTGCGGATCTCTTCATTTCTGATTCGATCTCGTAGGGAAACTCCAAGTATATCCCTCTTCATTGCCCTTTGGGTGACTTTCAGCCTTTATGACGCCTTGAGTGAGCGCCCACGTCTCTGTACCATATTTTATCACTGGTCAAAGACGTTCGTCCTGAAACACTATATACGGGTATTGGAAGCTACGTAGTATTCTACTCGTGAAATCAAAACTTCTCTTAGTTAATTCCGTTGACCGAGAATCATGAAATCAG
Organism: Agonopterix heracliana; assembly: GCA_963693445.1. Lineage (NCBI taxonomy): Eukaryota > Metazoa > Arthropoda > Insecta > Lepidoptera > Depressariidae > Agonopterix > Agonopterix heracliana. The sequence continues at coordinate 8,351,807 of OY856334.1, forward strand.
GAAAACTCCGAGCATTATAGTATAGGTATAGGTACTAACTTTATGGGATATAATCTTCAAATGGCTTCCGAATTTTGGTACCTTTCCTGAAAAGAAATGTTGTCTATTTGGTGGATTGTAATTGCAATGATTACTATATGCACTATGTTTTTGTGGAGGAGTATCATCATCAGCCTATCATCGTCCACTGCTGAACATAGGCCTCTCCCAAGGTACGCCACAAAACTCTGTCCTCGGCCTTCCTCATCCAGTGGCTCCCCGCTACTTTTTTAAGGTCGTCTGTCCAGCGGGCAGCAGTGGAGGAGTATGTCACGCTTCAATTAAATTTGATAAAAGGAGTTATTTGTCCTTTTAGTGGTCTATAATAATAACTTGCTTACTTCATGTGATATTAAGTACCGTTATAACATTTATAAGGAAGTCTAACTAGCAAGAAACAATCTCACGATTATTTCCCAAGGGAGTAGGTAGAGACTTTATTCTTCTAGCTCGTGCAGAACACTATTAATCTATATCGAAAATGTATACCTTTGTTTTGCTCTAAGGTAGACCCTTACGTTGGATCCCACCATCTGGAATATGGTCAATTGTGGCTAGTGACTACAGCAAGCCATCAACGGTCAGCAAAGGGCTTAACTAGAGATTGCAATATTTAATGGCAGACGCCATCATCATCATTAGTTTTTGTCCAAACACTGCAGAGTATAAGCCTCCTCCTAATTATGCCAAGTACAGACATGGTGGTCTAGAGGCGAGTAACAAATGCGTTCGTGCAGAAAGCGATGGTTTGATCCCCGCCCACAGTCATCATCACCCTTCCCACTGCAGGGCACAGGCCTAACCTCTAGGAGGGTGTTTGGGCGTTAGTCCACCACGCGTGCCCAATGCGGATTGGTAGACTTCACATATGCATCAGAATTTCTTCTTCTGCTTATGCAGGTTTCCTCATAATGTTTTCCTTCACCGTTTGAGAGCTGTCGGTAATACGTACGTACATAAGTTAGAAAAACTCATTGGTAGGTACGTGGCATGTTGTCCGTGCGGATTCGAACCCGGACCTCATGATTGAGAGTCCATACCTCTCCGCAACGCGCCACCGGGCTCTGTGTTTTTGAAATATAAGCAGTAGAAAATGACAAAATTACTATGGAGATTCGATCTTGATTTTGCATTTTGAGTAAGACGATGAGAAACTTCGTCAGGAAACCTGCATGCTTCAATTTCGAGGCATGTGTTGCAGCCACTGTCCATTATGAGTGGCGACGTGATCACTCTCCGTCACACTGGACAAAGTTTCGGTACTACTATTGAAACTTGGATGTTCTGAGTTTTCAGAATATCTTTGACTACCGCCTCGACGAATATAGTCGTGAGCACATGCGAGCATGTCCATTATGCCACTGTCTACTTACTGTCTTAGTCGCATCCATGTCTTTCCAGCTGCCTAATTAGACAATCAAAATCAGTAAATAGGTAGTCATAAACCATACCTGTCCTAGTCCTACACCTCTGTTTTGCGGATATGCTATTCACAAACGGAGCGCCTATTAATTCCTAGTAAAATTATTCGTATGGCTTTTTTCTTTTTATTCCTGCGGAGGTTACAAATCGATGTCTATGGTTTTAAGCTATAGTTTGGCTCTCGGGGTTAGCTTGTTTAGCTCCCGGATTCCACCGTCGAATCTTCTCCCAGGGCGTTGACAATGTACTCGACAGTCTGTTCCGGAGCACCGCAGTCGCACTCGGGGGAGCTCTTTATGCCCCACTTGTGGAGATGGTAGTTGCACCGAGCGACTCCCGTTCTTATTCGGTTCAGGCTAGCCCAAGATTTTCGGTCCAGTTCAAAGCCAGGAAGCCGTATTACGGGATCTGAGATCAGAACAGTGCCCGCCTGCGCTTCCGACTGCCACGCGGAAAGCCACTGGGAACTGACATCAGAAGGCGTCTTGGCTTCTTCGTCTCACCAGATGGGCTTGCAGGAAGGCGGGCGGGAGTCGTTGAAACATCGGCGAGCTGTCAATTCGGTATTCGCTAAGGTTATGTCACGTGCCAAACGAATATAAAAACGTCGACGATCTGAAGGATGCAAGAAGGATGTTACATTTTGTGAGCTCATCGATGTTTTTGACAGCGATGTGACACTTAGGGAATTGCACTCCAGAACAGACGCTTGCATTTAGTGCGTTCACAGACGATGAAGCACTGACGCAGCGGCAGACGTCAGTACGTCATTTGTGAAGCAAGGAGTAAAGTTGTATGAAACCGCACGTAGAAGCACACACGCATTGACGCACCGGGTGTGGTTCTATGGACTGACATCTGCCGCTCCGTCAGTGCGTCATCGTGTGTGAACGCACTTATACCCATCATCTACATCTTAAGGCTACCACTTTAAAGTACATAGTAATTAATTTTAAATCCTAATCGATTTAACGAGATAATCGACAAGGTAACATCACTAGTAGATATAAAATATCACCCAATTATCTGGCTACTCCAATTTTCAAGCTATTAACTAAGATGATGGACTTGAGACGAAGTGAAAATGCTTAGGGTAGTAATTACGACCTAATGAAATTAGAGTTGCAAACTTTAATGGGTCCTCTTTAATAAATCGGAAGGATTCTTCTTCCAGAGGAAAACAGCAGAATAAACAATAGGCTTGTTCTGTTCTAATACCTATTTAAAAACGGTCAAGCGTGTGACGGACTACCATAATCATAGACGAAAATTTTTTCGCTTTCTCTAGTAGACCGAATATCAGTGTAACCGGGTATGAGATAGCGAATTATATGAAGTGACATCTCGGAGTCAGGTGGTTGTCCCATACAATTTAAAAAAGTGACATTTTGGAGTCAGATGGCCGAAGTACAAAAAAGTGGATACGTCGATAAGGACAGCAATAAGTAGCGGTCTCCTTTTTAACTAGAGCGAATTTGCTATGTGCATCTCTTACTGAGTGATATGACAAGACACGTGCTTCCTTCTAGTGCCTTCTCTTTCTACGACTTTTACCCTCAATTAGACAGTTTTATTAGTAATTTTATTTTCTCCCCTCCTGACGGAAAGCGTCAATTGTCATCCTGCTGCGCTAATAAGAAAGCCTCAGATCACATGTTCCTCGGTCGACAATTACATGAGACCTTTCTTACTTTCCTGCCCTCGGTGTGTAATCTACTATAGTAAGGCCAAATTCGACCAAGCTTAGATTTATAGAAGTGTAACTATACAAGGAACAATTTTACTTTTGGTGTTTTTACACCCCGTACTAAAAGAACGAATGTATAATTCACCTAAAGAAAGAGGTCGTTGTATCCGTACTTATTGCAATGTGAGGTTATACAGTTTTAATTTGGTAGGTTTCTTTTTATTATAATTTTTTTAATTATGTGACATTGACGTTTCATTTAGATTAGGGTTGGTAAAACGCAAAATCAGTTTACTATAGTAACCGGCGACTGGTCGAATCGAGCCTAAGTCATCTACTGACTTATCTATTTACGAGTCTTGGAAAACGCCGCATTCAAAGTCACAAAATATTAAACAAAATCAATTCCTCGTTCACTAATTGACGCCGAGTGGAGACGTGTCACAAATTGCATTAGGACCCTTTTGTCAAGCTTTATTTAATATAACGACCTTTGAAATATGAACTAACATTTATTTAATAGCGTTTTAAAGGGGAGAAACTAGGTGACTGAGCGGTGAAGGAAAATTGACGAAAAGAGAAAATATAATTTATGTGTCAAGCATTCAAAAAAGAAATGATAGCCAGAATCATAGCTTGGGAGTATAATAATAAATTATTAAAATTACATGTATATTTATAGTTTTTTTAATCAGAAGTTGTAGTCTCTACCTACTCCAATAAGACAGTAGCGTAAGCATACGTACCTAAAATTAAATGCCTTTGGCGTGTATTGTAAGATTAAAATGTCATCATCATCTCCTGCCTTTTTTTTAATTTATAATTAATGGCTTTTTGCTTGTGCGTCAGCACTGCATTTCCGCCAGTGTCAAGTAGTTTATGGGAGTATCTATCCCAATCTCAGGGATTGTTTTTGTTCAAGAACAAGAAGAGTTTGAGGATTGCGGAGCCTCGTGGCAGGCAAAAACGCGACGCGCGAAAACCACGCGAGACGTGTGCTCGGGTCAATTCCTGCAACGTGACTCATCTCCTGCCCTTATTCCATTACTTGGGGTCGGCGCAATAATGTCGTCTTCCTCCATTCATCTCTTTTAGCCAATCCATCCATGTCATCTTTCACACAATCCATCCATCTTTTTCTTTGGTCTTCCTCTCTTCATGCAGCCATCCACATCCATATTAACACTCGTCTTTTTAAATATGACACTCAACTTTAGGTACTCATCTATGTATTGTGAGATTGTATATAAAGAAAAAATGGTGGAATTTGACTCAGAAAGACATTTATTTAGGTTATGCCCAGTACCTAGAAGACTCTATCTCATAGGTAGAAGACGGACTTTGAAAATATATTCATCCAAAATAACGAAGATGATGATGATAGATCAACAGCAATGTCAATATTAGTAAAAAATCATAACTAATAACAATAGAAATAACGAATAGAAAACCGTCACACCGTTTTGTTTAAAGCATAAGGGTTGAAATGACCAAATAAATCACACAAATTCTCCAACCGTTTCACTTCTCTGCTCTGATCCTCTCTTTACGCTTCGAGATCATTCAATTTTTTTCTTATTCTTTCAAAATCGTTTTTCTTGAAAAAAAAATGTATCGATACATTTAAACGTATTTTGCACAGCTCAAACAAGCAAGGGCCCCTTCATACCATAGCGCATTCCTGCACACACACTACTATTCTGTATTCATATACAATCTGTTTGTGTATGTGTGTTTTAGAGTGATTTAAAAAGGGGGATCTCGCTTCCTCATTACAATGATTTTAAGAGGATTGATTCATCTCGCATAGGTACGAGTATTCTATCGTATCGTCAACGTATCGAATTCGTCAAAACAATTGACTTCCTACTTTAATGATTACAAAAAAACACTGTATGAATTTTTTTTTGGGTAGCCATTCGTGTATATCTTGTCCGGAATTGAGAGACTTAGTTACCAAAAAAAGTTACCTGTCTTTTTTTTATTATTGATGGATTTTCTCTTGCATGACCTCTATCTAGTCCTCAGGACAAAGATGGGGTCGAAGATGTAGCGAGCTTACCCAGAAGTGCACTCCTACATTACACACTGACGGAACGCAGCAAGTTGCTTGGCGCCAGACTCCGGCAGGAGGGTGGTCGCGAGCCAGGCGGCTCCTTGCGGAGCCTACCACACCGCTGTGGGGGATCGTTCAGCCGCCACCACAAACTTGGTAGCTTGTGATGCCGTTGCCCGGGGTGGACCGATAGGAGGTAGATCCCCAATCACCCCAAAATATTATTTTTAGTAGGTGCCTAATGTAATACATAATTATAATAGTAATTAATTTATTAAGCCAAAAGAATAGCCTACCATTGTTGCCTACAGTCATCGAACAAACGTGTGTTGAACCACGAAAAATATTGGTAGGTAAAATGTTGCATTTTAAATTGAGCGACATTATTAAATATCCCTGTACTAAATTTCATGCTTTTTTTGTTCATAATTTTATCTCAAATCATGTCCAAATCCTGAAAAAAACACATGAAAAGTAATAAAAATGTACCTAATTACAGTATTTTCACATTGATGCGCACAAAATGACAGAGAACGCGGTCTTGTGGCGCGATTGAGTAAGATATAAAAATGACAGTGAATAGCTAATCAAGAATCTTGTAATTTCTTTGAAGATTCATGTAGATATGGGTCCTTCTTCATATGCTGACGGTTCTTTAAGGAAATGATCAGACCACCAAGCTGAACCTCTTTCAATATAAATCTGAATCGCGAAAATCCGAAAATCCCGTACATTTAGGCCGATTGTAGATTTGCAGTTTTATACATGGTCCAACTTAATAATATGCTGATTTTTGGGGATGATCAGACCATCAAACTGAACAACTTTCTCACTAGCACGGAGTAAAGAGAAACTAGAAAATGGACCCAAAATCGGAATCGCGAAAAACTTTTTTGTTCCATTTAAAAAACAATGGATTTTTTGCAATTGACAAAACTTTTTTTTCGCGATTTAGACCTTTTAAGGGTTTTAAGAGATTTACGGGTATATTACCGTTGGCGCGCTCCATACAAACGAAGTCTGGTGATATTTTCAATAATATCCAATTAAAGTCAGTGAAATTTTTCAGACACAATCTAGAAACTAATCTCTATGTTTGTGTAAAGTCTGATTTTCTTAAAATGTATAGTTTTAAAGTTATAGTGCTTCAAAGATTTCCATACATATCTTAAATTAATTAATTATAATATTTTATCGAAAATCTGAGTTCATACGAACATATAGATTAGTTTCTAGATAGTTTCTGAAAAATTGCATTTAATTTAATCGGATAGTAGGTATTGAAAATATCACTGAATTCGTTTGAATGCAGCGCGCGTTTACTCTCTCGGAATAAACTTCTCTTAATGTACCTATTTTAATTTTACATCCTACTAAGCTAACGATTACTTATACTTATTCATTTTCGGTGAGGACAAAAACAATACGTACAATTTTACCTTTTTCTGAAAATCTCAGTGTGACCACAAAATATGGCATGTTTAAACAGGTAGCCACAAAACGACGTTGTAACAAGTTAGACCATGTTCTCATAACGAAATATTCACCTTATCTGTTGTCCAAACAACCAGCAAATTACTGTCACCCCACGACCTAGGGTTACCACTTGCCAGCGCGAGAAAATACTTAAATAATTTTAATAAATTCTCACAATCATCTAGGGTTGCTGCCAGTTTGTATTTTTAATCAATGGTAACTTTTAGCTTAATTGGATTGAATGAATGAATGAAATAGTTATACAGTGTGCAAATGTAGACAGATTCATTATTTTAAAGGGTGATTATACTCATGACACTAAAACAACTTTCCCCAAGGAACTTAATAAGGGAAATAATTAGAAATTCTGCAAGTCATGAACACCTATAAAATTACCTAAGATGATATTTGCATCGTAAAATTTTCCATCCATTTTCTACCCACAATTATTACTTGTGGCAACCCTGTCAAACGCCTCCCTCCACCCCACTCATTTACCCGCCAAAAAGGTCCCCGTTTCCTTCAGGTACCTAAATGGAAAGCACAATTGATTAATACAGATAATATTATATTCTCAGCTTTCCTTGCAGTGATGAAAAAAAAAGATTTTTTAAAGGTGTTTTTGAATAGCGCGTTTTTTTTCCTGTCTGTCTTTTATCTGTGGATTTCTGTAAACATGATTGATTTCTTGCATTGATACCTTACAATCTTCTTGATTTTTTGTTATTACGTTTTGGACGAAACTTCTTGGTCAATGGTTTTGGAGAATCGGCGAATGAGGCTTTTTCATTAAAAAACAATCGTAAAAACTTAGCTAGTGTTTTTTCTACATTCTCTAATTATAGGGAGTAATTTGATAATTCATAATAATAAGATTATGACGGTATTAATATGCAAGACGTTATGATACCTACTTTAAATTCATGTACTTTTTGTACAGTGAATATTCATTTATTTATAACAAACTAACATTTTACTGTTGTAAAATATAATAGAAAGGCAATAAATAATTTTTGAATTTTTAATTTAATTTTTTATTTTACTAACTAATTAAACAACAACAAGGTGTTATTGCGTATTTATTGGTAATGAACAATTTATCCATTGGCAACACCACCTGTCAGACAAAACAGCACTTTAACTGTCAATGTGACAGGTATTTCCAAACCTCCTATAATATTACCATCGAGTCACGTTGCAGGGTTTGCCCCGAACACTTTTCTCTCGCGTGGTGTTCGCGCGGTTCGCGTTTCAGCCTGCCACGAGGCTCCATAATCCTTCTCAGTTGTTCTTACTAAAAAACAATCCTCGAGATTGGATAGATACTCCCTCAAACCACTTGACATTGGCGGAAATGCGGTGCTAACGCACAAGCAAGAAGTCAGATGCGATCGCTCTCGGAATTTTCCACCAATGTGGGTTGTTACTGCAACACCTGCATAATATTGGAGACGCTTACTTGAGTCTATTTTAAGGTGTATTGTTGTGTCTTATATTTTGTTTTCTTACAAATAAATAAATAAAATAAGTTTCACAATTATCTTCAAGTTCAAAATAGGTACTTCAAAAACATCAAATCAGCAACATGACCTCAACTATCACAAAAACCACGTTAGAAAGAGGACAGAATACAATCCTACAGGCGTTAGACAGAGACAAGATTATTGTAAGGTTATTCAAAACATTCATTATAAATAATATCGTACTGTGTCCTTTTCACTTGCTTCTCGAATTCCTCCCGACCGTGTTCCGATCTGAAATTGTTTATTAAAAAAATAATGTACCCACCTCCCTTCAAATTAGCTATATACATAAACAATATAAAAATATGATAAATAACATCAGATTAAACCAAAAAAGGGAAGACGCACGTATGTCTCCTAAAGTGAGTCAAATGGGCTCACTTTGCAATATAGGTGCAGTGCCTTCCTCTTTTTTAAACAAAAAGGCGACTACTGACTTGTATTGTGCCTACAAACTTAACTATTAAGGCCTCCGCTCATTGCAGCGATATTATCGCTGCGATTTTGCGATAATTGTTCTCAGTACATTTTGTATGGGGACGCGCTCGATCCCACACACTGCCGCGATATTATCGCAACCTGACGCAATCTCTTTCTACTACATTCAGTGAAGGGCGCATGCGTGACGCGAATCGCGGAATCACTGCAGTGTGTAAGGTGTCGCGATATCGCTGTCGATAATATCGCTCGATAATACCGCTCGATAATATCGCTGCAATGTGCGGAAGCCTTTAATTATAAATAAAAAATAAAAAAATTACCATCTGCTGGTAAGGTTTTACTATTCTTGGAAAATGCCAAGTTGTAATTTTTCATAGGTATTTGTAAAAGAATAAAAGTATATAGAGGTGGTAAAGAATCATCTATGATCAAAGTTCCTACTTATAGCCAATATTCTGGCACACCGGAAATGAAAAACAAATTCGTGAGAAAAACTACGAATAAACCACAGACTTAAAAGAAGAACCAGACGTAATCTCGTCAAATCATGAGTGAAGCACCCATTTCTGTTGTGTGCGTGCTGTCATGCGGTACATAAGGTGACGGGTTGTAGCACCTGCGCCTAGAGCTAGTGCATCTGTGTGAGTGTAGGTCCCTTGAAGAACAAACGAGATTGTATTACCTTGCATGCTTCACATCTTTTTAGTGCAATATTCGGTCCGTATTTCTTTCAAGTCCGTGGAATAAATAAAAATAGTCCTTTTGACTTCCTAATTTATAGAAAAACAATGATCTTGGGTCTACATTCAAAAATAAAACAATGGCGCTATAATAGATGGCGACGCCATTTTGTTTTTTAATTACGACCTCTTTTGACAAGACTTTTAATAACGTAATTATTAAATTATGAATGAAAAGAAATGTTTTCCCTTTGGTATAAAATAGAGAGGCTGTTGATTTAAAAGGAAAGGCGGGTTTTCAGCAAGCAAAGACAAATAAAAACAATAAAAAAAAACATACAGACATAGCCACTCTTTTTTCCCAATTACGATTCTTGGAAGAATTATTAAAATCGGTTCAGTTTTGGAGGAGGAAACAGGGGAATACGAAATCGTGGTTTTGAACATTTTATGTAGGTAAAAACCAGTCCGAGCTGCAGTTGTCACTTTCGCACTTATAGATCGGTTGCTCGGAAACAGCGCGACAGCAATAGATTTGTTAAATACCTGTTCTTCAAATTTCTCGCAGACCGTTTATCCTCTTTTAAGGGGGCACCGAGCCAAAAGTGGACATTTTTGGCGGCTTTACACTATTTAACGATAATTACTAAGTATAAACATTACCTATAAGAAAAAATCCGCATTCCGAAAAATTTAAAATCAGGAATGACTACCTTGTTTTTTGAAAATGTATTTGGCCTGCCACCTATAATTAGGTATCTAGGTACTCAAAAAAGGTAAAAAAAAGATTTAAAAAATATATTTTTAAGGACATTTTATTTTTATTTTTATGTAGGTAAGTACCTAAGTAATTACCTACCAATAATCATTTATAGAAAAACTGGTAGGTAGGTATCGAATAATCATCCTCTCTGCATACCCTTTAATAAGTAATTAGGAACGATACAAAAGCCTGTAGGTACCTACCTTATGAGATAGTTAAAAAAAAACATAATAAAATTATTCGTAATGCGTTCAAAAACCAATAATATACCAAACAGGGTAGATGTCCCATTTAGGTCCGCGACGCGTGAAGGTTATACTGACATTTGGGGGCGCAAATGGGGACATTTACCCCTATCCAGTTTCACCTTTGTTAAAGAAAATTGTGGCATTTAGCTAAATGTCGATGTTGTAAAATATTATTATAATGGGGGATTTGTTTTTTAGTAAAAAGGTATGTCTACAAAGATATTATAAAAGCTGACCGGAAATATTAAAAAACCTGCTTTGGGTGCACCAAAATCAAGTACAATTGGTGAATTTTTTACCTTTAATGTTAAAGTTTAATTTTGTGTTTGTATTTCCTACCTAAGTAGGTAGGTCCCTACCTACCTACTCTGGTACAAAAATTAGTTCTTTTTCACAACATGGTGGATTGTTAACATGAAAACACCTTAGTCATATTTAAGTAAAGGCATAAAATAGATAATAAATTATCTATTCATATTATAGAGGGGCGGTTTACACCATCGAACTAGGTAAATAACTTTAGAGCAAACATTTAAAAATGTGGATAGGGTAAACGAAAATGTAAGTAAGGAGTAGAAAATACAACAGAAAAACAAATATTGTAACAAATAAGGTCTTATCGCCAAAGTTCACAAAAAAAAACAAATAGATTAAATAAAAGGAAACAATTTTATTCCGATAACCATTCAACCAAATAATTCCAGCTATTCACCAATAGATGGCGCTGCAAATTTCTAAGCGCAACTATTCTGGTATCTTCCGATACTGGCATAGTTCAGGCGGAGTAAAGTTTTGAATTTATGCCAAAATATGGCGTCTGCAGAGCAAAGGAGCAAGTTTTAGTTGAACTTTGGTTTTGGCGACTGTAGATTAAAGCTGCATTGTCTGGTTTAGTTGAATTGTGGTCGCTTTGATAAGAAAAATTGTTTCGTTTACGGATTTAAAGGTTATTTTATTTTTAAGGATTATTTTTCAATTTTACACTCTTCTTCTTATCGGTTTATTCAAACCGCCTTACGGCCTCTGACGTGGTTTTTATGTAACTACTACTACCACCAGAGATAGTAGTCGGGACCAACAGCTTAACGTGCCATCCGTAGTACGGAATCATCTTTCTTTTCAGACAATCAGGTGACTCAGCCTGCAATGTCCTAACCAACTGGGGAAAAACGCACAAAGTGACATTTCACTGGGTGCCCCCCGTAGGAATCGAACCCACCTCTTCCGTGACCTCCGTGTCAAGAGCCCAATGCTCTTAACCATTAGACTACGGAGGCAGGCAATTTTACACTAGTATAAAACTGTTTAAACTAAACTTGTTATAAGGCCGTGTGGCTTGCAGTAGACCATCCTAATTCTTCCTGTGGGTGTCGTAAGGGGCGACTAAGGGATAAACTACGAATAAGAATGTATAGAATAATAATAATAATAAATAAATATCTTGGACATTGTCACACAAATTATCTAGTCACATTTAAAGTTCCAGAATCTAGCCTGGACTTGTATTATGATGACTAGACAACGATATAGAATACATATTATATAAGGTCTAACCAAATTAGGTGAAACTATTTTAATGGGATGATCAGACCATCAAACTGAACAACTTTCTCTATGGGACCAATATATAAATCGCGAAAAAAAATCTGCGGCCCCATACATTTCGGTCGAGTAGGTTTGTATTGAACAGCTGTTTTTTTTCGCGATTTCGATATTGGTCCCTTAGAGAAAGTTGTTCAGTTTGATGGTCTGATCATCCCCTTAAAATAGTTTCAGCTAATTTTGTTAGATACAAACATCCATGACTCGGGTACAAATATTCATATTCTTCATACAAATATTTGTCCCTTACGGGATTCGAACCCGCGACCCTCGACACAGCAGGCAGGATCACTACAGACTGTGCTGTCGGGACGTCATAGAAGTGTAAATGAAGCTCAAAAAGTGGCACCAAAAAGAGTGTAGGTACCGTGTTCTAAATTTGTTCTTTAAAAACTGTACCTAGCCGCCAAAACTCATACAAAATGTCATTTTTCATTGGGTGTCAAAAATTATTTCGATTTTGCTTAGAGTTACTCTTCTATAGTTATTCTTATTCGTAGGGGATAAAGGATTCTTGTGTTGTTTTTTTTTTTTGCTAGGCCCCTGTCACCACTTGACACGTCATCGTCATTCCATCTTGAAACATAAATTGCTAAATGTGAATATTGCTACAACTAGAACAGAAAGTTGTTAGTTACCACTGACATATTCTCTAGCCATAGACAAGCTCGTTCAAACAAACAACATGTTACTCAAGACAACACAAAATAACACATTGCGGTCTGTCATTGCCATAGTGACGAAGTGAACTCGTCTCAGGAACATCAATGAGGTGCGCCCACCGCATTCAAGTGGAACATGTTGCTTCTATGAAAGGGCCTGTCTATCGCTAGAGTATAAGTCAGTGGTTGTAGCAATGTGTCTGACCACCCCGAATGGCATTACGGTCGTGAGTTTATGTATTTATTTTTAATATTTTAAATAAGTCGAAAGAAAAAGATTGTTTTTGAGAACGAAAACTGTTGATAAGAGATGGGGAGCCTCATGGCAAGCTCAAACGCGAACCTCGTGAACACCACGCGAACACTGGAGAATAGTTATTTGTTTTGCATGGCTGCAAAGTTATTTTTTAGTCTGAGTATTTGTATCGAAACCTGAGCATAGCGAGGGTTTCAGAGGTACGAGACACAGAATAACTTTGCTGCCGAGTGAAAAACAAAACTTTTCTTCACCTCACTACAGAGCCAGGAAAATGCTAGGTGAAAGAAGAAAAAAGAAGAGGTTGGTGCAATAATGCATTTTCAGTGGACTGGCAGAATAGAAAAACATTGAATAAGAAGATTCGAATTTTATTATTTTCCACGTTAGCGGATAAAATACACTTTTGCACTCAAATTTCGAATGATAAACAGAATATTTCCGAGCTTGTGAAGTGAAAAATTTGTTTTTGTGACCTAAAATTTTTATATTCAACGAATAAACTTACCTAATAATAGTATATTTTCAGGATTGTATTATACTTAAGTAACAATTTGTGTGATAGGTGGCTAGCTTTTCACCCACAGAAACACTGTTATACAAAAATACATTGACAAACAACCTAATTTCTATGAAAGGAAAAGTCAGTGGGTCGCATAATTAAATTGGTTAAGAGAACTGTATCCGGGCTCCATACAAAATGAAGTTTGATCCTTTTTGTATTTTAGATTAACTAAGAAAAGAGTCACATTGCAAGTTTTGACGCGAGTTGTTGGCTTTTAGGGGTGCGATTTTTGAATCTCATTCGGTGAGCTCAGCAGTTGTAAATGTCAAAATAACTATGGAGATACGCATCTATCTACTCCTGATTTGACTTATAAAAATCGCACTCCTGAAGTATGATTTTTTAAAGTCAAATCAACAGTAGAAATATGTGTATCTCCAGAGTAATTTTGTCATTTTCACCTGCTGAGCTCACCGAATGAGATTCAAAATTCGCACTCCAGGTGGTGTTTGAGCTTGCTACGAGGCTCCGAAATATCTTCAGCTGTGTTTTTGGTCAAAAACAATCCCTGGAATAGATATTACCACCTTGGATACGTTATATTTATATGTTAAGAAAGACGAAAAAAATTGCAACCAGCACTGGCCTCTAAACCCTATCCATATACACGCACACATACATAATTTGTATGACGCCTCACGCACACCAACCTAAGAATGTTGGCCCCTTTTGTTTCATACGGTTGAAACTTTGTAGAAGCGTGAGGCTCATTCTAGACCAGGCACGTATCCAGGGGGGGGGGGGGGATAGGTGGGATTTATCCCCCCCCCCCCCCCCCCTAAATCCGAATATTTAACAGTGGTTACAGCTATAAATTTTTTGTCGTTTTTCAATGAAAGTCCTCCCCCGAAATTATTTATCCCCCCCCCCGAACCCAAAGTCTGGATACGTGCTTGTTCTAGAGATATACTTTTTCTAAGATTACCACAAACTACTTGACACTGGCAGAAATGCAGTGACATGATAACGCATAAGCAAATGTCCATTAATTTATAAATGAAACAAAAATAAATTGTGAAAAACCACTCGGACGGATATTTTGTATGAGAAATTCAATTGTATGGATAAAGGTGGTAACAAAGGTGTATGGTTTGTAATAGTGCGCCGTAGTCGCTGCCAATCCCACTGGGAAAGAGGCATGATAGTTAACAAAATTCGGTGAAACTATGATGATGAGACCATCAAACTGAACAACCTTGTTGAACAACCTGTTCCATACAAATCTACTCGACCTAAATGTATGGGACAGCAGATTTTTTTCGCGATTTCGATATTAGTCCCATAGCGAAAGTTGTTCAGTTTCACCTAAGTAATTTTGTTAGACCTTATAATATTTCCATATTTATTGATCTAACAGTGCAGATAAAGGTTAGGTAAGTATATAAAATATAAAAATAACTTCAATTCTAAATTCCACGCTCAAATATAGACAAAAAAAATAAAAAAGGGCAAACCAATGCCCAATTACGCCCGCTAATGTCATTACGGAACGTCAAACGCCATTTTGCCCGCCAAAAACCGATATCAACTGTCAATCTCTCGACGGTTTCGCGGGTAATCTACCGTGCCACGCTTTGGTTTTTTTCTGATTATTTTAGCTGATAAAAAATGCTTTTTGTTCAATATAATGCTGTAATTACTTTGGACAATTTTTAGGATATGTTTTCTATTTTTTAATTCAGTTGTATATATAATTTCTTATTAAAATAATTACTAAAATTCGACATAATTATTACCACATTTTTTTAACAATAACTAGCGACATCTAGTATCGAGTAGCAGAACTAAAATTGTCTAGCTCTAAACGATTGTTTTCTAGACCAAGGAATTTTCACGCTTCATCCTAACGTAGGTATTATTATCAGGCTTTACACACTCGAGCAATTCGATGCGACTTGCGAATGCAGACAGATACAAAAGATACAATACCACGAAGTGTTCGCTGCTTAAAATGTTATTTACGCCTCGATAAGTTTCGTTGTGAATAAAGCTAGGCTTTTTATTTAGAATAACATTCTTTTGATAAAAATAAAATTGAAAATGGTGTGGCAGCGAAAACAGATGTTTAATAAAAATAAAAACGCAAAAGGATCATTGGAGGCGCCGGGTATCGATCCCGGTACCTCTCACATGCTAAGCGAGCGCTCTACCATCTGAGCTACGCCCCCTGATGAATAATTGTGCGAAATTATTGTTTACACTATTTGCTAGATTGTATCACCTACCAGAAACTCGCCGGGAAATTTTGCTCCAGATTAAATTAAAAAGTGCACTAAAATAAACCAATCGGACACCAACCAGACTGGTTTTTTTATTGAGAAAGAAGGCATAAGTAATGTTACAAAAATTTTCAAATAGGTATTTTTATTTAAATAAAAAAAATATGTGTTCCTCAAGATGGGATTAACCATTACCCTTCCTTTTCGTCGCCCAGTCGGGTACCTAATAAACAATCGATTTATTCAGGAGGGTTTTACAATGTATAAAATAGTAGGTAAGTAACACAATTTAATAAATTGTTTCATCAAAAGAACAAAATTACCTAAATTATTTCCAAATCATCATTTTACACTAGAAGTTCTAATTTATAAAATCGCAAAAAGTGATTTCGCCCAACGTGGGGCTCGAACCCACGACCCTGAGATTAAGAGTCTCATGCTCTACCGACTGAGCTAGCCGGGCTGTACAATTTAATTTGAAATAGTAGATTACGTCCTCCAATCCCAATCTTCTTGTTGACTGTGATTCTCAAACTTTAAATGTGTGTGAAAAATGTGGTGTGAAAGAGTATTTTTAATATTGTGGAATTAAACAACTGTTTTATTGTTTATGGTTATTGAAAGCAAATCCCTCTATTATAGAAAAAGTTTGTTTATAGCCTTTTAGGTAGGTATTTTTTCCCGGGTCTCAATCTCAATCAAAAATCGAACTTCCTAAACTTTGAAGTCCTGCAATAATTAAAAGCTAAAAAAGGTGGTAAACCAACCCTTGCCAAACAAATCGACTGGAAAATTCGAAATTTTACATTGAAATCGCAGCACTAATTGACCAAAGTTTCGAATGGCGGTCATAACTTATAATTGGCGACAGCGAATTTAGAAAAATCAATTTTATAACCCTTCCCCGCCGGCTTTAAGTAGTTCCAAGCGGTTCTAACCGGTTTCAAGGACGCTCGTTTTGTATTTTAAATACTTGAATTTGTTACACTTTTATTTTTCATTTGAAGTTTTGATTGATATGCCCTTGCTAGGTAAGTTGTTAGTTAAATGTTAAAACTAGACGACTCGATTTTTCGAAGGTTCTTAACCATTCCAATTCACAGATCAGTATGCAGATTCTGGTGCTATTGCACCATGAACAAGTTGAAATCAGCCAAAGAAAGATGGATGGATTGTGTGAAGGATGATTATGTAAGAAAGGAGTGAGTGCTGAAATGAGCTTAGAGACAAATGATTGGAAGAAGACGACTTATTGCGTCGACCACGAAATGGAAAATGGCCAAGAGAATTATGACACGTTAAGATCTGCAATAGAAAATGTCAAAATTACTATGGAGATTATGCATCATTCGATCATAATTTTGAAATGTACGATTCAAAAATAGCACTTTAAGCCAGGCAGTTTCGCAAGTATAATGCCAACTAACTTCTTTCGTAATCAAGCAGTTGTTTTAGTCGAATTTTGATGTGTGGTACCTAGACCCCATTCTCAAGTGTAGGTACCTACACCTATTTCTTAAAAAAAAACAGGAAAGGAACACAAGATCGATTGCCCTAAAAACTATTATGAAAATAAACGTCCCCACAATAATGGCATCTCTTTTATTCTAACGTAAATCTCTATAAATTGCGGATTACGTCTCTCTTTCATTCTTAGACCGGCGGCCAGCTACAGTCAACTATACCTTACAAAATTAGCGAACTAACTCATTATGCACCTAAAGTAGACTAAAAATAAGTCATAAAAAACTTGGTCTGCCAGGGCGCAGCTTGGCACGTTTTCCGGTGCGATGAAAAATGTGGACCCCAAAAACACCCCATTTTACCTCATCGAATTAATGGATGGAACTTGTCTGTTGGTCTAGAGGCCGATTAGTAAAGCCTAAAAAACCTGGTCTGCCGCCGCCTATCCTGGCAGGTTCATGGGTCCGACTGAATTTAGGGTGCTCCTCGGAGGGTGGATTTTACCTCATCGAATTAATGAATGAAATAAATGCCTAATTATAGTCCTATTAACTATGTTTACATATGCCTTGGTTTGCCTAGGCTCAGCCTGGCAGGTTCCCGGGTATGACTGATTTTACTTACAAAAAATTGTGTAGCCCAACTTCAAAAACCAGTATAAATCTATAGATTCTGCGGGAAAATTTGCTGAAGTTAGCTTGTATAAATTAACTAAGATATATTTACACATACAAATATCTCTGAAAGTGGAATTTTAATGGGAAAGGTTAACGGCCCGCGGAAACTAAAAGAGATAGATATGTGGTCCCGAAGGAAAAAATGTCAAAGACCCTGGGCAATTTGACGTCCCGATGTAAAAAAGCCAATATGGAAAATCCAAGATGGTCGACTTGCATTTTCCAAGTCCTCATAACTTGGCTATTGGCTTGGCAGACAATCTAAAGTTGCCATACAAAGCTATAAGACCGATCAAAGTTGACTTTTTCATCTGGTCTTATAGCTTTGTTTGTATGGAAACTTCAGACAGTCTAACTATTACTATGGGTATTAAACATGAACAACATACATGAGAACATGGCAGTATAGAAAATAACCTCGAAATTTAAAACTTTTCAGACGATTTTTTTTTTCTACGGCGTGTTGTGATCTGTAAGACTTAGGTTTTTAGGGTTCCAAAGAAAACAAGGAACCCTTATAGTTTCGCCATGTCCGTCCGTCCGTCCATCCATCTGTCCGCGGCTTAGCTCAGAGACGCTTAGTACTAGAAAGCAGTAATTTAGCATGGGTACACATATTAATCACGCCGACAAAGTGGTAAAATAAATCATTTTTTAGGGTACCTAAAAAAATTCAAGGGTAGGGGGACCCGTGAAGTGGGGATGCAATTTTTTTTCTCGTCTATCCCATAGTGTGGGGTATCGTTGGATAGGTCTTTTAAAAATACGGTGGGTGTGGGAAAACCATTTTTCGATTTACGGATCGGTTAGCGAAATATTAAGCTTTAAGGTGCAAATTTTTGTTAGAGTCAAGTGTCCCCCCCCCTCTGCCAGCTAAACGGTTACGTTTCTGGATATGTGTAAAAATTCATGACAGTAGTGTATATAATGAAATTAAAAGGAAAACTATCACCGCTAAGTACCTAAGTTAACGAGTAATAGTCGACCAACTTAAAAAATGTACTTTTTAGACTTTATTAGCCGTTAAACCGTAGTATAAAACCAAAAGCCCCCTTCTAAGTTCGTATATTATGAGTGGCGACTACGGAACCCTACCCTGCGCGTGGCCCGATACGCACTTGGCCAGTTTTATTATATTAGTCATTTAGTACCTTACAACAATTTTAAACGGCAATCGGTAATCTTTTTGGTAATTAAAAGTCCCCCGGCTACAGTAATATGACAATGGCTCGGCAATCCACGCGCTTGGCACAGGCACACATGCAGCGACAGGCGCCCCTTTGAACCGACAGCGATCTGGATACAATACACACCACAGGCGTCTACAGGCCAAGACAGGCGAGACCGTTCCCACGGCGTGTGGCTTGGCGTGATTTGCGTAATATATACAGGGTGTTTCATAAGTAACAATAAATATTTACAACTCTTAAGGAGGTTGTTTAGACCGTCAAACTGAACAACTTTCTCTATGGGACCAACACAAAAATAGCGAAAAAAAAAATTGATATTCCATACATATTTTAGCTCTAGTCGATTTGTAGAGTCCCATAGTGAAAGTTGTTCAGTTTGATGGTCTACACCACCCCCTTAAAGGTTTATTTGTATTTTTGTAACACCATGTATACAGGCCGTGGGACCGTACCCTAAAATAGTAAAAATAGGTGTACATCAAGCTAGCGTACACAGGTACACATGACGGGAATTAAGATTACTGTAGTGCCATTAAATAAGTCGTCCCTAAATAGTGCCTCTGTATTTTGAGATATTTATATTTTTCCCTGGTAGTGCTGGTACAGTCAAGAGCAAGTGGAGCTTGACATCACCAGAATAAGCTTTTTAGGTACCCTAAAAAAATATTTTTCAAAATTTTATTTTACCACATTGTCGGCGTGATTAATATGGGTACCCATGCTAAATTAAAGCTTTCTAGTACTAAGCGTCTCTGAGCTAAGCCGTGGACAGACGGATGGACGGACAGACGGACATGGCGAAACTATAAGGGTTCCTTGTTTACTTCGGAACCCTAAAAACCGAAGTCTTACAGACCACAACAAGCCGTAGAAAAAAAAATCGTCTGAAAAGTTTTAAATTTTGAGGTTATTTTCTATACTGCCATGTTCTCATGTATGTTGTTCATGTTTAATACCCATAGTAATAGTTAGACTGTCTGAAGTTTCCATACAAACAAAGCTATAAGACCAGATGAAAAAGTCAACTTTGATCGGTCTTATAGCTTTGTATGGCAACTTTAGATTGTCTGCCAAGCCAATAGCCAAGTTATGAGGACTTGGAAAATGCAAGTCGACCATCTTGGATTTTCCATATTGGCTTTTTTACATCGGGACGTCAAATTGCCCAGGGTCTTTGACATTTTTTCCTTCGGGACCACATATCTATCTCTTTTAGTTTCCGCGGGCCGTTAACCTTTCCCATTAAAATTCCACTTTCAGAGATATTTGTATGTGTAAATATATCTTAGTTAATTTATACAAGCTAACTTCAGCAAATTTTCCCGCAGAATCTATAGATTTATACTGGTTTTTGAAGTTGGGCTACACAATTTTTTGTAAGTAAAATCAGTCATACCCGGGAACCTGCCAGGCTGAGCCTAGGCAAACCAAGGCATATGTAAACATAGTTAATAGGACTATAATTAGGCATTTATTTCATTCATTAATTCGATGAGGTAAAATCCACCCTCCGAGGAGCACCCTAAATTCAGTCGGACCCATGAACCTGCCAGGATAGGCGGCGGCAGACCAGGTTTTTTAGGCTTTACTAATCGGCCTCTAGACCAACAGACAAGTTCCATCCATTAATTCGATGAGGTAAAATGGGGTGTTTTTGGGGTCCACATTTTTCATCGCACCGGAAAACGTGCCAAGCTGCGCCCTGGCAGACCAAGTTTTTTATGACTTATTTTTAGTCTACTTTAGGTGCATAATGAGTTAGTTCGCTAATTTTGTAAGGTATAGTTGACTGTAGCTGGCCGCCGGTCTATCTCATCCGATGAGATTCGCAACTGATCCGATTTTAGCATTTAATCTCTTTTAACGTCAAATATCTCTGAAATAAAATTTGTGTCAGTTTGTTTGTCAGCATTATTACTCATATTTTTGCTAGAAATTTCTTTAATGATGAGAAGTTTATTCCGAACGCGCCAATGCGCGTTACCACGGAATATTTAACTACATACAAACAAAGTCCGGTTATATTTTCAATAATAACCAATTAAAGTCAAATGAAATTTTGCAGAAACAATCTAGAAACAAATCTATATACGTTGTCAGATTTTTGTTAAAAGATACAGTTTCAATGCTAGGATTAATTTAAGATTATTATTGAGGCCTATATCCAGCAGGGTTTACCGGGCTGATGACGATGTTGATGGAAATCATTGATGTAGGTACTATACCTTTAAAACTATAGGTACATTTTAGAATAATCATAGGGATTAGTTTCTAGATTGTTTCTGAAAATTTTAATTATCGAAGATAAAACCAGACTTCGTTTGTTTGGATCGCGCCTGCGATAATACCCTAGGTTCTCAAAAGATAGATCTAACGTAAACCTATTTATATTATTATAAAACTGTAACCCGACTACGGAAATAAAAAAATTAACAAGGGATAAGTACAATAAAAGAAACAAGTTAGGTGCTGATGGATAGGTATGCCTATTACTATAGGTATGCCTATTACAGTGAAACCTGGATAACTCACTTAAAGAGGTATTCCACTTACCCAGTGTCTCAGATATCCAGGTATAAATAAATATCTGTCTCATTTACAGAGGGTTCCACTAATAGAAGTAAGAGTAGAGGTTATTTCAGTTATAGAGGTGCGATTATTAAATAAAAATAACGTATTATGTAAACAAAAGACAACATAGGTACCCATGTTAGCAAACACTGTTCTATAATGAACGTACACGTTTTAGTTTTCCTTGTCATTCAGAACACTGCGACTGAATTTTATCTTTATCTTGAATGATTCGGCAAAGAGTAAATTGTGGCACATTAAATTCGACACAAACTTCATCGCGTGTTTTCCCACTTTCATAAACGGATTTAAACTTTAAGTTTTTCACGTAATGATAAAGATTTGACCCTTCATTTCGGAACAATTTTTCAAATAAACATCCGGATGATAGCAAAATAAGAAAAACTAAACCTGGAGATCATTGAGGCACAAAATGAGCCAAGTGCGGAATAAGCGGGTAGACTAAAAATTAGGAAACAAATAGTGTGAGTTAGAGAGGTGATAGATTGGTGTTATCTCAGTTACGGTATTGATAATAATAGCAATCAGCACCCAACTCGATTATTAATTTTTAGTTTATTTTATAAACCGTTGTTTCTTTTTTATTTCCGTAGTCGGGTTACCGTTTTCTTTTGATGGAATAAGTTTGGGTCAATATGTTGAGAGCCATGTTAAATACCTATAAATGGTTCTCTTAAATTATAAGTATTTTATAGTGTAGTTGAATATTTGAAATAAAGGTCCCACTGGCCGTACAATAAACACAGCAAATTAAAAATTTTTGGAGTATTTTTTTCCATAACGCTACCGACTACATTACAAATAGGTTCGACCGGAAAAATATATATTGCAAGTTCATCTAGTAAGTTGAAACAATAACGTGACGCTAGATGGCGCTGTACGTTTTTAAATCGCGCTATCATTGTGCTCGCACTATCTCCCCAAGTACAACTGAATACTGTTCTTTCTTTGGCTGATCCTTTTAAGGATCTGATGATGATGATTTTTTGGAATCCTAGCAACCTCATTTTAATGGGAGTGTGAAGGGTTATAAATAATAAAATAAAATAAAATAAAATATTATATTATAGTAAATTAGTAGATTACACACTGAGGGCAGTAAGAAAGGTCTCAGTCTCTGAGATCTCATGTAATTGTTGAATTTGTTGACCGAGGCGAAGCCGAAACATGTTCTTAAGTACTGTCCGAGGTTAGTATGCTATTTTTCTTCTCGACGGAGGTGGAAAGCGTTAACTTCGTTTAGCGCAGCGGGACGAGAATTTACGCTTTTCGTCCGGAGGGAAGAAAATAATATTAAATAATAATCTATATCATTGATTGTATTATGTTTTTCTCCCCTCCGGACGGAAAGCGTTGTTGTCGTCCCGCTGCGGTAAACGAAGTTGCCGCTTTCCACCTCCATCGAGGAGAAAAATAGTATACTAACCTCAGGCAGTAAATAAGAAAGCCTCAGATCACATGTTTCTTGACCAAGGCGAAGCCGATTGATTGCATGAGATCTGAGAACTTTCTTACTTTCTTGCCCTCGGTGTGTAATCTACTATAATTTTCCTCACGATATTGCCTCCTCTTTTGCCTCATTCATATCCATACATCTCTTCATACATGCCCGTCGGTTCCGAGTACTCCGCACCTCCCCTTTTTGTGGGACGCAACCGATTTGATCAGAATAAGTCCTACGAGGGCGCCCTCTGCCGACACTTCCACTCACTTTAGCTCCATGTATCTCTTTCGTACATCTGCTGTCACTCATCCTCTCCACATGACCAAACTAAAGAAGCATGTTCTTCTCTATTCTAGGTATATTCTTCTAATAGCTAGGCACTGTCGACAAATTCTAATCAGAACAGAATAATGCATGATGCACAATTTATGTTCTGAAATATCAACAACAAAATAATTAAAAAAACATCAACAGTATACATTATTATGTCAAAGAATAAAAAAATACAAACGAGAGTCAAAGTCACAACAAAATCTCGACCACAATCGTCATCCTTATCAAAGCGTACTTAAAGTTTCAAAACTGAAAATATACTGAAACATCCGGAGTCCGGACATCAAAGTGCCATTGAGCACGGTCCGGTTTCAAGCGGTTATTACCGGATCTGACCGACCGCAACCGGTTCGGTGGGGTGGCCGTGCGTTATTGTTTTCTGCGGGATTATTTTGTACGCTTAATTTGTTATTTACTTTTGTATTTTTGCTGAGTACTGATGATTAGCAGCTCTTTTTGAATGGCAATTTTAACCTATAAGTATAAAATAAGTATATGCGTTACGGCGTCAGTCCACCATGTGTGCACAATGCGTATTGGTAGACTTCACATACGCATCACAATTTCTTCATCAGCGTAGGTTTCCTCACGATGTTTTCCTTCACCGTTTTAGAGCAGTCGGTCGGTGTTACAGTGTTTATAGTCCTAGAGATGCACCTGCGCAGCTGACAAATTTTAATAGCGCATAAAATTATATTGACCAATCAGGATGTGCCACCTTCAATCCGTTTACGCTACTGGCTAATTTCTGGTCCAGTGGCGAGTAACCTTGCCTGCCATGCAGGAGGCGATGGTTCGATCCCCGTCCAGGCCGACTCGTTCCAATGAGTTTTTCTGAATTTATGTACGATTTGTAACACCACTGGCTTTTCGGTGAAGGAAAAAATCGTGAGGAAACCTGCATGCTTCAATTCAATTCATTTCGAGGCATGTATTGTACCCACTGTCCATTATAAGTGGCGACGGGCTCACCTCCCGTCACACTGGACAGATTTTCGGTACTACTGGTGAAACGTGGATGTTCTGAGGTTTCAGAATATCTCTGACTACCCCCTCAGGGAATATAATCGTGAGCATATATGCTAATTTGTTTTCGCGCCCTTTTCGCTGCTATCCGACTTTGAACTCTTTGACTACTAACTAAATTACACCGGGTTTTGTCGGGGACTCTGGCTGCGCAAACGAAGATTGACGAGCGGGCTTATTTTCTTGGTCGTACTGTACAGTAGGTACATAAAGTTAGAAAAACTCGTTCAAACAAAAATCTTACTTACCCTTTTATAACAGAACTCTGTTTTGTTCACAGGCACCGACCACAGGATTATCTTCTCTGTAAGTATTTTAGCTTTTTTACCTTTTGAATACACGTAGATTATTGTTGGTAATACATCCGTTGCGGAAGCTTTACGGATGAGTAATCTAAGAATTTGTTTTGTGTATCCGAATGTAATTAGTTTTTTTTGTTTTTTTTAAAGGTGGTTCGTTTTGCACATAGCGGGAAATTCGATTTTTAAATCAGCTGCATTGAGTTAAATCACACAAGTTATTTTTGGAGCGTACCTAGGCAAATTCGCCACTACACCACCTACACCGCCGCGAAGGTCCATGTCCCGTCAAGGATATGGTTATACGGGCTCGATCCCTTGGCCTTTAAAAAATGCAGGCACATTCTTGACATGATCTTGCGGACTTCTCTATAGAGCGATGAGTACCTATGCCATCTGTTGAGTTTTCAGGAATTTAAAAAAAAGTTTAACGCTCATTCTTCAATTGGCATACGCGGAGGGGAGAATATAAACTTTTCTCCCCTCCGGACGGAAAGCGTCAATTGTCGTCCGGCTGCGCTAATCGAAGTTGCCGCTTTCTAC
This sequence comes from Agonopterix heracliana, assembly GCA_963693445.1. Taxonomy (NCBI): domain Eukaryota; kingdom Metazoa; phylum Arthropoda; class Insecta; order Lepidoptera; family Depressariidae; genus Agonopterix; species Agonopterix heracliana. Next base: position 8,377,014 of record OY856334.1, read on the forward strand.
CTATCCGTCGAGGAGAAAAATAGTACCTATACTAACCTCGGGCAGTAAATAAGAAAGCCTCAGATCACATGTTTGTTGTTTGTTGACGACCCGGTTGGTGTAATGGTTACCACGCCGGACTGCCAAACCAGGGTCCTGGGTTCGAATCCCGGTTCGGTCATGGATGTTATATGTTCGTGCCGTTGTTGTATGGTTTCCATAATAAAAGCCTTTAGTGCTTCTATAGTTTGGCATCATTACAATTTACAATGTATGTGCCTGTGAGCGTTATTTATTTATTTATTTGTTGTTACATGAGATCTGAGACCTTTCTTACTTTCCTGCCCTCGGAGTGAAATCTACTATTAGGTACATGTCTTTAAATCGATATCCGGTCGTCATTCTGTTCCTTTCTAAGAAATCCTCTTACATAAATTTTATGACCTCAGTATAAAGATGTAAATGGCTTGGTTTGCTGGTCTACATACGATATACGTGAACAAAACTACGGTTAGCTTATCTTGTTTTTTTTTTATTTCCGTACCCAAGGTCCCAAACCAAATGTAGTAAATATTTTATATTACTTAACTCTTGTATATTTGTTTAAAGTAGATTACACAATATAGGGTCCTTCTTAATATGCTGACACTTTTATAAGGGGATGATCAGACCATCATACTTAACAACTTTCTCTATGGAACCAACATCGAAATCGCGAAAAAAAATCAGGCCCTCCATACAAAACTGCAAACCTACTCGAGCCAATTGTATGGGACAGCAGATTTTTTTTTCGCGATTTTGATGTTGTTCCCATAGAGAAAGTTGTTCAGTTTGATGGTCTGATCATCCCCTTAAAAAAGTGTCAGCATATTAAGTTGGACCCTGTATACACACCGAAAGCAGAAAAGTAAGAAAGGACTCAGATATCATGTAATTGTTAACAAACATGTGATCTGAGGCTTTCTTATTTGCTCCAGGTTAGTATACTATTTATCTCCTTGACGAAGGTGGAAAGAGGCAACTTCGTGTAGCGCTAAGGGGACGAAAATTAACGCTTTCCGTCCGGAGGGGAGAAAAGTATTGTTTTTCTTACTGGGTGGTTTTTTCTTCCCTTTAAAAATTTTTAGCATGTTAAGAATCATCCTGTATTACTTAACCCTTGAACTTCTAAGGACACGATATTATTGAACCACCCATTGTCTATCTATTGGAAACTTAGCCGGGGTGGTTACAGCGTGTAAGAAAAGTATAATAACCTTTAAACCACGTACTCTACCCATCAAACTGAACAACTTTTACTATGAAAGCAAACCTGTCAGAACAACAAAATTTCGGCTGCTTCATACCAAACTGCCTACCTACTCGACTCAATTCGTCGCTAGTCTTACTAAACGACGTAACTAACATCGAGGTGATTTTACAGGACAAGCTTTTTTCGGTTGAGCGCTACTATGTCAGTTACGTCACCTTTCAAAATGTGTTTTCTCGGTAACGCTCGAAGATACAGATACGTCAATGAGACCGATCGATTCGTCTTGGAAAATTGATTCGCCCACAATTAATAAGTCAGTTTGACGACCCGACAGCACATCAGTCTGTAGTGAACCTGCCTGCTGTGTCGAGGGCCGTGGGTTCGAATCCCGTAAGGGACAAATATTTGTATGGTGAATATGAATATTTGTACCCGAGTCATGGATGTTTGTATCTATTATTTAGCTAGACAACGATATAGACATATTATGTATTCTATATCGTTGTCTAGCTATCATAATACAAGTCCAGGCTAGATTCTGGAACTTTCAATGTGACTAGATAATTTGTGTGACAATGTCCAAGATATTTAGTTACGCCACAGACCAGTAAGAAAGTGGTCTGTGAGTTACGCCAAAAATGTCAGATACGTCGTTTAGTAAGGCTAGCGACGAATTAATATTGAGACAGCAGATTTTATGTTGTTCTGACAGGTTTGCTCCCATAATAAAAGTTGTTCAGTTTGATGGGTAGAGTATACGGTTTAATGGTTAATGATACTTTTCCTTACGCCCTGTATAATCACGCTCCAGTGGCTTATAATTGTTGCCCTAAAAACAAAATAGCACAAAATAAACTTTGACTGTAACCAGAAACTTATCTAACAATGAAAATCATCATAAACACGGGTAGGACCAAAAAGGGTTTTGTATAACGGAAGTATGTATACACACTGGTATCTATGTACATTATCTTATGTATATTAAATTCGTCCGTACGCAAAGGGAGTGTAATATGGTAGGGATGGGACGAATGAGTGAGTCATTGTCGAGAGTTAGTTCTTTGCTTTGGATTTGACTCATGTTTTTGTATGATAGAGCTTTGGAGGAAAAGGGAAGATCTTCCACGGGCTAGTTGGAATGCCCGAGACCGCGGTCCAACAGTTCTTAGTTGGATGTTGTATATATGCAAAGTCTCTTGATAACTTCGATAGTGCGATTCAGGACTCGCCATATGATTGGTTGTTATTCGTAATGAGCTGTGATGCGTTGGACAGATCCATATTGTGATTGGCCGTCTTCTGTGTGACGTGCTAGGTCGCATGCGCTGACATAGATAGATCTCTGTTTGTTTACATCGACTCGATCGATGTGTTCGGCATTGTTGCTTAGTCAGCTCTCTCGTAGCTCCGCTACAGAGCGATGATAGTCCATACGGAAGAGAGCTAGCGACTCAATCATGAAGCGGCGGTTCGATTCCTGGCCTGTACCTACCACTAAATTCTACGGAATTTATGTACGGTTGTATTTATCAGTATCACTAGCTCGGCGGTGAAGGAAAACATCATGAGTAAACCTGCATACCCGAGAATGACAAGAAAATACCATAAGTTCGGAGGTATGCATACAAACGTTCGATCAGCTGATAGCATTTAGTATAGTTTTAAATTGTATTTTTTTCTATTCTTGGTGTGCAAATAAAGAATATTTATCTTATCTTATCTTATCTTATAGTAAGTCCGGAATTTTTTTTCTAGTTTCCATTATGTTTCTTAGAAAAGTTGTTTTGTATCGTGGGTACAATCACCCCTTAAAGTAATGCAACTGTTTACCCTTACACCCTGGATTCACGCTGTACGCCAGTTCTGTACAAAAGCAAATGAGTCAACTACTCGAGTTCTTTAGCTAATGAGTTAGATCACTTAACTGACTCATTTTTCCCTGCACTATAACGGCAGGTAAGGGAATTTCATTACAGCAAAGTCCGAGAGGCGGGCAAAGCTTAGCTTGGTTTAATCTAAGGTTATAAACACCCGGTAATATAAAAAAATGACGGAATTTTTTTTGCGATTGTGATTATGATTTTTCCTCTTGGTTTTTGGTAGTTTTTAGGCGAAAGGATAAATGAAAAATCGTGTATGTTACTTCTTGAAATATTTTGACTTTTTAGTATTTTATACTCGCAATCCATTTCCATTAAACAAATATTGAACCTGCTACACCGGAGAGAGCCAACTAACATTTCTATGAAAAACTAGATTTTTACATACCCACTCACAGACTCAAAAGAAGAACCAGACGTAATCTCGTCTAATTATGAGTGAAGCACCCATTTTTTTTATTTTTATTTATTTAACTTCAATCTTACAACTGCTATTACATAAAATACAAATTCGCCAAACTGCAGAACAGTTTGTTGGCGATACGCTCTTAGCTATGATTACATATAAACAGTTTGTACATGCGAGCGATACACTACACACAGTTTTATTAATTTTTTTTGTGTGCGTGCTGTCACGCGGTACATAAGGTGACGGGTTGTAGCACCTGCGCCTAGAGCTAGTGCATCTGTGTGAGTGTAGGTCGCTTGTAGAACAAACGAGATTGTATTACCTTGAATGCTTCACATCTTTTTAGTGCAATATTCGGTCCGTACTTCTTTCAAGTCCGTGTACCCACTATTCTTTATTTACTTACCTTACAAATTTTAAGGGTGTATCCAGATTATAAAACTATACATTTTTTTCTACTGAACATGGATCGAAAAGCGAGAAAATCTTTTTGGTATTAACAGGTTCTGCTATAAAAGCGAAAGTGTATCTATCTATTACGTAATCACTGCTAAACTTCTGAACCGATTGTGATGAAATTTAGTACAAAGATAGCTCTAACCCTTCGGAAGGACATCAAAAAATTCTAGGGTAACAAACAGCTACAGAGTCAAACAATTTTCAGGGGTGTTTCAGAGAGACAAACTAAACACCTTTTCTACCATACCATATTTTTTTGCATACCTGATATTGAAAAAAAAAAACAGTTGTTCATGCATTGCTGTTTAGTGCGTTCACACAGGATGACGCATTGACGCAGCGGCAGACGTCAGTCCGTCATTTGTGAAGCAAGGAGTTGTATGAAACCGCACGTAGAAGCACACACGGTGACGCATTGACGCACCGGATGTGGTTCTATGGACGACATCTGGCGCTCCGTCAGTGCGTCATCGTGTGTGAACGCACTTAGTAAGAAACAACAGCTTTTTTGTGATTGAACGCACATGCTCCCATGGTTAAGGTTGGTCTATACCACCCCTAAAAATGTTGTCGACCCATTTCAATTGCACCCTGTAGTCCTAAATAAATAAAATGATATTTTCATACAAGCCCCAAGCCCATTCTTATAAACATATCGCTACCGCGTTAAGGGGCTACAGGACGACAAACAGTCATACATTAAGCCTTATTAGACACAACATCAACACATTTGCGCGGAGACAAAGCTTCGCGTTAAAAGATCATATCCATTGTGCGTTATGTAGGTCGGGGGTGGTTATGGTGACGGCAAAAGCGGGAGCGGGAGCGGGAACGGTAAAATTCGCCGCAGGTAGACCAGGAAAATAAGGCCGCTCGTCAATCTTCGTTTGCTTAGACAGGGGCTATCAATTCCCCGACGGTACTCGAAACCATTTGATAATTGTAATCAACCTTATACTACTCTGTTAAAGAGTGAAATTGATTGCCTAAAGGCCTAAAAACTGAATGTATCGGTTGGTCATGTTAGGTGCGAAAACAATATACAAATAGAAGCAGATCATTTTTGGCGCGCAACCATAAGGTATCATGGTTGGTTTGCGCAAATGTGGTTAAAAAACACAAAAAGTTTTATCAAAATCGGTCCAATAGTTTTTGCGTGGTGCTCAAACAAACAAACAGACGGCTCAAAAATCTGTGATTTTGAGTCAATCAGTCAGGTCTAAAAACTATATCAGAACTTTTACTGTAAATACCTACATTTTAGGGCTATTTTGAACCTAGAGACATCAGCCCTGAACAGTGATGTGACTTCATAACGAACCATTCACACAGGTTTTTAAGCCAGGAAGTTCTTCTTCTACCAGGCATTTGTCTTCCCAAAATTTTCCCCTGCAAGGTAATCTGGATATTGGTAAACGATTTTTTTATTTTCAATTAATTTTTTAATTAAATTTTTAATTTAGTTTTTAATTTACTTACCCTTTGCAGTTTTATAATAGTGTTGTTGATTCGTTCACTCAATCATTATTTGAAAATTTCATTCATCAATTTACCCGCTCCCGCGTCCGCTCCCACCAAGCCCTCTCCCCTAACCCAGTGATTCCGCCCAAGAGTATAATTACGACTCGCTCTTGCCTGCCAACACAGTATTTGCATTACTTCTCACTGAAAATTTCACGTCACTGTTAGTGAAACTTAAATTTCACTGCTTTTTAATTCACTGTTTCGTTTTACTTTTAACTTTCTTCATTTTCATTTATATTTACTTATACATATAGGAAGATGTTTGGGCGTCGTTAGTCCACCACGCGTGCCCAATGCGGATTGGTAGACTTCACATAATTGCATCAGAATTTCTTCTTCACTATTTCTTCTTCTTCTTACTAATTACCATACAAAAGTACAAATCAACATTCGATCAGCTGATTGCATTAAGTACGGAAAGGGCAATTTTTTTTTTTAGAATTTCGTATTAGGATCTTAGGGAAAGCTGCTTAGTATTATGTGTACAATCACCCCTTAACGTATCATTAACCTTTAAACCACATACTCTACCCATCAAACTGAACAACTTTTACTATGGGAGCAAACCGATCGGAGCAAAAAAAATCTGCTAGTTTAGTAATTATAACAGCAGATTTTTTTTGACAAGTTTGCTCTCATAGTAAAAGTTGTTCAGTTTGATGGGTAGAGTATGTGGTTTAAAGGTTAATGATACTTTTCCATACAACCTGTATAAATCCAAAATGAGCGTCTAATTTGTTTTTGTTATATCTCACAAATCCTTCCTTCACTGCTCAAAACATTGAAGTCACAGCCCTATAGCTAGAAAAAAAAACTTTAACAACTCCTTCCCAAAGTTACCACTGACAGTAAAAGACACTTAAAATGTTTCGAGAGAAAAAAACAGGATTTTTTACATTTCTCTTACGTCACTTCAAGCCCATGGGGCTTCCAGTTTTTACGCCACGTTTTAGCTATAGGTAGGTTTTATAATGGTTTTATAAAACACATTGAGAGCATAGACGATTTTTTTTCGCTTACACTGGTAGACGTAATTTCAGTGTAACCGCGTATGAGATAGCGATAGTCATATAATGCTATACAATTCATATGAAGTTAGAATACTGACGGTTACGGCAATAAGGACAGCAATAAGTAGCGATCTCCTTTTTAACTAGAGCGAATTTGCTATGTGCATCTCATATTATGACAAGACACGTGCTTCCTTCTAGTTCCTTCAGAGTGTTTTTCATCAAAAACAAAAAACATTTTACCTACTGATTGACAGTTAGTTAGGTTAGGTTAGTCAATAAATGCAGGCTGTAAAAATTGTATTATTATTATTTGTTTAAGAAACTTAGGCGCTCCAAAACTCTTTACTTTTGAAATTTATAATCGTACGTAATCGTTTACGTACCTTAATTGAAATTAAAAATAACAATTTGTAATTAAGATAAGATAAAGATAAATATCTGCTAAATGCCGTGTGGTGTCGGCTAAGAGTAGCACCATCCCATTTCCTCCCGTGGGTGTCGTAAAAGGCGACTAAGGGATCTACCGAAAGATGGGCAGCAGCATCCTCTGAGTACACACATTCAATCCAACTGCGATCGCCGACCCGCCTGCCAAGCGTGGCGATTATGGCAAATCCCCCCATTTTTGGTGAGGCCATAGCCAGCAGTAGAAGTTTATCGGCTGATATGATGATGAAGATAAATATTCTTTATTTGCACACTAATAATAGACAAATACAATTTATAACAAGAATGAGAAGGATACAAAGGGCGGTCTTATCACTAAAAGCTATTTCTTTCAGACAACCATTGGATGGAAGAACTATTTACAGAGACAAATGCTACGGCGGTGCACTAATTAGGTATGTACCTATGTACCTGTCTACATAAATAGAGTAAATATAATGTTCTAGTTCTTTTTCCACTCATGTTCCTTAGATTGTTTAGATTCATGGTCTGAATATACCCTTAAAGTTAAGTTACTAATTAAAACTAGTGGTATTACACGTCCCACTGCAGGGCACAGGCCTACGCTCAGGGAGGGTGTATGTACGTTAGTCCACCACGCGTGCACAATGCTGATTGGTAGACTTCACATACGCATCAGAATTTCTTCTTCAGCGTATGCAGGTTTCCGCACGATGTTTTCCTTCACCGTTTGAGTGTTTGCTATGGTAGTCAGTTTTGTAAATGTATTTACAAGCAACCTATATACGAGTACCGTGGTGGTCCAGTAGCGAGTAACCTTGCCTGCCGTGCAGGAGGCGATGGTTCGATCCCCGTCCAAGCCGACTCGTACCAATGAGTTTTTCGGAATTTATGTACGATTTGTTACACCACTGGCTTTTCGGTGAAGGAAAACATCGTGAGGAAACCTGCATGCTTCAATTTCGAGGCGTGTATTGTACCCACTGTCCATTATAAGTGGCGACGGGCTCACCCCCCGTCACACTGGACAGAGTTTCGGTACTACTGGTGAAACGTGGATGTTCTGAGGTTTCAGAATATCTCTGACTACCCCCTCGGGGAATATAGTCGTGAGCATATGCTTATGCTATATACGAGTAATATCTAGTTAAATACAAAAATATTCAACAAAGCGTGCCAGATGAAAGAGACGAGAAGATTATTACAAAAGTTTTTTATCTCAGTTCCTCTTTGTTGTAGAATCTTGAAATATTTTCGGGGACATCAAAAACGGCGAAGCGAGAGTGACATGTTTTAAAAAATATTTTAGATTATAATAATGTCGTGTTTGTTATGCTTTGCCAGATTTTGAATAAAGATTTTGTTAAGGAATTCTTTGGATTTAGGAAGCGTTATGTATGGAAATTGTAAACCAGAAACTTAAATGAGATAAAATAATAGCATAAGCATAAGCATAATATGCTCACGACTATATTCCCCGAGGGGGTAGTCAGAGATATTTTGAAACCTCACAACATCCACGTTTCACCAGTAGTACTGAAACTCTTGTCCAGTGTGACGGGGGGTGAGCCCGTCGCCACTTATAATGGACAGTGGGTACAATACATGCCTCGAAATTGAAGCATGCAGGTTTCCTCACGATGATGTTTCCCGAAAAGCCAGTGGTGTTACAAATCGTACATAAATTCCGAAAAATTCATTGGTACGAGTCGACCTGGACGGGGATCGAACCATATCGCCTCCTGCACGGCAGGCAAGGTTACTCGCCACTGGACCACCACGGTTTTTTGCGATAAAATAATATACCAGCTATAAGCCCTCCGCAGGCTGAAATCTGAGACCATCAAACTGAACAACTTTCACTATGGAGCCTAGGTACCTCAGAAAACGTGAAAAAAATGCAGCTGTTTCATACAAAACTGCTGTTGGTCCTATAGGGTCCTTCTGAATATGCTGACACTTTTTTAAGGGGATGATCTGACCGTTAAACTGAACAACTTTTTCTGTGGGACCAACATCAAAATCGCGAAAACAAAATAAACTGTTCCATACTAAACTGCAATCCTACTCGAGCCTGTATGGGCCAGCTGAATTTTTTTTTATGGTCCCATAGAGAAAGTTGTTCAGTTTGATAGTCTGATCATCCTCCTAAAAAACTGTCAGCATATTAAGTTGGACCCATACACCCCCTCTGAGCCCTGCAGTAGGCTGATGATTATAACTAGCTTCTGCCTGCGACTTCATCCGCGTGGTCGAGTAGACTTCTATCAGTTACTTTAACATGGCGAGAATTTAATAAAGATCCCCTTTTTTTATTTTTTTTTTTATTCTTGATGGGTTTGCTCTTGACCTCTATCTAGTCCTCAGGACAAAGATGGGGTCGAAGATGTAGCGAGCTTACCCAGAAGAGCACTGTCACTCCTGCACACTGACGGAACGCAGCAAGCTGTGCTTATTGGCGCCAGACTCCGGCAGGAGGTTGTCGCGAGCCTACCACACCGCTGTGGGGGATCGTTCAGCCGCCACCACAAACTTGGTAGCTTGTGATGCCGTTGCCCGGGGTGGACCGCTAGGAGGTAGATCCCCAATCACCCCGAACCGTAATTAGGTGGTCCATTCTAACCCGAAATCACGGACAAAAATTAAATCAGTTATGAAAAAGTTTAAGCGCCGCGCGCCGTCTTTATCATCCAACCACATTTCACTAAAACAAATTCGCTATAAGAATTCCCCATTAAAAACTCTTATTGAAAAGACTTAAAGTTTATAATGGTTTGGTTTATAGTGCTTCGTATGCGATACTAAACTATTCCACACGCTATTCAAATGCGCTAATGCTATTGGCTGAATTCGCGCCCACATAAGTTCGATGCATGCGGATTTTAAAGCGCTTTCGGCGCTGCATAAATAAAATTAACATAATCGGCTAAGAGCATGTCGGACACGCTCATGATTGTGTTCCGTAGCTTTATAATTGCATACATTTAATTTTTAAATAATTAATAGCAATAATAATATAATAATAATAATAATTTTTTTATTGTGCTTAACTAAAATACCAGGTACATGGAAGGGTTTCACAAAAATAGTAAAATTAAAACACGGCATTTTAAAAACATCGAGGGATGTAGGCGGAGCTACATAAAATATTCCGAAGAATACTGTACTGTAAGGACTTGGAGAAAAAGGTACAGCGTGCCAGTACAATATCGATAATATCGATATTATCGATATTTTGTTAAGTGTCGATAGTATTTATCATCTTAGCCCTACCATAAAGGTATTATACGAGAAAAAGAGGAACATACAGCTGAGTGAGCGAGATGTACCTAGCGGCACCACTGTATAATAGAAAGAGATACGTGACGCGAGGCAGTAGGACCGTTTTTTAGTCACTAATTAATTTTTACAATTCGGTTTCCGTGAATAATTGCGAATCTAAAGTGAAATCGTAGGTAATTTTATGAAATATACTGACACTACTACATTAATTTATCCACGATTTCACGTTAGACTCAGAATTATAGACAATATTCGAATTTTTGCCTGCGAATAGTCTCCAAAAAACATCAAAAAAAAGGTTTCGTTTGACAACTCATGTTTGTTGCTCTATTCCTGTAAGGTGTCCGTACCATGAGTTTACACCATATTTTAAATGTATCTACGGATATAGATTAAATGGTTACGGCGTCATTTTTTGTATGGTTGAATTAGTTCTCAACGTTATGTAACGGAGGGCTGTACGATATTCAATACCTTACACACAATGGGAGTAAATCTATACTACAGTGTAAACTCATGGCAGACCTACATAAGTCCACTGCTGGGCATACCGATGCCTCCATCAATTGTATTGCTTTAAACTATCGATTGTATTGAAATAGTATATTGATTTGAACTGTGGATTTGAAATAGTATGGATGCTATTGATACTATATGCATCTCAATACCATAAGCTAGTATTCTATTCTGTTTTTATTTAATGGCGTTTCCTTGTTAGATTTCGCCAGTGTCAAGTTATTTGAGGGAGTGTCTATCCAATCTCGAGGATTGTTTTTGAGTAAGAACAACTGAGAAGGATTTAGGAGCCTCGTGGCAGGCTGAGACGCGAACCGCGCGAACACCACGCGAGTAGGGGTCACAAAACCGGAGTAATATTTTAAAACCGGTTTTTCGGTTTTCATTTTATGACAAAACCGGTTTTCCGGTTTTTCGGTTTTGTTTTCGGTTTTCATTTTTTTTTTAAATTAAAACGTTTTTAAACAATTGAAGCATTTTTGATAAAGAATCATTTTTATTGCAAACTAGTATTTTCCCGCGACGTCGTCCGCACAAATTATATATCAGATTTTAAGTCAGATCATAAGCTATCAAACAAAAAATGTTTCATCAAAATTGGTTCAGTAGTTTTTGCATGATGCGCGAACAAACAAACAAACAAACAACTTTGTCAATAGATGGCGCTGCACGTCATTTAAATCGCGCTATCGAGTGTTATATGATTTTATATTAAGTGAACCGCTACTTTTTTATTCTTCACGATTTTATAATAGTTAAGATAATAGTATAATACTTAAACAGTTTTGAAATGCAACAAATCGTCTATTTAGTCGGCGTATGACATTCATTCGATTGAAACTACCACCATAAAAATTTATCAGTCGAATCAGCACACATCAGCTCACTGCTGGGCGGGCAAACCTGTGCTGTGTATCCTTCTTATTCAGCCATTCTTCAAAGATCTGTGCTAATCTGATCCAATGTAAACTCTTCACCTTCACAATGCCATCAGACCAACGTGGTGGTATGCCACCTTATTGACCTCCGTCGTTCTCTTGGCTTCCATTTAGATAATGTCTTGGACCATGCACCGGCCGCCTTCCCATCTTCCAAGTATCCTGCCTATCTCTTCTTCAAATTTGTGATCCGCTTACCCGCCTTCGTATTCGAGTCCACCAGTGATTTATGCCTAGTAAAGTACCTAGGCGCCATATCTCTTTGTTCTTGACTTTTAAGCGGTAACCCTTATGATCCAGATAATGGTATTCCCTTGTCACATTATTCGCTTACTGGGAACGAGTCAGGTTAACTCATGTTATACATCTGCATAACTTTACAGCTCCTGGAGGATATCCACATAATCTCTTGTCAATATTTTATGGAGAGAATGAAACATGACCAAGTGCTCAACACTGTCGGTGTCAAACATGGTAGTGGAAATCTCTGCATATTTCTCTCAGCTGCTTGACAGCATGAATGTGGTCTATCGTCAATGAGTCGGAAAGAATTTTCCGGAAGTCTGCCTGTTCGGCAGGCTGATACTCATCCAAGAAAAGGGTAATTTTACAGAGCCGTGGCGAACAGTTTGTAGACTTGAGAAAGTAGACTGATTGGGCGGCGGTGAAGGTTCTTAAGCAAGATCGTGACCACTGCTTTCTTTTGTCAACCTGAAGTCGTCTTAATTGCTGCACCATGTTGTGCAGTTTATACGAGAACATAGTAGTTACTTCATTTTCAAATATCGGGTCGTCGTCGAGGAGCTCCAAACGTTTACTAATAGCGTTTTGCTTGTTTCTAGCGTTGAATTTCTGCCAATGTCGAGTGAGTGCAGGGAATATGTATGACAAAACCGAAAAATCGAAAACCGCGGTTTTGGCTAAACTGAAACCCGGTTTTGGAATTAGTCGTCAAAACCGGTTTACCCGGTTTTTCGGGTTTCGGTGAAACCGGTTTTGTGACCCCTACACGCGAGAGACAAGTGTTCGAGGCAAACCCTGCAACGTGACTCCATAAGCTAGTAGGTACCTAGGTATCGTTAGCAAACATTTGTCTAAGTGAAAAAGAAATGAATGAAAATTAAAAAGTGTTTATTGTCAATTAGATAATATCGATTACCACTATCGATATCGTTACTATTACTCGAAGTCACGATAGTATCGATAACTTCACTATTGTTAAATTTGTTAGGCAGCGGCAGCACTAGTACCTAACGTATTTCCGAATTTATGCGCTACCTAATACGATTTAAAAACACGTGTCTACCCCTTCTAAACTATACTACTATACTAAAAGCGCTTTAAATTCTAAGCACAGTATCCACCCTACAAAACTAATTTTGTCATTCACTATTTCATTCAAAATGTCCGATCGGTTCAGTGCGATTTCAGCCATGGACGCCACCGCGTGCTTCCGAACGATTCCTAATTTAAAATCAGTTGTTTTTTTTTTCATTTGCTTTTTTATTGATTCTATAGTTTTAAAATGGTTATAAAAGTACAGACTTTGTAAAAAGAAACGTTACTACGCGTGTGTGAAGGAATTTTCTATTTTGAGATTCGCAAAAATGGCGGAATTTTTGTGTTTTTTTCAGTGTTGATTCAATGTAGGCTTGTTTTTAGTTTGTTCAGTAGTTTTCCAGTGAGATTAAACTTTGGTAAGTAACTAAATTAATAAAAGAAATGCTTTACACTTCGGTACAGAAAAGTTTTTTTTTTAATCTGTTTTTGCGCGGCATTTTTTCGCGCTTTTAATTTTATTAATTTTACTTTTTCATGTCGATTTATAGGCCAGTACGATTCTTTGATTACAAAATACCAGAAAACGTATTCAAGTATGATTCTTTCGTTTAATATAATGTATAATGATGTAAGTGATGGGCAGTTAGTAACAGCGGTCTACCACGCCCTCCTGAAACCCTGATAAAATAACTAATTACTTTAGTTATCTATACATATAAGTTTATTTTAGGATATCACATAATAGTCGCCCATAAATGTAATTGTGGCCAAATAAAAAATATATGTATTTGAATAAAAAAAACAAGAAAATGTACTTTTCGGCGAGTTTTTATCGTCAATGATTCATTTGAAAAAAACACAAATCAAGAAAATGTGATTTTCGGCGCGTTTTCTTCGCTATCATATTAAAAAAAAATTAAGGTAGAGTATCTTTCCAATACAGCCATGCTGTCAAAAATTTTGACAAAAAAAATCATAAAAGCTGTAATGTTTTTTTTACGAAATATAAAAATCATTTGGAACAGCAATCGGTAACTAGACAGCATTAAAATTGTATTGACGACGTTATTAAACATTTTTCCTTCCTGGCAACAAGGAAAAAGCGTTATTTTTTTAATTTAAAACATTGTCCCGCCAAAACAGGCAACACAGACATAGTTCGAACGTTTAATTTCAAAGTTGGAACGCGAAATATGCGCAGCGCAGAGTGTAGGTACAGTCAGCCTGATAAGTTAATTTAATCTCTGCAAGGAATTTTTGAGGTTATAACTTGCTTTTGTCAACGAATTCGTCCACGTGGACATGTGTATTTTGTATCATACATGACCTCACTACTTTGTCATTAAGGAGTGGTTGGAAACTACAGGGTGAAATTGATATCAATAGCATCCTTTTAAACTAAGAGTCTACCCATCAAACTGAACAACTTTTACTATGGGAGCAAACCGATCGGAGCAAAAACCAAATCTGCTGTTCCATTTTATTTTTATTTTATTAAGAGCCTACCGAGCCTATTGTGCTGCCCTCAATCGTATTTTTTTTATTTCTATACTATTAAACAATATTTCCAAAAAACAAGAATGTCACATTGTAGTCCTGATTGACTTTCAATTTATCGAAACATTACGGATTATTATGTTTTATGCTTGTAGCTATTATCTTTAAAACCGCCAAAAGTGGCCACTTTTGGCGGTTTTAACGATACTAACTACAAACATTATAAAAACAAATCCGCAGTGACCCGATAAATTTAAAATCAGCAATGACTACAATGTGACATTCTTGTTTTTTGGAAATATTGTTTAATTGTTAAGAAATAAAAAAAACGATTGAGGGCAGCACTATAGGCTCGGTGCAGCCTTAATAGCAATTTTTTATTGCCTTTCATAAAATCCCCCTTTAATTTCTGAAAGTACGCAAGAATTATGAAATACAAGATTACCACAATATAAACTGAATACACACATGCAGACGTATGTATACACACATACATACCTACTCGCATTCAGATGTGGACCCCTACATCTGCTGATCCTCGCAATGCCATTGACAAACATGCTCCAGTAGTATGACCATGATTTGTGTTTATTGAGGGACTGTCCTACCCATAATGTCTATAGCACCCCATTGCCTCTGTTGCCCGCGATCATAAACAGTTGCTCCCTGAAATATGCTGAATTTGCCATATTGAAAATTAATATAAAAATAGTCATGAAGAGGTAATTAAAAAAAAAATGATGAAATATGTATTGCCAGACGAATGCAATGACAAAATGTTAAAATTAATTATTTACGTTTAAACTATAGGTTATGCATGAGGAAAAACTATTTTATTTCCTAACAGCCATTTTGTTTTTTGTACAGGCCTTGCGTAGTTTACATACCTACTTAATTTACAAATCTATGAAAAGATTTTATAAATATTCAAAACTTAAGTCCCCCTTCCTATCCGCGGTTTTCTACCTCTCTACTGTAGATAGTATTGTAGATATTATGAAGGTTTTTAGTTTTTAATAATAGATAGACTGCTTCACAAGGAATATTTGTCTGGCACTAGTGCTACTTACCCGTGCGAAGCCGGGGTGTGTTGCTAGTTACACATTTCAGTGCCCCAAAACTAAATGATAATGTGTGTAAGCTGTTTAACATCTGCGATATAAAAATGAGCAATACACACGTTCGTTGGTCCTTCACAGCTCATCCTAGAAGCGTTGATAAACATGTTTATGTAATGTAACCATTATTTTCAGTCTACGAGAGACTGTCCTAATGAGTGAAAAGACTAAAAATATGTTTCTCGAGTCGATGACATGAATGTCATTACTCATTGATTACGATTTGCTATCGTGGTGAAGAGCTTTTTCAATCAGCGTTCGATGCTTGGTGAAAACATTTTTTTAACTTGGCTTTAGTCCATTAAAATCCGCTAGTTGACAACTAGTCAAATCAGCAACTCTTTATTAGACGCCAGAACGCGCGATTTGTATGAAAAATTGGACAAAATAACAATAATATAGTGACGTCATCATTTTATAGTTATGGGCTTTGTTGACGCAAATTGTTGTTGTTGCGGTCATTAAAATAGTGATCAAGCTAAATAATTGCTGAAAATGCGAGTTCACCATTATTTTCAAACTTTTTTTTAACTGTGAAGATAAAACTCAAATATTGTTTATGCAATCTACTACCCAATTGCACCGAATTTCAGAATGGCCATAACTTGAGATTAGTTCGTTAATTATGCGCTTTAAATAAGATGATGAAACAAGGATAGTAAAATCAAGTTCAGCATGGATGAATAGTTTATTTTTTATTTTTTTTTATGGTATAAATGAACAATACATACGGATGTGGCTCCATACATCTGCTGATCCTAGCGGACCCGTTGACAGACATGCTCTTGAACTGTAACCGTGATTTTGTAACGTTTGTGAGACTGTTCCGGACTTTAGCTAAAGAGAATTAATAAAAAAAAACACTGATCTGATGACATACGCCTGACATAATAACTCAACTTCAAAATAATAATAAAAATTTTTTTTTCAATTTAATTGTTTGTTTATTTCATACGTTTATACTTACTTCATTCACAAAATGTTATTTTTCCTGACTTTCATACTAGGTTTTGTAGACCTTACTACATTAAAACAAAACGTTCGAAAAATAATGCTGTTAAATCACATGAAAAATCTTTTTTACGATTGCACAATGTTACAAAATCAAACGCTGTTGCATTTTGTAGATTCTATAACATCAGGCGTATAATGTAAACATCTTTCGAACAGCATCCATAGCAACAAACTGACCGCCAAAAATTGTTTAACCTCAACAAAAATCATGGTCACACGAACACCGTACTAAAATAAACTCCCGCGCAGCCATCTGCCCCACACGTGGCTCACTCGGGACAATACGACCAAGGGACTTATGGGAACTATGCGGGTATTGAATCGCCTTAATTGAGTACGCGACCAGTTTCGGACGATTTTGCAGCTGGTTTCGTTTTGTAATTTTAATTTGTTTTAACTAGTTTATGTAATGCGTTAAAAGAGTGCTATATAGCGCCGAAATAGAACTAAAACCTGTTACATTACCAAAGCATTGTTTTGAAGACTCATTTGGTGTTATTGCTAACGCGCCGGACTCTAAACTGCCATACTTATATCTTGTTTTTTATTTACTACCTGTTGCCTGCGGCTTCGTCTGCGTAGACCTTAATAAAGTATCATATATGACTGTGTTAATCCCGAAAGAACAGGTTATGTTTAGTTTTTCTGATAAAATTATAAGTAATAAGAATTAATACAAAAGACTTCGGACTAGGTGGTCGCCGTAAGTGCTACCAATAGCTTTTAGATGTAATGTAACCACACCCTGATTGTTTGGCCAAAGTAAGAAGCTACAGCGTACAGCGCAGCGATCGAGCGCATCCCCATACAAAATGTACTGAGAACTGAGAACAATTAGGTATCGCAAAATCGCAGCGATATTATCGCTCGATAATATCGCGGCAGTGTGTAGGATCGCGCGCGTCCCCATACAAAATGTACTGAGAACAAATTTCGCAAAATCGCAGCGATATTATCGCTCGATAATATCGCTGCAATGAGCGGAGGCCTTCATTTCTTCAACCTTCAAAAACGTGGTAAATGATGGTAGGCAAATCCGTTCAGGGGACGAAACCAGTAATCTCCCGGTTTTGTATAACCATCTCCCAGGTGGCACAATGCGATTAGCCATCAAGACATCACAGTCACAAAACTCACAAAGGATATGTTCCATGGCTTCATCCTCCTCTCCGCATGCTCTGCAGCCTAGCCTAGGCTTACCGTATGTTGGCACTGTACTTTACTGATGTAGCTATGAAACGCATAAAAAAAAAATAGTTCTCCAAGTAACCAATAAGAGCGTTATACGATGATTTTTAGATATACAAGGGGTGAAATAATTGAGCGCTAAATAATCTTGCATCTGTTTCTAAGGGTTTACGTGACCAAGAGTGTGGTTTTTTAAAGTCACCCCTTCAAAAGAGCAGTAGAGAATATCAAAATTACTAAGGAGATTATGCATCATTCGATCATGAAATGACATGGAGTCACGTTGCAGGAATTGACCCGAGCACACGTCTCGCGTGGTTTTCGCGCGACGCGTTTTTGCCTGCCACGAGGCTCCGCAATCCTCAATCTCTTCTTGTTCTTGAACAAAAACAATCCCTGAGATTGGGATAGATACTCCCATAAATTACACTTGACACTGGCGGAAATGCGGTGCAACAAGCAAAAAGCCATTAATTATAAATAAAAAAAAATGTTTTAACATGATCGTGAAGGGCTAGCATAGCATAGCCACGACAAAAAGAGAAAATCATCATGCGCGCTCATTCAAGAATGCGTAAAGTAAAATTTTTCTTTTGTTCTGTCTCTGGGGCGACATGTTAGGTCCAGTGTAGTCGAAACTGGCTATGAGGAATCATAATCATTACGTGTATGAAACAGCTGATCTCACCATCTATTAGAGCCACCTATTGTTTACAACGTCCTTGTGGTGTCGGCTAAGAGTAGCACCATCCCATTTCCTCCCGTGGGTGTCGTAAAAGGCGACTAAGGGATCTACCGGAAGATGGGCAGCAGCATCCTCTGAGTACACACATTCAATCCAACTGCGATCGCCAACCCGCCTGCCAAGCGTGGCGATTATGGCAAATCCCCCCATTTTTGGGGAGGTCTATGTCCAGCAGTGGACGTTTATCGGCTGATATGATGATGATTGTTTACAACGGAGCTTTCATTGTTTGACCTCCGATTTCCGCTATCTTTTGTAACTCACACCAAACCCTTGCTAAAGTTAAAATCGATACATGCTGAGGAATAGGGTGTTTTTTTCTTATAATGTGTGGTGAAAGCCTATAGTCATAGAGAGTGTATGGATTGCTGAGTTCTTGCCAAATGCTTTTCCGAATTTTCGAGATTCTACACAATATGGATTCCGCACAACTGACATTGAACACATTCTCTATTCCTCGCAGTCTTCTTACACAAACGCGTTTCTTCCTACTCGCGATTCTACACAATATTAATTCCACGCAACTGCCTTTCACAACATTTGCTATTCCATTATTCTATACAATCAATCAAATACACTTTATAGGTACCTATGTGTGTTTTAGGTTTGAAGGGCCCAAATTGGGCCCAAGCAAGGATGGTTCTGATGATCGAATTGAACTTTTGAGAGCAACATTTTGTGCCCAAACTTTGTCCCGTAGACGCAAGACAAAAAGTTAAAACCGTCATGTAAGCTCGCTTTTGCATACGCAAAGTAAGAAAGTAACTTCTCGGTGTTTGTCGTTTTCTCGAGATGTCATGCTAGGCCCACAGTGTGACTGGAAGTCAACTGTCGCCTACTGGACAATCGACAAAAGATCTTTTTCTAATTTTTTTTTTTAATTTGTATTTTTTTTATTTTTTTTTTATTGAAGCTATTTCTCATGTTTTCCTTCATCGGAATGCCAAAATGGTATAAGTACAAAATGGTAAAAAAAAACGTGTTGAGAGCATCAGGGGGCGTTATGGAGAAGTATGGAGCACTAAATCATGAGGGGCCGGGTTCGAATCCGCACGGACGACATGCCAAATCCCAATGAGTTCTTCTAACGTTTTTCTAACCTAAATGTATGAAACCGTTGGTTTTGATTTTTGCGATTTCAAATGTGGGTCCCATTATTGTAAGTTGTTCAGTTTGATTGTCTGAACCACTCCCTAAAGTACGCATTTATTTACACCCTGTATAATTAGAATTACGTATGTACTTATAACCAATGCTTACGTCATAGGTAACTATGTTATGTTTATGTTATGATTTCATATGTTTAAAGCGAAACAGTTCGTCACTTAATTAATTCTAAGAAGGGTTCACGACGCAATTTTGGCGCCAAAACCAACTGGCGCTAATTTATTAGCTTCAGGCTCGCGTCATATTGTTTTGAAATGTGTCAATTTTGTTTGAAAATCTGTTATTTGTGGTTTCACTTCCAGATTATGCTTTATTTCTCCTCTCACTTTAAATGAGTGAATTTTGGGTATGGAATAAAAGGAACCATAGATTTACACTCTAGATTAAGCCATATTGTGGCCGCACATGGAACAGCAATAGTTTGACTTATGCATACTAAAATACTTAGAGAGGTTTTGGAGCAAGCCAGCCAATGGCGTTCGTCGGAAAAAGCTCAAAGTCTTGTTTCATAGATGGCGCTGACTCCTTGTCCGCGAGTTTAGACGGTCAACAATTTCGATTCTATTTAGTTACCTCCCTTCCGTAGTTGGTTTGATTTATAATATTGGAAGACTAATCAAAATTTCTTAGCGTATATTCGCAAATTCATCTTCTCGCGTGGCAAGGAGCCAAGGAGTCAGCACCATCTATGAGACGGGATTTTGAGCTTTTTCCTAGTATAGGTACGCCATTTAGTATGGAGTATTGTCTTTTACTCTATGACTATACGGACACTACACAGCAACTATACAGAGTCCAACTTAATATGCTGACACTTTTTTAAGGGGATGATCAGACCATCAAACTGAACAACTTTCTTTATGGCACCAACATCGAAATCTCGAAAAAAAAATCAGCTGTCCCGTACATTTGGCTCGAGTAGGTTTGCAGTTTTGTATGGAAGAGCAGATTTTCTTTTTGCGATTTTGATGTTGGTCCCATTGAGAAAGTTGTTCAGTTTGATGGTCTGATCATCCCCTTAAAAAAGTGTCAGCATATTAAGAAGGACCCTATATTTTATATCTATTTAACATTATACTGAACAATTGTTTTAATTTACATAAAAATGTACTTATCACTTGTTTGTGACGTAGTTTGTCCATTGGCCTCTTGATTAGCTTTGTTCGAGGAATTTATAAACATACATTCAACAGCTACAATATTATAATTAGAAACAAACTCAAGACCATTATTATGGGCGTTTGGGGTGGCTAGAATATACAACTACCACAGATTATTTAATAGTTACTATACCGTAACAGATAGTTCTAATTTCGAACTTTGCGCTTCAGGAGTGCGATTTTTGAATCTCATTCGGTGAGCTCAGCCGCTAAAAATGTCAAAATTACTATGGAGATACGCATCTTTCTACTGCTGATTTGACTTTCAAAAATCTCACTCCTGGACTCCTGGAGTATGATTTTTAAGAGTAAAATCAGCAGTAGAAAGATGCGTATCTCCGTAGTAATTTTGACATTTTCAACTGCTGAGCTCACCGAATGAGATTCAAAAATCGCACTCCAGGATCGAAAACTAAAATGCGCCTTATGTCAATGAGCGACCATTCACCCCTCGGACCCATGATCAGACAGTCAAACTGAACAACATTGTCTACAGGACCAATTTAGAAATCTCAACAAAAGAAATCTGCTGTTCCATACATTTGGGCCGAGTAGGATTGCAGATTTGTATGGTAGAGATGATTTTTTTTTTCGCGATTTCTTCCTTGGTCCTATACCATATAGGGTCCAACTTAATATGCTGACACTTTTTAAGGGGATGATCAGACCATCAAACTGAACAACTTTCTCTATGGCACCAACATCGAAATCGTGAAAAAAAAAATCTGCTGTCCCATACATTTGGCTCGAGTAGGTTTGCAGTTTTGTACGGAGAGGCTGATTTTTTTTTCACGATTTTGATGTTGGAAAATTGTTCAGTTTGATGGTCTGATCATCTCCTTAAAAAAGTGTCAGCATATTAAGTTGGACCCTGTATAGAGAAGGTTTACATAAATTGAGACTTGGAGTCTTAGATCAAAGTAAAGTTAATGGATAGGCCTAACTAAAGCGACAAAACTAGGGCAATTGGTCCATACAAACTAGGGCAATTGTCTGTCATCTCGGTACAAATTTAAAGAATACCATTCATTTTTGATCTAAGCTTGGAGTCTATATCAAATCAATGTTCGTAATGAATGAATTAAAAGTTCCGATGGCAACTAAAAACATGGAAGCTATCTATATACAGGGTGAAATTGATATCATTAGCATCCTTTTAAACTAAGAGTCTACCCATCAAACTGAACAACTTTTACTATGGGAGCAAACCGATCAGAGCAAAAAAAATCAGCTGTTGCATACATTTGAGTCGATGTAGGCGGCGGCAGCGGGTGCAGTTTAGTATGGAACAGCAGATTTTTTTTGCTCTGATCGGTTTGCTCCCATAGAAAAAGTTGTTTAGTTTGATGGGTAGACTCTTAGTTTAAAAGGATGCTAATGATATCAATTTCACCCTGTTTACGAAATTATTTCTATTACTACATAAATAATAATGATACGAAATGATAGTACAGGATGATTACGCAAAGTCAACTGTACAACTGACTGATAAAGTCTGGCCTTCGCCCGCAGATAAGCGGCTGATAATGATGCTTGTTATCATGTGTCAAACTAACGTTTTATAAAAACTATCCCGAAACTATGGAAACCGGCATGTTTCAATTTCGAGGCATGTATTGTATATGTATTTTACCCGCTGTCCATGAAGGCCTCCGCTCATTGCAGCGATTTTATCGAGCGATAATATCGCTGCGATTTTGCGATAATTGTTCTTAGTATATTTTGTATGGGGACGCGCTCGATCCCACACACTGCCGCGATATTATCGCAACTCTTTCGACTACATTCAGTGGTGGGGCGCATGCGTGACGCGAATCGCGGAATCGCTGCAGTGTGTAAGGTGTCGCGATATCGCTGTCGATAATATCGCTCGATAATATCGCTGCAATGTGCGGAGGCCTTTATAAGTGGCGACGGGTTCACTCCCCGTCACACTGTACAAGAGTTTCGATATTACTAGTGAAATTCGATATCAGTGTTCAGGAGTGCCAGTGCCACTCTGGGTAAGCTCGCTACATCTTCGACCCCGTCCTGAGGACTAGATTGAGGTCAAGAGCAAGCCCATCTATACTAAAAAAAATGATGTTTCTGAGATTTCAGAATATCTTTGACTACCCCCTTGGGGAATATAGTCGTGACGGGGGAGTGAGCCCGTCGCATCTTATAATGGACAGGGTGTAAAATACATATACCTACAATACATGCCTCGAACTTAGATTATCAAGATAGACAGTCAAAGCTACGAAAGCGTCGAAAAAAATAGGAACCAGTACTGGTTCCAAAACCCTATACATATACACGCACACATACATATTTTGTATGGCGCCTCACGCACACCAACCTAAGAAAGTTAGCCCCTTTTTTTTATACGGAACAAGTGTGAGGCTCATTCTAGACATATTATACTTTTTCTAAGGCCTCGAAATTGAAGCATGCCGGTTTCCATAGGTTCGGGATAGTTTTTATAAAACAATACATGCCTCGAAATTGAAGCATGCAGGTTACCTCACGATATTTCCTTCACCGAAAAGCCAGTGGTGTTACAAATAGTACATACATTCCGAAAAACTCATTGGTACGAGTCGGCCTGGACGGGGATCGAACCATCGCCTCCTGCAGGCAAGGTTACTCGCCACTGGACCACCGCGGCATAAATACGGTGTAACCTACATCTATGTATCGACTGTATTTCAAAGAGATCTCAACTCAACCCACTTCGACCCAAATCTAAAGTCCAAAGAGCCACTTATTTGGGCTTACCTCCCACAAAAGACTTTCGTATACAATTTGTAGGTATACAATATAAAATACTGCAGTCGAGATTGTGTCAAAGAATTCCTCTCTCATAGGAACTTGTGAATCTATTTATTGGGGATTTTAAGTTTTAAGCGGCTGTAATATTAAGTTGATGATGATGATGATTTGTTTATACAGGGTGTTAACTTCAATTCATACAATATTTTAAGGGGTGTTTCAGACCATCAAACTGTACAAGCTTCAGTATAAGACCAACGTTGATTTTAGGATACATTTTTTGTCAGTGTGGATAAACCATTCATTCGATTCATCAACCTGAACAACTCTCATTAAGGTTCGAATTCGAAGTTTCATCTTCGAAATCGCGGAAAAAAAACACTTGTTCCATACATTTCAGTTGAGTAGGTAGTCACTGCAGTATTGCATGAAACAGCTGTTTTTTTAGACATTTCCAAAGAAAAAGTGGTTCAGTTTGATGAGTAGAATGTATACTTATAAAGATAGGTACTTATTCGCATTGACTAAAAGTTTATCCTAAGTACCTATATCAATGTTAGACTCAAAAAAAGTTGTTCAGTTTGACGGTCTGATACAACCACAAAAATTTTTTTTTTTTTTTTTTTTGGACAGTGTCACACAAATTATCTAGTCACATTTAAAGTTCCAGAAGCCTGGACTTGTATTATGATAACTAGACAACGATATAGGATACATATATAGATACAAACATCCATGACTCGGGTACAAATATTCATATTCGTCATACAAATATTTATCCCTTACCGCCTGGCCACGGGACAGGGCGACCGGCGGCGCGTCTTGCGATTTTAGAATACACTGCCTACGCGCCGCTGCGTGCTTGCGTAATAGTAGGGACACAACGCTCAGTGTATTCTAAAATCGCAATTCGCGCCGCCGGTCGCCCTGTCCCGTGGCCAGGCGGTTACGGGATTCGAACCCGCGACCCCCGGCACAGCAGTCAGGTTCACTACAGACTGTGCTGTCGGGCCGTATAATAAATAAATAATATAAAATAAATATAGGGTCCTTCTTAATATGGTGACACTTTTTTTAAGAGTTTGATCAGACCGTCAAACTGAACAACTTTCACTATGGGACCAATATTGAAATAGCAAAAAAAAATCTGATGTTCCATACTAAACTACATATTATTGACCCGAGCAAAATGTATGGGATAGCAGTTTTTTTTTACGATTTCGATGTTGGTCCCATAGTGAGAGTTGTTCAGTTTGATGGTCTAAACAACCTCTTAAAAAGTTTAAAATGTTTTTTTTTTAGTTTTGTAACACCCTGTATAATGAAAGTTGTTCAGTATGACGGTCTGAAACACCCACTAAAATATGTAACACATTCACGATTAAACCCTGAACAACCAATCATCACCAACGAAATCCACAATCCGCAGTGCTAAAAAAATTACCTACCCTGTAGGTACTTATACCATTTTAAGGCCTCCGCACATTGCAGCGATATTATCGAGCGATATTATCGACAGCGATATCGCGACACCTTACACACTGCAGCGATTCCGCGATTCGCGTCACGCATGCGCCCCACCACTGAATGTAGTCGAAAGAGATTGCGTCAGGTTGCGATACTATCGCGGCAGTGTGTGTGGCAAAATGTACTGAGAACAATTATCGCAAAATCGCAGCGATATTATCGCTCGATACAATCGCTGCAATGAGCGGAGGCCTTTATTCCAAACAATTACATTGTAATGTACGTACGGAAAAATGTGCTACATGAACATTATTAAGATTAATACCTAACTGCTGACTGTTAATGTTTACTATAGTTTATACTAAACACGCTATCGAATTAAGCTGACAAGCTCTTTGAATTCCAAACGATTGAATCATAACTCCACTAATGAATTGAAACATGGTCAAACTTTATACATACATATAGGGTGGTTCGTATCGGAATATTCGGAATGCATCAAAACGTCCTAAAAGCAAAACGACCTATTATCATATCGACCTAAAAGCAAAACGACACGGTACCTATTTCTACAATTATTTTGTTATATTGAGTATGTATGTATTTATGTATATATATATTTATACTTTATGTAAATTATAATATTATGTATCAACTAGTAGGTACACCGCCGTAGCATTTATCTCATGTAAGACTTCTACCATCCACTGGTTGTCTGGAAGAAATCACTTTTAGTGATAAGGCCGCCTTTTGTACCCTTCTTGTTCGTGTATATTGTTGTTGTTTTTTTTTTGTATTTTTGGTGTGCAAATAAAGAATATTTATCTTATTTATCTTAAAGGCGCGATATAGTGACGTTTAGCCCGTACACTAGACGGCGCGTTACTATGTGAAAGCTGGGCAATTACCTTGCTTTTTTGTTGCCATTTTGGAGCGCCGGCAACGCATCTACATAGAAAAACATCTTAGGCCGCAGCACGATCTATTTCTTGCAATAAAAACACCTTTGGTGTTAAAATACCAAACAAATTTCGTCACTAGGTAGGTACATTTTGTAATCCTGTATTTCTATTACAACAAAAAAACACGCAAATTCACAACGAAAACACGCCTTACAAAGATTTTTGAAATTCACAAAACAATTTTTTTTCCCACACACTTCAGGCCAAATCAACTCCTATTCTGATCGACCCTCCTTAAAAATTCACAACGAAAATATTACCTTATTTCTATAAGCCATAAAGACGAAAATAACTTAACAATGGAAAGCTATAAGAAATCGGTACCATTGGTAGCGAATCTCGAACTTAACTCGAAGGGAATAAGAATCAAAATTACTTGTAATTTCTTATTCCAGATGTGAGAATGGTTTCGGTACAGTCAGCTGCGGCATAACAATGAAACGGTGGACAAAAGTAGATTTTATTGTAGTTTTTTTTTTCTTTAACAATGGCTGCGTAACGGCATTTTCGGAAGTGTTTTTTTGCCGTTTCGATTTTTAATTGACGCCCATTTTTTTTGAATCGCCAATGCAATTTTATAAGGCGTGAATTTTTCTTAGTTTACTTAGTAAAAACGTTTTTTGAAAATTTTAACTACTTAATAAATTAAGTACATACCTAGGTACTAGGTAAAATACGTATCGCTACAATCTACATAATTTCTTACGAAAGTAGAATGAAAATGGCTAAGTGTATTTATCGCCAAGACTATTTAGTAAATACCTGAATATAATATCATAGCAATATTTCTTTTTTAAATAATATAATTACAATACATTTTAGGCTAAAGATAAAGAATACCTTTAGGATATAGTATATTTTTAAAATTTTTATTGTAATGCTAATTATGTAGGTCCTTCATCCATCCATTGAAACTACAAGGAAAAAAATTTATCAAACCACGACTTCCTTATTAATTAATACATTTAATACTTAATTAATATAAATAGGTGAAGGAAACCGGAAAAAAATGTTTTTTTTACACCTCTAGAAAAAATAATTATCTGCTTGTGTACGAAAGAGAAACCTTCCAGAGGTCTACCTATCTCAGTCAGTCCGCAATCTATAGCCAACTTTGACTATGGTTCTAACCTAATTAAAACTAAAGTCTAAAATGCAAATTTGCCCAAATTAAATTAAGTTAAACACAGTTTCAGTTTCAGTTAAATATATACCCTCGTTTCAGCGCATTATAATATTGACATTTAGCCTACGCCTGCGTTGTGCTAGATACGATATCTACTCTCTAATTAGGTTAAAGTTTATTTACCGACTTCGAAAAAGGCTATTCTCAAGTTTATTATAGGTACACCACTAGTTTTTAAGCATAAAGGCCTCCGCACATTGCAGCGATATTATCGAGCGATATTATCTAGCGATATTATCGACAGCGATATCGCGACACCTTACACACTGCAGCGATTCCGCGATTCGCGTCACGCATGCGCCCCACTACTGAATGTAGTCGAAAGAGTTGCGATAATATCGCGGCAGTGTGTAGGATCGCGCGCTTCCCCATACAAAATGTACTGGAAAGAATTGCATTACAATTTGGAAGAATCGCAAAATCGCAGCGATATTATCGCTCGATAAAATCGCTGCAATGAGCGGAGGCCTTAATGCATACGAGTATTTTCCCCGAGGGGGTAGTCAGAGATATTCTGAAACCTCAGAACATCCACGTTTTACTAGTACCTAAACTCTGTAGGTATAGTGTGACGGGGAGTGAGCCCGTCGCCACTTGTAATGGACAGTGGGTACAATACATGCCTCGAAAATGAAGCATGCAGGTTTCCTCACAATGTTTTCCTTCACCGAAAAGGTATTACAATATTTTTTTAACTAAGTATACCAAAAGGTGTTACATTTTTTTTAACTATATTTAAATGTAAAATATAAAAATAGGTTAAAAAATAAGAGATACGTATTTTTCCGATTTTATTTTTGATGCAGGCATGCAGGTTTCCTCGGGATGTTTTCATTCACCGAAAATCCAGAAAACTAGAGGGGAAATAGCTGATTTTTCGCGATTACTGGGTTGGTCCTGTAGTAAAAGTTGTTCCGTTTGGTGGTCTGAAAGCACCATGTTCCAGCTACAAAAGCAGGTACCCCGATTCCACGGTGTAGTTTATGGGTTCTTAATAATGCTGATGAGTTTTTTAAGAGGATGATCAGACCATCAAACTGAACAACTTTCTAGAGAAAGTTCCCATAGATGGGATCAACATATAAATCTAAAAAAAAACAATCTGTCCCATATAAATTTGGAATTTCAGTTTAGTATGGAACAGCTCTTTTTTTCGCGATTTTGATGTTGGTCCCATAGATAAAGTTGTTCAGTTTGATGGTCTGACCAACCTCTAAAAAAACCGTCGGCATATTAAGAAGGACCCTGTATAGCAAAATTCGTAGGTACATCAAAAGCGTAATTTCGTGGCCACCCTAACAGAATCCCGCCAAATATCCAATGACAATAATCATGCGTGGCGACCCCACTTGCGTGCCATTAACTCCTCGAATTGAGGTCAATTGATGTTTGCCCATTGGACTCGTTGCCGGCCATGTTCAAAATAATTTGGATATGGAACGGCGGGAACGGTTGTGGTGCTGGCTGACGATAAAATTAATGGCCTGTATTGTTTTTTTTTTTAAATAATTAGATTAGATAATAATTTAAATATGGAATGGTGAGTTCGATGTTGAAGATGATGGACTATAGGTTTTACTAACATTCGTATACAGAGTGTTAGGGTAAATAGCTGCTTTACTATGATATTGAACAACTTTCCTTCAGGCTGCACCGAGCCTATTGTGCTGCCCTCAATCGTATTTTTTTTATTTCTTAGCAATTAAACAATATTTCCAAAAAACAAGAATGTCACATTGTAGTCATTGCTGATTTTCAATTTATCGGGTAACTGCGGATTTGTCTTTATAATGTTTGTAGTTATTATCGTTAACGATAATAGCTACAAGCATAAAACATAATAATCCGTAACGTTTCGATAAATTGAAAGCTAATCAGGACTACAATGTGACATTCTTGTTTTTTGGAAATGTTGTTTAATTGTTTAGAAATAAAAAAATACGATTGAGGGCAGCGCAATAGGCTCGGTAGGCTCTTAAGAAACCTCAAGGAAATTAGAAACTAACTTTGGACTTTCCATACTAAATGGAATCAGCAGATGGAACGTTCGGTATAAAAAGTATTTTTTTTTGCTAATTTCCCTTTGTTCCTTTGTGAATGTTGTTCAGTATCATCCTACAATCACCTATTAAAATAATGCAACCGTTTACCCTAACACCCTGTATACAGGACACCCTGTAGGTATACAGGACACCCTGTATACAGGACACCCTGTATACAGGGTGAAATTGATAACGTTAGCATTCTTTTAAACTAAGAGTCTACCCAACAAACTGAATAACTTTTACTATGGGAGCAAACCGATTGGAGCAAAAACAAAATCAGCTATTCCATACTAAACTGCAGTGCCCACTCGACTCAAATGCTGATACTTTTTGCTCCGATCGGTTTGCTCCCATAGTAAAAGTTGTTCAGTTTGATGGGTAGACTCTTAGTTAAAAATGATGCTAACGTTATAAATTTCATCCTGTATAGACAAGGTGGGTATTGAATTTTATACAGCAGCGATCCTAGTGGTTAATTTGAGAACTAATTTTGACACATTATGTTTTCTTCTAACTACAGAAGGTATCAACATTCCATTTCTAGTTATTATTACCTACACGCTTCTATCTTATATTTGAGCTCTAACAAAATATCGATAAGGACATCTCTAATCTAACAAACTGCATCTAAGTGACAAAAGCAGAACGTCTAGAGTTTTATCGACAAATTGGCTACCACACGATAACTCGAATCTGATTCTGCTAGGGACGTCCTCGGTTGGATTTACGGATAACTTTTTTCCCGGATTTTCGCCGGACGAAATCTCAAGGGATGTTTTTTCTCGTTTTTTAGTTGTGACAGTTCGGTGGTGGAAATCGTGAAATGTGTTTATTGTTTTAATGCTTTTTTAGTTGTTGAAAGTAAGATAGTAGGACTTATGGCCGTTAGTGTTTTGTTTCATTAGTTTTTTGGCTTTTATTGAAATATCATAATCAAGATCAACTCATAAATGTCCCACTGCAAGGCACGGCCTACCCTCATGCCTGCCATACACAGTCGGAATTTCCCCATCCTTAATTCTATTCAGAATTGCGAAGGTATCAAATCCTATACAAAATCACAATTCTGATTTGGCAGGTCTCAAAGAAGGTTTAAGGGCATTAGACTACCACCCTTTCCCAATGTGGATTGGTTGGTAGTCTTCACATACACATCAGAATTTCTTCTTCAGCGTAGGTATGCAGGTTTCCTTACGATACAAATTTACATTCTTACATAATTGTCACACTTATATCCCTAATGGAAAGAGCAGAACGTCGGCTTTATAACAGTACCATCTCTTGTGTTTATATTTGTTTTTTCTTTAAAATATTATCACAGGAAGTTGGTATGGTTGTCTGGAAGAAATAGCTTTTTAGCGATAAGACCGCCTTATTTGTACCATTACCATTTTTTTGTTTCTTTTTCTATGCTTTATATCTGTGTTTTGGTGCAAATAAAAGTATATTTCATTCATTCAAAGCTAGAAGTCGTTTTTAAGTTCGCATCCCACTTACCATATAGTAAGTGTAGACAGTTTTACTACCTTGCTTTGAAGGGATAAGCTAATTGTATTTAAGTAGTCATTTTTTATTTGCTCATTTTCTTTGTAGGTAAGTTCCTTAGGCAAAATTTCAACAGTAACTTAAGAAAAATGACCTTTTAAAGTACCTAATGAAACTTTTCACACTTATAGCCTGTTTATCAATCAATAATTAATATAAGTAGGTATTTACGTGACCTCAATATTTAAAAAACCTAATAGCTCTTATTCAAAATAATAGCAAATTACAATTTACAGGCGTCTACGACTGTCAAACAAAGTGAATCATACGAGGACAACTTTAATTGAAATGATTCAGCGCATGCTCTGGTTTTTCACGCTTGGAATGTCTGGGGTTTGACTAAAAGCTAGTTCTAATTTTGTTGATGATGGTACCTAAAATCATCAAGTTAAATCATTCAACTAACTGACACAACTATTATGAAAACGGTCTGTGTAAGGAAAACGATCGGTTGATTTATTTTATTTATTTATTTATTTTTCCATTTTGGACACAAACAGTCTTAATAAATAGTAGATTACACACCGAGGACAGGAAAGTAAGAAAGGTCTCAGATCTCATGTAATTGTAACAAACATGTGATCTGAGGCTTTCTTATTTACTGTCCGAGGGTAGTATACTATTTTTCTCCTCGACAGAGGTGGAAAGCGGCATCTTCGTTTAGCTGGGACGGAAATTCACGCTTTCCGTCCGGAGTGGAGAAAAAAAACCTACAGATACCAGACCTGGAGGTCCCAAAAGTTTTATAAATATTTTTATAATAAAATACATCGGTTTGCGTGATGTAGGTTGCAGGTTAGGAGCATACTTAATATAAGCATTGTTTCAAATGAGTAGGTATATTCTTCAATACCTATAGGTATAAAGAACATAATGTAGTTCCTAACACTTTGATTTGGATAGAATTAATCGTACATAGATAGATTTAAAATAAAACAGCCGATCCACGTGCTAAAGCAAATGCTTACATTCGGATTATTTCGGATCATGACACTATGTGAATATTTCCGTGATTTATTCATCTTAATTCAGATACGATCCGTCACTAACTCTCGACAAACTTAAAAAAAACAATTCTAGTAACTGTCCCCGGACTCCCGGACGCATTGGAGGCAAAAAATTCAATATTTCAAATATGGAACGGGAAGTTGGAACGATAAAAGCGATAGGAAGCGCTGACCCCGCGCCGATAACGGCGGGCACAGAATTCGAAATTCAAATTGCGACACCCGTCATCTCTGTAAACATGGCCGCTTTATTCTTTTTAAAACGCGTGACGCTTCGAGTCTTTTTAGTCCTTTGAAGCAAGATTCTGGTTATTATAAAGGTCCCTTCCATTGTGACTTTACTTTACAGCATTTATATAAGAACAAAATAGTATTAAAATCATGCTGCTATGCTAGTATTATAAATAGGTACTTAAAGATGTTTATTTTAATTTGTATAATTGAAACTAAAAGCTCACTTTAAAAAAAATGGCATGTAGTTAATCATTATTTTGTTATCCTGCAATATGGAAAATCTACAAATTCTCACAAAACTATGGTTAGTTCAATTCAAGCCAAGCCTTAGGTTTTCGTGTAGGTATTAGCCAAAAAAAAACATATAAAAGGTATTAGAATAGAATACCAATCATTCGAGATTTTTAAGTGTGAGGCAAAGAGGATATACGAGAAAAAATACCCATTTCTACATTGAGAAATCACAATCATTGATTTCGACACAACAACGAGGGCACTGTAAAGAACCTAATGCGACACAATACCGCCTTGTTTATCAGTGACTACATCGCGCGTATTTAAATTTTAAATTTCGAACTATTCAACGTCAAAGTTCGATTTTATCAATCTTGTATCGAAGGAAATAAGGCGTATATTGTTTTGATACGATGTCCCAGAAATTATGCTATTTTGATCTTTATGTCTTGGGTGTTACAGTTATTTCATAGGTCTCTTTATGTGTGCTGTAATGCATTTTGAATGCACATATGAATGGATTTTTGAATTTTAAAATTGTTTTGAATTTAAAATCAAGGACTACTGATCTGTCCCAGTTTTTGTACAAAAAGAATTTGACTTACGTAATAAATAATGCCACGTGGTTATTATTATTATACCTATTAGGTGTTATACTTTTGTTTGTCATCAAACTTTCATTTAATTTTCGGATATCCGGATTTATTTTGTATCTATCTGGAATTCGGATATTTCGGTGGCTCCGTGCGATGCTTAATTAGAATTAGCAAAGCAAGTCTTTGTAATATAATTATAAAAAAATTATATTATAAATTGTTTTATATCTTATTGTATATAATAATTTATTGAAATGTTATTATTTATTGGCAAGGTAATTATAATAAATTTACGTATTCATTATAAAAAATATTATTTAAACTAAAACGAATGCTAGAAAACAAAAATTTGCAGCAGGGTATCTGACTACACCTTGTGGGAATAAGTTCGAGGCTTTATTTATGTATGTTAGTCGAATAATCAAAATTCCCGTATTCGAAACGTTGATGATAGTTCGAGTTTGCACTATAGAATCATAGCAAAACAAATAGAACTACTTTATTTGAATTCCCCCCAATCCCATGGATTTCAATTTGCCACTTCTAACGCTCGCTCGCTAGTCATTAGGTGAAAACATGGCGGTTTGGAAACTAGGGTTGGCAACTTAGCGAAATTAGCGTAGAGATTACTTACTTATATTCAAGTTATATTCTTCGCGAGATTAGAAAGTGTTTACTATAATAATATTATTATGCATTCATGATTGCAGTTATTTTGGACCGGGCTGAAACTTTATAACTACATAATCAGTTTAGATTTTAGGTTTTTTGTATTCTTGCTAGGATATAAAAAAATATATTTTCAATTTCATCATCCCTTCTAATTCTAACCCACTGCTAGGTAGTCGAGGTACTCTCTTCTATTTTATGAAGTCCTATGCTAGTTTTCAGAATATCTCTGACTAACCCCTCAGGGAATATAGTCGTGAGCATATGGTTATGCTAATGCTGTTGTTCTAGTTTCATGCATTGTTTTTTATGTTTTTGCAATATTTTTGTTTCATAAATATCCCTATATTATTGACGTAGTTTGTTGTCAATCTACCACCATCATATTGCTTCATCACCACCATGAATAATTCTAATTATACAAGATGCCTATTCAAGACAAGACATTTTAGTCAAATCTTATTTTGACTATCTGGATCATATTTTACGCTAGTAAAATTTTGTCTTCGCTTCAAACTACATATTAATTGTCTTTACATTATTAAAACTACAATCCCAACTAACCAACCCTGAATCTCTCCTATGTCCCCGCGCATGCGTCAGCGGTCGCACGACGCGGGAACGAGCGCGATTGGCAGCATCCTGCCAACAAATTGAACACCGCGGACGTCCGTCGCTGTGTTCTACATTTTGACATTCAAGTTTGGTTTTATGGTGTTTTCTGGGTTGATTAAACAGTCTTCAGTCAATCAATCAAGTACACCAAAGCATAAACAGTAAATAGAGACAAAAATACAAGAGGCACAAAAGGCGGAGGGTCTCATCGCTCAACCGCCAACTTGGTGTGATGGTCGGTCGGTCTACTGAGAGGTCCTGTATTCGAATCCTCGATTCGGTCCTATTTATCGTGTTTGTGTCGTAATTGCATTGGTGCTAAGCCAAATCTTACGTTTGGGATAGTCATAACAATTT
Source organism: Agonopterix heracliana (assembly GCA_963693445.1). Taxonomy (NCBI): domain Eukaryota; kingdom Metazoa; phylum Arthropoda; class Insecta; order Lepidoptera; family Depressariidae; genus Agonopterix; species Agonopterix heracliana. The sequence goes on from OY856334.1 coordinate 8,411,515, forward strand.
ATTGTGCCTGTGAGAGTTAAGAAAGGCTTCCTGGCTTATGAACCTGTGTGAATGGTTCGATATGAACACAACCTCACTATTCCTGCAGTCTCCAAGGTCCAAATTGCCCTCCTCCTTGATAGCCTCTTACAGGAGATGGCATCACAAGAAGAAGAGCGATATTTATTTAACAAGAATCTTGATTAATGCACTACTCGTATTTTCGGTTTCATCTTTGCTTACGATTGGTGATGCTGAAGCTAAGAGCGACCTCAGTATGAAACAAAAGGCCAAGATCGAGTTGTATACACGTGGAAAGAGGCGTTGAATGCTTTATACAAAATTAAGCTACCGATACTTTGCCTGCGCTACTGGATTTTCAATCAATTTCGTTTTTCAAGAGATGCACTAACCTAGTGATACTATTGTGGCAATCTATTGGTGTTGGAATGGTGTATTGTATTCGAATCTTGCATCGTATCTTTCTAATTTTTTTAATAATTGTTTGAAACTTTGTTCAATAGGTAGGTAGGTATAATATTTTTATACTATGATGGTTTTAGTTTTTCAAAAAAAATTATTTAAATTCACTTTTGTAGCAACAAGCGAACAACTGGCATCGCATTAATATGGATCTCAATCTCATACTGATATGCCGTTTTATGTGTGTAGCTGCAGAATGCTGATTTCTATCTTTTTAAAATAATTTTACATTCATTAATAGCTTTATATCAAACTACATGTTCAAATTTTCAAGGTCTGCATAGTTTCAAAAAATATAACATAAAGTAAATTATTGTAAATAAACACACTATTATTAGGACTTATTATAATGTTCTTAGAAAAATATCTACTTAATGACATAGTATCTAGTCATATGCAACCTAACCTATAAAAACGCCCCATTTTACCACCAGCTTCAATCAGACGAAACTGCACTGGCATTTTAGAATCGACATGTTCTGTTCACTTCATTCACATTTAGTGCATTCGTAACCGTCCCTCTGCTCGCTACTGTCAAACGTTGACATTTACGTAAAAATGAATAAATTCAGTGTTATTTTGAATAAATTCGTCGTTTGTTGTGTAGAGTGCTACTTTTGGCGTGAATTTAAATTGTTTTCGTTTGAAGTGAAGTTTTTGTGAATGATTTTGTTTGGGAATGGTTTGAAGTACAGTAGTTAGTTAAATATTTTAACTTAGTAAAATCTGTATTCAAAATTACAAATCGTTTGTGTAGAAATGGTCACATATTACTGCTTTTTGATAATTTTTACTTAAGAATTAAAACGTAGATTAAAATATAATATTGGTAATACACATTATAAACGCAGACCTTTTTCCTTTTCACGGTGGTGGTTAGAAACTCTGCTTCAACCTCCAACCACCTCTTATAGTTGTAATTGTAGCAGGATTCACTATACTACAAGCATACTGTGTAAAATAAACTATTTGTATAAGTAGGTAGGTATTTTTTTTATTAAATTCTTTATAACTTTCCTCCACCAATCCGCACTGGGCCCACGTTCAGGAGTCTTTTCTATGGCCCACTTCCTCTCAATCTTTTTCGTGAGAACGGACTTTTGCCCTGCAGTGTGATTTTACAGGCAATCATTTTTTTCATGAAATTAGGACGTGTGCAATTATAGGCTTATGATTTTCTGTTCCCCACGTTATCTTGTATCCAAGTCAATGATGAATTAAAGTAATCAAGATAGTATATTTCGAGATTATCAGCATACTTTTGGAAGAAATGCTAAGGGTCTTAATTTTCATTGAATGTGCTGAAGTTGAAGTACTCGTACATGGTAGTGTAGGTACCTATTTGATAAATTAATTTACGGATATTGGTTTTTGATCAACTATATTTTCTGTGGATGTTCTGAGGTTTCAGAATATCTCTGACTACCCCCTCGGGGAATATAGTCGTGAGCATATGTATGTATGTATGTATATTTTCCGGATATCCGAAATTCCGAATAGGTATCCGTATTACATCCTTACATTACATCCTTATTTCATTTCCAAAAACGCAATTAATTAACGATTTGACACACGCACGAAAAACAATAACCTCTTAAAAAACAACGAGAAAAATATTCATATTTCGAATACGCCAGTTCCATTTTTGAAATTAGAGTTTTTAATTAAAGGGCCGCATTTTCACGATATCATCGCGCTTTGTCGTCGTTTCGCGGGCTTTTTTTATTTACTTTTTTTTTGTTTGCGAGGCAAAGGTAAAGACCAGTAATTATTCGGTTTTTTTAGCTCTCTCAGATTCAAAGGGAGTTTTTGAGTGATGCCGGACTCCCGGACTGAAGAGAAATTTTGTTTTTTAGGCGTTAAGTGTTTTTTTTTATTTAACCTGCAAATTATAAGACTTGATACGTTATTTTATCTCTAAAACTATGGTCGACTTTCACTACTTTCACCATAAAACCATATAAATTCACTAATTAGGCTTAAAATGTTTAAAATCATATATATGAATATATGAATATGAATATGAATATATGCAATAAATATATGAATATGAATATGAAATCTGTTTATAATATTATGATACGGCCATGATACTGGTATCGGTATCAGTAAAATTTACAAAGTCATTATTGTAATACAGAGAGAATTCCTACGTTTTTTTTTCTATCGTAATCCTATATTATTCAAGCTTCATTGATTTCCTAATTTCATTCAAATAACTTAACAAGAAGGCACTATAAAAAACCTTTAACAAAAAAAAAGCATCCCCATTCTTCTTAGGACCATTCAAAAATAGAATGTTTAAATAAAAACTCTTTTGTTTGTTGCAGATGGTCGAACCACGTGTAGAAAGCTGACACTTCCGATTGTGACTCGAACGATTCTCGCTTGAAGACTGATTGGATCGAGTTGCCGTGGTAGGGGTTTTGGTTTGTTCCTATTTCGTCTAGTAACCAGAATTAAATAATTTAGGTACCTTACCTTCTTAGGCTTACTATAGCATTATACACCACTAGTTTTTAGGGTTCCGAAGTCAACAAGGAACCCTTATAGTTTCGCCATGTCCGTCCGTCCGTCCGTCCGTCTGTCCGCGGCTTAGCTCAGAGACGCTGAGTACTAGAAAACTGTAATTTGGCATGGGTACACATATTAATCACGCCGAAAAAGTGGTAAAATAAAATTTTGAAAAATATTTTTTTTTAGGGTCCTCCCCTACCCGTGAAGTGGGGACGCAATTTTTTTTTTCGTCTATCCCATGGTGTGGGGTATCGTTGGAAAGGTCTTTTAAAAATACGGTGGGTGTGGGAAAACCATTTTTCGATTTAGGGATCCGTTAGCGAAATATTAAGCTTTAAGGTGCTAATTTTTGTTAGAGTCGAGTGTCCCTCCCCTCTGCCAGCTAAACGGTTGTTTCTAGATATGTGAAAAAATTCATGGCAGTAGTGTATATAATGAAATTAAAAGGAAAACTATCACCGCTAAGTTAGCTTTACAAGTTAACGAGTAATAGTCGACCAACTTAAAAAAAGTACTTTTTAGACTTTATTAGCCGTCAAACCGTATTATAAAACAAAAAGCCCCCTTCTAAGTTCGTATATTGTGACGGGCAACTACGGAACCCTACCCTGCGCGTGGCCCGACACGCACTTGGCCAGTTTTTAACTATAATGCAACTATACAACTTTCCCTAAGAAATACAATGGGTCGAAAAAACGAGAAAAATTGTTAGACCTTTCATACAAAAGTATGGAGCAATCAATCGATTGGATTCTTTTCTATGGGACGCACAAACAATTTTCAAAACTATTATGAATTACGAAGTAGGAACATACCAAATCTCTGAACCATATTCTTCAGGCTGCAAAACCAAAAACATGGTAAGTTTAATTTTTTTTATACAGGCACAGACTTAAAAGAACCAGATGTAATCTCGTCTTATCATTGAGTGAAGCACCCATTTCTTTTGTGTGCGTGCTGTCACGCGGTACATACTCGTAAGGTGAGGGGTTGTAGGCTACGAACAATTGTTCGTAGGTTGTAGGACCTGCGCCTAGAGCTAGTGCATCTGTGTGAGTGTAGGTCCTTTGTAGAACAAACGAGATTGTATTACCTTGCATGCTTCACATCTTTTTAGTGCAATATTCGGTCCGTATTTCTTTCAAGTCCGTGTATACAGGCTGTTAAATTCGGTCGATCATTGATTTCGCAAAAAAAATATCAGTTGTTCCATTTGTGTCAAGTAGCCATTGATAGCTATTGAAACAATAGATTTTTTGCGATTTGAATATTGGTTCCTATTGAAAGTAGATATCGGAATTCGGAGTGCGTTTTTTTTCAAAGTCGTATCTAATATCTATCTACGTTGAACTCAGCAGTTGAAAATGTCAAAATTACTATTGAGATACGCAGCTTTCTACTGCTGATTTGACTTTCAAAATTTATACTCCAGAAGTGCAATTTTTGAAGTCAAATCAGCAGTAGAAAGATGCGTATCTCCTAGTATCCTAAGTCGATGGTATCTCCATAGTAATTTTGACTTATTCTACTGCTGAGTTCAAGGTATGACTTTCAAAAATCGCTCCCCTGAAGCAAAGCTGTAGAACTGTTTTAATTAAGTATAATATACTTGTGTAATATACGTGTTAGATATATCTAACACTGGAGCGCGATTTTCAAAAGTCACTCGTTCAAATTCATGATCGAATGATGCATAATTAAGGCCCATCACATACATGCGGAATCGCGATTCGGAATTCCGAATGCAAACCGGTTTTTTGTATAGAATTGAAATCCCGCTCGCAAATCTGGAGGGGAACCTCCATACGAAAACCGGTTTGCATTCGGAATTCCGAATCGAAATTCCGCATGTATGTGATGGGCCTTAAGCCTGACCAGAAATATAAAAAACCTGGGTTAGGGCACAGACTTAAAAGAAGAACCAGACGTAACGTCATCTAATCATGAGTGAAGCACCCATTTCTTTTGTGTGCGTGCTGTCACGCGGTACATAAGGTGACGGGTTGTAGCACCTGCGCCTAGAGCTAGTGCATCTGTGTGAGTGTAGGTCCCTTGTAGAACAAACGAGATTGTATTACCATGCATGCTTCACATCTTTTCAGTGCAATACTCGGTCCGTCGTGGGTTGGGGGCGCTGCGATCGACTATAACCTTTAATGACAGTGTTCCACGTTCAAAAATTAGTTCCAATGATTTTCCGCAAAATGGCGAGGTTTTTTATTTTTCTGGTCGGGCTTTAATATCCATAGTAATTTTGAAATTTTCATCTGCTGAGTTCAAAGTATGGCTTTCAAAAATACCACTCCAAGAGTGGGATTTTTGAAAGTCAAATCAGCAGTAGAAAGAATCATATCTCCATAGTAATTTTGACATAAGATACTGCTGAATTGAACGTGTGACTTTCGAAAATCGCACTCCTGTATTAAGTTGATCACTCACGATGACGCACTGACGCAGCGGCAGATGTCAGTCCATAGAACCACACCCGGTGTGTCAATGCGTCACCGTGTGTGCTTCTACGTTCGGTTTCATACAACTCCTTGCTTCACAAATGACGGACTGACGTTTGCTGCTCCGTCAGTGCGTCATCGTGTGTGGGCGCACTTACTTGAAGCGAAAATCTTTTCAAAACAAAAAGATAGACAAACACTACCTATGTATATCACATTATTTACTTCAGTTAATTAGGTACATATAAAACAAACAAACAAGTCGGTTGACAGTTTGCCCTCGATTTGCGACCGGACTCGGGGCGCGGCCTTGTGTCAAAGATACAAAGAATCTAGATGCGACAAAAGACAATGCCGGTTTTTGTATGGAAGGCGCCTTTAAATGCTTCTGCACATTGCAGCGATATTATCGACAGCGATATCGCGACACCTTACACACTGCAGCGATTCCGCGATTCGCGTCACGCATGCGCCCTTCACTGAATGTAGTAGAAAGAGATTGCGTCAGGTTTCGATAATATCGCGGCAGTGTGTGGGATCGAGCGCGTCCCCATACAAAATGTACTGAGAACAATTATCGCAAAATTGCAGCGATATTATCGCTCGATAATATTCCTCATGATTTTACGGTTTAAGGCTAGGTTATCCCACTGCAAGCGTCTCTTTCTTGCAAGCATAAGTTTACAATTAGCCATCCCGCTCCAATTGAAAGCAGGATCGCAAAAAAACGTGTTTTTCGTCAATATCTTTGCTCATGGGAGTTTCTAAGCTAAAAATTCTTCTGAGTTCACTAGAAATATTTAATGTATTTAGTTAAGTATAAGAATAAAAAGTTAAATATCAGCAGTTCAATCATAGTATTGAAAAAACATAAAAAAAGGGGTAACTTTGGGATTTTTTTCTATCGAGTAAACTTAATCTAATCGTGTAATTGAGAACAGTCGCCCATCCGCCCGATCCTTAAATAAGACATAATTTAATTTCAGACTTTAAAACACAGTTTAAAACACTTTCGTTCTTGTTCAAAAAACGGCCTCGACGGTATAACAGCGTCTTAATAATAGTTAAGATAATTATAGTTGATGGTCGCTGGTGGTCGGGTCAACCAAATATTATGACAGACCCTATCTAAACTATTATAAAACTGTAGCTGAAGTGTGTCTGTACATTGAAGATATTTACAAAAAAAGATTACGATATGGTTTATAAGCATCCCTGACTCGAAATCAACCTTTTTTAGAAATTTTGTCTGTGTGTTTGTTTGTTTGTTCGCGCATCACGCATAAACTACTGAACTGATTTTTAAGAAACTTTTTTTGTTTGATAGCTTATGATCTGACTTAAAATCTGGTATATAATTTGTGCGGACGAAGTCGCGGGAAAACACTAGTTAGTTTTAAAGATATTACCATGAGTCCGACTTTTTTTTCCCTCTACTTTTATTTATTGTTTATTGTAACCTATCCAGTCTTCTCTATATCGACAAAAAACCTAATAAAAAAGGTCTTTTATACGAAAAATATCTGTTTTCTCTGACAATAAAAGTACCAAATTGGATGTCATGCCAGGTCACCCCCTAACTGTTATAGCGTAATTATATAGCTAGTGGTTTTGTCGTGTGCCCTCCATTTCCATTTCACGCCCTTTATACTGTTTATTAGGTTAGAAGCGCGCTTATAAAGGTGTTAAGGGGTAGCCAGAAACAATCTTATAACGACTACCTTTTAGGCTTCAAAAAAGGGAGTAGTTTTTTTATTGTTCACAGGGTGTGGTGTGACAAACCCTATAATTCTCTATGGAGCCAACAATTAAAAAATATGTTTTTTTCATACAAAACTACAACACCTAAGTAAGTACCGACTACCGACTCGACTCAAATGTATGGGACAGCAGATTTTTTAAAAATTTTTGTCTTCGTCTCCATATTGAATGTTATTCAGTTTGATGGGCTATTATGGTTCAATAAATACAGCAACTTTATACAGGGTGTGAGGAAAAGTATCGTTAACCTTTAAACCATACTCTACCCATCAAACTGAACAAAAGAGACTGGGCAACTTTGTATGGAGAGTGGCCTATGAACCAATAGAGATGGGAGTATGGTATATTTGTTGAGAGACCTTTCCTCATGACTCACTGAAAGGCGCATTAAAATCGGCACCGAGGATTTTGAAAAAATCATGATTCAAGTTACTATGAGATTCGTCAAAAACTTCACACTATACGTTTGTCATGACATGACATGACATGACAGTTGTCATAACAACTGTGTGGTGTGACGTGTGCGACGGTTAGCGACGGGGCCATGGAGATGAAGAATCTCCGTGGTCTAGTTAATGCAGTCTCTTCACAAAAAATACACTGAGGGTAACTAAAATCTCATAGTAACTTGAATTATGATTTTCTCAAAATCCTCGGTGCCGATTTAGATGCGCCTTTCAGTGAGTCATGAGGAAAGGTCTCCCAACAAATCTACCTTACTCCCATCTCTATTGACTCATAGGCCACTTGCGCCCCGTCTCTTTTTACTATAGCAGCTAACCTGTCAAAACAAAAAAAACAGCTGTCTCCTTTGATAAAGTTATATGTCAAGATTGACAGTCGAAGATACGAAAGCGTTGAAAGAAATTGGAACCAGCACTGGCCCCAAACACGCACACATACATAATTTGTATGGCGCCTCACGCACACCAACCTATGAAACTTGGCCCCTTACGTTTTATACGGTATAACCGTGAGGCTCATTCTAGACATATACTTTTTGTAAGGCTGTCTCATATATTTTAGTCGAGTAGGCATTGCAGTTTAGTATGGAACAGCAGATTTTAGTTGACTGGTTTGCTCCTATAATAAAAGTTGTTCAGTTTGATGGGTGGAATATGGGGTTCAAAGGTTAATGATACTTTTCCTTACACCCTGTATAAAGGACAGATAGACAAACAGACGGACGGACTGTTTAGGCTCATGACAGTGACATGGAAAAATTTTTACAACCGGAATATATTTTAATCACCTTAGGTACCTAGCTAGGTATCCTATCTAAATCTAGACCAAAACCTAGTCATCTATAACGTTTACCCTAACTTGCTATCACCCGCCAGCCTGGTGGAAATCTTTAATTATTTAATTAAGCCCGTCTAGGCGCAATCTAGATAGACTTAGGTTCGTATAGGTATCCTAGGCTAGACCGATATGTAGATTACCTATGCTGCAGTTAGCTCAACTTAGATATAGTTATGATTTGAAGATCTAAAATTGTGTTGTAGGGCTGGTTCCGAAGCATAGGGTCACAGGTTCGAGTCCTGTAATGGGTAAATAGGTATTTGTATGGTAAATTACGAATATTTATAGTAGGTACGTAATTAATTAAACACTATAAAATATTTATAGGTGTATTCAGATATAAGACTAAACTACAGGGTGAAATTGATATCATTAGCATCGTTTTAAACTAAGAGTCTATACCCATCAAACTGAACAACTTTTACTTATATATATGGGAGCAAACCGATCAGTAGGGCTATTGTGTAAGCTTCCGATTATATCATTTACAAAATCGATAACGTTTTATGACTGTACTAGCCAATTTTTAAATAATATTTTGTTTCTGTGATCATCGTGTTCATTATCTGAGATAAATTAACTAAATATTAAGAAGCAAATCGCCAAGAACCGTGTCGATTTGATACCGATTGAATCGGGTATAGTTACACAATAACCCCCCAGGAGAGCGATTTTTGAATCTCATTCGGTGAGCTCAGCAGTTGTAAATGTCAAAATTACTATGGAGATACGCATCTTTCTACTGCTGATTTGTCTTTCAAAAATAGCACTCCTGAAGCATGATTTTTGAAAGTCAAATCAGCATTAGAAAGATGCGTATCTCCAATAGTAATTTAGACATTTTCAACTGCTGAGCTCACCGAATGAGATTCAAAAATCGCACTCCTGAGCAAAAAAAAATCTGCTATTGCATACAATTTGAGTCGACTAGGCATTGCAGTTTAGTATGGAACACCAGATTTTTTTCTGGCTCCGATCGGTTTGATCCCATAGTAAAAGTTGTTCAGTTTGATGTGTAGAATCTTAGTTTAAAAGAATGCTAATGAAATCAATTTCACCCTGTAGGTAGTTAGAATTGTCCTTAGTAAAAACGTTTATTATTTTATAGTATTCGATACTTGAACGATGCGATTTAAAACGTTTACAAAAGAGATGAGTCACCCCTCTCTAATAGATTGAAACAAGCCTCCCCTGCCCCAAATCTTTTAAAATGCGGGCGTGCCATATGTTACCCACCCCTGTAGCACTAAATACTTAATTCATCCCCTTGTAATTAGTTTGTGGATGCTATAATAGTTATTATTGGATTTGAATTTGTAGATTTAACTTGTTTGGATTAAAATAGAGACTAATGTGGTTCCGAGTTAGAAACGGCCACTAGATTTATTTATGTTTAGTTGTTACGAGATGACTAAGGGATATTTTTAATGCAGTGTTTTTCTCGAATTACCCCCTTGGGGAATATAGTCATATAGTAGTCCTATGTGGGTTTTTGTGGCCAGGAGTAGGATTTTTGAATCTCATTCGGTGAGCTCAGCTGTTGAAAATGTCAAAATTACTACGAAGATACACATCTTTCTACTGATGATTTGACTCTCAAAAATCGCACTCCTGAAGCATGATTTTTGAGAGTCAAATCAGCAGTAAAAAGATGCGTATCTTCGTAGTAATTTTGACATTTTCAACAGCTGAGCTCACCGAATGAGATTAAAAAATCGCACTCCAGACAGCAGTGTGAGAGTTCCGTCTGATTTCCATCATTTCTTTCTTTTTCAAATTTTGTTGCTGTATTTTTGTATGAAAAAGCAGGTATTTTTCGTGGTTCTGATGTTGGCTCCATTCTGAATGTTGTTCAGTTTGATTTAATGGTCTTATTATTATTATTATTGCGTTAATGGGGCCTTAACAGACTTGCGCCTGTGCCACTTCGACCATCGCTGATCTTTAGTGAACGCCCTTTCTACAATTCCCTATTAATCCCTACATCAGTTAGAAATCTCAGTAGGTTTTTAACAGTTTTGTATCTCATCTGGAGTCAGTACCTGTCTGCCAAGATGAATACTTCGTTTGTGCATTAGTGGACCACAATCGCAGAGAATGTGGAGGGGAGTTTCCATTTCCTCCTTGCAAAACCTGCAGCAGGTGGAGTCGTTTAGTTTTAAGGTGTGCATGTGTTTATTAAGTTTGCAGTGACCTGTCAGAGATCTCACTATTGCACATAGATTGTCTTTTTTAAGAGCTAATAGGCTGTTCGCATGTTTGCGATTATACCCTTTGATAAGTGCTTTGGAGTGAGTTAGATGTTCTTAGTCACACCCTTAAGGGTATTTTATCATTGGCGCGCTCCATACAAACGTAGTCTGGGTATAATTTCAATACTAACCAATTAAAGTGAATGAAATTTTTTAGAAACAGTCTAGAAACTAATCTCTATGTTTGTATGAAATCAGATTTTCGTTAAACTGTATAGTTTTAAAGTTACAGTGCCTCAGAGATTTCCATACAAATCTTAAATTAATCCTAACATTAAAATTGTATATTTTAACAAAAAACCGACTTCATACGAACATAGAGATTAGTTGCTAGATTGTTTCTGAAAAATTTCACTGTCGTTAATTGGATAGTATTGAAAATATCACCAGACTACGTTTGTATGCAGCGCGCATTTGCGCTCTCGGAATAAAGGCTTCCGCACATTGCAGCGATATTATCGACAGCGATATCGCGACACCTTACACACTGCAGCGATTCCGCGATTCGCGTCACGCATGCGCCCTTCACTGAATGTAGTAGAAAGAGATTGCGTCAGGTTGCGATAATATCGCGGCAGTGTGTGGGATCGAGCGCGTCCCCATACAAAATGTACTGAGAACAATTATCGCAAAATCGCAGCGATATTATCGCTCGATAATATCGCGGCAGTGTGTAGGATCGCGCGCGTCCCCATACAAAATGTACTGAGAACAATTATCGCAAAATCGCAGCGATAATATCGCTTGATAATATCGCTGCAATGAGCGGAGGCCTTAAACTTCTCTTAAATGTTACTATGGTGTTTTGTTTTTTAAATTGGAAACCTCCTTCTTTTAAATCGGTTCAAAATGTCCGACCTGTAACCTACTACAGGCTTTGAGTCCTTTTCGCCTTCAGGCAAGAGTTGTGACCCTCACAAAGTCTACCCACTTCATAGCAAACCGGAAAACAAAAGTTTCCGCGGGAAAATCGAATTTGTACATTTTGCAAACGGCACGGCTACAGCGCGGCTGCTTTTTTATTTTATTTAAGAGGCTGCCCATAGGCAAACGCAGGGCCAGGCCATATTTTACTGGTTTTTAGAAGCTATCTTCTCGTTATTTGAAAGGCATACAAATTATTGAAAAATTTAGCAATGATGTTCAACATCTCGGCTTTATTTGGTAGGTACGGTATAGATCATATCTAATCTAATCTAAACTATTATAAAACTGTAACTGAAGTGTGTCTGTAGATTGAAGATATTTACAAAAAAAAGATTACGATATGGTTTTTAGGTATCCCTGACTCGAAATCAACCTTTTTTAGAGATTTTGTCTGTCTGTTTGTCTGTTTGTTTGTGTGTTTGTTTGTTTGTTTGTTTGTTCGCGCATCACGCAAAAACTACTGAACCGATTTTGATAAAACTTTTTTTGTTTGATAGCTTATTATGATCTGACTTAAAATCTGGTATATAATTTGTGAGGACGAAGTCGCGGGAAAACACTAGTTTCTTATACGAGTATTTCTATAAAATACATATGAAACCTGTTTTCAAAGGATAGCCTATACAAGGTGTTACAAAACTACAAATAAACATTTAAGGGGGTGGTGTAGACCATCAAACTGAACAACTTTCACTATGGGACCAATATAGAAATCGCGAAAAAAAAATGTATGTTCTATACTCTACAAATCGACTAGAGCTAAAATATGTATGGGATATAAAATTTTTTTTTCGCGATTTCAATGTTGGTCCTATAGAAAAAGTTGTTCAGTTTGACGGTCTAAACAACCCCCCTTATGAGTTTTAAAAATTTATTGTTACTTATGAAACACCCTAATAGGTATTGGAAAAAAAATTGGTGCATTTCTTCTGATTTTAGAATGTGATTTCCTTGGATTAGAAGGTAGTGCCTTCTGCTCGGTAGTACGTAGCAACTATTAAATTATCTGTATAGGAGCATCTACGGTCGAAAGTAAAAAAAGATAACCCCAAAATGAGAAGTAACGCCCGAAGCGAAATGACAGAGGGCACGGTTTTAATGGGGAGTGAAAAATATTAAATTGAAAAGTTCTTGACGACGACGGGTTTTTATGAAAATTTTTCAAACCCAAACTCTAAATGAAGCGCTCGTTGGCGTAGTGGAGCTTCGGTATTGGAAACGATCACCGAAGTTAAGCAACGTCAGGTCCGGTCAGTCTTTGGATGGGTGACCGTTTAGTGGTATTTCATCGCGAGCGTTTCCGTGCTTCAGAAGGCACGTTAAGCAGTTGGTCTCGGATAGTTCCATCAGATGGCGTTGTAACTATTCGTTAAGCCAGGTCAGAGGCTTATTGAGGCGGCTTGAAAATTCTCTGACAGCAAGGTGACCACTAACTTGCCTCCACCAACACGCACTGGGCCCGCGTGGTGGAGTATGGCCCATTGCCTCTCACCCTTATTCGTGAGAGGAGGCCTTTGCCCTGCAGTGGGATTCTATAGGCTATAACTTAAACTCTAAATAATTTTATGGGAACTTGAAGCCCACTTATTGAATATCAAATCTGTTTTGAAGCTACCACGTCGTCACTGTAGAGAAGATGCAGCCAGAAACTACAATACAGGGTGTAAGGAAAAGTATCATTAACTGTTAAACCACAGATTCTACCCATCAAACTGAACAACTTTTACTATGGGAGCAAAACAATCAGAGCAAAAAAAAGGCATGAGGCATTCGAGACATGGTATTGAACCTACTGTCCATTACAAGTGGCGACGGGCTCACGGCATCACACTGGACAGAGTTTCGGTACGACTAGTGAAACGTGGATGTTCTGAGGTTTCAGAATATATCTGACTACTCGGGGAATATAGTCGTGAGCATATGATTATGCTAAATAATCATCTAGTTTTAAATCAGATTAACTTTTTTGATCTGAGTTTTGTTTTCGGAAAGAATCAAAATGGTGTCGGGTATTTTATTAAGTATAACAGCATATACAGTGACACATGAAAGACGTGTTGACCCTACTAAGCCGAAAGTGTGGAAATGTCATAAAGTTTTTATACCTTACAGGAATAGAGTCAGTGACATGAGTTTTCAAATGAAACAGTTTTTGGATGTTTTTTGGAGACTATTCGCAGGCAAAAATTCTAATACTGTCTATAATTCTGAGTCTAACGTAAAATCGTGGATAAATTAATGAAGTAGTGTCAATATATTTCACAAAATTATCTACGATTTCACTTTAGATTCCCAATTATTCACGAAAACCGAATTGTAAAAATTGATTAGTGACTAAAAAACGGGTTCTATTGATTCGCGTCACGTATCTCTTTCTATTATACAGTGGTGCCGCTAGGTACATCTCGCTCTCTCAGCTGTATGTTCCTCTATTCCTACCTCTATGGGAAATGTGGTAGATACCTAGCCGAAGTTAATCTGTGAGCTAGATACCTATATTTTAGATTATTATGCTGATGGTGCATATGTTGCAGACCTCGCTTCAATTAATTCAAATCAGGCTGTTAATTAACGCATTGACGAGGCTTGTAGCTAGGTAATTACTTACTGATTATTATAAATTAATTACACACTACAATTTTTTTAAGGCTTCCGCACATTGCAGCGATATTATCGAGCGATATTATCGACAGCGATATCGCGACACCTTACACACTGCAGCGATTCCGCGATTCGCGTCACGCATGCGCCCTTCACTGAATGTAGTAGAAAGAGATTGCGTCAGGTTGCGATAATATCGCGGCAGTGTGTGGGATCGAGCGCGTCCCCATACAAAATGTACTGAGAACAATTATCGCAAAATCGCTGCGATAATATCGCTGCAAGCGGAGGCCTTTATTCGGTGGTCCAGTGGCGAGTAACCTTGCCTGCCGTGCAGGAGTCGATGGCTCGATACCCGTCCTGGAGTACGATTTTGGAATCTCATTCGGTGAGCTCATCATCATCATCATCAGCCTATCATCGTCCACTGCTGAACATAGGCCTCTCCCAACGCGCGCCACAAAACTCTGTCCTTGGCCTTCCTCATCCAGTCGCTCCCCGCTACTTTTTTTAAGTCGTCTGTCCAGCGGGCAGCAGGGCGTCCCACCCCACACTATGCCTACCAGTTCGCGGTCCCACTCTAGAACTCTGACATCCCATCGGTGAGCTCAGCAGTTGAAAATGTCAAAATTACTCTGGAGGTATGCATCTTTCTACAGCCGATTTGACTTTCAAAAATCGCACTCCTGAAGCATGATTTTTGAAAGTCAAATCAACAATAAAAAGATGCGTATCTCCATAGTAATTTTGACATTTACAACTGCTGAGCTCACCGAATGAGATTCAAAAATCGCACTCCAGGCCAACACGTACCAATGCGTTTTTCGGAATTTATGTACGATTTGTAAAACCACTGGCTTTTCGGTGAAGGAAAACATCGTGAGGAAACCAGCATGCTTCAATTTCGAGGCATGTATTGTACCCACTGTCCATTAAAAGTGGTGACGGGCTCAACGTCACACTGGACAGAGTTTCGGCACCTGGTGAAACGTAGATGTTCTGAGGTTTCATAATATCTTTGACTACCCCCTCGTATAGAGTCGTAAGCAGTATGCTTTTGTTACACCATGTACTTCCTCCCGCCGCTAGATGGCGCTTTGCTGAGTATCCAGTAACGTTATTTGTTTAGGACGGCCACACGGTTTCGCTAATTAACGTTATACTCATGTTTGAATTATACCTTTGTGGTCCTGGCAGGGTATTTGTGTAAAGAACAGATGTTTTGACCCCGCTTCTTACTCATAGACATTAGCTACTCCGCAGAATCAGCAACCCATGTGTCTAACCTTAGGTGTCTAACACCCGTTCCACAGGAGTGCGATTTTTGAATCTCATTCGGTGAGCTCAGCAGTTGTAAATCTCAAAATTACTATGGAGATAAGTATCTTTCTACTGCTGATTTGACTTTCAAAAATCATACAAGGTACAGGAGAGCAATTTTTGAGAGTCAAATCCGCAGTAGAAAGATGCATATCTCCATAGTTATTCTGACATTTTCAACTGCTGAGCTCACCGAATGAGATTAAAAAATCGCACTCCTGATTATTAGACTAGTTATAACTTCGTGACAGATATCACTTCCTTAGAACCGTAGAAAGAGAATACCTATAGAACGGGCATTAAAAAAATAATTGTTGCGAAAACGAGACAGACTTATACACTAATTAATTATACTTAACGAGCGATTAAAATCTATGTTGTTTGTCCCTTTCTGCGTATGCGATATTTTTGTTTGACTTAGGTAATTGAAATTGCATACAAAATCTTGCAAAGTCAAACAAAGGCACGATTTCTCAAACATTTTTTATTTTATTTACTTATAGGTAATTAATGGACTTCTTGCTTGTGCGTTAGCACCGCATTTCCGCCAATGTCAAGTGATTTGAAGGAGTGTCTATCCAATCTCGAGGATTGTTTTTGAGTAAGAACAACTGAGAAGGATTGTGGGGCCTCGTGGCAGGCTGAAACGCGAACCGCGCGAACACCACGCGAGAGACAAGTGTTCGGGGCAAACCCTGCAACGTGACTCCATACATTTTTGTCGTAATCTCCATCCCTTTCCAGTATACGCACTCAGCGAATCTATAAAAAACTCAATCAACGCTTAGAACCTTATATACGAACTCAAACTCAAACGCTTAGATTATCAAGATAGACAGTCAAAGCTACGAAAGCGTCGATAAAATAGGAACCAGTACTGGTTCCAAAACCCTATACATATACACGCACACATACATAATTAGTATGGCGCCTCACGCACACCAATAACCTAAGAAAGTTAGTCCCTTTTGTTTTATACGGAACAAGTGTGAGGCTCATTCTAGACATATACTTTTTCTAAGCTCAAACGTTACGTTTCCCATTTGTATTAAATTACAGCTAAGTAAAAACTATGTAGGTAGGTATTTGAATCAATGACCTTCATTTGAATAACAAAAAGAAGGTACCTAAAATTTGATAATCTATGTCATTTATCCTGACCTAAAAAGAATTCAAAAACACTCTTATCGCCCTCAAAATAAAGGTAAAATCCCTCGTAGCAAAACATCTTAAACCCAACGTAAAGTAATTCAACCCTATACAAACCTGTTAACCATAAAAGACCCAACACCGGTCCACATAATCAGTGCTGAAAGTGTTAAATTAATGTTTAGGGGCCTTACTAATTATGTGGGACCACAGAAACAGGTACCAGACAAATATAACTACAAATCGTGACCGGAAAATCCTTTTTGCTATGGTAAAAATACTGATTTTAGCTTTCACGCCACAGAAAATTGTTTAGTGATCATAAAAAACCTAGAAAACGGAAAAATAAAAACGCGCCCTTTGTTTTAAAATTCGAATGCCATCAGTCCGCGTTCAGAAATTCGCAGTTTTTCTTTCTTCTACTGCAATCGGCAATGGAATCGGATTGATACAGCCTTTCAACCCGCTATATCGTCTCTTTTTGAAAACAAAACTATTGTTTTTAGCTGATGGATTTTGTTTCCGGCGCGTTTTTCCATTCTTTTCGTTTACAAAAGCTTTTTTCTCACCGCAACTTAATTGTGGAAATATTTTAACTAAGTACATAGGTAAGTACTAATATAGTATACAGGGTGTTAAATTAAATGTGTTACTTTTACCTACATTCTTTAGGGGGTGCTTCAGACCATCAAACCCTACATCAAACCGAACGCAGTAAAATTTTACATTCTGTATAATGCACGCACAACTTTTCAGGTGACACAAAAATAAGTATTTCTTTCTTTATTCTCTCACGTGGATTTGTCACGGACCCGCGAAAAATGTTGAAATGTCACTATGCAATGGGTTGAAAAACCTAAATAATATAATTATTAAAAAAAACCAAAATCATTTGCCATCTAGCGTCGAGTAGTGCGCAACTATTAGTACAACCAACTGCCAACAGATGGCGCTGTACGCAAAACCGCTCAGCGCGTCAATACAGAACGCCTGCATAGTTTATAAACTCGAAACATCATAACATGGCTCTCCCTTAGAGGGATATATCATCAAATTGGTATCCCAGAGCCGCGGAATGGCGTGTTAAATATTCACGCGCACGGTAACTGCTTTTGTTCAGTAATGACCAGAGAGTCCGGACCCCCAAGTTAGGTAGGATGCTGTTAGAAAAAGAATATTGCTTCGGCGCGGTGGGCCGCGTTATGCTTTTCTATTATGCGTGTATTTATTACGTATGTTTTTGGGATTTATTTTTCTTATTTGTTGGGCAGTGATTTCATCTCTTGTTGCCTGTACGAACACCGCTTGTAACGTCATTTTTGCCGTTGGTTTGGCTAAGAATCACCCATGGACTGGGTGGTCCATTTCCTTCTCCTGGTTGTTGCATGACGCAACTAAGGCATAAGGCGTCTTAAAGTGTAAAGGGCCAGTCACCAATCATAATTTAAAGTATTTAGAGTCATATTTAGAGTAGGTAAATTCCGCAAACTTTCTGGCCACTTAAGAAATACGATCAAGTTAAAAATGTTTGTAAAAATAACGATATTTAAATCCAGATCTCATTTTGCTGTCTAAAAACTGTCCAGTGCCATCTGCTTTTAAACGGACACAAGTAAAAGTCGTGGCTTTATTTTCAGCCCATTTATTTTAAATTTTATTTTTTTTCTGATCGAAGGTTGTAGTACCTATAGACTTTCTAACTGCTCCAAAAAGGATCATTAGTCCATATTTCGTAATAGCCATAATTTTTTTCTCATAAAATGTTATTTGAAAATGTTTTCCCCGTAAAAAAATTTTTTCTCATAGGTATCAATTTTCTTTTACAGTAATAATGATTACTGGAAGGAACTTAACGACTTCATTTTATGATCTGTAATGATTTGCAAACGACACTTAAGCATTGAAATAGGAAGTAGGTATAGATAAATAGAATCTATGCATTAAAGTCATTACGCATTTTTGAAGGTTATCGCTATTAATGTTATCGATAACAATTTACAACATTTCAAATTCAATCGTTAAGGATGCGTCGAAATCAAGAAATTATTTAATTCTCAAAACGCCCTAGCACTGGTGGCATTGAAGACTACCTAGACTTCCTTGAACGACTTGGCGACGACTTGATCCTAACTGTGAGTCTCATACGCTAAAACCAATTAGTTTTTAGAAACTTAATAATGTACGGTTTCTAACACTGCTGGCTTTTTGGTTAAATAAAACATAATGAAGAAACCTGCATGCTTCAATTTCGAGGCATTCATTGTTTCCACTGTCCAAAATTTTCGACGAGATCACTACCTGTCTCATTGATTGGCGTTATAATGTCTTTGACTATCCTTTGGGGGTTAAATATAGTCATGAGCTCATGCAGTGTGATTCATTTCTTGTAAATTTGTTGTAATTTCTTGTAAATTTGTTGTTTGTCTTGTTTATAAAAAGTGATCCAAATAATAATAAACAACTTTTCTTCAAAATCCGGTAATAATTAAACCATGCACTAAAAAAGACCTAAATCACTTTTTAAAGTCTATATTTGTTCGAAATTTGTCTGTGGTGACCGTTCGTTCGACGATTCCTTGTCGCTTCGACTTTCGGTTAGAGTGCGGATTTTCGCAAAAGACGAATTTCTGTCGAGGCGAATCGACGAATCGGCGATCGAAACTGCGGGTGCAGGCCCAGTACTATTTAACCCAAGTTCGAACCTTGGCCGCTTGTAAAAATATTCCAATTACAATGGGTGTTCCCGTATTCTTAGTACGATTTCTAATAAACGTCTTCACATTGTCTTGCTCGACCCCCAAGATTGTAAAGCACCATACAGACTATAAGCCGAGTAGGCTTGGAGTCCGAAACCATTTGTCCGCAATAAACAAACATGTCCGGCACATTCATCGGCGGACAGTGCAGACGGCAGCACAGAATTGATGTTTACTACCGGTTTATTGTTCAATTTCGACTGTTTAGGATAATGTGCGTGGTACTTTATTAAATTACTTGCTATGTTTGATATGTTTATTGACTTACGGAAATAAAATGATGATAATCGTTTCTTTCAGTGTCGTCTTGCTCTAACTTTATTGAATTACTAATGGTTTTTCAGACACAAAAAAATAGTAGGAAACCTAACCTATAACCTGCTTCTACATCTTCAATAACATGAGAATATAATAAAGTTACCTTTTAACATTAGCATATAATGCGGTATAGTAGGCATAGAAATTCCAAATACCATCATCATCATAATTGAAGAGCTACGCTCTTTTTGCTTCAAAATTCGCCAAGTCAGTTTCTTTTCTAGAGTTTTTTCTATTCTGTATCAGTAACTCAAGACCTCAACCTTTTTCTTCGGTTGTCCAAATAACTATAGCATAAATTAAACAAAATCGTATGTTTCTATTACCTCTGCACGCTCCAGTTTTTAAAATACAACTGATGCAATGGTTTTCAAACTAAAGCATTTCGTTAGAATCGTGACGAAATTTAAGTGTTTAGAATACGATATTTTCTGTCACCAAAAAGCTGATTAAATTGACTTTACATTGTATTTTTCAGTATATTAAATGTTGTCCATTATAGTATCTCAAAAAGCTAATTGTCTCTCAAACAGACTGAAACAAACTTAAAATACACAAGTTAGAAACGGTTAAAACGAGTCTCACGTTGGGCGCCATTTCGGAGCTAGACTCAAAAGTGACAGATTGGTGAACCCTTGTCAATGGCCGTGCTTAGAATTGAATGTGTAAGCATTAGTTAGTGTGTTTGTACTTTAGGAAGTGGAAGACACAAAGGTCCAAGTTGTTAAGGTACCCCGCAAACATACGTTGTTCGTGAGAACTCGAAATTGTGCTTTGAATGCTTCGAACTGAGTGACGTTGTCTTAGTCGAGGAACTTAATGATTCCTTTTTGAAATGAAATAGAATACGTAACTTTTTAGTCATTTCAGTCAACTCAACTCAAATTAATAATTATTTATTCAAAATCATTTAAGAGTGGTAGAGTCAAAGGGTGTTTCGTTGTGGAGAAGATGCGGCCAGAAACTCTACAAAGAACATATTTTTAACATAATTATACCTTCAGTCAAAAGCGCTTCAGAAAATCATGGAATCAACAGCAACATCGCAAAAAAATTGCTGTTTCATATTGACATTTTCTGTGGAACTGTTTTTCCCAATTTCCGAATTTGACTCCATAGTGAAAGTTGTTCAGTTTGATGGTCTGACGCTATGTTTAATATGAAACGCATTTCATTTTACACCCTTATAGCTTGGCAAAAAAGTCATGATCGTGGTGACAGGTGGAACTAAAATTTTAGTATGGTGGTGTTGCCAGGTTATGCGTGATTTTGACGTTCTTGCGTGGAGGCAGCGCCCTCACGTTTTATCACGACTTTTTTGCCAAGCTGTAAATTAATAAGGAAAATATACCGGATGATGATTTTTTATCGCAACGACACTTTCAGAGGTGATTTACGCCATCGAACTGAACAACTTTTGGGAGCGAAGCTGAAACACCTACTTGACTCAAATATTGTATGGGACAGCAAATTTTTTTTTCTAATTTAGTTTGGCTTCCATAGTAAAAGTTGTTCAGTTTTA
This sequence comes from Agonopterix heracliana, assembly GCA_963693445.1. Lineage (NCBI taxonomy): Eukaryota > Metazoa > Arthropoda > Insecta > Lepidoptera > Depressariidae > Agonopterix > Agonopterix heracliana. Next base: position 8,432,852 of record OY856334.1, read on the forward strand.
TGGTCTGAACCATCGGACACCGAACATCGGAACAGACGGAAAAAACCATCTGGTATAATCTATCTCGTTCTTTATGGTCTCCATTCGACCAAGGAAGCCAAAGCATCCAAACTGCACCACCATCCGGCATCCAGCTATCTAAAAACCAATAAATCTCACTAAAAATTAATATCACTTAAACGGGGGTGAAATTAAAAATTGATTTAGACCTCGTTTGCTACAATAACACCCCTTAACGACCGCTAAGGGTCACTCCGTCTTATTAATGACCCCTTATGACCTATTTCTGTCATATTTTAGTACCTTACATTATTTATAGATGGCGCAATAAGTATTTGCTGTCCTTTTTGTTTGTTTGGAAGTTATTTTTGGATGTAAGAGGGTTTTTAACATTCATTTTAAAGTAAGCGCATATTACGATGGGTCACATCGGGGTACAGCGGGCCGCATCGTAGCTGGAAATGCGTACTTTGCACACTAGAGCGTACCGGGTTGCAACGGATTTTTAGTTTGATGAAATAATGCAGACGTTGTGAAAAATTCCTCTTTGTATAGCACACTATGACGGGACGTATTGCATTGGGGTTTTTTGGGTAGTCAAAAATTTTGCTAAGGTACGATAGAAGGATGGATGTACTTCATAAGCTTCAAAGAGTTTCGGCAGTCCTAGTAATAGGGTATAGTTTAGGGTAGGTACACCAAAGTAAAGTATTGGCGGTGAGTTCACTCCCCGTCACACTAGACTAGACAGAGTGAACAGTGAAACGTGGAAGTTCTGAGGTTTCAGAATAAATCTGACTACCCCTTCGGCGAATAATATAGTCGTGAGCATATGCTTGTTGCCTAAGTTAAGTAGCAAGCGTATATAAATGTAAAAGTGGCCGTCTTTCTTTCTTTTTTCAAAATAGTTTTTTAAATGTAGGCTTTCTTTATTGAGAAATCTTTAATATTGTAATGAGGGCGCCACTGAAGTGCAAAAGGACTCTTAATGTTTTTTTTAAGAAACAAAACAATACTTGTGAAAAAAACAAATACACACCGTGCCCAAACTACCGTGCTAATATCTAAAAAAGCCCCGGCCAAGTCCGAACTGTCACAAACATTTCTGGACAATTTATTACAATGGAAACCGCCCTGTCTAATGATCCATATATAGTAGATTTTTCACGTTTCACCCGATTGGTTCAGCACTGTGTTTCCTAAAGTGTATGAAGATGGACAAGGGACCAACACTGAGAGAAAAAAAATTGCTCAATTTTATTATCACTCTGTATTATAAAACCGTTCCGTATGTGCCTACCGAAAAACGCACAGGCTAGTTTCTTAGTTTTCAGTTAAAATTAAATGTTCTGTCTTACTGTCTTAATTCACTTAAATCTGTATGTATAGTAGGAAAAAAGTAGCGTCGTTGGCTTTGTGCGCCGTGGAGAGATATGGACACTCAATAATAAGGGACTGGGTTCGAATCCGCACGGATGACATGCCATGTACCAATGAGTTTTTCCAACTTAAGTACTTAATACCGACTGCTCTCAAACGGCGTTGAAAAATATCGTGAGGAAACCGCAATACGGTGAAGAAGAAATGATGCAATATTGTGAAGTCTAAAAATCCGCATTGTGCATGCGTGAATACCCACGATACCCATACATTTGCTGAGAGTATCCCTGTGCCCTGCCTACAGTGAGATTTATATAGACTGATGATGATGATGAGCTCGATTTAGAGTCAGTAGGTAGGTAGTTACTGTAATTACGAGGATTTGCTACAAGGATTAATGGCAGAAGTTTTTGTCTGCCAGAAAGGGATTTATGGTCTCGAGTATAGATTATGTATCTATAATCTACCAACATGAAAAATGTACTACCGAATGATTGATTGATTGAACCTCGTCACAGCACATTATTTGTAATTATGCTTCAAAGAAGCTTGAATATCGATAATGCTAGTAATTGTGACAATAAGGTGGATTACATTTCAAATTGGTTGAGTACCTTGCAATGGTAGTAGTGCCATCTAGTGACTATTTTGATTCAAAATCTCATCCAAATGTACGAATAGCCGGGTCGATTAGGGCCAGCTGGTTTCACGGTCGATTTGAGAGGGCCTCACTGGCAAGCCATAAATCTAGTTCGGACGGTTGGACATCGGTTCTCTTTACGATGTTTTGGCGGTTACGCTCGAATTGAGTTTTCTTTCTGAGTAAACTGTATTAGGAGGAACGTTAAATAAAAATCTGGCGAAGGAATACCGGAAATCTACGTACTGATTTCAATTTTGAGGTCTATTGGTTACTGTCTCTCAAAAGTCAGCCGATTTGCTTTGTCGAACATCGTTTCATTTTTAAGGTTGATTGAAAGTGTTTACTGGCTGGCTACTGTTTTTTAATTTTCTTCTAACTTACTTTGGCGTAATACTCGTACCGTCTGGGGTGTGATTTTTGAATTTCATCAGTGAGCTTGAACGGTTTTTAAATCTCAAACAAAAGCGTTAGGTTTGGATTTACTTTAAAAAATCACACTCCTGAATTATGATTTTTTGATGTCAAATCAGCAATAGAAAGATGCATATCTCCATAGAAATTTTGACATTTTCAACTGCTGAATTCATCGAATGAGATTCAAAAATCGCTCTCAAACGATTAATGAAAACATCGTGAGGAAACCTGCATACGCTGAAGAAGAAATTCTGATGCGTAGACTAGACAAGTCTACCAATAATCCACATTCTGGTTTACTGATGCTCATACAAATCCTCCCTAAAAAGAAGGCATGTGCCCTGCAAACTGGTCCCTACGTAGTGCTTCTAATTTGGTTGCACGTTTTGTGACTTAGACGCGTATAGAGGCTGATGATGATGAATACCAAACTGGCCCAAAAATAGGGGCGGTGCAAGTTGGGGTCACGCTTATTCTCACGAATAATCGTGAGAGGTGGTAACACGCCCTGCATTGTAGTAGGAGGTACAAAGGTTGTGTGTTCTTCTATCACACGTAATGTAGCGTAAAGATTAGCCAGTCAGCAATGGTCTTATCGAGGCTGACTGCCCAGGGTACGTCAGACGAGGTTTCGTACTCCAGAAGGCTCCTTCCTTGCACCCAAAGCTCAGCAGTTGAAAATGTCAAAATTACTATGGAGATACGCATCTTTCTACTGTAAATTTGATATTCAAAAATCGCACTCCTGACGTATGATTTTTGAGAGTCAAATCAGCAGCAAAAAGACGCATTATCTCCATAGTAATTTTGACATTTTCAATTGCTAAGCTCACCGAATGAGATTCAAAAATCGCACTCCAGATTTGATTTGTTTGTTTAGAATCTTTCAATTGGTAAATGAAAACTATTTAAATGTCACAGAAACATTTCCTAAAAATATACACACGCATTTTACAATTTACACCCCGAGAAGGCTTTATAATTTTAATTGACTCACACAGGACAAAACGAAAAGTCTCTTTGATTTAATTAATATTTTCTCGAGACTTTGTTGGCCCTGGGTGACATTGTTTGATTGTTCTTTATTTTGTTTTTATGATAATTACCTAATTATTTTTTGCTTTGTTTCAGGTACTGTGGAGGGAAAACACAAACACGACGGTAGCGGTTTTAGGAGACGTCAGAAACGTTGCGACAGCAAACAATTATGTTTTGAAAATGTAAAGGAAACCGTTGTTTCAGAAATTATGAAATAGTTTTAGAAATTAAAATTTATTGAAAGTGTATTGAAATGTAAGTAAGTATTAATGTAAGGAAAAATTATAATTTTTCTTTTGTAATTATGCTTGTTAACTATTAGGGAACGAAAGGTAGAAAAAACTTTAAGTAGGCATACTTAGCTACCTATTTAGAAATTGTTACAAAAACGTACATTTTAATAACAATATTATAGAAATTGAAAATTCGAAGCAAGGTGTAACTACAGTGAAGGAAGATGTTTTGAACGAAATTTTAAACATTTTTCTAATATTCGTCCAGTGTCTAAGTTAACTCAATATTGTAAATCATGAATAGGTAGGTATTCTTTAAAATTATTAACTCTAGAACTTTAATAGTTTGGACGTATGATTATTATTTTTAAGTATTAGGATAGGATAAAGCATTTCAAGTCACTAGGTACCTAACTGCTGCTAAGAAGAAAGAAAACCAAAGACCAGTCCTGGCATCTCAAGACCGAATTTTCTGCATTTTACTTTGTGACATAAGTCCATACTTTGCTCACGATTGGGATGCAGAAATATTAATCCTCACAACATCAAAAGAATCAACTAAGAAAACTATCAACAACGCCATCTATCAAACATTTTTACCACTACAAAGTTCTTACTACTCGACAACAGGTGGCGCTGCACAAATATGATTCTCTGTACGTTTGATAGATGGCGCTGTGTTTAACAATTATCTTCGACGATTTTTGTTCAAGAGAAGATAGAAGAAGAAGATTAAAGAAGATAAATGTACAGTTACGTACCCTTTTCATTCTCCTTGCCCCGTGTGTTTATACGACTGGACGGAGAACTGATAAGGGCATGTTCTGTATTAATTCATCGATGGATTTCTAAGAAGACTTGGGATTTTTTATTTATAAAATGTCTAGATAGAACTTCACGCTTCTCCAACTTTCGTATGTTGGTGTGCGTGAGGCGTCATACAATAATAACTTTATGCATACAACTTATCTCTGTGTCGTGTATAGGTACAGGGTGTTACATAAGTAAAAATAAATATTTTAAACTCTTAAGGGGGTTGTGTAGACCATCAAACTGAACAATTTTTACCATGGGACCAACATCGAAAGCGAAATCAGATATCAGATATCCCATACATATTTTAGCTAGAGTCGATTTGTAGAGTATGGAACATACATTTTTTTTTCGCGATTTCGATATTGGTCCCATAGTGAAAGTTGTTCAGTTTGATGGTCTAAATGTTTATTTGTATTTTTGTAACACCTTGTATGGATAGGTTTTACCTTCCTAATTATTATTATGTTACACAATCTATACCCAATCATAAAATAAAATAAATAAGATACCTACCGAGAAATCAGAAATCAGAAATCAGAAATCAGAATTTTATTGGCCTTGTAACAGAGAATGCTACACTAGGTACGTCATGTTTACAGAATCACAAATGTATACTTAACTCATTTACATTCACAAGATTAAAGAAACACTATTACAAATAAGCAATTGATGCTGAAGCAAGAGTAATTTCTAGTAACAGTAATATTATACCTACATCAAATTCAATTTCAGAACATTAATTATTATACATGAAAAATAATTAGGTTAGTACAGTTAGTAGTAATAATAATTAATTTGTGTCAAAATATCACACAACATAAATAAAAAATAGCCCCAAGGTTTGTCACTTATTAATTATTATAATTTATCATTATCTATGAATAGGTCTACGGTGAGATTCATGTCCATGTATTCGTTCAAACCGTAAAATGGATGATTATGCAGAAATTTTTTTATTTTGTTTTTGAATTCAGAAACGGAAAGTTTGGATATTCCGTTTCTGAATTCAAAAACAAAATAAAAAAATTTCTGCATAATCATCCATTTTACGGTTTGAACGAATACATGGACATGAATCTCACCGTAGACCTATTCATAGATAATGATAAATTATAATAATTAATAAGTGACAAACCTTGGGGCTATTTTTTATTTATGTTGTGTGATATTGAAACTGTAGGTAATAAGTGTATTTTAAGCTTTTTCCCATTGTTACGTGTAGCGTGTTGTATGTGCCTACTTACCTAACTACCTATTAATTTACGTAATAAAAAATTAAACTAATTAATTTGATGTTTCATTTTCATTCCCTATAGGTACTCCATTCCAAATAGCGACAACATTTAAAGGCTAGGTATTTTAAATTACCTACAGAAACATAGATTTAAAACTCTTACACTCAGTTGCAGAAACGCTCATTAAAGTTAATTCTCCATTAAATCTCTTTTTGTCTTATGACGTACCTAGTAAAAGCTAGCAAGAGATTCAATGGAGGATTAACTTTAATGAACGTTTCTGCAACTGAGTGTTCCTCAATCAATCAATGCACCAAAAACATAGAATAAGTAGGTACAGAGAGTAAACAGACAGAAAATACAGAAGGTACAAAAACAGGCGGTCTTATCGTTCAGAAGCTATTTCTTCCGTACAACCGATCGACCGTTTAAAACTTACCTACTCACTTATTCTTATAGTCCGTTCGCGTTAAGAAAATAGTGATTTCAGTTTTAAAATTTATTGTTGAACGAGTCACGCAAAATACACAACCGTTTTGTTCACAGTGACCAGTTCACAGTGACCAGTTGAAATCTGACCTTCGAACAAAACGGTTGTGTATTTTGCGTGACTCGTTCAACAATAAATTTTAAAACTGAAATCACTATTTTCTTAACGCGAACGGACTATAGGGTGGTTTTCACCAACAAGAATTTAGGCTTAACACAGCATCATATTTAAACATGTTTAAGCTTAAATACTTTGTGGTGCAAACCAGCCTTAGTGCGAAGCCGGGGCGGGTCGCTAGTTACAGTATAAAACAGAGAAGGTAGGTAAGGTAGGTATAAGTACAGTACGACCTGGGATGCGATTTTTGAATGTCATTCGGTGAGCTCAGCAGTTGAAAATGTCAAAATAACTACGGAGATATGAATCTTTCTACTGCTGAGTTGACTTTCAAAAATCATACTACAGGAGAGCGATTTTTGAAAGTCAAATCAGCAGCAAAAAGATGCGTATCTCCATAGTAATTTTGACATTTTCAACTGCTGAGCTCACCGAATGAGTTCCAAAAAGAGTCCCCGACAAAACCTGAAGTCATTTAGTAATCAAAGAGTGCAAAGTCGGATAGCAGCGAAAATGACACAAAAACAAATTAGCCAATAGCGTAAACGGATTGAAGGTGGCACATCCTGATTGGTCAATATAATTTCGCTCGCTATTAAAATTTGTCAACTGCGCAGGTACATCGGTACGCCTTATAAACCTGGTACTACTGTACTGTACTTTCGCACGGGTGCAATGCACATATAAACCTTCCTCTTGAATCAGTCTATCTATTTAAAAAAACCGCATCAAAATCCGTTGCGTAGTTTTAAAGATCTATGCTTAGGTTCAGTCAGCAGCAATAAGTTATATACACTTTTGTTCTACGACGTAGTGCTAAAGTGTATTATATCATATTGCTGCTTACTGTACACAGGGACAGACAGAGGGAAGCGACTTTGTTTTATATACTACTAGCGACCCGCCCCGGCTTCGCACGGATGCAATGCACATATAAACCTTCCTCTTGAATCACTCTATCTATTAAAAAAAACCGCATCAAAATCCGTTGCGTAGTTTCAAAGATTTAAGCATACAAAGGGACATAGGGACAGAGAAAGCGACTTTGCTTTATTTTATACTATGTAGTGATGTAGTGACGATACTTCATGTGAATATGAAACTCCTTATTTATCAGGAACTTTATCTATTAAGTGATTGGTTCATATCACAATACAAACAGTATTGTGTATACAACACAAGCTAATGACATGGGTGTGGCCACCAAGGTCGCTATGGCAACCTAAATCATAATAAACCAATCATTATACAGAGGAAGAAATAGTATCATTAACCTAAAAACCACATACTCTACCCATCAAACTGAACAACTTTTACTATGGGAGCAAACCGATCGGAGCAAAAAAAATCAGATTGTCTACCTATAGGTACATTTCAGTCGAGCAGGTATTGGACTTTAGTATGGAACAGCTGATTTTTGTATGCTCTGATAGTAAAAGTTGTTCAGTTTGATGGGTAGAGTAGTGGTTTAAAGGTTAATTATACTTTTCCTTACATCCTGTGTAGCAAGCAATTCGGTATGTCAAGTTTTTTTTTGTCTTCATTTTTATATTTTTTACGGACAGAAGACATTTCATTCTTATTGCGATTCATCGAGTTTATCAATATAAATTTAATTTTTAAATTATTTTGATCTGTAATCTCTAAGTGCAAAAATGGTGGAGAGAAAATAATTCGAACTCCATGGAGAAAAACTACATACAGTGTATTTAAAAAAATTAAAACCTGCCTCCTCTTTCTAACTCTATGCTGGAAAAAGATACGGCAACATCAAATGTCAAATTCTGACATTGTGAAAGTATTTTTTTTCTTAATGGCCGGTTATTTTAAGTTGATTTTATGTTTACCAAGGAGTTCAGAGGTATGCCAGTGACGTCACTGCACGGACCGAAAAACGATGTTATTTTATTAAAAATATCTGTAATCCTTTCATTTTAAAATCTCTGACATAGAAAATATGATTATTGAGACAATTATCTCGAAATGGTTTTCAATTCAGCCCTCCAAAAAAAAACTTGACATACCGAATTCACTGGCAAATGCAGCGTGGGTACGACCACAAGGTGGACCGACGACCTGGTGAAGGCGGCGGTAACACGTTGGATGAGGAATATCTTCTTCAGCGTATGCAGGTTTCCTCACGATGTTTTCCTTCACCGTTTGAGTGACAGTTTGGTTGCAGTCAGTCTACGAATAAGAATTTATAGAAGTGTAAATGAAGCTCAAAAAGTGGCACCAAAAAAAGTGTACCGTGTTCTAAATTTATTTGTTCTTTAAAAACTGTACCTAGCCGCCAAAACTCATACAACATGTCATTTTTCATTGGGTGCCAAAAATTAAGGCTCGTGGTGGTCCAGTGGCGAGTAATCTTGCCTGCCGTGCAGGAGGCGATGGTTCGATCCCCGTCCAAGCCGACTCGTACCAATGAGTTTTTCGGAATTTATGTACGATTTGTTACACCACTGGCTTGTCGGTGAAGGAAAACATCGTGAGGAAACCTGCATGCTTCAATTTCGAGGCGTGTATTTGTACCCACTGTCCATTATAAGTGGCGACGGGCTCACCACCCGTCACGCTGGACAGAGTTTCGGTACTACTGGTGAAACGTGGATGTTCTGAGGTTTCAGAATATCTCTGACTACCCCCTCGGGGAATATAGTCGTGAGCATATGCTATGCTTATGCCAAAAATTATTTCGATTTTGTTTAGAGTTACTCTTCTATAGTTATTTTTATTCGTAGCAGTCAGTATTACGTACATAAGTTAGAAAACTCATTGGCATGGTCTGTCTTGGTGTGGATTCGAACCCGGACCTCAAGATTGAGTTTCCATAGCTCTCCGCAACGCACCACCGACACTCTATAGCTTTGGTGGACGCGTTTACATAGTTTCATACGTAGACGAAACATTTTTCGCTTACGCTAGTAGACCGAATATCAGTGTAACCGGGTATGAGATAGCGAATTATATGAAGTGACATCTCGGAGTCAGGTGGTTGTCCCATACAATTTATATGAAGTGACATTTTGGAGTCAGATTGCCGAAGTACAAAAAAGTGGATACGTCGATAAGGACAGCAATAAGTAGCGGTCTCCTTTTTTAACTAGAGCGAATTTGCTATGTGCATCTCTTACTGAGTGATATGACAAGACACGTGCTTCCTTCTAGTGCCTTCTCTTTCTACGGTTTCATAGCTTCGCTACGCATCATCGCATCGCTTGGCTATATCGGACATCTCTGGTAGTCATCATCATCAGCCTATATTCATACGTCCCACTGCACAGGCCTAACCTCAGGGAGGGTGTATTACGTTAGTCCACCACGCGTGCACAACGGGTTTCCATGTTTTAAGGCCTCCGCTCATTGCAGCGATTTTATCGAGCGATATTATCGCTGCGATTTTGCGATAATTGTTTCCAGTACATTTTGTATGGGGACGCGCGCGATCCTACACACTGCCGCGATATTATCGCTGCGATTTTGCGATAATTGTTCTCAGTACATTTTGTATGGGGATACGCGCTCGATCCCACACACTGCCGCGATATTATCGCAACCTGACGCAATCTCTTTCTACTACATTCAGTGAAGGGCGCATGCGTGACGCGAATCGCGGAATCGCTGCAGTGTGTAAGGTGTCGCGATATCGCTGTCGATAAAATCGCTCGATAATATCGCTGCAATGTGCGGAGACCTTTATGGTATAACTGTAGTGATTGGATCATTTTATTTACTTCTTTATCTAAAAAGGTGTGGCCACCATTGGTTGCTATGGTAACGGAAGTCAAAGCACTATGTAGCCATTGGTAAATACAACTGTTTTATTTTATTTTTAACCAATCAAAACAGTTCACATAGACTGGTGTAGAATCTAATAATAATTTGTAATTACAGGGTGTTAGGGTAAACGTTGCCTTACTTTAAGAGGATAGGCGGGCTGAAATGCTAATTTGGAGAATAGGTCACTTTTCCAATCGTATACATATTTGTTCGATCCGCCCCACCATACACCCCACTGACTAGAGTGTGAAAGAGACAACTGCAGCTAGGACCGATTTTATCTAAGGTCAGGTGGGGCAAGAATACAAACATACTTTATTATTAACCCCATAACTCGGGGTAAGACAAACACTTTCACTAGCATAAGCATATGCTCACGACTATAATATTCCCCGAGGGGGTAGTCAGAGATATTCTGAAACCTCAGAACATCCACGTTTCACCAGTAGTACCTTGAAATTATTTAAATATAAGGTCTAAAAAAATTAGCTGAAACTATTTTAATTGGATGATCAGACCATCAAACTGAACAACTTTCTCTATGGGACCCACATAGAAATCGCGAAAAAAAAATCAGCTGTACCATACAAAACTATTCGACCCGAACGTATGGGCCCGCAGATTTTTTTTCGCGATTTCGATATTGGTCCCATAGAGAAAGTTGTTCAGTTCGATGGTCTGATACTCCCCTTAAAATAGTTTCAGCTAATTTTGTTAGACCTTATTAATAACCAAACTTTTGTGATTACCGAACTTTTGCCTGTTTATTTATCGTATGGCTGATTCTATTACACTCAAAAATCACAAAATTAAAAATCAAAACACTGAATACAAAAAGAATAACACTAAAAAAAAAAAAAAATCTAGAGCAGCGAGTCATCGAGTCGATCCAGGTACGTCACAGCTGCCGGTGTCAGATCGTTGAAGTCCTCCATGATGCCACGGTATGAGTACAAGGGGCATTCGGATACAATGTGTAACACGGTCTGCTGGGGGTCGCCGCACGGGCATGCCGCTGATTCGCTCCATCCCCACTTGTGCCTCATATAGCCGCATTTAGCATGGCCGGTTCGAAGCCTATTCAGGCGGCACCAAACTTTGCGACGATGGTCAAACCCTGTTGCTGGCCTTTGAGGACTGAACGTGAAGATGTCAGAGTCCCTGTTCCGTTCCATCCAGTCAGCTTTCCACTGCTCTGCTATGTCCCACGCTGTGTTGCAGTGATGGACTTTCACAGCGGGTGGGTTCCGTGATTTTAGTCGGCAGCATCGGAAGTCCTGTAGGTATTCGTTTACGGGGAGGTCTGGGTGGTCCTGTATCTTTTTCAGCTCTCGGACCAGGTGCCTTTGCCTTTGCCTGTTGCCTTCGCAACATTTTAAACATAAAGTGGACAGACCGCATTCGTAACACAGAGGTGCTGCGCCGTGCCAATGTTAGTGGAATCGAAGCCTATCTAATGAGACGGCAACTACGCTGGTGCGGCCACGTCTTCATGTCCGACAAGAGGATGGCGAAGCGTGTCTTGTACTCGGAGCTCAGAGACGGCAAGCGCAAAAGAGGGGGCCAGTTTCTTCGCTACAAGGACGTGTTGAAGAGGCACATGAAGAGCTGTACTATAGACCCGGAGATTTGGGAGGAATGCGCTGCGGCGAATGCGGAATGGAGGCATCTTGTCCAGGCAAATTTTTCCACTTTTGAGGAAAAGAGAAGAGAGAATCTCGATGCCAAACGGGACCAACTTAAAGCCAGACCACCTGCGGCTATACAGTACAACTATGAGAGTGCGTCATATGCGGCCGTACTTTCACCGCAAAGATTGGCTATGTAGCCACATCCGGGCACATCAGCGAAGCCCATCATACCACCAGCAGTCGCCGTAGCCGTGTCGGCGAGGAAGACATCATCATCATCATTTTGTAGCACATAATCAAACATTTGGTTAAAACAAAACAGTTCGGTAATCACTAAAGTTTGGTTATATTTAACTACAAATTTTTTTCAGTGTAATCAATTTCATCATGTATACATTGAAAAATCAACACTGTTGTACGACAAAGTCTTAAAATTAGAATAGAATAGAGGTACCCCCTCACTCCTCAAAATCTTTATCCCTTAGTCACCACGTAAAAAATAAGGTGGTCCACAAAACCACCCAACGAAAAAGAATTTTCTTAAAAAAATGTATGGCCACGAACATAAACAACAAGTTATAGGGTTGCGCCGCGAGTCGTTGTCAACAATAGATCGGCAGAACGGATGTCGCTAATTGGTACAGCCCTGGGCGGCTCGAGTCAACGGATGCGCATTTTTATGGACAACGAAAGGTGTAGAGAGGTGTGTGCGTTTTTTATTTAAAGTGTACGTTGAAGAAGAAATGTGCTCGCGTGACGAACGCCTTTGAGCGTACGACTGTGACCTGCAGAGGGATGGAACGTATACAGGGTGTAAGGAAATGTATCATTAAACTTTCAAGCATCCTTTTATACTAAGAATCAACCTATCAAACTGAACAACTTGCACTATATAGGAGCAAACCGTTTTTGAAACTGATTCGGTGAGCTCAGCAGTTGTAAATGTCAAAATTACTATGGAGATATGCATCTTTCTACTGCTGATTTGACTCTCAAAAATCATGCTTCAGGAGTGCTATTTTTGAAAGTCAAATCAGCAGTAAAAAGATGCGTATCTCCGTAGTAATTTTGACATAATACAACTGCTGAGCTCACCGAATGAGAATCAGAGTGACGTGGCTGAGGGGGTGGCAAGAGGACGTCTCGTGCGTCGGCTTGCGATTTTGACAGCCACGTGGCTCCGCCGTTTTATGGCGGTTTCTAGTGTGTTTTTGTTTAAAAACGGGGCTTTGAGATCGCCATATCCTCAACACTTGACACTGGCGAAATCTAACAAGGAAACGCCATTAATTAAGAATAGAATAGAATAGAATGAGAATCAAAAATCGCACTCCAGAACAAAAAAAATCGGTTGTTCCATACGTTTGAGTCGAGTAGGCAGCAGTAAGTATGGAACAGCAGATTTTTTTTTATCTGACAGGTTTGCTCCCATAGTAACCGTTGTTCAGTTTGATGGGTAGAGTATGTGGTTTAAAGGTTAATGATACTTTTCGTAATATCCTGTATAGGCTGATGATGATGTGATGAACAAGATCCTATTTATTTTTAACCCCTATTTGAAATTTGCAGGAAAGCACGTAAAAGATTCAATTACTTAATTTATAATTGATCCTGTAGGCATGTAACAGTATTTATAAGAAGGGGATAGAAATATTTAAAGAGTCGTTAAGTAAGGCTATCAAACTGAACTTTACTATGGAGACAAAATCAAATTCGCAAAAAAAAATCGGATGTCAATTTAATTTTCTCGAAAAAATTATATTCCAATGTGTTTTTAAAAATTTTTGTGAAATATCACAGAGTTACAGAATGTATTTTTTTACTTTTTTGCCGTTACTGGCCGACGCGCCGCGCCGCTTTCCATTTTTTTTTAACAAAACGTCGCCTCCACACCACTCTCTGTCCAGTCGAAGTTCACCAAAGTATGTCTCGCATAAATTCTCAAAAAAAAAAAGATACTTAATATTTATACAAATGTATTTGTGCGTTCATATCGCCACATACTTAGATACAACTTGGAATTATTTTGTATGAAAACTTATAGTTTTATTTATGACTTTGTAAAACTTATAATGAGATAAAAGTTATTGTGACAGTCGATTCTATACAGGGTCCTTCTTAATTTGTTGATACTTTTTTAAGGGGACGATCAGACCGACGAAATGAACAACGATCTCTATGAGACCAACATCGAAATAGCCACGGACCTGAAAAAAAGACGGGCGTAATGTGACACTAAAAAAGATGTGAAGCATGCAAGGTCCTACATTTTCGTTTGATCTACAAGGGACCTACACTCACACAGATGCACTAGCTCTAGGCGCAGGTCCGACACCCGTCACCATTATGTACAGCACGCACACAAACGAAATGGGTGCTTCACTCGTGATTAGACGAGATTACGTCCGTCTTTTTTTCAGGTCCGTGGAAATAGCGAAAAAAATATCAGCTGTCCTATAATGTCCTAAAAATACTTACTATTTATCTCGAGTAGGTACATTGTTTGCGTTTAGAAACTATATCTGTGTTTCATTTAAATATTTAGTTCTAAAGTTATCGTGGCTCAAAGTTTTCTTGTTCGTAGAGTTTTCCATACAAATCTTATATAAATCCTAACATTGACACTATTTATTTAAAAATAAATCTGACACATTGAAAGCACAGGAGTGCGATTTTTGAAACTCATAGTTTGAACTCGGCAGTTGAAATTGTCTAAATTAGTTGGAGATATGCATCTTTCTACTGCTGATTTGACTATCAAAAATCACACTCCTGGATTGTGATAAAAATACCACTCCTGGAGTGCGATTTTTGAATCTCATTCGGTGAGCTCAGCAGTTGTAAATGTTAAAATTACTATGGAGATATGCATCTTTTAACTGATGATTGGACTTTAAAAAATTCTCCTACAAGAGAGAGATTTTTGAGAGTCAAATCAGTAGTAGAAAGATGCGTATCTCCATAGTAATTTTGACATTTTCAACTGCTGAGCTCACCGAATGAGATTCAAAAATCGCACTCCTGGCCGACTCGTACCAATGAGATTTTCTTATTTATGTACAATTTGTAACACCACTGACTTTTCGGTGAAGGGAAACATCGTGAGGAAACCAGGCCCTGCTCCCGGACTTTCGATTCCGATATATCGCGACCGTTTCGGTCCAAACTTCATTGTAATAGAGTTGAAATTGGAACGAAAACGATCACGCAATTGCGAAGTTCGAAAGTCCGGGTAGAGACCATGCATGCTCCAATTTCGAGGCATATAATGGACCTCCCCGTTAAACGACTTACAAGGAAAAAGTTTCGTTACTACTGGAGAAACGTGGATGTTCTGAGGTTTCAGAATATCTCTGACTACCCCCTCGGGGAATATAGTCGTGATCATATGTGCTGATATCCATGAATCATCATCATCATCATCAGCCTATCATCGTCCACTGCTATCTCCCAAGGCGCGCCACAAAACTCTGTCCTCGGCCTTCCTCATCCAGTCGCTCCCCGCTACTTTTTTTAGGTCGTCTGTCCAGCGGGCAGCGGGGCGTCCCACACTACGCCTACCAGTTCGCTATCCATGAATGGGCATGTAAAACTAATTGTCCAATAATACAAAACTGGGAGTAAGTGCAAATTAATGTCACATTCGCTTTGCACTTGTAAAATTGCAGTAACCCTCGGGCCATATTAATTTGACGATAAAATGCACTATGATTGATAATGTCATTTAAATTTAAATGTTTTTAAATGTTATATTACACCTTGAACACCTTGTTTACAGGGTGAAATTGATATCATTAGCGTCCTTTTAAACTAAGAGTCTACCCATCAAACTGAACAACTTTTAATATGGAAACTGCCTCCGTGGTCTAATGGTTCAGAGCATTGGGCTCTTGACACGGAGGTCGTGGGTTCGATTCCCACGGGGGGCACCTAGTGAAATGTCACTTTGTGCGTTTTTCTCCAGTTGGTTAGGACATTGCAGGCTGGAGTCACCTGATTGTCTGAAAAGAAAGATGATTCCGTGCTTCGGATGGCACGTTAAGCTGTTGGCCCCGGCTACTATCTCTGGTGGTAGTAGTCGTTACATAAAAACCACGTCAGAGGCCGTAAGGCGGTTTGAATAAACTCTGACACCAGGGCTTGCAGCCCACTCGATAAGAAGAATATGGAAGCAAACTGATAGGAGCTGTTGGTGTTGCATACATTAGAGTCGAATAGGCATTGCAGTTTAGTATGGAACAGCAGATTTTTTTGTTGCTCCGAACGTGGTATAGATGAGGTTCAACCCTTAGGTTCTTAACATAAAATATTGTAGGTAATGTGACGTCGATCGATGTAAGGTGTGTACATACCTTTATATGAACGTGACTGTACACCTTTGCAGTTTTATTAAAAAGTAACACAAAAAACTATAAAATCATAGGGCACCTATAAATAAAGAGGTGCCCAGTGAAAAATATACAAATATGCAAACTTTAGCCATTCACTTCATATTAGAGTAGTGATGGGATAGCAGTCGATACATTTTATTAATAAAATATCGATAGTTTTAGACCACAGCACATGCAGCCGCTAAGGAAGCCGGCCTATATGGAAGCTCCGTGTTGTCTGTCCTATTAGTAGGATAGTATAAGAGATAATAGTACTTTTGGTAACAAACAGCTGCAAGGCTGATTCAGTATTTATTGGGTGTCGAGCATATCTGTGATGGAGATGGACCTGGAGTGCGATTTTTGAATCTCATTCCGTGAGCTCAGCAGTTGAAATTGTCATAATTATTATGGAGATACGCATCTTTCTACTGCTGATTTGCCTTTCAAAAATCATACTCAAGGAGAGCGATTTTTGAAAGTCAAAACAGCAGTAGAAAGATGCGTATCTCCACAGTAATTTTGACATTTCCAACTGCTGAGCTTACCGAATAAGATCAAAAATCGCACTCCAGGTCTACCTGCATAACTCCAGTCGGTTTAGGAGTTGCAACCGTTAAAAAGGTCTGGTATGGTATCCAAAAATGAATATTCATGAGTATGCAGATATTATTGTAATATGCACTACTAAAGCTATGCGAACAGTGCAAAAACTGGCATGTTACAGCCATTCAAAGGTTGAATTGAACAGAACACTAAGTTTTGCTAGGTACTAGGAACATGAATGGCAGAACCATCGTACAGTTGGCAAAAAAAGAGTGCGACGTGGTTCTGTTCTGGAACTAATTATTTTAGTACGGTGGTGTTGCTCGGTTATGCGTGATTTTGACGTCCTTGCAAAGAAAGTAGCTGTTACATTGATTTTTTCTAAATAGTTTTTTGGAGTCACGTTGCAGGAATTGACCCGAGCACACGGCTCGCGTGGTTTTCGCGCGTCGCGTTTTTGCCTGCCACGAGGCTCCGCAATCCTCAATCTCTTCTTGTTCTTGAACAAAAACAATCCCTGAGATTGGGATAGATACTCCCATAAATTACACTTGACACTGGCGGAAATGCGGTGCTACGCACAAGCAAAAAGCCATTAAATATAAATAAAAAAAAATACAGTTTTTTGCCAAACGGTATTTGATGTATTAGGCCACTGTATATGTAGGTATACTCTAAGATTAGGCCAATCACATACATGCGGAATTCCGAATGCAAACCGGTTTTCGTATGGAGGTTCGGACCTCCAGATTTGCGAACGGGATTTCAAACCTATACGAAAAACCGGTTTGCATTCGGAATTCCAAATCGCAATTCCGCATGTATGTGATGGGCCTCAGGAATGAAAGACTACGTTCTTGTATATAGGTAAGCTTTAAACAAATTTATAGACGAAATTGTTACCAGATTTAACGTTAGCCGTTCTAGATCATCGATATCGATTATGTTAGACTTTACAAAATATCTATCGATAAGTCCCAGTTCCCAGCCCTACCCAAGCTCTCAACACCGTTGCACGTTTCGTAAAAATACCCGCCATTCACCGAAATGTTGCATTTTGAAATATTTTCGACTCGCCTCGCATACAAACACTTGCATTCATTTGATTTTTTTTAAAAAGCTCACTGCTAATATTTGTTAATACTGGCCTCAGTATCAATGCTACTTTTGCATTATAATTATCAGAAATAATATTTACATACATTACCCTACACTACACTGCATAAAAAACACATAATTATTATGAGTTGCAAGTTCTGACACGAGCACTTGTTTCGCGTGTTCGCGCGGTTCGCGTTTTTGCCTGCAACGAGGCTTCGCAATCTCTTCTCAGCTGTTAATCAATAACAATTCCTGAGATTGGGATAGACTAAGAAGTTTGGAATACCTATAATGGAGGACAGACTGCCTAACAAGCGGTGAAACAAGATAATTTTCCTTGGTGGTCGGTAAGGTAATGATCGTTCTTTTCCGTCGCGTCGTTGTTTTTTGTGACATTAACTTTGTCCCTTTCTAATCCAACGTCAACAATTGTAGCTCCTCTCCTGTCATTTTCGTAACTACGTCATTGGATAGAAAGGGACACACCTAAAAATGGAAATATCGACGGCGCTATTGCCAATTTTCTTGTTTCAATGCTTGTAAGGAGGAGTGGCACCCTACTGCCACAAACTACTTGACACTGGCGGAATTACTGTGCTAAAAATCGTGCCATATGCAAATCTGCAACAAGTGTATAGGTATGTGACAGCTGATTTTATTTTTGGTGATTTCGATGTTGGTCCCATAGAGAAAGTTTAGTTTTATGGTCTGATCATTCTCTTTAAAACTGTCAGCATAGATATTTTAAGTTGGAGCCTGTATAAAACGCGAGATTTCCATAAATTTTTTATTTTTCACCCCTCCGGACGGAAAGCGTCAATTTTCATCCCCATGCTAAACGAAGTGGCCGTTTTACACCTCCGTCGATGAGAAAAATAGTACTTACTACTCTACTAACCTCTTCTGGCAGTAAATAAGAAAGCCTCAGATCACATGTTTGTTGACCTCGGCTTCGCTTCGGTCAACAATTGCATGAGATCTGAGACCTTTCTGACTTTCCTGCCCTCGGTGTGTCTTCTTCTTATCGAGTGGGCTGCAAGCCCTGGTGTCAGAGTTTATTCAAACCGCCTTACGGCCTCTGACGTGGTTTTTATGTAACGACTACTGCCACCAGAGATAGTAGCCGGGACCAACAGCTTAACGTGCCATCCGAAGCACGGAATCATCTTTCTTTTCAGACAATCAGGTGACTCAGCCTGCAATGTCCTAACCAACTGGGGAAAAACGCACAAAGTGACATTTCACTAGGTGCCCCCCGTGGGAATCGAACCCACGACCTCCGTGTCAAGAGCCCAATGCTCTTAGCCATTAGACCACGGAGGCAGACCTCGGTGTGTAATCTACTATTAGCCCTCCATTCTCTTATTAGGTAGAATCTTTTCTGCGCTCCGATAGGCCAATTCCGACCCGCCACCTTCGTCTAGGTAATCGATACTCTTTCTTATCATATTATGGTTCTAGGTCTGAAATAAAAACAAACGACAATAAAAATTAAATAAAAATAAGTACAATAGCCAAATTGTGTACTTATAACACAAAATACATAAAGTAATGAACGGAACAGTGCCCAACTGAGAAGAAGCGAGTCACTCAAACTGTATTACAAGACCACCTGCGACCGCCCGGTGCCACCATATATGCGTTTAACTTTAACCGAGGTTTCATCGATTTTGTTTCTAGAACAATCGTACAATATTATTTATGGTACCAAAATTCTTATGCGTAGCGTGTATATGTCACGATTTATTTTGTAAACTTATGGGGACATTGCAATATTATGGTGTTTAGGATTTGATATAAGATGGAGACGGAAAGTAATCACAGGATCTCCGATATAGTTAACGTATAGGTAGAGTCAGAGACCTACCTTATTTAGATTGGTCTCAATGAGAAAGGTATGGTAGGTAGGTAGTTATCTTACTAAAAATACAATGTTCATAATTTAGGTTTTAGGATAAAATAATAAAAAGAAAAAAGTACTGAAACTTGGTCTTTTACTGAACATCACAAATTCAATCTCAATATTTGCCAACGAGCCATGGAGCGTAGCATTTCAGGTGTAAAATTAACCGATCGGGTACGAAACACAGATCTGCGCTCCAGAACTGGTATAGCTGAGTGTAGGCCTTAAAACAGCTCAGCTCAAGTGGGACTGGGCTGGACATATCTGCCACATGCGTCCGGAGAGGTGGACCAAAATGGCCACAGAACGGGTTCCACAAGATGGTTGCCGACCTCGTGGAAGGCCCAGGACAGAAGAACATGGAGCGATGACTTGAATACCATCCTATAGGGATGGCCAGAGATTGCATTGCATAGGGAGGACTGGAGGAGACCTTGGCCTTGGCCTTTGGGGAGGCCTTTGCCCAGCAGTGAGAAATAAAACAGATTTTTTTTTTTAATTTTAGAAATAAAGAACATTTATGTTATCCTAAAATAATAACACGTTGACACGAAATAATTACATGACTTTGTCATTCTGTTGATTCAGTAGTTACCTAACTAGACTTTCGACTACTTACATTGTTAAAATAACAATTAACTTAACAGTCGTTTAACAAAATTGTGCAACTTGCCCACTGAAATGACACTCCTGCCCGAACAAAATGGAAAAAGTTTAAAAGTTTTTGCGGCAACATTCTATTTGGGTCATTAATTAAAATGAATTAGTCAAATAATTATATTATTGTATATTTATACATACATAAGTACCTAAACCTATACAGGGTGTAAGGAAAAGTATCAACCTTTAAATCACATAGGTACTCACTCACCCATCAAACTGAACAAATTTTACTATGGGAGCACTGGCAGCAAACCTTTCACCGCAAAAAAAAATGTCTTTTGTTTTGACAGGTTTGCTCCCATAGTAAAAGTTGTTCAGTTTGATGGGTGAGTAGGTATGTGGTTTAAAGGTTATTGAAACTTTTTCTTACGCCCTGTATACGTAAGCACACTACCATTTCGGGGTGGATAGAAGCTTTGTTTCAACTGCCAACTTTCTTGTTTTCTGCAAGGTTCAAGTTGTATTATTTAAACTTTTTATTGTAAGACGTACAGTGTAATTTTAGGGGTACCTACACCTACTTCCCAAATTTTTGGGAGTGGTTGAGACTATTAAATCGAACAACTTTTACAGGGATTAAATTTACTAATTGCTAGCAAGGTTTGTGTATTTGCTGGGAAATTGTGTTCACCCTAAGTTCACCCATATTTCTGAACTATAGAATTTTATTTTCATTCTTGGGTATGCAGGTTTCCTCACGATGTTTTCCTTCAACGCCGAGCCAATGATAATCTTACTTAAATTCCGAGGACTCGAACCACCGCCTCATGATTGAGTTACTAGCTCTCTTCCGTATGAGCTATCAGCGCTCTCATAGTTGTAGAGAGCTAGAAAGTGTTAGAAAAAAAAAATTATGAAGTACCAATTACATTTTGTAATGTTACTTAATTACTTTTTTGGTTACGATTATAAATAATGCATATGGTTGTTTCGATTATAAAATAAGGCTAATGCAATCATTCTTTACTTTCGAAAAGTAGGTTTGTAATCGTAACCAAAGAAGTTATTGAGTAATTGCAATTAAGAATTACAAAATGTAATTCTTCTTCTTCTTCTTATCGTGTCGACTTCAAATTTTGAACAAAGTCGCTAAATAGTACCTTGCCAGAAGTGCGCAACCGATACTGCACCGTCGCTAGCGGTCATGAGCTCCTCCTGCGTACAGGTGTTAGGGCACGCAGGGCACGATGTGAGATGGGCCATCGTTTGTGGAGCTCCACACAAGCAACTCACATTTTGCGCATCCGAGAATCCCCACCTGAACATGTTGTGCTTACTGCGACCGATCTGGGTTCGAAGTCGGTTTAACGACTTCCAGGTCGCCCAAGGCAAGTCATGTCCAGGCGGGAGGCTCTCAGACGGCGGCACAAATGGAGTTGGGAGGGACACTTTTTGTCGCCAAAGAGTAATTAGTAATTAATTACATTTTCCCAGCACTTATAGCCAGTTTCAGACCGTCCTGAAAAGATAAAAGTCGTGATTTTATGTATACTACTAAGTAACTACTACATGTTAAAAATCAAAGCCAAAAAGTCCCCGTCTACACATAGCCTATTTTTTAAGATCACTTTTCAGCCCGTTACCTGTATCACCTAATTCACAAGTTTAACTCTCCCGCCATGACTTTAATCCTAACGTGTTAGAGACGAAAATGCCTTAAATAGCGTGACTCCGTGTATGGGACCAACTATGCCTAATTTGACACGTTTGTATGCGTGGGCATGATCTGATTTTAGTATGCTTGTATGAGCATTGTGATGAACGGAGCGTGCAGCGGAACGAATAAGTGATTAGAAAAAAGTTATGGTCAGTTGGGGCAAATAGTTCCTCTTGCCCCAATAAGCAACTGAGCAAATGGAACAACTTGCCCCAACTGACTCTTGTTTTTTCAGGATGTGGTTCCTCTCGCCCCATCTAAGCAACTTGCCATATGAAACTACGTGCCCCAATAGACGTTAATTTGCCTTTTTAGCGTGTTTTTCAACTTGCCTCAATTGACCTAAACGGGGCAAGTGTGTCGATGGAGCATGAACGTCTGTGTAGTGCGACTATAGGGTAAGAGCGTCTACGGCACAAGTGCGATATGGGACAATACCGTCTATGGGGCTAGTGTGTCTATGGGGCTAGCGGATCTACGGGGCTAACGCATCCATAAGGTAAGAGCGTCTACGGGTCATGTGTGTGCATGGGGTAATTTTTGAATAACATGTAATTACATACAAATTGAGGTGCATACATTCCGCATTACGTTTTTTTTATTTTGTCTGTAAGTCTGTTTGTAATGTATGTAGTTATAAAAACCAGTGATTTTTCAAAACCTCTATCTATTGTCAGAAGCCTATTCAAAAGCGACTGAATCAAAACGATGAGTTGCGGGATCAAACGTAGGTACATTCTCAATAATGTCCAGATTATGAGCTATATTACTAGATAAGTTGCGGTTCTGTACGAATTCAGACTTTTCAAAAATTGTCTGAAACATTACGCGATATTGTATCGTGCAAAATTGTGATAACTATACTCTATTACAAATTACAAAGAAAATTTAAGGCCATTTTGAATTACAGAAACAGAGATTTGAAACACTTCCTCTCACTTATTCTTAGAACAGCTTTAGTAACGTCCAAGATACTTTGGATAGTATATAAGGTCTAACAAAATTAGCTGAAACTATTTTAAGGGGAGGATCAGACCATCAAACTGAATAACTTTTTCTATGGGACCAATGTGGAAATCGCGAAAAAAAAATCAGCTGTTCCATACAAACCTACTCGACCTAAATGTATGGGATGGCAGATTTTTTTTTCGCGATTTCGTTATTGGTCCCATAGAGAAAGTTGTTCAGTTTGATGGTCTGATCATCCCCTTAAAATAGTTTCACCTAATTTTGTTAGACCTTATATATAAATCATATTTGCTAATCAGAATTGGCCAGAAAGCTATACAGGAATCGGAATATCTTTTCGTCCTTATTTCGAATGCAGTATAGGTATAATTATTGTAGCAGCCCTTACTAGACATGTTACAAGTCTAAGGGCCTGTTTCACCACTTCTGGGTAAGTTCTTGTTAGCTTAACAAGAACTTACCCAGAAGTGGTGAAACAAGCCCTAAATCTGGTAGATTTAAAACTAAAAATCAGTTTTCTTCCTATATTTTTATTAACCAAGTTTATTCTAGAAATGTATTGCTAATTATTTTCTCAGTGTGAATTCAGAACCTTTCAATGTATTAAGAACCTTGGATGAACCTTGCAACTTGCAAAAACTGCATACTGAAAAAGATAGTTTGGTTTGGTTGTTATAGCAATGTGTCTGACCATTCTAAAATGGGATTATGGTCTTATGTTTATTCGTACAGCTTCTTAATTTTAGTTTTAGTTGTTTATTAAATTTTTATCTAATGTCTATTTTTACCTACTAATTATTTTTGTTAGATTGAAATCGCGATTTTTTTATAAATAGTCGCGTTTATTTAAGTTTGATGGTTTAAATTTATTAAAACACCGTTTTAAGTATGTAATTAACGCATTCAGGTTTATACAGGCTCGACAAATAAATGGCCATTAGAATATAGTACATAGTATAGTCTAGTATAGTTGTAAGATTGAAGTTAAATAAATAAAAATAAAAAAAAATACCATCGTAGAACCATTGACAAGATGAGAAGATAGGTAGTCTATCTAAGAAACGTGGTGATCTGTTCTGTACCGGATTTTCCCGGTACCACATAACCTGAACATGACCTGTTTGACCTTCATTATAATAAGCTGTCTTATGAACGTAAGTAAAAAAATCTAGTCACAAATTATTTAGTCTTATTTTCAAAGTTTCACCGCAACAGAGATAGTCTCCTACAAATCCAGACTTATTGCGAACTGACGGCAAGTGGCGCAAATCATTCTGGAATGCATTTATTTGCTACTGCATATAGAGATGTTATTACCTCTTGGCTGTAACTTTTAAAAATGGTGCAGATTATTAAGAAATTTTGGGGTACTTTACCAGATATCATAAAAATATGGATATTATAATCATATCAGACGAGGGATTCCTATAAAATCAACACCAAAATACATTTGGGTCGAGCAGGCGTTGAAACAACCATCAGGTCTAAAGTGTATTCAGAGATTTGAATCTACAAATATTTACAACTGGCTTTTTCCCACGACTTCATCCACGTGAATTTCGGAAAACTTCAACACCTCGTTACCCCATTTAGGGGTAGAAAGTAAAATCTACCCCTAAAGGGGAGATTTCTTAGTGCATCCCTGCATATGCTCTGTAGAATATGTATTCCATATTTCACGTTTTTATCTCCAGTAGTTTAGACCGTACGTTTTCTGCCTATCAATCAGTTATGGAACTGTATGTTATCGATCAAATCAGCCCAACCCACTGTTGGGCATAATATGTCTCCCTTTGATTGCGCCATTCCTCACAGTCGTGTGCTAATCTGATCCAATGCGAACCCGTCACTCTCACAATGTCATCAGGCTAAGTGCTGGTGGTCTGCCTACTGACCTCCGTCCACCTCTTGGCCACCACTCTGATATTGCCTTGGTCCACATCTAGTCAAGTGTCCTGCCCATTTCCACTTCAGCTTTGTGATTCGCTTACCTTTGTGTTCGACCTTGGTTCTTCGTCGAATTTCGATGTTTGGTACTCGGTCCACTAGTGATATGCCTAGCGAGATACGTAACATAATTAGTGACTAAATATTTTACATTTTCACATTGCGCATACTCTGCCCAGTGTGACAAAGTGACGTAAGGAATACAAACAAACAACACACAAACACAAACACACAAACAACTTACCAACAACAAACACAAACTTACAAATATTTAAATAAATCATACTACTTATACTTAAATACATTTGCTTACATCGAATTCTTTTTAACTTTATAAATGTTTGTTTTTTGCGTTGGGGGGTTTTTAATGTTATTTCGTAATTTTTTAAGTTACTTGAATAGTGCTGAACCGATTTTCGTGAAACAAAAACTATAAAAAAAAACGCAACGAAATCGGTCCATCCGTTCGAGAGGTACGATGCCACAGACAGACAGACACACAGACATTGGCGTCAAACTTATGACACATTTTTTTTGAGTCGGGGGTTAAAAACAGCTCTATAAAAGTCCCGCATCGTAATAATTTAGGATTAAAAATATGCATCTGCAGGCATGCGTTTTCTTTTCGAGCTATGACTACTTGAAACCTGGACTCTATCTAGACCTCAGCTGTCTAGATGTGACATGAAAATCATACGGTAGTTACAAACAGGGTGTAAGGGACAGCCCTCCGCAGACTGAAATTGAACAACTTTCACTATGGAGCCTACATCAGGAAATGCGAAAAAAAACTGCTATTTCATACATAATCTGACCGATTCAAATGTATGCATGGGACCGGCTGCACTCAAAGAAATCTTTAACTAAATGTTTGTTAACTGTAACTGAACTATTTAGTGACTACCGAACTGTTTTGTAAAACATTATCAAACATTTGGTTTCAAGTAATTATTCAATCTTAATTTGATTTGAAATAGCACAACATGGCTGTAAAATGTTTCATCATCATCATCATCATCTCAGCCGATGGACGTCCACTGCTGGACATAGGCCTCCCCAAGGATCGCCACAACGACAGGTCCTGCGCTGCCCTCATCCAGCGGTTTCCCGCCGCCTTCACCAGGTCGTCGGTCCACCGTGTGGGGGGCCTACCTACGCTGCGCTTTCCGGTACGCGGCCGCCACTCGAGAAGTGTGTGTGGCCAGTGATGACGTATGGAACAGTGACGTGGTCGCTCACTCAAGGCCTCATAAAAAGGCTGAAAGTCACCCAAAGGGTAATGGAGACGGCTATGCTCGGAGTTTCCCTGCGAGATCGGATCAGAAATGAAGAAATCCGCAGAAGAACCAGAGTAGCTGACATAGCCCAAAGAATAGTGGCAGTGTGCGGGGCACATTGCTAGCAGAACCGATGGCCGATAGGGCCGGAAGGTTCTCGAAAATGTTTAGTCAATAATAACTTGAAATTTTTCTAACACATGATAATAAGTAACTTTTGATAAAAGCTAGTAGATTTTTCTCTCCGTAAAGTCATATCTAGTAACTAGTGACATTAAATCTATTCTACCCTTACGTTTTCATCTCTCTGTATAAAGTATACCACTTTCGCTATTCACTCCTTTCAAATGTATATTTTATATGAATGTATTTTTTATTATGTGAAGAGTTCATTCTTGAGTTTCAGTACCTATTGGATGCGATCACAATGCCGATGCACGATGCACGTCTTTGCTTGAGTGACCGGTTAATGACAATGACAATCTTAAATGTATGGGGTGTAAGCAGGGCCGTAGCTAGGACTGGATTCAAGGTAGGGCATAGGAGGTTTAAGGTAGGGCGGAAGCAAAGAGCAGTTTTTTTGGATGAGATGAGAAAAAAACATACCAAGTCTCAAAACGATGGTGATACTGAGTTCCATTAGCCTACCTATCCCCTTCAACACCACTCAAAGGCTGGAGCGAGCGAAGCGAGCTCGAAATTTCACACTCCAAGACTCAAAACGGTGTTGGTATGCGTTCCATTAGTCTACCTACGCTCGTTATATCATAGGCTGGAGCGTGCGAAGCGAGCTCGAAATTTCACACTCAAAAACTCAAAATTATTTTGGTATGCGTTCCATTAGTCTACCTACGCTCGTAATATCATAGGCTGGAGCGAGCGAAGCGAGCTCGAAATTTCACACTCAAAAACTCAAAACTATTTTGGTATGCGTTCCATTAGTCTACCTACGCTCGTAAGATCATATAAGCTGGAGCGAGCGAAGCGAGCTCGAAATTTCACACTCCTAAACTCAAAACGGTGTTGGTATGAGTTCCATTAGCCTAAACTACGCTCATAATATGATAAGCTGGAGCGAGCGAAGCGATCTCGAAATTTCACAGTCCAAGACTCAAAACGGTGTTGACATTTGTGTTCCATTAGCCTACCTACGCTCATAATAATCATAGGCTGGAGCGAGTGAAGCGAGCTTAAAATTTCACACTCCAAGACTTAAAACGGTGTTGGTAACTCATACGGCATTCCGAAGCGGTGGTAGCTTAAAAAGAATTGACGTTTAATATGTGTGCTTCATTCTCCTATATTGAATAAATTATTTTGATTTGATTTGCACAATATCATAGGCTGGAGCGAGCGAAGCGAGCTCGAAATTTCACACACCAAGTCTAAAAACAGTGTCAGTCCGAGTTCACTTAAAAAAACAATTTAAAGGCTGGAGCGAGCAAAGCGAGCCCGAAATTTCACAGCAATGGAACTTTGTTGTGACCAGAATTCTGACAGTTTTGTAAGGGAATTTGCCCTACTTGCCCATATAGTAAAGACGTTGCCCATGTAGGAAAGAAGTAATGGTTGGGTGATTTTTAAGGTAGGGCATTGGAATTTTAAGGTAGGGCATTGCCCCACGATGCCCCCCCCCCCTAGCTACGGCCCTGGGTGTAAGGACCTCTAAAGCACATACACTACACATCAAACTGAAAAATTTTTACTCTATGGAAGCAATCCTGGAACAAAACAAATCTGCTGTCTCCATTTGAATCGAATAGACGCACAGTGGATCGAAACTGCAATAGGAGGGACTTAGGATTTTTTTTCATCGACGTCTATTTTAACCATGTCAATCGATAGATCTTATGACCCTTGTGAGACATTGTCCTATAGCATTTTTTCGTAAATCAAATAGTTTAGGCGCAAAACTTTTTTTTCTGTTTTTGTTGTATGGGACGAGACTTAACATACTCGTAGCTCATTGCTGCTTAACTATAGCAGAAACCACGACAGACGTTTGAAGGTCAGTAAAAAATTTACGATCAGCTGCAAGGCTGATCGTATGATATTATTGTAGTATGCACTATAGCTCTATATTGAATAAAATAAATACTGACTTTTTTACTGACCTTCAAACGTCTGTAACTCCTTAACCAACTGACGCTATGCCGGCAGACCTGGTCCATCCCCATCACAGAGATGCTCTACACCCCATAAACACTGAATCAGCCTTGCTGCTGATGGTTGCAAAAAGTACACTTATCTCTTATAGTAAAACTTTCACTATGGAAACAACGTCAAAAAAACAACATCTAACAATGTATGGGAATACATTTGAGTCGAGTTTGTATGAAAAAGCTGATTTTTTTCTCGGTTTTGGCTCCATAATGAAAGTTGATCAGTTTGATGGTCTAAAACACATCTTTAAATATTAGGTACGTAGTTACTAAGGTTTGAGACACTGTATTTTAAATATTTTCTTCTCCGTGTAGTTATTGCAAAGTTTTTGATCACCCCGACTGCATACAAGTCTTGAGTTTATGCATGTATGAACAGTTCGTATCCTAACAACAAACAACGCAACGCAACGCAGTAACTGTACTTAGGCAAGCGACCGACACGATAGTTAACAACTTGTGTGGCTCGCGCCTTAGGACCGGCGTGGGCCATTAGAACAGCGGGAATGAGTCGGGCGATAGGATAACTTTATGCATGTTGAGTTAGTAGGTACTATAAAAACAAATATCAAACAACGCAACGCTGTAATTATAGAGAGTACACAACACAGTAACAGTACTTAGACATTAGACAAGCGATAGACAGCGAACAACTTGTGTGGCTCGCGCTTTAGGGCCGGCGTGGGCCAAGGACTATATGATAAATGTATGCATGTTAACTTAGTAGATACTATAATAACAAACAACGCAACGCAGTAATTACGTGTGTACACAGCACAGTAACTGTACTTAGACAAGAACCGACAGCCAACAACTTGCGTCTTAGGGCCGACGTGGGCCATTAGCACAGCGGAGATGAGTGGGACGGACGATAGGATAACTTTATTCATGTTAAGTTAGTAGGTACTATAATAACAAACAACACAACGCAACACAGTTATTACAGTATGTACACAGCAAAGTAACTGTACTCTAGGTACAGTAAGCAACCGATATAGTCAACTCAATAATGTTCTCCACCGAAAATTTCTAATAAAACGTTTCGATAAAAAAATTGCCTTTCTGACCCCATTTCTATCCTGAAATATCTATGCAGCTGAAAGAAATCATAGTATAATAGCCGGCAAACAACTTAGTGCGTTCACACACGATGACGCACTGACGGAGCGGCAGATGTCAGTCCATAGAACCACACTCGGTGCGTCAATGCGTCACCGTGTGTGCTCCTACGTGCGGTTTCATACAACTCCTTGCTTCACAAATGACGGACTGTCAATGCGTCATCGTGTGTGAAAGCACTTAGCAAAAATGTTGAATGTGCAAAAAAATATTGTAGGCGAAAGCTTTCGCCCTATTGGTCAAGGTGTTCGCCGCGTAATTTATAGTAATTCGATGTAATAAATACCTACGAAAATGGTCAATTCAAAAAATGGCTCACCTACTTATACCTAACATCCAACGGACCCATGATACTATCAACTTTCCCTGAGAAACCTATAGGAAATTAGCAAAAAATTTTACTTTCTTCATACAAATGCTAGATTAGCTGATTGCATTTAGTATGAAAAGAGCAATTTTTTTTAGAAGTTCCTGTAGGTCATATCCATTATGATGGGTACAATCACCCCTTAAAGTAATGCAACTGTTTACCCTACCACCCTGTTTTAAGGCCTCCGCACATTGCAACGATATTATCGAGCGATTTTATCGAGCGATATTATCGACAGCTATATCGCAACACCTTACACACTGCAGCGATTCCGCGATTCGCGTCACGCATGCGCCCTGCACTGAATGCAGTCGAAAGAGATTGCGTCGCAGGTTGCGATAATATCGCGGCAGTGTGTGGGATCGAGCGCGTCCCCATACAAAATGTACTGAGAACTAATATCGCAAAATCGCAGCTATATTATCGCTCGATAATATCGCGGCAGTGTAGGATCGCGCGCGTTCCCATACAAAATGTACTAGAAATAAATATCGCAAAATCGCAGCGATATTATCGCTCGATAATATCGCGGCAGTGTAGGATCGCGCGCGTTCCCATACAAAATGTACTAGAAATAAATATCGCAAAATCGCAGCGATATTATCGCTCGATAAAATCGCTGCAATGTGCGGAGGCCTTTAAACAAATGTTTTGATTCAGCTGTCAACGGTGGTAAAACGCCAATTCCGCAGCCCCATCGCCTAATAAAGCCGGAGGCATAATCATCGGTTAGATTAACATTTTTAAACACAAGTTCATTGACTTATGTCTCAACACTTAATTACTGTTCATCAAAGGTTTGATCAATCATTTCCTCTTTATTTAGATTAATTTGATAGTACCGTAAGAGATGATTTATTATAAGAAGTGACTAGGTACCGTGACAATTTTACTATAATTAGTGCGTTCACACACGATCGGACTGGCGGAGCGGCAGATGTCAGTCCATAGAGCCACACCCGGTGCGTCAATGCGGCACCGTGTGTGCTTCTACGTGCGGTTTCATACAACTCCTTGCTTCACAAATGACGGACTGACGTTTGCTGCTGCGTCAGTCACGTGTGTGACACGTGTGTCCCGAATGGTAACAAAACACCACATACCCATACATTTGAGTGCGTTCACACACGATGACGCATTGACGGAGCGCCCAAGTAGCAGAAGGCTGTATAACCTAGGCGTTTTATCACCAAATAGTGATATAGTACGCCTATAATGGTAACCATTGTGACTGCTTGTACTATAAAGGTTTTTAAAAGAGCGTTTTGATTCTATAAGATTAAAGAGCATTAAAGTTCTATAGTTCAGCTCTTAGAACGCTTACAGGACCATACAAAAGAACCTTTAAAGTGTTGCACTGTAATCGATATGAAAAAAGCGGATATGGTACTATTTAGTACTATAGACAACCTTACTGACACTTTTATGTATCTATATTGCACTAATAATGAGTCAAAATTGTTATTACAGTACTAGTATTGAAGCTATATCGAAAACCCTATTATAGGATCAAATTGCACTATAAATGTACCTTACACGACCATTACGTAAAGTTTTAGCTTCTTAAAAGCTCCCTCCACACAGTTATGGGGACAGTTCTGTGAAAGTCACGAAAACTCCTCTATAGTACTAAATAGTACCATAGCTACTCCTGGTGCCGTTGCTAATGAACATAAATGGCTTAAATTGCTTTATAATTGAGTTTGTGGTACTGCTACGAGACTAAAGCGTGACATAAAAGTACTAAAATTAACGATTTATGTACTAATTAGATCTGTAACTAACTTTTGAGTACCAATTATATCACTGGTAATTCATAAATGGTGGCATACTGTCATGGCTGCTGTTTTCTGCAATGATAGCACATTAGCAGCACGGCTGTAGCCAATGTGTACTATAACAGCCATAGTCGGGACAATTCCTTATTTTATTAATTTACATTTTATTAAAACTCGAAAATTATAAGGGCGCATTGTCAAATTTGAAATCAGCATAGTGATTTTATCGATACAATTATTTTCGCAAGTGCAAGTTACGGCAGAGTTACGGTCCATGGATGTTTTGTAGTATGTCCTTTTTATTAGGTAATACATGTTACGTTAAGCAATGGCGAATGACATAAATAAAGCATAATATTATTAACATACCGAAATTTGTTTTGTTAGTTAAGCGCTTAAGCACTTAGGATAGCGAAACAGAATCGATTACGGTGCAAAATAGCACTATAAACGTTTATCGGTTACTTTTATAGTAGTAGATTTATCACTGTGAGAGCCTTTATGTAATGTTTATAGAATAAATTAGTGATAAAACTAGGGCCTTTTTGGGGTTCTCTAGACGTTTACAACACCATTATAGTGCTAATCATGAACACTAATTAGCACGCTCTAAAACGTTCTCAGGTCTTTTATAGTACCAGATTTTGCTGCAGACGTCAGTCCTTCATTTGTGAACGTAGAAGCACGCACGGTGCGTCAATCCGTCACCGTGTGTGCTTCTACGTGCGGTTTCATACAATTCAACCAACTTAACCAACCTCTGACACTGCGTACGTGCGTTTTCATACAAGTCCTTGCTTCACAAATGACGGACTGACGTTTGCTGCTTAGAAAAAGTATATGTCTAGAATGAGCCTCACTGTTTTACCATATAAAACAAAAGGGGCCAAGTTTTATAAGTTGGTGTGAGTGAGACGCCATACAAAGTATGTATGTGTGCGTGTATATGTATAGGGTTTAGGAGCCAGTACTGGTTCCAATTTTTTTCGACGCTTCATCATGACATATAACTTTATCAAAGGTTTGCTGCTCCGTCAGCGCGTCATCGTGAATGAATGAATGAATGAAATGAATGAATGAATGAATGAATAAATGAAATAATTTCGATTTCGACTAAATTTTTTTTTTTTCGTGTGTGAACGCACTAAGAAAGTCCCACGACAAGAAATGTGGACGTCTATTAAAAGTCGGAATCACACATCTTTTACTTAAAAAAAAGTTATTAAGTTGTCAAATTATCGTAGTTTAAAATTATCATAATTTTTTTATTTTACATCGAACGGAAGTCACAGACTATGAGACCACCCATGGAGAAAATAATTATTACAAATATTATATGGTTAGAAACAGTCATCATAATAACTTTAGATCATAGACTAATACAGAGTCGTTAAATCGTATGAATTTATGGGTTCCGCGTATTTCATGCCTACTTGTACGACCATAGAGGTAGGAATAGAGGAACATACAGCTGAGAGAGCGAGATGTACCTAGCGGCACCACTGTATAATAGAAAGAGATACGTGACGCGAATCAATAGAACCGTTTTTTAGTCACTAATCAATTTTTACAATTCGGTTTTCGTGAATAATTGGGAATCTAAAGTGAAATCGTAGATAATTTTGTGAAATATACTCACACAACTTCATTAATTTATCCACGATTTTACGTTAGACTCAAAATTATAGACAGTATTAGAATTTTTGCCTGCGAATAGTCTCCAAAAAACATCCAAAAACTGTTTCATTTGACAACTCATGTCACTGACTCTATTCCTGTAAGGTATAATAACTTTATGTGTACGACGACTTTTAGTATTCTTTCAACTACACTAACTGGTTGTAGCTACTAACTAACTGACAACCGATGGGGTGTCAGAGTTCTAGAGTGGAGACCACGAACTGGCAGGCATAGTGTGGGACGCCCTGCTGCCCGCTGGACAGACGACCTAAAAAAAGTAGCGGGAAGCGACTGGATGAGGAAGGCCGAGGACAGAGTTTTGTGGCGCGCCTTGGGAGAGGCCTATGTTCAGCAGTGGACGATGATAGGCTGATGATGATGATGATGAACTGGTTGTAGAAAAAAAAAGTGGTCTCTTATTATTTGAGTCGACTAGGTGAGGAGTCTTGTAATTGCAACCATCTGGTTAATTGCAACTATGGAGCAATTGAACTTATAAGAATCACGATTCAGTTCTTCTCACAATAGACACATGTCTACAGTCTAGTCATCTAGAAGGCAGGTGTAAAAAGAGAATCATGATTCTTATAAGGTCTATTGCTCCATAGTTGCAATTAACCAGAGTTGCAATTACAAGACTCCACTACTGCAGTTTTGTGTGTCACAACTGATTTTTTCTTTTTTTCTTTGTGTTGGCACCATAGTGAAAGTTAAGTAGATGGTGTTAAGTTTAGACTTTAAACCACACCTTTAGGGTGTTTTGTTATACCTTGTATCTATAATAATCACTATCTCATATGTTAACATTCTGTCTACTAGCATAAGCGAAACTACTTGGTCAATGGTAGGCAACTATTAAATATATAACATACATACATACATATGCTCACGCCTATGTCCCACTACTGGGGTAGGCAGAGACAACAGATCGCCACATGCTACGATTCTGACACACATCTTTCGCCTCCTCCACATTCATAAGTCTCTTCATACATGCTCGTCGGTTACGGGTACATTTTATTTGGCCCTTCTTCAGTACGCATCCTATTTGGTCAGCGTACGTGCGCCTAGGGCGACCCCTTTCAACCATTCCATTCACACTTTCCTTGTAGATTTCATACGTCAGCCTACTTTGGCTCATTCTTTCCGCATGGCCAAACCACCTCAACATTCCTTTTTCAATCCTTGTCACTACATCTTCTTTCAGACCACATCTTTCTCTAATCACACTATTCCATAACCGGTCCTTTAAAGTCACACCACACATACTACGCAGGGAGCGCATTTCAACAGCATTTATTCTAGATGCATGCTTCTTCTGCCATACCCAACTCTCACTTCCATACATTAAAGTTGGTGCCAACACACCCTCGTGAACCGCCAAACGAGCCTTTTTAGAGATAGTTTGACTCTTCACGAAGGTGTGCAAGGCTCCATTAATCCTATTTCCTGCTTTCACTAGGTCTAACAAAATTAGGTGAAACTGTTTTAAAGGTTACCTATCGTACTTTCGAAAAAGAGTTTTCCGAATTTTAGTTCTCCGAAATCGTTACACTTTTTATTGTTTCCCTTTTTTTTTGTTTCCCCGAAATATTATTCGCCATATTTTGAGGAGCCAGATTTTTTATTGTCCTTTTTTTCTTTTAACCAATGAATCAAAATTCTGTAACACAGTTTTCCGAAGTAATGTAAGTCAGATAATTTACTTTTTCGAAGATTTGTTTTTCCGTACAGTCACATTTCCGCAGAAATATTTAACCTAACCTATCCTAGAATTTTAAAAACACCAGATGGTTTTTTTCAGGCAGGGGGCGTCCACCTCCCGCACGTTCAACATACATATAAGCAAACAAGCAAGCAAGCTAGCATGCAGCAAGCAAGCAAGCATGCAGCAAGCAAGCAAACATGCAGCAAGCAAGCAAGCATGCAGCAAGCATTTTGATGCTCCGCTCGCTTCGCTCGCTCCGCTAAGTGTTTTACATGTTCTAACCTAACCTAACCTACAATTTTAAAACCACCAGGTTGTTTTTCTCAGGCAGGGGGCTTACGCCCCCCGCACCCCCCTAGCGGGGGGCGCAGCCCCCCTGCACCCCCCAACATGCATACAAGCAAGCAAGCAACATGCAAGCAAACATGTAGCAAGCATGCAGCATGCATGCAGCAAGCAAGCAAGCATGCAGCAAGCATTTTGATGCTCTGCTCGCTTCGCTCGCTCCGCTAAGTGTTTTACATGTTCTTACCTAACCTAACCTACATTTTTAAAACCACCGGTTTGTTTTTCTCAGGCAGGGAGCTTCCCCCCGCACCGGCCCCCCTAACATGCATACAAGCAAGCAACAAGCAAGCAAGCATGCAGCAAGCAAGCAAGCAAGCAAGCAGCATGCTAGCAAGCATGTTGGTGCTATAATCCTGGTATCATGTATCTACTAGATAATTATTACAGAAAACTTTACTGTGTTGTGTCAGTGTCCTAGTCATACTTTGGAAGAAGTTGCTTCTACATTTTAAAACTTCGAACCCAGAAGACCGTTGTCAAAAGAAAAAAAAAGATTATGAAATTCTGATTTTAAATTTTCTGGAAAATGATACTTCTGTCAAGTCTTTATAAGGAGTAACAAATGTATGTGTAACAAAATATCTGTCACTAGAAAATTCTATAAACCGTTTTCGAACAACTGAAATTCGGTCAGTGAAATTTCGAAAGTAAGATAGGTTACCGTTTTAAAGGGATGATCAGGAGTGCGATTTTTGAATCTCATTCGATGAATTCAGCAGTTGAAAATATCAAAATTTCTATGGAGATATACATCTTTCTACAGCTGATTTGACTTCCAAAAATCATAATACAGGAGTGCGATTTTTTAAAGTCAAATAAGCAGTAGAAAGATGCATAAGAAAGCTTTTGTATGAGATTTAAAAACTGTTCAAACTCACCGATGACATTCAAAAATCGCACTCCAGACCATCAAACTGAACAACTTTCTCTATGGGACTAATATCGAAATCGCGACAAAAAATCTGCGGTCCCATACATTTAGGTCGAGTAGGTTTGTATGGAACAGCAGATTTTTTTTTCGCTATTTCGATATTGGTCCCAAAGAGAAAGTTGTTTAGTTTGATGGTCTGATCATCTCCTTAAAATAGTTTCAGCTAATTTTATCAGACCTTATACATATTTGCCTATGTTTTAACAGACACTACCATCTGTTCCATCAATAATCTTTGAACAAAACTATAATTTGCTAGAATTGTTGGCAAAAACATGAATGGATGAAGAAATGTTTTATTGCTGTCATTAATTTTAATGCGATATTGATCTCTGCTGCTTAGAGAATAGCGTTTGCAAGATATAGTAAGAACATGGCAATAAAAGATACGAGTGGTTTGTGGGTGGTGCTAATAATAGAATAGATGCTCGAATGCACATATTTCAGGTCCCATAAAGGCAGGCTGGAAAGGCTGTTAAAGTACCTATCATTAATTGATTATTTTATCTCAAAGTAAGCTATTCTTCCTATATGAAGAACTGAGGTTTTTTATGGGTTTTTTATATTTATAAACATATGAATTTTAAAAATAGAAAAGTTACATTTCAATATTCATAAAAGTAGAATGTTTATAACCTATACACGGACCTGAAAAAAGACGGACGTAATCTCGTCTAATCACGAGTGAAGCACCAATTTATATTTGTGTGTTTGTGCTGACGCACTGACGCGCAGTACATAATGGTGGCGGGTTGTAAGACCTGCGCCTAGAGCTAGTGCATCTGTGTGAGTGTAGGTCCCTTGTAGAACAAACGAAAATGTATAGACCTTGCATGCTTCACATCTTTTTAGTATCACATTACGTCCGTCTTTTTTTCAGGTCCGTGAACCTAAAGTTAGGTTTCCTCTATATAGAGGACTCTACCACTGCGTCAGAAATTGTCCCGTTGGTTGTAGAGAAGATGCGGACAGAAACTCTACAACTCTTATAAACAAAACAAAATTTACAAAGTACGATTAGAAAATACTTACAGGTTAAAATTAATATAATTACAGTAAGTCTGTATACAAAAAATCACATAAATTCAATGATAAAATTATTGTATCTCTGGAATTTTTTAACCATATAGAGTGATTTGTAAACCTTTCACATAGTAATTAAACTTACACCTATATTAAGTTGTGCATCTAGGTACAGTCGGGTTCAAAAGTTCGTAAAAGAATTAAAATTTATTATTGACATTAAATTTTTATACAAACTTGGACTCCGACGGCGACGTGTTTAATTTTTTTAATGTCGATTGTCAAAATGTACAAATGTTCACCCAAAAGGTGGCCCAAATATAGACGACCGTTAAAAGTTTCAACAACGTACCTAAGTATAAATTCTAATAATTGAATTCAAAGTCTTCGTATATTGTTAGAATTGGGAAGTAAAGTGTTAAGAAACAAAACAAGGAATTTAGTAAAATTATTTAGAAACAATTTTTGGGCCTTGGTGGTACGAAAGTTCATACCCAGTGCTTGTTATTTTATGAAGTCAAAGTCAAAATCATAAAAGTAATTTATTGCGATGTTTATTATGGTGGTGTGCATAATTTAAATTAAACGTATAAAATAAACGATTGAAAGAATAGATACAAATACAATAATCTTTATTTTTCTCACCACAAACAAAAAAAAGTAAAATCATTTTTTTTATTTTTGATGGGTTTGCTCTTGACCTTTATCTAGTCCTCAGGACAAAGATGGGGTCGAAGATGTAGCGTGCTTACCCAGAAGTGCACTGGCACTCCTGCACACTGAATTAAATATATTATTACACGTTACCATTTAAAAGAGTCCAAGAATTTAAGTACCTCGGCCACATTGTCTCTGAGGACCATAAAGACGACTTCGACGTAGAAAGGGAGCGCAGGGCGTTGGCAGTCAGGGGAACATGCTGATCCGCAGGTTCAATGGCTGTACAAGGTCAGTAAAAGTGACACTTTTCAAATCATATTGTCAGTCATTCTACGCCAGCAGCCTGTGGGTCAATTGCACACTCAGCTCGCTGAATGCTCTGCGCGCAGTGTTGCCAGATGGGGGGGACTCCCCCCAAATTTGGGGGTATTTTCAGACCAAGGGGGGATTTTTGGGGGGACAAATCCTTTGGGGGGGTTCTGAGGGGGGAACAAAATTGGCTTGGAGGGAATTGGAGGATTTTTAAAAAAAGTGTGAAACCGGGTTTTAACGCCAACCGCCCGCCAATACCGTCTTTGCCAAAGTGTAAAACGTTGATAAAACCTTCGATCAAAATAAAATGAATGGATAGACCTTAAGCGAACATTTCAAACCAGAAAAATGAGGCAAAACAAATGAAATTTTAACTTGTCACTTGTATCAAAGTGCCCTAGATTTGACAGATAATGGCGCTAGTTTGTATGTACCAAGTGCACCAGTAGTTTGCTTCAACTTACCGCGCTTTAGGCCTATCCATTCATTTTATTTTGATCGAAGGATAAAACACAGCGATTAAGTCCAATGAGGTCTCTCAAGGCACAGATAATGAATGGCACGGTCAAAAAAATTTTACTCAGAGAAAATGTACCTATGGAACTGCTGACGACGTATGTGGAGATGCTGATCCAGTGATGGAATCAAATTTTATTTGATTAAATAAATGTTTTCCCAATTAGTGGGGGTTTTTTTCTCAAAACACTACCATTTTGGGGGGATTTGAGGGAGATTTGGGGAGAATGCCAGATTATCATCTGGCAACACTGTCTGCGCGTCCAATACAACAACATTTTCAGAATGCTGTTGGGGCTTCCACGCTATTGTAGCGCGTCCGTCATGTTTGCAGAGGCGAGAACGGACGGATATCATGCAATTATGAGGAAAAAGGCAGCCTCACTCGTCAGCCGACTGCGTGCAAGCCATAACAGCATTCTGGAGATGATAGCAGGCAGGTTTGACTGCCCCATCATCACACACTGCGTGAAAGTGATGATTTAACTTGTATATTCTGTTTGTGTTGTATTTTATTTGATGTGTGTAATTACTAACATACGAGTAGTTCATAAGTTACTAAACATAAGTTACTTAACACTGTTACTAACACATGGATCTTTGTTATCTTTTTATGAATAAATATTATTACTATATGTCTTACGTTCCGTAATTACGGGCAATTACGTCCCGGACCTTTATTTGGAAGGCGTGCATGGGGCCGAAGCCAACATGTAGAGGCCCGTTCAAAAGACAAGTTAATCTAAATGTAAGGGATACACATGACAGATACCATCTCCGAGCGCACAACATGATACACACGGGGATGGTCCCCGCCAGGTGCAAAGACTATTGGAGTGCGGCGCTATGGCTGCGATGGAAAAATAAGGTCTTGGGCTATGGAGGTGAAAGTTGGATGGATGGATACTGGGCTATGGGAGGAGACTAACGGACGCCTGCCATGACAACTAGTCTCAAAATTGTTAATAGGGCAGGCGGTGACTCGCCGACTCGTCGAGTGGGCCCCATAAAACGGCCACACGCACAAAGTGCGACAATAGGGCAACATCCCATTGAGCGGCTAAAGGTTGTCGAGAGGTGCGGCACCGGTTTCACCATCGCGGGGTTTACCCCCGTGAGCGGGTTTCCCCGTTATTACGCCATTACGTGCAATACACTTCCAACCTGGAGCATAGGTTCTGCTCTTGCGATTCCACTCTGGCCGGCCAATGAAGGCTAACCAGAGGTAGGGGGGTGTGTTACTGTCTGTGGGGGTGTGTGTGTAAGCGCATGTCTGTATGGTCCCCCTGGATAGGGGTCCGCGGTGTCGCCACTCACCTTCAGCTCGCCACAAGCTGCCCCCGCGGGGTTATTATTATTATTATTACGATAAGCTACGCGATACGCATTTTAGCGATAAGATTATTTACTTGTACCATTATCGTTTTTTTTTAATTCTTTTTCTATGCTGTAAGTATTTGTGTTTTGGTGTAAATAAAAGTATATTTCATTCATTCATTCATTAATTACTTATAAATAGTACCTAACCAAAATTAAATTAAATTCAAATACCAATACTTAATTGCACACCTAATTTATAGGTAAGCGTAGGTGGTGTAGCACAATTGATGCTTCTAACATTTTTGACGGCGACTGTACGTCCGAAGGGCCACTTGCCCACCATAAATTCAAGTTTGACCATTTCACAACATTGAGGAATCTCTTACCAAACAAAAGTGCATTGGCCTCAACTAGAGATGTTAGGAAAATATATCCACAAAATAAGTAGTTAATATCCGTAAAAATATCCGTAGCCTGAAAAATGTAGAAATAACAAAAAATATGCGATAAATAAATCAAAACTATTTTTTCTTGAATCTTTTCGATTCTTTAGAGCTTCATATACCACATAAAGTCGTTAGGTACTTGAATCTAGGATTTATAAAAATAAAATCATAAGGTAACTCATCTTATCAAATTCTTTTTAAAATTCTAATTTTGCCGTGTTTTAATATTTTAATATTTTGGTTTGTAATAGCTTTTATACATTTTTAAATACTCTTTCTAAAAGCAATCTTAAATACAAAAATAATCATAAAACAATCTTGAAAAGAGTGTCGTGTTTTCGTATCAAAATACCTAATATAAAAAGCAATACTAATAAATAGAAAAAAAACGCTTAATCCGATTTTTTATAAAGATAAAGTCAATGACTTTTCATATGACTTTCATAATAAAAATACTGATGAGTGTCCATAGTCGCAACCTCGTCTCAGGCTCATCCATATCCGTTTCGGATATGAAATATCCATGACACCTCTAGCTTAAACTAGAATAATGTTTGTTTGTCCGTCAGTTTGAACAGTACACGTCAAATTCAAGTGTTTAGATAGAACTTGAAAATTCAATGACTTTTCCGAGATGATTGCTTAAAAATGTAAATTTTTTGTAAATATTAAGACGATTTTTTAATTATTCTTTTCTTAATTCAACATTTATAGCCAACTAGAGTTTACTTAATTCCTTATTGACATTGTGTGCTTTAGAAAAGGTAATGACCTTAGATACCAAATCTAGGTCCTGGTTCGAACTTCAGTTCAGTCATGGCTGTTTGTGACCCGATAGTTCAGTTGGTGGAATCTGCCTGCTGATCGCGATCGAAGGTCGCGGGTTCGAATCCCGGAAGTGGCAAATATTTTAAGGATGTTAAATCCAAAACTCCCTAGTAATATCAACAGGTGTTTTAGATTTTAAACCATCAAATTGAACAACTTTTACTATGGTGAAAACAATGAGGATTTTTTTTAAATCTCATAACATACATTTGAGTCGTCTAGCAG
The DNA here is from genome assembly GCA_963693445.1 of Agonopterix heracliana. NCBI lineage: Eukaryota > Metazoa > Arthropoda > Insecta > Lepidoptera > Depressariidae > Agonopterix > Agonopterix heracliana. Next base: position 8,474,488 of record OY856334.1, read on the forward strand.
TTTTTTATAAAACAGCAAGATTATTTTTGTCTCAATGTTAGCTCCATATAAAAAGTTGTTCACTTTGATGATCTAAAACGCTTTGTTACACCCTGTATAATTTTAAAGTATTGTAAATCGATGGTCATCATATTACAAGACCAGGATAGATTTGTAATAATGTCACTTGAATGGCTTTCTGATGTCATTTTTGACTCTACCACCGCGTCGGAAGGTGTTCCGTTGTAGAGAAGATGCGGCCAGAAACTCTACATCACACATCTTTTAAAAAAAAATACACAAATTACAATTACAAAGATTGAAAGGGGTATGCTGAGGTGGTTCAGTCCCGTAGAGAGAATGAATGAAAGAAGAATAAGGAATGAAATTTATCAAGCAAAGGTGACAGGAAGTGTTGGGAGAGGCCGTCAGAGGAAAACATACCATGATCAAATCAATGATCTTTTCCGAAAAGGACAAGTGCGTAGCACCCTCAATCGACGGAAGTGCATGAAGAGATGTATGAATGTGAATGAGGCTAAAGAGGTGTGTCACGATCGTAGCGTGTGGCGGTCCGTGGTCTCTGCCTACCCACATGGGACAATGGCGTGAGCTTATCTAAACTATTATAAAACTGTTACTGAAGTGTGTCTGTACATTGAAGATATTTACAAAAAAAAGATTACGATATGGTTTTTAGGTATCCCTGACTCGAAATCAAACTTTTTTAGAAATTTTGTCTGTCTGTTTGTTTGTGTGTTTGTTTGTTTGTTTGTTTGTTTGTTTGTTCGCGCATCACGCAAAAACTACTGAACCGATTCTGATGAAACTTTTTTTGTTTGATAGCTTATGATCTGACTTAAAATCTGGTATATAATTTGTGCGGACGAAGTCGCGGGAAAACACTAGTGTATATATGTACGTACAATTACAATAATACAATATTGAATTACATATTGTAACATTGTCAAGACAAGAAATTTTGGTCATTCATATTTATTTCAAATTCACGTCTATAAGGTAGCTAATTATTTTATATTCTTCAGACAGGAAGTAGAATACGATTTAACTTTACTAACATAGCGGTTCATGAACCAACCGATACAAGCTGCTATTTCGCGCATATCTCAATCAGCATTAAGCGGCCACATTTCGCTTTTGAAACTATTGAAATGGCCACAAAATGTTGTTTGTTCGGATGAGCGTGGAAGGTGTCCACACTGCAGTGCGAGACTTAACTAAACTTAGTGGGATTATGGGATCAAACATGATGATGCATTGACTGAGCGGTAGACGTCATTCCGTCATTTGTGAAGCAAGGAGTTGTATGAAACCGCACGTAGAAGCACACACATTTGATACCAAAAATCTACAATGAGATTCCTTTAGACCTTAAACTTAGACAAGATAAAATTACAAAATTTACTTTCAAATCAAAATTATCTAAGATACTCTTGGAAAGTTGTACCATGTTGGACGAGTACTAGGAAATGGGCAATATGTAAAACTGGAAATAAATAAATAATTAAAATTAAATATAAGGTATATGCATGCTTGTTTATATACATATATATATATATATATATATATAAGTATATTATTGTATGTTGTATTGGTTGGCTTAGCATTAGTGTTGTATTTGTACAGTAGAATAAAAATGTTATAAATTGAGAGCTTATATCTGCCAACAAACTGTCATGCAGTTTGGCAGATTTAATTGTAAAGAAACCTTTTTGTAATGTCTTTTGGATAAATAAATGAATTGAATTGAAATTGAATTGAATTGAATCCGTCACCGTGTGTGCTGCGTGCGTTTTCATACAATTCCTTGCTTCACAAATGACGGACTGACGTCGGCCGCTCCTTCAATAATAAATAATAAAAATAAAAATCATTTATTTCAGGAAACAAGGTCCCATAAACAAGCATTACATTGGTAGTTTGTCAGAAAATCAAGTTTTAGATTAGATTAAATTAAATTATATTACATTACATTATTATATTTAGGTATAATTATAAGTCCAATGCGTCAAACTGAACAACATTTACTATGGGAGCAAACCGATCGGAGCAAAAAAAAAATCTGCTGTTGCATACATTTTGAGTCGAATAGGCATTGCAGTTTACTATGGAACAGCAAACTTATTTTTACTCCGATCGGTTTGCTCCCATAGTAAAAGTTGTTCAGTTTGATGGGTAGACTCTTAGTTTAAATGGATGCTAATGATATCAATTTCACTCTGTATAGGACCAACAACGAAATAATAAAAAAAATCTGCTGTCTAATACATTTGGCTCGAGCACATTTGCATTTTTGTATGGAACAGCAGATTTTTTTTCGCGATTTCGATGTTGGTGCCATTGTTCAGTTTGACGGTCTGATCATCCCCTTAAAAAGTGTCTGCATATTTAGAAGGACCCTATATTATGCTAGCTTCGCATCAGTGCGAACCCATTTGTTCGAGGTGTCCAAAGTGTGAAAACTGGACCAGAACTTAGACCGAGGAGTATAACCAACTCATTTTCTTATTAATGAAATAAGACCAGTATATCTTGGTACCTATCAAAACAGACAGCCTCATAAACTTGGGTGTCTAGTTAAACTAGCTTATATTTCCAACAATCACCGTAGTATCCTCTAAAGTCCTATAATTATCTTATTGAAGACCCTCTTAAACACGCAATGTTTGAGTCTAACAAATAAAGTGAAATAACTAGTTTCTTGACATTAAAAGTGCTCATTTGCTTACTACTTGTTCATTTCTTTATAAATAAAATAGATTTTAGGTTTAGAGTCCATTGCGAGCGATAGCGAAGCTATTATCGATCGGATATTTTAGCTATTCTGCCAGGAAAGTAAATTGCATTGCATTAAATCAATCAATCAAAATAAATAAATAAATAACGCTCACAGGCACATACATTGAAATGATCCCAAGTAAGTTTCAGGCTTTTTGTTATGGTAAGCATACAACAACGGCACGAACAAATAACATCCATGACCGAACCGGGATTCGAACCCAGGACCGTGGTTTGGCAGTCCGGCGTACAAGTAGGGGGTGTAAGGAAAAGTATCATTAACCTTAAAACCACATACTCTACCCAACAAACTGAACAACTTTTACTATGAGAGCAAACCTTTCAGCACAAAAAATATCTGCTTTTCCGTACTAAACTGCAATGTCTACTCGACTGTTGGTTTCCCAAATAAAAAATTTATAAAATTTTTTTTTTATTTAAAATGTATGAGACAGCAGATTTTCTGACAGATTTGCTTCTATAGTAAAAGTTGTTCAGTTTGATGGGTAGAGTAGGTATGTGGTTTTAAGGTTAATGATATTTTTCTTTACACCCTGTTATAGTACTCTGTGGTAGCAACCAATTTTGTAGTCAAAGGGACTACCGCAAAGATTGATTTAAGTTATTTGACTGGGACTCTGGTCTGGTTTGCGCAAACGAAGAATAGCAAGCGGACTCGAGGGCCTGTTCTTAGGACCAGCTTCCCAGCTATTATAGTTTGCGAATAGCTTCACCAAATTTATAGCTATCGCTTCCAGTGTGAGCGTGCCTTTACTCGCCAGCGGTCATTGCCAAGGCCTCAGCTATATAAAGCCTGTAGTTACGCAATTTCACGATTTTCTCCGCCACCTTCACTACTACCTGACGTATGTATTATTTTTTACTTTTTTTTGTTCTGTTCTGTGATATTTGTGTGTTTTTTTTAATGGAATAGTGATGTGCGTTTCGGATTTAGGGAAACGGAAAATTTAAAATAATAATTTGACTTTTCATACATTTACTAAAATACAAACTTACGGAGAATTAAAAATATTTATAAGGTATTTCATTTATAAACTCACGACCATAATCCTATTTCGGGTGGTCAGAAACAATGTTACAACTAAAATTTAACTGTTAGGTAGTTATTTGTAATGTTTTTCTTCTTAAACGTCCAGCGTGAAATGATAAAAAACCCATCGCCGGCGCCGCTCTAAAATCCATTTTTTTTACTTATGTGATCAGTGTCCCACTCCTGGGCAAAGGTATTTTTTACTCTCCAACCTCTCTATTGTACACAAATATCGAACACCTCTCCAGAGAGGCATATTTACACAAATAAAGGACCATAGACCAGGAGTATTTCGTCGTGGCTTGCGGGGCTCCGACAGCCCTGTTGTAGTAGAGCATGCCCGGATAGGCAGGTCGTGGGTTTGAATCCCGCTCGCCGCCCGACTTTTTCAATCTTTAATTTGATTAAGCTAACATGGCATACATGTAAAATAATAAATTCAAAATAAAGGACAGTCGGCACAATTACAATACACTTCTCGGTTTTGAAACACGCAGGTTTTACGAACGGTTTTCCTTCGAAAAACCAGTGGTGTTGCAAATCGTACATAATTTCCTAAAAACTCGATTACGCGTTTAACTGGGGATGGGACATAGCCGTCGGTTCTGTAAGAAAGGTTAGCATAGCTATGAATATGAATTAAATAATAATAAATAAGGGCAAAGGCCTCCCCTTTCACTCTCCAATCCTCTCTGTTGTGTGCAACTTCTGGCCAACTCTCCAAGAAGGCATCTATGTTATCTCTCCACCTGTCTCTGCGTGGGACATTGAAGAGGCCTCCGATTGCCTCCGTGGTCTAATGGTTAGAGCATTGGGCTCTTGACACGGAGGTCGTGGGTTCGATTCCCACGGGGGGCACCTAGTGAAATGTCACTTGGTGCGTTTTTCCCCAGTTGGTTAGGACATTGCAGGCTGAGTCACCTGATTGTCTGAAAAGAAATATGATTCCGTGCTTCGGATGGCACGTTAAACTGTTGGTCCCGGCTACTATCACTGGTGGTAGTAGTTGTTACATTAAAACCACGTCAGAGGCCGTAAGGCGGTTGGAATAAACTCTGACACCAGGGCTTTGCAGCCCACTCGATAAGAAGAGAGAATTGAAGAGGCTACGTAAAAAAATAAAACCCAAAGTGGAAATCCATAGTCAATGCCTACCCCTCTGGGAAAATCGTACGTGTATGTAAATAAATAACGCAGTTTTTAATTAAAAAGTGTAAGCGAAACTGTACATACCTCCTACAGAGTGTTAAGGCATGGTGTCCTATCCCATACAAATGAAATTTTTGTTAAAAAAATGGCAATATATGGCGTTATGGTATCGATTTGTAATTAATGTTTACATAAAAGTGTAAATTGTTACTAAATACATGATCTGACTACTAAAAAATCTCATGAGCCTCGGAAAATCAAGCAATTTACTTTGCCCGAAGACTGCCCGCGTAATTGTTTGACGTTGGGCATCTGTACTGTATAGTATTATATAATCTGTTGTTAAGGTAAACAGTTGCATTACTTTAAGGGGTGATTCTACCCATTATACTGAACAACTTTCCCTAAGAAACCTATAGAAATTTGAGAAAAAAATGACCACTTTTCATACAAACTTTCGATCAGCCGATTGCATTTAATACGGAAAGTCCTAACTTTTTTTGCGAATTTCCTAAAGGTTTCTGAGGAAAAGTTGTTCAGTATCGTGGGTACAATCACCCCTTAAAGTAATTCAACTGGTTACCTAACATCCTGTATTCTATTATACTAAAAACAACGAAGAAACTGTGTGTACACCTTGCCTGTCTCACTTTATAAACTGTCTCTGTATCATGGGTCTGCTGGAAGAAATCTCTTCAGAGATAAGCTCGCCCTTTGTACTTGTCTATTATATGCTGTATTCATCTGTATTTCCGTGTGTACAATAAAGTGTTAAAATAAATAAATAATAAAGAAAAATACGGACCCGTTGATGTCTTTTGTGTGGCGTCACATTTGAGGTAACCAAGAAACTTAGATTGTGGTTATAACAAAACACCACAGACTTAAAAGAAGAACCAGACGTAATGTCATCTAATCATGTGTGAAGCACCCATTTTTTTTGTGTGCGTGCTGTCACGCGGTACATAAGGTGACGGGTTGTCGGACCTGGAGTGCGATTTTTGAATCTCATTTGCTGGATTCAGCAGTTGAAAATTCAAAATTACTATGGAGATATGCATCGTTCTACTGCTGATTTGACTCTCAAAAATCATACTTCAGGAGTGAGATTTTTGAGAGTCAAAACTGCAGTAGAAAGATGCATATCTCCATAGTAATTTTGATATTTTCAACTGCTGAGCTCACCGAATGAGATTCAAAAATCGCACTCCTGCGCCTAGAGCTAGTGCATCTGTGTGAGTGTATGTCCCTTGTAGAACAAACGAGATTGTATTACCTTGCATGCTTCACATCTTTTTAGTGCAATACTCGGTCCGTATTTCTTTCAGGTCCGTGTAAAACACCCTAGGAATATTGAAATGGCTGGTTTAAATCATAAAACTGAATAACATTCACTATGGAGCCAACATTTTGTTTCTGTTTTTTTTTGTACTGTTATATTTTTTATTTTTTGGTGCTTTTGCGGTAGGGTCTTCAACTCTGCCATAAATTATCTCTGGAATTGACTCTCTAATAGCCATGCTTTTTTCTGATTGCTGTCTCCCGTTTGCAATGGAGGGGAGTCGGATATTTCTTTTTCCTACTCCTCCTATCTTCTTTGATTAATTCATTGCGGGTTCCAAGACAGATTAGAGTCATCCCCCGGGCTCGCTGGACTTCATTGTCTAGTGTTGTGAATGGTCGCCGCTGTTGATCCTGGTTTAAAGGAGATTTTAGTAATATTACTGCCTCCGTTTGCGTAAGGCGGTTTAAATAAACTCTGACACCAGGGCTTTGCAGCCCACTCGATAAGAAGAGACTGCCTCCGTGGTCTAATGGTTAAAGAGCATTGGGCTCTTGACACGGAGGTCGTGTGTTCGATTCCCACCTAGTGAAATGTCACTTTGTGCGTTTTTCCCTAGTTCGTTAGGACATTGCAGGATTCCGTGCTTCGGATGGCATGTTAAGCTGTTGGTCCCGGCTACTATCTCTGGTGGTAGTAGTCGTTACATAAAAACCACGTCAGAGGCCGTAAGGCGGTTTGAATAAACTCTGACACCAGCGCCCGCGGCATGATCGCGCGATAAAGCGCTATCGCGCCCTAGCTCCCTTTCTTTTTGCGCGTGAACGAACGAGTTAGCAGGCGCGATAAAACGTTTATCGATGTACCATGCCGCGGACGCAGGGCTTTGCAGCCCACTCGATAAGAAGAAGAAGAAGAATAGTAGGTAATATTTACAAAAAATATAGCTATTTCATACAAAGCTGCAGTACTTACCCACAAGATTTCGACGTTGTCTCTATACCATACTAAAAGTTGTTCAGTTCAACCCTTTTAAATATTACTAGGGTGTTTTGAGGGTGAACTATCAAACTGAACAACTATCTCTATGGGAACACAAAATCAATCAGCTTGAACATAAGCATACGCTCACGACTTTTATTTTTATTTTACGTAGCCTCTTCAATGTCCCACTGCTGGGCAAAGGCCTCCCCTTTCACTCTCCAATCCTCTCTGTTGTGTGCAACTTCTGGCCAACTCTCCAAGAAGGCATCTATGTTATCTCTCCACCTTTTTCTCGGTCTACCTCGACGCCGGTGACCATCCTGGGGAACCCAGTCTGTGGTGATTTTGGCCCATCTTTCGCTCACGACTACGATGAAATTGATATCATTAGCATCCTTTTAAACTAAGAGTCTACCCATCAAACTGAACAACTTTTACTAAGGGAGTAAACCGATCGGAGCAAAAAAAACAGCTGTTCCATACTAAACATACAATGCCGACTCAAATGTATGCAATAGCAGATTTTTTTCGCTCCGATCTGTTTGCTACTATCGTAAAAGTTGTTCAGTTTGATGGGTAAACTCTTAGTTTAAAAGGATGCTATGATATCAATTTCATTCTGTAGAACTGTTAAAATGTTTTTGCTTTTTTGTAAACGAAAATATCTTAGGATAGTGTGTTTCAAAACTTGCATTCAGACTTCTAAGCTACACAGAATGTGTCTATTTGTCCATTGAAACTCAGCACGTTCAATCGAATCCAACGGGTTTCTGAACAATGCCGTATTTTCATATAATTTATAGCTCTTTCATACACGTAACTGTAAATGACAGAGACGGTGATTATTGACACTTGCTTACATTCTTGGTTTTTAGTGTTTTCCGGGTTTGGTGGCGTTGGGTAGGTACCTAAGTCCGTCAGAGGGTCATGTTAATTAAACCTTATTTCTCTGGTATTATTGACCATTGAAAATAGCATGTCATGGACTCAAATTCCGTGTCTTAAAGGTGTCTTATCCCCTTTGTAAATTTGATATAATGAGCATCCTATTATGTGGTGGTCCAGTGGCGAGTAACCTTGCCTGCCGTGCAGGAGGCGATGGTTCGATCCCCGTCCAGGCCGACTCGTACCAATGAGTTTTTCGGAATTTATCTAAGATTTTTAACAACACTGGCTTTTCGGTGAAGGAAAACATCGTGAGGAAACCTGGATGCTTCAATTTCGAGGCATGTATTGTACCTACTGTCCATTATAAGTGGCGACGGGCTCACTCCTCGCCACACTTGATAGAGTTACGGTACTACTAGTGAAACGTGGATGTTCTGAGGCTTCATAATATCTCTTACTCGTGGTATATAGTCGTGAGCATATGCTTATGCCTATGCTATGCCTTTTATACTACTCGTAAGAGTCTACCCATCAAACTGATCAACTTTTACTATGGGACCAAACATATCGGAGCAACAACAAAAAATCTGCTGTTCCCAGCTGTTCCATACTAAACTGCAACGCTCGACTCAAGAGTATGCAACAGAAGATTTTTTTTTTGTGTCCAATCGGTTCGCTTTCACAGTAAAAGTTGTTCAGTTTGATTAAGTTAAGTACAAGAAAATTAAATTTAAAATTACTCACATAATCGACGACCCGGTTGGTGTAATGGTTACCACACCGGACTGCCAAACCAGGGTCCTGGGTTCGAATCCCGGTTCGGTCATGGATGTTATATGTTCGTGCCGTTGTTGTATGGTTTCCATAATAAAAGCCTTTAGTGCTTCGTTTGGGATCTTTACAATGTGCCTGTGAGCGTTAAAAAAAAAAAAAAAAAAAAACAATTTCAGCAACATGCGTCGTCAACAAAACTGCTTCAGCAACAAGCCTCGTCAAACACTTAATCGAAAAGACCGCCCCTAGCCGTACCTGGCCCAAACGTGCCCATAATGCTGGCTGCGTTTCCGCGTTGTATTGCCAAGGACACTCGTTGGACCAAGTACGACCCAACACGGAAATCATTCCCCCTTTCCCTTAAACGTTTGCCCAGTTCCCTCGCAAAAGCCTTTGCTTCATGTCCCCATGGACCTGCCGTTCAGTTTGATGGGTAAACTCTTAGTTTAAAAGAATGCTAATGATATCAATTTCACCCTGTAGAAGTGCAGTGGTGAAAAGTGACGGTAGCGAAATCAATCACGTTCCGCTCCAAGCGCCATAATAGGGCCCAACTTAAGGGGATAGACGAGTACGGTTTTTTCCATACAAACGTATTCCCCTGTTTTCTCCCTGGGTAATAAAATGTTTTTACCATCCAATCTATGTTACCTCTGCTATGTCCCCATGTTTTGCTTTTTTACATAAATTAATTACTGTAGGATCTAGGGACCTTTGAAAATTACCAATTTTATAGCCCGTTTTCAGACACCCAGCAAACACATTTGACGAATATAAACAAAAAAATCAAAACGTACAGACATAGCCAAAGTCTTTCTCATATTATTCTTGAAAGAATTATTAAAATCGGTTTAGTTTTGGAGGAGAAAACAGGGGAATACGAAATGCTGTTTTCGTCGATTTTATGTAGATAAAATCGGTCCTAGCTGCAGTAGTCCCTTTCGCACTCTAGTCGGTGGGGTGTATGGGTGGGGCGGGCGGATCGGACAACTATGTGTGCGGTTGGAAAAGTAACCTATTCTCCAAATTAGCATTTCAGCCCGCCTATCCTCTTAATATGCTGGCACTTTTTTAAGGGGATGATCAGACCATCAAACTGAACAACTTTCTCTATGGAACCAACACCGAAATCGCGAAATAAAATCATCTGTCCCATACATTTGGCTTGAGTAAGTTTACAGTTTTGTATGGAAGAGCTGATTTTTTCGTCGCGATTTCGTTGTTGCTGCCATAGAGAAAGTTGTTCAGTTTGACGGTCTGTAGGCCTCGCATGCCACCCCCGAGAAAACGATAAAAATCTACATGTGCCTCCATCCTTATTATTTTACGTTTGCCAGAAAGAGCGCACATGAAGTTTTTCTCGTTTAAACGCTTTGTCGTGGGTGGCATGCTAGCCACGCTGATGCGCGCTGCATACAAACGTAGTCTGGTGATATTTTAAATACTATCAAATTAAAGTCAATGAAATTTTTCAGTAACAATCTAGAGACTAATCTCTATGTTCGTATGAAGTCAGATTTTCTTTAACATATACAGTTTTAATGCTTAAAAATTCATCGATCCTTGTTTGTGACTCGAAGCCTAATCGATAATATTTATAGCTACATATTATTTTTAGCAACAGCAAAAAGTTATGATGTCTCCATACCAACTATTAAGTACCGGTAATAATAAACTAAGAAATCATATTTCAAACCATATTCAGCTTTAAGTTCAAATTTTAAAGTCTATATTTCAACTGTTTTAATGTTTAATTGAAGATTCACACGTCCGATATAATAAAGTCACTCAATTCAACCTAATTGAACACTTATTCCTTAGCAATAAGTATTAGTTACGGGACATGTATCTTAGGATAGTAATCATAGATTTTAATGTCTAAATGTACAGTTAAAATATATTGGTTAACTGTTAAATACAGGTTTTTGATTAAGTTCATTGACTTGTTATGGTATAGGCTTAGTTAGGACTTATATACCAGTTGGGCCGGATGGTCCGGTCTCGTGGGAAAGAGATCAAACAATTTGACCCAATATTTACCTTATTAACATAAGTGAAATAATAATTCATCATCATTATCATCAGCCCATACAGGGTGTAAAATTAATTGCGTTAGTACCTACAGATAATGTGACGTGCATAGAAAAAGACCTAGTTTTCTCCTCAATAATTTTAAATCGATTGGAGCCAAGGCTTTTTACATAGATACAAAACATGTGCAAAGTAACTACCTACCTAACCTAAGTCGAAAAAAATTGGAACCAGTACTGGTTCCTAAACCCTATACATATACACGCACACATACATAATTTGTATGGCGCCTCACGCACACCAACCTATGAAACTTGGCCCCTTTTGTTTTATACGGTAAAACAGTGAGGCTCATTCTAGACATATACTTTTTCTAAGGTAAAAGCTATGGATCCAGTGGCGGATACAGGGGGGGGGGGGGGCCCTGGGGGCCATGGCCCCCCCCCCCATGAACCTCTGAATTTTGAGGCCGAGTAAAGAAATGAGCTCTCCTAATTTCTTTTAATCTTAATACGTGGCCCGAGTTGGCCGATGGGCCCCCGCCCCAACATGAAATCCTGGATCCGCCCCTGTATGGATCGAGCTAATAATTAGCACAGCTCTTCAGGGTTATGTTTTGCAGGTAGGTATAGTAATTAAAACAGAAATTTAAAAAAAGTGGAGCTCGCTTCGCTCGCTCTACTTTTCCTAGCTCTGCGAGGTCTAATAAGTACCCCTTTAAAGTATTGTAACGCATATGTAAACCCACTATACCTAACCTACGTCCCACTGCAGGCCTACCCTCAAGGATGTATTGTACTCGTAGTTACGTTAGTTAGTCCACCACGCATGCACAAAACGGATGGTAGACTTCACATACGCATCAGAATTTCATCTTCAGCGTATGCAGGTTTCCTCACGATGTTTCACTCAGAAAAACTCATGGCCTGTTGCCTGGGTTATTCTGGTTACTTACTTCATCTTTTTCCTTTTGCAGCTACCTGACGAAAGATGGCGTTAAACTCCCTAAGCAGACTGTTTCTGCTATTCGCCGCAGCACACAGTGGCGCTGCTTCAAACTTGTTCAGAAGTACGTACAACTTTATACTAGATGGCGCTGTTCTTTTTATTTCCATAAACATTATTTGAAGCTTCAGAAGTACGTACAACTTTATACTAGATAGCGCAGTTCTTGTTATTTTATTTTTAAACGTTTTTAAGGAAGCATTTAAGCTAGAAACTCTTTACGCAGATATCCATTGTGCCTTCTACGGCAATCTAGGCCTTGAACTATCCCTGGGCCAGTTTAAATCAATATCATGTAACGCGTTGCATTCTTTTCGAAGGTTTCCGGCGCCTCCAAAACACTAATTGCTTTCTTCCTTCCAGCTGCAAGACAGTCCCCAGGCAATATCTTCACTGTAGGCAACGGTGAACAGTGTCTTGGCTCCGACAGGACTACCGGCGGAGTTTGTCTGTCTAGAAACCAATGTAACACTCAGGGAGGCAAGGCTATCGGTTTCTGTGGAGTCTTCGCTACTTGTTGTTCTTGTAAGTTTCTAGCTTTACTGAATTTTTATTTTACTTTTCTTTTTTTGCTAAATTTTTTAGCCTAAAATTTTCTCTCTCGCTTCAACGCCATCTATCGCGGTTTATTGAAACTACGTTGTACCAGCTGTCAGAAAATTCTTACACCACCACATTTTAGTTCATAAAGTATTTACTAGATGGCGCTGTATTATTTCAGTGAACGCGTGTGACGTGAGAACGAACACGAAAGTGGCTATTTTCATCAACCCTCCGCTGAACAGAGAATCTTCTGGCCTAGAATGTTCTTACAACGTTGAAATCAACAACAATAACGTCTGCCAATTGAGGATAGACTTCGAAACTTTCAACCTAGCACCTCCAACGACGGTGAGTTAATAATTCCACTCGACAATAGATGGCAGTTTGATACAAAAAGAACGTTGTACTGCAATTTGATAATAGAGGGCGCTAAAGTCGCCTAAAAATGTCTTATTTAACTTGTATTTTTAATAACAGTGAATTCAACGTTAAAGATATTACTGTGAAAGAATAATAAAAAAATGTAAAATCCTTGTGGTCGCCATTATCGATAAAGAAGTGTGGATTTAAAAATACTAATATTACCGTATAGACTACGGCTACTCGACAACAGATGGTGCTGTACCCAAAACACTTTATCTTGATTCCAGGTTGAAACAGTTGAGAACGTAACTCAACGCCCGGGATACACATGCAGAAACGACATCTTCCAGGTCACGAATCTTCAGGCCAACTCAGATTTCCTACCTCCTCTATGCGGTGACAATAATGGACAACATTGTAAGTCATGATTCCACAATTATTAATGAAGGGTTCATGCTGGAATGACGTGTGATGTGTTGATAGAGGGCTAAACATTAGCCCATATATATATAAACTGGCATTGCACTACGCTAGGTTTAAGAGGATGAACATACTTAACCGAGTGCGCGCTCCATACAAACGAAGTATAATTTTACCTACGTCGTCGATGCCTTCTAGGTAGGTAGGTACCTAACCAGTTAAATTTCATGGAAATATGACAAACCACAGGCACAGGAGTGCGATTTTTGAAACTCATTCGGTGAGCTCAGCAGTTGAAAATGTCAAAATAACTATGGAGATACGCATCTTTCTACTGCTGAGTAGACTTTAAAAAATCATACTACAGGAGAGCGATTTTTGAAAGTCAAATCAGCAGTAAAAAGATGCGTATCTCTGTAGTAATTTTGACATTTTCAACACCTGAGCTCACCGAATGAGATTCAAAAATCGCACTCCAGATATTAATTTCTTGTTTCTATTTTCAATAAACACGATCCAGAAACTAATTAATACAGCAACCACAGGAAGAAGAAATGGTTCATTTTAAGCTGGAACCCCTGCACAAGGATAGCCCATGGATGCAATGCTTAAAACCGTATGTTGTTTTCAGTATACGTCCGCGTCAACGCATCTACCAACAGCCGCTCAGTTCGCATTAACTTCAAGATAGCAGACCGTAACTCGCAACCCAACCTGCCTCAAGCCACCTGGAAGATCAAAGTCACGCAGCTGGAGTGTTTCAATACATTGGGGTATGTAAGCGTCAATGAAATGGAAGATGCAGGAGATATAAAATACAAATTAAGATTGTCTTGTAGTGCCAAAGTCACAAAAGAAAGTGCATTAACCAAATGTGTGACTCATGAAGTGAAGTCCTGACTTACTTATATCGTTTTTTTTATAACCCTTATTCATTGTAACCTTGCCATACTTGTTGTCGTCAGTTTCCAACCTGGAATTTCCTAAATGACTTTCCCAAATTTGTTTGATAAAATTGGGGATATCATCGTCACTATAAATGCTGTAATATTGCATTGTTTGTTACAGTAAATACCGGGATGGTCTCTTCGAAGCTATTACCTCATCTCTTCCCTCAACTCCACTCAGTTCATCTGCTGACAGAGACGAATATATGATCGGTAAGTTTTTTTAAAGACGTACTTCGTAGTGGCACTGGCACAGTAAGAGAAAAAGTACGTACAACAGACATTTACCAACTACGACCTCATCTCACCGTCTCAGGTTATGCGTGATTTTGACGTTCTTGCAAAGAATGCAGCGGCAGCGTCCTTATTTTTTCCAAAAACTTTTTTGACATGCTGTATGCAGTGGTGCGATCGACACGCATTAAGTATCTTGGTTTTGGTATTGGTTGAGCGGGCTCGTTTTCGGCAACAAGACGTCCAAGTCGCCTATTTTGTGTGATGTGGGAATGACTTTACTCCTGCCATCCCAACTCCTCCAGGAAGTTCACCAGCTTGTAAATGCTGCCGAAGACTTCTGGAAGAGACTCCGGTGATCCGAGGTGTTGTCCCGACAGTGTGCCAGCCCGTTGCATTCTAACAGCACGAAGCAACCATTCCTCAACCTCCATGCACATCCTGCACAGAGGACTATTATATAGTGACACCAATATTAAAGAGATGCTTGTTAAAAGGACCATGACCAGTCAGGGCGTATAACTAGATGATGTTGTGCTCTTCTGAGAAGCAGGACGTTCCTAGTGAGGCAAGGGTTAACCCTTGGTAGAGCACTCCTTGCTTCACTCAGTATCTATCTATCTCATGTCACTAAGTTAGAAAAACTCATTTGTACATCTTCTAATCAATCTTTACAATCCACAGCACCCCCTGGTTGTCTCCAGTATTACCCGGACAGATCTGGCGCGTTCGAATCTTTCAATTACAACAGGGGGTCGGGTCCTTACATAGCAAACTTAGCCTACGCTACGTGCTTCAAGCGGACACCTGACGTTTGTGGTATCAAGTGAGTTGACTGATGTTTCTTTTTATAATCTATGCCTTTTTTTATGATTTTTCCCGTAAGTAAGTATGAATTCCAAGATCCCGCTGCCGCTGTATGGTTTCGACACCTATTATGTTTAGGCAATGATACATATTCCAGTGGAATTGTCATAGTCTAAGGATCTTTAGTCAATTATGGTTTCCACACTTAAGAGCGCCTGTAGCAAAGCAACCTGTGGTGATCAAGACTTTCAAAAATCGCACTCCTGGAGCTTTTGGGATCATAACAATGTACTTACGTGCCTGTCATCATCCTGACATAGTCTCTACTCTAAAACTCGGACTCCCCATCGGTAATTAGTACCTGAGAGCATTATTCATGCATTAATCTTCATTTCCAGATTAACAGCAGCGTCATTTGACATGGCACACCGTCTGGACGAAAACTTATACCTCGACACGGACTGTCAAATCAACCCGGTGACCCAGGGGGCAGCTCAGTCTGAAGACTACCTATTCATACCTGAGGCGGAAACGGCTGATGGTCTGAGGGGCGCCAAGTTTTGTGGATCTAGTGCTGCTAACCAGATCATCGCTTGTGAGTATAGTCACAGATTATTAAAGAGCTACTTCGTAGCAGATGCATCACTCCCTTGGAAAACGATACATTCACACGCTTTGAGAAATATTAACGACGTTGCGGGTTCAAACCCCACAAAAAATACTAATTTATTTTTTATTTATTTTTTTACCAGAATAACCTTAGCTTAACTAGTTAAAACAATTAAAACTGGTTCCTCGTAACTTTTTTGTTTTATCTGATTGTTTTTCTAAATATACGTTGTTTTTCCACAGCCACCCCACCAGGTCCACTCTACGTTCACTTCCACAGTGACAATCTCGTGACAGACGAGATCAACGAAAGCGGATACCGGTTCAACTACAACGTACTCAATAACTGTTACCTTAAGAAGTAGATTTTAGGATTAAATATCAGTTTATATACCTTGGCCAGATATACTAGGTTGGAGCTTAGGAAAGCAAAAGAAAATTACGTATCGACTATAGGGTAACCATGTATAAATAAAATACGGGACCCAGCCCAAACGATCGCTGAAAAACAGAACAATGGGCTATCTTTGATTGATACTTGCTGATTTTTATAGGCGACAGGATCCATGAAAAATTAATACCCTACTTTTTACAACATTTTAAAATAAATTAAATAATTAATAATAATCAGTTGAAAGCTCTACAATCAATCTAAATTGATCAATCACTTTATTTAAAAAAAAATTAATTCCTACCTAATCGTTCACCCAATGTGATTTGTTAAATTGATAAAGAAAAGAATGAAAGAGTCTATAGTAACTAACCATGTTCAGAATATCCACAAAAGTGAATTATACCCTGTATATCTGGTTGACGTTGAATTTTATTTTAAATGAAAATTATTAATGATTTTTGTATGAGAATCCGATGCCAGCTTGCATTTAATAGTTATTGAGGTTTTTCAGTGCCAACATTTTTGTAAATTAGACTGTAAGTTAATATTTATTAAAATGATTAAAATAAGATATTATTTTTATTTTAACTCTTTGTCTCCAATCCTAAAGATCACATTTTTTATGCTTCCATAATTAATAATAATATGTTCAATAAACAAAACAATTCTTTTTATTTTTTTTAAATAAAAAATAATCAACAAATAAATTAAACAAAAATAGTAATTGTAGCATTTTTTGTTTTATTTATTTACATAATTATTATCTTCAGCGGATTAGACTATGCGTTGTCTGTCAGTCAGTCACGGAACTGTTTTATAAGTATAGATAATGATAATAAATATAATTATTATATATTTTGAATACTTTATTTATTATTATAATTATGTTAGGTAATTAAACACAAAGCTGTATGTTTAATAACTAAATATATTAAAATAAATGGTTCCATACACTTAATTAACACAATATACAATATAAATGCAATTCAACTATTTTAAGCATAAAAATGACTATATTAATTCGATATTAACAACAAGTTTTTAAATAATTTTGAGTTTTGAATTAAAAATAAAACCCATTTTGTGAACAACGCTGAACATAACATGGAAACGTCTGTAAAATCATTTCAGTCTATAATTTTCGTTGAAAAAAAGATATTATAAATTAAAAAAAAACACAAATAATGATAGATTCAAAATCGTCCTTAATTTAGTAATAGTTCTTTCATCGATGGCCTATGAATAAAAAAATGATATTGTAATAATTATGCATCATTAGTGAGAGAATACCTGCATACGCTGAAGAAGAAATTCTGATGCGTATGTGAAGTCTACCAATCCGCATTGTGCACGCGTGGTGGACTAACGCTCATACACCTTCACTGAGGGTAGCCTGTGCCCTGCAGTGGGACGTATATAGGCTGTTGATGATGTATAATTATTATAATTATGTATAACTATAACATTTTTAATAAAACACTTTCGTTGCAAATGCTTAGTAAAAATACTCAGTTTTACTTCGTTCCTAAGCCTATGCATTTCTATGTATCAACAAGAAAAGGTTTTTTATCGCGTTCGTCAAACATAGTATAAGCGACAACCGCAAAAAGATACCTTTTTCACATTGATTCACATTTATTTACATTTCACATTTTCACCCGAATTTTAAAGTCTTTTTATCCTACACAATTATTTAAAAAAAACAACAATAATAATTAAAATGTATTGTTTTACAAAAACATCACAGATGTTAAATCAATGGAATACTTAACACACTTTTGAAATTCTTTAAAAAAATTTTTTTTTTTAATTTAGCTTAGTCGTTGCCAGAAATAAAACTATAACTATAATTTAAAAAAAAAAGAATCACATGAATAATTAAATCGTTGAAAGCAGTCTTATTTACAATCATAATAATTTTTTATTGTTCCTAAAGTTCCTATACGTGATATAAATTTATTTTTACTTCATTATAGTCTAAAAATTATAAATTATTATGAACAATTTTATTCCAATATTTAAATGCCAAAAAACATTGACTTAATTTCAAATCAACCCTACCACAATTTCTCGACACAAATTTTTACCATTGAGCACCAATTTTTCAAATTAATTATCCTCTTATTCCTAACATGGATGTCAAAAATACCTTTTGTTTGCCAAAACACTTTAGAGTTGTAAAAAAACACTTAAGTTTTCAAAAACACTTGACAAAAACTGTTTGTTGCCAAAACACTTTTTGGACGTAACACTTTTGAGTTGGCAATACACTTTTGAGTGTTCGAAAAACTTTTGAGATGCCAAAAATACTTTAGAGTTGCCAAAAACACTCAAGTTGTCAAAACACTTTTGGGTTGCTATCCCATTTTTTAGTTGCCAAAACACTTGAGTTGACGAAACTCTTTTTAATGGATAAAACACTTCATTGTTGCCTAAATAACTTTTTATCGACAACATTTCTTTCATAAGGCCACCTATACCTAGATATACTAGGACCTATAGAATGGAGGACCTCTGCTGACAGTGTAGGTAGACAAAGGTATGCCTTTAGTCCCATATATAGCTTCTGGTGCATTTTCATATTCTACGTCATAGTAAATACCGGTTTGATTCTGGAAAGAAAAAAAACAAAATTAAAACATCTGTTGCTAAGTTTCTAAGAAAGAATTTCAGTAGTTTAAAAATTCAAAGTTTTCTACAAATACATCTTCAGGCGTTGATACATTTTCAAAAACCGGGTAATCAGACTTACTTTAAAAGCCCTTCTAAAAACAAGCTGCTGGTTGTGACAGCAACCGTATTTATTATAATCCTTCACGAATAATCTCTACCCTGGAATACGTATTAACGCCTAAACATGTGGCTGGAGAAATTTTCAGTGGGATCATAGTCTATAACGTCGATCGGATTAGTAACAAAGATTCAAAACACACTACAACGGCATAGCGACTAATTTAGTAAATAATATTTAACTTTAGTTATTTTCAAAAGTTAAAGTAAATAAACAAAAAAGATACAAAAAGATTCTAGTATCTTACATGCATACTCCTCGCCCTGGACTTAGGTCTCGGCACCAGGAGATCAGCCCTCTCCTGCACGTGGCTCGACGCTTCAGAGCTCGTAGACTCCGTCGCCATGTGATTCGTGTAGCCTAGTGGATATCATAAATTAACATAATAATCGAAATGATTGTCAATCGACTGATTGTTGGAGGGATTATTGTCAAATTGACTGATAGACAATAATCCTATCAACAATCAGGCGATTGACAATAATCCTATCAACAATCAGTCGATCGACAATAATCCTATCAAAAATCAGTCGATTGGCAATAATCCTATCAACAATCAGTCGATTGACAATAATCCTATCAACAATCTGGCGATTGACAATAATCCTATCAACAATCAGTCGATTGACAATGTTGTAGATACTGTCTGTAGGTATTAATCTCTTGTTGTGTAAACTCTTTATAAGTAATTTTCTTTTTTTTTGAATAATCTATGTGACATATTCTTTTATTCCTATTTTAAAGCTTATTACTTGCTTAGTTGCTTCACTTCAATATAAACACTTGTGTCAGTAACATCTCTTTTACTAATTTATACAATTCCTTTACATCTTCGATCCAATAATACAACAGACAATAATCCTACCAACAATCAGTCGATTGACAATAATCCTATCAACAATCAGTCGATTGACAATAATCCTACGAACAATCAGTGGATTCGCAATAATCCTATCAATCAGTCTATTGACAATAATCCTATAAACAAACAGTCGATTGACAATGTTGTGCTTAGTCAAATTATAATAAGTAGGTACTACTTATAGCGCCATTCAGACGATGGTTTTCTTACCATAAAGATTATGATGTGAAGCGGCAGATCTCGATGCTACGGTGTTCAGTGTGCCCGTGTGATGACCTGGGTGGAGACCCATTCTGGAAACACAAAAACTAATTTAACTTTTCGCAAACCCTCCATCAATTTATACCTCACCCACTCGTGGAAGATAGGAGGAAGACATCAGGCAACAGTGTGCTTACCTCCTCTCGTCAGTGCGAGCATGTTTGTATGAAGTGTCAGTGTTTTCCAATGTCCATTATGATGAAGAGACCATGGAACATATCCTTTGTGACTGTGATGTCTTGGCTGCAAAACTCATACGTGCCTCCTCGGAGATGGATACCCAAAACCGGGAGATCTTAGGTTTCTTCCCCTCAATGGCATTGCCTCCTTCATTGACCATGTATTTGAATGGTGAAGAAAGCAAAAGTAATGGGGCTAACACAAAAGAGTATTGAGCCGTGATGTTCCAGTGGCGAGTAACCTTGCCTGCCATGCAGGAGGCAATGGTTCGATCCCCGTCCAGGCCGACTCGTACCAATGAGTTTTTCGGAATTTATGTAGGTACGATTTGTAACACCACTGGCTTTTCGGTGAAGGAAAACATCGTGAGGAAACGGGAATGCTTCAATTTCGAGGCATGTATTGTACCCACTGTCCATTATAAGTCCTCCGTCACACTGGACAGTGTTTCGGTACAGTGAAACGTGGATGTTCTGAGGTTTCAGAATATCTCTGACTACCCCCTCGGGGAATATACTCGTAACCATATGCTATGCTAATACAAAAGATCCCACTGGGTCGAAGTGTTGCTGGCTTGCCAGCCCCCACAACAAGATAAGACAATGTCCATAGTAGAAAGGAACTCTCACCTGGGCATGGGTACGGGCGGTAACGTCGGGTATCCCCCGAACATCGCCGACGAGGGACGCGTCGCCATCGCCTGCGCTGGCTCCGCCTGTTGGACACAATTACACATTCGTAAAGATTACAGTTAATATTGCTACAGATTCCGACTGAGATTTTCAGAATTCGGTATGTCAAGTTTTTTTTTGGAGGTCTAAATCGAAAACCATTTCGAGATAATTGTCTCAATAATCATATTTTCTATGTCAGAGATTTTAAAATGAAAGGATTACAGATATTTTTAATAAAATAACGTGAAATAGGTGTCTTAAAATTATGTCTTCTATCCGTAAAAAATATTAAATGAAGACAAAAAAAAAAACTTGACATACCGAATTCATTAATTAAAGTTTGACGTTGAAAGTTTTTTTTCATTCACAGGAGCCACTTTCAAACTTCCTCTAATATACTCATTCCTAATCTTGTCTATTCTAGTAACACCACACATCCTCTCATATTCGAATTTCTGCTGCATGCAGTCATTTTTAATTAATATCCATATTATTTTATCCAATGGAAACAGCTAGTGGGTATACTGATAATGTAAAACTTACCGCATAGTGATTAGCTTGCGCCATGGCTTCAGCTATTTGTGCCCAACGCATTCTCTCCTCCAGTGTTACCTGAAAATTAAAAGTTGCGTTAAAAATGACTGCGACAGACGGACGGAGTCAAAATTCAACCAAATATCCTTCACATGATTATGGACACCTTACTTATCTCAAGTCTCTGAATTGGTAGAATAGGATGGTTCATAAAATATGACATTAGTTACCTGATAAGGCGGTTGTCCGACAGGCGGTGTCTTGATCGTGTTCGCTGTCATGTAGTTGAACACAGGTGAGCCCATACCGACGGCCTTCTGTTCCCGCGACCACTTGCGACTGTGAACCAAGTGATCACAGTGATTACACTATTGATTATTAAATCAATTAAGGGTACATTACCGATGGCGCGCTCCATACAAACGAAGTCTGGTTACATTTTCAATACTAACCAAAAAAAAATTCAATAAAATTTTGCAGAAACAATCTAGAAACAAATATCTTAGATATAAGATCTAAGATTGTATGTTGTCCGATTTTCGTTAAAATATACAGTTTCAATGCTTAATTTAAGAATTGTATGGAAATTTTTGAAGGACTGTAAGTTTAAAACTGTATATTTTCCTATATCTAATAAAAGGATTATAAACTTGCCAGATAAAATGTTTAACAGTCCCATGTGTTAAAAAAGTCCTCTGTAAAAAAGCTAGTAAAAAAGTTACTATAAACTCGACGATTATTTGAATGACCAAAATGTCTGGTCTTGACAATTTTACAATATGTAATTTAAAAAAACTACTTTTGTAATTATACTTTGTATATGATTTTGGTTTCTGGCAGCATCTTCAATCTTCTCTATAACGGAACACCTTCCGACGCGGTGTGGTAGATTCAAAAAATGACGTCGGAAAGTTATCTATGTGATATTATTTTGAATAAAATTGATTTGATTTGAATACAACAGAACAGAATAGCTTAGATCAAAATAAAATAAATGGATTTACGCGAATATTTCAAACCAGAAAAATGAGGCAAAACAAATGAAAGGTTTACTTCAAATTTGTATGCAAGTGCCCTAGATTCGACAGATAATGGCGCTAGTTTGTATGGACCAAGTGCACCAGAAGTGTGCTTCAACTTACCGCGCTTTAGGCCTATCCATTAATTTTATTTTGATCTAAGCAGAATAGAATAAAATAAAATAAACGTCCAACTCACCTCCAGCTCAACAACGCAGCAAGTGTCAGAGCAATGACCAGCGCGGCCGCCAGCGAGGCTCCCACAGCAACCCCCACCACCTCCCCGTCCACCTCGCACGTGGACCCGTAGTAACCTGACGTGCAGCTGTGCGAGAGAGATGTACATAGATTAATGGTTATCGTTAAATTTTTCAGGATGTAAGGGCCAGAGTGGTAAATACAGAAATCGAATCGAACACCCTTTAACTATGAAGCCAAACTCGGGAAACGAGAAACGAATAAGCTGTTTCACCCATTTGAATCGTGTAGGTACAGTAGGTAATTTTGTATAGAACAACTCATTTCTTTTCATGTTTCCTGATGTCGCTTGGATTTAATTATCGCTGGCCACTGAATCCAGAGATGCATCCAGTTATAAACAAGTACAAGGAGAAATCAACTCAACTAACCGGGTATATAGGGTTGATTGCTGCTAAATCTGCAGACGCTCTCGTTACAATGGCTGGAAGTGCATGCCTTACATTCTCATCTATCTCTGGCCACCAAATACAGAAATGCGTCTAGTTAAAAGTCCAAGGAGAAATCAACTCAACTGACCTGCAATAAGGTTGACTATTGCTATATCTGCAGACGCCCCTCTCGTTGCAATGGCTGGAGGCACAAGCCTTATATCCTCATCTATCTCTGGCCACCAAATACAGAAATGCTTCTAGTTAAAAGTCCAAAGAGAAATCAACTCAACTGACCTGCAATAAGGTTGACTATTGCTATATCTGCAGACGCCCCTCTCGTTGCAATGACTGGAGGCACAAGCCTTATATCCTCATCTATCTCTGGCCACCAAATCCAGAGATGCGTCCAATTAAAATTACAAGGAGAAATCAACTCAACTGACCTGCAATAAGGTTGACTATTGCTATATCTGCAGACGCCCCTCTCGTTGCAATGGCTGGAGGCACAAGCCAACCTTCATCTATCTCTGGCCATTAAATCTAGAGACATAAGTACAACAGGGAGATAGCAACTCAACTATCCTGCAATAGGGTTGATTGTTGCTAAATCTGCATACGTTCTCGTTGCAATGGCTGGAGGCACAAGTCTTATATCCTCATCTATCTCTGGCCACCAAATCCAGAGATGCGTCCAGTTTAAAGTTCAGGGAGAAATCAACTCAACTGACCTGCAATAAGGTTGACTATTGCTATATCTGCAGACGCCCCTCTCGTTGCAATGGCTGGAGGCACAAGCCTTATATCCTCATCTATCCCTGGCCACCAAATACAGAAATGCGTCTAGTCAAAAGTCCAAGGAGAAATCAACTCAACTGACCTGCAATAAGGTTGACTATTGCTATATCTGCAGACGCCCCTCTCGTTGCAATGACTGAAGGCACAGGCCTTACTTCCACATCTAGCCCTGGCCACCAAATACAGAAATGCGTCTAGTTAAAAGTACAAGATGAAATCAACTCAACTGACCTGCAATAAGGTTGACTATTGCTATATCTGCAGACGCCCCTCTCGTTGCAATGGCTGGAGGCACAAGCCTTACATTCTCGTCCAGCTCGGAGCACTGACCCCGGAGATGCGTCCAGTGTTGTATCCGGACAGGAACATCTGTAATACATTACGATACAAGTGAGTTAAGTTGGTCATTACAATCGAGCCTGGATGGCAAGCTCGAGCCGCAGGCGATGGCTGTAAATGAGCCGAGACCGTAAAGAAAAACTCTCACGCGTTTCATATTATGATGCTCTCCAACAAATTTGCGAGGGATTTTTTTTTTATCGCAAAAACATTTGTGAAAAATGCGAACGCAGATTTTAACGCACTAATATAAAGTAAAAAGCACACGTGTTTTATAAACTGCATTATGAACCTAAAAGCAGTGCTACAAGAGCTACTTTACGAGCAAGTGTGTTGAAAAATAAACTTATACATTTTTTACGTTATAATGTACTCGTTGGCGTAGTAGAGCTGGTAGACGGAGAATGTTTCATTCTTACCTAAATCCACCCCACGTATTGGTACATGTCGCCAACTGATGACAATCATTAAGGTCTGTAGAAGCGCACTCGTCTACATCTGTGAACAAAAACATTAGAATGAATAGATAACTTTGAAAACATCACGTCTACAAAGCTTAATAAGCATATGCTCACGACTATATTCCCCGAGGGGGTAGTCAGAGACATTCTGAAACCTCAGAACATCCACGTTTCACCAGTAGTACCGAAACTCTGTCCAGTGTGACGGGGAGTGAGCCCGTCGCCACTTGTAATGGACAGTGGGTAGATACATGCCTCGAAACTGATGCATGCAGGTTTCCTCACGATGTTTACCTTCACCGAAAAGCCAGTGGTGTTACAAATCGTACATACATTCCAAAAAAAACATTGGTACGAGTCGGCCTGGATGGGGATCGAACCAACGCCTCCTGCACGGCATGCAAGGTTACTCGCCACTGGACCACCAAGGCACACCAAACGGCACACTTAATAACTTCGACCAAAATATAACCTACGCTTAAGCGTAGAACTAGACGAGCTCGTTGTGACTGAGATCAGAGATAAGGTCGTCATAGACAGCCACTATAATTTTTTGCTGTACTCTTGTAACGCACGCTATAGTACATTACTGCAGTGGCCAGAAAAAAAAAGAGGCATTGATGGACGAACGTGTAAATGTGGACCTCGTCTTCGCCTTGGCCCACATTTACACGTTCGTCCATCAATGCCTAGTCGTGGCCAAGGCTTGTATAGTCATCATCATCATCATATCAGCCGATAAACGTCCACTGCTGGACATAGACCTCCCCAAAAATGGGGGGATTTGCCATAATCGCCACGCTTGGCAGGCGGGTTGGCGATCGCAGTTGGATTGAATGTGTGTACTCAGAGGATGCTGCTGCCCATCTTCCGGTAGATCCCTTAGTCGCCTTTTACGACACCCACGGGAGGAAATGGGATGGTGCTACTCTTAGCCGACACCACACGGACAAAAAGCTTGTATAGTGCTTTTCTCAAACAATGCGCGGAAATTAAAATCAATCAACTTTTCAAAATCAATGACGAACAACAATAGCGCGATGTAGGACTCACCTTTCAAAGGCAGCACGCTTCCAGCCGGAGTGTCGACCCACAGCGCTGAGGCCCCAACATTGTTAGATCGACGTCTGATGACGCCCAGTATGTGCTTCTGGATGTCTGTTGCTATTGCCGCTCTTAAAGTTTCTGGGGTTTCTTGCATCTGTTGGGAAAGGATTTTTTTGTGAAAATCTGGATGCAGAGACAGCCAAAATACTGAAAGATCCGTAATTTAGAAAAGGGTGGATTGGATATGGATGTGCTTACATACATGCATATGCTCATCACTATATTCCCCAAGGGGGTAGTCAGAGATATTCTGAAACTCTGAACATCTACGCTTCACTAGTAGTACCGAATCTCTGTCCAGTGTGACGGGGGAGCCCGGGGGATATGGATGTGTACTTACCAAAATAGTGTAGTTGACGAAAACGCCCTGGTTGTGCTGGTCTCCCCTGTGCACAGAGTTGACCGCACCACTCACGAAGTCATCCGAGAACGGCGTCATTGAGAACGCTGAGTCGATCTGTCAACAATTGCGTTTTTTTAACTGTCACAAAGCTCAAGAATAATCAGTTAAAATCATGCTGCCCTGGATAGTACCTCATCCCAAATTCACCAGCTTTAAGGGTATATTATTCGGAGCGTGCTCCATACAAACGTACTATGGTGATATTTTCAATACTAACCAATTAAAGTCAATGAAATTTTGCAGAAACAATCTAGAAACAAATTTCTATGCTTGTATGGAGTCAGATTTTCGTTAAAAAGTATAGTTTTCAAGTAACAGTGTCTCAAAGATTTCCATACAAATCTTAAATTAACCCTAGCATTGAAACTGTTTTATTTATTTATTTTTTATTGATGGGTTTGCTCTTGACCTCTATCTAGTCCTCAGGACAAAGTCGAAGATGTAGCGAGCTTACCCAGAAGTGCACTGGCACTCCTGCACACTGACGGAACGCAGCAAGCTGCTTGGGGCCAGACTCCGGCAGGAGGGTGGTCGCGAGCCAGGCGGCTCCTTGCGGAGCCTACCACACCGCTGTGGGGGATCGTTCAGGCGCCACCACTAACTTGGACAACTCAACTTCATCAACATCATCATCGTCGTCCCCATCATTGTCAATAATGAGGAATCGAATACTGCCCTGTGATGGAAGTATAAATAATGGCCCAACAGAGAGATCCGAGGACAGATTAGAAACGTTCATACTCACAGCTTTGGTTGCTTCGTAGCTCAATTGCTGGTAAGGGTCAGAGTCTTTGTCTAAGAGTTTGTTGTCCCATGCCACCTGCAACAGAAATTATCACTTATGAATTTTATTTTTATGAGTCTCTTCCAGTATCTGTGCTTAATTAATTCAAGACTGTCTGAACTATGACAGCTTCATCTAGAGAGCAGCCGAGCGCGCTGCATACAAACGAAGTTAGATGTCAATTTAAAGTCAAAGATATTTTGTAAACCCTGTGATCGGCGTTTCAATGCTAGGATTAATTTAAGATTTGTATATAATTCTTGGAGTCACTTTAATTTTGAAACTATAATGAAAATATGAAAAAAATTAAGGCACAGAAATTATTTAAAAAATTGCATTGACTTTAGTTGATTAACATACGGAATAATTAATTAAACTTGGTTTGTATGGAGCGCGCTAACGATTACATCCTCTTGATGCTGTAATGCAGTGTCAAACTGGTTATCCCGCAGCGATTTCCTATGCAATCCATAGGTAGACAACATACCTTTCTTTCATAAAGCCTGTCGACCCTGAGGTTCAGAATCAGCGACACGACGCGCCGACACGGATCCCTGTGCGTTCTCCTCGCATAGCCCGGTCTGCACTGACAGCTTGATATACCTGTGAACACAAATGGTATAAGTTGTCGCCTTTAATCAATCAACCCTCCTGCTAGGAAAGACACTCCAAGAGTGACAAAACCTGACTTCGTCAGTCACACCCTCGGCAGTCAGCCTCGATACTAACATTTCTGACTGGCTAATGTACACACTACAGCACGATACAAAAGACAGTGGCAGTGTCTAGGTATAACTAGCAACCACACGGTGAGGGTACCAGATAATAATTGGCGAATCGTGAACACTGACAAATTGACGGCTCGATAGCACAGTCAATAGTGAACCTGCCTGCTGTGCGAGGGTCGCACGCAGGTTTGAATCCCGTAACGTAAGGGACAAATGTTTGTATGATGAATATGAATATATTTTGTACCCGAGTCATGGATGTTTGTATCTAGGTATATTATGGTATTCTATATCATTGTCTAGATATCATAATACAAGTCCAGGCTAGATTAAATGTGGCTAGATAATTTGTCAATGTCAAATATTTATTTATTAAACACCGGCCTGCGTTAATGGTTAATGCAGCATGGTATCCAGGTTCAAATAGCACCTTAAATGAAATATAATTCTAAAGAGTAGGAAGAACTAGATAGATGACAAACATACCTGCTTCAGTCCTACATTTCTCGTTCTGAGCCTGATCGCAAGTGGAATCATCACCGACGATACACGTATCGATTCTGAGAAAGAAGAAACACAAATCAAATTAAAGATTGAAAAATTTGTCTCGGGCGGGACTTGAACCCACGCTCTTCCAAACCGGGGAAACGTGCTAACCAATTACACCACCGAGCCCACAACCCAGAGAACGAAATTTTCAATCTGTTACGTCTTAAGGGGACGTGCGCGCCATCTACGAAACACATAACGCCATAAGAAGAAACACATAACTTAGTGACTCCCAGCCAGCAAAGAATGTTTAGAAAGCTCATCCTTTTCATTATAACTGAATTGGGAAAATATGTAATCAGATAGGTACATAATCAGTTGTTTTCGTTGGCTTTATTCAACAGACTGAAAAGCCAGTCAATAAAATTACTATCCAGGATCTTTAAGCATATTACAAAAAGAATAGCTGTCTTTATAAGCTATAAATAGACACTAATTGACGAGAAAGGCTAAATTAGTGTTTTGTGTCGCATATTCAGCAGTGAGCGATTGTGGGATGTCATCGTTTGGTATCGCCACACGAAATGACCTAGATCTTCACACATACCTGACAGTAGGCTGAGGTCTTCTGTAAGGCTGCGTAGGTCTTTCATGATGAGGGGATGGGTGAGGGGATTGATGAGGAGGCTGGTGAACTGGTCTCCTTACTGGTGGTTGTGGGATATCATAGGCTGGTAAGGCCATACAAGACTGTAGGAATATCACAACAGAATGACCTAGATCTTCACACATACCTGACAGTAGGCTGAGGTCTCCTATAAGGCTGCGTAGGTCTTCCATGATGGGAGGCTTGATGAGGAGGCTGGTGAACTGGTCTCCTTACTGGTGGATGTCGGATGACATCGACTGTTATGGCCACACAAGTTAATAGGAGTAGCACAAAAGAATGAACTAGATCTTCGCACATACCTGACAGTAGGCTGAGGTCTTCTGTAAGGCTGCGTAGGTCTTCCATGATGAGGGGATGGGTGAGGGGTTTGATGAGGAGGCTGGTGAACTGGCCTCCTTAATGGTTGTTGTGGGATTTCATCGGCTGGTATCGCCACACCAGTGCCTATTGCTGGTCCGTGTGGCGGTGGTGCTAGTGGTGGTACTGGAAAGAACAGGTTTTTATTTACTTCGTATTTGTATTCTAAGGTGAGGCACTTACTCTCCATGTAGTTTGAGTGGGCTATTGTAGGCAAGGTTCGTATAATAACACTGGAATCATTACTGATCTATTGTATTCGCCCCAAAGCTCACCCATATACACATACCTTCGAACTTCTGAGACATTCTTTTCATTTTCGGGTATGCAGGTTTTCTCAAGATGTTTCCCTTCACCACCAAGCTAGTATAATAATGACAAATACAACCGTACTGCGTGCGTACATTAATTCCGTAGAACTTCGTGATAGAGTTGCTAGCTCTCACCCGCATGCACTTCTCTGCTCCATAACTAGATGGCGTTACTAATACGAGGAATGACGATTTTATCAGAGACAGCCTTCGATCAAAATAAAATGAATGGATAGGCCTAAAGCGCGGTAAGTTGAAGCAAACTACTGGTGCACTTGGTACATACAAACTAGCGCCATTATCTGTCAAATCTAGGACACTTTCATACAAGTGACAAGTAAAAATTTCATTTGTTTTGCCTCATTTTTCTGGTTTGAAATGTTCGCTTAAGGCCTATCCATTCATTTTATTTTGATCGAAGGAGACAGCACATAATTATTGCATAGTTGGGGCTGTGGTTGGGGGCTTAGACAGACTTACGCCTGAAGTGCGATTTTTGAACAGTCATCATACGATCAACTGGGCAGTAGAAAGATGCATAATCTCCATAGTACCTAATTTTGTCATTTTCTACTGCCGAGTTGATCGTATGATGTTCAAAAATCGCACTTCTGTGTCACTGCGACCATCGCTGGTCTTTTGTGAACACCCCTTTTATTTATAGTTCCCTTTTGAACCCTGCAGTCAAGAAATAATGAGGTAAGTAGGTACTTAATCTTACCAGAATGTGGTAGACTCTGAACTCTGGTAGGTCTGACACTGGGCACAGGCGTGGAGCTATCGAACAAGTTGAGGTAGGTTCTCTTGCCGTCGATCGAGACGAACCCTTGTTCCCCTGACGCTGATACTATGATATCGTCGTGCTCTGGATGCCCGATGTTTATGTTCTCTATGTGCACTATGGAAGGAGAAATGGAAAGATTGAATGAAAAAAAGTAGCTGTCGCGAGATACCCGTCAGATGTGAAACAATGAAATACCGCATTCTCCCGATTTCACAAGCATTTTTCAATCGTAGCTGTCAATACCGCACTCGCCTATTTCGAATATTTCTAACTTCCGCAGCTGCTAAATGACGCGAGATCCATTTCCGTCACGGCATACGTGTCGGTTTTACTGCCAAGGCACGCCAATAGATGTTTCATACCATCCAAATAAAAATTTCAAAAGTACAAAACACTTACCAGATCCCCCCTTTTCCCCAGGTCCCTGAATAGCAGACACGGTGACATCAAATATCTCTCCATAACCAGGGGGTCTGGTCTCCGCTGCAGTAATCACGGGGACTTCTATTGGATGACGGGTTCCTTTCGGCTTGAAGTCTGGATCGTCAAGGACTATGCCTGGGCGGGGTCTGTACGGGTGGTACGGGATCCCTTGAGATGCTGGAAGTAGATAAGTTTTTAGTTAGAATCGGGTGTATGTTTGGAAAAATAGAGTGTATGATTGTAAGAGATGCTAGTTCTCAGACCGTCTTATATCCTATCCTTTCTGCCCAAACACGGACGGAGCTTATATGGATGCGGTAGTATAATCCGAGTTACAAAAAACCGAGCTAGAGAAACAGAATTCTTCTTTCGTGACAGCATCAGCGATATCACATGACATAGCCAGTCAGCAATGGCCATATCGAGGCTTACTGCGCACTACCCAAGGTGCGCTAGACAAACGCAGGTTTC
The DNA here is from genome assembly GCA_963693445.1 of Agonopterix heracliana. Classification (NCBI taxonomy): domain Eukaryota; kingdom Metazoa; phylum Arthropoda; class Insecta; order Lepidoptera; family Depressariidae; genus Agonopterix; species Agonopterix heracliana. The sequence goes on from OY856334.1 coordinate 8,505,822, forward strand.
GTCACTAGGGAACAACCTCTCTCCCCCCTCCCCCCTTTCCTTGCAAATGTAAAATGACATGCAATCGACTCGATAGAAGAAGTGTGAGAATCTTCTTCAACTGTTGATTGTAAAGTATTAGCCATTCAAATGCATCTTCCATATAAAGATATCGATTCCCCTGCGAAATGTTTGAAAGTACCTAGTACTTTAATTAAAATATGATTGATATTTCGTAGATACTTACTCGGCAAAGGTTGTGTATTTATCGATGTCTGGACGATTTCACTGGATTTTGAAGATACACTGATGGTTGGTGCCTGACTAATCAAACCTTCAGTCGGTGTTGGGACAGCAATGGACATTGCAGTTGCTTTAGTTTCCGATATAGATGATTCTATAATACTTTCTGCTACAGTCTCATTCTTAACCGTTTTGTTTAAAGGTTTCTCTTCTGCCTTGAATTTTTCTTTAAGTTTTTCTTTTTCTGAGTCTTTTTTCTTTTCAGGTTTAACAGGTTTTTCAGTTTTAGGTTTTTCTGATGTTGTTGTTACTTTCTCTGTAGTTGTAGTCGGTTTTTCAGTAGTTGTAGTCGGTTTTTCTGTAGTGGTAGTAGGTTTTTCTGTGGTAGTCGTTGTTGTGGTTGTAGTTGTAGTAGAAGTGGTAGTTTCTTCTGTAGTGGGTTTTTCGTCTTTATCGACTTCAGTATTGTTAGTGTCTTGAGTTACTACAGGTTCGCTGTCGTCGGTATCGTGATGTATGTTGTTTTCTGAATGATTTTCATTTTCGCTTATATCTTCAATATCTTCTGGAGGTTTAGAGTCTTCTAAGTCGGGAAGATCTGGAGGTAGAGGAGGCATAGGTTTGTACATAGGAAGACCAGGGTTTGGTCGCCGATTTGGAGGTCTTGGACGTGGCCTCTGCCATGGAGGTATTGGTCTATGGAACCCTGGTCTAGGAGGCATTGGTGGTACAATTTGTTCAGGCAAATTGACACCATGGTGCGGTGGTCTATCGAAAGGATATGGAGGTGGTGTTTTAGTTGGATGGAAAACGTGAGGTGGCGGTGATATAGGTTTATCGAAATCTGGTAAAGGTGGAACGTCGGAAATTCTTGGTGGTCCTCGATTGTTGATTCTTGAATTCATTGGACGGCCCGGTCTTAATAACTGAGAATTGGCTTGTACGTTGACATTGCCGTTCAATAATTTGACGATTCCAGTAATAATGTTCTGGATTTCAGTGTTCTGTCTACCTTGTTCTCTAAGGGTAGCTGTCGCAAATATCGGTTGCACTGCAGTAGCTCGAATGGGTCCCGAAGTTAGTGCCCTTGCCTTCGGAACCCTTTTTGCTTCCCCCGGAAATCTGAACTCTAGCCTATCACCAAAACCTTCTGACATCAAAATCTCATCATCATCTCTTGTACGCATATAATCTATAGTTTTCGTTGGATGTATTTCATAATACTTTCTTTTGTTGTGTAATTCTAATTCGTTGTCTATTTCGTTGTTGTTGGAAATAGGTATTTCGTCTGTGTTTATTGATCTAGATTCTCTGTTATCAGCTGATCTTGCTACTATAACATGTCTTTCTTTTTCTTCTTCATTTATTATATCTTCTATTGGTATTTCATCAGTTCCTTGGTATTTATCATCAGGTAATGCGCTAGGTTCTATGTTAAATTCTAGATTTTCAGTCTGGCTAGTCTGTAATACGATGCCTTGCGGCAGTTGGTGGTCGATCGTCGATTTTGGTGATAGTTGTGATATGGTGTAAGTTTCTTCGTAACCTGGAAAAGAGAAAGAGAAAGAGTTAATGTCAAATTTTTATCACCACTGGCTTGTGACTTTTTGGTGAGGTCGTGACGGTATATGGGGACACCTACATTTTATGAAGAAGTTGCCTCCAATCACATGTGGTTTGCTGGTGATTTGGATATACACAAAATACGTTTTGAAGTCGAATCGATTTTAATCGCCTCGGTGGTCAACTCGTCCCATCCCAGGAGATTAAAGAGAAAAAAAACAAAAAATTCGACATGATTCAATTTCTAGGCGTGTATTACCCTATTACCATTTATAAAAACCATTTCAAAGTTGTATCGGACTCACTACCAGTCAAACTTATCTAATTTTGGGCACTGCTAGAAAAATGAAGGTTTCCTGAATTATTATCTCCGACTATTCTTGGGGAATTTAGTCGTGGCCAATTATGATTATGCTTTTAAAAAAGTATTTTGTTTGATTTTGAGGCTAATTTTCTGTTTGCGTATTAGGACATTTCAAATGAAGTAGACCTTACCTACATATAGCTAGACTTTAGTACCTAATAATAACCTCGCATGACATAAGTTCATAGACACAAAAACTAATTAGTAATGACATAACGAAGCGCAAGCGCAGCTGAACAATAGACAACGGTCCTATTTAGTTACAGACAGACATTGTACGTTACTTTCACTGTAGTGAGGAATTTTAGCTACCGCGGTCGAGTTGTACTGCGGTGTGCGTGTTAAAAAAATGCGGAGAGTTTACGAGTACAACGAAATTTTCGCAATTGCGTGAACCTTTCCGTTCAACAAGTTTGGGCAGAACATAGATAAGTGCTCTTGATCCATTATAAAAGTGCGCTATTGAAGCCATTTAAGGTATTTTTGAGCGTACACAAAACATCGTTGCTATATCGCCGCCCCGACATCGATATTTCTGAGATCAATCAGGAGTGCGATTTTTGAATCTCATTCGGTGAGCTCAGCTGTTGAAAATGATAAAATTACTATGGAGATACGCATCTTTCTACTTGCTGATTAGCCTTTCAAAAATCATACTACAGGAGAGCGATTTTTGAGCGTCGAATCTGCAGTAGAAGATGCGTATCTCCATAGTAATTTTGACATTATCAACAGCTGAGCTCACCGAATGAGATTCAAAAATCGCACTCCTGGTCGTAGCCGGACTTTCGATTTTGTTTATATCGCGAGCGTTTTGGTCCGAACTTCATTGGAATAGAGTTTACATTGGAACGAAAACTTTCACGCAATCGCGAAGTTCGAATGTGCGGTAGAGCCCCAGTATCGTGGCGATATCGTGGTTTGTGTGACATGGGCTTAGCTGGTTTGTTATGATAATTAAGTAGATAGAAATGAAGGTATTAAAAACGCCACTTAGAACCATTGAGGTACTAGAGGTGACAGCTTTACTGAATTGTTTGTAACACTCGTATAGGCCAATTGGTACAACATTACTTAGCCAGTGCCAGGCGCTCGCTGCATCGCGACGCCTCAAGCACGCGCCCCGCACTGCTGATCGTGGATGCACAGATTTTGTTCGCGTTGTCTGCTCTATACATATTTATTCAATGCTTATAACATCCCTTTTACGTCCAGCTCCTGCATTACATTTTTTGATCTTTGATAGTCTGTTGATACTTGAGCACTATACAAATTAAAATTATATTTTTTTCTCCCCTCCTCCGGACGAAAAGCGTCAGTTGTCGTCCCGCTGCGGTAAACGAAGTTGTCGTTTTCCACCTCCGTCGAGGAGAAAAATAGTATACTAACCTCGGACAGTAAATAAGAAAGCCTTAGCGTACCTCTGCTTCTCCTCGGTCAACAATTACATGAGATCTGAGACCTTTCTTACTTTCCTGTCCTCGGTGTGTAATCTACTATTTTATGCCCGTTCATTCTCTACAAGGGAACAAGAACGAGCGCCTGCCTCCTCAACGCATCGGTAATAAAAGTTTGAAACAGTACAACTGAAACGTGCCTATGAATTCTAAGTAAGAGCGTCACGGCTAGTGGTTCCTGTCGGTTGTCTCATGTCTCCACTTCCATCTCGACACGCATCTAAGACTTATTTATTACTTCTTTACAGATTTATCCGATATTCTTTATATTCGCCTAGTGATTAACTGTGAAAATCTATATGGAAAATACTAGAGGAAGTTTGAAAATACCACGGAAAAATTTCGGGGTTATCAATTATCATAGTGTGACAGTGTGTACTACATACCTCGAAATTGAAGCATGCTGATTTCCTCACAATGTTTTCCTTCACCGAAAAGCCAGTGGTGTTACAAATCGTACATAAATTCCTAAAAAACTCATTGGTACGAGTCGGCCCGGACGGGGATCGAACCATCGCCTCCTGCACGACAGGCAAGGTTACTCGCCACTGGACCACCACGGGTCACGGCCACTATTTTACCTTATTATATCAGGAGTGCGATTTTTGAATCTCATTCGGTGAGCTCAACAGTTGAAAATGTTTTAATTACTATGGAGAAACGCATCTTTCTACAGCTGTTTTGACTTTCAAAAATCGTGCTCCTTGAGTATGATTTTTGAGAGGCTAATCAGCAGTAGAAAGATGCGTATCTCCATAGTAATTAAAACATTTTCAACTGCTGAGCTCACCGAATGAAATTCAAAAATCGCACTCCAGTTATGTCCACCACCACTTAAAAAGTGCTCAAGCTATTTTACGCCTCATCTAAATTGACCCTAATTAATGAGTAATGAGCCAAGTATTTGCTATTAATCATTGTATCAATAGCAATACAATTAAATAACAAAATTACCGTAACAGTCGGTCAAGCGTGATGCTGCTAACTGTTCGATGAATTAGCTGTTATTAACTAAGCGATAAGGGTATGGGTATAACAGTTGTTGTTATATCACTGCTTTTTACCGTTGCATTGGAAGGTCACCTAGAAAAACCTATGAACGATGTTACTAGGAGAAGTATTGGAAAAAACGTTCGTATTTTCCACGGACTTGAAAAAAAGACGGACGTAATCTCGTCTAATCACGAGTGAAGCACCCATTTCTTTTGTGTGCGTGCTGTCACGCGGTACATAATGGTGACGGGTTGTAGGAGTGAGTGTAGGTCCCTTGTAGAACAAACGAAAATGTAGTACCTTGCATGATTCACATCTACCTAGTGTCGCATTACGTCCATCTTTTTTTCAGGTCCGTGGTATTTTATTTTTGTTTGGGTCCTTGACAGGCTTAAGCCTTTGCCACTTCCCTCCATCGCTGATCCTTTGTGAACGCCCTTTTCACATGTCCTTACCCCCACTTCGGCCAGAAAACGTAGTAGGTTTTTTGGTTTTTTGACTAGTTTTTAATCGGAAAGGTTTGTATCTCATCAGGTCCGGTCCGGTCTGGTCCGGTCTCGTCTGACCTGTCTACCTAGATGAGCACTGCGTTTGTACATCAGGTCAATGTCAAGTCAACGTTTAGTTAGGGGGTAGATAAGGACATCAAGCTGAACAACTTTCTCTAAGAGAGATCCTGTCACAAGTTTTCAAAACAAGGCAAAGATACGGCAGATGAACTGACATAGCCCAAAGAATTTCTGAACTAAAGTGGCAGTGTGTGGGGCAAATTGCTCGCAGAACCGATGGCCGATGGGGCGAAGAGTTCTGGAGTGGCGACCGCGTTACAGAAAGCGCAGATTAGTTAGCCCCCTACAAAGTGGACTGAAGACCTGGTGAAGGCGGCGGGAACCCGTTGGATGAGGACAGTGCAAGACCTTCCGGATCCTAAGGGGTCGTACTCTGCCGAGTATTACGACACCGAGAGCCAATTTAAGGGGGTTGCAGAGGGAGTTGCACTACACTAGATGGCGCTCGGGACCATTATTCTTGATTTTATAACATTTTATTTTATATCTCGTAATTGTGATGATTTCAATCAAAAGCGGGCACTTGTGTTTATGTTTTACTGATCTAGCTACAAGTTATAGTAATTTTATTGTTCATACGAATTTGATATACATTTTAATTTTAATCAATTTCATACAAAACTTTGACGTATAACATTCGTAGACGGTATTAACAAAAGTAATATTTTATATATGGAAAAATAGTTAAGAAAATCAAGATTACGCATCTCAAATAACATTTGCAATTTATAACATAATTACGAAGATATAAAATAAAATGTGATAAAATCAGGAATGATGCTCCCGAGCGCCATCTAGTGTAGTGCAACTCCCTCTGCTATTTCATCTCGAGCATCTCCGTGTTTCGGAAAGTACGTTAAGCTGTTGGACCCGGACAGTGTAACAATTCGTTAAGCCAGGTCGGATACCTATTGATTATCTCTGACAGCAAGTTGACCACAATCTTGCTTCCACCAACACGCACTGGGCCCGCGTGGTGGAGTATGGCCCACTCCCTCTCACACTAAGTGGGTTTACACGATGACGCATTGACGGAGTGCCAGACGTCAGTCCGTAGAAGCATTCGCTGTACGGCAATCCGTCACCGTGTGTGCTTCTACGAGCGGTTTCTTACAACTCCTTGCTTCACAAATGACGGACTGACGTTTGCTGCTTCGTCAGTGCGTCATCTTATGAGAACGCACTTATTCGTGACAGCCTTGCCCTGCAGGCTTTCTGATGCAAGCCACCCGAAATGTCTTCGATGGGATATAATTTCTTTGTCGAAAACAAGACATGCCTTTGGAACGCATGCATATGCTCACGACTATATTCCCCGAGGGGGTAGTCAGAGATATCTTGAAACCTCAGAAAATCCACGTTTCACCAGAGTAGTAACAAAATTCTGTCCAGTGTGACAGGGGGTGAACCCGTCGCCACTTATAATGGACAGTGGGTACAATACATGCCTCAAAATTGAAGCATGCAGGTTTCCTAACGATGTTTTCCTTCACCGAAAAGCCAGTGGAACGTGGATGTTCTGAGATTTCAGAATATCTCTGACTACCCCCTCGGGGAATATAGTCGTGAGCATATGGATGGATGGAAAAGCCAGTGGTGTTACAAATCGTACATAAATTCCGAAAACCTCATTGGTACGAGTCGGCCTGGACGGGGATCGAACCATCACCTCCTGCACGGCAGGCAAACTCGCCACTAGACCACAGCGGCTTTTTTACTGCCTTTGGAACGGAACACTTAATTTCTCAAGATCAACTGTCACTCGACCAGTTTTTCACAAAGTTATCAACGTAACATCCCAAACAAGCGTGTCGTAAACTTCATAACGGACAAACCTAAATACCAGACACGCCTAGCATTGGCACCTGATTGTAGGTACTGTTAGAACACTGACTTGTTTATTTTATTATGGTGTGTAGACCAGTGTCTTTGTCAATCCACATTATACAGGGTGAATTGGTATTGTTTTAAAAGGGTATGAGCGAATTGAGCGACCATCAGACTGAAATCTCGTTAATCGTAAAAAAGGTCGCGTCAGGGAAAGATTTATGAACCACGGACCTGAAAGAAATACGGACCGAGTATTGCACTATAAAAGATATAAAGCATACAATCTCGTTTGTTCTACAAGGGACCTACACTCACACAGATGCACTAGCTCTAGGCGCAGGTGCTACAACCCGTCACCTTATGTACCGCGTGACAGCACGCACACAAATGAAATGGGTGCATCACTCATGATTAGACGAGATTACGTCTTGTTCTTCTTTTAAGTCTGTGATTATTTGTTAAACTGTTTTTGTTTTGCGATCCCCTTTAAAGGCCTCCGCACATTGCAGCGATATTATCGAGCGATTTTATCGAGCGATATTATTGACAGCGATATCGCGACACCTTACACACTGCAGCGATTCCGCGATTCGCGTCACGCATGCGCCCCACCACTGAATGTAGTCAAAAGAGTTGCGATAATATCGCGGCAGTGTGTGGGATCGAGCGCGTCCCCATACAAAATGTACTGGAAACAATTATCGCAAAATCGCAGCAATATCATCGCTCGATAATATCGCGGCAGTGTGTAGGATCGCGCGCGTCCCCATACAAAATGTACTGGAAACAATTATCGCAAAATCGCAGCGATATTATTGATCGATAAAATCGCTGCAATGAGCGGAGGCCTTAAAACAGGTTCGCGACCCCCCCAGGGGGTTGCGACAGGACCTCAAGGTTGACATAAAAATGCTCCCGACATTCCAAAGAAAAAGTTGCAATCGCTGCGACCTTGAAAAGGTACCGGCTTCATGCATTGAATATAAATAGATACCTATAGGTGGAGAGAGACCAGTTGGTGTTGGAACCAGTTATGTTGGCCCACTGCCTACCCCGTTAGTGGAATAGGAATGTCTGCTGCTGTAGTAACTGATTTAGAAGTAGGTACTTTCATTCATATACAGGTGTAAACTGAAATGTGAATAGTACAGGGTAAAATTGATATCATTAGCATCCTTTTAAACTAAGAGTCTACCCATCAAACTGAACAACTTTTACTATGGGAGCAAACCAATTGGAGCAAAAAAAAATCTTCCATACTAAACTGCAATGCCTACGCAACTCAAATGTATGCAAAACAGCAGATTTTTTTTTTGCTCCGATCTGTTTGCTCCCATAGTAAAAGTTGTTCAGTTTGATGGGTTGACTCTTAGTGCGTTCACACACGATGACGAATTTCACCGTGTATTTTAGGGAGTCGTTGCAGAAACGCTCATTAAAGTTAATCCTCCATTAAATGTCTTGCTAGATTTTATTACGTCAACAAGACAAAAAGTGACGCCAAGAGACTTAATGGAGGATTAACTTTAATGAGCGTTTCTGCAACTGAGTGTAAGTCAAACTAAACACCAAAAATGAAATAGCGGAATATACCTATATGAAAAATTTTACCAAGCCCAAATTAATTTTGTGAACAAAAGACATCAACGTGGGTGGCCGACATTCTACAATAAAACATGATTCCTAAACTCAATAAACAAACAAGTTGTCTTCGTACATCTTTAAAATTAGGTAAATCTGTTTCTACTATACTCCATTTCAAATAGCAACGTTTTAAGGCTATTTTTATTACAGAAATAGAGATTTGAAACACTTGCTCTCACTTATTCTTAGAACAGCTTAACTAAATGTCCAAGATATGTTGTACATCTTTCTGATAAATAAATTGTATTATTTAGTGCGTTCACACACGATGACGCACTGACGGAGCGGCAGATGTCAGTCCATAGAACCACACCCGGTGCGTCAATGCGTCATCGTGTGTGCTTCTACGTGCGGTTTCATACAACTCCTTTCTTCACAAATGACGGACTGACGGTTGCTGCTACGTCAGTGCGTCATCGTGTGTGAACGCACTTACTTATCAGAATTCGCATAAATGCTAAGTAGGAATCGGAAAATCTTTAGACATAGACATAGACATAGACAGACATAGACATAGACATAGACCGACATAGACATAGACATAGACATAGACATAGACATAGACATCGGCATAGACATAGACATAGACATAGACATAGACATAGACATAGACATAGACATAGACATAGACATAGACATAGACATCATTTATTTGCGAATATGAGTACAATTAATATTATAATATTAATAACGATCTAACAATAAAAAAAGTTCAAATCATATTCTACCATTTTGGCATGCAAAAATATTGTTATTGCGTACAATTTACTTTACGTCGGTATATGAAAATGAACCTATTGTTCATCACGCAGAACGTTTTTGTCCTTAAAAAACATGCAGATGGCGCGAGTAACTGTCAATGTTAATCAAAACTATGGGCATCAAAAATGTAGATACAATTGATGGGCATAGAATAAGACTAGAGTATCGAAGAAAAAAATAGAGTATCTTTAGAACACATACTATGGGACAGACAAATAAAAAAAATACGTGACAATGTTTTTTGTGAAGGGTAACGTCTATGTGTCTCTCGTGACGGGTGCTACATTCAAACCTGAGCGTAATGAAGACCTAGTAGCACTTGGTCCAATACGCATTTCGTCCAACACGCAGTTCGTCAATACGCATTTCGTCAAGCAAGCATTTCGTTAATATTAAAGTATTTTGTACTTACAGTCAAGTAAAAAAATAAATTTGTTTTAAATTATTTTTAAAAATTAAATGAAATAAAATCGTTTAATAAAAGGATTAACTCCCTAGCGAAGCGAGGGTGAGGTGTTAAAGACAAAAAGTTCATTATTTATGTGTTTTTTTAAGTTAGGTAAATCATTCCTCTTTTTAACATTTTGAAAGTTCGATATAGATAGTCACAGCTCTCGTATCGCCATCTATCGATCCCTAAAAAACCCTAAAGCTTGGAAAAACGCTAATTATGTTCCCTTAAAATTTTATAGTAAAGAAACAGAACAATAAACTTAAAAAAATGAAAGTAGTTCGTGAAGCGTAGTGAAAGTGATGATAAACGGTTATTATATTAGCAAGTAGCAGAATGTCTTACTATTTTTCATTAGTAGATGAACATCTGGACCATGTGCGTATTGCTAAAACTGTTTATACTTTAGTTAGATACATACATTCTGTCCACTCCAAAATGGATTAAGGTCGCGCGTTAGTCAACAAGCAAGAAAAAAGTGGAACCAAGAACGTTCTTAATATTACGTAGGGGAGACTGGGGTCAATCGGTCCATTTTTCGTTCAACAGTGATTTGCGTCTAAACTATCAGCATTTTCCATTAACTGTTTACACCAGTTCATAGTCTATTTATTCAGGTACAGAATGCCATTGCAAATGTTATCATTTGATGAATAGGAAAAGAGATATGGGCAATTAAGCATGACGGGGGAAAGTGGTCCAATTGACCCATGCCTGGGGTCGTTTGAACCAGGTTTTCAAAGTCATGTTAGTCATCTTTATCGTCAATATAACTGGAAGATTTGTATTTATGTAATAGACAATATCATTAACTACCCCTGCTCAATATATAAAAGTAAAACATTCGACTACAAAAAAATTATGGGTACAATAACTAGCCCATAGCTATTTCAATACCTATTGAATCTACGTTAATTTTACAAGAAGCTATGAACGTAGCGTGAAAATTCTAGTGGAAATCAATGCTATTTATATAATTTATCCTTAAGATATCTAATATAAATGTGTTTTTTATTTTGTATGAAAATAGGTCTGGTTCAATTGACCCAATGGTTCAACTGCCACATATATTAAAATAATTTCAAAATGTAATCATATTTCTTTAAGAAAATCAAACCTAAATCTCTAGACATAATTAGTTATTATTCTGTCTCTGTATGCATTTATTTAATACCTAAAGCCAAATTTATTACTATGAAAACACTTATAATTTATTTTATAGTTAATTGGGAGGGAGTTACATTGAATATAGGTTCTTTTATTGTTTATGGACTTATTTCAAAATAAAAGTTACACTAACGAATACACGAATAAAACTATCCTGACCGCTTTTCAGGCCAAAAAACATACCGTGCATCGTCGCGTGATAAAATGTATACAAATTTTTAAGTCTAATCCTAAGCTTCTAAACACAAAAAGTATCAAAATCGGCTTATTAGTTTTTACATGATAGATAAATGTTAACTTATAAAAAAATCTAAGGGACAATTGAACCACTGGGGCAATTGCACCGGTTCAATCGATCCCTAGCAACGTGGTCCAACTGCCCCGAGAGGCCATTTTCGAAAGATTATTAATTTACTCCGATTCTAAAAACTATACGAAGATAAGACTTTCACTAAAATATGCTCAAAAGACCAATAAACACACGGAAGAAAAGAAAATTCTAAATAATTATGTTAACTTAGAGATTTCGTAAATTTTAAAGTGTCAAATTATTTACCTTGAGGGTCCGAAAACTTTAACACCTCCCTGCAAGCGATCGCGCGGCGCTGTGGTCGCGGCTGACTGACGGTTACACTTGGCGCTAAAACTAAGCGCGTTGATGGTACCCACACATAGATAGCTTGCGTAGTTTCCGAGAAATCGCCACTGATTCAACCGCCACGCGGTTCATTCGACCCCAGTCTCCCCTATTATCCTTTATTTTATTATTCAACCCATAGATTAACCAAACAAATCTTTCATTCAACCATACTCAAAGTATGCTCCGCGACTCACATACTCGTAATATACGTAAATAGCCGAAAATGAGGCGACACACGCCTTAAGGGGCTACCTGCCGGTTTTGGGTAATTTTGTAACCATTTTATTCATTAACTATGGCACTTTTTGAGCTGAAATTTAAACTGAACCATCTACAGGATATGAGAAGTGATGTGGTTTTTCTAGAAATCGATTTTAATGAATAAAACCGAAGAAAAGGGACTCTAAAGTCACCCCTTTTTTTCCAGTTGTAACCATTTTACTCTTACATTTTAATCGGAACAAAATGAAAATTTACTATATTGTTCACAATACAATTTAGAATGATGTGGTTTTTTTACTTTTTCGAAATTAATACAAAATCATCGAATTTTTCAAAGAAAACAGCAAAATTCTGACCGGAGCCACGCGCTCTTTCTCATCGATTAGTATGGAGTGCGAGTGAGAGGAGAGTGGTCCACGGCTGATACGCCTTAAGTGCGAGTGCGACCAAGGATAAAATACAAAAACGCAGTCCTTGTGTGGGTATGGAACCCTTAAAAAGGCGCAAATACGTTTGTAATAGTACCTACCTATTGCTTTTAATTGTCTCGCAGAAGGTGTGAAAAGTAGAGTATGCTGATCGGAGATAAAGGTGTTTTAATCTCGGGTTTTGGTGAGTTTAAAACTCTCGCTGCACTCGTGATTCTAGTCTTAACTCCCTCGCTTCGCTAGGAGATAATCCTAGAATTCAATGTAGCGCCCGTGGCGAAAGACACAGAGCTTGTACTCTTCTGCTCTCCTGGTACTTCTCAATGCCTAGCCTTTTAGGACACGATATTGCAACTCGCACTTGACCGATTTTCTTTAATAAAGAAGTTTGCACTGGTGATATATTGCAACTCGAACTTGGCTGATTTTCTTTACACTACATTTTTGATTCAGTACATTAGTAGGACCAATAGAAATAGGTGTCCTTAGTGGACCTACAAATACAGAACAAAATAGTAGGACCACGAGAAAACGCCAGACGATACCTGCCTTCACAAAAAACATCGTCACGTATTTTTATGTTATGCCCATCGAAGCGTGATGGAGTCAAGGCTTCAATAGTCAACGACCTTATGTTTGGCAGTTTAGAAAACTCATGTTCCTAAGATGATATTGTGATTTTTATGTCTTTTTAATTTACATGCGTCTAGCAACTTTCGAGAGAGGAAAATAATTAAATATGCAAGTTATTGCTTCATAATTTTTAGCGGATTTTGATTACGAAATATGGTCACGGGTTTTTTTGTGAAGGAAAACATCGTGAGTGATATTATGTACTTGTTTTAATCATAATATAAGCTCACGATCATGACTATCAAATTCTCTACTTATGAGTAGGTATACATTTAAATCGAAATCGCGAAAAAAAATTCATTTGTTCCATAAACTGAAAATCTATTCGACCTAAATGTATTAGTGCATATTTCTGGAGCCCTGTGTTCTGCAGTGGGACCTAGATAAGGCTGATGATGATGTTAAGATAAGGCCCAATGGTAGGACGAAATACCTTGGAGGCGTCTTTTATTTTTCATTTTACAACTATTAGATTTATACTATTTACCGATACTAAAGTCATACCTCAGTATTTTTGGATAGTTTATCTAGTGAAATCATAAACTGAATACACGATTGGAATTACTTCACTCGATAGAAAATCGTCACAAAGATGACGTATTTTCATGCATTTTTAATCATTTTTCTCGTTTTAGAAGAACTTAAAATAGTTTCCGATTGTTGGTATTTATACTCACATATTCACCATTAGTTTATCTAGTGAAATCATAAAAAAAATCTATAAAAAGTGCTTTCGTTCATTCTTTTTAATCGAAAATAAGGCACACGCACGCACTTCTCGGAGGGCTGGGCAATCGCATTTCTCATAGAAAATCTTCGTCGGAACCCATGGCCCCTTAAAGTTGCCAAGCAAGACTACTGACTAACTTAAACCTTCAAGACTCACGAAGCGCTAAGCAGGTGGTAAACAGACCCCCAAAAAAAAAACATGCTCAACTCTTTCAAACTTTAAGTGATAGAAAGAGACAGACGGACCCGATTTTGGTAAAAAGTGCACGCAGCGTCCCACGACGAATTAGATTGGCTTCACCTGTCATGTTTTATTTTTAGAAAACGTTCGATCAACCCACGGACTTGAAAGAAATACGGACCAAATATTGCACTAAAAAGATGTGAAGCATGCAAGGTAATAGAATCTCGTTTGTTCTACAAGGGACCTACACTCACACAGATGCACTAGCTCTAGGCGCAGGTCCGACAACCCGTCACCTTATGTACCGCGTGACAGCACGCACACAAAAGAAATGGGTGCTTCACTCATGATTAGACGAGATTACGTCTGGTTCTTCTTTTAAGTCTGTGGATCAACCTTTGTTTTTTTTACTTTTGAAGAAACTACCTATAGCCACAGATAACTTAATAGTTTATATCCGTAAACACAAAAATAAAGATTTTTAATCGGTGGTGTAACATTTTGAAAGTTTCATATACGGGGTGGAACAATATTTTTAAGGGGTGTTTTAGATTAGATCATCAACCTGGACAACATTTACTACACAGGTAACATCGAAAGCGCGAAAAAAAAATCTGCTGTTTCATACAAAATGTTAGTACCCTATCTACCGGCTCAAATGTACGTATGGGACTACTATTAAGTACACTTTTTTTTATGTCCATAGTGAAATGTGTTCAGTTTGTTTTTTGCTGGATCATCAATTGATAAATCAATCAAAGCAGCCCATTTTTGGACATCCATTTAATACTCATTTATGCCAAAACTACTAAGTCGATTTGGATAAAACTTGGCTTAACGATAGTCCATAGCCTAAACTAAAATTGAAATACAAAATCAAACACATAACTTACCATTAACGACTTGAATTAATATAGCAAACAGCACCGCCCCTATGCGGCACCTAGTCCGCCATTTTGTCCCGGCGGCAGCCATTTTGTTTTGGCTTTCACTTTACTATGGTCCATTCGTGACACTCCACATTTCTTTCACATCACTAGTTTATGTTTTTGTATGAATTTTGTTTTGGGATCACATTTGAAGTTCACTTTTATCTGGAACAAAAGAAAATTTATGTTATTAAAACGTTTCTGCTGGTCCCATTGTGATATAGGCTTGAGTATATAGGTATGTGAATAGACATGTAGGTACAAGGTCGCATTTGACTCTAAAGAGATTAGGTACTTCCAGCAGACCCGCAGCAAAGACAAAACTGTGAAACAAACAATGTGTAGGGACCTACATTGAGTATGTACCGTAGAACATCTGAGTACGCCCTCGGTGGAATAGTCGTAGGTATAATAATCAAGCTTTTAATATAAAACAATGTTCAAAACAATTCTACTAATTCTTAAGAGGAAATGCTTTTATAATTCGGAGCGCGCTCCATACAAACGTACTATGGTGATATTTTCAATACTAACCAATTAAAGTCAATAAAATTTGTTATCTCCATGCTTGTATGGAGTCAGATTTTCTTTAAAATGTAAAGTTATAAAGTTACAGTGCCTCAAAGATTTCCATACAAATTTTAAATTAATCCTTACATTGAAATTGTATATTTTAACGAAAATCGGACTCCATACAAGCATAGAGATTGGTTTCTAGATTGTTTCTGCAAAATTTTATTGACTTTAATTGTTTAGTATTGAAAATATCACCATAGTACGTTTGTATGGAGCGCGCTCCGAATTATATTAGCATATGCTCACGACTATATTCCCCGAGGGGGTAGTCAGAGATATTCTGTAGTACGTTTCACCAGTGGGTAGTACCGAAACTCTGTCCAGTGTGACGGGGGGTGAGCCCGTCGCCACTTATAATGGACAGTGGGTACAATACACGCCTCGAAATTGAAGCATGCAGGTTTCCTCACGATGTTTTCCTTCACCGAATTATATTATAGAGGAGATTTGTATGAAAAGCGGAGATATTATGTCAAATAGTCATAAACTCGACCCTATTCAGAAGCCTATAGATACGCTTTCCGTTCGTCCGTCCGTCCATCGTACTTTCTGTCCTACCTACATAAAAAAGGTCGTATCTTTTGAACTACAATAGCTATTAGAATAATTACTTGGCGGAAATTTTAAAAATTAAGACAAACGAAAAACTTTTTTTTCAACTACTTTTTTGGCGTTATCGTAAAAACTACAAGCGTCGAACTTGGTGTGATTATAGCCAATAATAAAAACCGGTGAAATGTGTTTTTTAAGACGCGATCGATAGAGCGATTGCTGGATTTGACTCCGCTCTGCTTTAGTGGATACCGGGCCTTATTCTGTTGTATGTATAACTTATTATGACGCATGTGTCCGTCTGTAACACTTTCAAAATTTCGATGAGGTTAGAAATTTGGCTCAAGGACACAAAATTCTCAAAAGTCTTTTGTATGACGCATACAATCGTCATAGACCATGTTGCCTAAATCTAGGACAGTGTCTTCCTTGATCATAATACAACTTCTCTACCCAAACGCAAAAACAGCAATAATTTTGTTTGCGATTTCGGTGTTAAAGTTGATCTGTTTGTTGGTCGCTAAAAAACTTTAGCATGATACACAGAGAATGAATGAAGCCAATGGGTACACGTGTGGACGCATCGGAAAACAAATCCTTAGTTAAGATGCTATTATCCGTTTTTTGAACACGAACGAAAGTGTTTTAAACAGTGTTTTAAAGTCTGAAATGAAATTATGTCTTATTTATGGATCTGGCAGATAGGCGATGGTTCTCAATAATACGATTAGATTACTCGATAGAAAGAAATCCCAAAGTTACCCCTTTTTATTAAGTTTTTTCAATACTATGATTAAACTGCTGATATTTAACTTTTTATTCTTTTACTTAACTAAATACATCAAATATTTCTAGTGAAATTCTTAGAATTTGGAGCTTTGAAACCCATGAGCAAAGATAGGTATTGATGAAAAACACGTTTTTGTGCGATCCTGCTTTCAATTGGAGCGGGATGGCTAATTGCAAACTTATGCTTGCAAGAAAGAAACGCTTGCACTCGGATAAGAGGGCCTTAAGTTAAGTACTTACAGTTTAAGTATCGCGCAAACTGCAGCGGTTCCATCCTATTATAAAACTTAAGTATTCAGGCCGCAACTCTTTACCACTGGGGCACTGACACTCGTTGCATTTACAATCAGCGAGCCAACTGTTATGTGGTTGTTATTCAATCTGTTATTCCGTCCGTCCTACTAACTAAACCGCTAAATTGATTGTAATGCTTGCAAATATGGACTACGTTCTTAACACGACATCTAACTTTTCTTTCACCCGTGCTAGATAACTCTGTCTAAGTCTTCCTCTACCTCTCTCAACCTCTTTTTTCCTCTGCAAATATGGTTTTACAAGCCGTGGTGGTCCAGTGGCGAGTAACCTTGCCTGCCGTGCAGGAGGCGATGGTTCGATCCCCGTCCAAGCCGACTCGTACCAATGAGTTTTTCGGAATTTATGTACGATTTGTAACACCACTGGCTTTTCGGTGAAGGAAAACATCGTGAGGAAACCTGCATGCTTCAATTTCGAGGCATGTATTGTACCCACTATCCATTATAAGTGGCGACAGGCTCACCCCCTGTCACACTTGACAGAGTTTCGGTACTACTGGTGAAACGTGGATGTTCTGAGGTTTCAGAATATCTCTGACTACCCCCTAGGGGAATATAGTCGTGAGCATATGCTATGCAAATATGGTTTTCGAGAGCCTTGTTGGCGCGTTGACGAGAGGTATGGAGACTCAATAAAAGGGGGTTCGAATCCATATGGACGACAAGCCATGTAGCAATGAGTTTATCTATCTTGCACTAGAACCGGTGACGGAAAACATGGTGAGAAAACCTGCATACGCAAGTGCCCCGCTTTGGGCTAACCACGTCTCTGTTTTATTTGTCATCCACTGGCAACACACACTAGTCACTAGACAAAGACATTCGTTTTGAGACTGCGGTTTTTGGGACATTAAGATATTACGTCCTGGAATATGAATTATGTGTCCTCGCCTAAACAACGTCATACGTCCCACTGCAGGGCACAGACCTATCCTCAGGGAGGTGTATGGGCGTTGGTCCATCACGCGTGCACAATGCGAATTGGTAGACTTTACATACGCATCGGAATATTTTAAATTGACCTGCATTGAAAAAGATCTAACTCGCCTAAATGGGAATTTTTTCTTCAACGTATGCTGGTTTTCAAGATGTTTTGCTTCACCGTTTGAGAGCAGTCGGTATAACGTACATCACTTAGAAAAACTCATTCGTACATTGCATGTGGTCTATGCGGATTCGAAACCAGACCTCAAGATTGAGTTTTCATAGCTCTCCGCAACGCACCTCCGAAGTCTTGACATAAGTTCATAACAATTTAAACATGCAACCGGGTAAAACACAAGACCCCTTTACAGATCCGATTCTTGCGCCGCCATGACACATGCGCGCGCGCAACTCATTGCACAACAAGAACGTTGCAAAAGTCAACTGTTATGTTGTCAACACATCCGGCCGGTTGTATCACCTAATCGCTTCTGGATCCGCTTCGACTGTGGTTTCGTCATTTAGGTTTTTCTACATCCTACGTGACAATGATTATCTAAGTATTTCATCTAAGTTGCTGGCTTTGATGTTGATGAGCTCTCATGTAGCTAACCAGTAGATCCTCGGGCAGTGCACCGTCACTCACGTTTGACAGTCTGCGATAATTACAGCCTGCATCTTTGTAGATGCATCTTAGGAGATGCAGGCTGTCAATAGTAGATTACAAACCGAGGTCAGGAAAGTAAGAAAGGTCTCAGATCTCACGTAATTGTTGACCGCGTCCGAGGTCAACAAACATGTGATCTGGGGCTTTCTTATTTACTGCCCAAGGTTAGTGTACTATTTTTCTCCTCGAAGGAGGAGGAAAGCGGTAACTTCGTTTAGCGCATCGGGACGAAAGTTGATGCTTTCCGTCCGGAGGGGTGAAAAGGTAATTAAAGGTGGTTCCTCTTTAGTACCGTTTTTTCCATACAAAAGTATTCTCCTTCTGTTCTGTTACCTTCCTGGATATTTACTGACACCAAAGCAAAAAAAAATTTAACGTTCAATCTATGTTACCTCTGCTAAGTCGTCCTCTCGCTTTTTTGCATAAATTAATTAGGTACTGTAAGAACTAGGGACCTTCGAAAATAACAAATTTTACCACCCGTTTTCAGACATCCAGCAAACAAAGACGAATATTTAAACTAAAAAAAAACATACGGGTCGAATTGAGAACCTCCTCCTTTTGTTGAAGTCGGTTAAAAAAAGCAAAACATACAGACTAGCCAGTCTTTTCATATTATTCATGAAAGAATTATTAAAATCGGTATAGTTTTGGAGGAGGAAACAGGGGAATACGAAATGCAGATTTTATCGTTTTTATGTAGATATAAAATCGGTCCGAGTTGCAGTTGTCCCATGGCGGATCGGACAAATACGTAAACCGTAGGAAAAGTAACCCATTCTCCTTTCCATTTCAGCCCGCAAACTTGATGAAAAAAATGACTTTTCAAAATTGATAAACAACACCTACCTAGTTAAATAAACTCGTAAACATTCGAGCGATAGATCCGCCCATACATACAAACATACACGTCGCTGTATAACGGTGAGACAGGTGTAGTGGAGTGGATGTCGGATGGCCCACATACCTTGGTACCGTATCTTCATTGACTACGCGACGCAGGCCTCACCGTATCGCTTTTGGCATGCTTGGTTTGGTATCCAGTTAGCTGACAGTTTTCTTGACATGTCCTTAAATTTATCCACTAGGCCCCACTTGCGCCAACCACGGGTTAGCAATTAACTCCGGATAAAATAGCTCTTTCAGTTGTTTTTCTATACAAAAAATCATGGGTTACCAACTTAACCTAGAGTTTATTGCTAACCCAGGTTTGCGCAAGTGGGGCTAAGTATCAGAAAATGTCTAACAAAATTAACTGCAATAATTTTAAGGGGATGGGATCAAGGGGATCATCACCATCAAACTGGACAACTCTCTAAGGGATCAATATCGAAACCGCGAAAAAAAATCTGCTGTCCCATACAAAACTGCAAACATAACTCAATTCAAATGTATGGGACAGCAGATTTTTTTTTCGTTATTTCGATATTGGTCCCTTTGAGAAAGTTGTTCAGTTTGATGGTCTGAATAGTTTCAGCTAATTTTGATAGACCTTACAGGGTGAAATTGATATCATTAGCATCCTTTTAAACTAAGTGCGTTCACTCACGATGACGCACTGACGGAGCAGCAAACGTCAGTAGAATCAGAATCGTTTATTGCTTTCATGTGTTAATTACAGATAGTACAGTCAGTTACAGTCCGTCATTTGTGAAGCAAGGAGTTGTATGAAACCGCACGTTGACGCATACACGGTGACGCATTGACGCACCGGGTGTGGTTCTATGGACTGACATCTGCTGCTCCGTCAGTGCGTCATCATGTGTAAACGCACTAAGATTCTACCCATCAATCTGAACAACTTTTACTATGGGAGCAAACCGATCGGAGTTAAATAAAAATCAGCTGTTGCACCCATTTCTTTTGTGTGCGTGCTGTCACGCGGTACATAAGGTGACGGGTTGTAGCACCTGCGCCTAGAGCTAGTGCATCTGTGTGAGTGTAGGTCCCTTGTAGAACAAACGAGATTGTATTACCTTGCATGCTTCACATCTTTTTAACCGACTTCAACAAAAGGAGGAGGTTCTCAATTCGTTTTTCTTTTTTTTATGTTTGTTATTAGTGCAATATTCGGTCCGTATTTCTTTCAAGTCCGTGTGTTGCATACATTAGAGTCGAGTAGGCGTTGCACTTTAAGGCGTACGCAAATACGGACCGAATATTGCACTAATAACAATCGCACATCTATCTGAGATGAACGAATCGAATTTTCGAATTGGTTGTATGAAATTCTATGACACCTCGCACACTTATCCGCGGCGAATCGGAGGAATCGTCAGAAGAAAGTAGTAAGTAAGTAAGTTATTATAGCCTATAGAATCCCACTGCAGGGCAAAACCTCCGCTCACGAATAAGGGTGAGAGGGAGTGGGCCATACTCCACCACGCGGGCCCAGTGCGTGTTGGTGGAGGCAAGGTAGTGGTCAACTTGCTGTCAGAGAATTTTCAAGCCGCCTCAATAGGCCTCTGACCTGGCTTAACGAATAGTTACAACGCCATCTGACGAAACTATCCGAGACCAACTGCTTAACGTGCCTTCTGAAGCACGGAAACGCTCGAGATGAAATACCACTAAACGGTCACCCATCCAAAGACTGACCGGACCTGACGTTGCTTAACTTCGGTGATCGTTTCCAATACCGAAGCTCCACTACGCCAATGAGCGCGTCAGAAGAATTAAAAGGAAATTCATTTCGTTCGCCTCCTTCGGCTCTTTCGCCGCGGATTGATGCGGACACCTTTAGTATGAGACAGCTGATTTATTTTTTGCTCCGATCGGTTTGCTCCCGTAGTAATAGTTGTTAAGAGGAGTGACGTGGCTGAGGGGGTGGCAAGAGGACGTTTCGTGCGTCGGCTTGCGATTTTGACAGCCACGTGGCTCCGCCGTTTTATGGCGGTTTCTAGTGTGTTTTTGTTTAAAAACGGGGCTTTGAGATCGCCATATCCTATTGTACCGTACAATATCTAATGAGTATATCCTCAACACTTGACACTGGCGAAATCTAACAAGGAAACGCCATTAATTAAGAATAGAATAGAATAGAATAGTTGTTAAGTTTTATGGGTAGAGTTTATAAAAGGATGCTAATGATATCAATTTCACCCTGTATACGTCCCACTACTATATACCATACACCTGTGCTCCGCAGTGGGACTCCCACTATGTATGGTATGTACTTTAGTCGACTGGGGTTATTGTTATTTTTTGCACAGGAACGTAGTAGTGAGTCCACGAGGAACAAGGCTTCCTCGTGGACCCACCAGTGGGACAAATTAGTGGGTCCACGAGGAAGTACCGGTTGTACCATTGATGGTACTACCGGCACAGAGATGATGAAACATCGTGAAACATGTATATAAAAAGTGTTGATAAACAAATGTTGCCAAATGAATACCCAGCTTTAAGTCCTACGAGTTTTAAGTGCCAGTTGTACCATTGATGGTACTACTGGCACGGTCTAGTGCCAATTGTACCATTAATGGTACTACTGGCACCACCTAGTGCCAACTGTACCATTGATGGTACTTCCCAATGGTACTTCTGCATAGCTAGCATGCCGCAGTGATTCAGCGCTATCACACCTTAGCTCTCTTTCTATTTGCGTGCGAACGAACGAGATAAAAGATGTGATACAGCCGTATCACGTGTAGCATACTACGAGTGCTGGTCCGGCGGGGCGGTAATTGGTAGACTTCACATACGCATCGGAATTTCTTCTTAACAGGTTTTCTCACGATGATTTCCCTCACCGTTTGAGAGCAGTCGGTACTATAATTATTGTAATTTCAATAAATCTGTGGCCAACTCTTGATTTTTTGCAAAATCATCATCATCATTACAACACGGACCTGAAAAAAAGACGGACGTAATGCGACATTAAAAAGATGTGAAGCATGCAAGGCCCTACATTTTCGTTTGTTCTACAAGGGACCTACACTCACACAGATGCACTAACTCTAGGCGCAGGTCCGACACCCGTCACCATTATGTACCGCGTGACAGCACGCACACAAAAGAAATGGGTCCTTCACTCGTGATTAGACGAGATTACGTCCGTCTTTTTTTCAGGTGCGTGCATTACAAATACCATTTTTTCCAATGCAAAATTGTTGATTTGAATAACAACCGGACCTTCTATGACAGTTGAGTGCAAAAAACCCATTGACACAGTTTGTTATCCGCCGACGGTTATTAAAATTGATATTTTACTGTAAAATTATGGGTTTAGTTATTCCACAATGTTTCTATGGGCCAAATAGAGCCCAAGCTCTCAACGAATGATACAGTATAATGTAGCCATGAACAATATTTTTTCAAGCGGTTGGGTGACCCAGCCATTGTTACGTTTTTACTGGAATATACAGAAATTACAAAATACAAGGCCTTTCTTTATACTGACGGCTTTTTATGGGGGCTGAATCACCTGATTGTCTGAAAAGAAAGATGATTCCGTGCTTCTGATGGCACGTTAAGCCGTTGGTCCCGGCTACTATCTCTGGTGGTAGTAGTAGTCGTTACATAAAAACCACGTCAGAGGCTGTAAGGCGGTTTGAATAAACTCTGACACCAGGAGTGCGATTTTTGAATCTCATTCGGTGAGCTCAACAGTTGAAAATGTCAAAATTACTATGGAGATATGCATCTTTCTACTGCTGATTTGACTTTAAAAAATCGCACTCCTGAAGCATGATTTTTGAGAGTCAAATCAGCAGTAGAAAGATGCATATCTCCATAGTAATTTTGACATTTACAACTGCTGAGCTCACCGAATGAGATCCAAAAATCGCACTCCAGGGCTTGCTGCCCACTATAAGAAGAAGTATGAAGAGGTTGATGACCTGATCATCCCCTTAAAATTATCAGCATATGTTAAGAAAATCCCGGTCATGGGGTTAGAAATTTAGAATAGGGTAGGTACCTGCTTCTTGTAAAACGGTGCATTATAAGTGCCTAACCAAACCTTGTATCGTATTAGGTTAGGTAGGAATCTACAGTATGATAGACGATAACATAAAATATAAAAATAAAATGTGCCTACATACTAACAACGAGGCTGTTATCGTTCTGTTTTCACTTTTTTACATAAAATATGACGTAGGTAGGTATGTACCCGCATGGATAAGAAAATCCCTTTAAAATGGTTTGCTTTATGCCTTTCCCAACTTTTTGAGAGGATAATTATATTAGTTACCTAACCCATTTTGGTATAACACTGCCCATCTCCATACAAACGATGATTACTTATTTAATTCTATTTAATGGTATTTAAAATAATCAATTGTTTAATAGTTACATTTAAATTGTTAAATGTGAGCATTGCTACAACTACATTATTAAACAGAATGTTGATAGTTGTAGCAATGTTTCTGACCATCCCGAAAGGCATTACAGTCGTGAGTTTATGTTTGTTTGTAATTGTGTAATCTTGTAACAAGTTCTTTGAACATAAATAAGTATGTACTAGAACAATAAGGCCGAGATTCAGAGACGATTTTTTTTGGCTTAGTTCGAGCTAAGTAGGGTAGAAATGTATGGATTTTGCATTGAGTAATTATTACATTGTACCTCAATGGGATTTTGACATACGGGAGTTCGAACTATGACTTACAAATCGTCTCTGAATCTCGGCCTAAGACTTTTCTACTTAGTGCGTTCACACACGATGACGCATTGACGCAGCGGCAGACGTCAGTCTAGGGCTGCCATCGCCAAAATCGTCGTCGCCGGGCAAAGACGTCAAAAACCCCGGACATTTCAGTAAAATCTGGAATTTTCCCCGGACGACCACGAAATTTTTTATTTAAGTTAGTAAGTAGTTTTTCGAAGTGAGCTCAAGATTTTGTCTTATTATAACGAGATTTTGCAATACGATTAAATCGATTTAATACAGCATAAAACCAAGAGCGAGCGAAGCGAGCTCGAGATTTTGCCAAATATTATAGCGCATTTCCAGGTCCCGTCAAAATCGAGGTCTATAATAAAAGCTGGAGCGAGCGAAACGAACTCATGATTTTGCTACACAACAACTCGATTGTTCACTCGTATGCCTATAGGATGACAAACGATCGTATCAATACGCTATACAACCAGGAACGAGATTTTTTCATGTTATAATAAGATTTTGCAATACGATTATATCGATTCAATACAGTATAAAACCAGGAGCGAGCGAAGCGAGCTCGAAATTTTTTCAAATATTATAGCGCATTTCTAGGTCATGCCGAAATCGAGGTCGAATAAAAGCTGGAGCGAGCGAAACGAACTCATGATTTTGCTACATCTTAGATCAAAATAAAATCAATGGATATGCCTATAGCGCGGTAAGTTGGAGCAAACTCCTGGTGCACTTGGTCCATACAAACTAACGCCATTATCTGTCAAATCTAGGGTACTTGCATACAAATTTGAAGTAAACCTTTCATTTGTTTTGCCTCATTTTTCTGGTTTGAAATGTTCGCTTAAGACCTATCCATTCATTTTATTTTGATCTAAGTGCTACATAACAACTTGATTGTTCAGTTTATGCCGAAATCGAGTTGATTTGTGGATAAAACGAACGTTTTATTACCATTATGTGTAAAAATAATCGGGTCTTACCCGGACACAGTAAGTGTCCGGGTTTCCCCCGGACACTTTCGTGACGACCCCGCCCGGACGCCCCCGGACGCCCCTCAAACTAGGACAAATCCGGGGAAACCCAGACGGATGGCAGCCCTACGTCAGTCCGTCATTTGTGAAGCAAGGAGTTGTATGAAACCGCACGTAGAAGCACACACGTTGACGCATTGACGCTTCTATGGACTGACATCTGCCGCTCCGTCAGTGCGTCATCGTGTGTGAACGCTCCTATATCATGCTATAAGTAGGTATGTACTATACTTACTTCTCAATGTACTCATTATAACATGTTGGTGTCGGTCCGTCATTCAGTTCGATGATGGATAAAAAAAAAAAAATAGAAATCTCGCTTGTCCGTTTAAGGCGAAGAAGGTTCTTATCGAAGAGATATTGAAATCTAACATCGTTTTTGGTTGTATTAATTCGTATAAATTATTAAAATATAAATTCACGACGATGACCACGACAGGGTGGCTAGAGTCTTTGCTACACTACAACTACCGATAACCTCTTAAAACGTGTGTTAAACCTGATAGGAGAAAGGCGCCCATTTTATTGCTTTTGGTAAAATTGATATCAATTGTCTACCCACCAAACTGAACAACTTTTACATAGGAGCAAACTTATCGGCAAAAAAACAGCAGACGCACACGTAGAGTTGGCCTTATGTTGCAGTTTGGTATGGAACAGCTGATTTTTTTTGCTCCGATCGGTTTGCTTCCCTAGTAAAAGTTGTTCAGTTTGATGGGTAGATTCTTAGTTTGAAAGGATGCTAATGATATCAATTTCACCCTGTATAAAATACGTGCTTGACCACACGGTATATTTAAGTTAATAATAAACACCCCCTTAACTCAGCATAGCTTCAAACCGGTCCATCATTTGGGTCAGCAGAGCCTGTCCGGTGTATGCCCTTTACCCACTTGCGTTTGAGTTATAATGTTTATGTTTTATTATGGGATATTATCGGCTTTTTGGGAAGTCTGTGTTTTGGTTTGTCTGCGGGACTTTCAGGGAAAGGGAGTTTTTGTAACTGGGAGGACATTTTAAACGTCTAGAATAAGGGAGGAGGCAATATCATCAGTTTATGTTTATACGTCGCACTGGCACAGGTATACCCTTAGGGAGGGTGTATGGGCGTTAGTCCACCACGCGTGCACAATGCGGATTGGTAGACTTCACATACCTACGCATCAGAATTTCTTCTTCAGCGTTGGTTTCGTTACGATGTTTTCCTTCACCGTTTGAGAGCAGTCGGTATTACGTATATAAGTCAGAAAAACTCATTGGTAGCATGTGGACTGTGCGGATTCGAACCCGGACCTCATGATTGAGAGTCTATACCTCTCCGCAGCACGCTACCGAGCAATTTGATTTACAACAAATGATCTTATTCTTATCGTGAAGGCCAGCCCTGGTGTCAGAGTTTTTTCAGACCGCCTTACGGCCTCTGACGTGGTTTTTATGTAACGACTACTATCACAGATAGTAATCGCCGGGACCAACAGCTTAAAATGCCATCCGAAGCATGGAATCATCTTTATTTCTCAGTCAATCAGGTGATTCAGCCCGCAATGTCCTAACCAACTGGGGAAAAACACACAATGTAACATATCACTAGGTTTCTCTAGTTGGAATCGAACCCACGATCTCCGTGACAAGAGCCCAATGCTCTTAACCATTAGACCACGCAGGCAGTTAGTTGTGACACACCTATTTGTTTTACAATAAATGATAATAATAATTAATAACTCCATCAAATTGGCCGTTAAAGCTTCACCCTGTTCACCCACTTGCGTGCTAGCGTGAAGGTAAACAGTTAGAAGCAATTAGTGTAGCCAAGTCGACCGGCACACTCTTAACTGATTTATCAAAAGATTATAGTTTTATCCAATGTTTGCGATGAATTCTGAGAATCATTTTTATTATCTATTTGATCCATCGGTTAGCAGTTCCCGGATACTGCCAATAGATGGCGATAACAGGTCAAGGACCATGTATTGTGGGAATCAGGATTACTTATTTAAATAGTGCCAAAATATAGTGTTTTCCCGTAGGTTTCTAGGGGATCTAAGTAGATAGTAGAAAACAGACTATTGAAAGAAAAGAAATCTCTATAGAGATAAGCTAGCATTTCGTTCTAACTACTTGTCTGATGCTGTACCTACCTATTAATTTCTTCGAGCGCGCTCCATACAAACGAAGTCTGGTTATATTTTCAATGAAATTTTACAGAAACAATCTAGAAACTGCCTATGATCTCTATGCTTGTACGTTGTAGGTACAGTTTCGATGCTAGGATTAATAGGAGATTTGTATGGAAATCTTTGAGGCACTGTAACTTTCTATATCTACATTTCAACGAAAATCTGACAACATTACAGACAAGCATAGAGATTAGTTGGTTTTTTTGGCGGGATTTGATAGCTGACGTTTGGAGTCCTCAAATTTCAACGAATTTTTATTGTTTATAGTGAGTTTTGGTTCGTAAAATTGGTGTTGTTTTGCGTAACAAAGTGTCGTGCAAGTAAACAATATACAGTTCAGTGAAATATGATGGTGTGTGGTGTGGGTCGTCGTAAACAGGAAAAGCGTTCCGTGATTTTAGCGCGGCAAAGCGTTCACCTCTTTCCTGTGGACTTCTCTGCGTTTCCTGCGTTTTTCGATTGTCTCCAAAAACTCCAAAGAAGCGTCAAAAAAGATGTATTGAAATAAAATAAGATTTAGCCTAAAGGTCTTGTAACCAGCGCCTGCGGCATGATTGCGCGATAAAGCGCTATCGCGCCCTAGCTCCCTTTCTTTTTGCGCGTGAACGAACGAGTTAGCAGGCGCGATAAAACGTTTATCGATGTACCATGCCGCGGACGCAGGCTAGTAAATTTATATAAGGTCTAACAAAATTAGGTGAAACTATTTTAAGGGGATGATCAGACCATCAAACTGAATAACTTTCTCGATGAGACCAATATCGAAATCGCGAAAAAAAATCTGCGGTCCCAATGGTCCCATACACCTATGTCGAGTAGGTTTGTATGAAACAGCTGTTTTTTTTTTCACGATTTCGTTATTGGTCCCATAGAGAAAGTTGTTCAGTTTGATGGTCTGATTATCCCCTTAAAATAGTTTCAGCTAATTTTGTTAAATCTTATATATAAAAAAAAAATAGAGATTAGTTTCTTAGGCCGAGATTCAGAGACGATTTTTGTAGTCTTAGTTCGAGCTAAGTAGCGTAGAAATGTATGGATTTTGACATACGGGAGTTCGAACTATGACTTACAAATCGTCTCTGAATCTCAGCCTTAGATTGCTTGTGAAAAATGTCATCAATGACTTTAGGTTAGTACTTAGTTAGTTATTGAAAATATAACTAGGCTTCGTTTGCATGGAGCGAGCTCCGAATGATATCCTCTTAAATTAGTGTAGGTATTCAAAATGTTTAAATAAATAACTTATGTAGCATAGCGAACTAATGTGGTTTTCCAGTTTTCCTAAAAAAAGGTTTAAAAAAAAGAACGGTCTGTGATGTCATTCTTCTATTTCAAATTCGATCGATTGTTTTTATCATAAATTCATAATCGATCGACGTTTCCTTCCTTCGATTCGAGTTCATCAATTTGTTTTCAAAACTTTCTAACTAACTAGCTACATCCAAGTTACGTCGATAAGTTAAGTTAAGTCATTAAGTTACGTCTAAGTTTCTAAATTAGAACAATAAGTAGGATTAGAAAATGCATAATTTTAGCGACCCACCTTCATGCATTCGTAAAATTTATTGCTCTTAATAGTTAATTAACTTTAATCACACACTTACCAAAATATTTGCAAGTCCAAACAGCTGTTCCTTTGAAATAAAATTCGATAAAAGTAGTAAAAAGACCACAATGTTTTCTCAACACGTAAAGAGCAACTTTCACATTTTAGCAAACACACATGACACGAGAACCGTCTTATATAATAAATAACACAATAACACACAAAATTATCACTGTAGAATTAACACGATATTTATTGAGAAATTAAAAGTTTTACGAATGTTGAAAGAATTTTAAAAAGTTATTGTTTTTGTTTTAAAATGGCGCGCGCACGTCTTTCCGAAGTTGAAACCGACTGGCTTGATTCAAAATCATTCCAACCGGAGACGTGAGTGCGATAGTGACAGGACTATACGATTTGTGGGAGGTAGAGAGTGATAGGTATTGGGTGTCATGTAGCGGTATTTTTTTCTCCTTTCGCGCGTCAACTTTCTAAACGCCTCGGGGCGATTTCTGAAATGTTTTGGTGGTATAATTGTTAATTTCTAAGTTAATTGTTTTTAATTAGGTAGGTACTTATACCTAGGCAATTTAGTTAGAAAAATAACTTCAAAATTAATTTGGCTTCATTACTTCATAGTAATCATAGTCCTTATAATAATCAAAATAGTGTTAAAAAGTTGGTAAAACTTTTTGTCCTATATCTATCAAGTTCTCATGTGACTGTAATACGTCATCACATGCAGCAGGTAATTTGTAATTTGAGCCACTTTCCGTACGGCTCGTTGGTCTAGGGGTATGATTCTCGCTTCGGGTGCGAGAGGTCCCGGGTTCAAATCCCGGACGAGCCCTTGGTGGAATTCCTTTTGCTATTTTTCCTCCAAGTTCCTTATTATAAAGTTTCCAATCGTTGGCTCTAAACAGCTGTCTGGAAATAAAATCTGTTTATTTTGATAGCAGTGACATCTGTCGACAGTAATTAAAATAAATGTTGTACACTGCCACCTAGTGGAACAAAGAAAGACTGAAGAGAGAGTGACTTTGCAAAAAGATAATGCTACTCCACAACAGATGGCGTAATAGAAAATTCTAAAATCCGATAAAGTTTAATAGCATGAACTCGTACTTTGTTCAGTCGACGAACGGAACTTTTTAATTATACTGTATTATACAACAGGTGCATAAAAATGCTTTACAAACTTTTTGTTCATCTACTCGACACAAGATGGCAATAGCTTCGTGCTTATAACCCGACCCAATAATGATGCTACAGTTCACTATGAGTTTTCATTATTTGTTGTGACATTCTTATTTCGTTGCATTATACGACAGGTGTTCCCAATATACATACTAATCTATGGGTGTTCCGCTTTTTCTGTCAAAATGGAACTGAAGCCAAACAATTATTGAGGCAGTTTTTTTTACGACATTTTAAAGATCTCTATCAAAAGTCTTCGTGTTTATTGTGATAATGAAATAGAAACAACATTTGCAGTGATATTAAAGTGTTCTTGTGCTATTTAAAAGTGTTAATCAATCATAAAACTGCCGTGAAAAAAGTTCAACGAAAAACATGTCTGGTACTTCAAGTTCATCCCAAAGCCCACCGAATATGGCTTCAATAAACGACGTGAGCGCTTTATTCCAAACAGCGAAGAAATATGAAGAGCTAAATGTTATAGGAACAGGTATTTATGATCTAGAATCTAGACTTTTTACAGTAAATAACCTAGATAACCATGTGCCGGTATCCGGTTAACGGGGCGACGTTTACGCGGATTTTTTTAAAACTCACACGGCCATAATGCTTTTCGGTATAGACAGAAGCTTTGATAAAATGAATACCAACGTTTGGGTGTAGGAGTTGCAGCAAGGCTTTGAGTTTCAGGAATTTTTAGCTAACTACAAAAAGCCAAGTGTGAGTCGTAATCACGCACGTAGGGTTCCGTACCATCATGCAATATTACTAAAAAATTGTGTTTTCTTTGTGGATCCTTATCGCAAGCCCGACACACACTTGACCGGTTTTTATTATTTTTTGCTTTACATTATACTCCGTTCAGGAATTAGAGCGACAAAATGTAAACAAAGAAACGTCACTGTCAAAGTGACATTACGTGGTCAGAAACCTTTGGTACATTTTTTAAGAATAACATTATGTCGGCACGGCATTTAATAAATGGCGTTGACATTAAACATTTACCGTCCATCCATAAATAATAAAAACAGTCATGACAATTTGAATGCAATTTTTAAATTATGCCGCTACCCTGTCTGTGTGGGCTTTTTGTGCTATGCGTAGCATCCACGCATAGCGTACGGACTCGGACGACGGTATTTAACAATCAACAGACGCGTTCACACGTTTACGTTATTGTATGCAATAAAACATCTTTTTCTTTAAGCACTTTGTTAAAACGAACCAAAGGTCTAAAATATCTGATTGTTGCCAGACCAAGAAATAAAATATTTACAGTCACGCTTTCTTTTAATCTAAAATAAATTATATCTGGCGTATTTTTTAATGATTTTCCATACGAAGTTAACATATCATTTGTCGTAATCCTTTGCGAGTAAAATAGATAATTTACTGTTATTCATTCCGGAGGTAAGTTTTCTACAGTCTCGAGATGGTATTTTCTACACTGGTATCACCGTTGTTTACATTTTGTCGCTCTAATTCCTGAACGGAGTATAGTAAGCCTTTGATAAAGTTATATGTCAAGATTGACAGTCGAAGATATGAAAGCGTTGAAAAAAATTGGAACCAGTACTGGCTCCTAAACCCTATACATATACACGCACACACACATATTTTGTATGGCGCCTCACGCACACCAACCTATGAAACTTTTGTTTTATACGGTAAACAGTGAGGCTCATTCTAGACATATACTTTTTCTAAGGGGTAAGCAATAGTCACACCAAGTTTGACACTTTTATGTATTACTGTTTTCACAATAGACGAAAACCAAAAAACATAGAAAAAAAAACATGTTTCTTGTATGCTTCACAGCTTACCCACACTTTGCTTTCCGGTAGGCGGTCGCCACTTGAGAATCTTTCCGCCCCATCGGCCATCGGTTCTGCGAGCAATGTGCCCCGCCCACTGCCACTTTAGTTCAGCAATTCTTTGGTCTATGTCAGCTGCTCTGGTTCTTTTGCAATTCTCTTCATTCCTGATTCGATCTTGCAGGGAAACTCCGAGCATAGCCCTCTCCATCACCCTTTGGGTGACCTATTTAGGAATTCTATCTATTATAATGGGAAGAAAGTTGATAGTAGTCGCCCACAGGCTTCGAGCTGGACACATGCCACTGAGAAAGTTCGCATTCCTCATGAGAAAGGCTGATTCCCCAAATTGCGAGGAGTGTAATGCGGTAGAGGATGTGTATCATCTTTTGGTGGAGTGTGTCAAGTTCAAGCTAGCGCGGGATTCACTGATGAAGGAACTGAGGTTGAACAAACTTGATGTAGGTGCTTTCCACAATCTGTTAGCTAGCCCTAGTTCCGATGAAGCTAAAAAGTTGTTCACCTTTGTGAATTCATCAGTGAATCAGTGATTTATTTTCTCATTGGTTGATGTAAAAAAGTTCAGGGTATGATAGGAGTGATATATACATGCGTATAAAAGTCCCTAAAAAGAATAAAATTAAAAAAAAAAAAAAAAAAAAAACTATTATACATAAAATCACGCCTCTTTCCCAGTGGGATAGGCAGAGACTAGGGCCACTTACTACAATCCTTATGTACCTTTTCATTCCAGGAGTGCGATTTTTGAATCTCATTCGCTGAGCTCAGCAGTTGAAAATGTCAAAATAACTGTGGAGATGTATGCATCTTTCTACTGCTGATTTCACTTTCTAAAATAATACTCCGTGAGTGCGATTTTTGAAAGTCAAATTAGCAGTAGAAAGATGCATAACTCCATAGTAATTTTGACATATTCAACTGCTGAGCTCATCGAATGAGATTCAAAAATCACACTCCAGAGGTCCTCTCACAAACTCACCTTTCTGCAGGATGTAACCCATTTGATCAGAGTATGTCTGACAAGGGGCGCCCTCTACCGACACTTCCATTCAGATTCATACAATAGAACTCTTGCATTTTATTACAGGAGCCTACGGCACAGTATACAAGGCAAGAGACCTCCACAATGGCGGACAAATAGTAGCGATGAAGAAAGTGAAGGTGGCTCTCACGGAGGACGGAATCCCGCTGTCTACGCTGAGGGAAATAGCACTGCTGAGGCAGCTGGAGGCTTATAGGCATGAGAACATTGTTAGGTAAGGGATTATCTTGGATATTATTTAGCTACCGTCACACCCTGGAGACTTGAGTGATGTCATTCCCACCTCAGGCAAAATAGTCTTCTTAGTAGTCGATTTGTGGAAAACGAGCCTGCTCAACCAATACCAATGGTTGACCAACTCGACTGTTAGTGTAGGGACACACCGGCGGAACTTTCCTCGCCGAACGTTCGGTTGAAAACGCGCGCAAAGCTTTTCCCTATATCGGAGACACAAAGGTGCGCGCCACTTTTCCTAGTAGTAGTGTATTCTTATCTTATCTTGTTGTGGGGGCTGGCAGGCCAGCAACACTTCGACCCAGTGGGATCTTTTGTGTTAGCCCCAATACTTTTTGCTTTCCTCACCCTTCAAATACATGGTCAATGAAGGAGGCAATACCATTGAGGGGAAGAAACCTAAGATCTCCCGGTTTTGGGTATCCATCGCCGAGGATATAGATATAGATATTGCACAGATATTGCACATTGACATCACAGTATTTCAGAAAGATTTACAATTATCCCCCACACTAGGCTAAGCCTGGCAAAATGTGATGGGTAAAAAATTTGCGAGTTATCATGTAGTAATACAGTGAGCGGTACAGTTATCAACAAGAAAAAAAACAAATTAAAAAGATTGAATAAGTAAAGACGAAAAGAATGGTGAAGTAGGTTAGCACTATTAGGTTCTAGGTACTTAAATTAATTGTGGCTTTAACATTACATAGGAGGCACATGCGTTTTGCCGCCAAGACATCACAGTCACAAAGAATATGTTCCATGGTCTCTTCATCCTCTCCGCATGCTCGGCAGCTGGGATCTAGAGTGAGTTTCATTTTGTGCATCATCGCGCCTGTGGCGTAGTGCCCAGTGAGGGCTCCGACGATGGCATGAGCCTTGCTCCTGCTGTTGTTCAGTATGAACTTTGAGACACGAGTTGTCACATTGCTGATAAATTTCTTGGAGTGTTGTAGACCTGCAAGGCCAGATCACTCTAGTTTGTGTGTTTTATCAGCCCAATCCCTGATGGCCATTCTTATGCTGCATGCCGGGATTCCCACGCTTGGTTCTGGGCCAACCATCTTTCGTTCTGACCCGGCTCTCGCCAGCTCGTGAGCATTCTCATTACCCTGGACTAGTGTATTCAACCGAACGTTCAGCGCGGAACGTTGCGCAGGTGTGTCCTTTCACTTAGTAATACCAATATGGTCACTTAGTCTAATTCCGAAGTTTCCGAACTATCTGAGTGCTAGTTAATTTTCCCAACCAATCTTGTAAAGTTGATTTAGCAAAAAAACTGGACAAGTTCGAGTATACACACTCGACTGCAAATGTAAGTTTGTAATTGCCCACAATTTTTTTTCGTGATTATTCACTACAATAAACAAATAAAAACATAAAAATTTCAGATTTTCCCTTTACCTGTGCTGTGAGACCCTGCATGAAGCAAGCAAAAGACATTGCCCACATGATTAACTGTATTTCGTTTCAAATTGTTGCGCAACTAAATTAATTAACTAGAATTATCAAAGAACTAATACAAAGAGTATGATAGCTAAAATTATACACAAAACAGGAGGAATATCATACTTCACAATGAAATGAAAATTATCCTTTTCTGCAGTGGGATTTCTTATAAAATTCAATTTACTTACACCAGTTTTGTATGCGAAACGGGATTGGGCAATGTCTTTTCTTGATTCTGGATCACCTGTAAGTTTTGATGAGTGAGTTTGAGATAGTCAAAATATGTGACATATGGTCATATAGGTCGTTCTCGTATATTTGATTGTGTTGACTTAAAAACTTAAATTTTTTTACACCTCCAAGGGACTACATTCCCTTTTTTTTATTTAATTTATAATTAATGGACTTTTTGCTTGTGCGTTAGCACCGCATTTCCGCCAATGTCAAGTGTTTTAAGGGAGTATCTATCCAATCTCGATGATTGTTTTTGAGTAAGAACAACTGAGAAGGATTATGGAGCCTCGTGGCAGGCTGAGACGCGAACCGCGCGAACACCACGCGAGAGACAAGTGTTCGCGGCAAACCCTGCAACGTGACTCACTCCATTCCCTTACCGTAGCATTTGATAATAATTTCAATTTGTACCTGTACCCATTCATGAGAAAAAAATATTTGCAGACTGCTCGACGTCTGCCACGGAGGACAGTCGATGGAGAGAGACCACCAGCTGGTGTTGTTCCTGGTCTTCGAGCACGTGGAGCAAGACCTGGAGTCCTACCTGAAGAGAGCGCCTGGTCACCTCTCTGAGAACAGGATACGTGTAAGATAGTTATTTATTTTTTGGGAGAGCTATTGGAAACTGAGGGACCACATCAGAAATGAAGTGATTCGTCACAGAACTAAAGTGGCTGACATAGCTCAGAAAATTAGCAAGCTGAAGTGGCAATGGGCTGGTCATATCTGCCGAAGAACTGACAACCGATGGGGTGTCAGAGTTCTAGAGTGGAGACCGCGAACTGGTAGGCGTAGTGTGGGACGCCCTGCTGCCCGCTGGACAGACGACCTAAACAAAGTAGCGGGGAGCGACTGGATGAGGAAGGCCGAGGACAGAGTTTTGTGGCGCGCCTTGGGAGAGGCCTATGTCCAGCAGTGGACGATGATAGCCTGATGATGATTGAAAACTTAGTGTCTCAATATGAAAGTCTTCGACCAGTGTGTGGTGCCAGTGATGACATATGGAACAGAGACGTGGTCGCTCACTCAGGGCCTCATTAAAAGGCTGAATGCAACCCAGAGAGAAATGGAGAAGGCTATGCTAGGAGTTTCCCTGCGAGATTGAATCGGAAATGAAGAGATTCGCAGAAGAACCTGAATAGCTAACATAGCTCAAATTGGCCGATTGGGCCGATGTGTTCTCGAGTGGCGACCACGTACCGTAAAGCGCAGCGTGGTCAGGCTGAGACAAGGTGGACCGACGACCTGGTGAAGGCGGCGGGAACCCGTTGGATTAGGGCAGCGCAGGACCGTTCGTTGTGGCGATCCTTGGGGCAGGCTATGTCCAGCAGTGGACGTCCATCGATTGAGATAATGACTGCAAACGTGGCCACAAACTGAACACTGCTACCAGTGCTGCTCTATTGTGCTGGCCCAAATTTTTTACACATTTACCATGTAACTATTTTGCTACCAAATTTATTTTTTTCTCCCCTCCGGACGAAAAGCGTAAATTTTCGACCCGCTGCGCTAAACGAAGTTGCCGCTTTCCACCTCAGTCGAGGAGAAAAATAGTATACTAACCTCGGGCATCGGGCAGGAAATAAGAAAGAAGAAGGCCTCAGATCACCATGTTTCTTGACCTCGGCTTCACCTCGGTAAACAATTACATGAGATCTGAGACCTTTCTTACTTTCCTGTCCTCGGTGTGTAATCTACTATATCTTCACAGTGGACCTCTCATGCCCCGAGAGAACGATAAAAATCGATATGTGCCTCAATCTTTTTTTTTTGTATGCCAAAAAGTGCGCGCATTACGTTTGTCTCGGTTTGTCGCTTTGTCGTGGGTGGCATGCCAGCCGTGCTGGTTAAGGTTGTGCGTTGCCTATCATTCATAGAACAATTTGTATAGATTTGTAACACCACTGGCTTTTCTGTGAAGGAAGGGCAACATTGTGAGGAGACCTACATATTATTTGATTCCATTTCGAGTTGTGTTGTATCCATTAAAATTGGCGATGGGCTCGCTCGCTATGTGTATGCTGAACTACAATCGCCAAATTAATTGTGTCGTTGTTCCGATGATCAGACTAAATCACTTTCAATTAATTAAAATTAAATTAAAAAGTTATTTATTGTCTCAATTTTTCTTACAATCTAAGTACACAAAAAAGTATTATTACACAATTAAGACAAAGGGTCGAGGCTCAGCCAGTGCTGGGACGGGGTTGAACCCGCGCAGTGCTGATTTTCAGCCCCTCCCTTCTCCCTAAGGTCATGAGAGGGAGATGAGTAAATGAGGGCAGCTGAATAAATCCTACAGATGCTCTAAACATCTTCTTACATCTTTGTACTTCTTAACTACATACAAAATTATAAAATTAAAAATTAAATCATAAAAAGAGACGGGGCGCAAGTGGCCTATGAGTCAATAGAGATGAGAGTAAGGTAGATTTGTTGGGAGACCTTTCCTCATGACTCACTGAAAGGCGCATCAAAATCGGCACCGAGGATTTTGAGAAAATAATGATTCAAGTTACTATGAGATTTTAGTTACCCTCAGTGTATTTTTTGTGAAGAGACTGCATTAACTGGACCACGGAGATTCTTCATCTCCATGGCCCCGTCGCTAACCGTCGCACACGTCACACCACACAGTTGTTATGACAACTGTCATGTCATGTCATGTCATGACAAACGTATAGTGTGACGTTTTTGACGGCTTGCGAGGAGACCATGGAGATGAAGCATCTCCGTGGTCGAGTAAATGCAGTCTCTTTTCAAAAAATACACTGAGGGTAACTAAAATCTCATAGTAACTTGAATCATGATTTTCTCAAAATCCTCGGTGCCGATTTTGATGCGCCTTTCAGTGAGTCATGAGGAAAGGTCTCTTAACAAATATACCACACTCCCAATTCTATTGGTTCATAGGCCACTCTCCATACAAAGTTGCCCAGTCTCTTTTATCAAAATACAGGGTAACAAAAATTTATGGAATTCTTATGAAGTGAATATAGTGTGTATGTTGTAATGACTTTTCTATGAGATCTTAATGTTTCGTTTTCGTTTTTTCACTCTCTCTTTGCATCATTAAGGAAAATGGTAAGTTAATTTCAATAATCATTTTTCCTTTTTAAGGTTCAACTAAAAATCATGTAAAAACTAACGCCTTTAGTATGGAGATTAGATCGAAAACATGTCGAGAAAACCTGCATGGTTCGTTTTCGAGGCGCGTATTGTAACCACTGTCCATTATAAGTGGCGACGGGCTCACTCCCCATCACACTGGACAGAGTTTCGGTACTACTAGTGAAACGTGGATGTTCTGAGTTTTCAGAGTATCCCTGACTACCCCCTCGGGTAAATATACTACATTAGATTTTACGTGGAGCTTAAAAAAATGTTTATATAAATTCGCAGAGTATGTCCTTCGATATCCTGTCAGGCGTGGACTTCCTCCACTCCCACCGCATCGTGCACCGAGATCTGAAGCCCCACAACCTCTTAGTCACCTCCACCGGCAGGGTCAAGCTCGCTGACTTCGGGCTGGCCAAGACTTACGACACAGAAATGAAGCTCACCAGTGTGGTAAGTGCTATACTTCGTCATTACCGTAACCATCATTACCATGACCATAATTATCATGACCATCATTACCATGACCATCATTACCATGACCATCATTACCATGTCCATCATTACCGTTATGATCATTACCATAACCATCAATACCATCGCCATTACCGTTCCATTGTGCACCGCGATCTGAAGCCCCAAAACCTACTACACCTACACAGGCAGGGTTAAACTCGCTGACTTCGGGCTAGCCAAGACTTATACCAGATTTCAATTCAAAACATAAGCTATCAAACAAAAAAGAATAGCCAAATGTGTGCCAAATAAGTGATGAGTTGATGATAAATAAACAAACAGACATAGACCGACAAAAACGCTATAAAAAAGTTGATTTATCATAATCTTTTTCTTTCAAATATCTTCAATGTATTTTATTTACTGTTTATATTTTGGTGTGAAATAAAGTATATTTGAATTTATTTGTACAGTCACACTTCGGTTACAGTTTTATAATAGCTTAGATTAGATTCTGAGATTTAAGGTGTATATCTGTATTTCCAGGTAGTAACACTATGGTACCGTCCCCCTGAAGTCCTCCTAGGCGCGGCCTACAACACGGCAGTGGACGTGTGGTCGAGCGGGTGCGTGCTAGCCCAGCTGCACACCCGCGCGCCTCTACTGCCGGGGACCTGCGACTCCGACCAACTACACTGTATATTCAGGTATAAACACACCCTCACCCACCCTCCACTGTATATTCAAGTAAACTTACAGCTAACAGAAAAAAATGCTGCCATTTAAGCTGTTGTGCTTATACAGAAGAGAGCTTGCGACTCAAATACGAGGCGACGGTCTAGTAAACAATTATTATTCATGTGTAATTTAACTACAAAATGATGTACACACGGCGACAGGTCCGGTTACCCTGTTTGGACTTTAAACTATTAGAATTTGAACGCTGTGAATCGTGCGAGAGGGTGCGGTATGTTGTTGTTTTTTCGTCTCACGGCACGCTGCGCCCGCGCCGGCAGCCGCGTCTATGCAGGCTGTCTACCGCACTTAACAATTTTTTTTTTCCAAATTACTGGCATTTTTGATTTTGAATAAAATGATTAATGAACGGCTTCGTGATAGAGGTCAACCATCTCCAGTCCAATACAACTCGGCTGGGCATCGTTTGGGAAATTATGCTTCGTACATCTTTTCGTTCCAAATACGGCAGTGTCCATGGGCGTAGCAATGATCTTTTCCCAGGGTGGGCCAGGCCCAGGCAAGGTTGAAGTAATGAAACTAAAACCTAGAGCGAGGGAGCGAGCGAAGCTATGTGAGCTCAAGATTTTAATGCAACGTATCTAGGTTTTTGTGATACAATCGTAGCCAGGAGCGAGCGAAGCGAGCTCGACATTTTACTGCAATGTCTCTAGCTAAAAAAGTAAGTTCTGACCACATTGACTTTTCAAGGAAGTGGACATGAGAAACGAAACACAAGAAAAATAATATCGTGTTTATTTATCATTACTTATTGATATCTCTTATTTTTAGTAAGTGATTCATTTAATTTCTGGGGTGGGCCAGAAGGATTCTGGGGTGGGCCGGGCCCCCCCCCCCCCCCCCCCTTGCTACGCCTATGGCAGTGTCTCAAGACGAACGTCTTTTGATGATTATTGCTATTGATTAAAAATGGAACGGAGACGTGGTCGCTCACTCAAGACTTCATAAAAAAGCTGAAAGTCACCCAAAGGGCAATGGAATAATGGCAGAATATGCTCGCAGTTTTCACAGAAGAGCCCAAAGAATTGCTAAACTCACGTCGCAATGGGTGGAGCACATAGCTCGCAGAACCTATGGCCGATGGGGCCGAAGAGTTCTCGCGTGGTGACCGCGTACCGGAAAGCGCAGCGTGGGTAGGCAAAGCTGGACCGACGACCTGGTGAAGGCGATGGGAAACCGCTGGATGAGGGCAGCGCAGGACCTGTCGTTGTGGCGATCCCTGGGGAGGGCTATGTCCAGTAGTGGACGTCCATCGATCGGCTGAGATATTGATCAATGATTAATGTGATGCCCGAAAATCATATCATCAATTGACACGAAAAGAATCCCCACGAAATTAATAACCATAATTATGATTAGGCCCGATTCGACCAAACGCGAGTAAATTGTATTCTTAGATTAAGTCGCCGGTTACTGATTTTGCGTTTTACCAACCATAATCTAAAAAAAAAAAAAAAAAAAAAAAAGGAAACCTAACAAATTAAAACTGTATTAGATACATTGCAAAAGGTACGGATACAACGACCTCTTTCTTTAGGTGGATTATACATTCGTTCTTTTTCTTTTAGTATGAATGAAGTTATTTCGGAACAAACGCTAAGAGTAAAATTGTTCCTTGTGTAGTTACTCTTCTATAAATCAAAGTTTGGTCGAATCCCGCCTTAATAATTGTAAAGATCTTTTTAGTACATTATGTAACGGAGGATGTCATGTGTGATTCTGATAATGCAATAAATGTTATTATTACATTGTATGTCAATCTATTTCAGACTGATAGGTCGTCCAACGCGTCAGGAGTGGCCCGACAACGTGTCGGTCGTCCCCGACAGTTTCCCCGAGTACCCGCCCCAAGACTTAGCCGATATCCTGCCCAGAGTACATCCACACGCCCTCGACCTTATAAAGGTAAATTCATACTTACTATTCTATTAAATTTCCTTGTTAGATTTCGCCAGTGTCAATTGTTGAAGATATATTTATTAGATATTGTACGGTAATAGGATATGGCGATCTCAAAGCCCCGTTTTAAAAAAAAACACTCGAAACCGCCATAAAATAGCGGAGCCACGCGGCCAATTAAAACGCAAACAAGCCGAACGCGTCTACTAGGGACCCCCTTAGCCACGCGACTCCCCATACTTACTATGCGAAACGAAAGTGTTCTACTATTTTACCACCCCGGGCGCTGCGATTGATTTTGCAGTTCCAATTAGTACGGGTGGGCATTATATGGAAAAATGAGAATCTAAATTTTTATGCAAATGTTCCTTAGGATCATAGAAGTATTTATAATTCCTGATTCTTAGGGTGCCCCTAAATATCAAGCACAAGATTTTTTTAAAAGCTACTAAAGAACTTACGTATTTGTGTAACAACAAAAACAAGGTAACATTTTTTCCCGCATATTTTGACATTTAACTGTTTTTATGGTTTTTTTTTCTCACATATTTATTTTCTTATGATTTTTTTGTATGCATATGCTCACGACTATATTTAGTAGTCAGAGATATTCTGAAACCTCAGAACATCTACGTTTCACCAGTAGTACCGAAACTCTGTCCAGTGTGACGGGGGGTGAGCCCGTCGCCACTTATAATGGACAGTGGGTACAATACATGCCTCGAAATTGAAGCATGCAGGTTTCCTCACGATGTTTTCCTTCACCGAAAAGCTAGTGGTGTTACTTTAACTTACTAATTTCGAAAGACTCATTGGTACGAGTCGGCATGGACGGGGATCGAACCATCGCCTCCTGCACGGCAGACAAGGTTACTCGCCACTGCATCACCACGGCTATACCGTAATATACCGTATTTGTTGATTTAGTTGGTGCTTTCAACACCGAGTGATTTTTTAAATACTTTCTTTAGAATTTTTACTTAATTTAGAAATAAATAGAAATTGTTTCGCAATTATAGGCTTTCTCGTTTAGTGATAAGGTATAAAATCGAATGTACCTACAGTCTGTCTATAAAGTCTTGGCAAAAAATGAGGGCGCTGTCTCCACGCAAGAACGTCAAAATCAAGAATAACCTGGCAACACCACCATACTAAAATGATTAGCTCCTCAAACATTCATGCCACGACAAAATTATAGACAGACTATAAATGCACATAATCAATTGTTCTTATACCGTGGCAGAGGGTAAATGCTACCGCAAGGCTAGTCCTTATAATAATTAATATAGTCAATGGCTCCCGGAGACCAGGAGAAAAAAAAATTTTTTTTTGTTAATATTTTATTTGGCGGTACGGAAACACGATGCGTGAGTCCGACTCACACCTGACCGGTTGTATTGTTTATTACAGTATAATATCTTGATGTACATTTCAGCGCATGCTAGTCTTCGACCCAGCGAAGCGGCTGACCGCATTGGACTGCCTCGACCATCCGTACTTCACAGACGAACCTGTTACATAATCATTTAATATTTACTGTAATTAATGTACTAAACTTGCTACAACGACCTACTAGTATAAGAGATAAGTGCACTTTTTGCAACCATCAGCAGTTTGGAGGAAAAGGGAAGATCTTCCACGGGCTAGTTGGAATGCCCGGGACCGCGGTCCAACAGTTCTTAGTTGGATGTTGTATATATGCAAAGTGTCTTGATAACTTCGATAGTGCGATTCAGGACTCGCCATATGATTGGTTGTTATTCGTAATGGGCTGTGATGCGTTGGACAGATCCATATTGTGATTGGCCGTCTTCTGTGTGACGTGGTAGGTCGCATGCGCTGACCTAGATAGATCTCTGTTTGTTTACATCGACTCGATCGATGTGTTCGGCATTGTTGCTTAGTCAGCTCTCTCGTAGCTCCGCTACAAGCAGCAAGGCTGATTCAGTGTTTATGGGGTGTAGAGCATCTCTAAGGTGGGGATGGACCAGGTCTGCCTGCATAACCTCAGTCGGTTTAGGAGTTACAGACGTTTAAAGGTCAGTAAAAAATTTACGATCAGCTGCAAGGCTGATCGTATGATATAATTGTAGTATGCACTGTAGCTATCTGAATAGTACAAAAACTGACACTGCCAGTCGGTTTAGGAGTTACAGCCATTCAAAGGTCGGACCTTTGAACGGCTGTAACTCCTAAACCGACTGATGAACCAAGTCAGTTTTTGTACTGTTCACATAGCTACAGTGCATACTACAATAATACCATACGATCAGCCTTGCAGCTGATCGTTCATTTTTTACTGACCTTTAAACGTCTGTAACTCCTAAACCGACTGGAGTTATGCAGGCAGACCTGGTCCATCCCCATCACAGATATGCTCTACACCCCATAAACACTGAATCAGCCTTGCTGCAGATGGTTGCAAAAAGTACACTTATCTCTTATAACATACACCCTTTATAATACATGGTGTTAGGGTAAACAGTCCAGGCATGTATCCACACATTTGTTTCGGGGTGGGATATTCATAGAAAAACATTGAAATATGATACGTGCCTAACAGTTGCATTCCTTTAAGGGGGGATTGTACCCATGCAACTGCCATGCCTAACACCCTGTATTTCTTTAGTTCCATACATCGATGTAAAAACCCAAGATGCACAGTTCCCTACAAAATAAGAGAAATAAATTCAATTAAGGCTAGGTTATCCCAGTGCAAGCGTCTCTTTCTTGCAAGCATAAGTTTACAATTAGCCATCCCGCTTCAATTGAAAGCAGGATCGCAAAAAAACGTGTTTTTCGTCAATATCTTTGCTCATGGGAGTTTCTAAGCTAAAAATTCTTCTGAGTTCACTAGAAATATTTAATGTATTTAGTTAAGTACAAGAATAAAAAGTTAAATATCAGCAGTTTAATTATAGTATTGAAAAACATAACAAAAAGGGGTAACTTTGGGATGTTTTTCTATCTAGTAAACTTAATCTAATCGTGTAATTGAGAACAGTCGCCCATCCGCCC
This sequence comes from Agonopterix heracliana, assembly GCA_963693445.1. Taxonomy (NCBI): domain Eukaryota; kingdom Metazoa; phylum Arthropoda; class Insecta; order Lepidoptera; family Depressariidae; genus Agonopterix; species Agonopterix heracliana. The sequence goes on from OY856334.1 coordinate 8,550,039, forward strand.
GATCCTTAAATAAGACATAATTTAATTTCAGACTTTAAAACACTTTCGTCTTAATCGTCAGAGCTTTGCCAGACTGTTCTAAATGGGTGTGGTATTGTAGATTACACACCGAGGACAGGAAAGTAAGAAAGGTCTCAGATCTCATGTAATTGTTGACCGAGGCGAAGCAGAGGTCAACACACATGTGATCTGAGGCTTTCTTATTTACTGCCCGAGGTTAGTGTACTATTTTTCTCCTCGACAGAGGTGAAAAGCGGCAACTTCGTTTAGCGCAGCTGGACGAAAATTTACGCTTTCCGTCCGGAGGGGAGAAAAAAACAATTACAATAATTATAAAAAATTCTAATTTTACTATGGTCGTATCTTGGGTTTTCTGTGTGTCAGTGGTTCCATAGCATTTATCAGACTTCTATAAACTTAATTGTTATAATAAAAAATTAGAAATTGTTAAGATTTTCGTACAATTTGTACAAAATATTGTTTTCGTATTGATCCACCTAGAAGGTAATTTTTATTGATTGATTTTTTAATTGATAATTATTTTTTAATGTTTTTCAATTGATTTATTTGTTAAGTCGTTTTTGTATCTGTGTTATTATAAGAAAATCAACGGAAATAAATAGTAATTGCCATTTTGGTCTGTAGGTATAATAATTTTAATCATCAGCTATTATTTCAAATTACATTTTTTTGCTTTTTTAAAGTATACCTAATTGAATGGAATATATTTTTCCTAATTTCTTTCCTTATACAGTGTGACAACTTAAAAGCGTTACATACTTAAGGGGGTACTTCATAACTGAACAACTTTCACTATGGAGCCAAAATTGTAGCCAACATTTTCATCTTTCAGTTTGCTTCCATTGTGAAAGTTGTTCAGTTTGATGGTCCGAATTAGTTACGTAGTTACTTAACTGTACGTAACACATTTTAATTTACACTTTGTAAACGTCCCATAGCTGGGCATGGGAGCATGGGACATAAAAAAAAGCTCAAAGCTTTAGAGGGAGCGGGCCACCACGACGGTCGAGTGTATTGTGGTGGAGCAAAGTTGGTGGTCATCTTGATGTTTGTCTCTTCCTTTGATAAAGTTATATGTCAAGATTGACAGTCGAAGATACGAAAGCGTCGAAAAAAATTGGAACCAGTACTGGTTCCTAAACCCTATACATATAGGTACACCCACACATACATATTTTGTATGTCGCCTCACGCACACCAACCTATGAAACTTAGCCCCTTTTGTTTTATACGGGATATTCGTGAGGCTCATTCTAGACATATACTTTTTCTAAGGTTCTCTATTGGCTTTTATAAACCTCTTACCCGGCTAAAATTTAAGATAAATCGGATATACATGCCATGTACCAATAAGTTTTTCTAACTTATGTACGTAATACCGACTGCTCTCAAACGGTGAAGGAAAACATCGTGAGGAAACCTGCATACGCTGAAGAAGAAATTCCGATGCGTATGTGAAGTCTACCAATCCGCATTGTGCACGCGTGGTGGACTAACGTATTCACATCCCTAGTTGTTGGGACGATAAGGTGTTGATGATAAAATTAATATTAAAAGTTAAGGCCTCTAATTGTTTAAAATACATTTCTGCAGCGTACCACCCGTCTGCATCGAGCCGAATAATTATTTTTGAACTACAATTGCGTCAATATTTGTTTACAATAATTTTTAAGATAAGTTATAGGTACCTAATAATAAGATTAATAAATAATTTGTAAATAGAAGTACACCACCTACATAATTATTTTTAGAATTGATTATAATTTTTTTTTGTGCAACATTTTTTTTTGAGATTCGATTATTTTTTACAAAACGTTCCTATGCGAATCGTAGCCAAATAAAATTTATTTTTAAAACATATCGTATTTTTATTCAATTTTAACTCAACCTGTTACAGGCTGTCCCGAATCTCAACGTCAGTATAAACAGGAGATATGCCAGTTTCCAACGGCACCAGAAAAAAATTCCAATAATTATAACTTAGAGTTTTTCATATTTTCCCTGAACAGTTATGTGCGTATAAGCATAAGCATATGCTCACGACTATATTCCCCGACGGGGTAGTCAGAGATATTCTGAAACCTCAGAACATCCACGTTTCACCAGTAGTACCGAAACGCTGTCCAGTGTGACGGGGGGTGAGCCCGTCGCCACTTGTAATGGACAGTGGGTACAATACATGCCTCGAAATTGAAGCATGCGGGTTTCCTCACGATGTTTTCCTTCACCGAAAAGCCAGTGGTGTTACAAATCGTACATAAATTTCGAAAAACTCATTGGTACGAGTCGGCATTGACGGGGATCGAACCATCGCCTCCTGCACGGCAGGCAAGGTTACTCGCCACTGGACCACCACGGCTTCTTATGTGCGTATGGATTGTTATAAACTGGCATAATTCCCTGTTCCCAGCTTGGCATTGAGTTTCGTAACACACTGTATATCTAATCAAATACCTACTTCGATTGACAAAATTTTAAAAAGTTGTTTTCATAATAAATGACACTTGTTCAAAATATTCACCAAAACGCCATAGAATGCCAGTGGCGCTTACTAAAAAGTTGTTCTTTCTAAAAAGTGTGTTACTTAATATTAGGTACTTACCTAATCACTTACCTATTATTTGGGGACTAATGCAATGAAAAAAAAGTTTCATATTCGTAACATATTTATTGAATTTTTTCCATTCTTTTATACAATGTTAAGTACAAATCGTACATAATAATATTTGAAATCGTTATTATTTAAGTAGCATCGTACATTTGTAAGTTACATGACTATTAATCAAATGTAATATCGTCTCTTATCTTAAAATATGTAGGTGTAATGTAAACAGCATGATACAAAATCGTTTTGTATTGGTACATATTGATTTGTAAATTTTCTAGTTTAGGTAAGTAGGTATATAAAAAGAAACTACACATTAGGTACAATGTTACGATTGGAGTGCGATTTTTGAATCTCATTCGGTGAGCTCAGCAGTTGAAAATGTCTTAATTTCTATGGAAATACGCATCTTTCTAATGCTGATTTGACTTTCAAAAATCACACTCCTGAAACATGATTTTTGAGAGTCAAATCAGCAGTAAAAAGATGCATATCTCCAGAGTAATTTTGACATTTTCAACTGCTGAGTTCGACGTATGACATTCAAAAATCGCACTCCTGTAAATTAAACAGCAATAAAGAAAAGCGTATTTTATACAATATTGACTTTACAGATTTCCTAGTTACATTTTTCGGGTAAATAAAAAAAAATTGATTCTGCTGTCCAAACATTTTTAGATACTTACCTAGGTACTATTTTCACAGACTGAAAAATATTTTCAAAATATAGGGTACCTACCTACACAGAAAAAGCCCGGTCAGTTCAGATCAGAACAAAATAAAATGTTTTATTTAGCTCAAAGTGAAGCTAGTTACAAATTAGGTTCTAACAAAGTTTCAGATCTCTAGATTTTTTATTACGACCGTGACTATTTTTTTCGACCTCATATTGGTCGGCGTCAAATCTATTTTTATTACATGTCAGAAATACGATACCAAATGACCTGTCGCTTACGTTCTTTGGTTCCTCTGTAAGAGATAAAAGGTGATAACGACGTAAGCGACAACCATTCATGCGGTGCCGTTGTGGATTGATATTATGTACATTAAAATCGTCTTAAAATGATAAGTTATTAAATGAATAAAAATGCTTTATTGCCAACATAAACATCATTAGTTAAAAAACTCGTTCATACAAATTTCTGTCGATTGAACTTATTTTTGTTTAAGAGGATAAAATTGGATGGATTTGTGCGCAGCGTCCTTGCTGGGCACACCATACAAACGAAGTTTCATCCTATTTTCAATACTAACCAATTGGTTGGTTAATTAAAGTCTTCTTCTTATCGAGTGGGCTGCAAAGCCCTGGTGTCAGAGTTTATTCAAACCGCCTTACGGCCTCTGACGTGGTTTTTATGTAACGACTACTACCACCAGTGATAGTAGCCAATCTTTGAATCAGTTATGTGTAAAAGAATGTACTCCTTCTATGAGAAATATGAAATTTTTGACAATAATCAAAACGGTTTTCGGAAAAAACGTTCAACCACTTTTGCTGTGTATAAATATGTTCATAAAATTCTGGAAACGCTTAATGCCAGAAAATACGCGGTAGGACTATTATTGGACATGAGTAAAGCTTATGATAGAGTCGATTATGGAATTCTTTTAGACAAACTCTATGATACCGGGATTAGGGGTATAGCATACAAATGGTTAAAATCGTATCTCACAAAACGTGAACAATATGTGGAAGTTGAAAACATTAACTATAATACAGGATTAATAAAAAATGTGCGCTCGGAACGAATACGGATGACTAACTCTATCCCACAAGGAAGCGTCTTAGGGTGTATCCTGTTCCTGGTATACATCAACGACCTTCCCAAAATAATCGACGACCACTGCACGTTATTTGCTGATGACATATCTATTGTATTCCCTTGCAAAACAATGAATGAATTAACGAACAAACTTGACATTACATTTGATAAAATTATAAATTGGTTAAACGCACATAACCTAGAACTGAACTTAAAAAAAACCACTCTGATACAATTTAGGCCACACCAAAAAGATCCATTACAGTTACAGTACAAATATAATGATTGTGAAATTAAAGCCGAAAACACGGCAACTCTACTTGGAATAAAACTTGATACCAGCCTTAATTGGAAAGCTCACGTAGAAAAAGTAGTAAATAGCTTGTCGTCTTTTGTATACGCCCTTTTAAACTTAAAGCGAGTCACTGACTTCAAAATTGCCCTATCAGCATATTATGCCTACGTTCATTCCAGACTCTCATATGGTATAGTACTTTGGGGAAACTGCGTAAACATGGACGAATTAATGATTCTTCAAAAAAAGTGCATTAGAATAATAGTAAACATTGACAGAACAGATTCATGTAAACCACACTTTATAAAAAATAAAATTCTAACAATAACATCAATTTATATTCTGGAATGTTGTAAGTTCGTACGCAAACACTCTGAGCTATATTCCCCCATAAAAATTATAAAACGAAATAATCGCGGCCTAAACAAACTAAAATTACCTTTTACCACCCTAAGCTTGTACAGGTCAGGGCCGCACTCGATGGCAATCCAAATATATAATGCTGTACCAGACCACATAAAAAACGAAAAAAACATTAAAAAATATGAAAACCTCCTAAAAGCATATCTAGTCAAAAATGCTTTTTATGAATTAAACGACTTCTTTATTGACAATAATGTACTAAAATTGACATAAACCGTATATAAAATTGAAACTTTATTGACAGACTACAAACTTGACAGTGTATTTCTAGTTCTTATTACAGGTAGTAATAATTATGACATGTATCTTATTTAATTTAATTTAATTTAATATAATTTTGAATTCTGTAAAAATGTAAGTAATAGGTATGTGATAATAATTAATTGTAATGTAATTTCAAGCTCTCTCTCAAATATTGCAGTGCCCCGACGGGGTGCGACATGTCTAAAGGACTATAAACAATGTATTTAGATCTAAGACAACCATGTGGCTATGCAATAAATGAATATGAATATGAATATGAATAGCCGGGACCAACAGCTTAACGTGCCATCCGAAGCACGGAATCATCTTTCTTTTCAGACAATCAGGTGACTCAGCCTGCAATGTCCTAACCAACTGGGGAAAAACGCACAAAGTGACATTTCACTAGGTGCCCCCCGTGGGAATCGAACCCACGACCTCCGTGTCAAGAGCCCAATGCTCTAACCATTAGACCACGGAGGCAGTTGGTAATTAAAGTCAATGAAATTTGTTACACAACGATCTAGAAACGAATCTCGTGTCTGTATCTGTATTTTGTCAGATTTTCGTTAAAATGTATAGTGTCAGTAACAGTGGGTCATAGATTTACATACAAATCTTAAATTAATCCTAGCATTGAATAATAGGTATTTTAACGGAAATCTAAAAAAAACACAAGTTTCTAGATCGTGTTTTAAAAATGTTTTGTAAATGTTTTTTTATTGACTTTAATTGGTTAGTATTGAAAATAGGACGAAACTACTTTGGTATGCAGCGCGATTGGGGCGCGCTCGCGGTAGTATCCTCTTAACTTAAAAATATTACGATTCTGAAGTTTATTTAGTAGATAGGTAGGTAGATAGAAAAACGAAATCAGCTCAGTGAGCTTAGGTTCATACCATTGTAACAAAGTGTCTGGACACTTCATAAATGTATCGCGGTCGTGACTATGTCTTGTATGATCTCATTAGTGGGCGTTAAATGTAGGTATGCTACATTATAAGTATTACGTTGAGTTTATCAGTTTTAATTGCAAAATAATTGTACAAATTGAATGTATGACGCATTTGTATTGCAATTAATATGACATTGCATCTTTTCAGATGCCACACAACTTATAATTTACAAGAATAAGGGCCTGTTTCTTAGAACTCTTTCGGAAGTGGTGAAACAGGCCTTAATAATGTTATGATAAACGATGGAGATTCATTATAAAAAACTAATTGGGAACGAAGTTTTTAGATGCGCTGAGTAGACGACGGTCGTTATGTCAACCGGACACATTTGTCCGTGAAAATAATAGTATGGCCAATATCTAGGAGGCGGAAACAATCCTTGAGGTCATCTTGAGGTGTTAGTAGAGAATACAATCCCGGGATCCCGAATCTCGGGATCCCGGGATCCCGACCGTTTTCTGGCCCCGGAAATCCCGGGACTGTACTTGGCTAATCTCGGGATTTTCGGGATTGCCACAAACAAGTCTAGTTTGTATTCCGTAGTCCGTTGCGCCTTGAAAATAACCTTGCCTAGATTATTTTAATACATTACGACAAAAAGCGTACAAAACTCGTACAATACGTAGGTACCCACTATTTACTACACAGGTACAGTCCTAATAATATGTTTGTCGTAGAACTTAGAAGGGACTTCCCCACTCAGAATAATTTAATACAATACTCTTAAGGTAATTCCCCAACGAACCAACAGGGGAATCACCCGATCATCTCATATCATAATATTGTTGCGGGTATTTCCCGTCGGGGATTCCCTGTACGAAAGTATAAATATGCAAATCAGGTTTTATTTTTTTCATTTATTGTTCTGTCAGTGACGCTGACGGGTTACGTAGGCTACGTCATTAAAATTTAAAAGTCTATTAACTGAAATTAAGTATTTCAAATGGCGGGAGACTTTGTTAAACATAAAAAAGACAGTGATACGACGTCAGTGTGGAGTTATTATTTAGTTGCGAAGGACGGGAATAGTGCTAAATGTAAGCGATGCCCAGCCATCCTCAAGACTTTGGGTGGATCAACTAAGGGATTACATACACATTTGTTATCAAAACATAACATCAAGGTTATATCAGCTTCAACAAGTCAAGATTCTGAAAATCTGAACACAGCACCGCCGCCAGCCAAGCGAAAGTTAGATAATTATTTTACTAAAAGTGACGACGATAGCCTGGATGATATTTTGGCAAGAATGATTGCATTAGATGGATTTCCATTCAGTGTATTCATAACCTCAGATGATTTGGAAAATTGCTCTTAGCAAAATACACGGATTTACCAAAGTCAGCCGTCACTGTTCGAAAACGTGTTATGAATTACAGTGAAAAAATCAGAAAGCAAGTAACTGCAGAATTAAAACATTTGAAAAGTGCAGGTGAAAGATTTAGTCTTTCTTTCGACGAGTGGACTTCAACTTCCAATAAACGATACATGGCGGTCAACGTTCATTCATGTAAAAAATTTTGGAACTTAGGACTTGTTCCTATTTACGATAGTATGACAGCTGAAAATTGTCTTCGTATATTGCAAGAGCGTCTAAGTAAATTTGACATTTCCCTAGAAACTGACATCGTGGCTATTGTAACCGATGGACCGAATGTTATGATAAAGGTGGGGCGGCTTGTTTGCACTGAACAACAACTGTGTCTCGCACATGGCATCAATTTGGCGGTCTGTGATGTGCTTTATGAAAGACATAATAATTTGCAAGATAGACCTACCTCAGATGATCCTATAAATGAACCAGCTGTGACTGTTGATTATATGGACGACAGCGATGATGAACACCATTTAGAAGACTTAGACTGTCCAGAATCAGGTTTAATCGTAATGTCACAAAATGAGCTTGCGCCAGAACACGTACCAGAGTTAACACAATATGAAAATATTAATGAGCTGATAAAGAAAATCCGCAAAGTTGTAGTGTATTTTAAAAGATCTCCATTGAAAAATGAAACAGTACTTCAAAAATATGTGAAAATTGAACATGGAAAAGAGTTGTCACTTCTTTTGGACTGTAAAACCAGGTGGAATAGTCTTTTAACAATGCTGGAGCGATTTTATCTTTTAAAAGCATGCATTCAAAAAGCTCTTATAGATCTCAAACATCCAATTCGTTTAGAAGATGTTGATTTTGAATTGGTAAATAAAATTGTTGATGTGCTGACTCCAATTAAATTGACAGTAGAAGCAATCTGTCGGCGAGATGCTAATTTATGCACAGCTGATGCCGCTTTGAAATTTCTTATAAAACAACTGTCTAGCAAAAATTCAGCACTTGCCAAAAAAATTAAAACATCCTTAGTGGAACGTATAAAGCAACGACGAAGTGATGATTTAACTGGCGTGTTAAATTATTTACAAAATCCACGAATGGATGTTGAAAATCAGTTATTATCGGATTTGGAATGGCACGACTTATTTCCAGTTCCGACACAGGCTTTAGTGAGGAAGCAAATAAAGAGTATTGTTAAAAGACTTAATAGTCGAGATTACACGGAAGAAGAAGCAAGGTCAGGATCACAAACAGATGATGAGCTAAGGTCAGAAACCTTCCAACCCCAATTGACATTAAAGGAAAAGTTACAGCTGGAAATTAACAAGAGTATGAAATCCCCAGATCCTGAAGTACAAGTACAAAATGAATTGGGGTTGGCAAATAGTATTAGACGTGAAATGAGCCTATTCGAAAATGGAGGAGTTCGTGGATATCACTTAGAAACAGCATATAAGTATCTATTGTCTATTCCTCCAACCAGCGTAGAAGCTGAACGAGCGTTTTCAGCTGCTGCTTATGTTGGCAATAAACTACGAAGCAGGCTCGGAAGTCAAACATTGGATGCTTTGATATTTCTGCGATTATATTTTCGAAATTCTAAATAGTTATTTTGTGCTGTTTTTTAATTTCTTGCAAAAGTATAGTATTTTTTGGTTTGTGTTTTTTCTTTTCTTATTATTATTCTGATTTGTGTTGTGCAAAGACATTAAAGACATTTTTTTTTAATTACTCGTGTTTTTTTTAATTTAGCCCAATTAGAAACCACATAGTCTAATCCCGGGATAGGCCCGGGATCCCGGGAAAAGGCTTCAAAAATCCCGTAAGCCCGGGATTGAAAAACATGCTCGGGATTGTATTCTCTAGGTGTTAGGGTAAACAGTTACATTACTTTAATGGGTGATTGTACACATGATACTGAACAAAATTTCCAAAGGAACAAAGGGAAATTCGCATAAAAAATCAACTTTTTATTTCGTTCGATCAGCTGTTTGCTTTTAGTATACCTACATACAGGAAGTTTTTTTGCTAATTTCCTATCGGTTTTTTAGAAAAATTGGTACAGTTCAGTACAGTTTATTCCTACTCGTATCATGGGTAAAATCACACCTCAAAATAATGCCACGTATTTTGCCACATATTTAACCTACCATCCTGTATTTACTACCGTACCACGTCAATCACTTTTGCTATTTGTAAAATAATTAATACTACGATGGAGGCACGATTATAAGATTAGTATAGAATAGGAGGCGGACAAAGTAAGGGGCCTATTTAATTTTTGTTCAGGAGAGCGATTTTTGAATCTCATTCGGTGAGCTCAGCTGTTGAAAATGTCAAAATTACTATAAAGATACGCATCTTTTTACTGCTGATTTGACTTTCCTGTAGTATGATTTTTGAAAGTCAACTCAGCAGTAGAAAGATGCATATCTCCATTGTTATTTTGACATTTTCAACTGCTGAGCTCACCAAATGAGATTCAAAAATCGCACATGTCCGCTTACGTCCGTAAACATCTGTATGTAGGTTTTCGGAAAGTAATGTCAGGTTAGCAAACTTCGATATGGCATAAAGCGCGATTTCAAATTGTAATAACTTTCGATCTCAAGGTCTGAAATATTACACTTTTAGAGCATTTCCACACCAATCTTATCTACACGACAGAATTTGTTTTCAAATAATGGTGAAAGAAATTCGGATTGTATCACTAGAAAAATATACTTATTGAAATACCTATTCATTGGAACTGTAAAATATACAGAATGGAACAAAACACCCTAGTTATATTTAAGGGTAGGTTTTGACCATCAAACTGAACCACTTTCAGAATCGAAAAAAAATACTGTTCCTCACAAAACTACTTTTTTTCGCGATTTTGATTTTAGACCCATAGAGAAATTTTTTCAGTTTGATGGTCTGATCATCCCCTTAAAAAACCGTCAGCATATTGAGAAAGACCCTACATAGGTCTGTAGGTAAGTCTTCAGAACTTAAGTATAAGATACAAAAAACATATTTTTCTTAATTAGGTACAAAACATAATAGTAAACGCAAAAAAGACAACTTTCACTGTTAATCACAATCTATGCTCCATTCATTCTTCACGGTTTGTTAGTCATTCAATAGCGCGCTTTCTTCGACGCCATTTTGCTTTTTTCCCTCCAAAATAGTTTTTTTCTTTCATACTCGTTTTTAATTTACGAAGTTCTCCCACAAAAGTCGAAAGTCCAAACAAATGTGTCACTTCTTTTAACAAAACATCGACACTTTCCTGACAAACAGGATGTTACAAAAGTAAAAATAAACATTTAAAATTATTATAAGGGGGTTGTTTAGACCATCAAACTGAACAACTTTCAATATGGGACCAACATCGAAATCGCGAAAAAAAATTTTGCTTTTATTTTAGTAGTTAACTACTGAACATCAGATTTTTCGCGATTTCGATATTGATCCTATAGTGAAAGTTGTTCAGTTTGATGGTCTAACTAAACCACCCCCTTAAATGTTTATTTGTATTTTTGTGACACCTTTTATACAGGGTGAAATTGATGTCATTAGCATCCTTTTAAACTAAGAGTCTACTCATCAAACTGAACAACTTTTACTATGGGAGCAAACCAATCGGAGCAAAAAAAAATTCAGCTGTCTCATACATTTGAGTCGTGTAGGCAGCGGCGGCGGGTGCAGTTTAGTATGGGACAGCAGATTTTTTTTTTGCTCCGATTGGGTTGCTCCCATAGTAAAAGTTTTTCAGTTTGATGGGTAGACTCTTAGTTTAAAAGGATGCTAATGATATCAATTTCACCCATAGGTGTTTCATAATTATTTATGCCTTTTAAATCCAATAACTCTAATTGTCGTTTTGATGTCAATAATTTATAACAAAGTAATATTCTGCAATACAACAAAAAAAACCTTGTTTTACCTATTATGTGTATAGGTAGCTAAAATGTTTTTTTTTTTAATTTATAAATCAATGGACTTTTGCTTAGTACATTAGCACTGGATTTCTGCTAGTGTCAAGTAGTTTGTGGGAGTATCTATCCCAATCTCATAGATTGTTTTTGAGCAGAAACACAGTTGAGTTGATGGCGGTGCCTCGTGACAAATTCAGACGCGAACCGCGCCAACACCACACGAACGACACAACCGCTCGCGAAAAAACATGCAAGGTGACATTCGTTTAAAATGTTATTCAGTAAGACTTAAGCGACATAAAGACATAAACACAAAAAAAAACTTTTTTTACTGTCACACACCAAAATTTTTCCACAGGTAACTCTTAAAAATATTACGTTTGCTTTAAACAACTTCCAAATACATTTCTGGCTTTATCATTATTTTTTCACAACTAAAATAGTTTTTCCAACAACTTATTTTGTTTGTGAATCTTGTTCAACTTCATTTTCTTTCTCACCACCATCATGCTTCTTCGAGACAAGTTTAAAAATTTTATCAAAGCTAATATTGTTTTGATTATAAATCGTATGCTCTGGCGTGTCTCCCCAACTTACTGGCGTCATTCTTCCTTTCAACTCTGGTTCTGGACTTTGTATGTTTATTTCTACATTCGTTACTTCTTGAATAGGATTGAGTGTAACTTCTGCTGCTGATTGGACGCTTGGAGTCCTTTCAGGGTTCGATATACCTTCCAAAGAGGCGCATCTGTTTAAGAAATTCATCATCCGTTCTTTATAAAACTCTGAGCTAGTTTCTGTATTCTGTTTTGCCTTGTTACCCTGGTTTTTAAGATAAAAACCGTTGTCTGATTGAGCTAAGAAGATTCTCTTTATCTTCTTGCTTGGGTAATCAATCAAGTCGGGTTTCGATGGCAACAACTTCCCATTTCTCGGTAATTTCTTTGTGTTATTCCCTTTTATTGTGGTCACAACTGATATACAGTTACCACGTCTTTCGTTTTCGTCTTTATAAGTATTTCTCATGCCCTTATAAGATATTTTAACGCTCAGAATTGACCAGAGAAGTTCAAGGAAGCACGCAATCAAAATATTTATAGATAAAACACGTTTTGTGAACAAATGCGATTCCCCAGTGTCTTCGGGCTTCGAATTACGTGCAATAATCATATGTGATTCGTTCCGATCGATAACATCGCTGTGTTTAACAATTAAAAAGTCTTTGAAAGGCACTTTATCTTTATAAAACTCTGAAACATCATCTTCAGTAGCTACAAGCCAAACTGCGATCATTGTTAAGGAAATCAACGCTATAAAAGTTGATAATACAGACATTATGAACAGCCAGGTTATGTTCCGATCTATATACCATCGGGTTGACGCCATAATGGATGCTAATCCGGCTGCTAATGCGAAAACAGTGAGCATAGTTGGTGCTAAAACTAATATGTAGTTACTGTCGCTTTTCACATCATTCTGTGTCGAATTGGTCAATAAAGAATCGTCTGATTCCGTCAAATTAAGCAAGTCAATTCGATTGACAGATTTCTGATCAGTGTCATTCAAATTTAGCCGCTTTATATCTGAATTCGGGTTGATTAAAGCTAGACAGGCTAGGAGAAAAGATGTGGCCGCCAATGCTATGTGCACCCATGCCAATCCCGAAACTGTAGATGCTGAATACCTTCGCTCTGATGGGTAAAGATTCCTTGTGTCCGGTTTAGTTTTCACTTTAATTGTATAAACATCTTCCATTATTGTTTTTTTATGTTATTCCGTGTTTATAATTGACAATAGAACACCAATGTAACTAAAGGAGTCATTGTCCTTGAATTTTCACTTTTAGTTCATTAATATAACGTCTGTTTTTCAGAAACACTGTCACAAATAACTTATCAAGTTTTAAATTAAAACAAAAACACTTTTTGTAAAGTTTTTAACGGTTATTTTAGGGAAAACAAAAGGTTTGAAAACAGAATGCTAACGGACACGTCTTTTGCGCATGACAGTTTTGAGTGGACTGAAGTTGGCTGCGATTTGCGGTTCGCAGCGGTTCCAACCGTTGCATAGGCAGCGGTATTCGGAATTTGTTGCTACAGTTTTTGTTGCGATTCTAAAATGATTCAAAGATGACATGGCAAGGTTGTTGATCTATGAAGTGATGTCTGGAGTGTTTAAACTACATATTATTTATAATTGACGTCACAGTGGCGAAAATATACTTACGACCATATTCCCGCGTTGCTTTCAGTTGCACATTAAGTGTAGGTAGTACCTAAGATATATCGCTTGAAAATGAAAATGTAACTAGTTACCGTTGTCGCTTACGTCGTTTTTAGGTTCATCATAAAATGTTAAAACTTCTAAAGCGCCATAAAATAAATTAAATAACCATTAAAATAATGTCAAAAAGTAATCAAAAGGTATATTTGATTTGATTTATTTCTGACAAAATCCATAATTTAGTTAGGACGTTGATTACAGTAACAAATGACACATTTTTTAGGTCTCATTTATGACTGAAGTCCAAGGTTTAGTTCTTAATAAAATATAAGTATATGTTTTTGCTCAAACGCCTTGGGCCTTATAGCGTGTGTATTTTTCCCATTTTTGCCGTGTCCGTCAATAGGTTAACAACGATGTAGTTTTCTCCTCACAGAATCGACCGTTCATTGTGGTTGGCTTACAGGAATGTGGTAGGGTTACTCTGTTCTGTACTGTAGATTATAATCTAAATAATTTGAACCTTTACGTCTATAGTTATAAACATGGCTTAACACATTTTTTGTTCGCACAAACTCGTCTTAGACACAATGAATTTATATTTTGTAACTTTAACTAAACGGTTAATGCTTGAGGTAGGTAATTTTATTAAAGGTTTAGAAAAAGCTTGCCTTTGTCAGCGGCTTCGCTCGCGTTAGAGATAAAAAGTAGCCCATAGTCAATATTTTTTTCAGAAACAATCTAGAAATTAATGTCTATGATTGTATATTGTCAGATTTTTGTTATGTCTGTGGTTAAAATATACTTACAGGGTGAAATTTATATCATTAGCATCCTTTTAAACTATTAGGGGAAAGGTGTACAAGATGATCCCCTTAAGGGAAAATGCTCGTAGTTTAAAAAATATTCGGTTTAATTCTGAAGTTTAAGCGATTAATGATAGCAAGTTTATCTGTCTACCTGTTATCATACTCAAAATGTTGAATTTAGTTATCTTTCATTATTATATTTAAATTTTTCTAAAACCCTACGAAAGGATCATCTTGGACACCCCGGTGTCCAAGATGATCCCTAGGGTATGGGCAAGATGATCATGCCCCTTTTTAAGGAAAATTATATGTTTTTTAGGAATTAAATTTTATCTCAAAGAACTAGTCTCAAGCTGAGCCAGCCTTCTTAATACTCACAAAATAAGTAATAACAACCATTATTATAATAAAATCAATCGTATAGTGTATAATTTTAGCAAGATTCTAAAATACCGTACTTAATCTCATACACCCGAGAACAGGATCATCTTGCCCCAATTTCAACTTTTTTAGTCTTTGTTCGATAACATAATTTTTATGCTTTCTGTTGTTGCCATACCATTCAAAATACTAAATAGGGGCATTATATAAAGCCACTTACACAACAATCTTTGTAATTGACTGCCTAGATCAAAAGTTACCTAAGCTTAAAATCAACCCTACCTTAGATCAAAGTCACAAAATTTATGTTTTTTTCCATAAAAATTTACTCGTCTGTCACATCGCCATGACGAATTCACTGATGCGAGGGGGTATCGGGGGCTACGTTTTACCAAACAAAACAACCAGATAGGGTTTATAGTTTCGCTGCAATTGAGAGGGATCATCTTACCTCAAGGGATCATCTCGTACACCTTTCCCCTACTACTTTTTTTGCTCCGATTGGTTTGCTCCCATAGTAAAAGTTGTTCAGTTTTATGAGTAGACTCTTAGTTTAAAAGGTTGCTAATGATATCAATTTCACCGTGTATAATTTTAAAGTTACAGTGCCCCTCGAAGATTTCCATACAAATCTTAAATTAATCCTAGCATTAAACTGTACCTATAGTTAAACGAAAATCGGACAAGATACAAGTATAGAATTAGAGAATTGTTTTTAAAACGTTATTGTTTCTAGACTGTTTCTGCAAAATGTCATTGACTTTAAATGGTTAGTATTGAAAATATAACCAGACTTCGTTTGTACGCAGCGCGCATTAGCGCTTTCGGAATAAACTTCTCATAAGAGGATACAAAAGAAGCCATAATTTTCAAACATAAGTAATTTAGAAATAAATCTCTCTTTGGTTTGTCAGATTTTCGTTTTTGTTACCCAAAATATAGTTAAACGTTTGTATAATATTTCGTTTGTATGGAGAACGGTTTGCAAGCAAATAACAAGGCTTTGAAAATCATTTTTAATATCGTTCTGATATTTAGTTACCTACTGTTTCAAAAATATGTTCAAACCAGTGTTGGTTCAAACATTTGTTTGCAGCATACACTTTGTCAAAACAATTGACAACCGCAAAACAATGCAATTCAAACCATGACCTGCTCAGAATAAAATGGAAACCGGGTAAACCATGGTCACTCAGTTATGCAAAAATAACTGGAGCAAGATAACTTGCGACATTTTAACTAATTAGATTAAGTATTACAGCCATAAGTGTCAAGTAAGTAAGGCTATCAAACGGTGAAGGGAAACTTCGTGAGGAAACCTGTATACGCTGAAAAAGAAAAGGCTTCCGCACATTGCAGCGATATTATCGACAGCGATATCGCGACACCTTACACACTGCAGCGATTCCGCGATTCGCGTCACGCATGCGCCCTTCACTGAATGTAGTAGAAAGAGATTGCGTCAGGTTGCGATAATATCGCGGCAGTGTGTGGGAACGAGCGCGTCCCCATACAAAATGTACTGAGAACAATTATCGCAAAATCGCAGCGATAATATCGCTGCAATGAGCGGAGGCCTAAATTCTGATGCGTATGTGAAGTCTACCAATCCGCATTGTGCACGCGTGGTGGACTAACGCCCATACACCCTCCTTGCTGGTAGGCCTGTGCCCTGAAGTGGAACGTATACAAGCTGATGATGATGATGATAATAATTGTAAGTAACATTTTGGAGATCATGCAATCGTGCAATGATACTTTTCCTCTCAATTTAAGCAATACCAATGCCAATCACAATTTTACATAAATACCGGACAAGTGCGAGTTGATTCGAGTAAGTAATTAGTGTTACGTAGGAGATAACCAGTATCCAGTATAAATTGACACTTACGAAGTATGTAGTCAGTCACATATATAGTAACTAAAAATCATTTTGCATGGGTAGAAGTTTTTTGAATACCTATAGCAAGTTTAGTGCGAGCCACAGACTTAAGAGAATATTATTCCGAGAGCGAAAATGCGCGCTGCATACAAACGTACTATGGTGATATTTTCAATACTAACCAATTAAAGTCAATGAAATTTTGCAGAAACAATCTAGAAACAAATCTCTATGCTTCTATAGAGTCAGATTTTCGTTAAAATATACAGTTTCAATGCTAGGATTGGTATGGAAATCTTTGAGGCACTATAACTTGAAAACTATACATTTTAACGAAAATCTGACTCCATACAAGCATAGAAATTTGTTTCTAGATTGTTTCTGCAAAATTTCATTTACTTTAATTGGTTAGTATTGAAAATATCACCATAGTACGTTTATATGGAGCGCGCTCCGAATAATATACCCTTAAAAGAAGAACCAGACGTCATCATCATCATCATCCTCATCAGCCTATCATCGTCCACTGCTGGACCAGACGTAATGTCATCTAATCATGAGTGAAGCACCAATTTCTTTTGTGTGCGTGCTGTCACGCGGTACATAAGGCGAGTGTAGGGCCCTTGTAGAACAAACGAGATTGTATTACCTTGCATGCTTCACATCTTTTTAGTGCAATACTCAGTCCGTATTACTTTAAGGGCCGTGATGCGAGCTTCCTATCTCTTACGGCCTCTGACAAAAATGCCTGTGACACACGGACGAACAGACACCGAGGTGATTCCACAAGTGTTCCGTTTTGCCAATTTCGGTACGGAACACTAAAAAGGCATTTTTTCGCTCCAAAATGACCATACAAGTTACATAGGTAGTTAATTACAAAAACGTGAGATCGACCCGACCTTGCTCACCGACTTACCTTGTTCTGAGTTTATTATGGACAAGACATATATCTCTAGGTTCATTCATTGTTCAAGTAAGTATAGGTAATTACTTAAGTAGGTATCTAATTGAGTTAAGTAAGGTACACCCGGGTAAGACCGGATGGTTTTTTGGTGGGTTGGAAGAAGGTTGCCAATAAATTTTTTTCTCCTAAATCACAATAGTTTTTCTGAAGAACTATAGTTTATATAATTGACAATAAAACAAAGTTTATCTAAGATTTTTCTTGCTTTCCTAACTACAACAGTTTCGGCCTGGCACGTGTTCAAAGTGACAGATTTTTTTTTTCGCATACACTAACGAAAGGACCCTCTTGGACTAAGATCGGACTAGTTTCTAATGTAGCTCCTATTGCTTGGAGAATAGAGTCTATAATAAGAAAATATCCGGTCTTTCATTACGAAAAACATATCATCTACTTATCTTCATATTCTTGAAAAAATGGCGGGAACAAGGTTTTTTTTAAAATATGCCTTCTTATAGTCCGGTCTTCCTCCTCGCAATTATTTGAAGAGATTTTGTGGTTCTCAAACTCCCACCGGTCACCAAGGGTAAGACCGGACAGATTTTTTTGCTTAAAATATGTATCGCCGTATCCTTACGCATTAGAAGCTCTCATTCTACTAATGACTTCATTTTATTGATAACTACGTATTACAACAAGCATATAATTACAGTACCGTGGTCTTATGGCCTCCGTGGTCTAATAGTTAAGAGCATTGGGCTCTTGACACGGAGGTCGTGGGTTCGATTCCCACGCCCAAGTGATATGTCACTTTGTGCGTTTTGCCCCAGTTGGTTAGGACATTGCAGGCTGAATCACATGATTGTCTGAAAAGAAAGATGATTCCGTGCTTCGGATGGCACGTTAAGCCATTGGTCCCGGCTACTGGTAATAGTCGTTACATAAAAACCACGTAGGCCGTAAGGCGGTTTGAATAAACTCTGACACCAGGGCATGCCCACAATATAAGAAGACTAGATTACAGTACCTACAACAAAAAAGAGTAGAAAAAGTAGCAGGAAATAAATATTTTAGTACAAATTGTAGGTCAGTCTTGCCAGCTTATGCGTGATTTTGACGTTCTTACAAAGGAAGTAGCGCCCTAAATTTTTTCTACTCTTTTATGTCGCACAGTAGATCGCAGGTTAGAAATAAAATTCTTTAAATCAATCAAATTCTTTTATATTTTAGGAACGTTGGTAACTACCATAAAATTACAATTGGCAAAAAAATTAGAAACAACAAACAATTATCTCAAAATGTACGAAGTTAGCAATAATAAACTTTTATAAATGTGGTTAAATTAGCGAAGATTAAACCAATGAAAAAAGTTTGAGCACCACATGCACTTTATAAGTAGACAAAGATCGGACGAATCAAATCCGAACTTCATCCTTGTGGACTAAGACCGGATCTCCGTCTACATCCATCCTAGGCATATTTTAAATATTCAAATCTATTAATCACTTGCCGCCAACGCGAAATATTCAATCAAAAAGGGAAAACAATAATAAATACTCACCAAAATTGACGACAAAGTTTTTGGGTAAAGACCGGATCCTTCGAAAATTTCCATAAATTGCACTTTTTTTTCGGCGAGCCGTAACAGACATCCAACACATCAAAACGATAGCCGTGGTCTTGTGAGAGGGGCGGAAAAAAATGGCGTCTTGCGCTATGTTGGCTGTATTGCAAAATATCGTCGCGTTCGCGGGAAATTTGATTTATCCGGACTTACTACCGATCCGATCTTACCCGAGTATACCTTACACTCCTGGAGTGCGATTT
The DNA here is from genome assembly GCA_963693445.1 of Agonopterix heracliana. Taxonomy (NCBI): domain Eukaryota; kingdom Metazoa; phylum Arthropoda; class Insecta; order Lepidoptera; family Depressariidae; genus Agonopterix; species Agonopterix heracliana. The sequence continues at coordinate 8,569,630 of OY856334.1, forward strand.
TTGAAACTTCATAGACTTACCTACGTTGTTACTACTGGTGAAACGTGGATGTTCTGAGGTTTCAGAATATCTCTGACTACCCCCTCGGGGAATATAGTCGTGAGCATATGCTTATAGGTACGTTGAATCGAACTCCTGGCGTATGATTTTTTAAAGTCAAATCAGCAGTAGAAAGATGCATATCTCCATAGTAATATTGATATTTTCGACTGCAGAGTTGCACATATGAGTTTGAAAAATACAGTTGCAGAAACGCTCATTAAAGTTAATCCTCCATTAAATCTCTTGCTGTCACTATTTTTGTTGTTTGCGTAGTAAACAAGAGATTTAATGGAGGATTAACTTTAATGAGCTTTTTTGCAACTGAGTGCGGCCTACTACGCAATAAAAAGTGTCATTACCTGACATATTCCAAAAGTGAGCCTTTGTAGTTGTAGCAAAGCTTCTATCCATCCCGAAAGGGATTATGGTCTTAAGTTTATATATATTTATACACCGTCCTCTCTATGTAAGTAGGAGTACATATTCTAAGTCTAGAAGGTTTTTCGAGAAACGATGCATCTTTAAATTCTAGGCGTATTTAAAGTATTTATTTATTTATAATGAATTGACTTCATGCTTGTGCGTTAGCACCGCATTTCCGCCAATGTCAAGTGGTTTGAGGGAGTATCCATCCAATCTCGAGGATTGTTTTTGAGTAAGAACACAACTGAGATGGATTGCGAAGCCTCGTGGCAGGCTGAAACGCGAACCGCGCGAACACCACGCGAAAGACGAGTGTTCTGGGCAAACCCTGCAACGGTATAGTGTCAGAATAAATATAGGTAACTACCTACCTATAGGTAATAATTATTTTTACAATGTCTACTTCCCAAAATACCCCTTTTTCAGAATGTCCCTTTCTTAAACTGTCCCTTTCCCAGAATTCCCCTATCTTAAATTGTCTCTTTCTCAAAATCTCCCTTTTCAACGCCTCTTCCGCTGAACGCTTTCATTGTGACATTTAGGTACCAAACGAGACCGAAACGGCTAAACCTAAATATAGATACGTTAGGTCCGTTGCATATTATCATGCTATTATCTTATATAGAAAGTCAACGGTCACAAACGGTTGTTTCAATTGATAACGAACTATTGTGCTCATTTCCCACTCATTTACAGAATACATCAAATTACGAAGACCACAATCGCTGTTGGGGTGGTTAACTGCCTCTGGTCTAATGGTTAAGAGCATTGGACTCTTGACAGGGAGGTCGTGGGTTCGATTCCCACGGGGGACTCAGTTGGTAAGGATTTTGCAGGCTGAATCCACCTGATTGTCTGAAAAGAAAGTCGGATGGCACTTTAAGCCGTTGGTCCCGGCTAATATCTCTGGTGGTAGTAGTCCTTAGGTACATAAAAACCACGTCAGAGGCCGTGAGGCGGTTTGAATAAACTCCTACACCAGGGCTTGCTCACACGATGAGAAGAAGACTGGTCAGAAACATTTACACTTACATACCTACTTATACAGGGTGTAAGGGACAACCGGGCAAATACTGAAACGGTGAATTCAGACCATCAACTAACTGATAACACCTCACCTAAATATTAATTTATTTCCATTCATTCGCAATGAAAAGTAGTTTAATCTGTGTTTTTAAACACTTAATAAAAAACACGGTTTTAATTCAAACTGTTTTAAACACTGTTTTAAACACGTGTTTTAAAACAACTTGTTTTAATCATGCCAACCCTGCATCAAACTGAACAACTTTCATGATGGAGCCAAACTTCGTATTTAAGTACCAACATTGTACACACGGCGACACATCAGGCTACGCACCCTGTATAGGGTCCTTCTTAATATGCTGACACTTTTTTAAAGGGATGATCAGACCATCAAACTCTATGGCACCAACATCGAAATCGCGAAAAAAAAATCATATGCTCCATACAAAACTGCAAAGCTACTCTACCCAAATGTTTCGTTCAACTTCTAATAGGTCAAAGTCCAAACAGGGTAACCTGAAGGGTCGCCGTGTGTGTACTCGTACCTACTGCAGTTTTGTATGGAACAGCGGATTTTTATACGGTTTCGTAGGTTGGCACAATAGTGAATGTTATTCAGTTTGATCTATATTCTTCTATTCTATTCTATATGGTGCGGAAACGTGGATCCTGATGATAAGACTAGTTCATCAATTCAAGGTCGCTCAGCGAGCTATGGAGAGAGCTATGCTCGGTGTTTCTCTGAGAGAAAAATAAACATTTGATTGATTGATTGATTGAGATCACATCAGAAATGAAGTAATATGTCAGAGAACTAAAGTGGTTGACATAGCTCAGAAAATTAGCAAGCTGAAGTGGAAATGGGCTGGTCATATCTGCCGAAGAACTGACAACCAATGGGGAGTCAGAGTTCTAGAGTGGAGACAACATTGACCTCTTATATAACAGAAGGGAGACAACGTACTGACAGGCGTATGGGACGCTCCGGTGCTGGACCGACGACGCGACGTAAAGGTAGCGGGGAGCGACTGGATGAGGAAGGCCGAGGACAGGGTTGTGTGGCGCGCCTTGGGAGAGGCCTATGTTCCGCAGTGGACGATGATAGGCTGATGATGATTGTATTCTAGACTTTCTTTAGTCCACTGAAACATTGTTTCTTAGTCGCCTCGTACGACAGCCACAGACAAAACAGAACACTCAACATGAACCTCAAGGAACCACAATATTCTTCATTCTTTATGGAGTCTTCTTAGATACCTACTTCTTGATGATTTCTTCTTTCGTAACCAATAAAAATTTAAAAATATTAATGTCATTATTTTTAACGTCGTATTTTTTTGGTATTTTTAATAACATGCAAAATTCCAAATTAAGTTCGACTTCTTATTTTACTCATTAAGAAATGAAGTAAATGTATTATTGACTTTCAACCGCACTTTGGGATGTATTGATAATGTAAGTAGCAACTATTTACTTATGTAAAGCATGGTATCCAACGAAGTGGAGATGGGCGGAGTGGAGAAGGTCAAGGATGCTTTTTAGGCATTATCCACCGAAGCTAAGTGTAGCGACACACCTACAGAACGTTCCGCGCCGAACGTTTCATCCGGGACAGGCACGTTTTCTCCGGTCCGCTTTGCTTTGGTACATTCTTCATTGTACGCCGGACACCACACGACACCTGCGCCCGCGGCATGATCGCGCGATAAAGCGCTATCGCGCCCTAGCTCCCTTTCTTTTTGCGCGTGAACGAACGAGTTAGCAGGCGCGATAAAACGTTTATCGATGTACCATGCCGCGGACGCTGGTATGTTTGTGTCTGCTTTTGCCATCCCAATGCTGGGCAGTCATAGTAGAGGCTGATGAGAAATTGTAATATAGGTATGAGTACCGATAATTTAGACGCCTGTAATTTGTTTTATAGCATATCTTCTATTCGGTCGAGTTGCTGTCATATCTCGATACGACTCGACTCGTCTACTCTAGGCGAAATACTTATATCAGGAGTGCGATTTTTGAATCTCATTCGGTGAGCTCAGCAATTGAAAATGTCAAAATTACTATGAAGATATGGATCTTTCGACTGCTGATTTGATTTTTAAAAATAGCACTCCTGAAGTATGATTTTTGAAAGTCAAATCAGCAGAAGAAAGATGCGTATCTCCATAGTAATTTTGACATTTTCAATTGCTGAGCTCACGGAATGAGATTCAAAAATCGCACTCCAGACCGCAACGTTGCGTTGCGTACCTATCCATGCATCAGTCTTTAAACAGAGTCCTTCCTTAATATGCTGACACTTTTGTAAGGGGATGATCAGACCATCAAACTGAACAACTTTCTCTATGGGACGAACATCGAAATCGCGAGGAAAAAATCAGCTGTCCCATACATTTGGCTCGAGGAGGTTTCCATCCAGACAACAGATTTTTTTTCCGCGTTTTCGATGTTTTAATTTTATTTTATTTTATTCGGAAGACCAACAGCTGTTGACACAATACAAGTATGGATAACAGAAAGCCAATTACAGGTCTCCGCTGATAGAATCAGAACTTACAAAAAATTTTGGTTGCAAAAATGTTGGTGCCATAGAGAGAATTGTTCAGTTTAATGGCCTGGTCATCTCCTTAAAAAAGTGTTAACATATTAAGAAGGACCCTATCTACCTACGTCCCACTGCAGGTCACAGGGATACCCTCTAGGAGGGTGTATGGAGTAGGGGCATTAGTCCACCACGCGTGTACAATGCGGATTGATGGACTTCACATACGCATCGGAATTTCTTTTTCAGTGTTGTTAACATTTATATTTCTGTTATAATTTTCAGGCCAATTTCCCAAGACGAAACTAGGCTGAGCTGTCTCAGACCCGATCTGTTTAACCTCTTAAGACTTCTGAGAATGAGGGCAAGTACTTCACTTTACCATAATCCTGTTCTCCTTCTTCTTTCGTGCCAGCATGAGCTATAAGCATGACAATCACTCATGGTGTAGTGTAAAGATTAGCCAGTCAGCAATGTTCGTATCGAGGCTGACTGTCCAGGGTGCGCTAGACGAACTCAGGTTTCGTCACTCTCTCCTCCAGGCTCCTATACATAGAGAGAGTTAAGTTAAGGCGCAATCAATGACAAACCGTCGTCCATCTCAGCGATCTCAGTCGAAAAACGTTCACTGTGGGACATTGGCCTCCCCCAACGGTCAACACGACTTTTTTTAATTCAAAATTGACGTTTTAACAGTAATATTGCAACCAGGGGTGCGATTTTTGAAAGACATACGTTGAATTCAGCAGTAGAAAATGTCAAAATGACGACAGAGATATGCATCTTTCTACTGCTGATTTGACTTTTAAAAATAGCACTCTTGAAGCATGATTTTTGAGAGTCAAATCAGCAGTAGAAAGATGCATATCTCCATAGTCATTTTGACATTTACAACTGCTGAGCTCACCGAATGAGATTCAAAAATCGCACTCCAGGGGCTAAATGCAAGGCTTCGGCCGCAGCCAAAACTTCGGCTGATTTTGGCCGAAGCTGAATGTATGGCCGAAGTGGGCGTGTTGGGATGTGGTCGTTCTGTGAATAGTCATAGCGGGAAGTGGACGATCTGGGAACGGACATTCTGGGTGGTCCTTTTGGGAAGCGGTTGTTTTGATAAGTGGTCATTACGGTACGAAATCTGTACTTTTTTAGCCGAAGGTGGCCGGACGGACTCTAGAGTAGTAGGGATTCGCCGGTTCTGGACCACTTGCTCTGGGCCAATCAGAGGGCTCCTTTGGGTCGGCCGTTTTTGCACCACGCGAATTAAAAGCGCGAATTAAAACCGCGAATTAAATTAATTGGACCGCTATAAAGTTTATCCGCGGGTGATATCAAAGTAATTCGCGGTATCGATTAAATTGATTCGCGTTTTCAATTAAATTGCTCTATTAATGTAGTAGTAGGGATTCGCCGGTTCTGGACCGCTATAAAGTTTATCCGCGGTTGATATCAAAGTAATTCGTGGTATCGATTTAGTTGATCCGCGTTTTTAATTAAATTTCTCGATGAATGTAGTAGTAGGGATTCGCCGGTTCTGGACCAATGTCTGGGCCAATCGGAGGTGGTTATTTCGATGAAATTAATACTTTGTGGTTTTTATATCACATTTATTAGAGAAACAAATTCTGGGTGGTCCTCGTGATGTTACCTGCGTGAGATTTTTGGAAAGCGGCAAAAGACAAAGAGGTGATCTATTGTTAAATGGTACTTTAAGACCGTCCCTTACAAACTTTCACAAAAAACCGACTCATGAAAGAGGCTGGGTACTATTGTATATTGATAATAAAAGCGTGGTGTTTACAACGTTTATTGTTTAATGGTGTTTTAAGACCATCTTGGGCAATAACGTACAAGTTTTAACAAGAAATCTACTTATTAAGTGTCTAAATAAAATGCATGTTTGTGCAGGTTATTTATTGTTCAATCCTGCAGATTGCGAATAATGTTATTTTTAAAATAAAACTGGTTTTTTAGATATAAAAATTTATTTAAAAAATATAGTTTTCAACATTTCAGATATCAGTAAATCATTATACAAAGTGTCATCATCTGAAAACATTTTAAGAAAGTTAGACATCGAGATACCCTTATATCTAAAGTGAATGTATACTAAACAATATAAACCACAAACTGAACTTAAATAGTTTTGTATTACTTTACTATTGTAAATACTTCTTTTCGTATTTCTCTCCAAAAACGTAGCATGATAACCAGTTGGCTTTCGACCAAAAGAATCAAAATATTCGCCAACACCGTCCACATTTATAAAAATAGCGATCCAATGAGAACCAGGTTTTGTATCAGGATCCAAATTACTTATCAGATAACAAGGTAAATGAACCCGTACTGGTATTCGATTGGCTGCAAAAACATTAAATTCCAGGCGTGAATCAACTTTTTTCATACATTTTTGAATATCTTGTGTATTCATTGTACCCATTCAAAACAAATTATTAACATTTATTTACTAAATATTCGAAGCTTACATCAGTGATGATAAACGCTAATTAAAAAATATATTGTGGTGTTTGGCATTTATATTTATTTTACACTTAACTATTGTAGTCTATAATAACATCACGGTTTTTATTTATTTCAATAACACTGTCAAATTCAGCGTATATCATACAGTTTACAGTTGTTGCAAGAGATTTATCAAATCGAACTTCCAATCGAACGCTACCACGTTTTATTATATTCCAATGTGAATGTGCGTTTGCACATAAATCAGGAGTCATATCAAAAGCCATTAAACAATATCCATTTGCAAAACTTTCTTTCGAGATTGAATTTCCCTCATTCAGGAAATGAATACCTGTTCCTGAGAATAAAGTGTGATATGCACTTGTAAACACATCAGTACTAAAAGATGTTTGTAATGTTTTTGATGGTATTTGATGGCCGTCTACATATAAGCTAAATAAATTAACACCGTGATTACTAAAGTTAAAGGGATTTGTATTAAGGCTACCATTGAATGCTCCATTATTTACGAACCCAACTACACATCGCTTAGGTACTTGACCCAGGAATATATTGTCTATAGCTTTTCCTTGAATTCCTGCTGGAATTGTTAATACTTTTACTTCTGCACGTGTAATGGGATATTTTGCAGTTGTGGTGGCTAATACTTTTTCATGAGCAAGTAATATTGATGGGTTTATTCTAGCTTTGCGCATTATGAGAGAAGCAGTAGAAATGTGAACGTTGAATTTAGTATCTACCGATGCACACATGAGATTGAAAGTTTCTTTAGTACGTACTAATTTCACACGCAATTCCACACCGTTAATTAAAAACTTTTCTTGATTAAATATATCTGCATGTAAATGTCCAATCATTTCAATTGTGTTACTTTCCTTTGCAATGTTTTGTCTTTTCGTAAATCCTTTGTTTGTAGCGTCACATGAATCCATGTTCCCCGCTGTATCTTCATACCACAACCCGCAAGTAAGATGAGACTCTTTAGCAGCTGGACCATAATTAAGTAAAGTCTCTATGTATGCACGATATGCGTAAGTATTATTCGGTGGAGACACAAGTTTTTGGTTCATGTAAATATCCACCTGATTAAAAAGTGAATGTAACCAATTATTTACAGGTGCTACTGCGGTTGCTGCAGCAATGGAGGTTGAATCTTGGTTTACTATTTTAGCTTTTATATGAAGAAGAGTATGAGACAAATCGATGTAATCATCACCAGAGCCTGGTACCAAAAATTCAATGGGTCCATCATCACTTAATGATGATATAGGGCTATAATGAAGCCACTGTCCACTTTCAATGCTGGTTTGCGTTGATGGTAGTGCAAATAGGTCTAGCTCTGATTTGATACACTCACAAGAGTGGTTGTGTAAAAACGACATAATATTTTATTTTATTTTAGAAAAAATATCGGTAACGTTCTTCCTTCGTATTTTTTGAACACCTCTTCGCTGTGATGCTTTCGATAGAGTGATAAGCTTCTTACTTGGTCTGACAATTTTATAACCTGAACCAGACATGAGTGAATCAATTTTTTCATCTGCCTTTCTTTTTAAGTTTGAACTAACAGTTTTCAAACGCGATTTGATAGATTCATCTAAAGGGCGTGCGCTGACCATATCTGATAATAGACCCATGCCAGCGTTTAATGCTTCTTTTCCAACAAATTTAGCACCACTTTGTAAAAGTGGAAACACTGATCTGAATAGTCCCCCTAGGAAACTTCCAATACCATGACCACGTTGATGAGGCGCGCCTTTATATATAATTCCAACTCCTGAACCAGCTTGATGAGTATAATAACTTTCATATGGGCAAGTCATTATAATATAGTTTTTATTCACTTTACTCGTTTAAAATGTAGTTTAATTGATGAAGTTCCAAATTGAAATGGTACCCTTTCACCTATACATGTTCTTATATCTATTTCTATGATATCAAACTCTCTGCGCATTACAGGTACATAATGAGCAGGGGAGAATGTGTTCATTTTATATGCACCATATGTGTATTTGGAAGGATCTAATGGAATTATTCTTAATAAGAATGCCATGACATCTCCAACTATTTGTGGTTGAATTATATCAGAATAAATAAAAAGTTGCGATGGCAAACCAAGATACAAATTTACAGGATATTTTCCAATACCACTGTGAATAAGATTTGTGTTTGGTTCAAAGCCGAGTTGTAAGCTAAGTCGAGAGGTAAGTATGATGCTACTTATATTTTTTTTCAATGCTGTTACCTTTACAAGTTTTGATATTTCATCATATTGAAATGTTACTTTATCTTTGATTAAGCTATTCTCATTGAAAGCACTTAAAAAATTGTCGATGCTATCATAGTTTGTAGCAGGTATATGGGATTTGTAGTCCACTGTGCTCCGAAGATCTTCATTAGATTCGTTTGGTACACGTTCCTTTTTCTTAACGTATATGACATTCTCGTGATCTTGAACGTTTAAAATTGTGCATGGATAGTGACATTCCACCAGCCCAACCACCCATTCTCCCTCTAATTTGATTGTTTTAGGTAATTTTGTAAAAAAATTTGCCGTTACATTATCAGGAAAATATGACATTGAACTATTACTTAGCAAAGTTATGTAGAAACTATCTTCAATCATATTTTTCTAATGCTGATGCGCGTATCCAACTATTAAACTTGTCAGGATAACCTTTCCACTTAACTAACAATTCCTTTCTGTTGCCTGAATAGCGAGTGCGCAGGATTTTATCAATTTTGTATGCAATGGTGGGGTCATATGATACTTTTTGCAATTCTTTTTCATAAAAAGTTCCTATGATAGGCTCATTTTGCAGGTCTTTCAGGGTATATACTACCTTAGGTTTTCTATTAATTATGGAAGATACTACAAATAGTTCATCACTCCAGTTTGTTTCGTATCCTTTCTGAAAAATATGTTTATATTTAGTAATTCTAACATGATCACCGACACCTAATTTTGGAGATTCCATGATATTATTTCGATTTTTTAGTCTATCATACAAGTTGCACCAGACGGTCATAATATTGCTAGAATTAACATCACATGGACTCATTTTTATGCTTGAATGATAACTGTGATTATATGAATTAAGTAAATCTTGCAAGATATTCACATATCGATACGTATTTTTATGAGTAAAATAGCGCCACATTTTCATTTTTAGGGTTCTTTGGAATCTTTCTACAATACTGGCCTTTATATCAGGATTGTTCGTAGTGTAGTAATTAATATTATGACTTTTAAAATATTGTTTTACGTCTTTTGAAACAAACTCAGTGCCTTTATCTGATTGTATATGTCTAGGAGTAGCTTTTGCTTCAGCAAATATACTTTCGAAGCATGTTTTAATTGTTTCTGAATTCTTTTTCTTCAGTGGCCTTGCGAAAGCATATTTACTGAAGACATCAATAACACACAGAATATATTTAAAACCATCATTATATTGACAATATGTTCGCATGTCACTCAGATCAGCTTGCCAAAGTTCATTAAAATTAGACAAAATATATTTATTCCTAGGAAATTTTCTATGCACTGGTTTATGCAATGTATATGTTTCTTGCGATCGAAGCCAATCTTGTACTTGCTTTTTGTTCATTTTACCTTTCATAGATTCAGTAAGTTTGTTAACGCTGCCGTACCCCGCTGGGTGAGCAACATCATAATAAATATCTTCTATATTCAATAGGGTGTCCATCTTTCCCAATCGATTCTTCTTTTTTCTTTAGCTCTAGACGATGTTGGTGCACGTGTTGGAGTCTCCTTTAAGTTCTCTATAGTATAGTTTTTAAGGTATTCTTGGGTCTCACGATTACCAATACATGACAAGGGTACCCCAATATCAATCAAAGTTTTCGCAAATTCTTCCCACGCTAAAGGTTTTGGTCTTTTTAATTGTCTTAATATGTCGTTAATTAAATCGACAATATTACTGTTAGGAATAGTTTTATTGTTAATAACAATTGTACCTTTATCATCCCATTTGATTTTATCTGGATTTTTTAAAATGCAATCTAATAAAAATTGACCCTTTTGCTTGAATGTTTTCGGTATTAATCTTAGCAAATAAGCATGATTGTATACGTGCAACACATCTTCTTCTGAAGAAACCTCTTTTTCTACTGGTTCGGTTTGTGTTTGTGCATCAACTTTCTCGTGTTTTATTTCATTGACAACATCATTAACTATCGATAATTTTAATGGTAATTTGTTTTGATCACTAAAGTGAAAATATCTTTGAAGTGTTTGATAGTATAAAGACCATTTTTCACGATCATCCAATTTACTACTTATAATTTTATCCATTTCCTGATCCAACCTTGAAAGAGTGTCATCACTAGAATTCTCCTTTTTTTTCAGATTTTCTATTACACTTGGATCAACAAGTATCATTTTCTTTGTATTCTCCATTTTACTTGGTTATTGTATTTATTAATGTAGAAAGAACTGCTCCTAATATGATAGGCAGAAACGCACCACCCTTCTGAACTATTAAACGTTTCCTAGTTTTGTTTTCGCCTTTGGATATTAACTTTCTAAGAACGTTCTTGTGTTTCTTCAGTATAGATTTATCTTTATCTTTTAACGGTACTTTGCCCTTTAAAACGTTAAATATACACTCACTTATGCAGTTTATTTCGTCTTCTCCTAAAATTTTTAATAATGCGTCTCGATATTTGGGTTTGAGATTAAGAAGTGCTTTTAATAGTCCATGATGCGTCTTTACTCTTCCAATCATTATTTTATACTGTTCTTTTATGATTGATTTCTATTTAATATCACTTGAGAAAAAACAGTTCAGTTTACAGATACTAATAATAGATTCCTTGGTCTCCTTTATATTAATTTTATTTTCAAATGTTTTCAAAATGCATTCACAAAAATATTTTATTTCTTCGTCGCTACAAACTTCTAACAATGCTTCGCGGTATTCTGACTTTAACGTATTTAATGCTTTCAGGAAATTGTGATTAGTTGTTTCCTGTTCTGACATTATTTAGAACTGAATGAAATATGTCGATGAACATCATATTTATACCCCCTCTTTGGAATATAAACTATACAGTAGTTATCAAATGGAAAGATTTTAGTTTTAAAACGATACATATCATCAGTATTTTGTTTCAGATCGATCATCATATACCCGTGAGCTTCCGTAGTTGAATCTTTATATGCCTCTTCAACAAATTTTGAATTGTCAGGATTAACTTGACGAGCTAAATATCTTATTTGTGTTCTATCTCTCGGGTTTTTAAAATAAATTATGTAGCTAGAATTCAAAGAAATATCTCGTTGACCTTTACCTTGATGGAATAAGTTTTGAGTAATATAAAATACACTCAGGTTCCTGTGATGACTACCTTTAGTAAAAATATCGACAATACGACCATCTGATTCTCTCATAAGATCATCAATTATTATAAGTCTAGGTTTCTTCCCATCAATCATATTCAAATCTGGAATACCTTGATTATAATTAACTTTTTCTAGATTATAAAGTGGTTGCATTTCATCATAACACCATATTATTTCATGAAATTCAACGTCACATATTTTTTTGCAATAGTTTAGAAAATTTGTCACAAATTTAGTTTTTCCACAACCACTTGGCCCCGCTACAATAGTTGTGAAAGGATGACAAAAATGAATCATATTAAAATAATTTACTGTGTGTTGATTTGAAGACGAGTAAGTTTTGAATGATTCATTTTAAACAAAATTCTTACTTATAAAGAAAGCAGGTGAAAGAATAATGAAAATAAAAAGAAATTAATAATTATTCATGAATTGTTTATTTTACAACTTAAATTCTACAAAGAACTACTTCTACATTTATTTACATAATAATGCTAGATATTTAAAAACATGCATTTTAACTATTACAATATTATTAAAAGAACAATGGATAGCTATTATATTCTAAAAAAAAATCTCTAAAAAGATACACAAAATACATCGAATGGCAAATGACATACACTTCTATAATTGTACAGAAACTAATAATACCATTGTTTGTTCTGTGTGTTTATTTTGTATCAAGGTTTTTCAGTTGATTGATTCCGCGGTAGGTGACGTTTTTAATATCCTATAATGACCCCACGCAAGAGTATCAGTAGAATTGTCTAATAAATATCGTTTTGTATCGTTGTGTGAGAGTGATATTTTAGTAATTTTTTGAGTAAATATTATGTGCTTTATTGATTTGAATCGCAACATTTCACAACGTTGAATATTCTTTTCAAATAAACACTTTTTATAATCATCGAGACAAAACTTTTTAGTAACACATTTATTAACGCCTTTTGCTTTAGCAATAATGTTATTATCTTGAACATCTATTGCATACATTTTAGATCGGAGACCCACAAACTCCTTAAAAATGTGTCCGTTGTTTTCATCTTTGAAAAAACCTAATCGCTTTTTGTTTAATAATGGTAAGCCATATTCGTTGTTAAGGGGATAATCCGATGTATCAAAATACAAGTTAAGATCTGGTTTTATGTCGTGATAAAAGTTTTCTGTAAAAATTTGATACACTAAACTGTCAGTATCTGTATAAAGCAGTTTAAGGTTTTCATGAAATTTCGTTTTCATAAAATCATAATGAAATTGATACATTAAAGTTTTTGATAAATCTAAAATACAAAAACCCAGGTAAATTGGTTTGTTGTACAAGACTTTTGTTTTATTCAACTGTACTGCAACTAAATTATCAGAAAATATTGATAAACTGTGGAATTCGGGTCTAGCTATTAAAGATTGAACCCCTTGAGTTTTACCACGATTTTGCCAGTGATTCAATAATTTAACGTCAACTCGCTTCGTTACATTTTCCATCGTTTTACCAAATACCGAATTATTCATCAGTTTATAAAAATCTTTATCAAAATCAGAAGATGCTAACGAACGCATGCGAGTATTAAGATCTATATAACTTTTTAACCACGCTGATTGTTCGAATTTCAGAATTCTATGGATTTTAAGCAAGCGTAATCCCTTTCCTAAGCACTGTTTTAGATTTCTATAATGAATGACATAGTTTGTTTTTTTATTTAAATTAGGAATCAATTTTTTTTCTTTCGTGTTCCCTAAACATACATTTTCAGGACAGAATGGTAAGTCAGAGTGATAGTCATGTAAATCGCTGGGGTATTCTAAATCAACTTCCAAAATAAAACCGTGTTCAGCATCGTTCGAAACATTGTAATCTGTTTTTACATCAACCCATTCAAATTTGCCAGTCGGAAGGCATTGAGACATAGCCCAACCGTAAAGATTATTTGCATCTAGGTACATGAGAAATGAAGAAGGAGTGTTTCGATCATATTCTGGCATAAATTTATTATTAGCTTTTGCATATCTATTACTGCATTGTGATATACCACCCCGGATGTTATTTGCGATGAAAGCTATTTTATCAATGTCAGTTAAAAGTTCTAATTCAATTTTAGTGATAATCAACATGGCATCCCAACTTAATCCTGGTGCTGTGTAATAATGAGCAGGATCTAATCCATATGTTGTAAGACAAACGTTTCTAAAATTTTCAAACACATCAGTTAATAATAATACGTCTGTTTTTAAGTACAAATCGGAATAATCACCCATGTTCTGACATCCAAAATGATTCCACACATCAATAGCATGTTCATAATCGTTTTCTGATATGTGATTATCTGTCAGAGAACTAAAGAATTTATCGCGAGGGGGAAGTGAAGTTAATTTTAATGATTCAAATGATGTCATGAATTCATATGGATAAACACCTTTACGTATTAATCTTTTAAAGTCTTCTTCGTATGGGAAAATTAATTTCAATTCATTGAATTGTTGGGATGTTAGATTTTTAGCTAATTTGTCAAGGCTGCTAGACATAAATTTAAATGAATCAAGAAACCTCAACGTCATTGAACGATTATTAATGTGCAATTTTTTTGAAAAAGAAATATATTTCTCTTTGTTCTCAGGGATAACTTCTATGTCACCATCTTCAAAACTTAGTCCATGCACTATGAAATGAGCGTCATAGTTGCTTAAGTTGTGGAAAAATATTGGTATGAAATTAGGTGCTCTGTATTTTTCACAACAAGAAGGATGAGCAACTCCTTCATATAAACCAGTATGCCAATTGTATGAAATCGTAGAATTCTCATTTAAATTTTGCGTGCAAATAAAACAAACAGTACTTTGTGCGATGTTAGCATTATTTTCCTTTGTTAAAGGTAATGGAGGTTTAACAAAAGTATTTTTTTTGCAAATGATTTCTAAGTCATTTTTAATTAATTTCATGAAGGTTTGCTCACAATCTTTACCTGTATAAGTTCTGTAAGTTGATAGGGAATCATTATAAGAACACTTGATATAGTACCCAAAACTGTACATTTCATGTTTTTGAACATTAGTAGTTGAAGATTTATTTGGGTTGTCAGAACATGTTTGAATTGGGTTTAAAAATGCTTCGAAATCGGCATATACAACAAACGGTAGTCGTAATTTACGTTCATAATTATTGAAAGAAATTTGGCTGGAGGGGGTCAATTCATCAAACCAATTTTTCTTTGTATCTTGTGGGGAAGGTAAATTTGTGCATACATGAAAACAATCATTTTCCTGATGCTTCACTAATTTGTTAAGTGATGAAAAATGTAATAAACACCCATCACAAATATGGAGTGCATGTTCTGATGACGTTAATTGGTTAGATACCAATCGAGATAAATTTTTGATATAACAATAATGTCCTCTGTTACCTTCGGTTATGTATAATAAATTTAAATGGATAGTTTTCCTACATTTTGTAAAGTGTAATGGACCCACAATGCTGTGTTTTTTACTGCCGGAATTATAATCTAGACCAAAAACATTAATACTCATATCATTCAGTTTTTCAAATTTATAAACATCACTTATTTTGATTGGGAAAGGAAGATTTCCAAATTTCAATTTATTTTTATGGATCGTGTAAGAACTTACCCTGTTAGTATGTTTATTATCTTTTGGCTCATATAATCCGGATAATACAGCCCAACGAAAGCATTCATGGTCCTTATTTTGTACATTAATCACGGCTTTTTTATTTTTTATGTCTACTGGTAAGTCGATGTATGACGAACCACATAATGGGTTAAATTTGTTGATGTTCAGATCTACATGATTTATTTTAACTAAACTCCACCCACTATCTTTCCTCTCAAAATTTGATAATTTGTTTAAAATTTCATTACTAAGTAATGAAAAAATAATATTTTTATCATCACCAGTAGAAACAACATAATTACTCATTTGAAAATCAAACGTGTTATTTAGCTGTTTTGTTTCTTGAGTAAAATTCGCATTAAGAATCAGATTAACTTTAATGACAACTTGATCAATAATTGAACGATCTAATAATTTAAATATTCGGTCTTTAACATTTTGTAAAAACAGTTCCGGTGTTTCAAATGTTTGGACACTATCAGGTAATATTCTATAAGTAACAACTCTATTTCCGAATACGCTTTCGATTAACTGTACGTTAGAAAATTCCCTATCAGACGTTAACACATTGTTTTTGTGTTTGTTGCTCTTTAAATGGTTTACAAAATATTTCCTTGACACACGCGCACGACACACAGAACATTCAATTTTATCATTATTTTCTGTACTTACATTAGTCTCCGACGCTTGCGGCGGTGTAGTTTCATCGTAACGTGAAGTCGAAGGTCCATATTTCTTCTTTGTCGGTGGGCACTCTTCTATCTCCGAAGTCGTTGTTTGTCTCTTTAATCCTCCTCCGTCTTGCGAAGATCTGTAAAATAAAAATTATCATGAGTATATATTTATGAGTTTAGTGTATACTTAAATCATGAAAATTATATGGTTTAGATACTGACGGAACTCTTTTTGACAGGTTAGGCAATACGCCTGCATTATCATAACTCCATCTATTTCATCAGATGGGGGTTCATTTTTAGTTTCCATATTATTATGTCCATTACATGGAGTAAAATATGGTACTATATCTGGGTCGTTTAACATCGAGATAGGTAACACTTTTTCAATATACCACATCCGTATTGAACTATGCATTTTATTTAATATTAAAGATTTGCTTAGCGTTGCAATCTCACGTGGAGCTAATCTAGTATTTTGATGAATTGAAAACATTTTTTGTACAAATTGAAATACAAGTACGAGAGTCACAAGACGAATGAGTTCAATGACAGAGAACCCCCTGTTTAAATACTTAAAAGCTCCCCAACCACATCCTTTAGAAGGGTTTTGGGGTGTCTTACAACAAAAAATGATAGCAGGTACTTGAATTACACGTTACAACAAGTTAAAAAATAATACTCACGTGTTGTACTGATGTTGACTCAGATTTTCACATACATTGTACAGTTGATTGTCTTCGTTGTACTCTCTTTCAACATCTTCACAAAGCTGGTTGAGTTGAAGATCGTAGTCATCACAATTCAAAATGTCCATGGTGATGTTTTGTTTAAGAAAATAATACACAATAATTATAAGAACTTAATATTAAAACTAAATAAAAAAACACTTCAGTCACTATTTCTTATCACTTCAGTCACTATATTTCTTATTACTCTTGTCATTGTCTATGAAATAATTCGAACAGTCCTGCTTCGATGCTAATAATTTTGTAATATTGAATATTACATCGCGAGCACTTTGTAGATGTTTATCCTCTTCGCAATCTGCATAATATTTTACTCGAACATCAGCTAGTTTCCATTGCTCCGATGGCACAACGTTTTTAATTCTATTTAAATCGTATATTTCTATTTTAACGAGGTGAGATGCATCTGCTCCTTCGTCATTGTTGGATGTTATATACGCCACTCCTCCGGCTCCGGAAGAGCTTCGGGCCACACTCGATGACTTCTTTTTTAACTTCAACTTCTTTTTCTGTTTTTCGAAAAATCCGTCTATGTCGTTGGCAGATCTCTTCTTTGCAATTGCTTGCTTTACTTTGCCAGCAAGCGTTCCCTCCTCATCACTCGCTTCGGGGGTTGCGTAATAATATTGTTTGAAAGTATTTTCCGAAAACTGAAACAATACATTAAACAATAAATTAAATATTCTTAGATATTTCACTAAGCACCACCTAGCCCTAACCAATGTACTAAGGGTACTAGACATACATACATATACTCTCAACTGTAATCCCCTTCAGGGTGGTCAGAAACAATGTTACAACTACCAAGAACGAAACATCAATAACTGACTAAGAATATTCACAACAAGTAATACGATGAAAACATAATTAAAGATATAAAACACAGACACACAATAGAAAATAAATAAGATAAGTGAATTAAATCAAAATACTTACATCCATTTTTCAGTCTGGCTCACTCACTCACACTGTACAAGATAACTTTACTATAACTTTGAAGAACCACTGTTGTTAACAGAACTGCGTAGGGTAAACTGATGCATCTGTTTGGAACGAAGTCCGCTTTTATAGAACGAAGACAATGGAGAAAAAAAAAGATGCGCGTTAAACAAAACAGCAAAAACCTGCACCGACATGATTAAAAACGAACCTGCACAAACATGCATCTTGCACTTTTAAAGAAATAATATTCCATTTAAATAAAGGGACACAACAAAAGAGCGGCATCTCTTTTACGAAAAACAAAAAAAAAAAAAGGTTGGACAAGGCATTTAATACCAGGTACCTATTTTAACAGATAACAACAGACAGGTATCCACCCATTGTTTGCATAATGAGAAAGAAACGGTTCCTAATGTAGACTTCAGGAAAAAACACGTTTGTGCAAGTCCATGCGGTGTTTTCAAAAGAAATACAGAACGTTCAGACCGTCTTCGATCACTGCGTTTTTATTAGTAATTTGATATAATCCACAGACTTTACTTAATTATGGTCCAGCTGCTAAAGAGTCTCATCTTACTTGCGGGTTGTGGTATGAAGATACAGCGGGGAACATGGATTCATGTGACGCTACAAACAAAGGATTTACGAAAAGACAAAACATTGCAAAGGAAAGTAACACAATTGAAATGATTGGACATTTACATGCAGATATATTTAATCAAGAAAAGTTTTTAATTAACGGTGTGGAATTGCGTGTGAAATTAGTACGTACTAAAGAAACTTTCAATCTCATGTGTGCATCGGTAGATACTAAATTCAACGTTCACATTTCTACTGCTTCTCTCATAATGCGCAAAGCTAGAATAAACCCATCAATATTACTTGCTCATGAAAAAGTATTAGCCACCACAACTGCAAAATATCCCATTACACGTGCAGAAGTAAAAGTATTAACAATTCCAGCAGGAATTCAAGGAAAAGCTATAGACAATATATTCCTGGGTCAAGTACCTAAGCGATGTGTAGTTGGGTTCGTAAATAATGGAGCATTCAATGGTAGCCTTAATACAAATCCCTTTAACTTTAGTAATCACGGTGTTAATTTATTTAGCTTATATGTAGACGGCCATCAAATACCATCAAAAACATTACAAACATCTTTTAGTACTGATGTGTTTACAAGTGCATATCACACTTTATTCTCAGGAACAGGTATTCATTTCCTGAATGAGGGAAATTCAATCTCGAAAGAAAGTTTTGCAAATGGATATTGTTTAATGGCTTTTGATATGACTCCTGATTTATGTGCAAACGCACATTCACATTGGAATATAATAAAACGTGGTAGCGTTCGATTGGA
This sequence comes from Agonopterix heracliana, assembly GCA_963693445.1. NCBI lineage: Eukaryota > Metazoa > Arthropoda > Insecta > Lepidoptera > Depressariidae > Agonopterix > Agonopterix heracliana. The sequence goes on from OY856334.1 coordinate 8,588,855, forward strand.
AGTTCGATTTGATAAATCTCTTGCAACAACTGTAAACTGTATGATATACGCTGAATTTGACAGTGTTATTGAAATAAATAAAAACCGTGATGTTATTATAGACTACAATAGTTAAGTGTAAAATAAATATAAATGCCAAACACCACTATATATTTTTTAATTAGCGTTTATCATCACTGATGTAAGCTTCGAATATTTAGTAAATAAATGTTAATAATTTGTTTTGAATGGGTACAATGAATACACAAGATATTCAAAAATGTATGAAAAAAGTTGATTCACGCCTGGAATTTAATGTTTTTGCAGCCAATCGAATACCAGTACGGGTTCATTTACCATGTTATCTGATAAGTAATTTGGATCCTGATACAAAACCTGGTTCTCATTGGATCGCTATTTTTATAAATGTGGACGGTGTTGGCGAATATTTTGATTCTTTTGGTCGAAAGCCAACTGGTTATCATGCTACGTTTTTGGAGAGAAATACGAAAAGAAGTATTTACAATAGTAAAGTAATACAAAACTATTTAAGTTCAGTTTGTGGTTTATATTGTTTAGTATACATTCACTTTAGATATAAGGGTATCTCGATGTCTAACTTTCTTAAAATGTTTTCAGATGATGACACTTTGTATAATGATTTACTGATATCTGAAATGTTGAAAACTATATTTTTTAAATAAATTTTTATATCTAAAAAACCAGTTTTATTTTAAAAATAACATTATTCGCAATCTGCAGGATTGAACAATAAATAACCTGCACAAACATGCATTTTATTTAGACACTTAATAAGTAGATTTCTTGTTAAAACTTGTACGTTATTGCCCAAGATGGTCTTAAAACACCATTAAACAATAAACGTTGTAAACACCACGCTTTTATTATCAATATACAATAGTACCCAGCCTCTTTCATGAGTCGGTTTTTTGTGAAAGTTTGTAAGGGACGGTCTTAAAGTACCATTTAACAATAGATCACCTCTTTGTCTTTTGCCGCTTTCCAAAAATCTCACGCAGGTAACATCACGAGGACCACCCAGAATTTGTTTCTCTAATAAATGTGATATAAAAACCACAAAGTATTAATTTCATCGAAATAACCACCTCCGATTGGCCCAGACATTGGTCCAGAACCGGCGAATCCCTACTACTACATTCATCGAGAAATTTAATTAAAAACGCGGATCAACTAAATCGATACCACGAATTACTTTGATATCAACCGCGGATAAACTTTATAGCGGTCCAGAACCGGCGAATCCCTACTACTACATTAATAGAGCAATTTAATTGAAAACGCGAATCAATTTAATCGATACCGCGAATTACTTTGATATCACCCGCGGATAAACTTTATAGCGGTCCAATTAATTTAATTCGCGGTTTTAATTCGCGCTTTTAATTCGCGTGGTGCAAAAACGGCCGACCCAAAGGAGCCCTCTGATTGGCCCAGAGCAAGTGGTCCAGAACCGGCGAATCCCTACTACTCTCTAGTCTTGAGCCGCAGTCGCGAGTAGTTACCTAAGTCTGTGAAAGCAAATATTCGGGAATTTGGAGATACTAAAGTGAACACCGAAGAGTTCTCGACTGGCAACCGCGTACCGAAAAACGCAGCGTGGGTATAAGGTGGATCCCCCATAAAGTGGACCGACGACCTGGTGAAGGCGGCGGGAACCCGTTGGATGAGGGCAGCGCAGGACCGGTCGTTGAGGCGATCCTTGGGGTGGCCTATTTCCAGCAGTAGACGTCCATCGGCTGAGATGATGAAAGTGAACACTGGACTGGAAAATTCTGGGATTTTGCAGGACTTCCCGGCCATCTGCAAACTAGTGCAAACTCTATTATTTGTGCGGCGTAATGACGAATAATGTCTAATTCCAGCGCACGCCCTGAACGATGGAAGGCGCCGGTGAGGGCGTGGTGGCCATAGTCCAGGCGCTGCAGGATGCCGGTCTCTCTGTGACCCTCACACACCCGGTCGTCCCACACGACCACGCGCGTCGCTCCCAAGCCTACAGCTGCATGAGTATTAATTCAAATTCAAATCATTTATGATTTCCATAATTATAGTGTTAGTATACATGTATCTTAAAACTAGAGTACACATCTACAATACACGAAAAAAAATGGAAAAAATTACCATTCGAAAATTTCGGTCTCTGGATTGCAGGCTCGATGGCGAAATTAGGTAACGTAATTCCCCGGTTTGGATGAGTGCTGGTTCAAGTCCCGCCCGAGACTTAATTTTTTTGAATCTCTAATTTGATTTTCCATATAGCCATTTTTGGTAGCCGTTACAAAATATGTCTACTATGTGTAAACTCTAGATTAGTTCTCGAAACATTTTTTGGTCGGACACTCGACAGTGTTTGTCGCCACGACAAAAAATGGGGTAGAGTCCACACAGAAATTTGGTTGCACAGTTATACCGCCTTGTGGCAACATTGTACCCAGTTATCACAAAACTTACGTAACGTCTGAACACAACGACAATACATAGGGAAATAATTTCGGTCGGATTGTGAGTGAACCGTTACCACACATAGAAACCAAACCTCACACAGTAGCAGTTACGAAACTGCGACGAGTTGTAAATACTTAGCAATTCTGCGACCGAAAATGGCCTCATACTATTGTATTGTACTACGTTATACAGTCGCCATCAGATATAGAAGGTGTTACAAAAATACAAATAAACCTTTAAGGGGGTTTAAGGGGTTCAGTTTGGTGGTGTAGACCATCAAACTGAACAACTTTCACTATGGGACCAATATCGAAATAGCGAAAAAAAAAAATGTTCTATACTCTACAAATCGACTAGAGCTAAATATGTATGGGATATAAAATTATTTTTTTCGCGATTTCGATGTTGGTCCCATAGAGAAAGTTGTTCAGTTTGACGGTCTAAACAACCCCCTTAAGAGTTTTAAAAATTTATTGTTACTTATGAAACACCTTGTATATGCAAACAAGGTAGTCAAATATTTCTAAGCAGTTCTAATTTTCAGTGATTTCTTTACACATTTCTGAAATATCTGGATGCCTAGAACATCAAATGTATCAACGCAGTCAGGGTGATCATACGCATCTGAGAAGTTTAGAAAAAAATGCATTTCAATTTTAAATAACATTGTCTTAATGATATTATTGAAAGTTCGCTGTTCCGATAGGATTTGTGACAAAATACATATTTAGATATAATTTGTAACATTTACTGTAAATAATTTACTGAAAATTAAGCTGAGGACGACTGTATTAGCCACACATTTCTTTTTAAAGGTAATGTACTGAAGTGGAATGGACATGTGTCGAGATCTATGAATTCCCAGACCGAAGGTTTTCGGCGATGTCACGCTCACGGCGGCGGCGGCATGCATAATGGCATAAATAATAGTTATCAGGAGGTACCTATAAATCATCATTCATCTTCTGAGTTACCGTGTAGTTTCATATTATACAGTGACGGTGTTTTAAGGGCATTATTGTACAATTTTCTCTATGGAACTAAGATCGAAACCGTGAAAAAACCGCTGTTCCATTGAAAATTGCAAAGCGAATCGATCCAAAGAAATGGGACAGCAGATTTCACCAGGTCGTCGGTCCACCTTGTGGGGGCTCACTGCCTACCCACGCTGCGCTTTCCGGTGAGCACTGGGCTCTTCACACGGAGGTCGTGGGTTCGATTCTCATGGAGCTAGGACACCTACCTAATGAGATATCACTTTGTGCGTTTTTCCCCACTTGGTTAGGATATTGCAGGCTGAATCACCTGATTGTCTGAAAAGAAATATGATTCCTGGCCTCAGATGGCACGTTAAGCCGTTGGTCCCGGCTACTATGTCTGGTGGTAGTAGTCATTACATAAAAACCACGTAAGCGGCCGTAAGGCGGTCTGAAAAAGCTCTGACACCAGGGCTTGCCTTCACGATAAGAAAGGTACCACCACCGCGTACCTAAAAGTAATACGCTCTAAAACTTAAAACGATCTATTATTTACCTACTATTGTTACAGTTACCGCAAAGCAGTAAATCAACGGGATCGCCACTGAATCGGCACATAGATGGCTCTCCTTATAGCTTTAGACAACATTCTAGTAAGTACCACAACAATATCTACCTTCTTTATTTCTAAAGGGGGTGATCAGACCGTCAAACACACGATGCACACGCGCGTTTGCATTGATACAAACGTGCGTGTGCATCGGTACAATGAATGGATACAGACGCCTGTTAATTGCTAGTGTAGCGATGCTGTCACGCGATTAGCAAACGCGCGTTTGAATCGCTGTAACAAGTCACAGTTTGTAAAGGGCCTACTTTGACCAGACAGATGATAGTTTGACACGAGCATGTAAAAATCTTAATTTTTTTTTGTGCCATAAGATTCTGGTATACATATACCATTGACCAAGAAATTTCGCTTAAGCTGGTAGACAGAATGTCAGTGTAACCGCGAAGTGACATTGAGTCAGGTAGCCGACTTATATAAAGTGATATTAGTCAGGCGCAAAAAATTGGTTACGTCGATAAGGACAGCAATTAGGTAGCGATCTCCCTTTTTAACTAGAGCGAATTTTCTATGTGCATCTCAAATGAATGAATAACACGTTCACACGTGACAAAACACGTTCTTCCGACCAAAGTCAAAGTCAAAATTTTTATTCAAAATAATATCACATAGATAACTTTCTGACGTCATTTTTGATTCTACCACCGCTTCGGAAGGTGTTCCGTTGTAGAGAAGATGCGGCCAGAAAGTCTACAACACACTTCTTTTAAACAAAACAAAATATACAAAGTACAAATATTGAATTACATAGTGTAACATCGTCAAGACATTTTGGTCATTCAAATAATCATCGAGTTTATAGTAACCTTTTTTACAGAGGACTTCTTTAACATGTGATTTAAACTTTTTGTCTGGCAAGTTTAGAATATCCTCTGGTATCTTATTATAATAGCGTATACAGTGCCCCATGAAAGATGTGTTGACCTTACTGAGTCGAAAATGTGGGAACACTAATTTATTTTTATTTCTTGTATTGTAATTATGAACCTCTATTACTTCTCCCACTACGACTACGACGTATACCAACCATCTCACCCCTTCTTATGATAGACTATGTTTTTGCAGATGACAACGTAACGCAGACACCTACAAGAGAGGCAATTTCCACTAGAAGCTCTGTTTATTGGTCGCAAAGAGGTAACAATTGAGTAACCTACTGGTTTTATTGGTAGAGGATACTTATTTTACTAGTGTAAGGGGGAAATCCCAGTACAGACAATGATACAAATGAACGAAGTTTGGTCATTACAGTCGAGGTTGGTTTGCAAGCTCGAGCCGCAGGCGAGCGTGGTAAACAGCCGAGACTGTAATGACCAACGCTTACGCATTTCATGCGACGTTTTTCAATTCACTTGCGAAGGAAAATTAATATAATTTCATAAATAGGATTAAGTAGACAAATATTTAAAAAAAAACAGGTGGATTTCTTTCTCCAATTTGGTACTGCGCGCGTAAATATGTGTTTGTAATCTGTTGTTTTATAATCAGTATTATGAACCTAAAAACTGTTCTGTTTCTGTCACACTATGTATGCGAATCGGGTAGTTAAACCGGTCGTGTTCCATAGTCCACTAAACCGTTTCTGATGCAGCTATGCCATCGGCGCGGTCAGCCCGGGCCATGGATGCGTTCGCCGACTCGCTGAGGAAGTACCCGTCGATGTCGCCTGAGAGTTCGACCTCCGCTGACATTATACAGCGACTCATTAATTATACGCAGTCTAAAAATTGTACGTATAATCCAGATAACTAAAATCGGTATAATTGTTACGGTAAAAGCTCGAACTACGGTAAATCCTAAGGCTGGATTTAGTGCAATACCGACGGTCAGAGCTGACTGTCAGTCGTGCACTAAATCCAGCCTAAGGGCTCGTTCAAGGAGACGCGGGGCGACACGCAGGGCCTGATTAACCCTTAGGCTAATTAGGCTGCAGCCTAGGGCGCGAGGATCGGGGGGGCGCTGAAATAGTGTCTTCGCATGCACAACCACATGGTCAATGGCCTCAACAACTAAGTTGTCTATAGAAACTAAGCCAATACAAGTCATGCGGCCAAACACAACATAGATTTGGTTTTCTACTTGATAGTCTGCAGTCACTTGTCATGATTTTGGTTGTATAATCCGTCGGCATTAGAATTGTACAACCTCAAGCTTAGATATCTCATAATTGCCGTGCGTTGTGACTTCCTAAATAAGGAATAGAATCTAGCCGCTTTTATGAGTCGCTGTGCTCCAGTGGTGAGTAACCTTGCCTGCCGTGCAGGAGGCGATGGTTCGATCCCCGTCCAGGCCGACTCGTACCAATGAGTTTTTCGGAATTTAGGTACCTGCTATTTGTAACTCCACTGGCTTTTCGGTGAAGGAAAACATCGTGAGGAAACCTGCATGCTTCAATTTCGAGGCATGTATTGTACCCACTGTCCATTACAAGTGGCGACCGGCTCACTCCCCGTCACACTGGACTGAGTTTCGGTACTACTAGAAAAACGTGGATGTTCTGAGGTTTCAGAATATCTCTGACTAGCCCGTCGGGCCCTATTTAGCCCCAATGCTGGATAAAGGTTTTATAACTTATTTTTATTCTTTTCATATCTTGCAGTAACAAAAAGCTCCCACCGATCAAAGAGTCTTCGTTCCCTCCGCAACACAAACGAACCTACAAACGACACAAACATAAGTAGAAATAAATCCTCTAAGAACATCCAGACTTACACCCGCAGAGAGTCACGTACAAGGGAAACTAGTCCTTACAGCCAAGAGTTAAGGTTGAACGGTCGGAAGGGACAGCAATCGCCCAGGAGTGATGGCGTTAGGTAATAAACTTGACTATGCCCCTATAGTATAGTGCGTCCATGATAGCTTCGTGATTAGGGACATTTTTTCGAGATTGTTCAGTTTGATGGTCTCAGTTCACCATTTCAGTATTTGCTAGGCTGTCAATTACACCCTGTATACAGGGTGTCCCGTAAATCAACGTCAAGCCGGAATCGGGTGATAGGCCAAATCATAATAGTTACCAGAAAAATAAAAAATAATATCTAAGTCATGCATTTTTTAAATTATAGGCTTTTTTAATGTACATCCTGTGACGGTTTTTTAGCTCCTTTTGCTACAAATCTTTACTTTTTTTCTCTATTTTATTCTTGTTATTTAATCCTGAATAGTGCTAATCTAACCTGTTGCTTGGAATTCACAGGGTGTACATATTCTCGAAAAAAAAATGGCTATACTTAATTAAACAAAAATTATGACTTAGATTTATTTTTTTATTTTTCTGGTAACTATTATGATTTGGCTTATCACTCGATTCCGGCTTGACGTTGATTTACGGGACACCCTGTAGATTATAATAAAACTGACAACAGTGAACTGATCATAATTTGTCTTTCAGAAGCAAAGACAACGCATTTAGCGCCACCTACGACTACCTCAAAGGGACGTCTCCTCGCGTCAGTCCCCCCAGGAGTACCGAAGTAAGATATTTACAAGACGTCAGCAAATATGTCAGAGACGCTCTCAGTCTGATTTGTGACGAGCAAACTACGGTAAGAACTTTTAGCCCAGTCATTTTACGGAGTTTTGTTAGGAGGAGTGGGGAGTAATTATAAATGGGACTTTCAAACTGTAAGGCTGCTTTTCCACCAGAGATGTGCGAGGTAGCGAGGCGGTGAGCGAGGAAAAAATCGGCCAATGATTGTGCTTCAATTTACCAAAATGACGTGATCGAGCGAGCGCGCTATTGGCGGGTTGTTTCCTCGGTCACCGCCTCGCTACCTCGCACATCTCTGGTGGAAAAACAGCCTACTTAATAATATCAATACCAATGCACTCATTTTAATTAGATTTACAATATAAATGACTTGAGCAATAAAATAGTCAGTTCATTAGAAAATACTTGAGCGTTTTCAAAGCTTTCTAAGTAGACAAAAATTTTGTACATTTCTAAGCTCAGCATACAATACCAGAAAAAACATGCAATTCTTTCATGTATGTCCCGGGTCAAACCGTAAAATGACTGGGCTATTTTTCAAAGACTGGCGGTTACGTCTATTTTTTGGCCTCCGTCTTAGGCCCATCAGATACATGCGGAATTGCGATTCGGAATTCCGAATGAAAACAGGTTTTTCGTCCGTGGAAGTCCCCCCCTCCACATTTGCGAACGGGATTTCAAGCCTATACGAAAACCGGTTTGCATTCGGTGGGTCTACCATGAGTTTTCACCGTTCTTTACTACTGTAGTAACGTCACCAATTTTGTATTGAATTTCGTACAGCGCTCCTAGTGGTTACGTTGAGAACTAATTTCTGTCATACGATTTGGCGACGTAACTACAGTAGTAAAATACAGGGAAAACTCATGGTAGGCCCTCTGAATTCCGAATTAAAATTCCTTATGTATGTGATGGGCCTTAGGCGGTTTATACAGAAGAGACTTGTGGCGGTGGCGGATAGTCAAAGTACCTAACACAAAATAAACCTTATAGTATGTAGCATAGCGTCGTTTTGAGAATTACGCCCGCGCCTCCAGGCGACCGACGTCACCTGATTTTTTTTTCGCGATTTGATGTTGGTCCCATAGAGAAAGTTGTTTAGTTTGATGGTCTGATCGTCCTCTTAAAAAACTGTCAGCATATTAAGTTGGACTCTGTATAATCCAGGTATCTGTTACAGACATGCTCAAAGATCGCCAGTCGGTTCAACGAACATAAGCGAGACTGCCCCAAAAGGACAGGACCAGCGGTGAGTACAAAATGCCCCTCAAATAACAAACATCATCATCAGCCTATATACGTCCCACTGCAGGGCACAGGCCTACCCTCTAGGAGGGTGCTTGGGCGTTAGTCCACCACGCGTGCCCAATGCGGATTGGTAGACTTCACAAGCATCAGAATTTCATCTTCTGCATATGCAGGTTTCTTCACGATGTTTTCCTTCACCGTTTGAGAGCAGTCGGTAATACGTACATAATTTAGAAAACCTCATAGGTACGTGGCATGTTGTCCGTGCGGATTCGAACCCGGACCTCATGATTGAGATTCCATACCTCACCGCAACGCGCCACCGAGCTCTCTAATACAAACAACAACAAACATGGCATGGCATATGCTCACGACTATATTCCCCGAGGGGGTAGTCAGAGATATTCTGAAACCTCAGAACACCCACAACATGAACAACAAACATAATAAGAAATATTTAATATCGGACGGGTCTTAGGCTGCGTTTCCACCAGAGATGTGTGAGGTAGCGAGGCGGTGAGCGAGGAAACAATCCGCCAATAGCGCGCTCGCTCGATCACGTCATTGGGAAATTGAAGCACTCTCATTGGCCGATTTTTTCCTCGCTTACCGCCTTCCTACCTCGCACATTTTTGGTGGAAACGTAGCCTAAAATCCGTATGGAGGAACTAGGAGGAAGGTTCCTCCATAGAAAAGGGAAGATATTCCGCCAGGTTGAGTGTGAAGCCTGGGGACCGGCCGTGGTCCAGTCCAGCGGTTATAAATTGGACGCACGCACTTGTCAGAGGGCGCAATCGTTTTTTTCATAGAAAATATTAGCTTGAACCATTGACGTATAGAACTATGGACGCTGGGTCTATTACAAAAATCTCGAAAAAAAGTGTCCGAGACTAACCTACACAAACCTAAGTACGTGTATAGTAATATAATCATTGAAAATGCTGAAATTCTTTTTCACTTTGCTTGCGTAGTTTTTACCCCATCGCGGCAAGGCGTGCACCGCTTGCGCTCGCGTGCGCGTCGTCGACCGTTCAAACAAAGACTGTCGGATAATTAAGTATCTTTATACGTTTTAGGTCTCCTTTGGTTCGGACACTTTTGAGCGCGGACCTTTCTTCCAGTAGAAGTCAATGGCTTGAACCTATGGAACCCTTAAAAGAAACAAATTGTGGTTTTGAGCTATATCTATGTAGCGCCATCTACCAATCGCCTACAAAACCACTGGAAAAAGCGCACTTGACCTTAGAATGGCGTCACTTTTTCGTCACCGGCGGACAGACGGCAGCTTTTCTCAGCCAGCAATAGTAATATTATTTCTTTATTTTTTCCAGAGCTCGGAGTCAGTCAACAGGGAAGTCCAAAGTAAGTACTTAAGTTTTTTTTTTTTATAATTTTTTTTTCTTTTCTTTTAATCATGTATTGTACTGTCCATTACAAGTGGGGACGGGCTCACTCCCCGTCACACTGGACAGTGTTTCGGTACCCCAAAAAGACAGGACCAGCGGTGAGGGCAAAATGTCCCACCTGTCAATGCAACTAGTGAAACGTGGATGTTCCGAGGTATCAGAATATCTCTGACTACCCCCTCGGGCAATATAGTCGTGAGCATATGCTATATATATAATTTAATTTTTAAAAGTAGTTTTTTTTGTGACACTCTTTTTCGAACAACTCTTTTTATAGTAACTCGTAAGTAGTCCTATTATTATAATAATGTCATGATATTGATGTAGTTTCAATGCGTAGCTTCGTCGATGAGGTCTTGCGAGGCGTCAACCGTGACCCACTGCGAAGACGCTAACTCTGTAAGTATTTTAATTATACAGGGTGTAACTGGACAGCCTAGCTTATACAGAAACGGTGAACTCAGACCATCAAACTATGGAGCCTACCTCAGGAAACGCAAAAAAAGTCAGCTGTCCCATACGAAACTGCTGTACCTTACCTAACTGACTAAAATGTATGGGACAGCTGATTTTTTTTCGCTTTTCCTGAGGTAGGCTCCATAGGGAAAGGTGTTCAGTTTGATGGTCTGAGTTCACCGTTTCAGTATTTTTGCTAGGCTGTCATTTACTACCTGTATAGGGTATTAATTAATTAACTTAGAAAAAGTATATGTCTAGAATGAGCCTCACACTTGTTCCGTATAAAACAAAAGGGGCTAACTTTCTTAGGTTGGTGTGCGTGAGGCGCCATACAAAATATGTATGTGTGCGTGTATATGTATAGGGTTTTGGAACCAGTACTGGTTCCTATTTTTTTCGACGCTTTCGTAGCTTTGAGTGTCTATCTTGATAATCTAAGTTAATTAACTTAAAAGCCTACATACTAAGGGGGTGCTTACTTCATACCATCAAACTGAACAACTGTACAACTTTCTCTATGAAATCAACATACAAATAGTGAAATTAAGATCAGCTGTCCATAGTAAACGTCAACAGCTAATCGACCCAAACGTATGGAACAGCAAATTTCTACTTCAATATTGATTCCACAGTAAAATTTCAATTTGAGTGGTCTGAAACTCCCCCTAAAGTATGTAACGCATGTTTACACTCTGTATAGAGATGATAACAATACTAACCATACAATCCTCTGATTTCTTCCAGAAACTCCGTCCAAAAACCAGCAACTCCTGCCGTAGGCAACTTCCTTGCTTCAGTAAAAGTGCTTCATTGCGAAAAATCCGCTTCTCGGCCACGGATCCGTGTCCTCGTTGTATCGCGCGTGAAGTCGTCCCGAAACCACAACGTCCTGAAAACGACCGATGTCCATGTCCCGATCCCGAAGAAAAATTCAGAAACAAATTAAAACGATACGTTCTAGAATGGTTAAAAGAAATACCGGTCAATAAAAGGTTTGGTTCATTCGACAAAAAAGACAGAACTAAGATCGTGATGGATCTCGTTGATAAGCTGATGGCGCTCCGTGGATTTGTTAACTGTGAAGATAGAATGAGAAAATGTATTTTGGATTGCTTGGATAATCTACCCATGTGGCTCCCATCTGGAAAGAGAAAGCAAGAAGTCTTTAAAAACGAGCTTGCTGATGATTTGATGAATAATAGATTACTAGATTTGTTTAAAACGAGAGATAAATTTGATGAAACTATAGCTGAATGGGTTGATGGGTTAAATTTTGAATATGACGATGAGCCTGTTAGCAAAGGAAAGGTCGTTCAAATTTTTATAAAGAAATTGAAGCCTTTGAATCAATATAGGACTGATGACAATGATTTATTCCGTGATGATTTGAAAGAAAACATACTTGATAAGCTAGAGAAACTACCTCTTCAAATCGAAGGTAGTAATATACAATATTATAATGAACAAGCAGATATACTAGCTGATCTACTAGCAAGTTTACCAAAAACTGAAATTGAAGAACAAGATTTATACAAAAAACTTGTAAATGATCTGTTGAAAAACGTTGAAGAGGCAAAAGGTCTAAAGCCTTCCGAAAGGAAGAGATTAGTGGAACAATTATCAGGAAATGTTAAAGATTTAATTACACAAGATGTGAATGACGATGATCGTCAAGAAATAATAAGAAAAGTAGTCGATGATTGGATAGGGTCAAATCATGCGGACCCTGATGATCTGATAAGTTATTTAAGAGAGAAAATACTTGACTGGCTTCATAATAAACAAGAATTTTCTGGTGACAGTATTTCTATCGTGCAAAACAATGAAAAAATAAGTAAAGATTTAGCTAAGAAAGTTAATGATTTACTACCAGAGCTTATTGAAGACGACAATGTTAAAAACCTATTGTTAGAACACATTAATGATCAGTTAACAGATACTTTAGAAAAGAGAGGAGATCAAAACGAACCAAAAACAACAAAGAAATTAGCAAAGGACTTACTACACTACTTAGTGGATACAGTAAAACAATCGCAAAAGGATAAATTGGAAAGGGATTTAATAAAAATAGTACAAGACGAACTCAAAAAAACACCAAAACTTTCTGGTAACACTCCCATTAGTAAACGAGATAATGATAATCTAATCAAAGATATAGTTAAACAAATTCTTCAAGTTCCATCAAACAATCTTGATGATAAAGACGTTCAAGGTAATTTGACAGAATACATTAATAAACAACTTGATGAAGCTCTGGATAAGCGGGGTAGACGTGAAGCTCCTAAAGTCATAAAGAAATTGGCTGACAATGTATTCGATAAGTTAAAGAATGCAATACAAAAAGAAAAGGAAGGAAATGTATTAGAAAACGTTTTGCGAAAGAAAGTCCTTGAAAGTTTAAATGAAGTTCCTGAACTAGCTGTAGTTAGTTCCGCTACAGAACGTGAAAACGATAAATTGAATAAAGATGTAGCAACTAAAACGATTGAAGTGCCACCACTATATATTGACAACGAAGATGTAAAAGATAATTTTTTAGAAGATTTAAATTATCAACTCAATGAAGCTTTAGAAAAACGAGGTCAACGCAAGGATCAGAAAGAAACTAAAGAGTTGGCAAAAGATATGCTCAATAAGTTAGTAGATGCTATTAAAAGAGCAAAAAGGAGTAGAAAAGAATCGTCGACTTTAGAAATAAATTTACAACAGAAAGTTCTCGAGTACTTAAACGACGTTCCCGGTCTTTCTGGCTATACTCCTTCCAATGAAATATACAATGACAAAATAAGTAAAGCAATTGCAACAAGAACAAAAGATTTACTACCTAAGCTTCTCGAAGATGATGATATTAAAAGCCAATTATTAGAAGATATTATTGACCAATTAAAAGATACTTTGGAGGATAGAGGAGTAGATAAAAGTCCAAAAATAGTAAAGAAAATTGCCAATGACCTGCTAAACCACTTAGTGCATACAGTAAAAGAATCACGAAAGGATAAATTGGAAAGGGATTTAATAAAAATAGTAGAAGACGAACTCAACAAAACACCACAACTTTCTGGTAATACTCCTTCTAGTAAACGAGATAATGATAATCTAATCAAAGATATAGTTAAACAGTTTCTTCAAGATCCATCAAAAAATCTTGATAACAGAGACGTTAAAGATAATTTGACAGACGATATTAATGATCAACTTAATGAAGCTCTGGATAAGAAAGGAAAACGTGAAGCTCCTAGAGTCATAAAGAAAATGGCTGACAATTCATTCGATACGTCAGAGAATGCAATACAAAAAGATAAGGAAGAAAATTCATTAGAAAACGTTTTGCGAAAGAAAATCCTTGAAAGTTTAAAAGAAGTTCCTGAACTAGCTGGAGTTAGCTCCGCTACTAAACGTGACAACGATAAATTAAGTAATGATTTAGCAACTAAAATGCTTGAAGTGCCACCAGAATATATTGACAACGAAGATGTAAAAGATAATTTGTTAGAAGACATAAATGATCAACTCAATGATGCTTTAGAACAGCGAGGTCAACGCAAGGATCCGAAAGAAACTAAAGAGTTGGCAAAACATATGCTCAATATGTTAGTAGACACAACTGAAAGAGCAAAAAGGAGTAGAAAAGACTCGTCTAGTCCAGTTACAGATCCTTTAGAACAAAAATTACGACTGAAAGTTCTCGAGTACTTAAACGACGTTCCCGATTTTTCTGGCTATTCTCCTTCCAATGAATTATACAATGACAAAATAAGTAAACAAATCGCAAAAAAGGCAAAAGATTTACTACCTAAGCTTCTCGAAGATGATAATGTTAAATGCCAATTATTAGAAGATATTATTGACAAACTAAAAGATACTTTGGAGGATAGAGGAGTAGATAAAAGTCCAAAAATAGTAAAGAAAATTGCCATTGAACTGCTAAACCACTTAGTGGATACAGTTAAAGAATCAGAAAAGGATAAATTGGAAAGGGATTTAATAACAATAGTACAAGACGAACTCAAAAAAACACCACAACTTTCTGGTGACACTCCCATTAGTAAACGAGATAATGATAATCTAATCAAAGATATAGTTAAACAATTTCTTCAAGTTCCATCAAACAATCTTGATGATAAAGACGTTAAAGATAATTTGACAGAAGACATTAATAAACAACTTGATGAAGCTCTGGATAAGAGGGGTAAACGTGAAGCTCCTAAAGTCATAAAGAAATTGGCTGACAATGTATTCGATAAGTTAAAGAATGCAATACAAAAAGAAGATGTTACTGATCAATCAAAAGATACTTTGGAAGATAGAGGAGTAGATAAAAGTCCAAAAATAATAAAAGAAATGTCAAATGATCTGCTGAATAACTTAGTGAATGCACGAAAAGAATCACAAGAGGGAAAAGTGAGTAAATTGGAAAAAGATTTAAGAAAAATTTTTCAAGACGAACTAGATATAACGCCCCAGCTTTCTGGTGACACTCCTTTGAGTAAAAAAGATAATGATAATCTAAGCAAAGATGTCGCTAAGCAATTTCTTCAACTTCCACCTGAAAATCTTGATAATGATGACATTAAATATGATGTGATAAAAAACATGAATGATCAACTTAACGAAGCTCTGGAAAAAAGGGGTCAACGCAAAGCACCCAAAGCTATGAAAAAATTGGCTGACACCTTATTCGATAAGTTAAAAAATACCATCCATAAAGAAAAAGAAATAGATCCGTTGGAAAATGTTTTAAGACAGAAAATTTTTGAAAGCTTAAAAGAAGTTCCCGAACTAGCTAGTGATAGTTTTAGTACTTTACGTGACAATTATAAATTTAGTCGAGATTTAGCTAAGAAACTGATCGAAGTGCCACCAGAAAATATCGACATTGATGATGTTAAAGACAAGTTGTTGAAATACATAAACGATGAACTCAATGAAGCTTTAAAAAAGAGACGTCAAAACAAAGATCCGGAATATACAAAGCATTTAGCAAAAGATATGCTAAATAAGTTAGTAGATGAGATCAAAAAAGGAAGAGAAAATGTTAGTGCTGAACCAACAGATTTTCGAAATCGTATTTGGAGCCGGTGCAAAGATATCCCAGAATTATTAGTTACGGATATTGGTGAAAATAAGAAATTTGTTGGAAAACTCGCTGATGATTTACAAAAAAATGGAAATGAAGAAGGAAGTGATAGGAAAATAGAAGACGAGATCGAAAAATGGTTAGATGAAACATCAAAAAAGAAAGGTGTCATGTTTAGTAGAAAAGAGAAAGACAAGCTGAAAAATAAAATTTTGGGCTCCATCAAAGCTAAGTCAGAAAGTAGCTATGATGAACCGGAGGAAACGAAACGAATACTTTGGAATTGGTTTAGTAATATTCCAGAAATTGCAGTTGGTTATCCTTCTTCTAACAAGGAATTAACTGATAGGCTTGCAGATAGGTTAGTCAGTATCAAGGATGAAGACGGCGATACCAACCAGAAAATGCAGGACGCTATTGATGATTGGCTGCGTAAAACTTCTAATCAGAAAGGCGTTCATTTCAATGATCCGCAAAAAGCAAAAATGCGTCGCAACCTCATGGACTCATTGAAATCTGCACTAAAACTATCGAGCCCTCTTGAAAAAGACGATGAAACGAAAATAAAAGTCTGGAATTGGTTTAAAGACATCCCAATATTATCAGAAGGTGACAATGATGTAAACAAGAAATTAGTTCAAGGCTTAGCAAACAAATTGAAAAAAATTCAAGACGATGGTAAAGATGAAAAGTATAGACAAAAAATTAAAGACGCAACAGATGACTGGTTAGAAGATACATATAATAAAAAAGGACTCGAACTGGACAAGAAACAGAAAGATAATCTGGTAAACAAACTTGCAGATGTATTTAAATCTATTCCATTACAAAAAAGGCAAAGCACTTCTGCCGATGACGATGAAGAACCAAGTGGTCCTCTTTGGGACTGGTTCAAAGATATTCCTGAATTATCTGGTGATAAGTTTGAAAACAAACTGAATGTTGACGAGCTAGATAAAAGATTAAAAAAACTTGTAGATCGTAACCTGGACACAGACGCTGCAGAACAAATAGAAGATGCAATAGAAGATTGGCTAGAAGATATGGCTGATAAAAAAAAATTGAAAATGTATAGCAAAAAACGGAAACAGTTACGAAAAAAACTAATGGACGCACTATACCCTAATTATTCCTCTAGACGTAAATCTTACTTGGATGAAAACATTACGCAAAAAGTATGGGAATGGTTTACGGATATACCAGAAATTTCAGGCGGCGATCTGATGAAAAATAAAAAGCTCGTAAAAAAATTAGATGAGAAATTAAAAAAGATACTCAACGAAAATTTAGACGCAGAAGTTGCAAAACATAAATTGCAGGATACTATCGACAATTGGTTGCTAGATGTAGCTTTAATAAAAGGTGAAAAACTTAACACAAGAATCAAAGACAATTTGAGAAACAAACTCATGATATCGTTACAAACTCGTTCATTGGGAAACCGAAAAAAAAGTCGTTCTTCATCGCATGATTTTGATGAATTTCACAATGGACCACAAATACGAGATTGGTTTAACAATATTCCAAAACTTTCTGGCGGTAATCAGTCTGATGATAAGAAGCATGTCGATGGTTTGATTAAACGTGTACAAAAAATTGAAAATGCAGATAGTGATAAAGAAAAAAACAATGTCAAATTAATAGGATATACAGACAGTTGGTTAAGAAGAATGGCAAAAAAGAAAGCTGCAAAACTGAATAAGAAAGAGATAGAAAGTCACAGAAACAACCTTATGAATGCTCTTAAACCCAAGCGGACTAATATTAAAATTCACAGCGACTCGGATGACGAGGGACAAAAAACTGAGAAGCAAAAAGTACAGGAATGGTTCAAAAATATTTCTAAACTATGTAATGGCAACAACATTGAAAATAAAAAATTGATCGACGAAATGGCTAAAACGATAGAGAAAATACACGACAAAAACGATGACAGTAGCAAAATCGCTGATGAAATCAACGATGAAGTAGATACTTGGATAAAGACCGTATCAAAAAGAAAAAAAGTCAGGTTAAGTCTTGAGGAAGTTGAGGCATTGAAGAAACGCCTTCTAGATTCAATTATTAATAAGCCGAGCCTTTCTATTTCCGATGAAACAAATTCAGACACATTGGACGAGATTACTAATAGTGAATCACTGGAAAGTGATAGAGACACAGACGAAAGTAATTCTACAAGTAATAAACCAAAACGTAAGCCAACAGAAAAGAAAATAAATAAACTGAAAGCTTATAAATCAGGTTTGAAACGATTCAAGGATGCATCCGCTGATGTAGATGAAGACAGGCGAAAAATTTCCGAATGGCTCAGAGCCATTCCAGAAATAAAATTTGACGATGAATCAGAGAGCATTTTAATTCATAAATATGCTACCATGTTAAAAAAATTAAAGAAGGAAGGTAAAGTGAACAATAAGAAAGAAATGGATAAAGAAGTTGAAAACTGGTTAGAGGATATAATATACAAGAAGAAAGAAAGTAAACTCGATAACTTAACTAAAGAACACTTAATTAAAGAACTGATTGATTCGGTTAAATCCAAAGAATCTAAGAAAAAAAATGGAAATTTATCAAGCGACCAGTCAGTCGATGATAATGCACAAAAAATGAAACGAAGAGCCAGTAGACCACCAGAAAAAACAAGTCAAAAAACTTACTACTCCTATAAAGGCCCTGAAGACGAAAACGACCTTGACTCGAAAATACTTAAGAATAAAATTAACACTAAAACCCCTGACGGCGACAACAAAATCGCAAGGCCATCGTCAAGTAACTCCAAAGACCGCAAACGTTGGAATAAAGAACAAGACATCAGTTTTAGAGATCAAGGTAATAATGCTGATAGTCCGACGAGAAGTATAGAATCTCCGCTCAACAAATATGATACCGATACAATTATGTCAGAAGACGAAGATACAGCCAGCTATAAGAGTCGCACATTATCAATGAACACTACCGAATTAGGTTCACCTAGCTCAGCATCCCGTGGACGTCAGTTAGACTCCACAACTTCTCCAACCAAACCCACGCCTGAAAAAAATTTAGGACAACTTATCATTGGTGCTGGAATTGAACCTAAAATAATGCCTGGATCGAGCTATCAATCTGCTAATAAACATAAACAGAATCCAACTGTTAAAGAACGACAAAAGTCTAAAGGAAGTATTTTAAGTATATCTCCGAAAAGAAAGTCTTCCATTCTGATGGATCCTAGAGACTCCGACATTCCATTAACAATAAGTGAAACATCGCTTCGTAAAAATCCTCGGCTTAGAGCTAGAACCGATGTGGCCTCAAGGAAACTTATAGAGAAAACAATAATGAAACCTGAATCGAAAATTGGTGAAAAGAAATCACCAAACAATTCTAATAGAAGCAATGCAACTGGAATATATTATAATTCCGTAGAAGAATCTGATAGTAACGAACAGCGCTTAAGACGAAAAAGTGTAGCAACTCAACAGCCAATACAAAAAAGTAGTAAAAAATCCGGAGAAGGCGAGAATTCAACAAAAACTCTCGTGAAATTTGATAAACTGACTAAAGCTAAAATTTCGGACTTTCTTGCAAAAACTATCGACACAATAACTTCTCCTGACTACGCAGATGTCGAGGAAGATATTATGTTAATTTTAATCAAGGATGTTGATTTGCCTGTAAATGAGATTCGAGCTTTAGCTAGAATGTTTATTAAACGAACCAGACGCAACAATGGAATTGAAGACAGCAATGATGATGCCGAAAAAGATGATATAACTATATATGAATTAGTCTCTGATTCTGATGATGAAGATGATTCGACCTATAAAACTCCTAGAATGATGACTAAGGCGAGAAATTTAGTTAGAGGTGTTTTCGATGAGACTTACGACTTTGAAGAAGACCCTGAAACTAAAATTCAATTAGAAGATGCAATAGTAAATCTGATTGCAGATCAACTCGGACAAGGCAATATCGATGATCCAACTAAATATGCAATAATAAAGCTACTTCACGATGCGAATGTTCCTAAAAGTATAGCAGACGATATTTGTGATAAAGTTATGAGACGTGCAAGAGAGAGACCAATGAGCTTTAGTGAAAACCGACCACCTCTTTCCCCACGCAATAGAATAAAATCCGCTTTGACACCTAATCAGAAATTAGCATTTTTAGAAAATGCTCAGAGAGAAATCTCAAATTTTTATGACGAATTAACTGACAATGTAAATGCCGGTTCAAGAAAAGTTATAAACGAAGCTATAAAGGATACAGTTGCAAAGCTTGCAGATATTCTCGACGATCCTGAACTAAGAGGCGAGCAGAAAGTGGATATGATGAAAAACGAGATCATAAGATACTTAAGAAAGCTACCAACACAGAGTAACGTATCAGAAGAAGATTTAGTTAACCAGCTCATGGATAGACTGCAAAACATAAAATTCACTTCCTCCACTCCCGAACACTCAGAAGTTGAAGGTTTTAATCCAAGGAGAGAAAATCTAGAATCAAGTCTCTCCACTATATTTGACGAAAATGAATTGGAAGCTAATGAGACACGTTTTAAGGCCAAAATAATAGAAGCCATACAAAACTGGAGTAGCAACATAGATGCTATCAAAAAAGATGTTGGTTTCAAAGATACCATGGCAAATGACCTTGCTAATGACATTATAGATAGACAAAAGTACTTACAAGTAAACCCTGATTTAAAGTCGTCAGCAAAAGAAGAGTTAGAACATGCAAAATATATTGTTTTCAAATGGCTAAACAGAATGATAAACTTAAATGATTTGGCAGAATCTGGAACTAAAATTGCAAAGTTAGTTAATGCAGTTAGCTCCATAGCCGTCCCAAAAATGGCTAAACCATTGAAAAATGCGTCCCTCTGGGCTCTCTCGGAAACTTCACAAGGCAACTTGAACTATGAAGATCCTCTTGAAGCTGATGTTGCAGGGTGGCTTCAAAGTGTTCCTAAAAATGTATACGCCAGAGACGATCCTTATATACAAAGAAAGCAGATAAAACAATTTGTCGACACTATGAAAAGGTACAAAGATAAACCAAACGTAAAAGAATTGGCAGGAGAAGCAATAAATAAATGGCTACCGACAATGGTAAAAGCAGATAAACTAGTGATCGAAACAATGGGTAATCAATTAAAAAATATTTTGAAAAAGAATGGGTTTGTAAATCCGCCTCAGAGACCAACAACGTCTCAAAATAAAAACACTACTCCAAAGCAGCCCGTTGAACCGAAAGTAACCTTACAACAGCAGTTACCAGCGCAATCCGCAATAGCATCTCACCGTCCAGAGAAGCAATCAAAGCAACCGCCACTATCCATGGGATTACAGCAACACGAAAAGTCACCACAACAAACCGAACAATCACAGCCATCCTCAGCCTCTCGAACACCGCCCTTGCTGATACCACCCCAAGATTATCAGAACATCGAAGGAAATCCACAAAATCCACAGATTGTTCCAACCGATTATGTGACATCTAAGGTAAACGATTGGGTCAGCACATTGACCTTTAACGCAACCAATCCAGAAGAACAACAACATTTTGATAAAATGAAACAGAACTTGATATCGCAGATAAAACAAATAAGGCAACAATACCCAACAACGTCTAACGAATATGAAACTAAGCTTAGAGAACCAATAAGGTTCTTTTTACAAAACATCCCTTTAGATCCAGAAAAAAACCAGGACGATCGCTATTTAGATGATAAAACTAACGAATTATTACTTAATTTGGGCTTAATACCAACGGACACTGATAGAGCAGGTCCTAAATTTAAAAAGCCAGTTGATGTCCTTTACGACGTAGTTGATAAGTGGTGCAAAGATCTCCCTATTTATAGTGAAAATGCCAAAGAAGACCCCGAAAAGACTAGTGCACTTAAACAAAATATGTCTAGTAAACTTATTTACAAATTAGGAGAATTAAATATGAATCCAGAAATTTTGAACGATGATATTCTGTACGAAGACCTATTACTTGATGAAGTTGATAGGCAACTGAAGGATGTACCGAAAAATCCTGAATTGGACAAATATTTACCAGCTCTCCAGATGGAACTGGCTGCCAAAGTTAAAGAAGCGAGGCAGAAGATTCGCGATGAACTGGCGGGGCAAGCCTACAAGCAACAGTTGCGCGACATGATATCTACATCAATATGTTTACCCAACAACCTTTCCCCCGATGAGCAGGCCTCTTTCGAAATCCTCAAAGACAATTTAGCGGATGCTTTTATTAACTTACATTATGTTCCATATAATCCAGATGACGCGAAGAAGTTTAAGATCAAAATCAACGACGAAATTAATAGGTTTTGCGACGAATTTTTGCGGCATCATCCTAGGTTGCCTGTAGATCGGAGGAAGGTGACTCGAGCACTGTATGATGCACTTCTTTGTGTTCCCGTGCCGAGAGATGAATCAATGATCCATGAAGTAGAACAAAGTAGGATCAAGGACATTATCGACGACTGGATGAAAGAACTGCCTCTTAAAGACGAAACGTTGACAGAACAATTGCATAGGAACAAAACGGCTTCACTTTTGGCTAAACGTTTACACGAGTTAGAAAACGAAGAGACATCAAATCCAGATTTGGAAAACGAAATGTTTGAAGAAATCTCCAAGTGGTTGAGCAAACAACATCTACGGCCAGGTCAAGAGGTTTATATACCAGAATTCGCTAATAGGCTAAAAAATAAATTGAAAAGCACAGAAAATTCCAGAAGGTTTGACTTATCTGCCAACCCACTGCATCAGACGCAATCGAAGCCAGGTATGGTGTATATGGGCCGTATTCCACCATGCTCTTTAAGTAGTGAAGATCGATCACATTTAAAAAGAATCAGAGAAAGACATAGAAGTCCTTGTAGTCGAGATGATATAGTCTGCCCTCGTGTAGATTCTTTCGTTCAAGGCACACCAATAAGTCCCTGTAGCCGAGATGTCACAGTATGTCCTCGTGTAAACTCCTATAGCCAAACTGACGTAAACCCGAAATGTTCGGATCGCGGCAGTTGGTGCAGAAAAGAATTCTGTCCCGGAAGAACTCAGGCTCCAACGCAAACGCCTGGTTCTTACTGTTCTATGCGTAAAAAACGTGACGCCTCATGCATGACCCCAACTAGAAGCCCTTACGAGATATCTCCCCATGTTATTGTAAAAGAGTATTACTGGGATACTACTGACGGGTCTAAGCAGCGAACCAGCTTCGAACAAACGCCACCACCACTTCAACAACCTCAAGTCTCTCATACTTCAGAATATCAAACACCACGGCAAAGTGACCATGCTCCTCCGCCTGATTACCAAACACCACGACAATCATTACCACAGCAAGCGCCACAGAACTACGTGCCTCCAGGACCTCGTTACACAACCCCTCAACCTTCAACCTCCAGCGCATACCAGCAGCTTTCTTGCGAATGCTATCAGCCAACTAACGGGGAACTACCATGTATTGTAAACCAACCCATCCCAAGTCGATATAACAAAAGACATAGACGCTGCTTCAGAAGCCCTGATGCTTCAAGTGGCGACGAAAATTACCCAGGATCTGCCAATAGGCGTAGAAGAGTTAAAGTGACCAAACTTGGGTCTTTAGATGACACGAGTTGTCAGAGAAATAGGAGACCGGAACAAAAGAAATCTAGATCTAGGATCTGCGATGAAGATTCGGAATGGTCATCTGTTAGATTCCCTGAAGATGGCGATTTCTGGGATTGTCCAAGAAATCGTTTTTATGGAGCTCGGGGACCTTTTATTCAGGAAAAAGAGAAAAGGGAAGAGAAATTCAAGTGTAAATGTAAAGAGAGGGTACTAACCAACTGCAGAGGAAGAAATGGGAGGTTTTACAGAGAACACGAAACGAGACATTGTGATATTAACTGTCCTTATCCTAGCCACATGTATTTCAGGTAATCCTTTGGTAAAGTTGTGTGTAAAAGGTTTTTGTAAAAGTTTTGTATTGTTTTGTTTTTGCAAATGTAAAATGACAACAAAAATAAACATTAAATGTGAGCTATTTGCATTCTTTGTACTCTATCCGGCAAACAACTTGATAAAATATCAATAGATATTAATCAAAGAACAATTATAATAAAGTACACTCAGGGTCGTAATACTATACTAATCAAAAATTATAGTATACCCAGGGACGTTGGTCCCTGGGTATACTATACTTGTAGAAGCACTGACATATACTGTAGCGATAGACAAGTTCGTTCAAACAAACGACATGTCACACAAAAAAACGCAAAATGACACATTGCGTTCTGTCATTGTCATAGTGACGAAGTAAACTCGGGAACATCAATGCGAGTCACGTTGCAGGGTTTGCCTCGAACACTTGTCTCTCGGGTGGTGTTCGCGCGGTTCGCGTCTCAGCCTGCCACGAGGCTCCAAAATCCTTCTCAGTTGTTCTTACTCAAAAACAATCCTCGAGATTGGATAGACACTCCCTCAAACTACTTGACACTGGCGAAATCTAACAAGGAAACGCCATTAAATAAAGATAGAATAGAATAGAACATCAATGCGGTACACGCACCGCATTCAAGTGGAACATGTTGCTTCTCTATGAAAGGGCCTGTCTATCGACTCTATCGCTAGTGTGTTAAGTCAATGCGTAGAAGAGAAACTCTGAGGCGTTCAAAGAGAGTCCTTTATGCTCAGTTTCAGAAACGCTCATTAGAGTTAATCCTCCATTAAATCTTTTGCTTGTCTTTTTGACGTAGTAAAAGCTAGCAAGAGATTAAGAGCGGACGTAATGTGATACTAAAAAGATGTGAAGCGTGCAAGGTCCTACATTTTTGTTTGTTCTACCTACACTCACACAGATGCACTAGCTCTAGGCGCAGGTCCTACACTACAACCCGTCACCATTGTGTACTGCGTGACAGCACGCACTCACTCGTGATTAGACGAGATTACGTCCGTCTTTTTTTCAAGTCCGTGGCTGGAGCATAAGAATAGTTAATTTATTAACTATTCTTATGGCTGGAGTTCGATTTTTGGAACTCACACGTTCAAAATCACGATCGAATAATTTCATAAGTAATTTTAACATTTTCTACACTAGAAGAAAGCGTGTCTTGTAGTTCGGTAGTTAAAAAAGGAGATTGCTACTTATTGCTGTCATTATCGACGTAGCCACTTTTTTGTTCTACGACGGCTGTCTGACTCCGGAGTCAGACATCTATTTTCATACAAATTGTATAGGATTTTATGACTACCGCTGTTTCATAAGCGGTTACACTGATGTTACGTCTATCAGCGTAAGCGAAAAATACTTTGCCTATGGCCCATACCTACACAAAAACAAAACATTTTTTTCGCCGCCATTTTGTATTGTTTCAAACATTAATGAGTTTAAGGTTTTTCCCATAGAGAAATTATGGTTTTTCCAGGGCTTGTGGGACTACGGCTACGAGGAAAAATAACTTTATTGCTAGGTCTTTGATCTTAGGACCACGGTTAGGCTGCGTTTCCACCAGAGATGTGCGAGGTAGCGAGGCGGTGAGCGAGGAAACAATCGGCCAATGAGAGTGCTTCAATTTCCCAATGACGTGATCGAGCGAGCGCGCTATTGGCGGATTGTTTCCTCAATCACCGCCTCGCTACCTCGCACATCGCTGGTGGAAACGCAGCCTTAACACCTCGAGATGACAAGCCAAGACCTGTAGATTGACGTGAACAATAAAATAAAAGAATCAAATCAATAAGTTTATTGTGAAAAATTCATTACAATACAACATTTCGTAACACCATCATAAAAACAACATCACAAGCAACATTTTGAAAAGAAACCGTAGGCTTTAAAAATCATAATACGAGTGAGGATGAGCCATCTCATATAAGCAAGGATACTGCTCTAAATCTTCATCCAGGCAATATAACCGTTTTCGTCTACTCCTGCATATCCGCTCCCTGCACCTGCATCGAACTACTTCATCATCCTCTTCCAGTTCTTCATCGATACGAATCAACTCATTAGCTCTAGTACCTTGGACTGAGGAAGATCCTACTTGATCTAAAGGCCCTCGGTTAACAGGAGTTCTAGCATAATTTTGAATTGAACCTAAATCTTGCACATAGCTTTGGTCAACTCCAAATCTTGGAAGAACGGTTGGACTTCCAAAGCCAGTAACATTCTTTTTTGGTTCAGGAATATCACTGGTTAATACTATAGGGCTGTTCGCTGGTGTCACTGTATTCTCTAAGATTTCTGGTCTAGATTCTTGAGGTCCGTAACCAATTGAGACCGTTGGACCAGCTACTTGACTGGTACCCAAAATACCAGTTACGATAGGTTTTGCTGTAAACCTTACATCAGATTGAGGTGTCAAAGGACTTGGGCTGATACCTTGTTCATAATAAGCTGTGCTGGGCCCTACTTGGCTGGTCTCCAAAAGTTCTCTGTTAAATACAGGTTGCTCAAATTGTGGTTTGAGGTTACTGGTTATGGGAATTTCTGGATAGATTGATTGATTCATTAAAGGCGTAAATATAGCAGGTTTAGGCTGAGTAAAAGTTGAACTGAATGGTTTCTCTTTCTCAAACGTATTGTATCCTAAAGCGTCTAATCTTCTGTTCCTCAATCTATTGGTTAAAGCGTCAACCATGTAGTTTATATTCAAACGTTCACCTGGTTGCAATTCTGCATTTTTTTCTAGAAATTGAGAAATTTCGTGCTTCATTTCTCTTTCCACAGTCGGATCGTCAGGATTCTTATGTTTTTCTATATCATGTAATTTCTTTGTTAAGATATCGATTAGTTTGTTTTTCATTAAGTCATCAAATACGCTTGTGTTTACTTTTACTGGTAACTCTGCATACCATTGCTCTATTTCATCGCCACATAAAATTTCGTCTACTTCGCTATTCAATGTTTCGTCGTTTGGTACTTGAATGCTACCTAATATTTTGAATGCTTCTTGGCACAACTGATTTTGATCGACGAATCTGAATTCCAAATCATTTCTTCTCTTAACATATTCCGCTAAATCATGTAACCTTGTCATTAGTCGCTTTCTATAAATATTAGCTTTCATTGGATCGTCATTTTTGAATTTAGTGTAAAGAATAAAAGCATCAGCCGCACCCGAAACAAAAGCGTATTGTAACTGATCAGAATATTCTTTGAGACGATTTTTCAGGAATTTACGATTAAACTTTTTTGTCAGATGCTGTCTGAAAGATGGAGCGTCAGTAATAGTGTGGATGTATTTTAACATATTAAGAATTTCTTGTAACACTTTAAGATTCCATCCATGTCGTATGGCTTTTAATTCTGGTGTCTGTGGCAAACTATCTAGCAAAGAATCCAATTCATCTTCGAAAATACACTCGAATAGTCCATAATCATTTTCAGTGTTTGGATCTGATTTTAATTTAAAGTATTTCTTCCATATTCCGTTGTAAATACCATTTCTTGCTACTTCTGCAAGAGATTTTTGTTCTCCAGTAGCAGCTGCTATAGGTAGCTCCTGGATTTTCTCTTTGAACATTTTATCGAAGTATTGATAAGTTTCATTGACTGTCATTCCTGTAGGTACATTTAATTCATCTTCGTGAGACCTAATGGAACGAGAAGCCTCTAAATCAGATAAAGCCTTATCTTCTTTAGATGATTTTAAAATATGGAGTTTCGACAATATACTGTATACTTCTATCTCATTCGGCACTAGTGGGTTCGCTGTTAAACTTACACTGACTGATTTGTCTCTGAAAGACTTATCGTTTGTTTTAGAGGCATCATCTGTCGGATCAAATATTGGGACTTGATTTAAGTGTATGTTGCTTCCACTGTCATCACTTGGTTTCTTTAGATAGACTGTACTTTTGTCTCTTTGCACATAACTTGAATAAATCTCCCTTTTTTCGGAGATAGAATTGTAAATTGGCCCATTGGTTTCGGCACTTGCATTAAGATTATTTTTTGATGACTTTGTAGTTACATTTGATTGAGCAGTTTTTTTTATATCATTAATATTTGTATTTTCTAATTCTGTATTACTGTTTCCAGTCTGAGTTTCTTGAGGTTTTACACCAGTTAATTCAATCTGATCAACATTAACGCTACTGACATTTAGCTTAGTTGTTTGACGATGTGTGAAAGGGTCTATTACGTAGTTATTTGTTGATGTATTTGCTGATACGTTTTCAATGTTGCCTGTTTCATTATCTTTAGGAGTTAAAACACTCCATTGCGTACTTAAGTTTAGATCTAGGATTTTAGTTAATGAAGGTCTAGGAATAGTTTGTATTCCTACCATTAAATTCGAACAATGTTCAATTACTACAACGATTTCGTCTCCAACAAGTCTTTTCATCCATTTAAACATTAGGTACTTTAAATCTTCCAAATCAACATATTTTCCTCTATATTCTCTTGAATTGAATAAAATGTTACGTTTATATCTGTCCATTATGTCTGTTGCTAAACCATTTACAGCGATATCTTTCTGTGGTTTATATTTTACTTGTGGTATCAGATTAGTTAGCCATTCCTCGATGATTTGAACTAATTGTGTAGTAAAAAGCTTGAATTCTTTTTCAAATGCATCGCTTGTTACATCTTCTGTCATACTATTCTCAGTATCACTTTTTGTAGCTTGTCTTACATCATTGTATAGTACTGAATCACCTAAAACGCTCTTGATAATATCTTTTAAAATAGTAATTTTATCTTGACTAGGTTTAGCTTTTAAAGCTTTTTGAATCCAAAAATCTACTTCTTGATCTACAACTGTATGAACATTTCGTTTAACATTAATACCTAATTCAATACTACCTAGAAGATTCTCTACAAATTGGTATCTCGTTATGACATCATCACAATATTGGAGATGCGATGGCATTTCTTGTAACCATATAAAAATATCCCCTTTCAATTGATCAAAATAAGTTCTTGAAGTCAATTCTTCACTGTTTGCAACTCCATAATACTTCGGGGTATTAACAGTTTCTATGTCCTCAGAACTAGTTAATACAGAAACTGGTACACTTTCGATTCGCCTCATTAAATCTGGAGCGAATTCTACAATATCTATATTTTGGGCTCCGACCAGTTTGCCGATCCATTTAAAAATTTGAAATTTTAATAGACCCAATTCTTCTTCTTTAGTTTTTTTACTATAAGGGTGTTGTGCCAAATATTTACGTCTGTTTACTATATCTCGAGCTAGGTCACCGATCGCCATTTCTCTGAAGACTGTCTGATGGGCGAAAGGCGTTTGTATGTTAAACAACTCTAGCCATTTGTCTATTTGATTTGCAATTTTATTCGTATACGAGATTATATTTTCTTCATTATCAATATCAGAGAAAAAACTAAGATCTCTGGTCATAGATAGGTTATAACGTGTCGGATGATATGATACGAAATAATTTGCTAGATAATCATTCCCAAATATTCTTGGTTTTAGTTTTGGTTTCACAAGGGAATCTTTTAGGAACTTTTGTGTGAAATGTGCATAAATATTGTGGGTAAAATATCGAACTTGGTTGTCTGATAGTCTTCCGATATTTTCAAGTACTATACGTATATCTTCTTTTATGTTCTCATCGGAATAATACTCAACGGGTCTGATAGCATCCATCAAAATGTTACTTAATTCAACTTCCAGATACCCCATTCTTTTCCTACTAATTCCTGACTCAGTTTCTTCTAACAAAATTGTTATTTCGTCCGTGACGAAGTCCTTTATGGCTTTAAGAGTAGGCTGTTCAACATTATCGTATTGACAATGGTAGAAATTATTTTGTATTTCTTCTGAAGAACTTTCGAAATCTTCTCGAGATGGACGTTCAAGGTTTTTTATAATACTGGTCTGATTATAGTCGTTATTATCGCTTCTTTCCATGACTTTTGTTTTTAGTTTCCTGCAATCCCGTTTTTTGCCTTTTATATTCATAAGACCATAAACTAATGCATCCGTTATTGTATCTACATAATCTTTTTTAACATTGTCATTTATTTCAATTGGGATTTCGTTGACAATTTCTATTGAATAAGATTTCAGCATACATTTAAAATCATAGTCAGAATTGGGTCTATGTAAAACGAATGGCTCTAATCTTTGTGCCAGTGAATCTACAATGTCTTCTTTCTTTATAGGGCGAGCTAAGAAATCTTTTTTCTTTAGAGGAACATTTACCAACCAACTGCTGATGACTGCAATAAGTTTACTATCAACTCTATCAGTATTATTGGGAATTTGCACCTTATCTTTCTTCAAATACACCTTTAATTTTTTAATAATATGATCTGGAAGATGTTCTCTGAATTCCTTTCCGTCTTCGTCATTATCAGAAAACTGGCTTGGTACAGTTCGTAAGTACCTCTCAATCTTTGTTCGCAGCCTTTCTTCTCCTCCCGGCTTCTTCAATTTCTCAGCAATTCTTTGTAACTTCGCACTCCAGTATTTAACTTTTTTAACATGATAAATGTCATGAAGCCATTCTAAAATCTCTTCTTGCTTTTTATCTTTACGCCTTTTGTGCATATCTTCGTGAGATTTAATTTTTCTAGTCTCTTTCCTATACCTCTTACTCTTGACGGTTATTAGATCGATTGAACTAAAGGCTGTTTGAACAGATTTTATTACGTTACTCGGTTGCTTTATAGTGTATGATTTACTGCATATGATGTGTTCTTTTACTCTTGGTTTTTCGTTGCTTCTACATTTTGGTGGTGTTTCTTGATTCTGAAACATATTAATCTACTATCAATGTTTTACTGTCATTAATACATTTGGTTTCATTTGCCGATTTAATAGTTTCTACCAGCGAACTAGGAATAAGTGTGGAATCCTATATTTTTAACCGACTTCAAAAAAAGGAGGAGGTTCTCAATTCGACTGTTTTTTTTTATTCTTAGCCCACTTCTTGCACGTTTTAATAGTATACAGGGTGTAAGGGTGCTTCCAAAAACTCAAAGGGGTGAAAGTACCCATCAATATGAACAACTTTTACTTTGAGATCTCAAAAAAATCTGATCCGCCATAGTACATTTTGTGCGGTATGAATTTAATGTTAGTATGAGTTGGCAGATTTTTTTTTTTGAGATCTCGTGTCCCATAGTAAGTTCATAATGTCATTCAAGGTCATTTTCAATCGTAATCTTTATACTTCACTTTATCACACTGCAAAGTTAAATCGTTAGGGTGCGTCCACATCTGATGAACGCGCCGCGAATGTGCGACTCGCGAGCAGTTCGAGAGCAGCTCGCAAGTGGCGCGCGAGCGGCGCAGTAGCGACACACGAGCATAAAATGCAACCGCGCAGATCGCGACCGGCTCGCGAGCTGCGCATTCGCGGTGCGTTCGTCAGATTTGGACGCACCCATAGATGATTTATTGTCAGGATCAAACTCCTCGAAGATTTGACCGTGACGATTTTATCCGAAATTTTATCAAAAAGGACCCTGCAGTGGCATTTCGTGCTACCAGGCACGTATCCAGACTTTTGTTACCGGGGGGGGCGGACATTTAATTTTCGGAGGGGGTGGGGGGGATATTCCCACCTATCCCCCCCCCCCCCCCCACTGGATACGTGCCTGCGTGCTACAACTTAGTGTGATATAGACGAATTAAATAAAATAATAATTATTGTGAGTATTATAATCTCTAGTCAATTTCGATTTGGTTCTTGTGCACGGACCTGAAAAATAGACGGACGTAATCTCGTCTTATCATGAGTGAAGCTCCCGTTTATATGCATATGCGTGCTGTCGCACTGTCGCGCGGTGCATAATGGCAGCGGGTTGTAGGACCTACTCCTAGAACTGGTGCATCTGTGTTAGTGTAGGTCCCTTGTAGAACAAACGAAATTGTAGCACCTTGCATGCTGTACATCTTTTTAGTGTTACATTACGTCCGTCTTTTTTTCAGGTCCGTGTTCTTGTGCATATAAAAAATACTCACATCTCGGCAAAGCTTAGTTAAGCTGTGATGTCGAACAAGCGACGCTGTAAAATAAATCAAAAGTTAACGTTTTGGTGATCTGCTTTTGCTTATCCTATTGTAGTGACCGCCTTCCGGTTAAAGTCACTGGAGAGCAATTGTGGTAAATAAAACGCAACTGAATCATGATTGGACCGCGTGCGAACCACAACCTTTAACACATTATTGCGCTATTAATTTGACAGCCGTTAGTCGTTTTGACATATCGCTCAGACGTTAAGGCTGCCTGTCCATTGAGCCGCGGAGATAGGCGGCGGCGCGGAGAAACGGAGAAATATTTAGGTAATCCAACCAATCTTATTGGTTAATATTTTTCCATTTCTGCGCTCCGCCTATCTACGCTTCATCGGACAGGCACCCTAAAGGCTGTCAGGCACAGTGTAAGTAAATAGTTCAAGTTTAGCGCGATATGGAATTAAAAACAGTTGAATAGTAACTGGATTGCAAGGTGAACTGAAATTGGATTAGGATTGAACTTGGATGTTTTAAATTAGCGCGATCGCCCTAATCTGTGTTGAGTGCACACACTGGTCCACTTAAATTGTTATATATCCTAACTACGTTACGTACCCATTGACTTGAATTACTAAGTAATGGACGCCGGGTCTAATAATACAAAATTCCCGAAAATGAAACATGTCAGACTAACCTACATAAACGTATTACATGTGGTACCTACGTGTTAATAACATAAACCAATGAAACTGTTGAAATTCGTTTTTGATTATGCTTGCGTAGTTTTTCAAACTTAGGTACAGCACGCGTGGCATTATAGACGTGCACGTAGTGGTCGGTCGACCAAACGAAGACTGGCACATAATTGTTACACTTTTGTGTTTTGTTACTATTTTGGTTCCAACACTTTTGAGCGCAGACACTACATCCAGTAGTTAGTAAGTCAATTGAAACCAGCTAACACTTAAATGCAGAAACGCTAATTAACTTTAATTAATCTCTTGCTAGCTTTAACTACCTACGTCAACGAGATAAAAAGTGACAGCAACAGATTTAATGGAGAATTAACTTTAATGAGCGTTTCTGCAACTGAGTGTTAGACTCATCATAATAACAACTGAATTCTAAATTCAGTTTTGTTAATTGTCGCATTGAATTAAAAGATAATTATTATAGGTTGCATTTACAAATTTATTTTCAGATAATTACGAAAACTACAATGTTTTACGAAAAATAACAATGTTTTACGAAAAGTAGCGAATGTTATAAAATATGCCTGAGAACAATGAATAAGGAAATGGGCAAATAAACTAAAAGATACCAAAACAATAGGAAATATAGTTTGAGGGGTCTAATAAGTATAATTATTTATTGTTGGATAATCGTACCATTCTCACTCGTCCACTTTATATTGGTATTTTAGAAAGAACTATTCACAATTATAACATTTAACTATTATTTTGTATTTACTTGGAAGGGACTCTACGCGATAAACCCTGAAGTGGATTGCTTCGAGTCTACGCCTTAGAACTATGGGTATTAAGTATGGCATTGTAAGACACTATAAATAGTAAGGATTATAGCACCGCATGGGTCGCTGAAAATCCATCTCGTAACTTGGACATGGATATCGCACACGTTTTCTATACCTTTTCAGTTTTTCCATACATCTGCATGGGCCTTCGCCAATATCTTCTTCATCTTCAAGATCCAGTCGTCTCCTCACTGAATCTCTTTGAGGCATTTGCCCTTCACGCATCTGCTTTCGTCTCAATCCTGGAGGACTTCCGGGGATGAATCCTTGGTTAGGAGTTGAGAAGCCAACTAGAGATTGTCCTTGAGGAGTTGAAAAGCCAACTGGAGATTGTCCGTGATGAGTTGAGAAGTCAACTGGAGATTGTCCGTGAGGAGTTGAAAAACCAACTGAAGGTTGACCATATGCTGATAATGTTCCATAAGGAGGCAAACCTGGCCCAGGTCGTACGCTTCGGTTGTAATCAGTGAACCTGTAGGAAACATGAGCTTGTTGAGGTTCTTCACCATATCTGGGTGGTAAACTAGTCGATAGACCATGGGCAGGACCAGGCATTCTCATACCAGAATTTCCTATTCCAGCATTCATAGTTGGAGCACGGACGCTCGATCCCATGAGCCCGATATTAGGGCTGATGCCGGAGTTAGCTTGACTGGTTTGTATAATTTCCTGAGGAGTAGCCCCTCGACTCATTTGGGGATTTTGATTTGTAAGGATGGATTGCCCCTGTACTGACATACCGGGTTGCATCACCAATGCTTGGCGTTGGGATGATTCTGGTAGCATAGAAATATACTGATTACCAGAATCCTGTGGATTGAAAGAAGAACTGATCGGTCTTTCTTGGTTAAAAGATTGATAGCCTAGTGGACTTTGGACTATGGTATTTGGAGGAAAAAAGAAAGAGTTATTTGGCATAGTCGCTTCCCTGAAAGATTGTTGCGCAGGGCTTACTTGCCGTATCGACTGCGCTTGTATATATTTGTTCTGACTGGCCATGCTCTGATCCGAAGGAAGACTTCCAGTGTGATATAACGACATCCATTGCTGCTCAGACAAGTTTCCTGAACCTGCTTGCGCTGGTAATTGTACAGACGCTTGAGGGACATGGACTGATATATTCTGCCCAGGTTGAACCATCGAGGCTTGGCCAGCTCCACGCATGGACTGTCCCGAAGAACCAGCTATTGAAAAATATTCCACGCCACCAGTTTGTGGATAAAACGATGTATCGACCGGTCTTTCTTCTTCAAATGACTTGTATCCCATTGGACCTTGGACAATGTAATTTGGGGCTTGAGGTTGTACTGAAGAATAATTTGGGTATGATCCAAAAGACTGTATAGCAGATTGCGGTATCGGCTGGGCTCCGGAAATATTCTGAACACCTAGGCCAGGTCCAGTATCAGTTTCATACAACGACATCCAAGGTCCAGATTGATCAGCAGGTCCAGAGGGTAACATCGATGTTTGACCAGGTAATATAGAGGCTTGACCTGGACTCATTGCTGCCTGTTGCTGTGAATAATATTGTGCTTCACCAGGAAGTGCGTTGAGGGAGGAACTTACAGGTCTATGTTGATCAAAAACTGTGTACCCTCCTAGACTTTGCACTGATGTGTTCGGTGGATAACCTGATTGATTCAGTTGAGCCGTCAGATTCTGTGAAATATCGGCCACAGCTTCTTGGATTCTGGAACTACATTTAACTGCGCATGGTTCAACATTTCTCCTAAAATTTTGATAGTCCACAGTATTTTCGTCAAATATAACTTTTTTGCCTGCACCAGGTGCTCTGGGTCGATTCTTCATTCTATTAGCAAGTTCTTCGACCATGAAATTGATATTCATCGTTTCATTTCTACCTAAAGGTACTCTTTCCAAAAATCTGGAGACTTCATGCTTTAGTACTCTTTCAGCGTTGCTATCAGAGAAGTCCATAGACCTTTCCATCTCGTAAATTTTCCTCCCCAGAGCATCTCTCAAGCGTCTTCTCTTTAGTTGTTCGCCTAGATCGTTATTTCTTGCTATAGGCAAATCAGCATACCATTTTTCAATTTCAAGTCCAAGAAGTATTTGATCTGCTTCTTGTTTAATAGTCTCATCACTTGGTAAAGGTACCTGATGTAAAGCTGTTATTATGTTATCAGCATACAAATCTGGATTAATATCTTTCATTTCTCTACCGTGAGCTCTTTTTACTTCTTGGACCAGATCTTGTACCATCTTTAGTAATTTATTTCTATAAACGGCAGCTTTTACTGGATCTTCATCTTCAAATCTCCTATAAAGTATATATTCTTCAGCCAAGTATAGAATTTCCAATTCTTCATGTAGTCTTATCGGGTCTTCATTAGCTTCATCTGTTTTGAGTCTGGGGATATACATGTCCAAGTTATCTATTAGTCTTTGTTTAAAAGACTCAGATCGTGCAGCATTTTTAATCTGGTCATTGATATGAGTAGTTTTTTCAATCAACTTTACTTTTAGTTTATGCCTATTAGATTCGAATTCTGATGTTTGTGGTAGCATAGCAAATAAGGCTTCTATTTCGTCGTCGAGTTTATCTTCGAAGTAAAATGGGTTGTACAATAAATCAGGTTGACATTTTAGTTTAGTGATAGCTCTCCAAACTCCGTTATAAAGGCCTGCTCTTATTGAAGGGAGTAGTTCTTGTTCTTCAGGGCTAGTAGCAGCTACGGGTACTTCTTGAACCCATCGCTTCACGAAATCATCAAACTCATCATTTAATTCTTGCATGGTTTTCGGGGGATGTACTGATTGATTTCGGGAACCAGGGATAGCTGGTATACCCATAGCTCCGGGACTACTTGATCTTCTACTTGCGGCCGTCCGTTGCTGTTCCATCATGCTGACCCCAGGCACTGCTGGCCCGAACATTGGCAGTTGGCTGACATTCACACTATTATACATCGGTCCTGACGCGTAACCACCTGGGCCACTAAACCTTCCTTGAACAGTGTTTGTTTGTCGATTTTCCATCATACTACCACCTGAGCCTTGTGGTCCAAACATGGGCAATTGACTGACATTTCCTGGACGATAACTGTTATTATATCCAACACCAGGTCGCGTCAGCATTGGAATCGGCACACTTCTTATTCTTCGCATTAAATCTTGCGCATTCTCTATAGTTTCAGTTTGATTCTCACCGACTAGTTTATTTATCCATTTGAAAATCTGAAACTTTAAATGTTCCAGCTCCTCTTCATCGGTTCCCTGACGTGATGGATTCAATTCTAAATACTTATGTCTGTCTACAATATCTCCTGCTAAATCATTCACGACTACTTGTCTAAAACTTTGCTCGTTTGTTTTTAAGATACGTAAACCTGTAAGCCATTCATCAATCTGTTGAGATAATTGTTCAGTATAGTAGTTCAGATTGGCCTCTATATCTCCTTCTGTAATACCAGATATGCTGCTATCATTTAAGCTATTCATTGTAGAATTCTGGACCATCATTACAGTTTCGAATCTATTAGGAATTGAACTTCCTTGCGGTTCTTTTTTTACATTAATCATCATTTGCCTGAGATGATCTAGCAATAGATTCGTTATGTACATTGCTTGATGTTCAAATAGTCCTGCAGACTGTTTTAGTAAGGCCACAATTTTAGCTGTGAGGTTTTCATCATGATTTGACCGTATTGCAGCTATATCATCAGTTATTATATCAAAGAGTTCAGTTTTAATGTGTTCTATTCGTTGATTGCTTATGTCTAAACGTGATTTTTCGAAGAAGTCAGCCAATTTATCATTTATGAAGGCTTTTAATTCATTTTCTGTCGGTTGTAAATCCGATTTGAATTGAACGTGATTTGGAAAATCATAGTAAACACTTTTCAAGCTTGAATTATTTCTACCATTTGTTTTGCACAATCGATCTATCAAAGATCTTGTAATCGCATTCAAATAACTACGTTTATCATCGGAACCTTTCATATCAATTGGCATTTGGTTTAACATATCAATCACTTCCCTTTTCAATTTGTTTTTTAAAAATTCTGGCGTTGTTACCAAAATATCTTTTAATATATTGGAAATAGAGTTTAAAATATGTTCTCTTTCTACTGGTCTTCCCAAGACATCATGACTTTTAAGAGGTATTTTGTCCAACCAATCTTTTATAATATCATTCCGTTCCTTCGCTTCAGCTACTTTAAAAGGAATAACTTCTGCTGTGTAAACTTCAGTATAAAGTCTATTTTGAAAAAAACTGAGATCATTTGCATGCTCAGAAATAGTTTTAAATGTATCCTGGGCACAATCTTTATTAAAATCATCCGCACTTAACTTAACTTTAGATTTATCACATATTTTAGATAACTGTTTTAATTTAGCATCAACTTTATCAAAAACGTCTTTTTTAGACTCATCATGTTGGTTACTATGAAAAACGTTATATAACCATTGTAATACTTCAATTCTAAAATCTTCATCATTTACGCCTAATTCATCTTCTGATTTACTCATCCTGACTTTACGAAAGCGATACTTATTAACTAGTTCTATAGAGCTTAATGTTGTTTGTATAGACTTGCGTATTTTTTTAGGGCTATCGGGTAGTTGGTTGGTCTGGACTGATTTGAATGTTTGTGAGGTTGATACTTGACCTTCAGAGTATTCGATGTCGTTGAATAGAGACGGGGATATGGGGACTGCTACCTGAAACAAGGGTTTTATTGAAGATATATTCGGAGCACAATTTTTGAGAGTGAGTATATTCGGAGATACATTTTCAAGTTCAGGCACAGGCGTACTTTGAACAATTAGCTGTTCATACAAATGGAAAAAATGTACATGAAGAGATTAGAATTTGCAATACTGATTAAGTGCAAGCGAGATACGAATACGACATTGCCTAAATTTTCTACCATACTTCCTTCCAGAGGGGGTGAGGTCTACGAATAAAGAAATTTATTCGTAGGGTGAGGTTAAATTTGTGGGGGACAGGAAGTGTCAGTACTGTACGTAGTACTTAATACTCTTTCCTATACACACAGTAGGTAGTTTCTGCATTTCAAACAAAGTTTAGGAATTAAAAGATGGCATCTCCACATGTGCAGTTTGTGCAAATTGTGCATGACAATGACATAA
This sequence comes from Agonopterix heracliana, assembly GCA_963693445.1. Taxonomy (NCBI): domain Eukaryota; kingdom Metazoa; phylum Arthropoda; class Insecta; order Lepidoptera; family Depressariidae; genus Agonopterix; species Agonopterix heracliana. The sequence continues at coordinate 8,627,189 of OY856334.1, forward strand.
TATGTGTAGGGTTGAACAAGCGACCGAACGACCACGTTTTGTACGAAAGCAAAAGATAATAATTTAAGCCAAGTCACCACTTAAGGTAAGCGTATATTGTGACGGGTCGCATCAGATCGGGTCGCAGCGCAAACTTATATGAACTATCGTATGCATTTCCGGGCTAGAGCGGGTCGCATTATTTCGCGCTTGATTTCGGTCCGTGATATGCGGCCCGTCACAGTGTGCGCATTATGCGCTTACCTTTCCTTGGCTGAAGATTCTTTACTCCCACCGCTGAAACAAATGCCACAATGTTGAAGACGTACGGTTTAGTCAAGAATATACTCGGGTTATCTTACATTTCGCTTCGTTGACTCTACCCGTGGTGTTGTCGCCACTTCTCTGCACACCATTCTAGCAGCCGCTGGGGAATGATAACATCAGCTGCTAGTTTATCATCTAAGGCACTTAAGGGTGCCTGTCCAATGAAACGGAGAAATATTAACCAATATACGATTGCATAAAATCTCCGCAATTTTATTATACAGGGGGTTCTACCCTATCTAGGGGGGAGAAAAACGTGTCTCCTATCAACGCCCGGAGAGGAATAATAATAATAATAACGCTCACAGGCACATACATTGTAATGATCCCAAACTAGCACTAAAGGCTTTTATTATGGAAACCATACAACAACGGCACGAACATATAACATCCATGACCGAACCGGGATTCGAACCCAGGACCCTGGGTACCTAAGGTACCTAAGTATTGTTTATTTCTCCATAGAACATTTATATCTGCCATTTTTTTTGGGAAATCTGGGAAATTATGCGTAAGCCTGCTATCTAATAGTCTTCTTATTGTCCCACATATCATTGTCCCCCTTGGTTCCTCGGGCAAAAAAATTGGTTGTGGTACCCCACGGGGGACTAGGCTGGGGGACCACACGGGCAAGTCGCGATCTACCTTACAATAATAACAATTGGGTTAAAATTACCTTGAGTTTCGGTATTGACTTTACAAGGTATCTGGAAAAGAAAATAAACCTTGAGTGAAGATACATTTCCAACAACACTAGACAAAGCCGCAAGCCGTGGTGATCCAATGGCAAGTAACCTTGCCTGCCGTGCAGGAGGAGATGGTTCGATCTCCATCCAGACCGACTCGTATCAATGAGTTTTCGGAATTTAAATACGATTTGTAACACCACTGTCTTTTCGGTGATTGAAAGCATCGTGAGGAAACCTGCATGCTTCAATTTCGATGCATGTATTGTGCCCACTGTCCATTAAAAGTGGCGACGGGCTCACTCCCCGTCACACTGGACAGGTTTTGGTATTATTATTAAAACTTGTAGGTACTCTTAGATATTCGGTGGAAAATCGTGGATGTCCTGAGGTTTCATAAAATCTCTGACTACCACCTCGAGGAATATATTCGTGAGCATTTTATTATTATTTGGTTGGAAGGGCTTGATCAATGACCAATAGCTACCGCGACCTGAACAGATATTGTAGCCGTCACCCTTGACCTGAAAGGTCTTTTCCTAGGCCCACGGACTTCATGAACCGTGTTATGCTTTTGGAGGGGAGGTCCCTAATGTCAGTAGGTATTACCACGTACCCACCCAGACGGTGACTCCTGGTGTGAATGAGCACTTTGAATTCGCAGAGGGCGTATCCTCTGCTTCACAGCAGAATCTGGAAGTGGGTGAATCTACAGGCCCCATTCTGTGTAGATGTTTGTTTTTTAACTTTCAGTGTCATGTTAAGGCTCGTACTAAGAGCCCTAAATCACTGCGGTTTGAACTGATGGCATCCGAGGTAGTCGTGAGCATATGCTGCTGGCTGAATACAAGACAAACAGTGACTGACAAAAGTAGGGATGTCGATGGTAGTAAATTTCATTTTAAAAAATCAGAAAATTTATTAAATCGTGAACGGCAGTATTATCAAAACTTAACTTACACCCATGTCATGCCTCCTTGGCTCTTGTGTTGGCATTTGATACCTCTCCCTTACCATATTGCTGGGTTGCTGGTAAATTGTATTGCTTTGTGGCTGGTTAATTGGCTGAAACGTTCGTAAAACCTTATAACCTTCTAAAACATTAGGGTGCCTGTCCGCTGAAACCAGAGTGAGATTGCGGAGCGGAGAAACGGAGAAATATTAACCAAAAGGATTGCAATTGCAACTGGGTGTCACAACTGAATGCCTTAGGCAAAAACAATCAGCTTGTTCTACAATGGGTGCCAGGACACTATCAGGGGAACGAGAGGGCGAATGAACTCGCCAGAAGGAGGACTGAAAACCTCTTCAAAGGCCCCGAACCCTTTCTTGGAGTTGGAGTCCCTAATAGTCTAACGCGAGATTCTTTGAATAGAGCCAGCTTCGGAGAGGCAATAAAGCTTTGATGCAATACCCCAGGCATGCGCCACTCCAAAGCACTTATAAAAGGCTACACTCGCAAACTTGCGAACGGACTACTTGCCCTCAGTAAGAATCAAATTTGTACAATAGCTAGGTCACTCACAGCCCTCGCAGGCCACTGCAAATTAAATAAGCACATGCACACACTGAATCTAAGTGATACGACCGGCTGCAGATTCTGCGAGGAGGAGATGGAAACTCCTATGCATCTCCTATGTGACTGTGGCCCCCTGATGTACAAACGTAGTACTCATCTATGTAGGCAGGTTCTGACACCAGATGAGATACAAACGGTCCCGATCAAGAATCTACTGTGATTTCAGGCCGCAGTGGGGATTGGTAAGGAACTATAAAAAGGGCGTTCACAAAGGACCAGCGATGGTCTACGTGGCACAGGATCAGCGAGCCTGTCAAGGCCCAACACCTACAAATAATAATAATAATTGCAATCGGTTCCGTCGCGTCAAAATCGGTTCTGTATATCGACAGCAATTGATACTACTAAACTACTTACACAATTGCACATGTTCCTTATATTATCCCGGATTTTCTTCGACATTTCCCTCACATATCTGACATCATACTCGACATTGTACGGATCCCTCCTTGGACCTCTGATTGGACACTCATCGGTCCTCTGCCTCACTTTGACCTCAGGGTCGTAAGTTATAGTCGTAGCCTTTGACATTCTTTGATTTGCTTCGAAGTCGGGGTGTTCAAATTTATTTCTTGTTGGAGAAGGATATCGGTAGCGCTGGTTTTTGACTGTGAAACAAAGATAATTAAGTAAAGGTACAGGATTGAACTTGTGGGGACTTGCCATAGATATCAACACCCTCAAGTTATAGCAAAGAAGCTAACAGATGGCGATACCGTCGCGCGGAGAAATATGCTCCATACAAAGACTATTCTATTCTATTCTATATTTTAAAAAATGGCTGCCATCTTGGGTATGTGATGATTTTGCCAATGTCGAGTTTTTATAGCAAAAGTGCTTGACGTTGTACGGTTATATTGATATTTTGGTGACTTCAAGGGTTGTTCTTATAAAAGAACAATATCCTGAGCCACCACTGGAGTTCCACTGTGGACCGGGGATGGGGCAACCGACGCGCACGTGACCACCCAATAGCAGACCCACAGAGTAACTCCCCATACAAAGACAACGTTCACCGTAAATACGTAACTCGTAACCTACTACAAATAAGGTTTACAATCGAATGCGAGACATAAATCGCGCAAGAGAAATAATCACAGAGATTCGATATATATACAAGGTCCAACTAAGAACTGTTGGACCACGGCCGGTCCCCAGGCTTCACACTAAGCCTGGTGGAAGATCTTCCCTTTTCAATGGAGGAACATTCCCAAGTAGCACCTCCATAAACTAAATACAAACTTGATGCTGATCAGACTATCAAACTGAACAACTTTCTCTAAGCACTCTTACAGACGAGCGACACTTTGCGGTCGCAGAGGGGCGCGCGGCCGTAAAGTCAAAGAACGCGACCCTGTGCGACCCACGGCGACCGCAAAGTATCGCTCGTCTTTAAGAGCCATAAAGTTATTATACCTTACAGGAATAGAGGCAGTGACATGAGTTGTCAAATGAAACCGTTTTTGGATGTTTTCAGGAGACTATTCGCAGGCAATAATTCGAATGATGTCTATAATTCCGAGTCTAACGAGAAATCGTGGATAAATTAATGAAGTAGTGTCAGTATATTTCACAAAATTATCGACGATTTCACTTTAGATTCCCAATTATTCACAGAAACCGAATTGTAAAAATTGATTAGTGACTAGAAAACGGTTCTATTGTCTCGCGTCACGTATCTCTTTCTATTATACAGTGGTGCCGCTAGTTACATCTCGCTCTCTCAGCTGTCAGTTCCTCTATTCCTGGTATAATACCTCTATTGTAAGAGCCCTAAGGGACCAATATCGAAATCGCGAAAAAAAACAGCTGTCCCAAAAAAACTGCAAACATTAACTCGGCTCAAATGTATGGAACAGCTGATTTTGTTTCGCCATTTCTATATTGGTCCCATAGAGAATGTTGTTCAGTTTGATGGTCTGATCATCCCCTTATAATAGTTTCAGCAAGTCCCTGGAGGTTCCCAGGGTTCCCATCATAATTTTACCATAGCAAAAAACCCAGACACTAACAATTCTTAGCCTGCGTATAGTTGATCAATCGTTCGACGATCTCGGTGGACCTGTCCGGAGACAAGGCTTGAGGATACTTCCTCAGCGAACTGGCGAATGCGTCCAACTTTTCACTTGGTCGAGGAGAGAAGACGGATCCTGTGGACGGAGAGTACGTAATCAAAGTCTGCCTCCGTGGTTCGGCTCTTGACACGGAGGTCGTGGGTTCGATTCCCACAGGGGACACCTAGTGATATGACACTTTGTGTGTTTTTCCCCAGTTGGTTAGGACATTGCAGGCTGAGTCACCTGATAGTCTGAAAAGAAAGATGATTGCGAGCTTTGGATGGCACGTTAAGCTGTTGGTCCCGGCTTATATCTCTGGTAGTAGTCATTACATAAAAACCACGTCAGAAGCCGTAAGGCTGTTTGAATAAACTCTGACACCAGGGCTTGCCCACACGATAAGGAGAAGAAGAGCAAAGTCTAACAGGCAAATCTTGAATTTATTCGCCACTAAATTATAATTCACCAAAAAATTTTAAGGGTGTGTCCGTGTGCCCAGATAAAGAAACCGAATAACGTTCCAAAATCACCAAAAAGATACAAGTTTTTGGACCTTCCATGCAAAAGTGCTCATCAGCCGACATGAGAGGACCAATACCTTGTCCCACACCTACCAAAACCTACCAAAACCTACGTGTATAATACCTCCCTACATATCTCTCTTTCTACCTATATGTTATCTCTATCGGGGCAGTATGACGTGTCCCCCACGACGAAGCTGTCTCTAGTCACAAGTACACATTTAATTAACTCTATCAGTCCAGCACATGCCACTAACTCTAAAGGACCCGTTATCGCTGACGGGGTTTTACGATGTTTCTACCATCCATGGCGAAGTTGTCTCTAGATTTAATTACCTCTATCAGTCCAGCACATGCCGCCACCTCTAAAGGACCCTTTTATCTCTGACGGGGTTGTCGATGTGTCTCCTATGATGAAGTTGTCCCAAGTCACAAGTGCACATTTATTTACCTCTATCAGTCCAGCACATGCCGCCACCTCTATAGGACCCGTTATCTCTGACGGGGTTTTACGATGTTTCTACCATCCATGGCGAAGTTGTCTCTAGATTTAATTACCTCTATCAGTCCAGCACATGCCGCCACCTCTAAAGGACCCTTTTATCTCTGACGGGGTTGTCGATGTGTCTCCTATGATGAAGTTGTCCCAAGTCACAAGTGCACATTTATTTACCTCTATCAGTCCAGCACATGCCGCCACCTCTAAAGGACCCTTTTATCTCTGACGGGGTTGTCGATGTGTCTCCTATGATGAAGTTGTCCCAAGTCACAAGTGCACATTTATTTACCTCTATCAGTCCAGCACATGCCGCCACCTCTATAGGACCCGTTATCTCTGACGGGGTTGTACGATGGGTCTCCCATCCATGACGAAGTTGTTTAATTACCTCTATCAGTCCAACACATGCCGCCAACTCTAAAGGACCCGTTATCTCTGACGGGGTTGTCGATGTGTCTCCTATGATGAAGTTGTCCCAAGTCACAAGTGCACATTTATTTACCTCTATCAGTCCAGCACATGCCGCCACCTCTATAGGACCCGTTATCTCTGACGGGGTTGCACGATGTGTCTCCCATCCATGACGAAGTTGTTTAATTCCCTCTATCAGTCCAACACATGCCGCCAACTCTAAAGGACCCGTTATCTCTGACGGGGTTATACGATGTGTCTTCCATCCATGGCGAAGTTGTCTCTAGATTTAATTACCTCTATCAGTCCAGCACATGCCGCCACCTCTAAAGGACCCTTTTATCTCTGACGGGGTTGTCGATGTGTCTCCTATGATGAAGTTGTCCCAAGTCACAAGTGCACATTTATTTACCTCTATCAGTCCAGCACATGCCGCCACCTCTAAAGGACCCTTTTATCTCTGACGGGGTTGTCGATGTGTCTCCTATGATGAAGTTGTCCCAAGTCACAAGTGCACATTTATTTACCTCTATCAGTCCAGCACATGCCGCCACCTCTATAGGACCCGTTATCTCTGACGGGGTTTTACGATGTTTCTACCATCCATGGCGAAGTTGTCTCTAGATTTAATTACCTCTATCAGTCCAGCACATGCCGCCACCTCTAAAGGACCCTTTTATCTCTGACGGGGTTGTCGATGTGTCTCCTATGATGAAGTTGTCCCAAGTCACAAGTGCACATTTATTTACCTCTATCAGTCCAGCACATGCCGCCACCTCTAAAGGACCCTTTTACCTCTGACGGGGTTGTCGATGTGTCTCCTATGATGAAGTTGTCCCAAGTCACAAGTGCACATTTATTTACCTCTATCAGTCCAGCACATGCCGCCACCTCTAAAGGACCCTTTTATCTCTGACGGGGTTGTCGATGTGTCTCCTATGATGAAGTTGTCCCAAGTCACAAGTGCACATTTATTTACCTCTATCAGTCCAGCACATGCCGCCACCTCTATAGGACCCGTTATCTCTGACGGGGTTGTACGATGTGTCTCCCATCCATGACGAAGTTGTTTAATTACCTCTATCAGTCCAACACATGCCGCCAACTCTAAAGGACCCGTTATCTCTGACGGGGTTGTCGATGTGTCTCCTATGATGAAGTTGTCCCAAGTCACAAGTGCACATTTATTTACCTCTATCAGTCCAGCACATGCCGCCACCTCTATAGGACCCGTTATCTCTGACGGGGTTGCACGATGTGTCTCCCATCCATGACGAAGTTGTTTAATTCCCTCTATCAGTCCAACACATGCCGCCAACTCTAAAGGACCCGTTATCTCTGACGGGGTTATACGATGTGTCTTCCATCCATGACGAAGTTGTCTCTAGTCACAAGTGCTTTTAATTACCTCTATCAGTCCAGCACATGCCGCCACCTCTAAAGGACCCGTTATCTCTGACGGGGTTGTACGACGTGTCGCCGCTTCCCGTGCCTCCCACGACGAAGTTGTCTCTCCCTGGTCACAAATATACATTTAAATTGAAGTGAAGACAGTTGTCTTTTAGGAAGGTCAGAAACAGCCGTGGTAGTCCAGTGGCGAGTAACCTTGCCTGCCGTGCCAGTAGGCAATCTTTCTCCCCATGCCGACTCGTACTAATGAGTTTTCCGGAATTTATGCACTATTTGTAACACCACTGGCTTTTCGGTGAAGGAAAACAAGCGTCTGCATCGATACAAACGTGCGTATATGCATCGCTATAATCACGCGTTTGAGATGCAGTCACGCGATTGACAAACACTCGTTTTTATAGCTGCAAAAATTCGTAGTTTGTAAAGGGCCTGCTTTGACCAGACAGATGACAGTTCGACATTAGCCTTTCGTTCGGCATTTCGGGGATCGAACCATCGCCTCTTGCACGGCAGGAAAGGTTACTCGCCACTGGACCACCACGACAGTTTGACATTACCATGTGAAAAAGGGTGTTTTGTTATACCATGTCGATTAGCATAGATTTTTTTTTTATAATTATCTTTATGGGATACGAATGTATATAGTTATAGTCTTTGTAAGATTGAAATTGATTAAATAAAATCGTGACAATAATTACCTCGACTAATTGAAGCCCGTTGCGGTGGAAATTCGGTCAAATCGGGTGCCGGTGAAGTTGGATTCACTTTGCAGTGCACTGTCTAAACATTAAACAATTTACTACATTGAAATTTAATTTAATACAATACAATTTAATACACTTTTAGAAAATGCTTTTAATTGTTCAGGATCTCTTGTGCAGGATTTTACTTTCACTACGGAGCAAACTTCGAAACCGAAAAAAAACTGCTGTTTCATACAAAACTGCAGTCCTACCAACTCGACTCAAATTACCGGACAGCTGATTTTTTTTCGACGTTGTCTTCATACTGAAATTTGTTCAGTTTGGTCACAGGTTTGGTGGTCTAACTAAACCACCCCTTAAAATATTGCTAGGGTTTTTTTTCAATCTGTGGATGCACTATAGAATATTGAATTGAATAATTGACCTTTAGGGTGACCTTTTTGACTTTTGGGTACTTAACTGATTTTCCCCATACCTCACCCGAGTCTACCTATGGCTGTTCCGCTGGGATTGTTTTCGTTCCCGTAGCTACATCAGCTGTGTCCACTTTGACAGCTCGGTCGACATGGTCAATTCGGACAGCATGAACAACTTGGACAAATCGGTCAACATAGTCAACTCAGACAACATGGTCAACTCGGTCGACATGGTCAACTCGGACAGCATGAACAACTTGGACAAAATGGTCACCAAGAATAACTCGGTCAACATGGTAAACTCGGTCACCATGAACAACTCGGTCAACATGGTGAACTCGGTCAACATGGTCAACATGGACAACATGATACGGAAAACGCAGGGCGATAAGCGGGGCGTCGCGCGGCACGTTGGGTGGGCAATAAATCTATGACAATTTGACGCGTGAGACAATGCATCTCCGTGAACGTGCAGAGCGGGCTGCCGGAAACACAAACATACGGCGATGTATAGTCGCCGTATGTTTGTGTTTCCGGCAGCCCGCTCTGCACACCGGGCGCCTTACACCCCACGTCTCCTTGAACGAGACCTTTGATTAGAGCTGCCAGTCAAAATGATTGTTTTCTAACGTACACACGGCGACACATCAGGTTACGCACCCATATATGGGTATATAACCCATAACTACACTACGTACAAAACACAAAATAGTGCGGTAGCGAGCCTGCATAGACGCGGCTGCCGGCGCGGGCGCAGCGTGCCATGAGACGAAACAACAATAACATACCGCACCCTCTCGCACGATTCGAAGCGTTCAACTTATAATAGTTCAAAGTCCAAACAGGGTAGCCTGAGCTGACGCCGTGTGTACATGACGTGTACCAAACGGCTATCCTGTACCTCGATTTTGCGTTTTTTTCGTTCGTTCCCTGTACTTACCTTGTAAACGCTGGCGTATCTGCCGTCAGTCGCCTGCGCAGCCGTGTCGCAGCTTACGCCGCTCTCCATACAGTGCGTGGCAGCAGAGCGTTGGAAGTTCGGCTCCGGTCGCCTTGTTTCTGTCCGGATGCACAAATAACCTTACAGTATGACCAGGAAACTAATTCTGCTCGTCAATCTTCGTTCGCGCAGAGCAGACCCGAGTCCCCGTCAAAACCAGCATGGGTAGCATGCCACCGTGATACAGCGCTATCACACTTACGCTCTCTTTCTATTTGCGAGCGCACGAACGAGATAAAGTCCTGCTTTTCTGTCATCAGATTCTGGTAGACTTGGGGTTTTTACGGGGACTATCGGATCTACTCTGCGCAAATGAACATTGTAGAGAAGAATTATTTTCCTGCATGGGTTGCATGCCACCGTGATTGACGTGATTCATATCACACCTTCGCTCTCTATCTATTCGCGTGCGAACGAACGATATAAAAGACGTGATACAGCCGTTTTACGTGTAACATGCTACGGCTTCTGGTCGTGCTCGTACTAACCAGAATTAGGCACCAAAGTGTACTGCTTCCCATTGTCCAGTAAAGTGACTGCGAGCCCCGCATCCTTCAGTCCTCGAACCACCGCCACCATTCCAGTTCCATCCATATTGTGGCTTGACTAGTTGCGGTCAATGGGGATATGCTGTGTAAAAACAACAAAAATGAGTGACGTGATGCGTTAAATTTTAAGTTTCAATCTATTTTTTGCCGCGTGTTTACTTGTTAACTTATTAGTTAACTGTACTCTTTTAACATCGAAAAAACCGGTCCTATTGGTTGATTTTAAGTTTACTTTTTAAATTAATCTAATAAAAATATTTATTCCGTCTTTTCCTGGCGGGTACTTATTGGTCCCCAAGTCAGGAATCTAAAAAATTTTGTATATCCATCTGGATTCTGGTCTGGGTCATTATGTATTTCTTCCTGGCATCACACTTAGACAATCGTCTAACTCTAAAGGCATAGTTATAACCCAATGGATGCCAATCCTCCTTACAAGCATTGGAAACACGAAAATTGGCCATGGCGGTCGGTGTGTTCTTTCGTACGTTTCCATCGTCGATGTTTCCAATTTTAGGTGTGTCCCTTTCTATCAGAACAAATTATAAATAACTGTTTTTTTTTTATTTCCTCGTTGGATTAGAAAGGGAAAAACCTAAAGTTGGAAAAACGACGAAAAAATTAAGAAAGTAGGACGAACATTACCCACCGCCAGGTATAGGTAGACAAGACCTATGCCACCTTCCTGTCTCATCATCATCATCATCATCAGCCTATCATCGTCCACTGCTGAACATAGGCCTCTCGCTCCCAAGGCGCACCACAAAACTGTGTCCTCGGCCTTCCTCATACAGTCGCTCCCTGCTACTTTTTTAAGGCCGTCTGGTCTAAAGCCTTCTTGTCTAAGGGCGACTATTTGATAAGCATTTATTAATTTATTTCATTACCGACATCTTAAGCAGTCTCAAACCAGAATAACACACGTCTGGTCTGTAACAGCCCTGCCAATCTTCACTGCTGGGTACCGGCCTGCAACAATTTGACATGTATCCTATCCGATATCGCGAGAATTTGCGTCTAAACGTGCATTTTTCCATTCTCCCCCTTAGGAAAACCGAAAGTATTGAAGAAATAATTAAATAATTCCTTATTTCAGAATCATTTTGCCAGTCAATATTAGCCAAAACTGAGAAGCAATACTGAAAAATTTCGAGCTCGCTTCGCTCGCTCCAAATGCTCCAAAACGCATTAGTAATACTTAAGGGGGTGCTTCAAACCATCAAACTGAACAACTATCACTATGGATCCAACTTTGAAATGAATATGTTGTAGAGTTTCTGGCCGCATCTTCTCTACAGCGACAACAAGTTCCGTCGCGGTGGTAGATTAAAAAAGATTTGACGTTTAATAAGTGTGCTTTAAGCTCCTATATTGAATAAATTATTATTGACTTTGAAAACGTGAAAAAATTTATCTGCTGTCCCAGTCCAATACATTTGAGTACTGCAGTTTTGTAGATTCTGTATGAAACAGCAGATATTTATTTCGCGATTTCGAAGTTGGCTCCATAGTGAAAGTTGTTCAGATTGATGGTGTGAAGCGCCCCCTTAATTATTACTAGGGTGTTTTGTTGTACCCTGTTGACATGTAGGGGCTAGAGCACCCATACCACAACCTGTTACCTATTATTAATGAACTAATCGTTTTTCAACTTTTAAAATGTGTTCTACAATAGTTACAACCTCTTCTAACGTCCTAAGCCAAATTCTGTTTGTGGGCCTCAGGAACTAAACTATTGGATCCCAAATTTGAGTCTTGCCACTGGCGGTGGCTGATGAGCAGGCTAGTCGGTTGCCCCCAGGGAAAACCCCTAGTTACGCCATAAATGACGCCTGGTTGTCGGCAAGGCGGTACCTACTGATACTTTAGTATGATCCAAATCTCCGTAGGTACAATAACGTTGATGGAGGGAGAGGTTATGATCATCATCTTAGCCCATGGACGTCCACTGCTGGACATAGGCCACTCCAAAGATCGCCAAAACGAGCGGTCCTGCGCTGCCCTCATCCAACGGGTTCCCGCCGCCTTCACCAGGTCGTCGGTCCACCTCGGGGCCTTGCCACGCTGTGTCTCAAGACGAAAGTCTGACCAGTGTGTATTGCCACTGAGGAGAGATGTCATAAAAAGGCATAAAGTCTTCCAAAGGGCAATGGAGAGGGCTATGCTCGGAGTTTCCCTGCGAGGTCGAATCAAAAGTGAAGAGATTCGCAGAACTAGCGTAGCTGACATAGCCCAAAGTAGCCGACATAGTTAGTCGCAAAGGCGGAAAAAGAAGCATGCTCGCAGAACTGAGATAGATAACTACCTGTAAGTATTTGTTTAGTCTTTCACTACTCACATTTCCTGAAAAATATTACACGGGGATTTCGCAGACTCTGTTCCCAAAAAAACGGCAATTTACAAGTAAATTAACACAAAATTTTTAAATACACAATTTAGAATTTTAGAAAGAAAAGTCAAAACGAAAATGTCATTTTTATTTCTTTGTTTGTTAAACTTCTTTGTTTCTCTTCTAAAAGATTGTAAAAAAAAAAAAATGTAGGTACCTACTCTTTGATGTATTTATAGAAGATTACAAAAGACCACAAACTAATAAGAGAACTATCAAAAGACTTGATAAAAGAGAAAAGAAGAAACGTCAAAAGACGCGTCAACAATTTTCTAAATACATACCTTAGATAAGTAAATGTCTAGATCTCTCGTCTAGGTCTCCTTCCTTCAGGAATCAGGAAGGAGAGGGATGGAAGTTTCAGACATTATACTGTGCTGTCTGATGCTTTCACTCTCTCCATCGTGATGGGAGGGAGGTGGAATTATTGTGAAATCGATATCATTAGCATCCTTAATTTAATTAAACTAAGAGTCTACCCATCAAACTGAACAACTTTTATTATTAGGAGCAAAGCGATCGGAGCAAAAAAAATCTGCTGTTAGGTACATACATTTGAGTCGAGTAGGCATTGCAGTTTAGTATGGAACAGCTGATTTTTTTGTTGCTCCGATCGGTTTGCTCCATAGGCGAAGTATTTTTCGCTTACGCTGATAGACGTAACATCAGTGTAACCGCGTATGAGACAGCGATAGTCATAAAATCCTATACAATTTGTATGAAAATAGATGTCTGACTCCGGAGTCAGACAGCCGTCGTAGAAAAAAAAAGTGGCTACGTCGATAAGGACCTCTATCTCCTTTTTTAATTAGAGCGAATTTGCTATGTGCATCTCTTACTGATATGACAAGAAGATTATTATGACAAGACACGTGCTTTCTTCTAGTTCCTTTTCTTTCTACGGTTTGCTCCCATAGCTCTGTTTGATGGATAGAGAAGGCCCTTCACCCAAGAGTTCGGTGATATTTTTTTCGACGCGCTCGCTGCTTCGATTGTCTATCTTTGGTCTATCTTGACTTTCTATGATCTTGACAGTTTGTGATCTTGACATTTAACTTATCAAAGATAAACACCTGCTTACCGAAAAAAAAAATTACAAAAACATGTTACAGTACAAAAATACAAGTAATAAAAAGAAGAGCAATATAAGCTATGTGATTTGGTGAAGCCAGAGAAAATACGATGGAGTCGGAGGGCGTTGTAGCCTTAGCGGTGCCTAAACCTGGGGTCACTACTTGGGCGCTACTTAAGGGAGCACTGGCTCCCAGCTCAGGTCTGTTCCAAGACTTCTTCTTCTTATCGTGTGGGCAGCAAACCCTGTTGTCTGATTTTTCAAACCGCCTTACGGTGTTTGACGTGGTTTTTAGGTTTCCGAACCCAAAGGGTGAAAACAGGACCCTACCAAAGTGAATATATGTAACTAGTAACTGCTAGTAATAGTCACGGACCTGAAAGAAATACGGACCGAGTATTGCACTAAAAAGTTGTGAAGCATGCAAGGTAATACAATGATCAACAATCAAAAAGTCAACAATAGAAAAAATGAACATTTAATTTAGCATAGGTACTAACTTTTACCCGAGACTTCGTCTGTTTGCCTGTTTTCCTAATTTGTACTTTACAGCATCAAAAGCAAACCAGTCGAAGCCAAAGATACGATCAAGGTCCAACGCGGATCAGAATAGGGTGGACATGAGTAGACATTACTTAGAGAAGCGTCTGGCAAAGAACTGTGACGTCAGATACATTAACCCACTGAGGAGCTACTTGGACAAGTTTATTGAATCTTCGAAGGTTACGGTAAGCTGTCTTGCAAAGTATATTCATGTATTTATTGGCTACTATTAGACCGCGGCGAACTTCGTACCGCCTTGGAATCTTCCCGACACACTCATGGCCGTTTTTTTAGCCTATGCTCTACAAACGAACAAAAAACTATAAGTTTAGATTAGTATACAGGGTGTAACAAAACCCCCTAGTATTACTTAACCTGCTTCAGACCATCAAACTGAACAACTTTTACTATGTAGCCAACTACGAATGCTCGAAAAAAAAACATCTGTCCCTCATTTTCGTGTTGTCTCCAGGCTTGTAACCAACCGGAATGCCCATCTCTCCAAGCCCGTCTCCAACATCACAGAAACCAGCATCACTCTTTAGATCAGAAGAAAAAAGTTGCAGGAAAATGCTGCAGGGACCGAAGACATGAAAAATGCCAAGCAGCCAACGAACCTAGCTGCAAAAAGGATATCGTAAGTGTAGTGAATGATATATAGGTACTGGGTGACTGGTTAAACAACGGACCCATTAAAGGAGAATGATTAGACCGTCAAACTGAACAACTTTCTATATGAAGTCCAAATTAAATACACCGACCGTCACTTTCTCGTTTTAGATTTACGAAATGATTAAAACGGAACTTAAGAGACTATTTGAAATAACAGAATGTTGAATAAGTTTGGCTTTACTAAGGCAACAGATTAGATTAACGGTAGGTAACATATACCATAACGACATTGAACCTTTCACAATGGCAATAGAAGCCAATAAAGTCTAGAGTCTTAACAATAATTTAGAAATCTTGTTCCAGAGAGATGTTACAAGACGATCTCCAAATGGCTATGCAAAGAAATTACCTGCATCAAAGGAAAGTAAAGGAAATCATTCTGTTCAAACGAAAATAACCTTTGCAGACCTTGGTAATATTACAATTAACATCGAACCTGAAGGCATACCCGAATCGAGAAGCGATGTAGAAACAGACAAAACAGAAAATTTAAAATTCATGGATGCCAATAATGTCGGTCAAGAACAGAATCGAACTCGCTGTAATGTTGAATGTGATAAAACTAAATATTTCTACAAAGACAATTTGAAAGATGAAATCAACAAATGGATACTTTACGTTCCATTCTACCCTAACACTACACCAGAAGCTCAATTAGAGAAAGATAACACGATTAATCATTTGCTGGAAAGAATCTGTGAGTTAGTTACTGAAGTAGACAATCCTAATTACCAGCAAATGGTTGCATATGAGATTTATCAATGTTTAGATGATTTGAAGATATGGTACCCTGGTGCTAAGGAACACCAGAGTCTGTTTAAAGAAGGATTATGTCTTAATCTTTGGATTTCCATCAAAGATGTTAACGATAAGTGGCTGGGGTATAGAAATTACAGCAGTCAACAAAGTACAAGGCAAACTAACTTCGATTTCAATAAGTATAGGCCGAGCAAAACGTGCGACGACGAATCAGCTAAAAATACGATTAAAAGTCAGCGTATTTGTGACAAAAACGTTAAGACTAGAAAAGGAAATTGTAGCCGCAAAAATATTTCATGTAAAGACGATCTGAGCCGTGAAATTTCGGATTGGCTAATCAAATCTAATCTCTACCGACCCGGCAGCTCAGGAATGACTAAAAGAATTATAACAAATATATTGGTAAACCGTTTACAACCTTATTTGAATGATCCTATAACTGACAAGAACAAAAATACTTTGAGAATCAAAATAGTTGAGATCCTGGAAGATTTACCAACTGCACTCAACTGTCCCGGTAATATAGATTTGTTAACTAAATTTGCAGATGATTTGACAAAGAGACTTCTATGGATACGAGCTAAATTTGAAAGTAATAAATGTAAAAAGTGTGGTGATCGGACAAATTTGCAATGTATAACGCAAAAACCGAAAGAAACAAAGAATATTAAAAAGCAAGATTTTCTTTGCTATCTAAGAGGTTGCCTAACAAATTCAAGCCTTGATAACCAAAAGTTCATCGAAGAAGAAATTCTAAACATCATAATAGATAACATGGAGTCGATACGTAGTGGAAAAGTTCAAGATGTTGAATCAGATATTCGAATTTTTCTTCATGAATTTGGAGAACTGACTCACGCAGAAATGGCAAATATAGTAAAATGTGTAGTTGATAATATCAAAAACATTGTGTTGCTAGACGCTGATGATATGATACTACGAAACACAGACATGACAAGTCTGTTAAAACCCTGCAACTCTGCTATTATATCCATCTATACTTCAGAACATGAACTAGTAAGACCCTTTGAATCTCTAATAAATTCTGATAAATCTCTCAAACAAAAGGCTTCTGAGATAAATACGTATGTAAACAAAGTAACAAAAATAATAAAAAATTGGGTAGGAACATTACCCCAAAAAACTAAAACAGATGAAAAACATAAGAAAACGATGATTGATGGACTAATTGAAGCTATAACAGATCAAACAGTTCTAAAACAGACAGCTATAGAACAGAAAACTGATAAAAATTCTGCACAAAAGTATTTAATCAATCAATTTCTAGCTAATTTAAATTTGGCAGAGGATAATGAAACCGAACATCATGTTTTAGAACTTCTTAATAAATTAAACGAAATTCATACACCTGCGAGGTCACTAGTAAATTACCAAGACTGCAAGACATCTTGTTCACTAGAATATTTCGTATCTAAAACAAGAGTCCGTCTACCAGATATCATTACTACATGGGTCAACGAGCAATCATCCCAAATTTATTCCAATGACGATACGGAATACCACAATAAAAAGATCCAAGAGCTAATAGCAAAACTACAACCGTTGTTAGAAAATAATAATCCAGATGAAGAAAAATCAGTAGCTATAGCTGAATGGTTGCGAGAAATGTTGACAGATCAAGATAGCAATAAAATCAATGCAATGGCTGTAAACCTAACTGAAAGACTAAAGAAAAATCATTTAGAAGGAACATCTGCGGCGCAAGCGAAGCTATTCGCTGATCAAGAAAGTTTACTTACTGCATCAGACAAGGTTAACAAAATAATATTAACACTAGCAATAAATAAAAGCACTTCTTACCCTAATACTTTAGAGACTTACAACAAAGACCCGGACGAAACTATGAAACAATTTATTATAAAATTCATACAACACAATTCTGATGTAGAGGACACAACAGCAAGAAAAGCCTTTGCTGAATTACTTGAAACAGAAATCGAAAAATTAAGTGCACCTTCAAGAAGAGAACTGTACGATGGTTTTCTTAAATCACCACAAAACAATTTCTCTCCAATAAGACTAGACAGGGAACTAAAATATATTAAAGACATAACTGATTGGCTAAAGAACATACCTATAGAGAGTACCTATAATGCTAGAGGAAACAAAAAACGTATAGACTTTTGTCTTCGCTTAGCAGGAGACCTGGCTAGTGTAGAAAGTGATAGATTTCTTCACGATGACGATAAAAGTAATAATCAAGAAGCAATCATTGGACAATATATGACACAATTACCTATACATCCCAATCAACATGATAATATAAATCTAATGATACATCAACTTTTAAATAAAATCATTTCGAGACGACAAACATTAGCTGCAGCCGAAGATAATTACGCTTTAACTAACCCGCATCCAAACCTAACTGATTTCATAGAAGATTACATACGTATAAATGGGCGAGAAATGGCAGAAGATGACCTTAAGGTTGAAGCCTGGTCTGATAGATTACTAAAAGAAGTTAAACAAATTATTTGTGTCCATGATCCAGTAGCGTTCACAAAAACTGGAGTCTACCATAGACTAGCTGAACGGAAGCCAGAATATACCGTAAAAGATTTCAATATAAAACTAGCTTACGCTGAAGAAATATCTGATTGGATGAAGAATTTACCTTTACTACATACTATGGATGAGAGTAGAGCTCATTTAACAAAAGAATTGGCTGAAAAAATATCAGAAACAATGAAAAAGAAAGCTTTCAACCCAAACGATGCGCAAACAGATGTAGAATTAGAAAATTATATCATAAAGTGGATATCTAAACTTCCTTTGGATCGAACGAAGGAAGTAATTGTCCCTATTGTAATTAAACAATTAATAAATAGAGTAGAAAAAGTCAATATGACGAACAGTTCTATAGCCAATGTTATTGATGTTCCAAATATAGGATGCTGTTCTTCAGGAACGGCTAGAGTCAATTCACCATCTTCATCCAGATCAAACTTATCAAATTCCAGTTCTAAAACATCTTCTAAAGTTAATGTTATTGGTAATACAACAATAGAATGCTGTTCTTCAAGAATGGCTAGAGTCAATTCTTTATCCAAAAGCCCAAAATTACAAGGGATACCAGGCCAACATCACCCTGCAAGCTGGATAGTCAAAAGTGTGGAAGATTGGACAGCGAATCTGCCTATTGAAGGAGGTGAAGAAAAAGACATTAAAGCAGTCAAAACTGATATTGCCAAGAAACTTTATCAAAAAATGGGAGAGTTAAATATTAACCAGCGGTTTTACAAAGATCACGTTTTATACAATGACGTTATATCAGACGAAATAGATGCGCAATTAGAAAAATTACCACGTAATATGATATTAAAAGGTGACAAGAATAAAATTAAAGATGGACTGTTACAGACAATCGCTGATTCAAAGCGTAAAATAAGTGAAAAGACAGCAGGGGAAATTTATAAACACAGGCTAGAAAATACAATTGAATCATCAATGCCTCATCCATTACAAATTCAGAATCAAGATTTTGGATTTGAGCTATACAAAAATCGCCTAGCATCAATGTTTATATTAGAAAACTTTGACCACGGTAATGAAGTATCAAAACATAAATACGGAAAGCAATTAAAACGTGAAATTGATAAATATTTTAAACATGCTCAAAACAGAAATGCTATAATGCTGACTAAAGATCAAATTTACAACGAATTATACAGCAGTTTATACAAAGTCCCCATACCAAATAAAACTTCTTTAATCGAAGAAGTTGAAGAAACTAAAATGAAATGCGAAGTAGACGATTGGTTTCAAGAATTACCTTTAGGAAGACCTGCAGATGTTAGTGAACTACTAGAATGGGATAATATTGGTTCCACATTAGCAAAAAGGCTTCATGAAATGGAAAATGATCCTAAACCTACAGATAACAAGCATAAAGAAATAACTAAATGGCTTACTAAGCTTCCTATTCAACCTGGGAAAGATATAGATGAACTTGCAAATAAGTTGGAAATTAAACTTGAATCTAGTGCAAAAGAACGAGCAAGTCCATTCCCATGTGATAATAAATGTGCAGCTAATTGTATTTTTGACAATAAAGACTATCCTAATAGTTACGATAATTCTAGGAACAAGTCTGCTAATCCGATCACCAAAAAATCTGCTGATTTGACTATAGAAATAATCGAAAATTGGTGTAATCAACTACCGATACCTACTAATACAACTTTAAAGGGAGATCTTGTGACCAAAATTATTATTAAAGTAAGTGAACTTAACAGTGATCCTGGAATCTTTAACGATGATTTATTGTACAATCACTTACTTAACAAGGAATTAGATAGAATACTATCTACTTTACCGGACAGCAGTGATCTTAGAAGGAGTAAAGACGAAAGAAAATGTCAACTCATAAAAGGATTAGATTCCATCAAAGCCGTTATAAGAGAAGAAAAAGCACGACATGAATACAGGAACGACCTCAACGATACAATTAAGAATATTCTAGAAATACCAACTAGTAATACAGCTGAGAAAACAGCACTATTTAACAACTTCAGAGATAAAATAGTTGATGATTTCGTAGAATACTATCATACAGATGATGATGCAGGTAAAAATTTCTTTAAAAATAAAATACACTGTACAATGGCAGAATATACACATACAATTAAATATGATAAGGACACAATACCTTATGATTCAATGGTAAAAGGAAATCAGTTGCTTTGTGAATTATCCAAAGTGCCGTTACCCACCCAAGCCGCAGTCGAAGAGGAGATACGAGAAATTAGAATGAAAAAACAAGTTCGAGAGTTTTTCGATACTGTACTTAAAGATAGTCAAGACAAGAAAGGTTTAAGAAATCAAGTACAGACCAGTCTGGCTAAACGATTAAATGAAATAGAAAAGACTGGACACAATATTGAAAACGATGAGAAAATTAAGAGAGAAATAAGTAGAAGTCTCAGAAAACTTGGCCATGAAATCAGTTCCCAAAAAATAGATACATTCATCGATAAATTAAAAGCCCATGAAATGTCTAGAAAAACACCCCTTCTCAGAAAATATGATAGTTACCCTGCACACTCCAATATACCCGATTGGGTAAACGATTCGGTAAGGAGCGAACATAGTCAAATAAAAAAATGTTGCAATCGGCCCAACTGCACGCGATCCCGTAAAATTCAAGAACAGATTGATCAGACTCTACAAACTTTATTAAACTTCTCGAACGCTTCAAAGCAGCTGCCTAGAAGTCCTGGCTATCCTGGGCCATCTGATCAAGCAAGAGCCCTCGCGAATCATCAAACTCCCGGGTCTACATCGGAACAGTTTATTTCTGGAAGTCCGCGACCACTAGTTCCTCAATATTATGAACCTGTCGGTAATAATAGCACGAGAAGTACAATATTTGATGACTCGATCAGTCCTCTTGCTCAAGCTGGCGGTAATGTTAGTGGATCGCTTAGAAATTATTCGCAATTCGAAGACGAAGTAGCACGAAGTTCTTCTAAAATCAATTTCAAAGACTCATCTCAACCTCAAGCCCCTAGTGGGGCATTTCAAAATTCTTTAAGTTCTCCAGGCGCTGGAGCTGGTTCAAGAGACTTAAGTCGAGAAGGGCAGTGGCAGCAGTCTATTGGTCCTAGCGATGGCAATGGAACCCAATGGCAATCTCGGAATGAAATTCCGGGGCATGATCAAAGTTCTTTTGTACCACCAAGTGACTTTGAACTCCAAGGAACGAACCAAGGTATAGCTCAAAGTTCCAGAAAACTTTTTCCACCTCAAGCTTTGGAGACTTCTACAAGCCCATATACGAGTAGTGGCCAGCAACCTATTTCTAGTCCAATATGGCAACAAGAGGCAGGCAGAGCTGGACAACAGACTGGTCCGGCATCAGCGGATAATTCTCAATCACAATCTCATAAAAAAATTACGTGGCATGATCAAAATTCTTTTGTACCATCAGATGCTGGTGCTGTTCCAAGAAGATCGAGCTTAGGAGGACAACAGCAATCTTTTGGACCTGAACCTGGCAGTGATGCTCAATGGCAATCCTCAATTGGCTCAAGTGGCTTGTACTCCACAATTGGCCCTCCACAACTTGGAACGGACCAAGGTATAGCGCAAAGTTCCAGAAGACTTTTTCCACCTCAAGCTTTGGAGACTTCTACAAGCCCATATACCAGTAGTGGCCAGCAACCTCTTTCTGAACAACAGCAATTTTTTGGCCATGAACCTGGCAGTGATGCTCGATGGCAATCCTTGTACTCCACAATTGGCCCTCAACAACTTGGAATGGACCAAGGTATAGCCCAAAGAGGCACTAGACTTGTTCCTCCAAAAGATTTAGAAATTTCTACGAGCCCATATGCAACACGTCTATATCCTCCTATGGGATTGGAAACTTCTGTAAGCCCTTATGCAATTGGACCTTCAAGTGAACGGTCACCAATGCCTGGGCAATGGGGATATCACGAACCTTATGTGGACCCTCAGTCAAGGTCAAACGTTGTGTACGGACCTAAAACTCAAGCTGGTGTCGTAGATTCGCTAAGTGAATCAGCTTTAGGTTACCCAGGATTTGTAAATGAAGTCCCGTTTAATTCTTCACGCCTTGATGAGTTCTCGAGATCTTTTCAACCACCGAGAGGATTGCCAATGCAAAACCAGTCTGCAGTGTCTGCAGCTGGACAATCATTTGGCCAAGTAGGTGGCCAATGGGAACTTCGTAGTCCCGCAAGGCAGTTTCCTCCAAGACTTGTAAGAAATACCATGCATCCATCTGGAGGCAGCGTGCAAGCATGGAATACCCAATCTTCAGCTGGCCCTCAAGTTGTACAACAAAGAGCTCAGGCTATGGTTCATGAACAAAGATACACAATGGGTCCGCAAAGTCAAGACCAAATATTACATGATCCTTATGTAAGCAGACAGTTCAGCCCAGGAGATGTACAAAGTCTGCAAAGATTCAGGGGTGACCAAGCCAGCTTAGGGCAATCAGGAGTAGAATATCAAGGCTTCCAAGCCGCTGGGCCAATAAGCTCTTCATTAAGACAGAGTCTCGCACCAAGTCAAAGAACATTATCAGGCTTCCAAGGCATTTCCCCAAGCTCTGCTCAAAGAACAATTATAAGAGGTGCTGTTTCACCAAGTTCTATAGTTCAGCAACCAAGCCCAGGTCAAGCCTATCAATCTCAAATCCCAGTCATTAGGTCTCCCCAATCTACACCAAGTCTACCTCCAACTTCGCAAGGTTATTACCATAGTCCAGGACCTCAGGTATCTGCGATACATGCTCATGGGCCAAGATATGAAGATTCAAATTTGACGTCGCCAGCTTCAGTTCCTCTGATCACCCCTGGAGAGTCCAGGCAGATGTCGATTGAGAAAGGATTTTCACAAGATGATTTAATGTTAGATAGTAATTGTAAATGTGAGAGACGGATGAGGGCGCGCAGATGTCGTCCTGTACACGCGATTCCTTTGCTTGAGTTTTGTGAAAGCTGTCAAGACTTCGCTCCGTTCTTTAGGCCTATCCCGTATCCTGGTTATTTTTTCTGACAGTTTACTCATTTTATATTTTGTTTTTAAATAAACAGTTGAATTGTTTTGTTGTTATTAAAATAAAATAAATTAATTTACAATTGCAATCGTTGTTTCATAATAACAAAATAAATAATATATACATAGTAGGTAACTATACATTTTGTATGAAAGGGACTTATGCTGGCTTCACACGCACGCCGTGCAGCCCGGCCGGCAAGCTTAGGCAATTCGCTGTACATCGACTCGTCCGCGTCTGTAAAGTGATTGTTACTATTTAACTTTATAGAAGCCTCAATGTACAGCGAATTGCCTAAACTTGCCTGTCTGCACGGCGTGCACGTGAACCCGGCATAAACGATCTAGCAAAAAAAAATTGCTTTTTATAAATTATTTCCTTTCGACCCGTATTTTTACTGGACTATTATAGGTAGGTACACAAAAAGCGTGGTTTCCCTCGGACACTTGTGACACCTCCGCTCGCCATTATTATACTTAGTACAAATCCGGAGAAACCCGGACGGATGGTAGCCCAAGCCCTGATTCTAGAATACCCTATCACCTACCACGGAAGACTACCACGTGACATGTCAACATGGCAACAAAATGCAATCTCCAAAGCAGGTGTGGTGACTTGAATAAGGACGCTGGGGTAGCGAGGGTCCAAAGTTACCCAAACTTGAATCTTTTTGTCAGACGAATACAATGAACATGGCCTTTTGTCAATTTATTAGAACGAGGAGGGGAAGAGAAATGAAATATACGTAGTTACTTAGATAACATTATTTAAGTAGACATGATGTAGACAATACCTATTTCCAGCTTCCTACCACCTGCATAGAAAAAAATATACTCTGTCTTCAAAGAGAATTATAATCCCTGTCTTCACTACAAGTCTACTACCACATCGAAACACGGACTTGAAAAGTCTGTGGCTAACTATATTGAGGTATTACCACGGACCTGAAAAAAAGACGGACGTAATGTGGCGCTAAAAAGATGTGAAGCATGCAAGGTCCTACATTTTCGTTTGTTCTACAAGGGACCTACACTCACACAGATGCACTAGCTCTAGGCGCAGGTCCGACACCCGTCACTATTATGTACCGCGTGACAGCACGCACACAAAAGAAATGGGTGCTTCACTCGTGATTAGACGAGATTACGTCCGTCTTTTTTTCAGGTCCGTGGGTATTACCTAAACAAGAAGTTTGGAATACCTAACGCATTTTAGAAGGTAAAGAAAGTACCTAGTACGACCATGAAGATGGCCGTTGTGATTCGAATTGGATTCGAATGAAACCATGGAATTAAACTCTATAGAGGATTCCAAACTTCTTGATGAAACTCGATGAAAGGAAAAAGAGAGGACCTATGGAATATATAATATTCTTGAGAGAGGATTCCTAACTTCCTGGGAAAAGGCGACACTAAATAGTTTCTGACTAAGAAGGTTTCACTTCTTATGTCAATGGACGTCCGTCCATCGCATGGATCTAAATCAAGAAGTTTTATAGATCCATGATCTAAATCAATTCCAAACTTCTTGGTCCATCGGCTACGTAGAAAGAGCGAAAAAATTTTCGTCTATGATCGGCTGCATAGGTGAAGTTAGAGTAATTTGGTCTATGGGTGAAGTATTTTTCGCATAGATGATGATGATGATGATGGAATTATCTGGTCCTATTAGTATTTGAAACATTTTAGGTTGAATGAGAAAAATTCCGTGGCCACACCGCAAATTTTTAAAAAGCTACCGCATGACGCCATGACAGGTCACGTGATGTAAATTTTTGTCGGACATGCGCGAGTTTGCTGAATTTTCCGTGTAAATTTTTGCAACGGTGAGACTTTTTCCGTGGAAAAAACTAATTAAAAATTCTTTATTGTGTTCCTAATTACTTATTTCGAACTGTAAGTTGTCTGTGCAAGCAGTGTTTGTGCGTAAATTTCGTTTGTGGAAGGAAGTGTTTTTCTCATAAAGGTCACTATCTCAAAATGGAATTGTCCCCGACTGGTATTTCTAAGTTGGATTACTAATTCAGTGCTTTGTTCTATCTGTCCTATATTATTTCTGGTACGTTTATTATTTAATCCTACATTGTATTTCACCATAAAACCGCGATCTCTCTTTAATTTTGTAACTTGACAGATCTATGTCATCAATACGCGAATTCCGATTATTTTCATTGACGAATTCTACGAATTTCAAGGTACACAAGTTACAAAACCGAAAAATATTCGTCATTAATTTTAACATAGACTTATGGAAGCAAGGTTGTCGATTTCAATTGGTTAATATCTTTGATGACATCATGGTACAAATGGCAGAAAGAGTCAGTTTATTTATCTGCAGGATAACATAGATATATGTATTATAATAGTTATTTTATAACCTTGTAATGTAGTTGGAGATCATAGGCTGTTTTCACTTGACATTGTAGAGTGTGAGAGACATATGAGGTACCCTTTCTCTCTGTGTTCACACCCTATGTCCGTGTATCCATAGAAAGACTTAACAATTTTGAACAAATGCTACATTCAAAGCTTAGAACAGGTTGTTTATAGTACACACACACCGAGGGCAGGAAAGTTAGAAAGGTCTCAGATCTCATGTAATTGTTGACCGAGGCGAAGCTGAGTTCAACAAACATGTGATCTGAGGCTTTCTTATTTACTGTCTGAGGTTAGTATACTATTTTTCAACAATTTCGTATAGCGCAGCGCGACGACAATTGATGCTTTCCGTCCGGAGGTGAGAAATAGTAGATTACACACCGAGGACAGGAAAGTAAGAAAGGTCTCAGATCTCATGTAATTGTTGAACTCGGCATGAGATCTGGGACCTTTTTTACTTTCCTGCGTGTAGTACTATTTTCTTCGGAGGGCACGTTAAGCTTTGGGTCCCGGCTACTATCTTTAGTAGTAGTACATAGAAAAACGACATCAGAGGCCGTAAAGCGGTCTGAAAAACTCTGACAACAGGGCTTGCTGCCCACACAAAGATGATAAAAATATTTGCCCCTTGTGGGATTCGAACCAGTGACCCTCTGCAGGCAGGCAGGTTCACTACCCACTATAGTCCAGTCATTTTAGAGTTTCCTTGTATGGACACCCTAACAATAATTCATCTATCGCTGAAACTTTGCAACACTGCAAAGTTTCAGCGATAGATGAATTATTGTTAGGGTCAAACCCTAAAATGATTGGATTACTAAGTTATTGGGCCATCACATCTACATCTCTGCCCTAAAATGGAGATTCTAATTTAATATTTTAAACTTGTTTCAACCCGTCCAAAGTCAGTGTTGTTATAGATAGATATACCTGTATAAATACTTGGTTCTTATCCCTTCCCAGGATCTAAATAAGGTCAAAGAGGATATACTGCCCACGCCCCGTTTATTATTGAACTGGACAGAAATGATGTCAATGTAATCATACATACATTACACATGTATGTTAACTCAGGACTGTATAGTTTGACGGTCTGATCATACCCTTAAAAAAGTGTCAGCATATTAACACTTTAACAGACAGTGAATGAGACACAATAGAACTTTTATTGTTAAGAAGAACCTTAAACCACATACTTACTACCCATGTTACCCATCAAACTAAACAACTTTTATTATGGGAGCAAATTATTTGAGCAAAAAAACAACTTTTCCATATGTTTGCGTCGAGTAGGTATTGCAGTTTAGTATGGAACAGCTCCCATAGTAAAAGTTGTTCAGTTTGATGTATTTGTGGTTTAAGGGGTTGGTCAGACCATCATACTGACAATTTCCTCTATGGCACTGTGGTTGAAATCGCGAAATTAAATCTGCTGTCCCATATATTTAGGTTGAGTAGGATTTTAGTTTTTTATGGAACAGCAGATTTCTTTTTCGCGATTTCGACTTTGTTCCCATTGAGAAAGTTGTTCAGTTTGATGGTATTCATCAATATCAACGCGACTTGGTGCTAACTATTAATATCATAATTTGGGAAACCATAAAACCAGGTCGGCCGGGTTTGGGTCGGCTCAATATGTCATAATCTCTCTTGGCCGTCACTTCAGCACTCGCTCCTTTCAGTGCTCACAGACCAGGCCAGGAATAGAACCGCTGCCTCACGATTAAGGCGCTAGCTCTCTTCCGTACGGGCTTTCTTCGCTCCTTTCTTCAGTTTGATAGTCTGATCATCCTCGTTCAGGAAATATTAAGTTGGATGCTGTATGCAGTACCAAAGTCTTACTTATGCTGTGCCTGTTTTGTAATATACTTATTCTATTCTATTTTTAAAAATATGGCTGCCATCTTTGGTTAATGATGATTTTGCCAATGTCGAGTTTTTATAGCAAAAGTGCTTGACGTTGTACGGTTATATTGATATTTTGGTGACTTCAAGGGTTGTTCTTATAAAAGAACACTATCTTGAGCCACCACTGGAGCCCCGCTGTCGAGCTGGGAGGGGGCAACCAACAAACGTGACTGCCCTATAGCAGATCGACAACGCGACTCGTAATATACTTAGTTAATTTGTCATGCTATCAATCCAAACAAAAGCTATGACTAATCAACAATTTACATAAGTACTGAAGAATTTATCATAATTATAGGTATCTCTCCGTTCAGAGCAAATATTTAGTTTGTTAAGTTAATCACACTTGGGCCAGATAGTCTCTTTTGAGAACAGACAAGAGAAAGAAGTTGAAAGACGGATTCAAAATGCCTGGAAGAGCTACTGGTCCATGAAAGAGCTTATGAAGGGTGACCTTCCTCTGACACTCAAGTGAAAACTCGTCGATATGTGCATCCTGCCCATCTTAACTTACGGTGCTCAGACTTGGTCTTTGACCGAACATCAGAAATCCAGTCTCAAGATTTGCCAACGAGCTATGGAGCGCAGCATTTTAGGTGTAAAATTAACCGATCGGGTGCGAAACACAGATCTGCGCTCCAAAACTGGTATAGCGGACGTAGGCCTAAAAACAGCTCTGCTAAAGTGGGATTGGGCAGGACATATCTGCCGAATGCACCCGGAGAGGTGGACCAAGATGGCCACAGAATGGGTTCCACAAGATGGTTGCCGACGTCGAGGAAGACCCAAGAGAAGATGGAGTGACGACTTGAATACCTTCCTGAACGGTTGGCCTGATTTCGCGTTGCATAGGGAAGATTGGAGGAAAAGAGGGGAGGCCTTTGCCCAGCAGTGGGACACAAAATAGGCTATATAAAAAAAAAAAAAAAAAAAGTTAATCATTCATTAAGAGAAGTTCTGTTTAAAGAATCTTTATTTATTTCTCATTTCGACATTGTCATTTACAAGTTTATTCACACAAACGAAGTCTGGTGATATTTTCAATACTATACAATTGAACTCAGTGAACATTTTCAGAAATAACATCTCTATGCTTGTTTGAAGTTAGATTTTCGTTAAAATATACAGTTATAATGCACTGTAACTTTAAAACTATAAATTTTAACGAAAATCTGACTTCATACAAGCATAGAGATAAGTTTCTAGATTGTTTCTGAAAAATGTCATTGACTTTAATTGGTTAGTATTGAAAATATTACCAGACTTCGGTTTGTATGGAGCGCACTCCGGATTGTATTCCCTTAAAGAGTGGAGAATGTAATTAAAAAATGGTTCTTGCCCTATATTGGGTTCTAAATATGCACCTCAAGTAGGTTTGTAGTTTTGTATAGAACAGCAGATTATTGCTGCTGGTAAAATAAATAAACTAAATTATTTAGAAAAACAAAAAACCCGACTGCATAAAAAACTATTAACTGAAAAGATAAAAACAAGCTCCTTAAATCAGCTATAATAACTTTGTTTGAGCAAATTAATACAATTTGAATGTTATTACTTATTAGGTAGGTAGGTATCGCAAACGGGGACAAAGAAAAATGACCTATTTGTTGGTTATTGGTTTGTCCCCGCCTGCAATACCCACCTACCTAATAAGTAATAACATTCAAATTGTATTAATTTGCTCAAACAAAGTTATTATAGCTGATTTAAGGAGCTTGTTTTTATCTTTTCAGTTAATAGTTTTTTATGCAGTCGGGTTTTTTGTTTTTCTAAATAATTTAGTTTATTTCATACTTTTTAGTCTTGTGTCAAAATGGTTGCATAAAAATACTATAATATATATATATATTTGGAATCTGCTCTTCACCAGCTTTCATTTGATACCCATATTGTATTTTTTTACGAAAAAAATTGGATTCTCCCCCCTCTATTTTTTAATTCGCATACGCCATATTAAAATAATGTACCCTATGACACTCTCACGATTTTTACGAATCTAACGACACCTCATACGTTAAAATCCATCAAGCCGTTTAGACTGTAGCGCGTGCCAAAGAAATAGACATACAAACATACATACATACATACATACATACGCTCGAAAAACATAACCCTCCTTCTGTCGCAGTCGGGTAAAAATGATAGATTTGCGCTTTGCATCTGTGCTCCAAAAATGGCAGATTCAAAAGAGCTACTAAGGCTCGTATTACAGAACGACACTCAAGTGGAGATCTCTTCTTGAGTATAGATAGAAAAAAAGGATGCAAATACATACGACATATACATGCATCCTTGTCTATCTTTACGAGAGACCTCCAATTGAGTGTTGTTCTGTAATACTAGCCCAAGTAGCTCTTTTTTGTGCTAGCTGACAGTAATCATACCAAATACGACTAAGTTTATCAGATTTGGACAAAAATTTGCTAAGATTTTGTATGAGGCCATAGTATTCGTCTATAGTATTTATAAGGTAACAAACACTCTTAACATTTTTGTTGTCAATGTAAAATAAACAGTTTTTTTTCACATAGCTTTCAAAGTTGTATAGCCGTGAGAATCTTTACCTCAAGCAATGGTTGCATTACGTCTCGTATTACAGGTGATTTTGATCCTTATTGTGGTATTAATAAGGTTTTTGCTGAGGGATTTGATATGTGAGATAGTTTGTGTGAAGTGTACCAACTTTCGTTTGAATGAAATGCTTGTTTCTTTAATTTATTAAGGTTTTGAGTTGGGGTCAATTTCTTTATTAATTTCAATTCAATTATACTTTATTTGACACGAAATGACATAAGCAAACAAAAAAAAAGAGATATACAGGGTATAAGAAAAAGTATCATTAACCTAACCACATACTCTACCCATCAAACTGAACAACTTTTACTATGAGAGTAAACCAATAGGAGCAAAAAAAATATCTGCTGTCCCATACTAAACTCCCATACCTACTTGACTCAAATGTATGCAACAACAGATTTTTTTTTGTTCTGAGTCTGCTCCAATCGGTTTGCTCCCATAGTAAAAGTTGTTCAGTTTGATGGGTAGAATATGTGGTACAGGGAAGGTTACACCCTGTGTAGATAAAAGTTACATGAACAAAACGCAGGGTTGGATCATCATCATCATCACAGCCTATATTGCCTATATGCCCACCGCACTCAGAATACTAAACAGAATATCAAAAGAGGTAGATATATTCCATTGTTCATTGACGAAATTCACAGAGGCCGCTTTAGATTATTTAAGTAAGGCAAGTTAATTAGTAAGTTATTATGTTATCAATTTGGGTGAAAACCTGTAAAGATAATGTGTTTGTATTTTTAGTATAAATAAATAAATAAATAAATATTATACGTCCCACTGCAGGGCACAGGCCTACCCTCAGGGAGGGTGTATGGGTGTTATTCCACCACACGTGCACAATGCGGATTGGTAGACTTCACATATGCATCAGAATTTCTTTTTACGCTTATGAAGGTCTCCTCACGATTTTTTCCTTCACCGTTTGAGAGCAGTCGATATTACGTACATAGTAAGAAAAGGTCATTGGTACATGGCATGTGGTCCGTGCGGATTCGAACCTGGACCTCAAGATTGAGTTTCCATAGCTCTCCGCAACGCGCCACCGAGGCTCTCCGGCAGGGTTGGATAGAAAAATGCAATCGCCACACCATGCCATTGGCCAAACAGTCTCCTTTTAGTCCTTGTAATGTAGTGTATGGTGTGGTGGAAAGGTCATGTCCGAGTTTGTATGTCCCCTGTAACAAATAAATAAGCGCTGGTCCGGAGTTAATAGCTTCCCGCAGGTCCGCCCCCGGACCGCTTTCCCGCAGTCCCGCCTCTGTGTGGCCTGAGCTTTAAACCACATACTCTACCCATCAAACTGAACAACTTTTACTATGGGAGTAAACCGATCGGAGCAAACAAAAAATCTGCTGTTCCATAAACTCCCATCCCATACCTACTTGACTCAAATGTATGCAACAACAGATTTTTTTTTGTTCTGAGTCTGCTCCAATCGGTTTGCTCCCATAGTAAAAATTGTTCAGTTTGATGGGTAGAATATGTGGTACAGGGAAGGTTACACCCTGTGTAGATAAAAGTTACATGAACAAAACGCAGGGTTGGATCATCATCATCATCACAGCCTATATTATACGTTCCACTGCAGGGCACAGGCCTACCCTCAGGGAGGGTGTATGCACGTTAGTCCACCACGCGTGCACAATGCGGATTGGTAGACTTCACATACGCATCAGAATTTCTTTTTCAGCTTATGAAGGTTTCCTCACGATTTTTTCCTTCACCGTTTGAGAGCAGTCGATATTACGTACATAGTAAGAGAAGCTCATTGGTACATGGCTTGTGGTTCGTGCGGATTCGAACCTGGACCTCAAGATTGAGTTTCCATAGCTCTCCGCAATGCGCCACCGAGGCTCTCCGGCAGGGTTGGATAGAAAAATGCAATCGCCACGCCATGTCATTGGCCAAACAGTCTCCTTTTAGTCATCAATATGCGCAAGCATCCCACCACTTTCCCCCAGCGTTCATAAATGCGCGACCTGTTCTTAACCTATGTTTATATTTAAAGTTAACTCATAACTTGAAAGGTCCTTTCATCTACCCATTAACTTCAAACAGATCTTTATCTCTAAGATTGATGATCTAGATTATTACTCCAGTAAAATTTTTTATGGGTTATTTATTATTATCTTGTTTGATAACAACGACTTTCCAGAATTCGATCTGCAGCCCTATAAATAAAGGCTTCCGCACATTGCAGCGATATTATCGAGCGATATTATCGACAGAGATATCGCGACACATTACACACTGCAGCGATTCCGCGATTCGCGTCACGCAAGCGCACACCACTGAATGTAGTAGAAAGAGATTGCGTCAGGTTGCGATAATATCGCGGCAGTGTGTAGGATCGAGCGCGTCCCCATGCAAAATGTACTGAGAACAATTATCGCAAAATCGCAGCGATAATATCGCTCGATATTATCGCTGCAATGAGCGGAGGCCTTTAATGTAGTCATGTTCAAGATATCGGCTTACACTTCCCCCAGCGAATATAAATTCTACCAGAAAAACAGTTTCATACAAACACGCGGCGGCTGGTAACCCCCAACATGCGCAGCGATGTATCTTCCTAACTGCCGCTCATTCTCACAGACAAATTACAGCAGGGCTGCCGCCTCAAAAAATATATTCTGTGCTTCCACGGAGAGACGTCAGGTTATTTTAGGGCGGCCTCTCTTTTGTTTGTCTGGTGGGCGCTATTCTAAGGCTGTCTTGGATGGGTGATTGTCAATTCCTCGAATTCATTTGCGTAACTCAATAAAATCGCTTTCTGGTGTCCCTTATTTACATTAATCTAGTTGCAACTAGGGATAACTTCTGTGCGTTCAGATGTTTTCGACTTATTGCTGGAAGCAAACTAGGTCATAGTTTCAGTATTGGTATTCAATTGGTTCCGTTGCGGTAGGATCTTTAACTCCGCCATAAATCATCTCTGGAGTTGGTTGAAAGGCTTATTACACCTTCCTAAATTCAGATTCTAATTGAGGGAGAGCTATAGGACGTACTTGCAACGTCCCATTCTAACCTATAGCTCTGTCCCTCGATTAGAATCTGAATTTAGGAAGTTTTAATAAGCCTTTTACTTATAGCCATGCTTTTCCATTCCTGTCTCCCGTTTGCAATAGAGTGAAATCGGATATCTATTTTTCCTACTCCTCCTATCTTCTTTGATGAAATTCATTGCGGGTTCTGTCTGCTACAGATAAGAGTTATCCACCGTTCGCTCGCTGGACTTCATTGTCATTCTTCCATAACGATAGTGTAGAATTTTCTTTAAATTTCCATGATAGACAGATGATTATGCGAATATATACAGGGTGTTTCATAAGTAACAATACATTTTTAAAACTCATAAGGGGGTTGTTTAGACCGTCAAACTGAACAACTTTCTCTATGGGACCAACATCGAAATCGCGAAAAAAATAATTTTATATCCCATACATATTTTAGCTCTAGTCGATTTGTAGAGTATAGAACATAATTTTTTTTTTTCGCGATTTCGATATTGGTCCCATAGTGAAAGTTGTTCAGTTTGATGGTTTACACCACCCCCTTAAATGTTTATTTGTAGTTTTGTAACACCTTGTAGATGGTGGAATTGCTCTTGAAAATTAGCGCTCAGGCAGTCAGGACGCGTTTTATTTTGGTTAATTGAACGAGAAATTGTCACTTTTTGGTGTCCGTACCTTTGCTTTCATAATCGATTAGGCGCACACTAAAGATTGCTTATCCATACTCTAAGGTTCAAGATGACTAGGCATGCGTCTATTAGGAGTTGGTTCTGAATCGTAATTCGTATAAGTGCAATTGTTCTATAAATAGTTGCAATTGCCCCAAAGTTGTAACTGCTCCAAAGTTGTCATTGCCCCAAAGTTGCAATTGCCCCGAAGTTACAATTACCCCTGGAGACCGTATTTAAGAATTGCTATCTCCACTGCTTGCATAGTCAACTTATGATCTGTCTTTTTCAGCTAAAACCAAAAAATTTCGTGTAAAACAAAAATGTGACAAATGCTAGTGCCTAAACACTGACTGTGATGTTATATAAAAGTGCCTGTTTCGAAGTGCGCCCGGACTGTCTGTGAAATGTGTGCCGTTTGGACTTTGACTGTTTTTTATCGTCAAAACATTGGATTTTCGGATTATTTCTTCGTGCAAGTGTTGTCGTAAAAGGTGAGAATGTCTTTACTATTATAAAACTGTAACGGAAGTCTGCATTGAAGATGTTTACGAAAAAAGGGTTACGGCGCCCTCTCAGATTTTGAGAAGTTTTGTATGTGTTTTGTTCGAGCATCACATAAAAACTACTGGACTGATTTTGATGCAACTGTTTGTTTTTGAAAGCAGTGGAATCCTACAAGTTATAGCTTGTAGCTCTTACAAGCTATAACGTACGCTATAGGCATTGACGGCACGATATCGTCGCGATACCGAGCTGTGACATCGCCGTGATATCACGGAATATCGAAGAGTACAACAGAAGGTTCACTATCTAAGAACGCTCGCTCCAAGCGCGACTGACACTCGTTCATTGACTCTCTGTGGGTGAATGTCACGCACACATTGACTCTCTGCGGGTGAATGTCACGCACACATTGACTCTCTGCGGGTGAATGTCACGCACACATTGACTCTCTGCGGATGGATGTCACGCACATATTGACTCTCTGTGCGTGAATGTCACGCATACATTGACTCTCTGTGCGTGAATGGTAAGGGATGTCAGCAACGCAAGATTGGAACGAGCGTAAGTACCTACATCTATACTAAGGTCACGCGTGCGATGCAATGAACGCGTGGCACTCGACTGAATTAGGCCGCGATGTCGCGGCGCGACCGCGTAGGTACATTTTTATAGATACTAGTCTCTACGTGGATTTCTTTATCTAAAACAACATTCCCTCCACAGATGGCGCACTACCCCCAACCGGCCTCCCTAGAGGCCGCGTTGCCTCTCCTCTGTCGACCTGACCTCCGCCTCCGCCAACTGCTCGGCGAGCAGCTCACCGCGCTTGTTCGCCGCGAGCCCGAGATCACCCACGACATTGCCGCTCAGCTGATAGACTCGCTGATGTCATGGCTCAACGGGGGCAACTTCAAGGTGAGTTCTACATCGCGCTGTTAAGATTCGCCCGCGAGTGGATATACACTGTATATATATCCTCCTGTATATTATACAGGGTGCAAGGAAAAGTATCGTTAACCTTTAAACCACATACTCTACCCATCAAACTGAACAACTTTTACTATGGAAGCAAAACGATCAGAACAAAAAAAGTCAGCGAATTGAAACTTATTATGAACTTGACGAATTAGGACCTTTAATAAACTTGACCAATTAGAACCATTACAGTACTTGACGAATAAAACAAAACCGGGCGGTTAAAAGCCGCTTGACGAATTGGAACTGACATCAGACTTGACCAATTGTACCCTAAATCCTAAACTGCAATATCTACTCGACGCAATTGTATGGGACAGCAGATTTTTTTTTGCTCTGAAAAGTTGTTCAGTTTGATTGTTAGAGTCTGTGGTTTAAAGGTTAATGATACTTTTCCTTACACCCTGTAGTAGTTAGTATATTGTCCTTTTGTGTTTCTTATGTTCTTTATAGGTGTCCATGAACATAGAATTCAACTATGGGTAGGTTGATCTGTCGTCGTGTGTACCTTCGTATACGTATAGCAGTAGTCGATTTGTGACAGACTTTCTGTCTTGAAAACAATGGTCTGGCTGTACCTATGGTTATTCAGTTTTTCATTCAAATGTATGGTTCCAAAGTTGGACTTGAGCATAATATGTTTATAAGCATATGCTCACGACTATATTCCCCGAGGGGGTAGTCAGAGATATTCTGAAACCTCAGAACATCCAAGTTTCACCAGTAGTACCGAAACTCGGTCCAGTGTGACGGGGGGTGAGCCCGTCGCCACTTATAATGGACAGTGCGGGTACAATACACGCCTCGAAATTGAAGCATGCAGGTTTCCTCTCGATGTTTTCCTTCACCGAAAATTAAGCCAGTAGTGTAAGAAATCGTACGTAAATTTCGAAAAACTCATTGGTACGAGTCGGCTTGGATGGGGATCGAACCATCGCCTCCTGCACGGATATGTTTATATAATAATAATAATTCTTTATTTCAGACAGTTAGTCCATAAAAGTGTTAGTAACAGAGAAACTTAGCGAGCCTATTGTTAGTAAAACAAAACTCATTTTAAATATGGACCTTCACCTAACATTGGGAAGGTCTACAGGCTGGTGTGCAGCTGCACCCATCGTTTCATTATGGGGCTATCCCAACTTTCAGCAACAGTTTGCATAATGCTGTTCTGACTGGTTCGTACTCTGTGGAGTAGGGAGGCACAACTGCACACAATTTATGCTTATAATAAATTCATCTAAGTAACGCAGAAACATCCCGGACGGGCCTACAGTCGAGTCTAGAGTTCTAGACTACACCGGGACGTATATAAAAACGTAATGCATCATGCACACTCTGATTCCTTTGCACATTACCGCTCGGCTCGCCTGTCGCACATCATTGCGTTCCGTTCACCTATTCTGTGTTACGGAGATCGTATACAGTATTTGAGAGTTACGCGGTTATTATTTAATCTAGAATTAAACATTTTACCGGGTTCTTACCGCGTTTTAGTATATTTGAGTTCCCGATATTTCGGCAGTGTTACAACTGCCATGATCACGGGATGACTGAGGAACTGCAGGTAGATTGTTAAGAGCAGACAAATCTGTCTACCCTCACTCTTCTTCGTTTACTCCGACCACTACTATCGGAACTCACTCGAAACTCATTGTCACTTTTGTCACTTGGTCCAGCCCGACAAACTGTACTCACTGTGTCACTCCGACGCTTGTTTGAAACCGAGTATGACGATGAAGCACTTACACCCATGTTAACCACCGGATTCCACGTACTTGACAATTTGAAACCATCCTCTCTGTTGAAATTACGATGTTTCTTAATTTCAATTGCTTCTCTCACCATTCTTGGGTAGTAATGGCGGTCAGTAGACAGGACCCGTGGTTTGTGCAGCTCAATCCAATGGTTAGAGCCCGCCTCGAGAAGATGCTGTGCGATGGCGGACTTTTGATTGTCATTGTTTTTCACCGCCTTGATGTGCTCCTTAATACGACACGAAATGGTCCTCTTTGTCTGCCCAATGTATGAGCTACCGTAGCTACAGTCCACTTTATATACGCCTGGGCACTCAAGAAGAAAGCTATCCTTCGGGTGAGCGTAATGCTTGGGTAATCTTACCAAGAGGAGTAAATACAGTTGAGATTGAGTATTTACTCAAAATCCCGTGATCATGGCAGTTGTAACACTGCCGAAATATCGGGAACTCAAATATACTAAAACGCGGTAAGAACCAGTTAAAATGTTTAATTCTAGGAAATCGTATAGTTTACTCAGTAGTAGTAATGTTTCATTGACTGATAAAGGATAAAGGATGCTGAATTTTAAGGGCCTGTTTCATCACTTCTGGGTAATATATTATACATAAGATTTATTCTTTATTACCTTCATAGAAAATTGTGCCGCGCCACAGCCGTCATGTACATAGTATTGTTTGACGCGGACTATCGAAAGCCATCCTATAATTAGGTATTTTTCGAGTCTTCACTTTTGCGCGAGCTAGTAACATAATCTGCTTCTTTTTTATGGTATACAAGTTGTTACAAAAATAGAAATAAGCATTTAAGGGGGTGGTGGACCGTCAAACTGAACATCTTTCACTATGGGACCAATATCGAAATCGCGAAAAAAAATGCATGCATGCATATGCTCACGACTATATTCCCCGAGGGGGTAGTCAGAGATATTCTGAAACCTCAGAACATCCACGTTTCACCAGTAGTACCGAAACTCTGTCCAATGTGACGGGGGGTGAGCCCGTCGCCACTTATAATGGACAGTGGGTACGATACATGCCTCGAAATTGAAGCATGCAGGAAAAAAAAGCAGATGTTCTATATTAAACTACAAATCTACTCGAGCTAAATGTATGGTATAGCTGTTTTTTTTTCGCGATTTCGTTGTTGGTCCAATATTGAAAGCTGTTCAGTTTGATGGTCTAAACAACCCCCTTATCTCTAATAGGTAATGTCAGTGCACTAGGGATAAATAAAGGTAAATCATTTGCTGCGAAATTTGACCGCAGAGCTCTTTTTACGTGACGTGATTCGAACTATACCTACTATCGAGTGATTGCATCGCTCGATCGCAACAGAATAAGTCTGTTAATTTTGCGTTAGCTCTAGATACGTATCTGAGGTATCAGTTCTTATATCCGAGTGTTAGTGGATGGATATATTGCCTTGCGCTATTATTATTATTAGTTGACATTATGTGCTTGTTTTTGTGTTTGTAATGTTTGTTGTGTATTGGTTTTGTTGAGGTACAGTGTTATTTATACCCTTTTTTTTACTCCGAATGGAGATTGTACGGGGTTTCCCGTAAATCAACGTCAAGCCGGAATCGGGTGATCATAAATGTTACCAGAAAAAATCTAAGTCATGAATTTTTTAAATTATAGGCTCTTTTAATGTAAACCCTATGATGGTTTTTTAGCTCCTTTTGCCACAAATCTTTACTATTCTAGACATTTTTCTCAATTTTATTTTTCTTATTTAATCCTGAATAGTGCTAATCTAACCTGTTGCTTGGAATTCACAGGGTGTATATTTTCTCGAAAAAAAGTAGCTATAATTAAAAAAAATATTTGTGACTTATTAGATTTATTTTTTTATTTTTCTGGTAACTATTATGATTTGGCACCCGATTCCGGCTTGACGTTGATTTACGGGACACCCTGTATATGCGTTTAGCCTAAGAGGATGTGTACAGGGTGTTAGAGTAAACAGTTGCATTACTTTAAGGAAATTAGCAACAATTTAAACAATTTTTTTCAACTTTTCGTACAAACGTTCGATCAGCTGGTTGCATTTATTATTAACCTGAACATTGAGAAAATTTTATGCAGATGACTGGGACTAGGTATGGACAAAAAATAGTTGATTGACCCAAATAATGTTATGTTTGTATTGCGTTACAGATTGCCCAGAATGGCCTGGAGGTGCTAGCTACGCTGGCGGAGCGCATGGGGCCCGAGTTCTCCCCATTCGTGCCCACTGTCTTGCCGCACATTATTGACAGGTCCGTACCCTACTTCTAACTTATTATTATGACGAGGCTTTTCCTAAGGGCAGTGAAAATAAAAATCGGCAAATGGCAACTTACTTTTTACCCTTATCAAACAGAAGACTTTCATTCACGTCGATCCCACAACTCTACAGTGAGTTGTTACCTTTGCAGTGATTTCTCACTGCGTCGAAATCTCTCTGCAGTGATTATCTCTGCGATAAGTCTCTCTGCAGTGATTCTCTTTACGGTGAGTCTCTCTGCAGTGACTTATTATCTCTATAGCAAAAATTTTACAGTCATAATTATTATACTGTGGTTCCGGCTTAGAAATGACCACCCCTTTTCTTCCCGTTGATGTCAAACTAGGCGACTATACTCCGTTCAGGAATTAGAGCGACAAAATGTAAACAACGGTGATACCAGTGTAGAAAATACCATCTCGAGACTGTAGAAAACTTATCTTCGGAATGAATAACAGTAAATTATCTATTTTACTCGCAAAAGATTACGACAAATGATATATTAACTTCGTATGGAAAATAATTAAAAAATACGCAAGCTATAATTTATTTTAGATTAAAAGAAAGCGTGACTGTAAATATTTTATTTCGTGGTCTGGCAACAATCAGATATTTTAAACCTTTGGTTCGTTTTAACAAAGCGCTTAAAGAAAAAGTTGTTTTCTTGCATACAATAGCGTAAACGCGTCTGTTGATTGTTAAATACCGTCGTCTGAGTCCGTACGCTATGCGTGGATGCTACGCATAGCACAAAAAGCCAACACAGACATAGTAGCGGCATAATTTAAAAATTTCATTTAAATTGTCACGATTGTTTTTATTATTGATGGATGGACAGTAAATGTTTAATTTCAACGCCATTTATTAAATGCCGTACCGACATATTGTTATTCTTAAAAAATGTACCACGTAATGTCACTTTGACACAGACGTTTCTTCGTTTACATTTTGTCGCTCTAATTCCTGAACGGAGTATAAGGGTTTCTAATGCAGTTTATTTGACAATGTTGTCTTTGATATCAAGTAATAGGTCAGCTAAAGGATATGACGGTATAGAATTCGATGAAGCAAATCGGGAGTAACATCCATATTGTTCACAATGGGTAGTTAGCGATACGCAAATGAAACTAGGTGTGCCATTTGATATTTATATTGGTTTATTATTGCCGTTTATCGTGAGGAAACCTGCATACGCTGAAGAAGAAATTCTGATGCGTATGCCATTATCATCCACTTACAAACGTCCCACTGGGTTTAATATGTGTGAACTAAAAAAAAACGGTATCCAAGTACGCGTTGGCCAATCGCGATCTCGCTGGAGATTTATTTCCTTTCATAAGGGAAAATAATTGCTCGCACTTCCGTTATCAATGTATGATGTTATGTACAGGTCGGATAACTAAAGCTTGCGCGTGCCACACATTTACGCAATGCTTTTGTCGCACTGCATGCATAATGAAAAGTTTTTCTATCCCTATCAAACACGGACGTACTGACAGGAAAAAAGCATTTGTGTGTATCTGTGAACGCGCCAGCTTTAATTAACAGACCTGTAAGAATGATGCGGGCAGCAGGCAAATGCCTGGAGGACTGCATGCGGCCCGTATGTTGGACATGCCTAAGCACCGGCTGCATGCTAGCAGCGGCTATCAAGTCCGCAAAATGCACATATGCGGAAGGACGAGTGTTAAAATCTACATTTTCTCTCCCCTCCGGACGGAAAGCGTCAATTCTCGTCTCGCTGCGCTAAACGAAGTTGTCGCTTTCCACCTCGGTCGAGGAGAACAATAGTATACTAACCTCGGACAGTAAATAAGAAAGCCTCAGATCACATGTTTGTTAACCTCGGCTTCGCTTCGGTCAACAATTACATGAAATCTAAGATCTTTCTTACTTTCCTGCCCTCGGTGTGTAATCTACTATAACTCCCATATGGTACATTATCTGCCCCGTAGACTGGCGGACACAAAGGAAGGCGTGCGTCACATGGCGCGAGAGTGTGTCTCCGCTCTCGGCAACAGTCGCGCGACCGCGCCCCGCGCCCTCCTCGCGCGCCTCGTGCCCGCCGCCGGGCACAAGGCGCCCCACGCGCGCGAGGAGGCGCTGCGCTGCATACAGGCGCTGCTGGATACGTGAGTACATACACACATATACACATACAGAGCCGGGCACAAGGCGCCCCACGCGCGCGAGGAGGCGCTGCGCTGCATACAGGCGCTGCTGGATACGTGAGTACATACACACATATACACATACAGAGCCGGGCACAAGGCGCCCCACGCGCGCGAGGAGGCGCTGCGCTGCATACAGGCGCTGCTGGACACGTGAGTACATACACACATATACACATACAGAGCCGGGCACAAGGCGCCCCACGCGCGCGAGGAGGCGCTGCGCTGCATACAGGCGCTGCTGGATACGTGAGTACATACACACATATACACATACAGAGCCGGGCACAAGGCGCCCCACGCGCGCGAGGAGGCGCTGCGCTGCATACAGGCGCTGCTGGACACGTGAGTACATACACACATATACACATACAGAGCCGGGCACAAGGCGCCCCACGCGCGCGAGGAGGCGCTGCGCTGCATACAGGCGCTGCTGGACACGTGAGTACATACACACATATACACATACAGAGCCGGGCACAAGGCGCCCCACGCGCGCGAGGAGGCGCTGCGCTGCATACAGGCGCTGCTGGACACGTGAGTACATACACACATATACACATACAGAGCCGGGCACAAGGCGCCCCACGCGCGCGAGGAGGCGCTGCGCTGCATACAGGCGCTGCTGGACACGTGAGTACATACACACATATACACATACAGAGCCGGGCACAAGGCGCCCCACGCGCGCGAGGAGGCGCTGCGCTGTATACAGGCGCTGCTGGACACGTGAGTACATACACACATACATTACCGCTATCTGTCTTCCCCACCCAATCGCTCCCCGCTACCTGTCAGCCTTCCTCACCCAATCGCTCCCCGCCTCCTGACAGCCTGACGAGAGACAAAACAGGCGAACAGTTCCGCCCCTAATATATACTTAATAAATTTTCATGTTTCGACTAGATTTATACAAATTACCGAATTATAAGTCATACCTCAGTATTCTTGGATAGTTTATCTAGTGAAATCATCAATTAAATACACGATTGGAATTACTTCACTCGATAGAAAATCGTCACAAAGATGTCGTATTTTTTAACATTTTAAACGATTTTTTTCGCTTTAGAAGAACTTAAAGTAGGTTTCATTCTTTTTAATTTATACTCACATATTCACCATTGATTCTTCTAGTGAATTCATCAACAAAAGTTATAAAAAGTAATTCCATTATTTATTTATCCTCAAAAATACGAATGGCGTACCAAATATTCTCGGAGCGGGTCTTAGCGGGGCGCGCTCAGACGGCTTTTAGCCACGGTCGGAGCCGGACGCTCGCCAATTTTTTATTTTTTGACTTTGGAGTACATCGACTCGTCTAGTAAGTGGTTGTTACTAGTTCTGCCCACAAAAACGTCGATGTACAGCGGCCCCCGTCTAGGGTTGCACGAGCTAGACATATTGTGTCACGTTCGCTAAATGCTGACGTTTAGAGTTGCCACCTTAGCTTATTTTGAGCTAGATTTTGGATTTTTTAAACTCTGTGACGTCATGAGTCAT
This sequence comes from Agonopterix heracliana, assembly GCA_963693445.1. NCBI lineage: Eukaryota > Metazoa > Arthropoda > Insecta > Lepidoptera > Depressariidae > Agonopterix > Agonopterix heracliana. The sequence continues at coordinate 8,670,042 of OY856334.1, forward strand.
GACCTAAAATAATCGCGACAGACCTAATTGCCTTGCGAGACCTCCGCTCTTTTCTTTCCTCCGTGGTCCCCGCTAACTGTCTGCCTTCCCTAGTTTCCCTACCCAGTCGCTCCCCGCTACCTGTCTCAAGTCGTCGGCCCAGCGACGGAGTGTCACACACTACTGTCTGATAGTTCCTGGTCTACAATTGACAATTTAGGATGCAAACTGGCAATAGGCTGGTCTGGTCATATAATGCCTCTGTACAAATGTAGTACTAATAAAGGGTCCTTAATATCCTGAAGATTTTAACTATTAAACTGAACTACTTTCTGAACAGGGTCGCACGTCCGTCACACTGGACCTAGCACTGGACAGGGTTTCGGTACTACTGGTGAAACGTGGATGTTCTGAGGTTTCAGAATATCTCTGACTACCCCCTCGGGGAATATAGTCGTGAGCATATGCTATGCTACTTTCTGCATCGAAAGTCGAAATCATGAAAAAAAATTGTTGATAGTTTATAATTGATTGCGATATCGATTTTAGTCCCATGCAGGAAGTTATTCAGTTTGATGGTCTGATCATCCTCTTAAAAAATCTTCAGCATATTAAATAGGGTCATGCACGGTTAACAGGCACGGCGCAAACGAGCTCCAGCTTCGAGCAGCGGTTCCCAACCTAGCAGCATTAGTCGGCGACCCGAGCAGTGCAGTCCGCGACGCGGCCATGCAGCTGTTGGTTGACGTCTACAGACACGTCGGTGAGTCTATCATTTACACATTCATCAAATGCAGGCTTCCAAAGGATAATTATCATTTATAATTGACAACATTTCATTTTTTTTAACCACCAGTTTTTAATGAAAAATATAAAAATAGGTTAAAAAATAAGAGATACGTATTTTTTCGATTTAATTTTTAACTGATATTTCTATTTTTAATTTACTTTTGAATTTTTTGAAAAACGTAGGCTTTATGGCCAAGATACCTTGGCCTCAATGACATTAAAAATAAAAACTGGCAAATACAATAGAAAAATACAATAGAGGGGAAAAGAGGCAGAGGAAGACCCAGACAGAGTTATCTAGCCCAAGTGAAGGAAAAGGTTGATGTCGTGTCGTACCAGGAACTCAAGACACTAGCGGAAAACAAACAAGAGTGGCGAATACTCCACCGACAAGAGCGTAGCTCTTAAATAAGATGACGATGTCAATAGAAAAGCCAAGCAGGCAAAGGAATAAAATCTCATTCAACCTATATTATATTTTTCAGTATTTTTCAAATATCTCGAGGAATAATGGATAGAAAAATCTTATAATTTTGATATAAGCTTTGAATCACATAATCTCCAAATGATTTTCTTATTTTGGTACCTTTCTTAATATTAAATGTTGTCAATTAAAGTAAATAATTATCAATTAACAATTGAAATAGAAAAGAATTAAATAAATGAACGTTTTCTCTCAAGACACCATGAGTGTGTAGTTACTGTTTTTAGAGACTAGTCTCAAAATAAAAAATAAAAATCATAATATAATATCACAAAGATAACATTCTGACGTATTTTTTTTAAATCGACCTAAATAACTAGTACCCAAATAATTATAACAACATCATAGGCATATGCTCACGAATATATTCCCTTTTAATAATTCGCTTATAATGATAGCGCTGTTTTGTTCACAGGAGAGAGATTAAGATCGGACCTGAAGAAGAAAGAGCTGGTGCCGGCTCAGAAGTTGGCGCTCCTAGAGCAGAAGTTCGACGAGGCGAGGGAAGCTGGCCTCCTGTTGCCCACCGGTAAATATTGTCTCTGTTGTAACTCATACAATCTGAAGAAAGAGCTGTTGTAACTCGTACAGTCTTAAGAATGAGTTGGGCTGGCGCTCGTCGAGCAGAAGTTCGACGAGGCGAGGGAAGCTGGCCTCCTTCCCTTTGCCCACCGGTAAATATTGTCTGATGTAACTCATAGAATATGAAGATAGAGCTGTTGTAAGTCATACAATCTGAAGAAAGAGCTGTTGTTACTCATACAATCTGAAGATAGAGCTGTTGTAAGTCATACAATCTGAAGAAAGAGCTGTTGTAAGTCATACAATCTGAGGAACGAGCTGTTGTAAGTCATACAATCTGAGGAAAGAGCTGTTGTAACTCATACAATCTGAAGAAAGAGCTCATTGAGTAATTCCATACTGCTTCCAATGCTCTATAGGGTGCAACAAAACATCCATTTAAATTTTACTAGGGTGATTTTGTTCAGTTTGATGGTCTAACCTCTTTTAATATGACCAGGGTGTTTCGTCACACACATGTATGCTGTAAATTTTTTTTATTTATAGTTAATGTACTTTTGCTTGTGTTAGCACTGCATTTCCGCCAGTGTCTAGTTTGTGGTAGTGTCTTACCAATCTCAGAGATTGTTTCTGATCAAGAACAAGAAGAGATTGCGGAGCCTCGTGGCAGGCAAAAACGCGACGCGCGAACACCACGCGAGACAAGTGCTCTTGTCAGAACCAGCAACGTGACTCGCATGATGTTGTTTTCACCTCACAAGCTCGGAAAGATTCTGTTTATCATTCGAAATCTGAGTGCAAAAGTGCATTTTATCCGCTAGCGTGGAAAGAGTTTTTGAAATTCGAATCTGTCCATTCAATATTTTTATATACCACCAATCCACTGAAAATGCCTAATAACTATTTCATGACACTGGCCAGCACGAAAAAAAAACTTTGAAATGTTCTTTTTAGCAATTCACTTTTTTTCCTCGCTGTTGTGAGGTGAAAAATTGTGTGTTTCGCTCGGCTGCAAAGTTATTCTGCGTCTCGTACCTTTGAAACCTTCGCTATAACTCAGGATTCTATTATTTGAATCCTAGAATCCTTCGCTTGCTCAGGTTTCAATATAAGTACTCGCGCCAAAAAGCAACTTTGCAGCCTTAGAAAAAGTATATGTCTAGAATGAGCCTCACACTTGTTCCGTATAAAACAAAAGGGGCTAACTTTCTTATGTTGGTGTGCGTGAGGCGCCATACTAATTATGTATGTGTGCGTGTATATGTATAGGGTTTTGGAACCAGTACTGGTTCCTATTTTTTTCGACGCTTTCGTAGCTTTGACTGTCTATCTTGATAATCTAAGTTTGCAGCCTAGCATAACAAATAACTATTGTCGTTGCAGCGACGCAGGGCGCCGACGAGGCGGACTTCGTGTCTCGCACCATCAAGCGAACCATGACGATTCCGACCTCCGCCAGGCAGAGGGACGGCGACAACTCCGGCGCATCTACACCTGGTCTGTACACATTTAAGTCTATTGGCCTTCAAATGCTGTTAAAATTAAAGATTTAAATCGGCGCCTTTTTTTATTTTCGCCTATTTTTTAGCGCCGCCATCAATCTAACTTGAATATTATAGTTCAGAATAAAATTACAAACAAAACTTTATGACAAATATATCTATATATCTCTTGACTCAGTCCGGACGGAGATATAAAGGCTTGAAGTAAACGTAATTAAAATAAATGATATATATCTTATTAGGTATTTCATCTCGAGCGTTTCCGTGCTTCGGAAGGCACGTTAAGCAGTTGTTCTCGGATAGTTCCGTCAGATGGCGTTGTAACTATTCGTTAAGCCATGTCAGAGGCCTATTGGCGGCTTGAAAATTCTCTGACAGCAAGGTGACCACTAACTTGCCTCCACCAACACGCACTGGTCCCGCGTGGTGGAGTATGGCCCACTCCCTCTCACCCTTATTCGTGAGAGGAGGCCTTTGCCCTGCAGTGGGATTCTACAGGCTATAACTTACTTTTAATATATATCTTGGACATTGTCACACAAATTATCTAGTCACATGTAAAGTAAGTACCAGAATCTAGCCTGGACTTGTATTATGAACTTGAATTAATGTTTTTTCTCCCCTCCGGACGGAAAGTGTCAATTTTCGTCCCGCTGCGCTAATCAAAGTTGTCGCTTTCCACCTCCGTGGAGGAGAAAATTTTTATACTAACCTCGGACAGTAAATAAGAGCGCTCAGATCACATCTTTGATCACAATTACACGAGATCTGACACCTTTCTTACTTTCCTGCCCTCGGTGAAAGAATGAATGAATGAATGAATGAATGAAATAATTTATTCGTAAGATTTTTGGTGATGTTATGAGGTGTGTAATCTACTATTTGAACTTCAAGCCTTTATATCTCCGTTCGGACCATGTAATGTCAAGTTTTGTTGGTTTCTTTATTCTGAACTAAAATATTCAAGTTAGATTGATGGCCGCGCCAAAAACAACGGCGCAAAATAAGGCGCTAACCTTCCATACAAAACCAGCATAGATTTTTTTAACAGGTTGCAAATACAAATACGTGTGAAGCAGCCCTATCAATGTATTCAATTTTCAGTCTTTCATTTTAAGTTTTTAACAATAGGAACACTTTTAAAAACCAATTTTTAGTCACCATACTTAATTTTACTATACTAATGCTAAATTAATTTATCTTCTTTCCTACATGACGCCGGCGCCTGCATCGTAACATCATTGGACGACCTGGTTATACCTTCTCTATCTCGCTCACACCTAACAAAATCGCCATTTAATTTGATCATCTCTTTCTTTTAATAATATCATGAATTACACTCATTTGAATGGCTTATTAATGTCATAAATTTTTTTCAAATAATGTTATGCTCATGTTTCTATGCATTTTCATTAATAAAATTACATCTGGGATTTCCACAATTTTACCCTGAAATGTGGGTGTTGACTAAATTACTCATTTATTGTGGTACTTCATTCTTTATGAACATAATGATTATAAAACTGGACAATTGTCGTATTTCCATCTAATCATAAATATTGATAAATTACTAATTTCTTGTGGTAATAATTCACCCACGTATAAACTACCCCATTCTTTGTGGGTATCATTAAAATTACCCTCAAATACGGGTATTTTAAAATTTTTTGGTAAATAAAATCATGCCTTGCCGTATTAATTCACCCACAAATATGGGCTATTGCCGTGGTAACAATTCAAAATGTCCACAATGCGCCCTTCAAAAAACTATTCAAAATTTGCTTCCCACATTTACGGTAATTTACCGTAAACTATGGCAACATTAAAATTGTCCACCCTCCACCAAACTATTCGAAATTTATCTCCCATATTTACGATTCATTACCAACAATGGTAACAATTCAAAATGTCCACTGAACTCAAAATGTTGCTTCCCACATCAACGGGTAAATTACCAATCGTAACGATTCAATGTCCACCCTCCTCAATCTTGTCTCCCACATCATCGGGTATATAAATTACCCACCTCTCTTCAATAATTAAAACGCAACAGCGTGTGAGCCCCCAAAGAGAACAGTACCTGGGTTGTATAGTTTACCGTCAGCCAGCCGCAAACCTCCGCCGCCTACCAAACTAACAAGTGCTGGGAGTGGTAAGTGCCATACATTACATAGGGAAGAATGAGACAATTTTGTGAATTATACTCCATTCAGGAATTAGAGCGACAAAATGTAAACAACAGTGATACCAGTGTAGAAAATACCATCTCGAGATGGAAGAAAACTTATCTCCGGAATGAATAACAGTAAATTATCTATTTAACTCGCAAAGGATTACGACAAATGATATGTTAATTTCGTATGGAAAATAATTAAAAAATACGCAAGCTATAATTTATTTTAGATTAAAGGAAAGCGTGACTGTAAATATTTTATTTCGTGGTCTGGCAACAATCAGATATTTTAGACCTTTGGTTCGTTTTAACAAAGTGTTTAAAGAAAAATAATTTTTATTGCATACAATAACGTAAACGCTTCTGTTGACCGTTAAATACCGTCGTCTGAGTCCGTACGCTATGCGCGGATGCTACGCATAGCACAAAAAGCCCACACAGACAGAGTAGCGGGCTACATAACATAATTTAAAAATTTCATTCAAATTGTCACTATTGTATTTAGTATTTATCGATGGACAGTAAATGTTTAATGTCAACGCCATTTATTAAATGCCGTGCCGACATAATGTTATTCTTAAAAAATGTACCAAAGGTTTCTGACCACGTAATGTCACTTTGACAGTGACGTTTCTATGTTTACATTTTGTCGCTCTAATTCCTGAACGGAGTATAGAGAAAGTTGTGGACTAGAGGGTATAGTGACAAGGATTGGAAGGAAGGTTGTATAGTTTACCGTCAGCCGTGGTGGTCCAGTGGCGAGTAACCTTGCCTGCCGTGCAGGAGGCGATGGTTCGATCCCCGTCCAGGCCGACTCGTACCAATGAGTTTTCCGGAATTTATGTACGATTTGTAACACCACTGGCTTTTTGGTGAAGGAAAACATCGTGAGGAAACCTGCATGCTTCAATTTCGAGGCATGTATTGTACTCACTGTCCATTATAAGTGTCGATGGGCTCACCCTCGTCACACTGGACAGAGTTTCGGTACTACTGGTGAAACGTGGATGTTCTGAGGTTTCAGAATATCTCTGACTACCCCCTAGGGGAATATAGTCGTGATTATGCTATGAATAACTCACCATTATTCCAGTATCAAGCGGCATAGGCAGCGCGGGAAGCACGGGCGAAGCCGGCGCAGTGTCTTGCGAAGCGTTTGAGTCCGCCTTCGCCTGCACCGCCCCCGCCGCGGTCTACGGCTCCCGGGGGCTCGACGACCTGTGTCGACACTCCGCGGCGCTGCTGGGCGACCGCGCCGCCGACTGGGAGAAGCGAGTCGACGCGGTGAGTGGTAGCGATCCTACATCGCGCTGTTAAGATTCGCCCGCGATTACTTATATAGCTGGGAGCGGTCGGTTGAGTTGCGCGTTGGATCGACGCGTTACACGTAGTTAGGACATTGTCTCCAGAATACTCCAGAAAATTTTGTGAAAACGAATGCCTGGTAGAAGAAGGACTTCCTGGCTTAAGAACCTATGTGAATGATTCGATATGAACTCGAACTCACTATTCAGGGCTGCAGCATAGATTAATATGTATATTGGGTATAGATAGGTAAGTCGCCTGGGATTTTAGAACGGCTTAATTATTGTCGTTGCCCCTTATTAGCGGATGGGGGAGCCACATTGATAAATAAATAGAAAAAGACGGCCGGCCGACACGAGGCTCGAACCATAAGCACCCGAATAGTGAGCCGGTTGTCTAGACCACTAGACCAACAAGACAGTGTTTGATATGGGCGAAATCTCTCACTACTACAGCGCAGCGGTGAGGTGTAGCGCGCTGTCGCTCATAGTGCTTCGAAATGTCACCGAGAGATGGCGGAAGCTGTCTATCCTCAGATCAATTAATACAAGTAGATAACTTCTTGATGACGTCACACTGTACTACCCAAAACGTCAAACTGACTCCTAAAGACCTCTATCCATACTGCCAAATAAGAAAGTCACTTTTATCTATCTACGATGGCAACATTGGGAACCCTTTTCAATTTGGTCGCGTATCATTGCTCGAAAGTACAGTACCGATTTTCCCAAGGCTTAATTAATAACAATAAGATAGTTTTGTAGATTTTGGACTTAAATAAAGCACGAAAATGGAACCAATTAGATTTTTAAGGTTATAGCATTTGACAGCCTTTGACAGAGGTTTGACAGATAGGGGCTGTACGCTGCTTGGAATCGACATGTTGATAAAAATACTGCCATCTTGTTTTTTCACACGTTATGTTGTATTTGCGCAACCAAGATAGCATTACTATCGTAGGTTCTTGCTAATTAACTGGAGGCCTTGTGTCTATCAGCGTTCCACTTCGTTTGCACTAAGATATCATAACATGGGCTGCAGTCTCCAGGGTCTGAATAGCAATAATGATAGCCAACTTCTGATAAGAGATGGCACCACAAGAAGATGTGAATGTGGGGTGGACTGGCGGTATACAATAGTTATTTGTTATGCTAGCTAGGCTGCAAAGTTGTTTTTTGGCGCGAGTACTTGTATTGAAACCTGAGCAAGCGAAGGATTCTAAGATTGAACCACGAGCGAAGCGAGTGGGTTCAAATGTAGAATCCTGAGCGCATCGAAGGTTTCAAAGGTACGAGACGCACAATAACTTTGCTGCCGAGCGCAACACACAACTTTTCACCTCACAAAAGCGAGGAAAAAAAGTGAATTGCTAAAAAGAGCATTTTTAAAAAGTCTTTATTTCGTGCTGGCCAGTGACATGAAATTGATTGATGGATTGGCGGTATAGGAATAGGTATATTGAATAGACAGATTCGAACTTCAAAAACTCTTTCCACGCTAGCGGATAAAATACGCTTTTGCACTCAGATTTCGAGTGATAAACAGAATCTTTCCGAGCTTGTGAGGTGAAAAAAATATTGAATAGAGAGATACGAATTTAAAAAATACTTTCCACGCTAGCTGATAAAATGTACCTTTGCACTCAGATTTCGAATGATAACAGTTCCGAGCTTGTGGTGAAAACACTATATTTGTTAGACTTCCGCGGTAACATTTTTTCTTTTGTCTACTTTTGCTTACAACCTGGCAAGTTATTTCAAAAGTTAAAAGTGGCAATTCGACGTTAAAACCTCTAAAATAGAGTTCAAAATGCCTATTTAAATGTGTTGTTTCTCCAACAGCTAAAGAAGATACGTTCGTTGCTAACCGCGAACGCTCACACGCAGTACCCGGTCGAGTTCGCGGCGAATCTCAAAGATTTGTCGGTGCCCTTTCTAGTCGTCATCAAGGATCTTAGGAGTCAGGTCAGTTGGTCTTTGTCTCTTTGTGTTAAGGGTTAGTTTTGAATGGATATCATCATCAGCCGTGGTGTAACAAACCACCCGAGTAATACTTAAAGGGGTGCTTCAGACCAACAAACTGGATAACTTACACTATGGATCCAACAGCATAATAAATAAATAAATAAATAACGCTCACAGGCACATACATTGTAATGATCCCAAGCAAGCACTAAAGGCTTTTTATTATGGAAACCATACAACAACGGCACGAACATCCATGACCGAACCGGGATTCGAACCCAGGACCCTGGTTTGGCAGTCCGGCGTGGTAACCATTACACCAACCGGGTCGTCATAATGAACAGATAATAGTAGTACACTAGCATAAGCATAAGCATATGCTCACGACTATATTCCCCGAGGGGGTAGTCAGAGATATTCTGAAACCTCAGAACATCCACGTTTCACCAGTAGTACCGAAACTCTAGTACACTATAGAAACGAAATTCCCGCGTTAAATGTCTAAATACGCATACAAAATGTCAAGAAACGCCTACCAAACTCGTGTTGGTTTAACCATAGTTTCGCTTCTATACGGTATTATTATTATCTATTCGTATGTCAATAGCGAAATAGCAAAAAAAATAGCTGTCCTATACATTTGAATCGAGTCGGTACTGTAGTTTTGAATGAAATAGCTGATTGTTGAAAAACTTCGTATGAATCACGTGAGCGTTGGTCATTAAAGTCTCGGCTCGTTTACAGCCCTCGCCTGCGGCTCGTACTGCGATCCAGCGTCGACTTTAATGACCAACTTAACGCACTTGTATCATAATTTTGTATTTGTTTTCTCACAGGTGTTAATCTTGTTAAAATACTCCGCAGGTTGTTCGAGAGGCGTGTATAACAATAGCTCATATGGCTAAGGTGTTAAGGAACAAATTGGAACAATTCAGTCTATACATACTACAGGAGTTGATAAACCTCATACAGAATGCTGCTAAGGTAAGTCAACTTGACAAAATATTCGTTAAAATCTGACCGGAAAAATATAACAAAATTTTTTTACTTTTAAAATTAACATTTAAGGTTATAGTATATTGTCGCGCTCCCAATGTAGGATTCTTCTAAAAAAAAAACATGTTACTAATGAGTTTCCACTGTTTTCTAAAGGATCTATAGAGATGGAGGCACGGTCTTTGCGCATAAAGGTCAAATTCCGAAAATAACAAATAAAGAGGGAAAAGATAATCAAAAAGATGCCAACGAATATTTTATCATAATTACGAATTGTTTGATAAAAATATTGAACTGTTTCATAATTCATTTATTCATGCGGATCATATGGTATATAAAAGGTATTATAATACATAGCAGATCAGCATATGATACCCATTGTGGGCACAGCATGCTGTGGAACACAGAACATAATTTATCACATTTAAATATAATACAATACAAATTAAATTCATTATCATTACTAGGTTACAATTTTAACATTCGTTCCATTAAATAACAATTCCGTCTTTATATATCTGCATGGGCTCGTCCCCATCGTTTAAAAAAAGGCAGGCACAGTCTTGACATTTTCTGGCACACTTCTCTATGAAACGATGAACATGGCCATCTGTTGAGTTTTTAGGAAGTAAAAAAAAACTCACATTTATTTGTATTTTATTAATAGTAAGGTCGTGTGTTTTCGCACACTCTCCAGACATTTAGAACATTTTGTTCTTTCCAACTGGCTGTCCAAAAACCCTTTAATTTGATACCTTCCTACAGGTGGTATCCTCAGCGGGAACAGTGTGCGTCCGGTACATAGTGACGTACGTACACTCACCCCGGCTGGTGCCCGTCATTGTGACGAACCTCACCACCAACAAGTCCAAGGAGATCAGGTCTACACTCAGGTGAGTTTACTACATAGTGACGTACACTCTCCCCGGCTGGTGCCCGTCATTGTGACGAACCTACCCACCAACAAGTCCAAGGAGATCAGGTCTACGCTCAGGTGAGTTTACTACATAGTGACGTACACTCTCCCCGGCTGGTGCCCGTCATTGTGACGAACCTCACCACCAACAAGTCCAAGGAGATCAGGTCTACGCTCAGGTGAGTTTACTACATAGTGACGTACACTCGCCCCGGCTGGTGCCCGTCATTGTGACGAACCTCACCACCAACAAGTCCAAGGAGATCAGGTCTACACTCAGGTGAGTTTACTACATAGTGACGTACACTCTCCCCGGCTGGTGCCAGTCATTGTGACCTTCGATCAAAATAAAATGAATGGATAGGCCTTAAGCGAACATTTCAAACCAGAAAAATGAGGCAAAACAAATGAAATTTTTACTTGTCACTTGTGTGCCCTAGATTTGACAGATAATGGCGCTAGTTTGTATGTACCAAGTGCACCAGTAGTTTGCTTCAACTTACCGCGCTTTAGGCCTATCCATTCATTTTATTTTGATCGAAGATTGTGACGAACCTCACAACCAACAAGTCCAAGGAGATCAGGTCTACACTCAGGTGAGTTTACTACATAGTGACGTACACTCTCCCCGGCTGGTGCCCGTCATTGTGACGAACCTCACCACCAACAAGTCCAAGGAGATCAGGTCTACACTCAGGTGAGTTTACTACATAGTGACGTACACTCTCCCCGGCTGGTGCCCGTCATTGTGACGAACCTACCCACCAACAAGTCCAAGGAGATCAGGTCTACGCTCAGGTGAGTTTACTACATAGTGACGTACACTCTCCCCGGCTGGTGCCCGTCATTGTGACGAACCTCACCACCAACAAGTCCAAGGAGATCAGGTCTACACTCAGGTGAGTTTACTACATAGTGACGTACACTCTCCCCGGCTGGTGCCCGTCATTGTGACGAACCTACCCACCAACAAGTCCAAGGAGATCAGGTCTACGCTCAGGTGAGTTTACTACATAGTGACGTACACTCTCCCCGGCTGGTGCCCGTCATTGTGACGAACCTCACCACCAACAAGTCCAAGGAGATCAGGTCTACGCTCAGGTGAGTTTACTACATAGTGACGTACACTCGCCCCGGCTGGTGCCCGTCATTGTGACGAACCTCACCACCAACAAGTCCAAGGAGATCAGGTCTACACTCAGGTGAGTTTACTACATAGTGACGTACACTCTCCCCGGCTGGTGCCAGTCATTGTGACCTTCGATCAAAATAAAATGAATGGATAGGCCTTAAGCGAACATTTCAAACCAGAAAAATGAGGCAAAACAAATGAAATTTTTACTTGTCACTTGTGTGCCCTAGATTTGACAGATAATGGCGCTAGTTTGTATGTACCAAGTGCACCAGTAGTTTGCTTCAACTTACCGCGCTTTAGGCCTATCCATTCATTTTATTTTGATCGAAGATTGTGACGAACCTCACAACCAACAAGTCCAAGGAGATCAGGTCTACACTCAGGTGAGTTTACTACATAGTGTCGTACGTACACTCGCCCCGGCTGGTGCCCGTCATTGTGACGAACCTCACCACCAACAAGTCCAAGGAGATCAGGTCTACACTCAGGTGAGTTTACTACATAGTGTCGTACACTCGCCCCGGCTGGTGCCCGTCATTGTGACGAACCTCACCACCAACAAGTCCAAGGAGATCAGGTCTACACTCAGGTGAGTTTACTACATAGTGTCGTACGTACACTCGCCCCGGCTGGTGCCCGTCATTGTGACGAACCTCACCACCAACAAGTCCAAGGAGATCAGGTCTACACTCAGGTGAGTTTACTACATAGTGTCGTACACTCGCCCCGGCTGGTGCCCGTCATTGTGACGAACCTCACCACCAACAAGTCCAAGGAGATCAGGTCTACACTCAGGTGAGTTTACTACATAGTGTCGTACGTACACTCGCCCCGGCTGGTGCCCGTCATTGTGACGAACCTCACCACCAACAAGTCCAAGGAGATCAGGTCTACACTCAGGTGAGTTTACTACATAGTGTCGTACACTCGCCCCGGCTGGTGCCCGTCATTGTGACGAACCTCACCACCAACAAGTCCAAGGAGATCAGGTCTACACTCAGGTGAGTTTACTACATAGTGTCGTACACTCTCCCCGGCTGGTGCCCGTCATAGTGACGAACCTCACAACCAACAAGTCCAAGGAGATCAGGTCTTCGCTCAGGTGAGTTTACTACATAGTGTCGTACGTACACTCTCCCCGGCTGGTGCCCGTCATTGTGACGAACCTCACCACCAACAAGTCCAAGGAGATCAGGTCTACACTCAGGTGAGTTTACTACATAGTGTCGTACGTACACTCGCCCCGGCTGGTGCCCGTCATTGTGACGAACCTCACCACCAACAAGTCCAAGGAGATCAGGTCTACACTCAGGTGAGTTTACTACATAGTGTCGTACACTCGCCCCGGCTGGTGCCCGTCATTGTGACGAACCTCACCACCAACAAGTCCAAGGAGATCAGGTCTACGCTCAGGTGAGTTTACTATCCGATTTATTATTATTAGGGCCTGTTTCACCACTTCTGGGTAAGTTCTTGTTAGCTTTATGTCAAAATATCTGTCGGATAAGCTAACAAGAACTTATTCAGAAGTGGTGAAACAGGCCCTAAGTATAGTAATTATATAAATAACATAACGCAAGTACTTAAATAAAGTAATAACGAAACGCAGACGGTGATTTTAATTAGATTAATAAATTGAAGAAGATATGGCGGGTTTATGTTCACACGAGCTTAACTAACTATTATAAAACCGTAAAATTATGAGGATCAAAAAAGTAGCGGTTTACTTCATATAAAATCAAATAACACTTCGATAGCGCGATTTAAATGACGTGCAGCGCCATCTATTGACAAAATTGTTAGTTTGTTTGTTTGTTCGCACATCACGCAAAAACTACTGAACCGATTTTGATGAAACTTTTTTTGTTTGATAGCTTATGATCTGACTTAAAATCTGGTATATAATTTGTGCGGACGAAGTCGCGGGAAAACACTAGTATTATATAAAACATTACTTTTATTAACACCGTCTACGATTGTTCTACGACAAAGTTTTGTATGAAATTGACAGCTCTCCAACCACCTTAAGTCACACTCGCTACGATGTCGGGAGTCGGTGCTGACGAAGTCGCGGGCAAAATATTTAACACTAACTGCTGACGACCTACGTCGTAGGTCAGCGACAAATGGTCTGCAGTGCGCACGACTCACAACTAGAGTCAGAATTGTATAACATTCCACAGTGTTAGCACTGCGCGAAAGTGTCTAATAAAACTTTTATTTTCACAGTGAAATCCTAGTGCTCCTGCTAGAGACGTGGCCGGGACAAACGATAGAGAAACAACAGCAGTCAGTCAGAGACGCGATCAGGAGGGCCTGCGTGGACGCAGACAGCAACGCCAGGACTTGCGGCCGCAAGTATGCACTGTTTTAATTACGTGTTTTAACGTTTCCAGCTGGCTCAATTCAAAATGAAAGCAATAGTGGCATTCTTTTTAAAGAAAACACTATCTTTTGTCGGACTTGTGAGGTAAAATTTTGTCTTCCGCAACTCTGAGCCTACGGCTGTATGAAAAATGTATGGCAGTAACTTGGCAAGTTATTTCAAAAGTTGGCCTATTTCATAAAGTATTCAAAATGGTATCACACTTGTTCGCAGGCATTTGCTTTAACTAACTTACTCTCTTTTCAGAGCATACTGGGCGTACAAGCGACAATTTCCTTCTGAAGCGGAACAGTTGTTCTCTCGCTTAGACGCGGCGGCGCAGAAGCAGATAGAGCGGGAGAGGAATATAGGGAGTGTGGACAGTTTGCACCATATTGGCACTGGTGAGTTGGTACTGTTATTATATGCGCTTTTTGTTCGTCTGCCATAGACAGTCCTGTTAAGGTCTCCCGGGGTAATTGCAACTATGGGGTAATTGTAACTATGGGGTAATTGTGACTATGGGATAATTGTGACTATGGGGTAATTGTAACCGTGGGGTAATATGACTATGGGGTAAATTATTGCAATAATTTTATTTCATTTCCAGACATAATATTATTTCCAGACAAAATAGAAATAAATCTTGTTTGAATTCACTTGTTTACGTAATTGGGTCTCGGAGAAAGAGTGTAGTGTACCGTTTTGCCAATTTTTGAAATGCAATGATTGCAAAATGGATGCACGATTTTCATCATGAATACATTATGTTTCAGAACGGAGAGCCATCACAAGTCCTAGAAGTCCATCAGCAAGCGTGTCTGGTAAGTCTTACATACAATCACTTTATACCAGGTGTTGCATAAATAAGTAAAATAAATATTTTAAATCTTAAGGGGGTTGTTTAGACCGTCAAACTGAACAACTTTCTCTAAGGGACAAACATCAAAATCGCGAAAAAAAATCTGATATCCCATCCCATACATATTTTAAGCTCTAGTCGATTTGTAGAGTTCCATACTCTACATAATTTTTTTTTTCGCGATTTCGATTTTGGTCCCGTAGTGAAAGTTGTTCAGTTTGATGGTCTCAACCACCCACTTAAATGTTTATTTGTAGTTTTGTAACACCTTGTATACTAATCTTATATAAAAAATATATTAATAAATTGAATTGAATATCTTTGACATTGTCAGACTATTTATCTAATACCAATGGAAGCACAAGTTTATAGTTTAGGCTCATTCCATGAAAACCGGTCGGTCATGTTTCAACAAAACTTAATTTCTTAATAATAGAAATAACAATAATAAAAAATACGCATGCATTTTAAAGCAACTCTATTGTCGATGGGAATGATTCCAATAATCCCCGGGGAAAATCTCCCGTGTGTGGAGAAAATGGGGATTAAATTGGTCCTTGTGGAAGACTATGGGACCCAACATGTCTATGCCTACATAGAATTGACATACCTTAAAAAAAGGGTTAGTTCTTTATTGTGCTGTGAATGTGGTAAAATAATCAATAAAAAATGTGTTCAGAATTATATGAATAAAATATTAATTCCTGTAACACTCGGTAAGTAATGTTAATTTTATTTCTATGTAAATGTCTTTTTACAATTTGCCATATTTTAGGGCGTACTTTTAGGTTTAGGTCCTTTTGCTTTTGGGCCGATTTGATAATAGGACGTTTTGCTTTTAGGACGTTATAATGTGTAATTCATTTTGCTTAATTAGATATGAAAGGAATATAAAATGGTATGAAGATGTTTTTGTTAGACGATATCTCAAAATAAAATAATTGCTTATTATAACCCAGTTATCTTTTTATTCTATTTTTCTTCTTTGTCATTCATACATGTAAGATTTATTGGCATGAAAATATTAGTGCGTGCGTGTATGCGTAAGTGCGTGCGTGCGTTTGTGTGTATAGGAGCGGGTGTGAATGCGTGCATGTTTGTGTGTGGCTGTGTGTAGACAAATTTATCTAAAGAAATTCCTATGCATGTCGAAGAGTGCGAATTTTTTCAGAAATACAACCTAAATAGTATTTTATTATTTTAAGGAACAATGCAATTATCTGCTGCCGAAAAAATGGAGAGGAGAAGAGAAAGGTTAAGAGAAGAAGGAAGATACTAATTTAATTTATAAGAAGAGAGTTCTCAGTAGTATTTTAACAAAATGGCTCTAAGATCTGATTATTTGAAAAAGGGCAAGAAAAAATATGCATTCCATAGTGATGATGATGATGTTGATGTTCAGTTATACGTGTTTTAATAATTAATATTACTTCAACAAATGAAATGAAAAGAAAGATGATTCCGTGCTTCGGATGGCACGTTAAGCCGTTGGTCCCGGCTACTATCTCTGGTGGTAGTAGTCGTTACACAAAAACCACGTCAGAGGCCGTATGGCGGTCTTAAAAAACTCTGACAGGGCCAGGGCTTACTGCCCACACGATAAGTAGAAGACTTCAAGCTTTTTCAGGGTTTTTTATTCGATAATTTCCGCAAAGTCCTTAGTTTTTCTTTTTTAGTCGCGTCGTGGTAAAAGCTTTAACTTGAATGAAATCTCACTTTCAACACAATATCATTACATCACAACTAGTTACCACAACTTTAGATATAGCTCAATTTATTGTTCTTTTTATTGATTTTATACAGAATTACTATTGTATTATTTTTATATTTTATAAGAAGAATAAAATATGTTGAACCTTTACCTGTTTTTTTAATTCAATAGTTGATAAAATCTTTTATATTCAGAGGGGAAAAACTTGTATCGAGCACAAAACTACATATCAGAGGGAAGTGAGGGGAGTCTTGTAATTGTTAACACTGTATGCTTCCCTAATTCAATCAAATAAATGTCCAATTCAGTTGACACGGATTAACTCAATCAAGTCATATAATTATTCAAGCATAAGCGCGTGTTTTGCGGATTTTATACCATTACTTTAGTCCATAAAGGCTTCCACACATTGCAGCGATATTATCGAGCGATTTTATCGAGCGATATTATCGACAGCGATATCGCGACACCTTACACACTGCAGCGATTCCGCGATTCGCGTCACGCATGCGCCCTTCACTTAATATATTATCGCTCGATACTATCGCGGCAGTGTGTAGGATCGCGCGCGTCCCCATACAAAATGTACTGAGAACAATTATCGCAAAATCGCAGCGATATTATCGCTCGATAGTATCGCGGCAGTGTGTAGGATCGCGCGCGTCCCCATACAAAATGTACTGAGAACAATTATCGCAGAATCGCAGCGATAATATCGCTCGATAATATCGCTGCAATGAGCGGAGGACTTTAATGTGTACGCATCGTAAACGAATTGAGAGTGGGCACTGAAAGAAAATCACAAATGGAAGGTGTGGGGTACCCACATTTACACTGGGCTACGTGCTTTATTAAACTTTGTCTGATTGAAGAATTTCTTTTCCACGCCGCCCTTGGATGGTATTGTATAATCAACCTTATTGCTTTAACTGTAAAGCGTCAACTGAGAATTTAGTGTCTGGTGTGAGCAGAACGAATTCGCTAAGGAGACGAAGGGCTTCTCAGGAAAGACCTCCGCTGTCACATATTCCTGTTGCTATGAGAGGTCAGGCTATTCTGGTTATAAAGCCCAATCAATTTAGTGACGTCCCGATCTTCAACTGATAATTGTACAGGGTGTAGCAAAAGACTCTAGTAATATTTAAGCGGTTGGTTTATACCATCAAGCTGAACAACTTTCACTGTGGAGCTAACTTCGAAATCGCGAAGAAGAAAATCTGCTGTTTCATACAAAACTGCAGTGCCTTAAATGTATGGAACAGTTGATTTTTAATTTCGATGTTGGCTTCAAAGTAAAAGTTGTTCAGTTGGATGGTCTAAACCACCCTTTGAATGTTACATCCTGAATAAGGTCCAACAAAATAAGCTGAAACAATATTGAAGTTTAAAGGGGCGATGAGACAATCATACTGAACAACTTTATTAATGAGACCAATGTCTAAATCGCGAAAAAAACAACGGTTCCATACAACCATACGCTAACGCAGTTACGAAAATTGCAACCCGAATGTGTGAACAGCAAATTTTCACGATCTTTATGTTGGTCCCATAGATAAAGTTTTTCAGTTTGGTCAGGAGTGCGATTTTTGAATCTCATTCGGTGAGCTTAGCAGTTGAAAATGTCAAAATTACTATGGAGATACGCATCTTTCTACTGCTGATTTGACTTTCAAAAATCGCACTCCTGAAGCATGATTTTTCAGAGTCAAATCAGCAGTAGAAATATGCATATCTCCATAGTATTTTTGACATTTTTAACTGCTGAGCTCACCGAATGAGATTCCAAAATCGCACTCCTGATCATTTTATTTGATAGATTTAAAGATCTCATTAGGTATTATATTATTATAAATTAATGGCTTTTTGCTTGCCAATATCAAATTAGTTTCGAGACTATCGTAATTTAAAGGATTGTTTTATGTAAAAAAAGACAATTGAGCCAATACAGAATGGCGGATCCTCATCGCAAGCTCGATTGCGAACGAGGAACGACATCTGCTCGTGTACCAACTCGCAATGCGACTCAATAAAGATGTTTTATTTCAGATTCAAGACTTCACTTCAATCTGTCGTTTTAGTTGAACTCTCAATAGAACATTCCATAACATAATATAAAAAAATACGGTGTACATACAAGAATAGAACATTTGGACCATTTCGGACAATAATAGGGTATTTGACTCCAATGTTATTAAATATAGTTAGTACTAGACTTTATTCGCGTATCATAGTTTAGTCCTTATAAACTAGCATTTACTCAAGGTCTCCTGGGGTGTTTGTAACTATGGGGTAATTGTAACTATGGGGTAGTTGTAAATATGCGGTAATTGTTACTATGGGGTAATTGCAACTATGGGGTAAATGTAACTAAGGGGTAATTGTAACTATGGGGTAATTACAACTATGGGGTAATTACATCTATGGGGTAATTACAACTATGGGGTAATTGTAACTATGGTGTAATTTACCCACAACTAACCCCATAGTAGCAATGTAGACCCCAGGGGACACCATAGTAGTAATTACCCGGTAGACTTTACAACTATGTAAAAAATTTTCAAATGCATAATGTTAGTGTGAACTTTTTAATGTACCTAGTTAGATATTTGTTGAAAATGTAAGTATGAACGTAGGTAGATTTTTGTCAAATACCCTATTATTATCTCTATAGTCGGTTTTCGTGCGGTCAATGTTCGATTATGTACATCAAATTAACATTTCCGGTTCGTTTTGGTGTTCAATAAAGTATAATTGAATTAAATTGATTTTAATTTTCGGTGTTACTGCGTATTTATTGGTAATAAACAATTTATCCATTCGCAACACCACAAACATCAAAGGTCATCAAATGATGCAAACTATAGACAAACAGCACTTTTTGCTGTCAATGTGACAGGTCTTTCTCGATTTTTCGTTTTACTATTCTTGGAAAACACCTCATTCCATAAAGGTGTTATACCAGGAATAGAGGAACTGACAGCTGAGTGAGCGAGATGTACCTAGCGGCACCACTGTATAATAGAAAGAGATACGTGACGCGAGGCAATATAACCGTTTTTTAGTCACTTATGAATTTTTACAATTCGGTTTCCGTGAATAATTGCGAATGTAAAGTAACATCGTAGATAATTTTATGAAATTATTTCATTAATTTATCCACAATTTTACGTTAGACTCAGATTTATAGACAGTATTCGAATTTTTTCCTGCGAATAGTCTCCAAAAAAACATCCGAAAACGGTTTCATTTGACAACTCATGTTTGTTGCTCTATTCCTGTAAGGTATAATACCTTTATGCCTCATTCTCCCCACTGACACCCTGTAGTTAATAGCCGACTGCGTAGTTAAAGATCTATAACTAGATGAACTTGGTCAACAGAGCGGTCGCCGGCAGCGGGGGCTGCGCGGTCTGTATCGGCGGTGGACGCTGCGGCGGCGCAGCGGGCGAGGGCCAGGGCTCTGTACTCTAACATGAGCAGGGCCAAGATGGCCGCCGGCACCGCCAGTCTGCGTGAGTATCACTTGGTCAATCAGACAATCAAACTGAACAACTATTACGACGTAGCCAACATTGAAAACGCGAAAAAAATCTGCCTCTCCATAAATTTGGGTTGAATAGTTTTTTCTTCGCGATTTCGATGTTTGATCCATTTTGAAAGTTGTTCAGTTTGATGGTCAGAAGTACCCTCAAAAATATGTAACGCATTTAGGTTAACACCATGTCTAAATAAATATGTTTTCGACTGTGAAAATACATTTTAAAAATTATTTTCTCATAATAATAATATTGATTTATGCTATCTGAAGAGGGGGAAATGGCTCAACAAGGTATTTTATGTTACCCTTCAATCGTGTAGTGCTTATGTGTAATTCGAATACGTTTAAATGTTTTAAGAGGGCACCGAGCCTTCAGTGCTGCCCTCAATCGTACTTTAAAACAAAGCCTTAAGACCGGATAAATTTGAAATCTACAAATATGATCAATGTATTCTTGTTTTATGGAAATGTTGTATAATTGCATAGAAATAAAAAAAATACGATTGAGGGCAACACTCTAGGGTCGGTACCATCTTAAGCTCAAATTTAAGCTTAATATTGTCCCTCGTGTAAAATGCACCTTTTCATTTGCAAATACACTAACTATTTCAAAAGCACTGTTTTAAATTTAATAGCGTTATTATTTTTAACGCATGCTCGATGTTTTATCAATGTTCTAGTATAGTTCATCATAATTTAATATTATTTTATCTTTTTCACACTCACGAAGTTTCCATAACCTTCAAATTGTCAGTTTTTTTGTCAAATTGACTAACGCCATCTGCTGCTGAATCATGTTGAAAAACATCGTATGAAACGCATGAGCATTGGTCATTACAGTCTCTGCTGTTTACCGCTCTCGCCTTCGGCTCGAGCTTCCATCCCCTTTGTTGTAATGACACAACAGCTCATAACGTAATTTACCATTAATTGATCGCTTTTCTTTTACACGATAGAAACACTGCTATCGTAACAGTAGGTCTGAAATAATAAACTGTTTTGTCTCTACAGCGCGCGCTAAAAGGTCTCCAGTATCTAACTCTGCCGTCCCGCCGAGCCCCGAGCGCCTCGTCAGTAGATCCAGGTCCAGACCTACAGTGTCACAGTCACAACGTAAGTTATATAATTGTCACAACGCGCGCTAAAAGGTCTCCAGTATCTAACTCTGCCGTCCCGCCGAGCCCCGAGCGCCTCGTCAGGAGATCCAGATCCAGACCTACAGTGTCACAGTCACAACGTAAGTTATATAATTGTTACAACGCGCGCTAAAAGGTCTCCAGTATCTAACTCTGCCGTCCCGCCGAGCCCCGAGCGCCTCGTCAACAGATCCAGGTCCAGACCTACAGTGTCACAGTCACAACGTAAGTTATATAATTGTCACAACGCGCGCTAAAAGGTCTCCAGTATCTAACTCTGCCGTCCCGCCGAGCCCCGAGCGCCTCGTCAACAGATCCAGGTCCAGACCTACAGTGTCACAGTCACAACGTGAGTTATATAATTGTCACAACTCTAGCGCTAAAAGGTCTCCAGTATCTAACTCTGCCGTCCCGCCGAGCCCCGAGCGCCTCGTCAGTAGATCCATGTCCAGACCTACAGTGTCACAGTCACAACGTGAGTTATATAATTGTCACAACGCACGCTAAAAGGTCTCCGGTATCTAAATCAGCCGTCACAAGATGCCCCAAAACTCAATGTAAAGCCGAAATCAGTTTATAACTGTTTAGGGAAAAATAAGAAACAAAATCTATGTTTGATCGCTTTCAAGTTATGGTTCGTAACTTCGTACGTAGTCCAATTACTGTTCAATCACCGAATTTTTTATAAAGTTATATGTCAAGATTGACAGTCGAAGATACGAAAGCGTCGAAAAAAATTGGAACCACTACTGGCTCCTAAACCCTATACATATACACGCACACATACATAATTTGTATGGCGCCTCACGCACACCAACCTATGAAACTTGGCCCCTTTTGTTTTATACGGTAAAACATTGAGGCTCATTCTAGACATATACTTTTTCTAAGCACCGAATATTAACCGCGATTGCAGCCCTGTGCTAATGTTTATAATTGTTTTCGTTTGAACAGCGACATCGAGATCATCATCGCCATCGTCGCGCAGCAGTGGACCTATGTCGCTGGCGAGTGCAAGGAGAAGACCGTCCGGTATACCCAGGTCTCTGGCCAACTCCAGGGAGACCAGTCCTACCAGGTACCGTATAATATGTTCAGAACAGATAATGAAATTAAACAATTTTCCCTAAGGAACGTGAATCGATAAAAATATTGAAAATGTTTAGTCATGGTGTCCTATCCCATACAAATGAAATTTTGGTTAATAGAATGGCAATATATAGCGTTATGGTACCGATTTGTAATTAATGTTTACGTAAAAGTGTAAATTGTTACTAAAAATACATGATCTGACTACAAAAATATCTCGTGAGCCTCGGAAAATCAAGCAATTTACTTTGCCCGAAGACTGCCCGCGTTACGGTAGTCGCGTTCCATTGTTTGAAGTTGGGCATCTGTACTGTATAGTATTATATAATCTGTGGTTTAGTCAAGATTTGGTTTATCTGCCGGTCATTGAGCCAACATTGATTTGTTTCTATCCACTTAACGATTCGCTATCTTTTATAAGCATATGCTCACGACTATATTCCCCGAGGGGGTAGTCAGAGATATGAAACCTCAGAACATCCACGTTTCACCAGTAGTACCGAGACTCTGTCCAGTGTGACGGGGGGTGAGCCCGTCGACACTTATAATGGACAGTGGGTACAATACATGCCTCGAAATTGAAGCATGCAGGTTTCCTCACGATGTTTTCCTTCACCGAAAAGCCAGTGGTGTTACAAATCGTACATAGATTCCGAAAAACTCATTGGTACAAGTTGGTGGTTAGGGTATCTTTTATAAATTGAAATGTAAATTCGCTAATTTATCGACAACTTTTGGATAGATTTTGATAGTTCTTTCACTATAACTCTTTTGTTGTCAACAGGACCGGACGATCGAGCAGCGTAGTAGGATCTGCTGTTCGTCGCAGAGACTCGATAGAACGCACCGCGCCTTCCCGCGCGCCGCAAGCCTCGTTGCGACTGCTGCAGCAGAGCAGAGACGCTGAGGGCGTGCTAAGGGTTAGTAGCACGACACTACTTCACATACAGCACCGACATTGTAGCGGGGTCTACATACAGCAGTGTAGCGGGGTCTACATACAGCAGTGTAGTGGGGTCTAGATACAGCAGTGTAGCGGGGTCTGTGGTTCGTCGCAGAGACTCCATAGAACGCACTGCACCCTCCCACGCGCCGCAAGCCTCGTTGCGACTGCTGCAGCAGAGCAGAGACGCCGAGGGAGTGCTGAGGGTTAGTAGCACGACATTACGTCACATACAGTGCCGACATTGTAGCGGGGTCTACATACAGCAGTGTAGCGGGGTCTACATACAGCACCGGCATTGTAGCGGGGTCTAAATACAGAAGTGTAGCGGGGTCTGTTGTTCGTCGCAGAGAGTCCATAGAACGTACTGCACCCTCCCACGCGCCGCAAGCCTCGTTGCGACTGCTGCAGCAGAGCAGAGACGCCGAGGGAGTGCTAAGGGTTAGTAGCACAACCACAGAACCTGAAACCAGAAACACCACCCGAGAAGAAGTCGGAATCGCATGACGATTTTTAGACGTAGTGTGGCCCAAAAAACATAAACAAATACATTTTTAAAATTCATCATTTTGAAAATTCAGCATTTTGAAAATTAAACATTTTGAAAATTCAACATTTAAAAAGTTCACATCTTGAAATTCTACATTATAGAAAGATTAAAAGTCAACATTTTGGAAAATACAAATTCAACATACTGGGAATTCTACTTTTTTGGAATATACCATCGAAATCGCGAAAAAGAAATGAAGGTTAGACTTTCAAAGCTAAGCTAAGACAGATATCAAATGCCAAAAATGCAAATACTAACAAATAAACGACTAATTTAATACGATTTTTAAATAATACAGGCTCTTCAATAATGAACTTTATTTGTATTACCACAGAGTCCAGAAGACACTTCTGCGTGTGACGGAGGAAGGATGAGGGACGATGACTCCGAAGCGTCCAGCGTGTGCTCAGAGAGGAGCCTGGACTCCTACAGGAGGCACGATGTGAGTATTAGCAGTATTAGTCATTACGGTCTCGACGCTTTTACAGCCTCGCCTGCAGCTCGAGCTGCAATTCAACGTCGACCGTATTGAGCAACTTAGCTGTCTTATCATAGTATTACGGGAGCGTTGGTCATTACAGTCTCGGCTCGTTTACAGCCCTCGCCCTGTACTGACTTGTATCATAATGTACTAACAATGACATTCTATAATACAAATATGGACTCGCCACATCACACAATAACAAAACTCGCAAATTTCTTGAAAAATGACGTATATAGCGTGATCGTTGTTCATTACAGTCTCGGCTCGTTTACAGCCCTCGCCTTCAGCTCGTGCAGCAATCAACCTCGACTGTATTTATTTATTCACAATAAGTTTAATTAAGTTTACAGCATTGTATTGACTAACTTAGCTGAGTTGTACAGTCAAGAGCACGTCAAGCTAGACACCTTGGAGTTCGTACTGTTCTTATGGTGTTCGTATTAAGAAACAATATCGCACTTTGGTTGTCAAGGTTGATGTGCTCTTGACTGTACCGTACCATAACAATAAACTCACTTGTTCCATAATCTATCTATATATATAAAAACGTTTGTCCTGACTGATTCATCATCGCCCAGCCCAAATAGCTAAAGCTACAACTATGAAATTTAGACAGTAGTTGTGTATAATGGTGTAGGCACCCACTAAGAAGGGATTTTTCGAAATTCAACCCCTAATAGATGGTAAAATGGGGGGTAACAGTGAGTATGGGAAAATTTTTTTTTAGTCGTGCCTTTTTGAAACTTAGTACTTACATAAAAATACCCCTGTTTCAGCATTTTTCAAAATTCATACATAATACATTTTACAAGTAAGTGGCATAAGTTTACGCGGACGAAGTCGCGCGGTTAAGGGTATATTATTCGGAGCGTGCTCCATACAAACGTACTATGGTGATATTTGCAATACTAACCAATTAAAGTCAATGAAATTTTGCAGAAACAATCTAGAAACAAATTTCTATGCTTGTATAGAGTCAGATTTTCGTTTTCAAGTTACAGTGCCTCAAAGATTTCCATACAAATCTTAAATTAATCCTAGCATTGAAACTGTATATTTTAACTAAAATCTGACTCTATAGAAGCATAGAAATTTGTTTCTAGACTGTTTCTGCAAAATTTCATTGAATTTAATTGGTTAGTATTGAAAATATCACCATAGTACGTTTGTATGCAGCGCGCATTTTCGCTCTCGGAATAATATTCTCTTAAAGCTAGTGTACTAATATGAAAGTTGTTTCCCCCGTTGTGTCGTCAGAGCGTGTCGTGGTCGGGCTCTGTGTCGCGGCTCGGCTGGGACTCCCGCTCGCCCCCGCCGCCGCCCCCCGCCGACGACATCATAGCTCTGTGCGCCTCCACGCACTGGACCGAGCGCAAGGACGGACTCACACACCTGGTATGTGCCTGTCTGCAGTCTTTATTTTCAGCCAAGGCGTCGGAAGGATCGAACGTATCGAAAACACGCTCCAAGTAGTCGGGTAAATAAAGAAAAATTGGTTTTGATATTATTAAAGTCTGCAAATTTTTATATATTATCTTAACTATTATAAAACCGTAAAATCATGAGGAATAAAAAAGTAGCGGTTCTCTTCATATAAATTCAAATAACATTCGATAGCGCGATTTAAAAACGTGCAGCGCCATCTATTGACAAAATTTTTAGTTTGTTTGTTCGCACATTACGCAAAAACTACTGAACCGATTTTGATGAAACTTTTTTGTTTGATAGCTTATGATCTGACTTAAAATCTGGTATATTATTTGTGCGGACGAAGTCGCGGGAAGACACTAGTTAGATATAAAAGCGCTCGTTGGCGTAGTGGAGCTTCGGTATTGGAAACGATCACCGAAGTTAAGCAACGTCAGGTCCGGTCAGTCTTTGGATGGGTGACCGTTTAGTGGTATTTCATCTCGAGCGTTTCCGTGCTTCGGAAGGCACGTTAAGCAGTTGGTCTCGGATAGTTCCGTCAGATGGCGTTGTAACTATTCGTTAAGCTAAGTCAGAGGCCTATTGGCGGCTTGAAAATTCTCTGACAGCAAGGTGACCACT
Source organism: Agonopterix heracliana (assembly GCA_963693445.1). Classification (NCBI taxonomy): domain Eukaryota; kingdom Metazoa; phylum Arthropoda; class Insecta; order Lepidoptera; family Depressariidae; genus Agonopterix; species Agonopterix heracliana. Next base: position 8,696,534 of record OY856334.1, read on the forward strand.
AACTTGCCTCCACCAACACGCACTGGAACCGCGTGGTGGAGTATGGCCCACTCCCTCTCACCCTTATTCGTGAGAGGAGGCCTTTGCCCTGCAGTGGGATTCTACAGGCTATAACTTACTTACTATTAGGTATATGATGTAGAGTTATACTCCAAAATATTATAAAAAACTAGAACTTGCTTTAGATAATAGTTCGTAACCTGGTTCGCCTATATCTAAAATTAATAACAACTGTATAATATGAAGCTACACTAAACATAATTGACAGTTGAAACCAGAAATTTCAATTTTAGATCAATATTAATATGAGATAATGAGAATACCAAAAGTGTATTTACCATAATGTGTTATAACATTTTATAAATATCTATATTAACATATACCTGATAGATATTTTTGACACATCTTCAACTCTAATATTATTATAACTAAGTGGTTATTTTACGGCTTCTACGCCCGGACTACAAGACCCGCATCGTTGATGTGTTACCCTGTTACGAAGTATCATTATATCAGACGATAGACGTCCACTGCTGGACATATGCCTCTCCCAAAGATCGCCACAACTCGCGGTCCTGCGCTGCCCTCATCCAACGGGTTCCCGCCGCCTTCACCAGGTCGTCGGTCCAGCTAGTGAGGGACCCACGCTGCGCTTTCCGGTACGCGGTCGCCACTCGTGAACTCTTCTACAAGCAAAGTGCCCCGCCCACTGCCACTTTAGTTTAGCGATTCTTTGGGCTGTCAGCTACTTGGTTTTTCTGCGGATCTCTTCATTTCTGATTCGATCTCGCGTGGAAACTCCGAGCATAGCCCTCTTCATTGCCCTTTGGGTGACTTTCATCGGATAGCTATGGATACTCCTTTGATAAAGTTATATGTCAAGATTGACAGTCGAAGATACGAAAACGTCAAAAAAAATTGGAACCAGTACTGGCTCCTAAACCCTATACATATACACGCACACATACATAATTTGTATGGCGCCTCACGCACACCAATCTATGAAACTTGGCCCCTTTTGTTTTATACGGTAAAACAGTGAGGCTCATTCTAGACATATACTTTTTCTAAGGGATACTCAATCACGAGGAGGTTCGTCACGAGGATCAGCCTATATACGTCCCACTGCAGGGCACAGGCCTATCCTCAGGGTGTATGTACGTTAGTACACCACGCGTGCACAATGCGGATCGGTAGACTTCACATACGCATCGGAATTTCTTCTTCAGCGTATGCAGGTTTCCTCACGATGTTTTCCTTTACCGTTTGAGGGCAGTCGGTATTACGTACATAAGTTAGAAAAACTCATTGGTACATGACATGTCATCCGTGTCGATTCGAACCGGGACCTCAAAATTTAGATTCCATAGCTCTCCGCAACGCGCCACCGACGTGACTGAAGTGTATAGCCATACCTCTTCGTAACTCTCATGCATGAATAAAGCTCAAACTGTACAGACCAAAAGCTTTATCTTCTATCCTAACACAACATTTTCTTCCGCAGGCGAACTACCTAAACAGCGGTCGTCTCCTCACAGACGAACAACTAAAAAGACTAACGGAATTACTAAACAAAATGTTTGTCGACGCCCATACGAAGGTCTTCTCTCTGCTGCTTGATGCTGTGTGTGAGTTGCTGCTGGTGCATTGGCAGCAGTTGAAGGATTGGTTATACCAACTTATGTTCAGGTGAGTGCTACGCTGCTACGACTGGCAAGACGATGTGCAACTCGTAGAGTAACGCGCTACGAGTTGTACATCCAGGCTGTTAAGGGGGTTGCAGAGGGCAAGACAATAAACTAGATGGCGCTCGGGAGCATTATTCCTGATTTTGTCACATTTTATTTTATATCTTCGTAATTATGTTATAAATTGCAAATGTTATTTGAGAAGCGCAATCTAGATTTTCTAAACTATTTTTCCATAATATCAAATATTACTTTTGTTAATACCGTCTACGAATGTTCAACGTCAAAGTTTTGTATGAAATTGATAAAAATTAAAATGTGTATCAAATTCGTATGAACAGTAAAATTACTTTAACTTGTAGCTAGATCAGTAAAACATAAACACAAGTGGGCGCTAAATTGAAAATTTTGATTGAAATCATCACAATTACGAGATATAAAATAAAATGTGATAAAACCATGAATAATGCTCCCGAGCGCCATCTAGTTTAGTGTCTTGCCCTCTGCAACCCCCTTAAGACGCTCCTTATAGGTAAACACAGGGCCATATTGTGCTAGTCTTTAGAAGCTATCTTCTCGTTATTTGAAAGACGTACAAATTAATTAAAAATGTAGAAATGATCTTCAACGTAACGGCTTTATTTGCTATGGAAGTACATTTCTTATTTTTCTATAAAATACATATGAAACTTGTGTTCTAAAGGAAACTTAAATATTGGAAAAAATCTGTATTATGTGCATCTGCTTTATAAGTTTAAGTCACTTTTACTTGCGACACTATGGTAGGAAAGTAACAAAGGTGTCGGATCACATGAAATTGTTGGCCGAGGCGAAGCCGACGCTTTCTAATTTACTGAGGGTTTCCTATTTACTGCCCGAGGTGTATCTACTATTTTTCACCCCTCCGGGCGGAAATCGTCAACTTTCTTCCCGCTGCGCTAAACGAAGTTGTGAATTGTGGGGGACGTGATTGAAAGACGGCTCCATTTATGATAATAGTTTAATAGCGCGAGACCGCGCAAGCGGTGTCGCTTCAACACTTCTATGTCTACAAGTCTCTAAGTCTCGAATACAATACCATCTCTAAAGTCTCGTGACCCCATCTTATATAGTAAACTATACGCTACCATTATTATATTACATGCTTAATCTCTATGTTATCGTTATCTTATAGTACGCTTCCTATCTCTTACATTACATTATAATCAATCCTTATCTAAGCTTACATACTTGCACGTAGAGGCGTGCCTGTCCCACTACAGTTGTCGCTTTCCGCCTGCGTCGAGGAGAAAAATAGTACAGTCGAGCAGTAAATAAGAAAGCCTCAGATCACCTGTTTGTTGACCTCGGCCTCGCCTCGGTCAACAATGGAATGGTTGGTCGTACTTGCGTTCTATAGTCGCGTTAGCCCTTCAGTGGGACGTTACTATACTTCATTCCAAATAAGGACGACGAAATTTTCCAATTCCTATTTAGCTTTCTGGCTAATTCTGATAAGCAAATAGAATCTATTTATCAGAAAGATGTACTATCCGACATATCTTGGACGTTACTAAAGCTGTTCTATAAATAAGTGAGTGTTTCAAATCTCTGCTTCTGTATTCAAAAATAGCCTTAAATTTTCGTTGCCATTTGGAATGGAGTATATGTTCATTCATTTATTTATTGGTTGCTTTCATGGGTACATAGGTTCTTATAACGTAAAGTAGTTCCAAGCATGAAACCCGGTTGGGCACTACAACATTTATCTGCTAACAATTTTATTTACAGATTACATAATAATTGCGTGTTAATTGATACAAAACTAATAAAGCTATAAGTTAAGTTACATATACTTACTAGCATTAGCATATGCTCACGACTATATTCCCCGAGGGGGTAGTCAGAGATATTCTGAAACCTCAGAACATCCACGTTCCACCAGTAGTACCGAAACTCTGTCCAGTGTGACGGGGGCTGAGCCCGTCGCCACTTATAATGGACAGTGGGTACAATACATGCCTCGAAATTGAAGCATGCAGGTTTCCTCACGATGTTTTCCTTCACCGAAAAGCCAGTGGTGTTACAAATCGTACATAAATTCCGAAAAACTCATTGGTACGAGTCGGCATGGACGGGGATCGAACCATCGCCTCCTGCACGGCAGGCAAGGTTACTCGCCACTGGACCACCACGGCTTTCATATACTTACTAATATTTGTTAATTATTCTAAAATTATAGTTTTAACTTTACTGTTCTTCTTACGTGTGGGCAAGCCCTGGTGTCAAGAGTTAATTCAAGCTGCCTTACGGCCTCCGACGCGGTTTTGTGACGTTGATGGTTGTTTGTTTGCTTGCAGGTTATTAATGAAACTAGGTACGGACATCCTCGGCTCTGTGAACAGCAAGATAATGAAGACTCTGGACGTCATTCACGAGTGCTTCCCGGCCGAGTTACAGCTACATAATATATTTAGGTGAGTACGATATCCGCCCTATTCACAATGTCATGGACAGTTTGCACAAAGTGCGCGCATTTGCAGACGCCATTTCGAAAATATAAAAGTTTCTATAGAGTGCCGGACTTGTGCTAATAGTTTAAATCAGGAGTGCTACTTTTGAATCTCATTCGCTGAGCTCGGCAGTTGATAATGTCAAAATTACTATGGAAATACGCATCTTTCTACTGCTGATTTGACTTTCAGAAATCATACTTCAGGTCGCCTAAACAAAGTATCTTTCGATTAGCGTTAACGACAGTAGAAAACATAAAATTATATGGACTTGACGTATGGTGACGAAAGCAATCAAAATGTTTCGATCGCCAATGTCAAATCCATACATTCTGTCATTTTCTGCTAGCGTCAACGCCAATAGAATGTCACTTTGTCTAGGGCCTCAGGAGAGCGATTTTTGAAAGTCAAATCAGCAGTAGAAAGATGCATATCTACATAGTAATTTTGACATTTTCAACTGCTGAGCTCACCGAATGAGTTTAAAAATCGCACTCCCATCCTGATCTAAACTATTAGCACAGGTCCGTCACATAAAAACTTTTTGAATTTGGAAATTGCTTCTGCACATGCGCACTTTGTGCAAACTGTCATTGTATGCTGAAAGACAGCTCTTTATATGATAACTTTATTGTTCATTCTGTTATTTAAAATAGTATTTGAGCATATAGTATTAGAATTACTGAAAATGTGAATTTAGCGTTATTTATCAACGTTGTTTTAGCACTGAAAAGATAAAATTTTTAACCCTGGACGCAAAAAGAGGGGTGTTATATGTAGTCAAATCTAGCGGGTGCGCGCGCCTGACTGCATTCTCTTGCTCGGTTCTCCTAAAGTGTCCCCAGATAGTGTAAGGTGAGGTGGGATATCTGAAGTCAGAGGGGGCGGGGAGTGGCCGTTCTGTATGCAGAACTATTATACAATTACCTGTTCTGTGTTACAGGTTCCTTGGTGACTCAGCGACGGCCCCCACGCCCAAGACGAAGGCGGCCGCGCTTCGGTTCCTGGCGGATCTCGCGCATGACTACTGCACGCCCAACAGCCTGGCGGTTGCGTTACACGGTATGTTATAAATGCCTAGGTTCCTTGGTGACTGAGTTGCGACGGCTCCTACCAAGACGAAGGTTCCTGGCGGATCTCGCGCATGACTACTGCACGCCCAACAGCCTGGCGGTTGCGTTACACGGTATGTTATAAATGCCTAGGTTCCTTGGTGACTGAGTTGCGACGGCTCCTACCAAGACGAAGGTTCCTGGCGGATCTCGCGCATGACTACTGCACGCCCAACAGCCTGGCGGTTGCGTTACACGGTATGTTATAAATGCCTAGGTTCCTTGGTGACTGAGTTGCGACGGCTCCTACCAAGACGAAGGTTCCTGGCGGATCTCGCGCATGACTACTGCACGCCCAACAGCCTGGCGGTTGCGTTACACGGTATGTTATAAATGCCTAGGTTCCTTGGTGACTGAGTTGCGACGGCTCCTACCAAGACGAAGGTTCCTGGCGGATCTCGCGCATGACTACTGCACGCCCAACAGCCTGGCGGTTGCGTTACACGGTATGTTATAAATGCCTAGGTTCCTTGGTGACTGAGTTGCGACGGCTCCTACCAAGACGAAGGTTCCTGGCGGATCTCGCGCATGACTACTGCACGCCCAACAGCCTGGCGGTTGCGTTACACGGTATGTTATAAATGCCTAGGTTCCTTGGTGACTGAGTTGCGACGGCTCCTACCAAGACGAAGGTTCCTGGCGGATCTCGCGCATGACTACTGCACGCCCAACAGCCTGGCGGTTGCGTTACACGGTATGTTATAAATGCCTAGGTTCCTTGGTGACTGAGTTGCGACGGCTCCTACCAAGACGAAGGTTCCTGGCGGATCTCGCACATGACTACTGCACGCCCAACAGCCTGGCGGTTGCGTTACACGGTATGTTAAATGTATTTTTGTTTGTCTCTGTCTTACCTCGTACCCAGTTTTACCTCGCATTGTCTTTCTCTGGGTATGTCCCAACAGCTTTGTAATTATGTGGTGCTGGCACTTCATACGGCCTATTTGGCTAATATCACGCATGACAAATATGCGTTTTTACGTGAAAATAGGAATTGACGTGGATCCCAGGGGTTTTTCTGTTTCTGTAATTCAAAATAGTTAAATTTTTTCGTTTTTATTTGAAAAAGATAACGATGCATTTATTTGTATGTATGAAATGGAGTATAGTTTAAACCTATCCCAATGCTAATTCACACTGTTTAGGCTGATGATGATGTGAATGTGTTTTGTCTGTCTGTCAGGTGGAGCGACAGGCATAGCGGGCCGTGCTCTAGTGAAGGTGTCAGTACTGGCGCAGGACCCGCGCGCGGGTGACGTCAGAGTAGCCGCGCGACGAGCCCTCGCCTGCCTGTACGACTGCAACCCCGTGCCTGTGAGTTGTACTACTTGTATACTATACTATACTATAGTGAAGGTGTCAGTACTGGCGCAGGTGACGTCAGAGTAGCCGCGCGACGAGCCCTCGCCTGCCTGTACGACTGCAACCCCGTGCCTGTGAGTTGTACTACTTGTATACTATACTATACTATAGTGAAGGTGTCAGTACTGGCGCAGGTGACGTCAGAGTAGCCGCGCGACGAGCCCTCGCCTGCCTGTACGACTGCAACCCCGTGCCTGTGAGTTGTACTACTTGTATACTATACTATACTATAGTGAAGGTGTCAGTACTGGCGCAGGTGACGTCAGAGTAGCCGCGCGACGAGCCCTCGCCTGCCTGTACGACTGCAACCCCGTGCCTGTGAGTTGTACTACTTGTATACTATACTATACTATAGTGAAGGTGTCAGTACTGGCGCAGGTGACGTCAGAGTAGCCGCGCGACGAGCCCTCGCCTGCCTGTACGACTGCAACCCCGTGCCTGTGAGTTGTACTACTTGTATACTATACTATACTATAGTGAAGGTGTCAGTACTGGCGCAGGTGACGTCAGAGTAGCCGCGCGACGAGCCCTCGCCTGCCTGTACGACTGCAACCCCGTGCCTGTGAGTTGTACTACTTGTATACTATACTATACTATAGTGAAGGTGTCAGTACTGGCGCAGGTGACGTCAGAGTAGCCGCGCGACGAGCCCTCGCCTGCCTGTACGACTGCAACCCCGTGCCTGTGAGTTGTACTACTTGTATACTATACTATACTATAGTGAAGGTGTCAGTACTGGCGCAGGTGACGTCAGAGTAGCCGCGCGACGAGCCCTCGCCTGCCTGTACGACTGCAAGCCCGTGCCTGTGAGTTGTACTACTTGTATACTATACTATACTATAGTGAAGGTGTCAGTACTGGCGCAGGTGACGTCAGAGTAGCCGCGCGACGAGCCCTCGCCTGCCTGTACGACTGCAACCCCGTGCCTGTGAGTTGTACTACTTGTATACTATACTATACTATAGTGAAGGTGTCAGTACTGGCGCAGGTGACGTCAGAGTAGCCGCGCGACGAGCCCTCGCCTGCCTGTACGACTGCAACCCCGTGCCTGTGAGTTGTACTACTTGTATACTATACTATACTATAGTGAAGGTGTCAGTACTGGCGCAGGTGACGTCAGAGTAGCCGCGCGACGAGCCCTCGCCTGTCTGTACGACTGCAACCCCGTGCCTGTGAGTTGTACTACTTGTATACTATACTATAGTCACCCAAAGGGCAATAGAGAGGGCTATGCTCGGAGTTTACCTGCGAGATCGAATCAGAAATGAAGAGATCCGAAGAAGAACCAGAGTAGCTGACATAGCTCATAGAATTACTAAACTAAAGTGGTATGTAGATGGGGCACATTGCTCACAAAACCGACGGCCGATGCGCCGAAGAGTTCTCGAGTGGCGACCGCGTGCCGGAAAGCGCAGCGTAGGTAGGCAAAGCTGGACCGACGACCTGGTGAAGGCGGCAGGAACACGTTGGATGAGGGCAGCGCATGACCGCGAGTTGTGGCGATCTGCGGGAGAGACGTATGTCCAGCAGTGGACGTCCACAAATTAAATGCGTTTCATACAGGGCCGTAGCTAGGGGGGGGCATCGTGGGGCAATGCCCTACCTTAAAATACCAATGCCCTACCTTAAAAATCACCCAACCATTACTTCTTTCCTACATGGGCAACGTCTTTACTATATGGGCAAGTAGGGCATTTGCTCCCTTACAAAACTGACAGAATTCTGGTCACAACAAAGTTCCAGTGCTGTGAAATTTCGGGCTCGCTTCGCTCGCTCCAGCCTTTAAATTGTTTTTTTAAGTGAACTCGGACTGACACTGTTTTTAGACTTGGTGTGTGAAATTTCGAGCTCGCTTCGCTCGCTCCAGCCTATGGTATTGTGCCGTATGAGTTACCAACACCGTTTTAAGTCCTGGAGTGTGAAATTTTAAGCTCGCTTCGCTCGCTCCAGCCTATGATTATTATGAGCGTAGGTAGGCTAATGGAACACAAATGCCAACACCGTTTTGAGTCTTGGACCGTGAAATTTCGAGCTCTCTTCGCTCGCTCCAGCCTATGATATTATGAGCGTAGTTAGGCTAATGGAACTCATACCAACACCGTTTTGAGTTTAGGAGTGTGAAATTTCGAACTCGCTTCGCTAGCTCCAGCCTATGATATTATGAGCGTAGTTAGGCTAATGGAACTCATACCAACACAGTTTTGAGTTTTGGAGTGTGAAATTTCGAGCTCGCTGCGCTCGCTCCAGCCTATAATATTACGAGCGTAGGTAGACTAATGGAACGCATATCAGCACCGTATGTGTTTTTGAGTGTGAAATTTTGAGCTCGCTTCGCTCGCTCCAGCCCATGATATTACGAGCGTAGGTAGACTAATGGAACGCATGCCAACACCGTTTTGAGTGTGAAATTTCGAGCTCGCTCCGCTCGCTCCAGCCTTTGAGTGGTGTCGAAGGGGAGGATAGGTAGGCTACTAATGGATCTCAGTATCACCATCGTTTTGAGACTTGGTAGTTATGTTCTTTTCTCATCTCATCCAAAAAAACTGCTCTTTGCTTCCGCCCTACCTTAAACCTCCTATGCCCTACCTTCAATCCAGTCCTAGCTACGGCCCTGGTTTCATAGTTAAGGGGGTGCTTCAGACCATGAAACTGAACGTCTTTCTCTACGGGATCAACATCGAAATCTACAAAAACACCCTTGTAATACTTAGGGCGTGCTTCAGACTATCAAATTGCACATCATTCACTATGTAGACGCAGTCAAAATCGCGAAAAAAATATCACCTTTTTCCATCGACCTAGAACTATGGACACTGGTACAAAATTCTCGATAAAAGTGTCCCGAACTAACCTTATAAAAATGTAGGTATGCATAATAATGTAAACAAACTGAAAACATTGCAATTGAAATCGTATGAAGCTAGTCACAAGGGTTAATTTTGCTTGCACCTACTTAACACCATATGCAGCTTCGACTGGAGGTGAAAATGAACATCAAACATGACAGACGTAATGGCGGACGCGATGACAGATAATCAATAAATAAAATAAACATTAAATATTATGTTCGTAAACAAAATGATATTTCTAAATGCTTCTAAATGTTAAAATAATAGTTTGCTTACTGAAAATAGGATACACCATCACATTTTTTCACTTTTCTTTGGTAGTTTTTACATGTTTTTACAACACAGTACGCCATCATGAACTCGCGCGTGCTCGGACGATCAAACAAAGACTGGCAAGAGATGTCAGTCTCTTTTTGAATTGTAAACGTCTTTTGGTTCGGACACTTTTGAGCGTGGACCCATCTTCCATAGTGTTCCAATTCAATGCCTTTTTCATACAAAACTGCAGTACCGACTAGACTCAAATGTATCGGACAGCAGATTTTTTTTTCTCCATGTCCATAGTGAAAGTTGTTCAGTTTGATGGTCTGAAGAACTTCCTTATGTATTACTAGGGTGTTTTGTTACGCCCTGTATAACTTACTAATGTAAATATTTCAGTTCACGGCGCTAATGGGTGAACTACCGCCGGAAACGCAATCCCTCGTCAATGGTGTGGTGCAGCAGCATGTCCGGAGAACCTCTAGCAGTAAGTGACCCCCGTCTCCTATGATTACGACTTTATTATTTTTAGTATAAATTTAACCTTTTGTATGCTGGTGGCTCCACTATAGAGCCACGCGAAAACATCCCGTCGTATGCGGCGGCTCCACTGTGGAGCCGCTGTGACCATAGGCAACTTTGACCCGTATTGTTTCGAAAATAGAGCGAATTATCCCGTGCAAGTCATAAGAACGGCTAGCCATTAAACCAATCAATTGAATGAGGCGGTAAAACGTGACTTATTCATTGTTCACTCGAGTGAAAAAAGGTTCATGACCGCAATAAAGTCTGCCGGTCGGCGGCCATTTTCAAGTGCTCAGCATACGACGGGAGTTTGCGCAAATCGCGTCCAGCGTACCAAAGGTTAAATAAGAAAGCCTAAGATGTTTGCATGTGCTCTGAGACCTTTCTTACTTTCCTGTCCTCGGTGTTTAATCTACTACAAGGTGTAAGGGACAGCCCTCCGCAAACTGAAACGGTGAACTCAGACCATCAAACTGAACAACTTTCACTATGGAGCCTATCTCAGGAAACGCGAAAAAAAATCAGCTGTCCCATACAAAACTGCCGCACCCGACTCAAATGTATGGGACAGCAGATTTTTTTTCGCGTTTCCTGAGGTAGGCTCCATAGTGAAAGTTGTTCAGTTTGATGGTCTGAGTTCACCGTTTCAGTTTGCGGAGGGCTGTGCCTTACACCCTGTATATTATTAATAAATATCGTTGTGTTCACCAGCCGGCAGCGACAGTCCCATCCGCGCGACCAGCGCGACTTCCAACTGCACCAGCGCCGAGGACGTGTACTCACGCATCAGGAGGACCACCACTGAGATACACACGTACACCGCACAACATGCTAACGGTTCGTACTATATGCTTCGATCAAAATAAAATGAATGGATAGGCCTAAAGCGCGGTAAGTTGAAGCAAACTACTGGTGCACTTGGTACATACAAACTAGCGCCATTATCTGTCAAATCTAGGGCACTTTATTACAAGTGACAAGTAAAAATTTCATTTGTTTTGCCTCATTTTTCTGGTTTGAAATGTTCGCTTAAGGCCTATCCATTCATTTTATTTTGATCGAAGACTATATGGCGTTATGGTATCGATTTGTAATTAATGTTTACGTAAAAGTGTAAATTGTTACTAAAAATACATGATCTGACTACAAAAAAATCTCATGAGCCTCGGAAAATCAAGCAATTTACTTTGCCCGAAGACTGCCCGCGTTACGGCAGTCGCGTTCCGTTGTTTGACGTTGGGCATCTGTACTGTATAGTATTATATAATCTGTGGTATGGGCTATCATCGCTCCTATGCCATAACTTGGGGCGAACACAATAGACCAGCAATGGTCACAGTGTTGCATAACAAAACTTGCTTGCAATAGCCCAGGCAACAATGATAGCATGCCAAACACAACGAAGTGACAAAACAAGTAATCCGTCTATGAGTTCATTTTGATTTGTGCATAGCAATAAAGACAGGCACATTAAGGGGCCGTATGGTCCAGACGAGCATTTTATATGAGAAACGCGACTGATAAGCCCTCCGAAAAGTGTGCGTGTGCCGTATTTTCGATTAAAAAGAATTGGGCAATTTCGTAAAAAAATATCCCGGTTACAAAATGGAATACAAAAAAATCATAGCTTTATTATAATTGGAACAACGTAGAATGATTCGCACTTATTTGAAATGCATAATAACAGTTGCAAATTGGATAAAAAATGATAATTTTCAAAGAAAATGTGATTATTTTGGGACAAGAGAGTGGTTCAGGCTTCCATTTTGTAACTTTTTTGGAACGAAATTATATAATTATACAGTTTATTCTTAGTAAATGTGTCTTTTTTCTTTAAAAATAATAATCAGTGAACCTTAACAAGGCATCAATTACTTGTAATAAACTAAAATATATCCATTTTGTAACTTTGTAAACAGGTCGGTCATTGTGGGACATTACTAATAATGGGGGTTCAAAACTAACTTTCGTCTTATTTTTTAATTTATTTATAATAAATGACCTATATAACCTGCTAATTTTACAGATTATTAATTAAATATTGAAATAATCAAAACCTTCATTCAAAACGGTCTTTGGTTTCAGTGTAAATTGAGTGCAAACTGATAGACATGACAAAATGTGTGCGGATATATATTTAGAAAAAAACGCCCAATTAACAAAAGTACTTTTTAAAGATTTTTTTTTATGATTTCACTAATTAAACTAATGGTTAATATGTGAGTGTATAAACCAAAAATCTTAAACTTTTTAAGTTCTTCTAAAATGAAAAAAAAATTTAAAAACACATTAAAAAAACGTCATCTTTGTGACGATTTTCTATCGTGTATTCAATGTCTATGCATGGTATGATATAAAAATGTAATTGTTGTCAACAGAGTGCGGTAACCACATGTCGAGTAAAGACTCCGGCATCAGTCAGATGTCAGACGTCACCCTCTCCAACAAGGGTGTCAATGGAGTGCCCAACGGTCATTATAATGCGTAAGTAATCTATTCGTGACGGGGGGGGGGAGTTTTGTATGGAACAATTGTATTTTTTTTTATTTGTTCTCGATGTTGGGTGCGTAGTGAAAATTATAAAGTTTGATGGTAACTATAAAACACCTATTTAAATTTTACTGGGGTGTTTTGTTCCAGTATACACAAGAAGAATGTTAAGTCCGACCGGAAATATAAAAAACCTCGCCATGTTGCGGAAAATTATTGGAAGTAACTTTTATACTTGGATCACGTACATTAAAGGTTATAGTCGATTGCAGCGCCCTCAAACCAGGTTTTTATATTTCTGGTCAGGCTTTCTTTTTTAAAATTTGGTTCCTTGCAGTTGCGATGCTTTTAAAGTATGTGGACGGTATGTATAATACAGGGTGTAACAAAACATAGCAGGAATATTTAAAAGGTGTGGTTTAGACCAACATCGAGAAAAAATATTAAAAATAAATAATAATTTTTATTTATTTTATTTACACCCTACTACATCGAGTCATAATTCCCTTGCCCATTTCCCATTATTTGTGGTCGGCGCAATAAGTCATCTTCTTCCATTCCTCTCGCTAGGCCGTCATTTCAGCACTCACTCCTTTCTTACACATATCATCCTTCACACAATCCATCCATCTTTTCTTCGGCCTTCTCTCCTACCACAGCCATCCACATTCATACTTAACACTCGTCTTGTAACATGTCACTCATCTCTCCGCATCTCATGCTTATTACATCGAGTAATATAGTAATTTTCAAATGTTTTGAATGAAGCTAAAATATTGTTGGTTTGGTACAGGGAGGCGATAGCTCGGGCGGCGTCGGCGGACAGTTCAGAAGAAGCAAACAGCACGAAGGAATCGTCGCCTGTACCAGCGCATAACAGGCTTGATTTCCCGCACGGGTTAGTTCTTATTAACATATGCTCACGACTATATTCCCCGAGGAGTCAGAGATATTCTGAAACCTCAGAACATACACGTTTCACTAGTACAGTAGTACCATGACAAAGAAAAGCGGGGTGTCAAGTTAACTCGTCCAGGTTGTAATCATAATTCGGTATGTCAAGTTTTTTTTTGGTCTTCATTTTTATATTTTTTACGGATAGAAGACATAATTTTAAGACACCTATTTCATTCTTCCATGGAGAAAAACTACTTATTGCTATATTTAAAAAAATTAAAACCTGCCTCCTCTTTCTAACTCTATGCTGGAAACAGTAACCGCAACATCAATTGTCAAATTATGACATTGTGAATATAATTGTTTTCTTAATGGACAGTTATTTTCAGTTGATTTTATGTTTACCAAGGAGTTCACAGGTATTCCAGTGACGTCACTGGACGGACCGAAAAACGACGTTATTTTATTAAAAATATCTGTAATCCTTTCATTTTAACATCCCTGACGTAGAAAATATGATTATTGAGATAATTATCTCGAAATGGATTTCGATTCAGGCCTCAAAAAAAAAACTTGGCATACCGAATTCCATTGTAATTTATCGGGGACCTCAGACTATTTTTTTTATTTCTTGCAGAGATTATAATTCGAGTCCCCTCGGACGCGATAAGGTGAAGCCATACGAGACGGATGAGAATGGATTCATTATTACCAAATGTAAGTATAACGACTGGTAGTGTAAGGGTTTAACTACACATGGCCGCAAGCGATCGCATTTTTCCGTCGCTCCATCCTTTTCTGTCACTCAGGAACGTCATTTGCTAGAGCATATAAGATAGAAGCTGTTCCGTGCTGTTCCGTTCCGTCTATCTTATATGCTCTAGCAAATGACGTTCCTGAGTGACAGAAAAGGATGGAGCGACGGAAAAATGCGATCGCGTGCGGCCATGTGTAGTTCAACCCTAAAGTTACCTATGCAGGGCTTGCTCACACGACAAGAAGAAGGGTATGGCAAATTAGGGGAGATTTATCACTCACTCAAATAATTGTTTACAGCCGGTCTTCGAGAGCAAGAAGTATTAGAAGCCCTCTGTAAACTGGACGTGTCTCAAGCGCCGGCCGAGCAGTGGGAGAGACTGCTCTTGAGCACGCACGAGATACTCAAGTACGGCGACTGTAGGAAGCCCTGCGAGTACTTCAAGTGAGTGTTTATATCTACCAGCCACTGCCAGCTATATCATAGGCGTAGCAAGGGGGGAGGGGTCGGGTGATAAATAAACACGATATTATTTTGTTGTGTTTCGTTTCTCATGTCCAATTTCTTTGAAAAGTCAATGTGGTCAGAATGTACTTTCGCAAAATCTTGCAAACCTTGGAGCAAAATCTCGAGCTCGCTTCGGTCGCTGCTATTTTTAGAACGTACCTACTACACTGATCTTATTTATATGGCTGTAAAATATCGAGCTCGCTTCGCTCGCTCTAGGTTTTGGATTCCAGATGTTTTTATAGTCAAGTAAATTCTCGAGCTTGCTTTGCTCGTTCCAGATTTTAGGTCTTGTTTGTAACAGCAACACGCAATAACTATTTAGATTTTTATTTCATTTGAACCGATTTTTATGATACTTTTTTGTTTGATAGCTTATGATTTGACTTAAAATCTGGTATACAGGGTCCAACTTAATATGCTGACACTTATTTAAGAGGATGATCAGACCGTCAAACTGAACAACTTTCTCTATGTGGGACCAACATCCAAATCGCGAAAAAAAATACAGCTCTTCCATACAAAAACTGCAAACCTATTCGAGCCAAATGTATGGGACAGCAAATTTTTTTTTCGCGATTTCGATGTTGGTCCCATAGAGAAAGTTGTTCAGTTTGATGGTCTGAACATCTCATTAAAAAAGTGTCAGCATATTAAGAAGGACCCTGTATAATTTGTGCGGACGAAGTTGCTTGTGAAATTTAGTCTTAACTATTATTATAAAACCGTAAAATCATGAGGAATAAAAAAGTAGCGGTTCTCTTCATACAAATTCAAATAACATTCGATAGCGCGATTTAAAAACGTGCAGCGCCATCTATTGACAAAATTGTTAGTTTGTTTATTTGTTCGCGCATCACGCAAAAACTACTGCACCGATTTTGATGAAACTTTTTTTGTTTAATATCTTATGATCTGACTTAAAATCTGGTAAATAATTTGTGCGGACGAAGTCGCGGGAAAACACTAGTAAATAATATAACTGTTACAGAAACATAGTGCGTGTGGCGCTCGCAGCGCTGTCAATAGAAGAGAGTTCGGGCGACAAGGAGAACTCTGAGAACGCTTCCAACGCGCAACAATCTTCCGGTGAGTATTCGCTTTAATAATTAACATTTTTAACGAGGTACATAGTATTGGTCCTCGTCTTGTGATATTGCAGTGCGAGTCATTTTTGTCACGAATTTGCACGAATTTACTGCGGCCTACGAATAAAGAAATAAATATGGAAATATTATTCACGTCAAAAAATGACCCCACGAACAAAGTTCGTATACACCACGCAAGCGCGCAAGACTCAATCATTATGGCGACTCCAATTACGGCGTTTGCCGCCAAAACTCATGGTGCCAAAAATTAAGGAGATTTTGTTCGGAGTTATCGTTCCATATTTATTTCTTTATTCGTAGACTGCGGCATATATCAAACGATCAGTTTTTTTTTTTTTTAATAGCATATGCTCATGACTATTTTCTCCGAGGACGTAGTCAGAGATATTCTGACAGCACAGAACATACACGTTTCACTAGCAACACTGAACCTCGTTAGAGTTTTTTTAAATATATGCAGTAAAACATTCAAGATTTTTTTTTTAATCTAATCACCATCTTCTGTAACACCACTGGCTTTTCGGTGAAGGAAAACATCGTGAGGAAACCTGCATGCTTCTATTTCGAGGCATGTATTGTACCCACTGTCCATTATAAGTGGCGACGGGCTCACTCCGTCATACTGGACAGAGTTTTGGTACTACTAGAGAAACATGGATGTTCTGAGGTTTCAGAATATATCTGACTACCTCGGGGAATATAGTCGTGAGCATATGCTCACCATCTTCTATGAGATGTTAATCTATCGATGTATCTTGAAGACATTTTTTAACTTTTAAACTAGCTTTCAATTGCAGTTATTCTTCTTCTTATCGTGTGGGCAAGCCCTGGAGTCAGAGTTTTTTCAGACCGCCTTACGGCCTCTGACGTGGTTTTTATGTAACGACTACTATCACCAGAGATAGCAGCCGGGACCAATTAACGTGCCATCCGAAGCACGGAATCATCTTTCTTTTCAGACAATCAGGTGATTCAGCCTGCAATGTCCTAACCAACTGGGGAAAAACGCACAAAGTGACATCACTGGGTGTCCCCGTGGGAATCGAACCCACGACCCCGTGTCAAGAGCCCAAGCTCTTAACCATTAGACCATTGCAGTTATTAATAATGATAGAAGTCACTCATATTCTTATTTATCCAGGTTGGGGCACAGCGAACGAACGAGCCGCAGCCGAAGCGGTCAAAGTATTAATCTGGCTCTGCCGCCGACCAGAAACGAGGCCGCAGTGGCTAGACTACTTTGACCTCATCCTGCTAAAGCTGATCAACGCGTACGGAGCTCTTAATAAAGAGGTCATGAGGGCGGTCGACGCCGGCATGCCGCATATAGCTCACGCTCTGCCGGCACATCAGGTGAGTGACTACGAGTTACGCGCTACGAGTTGTACATCGCGCTGTTAAGATTCGCCCACGATCACGTATATAGCTGGGAGTGGTTGGTTGAGTTGCGCGTTGGATCGACGCGTTACACGTAGGGACAGTGTGCCTTAGGCTGCTTTTCTAACAGAGATGTGCGAGGTAGCGAGGCGGTGAGCGAGGAAAAAATCGGCCAATGAGAGAGCATCAATTTCCCAATGCAATGACGTGATCGAGCGAGCGCGCTATTGGCGGATTTTCAATCAATCAATCAATCATTTATTTCAAGTGTCAAGACTCATAACTTTTGTTAGTACATACTTAACCTAATGTTAGCAGATCCACATACATTATACATTATAATCCAATTAATTTAATTTTTAATTTTAAAATATTATATGGGGTTATTTTCGCATCGTAAACAAACATGTCATCTACATACATACATACATAAGCTCACGCCTTTGTCCCATGGGGGTATGCTTTCTTATTTACTGCCCCAGGTTAATATACTATTTTTCTCCTCGACGGAGGTGGAAAGTGACAACTTCGTTTAGCGCAGCGGGACGAACATTGACTCTTTCCGTCCGGAGGGGAGAAAAAACTGTAAAAGAAGTGTGTCTGTACATTGGAGATATTTACAAAAAAAGCGATATTGTTTTTTCCCTGACTCCATTTTCGAATTTTCTGTTTGTTTGTTTGTTCGAGCATCACGCAGAAACTACTTGACTTATTTTGATGAAGCTTTTAGAGTTTGAAAGCTATGATTAAATTAAAAAACTGGAGTGCATTTTTTGAAAGTCACACGTTCTAAATAATGATCGAATGATGCATAATCTGATGCGTAATTTAGACATTTTCAGAATAATTATTTGTGACGAGAACTAGTGCGGACTATAGTTTAGTTTAGTATTCTATACTTGTAATAAAACATCCAATCTTTCTTTTCGCAGGTGCTAGCCCTCCTAAAACCAGTGATACGGACGCGAGGTTACCCTACCTCGCTGTGCGCTCTCAAGCTAGCGACGGAGGTCGCCAAGGCGCGCAGCTGTTCAGAGCTGACCGATGATGTAGTCTCACAGCTGATGGAGGGAGTCGGACAGGTATCTAACATAACAAGTAGTTGTCAAACATGGGAGTGACCACGGGACTAAATTATCCCTAGGTCGCTCTGCGCTCTCAAACTAGCCATAGAGGTCGCCAAGGCGCGCGCTTTGGGTCGGACAGGTATTTTATTTATTTATTTATTTTATTTTTTATCTTGGACAGTGTCACACAAATTATCTAGTCACATTTAAAGTTCCAGAATCTAGCCTGGACTTGTATTATGATAACTAGACAACGACAATAACGACGACAACTGGTATATATCATAACAAGTAGTAGTCAAACATGCGAGTGACCACGGGACCAAATGATTCCTAGGTCGCTGTGCGCTCTCAAGCTAGCCACGGAGGTCGCCAAGGCGCGCAGCTGTTCAGAGCTGACCGATGATGTAGTCTCACAGCTGATGGAGGGAGTCGGACAGGTATCTAACATAACAAGTAGTTGTCAAACATGGGAGTGACCACGGGACTAAATTATCCCTAGGTCGCTCTGCGCTCTCAAACTAGCCATAGAGGTCGCCAAGGCGCGCGCTTTGGGTCGGACAGGTATTTTATTTATTTATTTATTTTATTTTTTATCTTGGACAGTGTCACACAAATTATCTAGTCACATTTAAAGTTCCAGAATCTAGCCTGGACTTGTATTATGATAACTAGACAACGACAATAACGACGACAACTGGTATATATCATAACAAGTAGTAGTCAAACATGCGAGTGACCACGGGACCAAATGATTCCTAGGTCGCTGTGCGCTCTCAAGCTAGCCACGGAGGTCGCCAAGGCGCGCAGCTGTTCAGAGCTGACCGATGATGTAGTCTTACAACTGATGGAGGGAATCGGACAGGTATCTAAAATAACAAGTAGTTGCCAAACATGGGAGTGACCACGGGACCAAATGATCCCTAGGTCGCGGTCCGCTCTCAAACCAGCCACGGAGGTCGCCAAGGCGCGCAGCTGTTCAGAGCTGACCGATGATGTAGTCTCACAGCTGATGGAGGGGGTCGGACAGGTATCTAACGTAACAAGTAGTTGTCAAACATGGGAGTGACCACGGGACCAAATGATCCCTACCTCGCTGTGCGCTCTCTAGCTAGCCACGGAGGTCGCCATGGCGCGCAGCTGTTCAGAGCTGACCGATGATGTAGTCTC
The DNA here is from genome assembly GCA_963693445.1 of Agonopterix heracliana. Classification (NCBI taxonomy): domain Eukaryota; kingdom Metazoa; phylum Arthropoda; class Insecta; order Lepidoptera; family Depressariidae; genus Agonopterix; species Agonopterix heracliana. Next base: position 8,716,197 of record OY856334.1, read on the forward strand.
ACAACTGATGGAGGTAGTCGGACAGGTATCTAACATAACAAGTAGTAGTCAAACAAGGGAGTGACCACGGGACCAAATAATCCCTAGGTCGCTGTGCGCTCTCAAGCTAGCCACGGAGGTCGCCAAGGCGCGCAGCTGTTCAGAGCTGACCGATGATGTAGTCTCACAGCTGATGGAGGGGGTCGGACAAGTATGGTAATCATCTTATCAGAGACGTCCACTGCTGGACATAGGCCTCCCCCAAGGATCGACACGACGACCGGTCCTGCGCTGCCCTCATGCAACGGGTTCCCGCCGCCTTCACCAGGTCGTCGGTCCACCTTGTGGGGGCTCACTGCCTACCCACGTTGCGCTTTACGGTCGCCACTCGAGAACTCTCCGGTACCATCGCGTATATGGAAACCCTTCCAGTATTCAGAACCAACACAGATCTGAGATGCGGAAGCCTTTCAAGTATTATTTCAAAGAATTGTTACAGAAAATGCTTCCATTATTCAGATCTGAGAACGACCTGAGTTCGGGTATTAATTTCGGAGTACATTTCAAGACAAATTCAATAAAAAGCTTCCACTATTTGGCCGCATTCGTCTTTTTTTTATACAGGGTGTAAGGGACAGCCCTCCGCAAACTGAAACGGTGAACTCAGACCATCAAACTGAACAACTTTCACTATGGAGCCTACCTCAGGTAACGCGAAAAAAATCTACTGTCCCATACATTTAAGTTGGGTAGGTACGGCAGTTTTGTATGGGACAGCTGATTTTTTTTCGCGTTTCCTGAGGTAGGCTCCATAGTGAAAGTTGTTCATTTTGATGATCTGAGTTCACCGTTTCAGTTTGCGGAGGGCTGTCCCTTACACTCTGTAGTTCCCACCGAAACCAAAAGGGTGAAAACGGGACCCTGTAATCGGTAGACAGTTGAAATTTTCACAGAATGTAACAAATACATACAAGAAACTGGTTTTTGTCAACGTTTTTTCTTCTCGCTCTATCGTTAACACTTTCGCTGCTAAGCTCAAAATCATGATCCTCGCGCAGTGCTAAAACTGACGCCCCTCGTAGGTCGCGCGCACAGTCGTAACGCAAAACGACCAAAGCGGCTCACCTCGTGGGTAGGCGTAAGGTTTGGGTGACTCGCGCTGTAGGTCATCAGCACAGGCGAAACTTGACCCCCCTCGTAGGTCATGAGCACAGTCGTAACGGTGAAACGATAAACTGGCTCGTCTAGTGGGTCACCCGCGCAGGCGTAAGGTTATCGGTGACTCGCGCGGTAGGTCATGAGCACTGTCGAAATGCAATTGAACCGGCTCGCTACGTGGGTTCTTCAGCACTTCGGCCCATTTGTCGCCGACCTACGACGTAGGTCGTCAGCACTGAAAGTGTTAAAACTGTAAGCAATCTCTCCAGTATAAAAACAAATAATAAAAACCGGCCAAGTGTGAGTCGGTCTCTAGCTAAAGGTCCCGGGAAAAAACAACTTTTTTGTAAGTTAATTTCATAGATTAATATGTATATTGGTTATAGATAGGTAAGTCGCCTTGGATTTTAGGACGTTTTAATTATTGGCGTTGCCTCATATTAGCAGCAGGGGGAGCCCCAGTATGAAATAAATTGAAAAAAGACGGACGGCTGACACAAGGCTCGAACCATATGCACCCGAAACGTGAGCCGGTTGTCTAGACCACTAGACCAACAAGACAGTGGTTGATACGGGCGAAATCTCTCACTATTACAGCGCAGCGGTGAGGTGTAGCGCGCTTTCTCTACACTTTAGATACGAACCCAAATTCAACACTTAGTACTTCGAAACGTAACCGATAGATGGCGGATGCTGTCTATGGAAAATAGATGCTGTCTATGGATATATTCCACCTAGTTTGTACTGAAGATATCACAGCATGGTTAATTTGTTGTGTGGTGGTGTGGTATGGAACCCTCGGTTTGCGAGTTGCCCGTCTTGACCGGTTTTATTATTTTCCCTCTGCAATATTATCAAATGATAATGTTATCCCACAGCTGGCCGACCACCAAAACTCAGCGGTCCGCAAGGCGGCCGTCTTCTGTATGGTCGCGTTCACATTCGCGTTGGGGGAGGAGAGAATGCAGCCGCATCTCAAACACCTCTCCGTTAGCAAGTACAGGCTCCTACAGGTCAGTTACATACATACACACACAACAAAACACATGCCCATACATACAGGGTGTAAGAAAACACCCTAGTAATACTTAGGGGGTGCTTAAGTGGCTTCAGCTCATGAAACTTAACAACTTTCACTATGGAGCCAACTTCTAAATCGCGAAAAAATGATAAATGAAAATGAAAATGATTTATTGTATATAGAATTCGGGTAATACAATTTGCAGTTAGTCACATATTTTATCAGGCCCTCCAAACCCTACCTTTTCAGGTGTACATACATTTACAAATAGAAAGAAAAGTTAAATCTCAAACATTAATACATCAAACTAAAAAAAAAAAAAAAAACAGCTGTCCCATACATTTTAGTCGAGTCTATACAGCAGTTTTGTATGCGACAGCAGATTTTTTTTTCGCTCTTTCGAAGTTGGCTCCATATTGCAAGTTGTTCAGTTTCTTGGGTTGAAGCACCCCCTAAGTATTACTAAGTGTTTATTACACCCTGTATACAATAGTATACAGATCCAATAGGATCAGACAATCGGATGGAATATCAGATGTATATTTCCAGCCATAAAGTCACGCTATCGATAGCAGATAGAGACTACGGTTCGTGATCATCGGTTTATAATGTCCAGTTTTTTTTTTTTTTTTTTTTTTAATAACTTTACTAGCCTGGTTACAAGAGCTTTAGGCTAAATCTTATTTTATTTCAATTTTTCTTCTGTTTTCACGTTAAAACGTTGGTATTCGATGTTTTAACGCTTCTTTGGAGTTTTTGGAGACAATCTAAAGACGCAGGAAACGCAGAGAAGTCCACAGGAAAGAGGTGAACCGACCGCTTTGCCGCGCTAAAATCACGGAACGCTTTTCCTGTTTACGACCCATGCACCATCATATTTCACTGAACTATATATTGTTCACTTGCACGACACTTTGTTACGCAAAACAACACAAATTTTACGAACCAAAACACACTATAAACAATAAAAATTCGATGAAATATGAGGACTCCAAACGTCAGCTACCAAATCCCGCCAAAAACTCCTGTCTAGCACTGGTAGCATGCATCACGTGATACGGCTGTATCACGTCTTTTATCTCGTTCGTTCGCACGCAAATAGAAAGAGAGCGAAGGTGTGATAGCGCTGTATCACTGCGGCATGCTAGCTATGCAGTTTAACTAAACTAATAGGGTACGTGTCCCGTAGGTGTACATAAGCAAGCACCGCTCGGAGGCGGGGCGACACAACACGTAGCGGCGACGACGACGCGCCCACCTCACCACCCGCGCCACACAGACCGGCGACTGACTTGTACTAGATACACGCTTACTTTATATCTCCCTGTGTTGCCTTATGTACGAGCTGAGGGCACGGGGGTTGGTTATGTTGGGGTAGGTTCATATTCGTAGACGGCATAGAACCAGGAAAGTAAAAAACTTGGCCATATTGCTGAAAATCATTGGAACTAATTTTTGTGCTTGAAAGTTGAAACATTGTCATTACAGGTAAATTGTAAATTCAGTATATCAAAATATTTTTTGGAGAGCATATCGAAAACCGTTTCCAAGATAGTTGACTCAATAACAACTCAATATTAGAGATTTTAAAATTACAGGTTTACAGATCTATCTATCTCTAAATAGTATGAAAGAAAGCAAGCGCATTACGACACTTAGGCCATATAAACAGGGACCAGCATTGCGGTAGCATTTCCCCTTTGCGACGTTACAAGATCAATTAATCATTCACATACAATTTTATACTTTATCACTAAACGAGACAGCCTATAATTGCGGAACTTAATTACTTCAAACTAGTTTCGTTTGGGGTTCACACGACACTATTTTTTTAACAATCCAAATTAGAATCTAAAGTAATGGAATAAAATACAAGGTTGCACATTTCATGCTACCTTGCAAAAGTAGCAAAAAAGTTTGTTATTATAATTACACGCGTATTTGGTCCATAGTTATATGGTCTTCGTTACGTCAGGTCGGATAAGGGCGAGGTTCCGCAAAAATTCGCCCACATCGCTTCTATACAAAAACTAGCATGGTCTATCAGCCGGTTTAGGAGATTTACGCTCAAGTGCAGAAGTGCAAGAAGTTTACGTTGTATGTATTTCCATCCTTTTCTATCTATACTCAAGAAGAGATCTCCACTTGAGTGTCGTTCTGTTATACCCCCCTAAAACAAAACAGCAAGATTTTCTCAATGCAATATGATCCTGAGATGATTGATGAGTTTTTCGGAATTTATGTACGATTTGTAACACCACTGGCTTTTCGGTGAAGGAAAACATCTTGAGGAAACCTGCATGCTTCAATTTCGAGCCGTGTATTGTACCAACTGTCCATTATAAGTGGCGACGGGCTCACCCCCCGTCACACTGGACAGAGTTTCGGTACTACTGGTGAAACGTGGATGTTCTGAGGTTTCAGAATATCTCTGACTACCCCCTCGGGGAATATAGTCGTGAGCTATGCTATGCAATATGATCCTTGTTCTATCTATTTCAACATAAACCAACCTCACGAACCTTCTAATTATTATTATGAATCTAATTCTTATTTATCTAAGGATTAATTTACTTTAACACCCTGTGTTATTAATTCCATGATATATGACTGTAATACAAAATTTAATATCTAAAGAAATATATAACGTCTAACAAAATTAGCTGAAACTATTTTAAGGGGATGATCAGACCATCAAACTGAACAACTTTCTCTATGGGACCAATATCGATATCGCGAAAAAAAATCTGCTGTTCCATACTAACCTACTCAACCTAAATGTATGGGACGGCAGATTTTTTTTTCGCGATTTCGATATTGGTCTTCTAGAGAAAGTTGTTCAGTTTGATGGTCTGATCATCCCCTTAAAATAGTTTCACCTAATTTTGTTAGACCTTATATTAAATTTTGTAATTAAATAACTTATTTGTAAATTGACAAGTCTTAAAAGACACTTTTTTGTTTCGTTCGTCTTCTGAGGGAAGGAAAGTGATGGGTATAGGGTGCGTCGAAAGAATAGATTTAGGCAATGATAAAATGGTAGGTGTTTGGTTGTTTGAATGAGAATTTTTTTTTGTAAAATAAAAATAAAAGTTGGCTGTCACGGGACGCCCGGCAGATGTAAAACTTCTCCCGATTTAAATGTCGAACTTTCGCTCCCGATTAAAGTTTCGAACTTCCTTCACACACAAAGTTTGCGGGTCAGAATTTCAAAGCCCTCCCATAAAATGTTAAACTTCAAAAATATTTCCAAAAATACCATGTGAAATATGCATAGTCGGAATTATTCTAAATTTAGAATATCTTTGACTATACCATTGTGGGATATAGTCGTGAATATAGATATAAACATTAAAAACATATGTTTGTTTAGAAATTAATTCAATCGAGACCGAAAACAAAAGATCACCAGTTTTCTCGAATGAACGTTTTCTCTTTACTTCCTAAAAACTCAACAGATGGCATACTCATCGCTCCATAGAGAAGTGTCTCCATAAAGACTGTCTGCCTTTTTTAAAGGCCAAGGGATCGAGCCAATACAGCCATGCCAAACGTAAACCGATTCAAATTTTCAATTAAAATGATTCGTAAAATAATGAAATAAACGCGTTGGTATCTTTTTGATAATCTTTTCCCTCTTTATTATTTTAAAGATCATGTTTTGAAATTTTGACGTTTATAAGCGAAGACCGTAGCGCCATCTATCGTTGCATTAGAACACCATTGGAATCCATCTGTCTGGGTCTAACACACACATGTTACTATAATCTTTCTCCTTCGCACAGAAAAACTGCGGCAATACATAAAAAATCTCATTCAAATATCAAACCTAAAGGCTGTAAGATTAAGGTAGTATTTTGCGCGGTGTATAAATTATTATCTATGTACAGATCCTTTTTATATACGTAATGGTACATTGGTCTTCATTCTACATAGATTTGTCTGTTTGTTTTGATGTTTGGGTCATCATCAGCCTTCACGGTCCCACTGCTGGGTTAGGTGTGGGACATTTAGTTGTCAACGTGAAATTTTGATATTTCAATCAATATTTTACACCAAACATAAGCAGTAAAAATACAGCTAATAATCACACCACGGAAATTTAATTGAAAATAACTTTTTAGCAATAAGAGATAAGACAGCATATTTTGGGCATTTACGAGAACAAAACAAATGCAGGACATTTCCGCAATGGTGCAGGGTGAAGTAAAATGCGATACATATTTTATTGGGCCATCAAATTGAACAACTTTCAAAGAGAGAATTTTCCTCACTTCTTTTGAACAACAGGTAGATGACATGATTGTATATATAAATACCTAGTAGATAAAGTAGTAGTAGACAAAATTTCTACTACAATACAACTTTGTCTACTAGGTATTTAGCAGCGGAGGTCTCGACACAATCGTCTCATCTACCTGTTAGTCATGGATTTCCGCAAAGTAACGCCTGATTCAATAAATCACTTATTTTGCATTTATGCATTATACAGTGTGGGAAATTAAATGCGTTACATACTTAAAAGGTTGCTTCAGACCATCAAATTGAACAACTTTCTCTATGGGACAAACATCGAAATCGAGACAACTAAATAAAATCGAGAAAAAAAAACATTTATTTCAGTATACAAGGTCCTGTATCTTTGTGTATTATGTTATGACACAAAATTTCAATACAATGTTAATATAAATTATAGTATACCACATCAAATAGGTTACAGAATTGCAGTTTTGTATGGAACAGCAGATTTTTTTTCGCGATTTCGATGTTGTTCCCTTTGGTTGTTCAGTTTGGTCTTATCATTACCTCAAAAAACCATCAGCAAATTAAGAAAGTCCTTGTATTTCGTTTCAACGTATAAAAGGCTGTTGATGATTATCAAAAATCAAAACAAAACATCAAACTTTCAATATTTAAATTAATAATTTTAAAGCATAATTTCTTTGAAGCACTCGAAATAGAACCTTATTTAAATAACAATAAGTCTTAAAATACTGTACAAGAAATTTTAGATTTTAAAAGCTATTTAAAAAAGTAGAAAAGACATGAATGATATCGTGTTAGCTTCACGCGGGAAGGCACGCGTGTCAAGGAATTTTCACACTTATTACCAAGGAACTATGGGTCACAAAAAGGGAATTTAAAAGACAATTTCTTGCAATGAGGCGTTTTGCAAGGTTGATACGGGAATAAATTAATAGATGGCGTTGGTAGTAGTACTAATAAAGACGTAAATGAATCTGTCAAAATTGATCGCTACTGCTTAAAAGGTCTTTTACCGCTGTGTCACATAATTTTAGATTTCCCAGTCAAAAAACCTAAAATTAAAAAGTAATAAAAACACCTCATTGTTTTTAATCATGACTTAATCTACAGATGTGACGTAAGATATGAAGATTTTCTATCTCGCTCACACTTATGAATAAAGTGTGAATGAGATAGACTGAGTTTTCCATGCAAATAATATGAACGGCAGTTTAAATATTATCTGTCTTAAAAGGAACGTCTATGAAAAAGACAAAATCTCGATTATAAGAATGTGTACAGTCAACGTGTTCGTGCTAGAGCAATTTGGTCTTTGTTAAGAAGGTGATAAAGTCTATATTGGCTTATTCGATGTAGCTTGAAATTTTTGTAAATGTTGGTTAGAATGTACATTTGAGTTTTTGACGCTAAATTAGGGTTTTTCTACTAGATGGCGCTACTAGAGCGAAATGATATATAACGGATGTTGATAATGTGTTCGGAGTGAAAAGGGACTTTAAGTTACAGTATACAGGATGCAGTTAGTCGGTCTGAAAGACCCCCTGAAACATGTAAAGGCCCCCTAAACCTTCCACTTACCTCGCATCGCGCCATCTATTAGTCGAAACTCTCGTTGTTTATAAGCATTCCATCTCGGTATTTCTTGGTCGTGTCTTAAATGTTTTTGATATGGGAATGATGTTTTTTCAAATGTTAGTTCATTTTTGCAATCAACGCGGCGTTTTCGTTGGTTTGAATCAAAAATCGACGCTCCATAAAATGGCAGAAAGAAACATACTAAGATCCGATCACAAAATGATGCACCCATTTGATTGGCGAACGAAATGTGATTTAAAGCCTCCGCACATTGCAGCTTTTTTATCGAGCGATATTATCGAAAGCGACTTCGCGACTTTGCGACACGTGCCATTACACACTGCAGCGATTCCGCAATTCGCGTCACGCATGCGCCCCACCACTGAATGTAGTCTAAAGAGATTGCGTCAGGTTGCGATAATATCGCGTCGCGGCAGTGTGTAGGATCGAGCGCGACCCCATACAAAATGTACTGAAAACAAATATCGCAAAATCGCGGATGCGACTCGACGCGACGCGTCGCGAAGTCGCGGCTATAATATCGCGGCAGTGTGTAGGATCGCGCGCGACCCCATACAAAATGTACTGGAAATAAATATCGCAAAGTCGCAGCGATATTATGCGGCAATGTGCGGAAGCCTTTAAGTGTAAGTTTATACAGGGGTTCATACAACCCCGCCGGGTTGCCTAGCAACATCTTGCCGCAAGTACCTTTACCATGATGATTTATGGTACAATATTTTCCACCGATCTGTTTGGGAAGTAATTGAGGTGCCATCTGAAGGCGACCGATGTAAAGAACTGGAAAAACTAAGGGTTGTCACCTCTCAGTCTGCCGCAATTTCGCAACTCTAGGGTTATAAACTTAAATTAATGGATAGGCCCTACGCGAACATTTCAAACCAGAAAAAATGAGGCAAAACAAATGAATGGTATACTTCAAATTTATATGCAACTGCCCTAGATTTGACAGATAATGGCCCTAGTTTGTATGGACCAAGTCCTAGTAGTGTGCTTCAACTTACCGCGCTTTAGGCCTATCCATTAATTTGACTTTGATCTAAGGTTATAAATCTTTGGACTGTAGGGAAAATTCATGACATCTTCGCATCCTATGCCAATCTTTTTACAACTTTTACACCGCGGTGATTGCAAAAATTGATCCTATTTTAAAGTTGTCTTGTAAAACAAAGTTGTATGGGAATAAATGTAAAAAAAAACAGAAGTGTTTGTGCCTTCATGCCAAAAAATATAGTTGTTTGCGCTGTGTAGTTGATATACTCTCGTGAATTGTATTGTTTTTTAATTTTTATTGGAAATTTATGAGGATTTTTTCAAATTTTTGAAAATATTCTCATAATTTCCAATGAAACTTAGTGTCTATTTTTTATGAAAATGGTACCTTTTCGCGTCGCTTCACATCTGGAGAAACGCATTGCAGAGCATTTTTCACTGCTAAACCATTGTCGACTTTGTTTGCGTTGAAATAATATCGAAAATCAACTAGCTACTTGAAGCGAAAGGCAGTTAATTGATATTCGAAGTTATTTCAACGCAAGCAAGGTCGATAATGGTTTGGCTGTGAGAAATGTTCTTTGATGCGCTTCGCCAGGTGTGGCTCTAAGAACTTAGCACGATTCAGATGACGGTCGTAAGAGCCATATCACATAAGCGGTTTTTGAGCGCAGGCGATATCGCAACTGCACCGCCTAGACGTCGCATCTGAATCGCTACGATGTTTACAGAACGTTATGCGCTGCCTCAGAAATATCGCGGCATTGTCGGGGCGATACTACGGTAATGTAGCGTCGATATTGCGGTGATGTCGTGTCGATATTGCGGTGATGTCACGGCGATATTGCGGTGATGTCGCGGCGATATTGCGGTGATGTCGCGGGCATATCGCGATGGTAAACTCCTATGCTCGAAAGTCGCTTGTGTGAAATGGCTCTTAGTAACAACCGCCACGAGGTACCTTTTCATGTATTTCGACACATTATTTGAGTTTTGTAAGACAGTTGATCGTTTAAAATACACTTAAAATTAACCTTTTTGAGATTTTTGTTAACAATTACTGTTTGACGATCGACATTTAAAATTAATACCACAGAACAGTAAATTTTAACCTTAATTATAACCAAAATCACAGATTTAAAAGACGCAGCCTACCGAATATGTGAATTCACTTTGATCTTCAATATCGCTGATACTGTAGATAAGTGTCAATTCAAACATAAAGGTACGAGGCCTTTTGTGGCACCTACCGAAAATGAAATCAAAATCAATATAAATCGTGAGAACAGAAAAAGTTTCTCTGTCGAACGCTACTATTTTCAATTATTTATCGATATATGCGGAGCGGGATGTGTTTTCGTCACGGTCATTTTTCACAACTGCACTTCCATACAAAGCAACTGGGTGTTGTGATAAACATAATATGTTATTGACATAAACGGTGACGTATTTTGAAAGTTTTTTTAAATGCCGATCGAAAAAACACACTGTAAAAAACTTGAGTTTACTTACAATTTGTTGTATAAAAAATAACGTCTCATTTCGTTCAAGTTTGTAACGTTGATGTAAGATTTTTGTATGTACATTGTATTTTTTTCTCTTCTCTTTTTATAATTACAAGGCACACTGACTAGGCTACTTTTAATGTGGTCTAAAAACCTTTTTTTTACAAACTGCTCTACGAAATTGTAATTCGAAGTAGTGACGATAAATTTGTAAAGCATTTTTTTTTTTCCAAAATATTCATGTAGTGAATGGAAATGTATGAAAATAATGTAAAAGAGTATTCGCTAATTATAATTTTTCCGAATAATTTTCTTTTTTGTAGAATGTAAAATTGACATTTTACGCTTGTGGTTATTGTAAAAAAAAATCTAATTTTGTGTATTTTTTTTTCATGTCGTAAAGTCTTATTCACGAATTTTGACCCAAAGTTGTAAAAAAACAGTAAAAACATGTTTGAAAAAAAAATTGTGGAGATATAAAAAACGCAATTATACTTAAAAAATACACAAAAATTAGATTTTTAGTAACCTTTAGCGGATTTTGTGACAGTAATGTATGTTGTCAATATTTTTTTTTGTCATAACTTTTTAACCCTTTTTTCTTCATAACGCTTCGTCTTTATAAGCGACCACTAATTTTTTTTACGCGTATGGTTTATTATTGTACCTTTTTTAAAATAGAAATATTTAATTGAAAATTCTCGTAAACATATTTCAATGTTAAAAACACATCACTGAATTATTTTTAGTAACTTTTTTGTTGCAAGGAATCTCAATTTTACAACCAAGATTTTTTTAATTTATTGTTTTTATTTAGTTTTTCTTTTTTTAATTAAAATTGTGTCCCAGTTTTCTTATTTAAGTTCTAGGTATATTTAATTTCCTATTTTACTTATTTTGTACAACATTGAAATGTGTTTACTAGATTATTTTTTTGTTTTACGCATTTGTCTGTTTCATAAGAATATAAATCGAAAAAAAGAAAAATCATGTCGCTTGTCTCAATTATGGATTTATTAAAAATTATGTTTAATTTGAAAGCTTGTCAAATAGTTTTCTTTATTTATTTAATGTAGTAGACCATCCCATGTCCACTTAATTTATACATGGATTGGATTGGATTTGTACTATTTAAGTTAATAGGAATTGTACAGTATATGCCTCTCTTTTGAGAGGCTTGAGATAAATAAAAGCATTCCTTCATTTCAGACTATCTTAAACTATATCGTTTAAATAAAGCCGCTATTACCAAACTAAGCAGGCCTGATTCGACATACATTGCTTGTTTCGATCGCTTCAGTTTAAAGATAAAGAGAATAATTCAGGCAACGTATTCCGAAATAGGGCCTGACGGATTGATTGGTAGTATAATGTAATTGCAATATAAATACACTGAAAAAAATGTTTTGTTGAATATAACTTAACTTTTGTAACTTTCAAATTGTTGGTTTTGCTATTGATAACCAAACGTTTGTTTATATGCTACAAAATAGTTTGGAAGTCACGCATTGGTTGTGAGAAAACATTTTGTCAGTGTAATTAATTATTGTATTACTCTTTTTTTATAAATTAACATAAAAAAGGTCAACTTCAGATGTCTACTATAAAGTTTCTATCAACTTGGTAACGAATAATCACAGCGAATAAATGTATTAATAAAGTGGACATACGATGGCGGACTATCTAACTTATAAAAGTTGTTTCAAATAAGGCCGTTAAGCGGACAAGAAAATTTTGAATGGAATCGTGTATAGAATCTACAAGCATAAAATACTTATATTCTTATGTCATTCATTACATTTTGCGTATAACGGAAATTTTAGAAAATACATACTTGGTACTTTTAACTAATTATTTACCAAAAAACTACTGTTCGAAATTAACAAAACATTTTAGTTTTGAACAACTGTTTGATAGTTGTTGCTAATATTTAACCGTAACTTACATTAATGGTTACAAGTTTAGGTTGTTCACTGAAGGTTGACGAACACTTCTGAATTCTTATTGTCATATAAATAAAGGTGAGAAATGTTCATCAACTTTTTAGTTTTTATACCGACTGTATTATGAAGCGATGTGTTTGTCTAATCCAAAATTTCCCTGCCAAACCAATATTGACTTTGCTGGCAATGAAGTAACAGCGAAAATCAATTACTTAACACAATCACTAGTCCCAGAGAGCAACGAAGCTACTTGAGGCGAAAGTTGTGCTAATTTATTTTCAATGTGCGTAAGCAAAGTGGCATTGGAAAATGCTCTGCGTTTCACATCGCCAGGTGTGCGCCGGCCTTACAAGATGATTTGTCAAGTAGCTGCTGACTATATCAGAAGGTAATATTTGTAATTGTGTAGAATATACAGGGTGTAACAAAACACCCTAGTAATATTTAAGAGGGTGCTTCAGACCATCAAACTGAACAACTTTTACTATGGAGCCAAATACGAAATGGCGAAAATAAAATCAGCAGTCTCAAACAAAACTGCAGTTGTACCAATTCGACTGGAATGTATGTGACAGATGTTTTTTTTTTCGCGTTTTCTAAGTTTGCTCCATAGTGAAAAAATTACAGTTTTATCTTCTGAAGAAACTCAAGTATTACTGGGGTGTTTTTTTACACCCTGTATAAACTCAAGATCATAATTATTCCCTTTCGGCAAGGAATTACTTACAGTAACTACATATTTTAGGGTAGACGGAAACATCGTTTCAAATACCAACCACTATTCAAGATTAATTGTAGCATTGGGTTTATTAGTTAGTAAAATATCGTTTAGTAGTAAATGTTGAGTTAAATAATGACAATTGGGTACCTTGTATGTATAGAACAGTGCATTTATACGATATAACCGCTTGTACGCTGCAGTGTCAAATATCCTTAACTATGATTGTATTAAAAGTGATTAATTATTGAAATATTATTATTAATGTACGATAGTTATGAATAAAAATGATTTTTAAGTCTTTCTTTTTTGTTTTATTTCTATCATAAAGAAGTGTTGTCTTACAATCGTGAAACTATGTCTATCGATAGTAATCCATTCAATCTTTAGGGCCTGTTTTACCACTATTATTGATTATAAACATGTTACAGCCATGTTGTGCTATTTCGAATCAAATTAATGATTGAAAAATTTGTCTCGGGCGGGACTTGAACCCACGCTCTTCAAAACCGGGGAAACGTGCTAACCAATTACACCACGTAATTTAATTTCGTTCTCTGAGTTGTGGGCTCGGTGGTGTAATTGGTTAGCACGTTTCCCCGGTTTGGAAGAGCGTGGGTTCAAGTCCCGCCCGAGACAAATTTTTCAATCTTTAATTTGTTTCTGTTTCACCACTTCTAAATAAGTTCTTGTTAGCTTATCCGACAGATATTTTGCCATAATATCATACAAAATATGTCAAACTATCAGTCGGATAAGCTAACAAGACTTACCCAGAAGTGGTGAAACAGGCCCTTAGACTATTTAACGCAGTTTATCACACCATCATCATCATCATCATTACAGCCTAATATACGTCCCACTGCAGGGCACAGGCCTACCCTCAGGGCGGGTGTATGAGCGTTAGTCCACCACGCGTGCACAATGCGGATTGGTAGACTTCACATACGCATCAGAATTTCTTCTTCAGCGTATGCAGGTTTCCTCACGATGTTTTCCTTCACCGTTTGAGAGCAGTCGGTATTACGTACATTAGAAAAACTCATTGGTACATGGCATATGGTCCGTGCGGATTCGAACCAGGACCTCATGATTGAGAGTCCATACCTCTCCGCAACGCGCCACCGAGCTCTTGGTTATTGCCGAGCGTTATATGGTTACTTATACTATACTTAGCCCCACTTGCGCCAACCACGGGTTAGCAATTAACTCCGGATAAAATAGCTCTTTCAGTTGTTTTTCTATACAAAAAATCATGGGTTACCAACTTAACCTAGAGTTTATTGCTAACCCAGATTGGCGCAAGTGGGGCTTAATGTTTAACGAAGTCAAAATTATCGATAACGAAGCAAGACTAATTTAGAATTTATTCACTTCAAAGTTTAAATTTATTTGCCTTAAAGATAGTAGGTATACACTTGTCTTGTTTAACGAGTTTCTTTTTCATATCTTATTAAAATTAAATTAGTATACCTACAGATTAATACATAGAGGGTGTTCTGAAAAGTTACACAAGATTGATTGGCACATAAAAGCTTTTGTAGCGTGGTCAAACTAGAGACATAATAACACAAGCGATTTAAGAGCCTACGCGACGTCGCAGCTACTGAATCGCCGCGATTTTTACTGAACGTTATCGCTGCGGCATCACCGCGATTCCACCGCTACATTGCTCTCAAAAATATTGCGACGACATCGTTCCGTTAACGCCTGCGCTCAAAAATAACTTGTGCTGATAATATAAGACCACCGAACTGAACAACTATCACTAAGGGACCAAACAAAAAGTGATAGCGGTGTACCTGGAAATCTTGGTTATTACGGAGACTCTGGACGCCTGCCATAACAAATGTCTCTAGGTAGTTACTTTGTTAAAAATGGTAGAAGGTTCGACAGCTCATTTAATGGGCCCCCTAAACGGCCGCTCGCAAGGAGCGACAAGGGGCCAATGAGCGGCTAGTGTGGAGAGGTGTTGCTGAACTTTAAAACGACCATCTTTTCAGTCTGCAACGAGTAATGATTTTGTGTAAGCATATGCTAACGACTATATTCCCCGAGGGGGGTAGTCAGAAATATTCTGAAAACTCATGCACGTTTCACTAGTAGTACCGAAACTCTGTCCAGGTTGACAGGGAGTGAGCCCGTCGACACTAATAATAGACAGTGGGACCAATACCATGCCAATGTTACAAATCGTAGTTACATAAATTCCGACAAACTCATTGGTACGAGTCGGCCTGGATTGCGATTTTTGAATCTCATTCGGTGAGCTCAGCAGTTGAAAATGTCTAAATTACTATGGAGATACGCATCTTTCTACTGCTGTTTTGACTTTCAAAAATCGCACTCCTGAAGCATGATTTTTCAGAGTCAAGTCATCAGTAGAAAGATGCATATCTCCATAGTAATTTTGACATTTACAACTGCTGAGCTCACCGAATGAGATTCAAAAATCGCACTCCAGCATGGAGATATGCATCTTTCTACTGCTGAGTTGACTTTCAAAAATCATACTACAGGAGAGCGATTTTTGAAAGTCAAATCAGCAGTAAAAAGATGCGTATCTCTGTAGTAATTTAGACATTTTCAACTGCTGAGCTAACCGAATGAGATTCAAAAATCGCACTCCTGGAGTACGATTTTTGAATCTCATTCGGTTAGCTCAGCAGTTCGATTGAGGAGGACAGGGGTGCGATTTTTGAATGTCATCGGTGAGTTTGAACGGTTTTTAAATCTCATACAAAAGCCTTCTCATGCATCTTTCCACTGCTGATTTGACTTTCAAAAATCGCACTCCTGAAGTGTGATTTTTGAGGGTCAAGTCGGCGGTAAAAAGATGCATATATCCATAGTTATTTTGACATTTTCTACTGCTGAGCTCAGCGAATGAGATTCAAAAATCGCACTCCAGGAGTACGATTTTTGAAAGTCTAATCAGCAGTAGGTAGAAAGATGCATTGTTCCATAGTAATTTTCTCATTTTCAACTGCTGAGCTCAGCGAATGAGATTCAAAAATCGCAATTCTGGACGGGGATGGAACCACCGCCTCCTGGACGGCAGGCAAGGTTACTCGCCACTGGACCACCGCGGCTTTTAATTATTTTATTATTCTTGACCAAATTCTTTTACCCACAAAGATGCTGTAAAAGAAACCTAGAATTTATTTACACTCGCTGATATTCGAAGCCTGTACCTTACCTAATTATGATCCATTTTCAGAACATGCCGTATTTCCAACTAAGTACATGCATCATACCTCCTTCCTTTTCAATGATTAATTGGCAACTTATTCAAATTCAAAAAGTTATCACAAAGACGATAAATTATTTAGTATTTAAGACTGCTAACTCTTTAAGACATTAACATTCTTCAAAAAATACAACGAGTAATTAAGAAAATGTTTTCAAAAGTCATTGTTATTTTGTTGTTAGTGCCGTTTGTCTTCGGTAAGTATTGCTAAGTATAGTTTTTTTGACTATTCTATTCTATTTTTAAAAATATGGCTGCCATCTTTGGTAATGATGATTTTGCCAATGTCGAGTTTTTATAGCAAAAGTGCTTGACGTTGTACGGTTATGTTGATATTTTGGTTAATTCAAGGGTTGTTCTTATAAAAGACCAATATCCTGAGCCACCACTGGAGTTCCACTGTAGGCCGGGGATGGGGCAACCGACGCGCACGTGACCGCCCACTAGCAGACCCACAAAGCAACTCCTCGTTTTTTTGACCCTTTCCTACACAGAATGTAACCAAAACACCCTAGTAATACTTAAGGGGGTGCTTCAGTACATCAAACTGAACAACTTTCACTATAGAACCTAATTTGAAATTGCGAAAAATAAATCAGCTGTTCAAAATGGGACAGCTGATTTTTTTAGCGATTTCGACGTTGGCGCCATAGTGAAAGTTTTACAGTTAGATGGTCTGAAGCACCCCCTAGGCTGCACCGAGCCTATTGTGCTGCCCCCAATCGTATGTTTTTTATTTCTTAACAATTAAACATTTCCAAAAAACAAGAATGTCACATTGTAGTCCTGATTGACTTTCAATTTATCTGGTCACTGCGGATTTTTTTTTATAATGTTTGTAGTTATTATCGTTAAAACCGCCAAAAGTTGTCACTTTTGGCGGTTTTAAAGATAAAATATACAAGCATAAAATATAATAATCCGTAATGTTTCGATAAATTGAAAGTCAATCAGGAGTGCGATTTTTGAATGTCATACGTCGAACTCAGCAGTTGAAAATGTCAAAATTACTCTGGCGATACGCATCTTTCTACTGCTGATTTGACTTTCAAAAATCAGACTTCAGGAGTGGATTTTTGAAAGTCAAATCAGCAGTAGAAAGATGCATGAGAACGCTTTTGTATGAGATTTAAAAACCGTTCAAACTCACCGATGTCATTCAAAAATCGCACTCCTGGGATGCGATTTTTGAATCTCATTCGGTGAGCTCAGCAGTTGAAAATGTCTAAATTACTATGGAGATACGCATCTTACTAGTGCTGATTCGACTTTCAAAAATCGCACACCTGAAGTATAATTTTTGAAAGTCAAATCAACAGTTTAAAGATGCGTATCTTCTTAGTAATTTTGAATCTCATTCGGTGAGCTCAGCAGTTGAAAATGTCAAAATAACTATGGAGGTAAGCATCTTTCTACTGCTGATTTGGCCATCAAAAATCATACTACAGGAGAGCGATTTTTTAAGTCAAATCAGCAGTAAAAAGATGCGTATCTCCGTAGTAATTTTGACATTTTCAACTGCTGAGCTCACCGAATGAGATTCAAAAATCGCACTCCAGGACTACAATGTGACATTCTAGTTTTTTGGAAATTTTGTTTAATTGTTAAGAAATAAAAAACATACGATTGAGGGCAGCACAATGGGCTCGGTAGGCTCTTAAGTATTACTAGGGTGTTGCGTACACCCTCTATGTAATTTTTTAGCGTATTCCTGAAAGCATTGTTTCAAAACACGCTCAGCAGTCCTAGAAGATGAAGGCCTGGAGAGCGATTTTTGAATCTCAATCGGTGAGCTCAGCAGTTGAAAATGTATAAATTACTACAGAGATACGCATCTTTTTACTGCTGTTTTGACTTTCAAAAATCGCTCTCCTTGAGTATGGTTTTTGAAAGGCAAATCAGCAGTAAAAAGATTGGTATCTCCGTAGTAATTTTGACATTTTCAACTGCTGAGCTCAGCGAATGACATTCAAAAATCGCACTCCTGTTAATCATGAAATAGGCATTAACTTTCCTTCTGTTTTAGGCTACTCAAGTCGCACGCGGGACGCGGATCATGATGAACCATGCCAGCTGTCGGACTTGAGATGCATCCGTGACACTTTAGCTGCTAGATCTACTTGTAATAAGTACAGGGTATGGGGTTGTATCCCTGAGGAGTCTACAAACTTTGCGCTTGAATATGAGGCTCCATTCTTCGCGTCTTCGCTGAGGGACCAGTATACTAGGGTCACTGGTTTGGATAGTTGCAAAGTTGGCGCTTTTCAGTAAGTATTTTTAGTTTATCGAAAGTCCTGGCCACCACTCTATAGTTAAAGGACTCCTGCATAGGTAGCATGACACCGTGATAAAGCGCTATATATCACACCTTCGCTGTCTTTCTATTTTCACGTGAACGAACGAGATAAAAGGCGTGATAAAGCCGTATCACGTGTAACATGCTACGAGTGCAGATAGCAATTTCTTGGAACACTTAAACTTGTAACAAGTTTATATCAAACTTTCCAGTTACCCTCCGTAAAACTTGTATTATGTTTGCCTTTCTCAAGTCGTGATGGAGGAAATTCTTGTAGTTGGAAGAACATATTTTTAACATTGGAAATTCGGAACATAAAACTTGATCGAATCCAGGAAATATCGACGAAGTGAGGCCGAAACGGGCCTAGGTATTCATACACACACACACAATACAAATGTTCACAACTATATTCCCCGAGGGAGTAGTCAGAGATATTCTGAAACCTCAGAACATCCACGTTTCACTAGTAGTACCGAAACTCTGTCCGTGTGACGGAGAGTGAGCTCGTCGCCACTTGTAATGGACAGTGGGTACAATGTATGCCTCAAATTGAAATTGAAGCAAGCAGGTTTCATCACGATGTGTTTGTTTACCGAAAAGCCAGTGTTGTTACAAATCTTACATAAATTCCGAAAATCTCATTGGTGCGACTTGGCCTGAACGGGGACCGAGGAGAACGGCAGGCAAATTTTACTCGCCACTGGACCACCACGGCTTTTTGCTGTGTTCAGGTAAAATCTTATGCCTTATTTACAGCACCAATCCAGTCACCAACTCCACAGTCCTGTGTATCGAGTGTCGAGGTGTGTTCATCGAAGCGAACCGGTCGGTCCGGAGACATTACCCCTGCGACGAGGACGAGCAGCACTGTTACCAAATCAGTGGAGATTACAGTAAGGAGGATAGGCTGATGAGTAGCTGAGGAGGTTTTAGCAAATTCGAAAAAAAAACAGATTGATTAAGCTCTGTCTATAACCAAATGGGCGAGCAGAGAAAAGTCAAGCTCGCTTCGCTCGCTCTAAGTGTCTGTTTTTATTACTGTCCCTACACATACTCCTAAAGAGTTCTGACCACAGCTAAGTGTGATCACACACGACGACGCATTGACGGAGCCGCAGACGTCAGTCCGTAATTTGTGAAGCAAAGGAGTTGTATGAAACCGCACGTAGAAGCACACACGGTGACGGATTGACGCACCGTGTGTGCTGTTTCTAACTCCTCTCACAAATAACGGACTGACGTCCGTCCGTCAATGCGTCATTGTGTGTGATCCCCTAAGACGTGGTGCTAACAATTTTGACCTTGCTTCGCTCGATCCACAGCTTTCACTCAGATTTAAAAAAAGCTCTGGCTGAAATGATCCGTATTGAAGAGAAAAGTCGAGGTCGCTTCGCTCGCTCTATGTTTGCCCGTGACGGGTGCTGTGTTGCTCTATGGTTGGACCACAAGGACTGTACCTCTCCGAAGTAGGTAACAACGGGGCGGCGACATGCTGACATGCGGTGGGCAAAGAAGCCCGCTCCGCGGCTTCGTTCTGCCATTCCGTGGTAGACTTTCGCAGCTGCTACTCGGTTTATTTAATATGTGTGTAGGTACGTCTTATGCACATTGAGATAAAATAGCCGAGCTCTGTTGTAGGAACCCAAATTGAGCGGTACACACGGCGACACATCAACCTACCGCAAAACCAAAATAAGCTGGACGCCAAAATAAGTGATGTATAACGTCGTCGCGTGGCCAGCTTATATTGCTTTTGCGAGCTTGATGTGTTGCCATGTGTACAGCCCTTGTATATAGTTATTTCATTGTATTGTCAATGAAAGACAATTAAATTATATGTTGATAAGTTTGTCAAAAAAATTAAGCTGTTAGTGTTGCTTCAATTTCGGCTTCAAGTCCAGTCCACCATTTTATGCCCCATGGCTTCGAATAGCACCAGCCCAGTAAAAATTACCTGCAAGCTAAAGTGTCAATGGGCTAGGGCATATCTGCCGAAGAACTGACAATCGATGGGGTGTCAGAGTTCTAGAGTGGAGACCGCGAACTGGCATGCGTAGTGTGGGACGCTCTGCGGCCTAAAAAAGGTAGCAGGGATCGACTGGATGAGGAAGGCCGAGGACAGAGTTTTATAGCGCCTTGGGAGAGGCCTATGTTCAGCAGTGGACGATGAAAGGCTGATGATGATGATTCGAACAAAGTATTTTTATGAGACAAATGTTAATACGTATAATCTTATTTTCAGGTAAACTCATCCTGACGATGAATCTACCAAACCCAGATAACTTAGACATTTGCTCCGAAAGTGCTTACGCTGATTTCGATACGTTGCCAGAAGTCAAAATTATCCCAAGTGGTAGGTTCGCTTACTAGTTTGAACGGGTTTAGTACATCACACCGAAAGTTAAATCGTCGAACACCAATTGGTCAAGAACGAATTATAAATGATCAGTAATGTGCAATGTGTAATTTAAATTTTAGAAATTTATTTACGTTATTTTTTTTACTTTGTGGCTTTTTTTTTGTTAGACAGTTTTTTTAAATGTTGCTTAAATTTTTCTTTTCGGGGAAAATAGTCGTAAAATACAGGGTGTATGGAAAATATACTTAAACTTTAAATCGGTTCACTAATGTTTAACACACAATCAATAAGCAAAATATCACTTCTCAAGCAACGTTTAACAATGTTTCATTTCACAAACTAGTGATTTAACAAAGGTGTTCATACACATATTTACTTATCGAAAGTAGTCATTTAGCAAATGCATTGAATTATATTATGTTTATAGTTAAAACAACATTTCAACATCAGTTATGCGACAACAATCTTATTTACCAAATGAATTATTTAGCAAACAACGTTAAATCATTTTTTATATCACAAAACGTTATTTGCCATTTTTAAAATTCATCTACTAAACTTGCTGCAACTTCATTTTAAACTTTAATTTCAAATATTTTAATAATGTTCGTCAGTCTGACGATCGTAAAACACCCGTTTTTTCATGGTGCTTCATGCATAAAACATACATGCACGCTAAACCAAGCATACATATACGCAAGAATGCAGCATGACATACTAACTAACCTAACCTAGTCTAACCATTAAGCACTCAAGCAATGATGCGAGCAAACATGCACACAAGCATGCAGACACACAAGCATGCAGCAAGCAAGCAAGCATGCAGCATGCAAGCAGGCATGCACATGCAAGCAAGCATGTTGATGCTCCGCTCGCTTCGCTCGCTCCGCTAAGTGTTATACATGTTCTAACCTAACCTAACCTAGAATTCGACAAGCTCCAATATGTTTTTCTCAGGCAGGGGGCTTCCGCCCCCCGCACCCCCCGAGCGGGGGGCGCAGCCCCCCTGCACCCCCTAACATGCAGACAAGCAAACAAGCAAGCAAGCACACATGCAAAGATGCAAGCAAGCATGCACACAGGCATGCAGCAGGCAAGCAAGCATGCAACATGCAAGCAAGCATGCACATGCATGTACAGACAAGACTGCGTGGAAGAGGGGTGCTCTGGTTCGGTTTTCTGAAATGAAATAATGTGATCATCGATAAGTATTTGTAAAACGTTGTTATATTTAGTAATTTGCTGATCAAACAATAAAATATAAAACGAGTTTCTAACAAAAGATGAATGTTTAAATAACACAGTTTCGTATCGAAGTGTCTTGAGAATGAAATGTTGCAGTGTGAAAATTTTACAACTGATCACAAAATTAAATAAATGGTTTGTGAAACCTATTCCTACTAAATGATGATTTGTGAAACGGCTCATTTTTAGAACGTTGTGTATTTTTTTAAAAATTGCTAAACAACTGTCGTTCAAACGGCAGTGACCCCTTTAAATCATATATTCTACCCACCAAACTGAACAACGTTCACTATGGGAGCCCAAAAAAAAAGTCTGCTGTTCCGGACTAAACTGCATTAGGTACCTAACTACTCGCCTCAAACGTATTGAAGCAGTCAACACGGCTTATTGCTCTCATAGTAAAAGTTGTTCAGCTTGAAGGGTAGAGCATAAGCATATGCTCACGACTATATTCCCCGAGGGGGTAGTCAGAGATATCCTGAAACCTCAGAACATCCACGTTTCACCAGTAGTGAAACTAATGTCAAAATTACTATGGAGATACGTATCTTTCTACTGCTGATTTGAGTTTCAAAATCGCACTCCTGAAGCATGATTTTTGAGAGTCGAATCAGCAGTAGAAAGATGTGTATCTCCGTAGTAATTTTGACATTTCCAACTGCTGAGCTCACCGAATGAGATTCAAAAATCGCTCTCCTGCGCCTAGAGCTAGTGCATCTGCGTGAGTGTAGGTCCCTTGTAGAACAAACGAGATTGTATTACCTTGCATGCTTCACATCTTTTTAGTGCAATACTCGGTCCGTATTTTTTTCAGGTCCGTGCATGTTTGTTAGAATTTCTTTTGACGTGATAGATAACGTCTAATAAATTGATGAACAGCGGTTGCACGCACGAAAAAGTGTCACGTTCCGCGTGACGTCAGAGCTAGCATTGTTCTATCCATAAAGTTATTATACCTTACAGGAATAGAGTCAGTGACATGAGTTGTCAAATGACACAGTTTTTGGATTTTTTTTGGAGACTATTCGCAGGCAAAAATTCTAATACTGTCTATAGTTCTGAGTCTAACGTAAAATCGTGGATAAATTAATGAAGTAGTGTCAGTATATTTCACAAAATTATCTACGATTTCACTTTAGATTCCCAATTATTCACGAAAACCGAATTGTAAAAATTGATTGGTGACTAAAAAACGGTCCTATTGATTCGCGTGATTCGCGACACGTATCTCTTTCTATTATACAGTGGTGCCGCTAGGTACATCTCGCTCTCTCAGCTGTATGTTCCTCTATTCCTGGTATAATACCTCTATGGGCTGCACGCACGAACAAGTGTCACGTTCCGCGTGACGTCAGAGCTAGCATAGTTCTATCAATGTTTCTCTCAAATCTCTCAATGTTTCTTTATGACGTTATCACGTAAAACTATCGTCCGTAAACCCACTTTACAGAAACCAATTTTTTTCTGTTTACAGATAGAGCTGCTAAGGAGTTCTTAAGTCGCGAAGAAAACAATATACAGGATAACCTAGATATTTACATACGCGAACTATTCGTTACAAGAGCCACTGTTTTATTCAGATATATCGTAAATTCTTTACTTTGCGAGTACAATTGTTAAGGGTATATTATTCGAAGCGCGCTCCATACAAACGTACTATGGTGATATTTTCAATACTAACCAATTAAAGTCAATGAAATTTTGCAGAAACAATCTAGAAACAAATTTCTATGCTTGTATGGAGTCAGATTTTCGTTAAAATGTATAGTTTTCAAGTTACAGTGCCTCAAAGATTTCCATACAAATCTTAAATTAATCCTAGCATTGAAACTGTATATTTTAACGAAAATCTGACTCCATAGAAGCATAGAAATTTGTTTCTAGATTGTTTCTGCAAAATTTCACTGACTTTAATTGGTTAGTATTGAAAATATCACCATAGTACGTTTGTATGCAGCGCGCATTTTCGCTCTCGGAATAATATTCTCTTAAGAAAATAAATGAAAAATATCAAAGTTAAAGATTGAAGAATTCTTACTTAATATTTTTTTGTTTTGAACGTTTAAAGAAAAATCGGCCAAGTGCGACTCGGACCACTCGCACACCGAGAGTTACGTACCACCACACAATACAGGGTGTAAGTGACAGCCTAGCAAATACAGAAACGGTGAGCTCAGACCATCAAACTGAACAACTTGCACTATGGAGCCTACCTCAGGAAACGCGAAAGAAATTAGCTGGAGTGCGATTTTTGAGTCTCATTCGGTGAGCTCGGCATTAGAAAATGTCAAAATTACTTACTATGGAGATACGCATCTTTTTACTGCTGTTTTGACTTTCAAAAATCGCTCTCCTATAGTATGATTTTTGAAAGTCAAATCAGTACTTAGAAAGATGCGTATCTCCATAGTAATTTTGACATTTTCAACTGTTGAGCTCACCGAATGAGATTCAAAAATCGCACTCCAGACCATCAAACTGAACAACTTGCACTATGGAGCCTACCTCAGGAAACGCGAAAGAAATTAGCTGTCCCATACATTTGAGTCGGGTAGGTACCTATATAGTTTTGTATGGGACAGCTGATATTTTTCGCGTTTCCTGAGGTAGGATTTATAGTGAAAGTTGAATGAATGAATGAAATATACTTTATTTACACCAAACATAAAATACATTGCACAGGAAACTAAACAGATTATGGTACAAATACGGCGGTCTTATCGCTAAAAAGCGATTTCTTCCAGACAACCTTAGGGTAGAGGAAATAGTGAAAGGGAAAGGGGTGAAAGTTGTTCAGTTTGATGGTCTGAGTTTACCGTTTCAATATTTGCTAGGCTGTCACTTACTTACACCCTGTATATTTTAATTACAAAAAAAGGGGTTGCCCAGGGACTCTTAGCGCCACCGACTCCCACTTGGCCTGTTTTTATATTTTTTTGTTATAGGTAATGTACCTATGTAGAGTTTGCACTATAATCACACCAAGTTTGATACTTATGTATGTATGTATTACCGTTTTTACGATAGAACAAGAATAAAAAACATTAAATAAAACTTCTTCTTCTTTCTTGTATGGGGGAACTCCCTTAATTTTGTGATGCAAGTTTACCCCAGTGGCGGATACAGAAAAAACTCAAGGGGGGGGGGGGGGCGCTAAAGATATCTAGGGCTTGATTATATCGTAATAAAAACATAAGTCACTACAAAGTTTAAAAATATAAGAAATAGAGTGATAATAAACTAGCGATTAGAGAGAGCTCGAAGGAGAATGTTCGCTTTGGCAGCCGTTGTTCTATCCCGTGCGCATACATGGTCAGGGGCGGCCCCTCAAGGGGTGGCCCCTGCGCCCCCCATCTGTATCCGCCACTGGTTTACCCTCACACACACCGTCACCATCACACTGGACAGAGTTTCGATACTACTGGTGAAACGTGGATGTTCTGAGGTTCCAGAATATCTCTGACTACCCCCTCGTGGAATATAGTCGTGAGCATATGTGTGTGTGTAAGTTTACCCTAATAACTTGTACACACGGCGAAACATCAAGCGACGCAAAACCAAAATAAGCTGGCTGCGCGCAGGTAGAGTAATGTATAACGTCGCGCGGCAAACTTATATAGGTTTTGCGTAGCTTGATGTGTCACCGTGTGTATGTCGCAGTCATCTGGTTGAATCTGCTATTTGATTGAATCACTAGCGCGTTCACGGAATGACGACATTTAATTGAATGACTAGGCCGAACGTTGATTGAACAAGCGTCACTCAACGTCCAACTAGTTAGCGGATTGTAACATAGCCCCATAGCCCATTCAACAGAGCGGACGTAAAATCAGTCAGGTGATTGAAATTGTTGAATTAGTTGTCCCCGACAACTCGACTCCTGACAACTGGACTCCGAGACAACTCGACCCCGACAACTCAACCCGGACAATTCGACCCCCGACAACTAGACCCGGACAACTCGACCCCCGACATCTCGACCCGGACAACTCGACCCCGACAACTCGACCCCGTACCCCGTCCTCAAATGCTCCAAAAAACCTTTCTGTACTGGCAGTGGCACCGGGCCGTAGCGGAGCGAAGCGGAGTGGCGGAGGCCCGGCCCCTTTTTGACAGAAGTAAGTAGTGTAATATAGAATCGCGGAGCGAAGCGGAGCGTAGCGGTAACACGTTTTGACTTGCAACAATCCCCCTCTCCCATTTAATAAAAGGGGGGGTTTCCTCAACAATCTGTAAAAAAATAGTGTAGGTGTCAAAAAAATAGTCGAGTTTTCTGGGTTGAATCAGTCAAGACGTTGAACGTTACATTAAACAACTTGACGAGTTGTCCTTTAGTCATTCAATTAAATGTCGTCATTCCATGAACGCGCTAGTCATTCAATCAAATAGCAGATTGAACCAGATGTCTGCGACATGCTTTGATAAAGTATATTATGTCAAGATTGACAGTCGAAGATACGAAAGCGTCGAAAAAAATTGGAACCAGGACTGGTTCCTAAACCCTATACATATACACGCACACATACAGAATTAGTATGGCGCCTCACGCACACCAACCTATGAAACTTAGCCCCTTTTGTTTTATACGGTAAAACAGTGAGGCTCATTCTAGACATATATACTTTTTCTAAGGCGACATGTACACAAGGTCCAACTAAGAACTGTTGGAGCATGGCCCCAGGCCCCTGGCTTCACAGATCTTCCCTTTTCATGGGAGGAACCTTCCTATTTGTACTGTACCTAATTGTAATTTAGGTACTATTTATTGGCACTAAAGTACCCAATACCTACCTACTTATATACCCGGCATGTGTACCTACGCCATGGCTGGCGTACGAAAACCATATTATTCTGTTCCGTGATAAACGTTGCTAAACTAATTTTACTTATTACGTTCGTGTAACAAATTGTCAATTTGATACACAAATTATTCACTTGTCCAAACAAAAAAAATATATTTATTTCATTTTGGTGTTATAAGGAAGACTCCAACATAATCTGCTGGCAAATGATTAAATATCCTAGGTACAGACATAATTTCAAAGCTTGATATCTTCGTAATTATATTATTAAGTAATTGTAAATATTATTTGATACGCGTGATTTGTCCTACATAATATGGTATAGGTTAAAATTGACTTCCTAGATTTTCGTAGATACAGAAGGAGTCGAGGCGGCGTCGAGGCGGGGGCGCGCGCTCTTGCGACCTGGACATAAGGTCGGTAATTGTATATACCGACCAACCAAGCCATACCAAGCCAAGCGGCGCGCCGCTCGGATTCTTGGTATACAATTATCGACTGTATGTCAAGGTCTTTAAGGCGCGCCTTGACGCCGCCTCGACTCCTTCTGTATGCGACGCGCTTAAAGGTGTAACTAAGAATAAATAATAGGCGTGCAAAATGTTTCAATTTGGTGTAATTCAGGACTTAATTTTGGAGCAGCCGCCAAACCAATTAGCATTATCTATAACTATACCATTAGTATGTTATCAATTAAGTTAATGTTTAAATAGTGTGTTTTAGTTAGGTTTAGTTAATTTCTTTGAAGTGTGTACACCTTGCCTGCCTCACTTTGTAAACAGTCTCTGTATCATGGGTCTGCTAGAAGAAATCTCTTCCGAGATAAGCTCGCCGTTTGTACCTCTACTTGTCTATTATGCTGTATTACATTAATCAGTAGTCCCGAGTGCAAATAAATTTTAAAAAATCTAGTGAAGAACATAATAGTTATAACTAAAATGGATTCAGAGGTTCGGTTTGAGGTTTTGTTTACGTCTTAAGACCTTCCCATTTGAGTACAAGATAGCCAAATATTTGCTGTTAGTATGGAATTAAGTATAAATAAAAGACGTAGAATAAGGAATTCTTCATTGCATCTGGACTTTTCGTTTTAAGAAAACTGCAAAAATGTTCCTGAACACATTTGTAGTAACTGCTAGCATTTTTTCCGCTGCTGCCGCTGCATATTGTTCTGATGATAGTAAAGTAACTAGTTAAGACTTTTATATTTTATTTCATGTTCTCTGTTTTTATATTTTTTATATTATTCACTTGCTGCTTGCTAGGAGAACGTCGGTGGCGCGTTGTATGGTATGTAAATTGTGTATGGAAATTAATTCTTGAGGACCGGGTTCGAAGCCACACGGACCACATGCCATGTACACACGGCGACAAGTCAGGTTACCCTGTTTGGACTTTTAACTTTTAAAAGTTCAATGCTGCGAATCGTGCGAGAGGGTGCGGTATGTTGTTGTTGTTTCGTCTCACGGCACGCTGCGCCCGCGCCGGCAGCCGCGTCTATGCAGGCCCTCTTGATGTTTCGCCGTGTGTACCAATGAGTTTTTCTTACTTATTATGTAATATCGGTTGATCTTAAATGGTGAAGGAAAACATTGTGAGGAAACCTGCATACTGCATACGCTGAGGAAGAAAATCCATCCATACCTGTAGGTATAGGAAAGAGCAGATTTTGTTTTTCGCGATTTTAAAGTTGGTCCCATAGTAAAAGTTGTTCAGTTTGATGGTCTGAAGTAGGTACCCTGTTCTGGCTTCAAAACAAGTAGACCCCGATTCCACGATGTAGAGAAAAGAAGCGTCATTTGAGTCGAGTAATACTGCAATTTTGTATGGAACATAATTTTTTCCTGATTTCGTTTTTGATCCCACATTGTTTTTACCGTTTGATGGTCTGATCGTCCACTTTATTGGACCTATACAGGGTGAAAATTAAATGCGTTATAAATTAATCTTCTATTATGGCGAAGTAGGTCTTTTTGTATGCACGTCATTTTAAATGTTATATTATTTTCATGTCAAGACATTTTCTGAGTAGGAGAGCGATTTTTGAATCTCATTCTGAGAGTTTGAAATGTCTGAATTACTATGGTGATACGCATCTTTCTACTGCTGATTTGACTTTCAAAAATCGCACTCCTGAAGTTCGATTTTCGAGAGTCCAATCAGCAGTAGAAAGATGCATAGATAGATCCATAGTAATTTTGACATTTTCAACTGCTGAGCTCATCAAAAAAAAAATCGGCCGCTCCATAAAAAACTGCAAACCTACTCGAGCCAAATGTATGGGACAGCAGATTTTTTTTCACGATTTCGATGTTGGTCCCATAGAGAAAGTTGTTCAGTTTGATGGTCTGATCATCCGCTTAAAAAGTGTCAGCATATTAAGTTAGACCCTTTATACATCCTGCTGAAGGGCACAGGTCTACCCTTAGGGAGGGTGTATGTACGTTAGTCCACCACACGTGCCCAATGCGGATTGGCAGACTAGGTACGTGTCGGAATTTCTTCTTGAGCGTATGCAGGTATGTTTTCTTACATTAGTTAGAAAAAATCATTGGTCCATGGCATGTCCTCCGTGCGGATTCGAACCCGGTCCTCAAGATGGAGTTTCCATACCTCTCCGCAACGCACCAAAGACGCAGGCCTCCGCACATTGCAGCGATATTATCGAGCGATTTCATCGAGCGATATTATCGACTGCGATATCGCGACACCTTACACACTGCAGCGATTCCGCGATTCGCGTCACGCATGCGCCCCACCACTGAATGTAGTCGAAAGAGTTGCGATAATATCGCGGCAGTGTGTGATCGAGCGCGTCCCCATACAAAATGTACTGAGAACAATTATCGCAAAATCGCAGCGATATTATCGCTCGATAATATTATCGCGGCAGTGTGTAGGATCGCGCGCGTCCCCATACAAAATGTACTGGAAACAATTATCGCAAAATCGCAGCGATATTAGTATCGCTCGATAAAATCGCTGCAATGAGCGGAGGCCTTAAATAAAGTTTAGTTAGTGAATTATTAATTATGATTATAGTTAGTAGTACCTATTAACAGTTATAATTTTTTTTAAAGTAAGTAATATATTATTAATGTGAATAAGAAGAAGAAGATGTGTGTAAGAATATTTCTATTTCTATTTCTATTTCTTTTTCTATAAAGTACTATTAATTATATACCTATTATTATAATTGATCAGATTTATGCGGACTACAAGATTATAAGTGCATCGGTGACAAATTGTCAAAGGTTTCCAACTGTAAAGCAAAGAGCGAACCAGGAGAAGTCGACGAGCCTTTATACGTTGAAGAATTCAAGTTTCGTACTCCATTCTTCAATGCCTCCTTCAGGGATCACGGGTTGATCATTGAAGGCTTTTCTCATTGCGATGTTTCTGGTTTTAGGTAAGTAATTACTTTCTCGGGCTCCCATACCGAAATATTCCAAACCGGGGAATTGCTTTTTCCATTTTAGCCACAGAGTCTACTACGTCAGAGAACGAAATTCTTCAACCTGTTTGCGTCTTGCGCTCGTTGGCGTAGTGGAGTTTCAGTATTGGAAACGATCACCGAAGTTAAGCGACGTCAGGTCCGGTCAGTCTTTGGATAGGTGACCGTTTAGTGGTATTTCATCTCGAGCGTTTCCGTGCTTCGGTCTCGGATAAGCTAAGCTAAGGTCCAACTAAGCAATTGGTCTCGGATAGTTCCGTCAGATGGCGTTGTAACTTGAAAATTCTCTGACAGCAATTTGACCACTAACTTGCCTCCACCAACACGCACTGGGCCCGCGTGGTGGAGTATGACCCACTCCCTCTCACCCTTATTCGTGAGAGGAAGACTTTCCCCTGCAGTGGGATTCTAGAGGCTTAACTTACTATTTGTGTCTCTAACGTGCCTTCTGAAGCACGGAAACGCTCGAGATGAAATACCACTAAACGGTCACCCATCCAAAGACTGACCGGACCTGGAGTGCGATTTTTGAATCTCATTCGGTGAGCTCAGCAGTTGAAAATGTCAAAATAACTATGGAGATATGCATCTTTCTACTGCTGAGTTGACTTTCAAAAATACTACAGGAGAGCGATTTTTGAGAGTTAAATCAGCAGTAGAAAGATGCGTAGGTATCTCCGTAGTAATTTTGACATTTTCAACTGCTGCGAGCTCACCGAATTAGATTCAAAAATCGCACTCCTGACGTTGCTTAACTTCGGTGATCTTTATTTTCTTTAATTTGACAGCAAAGGCAAATCATCAGATGCGTTGGTGCTCAGTTTGGATTGCCCGGACATCAAAATTAGAGCCAACCGCACGATGTACCAACACAACGAACTCGCTGAGGACACCGTGTATGAATTTCAAGTCAAAGTTTCTTACAGTAAGTGTATCAAACACGATGACGCATTGACGGAGCGGCATACAAGCAAGCACGTATCCAAACTTTTGTTTAGGGGGGTACATTTAATGGCATTTAATGGCTGAAGTGGCAGTGGGCTGGTCATATCTGCCGAAGAACTGACAACCGATGGGGTGTCAGAGTTCTAGAGTGGAGACCGCGAACTGGTAGGCGTAGTGTGGGACGCCCTGCTGCCCGGACGGATGGACGAACCGTTTGTGCTTCTACGTACGGTTTCATACAACTCCTTGCTTCACAAATGACGGACTGACGTCTGCCGCTCCGTCAATGCGTCATCGTGTGTGACAGCTTTAGGTTGTAGCGTGTTGTTGTTGTTGTGTGTGTGTATTATTGTGTGTTTGTGTCTTTTAGTACGGAGCGCCCTGCAAGGAACGTCTTAAAAAATAAATTGTGATTTTAGTAAACTAAGGGCCTTTTCACCACTTATGAGTAAGTTCTTGTTAGCTTATCCGACAGATGTTTTGACATATTTTCATTTTACATACAAAATACGTCAAACTATCTGTCGGATAAGCTAACAAGAACTTACTCATAAGTGGTGAAACAGGCCCTAAGTCATCTAAGGCCACGGACCTGAAAAAAAACCTGACGTAATCTCGTCTAATCATGAAGCACCCATTTATTTTTGTGTGCGTGCTGACGCACTGTCGCGCGGTACAAAATGGTGGCGGGTTGTAGGACCTAAGCCTAGAACTGGTGCGTGTGAATGTAGGTCCCTTGTAGAACAATCGAAAATGTAGGACCTCGCATCGCATGCTTCACATGTTTTTATTGTCACATTACGTCCGTCTTTTTTTCAAGTCCGTGTCTAAGGCACCAACTTAAAAATCACAAAAAAAAACTGCTTATTTTGTCATAGTCATAGTCATATAATTTATTGCAACCATGGGTTGGTTGTCCATGGGTCAAGAAGCTATTGACATTTTCCATGGAACAGCATATTTTTTTCTCGAGTTTGATATTGGTTCCATTCGGAAAGTTGTTCAGTTTGATGGTCCACCTTGTTCCGGCTTCAAAACGACCCCGATTCCACTGTACACTAGAAGATAGTTAGGTACAGTCAGCACCAAAAGTATCGAAGCATCTCCGGTGTTCAAAAACATCTGAACAATTACACGAAAATAAACCCTATTTCCTACTAGATACCATTTGTTTTTATTAACTTAACAAATCGCCGTTATACTGCGAAAACCAATTATCTCGAAATTCTGCCGAAAACGACTTAACAATGCTAAAGTACTTAAAATTTTGCGGTCTTTCGTCTGCGAAAACCCATTATACGCTATGACGTATAGTTTTGATTCTAGCTAATGTGATAATCAATTATTTCATGCAGTATCGAGCTTTGCCGTCTAATACAAAGCATTAAGCTGATTTAACTTGACTGCCACCTTATCCATCTCCCGTGATTACCATTTAAACTGATTTAATTTGTTTTACCCGTATGAGAGCTCAAGAAGTATTTTATTTTTTTCTCAAGAACAACCACTTTTTGAGATTTAAGTGTTCATATTCAATTAAAACTGCCTAGTACAAGCTATTAACACAGTTTAATTTGTTTTCCCTGACGGATTCTTTACTACACTCAATACAATCAAATCATCTAAGAAAATATTGTATGAACAGATAATTGGTTTTCTCTGACTATTTTGTATTATAATATCATTCAAATCACTAGTACAGCGAAAAACAATTAAACTTGTTTAGTTCTGCATGGTGGCGCTCTAGTGTCAGTCTGTCACATCTAGGAAAGGATTGTTATGTTTTTGATAATATTTAGAGTTTCGAAAATGAGTTCAAATGAAATTGATAAACTTGATTTCGATTGTGGTAATGAAGACCAGGAAAAAGGTAAGAAATTATTTAGAGCAAGATCTGCCGCCAGACGTCACTACTTTCTGATGAACAGAAGTTGTAAGATTCTATGTTAGTATGTACTTATGTTCGTGTGCCTACCCGCTAGCTTGGCCAGACAGAGATTTTCCAGGTATCAAGTAATCAAGGTAGGTACGCAAAAATGCTACGAATCTCACTTAAATTCTGTTGGCTGATTTTTACGTTTTATAAGTATGTTATGTTACACATGTCTTATGTTACACAATATCGTAAAAATATCAATACTCCCAGACACACCCCGTCGGCGATATTACCTTACAGACGCTTAAAGTTCTCAAAAAAACGTTTTGATCTCACTATCCGTGAGAATGAGCGTGAGTCAGACTGTTAATTTTAAATAGCATGGTGTGTGTATCTGGCAATTACTTTTGCGTTAGAATTTAGGATCCAACTCCTCAATCTGCAGGGGAACTACCAAAACCGTGAGGCTTGAGAATCTATTGATTTTAAATAAGCATACCTAATAGGTACCTATCAAGCAAATAATTTAGGTTTCCCTGACCGAACGACCTTGACTCTTTCAGAACCGCCTCACCTCTACTAAGCTACGTTATTTTCGTAGGTATACCCAATGACATTTTACGAACATACACAAACAAGTTTTTACATATAAAAACATCTTAGGGTATACCAATTTTTCTTCTTCAAAATATGGCCCGGCCCTGCGTTTACCTATGTGGAGCCTCTTAAGGTTCAGGTTCCAACTCCTCAAATCCTGATGCTGCAGGGAAACTGCTTACCAAGACCTTGAGGCTCGAGGATCTTCTTATTATACATTAGCATAGCGGCGGGTATCAAGTAGATAATTTTTAATGAATATTTGGGTTCCAACTCCTCAATCCTGATACTGTAGGGGAAATGCATACCAAAACCGTAAGATTTGAGGATCTGTTTATTTCAAATTAGTATAATGGGTATCAACTCGATACTTTAACGCTGAAGTTAAGATTCCAACTCCTCGATCCTGATGCTGCAGGGATACTGCGTAGCAAAACCAGCGATCTTGAAGATCTGATGAGTTTAAATTAGCATAATGGATATCAAGCAGACAACCTTTGGATACAGGAAATTATAGTATAATAATTAATAACCGTATACTTACTATCTATAGGTTTATTTTTGGTACCCGCCATGCTAATGTATTATTAGAAGATTCTAAAGCATCACGGTTTTGGTAGGCAGTTCCCCTGCAGCATCAGGATTGATTATTTGTTTGATAGGTACCCACTATGCTAATTTAAAATCAACAGTCAACAGAAAACAGAACGTTTAAAAATCTAGTATTTAATAGGTTTTACTGTAAGGAGTCGGGGGTTTTTTACCATTTTCAATTTAGTTGAGTTATTTACCTGTCTATGCTTCCGGGAAGCGAGTGGCACCAAAGGACCGAACTGCAGTGCGATTTTTGAACATCATACGATCAACTCGGAGTAGAAAGATGCATAATTACTCAATAGTAATTTTGACATTTTCTTCTGCTGAGTTGATCGTATGATGTTCAAAAATCGCACTGCTGGACGTCGCCGCGGAGCGCATCCCATGCCCCTCTGATCGGACCAGCGTTGCCACTCGCTTCCCGGAAGCATAGACAGGTAATAACTCAACTAAATTGAAAATGGTAATAAACCCCCAACCCCTTACAGAAAAACCTAATAAATACTCGATTTTTAAATTTTCTCCAGAGAAAACCAATTACCTTGACACATTTTTACGTGTATCTTCACAAAAAGACATCTGTTTCGTAATTTTATATCATTGATAATTAGGAATTAATGAAAGTTAAAACTGATTTCGTAGATATTGTTGTATTCCTATTATTTTAGAAAGAATCGAGATTTTACAGTTTTCAGGGAAAACCAATTAAATAAGAGGCCTCGTGACAGTTATTGTTAAATTTTACTAAAAGCACTCATGTTTTTTAAACTCTAAATCCACGCCCATATAGAAGATTTATCAATGTGCTGATGAAATTATAGAAAATAATAATATTACCATTGCAAGGGTAATTTTCAACAAACTTAACTTTGTAGACGCGATATTTCATTTCGACATTTTGATCAGATAATTGATTTTCGCAGTATAACGGCGAAATAATAACATGACAGATAAATTAATTTGATTTCTTTGTGAGTTGAAATAAGGTTTGCTATCGTAAAGTTGTCCAGATATTTATGAACACTTAACATGCCTACATAATTTTGATGCTGACTGTACATCTTATTTTCTTTTCTCATTTCCAGGTCTCCTGCGTATGACAGTCATTTTGGATTCTACGAACGGATATGATCTATGCAGCGCGAAGACCCACGCATTTATCAGTGCAGTGAGCAGCATGGATGCGCAATCAAATGGTAGGTTGAACAAGACCTTGACTATGCAGAAACTATAGACTACTGGGCAAAAATTTATGGCCACTGGTCTAAAAGCCCCCCGTGCCATAGCACAGGACTAGAGGATACTAACGTACAATGTGTACACATAATATCTAGTAGATGTCAAATATTGGGCCACTAATACCGACATATCAAATACATAGACATAAAATTGATTTCTACAACTGGAGTGCGATTTTTGAGCTCAGCAGTTGAAAATGTCAAAATTACTATGGAGATATGCATCTTTCTACTGCTGATTTGACTTTCAAAAATCATTTCAGGAGTGCAATTTTTGAAAGTCAAATCAGCTTTAGAAAGATGCGTATCTCCATAGTAATTTTGACATTTTCAACTGCTGAGCTCACCGAATGAGATTCAAAAATCGCACTCCTGGTCTAAAAGCCCCCCGTGCCATAGCACAGGTAGGAACTCTAGTTCCTACAGGAACCCTCCTAGGGTATCCCCTAGGATACTAACGTACAATGTGTAGACTCTTAGTTTTAAAGGATGCTGCTAATGATATCAATTTCACCCTGTAGATGTGATCTCACTTAACCTGTCTTGCATAGGTATATATGTCAGTGCACCCTACTTCTCTGTACTTACCTAAGTCTGGTGATATTTTCAATACTAACCAATTAAAGTCAATGAAATTTTTCAGAAACAATCTAGAAACAAATCTCTATGTTCGTATGAAGTCAGATTTTCGTAAAAATATACAGTTTTAATGCTAGGATTAAGATTTGTATGGAATTTAAGATTTGTATGGAAATCTTTGAGGCACTGTAACTTTAAAACGAAGTATACCTACCTACATTTTAACGAAAATCGGACTCCATACAAGCTCTCTCCATTGACTTTAATTGGTTAGTATTGAAAATATCACCATAATACGTTATTATGGAGCGCGCTCCGAATTATATCCACTTAAACACAGACTTAAAAGAAGAACCAGACTTAATCTCGTCTAATCATGAGTGAAGCACCCATTTCTTTTGTGATCTGAGATTGTATTACCTTGCATGCTTCAAATTGCAATATTCGGTCCGTATTTCTTTCAAGTCCGTGCCAAAAAATTGTTTTATTCTGCAGATGAGGAAACGCAGAAATTCATTGACAACGACACAGCGGGAATATTTCGCAAGAACAGGACTATTTTCGATCGAGACGTCGCCGATTACTCTGACGACAATTTCATGAGAACCTTTGTTAATACCAATATTTGCGATTTTGGTTGTAAGAAGTGATTCCATCAAAATAAGTGGTACAGTCAAGAGCAAGTGTGGAGCTTGACATCACCAGAATAAGCTGAGCTCTGATTTTTATATACGCGTCATAAGTACGCGGCCGGTCCAAACTGCAAAGTGTAAAGCTTGATGTGCTCTTGACTGTACCTACTTAAGCTTCATGCATTTCATTAAAAGTTTGTTTGTAAAATAAAAGTTTTCCTACTTAGTTAATGTTTTTATTTCTGAATATTCATGAATGAAAATGAAATATTAGTAGTTTAGTAGAAATATAATCGAGACGTACTACGCCACAGTGCTAATTGGCGACGTGCTTAAGAAGGGCCAGGTCAGATCTACCCGAAACCGACGAGCATGCATGAAAGGACCTTAGACTATAGAAAGGACTAATGAATGTGGAGGAAGCTAGGGAGGTTTGTCAGGATCGTAGCAAGTGGCGTTCCGTTGTCTCTGCCTACCCCAGTGGGAGACAGGCGTGAGAATATGTATGTATGTATGTAGTAGAAATATTTGTGTCGTTTAAATAAATTTCCTGACTACACAGATAATAGTTTCTACAGGGTGTAACGAAACACACTAGTAATATTGAATGAGGGGCTTCCTTTTGTTAAATGAAAATAGCGCTAATTTAATTTAATCAAAGTATTCTTCAGACCAACAAGTCGAACAATTTTCATTATGGAGCCAAGTCCGAAATCACGATTCTTGCGTTTTTATTGTCTTTATGACTTTAGCTAGAAAGGGTGCGGGGGAGGGAAATTTATGCTCCTTCCAGAGAGCAGTAGGCCTCAAGCACGTATCCAGGGGGGGGAGATAGGTGGGATTTATCCCCACCCGAAATCCGAATAAATGTATGGAACATTAATCACAGCTATGACTTTTTCATAGTTTTTCATGGAAACCCCCCCCCCCCCCCCCCTGAAATTGGATGTCCCCCCCCGAACCCAAAGTCTGGATACGTGCTTGGTAGGCTACGCCTGTCGAGAAAACGCTAAAAATCGAGATTTGCCACCATCCCTATTATTTTACGTATGGCAGAAAGAGCGAGCATAACGTTTTTCTCGTTTAAGGCTTCCGCACATTGCAGCGATTTTATCGCTGTCGATAATATCGCTCGATAATATCGCTGCAATGTGCGGAGGCCTTTATGTGGTGGTAAGGAACCCTAGGTGCGCGAGTCAGATTTGCACCTGACCGGTGTTTAAATTATCTAGCATTGGGCATAATATTACAGTAGGTAAGAACCTACATGAATTTATGCAAAATGGAGGCATGCATCTCATTAACTAAAGCATGAGGCTAATTACTCAAACCGCATCCTTTTGGTTTCAGTCTAATCGGCTAATCCACATTTTTAATTCACTGGTCAAGTGTGAGTCGGACAATAAAACAATCGTTCCGTAAATATTTTGGTTATACAGTGTGTAAGGAAAAGTATCATTAACCTTGAAATCACATAACCTCTGCCCTTTAAACTGAACAACTTTTACCTACTAAGGGTTGAACTACACATGGCCGCGTGCGATCGCACTTTTCCGCAACCCTAATGGGAGCAAACCTGTCAGCGAAAAATAACACACGACTCAATTGTCGTTCTGACAGGTTTGCTTCCATAGTAAAAGTTGTTCAGTTTGTTGGGTAGAGTATGTGGTTTAAAGGTTAATAATACTCAAGTCAAGTCAAAATTGTTTATTCTAAATAATATCACATGGATAGCTTTCTGACGTCATGTTTTTAAATCTACCACCGCGTCGGAAGGTGTTCCGTTGTAGAGAAGATTATTTATTTATTTTATTTTATTATTTTCTTTTTGGAGAACTTACCTACTTACAGCTAAACAACAGTTGCATTTCAAAAGACAAATTGATAGTCAGATGCTGACAACAAGTTCCCAACAAGATGCGGCCAGAGACTCTACAACAAAACCAAATATATTTGGAGGAAAAGGGAAGATCTTCCACGGGCTAGTTGGAATGCCTGGGACCGCGGTCCGACAGTTCTTAGTTGGATGTTGTATACAGGGTTCAACTTAATATGCTGACACTTTTTAAGGGTATGATCAGACCGTCAAACTGAACAACTTTCTCTATGGGACCAACATTGAAATCGTAAAAAAAATCTGCTGTCCCATACATTTTGGCTTGAGTAGGGTTGCAGTTTTGTATGGAATAGGTACCTCAATTCGTTTGTGCAGAGAGTCCCTGTAAAATCTACTTCCCTTTTCAATGGAGGATCTTCCCAAGTAGTTCCCCATACGGATGGTGGAGACACAGACTTAAAGTCTGTGGGTGGAGAGCCTCGTTTTGATGTTCAACTTTTCGAGTATGGACTCATTTGTGCTCCCCTTTCGTACGGAACCCTAAAAGCTACAAATAGAACCAATTAAAAGAATTACAAACAATTGTTTTATCCTGTCTCAATTATCGATTAATTTGCCTATTAGTTAATTGATGTTAAATGGTTATAAATATTCATATATAAATTGTATAAAGGCGTTCGCTCCTGCATATTTAAGTTTGTTACTTCT
The DNA here is from genome assembly GCA_963693445.1 of Agonopterix heracliana. Lineage (NCBI taxonomy): Eukaryota > Metazoa > Arthropoda > Insecta > Lepidoptera > Depressariidae > Agonopterix > Agonopterix heracliana. The sequence goes on from OY856334.1 coordinate 8,755,794, forward strand.
TTATTCCAAAATGCAAATGAAGATTATTTTAATTGTGTGCTTGGCTTCCGTCGCAAAAAGTGTCGTCGGTAAGATAATATTCTTTTCACCTCACAAGCTCGGAAAGATTCTGTTTATCGTTCGAAATCTGAGTGCAAAAGTGTATTTTATCCGCTAGCGTGGAAAGAGTTTTTGAAATTCGAATCTGTCTATTCAATATTTTTGTATACCGCCAATGCACTGAAAATGCTACTCGCTTCGCTCGTGGTTCAATCCTAGAATCCTTCGCTTGCTCAGGTTTCAATAAAAGTACTCGCGCCAAAAAGCAACTTTGCAGCCTAGCATAACAAATAACTATTCTTATGGCGTATCATCCCCGGACCACGACTCTCCATACTCATACATACCTACATACTTACTTTTTTTTTATCTATGCCTGTGAGCTCAGCAGTTGAAAATGTTAAAATTACTATGGACCTATGCATCTTTCTCCTGCGGATTTGACTTTCAAAAATTGTACTCCTGAAGTATGATTTTTGAAAGTCAATTCAGCAGTAGGAAGATGCGTATCTCCATAGTAATTTGGACATTTTCAACTGCTGAGCTCAGCGAAAGAGATTCAAAAATCGCACTCCTGATCAACTTTCTCTATGGCAACAACATCGAATGCGCGAAAAAAATCAGCTGTCCTATACCAAACTGCATACCTACTCGAGTCAAATGTATGGCAGATTTTTTTTTCGCGATTTCGATGTTGGTCTTATAGAGGAAATTGTTAAGTTTGATGGTCTGATCATCCCCTTAAAACAGTGTCAGCATAATTATCCTGTATAGGTAGGTACCTACAGTCGGAAAAGTGTCCTATTCTCCAAATTTATTCGAGAGCCCGCATATTCTCTTAACATAGTTAAAAATATCATTTCAGGTTTCCGAAAACATCGTTTTAGACATGAATCGTACGGCGATAACGACAGGGACAGTCATGAATACGAACACATAAAAAACAGCAATGAACACGGCAGCAATGAAAATGAAAATTACAGCAAAGATCATAAGGAGATTATCGAAAAAGAAATCTATGAACCTTGCCACGTAGATGATATAAAATGTATCAGAAAAGAAATGGCGGCTAATTCAGACTGTGATCCAAGGGTGTTCGGTTCTGTTCCCGACCCAGTCGGCGTTGCACCCTTTCAGTTCGAAGCGCCGTACTTCAATTCAACTTTCTACGATCAATATTTGATGATAAAGAATTTGAAGAAATGCTTCGTGTCAGCTTATTAGTAAGTATATTTAGTTTTAAGATGTTTCTGATCGAAAATAAGTTCTAATTTTACTCCTGCCAAATAACCTGACCTGCCTGGTCTATTAACCAATTTTTTTTCAATTCAATTTTTACACACGATCTAAGCAGAAACAAATATTATGTGTCTGTAATCTTCTTCTTGCTTCTATAAGGTCTAATTTGACTCCTGCCAAATGACCTGACCTGTCTGGTCTATTAACCATTTTAATTTAATGATTTTTTCACACGATCTAAGTAGAAACAAATATTATGTGTCTGTAATCTTCTTCTTGCTTCTATAAGGTCTAATTTGACTCCTGCCAAATGACCTGACCTGTCTGGTCTATTAACCATTTTAATTCAATGATTTTTTCACACGATCCAAGTAGAAACAAATATTATCTGTGTCTATAATCTTCTTCTTGCTTCTATAAATAAGGTCTAATTTGACTCCTGCCCATGTCATTTGGCAGGAGTCAAATTAGACCTTATTTATAGAAGCAAGAAGAAGATTATAGACACCTGCCTGGTCTATTTAACCATTTTGATTCAATGATTTTTCACTAGATCTAAGTAGAAACAAATAATATTTGTGTCTGTAATCTTCTTTTTGTTTCTGTAAGGTCTAATTTGACTCCTGTCAAATGACCTGACCTGCCTGGAGTGCGATTTTTGAATCTTATTCGCTGAGCTAATCAGTAGAAAATGTCCAAATTACTATGGAGATACGTATCGCACTCCTGAAGTATGATTTTCACTCCAGGAGTGCGATTTTTGAATCTCACTCTGTGAGCTCAGCAGTTGAAAATGTCAAAATTACTATGTAGATACGCATCTTTCTACTGCTGATTTGACTTCAAAAATCGCACTCGTGAAGTATGATTTTTGAAAGTCAAATCAGCAGTAAAAAGATGTAGATCTCCATAGTAATTTGGGCATTTTCAACTGCTGAGTTCACCGAATGAGATTCAAAAATCGCACTCCAGAGAGGTAAGCATGTGCCATACTGAATGAGTGCGAGTGTGGAGATCTATACTCCGTTCAGCTCCTGTAACATGACAGGGGTGATACGACACAGGTTACTTCTAAACGTCGAATTTAAGTGAGATACCCGCTCTCACCCCTGTCATGTTACAGGAGCAGGAATTCGAGAGACAAAAAGGTAAACAAAGAAACGTCACTGTCAAAGTGACATTACGTGGTCGGAAACCTTTGGTACATTTTTTAAGAATAAAATTATGTCGGCACGGCAATTTAATAAATTGTGTTGACATTAAAAAAATATTGTCTATCTATAACAGTACCACAGGACAGCTAAATGTCCCGGGTGTGACTGAACTTTGTGTGATCTGGAGTGCGATTTTTGAATCTCATTCGGTAAGCTCAGCAGTTGAAAATGTCAAAATTACTATGGAGATACGCATCTTTCTACTGCTAATTTGACTTTCAAAAATCATACTTCAGGAGTGTCATTTTTGAAAGTCAAATCAGCAGTAAAAAGATGCGTATCTCCGTAGTAATTTTGACGTTTTCAACAGCTGAGCTCACCGAATGAGATTCAAAAATCGCTCTCCAGAGTGCACCTTTTGCGCGTGATACGTTTCCACCGGCAACGGATCTCGTGATCAGAGTGGACTAACCCTAAAAATTCAGAGACGGTCATAATTAATAACATAAATTATGTAATTCTAATTTCATAAAAATGTATGAAAAGACATAATTTTTTGAACTCAAAATAAAACCAAGGACAGCCTACTTTTATGCCATAATAAATAAGTATTAAAACGGACAAGTCCTAACAGTTTATGGAATATTTTTTTCATGACTCTTTTACAATTTGGACTAAATCGGATGATGTCTTTAGTACTTAAGTATGTGACTTTGTTCTATTTTTTTTACAGTACAAACTTAACTTCGGATACGACGGTATTCGCAATGGAGTGCCCCGAAATAACATTTGATGCGAATCGAACTGTCATTCTACATCAAGAATCAGAGCAGGACATTTTGTTTAGATACCAAGTTATTATGGTTTACCGTAAGCAAAGAACACTATTTATTACCACAGATTGTAAATAAGTACAGGGTGTCCCAAGAAATAGTGTCGAGTTAAAGTCCAGACATGGGGGTGTTTCGGGTGTATCTAGGGATGATCTAACTCTGGAATGCGATTTTTGAATCTCATTCGGTGAGCTCAGCAGTTGAAAATTTCAAAATTACTCTGGAGATACACATCTTTCTACTGCTGAGTTGACTTTCAAAAATCATACTACATAAGAGCGATTTTTGAAGGTCAAATCAGCAGTAAAAAGATGCGTACCTCCGTAGTAATTTTGACATTGTCAACAGCTGAGCTCACCGAATGAAATTCAAAAATCGCACTCCTGGTCTTCCACGAGACACTATTTTTTGGGACATCCTGTATAATAGTACCTATACATGGCATGGTGTAAACTTAAATGTTTACCTTGTGGCTCCTACCAAAACGCAGATAAGTAAGTACCTATGATGCTATGGTCCTCCTATGATATGCTTTTTTTAAACTTATTATTTCTGTACGGTCAACATCAAAATCTCAAGAAAAAAAAAACAGATTTTACATACAAAACTGCAAACCTACACGCCCCAAATCTTAATCTTAACTATTATAAAACCGTAAAATCATGAGGAACAAGAAAGTAGCGGTTTACTTCATATAAAATCTAAAAACACTCTCGATAGCGCGATTTAAATGACGTGCAGCGCCATCTATTGACAAAATTGGTAGTTTGTTTGTTTGTTCGCTCATCACGCAAAAACTACTGAACTGATTTTGATGAAACTTTTTTTGTTTGATAGCTTATGATCTGACTTCAAATCTGGTATATAATTTAATGTGCGGACGAAGTCGCGGGAAAACACTAGTGGTATATAGGTACAATTGATGGCATACATAGCTGTTTTTTTTTTACAATTTCTATGTTGGTCCAATAGATAAAGTTGTTCAGATTGATGGTCAGGAGTGCGATTTTTGAATGTCATACGTCGAACTCAAGCAGTAGCAAATGTCAAAATTACTCTGGAGATAAGCATCTTTCTACTGCTGATTTGACATTCAAAAATCGCTCTCCTGAAGTATGCTTTTTGAAAGTCAAATCAACAGTAGAAAGATGCATATCTCGTTTGCAATTTTGACATTTTCAACTGCAGAGCTCAGCAGCCGTAAATGTTTAAATTACTATGGAGATACGCATATTTCTTCTGCTGATTTGACTTTCAAAAATCATACTTCAGGAGTGCGATTTTTGAAGTCAAATCAGCAGTAGAAAGATGCGTATCTCCATAGTAACTTAGACATTTTCAAGTGCTGAGCTCACCGAATGAGATTCAAAAATCGCACTCCAGATCAATCCTGAAAAAACAGTCAGCATTTTAAGAAAGACTCTGTATTTTAAAATTAATAAAGTTGCTTAAAATATTTCAGGTTCATTGCGCATTAAAATAAGTTTCCGCCCCTCCAGCTTTTTGGACCTCTGCGCAACCAGGGCTTATGCGTTCATCAGTGAACTGAAGAGTCTGAAATTACTGCCCCATGGTAAATATAAAAGCCAATGACTAAAAATTGCGTCTTTTTCTTTTCGCCTATTTTTTTAGCGCCGCCATCACTTAAACTTGAAAGTTTAGAATAAAATCACAAACAAATTGCTATGACAAGTATATCGGACGGCCCACCCAGAATCCTTCTGGCCCACCACAGAAATAAAATGAATCACTTACTAAAATAAAACAATAAAATTAAACACGACATTATTTTCTTGTGTTTCGTTTCTCATGTTAACTTTCTTGAAAACTCAATGTGGTCAGAATGTACTTTCGCAAAATCTTGCAAACCTTGAAGCAAAGTTTCGAGCTCGCTCCGCTAGCTCTTGTTTTAAGAACGTTCTGCACTGATCTCGTGTCTCGCTCTAGGTTATAGATCGTACATATCTTTTCATAGTGTAGTTAAATCTTGAGCTTGCTTTGCTCGTTCCAGCTTTCAGGTCGTCAAAAACTCTATCTTGTTTCGCTCGCTCCAGGTTTTACTTTTTATTACATCGACCTAGTCTGGGCCTGCCCCCCCTGGGAAAAAATCATTGCTACGCCCATGCTGCTGATTTGATCAGTTTTTCAACGACAACTTTTTTTTTCTTTTTTCAGACGAAGCTACTGAAGAATTCATAAAATGCGACCAAATAGGTATTTTCCGTAAAGACCGAACCATATTTGATCGCGAAGTTGCTTTTTATGCAATCAACATGTACATAAGGCTTTATATCAATAATCTTATTTGCAACTTTGGCTGTAAGAGCCTGTTCGAAATTGAAAATTAAATAAATAAAATTTTTAACAATGTATACACGGCGACACGTCAGGTTACCCTGTTTGAACTTTGAACTATTAGAAGTTGAACGCTGCGGATCGTGCGAAAGGGTGCGGTATGTTGTTGTTGTTTCGTCTCACGGCACGCTGCGCCCGCGCCGTCAGCCGCGTCTATGCAGGCTCTCTACCGCACAATTTTGTGTTTTGTACGTAGTGTAGTTATGGGTATATATACTTATAAGTATTTGCAGATAAAAAAAATTGTTTCTGAATTTTTGTTTTATTTCGTCATCATCATACCTAACTAATGATTTTTCATCAACCTGCCATCTTCTACTACCAAGGGAATGAATTTAAAAAATACCGGCCAAGAGCGTGTTGGACTCGCTCATGGTAGGATTTCGTAGCCAATTGCAACTACTCGGTATGTTGGAAAAATTTTAATAATTAAAAAAATATATATTAAAAAGAAAATGTCATAATAACTATGGAGATATGCATCTTTCTACTGCTGATTTGACTCCCAAAAATCATGCTTCAGGAGTGCAATTTTTTAAAGTCAAATCAGCAGTAGAATGATGCATATCTCCATAGTTATTTTGACATTTCCAACTGCTGAGCTCACCGAATGAGATTCAAAAATCGAACTCCAGATCCTGTAACATGACAGGGGTGATACGACGCAGGTCACTTCTAAACGACGAATTTAAGTGAGATACCCGCTCATTCTATTCTATTCTATTTTTAAAAAAATGGCTGCCATTTTGGGTATTTGATGATTTTGCCAATGTCTAGTATAAGTAGCAAAAGTGCTTGACGTTGTACGGTAATTTATGTATTTGGTGACTTCAAGGATTGTTTTTCGAAAAGAACACTATCTTAAGCCACCACTGGAGCCCCGTTGTAGACCTGCAGTGCTAGCATGATTAGTCGCATGACGCGCGCCTGCGGGTTTGAAATCCATACCCGCGCCTGTCATTTATCCCGCGATGGTGAGCATGATTTGACAGCTCGTCAGCCACTCTACCAAGAGAAAGCAAAGTCGCGGCCCGGGTTCGCTGGGTTACCATACGGTTAAATCGATCAATTTGAATAGCGTATCTCCGAATCGGTGATTAGAGCTGCCCCAAAATCATTCGTTCTTTTACTTATTTCGTTGCGTAAACGTAGAGCCACAAACTCTACCGAACGGTGATCATGCTCGCATTTGTAGACTAGAGTCTACGAATGACAGTTGAGAGCTCGCGTCATCGTAAGTCGCGGGCATCATGTTAGCTACTGTAGAGACAGAGGCGAAGACGCGCTGAAATAGAGATATGGTATAGAGAGACTCGAAGTCGCGGGGTATCATGCTAGCACTGCTGGGAGGGGGCAACCAACGATCGACAGGCGACGCGACCGCCCAATAGCAGATCAACAACGTGACTCATACCCGCTCATGTTACTGGAGCAGGAATTCGAGACCCAAAAACGTAAACAAAGAAACGTCACTGGCAATGTGACATTTCATGGTCGGAAAAAAATTAAAAAAAATAATTTAAAAATCATTTTATTGTCTCAATACAGTTTTTCTTACAATCTAAGTACAAAAAAAAACCTAAACAACTGAGACAAAAGGTTGAGGCTCAGCCTGTGCTGACACCGGATTGAACCCGTGCAGCGCTGATTTTCAGCCCCTCCCTTCTCCCTTAGTGTCTAAACACATTATGCCGAAAGTACGCGACCGAAGTTCGGCACGATTACGCCAGCAATGCTATTTGAATGAACGACGACACATTATGCCGAAATTACGTTGCGTTATAGCGTACAGCCGAACTTCGGTCGGGCGTAAGTTCAGCGGCAACTTAGTCTGTAGTGCACACATTATACGCGAGTTTACGCGACCGAAGTTCGGTTCGATTGCCGACGAAAATCCGGGGGCGGGGTGCAGCGGGGAGGCAGTAAAGTTACGCAAGTTTACGCAACTGAATTTCTGCCGCGTAAGTTCGGCGCTTATGGTGTGTCATATTACCCGAATACGTCGGAACATGGTCGGAACGTAAACTCAGCCGCGGATCTTCGGTCGCGTACTTTCGGTATAGTGTGTTTAGACACTTAGGTCTTGAGTGGGAGATGAGGTAATGAGGGCAGATGAATTATACAGACGCTCTTAACATCTAAATCTAACCCTTAACAAGATCATAAAATTAAATCATAAAATTAACCAAAATATAGGGAAACTAACCTTTGGTACATTTTTTAAGAATAGAATTATGTCGGCACGGCAATTTAATAAATTGTGTTGACATTAAAAAATATTGTCTATCTATAACATTTCTCTATAACTATGGACATTTGTCTGAAATAAATTGATTTTATTTATTATTTATTTATAACAGTACCACAGGACAGCTAAGTGTCCCGGGTGTGACTGAACTTTGTGTGAACAGAGTGGAAATAATTTATTATTTTATATCAGTGGAATCGGATCACGCGATCGGATTCTACTAAACCATGCATTTTATTTAAGGTGAAACTGATCTCGTGATCAGGAGAGCGATTTTTGAATCTTATTCGGTGAGCTCAGCAGTTGAAAATGTCAAAATTACTTCGGAGATACGCATCTTTTTACTGCTAATTTGCCTTTCAAAAATCATACTCAAGGAGAGCGATTTTTGAAAGTCAAAACAGCAGCAGAAAGATGCATATCTCCACAGTAATTTTAGCATTTTCAACTGCTGAGCTCACCGAATGAGATTCAAAAATCGCACTCCAGAGTGCACCTTTTGCGCGTGATACGTTTCCACCGGCAACGGATCTCGTGATCAGAGTGGACTAACCTCTTATTTATTTCGAAACATTATTACTAGTTACCTGCATTAAATTTTTCGCAAGAACATTTAAATGTAAATATTAATAAAAAGTGGTGGAATATCATACTTCTATTTATTCAGAAAGATAGGAGTGGCGAAAGGCGGCGAATTTATTACATTTATTTATATCTTTGTTGGCCAACAATGGCATCGGCTCGGAAGATAAATCTTGAATCTAACAAGGAGGTGGCTTTAGTGCGAAGTATGAGTAAGGATTGATAGCTCCCGATATACCAGAAAGATATCTGCCAACTGAAAAAAAAAAGTCAATTATTACCTATACCCAGGTAGGCTACTTAATATACCTACAGGAGTGCGATTTTTGAATCTCATTCGGTGAGCTCAGCAGTTGTAAATGTCGAAATTACTATGGAGATACGCATCTTTCTACTTGCTGATTTGACTCTCAAAAATCATGCTTCAGGAGTTCGATTTTTTAAAGTCAAATCAGCAGTAGAAAGATGCGTATCTCCATAGTAATTTTGACATTTACAACAGCAGAGCTCACCGAATGAGATTCAAAAATCGCACTCCAGGATGAAATTCATATCATCTTTTATCTACCTCTACCTATTGTGACTTTGGGCGCAGATATCTCGAGACAGAAGCATTCCAACGATTTAGTACCTATCTATGGGAAGTGAAGTGAACCTCTATAAGACAAGACCTACCCAACGACACCTCACACTCAGATAAATTAACAGGAATGGATGCGATATTACGCGCGTACCCATCTGCCAAAGGCGCATGCTCAGTGAGCATGCCCGTTATATAAAAATAGTTGACGCGCGTCCCGCGCCAGTCGCCAAGTTGTATATAAACCTCCCCCCTCACCCCCGCAAAATTGACAAATTTTTTTTGCGTAGAAATGAGAGATCATTTCCAATCCATTCTTGTTAATTTATCTGAGACCTCACGCGATTTAAATATTAAAAATAACAATATTTTTCCAACCCCTCTTTCGTTGTATTGAAGCCAATCTAGTCCAGTAAAAGTAAGGGTCGAAAAGAAATAATTTACATTTTTTTCAAAATATTAAATAGTTAATTTGTTTTACAAATTTAAAATTTACTGAACTCGATCTCAAACCACTGAACGGGCAAACTCGACTTACTATCATAACAAGATTCTTAAAAATGTATCCATGAACACATAAGCGGTGTCATTCATTGCTGAAATGACAACAAATAATTTTTTCACCTCACAAGCTCGGAAAGGTTCTGTTTATCATTCGAAATCTGAGTGCAAAAGTGCATTTTATCCGCTAGCGTGGAAAGAGTTTTTGAAATTAGAATCTGTCAATTCAATATTTTTATGTACCGCCAATCCACTGAAAATGCTTAGTAACCATTTCACGACACGTCTGGCCAGCACAAAAATAAAAACTTTTTGAAATGTTCTTTTTAGCAATTCACTTTTTTTCCTCGCTGTTGTGAGGTGAAAAATTTTGTGTTTCGCTCGGCTGCAAAGTTATTCTGCGTCTCGTACCTTTGAAACCTTCGCTGAGCGCTCAGGATTATATTATTTCAATCCTAGAATCCTTCGCTTGCTCAGGTTTCAATAAAAGTACTCGCGCCAAAAAGCAACTTTGCAGCCTAGCATAACAAATAACTATTGCCTCAAAACTAAAAATGCGAATAACTTAAAATTTTTACCTACTATCAAAATAATGAAATTATTGTTTCAATCGAATTATTTTGTTATAAATCAGTTGGGGTGTATGAGGTTTTGCGCTTATTCATTAACACGTAGGTATATTGTTATTGTGTGTGGTGGTGCGAAACCCTTGGTGCGCGAGACGGACTCGCACTTGGCCGGTTTTTTCTTTTACTTACATGCATGCTGTGATATCTTCAGTACAAACTAGGTGGAACGCTATTTTCCATAGACAGCATCCGCCATCTATCGGTTACGTTTCGAAGTACTAAGTGTTGAATTTGGGTTCGTATCTAAAGTGTAGAGAAAGCGCGCTACACCTCACCGCTGCGCTGTAATAGTGAGAGATTTCGCCCGTATCAACCACTGTCTTGTTGGTCTAGTGGTCTAGACAACCGGCTCACGTTTCGGGTGCATATGGTTCGAGCCTTGTGTCAGCCGTCCGTCTTTTTTCAATTTATTTCATACTGGGGCTCTCCCTGCTGCTAATATGAGGCAACGCCAATAATTAAAACGTCCTAAAATCCAAGACGACTTACCTATCTATAACCAATATACATATTAATCTATGCTTACATGCGTCTAAAAATCCCTGACCTGAAAAAAGATAGGTAATCTTAACTATTATAAAACCGTAAAATCATGAGGAACAAAAAAGTAGCGGTTCTCTTCATGTAAATTCAAATAACATTCGATAGCGCGATTTAAAAACGTGCAGCGCCATCTATTGACAACATTGTTTGTTTGTTTGTTTGTTCGCGCATCACGCAAAAACTACTGAACCGATTTTGATGAAACTTTTTTGTTTGATAGCTTATGATCTGACTTAAAATCTGGTATATAATTTGTGCGGACGAAGTCGCGGGAAAACACTAGTAAGTAATAAAAACAGTTTTTCTTTAGCTTCATTTTGGTTTGGGTGTAGATAACTTGCAACGGGATCTTGTATTAAGGGGCTGTTCATTTAATACGTAAGACAATTTGGGGGAGCAAGTCTCATTTTTTGTTACATTGGAGTGGGTCTAGATTGTCTCAATCTCCACTGTCCGGATAACGTAGAGGACTCAGTTCAGTGCCGTCTTTTATAACTGTGCTTCGTCCGATGTCAGCGCTGGCTGACGCGCGTCTGAACGCGAATGCACATGGTAGAACTTTGCATTGATTGTTTATATTCTTTCATTACACTTTTACATGAAATAGTGGTACTGGCAGAGGCACTATTTCAGACACTATTTATTTGATGTGGTTTTTTTAAAAAGAAACGTCTCCTTCTGTGAGAAAAATTGTGTCAATTCATGTGTACGCTAGCGCAACGCCAGCTCCGTGTTTTAATAAAAATATTTATTTATATCTCCGTTCCCTGAAGACCTAGCCTCATGAGTCATGACGTTTTGGATGCCCTAGGGCACTATTTGAGCATTATTTTTTTAATATAAAATTGATGCTGTAATGCAAGCCATTTTAGCCAAAGAAAATGTGTACGCTACCTTGACGTCAAGCCAGCGTACCAGGTAAAAAAAATCGATATCTCGTAAAGTATAGAGGCACTATTTATTTGACCTAGGTACTAATTAGGCACTATTTATTGGCACTGATTCTAGCGACCTCTTTCATGTGTACGCTCTAGCTATACGGACACTATATTAGGCCCTCCTCCTTTCTTACCACTGTAAGAAAGTGTTTCAAATTGTCTTACGTAATAAATGAACAGCCCCTTGCTACCTATAGGATGTTCCTTACCAGAGTGCAAAGTTGTTCCGAATGGGTCCGGTTTCGGTGGCGGCGCTGAAATAAAACGAAACTTAGTAGCAAGAAATTACCAAAAAAGGTTACCGATTACCGTTTAGAAATGAGGCGTTTCATTAATAAAATGGTTTCAAAACACTGGAAAGAGGATGTCGTTACAATCGTGCTATTAACATAACATAAATATTCTTTATTTGCACACCAAAAACATACAGCAACAAAAACATAATTAAAAGAACGTAAGGGAACGCTAATTTAGCTGTCAGATCGAAAGTGTTACCTACGTGTTTTTTTGGATTCCCTAATTTTAGGGACCAATTTGATAATTCATTAATAGGATTATGAATGTAATAATGTGAAAGACGTTGTGATATTTTAAATTAATCGGCTTTTTGAGCAGTTTATGTTCATTTTACATATAACAAACTAACATGTTCGTTGCTATTGCGTATTTATTGGTAGTGAACAATTTATCCATTGGCAACACTACCTGTCAGACTTGATGCAAACCATTCTATTCTATTCTATTTTTATTTAATGGCGTTTCCTTGTTAGATTTCGCCAGTGTCAAGTAGTTTGAGGGAGTGTCTATCCAATATCGAGGATTGTTTTTGAGTAAGAACAACTGAGAAGGATTTTGGAGCCTCGTGGCAGGCTGAGACGCGAACCGCGCGAACACCACGCGAGAGACAAGTGTTCGAGGCAAACCCTGCAACGTGACATGATGCAAACCATAGACAAACGGCATTTATTACTGTCAATGTGACTGGTTTATGAGTCATTTTAACATTGCCATCTAGTGATTTTTCGATTCACTAGTCTTGGAAAACGCTTCATTGTTGTAAGGTACGATATTACCACAGAGTAGGTAGTAAGTATAATATACAGGGTGTTTCATAAGTAACAATAAATATTTAAAACTCTTAAGGGGGTTGTTTAGATTTAGACCGTCAAACTGAACAACTTTCTCTTTGGGACCAACATCGAAACCGCGAAAAAATATATTTATATCCCATACAATATTTTAGTTCTAGTCGATTTGTAGAGTATGCAACATCAATTTTTTTTTTCGCGATTTCGATATTGGTCCCATAGTGAAAGTTGTTCAGTTTGATGGTCTACACCCTTAAAGGTTTATTAGTATTTTTGTAACACCTTGTATACTTAAAAACATACCTAAGCTTAAGGTGGACGCATATTTATCCGCGGCGAAAGAGCCGAAGGAGGCGGAAGAATCTAATTTTAATTTTTTTTTTTTTTTTTTCTTTTTTTTTTTTTTTATTATTCGTATGAAATTCTTTGATACCTCCCACATGTTACTCCCTTATCCACGGCGAATCGGATGAATCGTCAGAACTTAGAAGAATTAAAGGAAATTCGTTTCGTTCGTCTCCTTTGCCGCGAGTAGAATCAGCAACCCGCCGTAACAAAAAAAAAATATAAAATTTAAAAATTTCTGTGTTACTGTTTTATGCTAGGTAACTTTCTATACTTACTCTGAAATAAAACGTAAACATAAAAAAGTTATTTATTTAAGTTTTACAAGTTGTAAACTGACAATTGCGGCTCTGGCTCCTAAACTAGTCAAGTCTGAAGGTCTGGAGCCAGTTCCTACATCCTAAATGAAATCCGAGATCAACAATTTCGAACAAAAGAGGCTCTTTTATTATAGTAATTATAGTAATGAAATTAATATGAACCAACGTATGATTACTTACCTGCGGCAATAGACGTCACCAACAACTGCAAATAGGCTAAAATTTTATTATAACACTTTATAGGTAAAAGCGAAACTTAGATTAATTATTGTAATTAATTTGCAATACCTACTTAACAAAGCCATATAAAATCGGCGAAAATCATGAACATTAGAAATAACGTGTAGATATGTATTATGTACATATTAATGACAAAGGGTGCAACTGAATAGTAAAAACTAGTTAAGGTACCACAAAAAAAATCTCCAAAATCCACTTCTTTTCTCAGACGAAAACTGTCTAGGTACATTAGATTACTTAGGAAGACGCCGAGCAAAGCTAGATCCATCCAGGTAATAATGTAAAGCCCGACCAGAAAAATAAAAAACCTCGCCAAGTTGCGGAAAATCATTGGAACTAATATTTGTACTTGGAACACTGACATTAAACATAAACATAAACATTTATTTCCAAAAAGCGCATGCATTTACATAGTGAGTAGATCAGTAGTCTGTACTGGTGTTTTCTGACTCACAGACTACTTACTAACTACTTCTTTTCGTCTGTCTTCTGACCACTTACATTAGTTACATATAGTCGATTGCAGCGGCCCCAAACCAAGTTTTTTATATTTCTGGTTAGGCTATACTGCAAGTCTCCCCACGATGCCGATTGTTATATTTACTTACCGTTAATAAAATTGCAAGCGTAACCATTTTATTCAACTTCAAAAAAGGAGGAGGTTCTATTTTCGTCTGTATATGTTTTTTTTATTTATCTTACTCAACTACAGCTTAACAAAAAAGAGAGTAAAGTATTTTACTATAGGTATAATGAGGCGCACTGTTCTTAACGAAATAAAATTATAAGAGCACAGAAAAGGTATTTACTTATTATGGATTTATTTTAACAATAGGTGTTATTGTAATGAATAACTTAATTCTTTGAAGAAAAATACAACAGGTAATTTATTATTGTTTGTTTGCAAGAGATTGTTGTGAAACTTATTGTTAACAATGCAATTTTAGGGTTGCTTTGTCAAAATGGACCATGTAACATAATAAATCTGGTAATTTGGGGCAAGTGTGTCAGCGGGGCAATTTCGTCTATCTTACCCCGTAAAGAGGGACGTCCATAAATTACGTGACACTAATTACTGGAGGGTTATCGTCCTGTGTCAACGTAGGTTCTGAGCAAATGTCACGTGAAATTTTGCAATTTAAATAATACTAGCGACCCGCCCCGGCTTCGCACGGGTGCAATGCACATTTATAAAACTTCCTCTTGAATCACTCTAACTATTAAAAAAAACCGCATCAAAATCCGTTTCGTAGTTTTAAAGATCTAAGCATACATAGGGACAGACAGACAGTGGGAAGCGACTTTATTTTATATACTATGTAATGATAAACACGATTTTGTTAAAAACTAGAGCTGAGATTCTGTCTGAAATTTCTACTTTATTTGATGGTGCAAGATAATCGCGGGAGAATTTATGACAAAATTGAGTATTTTCCTCTTAAGTTTTGTCTGTCCGTCCGTCCGTCTGTCCTACATTTAAGAGGACATAATTCGGAGCGCGATCCATACAAACGTACTATGGTGATATTTTCAACACTAACAATAAAAGTCATTAAAATTTTGCAGAAATAATCTAGAAATAAATTCGGTCGAGTGAGTGTCGGTCTCGCACTAATCATGCCGGAAAAAACAATTCGGTATGTCAAGTTTTTTTTGAGAGGGTTAAATCGAAAACCTTAGAAAAAGTATATGTCTAGAATGAGCCTCACTAATATTCCGTTAAAACAAAAGGGGCTAAGTTTCATAGGTTCGTGTGCGTGAGGCGCCCTACAAATTATGTATGTGTGCGTGTATATGTATAGGGTTTAGGAACCAGTACTGGTTCCAATTTTTTTCGACGCTTTCGTATCTTCGACTGTCAATCTTGACATAATATCAAAGTCGAAAACCATTTCGAGATAATTGTCTCAATAACAATATTTTCTATGTCAGACACTTTAAAATTAAAGGATTACAGATATTTTTAATAAAATAACGTCGTTTTTCGGTCCAACGTGTGACGTCACTCGTTGGACCTGCAAATTCCTTGGTAAACTAATAATCAACTTACAATAACTGGCCATTAAGAAAAATAATATATTCAATAAGTATGTCATAATTTGATATTTGATGTAGCCGTTTCTATTTCCAGTTGAGTTAGAAAGAGAAGGCAGGTGATTTTCATTTTTTTTTTTCATTAAGTAATGGTTTTTCTCCATGGAGTTCGAATGATTTTTCACGGCCACTTTTGCCTGTTACAAATTACAGTTAAACATTTGATGCGTTTTGATAAACTCGATGTATTGCAAAAAAAAATTTTAATTGGTTTCTTAAAATTATCTCTTCTATCCGTAAAAAATATAAATTAAAGACAAAATAAAACTTAACATACCGAATTTTTCTTTTGGTAATACTGTAATGGATGGTGGTAGGTACGGAGCTCTTCGCGTGAGTCCGACTCGCACTTGACTGGTTTAAATTCAACCTTTAGATGATAAAGTCCGATGCCCTAAACATTACAAACCTTTCTTTATTTATTGATTTATTTACAATAAGGCAATTGAATAAACATTTTATTCATCGTTTTTTTTAAACTTTCGTTTCAAGTAGTCACTAAAAATATTACTACTGCGTACGACCTACCAGGAGAGTCATCTTAACTTGTTTTGAGCTTAGCAACGAAATTTCATATTAGGCACGTGATAATACGATACAAAACCTAGAGCGAGCACAGCGAGCTCGAGATTTTACTTGAATATGAATAGTTTGAATGAATGAATTAATGAAATATACCTACTTTATTTCACCAAACATAAAATACATTGCACAGGAAACTAAACAGATTATGGTACAAATAAGGCGGTCTTATCGCTAAAAAGCGATTTCTTCCAGACAACGTTAAAAGTTTGGCACGTGATAATACGATCAAAACCTGGCGTGACCGAAGCGAGCTCGAGATTTGACTAACATATAAATGTTAGGTCGAAATTCAAGTGCGTGCGAAACAAGCTCGAGATTTTACTGCAATGGAACTAGACAGTAGTAGCAGTAGAAAACAACACAACTAAACATAAGGAGCGAGCGAATATTATTATTCTAAAGGTGCGTTCATACGCGTGCCGCGCAGCCCGGCGGCAAGCTTAGGCAATTCGCTGTACATTGAGGCTTCTATAAAGTTAAGTAGTAACAATCATTTTACAGACGAGTCGATGTACAGCGAATTGCCTAAGCTTGCCGGGCGCACGGCGTGCGTGTAAACCCAGCATAAGAGCTAATTTTCCTCTGCTGCGTGCCAGCGCTCACTAGCGCGTCATATTGGCGTGGAAATTTGTGTTTCTTTAAACGAAAGAGTTTAAAGCTAACTACACTGCATCTTTCTACTGATGATTTGACTTTCAAAAATCATACTTCAGGAGTGCGTTTTTTTAAAGACAAATCCGTAGCAGAAAGATGCGTACGCGTAGGTCCATAGTAATTTTGACATTTTCAACTGCTGAGCTCAGCGAATTGAATCATTCCGAAAACATGTTTAAAACTCAGATCAGAAAAGTCCTCTGTAAAAAAGCATACTATAAACTGGATGATTATTTAAATGATCAAAAATGCAATAAATGAACTTTGAACTTGAACTTTGAACTTTGAAATGCTTGGGTCTGAGTGTCACTAACATACCTATAGTTTACTGTATAGTATCAATTATTTAATTAAATAGACTATGTATTACTGTATACATAACCTTAGCATAAGAATTTATATTGTAATAGTCATTAAGTCGTGTTATGCTCTAGAGTTTCTGGCCGCATCTTCTCTACAGCGACAACACGTTCCGACGCGGTGGTAGCTTAAAAAAGAATTGACGTTTAATAAGTGTGCTTCAGGCTCCTATATTGAATAAATGATTTTGAATTGAATTGAATTGAAGCGAATGAGATTCAAAAATCGCACTCCAGTGCTGACATTTAAAAAAAATTTGAAAGAATTAGGTACCTACCAAAAGCCTACCAATCTACATAATACTTGTACGAATTTCGCAAATTACTTACTTATTTGCAGATTAAACAAATTATTTCTGCATTTTTGTTTGATTTCGTCATCATCATACCTAATCATTTTTCATCAACCTGCCATCTTCTCTACTAGTTACCAAGGGAATGAATTTAAAAATACCGGCCAAGAGCGTGTTGGACTCGCCCATGGTAGGGTTCCGTAGCCAATTGTACTCGTTGTATTAGTAAAATTGGTTTCTTCATGACTAACTACCTCATATTTATTTTTGGGTTACTGTTGTCTGTAGTCAAGCCAAATTTCGATTCAATGGGTGTAAAAATGAGCTAGTAATCGAGGTGGCACATACAGACAGACTGGCTGACTAACAGGGGCCGAGTAGGGGGCGAGTAGGGCCGAGTAGGGGGCGAGTAGGGGCGAGTAGGGGGCGAGTAGGGGGCGAGTAGGAGCGGGTAGGAGCGAGTAGGGGGCGAGTAGGGGCGAGTAGGGGGCGAGTAGGGGCGAGTAGGGGGCGAGTAGGGGCGAGTAGGGGGCGAGTAGGGGCGAGTAGGGGGCGAGTAGGGCCGAGTAGGGGGCGAGTAGGGGCGAGTAGGGGGCGAGTAGGGGGCGAGTAGGAGCGGGTAGGAGCGAGTAGGGGGCGAGTAGGGGCGAGTAGGGGGCGAGTAGGGGCGAGTAGGGGGCGAGTAGGGGCGAGTAGGGCCGAGTAGGGGCGAGTAGGGGGCGAGTAGGAGCGAGTAGGGGACGAGTAGGGGGCGAGTAGGGGCGAGTAGGGGCGAGTAGGAGCGAGTAGGGGCGAGTAGGGGGCGAGTAGGGGGCGATTAGGGGCAAGTAGGAGCGAGTAGGGGGCGAGTAGGAGCGAGTAGGGGCGAGTAGGGGGTGAGTAGGGGCGAGTAGGGGGTGAGTAGGGGCGAGTAGGGGCCAAGCAGGGGGCGAGTAGAGTGGGCGGGGTGAGTAGTCGTTTTCGTAGACGAAAATTTTAGGCTAAAAAGTAAAGAAAAATGCATGTCAATGAATCAGACGCATCCGTTGACGTCGCACAAATTCTAACAATTTTATTTGTATTTTATTATCTGCAAGGTCGCTCACCCCTGTCTGGTAAACGCCATCTATCGAGCCATTAGGAACTACTTTTTCTTTTTTAATGGCTTTCTGAAAATCCCTCATTGCTGAAAGTAGGTATTAATCTTAGATCAAAGTAAAATTAATGGATAGGCGAACATTTCAAACCAGAAAAATGAGGCAAAACAAATTAATGGTAGGTTTGGAGGAAAAGGGAAGATCTTCCACGGGCTAGTTGGAATGCCCGGGACCGCGGTCCAACAGTTCTTAGTTGGATGTTGTATATATGCAAAGTCTCTTAATAACTTCGATAGTGCGATTCAGGACACGCCATATGATTGGTTGTTAAACTTAATGAGCTGTGATGCGTTGGACAGATCCATATTGTGATTGGCCGTCTTCTGTGTGACGTGCAAGGTCGCATGCGCTGACCTAGATAGATCTCTGTTTACATCGACTCGATCGATGTGTTCGGCATTGTTGCTTAGTCAGCTCTCGTAGCTCCGCTACAGTAGGTATACCTACTTGAAATTTGTACGCAATTGCCCTAGTTGTGACAGACAATTGTGCTAGTTTGTATGGACCAATTGCCCTAGTTGTGCTTCAACTTAGTGCGCTTTAGGCCTATCCATTAATTTTACTTGGATCTAAGGTATTAAATACGTAGTTTTAACACAATTCGTCGGGTTATGATCCATTTGTCATTCATTAGGTAGGTATGTAGGCTTTCTTTACTGAGAAATCATACCTATACAAGGTGTTTCATAAGTAAAAATAAATATTTAAAACTCTTAAGGGGGTTGTTTAGACCGTCAAACTGAAATGAACGACTTTCTCTATGGGACCAACATCGAAATCGCGAAAAAAAAATCTGATATCCTATACATATTTTAGCTCTAGTCGATTTGTAGAGTATGGAACTTTTTTTTTTCGCGATTTCGATATTGGTCCCATAGTGAAAGTTGTTCAGTTTGATGGTCTAAACCACCCCCATAAATGTTTATTTGTATTTTTGTAACACCTTGTATATTGTGAATTGTGATTAAGAGAAGGACCCTTATTTCGAAACATTATACTTACTTGTATTAAATTTTTCGCAAGAACATTTAAATAAATAATAAAACGTGGTGGAATATTATCATACTTATATTTATTCAGAAAGATAGGTAAGAAAGGCGGCGAATTTATAACATTTACGTTGGCAAATGGGACCGGCTCGGAAGATAAATCTTGAATCAAACAAGGAGTGGGTTTGGTGCGAAGTATGAGTAAGGATTGATAGCTCCCGATATACCTGTAACATATCTGCTAACTGAAAATAAAAAAGACAATTTTTACCTATAGGTAGGCTACCTAATATACAGGGTGAAACTCATAATATCATCATTCATCTATTGTTGACTTTGAGCGCAGGGTTGCGATTTTTGAATCTCATTTGCTGAGCTCAGTAGTTGAAAATGTCAAAATTACTATGGAGATATGCATCTTTCTACTGCTGATTTGACTTTCAAAAATCGCTCTCCTGTAGTATGATTTTTGAAAGTCAACTCAGCAGTAAAATATGTTATATCTCCATCGTTATTTTGACATTTTCCACTGCTGAATTCATCGAATGAGATTCAAAAATCGCACTCCGTCGAGACAGAAGCATTAGTTACAATGATTTAGTTTATATGGGGGGTGTTATCTATTAGACTAAAATAAAAAAAATAAAAAAAAAATAAAAAATAGACACATCACACGATTATAAATAACATTTTTTTTCCAACCACTTTCGTTGTATCGGAGCCAATCTAGTCCAGTAAAATTGTAATTAGCAATTTTTGAAGTAAAACTTCTTTACCCACGCATGATGGGAAGTAACCTGGTGAATGCGTGACGAGAGCGTTACGAAAAGTGTTCGGGCGAGGCGAACGTAAAGTTATAGAAACCGCGCTATGACATTTGGGCGTGCATTGCTATAGACAACAGGAGTGCGATTTTTGAATCTCATTCGGTGAGCTCAGCAGTTAAAAATGACCAAATTACTATGGAGATCTACATCTTTTTACTGCTGATTTGACTTTCAAAAATCATACTTCACGAGTGCGATTTTTGAAAGTCAAATCAGCAGTAGAAAGATTCGTATCTCCATAGTAATTTTGACATTTTCAACTGCTGAGCTCACAGAGTGAGATTCAAAAATCGCACTCCTGGACCCTGGTTTGGCAGTCCGGCGTGGTCATTACCACGCAATTGGACTTAGTAACAGGAGTGCGATTTTTGAATCTCATTCGGTGAGCTCAGCAGTTGAAAATATCAAAATTACTATGGAGATACGCATCTTTCTACTGCTGATTTGACTCTCAAAAATCGCACGCCTGAAGTATTATTTTTGAAAGTCAAATCAGCAGTAGAAAGATGCGTATCTCCGTAGTAATTTTGACATTAAACACTGCTGAGCTCACCGAATGAGATTCAAAAATCGCACTCCTGATACCAAATGCGTTTCTTAAATTTCGCCAACTCATTAAAAACCTTATATACTTAGGTACCTACTTACTTTTTATCCAACCCGGTTGGTGTAATAGTTTGGTAACCATTTTGGTATTGTTATATTTTGTGTGGTAATGGTACCCGCTCGCTCATTAGGATTCTGAGGTCAACGTGCGTGTGCGCCACCATACTTTTTGCAGTGCTCGTACCTTACACATGATAATAATACTTTTGTTAATTATGAATACCAATTATAAACATTGATAATGCAATCTGTTATCATTAACAAGTGCCCAGGAGTGCGATTTTTGAATCTCATTCGGTGAGCTCAGCAGTTGAAAATGTCAAAATTACTATGGAGATACGCATCTTTCTACTGCTAATTTGACTTTCAAAAATCATACTTCAGGAGTGCCATTTTTGAAAGTCAAATCAGCAGAAGAAAGATGCGTATCTCCAGAGTAATTATGACATTTTCAACTGCTGAGCTCAGCGAATGAGATTCAAAAATGCGGGTGCATCTTTTTACTGCTGATTTAACTTTCAAAAATCGCTCTCCTGTAGTATGATTTTTCACAATGTCAAATCAGTAGAAAGATGCATATCTCCATAGTAATTTTGATATTTGCAACTGCTGAGCTCACCGAATGAGATTCAAAAATCGCTCTCCAGGTTTAGTTTTGCCACCTAATTAAAAATGACCCTGTAGAAATAGTTTTTCTTTAGCTTCATTTTGGTTTGGGTACTTATACTTAGATAACTTGCAACGGGATCTTGTAATAATATGGGGCTGTTCATTTAAAGGCTTCCACACATTGCAGCGATATTATCGAGCGATTTTATCGAGCGATATTATCGACAGCGATATCGATAGCTTACACACTGCAGCGATTCCGCGATTCGCGTCACCCATGCGCCCTTCACTGAATTTAGTAGAAAGAGATTGCGTCAGGTTGCGATAATATCGCGGCAGTGTGTGGGATCGAGCGCGTCCCCATACAAAATGTACTGAGAACAATTATCGAAAAATCGCAGCGATATTATCGCTCGATAATATCGGGGCAGTGTGTAGGATCGCGCGCGTCCCCATACAAAATGTACTGAGAACAATTATCGCAAAATCGCAACGATAATATCGCTCGATATTATCGCTGCAATGAGCGGAGGCCTTAAGGGCTTGTCCGCACAGCGATTTTTTTTCGCGCGATTTTTTTTTCGCAATTCTGTAACATACGCATAGGATGACTTCTGACAGGACTCTTATGTCAAGGCACTAAGTACGAAAATTGCTTGTTTCACGCGTCTTCCCATGTTGAACAGATTATAGATGTATTCGCACATACGGAAAAAAATCCGGAGGTATGCTGCAAAACTGCGATTTTTTTCCGGAGCAAAATTCTGTAAGCTTAGCGATAAAAATTCCGAGCCGTGAGAGGGGTGGGGGCATCAGTCGCCTGCCACTAGTCTAATGAAGATGTTGCGTGCGGGCGAGGATCTGATGAAGAAGACGATAGGTGGCATAGAGATCTCCTCGATTTATGGTAGCAGAAAATTTGTGTTTGGGCTCATTTTATTCGTCTCGATGAGCACTTTTCAGTTCTGGATAGTTCGAGGATCTGATGTTGAATGATGGAGACGGAAGGTGGTGTAAGGCATCTCCTCGATTAATAGTAGCAGATTACTCGTGTTTGGCCTTAATTAATTCGTCTCGATGAGAACTTTTTAGCTCTGGATAGTTCGAGGGTCCCTTGATGGATGATGTAGATGGAGGAAGGTCAAGGGATCTCCTCGCGTAATTGTCGCAGAACATTTGTGCTTGACTCATTTAATTCATCTCGATGAATACTTTATAGGGTTCGAACCTCCCTGGGAGTAAATATCTGAAAAGTTAATTTTGATTAAAATTAAAAATAATTAACTATTTTAATCTAAAAAGTTTATTAAAAATGAACTAATCTTACACTCAGTTGCAGAAACGCTCATTAAAGTTAATCCTCAATTAAATCTCTTGCTAGCTTTTACTACGTCCACAAGACAATATTACAGCAAGAGATTTAATGGAGGATTAACTTTAATGACTGTTCCTGCAACTAACATTCAGTTGCAGAAACGCTCATTAAAGTTAATCCTCAAATAAATTAACTTTAATGACCGTTCCTGAAACTAACACTAAGTTGCAGAAACGCTCATTAAAGTTAATCCTCAATTAAATCTCTTGCTAGCTTTTACTACGTCCACAAGACAATATTACAGCAAGAGATTTAATGGAGGATTAACTTTAATGACTGTTCCTGCAACTAACACTCAGTTGCAGAAACGCTAATTAAAGTTAATCCTCAATTAAATCTCTTGCTAGCTTTTACTACGTCCACAAGACAATATTACAGCAAGAGATTTAATGGAGGATTAACTTTAATGACTGTTCCTGCAACTAACATTCAGTTGCAGAAACGCTCATTAAAGTTAATCCTCAAATAAATTAACTTTAATGACCGTTCCTGAAACTAACACTAAGTTGCAGAAACGCTCATTAAAGTTAATCCTCAATTAAATCTCTTGCTAGCTTTTACTACGTCCACAAGACAATATTACAGCAAGAGATTTAATGGAGGATTAACTTTAATGACTGTTCCTGCAACTAACTCAGTTGCAGAAACGCTCATTAAAGTTAATCCTCAATTAAATTAACTTTAATGACCGTTCCTGCAACTAACACTAAGTTGCAGAAACGCTCATTAAAGTTAATCCTCAATTAAATCTCTTGCTAGCTTTTACTACGTCCACAAGACAATATTACAGCAAGAGATTTAATGGAGGATTAACTTTAATGACTGTTCCTGCAACTAACACTCAGTTGCAGAAACGCTCATTAAAGTTAATCCTCAATTAAATCTCTTGCTAGCTTTTACTACGTCCACAAGACAATATTACAGCAAGAGATTTAATGGAGGATTAACTTTTATGTTCCTGCAACTAACACTCAGTTGCAGAAACGCTAATTAAAGTTGATCCTCAATTAAATCTCTTGCTAGTTTTTACTACGTCCACAAGACAATATTACAGCAAGAGATTTAATGGAGGATTAACTTTAATGACCGTTCCTGCAACTAACTCAGTTGCAGAAACGCTCATTAAAGTTAATCCTCCGTTAAATCTATTGCTAGGTTTGACTACGTCCACAAGACAAAAAATTACAGAAGAGATTTAATGGAGGATTAACTTTAATGACTGTTCCTGCAACTAACACTCAGTTGCAGAAACGCTCATAAAAGTTAATCCTCAATTAAATCTCTTGCTAGCTTTTACTACGTCCACAAGACAATATTACAGCAAGAGATTTAATGGAGGATTAACTTTAATGACTGTTCCTGCAACTAACACTCAGTTGCAGAAACGCTAATTAAAGTTAATCCTCAATTAAATCTCTTGCTAGATTTTACTACGTCCACAAGACAATATTACAGCAAGAGATTTAATGGAGGATTAACTTTAATGACTGTTCCTGCAACTAACATTCAGTTGCAGAAACGCTCATTAAAGTTAATCCTCAAATAAATTAACTTTAATGACCGTTCCTGAAACTAACACTAAGTTGCAGAAACGCTCATTAAAGTTAATCCTCAATTAAATATCTTGCTAGCTTTTACTACGTCCACAAGACAATATTACAGCAAGAGATTTAATGGAGGATTAACTTTAATGACTGTTCCTGCAACTAACACTCAGTTGCAGAAACGCTAATTAAAGTTAATCCTCAATTAAATCTCTTGCTAGCTTTTACTACGTCCACAAGACAATATTACAGCAAGAGATTTAATGGAGGATTAACTTTAATGACCGTTCCTGCAACTAACTCAGTTGCAGAAACGCTCATTAAAGTTAATCCTCCGTTAAATCTATTGCTAGGTTTGACTACGTCCACAAGACAAAAAATTACAGAAGAGATTTAATGGATGATTAACTTTAATGACCGTTCCTGCAACTAAAACTCAGTTGCAGAAAGGCTCATTAAAGTTAATCCTCCATTAATTCTCTTGCTGTCACTTTTTTCTTGTTGACGTAGTAATTCTGCATTTTCATTTCGATTAAAAATGCAAAAAACTTAACATAGGCGTAGCAGGGGGGGGGGGGGGGGGGGGGTATATCTATAAATCTAGTCAGACGGAAGTCGCGGGAAATAAATAAACTACTTTTGTATCATTTATAATACAATTCCTGACCACCCCGCAAGGGATTATGGTCGTGAGTTTAAATTATGTGACTAGAAAATTAATAAGAATAGGTATGACGTCAACAAACTTAGGTAAAAACATTCCTGCAAGCGAGACACGTGTGCTCTCATCGACAGTTGACGGGGAACTACTAGCTAGAGAGTGCGGCAGTGTTGCCGTTCTATAAATTTGAAAAGCGCTAAATTATCTGAAAATTCCGCCAGATATGAAATAAATTTAGTAAAAAAAATCCGCTAGAAAGCGCTAAACTTTTTTACATGTGTAACACGACCAGTTTTATTTTTTTGTACTAATTTTTACGTAAAAGCATTATGTTACGCTAAAGGTAATCATTACATAAAAGGTAGAATGGAAATAAAGTATTTAATAATCAGTTTGAAACAATAAAAAATCAACAAAAACAATGATTTCTAAATTATTTCTGTATCAAGATACTTCATTAAGTAATTAATGCTTAAAAAATGATTAACAATTAATTTATATGTAAATCAAATGTTGCGTCCTCTGCGTCTTCTGCGTCTTCAGAATCTTCAGCTGCAATGATACTCGTACTGTAGCTAGAAGTTTCAGCCACTCCTTTCTCTGTAGTTGCTTTTGGTTTGGATTTGCCGACTTGATTAACAACGTCATCAAATTAACGTCACTAAAATTACTTTATTTGTATAGAAACTCAAATTAAATGTATTACAAAACTGAAATGGAAAAAACCGCCAGAAACCGCTAAATATTTAATTCCCGCTAAAGCCTTTTGTTTTCGCGCGACATGATCACAAAATCCACCAGTTCTAGCGGGAAAGGCGCTAAAACGGCAACACTGGAGTGCGGACTGCGGTCAGAGGTGAGTGACCAAGTTTGCGATTTTTTTCCGGCAGTGCGGCTAGGCTATATTCTGGCTCCGGAAAAAAATTCGCGCGAATTTATTTCGCGCGATTAAAAATCGCTGTGCGGACAAGCCCTAATACGTAAGACGATTTGGGGGTCCGACCATGTCTTCTTTTTTGTTACATGGGATGGGAGTGGGTCTAGATTGTTAATACGCAAGTAACCTACTTTTTAATGATACAAACATCTTCATTTTCTTTGAAATTTTGAAAGATACTGATCTTACGTAAGATAATTACATACATACATAGGCTGTTAAACACATTACCCTTCCTTTGCGTCGCGCAGTCGGGTAAACAGGGTGAGGAGGAGTTCATCCAAGTCTTTTTTCTGACGTAGGGGGGAGAGGGGTAAAAAAGTGTTTAAAATTGTCTAACGTAATAAATGAAGAGCCCCTACCTATAGGGTGTTCCTTACCAGAGTTCAAAGTTGTATCTAACAGGTCCGTTTTCGGTTGCGGCGCTGGAATTAAAACGAAACTTATGTTATAAGAGATAAGTGTACTTTTTGCAACCATCAGCAGCAAGACTGATTCAGTGTTTATGGGGTGTAGAGCATCTCTGTGATCACCAAGTGCTGATGGAATGTGCTCGAAACTAGGGAATCCAATCCCGCATAAGCGGGATCCCGCATTTGCGGGTGCATGCTATCAGCATAGTATAGCATATGCTCACGACTATATTCCCCGAGGGGGTAGTCAGAGATATTCTGAAACCTCAGATCATCCACGTTTCACCAGTAGTACCGAAACTCTATCCATTGTGACGGGGGGTGAGCCCGTCGCCACTTATAATGGACAGTGGGTACAATATATGCCTCGAAATTGAAGCATGCAGGTTTCCTCACGAGGTTTTCCTTCACCGAAAAGCCAGTGGTGTTACAAATCGTACATAACTTCCGAAAAACTCAATGGTACGAGTCGGTTTTTAACTTTCAGCTACCTTGATTTTCTATTTTGTGGAGTGTGAATCCTGTATCGGAATTCGGAATAATGTCAGTTCTAGTATTACCTATCATTTCTTTGAAAATATTAACAGAATAGATAAGCTAATTTTACGTTTATTCAATGAGGAGTTTTAATTTAAAAAAAAATTGTTCAAATACACTGGAAGGATGGCGTTACAATCGTACCACTTTAGCTGTCAGATCGAAAGAGTTACGTGTTTTTTTGGATTCCCTAATTTTAGGGAGCAACTTGTTACAACGTTAATAGGATTATGAAGGTTATCATGTGAAAGACGTTTTGATACTTTCAATTAATCGAATTTTTGTGCAGTTAATGTTAATTTTACATATAACAAACTAACATTTTCGTTGCTATGGTAGTGAACAATTTATCCATTGGCAACACCACCTGTCAGACTTGATGCAAACCATAGACAAACGGCACTTTTTACTGTCAATGTGACAGGTTTAGGAGTAATTTTAACATAGCCATCTAGTGATTTTACGATTTACTAGTCTTGGAAAACGCCTCATTGATTAACAGTAATAAGTATTGAAACTACTTAGTAATTACATTTAAAATGTACTTCTCCTAATTTCATTTTTACTACTAATAACAAAAAAAAGTAAAAAAAACTCAATCCCGCAAGTCCCGCGGGATCCGCGGGATTATCGACATCAATCCCGCAGGCATGCGGGATCGCGTTTTGGGTGCGGGATTGGATTCCCTACTCGAAACGATACTCTTAGAAGACCCTAAAATCCCTTTCTCTCTTTCTCTCCTAAAATTAGAGAATCCAAAAAAAACGTAACACTTTCGATCTGGAGAGCGATTTTTTGAATCTCATTCGGTGAGCTCAGCAGTTCAAAATGACAAAATTACTATGGAGATACGCATCTTTCTACTGTTGTTTTGACTTTCAAAAATTCGCTTTCCTTGAGTATGATTTTTGAAAGGCAAATCAGCAGCAGAAATATGCGTAGCTCCATAGTAATTTTGACATTTGGGTGATTCTACGAACGTGTGATTTTTTGTTCGCGCGAAATAACTCCAGAAATATGAGTCTTACACCAGCTGTGTATTGTTACATGCAATAAGGTATCTTGTTCTACAGGTGACTTAAAAAAATACACGCATAAATACATAATTTATTAGATTTTTTCAGCCGACAGTACGTGATCTGTCACGCTCTGTCGACTGTTCGCAAACGCCTTCCGAAGTTTAACTATGGATAAAAAATGCTTGTTAAGTAAACAGATTAACATTCCCTGATTGAGTATATCATGCACATCCTCAACTCCTTATTTACGAAGTTTTATAATTTTAACCACGAAAAATAGGAAATTACAGATGATTATACAACCGTTACAAAATTTTCATCACATTTGTCGACTTGTAAGGTTTGGAGTGGGATATATATTTTTTTTCATGGTGATTGTATTTTATTAACTTATTTGGCAGCACTCTAGTATACCTGTCATCACCCAAAGACAATTTTTTTTATAAGATGAACATTGCGCTCATGATTTTGAATTATAAAGTGGTTCTACAGCGTGTAAAAGTTGCCGCGTCACTTCTTGAAGAAACACAATAAAGGTTTTTAACATATTTTGTAGCATTTTAATCATATGGCCTTGTATAAAAGAGGGATCTCATCACTCTGACTAAATTTGGTTAAACATAGCCTCAAAAACGTAATTGCTAAGTCATGTTTTCCAAATTTTGCCACTTCTGTCGACGTCACACCTGTCGATGGTTTGTCGACAGAAATGATGATTTGGTCCAGAAAAGGCGGTTTTGCCGCGAATTTCAACGCGTTTTGAAGTACATTGCTGCAAGTATCGTGTTCGGTCACAATGCGGTGTGCTGGGACCATGTTATTATCGAAACGCGAGTAATACGCTTTATGTCTAGATATTATGTTAAGCAATATAAATTAATACATAACATGGTTTATTTTAATAAAGCCTTACGTTTTTTTAGACGCGATTAAATACATTAATAGACAGCGAAAAAAAGAAACGGTGTAAGCGGTATACGGAGGAAATTGAAGGCGAAAAGCTGCGGAATGGATTAGAAAAAGAGATCCTAATTATAAGCTCATGCTAAATTATAAGAAAGAAGGCAGAAACATAAGAAAGAAAATTATAGGAAGCTAAAGTTAGGATTAGTAAAGGTATAACCTAAACAATGTTACCTCACCACCTTCTGACTCAAGAAGTTCACATGACAATGAAAATGAAGATGAAGGCGTAGAAAATGGTTCCGATATGGAGGAAACTACCGATCAAGACTTTCAAGACTCTGGTGATGTTTTTCCCATACGCGCGCGACCAAAACATATCCGTTAACAACCATATTCAAGTGACGACACATTTTTTTAAATTAATCGACAGAAGTGATGTCACTTCTGATGACACTTATACTTTATTTTTTGGTTGCAATTTAAAAAAAATGATTACTCAAAAAATATGATTAATAGACTTATAACGTTGTGTTTCTATTGCTTATTGCTATTTTATTACAAATTTGCGAATACATCAAGATTTATAACCAAAAGTGTCATTCCTGTTGACATTATGGTCACTTCTGTCTAGTGACGAAAATTAAAAAAGGGGTTTCTACGATTTATTAATTAATATTAATCTCTGTTGCTATTTTTAGAATGTTCCTATATTTCGAATGAACACTTTATGACACAATAATAAAAGAAAAGTTGATTTTTACTTTTATTTTCTTAAATCGGCTCCATCGTAGAATAACCCATTTACAACTGCTGAATTCAGCGAATGAGATTCAAAAATCGCACTGTGCGTAATAATCATGTATACTTTCTAATATTTTCTACGATTTGAAACTATACGTGAGCAGTCCCGTGCGTTCTAGCCTTGTATACTTCCAAAAGTCGCTGCGGGGACTAACGCTTGGATATTATACACGTTTAGTCCGCATTGGTAACTAACTAGTACAGTATAATTTCCGAAATAAGTGTTGGCGTACTTTATTGGAAAATATACGCGGTAAGTGTGTAATAATCATGTGTACTTTCTAAAAAAACACATTTTTTACAATTTAAAACTATACGCGAGCAGTCCCAACCTCTGCGTTCTAGCCTGTATACTTTCAAAAGTCGCCTTGCAACCACCCTCCTGCCGGAGTCTGGCGCCAAGCGGCTTGCTGCGTTCCGTCAGTGTGCAGGAGTGCCAGTGCACTTCTGGGTAAGCTCGCTACATATTCGGCCCCATCTTTGTCCTGAGTACTAGATAGAGGTCAAGATTGCTCAATTCTTAATTGACCCATAAATAATGAAATAAAATAAAAAAAATGTTACAACCTTATCCACCGGCGAATTGGACGAATCGTCAGGAGTGCGATTTTTGAATCTCATTTGTTGAATTCAGCAGTTGAAAATGTCAAAATTACTATGGAGATATGCATCTTTCTACTACTGATTTGACTTTCAAAAATCATACTTCAGGAGTGCGATTTTTGAAAGCCAAATCCGCAGTAGAAAGATGCGTATCTCCATAGTAATTTTGACATTTAACACTGCTGAGCTCACCGAATGAGATTCAAAAATCGGTGAATGTCATCGGTGAGTTTGAACGGTTTTTAAATTTCATACAAAAGCGTTCTCATGCATCTTTCTACTGCTTATTTGACTTTAAAAAAACGCACGCCTGAATTATGATTTTTGGAAGTCAAATCAGCAGTAGAAAGATGCATATCTCCATAGTCATTTTGACAATGTCAATTGCTGAGCTCACCTCTAACTCACCTGATCTAAGAATAATTAAAGGAAATTCGTTTCGTTCACCTCCTTCGCCGCGGATAGAAATCCACCCTTAAAGATCAACAACCCGCCTTAACAAAAAAATTCTGTGTTATGGTTTTAGGCTAGGTAATGAAATTAATATGAACCAACGTACGATCACCTACCTGCGGCAATAGATGTCACCAACAACTGCAAAATTAGGTAAAACAAAATTAATTACAACACTGTCTTTATAGGTAAAAGCGAAACTTGGACTTATTATTGTAATTAGTTTGCAATACTTACCTAACATAGCCATATAAAATCTGAGAAAATCATGAACATTAGAAATAACGTGTAGATATGTACTAACTAGTTACATTATTAATGACAAAGGGTGCAACAGAATGGTAAAAACCAGTTACAACAAAAATCTTCCACCTTTTTTCTCAGGGATAAAACCTATCTACATTAGATTACCTAGGAAGACGCCGAGCAAAACTAGGTTCATCCAGGTAATAATGTACCTACCTATGTAAATCTCCCCAGTCCCCACGATGCCGATTGTTATATTTACTTACCGTTAATAAAATAGCAAGCGTAACCATTTTATTCAACTTCAAAAAAGGAGGAGGTTCTATGTTCGTCTGTATGTTTTTTTTATGTATCTTACTCAACTACAGCTTAACAAAAAAGAGAGTAAAGTGTTTTACTAGAGGTATAATGAGGCGCACTGTTCTTAACGAAATAAAATTATAAGAGCACAGAAAAGGTATTTACTTATTATGGATTTATTTTAACAATAGGTGTTATTGTAATGAATAACTTAATTCTTTGAAGAAAAATACAACAGGTAATTTATTATTGTTTGTTTGCAAGAGATTGTTGTGAAACTTATTGTTAACAATGCCATTTTAGGGTTGCTTTGTCAAAACGGACCATGTAACATAATAAATCTGGTAATTTGGGGCAAGTGTGTCAGCGGGGCAATTTCGTCTAACTTACCCCGTAAAGAGGGACGTCCATAAATTACGTGACACTAATTACTGGAGGGTTTTTTATTTTATTTATAATTAATGGATTTTTGCTTGTGCGTAGCACCGCATTTCCGCCAGTGTCAAGTGTAATTTATGGGAGTATCTATCCCAATCTCAGGGACTGTTTTTGTTCAAGAACAAGAAGAGATTGAGGATTGCGGAGCCTCGTGGCAGACAAAAACGCGACGCGCGAAAACCACGCGAGACGTGTGCTCGGGTCAATTCCTGCAACGTGACTCTACTGGAGGGTTATCGTCCTGTGTCAACGTAGGTTCTGAGCAAATGTCACGTGAAGTTTTGCGATTTAAATAATATAAACACGATTTTGTTAAAAACTAGACCTAAGATTCTGTATGAAATTTCTACTTTATTTGATGGTGCAAGATAATCTCGGCAGTCCACTGATGGGAGAATTTATGACAAAATTGAGTATTTTCCTCTTAAGTTTTGTCTGTCCGTCCGTCTGTCATACATTTAAGTGTGTTCACACACGATGACGCATTGACGGAGCGGCAGATGTCAGTCCATAGAACCACACCCGGTGCGTCAATGCGTCACCGTGTGTGCTTCTACGTGCGATTTCATACAACTCCTTGCTTCATGCAAATGACGGACTGACGTTTGCCGCTCCGTCAAAGCGTCATAGTGTGTGAACGCACTTAGAGGATATAATTCGGAGCGCGCTCCATACAAACGTAGGTACTACGGTGATATTTTCAATACTAAACAATTAAAGTCAATACAATTTTGCAGAAACAATCTATAGAAATAATTCGGTAGGTATGTCAAGTTTTTTTTGAGAGGGTTAAATCGAAAACCATTTCGAGATAATTGTCTCAATAACAACAGTGTCGCGATATCGCTGTCGATAATATCGCTGCAATGAGCGGAGGCCTACGAAAGGTTTCAGCGACGTTAAAATAATGGTACTTAAGTACGTGGAATGTTAAGTAGGTACTATAACAAAGAGCTTTCACACATTTCTGTACACTTACTGCATTTTATAAAATTGTATTCATTTTATAAACGCGCGTCAATAGAAGTTTGCACAGGTGAAGTAATCTAGGAACCTACTTACCTAAAACTTTTTTTTATTCATTTAAAAGAAACTGGTAACTAAATTTATTGTAACTTATTGTATTGTTTTTGAACATAATAGTCATACGTTTAACATAATAGTCATACACTTACAATACAATAAAGGTGCATTGACATACACTATAAAATTCATCAAAATAGTCTACCTAGTATAGTCATTGAGATAATAGACTTTGTTTGCGGTCGTGTCTTGTACCTACTCCAAAATGTTGAAGTTATTCATTTTGGCAGTTTTCGCCATTGCCGGTTTTGCTAGTAAGTATTTCATAGACTTCTCAAGTGTCACCGATGACATTCAAAAATCGCACCCCAGGCCGACTCGTACCAATGAGTTTTTCGGAATTTATGTACGACTTGTAACACCACTGGCTTTTCGCAGCCACTGGCACTGGTAAAGGAGGAAACCTGCATCAATTTCGAGGCATGTATAGTACCCACTGTCCATTATAAGTGGCGACGGGCTCACCCCCCGTCACGCTGGACAGAGTCTCGGTACTACTGGTGAAACGTGGATGTTCTGAGGTTTCAGAATATCTCTGACTACCCCCTCGGGGAATATAGTCGTGAGCATAATTATGCTATGCTTAAAAATGGTGAATTTTTTAAACATTTTTAAGGCTTTACCAATACACCCTTCAAACATGGAGTAAAAATTGTTTCCTAACTACTTAGAAAGTTTTGAAAAGTACATTTGTATTTTCTAATGAAATATCTCTGACTACCCCCTCAGGGAATATAGTCTTGAGCATATGCTTATATGTTTATGCTTAATAATTTTTATGAAGTTTAATGGCTATTTTCTTGCTCAAAAGTCATTTACATTGTTGAATCTAATTAAAAGAAGTGCATTGGTATTAAAATTATTAAGTTTATATCCTTCTGGGAGGTACAATTTGGATTTATAAGTTGCGTGTGAATTTTTTAAAATATGTGTTCAGATAGTCCTTTTGTCACTAAACGGTAAGCTGTAACAGTTTAAAAGTACAATTTATTATTACTCCCTACTCCTCTTAAGGTGGTTGGAGAGCTATCAATTTCATAAAAAACGTTGTCGTATAACACTCGTAGACAGTGCTAATAAAAGTAATGTTTTATATATGGAAAAATAGCTTAGAAAATCTAGTTTGCGCATATCAAATAATATTTACAATTTGTAATATAATTACTTATTATAATTTACGAAGATATAAGGGTTTGAAATTTTGTATGAATTATTTCAAAGCGTGATATCTTCGTAATAATATTATACTTAAATTGTAAATATTATTTGATATGCGTAAACTAGATTTTCTAAGCTATTTTTCCAAATAAAAAACATTACTTTTATTAGCACCGTCTACGAGTGTTAAATACGACAACGTTTTGTATGGACGGAAACCACCTTAACAAAACTCCGTAAAATGACTGGAATAACAAAGGCAAATGGAACAAAGGCATGCATCGCATCACATTACCAAAAGCATGTGGCTAATAACTCAAACTGCATCCTGTTGGTTTTAATATAATCGGCTGATCCACATTTTAAATTACTAACTACTTCAGTGGTCAAGCGTGAGTCGGACAATGAACCGCGCTCCATATAAACGAAGTCTGGATATATTTTTAATACGAACCAATTAAAGTCTAACACTCAGTTGCAGAAACGCTCATTAATGTTTTTTTTTTATTATTTAATAATTAATGGACTTCTTGCTTTTGCGTTAGCACCATAGAGGTAGGAATAGAGGAACATACAGCTGAGAGAGCGAGATGTACCTAGCGGCACCACTGTATAACAGAAAGAGATACGTGACGCGAATCAATTGAACCGTTTTTTAGTCACTAATCAATTTTTACAATTCGGTTTTCGTG
Source organism: Agonopterix heracliana (assembly GCA_963693445.1). NCBI lineage: Eukaryota > Metazoa > Arthropoda > Insecta > Lepidoptera > Depressariidae > Agonopterix > Agonopterix heracliana. Next base: position 8,790,746 of record OY856334.1, read on the forward strand.
AATAATTGGGAATCTAAAGTGAAATCGTAGATAATTTTGTGAAATATACTGACACTACTTCATTAATTATTATTTATCTACGATTTTACGTTAGACTCAAAATTATAGACAGTACTACAATTTTTGCCTGCGAATAGTCTCCAAAAAACATCCAAAAACTGTTTCATTTGACAACTCATGTCACTGACTCTATTCCTGTAAGGTATAATAACTTTATGGTTAGCACCGCATTTCCGCCAATGTCAAGTGGTTTGAGGGAGTATCTATCCAATCTCGAGGATTGTTTTTGAGTAAGAATACAACTGAGAAGGACTGCGGAGCCTCGTGGCAGGCTGAAACGCGAACCGCGCGAACACCACGAGAAAGACAAGTGTTCGGGGCAAACCCTGCAACGTGACTCCCTCATTAATGTTAATGCTCCATTAAATTATTATTAATTAACGCTTACAGGCACATACATTGTAATGATCCCAAGTAAGCCTCAGGCTTTTTGTTATGGGAACCACACAACAACGGCACACACATATAACATCCATGACCGAACCGGGATTCGAACCCAGGACCCTGGTTTGGCAGTCCGGCGTGGTAACCATCACACCCAATCTCTTGCTGTCACGTCTTGTTGACGTAGTAAAAGCTAGCAAGAGATTTTAATGCGCGTTTCTACAACTGAGTGAATGCCATTTGTTTGAAACAATCTAGATTGCTTGTATGTTGTCAGATTTTCGTTAAAATATAACGTATTTATTACTTTTACATGTACCTATGCCATGTTAGCTTAATCAAATTAAAGATTGAAAAAGTCGGGCGGCGAGCGGGATTCGAACCCACGACCTGCCTATCCGGGGCATGCTCTACTCCAACAGAGCTGTCGTCGCCCCGCAAGCCACGACGAAATCTTCAATCTATATCTCGTCTTTAAGGGACGTCAGCGCCATCTACCAGAGTCTATCTATCTAAATATAACGTACCCTACAGTTTGAACCGTAAAGTTATTATACCTTACAGGAATAGAGTCAGTGACATGAGTTGTCAAATGACACAGTTTTTGGATGTTTTTTGGAGACTATTCTCAGGCAAAAATTCTAATACTGTCTATAATTCTGAGTCTAACGTAAAAACGTGGATAAATTAATGAAGTAGTGTCAGTATATTTCACAAAATTATCTACGATTTCACTTTAGATTCCCAATTATTCACGAAAACCGAATTGTAAAAATTGATTGGTGACTAAAAAACTGTTCTATTTATTCGCGTCACGTATCTCTTTCTATTATACAGTGGTGCCGCTAGGTACATCTCGCTCTCTCAGCTGTATGTTCCTCTATTCTTACCTCTATGGTTTGAACGCTAGGATTAAATTTAAATTGGAAATCTTTGAGGCACTGTTACTTTAAAACTAAACTAAACTAAACTGTAGATTTTAACGAAAATCTGACAACATACAAGCATAGCAGAGATGTTTCTAGATTGTTTCAGAAAAACATTGACTTTTATTGGTTACCTAAGTATTAGATATAGGTACAAGGTGTTACAAAAATACAAATAAACATTTAAGGGGGTGGTTTAGACCATCAAAATGAACAACTTTCACTATAGGACCAATATCGAAATCGCGAAAAAAATATTTGATGTTCCATACTCTAAGTACACCCGCCTCCTCCTCCTCCGCCTCCTTGGGGGAGGCCTATATCCAGCAGTGGACGCCCATCGGCTGAGATGATGATGATGATGACTCTAAGTACAAATCGAGTCCAGCTAAAATATGTATGGGATATCTGTTTTTTTTTTCGTGATTTCGATGTTGGTCCCATAGTGAAAGTTGTTCAGTTTGATGGTCTAAGTTTTTAATATTTATTTTTACTTATGCAACACCCTGTAAGTATAGGTAATCCGGAGTGGGTTTTTTGAAATTGGTAGGTACGTAGTAGAAAATGTCAAAATTAGTATGGAGATATGGAGATAAAGTTATGCATCTTTATGATTCCGTATTATGCAATTTGGACATTTTCAACTGCTGATTTGAACTGTGTGGGTTTCAAAAATCATACTCCAGCAGTGCAATTTTTGAACATCATACGATCAACTCAGCAGTAGAAAAGGTCAAAATTACTATGGAGATTTTGGATCTTTCTTCCGCCGAGTTGATCGTACTATGATGACTGCAGGAGTGCGATTTTTGAAAGTCAAATCCGCAGTAGAAAGATGCATAATGCTTATGAGAAAAAGAAACAATTTTTAAATAAATTTTAATCTCCATAGTAATTCTGACATTTTGAACTGCTGAGTTCAACGTAGGTATGAGTTTAAGAAATCGCACTTCTATCGTAATAGACTAGATGCAATACAATCAAAACTCACGGACCTGAAAAAAAGACGGACGTAATGTGACACTAAAAAGATGTGAAGCAATGCAATGTCCTACATTTTCGTTTGTTCTACAAGGGACCTACACTCACACAGATGCACTAACTCTAGGCGCAGGAGTGCGATTTTTGAATCTCATTCGGTGAGCTCAGCAGTTGAAAATGTCAAAATTATTATGGAGATAATACGCATCTTTCTACTGTTGATTTGACTTTAAAAAATCGCACTCCTGAAGTATGATTTTTGAGAGTCAAATCAGCAGTAGAAAGATGTTTTGACATTTTCAACTGCTGAGCTCACCGAATGAGATTCAAAAATCACACTCCAGATCTCCTGACCGTATGCCCAAAGAATTAAAGGACTCGTTGCATACAGAGAAGAGCCTTGTCTTGATATTCAACTCGTCGAGAATGGAATCATTTGTGCGTCCCTTTTCATATGGAACCCTCATCATCATCATATCAGCCGATAAACGTCCACTGCTGGACATAGGCCTTCCCAAACATGGGGGGTTTTTCCATTATCGCCACGCTTGGCAGGCGGGTTGGCGATCGCAGTTGGATTGAATGTGTGTACTCAGAGGATGCTGCTGCCCATCCTCCGGTAGATCCCTAAACGCGTTCACACACGATGACGCACTGACGCAGCGGCAGACATCAGTCCGTCATTTATGAAGCAAGGAGTTGTATGAAACCGCACGTAGAAGCACACACGGTGACGCATTGACGCACCGGGTGTGGTTCTATCATATAGTTATTATACTTACCTTACAGGAATAGAGGCAGTGACATGAGTTGTCAAATGAATCAGTTTTTGGATGTTTTTTGGAGTCTATTCGCAGGCAACAATTCTAATACTGTCTATAATTCTGAGTCTAACGTAAAATCGTGGATAAATTAATGAAGTAGTGTCAGTATATTTCACAAAATTATCTACGATTTCACTTTAGATTCCCAATTATTCACGAAAACCGAATTGTAAAAATTGATTAGTGACTAAAAAACGGTCCAATTGCTGCGCGTCACGTATCTCTTTCTATTATACAGTGGTGCCGCTAGGTACATCTCGCTCTCTCAGCTGTATGTTCCTCTATTCCTACCTCTATGGGTTCTATGGACTGACATCTGCCGCTCCGTCAGTGTGTCGTCGTGTGTGAACGCACTTAGTCGCCTTTTATGACGCACACGGGAGGAAATGGGATGGTGCTACTCTTAGCCGACACCACACGGAACCCTATAAGCTACAAATAGAACCAATTATAATAATTACAATCGTTATCCAATCTCAATTAGCGATTAATTTTTTTTAATTAGCAATAAATTCATGTAAAATATGTATTTAAAGGTGTTCGTTCCAGAGTATTTATGATTGTTACTTGGTAACTGTTTGCATTTTGCATTCCAAAATTGCACAAGAGCTTGCTGCCCAGTTGCTGCAGAAGAAGATTTTAAAATGCAAATAAAGTTTATTTTAATGGTGTGCTTGGTTTCCGTCGCAAAATGTGGTGTCGGTAAGATCATCTTATCTTATATTATAAAGTTGCGGTTCACTTTATATAAACTCAAATAACACTCGATAGCGCGATTTAAATGACGTGCAGCGCCATAATATATTGACAAAATTGTTAGTTTGTTTGTTTGTTCGCGCATCACGCAAAAACTACTGTACCGATTTTGATGAAACTTTTTTTGTTTGATAGCTTATGATCTGACTTAAAATCTGGTATAGGGTAAGTGCACCAGTGGCTGAACGCACCCCAGTGAATGAACAAATCGTGGTTTTTAAAGATTATTAAGAAAAATAACAGAGTTAGGTGTTTCGTGATTTTTTTGTACCTTGCTGGCAACACTATCTATACTTGGCAGTTACCTTGAGGGGCTGTGATGCTTAGTGTCCGCGAAATCATCGTCGAAGATGGCCGTGTCGTTGGCTAAAAGCCGTTGTATGACGTCCTTATAAGGAAATGGAAATACTTGTCACCGTATTTTGACCAGTGTGTCGTTTTTTTTGGACATTCGTTTGAATCAGTGATATTAATGGATGGAACATGAGTTATTTAGTCGTATGACGTATATTTAACGGTGAAAAATTGTTTAGTTATTGAATAATTCACAATTCCAGGACTGGTGTTTGAAGTTTACTTGTGTGCTAGTGAACGAACGGGTGTTCGTTTACTGGTGAGTTGCATGATTTCTTATTTTAATAATGATATAAGTTTTTTAGATAGAATATGTCATACTGATCTTAGAAATACATACCTTTTATAATTTTAAGGTCTCTGTCCAGTAAAGGAACGCAGTTTTATTTCGTGTCCATTTACTGGTGAAAATGCTCCAGTGAATAAACGCCCGTTCATCGCCCGTTCATTCATTGGTGTTCAAGAGCCAGTAAAAGAACATCACGTTTTCTTAAACTTTTGCAAATATAAGGAATCATCAAAATAATTTACCAGAAATGTTATCTACAGCATGATGCATTTTTATAGAAAGTAACATAAGGTTTTAATAACATCATTATAATCCCTCATTCCCTCCCGAGAGCTCGGTGGCGCGTTGCGGAGAGGTATGGACTCTCAATCATGAGGTCCGGGTTCGAATCCGCACGGACAACAGGCCACGTACCAATGAGTTTTTCTAACTTATGTACGTATTACCGACTGCTCTCAAACGGTGAAGGAAAACATCGTGAGGAAACCTGCATATGCAGAAGAAGAAATTCTGATGCATATGTGAAGTCTACCAATCCGTATTGGGCACGCGTGGTGGACTAACACCCAAACACCCTCCTAGAGGGTAGGCCTGTGCCCTGCAGTGGGACGTATATAGGCTGATGATGAATCCCTCATGAGTGATGATAAACTAACCGTTAATTGTTACACTCTTTGCCTTTGCACTTTGTTTACACTCTAGGTTGTACTTATAATGGTTTTTAAACTGAAGCATTATCGGATGATTCACAAATGATCATATTTTTGGATAGCTGAAGGTTTTAATCTGGAGAAGTACTACACGACTTTGCAAGAAGTGTACGACACCTGGGTGCCCGATTCTAGGGGAGAGAATCGTATTCCTGATCTTAGTCTTCTAGCTAACCAAGATTAAGGCAGACCCAAAATCATGGAAATTATATACCTTCATATTCTAGGCTGAGGTCTACGCTATCTCAGTCTGCATTGAAATAAACTTAAGCAAGAGCTACGTCAACCAACATTTATTACAATCAATTCAGATAGCTAGCAGCCTTGCTATCCAATGGACTCTCCGATCATAAAGTCCAAACTAGTACAGTACTGCGTGTCAGAGCTGAACACCTTAGGCAACAACAATCAGCTCGTGCTGTAATGGGTGCCAGGACACTAAGACATAGAAGGGATCGAAATTGCAGACGTACTGGCCAGATGGGGCACTGAAAACCACTTCATAGGCCCAGAACCATTTCTCGGAATCCCTAGTGGTCTAACGCGTGATTCTTTGAATAGGACCAGCTTTGGAGAGGCAATAAAGCTATGGTGCAACACCGCAGGCATGTGTCACTCCGAAGCTCCTATCAAAAGCTACAATCGCAAACTTGCGAATAGTCTCTTTGCCCTCAGCAAGAATCAAATTTGTATAATAGCAAGGTCACTGCAAATACAACAAGCACATGCACACACTGACATTAAGTGATACGACCGGCTGCAGATTCTTCAAGGAGGAGATGTAAATTCTTCTGCACCTTCTATGTGACTGTGGCCCCCTGATGTACAAACGCAGTGTTCATTTAGGTGGACAGGCATTGATGCCAGATGAGATACAAACCGTCCCGATCAAAAACCTACTACGATTTCTGGCCGCATTGTAACTATAGGTGGAAAAACATGTCGGTTACTAGGGCTGTACTTTGATTCAGCAACAAATGCTACTCCTACATTACAGAAGAAGGGAGAACGGGCAGTTTTGAATTATTCACTTTCAATTAATTTGGAAGATTCCTTCAAAGTTCTGGGCTTGAAAAGTTTAAGCATAAAAATAAACGCCAAGCCCATCACTCACCTTTGGTTTGCCATTGCCAATGGCATAATGGTCATTCCTGAGATCATAGAGGACCTCACTAACAAAAGCTTGATAACGTTAAAAGAGCTTCCAAACGAGTTGGTTTGATAATGCACGTGGGCAAAATAACGATTATTTCGAATGTCCATGTTCTACAAACTCCCATAAAACTAGTAAAATCAACTTAAAAAAAAAATAGAAATTTATTAATATCTTTTCGCCCCAAATACCGCATCATCTCAAGACGAAAGCCTTTGACTAGTGTGTAGGTACAGTGAAGACATATTGAAGACATGCGGGTACGAAACTGAGACATGGCAACTCCCTAAGGAACAAGAAACAAAATATTAGGACCATAGAGTTCTCAAATGGCGACCACGTACCGAAAAGTCCATTCAGCATGAGTAGGCGGTTGGTGAAAATGGTAGTTATCCGTTGGATACGGTAGTGCAGAACAGGGCGTTCTGGTGATTCTTTTGGAGGGACCATAATATTCAATATATATCTTTTCATGCACTTCCGTTGATTCCGTTGTCGTTTTTGGAAGAGATTATCGATAATGTGTTATGATCATGGATTATTTTAACCACCTCTTCCGACAATTCGTTTCAAATAGTTTAACAAATGATAGAACCATCCAAGTATACCTTTATTAATTCTATTTACCACATTATCTTACAATTTAGACTAAACTTTACTCGTTGTTCTTGTTTCGGTCAGTCATTCTAACACCACACACACTTTACAAAAAACGTATTTTCAACTGCATTCACTCGACTTTCGTTCCTTATCATATTACATTCTAAATATTCACTCATATACACGAAGGAAGGCAATATGCGCAATTGTAAATAGCCGGACCAGATGTTACTTTTTTTTTAACAGGCCGGCTACTCACCACGTTGGCGTGTAAGTACCATACCATTTTAGTTTATTTACCGCCGTCACTGTCTACTCTACAAATTTTCTAAATACACAGTTCATTTACCTGATCATCTTTGTCTCCATTTAAATATCAATAACAAACAACAACCCGAAGCCTCCTCTGTTACAACATACAGGTTTTAAGCCCTCATAAAGAGATTACAGAGCCTACTCTGAACTGTCGGTCATCATACAGTATGAACCACAATTCAATCCTGTTCACTAGATCATGAAATTCATGAACGTCGTTTTATGATTTATGTAATGCACCATATAGGGAAAACCCGATCCATGTACTTAACTCATTGTTTTTTAGCGTAGGATTACTTTCTAAATAATTATGTAATTTCATTTTTTCAAGTTTTTAATTGTCTTAAAAATATACACTGATGCCTTCAGAAGTTCGGAGCCATCTTTTTTGACCTTGTCAACATATTCTTAAGATTGAGGATTTATGGAATTTCCACAAAGCTACAAAACATTTTAGCCCAAACTAGATTTGTTCCCTACATAATCTAATTGTGCTAGTTGCTGATATCCCTTTGAAACAAGGTACCTACCTATAATTATTGAGCTGTTAATCATCAGTCCCTGCATAATCGTGAATATTTAATCCTTGCATTGTAGGTACTACATTTGAATATGAATTCGATGCTGTGCTATTGATTGAAATTTGTTGAAATTCCTTCAAAACTCTCAATTAAAACTGATTATCTTGAAAACTGTAAAAGTAATTTCCACGAAACATAGGAAAGAACACTTTTGCAACAATTGGCTTTCGATCACAAAGAACCGCATCGAAATCGGTCCACCCGTTTAGCAGCTAGGTGGCCACCGACAGACACACACGGAGACAGTCAGACATGTAAAACTTATTGAGTAGGGGACTAAAAAGTCTTGTGTTTTATGTGTTATAACGTGGAAAATAATTTATAGATTGTTTTTAAAGAAAATTATGTGGAAAATAGTACATATTTTCCTAATTATCTCTTCCAAATAAAACCCATCCTGTACCGTTCGTTCACTGGAGCTCGTTTTTCATTTATTGGTGCAGGTCGTTCATTCACCGGTACAACACCCTATTTTGAACTTCAAACGGACTTTTTAATATCTTGTAGTAAGAAAACTTGTTTTCTTTTTTGACCGATTGAAACTTACATTATCTGAGAATCCAACAAAGTAACTAAAATGGTTGTCACAATATTCCAAACTTTTTGAAAAAAAATCTAAGTTTGCAATCCGCTTAATCGTTCATTCACTGGCACACTTACCCTATAATTTGTGCTGACGAAGTCGCGGGAAAACACTAGTAATATAATATAATTTCTTAGAAAAATAAAAAATTTAAAAAAAAAATATTTATTTAATAAATTATTAATTAATTAAAAAATTTCGAAAAATAAAAATTTAAATTTATAAAAAATTCTTAGAAAATTAAAAGTCGAGATGGTCTAGTGGCGACTATAACTATGCCTATGCCCGCTGGACAGAAGACCTAAAAAAAGTAGCGGGGAGCGACTGGATGAGGAAGGCCGAGGATAGCGTTTTGTGGCGCGCCTTGGAAGAGGCCTATGTTCAGCAGTGGACGATGATGATATTAAGAAGGACTGAATACGTTTTCGTTTCAGATGCCCAGGACACGTCATCGCCACTACCGACGTCGCCGACGACACCGACGCCGCCGACGACACCGACGCCGCCGACGACACCGACGCCGCCGACGACACCGACACCGCCGACGCAGCAACCGCCGTTCCCCTCCCCCCCCATACCATTTGGCAAGTAATGGGTACGAATGTTCAAACTGGTGAGTAATGTCCCAATTCTAAGATGCCCGTCTTGTCTTTTCCGTGCAGGCGTGCGATTTTTGAATCTCATTCACTGAATTCAGCAGTTGAAAATGACAAAATTACTACGGAGAATATGCATCTTTCTACTGCTTATTTGACTTTCAAAAATCATAATTAATTCAGGAGTGCGATTTTTGAAAGGCAAATCAGCAGAAGAAAGATGCATATCTCCATGGTATCCCACAGTACGTACTTAATAAAATTGTGGCATGGATTTACAATGGAGATATAGTCTGTCTAGATAAAGTCGTGGCATGCATGTTTGAGGAACTAATCATTTTAGCATGGTGGTGTTGCCAGATTATTCTTGATTTTGACGTTCTTGCGTGGAGACAGCGCCCTCATTTTTCGCCAAGACTTTATAGACAGACTGTACCTATATGCAAAAAAAAGTTATGGGTTGGGTTAGAGTAACGTCATGGAGGGCAGCGCAGGACCGGTCGTTGTGGCGATCCTTGGGGGAGGCCTATGTCCAGCTGTGGACGTCCATCGGCTGAGATGATGATGATGAATGTCATGGAATGCATTCACACATCACTGCGACAGACTGAGAGATGGCTGGCAATTCCTGCCAGTTCCTCATTTTCTTTCTTTCTACTGGTGATTTAACTTTAAAAAATCGCACTCCTGAAGTATGATTTTTGAAAGTCAAATCAGCAGTAGAAAGATGCATATCTCCAGAGTTATTTTGACATATTCAACTGCTGAGTTCGACGTATGACATTCAAAAATTGCACTCCTGGAGTGCGAAGTTGAAATTGTCAAAATTACTCTGGAGATACGCATCTTCTCTCAAAAATCATACTTCAAGAGTGCGATTTTTGAAAGTTAAATCAGTAGTAGAAAGATGCGTATCTCCATAATATGAGATTCAAAAATCGCACTCCAGTTGGGAGGTTTTTTTTAAAGAAAGAAATCATACAAAACAAATAAACTCCTCTGGGCTAAATCCGCGGCGTCCCCCTTTCTCCCCGTAAAGTGGTTTTTTTTTCCCTGAAGGGAACATAGGTACTGTTAGTGGGAACACACACGATGACGCATTGACGGAGCGGCAGACGTCAGTCCATCTACGTGCGGTTTCTTACAAGGAACTCCTTTCTTCACAAATGACGGACTGACGTTTGCCGCTCCGCCTATGCGTCATCGTGTGTGAACGCACTTAGTTATGTTGTAGGTAACTACCACAGACTTAAAAGAAGAACCAGAGGTAATCTTGTCTAATTATGAGTGAAGCACCCATTTCTTTTGTGTGCGTGCTGTCACGCGGTGCATAAGGTGACGGGTTGTAGCACCTGCGCCTAGAGCTAGTGCATCTGTGTGAATGTAGGTCCCTTGTAGAACACACGAGATTGTATTACCTTGAATGCTTCACATCTTTTTAGTGCAATATTCGGTCCGTATTTCTTTCAAGTCCGTGGTAACTACAATAAGTTTCTCGTATGACGAATTTATTCTTAACTAGTGTTTTCCCGCGACTTCGTCCGCACAAATTATATACCAGATTTTAAGTCAGATTATAAGCTATCAAACAAAAAAAATTTCATCAAAACAAAAAAAGGTTCAGTAGTTTATGCGTGATGCGCGAACAAACAAACAAACAAACAAACAAACAGACAGACAAAATTTCTAAAAAAGTTTGATTTCGAGTTGGGGATACCTAAAAACCATATCGTAATCTTTTTTTTGTAAATACCTATCTTCAATGTACAGACACACTTCAGTTACAGTTTTATAATAGTTTAGATTATTTTTATTTATTTACAGTTGGCGTTTAGCGTGGTGAAATAATAAAATCGATCCACCCAAACACATCGAGTTGAAGCAGGTCAACCTTGATTTTTCGCAAAAATATATATTATTTTAAATTCGCCGTAGTTACCTGAATAAATGTAATAATAATAATATGTAGATGTTTTCTTTCACAGGAGTGCGACAAACTTCAATATTTCTTTTAAGAATTTTTTAAAGCACTGACCATTTTAGGATGGAAAAAGTGAAGCTGCAGCGCTTTAAAAAAAGGATTCATTTTTACCCTCGCTCCCCTATCCAGTGTACCCCGTACGATCCATTGTAGCCCAACACCTGTATCCACTGTGACCCATACATGGGTCACAGTGGATACTTCGACTTAAATTTAAACAACATGAATTATTTCATAACCAAGAGTGCGATTTTTGAATCTCATTCGCTGAATTCAGCATTTGAAAATGTCAAAATAACTATGGAGATATTCATCTTTCTACTGATGATTTGAGTTTCAAAAATCACAACCCTGGAGTGCGATTTTTCAAAGTCAAATCATCAGTAGAAAGATGAGTATCTCCATAGTAATTTTTACATTTTCAACTGCTGAGCTCACCGAATGAGATTCAAAAATCGCACTCCAGGTCATTGAAAAGCTGTTTTTGTTTTGCAGTTTCAAAATTCAATATATCTTTTAAGATTTTTTTTAAAGCATTGACCAATTTAGGATGGAAAAAGTGAAGTTACAGCGCTTTAAAAAAAAGGATCCACTGTGACCCACGCTCCCCTACTTCTGTAATTTATTGTTTTATACGCATTTATATTATTCTCTTTGCTGTTACATTTTATAAAAACTAGTTAGGTACCTATTTCAAAAAGCATCTGTATAAAGTCTAAAATCCTTTTTGAAGACTGTACTTTATAAAATTGTACCTACCTATTCAAAAACGCGCGTCAATAGATATTTGCTCAGTTGAATAAATGCAATAAATCTTGAAATTGGTTTACAAATAATTGTTTTTAATTTTAATTTATGCATTTAATCGTTTTTTGAGCTTATTAGTCATAGAGATTATACCATTGACTCTCATTTGACTTTGAGGTCGTGTCTTGATTATTCCTCCAAAATGTTGAAGTTTTTAATTTTGGCGGTTTTAGCCATTAGCGGAAGTTTTGCTAGTAAGTACCTACCTAATATAATAAAATTAATAAATGTGTGTCAATATTATAGGTACCTAGATCGATAAATACCGTGAAAACTACAATTAACAAGATTTCACAAGAGGCCTTGTTGGGGCGATGTTTCACTCCTACACTATTTATGTAATACTTAAATTAATTTTATTTAACTAGGATAAAATAGGTAACAATTACAAACGATAATAAATGACTAATTAAAATAATACTAACTTAATAAAATATCGTTAAGCCAAGTCAGAGGCCTATTGGCGGCTTGAAAATTCTCTGACAGCAAGGTGACCACTAACTTGCCTCCACCAACACGCACTGGGCCCGCGTGGTGGAGTATGGCCCACTCCCTCTCACCCTTATTCGTGAGAGGAGGCCTTTGCCCTGCAGTTGGATTCTACAGGCTATAATTTACTTACTTTTTTAATAAAACATACAATAAATAATTAAAATCGAATTAACTAAACACCTAAATGCAACAAAACCGCCCCGCATCATGTCTCGCTCAAAGGTGCCCATAATGCTGGCTGCGTTGCCTCGCTGGATAGCCAGCGACATCCTTTGGAGGAGATATAATAAATAACGCTCAAAGGCACATACATTGTAATGATCCCAAACTAGCACTAAAGGCTTTTATTATGGAAACCATACAACAACGGCACGAACAAATTATAACATCCATGACCGAACTTTTCTTTGTCAATAATGTTGTTAAAGTTTATAAAACCGCTTGCTTAAGTTACTGCATTAAGTATGGTATCATTTTCGAGTAAAACAAAGACAAGGAATTCATTTATGGAATAATATTTACAGCATTTCATTCTTTCTTCTGCTGATTTGACTCTCAAAAATCATACTTCAGGAGTACGATTTTTTTAAGTCAAATCAGCAGTAGAAAGATGCGTATCTCCATAGTAATTTTGACATTTAGAACTGCTGAGCTCACCGAATGAGATTCAAAAATCGCTCTCACGGTCCTTGGTCCGTGTTAAAACCAAAAAACTGAAAATCTTCGGACCAACATCAAAATCGCGAAAAAATAATTGCTGTTCTATACAAAATTGCAAATCAATCTCGACCCAAATCACAGATGTATGGGACGTCACCCAAATGCATGGGACGGCGATGATAGTCCATGCGGAAGAGAGCTAGCGACTCAATCAAGAGGCGGCGGTTCGATTCCTGGCCTGTACCACTAAGTTCTACGGAATTTATTTACGGTTGTATTTAACATTATCACTAGCTCGACGGTGAAGGAAAACATCGTAAGGAAACCTGCATACCGGAGAATAATAAAACATTAGTTCGGATGTATGTGTAAAATATGGGTGAGCTTGGGGCGAACACACACTGAGAGAAAATTATTGCCATCGCAACAAAAAAACTTTGATGCTGGAGAGCCGTCTAAGTTGTATAGTTATGAAAGCAACGTTTTTATTGTTACATTCTTAATTGCTAATGCAGCAAAGTTACTCTTCATCAGTCAATCTTGATGTTACAGCAATAAAAATGTTGTCAGATAAGCAACGTAGAATTTATGCAGTTACAATGCTAAGATTGTTTCTAAGGCTATAGTTTTGCTTTAGCTTTGTTCCCATGACTATTTTCTTTAGCTACATTATCAAAAGCATAATTGTCCCTAGAACTACTTTACTTAGCTGTAGTATCAAATGTGCTTTGTGGCCTACCAATATACCTTTGTTCCGGTGACAAAGGATTTTGTGAAAAAGACAAAAGTTTATTGTCGCTAGATCTACTTTTCTTTAGTTGCAATAGCAATCTTCCTTTGTGCCTTTATTAAATTCGCTGTTGCCACTCCAACAACGTTATTTTGTCGTTATATCTTTTGCTACCCCAGCAAAGTTGCATTGGCTGTCTCGCTCCTTGCTCTGCACTTTGTTAATGATACACTATGGAAATCCATCACTGCCCTGGAGTTATAAGCAGAAACTTTGGAAAATATAATTGTTTCCTGCTTATCACTCCAGGGCAGTGCCGGATTTCCATAGTGTATCATTAACAAAGTGCAGAGCAGGGAGCGAGACAGCCAATGCTACTTTGCTGGGGTAGCAAAAGATATACGACAAAGAGGAAAGAGATAGGTATATGAAAAAAAAAAGATATCACCAGTAGGTATTTATTAATGCTCTTAGAATTATAAATCTAATATAAATTAACAACTTTTATTGTGGTGTCACGCTTGTCCGCTTTTGTAAGTAGAACCTTGCCAATAGAGATAGCATCCGGCGAAGACCTTTTCCAGGTTCTAATGTCTTGAAATCAAATGTGCTGTTGAATAGATCCAGTTCCGCATAAGTGACCATTCCTGGAATAAACAATAAGATCAGCTGACTTGGCAAACATTGTTATAATATATGTTAGTTCTGTGACTGGGATGTTTATCTGCCTACTTATCTATGTCAGTGTCTGGCACCTGTAGTGCAAGCTCTAACTAGTGTGGGATGAGATGACGCTATATGAAATATCCAAGATATTTCTTTATTACAGTTCGATATATTACATTCCTACATTACCATCCTATATTACATCCTATATTATCCATACTATTATATTCCTAAAAAGCCGTGGTGGTCCAGTGGCGAGTAACCTTGCCTGCCGTGCAGGAGGCGATGGTTCGATCCCCGTCCAAGCTGACTCGTACCAATGAGTTTTTCGTAATTTATGTACGATTTGTTACACTACTGGCTTTTCGGTGAAGGAAAACATCGTGAGGAAACCTGCATGCTTCAATTTCGAGGCGTGTATTGTACCCACTGTCCATTATAAGTAGCAACGGGCTCACCCCCGTCACACTGGATAGAGTTTCGGTACTACTGGTGAAACGTGGATGTTCTGAGGTTTCAGAATATCTCTGACTACCCTCTCGGGGAATATAGTCATGAGCATATGCTATGCTATATTTATATTTTATATCCTATAAGTATGGGCTCCAATTGCATTGTGAATTACATTGTACTCATACTATAGCATGTTATCGGCACGGACAACGGGACAATATGCCATGTACCAATGAGTTTTCGAACATACGTAGTACGTAATAGGTACCGACTGCACTCGAAGGAAAACATCGTGAGGAAATCTGCATAGGCTGAAGAAGAAGTTCCAATGCGTACGTGAAGTGTAGATACTAATCCGCATTGTGCACGCGTGGTGGACTAACGCCCATAAACCCTGCCTGAGGGTAGGCCTTTGCCCTGCAGTGGGACGTATATAGGCTGTGATGATGATGACTTATCCTATAATAATTATCTACCTACTTTCAAACAGTTCAGTAAATTTGTGTCAACTCTAAAGTTTTTTTTAATTTACCTGCACTTCTTGTGGATGTGTGTGTGGTTCGGGATAACTTTTGGCAGCAGTCGTTGTGATAGTGGGTGACTTCTGAAAACATTTATATATATGTGAGACTGGCCTTGTAAATTCTTATATCTCTATGGGACCAACACCGAAATCGCGAAAAAGTAAGCAGCTGTTTCATACAAAACTGCAATCCTACTCGACACAAATGAATATTTAGTAAACACTTGGACTTTAGGTAAATATCATGTAAATATACATCCGATTATCCGACCACTGAATAAAAATTTAAGTAAATAAGACACTATTACTTACCCATCATAGACGGCACTAAGTGTGCCAAGTGGTTCTTATCGAGAAAATCTCTTGGTTCTCCGTAATTAAAATTACGTAGTAGTGTAATCACTGAACAGTTATTTAATAACACAAACACTATGACCACGTGCTATAGCATAGGAAACGAACAAGTATATAAGACCGCATGCACGACTGCTCTTCAACGCGTCCACAATTTAAATGACAGCGTGACAAAACAGGTTATGCATCCGACGGTGTCGCCATTGTAATCGTATCTAGGCTATTTTGTCCAAATGTTTAATTGGAATTTTGTTAGTTAAAACGTTGGTTTACTAACAATACCGCTTAACCATACTAACAACTGTTATTTTGATAGATTATACTTTGCTATAACATCAGTACGTAACTTTCATAAATTAACAACGTGCCATTGCTACCCCAACAATTGTTACTTTGATGGATTATACTTTGCTATAACATCACTACGTAACGTTGATAAATTAACAACGTGCCATTGCTACCCCGTTAAAATGTTTTAACATAGTTACACTAAATATGTGTATTTTGCTGAAGTAACTAAATTTTTTTCAACAATAAAAAAGTTGTCACGGGCATTATAGCCGTATATTTGCAATGACAATGTACTTACGTGCAGTAACAATAAAATTCTAACAAAGCTTTTATTGTCGCTTTGTTAGACGATTTTTTTCTGAGTGCAAAAGATCAGCGATGGTCGCAGTGTTACATAACGAATTGCTTGCAATAGCCCAGCCAACAATAATAAAATGGGACGGCTGATATTTTTTTGATATTTCGATGTTGGTCCCGTAAAGTAAGTTGTTCAGTTTGATGATCAGATATCCCCAAAAACCGTCAGTACTATATTAAGATGGACTGGCTGACAGCCGATGGGGTGTCAGAGTTGTAGAGTGGAGACCGCGAACTGGTAGGCGTACTGTGGGACGGACGCCCCTGATGCTGCCCGCTGGACAGAAGACCTAAAAAAAATAGCGGGGAGCGACGCTGGATGAGAAAGGCCGAGGACAGAGTTTTGTGGCGCGCCTTGGGAGAGGCTTATGTTCTGCAGTGGACGATGATAGGCTGATGATGATGATATTTAGGACTGAATATTTGTTTTCGTTTCAGGTGCCCAGGAAACGTCAACGCTGATACCGACGACACAGCCGCCTCCGACGTCACCGACGCCGCTGACGACACCGATGTCGTCGACGACACCGACACCGCCGACGCAGCAACCGACGTTCCCCTCCCCCCCCATACCATTTGGCAAGTAGAATGTTCAAACTGGTGAGTAATGTCCCAATTCTAAGATGCCCGTCTTTGCCGTGCAATGGGATCCCAAATAAAATTTTGGAATTGATATACAATTGGTTTTTGCAAAAAAGAGTTATGGGGGTAAAAAAGAGTTTACAATAGCGTCATGGAATGCATCAAGAAGTTTTCTGTTTGTTTGTGTACGCATATCGCTTTAAAAGTAGGTACAGGAGTGCGATTTTTGAATCTCATTCGGTGAGCTCAGCAGTCGAAAATGTCAATATTACTATGGACATACGCATTTTTCTACTGCTGAATTGACTTTCAAAAATCGCGCTCCTGAATAATGATTTTTGAAAGTCAAATCAGCAGTAGAAAGATGCTCATCTCCATAGTAATTTTAACATTTTCAACTGCTGAATTCAGCAAATGAGATTCAATTTGATCGTGCGATTTTTGAATCTCATTCGGTGAGCTCAACTGTTGAAAATGTCTAAATTACCATGGAGGTACGCATCTTTCTACTGCTGATTTGACTTTCATAAATCATACTTCCAGGAGTGCGATTTTTGAATGTCATTCGGTGAGCTCAGCAGTTGTAAATGTCAAAATTACTACGGAGATACGCATCTTTCTACTGCTGATTTGACATTAAAAAATCCCACTCCTGTAGTATGATTTTTGTAAGTCAACTCAGCAGTAGAAAGATGCATATCTCCATAGTTATTTAGACATTTTCAACTGCCGAGCTCACCGAATGAGATTCAAAAATCGCACTTCTGGGCCTAAATCCGGCGTCCCCCTTTCTCCCCGTAAAGTGCATTTTGTTTCCCTGGAGGGAACATAGTGGGATCACACACGATGACGCATTGACGGAGCGGCAGACGTCGCGTCAGTCCGTCATTTGTGAAGCAAGGAGTTGTAAGAAACCGCATGTAGAAGCACACACGTGACGTGACGGATTGACGCTCCGTGTGTTCTTCTATGTGCGGTTTCATTCAACTCCTTGCCTTAAAAAGGCCGAACTGACGTCTGCCGCTCCGTCAATGCGTCATCGTGTGTGTACGCACTTAGTTATATTGTAGGTAATATAGGTTTCTCGTATGACACATTACTTAATTGTTTTTATTTATTTACAGTTGGAGTTAGTGTGGTGAAATAATAATAAAATCGATCCACCCAAACACACTTCGAGCTAAGGCAGTTCAACCTTGATTTTTCGCAAAAAGATTATATTATACTTTTTGTATTCGCCGTAGTTAAAACCTGAATAAATGTAATAAAAATAATATATTTAGATGTTTTCTTTATAACACTGGAGAGCGATTTTTGAATCTCATACGCTGAGCTCAGCAGTTGAAAATGTCAAAATTACTATTAGTCCTAGAGCCCACAACGGATTTGGGCCTAAACGTACAGGACAGCTGGATTCATTCTAGGTCGAAAGAACACTCCAAAGTACATCATTTAGCCTCGGTCTTACGACTCAAACCGGTCACTGAAAATTTTTACAGCGGTCAGACAATCGCGAAAAAATGGGGTCTGGGCCTAAACATATAGGAATCAAACCGAATGCATTTTAAGAAAGGGACTACTTAGGACAACAACTCTGCATATTTACTTTTTCTCAAATCGGTCACCGTTCAACACCAGACCGGGGTTGAAAATCGAAAAAATCGGGTCCTGGGCCTAAACATATAGGAATTGTGAAATCAACTTGGATCGATAGAACACACTTTCCCCGTCACGGAAAACCCGGTCTTACAAGGCGGATAGGTCACCTTTCCAGAATCAGACCACTTTTATAAGATACCAAAAATGTATTGCAACATTTTTCATGAACAATTTGGCGAACTGTTGGTTAAGCAATAGTTGTAAAGTTTATGAAATCTGGTTCAAACACAAATTTATGATAAATTATGAACTATAAAGACCATTAAAATTACAATTATTATTTCAATTAAAAATAGAAACAAACAGATATCTCGACAACTGTTAGTGATAGAAAAAAATTGTAAACAATAAAATTGTAGAAAATTTTATGTTCTACAAGTTTGTGATAGATTTTATCATGATTTGATGCATTGAAAACGTGATATTAGCAAAAACTTAATAAATAAAATAATAACAGACAAATATCTCAACAACGGTTGACGATAGAAAAAAATTGTTCGAATTAAAATAGTAGATAATGTTATGTTCTACGAGTTTTATTATAGCTATGTTCACGATTTGATGTATAGGAAACGAGATATTTGCAAAAACTAATTAATTAAATAAAAACAAACAGATATCTCTACAACGGCTGATGTTAGATCAAATTGGTGTAAACTAAAATTGTAGCAAATAAAATTATCAATAAATTGTGTAATGGCTTTTTTCGCCATTTGATACGTAGGAAACGAAATATTTGCAAAAACTATTTAATTAAAATAATAATAAATTGATATCTCGACAACGGTAAGAGATAGAAACAAATTGTAAAAACAAAATTGTAGAATGTTTAATTTTCCACATATTTGTAATATATTTTATTACGATTTGATGCATTGGTAAGGAGATATTCACAAAAACTAAATAATTAAAATAATAACAGACGAATATCTTGACAACGGCTGACGATTGAAAAAAATTGTTCATATTAAAATTGTAGATGACGTTATGTTCTACGAGTTTTGATAAACTATGTTCACAATTAGATGCATGGGAAACGAGATATTTGCAAAAACTAATTAATTAAATGAAACAAAAGGATATCTCTAGAAAGATTGATGATAGTGCAAATTTGTTAAGAGTAAAATTGTAGCAAATAAAATAGTACAATTGAGCATAGACTTTGTTCGCCATTTGATACGTCGTAATTAGTTTTTGCAAATATCTCGTTTCCCATACATCTAATCGTGAACATAGTTTATCAAAACTCGTAGAACATAATGTCATCTACAATTTTGGTATGAACAATTTTTTTCTATCGTCAGCCGTTGTCAAAATATTTGTCTGTTATTATTTTAATTATTAAGTTTTTGCGAATATCTCCTTAAATAGGCATCAAATCGTAATAAAATTTATTACAAATATGTGGAAAATTAAATATTCTTCAATTTTGTTTCTACAATTTTTTTCTATCTCTTACCGTTGTCGAGATATCAATTTATTATTATTTTAATTAAATAGTTTTTATAAATATTTCGTTTCCTACGTATCAAATGGCGAAAAAAGTCATTACACAATTTATTGATAATTTTATTTGCTACAATTTTAGTTTACACCAATTTGATCTAACATCAGCCGTTGTAGAGATATCTGTTTGTTTTTATTTAATTAATTAGTTTTTGCAAATATCTCGTTTCCTATACATCAAATCGTGAACATAGCTGTAATAAAACTCGTAGAACATAACATTATCTACTATTTTAATTCGAACAATTTTTTTCTATCGTCAACCGTTGTTGAGATATTTGTCTGTTATTATTTTATTTATTAAGTTTTTGCTAATATCACGTTTTCAATGCATCAAATCATGATAAAATCTATCACAAACTTGTAGAACATAAAATTTTCTACAATTTTATTGTTTACAATTTTTTTCTATCACTAACAGTTGTCGAGATATCTGTTTGTTTCTATTTTTAATTGAAATAATAATTGTAATTTTAATGGTCTTTATAGTTCATAATTTATCATAAATTTGTGTTTGAACCAGATTTCATAAACTTTACAACTATTGCTTAACCAACAGTTCGTCAAATTGTTCATGAAAAATGTTGCAATACATTTTTGGTATCTTATAAAAGTGGTCTGATTCTGGAAAGGTGACCTATCCGCCTTGTAAGACCGGGTTTTCCGTGACGGGGAAAGTGTGTTCTATCGATCCAAGTTGATTTCACAATTCCTATATGTTTAGGCCCAGGACCCGATTTTTTCGATTTTCAACCCCGGTCTGGTTTTAAACGGTGACCGATTTGAGAAAAAGTAAATATGCAGAGTTGTTGTCCTAAGTAGTCCCTTTCTTAAAATGCATTCGGTTTGATTCCTATATGTTTAGGCCCAGACCCCATTTTTTCGCGATTGTCTGACCGCTGTAAAAAATTTCAGTGACCGGTTTGAGTCGTAAGACCGAGGCTATATGATGTACTTTGGAGTGTTCTTTCGACCTAGAATGAATCCAGCTGTCCTGTACGTTTAGGCCCAAATCCGTTGTGGGCTCTATGACTATATGGAGATACGCATCTTTCTACTGCTGATTAGCCTTTCAAAAATCATAATACTCAAGGAGAGCTATTTTTTTTTTATAGTCATAACAGCAGAAGAAAGATGCGTATCTCCATAGTAATTTTGACATTTTCAACTGCTGAGCTCACCGAATGAGATTCAAAAATACGTTAAACTCATGAGTGCGATTTATGATGAACGTCAAAATGGCGGGGCCGGACATTATATATAAAAAATGTTATCGCACGTATTTAGTACCTAATTGGTATTATTCGGTGTCTTTACTGAAAAAAAATAGTCCCTCAATAGTTTTCAAGATATTCACCAAAAACCCTGGCCTCGCCATTATGATTTCAAAATAGCGAGACCAAATCCGTTACTCGGAAACTCAATATATTTATTGCACTCATGTTGTTATATGATCAACATGAACCCAGCAAGGGCACTACAACTACAAGTTGTAACTACGATTAAACTGAGTACACTAAGATTTAGTACCTAATTAGTACCTCCTACCACAGATTATATAATACTATACAGTACAGATGCCCAACGTCAAACAATGGAACGCTACTGCCGTAACGCGGGCAGTTTTCGGGCAAAGTAAATTGCTCGATTTTCCGAGGCTCACGAGATTTTTTTGTAGTCAGATCATGTATTTTTAGTAACAATTTACACTTTTACGTAAACATTAATTACAAATCGATACCATAACGCCATATATTGCAATTTTTTTAACAAAAATTTCATTTGTATGAGATGGGACACCCTACGATCAACATTTCATAATTCGTACCCTTACAGTTTTATTGTATTGTAATGATTTATTTAAAGTAAATAGCTGCAAACGCCTGCGGTAAACATTAAATAGCGAAGTATTCAACTACTTAATTGCGCGTGACTTTTAATGAGGCGTTAAGAGTTAGGACGTACGAAATTTTTAATATTATTAAGTATGTCATTATAAGCTAAGTATAAGGAAATGTTGACATACTTGTTATTATTGTTTGTTGTGTTACAAAGTATATCAACATTTCCTTATTGCTTATAATGAAATAAACATAAAAAATGTCGTACGTGAGTAACTCATAACGCCTCATTAAAAGTCACGCTCAAAGATGTATTTGAATACTTCGTTAAGTATAACGTTGAACTCAGCAGTAGAAAATGTCAAAATGACTATGCGGAGATACGCATCTTTCTACTGCTGATTTGACTTTCAAAAATCATATACAGGAGACCGATTTTTGAGAGTCAAATCCGCAGTAGAAAGATGCGTATCTCCATAGTAATTTTGACATTTTCAACTGCTGAGCTCACCGAAAGAGATTCAAAAATCGCACTCCAGAAGTATGATTTTTAAAAGACAAATCAGCAGTAGAAAGATGCATAAATCTCCAGAGTAATTTTGACATTTTCAACTGCTGGATTCAGCAAATGAGACAAGAGTACGATTTTTGAATTTCATTCGGTGAGCTTAGCAGTTTTTCAAAATTACTATGAAGATACGCATCTTTCTACTAATGAATGAGATCCCCGTAAAGTGGATTTTGTTTCCCTGGAGGGAACATGTTAGTGGGATCACACACGATGACGCACTGACGGAGCGGCAGACGTCAGTCCGTCATTTGTGAAGCAAGGAGTTGTATGAAACCGCACGTAGAAGCACACACGGTGCGTCAATCCGTCACCGTGTGTGCTTCTACGTGCGGTGTCTTACATTCCTTTTGGTACAATTACTATTATCTTTGGTCTTACATCTCCTCATCTATGCGTCATCGTGTGTGAACGCACTTATTTATATTGTAGGTATCTAAAGCCTGACCAGAAATATAAAAAACCTGTAATAGTATGGGGCGCTGCAATCGCTAAGTACAAATATTAGTTCCAATGATTTTCCGCAACATGGCGAGGTTTTTTATTTTTCTGGTCGGGCTTTACATTATTTTACGGTTGGCTTTTAGTGTGGTGAAATTTTAATAATAAAATTGATCCACCCAAACACTTCGAGCTGAAGCAGTTCAACCTTTATTTTTCGCAAAAATATATATTATACTTTTTAAATTCGCCATAGTTACCTGAATAAATCGTACCCTTTATTGCAAAAACCAATTAGGGGAAACTGGGGTCAATCGGTCCATTTTTAGTTCAACTGTGATTTGCACCTAACTATCAACATTTTCCATAAACTGTTTATTGCGGTTCATAGGCTATTTATTCAGGTACAGAATGCCATTGCAAATGTTATAGTAATGTGGTCCAACCGCCCCGACAGACCATTTTCCAAAGATTATTAATTTACTCCGATTCTAAAAGCTGCACGAAGATAAAATTTTAACAATATAATATGCCCAAAAGAGCAATAAATAGGTACATGGAAGAAATAAGGTTAAGTTAGTTATAAGTCATTATTTTAATTTTACTTATTTTTAATGTACCTAGTTAAAGCCTGACCAGGAATATAAAAAACCTGGTTTGGGGGCGCTGCAATCGACTGTCACCTTTAATGTTAGTGTTCCAAGTAAAAAAATAGTTCCAATGATTTTCCGCAACATGGCGAGCTTTTTTATATTTCTGGTCGGGCTTTACCTTTGTTTGTTTTGTGTTAATATATACATTCATTAAAGTTAAAAAATTCCAAATAATAACGTTAACTTTTTTATGATTTTGACGTTGACTTTTTTTTTTTTTTTTGATGCAATGAGCGTTTTTCTTTTTTTTTTTAATGTCGTTTTCTTATAACTCAATAGATGGCAGTAGTGTCTGTACGACAAACTGTCAAGCATAAACTTCCTCTGCAATGTCACCTATAGACTTAAAAACGTAGAGATTTCATTCTCTTTGGTTCGGATTTGGAAGACGCCATCAAAAAAAATTTGAAATTATTTTCGATTTCTTTCTTAGCCAAAAATACAGTCCATTTTCGTTGTTTTTCAGAAAAGCAGTTTGAAGAAAACTATTATATTTTTATTTAATGGCGTTTCCTTGTTAGATTTCGCCAGTGTCAAGTATTGAGGATATATTTATTAGATATTGTACAGTAATAGGGTATGGCGATCTCAAAGCCCCGTTTTTAAACAAAAACACACTCTCGAAACCGCCATAAAACGGCGGAGCCACGTGGCTGTTAAAATTGCAAGCCGACGACACGTCTACTTGTCACCCCCTCAGCCACGCCACTCTGAAGAAAACGAAGATAACTAACAAACACGACAAAGTAAATGCTACGATACGAGTTTGATTGACAATGACATGACATTTGACAGCTCAAGTTTTCTTATTGCCAGTTCAATTTCAGATTTTGCCTAATGAATCTTATGATCAAAGAGTTTTTATATTTAATTTAGTCAAATTGTAGTCTTGTATCACCTTAAAGAGTAAATTAGCCAAAGTCAAAGTCAAAGTCAAAAATTTTTATTCAAAATAATATCACATAGATAACTTTTTGACGTCATTTTTGATTCTACCACCGCTTCGGAAGGTGTTCCGTTGTAGAGAAGATGCGGCCAGAAACTCTACAACACACTTCTTTTAAACAAAACAAAATATACAAAGTACAAATATTGAATTACATAGTGTAACATTGTCAAGACCAGACATTTTGGTCATTCAAATAATCATCGAGTTTATAGTAACCTTTTTTACAGAGGACTTGTTTAACATGGGATTTAAACTTTTTGTCTGGCAAGTTTAGAATATCCTCATAGCATAAGAAATATAGTTAAATATCATAAAAAATATGTTTCATTATGTTCCAAAAGATTTTTGTTTTTTTTTTCACTTCACTTTTACCCTCATTTCGGGGAAAAATAATTTTTCAGTGTTTGACATAGATTCGTATAGACCGTAGCGTCATCTATCGATCTACTATGAAACGAAAAAAAAAACGCTCATTATTTACCTTAGAAAAAGTATGTGTCTAGAATGAGCCTCACTAATATCCCGTATAAAACAAAAGGGGCTAAGTTTCATAGGGTTGGTGTGCGTGAGGCGCCCTACAAATTATGTACCTAAGTATGTGTGCGTGTATATGTATAGGGTTTAGGAACCAGTACTGGTTCCAATTTTTTTCGACGCTTTCGTATCTTCGACTGTCAATCTTGACATATACTTTATCAAAGTTATTTACATTGATGGTCCGAAAACTTCATCACCTCACTGCAAGTAGTTGGGCGGCGCTGTGCTCACGGCTCACTGACAGTTACATACTTGACACTAACTAAGTGCGTTGATGGTACACACACATGGATAGCTTGCGTAGTTTCCGTGAAATCACCACTGATTCAACTGACCCGCGGGTCATTTGATCCCAAAGACATATTACTCTAGCGATAGACAAGCTCGTTCAAACAAACAACATGTCACACAAAAAATTTTTTTTAGAATTAAGCACTTGAAAGTTTGCCATCAAAAAAATATATATTATTATAAATTACGTTTATTTCATGCATGACGTTATCATTACAGTAAACATACCATTTTGGTACCTACCTAGTTACAAACAAATAAATAAATTTACTTTTGTAATTTATTGTTTTATACGCATTTATATTATTCTAGATTACTGAGTATGAGCTTTATTTTATTTAACAAACATAACTTTGCTGTTACATTTTATAAAAACGATTTTAAAAACATCTGTATAAAATCTGAAATCCTTTTTGCAAACTACACTTTATATAATTGTATTCATAAACGCGCGTCAATAGATATTTGCTCAGTTGAATAAATACAATAAATTTTCTTTTATTAAATTTCTAGAAACTGGTACAAATAATTGTTTTTAATTTTAATTTATGTATTGTATTGTTTTTGAACATAGTAGTCATTGAGATTATAGACTTTGTGGTCGTGTCTTCATAATTACTCCAAAATGTTGAAGTTTTTAATTTTGGCGGTTTTCGCTATTAGCGGAAGTTTTGCTAGTAAGTAATCGACAATACAATTAATAATGTGTCAATATTATAGGTAGATCGATAAATAATCGTGTAAACTAAAATTTAAAAGATTTATTAATAGGACTAAAGGTCACTATCACAGTCTTCCCCCACACAAAAAGAGAAACAGATTTTATACTTTCAAAAAAATTTACACAAAAAAAAAATTGATGTCCCATAATTTGGTTCGAGTAGTAGTAATTTTCGTCTTCGGACCCCTCTCTGATCAACGCCATCTATCACCGGTATGAAGAACTACGATTAAGTAGCTGTCAGAAAACTCCTCATTTAAGGCCTCCGCTCATTGCAGCGATTTTATCGAGCGATAATATCGCTGCTATTTTGTTCCGACGCAATCGATTTAGTGGTGCGGCGCATGCGTGACATATCGCTCGATAATATCGCGGCAATGTGCGGAAGCCTTAAATTACGTTTTTTTCATCCCCACAGACCTGCACTCACTAAAATACGTCAGACCATGCCACCTCAGAGACTTGAAGTGCATCCGCGATAACCTCGCCGCCAACTCACTATGTAAAACAAAAGTGGTCGGTGCCATCCCTAACCAGTACATGATGAAGAACTATAGATTCGAGGCGCCATACTTCAACGCATCTTACATAGACGAATACGTGATCGTCAGGAATCATGATAAATGCTTTGTTTCTGAGTTTTTGTAAGTATTTTACCTAGTATGTATAGGTATACATCATTCCAAATAAGGACGAAACGATTTTCAGATTCCTATTTAGGTTTCTGGCCATTTCTTTTTAGCAATCATAATTTTCTAATCAGAAAGGTAAACTATCCGACATAATCTTGGATGTTACGAAAGCTGTTCTACGAATAGTGTTTCAAATATCTGTTAATATCTGTTATCTGTTCTTTAATAACTAATTATGTTAGTCTTAAAATTTCGTTGCTATTTGGAATGAAGTATAGTTGCCTCACTACTCTATTCGATATTGGCCGTGAGTATTGGAAACAATTACCGAAGTTAAGGAATACCAGGTTCAGTCAAGCTTTGGTGGGTGACTTTTTAATAGTATTGAATGTTGAGCGTCTCCGTGCTTCGAAAGACACGTTAAGCAGTTGATGTTAAATTGTCATAGTAGATTAAATAAAGCACACAGTGGCCATTAAAAAATGTTACCCGCATTAAAAAAATTACCAACTTTCGCAGATTATTTCATGACGATCTCACCCCAGTACGATCTTTCCCCGGCACTGATCTTACCCTAATGCAGTTTATTGAATTTTTCCATTTTGCAAGCATTTGTAAGAAGAGTATTCTTTTTTGTAGTAACTACTACTATTCGGTATTGGGAACAATTACTGAAGTTAAGGAATTTCAGAAGGAATTTGTCAATCTTTGGATGGGTGACCGTTTAATGGTATTTCATGTTGAGCGTCTCCGTGCTTCGAAAGACACGTTACGCAGTTGGTCTTAAATTGTCAATAGTCGATTAAAATGACGCACACTGTGGCCACATGGTTAAATATCCGAACAGATCGGAAGCTTCATACAAGCAGGACGCCGTGCCTGAGACTGCTGCTAGACTCGTAAATACGCCATTTGATCCATAAAGCAAAGGATTACAACTATTTTCGCGAGTCTAGGGCCGTTGCGCGCGTTTTAAGAAGCTTGACTTCTAGTCGTATTTATTCATTATGCTGTTGCCATTGAAAAAATTATAATATAAAACCCGCATTAAAAAATTTACCCACATTCGCAGGTTATTTCATGACGATCTCACCCCAGCACGATCTTACCCCGGCACTGATCTTACCCCAACGCAGTTTATTGATTTTTACCATTTTGCAATCGTTTTTAATAATAATCTTTCCCCAGCTTCAACACAGAAAGCGACACAGCGGTTCTCGCCGTGGACTGCCCTCGCATAGACTTCGAAGCCAACCGAACGCTCATCCAGCATTACTCATTGAAAGAAGACACCAAGTACAGTTTTAACATTAGAGGAGAATACCGTAAGTTACGTTGCTCTAAGAGTTCCTTACCAACCCAAAAGGTGAAAACCATCTAATAGGCGTGGCGTGAGATTTTCCCTAAGGGCAGCAACCGGCCAGCCCATCAGCCACCGCCAGTAGCAAGACTCAATTTTGACATGGCAAGGTAAAATGTGGATCCAAAAGTTCATTTCCCTAAAGTTCGTAACGCATCTGGCTTAGAATTTTTAAGGGTGGTTGTAGAACACATTTTAAAGGTGGAAAAATAGAATTATTTCATAAATTACAGGTATTCTAGTATCAGGCTTCTGCTTCAGCCCTTGCACATCTGAAGCGAGCGAAGTGAGCTCGAAATTTTGCAGTATTGCCTCTTAGTTCTAGCTAGAATTGTAAGCATAAACATATGCTCACGACTTTATTCCCCAAGGGGGTAGCTAGAATTGTACCAGATGAATTGAATGTATTGAAGAAATAATTTAATAAATGTATGTAGTAAATGACTACATACATTTATTAAATTATTTCTTCAATACATTAAATTGGTTTTTCTGAGGGGTGGCAACGGGCTTTCTAAGATGGGCGGCGCTCACATAGTAAAAACTGGCCAAGTGTGAGTCGGTTTCGTGCTATGAGTCCTTTTTTTAGTTAATTTATAAAGCAGTCTTCTTGATGGTATCATTATCAGCCATATACCATACGTCCCACTGCAGGGCACAAGCCTACCCCTGAGGAGGGTACCCTACACCCGAACATAGTTTTTTTTCATGCTCGAGTATGCAGTTTTCCTCACGATGTTTTCTTTCACCGCCGAGCTAATGACATCCGACCGTACATACATTCTGTAGAACTAAGTGGAACAAGCGACCTGGTGAAGGCGGCGGGAACCCGTTGGATGAGGGCAGCTCAGGACCGGTGGTTGTGGTGATCCTTGGGGAGGCCTATGTCCAGCAGTGGATGTCCATCGCCTGAGATGATGATGAAGTGGAACAAGCCAGGAATCGAACCGCCGCCTCGTGATAGCTCTCTTCCGTATGGGCTATCACCTCTCTACATATAATAACAATTGGTTAAACGCCCTTTCGTTCACAGCCCTCGTTCGTCTGACCACAAACATATGTAACGCTGACAGAATGGACATTTGTTCAGCGCTCACCTTCTCGGACGTCACCGCTCTCCCGATCTTCAAGATCAACCCTAACGGTATGTATCAATATCATCATCAGCCACGTAAAACACGTCCCACTACTGCAGTCTAGCATAGCAGCGAAGTTCCGTTCTAGCTTCAATACCAAAAGTCAATATATTTTCAGAGACGATCCAGAAACCAATGTCTGGAGTGCGATTTTTGAATCTCATTTGCTGAATTCAGCAGTTGTAAATGTCAAAATTACTATGGAGATACGCATTTTTCTACTGCTGATTTGGCTTTCAAAAATCGCACTCCAGAAGTATGATTTTTGAAAGTCAAATCAGCAGTAGAAAGATGCGTAACTCCATAGTATAATTGACATTTTCAACTGCTGAGCTCACCGAATGAGATTCAAAAATCGCACTCCTGTACTTTAATTTTATCAGATTTCCTTTTAATACATTAGCAGCGATTACATTACCCAATCAATATGCATCGCCAATTTCGGCAAAAAAAAAATATCTTTTTTTTTAATGTCGGGTAATGTAATCGCTGCTATAGTTTAAATGTTAGGATTAATTTAAGATTTTTATTGAAAAAGTGCCACCATAGCAGCTTTGAAGCTGCATAGAAACTACATAGCTGCTAAGAAACTGCATAGATGCTACAGGGTGAAATTGATAGATATCATTAGCAGCCTTTTTTTAAGCTAAGTCTACCCATCAAACTGAACAACTTTCCCTATGGGATCAAACCAATCGGAGCAAAAAAAATCAGCTGTTCTAAACTGCAACTCGCCGCCGCTGCATACACGACTCAAATGTATGGGACAGCAGATTTTTTTTTTGCTCCGATCGGTTTGCTCCCATAGTAAAAGTTGTTTAGTTTGATGGGTAGACTCTTAGTTACAAGGATGCTAATGATATCAATTTCACCCTGTATACACCTATGTTTTAATGGAAATCTGACATCGGGGGGTTGAAAAATCACCTAACGTTATTTGGACGCCTACCAAGGTGGAATAAGAATAAGAAGAATAAGAATATCTTTATTTGCTCTGAATAGGTACAGTACAGATCTTAATGTCATACAATCATACAATAATATAAAACAACCATTATATAGGTATCACCATTCAGCTAAATTAGATTAGCATGCAAAGTTACAGTTAAAAATTAAAAACGTGTGTTAAGAAATTCTTTAACATCATAAAAACAATAGTCAATTAATAGATTCCTTAGCTTTTTAGACATTATGTCAGGAGAACAATATTTAAACTCGTCAGGTATCTTATTGTAGATTTGAACACACATACTGTAACAGTTTTTTTGGTATACAGTTGTAGACGGACAGTGACCTAATACTAGTGCTAGCTCTAGGATTAATAGCAGTAGCCAACGTAAACAAATGGGGATTTTTTCTTACAAACTTAAATACTTCTAATATGTACATACTCGGCAGACTCAGGATACGTAATTTAATAAATAACGGCTTACATGGTTCACTTGGACCTTTACCACATATTGCCCGAATGCACTTTTTTTGCGCTACAAATGCTTTATGTATGTCTGTACCTTGTCCCCAAATTATCAGTCCGTAGTTCAGTATTGAGGCCACATGACCATAGTATGCAGACATAGCTATGTCTACAGATGCAATTTTACGCAGTCTCCTAAGCACATAAACAAAGTTAGTTATCCTATCACGTACATAGTCAATATGAAATTTAAAACTAAGATAGTAGAAACTTTGCTTTATCTGTTTCATTTATTACATTTCCATTGTGATTTATATTTAAATAAATTTTGTTTTTATTTTTCGTGAGAAATTGTACATAATGGGTCTTTGTAAGATTTGCACGTAAATTGTTAATGTCAAGCCAATTGATTACAGATTTTAATACATTGTTTATGTCAGATTCATAGTCAACTACATTATTCTTGGAAGAAGTCACAATTATAGATAGGTCATCAGCAAACATGACACATTGATGGTTAATTACATTTGGTAAGTCATTGATATATAAGTTAAACAATAGAGGTCCCAAAACGCTGCCCTGCGGTACTCCAAGCTTATTGTGTGTATGATTAGAACAATAAGTTTCAACAGTTTGATCAATTAATTTATCTATTTCAACACTCTGTACCCTATCAGTCAGGTATGATTGTAACCACGACAGCGCTGGACCTCTGATGCCATATTTTTCTAATTTTTCTAGTAGCAGATCGTGAACCACAAAATCAAACGCTTTTGTCATATCAAAAAAGAGCACAGTAGCATAGTCCTTTGAGTCAATAGCTTTAACAACATTATTAACCAGGTTGAAACTGGCCAATGTGGTTGATTTACCCTTTTGAAAACCATTTTGCTCAACTCTAATTATCTTGAATTTATCACAGTATTCCTCTAATCTGATATACATACACTTCTCAAACACCTTAGCCAGAACCGATATCAGTGCTATGGGACGATAGTTTCCCATATCCAAACTATCCCCCTTTCCCTTGAACAAAGGTTTAATTATTGAGGATTTCAATGCATTAGGGAATTCTCCGTATTCAAAAGAAAGATTAATTAAGTAGGTTAGAACAGGAGCAATAGCCTCTTTACATTCTTTTATTACTTTAGTGGATATTTCATCCGAACCGCAAGCACTTGTATTTCTTAAAGAATTAATTACTTTTATTACGTCAGTCTCAGTTAAGGGTCTCAGAAACATAGAGCCACTCAAATGTTCTACGTCAGAGGCAGCTGAGGCGTTACTGTAATTAGATCTGTAGTCATGGATGGAAGAATTCGTCGTGTTAATGAAATAGTCATTAAAAAGCTCTGCAATTTGACTAGGGTCCGATATTTTGTCATTACCACATTGAATTTCACGGAGAGTCAGAGCTGGTTCAGCAGCTCCTGCTTCCTCTTTAATTATGGCCCACGAAGCTTTACAGATGTTTTTACTACCTAGAATATATTTTCGGTAATTATTTTTCTGTGCTAGGTGTATACATTTTTTTAAAAGTTTTGAATAAGAAAGGTATCTTTTCTTGTTATGCGGTGTCATTCTTTGATAGTAATTGTATCTAAGCGACCTTTTTACTTTGCAGCTTATTTTGAGACCTTTTGAGACCCATTTTGGTGTCATTTTCATGTTATTCATTTTAATTTTAATTTTAGGAAAGCATAGCATATATAATAGTCTAAACTGTTCATAGAAAGCATCAAATGATTCATTTACGTTACTGTTGGCGAGAACTTCATTGTTTGAGATAGCTGCTAAGTAATTTTTGAATTTTGCAATGTTTTCATTATTGTAGTCGCGCCTGAATAGAAACCACTGCTTAAGTACTTTAGTTTTTTTTTTAATAGGAAAACTAATTAACTGTGCAGTGTGATCAGACAAGTATAATGGGATCACATTACACGTAGCGTTCTTGGTACTGCTTAGTATATGATCAAGACACGATGAGAATCGAGTAGGTTGTTCAATATGTATTAATAAATTATATGATTTTGCAATATCTTTAAGGTATTTGGAGGCGACAGTAGTCTTTAGTGTGTCTACATTAAAGTCGCCTGCCAATATGATCTTTCTTTTCTTGTATCTTGTTTGAGTGTCATTAAGGAGTAAATCCAATTTGTCCAAAAACTGCATTGCATACTTCTTATTTGAAGTATAAACACAAAATATTATTAGATTTATTGAGGGGATTTCTATACCACAACATTCAAATATTGATGATACGAGGAGTTTTCTGAAGAAAGTTAATTCTTTAAAAATAATTCCACTCTTAATCAAGATACAAGTACCACCTCTTTTCTTAGCCCTGCAAAACGAAGTAGCCAACTTATAATAATTGTGCAGTTTAATGTATTTTTCCTCTCCCTTTTTTACAAAAGTTTCAGATAGACATATTACATCTGGATCTATACCACTATCAGTTAGCTCTGTCAACGTAATTTCAAATTGTTCCTTTTTAGGCAGGATACTCGCTATATTTTGATGCAACAGAGTGAAGCTATGTTTAAGTTTGTCTTGGTTAGGACCGAAAAAACTCTTTATCGTTTTTGTTGTGTGTCGTAGAGTTTGAGTTCCCGATTGTATTGTTTATGCTTGTCTCATTATTTATACTCATGTTTGTTTTGCGAATTTCTGCCACTAGGATCGCGAGGTCCTCAAAAACTACAACAAGTGCCCTCCTGTTGATACGACCAGAGCGTGAGAACATAAGATTTGAGTAAGATAGGTTCAGGTTACAGTCCAAAATATAAGCATAGCAGTGAGTCAGGTTGTCCTGATATAAGATATTATTAAATGCTTCTATTCTGCTATTATAAATATTAGAGTAATTGTCAAGTCTAAAAGTAGGTAAACAAATTATAATGTTAGTATGTTGAAGTTTTGACAATGTTTCCCTCATAAAGCTTATCAATACGTTGTAATTAGAGGTGGTCAAAAAGTCGTTTTCTCCTATACATATCACACAAAAGTCTCTCAGTGTGAAATCCTTCAACTTGTCCGATAGTCCCTGGAG
Organism: Agonopterix heracliana; assembly: GCA_963693445.1. Classification (NCBI taxonomy): domain Eukaryota; kingdom Metazoa; phylum Arthropoda; class Insecta; order Lepidoptera; family Depressariidae; genus Agonopterix; species Agonopterix heracliana. The sequence goes on from OY856334.1 coordinate 8,824,514, forward strand.
AAGTTCATATATGCCACCACCAGGTGTCACGTAGTGACAAATCTTCGACTTCTCGAATGTTTGTTCTGATATTTTTTGTTTGCTGTCTACAGTGTTGCTGATGAGGCAAATATTCCCGTCTTGAGATGTTGTCTCTATGTACTGCGGAGCAGGTGATGGTGATTTTTTGGACAGGTTGTGATTCTCTTGTGTGGACAATTGTGTTTCCGTGTTCTTCTTACTCTGCTCAGCATTATGATTAACTTCCGAAAAGTCCAAAGTGAGGCCTCTTATGCTTTTTTCCTTATAATGCTTATTGGTTGCCGATTGCTTAGAGAGTGGAGCATCTCTGTTCTCTTCCTAGTGATAGTTTTTAAGAGGATAGGCGGGCTGAAATGCTAATTTGGAGAATAGGTCACTTTTCCGACTGTACCTATACTTATTTATCAGAACCGTCCCATACACCCCACCGACTAGAGTGCGAAAGAGACAATTGTAGCTCGGACCGATTTTATATAGAAAAAATTGTCGAAAACAGTATTTCGTATTCCCCCGTTTTCTCCTTCAAAACTAAACCTATTTTAATAATCCTTTCAAAAATAATATGAGAAAGATTTTGGCTATGTCCGTAAGTTTTGCTTTTTTTTGTATATAGGGTCCTTCTTAATATGCTGACACTTTTTTAAGGGGATGATCAGACCATCAAACTGAACCACTTTCTCTATGGCACCAACATCGAAATAGTGAAAAAAAATTACCCTTCTCCATACAAAACTGCAAACCTACTCGAGCCAAAATGTATGGGACAGCAGATTTTTTTTTCGCGATTTCGATGTTGGTCCCATAGAGAAAGTTGTTCAGTTTGATGGTCTGACCATCCCCTTAAAAAAGTGTCAGCATATTAAGTGGGACCCTGTATATTCGTCAAATTTGTTTACTGGATGTCTGAAAACGGGCGGTAAAATGGGTCATTTTCGAAGGTCCCTAGTTGTTACAGTAATTAATTAATGCAAAAAAGCAAAACATAGAGACATGGCAGAGGTGACATAGATTGTATGGTAAAAAAATATTTTCTCTAGTGTTATTATCCAGGGAGAAAACAGGGGAATACGTTTGTATGGAGAAAACTGTACTCGTCTTCCTCTTAATTGTTGATTTTTTTACAGATAAACCAACAGGGAAGTTCCTGTCCAAGGATTTGTCGTACCTCAACATTTATGAAAGGGAGAATTTCTTCTACAGAGGACAGCATCTGTTTAGGTTATTCGTTAACTCTTTCATTTGCGACTTTGGTTGCAATTAAACATTTATCAAAATAACTTTATAATTATCCAAAATAGGTAAAGTGTAAACTAAACAATAAAATTTAAAAAGTGAGCGTTTTTCTTTTCTTTTTTAAATTTAGTTCCTAAAAAACTCGACAGATGACATGTTTATCGCCCCATAGAGCCGTAAGCGAGATCCTGTCAAAATCTGGTCAAGTCTGTGCCTGCCTTTTTTTTTAATGCCAAGAGATCGAGCCCATACAGCCATGTCAGGCGTAAAAATTTATAATTTTCGATTAAAATTATTAGTAAATAATGAAATATGTCATTAAAAGATGCGTTGGCATCTTCTTGATCATCCTTTCACTCTTTACTATTTTAAAGAAACACTTTTAGAAATGTTGTTGTTTCTTCGCACAGACCGTAGCGCCATCTATCGATCCCCTAGAAAACAAAAAGAAAAACGCTCATTATACCCACTTATTCGAGTAAAGCAGCGATCACATTACCCAACTTGCAATGCAAATTTCGGCATACATTGCCTGATATGTTCTCTTTATTTTAAAGTGTAGAGGTCAAATCCGGCAATGTATGCCGAAATCGGCCATGTATGTTGGGTAATGTAATCGCTGCATAAGGAATTTTACTTCATGTTCCTTCCGCAAAATGGCGGAACTTTTTTGTTTTTAAAAACGGAATTAAGTTCTTCTTTCCACAAAATGGCGGAGCAATTAGGTACATTTCTTACATGTTTACAATAAAATAAGAAATCATGGAAAATCTTGAAAACTTCTCTTCAACTTGAATAAATTTTATAAAAACGAATGTGTACGTGTTTCTTTTATGATATCAGTCAGCCAATGTGTGAATACGCATATCATCATCATCATCAGCCTGTAGTTATGCGTCGCACTTTAGGGCACAGGCCTACCCTCCCTCAGGGAGGGTGTACCTATGTACGTTAGTCCACCACGCGTGCACAATGCGGATTGGTAGACTTCACATACGCATCAGAACTTCTTATTCAGCATATGCAGGTTTCCTCACAATGTTTTCCTTCACCGTTTGAGAGCAGTCGGTATTACATAGTAATTGTAGTGCTCTGTGGTATAACGAACATAAGGTAGAAAATACACCGAGGTACTGTGCTTTTTCCCCACTTCCTTCCTGTATCTATTCAAGTTTCTAAGATATGGCATAAGAATAGCTATTAACTATATACCAATAAGTTATAGGTAGGTACGAGTACCATAGCTCACCCATAAAGTTATTATACCTTACAGGAGTAGAGGAACTCACATGAGTTGTCAAATCAAACCGTTATTGGATGTTTTCAGGAGACTATTCGCAGGCAAAAATTCGAGCATAACGTGAAATCGTGGATAAATTAAATTAAATAGTCAGTAGGTATATTTTACAAAATTATCTACGATTTCAGTATCGATTCGCAATTATTCACGGAAACCGAACCCTGTGATAAGATCCCCACAAACGGTTCTATTGCCTCGCGTAACATTGGTGCCGCTAGGTAAATCTCGCTCTCTCAGCTATAGGTCACTCTATTAAAGCCTGACCAGGAATATAAAAAACCTGGTTTGGGGGCTCTGCAATCGATTGTCACCTTTAATGTCAGTGTTCCAAGTACAAAAATTAGTTCCATTGATTTTCCGCAACATGGCGAGGTTTTTTATATTTCTGGTCGGGCTTTAGTAACTTTATGAGCTCATCATGGACACTAGCTGTCACTTTATACTCAGGGAGTGTGTAATGTATGTAAGTAGTACCTACTAGATACTGTGTCTTCTACTGTGGTTAGCCTGTAGTCCCACTGTGGGGCAACGGCTTCCTGATGAGATGGAGTGGGACCTACTGATGCACGTGGGCCAATAGAAACATAAAATGAGAATAAAATAATGAAAAATTGTTTCATTTACAATAAAGCATTTATTTAACAACATTATTAAGCTTAAAATTTACAATTGTTCCAACAAAATGCATCAATTAATACAATCTAGTGATGTCTTACCTATATTTATAATTGGGTAGATCAACTATTTTTTGTCCTCACAGTACTGTTTAAAAAAACGTTTTTATTCCTTTTTTCTTGACATTCAATAATTTTGAAAGATGGATATTGTATCTAATGATATGATTCTTCTACACACATGCACATTGCACCATTTGTGTTGAACCACTAGAAGTTTTTAGCGGTTGTCCGATAGACCAAAAAGCGTGGGGACAACGAAATAAAGCGTCCATCGGACAACCGCCAAAATTCAAGTAAAATTCAAGTAATTTTGCAAAACCGTGTATGCATTTAATAAATGCAATCCTTAGTTATTCAACAAACATTAATTTTTGGGGCAAGCAAAACCTGAGCTTGAGCCTGAGCATGAACATTGAAAAAATGTTATGCAGATGACTGGGACTAGGTATGGACAAAAAATAGTTGATCTACCCAATTAAACAAAATCAAACGTAATAAACTGGCTAATTTTATAACATAATGAGCTTAATAAACTGGCGAATTTTATAAATTTTATAACATAATGAGCTATATTCAGAAAGCTAGTTTAAGAGTAGTTCAACATGCTAAGATAGATGGCGTTGACGTGGCCTGTGCGAAAAAAAACGGCCAAGAGAGTGTCGGACTCGCCAATGATAGGGTTCCGTAGCCATCGTATAAGTAGAATAAGAAGAAAAGTAATTAATCTGTTTATTTTACCTAAGACAAGTTATTGAAACAACGATAGTGCGATTTAACTTCTTGCTACGCAATCTAGTTTGTTTAATTAATATCTTGGAAATTGTCACACAAATTATCTAGTCACATTTAAAGTACCAGAATCTAGCCTGGACTTGTATTATGATAACTAGACAACGATATAGAATACATAACATACATCCATGACTCGGGGTACAAATATTCATATTCATCATACAAATATTTGTCCCTTACGGGATTCGGAACCCGCGACCCTCGGCACAGCTGGCAGGTTCACTACAGACTGTGCTATCGGGCCTATTAAAAAACAATCTATGTTAGGTACCGGCTTTTACAGAGTCTGGGGCATTCTTTGATGTAGTAGGTATCATTATTCCTTCTTATTGAAATACATTTTTTTTTACGATTTTATTTGTATTTCGTAACAATGTTGTCCATCTAGCATCAACGCCATCTATCGAGTTATTTGTAACAATTATTTTTACGGCTTTCGGAAAATCCCTCATGGGAACGTGTAGTTTTTTTATACCTCTTTTCTCATTTTACGTTTTTTATAGCAAGAAAGAACTAATTAAGTAATAACTTTTTGTTTATAAAAGAATTTATAAAATCGAAGGTAGACGTAGTCACGTGGCTAGTGGATTCATGGGCTCTCGTGTTAGGTGGCTACCTGGGTAGACAATTTTATGGTAGCTTGTGGCTCAAGCAAGTGTTTTTGTACATTAACAATGCTTGAGATCACCGAAATATCTATTACGAAACAACATCAATCACATTTGCTATTTAAACTAGATGGAGCTACAATTTTAAGAATGGAAAGAATTTATACAATCAAAGGAGGTGAATATCGTGTCCAGCATTATATCATATCTCCAGCAATTTTTGGTTTCTATTCTATTTTTATTTAATGGTGTTTCCTTGTTAGATTTCGCCAATGTCAAGTGTTGAGGATATACTCATTAGATATTGTACGGCAATAGGATATGGCGATCTCAAAGCCGCGTTTTTAAACAAAAACACACACTCGAAACCGCCATAAAACGGCGGAGCCACGTGGCTGTGAAAATCGCAAGCCGACGAAACATCTACTTGTCACCCCCTCAGCCACGCGACTCCAATTTTTTGTTTACTGTAGTGAGTTTTCTGTTTTTTATTATTGGACTAGGTTTACTTTTGTTCACAAAAAGATGTCTAGAGCTCAACTAATAAAAAGATTGTCTTTTTTACTTACTATATCAGAATTGGTGGTAATAATCTATCAGTTCTCAATTACTAGTTTTTCTGTTTGGTACATGTCTCCAATCACAGTCTGAAAAAGAGAATAAATTCATTTTAGTGTTAATTTAATTATCGGCTTAAGCTTGTCGGAAGAAACTATAAATTAGTCTGTAATAATTAGTTAAGTCCTCTCAAACGGTGAAGGAAAACATCATGAGGCAACCTGCATACGCTGAAGAAGAAGTTCCAATGTGTATGTGAAGTCTACCAATCAGCATTGTGCACGCGTGGGCGTGGTGGACTAACATACATACATCCTTCCTGAGGGTAGCAAGGGGGTGATTTAGACCATCAAACTTTCACTATGGGACCAATATCGAAATCGCGAAAAAAAAAAGATGTTCCATAATGACTCGAGCTAAAATATGTATGGGGTATCCGATATTTTTTTTCGCGATTCTGATGTTAGTCCCGTAGAGAAAGTTGTTCAGTTTGACGGTCTGAACAACCCCCTTAAGAGTTTTAAATATTTATTTTTACTTATGAAACGCCTTGTATATTCTACATACAGAACGGCCACTCCCCGCCCGCCTCTGACTTCAGATACCCCACTTTCTGGGGCATTTGAGAGAATTGGTTTAGGAGCATAAGGTCAAAAGCACGAAATGACTACGCAAAAAACATACGGACATACCCAAAGTCTTTTTCATATTATTTTTGAAAGAATTATTAAAATCAGTTTAGTTTTGAAGGAGGAAACAGGGGAATATGAAATGCAGATTTCGTCGATTTATTGTATATAAAATCAGTCCAAGTTGCAGTTGTCTCTTTCGCATTGTCGGCGGGGTGTATGGGTGGGGCAGATCTAATAAATATGTATGCAGTCGGAAAACTGACCTATTTTCCAAATTAGCATTTTAGCCCACCTATCTTCTTAACACCTCAACAGAGGTGAAATCAAGTGGTCAGTGTTACATACCTGTCTTTTAATTAGAGCTAAGTTTTCCTTGCCTACAGCATATTGTTTCTTTATTTCCTTCGGGTCTTTTAGTGCCTTATTTTCTTTGAAGGAGTCTCTAATACGACGCAGCGCGTATAATCTGTAAAAAAAAATATTTTCATACATACATACATACATACATATTCTCACGCCTGTCTCCCACTGGGGTAGGCAGAAACAACGGAACGCCACTTGCTACGATCCTGACAAACCTCCCTAGCTTCCTCCACATTCATTAGTCCTTTCATGCATGCTCGTCGGTTTCGGGTAGATCTGACCTGGCCCTTCTTAAGCACGTCGCCAATTTGGTCCGAATATGTACGTCTAGGCCGTCCCCTTCCAACATTTCCACTTACGCTTGCCTTATAGGTTGCACTCGTCAATCTGCACTCATCCATTCTTTCCGTATGACCAAACCATCGCAACATACCTTTGTCTATCTTTGTCACTACATCCTCTTTCAGACCACAACGTTCTCTGATTAAACTATTTTTCAATTTGTCCATAACAGTTACACCACACATACTTCTCAATGAGCGCATTTCCACAGCGTTAATCCTACTTTCGTGCTTTTTCTGCCATACCCAAGATTCACTTCCATACATCAATGTTGGGACTAACACTCCGTTCTGAACTGCCATCCGTGCCTTTTTGGACACGTGTTGACTTTTCACAAAAGAATGCAGAGCTCCATTTACCCTATTTCCTGCTTTCACTCTTCTCTCAATATCACCCTCACACTTACCGTCTCTGGTAAACATGCATCCCAAGTACACAAACTCATTCAACTGTTCCAATTTTTCATCACCTATCTTAATACTGCATACAGTACGTTCGTCATCATCATTCCTCTCTAGCACCATAACTTTGTTTGCAATTAGCCATCCCGCTCCAATTGAAAGCAGGATCGCAAAAAAACGTGTTTTTCATCAATATCTTTGCTCATGTGTGTTTCTAAGCTCAAAATTCTACGGAGTTCACTAGAAATATTTAATGTATTTAGTTAAGTACAAGAATAAAAAGTTAAATATCAGCAGTTTAATCATAGTATTGAAAAAACACTTAATCTAATTGTGTAATTGAGAACGGTCGCCTATCAGCCAGATCCTTAAATAAGACATAATTGGTTTTCAGACTTTAAAACACAGTTTAAAACACTTTCGTTCGTGTTCAAAAACGGCCTCGACCAGATAACAGCGTCTTAAGCCAAGCCAATATATACCGGAAACGCATGCCCAAACGAATAAAGGTGTAACTTTGAAAAGTCAACTTTACAGGAGAGCAAAAAAACCGAACCGAAACGTAAGTAGTAATTAGATAGAATAAAGATGTCTTACCATATAGTTTAACGAATATGCACCATAGCTGCATAGTAAAAATTAAGGACATGTATTCAAAGCCGTAGATTCCAAAAATGGCATAAAAGTGAAAAGGGTGTTATAGCATAATACACCTTTATTCGTTCGGATTGTTACAGTGGTACGAAACCACAGAGGATTATATTGTACAGAGTGACAGCTTCATACAAGCTCGCAAAAGCGGCGCATCACTACATGCGCAGCGCGTTTGTGTGCGCGCATTCACCTACGAGGTTCACCAACGAGACCGAGGGTGACTTCGGGCGAAACGAAGGTGTGACTGTGAGGGGTGACACATCGTTGATTTTACCCGCGCGCCCGTCACCGCTCCGTGTTGTACGCTCGATATTTTTATTTTATTAGTTTATAGGTAGTAGAAGTCGAATAAAAAATGGTAAATTATTTTGCACTGTGTGCATGAACGATTGGAAGAGTAATGTAAACATTTATAAAGAAATACTACATTGAAATAAAACTTGGCATCATTTTAACAATGTTTTCATTATTTTTTATTTTTATTTTAATGAAATACATAGTTTTAACTACAACTAAATATGTCTAAAAACTACAAAAGATTAGTAAATTGTTTTAATATTTTCATGCCTAAAATGAATTAATAACAAATAATAACTAACAAAATAAACAAAAACAATTTACAATTGAGTCATAAAACATTTACCTACGTTTCATACTTACTCCAATTACATTTATTTCCTTTAACGGGGTTGCAGAGGGAGTTGCACAACACTAGATGGCGCTCGGGACCATTATTCCTGATTTTATCACATTTTATTTTATATCTCGTAATTGTGATGATTTCAATCAAAATTTTCAATTATGCGGGCACTTGTGTTTATGTTTTACTGATCTAGCTACAAGTTATAGTAATTTTACTGTTCATACGAATTTGATATACATTTTAATTTTAATCAATTTCATACAAAACTTTGACGTAAGTATAACATTCGTAGACGGTATTAACAAAAGTAATATTTTATATATGGAAAAATAGTTAAGAAAATCAAGATTACGCATCTCAAATAACATTTGCAATTTATAACATAATTACGAGATATAAAATAAAATGTGATAAAATCAGGAATGATGCTCCCGAGCGCCATCTAGTGTAGTGCAACTCCCTCTGCAACCCCCTTAAGGCAGCCCAACAAGAATAGGCTAATAAAATTGACGCTCCTTAGTAGCTGTTACTCTGTACAATCCTCTGTGACGAAACCCTCCATTCGCGAAACCGAGTCGCACTTAGCCGGTTTTTATTTATAAATTTCTTTGAAGTATCTCGAAGAAAGTTACCGTCTGTGACAATTTTTGATATGATTTATAGGGCGAGTGCGTATTTTATTGGGAAGAAAAGTCAAAATCTTTGGACTGACAGAAAATAAAGTCAGAAAAATATTCATTTTTTAGGTTATGTAACAAAATGTGAAATTTTTACTAATATAACAAGCTCACCTGTAGTTGTAGTTTGTGAAATTCTCTGATTCTCTCAGTAGAGTCTTGTACAAAGATAGGATTTGAGTTCTGGATGCCATTATTTATGGTATTTCACAAGAATTTTTCTTGGAAAAATATTCGATAATTTGAATAATGAATTTTGTAAATAGTTCTACGTTCCGTTTAACTGTTCTCTTTGTCAACTTCGTCAGTCATACGATATGTGACTTGAAATTGATAGCTTTCTTCTTTATTGTAAATTTATTAGGATATTAACTGTGAATTAATGTTTCGAAATCTTCCTTCGACTAAGACATTATTTAGATTTTTCATTATTTCGGTTATGAAGATTACTTGCGTCCTTGCGTTAACAGAAACGTGCAACACAAAAATACGTTCCAATTTACGGAAGAAGTGATCAAGATAACTGTGCTTGCTGTATAAATAGTTCCTTTAACATTGAGTTAAAATACTTTCAGGCTTAAACAGTAAATAATATCTATTCTATAAGTTTAGTAATTAATAGACAAATAATTACATTAACTATCTACTTCCATTTCAGAATCGTTGCAAATTAGTAAATGTCAAAAAACATGTATCGGAACGTTTTCAAATGTTGCCCTGATATAAAAACTACCCACAGACGGGGAAATCATGCAAGTTATTTAAAGGTAGTGACCATAATTTTAAAACGTTTTAATTTGCTTTAAAGCAAACGGAAAACTCGTTTATTCAAAATAACTGATTTCCTAAAACTATTTTTCAAAATAAACGATTTTCTCAAAAGAATATAAATATGTTTATGTTACGCCATGAATTTAATATACCTAACTACTTATTTAATTCCTAATCCTGAGAATATATTTAAGTATGTTCCTCTGAATAATGAGGGGTTTTCAGAAAGCCATTAAAAAAGAAAAAGTAGTTCCTAATGGCTCGATAGATGGCGTTGACGAGACAGGGGCGAGTGACCATGCAGATAATAAAATACAAATAAAATAGTAAGAATTTGTGTTTTTAAGTAAACAACAAAACAATATGAGCGTATATTTCGTCAACGGATGCGTCTGACTCAGTGACATGCATTTTTGTTTACTTTTCAGCCTAAAATTCTTCGAACCCTTCTCTGGTCAACGCCATCTATCGCCGGTATGATGAACTACGTTTAAATACCTGTCAGAAATCTCCTCATCGAATATTATTGACCGATATATAAGTTTTGGACCGATATATAAGGCAGGTGGAGTAAAGCCTTAACAGAGTGGTGGCCGAGATTAGGTAAAAGAGAAGTGGGTCGTCCGGCAGCCAGGTGGGTTGACGACATCTGGAAAAGTACAGGCAAGACCTGGATGCGACTGGCACAGGACCGAGAAGAATGGCAAAATATGGAGGAGGCTTATGCCCTGCAGTGGGTAGATACAGGCTGAAAATGATGATGATGATATAAGTTTTGGGGGTAAATTAAATTTTGAAAGGACAACCCCAAAATGGCCGCAGCCATTGACGAGGTGAACTTCTATGTCGTTTTTCCATGTAAATATAATTCGATAATTTAATTATAAGTGCACCAAAATAATCAAAAGTTATGAAATAACATTCCCTACACCTTACTACTTGGATTTTTCACCTAAAACACCGTACGTACAGTAAGTAAATTTCAAATCTTTACCGATGATCTGTTTATATTATTATGCATTCTTTTCTCAGAGGCTCTAAGTGGTTTATTCATTATTTATAGTGTTATTTAGACGTAGTTCTTCGTAGATTTTCCTGTCGCCTAGCAGTTTAACAATGGAAAAACTGTTTCGTAAGCGATTTTAATTATGATTTATTCTCTGCAATATTTCGTACTTCCTTTCAGTTTGTTGTGTAATTTTTATTATAATACTGGACCTCGGTGCGTGTTATGTTTACTAAACAGACACGGTCTAGTTAAATGTTATGAATAACTACGTTATTATGCTATTGCAATCTCGAGGCTGCTTTTATTGGACCAAATTAATAGTTATTGAATCGTCTTTCTATTTTAATAATGTCATGTGGTTCTGGCCTAGGAAGAAGTATCAGAACTGGAATACTTTTTTTTAAGACGAAACATTTGCATCGGTTTTCTCTTTTTTACGTTAAAAAAATTCCATATGAATAAAGGGTTGGATAGACTTTTGTCTATGTCACCTTTCGTGCCAATGAGACCGATTATCTATAGAAACTTGATATAATTATGTATATACGAACTAGAGTTGTTCATGTCACTTCAATTACTCCTATCGATAACATATCGATAAAAATCTAAATCAAAGTTTAAACGTAAAAGTGAAGAAAAGAGAAACTAATATACCTAATAAATTATGAAAAATCTAAACTATTACAAAACTGTACTAACTGAAATGTGTCTGTCTGTACATTGAAGATATATCAACCTTTTTTAGAAATATTGTCCGTCTGTTTGATTGTGTGTTTGTTTGTTTGTTTGTTCGCGCATCACGCAAAAACTACTGAACTGATTTTGATGAAACTTTTTTTGTTTGATAGCTTATGATCTGACTTAAAATCTGATATATAATTTGTGCGGACTAATTCGCGGGTAAACACTAGTGTTTGTTTATATAAAATTTGTTGCCGTACTCAAGCAGTTTATGTCAAAAATGTGACAGTTACGAAGAAAATAGCACACAAAGAGTAGAGATTAAACTATCGTTTAATCTCTACTCTTTATGGGCTGACTTTATGTATAAATAAAAAAGGCACCATTTAACTTTTTATTTTATTTACTGATGAAACCAGCAGCTATGCAGGAATGGCATAAGGCATAAAGGAAAGGAAAAGTATCATTAACCTTAAAAATACAACCATAATCCGGCTGTTCCATACTAAACTACAATACCTACCCGACTCAAATTTATGAGACAGCTTATTTTTTTTGTTCTAACAGATTTGCTCCCATACAGAAATTGTTCAGTTTGATGGGTAGAGTATGTAGTTTAAAGGTTAATGATGCTTACACCCTATATAGACTTAGTATTTATTTGGTATTAATCTCAACTTGATGTCTTCCTGAACACTCTCCTTGGATGTTGACGGCTCAACCAATTCCGGTCTGGAAGGTCTGGAATGCCTTGGAACCGTCCGTCTGCAAAATAATAGTATCAAATTAATGTAATGACAAAGATGTAACAATTTTGTATAACTAGGTCTACCAGAATCGCATGGCATAAAAAAGTTAAAAAAATATATTTATTCCACATGGTAATGCCAAAATGTCGTCTGTCTAGTCTAAGTAGGCCCTTCACAAACTGCGACTTTTTGCAGCGATAATTATAAATGCGCGGTTATTAATCGTGTCTGTAGCGATGCGATGGCGTTTGTATCGAATCAAACGCGCGTGTGCATTGCGACAAAGATTGGCAACGAATGACTGATCAAATATTACGATTGTTTTCAGTCGAGGCTGGCATCGCGACTGAATCGATGCAGAAGCGCTGCAAAAAGTCGCAGTGTGAAAAGGGCCGTAATCCAATTACCCCAGCGTTGCTTACTCTAAAATTTTATTTCCTTATTTGCCATCAGATTTTGGTACACCGTGTGCAATTGTCGATAATTAAGTCGTCGTCGTGGGTCAACACTATTGGCATAAAATAGAGTACATAAACTGTACGCTGAGAGATAGAGTGAGAAATTGTGTGATTAGAGATCGATGTAAATTGAAAGAAGATGTTGTGACAAGAATAGAGAAGGGTATGCTTCGTTGGTTTGGTCATGTGGAGAGGATGAGTGATAGCAGATGTACGAAAGAGATATATGGAGCTAAAATGAGTGGATGTGTCGGCAGAGGGCGCCCTCGTAGGACGTATTCTGATCAAATCAGTTGCGTCCTACAAAAAGGGGAGGTGCGGAGTACTCGAAACCGACGGGCATGTATGAAGAGATGTATGGATGTGAATGAGGCAAAAGATGTATGTAAGGATCGTAGTAGATGGCGCTCTCTGGTCTCTGCCTACCCCAATGGGAAAGAGGCGTGACGTTATAGATAGATAGAGATAAACTGTCAGTGCAAACGAATTTATGATTTTAGTTTATAATTTCGGTAAATAAAACAGGTTGAAATGATACTCCACATTAGGTAACACATTCACAATGAAAAAAGCTTTACTCTGAATGAATTATTTCATTCATTACCTAGGTCAACACCTTAAAAACAGTAGTCGATTACTTACCGATGGAAAGATATCCTCTGATTATCTTCTTTTAAAACTCCCATTCTGCTAGTGCATCCAGTGACCACACATGCCATTGTGCGTATATAACACGCACTCAATATTTATTTTCGAAATTAATGCCAAACTCGTTTATAATTTCACACAAAATAACACAACCACGTTGGTATCACGCTGGATATCACAATGACTCAGAAACTTACACTTTGACGTTGAGGACGGTGACATTTATCTATGTTTGTCTTTTTTTTTCAAAGGAAACTATACCATAACCAAGAATGAGAAAAATGAGGCCATAGTTATTTCGTTTTAAAAAAAAGTCATCCATTCTTAATACAACATCCCTGGTTCTGGCTTAGAACGGACCACCCGAATTCGTACTGTGGGTGTTGTGAAATTAATATCATTAGCATCCTTTTAAACTAAGAGTCTACCCGAGTGGAACTCCAGTGGTGGCTCAGGATATTGTTCTTTTATGAGAACAACCCTTGAAGTCACCAAAATATCAATATAACCGTACAACATCAAGCACTTTTGCTATAAAAACTCGACATTGGCAAAATCATCACATACCCAAGATGGCAGCCATTTTTTAAAATATAGAATAGAATAGAAGAGTCTACCCATCAAACTGAACAACTTTTACTATGGCAGCAAACCGAACGGAGCAACAAAATGTCAGCTGTTTCATACTAAACTGTCATTCCTCGACTCAAATGCATGCAACAGTTATCGGTCTGAGGACCATGAGCAGTTATTTTGCATGTATCAGTGGTTGCAGGCAGGCCTTCCCACTGTCAGGCCACCTTCATTTAATCACTACAGGTCATAAGTTTTCCCAAATGTGTTGTCATTTTAGCCGGCTCATGCTGAGATATTCACTTAGCGGCAAAGCCAGCCTATTTACATGGTGATCCTATCTCTGTAGGTCTTGGTAGAGCAGTTCACTTCGTCTTTCACAGTGGGGATACTTAGATACTCATGTATTTCTTCCATTTTCGTGAACCATAGAGTGATTCAGATGTGCCCTCTTGTGGGGCAAAACATGAAAGTAATAAATGATACAGTATGCAACAGTTAATATTATTTTTATTCCGATCGGTTTGCTCCCATAGTAAAAGTTGTTCAGTTTGATTGGTAGACTCTTAGTTTAAAAGGATGCTAATGATATCAATTTCACCCTGTAGAAGATAAGATAAGAAATAAGGAATATTTATCTTATCTTATGCAGTGTTTATGTGGGCGAAATGCTAGACACGTCTCACCACTTGACACATCACTTCATCCTGAAACTAAAATAGCTAAATGTGAGCATTGCTACAACTACATTATTAAACAGAACGTTGTTAGTTGTAGCAATGTTTCTGACATCACCGAAAAGGATTACGGTCGTGAGTTTATGTAAGTATGTTTAATAAGTAGGTACTGAATTATTTTTCTATTTTAAACTAACTTATGTCCGTGACTTTGTCATTGTGGTTGTTTACCCCATTAGGAGTAGATTTACGAAAAATCCTTTCTTAGGTAACTACACCCCTATAATTATCTTCTGTAGAATACGTCTGGAATGTATTACAAATTTCATGTTTCTATCTTCAGTGATTTAGTCAGTCAGTCAGTCAGTTCATGAAACTGTTTTATGTACTAACTAGATACTTCGTCCACAACAAATTATATAAGAGAATTTAACTCAAATCATAAACTACAAACAAAAAAAAGTTTCATCAAAATCGGTTCAGTAGTTTTTGTGTGATGCTGTTACAAACAAACAATCAGACAAAAATTCTAAAAAAGGTTGATTTCGAGTCAGGGATACTAAAAAACTATATCTTATTAAAGATTGATTGTTTTTGATTGATTGATTGCAGTGGGCTCGGTGGCGTAATTGGTTAGCGCGTTTCCCCGGTTTGGAAGAGTGTGGGTTCAAGTCCCGCCCGAGACTAATTTTTCAATCTTTAATTTGATTCGAAATAGCACAACATGGCTGTAACATGTTTATAATCAACTAGTGTTTTCCCGCGACTTATAAACGACAAATTATATACCAGATTTTAAGTCATCTTCAAACAAAAAAAGTTTCATCAAAATCGGTTCAGTAGTTTTTGCGTGATGCGCGAACAAAGAAACAAACTAACAATTTTGTCAATAGATGGCGCAGCACGTTTTTAAATCGCGCTACCGAATGTTATTTGAATTTATATGAAGAGAACCGCTACTTTTTTATTCCTCATGATTTTACGGTTTTATAATAGTTATAAGATAAGATATAAGATAATAGTTGAAACTATATCTTGTAAATATCTTCAATGTACAGATACACTTCAGTTACAGTTTTATAATAGTATAGATATGTATACTTACTAGGTCTATCATGGAACTGTTTATGTGTAGGTATACTAGATAGCGGCTTCCGTCTGCACCAACTACCGTCATTACAGCATGATAAATAAACAGGGCACATGCATTGTTATGATCTTTGATAAAGTATGTGTCTAGATTGCAGGGTTAGAAGTGATAATTATAATTATATAGGAGTTGCGTTGTGGGTCTGCTATTGGACGGTCACGTGCGCGTGTCGCTAGTCGGTTGCCCCATCCCCGGCCTACAGCGGAACTCCAGTGGTGGCTCAGGATATTGTTCTTTTATAAGAACAACCCTTGAAGTCACTAAAATGTCAATATAACCGTACAACGTCAAGCACTAACACACATTGGCAACCAAAGATAGCAGCCATATTTTTAAAAATATAATAGAATAGAATAATTATTTATCGAAAACACAAAAAGCTTGCGCTAGCAATGTCACGCCATTTATTTACGATCACAATTCGCGAAAAAAGTAGCACCCAAACACGAAATCATTTTTCTCACTGTTTTCTGTTGTTTTTCTCAATTATTCTAAAGTTTCAGAATATCTCTGACTACCCCTTCGGGGAATATAGTCGTGAGCATATGCTATGCTACGCTATGCTTCTCAAATAAGCTATGAACATTCTCGATCACTCCCTACGAATAAGAATAACTATAGAAGAGTAACTCTAAACAAAATCGAAATAATTTTTGGCACCCAATGAAAAATGACATTTTGTATGAGTTTTGGCGGCTAGGTACAGTTTTTAAAGAACAAAATTTAGAACACGGTACACTTTACTTGGTGCCACTTTTTGAGCTTCGTTTACGCTTCTATACATTCTTATTCGTAGATCACTCCACACTCATCCCAATTTGATGAACTACAGTGCGTTGATAGCCGTGGTGGTCCAATGGCGAGTAATCTTGCCTTAAGACGTAATAGTAGATGGAAATACCTCGGAGGCATCTTTTATTTTTCATTTTACGACTAGATTTATACCATTTACCGAAACTAAAGTCATACCTCAGTATTTTTGGATAGTTCATCTAGAGAAATCATCAACTCAATACATGATTGGAATTACTTCACTCGATAGAAAATCGTCACAAAGATGACGTATTTTCATGCATTTTTAAACATTTTTCTCGTTTTAGAAGAACTTAAAATAGTTTCCGATTGTTGGTATTTATACTCACATATTCACCATTAGTTTAACTAGTGCAATCATAAAAAAAATCTAGAAAAAGTACTTTGGTTAGTTGTTTTTAATCGAAAATACGGCTCACGCACACACTTTTCGGAGCGCTCGGCAATCGCGTTTCTCATAGAAAATATTCGTCGGGACCTATGGCCCCTTAAGTGCAGGAGGCGATGGTTCGATCCCCGTCCAGGCCGACTCTTACTAATTAGTTATTCGCCTTTTCACCCACTGTCCATTATAAGTGGTGACGGGCTCACCCCCCCCTCACACTGGACAGAGTTTCGGTACTACTGGTGAAACTTGGATGTTCTGAGGGTTCAGAATTGGTGGTTTACCCCCTCGGGGAATATAGTCGTGAGTATATGCTATGCTATGTTACAATTAGTCAAATTATTTAATTTTTACGAAAAAAACCTTGTTTAGTAAAATTTTAGGAATGCTAAATAGGTATTTTACTGACATAAATTAACATAAAATTTTACAAATTATTATCATAGAATGCATACATTTATGCCTTTCTACATAGATAAAATAGATAAACAATTTTATTTGCATAAGTAACACACACATAAAATTACAGTTTACATCAAGTTTACAAAACCAGAACATATTGAAACATCAGTAGAACAACATGTAATTGTATGCTACAGCCATTGAATTAGGATACTATGGAACACGGTACTTGGGTCCACGCTCAAAAGTGTCCGAACCAAAAGAGAATCAAAATTCACAAAAGAGAACCAAATGCGTGCCAGTCTTTGTTTGATCGTCCGAGCACACGCGAGTTCATGATGCCGTACTGTGTTGTAAAAACTTGTAAAAACTACTTAAGCAAAGTGAAAAAAGTTGATGGTGTATCCCCTTTTCAGTAAGTAGACTATTGTTTTATCGTTTAGAAGAAGTATGATTTTGTTTACGAACATAACATTTAATTTTGATAAATTTGTAAAAAAAAATCACAAAAGCAATCTAAACAGACAACAAATATCAATCTGTCTTTATCTGACACATTTCGCGCGCCAGAAAGAATGAGACCGCGCTATAATATGTTGCTGTACTCTTCGTCCGCACGCAAAATTACATAAGCACGTCTCTTTTAGTTTGTTTATATGTCTATGCATATCATAGACAAATTACTCTAGCGATAGACTTGCCCTTGCATAGAAGCAACATGTTCCACTTGAATGAGGTGTACGCACCTGATTGATGTTCTCGAGTTCACTTCGTCACTATGGCAATGACAGACCGCAATGTGTCATTTTGTGTTGTTTTGTGTGACATGTTGTTTGTTTGAACGAGCGTGTCTATCGCTAGAGTAATTTGTCTATGATGCATATCCACATTTTTTTTTTTTTTAATATTATTTATTTTATTTACTTATATTTATTTTAACACTGTATATGAAAACAGTACCATAGACAATTACAAAGGGCGACAAAAAGATAGCATACAAAGTGAGGCATGAATAGAATAGATTTATTGCACGCATAGTGCCTAGTTAGTTCGAGACACTTTTATCGAGAATTTTGTACCAGACCCTGTGTCCATAGTATCCTAGGTCGATGGCTACAGCAGTAAATAGATCCCAGCTCAACACAGCTTCTACTGTTTTGATAACTAAGTACATAATTATTATATACATGGTTATGTACTATGGAAGATAGACACTGTTCGCTGTATGATAATTTTCTTGTTATATCCTGTTATTGGCTTATCTTAACTATTATAAAACCGTAAAATCATGAGGAACAAAAAAGTAGCGGTTTACTTCATATAAAATCAAATAACACTCGATAGCGCGATTTAAATGACGTGCAGCGCCATCTATTGACAAAATTGTTTGTTTGTTTGTTCGCACATCACGCAAAAACTACTGAACCGATTTTGATGAAACTTTTTTTGTTTGATAGCTTATGATCTGACTTAAAATCTGGTATATAATTTGTGCGGACGAAGTCGCGGGAAAACACTATGATGTTATAAAAATGCATAGTTAACTGATGTTACAGTAGGATGCATCGGTGGCGCGTTGCGGAGAGCTATGGAAACTTGAGGTACAGGTTCGAATCCGCAACGACACGCCATGTACTAATTACTTTTTCGAACTTACTCGACTTGGTCTTAAACGGTGAAGGAAAACATCGTGAGGAAAACTGCATACGCATAGCATATGCTCACGACTATATTCACTGAGATGGTAGCCAGAGATGTTCTGAATCCTCAGAACATCCACGTTTCACTAGTACCGAAACTCTGTCCAGTGTGACGGGAGTGAGCCCGTCGCCACTTGTAATGGACAGTGGGTACATACATGCCTAGAAATTGAAGCACGCAGGTTTCCTTACGATGTTTTCCTTCATCGAAAAGCCAGTGGTATTACAAATCGTACATAAATTCCGAAAAACTCATTGGTACCAGTCGGCCTGGACGGGGAACGAACCATCGGCTCCTGCAGGGCAGGAAAGGTTACTCGCTACCGGACCACCACGGCCTTTTTCCTGCATACGCTGTAGGAGAAATCCCGATGCGTATGTGAAGTCTACCAATCCGCATTGTGCACGCGTGGTGGACTAACGTACATACACCCTCCCTGAGGCCTGTGCCCTGCAGTGGGACGTAATATAGCTTGTGAATGATGATGGTGACTGTAAGAAAGATGATTACAATACGTATTTTGTATGTTAATTACGTATCTTAACTATTATAAAACCGTAAAATCATGAGGATTATAAAAGTAGCGGTTCTCTTCATATAAATTCAAATAACATTCGATAGCGCGATTTAAAAACGTGCAGCGCCATCTATTGACAAAATTGTTAGTTTGTTTGTTTGTTCGCGCATCACGCAAAAACTACTGAACCGATTTTGATGAAACTTTTTTTGTTTGATAGCTTATGATCTGACTTAAAATCTGGTATATAATTTGTGCGGACGAAGTCGCGGGAAAACACTAGTTTCAAATAAAAGTAATTGAAATACTTACTGCCCAGTCCTGTAGCTACGATGCTACTTTTTTCCATTATTCCTCTGTTTAATGAAGGCCGATCATATTATTGCGATCTTGTAGGGAAATCCCCAGAAATAGACTTGATTTACGCTCAGTTGCAGAAACGCTCATTAGAGTTAATCCTCCATTAAATCTCTTGCTGTCACTTGTTGTCTTATTGACGTAGAAAAAGCTAGCAAGAGATTTAATGGAGGATTATCTCTAATGAGCGTTTCTGCAAGTGAGCGTTAGACTCTAAGTCGGGCATGCACCCACCAGTATTAAGATTCCTTTTGCTTTTCGGTCACGGCTTCATCACAATATTAAAGAAAGCCTAAATTAGAGAAGTGCTACTCCAATAAACTACAAAAGCCTTAAAGCAATTTTTAAATAATACCTTTTTTCCCCTTCGGACGGAAAGCGTCAATTCTCGTCCCGCTGCGCTAAACGAAGTTGCCGCTTTCCACCTCTGTCGAGGAGAAAAATAGTATGCTAACCTCGGACACTAAATAAGAAAGCCTCAGATCAGATTACATGAGATCTGAGACCTTTCTTACTTTCCTGTCCTCGGTGTGTAATCTACTATGACAGGTCCTTTCTAAACACTAAACATTTATCTTTTAAGAATATCGAAATATGTAAATGTGCTCTTATTTTTTTCTTTTTTCAAAAGACATCTTCCTTATTATACATTGTTGGTCCAAATGTGTAAGTGCCGGCCAACAAAAACTAGTGCTATATTCTGTTAGAACTTATCCGTATAAGCATTTATTTTTATGATTTTATGAAAGCTGCTGTAGCTGTAGCTTTCATGACATAAAAATAAATGCTTAGTTATTTAGTTTTATTATATTAAAAATGTATAAAAAGGCAGACTTTTGGAACCTTAATAAAACCAAGGAAAATGGCCCTTTGGTGTCTTTTGGCTTTGGTGCCATACTAAAATCGGAGACCATTATGTTCTGACAGAATATCAGCTAATTTCATCGATAATGTATGTAACGGCAGATTTTTCGAACCCAACTAAAACCAAGGACAATGGACTACAGCTCCACAGCTACAGCTACAGCTTTGGTGCCAGAATAATAAAATTTTTAGACGGACAAGTCCTATTAGAATATTGTACCTATTATTTTTCTTCGGCCGGCACTTTTGGACCAACACAAATTAGACCTATAATAACCTATAAAAGTATTGTTTAAAAATAGCTTTAAGGTGGTTGGAGAGCTGTCAATTTCAAACAAAACTTTGTCGTAGAACACTCGTAGACGGTGTTATTAACAACGTCTACGAGTGTTCTACGACAAACTTTTGTATGAATTGACAACTCTGCAACCACCTTAAGGTTTTTGAAGTTTATTGTAGTACAACTTTTTTAATTTAGAGTTTCTTTATTGACAAATCTTTAATAATAATCGTGAGGGCGTCACTGAACTGTAAAAGGACTCTTAATAAATTTCTGTTTCGTCATACATTTAACGAAATTAGTGTCATCCTGCAGTATTGTATGATGTCATGCCATCTATTTTAGGTTGTCTTGAATTACCACCTTAATTGGGATCTTGCATAGTGCTGCTGATCGACTGTCGAATAGTCTATCGATAGCCGACTGTAGTAAGAATATCGAGTGTTTTATCGATAGTATCGATACATGCTAAGGGTTGTCACAATTATGTTCAAATGATATGAAATAAGTATAAGATAAACAAATTAAACCCTTAGATCAAAGTATTAAACCTACTATAAAAGTCTTGTAGGACTGTAACATAAATGTACAATTTCTCCCCTACAGACGGAAAGCGTCAATTTTCGTCCCGCTGCGCTAAACGAAGTTGCCGCTTTCCACCTCGGTCGAGGAGAAAAATAGTATACTAAACTCGGGCAGTAATTAAGAAAGCCTCAGATCACATGTTTGTTGATTACATGCAATCTGAGACCGAACTGTACGGATAGTACATCTTTCTGATAAATAAATTTAATTCGCTTGTCAAGAATTGGCCAGGAAGCCAAATAGTAATTGGAAAATCTCGTTGTCGTTATTTGGAATGCAGTATAGCCTTGTAAAACTGCCCAGCGCAACATTTTTATTCCTCGGACCCGTAGTACAAGCATCTCCAAATAAATAAAGTAAATAATTTGTTGCAGCCCCCGATACATGGCACACTCGGATGGCGATAAAGACTGGGAAGATTATGACCGGTTCTATTCCTCCAGCTACAGTGATGACAGCCCTGTACTGTCCAGGTAAGATCACAACGGAAATGTCCGGTTGCAAATACATCCAGGTAAGACTCACAACGGAAATGTCCGGTTGCAAATACATCCAGGTAAGACTCACAACGGAAATGTCCGGTTCCGAATACGTCCAGGTAATACAACGGAAATGTCCTGTTGAGTGTTAGCAACACTAAACAATAATTAAAAACCCAAAATGTCATGGTTTCTCTCTCTTTGACTTGTGCTCGCCAATTGCGAAAATATTAAAAATGATGTTTTTAATGTGAAGTGCCGCCGTTTTATGCATTCAAACAGTCCACTGCAACGAGCGAGATCGCCACAGTCCGGTTGCGAATACGTCCAGGTAAGACACACAACGGAAATGTCCGGTTGCGAATACTTCCAGCATAGGTAGCATGCTACACGTGATACCGTATCACGTCTTTTATCTCGTTCGTTCGCGCGTAAATAGAAAAAGAGCGAAGGTGTGATAGCGCTTTATCACGGTGTCATGCTACCTATTCAGGTAAGATAAACAACGAAAATTGCGAATACGTTCAGATAAGACTCGCAACGGAAATGTCCGGTTGCGAATACGTCCATCGGCTGAGATGATGTCGTTGGAACAGCTGTTTTTTTTCTTTTCTAAGAACGGTCAGCATATTAAGGTAGATAAATAAAAGATATATCTTTTTTTGTCTCAGATATGAGAAGCGCAGATACGCGCCGTACGTACGCGAGAGCAAGACGGAAGAGAGGCGGTCCACCCTGACGCTGCTTGCCAAGTTCTTTCTGTTCTGCACAGCCATGATTCTGTTCTGCGTGCTTATGTACATACCTGTTTACAATAAGGCCAACTATCAGATGCCTAAAGGTGAGTTTAAATATAAAGGGCAATATCAATGTCGAGGCTAAGAGATGTCAGTTTTTAAAATGTTCGAGAAAAGATTTTTTTTAAATGTCGATGTTTGCTACTATTGGTTTTATTTTCAATAAGTAGAGCGGACATCTAGTCAAATAAGCAACTCTTAATCGAATGGCAAAACGCGCGCTTTGTATGAAAACTTGTAACAATTAGTCAGTAACATTTCAAAATGAGTCACGTTGCAGGGTTTGCCCCGAACACTTGTCTCTCGCGTGGTGTTCGCGCGGTTCGCGTTTCAGCCTGCCACGAGGCTCCACAATCCTTCTCAGTTGTTCTTACTCAAAAACAATCCTCGAGATTGGATAGATACTCCCTCAAAACACTTGACATTGCCGGAGATGCGGTGCTAACGCACAAGCAAGAAGTTCATTAATTATAAATAAAAAAAAATAAAAATATGTCATAATTTTTTATAGTTCACTTGTTATTACTGATTCAGAAATCAGGGCTATACCGAACTGAAACAATTTCGTAACTCCATAATTTTTTCTTCTTATCGTTTGGGCAATCCCTGGTGTCAGAGTTTTTTCAGGCCACCTTACGGTCTCTGACGTGGTTTTTATGTAATGATGACTAACAAGTATCCCCATGAAAAATATAGTAGCCACTTCATATAAAGAAAATTAGAATAAAAATATATCTCGAAAACGATCAACCATCGATTTGCGTCTCCTGGCTTGACGGTGCTCTTCAGCACTGGTAGCATGCAGCACGTGATATGGCTGCATCACGTCTTTTATCTCGTTCGTTCGCACGCAAATAGAAAGAGAGCGACGGTGTGATAGCGCTGTATCACTGCGGCATGCTAGCTATGCAGGACATCCTGTAGATTTAATTTACAGGGCATACAATTAAACGCTTCAGACCATCAATCAAACTGAACAACTTTCACTATAGAGCCAACATCGAAATCGCGAAAACAAAATCAGCTGTTTCTCATATGAGTCCAGTTGCCAGTGACCTTTTTAAAGGCCTCCGCTCATTGCAGCGATATTATCGCTGCGATTTTGTGATAATTGTTCTCAGTACATTTTGTATGGGGACGCGCTCGATCCCACACACTGCCGCGATATTATCGCAACCTGACACAATCTCTTTCTACTACATTCAGTGGTGTGCGCATGCGTGACGCGAATCGCGGAATCGCTGCAGTGTGTAAGGTGTCGCGATATCGCTGTCGATAATATCGCTCGATATTATCGCTGCAATGTGCGGAAGCCTTAAAGAACAAACATAAAATTTTTGGCAAACACTGTTCAACTATTGTTCCTGGTTTTCAGGAGTTACAGCGGTGGTAATGTGTGGTGGGCCTATGCCCGTAAAAAACACTATACCACGCAAAACATATCATAATCTAAAACAGAATAACCAAACCACTTTCTATTACTAACGTAGTTAACTTACAAACATAACATACAAACAGTAAAGAGAAAGTACAGCAAGTTATTTGAGGCCCTACGTACTAACATTTCTACTACACTACCTATTAGGTCCACTTTGTGCATACACCTTCCAAGCACGTATCCAAGGGGGGGGGATAGGTAGGATTTATCCCCCCCACCCCCCCGAAATCCGAATATTTGTGTGGAACAGTGATTACAGCTATACGTTTTTCATCGTTTTTCAATGAAAATCCCCCCCAGAAATTAATTATCCCCCCCCCCCCCCCACCTTAAGTCTGGATACGTGCTTGACACCTTCCTTGTGCCTACATTGAGATCATTTTCATGATATCCTTTTCCCAAAATACTAGTTCCCAAAAGATCTGTTTCAAAATAAAAATAGTTTCAGGGGACCCGTATCCCAAACCATTTGTATTCCATAAGCATAAGCATATGCTCACGACTATATTCCCCGAGGGGGTAGTCAGAGATATTCTGAAACCTCAGAACATCCACGTTTCACCAGTAGTACCGAAACTCGAACTCGATTTGTATTCCAAATCATCCGTATCCCAAATCATTCGTATCTCAAATCATTCGTATCCCAAATCATTCGTATCTCAAATCATTCGTATCCCAAATCATCCTTATCCGACGTATACAGGGTGTCCCACGGCTATGCCAAACGGAAAGAAATCCCGCTTGCAATTTCCTAACCAACTGGGGGAAAACCATAAAGGTATTATACCTTACAGGAATAGAGCAACAACATGAGTTGTCAAATGAAACCTTTTTTGGATGATTTTTGGAGACTATTCGCAGGCAAAAATTCTAATATTGTCTATAATTCTGAGTCTAAAGTGAAATTGTGGATAAATTAATGAAGTAGTGTCAGTATATTTCATAAAATTATCTACGATTTCACTTTAGATTCGCAATTATTCACGGAAACCTCTCTCTCTTCCTGGCTTTTAATCCCATATGGTGGTGGGGTCAGCCGGAAGGCCGGAAGGACGGACACGGAAGTGTCTGTTCTCTCCACCTTGCCCTATTTCTGACGTCGTCTTCGGAGACATTGCACTCGGTCATATCACTGCGAACTGTGTTCATCCATCTAGTTTTCGGACGTCCCCTTGGTCTCTGTCCTGGAATCGACAGTTGCAGTGCCATATTTCCTACGTAATCGGGTGGCTTCCGGGTTGCAATTATTCGGGTGGCAATTATTCACGGAAACCTAATTGTAAGAGCCGTGGTGGTCCAGTGGCGAGTAACCTTGCCTGCTGTGCAAAAGGCGATGGTTCGATCCCCGTCCAGGCCGACTCGTACCAATGAGTTTTTCGGAATTTATGTACGATTTGTTACACCACTGGCTTTTCGGTGAAGGAAAACATCGTGGGGAAACCTGCATGCTTCAATTTCGAGGCGTGTATTGTATCCACTGTCCATTATAAGTGGCGACGGGCTCACCCCCCGTCACACTGGACAGAGTTTCGGTATTACTGGTGAAACGTGGATGTTCTGAGGTTTCAGAATATCTCTGACTACCCCCTCGGGGAATATAGTCGCGAGCATATGCTTAAGCTTATGCTTATGCTTATACCTAATTGTAAAAATTAATTGGTGACTAAAAAACGGTCCTATTGCCTCGCGTGACGTATCTCTTTCTATTATACAGTGGTGCCGCTAGGTACATCTCGCTCACTCAGCTGTATGTTCCTCTATTCCTGGTATAATACCTTTATGGGGAAAACGCACAAAGTGACATATCACTAGGTGTACCCCGTGGAAACGAACCCACCACTTCCGTGTGAAAAGCCCAATGCTCTTAACCATTAGATCACGGAAGTAGTTTATCATATCATGCACTTATTACAAGGAAATCATTTGTATTTCTTAAGTGGGTACTTGTTAGTAAATACTTTGAAATGATTATGTCAGTTGTTGGAAGCGCGGCAAAGTCAGGGAAAACTATTCATTTCCCTGAACAACATTTTCAATAATAATCCAATCATTTTAGGGTTTGACCCTAACAATAATTCATCTATCGCTGAAACTTTGCAGTGTGATAAAATAAAGTATACATATTACGGTTGACAAATAATCTAGGACAGGAAAAAAAACATAGAATAATTGTCAACCGTAATCTGTATACTTTACTTTATCACACTGCAAAGTTTCAGCGATAGATGAATTATTGTTAGGGTGTCCATTACAAGGAAACTCTAAAATGATTGGACTATAAAATGATAAACTTCGTGGTCATCCTTTTATTTAAGATAATAATTATGTTATTTAAGAAAAAAAAATCCTTATGATCCCTTATCGACCGTTATCATAAAATACATCATGTTTTTTTCACATTTGGTGGGTTCGATTCCCGTTTTAAACATGTATGTAGATTACAAATACAATAACATGTTATTTTTTAAATTTCCAGGTACAGTCGCCGGTTGGTCGATCCACGCTAACCGAGACACAAAAGTGTATGTCCAACCAAACAACGTAACCACCATCCATGAACCAAAACACATATGTCCAAATGAGAGTAAAAATAAAAAAAACAACCTATTTCTACTTATTATAGTTTGTTCTTCAACCCAAAACTTCGACAGACGCATGGCGATCAGAGAAACATGGGGCAACTACAAAAACTATCTAAAAACACAAAAGATATTCAAAGAAATAACAGAAAAATACCAAAATTACAACTACACGTACGATTTGTACCCAGAAAAAGTTCCAACGACGAATGAGACAGAATTATACAACTTTACTAGAGTCAAAAGAGATATAAACGGCTTCGGGCAGCTCCTACCAGAATTGGCTAAAGCGTTACAAAAAAATCTAGTTACGATCAAATCTGAAAATTTTCCGCCAGAAAAAAGGTTCGACGACGAAGACTCGATGTTACCAGAATTTGATATGAACAAAGAATTAGGAGAACAAACCGAACAAACTGATCAAACAAATTATGATTACGAATACGAAACTAACGTTATGAAAATACCTCCGAAAGGTTTAGAAGAAAACCAAGATTGGGCGTCCGTTTTAAAGCAATTGAAATTAACAAAATCTTTCCCCAAAGAAGATTACGATGGCAACCCTAATCCGGATTTTAAAATAGTGTTTCTATTAGGGTTGCCATCGCAGGAAAATGATACAGATGTTCAGAGTAAGATAGAAGATGAGGTGTTGGAATACGATGATGTGATACAGGAAGGTTTCGTTGATTCGTACAATAATTTAACGCTGAAATCTATTATGATGTTGAAATGGGTTACTAATAAATGTGGGGAAAGTGGTAAGTGTTTTATCTTTTACTAATGTTATAACTTATAAACTAATGACGCCCATCGGATCGGACAAATACGTAAACAGTCGGAGAAGTGACATATTCTCCAAATTTCTTCGAGAGCCCGCGCCTATACTCTTAAGAGGATAGGCGGGCTGAAATGCTAATTTGGAGCTAATTTGAATTGAATGCTAATTTTAACCTTAGCATAAGAATTTATATTGTAATAGTCATTAAGTCGTGTTATGCTGTAGAGTTTCTGGCCGCATCTTCTCTACAGCGACAACACGTTCCGACGCGGTGGTAGCTTAAAAAATCAATGGTGGTTTAATAAGTGTGCTTCAGGCTCCTATATTGAATAAATGATTTTGAATTGAATTGTAGAATAGGTCACTTTTCCGACTGTATGCGTATTTATCAGATCCACCCCACCCATACACCCGCCGACTAGAGTGCGAAAGAGATAAACTGCAGCTCGGACCGATTTTATACATGGTGTAAGGGACAGCCCTCCGCAAACTGAAACGGTGAACTCAGACCATCAAACTGAACAACTTTCACTATGGAACCTACCTCAGGAAACGCGAAAAAAAATCTGCTGTCCCATACAAAACCGCTGCAACTACCCGACTTAAATGTATGGGACAGCTGATTTTTTTTCGCGTTTCCTGAGGTAGGCTCCATAGTGAAAGTTGTTCAGTTTGTTGGTCTGAGTTCACCGTTTCAGTATTTGCTAGGCTGTACACCCTGTATATTTATAGAAAAGAGCTCGGTGGCGCGTTGCGGAGACGTATGACTCTCAATCATGACCCGGACCGGGTTCGAATCCGCACGGAGAACATGCCACGTACCAATGAGTTTTTCTAACTTATGTACGTATTAACGACTGCCGTCAAACGGTGAAAGAAAACATCGAGAGGAAACCTGCATATTATGCTGAAGAAGAAATTCCGATGCGTATGTGAAGTCTACCAATCCGCATTGGGCACGCGTGGTGGACTAACGCCCAAACACCGTCCTAGAGGGTAGGCCTGTGCCCTGCAGTGGGACGTATACAGGGTCCTACTTAATATGCTGACACTTTTTTAAGGGGATGATCAGACCATCAAACTGAACAACTTTCTGTATGGGACCAACATCGAAATCGCTAAAAAAAAAATCAGCTGTGTCATACATTTGGGTCGAGTAGGTTTGCAGTTTTGTATGGAAGAGCAGATTTTTTTTTCGTGCTTTCGATATTGGTCCCATAGAGAAAGTTGTTCAGTTTGATGGTCTGATCATCCTCTTAAAAAAGTGTCAGCATATTAAGAAGGACTATTAGGCTGATGATGATGATGAACATTGTTTTCTTTTCTTTTCCAGTACGATACATATTAAAAACCGATGACGATATGTACATAAATGTGCCTAACTTAATATTTAACTTACAAAATCGTTCGAGGGAGTATGAGAAGAAAGTGGAGAGTGGTTACAAAGGGAAGGAGTATATGCTGATTGGAGATCTCATATGTGGTGCTAGACCGGTGCTCGACTCCCATAGTAAATGGTACGTTTTTTTTCATTACACGCAATATTATATAATTAGCATAAGCATATGCTCACGACTATATTCCCAGAGGGGGTAGTCAGAGATATTCTGAAACCGCAGAACATCCACGTCTCACTACCGAAAACTCTGTCCAGTGTGACAGGGGGTGAGCCCGTCGCCACTTATAATGGACAGTGGTTACAATACACGCCTCGAAAATGTAGCATGCAGGTTTCCTCACGATGTTTTCCTTCACCGAAAAGCCAGTGGTGTTACAAATCGTACATAAATTCCGAAAAACTTATTGGTACGAGTCGGCTTGGACGGGGATCGAACCATCGCCTCCTGCACGGCAGGCATGGTTACACTTGCATAATGAGACACGTAAAACGACACACGCTTAATGACACATGCATAATGACACTCGTATAATAAGACACGCATAATGCATGACACTCGAATAATGAGATACGCATAATGACACACGCATTATAAAATAAATGACACTAGCATAATGACACACGCAAAATGAAACTCGCATAATTATACACACGCATAATAAGACATTCATAATGAAATGACACTCGCATAAAGACACACGCATAATTATACACATGCATTATAAGACATGCATAATGAAATGACACTAGCATAATGACACACGCAAAATGAAACTCGCATAATTATACACACGCATAATAAGACATGCATAATGAAATGACACTCGCATAATGACACACGCATAATTATACACACGCATAATAAGACATGCATAATGAAATGACACTCGCATAATGACACACGCATAATTATACACATGCATTATAAGACATGCATAATGAAATGACACTCGCATAATGACACACGCATAATTATACACATGCATTATAAGACATGCATAATGAAATGACACTCGCATAATGACACACGCATAATTATACACATGCATTATAAGACATGCATAATGAAATGACACTCGCATAATGACACACGCATAATTATACACATGCATTATAAGACATGCATAATGAAATGACACTCGCATAATGACACACGCATAATTATACACATGCATTATAAGACATGCATAATGAAATGACACTCGCATAATGACACACGCATAATTATACACATGCATTATAAGACATGCATAATGAAATGACACTCGCATAATGACACACGCATAATTATACACATGCATTATAAGACATGCATAATGAAATGACACTCGCATAATGACATACGCATAATTATACACATGCATTATAAGACATGCATAATGAAATGACACTCGCATAATGACACACGCATAATTATACACATGCATTATAAGACATGCATAATGAAATGACACTCGCATAATGACACACGCATAATTATACACATGCATTATAAGACATGCATAATGAAATGACACTCGCATAATGACACACGCATAATTATACACATGCATTATAAGACATGCATAATGAAATGACACTCGCATAATGACACACGCATAATTATACACATGCATTATAAGACATGCATAATGAAATGACACTCGCATAATGACACACGCATAATTATACACATGCATTATAAGACATGCATAATGAAATGACACTCGCATAATGACACACGCATAATTAAAGACACGCATAATGAATGACACTCGCATAATGAGACTGATCTTAAATTTTAAACACTTATATTTCAGTTTATATATTATTTTTAAAGATAATCAAAATTTAATTTCACTTTCAAGTTTAAAGTATAGAACAGTTTTTAATATTTTTTTTTAAAACTGTTCAACATCCCAATTGAATTTGAACTTTATTCCTTCCCAGGTACAGTCCAAGATACATGTTCGGCGGTAAGATCTACCCCCGATACCTGTCGGGTACTGGGTACGCCCTCACCGCTCCGACAGCGCACGCGCTGTACGCAGCCGCTCTCAGAACACACTACTTCCATTTAGAAGATATCTTTATCACTGGTAAGTCTGCATCGCGCTGTTAAGATTCGCCCGCTATCACGTATATAGCTGGCAGTGGTTGGTTGAGTTGCGCGTTGGATCGACGCGTTACACGTAGGGGTAGAGACCTTATTACTAGAGACTTAAGGATTATTACTGACACATTCGCAAACATCTTTCTATTTCTAGTTGTTAAGATTCGCGATTCATAGAATGAAAACTGTATGGAACGCCATACAATGCAAGGAGGAACGCAGTCTGGTCCAAACTAAATAGACGTAAACCCGACCAGAAAAATAAAAAACCTCGCCATGTTGCGGAAAATCGTTGGAACTAATTTTTGTACTTGGAACAGGAACACTGACATTAAAGGTTAAAGTCGATTGCAGCGCCCCCAAACCAGGTTTTTTATATTTCTGGTCAGGCTTTACGGTTTTAGAAATCGCTCAGGTGAATGCTACGAGTTGTACATCGCGCTGTTAAGATTCGCCCGCGATTACTTATATAGCTGGGAGTGGCTGGTTGAGTTGCGCGTTGGATCGACGCGTTACACGTAGGGATAGTGGTTTTATTACTGCAAGTATAAGAAAGAGTATCTATTACTACATACTGATGGACACTCTCTGCCTCCAACCAACTTTTTACCTCACCCCTCTGGTCACCTGGTGGTTTCCTGTAGCCTAGATTGGCACCACAATTGACACGCTAATAATGTATGTTTCCGAAACATTGAATTAGAACACTATGGAAGATGGGTCCACGCTCAAAGGTGTTCGAACCAAAAGAAGTATACAATTAAAAAAGAGACTGACATCTCTTGCCAGTCTTTGTTTGATCGTCCGAGCACGCGCGAGTTCATGATGGCGTACTGTGTTGTAAAAACATGTAAAAACTACCAAGAGAAGTGAAAAAAGTTATGGTGTATCCTATTTTCAGTAAGCAAACTATTATTTTAACATTTAGAGCGTTTAGAAATATTATTTTGTTTACGAACATAATATTTAATTTTGTTTATTGACTAGTGTTTTCCCGCGACTTCGTCCGCACAAATTATATACCAGATTTTAAGTCAGATCATAAGCTATCAAACAAAAAAAGTTTCATCAAAATCGGTTCAGTAGTTTTTGCGTGATGCGCGAACAAACAAACAAACTAACAATTTTGTCAATAGATGGCGCTGCACGTTTTTAAATCGCGCTATCGAATGTTATTTGAATTTATATTAAGTGAACCGCTACTTTTTTATTCCTCATGATTTTACGGTTTTATAATAGTTAAGATTATCTGTCATCGCGTCCGCCATTACGTCTGTCATGTTTGATGTTAATTTTCACCTCCAGTCGAAGCTGCATGTTAAGTAGGTGCAAGCAAAATTAACCCTTGGGACTAGCTTCATACGATTTCAATTGCAATGTTTTCAGTTTGTTTACATTACTATGCATACCTACCTACATTTTTATAAGGTTAGTTTGGGACACTTTTATCGAGAATTTTGTACTAGACCCTGTGTCCATAGTTCTAGGTCGATGTTCCGAAACAAAGAAAATAAAATCTCAGGACGAAGGATAAAAACTCATTTTCATCCCTCCGGTCGGAAAGCATCAACTTTCGTCCCGCTGCGCTAAACGAAGTTGCCGCTTTCCGCCTGCATCGAGGAGAAAAATAGTATACTTACCTCGGACAGTAAATAAGAAAGCCTCAGATCACATGTTTGTTGACCTCGGCTTCGCCTCGGACAACAGTTAATTGAGATCTGATACCTTTCTTGCTTTCCTGCCCTCCTCGGTGTGCAATAAGATAAGATAAGATAAATATTCTTACAAAAAGCCAAGCCTAGCTCTTCTTCTTCTTCAATATTCTTGCAATCTACTATTGAATAGACGGTTGTCAATGAAACGAAAAGGTTATGTACCGCACGCAGCTAAAGTTATTGCAGCCCTAGACTCCGTTTCGCATGTGCTGACTGACGTCATCTTGTCTTTTTTGTAGGCAGTGTCCGGGGTGACTAGGGTATACAGTGTACACATTATGGTATTATTGACATTTAAAGTGAAAGCTCCCCCCCCTCTGGGAATATAGACGTGAGCATATGCTATTAAAGCTCAATTTAGTACATTCAGAAGCTGTAGAATGCTAGCACAGATAGAAAGATAGCGAAGGTGTCATAGCGCTGTATCACGGTGGCATGCTACCCATACAGGTTTAAGGATGGAATGACGTGTCAGGTGCTGATAGGGGGCTAGTTTTAGCCACAAACACATTCTATTCTATTTTTATTTAATGGCGATTCCTTGTTAGATTTCGCCAGTGTCA
Organism: Agonopterix heracliana; assembly: GCA_963693445.1. Taxonomy (NCBI): domain Eukaryota; kingdom Metazoa; phylum Arthropoda; class Insecta; order Lepidoptera; family Depressariidae; genus Agonopterix; species Agonopterix heracliana. The sequence goes on from OY856334.1 coordinate 8,857,878, forward strand.
AGTAGTTTGAGGGAGTGTCTATCCAATCTCGAGGATTGTTTTTGAATAAGAACAACTGAGAAGCATTTTGGAGCCTCGTGAACCGCGCGAACACCACGCGAGAGACAAGTGTTCGAGGCAAACCCTGCAACGTGACTCCCACAAACACATTGCACAAGAAACCTGTACTATATCCACGGGAAGAAATAGAGTAGTCCATTCTAAGTCGGAACCACACGTCTTCTAAACTGGAATCACATGGCTTTTAGTTGGAACCACAGCTGTGCGCATAATCATCATCAGCCTATCATCGTCCACTGCTGAACATAGGCCTCTCCGATGGCGCGCCACAAATCTTTGTCCTCGGCCTTCCTCATCCAGTCGCTCCCCGCTACTTTGTTTAGGTCGTCTGTCCAGCGGGCAGCAGGGCGTCCCACACTACTCCTACCAGTTCGCGGTCTCCACTCTAGAACTCTGACACCCCGTCGGTTGTCAGTTCTTCGGCTGATATGACCAGCTCATTGCCGCTTCAGCTTGCTAATTTTCTGCGCTATGTCAACCACTTTAGTTATCTGACGTATCACTTCATTTGTCATTTGGGAGTGGGATAATACGCATAATGACACATTTAAGACTCTTACGCAAAATGACAATATGTGACCACGCAGAATGACATACGCTTAAGGGGCCATAGGTCCCGACGAATATTTTCTATGAGAAACGCGATTGCCGAGCGCTCCGAAAAGTGTGTGCGTGAGCCGTATTTTCGATTAAAAACAACTGACCAAAGTACTTTTTCTAGATTTTTTTTATGATTGCACCAGTTAAACTAATGGTGAATATGTGAGTATAAATACCAACAATCGGAAACAATTTTAAGTTCTTCTAAAACGAGAAAAATGTTTAAAAATGCATGAAAATACGTCATCTTTGGGACGATTTTCTATCGAGTGAAGTAATTCCAATCGTGATTTCACTAGACTTTAGTTTCGGTAAATGGTATAAATCTAGTCGTAAAATGAAAAATAAAAGATGCCTCCGAGGTATTTCCACCTACTATTACGTCTTAATGATATATCTAGGACTTGACATATTGTGACCACGCAGAATGACATACTCATAATGAAATTTCTTGGACTCTGACGCAAAATGATCTCTCAGAGAAACACCGAGCATAGCGCGTTACGTTTATTATTTGTATTATGTTGTTGGACCAGGAGTGCTATTCACTAAGGTAACATCCTTCTTTGCATCATTCAGATCGTCGAAGTTGTCATAGCGACGCATACCGAATTGCCGACGTTCCATCCGATGTTTACGCTTAGTGAATTGCACTCCAGGATCCAACAGATCATCGCCTTTTCCAATAAAAATGTATTTTCACCTCACAAGCTCGGAAAGATTCTGTTTATCATTCGAAATCTGAGTGCAAAAGTGCATTTTATCCGCTAGTGTGGAAAGAGTTTTTGAAATTCGAATCTGTCTTTTCAATATTTCTCTGTACCGCCAATCGCCAATCCACTGAAAATACTTAATAACTATTTCATGACACTGGCCAGCACGAAAAAAAACTTTTTAAAAGGTTCTTTTTAGCAATTCACTTTTTTCCCTCGCTGTTGTGAGGTGAAAACTTGTGTGTTTCGCTCGGCTGCAAAGTTATTCTGCGCCTCGTACCTTCGAAACCTTCGCTGAGCTCAGGATTCTATTATTTGAACCAATCTAAATTATTTGATTCAATCCTAGAATCCTTCGCTTGCTCAGGTTTCAATACAAGTACTCGCGCCAAAAAACAACTTTGCAGCCTAGCATAACAAATAACTATTGTATATCAAACGTCCCCCTCAGGTATGAGTTCATCGCGCGCGTCCCCGCGCATAGTGCCGGCGGACTCTCCGCTGTTCTCGTACCGCTCGCCGAGCGGCTCGTGCGCCGCGCACGCGCACGTGACCGCGCACCGCGTGCCGCCCGCCCTCATGCGCGCCATGCTGCGCCGCCTCACCACCGACACCGAGGTCGACAGGTGAGCGCTGTCTACTGTTATACACACATACACACACTCACGCTACTGCACCGCGTGCCGCCCGCCCTCATGCGCGCCATGCTGCGCCGCCTCACCACCGACACCGAGGTCGACAGGTGAGCGCTGTCTACTGTTATACACACATACACACACTCACGCTACTGCACCGCGTGCCGCCCGCCCTCATGCGCGCCATGCTGCGCCGCCTCACCACCGACACCGAGGTCGACAGGTGAGCGCTGTCTACTGTTATACACACATACACACACTCACGCTACTGCACCGCGTGCCGCCCGCCCTCATGCGCGCCATGCTGCGCCGCCTCACCACCGACACCGAGGTCGACAGGTGAGCGCTGTCTACTGTTATACACACATACACACACTCACGCTACTGCACCGCGTGCCGCCCGCCCTCATGCGCGCCATGCTGCGCCGCCTCACCACCGACACCGAGGTCGACAGGTGAGCGCTGTCTACTGTTATACACACATACACACACTCACGCTACTGCACCGCGTGCCGCCCGCCCTCATGCGCGCCATGCTGCGCCGCCTCACCACCGACACCGAGGTCGACAGGTGAGCGCTGTCTACTGTTATACACACATACACACACTCACGCTACTGCACCGCGTGCCGTGTTAACGGGATAATTAATAGGCTTGAATATTTGTATTGGCTGTTTGTTTTGTGTGTGTGTGCTAGTGTTTGTTTTCGTTAGGAAGTGTTAGGTTTTCTTTTCATTGTTGTGTAAAGTCTCAAGGTTAAGGCACGATGGGGCTGACATAACCTCATGGTTAAAAGCCCCAATATAAAAAATTGAAAAAAAAACCCTATGACTTGGTCATATTTCGATTGACTAACGCATCATTGCGGAAACTCTTCGATAGGGTTTCCCTTTAAATAAATTGTTAAAATCATCTCATTTGTATGAAACGACAGCTAAGTGTCCAAGGTGTGCTACTGAAGACATCATTAATTCTTATTTTTTTGTTACAGGTGTGAAAGAAAGAGACTAACTCAGGTAAGAAGAGATCGGATGCGTCCCAAAACGCCGCCTAAAAAGAAATTATCCAAATTAGGCCAAACTCTCTCGTAATAAATATTATAGTTAGTCTTTAAGATCTATTTCAAATTAAACCTAACTTTTATAATGTGACCTCCACCCTTAATCGTGTAAGGATCCTTCCAACTTGAGATTATACATATATCTTTTGGTTTTTTGCTACCTTTGTAAGTGCATTTCCCACATCTACACATTTGTGTAGAAATGGGAAATGGGAAGCAAAAGTCCCCAAAACCCCTAGTATTGTGTATAATTATAAATTCCAATTTCTACACAAGCCTAGGGCCCTACCTAATCAACCTTAGGTTTGTGTAGAAATGGGAATTTACATTTAAAAAGTAATATTGACATTATAATAGCATTGGGTTTAATGTGAAATGGATCTTAAACTTATAGAATACAGAGTTTAATATTATATTTATGCATACAGTATTAATTTAAGGACTTTGAATCTCATATGGTATGACTGGATCTCTCAAAAAGAATCTCATTATAATTTCAGCCAATAAACCATCTCTGATATCGACAATTGCTCTCGAATAATTATTTTAGAAAATTAAGATTTCAAAATCGTCTTATTCTTATTAGATATAAACAAACTTATTATACAGGGTCCAACTTAATATGCTGACACTTTTTTAAGGAGATGATCAAACCATCCAACTGAACAACTTTCTTTATGGAAAAAATATATCATATATCTTTCTTTTTATTTTTCTTTCTTTCTTTTAGTCTATCTTTATTTTTTTTGTTTATTTTTTCTTTCTGTCCCATACAAAACCGCAAACCTACTTGAGCGTAATGTATGTGACAGAAGTTTTTTTTTTCGCGATTTCGATGTTGGTCCCATAGACAAAGTTGTTTAGTTTGATGGTCTGATCAGTTTCGCTGCTAAGCTCAAAACAATGACATTCGGACAGTGCTAACACTGTGGAATGCTATACGATTCTGACTCAAGGTGTGAGTCATGAGCACTGCGGCCCATATGTCGCTGACCTACCAGGTAGGTCGTCATCAGTTAAAGTGTTAAAAAAGTGTCAGCATATTAAGGACCCTATATGAATGGTCTAATCATTTGTGAATCAATGCACTGATATGTAAATCAAACTCTGTCATTCTATAAGCGTGGGTGTGGGTTTCCGATTTAGCTTATAAGTATTTAAGTAATTATTTTTTAGTTTTAAATTTTAATCTTCCAAATGTTGAATCAAATCCAGTATTTAAAAAAAATCTTTGAATTATTTGACGAATTATGAAACTGCATTGCTATGGCAACATTTTTTAGAGCATTTAGTATAGTTTTATTCTACAGGATGTAAACTTCAATGAGATCAAAGGGGTGCTTCTGAGCATCAAACTGAACAACTTTTACTATGAGACCAACTTTGAAATTCCGAAAAAGAAATCAACTGTTTCATACATTTTGGTTGTTTCCACTTTGCAAAATAGAATAGAGAAATATGTAAATGCCAATATAAAAAAATACAAATTAACGACTCGCGACCTGGTGAAGGCAGCGGGAAACCGTTGGATGAGGGCAGCGCAGGACCGGTCGTTGTGGCGATCCTTGGGGGAGGCCTATGTCCACAGTGGACGTCCATCGGCTGACATGATGATGAAACGACTCACGCCTAGGCGTAGATTGTTCAGGGATGGTTAATTGACAATTTCTCAAGTTTGGGACCTCGAGGAACCTTTATAACTGGATAAACTAAAAAGTAACCAAACGACGACGAAAAAAAATGACGTCACTATACACTATTTAGTACTATGTTTCATAAAAAGCTCGTTTTAATGTTCGATAAAGAGTTGCAGATTTTTGTCATCGGTGGACTTGAATAAGCATTGCAGTTTAATAAGGAAAAGGAGTGCGATTTTTGAATCTCATTCGCTGAGCTCAGCAGTTGAAAATGTCAAAATCAGTATGAAGATATGGATCTCTCTACTGCTGATATGACTTTCAAAAATGGCACTCCAGAAGTATGATTTTTGAATGTCAAATCAGCAGGAGAAAGATGCATATTATCTCCATAGTAATTTTTCATTTTTAACTGCTGAGCTCAGCGAATGAGATTAAAAAATCGCACTCCAGGAGATTAATTTCTTTCGATTTCCTGTTTGCTCCCATAGTAGAATTTGTTCAGTTCGATGGTCTAACTAAACCACTCGTGAAATCTTTAAATACGCGATCTTTTTGCTCACCTCAAGTACCTATGTATTTTAATAGTTATTTCTTGAATATTAAATTATGGTGGTTGAAATTTTATTTTTTATTTAGATTTTATAAAAAAACGATTTTTCAATATTTTTAATTGGGGGTTTAATTATTTTATTTGTGTTTCCAATAATTTATTGTATTATAAAAATATGCTTGTGGTTCGTCAAATAATTTAAAATTTAATTTCAGAGTACAAGTCAGCCAAAAAGTTTTTTTTTTCTATTGATTATAACTTTTAAGTATAACTCGATCAAATTAATATAGAATGGGTTTAGCTGAAACTAAGGTTGAATGGCATCTGCAACTTCTTCCAATACCCGAATAATAATTAAAAAAAACTTGTTCCCCTTCCAAAGAAGTGACATTATAATCATTTGACTAAAGATTTCTTCATTTGTTGAAATTTATTTGAGGTTATGGTAGATTACACAGCGAGGACAGGAAAGTAAGAAATGTCTCAGATCTCATGTAATGTGAGGCTTTCTTATTTACTGTCCGAGGTTAGTATACTATTTTTCTCCTATACTGAGGTGGAAAGCGGCAACTTCGTTTAGCGCAGCGGGACGAAAATTTTCGCTTTCCGTCCGGAGGGGAGAAAAACGATTTAGTTTCCCTACAATGTAATGCACCACTGAGGAACACTTTTGTACGGAAAATAAAAAAAATATAAGTACCTACTTATATTTGAGTTAATAGGACAAAAAATGATATTGTATGTGTGCCTTCTCTACTTTTCCAGATTATGCGTGGTTTTAACGTTCTTGTAAAGAAAGTGGCGCCCAGAATTTTTTTCTTAGGCTAAAGCCACAAAGAGTAGAAAAAAATCTTTTATGATTACATTCTGCAGAATTTTTTTTTCTACTCTTTTTGGCTAAGTAGTATTTGTAGATCGACCCCAAAATTTGTCGAATGTTTTTATTTCATCCTGCGGTTTATCTTCGTTTCAGCTAAACCCATCCTTTCTACTAGTAATTTTTATAAATAAAAATAATAAAATATGTATAAAAACTAATATTTTAAAGGTGGTGATGGTATTTGTGATATAGCTCCGGCCAAGAAAAAAAAACGGTAAATTTTGTAGAAAAGTGTTTTTATCTTATTAGTTCCAAAAACTGACGCTAGGTTTTTGAAAGTACGATGTTTCTGGCGCTGCTGTGTAAAAGACAAAAAAATCATGACATACAAATTTTGTTTCCTTATCAAAGATATGGATGCGCTTCCAAAGTAACAGTGGAATTTTTTTGTCAATTTTTTATTTCAACTACATATTTGGTTTTTTTACACGACCTTTTTTTATTCGTCCATTGGCAGTCCAGTTAATGTGTACAGGGTAAGGAAGAGTATAATTAACCTTTATACTACATACTCTACCTATCAAACTGAACAACTTTTACATTTCAGTCGAGTAGGCGCTGCAGTTTAGTATGGAACAGCAAATTTTTTTTTGTTCTGACAGGTTTGTTCCCCTAGTAAAAGTTGTTCAGTTTGATGGGTAGAGTTTAAAGGTTAATGATACATTTCCTTACACGCTGTATACATTGCCCGTAATGCGTGCGTAAAGTTGGACTCTGTAAAAATGGACTGAAAATAGTGACTTTTAGAAAAAAAAATCGATTTTATTTTACTTCGCTAAAAATCATCCTTATATTATGATTTATGACATTTTTATACGTAATGCGTTTTAGAACTGTTAATATAAAAATCATTTAGTGTGCTATAACCTTTTTTTATGACCAGAAATATACGAGGGCGCCATATTGCGCATATAGCAGACGGAATGTCAGTGTAACCGCGTATGAGACCGACCAGAACGTAGAAAGAGAAGGTACTAGAAGGAAGCACGTGTCTTGTCATATTCACTCAATAAGAGATGCACATAGTAAATTCGCTCTAGTTAAAAAAGGAGATCACTACCTTATTGCTGTCCTTAACGGCGTAACCAAAGCACATAGCAAATTCGCTCTAGTTAAAAAAGGAGATCGCTACCTTATTGCTGTCCTTATCGGCGTAACCACTTTTTTGTACTACGGCCACCTGACTCCGAAATGTCACTTCATATAAATTGTATAGGACGGCCACCTGACTCCAAAATGTCTCTTCATATAAATTTATGACCATAGGCGAAGTATTTTTCTAGTTCCTTCTACGTTTATGACTATCGCTATCTCATAGCCGGTTACACTGACATTCCGTCTACCAGCGTAAGCGAAAAATTCTTCGTCTATGGACCAGAATCTTATGAAATGAAAAAAAGTAAAAAAATAGTGATTTTCACATGGTAGTGTCAAACTGTGATCCGTCTAGTCAAAATAGGCCCCGTACAGACTGCGACTTTTTGACAGCTATAAAATGCGCGTTTGTCTATCGCGTGACTTTATCGCTACACTAACAATTAACAGTCGTTTGTATCGATTCAAACGCATGATTGTAGCGATGCACACACATGTTTGTATCGATGCACACGCGCGTGTGCATTGTGGCAAAGGCTGTCGATGAATAACTGATCAAATATTACGAAAGTTTTGCATCGTGGCTGTATAGCGTTAGCTGCGTCGCAACTCAATCGATGCTTTTTGCAGCGCTTCTGCGCTACATGATACAGTACATGGTATTTTGTATCTCGTATATTTCTGGTTTTATGCTTGGATTTTAGAACAGATTATTTTTTAATTTATAACCATCATCATCCATTATTATTTCACTAACTCCGTGGCATCCATCATTTTAGTTTAACATCCGCTTTTTATTATTTTTTAATTTTGCATTTTTAATTTTTATTTTTTTCATTTTAGTTTTTTTCATCCCATTTCAGGTTTTACAGCGTGAAAGCAGAATTTACGTTTTATATAAATATTTAAAAATGATCGTTTCGCCTGAATGTTAAACTTTGAGTATATGTATTTGTATACAGGATGAAATCGATATCATTAGCATCCTTTTCAATTAAGAATCTACCCATCAAACGCCCATCAGACGACCCGGTTGGTGTAATGGTTACCACGCCGGACTGCCAAACCAGGGTCCTGGGTTCGAATCCCGGTTCGGTCATGGATGTTATATGTTCGTGCCGTTATTGTATGGTTTCCATAATAAAAGCCTTTAGTGCTAGTTTGGGATCATTACAATGTATGTGCCTGTGAGCGTTATTTAAAAAAAAACAAAAAAAAAAAAACAACATCTTTTACTATGGAAGCAAACCGATCCGAGCAAAAAATTGGCTGTTGCATACATTTGAGTTGAGTAGGCACTGCAGTTTAGTATGGAACATCAGTTTTTTTTTTTGCTTCGTCCGTTTTGCTCCTAAGTAAAAGTTGTTCAGTTTAGGTAGACTCTTAGTTTAAAAGGTTGCTACTGATATAAATTTCACCTGTATAGCTTGCTTATACATACTATAAGGGTTTAAGCTGGTCACACATTGGTCGAGAGTGAGTCGGTAGTGAAATGGTATCTAGTTAAAAATTTACATTGAAATATTATTTTGGCCTAAGAGCTTAACCTCATCTGGCAGCACAGAATCGCCTTTTTTCACGCTCCTTTCTTTTCTGTCGCTCTCGAACGTCATTAGCTAGAGAGAAAAAGATAGCGATAAAAACTGTTTTTTTTTTTTCAAATAAATAAAAATTAACAAGGCTCGGCCCGCTCTTGGCCACTGTGACTGGCGTTTCAATTGTTACTAATTATACAGGGTGTAGCTAAAATGATTCCCTGATTTACAAATATTCTTAAGTAGCATAAATTGTCACAATGCTCTTTGTTGGTACCTGAAGGATTATTTTAAGGATACAGAATAGAATACTTTATTTTCTACCAGCTGTATTCTGCATTCATATGAATAGATATGAAAAATATGAAAAAAAAAATAGTTTTATTTCAAAATGTGGCACAGAAAATTATTATTAAATGAATATGTGAAATTAACGTCCCAGTAAAACAAAAAAAAAATACAAAAACAGGTTTCCTCGTACAGCTTCGGTTCTAAATTAATATTGAATTATTAAATATTTATTATAGAGGGAAGTCAAATTTGACCTTAAGGATCACTGTCAGCATTTTTATGTTGCATATACTGTATTTCAGCCAATGTTGGTTTTGGAAGTATTATCATCTTAAGGTTTGTTTTATGTACAAAAACACATTTGAACTAATACAAAATGGTGGAGCTTGGTGGCAAGCCTAAAGTACCTGACAAACACGACCGCCTGCAAAAAGACTTGCCAAGCGGCTCCCTTCAATTTATTTTATCATTTTACATTTTCGCTACACCCTGTAAGTGCATGAATAAATCAGAATAATTCAAGATTGAACAAAAATTATTAACCCACCAGATTTATATTTAAAAAAAGTTATTTAATTTAATAACTCATAGATACTATCTAATAATTAGAGGTTGAATAACATTCGCTAAAAAAGTTTTTTTTTTTTAATACTGTGTTTTAACTCAATAAATACTTTATTTTGCTGGTCAAATTGAACACCTTTTACTACAAGAACAATTTTGAAATCACAAAAAAACATTCCAATATTTGGGTCAAGTAGCCATTGATATTTTCTATGGAACAACCAATTTTTTCGACATTTTAATGTCGGTCTGATAGCAAAAGTTGTTCAGTTTGATGTTCTAGAGCATTTCCTAAAGTAAAAAAAAACGGTTTTATAGTGATTTTGTTCAATTTCTTCTATAGTAGCGCGGCGCCATATAAATCTGCACATCATAATGTCTTTGAACCCGACTTGTTGTCCTTTTACCACAATACTTAGAAACTATTTCATAGCGACATTAAAACATACGAAAAAACTATAATCGATTCCGATTATAGGAGAACGTGGTACAGAGAGGTCAATGTCCTTTTTTGCAGATTTATACGTCACCTGTGATAACTTTGTTTATTTTTTAAAAGAATAATATACTATTATTGAACGTTAGAATTGTATAGATATTATAAAAAACAGAAAGGTTTTTTTATCGAAAACGAGATTAATTTAGTTGGTTAGTCAATTCGCCTTAAAAATATAACTGAAGCGTAATATGTTTTAAACCGGTAATTTTTTTAATAGCCGGTTGGCAGGGCAGTGTGATAAAGGTTTTGTCGCGCCTTTAAAAACGGCGCGATAAAATGTTTATCGAGTTGTCATGCCGCCCGTGCTATAAAATATGTCCAAAAAAACAATTTGCCATAATACAACTGAATTTTTAAAGCGATTTATTTTATAGATTTTTTTAAAGAATGATGTCCACTTTTTACCTGTCAAATAACCTCAGTTTTTTTTTCGATATTACTTTTATTCCTCACTACCAAATTAAATCAAATTACTACCGATGTAAATAGAATTAACCTTTAGTTTTTCTAAATCAATATTTATTGTATACTTACATCAACCACATAGTAATGTAATTACTTCAACTAAATCAAAGAAAAATTTACAGGTAAACGAATGTATGGGAAGTGGTCATGATTCTTTTAACGTTTATTTACACAGCGACAGGTCACAAATAACAACATTTTTTTTTAATTGGTCAGAAAAATGTTAAATTACGTTTTTTTTAATTGAAATTTGTTATAAAAAGAATATAGTATTTTTTAGATTAAGTCAAAAATGGAAGGTAGCTAAGAGATTTGCAACTTATAGACGTTTATGTTTTTTAGAGAATGTTTTTTTTTTATATTTGCCTTTTATACAGTAAAATTAAGATTAAATTTTGCTCAAGCATGTTTATTTTTTGCATCTATTATACAGCATGTTTAAAAAAAAAACAATTGTACTTTTATTAAAATGTAAATTTTGTTTTCTGTGTCCAAATATTGTTATAATGTTAAAAATCCGTAAAAGGATCATAATTTTTTTCTTTTTTTTTTAGTTTATTATCCATAAGCATGCCATATCGAAATAATTGTTATTATTTTAGTCAATATTAGAATATATCATGTCACAATTTATAGTTTTTTGAGATGTACGCGGTTTCTGTAGAAACTAAATAACTTTGAACAATGAGGGATTTTCTGGGCACCACTTAAAAAGAAAAAATAGTTCCAAATGACTCGATAGAGATGGCGTTGATGAGAGATGGATGAGCAACATTGCTGTTAAATAACACAAATAAAAAAAATGTGTTTTAAAAACACCGATTTTTGCAGAAAAATATGAACAGATACTAATAATTAAATAATCACCATCTTCAGGGCAATGTCGTATCAAGGCCATCTATCGAAACATTTTGTATAATATTTACATTTTAAATTAGGTAGCTGTCAGAAAATCTCTCATTATTAACGAATCTCGTAATACAGTTTTTATGTCGACACCATAAGTCATAACATAAACTGGCGTAATTTTTGGATCTTTGTTTGGCTTTTCTAATGAGGTGTGAACTATTTTTTTTCTTTTCTTCATTCTGTAAGTATTGGCTTGTACAAATAAAATAGTTTAGCTTAAAGTGCCTATGAGACACTGTTTAAAACCAGTAAAAATGTAGCCTATTATAACTAGATAGAGATGAATTTTAAATAACTTACCACAAAATTGTTAGTCAGGTTTTTTATCCTGGTTTAATTAAAAAATTTTACATGACATTGTAACATAACACGAATTAATTGTCAAATTAAAAAAGAAACAGAATTTGGCGGTGACTGGGATTTGAACCAGCAACCTCCCAATCCAGGGCTTGCTTTGGTTTAATTAAGATACCGACACACACAATCTTTTAAGCTCATCGCACGTCGGTTATAAATCTTAATGTCTCGAGGTTGTACTCTTCTAACGCACGAAAGTTGCTTATAGCTGCCTCTCACTTACATAAGAACGAGACATACTTATGTAATTTTTTGTGCGTTAGAAGGTACAACGCTAAGGTGAGATTTAAACAGGACAACATGGCTCTAATTATGTTAGAATCAATATAATTTGGAAATAGGTGAATTTTTTCGATCTTTAATTTAGTTCAATGATCTTTACTTACTTATTATTATTATCGTTAAACTAGGCTTAAAAGTTGACTAACTTTTTTGTGGTGAACCCTGTAAAAATTTACGATTTGTAATTTGACAAATTGATACATTATTTTAGGAGTTGCAGGTGAAACGATGTGTAATGTATGATAAATTGTCGTGCATAGGTGACCATAACAAAAAAAACTAATGCTATATTTATTCGAGTTTTGTTGCTATTCGACAATTACCGCATTCCTTTTTTTTAACAACTCAATGTTGAAAAATTGTACGAACACTAAAAACTACTTCGAATTGGATAATGTACCAGTTAATTACGTTAATGATCGTTAAAATTTATTCAATGTTCAAGTGAATTTTTTTATTCGACAAGTAGGGCAAAATTCGATCTATTTTTCGTAAGTTATTTTAAAAATTACTCAAGGGGTCTGTTGAAAAATAGAATACTAAAACTACTTTGAATTTTGTATTACTAGTTAATTACAGTAATGATCATTAAAATTCATTCAATGTTCGAGTTTTGTTGTTCGAGAATTTCCGAAAAACTATGGTTTTTCTAATTCGTAAGTAATATTTTTCAATCCAAGTAATTTTTTTTCTAATTAGTTATTTATAAATATTTCTAATTTTATAGTAATTATTGAATAACAACAAAAAGCGAACTTCGGTTATTTTTATAGAATGATTGGTATAGAATGACCTTTATAGTACCTAATTGGTTTTTTTTTATATGTAGGGTCATCACCTTAAAAATCCTACACTCTTTTGTTAACATCCCTGCAACTCTTAATATGCTCAATTTTAATTTTTTATCGTCTGTAGCGTAAAAAAAAGTGCCACTTTTCAAGCTAATCAGCGCTAGTGTAGATTGCCTCTTATTTTATAGGGTCCAAGGAAATGAGGTTTGATATAATGGAAGGGAATTAAATTCTCATTACGTGTGTTATTTGAAAAATTTCTTGAGATTTTAAAATGTAGATAAAAATGCTGTTGTATAGAATAACATGCCTTGTAAATGTTTTTCATAATGTTTAATAATTCAATAGTCTCCCAATTTTGTAAACATAGTCCAACTTAATAAACTGACGGTTTTTTTAAGGGTATGATCAGACCATCAAACTGAACAACTTTCTCTATAGGACTAAAAGCGAAATCGTGAAAAAAAAATCTGCTGTCCTATTAGGTCGAGTAAGATGGTAGTTTCGTATGAAACAGCTGATTTTTTGTTTGTTTCGACGTTGGATAGAGAAGTTGTTCAGTTTGATGGTCTGATATCCCCTTAAAAACCTGTCAGCATATTAAGAAGGACCATATATCTTTGTTTTGTAGGTATTTATTAAATTTATTATAACGGGCTAGCATGAAAAATCTACAAAACGATAAAATCGTAATGCGCGCTTATTTCAACTTACGTAAAGTGAAAAAGACAGGCACATATAGATTTTTATCGTTTTCTCAGGGTTGTCAATTTGTCATGCTAGGTCCAAAGGTCCTCAACTAAAATCTAAAGACAAGACCTCAATTTGGAATATTAAGCGGGGCAATTTCGTCAGCGGGGTAATTACGTCAAATGGCTATAACTTCTGTTCTTATAAGGTTGAAAAAAGGTTATTTCTTGGATAAATACCTACCTGCATTAGTCGTCTCGCTGCTGAATAAGAGCTTATGGAACAAAAGTTTTAACAATTTGACGCAATTACCCCGGTGTCGGAATTGCCCCACTCGGCTATATTTGTTTTCTATATTTGATTATACCTAGCTCTCTTATTAAAAGTTACTCAAAAAACATTCCTTAAAATATCGAAGAACTAATAATTTAAACTCAAGTTTAACATACTTGTTAAGTTTTAATAATAATACTCCATTCATCATAGAATAAGACAAAATGCTGCAAATTTGTTTTGCTTTAAACAAACAAACTGTTAAGGCTACAAACTTGAAGGCGTTAAGGCTAGAAACATTGAAGGTGTCATATACTATGAACTCGTAGTACGACCACTGTGCTACCACAGTTTATTCAATAACTGCCGTAACAGTAGTTGCACTCTTCCGATTTTGTCGCGCTTTTTCGAATTTCGAACTTTGCTCTTCAGGAATGACGAACTAAGTCTTATGTCAAAGCGCGACTGCTAGTATCTCATGAAGATACAGAGCGCCGTGGGTTCTTATCGAAGCTGTCAAACGCGAGTGACGGAGCACGGACTATACTATGATGAAATGTTGTAAATGAATAAAAACAGAATACGAAAGCTATGGAGAGTTATTAAGTTAGAAAATGTTTGTTGGTTTTATTTAGCCACTATTTAATGTAATATTATACTGTTTTCTTGCAAAATGTTCTTAGTCTGTTTCCTTTAAGATTAATAGAATGACAGATATCAAAGTCTAGCTATTAATCGAAACTTTAGGGTCATGTTTCACCACTTAGTTGTTGAAAGCTTATCTGATAGATAGTTTGACATTATTTCGTATGAAAGACATGTCCAACGATCTGTCAGATAAGTTTAAAGTACTTAGTAGGCCTGTTACACGACTTCTGAATAAATTCTTAATTCCTAGCTTATTTAGTTATCTGACAGTTCGTTTGACATATCTTTCACACTAAACATTTCAAACGATATTTCAGATAAGCTGTTAAAACTTATCCAGAATTGATAAAACATTCCCTTTTTTACATATTTATATAAAGCAAAAATTTAAAGTGAAACTCAAATAAAGTAAATAAGATATATTTATAAAGCAAGATTATTGTCATATCATGCCCTGTCTCTTTTTCTCATACGAGAGAAAAAGAGCTACCAAGAATTATTTTCTATTTAATTCCTTGTGAAGGAAAAAGAGGCATATCATAATTGTCGACAATCGTGATTGGACTAGCTAGACTTTCCACATTTGTGTTTCTTATTATCATAAAAGAAATAGACTTTGTGATTTCCAGAAAGCCATAAAAGTATTATAGTAAAAAATAGTTAATATTTTTTCATATAATTGTTCAAGGAATGTTGCAATATTAAAATAATGTATTATAAAAAAAATTAGCTTTTTTGCCTGTAAAAAAAGTCCTTAAAACCATAGTGCTCCGAATTGTGATCAAATTTTTATTAATAAAAAGTTTAAAAGTTACATTTGTTTTTATTTTATTTGTAAGGAAAACAATTAGGCTGGCTCGCACCAAAAAGCGTTTAGGCTTAAACGTATTTAACTGAGGTATAAAGTGATCGCTCTGTCTCGCACACCGCAAATACTAATAACAGTGACAGCATCATATTTAAACATGTTTAAGCCTAAATACTTTTTGGTGATAGCCAGTCTTAGATTGTTATGTGGGTAAGGACAGGTGGGGTAATTACGCCAAAGGGGTAAGTTCGTCTACTATTAAAAATCTCGGAAACTATTGAATGTAGTAATTTGCTTGATCTGCCTACCGTATTATTATTGATACCTTACGCTGATTGTATTTGTTTCCCGCATCTCTACAACATAAAACCTTCTAATCCCTTGCTTGGTAGGATAGAGTTAAAAATTACGTCGAAAATCAGTAGGTAAGTACTTTGAATCACATAGGTGCCTAACTTATAGTTTTTATTTGTGATTCAACGAATTTTCCCCCTTGACGCACGTACTTACCCCTTACCCTATCTAATGAGGAGATTGAAAAATAAAACATGTTTATTACAAAATTATTGTTTATTTGTATCTTAAAATACGAGTACCTATCTTCTGAGGAATGTTTCTTATCAACTAAATATAAGTATGGCGTATTGAGAATATCCACAATAAACTTAAGTGCCCAAACTCCATTTTGGTAGGTACCTAGTGAGTTAAATGGACTATGGAAGTGTGAAGAAAGTAAGCTAAGTATTGTTCATTTATTCATTAATTTCATTTTCTTCCCTCCGGACGGAAAGCGTCAATTATTGTCGTCCCGCTGCGCTAAACGAAGTTGCCGGATTACCCACCGCTGTCGAGGAGAATAACCTTGGCTTCGCCTCGGTCAACAATTACATTACATGAGATCTGAGACCTTTCTTACTTTCCTGTCCTCGGTGTGTAATCTACTATAAGTATACACGTTTTTGTCTCATAACATTTCTTGATCGTATTTAAAGGTTAGACTATAGATTTCTGTAAGAATTAACTGTGGACGCTAATTTTGAAAAGCCACTCTAAAAAAATATATTTTAAGCTTTCTTCACAAAGGGATCGTCAATAGGGTTGTCAACTTTCTCAAATGGATAGTAAGGGTGTGACTGCCAGAAGGACGGCAGAGTGAATCTAGTATGCTGATCGTAAGCATTGATCTTGTCTATTTCATCTTGTTCCAGTTTGAAATCAAAGACGGCGATGTTTTCTTCAAGACGTTTTTTCTTTATCGTTTTAGGTATTGGCACCACGTTCCTTTCCACCTGAAATTGAACGTAAATTATTAGAATCATCATCGCCATTCAGGCACGGATCTAGTGGGTCACATTTGGTTTCAAGTTAGGTCAATTTTATTGTTTTTACATTTTCCCTAAGTATAGTTTTATAGGTATCATCTACCTTTTCCTTAACAATTTTTTTTACATTTTCCCCCTCTAGTTATTTATAGGTATCCTATTAACTTTTCCCTTAAGAATTTGTTTTTACAATTTCCCCATCTAGTTTTATAGGTAACCTCTACCTTTTCCTTAACAATTTTTTACATTTTCCCCTATGGTTTTATAGTCGTTTATAGGTATCATCTACCTTTTCCTTAACAATTTTCTTTACAATTTCCCCATCTGGTTTTATATTTTTTTTTTTTTTTTTTTGAAAATGAAAATAAATTTATTTAACAATATACACATACAATATGTTTTAGATTTACACTTTACATATTTATGAATATTGTACAGTTTGTTAGTGTGGGTACATTGCTAAGAGGTTAAAAATATTGTACGATTTCCTGTGGTCCCCAGACGAAGCGAGCTTGGATCTAGGGGGCCGGTTTAAATATATTACACTTGTTATTATTGTGACTATTTGTTAACCTCGATTTTCTCAGTAGGTATTATAATTTAAATACAATGATTTAACAAACAAAAAAGAAGAGTAAAATAAAATAAAGATAAAAGCAGCACTATTTGGATTAACAATGTTAGTTGACAGAAATACAATACGAGGACAATGAAAGTACAAAGAGAGTGTCGATTTTGTAGTGTAGTGTGAGCGAAACGGAGGTGTGGGCTATAGAATACTATGCAGCTGGGACTCTGTCTCATCATATGTCTGGGTTTTCAGCCAGTTGAATATTAAAAGTTTAGCTTCTTGGTGAGAGGAATGTCTGATATCACAGGCTTTAACTACATTATTGTATAGTTTCGAGGTTATAAAAGGGCTAAAACGTTTTGCGAATTCCGTTTTTACTAACGGAGGAGGCAGGTTAAATATTCTTTTCTTTACCATGGAAGGGTATTCACTTGATTTTAGTACTGTTTTATGGGCAGACAAGGCTATCTTGGAAATGAATAACTGCCTTACAGTTAGAACTTTGACATCTTTGTATAACTGTGTTGTTGAGTATCTGCGAGGCTTCCTAAGCATGGTTTTAAGAACAGCGCGCTGAGCTCGCTCCACTTCTATCATTACAGTTTTAGCCGCACTCCCCCAGCATGAGATATGTATCTTCTACCTTTTCCTTAACAATTGTTTTTACATTTTCCCCTCTAGTTTTATTGTATTTTCCATTTAGGAAAGCAAATACAACGATACATGGTCCTTTTAATTAATATGCTGGAGATTATGTGATTCCAAGCATATACAAAAATATCAGCTTTTTCTAATCATATTAGAAATTATATTAAATAATTTTCTAGTTATTTGAAAAATACTCAAAAAGCCAGGAATTCCTTTGCCAGGCTGCCTTTTCTATTGACTTTAAGACGCTCCCCATAGGTAAACGCAGGGCCATATTTATATAACGCAGGGCTGGTTTTAAGAAGCTATCTTCTCCTTATTTGAAAGACATACTTTATGAAAAATATGGCAATGATCTTCAACATTTCGGGTTTATTTGTTAAGAAGTATATTTTTAATTTTTACAGACCAAAGATGTTATACAGCCATAAATCCTAACGTTTTCAGAAAATTTAATATTAAATTAAACAGAAATATCGAGAAAAATTCAATCGGAAAATTACGTTTTTTTATTTTTTAACATTTTTTTTTATATTTCCATACAAACAGGTGGTTTAAAAATGAAATTCTGTCCACGAGAGAGAGAGTTTTTCCAATGTTTTTCGTAAAAATACTATCATTATTAAAACTCACCAGCCATCTTAGTATGATTTGAGGCGTAGTCTTGCCATACTTCTTCGCTATAGCCACCAGTGTCGGGTCATCGATCCTCGGACCAGGCAGCTGCATGCCGAACCTTGACACCAATGAGCCAAAGGGGCTGTAGCCCATTACCACTATGTCGTTAGCTTTGGCGAAATTGATGAGATCTGTTTGGATTATTTGGGGATGGACCTGTAAATAGAAGGTAGGTTTATAATTTGGGGTATTTCGTGATGAGACTGATATCATCATCAGCCTACGCGTCCCACTGCAGGGCACAGGCCTTCCGTCAAGGACGGTGTATGTACGTTAGTCCACCACGCGTGCACAATGCGGATTGGTAGACTTCACATACGCATCGGAATTTCTTCTTCAGCGTATGCAGGTTTCCTCACGACGTTTTCCTTTTTTTTTATTATTGATGGGTTTGCTCTTGACCTCTATCTAGTCCTCAGGACAAAGTTGGGGTCGACGATGTAGCCAGCTTACCCAGAAGTGCACTGGCACTCCTGCACACTGACGGAACGCAGCAAGCTGCTTGGCGCCAGACTCCGGCAGGAGGGTGGTCGCGAGCCAGGCGGCTCCTTGCGGAGCCTACTACACCGCTGTGGGGATCGTTCAGCCGCCACCACAAACTTGGTAGCTTGTGATGCCGTTGCCCAGGGTGGACCGCTAGGAGGTAGATCCCCAATCACACCAAATCCTTCACTGTTTGAGAGCAGTTCATAAGTTAGAAAAACTCATTGGTACATGGCATGTAGTCCGCGCGGATTCGAACCAGGAACCTCATGATGAAGTGTCGATACTTCTCCACAACGCGCAACCGAAACATTCCTGTTTATGGAGTCTTTGAAGATCGAAGTGTGTGTATTTGGCTTTTATACAAAGTTTATCGTTGATTCAGACCGTCAAGCTAACTGAATAGCTTCGTAAATCGTAAAAAAACTGGTGCTCGGTAGCTAAGCTATTGAATTGACATTTTCTAATGTCCCCGTTTAACATGAAACACCGTTAGCATATTACCAAAGTTGGTCCCTGCATGTACACACGGCGACACATCAAGCTATACAACACCAACATAAGCTGGCCGCGGGACGTTATACGTTACTAGACTTACGCGCGGCCAGTTTATTTTGGTTTTGTATAGCTCGATGTGTCAACGTGTGTACATAGATAGGTATTTTTCCTGCTAACAATGGGATGCAAATTAGGAAACTAAAAAAAACACTTTATAAAAACTATTCTTACATAATAAAAACAAAAAAAACACAGACAAAAACTTTTTTTACATTAAAAAAACCTAAAAAAACACTGACAAAAATCTATTTTTTTTTAACTCACCTCAACTTGCAAAGCGACAGGCTTAACGCTCCCCTCCTTCAGAAGCCTTTCCAGCTGTTCCTTGTTAAAGTTGGAGACTCCTATAGACTTAGCCAGGCCCAGCTTGTGTACGTCTTCCAGGCCTCGCCAGGTCTCCATGAAGTCTACTTGAGAGTAGGTGTGGTCCTCCTGTTTTGAGGAAAAGGTTTTATTAAGGGGTCTTATAGACGAGCGACACTTTGTTTGCGACAGCGCTCGCCGACGATCGCAAGCTGTCGCCAACGGTCGCAAGTTTTCGCCGACGGTCACGCGACAGCTTGCGACCATCGGCGACAGCTTGCGACAGTGGTCGCCGAGGGTGGCGCGACCATTCAAAAAAAAGTGTCCCTCGTCTGTAAGAGCTCTAATGCCTTATATCGTCTCGGAATGAGAGATTTTCCGAAAGCCACCAGAAATGAAAAAATATTTCCAAATGACTGGATAGATGGCGTTGACATGTCTTGGTTCCGACAGTTCATTACTGCACTGCGTGAAATTATCCCCCGAGCGAAGCGAGGGCTATAAACGCCTTGTAATAATGGACTTAAGTCACGACACATGAGTATCGTATAGGTACAATTTTATAGCTCGTGTGACCTAAACTCTTATGTTAGAATTTGTATTTTGTTCATATACTAACGTTAAGACCAACAGGCCAATGCATGAGGTACAAGTCCACGTAGTTCAGACCTAGTTTGGTCAGTGATTCTCTTAGAGCTTCGGCGACTTGCTCCCTCTTGTGGTGGGTGTTCCAGAGCTGAAAATAACATCACATAACATAAATACCTACTAAGTTACCTATTCTTTATTTGCCAACCAAAAACAGAATAAAAAAAAGAACTAGGTTTACAAATGGCGGCGAAAAAGACAAATTGTAGTTTAAAAAGGATGTAACAAAAGGTTTATTGCCAAAAAAAATAAAAATAAAATGTTGTTTCATACAAAACTGTAGTACCTATACTGCATTCCAAATAAGGACGAAAAGATATTCCGATTCCTGTATAGCTTTCTGGCCAATTCTGATTAACAAATATGATTTTTTTATGAGAAAGATATACTATCCAACGTATCTTGGACTTTACTAAAGCTGTTCTAAGAATAAGTGAGAGGAAGTGTTTCAAATCTCTGTTACTGTAATTCAAAATGGCCTTAAATTTTCGTTGCTATTTGGAATGGAGTATAGGTACTTACCTACCTACTCGACTCAAATCAAAGTATGAGACAGCCACAAGACAGCTGATTTTCTCAACGTTTGCTCCATAGTTTGATGGTCTAAAGTTTATTAAATATTGAGTACTTACTAGTGTATTTTGTTACACCCTGTTTAATATTAAACATGTATAATGTCATTTCATGTATCGGAAAACGCAAGTCTTTTAAATTCAAGACAACGTCAACGCTAATTGTTTCCACCTCCTAAATTTAGTTAAGGGGCCATAGGTCCCGACGAATATTTTCTATGAAAAACGCGATTACCCAGCGCTCCGAAAAGTGTGTGCGTGAGCCGTATTTTAGATTAAAAAGAACTAACCAAAGTATTTTTCTAGATTTTTTTTATGATTTCACTAGTTAAACTAATGGTGAATTTGTGAGTATAAATGCAAAAAATCGGAAACTATTTTAAGTTCTTCTAAAACGAAAAAAATGCCTAAAATGCATAAAAATTGGTACGTCATCTTTGTGACTATTTTCTATCGAGTGAAGTAATTCCAATCGTGTATTCAGTTTATGATTTCACTAGATAAATTATCCAAAAATACTGAGGTATGACTTTAGTTTCCGTATGGTACCTATAAATCTAGTCGTAAAATGAAAAATAAAAGATGTCTCCGAGGTATTTCCACCTACTATTACGCCTTAAGAGGCCCTTAAATTCGCCTCATACCACAACGCAATAACAACCTTACCTTAGTAGTAATAAAGACGTCATCTCTCGTCACGGCCCCCTCGTTGATCTTGATCCTCACCCCCTCCCCCACTTCCTCCTCGGTCTCGTAGACCGACGCGGTGTCGATATGTCGCCAGCCGACGTCTATGGCGTGAGCGACCACGTCCCGAAGTTCATGGTCTTTGGACCTTACAATGCCGTTCTGTAATTTTGCGAGAAACTAAAAAAAGAGTAAAAGTATATTTTTATTACACGCATGCATGCATGGATATTTATTACACGCATGCATGTGTGAATATTTATCATACCCATCAGGTAGAATACCTCTGTGGATTGTCCTGATTTAAGTTCTGTTGCGTGGCAATTTTAATAAATTATTATTTAGATACCTGATCGAATCCTAAATAAGTTCCCAGTGCAATCGCAGGCATCTCTCTTCCATCATTCAGCTTAACCTTCGGCACTTCCACTGAAGCCATCTGCAAGAAATCACCAATTTAAAATGAGACTTGACGGCGTATCATCCCGGGACCACGACTCTCCATACTAGATAATCGATGCGAACGAGCGCGTGGCTCCGGTCAGAATTTAGCCGTTTTCTTTGAAAAATTAGATGATTTTTTATTAATTTCGAAAAAGTAAGAAAAACAAATCATTCTAAATTGTGTTGGGAACCATATTGTAAATTTTCATTATCTTCCGATTAAAATTGTAAGAATAAAATGGTTAGGTACCTACAACTGGAAAAAAGGGGTGACTTAAGATTCCTTTTTATTTGTTTTTTTTTATTAAAATAGATTTATAGAAAAACCACATCACTTCTCACATTATTCTTGAAAGAATTAAGTATTAAAATCGGTTTAGTTTTGGAGGAGGAAACAGGGGAATACGAAATGCCGTTTTCGTCGATTTTATGTACTTAGATAAAATTGGTCCGAGCTGCAGTGTCTGCTTGTGTCTGTCGCACTCTAGTCGGTGGGGTGTATGGGTGGGGCGGATAGAACAAATATGTATACAGTCGGAACAGTCAGTGACCTATTCTGCAAATTAGCATTTCAGCCCGTCTATCCTCTTAAGCTTTGTTTAGCAATCTTTGAGCCACTGTAACTTTGATACTTAACTTTTCTAACTACCTACTTTTTAACAAGAAAATCTGTATAACCACAGATAAAGACATTCGTTTCTAGATAGTAGGTACCTAGTTAAAAATTATATTGAATTAATTTGGTTAATATTGAAAATAGGACGAAACTTCGTTTATATGCGCCCTCGGGCGCTCTCGCATGAAACCAAAGCTAGCTAGATTCCGTTTTTGGTATCGAGGATTAATAATGTAGTAAGTCCCAATCCCATAAATCTAGAAAATTAATTAAGTAGATAGGTAACTTTACCATTCAAATAACTTTTCTTTTCGCTGTGAAACTGTAATATTGAGCTACAACTAAAAATAAGCGTGATAACTTCAACGGCATTGCCGTTAATAATAGTGATTACATTCCCTTTGGTTAATAACAACATTATGTAGGTAGATAATAATATAAAGTGGAACTTAGATAAAACAACAAGGAAAATACAAGAATATGTAACAACACGTAAACAAACGACAACCTTGAGAAAAAGGCAAATTGCATGGCTGCATGCAATTTCAAGCTGCGCGAGTGTTTTGTTTCAAGTTTATATCAAACTAACCCGTCGATGAACTTCAAATAGAATGCGATCGATCGCTTAAGTTAAGACGCTGTTATCCCGTCGAGGCCATTTTTTGAACACGAACGAAAGTGTTTTAAGAGAATATTATTCCGAGAGCGAAAATGCGCGCTGCATACAAACGTACTATGGTGATATTTTCAATACTAACCAATTAAAGTCAATGAAATTTTGCAGAAACAATCTAAAAACAAATCTCTATGCTTCTATAGAGTCAGATTTTCGTTAAAATATACAGTTTCAATGTTAGGATAAATTTAAAATTTGTATGGAAATCTTTGAGGCACTGTAACTTGAAAACTATACATTTTAACGAAAATCTGACTCCATACAAGCATAGAAATTTGTTTCTAGATTGTTTCTGCAAAATTTCATTGACTTTAATTGGTTAGTATTGAAAATATCACCATAGTACGTTTGTATGGAGCGCGCTCCGAATAATATACCCTTAAACTGTGTTTTAAAGTCTGAAAACCAATTATGTCTTATTTAAGGATCTGGCTGATAGGCGACCGTTCTCATTTACACGATTAGATTAAGTTTAATAGATAGAAAAAATCCCAAAGTTACCCCTTTTTGTTATGTTTTTTTCAATACTATGATTAAACTGCTGATATTTAACTTTTTATTCTTGTACTTAACTAAATACATTAAATATTTCTAGTGAACTCCGTATAATTTTAGCTTAGAAACACCCATGAGCAAAGATATTGATGAAAAACACGTTTTTTTGCGATCCTGCTTTCAATTGGAGCGGAATGGCTAATTGCAATCTTATGCTTGCAAGAAAGAGATGCTTGAACTGAGATAACCTGGCCTTAAGGGGCCATACGTCCCGGAATTACCTTGCAAGGGGTCTCGAATTTTTCGTTTTTCTACAAGATTTATTAATACAAGTTACCGAAAAAAATAAACAGTATTCCTGAAGTTTATCTAGTGAATAGGTAAGTACACGATTGAATTGACACAACACTAACGATTAGATTAAGTTTACTAGATAGAAAAAAATCCCAAAGTTATTATGCTTTTTCAATATTATTATTATTAAACTGCTGATATTAAACTTTTTATTTGTTTACTTAACTGATAACATTAAATATTTCTAGATAGCTTCGCTGGAGCTTAGAAACACCCAATTTAAAAGATATTGATAAAAATTCGTTTTTTTGCGATCCTGGAGTGCGATTTTTGAATCTCATTCGGTGAGCTCAGCAGTTGTAAATGTCAAAATTACAACGGAGATAAGCATCTTTTTACTGTTGATTTGGCTTTAAAAAATCGCACTCCTGAAGTATTATTTTTTGAAAGTCAAATCAGCAGTAGAAAGATGCGTATCTCCATAGAAATTTTGACATTTTCAACCGCTGTGCTCACCGAATGAGATTCAAAAATCGCACTCCTGATTTCAATTGAAGCGGGATGGCTAATTGCAAACTTATGCTTGTAAGAAAGAGACGCTTGCACTCAGATAACCGGGCCTTAAGTAAGCATAAATTTAAAAAATCGTTAAAATAAACAGCTCACCTCTGCCGCAGCTATCAGCAGAACAAACACACAACCTGCCCGGATCATTTCTATGAAAATAATGAAGCGAACTTGATCTTGATGCGCTTACGCATTCTATAGACACGAAACGAATGTTTTTTTCCTCAATGCACTGTTTTTGTTCATTTTTAAGGATAATAAAACCGGTTTCTGGTGGACAAGTGAGTTTGGTTGTATAGTAGATTACACTCCGAGGAGGGAAGGAAAGTAAGAAAGGTCTCACTCTCTCGGCTTCGCCTCTGTCAACAATTATACATGAGATCTGAGGCTTTCTTATTTACTGCTTTTCTCCTCGACGGAGGTGGAAAGCGGCAACTTTGTTTAGCGCAGCGGGACTAAAATTGACGCTTTCCGTCCGGAGGGGAGAAAAAGACTGCTGATTACAATCTTCAGGAATTTTTTCATCGCTTTTGTTTTTTATTTATGATTATGGACTTATAGCTTGTACGTTATTTAAAAACAACAGTGATACAATTACATCAAAATGGGTCCCTGACTGGGTCCCGGTTAGCACCGCATTTCCGCCAGTGTCAAGTGGTTTGAGGGAGTGTCTGTCCAATCTCGAGGATTGTTTTTGAGTAAAAACACAACTGAGAAGGATTGCGGAGCCTCGTGGCAGGCTGAAACGCGAACCGCGCGAAAACCACGCGAAAGAAAAGTGTTCGGGTCAAACCTTGCAACATGACCCTTCATCGCTTTTAGTGATAAGGCCAAAGACTCCAAAGATTTATAGCAAATGTGTAGGTAAAAAGTACCCTTTTCTAGTGTCGTGTGTAGTATCGATCTTGTTACTATCGACAGTTATACAGGGTCCTTCTTAATATGCTGACACTTTTTTAAGGAGACGATCTGACCGTCAAACTGAACGACTTTCTCTATGGCACCAAAAATTAAATCGCGATAAAAAATTAGCTATCCCATACATTTGGCTCCAGTAGGTTTGCAGTTTTGTATGGAAGTGCTGTTTTTTTTCGTGATTTGGATGTTGGTCCCATAGAGAAAGTTGTTCAGTTTGACGGTCTGATCATCCTCTTAAAAAAGTGTCAGCATATTATGTTGAACCCTATATTGGGTAATTTTTAATTAGTTGGCGAAACTCAACCAGGGCACTTGTTAATGATAACAGATTGCATTATCAATGTTTATAATCGGTATTAATGATTTACAAAATTATTATTATCATACGTACCGTACGCAGTGCGTGGCCGGCGGGCGAACATTGACCTCAGAATCATATGATCGAAAGGGGGGGCGGGTCATTACCACGTAATTGTGCTTAGTATCAGATACCAAATGCGTTTGTTAAGTTTCGCCAACTAATTAAATTTGACCCTATACGCCTATAATTACGCCTTCCTCATTCCCGGTCAGACTATACCCTCTTTAATAATTTGAGCATAATTTTAAGCAAAGTAGGAGGCAAGAACTAGTCTATAAAATAAAAAAAATATTCTTAATCTATTAAAGGATCCTCAATAACATTTTTTCAATGGGAAGGATGCGTGTGCCCAGTTTTTTTTTCTCCAACTCGTTTTGAAAACACGGAGTGGATAACCTTGACTAGGCCAACATGGAATCCTGTTTCACTTTCGTTCAACAGGTTTTATAGTTCCAAAATAATGACGACCCGATAGTTCAGTCGGTAATGTCTGCTGTGTCGAGGGTCGAGGGTTCGAATCCCGTAAGCAAATATTTGCCTCTTACGGGAGGTACCTAACTATGATAAATATGAATATTAGTACCCGAGTCATGGTTGTTTGTATCTACAGTGTGAAATTGATATCATTAGCATTCTTTTAAACTAAGAGTCTACCCATCAAACTGAACAACTTTTACGATGGAAGCAAACCGGCATGCGGCAGGAGCAAAAAATAAATCAGCTGTTCCATACTAAACTGCAATGCCTACGACTGAAATGTAGTTAGTAGTTTTACATAATTTTTTTCTTTTTGCGTGTCCGTATAGTTAGCAGCCTCACCAACGAATTCGAAGATTTTGACTAGGCCACGATTTAGTACCCAATTAGTACTATTTAGTGCCCAAAGCACAGATTTGGTACTCCTGTATTTCAAAAGATATTTGGGTTACTTACTGAGGCTGCTAGATAGACGTCAAGGTAGCAGTCGCACCAAGAAATACTGTTTATATCAATGTGATTTATATGTCACGATTTAGTACTCATTTAGTACTCCCTATATCCAAAATTACATTAATATTGATTCAATACAAGCCGAGATATGACAGGGCATTGTTGAGGCTGCTAACTTGACGTTTATTCCAAAGATGATTCCAATGAAACGGGTGCACATTTCACACAGATAAATACATACAGATTTAGTGCTCGATTTGGTGCCTCTTATCATATTTATGAAATGTAGAATTTTCTTTCCTACTTCCCAAAAAAACTATGTAAAGTTCTACATACATTCGATTTTCGGTACAATCATGAACAAAAATTATCATTAAAGCTCAGGCCACACAGAGGCTGTCCTGCGGGAAAGCGGGCCGGCGGCGGTTCCTCGGGGAGCGAATATCTGCGGACCAGCGAAGATGTTTGTGTGTTTTGTAGTGTATGGTGTGGTGGAAAGGTCATGTCCGAGTTTGTTTGTCCCCTGTAACAGAGAAATAAGCACTGGTCCGGAATATTCGCTTCCCGCAGGTCCGCCCCCGGACCGCTTTCCCGCAGTCCCGCCTCTGTGTGGCCTGGCCTTTATCGGAACTCTACTGCCATGAGCTGGCGCACGCGATCATAGCAAGTGGTTCATAGCAATACCGAGAGATGGCGGGATTTTATTTACGTTAATTACCTACTGGGTGATGCGAAAACTTGTCGAAGAATTGCTTGATTCAAATGAGTGCAGCCGAGGGACTACAACGAGTTTATGATGAACCTTGTTCTATCATAGATGTTTTCAAATTGTCTTTTATGTTGTGAACAGGAGTGCGATTTTTGAATCTCATTCGCTGAGTTCAGTAGTTGGAAATGTCAAAATTAGTGTGGAGATAAGCATCTTTCTACTGCTGATTTGACTTTCAATAATCATACGTTATGAGTGCGATTTTCGAACGTCAAATCAGCAGTAGAAAGATGCATATCTTTATAGTAATTTTGACATTTTCAACTGCTGAGCTCGCCGAATGAGATTCAAAAATCGCACTCCAGGAATGCAATTTTTGAAAGTAACACGTCGTTCGAATGATGAATAATCTACATACGTAGTAATTTCTAAATTTTCTACTGCTGATTTGAACGAGTGACTTTCAAAAATCGCACTGTAGTGTTTGAAAAGTACTAGTCTCATACATTTGAGTCTAGTAGGCGTTGCAGTTTAGTATGGAACTGCTGATTTTTGTTTGCGATTTCAGGATTGGTCCCATAATAAAAGTTGTTCAGTTTGATGATCTGAACCACTCATGAAAGTTTCAAACCACAATGAAATCAATATTTATTGCTTCGCTTTATTTCGGAACGGTAAAAAAAAATTCCAGTACAATAATAGTAAAGTAGATTTAAAGAAGAATAATAGTCTTCTGGACTCACATTACATAGGTACATACGAGATTGAGAAGTATCAGAGTTACTATACAATTTAATATCATTTCACTTTTTTGCTAGACAGTACCAACCACAGAATTAAAATAAATTGTAAACCCTATTACAGTTGAATAAAGTCTAAATTTGATTAACGATATTGACGGACCTAAATTACGATTAGTATGTAGAACTTTACATAGTTTTTTTGGGAAGTAGGAAAGAAAATTCTACATTTCAAAAATATCATAAGAGGCACCAAATCGAGCACTAAATCTGTATGTATTTATCTGTTTGAAATGTGCACCCGTTTCATTGGAATCATCGTTGGAATAAACGTCAAGTTAGCAGCCTCAACAATGCACTGTCATATCTCGGCTTGTATTGAATCAATATTAATGAAATTTTGGATATAGGGAGTACTAAATGAGTACTAAATCGTGACATATAAATCACATTGATATAAACAGTATTTCTTGGTGCGACTGCTACCTTGACGTCTATCTAGCAGCCTCAGTAAGTAACCCAAATATCTTTTAAAATACAGGAGTACCAAATCTGTGCTTTGGGCACTAAATAGTACTAATTGGGTACTAAATCGTGGCCTAGTCAAAATCTTCGAATTCGTTGGTGAGGCTGCTAACTATACGGACACCTTTTTGCTCCGATCTGTTTGCTCTCATAGTAAAAAATGTTCAATTTAATGGGTAGACTCCCATATCTGCAGGGTCCAATTTAATATGATAACGGATTTTTAAGGGTATACCTATTATTCGGAGCGCGCTCCATACAAACGTACCTACTATGGTGATATTTTCAATACTAACCAATTAAAGTCAATGAAATTTTGCAGAAACAATCTAGTAACAAATTTCTATGCTTGTATGGAGTCAGATTTTCGTTAAAATGTAAAGTTTTCATGTTACAGTGCGTCAAAGATTTCCATACAAATCTTAAATAAATCCTAGCATAGAAACTGTATATTTTAACGAAAATCTGACTCCATAGAAGCATAGAGATTTGTTTCTAGATTGTTTCTGCAAAATGTCATTGACTTTAATTGGTTAGTATTGAAAATATCACCATAGTACGTTTGTATGCAGCGCGCATTTTCGCTCTCTGAATAAAATTATGATCCGTCAAACTAGACAACTTTTGTTATGGGACCAACATCGAAATCGCGAAAATAAAATCAGTTGTCCCATACATCAGGGTCGAGTAGGTTTGCAGTTTTGTATGGAACAGCAGATTTCTAGGGTTCCTTAGTCAAACAAGGAACCTCCATTCTGTCTGTTTGTATGCTCCGACTCAATAACTCGCTCATTTTTGCACCTATTAAATCGAAATTAAGCAGGAAAGCAGTAGTAACTAGTAACCCAATAACAGAAATGTTGTAGACATGAAGAAAAAAGTCGACCCTACAACGAAATGGGGGTTGGAAAAAAATGATTTTTTTAATAAATCGTTTTTTTTTATAAATAGGTCTTGCTTGTCCAAGGGAACAAAAAAGAAAAAAAGTAAAAAAGAGCTTGGTGGCGCGTTGCGACTTTCGGTAAGGTATGGACTCTCAATCATGAGGTCCGGGTTCGAATCCGCACGGACAACATGCCACGTACCAATGAGTTTTTCTAACTTATGTACGTATTACCGACTGCTCTCAAACGGTGAAGGAAAACATCGTGAGGAAACCTGCATACCTATGCAGAAGATGAAATTCTGATGCATATGTGAAGTCTACCAATCCGCATTGGGCACGCGTGGTGGATTAACGCCCAAGCTCCTAGAGGGTAGGCCTGTGCCCTGCAGTGGGACGTATACAAGGTGTTACAAAACTACAAATAAACCTTTAAAGGGGTGGTGTAGACCATCAAACTGAACAACTTTCACTATGGGACCAAAATCGAAATCGGGAAAAAAAATTTTTATGTTCTATACTCTACAAATCGACTAGAGCTAAAATATGTATGGGATATGAAATTATTTTTTTCGCGATTTCGATGTTGGTCCCATAGAGAAAGTTGTTCAGTTTGACGGTCTTAACAACCCCCTTAAGAGTTTCAAAAAATTATTGTTACTTATGAAACACCTTGTATAGGGTGAAATAGGATCCAACTTAATATGCTGACACTTTTTTAAGAGGATGATCAGACCGTCAAACTGAACAACTTTCTCTATGGGACCAACATCGAAATCGCGAAAAAAAAATCTGCTCTTCCATACAAAACCTACTCGAGAAAAATGTATGGGACAGCTGATTTTTTTTTCGTGATTTCGATGTTGGTCCCATAGAGAAAGTTGTTCAGTTTTATGGTCTGAACATCCCCTTAAAAAAGTGTCAGCATATTAAGAAGGACCCTGTATAGGCTGATGATGATGATGATGATGAATGGAACCAAACTCCCATAGAAACTAAATAGCAGAGGTAACAGATTGTACTGTATCCAGGGAGGAAACAGGGGAATACCTACGTTTGTATGGACAAAACGGCACTAGTCTATCGTCTTAAAAGTCCTAGATTACCAAGTCGACTCCCATGTGATTCTATCTTTAACTGAAACTTCAAACTAATCATGACGACTTTTACTTCTTTATTTCTAAGACATTAAAGTCCAAAATGATTAATCTTCGTTTCAAAAAAACCGGATATACCTACTGAGTTTTTTGTTTGTAAACAAGTGTTTTATGAGCGTATTAAAGCTTTGTACTGTCGCTGAGAGAAGTGATTCTGGTGGGAACCGAAATGGGGAAATTTTACTTAAAATCAATCACTTTTAGTTTAGGAACAGTTAGTATAGGTATGGACACCGTGAGAAGGGGACCATTAATTATAACTAGGTAACTAGGGACTTCAAACTGCCATTTTTGCGAGCCAGCTGGTAGATTTTTTTGGAGAAATGCTTCATTTTTGAGATATATGTACTTCTTCTTATCGTGTGGGCAAGCCTGGTGCCTTACGGCCTCTGACGTGGTTTTTTATGTAACGACTACTACCATCAGAGATAGTAGCCGGGACCAACGGCTTAACGTGCCATCCGAAGCACGGAATCATCTTTTTTTCAGACAATCAGGTGATTCAGCCTGGAATGTCCTAACCAACTGGGGAAAAACGCACAAAATGACATATCACTGTGTGGGAATTGAACCCACGAACTCCGTGTCAGGAGCCCAATGCTCTTAACCATTAGACCACGGAGGCAGGTTTTATATGTACTTATAGTAGGTATTGGTATTGGTAGGTATGCAGCCGTGGTGGTCCAGTGGCGAGTAAACTTGCCTGCCGTGCAGGAGGCGATGGTTCGATCCCCGTCCATGCCGACTCGTACCAATGAGTTTTTCGGAATTTATGTACGATTTGTAACACCACTGGCTTTTCGGTGAAGGAAAACATCGTGAGGAAACCTGCATGCTTCAATTTCGAGGCATGTATTGTACCCACTGTCCATTACAAGTGGCGACGGGCTCACCCCCCCGTCACACGTACTGGACAGAGTTTCGGTACTACTGGTGAACCGTGGATGTTCTGAGGTTTCAGAATATCTCTGACTACCCCCTCGGGGAATATAGTCGTGAGCATATGCTATGCTTATGCTATAGTAGGTATTTTGTCGTTTTTGTGTGGTCGCTGTTTTTGTTAGAAACGGATAAATCTTTTTCAAAAATCTTTATTTCCACTAACTACCTACCTATAGCTAAGTACCTACGTAGGTATTTTATTGCGCGAGGTCGCTTATTAAATCGCGTCGATATTTAATAGGTAGGTACCTTCTTAATTATGCTTATCTGGATGATTAGACCATAAAACAAAAAAAAACAGCTGTCCCATACGTTGGGTCAAGTAGGATTGCACTTTTGTACGAAACAGCTGTGTTTTCTAGCGATTTCAATGTTGGTCATTAGAGAAAGTAGAACAGTTTGATATTCTGATTGCGTCTTAAAAAACCGTCAACATTTTAAGTTAGATCCTATAGAATACATTAGATATACAAGCATCTATGAGTTGGGTACATCTTACACATAAATAATCATAAAAAATATTTGCCCCTTACGGGATTCGAACCCGCAACCTTCGAGTCGGCAGTCCAAGTCACTACGAACTGAGCTATAGGAGTCTTATCAGTTTATTTTTAAATGTATTGTTTGAAGGTAAAAAAAAATTAAAAGATAAAACTTTTCCACTCACCAGTACGCTGTTATTACCCTAAGCCTCATTGTTTCTAAAAACCCATTTCATTAACAAACCAACAGTCAAACAAACCACCTTCTCTAAGATGTACCGAATCTAGCGAGCTCAATACAAAATTATTTAAAATGTTTGTTTTTTTATTCCTGAGTTTTTTGTCTGCTTGCAGCGGAGGGCCTGCCACGGAGTCGTACAAAGATCAATGTAAGTAAGACCTTACCATGTTTTTGAAGATACTCATCATCTCGGCCGATGGGCGTCTACTGCTGGACATAGGCCTCCCCCAAGGATCGCCACAACGACCGGTCCTGCGCTGCCCTCATCCAACGGGTTCCCGCCGCCTTCACCAGGTCGTCGGTGCACCTTGTGGGGGCTCACTGCCTACCCACGCTGTGCTTTTCGGTACACGGTCACCACTCGCGAACTTTTTGTGCCCATCAGCCATCGGTTCTGCGAGCAATGTGCTCCACACTGCCACTTTAGTTTAGCAATTCTTTGGGCTATGTCAGCTACTCTGATTCTTCTGCGGATCTCTACGTTTTCGATTCGATCTCACAGGGTTTTTTGAAGAGTGAATAAATAAATATGTTGGGGTCAACACAAAAGATTCCATAGGCCGAAGGCAGAGCTACGCGTAGGAGCGGAGCTCCGAAGCGGCCCCCCTGGAACCTGGTGGACCTGGTCTCCGGGGTCAATCTGCCGCCAAGCGAGCCGCAGGAGTGTTGCTGGCTTGCCCATTATAAGGTCACCGAAGTTGACGTGTGTAGTGGATAACCCTT
Source organism: Agonopterix heracliana (assembly GCA_963693445.1). Taxonomy (NCBI): domain Eukaryota; kingdom Metazoa; phylum Arthropoda; class Insecta; order Lepidoptera; family Depressariidae; genus Agonopterix; species Agonopterix heracliana. The sequence goes on from OY856334.1 coordinate 8,891,396, forward strand.
TCGCCCACTAAAACACTGCTTAAGAAAACTCCCTTAGTCACCTCGAACGGAACGGAGTCGTTTACGGAAAGAAATGAGAGTCGCCACGTACCTACACATGGCAGCACATCAAGCTATACGATAGGGCAGCGCAGGACCGGTTGTTGTGGCGATACTTGGGGGAAGCCTATGTCCAGCAGTAGACGTCTTTTGCCTGATATAATGATGATAGCACAAAACACAAAATAAACATTAGATACGTTTAGATGAATATCACTCGACTGCCCGGGGAGTGAGTCCTGCAGAAACCATTGAACATTTCTAAACCTTATTACCTTTCATCCCCCAGACTGTACGGACCCCCGTACCATGAGGAAGCATGCAGCCTACACGGAGTGGGCTGACGCGTACTCTTGCTCCAGGCATCGCTGCCAGCCTGGTGGAAGAAACCTCGCAATTTACACCGTTGGGTAAGTGTGATATCCTTCACCGTTGTTCTTTTATTGTCAGCCTCTTAGATTATCAAGATAAACAGTCAAAGCTACGAAAGCATCGAAAAAAATAGGAACCAGCCCCTCTAGCATGCCAACCCCGAGAAAACGACAAAAATGGAGACGTGCCTCCATCTTTATTATTTTACGTACGCCAAAAAGAGCGCGCATGACGTTTTTCTCGTTTAAACGCTTTGTCGTGGGTGGCATGCTAGCTGTGCAGTACTGGTTCCAAATCCCTATACATATACACGCACACATACATATTTTGTATGGCGCCTCACGCACACCAACCTAAGAAAGTTAGCCCCTTTTGTTTTATACGGAACAAGTGTGAGGCTCATTCTAGACATATACTTTTTCTAAGGTCAGCCCTCCCACAAGGAGGGTAGGCCTGTGTCCTGAGGATTGGGTAGGGGAGATTGTTGAGAAAGTAGCGGCGAGAGACTGGATGAGGAAATGTTCAGTTTACATTCAATTTTATACCTTATCACTAAACGAGACAGTCTATAATTGCGAAACAATAACTTCGAACTTAGAACGTTTGGGGTTCACACGAGACTACTTTTCATGATTTTTAACATTCAAAATTATCACCCCCCGTCACACTGGACAGAGTTTCGGTACTACTGGTGAAACGTGGATGTTCTGAGGTTTCAGAATATCTCTGACTACCCCCTCGGGGAATATAGTCGTGAGCATATGCTTATATGCTAAAATTATAATCTAAAGTTATGGGGAATAAAATCCAAAGTTGCGGATTGCGTGTTACCTCACCCCCGCAGAAAGTGGCAGAAATGTGTAATTCTATTACACGCGTTACTAGTCGAAGAATACGGGTGAAGATGTAAATACCTGATTAATTTAACAGATGCAAGCGGGTAGAAGCGCCGGAATCAGCGATAGAATGCGAAGAGGTGGTGGAAGATACAAATATGCAGTTCCCATACTGCTGCACTCGTCTCAGGTAATAACAACATTGTTTTTACAATTAGCTATTGCATGAATAATTTGAATAATTCTATCTGCCCCAGTAGGTACCATATAGTAATACTAAAATACTAATAGGTATTACCTGATGAGAGAATGAACGCTAATGTAGATCGCAAAATTCTTAGGGTTAGGTGGGGTAAAACGGACGCTAGGGTAAGATGGGCGCTGGGGTAAGATCGTTACAATGAAATTACCGGTGAATGAGGCAACACTTTTAATGCTGGCATAAAAAGCAGGACAGTGTCTAAACACACTATACCGAAAGTACGCGACCGAAGATCCGCGGCTGAGTTTACGTTCCGACCATGTTCCGACGTATTCGGGTAATATGACACACCATAAGCGCCGAACTTACGCGGCAGAAATTCAGTTGCGTAAACTTGCGTAACTTTGTTCAGTCCCCGCCCCCGGATTTTCGTCGGCAATCGAACCGAACTTCGGTCGCGTAAACTCGCGTATAATGTGTGCACTACAGACTAAGTTGCCGCTGAACTTACGCCCGACCGAAGTTCGGCTGTACGCTATAACGCAACGTAATTTCGGCATAATGTGTCGTCGTTCATTCAAATAGCATTGCTGGCGTAATCGTGCCGAACTTCGGTCGCGTACTTTCGGCATAATGTGTTTAGACACAAAAGGGCGCCGTTTGTTATATTGCCAGCAATAAAGAATTTGGCCTCATTCACCGGTAATTTCATTATGACGAACTTTCCCCAACGCCCATCTTACCCCACCTCTGAATTTTTAGGTGTTTAGTGGTGGTCCGAGGAGAGGTATGGACCAGAGTCCTGGGTCAGCCGTGGGAGACGCTACCAGCTGCTCCCTGGAGCCACATGTACAAGATGAAGAAACCACCACCTGCTGACGGCACCTTCTTGCCAAAGTAAGTAATATTAATAGCCATGCCGAGCTTCTTGCCGTTTCTTCTCCATGCAGTTTTACTAGCGAAACAGGGGTAAATGTAGAGAAAGAGAAAGAAATTAAAATATAAATATCATAAAGGAAGTAAAAGATTATGATAATCCGATTCTTAATTTTCATTAGAAATCATACAGTCTCCTATTACTGTTTACATTCAACCTTAGGTTAAGAATTTATATTGTTAATTTTTATTAAGTCGTGTTATGTTGAAGAGTTTCTAGCCGCATCTTCTGTACAGCGTACTTCTGTGTAGCTAAAAAAATATTATCCTAAATTGAATACATTATTTTGACAGTATCCATATTGATTTTCAAATATCCACAGGAATCCAAACGAAGGTCCGATCTACGAGCTTCAAACAGAGACCGATCATCAGGAGACAAGGGAAAAGATCCTCAGGGCATCCAAGAAGACAGTTGATGACTACAACGAGGTGGCACCAAGGGCGGCAGCAACTCCTGATATCGTGGTATAATTAAACAGTATATTGTTAGTGTTTAGCCGTGGTGGTCCAGTGGCGAGTAACCTTGCCTGCCGTGAGGCGATGGTTCGATCCCCGTCCAGGCCGACTCGTACCAATAAGTTTTTCAGAATTTATGTATGGTTTGTAACACCACTAGCTTTTCGGTGAAGGAAAACATCGTGAGGAAACCTTCATGCTTGAATTTTGAGGCATGTATTGTACCCACTGTCCTTTATAAGTGGCGACGGGCTCACACCCTGTCACACTGGACAGAATTTCGGTACTACTGGTGAAACTTGGATGTTCTGAGGTTTCAGAATATCGCTGACTACCCCCATGGGGAATATAGTCGTGAGCATATGCTTATGCTTATGTTGTTAGTTTTATGTTGGCTACTGTATCACCGGAAAGCGCAGCGTGGGAAGGCCACAAGGTGGGCCGACCGTCCGATCTGATGAAGGCGGGGGGAACCCGTTCGGGTGGGGGCAGCCCGGGACCGGTCGTTGTGGCAATCTTTGGGGGAGGCCTAAGTCCAGCAGTGGACGTCTATCGGCTGACATGATGATGATGATGATACTGTATAAACGCAGACGAAGTAGAACGCAATAACTAGGGATTAAAGTACCTGCAATTTGTTTTATTAATGACACCACTCAGCGACGACTCAGTGGCGACGGGCTAACTCCCCGTCACACTGCAGTGCGATTTTTGAAAATCATACGAGTGGTTCGGCAGTAGAAAGATGCATAATCTCCATAGTAATTCTGACATTTTCTACTGCCGAACCGCTCGTATGATTTTCAAAAATCGCACTGCAGCACAGCTGTTTCGGTAGTGAAACCGTGATGTTCTGAGGACTCAGAATATCTCTGACTCCCCCTCGGGGAAAAGAGTCGTCAGCATATGCTTAATGACACCACTGGCTTTTCTGTATAAGAAAACATGATGAAAAAACATACGTGCTTCAATTTTCTTAAAATTTTCTTCTTGGATAGGTAAGTATTGTGAAAATAGTTTGTATCTTAGAAAATGTTTAATTCGTTACAGATAGCGTTATCGACTGGTAACGATCAGAAAGAACACAAGAAGACAGAAAGTTTAGGGTAATGGTCATTCATTTTAATCATATTCATTAAATCGCTCTTTAAAAAAAATCGTTCACAAAATAAAGGAATAGATTTCCTGAAAATGCTGAATAACCGATATTACCGACAGCTCATAAGGGCAGGGCCCTGTTTAATAAACGCGATAAGTGACAGAGTACATTGTTGGTTACTACTGACGCTAAACTTGCAGTGTCCTAGCATTCTCAGCAATGTACTCTGAATTTTCATTGTCAATTGTCACTTGTCGCGTTTATTGAACAGGGCCCAGGAGTCTTGGAATTTGCAAATAATTTAACACTTTCGCTGTTAAGCTCAAAACAATGACACTAGCGCAGTCGCGCTGTGCTAAAATTGACCCCCCTCGTAGGTCGGGCGCACAGTCGTAACGTTGAAACGATCTACGTAGCTCACTTCGAGGGTCACCCGCGCGGGCGTGATGTTTACGGTATGAGCAACAGGCGAAATTCAACAGAGCTGACTCGCTATGTGGGTTACATAGGGGACATTCATTTCATGGGCGGATTTCATGTGGGACTAGCTTTGTCATTTGTTGACCTACAACGTAGGTCGTCAGCTGTGAGTGTTTAATTAAAGAAGAACGGAGCAGGAAAAGGGGTCTGTAGTTTTTGACTATTTCAGCAGCAGACACAAGCATTCCAGGAAGAACGCCATCAGTCCGTACTTCGAGACAGCCACTGCAGATCCGGATGAAAATGACGTGGCCCCTCATGCCCCTGTGCCCGATATCGTGGTATGGCTTTTACAATCTTTTTTTTTTCTTTTTTTTTCGGGCATAGGCTGCCCACCACTCATTCTCACCGCTTTAACTCCTGTAAACCAGGATCAGCAGCGGCGATCATTCACAACACTAGACGATGAAGTCCAGCGAGCCCGGTGACTCTAATCTGTCTTGAAACCCGCAAGTGACCCGCAACCCACTTTTATACTCTTGTCACAGATTTTAAGGTCTACTAGAATCTCATGGCAAAAAAAATATATTTTCCATGGATTTAGAACCAAATACCTATTTCCAGCTTCTTGAGCAGTTGGGTGGGGCAAGTTTGTCACTGGGGTAAGATTTTTTTCCAATTAATAATAAGAAAGTGGGATTCTTTGCGAGATATTGAAAGTTAGACGAACCTGCCCTATTGTACCATTTTTCCCATCTAACTTTACATTATTTTACATGCGAAACTAAACAAAAAATAAGACAATTAACAATTGTCGCTAATTTGGTATTCAAAATGACCGCACATTTGATTTTACAATACTTACAACTAAATTGTAGTTTGTGGACATTGTAATGGAATTTATGTTCTGAAAATATGATTTGATTCATTGATTTGATTTTTCCCTGTGCTTTCTTAGATATTATCTCGCTCGGATATACAGAAACAGAAAGAGAAGCGCTGTGTGCGCTACCATGCTAGCCCCTCTGATGGGACCAAATTCCGCCACAATCAGAGGCAGTATTGGATGTATTGACTCTCAATATACTTTAGAATAGCATTGGGCTGGTGCTATTCTAAGTATAAGACCTTCATCTTGCTTCACCTATTGTTACAGTTTGCGTTATCTACCAACAACGACCAGAAAGAGCATAAGAAAGTAGAGAATGACAGGTGAGAACTAAGTGTTCGTTTGAATCAGAATAAATACCATTATAACCAGCCTAATCTGCCCCACTGCAGGGTATAGGCCTCAGATTGCTGTGATCTGAGGTACATGCTTACTCTCAGGTATATAAGCGTTAGTCCACCACGCATGTCCATGTTTAATTAATTACACTTACTTCTTATTAGACCTTTCACGTAGTTAGACGTTTCGATACTTAGACGTTCTGATCGGGAAGATGCCCAATGCGGATCGGCAGACTTAACATACGCATAAGTGCATTCGCATTTAACCCCAATGGATCAATGTTGTCTGGAAATAAATAATTTTTGAATAAGAGTTTCTTCTTCAGCATATTATGCACGCTACCTCACAATAGTGGGTATAAAGAACGACCTACTTTCCCGAAAACATCGGATTGTGTTGTATTATAACTACCTACATTTTGACCCAAGGAACTTAATTCAAGTCCAAAATAGGTACAGCTCAAATTTTTTCTACATCTGAAGAATTTCTTCCGCTCCTGTAGCCACACCAATAAATATATTATCCTTCTTTTGCCAGACACACGCATGGCCGCAGGAACAGTGCCAACTCTGGCCCATTCTTCGAGGAGGAGCAGATTAGAGAAGAAGGCCACGATACTCACGACGAGATGGAGGACCCAACGATTGCTACTGAGAAGGTTAAGTCAACATATGCATTGGTTTTTAGATTGTGTTGCAAGTTTTGCAACGACCTGACCTGGACGTGGCCTCCTGGGAAAAAAATATTGCTACACCCAAGCGGATCCTTTTGTCTTTGCCGTATTCGGGTAAAAAAAGTAGGTGGGCAGTTTGTTAGACAATTGTGGGTTGTCTAGAGATCTTCGAATTGAAATTTTAATTAGTCAACTCTTACAAAAACTTATATAATGCGATTTAGGTTTATAGGTGTCTAGTTTTTACGCAAGCAACGGTTTTGCAACTCGCATTTACGCGCCTTTCTAGCATCGGTCGAAGCACGCTGTTTACAAGTAGGTACAAGTATTGTAATGTGGTGTCCAGATGACAGGCAAGGTGTTTGTCGTGGCATGAGGCATTATCAACTGACGCCCACGCCGTATGGTTACCAGTTACAGACACTGTATTAACCTCGCCTATGAGAGAATTAGCTGTTTGAGAAAATCATCAAATAGAGTTAGAAATTAATGACTTCCTTTTCGTGCAACCGGAGGTGGCTTTTGGTCTTAAAGTACAGGAAAATATCGCGGAGAAACCTGCCAGCCTGCAGTTCTCATCGTATAAACTCCCACTGCAGGGCACAAGCTTATCCTCAAGGTGGGTGAAGAGGGAGAAGTTCTGAATGTCTGTAAATTTTATATTTTCTTCAGACACCTTCGGAACAAGCATCAGATGAGAGATATATGTCCAACGCGTTTGGAGTCACTCATAAAGAATCAGCAAAGGTTTGTTGAACTCAAGTCTAGCCTGACTACTATTTAATCGATAGCATGCCGATTTTGAATTGCCATCAAAGCAGAGCCTGGACACTTCACTTTCGTACTAACGGGCTCGCACTGCGAGAAAAGTCCAGCATATGCTGAGTGAATTTGAGAGACAAGAAAATACGACTGTTTGCTACCCTGTTTTCCTGTGTCCACTTCCCTTACCATCGAGAGGGGGTGAGGCCATCAGATGAGGGGCAAGGAGAATCCGTATTGTAGTACAATACGACCAGGAAAATAATTCCGCTCGTCAATCGTAAATCTTCGTTTGCGCAGAGCAGACTCGAGTATCTGTCACAATCCGAAGTCATTTAGGATGCAAAGTCGGATAGCAGCGAAAAGGGCATGAAAACAATTAGCCTATAGTGGCAAGGGATTGAACATCTTGATTGGTCAATATAATTTCGCGCACTATTAAAATTTGTCAACTGCGCAGGTAGGTACATCCGTAAAACTTATAAACCTGGTACTACTGTACTCTTTCTTATACTGTATGTGTATTCAGGGTGTTAGGAAAAGTATCACCAAATACATCCATTAAACTGAACAACTTTTACTATGGGAGCAAAAACAACGGAGCAAAAAAAATTCAGCTGTTCCATACTAAACTGCAATACCTACCTTTAAAGGTTAATGATACTTTTCCTTACGTGTGTATATTCATGTCGCCTCAACAAGTAAGCAGTGGACTTCTTGATTGCTGGTTGATGATTATTTAAAGTATGAAACGTGATTAAGGGCCTGTTTCACCACTTCTGAATAAGTTCTTGTTAGCTTATCCGACATCTCATTTAATATATTTTGTATTAAGAATATGTCAAACTATCTGTTGGATAGGCTAACAAGATCTTATCCAAAAGTGGTGAAACAGGCCCTTAGACTAATTATTTATCTGGTACAGTCACCGTCGAATTCCTGGACAGAGATCCCCCTAAATCAGTGGAATGAAAGGGACCCATCGATGGACGCTGAAAATGTAAGTTTTATCAAGGATTGTTTCTGATTTTATAAGTTTATGGAGGAAGGACATGGAAAGCACCAAAACCAGCAACAACAGACGCTGTTCTTTTAAAATATACATCATTGGGCACGCGTACCTACTTAGGGGACTAACCGCATTAAACAGGGCCCTTCTTAATATGCTGACACTTTTGTGATCTGTGATGATGTGTCTGGGATGATCAGACCTTCAAACTGAACAAATTTCTCTATGGCACCAACATCGAAATCACTGGTTTGAGTAGGTACAGCACATATTTTTTTCGCGATTTCGATTTTGGTCCCATAGAGAAAGTTGTTCAGTTTGCTGGTCTGATCATCCCCTTAAAAAAGTCAGCATATTAAGTTGGATCCTGTAGTATACCTATTTAGACCTGTAATTGCAATAGAGAAAATAAAAGATAAAGATGAAAAAGGATTAAAAATACATTTATTCACGTTGTAAGCCGAAAATGATGATTAATTGCAGCCAGATCATAGCTACCACGGGGAAGCTCCAGAAGCCGAGAAAAAAGACGAGAAGCCTGGTAACCTCCAAGCTCTGGTAGATGCTATAGGAACAAGAATGAGAGACATAGAGAGTGTAGTACAGAGGATGAGCGAGAAAGTGCGAGTGAAGCCCACGATACCGCCGGAGCTGGACCTTTCCAGTGGAGAGAAGAGGTAAGTAAGACCTATTTTATTCTAGAAGATAGAATATAGACTAAGTTTAACACATTGTGGATCTCGGGGAATGGACGTAGCCGTCAGGGTCGACCCCAGAAGAGATGGAAAGACGACCCTACCTTCGACGAATGGATGATAAAGCGGAGACCTTTTCCCAGCAGTGGGATGAAATAGGTTAAGGAAAAAAGACTAAGAACATTCAAGTAAGACTGGACGGTTTTTCGGTGGGTTGGAAGAATGATGCAAATATATTTATTTTCTCCTAACTGACAATCATCGAACTATGGTGAATATTGTTCACAATAAACATTATAGCACGGTCAAATTGTTTGAACCCAGAATTTTGATAAGGTAGGTGGGGCAAGTGTGTCACTGGGGCAAGTTCGTATACTTTTCAGTACCTATCTCGAAAAATTAATTAAGTTATATCAACGAAATTGAGAATTTTTTAAATTCCTAAATCGTTAGATTCAATACTCATTATTATTCTAAATATTGGTGGGTACGAACTTACCCAAACGGGTAACGCTTTTGCCTCATTTAACTAGACGAACTAACCCAAACGTAACGTTTTTTACATCACATCATCCATTTGCCTAAATGGATTTAATGAATGGTAACCTACGCGGCGACGCCGACCTAGTGACGGCGGGCTCACCCACTGTCACACTGGACAGAGTTTTCGGTACTACTGGTGAAACGTGGATTTTCTGAGGTTTCAGAATATCTCTGACTACCCCCTCGGGAACATAGTCGTGAGCATATTATGCTTATGCTAACCTACGCGGCAAACATCGTAACTTTCACCTACAAATAGTGTTCTGCGCAGTCAAGTTTTTTGCCAAATTGATAAGCCATAGCATATGGCCGAGATTAGGCAAAAGAGGAGTGGGTCGTCCGACAGCCAGGTGGGTTGTCGACATCTGGAAAAGTATAGGCAAGACCTGGATGGGACTGGCACAGGATCCAGGTGAATGGCAAAATAGGGAGGCTTATGCCTCTGCAGTGGGTAGATACGGGTTAAAAATGATGATGATGATAGTCTCTGTCCAGTGTGACGGGGAGTGAGCCCATCGCCACACGCTTCGTCGCAGGCCATTACAAAGATGTTTAATATCAAATAAGTTATTTGACGTAGGTACATCCCTGCATACAATATTTTTGTTACAGAAACCAAGACCCTGACGCTGCTATACACAAACACCGAAACGAGAAAGAGCATACTAAAGAAGTGAAACCTAAAAAGTCGAGTGCTGATGCAGAACATTATAAAAGGTTAGTCCCCTTAAAATATCTAACCAGTCTTATTCATCATCATCAACATCATGACCGATAAGACCATCGTACGTCGGAGCGTCAGTGGTCTTCTTATCGAGTGGGCTGCAAGCCCTGGTGTCAGAGTTTATTCAAACCGCCTTACGGCCTCTGACGTGGTTTTTATGTAACGACTACTACCACCAGAGATAGTAGCCGGGACCAACTGCTTAACGTGCCATCTGAAGCACGGAATCATCTTTCTTTTCAGACAATCAGGTGACTCAGCCTGCAATGTCCTAACCAACTGGGGAAAAACGCACAAAGTGACATTTCACTAGGTGCCCCCCGTGGGAATCGAACCCACGACCTCCGTGTCAAGAGCCCAATGCTCTTAACCATTAGACCACGGAGGCAGTTAGCGTCAATGGTGTGTTGCGGAGAGGTATGGGCTCTCAATCATGAGGGTCAGGGTTAGAATCCGCACGGACCACATGCCATGTACCGAAGAGTTTTTCTTACTTATGTATCAAACAGAGCACATATTATTCATGTATGTACGTATTGAATGTGTATGGAGTTAATAAACTTTTTAGTTTATGAATATTGTCTTAACTATTATAAAACCGTAAAATCATGAGGAACAAAAAAGTAGCGGTTCACTTCATATAAAGACAAATAACATATCGATAGCGCGATTTAAAAACGTGCAGCGCCATCTATTGACCAAAATTGTGTGTTAGTTTGTTTGTTCGCGCATCACGCAAAAACTACTGAACCGATTTTGATGAAACTTTTTTTGTTTGATAGCTGATGATCTGGCTTAAAATCTGGTATATAATTTGTGCGGACGAAGTCGCGGGAAAACACTAGTATTTTCTAATTATGTAGGAATCATAGTAGATGCCGCGCCCTGTTCTCTGCTTATTGGGAAAAAGACGTGACGTTAAAGAATATTCCAATACCTTTTTTCCTAATGTCTGTTTGTCCATATTCCTAAGGTTCTCAGTGCGTAATCGTGGCAGCAAATACCTTCACTCTGCCACCGACAGTACTACAGATCAACCACTATTCGTTGAAGACACCAATTTAAATGGATACTATAGTGATGCCAGCAATAGTGTGGTGCGAAGATCTAATGCTCCGAAGGTATGATTCGTCATTTACTTTTACTAGGTATTTACAAGCCATGTAGTGTAGGGCACTGCATCTGACCCCGCCTCGTTTAGTAGCGGTGCCAAGATTAGAGTTACATCACATTAAGGGTGGCAAGAGAGTGTATCTTCGTTTAGCAAGCACACCTGATAGTAAACGTAATTTCTGTAAACTAGTGGGGATCACTAATCTGTAGCAAAACCTGCAAAAAGGTAGGAGGAGCAGGAAAGATTTGTTATCCGACTTTCGACGTCCTTTGCAAACGGGAGACAGCAATAAGAAAAGCATGGCTATCGCTAAGACCTATTTTGAGAGTTGATTGGTAATGCAGCTTTCGTATGAAACAGCAGATTTTTTTCGCGATTTCAATATTTTCTCCATAGTGAAAGTTATTCAGTTTGATGGTTTGAAGTAAGGTTAAATATTCCTTATAAAATCCTGATTAATTTAATAATCTTTTTAAAGGAACCACCACTGACCTACATGGCACCTGTCGAGGCACGTCGCAAAACATCTCATAGCGCAGCTGAAGGTTCAGAGGAAGTAGAAAAGAAGCGAAAGAAGCACATTCACAAGAAGAAACGGTCAAAAGGACATCACAAGAAGCATCGTGGGAAAGATGAAAAGCGAAAAAGATTCAATAGATTGAATTCCGTCGAGGTAGATAAGAATGTAGGTTCTTTAGAAGATAGCAGTGTTGTTGCTAGTAAATAAATGGTAGGAAAATTGTAATTATTATAATTTTATGGGAAAAGAACACTTTGCATAATAGGTCGGGTAAGGCGGGGCAAGATGGGTGCTGGGGTAAGATAGTTGCAATGAAATTACCAGCAAATGAGGCCACGTTTTTTAATGCTGGCAACATAGCGAAAGGCGTCGACAATCTTACCCCTGCGTCCATACTACTGGGGTAAGATGGACGCTGGGGTAAGATTGTCAACGCCCACCTTACTCTTTGTATTTTTAGAATACCTACATTTTTCTCTTCCTAAAAATTTTAACAATTTCCTAAGCTAGAAAAGTAGTTGCAAATGTTGCAATGTACAATACAATAATTAGTTTTAGTATAACCTTAGATCACAAACAAAAAAAATAGAAACAACAATATGCTCCAAAATGGCAGATTAAAAATATACAATTTGGTCTTACTATTGAAACCTTGCTAAAATAGCAACAAAATATATCTTTTTTCACTTACGGCATTGAAAAAGAGTTAAAAAGGGTCGCATATACATTCGTATATTCGCAATTTAGATTATTGTCACTAGTTCAATCAAATGCAACTAAATTAATAAATTCGTTAATAAAATTCGTGGTAATTATTTAAATAATTTGTTCTGTGGAAGGACTAAACTATTTTTATTTTCAAAGTTTCTATACTGAACCGGCCGTCAGACATTGTCGCAAAGATGTGTTCTAAGTGTTGCTGTTTCTTTTCTCCTCTATGAGGTAAATCATAATTTGAACACAGCTTTGCAGATAAGTCTGGCGCCCGCCTAATGAATATGACGAACTTAGTTACTTACTTTCTTTTATAAGCGGTGTTTTTGATAAATTAGCAAGTAAGTAAATTATTTAATTTATTAATCCTTATTTATTAAAAGCGCTCGTTGGCGTAGTGGAGCTTCGGTATCGGAAACGATCACCGAAGTTAAGCAACGTCAGGTCCGGTCAGTCTTTGGATGGGTGACCGTTTAGTGGTATTTCATCTCGAGCGTTTCCGTGCTTCGGAAGGCACGTTAAGCAGTTGGTCTCGGATAGTTCCGTCAGATGGCGTTGTAACTATTCGTTAAGCCAGGTCAGAGGCCTATTAAGGCGGCTTGAAAAATTCTCTGACAGCAAGGTGACCACTTACTTGCCTCCACCAACACGCACTGGGCCCGCGTGGTGGAGTATGGCCCACTCCCTCTCACCCTTATTCGTGAGAGGAGGCCTTTGCCCTGCAGTGGGATCCTACAGGCTAACTTACTACTAACTTACTATTAATCCTTATGGATAAGTATAAATAATTAGGTATTAAATAAACATTGTAATTTTTACGATCAATTATTTCAACCAGAATTTTTATTAACTCGGTGGGGCAATTGTGTCACCGGGCGGGGCAAGTTCGTACACTTTTCACCATCTCGGAATAACAATTAGTTGAGTTAACCACAAAAACACTAACTAACTACCTACCAATCAAGAACATTTTAAGTTAAGTAATGTAGTTCTACAGGGAAATGATTACCTAAAGCTATACAAGGTGTTACAAAAATACAAATAAACATTTAAGGGGGTGGTTTAGACCATCAAACTGAACAACTTTCACTATGGGACCAATATCGAAATTGCGGAAAAAAAGATTGATATTCCATACTCTACAAATCGACTAGAGCTAAAATATGTATGGGATATCTTTTTTTTTCGCTATTTCGATGTTGGTCCTTAGAGAAAGTTGTTCAGTTTGACGGTCTAAAAAACCCCCTTAAGAGTTTTCAATATTTATTTTTACTTATGAAACACCCTGTATACGAAGAAAATAGACGAACATACCCCATTTACGATTTGCCCAACTTTAATTGTATTTTATCAAATATTATTTAGGTAATTTAAGATGTGTTTTTAATAAAACTTTAAATACTTACGGATTTTTTTTATTCATTTAAATCTATTCTGTTAAGAAAGTAGAATGCTAACAAACATACTTAAGTACCTAACAAAATCATAATACTTAGGTAACTACCTACTCACGTTTTCTGTTTTGTGGTCAGGGTAAAAGAATCCAGACCCCAATACATGCCAATTGATACCTTTGCCAGCTACCTGGTCCAGTATTTCCTTGGCTAGATAGGTAGGTACCTAGGTACTCGCGTAGAAGCTACTATTGTAGCAAAGAGTAATATAAGTATATTAGAATATTGTAGGTTCAATTTAAACTTCTTGTTATAGACTATGTTAGCTAGGTACATATAAAAACAGGTCAAGAGCGAGTCGGGCGGGCTAATCGCGCACCGAGGGCAATATTATTAATCTGTGCCGGTTCCGTACCAAACCAGATAACATAATATTAATTTCCAAAAACCGTACCTATTGTTTTCTCCGGGACCTTTAGTGCGAATCAGACTCACACTTGGCCAGTTTCTATTATTTGTTGTTATACTGGTAGAGTTTGCCCTATACATCAAGTTTGACGTAGAGCTTACAATCCCGCATACCTTTGCGGGATCTCGGTATAAGCGAGATCAAAAATTTGTAAAGGTGCGGGATCTCGGTATAACGGGATCCCGCATTTTATGATAAAAGTGGTTAAAAGTTACTAGTAAATAAAATATAGCATCAATAGCATGCTTTAGTTTAAAATAACTTTGCAAACAAAATAAACTAAGTCGAGAAGGACAAACAATCAAATCAAAACCAACAAAATGGTTACCACGCGCAACGCAGCCGAGCTGTCAATTTTCGGAAAAGGATGTGCCCGTAACTATTTTCAATCCTGCAAATCCCGCGGGATTCGCCATGCGGGATCCGCATTGAGCGGGATTGAAATATCGTGCGGGATCTCGGTATTTCGGGATCTCGGTATACCGGGATTGATAGCCCTAGACTTTGACGCTTGTAACTATATATCACCGTTTTTACGATAGAGCTAGAAGAAAAAAAACGTTGATAATAATTATCTAGTTTCTTGTATGAGAATCCCCCTTAATTTAGCTAGTTATTTTTTTATTATTTAGCCACCTTAGTCTAGCTATTACGGTTCAAAAGTTACAGCATGGTTACATACAGCCCTAAATAGGTACGACTGTACGACAGACAGACGGACGGACGGACGGACGGACGGAGCGTAGGCTTATGCTGCGTTCACATGCACGCCGTGCAGCCCGGCAAGCTTAGGCAATTCGCTGTACATCGACTCGTCTGTAAAGTGATTGTTACTATTTAACTTTATAGAAGCCTCAATGTACAGCGAAATGCCTAAGCTTGACGGGCTGCACGGCGTGCATGTGAACCCGGCATTATGATTGGGGTACCATTTTCACCCTTTAGGTACGGAACCCTAAAAATAATCACAGTATCAAAGGGTGGAAGAAGACCTATCCCAAGTGGAGAGATGGTTGTAGTACCTATTGTACATTTAATTATTTCAAGTAAAGCCCGCCATGTTGCCACCTTGCCATGTTGCGGAAAATCATTCGAACTAATTTTTGTACTTGGAACACTGACTTTAAAGGTTACATTCGATTGCAGCGCCCCCAATCCAGAAGCCGTAGTATGCTGCACGTGATACGACTGTATCACGTCTTTTATCTCGTTCGGTCGCACGCAAATAGAAAGAGAGCGAAGGTGTGATAGCGCTGTATCACTGCGGCATGCTAGCTATGCTGGTTTTTTATATTTCTGCGGGGCTAGTACGCCAACCCGCGATAGCGTGATATAGAGCTATCACGCTTCCGCTCTCTTTCTATTTGCACGCGACAGAACGAGACAGAAGACTAAATTTGACAGATGGATGTGTTAAATGTGGTTGGCGTACTAGCCCCGCTGGTTAGGCTTTATAAATTTAAATCGAATTATAATATTAGACATAGACATTACCTATTATAGGATTTTTTTGCCCTTTCGGTGTGACTCGGAAAGCGAAAAATTGAAAATAGTTTATAGCGCCATCTAGCGACTGAGCTTTTCATAATCTCTTCTTGTCATAAGCATCATGGTGTATTTTATGAGCCACAAAAGCGCATTCCAATTTTTTTTTTTTTTTTTTTTTTTTTCAATGTATTTACTAGCCTGGTTACTAGACCTTTTGGCTAAATCTTATTTTACATTTATATTTCTTTTGTTTACGTCTAAGTGTTGCCAAGCTTTAAAGTTTTGTCCATTTTTGTGGCTTTTTATCATCACCTTAGAATATCTACTCAAAACAATTTTGATTGATTGATCTTGAATTTATTGAACTGTTAAAAAACGTATCGATTTAATCCGATCGAAACGGATCGTTACATAAAACATACCCTTTGTCACCATATTTTTGTTGTATATTTGGAATTTTTTGTTAAGGCCCAATATTAGGACGAAATACTATTACTATTTTAGACATCTTTTATTTTTTAATTTTACGACTATATTTATACCATTTACCGAAACTAAAGTAATACCTCAGTATTTTTGGATAGTTTATCTAGTGAAATCAGAAACTGAATACACAATTGGAATTACTTCACTCGATAGAAAATCGTCACAAATATGAAGATTTTCATGCATTTTTAAGCATTTTTCTCGTTTTAGAAGAACTAAAAATAATATCCGATTGTTGGTATTTATACTCACATATTCACCATTAGTTTATCTAGTGAAATCATTAAAAAAATCTTTAAATAGTGCTTTTGTTCATCCTTTTTAATCGAAAATACGGCACATGCACGCACTTTTCGGAGGGCCGGGCAATCTCGTTTCTCATAGAAAATCTTCGTCGGAGCCCATGGCCCCTTAAGTACCGAATATTGATATTTTATAATTTAATATCACCGTTCCCTTGCTTTCTCATTATTTTTGAACTTTTTAGCCTACATTTCCGTCTGCGGAGCCTTGTCGCGTTAACGCCATTTCGCAGCATGTTGGAACCATGTTGGAACTACGTTTTACTAGCTGTCAGAAAACCCATTAATCTGAAAATTATCGCTATCACTAATCGATAAACTGGTCACACCGTTTGTTTTTTAAATGTCCGAACACGACTCGACGTATGATTACCTCGTTAAAAAATTTCCTCCATTTTAATTTCCCGTGTTTCCCTTTGTTTCGTTATATTTAGGACTGTTGTGGAAATAAAATTGTGCATTGTGGCTAAAGTGACTCCATACCCCAGCATGAGCTATTCCGGAAGGAATAAATTCGAGGTAAGAATCAATAACTCAGACTTGTCATTTTGTTTGTTTTCGTTTTCACGAAACAGCTGACCAAAACCCTTTTCTTTGTTCTCGTTAAAGTTTTTATCGCGGTTTATTCACTTATGTTAAGTATTAAACGGAAATATTACGCAAGATTTCTATTGGTAAACAAAACAAAGTGATCTATAAATAAACTACACAATACTATACAATCTAATCAACAAACAACTTTTGTTATTGTCTTGTTTACGCAGATAGCAGATAAGAAACTGAAATTCGAATTAATTCGAATTCTTTTTTTTTAATCACTTTTTTTTAATCCCAGCGTGCAAGGTGCGACGTAACATTCTGCCTCAATGTCCTTTGTTATTGAAGTGTGTTGACCCCATGCTAGGGCACTCAACCCACCAGAATGATAAAATGCCGTTACGTTGTGTAATTTTGCGAATTGCCGGCTTTTTATTGACCATGGTTATTTAAATGTGTGGTTCTGGCTTGATTCTAGCTTATAAATAGACCACCTAATTTCTAAACTCACACACGGGACTTGGTGTCTTACGAGACGACTAAGGGATATTGTTTCTGATGCGGTGTTTTTACGTGAGAAATACTAATTATGAGAGAAATGATAAAAAATACTGAGTTAGGTACTTATACAGGGTGTAAAATTAAATTGCCCCAGACCAATCAAACTGAACAACTTTTACTGTGGAGCCAAAATAGAAATCACGAAAAAAATATCAGCTGTTTCATAGAAAATTTCAATAGCCAGCTGATTTTATTTTCGCGATTTCAAAGTTGGTCCTGTAGTAAAATATGTTCTTTTTGATGAATGGTCTGTTCGATATACATACATGTAACATGGTTACATGTAAAACATTAAGAGGATAGGCGGGCTGAAATGTAAATTTGGAGAATAACTCACTTTTCCGACTGTATACATATTTGTCCGATCCTCCCCACCCATACATTTCACTGACTAGACTGCGAAAGAGACAACTGCAGCTCGGGCCAATTTTATCTACATAAAATCGACGAAAACAGCATTTCGTATTCCCCTGTTTTCTTCTCCAAAACTAAACCTATTTTAATAATCCTTTCAAAAATAATATGAGAATGACTTTGGCTATACGTCTGTATGTTTTGCTTTTTTTGTTTATATTCGTCAAATTTGTTTGCTGCATGTTTGAAAACAGGGTGGTAAAATTGGTAATTTTCGAAGGTCCCTAGTTCATACAGTAATTAATAAATGCAAAAAAGCAAAACATAGGGTCAGAAATTTTACAGACACTAATCTCTACGTTTGTATGAAGTCAGAATATACAGTTTTAATGCTAGGATTAATTTTAAGATTTGTATGGAAATCTTTGAGGCACTGTAACTTTAAAACTATACATTTTAACGAAAATTTGACTTCATACAAGCATAGAGATTAGTTTCTTTAATGTTTCTGAAAAATTGCATTGACTTTAACTGGTTAGTATTGAAAATATCACCACACTTTGTTCGAATGGAGCGCGCTCCGAATTATATTCGCTTAAGAGGATAGACCAGTACAGTTTTCTCCATACAAACGTATTCCCCTGTTTTCTCCCTGGATATAACACAAGAGCAAATATTTTTTTACCATACAATCTATGTCACCTCTGCCATGTCCCTATGTTTTGCTTTTTTGCATTAATTAATTACTGTAACCTTTGAAAATGACCCATTTTAACGCCCATTTTCAGACATCCAGTAAACAAATTTGACGAATATAAACAAAAAAATCAAAACGTACGGACATAGCCAAAGTGTTTCTCATATTATTTTTTAAAGGATTATTAAAATAGGTTTAGTTTTGGAGAAGAAAACAGGGGAATACGAAATGCAGATTTCTTCGATTTTGTGTATATAAAATCGGTCCGAGCTGCAGTTGTCTCTTTCGCACTCTAGTCGGCGGGGTGTATGGGTGGGGCGGATCTGATAAATTCGTAGGTATACAGTCGGAAAAGTGACCTATTCTCCAAATTAACATTTTAGCCCGCCTATCCTCTTAAGAAGGACCCTGTATAGAGTGCCAGAACTGTGCCCACAGGAAGAATTGGGGTCTATTCTAAACTTGATGCAAATGTCTATTATAATTTGCAGATATCTCGGTTCTCCGGTGAGGACGAGAACCATATCAACAAGAAGCTGCCGAAAGAGCTGCTCCTCAGGATCCTCTCCTACCTGGACGTGGTGTCTCTCTGCCGATGTGCACAGGTCAGTCCACACCATGTGATGATTCGTAGTCCAAGGTATCATTGTAAGATCAGTGGTTCTCC
The DNA here is from genome assembly GCA_963693445.1 of Agonopterix heracliana. Classification (NCBI taxonomy): domain Eukaryota; kingdom Metazoa; phylum Arthropoda; class Insecta; order Lepidoptera; family Depressariidae; genus Agonopterix; species Agonopterix heracliana. The sequence goes on from OY856334.1 coordinate 8,910,699, forward strand.
ACTACAACTGAAGTTCTGCCGAAAGAGCTGTTCCTCATGACCCTGTCGTACCTGGACGTGGTGTCTCTCTGCCGATGTGCCCAGGTCAGTCAACATCATGTGATGATTCGTAGTCCAAGGAACCATTGTAAGATCAGTGGTTCTCCACTACAACTGAAGTTCTGCCGAAAGAGGTGCTCCTCAGGATCCTGTCGTACCTGGACCGCGATGTGCCCAGGTCAGTCAACATCATGTGATGATTCGTAGTCCAAGGAACCATTGTAAGATCAGTGGTTCTCCAGTACAAGACACAAAACACAACCAGGACAAAAACATTTATATAAGGCGCAGTCGTGTAACAAGCTGCCGAAGGAGCTGCTCCGTAGAATCCTCTCGTATTTGCACGGCTAGCATCCCACCCACGACAAAGCGACAAAACGAGAAAAGCCTCATGCGCGCTCGCTAAGATAGGATGTTCTCCAGTGTGGACGAGAACCAGAGCGATTTGTGGCATATTTCCGCCATTATAGAGTGATATTTTTGAAAGTTGTACATCCTATTTCGTATGGAATCCCAGTACGAATAATCATAAGCATATGCTCACGACTATATTCCCCGAGGGGGTAGTCAGAGATATTCTGAAACCTCAGAACATCCACGTTTCACCAGTAGTACCGGAACTCTGTTCAAAGTGACGGGGGGTGAACCCGTCGCCACTTATAATGGACAGTGGGTACAATACATGCCTCGAAATTGAAGCATGTAGGTTTCCTCACGATGTTTTCCTTCACCGAAAAGCCAGTGGTGTTACAAATCGTACATAAATTCCGAAAAACTCATTGGTACGAGTCGGCCTGGACGGGGATCGAACCATCGCCTCCTGCACGGCAGGCAAGGTTACTCGCCACTGGACCACCAAGGCTTATAGTACTAATAATGCATAATATTGCATAGCGTTTGACATCACTTTCGTATTCTGGTTAGCATGTGTGATTTTAGAGAAATATCACACCTGGTTTGCAGAAATCTGCAATAAATGATCTCACTGACGAGAACCATATGAAGTTGTTGGGAATACTGGATTGCAGGCCTACCCTCACGGTGAGAGTGTATATACGTTAGTCCACCACGAGTGCAGATTATTTAGAATCAGAATGACATCTTTAGCGTCACGGACCTGAAAAAAAGACGGACGTAATGTGACACTAAAAAGATGTGAAGCATGCAAGGTCCAACATTTTCGTTTGTTCTACAAGGGTAGGTCCCTAGTATCCTACCTAGTAGTATCCTACCTACCTAGGGTCCCTAGTCCCTAGGTAGGTCACACAGATGTACTAGCTCTAGGCGCAGGTCCGACACCCGTCACCATTATGTACCGCGTGACAGCACGCACACAAAAGAAATGGGTGCTTCACTCGTGATTAGACGAGATTACGTCCGTCTTTTTTTCAGGTCCTTGGGTGAGAGTATATGCATTTTAGTCCACCAAGAATGCAGATTCTTTAGAATCAGAATTTCTTCTTCAGCGTATGCAGGTTTCCTCACGATGTTTAGCGCATTAGCTTAGATATCGTCATTTCGATTCTGTTTTTAATGTAGTAATCATTTGAATTTTAAATGTAATGTAATAGTAACATTTATTCAACCTTTATAAGGTGAACTACATAATGCTCAACAAAAACATTGTTTTAATTTAATCCATTATATACTGAGAGGTCCCTGGAGTAATCTAAATGAATGAAATACCTATAATGAAGCATAGACTGCCTAAGAAGCGGTCTTCTTCTTATCGGGTGGGCTGCAAGCCCTGGTGTCAGCATAGCAGCATAAGCATATGCTCACGACTATATTCCCCAAGGGGGTAGTCAGAGATATTCTGAAACCTCAGAACATCCACGATTCACCAGTGAGCCCGTCGCCACTAATAATGGACAGTGGGTACAATACATGCTTCGAAATTGAAGCATGCAGGTTTCCTCACGATGTTTTCCTTCACCGAAAAGCTAGTGGTGTTACAAATCGTACATAAATTCCGAAAAACTCATTGGTACGAGTCGGCGTCGTGGAAGGGGATCGAACCATCGCCTCCTGCACGGCAGGCAAGGTTACTCGCCACTGGACCACCACGGCCTGGCCCTGGTGTCAGAGTTTATTCAAACCGCCTTACGGCCTCTGACGTGGTTTTTATGTAACGACTACTACCACCAGAGATATTAGCCGGGACCAACAGCTTAACATGCCATCCGAAGAACGGAATCATCTTTCTTTTCAGACAATCAGGTGACTCAGCCTGCAATGTCCTAACCAACTAGGGAAAAACGCACAAAGTGACATTTCACTAGGTGCCCCCCGTGGGAATCGAACCCACGACCTCCGGGTCAAGAGCCCAATGCTCTTAACCATTAGACCACGGAGGCAGTTCAGCGGTGAAACATGATAATAATCCTTGGTGATCGTTAATGATCGTTCTTATCAGTCGCGTCGTTGTTTTTTGTGACGTTAACTTTGCCCCTTTCTAATCCAACGTCATAAATCGTCATGATCGTAGAACAGTGACGGATCTGTTGTATGTTTGACATACAACAGATCCGTCACTGTTCTACGATCATGACGAAATGTTAGCTCCTCTCCTGTCATTTTCGTAACTACGTCATTGGATAGAAAGGGACACACCTAAAATTGTAAAATCGACGACGCCATTGCCAATTTTCTTGTTTCAATGCTTGTAAGGAGCAGTGGCATCCATTATCCATGGGACCTTAGATCAAAATAAAATTAATGGATACGCGAACATTTCAAACCAGAAAAATGAGGCAAAACAAATGAAAGGTTTACTTCAAATTTGTATGTTGCCCTAGATTTGACAGATAATGGCGCTAGTTTGTATGGACCAAGTGCACCAGTAGTGTGCTTCAACTTACCGCGCTTTAGGCCTATCCATTCATTTTATTTTGATCTAAGCATGGGACCATCGAAGCATGTTGTCAAAAATGTTACTCTCTAATAACTTTTGTTGTAGGTATCAAAACTATGGAATATCCTGGCTCTCGACGGCTCCAACTGGCAAAGGATAGACCTGTTCGACTTCCAGAGAGATGTAGAGGTTTGTATGATTCTGTTTGATTTATTTGGTTCGTTCATGACCTGTATATGGATGTTGATTGGACCCATGGAGTAAGAGGAGATGGCATATCGGCGAAAATTATGTCGCCGACAAAGGGGGTGAGGGACTGGTGAGGGGAGACAAAAAGCATTAGGGGAGCGTGTAATTTCTCTATGGTATACAACAACCGCAGTACAAACTAGATGACGTCATGCCCAGTTGGTGCTTACTGTGCACACTTTGTTACACCATCTGAGGGACGGGTGAGGGGAGACAAAAAGCATTAGGGGAGCGTGTAATTTATCTATGGTATACAACAACCGCCGTACAAACTAGATGACGTCATGCCCAGTTGGTGCTTACTGTGCACACTTTCTTACACCATCTGAGGGACGGGTGAGGGGAGACAAAAAGCATTAGGAAAGCGTGTAATTTCTCTATGGTATACAACAACCACAGTACAAACTAGATGACGTCATGCCCAGTTGGTGGTTACTGTGCTCACTTTGTTACACCATCTCTACCAAGAGGAGCGTGTAATTTCTCTATGATTGGACCTCAATACTAATCATTGATTACTCCTCGCACATGTCCGGTTTTTATAGAGTGGAAACTATGTGAGGAAGTGGATTTACTTTATTCCTATTTAGCTTTCTGGCCAATTCTGATTAGCAAATACAGGGTGTAAGGGACAGCCCTCCGCAAACTGAAACGGTGAATTCAGACCATCAAACTGAACAACTTTCAAACTGCCGTACCTGCCCGACTCAAATGTATGGGACAGCTGATTTTTTCTCGCGTTTCCTGAGGTAGGCTCCATAGTGAAAGTTGTTCAGTTTGATGGTCTGAATTCACCGTTTCAGTTTGCGGAGGGCTGTCCCTTACACCCTGTATAATTTATTTACCAGACAGCAGATATACTTTCCGACATATCTTGGACGTTACTAAAGCTGTTTTAAAAATAAGTGAGAGTAACACTCAATTGCAGAAACGCTCAGTTAATCCTCCATTAAATCGTTTGCTGTCACTTCTTGTTTTGTTGACGTAGTAAAATATAGCAAGAGATTTAATGGATGATTAACATTAATGAGCGTTTCTGCAACGTTTTGTGCAACTATTTGGTAAATATACCTGCTAATTTAAGTTATTAAAATGTAATCTTATCTCAAGGGTCCGGTAATAGAGAACATATCACAAAGATGCGGCGGCTTCCTCCGCCAGCTGTCGCTGCGAGGGTGTGAGAGCATCGCAGATGGCTCCATCGGTACATTAGCACAGGTAATTTATTACCCAAAGTCAAGTAATAGAGAACATATCGCAAATACACGGTGGTTTCCTACGAAAGTTGTCTCTGTGAGAGTATCGCCGATAGCTCCATCGTAACATTGGCAGAGGTAATTTATTACCCACGGTCCGGTAATAGAGAACATATCACAAAGATGCGGCGGTTTTCTCCGCCAGCTTTCGCTGCGAGGGTGTGAGAGCATCGCAGATGGCTCCATCGGTACATTAGCACAGGTAATTTATTACCCAAGGTCAGGTAATAGAGAACATATCGCAAAGACACGGTGGTTTCCGCCGAAAGTTGTCTCTGTGAGAGCATCGCCGATAGCTCCATCGCGATTTACGATGCATCGTAACATTGGCACAGGTAATTTATTACCCACGGTCCGGTAATAGAGAACATATCACAAAGATGCGGCGGTTACCTATGTGAGATGCCTATTGAGGCATCAAAAAACCTCCTCCTCCTCCTTGCCACTCTCGATTGGCATTGCCGATGGTTCAATAAGTACATTGGCACTGGTGTAATTTATTACCCACGGTCAAAGAGAACATATCACAAAGATACGGCAGTTTCCGCCGACAGTTGTCTCTGTGAGTGCATTCCCGTTGGCTCCCTAAGTACATTGGCACAGGTAATTTATGATTGACGAACAGGCATAAGCTTAATTCGGTATGTTAACTTTTGTTTTGGAGAGCTGAATCGAAAACCATTTCGAGATAATTGTTTCAATAACAATATTTTCTATGTTAGAGTTTTTTAAAATGATAGGATTTTTTTAATGAGGAGGTGCAGAGGTTAATGTGACCGGGTTTTAAATTTGTCAATTATTTTGTTTCACAGTCCTGTCCAAACGTAGAAGATCTCAACCTCAACAAATGTAAGAAATTGACAGATCAGAGTTGTCAGGCCCTCGGACGGAGATGCAGCAAATTACAGAGGTAATTAAATACGGAAACTCAATAAAACCACTACCAAAATCCCTTCTGGGTGGCCAAAAATTTTGCTGTGACTGCCAAATATCTTTCAGGGGTTTTTAACCATATTTAGTAAAAAAGTATCCTATGTGTAAATATATTCAGTCACACAGATAGCTGTGTGCCAAATTTCATCCAAATCCGTTCAGCCGTTTCACATTTATACATCTTCACAATCTTTCTCATAATATTAGTAAGATTTTAGGTAAATTATTTTAATACATACACAACACAACGTATAAAAGGTCGTAAGTATCAGGCAAAATTTCAGTTTAGTCAAATCATACTTTCGAGTATTCACTGTTGTAAAATTTGTAAACTTTCGCAAAATTGGTCTTTTGCAAAATAGAATAGTGGTTTTTTGTTATCAATATTTATGTTGCGTATTAAATAAGTTTTTTATTCTAATTACAGAATAAATCTGGACTCTTGTCCTAGCATATCAGACATATCTTTGAAAGCACTATCGGATGGATGTCCGGTAAGTTACTGTTGTTTTATTTGTTCACATTGATTTAATCTTGAGTTTTTCGCAATTTATGTACGTAATACCGACTGCTCTCAAACGGCGAAGGAAAACATCGTGAGGAAATCTGCATACGCTGAAGAAGAAATTCCGATGCGTATGTGAAGTCTACCAATCCGCATTGTGCACTACTGGACAACTTAATATGCTGACACTTTTTAAAGGGGATGATCAGACCATCAAACTGAACAACTTTCTCTATGGGACCAACATCGAAATCGCAAAAATAAAATCAGCTGTCCCATACATTTGGCTCGAGAAGGTTTGCAGTTTTGTATGGGGGGGCTGTTTTTTTTTCGCGATTTTGTTGTTGGTCCCATAGAGAAAGTTGTTCAGTTTGATAGTCTGATCATCCCCTTAAAAAAGTGTCAGCATATTAAGAAGGACCCAATAGATACCCTGCAGTGGGACGTTTAAAAGGTTAATCGCATAAGCATGCATAAGCGTATAAGCATATGCTCACGACTGTATTCCCTGCGGTAATCGGTGATCTTCTGTGACCTCAGAACATCCACGTTTCACTAGTAGTACCGAAACTGTCCAGTGTGAAGGGGAGTGAGCCCGTCGCCACTTGTAATGGACAGTAGGTTTGTGGGGACTTGCCATAGATGTCAACACCCACAAGTTATGGCAAAGAAGCTAACAGATGGCGATACCGTCGCGCTCAGAAATATGCTCCATACAAAGACAACGTTCACCGTAAATACGTAACTCGTAACCTACCACAAATAAGGTTCACAATCAAATGCGAGACATAAATCGCGCAAGAGAAATAATCACAGAGATTCGATATATACACAAGGTCCAACTAAGAACTGTTGGACCACGGCCGGTCCTCAGGCTTCACACTAAGCCTGGTGGAAGATCTTCCCTTTTCAATGGAGGAACATTCCCAAGTAGCACCTCCATAGGTTCAATATATGACTCGAAATTGAAGCATGCAGGTTTCCTCACGATGTTTTCCTAATAGGTTGATAATGACATGAATACTGATAAATGGTGTTATAGCAAGGATGCTATGCCCAGCAGTGGGATAATGTTGGCTAAACACATAAATTTTTTTTTTTCTTGGACATTTTCACACAAATTATCTATTCACATTTAAAGTTACAGAATCTAGCCTGGACTTGTATTATGATAACTAGACAACGATATAGAATATATACAGGGTCCTTCTTAATATGCTGACACTTTTTTAAGGGGATGATCAGACCATCAAACTGACCAACTTTCTCTATGGGACCAAAATCGAAATCGCGAAAAAAAAATCAGCTGTCCCATACATTTGGCTCGAGTAGGTTTGCAGTTTTGTATGGAAGCGCTGATTTTTTTTTCGCGATTTTGATGTCGGTCTCATAGAGAAAGTTGTTCAGTTTGACGGTCTGATCATCCTCTTAAAAAAGTGTCAGCATATTAAGTTGGACCCTATATATAGATACAAACACCCATGACTCGGGTACAAATATTCATATTCACCATACAAATATTTGTCCCTTACGGAATTCGAACCCGCGACCCCCGGCACAGCAGGCAGGTTCACTACAGACTGTGCCGTCGGTCGGGCCGTCAATTGATTGATTGATATAATTTGTTTTCAGCTATTAACACATGTAAACGTGTCGTGGTGTCAAGCTATAACAGAGAACGGAGTGGAGGCGCTAGCTAGAGGGTGTCCCAAACTACGCAGCTTCATATGTAGAGGTAACACACATGATAAGACGGTTCTTTAAAAAAAACGATTATACAGGGTGAAATTTATATCATTGGCATCCTTTTAAACTAAGAGAACCCATCAAACTACTATGGGAGCAAACCGATCGAAGAAAAAAAAAATCTGCCGTTCCATACTAAACTGCAATGCCTACTCGTATGAAACAGCAAATTTTTTTTTATTACGATCGGTTTGCTCCCATAGTAAAAGATGTTCAGTTTGATGGGTGGGTAGACTCTTAAACTCCATTCAGGAATTAGAGCGACAAAATGTAAACAACGGTGATACCAGTGTAGAAAATGCCATCTCGAGATGGAAGAAAACTTATCTCCGGAATGAATAACAGTAAATTATCTACTCTACTCGCCAAGGATTACGACAACTGAAATGTTAATTTTGTATGGAATATAATTAAAAAATGCGCAAGCTATAATTTATTTTAGGTTAGAAGAAAGCGTGACGGTAAATATTTTATTTCGTGGTCTGGCAACAATCAGATATTTGAGACCTTTGGTTCGTTTTGACAAAGTTCTTAAAGAAAAAGATTTTTTATTCTGTAAACGCATCTCTTGATTGTTTAATACCTTCGTCTGAGTCCGTACGCTGTGCGCGGATGCTACGCATAGCACAAACAGCCCACACAGACAGAGTAGAGGGCTACATAACATAATTTAAAAATTTCATTCAAATTGTCATGAATCCTATCCTATTGTCCTATTATTTATAGATAGACGATACATTTTTAATGCCAACGCAATTTATTAAATGCTATGCCGACATAATTGTTTTCTTAAAAAATGTACCAAAGGTTTCTGACCACGTAATGTCACTTTGACAGTGACGTTTCTTTGTTTACATTTTGTCGCTCTAATTCCTGAACGGAGTATAGTTTAAAAGGATGCTAATGATATCAATTTCACCCTGCATACTTTTTAATTTAAACATTTTTAAAATCAATCCATGGATGTCAGAAAATCCGAGATTGTAATCGGATGGAAGCGACTTCTTAAAATTACTTGAGTAATTAAAAAAAATGTTTTTTCGATACAAAAGTGCATTCCAAAATAGCGAACCCCTCAACTTTAGGTAAATAAGCATCCGATTATCTGATCTCTAGTCATTACAGTCTCGGCTCTATTACAGCCCTCGCTTGCGGCTCGAGCGGTAATCCAGCCCTAACACTTAGCTCACGTGTATCTTATTGTACTATTATCGTTGCAGGCTGTAAGAATGTGAACGACAGAGCGGTGTCCTGCCTCGCGACGTATTGTCCCGATTTGGAAGTGCTTAACGTGCAGGGATGTGAGGTATGTTGATTTTTGATTAGTTGTATTATATGATCGTGAAGCCGTGGTGGTCCAGTGGCGAGTAACCTTGCCTGCCGTGCAGGAGGCGATGGTTCGATCCCCGTCCAGGCCGACTTTGTACCAATGAGTTTTTCGGAATTTATGTACGATTTGTAACACCACTGGCTTTTCGGTGAAGGAAAACATCGTGAGGAAACCTGCATGCTTCAATTTCGAGGCGTGTATTGTACCCACTGTCCATTATAAGTGGCGACGGGCTCACCCCCCGTCACACTGGACAGAGATTCGGTACTACTGGTGAAACGTGGATGTTCTGTGGTTTCAGAATATCTCTGACTACCCCCTCGGGGAATATAGTCGTGAGCATATGCTTATGAAGCCGTGGTGGTCTAGTGGCGAGTAACCAGTGGCTGGCTGCCGTGCAGGAGGCGATGGTTCGATCCCCGTCCTGGGTGACTCGTACCAAATCAAAGAGTTTTTCGGAATTTATGTACGATTTGTAACTCGGTTAAATATAGTAGATTACACACCGAGGACAGGAAAGTAAGAAAGGTCTCAGATCTCATGTGATTGTTGACCGAGGCGAAGCCGAGGCTTTCTTATTTACTGTCCGAGGTTAGTATACTATTTTTCTCCTCGACGGAGGTGGAAAGCGACAACTTCGTTAAGCGCAGCGGGACGACAATTGACGCTTTCCGTCCGGAGGTGAGATTTTTTTTTTATTGTTATCGTAAATGTGTGTTACAACATAGAAACATACCTCGTAGCATTGCTTGACGCGGACTATTGATAGACGTACTAATTGGGTCGTTTTCGAGTCGGTGATAGATAACATATCTGTTTCTTTTTGCCTATCATTGGTCGTGAGCTATATAAGAACTAAATTGTTGTTTTCAGAGCCTGACAGACGATTCGATAGTAAAACTAGGGCCGGCAATGCGTCGACTGTGCGTGTCAGGCTGTACCCAACTCTCTGACAACTCCCTCTCTGCGCTCGCGGCGCACTGCCCCGACCTCGTGACGCTGGAGCTCGCCTGCTGCGGTCACCTCACCGACGCCGGCTTCGCTGCACTTGCCAGGGTGAGTTACAAACTAAAGTCAAGTTGTACCTAATTCAAAGTCAGCGAGTACCCGACGCAATGTCAGGTTATACCCAACCTTCTGACGACTTCTCTGCGCTCGTGACGCTGGAGCTCGCCTGCTGCGGTCAAGTCACCGACGCCGGCTTAGCTGCACTTTTACTATCTAAACTTATGTTGTACTTAATTCAGAGTTAGCGTGAACCCAACGTAATGTAAGGTTGTACCCAACTCAATGCCTGGTTGTACCCAACTCGGTGTCAGGTTGTACCCAACTCTCTGACGGCTTACTCTCTGCGCTCGTGATGCTGGAGCTGTCCTGCTGCGGTCACCTCACCGGAGCCGGCATCGCTGCACTTGTCAGGGTCAGTTACCGTCTAACTAACGTATCAGATTGAACCTAACTCAAAGTCAGGGTGTACCCATCTCTGACAGCTCTCCTCAGCACTCGCGGCGCACTGTCCCGACCGCGTGACGCTGGAGCTTGCTTGCCAGGGTGAGTTACTGTCTAACGTCAGGTTGTACCCAACTCAAAGTCAGGGTGTACCCAAATCTGACAGCTCTCTCTCAGCACTCGCGTCGCACTGTCCCGACCTCGTGACGCTGGAACTCGCCTGCTGCGGTCAGCTCGTAAATAAAAAATATTGTTTGTTGCAGAGTTGTCGTCTGCTAGAACGAATGGACTTAGAAGAGTGTGTTCTCATAACGGATGCTACGCTGGTGCACCTCGCTATGGGATGCCCTAGGCTTGAGAAACTGGTATGAAAGTTATATCTTATCTTCTATCTATCTTTTATCTTATTTTGTAAATAGCTACTTTAACACAAACGCTAGCCACCTGGTTCTCAATATGTCACACACTGTGACCGTCGTTATCGATAAGTGACGTTCTCAATATGTCACACTCTGTGATCGTTGTTATCGTTCAGTGACGTTCTCAATATGGCACACTCTGTGATCGTCGTTATCAATAAGTGACGTTCTCAATATATCACACTCTGTGATCGTCGTTATCGATAAATGACGTTAACAATATGTCACACTCTGTGACCGTTATTATCTTTACGTAACGTTCACAGTGTGACATATTGGTCACACTGTGAACTCTGTTATGGCATGGTGTCCCATCCCATACAAATGAAATTTTTGTTAAAAAAATGGCAATATATGGCGTTATGGTATCGATTTGTAATTAATGTTTATGTAAAAGTGTAAATTGTTACTAAAAATACATAATTGGACTACAAAAAAATCTCATGAACCTCGGAAAATCAAGCAATTTACTTTGCCCGAAGACTGCCCGCATTACGGCAGTCGCGTTCCTTTGTTTGACGTTGGGCATCTGTACTGTATAGTATTATATAATCTGTGGTTATGGTTTCCCTTCCAGACCTTGTCACACTGTGAACTGATAACAGACTACGGCATCAAACAGCTGTCCATGTCACCGTGCGCCGCTGAACACCTCACTGTACTCGGTGAGTTTATCAAGTTTCATTGATCATAATCAGCCCTTTGGAGCTAAATGGCACAAAACACAGCCCAGAGCAGACAATGTCTAAAGAGAAGGAATTGAAAGGGGGTCAAGGAGAAACTTTTAAGGGGATCTACTTAAAGGCCTCCGCTCATTGCAGCTATATTATCGAGCGATATTATCGCTGCGATTTTGCGATAATTGTTCTCAGTACATTTTGTATGGGGACGCGCGCGATCCTACACACTGCCGCGATATTATCGAGCGATAATATCGCTGCGATTTTGCGATAACTGTTCTCAGTACATTTTATATGGGGACGCGCTCGATCCCACACACTGCCGCGATATTATCGCAACCTGACGCAATCTCTTTCTACTACATTCAGTGAAGGGCACATGCGTGACGCGAATCGCGGAATCGCTGCAGTGTGTAAGGATAATATCGCTCGATAATATCGCTGCAATGTGCGGAAGCCTTTAAGCTACCTAACTAAAACACATTACTAAACCAAACCCAATATCTGACTCTGTAATATCGTAAGCGTATATTTAGCGTACTTATATTTATTTTATAACGTATTCGCAGGTCTGGACAACTGCCCTCTAATAACAGACGGGGCGTTAGAACATCTCATATCCTGTCACAATCTGCAGCTCATCGAGTTGTACGACTGCCAGCTCGTCACTAGGAACGCCATACGAAAACTGAGGGTGAGTACCTACTACGTAGTAGCTACTCGCTATGAGTTGTACATCGCGCTGTTAAGATTCGCCCGCGATTACGTATATAGGGTCATTTTAAATTAATTGGCGAAACTGAACCAGGTCACCTGTTAATGATAACAGATTACATTATCAATGTTTATAATTGGTATTGATGATTTACAAAATTATTATTATCGTACGTATCGTACGCAGTGCGCGGCCGGCGGGCGCACATTGACCTCAGAGTCATATGATCGAACGGGGGGTCATTAACACGTAATTGTGCTTAGTAACAGATACAAAATGCGTTTGTTAAGTTTCGCCAACTAATTAAATTTGACCTTATACAGGGTGTTACATAAGTAAAAATAAATATTTAAAACTCTTAACGGGGTTTGTTTAGACCGTCAAACTGAACAACTTTCTCTATGGGACCGACATCGAAATCGCGAAAAGAAAAATCTGATATCCCATAAATTTTTAGCTCGAGTCGATTTGTAGAGTATGGAACATCAATTTTTTTCGCGATTTTGATATTGGTCCCATAGTGAAAGTTGTTCAGTTTGATGGTCTAAACCACCCCCTTAAATGTTTATTTGTATTTTTGTAACACCTTGTATTGTATAGCTGGGAGTGGTAGGTTGAGTTGCGCGTTGGATCGACGCGTTACACGTAGGGATAGCGACCTTATTACTAGAGACTTAAAGGCGATTACTGACACATTCGTTAGCCTCTTGCTGCTAATATTCGTCCGCTCATAGAATGAAAACTGTATGAAACGCCATACGAAAACTGAGGGTGAGTGCCTATTACGTAGTAGCTACGACTATGCGTTACGACTACACGTTACATTACCACAATGAGTTTTTCGGAATTTATGTTCGATTTGTAGCACCACTGGCTTTTCGGTGAAGGAAAATGAAAATGAATGAATTAAATATACTTTTCACCTCACAAGCTCGGAAAGGTTCTGTTTATCATTCGAAATCTGAGTGCAAAAGTGCATTTTATCCGCTAGCGTGGAAAGAGTTTTTGAAATTCGAATCTGTCAATTCAATATTTTTATATACCGCCAATCCACTGAAAATGCTTAGCAACTATTTCATGACACTGGCCAGCACGAAAATAAAAACTTTTTGAAATGTTCTTTTTAGCAATTCACTTTTTTCCTCGCTGTTGTGAGGTGAAAAATTGTGTGTTTCGCTCGGCTGCAAAGTTATTCTGCGTCTCGTACCCTTGAAACCTTCGCTAAGCGCTCAGGATTCTATTATTTGAACCACTCTCTTCGCTCGTGGTTCAATCCTAGAATCCTTCGCTTGCTCAGGTTTCAATAAAAGTACTCGCGCCAAAAAGCAACTTTGCAGCCTAGCATAACAAATAACTATTTCTTCCCTCCGGACGTAAAGCGTCAATTATCGTCCCGCTGCGCTAAACGAAGTTGTCGCTTTCACCTCCGTCGAGAAGAAAAATAGTATACTAACTTCGGACAGTAAATAAGAAAGCCTCAGATCACATGTTTGTTGACCGAGACGAAGCCGAGAGAGTTTCGATACTGCTAGTGAAACGTGGATGTTCTGAGGTTTCAGAACAGTTTTTTAGAGGATGATCAGACCATCAAACTGAACAACATTATCTATGAGGACAAAGTAGAAATCAGCTGTCTCATACATTTGCGTCGAAAAGGATTGCAGTTTAGTATGGAACAGCTGATTTAATTTTCGCGATTTCGATATTGTTCCCATAGAGAAAATTTTTCAGTTTGACGGTCTGATCATCCCCTTAAAAAAGTATCAGCTTATTAAGAAGGACCATGTAGAATCTTGAGCATTATCTTTTTCATTAGCTTATGCGCTTTTGAAACATATTTTAAAACCTTAATAACCAACGTGTAATTAATTTGTCAACAGAACCACCTCCCCAACATAAAGGTGCACGCATACTTCGCCCCGGTGACGCCGCCGGTCGCCGGCGGAGGCGCCAGGCCTCGCTACTGCCGCTGCTGCAACATCATATGAAACAGGCTCTAGTGGGGCCACACCCTTATCACTCGTTAGTTCACTGCTATACGTAGCCACAAACTGTGGCTGACCACATTTTAGGACGTATTAGGTTTTTAAATGTGACTTGAGCTTGATAAAAAATTTTGGCTAGTCACATTTTGTGGCTGAACACATTTTGTGACCAAAAATTTTGGCTAGTCACATTTTGTGGTTGAACACATTTTGTGACCAAAATTATGGCTAGTCAAATTATGTGACTGAACACAATTTGTGACCAAAATTACGGCTAGTCACATTTTGTGGCCGTGAGGTATAGGTCTGGTTGGTTGGTTATCGGATAAGTTTAATGTGTCTTGAACTTTTGAGGCTAAATATTGTGGCTAGTCACCTTTTGTGGATGCACACATTTTAGGACGTAGGTATGTGATTTTTAAATGAGAATTAAGCTTTTGTGGTCAAAAATTGTGGCTAGTCACATATTGTGGCCGTGATATGAGGTGGTCGGGATTTTAATGTGATCGGATAAGTTTTTTTAAAGTGGCTTGAAGTTTGTGACGAAAAATCGTGGCTGGTCACATTTTGTGGCTACGGGTCACAAAACCGGTTTCACCGAAACCCGAAAATTTTACGACAATTTCCAGAACTGGGTTTCAGTTTAGCCAAAACCGAGGTTTTCGATTTTTCGGTTTTGTCATTCATATTCCCTAAACTCGCTCGACATTGGCAGAAATGCAACGCTAGAAACAAACAAAACGCTTGTTTGACTTGAGCTTTTGTGGCCACGAATTGTGGCTGGTCACAATTTATGGCAGTATGTTTAAAAATTCGGGTTGATGATTGAACTGTTACTATTCACGTTCTGGGGCCCTAGACACAGTGACATTCTATTGGCGTTGACGCTAGTAGAAAATGACAAAATGTATGGATTTGACGTTGGCTATCGCAACATTTTGACGATTGCTTTCGTCACCATACGTCAATTGACGCTACTAGAAAATGACAATGTATGGATTTGACATCAGCCGTAGAAAGAGAAGGCACTAGAAGGAAGCACGTGTCTTGTCATATCACTCAGTAAGAGATGCACATAGCAAATTCACTCTAGTTAATAAAAGAACACCGCTACTTATTGCTGTCCTTATCGACGTATCAACTTTTTTGTACTTCGGCCATCTGACTCCAAAATGTCACTTCATATAAATTGTATGGGACAACCACCTGACTCCGAGATGTCACTTCATATAATTCGCTATCTCATACCCGGTTACACTGATATTCAGTCTACTAGCGTAAGCGAAAAATTTTTCGTCTATGACATCGGCGAACGAAACATTTTGGCCATTTTGGCATTTGCTTTCGTCACCATACGTCAAGTCCATGTAATTTTATGTTTTCTATTGTCGTTAACACCAAAGATACTTTGTCTAGGGGCCCTGATGTTGCCATGGCCACATTTTGTGACTTAACAATGCAATTTTGAATTCACATAAACGTTTTGTGGCTTTAATGCACGAGCTGTGTTACAAGTGTTTGAAAAAACGGCCACAAATTGTTGGCTATAATTTTATATCATAAAGTTATAAACGACCCAGTAAGGCTGCGTTTCCAACAGAGATGTGCGAGGTAGCGAGGCGGTGAGCGAGGAAACAATCGGACAATGAGTGCTTCAATTTCCCAATGACGTGATCGAGCGAGCGCGCTATATGCGGATTGTTTCCTCGCTCACCGCCTCGCTACCTCGCACATATCTGGTGGAAACGCAGCCGACTAGCATGCCATGCACGACAAAACGAGAAAACCGTAATGCGCGCTCAAACAAAGACAGCCACATCTCGATTTTGATCGTTTTCTCGGGGTTGGTATACTAGGCCCGCTGCGTTCTTAGCATGGTACGCTCGATAAGGCTATATCACGCCTTTTATCTCTTTCGTTCGCGTGCAAATAGAATAAGGCGCGATATAGCGCTGCCATGCTATGGCCGCAAGTAGCAAATCTTTGTCGTAATGACAGTACTGAGGGTCTACCATGAGTTTTCACTGTATTTTACTACTGTAGTTACGTCGCCAATTCGTATGACAGAAATTAGTTCTCAACGTAACCACTAGGGGCGCTGTACGAAATTCAATACAAAATTGGTGACGTTACTACAGTAGTACAGCTTGGCAAAAAAGTCGTGATAAAAAATAAGGGCGCTGCCTCCACGCAAGATCGTCAAAATCACGCATAACCTGGCAACACCACCATACTAAAATTTTAGTTCCACCTGTCACCACGATCATGACTTTTTTGCCAAGCTATAAAGTACGGTGAAAACTCATGGTAGGCCTACTGATCCCCTAGACAAAGCATCTTTCAATTAGCGTTAACGACAGTAGAAAACATAAAATTGTATGGACTTGACGTATGGTGATGAAAACAAACGTCAAAATGTTTCGATCGCCAATGTCAAATCCATACATTCTGTCATTTTCTACTAGCGTCAACGCCAATAGAATGTCAGTTTGCTTGGGGAGTGTTGTAAAGGGTGTTAATTTTAAAGCGTGATTTTACTTATGATACTGATGACAGCGAATGTCATGTATACATCGTAATTCGAAAACTATGCTATTAGCAAGGAGGTGCTAATACATATCAATACGTCACTTCTCGCCCGAACACATTTCGTAACGCTCTCGTCACGCATTCGCCAACTTACTAGTAAGCTTCGTCAGGCGTGCGTAAAGAAGTTATACTTCAAAAAGGACATGCGGCGATAAATGCCAAATATTGTATACTTCAAAAAGAAAAATGGTAAAGCGGCAATAGGAGTTGCTCTGTGGGTCTGCTATTGGGTGGTCACGTGTGCGTCGGTTGCCCCATCCCCGGTCCACAGTGGAACTCCAGTGGTGGCTCAGGATATTGTTCTTTTATAAGAACAACCCTTGAAGTCACCAAAATATCAATATAACCGTACAACGTCAAGCACTTTTGCTATAAAAACTCTACATTGGCAAAATCATCACATACCCAAGATGGCAGCCATTTTTTAAAATATAGAATAGAAAGCGGCAATACCAAGGCAATAAAAAAAACAGATCTGACAATTTCACTTGAAATTACCGGTGACCTGTGTTTCCACAATTCAGATATTTTAATGTGTTTTTTTACCAAAATAAGCATCATAAAAATTATTTAAGGGTCCATACATAATAAATGTAATATTACACACATTATAAAATAATATACAGCTGTATACAACCGTTGGCATTTTTTCTATGGCCGGGGCCGCATCTCCTTTAAATTTTTCACACAAACGTTCTATCAACTGATTGCATTAAGTATGGAGAGTACAAAAATTTTTTTTTATTTCCTATAGGTTTCTCAGGGAAAGTTGTTCAGTATCATGGGTACAATCACCCCTTAAAGTAATGCAACTGTTTACCTAACACCCTGTAGTAATGGTAAGCCGTCACATATTTAGAATAACAATTAATAGAGGCACCACGCAGTTGAAAATGTGTTCATTATACTTGACTAAATCATTAACTATAAGTCACAGTTGTCTTAGTACTTCGACGTTTTTATCAAATTATAGATTGGAGAAAGAAAAATTCGAATAGCTTTTTTTTGACAAACCATAGACAACCAACCTTTTTCAAATGAGGAGTTTTCTGACAGCTGCTAAAAGGTAGTTCATCATACCGACGATAGATGGCGTTGACGAAAATTTTAGCCTAAAAAGTAAACAAAAATATCTCAGAGTCAGACGCATCCGTTGACGAAATATATGCTCATATTTTGCTGCTTACTTAAAAACACAAATTCTTACTATTTTTTTATATTTTATTATCTGCAAGGTCGCTCGCCCTTGTCTCGTCAACGCCATCTAGCCATTAGGAACTACTTTTTCTTTTTTAATGGCTTTCTGAGAATCCCTCATTGACAGGTGTTTTGTCCATACCAACTTTTACTACTGGACCATCTTTGAAATCGCGAAAATAATAAGGTGTTCCATAGAAAACGTCAACGGCTACTCGGCCCAAATGTACAGAACAGTAGATTTTTTTCGCGATTTCGAATTTGCCTCCACAGTAAAAGTTGTTCAGTTTGATGGTGAGAAAGTAACGCATTTAATTTTGCACCCAGGAGTGCGATTTTTGAATCTCATTCGGTGAGCTCTGCAGTTGAAAATGTCAAAATTACAATGGAGATACGCATCTTTCTACTGCTGATTTGACTTTAAAAAATCGCACTCCTGAAGCATGATTTTTGAGAGTTAAATCAGCAGTAGAAAGATGCGTATCTCCAGAGTAATTAAGACATTTTCAACTGCTGAGCTCACCGAATGAGATTCAAATTCGCACTCCTGTAGTATCAATATCTTCGTTACGTGATTTTTTTTCAATCTTTGATTTGAATAAAACTAAGATTTTGAACGTTAATTGTTATAAAATTTGTTTTACTACGAAACTACTCATAAAATCGGTAAGCAGAGACCACAATCTTTAGAACAGACACTCTAGTATATCCTTATACTACATTCCAAATAGCAGCGAAAATTTAAGCCTGTTTTTAATTACAGAAACAGAGACTTCAAACACTTAGGGCCTGTTTCACCACTTCTGAGTAAGTTCTTGTTAGCTTAACCGACAGATATTTTGAGATATTTTGTATGAAATTATGTCTAAATATCTGTCGCATAAGCTAAGAAGAACTGTTAATTAACTGCTAACAAGAACTTACTCAGAAGTGGTGAAACAGGCCCTTACTCTTTAGTAACGTCCAAGATATATCGTATAGTACATCTTTCTGATAAATAAATTATATTTGCTTATCAGAATTGGCCAGAAAGCTAAATAGGAATCGGAAAATCTCGTCGTCCTTATTTGGAATGCAGTATAGTTGAAATTGATTCTATAGGTATTAGGTCTACCATGAGTTTTCACCGTACTTTACTACTATAGTTACGTCACCAATTTTGTATTGCATTTCGTACAGCGCTCCTAGTGGTTATGTTGAGAACGAATTTCTGTCATACGAATTGGCGACGTAACTACAGTAGTAAAGTACAGGGAAAACTCATGGTAGGCCCTCTGGTTGGTAAAACAAACTTTATTACAAATAACATTCTTACTGTCAGTTGCAGAAACGCTCATTAAAGTTAATCCTCCTTTAAATCTCTTGCTGTCACTTTTTGTCTTGTTGACTTAGTAAAAGCAAGCAAAAGATTTTAGGATTAACTGTAATGAGTGTTTCTGCCACTGAGCGTTAGAGTGATTAAATCAAATATACAACCTAGCTATTTAAGTATTAATTTCTTTTTCTATAAAATAACTACAATGTATCGGTGAAAGTTGAAAAACGACAGAATATCATAAAAACATTGAGCTATCATGCACTACGTAGTAGAAGCGATGCGTCAAACGAACGTCATGCGTCACATGCGGGTAGTAACTATAGACTGGGAATATCAAACTGTACAAAAACGGGGATTGACGTAAATTGAAACACAAACTTGACAAAAAACTGAAAAACTGTACTAAAATTCATAATTCAAAGATCAATTTAGAAGTTACTTATGAATGGATCCATTCTTTGGTTACGTCAGTCGTTTATTAGTTACGTCAAAAGTAATTTATTAGTTACGTCAACGTCATACATTAGTTACGTCAAAATTGGTTGACAAGATTTGTTTAGTACATCGACTTACGTAATTGTTTTATTGTAAGTACATTACTTTTTACTTCTGTAATTAAATTACAGAATAAATGTTGCTAATAAGAAATGCTTTAAAACTAATATTGTGATTTATTAATAAAAAAATGCTTAATAGATATTTTCTTATGTAACAATTATGTATTTTATATAACCTTCCAAGAGTAGCTATCAAGATCGGAAAATCTTGTTTTAAAAATGTGTCGTGACATTCTGCATGCCTAAATAAGATGGCACATCATTATATAAAAAAAACCTATGTAAGCCCAATGTTTGTGCAAGCCAACATAAATAATTAATTTTGAAACTACTGTCAAAAATTATTTATCACCTATTTGACTAAGCTTTACACAATTTTGACAAAAATCACTAAACTGTACTAAAATTCATAATTCGAATTCCAATTTTGACGTAACTTATTTATGAATGGTTCCTTCGGTTACGTAAAAATTATTCATTGGTTACGTCAAAGTCATACATTGGTTACGTCAAAATTAGTCGCCGAATTATTCTGAGTTTAAAATCACTCGTTTTAAGTAAGCATTCTATAAATGTCTAGCGATAAGACTACCTACAATCGTTATACATATTTAGTCAAATGTACATACATAAAATGACGACCTATCTCCCCTTCGGGTTGGTAGAGACCTTGCTGCAACCACCAACCACCATTTAAGGATAAGGCCAAGGCAAGGCAAGGATGAGTGTTTTTAAGATTTCTGAATTGTCCGAATCTTAGCTATAATTCGGTATGTCAAGTTTTTTTTTGAGAGTTGAATCGAAAACCATTTCTAGACTATTTTCTCTCCATGGTGAACTTAAAAGCAGCTTAAGGGGCCATAGGTCCGGACGAATATTTTCTATGAGAAACGCGATTACCGAGCGCTCCGAAAAGTGTGTGCGTGAGCCGTATTTTCGATTAAAAACAACTAACCAAAGTACTTTTTCTAGATTTTATTTATGATTGCACTAGTTAAACTAATGGTGAATATGTGAGTATAAATACCAACAATCGGAAACTATTTTAAGTTCTTCTAAACCGAGAAAAATGTTGAAAAATGCATGAAAATACGTCATCTTTGTGACGATTTTCTATCGAGTGAAGTAATTCCAATCGTGTATTCAGTTGATGATTTCACTAAATGAAAAATACTGAGGTATGACTTTAGTTTCGGTAAATGGTATAAATCTAGTCGTAAAATGAAAAATAAAAGATGCCTCCGAGGTATTTCCACCTACTATTACGTCTTAAAATCAAATGTCAGAATTTGTAATTTTTTGAAATTTGCCGTTTCTGTTTCCATCTGAGCCGAGGTCAACAAACATGTGATCCGAGGCTTTCTTATTTACTGACCGAGGTTAGTATATATTTTTTCTCGACGGAGGTGGAAAGCGGCAACTTCGTTTAGCGTAGCGGGACGAGGGAGGGGAGAAAAATATAGTTTTTTTTTTAATTATGTCTTTTTCTCCGGACGGAAAGCGTCAATTTTCGTCCCGCTGCGCTACACTAGAGAAAAATAGTATACTAACCTCGGGCAGTAAATAAGAAAGCCTCAGATCACATGTTTGTTGACCTCGGCACATGAGATCTGAGACCTTTCTTACTTTCCTGCCCTCGGTGACTCGGTGTGTAAATCTAGGTACTATTATTATTCGTGAAAAATATAAATCCAATACAAAAAAAAACTTGACACACCAAACGAAATACAATTTGAAGCGTGCAGTCATATTAAAAGGTAAAAACATTTTGTGTGTATTACAAAATATAGTTGAAACATTTTTTCGAACACTGTAACATAATTGTATGTTTTCGTACACATAAACATAATTGTATGTTTATTGATTAATCGTGTAATGCATTTTATGTTAATTAATATTGTTAATTGTAAATAATGGTGGATTTTTCCATATTACACAATAAGAGGTGAAAATAAATGAATTACAGAAATGGTGAATAATTTTGTATTGCATTTTTCCGTTTGTTTTAAAAATTACGATATTTTTGTGTTCAAGTAAAACGGTTTATATTTTTTAATGAAATTTAGGTAAAGCCTGACCAGGAATATAAAAAACCTGGATTGGGGGCCCTGGAATCGACTGTCACCTTTAATGTCAGTGTTCCAAGCAGAAAAATTAGTTCCTATGATTTTCCGCAACATGGCGAGGTTTTTTATATTTCTGGTCAGGCTTTACTTATAGGTACGAGGTCAGTAGTAAGTAGGTACATATATTTTTTAGGCAGAGAAAAAAACGTACCTACCTAAAAATTTTTTGCACCACTAATAAATTGACTAGTTATTCTGTAGGACATGATGGAGCCAGAAATCGACATAGAGGTTCAAGGTTCGGTTTCTGCAAAATTAGTTATATTTTAGTATGTTTAAAGTTATATTTTAGATTTTGTTTTTACTGTATTTCGCAGTTATTTTACCAAAATACGAAAAAAAAAATTTCGGACATTGTTGAATATAGCGAAACCCAAACCATTCCGAAGCTTGAACTTTCATTATGGTTTAGTTAGTTCCGGAAAATGCCGTTAGATGCCGGTGTACATATTCGTGAAATAGTCGAAAGCGTAGGTTGAGTCTTCGATCAAAAAGGGTTGGGGTTGAGTATTCTATAGATTTCCTGGCAGCGTATACTCGAAAGGGACAGAGATATGACAAAAATGTATGAGAAATCGTGCCTTGGTCTGCCATAGTTGCAAGATTTTGTATGCAATTTCAACTGTGGCAAACAAAAATATCGCATACGCAGAAAGGGATAAACGACATGGATTTTGTCGCATTCACTCTGTGTAATTAGCGTATAAGGCTGTCTCGTTTTCGTGACTATTATTATTTTAATGCCTTTTCTAGTTGATTCTCTTTCTACGGTCGAAAGCCAAATTTTAATCTTTAAAAATACTCCGACACGGTATGATTAAGTACCTAGTTACTTACCAAATAGGTAATGTTTACCACAAATCTTACCTCCACCAAGCCGCGTGGTGGAGTAGGGTAGGGCCAAGAAGTTTGGAACCCACTCCCTCTCGACCTTGTTCGTGGGACGAGAGGAGACCATGCAAGTGACATAGAGAGTGATTTTTTACGTTGAAATCAGCAGCAGAAAGATACATAATCTCCATAGTAATTTTGACATTTTCTGCTGCTGATTTGAAGTAATTTGAACGTGTGATGTTCAAAAATCGCACTATAGCGATTATATTGTTATAAGTATTGGGGACGTATTTATAAAGGCACGTTTATTTCAGGAAAGTACTCTAACTAAATGTTAATTTATATGAGGGTCTACCACAATGCCTCAAAACAAAGGTGTTCAATCAGTGCGTCCTGCCAGTGATGGACTGATGCGGAAATTTGAACCCTGACGATAGGACTAGTTCATCATATCAGTGGACGATGATGATGACTCTAATTAAATTAAATTAAATCTTAATCTTAACTATTATAAAACCGTAAAATCATGAGGAACAAAAAAGTAGCGGTTCACTTCATATAAAATCAAATAACACTCGATAGCGCGATTTAAATGACTTGCAGCGCCATCTATTGACAAAATTGTTAGTTTGTTTGTTTGTTCGCGCATCACGCAAAAACTACTGAACCGATTTTGATGAAACTTTTTTTGTTTGATAGCTTATGATCTGACTTAAAATCTGGTATATAATTTGTGCGGACGAAGTCGCGGGAAAACACTAGTACTAACTAAATCTGCTATTTCATAGCATCGCATCATAGCAAGTCCTTAAAAAAATAATGCTGCGGCCTTTTGTCAGCAGTACCATGGCAGGGCGATAAAGCACTAACGCGCTTTTAGATCTGAGGCGAGCGAACGAACGTGATATAAAGCGAGATATTTAATCTTATCGCGCGCCGCATCCTGCGGTACAATGTCTGGCTTTTAGTGGTAAGACCGTCATTTGAAGACTACCTAGTTATGTTATGGGCCCTATATTTATATTTTGTCTTTTGTTTTAAAAGTGCGCTAAAATGAATTGAGCAGTATACAATACGAGTATACAATACTTGAAAATGTATTTAGGTACTGGAGAGCGATTTTTGAATCTCATTCGGTGAGCTCAGCTGATGAAAATGTCAAAATTAGTTACTACGGAGATACGCATCTTTTTACTGCTGATTTGACTTTCAAAAATCGTACTCCTGAAGTATGATTTTTGAGAGTCAAATCAGCAGTAGAAAGACGCTTATCTCCATAGTAATCTTGACATTTTCAACTGCTGAGCTCACCGAATGAGATTCAAAAATCGCACTCCAGGAGTGCGATTTTTGAATCTCATTCGGTGAGCTCAGCAGTTGAAAATGTCAAAATTACTATGAAGATACGCATCTCTCTACTGCTGATTTGACTTTCAAAAATCGGAAAATACAGGAGAGCGATTTTTGAGAGTCGAAGATGCGTACCTATCTCCATAGTAATTTTGACCATTTCAACAGCTGAGCTCACCGAATGAGATTCAAAAATCGCACTCCAGGAAATGAATAGAGGTGGTAAGATACGAGTACCTAGGACCTAGGTATAGGTAAAGCCTGACCAGGAAAATAAAAAACCTGGATTGGGGGCGCTGCAATCGACTGTCACCTTTATTGTTAGAGTTCCAAGTACAAAAATTAATTCCAATGATTTTCCGCAACATGGCGAGGTTTTTTATTTTCCTGATCAGGCTTTACCTTGGTAATTACATAAGAATAGTTAATAACTGTTATTAACTATTCTTATGGTAATTATGATGTACCTACTTACCTATGAGGTATTTTTAACCTACCCCTATTCTATTAGGTAGGTACAGTCAGCATCAAAAGTATCTAAGCATGTTAGGTGTTCATAAATATCTGAACAACTTTACAATAGCAAACCTTATTTCAACTCACTAAGAAATCAAATTAATTTGTCTGTCATGTTATTATTTGCTAAGTTGAAAACAAATGGTATCTAGTAGGAAATAGGGTTTATTTTCGTGTAATTGTTCAGATGTTTGTGAACGCCGGAGATGCTTAGATACTTTTTATGCTGACTGTACTTTAAATATATTTTCCAAGTACTTATTAAAAGCATATCTTCATAAGCTATTCATGATAACAGCCTATATACGTCCCACTGCAGGGCACTGGCCTACCCTCTACTGCCTCTACGAGGGTTTAGGGCGTTAGTCCACCACGCGTGCCCAATGCGGATTGGAAGACTTCATATAGGTACGCATCGGAATTTCTTCTATAACGTAATTATGCAGGTTTCCTCACGATGTTTTCGTTCACGGTTTGAGAGCAGTCGGATAAACTAGGTATTAAGTTATGGATATCACTGATAAATTTTATTCTTTAAATAATTAATATCTCCATCTCGTTCTTACAATAGAATAAAAAAAAAACAATAATTGCCTCTCTTTCACATCTCCGCATAGCAGCATTGCGCAGCCAATGCCGGTTTCACTGTATTGCTAGTTTTTAAAATGCCAGATTTAAGGGGGAAATTTTCTTTGTCTGAAAAAAGTAACTGGAATTTTACAACTTTTTTCTATCTATCTATA
This sequence comes from Agonopterix heracliana, assembly GCA_963693445.1. NCBI lineage: Eukaryota > Metazoa > Arthropoda > Insecta > Lepidoptera > Depressariidae > Agonopterix > Agonopterix heracliana. The sequence goes on from OY856334.1 coordinate 8,936,089, forward strand.
ACGTCACGCCACTTTCCCAGTGGGGTAGGCAGAGACCAGGGCGCGCCATCTACTACGATCCTTACTACCTCTTTTGCCTCATTCACATACATGCCCGTCGGACGCAACCGATTTGATCAGAATACGACTTTTTTAACAGTGACAAAAAAAAACATAACTTAAATGCATTGCTGCAAGATTTGACTGTCCCATAAAAAACTTGCTGGAGCTGGTGATTGGGACAGTCAAATAAACAATAACATAATTATGCATAACTACACACTTGAGTCACGTTGCAGGAATTGACCCGAGCACACGTCTCGCGTGGTTTTCGCGCGTCGCGTTTTTGCCTGCCACGAGGCACCGCAATCCTCAATCTCTTCTTGTTCTTGAACAAAAACAATCCCTGAGATTGGGATAGATACTCCCATAAATTACACTTGACACTAGCGGAAATGCGGTGCTACGCACAAGCAAAAATCCATTAATTATAATTAAAAATAAAAAAAAACTACACACTTTATTATCTTATATTTATCTTTTTTTTTAAATAACCATAAAATCAAATGTAAGTCTTAAGCAGGCACGTATCCAGGGGGGGGGATAGGTGGGATTTATCCCCCCCCGAAATCCGAAAATTTGTATGGAAAAGTGATTACAGTACTTCCTTTTTCATGGTTTTTCTATGAAAATCCCCCCCCCCCCCGAAATTGAATGTCCCCCCCCGAAAGAAAAGTCTGGATACGTGCTTGGTCTTAAGCCATCAGCCCGGTAAACCCCACTCTTGGGAATAGGCCTCTTCATTTTAAGCCCTCTCTAATGCTTACTAAAACGTGAGCTAAGAGCCCGCGAAGGCTTGGAATTCATTAATTGATAATGGATTCGGTATAAATAAATGAAATACCTACATTGGGTAAACTGAATTTCAGCAGTTGGCAACATCGCCAGTCTCGCTCCGAACGCGCGGAGGGCTGATGGATCCATGCCATGAAAAATGAGCACCGAATCGAATTCGTGAAATAACATAAAAATAAATAAAATAAACCAAAACATAAACTAATTATGATTCTGTTATGCTTATAACGCACGTAATGTAATAAGTAGTGATTATTTTGTTTCAACATATTTTTCTCTGAATATACGATGAAAATTGCCGGTAAGGAATTTAATAGGTGATTTTATTATTAATTGATTAATTAAACGTGACCTTAAAACACCCAGTGCTTTTTTTTAATCTTTAGCGCATGTTTTTTTTATTCATAAAATAATTTTTTTAGGTCTGACGTAAGTTAACTATACAACCTGAAATAGTAAAATCCTTATTATTTATTAGTAAAAACAGTAAAATAAATAAGTTTAACAATTAAATCGCGTTGCAGTAAACATCAGAACAAAACAGCAGTGCTTTTCACGCAAAATCAATAGTGGACGCGCACTCCCTTTTGTAGGACAAAGTTTGAACGCATAATGTTTCGTTCTTAGATGCTTTATTCCTTATTTTACGTTTAGTAACGCTTTTTTGATAGATATTTTATGTAATTAATGATGGGAAGGGATTATTAAAGGTTTTTTGAAGGTTAGAGACAATTGGTTTACTTACTCATTTTAATTTGATTAACCTTGATGTCTAATACTAGGTTGAAATGAGAAAAATATACGAAGGGTTTTTGCAATGCTCTCGATTTCAGGTCTAAAGACCGTTTTTTAGGCTAAGTACTTAGTTAGGTGCCTACCTACCTACCTAAGTACCTAGATTTTTAATTTAAATTAAATTATTTGTCTGTCTCTCTTAATATTATTAGCTATTATTAGTCAATTAAAACAGCTACCTTCACCTATCTTTTTAATTCAAAATTGTAGGGTGGGTGTTTGAATGAGAACGCCGATGAACGTTGAACACTACTTTTATTAAACGTTTTACAAACTTTACTGAATTTTACATTCTTTCACTCGAGAGCCATCTTGCCAGTCTCCTCCCAAGGGACGCGTCCCCTCTCCCTTCCTTCCGGAAACGGATCTCTTGAAAAGGGTGACCGCCTATAGGTCGAGCCACAGATCTCTCGAAAGGGAGATCGCCTATAGGTCGAGGCGCGCAGGCGCTCGACCCTGATTGGTTCATCGTGAAAGACAGAGCCTACGGCAATACCAGTGTTGCCACACGCTACACACTCCCCCTCGAGATCGTGAAGACGTCCCCGTGCACGATCTCGCAAACTATCATAAGGTAGTGCACGAGGGCGGCCTCTTTTCCAGTTTGGCATTACAGGGTTAGGAACTACATTATCCTTATTAAAGAACAGAGTAAGCTGTGATACATGAAATTTCCCTAATACATCAGGTGAATTTAATTTTGAAATTACATAAGTTGTTGGATTTATTATTTGAGAAACAACAAACGGCCCATCTCTTTTCGGTACAAACTTGCTAGTAACAGATTTTAGAACATGAGAGTTGAGAAGTACCTGATCTCCAACATTGAACACCTGAGCATCTTTACGTGACATATCACTATACAACTTCCTCTTATCTTGCTGTTCTTCGACCTTGTCTCTAAGCAAAACCAAAGAATCTAAAAACCTCTTTAAATCAGGAGCTATTTGTAGGACACAATTTTCTTTTCCTACACCAGCTTTTAAATCAAATTGAACCTGCAAAGGGGAACGGACCTCTCGAGCAAAATTAAGATAAGCTGGGGAGACCCCCTTTGACTGACACACCGCAGAACTCATGGCGAACCTAACCGAAGGTATCTTTTCAGGCCAAGAGGTGTCTTCTGCTAGCAAAAGCCCCTTCTCCCCCTTTTCCCCAGATGGTAAAGGACCGAACAAACTAACTTCCAACATCTCCGGCTGGAGGCTAACAGGAATGATTAACTGTGGCTTTTCACTATCATCTGGATACCTGTATAAATCTCCCTGCCAACAAGCCGGAGAACCCCAAGCTGACCCACACTCTTCTATGATGTCGTCCGCCAGCATTTTCTCAATCTCCTGCTGCATGACCTCGTTCTTTGCTGTAGTTAAACAATATGGTGGAACCGAGATAGGAGCATGGTCGCCTGTGTCAACCAGATGCTCAGCAAAAGGAGTAGGTTCTCCACTTAGCTCACAAATGTCTGTATTCTCCGAAAGGAAATGGGCCAGACCCTTACGCTGATGTATGTTAAGCGAAGTGGCTTTGTTGTCTCTTAGAACATCTGTAGGCTCATCAAAAGTAGGAGGTGACGAACCTTCAAACTCAAGTTTATACGTTATTGTCTTATTCTCAGCAAATTGCCATGTGGCATTACCAAAGTCCACAGAAATATTGAAACTTGTTAAAAAATCTATACCTAAAAGGGTTTCATTATCGTCAGCATCAGGAAAAATTAAGAAACTTACTGGCATAGTTTTCTGGTTAAGAGTCACCTCCACTTTAGTTGTTAACAAGTTTGTGAGCTTACTTACACCATTCGCTAGCTTTACAACCTTAGTTAGCGGACGCATATGATGTCCTTTAGCCTCTAAAAGGGCATGCAGGGTATGGCTTGCAACACAACATTTTGCTGCCGAATCAACTAAAGCCGTACCCATCTCCCCCAAGATACCTACTTTAAACAATGGCCTGAGACAGGCTTTAACATCTTTGTTCGAATTATTACCAATATCTAATGCATTAAACGCTAAACCGTTACACTTTGGGCACTTAGACCGTATGACGTTTGGGGTACCGCACCCATAACACTTTATATCACTTTTATTTATCACCTTTTTGTCACAGTTCTCTTGCAGATGACCATACAGTTTGCAATAACTGCAAAATCGACGCGTCGCCGCCGACGCAGTGGCCAGTCCACTCTCTGAAGGCGGCGCAGAACGTTCGTTTGCCGAGGCCGGCGCACACACGGCGCTCGCTCCACCGACGACGACACGTTGCGACGTGTAGGTCTTAACCTCGACGTTTTCCTTTATCGAGTCCTCTATGCTTCTCGCTCGTCGCAAGAGGTCTTCGAAATCGCTTACCGACTCACGATCGACCCTCTTTCGAATCCGAACATCCAGCAAGCCATAGATCATATCTAATTTTACCTTTTCTGTCAGATCTTGTCGGGGCAACTTTGACAGCAGTGCCCGGCCTTGAGCAACAAACAAGTCTGTATTCTGGTTCCCTTGAACCATGGAGAACAATTCTTTATAAATTTTGAACGGTGGGCGACGATCACCAAATGCACTTTTTAAATTAGACATGGCGTCCTGCCATGTATAGACGTTAGCTTTAACGCCTTGCCACCACGTACCAGCGGCATGGGACAGCAGCAACGGCAGGCCTTTCAAGGCGTTTTCTTCGCTTATTCCTGTACAGGTTTTATAGATATCTACCGCATCCACAAAGTTGTCCACGGACTCATCGGGTGCCCCAGAGAATCGTGCCTGGCATTGAGCGAAATTGGCGCCGGCGGCAGACAACGTTTGGTCCGCAGGAGTCGAAGATCGTACCTCCTGAAGGAGTCGCTGGCAAAACTCAGCCTGCGACTGTTGGAGGGACGACAAGATGGCAGTAAAATTTTCTTGAGACATGGTGACGACGCCGGGATCTTCATCGTCCACCGTATCGCCACCGCCTCCTAGCGATGCGCGGCGTGTGCGTGGCATCTTGACAAACTTTCTTCAAAAACACGTTGGGCAGCCAGTTGTAGGGTGGGTGTTTGAATGAGAACGCCGATGAACGTTGAACACTACTTTTATTAAACGTTTTACAAACTTTACTGAATTTTACATTCTTTCACTCGAGAGCCATCTTGCCAGTCTCCTCCCAAGGGACGCGTCCCCTCTCCCTTCCTTCCGGAAACGGATCTCTTGAAAAGGGTGACCGCCTATAGGTCGAGCCACAGATCTCTCGAAAGGGAGATCGCCTATAGGTCGAGGCGCGCAGGCGCTCGACCCTGATTGGTTCATCGTGAAAGACAGAGCCTACGGCAATACCAGTGTTGCCACACGCTACAAAATCAATATAAATAAATTACGTAATGTAGTTACGTACTATTTCCTTTATAGTTTTTCGGAAACCATTCAGACTAGTGCTACCAAAATGTTTATCGATAATTTTTATTTTTGTTCATGGTAGGTTTAAAGACCTACTTAATTTACAACTACTTTTATACAAGCATAAAAACAATAGAGATAATGATATTGATGTAGATTTGATTAAACTTAGTATAGTAGTACTCGTAGTATTTATTTAGGTATTCATCAATTATGAATTACGATAAAGAAAAAAGAAATTACATCCAATTTTCTCTGAGCATTAAATACCTAGTTGGATAATTTAATAGAAGAAGGAGTACTGTCTTATGTATTTTTTGTGTATTAGTTTATTATTTTGTAGGTACTATTTTATTCCATATTATGGAAATATCTCATAGAACTTTCTTTTAAAATGTATAAAATTGAACTAAACTATAATCACTTTCATAATGGTTAATAAGTTTAGATAGATGCCGCTCGAGTGAAAACTGAGGAGTCTTGTGTGGAAGAGATGGCGACACGCTGAAGACCCAAGTTAGAAAAGGAGCTACGATCTTCGGCAAAAAACGAAAAATGCGTTGGATATTTCCCGTACCAGGTACGTTTAATTATTTTCTCATTTTTTGGACATGAAATCGTTGATCAGCTTGCTGATTGCCCAAGGTTCGCTAATGCGCTTGCTATTAAATAAACGTGATAATGCCAGGTAACAGGGTGTTCTGACTGACAGATCGACAAGTTACTGTTCAATGAAAATTGCGAGTGACAAAATTGTCATAAATTTACTTCGTCGGTTTGTGGCGACCAGAGACGTTGTATTAGGTCGCGACAAACTGACATGTTTCTGGTCAATAAAATGTTCACTTGAAAAGTGACGTGACAATTTGTCGTGAAAAACATGACAGATTCGTTTCAATAAACACTAAATTGTCAACTCTGCACACAACTATGTAATTTTTTCGCCATTGACGTCAGTTCGCTACTAACGTTTATATGGCTTCTAGATTCTGGCGAAAGTAAGTAGCTTCCTTAATGATCCTTGCGTGTAGAATGAATGTTCTTGTCTACTACGATCTTAGTAAAACTTTAATATGCACATTAAAAAACTGTTAAGTTGTATCTAAATAGTCGTTTTACGATTTGGTAAACCGAAGCCATTTTAGTTCCGAAACATTTGTTTTGATTTAAGAGCGTTCTATGATTGCCTTATGGTTCTGGGATTAATATACAGTATTCGGTCTCTTCCTGTGAATTTCCTGGAAGACTACTAAGGAAGAGGGTTTCTTTTGATGAGAATATGGCTTACATGCCTCATAAATAATATTCAAACTATCACTGTTTTTTTCATAATCTTTTTAACTTCTTGGAAACAGATCCGGTGGTCGATCCAACAAATGCTTTTCCCATATTATCACCTTTCGCAAATCTTCGCCCTAGTCAAAATCAAATTGCAATTTTGGTTGTTTGCAATATTGTAGCGTGTGGCGGGTCGTAGTGTCTCCCTACCCCCTTGGAATAAAGGCGTGAGCATAATCTGTGTCTATTTCCTGTTACTGAACTACCTATTTCCAGTCATTGCTCTGTTTATTTGATATTTGAATATTATTCTAACAATTTAAGTCTGGAGTCGCGCGTCACGCGTCCCACTTACAGTGTGCATTTATTTATAAAATTGTCACGTTATTTTATTAATACGTCCGTTGGTGCTAGTGTTTAATTCAAATAAATTACTGTCATTGAATAATATTAAATTACCTAATTTACAATATAGTCGTGCGTCAGATCGGCGGAAATAGTAGATTACACACCGAGGGCAGGAAAGTTAGAAAGGTCTCAGATCTCGTGTAATCATCTAAAACCTTTGAGGCTTTCTTATTTACTGCCCGAGGTTCGTATACTATTATTCTCCTCGACGGAGGCAGAAAGCGGCAACTTCGTATAGCGCAGCGGAACGAAAGTTGACGGTTTCCGTCCGGAGGGGTGAAAACGAATTTTTCTCCTCTTTCAAAATCCCTACTAATATTATAAGTGAAAGTTTCTGTCCGTCTATATTATGGTGTTTCCTTTACACGGCTAAAACACTGAACCAATCTTGTTGAAAGACATGAAGCTGGACATTAGCATAAACATTTCACGCAGACGAAGTCGCGGTTGACAGACAGTAAACAATATAATATCGACGAACTGATATTATAATACGATTACATACAAACAATGTGATATTGAGAGAAGAGTCAAGGCAGGAAGGTGGCAGCCAACACGTGTCAAAAAAGGCACGGATGGCAGTTCATAATGGAGTATTAGTCAGTCCCGACACAATATAATGGAAGTGAATACTGGGTATGGCAGAAGACGCACGAAAGTAGGATTAACCCCGTAAAGATGCGCTCATTGAGAAGTATTGGTGGTGTAACTGTGATGGACAAATTAAATAATAGTTTAATTAGAGAACGTTGTGGTCTTTAAGAGGATGTAGTGACAAAGATAGAGAAAGGTAGGTATGTTGAGATGGTTTGGTCATATGGAGAGAATGGATGGGAGAAGACTGACGATTGAGACTGATTGAGATCCTATTGAGACTGTCTAGACGCACAGACACTGACTCAAATTGTTGACGTGCTAAAAAGGGCCAGGCAAGGTGTACCCGAAACCGACGACCATGAAGACTTATGAATGTGAAGAAACGAAAGAGGTCTGTGAGGATACGTTCCTTTGTCTCTGCTTACCTCATTGGGAGACAGGCGTGAGAATATAAATATAAATATAAATATGTATGCATGTACAAACAATATTCACAGATGAAAATTATAAAAAGAAAACAAAGAATCCAACTTGTCCACTATAAAACAGAACGTCATATGAAACATTAAATTGACCGAAACGTTGACAGATTTACAGTCGATTTGTTTTCACGACAAACCTGACATCAACCCTGAAAAACTGTGTTGTTTGCTTTTATTGTTTATTAATATCCCGAGAGTCTTCTCGGACTTTCGATATATTATATCGTTAACGTTTTCGCACAAAATATGTCAACTGTTCCAATAAACTTCCGACAAATACGATCACGATATAGGTACTTATCGAAAAACTAGATAGTAGATGCAACCATTACTGTTTTTTTAAAACTAGAATTATAAGAAAAAAAAAATATAACTAAGTACGTTCTATTGTCAAAATACTTATTTTAAATTTTCTCTCCGCGACACTATTCAGCAATATACAAACACGGACTTGAAAGAAATACGGACCGAATATTGCACTAAAAAGATGTGAAGCATGCAAGGTAATACAATCTCGTTTGTTCTACAAAGGACCTACACTCACACAGATGCACTAGCTCTAGGCGCAGGTGCTACAACCCGTCACCTTATGTACCGTGTGACAGCACGCACACAAAAGAAATGGGTGCTTCACTCATGATCAGACGAGATTACGTCTGGTTCTTCTTTTAGTCTGTGTATACAAAATACAAATTTTTGAATTGTAACACAACTTAACTATTAGTACTGTCACTGCTAATGAAAGAAAATTGGTGTATGTATATGCTCACGACTATATTTCCCGAAGGGTACTTAGATATATTCTGAAACCTCAAAACATCCACGTTTCACTAGTATTACCGAAACTGTCCGGTGTGATGTGAGCCCGTTGCCACTTATAATTTGACAGCGGGTACAAATTACAATACATGCATCAAAATTGAAGCACGCAGGTTTCCTCTCGATGTTTTCCTTCACCGAAAAGCCAGTAGTGGTGTTACAAATCGTACATAAAGTCCAAAAGACTCATTGGTACGAGTTAGCCTGGGCGGGGATCAAACCATCACCTTCCGCAATTCAGGCATGGTTACTCACCACAAGACCACCACGGCTTTTTTGAATAAGTAGAACGGACAAACAATCATGTATTTTATAATATACAAGGTTGTGAAGCATTATGAAAAGTCAAAAGAAACTGCGGTCGTGTTTCTCTCGTGTGAAGCGGCAGTCTTTTCATTTCGGTAGTTTAATAGTGGTCTATTTTTAGCATGCCCTATAAAACGACGGTATTTTTTGAATAACAAAGACTACCTATTTCAACATTTTAAATCTGCAAGATGTAGCACATTTATGGTATCAGATAACCGCCATCAATGAGGCGTATTTATTACAAAAATTGTTTAAAGACACTGGAAGGATGGCGTCACAATCTTAAAATTTTGCAGATTGGTAGATTTAAGGCCTGTTTTTATCGGTTCCCTAACTTTAGGGAACAATTTGTTAATTCAATAATAAGATTTTGATGTTTACAATGTGAAAGACGCAGGTATTACAATTTTGAATTGATATACTTTTTATGCAGTTGGTGTTCGTTTATGTACAACAGAGTAACATTTTCGATGTTATTGCGTGTTTATTGGTAATGAACAGTTTATCTATTGGCAACACCACAAAAAATATCTATTCTATTTTTTTTAAAAATGGCTGCCATCTTTGGTTAATGATGATTTTGCCAATGTCGAGTTTTTATAGCAAAAGTGCTTGACGTTGTACGGTTATATTGATATTTTGGTGACTTCAAGGGTTGTTCTTATAAAAGAACACTATCTTGAGCCACCACTGGAGCCCCGCTGTCGAGCTGGGAGGGGGCAACCAACAAACGTGACTGCCCTATAGCAGATCGACAACGCGACTCTCACCACAAAATATCACTGTCATTCGATAAACAAACCATAGACAACCTTTTTTAAACTTGAAATTGACAGATTAATTGTAAAACTTACTAACGCCATCTGCTGATTTCATTTTTACTGCTCTTGGAAAACTCCTCATTGATGAAATCTAATATTTACCCTACGAATAATTTATTTCTTTATTCGTAGTATTTACCCACAGTTAAGACTTCTCAACTGTTCAACCATGTTCGAAGTAAAAGAAGCTAACTTTACTCAAATTTTAATTATTTTTTTCAGTTCTTCTCATGTCCTGGTTCGGAGTAGAAGAAGTAAAAGGAAACTCGTGCATAAGAACTGGTAAAACACAATTATTTACATTTGAACAAAAATGTCGATAATGTCACTGAACTGTGTACTATCTTATTAGATGTCAACTCTAGATGTGTTGTGTACGTGTTGCTGCAAACACAGGTTTATCGATGTCGATAGATTGATCTTCACATCACTATTTATTAACCATTAATTTTGAAATCTGTATTTTGTAGTTTTGTTTTTAATTAGTGGTGGGAGGTGATTTAAATATCGATGTGTTTGCAGCATTGTTTGTTTATTTTACGTGTTTGAGTGTCCACAGGAATGTGTGTTGCCATGTTACGAGGAATGGGTAATTTTTATTGCATGTGATTTCCACATATAGACACTATTTTATTTAGATTACCCGAAGCAAAAAAACTTGAGTCTCAATTAATTTTTATTTAAACAATAACACTCAAACGTCCTAATCCTGTGAATAACTGATATTTTATGTTTTCAGATATCAACTTTAGTTTGTTTTTAAATAAATTAATACAGCATTACACGATCATGAATAGAATTTGTACGATTCGGTAAGCGACGGGTTAAAACATGTATTCGTACCGTCAAATAAAAAAAATTAGAATTTCACTTGCTCTCTAGCAGTGATATTATCGATAACTACACACGCCATCACTACATAAAAAAATTTAAAACATGTTTTAATACGTTATTTTCTATCTTCTTACAGTCTTTTTAAATATTTTTTTAGTAAATTAGACCCCAGTCTACGGTTAAAAATAAATGTTTTTTTCATACCTATTTTAGATTCAGTTATTTACAGGAATATATTGTTCAATTGTACACACCTTTCTTCTAACTGTTGTAGAACTATCAAGTTTATTTTATTTTATCTTTCTTACTAATAATAGCATGGATTTTCAGCATTATGGGCTCTAACTCTCAGCCCTCTTGTACAGGCGGAATGCCAAAGTAAGTACTTGTCCTTTTTAATTAAAAAAAATAATGAAAATATATTTTTTATTCAATTACATTCACGAAAAACGCTTTAAAGCTTGAAAGTTAAGCGATTTGACACTTTGCCAGTAGTTTTTATTTTATTTGCTTTCGAAATAAACAAAATAAATATCTGAATATTCCTTTTGTTAATGATTGGAATATTAAATTGGACATGTTTTTACAAAAATCACACAAAACATTTACTTACTTATTTTTCTATTAAAAATATTCATATATTTAATTTAAGTATTTTTAAGCACCGACAAAAAAAATATCAACTTTTTAGATATTTACCTACTTTTATAATTAAAAAATGCCGTAGACTGGGTTATAATTTACATAAATTCCATAGGATTAAAAAATCTTTATTATACTACGTAGTCTTTACTTTTAGCTATTTTCCTATTCTATCTTAGTCCTTACACTCTAGAATGGTAGTTCACTTAGTAGTTTGTAAGTTTATTGAAACAGGCAAGGCATGACATTTAAAAAAACACATTTTTTTATACATTTAATAAACAGTTATTATTTTACGTACCTACTGTATTCTATTTTTTTATAAAATCATTAAAAAAAATGACAATTCACAGGAATTTAAATAAAAAAACATTTTTGACATTGGCAGACGGAAAAAAAAAGCTTAGTTTGCACAAAATAATCAAAATTGTGTTAAGATATTTGCTTTTACATTTAAGAATGTTGTTTATGTTGCAATTAAATATTTCCTCAACGTGAAATGAAGTGCAAAAACGTATTTTCCTTTCTTTTTGAATAAACGTCAAGCAAAATTCTGAAAATACCTTATTCTTTTTTTCTTTGGAACAGACATAGGTAGTTCGTCATACCTGCGCGCGACGTCAAAGTTTCGACCGTTCTATTTTTAAAAGTGTTTTATTTTTTCGACAATTTATTTATAAATTTTATAGTTTCGACAATACGACACAGGAATGATTTGTTGAATCTACTCGTTTTTTTCATTAATGGATTATGCACATTCTTTACCGACTTGACTATACAGTTGGACTATGGAGTGTGATGATTGTCACGCTGGACTGGTAAACCAGAGGCCCTGCGTTCGAATCCCGGCTTAGGATCGGTTTGTTGTCTGGTTTCCATAATTAAAAGCCTCGTAGCTTTCGTTTTAAATAAGAACAATGTATTGTGTCTGTAAGCATACTTTATACCAGACAAATAATAAGTTACTACGTAACAATACTCTTTATTTATTTTATCATTTATTTATTTATTTTATTATATTGTTTCACTAATTATTCGTTTTATTTTTTTGTTTGTTTTATTTATTTTTATATGACGAAGAATAATTTCACTTTATTTATTAAATTGAAATGAAATAAGCATGCAAGCCTTTTAGGCTATTTCTATCAATTTGAATTAACTTCACCTAGGTTAGGTACATTTGATCACATTTTTCATTATACAATGTATGCTGCATCTACCTTTTTTGCATCTAGGCTAGTTTTAGCAAAAAGTTTATAAAATTATACAACCTATGATATGAAGGATTCTTAAAATAACATGTTGTTCGTAATTATGCATGCTCTTATATTAAATATTTCGAATATTTTATAATATAGGTGCTTTCACTCAAAGTATAATACATAATGTACCTAGCTATGCAATTTAAATAAAATATTAAATGCGATAATGTTCAAAAACAAAACGATGGCGCTACTGTAACTAGGTACCTATCGTACCTACCATTATTAGTTTTTAACATATTTAATTATGGGGTGACCAAAAAACTAGAATATATTGTAGTAGATTGTTTTAGCTTCAATATGTTTAGACGACGCTTTATTCTAGTGTTGTACCTACCTACCACTCATACTCGATCCGTAAAATGACTTATCGATAAAATTGTTTTGTCGATCCATAAAATATGTAATAGAACTAAGGCACCGATCTTTAGAAAATATACTTATCGACAGGCACGTATCCAGACTTTTGTTTTGTTACTTTAATTTTCGGGGGGGGATTTTCATAGAAAAACCATAAAAAGACAGTGCTGTAATCACTTTTCCATACCAATTTTCGGATTTCGGGGGGGGATAAATCCCACCTATCCCCCCCCTGGATACGTGCCTGCTTATCGAATAATAAATAGATTAAAAACGATTATACAGGGTGTTTATTCCGTTAAGTGTTAATTAAGTTCAATACTAGGTATGTTTAATAATGTCCTTGTAATACTTTCACATGTAGATGTTCGCGTGACGAACCTTGGTTAAAAAGCCTAGAAATCTAAACTAGGTCATTTTAAACGTTATACTAAATCCAAAATCACTACCTGTCACACTGGATAGAAATTTATTGTAAAAATCATAATGTGATTTATCATCATCATCAGCCTACATATAATATGTCCCGCTGCAGGGCACAGGCCTACGCATCGAAATTTCTTCTTCATCGTATGAAGGTTTCCTCACGATATGTTTTCCTTTACCGTTGATTTCATTTTCGTTGATGTCATGATGTTATGTCAACTGTTACTAGGTAAATTGTTTTCGTTGAATAAGTTCTGGATAGGTAGGTACTACGATTTTATGCTTTGTTTTAAGTATCACAGGTACGTTATTCTATAAAACACAAAATCGAAACCCGAACATGAACTCGAAAGTGAGATAAAGCTTATTGGGTCTTCTTCTTCTATCGAGTCGATGGCATGTCCTTCTGAATTTTTCCAGCCCAGTATTCTGCCACGCGGATATAGCATTACTGATAACGTCCATAAGAGCACCTTACACCTACATGGGTTAAACATGGATTCTAGCTTGTTGGCAAATTCGATACCTATCTCTCTTTCGAGTTCGAGTTTCGAGTTTGTGTTTTATAGAATAGCACAGGTCTCAACAATGCTTTCTGCTACTAAGTAGTTTCTGCTTTGCTCAATACTCCGTGCTTATTTAAAGATCGAGCGGTTTTTTAAACACAAGGCTTAATTAACCGAACGAGCACGAAAACAAACGTAATGATTTTAAACCCTTCCCAAATTGATAAGGTTAATCTACGTAGTTTTCCTAGTACCTATAGTACTTGAATGCGCAGAAATCAAATTCGATGCGATCTATCGCATTGAACAAATTATTTGAGCACTTCATTCTCGCCGAGAACAGACTAGAAGGACCGAGTATGAGAGTGTGGATGCCCTTCATGGTTCTCGTGGCGTCGTGAGGCCTAGTAATTTTCCTTGAAAGTTCTCGCCGAGAAGTTTTCGCGAGAGTGTAGTGCCTGCTTTATAGAACCGCTCGTTCTTTAAGCTGCATGTTGCCAATGCTAACTTTTATAAATATTGTGTAATATTCTTAGGTAGGTATTATTAATAGGTTTATTTCGATAAGATGTGCAGTAGGTAAGCTGACACGTAAGTCTGTACTAAGAATTGGCCTGAATTAAGCCGTCATGTAAAGTTTGTACTAAGAAATGGCCTAAAATAAGCCGTTGTGTAAGTTTGTATGGCCTAAATTATGCCTTAATGTAAGCTTCTAATTAAGATTGCTTTGCCTAAAAGAAGAAACGAAGAGTAACCTTTGCTTTTCTTGAGCCGTTTTGCATTATGCAACATAGCATGCTATTCGGAGTACACACGGCGTCAGCTCAGGCTACCCTGTTTGTCCAAATATTAGAAGTTGAATGCTGCGAATCGTGCGAGAGGGTGCGGTATGTTGTTGTTGTTTCGTCTCACGGCACGCTGCGCCCGCGCCGGCAGCCGCGTCTATGCAGGCTCTCTACCGCACTATTTTGTGTTTTGTACGTAGTGTAGTTATGGGTATATAGGGTGCGTAGCATGATGTGTCGCCGTGTGTACATCGACTAGTTAGTTTGATATAAATTTGAAACTACACGCTCACGCGGAATTGCGATCGGTTGCACAATGTAAAGGCTCGGCTCTTAAACAATAAAGCTAGCGATCGCATCAAATATTATAGTTCTGTAGGACTGTCATTATAAATAAAATATAAACCAAGTAAAACTTAATTCTAGCACTTAATAATTTGATAAGAAATCTACTCTGAAAAACGTCTGAAACCAAAGAAAAAGACTGAACAAATATTTGCTTATCATAAGTTTACTACAATAAAAACAAAGCAAACAATTGTTATATCATGGGCAGTCCTAGAGATATAATATAAATTCCGTATCCTTCAAATATTTAATAAATATCCCTATTTATTAATTAGCGTGACAATTGTAATGTACAATGACAATTTAGAGTACATTGCTGGTACTGATGACGCTACACAAGCAGCAGGTAACAAGTGTCTTGACATTCTCAGCAATGTACTTTGAATTGTAAATCACAATTGTCATATTTGGGGCCAAGTTGCCTATTTCATAAACATGACAATTGTAATTTACAATGATAATTTCAGATACCTACATAACTGATAAAGTTCGGACACATGTTGTTAACGCCATAAATAAACAGCGGTGTAGCCTGAATTATCATTGTAAATTACAATTGTCACGTTTGTGAATTGGTATTAATTTGAATTAGTAAATCACACAGCTACGTTTTTCTTTACTTTAAAATAATATTTCGTCTTGCTTATCTCAAGTGATGGTAATCAATGACGAAGCTAAAGGCAGAGTACGACAAACTTGATTAGCTAGCACAACACTTAAAAATTATAGTCCTGTAATGAGCTATAAATAGCTCACTATTGTGTAGGTAATTTATGTGGATCACGGTCTATATTGGATCGATAGGTATGTGTTATTTAAGGAATGAGTGGCCTAAGTCGATAAAAAGATGGAAAGCTCGTTTATACTGGGTGTAAGTGACAGCTTAGCAAATACTGAAACGGTGAACGCAGGTCATCAAACTGAACAACTTTAACTATGGAGCCACTTTCACTAAAAGCAAACAAAAAATCTGCTGCTCCATAAAAAATAACTGTAGTTACCTACTCGACTCAAATTGCAAACTGCAGATTTTTTTTTCCGCATTTCCTTAGGATGGCTCAATAGAGAAATTTTATCTGTTTCATGGTCTGAATTCACCGTTTCAGTATTTGCTAGGCAGTCACTTACACCCTGTAATTATGAAAAGTTCCGAATCCTAATGGACTCAAGCCTCTCTCTTTCCACAATCGTTTTTGTCGTGTTCGTTCAAGTTACGAAAAACTTCACGAAGTCATCCGAATTTTTACTCCTTTTTTTAATAAAAGAACATCGATCCAGTATCGACTTATGATCAGCAAATTACACAATAGCACACAATCACTCCTCAACCAAAAAAAATACCATAAAGTTTCAAGATCAGCTTTCTCGATCCCCAACCAAAATGGCCGCCATTTAACTTGACATTTAACCGTCCACAGCCCGCACGATCTACTGTTACGAATGTGACAGCTGGACCGACTACCGGTGCAAGGATCCGTTTAACTACACTGCCTTGCCGAGGGACCAGCCGCCGCTGCAGACTTGCAATGGCTGCTGCGTCAAGATGGTGCGGTATTCGAAGAGTCGTAAGTGTCTATTCTATTTTTATTTTTATTTAATGGCGTTTCCTTGTTCGATTTCGCCAGTGTCTATTGTTGAAGATATATATATATTATATATTGTACGGTAAGGATATGGCGATCTCAAATCCCCGTTTTTAAACAAAAACACACACTCGAAACCGCCATAAAACGGCGGAGCCACGTGGCCAATTAAATCGCAAGCCGAACGCGTCCACTTGGGACCCCCTTAGCCACGCGACTCCAAGTGTCTATTTTAGGTTGACGAATATATTATTTCACCACGGAATCGATTTTTTCGTCCTTCTCTGTGGCTCAGGAATGTCTTTTGCTAGAGCGAGAAATATCGCATCATCGCCGATGCTGCCGTGCGCGATAGCACTCACGCTATCTTTACAACACAACTCACACACTCTTTTCTTTCTTTGTTACAACATGAGTGCAATAAATGATTCTATTCTATTATATTCTCGCTCTAGTAAAAAGACGTCCTTGAGCGAAAGAAAAAGATAGAGCATGAAAAAATTCGATTCCGTGCTGACAGATGTGCGTCAACCCTTAGTGCGTAGGCTCAGCAATCTAGGAAAATTGAGTGCGTATACTGAAAAGGACTGGAGATATGACAAAAAGTTTGAACACTTTTGTTTGACCTAATTGCACACAATTTCAAGTAGGTCAAACAAAAATATTGCATATCAACACAAAGGGACAAAGAACACTGATGCAGAATCTGATATTTATTCTGATTTGCTGCACTAGCTCAACAACAACGATACTCAGCAAAAATTAATTCAGGATCCGCAACTGCTGGTGTTGAAATTGAAAAAGTATTGCACGAACGTTCAGTTGAATACGCGTCTCTTAGGAAAAATGCCGGTATAGGGAAAAGCGTTGTGCGCGTATTCAACCGAACGTTCGGCGCGGAACTACGAATAAGAGAATAAATATGGAAGAATAACTCCAAACAAAATCGAAATCATTTTTGGCACCCCATGAAAAATGACATTTTGTATGAGTTTTGGCGGCGAGTTACAATTTTTAAAGAACAAATTTAGAACGCGTTACAATTTTTTTGGTGCCACTTTTTGAGCTTCATTTATACTTCTATACATTCTCTTATTCGTAGGCGCGGAACGTTCCGCAGGTGTGTCCCTACGTCATTCCAGACCTCCGACGTCTTATCGAAAGCTAGACAACCTCGTCCCAAACTCAGCATGGAGGAATCACTTTCTCCAATAACTCAGAAATTTTTCTTATTCGGAGATTGAGGTACATCGATGCAGTAACCCAGATATAGCCTTATATGATAATGCTTCATTAATATTAATATTTTAGTTTAATTTTAGATACAATTTAAGTTTTCAATTGTATAAAACTTTAAATTGTTCTTTGGGCTGAATACATTTTTTTTTTATTTTTTTTTAAAGACTGGCTGAACAACGTCTTGCAAATCTCGTACCAAAAATTTTTCCGACACTACAAAAATGAATGTATCTTTTCCAGCGTACGAGGTAGTCCGGCGGACCTGCACATCGCAGCTCCAAATTAACTTATTCATGGTGGACCATGTGTGCATGATGGAAAGTACGGGCACAGGCCACATGTGCTTTTGCGAAGAGGACATGTGCAATACAGCATCGACAAACGGCACAACACTAGCGTTTGTCGCCGCACTAGTGTTGCTAGCATGTGCATGCCGCAGGTGAAGTAGGAATATAGTGATGTCCTGATTCAGTCGATCGATTGTGCTTTGACAGATGTCAAATGTTGATATTGGCGCGCTTGGGGTTTTTGTGGTTAGGTGAAGACGAGGAGTTCTCGAATGAAAGCGAGAATAACGATGGAAGTCGATTTTAGCGTAGAAACACGTCCATTAAAATTATTAGCACCGATTTCTTGTGCTAACATCACAATTTCAGCTATACGAACATGTAATATGAATATTTAGATAGTGGCACAACGAAAACAGAGGAGATCTTCTTTATCTTCTGTATTTCTGCGTTAAATTTTACTTGCTGAAGTTTTGTTCGTCTTCACTTTGTAATTAAAAGCCCTTTCAGTGCGTTTAGTGTATTTAAGTTTGACAGTAACTGTCAAGTCAAATGTATACTGTCTTTAGTTACTGTCTAACATACAGACGTTACCGTAAGATAGACAGTGAGGAACAATTTAAACATTTTGGCTTGCGCGTTGGCATTGAAATGTTCTTTTGAAATTTTGACATCATAATAATTAAGAATAAGCCTTAAATTAAAAACGCCGAGATTTTTTGGCTAGTGAATATTTTAGATTAGTTCCTAACACCGACTTGAAGCTTGGTGCAATAGTGATGAAATATTATCGATATTTTAGGTAAATAAAATCGATCGACTGAGTCATAGTGGCGTTCCAATCCTGTCATTTAAAATAAAACATGCTTACCAAGTAGTTTAAATATTTTGTCACTGTCGTACATATGCATTTATTGCGACATAAGATAGTGACAACAATATTTTTTAGTTACGTGGTAAACAGATTTTATTAGTGAGGGAATTTAGTTCATATTTGATTAACATTTCTTCGTCCAAGCGTAGTAGTAGATTAGATTTTGGGCTTAATTTTTACAATACTGTACTTAAAAAGTAAAAGAGTGAGCTTATAAATAAGGGACAACGAAATTAGTATGGATTTTGATGAAGATGGTATCTTTTTATAAGCAGTGTTGTAAAAATTACGCGCCTGTTTTTCATCTAAAGCAAGTTTTCATGTTTGCAGCATTTTTTGCTCTGAATTAACTACTAATTAATAATAATAATAATATTTAGTAAATAGTTTTAACGAAACAAAAATGGATGTTTTCCAATATTTAAAACAAAGTTTAAGAGTTTTTAAGCGTGTACATATTGCTCAGTCACATAGTGATGCGTTTGGTAGGGATGTACTTTTGTCGATAAATCGATAGGTCTGTCGATGAATCGATCGATTATGAGAATGTGACTTCCCGCAATGCTTTATGGTCCAAAGTTAGACCAATTTGGATAGCTCATAGATGCACGTTACAATAGATTTGGGACACCTTTTTAGATAGAAAAGAAATGAAATGAACTAGCGTGTACTGCCGTATAGCGTAGAAAAGGAGAGTGCAGGAAGTTCTGTTTTTAAACGACAGACGGTTATAAAACAGAAGAATTAAATTTATTTTAGTCTTTTTATATATTTTCAAGCAATATTGTGACAATTTCTATGTTTTTTAAGTTGTATTTGTTGGCAGCGCCGTTTTTTTTTCACTTAAAGTCGCACCACACGACTCCAACTCAGTTAATTTGCAATAACAGTGACGATTGAAAACAGAAAACTGTAGGTAATAAATAAATAAAGTTTAGGATAAAAATAAAACCGAGTGGTTAAACCATAGGGATGTAGGTTTGAAACTACGGGTCTTAGTTAAAAAACGTTTTTAGCTTAGGTACATTTTAGGAGTTTATGCCGCATGTCCTACACGTGGGATGACATTATTTGTTTTAAGCCCCTTTCCAACTTTAGCAAAGTTATTATGTGAATAATTATTATCTATGCTATTCTATAAAACACAAACTCGAAACTGGAACATGAACTCGAAAGTGATATCTCACTCTCAAAGATATCTCTTTGGAAACCGTAATTGCAAGGCAAATTTGACATCTCATTTTTTTTTATACCATTTATTTATTTACTCATTACAACAACACAATACAGAGAGATCACATTTTGAGTTTCCAGTTCGAGCTTTATAGATTACCAATAGACTACCCGTTGGATTATTGATACGTAGCTAGGGTAACGCCTAAATTAACAAGATTTTATATATTAGGTAGCATAACCCTGATTATTAAGCCTGAGTACATCTAGCGCACCCTTGGCTGTCAGTGTCAGCCTCGAACGACCATTGCTGACTGTACCTCGAACGGCCATTTCTGACTGTACCTCGAACGGCCATTGCTGACTGTACCTCGAATGGCCATTTCTGACAGGCTAATACAGCATAAGGCTGCGTTTCCACCAGAGATGTGCAAGGTAGCGAGGCGGTGAGCGAGGAAAATATCGGCCAATCAATTTCCCAATGACGTGATCGAGCGAGCGCGCTTGGCGGATTGTTTCCTTATATCTGCATACCTAAACACCGTTCTATATTATGTTCATTAAGACGAAATTTAAATCATTCTGCCAACTGTAAAATAAAATAAAAACTGCCAAAAATATGTTTACCTATTCTTCAAGTTTAAAATATAATTAGCACAGAATAAATAATATAATATAGCTAGTAGGTTATACTATGGCAACTCCATGCCCCTCTCTAAATTCATCTACTGCACCTCACCCCGCATTTCGAGGGTAACTTTAGGGGAGCCGAGCGAGGAGAGAGATACAGTTGGCGCGCTCGTGCGAGCGGGACGGCCTGCGCCTATTCCCCCATATCCCATTACTATTAAAGAATCATAAGACCGTTGTAAGGAGTGCCGGCGTGCTATTCGGCTAAATTAATTTTTTGCTAAGACCCTTTAGGTTTCAACATAAAGGTTGTGTTTTGCGTCTTTAATCCTAAATCTTTAAAAATTTGACAAACGAGTCAACATCCGCTTTGTTTACATGTTTTTTTACATTTTGAAGCATTTTGCTGGTTTAAATAGTCTGAAGCGAAAGATAATGAAGTAATATTTTTAATTAAAGGTTGAAATCTTTTATTTACAACTACAAAGTGTAGTTATACTAGATCCTTCTCATAATCTCTGTGATGTGATATGTACCTACATAATCTCCACAATATTACAACATTTTAGGCCGAACGCAGTCGTTGGACAAATTCTTTGCATCCGGACAAAATCTACATCACCTGCAAAAATGGCACGTAACCAGCCAAAAATACTGTTAGACTTTGACTTCGAATCACACAGAAAATCAAACAGAAAATTAGCAAATTAATACCTAAGCAAAATCCAGAATAGTGCTGTGACAATTTAGGTCAAAAGTTACTTTTAAATCGTGGTTTAACTTTTTAAGTTGATTCGCGGTTTAAAAGTAGCACTAAAATGTTTCAAAAATGTTTCAACATCTTTAAATATTATTTTGTATCGGTCTGAATAGATTTTGAGTGAATTAGTTTAGGGTTTTATAAAAGCTAGTTCGAAGTTAAGAAAGGTCCTCAAGATGTAAATAAAATTTAGATAGTACCTACGAGTATATTAGGGTACTAATAAACAGTGTTTAGTCATTTATCTGTTTACTAACATTTTTACATTTAAATTTGTTCTTCTATATTTTATTTTATTACTTTGTATTTTATTTATTTTTTCTTATTTAATTAATCGTAAAGTATCGTAAGTATTATATTAATCGTAATACTTCTAGCTAGACAAACATACACACATACTTATTTTATACTTACACACACAAACACAAGGCACACACACACTTTCTTCTTTCTCAAATGTTATGGTTTCACACCTCTAAAATAATGTATATTTAGCCATTTTAGTGGTAATTAGAAAAATAGTTAAGCCTATAAATAAAAATTAGGCATTTAAAAGATCATAATAAGATTTTAGAAATTACTAAACACTGTTTATTAGTACAGCCTTTAGATTTAGAAATGAAGTCAGCTTGAATTTATTAATATTATTTTATGGGATGACTTTAATTGGAGATGGGCTCACACTAGAAGAGTTTGGGCACTGCCAGTGAAAATTGGATATTCCAAATACGCTAGGCACGTTTAGTAAAAATAGTTTCAATAACAAGCAATAAAATTATGAGCTATAAAGTTAAATAAAATAAATTCCGAGATCTAAAGATCAATTATTGGTTATAATTATTGCAAATTAAGTGTAATAATTAATACAATTATTAGGTATTAGAATTTATCTCGTCATAACAGAATGGTTATTTTTTATTTATTTATTCTCTAGTTAGTCAGTAGAAACATTTCTCAAGACATCCCATAAAATTATTGTATAAAGTAAAATTGACTTTATTGATAAGATGCAGGTTAAAATGCACCTGTCGAAATAAAACGACAAAAATAAATCTAAAAACCTACAATGGAGAAATTATGCGTTTGACTGAAACAAGAAAAATAATAAATAGTTACATAAATTATTCATTTATTATTTTTATGAATAATAATTATTCTCGCATTTACGAGCAAGACAAATATTATATTATTCTCAATTAATACGTGGCTGTACTGCAAGTAAAATTATAGTTAATGTTTCTAAACCAATAGCCAAATCTTAATTTAGAATAACTAATAACCAAATATAGTACAATAGCCAAAACTCAATTTTGAATTACTAATCAAAAACTATTATAATACACATCAACGCTCAAAAAATAGCTTTCAAGGAGCCTTCCATACTAAAATCTTCAAACCCCTTTTATCAAAATATTCTATTTCTATTTTTATTTAAATGGCGTTTCCTTGTTAGATTTCGCCAGTGTCAAGTTATTTGAGGGAGTGTCTATCCAATCTCGAGGATTGTTTTTGAGTAAGAACAACTGAGAAGGATTTAGGAGCCTCGTGGCAGGCTGAGACGCGAACCGCGCGAACACCACGCGAGAGACAAGTGTTCGAGGCAAACCCTGCAACGTGACTCTTAATCAAAATATCAAAACTCTCAAAATTTATTATTATAGAAATGTTTACTATATTATGCTAAAATTTTTACAAAATTATATTCTAGATCCACTCGAGCATGATACATGCTTGTATAGGAGGATCTATTTATTTGGTATAAGTAGTAAGTAATTAATAACTCTTTTCGCAATAAAAAACATGCCCATTATTTGTTATCTCAAAGGCATGGTGCATTTTAATTTGCAATTCTAAATAATATATGAAAATAAACACCAAGTAAGTATAATCGTTACTGTACAGTAATATTTTTAGGGTCGATTTAAAAATATTTTTAACGAGTAAAAATAAAAAATAAAAACATTTCAAACAGTGAAGTTAAAAACAATGTTTTCTAAGCAAAATCTTCAAACCAATCAATACATTTCAAATTTAATTAAAATCAATTAAAAAAGTACTACCTATTTCTTATTGTCAAGATGTAGAATTAACTATAATACCTTTACCACAAAAAAAAGGATCACCATTTTGACAGTCCTTTGACGGCAATAGACAATGGCTATCAAACATCAAACGTATTTTAATAAACCAGAAATGCTACAGTAAAATACAAAAAATAAGTATGTAATATAACTTAATCGCTTTTAAGGAAGATGAAATATAATGACAGAGTCGAAATATAAAAAAAAACATTAAGTAAGTACATATTTAATGACTCGCTAAAAATATTTTATAGAAAGACCACTAATTGTTAAGTTTTTCTTTTATTCGTTTTTTAATAGGCGATATGCGAGTCAGTTGCAAATAAGTACAAACCTTTATTTGACGTTAAAATGAAATTAAAAAAAAAAAAATTTGCTCTGAAACAAAATGTCAGGTGATGAGCTCTTTCATGCAAAATTTACCCATTTTTCATTTGTATTTGATGAAATTATTTTTTATAAATTGTGATAAAAATAATTTATTAACAAATACGGTCTGTTTAGACCAAATTTACAAACCTTTGGGTCTGTGAGACCATAATATCAAAGTTTATGAAATAAACCTAAATCGTATTCAAATAAAAATGACATAATTTGTATGAAAAAGTTTATTCTATCTTAATAAGAATAGAATAGTTGAATAGAAGACGTATATTTGTAAACCTAGCCCATGACTGCAATGGTACTGGTTTAATATTGCATCTTCTCCTTGACTTTGGGCATAATATTAATAAATAATTCTAAAGTCTACTTATTAATTTTATGACTGGATTCTAAATTATTAAAATAGCAACGAAGACGTTGATATTTGTAAATTTTATAGAGTTGACTAAAGCTTAGGTAGCTAGGTTTTAATATTTGAAAATTATTGTATAATAAAAATTAAAAACAGATACGCGTAGAATATATTAACTTATTAGAAATAAACTTCCTCGAATTTGTTATTTATTATTTAGAAATTTAATAAAAAAGACCGATTAATAATATACCATTATTTAAGCTATATTTAAATGAATGAGACGTGTTTTCGTAACTTAAAAACACTAAATAAACAAGCTAATAATGTTTTTAAGTAAGCCAAGATATTTTCTATCTTTCAAAATTGCTTTCTTGTGGACAAAAATTACTCTTTCATTGTAGTATCGTAACTAAATATAGGCTCATTTGGGAATACTACAAATATTCTCGCTAATAAATATAAATTCAGCTTCATTTAGAACTTGGCTCTATTTTAGCCAAAAACACGTCTCAAACCCCGTTTCACATTGCATGTGTAACAATCAGATTCATCAAAACAACTTTCTTAATTTTAAGACTAGATTGAGTAAAGACTTTGGCATGACACCGCACTCGTAGGTAGGCTTGACACCCTGCCATATAGACACCTTGGACTGCTACGAAAGAATGAATTTTGTATGTTCGAGTTAGCTGTCACTTCAAACCGCATTATTCTAAACGCCACATAACAAATATTCCTGGCTAATTCGGCATATATTGCTTTGATCACTGCACATAAAAAATAGACGGTAGGTCGGGGTTATGGTTACTGAATTAGCCAGGACAATGTAATGCGGCATTTAGACAACAATCTCTGAGCAATATGAGAATAACATGGTTCAGACTTGGCCTAATACGCTGCCGTGCGCCGCGATCTAAATTGAAAACTTCTTTATTAAATAAATTTTGTTTATAGCTCAAGTAAATATTTCTCATGAAATATAATAATTAGTTTTTTTTTTTATATATTTAAAATAATTTGAGAACTGTTACAGCTAGCTTGAATCTAAAAAACGCTGTTGAATAAGATCTAAGTAATAAAATTAATATATTTTACATTTACCGCTTGAATTTAATACCTAAAGGTTAGTACTAACTATAAGAATGCTATGTCAGTGTTGAAATATAATTTTTATATTTGGACAGAACTTGGGAGCTTCCAATAGCAAAAAATCAAAAATTATATTTCAACACAAATTACAAATAAAGAATTTCTTCCCTCACTTTCTTATTGCATATCACGCATTTAGAAAAAATCTTAGCTGTTCCCAACATAGTCAATTAGATTTTTAACATATCTTTCACGGTTGGCCAGCTCCTGAGTATTGTTTAAGTCATTTTCTAATTCTTATTGGTCCCACAGACCGCAAGCATGTAACATCGTTTTGGATAAAATGGACATGCTCTAAAACTGTTTGATTTATAAAGGGTCCTTCTTAATATGGAGACGGTTTTTAAAGGGGATGATAAGACCATCAAACTGAACAACTTCCTCTATGAGACCAACGACGATCTCGCGAAAAAAATACAGGTTGTTCATGTAAAACTGTAATCCTACTTGGGACTGCAGATTTTTTTTTCGCGTTTCCAATGTTGGTCTCATAGAGAAAGTTGTTCAGTTTGATGGTCTGATTATTTTCTTAAAAATCGTCAGCATATTAAGGACCCTGTATGTCAGCGAATTCATTCATTTAGCCATTCATAAAAAATGTGAATGTTATAAATAAACATTTTTTCCATACACGTTTTATCCAAAATATTTTTGCACTAACTTTTTTCAATATGCAGTTTGCTTTGTGAACAACGTAACAAATAATGTCGATTCGAAGTATATCGTAGGCTAAGGTAATGAAACTAACGATACGTTTGACATTTTACAGTCCTACCAACTTGCGAACACAAAATTGTCATTTGACTAAACATGTAAATTTTTTATTCGAGTCAACTGTGTGTGTCCCTAGTCGGACATGGCAATAAATTTTTTACCAGTCTAAAAAATTTACATATACGTTGCAGTGTTACAAATGTCAAATTTGTGTTCATAAGGTGGCAAAGGCGACTGGGGCTAGGGTGTGTTTCCACTGAGGCGGACCGGAGCGGAGATGTGTAAAATCAACCAATAGAATAACTTGATTCCGTCAAGCGGAGTCAAGCGAGGAAAGTTGAGCGATTCGATTGGTTGATTTTACACATCTCCACCCCCCTCCGCTTCAGTGGAAACACACCGGCTGAGTTGACTTTCTGAATTCTTATAGTCTCATACACAGATCTCATTTTCGGATTACATTTCAATAATTTTCAATACAGAATTGAAATACAGTTGGACCAAATTATGTTTTAGGAGTGGACGCTTCCTTTAAAAATTCTTAAGACACTTTAGACCTACAAAGTATCGCAGACTTTCTCAAAGCTAAATACGCAAGTGTGAAGGCAGATCGCGCGATCGCAAACTTGGTCTCGGCCAATGCGACCGCTTGCTGTTCCCCTTCACCCATTTTTGCGATTTGGCCTTGATCGTAAGCCTGCGATCAATTGCACGTCTAAAAGAGTACTTATCCAAGGACTACTTCCCTTAGAAAATTATTTTGAACTTATTTAAAGCTTTATTCATTTTCTAAATAGTAAGTAATAATAAATTTTGAAACATTCACTCCCGAAATATCTTTACATAAGCGCCAACTTTATCTTTGTTCTTATTGGAAAGTTGATATAAAAAGATCCAGAATTTGGCCCAACGCAGACGAAGGACAGTCCGCGACAGACACTTTCGTCTGTGAAAAAAAATAATTGCATGGATCTCTAAGTGTAAATCAGGTTAATCAGGTTCTACATTCTCGACGAGAACACACGAGAAAGTCTGAGAACGAGAGTGTATTGCCTGCTTAACGTGTTATTTAACAGCACAGAGGTCCAAGCGGTCTATTTTAACGGACATAGAACGATTTGGAGTGTCTCGTCCTGCGTTAGGCCTTGGAGATCTGCATTGCTAGCATGCCGCAGTGATACAGCGCTATCACACCTTCGCTCGCTTTCTATTTACGTGCGAACGAACGAGATAAAAGACGCGATACAGCCGTATCACGTGCAGCGTGCTGCATGCTACCAGTGCTGAATTCAGTAAGTCTAGGTCTTAAGCTCAGCTTTATCGCTAGTTTTGTGTCTGTCCGGCTGTATGGGAGCACTGTGGCCTGTATGTCATATTTTTCTCATGTCCACACTATTGTCCGATTGAAAAAAAAAACTGTAATTTTATTTTTTTAAATACTTATCTGTAATTTTATTTAAAAATATCTGTAATTTTATTTAAAAATATCTTTAATTTTATTTGAAAAATGAACTGTAATTTTATTTAAAAAACAAATATCATTCTATTATTATATGTTAACAGACTGTAATGGTATTTTCGAGCTATGAAAAGGATTGTTACGAGAATTTTTTGTAAAGATTCTGTAATTTTGACTGTTTAAATTAAGATCGTCCTCCATTTTGATTTTCTTAAGTAGCCACTGATGTACCTACCTAAGCATCACTTTTTCAGTGACATACATTTAAACAAATATTTTATGTTAATTTTATTTCTTTTTATAATCCTGCTGCCTGGCAAAATTTGTTCGTATCGTCAGAAGGGGAGCCTGTAATTTCTCTGTGGTAGTAATGCCCCCCTTGGCCTCAAGACAACGCCACCTATCTGTGACACCTGTTAACTACTAAATAATAATTAATTAATTTCCTCTACCGAGTCATCTTTCCGAAGCAAACAAGTGATAGAAATGTCATCAATAGTATAAGTACACAGGAAATTGTGTTGAAAGTCTCTTTGACCATTTACTGCGCGAAAAAATCAAAATGGCCGATGATTTAGTCGCTTTTTTACTGGCTGACGTATTTGACATTTTCATCGTAAGTATACTTTTTTTGACATTAAATGCTCGATCTAATACGGTTTTATTGAAGCTACTTCTTTTTTCTACTTATTTCTTCTTTTTTATTGAGTCTACAGTAAAATACTATGCATAAAACTGAAAAAAACATATTATTTTCTGGGAGAATGTTTGTTACGTCAGTTAGTCCTTTTATTTAAATATGTAACTTTTGACATTTAAATTATAAAACAAAATACACTTTTTACAACAATTGTAAAGTGTAAAAGATAGCATTTTTATTCGAAAAAAATAATATACCTACATTATTTAACGTCCTAAAATAAAGCCTTAATTTAAAAGCGAAGAGGGATTGTAATTGTTTGACAATACTAAATGTCAAAAGTGGAATATTAATAAAATTTTGGGACTATAGCTCAAAAGTGACAGGTACAGAAGGGAGGCTCCACGCAACGAGCGAAAAAGGCGCACAGATAGACACAATGAATAGATAGTACTGGCGTTCGACAGACTGGATCCGAGATCGCCGAACGTGCGTGTCTATGGTCGAGTGCACCTGTTTCGCTCGTTTATATGAAGCCACCCACCCTTCTGTGCCTTTCTTTTGTGACTATTGTAAAAAAGCGATAATATACTTCTATTTTTTTTTTTTTAGTTTATTGGGTTTATAAAACGATTGTAACTATTATAAAAATAAAAAGAACTCATGTAAGCTAGCGGTTTTACAGTTATAAGCCGACAATAAATTTAAAAACAGTATTATTTAATGTAAAAATAAAGATTTTTTTCATTGTGCTTATACCTAATCCAAGAGTGGTAAAAATGTTTTTTCAAATATTGAAGTGCCATAATTATAGAGATTGTTATAAAATGTGTTTTATTTTTATTGTTAAACCTAATCAGATAAAAAATAGCTTTGGGGGCGCTACAATCGACTATAGGTTTTGGACTAAACTTATTTTACCTTTGACTAGCGCCCTAACCACAATATTTAAAATGCAAAAAAAACTTTAGAAAATTACTACTTCAACTTATTACAAAATAAGGCTTTTTTTAGCGTAGTCAAACCAGGAACCTTTATACTTTCGTCCATTCTGTCTGTCTGTATGCCCCGCCTCAATAACTCGCTCATTTTTGGTGTCCGTATAGCTAGCGTACACATGAAAGGGATCAGGCTAGAATCAGTGCCAATAAATAGTGCCTAAATAGTGCCTAATTAGTACCTAGGTCAAATAAATAGTGCCTATGTACTTTTCTAGATATATATTTTTTTTACCTGGTACGCTAGCTTGACGTCAAGGTAGCGTACACATTTTCTGTGGCTAAAACGGCTTGCATTACGGCAACGATTTTACATTCAAAAAATAGTGCTCAAATAGTGCCCTAGGGCATCCAAAATCTCATGAGGCTAGGTCTTCACGGAACGGAGATATAAATAAGTCTTTTGAATGAAACACGGAGCTGGCGTTGCGCTAGCGTACACATGACTTAACGCCATAATTCTTACAGAAGGAGACGTTTCTTTTTATAAAAACTATATCAAATAAATAGTGCCTGAAATAGTGCCTCTGCCAGTACTAATATTTTAAGTAAAAGTGTAGTGAAACAATATAAATAATCAATGTAAAGTTCTACGTACTAGAATCTTCTATAATCTTAGTAAAATCTCATACCGAGAGATGGCGCGTTGTTTTCATTCAAGCGAGTTTCGAGCTAGCTTATTCTTAATTAGGAGTTAATAGAGTTCATTTTTGTGTGTTATAAGCGATTTCACACCATTGAACTGCCAATACATTTGTACGTAGAACTTTGCATTGATTGTTTATATTGTTTCAATACACTTTTACTTAAAATATTAGTACTGGCAGTGGCACTATTTCAGAAACTATTTATTTGATATAGTTTTTATAAAAAGAAACGTATCCTTCTGTGTGAACTCGTGTGTACGCTAGCGCAACGCCAGCTCCGTGTTTTATTCAAAAGACTTATTTATATCTCCGGACCCTGAAGACCTAGCCTCATGAGATTTTGGATGCCCTAAGGCACTATTTGAGCACTATTTTTTGGGTGTAAAATCGTTGCTGCAATGCAAGTTGTTTTAGCCACACAAAATGTGTACGCTAGCTTGACGTCAAGCTAGCGTACCAGGTAAAAAAAATCGATATTTCGTCAAGTATAGAGGCACTATTTTTTTGACCTAGGTACTAATTAGGCACTATTTAGGCACTATTTTTTGACACTAATCTTAGCCAAATCCCTTTCATGTGTACGCTAGCTATACGGACACCATTTTTGCACCTTCTGAATCGAAAGGCAAGACAGATAACAGTAACCCAAAAACAGAAATGTAAGTTATGAAGAAACAATCTTTTGTCGACCCCTCAAATATGCAAAGAAAGAGGTTGGATATAGCTAAGAGAGTTTTGTTCGATTGAACAAGACCTATCCAACTAGACCTCACCCGATTTATTAACAAAACTATTTTTTCCAACCACTCTTTCTCTTTCCCTGCATGCTTCGATTTCGAGGCGTGTATTGTACCCACTGTCCATTATAAGTGGCGGCGGGCTCACCCCCCGTCACACTGGACAGGAGTGCGATTTTTGAAACTCGTTCGGTGAGCTCAGCATTTGAAAATCTCAAAATTACTCTGGAGATACGCATCTTTCTACTGCTGATTTGACTTTAAAAAATCATACTTCAGGAGTGCGATTTTTGAAAGTCAAAACAGCAGTAAAAAGATGCTTATCACCATAGTAATTTTGACATTTTCAATGAGCTCACCGAATGTGATTCAAAAATTTCACTCCAGAGTTTCGGTACTGCTGGTAAAACGTGGATGTTCTGAGGTTTCAGAATATCTCTGACTACCCCCTCGGGGAATATAGTTGTGAGCATATGCTTGCTCTTTCGGTCGTAATTACTATATCTCTGTTTTTGGGTTACTGTTTTCTGTCTTCATGCCAAATTTCTATTAAATAGGTGCAAAAATGAGCGAGTTATTGAAACGGGGCATACAGACGGACGGAATGGACGAAAGTAAAGCCTGACCAGCATAGCTAGCATGCCGCAGTGATACAGCGCTATCACACCTTCGTTCTCTTTCTATTTGCGTGCGAACGAACGAGATAAAAGACGTGATACAGCCGTATCACTGCGGCATGCTAGCTATGCAGCACTCGTAGTATGCTACACGTGATACGGCTGTATCACGTCTTTTATCTCGTCCGTTCGCACGCAAATAGAAAGAGAGCTAAGGTGTAATAGCGCTGTATCACTGCGGCATGCTAGCTATGCAGAAATAAAAAAACCTGGTTTGGGGGCGCTGCAATCGACTATGAGCTTTAATGACAGGGTTCCAAGTACAAATATTAGTTCCGATGATTTTCCGCAACATGGCGAGGTTGATTATTTTTCTGGTCGGGCTTTATAAGGGTTCCTTGTTTGACTACGGAACCCTAAAAAAGCCTCATTATGTTCTGACCACCCCGAATAGGATTAAGGTCGTGAGTTATTTAGACGACCCGGTTGGTGTAATGGTTACCACGCCGGGTTGCCAAACCAGGGTCCTGGGTTCGAATCCCGGTTCGGTCATGGATGTTATATGTTCATGCCGTTGTTGTATGGTTTCCATAATAAAAGCCTTTAGTGCTTAGTTTGGGATCATTACAATGTATGTGCCTGTGAGCGTTATTTATTTATTTATTTTATTTTATGTATAGGAATAAAAGAGGTAGGTTAAAAATATCAAATGTCCTTTATTTCGCATTTTATATAATATTTAAATTAACTAACAATTAATTCTAATTGTGAATGTTATAATTATTATTTAAAGCCAAATTAGATTTGAAATCATAACACTTCTACTATACCTGATACAGGGCGTACTTCACTAGCCATCTAAACTATTATAAAACTGTAACTGAAGTGTTTCTGTACATTGAAGATATTTACAAAAAAAGATTACGATATGGTTTTTAGGTATCCCTGACTCGAAATCAACCTTTTTTAGAAATTTTGTCTGTCTGTTTGTGTGTTTGTTTGTTTGTTTGTTTGTTCGCGCATCACGCAAAAACTACCGATTTTGATGAAACTTTTTTTGTTTGATAGCTTATGTTCTGACTTAAAATCTGGTATATAATTCCTCTCGGTGGCACACCGGTGGAAGACAGTAAGCAGTGTATACCTCTCTCACTTCCACTCACCACACAGCTAGCCCCTTGTCAGTGCGAGTCCGTTTGTCTGAAGTGCTCATAGTACACTTGACATATTCCACTCAATTCATCTTTCATTCATTTCCACATAAGATATAATGTGACAATAAATTCGGTACCTAAGTTACATATTCATCCGCTCCCGCATCGATCCTGAAACAAAAAGATAGTGTTGTTACAGAAATATACAAAATAAACAATAATTCATATAGAAGGTGACAGACCGCCTTATTTGTAATTATTTATCGGTATTAAAATGTATGTTCTGTTTTGGTGTGCAATAAAGTATAATTGAATTGAATTGAATTGAAGGTGCAGACGAGTTTCCATCTCCTTGCAGAATCTACAACCGGTCGTATAACTTAATTTCAGTGTGGGCGACTAAAAGTGTCCCCCCCAACTCCATTTGTGCCGCCGTCTGATAGCCTCCCGCCTGGACATGACTTGCCTTGGCCGACCTGGAAGTCCTTAAACGGACTTCGAACCCAGGTCGGTCGCAGTAAGGACAACATGGTCAGGTGGGGATTCTCTGATGCGCAAAATGTGAGTTGCTTGTGTGGAGCTCCACAAACGATTGCCCATCTCACATCGTGCCCTGCGTGCCCTAACACCTGCACGCAGGAGGAGCTCATGAACGCTAGCGACGGTGCAGTATCGGTTGCCCACTTCTTGCATGGTACTATTTAGCGACTTTGTTCAAAATTTGAAGTCGACGCGATAAGAAGAAGAAGTGTGTGCATGTGCTTGTTTTTAACCCTAGACGCAAAAAGAGGGGTGTTATAAGTTTGACGCCTATGTCGGTCTGTCTGTATGTCTGTTTGTCTGTCGGTCTGTCGGTCTGTCTGTCTGTCTGTGGCATCGTAGAGCCCAAACGGGTGGACCGATTTTAATGCGTTTTTTTTAATAGAAAGCTAATTTTTGCGGGAGTGTTCTTAGCTTTGTTTCATGAAAGACGGTTAGTAGCTTTCTAGTTATTTTAAAAATTGCGTAGGGGGTTTTTTAAATATGTAATTTAAATTTTATTTGTAGTGACCTGTGAGTGACCTTGCTATTGTACAAATTTGATCCTTACTGAGGGCAAGGAGACTGTTCGCAAGATTGTAGCCTTTGATTAGTGCTTTGGAGTGGCACATGCCTGGGGTGTTTCACCATAGCTTTACAGCTGGTCCTG
This sequence comes from Agonopterix heracliana, assembly GCA_963693445.1. NCBI lineage: Eukaryota > Metazoa > Arthropoda > Insecta > Lepidoptera > Depressariidae > Agonopterix > Agonopterix heracliana. The sequence continues at coordinate 8,969,636 of OY856334.1, forward strand.
TTCAAAGAGTCACGTGTTAGACTACTGGGGATTCCGAGAAAGGATTCTGAATTCTGTGCCTATGAAGTGGTTTTCTGGCCAGTTCGTCCGCAATCGACTGGTAACTGGACAGTTATTTAAGCGGTAAAACTGAGGCGGTTGAATTGAATCCTATGTATATCTAATCAAATTGATAAGTATTTACTGTCTGGACATTCTTTTATTTTTATTTTATTATTTTTCTCTCGTGACATTCATTCGACTAAAATTCGAATTATTATTGTAGGTACACACGGCGACACATCAGGTTACGCACCCTATATACCCTTAACTACACTACGTACAAAACACAAAATAGTGCGGTAGAGAGCCTGCATAGACGCGGCTGCCGGCGCGGGCGCAGCGTGCCGTGAGACGAAACAACAACAACATACGCACCCTCTCGCACGATTCGCAGCGTTCAACTTCTAATAGTTCAAAGTAGTTCTTCTAATAGTCCAAACAGGGTAGCCTGAGCTAGTATTATATAATCTGTGCCTGAGCTGACGCCGTGTGTACACCTAAACTGGTAAGCTATGGAGATACAATGTAACAATATACAATTAAAATCTTTTTCTCCCCTCGGGACGGAAAGCGTCAATTTTCATCCCGTTGCGCTAAACGAAGTTGTCGCTTTCCACCTCCGTCGATTAGAAAAATAGTATACTTACCTCGGACAGTAAATAAGAAAGCCTTAGATCACATGTTTGTTGACCTCGGCTTCGCCTCGGACAACAGTTAATTGAGATCTGAGACCTTTCTTACTTTCCTGTCCTCGGTGTCATCATCATCATCATCATCAGCCTATCATCGTCCACTGCTGGACATAGGCCTCTTGGGAGGCCTTGGGAGGCGCGCCACAAAACTCTGTCCTCAGCCTTCCTCATCCAGTCGCTCCCCGCTACTTTTTTTAGGTCGTCTGTCCAGCGGGCAGCAGGGCGTCCCACACTACGCCTACCAGTTCGCGGTCTCCACTCTAGAACTCTGACACCCCATCGGTTGTCAGTTCTTCGGCAGATATGACCAGCCCATTGCCACTTCAGCTTGCTAATTTTATGAGCTATGTCAGCCACTTTAGTTCTGTGACGAATCACTTCATTTCTGATGTGGTCCCTCAGAGAAACACCGAGCATAGCTCTCTCCATAGCTCGCTGAGCGACCTTGAATTTATGAACTAGCCCTATCGTCAGGGTCCACGTTTCCGCACCATAGGTCATCACTGGCAGAACGCACTGATTGAACACCTTAGTTTTGAGGCATTGTGGTAGGGCCGAGGAGAATATATGACGTAGTTTCCCGAAAGCAGCCCATCCTAGCTGGATACGCCTAGCGGCCTCCTTGTCGAAGTTGTTTCTACCTAGTCTTATAGTCTGTCCAAGGTAGACATAGTCTTGCACAATTTCTATCGCCGCCTCACCGACGTATACCGCCTCTGGCTCGACATGAGAATTAAGCATGACTTTCGTCTTGTCTAAGTTCATGCCGAGACCGACCCGTCGGGAAGCGGCATTAAGGTCGCTAAGCATCCCACTGAGGTCATGCAGCGATTCCGCCATGACGACAATGTCGTCGGCAAAACGCAGGTGTGAGATGTACTCGCCGTTCACACATATGCCTCGTCCTTTCCAATTGAGCATCTTGAAGACGTCTTCCATCGCATTAGTGAACAGTTTCGGGGAAATAACATCCCCCTGTCTCACTCCTCTTAGCAGTTGGATCGGCTTCGTCTGCTGATCTTGTACTTGTACGGACATAGTGGCGGCGTCATACAGACATCTAAGCACCTCAATGTATCGCCAGTCGACCTGACATCGCTGCAAGGACTCCAGAACAGCCCAGGTCTCGATCGAGTCGAAGGCTTTCTCATAGTCCACAAAGGCTAGACACAAAGGTTGATTATACTCCTCGGTTTTCTGTATAATCTGCCTTACCGTGTGGATGTGGTCTATGGTACTGTAGCCTTTTCGAAACCCGGCCTGCTCCGGGGGTTGAAACTCGTCGAATTTTCGAGCGAGACGGTTCGTAATGACCCTCGAGAACAACTTATAGACGTGGCTCAGAAGTGAGATCGGTCTGTAGTTCTTGAGGAGGGTTTTATCTCCTTTCTTGAAGAACAGGACCACAACACTTCCGCTCCATGCCTCCGGTGTTATGCCATTGTGAATGACGGAATTGAAGAGCTTTCCTAGGGCCTTCAAAACAGGAGTACCTCCAGCCTTCAGAAGCTCTGTTGTTATTCCGTCTTCACCCGGAGCTTTGTTATTTTTAAGTTGTTTGAGGGCTTTTCTAATCTCGCTCGAGTCAACGTCCGGGATATCGTCCGTGTAGTGGCGTACTAGTGGGGCTCTGGGGTCGGTGTTGCGAGCTACAGGCTTTGGGGCGTGTGTTGCATACAAACTTCCATAGAACTTCTCAACTTCAGTGAGGAGGTCCGGCTCCGGTCCTCGGTGTGTAATCTACTATTTTAAACCTGTAGTTATGCAATAAAAAAACTGACTTTGACTAACTATTTTTCCTACAGCAATGAAAATGTTATAGCACTCACTCAAGTCGTCGGCATTGGGGCACCTCTTCATATGTTCAGTTATAAGTAGTTTGAGCACCGCCTTCTCCGCTATAAGTCTCTGATTCGCCTCCCTGAGCATTTTGTTCTCTGTGGCTTGCTGACTCATCACATCTTTTAAACGCTCCCTGAAAGTGAGAAAATCGTTTCTTTTTAAAATGGCAGTCACGGGACGCACGGCAGATGTGAAACAACAAAATAACGCAATCTCCCGAATTCGCGCGGTTTTTACGAAAACTTCGAACTTTGCGCTTCAGCAACGACGTACTAAATCGCAGCTGTCAACAGCCCCGATGTACGATTTTTCCGAGGCGGGGCAAAAAGATAAAATTGGCGCCCTTCGCCTTACGGGCTCTTACAGACAAGCGACACTTTGCGGTCGCCGTGGGTCGCGCTCATAGACTTTGCGGTCGCGCGACGTCGCGCTACGACCGCAAAGTATCGCTCGTCTGTAAAAGCGCTAAGGGTATAGCAATATTTTTTTCGTAGGGAGGCTATGTCCAGGTTAAGTTGTTGCAATAATATCTTAAACTCAGAGCGAGCGAAGCGAGCTCGAGATTTTACTGCAATATACAGGGTGTAAGGGACAGCCCTCCGCAAACTGAAACGGTGACTGAACTCAGACCATCAAACTGAACAACTTTCACTATGGAGCCTACCTCAGGAAACGCGAAAAAAAATCTGCTGTCCCATACAAAACTGCTGTACCTACCAGACTGAAATGTATGGGTATGGGACAGCTGATTTTTTTTCGCGTTTCCTGAGGTAGACTCCATAATGAAAGTTGTTCAGTTTGATGGTCTGAGTTCACCGTTTCAGTTTGCGGAGGGCTGTCCCTTACACCCCGTATAATGTGATAACTGCAATACGATATAAAAACCAAGAGCGAGCGAAGCGACCTTGAGATTTAATTGCAATAACGAGATGACTACAATACAATCTAAAATCAGGATCGAGCGAAGCGAGCACGAGATTTTTTTAGAAATATTGTTGTAAAGCCTGACCAGAAATATAAACAACCTGGTTTTGGGGCGTTGCAATCGACTATAACCTTTAATGTCAGTGTTCCAAGTACAAAAATTAGTTCCAATGATTTTCCGCAACATGGCGAGGCTTTTTATTTTTCTGGTCGGGCTTTAACTATTTTATTTCAAACTATTGATTTTGGCGCCCGCTTAACCTGCCACCTGCTAGATCCGGGGCTGGCTGTCAATACCACACCCTCCCGATTTCGCGCGCTTTTTTCGTAAATTTCTAACGTAGCGTGATCGTGAGAGCGTCATGCCATAATTTTTCGTCACGGCATACGTGTCAGTAATAAAGTCTTAAACTAAGCTTACAATGTCATGTCTATGTCTATGTATATGTATATGTCTATGACTATGTCTATGTCTATGTCAATAAAATTACCTGTATCTCTTTGAAGCAGCACACCGACTTTCCAATTCAAATCTCGTCCGTTTAACAGCTTCAGGATTATTAGAAACTTCCTCTATGACACAATCATCATTGTCCCTTTCATTGTCTCTATCATTTATCACTTTATTCACTGTATTTAAGTATACTAAGTCTGCATTTTTACGTTTGCCCGTTTCTTTGTCTATTTGGTATGGCTGACTGACTTGGATAGGCGGAAAATTGTTTTTTGTATTCATTGCTTCTATAGAGGTTATTTTTGGTACTGTATTTAATCTATTTGGTTCTATTGGGGTTAACATAGGTACTGGAACTTCAATTGGGGTAAAATTTACTAATTTAGTAACTGGTTTAGTGGTAGGTAATACTTTAGTAGGTATAGAGAGTTTTGTAGTGGCAGTGTCGGATTTTGTGACGGTTATAGGTATTTTGGTGAGGTTAGTGGATGTATCTATCTGGTTTACTTTAGTTATAGGCATTTTAGATAGATCTTTATTAGATATTGGTGCACCTTTTTGGTCTACTAAGGTTACTGGTATTAGTGTCCCGCCAGGTATTTGTAGTATGTTTGTTGCTGGAGGTTTTTTAGCTTCGTGTTTCTTCTTAAGTGTATTTCTTAGTAACACTTTAGTGTCAGGTTTAGCTGTTTCTTCAACTGGTTTCATTCTAACGAACTTTCCGTCTGGTAATTTTATTAAAACTTCAAATTCGCCGGGTTTAGATTCTATTTTAGTCGTTTCTTTAATCGGTTTAGTCATTCTTTTTTTCGTTATATAACATATGCTTCTAGAATTTATTCCTTTTTTTGTTGTTTGATCATTGACTTTTATATTTACTCTTCTGTTATATGTTTTGTTAATATTTATTTCTTTAACTGGTATAGGAGTTGTTAATTCATTTGTAAGGCTGTCTACAACGAAATCTAACGATTTCTGACTCATTATAGGTATTTTATCAGGTGGTACTAGTTTATTATTATCCAAAACATCTTTATTTATATTTAAATTTTTAGTAGAGTCCGTATAAACTAATACTGGTATAGTTTTATCTATATTAACACCATCTTTCGTAACATTGCTTTGTTTTACGATGTTATTTCTGTATACATCTTTTTGATTGTCAATGTTTTTTGTGACGTCTGTCTTTTCGTCTCTGTTCTCTATTATGCGACTTATTGTTGTTAGTTTTGATATTGTTGCTCTTTCGTATTCCTTTATAGTTCCGGATTCGTCGCTTGATGATCTGTAAATTAAAAGTATACTTAAAAGAGATTCCACCATAATATCTCGCCTTGCATACAGGGGTGGAAGTTCAGTACTGGATAAGAGTCTTGTCACACAAGCGATATTTGAGCGTAGGCATTGACAAAACGATATCATCGCGATATAACCGCGACTTCGCCGTGTTATTGCCGCGATATTTCGGAGACAGTGTTGCTGCCGAATCGCGGAGATAACGTCGCGGCGCCGGCGGTGCAATTGCGATGTCATTGCGGTGCAGTTACAAAATTGTCTCGGCTCCAAAATAGCTTGTGTGATATTGATTTGGCTCTATAATAGCGCCTTCCAGACACATTCTGTTCTGATCCGGAATTCCAAGAATTAGGACCTGTCACAATTCGGTATGTCAAGTTTTTTTTTGTCTTCATTTCTATATTTTTTACGGATAGAAGACATAATTTTAAGATACCTATTTCATTCTTATTGCGATTCATCGAGTTTATCAATATAAATTTAATTTTTAAATTATTTTGATCTGTAATCTCTAAGTGCAAAAATGGTGGAGAGAAAATAATTCGAACTCCATGGAGAAAAACTACATACAGCTGTATTTAAAAAAATTAAAACCTGCCTCCTCTTTCTAACTCTATGCTGGAAAAAGATACGGCAACATCCAATGTCAAATTCTGACATTGTGAAAGTATTTTTTTTCTTAATGGCCGGTTATTTTAAGTTGATTTTATGTTTACCAAGGAGTTCAGAGGTATGCCAGTGACGTCACTGCACGGACCGAAAAACGACGTTATTTTATTAAAAATATCTGTAATCCTTTCATTTTAAAATCTCTGACATAGAAAATATGATTATTGAGACAATTATCTCGAAATGGTTTTCAATTCAGCCCTCCAAAAAAAAACTTGACATACCGAATTGACAGAGGTGACAATGGTAGTGAAATGTGAAGATTCCTTTGGTTATTAGAGAACAGATCTGCAACGTCTATGAGATGAGATGGAAGATCATAATATGATGGGTGTAGAGCATTTCGTCCGATATAAACAAATCTACTGATAGTAATGTTCCTCTGGTTATTACTGAACAGTGCAGAATCTGCGGCATCTATGAGAGGGAAGATGAGGAACCCAACGGTGTGGAGACCACGTCCGATATTAAACAAACCTGCTGATAGTAACGTTCCTCTGGCTGTTACTGAATAGAGCTGAATCTGTGGTGTCTATGAGAGGGAAGATCATCCGAGGTGTGTAGAACACGTCCGATATTAAACAAACCTGCTCATAGTTATGTTCCTCTGGTTGTTACTGAATAGAGCTGAATCTGTGGCGTCTATGAGAGGGAAGATTATCTGCGAGTTGTGGAGAACACGTCTGATATAAACAAACCTGCTGATAGTAATGCTCCTCTGGTTGTTACTGAACAGAGCTGAATCTGTGGCGTCTATGAGAGGGAAGATGAGAAAGATCATCCGAGTGGTGTGGAGCACTTCAGATATAAACAAACCTGCTGATAGTAATGCTCCTCTGGTTGTTACTGAATAGAGCTGAATCTGTGGTGTCTATGAGAGGGAAGATCTAAAAGTTATTAATTTATGTACCCTATCCTAAATACAGTATTGACATTATAAAATATTTAATAAAAATTAATATATGACATTGAATGCCTTGAAGAGGCAGATTGCTGTACCACAAATTAATTATACCATCTTATGTAACGTGTGCAATCAACAATGAATTATGAATTATGATCATCCGAGGTGTGTAGAACACGTCCGATATTAAACAAACCTGCTGATAGTAATGCTCCTCTGGTTGTTACTGAATAGAGCTGAATCTGTGGTGTCTATGAGAGGGAAGATCATCCGAGGTGTGTAGAACACGTCCGATATTAAACAAACCTGCTGATAGTAATGTTCCTCTGGTTGCTACTGAATAGAGTTGAATCTGTGGTGTCTATGAGAGGGAAGACCATTTGTGGGGTGTGTAGCACGTCGTCTGACATTGTGTTCTCCATTGTGAGGATGCCGGGCCTGCAAACAAATTATTGATCATCATCATCAGCCTACATACGTCCCAGTGCAGGGCACAAGCCTACTCTCAAGCTCGTGGCGGCCAGTTCACCCCTACATGTGCAGCGATGTTTCTACCGTGAACGTATTGGCGCACGTTGCGCTGCTCCGCTCGTGCTCGCCCTCAGGCGTCACATCACGCTACTACAACCCTGACCCCAGTTGGACATTTTTGCTGACCGCTGGTCTGATTGTTTACGACAGCGTTTCTTAACCTTTTTGGTCCACGGACCCCTAGGAAATCAAGCACTATTTCAAGGACCGCCAGCAAAAAATTTACTTACAAATACTAAACAAATACTTTTTCGTAAAAATATGTTAATGTTGTGAAAATTGGTGGTGCCATTTTGCAATTAAATTAGGTATAATTTGGGTTGGTGATACTATTGAGTTGTAATATCAAATCAGATTCCACTTGTACTTTTCTGTACCTATTTGTTTTTAGTAACTATATGTGATGAATTGAAAGCCCGAACACCAGCCGCTATACAATATAACTATGAGAATGACGTGCTCACGTGCCCGCTATGTGCGAGGATCTTCTCCAAGAAGATTGGCTATATTAGCCACATGAGGGCCCATCAACGCCAACAACGGAGTTGAAGCAGTCGCCGTGGCCGAAATTGGTCAGGAGCAATACACACACTACACAAGAGCAGGGAATGCCTTTTCACAGAGATATGTTAAATGGTCCACGAATGAGATGAAATTGCTAGATCTAGCTACAAAGTTGGTAAGTTGGCATCACTGCCTCCCCCCCCTCCTCCACACTACGCTATGCCCGACCTTTTCTGTTATCTTCCTGTTTTTAATTTAATCAAAGCTCCTAATGGTTATGAGATTTCATTCATTCATATATTTCTAGCAATAGTACATACTTTGTCTCCATGGCCCTCTTGAAGCCCTCGTCGAAGGGGTTGACGGTGACATTCTGTAGATCTTGAAACAAGCCAACCTCTTCACAGTTCCTGATGAAACGGGTCGGCGTCGGCGTTTGATCGGCTGCAATGACGTTATGATATTATACAAAAACAAGTAAGTATACAAAAACAGACAACTTGCTAATTATCTTGGAAATTGCTAAACCAATTTTTATGGAACATACCTAAGAGCAGTCACAGAAATTTACTTTTGACTACTAAAAACTGCATCAAAAACGGTCCAGCCGGCAGCTACAATACTACGGACAGACAAAGATAGGCGTCACACCTGTAACACCCTTTTTTGCATCGGGGTTTAAAAATAGCATTTCAGATAGCGGTAAGATTCAATCATAGATAAAAAAAAAAAAATGGATAGGCCTAAAGCGCGGTAAGTTGAAGCACACTACTGGTGCACTTGGTCCATACAAACTAGCGCCATTATCTGTCAAATCTAGGGCACTTGCAAACAAATTTGAAGTAAATCTTTCATTTGTTTTGCCTCATTTTTCTGGTTTGAAATGTTTGCGTTAGGCCTACACAGACCTGAAAAAAAGACGGACGTAATGTGACACTAAAAAGATGTGAAGCATGCAAGGTCCAAAATTTTCGTTTGTTCTACAAGGGACCTACACTCACACAGATGCACTAGCTCTAGGCACAGGTCCTACATCCGTCACCATTATGTACAGCGTGACAGCACACACACAAAAGAAATGGGTGCTTCACTCGTGATTAGACGAGATTACGTCCGTCTTTTTTTCAAGGTCCGTGAAGGCCTATCCATTAATTTTATTTTGATCTAAGGATTCAGTCAGATAGGCCTATTGAGGGGGCTAGACAATACTCAGACACCAAGTTGACCACAAACTTGCCTCTACCAATCTGAACGTTGCCTGATGGAGAATGGGGTAAAAAAACTGTTACCCCACTAAACTAAACAATAACATGCTATTAATCAATGGGGGTAGGGGGAGGAAAACACAAATTTAAGGGGAATTTGAGGAGGGGGCGAGTGAGAGGGAGGGGGAGGGGGAGAGCCAGGTGGAGCAGAATAAAGGCGGAGCACACACAATAGTTTAGAAGGTGAATAGCAATGTAAATTAGAATAGAATAGAATATAATTTTATTTTATATTTTTGATCGTCCTACCCCGAAATATTTTTTGAACAAATTGTGTAAAAACCCCCACTAGTTTGTTACTCTGCCCTTCTCCCTACGGGCATGCCATGTTCCCCTAACACATCCCTTGAAATTAAGGTTGCAGCATACTTAAAAATCCCACTTTTTGTATGAAAGCCACAGAATTCTTTAATTTTTTTCTCGAAGACGGGCGGGCAGGGTAGGGTGGTTCCATAGAGGTATTATACCAGGAATAGAGGAACATACAGCTGAAAGAGCGAGATGTACCTAGCGGCACCACTGTATAATAGAAAGAGATACGTGACGCTAGGCAATAGGACCGTTTTTTTAGTCTCCAATTAATTTTTACAATTCGCTTTCCGTGAATAATTGTGAATCTAAAGTGAAATCGTAGATAATTTTATGAAATATACTGACACTACTTCATTAATTTATCCACAACTTCACGTTAGACTCAGAATTATAGACAATATTCGAATTTTTGCCTTTGAATAGTCTCCAAAAAACATCCAAAAAAGGTTTCATTTGACAACTCATGTTTGTTGCTCTATTCCTGTAAGGTATAATACTTTTATGGGTGGTTCCCCCTTCACCCCTCCCCTTTCGACCCCTAAATTCTATAAAATACTAAGCTTCTCTCGCCTTTATTTGTGTGAAGCTTTGCCCAGCAGTGGGGTACTTACCAACAAATCCGGCCTTCCCACCCTGCTCCGTACCAAACTGTAAACACATGTCATGCTTCTTTGTATGAACGTGGAGATGATCCTCGTTAGTAAAACTCATCCCACACTCCGGTATATTACACGCGAACGGTTTCTGAGGCTCATCCATCGTTACAAACACTTTAATTTAGCTTTTGAAAACTGCGAAAACAACGTAAATTTTATTGACCATTTTGACAGGGTTTTTAAGTTAGAGAAAACTATTTTTTTGCGTGACGATGCTAAATGTAGTTTATAGAACTAATAGCAATGGTTTTTAAGGAAATTACGAAAGTAAATTAATTGTTTTGTCTTGAAAATGATTAGGGATCGACAACGTCCTGCAAATCTTCTGTAAACTACTGACAGTTGACAGTTTGACACTTTTGCCATTGACAATTGAATTTTTTTTTTATGCTGGGTTTTTCATGCACGCCGTGCAAGCCCGGCAAGCTTAAGCAATTCGCTGTACATCGACTCGTCTGTAAAGTGATTGTTAATACTTAACTTTATAGAAGCCTCAATGTACAGCGAATTGCCAAAGCTTGCCGGGCTGCGCGGCACGCGTATGAACGCACCTTTAGTGAGGAGTTTTCTGACAGGTACTAAAACGTAGTTCATCATACCGGCGATAGATGGCGTTGACCAGAGAGGGGTCCGAAGGCTAAAAATAAATAAAAATGCATGTCACTGCGTCAGAAGCATCCGTTGACGAAATATATTATGCTCATATTTTAGTGCTTACTTAATAACACAAAGTCTTACTATTTTATTTGTATTTTATTATGTGCAAGGTCTCTCGCCCCTGTCTCGTCAACGCCATCTATCGAACTATTAGGAACTACTTTTTCTTTTTTAATGGCTTTCTGAAAATCCCTCTTTACGGAAAGGCAAGGAGAACGAGCCCGTACAGCCTGGTTTTTAAATTTTATTCTGTTTGTATATTATTATATTCAGGCCGAAGCAAAGTGATTTTTTTTTCGCGATTTCGATATTGGTCCCATAGAGAAAGTTGTTCAGTTTGATGGTCGGATCATCCCCTTAAAATAGTTTCAGCTAATTTTGTTAGATTAGACCTTATATAAGGGTGTAAGGGACAGCCCTCCGAATACTAAAATCTAAAACGGTGAACTCAGATCATCAAACTAAAGAACTTTTACTATGGAGCCTACCCAAGGAAACGTGAAAAAATCGGATGTTTAAAAAATTGCTGTATCTACCTGTGGTATCTACCTGCCTCAAATGTATGAAACAGCAGATTTTTTTTGCGTTTCCTGCGGGAGGCTCTATAGTGAAAGCTTTCGGACAGGTAGAAGTCCCTCCCTTATACCTTTTACCTGAAGTGCAGTCGGGTAAAAACTAAGCTAAAGTAAAAAAATATGGTTTAAAGGTTAATGATACCTTTCGTTACACCTGCATAGCTAGCATGCCGAAGTGATAAAGCGCTATCACACCTTAGCTCTCTTTCTATTTGCGTGCGAACGAACGAGATAAAAGACGTGATACAGCCGTATCACGTGTAGCATACTACGAGTGCTGCTCTGGTAGCATGCAACACGTGATACGGCTATATCACGTCTTTTGTCTCGTTCGTTCGCACGCAATTAGAAAGAGAGCGAAGGGGTGATAGCGCTGTATTACTGCGGCATGCTAGCTATGCTATATAATCTGAGAGGATTACAAAGGCAGCCTCACACACAACACACCCTTAGCGGGTGCAGTGCACAGACTGGCACAGACTTACCTAAGTCTGTGGTGCAGTGCAAGTTCCGGAGCAGTGTGTGATCATCCTTAATGTTGCGTTCAGTAATTTTGAAAATGTAATTAAAGGGTTCCGGTTCCGTAGAATTTTCATTAAACTTCCTTGGATCCGTTGGAACATTTTTATCACAAAGGTACTCCTAATCGAAATGTTATTGAAGTAAAAAGTAATCAGAGTACAAACAGCATAATTCTTTTATTAAATTCACAGGATCGAAGCAAAATTACAAATTAAAACAATACGATTGCATTGCATTCACAAATGTTGCGTTTATAAAGAAAATGATTATAAAAAATTAATGCCTAATCGACTGTCTAATAGATACAATAAACAATTATTAAATTAATACAAAATAAAATCAATGAAATAGTAATTTAGAGTTGATTAAACCTTTGACAGTGTTAGAAAAATAAGAAGTATATCTTTCTGGAGAGTATCCATGATTTTTGACTTGATGAGGTCGATAAACTTCCGTGTCTGGACCAAACTCTTGGTCGAACAGGGGGAAAACTGCTGATCTCTTTTTCCTGGGCGAGTCTTGAATTTGCTGATTTGGGTACGGGTCTACATACCGTCTTCCACTAATATCGCTGCCATCCGCTGTCGGGAATATCGTTGGCTAAATTAATAAAATTAAAGTGTTTAGCTTGTTTCTACAGAATTGTTACATGCATTTATTTCTTAATGAAGGATTTTCCAAAGTTCGAAAAAAGTTCGTAATGGCTCGATAGATGGCGTTGACGTGAGATAGATCACAGCAACCTTGCAGATAATAAAATTAAATAAGTAGAAAAATGCAACGAAGTCATGTGGATGCGGACATGCGAGTAATTCAGTGACATGATTTTTTTTATCTTATTTAACCTATGTTTCCGTCTTCGCATCCAACTCACGTCAACGCCATCTATCGTGGTATATTGCAACTACGTTTAACTAGCTGTCAAAAACTCATTACAAAAGCACGTGTCTAAACTAACTAAGAATTAAAAAATCACTTATTAGTCGGAAAGGCAAAATTCTATAACAGTGCGTTATTATATCATAAATCTTGCAATATTGACTACCTATTTACCTATTCACTCATCTAATAAATATGCATCTATAGATAATAAAATTATTATGTAAAAATATTCTCCAGATCAGATGTCATCACTTATTGATTATTACTGAGCACGAGTCCCCGTATAATCAATGAACAATGATACCTTATTGCGCTTGCCTGCTCCTCTGCTGTTAAACATTCCTGGGGCCGGCTGCGCTTGTTGATCCCCTCCAACAGCGTTCTGCTGCATAGATCCCATGCCTACCACGGCTGTATTCGGCTCATTTGACTGGCCTTTCCAGGGCCTGAAAATAGTTTGACACGTATTAAGTGGGTTTATCATTGTTGACTGGGCTATTGCAAGCAAGGTTCGTAAATATAACACTGCGACCATGCTGGTCTATTGTGTTCGCCCAAGGCTCACCTATATTTTTACCTTCAAAATTATATATTTTCTTTTCATTATCGGGTGTGCAGGTTTCCTCACAATGATTTCCTTCACCACCGAGCTGGTTATAGTGACCAAATACAACCGTGCATAACTTCCGAAAAAGTTATTGGGCCAGGAATCGAACTGCCGCCCTTTCAGTATGGGATAGCATCAGTGGCTTGGAAATTGTGCTGTGTAGTCTATCATCATCTCAGCCGATGGACGTCCACTGCTGGACATGGTCCTCCCTCAAGGATCGCCAGCCAACGGATTTCCGCCGCCTTCACCAGGTCGTCGATCCACCTTCTGGGGGCCTACCCACTATAAGTATAGTAGTCTACAAAAATAACTAACTTGTCGGGGAAGAGTTCTCCTGGTTGACCTCTGGTTTGAACGATTCTTTCGCCATTGACTTCAACAACGCATCTTAATCGGGCACAGCATGTAGGGAATTCTGTGGAGATTTATAGTTATCACTTTTCACATTAGCTAGGTCAAACTTATACCTTAGTAATATAGTATTTCGATGTTGTTATGATAATTGTAAACTATCAATGCATACTTACCAACATTTTCATCTTCAATATACTCGTGGCATTCTAAAGCATTCTCCGGTATTTTTGGTTTTCGACAACTAAAAGAAATTCAAAATCATTCTATTGAAGTGAATAAATCAGCTCGCCAAATAAAACAGTTGTACTTTGAAAAAGACCAAAAATAGCGTCTACCTAAGATCCGATATTCACATAAAATTCAATCCTAAATTCTATTTTTTTTCTTAATGAGCGTTTTTCTTTTCATTTTTAATTTACCTCCTAAAAAACTCAACAGATGGCATGTTTATCGCTCCATAGAGCCGTTCGCGTAATCCTGTCAAAATCTTGTCAAGACTGTGCCTGCCTTTTTTTTGGAACGCCAAAGAATCGAGCCCATACAACCATGTCAGGCGTAAAAGAATGAAAGAATATTCGATCAAAATGATTAGTAAATAATGAAAATGCCATCGCCATCCAAAGATGCTTTGACATCTTCTTGATCATCTTTTCCCTCTTTATTATTTTAAAGAAATACTTTTTGAAATTTTGACGTTTATTCGCACAGACCGTAGCGCCATCTATCGATCCCATAGAAAACCAAAAGATAAACGCTCATTATATCACATAAAAATCTTTTTGACTCTACCACCGCAACGCAAGGTGTTCTGTTGCAGAAAAGATGCAGCCAGAAGGGTTACCTATCATACTTTCGAAAAAGAGTTTTCCGAATTTTAGTTCTCCGAAATCGTTACACTTTTTATTGTTTCCCTTTTTTTTTGTTTCCCCGAAATATTATTCGCCATATTTTAAAGGGCCAGATTTTTTATTGTCCTTTTTTTCTTTTAACCAATGAATCAAAATTCTGTAACACAGTTTTCCAAAGTAATGTAAGTCAGATAATTTACTTTTTCGAATATTTGTTTTTCCGTACAGTCACTTTTCCGCAGAAATATTTAACCTAACCTTTCCTAGAATTTAAAAAAAAACCAGATTGTTTTTCTCAGACCACTCCACCCCACTGCACCTTCAACAAACATATAAGCAAACAAGCAAGCATGCAGCAAGCAAACTAGCATTCAGCAAGCAAGCAAGCATGCAGCGAGCAAGCAAACATGCAGCAAGCAAGCAAGCATGCAGCAAGCATTTTGATGCTACGCTCGCTTCGCTCGCTCCACTAAGTGTCTTACATGTTCTAACCTAACCTAACCTACAATTTTAAAATCACCAGTTTGTTTTTCTCAGTCAGTGGGCTTCCGCCCCCCGAACCCCCCTCGCGGGGGGCGCAGCCCCCCTGCACCCCCCAACATGCATACAAGCAAGCAAGCAACATGCAAGCAAACATGCAGCAAGCAAGCAAGCATGCAGCAAGCAAGTAAGCATGCAGCAAGCATTTTGATGCTCTGCTCGCTTCGCCCGCTAAGTGTTTTACATGTTCTAACCTAACCTAAACTACTATTTTATAACCACCAGTTTGTATTTCTCAGGCAGGGGGTTTCCGCCCCCCGCACCCCCCAACATGCATTATACAAGCTAGCAAGCAACAAGCAAGCAAGCATGCAGCAAGCAAGCAAGCAAGCAGCATGCTAGCAAGCATGTTGGTGCTATAATCCTGGTATCATGTATCTACTAGGTAATTATTACAGAAAACTTTACTGTGTTGTGTCCTAGTCATACTATGGAAGAAGTTGCTTCTACATTTTAAAACTTCGAACCCAGAAGACCGTTGTCAAAAGAAAAAAAATGATTATGAAATTCTGATTTTAAATTTTCTGGAAAATGATACTTCTGTCAAGTCTTTATAAGAAGTAACAAATGTATGTGTAACAAAATATCTGACACTAGAAATTTCTATAAACCGTTTTCGAACAACTGAAATTCGGTCAGTGAAATTTCGAAAGTAAGATAGGTTACCAGCCAGAAGATATAAAATACCGCAATTATTTTCTTACCCAACAGCTGCAATAAAATATTTCCCATCTCTTATTTCACATCGATATCGATGGCACGTATAATGATCGGACCATTCTTGCCACGGCTGGTAACCTTTCCTGGAATATTTATCCACGCAGGCTTGATCTGGAAATTTTAAATACTATCTTATTAAAATTTTCCACATGACTATAACTTGAAATGAACAAAGATTTTAGGGCTGATCAATCAGTGAACTTACTGTATCAATCCTTTATTTTATTTTATTTTATTTTATTTATTTGGCGCAGTAACAAAGTACAAACTGATACATCGATTTTCATCATTATCAGCCTATACACGTCCCACTTCAGGGCACAGGAACCCTCAAGGTAGGTCCCATTGATGTAGGTAACGAAAAGTTAAAATTCTACTTACAACTGACATCCTCTGCAAATATAGCCGGTAGTACTAAATACACCAAAAACACAAGGGCACCAAACTGCATTTTTAAAGTAATAACGTCCCCTGAAACAATCCAGAAGAGCGATTTTTGAATCTCATTCGCTGAGCTCAGCAGTTGTAAATGTCAAAATTACTATGGAGATATGCATCTTTCTACTGCTGATTTAACTTTAAAAATCGCTCTCCAGTTGTATGATTTTTGAAAGTCAAAATAGCAGTAGAAAGATGCATATCTCCATAGTAATTTTGACATTTTCAACAGCAGAGCTCACCGAATGAGATTCAAAAATCGCACTCCAGTTTACCTTTCGTTTTATTAGTTAAAAAAACGTTACAACGAGAAAGACGAAACTTTTAAACTGGACTGAACGAAACAGACGCTTTGCGGTCTACAAATACACTTCGGTCTATAAATATTTGTAAAACAAATGAGAGATGACACGTTTTATAAAGAAAAAAGTAAAAACTTTTCTGTCGAAGTCATAATTTCCGCGAAAGATTTCAACAGACGCTTCTTGTTTAGCTTCTAAAATCAAAACATTAACTGTTATTTTCTCTTTTATACGGAACCGTGCATAACATTTAAAATTACAATCTCATGTTGTCACTTGTCACTGAAAAAAACTTTTATTAAAAACCGTTTTTAATGTAATAATTTTCAGTTCAAATGTTTACTTGTGGTCGTCCTCTCAAAAAGAGTCGAGTTAGCGTCAGCGCACACCTAGCGGAGAACTGTTCGAGCAGTTTTCATTGATCAATTAATAATGAACTCAAAATGATTGAAATAGAGTTGAAAATAGCGTGCAAGAGATCCCTGTCCCTGCAACGTGTTCGCAATAATTCTTGCAATAATTCTTGCTTTTCAAATCTATTTCAAATAGTTATTGAGTTCATTATCAATTTATGAACGAAAACTTCTCGAACAGGAGTGCGATTTTTGAATCTCATTCGGTGAGCTCAGCTGTTAAAAATGTCAAAATAACTACGAAGATCATATCTTTTTATCTGCTGATTTGACTTTCAAAAATCGCACTCCTGAAGTATGATTTTTGAGTGTCAAATCAACAGTAGAAAGATGCGTATCTCCGTACCGTAGTATTTTTGACATCTTCAACAGCTGAGCTCACCGAATGAGATTCAAAAATCGCACTCCAGTTCTCCGCTAGGTGTGCGCTGATCCTAATCAGCATTTTAACCCAGCTTTTGTATTATTCCATATGAATATATGACTGATCTAGATGCAGAATCTAAATCTTAACTCAAAACTTGACAACTGGACCCTTTTTGCGTGGACTTACACATTTTATCTTATTTAATTTACAAAGTACTTACCCATTTTATTTAAGTTAGTAAAAATAAACACTACACAAAATATGGAAAAGGAACTACTGAAGGAAAAGATTGTCAGTAACTGAGGACTGGATGTGGTTGTGGATATCGAAATCTGACACCATAATCAATGCTTTGTCTTTGAACGATTATTCTTAGGAATTACCCATTGTGTTTTTCTTAGTTCAGGTTACATTGACTGTCTCTTGAATTTCCGCTACTAACGCAAAAAAGTATGTAGTTTCAACCCATTGAGGTACTATGTTAACTAGAGAAGCTATCGAGAAGTAATGTTTTGTAACACGCGTTAGGGTGCACGCGCTCTAACCCACTTAGCCTGTGCCAGGCGCTCGTCGCAGCGTGACGCTCCCAGCGCGCGCCCCACACTGCTGATCATGGTGCACAGATTTTGTTCGCGTTGTCTGCTCTATACATAATTACTCAATGTTTCAACCATGATTTATTCAAATAGGTAGGTACTTACCTACTTTTTCGCCTTTTTGCGTATTCGGATAAGTAGACAATCTATTGATTACATAAATAAATATAATGGACATTGCCACATAGATTATCTAGTCCCATTGAAAACACTAGAATCTACATACACTACCCTACCTACTATACATTTTATTATATTTTCCTAATTACAGTATAGCTTATATCAATATACAGTATGGTTATATTAGCATCGCTAGCTCCTGCATAGGGTCAAAGTTTGGGTTTGGATTTTTAGATGTTAGATCACGTTTGAGTCGCGTGGCTAAAGGGGTCCCGAGTGGACGCGTTCGGCTATCAATTTAATTGGCCACGTGGCGCCGTTTTATGGCGGTTTCGAGTGTGTGTTTTTGTTTAAAAACTGAGCTTTGAGATCGCCATATCCTATTACCGTACAATATTGAATATATTATATATCTTCAACACTTGACACTGGCGAAATCTAACAAGGAAACGCCATTAAAAAAATAGAATAGATCACGCGTAAACCGCTGAAAAGATTTGGATTAAATTTGGAACACAGATAGAATATGTTCTGGAATAACAAATAGGATACTTCAGTTATAATAGCGAATTATGTTATTTAAACCACAAACGATTACTACTTCAAGGATTTCAGCCCCTTCGTGCTGAACCCTAAAAAGTTAACTTTAGAATATAAGCTAGCATTGAACGCATCCAAACTTATGTTAGTTTTGATGCGTCAAGTGAAATGTCAAACGCTCCCTGGGACAGTGTCTCCAACAACGCCGTAATTACGGTAAACCTACCGTAATTTGAACATATCTACCACCTACCGTAGACATGTTCAATTCTACCGTAATTTCGTCTTTATGTGTGGCGCCTTAAAAATGATGTCCCAACCATAAATACAGTTTATTTTTAATTGAAACAATGTTTAAAAATAACAACACTGTATTATTCCCAGACCTACTACCTATAGGAGTAGAACTTAGCCATGCCTCTGCGTTTTATCAACTTTAATTTCTGCTCGCCTTTTTTCACTATAGTTTGTTCCTTTTTTACAATGATATTTATAAAAATGGTATCTGACAGTAACAATGCAAGTGACGACAGCAACGCTGGACTTTCCAGTAGTAAGCGCGCTAAATTTAAGTCGCACAAACAAAAATTTCGACCAGAGTGGCTGAAAAATAAAGATTTTTCCTCGTGGGTATTCGCTAATACCCAAAAAACCCATATATAGCAAAGTGTTCTTTCTGTGATACCGCGTTGATATACTTAAGTGTCTGAAACGAATTAATGTTTCCTTGTACAAAAAGGCTGAAACGCCTGGAACTTAATGTTTAATTGTGAAATAAAGATACCGTAAATTTACCGTATTTTTAACTTTTGATCTACCGTAATTTTCCGCCATATACCGTATTTTTAAACTGGCAACACCGTAATTTTGACGAATAGAGTTGGAGACACTGCCCTGGGATTGGCTTCCCGCCATTAAATTTGTTCGGTCAAAGTTGTATTTGATATTCGTGAAAAATTGGTTTTAGTGATATTTGTGACATAATTTCGTGCGGATTGTGTGCCAAAAAGTTGCGTAAATCGACCAACATAACAGGAATCTCAAATACATACGAAGAAAGAACAAAAGTTTTGGTGCAAGTTAAATCGTACTGGTAATTTTGCGGCAACGCGCGTGCTTACAAAATCGACCAAAATTTCATCCTCATCGTTCATCTATCATCCCATCGTCATCAGGAGAGTTTTGCACAGGAATTGTGAAGAAACAGACGGGCTTTGTTTCTTAATTTTCTAAATTCGTTTTTCGTGGCTATTATTGTGTTAATGTGGTGGAATTAGTTTGATAATGTGCCATTAATGGAGAGCAATATAGTAAGAGTGAGAAATAAAGATGGCGCTCCCGTTTGATTCGGATTGATTCTCGCGTGAAACTCCCCTGACCATTGGAATGTGTGTACCACCCTTGCATTTCAAGAGTTAGGTATTAAGGTTAGGTTAGGTTAGGTTTAAGTACAAAGAAAAAAAGACACTAATGACCAGGCAGTAAGGGCTAGTTCCCATAGCCTATCCGAAAGGATAAACATAAAAAAAAAAAAAAATCAAACGCTCCCTACAAAACGTCAGGCGCTCGGGTTGAGTCAACCTGTATTTTGTTTAGAAATAATTAATTTTATGTGTTTTCTCGCGTTTTCGTCGTTCAATAAACAATATTCTTGCAAAAAAAGGATTCGCAAATGAGGTAAGTACAAAGATATACTTTTAAACAGCTGCATTCTAAAGTTCTTGTCACTTATATTTGGGGGTGTAATTTCGGTCTTATTTATAATATTTTACTGAACATATTTGTATTTTGTTTAGTTTTTGGAAGGTTTTATAACCAATTTTCAATATTTCTAACGAAAACTGGAAATGAAACTATCATTTGGACAATAAATTTGAATCTAACAGCCTTTTTTTTAGTGAATTGAAATTAAAATAATTTTTTAAACACCCTCAAATTTCTCAATCTTAAAATGTTGAATTCATCTTGTTTTTTGTCTCCAAGCATTCTTTTGTGAATCTAATCTTATCCCAGCCTTATTTATTACATTAATAGAACTATTTCCATGAAAAAAAAACAATTAAATTTAATAATTCGGTATGTCAAGTTTTTTTTTGTCTTCATTTTTATATTTTTTACGGACAGAAGACATAATTTTAAGATACCTATTTCATTCTTATTGCGATTCATCGAGTTTATCAATATAAATTTAATATTTAAATTATTTTGATCTGTAATCTCTAAGTGCAAAAATGGTGGAGAGAAAATAATTCGAACTCCATGGAGAAAAACTACATACAGCTGTATTTAAAAAAAATAAAACCTGCCTCCTCTTTCTAACTCTATGCTGGAAAAAGATACGGCAACATCAAATGTCAAATTCTGACATTGTGAAAGTATTTTTTTTTTCTTAATGGCCGGTTATTTTAAGTTGATTTTATGTTTACCAAGGAGTTCACAGGTATGCCAGTGACGTCACTGCACGGACCGAAAAATGACGTTATTTTATTAAAAATATCTGTAATCCTTTCATTTTAAAATCTCTGACATAGAAAATATGATTATTGAGACAATTATCTCGAAATGATTTTCGATTCAGCCCTCCAAAAAAAAACTTGACATACCGAATTGTTATGTAGTGCTTTTGTCGAAGGCTATCTACCTATCACTTGACTAGGGTTGCCAAACGTCTCGTATTTGCCGGGACGTCCCAAATTTTTCGCACGCAGTGAAATGTCCTGTTGGGACAGGCCCATGCATAATCACAGTAAAAGTCACTTGCATTATTCTAAGAATGAACTCGAATATAGGCTCCTTTTTTTAATAGATCAGTATACCGTTTTTTCCATACAAATGTATTCCCCTGTTTCCTCCCTGGATAATGACACTATACTCCATTCAGGAATTAGAGCGACGAAATGTAAACAACGGTGATACCCGTGTAGAAAATACTATCTCGAGACTGTAGAAAACTTATCTCCGAAATGAATAACAGTAAATTATATATTTTACTCGCAAACGATTGCGACAGATGATATGTTAAATTTGTATGGAAAATAATCAAAAAATACGCAAGCTTTAATTTATTTTAGATTAAAAGAAAGCATGACTGTAAATATTTTATTTCGTGGTCTGGCAACAATCAGATATTGCTTACCTTTGGTTCCTTTGGTTCGTTTTAGCAAAGTGCATACCGAAAAAGATTTTTTATTGCATACAATAATGTAAACGCATCTGTTGATTGTTAAATACAGTCGTCTAAGTCCGTACGCTATGCGCGGATGCTACGCATAGCACAAAAAGCCCACACAGACAGAGGAGCGGGCTACATAACATAATTTAAAAATTTCATTATAATTGTCACGATTGTTTTTATTATTTATGGATAGACAGTACGTAGTTTAATGTCAACGCCATTTATTAAATGCCGTGCCGACATAATTTTATTCTTAAAAAATGTACCAAAGGTTTCTGACCACGTAATGTCACTTTGACAGTGACGTTTCTTTGTTTACATTTTGTCGCTCTAATTCCTGAACGGAGTATAGAGCAAATGTTATTTTACCATACAATCTATGTTACCTCTGCTATTTCCCTATGTTTTGCTTTTTGCATTAATTAATTACTGTAGAAGCCGTGGTGGTCCAGTGGCGAGTAACCTTGCCTGCCGTGCAGGAGGCGATGGTTCGATCCCCGTCCAGGCCGACTCGTACCAATGAGTTTTTCAGAATTTATGTACGATTTGTAACACCACTGGCTTTTCGGTGAAGGAAAACATCGTAAGGAAACCTGCAAGCTTCAATTTCGAGGCATGTATTGTACCCACTGTCCATTATAAGTGGCGACGGGCTCACCCCCCGTCACACTGGACAGAGTTTCGGTACAACTGGTGAAACGTGGATGTTCTGCGGTTTCAGAATATCTCTGACTACCCCCTCGGGGAATATAGTCGTGAGCATATGCATATGCTTATGCTTATGCTATGCTAATTACTGTAAGAACTAGGGACCTTAGAAAATGCCCAATTTTACATTTTCAGACATCCAGCAAACAAATTTGATGAATGAAAACAAAAAAGCAAAACATACAGATATAGCCAAAGTCTTTCTCGCATTATTCTTGAAATAATTATTAAATCGGTTTAGTTTTGGCGGAGGAAACAGGGGAATACGAAATGCTGATTTCATCCATTTTATGTAGATAAAATCTGTCCGAGCTGCAGTTGTCTCTTTCACACTCTAGTCGGCGGGGTGTGTGGGTGGGGCGGATCGGACAAATATGTATATAGTTGGAAAAGTGACCTATTCTCAAAATTTCGTTGACATCCCACCTATCCTCTTAATATGCTGACTGTTTTAAGGGGACAATCAGACCATCAAACTAATCACAAAAAATCTGTTTCGTATAAAACTGCAAACCTACTGGACGCAAATGTATGGGACAGCAGATTTTTTTCACGTTTTTGATGTTGGTCCCATAGAGAATCTTGTTCAATTTGATGGTCTGATCATCCTTATGAAACTGTCAGCATATTAAGTAGGACCTTGTATGTAGAACATTGGTAGTAGGTAATATTTCAGACCACCTGAAATCTATGTTTCATACTTATGTGATTGAAACACAGAAAAGACGTGAGACGCATACGGGGCGCGGACGCGGATATTTTTATGGAGGTGCTACTTGGGAATGTTCCTCCATTGAAAAGGGAAGATCTTCCACCAGGCTTAGTGTGAAGCCTGGGGACCGGCCGTGGTCCAACAGTTCTTAGTTGGACCTTGTATATATATCGAATCTCTGTGATTATTTCTCTTGCGCGATTTATGTCTCGCATTCGATTGTGAACCTTATTTGTAGTAGGTTACGAGTTACGTATTTACGGTGAACGTTGTCTTTGTATGGAGCATGTTTCGGAGAGCGACGGTATCGCCATCTGTTAGATTCTTTGCTATAACTTGTGGGTGTTGACATCTATGGCAAGTCCCCACAGTTTCACATAAAATCGTGTCCGCGCCCTGTCTTTTCCACATGTTTTGTGTTGCGATGCTTCTATACATTTTGTATGGTAGGGATGCGGACAGCGTCTTACGTCTTTTCTGTTTGTCCAGCGCCTTAGGTTACTTAGTGTACTATTATAATAGAATAGAACTTATAGAATCACTATTAGAACAACCTTGTATTGTTATTTTATCATGATAACATTGATGCTGTAATTTTTACAAGATTAACAATTCCCACGTTCATACATCCTTGTTAATCTGTTCTATCGTATGTTTTGACATTGGATATACAGGATAGGTCAGTAGTTTTTAAATGATGCATACACAAAACAGAAAAAAAAAATGTCATAAATTCATTGCATGCTTGCTTTTACATTTAAGGCCTCCGCTCATTGCAGCGAATTTATCGAGCGATAATATCGCTGCGATTTTGCGATAATTGTTCTCAGTACATTTTGTATGGGGATGCGCTCGATCCCACACACTGCCGCGATATTATCGCAACTCTTTTGACTACATTCAGTCGTGGAGCGCATGCGTGACGCGAATCGCGGAATCGCTGCAGTGTGTAAGGTGTCGCGATATCGCTGTCGATAAAATCGCTCGATAATATCGCTGCAATGTGCGGAGGCCTTCACTTATCCTACCTAATCCTACCTATCCCCCCCCCCCCCACAATCTTCTTCTAGATGTCCTGTTCAAAGCTCCTATCTGATCATCTCCTTAAAAAAGTGTTAGCATATTTAGAAGGACCCTATAATGTATAGGTCAAATAGAAACAAAAATAATTTGACAGTTTCCTGTCCAGAGGTCAGTGGGTGCGTACATCATGTTAATAAACTGTTTATTAAAAACAAGTGTAAACCAGATAGCTGAACTCTTATTACAATGGAACAAGGTTCATAATATTGAACATTATAGCGACTATTGTTTCCCATACATGGTGTGGGAATGTGTTTCACTTTCACTTGCTTATTATAGGTGACTATTCGCTTTATTATTTACTAGCTGTTGCCTGCTGCTACAGAATAGCATAAGCATAAGCATATGCTCACGACTATATTCTCCGAGGGAGTAGTAAGAGATATTCTGAAACCTCAGAACGTCCACGTTTCACCTGTAGTACTGAAACTCTGTCCAGTGTGACAGGGGGTGAGCCCGTCGCCACTTATAATGGACAGTGGGTACAATACATGCCACGAACGGTGGTCCACTGGCGAGTAACCTTGCCTGCCGTGCAGGAGTCGATGGTTCGATCCCCGTCCAAGCCGACTCGTACCAATGAGTTTTTCGGAATTTATATACGATTTGTAACACCACTGGCTTTTCGGTGAAGGAAAAAATCGTGAGGAAACCTGCATGCTTCAATTTCGAGGCGTGTATTGTACCCACTGTCCATTATAAGTGGCGACGGGCTCACCCCCCGTCACACTGGACAGAGTTTCGGTACTACTGGTGAAACGTGGATGTTCTGAGGTTTCAGAATATCTCTGACTACCCCCTCGGGGAATATAGTATAGTTCAAAATACCAATTCAAAAATTATGCTGTACTTTGCAAAAGAAAACACCTAATTATTATTACAATGTCCTTTTCTACAAACTAATCACGCCATTATTGTTCATTTAAACTTTAATTTGAAATTTAAACACGAGTTCTTACAATAGAATCTAATTATGTTTCATTGGAGAAAATGTCAAGGACTGACTGACAGATTTATAATAAAATCCCCGAGACCATTTTGAATCTTTCCGAAAACATGTTTAAAACTCAGATCAAAAAAGTCCTCTGTAAAAAAGCATACTATAAACTGGATAATTATTTAAATGATCAAAATGCTTGGGTCTGAGTGTCACTAACATATAGTTTACTGTATAGTATCAATAATTTAATTAAATAGACTATGTATTACTGTATACATAACCTTAGCATAAGAATTTATATTGTAATAGTCATTAAGTCGTGTTATGCTGTAGAGTTTCTGGCCGCATCTTCTCTACAGCGACAACACGTTCCGACGCGATGGACATGGACGTTTAATAAGTGTGCTTCAGGCTCCTATATTGAATAAATGATTTTGAATTGAATTGAAAAAATTGAATATATTCGGTCTTAATATTAGACGAAACATAACTTAGAAAGTAAACTACAATATACAGGGTGTTAGGGTAAACAGATGCATTACTTTAAGGGGTGATTGTATTGTACCCATGACACTAAACAATTTTAGGAAACCTGTAACCATAAACATTTACAGAATTCGAAATTTTTTTTTTGGAATTTCCATACTAAATGCAATCTGCTGATCGAACGATAAGAACTATAGGTGGGATTTATCCCCCCCCCCCACCGAAATCCGAATATTTGTATGGGACAGTAGTTACAGCTGTAAAATCCCCCCCCCCCCCGATTGACCTGTAAATCATATGACCGGGCGGCGGGTCATTATCACGCATTTGTACTTAGTAACAGATACCAAATGCGTCTGCTAAGTTTCGCCAACTAATTAGATTTAACCTTAGCAACCTACTGGCAGACATTACGAACAAAAATGTACGTGAAGTTTGCCACAGCGTTTCTATTACTTCATACAGCGCACGACGTATGCGACGTTGCTGTCTGGCGCGAGTGGCAGAAATCAAGCAAGCTCATCGCTTAAAATGTGCCAAAATGTGTGCTAATCTAGATTTTTGTTTGTTCCAGTAACTTCAGAACTCATCGTTTGAACGAAGATGACCATTCCCAGTCCTCGGACGAGAAAATGGACACCGGCTCCGAATCCTTCAAGTCTCAAGACACCCCAAACTCCACTTTATCATCAGACCTTGACGATAAAAGCATCGAAAACGTTCTAAGACTACAAAACCCTGAAGAAGTCCTAAGATTATCAGAACCCATAGACAATATTAAGAATAGACAAGTGGAAAATCTGACAGACAGTTTCGTGTCAAAAATGTCCACCTTAAACCTAAATTCTCCTAAAGAAAATAGACCTAAAAACCTAGGTATTAGTCCACCGAAATTCAGTTCCACTTTAGTTCTTACGACCAGTCATCCGCTAATGGGTTTGAGTCCAGACGACTTTCCTGATTTGATACCTAAAAAGCTAACTAATGATGAAGCAAAAGACTTAAGTTTATCTAGTATTGATGATGATCGGCAAAATGACACTAACGGATACGATTTTTATAGTCCACAACTAAATACATCAAAAAACAACTTGTACTTTAGTGAAAATTTCACAACAGCCGATAGCCATATACTAAACGATAGTAGTACAAAATTCGATAATGTACCCCCGGATGTCGCTAGGGTAGACAAAGAACGTCGCAAGATCATTCCCAGGTTCGAATCCGAGACGCCGCAAAGGATTTTAGGTCGTATAGTAGATGAGGATAGGGACGAAAGTGCCATAGTTAAGTACATAGATGAAATGAAGAAGAAATCTAGTCAGAGTACGCCTAAGATGAATTTTAGTGAAAATGTTAATATTCCTGAGGCAGAATATCATTCTGGGGTAAGTGTTATTTATATTTTTGAAAGAGGTATGCTTAGGTGGTTCGGTCACGTACAGAGGATGAATGAGAGTAGACTCACTAGGGAGATTTATCGATCCAATATCAGTGGAACAGTCGAGAGAGGGCGTCCGAGGAGAACTTACCACGACCTAATAAATGGTCTTCTCCGAAAAGGACAAGTGCGTAGCACCCTCAACCGACGGAAGTGCATGAAGAGACGTATGAATGTGGATGAGGCGAGAGAAGTATGTCAGAATCGTAGTGTGTGGCGAGCCTTAGTCTCTGCCTACCCCAGTGGGATAGTGGCGTGAGTATATGTATGTATGTATGTATGTTATTTATAAAGGGTGTAAGGAAAAGTATCATTAAACTTTACACCACATACTCTACCCACCAATCTGAACAACTTTTGATACTTTCCTTACACCCTGTATACAACTCGAAGAATTTCGGAACATGCACATAATGGATAATACTATACAGGTTCTAAACTTAAATGCGTTGTACATTTTTATCACACATGATAAAGAAGCGCTCGTTGGCGTAGTGGAGCTTCGGTATTGGAAACGATCACCGAAGTTAAGCAACGTCAGGTCCGGTCAGTCTTTGGATGGGTGACCGTTTAGTGGTATTTCATCTCGTGTGCTTCCGTGCTTCGGAAGGCACGTTAAGCCGTTGGTATCGGATAGTTCCGTCAGATAGCGTTGTAACTATTCGTTAAGCCAGGTCAGAGTCCTATTGGCGGCTTGAAAATTCTCTGACAGCAAGTTGACCACTACCTTGCCTCCACCAACACGCACTGGGCCCGCGTGGTGGAGTATGACCCACTCCCTCTCACCCTTATTCGTGAGAGGAGGCCTTTGCCCTGCAGTGGGATTCTACAGGCTATAACTACAGGCTACTTATGATAAAGAAGAAGAAACGATAATTTTAAATAACCTAACCCGGGGTGGGTAGAACACACTGACCGTTTTTGCTGGGCCCACTTCTAGCCCCAAATACTGTCCCATTTTGGTATAGCTGACTTCTAGTACTTATTCAACTTCTCATAGCACAATAAAATATGTTTTTCGTTCATCAGGTAGCGGAATGGTGTGAATCTCCTTCTCATCTAAGATCGATGCCAAACTTTGAGCTACCCATCGAACTGTCAAGCAATATTACTGTTAACAATGTAAGTATTATGTTACTCACCATTGTAAGTGACCACAATTGTGTTATTTAACCAGGATTATGTCATGGATTATGTAACTTAACAGGGATTATGTTATTTAATCCACGGTTATGTTTTTAATCAGGATTATGCTATTTAATCAGGATTATGCTATTTAATCAGTATTATGCTATTTAATCAGGATTATGCTATTTAATCAGCATTGTGCTATTTAATCAGCATTATGTATTAACGTAATATAATTATTTTCCCCTCAGGATCTCGATTCACCCGACGTAATATCATCATCAACACAAGAAGACAAGTCTTTATACCAGGCTTTGCTCGACCCATACACCGGCAGCGTGTCACTCCGTCATACAAGCCATACAAGCCACACAAGCCGTCAAGCAAACACCAGCGCACTCAGACGCAAGATACAACTGGTGAGTGTCATCGTCAGCTAATATTCGTGTGTAGCGTGTCATACATGCCGTCATACAAGCCGTCATACAAACTCCAGCGCACACAGACGCAAGATACAACTGGTGAGTGTCATCGTCAGGTAATATTCGTGTGTAGCGTGTCATACATGCAGTCATACAAGCCGTCATACAAACACCAGCGCACTCAGACGCAAGATACAACTGGTGAGTGTCATCGTCAGCTAATATTCGTGTGTAGCGTGTCATACATGCCGTCATACAAGCCGTCATACAAACTCCAGCGCACACAGACGCAAGATACAACTGGTGAGTGTCATCGTCGGCTAATATTCGTGTGTAGCGTGTCATACATGCCGTCATACAAGTCGTCATACAAACACTAGTGCACTCGGACGCACAAGCGTGTCGAAAAAACCTGTATACAGGGTCCTTCGTAATATGCTGACACTTTTTTAATTAGATGATCAGACCGTCAAACTAAACAACTTTCTCTATGGCACCAACATCTAAATCGCGAAAAAAAAATCAGCTGTCCCATACAAAACTGTAAAACTACTCGAGCCAAATGTATGGGACACCAGATTTTTTTTTTTGCGATTTCGATGTTCGTCCCATATAGAAAAATTTTCAGTTTGACGGTCTGATTGTCTCCTTAAAAAGTGTCAGCATATTAAGAAGGGCCCTGTATAGGCTAGAGAATCTAAAGACTCAGTTCAACCCTTAGATCAAAATAAAATTAATGGATAGGCCTAAAGCGCGGTAAGTTGAAGCACACTACTGGTGCACTTGGTACATACAAACTAGCGCCATTATCTGTCAAATCTAGGGCACTTGCATACAAATTTGAAGTAAACCTGTCATTTGTTTTGCCTCATTATTCTGGTTTGAAATGTTCGCGTAAGGCCTATCCATTCATTTTATTTTGATCGAAGGTTCAACCCACAACCCATAACTCGAAACCGAAACATAACAAGTGTCGTAATATTATAAGAGATAAGTGTACTTTTTGCAACCATCAGCTGCAAGGCTGATTCAGTGTTTATGTGGTGTAGAGCATCTCTGTGATGGGGATGGACCAGGTCTGCCTGCATATCTTCAGTCGGTTTAGGAGTTACAGACGTTTAAAGGTATGGAAAAAAATTACGAACAGCTGCAGGGCTGATCGTATGATATTATTGTAGTATGCACTGTAGCCATGTGAACACTACAAAAACTGACATGGTTCATCAGTCGGTTTCGGAGTTACTGACGTTCAAAGGTCTAACCTTTGAACGGCTGTATCTCCTAAACCGACTGGCAGTTCATGTCAGTTTTTGTACTTTTCGCATAGCTACAGTGCATACTACAATAATATCATACGATCAGCCTTGCTGTGGATCGTAATTTTTTTCCAGACCTTTAAACGTCTGTAACTCCTAAACCGACTGAAGTTATGCAGGCAGACCTGGTCCATCCCCATCACAAAGATGCTCTACACCACATAAACACTGAATCAGCCTTGCAGCTGATGGTTGCAAAAAGTACACTTATCTCTTAGTCTATAACAGCGTGCGAAACTTCACACGAGCTATAAACACGGTGAAAGTGTAAACTGTGTTTGTTGCTTTTTATTGTTACCTTCGTTCTCTATCGTTTGACGGAAATGTATGGTTTGATTTATAACATCTGAGTATCGTTATGCATAGCACATGCTCACGACTATATTCCCAGAGGGGGTAGTCAGAGATATTCTGAAACCTCAGAACATCCACGTTTCACCAGTAGTACCGAAGTTTTGTCCAGTGTGACGGGGGGTTAGCCCGTCGCCTCTTATAATGGACAGTAGGTACAATACATGCCTCGAAATTGAAGCACGCAGGTTTCCTCACGATGTTTTCTTTCACTGAAAAGCCAGTGGTGTTACAAAACGTACATAAATTCTGAAAAACTCATTGGTACTAGAGTCGGCCTGGACGATGAAATGAAGTGATTGATAGTTAAATACATAAGTCTGTAACCAATAGCAATAACTTCTAAAACGATTACACGTTATTAATATTTTACGATATTATCGGGAAAGCCCCTCGTTCAGTGCCACACACGTCAGAGGACGTAACGCGGTCTGAAAAAATTCTGACACCAGGAGTGCGATTTTTGAATCTCATTCGGTGAGCTCAGCAGTTGAAAATGTCAAAATTACTATGGAGATACCATAGACGAAAATTTTTTCGCTTACGCTAGTAGACCGAATATGAGTGTAACCGGGTATGAGATAGCGAATTATATGAAGTGACATCTCGGAGTCAGGTGGGTGTCCCATACAATTTATATGAAGTGACATTTTGGAGTCAGATGGCCGAAGTACAAAAAAGTGGATACGTCGATAAGGACAGCAATAAGTAGCGGTCTCTTTTTTTAACTAGAGCGAATTTGCTATGTGCATCTCTTACTGAGTGATATGACAAGACACGTGCCTCCTTCTAGTGCCTTCTCTTTCTACGGGACATACGCACCTTTCTACTACTGATTTGACTTTAAAAAATCGCACTCCCGAAGTATGTTTTTTGAGAGTCAAATCAGCAGTAGAAAGATGCATTTCTCCAGAGTAATTTTGACATTTGCTGCTGCTGAGTTAGACGTATGACATTCAAAAATCGCACTCCAGGGCTTGCTGCCCACACGATAAAGAAAAGTGCCACCCAGTATAATCTTTATTTAATTTAATTTTATTAGAGAAACATACCTACATCATTAATATTTACGCTTGGATTACAAACTTACAGAAATTACAATTGATGTGTTGCTCACACTTAACAAACCAAAAAGAAAAGAAATAATATAAAAACTGTACGTTTAAAAAAACACTTAAATTATGAATAAAGTTAAGTACCTACCTACTATTTAAATTATGACTTAACTAAAGGTAAAGCCAAAAGGTTTTTGCCCTCAGAAACATATTTATGAAATTTCTCATGAAACATATCGATTTCGATAATGTTATAAGAGATAAGTGTACTTTTTGCAACCGACCAAGCAAGGTCCGACCTTTGAACGGTTGTAACTCCTAAACCGACTGGCAGTTCATGTCAGTTTTTGTACTGTTCACATAGCTACAGTGCATACTACAATAATACGAGTATCAAGTGGTAGAATCAAAAATGACGTCAGAAAGTTATCTATGTGATATTATTTTGAATAAAAAATTTTGAGTTTGAGTTTATCAGCCTGGTCCATCCCCATCACAGAGATGCTCTACACCCCATAAACACTGAATCAGCCTTTCTGCTGATGGTTGCAAAAAGTACACTTATCTCTTATAATATAAACTATCTACAGACGTTAGGTGCCTAAGTCGATATCACCCACATATCACCCCACATGCAACCACATATCTATACTTTTCTTTCTTCCTTCACCAGCCGCCAGAAGAAGACCGCTGCAGCCTCGACAGCGTCAGCGTCTCCATGGATTCCGAGGAGGAACCACCGGAACCAGAACCTGAGCCCAACCAGCCCAGCGACGAAGAGGATACTAAGCGGTGAGTGACTACGTTACGCGCTACGGGTTGTACATCGCGCTGTTAAGATTCGCCCGCGATTACTTATATAGCTGTGAGCGGTTGGTTGAGTTGCGCGTTGGATCGACGCGTTATACGTACGGATATCGACCTTATTGCTATTGGCTTGAGAAAAACAGTGTACCTTAACCTTAACAAAGAGATGAATGGAAAAAAATTACGTATTTATAGCGCTGACCACAAATAATGCAACAAAGACAGGAGGACAAGAGCAAATATGAAGTCTCTGTTAGGCAGACGCCAGACATAGCTGTTGTATACAGGGTGTTTCATAAGTAACAATAAATTTTTAAAACTCATAAGGGGGTTGTTTAGACCGTTAAACTGAACAACTTTATCTATGGGACCAACATCGATATTGCGAAAAAAATAATTTTATATCCCATACATATTTTAGCTCTAGTCGATTTGTAGAGTATAGAACATAATTTTTTTTTCGCGATTTCGATATTGGTCCCATAGTGAAAGTTGTTCAGTTTGATGGTCTACACCACCCCCTTAAATGTTTATTTGTAGTTTTGTAACACCTTGTATATAGCCATTAGAAAAGAAATAAAAAGGGTTCTGTCATTCTGTCATAATCTACGAACGTGTTTGATTTCGATAAAATTCTTAAATACATTATTTAACAATAGCGGCCAAGGTTTTTAGGGTGCCTATCATTGACGCGGAGATAGGCGGTGGAGCGGAGAAACGGAGTTTTACTAACCAATAAAAGTTGCATGAAATCTGGGAGCTAAGATTGCATGAAATCTCGGAGCTGTTATTTTATGCAATCTTATTGGTTAATAAAACTCAGTTTCTCCGTTCCACCGCCTATCTCCGCGTCAATGGACAGACAACTTTAAAGTATAGTCTCTTTACCGTCTCTTTCTACCTCTATAAGATAAAAAAAGACACTACATAATTTTAAACTTTGTAGGTATTTGCGTATTTTGATATTTCTGGCGCCTGCCTTTAGGGACTTCAAACAATGGTGATACGATAGATAGGCCTCGGGAGTCGCGTGGCTAAAGGGGTCTCGAGTGGACGTCCGTCAATTAGTTTGGCTCGCGATTTGGGCCTGTCACATACACACGGAATTGCGATTCGGAATTCCGAATGAAAACAGGTTTTTCGTATAGGTTTGAAATTCCGTTCGCAAATCTGGAGGAGAACCTCCATACGAAAACCTGTTTTCATTCGGAATTCCGAATCGCAATTCCGTATGTATGTGACAGGCCTACACTGGCCACTGTGGCCACTCGAGTGTGTGTGTTTTGTTTAAAAACGGGGCTTTGAGATCGCCATATTCTATTACCTAATAAATATACATATCTTCAACACTTGACACTGGCGAAATCTGACAATGAAACGCCATTAAACAAAAATAGAATAGAATAGAAAGGCCTCATGCCACGCACCGACCTACAATCGACCCGTGGACACATTGTAGGGTTTAATATTTTAAAATATCTTTTGCAGGTCTAAATCAACGAACACAATGAGTGACTGTAGCGACGCGATCCCCGAATATTCGGCGGCCGACGAACTGAGAGACGAACGGTCGTGGTTGACTGTACACAGCGGGGGCAACAACGTTACTTGTGATATGAAGGTATGCTACTATTAAAAGCGAACGAGTTTTTTAGCTTTTATGTTCCTTCTGATAAGAATCTATTTATCAGAAAGCTTATAGTTCTCCGTTTGCCTTGGACACTACATACAAATAAGAAAAACTGACAAGAAGAGAAGAGAAAAAGAGAAGAGTGTGTGATACTGACGGCCCCACAGCACAGTCTGTATTGAACCTGCCTGCTGTGCCGAGGGTCGCGGTTTCGAATCCCGTAAGGGACAAATATTTGTATGATGAATATGAATATTTGTACCTGAGTCATGGATGTTTGTATCTTAATAATCTATTCTATATCGTTGTCTAGTTATCATAATACAAGTCCAGGCTAGATTCTGGAACTTTAAATGAGACTAGATAATTTGTGTGACACTGTCCAAGATATTTATTATTTATTAGTGCGAGTGAGACACTACTTGCCTGCTATTTTCTGCCATGCCATACACATAGACTGACCATCCAATTTTTCTATCCCCATACAGTTTTAAGTAAATATTTCTAATCAATATATCACAAACTACTGTGTTAATCGACACGGTATGTCAAATTTATGATTGGATCATAAAATGTTGGCTTCACATTGATAAGCCGATACCGAACAAACTAACGAACTAATTTAGGCATGGCATATGCTCACGACTATATTCCCCGAGGGGGTAGTCGGAGATATTCTGAAACCTCAGAACATCCACGTTTCACCTCGTTTCTTACTGAAACTCTGTCCAGTGTGACGGGGGTTGAGCCCGTCGCCACTTATAATGGACAGTGGGTACAATACATGCCTCGAAATTGAAGCATGCAGATTTCCTCGCGATGTTTTCCTTCACCGAAAAGCCAGTAGTGTTACAAGTCGTACATAAATTCCGAAAAATCATTGGTACGAGTCGGCCTGGACGGGGATCGAACCATCGCTTCCTGCACGGCAGGCAAGGTTACTTGCCACTGGACCACCAGACTATTTTTATAATAATACTAGTGTTTTCCCGCGACTTCGTCCGCACAAATTATATACCAGATTTTAAGTCACATCATAAGCTATCAAACAAAAAAAGTTTCATCAAAATCGGTTCAGTAGTTTTTGCGTGATGCGCGAACAAACAAACAAACAAACAAACACACAAACAAACACACAAACAAACACACAAACAAACAGACAGACAAAATTTCTAAAAAAGATTGATTTCGAGTCAGGGATAACTAAAAACCATATCGTAATCTTTTTTTTGTAAATATCTTCAATGTACAGACACTCTTCAGTTACAGTTTTATAATAGTTTAGAATACACCAATAGTTTTGAATTACTAACAAAATGTCCCGCAGGTGATAGAGCCATACAAGCGCGTTATATCGCACGGCGGCTACAGCGGTAGAGTGGCGGTACTGGTGTTCAGCGCGTGCCATCTACCGGACAGGACCCGCCCCGACTATACCTACGTCATGGACAACCTGTTCGCGTGAGTATCGTGTTATATATCGCGTTATATCGCACGGCAGAGTGGCGGTATTAGTGTTCAGCGCGTGCCATCTACTGGACAGGCTATACCTACGTCATGGACAACCTGTTCGCGTGAGTATCATGTTATATATCGCGTTATATCGCATGGAAACAGCGGTAGAGTGGCGGTACTAGTGTTCAGCGCGTGACATTTACTCGACAGGACCCGCCCCGACTATACCTACGTCATGGACAACCTGTTCGCGTGAGTATCATGTTATATATCGCGTTATATCGCACGGCAGAGTGGCGGAAGGTACTAGTGTTCAGCGCGATTAAAAACGTAAGAGTAAAATTGTTACAACTGGAAAAAAAAGGGTGACTTTAGATTCCCTTTTCTTCGGATTTATTCATTAAAATCGATTTCTAGAAAAACCACATCACTTCTCATATCGCGTAGATGGTTCAGTTTATTTTTCAGCTCAAAAAGTGTCATAGTTAATGAATAAAATGGTTACAAATTTACCCAATTTCATGATAAAACTCCCTTAAAACTTTCGCTGCTAAGCTCAAAATCATGATCCTCGCGCAGTGCTAAAACTGACGCCCCTCGTAGGTCGTGCGCATAGTCGTAACGTAAAACGACCAAAGCGGCTCACCTCGTGGGTCGGCCCGCACAGGCGTAAGGTTTTGGTGACTCACGCTGTGGGTCATGAGCACATGCGAAACTTCACCTCCCTCGTATTTCGTGCGCACAGTCGTAACGGTGAAACGATAAACTGGCTCGTCTCGTGGGTCACCCGCGCAGGCGTAAGGTTGTCGGTGACTCGCGCGGTAGGTCATGAGCACAGCCGAAATGCAATATAACTGACTCGTTAGGACGTTCTTTAGCATTTCGTTCGGTAGACCCCTCGAGGTCCCGCCAATAGTCCGCAGTAAAAAACAGTAAATGATCCCTGAGCAATGCTGTATTCAGTCACACACAAAAAAAAAAGGTTCTTTAGCACTGCGGCCCATTTGTCGCTGACCTTCGCCGTAGGTCGTCAGCAGCGAAAGGGGTGATTGTACCCAATGACACTGATCAACTTTCCCTAAGAAACCTATAGGCAATCAGCTGCAAAATATATTATGCTATAGTTCTGTGATGATCAACTATTTTGTTTCCTTGTCATCCCCTTTTATACTACGTTATCTACTTTAAGATTAATAAAACCTTTATTCTACTCAGGTACGTAATCTGGACGCTCGACCGACTAGTGACCGATGAGTACGTCCTTATCTATCTCCACGGGAGCGCAGGAAGCAGAAGACTGCCGACCTTCCGTTGGCTACAGGAGTGCTACAAACTGATCGATAGACGGTGAGTCGCTACGAGCTACGAGTTGTACATCGCGCTGTTAAGGCTAGGTTATCCCATTGCAAGCGTCTCTTTCTTGCAAGCATAAGTTTACAATTAGCCATCCCGCTCCAATGAGCATTTTTCTTTTAGTTTTTTTAATTTAGTTCCTAAAAAACTCGACAGATGACATGTTTATCGCCCCATAGAGCCGTAATCGAGATCCTGTCAAAATCTGGTCAAGTCTGTGCCTGCCTTTATTTTTTAATGCCAAGGGGTCGAGCCCATTCAGCCGTGTCAGGCGTAAAAGTTTAGAATTTTCGATTAAAATGATTAGTAAATAATGAAATATGTCATTAAAAGATGCGTTAGCATATTCTTGATCATCTTTTCACTCTCTACTATTTTAAAGAAAACACTTTTTGAAATGTTGACGTTTCTTCGCACAGACCGTAGCGCTATCTATCGATCCCCTAGAAAACAAAAAGAAAAACGCTCATTGAAAGCAGGATCGCAAAAAAACGTGTTTTTCGTCAATATCTTTGCTCATGGGAGTTTCTAAGCTAAACATTCTTCTGAGTTCACTAGAAATATTTAATGTATTTAGTTAAGTACAAGAATAAAAAGTTAAATATCAGCAGTTTAATCATAGTATTGAAAAAACATAACAAAAAGGGGTAACTTTGGGATGTTTTTCTATAGTAAACTTATACTCCGTTCAGGAATTAGAGCGACAAAATGTAAACAAAGAAACGTCACTGTCAAAGTGACATTACGTGGTCAGAAACCTTTGGTACATTTTTTAAGAATACAATTATGTTGGCAAGGCATCTAATAAATTGCGTTGGCATTAAAAATTTCTCGTCTATCTATAAATAATAAAAACAATCGTGACAATTTGAATGAAATTTTTGAATTATGTTATTTAGCCCGCTACTCTGTCTGTGTGGGATTTTTGTGCTATGCGTAGCATCCGTGCATAACGTACGGACTCAGACGAAGGTATTAAACAATCAAGAGATGCGTTTACAAAATAAAAATCTTTTTCTTTAAGTACTTTTTTAAAACGAACCAAAGGTCTCAAATATCTGATTGTTGCCAGACCACGAAATAAAATGTTTACAGTCACGCTTCCTTTTAATCTAAAATAAATTATAGCGTGCCTATTTTTTTATTATATTCCATACAAAATTAACATATCAATTGTCGTAATCCTTGGCGAGTAGAGTAGATAATTTACTGTTATTCATTCCGGAGATAAGTTTTCTTCCATCTCGAGATGGTATTTTCTACACTGGTATCACCGTTGTTTACATTTTGTCGCTCTAATTCCTGAATGGAGTATAATCTAATCGTGTAATTGAGAACAGTCGCCCATCCGCCCGATCCTTAAATAAGACATAATTTAATTTCAGACTTTAAAACACAGTTTAAAACACTTTCGTTCGTGTTCAAAAAACGGCCTCGACGGTATAACAGCGTCTTAAGAGGATAGACGAGTACAGTTTTCTCCATACAAACGTATTCCCCTGCTTTCTCCCTGGATAATAACACTAGAGCAAATATTTTTTTACCATACAATCTATGTCACCTCTGCCATGTCCCTATGTTTTGCTTTTTTGCATTAATTAATTACTGTAAGAACTAGGGACCTTCGAAAATGACCCATTTTACCGCCCGTTTTCAGACATCCAGTACACAAATTTGACGAATATAAACAAAAAAACAAAACGTACGTACGGACATAGCCAAAGTCTTTCTCATATTATATTTGAAAGAATTATTAAAATCGGTTTAGTTTTGGAAGAGAAAACAGGGGAATACGAAATGCTGATTGCGTCGAT
Source organism: Agonopterix heracliana (assembly GCA_963693445.1). Taxonomy (NCBI): domain Eukaryota; kingdom Metazoa; phylum Arthropoda; class Insecta; order Lepidoptera; family Depressariidae; genus Agonopterix; species Agonopterix heracliana. Next base: position 9,008,087 of record OY856334.1, read on the forward strand.
TTTTTGAATATAAAATCGGTCCGAGCTGCAGTTGTCTCTTTCGCACTCTAGTCGGCGGGGTGTATGGGTGGGGCGGATCTGATAAATACGTATACAGTCGGAAATGTGACTTTTTCTCCAAATTAGCATTTTAGCCCGCCTATCCTCTTAAGATTTGCCCGCGATCACGTATATAGCTGGCAGTGGTTGGTTGAGTTGCGCGTTGGATCGACGCGTTACACGTAGGAAAGATGATTCCGTGCTTCGGATGGCACGTTAAGCTGTTGGTCCCGGCTACTATCTCTGGTGGTAGTAGTCGTTACATAAAAACCACGTCAGAGGCCGTAAGGCGGTTTGAATAAACTCTGACACCAGGGCTTTGCAGCCCACTCGATAAGAAGAAGACGTAGGAATAGCGACCTTATTATAAGACACTTAAGGATTGTTATTGACACATTCGCAATCGCAAGCCGCTTCCTCCCTGTTAGGTTTCGTTCGCCCGCTCATAGAATGAAAACTGTATAGAACGATTTGGTTCTTAAAACTTTTGATGCTAAGCTCAAAACAATGATACAGGTCGGTTAAGGGGGTTGCAGAGACGTTCACAGGCAACTAGATGGCGCTCGGGAGCATCATTCCTGATTTTATCACATTTTATTTTATATCTTCGTTATTATGTTATAAATTGCAAATGTTATTTGAGATGCGTAATCTTGATTTTCTTAACTATTTTTCCATATATAAAATATTACTTTTGTTAATACCGTCTACGAATGTTATACGTCAAAGTTTTGTATGAAATTGATTAAAATTAAAATGTATATCAAATTCGTATGAACAATAAAATTACTATAAGTTGTAGCTAGATCAGTAAAACATAAACACAAGTGCCCGCATAATTGAAAATTTTGATTGAAATCATCACAATTACGAGATATAAAATAAAATGTGATAAAATCAGGAATAATGCTCCCGAGCGCCATCTAGTGTAGTGCAACTCCCTCTGCAACCCCCTTAACAAGCTGGCGTGTTTACAGACACACACAAATGCGTTTTTTCCTGTCAGTGCGTCTGTGTTTGACAGAGATAGAGAGACTTCTCATTATGCGTGCAGTGAGACAAAAGCATTGCGTAAATGTGTGGCACGCGCCAGCTTTAGTTAACCGACCTTTACTCGTGCAGTGCTAACACTGTGGAATGCGATACAATCCTGACTCAGAGGGTGAGTCGTGCGCACTGCGGCCCATTTGTTGCTGACCTACGATGTAGGTCGTCAGCAGTGTTAAAAGGGACAGAGCTATAGGTTAGAACGGGACGTTGTAAGTACCTCCTTTTTAAACCTATAGCTTAGTCCCTCTTATTAGAATCTAAATTTAGCCAAGTGTAATATAATGGTATCGATTCGGTATTGCCACGACTTAACTTAACTAAATTTATTCCTGTCATTTTCTAACATTCGACTAAGAAAAGAGACAGAAAACCAAGAACTGACTTTAGTGCTGTCAAAGTGACGCTTCACGCCCAAAATAAGATGGCATCATAATGCACGCCATCTTATTTAAGTCGTTTTTGGGCGTATAGCGTCACTTTGACAGCACTAAAGTCAGTTCTTGGTTTTCTGTCTCTTTTCTTAGTCGAATGTTAGAAAATGACAGGAATAAATTTAGTTAAGTTAAGTCGTGGCAATACCGAATCGATACCAATAACCCTTTTAGTAACGCATTTAAGTTTACAACCAAGAAGTTTGGAATCCTCTATAGTGGAGCACAGACTGCCTAACAAGACGTGAAACATGATAATACTCCTTGGTGGTCGGTAATGATCGTTCTTCTCCGTAGTTGTTTTTAGTGACGTTAACTTTGTCCCTTTCTAATTTATGTCTTGGCATGACGTCACTCAATTTTCGTTGTGACGTCATTGGAATAGAAAGGGACACACGTAAAATTGGAAATATCGACGACGGAGACGAACTTAAATTTTCTTATCAAATTAAAGATTGAAAAATTTGTCTCGGGCGGGACTTGAACCCACGCTCTTCCAAACCGGGGAAACGTGCTAACCAATTACACCTCCGAGCCCACAACCCAGAGAACGAAATTTTCAATCTGTTACGTCTTAAGGGGACGTGCGCGCCATCTACTGGCAGTATTACAACCAACCAACTTGCAAGTCAAATGCCTCAATGCCGAGGCGTGTATTGTACCCACTGTCCATTATAAGTGGCGACGGGCTCACCCCCCGTCACACTGGACAGAGTTTCGGTACTACTGGTGAAACGTGGATGTTCTGAGGTTTCAGAATATCTCTGACTACCCCCTCGGGGAATATAATCGTGAGCATATGCTTATATGCTAGAGGAGTGCTATCCTTTATGATTTAGATCCATGTTTACAACCTATGTTTTTGATTGCAGATTACGAAAGTGTCTCAAACATCTGTACCTGGTGCATCCCACGTTCTTGTTGAAGTCCCTCGTATACCTGAGCAAGCCTTTCGTCAGGTGAGACATTTACTAGTTACCCTTATCATCAGCTTGTACGAGTATATGTCCCACTTCTGGACGCAGGCCTACTCTTAAGGTTGTATGTACGTTCATAGATCAAAATAAAATTAATGGATAGGCCTAAAGCGCGGTAAGTTGACACTACTGGTGCACTTGGTGCATACAAACTAGCGCCATTATCTGTCAAATCTAGGGCACTTGCATACAAATTTGAAGTAAACCTTTCATTTGTTTTGCCTCGTTTTTCTGGTTTGAAATGTTCGCGTAAGGCCTATCCATTCATTTTATTTTGATCGAAGTGTACGTTAATCCACTAATCTTGCACAATGTGGTGCGGTAGACTTCACATACGCATCAGAATTTCTTCAGCGTATGCAGGTTTCGTACATAAGACCAAACCAGACCCTGACTAAACCAGAACATGACCGAACCAGAACACGACCAAACCAGAACATGACTGAACCTTATGTTCTGGTTCAGTCATGTTCTGGTTTAGTCATGTTCTGGTTTGGTCGTGTTCTGGTTCGGACCACTTGACAAGTCAAGGCCTCCGCTCATTGCAGCGATATTATCGAGCGATATTATCGCTGCGACTTTGCGATAATTGTTCTCAGTACATTTGGTATGGGGACGCGCTCGATCCCACACACTGCCGCGATATTATCGCAACCTGACACAATCTCTTTGTACTACATTCAGTGAAGGGCGCATGCGTGACGCGAATCGCGGAATGGCTGCAGTGTGTAAGGAGTCGCGATATCGCTGTCGATAATATCGCTGAAATGTGCGGAAGCCTTCATTCCATCCTGAAACGTAAATAGCTAAATGTGAGCATTGCTACAACTACATTATTAAACAGAAAGTTGGTAGTTGCAGCAATGTCGTGAGTTTATGCATGTATGTATTTAATTAAGAATTATTTTTTTCAGCTCAAAATTTTTCCGCAAGCTAACATACATAAACAGTTTAGAGGAGTTAAATCAGATGATCCCTGTCGACCCCAACGCTATACCGGAAGTCGTGAAGCAATTCGACGCTACCCGACGATAATCCATACATTCCATACAGCTTCATACAAGGTACCATACAAATTAGTTCATAGATTTAATACGTGCTAACTTATAGATTGACGCGAAAGAGTAAGAGAATCAGATGCGTTAGTTAGAGGGAGACAACATGCTTATTGGCCTGTAATTTTTTGTGTATTTTTCTCAGCTCCGGACGGAAAGCGACAATTGATTGTCGTCCCGCTGCGCTAAACGAAGTTGCCGCTTTCCAGCTCCGTCGAGGAGATAAATAGTATACTAACCTCGGACAGAAAATAAGAAAGCCTCGTATCACATTTTTGTTACATGAGATCTGAGACCTTCCTTACTTTCCTGTCCTCGGTGTGTAATCTACTATTATTGACATGGAAACAAATTCTCGCTTTGTATGGAAGTGACGGTGAAGAAAACCCGTTCCGCTCTCAGTTGCAGAAACGATCATTAAAGTTAATCCTGCATTAAATCTCTTGCTGTCACTTTTTGTCTTGTTGACGTAGTAAAAGCTAGCAAGAGATTTAATGGAGGATTAACTCTAATGAGCGTTTCTGCAACTGACTGAGCCAACTTCGAAGCGAATGAGTGTTTTTCTTTTGGTTTTCTGGGGGATCGATAGATGGCGCTACGGTCTGTGCGAATAAACGTCAAAGTCTCAAAAAATGTTTCTTTAAAATAATTAAGAAGGAAAAGATGATCAAGAAGATGCCAACGCATCTATTGATGGCATATTTCATTATGTATTAATAATTTTAATCGAAAATTCGAAACTTTTACGCCTGACATGGTTGTATGGGCTCGATCCCTTGCCGCCTGCCGTCATAACAAAAAAGGCAGGCACAGTCTTGACTAGATTTTGACAGGATCTCGCGACCGGCTCTATGGAACGATAAACATGCCATCTGTCGAGCTTTTTAGGAACTAAATTTAAAAAAGAAAAGAAAAACGCTCATTGCGATAAATAATTGAAACGCGGTTCTCATGATATATACAGGATGTAAAATAATTGCTTTACATATCTTACGGGGTGCTACAGACCATCAAACTGAACAACTTTCATTATGGAAGCAACATCTAAATCGTGACAATTAAAATCAGCTGTGTCATAGAGTAGCTATTGAATTTTTTTATGGAACACAGATTTTTTTACTAATTCGATGTTGGTTCCGTTTTGAAAGTTGTTCAGTTTGATGGTTCGAAGCATCCCCTTAGATAGGTAATGTATTTAATTTTAAAACCCTTATATTGATTTTTGAATCCATGTTCGTAGGTGCCACAAACAGCGATCTACTAAAGGGTATGTTTTTGTGTCACTAAAATGATTCGTCGACAAATCGTCAAATCTATAAGTTAGTAAATAATAAATCGATGGCTGAAATTGCTTTAAATGTTCGTACAATTGTTGTTTATGAAATTTGGTTGTATTTTAGTGATTGTATGACTGTCATACATTCCATACAAATGTAAAAATTTTAATACAAATCGTTTATTGAGAGATGGTGAGATAATTCTTATGTTGAAGGTTAGTTTGCATGAAGTTTTAGAATGTATGGCTTTGTATGGAAATGGAAAAACAAAAGGTATCGGCCAGTTCTTAATAAACGTTTTTGTATGAACGTAGACATTATTGGAAATATAAAAAATTGTGTAGTCAAAAATATAATGTAAAATTGGTAATGTATAAATTAGAAAAAATATAGTATTTTTTGTTATACAAAAGAATTCAAATCTAAGAAGTACATATTTTAATTCCGGCAATAAATAGTTTTCAAATACAATTACATATTGGGTTTAAGGGAAGACAGTTCATTTCTTTAATGGGACTAATAACTTTGCCAAAGGAACAGGCAAATTCGCAAAAAAAAAATTGATTGCATTTAATATGGAAAGTCAACAAATTTTTTGCTAATTTCCTACTTGTTTCTTGGGGAAAGTTGTTCAGTACAAAGCTTATAATCACCCCTTAAATTAATGAAACTGTTTACCCTAACACTCTGTATATTAAGAAATAAATTTACATACCTAAGCTTGCATATCAAATCCACATATAGCAATAAATAATAGCACTTATATACACTGAAAATAGCTTAAACTTATTATTATTTCTGTACATAATCCTAAAATATTTAATATACCAGGCGCTCTAGCATGATTTCTCGCGAGACTAGGCTTTTTTTCCATACTTCATGTCGCGCCAAGCGCGACGTTCGACCAGTTGCTGTCAAGCTGGCCTAATTTGACAGTCTATCAGATGTGCCCTCTAGTGGGGCAAAAACAGGCTGAATAAACTGAAACTGAATAAACAACAGCGCAAATGATAGCAACGAAGCCTGTCGCACCCTTTAGATCAAAATAAAATTAATGGATAGGCCTAAAGCGCGGTAAGTTGAAGCACACTACTGGTGCACTTGGTACATACAAACTAGCGCCATTATCTGTCAAATCTAGGGCACTTGCATACAAATTGGAAGTAAACCTTTCATTTGTTTTGCCTCATTTTTCTTGTTTGAAATGTTCGCGTAAGGACTATCCATTCATTTTATTTTGATCTAAGGTCGCACCCGCAAAATTATATGTGTACGTAAGTGTCACACTGGTAACCCGTCACTTGCTACAGATAAAGTTCACAATCGTATACCAGACATAAATCGCGCAAGAGATATTATCACAGTGAGTCGATTACAAAAAACAAATAAACATTTAAGGCCTCCGCACATTGCAGCGATATTATCGAGCGATTTTATCGAGCGATATTATCGACAGCGATATCGCGACACCTTACAGATTGCAGCGATTCCGCGATTCGCGTCACGCATGCGGCCTTCACTGAATGTAGTCGAAAGAGTTGCGATAATATCGCGGCAGTGTGTGGGATCGAGCGCGTCCCCATACAAAATGTACTGGAAACAATTATCGCAAAATCGCAGCGATATTATCGCTGCAATGAGCGGAGGCCTTTAAGCGGGTTTAGACCAAACAACAACGAACTGAACAACTTTCACTATGGAGCCAACATCGAAATCGCGAAAAAAAATCTGTCTCATACATTTGACTCGAGTCGGTAATGCAGTTTTGTATGAAACAGCTGTTTTTTTTTCACTATTTCGAAGTTGGCTCTATCGTGAAAGTTGTTCATTTTGACCGTCTGAAGCACCCCCTTTAATGTTTATTTGTATTTTTGTAACACCCTGTCTGTATACACGGTTGTACTAAGAACTGTTGGACCACCGGTCGGTCCCCAGGCTTCACACCAAGCCTGGCGGAAGATCTTCCCTTTTAGTATCTCCATATAAGGTAATTTTCTATGCAGCGAAGGCGTGTCGCGCGCGAGCAGAGAAATCATACTAGAGCTCCATTCAATTTGATGGGTAGTTTAAAATGTATTGTATAAAAAATCAGTCCCAATGCCATATTGTAAATATATTAGTTTTAGTTTAAATAATTATAGTTTGTTTAGTCGAAGTATTATAAATTGTATTTTTATGTTTTAATTATGTTTAAATTTTATGGTTCTATCTAGAAATCGATGGTCTCAGACTCTGTGTAAACATTGCGAAGCGCAGCGCAGCATTTTCCACTACCAAACCGTTATCTACTTTGCTAGCGTTGTGAAAATAAATAACATAAGTATTAGTCCCCGAGAGCAAAACGACACAGAATAGGAAATAGTAGAGTAGTTCTACATACAGAACGGCCACTCCCCACCCCCCTCTGACTTCAGATACCCCACCCCCCCTCACACTCTCTGGGAAACTTGAGGGAGCCGAGCAAGGGAATGCAGTCACACCCGTTGGATTTGACTACATAAAATTATATCTTTTCTGTGCTAAAAAAATGTTGAAAAAGAAACACTAAATTAAGCATAGCATAGCATATACTATATTCCCCAAGGGGATAGTCAGAGATATTCTGAAACGATAGAACATCCAGGTTTCACCAGTAGTACCGAAACTCTGTCCAGTGTGACGGGGGGTGAGCCCGTCGCGACTTATAATGGACAGTGGGTACAATACATGCCTCGAAATTGAAGCAAACGCTAAATTAACATTTTCAGTAATTCTTAGCTCAAATACTATTTTAAATAAACAGAACGAACAATAAAGGTAACGAAATATAGATGACGTATTGTTTGTATTTAAATACAAAGAGCTGTCTTTCAGCCCTATACACAATGTCATGGACAGTTTGCACAAAGTGCGCATGTGCAGACGCCATTTCGAAAATAAAAAAGTTTCTATAGAGTGCCGTACCTGTGGCAACTAAGCTACTTGATGCGAAAGTTGTGTAAATTAATTTTCTATGTTATTTCAACGCATACAAAGTCGATAATGATTTGGCAGTGAAAAATGCTATGCGCTGCACCTCGCCAGGTGTGTGCCGGCCCTAATGTTTGACATCTTGTTTATTTTCTGGTCTTTATAATTAATGTGAAAATATCATGCATTTTCATAAATTATAAATTAGTAGAAATTTTGCACAAAATATGACAACGAATTTTTTGAAAATGTAAAGTATGCCAGTGTAGTTACTAGTTCTATTTTTCACCGTCAACGGCGCTAGTAGATTATTTAGGATCTCTCCGTAACCTGTTCACAGAAAAACATGAATGTAGTAAAGATATTAAGGACCAGTTCACCACTTCTGGATAAGTTCTTAATAGGTTATCTGACAGATCGTTTAACATAATTTTTTTATGAATAATAAAATAAAATATTAGTACTGGCAGAGGCACTATTTCAGGCGCTATTTATTTGATGTAGTTTTTATAAAAAGAAACGTCTCTTTCTGTAAGAACTATTGCGTGAATTGGTGTGTACGCTAGCGCAACGCCAGCTCACTGTTTTATTCAAAAGACTTATTTATATCTCCGTTCCCTGAAGACGTAGCCTCATGAGATTTTGGATGCCCTAGGGCACTATTTAAGCACTATTTTTTGAGTGTAAAATCGTTGCTGCAATGCAAGCTGTTTTAGCCGCATAAAATGTGTACGCTACCTTGACGTCAAGCTAGCGTACCAGGTAAAAAAAATTGATATCTCGTAAAGTACAGAGACACTATTTATTTGACCTAGGTACTAATTAGGCACTATTTATTGACACTAATCCTAGCCTGATCCCTTTCATGTGTACGCTAGCTATACGCACACAAATTATCCGTCAAATAAACTAATAAGAACTTATCCAGAAGTAGTAAAACAGACCCTAAGTATTTGCTTTGAATTTTTATGTCAATAATTCTTTTTGCTAAAATCACTGTTGCATTTTTGAAAGCATTTAGAAGGAATGGGAAATCTGAAAATAATACTATCTTCTGTCAGTTGGTTTGCCTCAATAGATGGCGTTGATTTAACAATGGCTCTGAAGGTGGTGGCTTCAAAATAAATCATTTAATTTGAGGCTCATGCATTCGTTTATTTATTAAGGCTTACCAACTAGGCACATACAAAACACTTCTTTCAACACTAGCAGAATTATATGTTAACATGAAAAGTGTCTTTTAATATAATTCTGCTTACTTAAAAAAAAACGAATTTGTGCTACCTATTTTATTTGTATTTTATCAACCGAAAGACCGAGTGCATCTCAGGTCTTCCGAGATGTTATGGATAACTTTTTTTTCAAACGGCTACGGCTGGGTTATCATAAAATCGCTTATTGTATGGAACATCAAAGAATAGGCACTTCCTAGCGCTTATAAGCCCGCGCACACCTGGCGTAGCACAACGCAGTGTATCTTTCACTGCCAAATCATTATCGACTTTGCGTGCGTTGAAATAGCATTCAATCAATTAATCAATAGAAGGACTAGTCCCCGAGAGCTTCGAAGTGACTTTAGACGGAAAATTTGTTAATTGATTTTCGAACATCGATGTTATTTCCACGCAAGTAAAGTCGATAGTGGTTTGGCAGTGGAAAATGATCTGCGCTGCGCCATGTACGCGCCGGCTTTTTGAGTCAGTTTGATATTCTACAACTTTTTTTGGCACTTCGTAATTTAGAATACCTTATAATTTTTGCCATTACTTTTAAGTTTTAAGGTAAGAAATAAATCTCATTTTAAGCTTTAAAGTTATATGTGTTTTATCGTCCTATACTTAGAGTTCAGTTTAGAAGCAATTAAGGTGTCCGTAAAGCTAGCGTATGCATGAAAGGAATCAGGAGTGCGATTTTTTAATCTCATTCGGTGAGCTCAGCAGTTGAAAATGTCTAAATTACTCTGGAGATACGCATCTTTCTACTGCTGATTTGACTTTAAAAAATCAGACTTCAGGAGTGCGATTTTTGAAAGTCAAATCAGCAGTAGAAAGATGCAGGAGAAGGCTTTTGTATGAGATTTTAAAACCGTTCAAGCTCACCGATGACATTCAAAAATCGCACTCGGATTAGTGCCAATAAATAGTGCCTAATTAGTACCTAACTTGGGTGGTCCGAAAAGCGGTCACAGATAGACTTAATCTTTATCACAAATGCCTCCGGCAAATCTTAAAGATCTTCTGACCAAACACCATCTCAAACGATGAGCTATGGAGACGGACGGGCCAGCAGCGTATAGATAAAGTGATCCTTACTCGAAAGTGGCAGTGGCTAGGCCATGTACAAAGGAGGCCTGACGATCACCTATCCAAGACAGCCTTAGAATGGCACCCACCAGGCAAACGAAAGAGGGGACGTCCTAAAATAACCTGGCGCCGCTCTGTGGAAGTAGAGGCTAAATGCCTCAACATGACCTGGGAGGATGTCTACAGTGCTGCCTAAGATCGCAACCGGTGGAGAGCTATTATCCGAGCCCTATACCCCACGTAGGGGTAACAGGAAGAGAAGAATTAGATGGTGGCTCTGTACTTTACGCACTATTTATTTGACCTAAGTACTAATTGTGCACTATTTATTGGCACTAGGGTTTTAGAATCACCGGGAATTCCCGGGTTTCCGGGAATCTTCCACAGACTGAACCGAATTGGCCGTTTAGTGCCACACCGACGACCAGTTTGTGTAGTGCTTTTTTTCAATCTGTTGGAGATTCCCGGGATCCCGGGAATTTCCGGGAATTCGAAAACCCTAATTGGCACTAATCCTATCCTAGTCTCTTCATGTGTAGGCTAGCTATACGGACTCCATTTAAGTGATACGCAACATTCTATGCCCATTATTCTTAAAATGTCACACAAAATCCTTATTCAGGCTGTTGACTTAAATGTGTTACATTTACAAATTTTAGGGGTGCTTCAGATCATCAAACTGAACAACTTTAACTACAGGGTGTAAGGGACAGCCCTCCGCAAACTGAAACGGTGAAGTCAGACCATCAAACTGAACAACAGGAAACGCGATAAAAAATCAGCTGCCCCATACAAAACTGCCGTACCTACCCGACCCAAATGTATAGGACAGCTGATTTTTTTTCGCGTTTCCTGAGGTAGGCTCCATAGTGAAAGTTGTTCAGTTTGATGGTCTGAGTTCACCGTTTCAGTCTGCGGAGGGCTGTCCCTTACACCCTGTATAGAGCCAACATCGAAATCGAGAAAAAAAACTCCTTGTTTCATAGAATACTTCAGTGGCTACTCGACCCAAATGTATCAAATAGCAGATTTAAAACACATTTAAATTTACACCGTGTTACGTGTATAGTATAACAAACGAAAGCAATACAAAAGTCCCGTTTCTACGAGAATCAAATCGCAACTCTATTTTCATGTAATTAAAACTTAAAATCCAATCTGTTCTGGATATCGCCTAAAAACTAATAACTTTAAATTGTGTTATTTATATAACCGATAAATACGTAATTTTAGCTAGAATTGCACATCCTGAGCTTGTAGATTTTAGTCATATTTTTTTACATATTTACAAACAAACAAAAAATCATTTCACAAATATGTTTATAACACATATTTTAATGTGGATTGACCTTAGAGATTGACACAATTCATATTTTTATGTGGGATTAACAAATATTTAATCAAAATACAAAAAAAACTGGCAAAGTGTGGGTCGGAACACGTATAGTCTACGGACGCGCTAGAAAAAAAAATCGTTTACCCACTAAGTTGCTTAAGAGCCTACCGAGCCTATTGTGCTGCCCTCAATCGTTTTTTTTATTTCTATACAATTGAATAATTGTTAAGAAATAAAGAATAAACGATTGGGGGCAGCACAGTAGGCTCGGTGCAGCCTTAATGACGTTTTACTTTCTTGAAATTGTAATCTTTTAGTTTCTGTCCACCCCGGGCTATGGTCTTTACTTTAATTATATAATATGCAAGACAAGTATGACTATAATCTACAATCTAATTAAAAAACTTCACTAAAGGTACCTAACTCGAATAAAAAAATATTTTTTGAATCACTTGTAGGTGTAATATGATATTAGATAAAGTTTATATCAAAGAAAAATAATAATTAGTGTTTAAACGTAGGTAAGTGTTAAGAATAATTATTTTTAGTTGTATGTATGTACAAGTTTTATTGTTGTCATGTCTGAAAAGAGGCCATGAAGTTCTTAAAATAAATAAAACATACATTAAATACATTATTTTTTATATTTAATACACAAGAAGACACGCTATATCTCTTTCTAACTAAGGTGCTTTAGGGCTAGTATGAAACGCACGTCAAACGCGATAAAACTGTCATACGCGCTTATTTTAGCTAACAAAGATAAAAGCTTATCTCGTCTTTTCTCGTTTTTTTTATTGGGGCGGCATGCTAGGCTCTTTGTAGTACTGTGTTAAACGTTAACATTGTGACTAGCATAACTTTTTGACGTATGACTAGCTTTAATGTGTAAAAATATGTAATAGGCACCATATTATTTTTATTTGACACCAAATTTCCTAATTATAGGCATTTATCTAACACTCAGTACAGAAACGCTCATTAAAGTAAATCCGCCATAAAATCTCTTGCTGTCACTTTTTGTCTTGTTGACGTAGTAAAAGCTAGCAAGAGATTTAATGGAAGATTAATTTTAATGAGCGTTTCTGCAACGGACTGCAAATGTATATATTTTTCTGGCTCGACAACTTTAGACATTACAACAATAAAATTTAATATAACAGCACAATAATAAATGTGTTTTTATACATAAAAAAAAATGGAAATTAAAAATATTCTTACCTATATCGCTAATGTAAATTATAGAATTCCATTTTCCGTTTGTATTATTTTGATTTATCGACAGTTACTTCACTAATAAAACGTTTTACCGTGGGGCGTTTAATTATTTTGAGTTCTACACGGCGCTACCGAAGTAGGGGTTAAACAGTTCTTAAATATGCATTTTAACGAGAAACAAATCCGATAAATTGCAAAAACTACGCTTGTTTTCAATCGAATAACGCACTTCCATATTTTTTTCGTATTTGTTTATTTAGATTAATTTAATTAAATGTGTATAATAGTGGTGTATGTGTGTAGATGAGTGTTTTGTGTGTAGGAATGATAGAAAACATGTTTTAATGCAAAATTTAGTTTGTTTATTGTAAATTACGAAATTATTTTGTGTGTGAATTTAGAAGGCTATTGTTACATAAGTGTTGCCGTTTACGTGGAACTTAAATAACGAGAAAAAAGTTAATTCACACACACATATATTGCCGCCAGTATTGTTGCAGTAAAATCGTTATTATTTACTTACACATTTGTTTACTATCGAAATGTATTATTGCTAAGATTTTATAGTTATTTATTACACAATTCAACGCTGGATTCGAGTTTTATTTCGTGTCGTCATCGAGCCTATACAGGGTGACATTTATATCATTAGCATCCTTTTAAATTAAGAGTCTACCCATCTAACTGAACAATTTTTACTATGGGAGCAAACCGATATATTCGGCTCAAATGTATGCAACAGCTGATTTTTGCTCCGATCCGTCTTCCATAGTGAAAGTTGTTCAGTTTGATGGGCTCTTAGTTTAAAAGGATGCTAATGATATCAATTTCACCCTGTATATTCGTCCCACTGCAGCACGGCTAGCATGCCACCCACGACAAAGGAGAAAAAACGTCACGCGCGCTCTTTCCAGCATACGTAAAATAATAAAGATGGAGGCACATTGTTATGTATGTATATATAGGTGTGTGCCGACACCGCCATATTAGAATTAAGTAAGAACCCAATAAACGTCAGTGTGCTAATAACAGTCCGTGGTTTCACTTGTCCCGTACCGACTTAACATTGACGACGAGCGCGTACCCGCGTTTTTATTTTATTAATTGTGAAATGGCTCAATTCGGAATTTTGAGCAATTTTGATCACAATTTGCATTCGTGGCAAACTTATAAAAGCCGTTTGACGCAATGGTTTATTGCTAACGACATCAGTGCTACGAGTGATGTTACGGGAACCAAAAGACGGGCAATACTATTGAGTGCACTCAGCGATGCCACATACCGTCTCGCATCAGATTTAGCGTTGCCGAAAGAAGTCCAAGTAGTGCCTTACGAAGACATTCTCGCGCTGTTGGACAACCATTTTTCACCCAAAAGATGTGGTTTTGGCGAAAGATATAAATTTTACTCGGCCACACAAAATGTGGGTGAATCTTTTACAAAATGGGCGGCACGACTACGTGGCCTAACGGCTCATTGTGCGTTCCTCAGTGTGGAGGAGGCTTTGCGAGACAGGTTCCTCATGGGCATGGTGGCTGGGCCGGAGCGCGAAAAGCTGTTCGCGCACGACCTCGCCTCGTTGACGCTAACAAAGGCGGTGGAGCTGGCGGAAAGTGTCCGCAGCGCGCGAGTAGGAGCCGGCACCGCTGCCGGCGCCGGCGCCGGCGCGTTCTCTTCACCGCACGAGCCGTCACACGAGGAGGTGTTTAAGATTGCACAGGGTTCCGGAAACAGTGCTAGTGATAAAGGAGTGATTTGTTCAGTTTGTGGTTACAAAAATCATAAATCATCTCAGTGTCGGTATGCTAAATATAAGTGTAAAAAGTGTAACGAAAAAGGTCACTTAAGGCGAATGTGTAAAAAAATTAAGATAATTGAAACCGGCGGCAGTGCAAACGAAAGCGAGAGCGATGACGACGGTGAGTTATTTGTGATTCGATCAGTAAATGGTAAACCAATGTGGGAAATTGTATTTGTCCTAGGGGTGCAAATGAAGTTCCAGGTTGATAGCGGTTCTGCTGTTACTGCGATATCCGAACTTACATACAAGGAACATTTCAAAAGCGAGCCATTATCACTAACTAACAAGCGTTTATTAACTTATACCGGTGATCGCATCAGCTGTTTAGGTGTAGTTCGGTTACCTTTTACGTACACAAATAAAACGCACACATTAACCGTGTATGTTATACGCGATGGCGGCCCACCGCTTCTGGGCCGCGATTTTATTTCGGCATTTAATTTAGAAATGGTACCCGTCAACGTAAATTATTGTGAGTCATCAAATAATATTATGGAAGAAATGCAGTCACGTTTCCCTACTGTGTTTTCGGATGAACTAGGGAAATTTAATAAAGGCGAAGTTACCTTACGTTTAAAGGAAGACGCTAAGCCTATATTTTTTAAAGCTCGTCCAATTGCTTTCGCCTTAAAAGATAAGATAGATAAGGAGTTGGACCGCTTAGTAGGTATAGGGGTATTGGAACCGGTTCAACACTCTGAGTATGCGTCACCAATTGTACCGGTGTTGAAACGTAACGGGTCGATAAGATTATGTGTAGATTACTCAGTATCGATTAATAAACAGCTGATTGTAGACCAATATCCATTACCGACTGCTCGTGAACTTTTCAGTAAATTACATGGAGGCCAGCGGTTCAGTAAGCTTGATTTGACTCAAGCCTACTCCCAATTTGTTTTAGACGAAAAGTCACAAAGGTTTACGTGCATAAATACGCATAAAGGACTTTTTAAATATAAGCGGTTGGTGTTTGGCCTATCTAGCGCTCCAGCAATTTTTCAGCGGACAATGGAGGGGATTCTGTCGGGAATAGACGGAGTGATGTGCATGCTCGATGACATTTTAATAACAGGGCGAAACCGGTCCGAACATTTACAAAGACTTGATACTGTTCTCGAACGTTTGAAAGATGCAGGTTTAACCCTACAAAAGGAGAAGTGCTTTTTTTTTAAAGATCAAGTTGAATATTTAGGTTATACAATCGATAAGCATGGACTAAAAAAGTCGCTACAGAAAGTAAAGGCAATATTGAATGCGCCAATTCCGAATAATGTTAATAAATTACAGTCATTTTTGGGGCTAATTAACTATTATAGGAATTTCGTCCCACAGGCATCCACAATTCTTAGCCCACTTTATAGTTTATTACAAAAAGGAGTAAAGTGGAATTGGAATAAAGAACATGACTGCGCATTTAATACAATAAAAAAATGTCTAGCATCGGATCAGGTACTAGCTCATTTTAATCCGGATGCCCAAATAATTTTAACCGTGGATGCGTCACCGACAGGGTTAGGCGCCATATTGTCACAGATCGAGACTGACGGCTGTGAACGTCCCGTGTCGTTCGCGTCACGTACACTGAATGCTGCCGAAAAACATTATTCGCAGATTCAAAAAGAGGCGACAGCAATTATATTCGGTGTACGTCGATTTCACCAATATCTATACGGCAGATCGGTTCCGTTCATCCTCCGTACAGACCATAAACCATTATTATCTATTTTGGGTCCACATCGTGGCATTCCAGAAGTCACTGCAAATAGGCTTCAAAGATATGCAATGTTTCTGTGCGGTTATAATTATACAATAGAGTATATACGCAGCGCTAACAATAGTGCCGACTACCTGTCGCGAGCCACGGTACCCGAGAGTGAGTCATGCTCAGATAGCGGGCTGGAGGACCGCGCCTCATATCTACACTTTGTTATAGACGGGACTCTGCCTACCACTATAAAAAATTTACGTAATGAAACCAGTAAAGACGGTGTTCTTATACAGGTTGTTGATTTTATATCAAAGGGATGGCCAAAAAAGATAACCGACGACAAACTGAAGCCCTACTTTTTGTGTAGGACACAGTTGTCTTTTGAAAACGGTTGTGTTATGCGCGGCCATAAAGTGGTGATACCCGAAAAATTAAGAGACGCAGTGTTAGCAGAACTACATAAATCACACGTAGGCATTGTGAAAACGAAAGCGGAGGCTCGAAGTAGGTTCTGGTTCCCGGGAGTGGACGATCAGGTGGAGAAAATGATAGCGAGTTGCGATGTATGTTTACAACTTAGACCGTCTCCGCCCCGCGCTCCGCTCGTCGTGTGGCCCCACCCTCAGCGGGGCTTCGATCGAATTCATGCCGATTTCCTCGGGCCGTTAAATAACAATGTTTATTTGGTTATTGTTGACGCATATACAAAATGGGTTGAAGCGTATCACGTGCGTTCCACTACGACAACAGCGGTCGTAGATAAACTGTACGAATTCATGTCACGGTTTGGCATTCCTAAATCAATAGTTAGTGATAATGGCACAGCTTTCGTATCGCAAGAGTTTAAAATGTTCTGTGCATCGAACGGTATATCGCACATGACTTCCCCCGCTTATCACCCGGCCAGCAATGGGCAGGCGGAAAGCTACGTGAAAGTTGTCAAAAAGGGAATAAAATCTTCTATAATGAGCAGTAGCAATATTAAAGAAAGTAATTCACGATTATTAAAATACCTATTTGACTATCGAAATTCGGTCCACTCAACCACTGGCTTTTCACCAGCAGAACTGGTTTTCGGACATAAACTTCGTTCGCGCCTAGATTTAATCGACCCCTCACCGCCGTCATCGCCAAGCATTGTATCTAAAAATGTGGAACGTAAACAGTGTTTGCAGGCTAAAGCATATGGCGGCACAAACAAACAATGTTTCGCGCCCGGTGATTGTGTTTTGTATAAAAAGACTGTTACAAATAATCGGTATTCATGGCTAAAAGGAATAGTAATTAAAAAGATAGGCCAGATTATATATTTGGTAAAAGACTGTTTATCCAAGCAAGAATTGAAAAAACACAAAAATCAATTAATTATGTACAAGGGGAGCAGTGACAATGGAAACAGTTCATGGAACTGTCCGATCGACTTAGACGATTGTGTCACTTCAGAAACGAATCCTGATCAAGATCAGACACCATCCTTATCGAACAGCCAGGAGGAGCCAATACCATTGACTCCTGAGGCAACCACCCCTGACTCTCAGCCCGGGGGGAATATAACTGAGATATCAGAACAGGGGTCTAACGCCCCACCAGTTGAGAGGGCTGTTCAGGGAGGGAAGTTATTGCGCCCCATATCTAGAGTAGACTACAGAGGGTTTTTCTATTTAGATATTTAAGATTATAACGGTTACGGGTTTTTTATATTTAATATTGTTATGTTGTCACTTTTGTATTTTGTAATTGTTAAATTAAGGGGAGGAACTGTTATGTATGTATATATAGGTGTGTGCCGACACCGCCATATTAGAATTAAGTAAGAACCCAATAAACGTCAGTGTGCTAATAACAGTCCGTGGTTTCACTTGTCCCGTACCGACTTAACATTTTTATCGTTTTCTCGGGTTGGCATGCGAGGCGTACTGGGGACATTCCTACCCTCAGAGAGGGTGTATGGGCGTTAGTCCTCCACGCGTACACAATGCGGATTGGTAGACTTCACATACACATCAGAACTACTTCAGCGTATGCAGGTCACCAAACTGTCCAACGGGAAACACTCTGTTTCCTCACGATGTTATTTCTTTAATTCTAATTAAATTGCCCTTTTAAGTAAGTTTCATTAAAATCGGTTCAGTAGTTTTTGCGTGATGCGCGAACAAACAAACAGACAGACAAAATTCAACCATATCGTAATCTTTTTTTTGTAAATATCTTCAATGTACAGACACACTTCAGTTAGTTTTATAATAGTTTATCACGAGGAATAAAAAAGTAGCGGTTCACTTCATAGAAACTCAAATAACACTCGATAGCGCGATTTAAATGACGTGCAGCGCCATCTATTGACAACATTGTTAGTTTGTTTGTTCGCGCATCACGCAAAAACTACTGAACCGATTTTGATGAAACTTTTTTTGTTTGATAGCTTATTATGATCTGACTTAAAATCTGGTATATAATTTGTGCGGACGAAGTCGCGGGAAAACATTCGTTAAGAAATAAAACAAGAAACTAATTAGTTACGCTTTATTCCATTCATGTAGGTAAGTAGGTAATACATACAATGCCCCAGTTTACATACAGGCAACTAACACTATATTCATTTAATAAAATCTCAAAAAAACAATATTAACAAATCAATAATTAATCCAGAAAAACAATATAGTTACCGATTTCCATAAATTAATGTTTTTTTTTTAACAAAAGTAGGTAATTAGTACAAAATTATATTTTATTTGGTTTCCGACATCATTGAGATTATTTCTAAATGTATAATTAATAATAATAAGTTTACCTCTTAAATTCTATTATTAATTTATTATTTTTAGGTTTTGAAAAGTGACAAAGTTTGGGGTACAAAAAAAGCTGTTTTTTTTTAAACAAAACAGTGTCACTTTTCAAATATCGTGTTATTTCAGCGAAATAATATAAAAATGGAAAAGAAATAGACCTTATGGATATAAATATCAAATCGATTATAATCTTAAAATTATTTACTGATATTTCAGTAAAAATTTCTTCACAATATTCTGGAATTATTTTTGAGTTTTCTTCATAAAGTTATTATACCTTACTGACATGAGTGGTCAAATGAAACCGTTCTTGGGAACTGTTTGACAGCTTGTCGGCATGGTGAAAATTTGAGATCTGTGAATAATTGTGAATCTAACGTGAAATCGTGGATAATTTTGTGAAAGTGTTAATATCCACGATTTCACGTTAGATTGACAAAATATTCACAGAGCTCGAATTTTCACCATGCTGACAAGCTGTCAAACAGTTTCAAAAATGGTTCTATTGCCATGCGTCACGTATCTCTTTCTATTATACAGTGCACGCTAGGTACATCTCGCTCTCTCAGCCGTCAGTTTCTCTATTCCTGGTCTAGTAACTTTATGGTTTTCTTCCAGATTCATTATTATCTCGCTGATGATCTATAAAAAAGTTACATAAGCAGTATTATGTATACAAATACATTTACATTTAAATATTATGTATAAAGAAGTAATATTATGTAAAAATATGTGTAAATAGCTCCTACAATAATATTACGTTTTTAAATATACAAGATTAAATATTCCATCGAATTTATATATTTTTTTAATTAATAAGACACGATTTTAGCCAGAATTTATAAACTTTCATAATTATAATAGTTTTTGTTAAAAACTATAACGCCGTTGTGTTTACAATAAGGCCGAGATTCAGAGACGATTTTTTTTGGCTTAGTTCGAGCTAAGTAGGGTAGAAATGTATGGATTTTGACATACGGGAGTTTGAACTATGACTTACAAATCGTCTCTGAATCTCGGCTCTCAGACTATTACCTAATAAAATAACTAGCATCACAAACCCGAACCTCCAGGGCTGCCCTCAATCGGTTTTTTAATTTCCTAAAATACAAAATTTACAAAAAACAAGAATGTCACATTGTAGTACTTAATTGCGGATTTTCAATTTATGCGTAGTGGCTTAAGGCCCATTCCCTCTCCACCCTTATTCGTGAGGCGTTTTTTCTATAGTGGGATCTTGCTTTAACTTATTTACACTCGGTTGTAGAACCGCTCATTAAAGTTAATACTTAATTAAATCTCTTGCTGTCACTTTTTGTCTTATTGACGTAGTAAAAGTTAGTAAGATATTTAATGGAGGATTAACTTTGCAACTGAGTGTTGTCTTTAAAAATTGAAAATTTGGTATTCGTAAAGTATTTCCCATTTTCGATTGTCTTTTGACATTGTTTAAAAACAATATTCAAGACAATACGTTATTTTTTGTCCTGTTTTGTAAATACAACGGCGTATTAGATTTTATTTTTAAATCAAAATTTAGTAAAATATGATTACTTTATATTAAGTTTTCATAACAAAGTGTGATTGTTGAAACTTGATAGATAACATATTTTACTAAGTTTGAAATTACAATGGATTTTAATATGTAGCATATACCTATAGATTGGCTGAAGATTCGTACGTTCGAGACAAAATACATAAGTGTCAACTATGTATTTTTTAACGGGCATAGGCCATAGAGAAATTACACGCTCCTCTTGGTAGAGATGGTGTAACAAAGTGTGCACAGTAACCACCAACTGGTTTGTTTAGTTTGTACTGCGGTTGTTGTATACCATAGATAAATTACACGCTCCCCTAATGCTTTTTGTCTCCCCTCACCCGTCCCTCACCCCCTTTGTCGGCGACATAATTTTCTATAGAAACAAGCCGATATGCCATCTCCTCTTACTCCATGGCATAGGCCCACCACACATTCCCACCGCTGTAACTCCTGTGAACCAGGATCAACAGCGGCGACCATTCACAACACTAGACAATGAAGTCCAGCGAGCCCGGGGGATGACTCTAATCTGTAGAGGACGCGTTCCGTCGTTCGACGCGGGTAAATTGGCCACGTGGCTCCGCCATTTTGTGGTGGTTTAGTGTTTTTTGTGATAAAAAAGTCCTTGAGAACACCATACTTATTTATAATAAAATATCAAGCACTTTTGCTATTTCAAATTATAATATTAGAGTAGAGTATGTTCTATATTGAGCAGCCAATCTATAAGCTAAATCTATATAAATAACCGTGACAACACATTGTTTTAAGGTAGATCATTTATAGCTTAAATATAAATCTTTTGCAATGTTAAGCCAAATATAAAATCTAACATATTTGTGTATATATAAATCTATTCTATGAGAATTGGTGTTACAATACCTTCAGTGGACGAAATCGCTTTCGCGGGCATATCTATACTATTCCATTAAATATATTTATTTGAATATATTCTTCTACAAAATAGTTTTTTTAGGTAGACTTGCACCACTTCTTTATTGACATTTTTATCTCCCATACTGATGACAGTGACAACATATAAACATGTTTAAGGGTCCTTCTACCGTTCATTGCGCTTTCATCACAATATTAAAGCTCTCAATAACTGTGGATGTTCTGAGTTTTCAGAATATCTCTGACTACCCCCTCGGGGAATATAGTAGTGAGCATTTATGCATGAAAATAATGAAAACCCAAAATGAAAAAGTACTACCTACTCCAATTTAAGCCTAAAAGCTATGTATATAATACTTTTATATGTTCTAAACATTTCACTTTTAATAATATCGAAATTAATATTTTCTTTATTATGTTTTTTTCATAACTTTGTTTTGTATAGTAAGTTAGACTTTTTATATTTTAAATTAATATTTTGTTGTTGATTGAGAACTCTTAAATATTGTAATGAACGGCACTAAACGGAAAACCGACTCTTAAGCCTAAACGCGTGGCGCAAATCAACCATAAGCTGCAAAATAAGTAAGGCACACGTCTGTGTTACAAATTATACATATTCTTATGTAATTTTATTTTGTGATAAAATAGTAAAATATGGAAATAATAATAATTGACTGCACTACATATTGTATTAAAATAAAAAATCTTGTGAACATAAATTCGGTGGTAATTAAGGAATTTTGTATGAAGTTAAATTTCCATATTTATTTTTTTGATTATTCTTAATACAAATAATGTATTTTCGTTTGTCGTACAATCACGCTACTTCTGTAGACGACACCGTCACTATTTTGCTAAAAAGAAAAATAAACAGTTTTATACAAATGCATAAAATGTATTATTATAATTATTTTGTTACAATTTTTCATGCTGTTTTTTTACAATTATGTATTATTATTAATATTTAGTAGAAGCACTACTATAAAATGTTAAATTTAGAGTTAAGTATTCAAACGATTGCACCGAACATTCACTAAATATAGTTTAATACATAGCCACAGACAATTAAGCCAAAAGGCGCCGGTTTCAATCAATTTTGTACGAAAATTAAAACGTCAGAAGATGGCGCGATGCGGGCTTTTAATGAACTAATTAGGTCGATAATATAATATAGATATAAAATGTTTACCTATCACACATAAAAAAAAAACATTTTTCCTATAGGTACTATATCTATGTGTAGCTCGCGTTTGACAGCTGCGATAATTACCTATGGCGCCGCGTATCTCATGAGATGCTGTCGCGAATTGACATATTAAGGCGCGTTTTGGTTTGTACGTAGTAACTATCAAATAATCTGTGGTCGGCTATGCGGCGTCTCTAAAGCTTAATTGTCTGTGAGTTTAATTATAATTTATAACGAAATCACATATTTTTTGTAAATATTAAATACAATTACTTTACTATGGCTGACAATGGCACATATGTGAAGATTTTTTTTACTTTTTAGGGATTTTTCGTTCAATCAAAAATGTTATAATTTTGTTTAGTTTTTCGAAAGGCACGAGAGTTGGAAAATAAATAGATTCTATATTAATTTTTAAATGGCACACGCGGCTTCGTACGATTTCTTTAGGCTATCAAATATAGATACTTACATATATTCTTTAAAAAAAATTCAGATAAGTAGTGAATGTCAAATAGATTTTACTAAAATCTGTTTCGGAAAATGGATTTAAGGTGTTAAAAAACATAGCCCTCCTTTTGGTGCAGTCGGGTAAAAAAGTAAAATGTAAAGTAAGTATATAATATTTTATTAGTTTTTAGTTGTAGGTATTTAAGTGAACCTTTTTTTTAACACAGCGATTTATTTTTATTTCTTTTTTTTATTATTCTTTAAATTTTTAATTGTTTAGTGTTTTTAATTTCATGGATCATGATTTCATGATTTCATCTATATTAGTTAGTCAAAAAAACCGTACTATAACGTTTTTTCTAAATATAATTTATTTTCTTCATTTTTTTAAAGGCAACAAGTAATAAGGTACCCAATTAGGGTTAGCACTTCGTGAATTTTAAACTGGGAGCCAGTAAAACACTTTTTTTGGTGACGCTACAAGGTAGCGGCATCTAGCGGCGTCTTTGAGTAACATTCAAGATGGCTCCCATACAAGAGAAAATCTCCCATAAAAATTCCAACCATACAATAGAATTTATAAAACGGAACGTCAATATAATTCAAAAAACTTTCAAACCCCCTAAGGCCCGTTTTAGGCACTGTTTCGAAAAATCTTTTTAGCACCGCATTTCATACCTTATCACTAAACTCTTAAGACTTAACTTACATTAACACATTTAAAACTAAATAGCGTTAAAAAGTGCATACAAAAAAATGTCTAAAAACGTGCATTTTTACAATTCTTATAGCATTACGTCCATTCGCTGCGTCCAATAAACACTTCTGTCAAAATTACATTTAAAGCTGTCAAAACACATAAATAACTCTTGGATGAAACCAAAAAAAGGAAGCCCCACATTCTAAGTCCAATGGATATAGTATTTTCTGACCAAAATCGGCCTATGAAAACCTTAACCACAGTTGGTACCTTATACCTACAAAGTTATGTATTCTGTGATATAAGTTACAGTATAATCACGTTTTAAGTCTTAGGGCCTGTTTCACCACTTCTGAGTAAGTTCTTGTTAGCTTATCCGACAGATATTTTGACATATTTTCATACAAAAAACGTCAAACTATTTGTCGGATAAGCTAACAAGAACTTGCTCAGAAGTGGTGAAACAGGCCCTTACGGATGTATCTGCGCAGTTGACTATTTATAAACTAACCAATCAGGATACTCTACGATTGCGCGGCAAAAATGGCCTTCTTCTATTGGTCGATCAATTTTACGCCTAAATTAAACTGTAATCAATTTTACACTTTAATCTAGTACGCAAAGGTTAATTATGTGATCAATGGTATTGAGTTTAACCGGGATATATTTGTCTCGGTCTGTGCGAACGAAGGTTGACGAAACGATAAATAAACGTGGTTGCACTGTAACAACAATACCAACAAATACAGTTATAAGTTTACGACAAAGTCCAAAATTGATCAAAGTTTTCGTTCACATGTTCCTCTTTTTAGTTTCATCCAAGACAGAGCTGTAAGAAAGCTACCTTCGTTTAAAAGTTGCCAAATTTCTTCGTCACAGTCGAACTAGATTCAGATTTGTGGGAACTTGTCATAACAGACTTCCTTTCTATAGTTTCTGACTTAATGGTTTGCTTCGAGAACTTTTTGTCGAGATTATCGATTTCTTTGACCAATTCCGATGGTTTTTTAACTTTGGTCACACTTGTAGAGCTTTGGTAATCCGATGATTGGAATTCAGATGGGCGCATGAACGAGCGGCTTGTATCAGAAGACATTTTAGACTCTAAAGTGTTAAACCTAGAATCCAAAGTGCTATATCTCGAATCGTTGTCGAAGGATTTTGACAATTCATCGATACCTTCAAGCTTAATCGGCTCGTATTTGGTGTTCGTAGACGTTATATTGACTGGGGAGGAACTGTAGATTTTAGTTGTGGTTATCTTTTGAGTTCCGTTTGGTATTTCTTTTACTTCTGTCGTTGTTTCTTCCATGAAATTCGGGCCACCGTAGCTATGCTGTTCTTTGCCGTATGGAGACGAAATTCTTTCAAATTCTGGTGTCGGAACTTTTACTAGTTCCTGGTTTTTGTAATCAGTTTGATGGAAATCGGATTTTGCTGGCGTAGAAGTCATGAAAGGAGATTTGACTTCCTCTCTGGTGACGGTTTTGGAAAATTCCGTCTTAGGATAACTGGAATAAGATTCACTTTTGATCGTAAATTCCGATTGCTTCGTCCCACCGGGGATAGCTTCGGAACTTTTCTGATGTTCAGTGAAACTTTGACCGACACCGTCGAAGGTTGATTTTGGTTTTTTGAGGGAAGAGTAGATCGGTTCGGGTTTCTCTTCGAATTTGAGTTCTCGGGCGTTGAATTTTGGACTTAAAGGTGTTTTTTGATCGAAACCGAAGCGTTCTTTGTTGTAATACTGAGATTCGTATTGTTGTTGGTGTTGTTCTTCTGTTTTGTATTCTTGCACGGGGCGGGGCGTGTCGTACAGACGAGTTTCATAGCTGTAAAGGTTATTTTATTAATAAGTCAGTTTTATTAAAAAATTTAAATTATAATTGACCTTTTTGAAATGAGTTGACCACCAACATGCAGCATGCAACCACAGACCACTTGATTTCAAGCGTGATCAAACTTTAGATACCAACAAACTGAACAACTGTCACTTTTTTCTATGGAATAGCAAACTTTTCGCGATTTCGGTGTCGATCGTGAAAGTTGTTCAGTTTGTTGGTCAAAAAAGGTTGACCATGCTTCAAATCGCCATGATATATTGTATAGGTAACAATAGGATTGTCTTAAGAGAATTAAGTCGATAGTTTCTGCTTTTCTGTAAGCGTTCATATGGTATTGTGTTCAATATAAAAAATTAAGTCTTGCTACAAGTTAAGCACTTAAAAAAATGTTGTTGCATCAGTATTTCAGACCACCTCACAAGGAGTTGTGGTCTTAAGTTTATGTAATTGTCAATTAGGTTTTTGTGATTTTATTTAGGTATGCCTTTTCTGTTTTATTAATTAGGTTAGGTTATTGTTGACATCTTAAGCCAATCCTATTGGAACTATTTAAGAAATAAAAGCATAGTCGTTAGGACAGTAAGGAAAGTTAAATAGCCATGGTTGATTAGAAACAAATGTTTGTAGTTTAACCGCGTTATTATTATTATAAATAAATCATTATTTCATCATTTTTTATCATCATCATCATCATCAGCACATACATAACTATTTTAACCAGTTTATTCTGATAATAAAACAAAAAATCCTTCCCCCAAGGAAAATGGGTCGAAAAACGAGATAATTTTTGGGCCTCCCATAGAAAGCCGATGGTCCTTTGTATGGAAGGTCCTGAATACAACCTTAAAAATGTTCTGGTATATAGGAAATAGTGTTGCATAGGTCCCACTGCAGGGCACAGGCATACCCTCAGGGATGGTATGCGTGGTGGACTAACGTACATACACCCGTATGTACGTTAGTCCACCACGCGTGCACAATGCGGATTGCTAGACTTCACATACGCATCAGAATTTCTCCTTCAGCGTATACTGGTTCATAACGGTACGAGTATAATTTATTTAAGTAACTAACCGACTTCAAAAAATGAGAAGGTTCTTTTGTTTATTGAGAGAACAAATAATAAAGTAAAATGATGAACTATTAATAATAACGCGGTAAAACTACAACGATAAAGTGCCGTCGCGTCTTCAATGGTGTCAAATGACATAATAATAACAAAAATATTGGTGTCTGTGATCCCCATAGACGCAAGTCTTCATTCGCAAAACGTCCAATTATCAAGGTTCGATTCGCAGAAGGTCCAACTTTTATAAATGATATTATTTGTAGAGTTCAAAGACATTTATTGCATCAGTTATAGGTAATATCTCACTTACATTATTAATGCGAAAGTTTGTGACGATGTTTAGATGGCTGAACGGATTTGGATCAAATTTGGAACACAAGAGTGCGATTTTTGAATCTCATTCGGTGAGCTCAGCAGTTGAAAATGTCAAAATAACTATGGAGATATGCATCTTTCTACTGACTTTCAAAAATCGCACTCCGGAAGCATGATTTTTGAGAGTCAAATCAGCATTAGAAAGATGCGTATCTCCAAAGTAATTTTGACATTATCAACTGCTGAGCTCACTGAATGAGATTCAAAAATCGCACTCCAGATAGAAGATGTTCTCGATTAACATTGGATACTTTTTTAAGGTCCACGCAGACGGAATCGCGGGGAACAGCCTTATGTAATATGTGAGTATGTATTGTGTGATTGTGATGTAGATTTGTGTTGTAGAGTTTCTGGCCGCATCTTCTCCAAAAGATCCTTCCGACGCAGTGGTAGAGTCAAAAAAATTACGTCAGAAACCTATGTGATACTATTTCGAATAATTTTTTTTGAGTTTGAGTTTAAGATTTGTCAATGTAGAGTTGAGAATTTGATTGTATAATCAGGGCCTGTTTCACCACTTTTGGATAAATTCTGGTTAGCTTATCTGATAGGTTGTTTGACATATTTCGTGAGAAAAATATGTCAAACGACCTGTCAAATAAGCTATCAAGAACTTATTGAGAAGGCCCATAGACTAATGTAAAATGTCATCTGTAAACCATACTAATATAGGTATTATAAAATGCGTGTGTAGGTATTTGACTGTTACGTATTCACTGATAAACTGCTAAACCAATTTTGATGCAATTTGCATGAGGCGTGCAGGCGCAGATGTATTCACCGGTAACACCTAGTGTGAAATACATGATTTTATGCTATTAAAATAATAAGTAAATAAATAACTTTTTTATTTTCACATTATTTTAACTTTTAAATGTCATAATATAAGGAAATAAAGGTACTACTATAGGTAAAGGAAATAAGGCAAATACTCCACCAACAAGACCTTTAGGACCATAAGCGAATTGGACCTAACGCGATTTGGACATATTAACAATTAGACATTTCGCGAACACCCTGCGCCTAAAATGAAGTGCTCCAAGAAGAAAAAGCCAAAACGAACCCTTTTTAATCAACTTTGATTATCTTCATACTTTAGCAGAGAGACCCTCCTAGGCGGCGGCGGGGGTGCCCTTTCCCTTCTGTAGGTGACCGTCTCCACTAGGGTTGTCACCGTACGGGGCTGCGTAAGCGCAGGGTCATCGACAAGGTGAGCGGTTCTAACTTGTGGCAGTTGTAACGTTTTCACGACGTCCGTCATGCTGATGTTAGTCACCCAACATGCATGTTTAGGAAGAAAAATTATTTATTAGTTATTAGCTACTTACTAAATAGTTACTAAAGATTATTTTTTGTTAAGAGTTGAACAGAAAAAACAAGACCTAATTAGAAAAAAATCTAAAATATTAGCTGAAACTATTCTAAGGGATGATCAGACCATCAAACTGTTTTTTTTTTCAATAGGAGCAATATCGGAATCGCACGAAAAATCTGCTGTCGTCCAAGTCAGCAGTTTCGTATGGAACAGCTGGTTTTTTTTCATGATTTCGGTGTTAGTACCATTGAAAAGGTTGTTCAATTTGTTGGCCTGATCATCCCTTTAGAGCCAATAAATTCACTAAAAAATAATGTAGCAATTAAGTTTGTCTTTTCTGTTCCGTTCTTTTAACTAAGAGGAAAGTTATTTAGCTTACTAATAAATTATAAAAGAAATCAAGTTTTTTAAAAGTTGTATAAAGACCAACAAAAAATTACTTTTAGCGTTGCATTTAGTATGGAATATCGTATTTTACCTAAAAATACACTAAAAAGAAGGACTAAAAGGAAGGACATTCCCAAGGAATGTGATTAAGAAGATTATACTTTAAAATAAATTTTATTAGTCTTTATAAAAAAAAATCTATTAAGTATTATAAAGTTAAACCACTCATTTTTATTAGTAAAGCTAAAATTATAAATTTATTCTTTAACTAGCTACACATAGAGGTCAGATTACAACAACACAAAGCTAGGATTCAACAAATTGGCAATTGTAAAGGCGAACACAAAAAAAACTTAAGCATTTATTTATGTCATAAGTCTAAATGTCATCGTATAATTTTCTTGACTTAAAAGGTCCAAAAAAATTTGGTCTTTCCATACCACATGACATTTTAAGCGAATTTCGATTTGTTTCTTAGGGTAAGTTGTGCAATATGATAAGTAGAATCATCCCTTGTCTACCCTGACACCCTATATTTAGATTACCTCTGGCTACCCCCTTGGGGAACAGTCGTGAGCATATGCAGGTTTAAACGATGTTATAGGGTTGAACTTCATCAGGAAGCACGGCATCGCATTTTTCCGTCGCTCCACCCTTTTCTGTCACTCAGGAACGCCATTTGCTAGAGGATATAAGATAGACGGAACGGAACAGCACGGAACAGCACGCCGCGTGCGATCGCGTTCCGTCTAACCGCCTGGCCACGGGATAGGGCGACCGGCGGCGCGAATTGCGATTTTAGAATACACTGAGCGTTGTGTCCCTACAATTACGCAAGCACGCAGCGGCGCGTAGGCAGTGTATTCAAAAATCGCAAGACGCGCCGCCGGTCGCCCTGTCCCGTGGCCAGGCGGTTACTTATACAGGGTCTTTCTTAATATGCTGACACTTTTTAAGGGGATGATCAGACCGTCAAACTGAACAACTTTCTCTATGGCACCAACATCGAAATCGGGAAAAAAAAATCTGCCTCTCCATACAAAATTGGAAACCTACTCGAGCCAAATGTATGGGACAGCAGATTTTTTTTTCTCGATTTCGATGTTGGTCCCATAGAGAAAGTTGTTCAATTTGATGGTCTGATCATCCCCTTAAAAAAGTGTCAGCATATTAAGTTGGACCCTGTATGCTCTAGCAAATTACATTCCTGAGTGACAGAAAAGGATGGAGCGACGGAAAAATGCGATGCTGTGCTACGTGGTGTAGTTCAACCCTTAACGGAATAGAGTTTTAAACAGTTTTCTTTGTGTTCGCCCAATAAAGAACCGTATATGTACAGAACGATGGTCTCTTTCAGCTCAACAACGCGGACGGGGCAAGCCACGCATATAAAAACATATTTTACATATATATATCGGAAGCTTTCTCGTGTGTCTGTTTATAAAACTTACTTATCGTGTAACATCGTTCTGTTATTGGTTGTATTTTGTCTGTAAACGAAATATTATTTAAGTATAAGTTGTCTACTCTATTTTATACAGGGTGTTAACATAAATGTGTTCCTACTTTAAGGGGTGCTTCAGACAATCAAGCTGAAACACATTGACTACGGGACCAATATTGAAATCGCGAAAAAAATATTGGTTGTTTCATAAAAATGTCTGTCTCAATTCAGTTGTGTATGGATCAGTAGATTTTTTCGGTATTTTAATGTGAATCACCTCTTAGTTAACACATTAAAGTTTACACCCTGTATATTGTTTAGCGAATTATTTAAAATCTTGAAAAAAAAACAACTCACTATGCGGCTTGAATAATACTCTAACAGAAAGTGCATTAGCATGCCTCCACCATCACTAGGCTATTTAGCGGTGGAGTATAGCAAACTGTCTCTAATAAGTAAGAGATGCCCTACAGACTAAACTTTTGCTCACATGTAGTTTAAGGATTAAGAAAATAATTCGCTAAACAAAATTACTAGGTATTCTAACTAAAATTAAACATAAAAATAGCATAAGGGTAAAGCAAACAACTATAAGATCTCGCATCGATAAAAAACCAGGCGCTATTGCGTAACTAGCTAATCACAATCATGACTCTTATAAGCTTTTGTTTTCGAATTGACTGTGATGCGGAGAGATGAGTGTTAAATATGAATGTGGATGGCTGCATGAAGACAGGACGACCAAATAAAAGATGGATGGATTCTGTTAAGATAATGCCCGACAGCACAGTCTGTAGTGAACCTGCCTGCTGTGCCGGGGGTCGCGGGTTCGAATCCCGTAAGGGACAAATATTTGTATGACGAATATGAATATTTGTACCCGAGTCATGGATGTTTGTATCTATATATGTATTCTTCGTTGTCTAGTTATCATAATACAAGTCCAGGCTAGATTCTGGAACTTTAAATGTCACTAGATAATTTGTGTGACATACTGTCCAAGATATTTATTTTATTTTTTATTTTATTTAATGTAATCTTTTCTTTGGTCGTCCTATCTTCACTCCTTTGGTTGTTGTCTAAAAGGACGCTGAATTGACGGCTAAAAGAGATGTATGGAGGAAGACTACATATTGCACTGAGCACAAGTAATGGGATAAGGGCAGGAAGAAGAACAATTACAGCATTGCTCAGGCAGTTACAGCGTATTACTGCGGACTATTGGAGGGACCATGTAGGGTCTACCGAGCCAGTGAATGAACTTAGGCAACCGATCTAGGGGCACCTAGAATGAGTACGAACCTCGGCATAGGACATTGCTGAGGCTACGCGGCGGATTAGGTAGCGGGATGGGGGGGGGGGGGGGGGGGAGACTACAAACTCTTTTAGTAAATCTAGATGCTACGATGCTCGTATTACCACAGACTATTACGACAGCACGCGGATCGTGCTTTTCTCCTATGTTTCGAGATAGCCCTAAGAGGTTGTAAATAGATGCGAGATCTCGATATACCGGTCTGCGGTGCGTTGCATTAAGAACATTATTTTCAAAACATGTTTTTGAAAAAAAGAATCGCTTTAAGGCTGCATTTTCATCAGAGTTGTGCGAGGTAGCGAGGCAGTGAGCGAGGGTTAAAGGCCTCCGCTCATTGCAGCGATAATAACGAGCGATATTATCGCTGCGATTTTGCGATAATTGTTCTCAGTACATTTTGTATGGGGACGCGCTCGATCCTACACACTGCCGCGATATTATCGTGCGATAATATCGCTGCGATTTTGCGATAATTGTTCGCAGTACATTTTGTATGGGGACGCGCTCGATCCCACACACTGCCGCGATATTATCGCAACCTGACGCAATCTCTTTCTACTACATTCAGTGAAGGGCGCATGCGTGACGCGAATCGCGGAATCGCTGCAGTGTGTAAGGTGTCGCGATATCGCTGTCAATAATATCGCTCGATAATATCGCTGCAATGTTCGGAAGCCTTAAATCCAGCAATAGGTAATTCGAAAGAAACATCTAGATTTTTGTCAAAAACCTTAAAAAACGCCCCTTTTTGCTAAGACAGTAAACAAGGGCAAAGCAATCATGCGCTTGTGACTACAGTTCTTATCCCCTAAGACTTAAGGTTTAGAATAGGCCAAATTATAATGACAACATAAATTTGAGATAATCACAATTATCGAGTGAATTTTTCAGAAAAAAAAGACGTATTTTTAATATAGGTTATTTCCACTTTAAACATTTTTTATACATTTCTTAACTATTACAGTAGGAATAACATAAAATGTATAACAATAATTAAATATGACTAAGGAAATATTGAGATTTTGAAGCCATTTTTTTTTGCATCCTCAGAACTTCGTTTTCAAATAAAATAACGAATCCATAGCAACAATTTTTTCTGAAAAACTTTCTCACAAAACAAATTAATTTTGAAACAAACCTTTTAAGAAAATTCATCAAAAACACCCTTATAAAATAAAAGCTTATAATTTAGAAGTATAGTTTAAAAAAAACTTTTTTTTCTTATAGGCACATGTCATAAGTAGTGTGTGAAGGCACTTTTATATAAAGAGGGTGTTTACACAATCATCTGTGATCCAGATTCCAAGGCAGCGTGGAAACAAAGCGAATAGGTAATTAGTTTAAATATAAACAAGGCATTAATAAAAACAAAGGGTAGAAAATTGTAGGAGGAAAAGAGATAGCACGATTTTATACGTCATAGACTTAAAACAGGGTCCGGGGGTAAATACCCCCGATCCCGGACGCGAAACCCGACATTTTTCGAGCCGAATCTCACCCAGTCCCACGTGGGGATATCACGTAATTTTTTTTCTACCCGAAACAGTGTTAGGGTTGAACTACACATGGCCGCACGCGATCGTACTTTACCGTCGCTCCATCCTTAACGGAACAAGACGGAGATAGACGGAACGCGATCGCCTGCGGCGTGCGATCGCACGTTCTATTCTATTTTTATTTAATGGCGTTTCCTTGTTAGATTTCGCCAGTGTCAAGATTTTGAGGGAGTGTCTATCCAATCTCGAGGATTGTTTTTGAGTAAGAACAACTGAGAAGGATTGTGGAGCCTCGTGGCAGGCTGAGATGCGAACCGCGCGAACACCACGCGAGAGACAAGTGTTCGAGGCAAACCCCGCAACGTGACTCCGATCGCACGTTATCGCGTTCCCTCTATCTTATATGCTCTAGCAAATGACGTTCCTGAGTGATAGAAAAGGATGGAGCGACGGAAAAGTACGATCGCGTGCGGCCATGTGTAGTTCAACCCTTAAACAGCTAGAAAACTGGGTTAAATTAAGAAAAACATTTCATAAATAAAAATAATTTCAAAAATTATGTTTTAGGTTTCCGTACCCAAAAAAACCGTAATAAGACCTTTGTAATTTTTACAGAACATGCGTTTTACGGTGGGTCGAGAAATCGCCACGATCGCTTAGGGCACATATCGCACGTTAAAACCAATACCGTCACTAAACGAAAAACCCGCATTTTGAGATTTTCGCAACTCGTCTCCCACCAATCAGAGCTTTGTCCAATGCAAAAACACCTGTAACGAAATTCCATGTAATTCTTATAGATGTCAGTAGTATCGCACCGACTTTAAACAAAATTCACCCGCCGACTAACCGCTTTACCGACACCATTTGGGTAGTGACGTGAACGTCAGACATACCAGAGTACTTTATAAGCGCAAGAGTGTCATTTTTTGGATAAGGACGTTATTCCATTAAATAGAACAGCCAATTGAATGTACTTTGATGTGTGGAGTACCGTCATTTTTTGGTTAGTGTCATTTTCACGTTAATTTAATAGCGTAAATTCGGTACAAATAAACGCAATACTGTCCGTTTTTGCATAGAGCCATATTTGCTTTTACTTTAGGCTAAAAATCTGTTGCAGTTTCTGGGAATAGTGTATTTTTGACGATTAAAGTCGTTCTTTTTGTTAGTTTTTGAGTGTAAAACGCATAGGGATTCAAACAAGACTGTCATTTTATGTTTTAAACCTATTTTGCCTTTACTTAAGATAAAAGATTTGTGGATAATTTCAAGAAATATTGTCATTTTATATAAATTCATACAAAAATGATAACATTTTCTTAGAGTCAGTATTGTTTGTATCTTTTATAAGTAAACCTTGTCATGTTTCGTTTGGTGTCGATATAACCCACAATTTATTGTAGACTGTGAATGTTAAAAATAAATTAGAACACATTTTAACTTTTTACTATTAACGTTTTGTATTCTTTTGCCAAAACCAGGAGCTCTTTTACCTTGATTTCATAGGTATTAAGCTAACTAAAAACTCAAGTGAATTGTTACTTGCAAAAGAAATCGGGTTGACTTCCGCTTTTAGAGATTCCCAAAACTTAATCAGCCCCGTGGTATAGAATTACGTAGTACTTTTTAGCTCATAAGCCGCAAAACAAAATCTATGCTGGACAAGGTGCGTAGCACCCTCAATCGACGGAAGTGCATGAAGAGATGTATGCTTATGTATGTATGTATATAGAATATGAGGTGTATTAGATTCTCGTAGGACAAAGTACTTAAGCCCCATTTCAGATCATGAAATCAGTATTTGATTTTAATACAACAACGTCCCCAGCAGTTGTCTTGTCAAAACTTTCTACGGGAGTCAGGAAAATTGTATTACGAACCACCATACAATTTTACGACGGCCGTCTTTAAGATCTAAATAACATTTGCAAGATTATGCCAGTATCAAACCCAAAGCCCTTCGTCAGTCAAGATAGCAAAATACCAAAGTCAAAAATCAAACTATTCTTCATCCGAATCCGATTATGTTTTGGAAGAAAATGCTATTGAAAAGCCATCGTTGGTCAAGAGTTAAATACCAAAATCTAAACTAAACGAGTGTTCAAAATGAAGCCCGTCAGACCTTAAATTCAACATTGAAAGAGTTGTGAAACAATGTTAGCGCTAAACCAAAATGTAGCCGGATCCAGTCCTCTAGCTCGTCATCAAAATCAGATTAGGTTACAGAACTCGTCTTTAAACTCTTACCATATAAAAGTGGAGTAGGACCCAAAATTACTTTGTGCCTAACACAAAGTTATTTGGGGAATTACTTTAGTGTAGTTTACTTTTACATCTACACAGTTCCATGTACATTTTCTTTATACCTATGTTTCTGATGAATTAACAGCGTGTTTAAGTGCTATTTATTAGTGTACTTCTTCCTTTGAACACGGTGTATAAGTGTGAGTATCAAGAATAGCCCACATGGACATAGAAGTAGTAACGATGCGTACATGGAATAGCAAGAAGTATTCATATTTCTGTATTAGTCCTATGGTAACACTTATTATACCTATTGTACCCCTCTTTTTACGTCGGTGCTTAAGAACGGTCTATTGACAACTGTTTTGTATTATTTACACCAGTTAATTGCTCATACAAAGCATGTTTTTTTAAGTTTTCTTAAGTTTTACTAGAATAGTGTCAGTCAATGTACCCTATTCTCCACGACATACTAAGTAAAAAAGTTAGAGGAATAATGACACAAAAGTAGATATTTTTTAATAACTGCACGAAAATGTAATATACCCTGTACATCATTGAACTAATAGCAAGATTAGTACCCAAACTATCATTTAAATTGATAAAATCATAAAAAACTACTACCAAAAAAATTTTATTAAATAGTTCGTTTTGCAAAAACTTTGAACGCCATTTCCCGAAAGTTGCATTTTTTGCATAGTGACGGTAATGGTTTTAACGTGCGATATTGTATGATTTCGTTTTTTCTTAAATATCTATTGAATATTATCGTGCCACCTCTTTTCCCTATAAATTTAAATTAGATTTAATAAATACGATTTATACGCAAATGGATTAGTTACAAAAGTTCAAAAAGTTAGGTTTTCATTAAATGAAAATGTCCCTCTAGCATGATTTCTATCGTCGCGTGTGACGCGCCATTGTTGCTTACAAAATTACCTCTTCCCGCTTTTGAACTGAAACTTCTTTCATTTCGATCAGCAAGAACAATAAGTAACGAAATAGGATATGAAAAGATAGCTTACTACTTTGGAAGTATAGCATCTACCTGACATTATTTTATTACCATTATTTAGAGTATAGAAGACATTACTACAAGACGTTTCACGAACTCCACTGCGGTTGCGTCTTACAGGCTAGGCTACCCACTTATTAAGACGCTGTTATTCGGTCGAGGCCGTTTTTTGAACACGAACGAAAGTGTTTCAAACTGTGTTTTAAAGTCTGAAAACCAATTATGTCTTATTTAAGGATCTGGCTGATAGGCGACCGTGCTCAACAACACGATTAGATTAATTTTAATAGATACAAAAAAATCCCAAAATTACCCCTTTTTGTTATGTTTTTTCAATACTTAAACTGCTGATATTAAACTTTTTATTCTTGTACTTAACTAAATACATTAAATATTTCTTGTGAACTCCGTAGAATTTTGAGCTTAGAAACACCCATGAGCAAAGATATTGATGAAAAACACGTTTTTTTGCGATCCTGCTTTCAATTGGAGCGGGATGGCTAATTGCAAACTTATGCTTGCAAGAAAGAGACGCTTGCACTGGGATAACCTGGCCTTAAGAGAGCGTAAGCCTCGGCTGCCGCGACATGTTGATGAAAAAAGCCATGTCGCAACTAGAGAAATCATACTAGACCGGACTTAAACTAAAAACCAAACTTCCACCAACACCACAAAAAAACAGTCAAAACTCACCGAGTAGTGAATCCCTCGTAATTCTGCTTCTCCTCCTGCGGCCTGAAGCTCGAAAACGTCGGACTTGACACCGTATACTGCTTCTCTTCTCTTTGACTGTACACATTCTGCCCATACCCGTTCGAATAACCCGGACTTTTAGGCTGAGTGTACCCGGGACTTGGCGCTTGGAAGCCGGGACTTGGCGCTTGGAACCCGGGACTCTTCGGCTGGGTATACCCGGGGCTCGTTTGGTAGCCGGGACTTTTAGGCGTTTGTCCGTAAGGGTGGGTGTAGCCGTGGACGGACTGGTTGAGTTGTGAGACGTGGTGGGAGAGGTTGGTAGTGTTCTGGGTGGAGTATGTGCTGTTTGGGCTGTAGGTTGTGTTCGCGAAGCTGCTGGTCGCGGGTTTGAATCTGGAAGAGATCGTTTTTTTGTTAGTGACCGGTTTTTTGACATTGACAAAACGAGAAAATTGTCACATGCGCTTTTTTTGGCATGCGTAAAGTAAAAGAAGTAAGAAGCGCTCGTTGGCGTGGTGGAGCTTCGGTATTGGAAACAATCACCGAAGTTAAGCAACGTCAGGTCCGGTCAGTCTTTGGATGGGTGACCGTTTAGTGGTATTTCATCTCGAGCGTTTCCGTGCTTCGGAAGGCACGTTAAGCAGTTGGTCTCGGATAGTTCCGTCAGATGGCGTTGTAACTATTCGTTAAGCCAAGTCAGAGGCCGATTGGCGGCTTGAAAATTCTCTGACAGCAAGGTGACCACTAACTTGCCTCCACCAACACGTACTGGGCCCGCGTGGTGGAGTATGGCCCACTCCCTCTCACCCTTATTCGTGAGAGGAGGCCTTTGCCCTGCAGTGCGATTCTACAGGCTATAACTTACTTACTTAAAGTAAAAGAGACAGAGGATCATCTCGATCTTTCTCGTTTTCCTTAAATAAAGCCCTAAATAGGTATGACAGACGGACGGACGGACAACGTAGGCTTATGAATAGGGTCCCGTTTTCACCATTTGGGTACGGACCCCTAATAACGTGGGAACACGCGCCATTCTGTTCGCACGCGCAGGGCAGCTCTAAGAGCAGGGAGCTGCCATTCTGTATGTATTACTACTATTTATGTTCTGTGCTCTATACTGCATTCCAAATAGCAACAAAAATTTAAGGCTATTTTGAATTACAGAAACAGAGATTTGAAACACTTAGTTACTCTCACTTATTCTTAGAACAGCTTTAGTAACGTCACTACTAACAACATTTTGGATTGGACGTTCGCACATGCGCACTTGGTGCAAATTGTCCTTGACATATGTGTAGGGTTGACTTAGCACGCATTGTATAAACATCATCTACATTTCATTACTTTTTATTGTTCGTTCAGTTATTAAAAATAGTATTTGAGCTAAAGAATTAATGAAAATGTGAATTAAGAGTTATTTTTCAACGTTTTTATGCACTGAAAAGACTCAATTTTATGTAGTCAAATCTAACGGGTGCGCGCGCCTGACTGCATTCCCTTGCTCGAGTTCCCTCACTTTTCCCTCAAGTGTGAGGGGGGGGTGAGGTATCTGAAGTCAGAGGGGGGCGAGGAGTGGCCGTTCTGTATATAGAACTATATACCAAACCTATTCTGTGGTAACGTCCAAGGTGTGTCGGATAGTACATCTTTCTGATATATAAATTATATTTGCTTATCAGAATTGGCCAGAAAGCTAAATAGGAATCGGAAAATCTCATCGTCTTTATTTTGAATGAAGTATAGACTCACCTGAGTTGCGCAGACGCATCGCTAGCGTAGCCCATGTTGTCGGCGTCCGTGTCGTCGCCGGAGGTGTCAGTCTTCAGCTTGTACTTGGCTTGTCGGATCGCTGTGAGGCGGCCGCGGGCTTCTTCTAGCTCCTTCTCTATGCGGAGGACTTCAGACCTGGTGGGGAAGAGAGAACTTATTGTCATAGGCAGATACGCAGCCAATACATAAATAATACAGTCATAATACGTAACCGATTTAATCTGAAACTTACACAACCCTAATGGATTGATCGTATAAAAAGCTGCCTTTACTTAGCGAAAAATTATGAAATTATTAGAAATACGACATCACAATCATGTTTCGAATGGTTTTATAGCGGGAAAAGACAAACGATAGAATTGTGTCTCTTTATAACTAGGTTGCTGGTATACTGTAGTGAACGAGACATTCCAAAATATTCAAGATATTGAAGAACATGCAGAAACCTAACTAATAAAGGCCTCCGCTCATTGCAGCGATATCATCGCTGCGATTTTGCGATAATTGTTCTCAGTACATTTTGTATGGGGACGCGCTCGATCCCACACACTGCCGCCGCGATATTATCGCAACCTGACGCAATCTCTTTCTACTACATTCAGTGAAGGGCGCAAGCGTGACGCGAATCGCGGAATAGCTGCAGTGTGTAAGGTGTCGCGATATCGCTGTCGATAATATCGCTCGATATTATCGCTGCAATGTGCGCAGGCCTTAAATAGTGACGTAGTACTAAGATTATTATCGCTACGTGTAATGCATCAACACCAAAGAGAATGAAATCACTACGTTTTAAGAGACCACTGCGCTGTGTCTAACTAACTTCGAAATCCAAATTAGTATGAAAGCGTTGCCAGACTTACGGATTTATCCGTAGATCTACGGATTTTTGGCCTGGCCTACGGATCGACGGATTTCAATGGCAAATCTACGGATTTTTAGAAATCTTCTGAATTCCTTTCTAAAATGTCAATTTGCTGCATAAAATTAATTTTATTTTGATCTAAGCATAAAATGATACCCAGCCGATACCCAGCCGCAAAACAATGAAACGAATGTTTACTTTTTTGGATATTTGATTGCTGTGTTTCGTAAAATATGGCTCGTCCCTACTCTTTTCCATCTCCTTCCTTCCACTTTCTGTCGCCATGCAGACACGACATAAATATTTAACTGTAACATGTATGGCAAAAGGCAATCCTGACAGATTGATTTTCACGATGTCTGGGCATTGTTCTCGCTTAAACTTGTCTAAGTTTTCATTTTCTTCGCTAAATTAGAGCGATTTTTTAAGTCAGTCCACTTCAAAATAGTCAGATAAAGCATAAAAAAAAAGTCTGTAGATCTACGGTTTTTTCAAGAGGTCATCTACGGATTTCTACGGATTTTTCAACCTTGACCTACGGATTTCTAAAAATTTGATCTGGCAACACTTAGCTAAGGTATTCTAGTTTCTACCCTTGGAGCCCATACATTCTAGGGCATTTCATACAATCACGATTTTGTTCTTTGTGTCGCGGCACTGGTCGATCCAACACGCGCACTACACTACACTAACTCCATACCACTCCCAGCTATATACGCAATAGCTGGCGAATCTTAACAGCGCGATGTACAACTCGTAACGCGTAGCCACGAAGTCTTACCTGGCATCAATCTCCTGCGCGATACCTCCGACCATGCGCCTATTGAGGACCAGACTGCGTTCCTCCTCGCATTGTATGGCGTTTCTAGCAGCTCGTACGAGGTTGTCGGTCGATCTGATGACTTCGGCGCCGGCGGATTGGAGGCGGCGGGTTGAGTCCGATGAAGGGTCCGCCTTGACCTGGTGGTGAAAGATTCAGTGAGGTTATTGAGAAATGTGCATGAATTACTACTTACATTGGCAAAACTGCCACTCTAGAATTAATTAATTCTACTGATCATTATACTCTCCACATAACGAGACGTTGGCTGAATTGTGATAAAACATCGGATGCCATTTATCAAAAATTTAATTGAATTGAACTTTTTATTTCTTGACATTTCCTAAAAACAAGAATGTCACATTGCAGTCATTGCTGTTTCTCAATTTATCGAAACACTACCTGTTGCCTAAGCATAAGCATAGCATATGCTCACGAATATATTCCCCGAAGGAGTAGACAGAGATATTCTGAAACCTCAGAACATACACGTTTCACAAGTAGTACCGAAACTCTGTCTATTGTGACGGGGCGTGAGCCCGCCACTTGTAATGGACAGTGGGTACAATACATGTCTCGAAATTGAAGCATGATTTTCCTCACGATGTTTTCCTTCACCGAAAAGCCAGTGGTGTTATTGAGGAATGTGGTTGAAGATAAATGGGCGTATTACTAGGTAAAGCCTGACCAGCCCCTCTAGCATGCCACCGCCGAGAAAACGACAAAAATCGAGACGTGCCTCCATCTTTATTATTTTACGTATGCCAAAAAGAGCGCGCATGACGTTTTTCTCGTTTAAACGCTTTGTCGTGGGTGGCATGCTAGCCGTGCTGGAAAATAAAAAACATCGCTATGTTGCGAAAAATCATTGGAATACATTTTTGTACTTGAAACATTGTCATTAAAGATTATAGTCGATTGCAGCGCCTCCAAAGCAGGTTTTATATTTTTTCAACACACTTGCTCATAAAATGGCTCTAATTACACCGCAATTAGGCACATAATGACACCTGTAATCAAACTGTGACTTTTTCATGACTATTATTCACTAGTGAGTTTTCGTTTTTTTTTTATTGGTTGTGTTGCTTTGTTCTTAAAAAAGTTTCGATACAAAAAAGATCGTGTTTAATAGTACAAAATATACTTTTTATCTACTAAATAAAATGATTTTTTAGTATTATTTTCTACACAAGTGTGTTGAAAAACGTCGTATGATACACGTGTGTATTGATGATTACCGTCCTCGACTCTCGTAAGACCCTCGCCTCGCGGCTCGGGTCTCAATGGCGCCTCAGCGGTAATCACCAACATTACACACTTGTACCGTATTGTACTATTAAGGGGCCATAGGTCCCGACGAATATTTTCTATGAGAAACGCGATTTCTCAGCGCTCCGAAAAGTGTGTGCGTGAGCAGTATTTTCGATTAAAAAGAACTAACCAAAGTACTTTTTCTAGATTTTTTATGATTTCACTAGTTAAACTAATGGTGAATATGTGAGTATAAATGCAAAAAATCGTAAACTATTTTAAGTTCTTCTATAACGAGAAAAATGTTTAAAAATGCATGAAAATACGTCATCTTTGTGACGATTTTCTATCGAGTGAAGTAATTCCAATCGTGTATTCAGTTGATGATTTCACTAGATGAACTATCCAAAAATACTGAGGTATGACTTTAGTTTCGATAAATGGTATAAATCTAGTCGTAAAATAAAAAATAAAAGATGCCCTCCGAGGTATTTCCACCTACTATTACGTCTTAAGACCCTCGTCTGACGGCTCGGGTCTCAATGGCGCCTCAGCGGTAATCACCAGTATTACACACTTGTACCATAATGTACTACTAAGGTCAGACTTTGTTCCTAAATTTAAACCCGCTGTCAAAGACGCAAGACATTTATAGTAGACTAGTGTTTTCCCGCGACTTCGTCCGCACAAATTATATAATTACCAGATTTGAAGTCAGATCATAAGCTATCAAACAAAAAACGTTTCATAAAAATAGGTTCAGTAGTTTTTGCGTGACGCGAGAACAAACAAACAAACAGACAACATTTCTAAAAAAGGTTGATTTCAAGTCTGTGATACCTAAAAACCATATCGTTCTTTTTTTTTGTAAATATATTCAATGTACAGACACACTTCAGTTACAGTTTTATAATGGTTTAGATTACACACACAGGCACAGACGGCAGGTCCGAGGTTAGTACACTATTTTTCTCCTCGACGGAGGTGGAAAGCGGCAGCTTCGTTTAGCGCAGAGAGACGAAAATTGACGCTTTCCGTCCGGAGGGGAGAAAATAGTATAGTCTGTTTCAACACGTACCTTGCAGGCGACGAGCAACTGAGCGGTCGAGCTGGCGACCTGCCTCGCGCTGGAGATGAGCCGCTCCTCCGAGCCGGCGCCCTGCACCAGCGCGTTGGCCGCCTCCACCAGCGAGTGTAGTCTGTGACAACACGTACCTTGCAGGCGACCAGCAGCTGAGCGGTCGAGCTGGCGACCTGCCTCGCGCTGGAGATGAGCCGCTCCTCCGAGCCGGCGCCCTGCACCAGCGCGTTGGCCGCCTCCACCAGCGAGTGTAGTCTGTGACAACACGTACCTTGCAGGCGACCAGCAGCTGAGCGGTCGAGCTGGCGACCTGCCTCGCGCTGGAGATGAGCCGCTCCTCCGAGCCGGCGCCCTGCACCAGCGCGTTGGCCGCCTCCACCAGCGAGTGTAGTCTGTGACAACACGTACCTTGCAGGCGACCAGCAGCTGAGCGGTCGAGCTGGCGACCTGCCTCGCGCTGGAGATGAGCCGCTCCTCCGAGCCGGCGCCCTGCACCAGCGCGTTGGCCGCCTCCACCAGCGAGTGTAGTCTGTGACAACACGTACCTTGCAGGCGACCAGCAGCTGAGCGGTCGAGCTGGCGACCTGCCTCGCGCTGGAGATGAGCCGCTCCTCCGAGCCGGCGCCCTGCACCAGCGCGTTGGCCGCCTCCACCAGCGAGTGTAGTCTGTGACAACACGTACCTTGCAGGCGACCAGCAGCTGAGCGGTCGAGCTGGCGACCTGCCTCGCGCTGGAGATGAGCCGCTCCTCCGAGCCGGCGCCCTGCACCAGCGCGTTGGCCGCCTCCACCAGCGAGTGTAGTCTGTGACAACACGTACCTTGCAGGCGACCAGCAGCTGAGCGGTCGAGCTGGCGACCTGCCTCGCGCTGGAGATGAGCCGCTCCTCCGAGCCGGCGCCCTGCACCAGCGCGTTGGCCGCCTCCACCAGCGAGTGTAGTCTGTGACAACACGTACCTTGCAGGCGACCAGCAGCTGAGCGGTCGAGCTGGCGACCTGCCTCGCGCTGGAGATGAGCCGCTCCTCCGAGCCGGCGCCCTGCACCAGCGCGTTGGCCGCCTCCACCAGCGAGTGTAGTCTGTGACAACACGTACCTTGCAGGCGACCAGCAGCTGAGCGGTCGAGCTGGCGACCTGCCTCGCGCTGGAGATGAGCCGCTCCTCCGAGCCGGCGCCCTGCACCAGCGCGTTGGCCGCCTCCACCAGCGAGTGTAGTCTGTGACAACACGTACCTTGCAGGCGACCAGCAGCTGAGCGGTCGAGCTGGCGACCTGCCTCGCGCTGGAGATGAGCCGCTCCTCCGAGCCGGCGCCCTGCACCAGCGCGTTGGCCGCCTCCACCAGCGAGTGCGCGGCCGCCGCCACCAGCCGCGCCGCAGAGATGAGCCCCTCCGACCACTGACCGTCGTCCGACGACGACGTGGGGCGACGCGCTACTTTACCCTAAGGAGACATTGCTTGTTTTATAATTACTTATTTAAACATAACCTTCTTCTTATCGAGTGGGCTGCAAGCCCTGGTGTCAGAGTTTATTCAAACCGCCTTACGGCCTCTGACGTGGTTTTTATGTAACGACTACTACCACCAGAGATAGCCGGGACCGACAGCTTAACGTGCCATCCGAAGCACGGAATCATCTTTCTTTTCAGACAATCAGGTGACTCAGCCTGCAATGTCCTAACCAACTGGGGAAAAACGCACAAAGTGACATTTAACTAGGTGCCCCCCGTGGGAATCGAACCCACGACCTCCGTGTCAAGAGCCCAATGCTCTTAACCATTTAAACATAATAACAATAGATTTTATACAAGAAGTATTACGATAGAATATACAGGTTACCTCGGAGACAGTGCACAAATTTTACGTAAGTATATGAAGGTAATTGAAAATAAAAAGACACGTATTTTTTTATTTTATTATGTATCATACCCGAAACCGACGAGCATGCATGAAAGGACTAATGAATGTGGAGAAAGCTAGGGAGGTTTGTCAGGATCGTAGCAAGTGGCGTTCCGTTGTTTCTGCCTACCCCAGTGGGAGACAGGCGTGAGAATATATATGTATGTATGTCATACTCCACCAACACGCACTGGGCCCGCGTGGT
Source organism: Agonopterix heracliana (assembly GCA_963693445.1). NCBI lineage: Eukaryota > Metazoa > Arthropoda > Insecta > Lepidoptera > Depressariidae > Agonopterix > Agonopterix heracliana. Next base: position 9,052,884 of record OY856334.1, read on the forward strand.
GGAGTATGGCCCACTCCCTCTCACCCTTATTCGTGAGGAGGCCTTTGCCCTGCAGTGGGATTCTATAGGCTATAACTTATGTGTCATACAAAAATATTAAAATAGTAGAGACAAAAGAGTTCCAAAGATAACAGAAAAAATACCAAAACTCGGATTAGGGTCTTACTACAGTTATGAGGGTTGTGGTTGACATCCATGGCGCTTTAGTCTGATTATAAAGAAAGAAATCCGATTGTTAAATCCCGGCCGAGATTAATAGGAATCTGAAGACGAAAACACAAAAAAAAGTTTTTTTTCCTAGAATGTGTTCTTTTAACGACACTGACTGCATGGAAGAAAAATGCGCACTGTCTCCGAGGTAGCCCTGTATATGATTGTCTGTAAAATTTTTAGCAATTAGAAACGATCCCGAAATTTGGAATTTTCAACTACAATAATCAACAATCAACCACTCGCAGTCCAGCTGTAAGATAACCATAGGTGGTTCATTATTGGGCCGTACCGTACCGTTTGATATTATTATCACACCCATGGGAGTTCAAGGGTTAAAGATGTATGATGGGTACGTAGGGGGTTAAAACTGAACATACCTGGTCGATAAGTTCCCTCTGGGCTGCGGAGGCGGCTCGCACGAGCGCCGACGTGGCGGTGATGATCGACTTAGCCGCTTCCAAGATCATCTCGTCGAAGTTCAGACTCTCGTCCGCTTCCTGTAACAATGACACTTTGTTGAGTAACAGAACATCCCGAAACAGATTATAGTCGTCAGTTTATTTATGTATAGGTGAGGCAATACTGTGTACATACGTAACTATTGTATAATATAAACCAAAGAGTTAATTACCCCATTTACGCTCAGTAGCAGAAACGCTCATTAAAGTTAATCCTCCGTTAAATCTCTTGCTGTCACTTTTTATCTCGTTGACGTAGAAAAGCTAGCAAGAGATTTAATAGAGGATTAACTTTAATGAGCGTTTCTGCAACTGAACGTTAAAGTCAAGATTTTTATGATCTTTGATTTGTCTCTACCCCGAATAGCAGAATAACTATTAAAACGAGTCACGTTGCAGGGTTTGCCCCGAACACTTGTCTCTCGCGTGGTGTTCGCGCGGTTCGCGTCTCAGCCTGCCACGAGGCTCCACAATCCATCTCAGTTGTGTTCTTACTCAAAAACAATCCTCGAGATTGGATAGATACTCCCTCAAACCACTTGACACTGGCGGAAATGCGGTGCTAACGCACAAGTAAGAAGTCCATTAATTATAAATAAAAAACTATTAAAACATGGGAAAAATTCAAGAAAAAGAAAAGAAAAGAAAATTCCTTTCTTTGATTCTGAGGCGGTACGAAGTTCGCTGGGCGAAGCAAGGGCAGGTTGATAGCAATTTCTTTTCACAATGTAGGTAGATAGTAGATGAGGCGCGTTTTGTTTTATTCTCCGATAGTCCAGTAGATATAGCCTCGATCGATGTGTAATATGTTTGATTCCTGGGTGATAAAATAAACAACCAAGAATATCAAACATATCTCACCGACACGAGACATTCTTCTTCTCTTGATCTTCTTATTCTTCGGTTGTTCTTTTTTCGCGACTCTTCTCTTCTTCGCGCAGAATTTTTTGTTAAATATAATAATTATCTCCATGTAATTGGAAATATTTTGACACTCTAAATACGCTGACTAATACTCGCGCTTAGTTGCAGAAACGCTCATTAGAATCCTCAATTCGGTATGTCAAGTTTTTTTTTGGAGGGCTGAATCGAAAACCATTTCGAGATAATTGTCTCAATAATCATATTTTCTATGTCAGAGATTTTAAAATGAAAGGATTACGGATATTTTTAATAAAATTACGTCGTTTTTCGGTCCGTGCAGTGACGTCACTGGCATACCTGTGAACTCCTTGTTAAACATAAAATCAACTTAAAATAACCGGCCATTAAGAAAAAAAATACATTCACAATGTCAGAATTTGACATTTGATGTTGCCGTATCTGTTTCCAGCATAGAGTTAGAAAGAGGAGGCACGTTTTAATTTTTTAAATATAGCAGTAGGTAGTTTTTCTCCATGGAGTTCGAATTATTTTCTCTCCACCATTTTTGCACTTAGAGATTACAGATCAAAATAATTTAAAAATTAAATTTATATTGATAAACTCGATGAATCGCAATAAGAATGAAATAGGTATCTTAAAATTAACTCAATCATTTATTAGACAATTAAAAAATAATAATAATAAATTACAAAAAATAGCGGTCAGCACAAGCGTCGTCAATAAGAATCATAATCTCATAATCTTAAAATTATGTCTTCTGTCCGTAAACAATATAAAAATGAAGACCAAAAAAAAACTTGACATACCGAATTAATTCTCTTGCTGTCACTTTTTGTCTTGTTGAAGTAGTAAAAGATAGCAACATGAGCGTTTCTGCAACCACAGATTATATAATACTATACAGTACAGATGCCCAACGCCAAACAATGGAACGCGACTGCCGTAACGCGGGCAGTCTTCGGGCAAAGTAAATTGCTTGATTTTCCGAGGCTCATGAGATTTTTTTGTAGTCAGATCATGTATTTTTAGTAACAATTTACACTTTTACATAAACATTAATTACAAATCGATACCATAACGCCATATATTGCCATTTTTTAACAAAAATTTCATTTGTATGGGATGGGACACCATGCTGCAACTGAGTGTAAAAGTAACTTTGCGACACTGAACGTTTTGTTTTTTTTAAATGTACTTCTCTAGAAACTCAACAGATGGCATGCTCATAGCTCGATTATTTACGTGACTGAATGTAATACTTGGTTATTTTTTATATTCACTTACAACTGTCATTACTTCTAGTCACGCTTCTTACTTTGCTCGCAAGAAGATATCTGATATTACACTGTGGGGTATTACTGGTAGTCAGAGAATGGAGGTGAGGCTCAGAATATTTGGATAAATTACGAGATAGGTTTTAACTCTATAATAATAAAAGAATTGAACAATAAAATATAACAATCGAATTAATTTTGCATTTCTTCTTGCGAGAGAAAAATCTGCTAGTTGTATTCTGACGGACGTCGTCTTTCGTCGTCTGCCTTGACGACGAAACTCTGGAACGCTCATAGATTTAAATCGAGACGAGCAAAGAGTTCGCCACAACCTCACAAGTGAGCATGTTGATAAAATTTTCTCTGAAAAATCACATACTTAGGTGTAAAACTTTCTGGGACGACGTTCTAGATGGAATTAATCGCCAAGACAAACATGAGTGCTGTTCGACACGGTACAAGTGTCTGAGTATATCAGGCGAATATAAACGTTAAACGAACCTGTACTTTGACGCTCTTCCTGGGCCGCAGAGCGTCCAGCTTCTTGGCAGCGGCGTCGATAGAGGCGGCCGCTCCGAGGAGTTCGTTCTCCGCTATGACTGTAGGATCGTCGGGGTCCACCCAGTCGGACCCTGCGGACAAAAGATTTACTGTTAGTTCTGTATTAATAACAACACTATAGGTTGCTAGGGTTTCTTGCTGTTTCTTCTCCATTTACTTGTGAAACGGTGCTTAATGTCAATACTTCGTCTTATTTTAGGTTGCTATGGAGTTTCTTGCCAATAAATAAATGTCAATACTACGTCATAATTATATGTTGCTATGGTTTCTTGCCGTTTCTTCTCCATGGTGTATTTAAGGTGTACGCACATATTTTATCAGAAGCGAACGAGCCGAAGGAGGCGAACGAATCGAATTATAGAATTGGTTGTATGAAATTCCATGACACCTCGCACATTTATCCGCAGCGAATCGGACGAATCGTCCGAAGAATTAAAAAGAAAATTAGTTTCGTTCGCCTCTTTCGCCGCTGATAGATATGCGGTCACCCTTAAAAGCCAATACGTGAAACAGGCGCCTTTTTTTGGGAATTTTGCTCCTGAAGTAAAAGTTGATCAGTACGATGGTCTGTACCACCCCTGAAAATTTGGAAAGTAATTACAAGATCCCCCAGTATAACAAACCTTTGAGCATCTCAGCGGCGGCTATGATGTCGGCCACGGTGTGCGCGACGCGACGCGACAGGTCGGGGAACTGTTGTCGCGCGGCCGCGTCTCCATTACAAGCCGCCAGCACCGCCTGCAGCAGCAGCCGGTACGACGTGGCCGCCTCACGACCAGCCTCTAATGTTCTAGTGCGCAGTTCATGGGTTTCCGCTGAGTATGCCGCTCCCTGTTGACAGAACGTAAGTGTGTAGAAAACTCAGGGCATTTAAATAAAATAGGCGGTGTTAGTGCATAGCTAATGTGAACACCGAACCAGTAGAGCTAGCATGCCACGCACGGCTAAGCGACAAGACAAGAAAACCGTCATACTCTCTTATTCTCGCACGCGAAAAGTTATAAAGGCAGAGGCACTTCCAGATTTTTCTCGTTATGTCGTGGGTAGCATGCTCAGCCCTTACACTCGGGTGCAGATACGCTAAAGTTAATCCTCCATTAAATATCTTGCTAGATTTTCGTACGTCAACACGACAAAAAGTGACAGCAAGAAATTTAACGGAGGATTAACATTAATGAGCGTTTCTGCAACAGAGTTTTGCCGAATGAATAAGTTAACCAACTTGAGAAGGAGGGCCAATTCGGAAGAAAGTCAGCCGAACTCTCACAAAAATCTTTCAAAAATCTTTCAATCTGTAGCTTGCTACTAGTAAATCCTAGTTGCGAGATTTGCCAGCTACAACACTCTTGTGATCACTACTTCTAGATCTAATATCTCAGAAACGAATTGAACATATTCAGATAATATTTTCAGTTACCTGAAAAAACGGAAAAAAACCCTGTAAGCAACTATTAGATCGACGACAGTCTTCCTTCCCAGGTTGACAACGCCAGTCAACAAATCTTACTGACTGGACTTGCCAGCTACGACTTTCTTGTAAGTAATCTCCACTTTTGTAATTATCAGTTACCTAAGGAACAAACTATGCTTGCAACAATTAGATCGATAACTATCTTCGACGACCGTCCGGTCGTCCGACCCGGTTGGTGTAATGGTTACCACGCCGGACTGCCAAACCAGGGTCCTGGGTTCGAATCCCGGTTCGGTCATGGATGTTATATGTTCGTGCCGTTGTTGTATGGTTTCCATAATAAAAGCCTTTAGTGCTAGTTTGGGATCATTACAATGTATGTGCCTGTGAGCGTTATTTATTTATTTTATTTATTTAATCTTCCTGCCCAGATTGGCGGAGCCAGTCAATTTATCCTAGTCATACCAGTCTTGTCAGCTAGTATTGCCTAGACATCACTATTTCTAGAGCTTAAATCTCGGAAACTACTTTACAGATTCTGATGAAATTCGCACAAAAGATAGATAACATATCAGGGAACAAACCTTGCAAGCAACAAGTAGATCGACGACAGTCTTCCTGCCCAGGTTGGCGGCGGCAGTGAGCTGGTCCTGCTTGCCAGAGTTGCCGGCCGCGACCGCCTTGGCTGTGCCGGTGGTCATGGCTCGCGTGCACCGAACCAACTCTTCCGCTGTCGCTGAACATTTCGGTGGTACCGGTGACATTAGAACCTGGGAAAGATAAATATATCAATCAATGAAATCACTTACTCAAAATAGTATCACAACATTATATTTTTTTAAATTGTGGTTCCATCGTAGCGTTGATGATTTTGCCAATATCTAGTTTTAAAGAGCAATAGGATATGGCGATCTCAAAGCCCTGTTTTTATACAAAAACACACAATCGAAACCGCCATAAAATGGCGGAGCCGCGTGGCCACTTAAATCGCAAGCCGAACGAAAGACATAGACTAGTCCCCCTCTAGCCACGCGACTCTAGTATCATAATAACTTTCTTAAGCCATTGCTTGTGAGAGCGGTTTCGCACTACGTCCGATCCGAATCCGTTCTGTCAAAAAAAGTATGCATTTTGGCCACAAGGCCATATTTATTTGTGTATTTATACAGGGTGTTTCATAAGTAACAATAAATATTTAAAACTCTTAAGGGGGTTGTTTAGACCGTCAAACTGAACAACTTTCTCCATGGGTCCAACATCGAAATCACAAAAAAAAAAAATTCATATCCCATACCATATTTTATCTCTAGTCGATTTGTAGAGTATGGAACATCATTTTTTTCTCGCGATTTCGATATTGGTCCCATAGTGAAAGTTGTTCAGTTTGATGGTCTATACCACCCCCTATTTTTGTAACACCTTGTATATCTATACATTCCATCCGAGGCAGAATTATGCATGCATAGCATAAGCATAAGCATATGCTCACGACTATATTCCCCGACTACATCTACTTTTCACCTGTAGTACTGAAACTCTGTCCAGTGTGACGTGATTATGCATGTGACTGTAAAAATCCATACTTTTTTGACGGATCGAATTTGATCGGACGTAGTGCGAAAACACTCTGACGGTCCACAGACCAAACAGAAAATACAATTTTCCATACAAACGTTTATAAGACATTTCATATCCTAAGGAGTTCTCCTAAGGGATCGGGTTCAGTTTCTAAAAATCATGTTAAGTGCCTACATCCTCTGTAGAATATAAATTCCACATGTTTCTGTGCGTCCCTGTGTCAAGTCAGTCGCGGAACCGTTTTATATGGTATAGATGACGTCACCGCACGCATCGTGTAACACCATAAATAGAAAAAACCAGTAAACCATCTCCTCTCTTTTGCTTCACACTTGGCTCTCGGGAGAATATCTTCGTGCACTAAAACTGAAAATAGTACATACCTCGATCTCCTGTGAGATAGCCTCGATGGTGGACTCGAGGGCGCGGGTGCCCCTCGTGTGTTCATCTTCTACCGCCTTCACTGTCTTCAGCAGTGACGTCACATTTGTCACCATCACCTGAAAGGTTTACGTGTCATTTGAGTTTGTTAAATACGCTTGAGCTGTGTTGAAATTTCTACAATAGAAAGTATCTTAGAGCATGTATAAGCGAGCTATAGAACGCACGCGTCTATCGAGCGTCAACAAAATAATATTGTCTAGTTTCTTAGCGTTTTAATAACGCTAGAATTTTCTTTAAAAATTTCCAAGATAGTCGTTTATGCGTTGAGTATTTATTGCTCTTGAATATTTTCGCTGATGCAATCAGTACGCGTTTTTTTTGGTACTAATTGAACGAGAAATTGACACGTTTTGTTGTTCATACCTGTGCTCACAATTCATGCTCGATAAGACGCGTTGTATAGCTGGCTTATACATACTATAAGGTAGTAAATCTTTGTATTGTAGAATTTTCACAGCCTAAATTATAAGACCAAGGGATTTAATGAGATGAAGTTTTTTCGTCTAGTTTTCGAATCTAAAGCTTAGGGTTGGCTGAATTTAATTTTTCTTCAAAAAAATGACACCCAGAGCGAGCAGCAAGCGCCATGCCAGCGGGGAATACCCATAAGCTTTCAACACCATCACTTTCGGTTCAGCCGTGTTTAACCATCGTAAGCAGAGTTATTATAACACCATCAGTCCAAAACACTAATCAAGATTGATACGTGATAAGTTTATAAGAGCATAGCATAGCATATGCTCACGACTATATTCCCCGAGGGGATAGTAAGAGATATTCTGAAAACTCCGAACATCCACGTTTCACTACTAGTACCGAAACTCTGTCCACTGCTACGGGGAGTGAGCCCGTCGCCACTTGTAATGGACATTGGATACACATGCCTCGAAACTGAAGTATGCAGGTTTCTTCACGATGTTTTCCTTCACCGAAAAGCCAGTGGTGTTACAAATCGTACATAAATTCCGAAAAATTTACTGGTACGAGTCGGCCTAGACGGGATCGAACCCACGCCTCCTCCTGCGCGGGAGGCAAGGCTACTCGCCACTGAACCATCACGGTTTTTACTGGACCACTACGACTTTTCAAGTTTATGATAGTTAAATAGAAAGCGACAAAAATGCGTGTATTCCCAGTTGTCGCCACGGCCTCCGTCGCCACTGCGGATAAATGGGAAAAAAAGTCCCAGTTGTCGCCACTGGTCACAAAGCAGTGGTGATGACTGGGATTTTTCTTACCATTCGTCACCAGTGGCGACAACTGGGAAAAAAAAGTCTCAATTGTCGCCACTTGCGACGTATGGGACAATATTTTCTCACTTGTTACCACCGCTATCAAATGAAATAAAATCGCGTCTGTGATTCAAAATTTGGTTTGTTGTAACTGGGTACTTATATTTAGTATGATGAAAAATTATTACAGCAGTAGTATAGAGAAATTTGAATAAATGTGTCTTCTTTTTATTAAATAAACGAATGAAGTTGGCCCGGGAGAACAAGACGAAGCCGTACTTATTCCCGAATTGGCTGGGCGCGAACTAATAAAGATGTAGGTACCTAGTCATTTTTGCGCAAGAGCAGGAATGGAGGGAAGAAAATGGTCAGCATTTTCCTTTTATTCATTAAAAAAAAAACATTTTTAAATTTTTCAATAGAAGCAAAGCCACAGCTTGAAGTAAAAAAGATAATTAAACACGTGCGCACAAATACATATTTTTCAAAAGTTTTTTTTGTTTTTCAATTCTTGAATAGAAAAAAAATCGCAACTGCACGTCTAGTATGATTTATCTACACGCGCGCGACGCGCCTTCCCAGTTTCTGCGCTTTTCGGAGAGTGCAAGCGGCTTGCTGCGACTATAAGTATGGTAAAAGTCGAGTCGCGCGCGTGTAGAGAAATCATGCTAGAGGGTCTGACGATTACCTCAAATTAATACTAGTCGAAATGTCAGTATAATTTATTTGGCTATGCTGTTTAAAAATAAAAATTGATTTTATTAATAGCGATCAATGATTCAAAGGCTAGGTTAAATGATAATCAGAATCCAGTAGGTAAGTGCCTATAATTATTTATCTTCACTTACTTAAATATTAACTAAAAATCAATAGATATGACTGGTTTTGTTACATAATACATAAAAATTTTGAATCAGTTACGAAACTTTGTCTAATCTTTTACGGCGATGGTAACAAGTGAGAAAATATTTTCCCATGCGTCACCAGTGGTGACAATCGAGACTTTTTATTCCCATTTGTCGCCTGTGGTGACAAAGCAGTGGTGATGACTGGGACTTTTTTTCCCATTTGTCACCAGTGGCGACAACTGGGACTTTTTTTCCCATTTGTCCGCAGTGGCGACGGAGGCCGTGGCGACAACTGGGAATACACGCAAAAATGTATTACGGCTTGATTTGTGTATTGGACCCTAAGACCAAGTGCATATAATTTGAAATAGCATTCTGAATTTAGAATCATTATAATTTCTTCTTCAGCGTATGCAGGTTTCAGCTTATTCTTATAATGAGCTCGTGTGCATAAAAGATTCATAAACTCAAAATGCTATTTAATAGTATGACTAATATGACAAAATGCGTGATCTTTATAATGGCATTATATTAAACTCTACATAAATATATAGATGTAACACTTCCGCCCGTAAAATATATATTTAAAGACCGTAACAAACGATGGTATTACAAAATTAAGTTTGCGTTTTGAAAACAAAAATAGTTTTTGAAATTAAAGGCGTCCGAAAGTAAATTAAATTTTTATGTTTGTCTGCTTTTATTGTAGATTCAAAACCATTGTATTTTTTAAATTATACCGACCTTTCATCATTAAACAAAGGTTTCTGGTAAGTGGAGACATGCCCAAACTGCATTATAAGCGTCAGTGGGCAAAATATCCGGTATTTTTTACGAACGAATTCAGAAAGTATTTTGTTCAAAAATCGCAAAATCAACTTACAAACCCATTTTGAAACGGCCTCACAAAAAAAGTAATAAATAATCAAGAAAAAAGAAGCTAAAATGTCTGTCAATATTGGACTTCCAAAGCTGTGCTAACACTATAATGAAAGCTTGTGGTGTATAGTTAATCACTATTAGACTTCATTTCACACAGGAAGGCTTCTGATGGGACTCTTATGTCAACAGTATAAGTTTGAATATTGCTTGCATCACCTTCCTTTGTGAAATGGACTTTAGATGACATTTGCACCATGAGAATGATTCGCTTGGAAACGTGTTTAGCTAAGACAATTTTCACTAAAACCTTATAGAAAACTAATGACAATGTGATATTGAACTTTTTCGGCAGTAAAAATAAAGTTTAATAAAGTACAGAACATGGGTACATGTCGATTTGCTTGGAGAAACATAAGTTTGTTGATTAGAACATTAAACTGAACAACTTTCCCTATGGGACCAAAGCCAAATAACATTCCTTCACCAATGAGTATTTCTTCAAGTATTTTAAAGTCTTAAAAAATAGTTGATCATTATCATCAACTTGCGGTAAAAATAGCATGCATAATATGCTCACGACTTTATTTTGAGTAGTCAGAGATATTCTGAAAATTAAGAACATCCACGTATTACTTAAACTCTGTCCAGTGTGACGGGGAGTACGCGTTGCCACTTATAATTGACCGTGACTATTCATGTCTCGAAATTGAACCAAGCAGATTTCCTCACGATGTGGTGTGGTAAAATTAGTGTTAAAGTAAAATATCACATTAGCATTCGAAATCCTACAAGGTTTTAAACAGCTCATATTATAATGGTATTTTCTACTAAACAAATTAATATCCAAGGTAACTTAACACCGAGATAAAATTACATTGGATATTATTTTTATTTATAGTAAAGCAAAACCAAAATAAAAGTACTGCGTAACCGTGAAAGGTAACTAAGGGATCACAGACGGAAACCAGTAAACAAATGTTAAAATAGCAGCCACTATAGCCCACTATTTAAGGGGGCCATGAAAAGCACAAAAAATACAAAAGAATTATCAATAGTTGAAGATATAGTAGCTAGCTACTATCCCCGTCTGTGAAGACCCTAAGTTTTAGCTCAATAAGGGTCATGCCACACTAGGACAGCACTAGACAGAACACAACACAGATCAGCTAAACACATTTCTATCATAATGACGCAAGGAACGACGGAGAGATGACTGGAAGAAATTATGATTCAAAGAAGTGTCTACAGCATAATAGGTATAGGTATAATTAAACGTTTTGTTACTCTCTGACGTATGTAAAACTTATTTTGATAGAAAGGGATAAAGACTCAACAGTTATGTTCGAGACGACAGTGATTAATAAATGTTGACCGAGAATGATACCTTGTAGTACTAAATTTTTAAGTGGTTTTGTGAATGTCTTAAGATTCAACTGTCAATTTATTATTTTAATATCAAAAAGTGTTCTTGATTCAGAGAGTTGAAAGTTCAGTAACATAATAAAAATAAAAGATACTGAAAGGAAAAGTTGATAAACCTAATCAGTAGCCTCAGTATAATCAACGATTATTGATTCAGTTTAAAATTCATTAAAAAAAACCAACAACCACACAGAAAAAATAGTTTTTCATACGTCATTTAAGCAAGTGATAATTTCAAAAACCCAGTATGCTATAGACACGTCAAAAAGAGAAAGTACGACAACAATGACCGATGTACCATAAGTCCAGAACACCATGCTCCTGCGTGCTTTTGTATGGCGTTATTCTTTGGCCGGTTAATGTATAGAGGTTCCGTTCTACTGGCAGTCAATGTGGCAGAAAAACATAGTTAATTTGTAGAAAGAGTAATTTTTAAATAAAGGGTTCCATTTTTATATTAAATGGTAGAAGTCAAAGAAGAAGTAAATGGGGAAAAGCCATTAAGTTAAATGGATTTAATGATGATGATACCATTATTACTAGTAAAAACGATATAAAGAAAAAACAAAAGATTATGTGAGAATACTACATCCCATTTTATAGATAAGCTTCCGATAAGTATTACGTTTGCCTATATTTTTTATTATATGCCAAAGCAAACTGATTCCTAAAGCTTTTAAAAATAGAACCCAAAGTACTGGTTACTTGTTTTTTCTCTCATCTTCTAAAGAGGTAATTTTTATTCCTATAAACTCAAAAATCTTAAATTTCGTAGACAAAGTTAAAATCTGCCAAATTGTCTACCAGTAAGCGGACCTAAACATCGAAAAATTCTGACCGATTTATTGTTGGCCGTTGAGACGTCTTCAGTTTCGTGAAACTTATCATTCCTTATTTCGTCCAACATTCTCAATTGTTCCTCCAACCGACTATTAGGTCTTTTATACATTCTATTTCTATATTCAACTACTGCTCTGATTCTTTTCAATTCCTCATCTGTAGTTTCTTTTTTATTTAATATGGCTTCATAGAAATTCCACCAATTATCTATGGAACCGAATTGTTCTTCGCGATTTTGTAAAATATCTTCATAAATTGTCCACCAATTGTTCGCATAGTATTCTAACGGATATGTTCTGGTTAGATCGAAAATTTCTGTTTGAGAGTTTCTGTTAGATTTTCCAGTATCACCGTTAAGGGTAAAGGTTGAGTGGTTAATGTTTTTAGTGAGATTGTGTTTTGAATGTACGTTTAGTATAACGTTTCTGTTGTAGGAAGGCGGAGCTGATTGCGTTTCATCTCTGGTCAAGCTTGGAGATCTTTCCTCTCTATCTCTAGGTTGTATATTTTCTTTCTCTCTTACCATTCTGTTCGAATCGCTCTTGTATTTTCTTATAATCTCTTTGTAATACTTTTCTAATAAGCACAATTCTTCATAAGTATATTTAGATATATCTATTTGAGTGTATATGTTTATTATATCTTGTATATTGACTACTTTTTTCTTACGATTTTCGATTTGTATGTTTGATAGAGCTTTTAGCTGTTCTATTAGAGGATCGAAACCTTTATAAATGAAATCTTTTTTAGCGAATTCAATGAGTTTAAGAACCATGTCCTCATATTTCTTATCGTATTCCAAATCTTTGTTGACAGATTTAGATTTATCCACTTCATCAATGAAAGATTGTAACGTTTCTTTTTCTCTTTCATACTTGTTTATTTCAGTTTTATATTCGCCTAAGACTAGTTCGTGGCCGCTGAATTTGTCCAACTCTCTTCTAGTCTCTTCCATTTTCTTAATATTTCTCTTAGCTAACGCTTTCCACCACTCAGAGTCATCTTTGAACAATTTCCAGAATTCATGTTTAACATCTTTCACTACAACTTCGTTTGTAATAACGATTTCTGTGGATTCATCTTTATGTTTTTCTTCTGGACTTTTGATTTCTGGTGATTTAGCTTCAAAGTTAGTAACTAAATTGACTGGTTTCACCTTTTTAAGTGTAAAGACAGGACTTCTCAACTTAGGTGGTTCTTCTAATTTGGGTTTCTTAGGTTCATCGGGTTCTATTTCAGAGTCCAAGTCTTCTATAACTTGAGACAATCGTTTCATTTCATTATCTAAAGCGGAACTGGCTCTCAATCTTTGCAACTTATCTCTCTTCCTAACACTCTCAAACTTATCATGCAATTCTAGGAACAAATCGACCAGTTTCTTAACTTCACCTAATAGTATATTCTCTCCATACTTAAGGACTCTCCAATCCATGTCAACTAAGCTGTTTTTAGCTGCTAAATTGTATCTATCATTCAAATCATCATCTTTGACGTATCTTTTAGGATTTCTCATGAGATTTTCTATATAAGTAATTATTTCTTCGCAATTGTCATGGAAAATAGAAGGAGATACGTCGTCGTCTTGACTAGAATAGTCTAAAAGTTTAATTAATTCTTCTTCTTGGTCGGATTGGAAGATATCAGTTTCAGAGTCACAGGAATTGTAGTCTTTAGGGAGGTTGACGGAAAGTCGTTTTTGGCGTACGTTCGTTTTGGACGGTTTGGCGGGGAGGCTCCATCGCTTCGTGTTGTCGGACAGCCGCTATCGGAAACATCGACTATTAGTCGTCGAAGTCCAATATTGACATTTCTTTATAAATATATTTTGAAAATTTCAGAGAGTCAAATAAAATGTGTTTAGCTCTGTATTTGAAAAGCTTAAAAATATTCTGTGCCTGACATTTATGTCGATATTTCTTTTTTCAGGCATCAAAGTAGCGCAATGCTATTAATAATTAGTTTGTAATCACTATTTTGTATTGACTTTAGAAGAAGCAAGGCTTGCTATTACTAAACACATTTTATTATAAATACTAAACATGGAAATAAGACGAAACAAAACACAAAGAACGTCAAAATATCCCCAGAAAACAAACTATAATAAAATGATTATAATAAACACAGCGATTACTATATTTTGAACTGAATATCAATGTCACACAAATATTTCTGGAACAAATATATTCAATGATTTGAATAGAAAAGCGACACAACTGATAAATATATTCAGTACAGATGTTCGAATTTTGTGACTACCTAATATTATAATTCATTAACTGCTCGATTTGTGTGTTTTTAACTTTTTTCAAAAACCGAAAGGTTACGCGTCAATATCAATAAAATATTCTGTGACTGATAAATCTTGAGCGCAAGCAAGCTTTCGCCCATCAGCGTTTTTCTTTGACAAAGTGTCGTTATGGAAAAAAGAACTATGTTAAGTATTTTTTCAATTAAAACATTTCTCTATCAATATGTAAGTAAGTTAGTAAGTAAGTAATCTTTATTTGCTCTTTATTTGTACAACTAAATTTGAATTGTGTCACTATTCCACTCAACCACAACTAATCAACCCCATCTCTCCCCGACCCCACTAACCTTAGCAGCATGTTTCAGGCGCTGCATGTCGGGATGAGCGACATGTTTGCCGCTAGCAGCAGTGGTAGCAGCAGCCAGGTCACGCAGCGCCGCCGCCACGTCCCTAGCAGCGTGCAGGAGCAGCACTTGCGGCTCCGGGTTGCCGGAGCCGAGCGACATGGCGCCGAGCTTCACTACTTCACATAGTTGTACTGTGGACAGTAAAAAAGAGCATAGGCAAACGTCGAGAACACCTGTATAAGATGAAGAAGAAATTGTGATGCGTATATGTTAAGTCTACCAATCCGCATTGTGCACGCGTGGTGGACTAATGTACATACATCCTCCCTGAGGGTAGGCCTGTGCCCTGCAGTGGGACCTTAATAGGAGAATATCATGATGATTCTTTTTTGGTAAAGAGAAACAGAATGCATTTTACAATATATGAATAATTGTAAAAACCGTGTGGCTTAAAATAGACGACCTCATTCCTCCTTTGGGGTGTTTCAAAAGGCGACTAAGGGTCAAAATTATACTAGTTACTACCAGTCTCAGATTATTTACCACTAGATGAAACCATAACGTGTCCGAACATGGAACAGCAATAGTTTGGCTTTTGCATACTAAAAGAAAATTAGTTTGACAACATTCCATAGGCTTTGACATCTTGCCAAATACAAAAACAAAACAAAAAATTGTATTTTATCTTTTTTGTTTACGTAAGGTTTCTCATTTCTTGGCTCCATCTTTCAGTGTAAGCGAAAAGTTATTAATCTAAGTTACCAGCAGTTGATGATGATCAGTTAATAATATCTCACCTATAGTGTTGACAGCGCTCTGAGCGGCAGTAGCCAGTTGTTCCTGGGTCCCTGCCGCCCCTCCTACTAGAGTCTTCGTGTCTTCTACTAAGCTCTTCGCTGTCTTCAGAATGTGCTCACGATGATCTGAGAATGTGTCCGTTTCCTTCTCTGAGTGGAGCGTGCCTGTTGGGGAAAAATGTAAATACTATTATCATAGAGTAAATAAATTATACACAAAATAAATATAAAATGTATGTTTATAAAACAGTTCCGTGAATGACTGACTGACTGACAGACAACACACAGCTGGTAAGGGGATGTTCAGACCATCAAACTGAACAACTTTCTCTATGGGACCAATATCGAAATCGAGCAGAGTTATTTTTGTAGTTTTTTTGATCGCGATTTTAATATTGGTCCCATAGAGAAAGTTGTTCGGATTGATGGTCTGATCATCCCCTTAAAATAGTTTCAGCAAATTTTTTTCGATAATTCATTTTTTTTCGCATTTAATTGAAACGTTAATATCCAATAATGTTCGGGAAATTCTACGAATCCTTTCGAAGTAGTTCTTTTTTTTATTGTCTATCTATCTATCTATAACGTCACGCCTCTTTCCCAGTGGGGTAGGCAAAGACCAGGACGCGCCATCTACTACGATCCTTGCAAATCTCTTTTGCCTCATTCACATCCATACATCTATTCATACATGCCTGTCGGTTTCGAGTACTCCGCACCTCCCCTTTTTGTAGGACGCAACTGATTTGATCAGAATACGTTCTACGATGGCGCCCTCTGCCGACACTTCCACTCACTTTAGCTCCATATATCTCTTTCGTACATCTGCTATCACTCATCCTCTCCACATGACCAAACCAACGAAGCATACCCTTCTCTATTCTTGTCACAACTTTTTATTGTAGTTTTATTTTAATTCGAAGTACATGTTAGAAGCGTGTTGTCAAGTAGAGTAAGCTATAAAGAGTACATACCGGCGCTGGCGAACAGTATGGTGGTGTCCAGGTCCCCAATGATAGCTGCTATAGTGGCGGCCGCGTCGATGCAAGCCTGCGTGCCGCGGGACCCGGCCTGCAGCGCGCCCAGTACTGACACCACCTGCGTTACATTACATACATTATGATACACCCCAGGCTTAAATCACTCCAAAGCACTTATCAAAGGATATGATCGTAAACTTGCGAACAGCTTACTTGCTTTTAACAAAGACAAAATGTGCACAACAGTGAGATCTCTCATGGGCCACTGCAAAATAAATAAACTAAATGACTCAACCAGCTGCAGATTCTCGAGGATTGCAGCACGGCCAGCAGGCTAGGGCTGGTCACGAGCCGAGATAGTAATGACCAACGCTCACGTGTTTCATACGATGTTTTACAACACACTTGTAATAAAAAGAAAATCACAAAGGTTTACAAATATTGAAGAAAAATTATGTCCGGATATTTTGTCTGAGGAGCAACAAATGGGGTGTTGCACTGTCTGAGCACAAGATTGATTGCTGAAACAGAACACTAGCTTACCTTCTCGTTGACAACCCTGCCGCTGTCGGCCACGTGTCGCTGGTTGGCCGGCGAGGCGGCGAGTCGACAGTCTCCGCCCGCCTTTATCAGCTCCGCGACACCCTCGCCTAGTTCCACTACCGCCAGACGGATTCTGTCGACAACACTATGCATTGACAAATGTTCACAATGAATGCCTGTCCATTGACGCGGAGATAGGCGGCGGAGCGGAGAATCGGAGATATATTAAACAATAAGATTGCATAAAATCTCTGCTCCGAGACAGTCAGCCTAAGGCGGGGAATGGAATGCAGCAAATAAATATTTTTTTTATTTTTGACCCAGTTAGATCAAAAATGTATGTAGGTAGTATACGCTATAATGATAAGATACTATTTTTTTTTTTTTTTTTTTCAATTTATTTACTAGCCTGGTTACTAGACCTTTTGGCTAAATCTAATTTTATTTTTATATTTCTTCTGTTTTCACATTAAAACGTTGGTATTCGACGTTTTGATGGTTCTTTGGAGTTTTTGGAGACAATCGAAAGACGCAGGAAAAGCAGAGAAGTCCACAGGAAAGAGATGAACCGACCGCTTTGCCGCGCTAAAATCACGGATCACTTTTCCTGTTTACGACCCATGACCATCATATTTCACTGAACTATATATTGTTCACTTGCACGAAACTTTGTTACGCAAAACAACACCAATTTTACGAACCAAAACTCACTATAAACAATAAAAATTCGATGAAATATGAGGACTCCAAACGTCAGCTACCAAAGCCCGCCAAAAACTCCGATAAGATACTAGAGGATATTATGAACTTGCCAGACAAAAAAATTTAAGTTTCATGATAAGCAAGTCCTCTATAAAAAAATGGTTACTATGAACTCTATGATTATTTGAACGAACAAATTGTCTATTGGACTTGCTACGCTCTGTTTATGTACGTAATACCGACTTTGAGAGCAGACGGCAAAGGAAAACATAGTGAGAAAACCATTATACGCTGAAGAAGAAATTCCGATGCGTATGTGAAGTCTACCAATCCGCATTGTGCACGCGTGGTACTACACTAACGCCCATATACCCTTCCTGAGGGTAGGCCTGTGCCCAGCAGTGGGACGTAGGTATTTATGCTCACCTGTTGGCCACGTCAGCGTTGGGTATGGTAGCGCAAGCACCGACGCTGTCCTGCGCGAGCTGCTCATACTTCTGGCAGGTCTCACTGCCGAGCTGGACGAGGCGACTCGCGTCCGTCGCTGATTTAGCCGTCTGTTACGAGGAAATGTAATAAATTATAAATCTATATTAATATTATAAAGAGTTAAGCGAAGAATGGCGAATCTAAAACTGGTCTCTTTTACAAAAAGCTACATGTCACTGCTGGGCTATAATTATTTAACCTCACTGGTGTACTGGAACGCAAACGTACCAGGGAGCCGCCATCGTAAAAATTTACGAATTTACGATAAATATCCTAAATTGAATCTTTTGTGCTTGAAACTACGGTTTATTTATCTTTGAAATGTTCTACGGTTATAAGACCATATAAAATTCCCTTTCCAACGATATATGAACCAATGGGAGAGAGCGAATGCCCGGCTCATAGGAATCCATTTTGAAAAAGCTTTTTTGTATGGGAAAATGCCGCTTTTTTTTCATCTTGTACTCATAAGTGGATTTGTAGTCAAAATTTTTGGTTCATTCTAATAGCTCAACTATTCCAGTTACTGAAATAAAAAATTTCGCATTCGAATTGATAAACAAATAAAGGAACGAAAACTGTCGAGCCGCGAGCTGGTGCTCACCAGGTTAAGGTAATTTATACATTAGGGGCGGCAGAACGTTCAATTCGGTATGTCAAGTTTGTCGAAAACCATTTCGAGATAATTGTCTGAATAATCATATTTTCTATGTCAGAGATTTTAAAATGAAAGGATTACAGATATTTTGAATAAAATAACGTCGTTTTTCGGTACACGAGTGACGTCACTCGCTGCCCCTGCAAACTCCATGGTAAACATAAAATCAACTTAAAATAACCGGCCATTAAGAAAAAAAATACATTCACAATGTCAGAATTTGACATTTGATGTTGCTGTAATATGGTAACGTAGCCAAAAGGCTAGTTTTAGAGTTTAGCAGTAACACTTTGGTTTACCGCTACATAAACGCATATTGCTTGGGTCAGCGATACCTACTTATTATAAATAACGATGAACGGATTCAATAAACGCTCTTTGTACCACCATCTTCGGAGTATCATTACACCTAATACTTCATTGCCGTATCTGTTTCCAGCATAGAGTTAGAAAGAGGAGGCAGGTTTTAATTTTTTTTAATATAGCAGTAGGTCGTTTTTCTCCATGGAGTTCGAATTATTTTTTCTCCGCCATTTTTGCACTTTGAGATTTACAGATCAAAATCATTTAAAAATTAAATTTCAAAGATCAAAATTATTGATAAACTCGATGAATCGCAATAAAAATGAAATAGGTGTCTAAATAGGTGTCTTAAAATTATGTCTTCAAACCGTAAAAAATATAAAAATGAAGACCAAAAAAAACTTGACATACCGAATTCAGACGAGTGGAACATTTAGGTTTTTTGCATACCTAATTGTTTCACTCGTCTATGAATCAGCTTATTTATCGTCCCAGGTTTCGATGTTGGCCCCATAGTGGAAATTGTTCAGTTTGATTGACGATTAGAATGCATATTCCAAGTTACCGCACTGACTTAAAACGTATCCTGTATAAAAGCAGCTTACCATGTCGGTGGAGAGACGGGCGATCTCCTTGGCGGCCCCCACCATCCTGGTCTGATAGTCTACGTACGAATCAGCCTCATCGTAGGATCCGATCAACGACATTCTGAAACAATAGTTATTTTCACATCACAAGCTCGGAAAGTTTCTGTTTATCATTTGAATTCTGAGTGCAAAAGTGCATTTTATCCGCTAGCGTGGAAAGAGTTTTTGAAATTCTAATCCACTGAAAAGTAATAATATTTCATCTCACTGGCCAGCACGAAAAAAAAAACATTTTAAAACGTTCTTTTTAGCAATTCACTTTTTTTCCTCGCCGTTGTGAGGTGAAAAGTTGTGTGTTTCGCTCGGCTGCAAAGTTATTCTGCGTCTCGTACCTTTGAAACCTTCGCTAAGCTCAGGATTCTATTATTTTTATTTATATTAAACAAAGATTAGATTTCTTTATTGAATTCAAGTACAGCTTAAGGTGGCAAAGAATTACAAGCAAAGTATTTACATGAAGATATTTTTTATATCAGCACAGTTGCACCGAATAATGGTTAAGAGCATATGACTCTTGACACGGAGGTCGTGGGTTCGATTCCCACGGGGAGCACTTAGTGAAATGTCACTTTGTGCGTTTTTCCCCAGTTGGTTAGGACATTGCAGGCTGAGTCACCTGACTGTCTGAAAAGAAAGATGATTCCGTGCTTCGGATGGCACGTTAAACTGTTGGTCCCGGCTACTGGTGGTATAGTAGTCGTTACATAAAAACCACGTCAGAGGCCATAAGGCGGTTTGAATAAACTTTGACACCAGGGCTTGCAGCCCACTCGATAAGAAGAAGAAGGGGAGCGTTTCTCTGTGGTATCCACTCACAACTGGCGCTTTTTGAAGGGACGATCAGAACATCAAACTGAACAACTTTCTCTATGTGATCAACATTGAAATCGCGATAAATATGAATCTGGTGTTTCTATTGATTTATTAATTATTATGTACTTATAATTAGAAATAACACTTCATTTTATGCTATTCTTTATGGAGATATCGCCAGACTTTCTTAGTACATCGCAATCGCTATCTCTTTCACGCGCCGGCACTCGTACCCTCATGTGGCGCACGACGTTTGTTTGTCGTGTTAGTTCTAGTATGAAGTACATAATAGTTCAATGCTTTATATTGAAGTTTTCTATGGAACAGCCACGGACTTGAAAAAAAGACGGACGTAATCTCGTCTAATCACGAGTGAAGCACCCATTTATATTTGTGTGCGTGCTGACGAACTGACACGCGGTACATAATGGTGGGGCGGGTTGTAGGACCTGCGCCTAGAGCTAGTGCATATGTGTGAGTGTAGGTCCCTTGTAGAACAAACGAAAATGTAGGACCTTGCATGCTTCACATCTTTTTAGTATCACATTACGTTCATCTTTTTTTCAGGTCCGTGGGAACTGCTTGATTTTTTTCGCCCGACTGTTCCAGGAGGATTCTTTTTCGCTATTGCAATGTTGGTTCTATAGTGAAAGTTGTTCAGTTTAACGGTTTGAATCACCCCGTTTAATATCGAACTTACACCCCGTATAACTTATACACAAATCACTTAGGTATCGTACTCGTATATTTCCACAAACAAAACGTACTTTTCCACGTTCTCTTACGAGTCAGAGACTCATCGGTCTGGACGCGACGCGACGCGTTACGTAAATAAACTGTAAACAAATGAGTCTGCGCCGAGACTGCATAGAGAAATCGATTGTATAGTCATCGATTACGTTTTCTGATGAATCGATATCTCGCGATGTTACATCGATAGTGACGTTAGATCATTGACATGTTAAATTTATGCTGCTACTAGTTATGCATGCTGCATTTTTCAATTTCGAGGCGTGTATTGTACACTATCCATTACAACTGGTGACGGGTTCACTCCCCGTCACACTGGACAGAGTTTTGGTACTAGTGAAACGTGGATGTTCTGAGGTTTCAGAATATCTCTGACTACCCCCTCGGGGAATATAGTCGTGAGCATATACTATGTTTATGCTTAGGCAACAGGTAGTGTTTCGATAAATTGAGAAACAACAATGACTACATTGTGACATTCTTGTTTTTAGGAAATGTTGTTTAGCATAAGCATATGCTCACGACTATATTCCCCGAGGGGGTAGTCAGAGATGTTCTGAAACCTCAGAACATCGACGTTTCACTAGTAGTACCGAAACTCTGTCCAGTGTGACGGGGGGTGAGCCCGTCGCCACTTTATAATGGACAGTGGGTACAATACATGCCTCGAAATTGAAGCATGCAGGTTTCCTCACGATGTTTTCCTTCACCGAAAAGCCAGTGGTGTTACAAATCGTACATAAATTCCGAAAAACTCATTGGTACGAGTCGGCCTGGACGGGGATCGAACCATCGCCTCCTGTACGGCAGGCAAGGTTACTCGCCACTGGACGACCACTGCTCGATACCCTCAAAAATAAAAACGTATCGATCTCAATCAAACATCTATAAATAGAGTACCTACAGGATTAGATCATCCACATTATGGATGGAGTCAAGTATTCTGGCCGACAGCCAAGTGCACTAAATTATAGATATAGTACGTGGAGACTACAGGATCTGGAGTCAGGGTCATTGCCTTGACATACATGACTGACTGACTGCCAACGCACAGCCTAAACTGCTAGTGATATGTCACTTTGTGCGTTTTCCCCCAGTTGGTTAGGCCATTGCAGGCTGAATCACCTGATTTAATCGGATGGCCCGTTAAGTCGTTGGTCCCGGCTACTATCTCTGGTGGTATTAGTCGTTACATAATAACCATGTCAGAGGCCGTATGGCGGTCTGAAAAAAATCTTTTCTGCCCACGCGATAAGAAGAAAAACAGCTGAAGATAGAAACGTGAAATTTTGAATATACCTAAACACCTTTTCAACCCAAGTGTATGGGGAAAAAATGTTAAAAACCATTAGCATATGAATTAGGACCCTACATGTATGTTTTTTTTTGTCTTAGAAACAATCATAACCTAGATCAACACTTAGAAACATAACAGTGAAAGCTAAATATCAGAAATAGCAAGTACAATAATGTAAGTATGTTTAAAAGATATAAATACCAACGTTCAGTGAAGCGCTAAATATAAGTGCAGATGACTAATAAAGGTTAAGGCTACACGCATACTGAGAGCGAAGTTTTGAATAGATTGTTGCAAAATACAAAATGAATCTTTCACATTTTTTATTAATTATTTAATTAGTTAATATCAGTGAGACAAAAGTCAGTGTTAAAGCCAGACCACCCGCGGCCATCCAATACAACTATCGTAATGGAAAATTGACTTGTAGCCTGTGCGGACGCACTTTTAAAGCCAAGATAGGCTACATCAGCCACCTGAGAGCACATCAACGAAGCTCTCAAAGTCAACAGCCATAATCAGTCGCTGTGGTCGAACACAGCCATGAAGCATCATCATCATCATCATCATCATCATCATCAGTGAGACTTTGTCTACGCAGAATTTCGACCTTCTGCCTGCGGCCCTCTTCATTACACCAGCAAAATGTCACGCCCTGGATCCCAGAAAACGGTCGTCGGCGTCCAGGTCGTCTTAGGAGGTGGCGGGACGATCTGGATGCTTTCGATGACGCGTGGCCAGAGCATGCCCAGGACAGAGATGGTTGGAGGATTGAAGGCCTTTGCCCAGCAGTGGGATGAAATAGACTGCAATGTCTACTCGCCTCCACTGCATTAAACAGCGGATTTATTTTTGCTAAGATTGATTTGCTCTCATAGTAAAAGTAGTTCAGTTTGATTGGTAGACTCTTCGGTTAAGAGGATACTTTTACTTAGCTTTTACTTCTATTTCTATCTAGCTCTTTCTATAACGTCACGTCTCTTTCCCAGTGGGGTAGGCAGAGACCAGAGCGCGCCATCTACTACGATCCTTACAAATCTCTTTTGCCTCATTCACATCCATACATCTCTTCATACATGCACGTCGGTTTCGAGTACTCCGCGCCTCCCCTTTTTGTAGGACGCAATCGATTTGATCAGAATACGTCCTACGAGGGCGCCCTCTGCCGACACTTCCACTTACTTTAGCTCCATATATCTCTTTCGTACATCTGCTATCACTCATCCTCTCCTCATAACCAAACCAACGAAGCATACCCTTCTCAATTCTTGTACCATAGGATTTCACCCTGTAGAAAGTCATCTATTCAATTCAATTCAATTCATTTATTGCTTTCATGTACAGTATTAAAGGTCTTATAATATAATTAGGTATGAGTACATGAACCCTGTTGATTAGGGCATTGCAAATTAGAGGCATGCAAAATAATTAACAATAGTTTGACAATGAACGTTAAATAAATTGGAATTAATAATTATAACATAAAACATTGAAATCATAAAATTTTGAATACATTTAAAATAGAAAATAAAAATAGTTATAATCGACAATAATTTTAACGATGAACATAAAATAATTAGGTAATTATACAGAAAACATTGAATAAAGATATAATCATAAAATTTTTATACATTTAAAATAGAAAATAAAAAATAAAAATAGTTATAAAACGACATTGCATTAATTTTAGACTATCACGCTATAGCTTATCACACATAAACTCATCAATCGTGTAATAGCATTTGTTGACTAATAGGGTCTTAAGTTGTCTGTAAAAAGGTTTGTCTCCGGATTCTGTTTTTATATATTGTGGAATTTTATTATAAATTTTTACCGCCATATAATGAGGGCCTTTTTTAAACAACTGCATGTTTCCTTTGGGTAGTTCCAAAAGGTAGTTTCTTCTCGCACTTTTACAGAATTCGAATAGGTATATGTTTTTTCTTACAAACAGGGCCGCTTCAAGAATAAAGATGGAAGGAAATGGTAAAATTTTTTTGTCTACGAAGAATGGTCTACAGCTTTCTCTTGGCTTTATGTTAAATAAAATTCGAATGCATTTCTTTTGTAGCACAAAGACGTCGTGCGCATCGGTACTGTCTCCCCACAACAGCACACCGTATCGCATCCATGCGTAGGCATAAGCGTAGTATGCGGCTAATGACGCTTCAAGATGTGTGTTTGTTTTGAGAATGGCCAGGGCATAAGTGAATTGCGATAATTTGGATTTTACAGTTTGCAGGTGATTTTCCCATGTTAAATGCGTATCTACAGTAAGTCCTAAAAGATTGTAACTTGTCGCTTCCTCGATATTAAGTTTATCTAAGACGTTTTTTAAATTTAGTTTAATTTTTTGTCGGGGTCTGAATTGGATAACTTTCGTCTTTTTTAAGTTTATTTCAAGGTTGTGTTCAGATAGCCAGCTCTCCACCAATTTAAAGTTTTTTATTATGTTTCTTTGGCTTTCAGGATCATCTTTACATTTAAATAGTAGTGAAATATCATCAGCGAATAATATGCTTGGGATATTAATTGCATTTGGTAATTGGTTAATGTAAACCAGGAACAGGATACATCCTGTTACACTTCCCTGGGGAATAGACCAATTTGTATATTTTATTGTAGACTTAGCCGCTTTAATTTCGCGAGTCTCGTTGTCGAAGTATTCAATTTCGACATACTGTTGTCTGTTGTTCAGGTATGACTTGAACCATCCATGCGCTTTACCCCGAATTCCTATGTCGTATAATTTAGATAATAGGATACTATGTGAGACTTTATCGTATGCTTTTGTCATATCCAGTAGTATAATCGAATGGTTGGTTGGTTCGAGTCCCACGGATGGTCACCAACATACCTGTGCTCGGTGAGCCTGGAGATGGACCTGGTGAGTGAGTCCAGCAGAGACCCCACGGCGCCTCTCTGTGTGGACAGTTCTCGCACGCAGGACGTCAGCTCAGTGAGGGCGGCGCGCGCGAGGCTCACCTGGGCGTCCACCTCGCCGTGCATGTTCACCGCCTGGAGGCAACGACATTAGGTTAGTAACTAGTGGAGACGGCTAGATATACCCACAGGCAAACCTAGGGCGCAAGGACTGAGGAGAATCGACACCACAGAACATTACAAGAGGGGTTAGTATACTTACTATATATTTAAAAATAATTATTGTTAACCATCCTATCTTAAGCCAACTCGATCTAAAATTAAACTTTACTTAATTAACTATGTGTTCTCTATAAGCATGGTGTTCTATCCCATACAAATGAAATTTTAGTTAAAAAATAGCAATATATGGCGTTATGGTATCGATTTGTAATAAATTTTTACGTAAAAGTGTAAATTGTTACTAAAAATACATGATCTGACTACAAAAAAATCTCATGAGCCTCGGAAAATCAAGCAATTTACTTTGCCCGAAGACTGCCCGCGTTACGGCAGTCGCGTTCCATTGTTTGACGTTGGGCATCTGTACTGTATCTTAACTATTATAAAACCGTAAAATCATGAGGAACAAAAAAGTAGCGGTTCACTTCATATAAACTCAAATGACAAACGATAGCGCGATTTAAATGACGTGCAGCGCCATCTATTGACACAATGGTGTGTTTGTTTGTTTGTTCGCGCATCACGCAAAAACTACTGAACCGATTTTGATGAAACTTTTTTTGTTTGATAGCTTATGATCAGACTTAAAATCTGGTATATAATTTGTGCGGACGAAGTCGCGGGAAAACACTAGTAGTATTATATAATCTGTGCTATAAGTGAACTGTAATTGTTCTTTTGAGAAATAATAAATATCTTTAAACTGAAAGTAGGCGTGGAACGTGACGCCATTGGTTATGCAATGATTTGCATAACGCTACAGGGTGAATAAAAGTTGCTCAGTATGATGGGTGGACTCTTAGTTTAAAAGGATGCTAATGATATTAATTTCACCCTGGTATAAGGCGCGCAGCATAGTCCAGGCGTTAGTCCACCACGCGTGCACAATGCAGATTGGTAGACTTCACATACGCATCGGAATTTCTTCTTCAGCGTATGCAGGTTTCCTCACGATGATTTCCTTCACCGTTTGAGAGCAGTCGGTTCTAAGTACATAAGTTAGAAAAACTCATTGGTACATGGCATTTGGGCTGTGCGGATTCGAACCCGGGCCTCAAGATTGAGTTTCCATAGCTCTCCACTACGTAGTTACTAAGGGTAAACTACCCACCCCCTCAGGGAATATATCTAGATCTGGGAGAATATACTAGTAATATGAAAAAACCGTTTCTCCCCGGCTCCAATAGGTAAAACAATTTCAAGCTAAAACACCCGTTTAAACCGCTCGGCTTAAAACGATTCTTTACATCTTTACATCTATAGCACACTATTCGATCTTGAATCTTGAGATTTTGAATCTTTCCGAAAACATGTTTAAAACTCAGATCAAAAAAGTCCTCTGTAAAAAAGCATACTATAAACTGGATGATTATTTAAATGATCAAAATGCTTGGGTCTGAGTGTCACTAACATATAGTTTACTGTATAGTATGAATTATTTAATTAAATAGACTATGTACATATTACTGTATACATAACCTTAGCATAAGAATTTATATTGTAATAGTCATTAAGTCGTGTTATGCTGTAGAGTTTCTGGCCGCATCTTCTCTACAGCGACAACACGTTCCGACGCGGTGGTAGCTTAAAAAAGAATTGACGTTTAATAAGTGTGCTTCAGGCTCCTATATTGAATAAATGATTTTGAATTGAATTGAATTGATAAAAAAATTACACAATCTCGAAAACTATGAAACCAAACTCAGAATTTTTTTGTACTGTATAACATATAGAAAGTAGGTAAGTTATCATGAACTTTCGCGTCAGATTTTTAACAATCTGTGAATCATTCTGGCCCCAGTCATAACCGGCTACGGTAATAAGTCCTGCACAATCCACACCGCAAACAAGAAACACTCACCCTGGGATTGCCGGCGGCACTCTTTGAAGCCTGCACCAACAATGCGAGGGTCTCCACCACTGTCCTGGCGTGTTCCAACAAAGCCGCTTGCGTCTTAGACTCGGTTATATTGGAGGCGGCGCCGATGGTTCCTGATACTAGAGGCTCGGCGTATGACACCTGTATGATAGAAAGATATGTTAGAATCACGGACTTGAAAAAAAGACGGACGTAATCTCGTCTAATCACGAGTGAAGCAAAGTCAAAGTCAAAATTTTTATTCAAAATAATATCACATAGATAACTTTCTGACGTCATTTTTGATTCTACCACCGCTTCGGAAGGTGTTCCGTTGTAGAGAAGCACCCATTTATATTTGTGTGCGTGCTGATGAACTGTCACGCGGTACATAATGATGGCGGGTTGTAGGATGTAGGTTGTAGGACCACGCCGGACTGCCAAACCAGGGTCCTGGGTTCGAATCCCGGTTCGGTCATGGATGTTATATGTTCGTGCCGTTGTTGTATGGTTTCCATAATAAAAGCCTTTAGTGCTAGTTTGGGATCATTACAATGTATGAGCCTGTGAGCGTTATTTATTATTTATTATTTATCTGCGCCTAGAGCTAGTGCATCTGTGTGAGTGTAGGTCCATTGTAGAACAAACGAAAATGTTGGACCTTGCATGCTTAACATCTTTTTAGTGTCACATTACGTCCGTCTTTTTTTCAGGTCCGTGGTTAGAATTGGAATTGTTTACGAATGTTGTAGTACCTATGCAGAATGTTAAAATCCAATAACAATAAGATAATATAAGATCTATGGTACGAGTATCTATAGCACTAACCAGCTGCACGACAGCGTGTCCCAGGTTCTCTGCCTCGCTGACGGCGGCAACTCGCAGAGGTTCCACTCGCTCCACCATCTCTGTAGCGCTGTTCTCTATTTGTTCCGAGTAGCCTGTTCAACATACATGTACATTTAAAAACGTTAACCACTGGAAGTTGCATGTTCAGCGTGTCCCTCTGTTCACTTGTCCACATGACACATACCTTGCAGAGTGTGCGCCTTCCTGGGCTGCAGTTCCTGGCCGACGGCCTGTATCCCCGCCTGGTCTAATTCACGCAGCTGTTTGTTCAGCGTGTCCAGCGCGGCCGCGCATTCACGCTGACCCGGCGCCTTCTCTCTGTTCACAACGATACATTTTGTTAACATCACTGACAAACTTTACTTTTAGACAGAATGCCAGCGGACGATATGGAGTTGGGGATATACTATTTACATTTAATTTGAGCTCTTCTTGGATCACATCTGTCAATTTGCATCGATATCTAATCACACAATTTCTCATTCTATCTCTCAGCGTAACTCCACACATAACCATTTACTGAAACTAAAGTCATACCTCAGTATTTTTGGATAGTTTATCTAGTGAAATCATAAACTGAATACACGATTAGAATTACTTCACTCGATAGAAAATCGTCACAAAGATGACGTATTTTCATGCATTTTTAAACATTTTTCTCGTTTTAGAAGAACTTAAAATAGTTTCCGATTTTTTGCATTTATACTCACATATTCACCATTAGTTTAACTAGTGAAATCATAAAAAAAATCTAGAAAAAGTACTTTGGTTAGTTGTTTTTAATCGAACATACGGCTCACGCACACACTTTTCGGAGCGCTCGGCAATCGCGTTTCTCATAGAAAATATTCGTCCGGACCTATGGCCCCTTAATGCTCTTTGGATAGTCTCATCTAATAACTATTATAAAACTGTAACTGAACTGTGTCTGTACATTGAAGATATTTACTAAAAAAAGATTACGATATGGGTTTTAGGTATCCCCGACTCGAAATCAACCTTTTTTAGAAATTTTGTCTGTCTGTTTGTTTGTTTGTTCGCGCATCACGCAAAAACAACTGAACCGATTTTGATGAGACTTTTTTTGTTTGATAGCTTATGATCTGACTTAAAATCTTGTATATAATTTGTGCGGACGAAGTCGCGGGAAAACACTAGTTTATAATAAAGCTTACCTGATGTTAGTGACAAGCCCCTTGATGCTGTCGGAGACGGTCTTGCTGTTGGCTGCGAGCGCCTGCCACTGGCTCCTCTCCTGTGGAGACAGGATCAGCACTTTGGCCGACTCCAGCATGGCACAGGATCCCGATATTATGTTCCTGTTGAATAAAGTTAGTAACATTAAAAAGTGTACACAAAGTGTACGGTCCAACACAGAACATATTTATTTGACCTTAGAAAAAGTGTATGTCTAGAATGAGCCTCACACTTGTTCCGTATAAAACAAAAGGGGCTAACTTTCTTAGGTTGGTGTGCGTGAGGCGCCATACTAATTATGTATGTGTGCGTGTATATGTATAGGGTTTTGGAACAAGTACTGAGGGCCTACCATGAGTTTTCCTTGTACTTTACTACTGTAGTTATGTCGCCAATTCGTATGACAGAAATTAGTTCTCAACGTAACCACTAGGAGCGCTGTACGAAATTCAATACAAAATTGTTGACGTAACTATAGTAGTAAAGTACGGTGAAAACTTATGGTAGACCCTCTGGTTCCTATTTTTTTCGACGCTTTCGTAGCTTTGACTGTCTATCTTCATAATCTAAGTATTTGACCTAGTTTTGTTTGTCGCTTGGCGTCAGGGCGTCAGGCTTTCGTTATTAATCAAATAATATCATTTTCTCCCCTCCGGACGGAAAGCGTCAATTGTCGTCCCGCTGCGCTAAACGAAGTTGCCGCTTTCCAGCTCCGTCGAGGAGAAAAATAGTATACTAACCTCGGACAATAAATAAGAAAGCCTCAGATCACATTACAAGAGATCTGAGACCTTTCTTACTTTCCTGTCCTCGGTGTGTAATCTACTATAATACAAATACGCGTTTTCCGGCGTCTATCGGTTTTCGACGCATATTGAAAGAGTGAAATAGGCAAATATGTAACCAAAACATCTCCTGCGATCCACGTTATAGTTTTAATGCCTATTTTCACGTAGAAACGCGTATTTGTCATGTCTGATAGTTGGCGAAATGTCTAAACACTATGATATAGTAACGTACCTGCCGCACTCCAGTATGGCGTCCTGACTGTGCCTGGCCTGTGGCGATATCTTGGCGGGTATGGACGTGAACTCTGGACTATCTGCGAACTGGCACAGACTGCGCACCGCGTCTTGTAGCGGACCTGTTGCCGATGCGCAACGAGTTCGGTTGGCCTACAGGGGAAATGTTATTTATATAAGGTCTAACAAAATTAGCTGAAACTATTTTAAGGGGAGTATCAGACGATCAAACTGAACAACTTTCTCTATGGGACCACTATCGAAATCTCGAAAAATAAAATCTACTGTCCCATACATTCGGGTCGAGTTAGTTTGGCATTTTTGTATGGGACAGTAGATTTTTTTTTCGAGATTTCGATATTGGTCCCATATAGAGAAAGTTGTTCAGTTTGATGGTCTGATACTCCCCTTAAAATAGTTTCAGCTAATTTTGTTAGACCTTGTATAGCATTGGTTCACAAAAATAAAACACTCAGAGCAAACAAAAGTAAAATGCATTTTTTCGTAGACTAATACTTAAACACTATCAATACAGGCGGAGATATGACAAAAATGTTTGAAAAATCGTGCCTATGCAAGATTTTGTAAGCAATTTTAACTTAAGGGGCCATAGGTCCAGACGAATATTTTCTATGAGAAACGCGATTGCCGAGCGCTCCGAAAAGTGTGTGCGTGAGCCGTATTTTCGATTAAAAACAACTAACCAAAGTACTTTTTCTAGATTTTATTTATGATTGCACTAGTTAAACTAATGGTGAATATGTGAGTATAAATACCAACAATCGGAAACTATTTTAAGTTCTTCTAAACCGAGAAAAATGTTTAAAAATGCATGAAAATACGTCATCTTTGTGACGATTTTCTATCGAGTGAAGTAATTCCAATCGTGTATTCAGTTGATGATTGCACTAGATGAAATATCCAAAAATACTGAGGTATGACTTTAGTGTCGGTAAATGGTATAAATCTAGTCGTAAAATGAAAAATAAAAGATGCCTCCGAGGTATTTCCACCTACTATTACGTCTTAATCAAAGAAAATACCGCATACGCAGAAAGGGAAAAACAACTTTTGATTTGATTATTATTTAAATGCCCGTTCTAGTTATTCCCATTTTACGATATTTTTATTTAATGAAGCAATTTGTGACGAAAATCTTGCCGCGTATCCACTACAACCATCTGAATTTGGCAAAACCTGTCATAAATAAATCAAAAACATGAAAACCGTTTCCCCCAGAAAAAAATACAGGAAAATAAAAGGACGAATTAACGACACTTGCTATGATTGATTCATTGTCTTGGCATATTTATCGTTGGTGTTTATTTCCCTTACTATGGCTAGTACTAAAAAGTATGGTCAGAGGTACCTAAAAAAGCCGCTATCCCTACGTGTAACGCGTCGATCCAACGCGCAACTCAACCAACAACTCCCAGCTATATACGTAATCGCGGGCGAATCTTAACAGCGCGATGTACAACTCTTACCTCGCTGTAGTCGGTATCCAGCGCCTTGATTTCCTTCACCAGAGCCGCTGTGGAGTTGGCGACGTCCTTGGCGGCCTGTACGAAATGCCGCTTGGCTTGAGGCTCGGTTGTCTTGCCTGAAGCTACTCGGCACGCGTTGCAGAGGGCGCTGGTGTGTTTCGCTATCACTGTTGCTGCTGATAGCACCTGTGGGGGTTCGAGTTTGAGTGTTAGAGAATAAACTAATAAAAAAAAAATATAACGCGGAAAGTCTTTTTTGCGTCATAGTCCAGTAAAAATACGGGTCGAAAGGAAATAATTTATAATAAGCAATTTTTTTTGCTAGATCGTTTATACAAATGATATTAAGATACTTTATAAACGAATCCTACTAAATTTCGTATTTTTAGTTTTAGTACTAAAATGTAAATTTTTTATTTATAGTGTCAGATAGCTTTCTTTTTTTATTTTGATTGTTTGTTTTAGGGTATGAGTTTACATACACTGTGTAAATTTTGTCCTAAAATTGAGTTTTTCGTAATTTCTACTTATTTTAAAACAAAGGTTCCGTGGTGATTTTTCGTTGGATTTACTTCTAATATAAAAGAATACAAATGTATTTAACCAATGACGTAAAACAAATTGTATATACTATTTTTTTCCAATTTTACATGTTTTTTTTTATTTTGTTTAATTATTTAAGAAAATTTTTAGGAGGATTTTCAATCTAAACGATAACAAGAATTATAATCTAAAATATAAAACAAAAAAACCTGCTATTATAAATTATTTACATTCGCCATACAAGCGACCCGTAACTTTACTGGAGTATCAGCACGAATCAAAGTGGAAAGATTAGCCAGTCAGTAACGGTCGTGGCTCACATCGTGCCCTGCGTGCTCTAACACCTGTAGTGCAGTATCGGTTGCCCACTTCTCGCAAGGGACTATGTACCGACTTTGTTCAAAATTTGAAGTCGACACGATAAGAAGAAGAAGAAGATTTGCTATTTTTTGTTGAGTTTGAGTATATCTAACCTGTTGCTGGTTGCTGGAGGAGTCGCAGAGCGCCCTGCAGGCCTGTTCTATGGCGACGGCGGCGCGCGCGAACTGCGCCTGGTCCACCAGCCCCGGCCGCCCCGCCACGCTCGTCTCGTCCGACACCGCCACCTGCACGATAAATGCGTAACCATGAGGCTTTGGTAAACAGCCGTACAATACAGAATAAAGCCTGGTTTGAATCGGTCGGTAAAGCGAGCCGTAACTTGCGGCAACTTTTTGTCAGCATCTGACCATCTGTAAGTTCTCCGAAAAGGAAATAAATAGGACATAAGAACAGGTTTGCTACACTTTTCAATAATTTGTATGCAAGGGTGAGAGCTATCACACCCTTTGCTGATGATAGGTTTGATGATGTTGATTGATAACACGGAGAAGTTTGAATGTGAGTATTGATGATAACTGCTATGCTTAGATATAATGATATTGATTATTGATTGTTTGCTATTGAGCACACGCGGAACGCTTGATTGTCCGGAATGTACTGAATTAACAGTTTATAATTATTTACTTAAATGCTATGAATCTGTGTCGCGGTAGGCGCTGACGCAAGCTAAACTGTACGGTGTGTTGGACCGTACATTGTATGTCTTTCAAATAACGAGAAGATAGCTTCTAAAAACCAGCAAAATATGGCCCGGCCCTGCGTTTACCTATGGGGAGCGTCTTAAAGGGTGGGTGTGTCAACTCACCAAGTAAGCGGCCTGTGCGGTGCACTCCACTAGAGCTTGTACCGCGACGGCCACTCCGCCTACTGAACGCGCGAACTGTTCCTGCTCCGAACTCTTTATTGCGTTCGCCATGCCCGACATACCGTCACCTGCAACAATATTACATTATTTAGAAATCATCATTTCAAACCGCTTTACGCGGGAGAAGAAATACAAGGGAAATACGTGTTTTGTCCTCTCGTTAAAACATAGAAATATGCATAGCGTTTTTGCTTTAGTTTCTTTTTGTGCAAGGCGATCGCTACCTTATTGCTGTACTTATCGACGTAACCACATTTTTGTACTATGGCTGGGCAACAAGTGTCAGACCAAGTACCTCAAATTACATGTAAATAGTATATCTCCAACTGCATTGCCACACAGTCTAGACAGTTGACTTGCCGTTCAGAATTGATTCTCATGCCATCTAGTGGCAATATCAGGCATCAGCGGTTCTAATAATCAATCCCTAGCTACACGGGAGTCCCCAGCAACTCAAAGGCGGCATCTAGCGACAGAACAATAAAGCGACTCACTCAGGCCCTTGCTGTGGTCGACCACGCAGTCCAGGCAGGCGAAGTATCCCAGCTCGCAGACAGGCTGCGTGGGACAGTTCAGCAGCGGACGGGTGCTCTCTATGCTTCGTATAGCGGCAGAACATTCCTTCTGGCCCGGCGCAGCTTCGGTACACACGTCCACCTGGGGGGAAATCACACTTTATTGTAAACATTTCGATATACAGAAATGTGTTATACATTTTACGAGATGCTTTTGACCGTCAAACTGAAAAACTTTCACAATGGGACCAATTAAAGATTCGTCTCGGACGGGCTTGAACTGCAAATCTTTAAATGTTTAATTTGATTTGAAATAGCACAAGGCTGTAATATGTAAATAATCAACAGCCTCGTAAGCCCGCTGGTCCCTTTAAGAGCCTACCGAGCCTATTGTGCTGTCCTCAATCATATTTTTTTTATTTCTATACAATTAACCAATATTTCCAAAAAACAAGAATGTCACACTGTAGTCCTGATTGACTTTCAATTTATCGAAACATTACGGATTATTATGTTTTATGCTTGTAGCTATTATCTTTAAAACCGCCAAAAATGGCCTTTTTTTGCGGTTTTAACGATAATAACTATAAACATTATAAAAACAAATCCGCAGTGACCCGATAAATTGAAAATCAGCAATGACTACAATGTGACATTCTTGTTTTTTGGAAATATTGTTTAATTGTTAAGAAATAAAAAAAATACGATTGGGGGCAGCACAATAGGCTCGGTGCAGCCTTAAAAGGACATCATTTTTGTAGTCTTAAAGGCTGGAATATTCTGAAACCTCAGAACATCCACGTTTCAGTAGTACAGAAACTCTGTCCGTGTGACGGGGAGTGAGCCCATCGCCACCGCGAACTACGAAACACAGATCAATTTCCTACATTACACTTACCAATCTGTTGATGCTCTCTGTGACGGCGCGGGCCGCTCCAGCCAGCTGGTTCTTGGCATTAGGCCGCGTCAAGTCCTGATAACAAATCAAACATACAGTTATGTTTATACCTCATTATTTTATTTTCTATGGAAGACCTTTGACTGTAATGAATTTTATTTTATCACACGCGCACATAAAGAATGACTTTACTTTCAGGCGAGTATAGTAGGTAATTCATCTTGCTATAATCAAAAAAGATAACTAGTTTCCGTAATTTCAGCCAATATAATACATGCATTTTTATACAAACAACAATTTGAAGGAGACTGGAGCCTGACGTAGGTAAACCATAAGGTAAACCTGAGAATTGTAAGTCTCCAGGCACCCCCACCCGCAGCTTGATTAATAACACTTTTTTGGTAGTGATCTGATAGTGGATCTAATATATAAGGAGTTGAGAGAAATAAAGTCCAATGAGATACAACTACAAAAAAATGTTTTTTTATAAACAAAACAAACAAGAAAAAGTGAAGTTGGATAGGCTGAGATAATTTTTTCATATACCGAATATTTCATGAGACGTGTGGTTTGACTGTGGTGTGTTAGTGTGGTGAGTGAGTGTGATGTATGAATGTCGGGCTGAATTCCGTTTCTATCAGTCCACCGCCCAACGCTAATCCCCCGGCCAAAGAGACACTTCCAACACAGAAATATCATTTCAGCCAGCCGACCAACGTCGAAACAGCCGAACCGAGGGAAACAAGCTTATATGAATATTTTTTAGCATGTTTAGACAAACTTAAGACATAGTAAAGCTTGGCAAAAAAGTCATGATCGTGGTGACAGGTGGAACTAAAATTTGAGTATGGTGGTGTTGCCAGTTTATGCGTGATTTTGACGTTCTTGCGTGGAGGCAGCGCCCACATTTTTTATCAGGACTTTTTTGCCAAGCTGTATCTATATTGTTATTGCCATACGTTGGGTTTAGTCCCTAGTATATTGTACATTTATATCAAAACATAGTATAAATAAAAGTACAAACCTGACTGACGAATTTAGCAGTGCCGAGTAGTTTAGAAGAGTTGACGGTCACCGACTTCATTGAACTGACCATCATAGATTGAGTTTGACGATCCTGTTGACAAAATTAACGACGGGTTACTCATGTGTCCTCTAATAAAAACAATTTTTATAAGTATTTTATTGAAACAGGCGTTACTTTGCGAAAATCCATGATTAACAGGTAGATGACACGTCGTTGTGCTCCTTGGTGGAGCGAAACACGTGTAGAGTAAAAATTATTTGGTAGGCAGGTTGTATTGCATAACGTAATACAACTTTGTCTACTGGGTATTTAAAAGCGGAGGTCTCGACACAATCGTGTCATCTACCTGTTTTATAAGTATGTTAGGTCAGTATTAATAAACGAAACTCAACTAATATTCCATCGAAAATCAAATAAGAACAATCTTATTCTGGTAGATACAATAATCAATATTCTTTTAGATCTATTGATTAATAATGTCACCCTACACCCTACGTGTAACGCGTCGATCCAACGCGCAACTCAACCAACCGCTCCCAGCTATATACGTAATCGCGGGCGAATCTTAACAGCGCGATGTACAACTCGTAGCGCGTAGCTTGTAGCCGCGTAGTCTCACCATATGAATAGATACGACTAGAAGTCAAGCTTCATAAAGCGCTAGACTCGTGAAAAAACTTGTAATCCATTGCTTTATGGATCAAAATGGCGTGTTTACGAGACTAGCGGCGGCGGTCTCTACAAGGTGTTACAAAAGTACAAATAAACATCTAAGAGGGTTGTTTAGACCATCCAACTGAACAACTTTCACTATGGGACCAATATCGAAATAGCGTAAAAAAAATTTGATGTTCCATACTCCACAAATCGACTCGAGCTAAAATATGTATGGGATATCTGATTTTTATTTTCGCAATTTCGATGTTGGTCCCATAGTGAAAGTTGTTCAGTTTGATGGTCTAAACAACCTCCTTAAGAGTTTTAAATATTTATTTTTACTTATGTAACACCCTGTATAAGTAATCGCGGGCGAATCTTAAGGGTATATTATTCGGAGCGCGCTCCATACAAACGTACTATGGTGATATTTTTAATACTGACCAATTTAAGTCAATGAAATTTTGCAGAAACAATCCGATTTTCGTTGAAATGTATAGTTTTCAAGTAACAGCGCCTCAAAGATTTCCATACAAATCTTAAATTAATCCTAACATTGAAACAGTATATTTTAACGAAAATCTGACTCCATACAAGCATAGAGATTTGTTTCTAGATTGATTCTGCAAAATTTCATTGCAGCGCGCATTTTCGCTCTCCGAATAAAATTCTCTTAACAGCGCGATGTACAACTCGTAGCGCGTAGCTTGTAGCCGCGTAGTCTCACCATAATGAATAGATACGACTAGAAGTCAAGCTTCATAAAGAGTGCGCAACGGCGCTAGACTCGCGAAAAAACTTGTAATCCATTGCTTTATGGATCAAAATGGCGTGTTTACGAGACTAGCGGCGGTCTCTATATTTAATCATGTGGCCTCACCTCGGTCTGCCCCGCCATCTCCATGGAGACGCCCAGCAGTCTGTTGAAGGCGTCCCCGAACTGGTGGCTGGAGTCAGCGAGCGCTGTTGTACTGTCCACTGATTGTACCACTTCGGACGAGGCGGAGTTTAGACCCACGGCTGCGGAGTTCAGCTCCGATTGCAGTTCGCTGTGAAAGAGATAGAAATGTCTGAAAAAGCGCATTATAAAAAAAAAATATAGTAAAGGCAAAGCATTTCACTTTCCAGCCGTTATAGGAAAATTTCCGTTGTCTATGTCGTCGGACTAGCGTGCTGGTATTTGTATTTTTTTTATTTATTTACCAGATACCTACATGAATTGACACGACTTAAATAATACATCACATAATACAAAAGTGATTTTTAGGTGACATAAAAAAATCGGCTGGTTCTATAATAGGCAAACAGTACGTATTACATAGCTCAGTTGGTACTCGGCCAATTCATTCAATTTTTTAACTGTCATAATGTACAGTTAACAACAAAATTACACTGTCTTCGAAATAATAAGTTACCCGTAGCTCCTGTCGGAGGGCGGGAACTCTCCCATGTTCAGAATGTTGAGGGTCTCATTAATGTTCTCCATCGCCACGTCCAGCTCCGTGTGAGAGGGGATCGCCTCCATCGTCTGTTCCAGGCCCTGCGACAAGCATATACACTTTAGATATTATCAAAATACACCGCAAAGCTAGGGATGTATTGGTAAAAGTCTGATCTAGGCTGCGTCTGTAAAATAAGATAAGATAAAATCAAAACGTAACTACTACTTTATTATACAACTAGTGTTTACCCCGCGACTTCGTCCGCACAAATTATATACCAGATTTTAAGTCAGATCATAAGCTATCAAACAAAAAAAGTTTCATCAAAATCGGTTCAGTAGTTTTTACGTGATGCGCGAACAAACAAACAAACAAACAAATAAACAAACAAACAAATAAACAAACACAAAACAAACAGACAAACAGACAGACAAAATTTCTAAAAAAGGTTGATTTCGAGTCAGGGATACTTAAAAACCATATCGTAATCTTTTTATTGTAAATATCTTCAATGTACAGACACACTTCAGTTACAGTTTTATAATAGTTTAGATTTACATTAACTAGTGATTGTAATGCGATGTAACTTATGCTGACATGAAAGCAGAAGTGACAAGTTGTCATATCCTATCGCCTATGATTTTTGTTGAAAGCCCTTTTCGCAAAATATCCCTTTCATAGATAAATTACTAGTAGATTTTCAAGTAAAAACAATTACCTGAGATATATCCTTAGCAATGGAAACGATGGACGCAGTGTCGACTTGTTCGGACGTGGTGAGGTACCTCTTAACCGTCTCCACGAGGGTCAGCGACGAGTGAAGCACTTGACGACCCGACGAGATCACTCTGTGAGCAAACATTACGTTCAATTCAACATACAACATATAATAAAGAAATTAATACAAAATTTGAGAACAATAATGGGATATGTGGGGACTTGCCATAGATGTCAACACCCACAAGTTATAGCAAAGAAGCTAACAGATGGCGATACCGTCGCGCTCAGAAATATGCTCCATACAAAGACAACGTTCACCGTAAATACGTAACTCGTAACCTACAAATAAGGTTCACAATCGAATGCGAGACATAAATCGCGCAAGAGAAATAATCACAGAGATTCGATATATACACAAGGTCCAACTAAGAACTGTTGGACCACGGCCGGTCCCCAGGCTTCACACTAAGCCTGGTGGAAGATCTTCCCTTTTCAATGGAGGAACATTCCCAAGTAGCACCTCCATAGATACATAAGAATCGTTAAAAAAAAAGGGAATTTGTAAAAAGAATTCAGTTTTAAACATTTAGTCACCCAACCCTACGTGTAACGCGTCGATCCAACGCGCAACTCAACCAACAACTCCCAGCTAAATACGTAATCGCGGGCGAATCTTAACAGCGCGATGTACAACCCGTAGCCGCGGAACAGCGCGATGTACAACTCGTAGCACTCACCTCTCCCTCCTGGGCAGGTTGTCCTGCGTGGCCGTAGCGGCGCGCAGCCCCGTCGTGAAGTCCTTGAGAGAGGACGCCAGTTCGACGCCGGCCTTGCCACAAGCGGTCGGTTCTCCGAGACGTGCGCCGGACACCAGGGCGGCCGTGCTCGATGCAGCCGCGCGAGATGCTGTCGTCATTGTTGTTGATGCCCATTCAGCCTGGTGGTGGAGAGAAGATGATAATCATTGCAGTTAGTGAACTATCATGATAACAGAAATTAACCCTTTAAACGGCTCTGGCCATATATCGGACACTATGTTTTCAAAAATATGCCGCAAATGGAACGAATTTTAGATGCTGTAGTCTAAAAATTTAATACTTAAACGGAACGTGACATGCGTTGCCGATTTTCATAAACCCTAAATATTTTTTATTAAAAAACAAAAAAAAATTTAATACCAATATCTTTTATTTTATAATGACGTCCTCTCATTTCTTCTGCCTTATAAAGGGATAAGAAACCGGGTTTTAGGCAGCGCCAAGCGCTTGAGCATTCTTGAATTCATTCTAACGCATACTAATAAGTCAGCTTACGAGACAATGAGCGCTCGAGCTTAGTTTATTAATATGAGCGTGTGGAAATATTTTTCAATATTATTGTTTATATTGGATGTACGACAGGAAATAATTTTTTCTTGAATATTAACAGTGCGATGTACAACTCGTAGCATATACGTAGCTACTTTTGTAGCAACATATTTGATGTACAACTCGTAGCACATACGTAGCAACTCGTAGCCGCGTAGTACATCTACAACTCGTAGCGCGTAGAACTCACCGTCTGTCCGGGGAAAGGCCTCAGTTCGAAGGCCCTGGCCGCCTCCTCCAGTTCGTCCAATTCTTGTTGTAGCGACTTTATGATCTCGGCCGCTGCGTCTAACTCTAGACCCTTGCATGATATGCGCGCGCGGCTTACTGCCGACCTGTGGAACGAAGGTTTTAGTTAGTTTTAGTTTGAAATAGCTACATTAAAAATTATGTTATCTATTTCTTAATAAGAATAATTTATTTGTGGAACATGAGTATTAATTACAGTAGATGTTAGGTTTTACAAAATCCTTCATGTCCTTAATCAGTAAAGCCTTGAGGGATTAAGATAAGATAAGATAAGATAAATATTCTTTATTTGCACACCAAAAATACAAAAAAACAACAACAATATACACGAACAAGAAGGGTACAAAAGGGTAAGAATAGGTTATAATTTTTAACCGACGCAATTTTTTTTTCAATAAAGGAAGATATTCTATGTTCATCAGTATGTGTTTGTTTTTTATGTATTCTCACTTTTTGTTATTGATCCATCTAATTCTTAAGTTTATCCGGTTACTATCTACAGGATAGGTGTTTAATTTTAGTATAATCGTATATATTTAATTTAAGTATCATTTTAATAAAAAATTATGAGTTTGAAAATCCATAGACCATCTAAACTATTATAAAACTGTAACTGAAGTGTGTCTGTACATTGAAGATATTTACAAAAAAAAAAGATTACGATATGGTTTTTAGGTATCCTTGACTCGAAATCAACCTTTTTTTAGAAATTATGTCTGTCTGTTTGTTTGTTCGCGCATTACGTAAAAACTACTGAACCGATTTTGATGAAACTTTTTTGTTTGATAGCTTATCATCTGACTTAAAATCTGGTATATAATTTGTGCGGGCGAAGTCGCGGGTAAACACTAAAAGAGTATAGAATAATAAAACGTACCTGAGCTCGGCGCAGCTGGTGCTGAACTGGTGCGTGGTGTCTGAGAGATGTTTGGCCGTGGAGCCGTCCGACACGGTGGGTAGAACCGAGCGCGCCGCTTGTATGGCGTGACCGCTGGGCTGTGGGGACAGTGCTCTTATTAGTGGGGGAGCAAACCTATGGACATCTTGCAAATACGTAAATTATAACAGCCGTGTCACAGATTATCCATTACTACTGTGACAGTTACCGCACTCTCTCGTGTTCGCGCGCTTTTTAGAATTTAGTATTTTATGCTTCAGGAAAGACAGCCGACAGCCTGTATCGCATGCGATACAAGAGCCGTAGGTACTTACCGCTACGCTCGCTGTCAAACGTGAATGACGTTTAAAAAGAGAAGTTTCGATTGATTCACACTTTGGTATAGTTTTCACCTTTTTTGACCCATGTTCCCCAGGGAAAGTTGTTTAATTTCATTGTCTGAATATATCGTTAACATTTAGATAGTCATTAAATAATAGTCTTGTATCATACCTTACCTACTAACCTACTAAGTATAATAAAGTAAGTAGGTACAGACCTGTAGCAGCGCCTCGGAGGCAGATATAAGCTCCAGCTGCAGATGCGCGGCGCTAAAAGCGTTGCCCTGCGCCGCGTCTACCAGCCGTGGTACCTGACACATAACACTCATTTAGTTACACCCTGTGGGACCCCACTGCTGGGGAAATGCCTCTCATAAATGAGGGTTAGATGTAGCCGGCCACACTCCACCAAGCAGGCCCAGTGTAGATTAATACTAACAAGTGACGTGAGTATAATTGAATTGACGTCAAAATTGCATTACTTTTTATAGATCATTCTGTTATTAAAAATTGTATTCGAGCTAAAGAATAAATGAAAATGCGAGTTTATTTTTAATTTCTAACGTCTACTCAGACAAAACTTAATAATTTAATCTTACGCCTTTTTAAGGCAGATCACCGGCTTAATATCCTCGTGTGGAGGCCTTTGATCTAGCTTAAGAATAGTTACACAGACATCTAATGGAGTACCAACTGCTTAACGTGTTTTCTGAAGCACAGATACCCTCAAGATACCATTTAAAACGGTCAATCATCCAAATACTGACCGGAGCTAACGTTCCTTAACTTCGATGATCATTATATCTTGGACAGTGTCACACAAATTATCTAGTCACATTTAAAGTTCCAGAATCTAGCCTGGACTTGTATTATGATAACTAGACAACGATATAGAATATATATATAGAAACAAACATCCATAACTCGGATACAAATATTAATATTCGTCATACAAATATTTGTCCCTTACGGGATTCGAACCCGCGACCCCCGGCACAGCAGGCAGGTTCACTACAAACTGTGCTGTCGGGCCGTCAAATCATTTCTAATACCAAAGCCCCACTACTCAAACGAGCGCCTTATTGTAAATTTTTATAACATTCGCCAAAATTTTCAGATGATCAGACGGATCATGACCCCTAGAAATAACCCTGAATGTAAATAACCTGTTCGGCGAGAGTCTCGCACTCCTGCAGCAACGCTCGCTGCGAATGCTTGTTGGTGTTGTGCTGCGTCGCGTTGTGCGACGACGATATGAACTGGTTGGCGCTCGATGCCGCCTGCCTGGCGCTGTCCTGTTTGAGAAACAACAAGTTATTATGAGAACAGCATAGCATAACATAAATGCTCATGAATATATTCCCAGATGAAGTAGTCGGAGATATTCTAAAAACTTAGAACATCCAGTAGTACCGAAACTCTGTGACGGGGAGTGAGTCCGTCGCCACTTGTAATGGACAGTGGGTACAATATATGCCTCAAAATTTAAGTATGCAGGTTTCTTCGCAATATTTTCCTTCACCGAAAAGCCAGTGGTGTTACAAATCGAACATAACTTCCGAAAAACTCATTGGTAGGAGTCGGCCTGGGATCGAACCATCGCTTCCTGCACGGCAGGCAA
The DNA here is from genome assembly GCA_963693445.1 of Agonopterix heracliana. NCBI lineage: Eukaryota > Metazoa > Arthropoda > Insecta > Lepidoptera > Depressariidae > Agonopterix > Agonopterix heracliana. Next base: position 9,096,527 of record OY856334.1, read on the forward strand.
GGTTACTCGCCATTGGACCACCACGACATTTTTGAAGTATTAGGATATAGAACAAAATTAGGTGAAACTATTTTAAGGGGATGATCAGATCATCAAACTGAACAACTTTCTCTATGGGACCAATATCGAAAACGCAAAAAAAATATCAGCTGTCCCATACAAACCTACTCGACCTAAATATATGAGACCGTATATTTTTTTTCGCGATTTCGATATTGGTCCCATAGAGAAAGTTGTTCAGTTTGATGGTCTGATCATCCTCTCAAAATAGTTTCACCTAATTTTGTTAAACCTTATATTTTTAGATGTTTGTTATTCAGATTGTTACTCTACCTGGAGCCTGGCGATCTGTGAGCCGACGATGTCCTGTCCCTGCGCGTAATCCACAGTAATGTACCGCAACTCTTCGGCCGCCTTGCGCAGAGCTTCTTGCTTCTCACGGTCCTGTTAACAAAACATATTTGTTGAGATGACGAACTCTACAAAGAGTTTTTCACCACTCTGGGCGGAAAGCGTCAACTTTCATCCCGCTGCGCTAAACGATGTTTCCACTTTCTGCCTCCGTCGAGGAGAAAAATAGTATACTAACCTCGGGCATTAAATAAGAAAGCCTCAGATCACATTACAAAATTACATGATATCTGAGACCTTTTTTACTTTCCTGCCCTCGGTGTGTTATCTACTATTATTCTTCCCTTAAAAAAACCGTTATGTAGGACTCACGCTTAAAAGTACAATCATAAGCTTTCACACAGAAAAAGTTTCATCAAAATCGGTCCAGTAGTTTTCGCGTGTTGCGCGAACAAATAAAAGAACAGAAAATGTTTGATTTGGTCAGGGATACCTAAAAACTATATTATAATATTTTTCTTGTAAACATCTCCAATGTACAGACACACTTCTGTTACAGTTTTATAATCATTTAGATAGGCCTGTCCCTTGATCCCCACCGAGGGGATGAATCGTTGCTCATTGAAAAAGGCGCATTTTATTTTTCGTTCGTATTTCGGAAAATCGGGTTGAATGAACTTCCTGTTACGGTAGTCACTATTAAATAATCTGTGGTTTTGATAATAACCTGTGGCGATGAGGCGCACTGCCTGGCAGCCTCGACCATGCGAGCTGTAGCATCGGCCAACAGCTTGGCGGCCGCGAGCAGTTTGCGCTGCGATTCCGAAGGCTGGTTCTCAGCCTCCGTCTGTTTGGACGAACATGCTCTAATTAATGCCTGAATTTTGTGACTGATTGACTAACTGACAGACCAGACAACGAAAACACAAAAATTTAATGTCTCTCTCTATCCCCCAATCTATCCAAGGTGAACTAGGTTTTCTTAACAGTTGAGGACAGAAATATGAAATTTGGAATGTATATCCTACAGAGCACGTAGCTTTTTCCAAAATCTGGGTGTATCAGGTGATGAAATCTGCGCGGACGAAGTCGCGGTTAAAAGCTAGTGTAGTGGAAATATACAAAGTTGAACAAAAAAACTCCAGTGATATTAAGGAGTGGTTTAGACATTAAACTGAACAATTTAACTTTCATGGCAAAGTGGACAAAAAAACCTTATAATCTGCTATTCAATGCATTTGAGTCAAGTTGTAAAAGGTTTTCACAGTTTTGTATTTGAATTTAACTGTATAGTGAGATTTGTTCAGTTTGATGGTTTAAATATTAATAGGGTGTTTTATTACACCCTGTAGAATATTTAAATTTGCAAATATAACCTGTTGTTGCTTGAATAAAATGAGGATTTAGTAAGAAAAATCATAATCAGCGAAGTAATAAATGCTAATGATAATAGTACAATTCCTACGTGTAACGCGTCGATCCAACGCGCAAGTCAACCAACCACTGCCAGCTATATACGTGATCGCGGGCGAATCTTAACAGCGCGATGTACAACTCGTAGCGTACCTTGATGTTGGTGATGAGATGCGCGGTGGCCTGCCCCAGCAGGCGCGCGTGTCGCACCATCTCGGCGGCGTCGGCCGACACCACGACGCGCTCGCTCGCACACATCACGCTGTCCACCGACCGCTCCGTCACTGTGGGCTGCGCGCGACGATCTGTGCAACAATAAGTTTGTTATAGCTTGTTCAAATTGCAGAGACACTTTTAAATTAGAAAGAAATCGTTAACACCAAACGTATAGAGAAAGTTGTTCAGTTTGACGGTCTGATCATCCCCTTAAAAAAGTGTCAGCATATTAAGAAGGACCCTGTATAACGACCGAAGCCCACGAGCCCGCCTCAAGAGCCGCAGGAGCTTCCAACGCTACACGACGGCTATAAATAATGACCCGTCAATTACAAGATGCAGTCTGTGAAAAGAAAGGGTACCAACTGAGTTCATTTCCCCACAGGAACGACTACCTCCCGAACACGATCTTTGTAGACTAAATTTGTGCAATTGGGGGTATAGGGATCCTGGTCTAACATATTGTGTCATCTGCTAGAGTGCCCGCTGTGCCCGAACACCTGCACGACAGAGGATTTAAATACAGCTGCACCTGATGCTGTCAGGCTTGCCGAATACCTGGCTACTAAAATATAGAAACACCACTGAAGAACCATTGACACGAAAAGAAGGCAAACTTATACGAATAAGAAAAGTTTTTGAATCTATGTTACTTACCAAGATCACAATGAGCCAACAGCCGCTCCAGCTCTTCAGAGACCCTGCCAGCCGCGGCAGTAAGCTGCTCGACCCCGGGTCCTGCTTGTTCCGGCACCAGCCTGCAAGCTTCGACCAACTTGTCAACAGCTTGCGCTACTTGCCGAGCTGCACTGATAAGCTGCTCGCGACATGCCGGGTTGTGGAGGGTTGGTGCTACCACCTGGGAGAATTCAATCAGTCGATAAAGTTTGGTTCTGGATTATTAAACCTATTTCAAGTGCTGAAGCTCATTTTGAAGTACATTTGAATGCATTAGTAAGGGTCGAATGTATTACGTAAATTCTTTATTTGGACCATAAATGCTACCCATAAAAGCAGAAATTAATGAATGTATATTTTGCAAGATTTAGGGCCTGTTTCACCACTTTTGGATAACTTTTTAGCATACCTGATAGATTGTTTGACAAATTTCGTATGAAAGATATGTCAAACGAACGACATAATATCAGATAAGCTATTGGGAAGTTATTCAGAAGTGGTGAAACTGGCCCTTACTCTCAAATTTTGTAATTGATAGTGCTCTGTTGACATATTCAAATTGTATCACAGAACTGTCATAATTTCGGCTTTGAGATGAAAACCTACTACCTAAAATCTACTCTCACTCAAGACAATGTTCTTCTAATGTTATGCTTCGATCCAACGTGAAACTCAACCAACCATTCCCAGCTATAGGTATACGTAATCGCGGGCGAATCTTAAAAGCGCGATGTTCAACTCGTAGCCACGTAACAGCGAGTTGTACAACTCGTAGCCGCGTAACAGCGAGATGTACAACTCGTAGCCGCGTAACAGCGAGATGTACAACTGGTAGCGAGTAGCAGCGTAGTCTTACCTTAGTGCAAGCGACCAGCTGACTGGTGGCCAGAGCGCAGTGCGTAGCGGCGGCTATAATGGTGTTCTGAAGAGGCTGGTCGTCTCTGCATTGGGCTGCTACGTTCTTCGCCTTGAGGACTAGAGCGGCTGTCGTGTTGGCTACTGCCTTGGCCAGGGATAGAAGGATGTCCTGTTGGGAATTTGGTTGTTGATAGTTTTTTTATGAATACTAATTATGTTAAAGACAGGAACCTGATGAAATTCTTCAAATAGATAATATCGTGTTTAGCTATAAAGGGTCCTTCTTAATATTCTGACGATTTTAAGAGGATAATCAGACCATCAAACTGAACAACTTTCTGTATGGGACCAACATCGAAAAAAAAAAATCTGCTGTGCCAAACATTTGACTCGACCAGGTTTGCAGAACAGCAAATTTTTTTAGCAATTTCCGCGTTGTTCCCATAGAGAAAGTTGTTCAGTTTGGTCAGAGCATCTCCATAAAAACCGCCAGCATATTAGAAGGACCCTATATTGTGCCCATTGTCCATTAAAAGTGGGGACGGACTCACTACCTGTCACACTGGACGGAGTTTGGACACTGGTAGTAAAATGTACAAACTGAAAGTGACATAGCCGTTTGTGACAGAATAACAGTATTATATATAATTATTAACGTCCATAGATAAGATTCCAACTAGATACTTAGGTATCTAGTTTTATCATTTGTGCTGTACACATTTTGTCTGCCTCACACTTTAGAAACTGTCTCTGCTGCGGGTTTGCTGGAAGAAATCTCTTTAGAGATAAGCTCGCCCTTTGTACATGTATACTTTATATTGTTTTTTTCTGTAATAGTATGTGTGCAATAAAGTGTTAAATAAACAGTGGTTGTCGATTCCGCAAACTACCGTAAACTGAAGGCCTTTTTTTGTCAATATTGTACACAGCATGCTATTTTGTCAATATTGTACACAGGGTGTTAGGGCAAACATTTGCATTACTTTAAGGGGTGATTAATACAACCCATGATACTGAACAACTTTCCCTAAGAAACCTATAGGAAATTCGAGAAAAAAAAAACGACTTTTCATCAATGACGTTCGATCAGCTGATTGCATTTAGAATGGAAAATCCGAAATTTTTATTGCGAATTTCCTATAGGTTTTTAATGGAAAGTTGTACAGTATCATGGGTACAATAACCCTTTAAAGTAATGCAACTGTTTACCCTATCACCCTGTATTCTCTCGCTTATTCTGAATATGTTTCACTTATAATCTCTCTTGGCACTACTCGGGGAAAATAGTCCTAACTAAAAATAACTAGCTAATCTTATTTCATGGACTGAAAAGTTCGCCGCAGTCTCTCCGTCCCGGCTTCTAGTGAATTGTTTTTCTGTGGCCAAATTTATCTATGTAAAGAAGTAATTTTAGAAGTAACTCAACCTATTATAGGTTTAGATAGATAAAGCCCCCCTATTTCCCAGAGGTGTAGGCAGAAACTATGGATCTCTACTTTCCGATTAGGATTGGCTTCGTTAAAATTTCCAGAATTGGGTATTTGCTATTTGCCAACCTAGTCAAATCAGCAATTCTTTATAGAACTTCAAAACAAACTCTTTGTATGAACAATGTACTAAAATCTGTTGTAATAATTGATGTCATATAACTCATCATAATTTATGTAGTTATTTACAAGTTTAGCATTATTTTCAAAACACTTTTTTTGATGAGTAGATCATAGGTCTAAATAATATTTTCTTGTAGGAAAATACCCTATTTTGCACACTTTGTTACCGACGTACTTCATACATTTATGTTTCGTTGCCACCATTTTGTGCACTTTTTAAGGCTTTATTTGAGAACATAATCTTTAAAGAAAATAATCGCCTATACATGGTGAAATTGATATCCTTTTAAACTAAGAGTCTACCCATCAAACGAAACAACTTTTACTGGATGCCTACAATTTCAATCTGTATATGCTTAGATCAAAATAAAATGAATGGATAGGCCTAAAGCGCGGTAAGTTGAAGCACACTACTGGTGCACTTGGTCCATACAAACTAGCGCCATTATCTGTCAAATCTAGGGCACTTTCATACAAATTTGAAGTAAACCTTTCATTTGTTTTGCCTCATTTTTCTGGTTTGAAATGTTCGCGTAAGGCCTATCCATTAATATTATTTTGATCTAAGTGTATACGTATAGAATGTAACACGACACCCTAGTAATATTTTAAGGAGTGGTTTAGATTTAGACCGTCAAACTGAACAACTTTCATTAAGGCGACAACGTCGAAAACAAAATCTGCTCTATACATATTATGAGTCAAGTAGTTACTGCTGTTATATATAAAACAGCAGATTTTAAATTTGTTGATATAATGCGCTAATGTGAAAGTTGTTCAGTTTGATGGCGTAAAATATTACTTGGGTGTTTCGTTACACCATGTATACATGATGTATACATGCTGTATACATACATAAAACGATTTCTTTTCTTGTCTCTTTCATTATCCATCACCAATCTTCATAACTACAAGGGGTATGTTAGTAACTACATCACAAAGTTATTTTTGTCACTACATTTACTTCAACGAGACAGTTAGTCGAAAATAAAAGATGCCGCAAGTGTTCAAAGCAAATGTATTAACAAAAATAACTGGTAGTGACTATAAACATTACCCATAACCGTAATTATAACTAAATATAGTTCAAATAATGCTTTTGTGTGAAATTAACCTTTATAAAACCTATTAAAAAACCAAATATGCGATGATTCTGACAGCGATTTCCAACCACATCTATTTAGGTTTCGTTTTTGTAGCTTCAATTTTAAGCGCGTTTGCAGATTTTGGTTTGTTTGTTTGTTTTCAGAGAGTAATTTTAATTAAAGTTTTGGCTTCAGAACCTTTCGGGTTATGTTGAAATTTGAAAATTTTGGTATTATTCTGAAAAACTCATTGGTACGAGTCGGCCTTGACGGGGATCGAACCATCGTCGTATGTCGTGCCGTCAAAAGAAGCTTGTGTGATATAGCCCTTAATCAGCTACATCCCGATATTAAAATTCAAGAACTAAGGAAAACATCGTGAGGAAACCTGCATGCTTCAATTTCGAGGCATGTATTGTACCTACTGTCCATTATAAGTGGCGACGGGCTCACCCCCCATCACACTGGACAGTAGTTTCGGTACTACTGGTGAAACGTGGATATTCTGAGGTTTCAGAATATCTCTGACTACCCCCTCGGGGAATATAGTCGTGAGCATATGCCTATGCCTAACTACGTTACCTTCATATTATGCAAGCAGCTTAAAAATACCCACAGAAGCATTATTTGAACCTATTAGTAGTTAAACAATAATATTAAAAAATAAACATGATTTACAGAAAAAAATATTAACAAAATATAAAGTAAATTAATAACAAAATTAGGCAATTTATTTCTGTCATGGCAATTGTTTCTTTGTACCAAACATTTTTATATCAGGAACATTAGTTTTTTTAAACATTAGTAAAATATATACAGAGAAATGGGACGTGATTGTCGGTTACAGTTTTTTTTATAGGTTCATAATTCGACGACATATTTTAGCGTAATTACGAATGGATCCATTCATGGTTACGTCAAAGTCGGTCATAAGTTACGTCAAAATTTATCGTCGAATTATGATTTCCAGTGTACAATTTGAATCTCAAACACAACACAATTAATTACAGGTCTAGCTCTTAACTTAGTAGGTTCTTTAGGTAGCGGAACGGTGCAAGACGGTCTGAAATATAATGTCCTGTCACTCTTTAGCGCGCAAGTGTTGTTACGTCATATTTCACCCCCTCCCGCACCGCTCCGCTACCTAAGGAACCTCATCAGTTAAGCGGTAGACCTGTAATTGACTGTGTTGTGTATGAGATTCATATTGTTAACTGGAAATCATAATTCAAGGACAAATGTTAAAAATTTGTCGTCGAATTATGAATTTTCGTTCAGTTAGAATTGACGTAACTTATGAATGACTAACGTAACTAATAACTATGAATGGATCCATTCATAATTTACGTCAAAATTATAGTCGAACAAGGTTTTTTGTTAAGTTAGCATAGCATTACTATGTCGTAAGCAACGATCGACATAAATGTCCCTTTTCTCAAACACCACAATTTAGTCAAATCCAAATAAATACCTTAAATTTAAAAACTCAACAAATTTTAATAATTATTAAATACCGAATAATACTGATTATAATTTTGACTTTCAATTTTAAAGCGTTCTTTTTAAATTTAGCTGCCAATCACCTTAATATTAAAAAAATATGTAAATAATTATAAATTTTAGGACTAGATTAGTACCAATTAAGATCTTTTGTTAACATAATAATATTAAAAACGAAACAATAATGAATTATAATTATAAATAGCACAATTTGATATCCAAAAGGAATTTTTGTGTCTTCAATAATTAATAAATAATGTAATAAACAACAAAACAAACAAATTGACTGTCTAAAAACTAAACAAAATTGTCATTTAACAGTCTTTTCCCTTCTACTTTTTGTCTTTCATTTTTCAAATTTATCGTAACATGCATTTTAAAGTACATTAAGGCTGGATTGCACCAAAGATCATTTAGGCTTAAACATGTTTAAATACGATGCTGTCACAGACATTTGTATGAGCAGTGTGAAAGACAGAACTATCACTAAATACGTTTAAGCCTAAATACTTGTTGGTGCAAGCCGGGCTAAGAAAAAGTGAAGGAAAATGATCGACTTTAGACAACACAAGTAGACCACTACAATAAGTCCAAAGGGGTAAAATTACAAGGGAAAAATAAAAAGAAAGCAAATATATACTCCATTCCAATAGAGCAGTCTTCTAAATGTAACCTCTAAATAGTGAATACAAAAGTTAATCTTCAACCTTTTTAAAAAACAATCCTCTAGAACTGGATATCATGAATGGATTCATGCATAAATTACGTCAAAATTAGTCGTCTAGTTATGATATGTCATCCTTCAGCACGGCTAGCATGTCACCCACGACGAAACGACAGAAGCGTCATGCGTGCTCTGTTTACGTCAAATAACAAAACGATTTTTATCGTTTTCTCGCGGGTGACATGCGAGGCCTACAGGACAAAGGTCTCCCTCCTCTCACGAATAATCACGAGTGAGTAGGTGCCACGGCTCCACAACGGCCAAAATTTGAAATAATTTAACGATTTTTAAAACCTGTTTGGGCCACAACAAACTAAAAGTGTTTTATTTATCAAGATTTGTCTTTTTGTTCACATTTGAAGACTCTGCTATTGGAATAACTAAACTAGAAATCATAATTCGACTACCAATTGCGACAGACGAGAATAAAGTATTATTTTAATGTTGACGTAACTTATGAATGAATGTGAATGAACTATGAATGAATCCGTTCATATGTTACGTCAAAGTTCGAATTATGAATTTTAGTTGTCATATTTTAAACTCTAATGAAATAGGCGTAAAAACAAAGCACCTATAAACTATGTAAGGATCAGTAACTATTTCTAAAAATATGTGTACTTATGTGTAAAAAAAACACCCCATTTTAAAGGAGTTGTTTAGCGGATGAAACTGAACAAATGTTACCATGGAAACAACGTAAATAAAAAATTAAAAAATATCTGCCGTCCCATACATTTCAGTCGAGCCGGTAATGCAGTTTTGTATGAAACAACAGATTATTTTCGCAATTTTAAAGTGATAGTTGTTCAGTTTAATGGTCTAAACCGCCCTTTAAACATTACTATGGCGTTTTGTTACACCGTGTATAACGCAATGGTGGCAACCAGACACGTTCAGATATCTTTCATACGCGAATCTCATCAAACTATGTTCAGCTTAACTGATCTATATAAGAGAGACAGTAACCTTCAATAAAGCACACCTAGGACACTTAATTCAAACGGGCTCACACTGACAAGAAGTAAGTACATTCGATACTGAGAGCGAGTGAGATGAATCCATTGCCTACTGTCTTCCTCCCTTCTTCCACGAGGGGGTGTGGTAAAAGTCCATCCGGGTGCCTAAGCATTAATTAAATTGATTCATAGATATGTGTTTTGATTCTTGGCATAATATTTTGTCGTTTAATTCCATTTGTTTTCTTTCAGTCTACAATTTTATATGTGCAAATAGCTAACTTTTAACACGTTCACTGTCCCGTGTATTACACATTGAGTTATTTATTATTAAAGTAGTATATTGGAGTTGCTTTGTGGGTCTGCTATTGGGCGGTCACGTGCGCGTCGGTTGCCCCATCCCCGGCCTACAGTGGAACTCCAGTGGTGGCTCAGGCTATTGTTCTTTTATAAGAACAACCCTTGAGGTCACCAAAATATCAATATAACCGTACAACGTCAAGCACTTTTGCTATAAAAAGTCGACATTGGCAAAATCATCATTAACCAAAGATGGCAGCCATATTTTTAAAAATAGAATAGAATAGAAATGACACTAAACCTCATTACGCGGGCAGTGTTCCACCTGCCTCCTGTTTTGTGTATAATTTTAGCTATCATACTCTTTGTATTTGTTCTTTGTTTATACTCATTCGTTAGTTGCGCAACGATTTGAAACGAATATAGTTCGTTACGTGGGCAATGTCTTTTACAAACTCTAGTAGTGAGTTACATACTAAAATACAAAATGAAAAAGTAAAAATACTATTTTTGTTTAAAATTTTGATCCTGTTACAGGTAGTTTAAAACATTGTATGGGAACAGTGAACGTATTCAAAGATCAATATATCAAATCATCTCAAAGCACTTGCCGTCATCGACAACCGTTCCATTCCTCCCCTCACAAACGTCTCTAGAAACAAAACTCTGCACCAACAGCGCTATGAACGCGAAAACCATCGACAAAAACAATAAAATATTCAACCAATTCTCTCTCCAAATCACCCCTATCTCATTCTCGAGGCATACGCATTTGGAACAGCATTTCTCTTCCGTTCTCGGACATTTACGATTGCAGAACTTGCAGAAATGTCTCATAGTTTTAGTAGCTTTGAACGTTGGATTGTAAATTATACGTATTTCGGTTTTAGGTTTAGTCTCCTTTGTCAATTCGACTGTAGTTTTTCGTTCGCGGTTCTCCGATGTGTAATATTTTTCGCTTCGTTTCACGAAGTTTTCAAAGTCTTTGCTTATTTGGTTCTTTTTGAAACTCGCTTCTGAATTTTCCATGAACGTCTCGGTTGTAGTCAGAACTCTGTTGTACTTGTCTAAGTTGATCAACTTCATGTTTAGAGAGCCAGAAACTTTGACATCTGGACCAGTTTTTGTGACGTCATTTCTTATACTATGGCATTCGATTTTTTTATCCTTACTTTTATTCAATTGATCATTTATAATATTTTTGTCAGAGAAAAATTGTTCGCGCAATATTTCGTTTTTCGTACGACGATCCAAGTTTAAATTTTCGTAATCTGGACTTTTGAAATTGACGTTAACATAATCGTGGTTAGAGAAATCTTTTTTGAAGTTATAAATTTTGTCGTGTATAGTTTTCGGGTATAACTTGGGACTGTCGCTAACTTTGCCGTTGTTTAACTCAGTTTTTTGTTCCAAATAACCTTCGCAGTTTTCAAGGATAGCTTCGAAGTCGCTGCCTTTCAAACTGTCATCCTTACACTCTCTATTCTTATTGATATCATCTAAGGAAACTGGTGTTTTCTCAGAAACATTACTATAATCTAAGCTACTATAGTAATCACTCTCCGACTCTTCCTGTATAACATCTAACCCCCAATTCCTAGTATCAATATCCTCATATATGCCATCATCTTCATACTTCTCAAAATCACTACCGAATTCTTTATTTTTATCGCCAAAGAAGACTTTGTAGAAGTTATCGTAGCAGTAGTTTAGTTTTCTGTAGAAGAGTGACTTTTTGTTGGACCTCCGAGGGTCGTTAAATACCTGAGTCTCCTTGTCTTCTTCCGTCTCCTCTCCGATGGTGTGGAGAACTGAGGTGGACGCTTCGCCGACACGGGACGCCGCGTTGAGGAGGTTCTGTCGGGGCTGGAATGGTTGAAATTGTTGTTAAGTTATCTGTTATTTAGTTTGGGTTTATTTTGTAGATTTTCGGGGTATAGGTTAAACTGATTTCCACTGCTGCTAAACTAGGGGTTATTGTGTGACTTGCGTATTTCATTATTATTTGACGACCCGGTTGGTGTGATGGTTACCACGCCGGACTGCCAAACCAGGGACCTGGGTTCGAATCCCGGCTCGGTCATGGATGTTATATGTGTGTGCCGTTGTTGTATGGTTGTACTGAGGCGTACTTGGGATCATTACAATGTATATGCCTGTGAGCGTTATTTATTTATTTATTTGGTTGTTAGGGCTTGGTCAATGACCAATAGCTATCGCGACCTGGATAGATCTATCGTAGCTGTCACCCTTGACCTAAAGGTCATTTCCTAGTCCCACAGACTTCATGAACCGTGTTATGTTTTGGAGATGAGGTCCCTAATGTCAGTGGGTGTGACCACGTATCCACCCAGATGGCGACTCCTGCTGTGAATAAGCACTTCGCATTCGCAGAGGTGTATGGGCGTTTCCTCTGCTTCACAGCAGAATCTACAAGTCCCATTCTGTGTAAATGCTTGTTTAACTTGCAGTGTTCAAGAGCCTTGAGTCCTTGTGTATAGAATGTCATTGATTATAAAGGAACTTTATATCCGACGTTGAAAGCTAGTGGATGAATAAACAAACCTCTCTAGCCTCAGGCTCAGCAGCCTTCAGTAAATCAGTGAAGGCGCTGCAAAGTTTCCTCGTCGCGTCGAGTAGTCGATCACCGTTGTCCGAGTCGTCCATCAACGCGGCGATCATTTGTACACCTTTGCAGAAAGGGAATAGAGTGTAGTTTTGTTAGTTGACGGTTTATCTTGAGGTATTGTTGTATCTACGTAACTGGAGGTCCAACTTAATTTGCTTAAGGGGGTTGCAGAGGGCAGGACATTAAACTAGATGGCGCTCGGGTGCATTATTCATGATTTTGTCACATTTTATTTTATATCTTCGTAATTATGTTATAAATTGCAAATATTATTTGAGAAGCGCAATCTAGATTTTCTAAACTATTTTTCCATATATAAAATATTACTTTTGTTAATACCGTCTACGAATGTTCAACGTCAAAGTTTTGTATGAAATTGATCAAAATTAAAATGTATATCAAATTCGTATGAACAATAAAATTACTTTAACTTGTAGCTAGATCAGTAAAACATAAACACAAGTGCGCGCTTAATTGAAAATTTTGATTGAAATCATCACAAAATTACGAGATATAAAATAAAATGTGATAAAATCATGAATAATGCTCTCGAGTGCCATCTAGTTTAGTGTCTTGCCCTCTGCAACCCCCTTAAGAGGAAGATCAGACCATCAAACTGAAAAACTTTCTGTATGGGATCCTTAGATCAAAATAAAATTAATGGATGGGCCTAAAGCGCGGTAAGTTGAAGCACACTACTGGCAAACTAGCGCCATTATCTGTCAAATCTAGGGCACTTGCATACAAATTTGAAGTAAACCTTTCATTTGTTTTGCCTCATTTTTCTGGTTTGAAATGTTCGCGTAAGGCCTATCCATTCATTTTATTTTGATCTAAGATGGGATCATCGAAATAGCAACCGAAAAATCTGATGTCATTTAGCTTGCATACCTACATGCAGTTTTGTATGCAACAGCAAACTTTCTTTTTCGAGATTTCAGCGTTTGGTCCCAAGTGGTTTAGTTAGATGATTTCATAACCATCTTAAAAAATCGTCAGAAAAACCCTGTATCCTTGAAAGGTTTTAGGGATGCGCTAAGAAGGTGTGGAAATGGGATGTATTCTTTTGTATGGAAATAGTTATTTGTTATGCTAGACTGCAAAGTTGCTTTTTGGCGCGAGTACTTGTATTGAAACCTGAGCAAGCGAAGGATTCTAGGATTCAAATAATAGAATCCTGAGCCATGCGAAGGTTTCAAAGGTACGAGACGCAGAATAACTTTGCAGCCGAGCGAAACACACAACTTTTCACCTCACAAAAGCGAGGAAAAAAACATATCAAAAAGTTTTTTTTTCGTGCTGGCCAGTGACATGAAATAGTTATTAAGCATTTTCAGTGGATTGGCGGTATAGAAAAATATTGAAAAGACAGATTCGAATTTCAAAAACTATTTCCACGCTAGCGGATAAAATGCACTTTTGCACTGATTTCGAATGATAAACAGAACCTTTCCGAGCTTGTGAGGTGAAAATAATATTTCCTGTTTGTACGAGTAATCGATATCCTCGCGGACAAAGTCGCGCAAGGATCAGAGTATAATGACGTAAATATCAACTTACCCTTAGTCATCTCCGGCAGGTTGGTCGTGATGGTGGTTATAGCTGCTCCCACGGCGGTGTGGTCCACTTCCTCCGTGGGTCCTGTCGAAGGTACATTATTAGAACCGATAGGCATAGCATAATTTTGGCTGAATAAGCCAATCAGTCATTTTCTCCTATACAGCCTTAAGATAGAAGCGAATGCGAATATCTTAAATTTTTAACTATCAAAATATTGAAATTATTGTTTCAATCGAATTATTTTGTTATAAATCAGTTGGGGGTATGAGGTTTGGCGCTTATTCATTAACACGTTGTATACGTGATCGCGGGAGAATCTTAACAGCGCGATGTAAAACTCTTAGCTTTTAGCCGCGTACCTGATGTAAGAGTGACGACCTGAGCCGTAGCCGCGTTCATGGCTGCTATCTGTGACGTCACGACCTGCTTGTTCGTCTCCATGGTGACTTGCTTCCATTTGATGGAGGCCGCGTCTTGGCCCAGCGCCGGGAGTGAAGCCTGTGGGGTGAAACGTTTGGCGTTAGAACAGTTACATAATAAGAAGATTATCTGTGAATTACGAGATAGGTATCTGATTATAGGTCAGATTATGGCCGAAGTCAAAGCCGATTGTTCGGCTCCTGCCATAACCTTTGGCCGAAACCGAAGCCATATGTCATGTTTATTTTTGGAGGGTTGAATCGAAAACCATTTCGAGATAACTGTCTGAATTATAATATTTTCGATGTTAGAGATTTGAGTCACGTTGCAGGGTTTGCCCCGAACACTTGTCTTTCGCGTGGTGTTCACGCGGTTCGCGTCTCAGCCTGCCACGAGGCTCCACAATCATTCGCAGTTATTCTTACTCAAAAACAATCCTCGAGATTGGATAGATACTCCCTCAAACCACTTGAGACTGGCGGAAATGGCGGTGCTAACGTACATCATAGTCATCGTAGTCCATAAATTATAAATAAAAAAATGTTAGTGATTTTAAAATGAAAGGAATACAGATGTTATTAATAAAATATGGTAGTTTTTCGTTAAACCGAATGTTCGAAGTTAATTGATTTTCGATGTTAGGGTGTAAAACTGCATTTGGCCGAAGCCGAATGTGCTTTTTTGGCCGAAGATTCGGCCGGACGCTTGTTTCTACTCACCCTGGCGAGGTCCTGCTGGGTCTGCTTGATGATCTCCCTGCCGGTGGTGATGGTGGATAACAGCGCGCGTTGCGGCTCCACTCCGTCACAACGACTCGTCTAGTGTCTACTCACCCTGGCGAGGTCCAGCTGGGTCTGCTTGATGATCTCCCTGCCGGTGGTGATGGTGGATAACAGCGCGCGTTGCGGCTCCACTCCGTCACAACGACTCGTCTAGTGTCTACTCACCCTGGCGAGGTCCAGCTGGGTCTGCTTGATGATCTCCCTGCCGGTGGTGATGGTGGATAACAGCGCGCGTTGCGGCTCCACTCCGTCACAACGACTCGTCTAGTGTCTACTCACCCTGGCGAGGTCCTGCTGGGTCTGCTTGATGATCTCCCTGCCGGTGGTGATGGTGGATAACAGCGCGCGTTGCGGTTCAGTCATCACAGACGTCACTTTAGTCTGTTGCACTTGTGAAGCCTGTGCAGAACAACGACTTATTAATATTTATGACATGTTATTGGTTTTGTTACACTGAAGGCTGAGATTCTGAGAAGACTTTAGCGTGAGCTAAGACCTAAGTAGGGTCGAAAATGTATGGATTTTGGCATAAGGGAGTTTGAACTATGAGTTAAAAAACGGATCTGAATCTCGACCTTATGGCTTGAAATTTCAGTACATCGTAATTCTAAGCGATTTTAACCTGCCGGTCAATACTTCATAAATATAAAAATTATCAAGTACCTACACAGCCCATTTCGATGACTGCTCACAATCCAAAGTAAGCGTGTAACAAAGACAAAAACTAGTTTTTCAAAATTGCAAAACACTTTTTCACATTACCATAAATTTTTCAATGACGTCTCCGTCGTAATTTGTGACTTCATAGCTTACTACAACTTTGCTACAATTCCCAACTGTCAACCCGGCGACACATCAAGCTATACAAAACCAAAATAAGCGGGCCGCGCGTAGGTAGAATGCCGTATAGTGTCGCGGGGCCAGCTTATGTTGGTTTTGCATAGCTTCATTTTTCTCTGTGTATAATACATTAAATTGATAGAGTTTGATTTGTTTGCACTCTGTCTCGCGTTGTGTAATACGTGTGTATTGTACATACGTGTGCGTTATGTACTATATGAGCAAAAGATATAGCATGAGATCGGCTGCCATGTTATGTATAATTTCTTTATTAGCAGCCATTGACTTCTACTGGACGAAGGGTCCACGCTCAAAAGTGTCCGAACCAAAAGAGACTTAAAGCGTATAAAGAGACCTAATTACGCGACAGTCTTTGTTTGAACGGTCGACGACGCGCACGCCAGCGCTCGCGGTGCACGCCCTGTCGCGATGGGGTAAACACTACGCAATCAAAATGACAAAGAATTTCAGCATTTTCAATGATTACTATACACGTACTTAGGTTTGTGTAGGTTAGTCTCGGACACTTTTTTCGAGAATTTTGTACTAGACCCAGCGTCCATAGTATTCTACGTCAATGTTAGCAGCTAAGCTAATAAAGCCATATAATACAACCTGATAAACCAACTAGGTATTTCGTTAATTGCTTTCCTGTGAAAATAAAATATAAAAATAAATAATAATAAAACATAAATAACATAATACTAACGGCAGGAGGGGTGTGTCCAGTAATGATCTGCCCTGAGACAGTGGTTTGTTGCGCCCCAGTTATATGTCCCACCGCGAACGGCTTCGCACCTAGTGACGATTGCAAAATAAAATGTGGTTAAGCGAAAACAAAAGGCGTGCTGTAAACTACTAAAATGTGAAAAGCTTTTCTTTTATTTCTCAGGCATTTTAGGGTAAAGATACATTGATGAACGGCGAAAGTCGGCGGGTCCATCAAAAAGCACGTTTTTTATAGGACACTGTTCGCATCCTCCGTCGACGCGGCGAACGGTGCTAAAAGCGTTGCCATACTAATCGTGGGTTTTTGTTCGGGCCCGCTGTCGTTCGCCATCGGTTAATGTGTCTCAACCTTTACGCGCTGACTTCGTCGTCTGACATAAACAGTTCCACTTAATATATCCATTAATGGACATAGGTAATGGATAAAAAAAAAAGATCAAACACAAAAGAATTTTTTTGCATACACACAGTCCATAGATAAAATAAAAATTATTTATACTACATACGATTTTTATGAAATTTGGTATAGGTATAAGCAAGAAGTTTGGAATCCTCATAAGATATATCTAATCGGAATAGGAACCCTGAAGAAAAAACGTTAGACGAAGTCGAAGGGGCAACTAGTCTAAACTGTTATAAAACTAACAGAGATGTGTCAGTACATTGAAGATATTTACAAGAAAAAGATTACGATATAATTTTTAGGTGTATCGGGCTCGAAATCAACCAGTTTTAGATTGTTTGTCTGTCTGTTTGTTTGTTCGCGCATTGCGCAAATTAACAGATTTCGTGACATAAAATCTGGCATTTGTGCGGACGAAGTCGGGGGTAAACTCAGCTATTTGTATAAATGAGTTGCTTACCTTCAGCGCCGGGTCTCAGTACTGCAGGCTTGGCGACAGACTCCGTGTTCACTTTGCCAGACTTGAATGTGTCGTGCTGGATTATGTTGGCCCTGTAGACAACATTTGTTATTTTAGAACAATTATTCTTTATTTTGTTTGGTATATAATTACTTCAGAATAAAGAACAAAACTGATTTGCCCGCTTTTTTGATCCCGCTCGCCGCCCGACTTTTTCAATCTTTAATTTGATTAAAACTGATTTGTCAAATATTATTGTTTTTATCGCTAGAATGTGCTTTCATCGAGCTTGGGTAATTTTTCCGAATCAATAAGCGCGGAAATTCCTCAGAATTTAGAAAAAAAGACAATTTATTCTAAGAAATGGGCAGGTAGGTACATGAAGGGTACAACAGTCACGAGGACCCGGGTTCGAATCCGCACGGACGACATGCCATGTACCAATGAGTGATTTTGACATCCTTGCAAAGAAAGTGGCGCCGTCAATGTATATATTCTTTATGACCATGGTGTACGTACTTGGATGGTGAGACCGATCCCCCTCTATCCCCACATGGTCCTTGGCTCTCTGCTTCCGGACTATTCTGTCTATGTAGCCGCTATCACTTGTTCAACCGACTAGTAAATGATACATACTTGGATGGTGAGACCGAGTCCTCCAGCATGGCGGACCCTTCATCCCCCTCTATCCCCACATGGTCCTTGGCTCTCTGCTTGCGAACTATTATGTCTATGTAGCCCGCTATCACTTGTTCAACCGACCCATAATAGATACATACTTGGATGGTGAGACCGAGTCCTCCAGCATGGCGGACCCCTCATCCCCTTCTATCCCCACATGGTCCTTGGCTCGTTGCTTGCGAACTATTATATCTAAGTAGCCGCTATCACTTGTTCAACCGACTAATAAATGATACATACTTGGATGGTGAGACCGAGTCCTCCAGCATGGCGGACCCCTCATCCCCTTCTATCCCCACATGGTCCTTGGCTCTCTGCTTGCGAACTATTATGTCTATGTAGCCCGCTATCACTTGTTCAAACAGTGTCATAATAAAGATACATACTTGGATGGTGAGACCGAGTCCTCCAGCATGGCGGACCCCTCATCCCCTTCTATCCCCACATGGTCCTTGGCTCTCTGCTTGTGAACTATTATGTCTATGTAGCCCGCTATCACTTGTTCAAACGGTCTCATAATAATGATACATACTTGGATGGTGAGACCGAGTCCTCCAGCATGGCGGACCCTTCATCCCCCTCTATCCCCACATGGTCCTTGGCTCTCTGCTTGCGGACTATTATGTCTATGTAGCCCGCTATCACTTGTTCAACCGACCCATAATAGATACATACTTGGATGGTGAGACCGAGTCCTCCAGCATGGCGGACCCCTCATCCCCCTCTATCCCCACATGGTCCTTGGCTCGCTGCTTGCGAACTATTATGTCTATGTAGCCCGCTATCACTTGCAGGATCTGCTCGGCTTCCGTCGTTTGTACCGAGTAGTATTGGTCACTGGAAAGAAAGAAACAATTCAATCTAAACTTATAAAACAGTTCTGTAACTGACTGATTGACAGAGAACGCACAGCCTAAACCGCTGAAGATAGCATATCATATACAGGGTCCAACTTAATATGCTGACACTTTTTTAAGGGGATGATCAGACCATCAAACTGAACAACTTTCTTTATGCGACAAACATCGAAATCGCGAAAAAAAAATCTGCTGTGCCATACAAAACTGCAAACCGACTCGAGCCAAATGTATGGGACAGCTGATTTTTTTTTCGCGATTTCGAAGTTGGTCCCATAGAGACAGTTGTTCAGTTTGATGGTCTGATCATCCCCTTAAAAAAGTGTCAGCATATTAGGAAGGATCCTATATGCTCATGACTATATTCCCCGAGGGGGTAGTCAGAGATATTCTGAAACCTCACAACATCCACGTTTCACCAGTAGTACCGAAACTCTGTCCAGTGTGACGGGGAGTGAGCCCGTCGCCACTTATAATGGACAGTCGATACAATACATGCCTCGAAATTGAAGCACGCAGGTTTCCTCACGATGTTTTCCTTCACCGAAAAGCCAGTGGTGTACATAAATTCCGAAAAACTCATTGGTACGAGTCGGCCTGGACGGGGATCGAACGGCAGGCAAGGTTACTCGCCACTGGACCACCACTGCGCTAAACGAAGTTGCCGCTTTCCACCTCCACCGAGAAGAAAATAAGTCGGGCAGTAAATAAGAAAGCCTCAGATCACATGTTTGTTGACCTCGGCATGAGATCTGAGACCTTTCTTACTTTCCTGTCCTCGGTGTGTAATCTACTATAGTTCTCCCCATGTTAAGTCCTATAATAGTATCTGAGAGATAGGACTCAGGCAGTGGCTATTAAAGGATATACGTCAAGCTTTGTCCCTGTTACGTCTGGGGTTCCCCAGGGCTCTCACCTTGGCCCTCTTCTTTTTAATATATTTATTAATGATGTTGTTGAGTGTTTTTACAATTCTAATGTATTATTGTATGCTGATGACACAAAAATCTTCACCATAGTTAAATCTGTTCAGGATTGTGTTAACCTACAGAATGATCTAAATAGGCTTTGCACTTATTGCACTCAGAATAAACTACAGCTTAATGTCGA
Organism: Agonopterix heracliana; assembly: GCA_963693445.1. Taxonomy (NCBI): domain Eukaryota; kingdom Metazoa; phylum Arthropoda; class Insecta; order Lepidoptera; family Depressariidae; genus Agonopterix; species Agonopterix heracliana. The sequence goes on from OY856334.1 coordinate 9,116,692, forward strand.
AAGATGTTGTACTATCTCTTTTCTCGAAAAAAGACCAGAGCCATAGCATTTGATTACAAACTTTTTGATACTCAATTGAAAAGGGTAGACGAGGTGAGAGATTTGGGTGTGCAACTGGACAGGGAACTTTTGTTGTCCTCCCATGTGACGAAAATAACTGCAAAAGCCTATAAAATGCTAGGCTTCATTTTTCGTCAAGGCAAGGACTTTAAAAATCCTAACACACTGATACTCCTTTATAACTCGTTTGTCAGATCGCTGCTGGAGTATGCCTCTACGGTTTGGAGTCCGCAATATGCGGAGCATAGTAACTCTGTTGAACGCATTCAGAACAAGTTTATTAAGCGAATGGGATATAAGTTTAAGCAGTTTGTAGATGAGGGCATTGTGTCTCTTAAGCAGCGAAGAGAACATCGTGACCAGATATTCCTGTACAAAATAATGAATGGCATCATCGATTCACCCTATCTGCTCAGCAAAGTACGTTTTCGCTGTTCTGGCACCCGCACTCGCTCTAATAATGTGTTCGCTGTTCCATTCTGTAGAACTAATTACTCTTCGAACCGGTACATTGTAAGGACCTGTTCTGCATACAATGATAAATATCAGCACATCGATATGTTTCATGAGAAATTTCATAAATATGTTTCTGAGGTCAAAAAAGTAGTAGCTATATGATTTGTTTTGAATTCTCCTTAATTTTCGTTATTAATTCAGTCCATTTTGTTTTTGTTTTGCCTTTAGCTTTAGTAAAGTCATAATTTAAATAGTAGGTACCTAACTTTATTCAAAATTGAAGTGTTTGTATGTATCGTTTCTTTTTTAATTTAATTTTGGTTGTTAAGTTTGAGCAACATATCTACTGTAATTTCTATAAGTGGAAACTGTTTTGGCTAATTCGTTGATTAAGTTTTGTAATCCAAGTGTATATATTAATGCTGTATGTTTCTCTAATCCAATAAAATAAAAAATAAAAAATAGTAGATAACACACAGAGGGCAGGAAAGTAATAAAGGTCTCAGATCTCATGTAATCGGCTCGGCTTCGCCTCGGTCAACAAACATATTGTGATCTGAGGCTTTCTTATTTACTGCCTGAGGTTAGTATACTATTTTTCTTCTCGACGGAGGTGGAAAGCGGCAACTTCGTTTAGCGCAGCGGGACGAAAATTGACGCTTTCCGTCCGGAGGGGAGAAATATACTATTACCAATTCAGTGACATGGGTCTAGTCTTACCTATAGTCGCCGAAGTCGAGTGTGAAGGTGTTGGGGCTGGCGCACCACCTCCTCACGGTGGTGAGGGGCCACGTCTGCAGGATCTCCTTGGTCTTCTCGTCGAGACGCAGCACAGAGTCCTTCGTCACGCCGAGTAGACGCGGCACTAGCTTGTTCTTGCCTTTCATTTTCTCCTGTCAATTGTTGGTTTAGTTAGAAGACACTAAATACAATTCACACAAAACATGTTGGACCTTTTTATACAAAAATCATGGAATGATTAAGTGTCAACTTGTGTATCTTTTCCACATTTCCCGTTATAAAGACCTTTGCTAACCGACTTAAAAAAGCTGGTTCTCTATTTGTCTGTTTGTGTGTTTTTTAATGTATCTTGTAACTTACACAATAACTTCCGGTTTTCTTGATTATTTTTGTTCCCAAGGAGTTAGTCCTATTATAATTTGGTAAAGGTTGATGAAGCGCTTCGGATATAGACGGTGGAACTAATGGAGGCCTAAAAAATTACTCCAAGGCCAGTCGCGAATCGTACCGGCTTGACAATGACTCCGAAATAGAAATTGTTCTTATTTTAACACTTTGTAGATGTGAATGGAAAATACTTTAGCTATATTATTATTGTATGACAAGACGTATATGGACCTAGAGGAAGCAAGAGAGATGTGTCAGAACCGCCCAAAATTGACATCCATAGTCTCTGCTTACCCTGGGGAAAAGACTAGACTTGTAATTATAATTTTCTACTTTATAGATTTGACGTAGTTTCGAATTTAAAAAAACACACATTTTCCTTCCTTCACTTTCCCACATATCCGGTCATGAGGTCCATTTTCGTAAAACATCGTACCCTAACGAAACCTGCCTTCCTCTTAAACAGAAAGTTGGTAGTAGTAGCAATGTGTCTGACCACCCCGAAAGGGATTACGGTCGAGAGTATATCTGTATGTATGTACGTACCTTGACGAGGAAGAAGGCGACGCCGTAGGTCGGCAGGTCCCTGGCGCTCTTGGTGTAGAGCACCTTGGCGTCCAGCTCGCTAAGTCCGGCGCATTTCTTGTGTTCTTTAAACACTTTCTTCTCAACACCCTTGACTTTCACCTCTGATGCCGGCAGGAACTCTTTCAAACTGAAAAGAATGCACTTCGTAAGTCAAATATGATTTTTCCTGTTTGATTGCCGGAATGTAGATTTTTTATAATTAGCATAAGCATAAGCATATGCTCACGATTATATTCCCCGAGGGGGTAGTCAGAGATATTCTGAAACCTCAGAACATCCACGTCACCAGTAGTACCGAAAACTCTGTCCAGTGTGACAGGGGGTGAGCCCGTCGCCACTTATAATGGATAGTGGGTACAATACATGCTTCGAAATTTGAAGCATGCAGGTTTCCTCACGATGTTTTCCTTCACCGAAAAGCCAGACAAATCGTACATAAATTCGGAAAAACTCATTGGTACGAGTCGGCCTGGACGGGGATCGAACCATCGCCTCCTGCACGGCAGGCAAGGTTACTCGCCACTCGGTGGTGGTCCACCACGGCTTATAATAAATTTTTATAATTATGTCGTAAATATTAGAGTAATTTATTAATCAATAGCACTTCCGAACATTCAATAAAATCTTGTGAAAACAAAGATTTAAAGAATTTGTAAATTGACGCTTGTTTCAATAAATTTGTAAATTGAGTTGAACTTCGAGCAGCATAGCCGTAATGTTTATAACTGGAAACCGTTTTGGTTGATACCTTATTTAACTTATGTAATCAAAGATTTAATTGTTAATTCAGTATGTTTTTATCTAATGCAATAAAATAAGACCAATACATGGATGGTAGATATTTGAATGTAAAATGTAACTTACTCCAAGAATCCAGGCGTGTGTTTCAATTCATTGTGATCTCCAAACTGTATCTGACATTGAATGCCGGCGAATTCGCAAGCTGTGGGCAAAACAAGTATATAAGTTATAGCCTAAATAATCCCACTGTAGGGCAAAGATAAAGACTCGTCTCAGTAAATTATTTAAATTCAATTTGCTCAACAAGAACAAAACATTGAAAACCCTAGTTCCTAATTTAGATGTTTGAACTCTATGAGTTTAATACCTTCCCAAATAAATAAATGGTTGGTCCAGGAGTGCGATTTTTGAATCTCATTCGGTGAGCTCAGCAGTTGAGAATGGCAAAATTACGATGGAGATATGCATCTTTCTACTGCTGATTTGTCTTTCAAAAATTGCACTCCTGAAGTATGATTTTTGAAAGTCAAATCAGCAGTAGAAAGATACGTATCTCCATAGTAATTTTGACATTTTCAACTGCTGAGCTCACCGAATGAGATTCAAAAATCGCACTCCTTATCATGCCTTTTTCCAGAGGATAGAGTTGAACAAGGTCGTGGGACTCAAGTTGGTCCACTACTCATAGTTCCGTCCAGTATGGCGTCCCTCGCCTGCACGTAGAGCAGGTTGAGTTGAACGCGTGACCATTCACACGAGTAGGAGTAGACATGGTGGGTCCACTACTCATAGATCATACCTTTGTGCCGAGTGACTGGGTGTGTCCCATCCAGTATGGCGTCCCTCGCCTGCACGTAGAGCAGGTTGAGTTGAACGCGTGACCATTCACACGAGTAGGGGTAGATATGGTGGGTCCACTACTCATAGATCATACCTTTGTGCTGAGTGACTGGGTGTGTCCCATCCAGTATGGCGTCTCTCGCCTGCACGTAGAGGAGTTTCTGTTGGACGCGTGACCATTCACGCGAGTAGGAGTAGACTTGCTGGGTCCACTACTTATAGTTCATACCTTTGTCCTGAGTCACCGGGTGTGTGCCGTCCAGTATGGCATCCCTCGCCTGCATGTAGAGCAGGTTGAGTTGAACGTGTGACCATTCACACGAGTAGGAGTATATATGGTGGGTCCACTACTCATAGATCATACCTTTGTGCTGAGTGACTGGGTGTGTCCCATCCAGTATGGCGTCTCTCTCCTGCACGTAGAGGAGTTTATGTTGGACGCGTGACCATTCACGCGAGTAGGAGTAGACTTGGTGGGTCCACTACTCATAGTTCATACCTTTGTCCTGAGTCACCGGGTGTGTGCCGTCCAGTATGGCGTCCCTCGCCTGCACGTAGAGCAGATTGAGTTGGACAGGGTCGCGGGAATCCACGTTGCGGTCAGAGAAGAACAGCTTGCGGCGGAGGAGCAGAGTTTCAGTTACGTCTATGCCTTGCTCGCGCAGTGTTTTGGCTGGTTCCACCCAGTTTACTGTTGGCAAGATAAAAATAAGGAAGTTAGTCTATAGGATTATATTTCCATAGGATTTTAAAAAAGGAGTTTATTAATTCTGCCGCTTCCTTAAAAGCAGCATTTCAACATTTTTGTTGTCTTTTAAGGGTACACTGAGACTCCAGTGCTGCCGTCAATCGTATTTTTTTAATTTCTTAACAATTTTACAAAATATCTAAAAAAAACAAGAATCACATTGTAGTCACTGCAGATTTTCAATTTATTGAATCATTACGGATTTGTTTGTATATAATTTGTAGAGGCTTCTCTATTTATCGATACATTACGAATGACTATGCCTATGAACAAATTGTATAATTATTTAGAAATTAAAAAAATACCATTGAGGGCAGCACCGGAGGCTCGCCCCCTTCAGCTCTCCCAGTTAGTGCGCATCTGATAAAGACAGTCTTGTTCTCAGTTTCAGTTTCAGTTCTTTACTGCCTTAAAGTGCATGTATACATAAGATGGAATGTTACAATAGAATCAATGCAATTTTACCCAAGGGTGTAGCAATTAGGACGTACCTTCATCGTCAGTCCTCAGTTTCTTCCTGAGCTGCTCCATCTTGGCATCACGGTCTTTCTCCTGGTGACGCCTCTTTAGCGTCAGGGTCCCATAGTTCGGCTTCTCGCATGGGTCCGGCTCATCTTTCTGCTCTTCGCGTACCTGGGCACAAAATTGAGTTCTTGAGAAATTGCACCACAAAATAATATTTTTTTAGGTATTGTTTTTGCGTTTTGAGAGCGTCGTTCGACAGTGCACACTCATACATGACGGTCCGGGTTCGAATCCGCACGCATAACATTGTATGAAACGATTCTATCTATTATCGCAATAAACTGCCTCCGTGGTCTAATGGTTAGAGCATTGGGCTCTTGACACGGAGGTCGTGGGTTCGATTCCCACGGGGGGTACCTAGTGAAATGTCACTTTGTGCGTTTTTCCCCAGTTGGTTAGGACATTGCAGGCTGAGTCACCTGATTGTCTGAAAAGAAAGATGATTCCGTGCTTCGGATGGCACGTTTAGCTGTTGGTCCCGGGTACTATCACTGGTGGTAGTAGTCGTTACATAAAAACCACGTCAGAGGCCGTAAGGCGGTTTGAATAAACTCTGACACCAGGGCTTTGCAGCTCGATAAGAAGAAGATCGCAATAAAGTGTTTGAAATTCGAATTTTCTTAACTATGTATTACCAACTGTTTTAATTGGTAAAGGAAAACATGGTGAGGACACCTTCATACATACACTGAAAAAGACATTCTGATGCCTAATATGACGTCTACCGAATCTCAATGGGCCCACGTGGTCGACTATGCTAATTTACGTTGGGACGTGGGACGTTCCTTGAGATTGGCACAAGCATCTGCATGTGCAATGCAGTGGGACGTATATAAGCTGTTGATGATGAAAACTTACCAGTCCATATTCATCGTAGTTGGTGATGCCGATCTTGGTGCAGATCACGACCATGAGATTTGCCACGATCTGACTGTCATCCACCAGCAGGGTCTTCACAGATCCTGTTACAACAAACATTATTTAATATTGTTTCATATTGTACTCTATAGTTACATTCATGATTTGTTCTGTAGACGTGTTCATTGTGTCTCACATAGAACAAGTCGTGATTGTTTGGACCCCTGGGATATAATGCCCTAGCTTAATCATATTTTGAAGTACAAAGCTAGATAGGCAGTGCCGTCTCTTAAAACACTAATGATTCCACTCCCCTTTGGTGTCTCGGTGTGGCGAGGATCTCGGCATTGTGAAGCTATTAACCAGAGTTCTAGCTACTGTAACGCGTCGATCCAACGCGCCAACACCCCACTAGTCTCCCTTTCTATATATCCGCAAGCGGGCGAATCTTAACAGCGCGATGTAGAATTCATAGCGCGTATCAGCTCGTAGCAGCATAGTAACTCACCGTCAAGCATCCGAACGCGAAGATTCCTTGTCTTCTTGTTGTATTCGAGCATGTCTCCTGTCCGTAGCATGTAGTAGTCGAGGCTCCGGGAAGCTTCGAGCCATATGCCTTTCTTGTTGTCCTCCTCTGATGCGAGGAAGAGGCCGAATTCTTTAGCTGGTTGAAGTGAGAAAGACAAAGATTGAGATGGTTTATATTGTTGGCAACATATCTTTAGAATTTATCTCAAGCAAGCATTTATGGCCATGTTCAAGAAATATTTCAAGACATATCATAAGACAAGTTGACAGAACATCTGAAGACACTAAGCCGTGTGGTTCCGGCTTAGAATGGATCAGATATCTTCCCGTGGTCGCCGTTTAAGGATACTAAGGGATAAGGTGTCTTTTTTAGCGTTTCTGTGGGCGAAAGGCTAGCTACCTATCACCACTTGACACGTTACTAAAATCATAAATATGCTAAAAGTATACCGTGCTACTGCATTCTGCAATTACAACTCAAAAGATTTTTGGTTGCTGTAGCAAAGCTTCCCACCACGATAATGGTCGTGATTTTAAGCTCGCCGTTGCAAAAAAAAATTATGTAATTAGGGGTACAGGAATCCTGTCCTAACGCAGTGTGATTGAGGCGAACCTATCCAGTCGATGGCACACCAGCTAGAATGACCCTTGTGTCTGAACACCTGCAGAAGATAGGACCTCAAGTAAACCTACACTGGTCGCTATCAGGCTCGACGAATATCTGTCCGGTAGAATAAACCAACACAATCGTAGAACAACTGACACGAAAAGAAGAACAAAAACTTACGATCACTAGCGTTTGCCTCCAGGATCTTCTCTCTGATAATACGGCAGGCGTCGTACACAGTGGTGGAAGGGTCGAACTGTATCGTCTTGACCACCTTGCCTCCCTCCAGGGATATCTTCAGCGATAAGGTAGCCATCTTGCTTAGCGAGTTGGCTCTGCAGACAAAACATTATAAATTAGTATTACTTTTAAAGAGTTATTTTTAGTATTGTGTCTATCGCAGAGTCGATGGCATGTTACGGAGATATATGGACACTCAATCATGGGGTCAGGGTTCGAATCCACACGGACGATATACCACATACCAATGAGTTTTTCTGACTTATGTACGTAACACCGACTGCTTTCAAACGGTGAAGAAAACATAGTGAGGAAACCTGCATACGCTGAAGAAGAAATTCTGCTGCGTATGTAAATAATAATAATAAATAATAAATAACGCTAACAGGCACATACATTGTAATGATCCCAAACTAGCACTAAAGGCTTTTATTATGGAAACCATACAACAACGGCACGAACATATAACATCCATGACCGAACCGGGATTCGAACCCAGGACCCTCGTTTGGCAGTCCGGCGTGGTAACCATTACACCAACCGGGTCGTCATGTGATGTCTACCAATCCGAATTGGGCATGCATCCTTCTTGAAGTTAAACCTGTACCAAGCAGTGGGACGTACATAATCTGATGACGACACATTTTAGTCTTGTTTAAATCAACCGAACCAGTGAAAGAACTTAAGCACCCCGACGAGGCACGGATCGGGGCATTGGGAGTAACCGAGTTAAGAAGCTTACCTGTGTATAGTGGCAGTGTGATCAGGTCTCACTTGGAGATCCAGTGACTGGAGGCTTGGCCTCCTGACTGAGCGAGGGACCTCGCGGCTGAATGATCTGAGACGGGTGCGGTTGTATGAACCCTGCAATCATTAATATTTACTTGAAAAGGCTGACTCAGTTTTAGGGATCGATCTTCTTATCGTGTGGGCAAGCCCTGGTGTCAGAGTTTTTTCAGAACGCCTTACGGCCTCTGACGTAGTTTTTATGTAACGACTACTACCACCAGAGATAGGAGCGGGACCTACGGCATAACATCAGCAGCATCCTAAGCTCAGAATCATCATTATTTCCAGGTTGTTTTTATGTAACGCCTACTATCACCAGACACAGAAGCCGGGACCAACCGCTTAACGTGCCATCCGAAGCACGAAATCATCTTCCTTTTCAGACAATAAGGTGATTCAACTAGCAATGTCCAACTGGGTCTTATCAACTGGGGAAAAACGCACAAAGTGACGTAGGTGTCCCCCTGTGGGAATGGAACCCACGACCTCCGTGTCAAGAGCCCAATGCTCTGAACCATAAGACCACGGAGGCAGATGTGTTTGTCGGGAGACTGTGCAAACGAAGATTGACAAGGTTAATTATTTTCCTGGTCGTACTGTAATCTTCTTTCCCTTTTCATGTCTATCAAAGTAACCAAAGTATACTAACGCTTCGGGGCGAAGTCAGCCGCCTCCAATTGTCGTGAAGCGCGTTCTCGATGCGCTCGCGAAGGCTGCGTCACGCGCCCGACGATGCTTGCGATGCGTCACTTGCCTCCTGTAAATGAAAGCTCATTTTAGAATGGCTGACAAAACAACCTGAAGATGTTTGGTGGATAACTGGATATACAGGGTCCTTCTTAATATGATAATTATGTAGACCTTTTAGACTCTATAAGGTCTAACACCGTCCGTGTGGTGTCGGCTAAGAGTAGCACCATCCCATTTCCTCCAGTGGGTGTCGTAAAAGGCGACTAAGGGATCTACCGGAGGATGGGCAGCAGCATCCTCTGAGTACACACATTCAATCCAACTGCGATCGCCAACCCGCCTGCCAAGCGTGGCGATTATGGCAAATCCTCCCATTTTTGGGGAGGCCTATGTCCAGCAGTGGACGTTTATCGGCTGATATTATAAGGTCTAACAAAACTAGGTGAAACTATTTTAAGGGGATGATCAAACCATCAAAATGAACTTCTTTCTCTATGGGACCGATATCGAAATCGCGAAAAAAAACTGCAGTCCCATACATTTGGCTCGAGTAGGTTTGCAGTTTTGTATGGAGGGGCAGATTTTTTTTCGCGATTTGGATGTTGGTGCCATAGAGAATGTTGTCCAGTTTGATGGTCTGATCATCCCCTTGAAAAATTGTCAGCATATTAAGAAGGACCCTATATTCGTTCACTATACAAGGTGTTTCAAAAATACAAATAAACCTATAAGGGGGTGGTGTAGACCATCAAACTGAACTATCAAAATGTTCTATACTCTACAAATCGACTAGAGCTAAAATATGTATGGGATATAAAATTATATTTTTCGCGATTTCGATGTTCGTCCCATAGAGAAAGTTGTTCAGTTTGACGGTCTAAACAACCCCCTTAAGAGTTTTCAAAATTTATTGTTACTTATGAAACACCCTGTAGATTATAATGTAGACCTTTTAGACTCTAGAGGCATATAATGGTATCGGGCGCGTAAACATTGCCTGCTCACGTAATGTAATTCCTAATTTGGTCATGTCCAACATGATTGTGTTTTAAATACTCTTTTCCGCTCGCTGCGTTGATAATTATACAAACGTGTTGCTACATACATAATTCACATCTATGCGCTACTTTTATGGTGTAGACAGAACCTTGAAGGCGCATAAGTAAATATTCACACTCCGATATGTTGATGGGTTCCTAGTAGATTTCTATTACAGCGACATATCTTTATAGAAAAGCGATCAGGTATGCAGGATCTTTTTCTCCCCTCCGGGCGAAAAGCGTCAACTTTCGTCCCGCTGCGCTAAACTAAGTTTCCAACTTTCCGCCTCCCCGTCCAGGAGAAAAATAGAAGACACACCTTGGGCAGTAAATAAGACAGCCTCAGATCAATTATGCTGATCATTACATGTGATCTGAGACCTTTCTTACTTTCCTGCCGTCGGTGTGTAATCCACTATTGAAGTGCATAAGTGTACGCTCTAAACACAGACACACTATCTCGTAGCGAGATAAAATATATACCAGTTTTTAAGCCTACTCAGAAGCTTTCAAAAACAACAAGTTTCATCAAAATCAGTCCAGTAGTTTTTTCGTGTTGCTCGAACAAACAAAAGGACAAAACATTCAAAAATATCTGTGATTTTAAAGTCAAGGACACCTTAACACCATATTTTTGTAAATAACTGGCATAGGGTGGTCGAGTTAACGTAGTCCAAACTAAATGAGGTGAAACAGCAATTGAAACAACTTTCTATATGGGATTAACACTAACATCGAAAACGCGAAAAAATACAGCTTTCCTATACATTGCTTGTTCGAGGATCAGAAAAACACAACTGGACAGATTTTGATGAGCTTATGATTTCACTAAAATAGTATAGCGGAATATTTCTCCTAGTCAAATCATTATGAGTTATTGCTCCTACATAGTTTCAGTTATAAGAGCGAGAGAGGAGTATCTTCCGTCCCTCTGTTTCCCGATGCGAGAAGCGATTGTGTACAAATTTAGAACGGTAATAAACATTTCAATATGTGGTCAATAACCGAACGAACGAACGGGCTGAATTCATTTACAGCGGGAAGCTTCTCCGAATTATGGTACTCGTACGTAACATTGTTTCAGTTAAGGTGGTTGGAGAGCTATCAATTTCATACAAAACGTTGTCGTATAACACTCGTAGACGGTGTTAATAAAAGTAATGTTTTATATATGGAAAAATAGCTTAGAAAATCTAGTTTCCGCGAATCAAATAATATTTACAATTTTTAATATAATTACGAAGATTTTGTGTTTGAAATTTTGTATGAATAATTTTGTACGAAAGATTCTGTTTATCATTCGAAATCTGAGTGCAAAAGTGCATTTTATCCGCTAGCGCAGAAAGAGTTTTTGAAATTCGAATCTGGCTATTCAATATTTTTCTATACCGTCAATCCACTGAAAATGCATGTAACTGGCCAGCTCAAAAAACTATTTAAAATGTTGTTCTCTTTAGCAATTCTCTTTTTTTCCTCGCTGTTATGAGGTGAAAAGATGTGTGTTTCGCTCGGCTGCAAAGTTATTCTGCGTCTCGTACCTTTGCCCATACTCGCGCCAAAAAACAACTTTGCAGCCTAGCATAACAAATAACTATTATTTATTTACATACGTTGGTGTATAACCACGCGTGTACGCTGGCCAATACACTGAAGAGTTTCCTAGGCAGTTTGTCAGCAGTCATTTTATTCAATTAAACATAATATTATTTACTATAACTACTACTACGAAGCGAATTCTTTGTCTCGTCTCATTCACTAATATATTTGTATTCCCGGCGGCGCGCGCGCTTACATCACCTGCCTCTGTAGTATTTATTTATAAATCTTCTGGAGACGCTGACGAAATGATCGATCGTTGACATGTCGTCATTTGTCTTTTTTTTTTGAGTCCTTTGAACCAATTTTTTAAAGATATTGAGACTTTTTTAAATTGTTTTTTTTTTATATAGAACTCGCCCCGATTTCTCGCAGGGGTAGGCAGTTTTACATTTAAATAAATTTAGCATAGCATAGCATATTCTCACGACTATATTCCCCGAGAGGGTGGTCAGAGATATTCAGAAACTTCAGAACATCCACGTTTCACCAATAGTACCGAAACTCTGTCCAGTGTGACGGGGGGTGAGCCCGTCGCCAATTTATAAAGCAAGAAATTAAATTGTAGCATAGCATATGCTCACGACTATATTTCACGAGGGGGTAGTCAGAGATATTCTGAAACCAGAACATCCACGTTTCAACTAAATAGTTAAATTCAGAAATGATACGTAGAATCCGCAAATATGACGAATAATTGTATGAACATGGTGTTTGGTTGAGTCACTAGGTACCTATATTATTATCACCAAGATTTGCTGTTTTTAGAAGAAAAAAAAACGTAATGCTATGCCCGTAGAAATAGCGAAAACGAAATAATTCCAGTTATCCTATAATCAAGCTCTAACCGTTCTCCCGTTTCCCAATGTCAATAATTTGTTTTGTATTTTTCTAATAATCAGCAAATCAGGCAGGATCATTATGGTGGCCAAGGAAGGAAATGAGGTGTGAAGATAGACCACCGACATATTCTACTAAATTAATAAATACAAGTTTTTTGAAATGATTGCAGGTCATAAATTGATCAGATTAGCACAGGACCGTCAGCAGCCGTGAGTTGATTGTTAGATTCTTTTTGAATCTCTTCATCTTCTTCTTTGCCTTCATGTCTTTCCGGCAAGAACACTAAATTATGTATAGTTCATTTACCCTTCCAGTAATCTCACTGTTACCGAAAACTAGGTGAATGATGGTATGTTTACGTAGATGAGTTTCGACAGACGGACAGAACTGGACACATTTATATATAGATTCTGTTTTTAGACTGTAGCCACCTGGTGTGAATGAACGCGCTATGTTTTCTGTTTCATTTTGACATTTCGTTTAAATTCTGATAGTTTTATTCGTTGTGAAGTATATTTTTTATTTTTTTATTTATTGATATATGACAATACAATGTTGTAGATTAACAAATTAATTAATTAATTAACAACAACAACAACAACAATATTGCTGAGGTAAATAATGCGAAACATCCTATTCAGGGACACCGCACATCTATCCGCGGCGAACGAAACGAATTTGACGATTCGTCCGATTCGCAGCGGATAAGTGTGCGAGGTGCCATAGAATTACATAAAACCAATTCTAAAATTCGATTCTTTCGCCTCCTAAGGCTCGTTCGCCTCTGATAAATGTGCGTACACCTTAAGTTGAAGTGTTGCTAGCTTGCCAGCCTCCTCAATAAGATATGTTCGTTCATACTGAACACCAGCAGGAGCAAAGCTAGTGCCGACATCGGAGCCCTCACCGGGCACTACGCCACACGCATCATGCACAAAATTATGCTGACCCTGGATCTCAGCTGCAGAACGTGCGAAGATGAGCAAGAAACCATGGAACATATCCTTTCTGACTGCGATGTCTTGGCGGCTAAACGCACGTGGATTCTCGGAGATGGTTATCCAAAACTGGGAGGTTACAGGATTTTTCCCCTGAACATAATTCCCTCATTTACCACGTTGGTACAAGGAGTAAGTAAGTCGGTAACTAATAGCAATGGAATACGTACTTCTTGAACCAAATCAGAAGTACGTAAGTCGGTAACATATATCAATGTTGTACCAAGCCACAGGAATATGTAGGGTCAAGTCAACACTAAAGATCCCATTGGGTCGAAGTGTTGCTGGCTTACCAGCCCCCATATTAAGATAATATATGCTGAGATACCTAAACAACTCTGTTTGGTAATATAGCACCATCTTCTCTAAGAAGATTGGCTAGGTTAGCAACATGAGAGCTCATCAACGCCAAACTGGTCAGAAGCAATACACACACCACCTGAGTGAGTATGTAATGGTCCTTAGGGGGTGAACTCAAAATTTGCGGGGGGCAGTGTCCGTACTGTACGTAGAAACATACTCTTTTATATACTGTACCTAAGGTTCACTTTCATAGGTCTCCTAATAAAATATCTAGTCTTTAAAATCGTGTGTCATCTCATCTCTTCATAAAATTATGAAAATCCACCCCAGCGAAGGGCAAAATTACTAAATGCCAGTCTAGTAGGCTGTCATTAAAAAACCCTAACACATAACGGGTCTGGTTATGGGACAATTTGCATAAAAACGCGTGAAGAAGGAATGTGGAATGGTGCAATATGAGAGAGTGCAGTTATTTGTGCTTTATGGTTATTGCTTTAAGGGTGTCTCGATCATAGGCTTTAAAGATGGACTCTTAAAGTTGCCCATCACTTTTAAATTGATTTAGAAAGTAATTTTGGTCTGCATTTATTAGCACTTTCGCTGCTAAGCTCAACATCATAATCCTCGCGCAGTGCTAAAACTGACGCCCCTCGTAGGTCATGCGCACAGTCGTAACGTAAAACGACCAAAGCGGCTCACCTCGTGGGTCGGCCCGCACAGGCGTAAGGTTTGGGTGACTCACGCTCTAGGTCATAAGCACATGCGAAACTTGACCTACCTCCCCTCGTAGGTCATGCGCACACTCGTAACGGTGAAACGATAAACTGGCTTGTCTCGTGGGTCACCGGCGCAGGCGTAAGTTTGTCGGTGACTCGCTCGGTAGGTCATTAGCAGAGCCGAAATGCAATATAACTGACTCGTTACGTGGGTTTTTTAGCACTGCGGCCTATTTGTCACCGACCTACGCCGTAGGTCGTCAGCAGCGAAAATGTTAGGAGTGCTGTACCACACCCTGTCACACCCTACCACACACTATAAAACGGGCTCGCATTGACAAGAGGATAGCACGTATATGCTGAATATACATGATATCCTCAGTGGTGTATTCAATGCAGTAAGCAGTGAACACACCATTGCTTACTGTCGTCCACCTCCGGTACCACTGAGGGGGTGAGGTCAACAATGGTTGGGGTGGGGGGCAGCGAGTATCCGTATACTTTTATTAACAAAAAATGTTTGAGGGGATTTCCATTACCTAAATAAGATAGGTCGAGAGTTAGGCACTTCCATACAAAGGTGTCGGTGAGCTTCGAACTTAATACCGACTGCTCTCAAACGGTGAAGGAAAACATGGTGAGGAAACCTGCATACGCTGAAGAAGAAATTCCGATGCGTATGTGAAGTCTACCAATCCGCATTGTGCACGCGTGGTACTACACTAACGTACATACATCCTCCCTGAGGGGCATGTGCTACGATTCTAACTGAAGGCTACGTTGCGGATTCTAATCTACTGTTTATTATTTGAACAAAGCTCCGTGGTTACAACAACGACGTGACGACGCGCGCCGCGCCAGTGACCGCTGACCCGTGAAAGATGCATCGCGACGCACCCACCCATACTCTCTGCCTGCACCCTACAACTTGTTTAATGTACGAACGATATTAAGTTTCGACGCGTCGCGCGAACGATTTAACTTTTGACATATTGATGTTTTATTTTACTTGATGCGTTTTAGGGGTTGTTGGTTAGGTTTAGATGTTATGTTATGACTTACTAGAAATTCAATGTTCATGGTGGCGGCGTTTTTTTTAAATGCAATCTATACTTATATTATAAAGAGGAAAGATTTGATTTTTTGTTTGTTTGTAATGAATAGGCTCCGAAACTACTGGACCGATCTGAATAATTCTTTCACCATTAGAATGCTACATTATCAGTGATTAACATAGGCTATAAAAACGGCCAAGTGTGTGTCGGGATAATAGACAACATTAGATTTTGCGCGCGACTTCGTCCGCAGTCCGCACCGGTTCCCGATATCGTAACGAAATAAAAGATATACCTACCAGTTTTTAAGTCTAATCTATAAGTTTTTAAATACAAGAAATTTCATCAAAATCGGTCCAGTAGTTTTTGCGTGACGTTGGAACAAACAAATAGACAAAAAAATCGAAACAAAAAACATTATGTTGTAATTTTTTTTTGTGAATATTCAATGTACAGACACTTCTATTCTGTTACAGTTTTATAATAGCGTAGAAGATGGTATCGCATCTTCCGCTTCTAAATAGTAGGTAGACAAAGTTGTACCACTATTCATACTATAATATAATCTGACTATCAAAAACAAAGAACCAAAGCATTTGTCAATAAGAACTAGAGTTAAAACATGACCTAATTGTAAGACTGCGCAAGGATTTCTGCGCCGTCCTGGCGCCGACACGGCGTCGCCTTGTTGCCTAGCAACGAACCGATCCTTTTGGAATACGAGGGTTTTTCAGAGGGCCAATTAATAAAGGATAAGTAAAACTATTCGACCAAAAATGAAGCCAAGATTTAAAGGTATAGTTTGAAATGAATCGATAGTTTATTATAGTTATAGTGTTTTTAGTAAGTTTCGTCTTTGGAGCCAAATCACATCAATGCCATCAATAGTGGCAGGCTAAATACCTCCCACTGGAGGGCACAGGCCTACCCTCAGGGAGGGTGTATGGGCGTTAGTCCACCACGCGTGCACAATGCGGATTGGTAGACTTCACATAGGTACTCATCAGAATTTCCTCTTCAACGAATACAGGTTTCCTTATGTTTTCCTTCACCGTTTGAGAGCAGTCGGTAATTGCGTACATCAGTTAGAAGAACTCATTGGTACATGGCATGTCTTCTATGCGGATTCGAACCCGGACCTCAAGATTGCGTTTCCATACCGCAACGCGCCACCAACGCATTATACAGGGTCCAACTTAATATACTGACACTTTTTTAAGGGGATGATCAGATCATCAAACTGAACAACTTTCTCTATGGGACCAACATCTAAATCGCGAAAAAAAAATCAGCTGTCCTTTACACTCAAGTAGGTTTGCAGTTTTTTAAGGAACAGCAGATTTTTTTTTCCTATTTCGATGTTGGTGCCATAGAAAAAGTTGTTCAGTTTGACGGTCAGTCCATCACCTTAAAAAAGTATCAGCATATTAAGAAGGACCCTGTATAAATAAAATGCACTGATAATCACATTATTAACCCTCTGACAACGTCCACAACACACTGACAAGTTGACGTAACCCAGTAACAATAGCAAAGATCCCACAAGTCCGCCCTAAAGGGTTGACGTGACGTCTTGACAAAATGCAGTCAACAAAAGAATCCTTGACCAGATCTGTTGACCGACGAGTCGATTAATAAATCCATTATAGTGTTGAGTTACTCTTAGAGCTGATACATTAGTTATTGATTGAGATACAAGATATCGAATGATGATGTAGTATTAGATGGTTCTGTCACGTAGAGAGAATGAATGAAAGAAGACTTTAGGAATGAAATATATCAAGCGAAGGAAGTTTTGGGAGAGGCCGTCTGAGGAAAACATACCATGATCAAATTGGTGATCTTTTCCGAAAAGGACAAGTGCGTAGCACCCTCAATCGACGGAAGTGCATGAAAAGATATATGAATGTGAATGAGGCTAAAGAGGTGTGTCAGAGTCGTAGCTTTTGGCGGTCCGTGGTCTTTGCCTAGCCCCATGGAGCAATGGCGTGAGCTTAGAGAAGAGAAAACCCGGCTTCTCCTTAATAGAAGTAGGTTTAGAATGCAGGTGAAGCCCGCGTTTCACTGATATGGTCGATGTACCATATCTGTTCATACCTATAATAATGTTACGAAGACTCAGTCTTAGGCCGAGATTCAGAGACGATTTGTAAGTCTTAGTTCGAACTCCCGTACGTCAAAATCCATACATTTCGACCCTACTTAGCTCGAGCTAAGACTGAAAAAATCGTCTCTGAATCTCGGCTTTAGACTTATAAAGATAAAGTTTAATTTAATTTAAATAGTACTCGTATTTTGTTCACGATAGTTCTGGAACTAAATAATCCTCATACTATTTCTACTGGTTCTCTTTTCTGGGAATGAACCACCGCTCCTTGCACGAAAGCCGAAGCTACTACCCACTAGACCACCACGACACAACCAAACCTATTTCCCGACCCATCTTAAAACCCCAAAATCTATAATCTTACAAATCTGCACAAACAACAGGAACGCATGCGTAACCCCCACTACCCCCAACTTTTGAGAGAAGGGGGGATGAATCGATAGACTCAGGCGCCGCCGTGTCTGTCGCCCGGGCGGTGGCACCTCTCTCTCGCACTTAGGAGATATCCGGTAAGATAGAGGGAGGTGGGAGTGGTTATGTACGGAGGTTTTGCTTTATGTACAGTATATAGGGGGATATTAGGTGGTTAGTACATAAATAATACATAAGGGGGAGGGGAGGAGGTACATAATATTTTCCCATGACATAAATATACAGGGTGTAAACTCAATTTGTTACATAGTTTAGACAGTGCTTCAGACCAACAAATTGAATAGCTTTCATAATGGGTCCAACAATGAAACCGGTAAAAAAATGAAATATCCGATTTTTTTTCGCGATTTAGATGTTTTTCTCACTAGTAAAAATCGTTCAGTTTGATGGTCAAGCACCCCTGAGGCTGCTCTTCCACCAGAGATGTGCGAGTTAGCGAGGCGGTGAGCGAGGAAAAAATCGGCCAATAGGAGTCCTTCAATTTCCCAATGACGTGATCGAGCGAGCGCGCTATTGGCGGATTGTTTCCTCTCTCACCGCCTCGCTACCTCGCACATCTCTGGTGGAAACGCAGCATTAAAGTATATAATGCATTTAAGAGAATTTTATTCCGAGAGCGAAAATGCGCGCTGCATACAAACGTACTATGGTGATATTTTCAATACTAACCAATTAAAGTCAATGAAATTTTGCAGAAACAATTTGGAAACAAATTTCTATGCTTCAATGGAGTCAGATTTTCGTTAAAATATAAAGTTTCAATGCTAGGATTAATTTAAGTTTTGTATGGAAATCTTTGAGGCACTGCAACTTTAAAACTATACATTTTAACGAAAATCAAGCATAGAAATTTGTTTCTAGATTGTTTCTGCAAAATTTCATCGACTTTAATTGGTTAGTATTGAAAATATCACCATAGTATCATAACAATCATAGTTTATTTCCGACCGTGATCATTTCATAGAAACAACATCCATTACAACATCTCCAAGTAACATGAGAAAAATTTATCGAAAAAAAAAAGGAAACTAAATCTTCGTCATATTGAACTTCCGGCACCGGAAGTCGTCACGCTGTCCGCGGAGGGAAATACGAGTCTGTTTTCTATTAGCGAATTAGGGGATCTTGAGTGGACACAGCATCGGGGAAATGTTAGTGATTTTAACATAATGTAGGGGATTATTTTGTTAGGGGGATCAATTATGGCAGATTCTTTTACATCGATCAAAATGCGATAAAAACTCACAGAGCAGCGATTGAGATGGACTCATTATGAGAAGTCATCATTATCATCATCTGTTATCAGACCTCTCCCACAAAATTCTATCCTCGGCCTTCCTCATCCAGTCGCTCCCCGCTACCTTTTTTAGGTCGTCTGTCCAGCAGCGGGCCGCAGGGCGCGAGCGTCCTACCACAGAGGATTATATTGTACATTATAATCCTCTGTGGTCCTACACTACGCCTGCCAGTTCGTGGTCACCCTAGAACTCTGACACCATCGGTTGTCAGTTCTTCGGCAGATATGACCAGCCCATTGCCACTTCATCTTGCTAATTTTCTGAGCTATGTCAACCACTTTAGTTCTCTGACGTATCACCTCATTCCTGATGTAATATCTCAGAGAAATATAAGCGTGGAGACGAATATGTTTTTAAGTGTTGGCCCTATAACAAAAGAGGAGTGGAACGCCCGATAGCTACTTGGTGATCCACCGGTGACAAAGGACCCGGAAAGAACCCAATTGACAACCCAGAACAACCCAGGATATAATATCCTGGCGCATTAATACGAGGAGAACCGACACCAAATAACGGAATAAGGTGAACATAAAGAATCAATATGCGATAAAAAGAAAATGAGAATGCGACTTTGTTCCTTTATTAACGAAGCGTGACCAGTTTAAAATTTACCCAAAAGTGACGCTGCAAGAACTGCGAGTATATCATATCCTGGTGGTGATGTGCCATGTCAGGCTGTGTGGTCTTCGGCTTCTAATAGAATCAAGTCGGAAGACCTAAGCGACTAATCAAACACAGTCACCATCTCTTAAAACAACGTTGTTTAATCCACCCCCCCCCCCCCCCCCAAGAAAATTCCTCGCAACAAGTTTCTCTAATCCTGCCATGATTATCCTAACTTTCAAGTCATTCATCCCTCGTTAGTATTCATTTCCTTGCTTCCCAAGGGGTCCTATCCAGCTGCGACGATTGGTGTCGTGGAGCGGCACATAATTGTACTGTTTGGGAGTATCGTCTTCATTAGCTAGTAAGACTTCTTTAAAGATATTAGTCACCGTAGATAGGACCGGTGCTATTTTAAGCTGGACAACACTGCTAATCCCATTTGAAACAGATGGAAGTTGAGCCGGTTATAATGATGAAGAGGCAATTACAGGACGGAAGAGCGAATAAAGGCTCAATCAGTTAAGTATATAAGGTAGAAATTAGACGCGATAGGGCATCAAAGAGTGCCAAAAATGACAAGACATTGAAAGCAGACGGTTTGAAGATTCCACCCACACAAAAAGAAGAAACTATGATTGTGAAAGTAAGTGAAAGCGACTGTATTTAAATAATCGACTGACTCAAAAATCAGAAGAGTGACATAAGACCTAACGAATGAAGTAGTTAAGATTTAAAATAGAAGCAATGAATTGACAAGGTAAAAAGCCTATGCCAACTTTGTGAAAATGACGTCAGGGGTGCGATTTTTGAATGTCATCGATGAGCCTGAACGGTTTTTAAATCTCATACAAAAGCGTTCTTATGCATCTTTCTACTGCTTATTTGACTTTTAAAAATACTACTTCAGGAGTGCGATTTTTGAAAAGCAAATCTGCAATAGAAAAATGCGTAGGTCCATAGTAATTTTGTCATTTTCAACTGCTGAGCTCAGCGAATGAGATTCAAAAATCACACTCCAGATCTTCTCTCAACATTCGGGAAAGTGAGTCCTATGTTGACGATATACTCAATAATTAAATTGATACCGCGCTACTCAAAGAATACTTTCTGTAAAAGCATATTAGCATTTGAATAAGGACAAAATGTTTATATTGCTTTTATAAAATTGTTTTAAAAAACTGAACAAGAATTATGTTATCTTAAAGGCAACTACCTAAGACTTATCTTCCCTTGCAAATACATAATCTTTAACAACACCATGTTCCCAATAAGAAATGCAATAAGAGAATGCAAATTTGACATTCTAACAAGACTAAAATTGGTAATGACATCTTGAAGAAAACTGCCAAATAATTAAGTGAACCCAGAGACAATTCCATAAGGATTAAATTCCCCTACAAAACAACTTAATTAACTGCAATGCTAATACCAATGGACTCCACGGGAGACAGAAAGAGCTAACGAACTGTAATCACAGGGAAGCACGATACGGAGAAAATTATACGATGCAATAGAGCACCCTGTGGCGAGAATACAAGGTCGTTAATTAAAGGATACGTAAATCAATAGTAATTTTATTTGGTTCGAGATCTTCACCTAGACATCTATTTGTATTTGGTATGAAATTTTCGCATGAGAGAGCACTGTTATAGGATATCAAAGACTGGACAGACTATGATATTCAAATAGATAACTAACGTAAAGATCTCGATACCAATAAAATGACTATGTGGTGAAAGAGGACATGAACTACTAAAATAATGGTCTAACAAATAGAGACCGGAGCAAATATTAGCAGACAAGTGATTTGTGATTAGGTTAGTCTAGGCTAGAATACCAAGTTGGTTTTAGACAGGCACTCGAAACTTTCGATTTACAATAATCCGAGTGATACGAAATACGAGTGTGGATTATAATAATTGAACAGGAAGAAAAGCTGTTAATAATAACGAAGTTCTTTTGGTTATTAATACTGTAATACAATACACTGTAATATTTTTAATGATTGTATTTACCTAAATGTGAACACTTCCGAAATAAAACGGTACACATAGAGAATGTAAACATTAAAATATAAAAACTCTGAAAGCCAAGCACAATAAAGAAACCCTGCATTTTATAATAGACCGTAGAAAGGTAATACCAAAAATTTTTTTTTAACAATTTGAGTTATTAAAAGATTAATAATTACAATATAATTACCGAAGAGTAACCTCATAAATCAAGTATGAAATGCTCAATTTTTCCTACGGTTTCCTATAGAAAATTTGAAAATTTTTACTTGTAAATTATCCTACTTCATGCCATTTTTAAAGAAAATAATTCTTAAAGTTACAATTCGGAGTTATCTGGAATTGATAGATAACTAAGACAAGTACAACATTCATTATATTTATGAACACTTTTTTTAAACGAACAGAGTGTAGCGTATCAATGTATGATTATGAATTTAGTCATACTCGTATAGTTAATTCGTGATTTTAAGAGATTTAGGAGTCTGTATTACAGTTGGTTTTTATAGTAAAGAGAAACAAAAAGATCTTGATAATATCAAACAAAACAATTATAATAATAACTTCAAATATAGGAAAAGGAAACTCCAATAAGAAGCTGTAGAATTAAAACTAAATTCATACAGCGGATAGTGAACTAAAATAGCTTCATTTGAACCGCATCGAAACAAGTAATAACAAAAGTTTCAACAGAAACAATCAAACAAGCGGTAACCCAAATTCATGAAGCACCTGAAATTGTACTGAAAAGTAAAACTTCGAGCACGTGGCTATGAGAGGCACTTACCTCGCCCGGGAGCGGAGAGCCATATCGTCGTCTCGTTCCCACTTTAAATAAAAACTAATACCTTCTCGTTCTCTCACACCGTAGCTTAGTTTGACTTCATTGATTGTTGTATGGAGTAGGAATAAAGTGAGGCCAAGAAGAGTGCCCTGGGGTACACTAGTAGGAAGCTGTTACTAAGTGCAGTTTTGGAGTGGCTAGAGGGTAGGTGTGAGAGAACGGGACCTCCGCCGCGGCGGACGATCCACGGAGGAATGGACCACGACCCCGACGACGCGCCAGGAACCCTGGCTCCACTGTGAACCATCTCAAACGCTTATGAGGGGTCGACCCGCGCAAGCGCCCTGATTATCTCACGTCCCGCTCGCACTCGCACGTTCACACACAAGGGGAACAAAGTTAAGGGATGATATTAGGAGGGTGAAAAGACGGTGAAAGATGGAAATGCATCTCGGACTCCACTCGGATTTCCGTTCGTGATTTTGTTTATTGATTCGTATCGGGGCGAAGACTTGGCTTTTTGGGGAGTTATTAATCTCCTTATCATGTCACTGGAAGATTTAGTGCCGATGTCCTTTTATGAAGACCGATATCTTTTTTTGTTGCCCATTAATTTCCCAACTTTATTTCGTGCACTCAACAACGTTTCTAACAACACAATCAGATATGGCGACCCCAAATAAATACGAATACACCTGTGGCCACTTTGGGCAACAAAAGACTACTGATTGACAAAACATAGAAAAACATGGGGGTTAAAAAGTTTAAATGTGTTGTTGCAGACGTAACCCTAAATCGCGTCGATGTGGCGTACAATTATGAATATTAACGCAGAGAAGAGAGCGATGGGACAGAAGTAATGGCTGTAGACGCGAAGGGTTGCCAACGGGGAGAGCTGACGACTCGATTGATACTAATTTTGATCTGTAGATAGCAGTAAACATGAATAATGTAATTATTTAGGGTCGTTCCATGTATGGATGATAAACTTCAATCATAAAGAGATATAGTGACAAAAATTGCGACAGCGATAGCGATACTAAAAGAGCATGTAGGTACCAACTTTGTATTTGCGGGTTTTCGTAAGTTTTTATCTCAAATTAAGTAAATTTATTTAGAAGTAAGTATCTTTATAAAGTCGACCGCCCGATAGCACAGTCGGTAGTAAACCTGCCTTCTGTGCTTCGGCACAGGGCGAAGGGCGCGGGTTAGAATCCCGTAAGGGACAAATATTTGTATGATTAATATGTTTTTGTCACCATCTTATTTAAGAGCTACGCTCTAGTCGGTGGAGTATTCGCCACTCTTGTTTGTTTTGTTGTTGTAATATGCAGGCAGATATTTGTACCAGAGTCATGGTTTTTTGTATCGATATAGATCATAATTATGTATTCTATATCGTTGTCTAGTCTTCATAACACGAGTCCAGGCTGGATTGCATTGGATTGCATGGCTGGACCAGGGAGGAGACAATGCGTAAAAATTGACGACCACGTCAGTAATTTGAAACCTGTAACTTTTGGCGTGCCCCAGGGCAGCATTTTGGGTCCGACTCTATTCCTGATCTATATTAACGACATAACTACAATCCCATTACTCAATGCAAACATCATTTGCTATGCGGATGACACGGCAATCATTTTCAATGGCTCCTCTTGGGATGAGTGTCACCGTGCTGCGGAGAGTGGTATGTCGTTGATAGGTGGCTGGTTAAGTCGAAATCTTCTAACCCTGAATGCTGCCAAAACTAAATTTCTTTGTTTTCACAAGACGTCAGAATCTGCCCCTCGTTCCATCACTACTATCCAGATTCATAAGTGTACCCCAGCTCATGGTGATACGACTTGTGGTTGTGATCATATTCAGAGGATTAGCTTCATAAAATATCTTGGGGTGACCCTGGATGAGAGGCTTACTTTCGGTAAACATATCGAGGCCATGTCGGGTAGGGTTCGCAAACTGATTCACACTATGAAGCTGCTTCGGGACGTTACGGATGCAGAGGTGCGGAAAATGGTGTATATAGCTCTCTGTGAATCGCTCCTTACATACTGCATCCTCGTATGGGGAAGCGCAGCGACAACGGTGCTTATTAGGTTGGAGAGAGCACAGAGAGCTGTCCTGAAGGTAATGCTGAAGAGACCTTTTCGTTACCCTACCCTCGCTGTTTACGAGGAAGCACAGGTTTTAAGCGTGAGAAAGCTCTTCTTGCTCAAAGTATCCGTCCACACTCACAAGTCTGTTATAAACTCACCACATTACCATCACATGCTACAAAAACGAGTTTTTAAATTGAATACACCACTTATGTCAACTACTTTTGCACAGCGCTTTAAATCCTTTATTTTCCCTTTTATATATAATAAAATTGTTAAAGAATGTGAAATCAAACACCTGAACATTCGCGAAGCTACAGCTAGAATTAAAAACACTCTATTTACCTGGTCTTACGATGAAACGGAGATGTTTTTGAGAGTACCCGTATGAAGCGTTTTTGAAGGCAAGGCTATAACAAAGCCAGATATTACATGATCATTACCCAAACCATACTTAAACTACTTAGATGTAAAGACATGACTATATATTATAAATAACTGCCGCTCATTTTGTATCTAAATGTTAATACTAATGCTGATCCTCTCCAACCAGGCCCTGAGTCTAGTGTGGGATCACAGCTTAAAACTTTTATTGTATTATCTATACAATGTGCTAGGTATAGGTAATCTAAGGTTGTTAATCATAATCATTACGAGTCCTGAAAACCTGTATCACACGTTGGTTCAATAAATATTTTGTATTTTGTATTTTGATTCTGGTACTTTAAATGTGATTAGATAATTTGTGTGACAAAGTCCAAGACGTTTTTTTTAATATTTCGACGTAATATTAAATTCCTGAATATGCTAAACTAAACCTCGCTATCGCTACAGTGTCGTAACGTAAGAGATATTATAGAGGGTCCTTCTTAATATGCTGACACTTTTTTAAGGGGATGATCAGACCATCAAACTGAACAACTTTCTCTATGGGACCAACGTCGAAATGGCGAAAAAAAATTAGCTGTCCCATACATTTGGCTTGAGTAGCTTTGCAGTTTTGTAAGGAAGAGCTGATTATTTTTTCGCGATTTCGATGTTGGTCCCATAGAGAAAGTTGTTCAGTTTGATGGTCTGATCATCCCCTTAAAAAAGTGTCAGCATATTAAGAAGGACCCTATTAAGGGTGTTAGGGTAAACAGTTGCATTACTTCAAGGGGTGATTGAACCCATGATACTGAACAACTTTACCTAAGAAACATATAGGAAATTCGCAAAATATTTTTTTCGACTTTTCATACAAACGTTCGATCAGCATTTAGTATGCATTTAGTATGGAATGTCCAAACTTTTTTGCGAATTTCCTATAGTTTTCTTAGGGAAAGTTGTTCAATATCATGGGTACAATCACCCCTTAAAGCAATGCAACTTTTAACCCTAACACCCTGTAGTTTATGCAGTGTTTCTGTGGTAATTCTAAATAAAACTTTCTTAAGGGTATATTATTCGGAGCGCGCTCCATACAAACGTACTATGGTGATATTTTCAATACTAACCAATTAAAGTCAATGAAATTTTGCAGAAACAATCTAGAAACAAATTTCTATGCTTGTATGGAGTCAGATTTTCGTTAAAATGTATTATAGTATTCAAGTTACTGTGCCTCAAAGATTTCCATACAAATCTTAAATTAATCCTAGCATTGAAACTGTATATTTTAACGAAAATCTGACTCCATAGAAGCATAGAGATTTGTTTCTAGATTGTTTCTGCAATATTTCATTGACTTTAATTGGTTAGTATTTAAAATATCACCATAGTACGTTTGTATGCAGCGCGCATTTTAGCTCACGGAATAAAATTCTCTTAAGATAGGCACATAATTGTGGTATTATACAAAGTGAAACATACACAGTGCACAAGACGAAGTGAAAGCGAGGGGGGTAACGTAAAAAGAAAATCAGCGGGAGGTCCATGTCACTTTAAGTGTGGGCGATTTGACGGAAAATTGGGAAAAATGCATGACATTACAGAGAGGATGCCAGTGGAATATTTCTACATACTTTAATATAGCGACTGTTTTGGAAAAAAATAACAACAAGCATTTCGACTCTTGGAAATTTTATGTGCGTTTTTTTCCAGCAGTTTCCCAGGAACCGCTAGATGGCGTATGTAAGATCCTAATAACTGAAGATCTATGTATACTGATGGCAGATTTTTGGGTAGGTACCATAGACGAAAAATGTTTCGCTTACGCTAGTAGACCGAATATCAGTGTAACCGGGTATGAGATAGCGAATTATATGAAGTGACATCTCGGAGTCAGGTGGTTGTCCCATACAATTTATATGAAGTGACATTTTGGAGTCAGATGGCCGAAGTACAAAAAAGTGGATACGTCGATAAGGACAGCAATAAGTAGCGGTCTCCTTTTTTAACCAGAGCGAATTTGCTATGTGCATCTCTTACTGAGTGATATGACAAGACACGTGCTTCCTTCTAGTGCCTTCTCTTTCTACGGTAGGTACAGAAATAAAACTATCCAAGTTAGTGCCAGCATGATAATTTTCCCGCCATCTACATGTATACGTTATTTCTAATGTAAATGATTTTTTCAGAGTATGTATTATATGGCTATATTGTTTTAAATAGAGGTGGGGACAGCTGTTTTAATAAGCTGTCGATTGCACGATATTGTAGAAAACAATGTTTGTTTACCCTTTCCCTAAACTTGCCCCCCAATATAGAACATCTTAATCAAACATTTGATTAAAATTGCTAAACAATTGGCTATTTTAATTGTGTATTAAAATGTTTATGTGCTACAAAATAGTTCGGTAATCACTAAGGTTTGGTTATATCAAACAAAGCAGTTTTTTTCAGTGTAAAATTTTGACTTCATTTATAATAAAGGATCATTAATTGCTATATCTGTGCCAAGACGGTCTATGAGAAAAATGTATGTGACAGACGGAAGCGGAGTAAAATCTAATGCTATTATAATATTATAGGTAGTAAGAACTGACGGTCCAAGTAGCATCGAAGATCATCATCGCAGCGTATATACATCCTACTGCAGGGCACAGGCCTACCCTCAGGGAGGGTGTATGAGCGTTAGTCCACCACGCGTGCACAATGCAGATTGGTAGACTTCACATACGCATCGGAATTTCATCTTCAGCGTATGCAGGTTTCCTCACGATGTTTTCCTTCACCGGTTGAGAGCAGTCGGTATTACGTAAAATCTAACTCATTAGCCGTTGTGGTCGAGTGGCGAGTAACCTTGCCTGCCGTGCAGGAGGTGATGGTTCGATCCCCGTCCAGGCCGACTTGTACCGATGACTTTTTTCGGAATTTATATACGATTTGTAACACCACTGGCATTTCGGATCGTGAGGAAACCTGCATGCTTCAATTTCGAGGCATGTATTGTACCCACTGTCCATTATAAGTGGCGACGGGCTCACCCCCCGTCACACTGGACCGAGTTTTCGGTACCACTGGTAATGGATGTTCTGAGATTTCAGAATATGTCTTACTACCTCCTCGGGGAATATATACGTGAGCATATGCTTATGCTATGCTTAACTCATTGGTACGTGGCATGTCGTCCGTGCGGATTCGAACCCGGACCTCAAGATTGAGTTTCCATAGCTCTCCGCAACGCGTCACCGACGCTCAGAAGCATCGAGGATATGATATCTTAACCCCAAACACTGGAGTACATGTATCATATGCAAAACAAACAATGTATTTAACACTTTAAAGCCCTCGAGACGAGAGCAATCGAGAGCTGTTAGTTACAACAATATTTATATTTACTCCGCGGAAGGGTTAAGTGCGACGTTTATTGCTTTTGGAAACTGTTATCATATCTCGTAGTAGTAAAGTAGTTATACAGGGTGTAACAAAACACCCTAGTAATTTTAAAGGGGTGATTTAGACCATCAAACTGAAAACCTTCCACTTTTTTTTATTTTTTGAAATGACTAATACAGCATTGCTCAGGGCAGTTACTGCTTTTTACTGCGGACTATTGGAGGGACTACGAAGGGTCTACCGATCCAAGTAAATGAACTTAAGCAACCGACCTAGGGGCACCCAGAGGGGTACGGACCTCGGGTCCTATACGTTGCTGGGGCTACGCGGCGGATTGGGTAGCGGGGATCGGTGAGAACAACTTCCGCTTTGGAGACAATGTCGAAAAAAAAAACCCGACTGCATAAAAAACTATTAACTGAAAAGATAAAAACAAGCTCCTTAAATCAGCTATAATAACTTTGTTTGAGCAAATTAATACAATTTGAATGTTATTACTTATTAGGTAGGTACCGCAAACGGGGACAAGGAAAAATGACCTATTTGTTGGTTATTGGTTTGTCCCCGCCTGCAATACCTACCTAATAAGTAATAACATTCAAATTGTATTAATTTGCTCAAACAAAGTTATTATAGCTGATTTAAGGAGCTTGTTTTTATCTTTTCAGTTAATAGTTTTTTATGCAGTCGGGTTTTTTGTTTTTCTAAATAATTTAGTTTATTAGTCTTGTGTCAAAATGGTAGCATAAAAGTACTATAATATATATATATATTTGGAATCAGCGCCCGCGGCATGATCGCGCGATAAAGCGCTATCGCGTCCTAGCTCCCTTTCTTTTTGCGCGCGAACGAACGAGTTAGCAGGCTCGATAAAACGTTTATCGAGGCACCATGCCGCGGGCGCTGCTCTTCACTAGCTTTCATTCGATACCCATATTGTAATTTTTTACGAAAAAAAATTGATTCTCCCCCCTCTCTTTTTTAATTCGCAGACGCCATATTGAAATAATGTACCCTATGACACTCTCACGATTTTTACAAATCTAACGACACCTCATACGTTAAAATCCATCAAACCGTTTAGGCTGTAGGGCGTGCCAAAGAAATAGACATACAAACATACATACATACATACATACATACGCTCGAAAAACATAACCCTCCTTCTGTCGCAGTCGGGTAAAAACAGCTGTCCCATACATTTGAGTCGAGTAGGTAAGATACTGCAGTTTTGTATGAAGCAGCAGATTGTTTTTCAGGATTTCCATGTTGGCTCCATAGTGAAAGTTGTTCAGTTTGCTGGTTTAAACCAGCTCTTTAAATATTTGTGACAATAATAACAGTGGTTGTTGGTCTGACCAACTACCGTATACTGATGTCACAGACAATTTTGTCTTAATAATGTATTTTTTTGTGTTTTTTATGTTTTTGTAAGTACTGACTGTGTAATATATTGATTGTGTCATGTGTTTTTCTTAAGACAAATAAAGAAATTCTATTCTATTACTAGTCTGTATAGTAATTTTGAAAATTCAAGCCTCAGAAACATTGTAGGTACTGGGTCTTTTTTATATACTGACGGTTTTAAAATTCAACATCTTTTACTTGACAACTTGACTGAATTATAAATATCTATATAGGCGAAGAATTTTTCGCTTCTTTCTACGTAAATATCAAACTTCACTGCACTTTTGCAACCACCTCCGTGGTCTAATGCTGCCCTCCAAATCATAAACGCAGTGGGGCACTTTTTTTCAAAAATGAGTTTAATATATATTCTGAATCAGTGCGGGAAGATCTACCAGGGAATAAAACCCGTTTTTAGCTAGCTACATTAGTGTAGCTACATTAGTGCAGCTAGCTAAAAACGGGTTTTATTCCCTGGTAGATCTTCCCGCGCTGATTCAGAATATATATTAAACTCATTTTTGAAAAAAAGTGCCCCACTGCGTTTATGATTTGGAGGGCAGAATGGTTAAGAGCATTGGGCTTTTGGCATGATCCGTTCTTCGGGTGGAACGTTAAGCTGTTGGTCCCGGCTGCTATCTCTGGTGGTTGTATACGTTACATAAAAATTACGTCGGTAGCCGTAAGGCGGTCTTAAAAAACTCTAAAACCAGGGCTTTACTAGCTGCCCAAGTGCCCACACGATAAGAAGAAGAACTGAATTTTTTCACCAACATAAATGTGAAGGTTTGTACGATGTTTTTGACTTCATCACGTATAACTGCTGAACTTATTTGGATGAAATTGGGCACACAGATAGAATCATCATACAGCTTGGCCATAAAGTCATGGACGTGGTGACAGGTGGAACTAAAATTTGAATATGGTGGTGTTGCCAAGTTATGCG
Organism: Agonopterix heracliana; assembly: GCA_963693445.1. Classification (NCBI taxonomy): domain Eukaryota; kingdom Metazoa; phylum Arthropoda; class Insecta; order Lepidoptera; family Depressariidae; genus Agonopterix; species Agonopterix heracliana. The sequence continues at coordinate 9,147,488 of OY856334.1, forward strand.
TGATTTTGACGTCCTTGCGTGGAGGCAGCGCCCTCATTTAATTTCTACTCTTTTTGGCCAAGCTGTAGTTTTGCATCAGTTGGACACATAATATACATTTTAATGTCAAGATGCAGACGAATTAGCGGACTAAAACTAGTCCATTTATAAATGTACTAGTGTTTTCCCGCGACTTCGTCCGCACAAATTATATACCAGATTTTAAGTCAGATCATAAGCTATCAAACAAAAAAAGTTTCATCAAAATCGGTTCAGTAGTTTTTGCGTGATGCGCGATCAAACAAACAAACAAACAAACACACAAACAAACAGACAAACAGACAGACAAAATTTCTAAAAAAGGTTGATTTCGAGTCGGGGATATTTAAAAACCATATCGTAATCTTTTTTTTGTAAATATCTTCAATGTACAGACACAGTTCAGTTACAGTTTTATAATAGTTAAGAATAAGTACTTATATAAAACTTACCCAATAAATGTTCGTAAGTCGTATTCGATCGTATCGTTTCACTAAATATCTATATTATAGGCACTGTTCGTTTGGCTGTACGTTTATTTATACTAATAAGGCACTCGTTCGGCGTGTGTTTCTTCTTCTTTACATTGCTTTCCTTGTACCTGAGGAAGAAAGATGCATAATTATTATTTATTTATAAAAAAACGTGTTCCATACATTTGAGGAGTCGGAACAGCAGTTTTTATGGAGCAGCAGATTTTTTCACGTTTCCTGAGGGTGGCTCCATTGTGAAAGTTGTTCAGTTTTATGGTCTGATTTCACTGTTTCAGTATTTGCCACGCTATCACTTACACCCTATGTTATAATTATTCTCTTGAATACACTCGAACATATTCGAATTTGATTCATAAATATAAATAAATAAATAAATTTCTTGGACAGTGTCACACAAATTATCTAGTCACATTTAAAGTTCCAGAATCTAGCCTGGACTTGTATTATGATGACTAGACAACGATATAGAATGCATATTATATAGATACAAACATCCATGACTCGGGTACAAATATTCATATTCGTCATACATACAGGGTCCAACTTAATATGCTGACACTTTTTAAGGGGATGATCAGACCATCAAATTGAACAACTTTTTCTATGGGACCAACATCGAAATCGAGAAAAAAAAATCAGCTGTCCCATACATTTGGCTCGAGTAGGTTTCCAATTTTGTATGGAGAGGCAGATTTTTTTTTCGCGATTTCGATGTTGATGCCATAGAGAAAGTGGTTCAGTTTGACGGTCTGATCATCCCCTTAAAAAAGTGTCAGCATTTAAGAAGGACCCTATATATTTGTGCCTTACGGGATTCGAACCCGCGACCCCCGGCATAGCAGGCAGGTTCTCTACAGACTGTGCTGTCGGGCCGTCTAATTGAATGAGATGTTGACGATAGTCTGAAGAGAATAGTCACCCCTAACGACACCCGTCTGTCCCGGTGCTATTCGAACCGACACCACACGGCATGTGATAGCATATGATTTTATCTTACTTTGTACATAAGTTCGTAGTTCTTTTACATATAACATAAACTTTTAGTGGATACTTCATAAATTATGACAGATGGATAGAAAGTTATATTGGCGCGCGTCCAAATGTAAGAAGCCTTTATTTCTTCCTATTGTAGTTCTTGTTTAGAAGGGAAATATCTTTTGGATGAGTTTATTGATGGAAATTCCATTTATAACATTGGTTGACCGAATCAAGAACTGGAGTGCGATTTTTGAAAGTCATTTCAAATCAGAGCAGTAAAAAGTTTCAAAATTACTATGGTATGGAGATTATGCATAAGTCCAACGGTATTCTGTCTGTGGCAGCGAGCAGGTGGGATAGTCGCTTTATTAAGAACTGGTCAACGCTGCATTTAAGTGTTTGTACTAACGTAGTTATTTAAGTGGTTTTTTACTAACAAAGTGTATTGCTGTTCGGAATTGTTTTTTTATTGATTTATTAATGTGAAATGTAATATGGGTCATGTTATCCGAAATAATTTTTTTTTTTTTTATAATTCGAACACGATTTTGAACGTATGACTTTCATAAGTCGCACTCCATTCTGATAAGGGAAAATTTGGACAAAAAGCGACTTACGACATTTCTGAACTCATGTCTCAAGAAGGGCAAGCAGGAACATCGCTTCAAATGTTTTAAATCGTGTTCCTGTTCCATACAAACTGCAAAATCTACTTGAGTCAAATGTATGGCATGGCAGATTTTTATTTTCGCGTTTTCGATTTTGGTCCCATAGAGTTTCTGCATAGTATTAAGAACCCAGTATAATTCTGTAGTTTCCACCAACCCTCCAACAAGTCATATGTGAATTTAAACTGTAGTTGTATCTTTACAGCTAGCAATATCAATAAATCAGTACACAATCACAAGAAAAACTAAACATTTTTAATCTTACAAAACAATTCTAAACCAAACGACACACAATATAATAAATTTAACCGAATCAAAACGCTATGAAGCTCCCCGAAACTTATCTTGGGGACTAGGGTTGACGATCTCGAGTTTTCATTCATAATGTATGGCAGAACTAAATTTCGAAGACTCCTTTTCAAGTAAAATTGAGTGTCCTGAATAAGAGAGCTCTGAGATATACAGGGTCCAACTTAATATGCTGACACTTTTTTAAGAGGATGATTAGACCGTCAAACTGAACAACTTCCTCTATGGCACCAACATCGAATTCGCGAAAAAAAAACAGCTCTTCCATACAAAACTGCAAACCTACTCGAACCAAATGTATGGGACAGCTGATTTTTTTTCGCGATTCCGGTGTTGGTGCCATAGAGAAAGTTGTTCAGTTTGACGGTCTGCTCATCCCCTTAAAAAAGTGTCAGCATATTAAGAAGGACCCTATATACAAGGTGTTACATAAATACAAATATACCTTTAAGGGGGTGGTGTAGACCATCAAACTGATCAACTTTCACTACGGGACCAAAAACGAAATCGCGAAAAAAAAAATTATGTTCTATACTCTACAAATCGACTAGAGCTAAAATATGTATGGGATATAAAATTATTTTTTTCGCGATTTCGATGTTGGTCCCATAGACAAAGTTGTTCAGTTTGACGGTCTAAACCACCTTAAGAGTTTTAAAAATTTATTGTTACTTATGAAACACCCTGTATAACCTAATCATAACCTGTGGGTGGTGTGAGGGTCATAACCTGTGACATAATTTCGATGGCCGTCTAACAGACATGATTTTCACTGCACCAATTTAAGGTAGGTATTAAACAGCATATGCTCACGACTATATTCCCCACGACTATATTATCCACGTTTCACCAGTAGTACCGTAAGTCTATCCAGTGTGACGGGGGGTGAGCCCGTCGCCACTTATAATGGACAGTGGGTACAATACATGCCTCGAAATTTAAGCATGCAGGTTTCCTCACGATGTTTTCCTTTACCGAAAAGCCAGTGGTGTTACAAATCGTACATAAATTCCGAAAAAATTATTGGTTCGAGTCGGCCTGGACGGGGATCGAACCATCGCCTCCTGCACGGCAGGCAAGGTTACTCGCCACTGGACCACCACGGCTTTAGGTATTCAACTCTAACTAAAAATCAATTTCAAGAATCTTTTAGGTTTATAACCACATTAGTGCAACATAGTATCCCCTTGTACCCAGCCTCCGAAATACTCCAAACAAGCAGCCCTGTTCCCGCCCCGTGTTGGGCGCCACAATTCTGCGAGGGAGCGAGACGGCGCGCTATCGCCGTCCCGCAGGCGCCAGCCGCCGCGGCGCCGTCTGCCGCGAGTCTGCCGACGCGTTGGAGCCTGTTACATAATCTGACAGCGGTCCCGGGAATTTTCACCATTTTCCTTAAGAGAAGAGACCATCCAAGAAATGGCCAATTTCGGTTATGCAAGACTTTTTTAAGATTCGCCGAGTATTATTATTTCTGATCGCTTCTAGTTGTGGCGTAAAGGAATAGAAGCCAGTAAGATCAAACAAGCATAGCATAGCATATGCTCACGACTATATTCCCCGAGGGGGTAGTCAGAGATATTCTGAAACCTCAGAACATCCACGTTTCATCACTAGTACCGAAACTCTGTCCAGTGTGACGGGGGGTGAGCCCGTCGCCACTTATAATGGACAGTGGATATACAATACATGCCTCGAAATTGTAGCATGCTGGTTTCCTCGCGATCAAACAATTTAATAGTTTATTCAAAATATTATCATGCAGAAAACTTTCGTAAGCCATTTTTGCCACCGTGTCGGAAGGTGTTATTGTAGAGACTGCCTCCTTGGTCTAATGGTTAAGAGCATTGGGCTCTTGACACGGAGGTCGTGGGTTCGATTCCCAAGGGGGACACGTAGTGATACGTCACTTTGTGCGTTTTGCCCCAGTTGGTAAGGACATTGCAGGCTGAATCACCTGATTGTCTGAAAAGAAAAATGATTCAATGCCGGATGTCAAGTTAAAAACCGTTATTCCTGGCCACTATCTCTGTTGGTAGTAGTTGTTACATAAAAACCACGTCAGAGGCCGTAAGGCGGTTTAACAAACTCTGACACCAGGGCTTGCTGCCCGCACGATAGAAAAGACCGAAGCTTATATGCTAGGCTTTATGGTGAGCGTAGAGGCGAATTCATGTTTTTAGACTATTTTTTTTTTGTGCTGTCTCCTTTCGCTCACAAAACACTGTAAAATAAATCTTAGCTACCTTGAACTATTATACACATTAACATTGACAGAACAAAGCAAATGACTCCACGTGCCTGTTATTATATAAAATAGTACGTTACTGTCATGTAATACAGTCTCGATTCCATTGAGGCGATCAAGTATGGCGTGAACGTTGTAAAGTTGAGTTCACACAACACTCTCGATAAGCTTTTAATTACTTAAAAAAGTTATTCATGTGGCATTTGACAAACATTTACTATGATCGTATTTGGATCGTCTGTCTGTCTGTATGTAGGTCTGTGAGCACGCATCACTTCAAAACTCCTGAACCGATTAGAATGGAATTTTCAGCATGCTACGGCGTCTGGACGAGGATCGAACAACACGACAAGCAAGGTTACTCGCCACTGGACCACCACGGCTTTGTTTATTCCGCGTTAAGGTGTACGCACATTTATCAGAGCCGAAGGAGGCGAAAGAATCTAATTTTAGAATTGGTTGTACGAAATTCTATGACACCTCGCACACTTATCCGCGGTGAATCGGACGAATCGTCAGAAGAATTAAAAGGGAATTCGTTTCGTTCCCCTCCTTCGGCTTCTTCGCCGCGGATAGATATGCCCTTAAGGCGTATCAGCCGTGGACCACTCTCCTCTCACTCACTCTCCATACTAATCGATGAGAAAGAGCGCGAGGCTCCGGTCAGAATTTAGCTGTTTTCTTTGAAATATTCGATGATTTTTATTAATTTCGTAAAAGTAAAAAAACCACATCATTTTAAATTGTATTGTGAACAATATAGTAAATTTTCATTTTGTTCCGATTAAAAATGTAAGAGTAAAATGGTTACAACTGGAAAAAAAGGGGTGACTTTAGAGTCCCTTTTCTTCGGTTTTATTCATTAAAATCGATTTCTAGAAAAACCACATCACTTCTCATATCCTGTAGATGGTTCAGTTTAAATTTCAGCTCAAAAAGTGCCATAGTTAATGAATAAAATGGTTACAAAATTACCCAAAACCGGCAGGTAGCCCCTTAAACGTTAGAATCTAACGTAAAAAGACAAAACATGCAATGTGTACTCGGCACTAATCAGCGCACGCGCCGGCTATCATGCGCGCGCAGATACGGCACGCGACAACGAAGCTACTGTTCTATAACATTATATAATTTACTACACACTGTTTATCATTCACTGTACCTACTTATCTATTCGCTGTGTGATTCATTTTAACTTTGCTTTTATTGTGTTTTGTTTTGAAGCTTGCCATTCCTCGAGGATGTAATAAGGATCACTTCCCAAGAGTAAAAGAGAGAATGAACGTGAGATAGAGATGCGTATGTGTTAGTGAGAGAGAGAGTGAAAGTCAGAAATAGAGAGAGATAGTATGAAAGGGAGAATGTGTAGAAGGAAAATCGTAGTAACTACCATACCAACTAACAAGGTTAAAAAGCCGTGGTTCACCCATATCACCCATGTGAAGAAAAGGGGTGGTCTATCCATCAAACTGAACAACTTTTACTATGGGCGCAAACCAAACCGATCGGAGCATAAAACAAATCAGCTGTTCCATACTAAACTGCAATGCCTACTCGACTCAAACGTATGTAACAGCAGATTTTTTTTTGCTCCGATCGGTTTGCTCCCATTTGCAGCAACGTGTCTGACCATCCTAAAAGGGTTTATAGTCGTGAGTGTGTATTTATATATCTAATTAACGTACGGGTCGATTGCTAAGCCGTTTTTAGGCCACTGCATACAAGTGTTACTATGATATAGTCCTCAACGCAACGTAATTTTGAAACCATCTGTTTACACTTCAAACAGTGTAAAAGATCAACCCAGTTCAACAACCATACATCATCATACTCGTATCAACCCATACTGGTACTACAATAATTAGATATAGGCCTTAGTTGCCTCACAATGATGTTATGGTCTGAAGCACCCAGTTCCATATGGGAGCAAACAGATCGGAGTAAAAATAAACTGCTTTTCCATCAGTGTTGCCAGTCCTACGGATTTATCCGTAGATCTACGGATTTTTGGCCTGGCCTTCGGATCTACGGATTTCAATGGCAAATCTACGGATTTTTAAAAATCTTCAGAATTCCTCCCTAAAGTATCAATTTGCTGCATAAAATGATACCCAGCTTCAAATAAATCGAATTCATGTTTACTTTTTTTGTGTATTTGACAGTATTTCGTAAAATATTGCTTTCCCTACTCTTTTCCATCTCCTTCCTTCTACTTGCTGTCACTATACATACAAGACAGAAATATTTTCATTGTGACATGTATGACAAAAAGATGACACTGATTGATTTTCACGTGGTTTGGGCATTGTTCTCGCTCAAACTTGTCTAAGTTTCCATTTTCTTCGCCAAATTAGAGCGATTTTTTGGGTCAGTGCACTTCAAAACAGTCAGATAAAGCATTAAAAAAAAGTCTGTAGATCTACGGATTTTTCAAGAGGTCATCTAAGGATTTCTACGAATTTTCCAACCTTGACCTACGGATTTCTAAAAATTGGATCTGGCAACACTGTTTTCCATGCTAAACTGCTATGCCTACTCGACTTTCTGTTTTGCTCCGATCGGTTTGCTCCCATAGTAAAAATTGTTCAGTTTGGTGGTTAGATTCTTCGTTTAAAAGGATGCTAATGATATTAATTTCACCTTGTAGGACCATCTCACTAATTATTATAATCTAGCGGCGCCCGCGACTCCGTACGCGGAGACCACGGACTTAAAATACTCATATCGATGGTCTAGAAGACAAACGTGCTAAGTGCAAAATTTTGATATTTTACTTTTTAATGCCAAATGTATTAAATGAGCAAGCTCTACCGTTTGCACTTGCCATAATGCCATAATTCCGTCTCTTTCGGTCTAATCAGTATGTGTACATTTATAGCAAGTGAAGTCAAGTTGAAGCCAAGGATATTAATGACTGTTATTGCCTACCTATATAAACAACAAATAATGCTAAAGAGATTTAGAGCATTTGACTTTTTTGACAAACACGCTATGTGCTTTTGTTACTTATGGCATTTGAAACTTTCGGTTCTCAATTTTACTAAATAATGATAGTTAATACTTACGGTTAATGTGTGATTCGCTTCATAATAAAGAAAATATTAGTATTTAGTCTCTTTCTTAATAAAATAGCAGTAAATTCCTCTAAAATAAAAAAGCTCATAATATACACAAAAGTGTTAAATGCACAATTAAACATATTGTTTGTGTACAAAAGTAGTAAGTGATGCCTTTTTTTATGATTTTGATATTTTTACAGTATCTTTTGAAAATTCACATTTTATATTTATGTTAAAATCAATAAAGATAAATACCCTTGCTAAGTATAGGCAGTATATACACGATTCCTATGCACATTTTTATGTTTTGGCATATTGAACTTTTGAAATAATAAAAACGCTTCTCCTGAACAATTGCTAGATCTGCAATTAGCACGTTTGTCCTCTAGACCATCGATATTATGATTGAGTGAACCGATTGCGATAAAACAAAGCCTAAATGTTAATCCAAACTAAGCCCTATGTTTCTGTGAAAACCCCATGCAAATCGGTTCAGTCGTTTAACAAAAATTCAAAAAATAGTCGGAATGCATTCCATTACGTATTCTAAACACCCCCAATGAATTTTTTTGCAACTATCTCCAAATTTACAACTTTATTATACAGGGTCCTTCTTAATATGCTGACACTTTTTTAAGGGGATGATCAGACCGTCGTCTCTCTTAACAACTTTCTCTATGACTCGCGAAAAAAACATCTGCTGTTCCATACAAATGTATGGGACAGCAGATTTCTTGCGCAGTTTGATGGTCTGATCATCCCATTGAAAAAGTGTAAGATTATTAAGAAGGATCCTATATGTATGGAATAGAATAGATGTCCAAGTTTGGATGTTTGTCACTCAGTCACGCATAACGGCTAAAGGGATTTGTATGAAATTTGTCACGCAGATATTATAACATATCGTCGCTGTCATTTCAAAAAGTCGTATGTTCGATTCGATTTCGAATTTCGAAATAACATACGACTTTTTGAAATAACAGCGACGATATTCTGTATTATCATTTATCACACACACTTGTATTATTTACATAGGATACTTTTTTAAGGTCCAGACGGACTCGCGGGCAACAGATACTATTAAAATAAAGTCAGATCGCAAAGTGTCACAATGTGCTCGCAAGACAACTTTCTCCAGTAAACTCTGTCGGCCCTGCAACCTTTGCGTGGCGTGGGTTTACGCGCACCCACTCACCGGACGTGACGCAATATAGAACCGCCGGTTTTTGGTTCACTTTTATATTGTCGGTCGATTAAGAGAAACCCGAAGATTCGATGTTTTAAGACGATATCATCGGATTGCTCCATACAAAACGAAGTTCCGTTCTAATTTGTACGTTTAGTAATAAAAGAAAAAAAAAGGTTTTAAGGCCAGGTTATCCGAGTGCTATCCCGCTTCAATTGAAAGCAGGATCGCAAAACGTATTTTTCATCAATATCTTTTCTCTTTCTAAGTTCCAAATTCAGCGAATTGGTCTAGAAATACTTAGGGTCTGTTTCACCACTTCTGAATAAGTTCTTGTTAGCTTATCCGACAGATATTTTGACATAATTTCATACAGAATATGCCACACTATCTGTCGGATAAGCTAACAAGAACTTACCCAGAAGTGGTGAAACAGGCCCTTAATGTATTTAGATAAGTACAAAAATAAAAAGTTAAATATCAGCTTTTTAATCATAATATTGAAACAACATAACAAAAAGGGGTAACATTGGGATGTTTTTCTATGTAGCCGACTATCCGCCAGATCCTTAAATAAGACATAATTTGTTTTCAGACTTTAAAACACTGCTTTTCATGTTTCGTTCGTGTTCAAAAAACTAGTGAGCGCGGCCTCGACCGGATCATACCGCCTTAACACAATCTAAAAACTAATATCTGTGCTTTACATTTGTCAGATTTCCGTTAAAATATAATATTATATAGTTTCAAAGTTATGGTGACTCAAAGTTTTGCATACAAATCTTAAATTAATCCTAGCATTGAAACTAATCTATACTCGTATTTGTTTCTAGATCGTGTTTAAAAATGTCATTGACTTTTATTGGTTAATATTGAAATTAGGGCGGAATTTCGTTTGTATGCAGCGCGCTCGGGACTCCTCGCAATAAACTTCTCTTAAAAGTGAATTTAGCATACAAAAGATAAACATAAAAGACCCTGATACGGTAATCAGATGCAGCGAGCGATAAAAGTGACCCATTCACTTTCAACAAGATGCCAGAGCGCCTGTGACCAACCCAACAATATTCCGTTTGGCATTCGACGCCAAAAATACCCGTTGCGTCATATTCGAGACGTGCATTGAACTAATAATTTGAAACGGTTCAAAGTTTGGATTACTTTATTTTAAAGCTGTTTATATAGTCTAACTTAAGGGGCTACCTCCTGGTTTTACCATGAAATTGGGTAACTTTGTAACCATTTTATTCATTAACTATTTTGAGCTGAAAAATAAACTGGACCATCAAAACGATATGAGAAATGATGTGGTTTTTCTAGAAATCGATTTTAATGAATAAAACCGAAGAAAAGGAAATCTAAAATCACCCCCTTTTTTCCAGTTGTAATCATTTTACTCATACATTTTTAATCTGAAGAAAATGAAAATGTATAATATTGTTCACAACACAATTTAGAATGTTGTGGTTTTCTTACTTTTTCGAAATTAATAAAAAATCATCTCATTTTTCAAACAAAACGGCTAAATTCTGACCGGACCCACGCGCTTTTTCGCATCGATTAGTATGGAGAGTCGTGGTCCCGGGATGATACGCCTTATATGCCGGCGGTTTCTTAAGGCGTATCAGCCGTGGACCACTCTCCTCTCACTCACACTCCATACTAATCGATGAGAAAGAGCGCGTGGCTCCGGTCAGAATTTTGCTGTTTTCTTTTTAAAATTCGATGATTTTTCATTAATTTCGAAAAAGTAAAAAAACCACATCATTCTAAATTGTATTGTGAACAATATAGTAAATTTTCATTTTGTTCCGATTAAAAATGTAAGAGTAAAATGTTTACAACTGGAAAAAAAGGGGTGACTTTAGAGTCCCTTTTCTTCGGTTTTATTCATTAAAATCGATTTCTAGAAAAACCACATTCTCATATCCTGTAGATGGTTCAGTTTAAATTTCAGCTCAAAAAGTGCCATAGTTAATGAATAAAATGGTTACAAAATTACCCAAAACCGGCAGGTAGCCCCTTAAGAGGATGAACATCTGACTGAACAACTTTCCCTATGGGGCAAAGGTCGAAATCGCGAAGAAAAATCAGCTGTTCTACATAAAACTGCAATCCTACTCGGCCACAATGTACGGGACAGCTGATCGAGTTCGCCTCCGCACCAATGAGTTTTTTTTAACTTATGTACGTAATACAGTCAGTATTACTCTCACACGGTGAAGGAAAACATTGTGAGGAAACCTGCATACACTGAAGAAGAAATTCTGATGCGTATGTGAAGTCTACCGATCCGCATTGTGCACGCGTGGTGGACTAACGCCCATCATTGAGGGTTGAGGGACGTATAATAGGGTGATGATGATAATCTATTAATATAACGTTTATTTTAAATAAATAAATAACGCTCACAGGCACATATATTGTAATGATCCCAAGCAAGCACTTAAGAGAATATTATTCCTTCATTAACTTTAATTGGTTAGTATTGAAAATATCACCATAGTACGTTTGTATGGAGCGCGCTCCGAATAATATACCCTTAAGGCTTTTTATTATGGGAACCATACAACAACGGCACGAACATATAACATCCATGACCGAACCGGGATTCGAACGCAGGACCCTGGTTTGGCAGTCCGGCGTGGTAACCATTACACCAACCGGGTCGTCATTTACTTCACATAATAATTATTCAATATTCAAGGTTAAACAATCGTGTTTAGTTGTTCAAATAAACATTCGAATGAAACTAGTTTCTTGCTGTGACGTCATTCAATGCTGCTGATATCATTAAGTTATTCATTTGAGTTGAACTGCCTCCGTGGTCTAATGGTTAAGAGCATTGGGCTCTGGACACGGAGGTCGTGGGTTCGATTCCCAAGGAGGACACCTAGTGATATGTCACTTTGTGCGTTTTTCCCAAGTTGGTTAGGACATTGCAGGCTGAATCCACCTGATTGTCTGAAAAGAAGGATGATTCCGTGCTTCGGATAGCCGTTGGTCCCGGCTACTATCACTGGTAGTAGTCGTTACATAAAACCCACGTCAGAGGCCGTAAGGCGGTTTGAATAAAGCCTGACACCAGGGCTTGCCCACACGATAAGAATAATTTGAGTTTTGGTAATGCATTGTTGAACCTCCTCTCGTCATCATCATCATCAGCCTATAAACGTCCCACAGCAGGGCACAGGCCTACCCTCAAGGCGGGCGTTTGTACGTTAGTCCACCATGCGTGCACAATGCGGATTGGTAGACTTCACATACGCATCAGAATGTCTCCTTCAGCGTATGCAGGTTTCCTCACGATGTTTTCCTTCACCGCTTGAGAGCAGTCGGTATTACGTACATAAGTAAGAGAAACTCATTGGTGCATGGCATGACGTCTGTGCGGATTCAAACCAGGACTCTCATGTGATGTCTATACATCTCCGCAACGCGCCACCAAACAGTAATGAGGCTAAAGAAACGTGTACCCCGTTAGTAAGCATATGTTCACGACTATATTCCCCGAGGGGGTAGTCAGAGATATTCTGAGACCTCAGAACATCCACGTTTCACTATTAGTACCGAATTCTGTCCAGTGTGATGGGGAGGGAGCTTGTCGCCACTTGTCAATGAACAGTGGGTACAATTACATGCCTCGACATTGAAGCATGCAGGTTTCCTCACGATGTTTTTCTTCACCGAAAAGCCAGTGGTGTTGTAATCGTACGTAGATTCAGAATAACTCATTGGTACTTGTAGGCCTGGCTGGACGGGTTATTCCCGGTATCCCCCACGGTCTCGGCCCCAGTGGGGGACAGCGGGAAAAAAATGCTCGCTGTCCCCCAGCCTCCACCACTGGGGGCCATCGGGAAAATATGTTATCATTGTCCCCCACTAAAATAAAATCAATGGATTTTTAATGAAAACACTGTAAATAGTTTTGTTATCAACTGTATTATGTTTTTGCAATAAAATAGTGTGCTTTATACATCAATAATTAACTTATAATGTTATAAATTTTGAATACAATACTTACTAATTATTTATATGTTTTCAAGAAAGATTCTGAATATGTATTTAGGTACTTTTCTAAAACCAGCGTTGTAATCAATAATTAACTATACTTTTTCTTTTTAAACAATCACACACATCAATATTAATAAAAATGAACATTTTCTAAAGTTATTACGTTACGATTTGTGAAGTAAAAAGATCAAAATATTTGTTTTATATATATTTTTTTGTATACCTACAACAAATATACTAATCAATTTTCGTATTCATTTAACGTAAATGAATGAAATAAAAACAAATATTTTGATATTTTTACTTTTTACTGCAAGGCACGGTAGGGTAGTAAACAAATATTTTGATATTTTTACTTCACAAATCGTAACGTAATAACTTTAGAAAATGTTCATTTTTATTAATATTGATGTGTGTGATTGTTTAAAAAGAAAAAGTATAACTAAAACTATTTACAGTGTTTTCATTAAAAATCCATTGATTTTATTTTAGTGGGGGACAATGATAACATATTTTCCCGATGGCCCCCAGTGGTGGAGGCTGGGGGACAGCGAGCATTTTTTTCCCGCTGTCCCCCACTGGGGCCGAGACCGTGGGGGATACCGGGAATAACCCGGCTGGACGGGGATCGAACCATCGCCTCCTGCACGGCAGGCCAGGTTACTATACGGTTATACTCGCCTCTGGACCACCACGGCTATTGGTAAAGACGAATAAATATATTATCAAATCGACTCTCCATTCATCATGAATTCGTCATAAAACTTATATAAAGGAAAAAACATAATTGTGGTCAAACATTAAAAACAAACAATGTTTCGATGAATTGAATATTCGGGTCAATGTCATTTAGTGCATTATCCTTGTGATATGCATTTCATAATAAACACTTTATAGGTCAGTTGGTTACTAAAACAGGATAATCATATTTAATAATATTACATCCACTTAACCACTGAATGATCACGAAATCTTCAGAACCAACGTTATTAACCACACACCACCACTACCATTTTCATTCAATTTGACATCGTAGGGGGGGGGGGGGGTATTACAGAACGACACTCAAGTGGAGATCTCTTCTTGAGTATACAGGGTGAAATCGATATCATTAGCATCCTTTAAAACTAAGAGTCTACCCATCAAACTGAACAACTTTTACTATGGGAGCAAACCAATCGGAGCAAAAAAAAAATCTGCTGTCCCATACATTTGAGTCGTGCAGTTTAGTACAGCTGGTTTTTTTCTTGCTCCGATTGGTTTGCTCCCATAGTAAAAGTTCGTCATGATCGTAGAACAGTGACGGATATGTTGTATGTCAAACATACAACAGATCCGTCACTGTTCTACGATCATGACGAGGGAGTCACGTTGCGGGGTTTGCCTCGAACACTTGTCTCTCGCGTGGTGTTCGCCCTCAGCCTGCCACGAGGCTCCAAATTCCTTCTCAGTTGTTGTTCTTACTCAAAAACAATCCTCGAGATTGGATAGACACTCCCTCAAACTACTTGACACTGGCGAAATCTAACAAGGAAACGCCATTAAATAAAAATAGAATAGAATAGATCATGACGAGTTGTTCAGTTTGATGGGTAGAATCTTAGTTTTAAAGGATGCTAATGATATCGATTTCACCCTGTAGATAGAAAAGGATGCAAATACATACAACGTATACATGCATCCTTGTCTATCTTTACTTAAGAAGAGATCTCCACTTGAGTGTCGTTCTGTATTACAGAACGACACTCAAGTGGACAATGTCACACCTTTCTGTCTGCAATGTCTACGTGACTCAAATGTATGAAAGAGTAGATTTTTTTATTTGTTCTGGCAGGTTTGCTCCTATAGTAGTAAGATTAACATTGTTCTATGAATATGTTGTCAAAATAAAATGACGTATAAACTGTTCCAAAACACTTCAATCACCTTCAATTGACGAATTCGTCATCTAAAAACCTTTTTGTGTGACTCAAGTCTCAAGTCAAGATCAAGAATGAGTCATCTATTCATCATGGTGGCCTAATTGTAAAATTATAAATAAAATGATTTCTTGGAATAAAGAGTGACTGCTCTCAAACGGTGAAGGAAAACATCGTGAGGAATTCGCTGAAGAACAAATTGATGTTGAGAAATTGATGATTAATGAATGAATGTGAAGTCTACCAATCCGCATTGGGCACGAGTGGTGGACTGACGCCCATATGCATCCTTGAGGGTAGCCTGTCAGAGATATTCTGAAAACTCTGAACATCCATCCGTCCATCCTTACCGAAGCTCTCTGTCCAGTGTGACGGGGAGTGAGCCCGTCGCCACTTGTAACAGATAGTGGGTACAATATATAGGTACCTCGAAATTGAAGCATGCAGGTATTTTATAAATAATTAAGGATATCATTTAAAAATAATATCAATGAAGTAAGATATAAAACCGTACGTAAATGAGGTAACAGCTGAGTTATAGCAATGACTCACACGTGTTTATGTACTTTACTGTACTTATTCATACCAACGCGAACGGTAACGGCTATTGGCTTAGATGATGATTTTCGATCGATAGAAGTTTTAAATTCCTTCAAGTCGATATTAATATCTTACTTCCACACAACTGATCCACTTCGATTCGAAGGTTGCAGCGGTAGCTTCTCGCTTTATTGATTTGAAGACTTTTTTTTGTTATTATACGTGAATATACGACACCTATTTACTTTTAGGTTTTTCCGTATCTGAATCAGGGGGAATACCACCTCACGTCATACGTCCAAGAAAGTTAAGACTTTCATTTGGAACCAGATCAAAAATTCGAGTTGTTGATTCAGTTTATAATACAAATTATTTTCTAAGAACCCATTTTGATCAACCTACGACATCCTGGGCCGGGGATCGAACCGTCGCATCCTGCACGAATATGCCACAATCTTCTTACAACAATCGTTCCTAAAAACCTTCTGTATTCGCTGCCCTATTTAGCCCCAAATTCCCAATCCGTGCATTAATAAACGTTAATTGTTTGTTCAAACATTGGCCAAACGTCTGGCGCAGAGCCAGAGCGATGAACTCATTGTCATAACTACTCTTGTCTTTTAGTTGATGTATGTTCGAAGATTTGTTTCGTATCGAATGATAGAATTCGTGAGAGGATCTACATGCTTTAATTTCTTGGCGGTATATTGTCCACTGTCTATTGAAAGTGGCGTCAAGTTCACTACCCGTCACAACTTATTATTAAGAGGATAGGCGGGCTGAAATGCTAAGAATTTTGGAGAATAGGTCACTTTTCCGATTGTACACATATTTGTCCGATCCGCCCCACCCACTGGAGTGCGAAAGAGACAACTGCAGCTCGGACCAATTTTATCTACATAAAATCGACGAAAACAGCATTTACGAAATGCCCCTATTTCTAACAAGGTTCGAAATTATCAAGATAATTATTTTCTTTGATAACTATCATGATAATTATCCGATAATTATCCAAGATGATTAACTTAGTTTTGAGAGAAATTTCTAACAAAAAGTTTTAAAATTGTAGTTTTTGCTTTAATACATTCTTATCCAGACCAAACAGCACCTAGTCTGTTACATTATGGTTACTCATCACAATAAATATCAATTTGTTATTTGTTATTAACAAATAATCGAGAAAAGCAATAGAAAACAGTGAGAAAAATGATTTCATGTTTGTGAGATTCTTTTTTCGCGAACCATGATCGAAAATACATGGCGTGACAAGCTTTTTGTGTTTTCAATCAATTTTATATATATCAAGATAATTATCAAGACAAATGATAATTATCACTTCGAACTCTGGTTTCTAAGAAAGATAGAAGATATAAGAAAGACTTTGGCTATGTCTGTATGTTTTGCTTTTTATGTTTATATTCGTCAAATCTGATTGCTGGATGTCTGGAAATGGGCGGTAAAATTTGTAATTTTCGAGGTACCTATAATTAAATAATGCAAAAAAGCAAAACATTTGGACATAGCAGAGGTAACAAAGATGGTATGGTAAAAAATTGTTGCTCTAGGGTCATTACTTATTATCCAGGGAGGAAACAGGGGAATACGTTTGTATGGAAAAAAAGGTACTCGCCAATCCTCTTAACCCCTCGTATGCTTTGATGCAGATCTGCTCTAAGAACAATTCACTTTCTATTGTGTCTGGAATTCCAGCATACTAGAGGTTAAGGATTAGGAGGACTGTGAAGTTAGAATTCTCCGTACGTAAAGTGAAAGGGTTTTTTTTTTTTGTCATGTTGTATATACTATCTGCAATCAGTGCTGACACTATAAGCAGATCATGAGAATGACGATTGTGATTTGTGGAATTAACCAGCTCCCAGTGGAGGGTATTCCCTTATTGTTGCCTTCTAGGAATGTCTAGATCGTGTATGTTGAGTCGCTTTAGCCTTTTTATGTCATTACTGTTGTCTGTTAGTGCAACTGCTAGCTCATTAACATGTTTGGCTAGTCTATTCTTATATCGTTTCGAGATATTTGATATCTCTTGCTTTATGGTTGGCAAGTGAAAAGTTGAAAACATTTTTACTCCACTTAAAACTTAGAGACATTTTTGGTTTTGGTCTCATTTGATTCTGAGCATACAGATGGTGGAGAGCCTCGTCGTGATGTTCAACTCGTCGAGGATGGACTCATTTGTGCGGCGTTCAGTCCAGGATATTCGGAGCATTCTGCGCCAGCACCACATTTCAAATGCGTCAATCCTTTGACGAGTGCGAGCTTTCAACGTCCAGGCTTCGGATGCATATAGGAATATGGAGAAAATAAGGGTCCGCTTTAACCTGATCTTTGTTTAGCGGTTGATGCCTCTATTTGAGAAATTGACATTTTGAGCTGAGACGCTTCTCAAGCCTCTTCACCGCTGATTTGGACATATGGGCTCTTCTGATGACCTCCTGGTCACAGTCACCATCATCGCTGATTTGTGATCCTAAGTACACAAATTTGGACGAGGCTCTCCACCATCGGTATGCAACGAGTCCTTAAATTCTTTGGGCATACGGTCAGTAGCTCAGATAGTTTGGAAAAGCTCATTCTCACCGGCAGTATGGAGGGAAAGAGAGGTAGAGGACGCATGCCTACGCGATGGACCGATGTAGTAAAAGAAAATACCGATACAACACTACAGGCCAGCATACAGCGGGCCCAAGATCGAGCGGCCTGGAGAGCTGTGGTGGCACAAGCGGCCCACGATGGTCACGTCCCTCAGCCATGAGGTTACGACCAAGAAGAAGATTCTGAGCTCTGTTCATTCCTAGGTAGGTTTTAATTTTACTTTAAAGCCAATTCATTTTAGTGATATAAAAAAACCAATGTTTGTTTAAAACTAAAATATGACAGTAAAAGTATACAGAGTTACTATATCGGGTCATTTTTAATTAGTTGGCGAAACTCAATCAGGGCACTTGTTAATGAATCTCATTATCAATGTTTATAATTGGTATTGATGATTTACAAAATTATTATTTTCGTACGTATCGTACGCAGTGCGCGGCCGGCGGGCGAACATTGACCTCAGAATCATATGATCGAGCGGGGGGTCATTACCACGTAATTGTACTTAGAAACAGTTACCAAATGCGTTTGTTGAGTTTCGCCAGCTAATTAAATTTCACCTTATATAAGATGTATAAGATGTATAAACTACAAAACAATAAACGATATTACATAAAACATGTAAAATCTTTTATTTTACAAAAATTATGTGGCATTAAAATACACTGTGTTAAATAAAGTGTTACATATTAAAGGAGGTGCTTCAGACTAAGACCATCAAAATGAACAACTTTCACTCTGGAGGCAACATCAAAATCACAAAACAAAGCTGTTCCATACAGTTCTAGTTGTATACCTTTTCTATGGACCAGCTGATTATTTTTTCTCGATTTCTATGTTAGCTCCATAGTGAAAGTTGTTCAGTTTGGTCTTAAGCACCCAGTAAGATTATGTAACATATTTAATTTTACACTCAGTTATTTATTATTGATGTGTTATTAATGTAAACACTAAAAACACATATCTAGACCTCATTGGCGCTATCTATGTAGACTAAACAAGGTCACAGACTTGTTTGGACTGATTATCATTGAGTTCAAAGTTAATCTTGATTCTTAACCTTATAATTTAACACTAACTGTTGCCCTCGACTTCGTATGCGTTGACTTTAAAAATCATATCATCATCATCAGCCTATAGGGTGTAAGGAAAAGTATCACTTTAAACCACAGATCTACCCATCAAACTGAACAACTTTTACTATGGGAGCAAACCTGTCAGGACAAAAAAATAACTGCTGATCCATACGTTTGAGTCAAGTAGGTATTGCAGTTTAGTATGGAACAGCAGAATTTTTATTTGCGCGCTCAGGTTTGCTCCCATAGTAAAAGTTGTTCAGTTTGTTGGGTAGAGTATGTGGTTTAAAGGTTAACGATTCTTTTCCTTACACCCTGTATTTGCGAATCAAAATTGGCCAGAAAGCTAAATAAAAAAATATTTTCCAAACCGTCGAGCATGCATGAAGAGATGTATGGATGTGCATAAGGCAAAAGTATGGATCGTAGTAGATGGCGCGCCCTGGTCTCTGCTTACCCCACTGGGAATGAGGCGTGAGTCGTGACGTTATAAATAGATAGACATTCAATATTTTCATCCTTAATTATACTATATTCTGAGAAAAACCGTTTGTAAAACAAAACCGTTTTGTTAGTATAGAAAAATAAAATAATATGATTCATACCAAACCAAAATAGTTTTGAATATTAAGGACCATTCAATATTAACAAAACTTTTAACATTTTTTCACAGAACGTATAATGTCACTTAGTGATTTCTTGCAGTAAGCTGACGATATATGGAATGAAGTATTGATCAAAGTACTTAATTACACTAATTTAATTTTACTTTGATCGATGCAGGTAAATTAAATATGGTTGTGTTGGTAATACATGTGGTTATAGTTACCTATAAAAATAATTAGTAAACTGGTTATGGTAGGTAACTAAAAAACAAGCTATTTATATCTTCCTTACAGTTTTGTAATCTACTTCCTGTAGTTTGTCCCATTTATTTCACTTTGATGATGTTTTAATATTTTACATCTGTTCTTTATATTTTGTGATATTTTATCTTGAGTACATATTACATACTAAGAAGAAATTCTCATGCTTAGGTATGTGAAGTCGACCAATCCGCATTGTGCACGTGTTGTACTACACTAATGTACAATTTGTACATACGCCCTCCCTGAGGGTAGGCCTGTGCCCTGCAGTGGGATGTATACATTGGTATTGGTATTGGTCGAGCGGGCTCATTTTCCGCAACATTAAAGTGAAAGAAAAAATCGATATTGTGTCGACGATAATAATTAAAAAGCATGAACTCCAACTAGTTTCATTCTTCAATAAAATAATGACCAAATGCTTGTGTTATATACTTATTTACAAGTTTCAAGGTATGTAATAGAGAAAACACGTAATTCTAAGGTGTTTACAGTATAGGCAAAGCGAAGCGTAGACGCTCAATAATCGATCCATGACTAAAACTCTGTTTTCTTATTTCTATTTAAAAAATTGTGATGTCATTTCTGAGGCGATGTAGGCGAAAACAAGGCCAACGATTGTGTCAGCATAAAATGCTAAATCTAAGTTTTAAAGCTATGTTTTAAAGTGGTACAGAAGGGAGGGACGCTTCTCTAGGTTTCGACAGGGCTTCCGCCCTCGATAGCAAAGTAAAAAATCGAAATTTCAGCCCCAAAACCCAGTTTCATTATGTCAACAAAAGTTTACACTTTATCTATGTGGTTACTAACTCGGAGTCGAATACCGCTGGCTTGTAAACGCAATGCCTCATTTAGAACAAGAATAACCAAGGAATTAGGTTACGGAAAGCTGCCGATCGATATATTTATACGAAAATCCTGTAAGCTTCCAGCCCCAAGATGGCGGGAGTATAACCCGGCGAAACGCTACAGACAGGGAATTCTTGGAAGTGCAACGGAGAACGCGCGACCTAAATTCGGTCGGGTTATACGTCTGATCGGACAGATGTAAGGTTTCTTGATTCCTATTAGTTTTCTGTAAAGTTCGCAGCGTTGTGATTATTGTATTGTATTCTATGAGGTGTTAAGTCACTAAACTCACCGTTTTTATCCTCCATTAGCGGGTTAAAATATCACAAAACACATAATTTTTCACTCAAGCACTCACACGCCCATACATGTATCAACATCACGCGAAGACTGCGCCATCTGGCGTGCTTATTCACGATTTCACAACTGCAACTTGCAGCTAAATTCACACCTGTCTCTTAATTTAATTTTGAGTCACTAATTACAGTTATTAACTTCCAATTTAGTTTAATTCTCAATGAAACTGCTATTAAAATACCCAAAAGTTTGTTTTAATTGTTGTTTTAATATTGAACGACGTCCACACACCTTCGAATTAGAGAGGACATTCGTAATAGCGCGTCAGTATTGATTTTCTGAGCAGCTGATTCACACCGTGCCTGAAATTCGCGCAACTTTGTAATTTTGACTCATCGATATTTTTGTTTCTAGTTTTCCAAAGAGTAGGTAACGTATTTGTTAAATAGAACGTATTAGGTATGGAACGTGGTATGTGGGGACTTGACCGTATATGGTAAGTAGTCGGCTATGTGGCTTGATTTCTGAGATAAGGCAAGGCTGTACGTGGGTCGAAACTTTGCTCTACCATCACAGAATACACTATCATTCGTATATCGTATAGTAGGGAAAGAAAATATACGCTGTACTTACAAAGAAATGACAACCTCCTTATTCTAGTGACTTGGCCAGTAGGTACCTAACTATCATAATTTTAGTTTTTGCACTGTTTAGCAAATCTTTACAATTTTATTAAGTATTTAAGCAGCGATTACATTACCCAACTTGCAGGTCCGATTTCGGCATACATTGCCTGATTTGTTTTATTTATTTTTAAGTGTTGCGATCAAAGCAAGCAATGTATGCCGAAATCGGCCATAAATGTCGGGTAATGTAATCGCTGATTTACTCAACTAGCTCTTGCCCGCCACTACGTTTGCGTTAATATTGAAAAGATATCCCGTTGTTAATCCAGAACAACCTACATTAAAGCAAGCGATTACATTACCCTACATTTAGGGCCGATTTCGGCATACATTGCTTGCTTTGAGAATGAACAAATCAGGCAATGTATGCCGAAATCGGCCCTGCAAGTTGGGTAATGTAATCGCTGCATATGTGTGCCAAATTTCATTCAAATTCCTTCAGCCGCAAACATCGAAACATGATAAATATTAAACTATGTAGACAGGTAAGTATAGTAGATTACACACCGAGGACAGGAAAGTAAGAAAGGTCTCAGACCTCATGTAATTGTTGACCGAGGCGAAGCCGACATTTGTGATCTGAGGCTTTCTTATTTACTGGTCTGTGGTATAGTTACTCTTTTTCTCCTCGACTGAGGTGGAAAGCGGCAACTTCGATTAGCGAAGTGGGACGACAATTGACGCTTTTCGTCAGGAGGGGAGAAAAGTAACTAGGTAGGACCAACATAAAAACAAAATTCAAATCTATTCTATTCTATTTTTATTTATTGGCGTTTCCTTGTTAGATTTCGCCAGTGTCAAATAGTTTGAGGGAGTGTCTATCCAATCTCGAGGATTGTTTTTGAGTAAGAACAACTGAGAAGGATTTTGGAGCCTCGTGGCAGGCTGAGACGCGAACCGCGCGAACACCACGCGAGAGACAATAGTGTTCGAGGCAAACCCTGCAACGTGACTCAAAATTCAAATCAAGATAAGTCCAACAAAACCGTCTCCACGGATTGTCTGTAAAACCGGACCAATAATATTTTATGACATTATAAAACAAGTGAAGTGTCTGTATTTAATCTGTGGTCGAGATATTTCTTGGGATAGCCAGTACCGACATACGTGGGTTACTTCCGGTCTATGGCGCGTATAAATAACACTTACAAATATTAATTAATAATAAATAGTTACCTACCTAACAGAGTTTATTTATTAATAGAGTACCCTAGTTACGCACCTACCTTATGTTACTTATTTCCAGGCACGTATCCAGGGGGGTCCAATCCCACCTATCCCCCCCCCCCCCCCCGAAATCCGAAAATTTGTATGGAAAAGTGATTACAGTACTACCTTTTTCATGGTTTTCTATGAAACCATTAATGTCTCCCCCCGAAACAGAAGTCTGGATACGTGCCTGCTTATTTCCCCATAATAATAGCGTAGAAACATTGCAAAAGAAATCCCTTCCCTGCGGATATTTATTGCAAAACCGCGAAAAAAATCGAGATTCTGTCGGTCGATATTTTATGAATTAACAGAACATGCAAAATTCTAAAATAAATTACGTTAACTATCTTATATATTTCTCCTTATACTGGATTCGGTTCGGTATCGCAATAAAATGTCGCAAAATACAGCATTATGTTCAATCGACATAAAAAGTCTTAAAATAATTCGTTATTACAAGACGTTAAGTATGAAAATGGCCTGTTTCTCGGGACTTGGTTTATTGAGCTATAATTTTGGCAAAGCTAGGGTGTGGCTATGGTAATGAGAACGCAGAATAATGATGGGGCCTTTGCCGAAATTTAAAATCGTATGGGTGGGCCAAAACGCCTGGTAAAATGTTTTAGCAATGTTGGTTGTTGATTATTTTGCAATTTTTTCTTAAATTCTGATTTTCTTTTAAATTTTGCTCTTTTCATTTTATATTCTTATTATCTAATAAAGATTAAATTTTTCATCAATTGATTTTGAACTGAAATTACACCTTTCACTTTTTTCATTTCGTTTCTGCACTTTAACGAATTAGTTACAGCGCCATCTATCGCCGAGTAGCTAGTACTAAGGAATTTATTTTTCTTGATCTAACTTTGTTTTTAAGTTTATTTATTGTAGTTTTTAAAAGAGGAAAACCAAATTAATTGATATCTCTTCATACATGCCCGTCGGTTTCGAGTAGGTACTCCGCAGTCCGCACCTCCCCTTTTTTGTATGACGCAACGATTTGATCAGAATACGTCCTACGAGGGCGCCCTCTGCCGACACTTCCACTCACTTTAGCTCCATATATCTCTTTCGTACATCTTCTATCACTCATCCTCTCCACATGACCAAACCTACGTAGCATACCCTTCTCTATTCTTGTTACAACATCTTCTTTCAATTTACACCCATTTTTAATAAGAACCAAAGTCTTCGACCAGTGTGTGTTGCCTGTGATGACATATGAGACGTGGTCGCTCACTCAAGGCGTCATAAAAAGGCTGAAAGTCACCCAAAGGGCAATGGAGAGGGCTACTATGCTCAGAGTTTCCCTACGAGATCGAATCAGAAATGAAGAGATCCGCAGAAGAACCAGAGTAGCTGACATAGCCCAAAGAATTGCTAAACTAAAGTGGCAGTGGGCGGGGCACATTGCTCGCAGAACCGATGGCCGATGGGGCCGAAAAGTTCTCGAGTGGCGGCCGCGTACCGGAAAGCTCAGCATGGGTAGGCAGTGAGTCCCCACAAGGTGGACCGACGACCTGGTGAAGGCGGCGGGAACCCATTGGATGAGGGGCAAGGGCAGCGCAGGTGTTGTGGCGATCCTTGGGGGAGGCCCATGTCCAGCAGTGGACGTCCATCCGCTGAGATGATCGCAAATTAAAGAAAAAAAGCCAAAGGTTTTACGTACCTACCAGTGCAACTTATTTATTCTAATTAGAATTGATTAAAAATCAGTGTTAATCAAGTTTTAAGATATTTTCTTACTTGTTTCATTTTCTCCCCTTACAAACCAAAAACTGGATAAACATCTCAATTTTCCTCTCCATACGACCCTTGCAGAATTTTGACAAATGACAACATCCCGTCTCATCCCTCTCCTTTCTTCACGGACGAAAACCCTAAGCAAAAAAGGGATACGTATACGAAACACTTTTATTGTTTAGGGGTGAAAACTATTTTCGAAACTTTGCTATCACTTAATTTTAGTGCAACAAAGGGGATGTTTTAATGTTTTAAGTTTTTAGGGGTAGTTTATGGATTCGATAATTATTGTTGTAACTGGAGAGGCGATTTAATTTTAAGTTTCTTGTTTTCTTTTATGAAAATTGCACTTAAGGGGGTCGTTTTAATTAGAAGTTTTGACAGTTAGCGAATTTGTTCATCTGTTTCCACTAGGTTAAATTAAAACTGAAAAGAGAAATTGTATTTCCTATAAAAAGAATAAATGTTATCCTACCGAAAACTGAGGCCTATTGGCGGCTTGAAATTCTCTGACTGCAAGGTGACCACTAACTTGCCTCCACCAACACGCACTGGGCCCGCGTGGTGGAGTATGGCCCGCTCCCTCCCAACCTTATTCGTGAGATGAGGCCTTTGCCCTTCAGTGGGATTCTACAGGCTAAAACTTTAACTGAAAACTGGACATTTATCGAATTTTAAAGTAGTACGGAACAGTCGATTTTTTTTCATTGCGTAAAGTCCGAAGAGAGGATGAAATGGATGGATACCAAACCAAAGACAAAGATAGACCACACAACCTTCCACAATGTTACCATGTTTCAGCAAATAAATACTTCTGATTCTGATTCTGATTCTGATTCTGATTCTGAACCTATACTTATGAAAAATTCAAACTCTCAAACTCTATGTTTCAAAATCACTTTAATAGCTTTCTGACGTCATTAGGGTTCCGAACCTCAAAGAGGAAAAACGGAACCCTTATAAGATCACTCTCGTGTCCGTCCGTCCGTCTGTCACAGCCACTTTTCTCAGCAACTATAAAAGCTAGCGACTTGAAATTCGGCATAGTGGTCAATCATGCTAACCCAAACGTAAAGCGAGACTAAAAATTTAGAAAATAATTTTTCTACAAATTTTTAAGGTCCAAAAACTTATGACTTTTAAAAAAAAAGTTTTCCAATCTAGCCGAGTTTGGTATCATTTGAAAGGGCTTTGAACGTAGATTTTGTATTGGTAGTTCGTTTTACTAAGTGATGCGTAGTTATTCATTTATAAGCCCGACTGCACGAAAAATTTTGGTTCCCCCCCCCTGATCTCCGAACATATAAAGCCAAAAAATCTGAAATAATTCTTACATGTCGATGAACTATTGAATTTTGTAGGAAAATTATAGCGGTGTCTGTATTGATAATAGTTTTAGAGAAAATTGAAAAAATACAGTCAAAACAAACTTAGGGTTGCAGTTGATGTTTTTCGTTGATGAGCATAGACACAAACTTTTTATATTACATTTTAAATAAAATCCATTAAATTAACACCAGTTTAAGTCATAATAACTGGCCAAGAGCGAGGTGTGTACTCGCACATAGAGGGTTCCAAACCTAATGTTACCGTAAGAAAAGATGAGAATAATGTTAACGAAAACCGCCGTTGTTCGGAAGGTACAAAGTGGTATAGCGAGCACAACATAAAAAAAGAGCAACGATATAATAGAGAAATTATGTCATGATAATTTGATAGCTTACAGCCGTTTTAATATTATAATATTAAGTAAGTATTTAAAGTTTTAATGTTTAAAGAACATGATGTATTGTGACCATGCTCAAAGAAGTGGCAATGGTCTCACTACATGAACACTTACATCGGACAAATTTGAGTAGGTACCTACTGCACGAAAAATTTTACATAATATTATTTGGAATTCAATATGATCGCTAAAAAAATCCCTGAATATCCCAATCAGAGAATAGGTAGGGAGTATTAATGCAAATGTAGGTAAAACATCAATTTTCTTTAACATATTCATTTTTCAAGCGTCTGCGTGGGTCATGAATTGTTTCCAGTGAAAGAAAGTGGATGGATAATAGCCAAGTATTTTTGTTAACAAATGGGTGGGTACACAGGGTACACCTAACACGGTAGAGAGTAGTATATTCCTTGCCCACAGACTTAGGTTCTGTGTCCTTGCCTAACACCCTCTAATGACTACCACCTGTATTTTAAGTTTACCAAGAAGTTTATGCGTTGCAATCTCATTCAATCATTAGCAATCTTTTTGAACTATGATTCTAGAACATGGATATAAACCATGGATTTAGAACGTAGAAAAAGAAGGTATAGAAGGAAGAACGTGTCTTGTATATTCACTAAAAAAGAGACGCACATAGCAAATTCGCTCTAGTTAAAAAAGGAGATCGCTACTTATTACTGTCCTTATCGACGTAACCACTTTTTGTACTACAAAGGCTGTCTGACTCCAGAGTCAGTCATCTAGCTTCATATAAATTGAAAAGTCATTTTCACCGCCTGTACGGAAGTTTGCTCTCCTCTCCAGGTGCTTATAGACAATGCCATATTTCTGTTCTAGAAGTTAAAATGTATGGTAATGAGGCGGGTTATGGACGAACAGAAGAACTAGGTTTATCATTTTCTCACATTAGTACTAGCACCCGAGTTGAATAGAAATACATAACTCCAGTTTGTCTTCTCGGTATGAATGAAACCAAGAATTTTGATAATTCAATCTTCATGCCTAAAACACTAGTTTGTCCAGTTTGTCTTCTCAGTATGAAAGCCTAAAACACTAAAAGGTGCATAAGCTAGCGTAAGCGAAAGTTTATGATCAAGAAGGTTGTAATGTAAGGCACTGTCCGCATCAATTTAAGATTGTAGTTAGTCTCTTTTCTCTTATGACATACCTTTAATAGTAGAAAGAGATGGAACTTTAGATATTTTGTTTATGCGGCTGTCCACTTTCTACGTTTTTTGACACTTTTTGACATGCTACACTGTATGTAAAGTTGTGTAAAGTAGTAACTTTTTGTGCCTTTTGTCCTACCACATGACACAAAACATAAAAAAACAAACTTCATAAAAAGTGGACCGCCTTGCAAAAGTTATCCTCCCTCTATGCAAGTATAATCTCTTTGATCCATGTCCATGATTCACTACTGACGTTTGACTGACGTGTAAAGATTTTATTCCGATTTGTCCTAATCATTATGATGATAAATATTTCATTTGTGAAAATCATTATTTCAATCCATCTTAATAACGTAGCTCTGTTGATATGGCTTAATATTTTGTTACTTTCCGTAATTCTCTTATATTATTATGTTAGGATTTTTTCAATAATGAAATACGGTTTGCTGTAAAGTTATAATTTTTAAGTTTCTTGCATTGTGAATCGGACCTCACATCCTGTCATTCAAACAAAGTTCAAATGTTCAAATTACTGTTACCTTCTCGAAAATATTTAAATACAGTTTATTCCCAATGAAATAGTGATTTTTCACAAAAATCTTAAGCACCTACTTTTTATGCTATTTCTGGATATAGGTACTTTAACTAGCTATTTACCATGTTTCACCGATACCGGTAGGTACACCCGTTCTTGCATGAAACCATACAAATCACAAATCAAAATATCGAAACAACTCTTCATTTTGTACTTTTTTAATGAGTAGGAATAATTTTAGTGTGTTATAGAATAGATTTAGTGGAATTTAACAGATTTACCGTCTTTTAAAAATGTTTTAAGCAAAAAATAGTGACGAAATATGGCTAACAACAAAACTTCACAACGGAGTTGGTAATTCATCGAAAAACTATCATTTGTGTTATCTTTGTTCATTTTTATGACTTAAACTGGTGTTAATTTAATGGATTTTATTTAAAATGTAATATAAAAAGTTTGTGTCTATGCTCATCAACGAAAAACATCAACTGCAACCCTAAGTTTGTTTTGACTGTATTTTTTCAATTTTCTCTAAAACTATTATCAATACAGACACCGCTATAATTTTCCTACAAAATTCAATAGTTCATCGACATGTAAGAATTATTTCAGATTTTTTAGCTTTATATGTTCGGAGATCAGGGGGGGGGAACCAAAATTTTTCGTGCAGTCGGGCTTATAAATGAATAACTACGCATCACTTAGTAAAACGAACTACCAATACAAAATCTACGTTCAAAGCCCTTTCAAATGATACCAAACTCGGCTAGATTGGAAAACTTTTTTTTTAAAAGTCATAAGTTTTTGGACCTTAAAAATTTGTAGAAAAATTATTTTCTAAATTTTTAGTCTCGCTTTACGTTTGGGTTAGCATGATTGACCACTATGCCGAATTTCAAGTCGCTAGCTTTTATAGTTGCTGAGAAAAGTGGCTGTGACAGACGGACGGACGGACACGAGAGTGATCTTATAAGGGTTCCGTTTTTCCTCTTTGAGGTTCGGAACCCTAAAAATGAACAAAGATAACACAAATGATAGTTTTTCGATGAATTACCAACTCCGTTGTGAAGTTTTGTTGTTAGCCATATTTCGTCACTATTTTTTGCTTAAAACATTTTTAAAAGACGGTAAATCTGTTAAATTCCACTAAATCTATTCTATAACACACTAAAATTATTCCTACTCATTAAAAAAGTACAAAATGAAGAGTTGTTTCGATATTTTGATTTGTGATTTGTATGGTTTCATGCAAGAACGGGTGTACCTACCGGTATCGGTGAAACATGGTAAATAGCTAGTTAAAGTACCTATATCCAGAAATAGCATAAAAAGTAGGTGCTTAAGATTTTTGTGAAAAATCACTATTTCATTGGGAATAAACTGTATTTAAATATTTTCGAGAAGGTAACAGTAATTTGAACATTTGAACTTTGTTTGAATGACAGGATGTGAGGTCCGATTCACAATGCAAGAAACTTAAAAATTATAACTTTACAGCAAACCGTATTTCATTATTGAAAAAATCCTAACATAATAATATAAGAGAATTACGGAAAGTAACAAAATATTAAGCCATATCAACAGAGCTACGTTATTAAGATGGATTGAAATAATGATTTTCACAAATGAAATATTTATCATCATAATGATTAGGACAAATCGGAATAAAATCTTTACACGTCAGTCAAACGTCAGTAGTGAATCATGGACATGGATCAAAGAGATTATACTTGCATAGAGGGAGGATAACTTTTGCAAGGCGGTCCACTTTTTATGAAGTTTGTTTTTTTATGTTTTGTGTCATGTGGTAGGACAAAAGGCACAAAAAGTTACTACTTTACACAACTTTACATACAGTGTAGCATGTCAAAAAGTGTCAAAAAACGTAGAAAGTGGACAGCCGCATAAACAAAATATCTAAAGTTCCATCTCTTTCTACTATTAAAGGAATGTCATAAGAGAAAAGAGACTAACTACAATCTTAAATTGATGCGGACAGTGCCTTACATTACAACCTTCTTGATCATAAACTTTCGCTTACGCTAGCTTATGCACCTTTTAGTGTTTTAGGCTTTCATACTGAGAAGACAAACTGGACAAACTAGTGTTTTAGGCATGAAGATTGAATTATCAAAATTCTTGGTTTCATTCATACCGAGAAGACAAACTGGAGTTATGTATTTCTATTCAACTCGGGTGCTAGTACTAATGTGAGAAAATGATAAACCTAGTTCTTCTGTTCGTCCATAACCCGCCTCATTACCATACATTTTAACTTCTAGAACAGAAATATGGCATTGTCTATAAGCACCTGGAGAGGAGAGCAAACTTCCGTACAGGCGGTGAAAATGACTTTTCAATTTATATGAAGCTAGATGACTGACTCTGGAGTCAGACAGCCTTTGTAGTACAAAAAGTGGTTACGTCGATAAGGACAGTAATAAGTAGCGATCTCCTTTTTTAACTAGAGCGAATTTGCTATGTGCGTCTCTTTTTTAGTGAATATACAAGACACGTTCTTCCTTCTATACCTTCTTTTTCTACGTTCTAAATCCATGGTTTATATCCATGTTCTAGAATCATAGTTCAAAAAGATTGCTAATGATTGAATGA
Organism: Agonopterix heracliana; assembly: GCA_963693445.1. Lineage (NCBI taxonomy): Eukaryota > Metazoa > Arthropoda > Insecta > Lepidoptera > Depressariidae > Agonopterix > Agonopterix heracliana. The sequence goes on from OY856334.1 coordinate 9,178,309, forward strand.
GATTGCAACGCATAAACTTCTTGGTAAACTTAAAATACAGGTGGTAGTCATTAGAGGGTGTTAGGCAAGGACACAGAACCTAAGTCTGTGGGCAAGGAATATACTACTCTCTACCGTGTTAGGTGTACCCTGTGTACCCACCCATTTGTTAACAAAAATACTTGGCTATTATCCATCCACTTTCTTTCACTGGAAACAATTCATGACCCACGCAGACGCTTGAAAAATGAATATGTTAAAGAAAATTGATGTTTTACCTACATTTGCATTAATACTCCCTACCTATTCTCTGATTGGGATATTCAGGGATTTTTTTAGCGATCATATTGAATTCCAAATAATATTATGTAAAATTTTTCGTGCAGTAGGTACCTACTCAAATTTGTCCGATGTAAGTGTTCATGTAGTGAGACCATTGCCACTTCTTTGAGCATGGTCACAATACATCATGTTCTTTAAACATTAAAACTTTAAATACTTACTTAATATTATAATATTAAAACGGCTGTAAGCTATCAAATTATCATGACATAATTTCTCTATTATATCGTTGCTCTTTTTTTATGTTGTGCTCGCTATACCACTTTGTACCTTCCGAACAACGGCGGTTTTCGTTAACATTATTCTCATCTTTTCTTACGGTAACATTAGGTTTGGAACCCTCTATGTGCGAGTACACACCTCGCTCTTGGCCAGTTATTGACTCTATCACCGCATCGGCAGGTGTTCCGTTGTAGAGAAGATGCGGCCAGAAATTCATACGGAAATTACGTAACCCTCCTTTTTACAAGACGGTTAAGAAGAATTTGTCGCAAAACTACAATCTCGATGCAATAAAAGTGTATCTATCATCAATATCTATCCAATAGCAATGCATTACTGTTACCGAAGTCTCTCTTATCAAGCCAAACTCAAACTTATGCCAGTTCATTTAAGAGTGCATGCCGGAGAATTCGAGGATGAACTGCAGATAGACATCTTAAGGGTTGCAGCCCCCCACTGGGAAAGCAAGTGTTATTCTTATTTGGATTTATGAGTCTGTCTCCAGGATGATTTTGTTTTGTTTGGATGCGAATTTGAGACATACCATGAACACTAATGTTTAAGAAAGTACTATTACCCATATATCACCTAAGTACAGGGTACATAGGGTGTATGTATGTAGGTTTGTAAACTGACAAAAGTCTTGTGTCAACCTTAGCGACCTCCAACATGCCTCGAAAAGAAAGGTGTTCAATCAGTGCGTCCTGCCAGTGATGACCTATGGTGCGGAAACGTGGACCGTGACGATAGGACTAGTTCATCAATTCAAGGTCGCTCAGCGAACTATGGAGAGAGCTATGCTCGGTGTTGCTCTGAGAGATCACATCAGAAATGCGGTGATGCATAGAGAACTAAGTGGTTGACATAGCGGAGAAAATTTGCAAGCTGAAGTGCCAATGGGCTGGTCATATCTGCCGAAGGACTGACAACCGATGGGTTTCAGAGTTCAAGAGAGGAGACCACGAACTGGTAGGCGTAGTGTGGGACGCCATGCTGCCCGCTGGACAGACGACCTAAAAAAGGTAGCGGGGAGCGACTGGATGAGGAAAGCCGAGGATAGTTTGGTGGTGAGCCTTGGGAGAGGCCTATGTTCAGCAGTGGACGATGATAGGCTGATGATGACTGGTAGGTACGTAAAATCTTTGTTTTTTTTTTGTTTAATTTGCAATCATCTCAGCGGATGGACGTCCACTGCTGGACATAGGCCTCCCCCAAGGACCGCCACAACGACCGGTGGACAGACGACCTAAAAAAAGTAGCGGGGAGCGACTGTATAATGAAGTAGGCCGACTACAGAGTTTTGTGGTGAGCCTTGGGAGAGGCCTTTGTTCAGCAGTGGACGATGATGCTGGTGATTATGATGATAATATATATGATGACCGTATCATTTCTCTATGGTGTCAACTCAGTGAAAGATAAGCAGAGTTATTGTGGAAGTACCTACCCGATGCCTCATGGTATCAAATCAACATGACAAATTTCAGACAATATGGATACTTAAGCTGATAACAGAAACAAAAAAAAGTTGGCCGTCACCACGGGAAGCCCGGCAGATGTGATACGTCTCCTGATTTAAATTTCGAACTTACGTCACACAAAAGAGGTTTCCGATCAGAATTTCAATGCCCTATCCCACGATGTACGACGACATTATGTATGTAAAGCCCAACCAGAAATATAAAAAACCTCGCCATGTTGCGGAAAATCATTGGAACGAATTTTTGTACTTGAAACACTAACATTAAAGGTGACAGTCGATTGCAGCGCCCCCAAATCAGGTTTTTTATATTCCTGGTCAGGCTTTAATCGGAAACCTTATAAGTACTAGCCATACAAATTTATTTCTGGAAATATGGACGTGAACATTCTTTCCTTAGATACCGGTAACACAGAACAACAGTGGCTTAAACTTAGACAACTGTAACAAAACCAACAGTAAGTGATAAAGTTACTTAAGTGAACAAGTAGTTAAGTAAAGCCACAAATATTGACAACACGCATTCGCTTGGACGCATTAGCTTATTGAGTGTTAGTAGAGTTCATGGAAGTGGCTTCAAGTTTTTACATTTGAGGCGTTGCTGCGCCATACACGTGGTCGTTGGCTTATAATAAATTAATAATCCTACTTACACTGACAAACATTATTAACCGATTAACCAAATGTTCTGATTTTATTGGACATTCATTTTTGGGAGAGGGGTGTTCCACTGAAAAATAGTGAAGAAGAAAGCGCTGGTCTTCTTCTTATCGTGTGGGCAGTAAGCCCTGGTGTTAGAGTTTGTCAGCAAGAAGCACAGAATTATTTTTCTTTCCAGACAATCAGGAGTGATTCAGCCTGCAATGTCCTAACCAACTGGGGAAAAACACACAAAGTGACATATTACTAGATGTCCCCCGTGGGAAACGAACCCACGACCTTCTTGTCAAGAGCCCGATGCTCTTAATCACATTAGACCACAGGCAGTTAAATCTCCCTATAGAGCCAACATAGAAAACTCTGTTTCATACAAATCTGCAGTAGTTACCGACTCGACTCAAATGTATGGTACATACAGCTGTTTTTTTCGCGATTTCCAAGTTGGCTCCATAGTTAAAGTTGTTCAGTTTTATGGTTTGAAGCACCGCCTGCGCCTGTATTATTATAGTGTTTTGTTTCACCCTGTATAGGCACTTACATACATACCATACATCCTACATACCTACATATTCTCCGGCGTTTTCACGTGGTCCTACTATTTTGTCCTACTAGTAGGTCCACCATGGACACCTATTTCTGTTGGTCCTACTGATGTGCTGAATCAAAAATGTACCTCCTGTGTAAAGAAAGTCGGCCAAGTTCGAGTCGTAACATATCAGCAATACAAACTTCTTTATTAAAGAAAATCGGCCAAGAGCAGAAGGAGAGCAAGAAGAGTAAAAGAGGTTAAACTTCCAAAATTACCGTTGGCGCGCTCCATACAAAAGAAGTTTGTATTGTGATATAAAAAAATAAAGAAGTTTGCATTTTTGCTTCCATAGAAATAGAGAAATTATTTATTTGCCTGAAATAGGCACTTCCAGTACGTTTAATATCAAACAATAATTGACCCCATATCCTGGGAGATTTGGGATATTTGTACAGATTTGCACTTTGATTCGTCGACATGGTTGAATGCAGGAGGGGGGAGGGGTCACGGGTCGCGGGTCGGAAAATAACGTCATTCAGAAATAGCAGTATTGAAAACTATGATTGAGCCGTTTATAATCTGCGTTGTCGAGATTCTCTATGTTTTTTTTAACATAATATCAGTATTTTGAATTACTAAGTCAATTTACGAAAATATTTTATAAGTTCGCAAAAATCAGTCTCTCGTTCCTAAAAACTGTTACGTTCATAATTACAGTAGGTACAAGAAATAAAAATAAATTAGTAAGTAAGTAGTCCCACATTTTCGATTCAGGAGTGCGATTTTTGAATGTCATCGGTGCTGAGCTTGAACGGTTTTTAAATCTCATACAAAAGCCTTCTCCTGCATCTTTCTACTGCAGATTTTTTGACGACCCGGTTGGTGTAATGGTTACCACGCCGGACTGCCAAACCAGGGTCCTGGGTTCGAATCCCGGTTCGGTCATGGATGTTATATGTTCGTGCCGTTGTTGTATGGTTTCCATAATAAAAGCCTTTAGTGCTAGTTTGGGATCATTACAATGTATGTGCCTGTGAGCGTTATTTATTTATTTATTTGACTTTCAAAAATCGCACTCCTGAAGTAATATTTTTGAAAGTCAAAACAGCAGTAGAAAGATGCATATCCCCGCAATAATTTTGACATTTTCAACGGCTGAGCTCAGGGAATGAGATTCAAAAATCGCACCCCAGTAAGGTCAACACTACATCTTTCATGAGGCACTGTACACCTACGCTATTATATGGAGCAGAGGATATCCAGCCAGACAAAAAGTTTGTAAAAAAAGGTAGGTAGTTATACCTAACTATAAACATCTTTGTGTTGTAGAGTTTCTAGCCGCATCTCTCTACATAGATAACGAAATCTAAAATCAATTAAAAAATATATTAAAATAAATAAAAATACGTAACAAGAAATTATATCAACAAAATCATCCATAACTCGTTGTCCGAGTTGCTTTCAAAATCCAATTGGTATAATACGACACATTTGTAAATATAGCCAGTTTCGTATCGCATTCTCTCGGTTTTATTGCTATTAACCCTAGCAGCTTGTCCGCTGTATAAATCGGTCCAAACTCGTGTATGAAACAATCTTCGTGTTCAGACATATCGACACACAACATGCTACTATCAAGGAATACTCCATAGCTTTCATAACAGCGGCTATGGGAAACTATTTTTATTTCCAATTTACCAAAATCATTTGTCAAGAACAATTTTCTGTCCATAGTGGAGACTGTTTTCCAAACGCTAGCTTCCGCTACTTCAGAATTCGCTTCTTCTTCGTCAAACTTTGCTGATTTTATCGTGAACGGGTAAGATTCTAGATTCAATTTAGCGACTGCGATATCGTATCTTGGAGTCGGATTTGATATGTTAAACTTCTCATGTAGTCTCCAGAATAGAATTGGGTATGTATGTGAATAGTTTCTGAGAAAATCATAGTATAGAAGCACTCTATGAGTCGAGCCAGCTTTTCTGCAATGAGCAGAAGTAACCACCCATTTTACCAAGACCACACTTGCGAAACAAGCGAAAGACCAGGTATTGGAGGAATTTCTCGTAATTGCAGCCACGTATGGGAACCTTTCGGCAATTGAATAATGACTGTTGTCTGCCAAGGAAATGATGCCCATGGACTTGGTGAACTTGAAGATGCTTTGACCTGATAAATCTTCTCGGAGTTTTTCGTCCACTGTTATTTCTGTGGCGAATTTAACCATTACGCAGACGGCCATTATGGCTACCAAGATGAGGAAGCCGAGGATGAGGCAGGCTGCTTTCATTCTTGATTTATCTGGAAGAAGAGTGGAGAATTAATTTGGGGTGGTGAGGGATCTACCTCCTAGCGGGCAACGGCACCACAAGCTACCTAGTTTGTGGTGGCGGCTGAACGATCACCACAGCGGTGTGGTAGGCTCCGCAAGGAGCCGCCTGGCTCGCGACCACCCTCCTGCCGGAGTCTGGCGCCAAGCAGTTTGCTTCTTGGTGCTTCCGTCGGTGTGCAGGAGTGCCAGTGCCATTCTGGGTAAGCTCGCTACATCTTCGACCCTATCTTTGTCCTGAGGACTAGATTGAGGTCAAGAGCAAGCCCATATATAGTTAAAAAAAAAAATTTCTGGAGCTATGGTGATTGTGATTATGCGTACTCTAGGCCACTAGTCGAGGCATTTGCCGCAAGAAGCAGCTCGTCTGTGTCAAAGGCGTTGGTTTCTGTTGCCCGGGGCACAGACCTATTTTGCCACCCCCTTGTCTTTTATAAGAAGACTTACACAAAAAACAACGGAGCGAGCGAAACGAGCTCGACATTTTGTTAGTACAATTATTCGGTTTGTGGTCACTTACCTTAAGCCCAAGACTTGATTAGGTTGTGTTGATGAAAAGGGATAGATGAAATCTTTTTATTATTAGTATCATGTGGTCATCAAGGTAAATTATTAATAACAAAATATAGACACCAAGAATGGATGACAATGACACAAACAACAGAGTCATAGACTTTTCGCTTAAAGACTGCTTAAAGAAAAGGATCTCTTAGAGAAAGGATCTCTACGTATAATATCTTTATGATCTCTACGCTACTCTCTATGCGGTTTAAACTGGGTTTAAACCATAAAGTTATTATACCTTACAGGAATAGAGTCAGTGACATGAGTTGTCAAATGAAACAGTTTTTGGATGTTTTTTGGAGACTATTCGCAGGCAAAAATTCTAATACTGTCTATAATTCTGAGTCTAACGTAAAATCGTGGATAAATTAATGAAGTAGTGTCAGTATATTTCACAAAATTATCTACGATTTCACTTTAAATTCCCAATTATTCACGAAAACCGAATTGCAAAAATTGATTAGTGACTAAAAAACGGTTCTATTGATTCGCGTCACGTATCTCTTTCTATTATACAGTGGTGCCGCTAGGTACATCTTGCTCTCTCAGCTGTATGTTCCTCTATTCCTACCTCTATGGCTTAAACTTTAAAGGATAATCATTTCCTTAGTTTCCTCGTAGTTCGAATTTCTGGAAAAACTCGTTTTCAGCGAGCAGAGCACGATCGACCAAGTATTATGTGATCAAGAGATCAATGATCCCCTATCAGAGGATCAATACCCTTATTTTCATTAAGCAAAAACATTTCGCATCTCCCAAAACAGGCTTCTCATCTCTAGGCGTTCACAAATTATCATCAATAAAAATGTCTCCAGAAAAAATCTAACAAATTCGCGAATCCACCACGCTACTAAACTTAATGTCACGTCCCTTGGCTTTCACCACCCTTTTTACACCCAAACAACCCCCCTACAACCCTTCTTCCAAAGAAATAGAGCTCAAACTCGAGAATTAACAACTTTATCAACGGTAATAAAAGTCAGTGATGTGTAAAAGTATGTTAGTTTCGGTCGAGAGCCAATGAGACGTGAAGAATATAAAGTTTTACATTGAATGTATAAAGAGGGTGGGATATCGTAAAAACGATAAAATATTTGATAAATATACAAATTATATTGCTTACTCATCTTTTGAGAGCGTCAGCGAAGAGATAGACACTCAGTCACGCACGACGGTCCGGGTTCGAATCCGCACGGACGACATGCCATGTACTAATGAGTTTTTCTGACTTATGTACGTAACACGACTGCTCTCAAACGGTGCAGGAAAACATCGTGAGGAAACCTGCATACGCTGAAGAAGAAATTCTGATGCGTATGTGAAGTCTACCAATCCGCATTGTGCACGCGTGCCCATACACCCTTTAGGGGTAGGCCTGTGCCCTGCAGTGGGACGTATAGGTATAGGCTGTGATGGTGTACATAACACAACTCTTATCAAACGGTGAAGGAAAACATCGTGAGGAAACCTGCATACGCTGAAGAAGAAATTCTGATGCGTATGTGAAGTCTACCAATCCGCATTGTGTACGTGTGTTGGCTACCGCCCATATATTTGAGGGTAGGCCTCTACCCAGCAGTGGGATGTAGGTACAGGGTGTAACAAAACACCCTAGTAATACTTGAGGGGTACTTCAGACCATCAAACTATGAAACCAACTTCGAAAACGCGAAAAAAAAAAGCTGTTCCATATATTTGAGTCGAGTCGGTCGTGCAGTTTTGTATGAAAGAGCGGAGTTTTTTTAAGTGCGGCTCCATAGTTTACACGGCCTTAAGTTTTACTAGGGTGTTTTCTTACACCCTGCATACAGGCTAGAGACCTTGTCTAGAAAATCTGCGAAGATTTTCTCGAAAAAGATTTGCAATTTTATTAGCTACATGAGTGATGAGCTTATCAATGCCAACAACGGAGTTGAAGCAGTCGCCTTGGCCGAAATAGGAAAAGAGAGGACTATGATTGTAGATTTGTGGACCTATAGATTCATATAGGTGCGAGCAGTACTTGTAGTTCGGCTTCTTCAGTACTTATTCAACTGCTTCCGTGGTTAAGAGCATTGGGCTCTTTACACGGAGGTCGTGGGTTCGATTCCAACGTGGGACACCTAGTGATATGTCACTTTGATGCTTTGAGTTCACCGTTTCAATATTCGGAGACATGGCGAATACGAGAGTGTGGAGGCAGAGAGTAGTATTCCTTGGTGTGGAGGCCCTATTCGGCATGTCTCGCCTATGTTCGTACAGTCTCTGTTCCGTGTCGGTATTTCGTGCCCGAATCAAAGGGCTCTTGGGTAGTTTTGCCGAGACACAAAACACCCACATTACCGTCGCTGTCAGTCTGCCAGCAGTAAGCACAAAGCACAGTGCGCGCACGTCGATTTTGGTTACGAAAATGCCTACAAATTGGTCGCACGATTTCGAATTACGGTTTTCAGAATTTAATAATATTATATTATTTTATTACAAATATTTATAATGCTGCAGCGACAGATGTTTCCACGTCCATCTTGTTCGAGTACCGAGCGCACAAATGAGCGGGCAAGAATGTGGAGGGCTGCTTTTGTCTCGTCCTAGTTTTTGCCGAGACCCGAGACAAAACCTCTTGCCGAGAATGTGGAGCCCGCTTTACACCCTGTATTGTTTTTGGTAACCCACACAGTAATACCATCAAGCAGTAACCTAATCCAACTTAATCAACTAAAGTGGTTGCTCCCTTGTCCCTTCATACAGTTATGACATGCTATTACTTAAACTTCGGCGCTCATACGTCATCACCCCTTGGAGATAAGCCCTAGTGTTTTAGTTGAAAGGATTTAGAACAAGGGTGCTTAGAGATATTGTACAAAAGTGCGTTTTGTTTAAATGCTAATGCTATAAAGAATCATGACCACTTCCCATACATTCGTTTACCTGTCAATTTTTCTTTGATTTAGTTGAAGTAATTACAGTACTATGTGGTTGATGTATACAATAAATATTGATATAGAAAAACTAAAGGTTAATTCCATTTACATTGGTAGTAATTTGATTTAATTTGGTAGTGAGGAATAAAAGTAACTAATATCGAAAAAAAAAACTGAGATTATTTGATAGTAGTAGATAAGTTATATGTCAAGATAGTAAGTCGAAGTAGAACTACGATACGTGGAAAAAAAATTGCAGTCAGGTAAGGCCGCTAAACCCAGGTTGAAGGTCCATATACAGATAATTTGTATGACGCCTCACGCACACCAACCTAAGAAAGTAGCCCATTTTTTTCGTACGTTAGAAGCGTGAGGTTCTATCTTGACATACAATTAATCAAAGGCTATAGTCGTAGTGGTTGTGGCGAGTGACTATACGATTCGTTCGATCCCCGTCCAGGCCGAATCTATGTACAATTTGTAACACCACAGAAAGAAAACATCGGAAGGAAACCTGCATGCTTTAATTTCAAGGCATGTATTGTACCCACTGTCCATTATAAGTGGCGACGGGCTCACCCCCCGTCACACTGGACAGAGTTTCGGTACTACTGGTGAAATGTGGATATTCTGAGGTTTCAGAATGTCTCTGACTACCCCCTCGGGGAATATAGTCGTGAGCATATGCTTATGCTATGCTTATGCTTATATCATTTTCTACACAGGTGATAAGTATAAAATTAAATGCATTAAGACGCTGTTATACCGTCGAGGCCGTTTTTTGAACACAAACGAAAGTGTTTTAAACTGTGTTTTAAAGTCTGAAATTAAATTATGTCTTATTTAAGGATCGGGCGGATGGGCGACTGTTCTCACAAACACGATTAGATTAAGTTTACTCGATAGAAAAAAATCCCAAAGCTACCCCTTTTTGTTATGTTTTTTCAATACTATGATTAAACTGCTGATATTTAACTTTTTATTCTTGTACTTAACTAAATACATTAAATATTTCTAATGAACTCAGGAGAAGTTTTAGCTGAGAAACTCCCATGAGATGATATTGACGAAAAACACGTTTTTTTGCGATCCTGCTTTCAATTGGAGCGGGATGGCTAATTGTAAACTTATGCTTGCAAGAAAGAGACGCTTGCAGTGGGATAACCTAGCCTTAAGAAAGGATTTTTCAAAAATCAACCCCTTACGTTTCGTTTGTGATCCACGCAGACAAAGTCGTGGGGAAAAACTGTAGGGCTAGCACAACGATAAAGCAATAGAAAACCAAAAAGTAACAAAGACACCCGAGTTCCCGGCGGTCGCATGCTAGGCTCTCTGGTTCGATATAAAAATATATCTCTTCCGGAATCTCCACCCCGATCAGACAAAACTTATAGACGTCGGGAGATACAATGGCCATAAAACTGAGATGGCCATGATTTATTGCTCACGGGTGGAGAGGGGGAAGTGACTTGCATATACAATACGATACGACTAGGAAAATATTAAATAACGAAATAACCATTGAACTATGTACTGTGCATGCTATGCTTGAGTGCTGAAGTTAGATATATCGACCGATGATTATGGTTGATTATAAATGATGGATTTGCTCTTGACCTCAATCCAGTCCTCAGGACAAAGATGGGGTCGAAGATATAGCAGGCTTACCCAGAAGAAACCTATTCACTCGTAGTTTAAGGAATTCGGGTATCCTGTATACCAGCATAGGTAGCATGCCGCAGTGATACAGCGCTATCACACCTTCGCTCTCTTTCTATTTGCGTGCGAACGAACGAGATAAAAGACGTGATACAGCCGTATCACGTGTTGCATGCTACCAGTGCTGTTAAGGAAAAGGTAAAGGATCATTAACCTTTAAAACACATACCTAATCTACCCAACAAACTGAACAACTTTTACTATGGGAGCAAACCGGTCAGCGCAAAAAAAAAGTCTCTTGTCCCATACTAAACTGCAATACCTACTCGACGCAAACGTATCATCATCATCCTCATTTAAGAGCTACGCTCTTGTCGGTGGAGTATTCGCCAATCCTGTCTCTTTTCCGCTAGAGTCTTACCATAAGCATATATGCTCACGACTATATTCCCCGAGGGGGTAGTCAGAGATATTCTGAAACCTCAGAACATCCACGTTTCACCAGTAGTACCGAAACTAGAGCTAGTGTCTCGAGTTCTTGATACGACACGACAAACCTTTTCCTTCACTTGGGCTAGATAACTCTGTCTGGGTCTTCCTCTGCCTCTTTTCCCCTCTATCTTCTCTTCCAGTATGGTTTTAAAGAAATTGTCGTTTCGTATCAAGTGTCCGATCATTCTTCCTCTCCGGTTTTTAATTGTGTTTAAAATATTTCTCTTTTCCTTAAGCCATAGAATATTTTCTATGAGAAACGCGATTGCCGAGCGCTCCGAAAAGTGTGTGCGTGAGCCTTTGAATAAATATAGAGGTGCGTGATCCCTTTTATTTTAATCAATGGCGTGAGCCGTATTTTCGATTAAAAACAACTAACCAAAGTACTTTTTCTAGATTTTATTTATGATTGCACCAGTTAAACTAATGGTGAATATGTGAGTATAAATACCAACAATCGGAAACTATTTTAAGTTCTTCTAAACCGAGAAAAATGTTTAAAAATGCATGAAAATACGTCATCTTTGTGACGATTTTCTATCGAGTGAAGTAATTCCAATCGTGTATTAAGTTGATGATTGCACTAGATGAACTATCCAAAAATACTGAGGTATGACTTTAGTTTCGGTAAATGGTATAAATCTAGTCGTAAAATGAAAAATAAAAGATGCCTCCGAGGTATTTCCATCTACTATTACGTCTTAACCATTCTTAACACCTCTTCATTTGTTATTCGTTCTGTCCAACTTATCTCCTCCATTTTCCTCCAACACCATATCTCAAAAGCTTCCAGCCTGTCTCGATCTCGATCTCGATTGTATGGAACAGCATTTTTTTTGTGCTCTGATCGTTTTGGTCCCATAGTAAAAGTTGTTCAGTTTGATGGGTAGAGTATGTGGTTTAAAGGCTAATGACACTTTTCCTTACACCCTGTACAGGCTGATAATGATAAATAGTAGGACCATAGATATCTAAATAGTAGGACAGATGGACTAAGTATCAGGGATAGGTGGGATTTATCCCCCCCCCCCCCCCCACAACGAAATCCGAATTTTTGTATGGAAAAGTGATTAACAGCACCTACTTTTTCATTAAACTAAAGTTAATCATTATAACGGGTTCTTACCGCGTTTTTATTTATTTTGGAGTTCCCGTTATAATGATTAACTTTAGTTTAATTAATAACCGCGTAACTCTCAAAAACTGTGTTACTTTTTCATTGTTTTTCATTTTGTTTTTCTATGAATATCCCCCCCTGAAAATTAAATGTACCCCCCCGAAACAAAAGTCTGGATACGTGTGTGCTAAGTATATTGCGGTTGGTTATGAAAATTGTTTACTGCGAAAATGAAACAAGAAAAACCAGTGTCACTAACCACCCCAATTAGCAATAAAACAATCCAAAAATCATCCCCTAACTATTAATAAAGCAATAACAATTATACAACAGCGGTTGTTTCTCGCAAAAACATAAAAACTTACAAATTATAATGACGGGGTGATAATGTCTTCACTTGATGAACTTAAGGGCTTCAGAGGGTTGAACGGATACTATAAGAGATAGAGGGGTTGATTCGGTAAGGACTTTGTATTTGATACTGAACGCTGTTGTATTATTGCGTCGGCAAAGTGCGTGACATTACCCAATTAATGTATCTTAACTATTATAAAACTGTAAATTCATGAGGAATGAAATAGTAGCGGTTCACTTCAAATAAACTCAAATAACACTCGATAGCGCGATTTAAATGACGTGCAGCGCCATCTATTGTCAAAATTGTTAGTTTGTTTGTTTGTTCGTTCATCACGCAAAAACTACTGAACCGATTGTGATGAAACTTTTTTTGTTTGATAGCTTATGATCTGACTTAAAATCTGGTATATAAATTGTGCGGACGAAGTCGCGGGAAAACACTAGTTTGACATAAGTACATTGCTTACATCTTGAATCTTCGATCTTCCATATAAACGCCCATTGCTGGACATAGGCCTCCCCCAAGGATCGTCACAACGACCGGTCCTGCGCTGCTCTCATCCAACGTGTTCCCGCCGCCTTCACCAGGTCGTCGGTCCACGGTGTGGGGGGCCTACCCACGCTGCGCTTTCCGATACGCGGTCGCCACTCGAAAACTCTTCAGTCCCATCGGCCATAGGTTTGGCGAGCAATGTCTGCCCAGTGGTCATCAGTTGGTGCTTCAGACCATCAAATTAAAACAACTTAATGAATTCATATGGTGCCGAAACATGGACGTTCACTAAGAAAACTGTACACAAAATCAAAGTAGCACAGAGAGCCATGGAGCGCGCCATGCTAGGCATCACCCACTTGACCACGTCACAAACGTCGAGATCTGACGTCGAACTAAGGTTCGGGACGTCGGGGACCGAATAGCTCGCTTAAAGTGGCGGTGGGCAGGACACGTAGCTAGACGAAATGATGGCAGGTGGAGTAAAGCCTTAACAGAGTGGTGGCCGAGATTAGGTAAAAGAGAAGTGGGTCGTCCGGCAGCCAGGTGGGTTGACGACATCTGGAAAAGTATAGGCAAGACCTGGATGCGACTGGCACAGGACCGAGAAGAATGGCAAAATATGGAGGAGGCTTATGCCCTGCAGTGGGTAGATACAGGCTGAGAATGATGATGATGATGATGATGAATGAATTCACAGTGTCCATACCCCTTCGCAACTAGCCACCGCGTCGCGACACTGGAAAAACTAAAAAAAACTGGTCAAGTGCGACTCGGGCTGAGGGCGCACTGAGGGTTCCGTTACCATCACACAATACCTATATTAACTTACTAAAGAAATTTGATTTTCACCTCACAAGCTCGGAAAGATTCTGTTTATCGTTCGAAATCTGAGTGCAAAAGTGTATTTTATCCGCTAGCGTGCAAAGAGTTTTTGAAATTCGAATTTGTCTATTCAATATTTTTGTATACCGCCAATGCACTGAAAATGCTTAATAACTATTTCATGACACTGGCCAGCACCAAAATAAAAACTTTTTGAAATGTTCTTTTTAGCAATTCACTTTTTTTCCTCGCTGTTGTGAGGTGAAAAATTGTGTGTTTCGCTCGGCTGCAAAGTTATTCTGCGTCTCGTACATTTGAAACCTTCGCTAAACGCTCAGGTTTCAATAAAAGTACTCGCGCCAAAAAGCAACTTTGCAGCCGAGCATAACAAATAACTATTTTCTTGGAGCCTAACTGCGAGATCGACTCACTCTTGCCCAGTTTTTATTATTTTTTGTTTGCTGTAGAGTTTGCACTATGATCACACCACGTTTAAATCTTGTATGTATTACCGTTTATACGGTAGAGCGTGAAGAAAAAACTTTGATAAAAACTGGTTTCTTGTACGGCGTTTTTTTTTAACTAGCAATATAGTTATTTGTCAAATCCAATACAATGATCTTTGATGATCCGCATTGTGCACGCGTGGTGGACTAACGCCTATACACCCTCTCTGAGTGTAGGCATGTGTCCTGCAGTGGGACGCATATAGAATGTGTGTGATGATGATGACTACAATGATACCATATTCTATGAAAACTTCAACTGGCTACCTATTAAGGTACAGAAGATACAGCCCTCTGAAGCTAGGACGGACGAACGGACTGACAGCGCAGGAGTGCGATTTGTGAAACTCATTCGCTTAGCTCGGCAGTTGAAAATGTCAAAATTACTATGGAGATATCCATCTTTCTACTGCTGTTTTTTGACTTTCAAAAATCACACTCCTGAAGTATGATTTTTGAAAGTCAAATCAGCAGTAGAAAGATGCATAATCTCCATAGTAATTTTGATATTTTCAACTGCTGAGCTAAGCGAATGAGTTTCAAAAATGGCACTCCATAGGCTTATGAACAAGGTCCTGTTTTCACCTTATGGGTGTGCGGAACCTTAAAAATTTATGAAATTAACATTGAGTAATTATGTATAGAGCAGACATCGCCAACAAAATCTGTGCACTATGATCAGCAGTGTGGGGCGCGTGCTGGGCGACGAGCGCCGGCTAAGTGGGTTAGAGCGCGTGCACCCTAACGCGTGTTACAAAACATTACTTCTCGGTAGCTTCTCTAGTTAACATAGTACCTCAATGGAAATTAATCGTATTTTCGTAACAATAAGGTACAAAACTTAAGGTACTTATAGGGTTCAATGTACCTAACCGTACCGCGACTACAAACTACCCCTAAATCGTCCCCACCCCTGGAGACTCATAACATTTGTTATTTTAACCATTAACTGGGTTTTAATTGTCACAGACGAAATAGTTTTAACCATCACGCCGCGACGGAGAGGGATGAAAGAAATAATATTTATTTAGGGGCGGGTTTGTTGACGTGACGATTTTTAAAATCTCCAAGTATTTGTGTATATTAGCTTAGTTGAAGTAGCTTAGTGGTTAGCGCTTTAACGCACGATGACGCATTGACGGAGCGGCAGACGTCAGTCCGTCATTTGTGAAGCAAGGAGTTGTAAGAAATCGGTGACGTATTGACGCACCGTGTGTGCTTCTACGTGCGGTTTCATACAACTCCTTGCTTCACAAATGACGGACTGACGTCTGCCGCTCCGTCAATGCGTCGTCGTGTGTGATCCCACTTAGATATACGTGGATAGGTATAGGATGTCGGCAAAGGGCGCCCTCGTAGGACGTATTCTGATTTTCTGATCAAATCGAATGCATTCTACTAAAAGGGGAGGTGCGGAGTACTCGAAACCGACGGGCATGTATGAAGAGATGTATGGATGTGAATGAGGGAAAAGAGGTATGTAAGGATCGTAGTTAGTATAGATGGGGCGCCCTGGTCTCTGCCTACCCCACTGGGAACGAGGCGTGACGTTATAGATAGATAGTATGATAGTAGATAGAAAAGTTCTGAGTGGCGGCTGCGTACTGGAAAGCGCAGCGTGGGTAGCCCCCCCAATACGGTGGACCGACGACGGATTGCGATTTTTGAATCTCATTCGGTGAGCTCAGCTGTTAAAAATGTCAAAATAACTACGAAGATAAGTACGCATCTTTTCACTGCTGATTTGACTTAAAAAAATCGCTCTCCTGTAGTATGATTTTTGAAAGTCAACTCAGCAGTAGAAAGATGCATATCTCCATAGTTATTTTGACATTTTCAACTGCTGAGCTCACCGCATGAGATTCAAAAATCGCTCTCCTGGTGAAGGCGGTTTTCAGGCAAAAATGATTTAATATCATTTCAGCAATGAATAAAAGCGCTAACGTGCTCTAAGATACATTTTAAGAATCTTGTTTTGGTAGTAAGTAGGGTGATTTAAGATCGAGTTCAGTATCTAATTATTTAATTTTCATTTATTTTTACTGTAACCCTAATTTATTTGTTCTGTGTTAATAAATGTTTGAATTATTTATTATTTTGAAAAAAATTACCTATGTTGAAACCATGATAAATTCTGCCCTCGATTAATAAACAAACTACTTTCTAGTTTTGCGTTAATTCATTAACACGTTGTATAATTATGTATAAAGTTTATTTGTAGGGAGAAATCTGAGATGCTGCAAATGAAGAAAATAATGTTGCCACTCATCTTCAATAGAAACTTTATGATCCAAAAGAAATTTACATTAATCATTATGTTATTGGGACAATGACTTGCTTTGCTTAGACAGCAAAGACTGCGAAAAATTATTTGTATCTCTAGCATGCCCGCAACTTGGTATTGGTATGCGTAGGCCACTGAAATTATATTATACAGAGCGTAAAATATACTATGAAGTCCGGCTTAGGGTGATCGCATATCTATCCACGGCGAAGGAGCCGAAGTAGGCGAACGAAACAAACAACTTGGGACAAACCTGATATCGGGTTTATCAATGTTTTTAGTTCATAAGATGTCTGTTTATGTATTTGACAAATAAATGTTATCGGCTGATATGATGATGATGATGATTATAATATAATATAATAAATAATTTATGAAAGTTCTTTGGTAAATTAATTATGAATTTAAAACAATCAATGAAATAAATTAAATTAAATTAAACTACTAATAAATGACGTCACGGTCTATATCATAGCAGTGACTCCAAAAATACACTTCATACAAATAGGAATGTCAATAAAAGTACATAGCAACAACTTATTGTTCGAGAGAACACAACCGATAGTGCGATTTAAAAACGTACAGCGCCATCTATTGGCTGGCATCGATCGGTATTAGATTACCAACTTAAACATCTTTTCGTTCGGGCCGTATTTTACAATAAATCTAATCATAAAAAAAACGTGTTTTTTATTTGCAGCCATCTATTTTTAACCGACTTCAAAAAGGAGGTTCTCCAGTCTCCATACGTAGGTATGTTTTTTTACTTTTTTTCTGTATTTTACACAACTTAAATGTAAGATAACATCGGGATTTCCAAACCGATTGAGATGATTCTGTTTAGGGTTCCGTAGCCAAATGGCAAAAAAACCCTTTTAATTTCGTCTTGTCCGTCTGTTCTCTAACAATCTATAGAGACTTTTTTAAGGGGCTGATCAGGCCATCAAACTGAACAACTTTCTCTACGGGACCAACATAGAAATAGCGAAAAAAAAATCTTCTCTACCTGCAAACTCCGTAGCTTTCCATACAAAACTGCAAACCTACTCGAGCCAAAGGGACAGCCGTTTTTTTCGCGATTTCGATGTTGATCCCATAGATAAAGTTGTTCAGTTTGATGGTCAGATCATCCCCTTAAAAAGTGTCAGAATATATTTTAAGGATCTTGTATATTGTTTGTACTCTAAGATATTCCATGATATTGGTAAGGCACCTAGTATTATACAGGACCCAACTTAATACCTCATCATCAGCCTATCATTGTCCACTGCTGAACATAGGCCTCTCCCAAGGCGCGCCACAAAACTCTGTCCTCGGCCTTCCTCATCCAGTCGCTCCCCGCTACTTTGTTTAGGTAGTCTGTCCAGCGGGCAGCAGGGCGTCCCACACTACGCCTACCAGTTCGCGGTCTCCACTCTAGAACTCTGACACCCCATCGGTTGTCAGTTCTTCGGCAGATATGACCAGCCCATTGCCACTTCAGCTTGCTAATTTTCTGAGCTATGTCAGCCACTTTAGTTCTGTAACGAATCACTTCATTTCTGATGTGATCCCTCAGAGAAACACCGAGCATAGCTCTCTCTATAGCTCGCTGAGCGACCTTGAATTGATGAACTAGTCCTATCGTCAGGGTCCACGTTTCCGCACCATAGGTCATCACTGGCAGAACGCACTGATTGACTGAACTTAATACCTATTGTTAGTCAAAGAAAAACAAGAACTTGAATAGTTATACTATTTATTGATAAAAAGAAATAATTTTGTACAGAGCACAATGTGCTTGGTCAGAATGGAAGAGAGAAGAGAGCAGGGTTGCCCAACACAATAATTTTATTGCCAGTCCAAGAATGTTGCCATTTCATTTCAAGTTCATTACTAAAAACTGATTTATGTTCAATTATGGTTTGAACATAGTTGGGCCGGCAAGGAACAACCAAAATTAAGTAAATTTTACAAAAAGTTGCGAGAAGCTACTCTAACATAAGAACTCTCACTAAAAACATCTATTATACTACTTGTCACAAGACGCGAAAAAGAAGTACAACTTCAAAAGATTTTTAACTACACTTTGAACTTAAATTCTATTAGGTAGGATTACAGTTCGCATCCATACATTCAATATAAAATACTTTATTTTATAAAGTACTTACATGATCGATGGCAGCGTTAACCGTACATACATATGCCTGATATGGGCTTACTATCTTTACAGTATTTTTGTATAAAATAATACGGAAAGATACATAATAAGTACAATTTCTCCTTTCTAGCCCTACGACACTGTCTTGGGTTCGGAATACAGAGGTTAAGCTGTACCACTAGAAAGGAGAAACCCTACACATAACATTTCTTCATGCTTTCAAGCAGATGAAGTATGCTCACCAGGTCAACATCTAGTGGTACATTTAAATCTATTTGCGGTCACCTACTTTTAGGGCCGTCTTAATGAGGGCTCAGAGGGAGCCCTAACAAATTTCTCTATTGCTCTTGGTAGCCCTCATTGAAGGATACCCTGCAATAAAAAATAACACCACTGGTGGCACGGCAATATCCTCTCAATGAGAGCGCCGACAATGAGAAGCTTAAATCCTCAAAAATAAGGAGTGCACAGATTTGTTACTATTTAATTTATGGGCAAGGGACAAAGCTTTGCTATTGATCTTAAATATATCTTACCATTAAACTGTACCTCAGCTACTCTTACATTATTATCTTTACCTGGTATAACCTTCACTATACGAGCCAACGGCCACTGTAGCGGAGGTGTGTTTAAGTTCTTTACAAGAACTAGATCACCCACTTTAATATTTGGTGATTCTTGCTTCCATTTGGGACGGCTCTGCAACTGGGTGAGATAGTCAGATGACCAAGTCTTCCAAAAATCTTGCTTTATTTTTGACACCACTTTCCAAAATTTAAGGCGGTTTACTGGAATTAGCGATAAATCCACCTCTGGATAACTACACAAAGCCGTTCCAATTAGGAAATGTCCAGGTGTTAGATATTTGCCTTCATTTGGATTTAGTGAGAGCAGAGGTCGAGAGTTCAAAACACCCTCAATCTGTACTACTACCGTATTAAACTCTTCGTAGGTCAAACTCAGAATGCCAACTACTCTTTTGAGGTGGTATTTTACACTCTTCACCCCTGCTTCCCATAATCCACCAAATTCCGGCGAGTAGCTGGGGATAAAACTAAATTTTATATAATTTGTTTTACAGAAATTATATACAGATTCTCTATGTGACTCAGAACTTTGCAGCTCATACAATTCTTTAATTTGGTTCTCAGCACCTTTGAAGGTCATAGCATTATCACAAAAGACCTTTGTGGGCATGCCTCGCCTAGATATGAACCGATTAAAACATGCCAAGAAGGTTTCGGTGGTGAGATCTGATACCGTCTCTACATGAATAGCTTTAGTCGCAAAACAAACGAAGAGAGCAACGTACCCTTTAGTCACTATCGGTTTACGGATCCTAGCCACCTTTATATTGAAGGGTCCACAAAAATCTATTCCGACATGCTGAAAGGCCCTATTAACTGTGATTCTCTCCGCTGGGAGTGAACCCATGAGTTGCTTTGCAGTTTGAGCCTTCATACGAACACATTTGATACATTTGTGTAATACCTTTTTAACCTCTCGAATGCCACTGACTATCCAGTATTTCTGAGAAAGTGAACTAAGTACCAGTCTGGGACCAGCATGCAGCAACCTCAGGTGCTCCCTTTCTATGAGCAAAGAAGTAACTTTGCAATTTTTTGGAAGTATAATGGGATGCATCTTGTCATGTGGAATGCCTGCATTCTGCAGCCTACCGCCCACGCGAAGAATACCATTTGCATCTACAAACGGATGCAAACTAGCAATCCCTGATCTCACATTTCTATTATTTAGAATCAAATTTCTTTCTTCAGCAAAATGCTGATTTTGAGTACAGCGGATTATCACCAATAGTGCCTTCTGTTGTTCTAAAGGAGATAACGCCATATGTTCAACATTACTCTTGTGTAACAAGGCATTGTTATAAAATCTATAAATGTATGCAATCACATTCTGCAATTTATTTAAATTTGAATATTTTTCCAATATATCGCAAGTTATAGGCTGCTCTAACTTTTGAAAAAGGCAAGGAATTTCCTCATCTTCCTGAGTGTCTGTTATGTTTGCATTCAAACTATTTGGCCCATGGCTAAAGCCTAGACTTGACAGGTAAGCCGGCCCATGCCACCAGAGAGCGCTCGTCTTCAGATTATGAGGCTCTACTCCACGCGACAGGAGATCGGCAGGATTGTCTACAGATTTTACGTAGAACCATGCATCCTTATTGGTGAGTTCCAAAATTTTTTGGACCCTATGGTTCACAAAAATATTTGCCTTAACTTTACTCGATGCTATCCAGGCTAATGCAATCTGTGAGTCGCTGTACAAATAGAGCGAGTGAGGAAACCGTGAGATCAGTATTTTGCTTACTTTGCTAGCTAGCTGAGCCAATAACAGGGCACTGCTCAGCTCCAGTTGTGGTATTGTGAGCGTCTTTGCTAATGGGGCCACACGGGACTTTGAAGTTAAAAGATTAGTTTCAATATTTCCATCATCGCTTAAAACTCGCAAATAAATACAGCAGCCATAAGCCCTTAAGGATGCGTCAGCATAACCAATTAACTCTATTGACTTAAAATTCTTAGATTTAATAGCTCTTGGAACTGAAATTCTATCCATTTTTTTTAAATTGGTACTGAACTTTACCCACTGCCGGAGCTGTTTGGAGGGCAGCTCTTCATCCCATCCAATTTTAATAGCCCACAACTCCTGCATTATCAATTTGGCCACTACTATGATGGGACCTATTATGCCCAAAGGGTCAAATATTTTACCGATGTAGCTCAGCATGGCTCTTTTTGTTTTCAATCTCAGTTCATCACTCTGAGGAGCTTGAAAGTAGAAATGGTCCGAAACAATATCATATTTCAAACCTAATGCTTTTATAATATTGTCTTTACTGAAGTCAATATCCTCAAAATATTTATCGTTATCCAAAACATCGTCAAGGACTGAAGGCTGGTTGGAGCACCACTTATGTAACTTAAAATTGCCCAATTTTAGTAATCCTATCAACTGATTTTTTAGCAAATGAAGCTGCTCTACATCATCACAACCAGTCAGAACATCATCGACATACGTATTGAAACGTAGAGCATGTGCAGCCAGAGGGTACTGGTGCTTTTCGTATCTATTTGAAAGTTCCACCAGACAACGAGTGGCCAAAAAGGTAGACGCTTTTAATCCATATGTAACAGTTTGTAACTGCAAGCAAACCATAGGTTTGCTGGGATCATCTCTCCAGAGAATATTCTGTAGGCTTCGATGATGATCATTTATTAGAACACAGCGGAACATCTTCTCTACATCACATATTAATGTAAATAAGTAGGTTCGAAACAAAAGAAGGATGTCAAAGAGCTCACCCTGTACCACAGGACCCTTCAGCATGACGTCATTCAAGGATATCTTATTTTTTGATTTCATACTCCCGTCAAATACCACTCGCAATTTTGTGGTTTTGCTCTCCTCATTATATACTGCATGGTGGGCTAGAAAATAGACAGATCCATCCTTAATATCATACAAATTTATGTCCACCTCCTTGGCATGTCCCATCGCGACATACTGCTCTATGAAAGTTTTGTACTGTTTTAATAGCACAGGGTTGGATTTAAATTTCCTTTCTAAAGACAAAAACCTCTGCAACGCAACAGAGAAAGAGTCCCCAAGCTGCAACTCATTTTTCGGGCAGATGAGCGGCATGTCAACAGAAAACCTATTGTTTTCAAGTTTAACAGAGTGTTGAAAAACTTTCTCAGTTATTTGAAGCTCAGCTGTCACCTTGCTTACAGGTTGGGGAACCCCTTCAGTCAACCAAAATTTTTCGATAACATTCTCCAGTTTTCTTTCGTCGCATATCACGAAATTGGATACTAACTTTGTATCTTGATCTGGATTACTCACACCAACCTTGCCAGCAACAACATACCCAAAGACCGTGTTTTGAAGCACAGGTCCATCTAAAATTTTTATGGAACCATTCAGTAAACAGTTAAAATAAGTATCAGCTCCCAACAAAATTGAAATTTCTGACGGAACATTGAACTGAGTATCTGAAAGCTGAATGTCCTCTGGAAATTTAATTTTTGAAATATCAACAGTTTGCTGCGGCAAAGGTGCTGTGATTGAGTCTACTACGTAGCAATCAATATTGAAGTTAACATTTTGACAATGACAAGACTGTATGGTTAAATTGGCCATTTCATTTATTCTTGTGGATTTATTTCCAATACCAATAATATTGGTTGACTGTTTTTTAGTCTTTAAATTCAACTTTTTTATCAGAGCATTTGTAACAAACGAGGCTTGGCTCCCACTGTCGAGTAGTGCACGCACATATATGTCACGAGCATATTTGTCTACAACTTTTACCTTTATTGTGGGCAGCATTATATTACAATCTGTTTCATTTCCATTAGAAAATAATGAGACGGGGGGTTTGGTCTCGTCACGGTGTAACAACATGTTATGAGGTTCTTTGCAAATTTTACATTTAAATTTGTATTTGCAGACACTGTCTGCATGATCCTTCAAACAAATAGAACACAACTTATGATCTTTTACATAGGACAGACGAGTCTCTACAGGGACCATCTTGAATTTTGGGCAATTAAAAATTGCATGACCTTTGTTATCGCAATATTTGCAAATATTGTTTTGCGCTGTTACTTTCAGAACGCGTACAGGTTTAGATTTATTTTCAATTGAGGTTCCTTTATTTGGAATACTATCCTCTAGCGCCATAGCACGCCGTTCCAAGAAGGTTATGAATTCTGCCATCGTTGGCAGTTCTTCTGGATTTCGTTCAAGCTGAAAGGCACGACTCGTATATAAATCTAATTTTTTATTTAATATGCAAAGTAACAGGCGATCCCATTGATCAACCGGTTCTTTCAAGTTTTTCAACGCATTTAGTTGTTGTTGTACTTGAGACACAAAGGTCCGTATAGCGGCCGCTGTCCCTTTTTGTATTGATGCTACATCCAAAATTAAGTTTACATGATTACAAATCAGTCTAGTCTTGTTACCAAACCGCTTCTTGAGCAGCTCTAATGCTTCCTTGTATGACTTATTCACAAGAGGTAAGTTTACTATTACCGACAATGCTTCATCCAATAAGTATTTCCGCAAATAAAAAAATTTTTGGACATCTGTTAATGATTTATTACTGTCAATGACAGCAATGAACAACTCAAAAAACGGCTTAAAATTGGTAATATCCTTCCCATCAAACTTTGGAATTTCAACGTCGGGTAACTTTGAGGAAGACGCAGAGCTGGTCTGAGAGGATTCTGATTTAGTAAGAGCTTTGATGGCCTCATTTATGCTGGCAAGCGTTGTAAAAAACTTTTCCTCAAACGCCCCAACATCCTCAGTATCCTCGTCATCCAGACTCAAAATGTCCAACTGGACACTCTCGTAATACTTTAATGTCGATACGAGTTTTTCCTTCCGCGCCTCTAATACATCTATAGTGGCAGACTTCCTGTTGATGGGATCGTTCAAGAAACTTTCTATTCGTGTTACAGTTCCCTTGCACGAAGCTCGGGCAAGTTTTAGCTTTTTCAGTTCCGCCATTATTTTTAAAGAGAATGTACTCACTACGTTTCAATTATTGCTACCGTAATCTTATTTATTAGCCGCACGAACACTATTATTCACTTCTATACTTTATTCACTGACTCTAATCGGTTTTAAATACTTTTAGCACTGCTTGTTTACGTTTTTCGTGTGAAGTTGTCGATAGATTTCGATCTGTCAGTTTGACAATGACAGCAAGTTTGACAATGACAGCATTTCAAATCTGCCGCCAATGGGTGCGCGTGGTTTGCTTCTCCCGAGATTCAAAATGGTGGAAAATAACCAAATATGTACCTTTTTTCCCGGAGAGATGAATGCGCCGAATCGCTCAAATTTAGCGATGTTTTCGTCTTTTTTGTGACGAATCTCGATGAATGCTGCTAGGATATAATATTCACCCAAACTATTAGCCGGGTGAACTTCCGCCGGGCAATGAAACACAGTGACGCTGCCGCTCGCACACGGTACGAGTTTGACGAAATCCTTTTAAAAGCTGAAATGCACTGAATTTACAGGCCTTTTTCCGAAGGACCACTTTGTTAGTCAAAGAAAAACAAGAACTTGAATAGTTATACTATTTATTGATAAAAAGAAATAATTTTGTACAGAGCACAATGTGCTTGGTCAGAATGGAAGAGAGAAGAGAGCAGGGTTGCCCAACACAATAATTTTATTGCCAGTCCAAGAATGTTGCCATTTCATTTCAAGTTCATTACTAAAAACTGATTTATGTTCAATTATGGTTTGAACACCTATGCTGACGGTATTTAAAGAGGATGATCAGACTATCAAACAAAATAACTTTCTACAGGGTGTCCCGTAAATCGACGTCAAGCCGGAATCGGGTTATAGGCCAAATTTTTTTTAATTTTTTTACGTAGCCTCTTCAATGTCCCACTGCTGGGCAAAGGCCTCCCCTTTCACTCTCCAATCCTCTCTGTTGTGTGCAGCTTCTGGCCAACTCTCCAAGAAGGCATCCATGTTATCTCTCCATCTTCTTCTCGGTCTACCTCGACGCCGGTGACCATCCTGGGGAACCCATGTCTGTGGTCCACTTCAGCTGGGCTGTCTTGCGCCCCACGTCCGCTATGCCAGTTCTGGAGCGCAGTTCAGTATTTCTAACACGATCTGTTAGTCTTACACCTAAAATACTGCGCTCCATCGCTCTTTGGCAGATCATGAGGCTGGACTTTTGATGTTCAGTCAAAGACCAGGTCTGAGCACCGTAGGTTAGGATGGGCAGGATGCACATGTCGACGAGTTTTCGCTTTAGTGTTAAGGGAAGGTTGCCCTTCATAAGCTCCTTCATGGACCAGTAGCTCTTCCAGGCGTTTTTAATGCGTCTTTCAACGTCCTTATCGTGCCTATTCTCGAAAGAGACTATCTGGCACAGGTATATGTATTCGTCGACGTACTGTATGATCTGTTTGTCATAACTTGTTTCTTTGACATGTTCATCCTCAATCCTACCTCAAGACTCGCCACACTGAGCTCCTGTATCATGGTTTCAAGCTCTCCTGTATCATGGTTTCAAATCATAATAGTTACCAGAAAATATCTAAGCGAGCGCGCTATTAGCGGATTGTTTCCTCGCTCACCGCCTCGCTACCTCTTACATCTCTGTTGGAAATGCAGCCTTAAAGGGGTAGTCCAAGCGGACGAAGTCGTGGACTAAAGCTAGTCATTTAAGTATATTTTCAATAAAAAGGAACTAAAGCTCTTCTTAATATTTTCATTATAAAGGAAGGGTTTCCAAAAGAAAACCATTTTCCCCCGATGTTTTAGAAACAATATGGCCGCCCTCCGTCTCCCGTTCGACCGGAACCGGCAATGACGTCACCGGAAGCGACGCGCCGGAAGCTACACGATCTGCCAACTGTCGCAGAGCTATTTGCGTTTTTTTCCTTGACTTGCACTTTCTTAGTTTTGGTGCATCATTGTTTCTTTATAGCGTCGGTGGTGCGTTGCTTTGCGGAGATGTTTATTATAATATACAGGGTGTAAGGAAAAGTATAGTAATTAACCTTTAAAACCATATACTCTACCCATCAAACTGAACCACTTTTATTATGGGGTAAACTTGTCAGATCAGAACAAATAAAATCACCTGTTCCATACAAAACTGCAAACGTACTTGAGCCAAATGTATGGTACAGATGTTTAATTTCGCGATTTCGATGATGGTCCCATATAGAAACTGTCAGCATATTAAGAAGGACCCCTGTATAACAGAATCATGAGGCTCCATTCTAAGCCGGAACCTCACTCACGGCAAAAAAAAAAAACTACCAAATACCGAATTTTACCAAATTCTTCTTTTTGTAGTGCCATCTCCTATCGGAGGTTCTGAATTAGTGGGCACATCTGAGTGCCTATCAAATTAGGCCAGCACGACAGCAACTCGTTCACATTGAGGCAACTGACTGATCGGGGAGGTGATTAGGGTTATTCAGACCCTGGAGACTGCAGGCTTGAATAGTGATGTAGATTCGAGTTCATCATATCAGCCGCTAAACGTCCACTGCTGGACATAGGCCTCCCCAAAAATGGGGGATTTGCCATAATCGCCACGCTTGGCAGGAGGCGGGTTGGCGATCGCAGTTGGATTGAATGTGTGTACCCAGAGGATGCTGCTGCCCATCCTCCGGTAGATCCCTTAGTCGTCTCTTACGACACCCACGGGAGGAAATGGGATGGTGCTACTCTTAGCCGACACCACACGGACACTCTTAGCCGACACCACACGGACCAGATTCGAGTTCATATCGAACCATTCACACAGGTTCTTTAAGCCAGGAAGTCTTCTTCGACAAGGCATTCGTCTTCCAAAATTTTCCCCCTGCAGAATAATCTGGAGAAGTTAATATTTTTTACTTATCATATGTCCCGGTCACACCGGTCATCTCGGTCACATCTAGGTAGGTACTGAATTTTCCGAGTTTTTATGGTTTTCAAGACTACTATACTCTCTCTTTTATCCTTTGCAGAACCGCTGCGTTGCTAATTCTGTCTGTCCATTATATCTTCAACATCACCTGTATACCCTCATTTCAAAAGCCTTAATTCGTTTGCACATTTTCTTTTGAGTGAGTGTCCAGGATTCAAAACCGTACATGAGGATGGAGAATACGTATATACGCGGATTGTAGCACCGTGTGTGCTTCTACGCGTGGTTTCATACAACTCCTTGCTTCACAAATGACGGACTGACGTCTGCCGCTCCGTCAGTGCGTCATCGTATAAGACAGATCTTACAAGACGAACACGGGTGGAGATCTTGAGAGAGCGGTTACCACGGACCTGAAAAAAAGACGGACGTAATCTCGTCTAACCACGAGTGAAACACCCATTTCTTTTGTGTGCGTGCTGTCACGCGGTACATAATGGTGACGGGTGTCGGACCTGCTCCTAGAGCTAGTGCATCTGTGTTAGTGTAGGTCCCTTCTAGAACAAACGAAAATGTAGGACCTTGCATGCTTAACATCTTTTTAGTGTCACATTACGTTCATCTTTTTTTCAGGTCCGTGGCGGTTACATAGTTATTTGCCAAATACCAACAAATATATCAAAAAACAGAATGATCCCCCAATAATTCGCAGACCCCACGTGCAAAAGTAAAAATGTTCGAGTCAGCCAACCGTTATCGCGACGAAAGTCAGGGGGCGGCCGAATAAGTATTTATTGTTTATTTTATCGAATTAGTTGAGTCGTTGTTGCTTCTATTGCGTTTTAATGACAGTTAGAATGCTTTCAGTTAAATGGTGTAAACTAATTTAATTATATTGTTGTGTTGAAAATAAGAGAAATAATTAGAAGTAATTGTTTGAAAGCGAATTATGTAGTAAATGTTGAGTTACCTAAATGCTAAAGTAAATAGATACTTAACTTAAACGTAACGTATAAGGTAGTTATGATTATAGGCTGTCTAAAATGCTAATTTGGAAAATAGGTCACTTTTACGACTGTACCTATACATATTTGTCCGATCCGCCCCACCCATACATCCCGCCGACTAATGTGAAAGAGACAACTGCAGCTCGGACCAATTTTATCTACATAAAATCGACGAAAACCGCATTTCGTATTCCCCTGTTTTCTCCTCCAAAACTAAACCGATTTTAATCATTCTTTCAAGAATAATATGAAAAAGACTTTGGCTATGTCTGTACGTTTTGCTCTTATTGTTTTAATTCGTCACATTTGGTTGCTGGATGTCTGAAAGTGGGTGGTAAAATTTGCCATTTTCGAAGGTCCCTAGTTCATACAGTAATTAATTAATGCAAAAAAGCAAAACATAGGGACATAGCAGAGGTAACATAGATTGTATGGTGAAAAATGTTTTGCTCTAGTGTCATTATCCAGGAAGGAAACAGGGGAATACGTTTGTAAAGAAAAAATTGTACTCGTCTATCCTCTTTTAAACGTAAGTATAAGACCCAGCGATTTCGTTCGCGCTGATCACTGAAATTTTTGAAAGTAAGGAAGGATGATGATCATGAAGTATAATCTAATCAGTGCAGCGGTCAAACACAATAGTGTCTCAGTTTTACAATGCAAACACTGTGCTAGTGTAGCCATAATAGTTGGGCTGAAAACGTAGCGAGGCTTCTGGCCAGACAGAAAAAAAATCTTGTTGATAACCGAATCTTTGAAAAGATGCGTTTGTTATTACTTGGCCGCAATGACCTGGTGGTCCAGTGGCGAGTAACCTTGCCTACCGTGCAAGAGGCGATGGTTCGATCCCCGTCCAGGCCGACTCGTACCAATGAGTTTTTCGGAATTTATGTACGATTTGTAACACCACTGGCTTTTCGGCGAAAGAAAACATCGTGAGGAAACCTGCATGCTCCAATTTCGAGGCATGTATTGTACCTACTGTCCATTACAAGTGGCGAAGGGCTCACTCCCCGTCACACTGGACAGAGTTTCGGTAGGTACTACTAGTGAAACGTTAATGTTCTGAGTTTTCAGAATATCTCTGACTATCCCCTCGGGGAATATAGTCGTGAGCATATGCTATGCTAGTTTCTGGTCGCATCTACCGTCATACTTCCCGACGCGTTGGTAGAGTCAAAAAAGGAAGACTTCAAAAAAGTCGGTTGTCAGGTATGTTTGTTTTTTTTTTTTGTTCATTTAAGACGCTGTTATACCGTCGATGCCGTTTTTTGAACAAGAACGAAAGTGTTTTAAACTGTGTTTTAAAGTCTGAAATTAAATTATGTCTCATTTAAGGATCGGGCGGATGGGCGACTGTTCTCAATTACACGATTAGATTAAGTTTACTAGATAGAAAAAAATCCCAAAGTTACCCCTTTTTGTTATGTTTTTTCAATACTATGATTAAACTGCTGATATTTAACTTTTTATTCTTGTACTTAACTAAATACATTAAATATTTCTAGTGAACTCAGGAGAAGTTTTAGCTTAGAAACTCCCATGAGCAAAGATATTGACGAAAAACACGTTTTTTTGCAATCCTGCTTTCAATTGGAGCGGAATGGCTAATTGTAAACTTATGCTTGCAAGAAAGAGACGCTTGCAGTGGGATAACCTAGCCTTAAGTTAATTTTAAGTCTTTCAATTATTTTCTTACATCTAAAAGTCTTTCTTCAAAAAAGCTATCAAATTATGTGATATTATTTTGAATGTAACCTTTTGAACTTTGAATAGTAACAGAAATAGATCCAAAATAAAGATATCCAAAAGAAGCAATAAATCTTTCCGGGTTATTTAACGTCGCCTCTCATGAGTAAAAGCTCGTATGTAAATCTAGCGCCCCCAGTTCTAGCGCCCCTTGATCGTAGGGGCGGACGTGTCCGTTGAAGTAGTACTCTGATTTATCGTCTGCTTAATTCTTTGATGAAGATTGATTAAAAGATGCGTTGTGAAGTGAAAATATAATGTTCTTGTCTCTAAAGATCTCAACATTATTTTGTGAACACCGCATGGAAATGGTAGCCACAAAAACTCAATCTGGAGGTCCAAGTTCGAATCCTTACCGATTGCTTGCTACGTTATGTAGATATCTATTAGTAAAGGCTTCCGCACATTGCAGCGATATCATCGAGCGATTTTATCGAGCGATATTATCGACAGCGATATCGCGACACCTTACACACTGCAGCGATTCCGCGATTCGCGTCACGCATGCGCCCTTCACTGAATGTAGTAGAAAGAGATTGCGTGAGGTTGCGATAATATCGCGGCAGTGTGTGGGATCGAACGCGTCCCCATACAAAATGTACTGAGAACAATTATCGTAAAATCGCAGCGATATTATCGCTCGATAATATCGCGGCAGTGTGTAGGATCGTGCGCGTCCCCATACAAAATGTACTGAGAACAATTATCGCAAAATCGCAGCGATAATATCGCTCGATATTATCGCTGCAATGAGCGGAGGCCTTTATTCTAACTTATGTAGGTACGTAATACCGACTGCTCTCAAGGTGAAGAAAAACATCGTGAGGAAACCTGCATACGCTGGAGAAGAAATTCCGATGATATTTTTTGACTCTACCACCGTGTCGGAAGGTGTTCCTTTGCAACACACATCTTCTAAACAAAACAAAATTAAGTAATACAAAGTACTACCAGTCTCATAAGTACAAAGCAGTGAACTGATGTGGTTCACCAGGATCCCCTAGGGGATCGGGCTAGGGGATCCTGGTGGACTAACCCGCAATAACCATGGTATATGGTATAACAAAGAATTATACATAACGTAAAATTTTCAGGCATTTTGGTCCGATACTTTTTTGGACCTATCATTTTAAGTAACTTAAAGGGAATGATTCGTAGGTTATTAAGTAAGTAGGGACCATAAAGTTATTATACCTTAGTAGGGACATAATTGTGTTGTGAAGAGTCTTCTGTGTCATAGCGAAAGTTCTCCGATTTGATTGTCTAAGATGATAAACAATGCTAAAGTTGGCTCCTCATTTCACAGTGCAATTAAAATCGATGCCCTCTCTAAGATATCTTCTTTTATTGCCCAGTGGGGTCCCATAGCTGACCACATGTCCACTCAATCCTCTAATTAATGGAGATACAAATCATTTATACGATACTTTACTGTTTAATTGACTGACATTTTACCCGACTGTGTCAAAGAAGAGTATGTCGGACAGAGTATGGAACAGCAAATTTTTTTGCTCCGATCAGTTTGCTCCCATAGTAAAAGTTCAGTTTGATAGGATGCTTTTGATACTAATTTCACTCCGTAGATTTTTAATGGAAATCGCTCGCTTTAGGGTCTTTATAGATCTGGAGTGCGATTTTTGAATCTCATTCGGTGAGCTCAGCAGTTGAAAATTGACAAAATTACTTTGGTTGGAGTAACGCATCTTTCTACTGCTGATTTGACTTTAAAAAAAAAAACATACGGGTCGAATTGAGAACCTCCTCCTTTTGTTGAAGTCGGTTAAAAATCTAACTTCAGGAGTATGATTTTTGAAAGTCAAATCAGCAGTAGAAAGATGCATATCTCCATAGTAATTAAGACATTTACAACTGCTGAATTCACCGAATGAGATTCAAAAATCGCACTCCTGTATGATGATGACCAACGTTGAATCCATTTTCAAACTACAGATCGAACCTAAAACACACAGGACCCATCCTATGACGTCATCATAAAGGATCAATGTTTTCAGCCAGTGTTCCCATACCTACAGTTCCATCCCCCAAAAGAAATCCCATCAAAATCTCTTATGGCAACGTGGTAAGGGTGTAAATTGCTTGTTCCCCGTGACTTAGAAGTTGTAACGGGTGATAGGTGTATCCCGTAGCGTCAGCCAATCACAGCGGGGTGCTACAGGTGGGCGAAACGTCGCCATTTTGTTTTACGAATGAAAATTTAGGGTGAAAACCGGTCAAGTGCGAGTTGGTTTCGCCTATCGAGGGTTCCGTACTACCATATTAAAAATTTACTATTGGAAACACCTTTAGTACCTAATTTTTAAGGTGCAAATTTCACTATGGAGCCAACTTCGAAATCGCGAAAAATAAATCAGCTGTTCCATACAAAACTGCAGTACCGACTCGACTAAAATGTATGGGATAGCAGATTTTTTTTCGCGAGTTCGAAGTTGTCTCCGCTGTGAAAGTTGTTCAGTTTGATGGTCTGAGCATCCCCTTAAATATAACTATGGAGTTACTTTACACGTAATAAGTGTGCTTCAGGCTCCTATACCTATTGAATAAATGATTTTGAATTGAATTGAATTGAACAGTTTTCTCTATAGGGCCAACATCGAAATATTGGCGAAAAAGAAGAAGAAAAACAGTTCCATACTAAACTGCAAACCTACTCGACCTAAATGGGACAGCAGATTTGTTTTTCGTGATTTCCATGTTCGTCGCATTGAGAAAGTCTCTGGACTGGTCAGAGTGGTCTGA
This sequence comes from Agonopterix heracliana, assembly GCA_963693445.1. Lineage (NCBI taxonomy): Eukaryota > Metazoa > Arthropoda > Insecta > Lepidoptera > Depressariidae > Agonopterix > Agonopterix heracliana. The sequence continues at coordinate 9,211,131 of OY856334.1, forward strand.
GCATCCCCTTAAAAAACTGTCAGCATTTTAAGAAGGACCCTGTATAATAAAATTCTAAACTTGGATTTAAGATATTTGCGAAGCAAATTATTGGGTGCGTTAGTTAAGGATATGTATAATGGAATGCATTGGGTTCATTTTTACCTATTACGTTACCAAAAGATATGCCGTTTAGAGTTAGGACGCACTGACGGAGGACAGCGTAGGCTTAGATTAGAATAGTGCTGCAAAGGACTTTAGGCTTTTAGCCCTAAATTTCAGCCTATCGAGTCCTTTTGTCTTTTTTTTTTTAATCTTTTTTATTAATTTTATCTTATCTTATCTTATCTTTTTGGGACTAGACCAGTAAAATAGGGCTTTAAAAGCCTTCGTCATTTTAAAAAACTTATAGCCATTTTTAAAGTAGTAGGCTTTAAAAAAGCCTATTGCCTTTTTCAAAGTTGTACCTAGGCTTTAAAAAACCTATAGCCTTTTCTAAAGTAGTAGGCTTTTTGGGACTGGCAATGTAAAATAAAAACTAATTGTTATGATTGTACGAAGCAAGTTCGTACATTGCAATCTCAGCACTAAAGTTAACCTTATTAGTAAGTAGCATAAGACATTCAGTTCACGTTTCGACACTATAGCGGAAACGCGCTCTCATCAGCATAATCATTGTATCATAGCAGTAATTATATCAACAATAAATCAATATTCTCTCCTGAGTTTTATCATCTTTATCAACACATCAATCTACATCATACAAAGGTGTACATAACCCGTACATCTTTTTGGTCCTTCGAGCAACGGCTTGGTGTTTTTGTACGTGGTAAGTTCGATAGCGAATCGGTTCGATTGGCCTCCCACCAGCGGGTCTCACCAGTCGAATTGAGAAATCGCACTTATCGTTCTTATTCTACAAGGACATTGAGTACCAACTGAAGCGACACCATCAGAAGAAGTCAGATTGACCGTCTAGTGGTCTCGCACAGCAACCTACAGACAGCAACAGTCTAAATCAAAGATCAGCAGCACATAGCCCAGCTGCACAGCACAGCAGTCGGGTTATCATCATAGCAGCACCAGACGCAGTGCCTTCGATACAGCAGTCGAAGAATCTCGTCCAGCAGCAGCTGCAAATCGGCGTAGCAGCCAATATCAACCTTATTGTCTTCCGAATCAATTATCAACACTACAACAATGGAAGACATCCTAGCCACCCAAAACCAATTAATGGGTGCGATGGAGCAACTCATCACCAATTTCAAAAAAGACGGCGCAGAAAGAAAAATCCCCGTCTACATCAAGAAGCGAGTATCTACTCTTGACAGCTACTGGAAAGAGTTTCAAGCTAATCACGTGAAATTGTGTGATTATCAAGAACAAAATCATCAATATTTCATTGAAAATGTTTATCAGAAAACATTTCAATATTATCAAGAAAAACGAGAAATGTTCCTCGGGTACTTATCAAGCAGTGGGAATCCTGAGGAACCTGGGACATCAAAACCCATCCAACAAGGCGAAATTCCAAAATTTTTATCAAAAAACAACAGCAAATTAGATGACATGTTACGCAAACAAAAAAGTAACTTCAAAGCATTCACACGCACCATTTCAAACATTGACTTGGATGCTCTCGCTGAAAAATGGGAATTCGACGACATTTTGAAAACCATACAGGCGAGGTGGACTATCATCGACCATCTTCACTGGGAGATCGATAGCGAGCTCAGCGAAGAAAATCCTGATTACGAGTCTACATTCAGCAGATATGAAGAAGACTATAACGCCATCAAAAAGAAAATTAACAGCAAAATGTGGTCAGTATCGCATCGTGAAAGGTCAACTCCTCAGATGGACATCCCAACCTTCAGTGGGAATTATCATCAGTGGATGTCTTTCAAGGACCTTTTCAATGAGACGATCCACAACAACCGTTCCATGTCAAACGCACAGAAGATGCAATTTTTGAAAAATAAATTGCGCGGTGAAGCAGATAAATTGATCCAACACTTACATATCAGCTCAGAAAATTATCAAGTGTGTTGGGAGATATTGAACCACCGTTACAACAATATAAAGTTAATCTTCAGTTCCCATATTAACAATCTTCTGTCGTTACCTGCAATGCAACAACAGTCAGCGGCAAGCATCAAAAGGATTCACGATATGACAAATGAATGCTTGAACGCCATCAAGAACCTTGGGGTCAACATCAGCACCTGGGACCCCATAGTTGTGCATCTTTTGTCACAAAAATTGGACACGGAGACACACAGCGATTACATAGAATCATTAAAACGACCGAGGGAGCTACCTGTCCTGAAAGAATTTCTCGAGTTCCTGGAGAGTAAATTTACCTCTCTCGAATCAAGTCGCCGAAAACAAGACTCACCAAAATCATCCCAGCATCCAGAATCGATCAAAAAGCCTACATATAAAGCTTTTAGTATCAATAAAAACGAAGTAAATAAAACATCAAACTTCAAACAAACGAGCAAGATGCGAACTGGGTCAATCAAGAAGTGTCCAGTTTGCGACAATCAGCACCTTTTATTCCATTGCGACAAATTTTTGGAGTCGAATGGTTACAACAAACAGCAATATATTACAAAATTGAATTTATGCAAGAATTGCCTATACAATCATAATGGTAAAGAATGTTATTCTGAAAAAAAGTGTCGAGTATGCAACGAGAAGCACAATACACTAGTGCATGACGCATACTCAGCTACAAAATCGCCAGCTGGAAAACCGCCGGCGCCGGAACTAGGTCAACCCAAGAATGTGACGCATGTTTCGAATGAAAATATAACAGAAAATCTCTTAGCAACAGCCCAAGTTAACATACAAAAGGAAGATGGTTCATTCCTGAAAATGCGAGCACTAATTGATCAGGGTTCGCAGACGTCTCTCATCACAGAGAACGCCGCACAGCTATTGGGACTACGTCGTCAACGATGCAAAGGAGTAATCTTCGGGCTCGGAGCTAAAGAGAACAATTGCAAGGGTGTTCTTAAGATCAATGTAAGAGCACTAAATAGCGATTATACATTTACAACTGAAGCGCTTATAATGAAAAGCCTTATCAATAACTTGCCCAATCAAACGTTCCCGAAACCATCATGGGAATACCTACAAAACATTCAGTTAGCAGACCCTGATTTTAACGTCAGTCGACCAGTGGACCTTCTATTGGGAGTTGACGTATACTCCAATATTATACAAGGAGGCATCATACGAGAGAGTGACTCTCAACCCATCGCGCAGCAAACACGCCTGGGATGGTTACTTTGTGGTAACTTTAAATCATATCAATGCAACGTCGTATTGAATAACGTCGAAGATATACAGAGATTCTGGTCAATCGAAGATATCGCCGAAAATTCTAACATGTCGAGCGAAGACCTCAATTGCATCCAATACTACAAAACGACAACAACACGCCGAGCAGATGGAAAATACGTCGTGAAAATCCCGTTAAAATCGGATGCTGAGGAAAAGCTTGGTTCATCAAAGCCAGCAGCAGTTGCACAATTCCTACAACTGGAGAAAAAACTTCTTAAAAACATAAACATCGCAAAGGAATACAAATCATTTATACACGAATATATTCATCTGGGTCACATGACAGAGTGTGTCAGCAGTACGAACACAGGCTGTTACCTACCGCACCACTGTGTGCGTCGCGCTGAATCAACAACTACAGCATTACGAGTTGTATTCAACGCGTCCGCAAAAACATCGTCAGGTCAAAGTCTAAATGACCTAATGCACAGTGGACCCAATTTACAACAAGATCTCTTATCACTAATTTTGAAATGGAGGCAGCATGAAATAGTGCTGACAGCTGATGTTGAAAAAATGTTCAGACAAATTTGGACCCATGAAGACCATCAGAAATACCAGAAAATCATATGGCGAGATGACCCAAATCAACCTTTGCGAGAATACGCTCTATCAACTGTTACATACGGAACAAAATCAGCGCCATTTTTAGCTATGATGACGCTGAAGCAGCTAGCTGACGATGAGCGTCATCAGTTGCCCGAGGCTGCGAATGTCCTTGAGAATAACTTCTACATGGATGACCTTCTATGCGGCAGCCACAGCATCTCTTCAGCAAAACAAATGCAAGCAGATCTAATCAAGTTGCTTAAGCTGGGTGGGTTCAATCTACGAAAATGGACCTCCAACCGACCCGAACTGTTGGTGAACGTCGACACAGCACGAAACATCGAGCAAGCATTCGACTTTAAGCACCAAGAGTCGACTAAAACCCTGGGACTCCGTTGGCATCCACACAACGATCAATTCACGTTCCAGCTAAAGATCACAACCTCTTTATCATCAAAAACTACGAAGAGAACACTCCTATCGGATATATCAAAAATATTCGATCCTCTAGGATGGCTCGCTCCAGTAACCACTAAACTAAAGCTACTCTTTCAAAGGGTTTGGCTTTCGAATCTCCAGTGGGACGACGAGCTTCCCGAAGACATCACAAAAAACTGGGTCACTATCAAGCGGGACTTAGAAAACATAAACCAAGTGAAGATACCTAGATGGTTAAAAACCGACAAAGGCTGTAAAATAGAATTGCACGGCTTTTGCGACGCATCCTCAAAAGCTTATGCTTGCGTAATTTACGCGAAAATCGCAGGGAAATATCAAGACAAGCAATCAGTACCTATCATTGTAGCAGCTAAAACAAGGCTGGTACCAGTAAACAAAAGTATTTCTATCCCAAGATTGGAGTTAAGCGCAGCACATCTTTTATCAAAGTTAATGAAAACCGTACAACAATCGTTAACAAGCTATGACGTCATGGTTTATGGATGGGTCGACTCTACAGCAGTTTTAGGTTGGCTACAAGGTGAACCAAGCCGATGGAAGCCATTTGTAGCTAACCGAGTACAGAAAACAACTGAAATAATGCCAGCCCAAAGTTGGAGATACGTCAGTACAAAGGAGAACCCCGCCGATTGTGCCAGTCGTGGTACCTTATCAGAAGAGCTGCTATCACATCCATTATGGTGGCAAGGCCCTGACTGGCTATCATCAGACCTATATCACCAAAAAACAGAAAAGTCAGTTTACACGACCAATGAAGAGGTTAAAAAACCAAAACAAACTTGTGTTACTACACAACAGTGTAACATGATAGCTGACATAATAAATAAACACAGTAGCTTAGCACGTGCTACGCGTGTTCTAGCGTGGATATTACGATTCACACTACGTAATCAAAACAAGACACCGTACTTGACTGTCCCAGAATTGAAAAAAGCAAAATACAAAATCATAAAACATATTCAAGAAACAGAATTTTCCGTAGAAATATCATCCCTCAAGAAACAAGGAAGTATCAACGCTAAGAGCAAAATCCTTAGCTTAAATCCATTTTTAGACAGTCAAGGAATGTTAAGAGTTGGCGGGAGAATCAGCAACGCAAGAATAAGTGAGGACATGAAACACCCACTTATCATACCGCACAGTGGTCACCTCACCAACCTGTTAATCGATCAAGTACATCAATTGACTTTCCATGGCGGAGTAAGACTTACGCTTTCGTGGCTAAGACAACAATACTGGATCGTAGGCGGTAACCGAGCGGTAAAAAGCCGTCTACGCAAATGCGTAACCTGCAGGAAACAAAACCCTTCGAAACAATCACAACTAATGGGAGACTTACCAGCAGCAAGAACGAACTCGTCAAGGCCGTTCCAGAGTACGGGCTTAGATTATACGGGATTTGTAAACATAAAAACAAACAAGGGTCGAAATAGCAAGACAACGAAAGGCTACATCGCAGTGTTCGTATGTATGGCGACAAAAGCCATACACCTTGAGTTGGTTTCGGACCTGACCTCATCGGCATTCCTAGCAGCACTGCGCAGGATGGCAGCTCGACGTGGAACTCCTCGTCACATCTACAGTGACAACGGGACAAACTTCGTGGGCGCTAGCCGAACATTGCAGCAAGAATTCATTGATTTACAAACAACTCTGGACGATGAATTTTTTATCAACACAAGCGAGCTCGAAATTGAGTGGCATTTTAACGCACCCTCGTGGCCCAGCGCGGGAGGGCTCTGGGAAGCAGCAGTTAAAAGTCTCAAGCACCACCTCCGCCGAGTAGTGGGAGAACAAAAGCTTACCTTCGAGGAGTACTCCACACTACTAGCACAGTTAGAAGGTTGCCTCAATTCAAGGCCACTTTGCACTCTCAGTGAAGATCCAGATGATTTGAACTATCTTACACCATCTCACTTCTTAGCAAGCGGCCCTACCCTAACCATAATTGAAACAGAAAGAGATCAACGCACACGATGGCAGCTTACTCAAAAGATATTCGACGATATTTGGAAAAGATGGAGAACCGAATATCTAACACAATTATCAAACCGCAGCAAATGGCAGCAACCTCATTCCTGTTTACAAATTGGGGACATAGTTCTCATCCACGATGCGATGCTACCCGCAGGAAAGTGGCCATTGGGAAGAGTCATTGACGTACACCCGGGAAAGGATGGCTTCGTCCGTGTAGTCAGCCTGAAAACGAAGGGTGGAATCATCAAGAGGCCCATAGTAAAGTTATCAACTTTACCCGTGAATGAACTCGATCAAAAACCAAGCGAAAAAACGTACGAAAATCATCAAAACATATCAGCATCACAGAATGAAGATGAATCAAAAAAGAAGGTTACGAAGAAACGCTGCAACTTTGTATCATTAGCACTAATATTACTCCTCTCAGTAATATCACCTGTTCAATCAGCCTACAACATATCAAGTTTAAGAAGTCATCAGAGCCTTTACTTCGACAAAATATCAGATTTACACCTTGTAAGGGACGAATGGAAGCTGATTGTCTATTACAATATGAAACCATACTGGAGAGGAACACATCTATTTACTAATTACATCGATCACCTGCAAAACATATGTACTAAAATAGAAGTGCATTCACAGTGTGACATAATAATATTACAGCTTCGTCATGCATATTCGGAGTTAAATTACTACAATGGCATGTTGCTTAATCAGCAGTTCAAGCGCACGCGACTACGCCGCGGTCTTATCGATGGAGTCGGCAACATCGCGCACAGTTTATTTGGAATTTTGGACGACCAGTTTGCTAAGCAGTACAAGGAAGACATCATGTTGATGCAAGACAATCAAAAACATCTTGCACAGCTATGGAAAAACCAAACTTCTGTACTGGAAGCCGAATACAATCTTTTGAAAAGAGTAGAAAGCAACATGGACCAGCAACACAAAATGTTTAATCAACACATCAACAAATATATTTTTATTCAACTACCTAATTATTAGACAAGTTTAGTCAATACTATTAGTAATAGCCTAAATAACCTTAAGGACTAAGAGCTTCATAGGCTTTTTGAGCGTCTTATTTTCTTAAATTATTCAATTAGTGTTAAAAAAGGTTAGGTCTTTTTAAGGCCTTTACGCTTATAACCAAAAGGCTTGAAAAGGCTTAACCCTAGCCTAGCCGCAAGAACTAAAGGGCTTTATAGGTTTTTAGCCTACTAGGCTTTTATTTAACAGGCTAGTCTTAAAATAAGGGCTAAAAGTCTAAAGTCCTTTGCAGCACTAGATTAGAATAAGGTTCTTTGGGTACGGAACCCTAAAAATGAAATTAAAAATGATGTTTGCGAAACATAGTACAGTAGGTACCATGATGACCGCTGAAACAAATCATATCACTAATTCTTCTTCGTAGTCTCCTTTATCGTTTAAACATTTTGTATTGTATCTTCTAATTTACTTCTTAAGTCAAACCTACTCAATTTGGCCCGCCTTCTCAAGATTTCAGCCGCCAAAATCCAACTAAGGAAACACTGTCTGTTCGCCTCACACACACACAAACTACGATAAATACTATCCGGATTGACAAGGCACGCACCCCTGTCTCTCTCAGTAAGCACTTCTTTCTTATACATTTCAAAAAAAGACTCCTCTTCATCAAGATTTATCAAAGATACCTCCATGGCGACGTCGGGCATCATTACAAAAGCTACAACGTAAAAAACACCCGTTTCATTTCTATAATAATGAATTCGCAACCAATTCTTAAACGTTGGTTTCCTGCAAGTCGTACACATTGATGTAGATTGACTTGAAGTTTCATCTTCTATAAGATTTATAGCTTTCAATAATCTGTACTCTGAACTGTTGTCTAGTTTTGCAGCGGTCATGTTATGGCATGCGCACCAAAACCTATCAACACCAGCGTCACTACAATACCTGTACTCACTCAGCTTCTGAAATAAACTTCTGCATTTTGGACAGCTCGGAAATGGTGATTGCACTCTCAAAACATTCAGTAAAGTTAAATGAAAATCTAAAGGAGAAATCAACCGCCATTGGTTCAATTTCAGGAAAGAGAACCGAGTCTTAAATCTACGTCTAAAAGTGGTAGGTGTCCACATGAATGACAGTGGCAATCTATTATCATAAAAAGCTTCATGGGAGCTCAAAGGATCACCACCATTGCTAGTTAAAACTACAAAGGTGTTGTACAAAACTCCTGTAAGAGTCAATCTGTTCAAAAAGTTCGCCAACAATTGATCTTTGAGGGTTTTAAAAGAGAAGAATCCAAAGAATTTGTTCCTATAAGTTGTAGTAAAGTCTAGAATGTAATCTAAAGTTCTGTCGGCAGTTTGTTTTGTGCAGTTGATTTCATCGGCCAATGAGTAGGGGCTGATGTAATGGGTGGGCTTCTCTGAGGTGTTCGTGAATATGAGAGCTTCCTGGTTCGAAGCTGTCACGTAGCCAGACTGTTGGTATGTGAGCCAGAGCGGTGTGCTGTTGCCCGGGACAGTTGTTCCTGTTAGGATGGCCATTGTTGCGTTGTCAACCTGAAAAAAGGGTAGTGAGTTATCTTTTTTTTTATTTATAATTAATGGCTTTTTGCTTGTGCGTTAGCACTGCATTTCCGCCAGTTTCAAGTAGTATCTATCCCAATCTCAGGGATTGTTTTTCTTCAAGAACAAGAAGAGATTGAGGATTGCGGAGCCTCGTGGCAGGCAAAAACGTGACGCGCGAAAACCACGCGAGACGTGAGCTCAGGTCAATTCCTGCAACGTGACTCCTCAAGTTATCTTTATTTATGCCATAACTAGGTTTTGCATGGAGTTCAACCGCGTGAAATTACTCGTAGAATATCGCAAAATCCTTTCTTAGTGCACTCCTACATACCTACTCTATATTCCAAACATGTTCTATCTTCAGCTGTTAGGCTGTGCGTCTGTCAATCAGTCACGGAACTGCTTTACAAGTATTTAGACGTTGGTCGATATTGAGAGGATTGGAGATGTAAAGGGAACGCATTTGCTCAGCAGTGGAACACTGAACTGGCTACTTCAAAAAATGTGCAGTGAAGGATTAAGAACCCAAAGAGGACTGAAGTTCAGGACTTGACTGTCTCGAGATCTCTCTTCTGAAATTCCCGTATACCTACTTTAGTTTTTAAATCATTATATCAATCTAAATCAATCATAAACATCGTGAAGAAACGCTAAAGAAGATAAATTTTGATTCGTATGTGAAGTGAGCGTCGGTGGCGCGTTGCAGGAGAGGTATGGACAGTCCGGGTTCGAATCAGCACGTATGAAATGCCATAATTAATTCTACTTCTGCATGTCGATAGGTGTAATTAAAACTATGTAGAGACGTAAAGACCTCAGGTAGAGACAAAGAAAACAAGTTTTTTTTTAAAACAAAGTAAGCAAGTTCTTTGGACTCCGTTTCTCATCTTTTAGTTTCATCTAGGACCTTCAGATTCTTCAGGTATAATGCAATTATTCGAGTACCAATGAGTTTTTCTAACTTATTGTACGTAAACAGCCTGCCAGGTCGTGGTCTACAGTCGGTAGTCAGTTATTCGTCAATATCTTGCAAAAGCACAAAAATACGAGTATTTAACATACCGCGTTGTATCCTCTGAAGTCGAACCAGTCGTTCCTGTGAAAGAATCGTATGGTGCGAGGAAGGGTGCTGTAAGCCCTTCTCCTCGACATTCCTTCCATATTCAGAATTAGCACATTCCATCTGTTAAAAAATAATATTCATAGAAATATAAGGGTTGAAACCATAGAGGTATTATACCAGGAATAGAGCAACAAACATGAGTTGTCAAATGAAACCTTTTTTGGATGTTTTTTGGAGACTATTCGCAGGCAAAAATTCGAATATTGTCTATAATTCTGAGTCTAACGTGAAGTTGTGGATAAGTTAATGGAAGTAGTGTCAGTATATTTCATAAAATTATCTACGATTTCACTTTAGATTCGCAATTATTCACGGAAACCGAATTGTAAAAATTAATTGGAGACTAAAAAAACGGTCCTATTGCCTAGCTTCACGTATCTCTTTCTATTATACAGTGGTGCCGCTAGGTACATCTCGCTCTCTCAGCTGTATGTTCCTCTATTCCTGGTATAATACCTCTACGGTTGAAACCTCATCTGCATAATATTTCTACCACTTTTAGATTTGAATAATTTGTGGTAATAAAATCCGTGGTGGTCCACGGTCGGAGGCGAGTAACCTTGCCTGCCGTGCAGGAGTCGATGGTTCGATCCTCGTCCAGGCCGACTGATTGCAATGAGTTTTTTTTTGAATATGTACGATTTGCAACAATCAATCAATCAAATTATTTATTTCAGAACATAAATTCCATATTGTAGGTATGTCACAAGTGCAACACCACTGGCTTTTCGGTGAAGGAAAACATCGCAAGAAAACCTGCATGCTTCAATTTCGAGGCATATTGTGTACCCACTGTCCATTATAAGTGGCGATGGGCTCACCCCCCGTCACACTGGACAGAGTTTCGGGGCTACTAGTGAAACGTGGGTGTTCTGAGGTTTCAGAATATCTCTGACTCCCCTCGGGGAATATAGTAGTGAGCATTATTGGCATATATGGAAATAATTTGTCTTACGCATTGTCAGATGCTGTAGTGTTGTCTCTGTCCACCTCCACTTCCTTGACAAGGAAGTATGTGTCCTCGTAGATGGTCTCATAGTCCGAGTCGCACTCCACGTTGATGACGTCACTGACTAGCTTCGTCTCTGTCTGGTCCTTGAACGGCACGCAGGGCGTGAATCTGTTGGAATGTACAGGAGTGCGATTTTTGAATCTCATTCGGTGAGCTCAGCAGTTGAAAATGTCAAATTTACTATGGAGATATGCATCTTTCTGCTGCTGATTTAACTTTTAAAAATCGTACTCCTGGATTGTGATTTTTGAAAGACAAATCAGCAGTAGAAAGATGCATATCTCCACAGTAATTTTAACATTTTCAACGGCTGAGCTCAGCGAATGAGATTCAAAAATCGCACTCCAGATTGTAACCAAACCCTCTAGTAATACTTAAGGGGGTGCTTCAGACCATTCAACTGAATCCTGGAGCCTGGTGGATAAAAAATAAAAAAATAGGTTATCCTATACATTTGAGTCGCGTAAGTACCTACTGTAGTTTTGTATGAAACATTAGTTTTTTTTTAGAGCCGAAAGGGTCTGAAGTTCCCCCCTAAGTATTACTAGGGTGTTTTGTTATAATATTGTTTCAGACCATCAAACTGAACAAATTTTACTATAAGACGAACTAAGTGGTCATTTTGGGAAGTTGTACTTTTAGAGAGACGTATTTTTTGGGAATTGGTAGCAAAGTTGTCCTTCCGGCAGTGATCTCAACTTAGCCACTTTGTAGCTAGATCTAGCAATTTTCTGATGACTAGCAGCTACAAATTTGTAAAACTTGCTCACCCCCCGTCACACTGGACAGTGTTTCGGTACTTCTGGTGAAACGTGGATGTTCTGAGGAATATCTCTGACTACCCCCTCGGGGAATATAGTCGTGATCATATGCTATGATGTAGCTAAACTTTTTGGCTACTTTTTCTAGCAACTATTTGGATTGAGAGTTTTTTGAAGCCAGAGTCATAAAAATGAACTAAATTCGAGCGATAAATACGGCCAAAGCATGAAATTAGCTAAATATTTGATAGGTACTCACTCGAGTAAAATATTTCACTCTCATTCTTACTTGTTTTTTTGCTATGGAATCAGTTGGTAACACTGACATTTTGTTACTTCATCCGTTTTACGTGCGATACATAACATTTTCAACCTCTATGAGCACAAACATGGCCGTAACATGATAATACCTATAGGTATCATATTGAGAAATTTAAAAATTTTAAGTAAATTATTTGCGTTGTTTTAACCGATTTTAATGTTTAGCAACTTTTATGGGAAAGAAAAATGGGCAATCTAGCAACTTTTCGTGAAGTACCTATTTAGATACAGCCCTAAGGTAGCAGTTGGCAACACTGCCTTCCGGGATGTTGTCCTTGCAAGCCTACATGAAACCAACCTCATCTCCTGATCGTCGGAGCCAATATAGCTGTGCACGAAGCTATAGCAGCAGGAGTCCATCTGCTTCCTCATCACGAACTTGACCCTGTCTGGAGCCACCTTCTCCACCTCGATGAGGCGGCGGCAGGCCGGCTGACGGGACTCCGGCTCATCGGTGAACGACAGGTTGTAGTTGGGGATCGAACACCCTGGCGTGCTCAGGGTATCGTCTGGAATTTATGGTCTTTATGGGAACATGGGTAAGACCGCCATTTGTACCCTTACGTTCTTTTAATTATGTTTTTGTTGCTGTATGTTTTTGGTGTGCAAATAAAGAATATTTATGTTATGTTATGGGTCCTACATTATCAATTATATTACTAAGGTCATCAAAATAAGCTGAAATTATTTTAAGGGGATGATCAGATCAAACTGAATACAGGACCAACATCCTGCTGTGCCATAAGAACTGAAAACCCGAATGCGTGAGACAAAGCAGAGTAAGCCGGGCTGGAGGGTAAAAAAGTAGTGTAAAAAAACGTCTCATAATTAATAGTTCTTAATTTTTAGAATTAGGAAAGGTGGGCAAGAATTGTCACGCCCTGGATCCCAGAAAACGGTCGTCGGCGTCCAGGTCGTCCTAGGAAGAGGTGGCGGGACGATCTGGATGCTTTCGATGACGCGTGGCCAGAGCATGCCCAGGAGTACGATTTTTGAATCTCATTCGGTGAGCTCAGCAGTTGAAAATGTCAAAATTACTATGGAGATATGCATCTTTATACCGCTGATTTGACTTTCAAAAATCATACTTCTGGAGTGCGATTTTTGAAAGTCAAATCAGCAGTTAAAAGATGCGTATCTCCATAGTAATTTTGACATTTTCAACAGCTGAGCTCACCGAATGAGATTCAAAAATCGCACTCCGGGACAGAGACGGTTGGAGGATTAAAGGCGAGGCCTTTTCCCAGCAGTGGGATGAAATAGTCTAGCAAAAAAAAATTATACAATTTGATTTTTAATTTTATGTTTTGACGAGTCTATGCAGTTTTCAGTGCGATACTAACAAAAGCATTTTTTTTAGATTTTTAAACTATTTAACTTTTATCTTTTCACCTCACAAGCTCGGAAAGATTCTGTTTATCACTCGAAATCTGAGTGCAAAAGCGTATTTTATCCGCTAGCGTGGAAAGAGTTTTTGAAATTCGAATCTGTCTATTCAATATACCTATAACTATATCGCCAATCCATCAATCAATTTCATGTCACTGGCCAGCACGAAATAAAAACTTTTTAAAATGATATTTTTAGCAATTCCCTTTTTTTCCTCGCTTTTGTGAGGTGAAAAGTTGTGTGTTGCGCTCGGCAGCAAAGTTTTTCTGCGTCTTGTACCTTTGAAACCTTCGATGCGCTCAGGATTCTACATTTGAACCCACTCGCTTCGCTCGTGGTTCAATCTTAGAATCCTTCGATGCGCTCAGGTTTCAATACAAGTACTCGCGCCAAAAAACAACTTTGCAGCCTAGCATAACAAATAACTATTACCTAAGTAGGTATAAATACAATAGCATATTTAATTAGTTATTTATTTACTAACACAAACACTTACCGTTTACATTTTTCCAAGAATCCGTGATCCAAACTGTGTGAACAATCACAGCTAATGACACTAAGTTTGAACTAAATCCATGAATGTAGCGTCCATGTCTAAATTTCTTCATTTCTTAAAACAAACAGCCTTGCTTGCAGTTAATAATTAAATCGTAACCAATTTCTAATAGGTAGGTATTCTAATACGCGGTATAGTTCGGGAAAATACCTTTTAACATCAAATTTAACCGTCATCTATAAACTCAGTGCTCTAAATAGTTAATTAGAAGACTTAATTGAAAATTAAACAGACCCATTTCACAATAGGTACCTATCTAACTACACATTTAACGACGGCATTTAACTGAATGAGTACCATTGTTCTTAACAGTAGTTAGTTTACAAATAACTCTAGAGACGAAAACATTTATAATTGTTCTTTATATAGGGTGCAAGGAAAAGTATCATTTAGCTTTTGAACCACATAATACAGGATGTTAGGGTAAACAGTTGCATTATAAGGGCCATTCTGTTTATTTTATTTTTAAATGTTTTGTTTTTTCTTTAATTTTATTAGAAATTTATTATTTTAAAAATATTATTAAAATAATCAGTTTTCCTATGCGCGTGCATCTAACAATGGCGATCGTCCATAGACTAAAAGAATGAGGTTTCTTTTTTTTGGCTTTTCGCGAATAGCGTTTTAGCCACGTATAAAATGGGGAATTCAAAGTTTTCTTTATTAAACTGACTGACTTACTGACCAAAATATAAAAAACCTCGCCATGTTGCGGAAAATCATTGGAACTAATTTTTGTACTTGGAACACTAACATTAAAGGTGACAGTCGATTGCAGCGCCCCCAATCCAGGTTTTTTATTTTCCTGGTCAGGCTTTACTTACAGAGAAATCAAAAGTTATGTTTGAGCGTAAGTGTTATTTATGAAAAACGTACGAGTTGAAATTATCTATTTTAATACGAAGTTACATGAAATGAGCAACCAATAGGAATAGGTAGATACATTAATCAAAATAATGTTCTTGACATTAATTTATTTCTATTGAACATGATCTTTTTTGTATCGAAACTTTTTTAAGAACAAAGCAACTAAACCAATAAAAAAAAACATATATTATTACCTCACTAGTGAATAGGTAATAGTAATGAAAAAGGGGTTTTGCGCGGGAAACAAGACGAAACGGGCGGACTTTGTTTCTTAATTTTCTAAATTAGTTTTTCGTGGCTATTGTTGTGATAATGTGGTGGAATTAGTATAATAATGTGCCTTTAATGGAGAACAATATAGTAAAAGTGAGAAATAAAGTAAGGCGCGACCGTTCGATTCAGATTGATATCCCCGCGTAAAACTTCCTTAAACATTGCAATGTGTGAACCACCCTCGCATTTCAATGAGTTAGGTTTAAGTTACGAAAAAATGAAAAACTTCTAATACGGATTCCTGCCAATATTGAAAACTTATTGGAGACATCGGCAAATAGAAACTTGATCTCGGAAATGACACAAGGAAATGACGAAAACACAGAAATGACATTATTACGGAAAAACAAAAATTTACTTGGAATATGAAGACTTAGAAAATTTTTAATTTTAACACAGATCAGGCACATAGTGCCTTTTATAATGAATTTATAAAAAAAAGACAAAATCTGACTTGGCTGCATGGGTTATGTTCCCTTTGCCTTTCCGCAAGGATAAATGTAACAACAACAACAACAACAGTAATGAAAAAGTCACAGTTTGGTTATAGGTGTCATTATGTACCTTATTGCGGTGAAATTAGAGCCAGCATTTTATGAGCAAGTGTGTTGAAAAGTATATTTGATTTGAGGAATGTCATACTACCCAATGAAATGGAAATGATCCATCTCTGCAGTGGGATTTCTTATAAAATGTTGATTTACCAGTTTTGATGCGAAACGGGATTGGGCATGTCTTTTTGGACCATATAAGATGCAACCAGCTGATCGAAAGTTTGTAAATAAAAACTAATAAAATTATTTACCATGCATATACTTACATGATTACTTTAAAAAACCAAAACAAAATATAAAAAAACGTGGTCACGCAGGTATTATAAAAAAAAATCAATACAAAAATAAATATTTACGAGGTTTAGCAAAAAGCCTAATTAAAATCTACTTGTACTTCGTATTGTATGACTCAAAAATGTGTTATAAAATCTTTAGCTAGAACAGAAACCGACATGATCGCGATGTACACCGTCCATGGCTGGCTGGCTACAGCACGGTTGCACCAGTACCCAGTACACACGCAAGCATGGAAACGTGCGTAGAGAGAAATACCGCGAGATAACGGCACCAGGGTAGCCACCGGACTGATGATGCAGCCGTTGTCAACATTCTGGAAGCAAAGAGTACAAATGTAACAGTAAAGACTACTATATGTACCAACCTATACCAGAATCTCATGGCACAAAAAAATATAGATTTTTAGATAGAGTACAGTCAAACCGTCATCTGCCTAGTCAAAAAAGTAGGCCATTTAGGAACGTGTTGTCTACTTCCTATATTCCCCTTGGACTCATAAGGACCACTTCCCATGAAGACAACTTCCCATAAGGACCATTTCCCATAAGGTCCACTTCCCATAAGGACCACTTCCCATAAGGACCACTTTTCATAAAGTCCAGTTCCCTTAAGGTTAAGGACGACATCCCATAATATCTACGTCCATTAATATCCACATCCGATCCAATAAGATCCACTTCCCACAAGGTCCACATCCCATAAGATCCACATCCCATAAAGACCAGTTCCCATAAGGAACGCTTCCCAAAACTCCTCACCTGCAACGCTAGCTCTAACTTAGCCATCCTCTTGCTGCCGTAGTGCTTGCCGAGGAGGGGCTTAGACCTGATGCGACACGTCCTCTGGGTGTAGATTCCACTGAGATCGATCCACCTGACCGCGCACCCCCCCGTCCATGCACCCCACACGCTCCTAGTGTCTCCTCTCTCCATATAGTAAGGGCTGAAAAATAATAATACACACACATACAGGGTCGAACCCATAGACAAATTACTCTAGCGATAGACACGCTCGTTCAAACAAACAACATGTCACACAAAACAGCACAAAATGACAGATTGCGGTCTGTCATTGCCATAGTGACGAAGTGAACTCGGGAACATCAATCAGGTGCGTACACCTCATTCAAGTGGAACATGTTGCTTCTATGCAAGGGCAAGTCTATCGCTAGAGTAATTTGTCTATGGTCGAACCTAATATGCTGACACTCAGTGAAGACTGCGCCAGACTTGGTGTTACTTACTGCTGATTTTTATAACGGCAATATTTCCTGTATTTCGAGATCTCGCTCCTGGCTTTAGGCTCGACGGGCATGAGCGGCAGAAAATCACCGGCGAATGCGTCCGCGCAATAAGCACGCCGGGGTAGTCCGGCTTCGTCGAGACCGCAGAAAAAGCACTGTAAAAAAACAAATAGAACCGGTGCGAATCTGGCCACTCGCGCACTGAGGGTTCCGTACAACACAACATATTAACTTACAAAAAAGTTTTGTTTTGTCTTGAACGAGCACGAGAACGAGTCACACTTGGCCGGTTTTTAATATATTTTGTTATACTGTAGCAAGCTGTGTGAAGCGCTCGTTGGCGTAGTGGAGTTCGGTATTGGAAACGATCACCGAAGTTAAGCAACGTCAGGTCCGGTCAGTCTTTGGATGGGTGACCGTTTAGTGGTATTTCATCTCGAGCGTTTCCGTGCTTCAGAAGGCACGTTAAGCAGTTGGTCTCGGATAGTCCCGTCTGATGGCGTTGTAACTATTCGTTAAGCCAGGTCAGGCCTATTGAGGCGGCTTGAAAATTCTCTGACAGCAAGTTGACCACTACCTTGCCTCCACCAACACGCACTGGGCCCGCGTGGTGGAGTATGGCCCACTCCCTCTCACCCTTATTCGTGAGAGGAGGCCTTTGCCCTGCAGTGGGATTCTATAGGCTATAACTTGCTTACTTACTTATACTGTAGAGTTCCGCCTGAATCTATTGTGTTCGCTCCAAACTCACCCATATTTTACACATACATCCAAAGTCCGAACTATTTCTTCATTCTCAGGGTATGCAGGTTTCCTCACGCTGTTTCCTTCACCGCCGAGCTAGTTTTCATTTAATTTTTTTTTAGCCTGTTTTGTGTCCCACTGCTGGTCCAAGGCCTCCCCTCCAATCCTCCCTATGCAATGCAATCTCTCACCCATCTTTCAGGAAGGTAGGTATTTAATTCAACTCAATCTTCTCCTGGGGCTTCCACCGAGCTAGCGATAATGATAAATACAACCATACATAGGTACATTCTGTAGAACTTAGTGGTACTGGCCAGGAATCGAACCGCCGGCGCCGTCTCGCAATTCACTCTTCCGTATGGACTATCATCGTTCAACGCACAGAAGCTATAATAAATCGTGTACTCTTCCAACGCATGCAACATTACATAAGTACGTCTCGTTCCTGTTTATGTTAGAAGAAACCACTTGCGTGCGTTATAAGAGTAAAGCGATATACAGGGTCCTTCTTAATATGCTGACACTTTTTTAAGGGTATATTATTCGGAGCGCGCTCCATACAAACGTACTATGGTGATATTTTCAATACTAACCAATTAAGTAAATGAAATTTTGCAGAAACAATCTAGAAACAAATTTCTATGCTTGTATATCTATGGAGTCGGATTTTCGTTAAAATGTATAGTTTTCAAGTTACAGTGCCTCAAAGATTTTCAAACAAATATTAAATTAATCCTAGCATTGAAACTGTATATTTTAACGAATGTTTCTGCAAAATTTCATTGACTTTAATTGGTTAGTATTGAAAATATCACCATAGTACGTTTGTATGCAGCGCGCATTTTCGCTCTCGGAACAATATTCTCTTAAGGCGATGATCAGACCATCAAACTGAACAACTTTTTCTATGGAACCAACATCGAAATCACGAAAAACAAAATCTTCTCTTCCATACTAAACTGCAAACCACTTTGAGCCAAATGTATGGGACAGCAGATTTTTTTTTCGCGATTTCGTTGTTGGTCCCATAGAGAATGTTGTTCAGTTTGATGGTCTGATCATCCCCTTAAAAAAGTGTCAGCATTTTAAGAAGGACCCTATTGCTGCCGTGTGTTGGACCATTATAAAACTTACCTTCCCCATCACAGTTCCAGTCATATTCTCACCATAGGTGGTAAGTGGAGTTGGTGTTGTTAACTCAGGACATGTAGGGATCCCTTTCTTTACCAGCGTCTCATTGACAGATCTCGTCAAATTCGACAACCAAACGTAAGTGAAGTTCGATATGATATCCATGAGCGCTGGGATGTCTAACTTCGGTTCTGGTGTTGTCGTTGTTAATACAGTCGTCGTTGTGCTTGATGTCGTTGTGTAACACATCGGTAACGTTGTAGTATTAGTCGTACTTTCTGTAGTAGTAAAATCACCAGGCTCCTCAGAGTATCCAGTTGTATATGTATACTCTAAGTCAGTGTTTTTCTCCTGTTTAATGTCTGAAACTGTTTCGACTTCGATCTCTAGAGTTTCTTCTGTGTGTGTTTGTAATGGATGTTTAGATCGTGTTGCTGTGATTGTTGCCAGTTCTTGTTCCTCTAGGTCGGTTGTTTCAACATTGGTTTCTGGATCAATAATTTTATCGAAACGCCTGTGTGATCTTGATGTTGCGTGTGTGTGTGTCGTGCCCTCAGCTTGGAACGTGAACAATTCTTCTATATTTCGGCCGGAAAGTATTTCTTTTAGCGCTCCTGGTAACAAAGAATCTATTGAAGGTGTTGGGAAGAAAGAGAAAGGTAATTTTTCGGAAAATAGAGTATCTCGGATATACAGGGTGTAACAAAACACCCTATAGTACCTAATGCTTAAGGGGGTGCTTCAGTTTTGACCACCACTTCTGGAACACCCTGTATATGTCGTTAAAAAGATAATACCTATACAGGGTCCTTCTTAATATGCCAACACTTTTTAAGGGGATGATCAGATTATCAAACTGAACAACTTTCGCTATGGAGCCAAATCCGAAAACGCGAAAAAAAATCAGCTGTCCCATACATTAGAATGAAATCTGTATTCAATGAAAGAATTGGTATTAGAGCGGATTTTTTATAGCGATTTCGATATTGGTTCCATCTCATTTCCAAAAATCCATTAATTTTGCATGGAAATCTTTGAGGCACTGTAAACTAACATTTTAACGAAAATCTGACACATTACAAGTAAACACATTAGTTTCTAGATTGTTTCTGAAAAATTTCATTGACTTTAGTTGGTTAGCGTTGGAAATATAACCAGACTTCGTTTGTATGGAGCACGCCAACTGTAATATCCCCTTAAAACGTAATTTTTTTATGGTCTCGAATGCTCACCCTTGACTTCTTCCATCTCGTTGGCTTTGGATTCCAGAGCCTCACTAGTGTACTCGAAGCGCTTGAGCCTAACAACAACATCTTCAGGATCCCAGCCATGGAACGTTGGAGCTTCTGCAGACAAAATCCTCATCATAGCTTCATCATAATAGCTTTGTCAGTTTTATGGTCACCCCTCGTCTGTGTGTGTTGCGTTACTGTATATCTATCTCCTTTCCGTGGCAAAGCGTCTGGCCACCCCCGACAGGGGTTATAGCCGTGAGTTTATGAATGAGAATGAATAAATATATAGGTACCTTCGGCATTACTGTCGTAAATCTCTGAGCCAAGGTCGTGATTATCCCCTCCAGGATGTCCCGCCGATATTCTTGATATTATTAATATTCCTATTAAAAATTCCATACAGAAATCAATTATAATATTGTAAAAGGTGTATAAAAAATGAGTCAATAAAATATTTTAATAAAAAAAACATAATAAAAAATAAGTTTGAAGGTTTGATTCTGACACTTTGATTCTGCGAAGATTCTGTCAGACAGATTAGAGGCGATTATACCTAAAGTCATAGATTTAAAACTTTTCACTTACGCTGAAAGATGGAGCCAAGAAATCGAGAGCGAGATAGCCAGATGTCAATCCTATAGAGGCAAAGCATGGTTCTTTGCAAATTGGAATGTAAGCGAAAAGTAACGAATTGGCTTCTTACACAAGATTACGCAGATAAAACTCATTGCATCGATCACAGAACATGACAGTACAGTAATCGTTTATTTTAATAGTAAAATCAAACAAAAAACAGAGCGAGCAAAGTGAGCTCGACATTTTTCACTTACCTACCATGACTTAAAACTTTCACCACCATTTTGACCACCGTACATAATATGCCTACTTCTAATAGTCAGCATGCTCGCAGGTCGCGACAGGAAGCTATTATATATATTCTTAAAATTGGATCGGGCCGCATGAAAATTGGTGCAGGTTGCACGCAACCCGCGGGCCACATGTTTGACATGCCTGGTGTAAATCTGTCTTTTTTGTTTATTTACATGTGGTTTCATAACTGGCTATCTCGCTCTCTCATTTCTTAGCTCCATTTTCAGCGTAGGCGAAAAGTTTTTAATCTACGTTTAGAATAGAGAACGAAAATCATAGGTCAATAAGCGAAACTTCTTGGTCAACTGGTCAAGACTTTTTGTGGCAGTAAAGTTTATGGCATAGTCTAATTAAACGAATAGTGGTGAAACTCAGCGGTCGCGACAATGTCAGGATTATAAGTGTTCTTTGATGTCAATCATGCGGGGTGTGCGGGGCCGGGAGGAGCGCGTCCCGGCCCCCGCTGCCTGCGCGCATACCCTAACAGCGAATTCTATTAGGGGTACGCCCGTCCCCCGCCGCCGCCGCCGACCGTGACCGCTGGGCTTTACCACTATTTTTTACACTATGTTTATGGTATAGTTAGGTAACCCATAAACATAACCTAAAAACAAAAAATTTCATTAAATATCTTTATTTTAGACTACGATGTTTTTTGCGTCATTGTTTTGATGAAACTTCTACAATTAACTATACTACTTGTAATATTAATACTTATCGTGGATCCTGTTTGTGCCCAAAGAGGGCTAGCGAGCACTGAGGCAGACACACAAGCAGTTAGCAGCAGGATTCATAGCAAATATATTCGAAGATCTTTTGGCAGTAAGTGTAATAAAGTTCGTAACAAACTGGACAGAGTTTCGGTGCTACTGGTGAAATATCTCTGACTACCCCCTCGGGGAATATAGTCGTGAGCATATGCTTATGCTATGCTGACAAACGGCCGCTATAATATAGGTACAGCGTAGTATAGCGTAATAGATAGAGTACAGGCATAGCGTAAATACAATAAAGTGGGTGCGCTTAGTAGTCGCGGCGGGTCTATGCTCGCGCAGAGTGCGGGGGGGCTCGCGCGGAATGCGGAGGGGTGATGCACCGGCCGTTGAGGTACAGCGCATAGGTGAATCGGTACTGGGACCGCTCCCCCGCCACCCGCACCCCCCGCACGATAGACCCGAGAGCGCCCCGAGAGCGTCCGACCTATTATTGGCCAGGGTTGCCAAACGTACGAAGTTCCTCGAACAAATACGAGATTTGGGGTCTTTCGTACGAGGATCGAGGATGCCGTCATGGGCGTACCCAGGGGGGGGGGGGGGGCAGCTGCCCCCCCCTGGAATCGGCCTAACCTGCCTTCCGTACGTGAGAATTCTGGTCAAAGCGACGTCATGTCACTGAAAAATTTCGAGCTCGGTTCGCTCGCTCTGATTTCTGTTCGTTATGGCACTGTTATGACGGCCAAATTCTGGTCCAGTTACGTTGTATTATTCATAAATTTCGAACTCATTTCGCTCGCTCTGGTTTCTATTCTACTATAGCAGCATTGCTTGCTATAGACATGGTAGTCAGTGATGAGAAATTTTGAGATCTCTTCGCTCACTTTGCTCGCTCCAGAATTGGGTGAAAACTCGCTTCGCTCGCTCTAGGTTTTGGATGGTATATCTTTTCATAGTGTAGTTAAATCTTGAGCTTGCTTTTAGGTCGTATAAGATAAGATAGGTCGTAAAAAACTCGAGCTCGCTTCGCTCGCTCCAGGATTTAAAACTTATAATACCGATCTCACTATATTGCAGTAAAATCTCGAGCTCGCTTTGCTCGCTTTTGGCTAGACACTCCAGAATTCGTTGAATTGTCGAGCTCGCTTCGCTCGCTCCTGGCTACGATTGTATCACAAAGACCTAGATGCATTGCAGTAAAATCTCGAGCTCACTGAGCTTCGCTCGCTCTAGAATTCAGCGAAATTTCGAACTCGCTTCGCTCGCTCTAGGTTTTGGATCCTATATGTTTTTATGGTGAAGTAAATTCTCGAGTTTGCTTTGCTCGTTCGAGCTTTTAGGTCGTAAAAAACTCGAGCACGCTTCGCTCGCTCCAGGATTTAAAACTTATTTCACTGATCTCACTATATTGCAGTAAAATTTCCAGCTCGCTTCGCTCGCTCCAGTATTTAAAACTTATTACACTGATCTCACTATATTGCCTTAAAATCTCGAGCTCGCTTCTGGCTAGACACATTGCAGTAAAATCTCGAGCTCACTTTGCTCGCTCCAGAATTTGGTGAATTGTCGAGCTCGCTTCGCTCGCTCCTGGCTACGATTGTACCACAAAGACCTAGATGCATTGCAGTAAAATCTCGAGCTCACTTAGCTTCGCACACTCCAGAATTCAGTGAAATTTCGAGCTCGCTTCGCTCGCTCTAGGTATGGTGAAATAAATTCTCGAGTTTGCTTTGCTCGTTCCAGATTTTAGGTCGTCAAAAACTGGAGCTCGCCCAGACTTGCCCCCCCCCCAAGACCAAAAGCTGGGTACGCCCATGGATGCCGTCAGCCTAAACGAATACTGTTCGTCACGTGGGCAATGTCTTTTCCATAAAATTAGCTAGGTTTACAATATTCTGTTAGAACTCTTCCGTCTGCGTTAATTGGTACCTATGGCACCAAAGCTGTAGGGCCATTATTCAAGATTTTATTTAAGTTTGGAAATTCTGCCTTTTCACACATTTTAGATCGAATTTAACTTACAGCTGCAGCTTTCATGCCATAATAATAAATGCATGCAGAATATACCTAGCATTAGTTTTTGTTGGCTGGCACTATCACATTTGGACCAAATTTGTATGAAATACGGAATGTCCTATGTTTTTTATTTTTTTTATTTTAATTTACAGAAAACTCAAGCAGAAACAATAACGAAAAGATGGTGAACTCAAGGCGTATTCAATACTTTGTGCCCAAACTAAAGGGCGCCACAATCCACAGACCGTATGTCAGACGTTGGCAACATTTGGCACACGTTATATTAAGACAGGACTGGCTGGATTATAATCCTTACGACTTTCTAGTTCCATTATATTGAGAGCGTATTTAAAGTTGAAAATATGTTTGTTATTTATTGTAACTACCAAAATGTTAGACCAAACCTGCACCAAATAAAAGTCGCACAAAGAGCCATGGAACATAGCATGCTGGGCATATCGATTGTGGACTGAAGCATGCAGGTTTCCTCACGATGTTTTCCTTCACCGAAAAGCCAGTGGTGTTACAAATCGAACATAAATTTCTAAAACCTCATTAGTACGGACGGAAGGTTACTCACCACTGGACCACCACGGCTTTTTAAATATACTTAATTATGTAAAATGCCTAATCTCGTAACTCTGTAACTTTCCCCGCAAATTTCCTCAGCAAAAGGCCCCTAACGCCCATAACAGTAAATTAGGTTGCCTTAATAGGCCGAATGCGGAAGCTGGCAGAATAGAATAATGCCGTTGCCTCCGCAGAAAAGTAAAAGCTACCCAAGATGGCGCCTGCCCGTCTGGCGCCAAAAGTTTTCCCCCCACGCGACTTTGAAAGGTCCTAAATACTTTCGCATTTGCAAAGGAAATTGTTTTTTGTTGCATTTACAATATAGTTCGATTTCCTGTGAAGCAAAAATTGCAGTTTCAGTATTGACTTTTCTATATAAATGCGTTCGGGACCACACAATTTTGTTGCTTCTCGAATTTGTGCCTTAAAAGTATATAATACAAGAGTAAGATTTCATTATTTACGAACAGTTATTTCAGAATTATTATTTTTTCGTTGGCGTAGTTTTGGGTGGCGCCAAAGTTGCCAAAAGCTCTGACTAAGATCTTTGTTTGAATTTCGACCTTATTATCTTCTTTCGAAGGTTTAATTTAGACTGAATTTGTTATAAGGGAGACTGGGGTTAAAGATTTCTATCTACTACATAAGAAGCGAAATGTAAAGTTATGTACTTTAACCAACTTGAATAAGGAAGGTTTAGCTTTTACATTACAGCCGGAAGAAACAAGACAAGTTTCAGAACTGAAAAATTACCTAATAAGACTTTGTGGCGTAGACAGAGAAAACAACGTTGTGGGAGAAAAATAACAATTGACAATATTACAATAAGGTGGTGGTCCAGTGGTGAGTAGCCTTGCCTGCCGTGCAGGACGCGATGGTTCGATCCCCGTACAAACCGACTCGTGCCAATAAGTTTTTCGGAATTTATGTACGATTTGTAACACCACTGGTTTTCCGGTGAACGAAAACATCGTGAGGAAACCTGCTTTGTAACCCTGTAGGTATATGGAGATTGACAAAATCATAGACACCATCTGATACTTAGGGTTGAACCTCATCTGACAGCACCGCATCGCATTAAGTGTGTGATGCGTGTGTTCGAAATATTCGGGACTCACTTTGAGCAAGATGTGGAGATTTAAATTAATAAATAATGTTATCTAATGAGTTATCGTATAATTTTTCACCAAAAGAATGTTGCCTCTATGTATCACGTACTAAGTAAAAACCTTTTTTGACATTGTAATTCCCTTTATCCTTAAAACATGCACGCCTTTTTAGAAAGCTAACTAAACAAGGAAGTTATTTTAGTAAAACGCACACTTTTTGTCATACAATTGGTTTGCTTAAACTCTGGAGTGCGATTTTTTAATCTCATTAGCTGAGCTCAGCAGTTGAAAATGTTTAAATTAGTATGGAGATACGCATCTTTCTGCTGCTGATTTGACTTCCAAAAATCATATTCAGGAGTGTGATTTTTTAAAGTCAAATATGCAGTAGAAAGATGCATGAGAACGCTTTTGTATGAGATTTAAAAAACGTTCAAGCTCACCGGTGACATTCAAAAATCGCACCCGAGGAGTGCGATTTTTGAATCTCATTAGCTGAACATGTTTAGTCCTCCCATAGAAAATCGATCGGCCGATCCGCACTTTTGTATGGGAGGTCCATATCTCGTTTTTTGACGTTCCTAAGGAAGAGAACGTTTAGTTTTACCCTTAAAATATTGTTAGTAATTAAAAATAATTGTTGTTACAACATAGAGTGAAAGTAAATAATTTAGATTTAGAAAAGAGATGAGATTCGAGACATTTTTTGAGATTTTGACGTTCTTGCAAAAACTAGTTTTTGCCAACACTTAAACCTTGGAGTCCGGAGAATGGACGTCGCCGTCAGTGTTGACCCCGGAAGAGATGGAGAGACGACCAGCATGGTTAGCATGCCACCCACGACAAAGCGACAAAACGAGAAAAACGTCATCTGTGCTCTTTTTAGCAAAGTACATAAAATAACAAAGATGGATGCATATCTCGATTTTTATCGTTTTCTCGGAGGTGGCATGCGAGGCCTACTGGATACTTTCGACGAAGAGTGGATGGAACTGGCTCAAGACAGGGATGCATGGAGGATAAAGGAGGCCTTGGCCCAGCAGTGGGATAAAATAGGGTAAGAAAAAATAACCAGGCTATAGGTACTTAACTAGTACATCGCCGGCCTTGATAAATAAGATTCGATTCATTGGAACCACACAGTAGGTAACTACATAGGTAAATACAAATAGGGTAGGTAACTAAAATGATAAGTTTTGGTATCATTCTATTTCTCGACCCAAATGTGTGGAACATCTGACTTTTTTCGAAATGTCATTTCATATTAATTATTAGGCAGCGGAGCGGAGATGCACTATTTGTTATTAAGTAGATAATTAATTGTAATAATTAATATTTCATTGATCGTTCATTCATAAGTACAAGTAGGTAACCATACAAATAAATTAATGAATAAAAAAAACAAAGCGATCTCGCTAGCGACAAGAAGTGTTAAGACATTTGTTATTGCGACGACTTATTTATTGTTTATGCAATAATATACAAAGTGCAAACGATTTAAGTTAAGACGTAATAGTAGGTGGAAATACCTCGGAGGCATCTTTTATTTTTCATTTTACGACTAGATTTATACCATTTACCGAAACTAAAGTCATACCTCAGTATTTTTGGATAGTTCATCTAGTGAAATCATCAACTGAATACACAATTGGAATTACTTCACTCGATAGAAAATCGTCACAAAGATGACGTATTTTCATGCATTTTTAAACATTTTTCTCGGTTTAGAAGAACTTAAAATAGTTTCCGATTGTTGGTATTTATACTCACATATTCACCATTAGTTTAACTAGTGCAATCATAAACAAAATCTAGAAAAAGTACTTTGGTTAGTTGTTTTTAATCGAAAATACGGCTCACGCACACACTTTTCGGAGCGCTCGGCAGTCGCGTTTCTCATAGAAAATATTCGTCGGGACCTATGGCCCCTTAAGCTTTTTGATAATAATAAGGCAAAAATTAAACAGGGTACTTTTTCTTTTTAAATCTTTAAATGTAGGTAATTTTTCTTTTCCTCAGTCTTAGATGTAACGAAGCGCCATCTAGTAGCGAGTAGTGGATACATAGAACATTACGAAGCGCCACCTAGTAGCGAGTAATAAAAGTACAGGAGTGCGATTTTTGAATCTCATTCGGTGAGCTCAGCAGTTGAAAATGTCAAAATTACTCTGGAGATAGGTACCATAAACTTAATATACTATCGTAGGGAGATACGCATCTTTCTACTGCTGATTTGACTCTCAAAAATCTCTCTCCTGTAGTATGATTTTTGAATGTCAAATCAGCAGTAGAAAGATGCATATCTCCATAGAAATCTTGACATTTTCAACTGCTGAGCTCACCGAATGAGATTCAAAAATCGCACTCCAGTAGTATGATTTTTGAAAAGATGCATATCTCCATAATAGTAATTTTAACATTTACAACTGCTGAGCTCACCGAATGAGATTCAAAAATCGCACTCCAGAACAGCAGTGCTATTCTGTAAGGTGTATTTGTACAACTCGAATCTGAATCCGCAGTGAGATTGCAAATTGGCATTCTGTAAAATGACTCATTAAACGAATTCTATGCCAGCGCCACCATTGCGTGTGCGTCAGCGAGTTGAACCAGTGTTATCGAGCATTTGACACCTTGTTTATATGGTTTGACGTCTCAAGTGGTATTCTGTAAGCAAATTCCGCACTCACATCCGCATTCGACACTCGAAAACTTATGTCAAATAAAAAGTTAGTCTTTTGCCAGTGAAATCATGAACGAGTTCTAAAAAACTGTAATTAATATCAAAATCATAGTGGCATTTGATTTGCATTTATTTTTTAAGGACCTAATTGTTGATTATTGTTCTCTTCTCTTATTCAAAACACTATTTCGCTAGTGGTATTTTACAAAGTGCATCGACATACCGTGATCAAAGGAATCCATGAACTATCTATAAAATATCAATTATCAAGACACCTAACCATTTGTGTAATAGAAGAATTATATCAAGAATCGTTACATGAATTAGCATTTAGAGATTTAGATACCTACACTACAGTACCTCAAAAAAAGGTAAGTAATGTTGTGATGTGTACGTGATTGAGACCCCAAGTATAAAACAGTAGATACGGGATATAAGAATTCTTCCCTTTTTGTTTTTGTATGGAGGATTAAGCCACTTATCTATTCCTAATAAAATAGGCTAAAACCTGCTGTAACTCTACAATTTTAAAGGTTTATTTGTAGCTAGTTTTGACAAAGTTACGGACTATCCCCTAACCGTAATGTACATGTACACCTTTAATTAACTAATTTCTTTTCTATGTTCCAGGTGAAACACATGGTGCACCATTATGATATTTTCTTAGTGAATGCTATTAGAAAACTGTAAGGGACGCTACGTGCGTGAGTACTTACGCGGCATCACATATAGCGGGTACAATGCGCGAGGCTGGGTCAGCGGCTGAAAAGGCGGCTTCGCTCAAGCATGTCAGGTACTCAGAGTTAGAGTCCCTTTACATCTTTGTGCCGTTGGCAGTGGAAACGTCTGGTGTTTGGGGGTGTGAGGCCAAGGCTTTTGTGCGAGAGCTGGGCAGGAGGCTTGTTGAGAGCGGGAGCGATCCCCGCTCGGGTTCGTATCTGGTCCAAAGGATTTCTCTAGCCATCCAACGCGGGAATGCTGCTAGTGTGATGAATTCCTTTGAGCCGGGTGCGTTCCGTGTTGCGGAGGGCATTTAAGTTGGTTTTTGTTTTATTGATGACGAAGCGTGGGGTGGATTATAGTTTGGTAAGTTGACGAAGCATGTTGCGGAACTCTAACTGTTTATTTAAGGTTTTGACGAAGCATGTTGCTGATTACCGACTGTTTTTTTATAGTAAGATTGACGAAGCTTGTGCCGACTGCTTGTTTTGTGTAGAAATTAATGAATTAATTATTAAATAAAGAATATAAGTTTAAAAAAAAAAAAAAAAAAAAGAAAACTGTAAGAGTGTTGATGATGGCTTAAACAATCAAAATCTTACAAAACCTTTTAGCAGAACATAATTACAAGATTTAGACAAAAATAACAGGTAATTATAGGTTTTATTAATTTACCTTATACAGGGTGTAACAAAACACCCTAGTTATACTTAAGGGGGTGCTTCAGACCATCAAACTGAACAACATTCTGTATCAACTTTGTGTAGCAACTGAAAACTGTATTTGTATAACACCCTGTATAATCTAAGGTGATGGAAATAGTCAGGTGTGATGTAATGTGTGACGTTGTCATGTAGGTATTTAATGGATAATTTCTCGTTTCAGAATTATTAAGTTACATGACATGGAAAGGCAAGCAGCAGCAGGCAAAAGGCTGTCTGCAAAAGGAGATCAGTAACAATAATTTAAGTATTAAGATAATTAAAGTTGATGATGATGATGTTTAATTTTATAAGTTACCTAGGTACCTATTGAATCTAGAATTGTTTTTTGGTAGGGATAGAAAAATAATTATAATGATACTTATTATAAATAATGTAAGTCATGGAACATCGCTTTATTTCATTACCTAATAAACATTATAATATAGGTACTTATCCCTTACGGGATTCAAACCTGCGACCCTCGCACAGCAGGCAGGTTCACTACCGATTGAGCTATCGGGCCGTCCTTCATTAGGAAAATTGATTGGAAAATTAAAATAGGAATCCGTATGTTAACAAATCAATATAGGTACTACCTACACCTTATTTACCAAAATATAAGTAACTGTATTAACTTCATCAGATGTTACAAACGAACTCATTGTTTAGTTTTACAATTCAAGGTTTGTTTACTTTAACCGCGTCATCGTCACCGTCTCGCCTTTTTTTTGGACTGGAAGCAAGCGCATTTTGCCACCTCATATTGAAATATTAATTATTATGGTTGTAGGTAGATTTGGACTATAATTTACCTAGACTAAGATTCATTTAGACAAAATAAACATTAATCTGCAAGATTCATAGCAGTATTGTCATTAAATAAGCTATAAGAATTAAGATCGATTATGTTAACTTATAAATTCTACAATGTGTCAATCACTAGCGCGTCGCATCACATTTCGTTCGTCACTTCGCATCGCAACTGCTTGCTTTTATTTACAGAATGCCAAATCAAACTCGCATCTCACCTGAAGCTAAGTGAGATGAGTTTCGGATGCGAGATTCGAATTCGAGTGTACATTTTATAGAATCGACATACAGCACTAATGGGTGGTTAAGACCAATTTAGACCATCATACATAATTTATATAATACTAACCAATTAAAGTCAATGAAATTGTTTCAGAAACAATCTAGAAACAAACTCTATGCTTATATGAAGTCAGATTTTCGTTAAAATATACAGTTTCAATGCTAGGATTAATTTAAGATTTGTATGGAAATCTTTGAGGCGCTGTAACTTTAAAACTATACATTTTAACGATAATCTGACTCTATACGAGCATAGAAATTTGTTTCTAGAATGATTCTGAAAATTTTCATCGAGTTTAATTGGTTAGTATTTAAAATATCACCATAGTACCTACCTACATTTGTATGGAGCGCGCTCCGAATTATATCCTCTTAATCTCTTAGTCACCTCATACAACACCCACGGGAGGAAATGGGGTGGTCCATTCAAACCACACTGCCACCAAACTGAATAAGTTTATGTGTGTGTGCACTGAGAGATCACCTATACTCTTAAGGTGGTTGCAGAGTTGTCAATTTCATACAAAACTTTGTCGTTGAACACTCGTAGACTGTATTAATAAAAGTAATGTTTTAACGGTATAATTAAAAATAATGGAAAAATGGCTTAGAAAATGTAATTCATAATTCATCATTTATTGCTTCATGTGGTTGGTGTACATAGATCTTAGATTGCGCGTATCAAATAATATTTACAATTTATTATACAGGGTGTAAGGGACAGCCCTCCGCAAACTTGACCGGTGAACTCAGACCATCAAATTGAACAACTTTCACTATGGAGCCTACCTCAGGAAACGCGAAAAAAAATCAGCTGTCCCATACATTTGAGTCAGGTAGGTACGGCAGTTTTGTATGGGACAGCTGATTTTTTTTCGCGTTTCCTGAGGTAGGCTCCATAGTGAAAGTTGTTCAGTTTGATGGTCTGAGTTCACCGTTTCAGTTTGCGGAGGGCTGTCCCTTACACCCTGTATAATAAATTGTAAATATTATTTGATACGCGCAATCTAAGATCTATGTACACCAACCACATGAAGCAATAAATGATGAATTATGAATTACATTTTCTAAGCCATTTTTCCATTATTTTTAATTATACCGTTAAAACATTACTTTTATTAATACAGTCTACGAGTGTTCAACGACAAAGTTTTGTATGAAATTAACGGATCAGGGACAACTCTGCAACCACCTTCAGAATATTTAGTTATGTAGCTAAAATAAAAAACTGGTAAATTTAACAACACTTTAATTTAAATATTAGTTAGTATATATCTACTTACGAGTAGTTTTTATGTTTAGTATGTTTTTCAAATGGATAGTTAGATATTGTCTTCCCACTGCAACACTGGTATCGTCCTGTTGAATACCATCAAACTGAACAACTTTTATTATTATAAAAACTGGCCAAGAGCGTGTCGGGCCCGCCCTATTTTTACGCCCAGGGGGTACGCCCTATTTTTGACTTAGAGCGCAGATATCTCGGGACAGAAGCGTTATAGCGATTTAGTTTCTATGGGAGTTTTGTTCCATTAGCAAAGACCTTCACTAGGATTATTAAAAAAAACGAATTCTCGTTGTATAGGATCAAAACTACTAAGTACCTACATTTCTGTTTTTGGGTAACCCAAAAATCTTTCTTCTTACCAAAATGTAGTTTCAATAGGTGCAAAAATGAGCGAGTTATTGTGGCGGCGCATACAGACAAACAGACAGACAGAATGGACAAAAGTATAAGGGTTCCTTGTTTGACAACGGATCCCTAAAAAAGTGATTCTTCTTGGTCGTAACCTCATGGCTGAGGGACGTGACCATCGTGGGCCGCTTGTGCCACCACAGCTCTCCAGGCCGCTCGATCTTGGGCCCGGTGTATGCTGGTCTGTAGTGTTGTATCGGTAATTTCTTTTACTACATCGGTCCATCGCGTAGGTATGCGTCCTCTACCTCTCTTTCCCTCCATACGGCCGGTGATAATGAGCTTTTCCAAACTATCTGAGCTACTGACCGTATGCCCAAAGAATTTAAGGACTCGTTGCATACAGATGGTGGAGAGCCTCGTCGTGATGTTCAACTCGTCGAGGATGGACTCATTTGTGCGGCGTTCAGTCCAGGATATTCGGAGCATTCTGCGCCAGCAGTCAGCACCACATTTCAAATGCGTCAATCCTTTGACGAGTGCGAGCTTTCAACGTCCAGGCTTCGAATGCATATAGGAATATGGAGAAAATAAGGGTCCGCATTAACCTGATCTTTGTTTTGCGGTTGATGCCTCTATTTCTCCATACCTTCTCAAGCCTCTACACCGCTGATTTGGACATTTCGGCTCTTCTGATGACCTCCTGGTGAAAAAAGTGATTAAAAAAGTGTTATATTGTCAAATACCTGTAATTCTTGTCATAACGTCGAAGGAAGGCTATCTCTTGTTGGGTCAGGTGGAAGTCGAACACGTCAATGTTCTCAAAAATATGTTTCTTGTTCACTGACTTGGGGATAGGAGTCACTCCAAGCTCCAGCTGTATGATAATTTGAATTATACAGGGTGTAACAAAACACCCTAGTAATACTTAAGGGGGTGCTTCTTAGGCCCATCACATACATACGGAATTGCGATTCGGAATTCCGAATGCAAACCGGTTTTCGTATGGAGATTCCCCCTCCAGATTTGCGAACGGGATTTCAAACCTATACGACAAACCGGGTTGCATTCGGAATTCCGAATCGCAATTCCGCATGTATGTGATGGGCCTTAGACGGAACGCGATCGCACGCGGCCGTGCTGGCGCGCGCGGTCGCGTTCCGTCGATCTTATATCATAGGCGAAGTATTTTTCGCTTACGCTGATAGACGGAACATCAGTGTAACCGCGTATGAGACAGCGATAGTCATAAAATCCTATACAATTTGTATGAAAATAGATGTCTGACTCCGGAGTCACACAGCCGTCGTAGAAAAAAAAAGTGGCTACGTCGATAAGGACAGCAATAAGTAGCGATCTCCTTTTTTAACTAGAGCGAATTTGCTATGTGCATCTCTTACTGAGTGATATGACAAGACACGTGCTTCCTTCTAGTTCCTTCTCTTTCTACGTCTTAAATGCTCTAGCAAATGACGTTCCCGAGTGACAGAAAAGGATGGAGCGACGGAAAAATGTAACGCGGTCCTATTAAATGAGGTTCAACCCTTAAATGTGATTTAATATTTTCTGACGCTCAGTTGCAGAATCGCTTATTAGAGTTAATCCTCCATTAAATCTCTTGCTGTCAATCTGTCAATTTTTGTCTTGTTGACGTAGTAAAGCTAGCAAGAGATTTAATAGAGGATTAATTTAAATGAGCTTTTCTGCAACTGAGTGTTAGGTTAGCGCTGTGTGTCGTAGCTGCATTGTAGCGCGTAGCATCGCGTAGCGCGCAAACTTTTTACAGCGTGCACAACTCATGTCGCGTAGCAACTCGTAGCCGCGTAGTCCTAATCCTTTATAGAGGAAAGGACATCTCGTAGCAGCAGCGTAGTTATAACAGAGTGTAGTAAAAGTCGTAGCACATAGCAACTCGTAGCAGCGTAGTCATAGCAACGCGATGTACAACTCGTAGTTCGTAGCCGCGTAGTCTTATTAATGCTATTGTAAGAACTGACCAGATACCGCAGCACGATCTCTGGAACCGTCTTATCATGCTTATAAGCTATATATTCAAGCTCCAGGTTGTCTATGCGAGGTCTGGGAGCGTTCCTGTTTGCTCTTTGGTACATTAAGGAGCCGAACGGCGTGCACGCGACCACCTGGATGTTCCATTCGCAACAATACTTGAGCAGAGCTGGCTGCTGGAGGTTTAAATTGATCTGAAAAAAAAACATCCATCCATCCATCCATATGCTCACGACTATATTCCCAGAGGGGGTAGTCAGAGATATTCTGAAACCTCAGAACATCCACATTTCACCAGTAGTACCGAAACTTTGTCCAGTGTGACGGGGGGTGAGCCTGTCGCCACATCAAAAAAAATCCTAAAAATAAATTTGGCTACAACTGTACCGTAAAAAACTAAAGCCGTGGTGATCCAGTGGCGAGTAACCTTGCCTGCCATACAGGAGGCGATGGTTCGATCCCCGTCCAGGCCGACTCGTACCAGTGAGTTATTCGGAATTTATGTACGATTTGTAACATGACTGGCTTTTCGTTGAAGGAAAACATCGTAAGGAAACCTGCATGCTTCAATTTCATAGTCATAGTCATAGTCATAATAGTTTATTTCTTCATGTGGTTACATAAGGTGGACAAATATAAAAATAGAGCGCACATGAACACTTTAAGGGCACTGCAAACTAAATGTACGAGTATGTACGTATGTATGTATGTATGTATGTATGTTTCGAGGCATGTATTGTACACGCATGCACATTTCGGAGGGCTGGGGCAATCGCGTTTCTCATTGAAAATATTTTTCCGAGCCTATGGCCCCTTAAGAACAAAAATAATGTAAATGAACCCACCGCTCCGGGATGACGCGCGTACTGCCACCCCATCAGCTATCTACTGTCCCATCATCATCAGCCCGGTAAACCCCACTGCAGGGTATAGGCCTCTTCATTTTCACGCTAACCAGAACGGTCCCCCGCTAGTGCCACTCTGTCACTGCCCTCGTCCATCTGCCATCATTCCGCCTGGCCAAGTGTCCTGCCCACCTCCACTTCAGAGTCGAAATCCGCTTGCCGATATCAACCACCTTTGTTCGGCGTCTGAACTCAACATTCGGAATTTTTGGGTCCAGAGGTATGAGGTATGAGCTAGCATAGCTCTTTCCATTGCTCTTTGTCCGACTTTGACTATCTGCACTGCTGTATCCGCTCTCTTAATTAATGTGTGCCTGTCAAATTACATAATGATAACTACCATACCTCGACCTGTAGAACGGCTGGTTTTACAGGACTCAGCGAGACGATCCGGTCCAGCATGTGCTGGTTGAAGTTGGAGACGCCGATGGACCTGGCGAGCCCCAGATCCCTGGCGTCCACCATGCCCTTCCACGTCTCCAGGTAATCTGTGTTGTCGTATGTACCGTCGTCCTGATCAAGAAAGAGTTATAACAAATAAAGGCTGTAAATAAGCGGGCCTCGCGTAGGTATAACGTATAACGTATAGTGTCGCGGGGCCAGCTTATATTTGTTTTCTGCAGCTTGATGTGTCGCCGTACATGGTACAATGCTTATTCGTGATAGGAGAATAGAACGGAACGGAACGGAATTGAATGGGATGGAATACATAATGATGAGGCCTGTTTGTGCCCTGCAGTGGGACGTGCAAAGGCTACCTACGTATAATGTCGTACCTACCTAAAAAGTAAAAAAAAAATTCTGATGCTTTTAAGAAACAAACAACTTTACTTACGTGCTTATAATTTTTTTAAACTAATGTACGATGAGTAAGTGTAAAATGTATGTATGTAATGTGGGTGTCGCTGTGTGTGTGTGTGTGCATTATCAAAACATTGCGATAGTTACTTGAGTTTCACGATAAATAAATACGATATAAGTGCTTTTGCTATTTATCTTTCATAACTTTTCTTTTACTTCTTTCACTAATTTTACATTTACTACTGTTTCACAAGTAAAACTACAATGGAGAAGAAAGAACAAGAAACTCCATAGCGACCTAGAATATGACGAAGAATCTAATTAGGTCTTGGAACGATGATTGGGTAACGAAAACACGCACTGCAACTACAGTGCACCAAAGTGCACCAGTGCAGTGCAGTGTAAGAAGAAGTGCACCTGCGTGCACCAAAAAAAGAAGCAGATCACTCACGTATTGTCCGACAGGCCAATGTATCAGATACAGGTCTACGTAGTCCAGAGACAGCTTGCTGAGGGACTCGCGTAGCGCGGGCACCACCGCCGAGCGAGCGTGGGCGTCGTTCCATAGCTATCACAAATAATATAGATATTACTAATAATCATGAAGTTACTACACCAAGAATAGAGAAACTGACACGGCTGAGTGAGCGAGATGTACCTAGCGGCACCACTGTATAATAGAAAGATATACGTGACGCGAGGCAATAGAAACGTTTTCTAATCTCTTACCAATTTTTACAATTCGATTTCCGAATTATTGCGAATTCACCTTGGGCAGTAAATAAAAAAGCCTCAGATCAGATGTTTGTTGGCCGAGGCGAAAATTACATGTGATCTGAGAACTTTCTTACTTTAATCTACTATTGTTATCTTCAAAAATAGTAAAACAACAATAAATTGTACCTCAAAACTCAAAATTTTTTATTCAAAATAATATCACATAGATAACTTTCTGACGTCACTTTTGATTCTACCAGTACCTTAGTAGTAATGAACAAATCTTCTCTTTTAACAACTCCATCATCTATCAAGCAGTTGACACCTCTACCTACCTGAAAATTAAATACAGATGGACATTAAGTAGTCGCACTTCAGTAACATGAGACGCAAATGGCGCCACAAACACGGCGACACATCAAGCTATACAAAACCAACATAAGCTGGCCCCGCGATGTTATACGTTATTCGACCTACGCGTGGCCAACTTATTTTGGATTATATAGCTTGATGCGTCGCCGTGTGTACACGGCCCGCTTTGTATTGCAACCTCGAGAAATCGATAAAAATGGAGATGAGCCCCATATTTGTTATTTTAAGTAAGTATGTCAAAAAGAGCGCGGGTGAAATTTTTCTCGTTTTATCGCTTTATCGTGGGTGGCATGCTAGCCGTGCTGGTATACCTCTGTCGGCAATAGTACTGACTACCGAATTTCGCACGCCCGGCGTCCATGATAAATAAACAAAATAAACTAAAGCTCAACCGCGACTTCGTCCGCAAAAAATTATAGGTACTGGGTGTAAGGAAAAGTATCATTAACCTTTAAACCACATGCTCTACCCATGAAACTGAACAACTTTTACCATGGGAACAAAACAAACGGGGCAAAAAAAAAATCTGCTGTTTAATAGTTTAGACGTGTGGGTATTACCTCGACCTCGGTATTGTAAATGTATGCGGTGTCTATGTGTCTGTAGCCAGCGTTGATAGCCCACCGTAGGGCATTCTCTATTATGCCGCCCTCTACACT
The DNA here is from genome assembly GCA_963693445.1 of Agonopterix heracliana. NCBI lineage: Eukaryota > Metazoa > Arthropoda > Insecta > Lepidoptera > Depressariidae > Agonopterix > Agonopterix heracliana. Next base: position 9,249,087 of record OY856334.1, read on the forward strand.
CACATGACTTCCCTGTGTCAAATAACATTTATGAACACGTTTATTCATTCAACAGTACAATATAACATCATGAACAACAGAAATTTGCCATTGTCGGAGCCCTCACTGGGCACTACGCCACAGGCATGATGATGCACAAAATAAAAATCACCCTAGATCCCAGCTGCCGAGCATGCGGAGAGGATGAAGAGACCATGGAACATATCCTTTGTGAATGTGATGTCTTGGCGGCAAAACGCATGTGCCTCCTCGGAGATGATTTCCAAAACCAGGAGATATTAGGTTTCATCCCCTCAAAGGTATTGGTTCCTACATCTACCATGTATTTGAAGGATGATCAATCAATCAAATCAACCCACTGCTGGGCATAGACCTGTTTATTGCGCCATTCTTCACGGTCCTGTGCTAATCTGATCCAATGTGAACACGTCACTCTCACAATATCATCAGACCAACGTGCTGGTGGTCTGCCTACAGACCTCCGTCTATCTCTTGGCCACCACTCTGATATTGCCTTGGTCCACCGGCCGTCTTCCCGTCTAGCAAAGTCCCATCTCCACTTCAACATTGTGGTCCGCTTACCCACGACTTTCATCGAATTTCGACGTTAGGTACTCGGTCCACATAGTGGTATGCCACACAAAAGATCCCACTGAGTCGAAGTGTTGCTGGCTTGCCAGCCCCACAACAAGATAAGATAAGAAACGTTATTAACTGAGTTAGTGAAACCGAGGAACGTCCCGATGCCGAAGCCTGGCATCTCTCGCCCGTTGTTCAGCTTCAGGGTAGGAACAAGACTCTTGCGCTTTACCTCCTGAAATACAATCATCATATCAGCCGATAAACGTCCACTGCTGGACATAGGCCTCCCCAAAAATGGGGGGATTTGCCATAATCGCCACGCTTGGCAGGCGGGTTGGCGATCGCAGTTGGATTGAATGTGTGTACTCAGAGGATGCTGCTGCCCATCCTCCGGTTGATCCCTTAGTCGCCTTTTACGACACCCACGGGAGGAAATGGGATGGTGCTACTCTTAGCCGACACCACACGGACTGAAATACAATAGGTAAATGTAATTAAATAAAAATTGCGGATGAAGTCGGATTTCAGAGGTAGCTGGAACTGTATAAGGTAGGGCCATATTAAGCGTATCGCATACAGAAGGAGTCGAGGCGCGAGCGCGCCTTAGCGACCTTGACATACGGTCGATAATAACATGAATAAATCTGAGCGCCGTTTGGACTGGTATGATATTATACAATTACTGACCGTATGTCAAGGTCAAACATCGTAAGGAATCCTGCATGCTTCAATTTTGAGGCATGTATTGTACCGACTGTCCATTATAAGTAGCGACGGACTCACCCCCCGTCACACTGGACAGATTTTCGGTACTACTGGTAAAACGTGGATGTTCTGAGGTTTCAGAATATATCTGACTACCCACTAGGGGCATATAGTCGTGAGCATATGCTTATGCTTATGTCAAGGTCACCAACCGACGCCGCCTCGACAACATGACCATGTCAACTCAGTTGTCCAAGTCCTCGAACACGTTTTTCGAGTTGTCCGAGTGGTCTACATTGTCAGAGTTAACCAAGTTTTCATCCGAGTTGTTCATGTCGACTGAGTTGTTCCTGTTGACCGAGTTGTTCATGTTGGACAATTGATGGCTATGACTGTACAAGTACAACTAGGTTAAACATGAAGGTTATTTTTTATCTAGTTAAGCTGTTTGTCCATTAGGAACTGTTTTTCCTCGCGGTCAAACCAACTTGACCACCGTCTTTGACCACCGAGTTTGACCACGAGGAAGCAACGAGTAATGGTGAATCTTTACCGTACACTTGCACGGCAATTTCTCCTTGACCTCCTTCTTGTTGTAAGTCTGGATCCTCTCCATCATGGCGGGGTCGACGATGGTGGCATTTTCTAGGTCCTCCTCGAAGTTTGGGTTCGAACGCAACAGTTTCTTTGATTCCATTTTGTTTGTGAAGATATCTGGGGGCTGCTGTAACGATTATTCTAGTACTGGCATGGAATTAATCCTTGGCTTTGTATGTATTGTGAGAAGGTGTCGTATACGTTCCATTTCAAGCGCTATAACTTCGAAGCACATTGCAATTCTTCTTGTTATCGAGTGGGTAGCAAGCCATATTGCGATAAATACCTAATTGAAACTAGTGGCGTTCGACATGTTCGAAATGATATTGTGTTTATTTATTATTATAGATATATCTTATTTTTAGATAAAGAAAGATAAAGATGCATTTATTTGGTTGGTTAGTTTTTTTTTTTTTTTTTATTTTGTATTTTTTTTTTCTTATTTTTTTTTTTTTTAGTAGTTTACTAAGTGGACTTTGATTTCTGGGGTGGGCCAGAAGGATTCTGGAGTGGGCCGGGCCCACCCGGCCCTTCCAGCCCGGCACTTGCTTCGACTATACAGACGGACGGACAGACAGCGTAGGGTTATGGGTAGCGTAGGTTTTCACCCTTTGGGTACGGAACCCTAATAACATAAAGTAGGTACGAGTATAGGTACCTACTACTTAACTTATTGTATAATTAACCTGCCTGCCTAGTGCCTACAGGTTGAGCATTATGTATGAAAAAAAATGGAAGTACCTGTAGGTACTCATTGAGGTACTATGTTAACTAGAGCAGCTACCGAGAAGTAATGTTTTGTAACACGCGTTAGGGTGCACGCGCTCTAACCCACTTAGCCTGTGCCAGGCGCTCGTCGCAGCCTGACGCTCCCAGCACGAGCCCCACACTGCTGATCATGGTGCACAGATTTTGTTCGCGTTGTCTGCTCTATACATAATTACTCAATGTAGGTACCTAAGTAAGTATATACTTACTTGTATTGGCGTAGGATACCTACCTGGTGGATTGAAGAAAATTACCAATGATTTATTTCGTCATTTTGGATGTTATTTGGTTTAGGAAGTTTGGTTTTAAGTTATTTAAATACCATTCTTAGTTTTATTTGTATTTGGATTTTATTCTTAATGGATTGTGCACAACATCTTCTCATATTCTTCCGGATTATATGTGTTCTTTGTATTCTTCTTCTCTCATGAATTTTGACATTTTGATTTTTGACACACATGATTCCATTCCAGCCGTAGAAAGAGAAGGCACTAGAAGGAAGTACGCGTAGAAAGAGCAAGTAATAGAACGAAGAACGTGTTTTGTCTCATTTACTCATTGAGGGATGCATAATACAAATTCACTCTAGTTAAAAAAGGAGATCGCTACCTTATTGCTGTCCTTATTGACGTAGCCATATTTTTGCTCTAGCCTCTATGGTCTGACATCGGAGTCAGACGGAGTCAGACAACAAAAATTTCATAAAAATGTTTGTTGCTCTATATTTCGAAGAATAGTTATTTCGTAATAATTTAATTCATTGTAATTTGTTGCGAGTGGGTGACTTTAAGTTCACAACAAGGTAGCGTGCAGCGTTTTAGGATGCAAAAGCCGCACTGAACGTTGCAAAGAAAATATTTCATTCCACGGGTATGTTAACATTAATTCACGTTTTATTGCAGGAAACATTAATAATAAAACGCATTTTAATAGTTTCATTCATCGGGCAAGTGTTAAAGACAATAATTTAAAAGTTAAAGCTAAATTTTGTGATTTGTAATCTCAATAAGGGTGGTCAGATGTCATATTAAAATTACCCTGTTTCCACCTTGAAAATAAGGTACACCAAGGGCTGTGCCAAGGGTAAGCCGGAAGAGGTTTTGGATGAGGTATTTTCTAACCGCTAGTTAAACGTAGTTAAGCATACCATACCATGGATAGCTGTCATTGCCTCAGGGTTAAAAGCTCCAACAAAAAACAGCATTAAAAATAGAGGTCGGTTAACTAAAGCTGGCGCGTGCCACACATTTACGCAATGCCTTTGTCTCACTGCACGCAGAATGTCTCATCGAACTCATTTGTATGTGTCTGTGAACGTGCCAGCAGCTTTAGTTAGGTTAACCTGTAAAACATACCATGATAGATGTCGTTGACGTGAGTTGAATCCTTAGGGCCTGTTTCACCACTTCTGGGTAAGTTCTTGTTAGCTTATCCGACGGATAGTTTGACATATTTTGTATGAAATTATGTCAAAATATCTGTCGGATACGCTAACAAGAACTTATTCAGAAGTGGTGAAACAGGCCCTTAGAGTATTTATTTATTCTACTAACAAACTTATCTGCCACTTTTTGGTAGCATGAGGTATGTATGTTTGAGGCAGCATGAAATCCGCAACTTTGGACTTTATTCCATTACTTAAGATTTTAATTTTGAATGTTAAAATTCATGAAAAACTGTGTCGTGTGAACCCCAAACACGATAGCTTCGAAATTATTGTTCCGCAATTAAAGGCTGTTAGATAAGGTATAAAATTGTATGTAAATGCGTAAGATTGTTTGATCTGGCACGTTGGCAGAGGGGAAATGCTAAGGCGAGGCGGTCCCTATATAAATCGTCTAAGGTTGGATCGTAAAGAATAGTTAGTGAGGTTTTTTTTATGTCTGTTTGTCTATTCGTTTGATTGTTTGTGTGTTTGTTTGTTTGTTCGAGCATCACGTAAAAACTACTTTACCAATTTTTTCGTATAGGTAGGGTGAGGAGTTGTAGCTTTTTTGCGTTTTTAAGTGATGTATTTTTTCTTCAGTTTTCCAAGCGACGAATATTTTAAAAATATATGGGTCTTCGCAACTGGCAGACTCAATTGGTCACCTACTATAAATTCGCGTATTTGAAGAACATCTGTTTATTGAAAATATACGTATAAGAGAAATGGAATACAGTGACACTCCAACACGGTATATAAAGGTAAATTCAATATGTCGGTAGATAGTACCTACACAAGTAGATAATTATAATAGTCAAAGTAGGTATATCTAGTTTAGCTAGGAAAGAGTATAGGTCATTTATTATTTGTAAACTGGAAGACTAAGGCCACTTCTGAATAAGTTCTTGTTAGGTTATCCGACAGATATTTTGACATTATTTCATACAAAATATGTAAAACTATCTGTCGTATAAGCTAACGAGAACTTACCCAGAATTGGTGAAACAGGCCCTAAGGCATTGTCCTAATTGGGCAATGTCGGTAAAGCTGGTTAGATTCTTTATTAAATAATGTTAGGTAGCATTGCTTTCTTTTTTTAGTTCTAGTAATGTTTTCGAGATGATTGTTTTCATACAAGAAGCGAAAACCAGTTTACCTACTTAAGCCTACTAAAAATCAGGTTCGGGTTTCGATCTCATTTGATTCTGTTCACCTTAAACTAGGTTACCTTACCTACCATACACTAAATGTTGGCTCCCTGCAAATTGTTCAATGTAATTGATGCTTAAGTTCGAGCTAAGTAGGGTCGAAATGTATGGATTTTAACATTTAACTGTAGGTTTTAGCAAGGTCTTACAATTATAGTACAGAATATAAGCCTCTATAGCTTACCAGAAAAGGTGTGTATCATATCTTACATTAAAATATGATAATGTTCTATAAGTTAACAACATAATTTATGATTTGATACAAATAAATAACGTTATTAAAATGTATTCTCGTTATTATAATGACACAACAGGTAACAATAAATTGAAAATTGCATATTGCATAATGTGCTATTATTATGTTCTTCTACATCTTATCGAGTGGGCTGCAAGCCCTGCCCCTCTAGCATGCCAACGCCGAGAAAACGACAAAAATCGAGACGTGCCTCCATCTTTATTATTTTACGTACGCCAAAAAGAGCGCGCATGACGTTTTTCTCGTTTAAACGCTTTGTCGTGGGTGGCATGCTAGCCGTGCTCGTGTCAGAGTTTATTCAAACCGCCTTACGGCCTCTGACGTGGTTTTTATGTAACGACTACTACCACCAGAGATAGTAGCCGGGACCAACAGTTTAACGTGCGATCCGAAGCACGGAATCATCTTTCTTTTCAGACAATCAGGTGACTCAGCCTGCAATGTCCTAACCAACTGGGGAAAAACCCACAAAGTGACATTTCACTAGGTGCCCCCCGTGGGAATCGAACCCACGACCTCCGTGTCAAGAGCCCAATGCTCTTAACCATTAGACCACGGAGGCAGTTCCACGGAGGCGGATTATGTTCAATGGGTACCAGCCCGTCTAGTATGATTTCTCTACTAGCGTGCCGACTCTATTTTTTCCATACTAAGTACTTGTCGCAGCTAGCGCGACGCTCTGAAAAGCGCGAGAACAGCAGTGCGAATTTTGAAAGTCACACGTTCAAATCAGCAGTAGAAAGACGCATAATGTCCATAGTAATTTTAACATTTTCTACTGCTGTTTACAGCGAGTTACGGGTGTCTTTCAAAAATCGCACTACAGGGGCTATAGACAAGGTAACATTCCTTTTGGCGTAGACGCTAGTAGAAATGACAGAATGTATGGATTTGACATTGGCGATCGAAACATTTTGACGTTTTCTTTCTCCACCATACGTCAAGTCCATACGTTTATTTTTTTTTCTACTGTCGTTAATGCTAATCGAAAGTACTTTTTCTAGAGGCCCTGGTTATTTTCTAAGCAGCCGAAGGCGCGGTGCGCACATGTAGTGAAATCGTACTAGACTCAAAGGACTGTAAGTATTCACCCTACGAGCGGCGCAGGAATCTCATTCGGTGAATTCAGCAGTTGTAAATGTCTTTATAGTGTGGATTTGACTTTCAAAAATCGCTATCTATGATTAATGATTTCTGAAAGTCAAATCAGCAGTAGAAAGATGCATATCTCCAAAGTAATTTTGACATTTTCAACTGCTGAGCTCACCGAATGAGATTCAAAAATCGCACTCATGTACACACACGCCGTGTGTACATAATATAGCATAGTTCATTTACCCATTTTTATGGGAGTTTGATTTCCTATGGTATCACTGGATGAAATTATCGCTGTCTCATACGCGGTTACACTGATGTTCCGTCTATCAGCGTAAGCGAAATACTTGGCCTATGGAAGTACGTGTCTTGTCATATCACTCAGTAAGAGATGTACATAGAAAATTCGCTCTAGTTAAAAAAGGAGACCGCTACGTATTGCTGTCCTTATTTTGTACTTCGGCCATCTGACTCCAAAATGTCACTTCATATAAATTGTATGGGACAACCACCTGACTCCGAGATGTCACTTCATATAATTCGCTATCTCATACCCGGTTACACTGATATTCGGTCTACTAGCGTAAGCGAAAAAAAAATCGTCTATGATTCCAGCGAAGTATTTTTCGCATAGGTTTAAAATTTTTCGCTTACGCACATTGAGGTACTATGTTAATCATAGGCCAAGTATTTCATGTTAATGCTAGCATTCCAGCCATTTCCAGTCATAGACGAAAAATAAAATACGATTCCAGGTATTCCAGAAAGTTGGCACAGGTATTGTCTATTACCTTCCATTCTTTTGACCAAGAAGTTTCACTATTGGCGCTAGCCGAGCGCGAGGCCGAATAGAAGGCCGAGCTAAAACGTATTGGGCCGAGCTACGCGTAGGAGCGAAGCTCCGAAGGTCCTCCCTTGAACCTGGTGGACCTGGTCTCCGGGGTCGATCTGCCGCCAAGCGAGCCGCAGGCCGAGCGATAGTACTCTGTGGTAGTAGGTAGCTTGCCGGGCTGCACGGCGTGCATGTGAACCCAGCTTCAGCTTGGCCAAAAAGCAAGCAGAAAAGAGTAGAATTAGGTAGAGTGGAGTGGAATTAGGGATTGTAGATAAGAACCATGCAGGAACTAAGGTAGGTACGTATGAGATCAATGTTAAACATAAGGGTTGAACAACACATGGCCGCAGGCGATCGCGTTCCGTCTATCTTATATGCTCTAACAAATGACGTTCCTGAGTGACAGAAAAGGATGGAGCGACGGAAAAATGCGATCGCGTGCGGCCATGTGTAGTTCAACCCTAAGGTAGGATCCCACGGTGGGATCTATGTCTGAGATCCCATAAAGTCCTACCTACTTAGTGCCGCGGAGAACCACTGGAGAAAACTTCTCTATCTACGTTTGTGACGGAACTACCAACACGGAATAACCGGGAATAAACGAGAGATTTACATAGAAATTGTCTGCAATTCTAAAGTCTGAAATATCTTTATTTTAGCTCAGATTTCGTGGTCTCGAAACATCATGGTTACCTACAAAAAACTTGAAAAAGTGCAGTGCGCCCTCTGTTAGCGAGTGGAGAGTATTTCGGCGTGATTTTGTTCTGCTATTCGACGCTAGATGGCATTACCTGTAATGTCGTGCAATTAAAAATATTAACAATAATTTTCCATGTGAGATTCTTCACCCCTTTCCCTTTCAACAACAACATTTTCTTACCAAAATCTTTAGTAATTTTAAAACTATTTAATTTTCCTGGGATAGATTGGTACCTACTCAGTAAGTTCGGTTACGTATCCGATGTTAAATCGGACCTAGCCTAACCAAATAACAACATCCCAGTCGAGTACAATGTTGGGAACAGGTTTATAAAACCTGTTTTTGTTTCTAGACTTAACCATGCTACTACCACAGCAGTATAATATCAAGCAGTAGTTACTAAGTGTTCCTAAAATTGATTCACGATGAAGGTTTTTATTATGACTAGTCCTACTTCCCCGGCTTCTCACGGGGACCCAACCCAGTACCTACCGTGAGAAGCCGAGGCGGGTCGCTAGTTCATCACCATCATCCAAAGCCTGAATACACCCTCTGCTGAGCATTAGATCTCCATTTTGTTTATGCCACCTTCCTCTGTCATAGTCATGAGCGTCTTGCATCCATCTTGCTGCTTCCATGCAATCATCAACCTGTCGAGCCTTTGCACAACCCACACTTCGCTTCCCTTCCTCGGCTACCACTCGGACGAAGCTCTGCTCCATCTATTCCGTCACCTCGTTTTGCCATATGGTCGCTATAGTTAGAAAATAACATAGCATACGCTAACTACTATATTTCCCAAAGGGGGCAGTCAGAGATATTCTGAAACCTCAGTACATCCACGTTTCACCAGTATTCCCGAAACTCGCTGTTCAGTGTGATGTGAGCCCGTCGCCACTTATATTGGACAGTGTCCCACTGTCCATTATAAGTGGCGACGTATGTCTCGAAAGGGAAGCATGCCGGTTTCCTCACGATTTTTTTCCTTCACCGAAAAGCCATTATGTTGGTTTTCTTCTTATCGTGTGGGCAGCAAGCTCTGGCGTCAGAGTTTTTGCAGACCGCCTTACGGCCTCTGATGTGGTTTTTATGTAACGACTACTACCACCAGAGATAGTATCCGGTTAGTCCCGGATAAACGTAGGCAATAATTTTTCTTTTCAGACAATCAGGCGATTCAGCCTGCAATGTCCTAATCAACTGGGGAAAAACGCCCAAAGTGACATATCACTGACCGTGGGAATCGAACCCACGACCTTTTCAAAAGCCTGCTCTTAACCATTGACCACGGAGTAAGTAAGTAAGTAAGTAATCTTTATTTGCTCTTGATTAGGGTACAGTATTACAGATAATAGGTAAAACATTGAGACTCTCCTAGATCAGCCATTAACAACAGCATGCAAATATTACACAAGCAATGATAGAATTAATGGAATGTTACAATAATTTAACATAGGTATTACTTATTCATACTATTATATTGTCATCCTTAGTTAAAAATTCTTTTACCGAATAGAATGTATTATCTAAGAGCCAGTTGCATAAAGCGGTCTTAAATCTAGTGAATGCCAAATCCTTCAAATTCTCTGGTAGTTTGTTATAAACAGTTTTGCACATGCAATAACAGTTTTTTTGAAACCGTGTAGTATGAGGCACTTCGTTGAGGACTATGTTATTTGGATATCTTGTATTTGCGCGAATATCTTTTCCGAGTTTAAAGAACTTGTGCTGGTGTTGCTTCACAAATTTAGCCATTTCAAAAATGTATAAGCATGGAAGAGGGAGTATCTTAAGAGATCTAAAGAGAGGTCGGCATGAGACATCTGGAGCTACACCACATATGGCCCGTATACATTTCTTTTGTGCAAGAAATGCCTTGTTTGCGTTCGTACTGCGGAGGCAGTTCCCGAAAAGCCAGTGGTGTTACAAATCGTACCTACATGAATTCCGAAAACTTAGTGGTAAGGATCGGTCTGAACGGGGTGTGAACCATCACCTCCTGCAATGCCGGCAAGGTTACTCGCCACTGGACCACCACGGCTTAGAAAATAGTTACTGCTATACTAATTGCGTATTATAGCGTACTTCTATGACCAGCTTTAAAGGGCCTCTAGGTTTGTTTGCAAATACCTACGTGATAAGGTTAACAATACCAAGATTGTTCACAATGGCATAATATAATACAACACTTACTTACCCATACAAGGAATTTTTTGTTAGGCATGGTGACGGTTTTTAAGGTTATTAACAGACCATCAATCTTGAAAAACTTATTCTATAAGTAGTAAAGAGACCGCGGGAAGAACCAATGATACGAAAAGGAAGGGACCAAAATCGAACTCCCAAAAAAAAAACTCTACCCTAATGTATTAAGGCAGGTATAGTAGGTACCTATGTATAGGTCAATATTTTGGAGATTTCGGTCTTAGTCGCAAAGAGGAAGTTGTTCAGTAAGACTTTATGATCTTCTTCTTCTTCTTGGTCGTAACCTCATGGCTGAGGGACGTGACCATCGTGGGCCGCTTGTGCCACCACAGCTCTCCAGGCTGCTCGATCTTGGGCCCGGTGTATGCTGGCCTGTAGCACAGATTAGATAATACTATACAGCCTGTAGTGTTGTATCGGTAATTTCTTTTACTACATCGGTCCATCGAGTAGGCATGCGGCCTCTACCTCTCTTTCCCTCCATACGGCCGGTGATAATGAGCTTTTCCAAGCTATCTGAGCTCCTGACCGTATGCACAAAGAATTTAAGGACTCGTTGCATTCAGATGGTGGAGAGCCTCGTCGTGATGGTCAACTCGTCGAGGATGGACTCATTTGTGCGGCGTTCAGTCCAGGATATTCGGAGCCTGATCTCTCTCTTTCATTTTTTCATTATTTCATTCTTTATGATCATTCCCTTGAAAACACTTCGGCATATTATGATCTGCACTTAAATATGTAACACATTTTAGTTCACACCAGGAGTGCGATTTTTGAATCTCATTCGGTGAGCTCAGCAGTTGAAAATGTCAAAATTACTACGGAGATACGCATCTTTCTACTGCTGATTAGACTCTCAAAAATCGCACTCCTGAAGTATGATTTTTGAGAGTCAAATCAGCAGTTGAAAGATGCATATCTCCATAGTTATTTTGACATTTACAACTGCTGAGCTCACCGAATGAGATTCAAAAATCGCACTCCAGGGGTGCGATTTTTGAATGTCATCGGTGAGTTTGAACGGTTTTTAAATCTCATACAAAAGCGTTCTCATGCATGTTTCTACTGCTTATTTGACTTTAAAAATCGCACTCCTGAATTATGATTTTTGGAAGTCAAATCAGCAGTGGAAAGAAGCGTAACTCCACAGAAATTTTGACATTTTCAACTAATGAGCTCACCGAATGAGATTCAAAAATCGCACTCCTGGGCATACAAAATTGCTCTCATAAAGTACCTAATAGATACCTAGATAGCCTAGATACGATACCTATGAAGATGTAAAGCAGAATAGGTAGGTGTAGAGGTAGCGACGGTAAATTCCACGGCATTGTCAGGGTTGGACACTGCTACAAAATAATATTCACCCCAAAACGGTACCAAACTTCAAGCTAACCCGAAACGCAACTTTTTCAATCTCCAAGCCCCAAAATATATCCCAATTTCCCAATTTAATTTTTCCCTTTAGGGGCAAAACCCCCAAGTGGCGAAGGGCTCAACAGCCGTCACACTGGACAGTTTCGGTACCTTCCTAGGATGACTGTGTTTTCAGAATTAGTATCTACTTGTATCTCTGACTACTGCCTCGGGGAATAAAGTCGTGAGCGTAATTAGCAAATCCGGGATAAATCTTGCAGTTTTAAACCTCTTAAAAGAAGGGTTTTATTGAATACTAGTGTTTTCCAGCGACTTCGTCCGCACAAATTATATATACTTACCAGATTTTAAGTCAGATCATAAGCTATCAAACAAAAAAAGTTTCATCAAAATCGGTTCAGTAGTTTTAGCGTGATGCGCGAACAAACACACAATTTTGTCAATAGATAGCGCTGCACGTCATTTAAATCGCGCTATCGAGTGTTATTTTGAATTTATATGAAGTGAACCGCTACTTTTTTATTCCTCACGAATTTACGGTTTTATAATAGTTATAAGATTCGTTTCAGTTATTTTAGTAATGAGTTAAGAGTTGAATTATGGCGAATTAGGTCTCTTTCTATGCGTCATTTTAGAATTGTGATGATAATTTGTAGAGTATTGAGGCGGTTTCAAAATACTAGAACAGCAAGTTATACTTCACCAATTAGCACTGGGACTTTTTCTCTCTCTCTCTTTTTCTCTCTGCTGTGAGACTAAATATTTGTTTCCATTTTATGAGATGAGTTTTGAGAAATGTCAGGGTCACTCTTGACCTTTTGAACTTGAAGATAAAAACGCATCGATAAGGATACACAGGGTTGTGTAATATACGTGTATTAAATTAAAAATCTAAGTTGAAGGTATAATTTAAAAAAAAGAGGTTTTTTTAGATCTTTTAAGGCTCCTTTTGTTGGAGGAATTAAACCTTGGACTGTTATAGGCACTGGCATATACTCTAGCGATAGACAAGCTCGTTCAAACAAACAACTTGTCACACAAAACAACACAAAATGACACATTGCTGTTTGTCATTGCCATAGTGACGAAGTGAACTCGGGAACACCAATCAGGTGCGGGCACCGCATTCAAGTGGAACATGTTGCTTCTATGAAAGGGCCTGTCTATCGCTAGAGTTTAAGTCAATGGTTATAGGACTTTTATTTTTACACATTTTGATATTCTTAAAAGTGAAATGTTTAGAACCTATTATAGTAGATTACACACCGAGGACAGGAAAGTAAGAAAGGTCTCAGATCTCATATACCTAATTGTTGACCGAGGCGAAGCCGAGCCGAGATTTATGTTAGTCTATGTTTATTGTTCAAAAAACTGAAAGAATTTCATTGCTTATGAAACGTTATGAACATACGTATGATTCTGAACTCACATAACTTCATTTGTTTAATAGATCTTGAAACAAAAAGTATGTCATCTTGAGCACAATTCCCCTTTGCGTTTACTAACCTGTAAAATGACTCATTAAGAAATAAGCTCGCCCTTTATACATATCTTTTCTAAATGTTTGCATCAATGTGTCTATTATAATTTAATGCATTTTTGCCAGCCCTATCACCACGGTGCCGGTGGTTTGACCAGTGTGCTTGTGACCACCAGCATGGCGACTCGTATCAGCCTTGTTCTCGCCTTGTTGCCGTGTTTAGCTGTGAGTACATTTTAATATTCATTTTAATACCAGTTTGTCATTCACGAGGACAAACACTTGCATTTTCTAAGTTATAGAGGGTCAAATGTTTTTAAGTTCTGCTCTCAATCGTCTTATTTTTATTATACATACCTACTGTGTGTTTAGGTTTTGTTTCTTTACTTATTCCCTAATTTTAGGGAGAAATCATTAAGTATTCAAACGTCTTATCTGAGACTTATTAACTTAGGTGGTAGCCTACCTACTGTCAACCTAAGTCAATAAGATTGATTATTTTTAAAATTAGTTACCTTACCTAGGTAGATATGTGAGGTGACTTTAGTGATTTTTTGACCACCTCCTCCCCCTGAGATTTGGCTTGACCTCTCACCCCCCTAATCGCACTGGATGATAAAAAACATAATTTGCTTAAATATTTCTATTTAAGCTAATAGTTATTTAATATTTAAGATAACTAAGAACATGTTTTACTTTTAACCCAGTTTTCTCACAATATTACACTACCTACCTATTTCTTGCGAAAACATATTAGGTACGTGATTGCCGAGATCCCCCCTCTCCCCCGCGTGAGATTAGGTGAGATTAAGCCTACTTTCGCCCACATAAACACTGCACAAGAAACCTTTAATCCCTTAGTCGCCTCGTACGACAACCACGGGAACTATTTGTGTGGTCCATTCTAAGCCGAAAACACATGGCAGACGGGAGAAATTTAAAATTTAAATGTTCCTACGTGAAGGATGTTTACTTATTAAATTAAATTAAATTAAAAATTATTTATTTCAGATTATTCATCCATATTGTGTTAGTAACAATTGTCTTATAACTATGTTAGTTCACAATTAAATACATTAATTAATAAATTATATGACAATTACAATATTACCTTTAAATTACATAATATTACCAGCTTACTGTACAAAGGGGGATGAGCTGGCATGCAGTAGCATCCACCTCTGTACCATTGGCGAGTCCCACCGCTCAGCCAACACGCTCAGGATGCTATTAGTGCTGCCCCGGAGGCGATTAAGCAGCGAGGCGCTCCGCTTTCTGATGATGGCGTAGAAGTCATCGATATGCGCATGCGCGAACATTGTCGATGCGCTGCAAAACCGCGGCAGTCCCAACAGCATCCTGAGCGCATTGTTGTACTGGACTCGCAGGGCGCTGTATGCCCGCTGAGTGTAGTTGGTCCATAGACTGCACGTGTAAAACGACTGACTGTAGGCTTTGAATAAAGTAACTTTTACCTGTTTAGTACAACGTGCAAATCTACGAGCCAACATGTTACATCGCACAGACAACGCCCTGCGTTCCCTCTCGATATCCTCATTGTCACATAGGTCATCCGTGACCCAGTGGCCCAGATACTTGAAATGACTTACCCTGTTCAAAGTCGCACCACACAGAGTGATAGGTGATGTAGATGAGTAGCACTTGGTACCGGCTTTAAATATCATGTACTCACTCTTTTTAGGGTTGTATCTGAGCCCATGGGCCTCAGCATATGACTCACAGATGCGAAGGAGTTTCCGCAGCCCCCCATATTTGAATTTTGTAAAGTAATTTAATTGTTTTTTTTTAATAGTTGGGAAAAGTGACGGTTCCCACGAAAAAGCTGAACGATGGTAGAGACATCCCGGCTCTGGCGCTCGGAACGTGGCTTGGAAATGATACTCAGGTAAGCCATCATCATCATCATCCTTTACAGGGTGTTACAGAGGAGTGTTGTCATATTATATGACCACACTCTGTAACACCGTGGTACATAATATTGGCTCCATAGTGAAAGTTTGTTATTATTTTCTAAACTATCTCTAAGTTTACTTCCTGTCATACTTCAGGACCTCAATTGTGCGGCCCCTTGTAAATTTGTATTCTACAAGGGTCAAACTGACCATCGAACTGAACAATTTTCTCTATTTTTTAACCATTGGTTCCTTTGGTTAAATGGTTCATTTGGATAAATCTGCTGTCCCATACATTGTTGTCGAGTAAGACTGCAGTTTTGTATGGAACAGCTGATATATTTCGATATTGTCTCCATCGTGAAAGTTATTCAGTTTGATGGTCTAAAGCACCCTAGGCATTTAATTGTTATACACCAAATGTTCTATTCGCAGGGTCGGATCGGCCCGAAGGCGACCGAAGTGGAACTGGCAGTGAAATGGGCTCTGGAAGCAGGCTACCGACACATCGACACGGCACACATATACCAGGTGGAAGACCAGGTCGGACGAGGACTGAAGGCTGCAGACGTGCCGAGGGAAGATATTTTCGTCACCACTAAGGTTTGTCACAGTCACAATAGAACAGTTTGACCAGGCAATGACTGAAAGTCACCCATAGGGCAATGGAGAGGGAAATGCTCGGAGTTTTCCTGTGAGATCGAATCAGAAATGAAGAGATCCGCAGAAGAACCAGAGTAGCTGTCGTATCCCAAAGAATTGCTAATCTAAACTCGAAATGGGCGGTGCACATACGTACCGGAGGAGTCGCGTGGCTAAGGGGGTAACAAGTAGACGTGTTGTCGGCTTGCGATTTGATTGGCCACGTGGCTCCGCCGTTTTATGGCGGTTTCAATTGTGTGTGTTTTTGTTTAAAAACGGGGCTCTGAGATCGCCATATCCTATTACCGTACAATATCTAATAAATATATCTTCAACACTTGACACTGGCGAAATCTAACAAGGAAACGCCATTTAATAAAAACAGAATAGAATACGTACCGGAAAGCGTAGCGTGGTTAGGCCCGTCAAAAGGTGGAACGATGACTTGGTTCACCAGGTTCACCTGGCCTTCAGGCGGCGGACCCATTGGATGAGGGCAGCGCAGGACCGCTCGTTGTGGCGGACCTTAGCGTAGGCGCATGTACAGCAGTGGACATCCATCAACAGATGATGATGATGTGTTCTATGTATTTTTATTTGTGACAGCTATGGAACGACGCGCACGCGCGCTCCACGGTGGTGCCCGCGCTACGCGAGTCCCTCAGCAAGCTGTCTCTGGATTACGTGGACCTATACCTGATACATTGGCCTGTCGGACAATACGTAAGTATCAAAATCAAGAAGATTTGAGTGTGAGCATGAGTTACATCGCATAACAATCACTCGAGCTGTAGTGTAGAGATTAGCCAGTCAGCAATGGTGGTATCGAGGCTGACTGCCCAGGGTACGTCAGACGAACTCAGGATTCGTCACTCTGGGGGGAATTGAACTGTATTTTTGTTCTGGTACTGTTTTCATTTCTAAATAGTTAATATGCATAGGGTCCGAACCCAAGTCGGCTGGAGTTAGAATCTGTCCAAGTGAGGTTTTATCGATGCATCAGACCTTCAGGTAGTGCTATCCGTGTAGCAAAACACTGGGCTGGAAAAATATAAAATGTCATGATTTCATGTAGGCCTACCCTCAGGGCAAGCACGTATCCAGACTTTTGTTTCGGGGGGGGGGGGATATTCATAGAAACACATTGAAAAAGTGCTGTAATCACTTTTCCATACAAATATTCCGATTTCGGGGGGGGGGGAGGGGGGGGGGGGGGGGATAAATCCCACGTATCCCAGGGAGGGTGTAGGCACAGAGGATTATATTGGTGCAGGTTCACCACGCGTGCACAATGCAGATTGGTAGACTTCACATACTCATCAGAATTTCTTCTTCAGCGTATGCAGGTTTCCTCACGATGTTTTTTTTCACCGTTTTGTGTATTGCGTACACAAGTATTTCGTAAGTAGCACTTATTATTTCTGGTTTTTAGGAAAATCGTACATACGACTTCACGGATTATTTGGAGACATGGCGCGGCATGATTGAAGCCAAGTCCTTGGGCCTGACCAAGTCGATTGGGCTGTCCAATTTCAACCAGGAGATGATGGACAGGATCCTGGCTAGCGGGCTGGAGAAACCAACGGTTCTTCAAGTCGAGGTTAGTACAATTAGAACTCTTTCCGTTGCTCAAAATCATGATCCTCGCGCAGTGCTAAAACTGACGCCCCTCGTAGGTCGTGCGCACAGTCGTAACGCAAAACGACCAAAGCGGCTCACCTCGTGGGTCGGCCCGCACAGGCGTAAGGTTTGGGTGACTCACGCTGTCAGTCATGAGCACAGGCGAAGCTTGACCCCCCTCGTAGGTCTTGCGCACAGTCGTAACCGTGAAACGATAAACTGGCTCGTCTCGTGGGTCACCCGCGCAGGCGTAAGGTTGTCGGTGACTCGCGAAGCACAGCCGAAATGCAATATATCTGACTCGTTACGTGGGTTCTATAGCACTGTGGCCCATTTGTCGCCGACCTACGCTGTAGGTCGTCAGCAGTCAAAGTGTACTGTAGTCTTTGTTCAACACTTGACATATTATGTTGTCTTTCCATCCTGGAATCTTGTGGTGAACTAACGTACAAACACCCTCCTAGAGGGTAGGTAAGTCTCTGCCCAGCAGTGGGACGTATACATACCTATACTGAGTGATTTTTGAACAATTTCCAAATGGATAAAAAATCGGTAGTAAAGTAAAAGTTGTTCAGTTTGATGGTCTGTAACAACCCCTGAAAGTTTTTACAAAATCACTTAGTAACAGTAGTATAAAGATTCTTAAGAATTATTATTGTCGTGTTATGTTGTAGAGTTTCTGGCCGCATCTTCTCTACAACGACAATACGTTCCGACGCGGTAGTATAGCTTCAAAAAGTCTTAAATTTGCTATTGTTTTGAGTTTAAGTTGTGAACAATCTTTTTGCAGATAAGCCTAAACCTCCAGCAGCCGGAGCTCCTCGCCTACTGCAAGGAGAAGGACATAGTGGTCATGGGGTACACGCCCTTCGGGTCGCTGTTCTACGGCAAGGCGGCGGAGGATGCGCCCGCGCCGCGCGTCGACGATCCCGCGTTGAAAGCAATCGCTGACAAGTACAACAAGACCGTTCCACAGGTAGCGCTGCGGTACTTGGTGAGAGTCACGACATGAAAATACTTAGGCTTACACTCAGTTGCAGAAACGCTCATTAGAGTCAATCCTCCATTAAATCTCTTCTATTAGGTATATTCTTCTTAATGAAGGGCCGGTTGCTTGCGTCTAGCACGGCAATTCTGTCAAGGTAAGATTAATAAACTAATCTCAAGTTATTGTTTTATGGTTAAAACACACAAGAGCTTCACGAAATGGCGGAGCCACGTGCAAGCCTAAGAGAGGCCGCCCTCCGTCAGACTTGCAGCGCGACGCATTAAAATCTCTTGCTAGTTTTTACTACGCCAACACGACAAAAAGTGACAGCAAGAGACTTAATGGAGGATTAACTGTAATGAGCGTTTCTGCAACTGACTCTCATTAGAATTAATCCTCCATTAAATCTCCTGCTAGCTTTTACTACGTCAACAAGACAAAAAGCGAAACCAAGAGATTTAATGGATAACTTTGATTCGTTCCACCACGCGTGCCCAATGCGGATTGGTTGACTTCACACACGCATCAGAATTTCTTCTTAAGCGTATGCAGGTCAGTGGCGGATACAGATGGGGGGCGCAGGGGGCGCGCGCCCCCCATTGCGGGGCCAGCCGCGCCGCCCCTGACCATGCATGCGCACGGGATAGAACAACGGCTGCCAAAGCCTACATTCTCCTTCGAGTTCTCTCTAATTGCGAGTTTATTATCACGCAACTTCTTATATTCTTAAACTTTGCATGTGACTTGTGTTTTTATTACGTAAAAATCAAGTTCTAGATATCTTTTGCGCCCCCCCCCTTGAGTTTTTTCTGTATCCGCCACTGATGCAGGTTTCCTCACGATGTTTTCCTTCACCGTTTGAGAGCAGTCGGTAATACGTACGTAAGTTAGAAAAACTCATTGGTACATGGCATGCTGTCCGTTCGGATTCGAACCCGGACCTCATGATTGAGAGTCCACACCTCTCCGCAACGTGCCACCGAGCGCTAACTACTAACACAATTTTTTTAAGGCCCTGACTTCAATATAAAAATCTAATTTCCAGGTGGAACTAGGTGTCATCCCGATCCCCAAGTCACTGACCAAGTCCCGTATAGAGCAGAACGTCGACGTGTTTGACTTCCAACTTACCGAAGAGGAGCGACGCACTCTCAGGAGCTTCGACAAGAACTACAGGACCTTACCGCAGCTGAAATGGCTCGACCACCCTTACTACCCCTTTGAGAAGGAACAATGATCTCTGTTGAGTTTAATAAATGCTCTCTGGAAATATTATGTTTATTGATCTAATCCTCCGGGTCCGCGTGCACCTAGCGCAGAACTGTTCGAGCATATGCGCGCATGTACTTTGCAGTCGCGCACACCTACTACGGTGCGTCCCGAATTAGGGTTGTACTACATCACACAGCACCGTATCGCATTTTTCCGTCCACCTTTTCTGTCACTCCACTGCCACCGGCACTAATAGATACGCGATCTTCAGGGCGGCATACCAAGTATGTTTCGCCCTGGCCGCTGACTCAGCAGCAGATCCCGCATGCCACATTGATCTAGAGAGATGCGAAGGTGCAAAGGTGCAGCAACACGTCGCATCCCAGAGTAAGCACCGGCCCTTCTCCCAGGGAACTAATGTAAGCCCATCGGGACACTTGCCATCAGAACGGCTTAGACCTGTGGGTTCCAAGGTACACAGGATGTCTGCAGACACCAAAGCTCTGCGAATGATGTCGTTCAGGGTGGAGTGCCTTGGAAACCTACCAGCCGCTTTCCGACAGCTAAGCCCGTGGAGTCCATTCGCCTCCACAGAAGAGCCGCAAACGCAACGGCACACCCAAGTCTTATTGCTGTGGCCATTCTAAGGGAGCAGTTATCTAGGTGGCAGTGCGTGGAGCCAGGCCCCTGCCTCTGGCTTCGACACCGCTTGTAAGCGAGCCAGTTCCGTGCCCGACGCACCATCCAACAAGATTTTCAGAGATACCTTCGAAAGAATGTCGTCCCAGCACCTCTAAGAGGACTTATCCTCTGGCAATGCTTCATTAGGACATAAGACACCCCAGGCTGACAAGGCATCGCTTATGAAGGGCATCACGAACCCGTCACCATCACCAGGTAAAATCTGAGTGATGAGATCCGCTACACCATGTGCCGAAGCCAAAAAAGCTGCCAGCCCGGTGCCCTCCACTCGGCGCACGCCCAATCCACCATGCCGCACGGGTAACGTGGCCTGACACCACTGTTTCTTGTCCAGGCCCACGTTTAATTAGCTCGTTAGCGTCTCCTTCAACAAACTGTCTAAAGATGCGACACATCGTGGTAGTAGCCAGGTAGGAGTGGTTCTAACGATGTACTTTAAACGGGGCATGGAAAAAGAACTGCGGAGCAGAGTGAGTGCAACATGAGAGGACAAAGACTTCAGTTTTTCGTTTAGTAATAAAAGGGATTCCTTTTTGGACTCGACTCTCCAAAAATATTGAGGCGCCCAGAAGTGCAAACTCGCTTCTATCCACAACCCTAATTCCCGGCACCAGAGCTTCGAACGTCTGCAGCGTGATTATAGGTGTTCTGCTGAAAACAAACATCTCACATTTTCCAGTATTAACTTCCAGACCCACCTCTTTGAGCTTGGGAAACAGAGCATTTAAGTCACGCGAATTATAGTTCATACATGTAAGAGTCTGGTTTTTAAATAATAACACTGAAATACACAACTTTATATGTATTTAACTACGATAAAACAATACATGGGTGCTAACAGTTTGATGTGTAAACCGAAAGAAAGACCGTAGATGAGGCGACGACGCTCTTAGTGTGGAGTCAGCATATTCTTACATGGTAGAGGGATGTTTTAATCTATAACACGCGCTACAGAATCCGCGGGGCCTCCGAGGGTACCGTCGTCCAGCAATAGCAAAGGCCCCAGTGGGTCTCCCTGCTGCGCACCAAACTCGGAAGAGATGGCCGAATCCCCGTAAAAAAGGTAATCCCCGTAATCTATGACAATGGTATTCAGACAATGAAACTAAAAAACTTTCCCTAAAGAACATTTATTAAGAGTCGAAAACCGAAAAAAAATGTTGGGCCTCCCATAGAATATCGATCGACTGATCCGCACTTCATTTTAGTTTACACCTGTGTACATACACAAATTGCTCACAATAAGTATACAGATATACGGTAAATTCCACGACATCGTCAGGGTTGGACACTGCTACAAAATAATAATTATTCACCCCAAAACGGTAGGTACCAAACGAAATATCTAATAACCCGAAACGCAACTTTTTGAATCCCCAGTGAAGCGTGACGTCTGAGTCTTTAGAATTGATTAGTATCTCTGACTACTTCCTCGGGGAATATAGTCGTGAGCATAATTGGTAAATCCGGGACAAATTTTGCAGTTTGTCCCGGATTCTTCCATTATTATTCAATCGGGTTGTGTTGGTTAGTTTCTGGCCACATCTTCTCTACAGCGACAACAAGTCCCGGTAGTAGAGAGGTGGGCTTTAAGCTTCTATATTATTGAATATAATTAGTTTGAGTTTTGTTAGTAATGAGTTAAGTTGCAATGGCAAACAAATGGCAAACAGGTATGCACGTTATTTTAGAATTGTGATGATAATTTGTAGAGTATTGAGGCGGCTTCAAAATACTAGAACAGCAAGTTATACTTCGCCAATTAGCATGGGACTCTTTCTCTCTCTCTCTCTTTTTCTCTCTGCAGTGGGACTAAAGGTGAACGCAGGCTTGGCCGCAGTTACCATTTTATGAGATGACTTTTGAGAAATGATAGGGACTCTGTTGACCTTTTCAACTTGAAGATAAAAACGCATCGATACGGATACACATGGGTTGTGCAATATAAGTAGGTAGTATTAAATTTAAAAATCTAGTTGATATTTCGTATTGAGGAGAAAAGTCAAGCTCGTTTCGCTAGCTCTAAGTTAATATTTTTGCATTAATAAACCAAAAGATGTCTGACCACAACCTGAATAGAAGTGCAAAAAAATTTCGAGCTCCCTTCGCTCGCACGGTTTTTTATGTATAGGTCTTCTAATAAAGATAAGGGAGCGGCGAAATCAGTCTGTGCCCCGGGCGGCAGAAACCCACGCTACGCCACTGGGGGCGCGTCCTCATAATAATTAGCCTAGGGCGGTCAGAACTCTTGATCGTGTATCGAAAGATAAACGTTTATCTTTTGCTTGTTTCATGATGTGCACATAATTATGCTTATGATTATGGCTTGCTTTACATTATAACCTGTCTATATTTGGTGTTTTTATAAATAATCTCTTTTATGTGCCTAATAAATAAATATTTTTTTCAGAAACAATCTAGAACCGAATCTCTTGTTTGTATGAAGTCAGATTTTCGTCAAAATATACCTACAGTTTTAATACTAGGATTAATGAGGCACTGGTGCACTGAACATACAAGCATAGAGATTAGTTTCTAGATTGTTTCTGAAAAATGTCATTGACTTTAATTGGTTAGTATTGAAAATATAACCAGACTTCGTGTGTATGGAGCGCACCAACGGTAAAATACGTAGGTACCCTTAGTATTGTGATGAGGACACTCAATGTGTCTATTGTAATAATTACTTAATAAAGTTTTGACAGCCCTATCACCACGGAGCCGGTGGTTTGTTTGACCAGTGTGCTAGTGACTACCAGCATGGCGACTCGTATCAGCCTTGTTCTCGCCTTGTTGCCGTGTTTAGCTGTGAGTACATTTTAATATTCATTTAATACCAGGAGTGCGATTTTTGAATCTCATTCGGTGAGCTCAGCAGTTGAAAATGTCTAAATTACTATGGAGATACGCATCTTTCTAATGCTGAGTTGACTTTCAAAAATTATACTTCAGGAGTGCGATTTTTGAAAGTCAAACCAGCAGTAGAAAGATGCGTATCTCCAGAGTGATTTTGACATTTTCAACTGCTGAGCTCACCGAATGAGATTCAAAAATCGCACTCCTGGGGTGCGATTTTTGAATGTCATCGCTGAGTTTGGACGGTTTTTAAATCTCATACAAACGCGTTCTCATGCATCTTTCTACTGCTGATTTGAGCTTCAAAAATCGCAGTCCTGAAGCATGATTTTTGATAGTCAAATCAGCAGTAGAAAGATTCATATCTCCATAGAAATTTTGAAATTCCAACTGCTGAGCTCATCGAATGAGATTCAAAAATCGCACCCCTGGTAATAAATTTTTAAATAATCAATTTTATTATCTTATAGGGTTGACAGAAGGTAACATGTTTTACTTTTAACCCAGTTTTCTCACAATTTTGCGAAAAAATATTACTTACTTACGTGATTGTCTCTAGACAGTTCCGCGTGAGATTAGGTGAGATTCAGCTTCAGCCCGCTTTCGCACACATAAACACTGCATAAGAAACCTTTAATCCCTTAGTCGCCTCGTAGGACACCCACGAGAAGAATTATGTTGGTCCATTCTAAGTACGTTCACACACGATGACGCATTGTCGGAGCGGCAGACGTCAGTCCATAGAACCACACATGGTGCGTCAATGCGTCACCGTGTGTGCGTCTACATGCGGTTTCACAACTCCTTGCTTCGCAAATAACGGACTGACGTCTGCCGCTCCGTCAAAGCGCACACGATGACGCATTGACGGAGCGGTAGACGCCAGTCCATAGAACCACACACGGTGCGTCAATGCGTCATATGCGTCATATTTCACAAATGACGGACTGACGATGACGTCAGCCGCTCCGTCAATGCGTCATCGTGTGTGAACGCACTAAGCCGGAACCACACGGCAGTTTACGTGAAGGACGTATTGATACCTACTTAGTTAGTTATTGATAGAATTTAAACTTATTTTTGTAAGTACCTACTTGTTTGTAGTTAGATACTTATTTAAGGTCCAATAATAGGACGAAATACCTTGGAGGCATCTTTTATTTGTCATTTTTCGACTCGATTTATACAATTTACCGAACCCAAAGTCATAACTACCTCAGTATTTTTGGATAGTTTATCTAGTGAAATCATAAATTGAATACACGATTGGAATTACTTAACCCGATAGAAAATCGTCACAAAGATTAGGTACGTATTTTTATGTATTTTTAAACATTTTTCTCGTTTTAGAAGAACTTAAAAATAGTTTCAGATTTTTGGTATTTATACTCACGTATATTCACCATTAGTTTATCTAGTGAAATAATAAAAAAAATCTATAAAAAGTACTTTTGTTAATTCTTTTTAATCGAAAATACGGCAAACGCACGCACTTTTCGGAGGGCTGCGTTTTTCTTAGAAAATATACGTGTGAACCTATGGCCCCTTAATTGTTTTTTTTTTTGTTTATAGTTGGGAAAAGTGACGGTTCCCACGAAGAAGCTGAACGATGGTAGAGACATCCCGGCTCTGGCGCTCGGAACGTGGCTTGGAAATAATACTCAGGTAAGCATCATCATCATCATCATCATCCTATACAGGTGTTACAGAAAGGTACGGCCATATTTTAATGTTGGCTCCATAGTGAAAGTTGTTCAGTTTGGTCCGAAGCACCAGGTTCGATACGGGCTGTTGCTAGTCGTCCAATACAATAAAGTCTAGTCTAGTCGTCCGACTATCGGATGAATAAAATAAATTAGTCATCTGCGAAGGTTATGAATCCAGTGACAATGACCCTTAAGTATTTCAAAATTTTGGAAACAGTAGTGATTAGGTTCTGGCACTCGCCGACCGCTGCCGCGGCACGCTCGCTTCGTTCGCTCGGCTCGTGCGCTGTGGTCAACATACCTAATCCTAGCATGCTCGTCGCATAGCAATGGGCCTCCGAGTCGGCGCGGAACTCTGTACTTGTGCTCCTGTGGCATGTATGTCGATCGCCTGGGACACCACGGGCTCTCATGCCAAAAAAGTGCCGGCAGAATTCCTCGCCACTCCACTCTTAACGACATCATACGCAGGTCTCTTGCCACCGTCAACGTACCGGCCACTCTAGAGCCGAAAGGTATTGTACGGGAAGATGGCAAGAGGCCAGACGGGATGTCTCTCGTCCCCTGGAAGATGGGTCGGGTGCTGGTGTGGGATGCCACCTGTGTGGACACTCTGGCCCCGTCCCATCTTCGGGGAACGAGCAAAAGAGTGGGCTCGGCGGCGGAATCTGCCGAAAGGACAAAAGAGGGGAAATACAAGGGTATCGGCACCCAATACAAATTCATAGCATTCGGTGTAGAAACCCTTGGTCCGTGGGGTCCCGGCGCCCAGGCGCTTTTTAAAGACCTGGCAAACCGCCTGGCAGATTCGACCGGGGATCCAAGGGCTGGCGCTTTCCTCGCTCAACGGATCAGATTAGCCATTCAGCGAGGAAACGCTGCCGGCATCTTGGCTACCCTCCCGCGCGGTCCAAACCTGCACCATATTTTAGGTTAAGTTAGTTATAAGTCATTTATTTTTACTTATTTTTAATACCTATTATAGTTATCTTTATTTGTAAATAAAAATATATTTTATATTTACTTAGTAATATAGATGGTGATATTATAAATAACCATTACATGTATATATCATCCGATAGTCGGACGACTAGACGATAATTTTATTCATCTGTTTATCGGACGACTAGCAACAGCCAATCGAAATATTTATCGGACTACTAACTCGTCTCGTCTCATCTCGTCTCGTCTCATCTCGTCTCGTCTCGTCTCGTCTCGTCTCGTCTTCTATTCGTCCGTTTATAGGACGACTAGACACTTCGGTTCGATACGAAGGCATTACGTTTTTATACACCACTTGTTATATTCGCAGATCGAACCCAATGGGAAAGAAGTGGAACTAGCAGTGAAATGGGCACTCGAAGCAGGCTACCGACACATCGACACGGCATACATTTACCAGATCGAAGACCAGGTCGGACGAGGAATGAAGGCCGCCGACGTGCCGAGGGAAGATATCTTCGTCACCACCAAGGTTTGTCAGTCACAGAACATTCATCGTCATCTCAGCGGATGGACGTCCACTGCTGGACATAAGCCTCCCCCAAGGATCGCCACAACGACCGGGTCTGCGCTGCCCTCATAAAAACGTGTTCCCGGCGCCTTAACCTGGTCGTCGTCACAGTCACTCTGCGCTTTCCAGTATGCGGTCCAGAACTCTTCGGCCCCATATCGGCCATCGGTTTTACGAGATGAGCTCTGCCCATTGCCACTTTAGTTTTGCAATCCTTTTGAGCTACGTCAGCTACTCTGGTTCTTCTGCGGATATTATCTTCGTTTCTGATTCGATCTCGCAGGGAAACTCCAAGCCCTCTCCATTGCCCTTTGGGTGAATTTTAGCCTTTTTATGAGACCTTGAGTGAGCGATCAGGAGTGCGATTTTTTTTTTTGATTTGATAATTTATTTGCAAAAATATGGTACATAAGATTTTATAAAATACAATTTTCCAGCATATTCTACCATGAAGGCATGCAAATGTTAATTACAAGTATGATCATAACAAATCGAATAACAACAATATTTGGTAATTAGTCAAATTTAAGATGTCAGATAGATATTAGATTATTCAGATAAAATTTCATAGATTTCAAATAATCAAACATAGAGTCAATAAACACATACAAATAAGTCACTTAAGAAACTGTTGTATTGAATAGTAACACTTATCCAAAAGATATTTGTATGTTTGCTTCTTAAACTTATAAGTGTTAAGTTTTTTAAAATCATTAGGTAATGAATTATACACTTTTACAGCCATACAGTATGCATTTTTGCTGAACAGTTGTAGTTTTTGTCTATTCGGTACACACAATTCATGTTCGTAAATTTTCCTCTGTCTGCGTATGCTCAAATCACAATATTTCGGAAATAAATGAGAATGCTGGTGGACAAAAACACACATTTCATATATGTACAGGCAGGGCATCGGGAGGATATTTTCCCTTTTAAATAGAGGTTGGCAGGAATCTAGAAAGCCTGCACCACATAATGCCCTAATGCATTTTTTCTGAGATTTGAAGACTCTATCAGATTCGACCGATTCGATTTTGAATCTCATTCGGTGAGCTCAGCAGTTGAAAATGTCAAAATTACTATGGAGATATATACAGGGTGTTTCATAAGTAACAATACATATTTAAAACTCTTAGGGTTGAACTACACATGGCATCATCATCTCAGCCGATCGCCTGCGGCGTGCGATCGCACGCGATCGCGTTCCGTCTATCTTACATGCTCTAGCAAATGACGTTCCTGAGTGACAGAAAGGGATGGAGCGACGGAAAAGTGCGATCGCGTGCGGCCATGTGTAGTTCAACCCTTAAGGGGGTTGTTTAGACCGTCAAACTGAACAACTTTCTCTATGGGACCAACATAGAAATCGCGAAAAAAAAAATTTGATATCCCATACTTACATATTTTAGCTCTAGTCGATTTGTAGAGTATGGAACATACATTTTTTTTTTGCGATTTCGATATTGGTCTCATAGTGAAAGTTGTTTAGTTTATGCGCGATAGGCGAAGGGCGCGATATTCATACTGAACAACAGCAGGAGCAAAGTTCGTGTGATCGTCGGAGCCCTCAGCGGGCACTACGCCACATGCATGATGCACAATATGAAGGTCAACCTAGACACCAGCTGCCATTAGGAAAAGAGAAAGAAACCATGAAACATTATCCTTTGCAACTCCGATGTCTTGGCGTCTAGATGCATGTGCCTCCTAGGAGATAGACGGTTTTATGCAAAACTGGGAGATTACTTACAGGTGTCTTGCCGAAAAATTACAGGTTAATTCGTTATGTGATGTGGAGAGACAAGTGTCATGTTATGAGATGAGTGTTAAGTATGAATTTGGATGGCTGCGGTAGGAGAGGAAGGCCGAGGAAAAGATGGATGGATTGTGTGAAGGATGATAGGTATAATGTGTAAGAAAAGAGTGAGTGCGGAGATATGATTGGAAGAGGACGACATATTATTGCGCCGACCCCAAATAATGAAAAAATGGGCAAGAGAGAGATAGCATAATGCTCTCGACTATATTCCCGAGGAGGTAGTCAGATATATTCTGAAACCTCAGAACATTCACGTTTCACCAGTAGTACTGAAACTCTGTCCAGTGTGACGGGGGAGCCCGTCGCCACATGTAATGGTCAGTGGGTAGGATACAATACATGCCTCGAAATTGGAGCATGCAGGTTTCCTCACGATGTTTTCCCTCACCGAAAAGCCAGTGGTGTTACAAATCGTACATAAATTCCGAAAAACTCATTGGTAAGAGAAAGATGAACCGTAGAAAGTGTGCTGATTGTTGTGTTATTTGTGACAGCTATGGAACGACGCGCACGCGCGCTCCGCGGTGGTGCCCGCGCTACGCGAGTCCCTCAGCAAGCTGTCTCTGGACTACGTCGACCTGTATCTGATTCATTTGCCACTCGGACAATACGTGAGTATCCCGATTGGTTTGCATACAGACTACATGAGGGCTTTAGGGCGCACGAGCTCCAACAATGAAGGGATCAGAGGCAGTCGCCGTAGCCGAAATCGGCTAGGAGTAGCATCATCATCATCATCATCATGAGGGAATGGATGCCACCCCGTGAAAAAGACTAAAATCGAGACGTGCCTGTCTTTGCTACTTTGCGACCTTTGCGTAAGCGAAAGTGAGCGCGCTTGGCCATTTTCTCGTTTTTCTACGAACAGAGAACTTTAAAAACTGCTCGTAATTCTGCTAGACCCTTTAGACCCACTGAAGACAACGACGCTGATTTGTATGGGGGGAGTGTAAACTTTTTGTCGTCTCACATCTTTTCACCTAATGATCTTCTTAAGCGAAAGGCCAGGGTCCAGTCAGTTTTAATTAATATTTATACATTTTAAACTCACGACTGTAATCCCTTTCGGGTTGTTCAGAAATATAGCTACAAAGCATCGAACAAATATAACTACAAGCTACCAACTTTCTATTAAAGAATGTAGTTGTATTGTAGCAATGCTCACATTTAGCAATTAAGTTTCAAGATGGAACGACGTGTCAAGTGAGAGGTGGCTAGCCTTTCGCCCACATAAACACTACGTAAGAAACCTTTAATCCCTTAGTCACTTCGTACGACAACCACAGGAAGAATTATCCTGGTCCATTTCAAGCCGGAACCACACGGTTAATTAATTACTAACTTATAATTCCTTTCTCTATTTGTAGGAAAATCTTACATATGACTTCACGGATTATTTGGAGACATGGCGCGGCATGATTGAAGCCAAGTCCTTGGGCCTGACCAAGTCGATTGGGCTGTCCAATTTCAACCAGGAGATGATGGACAGAATCCTTGCGAGCGGGCTGGAGAAACCGGCGGTTCTTGAAGTCGAGGTCAGTGATTCAACATTTGATCATCAACATCAGCCTGTATACGTCCCACTACTGGGCAGGGATACAATCATAAATATAGACACCAGGAGTGCGATTTTTGAATCTCGTTCGGTGAGCTCAGCAGTTGAAAATGTCTAAATTACTATGTAGGTAAGCATCTTTCTACTGCTTATAATACTTCAAGAGTGCGATTTTTGAAAGTCAAATCAGCAGTAAAAAGATGCGTATCTCCAGAGTAATTTCGACATTTTCAACAGCTGAGCTCACCGAATGAGTTGAAAGTCAAATCAGGAGTAGAAAGATGCACATCTTCATAGTAATTTTGACGTTTTCAACTAAAAACCTAAGAAACCTAAAAACTTAAGAAATCTGTCTAAGGTAACCTTCCAAGTTATCAATTACCGTCATACACAATGTGTAGGTACGGAACCAGAGTAAACGAATATTGTGCTACCACAAATTGTAAATGAGTTACCGCAAAAGCTACAACTTACTTACCTATACATGAACAAAGACAAATTTAAACAAAGTAAGTAGGTATAAAAAAACACTTTTTAGAACAGAGTGGACAAGCTGTAGCTATCTGCGGAACCACCAGTGCAGTAAATGAGATTAGCGTAGTTAGTGTAGTTAGTTATTAAGTAGAAGTATAATATATAATATTATATACCTACATGTGCTGTAGATCAGCGACACCGCGTACTTCAGATAAACCTTACAAGGTTTATGAGGTATATATGTTCAAAAGTTTTTTGTAACTGTTTGATTGTGTTGTATTAAATAAATGAAAAAAAGAAAGAGAAAAAAAACTGCTGAGTGCATCGTATGAGTTTCAAAAATCGCAGTCCAGGTCAGGAATGCGATTTTTGAATCTCATTCGGTCAGCTCAGCAGTTGAAAATGTCAAAATTAGTCTGGAGCTAGCATCTTTCTACTGCTGATTTGTCTTTCAAAAATCATAACTTCAGCAGTGTGTTTTATGAAAGTCAAATCAGCAGTAGAAAGATGCATGAGAAGGTTTTTTTTATGAGATTTAAAAACCGTTCAAACTCACGGATGACATTCAAAAATCGCACCCCAGATCTACCGGAAACCGACGAGCATGCATGAAAGGACTAATGGATGTGAAGGAAGCTAGAGAGGTTTGTCCCAATCGTAGCAGGTGGTGTCCCGTTGTCTCTGCCTACCCCCCCCCCAGTTGGACACAGGCGTGAGTATGTATGTATAGATTTGAAAATTTTGCTTGCAGATAAACCTAAACATCCAGCAGCCGGAGCTCCTCGCCTACTGCAAGGAGAAGGACATAGTGGTCATGGGGTACACGCCCTTCGGGTCGCTGTTCTACGGCAAGGCGGCGGAGGATGCGCCCGCGCCGCGCGTCGACGATCCCGCGCTGAAAGCCATCGCTGAGAAGTACAACAAGACCGTTCCACAGGTGTCGCTGCGGTACCTGGTGTGTATCGTGACATAAATTCTTCTTATCGTGTGGGCAAGCGCTGTACTAGGCCTCGCATGCCACCTAACCCCCAAGAAAACGATAAAAATCGAGATGTGGCTCCATCAATATTATTTTACGTATGTCAGAAAGAGCGCGCATGACGTTTTTACAAGCTTTTATTGAACTTGCCTTGTTTATTTGTACGTTCGGGTGGAATCTTGCATGTTAATTTTGACCCACTTCTAGATATTCAATCATTCTCATTTTAACGCCTTGTCGTGGGTGGCATGCTAGCTGTGCAGGTGTAAGAGTTTTTCAGACCGTCTTACGGCCTCTGACGCGGTTTTTTATGTACCGACTACTACCAGAGATAGAAGCCGGAACCAACGGCTTAGCGTGCCATCCGAAGCACGGAATCATATTTCCTTTCAGACAATCAGGTGATTCAGCCTGCAATGTCGTAACCAACTAGGGAAAAACGCACAATAAATATTCTCATTCAAAGTGATATATCACTGTCTTCCTTTGTCTTCCCCTCTAATATCTTCGAAACAATCTCATTTCCAGCTGGAACTAGGTGTCATCCCGATCCCCAAGTCACTGACCAAGTCCCGCATAGAGCAGAACGTCGACGTGTTTGACTTCGAACTTACCGAAGAGGAGCGACGCACTCTCAAGAGCTTCGACAAGAACTACAGGACTATGCTTCTGCTGAAGTGGCTGGACCACCCTTATTACCCCTTTGAGAAGAAACACTGTTGAGTTTAATAAATGCTCTATGTCAATATTCTCTTTATTGTAACCCATAGGCGAAGTATTTTTCGCTTACGCTGGTAGACGGAACATCAGTGTGACCGCGTATGAGACTGCGAAAGTCATAAAATCCAATACTTACAATTTGTATGATGACTCCGGAGTCAGACAGCCGTCGTAGGACAAAAAAGTGGTAACGTCGATAAGGACAGCAATAAGTAGCGATCTCCTTTTTTAACTAGAGCGAATTTGCTATGTGCATCTCTTACCGAGTGAATATGACAAGACACGTGCTTCCTTCTAGTTCCTTCTCTTTTTACGTTGTAACCTAATCCTATGTAGGGACACACCTGCGGAACGTTCCGCGCCGAACGTTTCGGTTGTATACGCGTCTACTAGGAAAAATGGCATGTAATGGCGCGTACTGGTGTGTCGCCGGTATAGGGAAAAGCGTTGCGCGCGTATTCAACCGCCGAACGTTTAGAGCGGAACGTTCCGCAGGTGTGTCCTTACACTAAGGCTGGATTTAGTGCACGACCGACGGTCAGCGCTGACAGTCAAATATTTTTACGTCTCAAATATTTTTCATTTTATTTCATTTCCTACTGGAGTGCGATTTTTGAATCTCATTCGGTGAGCTCAGCAGTTGAAAATGTCAAAATTACTGAGGAGATACGCATCTTTCTACTGCTGATTTGACTTCCAAAAATCATAATTTAGGAGTGCGATTTTTTAAAGTCAAATAAGCAGTAGAAAGATGCGTATCTCCATAGTAATTTAGACATTTTCAACTGCAGAGCTCACCGAATGAGATTAAAAAATCGCACCCCTGGACCTACTAGGGGAACTAAGCGGTATAGGACCAACAGTCCGTAAGGTCTGATTCTACCAGTCATTTTTGAATCTACCTCCGCGTCGGAAGGAGTTGTTGTAAGAAGATGCAGCCAGAAACTATAAAAAACACAAGTATTTTACACAAAACAAAATACAGTGTAAATGACAGCCTAGCAAATACTGAAACGGTGAACTCAGACCATCAAACTGAACAACTTTCACTATGGAGCCTACCTCAGGAAACGCGAAAAAAATCTGCTGTTTCATACATTTGAGTCGAGTTGGTAGCTGTTTTGTATGGAGCAGCTGATTTTTTTTCACGTTTCTGAGGTTCCATAGTAAAAGTTGTTCAGGAGTGCGATTTTTGAAACTCATTCGGTGAGCCCAGCTTCTGAAAATCTCAAAAATACTATGGAGATATGCACCTTTCTACTGCTGATTTGACATTAAAAAATCATACTACAGGAGTGCGATTTTTGAAAGTCAAATCAGCAGTAGCAAGATGCGTATCACCACAGTAATTAGGGCATTTTCAACCGCTGAGCTCACCGAATGAGATTCAAAAATCGCACTCCAGGTCTGAAAATCAGTCTGAATTCACCGCGTACCTACTGGTGTGTCGCCAGTATAGGGAAAACCTTTGTGCGCGTAGGTATTCAGCCAAACGTTCGGCGCGGAACGTTCCCCAGGTGTGTCCGTACACTTAGCGGCCTCCGTCACTCTGCCGTAGGTACCGAGATAAGTGCCTACACTTTAGCGCATCGTAAGCGATGTGCTTGCTTGATTTCAGCCACTCGTGCCAGACGGTTATGTCGCGTACGTCGCGCGATGTGCGATGTAAATAACAACGCTGAGTCTAGCTTCACTAGACACATTTTTGCGCGTACATGCAATTAAATCGTGGAGTCACGTTGCAGGGTTTGCCTCGAACACTTGTCTCTCGCGTGGTGTTCGCGCGGTTCGCGTCTCAGCCTGCCACGTGGCTCCAAAATCCTTCTCAGTTGTTCTTACTCAAAAACAATCCTCGATATTGGATAGACACTCCCTCAAAATACTTGACACTGGCGAAATCTAACAAGGAAACGCCATTAAATAAAAATAGAATAGAATAGAACTAAATCGTGAGAATTGATTGTTTTCTAAGAAAGTGTTATTCTTTGTATATCTGTTACACAGTAGGTAACTTTATGATCTGTACATAAGCATAAGCATATGGTCACGACTATATTCCCCGAGGGGGTAGTCAGAGATATTCTGAAACCTCAGAACATCCACGTTTCACCAGTAGTACCGAAACTCTGTCCCGTGTGACGGGGGGTGAGCCCGTCGCCACTTATAATGGACAGTGGGTACAATACACGCCTCGAAATTGAAGCATGCAGGTTTCCTCACGATGTTTTCCTTCACCGAAAAGCCAGTGGTGTAACAAATCGTACATAAATTCCGAAAAACTCATTGGTACGAGTCGGCTTGGACGGGGATCGAACCATCGCCTCCTGCACGGCAGGCAAGGTTACTCGCCACTGGACCACCACGGCTCTTTGTGATCTATGACCTTAGTTATAATGCGTAGAGGGAAAAGGAAACACTCAGTTTGTGACAAATAATAAAATTTACTACATAGAACAAAAATATAAATATTATTTACAAATGCTTAGCTCACACTCTAGAGACGATGCTGGTAAAAAAAACTCTTTTTTTTTCTTCGTATTATCTGGTAAGGGTCCAATATAATCAGTACCAACATTAAAATTAAACTTACGACCATATTTTTTAAGTAATTATACAATGAGTACGGAACCCTATCATGGGTGAGTCCGACACGCTCTTGGCCAAACAGGCCTGAATTAATTTCCCTAAACTTTGCAGAAAGAACAAATGTTTTCCCCAAAATAGGGGAAAATCAGGCAACCCTGATTCTAAGGTTCTTCTCTCCCCTTAAAGGATGAATAAGTGCGAGTATTTGATGTCTTTTATATAATTTGTTGTTTAATTGAGTATCTGTTATTAATCCACTGAGGTAACTATAATAATTAATAACAATAACAGTTTGATTGAAAAAAAAGTTATCTGCACAAAAAATGCCGTGGTGTGTACCGAGATACTGCACAAACAATTCAAGAAATGTAAGCAAATGTAAAGGAATAACTTGTCATAGATAAGCAAGATGAAAAGCATTTTCAATATTATTTTAAACAATATTTTTTCCTGTCCTCGAAAAACTTAATAAATTATTTAGCAAATGTAAACAAGGACAACCGTATACGCGAAAAAGAGAAGACAATAGAATGCACGAAACTATGCGTTAGTGGACAACACAATGTTTTGTCTTTCTCGCGCGTATAGTTTTTACTGTCTTTTTATCTCTCTCTCTCTGTCATGTTCTTGCAGACCCCCGTTCCTCTATACATTATACCTCAGTGTATTAATCTAACATTTCTCCACCTGGCAGTGGAGTGTGGTGGAATATGGCCCACTCCCCTCTCCATTATTCAACGAGAATACAGCGTCCTGAAAGAGAGGACCATGTTGGTCAGTTTGATCAACCTCTTTAAAAACTATCAGCAAATTAAGAAGGTATAGGATGATCCGATTATATTGGACTCTTACTATATTTTGATTTTTGAACGCCGACGTACCATCGAATAAATACAGGGTGTTGACTTAAATGCGTTACTTCAGACCGTCAAACTAAAGAACTTTCGAAATTTTGAGAATTTTGCTTCACGTAATTTGTGAACGACCCCATAGAGAAAGTTGTTCAGTTTGATGGTCTGATCATCCCCTTAAAAAGAGCATATTAAGACAGACCTTACAGTAGTAAATACAGAGATTTATCCGCCATTTTTGTGACATAATGTTTTATACAAGGCGTAATAAAACACGCTAGTAATATTTATAGGGGTTGTCTAGACCATCAAACTGAACAACTTTCACTATGGAGTCAACATCGAGA
Organism: Agonopterix heracliana; assembly: GCA_963693445.1. NCBI lineage: Eukaryota > Metazoa > Arthropoda > Insecta > Lepidoptera > Depressariidae > Agonopterix > Agonopterix heracliana. The sequence continues at coordinate 9,284,807 of OY856334.1, forward strand.
AATAATTAAAAAAAAAATCTGTTTCATACAAAACTGACAGCTGATTTTTTTTCTCGTTTGGCTCCATAGAGAAAGTTGTTCAGTTGATAGTGTCAACCACTCCTTTAAATATTGCTAGAATGTTTTTTTACACCCTTTATATTTGGAATACATTTGAAATTAATAGGAAATATTAATTTATAAAATCCAACTTTTAAATTAACGATCAACTTATAAAAAAAATTGCAAATGACATTTGAACATCAGCGCCATCTCTTATTGGGTAAAAAAACAACCTTAGACATTGGAAGACTTCCAAACCCTATTTAGGAAGGTTTGTAATTATGTCGTATGTATGTTTGTATGTAGATGCGACGAGGTAAAGCCGGCGTCCTCTCACTCACTCCCATCTTGCCTCTCTCTCACACTTCACTCAAATCAGAAGAACTTTTTCGCTTGAGCTTCTTTTCTTTCCCTGGAAAGAAAAAATGTAATGAAACAAACTTATAATGACCATAATTTAAAATAGGAGAAAAATAGTATACTAACCTCGGGCAGTAAATAAGAAAGCCTCAGATCACATGTTTGTTGACCTCGGCTTCGACCTTTCTTACTTTCCTGCCCTCGGTGTGTTATCTACTATTTAGTAGAGGACTGTTTTTAGAGGCCTGAATGTGAAGAGGGGCTTTATTTTTAGTAGCCTGTATGTGAAGGGCCCGGGCTTGAATTGGATAAGGGGGTCTATTTTTAGTAGCCTGAATGTAAAAGTAGCCTGAATGTAAAGATTGGCTCTATTTTTAGTAGCCTGAATGTGAAGATTGGCTCTATTTTTAGTAGCCTGAATGTGAAGATTGGCTCTATTTTTAGTAGCCTGAATGTGAAGATTGGCTCTATTTTTAGTAGCCTGAATGTGAAGATTGGCTCTATTTTTAGTAGCCTGAATGTTAAGATTGGCCCTATTTTTAGTAGCCTGAATGTTAAGATTGGCCCTATTTTTAGTAGCCTGAATGTTAAGATTGGCCCTATTTTTAGTAGCCTGAATGTGAAGATTGGCTCTATTTTTAGTGGTCTGAATGTGAAAAGAGGCTGTTTTTAGAGGCCTGAATTTGAAGAGGGGATCTATTTTGAGGGGCCTGAAAGGAAAGAGGGGGTCTAAATTTTCAGGGGCCTGACACTCCGTTGCAGAAACGCTCATTAATGTTAATCCTCCAATAAATCTCTTGCTAGCTTTTATTGAGAGATTTAATGGAGGATTAACTTTAATAAGCATGTGACAAGGAGCAAAATGACGGAGAAGGAGGAATTACAGTAACGTACTTGTACAACGCGTAGACTAGCATCAGAGCGAGCTGGCAGGCCAGCCCGAGCAGCAGAGCGGTCACCCCCACGCACGACGACTCCGGGCAGGACTGTAGCGGCGCCGCCTGCCCACTAGATAACCTGAGGGGACATGCTGTAGTATAGTAAACTTACTTGACAGAAATGGACAAACAATACAGGGCGTAAGTGACAGCCTAGCAAATACTGAAACGGTGAACTCAGACCATCAAACTGAACAACTTTCACTATGGAGCCTACCTCAGGAAACGCGAAAAAAAATCGGATGTCCCATACAAAACTGATGTACCTTCCCGACTCAAATGTATGGGAGAGCTGATTTTTTCTCGCTTTTCCTGAGGACAGCCCATAGTGAAAGTTGTTCAGTTTGATGGTCTAAGTTCAACGTTTCAGTATTTGCCAGGCTGTCACTTACACCCTGTAAAGATTTCCTCAAAAAGAAAAAAAAACTTTGTTGTAGAGTAGAACACTCGTAGACGGTATTAATAAAGGCTTCCGCACACTGCAGCGATATTATCGAGCGATATTATCGACAGCGATATCGCAACACCTTACACACTTCAGCGATTCCGCGATTCGCGTCACGCATGCGCCCTTCACTGAATGTAGTAGAAAGAGATTGCGTCAGGTTGCGATAATATCGCGGCAGTGTGTGGGATCGAGCGCGTCCCCATACAAAATGTACTGAGAACAATTATCGCAAAATCGCAGCGATAATATCGCTCGATAATATCGCTGCAATGAGCGGAGGCCTTTATAAGGCTTACCGATGTACCTGCGCAGTTGACAAATTTTAATAGCGCTTAAATTATATTGACCAATCAGGATGTGCCACCTACAATCCGTTTACGCTATTGGCTAATTTGTTTTCGAGCCCTTCTCGCTGCTACCCGATCCTACTAAATGACTTCGGGTTTTGTCGGGGACTCGGGCCTGCTCTGCGCGAACGAAGATTAACGAACGGCCATATTTTCATGGTCGTACTGTAAGAAAGGTCTCAGATCTCATGTAATTGTTACAACAACAAACATGTGATCTGAGGCTTTCTTATTTGGGTAGATCAACTATTTTTTGTCCATACCTAGTCCCAGTCATCTGCATAAAATTTTCTCAATGATCAGGCTCAGGCTCAAGCTCAGGTTTTGCTTGCCCCAAAATTTAATGTTTGTTGAATAACTAAGGATTGCATTTATTAAATACACACACGGTTTTGCAAAATTACTTGAATTTTACTTGCATTTTGGCGGTTGTCCGATGGACGCTTTATTTCGTTGTCCCCACGTTTTTTGGTCTATCGGACAACTGCTAAAAACTTCTAGTAGTTCAACACAGATGGTGCAATGCACATGTGTGTAGAACAATCATATCATTAGATACAATATCTATCTTACAAAATTAATGAATGTCAAGAAAAAAAGACAAAAAGCTTTTTTTTATACAGTACCGTGAGGACAAAAAATAGTTAATCTACCCATTTACTGCCCGAGGTTAGTATACTATTTTTCTACACTATGGAAGCGGAAAGCGGCGATTTCGTTTAGCGCAGCGGGACGAAAATTGACGCTTTCCGTCCGGAGGGGAGAAAATATAGTTTTTAAGATTAAATCTAAATGTGTGAACATTCTTCATTATACCTCTGTGCGACTCCGACGACGGTCTGCTTGAGTTGGTGCAGACTGTCCCGGACCTCCGTGATGAACTGAGGGCTGACCGCCCCGGCCTGACCCCCCGGCTGACCCCCAGGTTGACCCCCCGCCGCCAGGAGCGAGTCTGACTTGCGCGCCACGTCTATTATGAACCCCCTGCCCAACCAGCAATTTTGCCGTATAATCAAACCTTATATCTCAAAAAAGCTGGGTAAACGATGGATAAAGGTTTTGGCGGTGACTGGTTGTTGTGTAAAAGCGTCTGACAGTACATTTTGGCTCTATAAGGTTATACAGCAAAAACGACCTATTAAAAGTTGATGTAAAGGTTTACTTCGCGACTTTATATAGCTGTTATAGTCAGGCGTTATAGCAACCTCCAAAGTGAGTAGTATAAAACTATATAACTTTATAATAGTGAGTATTGTCACCATAATGCGCCTAATTTACGCAATAAAGGTTCTGAACGAACTTTAATGGGTCTTTCGTTATAGTAGAGATGAAAACTCAAGAATAGGGCGATATTGTGATATTGTGGGTTTTTAGATCGTCGTTATAGTACATAGTACTATAGTGGGCACAAAAAGTCTACAAAAGAGTGATTTGGTGATATAGCTGAGTTTGAAAATACATTTGTGTAGCTTAAATTGTGATATAAAGGTTAACGAAAACCTTTTAACGCGCGTTAGTCGAAGTGATAAACTTATCACAAAGACACTTTTTTAGAACGGAATTGTTTTTTTATAACTGTTATAGTCCCTCTATGACACAAATAGTACTAAAACGGAGATCCTTTCTCTTTTAAAACACACACTCACACATATGCACAAGGAAGCTCCCTAATTTCATGTAATGGCGGTTGTAATATGCCATAACGAGTGCTATAGAAAAGTTCAGGAAGCTCGAAGTATGTTTATGACTTAAAATTCGTAATTATTTTAGTAAAAACTCAATAATTCGAGGGGGCATTAAAATATTGACGTAAACCCATACATAGTATATCAGTAAAATTACAGTCGCACGTCATTTTCCCCGTAAGAGACGAATATTTTAATTACAAAATAATATCTAGCTCATCACTATATCCTCGTATTCTCTTTTTTTATTATCTTTTTCTCTTCAAAAATTCTGAGACATTGCAGCTGCGTGAACGAATGTAAAATGAATGAATGATAAATATTAGTGAAGTAATGGAATCATGAACTCTTTAAAAGTACAAAAAGGTACTTTAGTAGCGTTACGGGTCACCAAATAGAAATTGTGTTACTGTTACATCAACTGTATGGGCCAAAATTGTCATGCCTGACACCGCTACATTTGTACTTTAAAGCAAAATGGAGATATAATTGCGCCACTTTCTTTGTAGGTGCACCTTCTTTGGCCTTTTATTTGACCACCGATTAGTAATTACAAAACGTTCTATGGTCTTCTATACAACACACTTTTGCTGGTTGGGTGTAATGTACAACAAATACAACAATAAGGTTAGATCAGGTTAGATTCATATTCTTTATACATACAGGGTGAAATTGATATATTTAATTGGCATAGAAAAACGTAATACTTAAGATAAGATAAGATAATACTTTATTCATACAAAACAGTACACAATACATAAGTGAACAAAACAAGAAAGAGTACAATAAAAACATTAAGAAATAATCATTCACAGTATGCGACCTGTACTGTTCCCATGAATAGGCGCTGGCTCAGCATGTTGCTGCGGCGTTAACTACAGCGCTGTTATTCTGCCAGAACCTAACTGGCACTCGAGATACGATCTCGTGCAAGGCAAAGTTAAGCAAGTATGTATAGTTAGATAGTTATAGATATTTACATACGCAATAGTAATAAGAATAACATGTTAATATCATGTGAATTAATGTGTCATAGTGTTAATTTTATTTTATATTACTTAACAAGTCCACAATCGATGTCATTTCATACCTATGGAAATGGGATATTGTAGTAGTATAATGGATGTGTTTCAGGTTCATCTTTTTGTTATTAAGTGTGTTGTAGCTGATGAGAAGTGGACTAATTACCATTTCTCTGCAGGCCGAGCAGATATGTTCGGTATTCTTTTCGAAATATAGCTTTTTTGGTATAGTGCGGAGGGGAGGGGGTAAGTCATTCCAGCATTTAGTTGCTTGGAACCTGAAACTACCTCTAAACGCTGTAGTTCTATGAGTAGTTCTGTAGTACTTATAAAACATGGAGTCCTTAATATGCTGACGATTTTTAAGGGGATGATCAGACCATAAAACTAAACAACTTTCTCTTAGTCGTAATCACGAAAAAAAATCTGTTATTCTAAACAAAACTGCAACCTACTCAAATGTATGGGGACAGCTGATTTTTTTCGCGATTTCGATGTTGGTCCCATAGAGAAAGTTGTTTAGTTTAACGGTCTGATCGTCCCGAACTGTCAGCATATTAAGTTTGACCCTGTATAAGGTCCGCTACATACATCCGGAATTCGGTATGTCAAGTTTTTTTTTGTCTTCATTTTTATATTTTTTACGGTTAGAAGACATAATTTTAAGGCACCTATTTCATTTTTATTGCGATTCATCGAGTTTATCAATATAAATTTAATTTTTAAATTATTTTGATCTGTAATCTCAAAGTGCAAAAATGGCGGAGAAAAAATAATTCGAACTCCATGGAGAAAAACGACCTAATGCTATATTAAAAAAATGAAAACCTGCCTCCTCTTTCTAACTCTATGCTGGAAACAGATACGGCAACATCAAATGTCAAATTCTGACATTGTGAATGTATTTTTTTTTCTTAATGGCCGGTTATTTTAAGTTGATTTTATGTTTACCAAGGAGTTTGCAGGGGCAGCGAGTGACGTCACTCGTGGACCGAAAAACGACGTTATATTATTAAAAATATCTGTAATCCTTTCATTTTAAAATCTCTGACATAGAAAATATGATTATTCAGACAATTATCTCGAAATGGTTTTCGATTCAGCCCCCCAAAAAAAAACTTGACATACCGAATTGTTATTTTGTCTAGGATTTGATGCCTCCGTAATTGGAGATTACTGGAGAGAATTGGAGAGATTAAAATGGAGGGGGAAAATCCTTACGAAATCGTAATCCTGCAGTGCAATTTTTAAAACTCATTTGCTGAATTCAGCAGTTGAAAATGTCAAAATTACTATGGAGATATGCATCTTTCTACTGCTGATTTGACTTTCATAAATCATACTACAGGAGTTCGTTATAATCAGCAGTAGAAAGATTCGTATCTCCATAGTAATTTTGTCATTTTGACTCATGGAGTGCGATTTTTGAATCTCATTCGCTGAGCTCAGCAGTTGAAAATGTCAAAATTACTATGGAGATACTCAACTTACTTTCAAAAATCGCACTCCTGTAGTATGATTTTTGAAAGTCAAATCAGCAGTAGAAAGATGCGTAAATCCATTGTAATTTTGTCATTTTCAACTGCTGAGTTCACTGAATGAGTTTCAAATATCGCACTCCTGATTCTGAATTCCGTATGTGTGTGGCGGCGTAACGAAGGTATACGTACTTGAGCTCCGCGATGGTGTTGATCATGAGTTGGTTGTTGGCGACCAGAGCGTCCCAGTCGTGGCGACCAACAGGCAAGGACGCCACCTGGGAAGTTGTTCATTTGTTAGTAGTGTCACGGATGCTGTCAAACGTTAGACGTAGAAAGGCATTCAAAAATTGAGGCTTTCAGGACAAAAGCTGACGCTTTCCGCCGGAGGGTAGAAATAGTAAATTACACAGCGGGGGCAGGAAAGTAAGAAAGGTATAAGATCTCATGTAATTGTTGACCGAGGCGATGCTGAACATGAGTTTTCCCTGTACTTTACTACTGTAGTTACGTCGCCAATTCGTATGACAGAAATTAGTTCTCAACGTAACCACTAGGAGCGCTGTACGAAATTCAATACAAAATTGGCGACGTAACTACAGTGGTAAAGTACGGTGAAAACTCATGGTAGATCCTCTGAGGCTTTCTTATTTACTGCCCGAGGTTAGTATACTATTTTTCTCCTCGACGGAGGTGGGCTTCGTTTCGTTTAGCGCAGCGATACGAAGGTTGACGCTTTCTGCCCGGAGGGGTGAAAATGTATATTTTACCTGCGGCATCTGTCCGGGAGGCAGCTGCGCCTGCTGCCCCTGCGTGCCGCTGTATACCGCTGTCAGCATCGACAGCGCGCTCATCTGCTTGCCTATCACCTGCCGATACAATAACATATTGGTAAACTAGTACCTAGTCAATATAACAGATAAACATGATCATACCTCGTCAATAACAATTATACCTCGTCAATATAACAAATGAACAAGAACATACCATTGACCAGTAATAATTATAACTAGTGTTTACTGGCGACTTCGTCCGCACAAATTATATACCAGATTTTAAGTCAGATCATAAGCTATCAAACAAAAAAAGTTTCATCAAAATCGGTTCAGTAGTTTTTGCGTGATGCGCGAACAAACAAACAAACTAAAAATTTTGTCAATAGATGGCGCTGCAAGTCATTTAAATCGAGTGTTATTTGAATTTACATGAAGTGAACCGCTACTTTTTTGTTCCTCATGATTTTACGGTTTTATAATAGTTAAGATAAGATATAGATTATACCTGGGTCAATGTAACAAATGAACACAAACATACCTCATCTTTATAAATATACCACAGTGTTTCAAGTACTTACAAAAAATTTGTATCAATAATTTTCCGCAACATGGCGGGGTTTATAATTTTTCTGATCTGGCTTTAAATAAACACCAGTGGTGTATGACTAACAAACTCTGTCGTTCGTCTATACAAGGTGTTTCATAAGTAAGAATAAATTTTTGAAACTCTTAAGGGGGTTGTTAAGACCGTCAAACTGAACAACTTTCTCAATGGGACCAACATCGAAATCGCGAAAAAAAAAATTTCATATCCCATACATATTTTAGCTCTAGTCGATTCGTAGAGTATAGAACATACAATTTTTTTTTCCCGATTTCGATATTGGTCCCATAGTGAAAGTTGTTCAGTTTGATGGTCTACACCACCCCCTTAAAGGTTTATTTGTAGTTTTGTAACACCTTGTATAACAAACAAACAAGAACATACCTCGTCAATATAATTATACTTCGTCAAAATGACGAAGTTTGACGACCCGGTTGGTGTAATGGTTACCACGCCGGACTGCCAAACCAGGGTCCTGGGTTCGAATCCCGGTTCGGTCATGGATGTTATATGTTGTATGGTTTCCATAATCCTTTAGTGCTAGTTTGGGATCATTACAATGTATGTGCCTGTGAGCGTTATTTATTTATTATTTATTTATTTATTAAAATAACAAATGAACATACCTCGCCAACAACTGAACACGAACATACCTCGTCTGTATAACAAATGAGCATTGCCATACCTCGTCAATATAATAATACCCTTCGATCAAAATAAAATGAATGGATAGGCCTTACGCGAAAATTTCAAACCAGAAAAATGAGTCAAAACAAATGACAGGTTTACTTCAAATGTGTATGCAAGTGCCCTAGATTAGACAGATAATGGCGCTAGTTTGTATGGACCAAGTGCACCAGTAGTTTGCTTCAACTTACCGCGCTTTAGGCCTATCCATTAACCCGTGGAATGTCGGCCGGACACCCGGGTGTCCGGGAGATTTTTTGGTCTAACGTGTCAGCCGGACACCCGGGTGGTCGGGAGACGACCGCTCCTATTGGCTAGTGATTTATGGCGTGGCGTTTCGTTTCACCATACTTTTTATATTTTCATTAGATTTATTGGTTTTCATTGGTTCGTTTGAATACAATTCTGTGAAAAACGGAACAAATTTCATCTCAAACAAAGAAGAACTAGTGAACCATAGTGAATTCTGGTTGCCAAGATGGCGAAAGTCGCGTGTGTTTTGTGTCGGACTTTTTCAATGTTTACCAAGTTATTCAATTGTTTTTAAACAAAGTGTTGTTCATAAATAGCTCGTAATATTGTCAGCTTTTAGATTATCATATTGGTTTTGTGAGTTGTGAAGTGTAACAATGTGTAAAACGGTAACATCGTGAAAGCGGACTCCAGTTTTTTTCGAAAGGTAGGTAATTAACAAATAACACGGAATATTTTTTTTATTGTTTAAGAATGAAAATAATATCAATTGTGAGATGTATTAAGAATGATAGGAAATTTTATTTACTTCACGTAGATATATAATTTATTGCCATAATTTCATAGCATAACATCGAAAAATATTTTTATCTAAAAGGTGGTAAAAAAAATTTGCATTGTATAAAACACACCGACACGCAAGCGTTTTTTGTTTGGCAGAGCCCCGACGCGGGACGGGTTAATTTTATTTTGATCTAAGATAATACCTCGTCTATATAACAAACGAACACTTCACATACCTCGTCGACCTTCTTGTTCATCTCCCTCAGCATGTCGTGTATCTGTCCCTGTCCCTGGAAGATCTGTCGCAGCTCCCTCTGTCCGTCCGACTCGAACCAATCGTCGAACTCGCCCTCCTTGTCCCGCACCTGCACGGAGAGAGGGACGGAAACACGTGTTAGGGTACGTTATAGCCTGTAGAATCCCACTGCAGGGCAAAGGCCTCCTCGGGGGGTAAAATAGTTTCCGATTGTTGGTATTTATACTCACATATTCACCATTAGTTTATCTAGTGACATCATAAAAAAAATATTTAAAAAGTGCTTTTGTTCAGTATTTTTAATCGGAAATACGGCATACGCACGCACTTTTCGGAGGGCCGGGCAATCGCGTTTCTCATACAAAATCTTCGTCGGAACCCATGGCCCCTTAAACGCATTTACTATTTAGTGATAGTTCTGTCTTTCACACTGCTTATACAAATGACAGTGACAGCATCATATTTAAACATGTTTAAGCCTAAATGCTTTTTGGTGCAAGCCAGCCTTACTGTACGATTTAGGGACAACTTCTGGGTAAGTTCTTGTTAGCTTATCCGACAGATAGTTTGACATATTTTGTATGAAATTATGTCAAAATATGTGTCGGATAAGCTAACAAGAACATATTCAGAAGTGATGAAACATGCCCTTATTCTCCTAAACAAATGTAACGTTCAACACAGTCGTCGCTCGGTAAGGTGACCGCTATGTACCTCATCGGGATGCTCCTTGCGGTAGTCTTCCTTCTGCTGTTCCAACTTCTTCTGATAGTCCTGGTACTCCTGGGAGAGCTTCTGTTGCTCGTCGTTGCTTATCTGTTGACCACCTGTCGACAAATATATGTCATCTCGTCAGCCAGTATTTGTTTATCCAAAATATAGGTCTAACAAAATTATCTGAAACGATGTATTATGTATACGACGGCCCGGTAGCTCAGTCGGTAGTGAACCTGCCTGCTGTGCCGAGGGTCGCGGGTTCGAATCTCGTAAGGGAAAAATATTTGTATGATGAATATGAATATTTGTAGCCGAGTCATGGATGTTTGAATCTATATACAAGGTGTTACAAAACTACAAATAAACATTTAAGGGGGTGGTGTAGACCATCAAACTGAACAACTTTCACTATGGGACCAATATCGAAATCGCGAAAAAAAAAAATTATGTTCTATACTCTACAAATCGACTAGAGCTAAAATATGTATGGGATATAAAATATTTTTTTTCGCGATTTCGATGTTGGTCCCATAGAGAAAGTTGTTCAGTTTGACGGTCTAAACAACCCCCTTACGAGTTTTAAAAATTTATTGTTACTTATGAAACACCTTGTATACAAAATTAGGTGAAACTATTTTAAAGGGATGATCAGACCATCAAACTGAACAACTTTCTCTATGCGACCAATATCGAAATCGCGAAAAAAAAATCTGCGGTCCCATACATTTTGGTCGAATGTGTTTGTTTTATTATGTATCCTATATCGTTGTCTAGTTATCATAATACAAGTCCAGGCTAGATTCTGGAACTTTAAATGTGACTAGATAATTTGTGTGACACTGTCCAAGATATTTATTTATTTATTTAAGCGATGGTCAGACCATCAAACTGAACAACTTTCTCTATGGGACCAATACCGAAATCGCGACCTAAATGTATGGGACCGCAGATATTTTACTTGATTTCGATATTGTTCCCATAGAGAAAGTTGTTCAGTTTGATGGTATGATAATCCCCTTAAAATAGTTTCAGCTAAATTTGTTAGACATTATATTATATTCTCGAACAATATCTAAAATCTTTTATAATACTTACTTCTCTAGAATGCCCGTGAGATTTCCAGAGAATGCCTCAATGGAACATTATCTAAAATAATTCTCGAAAAGCTCCCGTGATATTGCTCGAAGATGCTCTAAAATCGTTTGAAATAGTTCTCGAAAAGATCACCCTTAAGAATGATCGAACATGATCTAAAAGCCCGAGAATGCTATGCTCTAGGCAGGACCACGTTCTTGGCACGTAATCATAGCTCGTAGTCCGCCTCGTTAAAGGCTCGAGAATGCTTGAACATGATCTAACATCCTTACCTTGAATACCTGCCGCAATTTCTCGAAAATGCTCGAAACTGCTCTAAGAGGCCCGAGAATGCTCGAAATTGCTCTCGAGAATGCTTGAATCTTGAATATCTCCCACGGCTGCTCGCAAATGCTCGAGAAAGCTCGAGAATGCTCTAAAATGCTCGAAAACCCACCTTGTTGCTGTTGCTGCTGGGCGTGCAACGAGCTCGTCAGCAGGTGTATGACGTCGTGGTCGTCGGCCAGGCCGCCCGTGGCCGCCGACAGGCCGAAGTACCCTCCTCTAGGCAGGGCCACGTTCTCGGCACGGAAACATAGCTCGTAGTCCGCTTCGTTGCTCGTCATGCCTGTCGGAGATATACACATTTGTTATAGTTATAGAAGAAATAAGCATATGCTCACGACTATATTCCTCGAGGGGGTAGTCAGAGATATTATGATAACTCAGAACATACACGTTTCCCTTGTACCCAAACTCTACCCAGTGTGACGGGGAGTGAGCCCGAAAATGGGGTATATTTCAATTTTCAAAGTTTTATTGTAGATTATTAACCAAGGGGATCAAGCAGTGTCTTCTGTCGCGGGTGGGGTTTTAAATCGCGAGCGTGATGAAGGACTCGAGGTTTACTCCCGAGCGTAGCGAGGGTGTTAAAAACTTAAATCACGAGCGAAGCGAGGGAGTCGAGACGAGTCCTGAGTTTAGCGAGGGATTTAAACTCACCCAAGACTAAGACAGCTTTATCACCGAGGAAAATACTCTACTTTTCGTACCATTTGCGAAAAAATTAATTTTTTTTGACATAAATGTTTTTTTTTTTTTTTTTTGCATGCAGAAGGGTCGGTTTATGGGTGACCTAGGGGTTCGAAAAAATGGTTATTTTTTCGCTAGGATTCACCGTTATCGAGATATTTCATAAAAATAAATGCGTATTCCTTTTACAAAAGAAGTATAATGCTTTATATACAAACTCAATGGTGTAAACACAGATGTAGTTCAGTTCCAAATTTAAATCACATTCTCTCCCTAGGGGATGAATGAAATTCAGTACAACTTTCTTTCCCTGTTTTTAACAGGTTAATAATGACTATTGTTATGTTCGCTTTTTGTGGCATAGAATGTCACTTTTTTGAGCAAGTGGTACGAAAAATCATTTATTCAATTAAAATAAAAAATCTTAATGCTTAAGTTAACTTCAATGCTACTTCTCTAAGCTAAGGCTTAATAATGTATGGACAAATAACGATAGATTTGAAAACCAGCAATGATAAACGTTTTGGTTAACAATGTATATTAATGATGATAAAGGGGGAATACAACACTTTACATAATTTCAATAGATACATCAAAGAACAAGATTAATGCGTGATCGCATAATAATCGAATATAATTATAAATGTTACACATACATTTTTCGCCTTAAGGTGGTTTCAGTCCATACAAAACTTTGTCGTAGAACACTTGTAGACGGATAATGGACAGTGGGTACAATACAAGCCTCGAAATTGTGCAGGTTTCCTCACGATTTTACCTTCACCGAAAAGCCAGTGGTGTTACAAATCGTACATAAACGAACAACTCATTGGTACGAGTCGGCCTGGACGGGGATCGAACCATCGCCTCCTGCACGGCAAGCAAGGTTACTCGCTACTGGACAACAACGGCTTTTTATTATTATTGTAATTGTACATACAATACTGTATAATAACAAATTCTACACTATAACCACATGATTAAATATCCCTACAAATCGGAAGCTTCATACAAGCAGGACGCCGCGCCGGAGACCGCCGCTAGACTCGTAAACACGCCATTTTGATCCATAAAACAATGGATTACAACTTTTTTCGCTTCTGAGCGCGCTCCATACAAACGTACTATGGTGATATTTTCAATACTAACCAATTAAAGTCAATGAAATTTTGCATAAACAATCTAGAAACAAATTTCTATGCTTCTATGGAATCAGATTTTCGTTAAAATATACAGTTTCAATGCTAGGATTAATTAAAGTATTTAAAGTATTTTTTGTATAAATAAATAAAGATTCGTATGGAAATCTTTGAGGCACTGTAATTTTAAAACTACTTATATATTTTAGCGAAAATCTGACTCCATACAAGCATAGAAATTTGTTTCTAGATTGATTCTGAAAATTTTCATTGATTTCAATTTTGAAAATATCACTATTGTACGTTTGTATGGAGCGAGCTTCGAATTATATCCTCTTAAGAAGCTCGACTTCTAGTCGTATCTATTAATATGCTATAACATACCGTTGTGGAAGGAGACGGTGAGCGTATTCATGTAGTACTCGACGCGGGCGCGCGTCGGGAACGGCTTATTCCTGAAGTCACGGAGACATCCCGACAAAAGCTGCTGAGACCCGTCACTGTTATAACAATAAATAGTCCCAATTTAAGTCAGTGAGTATACTAAAATATGTGGGCAAAAAGACTACGCAAAAAGGGTCCAGCGGTCGGCATTTTTAACCCAACTTTTTTATTTCATAAGACCATGCAACTGGTCTCTTTTTGCATGGACGTCTACACATTTTGAAGCACTGACCTCTTATGGTCGAAGAGCTTGGTGCCGTCGTTGAGGACGGCCATGATGTACGGGTTGTTATGCTTGTTGTCATTGTCGAACGAGTCGAAGATCAGACCGAGACCGTTCCAGCGGTCGCTCGAGCCGAACACCTCGCCCGTGTAGTCGCCCTTCTGCGTCGTGTACCAGAACGCCTGCAAGTTACAGGGGCGTAGCATTAGATCATCATCATCATCATCATCATCAGGGTGTAATGGTAAATGCGTTACATATTAAGCTTCAGAATATAAAACTGAACAACTTTCACTACAGAGCCAACCTCTAAATCGCGAAAAAAACCAAACTGTTCCATTCCATATTTAAAAAAAGTCACTCGGGTACTCGACCCAAATGTATGGAACAGCTGATTTCGATGTTGGCTCCTACGCATAGGAATTTCTTCTTCAGCATATTGAGTTTTCTAACCATTGACTTCTACTGGACGAGGGGTCCGCGCTTAAAAGTGTCCGAACCAAAAGAGACTTAAAACGTATAAAGAGACCTAATTACGCGACAGTCTTTGTTTGAACGGTCGACGACGCGCACGCGAGCGCGCGCTGTGCACGCCTTGCCGCGATGGGGTAAAACTACGCAAGCAAAATGAAAAAGAATGTCAGCATGCTCTATGATTTATTAATATACACGTACTTAGGTTGGTGTAGGCATGGTGTCCTATCTCAAAAAATGAAATTTTTGTTAAAAAAATGGCAATATATGGCGTTTTGGTATCGATTTGTAATTAATGTTTACGTAAAAGTGTAAATTGTTACTAAAAATACATGATCTGACTACAAAAAAATCTCATGAGCCTCGGAAAATCAAGCAATTTACTTTGCCCTTTGCATTCGCGTTCCATTGTTTGACGTTGGGCATCTGTACTGTATAGTATTATATAATCTGTGGTGTAGGTTAGTCTCGGACACTTTTTTCGAGAATTTTGTGCTAGACCCAGCGTCCATAGTATTCTACGTCAATCTTTCTAACTCAAGTACGTAGTACTGACTTCTCCCAAACGGTAAAGAAAACATCGTGAGGAAAACTACATAATTATTATATGTAGAGAACCGAGAGCGATCTGGAGCAAGCAGTCGCTCAACTTCGACTGGTGGCTGGATTACATTGGAAATTCCAAATATTTAGAATATCTCTGACTATAATCCACGGGGAATATAATCGTGAGCATATACAGGGTGAAATTGATATCATTAGAATCCTTTAAACTGAGAGTGTACCCATCAAACTGAACAACTTTTACTTGGGAGCAAACTGATTAGAGCAAAAAAAATCTGCTGTTGCATAAATTTTAGTCGAGCAGGCATTTCAGTTTAGAATGAAACAGCAGATTTTTTTTTATCCTATCGGTTTGCTTCTGTGTTAAAAGTTGCTCAGTTTGATGGGAAGACTTTGATGCCAATGATATCAATTTCACCCTGTATATGCTCACGATTATATTCTCCGTGGACCCCCACAGTCAGAGATAATCTAAACATGAGGAATTTCTAATGTAATCCAGACACCAGTCGAAGTTGATCGACTCCAGATCGCTCCATCCTGAATGAGCTAGTCTCAAACTCGGGACATAATAGTGTCGGTAGACTCTCACCAGTCCGTCAGCACCGATCCTGCCGCGACCTGTAACCTTGAACATAATGTCGACCTCCCACCAGTCGAAGTTGATCGGCTGCTTGCTCCAGATCGCTCCCTTTTGACAGCGCTAGGCTCAACACATCTCTGCGACATAATACTATGGGTACAATTGTCTTACCAATCCGTCAGCACCGATCCTGCCGCGCCCTGTAACCTTGAACATGATGTCGACCTCCTACCAGTCAAAGTTGATGGGCTGCTTGCTCAAGATCGCTCCCTTCTGCTCATTCAGAGACCCAACACACCTCTGTGACAATACTATGGATACAACCGTCTTACCAGTCCGTCAGCACCGATCCTGCCGCGCCCCGTGACCTTGAACATGATGTCGACCTCCCACCAGTCGAAGTTGATCGGCTGCTTGCTCCAGATCGCTCCTTTCTGACTCCTCAGCGATGGAGCTAGCCGGACGCTCTCGCCTGACGCAATTGCGTCTGTAGACAAAAAATTAATTAAAAAGTTGTCGAAATCAGAAATAGAAAGAAATCACCCTTTTCTTATCAATCTTTTGTGGAGTAGATGTCATGTCATGGAGATAGACATGGTGTCCAACGATATTAATGTGGACTTGTCAACTGTGAATTGGTTTACCAACCAACAAAGGCAAACAAAGGTATGCTGGTTGCCCAAAGTGCGCCGGACTGGGACGTAAGTTTTAGGTGTTTTAAAAGTAATATAATAAGATTAGTTTTTACTAGTGTTTACCCGCGACTTCGTCCGCACAAATTATATACCAGATTTTAAGTCAGATCATAAGCTATCAAACAAAAAAAGTTTCATCAAAATCGGTTCAGTAGTTTTTGCGTGATGCGCGAACAAACAAACTTGTCAATAGATGGCGCTACATGTCATTTAAATCGCGCTATCGAGTGTTTTTTGAGTTTATATGAAGTGAACCGCTATTTTTTATTCCTCACGATTTTTACGACTTTATAATAGATAAGATTAGGTTGTATATGGGTTGTGTGAAGGGCAGCCGATTTACAGACAGAATTCTAGTCAAAACCCTGGTCGAAATTTGTTCATTTTCTCTATTTGGACACACCCTGAAAATATTTTGGTGACTAAAATTAGCCGTATCAATAACGTTCTAAGTCCTGTATACATGGTGTAGGGAAAAGTATGATTATGAATAATTTTGTCAAACTACATCCAACTCAGTAGTCAATAATAATAGGTACTATAACATGGACTCCGTTTTCGATAAGCATCGGCAGCAACCATAAATTATTTAGATAAAATTATCTATAATAAAGATTGGGTTACAAATTAACTACGTAACTGAAGCTTATCTCCACGCGGGAGCTGTTTAATATACAGTACCTGGGCAGACCGAGCTCTGCCCGACGTTAGTTTAGATAGAAAATTCATTTCAGACAAAAAAAAACTTATTTTTCCAACGCCATCTATGTAGAGATAGCGGTAGCAGGCCCCCGTCACTCAGCCGTAGGAACTGAGATAAGTACCCACACTTTTGCGCATCGTAAGCGATGCGCTTGTATGGATTCTGCCACTCTCTCCAGACGGCAACTTCGCATACGTCGCGCGCTGTACTAAGTAATAAGAACGCTGAGTAGAGCGCCATTAGATACATTTTCGCGCGTACCGTCTGGCAGTAAATTATTAAAGCGTGAAAACTTATCGTTTTCTAAGGAAGTGCTGTATCTGTTACGAAGTAAGCAACTATAATCTGTGGCTGGCAGTATAAAATATCCATGTCATCTGGCTTGACAGCCAGGCATAGAAATTGCATAGAAAATACAGGGTTTAACCTCTGGTATGCGGCCAATTCCAAACACAATAGATATATATTGTTCTGCGGTGCAGATCTGCTCCAAAGCAGATGAGGGGATAAACTTTTTTATTTTATTATTGTTGGCTGGGCTACTAGAACGATTTAACCTATTGCAAGCAAGGTTCGTTATAATATTATTGTTTATAAACATGTTACAGCCATGTTGTGCTATTTCGAATCAAATTAAAGATTCGAGGATTCGATTCGGTTCGAATTTCATTCTCTGGGTTGTGGACTCGGTGGTGTAATTGGTTAGCACGTTTCCCCGGTTTGGAAGAGCGTGGGTTCAAGTCCCGCCCGAGACAAATTTTTCAATCTTTAATTTGATTTGAAGGTTCGTTATGTAACACTGCGACCATCGCTGATCTTTTGTGTTCGCCCCAAGCTCACCCATATTTTACACATACATCCGAACTAATTTGTTATTATTCTCGGGTATGCAGGTTTCCTTGCGATGTTTTCCTTCACCGTCGAGCTAGTGATAATGTTAAATACAACCGTACATAAATTCCGTAGAACTTAGTGGTACAGGCCAGGAATCGAACCGCCGCCTCTTGATTGAGTCGCTAGCTCTCTTCCGTATGGACTATCATCGCTCTGGGATAAACTTAGATATGTTACATAATTTGGGGTGTGCTTCAGACCATCAAACTGAACTATGGGATAAATGGAAAAATAGTTACCAAAACATGCCCTTGGGCTTCTAGCCTTGGGCATATAAAATCACAATGACAAGTCTTCAAGCAAAGGAGAGAAGTCTTTTAAATAAAGTACCGAGCTGGCGCATGGCATTGCGTTGGCGTACACGGCGACACATCAAGCTACGCAAAACAAACATAAGCTGGCCGCGCGACGTTATACATTACTCTACATACGCGCGACCAGCTTATTTTGGTTTTGGTGTGTACACACAAATGGGAAAAACTGAGGTAAAAGAGGTAATCATTTGCGATACTGAATGAGTGCAAGTGAGACAGGAATACATTATTTCCTACATTTCTTCCTACCAAGAGCGGATGGGGTAAAAATTGATGGGCCGCGGGGAGTGTCTGTACTGTATGTAGTATTAAGGCCTCCGCACATTGCAGCGATTTTATCGAGCGATAATATCATTACATCAGTACATTTTGTATGGTACGCGCGCGATCCTACACACTGCCGCGATGTTATCGAGCGATAATATCGCTGCGATTTTGTTCCGACGCAATCTCTTTAGACCACAATTAGTGGTGGTTTGGTGGTGTGACATATTGCTCGATAAAATTGCTCGATAATATCGCTGCAATATGCCTTAATACTCTGTCTTTACTGTGGCGAAAGGAAACCCAGTAAAAGAAAAAAAATTACTAAAAGTTTTCATATTTATTCTATGCAACAAGACATCCAATTTAATCATTATTTCATTCCAATAAGAATGAAAATAACTTGGTTTAGAGGACTGCATATGTAGAATAAAACAGCAGATATTAGCAGGTATTTTAAAAATGATTTCCTGATTGATTTCTTATCAACTCAGCAGTTATATTTAGAAATAATTATGTCACGGTCTTGAACAAATCACTGACCCTTATTGTTACAGCAATAGAGTCTAAAATCATATCAAATAAACCGTAACTAATCAAACATTAACACAATAGCCATAGAGTCTAAAATGCTTTATCAAATAAATGCTGTTATAGCAATTGTTACGAAGTATTGTTTTAAATTGAAAACTAAAGAATTTGCTGTTTTTGAAAAACTGCAGCGAAATCAATTTGTTTGAGAGCATAGAACTGTGAATTGTAATAAAATTGTTGGGTATAATGGGTACTTTATAAAATACAATATTCATGAATCAGTGATTGGATATTTGGGCATTACTTTAAGGGGTGTTTAGAAGTTTAGATGTGAAGAAAAAACAGGACACACTATATAATGCTCACGACTATATTCCCCGAGGGGGTAGTCAGAGATATTCTGAAACCTCAGAACATCCACGTTTCACCAGTAGTACCGAAACTGTCCAGTGTGACGGGGGGTGAGCCCGTCGCCACTTATAATGGACAGTGGGTACAATACACGCCTCGAAATTGAAGCATGCAGGTTTCCTCGCGATGTTTTCCGTCACCGAAAAGCCAGTGGTGTTACAAATCGTACATAAATTCCGAAAAACTCATTATGGACACACTAAATGGGCTTATAATAGTACCTATGTATTGCAATTTGGATATCATTAATTTTGATAATTATGGCAATAACATAATCTCTTTGTTTCCCTTACATTATTTTTTGATGATATTCAGAAATTTTTAATTTTAAATTGATTAACACAATAAACGGGTTGGCTTTAGAATTGGGGCGCAGGAGTAGGGGGGTGGGAGTCGGGGGGGAGGAAGAGGGGGGGGGAGGGGTACCTCCTGGTACCACTCCCCCCCCGCGGAGATGTGTAGTTACCGAGGTGGGGGGAGGGAGTGGGGGGGTGAGGGAGTGGGTGGGGGGAGTGGGTGGGGGGACGGAGTGGATGGGGGCGGGAGTGAATGGGGAAACCCCCTTTTCCAACTCAGACGGTTAGGTTAGCGAGGAGCGAAGCGACGAGCATGTTAGGTTTCTTGCGACCACAGCGCACGAGCCGAGCGAGCGGTGCCGCGGTAGCGGCCGGCGAGTGCCAGAACCGAATTACTACTGTTTACCTAATCCACCCGAAAATATAAATCCCCCCCCCCAATCCCCCACGGCCCCCTCTTCCCGCTCACTCCCCCCACCCATTCCCTCCCACCCACTCCCTCCTCCCTCCCACTCCCTCCTCCCACCCAATCCCTACCCCACAACCAATTTTTAAATTAATATATCTCGGTAACTATACATCTCCGCGGGGGGGGAGTGGTACCAGGGGATACCCCTCCCCCCCCCCTCTTCCTCCCCCCCAACTCCCACCCTCCAACTCCTGCGCCCCAATTGTAAATATTACCCCAATAAACTTGCTTAAGGATAAATAACAATATAACAATTACAACTAAAATATAACAATAAGTACCTAACACAAAATTAATGAAAGCGCCTAGGCTACCTACTTAAAGGTAAAAAATTAACACAATAGCCAAATGTTTGCCAATTTTTTTTTTCTAAATGGGTACATTCGCAAAATGTTAAATAAATACCAACTAGCTTATATTTCATCAAATATGTATTTCGCAATAAATTTTTAATTCATAAAGTGCATAAATTATCAATTTTCCAGTTGAAGGTACAGCCTTTGCCATCGTGGAAGTAAAAATCCAAAAAACACGATTTCTAACTTTCTTGCTACTCTTTCGCACTTGACGACCTACGTATCTACCCATCTCGGTCACGCATGACAGTTTTCACTGACGTGTCTCAAGTCAGATTAAAAAAAACGTAACAACAGAACGTTTTTGCATTTCTTTCCCATTTTTATAACTTAAAGCGGACATTTGAAGCATGCAGGATCAAGATTATATGATTTTACATCAATTTAAACAGTTTGAAGGACATCGATCATAGAAAAATGTGTAATAATTAATGATTACTTACTGCCTCCATACTCCCAGAATGGTACCGAGCCATCTACTTGAGCTAAATAAGGTGGCTTGAAGGAATATTTGTACTCAAAACGTTTATGCACAATTTGGCTGCTAGCACACACCAAGAAGCACGATAATGCCGCACAAATTAATGTAATATAATTTTTAGAAGACATCGCGGCCGCCATCCTAGCTTTGCACACGTAGAAATGTTGTCGATTTGTCGATCTTTTTTTCGTTTCGCGTTGACAGCGGTGTTGCCAGGTCCCGTTTGTAGAAATCCGTAGCAAGGAATATAATTACTCCCTGGCGGGAGAAGAATGAGAACTCCATACATCAAAACTTACCCCTCCATTTATACTACAGAGACATCAGGTTAGAGCAGTGAACTACAGAAGAAAATTTTGGCGGGCTTTTCAAAAGCTTTGTAAATATGTTTAATAATCTTTATTGAGCTAATCAAGTTACTGAATTTCAGCTGGTACTTGCAATTAATTAATTGTGAAATAAAGAATAAATAAATTGTGAATTGAAATTCAGTTTAACTTGATTAGCTCAATAAAGTTTTATAATTATATTTTTGTTTGTAGTTCTACCTAGTATTTATCTCTATAAAAAAAAAACATGACAAAAAGTTAAATGTTTTTATTCACATTAGTAAAAGTTTAAAGATGCACTTTTGTGAGAGCTATAAAACCAGTTATTTACATATTTAAGCCAGTTTTAAACCAATTACTTACATAATATAAGTTTTAGTTAACAATTTTAAATACGTTTAACGTTTATCCAACTCTAAAAATGTTTTTAAAGACCAAAATCACAATACAATACATTATTGTATAAAATCACACCATACAATATCAAAACTGCGATTTTGCGATATTTGTTCTCAGTACATTTTCTATGGGGTAGGTACTTACTTATATAAGGTCTAACAAAATCAGCTGAAACTATTTTAAGGGGAGTATCAGACCATCAAACTGAAAAACTTTCTCTATGCGACCAATATCAAAATCGCGATAAAAAAATCAGCTGTTCCATACAAACCTACTCGACCTAAATGTATGGGATGGGAGAATTTTTTTTCGCGATTTCGATATTGGTCCCATAGAGAAAGTTCAGTTTGATGGTCTGATCATCCCCTTAAAATAGTATCACCTAATTTTGTTAGACCTTATATACATTTAGTATATCTGACTTCATACGAACATAGAGATTATTATCTAGATTGTTTCTGAAAAATGTCATTTACTTTAATTAGTTAGTATTGAAAATATAACCAGACTATGTTTGTATGGAGCACGCCAACGGTAATATACCCTTAAGGTGGTTGGAGAGCTTCTATACTACAGTAAACTATAGGTTGGAAATCGGTGTCCGTATAGTTAGCAGCCTCACCAACTAATTTGAAGATTTTGACTAAGCCACGATTTAGTACCTATTAGTACTATTTAGTGCCCAAAGGACAGATTTGGTACCTGTATTTTAAAAGATATTTGGGTAATTTACCGAGGCTGCTAGATAGAGAAAATTTCATTAATATTGATTCAATACAAGCCGAGATATAACGGTGCATTGTTGAGGCTGCTAGCTAGACGTTTATTCCAACGATGATTCCAATGAAACGGGTGCACATGTCAAAAAGATAAATACATACAGATTTAGTGCTCGATTTGGTACCTCTTATGATATTTATGAAAAGTTGAATTTTCTTTCCTACTTCCAAAAAAAATTACGTAAACTTCTACATACATTCGATTTTCGGTACAATGATGAACAAAAATTATCATTTATCGGAACTCTACTGCGTTTCATAGTGCGGATTGCGACACAGACCACTCACTTGTAGTCTCTAAGGTGAGACTGGCCCCCAAAAAGATCCACTCTGCCAGACCTTCCGGTAGGAAGAAACTCGACTTCCTGAAAACCAGGATTCCTGATCTGGTTGAATCTTTTGGTGAAAAGGTCGGTCGGATCACTGCCGGATGGGATTTGGGTGCGCCCCTGGAAAACCAGTGGACATCGATCAAATCATTGTTTACCAAGACTGCGGGAGAAGTTTTTGGCTTCCGAAAACCTAAATGTCAGGACTGGTTTGAAGCAAACAGTGAACCAATGCTTGACTCTAAACGCCAAGCCGCGCTGAACCATCGGGTAAACCGAATGCCGGCACACGCGAAGCCCTAAGCAAAGCCAAGTCTAGCCTTCAGCGGAGTGCTCGGCATTTCGCAAATGAGTACTGGACCGAACTTTGCAAGAGGATCGAAACGTGTGCTGCTACGGGGAACCTAGCACAGGGAATCGACTTTACTCCGACGATCCTGTTGGACGGGTCGCCCCTGGAGGTCGTTGATCGGTTTTGCTATCTCGGGTCGACCGTATCGAACAATCACGCACTGGACGTGGAGATCGGTTCTCGTATCGGCAAGGCATCCACGACGTTCGGAAAATTCAGTGCAAGAGTATGGGACAATAAACACCTAACTACCAAGACTAAAATGGGCGTGTATCAGACATGCATCTTGAGTGTACTCTTGTACGGAGCTGAGACTTGGACGTCGTATGCAAAACAGGAGAGACGGCTAAACACCTTCCACATGCGCTGCCTTCGGAGTATCTTGGGCATACGCTGGCAAGACAGGGTGACAAACGAGCGGGTACTCCAGGTTGCACAGCTGCCTAGTATCACGGCTCTTCTCAAGGAGAGGCGGCTTAGGTGGCTGGGGCACGTACATCATATGGAGGATTCTCGTTTACCAAGGCGCATCCTTCTTGGTGACGTCGCACATAGGAAGAGACCAGTCCAGCGGGGCCCTTCTTTACTATGGACAAAAATGATTAGAATGTTACAGCAATATTTAGTGCTCTGAATTCCTATTAAAACTGAATCAAAACATTTGATCTAGCTGCTTTGGTTTAAAAGTTATTCAATTTTTAAGGTTTTTACTTTTAGCGGGGCCCTCTTATGTTTGACTATATAAGTCGCTGAAAGGAGACTGGGCGCAAGTGGCCTATGAACCAATAGAGATGGGAGTATTGTAGATTTGTTGCGAGATAGCTATAGTAATTATGAAAAAAAAGCTGCACTTTGTGATGGAAGCAAGCCGCTTTGCTTAGTGATAGAAGGGATCAAAATAAGCGATTTGACCCGCAGCAGCGCAACTTTCATCCCTTAGGAACACAGATGGCGCCACTTCTTTACATGAAACTTCAAAAAATTCTACAAGCCTGACGGCTTCACCGATTTCATTCATTAAGGTGTCTATCGAAAGAACATTTATTAATAAATGATAAAAAAAATTAAAAAGTAAAAAATCCATAATGGCTGTAAAAAGCCATGCATTTTTGTAAATTTTTCAAAGTTATTTTTCAGTTTTTTCTTAATAATATTTAAAAAATGTATGAAGTGGGTATATTTTTAATTATTCACATTGTTAATAAATCAATAACACGTTTAATGAAAAAAACTGCATGTCAATATCTTTAATAGTTAGGAAAATATTTAAGATTTCATACGCAGGCACGGTGCGCCCCAGTCATAGTAATTATGAGAAAAATACAGAATTTTGTGATGGAAGCAAGCCGTTTTGCACAGTGATAGAACGGACCAAAATAAGCAATTTTACCCGTGGCAGTGAAACATTCATTCTTTAGGATCACAGATGGCGCCACATATCTTAACAATCTTCTAAAAGTTACAGAAACTAAATGGCTACGCCGATTTTAATTATTTAAGTGTCGAACGGTTCGTGTTATTAAGTTTCAACTTAAAAAAATAATAAGTCAAATATTTTTAAAAATTAAGTGCAAAAATAAAAAAAATATGTACAAAAAATTAAAAATTACTTACAAGTTTTCACTAAACTACTTTGAATAATGTATGAAGTTTGTATTTTTTATTTTAGACATCTATTTAGAATCTAAAAATGAAAACTGCATCGAAATCGGTTTAGTAGCTTTGTAGATATTTGTAATGTCTGCCGATAAACGTCCGCTGCTAGACATAGGCCTCCTGCAAGGATCGCCACAACAGAGCCGGTTCTGCTCTACCCTCATCCAACGAGTGTCCATTACCTTCACCGGATCGTCGGTCCACCTTGTGGAGGCCGCACGATACACTTTACGGTACGCGGCTGCGCGGTTGCCACTCAAGAATCCTTCGGTCCCATCTGCCAGCCAGCCGTTCTGCAAGCAATGTGCCCAGCCCATTGCCACTCTAGTTAGCAATTCTTGATTGTGTCGACTTAATTTCTGATTCGATTTCGGAGGTTTGCCCTTTGGTTGACTTTCAGCCTTTAAACTATGCCTTCATTTAGTGATAGACCACGTAACAGCATAATTTATTATAATACATTAGTATAGCATTTCAAATTATATCTTACTTACGTTTGATTCCCACAGCCGCTTTTACAGAATATTTTAAACTGCAGGGTGCAAGGCAGGTCGACGTTTCGGCAACTACAGCGCATTGTGTCCGCCGCAGCCTGATTTACGAGCGCATTGGTCGAAGAATTTTTGCAATATAATAGTTCCCATCCCATGTCTATCTTTTTACGATGTTGTAACAAGACCTCCTAAGGTTGATGGACTCCACAATGGCCAAAAGTTACTGCGATTTGGTCAGAATTATCCCTCTTCGACTAATACACTTGTAGGTAAATCAGGCTGCGACGACCATTGTATATTTTGACTATTGTGGAGTCCATACATCTTAGGAGGTCTTGTTACATCGCTAAAATAAAAAGATAGACATATTATGGGAACTATTAAATAGAAAACATTCTTCAACCAATGCGCTTATACATCAAGCTGTGACGGACACAATGCGCTGTGGTTGCCGACGCTTCGACATAGCTTCCGCCCTGTAGTGTAAAAAAATCCTGCAAAGGTGGCTGTGGAAATTATACGTAAGTAAATAGATATGTTTTGAAATGCTATACTAATATACTTAATATAATAAATTATGCTGTTACGTCGTCGCTAACAAAATTAAGGCCAAGTAAAAATGCTGTAAGTCACTCGGAGGGCAATGCACAGAGCTAGATTGTCCCTGCGTGATCGAATAAGAAATAAAGAGATCCGCAAGGTAACCCGGGTAGCCGACAGCCCAACACAACCCGGAGAATTGCTAACTAAAGTAGTAATGGGCTGGGACACATTACTCGCAGTACGGATGGGCGATGGGGCTGAAAAGTTCACGAGTGGCGACCGCGCAGCCGCGTACCGGAAAGCGTATCGTGGGTAGGCCTCCAAAAGCTAGACGGACGATCTGGTGAAGGTAGAGGACACTCGTTGGATGAGGGTAGTGCAGAACCAGCCCTGTTGTGGCGATCCTTGCAGGAGGCCTATGTCTAGCAGCGGACGTTTATCGGCAGACATTACAAATATCTACAAAGCTACTAAACCGATTTCGATGCAGTTTTCATTTTTAGATTCTAAATAGATGTCTAAAATAAAAAATACAAACTTCATACATTATTCAAAGTAGTTTAGTGAAAACTTGTAAGTAATTTTTAATTTTTTGTACATATTTTTTTTATTTTTGCACTTAATTTTTAAAAATATTTGACTTATTATTTTTTTAAGTTGAAACTTAATAACACGAACCGTTCGACACTTAAATAATTAAAATCGGCGTAGCCATTTAGTTTCTGTAACTTTTAGAAGATTGTTAAGATATGTGGCGCCATCTGTGATCCTAAAGAATGAATGTTTCACTGCCACGGGTAAAATTGCTTATTTTGGCCCGTTCTATCACTGTGCAAAACGGCTTGCTTCCATCACAAAATTCTGTATTTTTCTCATAATTACTATGACTGGGGCGCACCGTGCCTGCGTATGAAATCTTAAATATTTTCCTAACTATTAAAGATATTGACATGCAGTTTTTTTCATTAAACGTGTTATTGATTTATTAACAATGTGAATAATTAAAAATATACCCACTTCATACATTTTTTAAATATTATTAAGAAAAAACTGAAAAATAACTTTGTAAATTTTACAAAAATGCATGGCTTTTTACAGCCATTATGGATTTTTTACTTTTTAATTTTTTTTATCATTTATTAATAAATGTTCTTTCGATAGACACCTTAATGAATGAAATCGGTGAAGCCGTCAGGCTTGTAGAATTTTTTGAAGTTTCATGTAAAGAAGTGGCGCCATCTGTGTTCCTAAGGGATGAAAGTTGCGCTGCTGCGGGTCAAATCGCTTATTTTGATCCTTTCTATCACTATGCAAAGCGGCTTGCTTCCATCACAAAGTGCAGCTTTTCCTTAAAATATCTCCATAATAACTAGGACTAAGACCTTTCCTCATTAATTACTGAAACGCGCATCAAAATCGGCTCCAAGGATTTTGAGAAAATCATGTTTCAAGTTACTATGAGATTTTAGTTACCCTCAGTGTATTTTTTGTAAAGAGACTGCATTCACTCGACCACGGAGATTCTTCATCTCCATGGTCTCGTCGAAACCGTCACAAACGTCACACTATACGGTGGTCATGACATGACATGACAGTTGTCATTTTTTACTCAAGACGAAAAATCTGTTTGTCTGTCGGTCCGTCAGTCGGTTGGTCGGTCGGTTGGTCGGTCGGTCGGTCGGTCTACGCATAGACGGACGGGCGGTCGGTCGGTCGGTCGGTCTACGGATAGACGGATGGATGGTCAGACGGATGGACGGAGCGACCAACCGACCGTCGGACTGTTGACCGACCGACCGACTGACAGACTTACCGACCAACGGATCAACCGACTGACCGACCCACCAACGGACGGACGGACTGACCGGCTGTTCGACTGACCGATCGACCGACCGACGGACCGACCGTCAGACGGACGGACGGACGGACGGACCGACCGACAGACAGTCATGACAGTTGTATTTTTTACTCAAGACGAAAAATCTGTCTGTCTGTCATGACCACCGTATAGTATGACGTTTGTGACGGTTTCGACGAGACCGTGGAGATGAAGAATCTCCGTGGTCGAGTGAATGCAGTCTCTTTACAAAAAATACACTGTGGGTAATTAAAATCTCATAGTAACTTGAAACATGATTTTCTCAAAATCCTTGGAGCCGATTTTGATGCGCCTTTCAGTGAGTACGATTAGTATGTAGAAGTTTACGTAATTTTTTTGGGAAGCAGGAATGAAAATATGGAATTCGAAATGGCCAACTCGTGAAATGGCCAATTCGCGAAATGGCCAATTATGGAAATGCCTAATTCGAATTGGCCATTTCACGAATCCATAGAAAAAAATTAAATAAATTTTTAAAATTATTAAAAAACATAATTTATTAAATATCTCGATAACGGTGCATCCTAGCGAAAAAATAGCTAATTTTTCGAACCCCTGGGGTACCCCTAAACCCACCCTTTCGCATGCAAAAATAATGAAAAAAATCATTTTGAAAAATTTTACAAGTCCAGCCCCCATACTAATTTCACTCGAAAATTCAACTAAGTCGATGGTTCATACAATTTCGATCAAAATTTTTCTAAGTCCCAGCTCCATATAAAATTGGCGTATAAATTTTCTAAGTGTGGGACCCTCTTTGCGACACCCTAACCCTTAAGTGTGATAAGATAGGAAGACATTTTATTACCTCTTTGATAATTACTGACAGTCTATCTGATGTTACAAATTTCGCAGATAAATAGAATGCGACCGGTTGCTTCCATTTCTTTCTCAAGCCACAAAGCATGAATACTAAAGCGTTGCAAGCAATTTGATTGGTTCTGCCATGATTGCCATGGTCCTGAAAGCCATCTACACAGTCTGATTTTGGATTGTAATTAAGATGTTTCCGAATGGCCATTTCATCAAACACCAGTGAGCAAAGATTCTCTTCCTCAGTTTGTGTTTCTGCCATAGCTTGTAATCCACTAAAAATGTGTTCGTTGATACCGGGCTTCATAGGTACCTTGTTCTGTAGCTTATTTAACGTGCTTTGGCAAGGCAGTGAAAACAGACGTCGGAGAAGACGGTAGCAAGTAGGAGATTTTTTGTATAATGTCAAAGCAAATTCCTTTTCTTTTCTTTGATGTTCCAGGCGTATCCGGATGGGTAAAATGTTCTGGTACTGGATCATCCAATGATGAATTAACCTGAAAATTTATTAATAATCATATATTTCCCAATACTCACAAAACAGTGCATTAGCAGCAGCAGTATCAGCATTACTTTTCTTTTCTTACGATAGCTAGTTAGCTGTCGAAAGGAGTAAGTAGGTAACTACTTCTAAGGCAGGAAGGAAGGTGTTCTGGATGGTTGTATTGTATCGAAATGTATGGATTTTGTCATACGGGAGTTAGAAAAGACCTAAAAAAAAAATCTCTGCATCTCAGCCTACGGCCTTGTTCAAGAAGACGCGGGGCGTCACGTCACACGGCGCGGGGCGTCTACTTTCTATCGAGCACGCATTACTTCATGATAAGCAATCAACCAAATCATGAAAATGACGGCGTACCTATTATGAAATACGCCACCCCTCAATCAGATGCGGGTGGGGCGGGCCGTATCGCCTGGAAGCCTGGTGGACCTGGTCTCCGGGGTCAATCTGCCTGCCAAACGAGACCCATTAGAGTTGATGATGCACCTTCAATGACATCCTGCTGTGTTGATGTTCCACCTACTGAGTTATCATGGTGGGTTGAATGTCCAGCTATAGAATAATCTAGTGATGACTTAACCTGAAATGTGTAATTCAACCTAACTACCTACCAAAATAGTATGGAAATGTACAATTTTTGGTTTCTGATTTAAGAAATTGTGCGACGAAAAATTTAAAAACATAAGAAAATTATTTGACATGACAGGAATCAGAATGACGGCTTAATTAGTGTTGCCGAATGAAAATTACACAATACTGCTGTAGATATCTTTTTCTCAAATTATCAAATCAAATTATTAGTTTCAACCACTTTTACAATCATTTTGAAATACAATAATTATTACTACGTGCAATTTTAACCGTATTAATTATTATCTTAATCATCATTTTCTTATCTTGACTCTGCTAAACTGTTAGATGGTGGCAAGTTTGCAACAATCAACATGCGAGAAACTCACTCATAGACATTTTGTAAGGAGACTACAAACCTTAGCAAAGATAGTAGGACGTAGGTCGAGATTGAAAAATCCATTTTTTTTTTTCAATTTATTTACTAGCCTGGTTACTAGACCTTTTAGCTAATTCTTATTTTATTTTTATATTTCTTCTGTTTTCACATTAAAACGTTGGTATTCGACGTTTTGATGGTTCTTTGGAGTTTTTTTGGAGACAATCGAAAGACGCAGGAAAAGCAGAGAAGTCCACAAGAAAGAGGTGAACCGACCGCTTTGCCGCGCTAAAATCACGGATCACTTTTCCTGTTTACGACCCATGCACCATCATATTTCACTGAACTATATATTGTTCACTTGCACGACACTTTGTTACGCAAAACAACACCAATTTTACGAACCAAAACTCAATATAAACAATAAAAATTCGATGAAATATGAGGACTCCAAACGTCAGCTACCAAAGCCCGCCAAAAACTCCTTGAAAAATCCATAATGGCTGGCAGTATAGTCACATCGTTGCAGGGTTTGTCCCGAACACTTGTCTCTCGCGGTTCGCGTTTCAGCCTGCCACGAGGCTCCACAATCCTTCACAGTTGTTCTTACTCAAAAACAATCCTCGAGATTGGATAGATACTCCCTCAAACCACTTGACATTGGCGGAAATGCGGTGCTAACGCACAAGCAAGAAGTCCATTAATTATAAATTTAAAAAAAAGGAAAAAAAGTTACTCGCTTTTGGTCAAATCCGGCCCAAGTTTAGTAAGCAGCAAAATATGAACATATATTTCGTCAACGGATGCATTTTTGTTTACTTTTAAGCCTAAAATTTTCGTCTTCGGACCCGTCTCTAAGGCCGCCTATTTTTGTACCTTCTGTATTTCCTGTTTGTTTTCTCTCTGTATATTAGGTTTTTTTGGTGTAAAATAAAGTATAATTGATTGATTGGTCTCTGGTCAACGCTATCTATCGCCGGTATGATGAACTACGTTTGAGTAGCTGTCAGAAAACTCCTCATTTACCTGCGCGCTGTACCAATACGGCCGGTGCCCCACCCCTCTGCACACCGCGATAGCACCTTCGCACTCCGCTTGAGCATAGACCCACCGTAACCACTAAGCGCACCTTTATTGTATTAACGCTATGCTTGAATTGCTTGAAGCCCATTTTAGGGAGGTTTAAAAAGTGTCAGTAGATTTGCCGTTGATATCCGTAGATCCGTAGGCAACGCCAAAAATCCGTAGATCTACGGATTTATCTATGCAACTGGCAACGCTAGTTGACAGTTCGCCGTCGACGTCAATAAGCGTTTCGGATACACACAAAGAAGCAAATAATATTTTTTTCCCTACTTTACGTGTGAAAGAGTAAACGCCATACAATTTATCTCCTATCTCTCTTTCTATGACGACGTTTGGCGATAAATCTGGGCAAAATAAAATTTGTTTTCTGACGCCCACCTCCATTTACCGGCAAAAACAAAACAAAAATTTGATTCAGCAATTTTTGTAACTTGAAGTTAGTTTAGTTATAATACTAAAATTTTGCGTATTTTAGTGCTAAATGTGTTTTCAAACTTTTCAAAGGTACCAAAGACGCGAAAATCTAAAAAATGTCGACCGGGTACGATGCAGTGAAGGCGGACCTATTTGCAATTTATCGGCTAGAATTTTACAAAAAGCAAAAGAAATGGAAATTCACCAAGGATAAAAAGAAGACTGTGGTGCCTGAGAGGACTAGGTAAGAGAACTAGGTATAAAATGTAGTTTGATAAAACAAATTCATAATGATCATCATTATTCAATTCAATTCAATTCATTTATTCAAAGACAACAATAGCTGTATAGAATATTAACAAAACGCATAAAATTTAACAGTCATTACAAGTAGCAATAGTAATTAGCAATAGTTATTTCATACTTAAATCTTTTTCTCCCCTCCGGACAGAAAGCGTCCATTTTCGTCCCGCTGTGCTAAACGAAGTTGCCACTTTGACACTTTCCACCTCCGTCGAGGAGAAAAATAGTATCTCGGGCAGTAAATAAGAAATCCTCAGATCACATGTTTGTTGACAATTACATGAAATCTGAGAACTTTCTTACTTTCCTGCCCTCGGTGTGTAATCTACTATATTATTGCTCTCAATCTGATGTGGTTTTTACATTATTTGTTTTCTGGCGACCTGGAAGTCGTTAAACCAACTTCGAACCCGGGTCTGTCGCGGTAAGGACAACATGTTCAGGTGGGGATTCTCAGATGCGCAAAATGTGAGTTGCTTGTGTGGAGCTCCACAAACGATGGCCCATCTCACATCGTGCCCTGCGTGCCCTAACACCTGTACGCAGGAGGAGCTCATGACCGCTAGCGACGGTGCAGTATCGGTTGCCCACTTCTGGCAAGTGTACTATTTATCGTATGCGTATCTGCAACGAAGATGCTGACCGTACTGACGCGATTATTAAGTCCGTACTGACGCGAAGGGTGAAGTGAGGGTGGCATCACATTCCAGCCAGCTGCAGAACTAATGGGGTAGGGCTTAGTACCCTGCGGCATGAATTTGAGGGAGGAAGGGTGTTGGAGTGAGGTAACATTTTTGAGAAGGGGAGAGAAAAATTCTATTTTGTTACTTCACACTTGGATAATGGACAGTGCTGCCAATGTACATTTTTTGATTCCCCGCTTAAGTGGGCTTGATTCCCCGAAATTCCCTGCTTTCCAATCATGTATTCCTCGAAAAATTTATTACAAATAGTTAATACCCCGAAATTCCCCGATTTGAATCATTCCCCGCGCTCTCCCCGCACGCACTCCTCATTCCCCGAAAATCGGGGAAATTCCCCGGAATCGGCTCCCCCTAACAAACTTCTATAACTTTTTTCTCAAAAACGTGGGGGATCCTTCCTTACCCCATAACTTTGGGGGATTTTGGCTAAAAAAAAAAAAATTGCTGCAATGTCTACATGACTCAAATGTATGCAAGGTTAGCTTCCACCGTAAAAGTTGTTCAGTTGATGGGTAGAGTATGTGGTTTAAAGGTTAATGATACTTATCCTTACACCCAGTATTGTACATTGTTTCAGTTCATCCGGTTCAAGTAATGTCCTGAATCAGACTTATGATGTGGAGCCCGAGGAAGCGGAGACCGAAGAGTCACCTCTCAATGAAGCCTTCGTGGAATCCGGGGGATCTGGTTTGTAACATCCTCATTACCTCAACTGATATAGGGTCCTGCTTAATATGCTGACACTTTTTTAAGGGGATGATCAGACCGACCTGAACAACTTTCTCTATGGCACCAACATAGAAATCGCGAAAAAAAAAATCCACTGTTCCATACATCGATTTACACTCTAGATAAAGCCATATCGTGGCCGCACATGGAACAGCAATAGTTTGACTTTTGCATACTAAAAGACGGTTTGTTTGGCAAAGATTCTATAGGTTGATCTATGTATTGATTACTCAAAGGCATTCGATTCCATATCACATGCTTCGATTTGGAAAGCTCTTGTTGACCAAGGAGTTAATGCTCACTACATAAATATAATAAAAGAAATATACAAGAAAAGTCAAGCAAGAGTGAGACTAGACTCCCCAGGACCAGCGTTTAACCTAGAAAGAGGTGTAAGGCAAGGCGACCCACTGTCACCAAAACTGTTCATTGCCGTTTTGGAGGAAATATTCAGATCTCTTCACTGGGATAAGTTAGGACTGAACATTTATGGAAAAAACTTAACACACCTGAGATTCGCAGACGACCTTGTCCTTCTATCGGAAGAGCCAGAGGAACTACAATTTATGCTAACAACATTAAACCAACAAAGTAAAATGGTTGGCCTGGAAATTAATCAAGAAAAGACAAAGATAATGACAAATAGCGAAGAGATATCAATACTACTAGAGTCAACACCTTTAGAATATGTCAAAGATTATATTTACTTGGGACATTTAATTTCATTTAAAGAATGTATGAAAAAAGAAATTGATAGACGTGTAGCGAATACTTGGAAGAAATACTGGAGTCTAAAAGAAATATTTAAAAGTAATTTACCAATAAAAACAAAAACCAAAGCAATGGAAACCTGCCTATTACCGTGCCTAACTTACGCCTGTCAAGACTTGGACACTTACAAAGAAATCAGTTGATGCAATAAAAACTTGTCAAAATAGCATGGAAAGAAGCTACATGGGCATAAGACTTAAAGACCGGGTAAGAATATCAGAATTGAGAGAAAAGACAAAATCTAGAGATGTCGCAAAAGAAGTCTTAAAATCAAAATGGAAATGGGCAGGACATATACAACGGGTAAAAGATGATCGCTGGACTAAACTTACAACCAACTGGTACCCGCTGTACAGAACTCGAAAACGCGGAAGACCCAGTAAAAGATGGAGCGATGACATAGCGAGCATTGCTGGCAAAACATGGAGCAGGCTGGCTAGAGATAGAGCTGAATGGAGAAAACTGGAGGAGGCTTTTACCGCTACAGGCGGTCCTTACAACCAAAATGGAAATGAAGAATGAAAGATAATGTGATACTAATTTAATTAGGAATTTACCAATCCAATTGTTTGTACTTAAATAGATAAAATTTAAATATTGCATGCATTATGTAATTGGAATGTTAAGATGTAATTTATTTATAGTTTGTTGTTATAGAATTTTGTAAGGAATGAATAAAGCTTTATTATTATTATTATGTGTCTTACGATCCGTAATCACGGGCAATAAGTCCCGGACCTTTGGAAGGCGTGCATGGAGCCGAAGCCAACATGTAGAGGCCCGTTCAGAAGACAAGTTAATCTAAATGTAAGGGATACACACTGCGGATACCATCTCCGAGCGCACAACATGATACACACGGGGATGGTCCCCGCCAGGTGCAAAGACTATTGGAGTCCGGCGCTATGGCCGTGATGGAAAAATAAGGTCTTGGGCTATAGAGGTGAAAGTTGGATGGATGGATACTGGGCTATGGGAGGAGACTAACGGACGCCTGCCATGACAACTAGTCTCAAAATTGTAAATAGGGCAGGCGGTGACTCGCCAACTCGTCGAGTGGGCCCCATAAAACGGCCGCACGCACAAAGTGCGACAATGGGGCAACATCCCATTGAGCGGCTAAAGGTTGTCGAGAGGTGCGGCACCGGTTTCACCATCGCGGGGTTTACCCCCGTGAGCGGGTTTCCCCGTTATTACGCCATTACGTGCAATACACTTCCAACCTGGAGCATAGGTTCTTTGCTCTTGCGATTCCACTCTGGCCGGCCAATAAAGGCAAGCCAGAGGTAGGGGGGTGTGTTACTGTCTGTGGGGGTGTGTGTGTAAGCGCATGTCTGTATGGTCCCCCTGGATAGGGGTTCGCGGTGTCGCCACTCACCGTCAGCTCGCCACAAGCTGCCCCCGCGGGGTATTATTATTATTATTATCTATAGGATTGATTGACATCTTGCCAAACACAAAAACCGGCCACGGTGACCGAAACAAAAAATAGTGTTTTGTCTTTTTTGTTTACATAAGGTTTCACAACTGGCTATCTCACTCTCGATTTCTTGGCTCCATCTTGTAGCGTAAGCGAAAAGTTATAGCTAGTTAAACTTTGTGGGGGGCAGGCAGTGTCCGTACTGTATGTAATTCTAGATACTCAATATTTATTGCTTTCCATAATTACAGCATTCATTACATGAGATGGTAAACTTAAAAGCTAAGATATCATTATGGACTCTGTATTATAGGGCACTGCAAACAATTAGAAGAGAGGGAGGCCTTAATATTATTCATAAAATTATCATTGCAATCGTTCAATAAATAAAGCACTGTTCATAGTAGTTACAAAATAGATATTTCAGATAATCTACCTTATGCAGTTTAATTTATTTAAAGTTTTACTAACAATACTTCATCTGAGGGTTGAACTACTACCATCAAGCGCGATCGCGTTCCGTCTATCTTATATGCTCCAGCAAATGACGTTCCTGAGTGACAGAAAAGGATGGAGCGAGGGAAAAATGCGATGCTGTGCTGTGTGGTGTAGTTCAACCCTTAATGTGTCCTGAAAACCTGCATGGGTATCACACCTTCGCTCTCTTTCTATTTGCGCGCAAACGAACGAGATTAAAGACCACGTGTAGCATGCAACGGCTTCTGTATCACACATTGGTTCAATAAATATAATATTTTGTATTTGTATTTTGTACATTCACAATTTTACATATTTTGATAGTCTCTAGCACCTGTGACACAAGACACACAAATGCGTTTTTTCTGGCAGTGCATCCGTGTTTGATAGAGATAGAAAAACTTCATTAAAGAAAAAGAAAGAAAGAAAAAACTTTATTCACCATTAAAGGC
The DNA here is from genome assembly GCA_963693445.1 of Agonopterix heracliana. Taxonomy (NCBI): domain Eukaryota; kingdom Metazoa; phylum Arthropoda; class Insecta; order Lepidoptera; family Depressariidae; genus Agonopterix; species Agonopterix heracliana. Next base: position 9,321,253 of record OY856334.1, read on the forward strand.
ACATTACGCGTCATTACGCGTGCAGTGACACAAAAGCATTGTGTAAATGTGTGGCACGTGCCAGCTTTCAAAACAATTACATTCGCGCAGTGCTAACTCTGTAGAATGCTATACAATTCGTGTGAGTCGTGCGCACTGCGGCCCATTTATAGCTACCCTACCACGTAGGTCGTCAGCAGTTAAAGTGTTAACAGACCTGTATTAACATGATTTAGGAGTCACGTTGCAGGGTTTGCCTCGAACACTTGTCTCTCGCGTGGTGTTCGCGCGGTTCGCGTCTCAGCCTGCCACGAGGCTCCAAAATCCTTCTCAGTTGTTCTTACTCAAAAACAATCCTCGAGATTGGATAGACACTCCCTCAAATAACTTGACACTGGCGAAATCTAACAAGGAAACGCCATTAAATAAGAATAGAATAGAATAGAATAGAATAACATGATTTAGGGCCTGTTTCACTTCACTGCTTCTGAATAAGTTCTTGGTATTTTGTATAAAGAATACTATAGAGAATAGCTATCAAGAACTTATCCAAAAGTGATGAAACAGTCCCTCAGACTCTAAAGCATGTTGATAGCTAAATGAATAACAAAAAATATTATAAATAGGTAGCAATATTTTTTATTTACAGATAAAAACTTGCCACCAGACAGTCCTGATGGCGTTTCTCCAAAAACACCAGACCCTGAAATTAAACTGATTGAGCCAGAGATCCTCAATGAACAAACTTTACATGAGAAATGGCCAGAAGAACAAAAAGACACAAATTGGCTGCAAACTAGATTAAGAAACAAATTGTATAACTGGCCACAAATGTCCAAAGATTGTCCAGATAGTCAGATTTGGTCACAAACGCCCAAAGATCCGGCCAATGATTGGCCACAAACACCTAAAAATAGTCCAGGTTGTGAGAGTTCACAAATACACAAAGATTTTCGAGAGAGTCAGATTTGGTCACAGACGCCCAAAGATCCAGCCAGAGATTGGCCACAAGCGCCTAAATATATACAAGGTTGTGATTGGTCACAAATACCCAAAGATTTACACAATTGTCAGATTTGGTCACAATCACCCAAAGATCTAGCCAGTGATTGGCCACAAAACCCCAAAACAGACCTAGCCAGTAATTGGCCGCAAAACTGTTACAATGACCCAGGCAGTGGTTTGCCACAAATATGCAAAAACGGACAAAGTTGTGAAATATGGTCACATACATACAAAAATAATGCTGTCACCCGTCCACAAAGTCACAAAAATACTTTTAGCAGTGAAATATGGCAGTCTGCTAAAGACCCGGCCAGTGTTTGGTCGAGCCCAGAGCTGGCATTGGCTGGAACAGAGTTGAATGTGCAGCAGGGATGGCCAATAACTGAAATTTGGTCTCAGAAACAGATAGTACCGGCAAACGCTGGGTTCGAGGGTAAGCAGATTTTATTTATTTATTTAATAGGCACATAAGCAGATCACAGTCGTAAAGATTATAAAATACAGGAAATCAGGGTACGAAATTATCAAGATAAACATTTTCTTTCATAATATTTTATCCAAGCTGATTCTTAGTTTTGAGAGAAATTTCTACCAAAAAATTCGAAAATTTTTGTTTTTGCATTAATACACTCTTTTTCATACCAAACAGCACCTAGTCTTTAACATTACAGTTTCTTATCATATGTATTGTGTGTAACTAAGTGAGACAGGACTACACCATTGCCAAGTAGGTTTCCGGTTCTAAATTATCAACATAATTGACGGCCCGACAGCACAGTCTGTAGTGAACCTGCCTGCTGTGCCGGGGGTCGCGGGTTCGAATCCCGTAAGGGACAAATATTTGTATGACAAATATTAATATTTGTACCCGAGTCATGGATGTTTGTATCTATATAATATGTATTCTATATCGTTGTCTAGTTATCATAATACAAGTCCAGGCTAGATTCTGGAACTTTAAATGTGACTAGATAATTTGTGTGACACTGTCCAAGATATTTATTTATTTATTTAATTATTTTCTTTGATAACTATCGGATTGTCCAAGCAGACTCTTAGTTTTGAGTAAAATTTCCAACTAAAAATTCTGAAATTTCTGCTTTTCTTCAATGCATTCTTCTCTTGGTCAACCAGCACTTACTCTTTGGCATTTTTGTTTTATATCACAATGAAAAATAAATAATGAAAAAAAAAACAACAGAAAACAGTGAGAATTATCATTTCCTGTTTGTGAGTTTATTTTTTGGCAAATCATAATCGTATACACGTGACGGCGTGGCATTGCTAGCGCAAGCTTTTTGGTGTTCAGATTCATTTTATAATTATTATCAAGATAATTATAAAAGTTTATTTATCAAGATAATGATCAATGGTAATTATCCTTTCGAACCCTGCCACGAGGAGATGAGATAACAATGGATTATGCAGTTCATTCCATTCTGTATTCTGTATGTAGTACCATATTACTCATTCTTGTACTTCGCTTGTAATGATTGTGTCAGAAGGAGGCGAGGTTGAAGACGAGAAGGTTCCTGCCAACCTGGTGATGTCAGCGGCCGAGGAGTGGCTCCTGGAGCCCGGCTGGAGCCAGTGGCTAGCCGACAGTGCCGATAGGGCGTCTCAGGTATGTCACTCTTGTACTGATTGTGTCAGAAGGAGGCGAGGTTGAAGACGAGAAGGTTCCTGCCAACCTGGTGATGTCAGCGGCCGAGGAGTGGCTCCTGGAGCCCGGCTGGAGCCAGTGGCTAGCCGACAGTGCCGATAGGGCGTCTCAGGTATGTCACTCTTGTACTGATTGTGTCAGAAGGAGGCGAGGTTGAAGACGAGAAGGTTCCTGCCAACCTGGTGATGTCAGCGGCCGAGGAGTGGCTCCTGGAGCCCGGCTGGAGCCAGTGGCTGGCCGACAGTGCCGATAGGGCGTCGCAGGTATGTCACTCTTGTACTGATTGTGTCAGAAGGAGGCGAGGTTGAAGACGAGAAGGTTCCTGCCAACCTGGTGATGTCAGCAGCCGAGGAGTGGCTCCTGGAGCCCGGCTGGAGCCAGTGGCTGGCCGACAGTGCTGAGAGGGTCTCACAGGTATGTCGCTATACTCTTGTACTGATTGTGTCAGAAGGCGAGGAGGGTTCTGCCAAGCTCGTGATGTCAACGGCTGAGGAGTTATTTTAACCAATTACACGAGGTCCATGTTTAAACTGTTAAATTATGGTCTAAGGGCCTATTTCACCACCTCTGTCTGTATAAGTTTTTGATAGTGTTAGGGATATTTATGCAAGCAGTGTAGTTTTATATAGTCACGTCTTGCACGTCTCTCACGTAGCTTAATAAGTAATGACGCATGTATTTATAGCACGTACTTATTACTATATAAACTACACTGGCCCTAATAAAGACGTTCCCGATCCTGTCGGCATATAACGCACGCCAACCTCCCGATCCTGTCGGCATATAACGCACGCCAACATGCGTTAAACAAATTACAAACTACTACTACTACATTACTTATTTGACAAATTTTTCGTTCATAATATGTCAAAGAAGCTGTCAAATAAGCTATCAAGAACTTGTACAAAAGTGGTGAAAGGCCCTAAGAGTTAACCCAATCTGTTGAAATAAAATTTTGATTTTTGTTGTACAGGACAGTATAGACGAGTTCATGCGCGGGGCTCACTGTGCCCCTCACTCCTCTGAGATGTCGCTGCGCGTGCCGGCCGGTGAGTTGTACCATGTTGTACAGGACAGTATAGACGAGTTGTACCATCAAAATAAATTAACAAGATAAATTAAGTCTCGGACGGGACTTGAACCCGCAATCTTCCAAACAGGGGAATCGCTTTTTCAAATTTAGTCACCCAATTTAGCTAGGTACTATGTCAGAGAACGAAATTCTTCAACCTATTGCGTTTTAAAGGGATGTGGCGCCACCTACTAGCGTTTTTAAAAACTAAACAACTCGCAAGTCCAATATTGCAACTTGAATTCATGCGGTATAGATGAATTTCAAATATTATGGATATAAACATTTTACAGCCATGTTGTTGTGAGTATAGACGAGTTGTACCATGTTGTGTTCATGCAAGGGTTGACCATTTATTTAGTTTTGTCCCCTCCGGACCGAAAGCGTCAATTTTCGTCCCGCTGCGCTAAACGAAGTTGCTGCTTTTTCTTTTTCGTCGAGGATAAAAATAGTATACTAACCTCGGGCAGTAAATAATAAAGCCTCAGATTACATGTTTGTTACATGAGATCTGAGACCTTCCTTTCCTGCCCTCGGTGTGTATTCTACTAATAGTAGCGTGAGTGGGAAGACAAGTGGAGTAACACCTCTGTGGTGTGAGTAGTGATCGTATCGTAAACGTCCTCAGACGCTTCGGTGTGTACGTGCTGCAGTCCGGCTGCCACTGCGCCCGCGCACGCGCGCAACGTGGCCCTGCGCGCCTCCATCCGCGGACACGCCTGCGCGCTGCGCGTGCTGCTGCGCGAGGCAGCCTGCAGGGAGCAGGTACACACACATGTATACTGTACATCCGCGGACACGCCTGCGCGCTGCGCGTGCTGCTGCGCGAGGCAGCCTGCAGGGAGCAGGTACACACACATGTATACTGTACATCCGCGGACACGCCTGCGCGCTGCGCGTGCTGCTGCGCGAGGCAGCCTGCAGGGAGCAGGTACACACACATGTATACTGTACATCCGCGGACACGCCTGCGCGCTGCGCGTGCTGCTGCGCGAGGCAGCCTGCAGGGAGCAGGTACACACACATGTATACTGTACATCCGCGGACACGCCTGCGCGCTGCGCGTGCTGCTGCGCGAGGCAGCCTGCAGGGAGCAGGTACACACACATGTATACTGTACATCCGCGGACACGCCTGCGCGCTGCGCGTGCTGCTGCGCGAGGCAGCCTGCAGGGAGCAGGTACACACACATGTATACTGTACATCCGCGGACACGCCTGCGCGCTGCGCGTGCTGCTGCGCGAGGCAGCCTGCAGGGAGCAGGTACACACACATGTATACTGTACATCCGCGGACACGCCTGCGCGCTGCGCGTGCTGCTGCGCGAGGCAGCCTGCAGGGAGCAGGTACGTACGTAGACATACAGGGTGTAAGTGACAGCCTAGCAAATACTGAAACGGTGAAATCGAACCATCAAAATGAACAACTTTCAATACCACCACTGTAATCGCGGAAGAAATCTTCTCTCTGAATAGGTTTGGTATATCCAATATACAGGGAACAACTTTCTCTATGGGACAAACCAGAAAATCGCGAAAAAAAAAATCTGCTGTCCCATACATTTGGCTCGAGTAGGTTTGCAGTTTAGTATGGAACCGCTGATTTTTTATTCCCGATTTCGATGTTGGTGACATAGAGAAAGATGTTCAGTTTGACGGTCTGATCATCCCCTTATAGATACATCCAACCTATCCCCCCCCCCCCCCCCCCTCCTTACACCCTGTATAAAAGACTGGATCTTCTGGAACCCGTTGGACTAAGGCAGCGCAGGACCGGTCGTTGCGGTGATCCTTGGGGGAGGCCTATATCCAGCAGTGGACGTCCATCGGCTGAGATGACGATGATGAAAAACTCGCACCTGACCGTTTTTTTTTCATACATTAATCACCTTAAAAACTCCTCCAGCTGATTTCAACTCGCTACGACGCCTACGACAGCGTCTTCGAAGCCCCCACCCGCGACGTAGGCCTCCCCCCCGACTTCGTAGCCGGCTCCTTCAAGAACCACGGGGGCGGGGAGCCCTGCGAGGGAAGGGGGAGGGGGCGGCTTCACAGGCAGGTCATCGGCATCGGTGTGAGCAGGCCTTTCAGGTTTCAGTGAGGTGAGAAATTGTGAATAGTGTATTTTGGATCGAAATGTGTATTCTGGATCAAAATATGTGTAGTTTGTATCGTAAATTTGTGGGCTATGGATCAAAATAAGTGTAGTTTGGATCCTAAATTTGTAGGCTAGGGACCAAAATCAGAAAATCCAAAGTCCGAGATATTAAAAAATAGTTACACCACATCTATCTATCCTATGTCCGTGGACTAGGAACCAAAATATGTGTACTTGGCACCAACATATGTAGACTTACGACATTAAAATATTATATGTGGGACCAAATTACGTACCTCGAATTTATGAGTTTCATATTTGGGGTACCTATATTGCAATAAGATCCAAATATACAGGGTCCAACTTATTATTATGACGGTATTTTAAGATGATGATCAGTCCATCAAACTGAACAACTTTTACTATGGGACCAACCTCGAAATCGCTATCATTTTGGTTGAGTATCAAGGATTGCAGTTTTATATGGAACAGCAGATTTTTTGTTCTCCTTTTTGACCTTAGTCTGATAGGTAAAGTTGTTCAGTTGGATCATCGCCTTAAAAATAACATATTAAGAAGGACCGTATAGTGTATTAAGGATCAAAATATTAAAACGCAATAGTTAGAAAAGTTAGGACTTTTTGGGATATTATTTTCTAAATGGACACAAGAAAGGTACCAAAATTCGAAAACCATTTGGAGATCATGTCATAAAAAGCTTATACATGGTGTTAAACAGGTAAACTGTTTTACTTTAAGGGGTGATTGTACCCAAGATACTGAACAACCTTCCCTAAGAATCCTATAGGAAATTCACAGTTATTCGATTTCAATAGGGGTACCCAAAGTTTTGCAAAATGTAATTCGGTAGTGCGTAATGTTAGGTTTTTCGAAAACCTAGTTTAACAAACATACTTTTGTATGGAAAGTTTAAAATAAAATTATTTGTAAATGTGTTTCTTTACTCTGTCCATTAGGGATAGTATCCACCAGGGTTCCAAATTATCGAGATAATTATTTTCATTGATAATAATTATCGTGATAATTATCACTTCGAACCGAGTATTAGGGTTGAACTACACCAGGCCGCACAGCATCGACGTGACGTTCCTGAGTGACAGATGGAGCGACGGAAAAATGCGATGCTGTGCTGCCTGGTGTAGTTCAACCCTTACACGCACAAAAAAGTGATAAAATGAGATAACGGTTATGCGCGCTCGCTTTCGCATTCGCAAAATAACAAAGACAGAGGAACGTCTAGAATTTTGTCGTTTTCTCGGGGATGGTATGCTAGACACCCTGACTAGAGAACTACAAAAGTCGAGACGTATCTCGCGCGCATTACGGTATTATAATTTAGCCGCTTTATCATGATTGCCATGCATTAAAGTGTATTTTTTATAATCGTATTTGTAACCAAATATAAAGTGCCATTTGTTATAATTTGAGACTGAAATTATAAGTTCCTGTTTTTTATTTTGTAAGAAATTTCCCTACAAATTGTTAATCTTGCTGAAATGTTTATTAGTTTATTGTTACATTCGTACATAAATCACGACCGTGTCCCTCTTAGGGGTGGTTAGAAATATTGCTGCAACTACTGGCTATCTTAGAGCGAGGGAAGACGCGGGTCGACGTTGTCGTGCCCATCATGCTAGGCTCTTTATTGTAATACGATTAGTTTTTTAGCATGCTGACAGTTTCATGATGATGTCTGATTAAGGGGGTTGCAGAGAGGTTCACAGGCAACTAGATGACGCTCGGGAGCATTATTCATGATTTTGTCACATTTTATTTTATATCTTCGTAATTATTTTATAAATTGCAAATGTTATTTGAGAAGCGCAATCTAGATTTTCTAAACTATTTTTCTATATTTAAAATATTACTTTTGTTAATACCGTCTACGAATGTTCAACGTCAAAGTTTTGTATGAAATTGGTCAAAATTAAAATGTATATCAAATTCGTATGAACAATAAAATTACTTTAACTTGTAGCTAGATCAGTAAAACGTAAACACAAGTGCGCGCTTAATTGAAAATTTTGATTGAAATCATCACAATTACGAGATATAAAATAAAATGTGATAAAATCATGAATAATGCTCCCGAGCGCCATCTAGTTTAGAGTCTTGCCCTCTGCAACCCCCTTAAATGTAAATTGTAAACATCGACCTAGAACTATGGACACAGAGTCTAGTACAAAATTCTCGATAAAAGTGTCCCGAACTAACCTTATAAAAAAGTAGGTATGCATAGTAATGTAAACAAACTGAAAACATTGCAATTTAAATCGTATGAAGCTAGTCACAAGGGTTAATTTTGCTTGCACCTACTTAACACCATATGCAGCTTAGACTGGAGGTGAAAATGAACATAAAAAATGACAGACATAATGGCGGACGCGATGACAGATTTAATCAATAAATATAATAAAAATTAAATATTATGTTCTCAAACAAAATGATACTTCTAAATGCTTCTAAATGTTAAAATAATAGTTTGCTTACTGAAAATAGGATACACCATCAAATTTTTTCACTTTTCTTTGGTGGTTTTTACATGTTTTTACAACACAGTACGCCATCATGATCTCGCGCGTGCTCGGACGATCAAACATAGACTGGCAAGAGATGTCAGTCTCTTTTTGAATTTTCAACTTCTTTTGTTTCGGACACTTTTGAGCGTGGACCCATATGTTCTAATTCAATGATTGTAAACCTTTTAAAATACTAATCACGGGCCATACTACAGCTGCAAGCTCAAGAAATATAGTTGGTAGTTGTATCTTAATTCCTGACCACGCTTAAACTCAATACGGTCGTGATTTTATACAGGGTGTAAACTGAAGTGCGTTACATACGTGTGGGGTGCTGTAGACCATCAAACTGAACAACTCTCACGTCTCTCACTCTGCTAATATCATCCTGTTTAATATGTAGGTAACACGTTTAATTTTACACCTGTATGTTATGTACGGTCGAAAAACATGTCTCAGACGATGTTTGGAACTTAATTCCTTAAGTTAAATATTTTCTTTATTTTTTTATGTAACTTTGTTCATTCTTTAACATATTTTATACCTGTTTCAAATGTCAAAAGGTAGTTTCAACCCCCTGTTTCTGTTAGGGGTTGAATTTATTATCTTAATTATTATTTAAGATGTAAAACAATCAGGGTTCGGAATTATCATGATAATTATTTTCATTGATAATTATTCGTATCATGATAATTATTTTCATTGATAATTATTCGTATCATGATAATTATTTTCATTGATAATGACTCGTATCATGATAATTATCAGAGAATTATCCAAGCTGATTCTTCTTAGTTTTGAGTAAAATTTATGACTAAGTTCTAAAATTGTTGTTTTTACTTTAATGCACTCATAACGGGACCGAACAGTACCTAGTCTTCGGCATTTTCGTTTCCTATCACAAAGAATAACAAATAATTTTGAAAAACATACGAAAATAGTAAGAAAATGTATTTCTTGTGAGCTTAATTTTTCGCGAATCGTGATCGGATACACATGTTTTTCCAATTAATTTTATAATTATCAACCTACATTTATCAAGATAATTATCATGACATTTATCGTGATGATTATGATACTGATAATTATCCTTTCGAACCCTGAAAACAAGATTACTTAATGTTGATTCAAAACTTCCATTATATTTGAAGATGTGAAAGGTATGCGCATATTGAGGCGGGCCACAGCGCAAAAATCCGCCCAAATCGCTTCGATACAATGAGCGTTTTCTTTTGGTTTTCTAGGGGATTTATAGGTGGCGCTACAGTCAACATTTCGAAATTATTCCAAAGCCTTATTCTTCGTAATTATATTATAAATTGTAAATGTTATTTGAGACGCGCAATCTAGATTTTCTAAACAATTTTTGCATATACAGGGTGTTTCATAAGTAACAATAAATTTTTAAAACTCATAAGGGGGTTGTTCAGACCGTCAAACTGAACAACTTTCTCTATGGGACCAACATCGAAATCGCGAAAAAAATAATTTTATATCCCATACATATTTTAGCTCTAGTCGATTTGTAGAGTATAGAACATAAATTTTTTTTTTAGCGATTTCGATATTGGTCCCATAGTGAAAGTTGTTCAGTTTGATGGTGTACACCACCCCCTTAAATGTTTATTTGTAGTTTTGTAACACCTTGTATAAAACATTACTTTTATTAATACGGTCTACGCGTGTTCTGCGTCAAAGTATTGTATGAAATTGACTGCTCTGAAACCACCTTAAATTTTTTATTTAAAACACACAGTTGCAGAAACGCTCTTTAAAGTGAATCCTCCATTAAATCTCTTGCGTGCTTTTACTACGTCAACAAGACAAAAAGAGACAGCAAGAGATTTAATGGAGGATTAACTTTAATAAGCAACATCAACTAAGTGTCAATTGCAGAAACGCTCATTAGACTTCATCCTTTTATAAATCTTGCTAGCTTTTAGCCTTTTACTACGTCAACAAGACAAGAAGTGACAGCAACAGATTTAATGGAGGATTAACTTTAATAAGCGTTTCTGCAACTGAGTGCATAAAAGCCAAATTTCAGCCCACAGTGCGTCGTAGTGTGATAAAAGAGTACCAAGCGTAACTTTTTATAGCGTCAATTTACGTCTAACTAAAAATCCGCCAATGCGTTGCGACCCGGCCCGCTGTTGTGTGCAAAGTACGCATTTTCCGCTGCGACACGGCCCGCTCCGCCCGGTATGGCCCGCCTAATGTGTGCTTACCTTAAGATACCTTTTACACCAGCCGTTTTTGAGCGTTGACGACACTGACATATACTCTAGCGATAGACAAGCCCTTTCATAGAAACAACATATTCCACTTGAATGCGGTGGGCGCACCGATGCGCATTGATGTTCCCGTGTTCACTTCGTCACTATGGCAATGACAGACCGCAATGCGTAGAAAGAGAAGGAACTAGAAGGAAGCACGTGTCTTGTCATATCACTCAATAAGAGATGCACATAGCAAATTCGCTCTAGTTAAAAAAGGAGATTGCTACGTATTGCTGTTCTTATCGACGTAGCCACTTTTTTGTTCTACGACGGCTGTCTGACTCCGGAGTCAGACAGCTATTTTCATACAAATTGTATAGGATTTTATGACTGTCTATCAGCGTAAGCGAAAAATACTTCGCCTATGCCGCAATGTTTCATTTTGTGTGACATGTTTGTTTGAACGAACTTGTCTATCGCTAGAGTATATGACAGTGGTGGGCGATGTCCACATATAATATACGTCGTTGTACCACAAAGACGTCGCAACTGAATGGCTGCGACGCTGATTAATATCACAAATATCGCGGCGATGTTGTTCCGTCAACGCCTACGCTCAAAAATCGCTTGTGTGATAGTTCCTTTTAGTTACTTAGCTACTTTAAAAACTCAAAGATAAACTTTATACAACCGTATAGGTACTTGAAATAAAAGATTGTATCTATTGAAATGTTTTTTATTAATAATCGCAACTTCACTGTAACACTGACATAACTTAAATTAGTACTTTTCAAGAAACGATTGGACTAAGACTTTCCAAGATAGATACTTAGGTACTTATACATTGTTATTTCGAAAAATCTTCAAGTCGATGCATTACAAAAATGCCGATTTACGCTCAGTTGCAGAAACGCTCATTAGAGTTAATCCTCCATTAAATCTCTTGCTGTCACTTTTTGTCTTGTTGACGTAGTAAAAGCTAACAAGAGACTTAATGGAGGATTAACTTTAATGAGCGTTTCTGCAACAGAACTGAGCGTTAATCGGAAGATGGATCACAATTTTCTAAATATTTGAAAAAAAAATCAGAGTACTAGAATTAAAGATTGAAAAATTAATTCAATTCAATGAGTTTTCTGACAGCTACTCAAACGTAGTTCATCAAAGCGGCGATAGATGGCGTTGACCAGAGAGGGGTCCGAAGACGAAAATTTTAGGCTAAAAGTAAACAAAAATGCATGTCACTGAGTCAGACGCATCCGTTGACGAAATATTACCATAAAAATAAAAATCTAAGTCATGATTTTTTTAAATTATAGGCATTTTTAATGTACGTCCTGTGATGGTTTTTTAGCTCCTACTGCTACAAATCTTTACTTCTTTTTTCAATTTTATTTTGCTTATTTAATCCTGAATAGTGCTAATCTAACCTGTTGGTTTGAATTCTCAGGGTGTATTTTTTCACGAAAAAAAAATTCCTGTACGTAGGTAAAAAATATATGAATGAGATTTATTTTTTCATTTTTCTGGTACCTACCTAACCATTATGATTTGGCCTATCACCCGATTCCGTTTTAACGTTGAGTTACGGGACACCCTGTATATGCTCATAAGTATTTTGCTGCTTACTTAAAAACTCAAATTCTTACCTACTATTTTATTTGTATTTTATCATCTGCAAGCTCGCTCGCCCCTGTCTCGTCAACGCCATCTATCAAGCCATTAGGAACTACTTTTTCTTTTGTAATGGCTTTTTGAAAATCCCTCATTCATTTATTGGGTCAGACGGGACTTGAACCCCCAAACCGGGGCTTTGCATTCGTCCAATTAAGCAACCGAGCCTACTACGATTAGAGAACGAAAGTCTTCAACCTTTTCCGTCTTAAGGTCAGCGCACACCTAGCGGAGAACTTTTCGAGCAGTTTTCATTAATCAATTGATAATGAACTCAACGATTGAAATAGAGTTGAAAATGGCGTGCAAGAAATATTGCGAACACGTCACAGGGACAGGGATCTCTTGCACGCTATTTTCAACTCTATTTCCATCGTGGTTGAGTTCATTATCAATTGATTAATGAAAACTGCTCCAACAGTTCTCCGCTAGGTGTGCGCTGACGCTCGTATCAGCTAGGCAACGATTGGTGATCTGTAGGACCATTTTTCTAGGTTTTTATTAGGGTTTGAAAAATCTGCCTTTTCATACATTTTTGATGCAAAACTTACAGCTACAGCTTTCATGCAATAATACCTAAATGCTTAGAAGGACAAGTTCTAACAGAATATTGTAGTAGTTTGTATTGGCTGGCACTTTCCCACTTGGAACAAAAATGTATGAAACGCGGATGTCTTTTTCAGGGTATTTCAAGCCTCCTGCCGTGGTTCGGTTTGACAATAACTACATGGCATGAGCGAGCATTTTACCTCTCTCGTTCAGGCGCCATCAGTTAGACCTACGAATCTATCATAACGCGAATGAGCGCTACTATCAGTCCACCTCACATTTGAAACACTCAGCGTGACGATACGACTATGCGAACTTCTGACGATGAGATCTTATCTTCAATAAGTTGCGAAGACTTTGTGTTAGATTCTTATCTGGAACTGAAACGAATTTATAGATTATATTAATTTAAATGTCTGGTCTTGACAATGTTACACTATGTAATTCAATATTTGTACTTTGTATATTTTGTTTTGTTTAAAAGAAGTGTGTTGTAGAGTTTCTGGCCGCATCTTCTCTACAACGGAACACCTTCCGAAGCGGTGGTAGAATCAAAAATGACGTCAGAAAGTTATCTATGTGATATTATTTTGAATAAAAAATTTTGAGTTTGAATTTTGAGTTTGATTTGTTCGTAGCAGTCTAAGTAACCGGCAAAACACTTAAAATGGAGGGGGAGGGGGGATGAGGGGTGTGAGGGTAATGCGCAGCCAATTTCTTGCTTAAGGGGCCATAGGAACCGGACCGGTCCATAGGGTCCGGACGAATATTTTCTATGAGAAACGCGATTGCCGAGCGCTCCGAAAAGTGTGTGCGTGAGCCGTATTTTCGATTAAAAACAACTAACCAAAGTACTTTTTCTAGATTTTATTTATGATTGCACTAGTTAAACTAATGGTGAATATGTGAGTATAAATACCAACAATCGGAAACTATTTTAAGTTCTTCTAAACCGAGAAAAATGTTTAAAAATGCATGAAAATACGTCATCTTTGTGACGATTTTCTATCGAGTGAAGTAATTCCAATCGTGTATTCAGTTGATGATTGCACTAGATGAAATATCCAAAAATACTGAGGTATGACTTTAGTTTCGGTAAATGGTATAAATCTAGTCGAAAAATGAAAAATAAAAGATGCCTCCGCGGTATTTCCACCTACTATTACGTCTTAAGATGTTTGCCGGTCATTATCCTGTCTCTGACTGAATCTCAAAAAAGTCTAAACACAAGATTTGCCAAGTTTGTTTCCTTACCATTAAGCAAGTCCCTCTCCTCAACGAACTGAATCTCCCAGAGCTGCGACGGCGCTGCTGGCCGACAGGGGCGCACATGGGCTGGCTGCCCCGCCTTGAAGCCCGCGTCCAGGCACCACCCGCTCTCATGCTGCAGCTGCTTGCTGGGCAGGTGCCTCCAGGTCTGTCGACACGTGAAAAACTATTTATTTATTTTATTTTAACAAATGTATGCACTACAGCTAACACCTGGAAAGTGTTAGTGTCCTGTGCGGAAACGTGGACCCTGACGATAGGAGTAGGTAGTTCATCAATTCAAGGTCGCTCAGCGAGCTATGGAGAGAGCTATGCTCGGTGTTGCTCTGAGAGATCACATCAGAAACTTAAAGAACTAAAAACCACGTCAGGGACTAAAGTGGTTCACATAGCTCAGAAAATTAGCAAGCTGAAATGGCAATGGGCTGGTCATATCTGCCGAAGAACCGACAACCGATGGGGTGTCAGAGTTCTAGAGTGGAGACCGCGAACTGGTAGGCGTAGTGTGGGATGCCCTGCTGCCCGCTGGACAGACGACCTGAGACAAGTAGCGGGGAGCGACTGGATGAGGAAGGCCGAGGACAGAGTTTTGTGGCGCACCTAGGGAGAGGCCTATGTTCAGCAGTGGACGATGATAGGCTGATGATGATGATGATGACAGCTAACACCTTTTCACAATGTAACTTTATAGGTAGGTATATCTAGGTACTTTGGTAAGAATAAATTAACAAAAGCATGGGGGATGATCAGACCATCAAACTGAAAAACTTTCTCTATGGGATGGGACCAACTTCGAAATTTCGAAAAAAATCAGCTGTAGCATTTGGAGTAGGATTGCAGTTTTGTAGGAAACAGCTGATTTTTTTCGCGATTTCGAAGTTGGTCCCATCCCATAGAGAAAGTTGTTCAGTTTGATGGTCGAAGAAGTAATTTCGATGCGTACCTATGTGAAGTCTAACTAGGGCTGCCATCCGTCCGGGTTTCCCCGGATTTGTCCTAGTTTGAGGGGCGTCCGGGGGCGTCCGGGCGGGGTCGTCACGAAAGTGTCCGGGGGAAACCCGGACACTTACTGTGTCCGGGTAAGACCAGATTATTTTTACACATAATGGTAATAAAACGTTCGTTTTATCCACAAATCAACTCGATTTCGGCATAAACTGAACAATCAAGTTGTTATGTAGCACTTAGATCAAAATAAAATGAATGGATAGGTCTTATGCGAACATTTCAAACCAGAAAAATGAGGCAAAACAAATGAAAGGTTTACTTCAAATTTGTATGCAAGTACCCTAGATTTGACAGATAATGGCGCTAGTTTGTATGGACCAAGTGCACCAGGAGTTTGCTCCAACTTACCGCGCTATAGGCCTATCCATTGATTTTATTTTGATCTAAGATGTAGCAAAATCATGAGTTCGTTTCGCTCGCTCCAGCTTTTATTCGACCTCGATTTCGGCATGACCTAGAAATGCGCTATAATATTTGAAAAAATTTCGAGCTCGCTTCGCTCGCTCCTGGTTTTATACTGTATTGAATCGATATAATCGTATTGCAAAATCTTATTATAACATGAAAAAATCTCGAGCTCGCTTCGCTCGCTCCCGGTTTTATATTGTATTGATTTGATTAAGTCGTATTGCAAATCTCGAGCTCACTTCGCTCGTTCCTGGTTGTATAGCGTATTGATACGATCGTTTGTCATCCTATAGGCATACGAGTGAACAATCGAGTTGTTGTGTAGCAAAATCATGAGTTCGTTTCGCTCGCTCCAGCTTTTATTATAGACCTCGATTTTGACGGGACCTGGAAATGCGCTATAATATTTGGCAAAATCTCGAGCTCGCTTCGCTCGCTCTTGGTTTTATGCTGTATTAAATCGATTTAATCGTATTGCAAAATCTCGTTATAATAAGACAAAATCTTGAGCTCACTTCGAACAACTACCTACTAACTTAAATAAAAAATTTCGTGGTCGTCCGGGGAAAATTCCAGATTTTACTGAAATGTCCGGGGTTTTTGACGTCTTTGCCCGGCGACGACGATTTTGGCGATGGCAGCCCTAAGTCTAACTAATCCGCATTGTGCACGTGTGGACTAACGCCGATACACCCTCCATGAGGGTCGGCCTGTGCCCTGCAGCGGGACGTATAATATAGGCTGATGATGACATAGTATATGAAAGAGTATCCAGTACTTACATACAGTACCTAACGGACACTCCCTGCCCTTGCCGTTTGGTAGGAAGCCTGGCGGAAAATGTAGGTACTGGTGTATCTATACTCGTCTCGCTCGCACTAACTCTGTACTACGCATGCTTACCTGAGCGAAGTTTTCTTCGCAGTGCACTAGAATCAGTCGCCTGCCAGGCGCGCCTGTCGGTTCTTGTGTAGTGTATTCATACTGCAATTCACTGTAACAAAATCTATCTAAGTAAGTATACATAGGTACTTAAATACAAAAATACAAAATACAAAAATTGTATCATATTATTTCTGCGTAAGTAGTTAGTTAGTTACCTAATTAATTAAATAAATATTTATCTGTTGCTCGAAAATACAAAATACAAATAAAAATAAAACCAACAGGTACCTACCTACTTACTTACAAAAATACAAAATCATTTATTTACTAAAAAATACTTAATACATAATTGATATCATTAGCAAACTTTTAATCTAAGAGTCTACCCATCAAACTGAACTACTTTTATTTAACCGATCGGAGAACAACAAAAAATCTGCTGTTCCATACTAAAGTAGGTACTCGACTCAAATACATGCAACAGCAAAATTTTTTTTGCTTTAATCGGTTTGCTGCCATACTAAAAGTTGTTCAGTTTGATGGGTAGACTCTTAGTTTAAAAGGATGCTAATTGATATTTCACCCTGTATACAGGATGTACAACCACTGATGGTGTCCAAGTTCCTTGGGCCAAGTGAATCCAATACCGCTTTTAAAGAAAAGACATTTAACTACTTGTCACGACGGTTTACTTGGTCCACGGAGAGGTAGCTACAGCAACTGCCCCCACGCTAGCGAGGGCTCACGCCGGCTCTCCCCCACCATCACCAGCAGTAGATAGATAAGAGCATGTAACCTCTCCAGCTGAACACAGTGCAGTTCGTCCCGCAGCCGGCCCGCCACGGAGAGGTACAGCAACTGCCCCCACGCTGGCGAGGACTCGCGCCGGCACCCCCCCACCATCACCAGCGAGGACTCCTCCGCGGGCGCCTCCAGGCACAGGTCTGTCACCGGGTTCATGAACCTGAGTTAAGAGATGTTTATTTCGAAAGCGTGCATGCATGCATGCATGCATGCATGCAAATACGCGCTGCATACAAACGTACTATGGTGATATTTTCAATATAACCAATTACAGTCAATGAAATGTTTCAGAAACAATCTAGAAACGAATCTCTATGCTTGTATGAAGTCAGATTTACGTTAAAATATACAGTTTTAATTCTAGGATTAATTTAAGATTTTTATGGAAATCTTTAAGGCACTGTAACTTTAAAACTATTCATTTTAACGAAAATCGGACTCTATAGAAACATAGAGATTTGTTTCTAGATTGTTTCTGCAAAATTTCATTGACTTTAATTGGTTAGTATTGAAAATATCACCATACACCATAGTACGTTTGTATCGAGCCCGCCACGGTAATATACCCTTAAGATTATGTTACCGCGCTCCATACAAACTAGTGTCTACCTAAACCACCTCTTTAAGTGCCTACTGTTTTTTCTTTCTGTATTTTACTGTTTGTATTTTGGTGTAAAATAAAGTATATCTGATTGATTCATTGATTGAGTGTTGTAAAATGTTAGTCTGGGTCAACTATTCTGTGTCCGAGTGTCGCCCCTAGTAGGTACCTCAATGCTGTAGGGATATTAATGTTTGATCATGTAATACATACATAAGCTAAGATGTACAGTACAGTCGACGGTGGATAGGAGCACGAGCCACAGGCGAGGGCTGTACACAAGCCGAGACTGTAATGGTCATACGTACCTGCCATGCGCGATGGAGTCTCTGACAGGCACGAACTTCTCCCTGTACGCGTGGTAGAGGTACCATTTGAAGGTCTTGCAGCGAAGTCGCCGGCGCAGCGCCGCGCGCTCTGACACCGACCCCATGCGCCGGTTGTTCTAACATTTATAAATTTATTTATGTTCATTCTTACAACTACAGCAGCATATGCTCACGACTATATTCCCCGAGGGGGAAACCCCCCGGGATGGGGGAATTCTTACAACTGCTATAAATAAAATACAAATTCGCCAAACTGCAGAACAGTTTGTGATACGCTCGTTCAGACGAATTTTTTTTTTGAGTATCGCGATTGCCCAGCCCTTCGAAAAGTGCGTGCGTGTGCCGTATTTTCGATTCAAAAGAATTAACCAAAGGTATTTTTTTTAAGATTTAACTAGATACACTAATGGTCAATATGTGAAACCTGAAATTAATCAGTAAAAACCGAATTTTTCTCTAAATCTAAATGAAAAATGCCGGTGCTGACAATTGTACCTAATTGTTTCACATCATCAAGGTGCATAGATTTAGATGCAAACGAACATACCTAGATAGAGAACGTACCTATGTGCTTAATTAAATCGATAGCAGATTGCACCTATAAATATTATTTCGATAGCAGATTGATAAAATTAGATTGAATAATTGTTGATCTCACCCTGAGTTGTGGTCGGTACAAGTATATGAGCTCCGCGTATTCGTCCATCCACACCTCCGCCATGCGAGCCGTGTTCGTACCTGCGTTCACATCATCATCATCATCATCAGCCTATCATCGTCCACTGCTGGACATAGGCCTCTCCCAAGGCGCGCCACAGAACTCTGTCCTCGGCCTTCCTCATCCAGTCGCTCCCCGCTACTTTGTTTAGATCGTCTATCCAGCGGGCAGCAGGGCGTCCCACACTACGCCTACCAGTTCGCGGTCTCCACTCTAGAACTGTGACACCCCATCGGTTGTCAGTTCAAACTGAGCATTATTTATTATAGGTCTAATCAGCGAACTAAAATACTATAACAAGAGATAAGCGTACTTTTGGAAATCATCAGCTACAAGGCTGATTCAGTGTTCATAGGGTGTGGAGCGTTTCTGTGATGGGGATGCACCAGGTCTGCCTGCATAACTCCAGTCGGTTGAAGGAATTGAATTGAATTTACCTATAGGAGATACAGCCGTTTAAAGGTCGGACATTTTAACGGCTGTATCTCTTAGTGCGTTCACACACGATGACGCACTAACGGAGCGGCAGATGTCAGTCCATAGAACCACACCCGGTGCGTCAATGCGTCACCGTGTGTGTTTCTACGTGCGGTTTCATACAACTCCTTGCTTCACAAATGACGGACTGACGTCTGCCGCTCCGTCAATGCATCATCGTGTGTGAACGCACTTAAACCGACTAGATCTGGCTAGGATTCGAATAGACGAGAAAAGTCGATCTCGACTAGCTCGCTTTCAGTTTCTATTTTTGCATCGATCCAATCCAAGATACCTACAATCCGAATAGTTATCAAAAAATTTCGAGCTCCCTTCGCCCGCGCCTTATTTTTTATGTACTACCTACCTAGGTTTTTCTCATAAAGATAAGTGCCTTCACACACGATGACGCATTGACGCAGCGGCAGCCGTCAGTCCGTCATTTATGAATCAAGGAGTTTTATGAAACCGCACGTAGAACCACACACGGTGATGCATTGACGCACCGGGTGGTGTTCTATGGACTGACATCTGCCGCTCCGTCAGTGCGTCACCGTGTGTGAATGCACTAAGGGGGTGGCAAAATCGGTTTGTGATCTGGGCGACAAAACCAACGCTACGTCACTGAGGTAAGTAAAGAAGTATAATAACTTACTGAACCAGTCGGAATTGTTTGGTATGAAGGGGTGGAACTCCAAGCCGACGTGACCGACGCGGGAGCACGGGATCACCTCTAGCAAACCACCGCCTGTGGGGAGAGGACTTATACTACTATCTACTACTTATCTTAGGGATGGCAAAGACAGTAGATACAGCCAAACTGAAACGTGAACTCAGACCATCAAACTGAACAACTTTCACTATGCAGCAACCCTCAGGAAACGTGAAAAAATCTGCTGTTTCATACATTTGAGTCGAGCAGATACTAGCATGGAGCAGCTGATTTTTTTCGCGTTTCCTAAAGTTGGCTCCGTAGTGAAAGTTGTTCAGTCTGATGGTCTGAATTCACCGTTTCAGTATTTGCCAGGCTGTCACATAGATGTGAGGTAATACGCACACTGCCACACCCTGAACGCCATCTCGAGGTTCTCTCCCCCCCACCCGATCATCTGCTCGTCGTAGCCCCCCAGCTGCCAGAAGTACCGGCGGTCCATCGCGAACAGACCCCCCGCCATCATCGGAGACCTGCAATACAATAATAGTCAATTATTTGAGATTATTACTTGAAACTAGACTTTGCGCTTTCACACACGAAGGAAGACGCATTGACGGAGCGGCAGACGTCAGTCCGTCATTTGTGAAGCAAGGAGTTGTATGAAACCGCACGTAGAAGCACACACGGTGAGTCATATATACCCAATACCCATCAAACTGAATAACTTTTACTAAGTAAAACTACGTTTTACTATGTTTTTATACTGTTAAAGAATTTCTGGAACCAAATGTGTAAAAGTAGATTTTTATTTTGAGGATAATACCTATTTTGTAACATATTTTCATGCCTTTATAAGAGGTTAAGTGTGAGAAATCTATTGTAAACTTCCACCTATACTATGTAACCATACTTATAGCAAATAAATTCTAAGAGAGCAAATAGTTCAGAGCATAAAAAAATATCGCTGATTCATACTAAACTGCAATACTTACTCGACTAAAATAGCACCCTGTACAGGCTGATGATGATGATGATAATGATAACAAGGGGACACTCATGACTCACCGAGTGGGAGCTATGTCGGAGCCTCGTCGTCTGATCTCCCTCGGTGGTATATCCACGTAGTACAGGTAGCCCTCGAACAGGAACCCTGGAAGCTAGATGCAGGATATACAATTAGTAAAGTGAAATCACACACGCATTACGCATATTGACGGAGCGGCCTCCGCCTCACCTAACTGCCTCCGTGGTCTAATGGTTAAGAGCATTGGGCTCTTGACACGGAGTTCGTGGGTTCGATTCCCACGGGGGGCACCTAGTGAAATGTCACTTTGTGCGTTTTTCCCCAGTTGGTTAGGACATTGCAGGCCGAGTCACCTGATTGTCTGAAAAGAAAGATGATTCCGTGCTTCGGATGGCACATTAAACTGTCGGTCCCGGCTACTATCTCTGGTGGTAGTAGTCGTTACATAAAAACCACGTCAGAGGCCGTAAGGCGGTTTGAATAAACACTGACACCAGGGCTTGCAGCCCACTCGATAAGAAGAAGAACGGAGCGGCAGACTTCAATCTATTACCGCACGTAGAAGCACACACGGTGCGTTAATCCGTCACCGTGTGTGCTTCTACGTGCGCTTTCTTACAACTCCTTGCTTCACAAATGACGGCCAAATCTGCCGCTCCGTCAATGCGTCATCGTGTGTGATTCCACTCACGGATAATCTCTACACTAAAAATGACCAAAAGACAAAACAAACCGAAAAGATAGTCCTATCGGCGACGGTATACATAAAGTTGGTCGCGTTCAGCACGTCGATGACCGGCATGGCGACGACGCGCGGCTGGTCGCGCACGCGCTGCAGCAGCGGCCGCAGCCAGTCGCGCGCCGCCTCGCAGTGCGCGTCCAGGAACACGAGCGTGGAGGCGAGCGATGCGCGCGCGCCGGCCGTGCGGGCCCGGATGAGGCCCACGCTGCGGAACCGATTACAACTAATCACACAAGGAGCAAAAAGAGCTATGCTAGGAATCAGCAGACTCCGAACAAAGGTGGTTGATATCGGCAAGCGGATTTCGACTCTGAAGTGTAGGTGGGCGGGACACTTGGCCAGGCGGAATGATGGCAGATGGACGAGGGCAGTGACAGAGTGGCGGCCGTGGGAGGGGGAATAGTCAATGGGCAGACCGACAGCCAGGTGGTCGGATGACATTTGTAGAGTAGCCGGCGGACAATGGGTGAGACTAGCGTGGGACCGTTCTGGTTTGCGTGGTCTATATTTAATTCGAGTCGGTACTGTAGTTTTGTATGAAACAGTAGATATTTTTTTCGTGATTTCGAAGTTGGCTCCATCGTGAAAGTTGTTCAGTTTGATGGTCTGAAGCACCCCATTAAGTAATTACTACCTAGGGTGTTTTGTTACACCTGTAGAAGCCTTTTCACACTTATTAACACTATGATCACACGAACTGCTCCTCCTAGATGATACTGTGATGCTGCACTTTGCGTCCTGTCCAGGAACACCAGCGTGGAGGCGAGCGATGCGCGCGCGCCGGCCGTGCGGGCCCGGATGAGGCCCACGCTGCGGAACCGATCAAATCAGACCACATCAATCCACTAGACAAAGGCCTCTTTCTTAATCTACTGCAGGAGTAGTAAGACTTAGCAGTAAGATTCGAGAATCTGCTGATTTTCCGTTCTGTTCTGTTATTGGCTCACCAGCCGACAATTCTGCTGCAAGGACATTATACTCGCTATAGATACTTCAGAGTGTTGCAATGTACCTATGCAATTAGGCTTATACCTAGTTAGGTTTGGAACATTACCTTTACAGGGTTTTAACACCCTAGTAATAGGTACTTTAAGTGCGTTCACACACGCACTGACGGAGCGGCAGATGTCAGTCCATAGAACCACACCCGGTGCGTCAATGCGTCGCCGTGTGTGCTTCTACGTGCGGTTTCATACAACTCCTTGCTTCACAAATGACGGACTGACGTCTGCCGCAAACCAACTTTGAAATCGCGAAAACCGGACCGGCGCTGCCCTCATCCAACGGGTTCCCGCCGCCTTCGACACACAACAATAAAATAAAAAATAAATTTAAACACGCACCGTTCAGGCATCCTTATTAACCTGATGAGGTTTGGAGGCAGTCTAGTGCGGATGTAGTGGTTCAACTTTCCCTTCAGCTCAGGTAGAGTGGAGGCATCATCCACGAGGATTATCTCCTTCAGGTACACGAGGAGGGAGTTAGGGTCCTGGCCCGGGTAGCCTGCGAAAAGAATAGCTTTCGTTTTCAAGCTGAATTTTTCCCCTTTTTATCGTGTGGGCAAGCCCTGGATGGCTAGCATGCCACCCACGACAAAGCGTTTAAAAGAGAAAAACGTCATGCGCGCTCTTTCTTGCATACGTAAAATAATAACATCAAACTGAACAACTTTCACTATGGGACCAACACCAACATCTATATTGCGAAAAAAAAAATCTGCTGTCCCATACATTTGGCTCAAGTTGGTTTGCAGTTTAGTATGGACCAGCAGACTTTTTTTTCGCGATTTCGATGTTGGTTCCATAGAGAAAGTTGTTCAGTTTGATGATCTGCACGGCTAGCATGCCACCCACGACAAAGGGTTTAAACGAGAAAAACGTCATGCGCGTTCTTTCTGACATACGTAAAATGATAAGGATGGAGGCACTTCTCGATTTTTATCGTTTTCTCGGGGGTGGCATGCGAGGCCTACAGATCATCCTTTTATAAAAGTGTCAGCATATTAAGTTGGACCCTGTATAAATTGATGATGTTTAAATAAATAGGTAATAGTTAGCAACAGTTAAAGACGTCCTACCCAACTTCATGTTGCGTCCAGTCTTCTCGCTGACAACCCTAGCGTTGCGGTGCCAGGGCTGGTCACGACGCGCGTTGTTCACGACGCTCCACAACGTGCGCACGACGACCGAGAAGGGCTCGTTGTGGAATATTATTATCAGGCCAGCTGACGGAAGCTCCGCGTCGTACTGGACGCTTGCACACGCCGGACTTCTGTAGTCTGCAAGGAGAGAACATGAAATTAAAAAAACAGCGTTTTCATATCCACAGGGTGTTGGGTTAGACCATAGAGAAATTACACGCTCCTCTTGGTAGAGATGGTGTAACAAAGTGTGCACAGTAACCACCAACTGGGGTGCGTTCAGAACCTACGCCCAGAGTGCACCCAGAGTGCACTCCGAGTGCAACTTTTCACCCTAACGCCGTTCAGAGGCTCGGTGAAAAGCGTATTACCCATAAGAGCGAGCGAGAAGAACAACCGCACCTAAAGGTTCTGAACGCAGCCCTGGGCATGACGTCATCTAGTTTGTACTGCTGTTGTTGTATACCATAGAGAAATTACACGCTCCCCTAATGCTTTTTGTCTCCCCTCACCCGTCCCTCGACTTGACCCTTCAAGTCAACAAAATGGTCATCTAATGTGTCTTGTCAGTCAATCCATCTCTAAGCCTTAAGATTGAAAAGCCCCCGAAATTCCACACGTTGATAATTTTTTTCCCAACGATTTAATTTCCCCAAAGGCCAAGTTTTTCCCCAAAATCGCCTCAAAAACCCCCAATCTGGCAACCCTGGTCTGAACCAACCATTAAAGAGAGTTTTTGGCGGGCTTTCGTAGCTGACGTTTGGAGTCCTCATATTTCATCGAATTTTTATTGTTTATAGTGAGTTTTGGTTTGTAAAATTGGTGTTGTTTTGCGTAACAAAGTGTCGTGCAAGTGAACAATATATAGTTCAGTGAAATATGATGGTGCATGGGTCGTAAACAGGAAAAGTGTTCCGTGATTTTAGCGCGGCAAAGCGGTCGGTTCACCTCTTTCCTGTGGACTTCTCTGCTTTTCCTGCGTCTTTCGATTGCCTCCAAAAACTCCAAAGAACCATCAAAACATCGAATACCAACGTTTTAATGTGAAAACAGAAGAAAATTAAAAATAAAATAAGATTTAGCCAAAAGGTCTAGTAACCAGGCTAGTAAATATATTATAAAAAAAAAAAAAAAAAAAAAACCATTAAAGAAAAGCGATTAAAAAATCACTCAGTATTGACACATAATGACATATTTACCATGTAAACTCCTATTGTAAGGTATCAGGTCGCTCAGCAGCACGTTCATGGCGCGCCGCCGCACGTCCCCCGCCCCCCGCTTGGCCTCGCCCCCCCCGCAGCCCCGCGGCCTCCCCCCCCGCGCCCAGCCCCGCGCGCAGGCGCGCCTCGCCTCGTCTGATCTGGTGCTCCCATATGCTTTCTTTCACTGGATAGTTTTTATATTTGTTAGTACAGAAAGTTGTTCAGTTTGAGTCGTTTCAGTGTAAAGTATCTATCTATCTATAACGTCACGCCTCTTTCCCAATGGGGTAGGCAGAGACCAGAGCGCGCCATCTACTACGATCCTTACAAATCTCTTTTGCTTCATTCACGTTCACATCCATACATCTCTTCATACATGCCCGTCGGTTTCGAGTACTCCCTTTCCCTCTCCTTTTTGTAGGACGCAACTGATTTGATCAGAATACGTCCTACGAGGGCGCCCTCTGCCGACACTTCCACTAAAGTATGTGTAAAGTATGTGTGTATTAAGGGTTGAACTACACATGGCCGCACGCGATCGCGTTCCGTCTATCTTATATGCTCTAGCAAATGACGTTCCTGAGTGACAGAAAAGGATGGAGCGACGGAAAAATGCGATCGAGTGCGGCCATGTGTAGTTCAACCCTTAGAAGGACCCTATACAAGGTGTTACAAAAATACAAATAAACCTTTAAGGGGGTGGTTTAGACCATGAAACTGAACAACTTTCACTATGGGACCAATACCGAAATCGTGAAAAAAATGTTCCATATACTCTACAAATCGACTAGAGCTAAAATATGTATGGGATATAAAAATTTTTTCTTTCGCGGTTTCAATGTTGGTCCCATAGAGAAAGTTGTTCAGTTTGACGGTCTAAACAACCCCCTTAAGAGTTTTGAATATTTATTTTTACTTATGTATGAAACACCTGTATATCTTCAAATCACTTCATCTGATATTTAAAATAAAAGTAAAATAAGCTCACGATCAAACATAACAACGCGTGGGTTGTGCAACAACACGGAGGCGGCCGCGATCAACGCGACCAACGCGACGAGCCGCGCGACGAACCGCACGGCGGGACGGCTGCGACGCAGAGCAGTCGGGAGGTAGACACGCATCATCTACAGCACGCAGAGTGGAAATCAGAAAACAATATCAGAAACATTTATTTATTTATCACATGGAAAAATATGATTGATTATACAAATTCCGAAAAGTCACCTAAAAGTAACCTTTTGAATCGTGTAACCTAAAAGTAACCTGACAGGGCTAAAAATCACCTAAAAGGTTACAAAAGTAACCTTCTGGCAACACTGTTTCACATTTATTGCAGCGCCCCCTGGTGAGTTAACAACATAACACCAATCTAAGAACCATCGCCGATGAATCTCAAACCCTTTACTGAAAAGTTGCAAACCGTTTCTCAATCGGTCTAACCGTTTTTGAGATGAATGTGAACATTTGCAAACACAGACACACGACCTCTCACCCTAAACGCTATACACTTTGTCGTTCCGTCATGGGTAATAAAATCAAAAACAATCATGATTAAAATATTAATTATAATTAGGTACCTACCTACTTACTAAGCAGTAGTGTTGTAGGTACTGTAGAGTTTCTGGCTTCTCTACAAGGGAACAACTTGAAATGTGATGGTACCTAGTGTGGTTGGTAGAGCCAAAAAAATAACTCATTTTTTTTGTACGTAGGTATCACGTAGTAACTAATAAATTACGGATGTTATTTAGGATGCGTCCACATCTGGCGAACGCGCCGCAAAGGCACAGCATAAAACACGATTTTGTAGAAAAAATAAAATGGTCAATTAAGGCTTCCGCACATTGCAGCGATATTATCGACAGCGATATCGCGACACCTTACATACTGCAGCGATTCCGCGATTCGCGTCACGCATGCGCCCTTCACTGAATGTAGTAGAAAGAGATTGCGTCAGGTTGCGATAACATCGCGGCAGTGTGTGGGATCGAGCGCGTCCCCATACAAAATGTACTGAGAACAATTATCGCAAAATCGCAGCGATATTATCGCTCGATAATATCGCGGCAGTGTGTAGGATCGCGCGCGTCCCCATACGAAATGTACTGAGAACAATTATCGCAAAATCGCGATATTATCGCTCGATAATATCGCTGCAATGAGCGGAGGCCTTTATTGTCTTAGGTACTTACTTACGAGTATATCAAAAGCTAAAGTAACTTACATTTCAACTCTGAAGTGTGATTTCTTTCTGTATCTACGTGGAATTGTAGAATAATCACACAGTCTCTTAGGGCCTGTTTCACCACTTATGAGTAAGTTCTTGTTAGCTTATCCGACGGATATTTTGACATATTTTCATACAAAATACGTCAAACTATCTGTCGGGATAAGCTAGCAAGAACTTACTTACTCAGACGTGGTAAAACAGGCCCTTAGTCTTCTAAGATTTAAACTGAAACGGAATAGCCAAGTAGGTAGGTACCTAACTACTTAGTATCTGACACAATTAGTATTTAGAAACGGACGAATGTTTGTTTGTTTGTTTGTATCCACTAACAATGACAAACAAACAGGATATACAACGGTATGTGTTGTTTAGATTCTATCGCAAATTCTTTCACGAATTATTTCGTCAAAGGAATAGTTATTTATACAGGAGAGCGATTTTTGAATCTCATTCGGTGAGCTCAGCAGTTGAAAATGTCAAAATAACTATGGAGATATGCAACTTTCTACAGCTGAGTTGACTTTCAAAAATCATAATTCAGGAGTGTGATTTTTTAAAGTCCAATAAGCAGTAGAAAGATGCATGAGATCGCTTTTGTATGAGATTTAAAAACCGTTCAAGCTCACCGATGACATTCAAAAATCGAACCCCCGGGGTGTAACAAAACAAAAAAGTTAAGGGGTTTAGTTAGACCATCAAATTGAACAACTTTCACTAAAAACAATCTGCTTTTTCATACAAAACTGCAGTATCAGTTACCTACTTGACTGAAATGTATGGGACAGCCGATTTTCCTTTTTTTTTTCAACTTGTTCCACTTGAAAGTTTTTCAGGTGTTTTGTTGCACCCTGTAGATGTTATAAAATTTAAAAAAAAACCTTTGTGGGTGTGTGTGTGTGTATGTGTGGGTGTGTGTGTGTGAGCGCACACACAAAAACAAAATATACATGTTTACACGTGAGATGACATAGGAATGTTTTGAAGAAAAACCAAAAGATTTTTAAATAAATAATTTATTTTTACAACAAAACCTACTTAATAGTTACCTACTTTACAAAACTAATTTCCTTACAACTACATTTGTGCGGCAAACTTAAAACGAAACAGCTGTGACATTTAACTAAATAAATAAACTATACTTACATTTATCATAAAACCTGATCAGAAAAATAAAAAACCTACTATAAATAACCATGGATTTAGAATGATAAAGGACACTTATCCTCCTTACAAGCATGGAAACACGAAAGATGGCCATGGCCAAGAAGTTTAAGAGAATTTTATTCCGAGAGCAAAAATGCGCGCTGCATACAAACGTACTATGGTGATATTTTCAATACTAATCAATTAAAGTCAATGAAATTTTGCAGAAACAATCTATAAACAAATTTCTATGCTTCTATGGAGTCCGATTTTCGTTAAAATATACAGTTTCAATGCTAGGATTAATTTAAGATTTGTATGGAAATCTTTGAGGCACTGTAACTTGAAAACTATACATTTTAACGAAAATCTGACTCCATACAAGCACAGAAATTTGTTTCTAGATTGTTTCTGCAAAATGTCATTAACTTTAATTGGTTAGTATTGAAAATATCACCATAGTACGTTTGTATAGATCGCGCTCCGAATAATATACCCTTAAAATGCCTACAGTTACAGAGATGGAGATTACAAACATCTTTTTGAAAACGAAGTGGCTTTCCACTTCCGTCGAGGAGAAAAATAGTATACTAACCTCGGACAGTAAATAAGAAAGTCACAGATCACATGTTTGTTGACAACATTTACATGAGATCTGAGACCTTTCTTACTTTCCTGCCCTCGGTGTGTAATTTACTATTAATGACAATGATTCAAGTACAAAAATTAGTTCAAATGATTATTCGTAACATGGCGGTTATTTTTCTGCATAAGCATAAGCATATGCTCACGACTATATTCCCCGAGGGGGTAGTCAGAGATATTCTGAAACCTCAGAACATCCACGTTCCACCAGTAGTACCGAAACTCTGTCCAGTGTGACGGGGGGTGAGCCCTTTATTTTTCTGGTCAGGCTTTAAATAACTTTAAGACCCCTAAACCCCTCGACCCCCTAATCCCTTTCGGGGTCGTCAGAAGCTTTCCTACATCTACCAGTGATCTTCTGAACTGGAGTGCGATTTTTGAATCTCATTTGCTGAATTCAGCAGTTGAAAATGTCAAAATTACTATGGCCTGTGCCCTGCAGTGGGACGTCTATAGGCTGATGATGATGATCGTAATTCAGGAGTGCGATGTTTGAAAGTCAAATCAGCAGTAGAAAGATGAGTATCTCCATAGTTATTTTGACATTTACAACTGCTGAGCTCACCGAATGAGATTCAAAAATCGCACTCCTGATCCTAATTTTTTACATGGTTATACCTTAGATCAAAATAAAATTAATGGATAGGCCTAAAGCGCGGTAAGTTGAAGCAAACTACTGGTGCACTTGGTCCATACAAACTAGCGCCATTATCTGTCAAATCTAGGGCACTTGCATACAAATTTGAATTAAACCTTTCATTTGTTTTGCCTCATTTTTCTGGTTTGAAATGTTCGCGTAAGGCCTATCCATTCATTTTATTTTGATCTAAGGGTTATACTTACCTAGTACTTAATAAAAAAATGTTAATGTACGAGTACTATTATGATAAATTAAGAGAAATATGAGATTCGATGTCAATGTGCTTTGTAATTTTTTTTAAAAAGGTCATAATTTCTAATTAAAACATACTTATTAATCGTAGATAAATGATTGGTTTTCGCTGCGCGGAATCTAGAATATTAATATTGCTTAACATAGGAACTTTAAGATTTTAATTTAAATGCAACTATAACTCTCAACAAATGTCATTAATTAAACTGACCAGAAAAACAAAAAAACCTGCTTTGGGGGCGCTACAATCTAACCTTTAAGGTGTACGCACATCTATCAAAGGCGAACGAGCCGAAGGAGGCGAAATAATCGAATTATAGAATTCTTTGTATGAAATTCTATCACACCTCGCACACTTATCCGCGGTGAATCAGACGACTCGTCTGAAGAATTAAAAGGAAGCGTTTCGTGTCTACAGGGCTAAATTGATATCATTAGCATCCTTTTAAACTAAGAGTCTACCCATCAAACTGAACAACTTTAACTACGGTAGCAAACCGATCGCTGTTGCATACATTTGAGTCGAGTAGGCACTGCAGTTTAGTATGGGACAGCTGTTTCTTTTTGCTCCGATCGGTTTGGTCCCATAGTAAAAGTTGTTCAGTTTGATGGGTAGACTCTTAGTTTAAAAGGATGCTAATGATATCAATTTCACCCTGTAGATTGAAGCGCCCCCAAAGCAGGTTTTTTTTCTCAAAATGTATGAAACGCCGATTATGTCTTTTGAAATTTTGACGTAATGGCTCGGAAGCCCAAAGGACACACTTTTCAATCTTTTTTTTGATTTAAAATAGCACAACGTTGCTGTAACATGTTAACAATCAATAATGTTTGATAGAGACTATACAAGCATAAGCATATGCTAACGACTATATTCCCTGAGGGGGTAGTCAGAGATATTCTGAAACCTCAGAACATCCACGTCTCACCAGTAGTACCGAAACTCTGTCCAGTGTGACGGGGGGTGAGCCCGTCGCCACTTATAATGGACAGTGGGTACAATACATGCCTCGAAATTGAAGCATGCAGGTTTCCTCACGATGTTTTCCTTCCTAAATTCCGAAGAACTCATTGGTACGAGTCGGCCTGGACGGGGATCGAACCATCGCCTCCTGCACGGCAGGCAAGGTTACTCGCCACTGGATCACCACGGCTTCTACAGAGACTATACAACAATAAATTAAATACACAGTACAGCTTATATACAATAAGTACACTCGGTTTACATACTAATTGAGCACCAACTCACCTTGCCATGGTCCCTGCAATATTAACTAACACACATATAATATACGTAACTACAAGACCGTGTTCTCTTTTGGTGTGTTCAGAAACATCGCCGCAATGTTTAATGAGGCGTTATCACAACAACAACAAAATAGTTCAGTGACACTGGGTAGACAGCGTTACAATATCAAAAATTTCGCTGTCAGATCTAAAAATTTTGGATATTTTATATGCATAAATCCTACATCGAATTTTTGTGCATAAATGTTCCTTAGAACCCCATAAGTATACCCTTAGAATTCGCGCAGTCGAGTTATGTCACTGCTAGGTTGAGTGACGTCACGCGGTCTATGTGTAAAGTGAACAGTTAGTTAGCGGTAGATTATCTGCCTTGACTGTCGCTAGCTGACGAACTGTCGAGTGACGTCACGCGGTCTATGTGTAACGCTAAGTAAACATTTAGTTAGAGGTAGGTTATCTGGCCTGACTGTCGCTAGCTGACGAGCTGTCGGACTCGTCGTCGCTGGAGGCGGAGGCGAGGTGTCCCTGTATGACGTCACCTCGAGGTCTCGTGACGTCACGCTCACGCGCCTGGGAGGGGGGCGCCGTGCGCGGGGGGAGCACCAGCGAGTCCAGCAGCGACCTGCGGGGGGGAGGTTTGACATGAGTCGCGTGGCTAAGTGGGTAACGAGTAGACGTGTTGTTGGCTTGCGATTTGATTGGCCACGTGGCTCCGCCGTTTTATAGCGGTTTCGAGTGTGGGTTTTTGTTTAAAAACGGGGCTTTGAGATCGCCATATCCTATTACCTACGAATAAGAATAATTATAGCAGAGTAACTCTAAACAAAATCTAAATAATTTTTGACTCCCAATGAAAAATGACATGTTGTATGAGTTTTGGCGGCTAGGTAGGTACAGTTTTTAAAGAACAAATTTAGAACACGGGACACTTTTTTTGGTACCACTTTTTGAGCTTCATTTACACTTCTATACATTCTTATTCGTAGCCTATTACCGTACAATATCTAATAAATATATCTTCAACACTTGACACTGGCGAAATCTAACAAGGAAACGCCATTAAATAAAAATATAATAGAATATAAGGTCTAACAAAATTAGCTGAAACTATTTTAAGGGGAGTATCAGACCATCAATCTGAACAACTTTCTCTATGGGACCAATATCGAAATCGCGCAAAAAAAATCAGCTGCCCCATACATTCGGGCCGAGTTGGGTTGGCAGTTTTGTATGGGACAGCAGATCTTTTTTTCACGATTTCGATATAGGGCCCATAGAGAAAGTTGTTCAGTTTGATGGTCTGATACTCCCCTTAAAATAGTTTCAGCTAATTTTGTTAGACGTTATATAACAATAAACACACTCACGCGACATCTTGCCCGCTCCTCCAGTTAAAGAAGTCATCTCCCAAGTTGAATGTGAGGTTGCTCTTCATGACGACCTGCACGGGCTCACTCCCCGCCCCCTGCAGCACCTCGTCGCCCCCCGGGGGGCCGGGGAGGCGCGGGGGGGCTGGACGACGCGGGGGACCTGGACGGCGCGGGGGGCCGGGCCGGCGCGGGGGTCCTGGACGGCGTGGGGGGCCTGGGCGGCGCGGGGGACCCGGGCGGCGTGGGGGGCCTGGACGGCGCGGGGGGCCTGTCACCTGCTGCGAGGAAGCGTCCGAGGGGGGTGGCATGTCCTAAGGGGGTAGCAAGAGATACAGGTTGAAATTGATATTATTAGATTACACAGTAGGATAGGCTGCTTTCGGAAAACTACGTCATAATATTCTCCTCGGCCTCCTCCGCAATGCCTCAAAACGAAGGTGTTCAATCAGTGCGTTCTGCCAGTGATGACCTATGGTGCGGAAACGTGGACCCTGACGATAGGACTAGTTCATCAATTCAAGGTCGCTCAGCGAGCTATGGAGAGTAGTATTGAAAGAGACTCAGTCTTTTAAGGCCTTTAATAAAGACTCGCTTTATTTTTGACGACTCGCGACTGACTCAGTCGTTTAGTCTCCAACCTTTAGTCATAAGACTAGTATTTTTAGTCAAGTCTTTTAAGGGGCTACCTGCCGGTTTTGGGTAATTTTGTAACCATTTTATTCATTAACTATGGCACTTTTTTAGCTGAACCATCTACAGGATATGAGAAGTGATGTGGTTTTTCTAGAAATCGATTTTAATGAATAAAACCGAAGAAAAGGGACTCTAAAGTCACCCCTTTTTTTCCAGTTGTAACCATTTTACTCTTACATTTTTAATCGGAACAAAATGAAAATTTACTATATTGTTCACAATACAATTTAGAATGATGTGGTTTTTTTACTTTTTCGAAATTAATAAAAAATCATCGAATTTTTCAAAGAAAACAGCAAAATTCTGACCGGAGCCACGCGCTCTTTCTCATCGATTAGTATGGAGTGTGAGTGAGAGGAGAGTGGTCCACGGCTGATACGCCTTAATGTAAAAAACTGAGCAGTTAGTTAGTCGCCAGTCTTCAAGCTTAAAGGACTTAAAAGACTGGCGACTCATAGCCCTTGAAGTCGACGGTCGTAAGGCGTATGTTGATTAATTCAACTAATGCTTATATTACCACCTGAATAAGTATTCTCCCGACAACAAACAAACGAGTGGAAATCTTTAAGGGAGCAGTGGACGTCCTACGGCTGATAATGATGATGATGATAACGCTTGACTTAAACGCCAGTTTTTTGAAAATGACTGCAGTCGTTTAAGCCTTTTAGTCGTTTAAGTCTACAAGTCTTATACGTTAATCGACTGAGTCATATTAGTTAAGACTAACAGTTACAACCTTAATTTTAGAGCCAAGTCGTGTAAAAAGAGGCTAGTCTTATTATAAACGACTAAAGGACTCGAGTCTCTTTCAATACTAATGGAGAGAGCTGTGCTCGGTGTTTCTCTGAGGGATCACATCAGAAATGAAGCCATTATCTGTCAAATCTAGGGCACTTGTATACAAATTTGAAGTAAACCTTTCATTTGTTTTGCCTCCGTTTTCTGGTTTGAAATGTTCGCGTAAAGGCCTTACGCGATACAAGGCCTTACATGGATAGGCCATCCATTCATTTTATTTTGATCTAAGGTTGGTCCCATAGAGAAAGTTGTTCAGTTTGAGGGTCTGATCATCTTAAAAGTGTCAGCATATTAAGAATGACCCTATATACTTATACATAACTAGTGTTTACCCGCGACTTCGTCCGCACAAATTATATATCAGAGCTATCAAACAAAAAAGTTTCATCAAAATCGGTTCAGCAGTTTTTGCGTGATGCGCAAACAAACAAACAAACAGACAGATACAATTTCTAAAAAAAGTTAGATTTCGAGTAAGGGATACCTAAAAACCATATCGTAATCTTTTTTTTTGTAAATATCTTCAATGTACAGACACACTTCAGTTACAGTTTTATAATAGTTTAGATAAAGATGATCGCGGCGAACTTCGTACCGCCTTAGAATCTTCCCGACACACACTTAGCCGTTTTTATTTTAGCCTATTAATCACGGATACTGTAGCATTCTAATAGTGAAAGAAATTATTCACATTGGTCCAGTAGTTTCGAATCCTATTCAAAACAAACAAACAAACAAAAAATCTAATATTTCCTCTGTATAATATTAGCATAAGCATTTGCTCACGACTATATTCCCCGAGGGGGTAGTCAGAGATATTCTGAAACCTCAGAACATCCACGTTTCACCAGTAGTACCGAAACTCCGTCGCCACTTGTAAATTGTCATGGACAGAATAATATTAGTATATACCAGGTGTTACAAAATACAATTTTTTATTTTTTTTTCGATTTAGATGTTGGTCCCATAGAGAAAGTTGTTCAGTTTGACGGTCTAAACAACCCCCTTAAGAGTTTAAAATATTTATTGTTACTTATGAAACACCCTGTATAGATACAAACATCCATGACTCGGGTACAAATATTCATATTCTCATACAAATATTTGTGCCTTACGGGATTCGAACCCGCGACCCCCGGCACAGCAGGCAGGTTCACTACAGACTGTGCTGTCGGGCCGTCTAAAAAAAGTACATGTATTCTATATCGTTGTCTAGTCATCATAATACAAGTCCAGGCTAGATTCTGGTACTTTAAATGTGACTAGATAATTTGTGTGACAAGGTTCAAGATATAAAACAAATTTATTTAAAGTGTCAACTCACATTATCGTTCTCGCCCGTTGTGTTGGTGTCCGTATCGGTATCGTCCCTGTTCATCGTGACTCTCTGCTCCAGCTCCACTCCACTCCCTCCCCCCTCCACCTCTCCCCCTCCGACTCCTCCCCCCTCTCCCCCCACCTCAGCCCCTCCGCTCGGACCCGCACCGACATCGTTGGGCGTCACTTGAGACCCGTTCGTGCGTCGATACCGAGATTCACCTGTCGACACACATGATCAACATTATACAAATGTTTGTGGATTCACTAGGCAACAATTGACGCGCAACACGTGACGCTCTATACAAGGTAAGCATAGCATATGCTCACGACTATATTCCCCGAGGGGGTAGTCAGAAATATTCTGAAACCTCAGAACATCCACGTTTCACCAGTAGTACCGAAACTCTATCCAGTGTGACGGGGAGTGAGCCCGTCGCCACTTATAATGGACAGTGGGTACAATACATGCCTCGAAATTGAAGCATGCAGGTTTCCTCACGATGTTTTCCTTCACCGAAAAGCCAGTGGTGTTACAAATCGTACATAAATTCCGAAAAATTCATTGGTACGAGTCGGCTTGGACGGGGATCGAACCATCGCCTCCTGCACGGCAGGCAAGGCTACTCGCCACTGGACCACCACGGCTTTTTGATGGGTAGAGTATATGGTTTACTTTTCCTTACACCCATTATACAGGATGTAAGTGACAGCCTAGCAAATACTGAAACGGTGAACTCAGACCATCAAACTGAACAACTATCACTATGCAAGGTGTTACAAAACTACAAATAAACCTTTAAGGGGGTGGTGTAGACCATCAAACTGAACAACTTTCACTATGGGACCAATATTGAAATCGCGAAAAAAAAATGATGTTCCATACTCTACTAATCGACTAGAGCTAAAATACTGTATGGGATATCAATTTTTATTTTTCGTGATTTCGATGTTGGTCCCATAGAGAAAGTTGTTCAGTTTGACGGTCTGAAGAACCCCCTTAAGAGTTTTAAATATTTATTGATACTTATGAAACAGCCTGTATAGGGTTATTTTTAATTAGTTGGCGAAATTGAACCAGGGAATCACTCACGCCACTGTCCCGTGGGGGTAGGCAGAGACCACGGACCGCCACACGCTACGACTCTGACACACCTCTTTAGCCTAATTCACATTCATACATCTCTTCATGCACTTCCGTCGATTGAGGGTGCACTTGTCCTTTTCATTGATTTGATCATCGTATGTTTTCCTTGTATTGATGATTAACAAAATTATTATTATCGTACGCAGTGCGCGGCCGGCGGGCGGACATTGACCTCAGAATCATATGACTCTGCGGCAGGTCATTACAACGCAATTGTAAAGCCTGACCAGAAATATAAAAAACTAGATTTGGGGGCGTTGCAATCGACTATAACCTTAAATGTCAGTGTTCCAAGTACAAAAATTAGTTCCAATGATTTTCCGCAACATGGCGAGGTTTTTTATATTTCTGGTCAGGCTATAAAAGACACGTACCGATGAGCCATTCCTCCTGCCGACTGTCGCCCTGCTGTGTCTCTTGTAGCTGTTCTCTCTGTCGGTGGTGCTTCTGTCGCGCTATCTGTCGTTCTTGCTGTCGCGCTTGCTGACGTCTCTGTCGATCCTGAATGTTTTACAATATAAACTGTCTATACAAGGTCTTACAAAAATACAAATAAACATTTAAGAGAATTTTATTCCGAGAGCGAAAATGCGCGCTGCATACAAACGTACTAGGGTGATATTTTCAATACTAACCAATTAAAGTCAATGAAATTTAACAGAAACAATCTAGAAACAAATCTCTATGCTTGTATGGAGTCAGATTTTCGTTAAAATATACAGTTTCAATGCTTAGATAAATTTAAGATTTGTTTGGAAATCTATGAGGCACTGTAACTTGAAAACTATACATTTTAACGAAAATCTGACTCCATACAAGTGTAGAAATATGTTTCTAGATTGTTTCTGCAAAATTTCATTGACTTTAATTGTGTAGTATAGAAAATATCACCATAGTACGTTTGTTTGGAGCGCGCTCCGAATAATATACCCTTAAGGGGGTGGTTTAGACCATCAAACTGAACTTTCACGATGGGACCAACATCGATATCGCGAAAAAAAAATTGGATGTTCCATACGAGTAGGTACTAAACTACAAATCTACTCTAGCTAAATGTAGGGGACAGCAGATTTCTTTTTTCGTGTTTTCGATGTTGGTCCCATAGTGAAAGTTGTTCAGTTTGATGGTCTAAACAACCCCCTTAAAAGTTTTAAATGTTTATTTTTAGTTTGTAACACCCTGTACAGGGTGAAAGCGATATAATTAGCATCCTTTGAAACTAAGAGTTACCTGTTCTTGGTCGGGCTGTTCTTCAGGGGGGGAGACTGGTTCCTGCAGCATGGGGGAGTCCTCGGGGGAGGCTGGTTCCTGTGCAGACTGCTCCATCGACTGATCCATCGCTCTGTAACGTGCATCACCGTTATACACCATTAATTTTTAATTAAAGCCTGACCCGAAATATAAAAAACCTCGCCATTTTGCGGAAAATCATTGGAACGAATTTTTCTACTAGAAACAATATTATCTTAACTATTATAAAACCGTAAAATCATGAGGAATAAAAAAGTAGCGGTTCTCTTCATATAAATTCAAATAATAACATTCGATAGCGCGATTTAAAAACGTGCAGCGCCATCTATTGACAAAATTTTTAGTTTGTTTGTTTGTTCGCGCATCACGCAAAAACTACTGAACCGATTTTGATGAAACTTTTTTTGTTTGACAGCTTATGGTCTGACTTAAAATCTGGTATATAATTTGTGCGGACGAAGTCGCGGGAAAACGCTAGTAAATAAATAAGCATAAGCATATGCTCACGACTATATTCCCCGAGGGGGTAGTCAGAGATATTCTGAAACCTCAGAACATCCTTGTTTTACCAGTAATACCGAAACTATGACGGGGGGTGAGCCCGTCGCCACTTATAATGGACAGTGGGTACAATACATGCCTCACCCTAGATCCCAGCTGCCGAGCATGCG
The DNA here is from genome assembly GCA_963693445.1 of Agonopterix heracliana. NCBI lineage: Eukaryota > Metazoa > Arthropoda > Insecta > Lepidoptera > Depressariidae > Agonopterix > Agonopterix heracliana. The sequence continues at coordinate 9,359,721 of OY856334.1, forward strand.
GAGAGGATGAAGAGACCATGGAACATATTCTTTGTGACTGTGATGTCTTGGCGGCAAAACGCATGTGCCTCCTCGGAGATGGATACCCAAAACCGGGAGATCTTAGGTTTCTTCCCCTCAATGGTATCGCCTCCTTCATTGACCATGTATTCGAAGGGTGAGGAAAGCAAAGAGTATTGGGGCTAACACAAAAGATCCCACTGGGTCGAAGTGTTGCTGGCCTGCCAGCCCCCACAACAAGATAAGATAAGATACATGCCTCGACATTGAAGCATGCAGGTTTCCTCACGATGTTGTAAATAAATAAAAGTAGATGATATCAAACCTCAAGTCATCGTCATTCGCCACAGGCGGGGGCAGCTGCGGGGGCGGCGCGGGGGGAGTGGGGGTGTACTGGTGCCGGGGGCGGCGCTTGCGCTTCCTGTTCACTCGCTGCAACTAACATCATCATCATCATAGCATATACAGGGTGTTACGGTAAACAGTTGCTTTACTTTAAGAGGATAGGCGAGTACGTCATTGTCCATACAAACGTATTCCCCTGTTTTCTCCCTGGATAATAATGACACTAGAGTAAACATTTTTTTTACCTTAAAATCTATGTCACCTCTGCCATGTCCCTATGTTTTGCTTTTTTGCATTAATTAATTACTGTGTAGGTTACGTGGATGTTCTGAAATTTCAGAATATCTCTGACTACCCCCTCGGGAATATAGTCGTGAGTATATGCTATGCTATGCTAAATTACTGTATGAACTAGGGACCTTCGAAAATGACTAATTTTACCGGCCGTTTTCAGACTTCGACAAATATAAACAAAAAAGCAAAACATACAGACATAAGCTAAAGTTAATCATTATAACGGGCTACCGCAATCCGGTAATCGCTTCCGCTTCCCTTAATCTACCTGCAGTTCTACAGTCATCCCGTGATCATGGCAGTTGTAACACTGCCGAAATATCGGGAACTCCAAAATAAATAAAAACTCGGTAAGAACCCGTTATAATGATTAACTTTAGCTTAATTAATAACCGCTACTAACGCGCTAACTCCGCGCTAACTCTCAAAAACTATCATACAGACATAGTCAATGTCTTTCTCATATTATTCTTGAAATAATTATTAAAATCGGATTAGTTTTGGAGGAGGAAACAGGGGAATACGAAATGTTGCTTTCGTCAATTGTATGTAAATAAAAATGGTCCTAGCTGCAGTTGTCTCTTTCGCAATCTAGTCGGTGGGGGGTATGGGCGGATCGGACAAATATGTATACAGTCGGAAAAGTGACCTATTCTCCAAATTAACATTTTAGCCCGCCTATCCTCTTAATTTACGTAGTAACTAAGTAGTAAATACCTGTACAGGTATCGTTGTGGAAGGTCCATGCTTGACCTCGACGAAGTCCTCGATAATGATCTTCTTCTGGTCGAGGGGCGCTGGCAGTACTAGGGGCGCAGGGTGCCGGGGGCGGTCCTGCGGCCGGACCATGCTCCTGTCCCGCTTGTGCTTCTTTGTGCGGGTTTGCTTTATCTGACCGACATACAACATACAATACATACATACAGGGTTCGAAGTGATAATTATCATTGATAATACTTATCATAATTATCATTGATAATTATCATAATCATATCATATGTTTTTCATAATTATCATTGATAATTATCATTGATAATTATAAAATTTATCTGAAACACAAAAAGCTTGCGCTAGCCATGTCACACATGTATTTCCGAAAATTAAATTAATTTAATTTCCGAATAAAATAAAGCTCACGAACATGAAAGAATTTTTCTCACTGTTTTCTGTTGTTTTTCTCAATTATTTGTTATTAATTGTGATGAGAAATTTTAAGGGTATATTATTCGGAGCGCGCTGCATACAAACGTACTATGGTGATATTTTCAATACTAACTAATTAAAGTCAATGAAATTTTGCAGAAACAATCTAGAAACAAATTTCTATGCTTCTATAGAGTCAGATTTTCGTTAAAATGTATAATTTTCAAGTTACAGTGCCTCAAAGATTTATATCTATATACGTAATCGCGGGCGAATCTTAACAGCGCGATGTACAACTCGTAGCGCGTAGTCTTACCTCGGGTGTGGGCTCGGGGCTGACTTCCAACTTCTCCAACACTTTGACAGCTTGTTGTCGCGCTGTTTGTGGATCCTTCACTAGCTCCGTCACGCGGTTGCGCTCGAATACACGACCGTTGTTTATTACCTACGGGTTTGAATGTGAGAGAATAGTAAGATATAGCATAAGCATAATGCTAACGACTATGTTCCCCTAGGGGGTAGTCAGAGATATTCTGAAACCTCAGAACATCCACGTTTCACTAATAGTACCGAAATTCTGTCCAGTGTGACGGGAATTGAGCCCGTCGCCACTTATAATGGACAGTGTGTACAATACATGCCTCGAAATTGAAGCATGCAGGTTTCCTCACGATGTTTTCCTTCACCGAAAAGCCAGAGGTGTTACAAATCGTATATAAATTCCGAAAAACTCATTAGTACGAGTAGGCCTCGACGGGGATCGAACCATCGCCTCCTGCACGGCAGGCAAGGTTACTCGCCACTGGACCACCACGGCATCAGGTGGTCAGATATAGGGTCCTTCTTAATATGCTGACACTTTTTAAAGAGATGATCAGACCATCAAACTAAAAAACTGTCTCTATGGGACCAACATCGAAAGCACGAAAAAATATCTTCTGTTCCATATAAAACTGCAAACTTACTCGAGCCAAATGTATGGCATAGCTGTTTTTTTTCGCGATTTCAATGTTGGTCCCATAGAGAAAGTTGTTCAGTTTGATGGTCTGATCATCCCCCTTAAAAAAGTGTCAGCATATTAAGTTGAGCCTTATTATCATCATCATCATCATCACTGGGGAAATTGTTCAGTATTATGCGTACATACACCCTCCCTGAGGGTACCTGTAGTGGGACCTATACAGGGTGTTAGGGGAAATAAACAGTTGCATAGACGTATGCCTATTGAGGAACAGACCGAACAGATTGCGTTCCTCTGCGCTTCGTATGTCGTTCTGTGTAATTTCTCTATGATCATTCTATACAAAAAGTTGTCATTTTATGAGCGAGCGAATCTGAACAGCGAGAAAGAGGCTTGCGAATGTGTCAGTAATCGTCTGTAAGGCTCTAGTAATAAGGTAACTATTCCGATCCAACGCGCAACTCAACCACCCACTTGCCAGCTATATACGTAACCGCGGGCGAATCTTAACAGCGCGATGTACAACTCATAGTACTGACCTGGCATCAATCTCTTGCGCTATTCCTCCGACCATGCGCCTATCGAGGACCAGACTGCGTTCCTCCTCGATTGTATGGCGTTCCATACAGTTTTCATTCTATGACCGGGCGAATCTTAACAGCGAGAAAGAGGCTTGCGAATGTGTCAGTAATCAACCTTAAGTATCTAGTAATAAGGTCTCTATCCCTACGTGTAACGCGTCGATCCAACGCGCAACTCAACCAACAACTCCCAGCTATATACGTAACCGCGGGCGAATCTTAACAGCGCGATGTACAAGTCTTACCTCGCTGTAGTCAGTATCCAGCGCCTTGATTTCCTTCACGAGGGCGGCGGTGGAGTTGGCGACGTCCTTGGCGGCCTGTACGAAGTGCCGCTTGGCTTGAGGCTCGGTTGTCTTGCCCGAAGCTACTCGGCACGCGTTGCAGAGGGCGTTAGTGCGTTTTGTTATGCTTGTAGTAAACGTGTAACGCGTCGATCCAACGCGCAACGCAACCAACCACTGCCAGCTATATACGTAATCGCGGGCGAATCTTAACAGCGCGATGTACAAGTCACTCACCTTGATATCCTTATCGTTCAGTATGGAGACCAGGTCTCTAACGAACGTGTTGTTAGGGTACAAACGCTTGTGCTTGCAACTGATGTCCACCTCTAAATGATCCTCGGTGTTGTTGGCGGCCGCCCGGATGAGCTTCAGAATGAATTTGTTCTTTGTTTTCTTCCCTTTACGTTTGATTTTCAAATGTTTCCTGTTAAGTTATAATAAAATGAGTTAAGAGGTAAGGTTGTCTGGAAGAAATCACTTCTTAGCGAAAAGACCACCTTATTTTGGGCCTCTTGTTTTTTTTCTGTCTTTATTTTACTATTTATATTTTGGTGTAAAATATCCTTCCAATACAGGGTCCAACTTAATATGCTGACACTTTTTTAAGGGGATGATCAGACCATCAAATTGAACAACTTTCTCTATGGGACCAACATCGAAATCGAGAAAAAAAAATCAGCTGTCCCATACATTTGGCTCGAGTAGGTTTCCAATTTTGTATGGTGAGGCAGATTTTTTTTTCGCGATTTCGATGTTGGTGCCTGAGAGAAAGTTGTTCAGTTTGACGGTCTGATCATCCCCTTAAAAAAGTGTCAGCATATTAAGAAGGACCCTGTATACTTTATATTGGATTGATTGATTGAGATAAGTAATAGTATGAAAGTAGGCAGTTCCCAATTGGCTCAGTTAGTGTTCCCAATGTAACTAATAATAAGATCTCTATATTGTAACCCTATAGTCAGTTTTTGTAGTCAGAGTTTTCCGTGTTTGTAGCTATTTAAATTATTGTTTTGAAGCTAGATTGTTTCCCCCTCTCCCGTTTCACATAATTGAAAATTGTTGCCTTGCTGACAGTTTAGGGTACATTTAATTTAAGTAAGTATTATTAGTTTATTGTCTTGATTGGGGCAAATAAATTCGCTAAAAAGACTTTTGAAACCGAAACAGTTAAATTGCGTAAGTAATTTAATCATTAGTAAACTTTGTTAATCTGTTTGTTTCAGTGCATGCTGTATTTCCTTTTAATTAGTTGTACATTTAGCTTAAATGTTTCGTGGATTTATATAGTTGTATTTGTATTAGTGTAACAACTGTTGGGAAATCAATAAAGAAAATAAAAATAAATAAAATAGCTAGTGCAATAAATGATTTTGATTGATTGATTGTAAACATGTGAAGCGAAGGTTGTGAAGTGTAAGTATAAGTACCTCTTCCTATGTTTCCTCTTCTTGTGCGTCCTCCTTGCGGCGGTGTCGTTGTGTGCCGCCGGGAAGCGCGCGGGGGGCGCGGGGGGTGCGGGGGGCGCGGGGGGCTCCGGGTCCTCCTCCCGCGCCGACATCAGCGACCGCGAGATGCGACTGTGCGGGACACATACATCATTAGCTATTGTCCGAACGCGCTCCATACAAAGTCTAGTTATACAGGATGTTTGCTTTAAGGGGATATAATTCGACGCGCTCCATACAAACGTACTATGGTGATATTTTCAATACTAACCAATTAACGTCAATGAAATTTTTCAGAAAAAATCTAGAAACAAATCTCTATGCTTGTATGGAGTCAGATTTTTGTTATTTGTCGCTGACCTACGACGTAGGTCGTCAGCAGTAGATTAGACCATCAAACTGAACAACTTTCAATATGGAACCAACAGCGAGAAAACATAAAAAAATCGGCTGTTTCATACACAACTGCAGTACCGAAGCGACAAGACTCAAAAAAGTATGGGAGAGCAGATTTATTTTTCTCGAAGCTCTATAGTGAAATTTGTTCAGTTCGATGGTCAATAGTTATACAGTCTCTAAATTAAGTATTATTAGGATGTTTCGTAACACACTTTACAAGTAGATGAAGTAAATAATGAAAAATTTGAAGTCCAACACTCCGTTGTAAAAACGCTCATTAAAGTTAATCCTCTATTAAATCTCTTGCTGTCACTTTTTGTCATGTTGACGTAGTAAAAGCTAGCAAGATAATTAATGGAGGATTAACTTTAATGAGCGTTTCTACAACTGAGTGTAACTAAACTAAATAATTGACAACTAAGTGCTTTCAATTACAACTAAGATGCTACCAAAGACATAGAAACTGAAATAAACTAACATTGTGGGCGACTGAAGTTCTCGCGAGCTCCACCATCATCAGCCTATATACGTCCCCTACGAGACGACTAAGGGATAAGATTTCCTACCTGTTCTGTCAACACTTGACATATTATTGCGTTCTGAAAGTCTATACCATAAAGATATTATAACTTACCAATGGTAAGTTACCATGGATCTCTAAATCATAAAGGATACCACTCCTCCTTACAAACATTGATACAAGAAAATTGACGTTCGTCTCCGTCGTCGATATTTCCAATTTTACGTGTGTCCCTTTCTATTCCAATGACGTCACAACGACATGAGCGACAATTCGGTATGTCAAGTTTTTTTTTGTCTTTATTTTTATATTTTTTACGGACAGAAGACATAATTTTAAGATACCTATTTCATTCTTATTGCGATTCATCGAGTTTATCAATATAAATTTAATTTTTAAATTATTTTGATCTGTAATCTCTAAGTGCAAAAATGGTGGAGAGAAAATAATTCGAACTCCATGGAGAAAAACTACATACAGCTGTATTTAAAAAAATTGAAACCTGCCTCCTCTTTCTAACTCTATGCTGGAAAAAGATACGGCAACATCAAATGTCAAATTCTGACATTGTGATAGTATTTTTTTTTCTTAATGGCCGTTTATTTTAAGTTGATTTTATGTTTACCAAGGAGTTCAGAGGTATGCCAGTGATGTCACTGAACGGACCGAAAAACGACGTTATTTTATTAAAAATATCTGTAATCCTTTCATTTTAAAATCTCTGACATAGAAAATATGATTATTGAGACAATTATCTCGAAATGGTTTTCAATTCAGCCCTCCAAAAAAAAACTTGACATACCGAATTGAGTGACGTCATGCCAAGACATACATTAGAAAGGGACAAAGTTAACGTCACTAAAAACAACTACGGAGAAGAACGATCATTACCGACCACTAAGGATTATTATCATGTTTCACCGCTTGTTAGGCAGTCTGTGCTCCACTATAGAGGATTCCAAACTTGGTACCTTACAGAAGTAGAGGAACTGACATGAGTTGTCAAATGAAACCGTTTTTGGATGTTTTCAGGAGACTATCGACTATCGGCTGGCAAAAATTCGAGAACTGACATAATTCTGAGTCTAAAGTGAAATCGTGGATGTGAGAGCTAGTATGCTGTGCTCTCACATTAATGAGAATGCTAGTATGCTATGCTAAGGATACTACTAAGTGTGGTACTGAGTGCTGAAGTAGTATACGGCCGAAGGAATGAAACAGCTGAGAGTAATGGTCGTATCCACGTATATTCGAACACTGCTTTGATAGTATAAATGCTCTTAAAAGGTAATGTTAGCGCCCTATGTACGATGCACTTCTATCGAGGTCGCATGATGTCCGCGTTCAATGTTCAACTGCTGAGCTAGGTGCTGCGAAATAACATCTATCGACTGACCTCGATAATTGATGTACGTACTTCGTACAGTGGATAAATTAATGAAATAGTGTCAGTATATTTCACAAAATTATCTACGATTAAACTTTCGATACGCAATTATTCACGGAAACAGATTTTTTACCCTGCGCTAAGATCCCCAAAAACGGTTCTATTGCCTCGCAATTTTCATTATGGAGACATAATCAACTGCTGTCCCAAACATTTTAATCGAATAGGCAAAGAGTACTTACTGCAGTTTTGCATGAAACTATTTTTTTTTAAACCAATGTTTGCTTCGTAGTGAAAGTTGTTCAGTTCAAAGGTCAAAATCACCTTTTTGAATGAAATGAATCAAATGAAATTAATGAAATTTATTATGTACTAGTGTTTTCCCGCGACTTCGTCCGCACAAATTATATACCAGATTTTAAGTCAGATCATAAGCTATCAAACAAAAAAAGTTTCATCAAAATCGGTTCAGTAGTTTTTGCGTGATGCGCAAACAAACAAACAAACAAACAATTTTGTCAATAGATGGCGCTACACGTCATTTAAATCGCGCTATCGAAGTGTTATTTGAGTTTATATGAAGTGGACCGCTACTTTTTTATTCCTCATGATTTTACGGCTTTATAATAGTTAAGATGGGTTCAGGTTGTACCTGGTTGTCTAGCAGATGTTTTGCACACGGACATAAAAAAAGACGGACGTAATGTGACAATGATGTGACGTAATGTGACGGCTAAAATGAGTGGATGTGTCGGCAGAGGGCGCCCTCGTAGGACGTATTCTGATCAAATCAGTTGCATCCTACAAAAAGGAGAGGTGCGGAGTACTCGAAACCGACGGGCATGTATGAAGAGATGTATGGATGTGAATGAGGCAAAAGATGTATGTAAGGATCGTAGTAGATGGCGCGCTCTGGTCTTTGCCTACCCCAATGGGAAAGAGGCGTGACGTTATAGATAGATAGATAGTAATGTGACACTAAAAAGATGTAAAGCATGCAAGGTCCTACATTTTCGTTTGTTCTACAAGGGACGTACTCACACAGATGCACTAGCTCTAGGCGCAGGTCACACAAATATAAATAGGTGCTTCACTCGTGATTAGACGAGATTACGTCCGTCTTTTTTTCAAGTCCGTGGCTTTGCAGTGATTAATCTCACGATTAGAGATAGATGAGTAATTAGTTTAAATATCAATATGGTGTTTGTTACAGCCTGTGTTTTATAGTAGCCTGCTGTTGTGTTGTTGTTCTTGTATACAGGTGTGAGGAAAAGTATCATTAACCTTTAAACCACATACTCTACCCATCAAACTGAACAACTTTTACTATGGGAGCTAAACCTGTCAGAGCAATAAAAAAATTTGCTGTTATGCAATACCTACGAATATGACCATACTAATATGCAATACCTACGAATCAAATGTATGAGACAGCAAATTTTTTGTTGTTCTAACAGGTTTGCTTCCATAGTAAAAGTTGTTCAGTTTGATGGGTAGAGTATGTGGTTTAAAGGTTAATGATACTTTTCCTTACACCCTGTATAAAACTATATACCTACCGTTAAAACAGAACGACAAATAAATAAAAACCATTTACTCATAAAAACAATAACAATAAATTGCAATTCACAAAATACAAAACTCATAATTTTCCTAACAAATCAAAATTTACATAAAAATATTTTACATACAATACAATATCTTTCTAATAATATAAAAAACTAGTGTTTTCCCGCGATTTCGTCCGCACAAATTATATACCAGATTTTAAGTCAGATCATAAGCTGTCAAACAAAAAAAGTTTCATCAAAATCGGTTCAGTAGTTTTTGCGTGATGCGCGAAAAAACAAACAAACAAACACAAACAAACAGACAAACAGACGGACAAAATTTCTAAAAAAGGTTGATTTCGAGTCAGGGATACCTAAAAACCATATAATAATATTTTTTTTGTAAATATCTTCAATGTACAGACACACTTCAGTTACAGTTTTATAATAGTTTAGAATACTAAAACACTTTCCTTAAAGAAAAAAATAAATCGATTTTTTTCATACAAACGTTCGTTTCCATTCGTTCCGCAAAGTCCAAAATGTTGGTCCGAAATTCAAAATTTCAGAACCTTTACAAATCAAGCCAAACTGTTGAACTGCTCCCGTCGGTCGAATCCGGTGAAAAATGGATATAGGTAGGTACTTTCAGAACTCTTTTTGTTTTACAAGCATATGCTCACGACCATATTCTTCGAGGGGGTTTGTTTTTCGATCAAAACATGTTAAAATTTAACTATACAGTCCCTTGTTATTATATTTAGTTATATTAATATAACTCACCGGAGGCCCCTCAACTTTTGTAGTCGTTCTTGTTGATCGCTTGGGCCCGAACCTGCTGGATATATTAAAAACTCATATAATTGGATAGTTGGCACAGACTAAATGGACGAAGTTAAGGCTTATTGCTGCTTGATTGATTGAAAAAAGCAATAGTAAAAAGGAGTAAAGGCCTCCGCTCATTGCAGCGATTTTAACGAGCGATAATATCGCTGCGATTTTGCGATAATTGTTTCCAGTACATTTTGTGTGGGGACGCGCTCGATCCCACACTGGGATGTGGGGCGCATGCGTGACGCGAATCGCGGAATCGCTGCAGTGTGTAAGGTGTCGCGATATCGCCGTCGATAATAACGCTCGATAATATCGCTGCAATGTGCGGAGGCCTTAACTTTGGTATGTTTTTCTATCTAGTGAACTTAATCTAATCGTGTTATTGAGAGCGATCGCCTATCCGCCAGAACCTTAAATAAGTCATAATTTGTTTTCAGACTTTAAAATACTGTTTTTCGTATCAAATTAAAGATTGAAAAATTTGTCTCGGGCGGGACTTGAACCCGCACTATTCCAAACCGGGGAAACGTGCTAACCAATTACACCACCGAGCCCACTGCCCAGAGAACGAAATTTTCAATCTGTTACGTCTTTAAGGGGACTAGTCCCGCCCGAGACAAATTTTTCAATCTTTAATTTGATTCGAAATAGCACAACATGGCTGTAACATGTTTATAATCAATAATAGTTAAAACTGTTTCGTGTGCCGTGAAGAGCCGTGGTGGTCCAGTGGCGAGTAACCTTGCCTGCTGTGCAAAAGGCGATGGTTCGATCCCCGTCCAGGCCGACTCGTACCAATGAGTTTTTCGGAATTTATGCACGATTTGTAACACCACTGGCTTTTCGGTGAAGGAAAACATCGTGAGGAAACCTGCATGCTTCAATTTCGAGGCATGTATTGTACCCACTGTCCATTATAAGTGGCGACGGGCTCACCCCCCGTCACACTGGACAGAGTTTCGGTATTACTGGTGAAACGTGGATGTTCTGAGGTTTCAGAATATCTCTGACTACCCCCTCGGGGAATATAGTCGTGAGCATATGCTTATGCTTATGTTTTTCGTGTTCTAAATCAGCTGTCCCATAAAAAACTGCAGTACCTATTTGACTCAAATGTATGGGACAGCAGATTTTTTTCACGATTTCGAAGTTGGCTCCATAGTGAAAGTTGATCAGTTTGATGAGTAGAATACTTGGTGAAGTTATCCGCAGTGATATAAAATTTAGCTATTGTGTCCATAGTGAAAGTTGAATGAATGATTGAATGATATATATACCTATGTACCTTTAATTATATGTAATGCGTCTCTATCTATCTATAACGTCACGCCTCTTTCCCAGTGGGGTAGGCAGAGACCAGAGCGCGCCATCTACTACGATCCGTACATACCTCTTTTGCCTCATTCACATCCATACATCTCTTCATACATGCCCGTCGGTTTCGAGTACTCCGCACCTCTCCTTTTTGTAGGACGCAACTGATTTGATCAGAATACGTCCTACGAGGGCGTCCTCTGCCGACACTTCCACTCACTTTAGCTCCATATATCTCTTTCGTACATCTGCTATCACTCATCCTCTCCACATGACCAAACCAACGAAGCATTCCCTTCTCTATTCTTGTCACAACATCTTCTTTCAATTCACATCGATCTCTAATCACACAATTTCTCACTCTATCTCTCAGCGTAACTCCACACATACTTCGCAAGGAACGCATTTCAACAGCATTAATTTTACTTTCATGCTTTTTCTGCTATACCCAGCACTCACTGCCATACATAAGTGTAGGCATCAACACACCATTGTGTATAGCAAGTCGCGCCTTTTTCGACACCAATTGGCTAGCCACAATGGTATGCAAAGCACCGTTCACTTTATTTCCCGCTGTTACTCGCCTATGTACATCACCCTCACATTTCCCGTCTCTAGTAAACATACATCCTAAATAAATAAACTCATTCACTTGTTGCACTTTTTCATTCTCAATCGCTATATAACAATCAGTCACACATTCATCCCTCTCCATTACCATTACTTTAGTTTTATTCACATTCACTTTCATTCCTTTCTTTTTCAATGCTGCATTCATGAGAGTTACCATGTCTTGTAACTCTCCCGCCGACGATGCAAGTATCACTTGATCATCAGCGTATAAGAGGCACTTGACTAATAATTCCCCCATTCTTAAACCATTTTCACATTCTTTCAGATCAGTCAGACAGCTATCCATATACAGGTTAAAAAGCCAAGGGGACGCAACACATCCCTGTCTAACACCACTGGTGATGTTAAACCATTCTGAGTGCGCCCCGTTGACCCTGACACAGGCACTAGAATCCTTGTATAGAGATTTTAGTGCCTGCACCAAGTGGTCGTCAACACCGTATATAGATAGCGTAGACCACAGTTCATCCCTCCATACTCGATCATACGCTTTTTCCAGGTCCACGAAGGCAAAGTATACCTTCGCGTGCTCTGCCAGGTATTTTTCGGCTATGCACCTTAGGGCAAAGATTTGGTCCATACATCCCATTCCCTTTCGAAATCCTGCCTGCACATCCCACATTTTTTTGTAATGCGTATGTACCTATTTATGTATTCTGTTGTATTCACTTCCTTTACATTTATAATTTTTATTTTCTTATAACACCGACACCCGTTCTTTGTTATATTTCCTCTACCCTAAGGTTGTCTGGAAGAAATAGCTTTTTAGCGATAAGACCGCCTTATTTGTACCATTATCAGTTTATTTCCTTTTGTGCATTGTAATTTATTTTTGGTGTAAATAAAGAATATTTCATTCATTCATTCATTCAACTTTCACTATGAATATATATAAGTATATAATTAATAATATAAGTACAATATATATCACAAATGCTGCAACAAAACATAAACATACCTACACGTACCGAAAAAAAAAATCAAGGACAGAGGTCTAGGAAATGTGCTTTGACTTTCGATTTAAAAACATCCACGGAAGGAGCATGTCAGCGCTGTACAAAGTTGTTAAGTTAGACGGCCTAGCACGGTGTCTACACGGCTACTCACCGTGGGGAGGAGGCCACTCCTTGTCCTCTGTGTAGTCGATGTCCCACAGCTGTGCGCGCGCGCTGGCCGGGAGGCGGCTACTCACCGTGGGGAGGAGGCCACTCCTTGTCCTCTGTGTAGTCGATGTCCCACAGCTGTGCGCGCGCGCTGGCCGGGAGGCGGCTACTCACCGTGGGGAGGAGGCCACTCCTTGTCCTCTGTGTAGTCGATGTCCCACAGCTGTGCGCGCGCGCTGGCCGGGAGGCGGCTACTCACCGTGGGGAGGAGGCCACTCCTTGTCCTCTGTGTAGTCGATGTCCCACAGCTGTGCGCGCGCGCTGGCCGGTACGCGGCAGGGTCTCGCCAGCGCGTCTCCGCCGGCTCCTGGCGCCGCGTCGCAGCACAAGCCCGACTCCACGTGCTGCAGCTGCTGCGACGGCAGGTACCGCCACTTCTACACACATCATCATCATCACCGTTACTGTATCGATCGTGCTATACATCAAGATCCGAGACTAAATTTATGCACCTATTTGTTTGGTAGACGAATAGTAAATTTACACACCGAGGGCAGGAAAGTAAGAAAGGTCTCAGATCTCATGTAATTGTTCAAACATGTGATCTGAGGCTTTCTTATTTACTGTCCGAGGTTAGTATTCTATTTTTCTCCTCGATGGAGCTGGAAAGCGAAAACTTCGTTTAGCGCAGAGGGACGAGAATTGACGCTTTCCGTCCGGAGGGGAGAAAAGGTAATAAAAGAAAGGTACCTGTTTTTGCACGCCGTTGCGGCAGGAGACCATCAGCAATCTCCGGCCTTCAGTCTCTCCGGCCGCCTTGTTCCTGCAATGTTACATATACAGGGTCCAACTTAATATGCTGACACTTTTTTAAGGGGATGATCACACCATCAAACTGAAAAACTTTCTCTAGGGCACCAACATCGAAATCGCGAAAAAAAAAATCTGCTGTCCCATACAAAATTGCAAATCTATTCGAGCCAAATGTATGGGATAGTAATTTTTTTTTCGCGATTTCGATGTTGGTGCCATAGTGAAAGTTGTTCAGTTTGATGGTCTGATCATCCCCTTAAAAAAGTGTCAGCATTTAAGAAGGACCCTGTATATATACAAGAAAAGTAGCATATTTTGGAGCCAAAATTTGTACATCAATGAAACTTTGTTTTGACGTGATAACGTCTTATAAATTGATGAACACCGGCTGCACGTACGAAAAAGTTTAACGTTCCGCGTGTCGTCAGTGCTATACTAAACGCCAACTCCTGGCACGCGCAGCCATAAAACAATTAAGAGAAGTTTATTCCAAAAGCGCAAAAAAAAAAAAAAAAAAAAAAAAAAAAATGCGCGCTGCAAACAAACGTATTATGTTGATATTTTAAATATTAACCAATTAAAGTCTATGAAGTTTTTCATAACCAATCTAGAAACGAATCTCTATGCTTGTATGAAGTCAGATTTTCGTTTAAATATACAGTTTTAATTCTAGGATTAATTTAAGATTTGTATGGAAATCTTTGAGGCACTTTTATTTTAAATCTATACATTTTAACGAAAATCTGACTCTATACAGGCATATAGATTTGTTTCTAGATTGTTTCTGCAAAATTTCATTGGCTTTAATTTGTTAGTATTGAAAATATCACCATAGTACGTTTGTATGGAGCGCGCCAACGGTAATATACCCTTAAGCGCTAGGGCTGCGCGTGTTCGGCTCGCATTGTCGATACTGTGATTGTTTTGGTTTGGTTTAATTATTTCTAAGACTAGGTTGTGGTCTTGCCCTGCCTAATGAGCGAAATATCAAATTCTTTGAACTATTTACAAATGGTAGAAAAGTGGGTAGATAATTAAAAATATTAGAAACCTTTATCTAATTATAGGGTAACAATAAGTGGGTAGGGAATTTAAAAAAATCATTAGTCAGGGTATATAAGACTTGCAATTATTGACATTAGGTACTTTCATACAAGTTTCGATTTTTATTCAACATGGACGCTTTTCTAAAAATAGTTATTTGTTATGCTCGGCTGCAAAGTTGTTTTTTGGCGCGAGTACTTGTATTGAATCCTGAGCGCTTAGCGAAGGTTTCAAAGGTACGAGACGCAGAATAACTTTGCAGCCGAGCGAAACACACAATTTTTCACCTCACAACAGCGAGGAAAAAAAGATGGTATGGGTAGGGGGGACAGTACCTCTCTCGAAGAGATTCGTCGTATTAAAGCGTGTAAAATTATCGTTTTGTATGAAAGTGTTTTATCTGTTACGAAGTAACTATAATCTGTGGTCACCAAACATACTGATAGCCGTGGTGGTCCAGTGGCGAGTAACCTTGCCTGCCGTGAGTAGATAGATATTGCCGGTTCTAACTCACTTAATAGCTGTTCTAAGAAGTCCCATGGAGGGGCATGGCTTAGTTTGTCAAGGGTGTTAGAGGGGTGTGGAGGGGTGGTGTAGGGAGGGGTTTTTATGGGGTTAAAGAAGTTCAAGGTCAAAAAAGTAGGTATTTATAGTAAAAAAGTAGGTATTTATAGTAAAAAAGATGTTTTTTGTAAGGTTGCGGGGGTGGGGAAGTGTCTGGAGGGGTGGTGCGGGGAGGGGTTGAGTGAGGTCAGGGTCGTTGTGTGGGTTCAGGGTCGGTGTGGAGGGAATGGGCATGGGACTTCGTAAATTGGAAAAACTCTGACTTGACCGTTTTCGGATCGTGCGCCGGTTCTAACTCAGTTGATGGGTGTTTTGTGAAGTCTCGTGTGTGTGGGGAGGATATGTAGGAACAGATGGGACTTCTTAGTTTGGAAAAGTGTGATTTTCGTATTTCGAACTCACTTCTTACATTGTATTACACGTGGCGGTTGATAAAGCTTTGAATGGGTTATTGTTTGTGGGGTGGGGGTCACGGTCGCTAGATTGTGGGATGACAAGTTGATTTATACTAATGACTATGATATCGTTCAAGGGTAAGCAGATGCTTCTTATAACGAGCGAATTCGTGCATGCGTTATAAAATGGCAATAGAAGGTGTCATTTATTGGGCTTATGATCAATTGGAAAAATTGAAGATTGGTGACGTGGATGATGGCAAGTGTAAAATAAGTATACCAGGAAGTTCTCACGCCGCATTATCAATATAGTTTTGTATGAATGATTTCATTGTTCTGTAGAATGGTGTCAGTGTCATCAAATACAATGTTGTATATATATTATTGGGAGTAATGAAAAAATAATCATTCGGTAAATAGTAACCAAGCGGGGTGAAACACTGCTTGTGCTTAATTAAAAATCAACAACGTTTTTTTGATTCATAATAATGGCTGGAAGAAATAATTTATTGGAAACATTGAACAACCGTGGAAATAGAACATGGATAAAATTTAGTGAGATGGAATTAAACAAACCATATAAAATAATCGAAGCTTCGGGAATAGCATCAAAGTTTGGAGCTGGTGTGATGCAGACTGTTCTTCAGTTCGAAAATGGAAGTATGCTAACGCTGCCATCCAGATTTAATGACTTGGATGAACAAATGTTTGATTACCTACAAAGTGGGGTGTCTCTGATTAATAAGGGGCCCAGCGGCAAATCTTGGATAGTGAATTTTGAAAAAAACACCCCCACAGAAAAATAGAGACAAGTTGGGTAGTGCTCCATGCAATTTTTTTAAGACGCTGTGAAACAGGATGCGTACTTTTTGGAGAGTGCTGCTGCAGTTCTTTCGTCAGGTTGCTAGCTATTATTAAATATTGCAGAAAGTGTTTGTGAGAACAGTGTGTGTGTGTGCAAAAAACAGCGTGTTAAATTATTTTTTCAAAATGGGTGGCTGGGAAACTGTCAATATCATTATAGTACCTACTTGTGTGTGTAAAATTAAGATGTAAAACTTATTTTTTAAAGGTGTAAGGAAAAGGAAGTATGTAACCATTTCAAAAATAAAAAACATTTTAGTATATTTTATTGTTTTTATTTATCCAACTTGTAGAGTTTATACCCAACCACTTAACTAAAACTTTATCTCCTTTTCTTCTTATCACTTTTTCCACTAGATAGATGTCAGGATATTTAGCTTTTTGCAGTTCCTGTTCATAAAACGCTCCTAAGATGGGCTGTTTCTCTTCATCTTGCAGCAGATAGGTGACAGGGTTGGTAATATTCACCTTTGATATTTGAAATATTTCCATGCTCCAATTACCGGTGTATCCCTTAGAGAATGCAGATTTATATTTACTGATGCGCACATAGTCACCCACTGAGAATTTAGGTCGCGGCCTTGACTTTATGTGATTGTACACAGTAGCGAGTAGCTTATCAGCGTTCGAATGACTCACATCTCCTGGAGACATTCCTATGGTGCGATGAACTTTAGCATTGTATCGTTTCATTAAATCATTGAGAACTCTACCTCTCCACTTATAAGATCCATTATAGGAGAAAGTTTGCCAAAGCCAGTTTTTTATAGTTCTGATAAATCTCTCTACGATGGATGCTTTCATTACACTGTATGTAGAATAATGGTTTATATTAAACTTCCGCATTAAGGATGTAAACTTTTCATTGAAAAACTCACGACCGTCATCAGACTGGACGTTCTTAGGACATCGATTTAGACTGAGTATCGTAGACATGTTTCGAGATATATCATCAGCTGATTTACTCTTCGCAGGTTGAGCCCAGGCAAATTTAGAAAAAGTATCTATACATACTAGAATGTACTTATATCCATTATTATATTTGGAATACTTTTGCATATCAATCAAATCAATTTGCCAGGTGTCGTCGAAACCTCTTTGTATGAAACGTCTTCGTGGGAAATTTTTCCTTACATTCTTATGTATCTCTTTGACAACTTGAGCTTTACTCATGTTGTTCTTGGAATCGATGCTGGTGGTGGTGGTGCAGACTTTGCAGGACGACGGCTGAGTTTGATGCGGTTTTGTAGAATGGCTAATTCCTCCTGAATAGTCCGGATACTTTTTGTATTGCTTTTTATTTTAATGAGGCACAGATTGAGAACCTCATCCAACTGTGCTTTGATAATTACGTCATCTTTAGCGATACCACTTCGAACACGTCTCAAGAGGCGACTTTCAAAATCTACAAGGTTTTTTGACACTTTGAGGGTGTGCAAGTGTGTAACACCTTCACTGCTGCTGCTGCTGCTGTTAAGGTAACGTCCAAACTTATTGATTGTCATTATCGAAATGACGGATGATTTTATTGAAGCAGGTGTTTTAATGTATCGGCAGACGGTGGTTTAATGATGTTGGCTTCTGTCAGTTCCTCAATTATCGCTATAATTTCATTCCCATGACCTCCATTACCGGCGTTTTGGGAAGCGATAAGTAATCTCAATCTCTCCACAAGTTCATTGGGCTCGTTCCAATACACAAAATCAGTACTAGGATTGTATTTTTTCATAAGAAGGGTATTGCTGTTGTCTGACAAACATCCACCACTAATTTTTTGTCTGATGTATGTGATGTACTTGTTACTCCTATCGCCCTGTATTTGACCTTGAGGTGAGAAGTTGCGTCTGTTGGCATTCGTCATAATAATTATTTTATTATAGTTTTCAATGTCACTCTTATCAATGAGCTGTGTTTGAGGATCTTTTTTAAATAAAAGTTCTAGTAGGCCCGGCATGTACTTGAAGCTCTCATTTTTTATTTTAATGTTGTTGGTTTCAAAGGAAATTGGACTATCTCCTATGTAATATCCGTCTGGGGTATGGTAAACACCGAAGGGGACTTTTTTTATGTTATTCAATACCAGGTTATCCAAGTACATTCGTGCAATAGGTGGTATTTGCTCAGCATCTTGAAAACTGTCATCCGTCAGAGAGAGGCTGCTGCTGTTCGTGAGCGATGTTGACGACTTATCACTATCAAAACTTTCGTTATATTTTATTGTTGTGTTAAGATTCTTTTTTTTAATTTTCTTACTGACAACACTGAACTTTCTTTGTTTGAATCCTTTAGACGGTTTGCCGCTTTTTTCATAGTCCTCATACTCATCATTTGTCAATGTTTGCTTCACTAAAGTATTCAAAGGTCGTACGATGGGGTCAAATGTTTCTTGCAGTGTAGAGGTCAATTCCACCTTATCGTCGTTTAGAGATTTAATTTTCTTTTTAACCGAGTTCACTGATTGAATCAGCTTTCTCTTCAGCTCCTTATCACCAAAGATCTGTTCCCCTGTAGTATCCATAGTGAAATGCATGCACCTCAGTTGATGCTGTAGTATTTATTGTTCCAAAATAATAAAGTCATCAAATCCCCGCCGGTATCTACCCTTATGAATCTCAGCATCCTTATTAATCACAAGAAACCCGTATTTATTATTCCAACAGGTTCGACATATTTCCAAAAATTTATCCCACGGTATGTCTGTATTCACATGATCATCGTAAGCGTGTTTAAGATTCATTTCGTCCTGCTTGAAGAGAATAATAAAGTTGGCATTGTCTCGCACCAACTGTTTAGGTATTTTGCTGTAGGTTTGACATAGATAAAAACAATCCAACCCTTTATGCCTACCCATAGCAAAGTACATGCGTACGGCCTCTTGATCCTCCATTGAGACGTCATCAAATATTACAATACTGTTACTGTGCGCCTCTTCCGGTAGTGTGACGTCATTTTTATCCGAATACTTGTAAAAAGTTACTTCAGGTATTCTATCGAGTACTTCATTCAGAAATATGTACTTTGGTTGATTAAGTGATTTTGAATATAGGTAGACATTTTGGAACTTGAGACCCTTTGGATCGAGAAGTAGGGTGAGTAAAAGATTAGTTTTACCGCAAGCGGACGGTCCACATATCAAACATCTTATGCTGTTGGGTAGCAGTACGCTATGTTTACACACATCAGCGGATGTCTTTGATTGTATTTTCCAATCTTTAACTGATAAATACGTGTTTTGCTTTCTAAATTTCATTGTGTAATAGGACTCGGGTGTGAGTACACACTGTTTTTATTATTCAAAATGCCCGAACTGACAGCTGAAGATATCAATCAGTTATCAAAACCAATATTATTAAAACACTTTAGTCATCAGTTGTGTAACGTGCAATATCTCCTGCCGGACCACCTTCTCAACGATCCGGAAATACGCGGACATTTATGGTGTACGGAACACTTGCCCAATCAAAACGCAACAGGTCCTAACGACACATATGTGGATTTAGCGTTTTATAAAAGGAAGCACTGTCCTCACTGTAACAATTAGTTTAAAATGGTGATGCAACACGGCACACGTCACAGTCACCCTAAAGAATCTGTAAAGGGCGGTTCTTTCGTTAACGCAGTTATTAATAGATTACCGTTTGAGATCCACTTGCCGGGTTACAATTACTGTGGACCTGGCACAAAGTTACAAAAGAGGTTAGCGCGCGGTGATAAGGGTATAAACCCGTTGGACGAAGCGTGTAAAGCACATGACATTGCATACGCTCAAAATCAGACTCTAGAGGAACGGCATAAGGCTGATATACAATTAGGTATTGCAGCTGATAAACGTTGGCGTGAATCACCACACTTGTCTGAAAGACTAGCGGGACTCGCTGTTAAAAAAATCATGAAGTTCAAGGTTAAGCGTGGTATGGGCATACCGCTCTCTAAAGTGATTTCCACGACACGTCAAGCCATTAAGAAAAGGACGAAAGGTGCAAAGAAATCTGATGATGATACTTTGATAAATGCTGCGGTAAGAGCCGCTAAGAAAAGTGCCAAGGGGAAGTATATCAGGAGGCCGAGAGTTGTTCCTCTACCGAAGAGAGGTGGATTTCTACCTTTGATTCCGATACTGGGAGCTTTGGCAGCGGCCGGATCGTTCGCGGGTGGTGTGACTACAGCTGCTAGGAATATCTATGAAATGGTTAAAAAGAAAGATCCAGTTCGATCCCACATACCGCACGCCGTGGGACAAGGCATGTACATAGCGCCCTATAGAAAGGGAATGGGACTCTACCTGACTCCGTATCAAAAAAACTGAATCTCGCCCTACCGAATCGTGCTCTCGCTGACTTTGAAATTGTAAAATATGTTAAGCAGCTGGATATTCCACACTTTCGCGGTGTTGTTATGCGGGATAATCTATTATTAAAACGATTGTCTGGACCGCGAAAGCGAGAGACGGGAGTGATAAACTTAGACGATTCTGATGGGGCTGGAACGCATTGGGTGGCGTATGTGAAGAAGGATCAACACTGCGAATACTTTGACAGCTATGGGAACTTGAGACCTCCTCAAGAATTTCTCAACTATATGCAGAAGAGTATAGACAACGTTATAATAACCTACAACTATAGTAATGTGCAGAGAGATAAGAAATATAACTGTGGACATTTATGTTTGAGCTTTCTATTAACTGCTTCCAAGCACATGTACGATCGGACCTGATAAAGAGATCGGATCAGATATGAAGAGACCCCTTCAACAGGTATGAACAGCTAGAAACAGGTGCTAACAGCTTATGAACAGACCTGTTGAACAGGTATGAACAGCTAAAAACAGGTGCTAACAGCTTATGAACAGACCTGTTGAACAGGTCTGAACAGCTAAAAACAGGTGCTAACAGCTTATGAACAGACCTGTTGAACAGGTCTGAACAGCTAAAAACAGGTACGAACAGCTTATGAACAGACCTGTTGAACAGGTATGAACAGATATGAACAGCTAGAAACAGGTGCTAACAGCTTATGAACAGGTATGAACAGCTAAAACAGGTGCTAACAGCTTATGAACAGACCTGTTGAACAGGTATGAACAGCTAGAAACAGGTACGAACAGCTTATGAACAGACCTGTTGAACAGGTATGAACAGATATGAACAGCTAGAAACAGGTGCTAACAGCTTATAAACAGACCTGTTGAACAGGTATGAACAGGTACGAACAGCTTATGAACAGACCTGTTGAACAGGTATGAACAGATATGAACAGCTAGAAACAGGTGCTAACAGCTTATAAACAGACAGGTGAACGGCTGCAGTTCGATTATAAACGGGTGTTATCCTTAGTTTTAGTCTATTATGTAATCAATTATTCAATAAATACATAAAATACATTATACTGTTTTCATTTATCATCCTTATCTCGTGTGAGGACAATGTCTCTCACATTAACTCTGAACGGAACTGAATCAGAGTTAAACAGCTCATTTTTACCGCCTATAGAGTTGAGTGCTGATTCTAACTACGAATGTGCAGTGATTTATTTTAAAACATTTAATTCTATTCCTAATGTGGACAGCAGCAATAACCTCTTTCACTATGGCGATAAGAACGTTATCGCAATTCCTGAGGGCTCTTACGAATTGCATAACATCTTTCGTTATCTGGAGCGAGAACTGCTACGTGTCGGGGGTGAGGATAAAGACAAATGGATAGATATGGATGCCAATACGAACACATTAAAGTGCACGTTTTTCTCACCGCTATATGACATACACTTTGAAAAAGAAAACAGTATTGGCAATATTTTCGGGTTCTCAAACAAAGTGCTTCGAAAAAAAGAGATACATGTATCAGATCAACCGATAAACATACTAATCACCAATACTATAAGAGTGGAGTGCAACATCATTCAGGGATCATTCATCAATAGTAAAGCGTCTCACGTGCTGTATGAGTTCTCACCATCGGTGCCGCCGGGCTATCAGATAATAGAGTGTCCTCCACATCCGGTTTACTTACCCCTAAGAGTAAACACTATTCAAAATCTCCAAGTACGTATAGTGAATGAGCAGGGGCAGCTCGTCAACTTCAGAAAAGAAAACATCTCACTTCGATTGCATATAAGAAAAGTTGCATCATGATTATCTATAAAATCAGTGATAATGCAAATGCAGGTTATAGTAGTCCCACCCTCTCTCTGGGGACAACACCTGCCGAAGGAGCTCTCAATCAAAAATTCGAATTAAGTAAAGACAACTTACTATTTCTACAATCTTTGGGACTAGAAACAGCATAATGACATCATCAATTCTAAACATAGGGGAGAAAGTTGTTTTTGATGATAGTATAGAGAGTGTTGAGTATCACACCTACACACCCTACAATGAATCTTACAAGAACAACGATGAGATTCGTATATGTATCAACAGTCAAGACTTGATGGTGCTACCTTGTGAGAGTCAGATAATAATTGAGGGTAATGTTACGAAAGATTGCACCTTCACCAACAATGCACCGGCATTTCTCTTTCATGACATTCGCTATGAGTTGAATGGTGTGGAGATTGACAGAACGAAAAACTGCGGCGTCACCTCCACCATGAAAGCCATCGTATCCTACGGTAAGGAAGAGAGCAATGTCCTAGAGAATAGCGGCTGGAATCTGGGTACAATCAAAGAGGTCGATGGAGATTTCTGTTTCACCGTCCCACTACGCCATCTGTTGGGATTCGCCGAAGATTATAAAAAGGTGATTGTGAATGCAAAGCATGAACTGATACTTAACCGAAGCTCTTCGAATTTTAACTCTGCAACCAGAAAGGATGCTACAAAGAAGATTGAAATTAATTTAACACGTGTTGTATGGCGAATGCCCGTGATAAAGGTGTCCGACAGAGAGAAGCTCAACTTGTTGAAGTATATAGAGAATAATACACCTATTCCTATTGCATTTCGCTCATGGGACCTTTATGAATACCCACTGCTGCCTATGACTCAACGACACGTTTGGACCGTGAAGACCACCACCCAGCTGGAAAAGCCTCGATTCGTCATACTAGGATTTCAGCATGCACGAAATAATGATGCTGATAAGGATATGAGTCTATTTGACCATAGCAATTTTTACAATGCTCGCCTGTACCTCAACTCTCAGTACTATCCGTATGATTCATTCGCAAACGATTTTGAGAAAGGGACATATTCACTGCTCTACAACGCTTTCACTAATTTCCAAAGATCATACTACGGTTTGAACAGTTCCAACATTCAAATTAGCCCGCCTAATTTTAAAACAAAGACTCCTTTGATTGTTATCGATTGTTCGAGACAGAATGACTCCTTCCGCTCGGGGAACGGTGGTGCTATAGATATCAAGCTCGAATTGGAATTCAAAAAAAATCTACCAGATAAAACGTCAGCATATTGTCTTATCATCAGTGACTCACTCTTTGAGCATCACATTCTCACAAATATAGTTCGAAAGGTGGGTCAATAAAAGCGACCTTCAGTGTGCCATCAGCCCTTGAAGTGACAAGATGAATTTCTCTAACGTGCATCCATCAATCCCACAATTATATTTTGAAATGTGTAAAAATGTGTATCACTTTAGAGACTCTTACATAGCAGTGTTCTTAAGACATCCCTTCAATCTAATTAATAGTAATGCATTGGAAGTATGCATTGATTTCGATGGAAAAATGCTAATGACTCATCAAGAATGGACTTCAATAATTATGAAGAATATGGAGGGAATCTCGGAATTCTTCAGAACTGGTTCAGCTGCTGCGCTTCCTCAATCCATCATCAGCACCACCACCACCACCACCGAAAAGGAGGAATTCAGTTTCATCACGATTCTCATGGAAACAAGCTCAATGAATATATGTGCTGCAGAGTGGCGGGAAATAAAACCTATTTTAGAATGTGTTGACCTACTTGTGCATCATTTAGATAAGCATAAAGAGACTTATGTGAATCGTATGAATTTCTTCCACAAAAAGCTTAAATGTAGCCATCCCGAGACTCTGGAAGATGCATGCAACATTATCGAAAATATTTATAATCAAAACTGTATTGTAGATTGTGAAATCAAGTGTTTTGCTATGCCTTATTTGTTTTTCTGTTATCTACTATACTGAATAAAAAAATAAATTAAACAAAGAGCTTTTTATTTACAACATTGTAGCGTCTATGAATCATAATGCTGCTTAAAAACGATAACTCAGGGGTAAGAAACTTGTGGGCGCGCGGTGGTATTCATTGAGACCACGGAACGTAAATATAAAAGGTTTATCACCCCTGGATTAGTGTATAAAAAACAATTACTATAGATGTTTATTTCAGTACTTTGGAATATTTCAACCGCGTAAGGCCTCCTCATAACCATGTATCAGTGCCCTTTTTGTAATATCAGTGGCCCTGGTAACGAACTGATCGCTCACTCGAGAACAAAACGTCACAAGTTACTTTGTAGACAAGACGATGGGGATTTTTTTACCTATGTTGTGGACTCGGCTTTCAAGTGTAGAATAACCACTTATCATGTAAACGGATCGTCAACCATCTTAGATCCGAAGATATATCTAAGCAGAGCCGAATCAAAAGTGTGTGACGTAATCAAGTTGGAACTCGATACCAATGAAAACGTTAAAGTGAACTTGCAACTTTTCTGCACTTATGTGATATTCAAAGAGGATCAGGTGATTAGAGATTTGAAATCATTCAATACCAAAAATGTCGTTCTAAATCGCCAATCAGATTTAAGTACATTCTATGAGCAAATCTCTTCCAAAATAAATGGAAAATGCGAGCAGTTCCAGGAACGTGACAGCGGATGGGCTTTGGAGAAAATTGAATATCTAGAAGTTAATGTCAACAAGTTCAATCCACTGAAGGGTAGTTCTTACATTCCACTTCCAAAATGGATCCAACTCAAACGTGCTTGTGTAAACGTGAAGAACAATGATCATGCTTGTTTTTTTTGGGCTGTTACCAGCGCTCTTTATCCAGTGGAGAAAAATACGGAGAGAGTCTCCTCATACCCAGATTACAAGACACTCTTCAATACAGATAATATCAACTGTCCTGTGGATGCTAGAGGTATCAAACGTTTCGAGCAACTGAACAAGATCAGCGTCAATGTGTACGGGATAGGATCAAAATGCACTATCACCCCCATGAATATATCTTCTAAAACCTACGATCGTCACGTCGACCTGCTCTTTCATGAAGATAGCAAGAAATCTCATTACTCTTGGATAAAGAACGTGTCCCGGTTGGTGGGCTCTCAAGTATCTAAGCATGAACACAAAAAATTTTTCTGTAAAAAGTGTTTACAATATTTTACGTGTGAATATAAACTTAAACTTCATTTAAGAATAGGATGCGAAGAGACTTTAATACAACTTCCCACTCTCACAGGTAAGTACTTAAAATTCAAAAACTTTCAACATAAATTGTCAGTTCCATTTGTTATTTATGCAGATTTTGAATCTATTTTAAGCCCGTTAGAAAATAATTTACAAAGTAATACTTATTATTCTCATAAACATGTACCATGTAGCTTTGCTTATTATATCCATTGTAATTATGATGACTCACTATCGAAACTTGTCACGTATCGTGGAGAGGATTGTGTAACAAAATTCATTGATAACATTTACTCGGATGTTGCTACTATCGCAGACATTCTTTCTAATAAACAGCCATATGATATCAAAGAATGTGAAAATATGACTAAAAATGAATCTTGTCACATCTGCGAACAGCCCTTGTTATCAACAGATCTTAAGGTAGTTGATCACTGTCATCTAACAGGGAAAATCAGAGGTTTAGTGCATAACGAGTGTAATTTAAAATATTCATTACCTAACTATGTTCCCATCTTTTTCCATAATTTAAGTGGCTATGACAGTCACTTATTTATCAAAGAATTAGCCGCCAGGGAGGGTGATAATATTCAATGCATTCCTCAGAATAAAGAAAAATATATCTCATTTAGTAAAAAACTTAATTTTAAAGATGGTAAAGCGATTACGATAAGATTTGTGGATTCATTTAAATTCATGTCTTCAAGTTTAGATAAACTAGCTAAAAATCTATCAATCGACCAAATTTCAATATTATCTCGATATTATCCCGACCATAATCAAATGACTCTTTTAACACGTAAAGGTGTGTTTCCTTATGAATACATCGATTGTTGGGATAAACTTAACCATGAATCACTACCAGACAAAGACTCTTTCTACAGTAAACTGACTCAATCACACATTTCCGATCAAGACTATACTCATGCACAAACGGTGTGGGAAAAATTCAATATAACTTCTCTAGGCGAATACTGTGATTTGTACCTAAAAACGGATGTCCTATTATTAGCAGAGATTTTTGAAAACTTTCGCACCGTTTGCTTAGCTGCATACAAATTAGACCCCTGCAGATACCTAACAGCACCTTCCCTATCATGGGATGCAATGTTGAAAGCGACAGATGTAAATCTCGAACTTCTAACCGATTATGAGATGATACAATTTTTAAATAGTGGTATCCGAGGGGGTATCAGTCAAGTTTCCAAAAGACATGCCAAGGCCAACAATAAGTTTATGGATACACACGATCCCGCGCAAGAAAGCAATTTCATCGTTTACCTAGATGTTAATAACCTGTATGGTGATGCTATGAGCAAATATCTGCCTGATGGTAATTTCACCTGGTTGACGGAGAGTGAAATTGAAACTTTCAACATCCTCTCTCAACAACCCGATTCACAAATCGGTTACTTCTTAGAAGTTGACCTTGAGTACCCACCTTCTTTACACGACTTACACAGTGATTACCCCTTTTGCGCCGAAACGAAAACACCACCCAATGGTAAAACAAAAAAACTTTTACTCACTCTCACTGACAAACAAAATTACGTCATTCACTACATGAATTTAAAACAATGTATCACCCGCGGATTGATTTGCAAAAAAATTCATCGAATATTATCTTTCCACCAATCCCCCTGGCTTAAATCCTACATTGATTTGAATACTGATAAAAGAACCTTGGCTAAAAACTCATTTGAAAAAGATTTTTACAAACTAATGAACAATTCAATTTTCGGTAAGACAATAGAAAACGTAGCAAAGAGGGTTGATGTGAAACTTTGTACTACATGGGATGATGTAAAATCAAAGACCAAGTGTAAATATGGTGCGGGGAGATACATAGCTCGTCCCAACTTTCACAGTTCTAAGGTGTTTTCCGAAGACTTTGTAGCCATACAATTAAATAAAACAACAATTTTGTATAATAAACCAATTTATGTCGGCTTCACCGTACTTGAACTCTCGAAATATGTCATGTATGGCTTTCATTATTCATACATGCAGCCTAAATATGGCAATAAATTACAATTACTGTACACAGACACAGATTCATTTATTTATGAGATTAAAACTGATAACTTTTATGAAGACATTAGACCAGATTTACAAAACAAATTTGACACCTCTGATTTTCCAACAGATAACGTTTACAATCTACCATTATTGAATAAAAAGGTTGTGGGTTTGATGAAAGATGAAAGCAATGGTAGAATTATTCAAGAGTTTATTGGCTTACGATCTAAAATGTACAGTTATATTCTACAAGGTGATTTAACTGTTAAGAAAAACAAAGGTGTCTCTGCCGCTAATGTAAGAAAGTTACATTTCGAAAACTATAAAAATGCTCTAGATTTAAGTTATGTTAACTATGATGATATGTATACATTCACTAGCGATAGACATAATGTTTATACACAAATTAAGAGGAAGAAAGTAATCTGTGGTAATGATGATAAAAGGTTTATTTCTAAGGATAATGGTATAGCCACTTTAGCTTGGGGTCATTATAAATTAAAATAAAAAAAAAATTTAAAATCTATTACATTGTTTAATTACCTATTTCATAAGTTTAACCTACAAACACCCTCGTTATAATAAAAATCAGTATAAAAAAACTATCTTTGATAAGGCATGAGAGCTTCCTGCACTCGTAGCATGCTACATGCGATATGGTTGTATCACTTCTTTTGTCTCGTTCGTTCACGCGCAAATAGAAAGAGAGCGAAGGAGTGATAGCGTTATATCACGGTGACATGTTACCTATGCTTTATCTACATTGCTCCACGTGTAACGAGTGAGTTCGAAACTTCAAAAACCTATACAAAGCTTCTGCTCGCCCCCAAATTATATATAATTAAGTATAAATCAACTTGTCATCCCACAATCTAGCGACCGTGACCCCCACCCTGACCCCACAAACAACCCATTCAAAGCTTTATCAACCGCCACGTGTAACAAGCGAGTTCGAAATACCAAAAATCACACTTTTCCAAACTAAGAAGTCCCATCTGTTCCTACATATCCTCCCCACACACACGAGACTTCACAAAACACCCATCAACTGAGTTAGAACCGGCGAAGAAATTAGACCTGGTGATCTCTTCCCTGCCGGACTTTAAGCGGATCACCTTATAGCGTACCTCATTGCGATCTGTTCTCCGCCGGACTTTAAGCGGAGCACGTTATAGCGTACCTAATTGCGATCTGTTCTCCGCCGGACTTTAAGCGGAGCACGTTATAGCGTACCTAATTGCGATCTGTTCTCCGCCGGACTTTAAGCGGAGCACGTTATAGCGTACCTAATTGCGATCTGTTCCCCGCCCGACTTTATTGGTTATTACTAATTATGTGTTATTGCATCCGCTCATCTGACCGTCAGACGCACATGTGATCGACATGCGACATCGGGCGGACGGTTCGACATGGTATTTAACGAGACGGTCAGAGTCTGACTTCATTGCTCCACGTGTAATACAATGTAACAAGAAACTTCAAAAACCTATACAAAGCTTCTGCTCACCCCCAAATTATAGTCATTAGTATAAATCAACTTATCATCCCACAACCTAGCGACCGTCACCCCCACCCTGACCCCACAAACAACAATTCAAAGCTTTATCAACCGCCACGTGTAACAAGTGAGTTCGAAATACGAAAAATCACACTTTTCCAAACTAAGAAGTCCCATCTGTTCCTACATATCCTCCCCACACACACGAGACTTCACAAAACACCCATCAACTGAGTTAGAACCGGCGCACGATCCGAAAACGGTCAAGTCAGAGTTTTTCCAATTTACGAAGTCCCATGCCCATTCCCTCCACACCGACCCTGAACCCACACAACGACCCTGACCTCACTCAACCCCTCCCCGCACCACCCCTCCAGACACTTCCCCACCCCCGCAACCTTACAAAAAACATCTTTTTTACTATAAATACCTACTTTTTTACTATAAATACCTACTTTTTTGACCTTGAACTTCTTTAACCCCATAAAAACCCCTCCCTACACCACCCCTCCACACCCCTCTAACACCCTTGACAAACTAAGCCATGCCCCTCCATGGGACTTCTTAGAACAGCTATTAAGTGAGTTAGAACCGGCAATATCTATCTACTAGGAGGCGATGGTTCGATCCCCGTCCAGGCCGACTCGTACCAATGAGTTTTTCGGAATTTATGTTCGATTTGTAA
Organism: Agonopterix heracliana; assembly: GCA_963693445.1. Lineage (NCBI taxonomy): Eukaryota > Metazoa > Arthropoda > Insecta > Lepidoptera > Depressariidae > Agonopterix > Agonopterix heracliana. Next base: position 9,389,755 of record OY856334.1, read on the forward strand.
CACCACTGGCTTTTCGGTGAATGAAAACATCGTGAGGAAACCTGCATGCTTCAATTTCGAGGCATGTATTGTACCCTTAGATCAAAATAAAATGAATGGATAGGCCTTACGCGAACATTTCAAACCAGAAAAATGAGGCAAAAAAATGAAAGGTTTACTTGTCACTTGTATGCAAGTGCCCTAGATTTGACAGATAATGGCGCTAGTTTGTATGGACCAAGTGCACCAGTAGTTTGCTTCAACTTACGGCGCTTTAGGCCTATCCATTAATTTTATTTTGATCTAAGATTGTACCCACTGTCCATTATAACTCACCCCCCGTCACACTGGACATAGTTTCGGTACTACTGGTGAAACGTGGATGTTCTGAGGTTTCAGAATATCTCTGACTATCCTCGGGGAACATAGTCGTGAGTATATGCTTACCTCACATACTGCAGCTCGACGCACTTCTCCTCGTCGCGCAGCTGTCCGCTGAGAGAGAGCGAGAGGTACTGTGTGGGCTGGAGCTCGGGGTGGCACGGGTAGAGCCCCAGGGCTGCCGCCTCGCCCTCGCGCTGCAACGTGTCCAGGCACAGCCCTGTGTCCACGTTGCGGAACCTGCAGGGGTGACACGTTCATGTGTAATAGTAGATCACACACCGAGGGCAGGAAAGTAAGAAAGGTCTCAGATCTCATCATGGTCCCTTTAACAAACATCTTTTTAACATCGGTGTTACTAACAGTCCTCTGTGCAGGGTCTGCATGGAGGTTGAAGAAACGGCTGCCCACGTGCTGTTAGAATGCAACGGGCTGGCACAATATCGGGCACAACACCTCGGATCTCCGGGGTCTCTACCAGAGGCATTCGGCAACATCAACAAGCTGCTGGGCTTTCTGGAGGAACTAGGGTGGCAAGAGTAGTCATTCCCACCTCACGCAAAATAGGCGCTTCAGTCGTCGAGATGCGGAAAATGAGCCCGCTCAACCAATACCAATAGGTCTCAGATCTTATGTAATTGTTGACCGAAGGAAACCGAGGCATGTGATCTGAGGCTTTATTATTTACTGTCCGAGGTTAGTATACTATTTTTCTCCTCGACGTAGGTGGAAAACTTCTTTTAACGCAGTGGGACGAAAGTTGACGCTTTCTTCCCTGGTGAAAAGGTTGTTAACTGACTTAACATAAAAGTAATCGTTTCATGGACCTTTGCCCAAACATTGAGAAAAAATCGATATAAAAAAAAACGTTAATAAAGGGGTGGTTCTGGGACCAATATTAAGGGGACCACCTTGTATACAGGGTCCTTCTTAATACGCTGGCACTTTTATAAGGGGATGATCAGACCATCAAACTGAACATATAACGAAAAATGTTGTTGATCAATAAAAAATGTATGGAATAGCAAATTTTTTCTTCGCTGCATCTATGTAGGCTCCATAGTAAAAGTTGTTAAATTTGATCGTCTGAAGCCCACTAAAATATGTAACGCTTAAAATGTTAGTCTGTATAATACGCGTGGCGATGATGATACCTGCCGAAGGCGAGCGCGTCCCTCACGGGTACAAACTTCTCCTTGTACACATTGTCGAGGTACCACTGTACAAGCGAACAGTTAGATATGCGTGGCGATGATGATACCTGCCGAAGGCGACGGCGTCTCTCACGGGTACAAACTTCTCCTTGTACGCATTGTCGAGGTACCACTGTACAAGCGAACAGTTAGATATGCGTGGCGATGATGATACCTGCCGAAGGCGATGGCGTCTCTCACGGGTACAAACTTCTCCTTGTACACATTGTCGAGGTACCACTGTACAAGCGAACAGTTAGATATGCGTGGCGATGATGATACCTGCCGAATGCGATGGCGTCCCTCACGGGTACAAACTTCTCCTTGTACACATTGTCGAGGTACCACTGGAAGCTCTTGCATTTTAGCTTCTCGCGGAGTATCTTGCGATGTGTCACGTCTCCGATCTTGGGATTGTTCTGCAATTCAAAAGGGGTATGGGTAATATTGGCGTCTTCTTTTTTTAAGCGGCCAGTTACCAAATGTGGTGGGTATTTTAGGGCTGATATTACCTTACACTATTATGCAAAAAAAAATATCCTACGGTGTAACGTTTCGGAGATATTTAATTTTAAAGTTTAATAAAAATGACTATACAAAACTCATTAAAAGTTAGTAGTTTTGGTTTTTTTACCACTTTTTTTGTTTTTATAGCCCAAATATGCGTGATGATATCACAAATAATTAAAACTTACTAATTCTGGGCTATAAAAACAAAAAAAGTGGTAGGTAAATTTTTATGAGATTTGTAAGTAATTTTTTTAAAACTTTGAACCTAAATATCTCCGAAACGTTACACCATAGGACAATTTTTTTTCCATAAAAATTTAAAGTAATATTAGCCCTAAAATACCCACAACATTTGGTACCTGGCCGCTTAACACAAAAAAGACGCAACCCTCCATACAAGAATTACCCATAGGCCTTTGTATCATCATTATTAAGGTCATGTATAGAATCGCGCTGTTTTAGAATCGATCAACGATCAAAATAATAATTTTTAGAATCATTCTACACATTTGCATATGTCGGAGATAGTCATAAGAACGGACGGTCTTACGAGGTACGCAGATGCGCGCACGTGCACTGAAGTTGCCGAGCGTATTCACGTGGCCCCTACCATCGATCGTGCACTATAAATAGCAGGGTCGAGCGAGGCACTGGACAGTCTGCTCGGGAACGTCGCCGGGTGCACACGCTCTCGGACCTAACTCAATACTAAGTCATATTCTAGGACACTATGGAGTTTCTTGCCGTTTCTTCTCCATGGCGTTTACTTGTGAAACGGTGGTAAATGTAGAGTCAGTGAAAGTCATAAAAGATGATGATCGTGATGGAAATAAAAGATAATGATAATCCGATTCTTACCTTTCATTTGAAATCATTACCACGTATCATACCTGCTGCCTAAATATACGTCATGTTTATTCGGTCATGTATATAATAGTTCATTCATAGAATCGATCAAAACGACAATTTGTAAAATTATTCTACACATTTCTATAGTCCATGTTTCTTTGGTCATGTATAGAATCGTTCGTATCCATCCAGTATAATGTATAATCTTCATAATAAAAGTAGTTGTATAATGGACGCAGTGTAGCTACAACAGGCAGTATAACTTACCCTGAGATCAGGCCGGTGCATGTAGAATAACTCCGCGTATTCGTCCATCCACACCTCCGCCATGCGAGCCGTGTTTATACCTGACACACACACACACACACAATACTGTCATGTAAGTATAAAATAATAATTATGCATTCGTTAGGGTAATCTTTAACAAGAAAAAAGAAATAATATTAAAGAAGAAGAGAAGATAGTATAGTGTATAGTATATGGTTATAGTGATTCCCAATGTAACTAGTAATAAGATCTCTATGTAACCTATAACTAGCGCAATAAATGATATTGATTGATTGATTGAAGAATACAACAAAAACTAAAGGAATTTCTTATAGAGACATGATTTTATTCCCTGCAGTAGTTTTTTTTATTGTGTAAAGTAGGTAGCCGTGTAGTTAGATTAGATAAATATATAATATTATAATACAAATTCAGTAAATAAAAACTAATGGATTAGATAAGATAAATATTGTAATAAGTTAAGTTAATAATGAATAAGTTACATTTACATTTAGTTTGCAGTGCCCTTGCAGGGTTCATGTGCGCTCTAATTTTATATTTGAACACCTTATGTAACCACATGAAGCAATAAACTATTATGACAATTACTATGAATAAGAAAGAAAAGAAGAGAGAAGAAAGAGCAGAAACAAGAAGAAAAAAATTATTAAGAAGAAGAATGAAGAAAAGAAGAAGAAAGAAAGAGAGAAAGAAAGAACGAAAGAACTCTCTATAAGAACATTTCTATTTCTAACACAACACCCTATTAATATTTAAAGAGCTGGTTTAGACTATCAAATTAAAAAAAAAAATAATAATCTGCCGTTTCATACAAAACTACAGTACTGACTATACTCCATTCAGGAATTAGAGCGATAAAATGTAAACAACGGTGATACCAGTGTAGAAAATACCATCTCGAGATGGAAGAAAAATTATCTCCGGAATGAATAACAGTAAATTATCTGTTCTACTAGCCAAGGATTACGACAGATTATATGTTAATTTTGTATGGAATATAATTAAAAAATACGCAAGTTACAATTTATTTTAGATTAACAGAAAGCGTGACTGTAAATATTTTATTTCTTGGTCTGGCAACAATCAGATATTTGAGACCTTTGGTTCGTTTTAACAAAGTTCTTAAAGAAATTATTTTTTATTTCGTAAACGCATCTCTTGATTTATTTATTTAGGTATTTTATTGGAAAACCAACAGCAATAAAATTCAGTAGTCACAAGAGTATAAAGCAGAAAGCCAATAACAGGTTTTCACTGATAGAAACAGGAATAGTCGAGAAAAAACAAATAGTTAACAATGTATAAAAAAATGCACATAAGTCAGCACACATGTCAGCCTACAGGTAGATATACCTATAAAACTTAAGTTAAACACAAACTAAAACTTAATTGTTTAATAAACTTGATTGTTTAATACCGTCGTTTGAGTCCGTACCGTAAGCTATGAGCGGATGCTACGCATAGCACAAAAAGCCCACACAGACAGAGTAGTGGGCTACATAACGTAATTTAAAAATTTCATTCAAATTGTCACGATTGTTTTTATTATTTATAGATAGACGATACATTTTTAATGTCAACGCAATTTATTAAATGCCGTGCTGACATAATTGTATTCTTAAAAAATGTACCAAAGGTTTCTGACCACGTAATGTCACTTTGACAGTGATGTTTCTTTGTTTACATTTTGTCGCTCTAATTCCTGAACGGAGTATAGATTCCAATGTATCGAAAAGTTGATTCTTTTTATTTTTTCTCGACCTTGTCTCCATAGTGCAAGTTGTTCAGTTTGGTCAAAACCACCCCTTTAAATATTACCAGCATAAGCATAAGCATTTGCTCACGACTATATTCCCCGAGGGGGTAGTCAGAGATATTCTGAAACCTCAGAACATCCACGTTTCACCAGTAGTACCGAAACTCTGTACAGTGTGACGGGGGGTGAGCCCGTCGCCACTTATGGACAGTGGGTACAATACATGCCTCGAAATTTAAGCATGCAGGTTTCCTCACAATGTTTTCCTTCACCGAAAAGCCATTAGTGTAACAAATCGTACATAAATTCCGAAAAACTCATTGGTACGAGTCGGCCTGGACGGATCGAACCATCGCCTCCTGCACGGCAGGCAAGGTTACTCGCCAATGGACCACCACGGATTTTTATTTTCATCTTGTTTATAAGAAAAGGCAATACAATTTTAAAGCGCTGCTATAAAGCTCTTCGAAATATTACTAGTGTATTGTTATTGTTACACCCTGTATAAATACATACCGTGCGTGTCGGACTCGGCCGGCATGCCGTACGGGTGGAACGAGCGGAACACGTGCCCCACGCGCGAGCACGGGACCGTCTCCAGCGTGCCCCCGCCTGCAACACATCATCACCTCATCATCATCACCGGCACGTGTCTACTGGTGACGATGATGATGTACGCACACTACTGCCACACTCTGTAGCTCGTCTCAAGGTTCTCCCCGCCCCACCCCGCCTGTTCGTCACATGTCTACTAGTTCGTCACATGTCTACTAGTTCGTCGCATGTCTACTAGTTCGTCGCATGTCTACTAGTTCGTCACATGTCTACTAGTTCGTCACATGTCTACTAGTTCGTCGCATGTCTACTAGTTCGTCACTTGTCTACTAGTTCGTCGCATGTCTACTAGTTCGTCACTTGTCTACTAGTTCGTCGCTTGTCGAATAGTGATGATGATGATGGCTGATCATTATCTTTTTAACGATTTTAAATTTAGAACGCTTAGATTTTGTCTGGACATCTTGGAAAAAGAAGAAGGATTGTGCTTCTGATAGTGAAAACGAATGCAGAAAACGGAATAAACCGATATTTTACCAGTTTATGAACATTTCAATTGATCCCCTGTGTTTCGCCTTCCCACAGTACGCACACTGTCACACTCTGAAAGCTCATCTCTAGGTTCTCCCCTCCCCATCCCGCCTGTTCGTCGCGAGTCTACTAGTTCGTCGCGTGTCTACTAGTTCGTCACGTGTCTACTAGTGATGATATACGTACACTGCCACACTCTAAAGCTCATCTCAAGGTTCTCCCCGCCCCACCCCGCCATCTGTTCGTCGTAGGCGCCGAGCTCCCAGTAGTAGCGGCGATCTATGGCGAAGAGACCGCCCGCCATCGTCGGAGACCTGCGGGGGTGAAGGGTTAGATAAGATAAAATACAGTGGAACAAAAAAAAAGTAGAAAACGGTAGCAAAAGGAAGGAACTAAACATTTTAGTAAAAATTGTAAGTTGGTCTTGCCAGTTTATACGTGATTTTGACGTTCTTACAAATAAGTGGCGCCCTCAATTTTGTCTACTCTTTTATGTTGCACTGTAACACTTTATTCAACATTGTTAGCGTTGGTATAAGGTGTACCAGAATCTGATGGCAAATAGGGAAATCAAATTTTAGAGTAAGCAACACTGGGGTAATTAGATTAGAGCTCTTTACACACATTGAGTCGCGATGCAGCATCGATGAAAATGATACTTTTCCTTACACCCTGTACTTTGCATTGCTGGACTAATATCGTTGTGTTGATCCTATCGTCCTGGTATCATCAACACCATGGTAGAGCATAACTTTGGTCGGCTTCTGCAGCAAATGCGGATACATGCATCCTAACCTGAGGCTGGCGTCACGACTCCCACTCCCCATAAATGTGCTACCTCCGTGATGTCAGTGCGAGCCCGTGTGTACGAAGTGTCAAGGGTGTGCCTAGAGTGTGATGATGATGATGACTCACCAAGTGGGCGCTATTTCCGAGCCCCGCCGTATCTTCTCTCGCTCCGGCACGTCGATCCACGTGAAGTGACCCATGAACGTGAACCCGCCCACCTGACGTCGAAACAACACTGTTAATATCGCATATAAATGGCATTCTGAGGGCCTACCATGAGTTTTCCCTGTACTTTACTACTGTAGTTACGTCGCCAATTCGTATGACAGAAATTAGTTCTCAACGTAACCACTAGGTGCGCTGTAAATTAATTTAATACAAAATTCGGTATGTCAAGTTTTTTTGGTCTTCATTTTTATATTTTTTACGGATAGAAGACATAATTTTAAGACAACTATTTTATTTTTATTGCGATTCATCAAGTTTATCAATATACATTTAATTTTTATATTATTTTGATCTGTAATCTCAAAGTGCAAAAATGGGGAAGAAAAAATAATTCGAACTCCATGGAGAAAAACTATCTACTGCTATATTTAAAAAAATTAAAACCTGCCTCCTCTTTCTAACTCTATGCTGGAGACAGATACGGCAACATCAAGTGTCAAATTCTGACATTGCGAATGTATTTTCTTTTCTTAATGGCCGGTTATTTTAAGTTGATTTTATGTTTACCAAGGAGTTCACAGGTATTCCAGTGACGTCACTGCACGTACCGAAAAACGACGTTATTTTATTAAAAATATTTGTAATCCTTTCATTTTAAAATCTCTGACATAAAAAATATGATTATTGAGACAATTATCTCGAAATGGTTTTCGATTCAGCCCTCCAAAAAAAAACTTGACATACCGAATTGGTGAAGTAACTACAGTAGTAAAGTACGGTGAAAACTCATGGTAGACCTACTGTTATTGATACTGGCTACTATGCTGGCTACAGGTACCGCAACGAATCATGAGCTCTGGGGGAAAGTGGTAGGGTTTTTCGCGCAGGTTTTTTTTTTTGAATTGACTAATACAGTATTACACCTGCCAGAACTGGTTCATCTGTGTGAGTGTAGTAAAAAAACGAAAATGTAGGACCTTGCATGCTTCATATCTTTTTGGTGTCACATTATTCCGTCTTTTTTTCAGGTGTATAAATTAAAGATTAAAAAAAAATACAATTATCAGACGGGACTCGAACCCGTACCGTGGCCTGCCAAAGCTTGCTTTAGTCCAAATTAGGCTACCGACACTTCTATCTGAGCCTCTGATATTTGCAATATCCTTCGTTAAAGGGATGTTAGCCGTAGTAACTTCTTATCGTATAGTAGTTGATAAAATATCGAATACTTACTCCAAACTAAAAACAAATGCGACTACATGTAAACACTAACTAACTACAAGTAAACGTGAAACAAAACTACTAGCTACAGTGTAGAGAGAAGAGTGCAGAAATATAACAAGCAAAACCGAAAGAACCCAAACCAAAGACAAGCGAAAGAAGATTAACTCAAAACCATAAACCTATATTCATTCAAATTGTAATCCAATCTGTCAGTATACAGGGTGTAAATGACAGCCCTCCTCAAACTGAAACGATGAACTCAGACCATCAAACAACAACTTTCACTATGGCGCCTGCCTCAGGAAACGCGAAAAAAAATCGACTGTCCCATACATTTGACTCGGGCAGGTACAGCAGATTTGTATGAAACAGATTTTCTGTTTGTTTCCTGAGGTGGGCTCCTTAGTGAAAGTTGTTCAGTTTGATGGTCTGAGTTCACTATTTCAGTTTGTGGAGGGCTGTTACACCCCGTATAAATCATAAATAAGTTTAGTTAGGTTAGAATATGGATTAAATTACTATGCATGTAAGTGCTTATTAAATAAAGGGTCCTTCTTGATATGCTGACGGCTTTTAAGGGGATGATCAGACCATCAAACTGAACAACTTTATAGAACCAACTCCGAAATCTGCAGTCCCATACATTTAGGTCTAGTCGGATTGCAGTTTTGTACGGAAAAGCTGAGAATTTTAACGCAATTTTGATGTTGAGCCCATAGAGAAAGTTGTTCAGTTTGATGGAATAATCATTCTCTTAAAAATCGACACCATATTAAGAAAAATCTTGTATCTCTCAGATACTGAGTTTTTAGTGTAATTCATAAGCATATGCTCACGACTATATTCCCCGAGAGGGTAGTCAGAAATACTCTGAAACCTCAGAACATCCACATTTCACTAGTAGTATCGAAACTCTGTCCAGTGTGACAGGGGGTGGGCCCGTCGCCACTTATAATGGACAGTGGGTACAATACATGCCTCGAAATTGAAGCATGCAGGTTTCCTCACGATGTTTTCCTTCACCGAAAAGCCAGTGGTGTTACAAATCGTACATAACTTCCGAAAAACTCATTGGTACGAGTCGGCTTTCACGGGGATCGAACCATCGCCTCCTGCACGGCAGGCAAGGTTACTCGCCACTGGACCACCACGGCTTAATTTAATGTAATTTATGTTTGGACTCGGCTTCGCCTCGGTCAACAATTACATGAGATCTGAGACCTTTCTTACTTTGTGTGTAATCTACTATAAGATCTTATTTATCTAAACACACGTTCCGTGTTAGATCTAAAAACGATTGAATGCGATAGTTCCGCGTCGCCGGCGCGGGCGCATCAATACGCGAATGATTTCTATCTACTTTTTGCTCGACAGACGAACAGACATGCGAGCTGCTTGATGAGATACTGTCCTCATTTCGACAGTAAATATTACATTAGTGTCCGCAGTTTTATTTAACCACATGAGTAAATAGTACACAGAGATGAAGCTTCAACACAATCGCGTTACGATGGCGACGAGTACAATACTAGCGCGGCGTGGTCGAAGGTGTGGCTGCAACACACTTTGGCACATTCAGTGATCAAAGAGTGCAGTCGGATATCAGCGAAAAGGGCGCGAAAACAAATGAGCCAATAGCGTAAACGGATTGAAGGTGGCACATCCTGATCCGCACTATTAAAATTTGTCAACTGCGCAGGTACATCGGTAAGACTTATAAACCTGGTACTACTGTAATAACATGTAATAGTATAAGAGATAAGAGGAATTTTGTTAACCATCAGCTGCAAGGCTGACTCAGTATTCATAGGGTGTAGAGCATCTCTGTGATGGGGATGCACCAGTTTTTTACCACCAGGGGTTTAGGAGTTACATCCGTTCAAAGGTCGGTATCTAATGAACGATCAGCTGCAAGGCTGATCATAGGATTGTATAGTTAAAAAGGTAGTTTTATTAAATTGATGTTGTAACATGCAGGTTAATTTAAATAACACCGGCTCCTAAGTTAGTTAAAGCCTAAAATTTTAACTATTATACCAAACAATATTCTCTCTAATCTTAGCACAATGTACTTTATGTTATTTCGTACATGCGTTTAATTAAGTGTAACTGATCCATCACCGCGCTGTTAATTGTTACGCATTCTAACGAACTCTTAGAGGGGAGGAGTGGAGGATTGTGGAAGGGAAGGAGTGGAGGATTGTGGAGGGGGGAGGACTCTTGGATAACTGATGAGCGGCTTGAGCGTTCTTACCAAAATAAATGGTAGGTATGTCAAATCAATCGCTTTTTATACGTCGCGATGAAAATTCTCATGGAAAAGTCCTTGTGAGAAAAGTGTGTGTAGGTGTATTTGTGTCCATGTGTGGTAAGTGTGTGTGATTTGGGTGAAATAATTGAATAATCATATCTGAACCAAGTTGCCTTTATTTTCTTGAAACAGTGGATTGGGAAGGTAAGACAAACATTGGGTTACCTATCGTACTTTCGAAAAATAGTTTTCCGAATTTTAGTTCTCCGAAATCGTTATACTTTTTATTGTTTCCCTTTTTTTTTGTTTCCTCGAAATATTATTCGCCATATTTTAAAAAGCCAGATTTTTTATTGTCCTTTTTTTCTTTTAACCAATGGATCAAAATTCTGTAACACAGTTTTCCGAAGTAATGTAAGTCAGATAATTTACTTTTTCGAATATTTGTTTTTCCGTATAGTCACATTTCCGCAGAAATATTTAACCTAACCTATCCTAGAATTTTAAAAACACCAGATGGTTTTTTTCAGGCAGGCGGCGTCCACCTCTCGCACCTTCAACATACATTATAAGCAAACAAGCAAGCATGCAGCAAGCAAGCTAGCATGCAGCAAGCAAGCAAGCATGCAGCAAGCAAGCAAACATGCAGCAAGCAAGCAAGCATGCAGCAAGCATTTTGATGCTCCGCTCGCTTCGCTCGCTCCGCTAAGTGTTTTACATGTTCTAACCTAACCTAACCTACAATTTTAAAACCACCAGGTTGTTTTTCTCAGGCAGGGGGCTTACGCCCCCCGCACCCCCCAACATGCATACAAGCAAGCAAGCAACATGCAAGCAAACATGCAGCAAGCATGCAGCATGCATGCAGCAAGCAAGCAAGCATGCAGCAAGCATTTTGATGCTCTGCTCGCTTCGCTCGCTCCGCTCGCTCCGCTAAGTGTTTTACATGTTCTAACCTAACCTAACCTACATTTTTAAAACCACCGGTTTGTTTTTCTCAGGCAGGGGGCTTCCCCCCGCACCGGCCCCCCTAACATGCATACAAGCAAGCAACAAGCAAGCAAGCAAGCAAGCAGCATGCTAGCAAGCATGTTGGTGCTATAATCCTGGTATCATGACTGTATCTACTAGGTAATTATTACAGAAAACTTTACTGTGTTGTGTCAGTGTCCTAGTCATACTTTGGAAGAAGTTGCTTCTACATTTTAAAACTTCGAACCCAGAAGACCGTTGTCAAAAGAAAAAAAATGATTATGAAATTCTGATTTTAAATTTTCTGGAAAATGATACTTCTGTCAAGTCTTTATAAGGAGTAACAAATGTATGTGTAACAAAATATCTGTCACTAGAAAATTCTATAAACCGTTTTCGAACAACTGAAATTCGGTCAGTGAAATTTCGAAAGTAAGATAGGTTACCCAAACATTGTGAAACATCATAATTGAAGTCGTCAAGACGTGGTTTGTGTATGTCTGTGTTTTGTTGTGAAATAATTGAAGCATTAGCCTTGTGCCTTTATTTCCTGGGACGAAAGGTTGGGAAGGTTAGGAAAGTATAGGGACACATCATAATAGATCGACAAGACCTGAAAGTGATCAGCGGCCTCTAACTAGAAGGCGGACGGGTCGATAATGCCGATGAGCGGCGTGAGCAGTTTGTGTTTGTGTGTGCATGTGGTGAGTGTGTTTTGGTGTGAAAAAATTTAAGTATCGTATCCGAACAAAAAGGTCCATTATTCTGGGAAGAATGGGTTGGGAAGGCTAGGAAAGCATACAGGCAATCAGCGATCATCAGGACCTGAAAGTGCTCAGTCGCCTCTAACTGGAAGGTGGACTGATCGATGATGTATATGAGCGGCGTGAGAGTGTGTGTTTGTGTGTGCGTGTGGTAAGTGTGTTTGTGCGTGTGGTAAATATGTTTGTGCGTGTGGTAAGTGTGTGCGTGTGGTGAATGTGTTTGTGTAAGTGTGTGTGTGTCTGTTTTGGTGTGAAGGAATTGAATCATTAGCTTTAAGCCTTTATTGAATCCCGATTCCCTGGGTTCGAATCCCGGTTCGGTCATGGATGATATATGTGTGTGCCGTTGTTGTCTGGTTCCCATAACAAAAAGCCTGAGGCTTACTTGGGATCATTACAATGTATGTGCCTGTGAGCGTTATTATTTTTTTCTGGGACGAACGGGTTGGGAAGGTTAGGAAAGCATAGACAATCAGCGATCGTCAGGACCTGAAACTGCTCAGCTGCCTCTAACTGGAAGGTGGACTGGTCGATGATGTCTATGAGCGGCGTGAGCACGGCGCGGCGCGCGAGGCGGACGCGCTGCAGCAGCGGCCGCAGCCAGTCGCGCTGCGCCTCGCAGTGCGCGTCCAGGAACACGAGCGCGGACCCGCGCGCCGCCCGCGCGCCCGTAGTGCGCGCTGCCATCAGGCCCTGTCTGCACCGCCGAGTCACTTGTCATCTTACACCACTCATTTTTAATTATAGTTATAGCGGTAGTCAAAAAATCCTGCATATGGTGTTAAAAGCATGAAAATCGGAACGATTGATCATTAGGCCATATCAATTAATTTCACCCGTAGCACCAAAAAAAATTAAGAAGGAGCGGAGTTATGACGTCATCTTTTTTTTTGTATGGGAATCAAAATTTTTTTTTTCTGAAACCTATCGTGCGTGGTATCAAATGAAAGGGCTTTCTGAGCCGATTCTAAAAATATATCACATCATTACATTTCAGTCACGTGTTTTAAATTAAAATAAAACCCATTTTCAAAACATACCAAGTTTGGGCTCTTCCAAATACGATACGGTTGAATATTTTTTTTGTAAAATATACCTCAAATGATACCTGATATCCTCATATCTTTAGTAGACTACACACCGAGGACAGGAAAGTAAGAAAGGTCTCAGATCTCGTGTAATCAACAAACATCTAATCTGAGGCTTTCTTATTTACTGTCCGAGGTTAGTATACTATTTTTCTCCTCGAGGTGGAAAGCGACAACTTCGTTTAGCGCAGCGGGACGAGAATTGACGCTTTCCGTCCGGAGGGGAGAAAAGACTATTTATACACCACTCATTTTTAATTAGTAACGAAACTTTAATGGTGTATTCAGACCGTGAATTTGAACAACATTGCCTGAGGATCATGGGTCGAAAAACGAGAAATTATTATGGACCTCACATAGAAAATCGATCGGCCAATCCGTACTTTTGGAAAGGAGCCACAAGCTAAGTCCACAAGGGCTCTTCTTGATGGAAATTGTCGCAAGTGTTGCCAGACTTACGAATCTATCCGTAAATCTACTGATTGTTGGCCTGACATATGGGTCTACTGATTTCAATAACAAATCTACGGAATTTTTGACATTTTCTCATTTTCCTCCCAAAAATGAACATTAAGCATTCAATAGTAAATCGCAATCGCTATCTCTTTCACCCGCCTGCGGTGCGGTCTTCGTACTCTCATGTGGCTTATGATGTTTGCTTGTCGTGTTAGCTCTAGTATGCAGTAGGTACATAATAGTTCAATGACTTCGACAGTCATTTTTAAACGCGATTCTACTAAAAATTAAAAAATTACTGAACTATATTCCAACAAAACAAACACCCATAAAAAACATGATTACTATAGATTCTAACTATAGAAAATCAAAAATGCAATGAAAAGTCCCACTTTACTCTTTGGCATGTTAAATATTCAGATGGTTTTTAAGGGGATGATCAGACCATCAAACTACCTACTTATAATAATAATAATTCGGTATGTCAAGTTTTTTTTTGGAGGGCTGAATTGAAAACCATTTCGAGATAATTGTCTCAATAATCATATTTTCTATGTCAGAGATTTTAAAATGAAAGGATTACAGATATTTTTAATAAAATAAAGTCGTTTTTCGGTCCGTGCAGTGACGTCACTGGCATACCTCTGAACTCCTTGGTAAACATAAAATCTACTTAAAATAACCGGCCATTAAGAAAAAAAAATACTTTCACAATGTCAGAATTTGACATTTGATGTTGCCGTATCTTTTTCCAGCATAGAGTTAGAAAGAGGAGGCAGGTTTTATTTTTTTTAAATACAGCTGTATGTAGTTTTTCTCCATGGAGTTCGAATTATTTTCTATCCACCATTTTTGCACTTAGAGATTACAGATCAAAATAATTTAAAAATTAAATTTATATTGATAAACTCGATGAATCGCAATAAGAATGAAATAGGTATCTTAAAATTATGTCTTCTGTCCGTAAAAAATATAAAAATGAAGACAAAAAAAAACTTGACATACCGAATTTTAAACACTGTTTTATGCGATTTCTATGTTAGTATGGAGGAATAAAAGAAAAGTAAAATAAAAAAAAACATTTCGTTTTATAGAAAGTTGTTTAGTTTGGTCTGATCCCCTTAAAAACCGTCAGTGTTTATAGAAGGACCCTGCAGCTAAAGTTGAAATTAAGGAACACCCATAAGAAATAAAAAAAAACACATAAAAAAGGACGTGTGAACCAAAATCATTCAAAAACGTAGTGCATCGGTGCGACAGAAGAACAACAAACACAAAGTGCGTCGAAACGATAGGGCTAAAATAGCAGCTGAAAATATGAACAAAACGAAAGTATAGACCAAGTGATACAAGCTTTTTATACCATTCAAAATGTAAAAGAAGACAAGATCGTTACCCTCGTCATATTGTGAAAAATAAATTCTTATCAATTAATTATAATAAAATCTTGAACATTGTCCAAATTATTTAGTCTCTTTTGAAAGAACCAGAAACTACTTGGACTTGTATTATGATGACTAGACAACGGTATATAATTTCATACAGGGTAAATTTTATATCACTGTGGACAACTTCAGCATGTATTCTACTTCTTATCGTGTCGACTTCAAATTAAGTCGCTAAATAGTACCTTGCCAGAAGTGGGCAACCGATACTGCACCGTTGCTAGCGGTCATGAGCTCCTCCTGCGTACAGGTGTTAGGGCACGCAGGGCACGATGTGAGATGGGCCATCGTTTGTGGAGCTCCACACAAGCAACTCACATTTTGCGCATCCGAGAATCCCCACCTGACCATGTTGTCCTTACTGCGACCGACCTGGGTTCGAAGTCGGATTAACGACTTCCGTATTAACGACTACGTGTACCTATTCTACTCATCAAACTGAACAAATTTCACTATGGAACCACCCTCAAGAATCGTGAAAAAAAATGCAGCTGTTCCATAGAAAACAGCTGTACCTATTCGACTCAAATGTATAAAATAGCTGATTATTTTAACTCATTCGCTGAGATCAGCAGTTGAAAATGACAAAATATGTCTATGAAGATATGCATCTTTCTAATGCTGATTTGACTTTCAAAAATCATACTTCAGGAGTGCAATTTTTTAAAGTCAAATCAGCAGTAGAAAGATGCTTATCTCCATAGTCATTTTAACATTTTCAACTGCTGAGCTCAGCGAATGAGTTTCAAAAATCGCTCTCCAGGTCTTTATGACAAGATGTCAAGCGGAAAAAATATGTTTGGACTTTCCATACTAAATGCGAAAATAAGGTGAATTTTTCCCTTATGTTCCTTTGGGAAATTTGTTCATTATTATGGGTAAGTACAATCACCCACTAAAATAATGCAACTGTCTATCCTAACCTTAGATCAAAATAAAATTAATGGATAGGCCTAAAGCGCGGTAAGTTGAAGCAAACTACTGGTGCACTTGGTCCATACAAACTAGCGCCATTATCTGTCAAATCTAAGGCACTTGCATACAAATTTGAAGTAAACCTTTCATTTGTTTTGCCTCATTTTTCTTCATTTTATTTTGATCGAAGATCCTAACCATTAAGTTATTATACCTTACAGGAATAGAGTCAGTGACATGAGTTGTCAAATGAAACAGTTTTTGGATGTTTTTTGGAGACTATTCGTAGGCAAAAATTCTAATACTGTCTATAATTCTGAGTCTAACGTAAAATCGTGGATAAATTAATCAAGTAGTGTCAGTATACTTCACAAAATTATCTACGATTTAACTTTAGATTCCCAATTATTCACGAAAACCGAATTGTAAAAATTGATTAGTGACTAAAAAACGGTTCTATTGATTCGCGTCACGTATCTCTTTCTATTATACAGTGGTGCCGCTAGGTACATCTCGCTCTCTCAGCTGTATGTTCCTCTATTCCTACCTCTATGATCCTAACATCCGCTATCAAACACAGAACAGATATTTGCTTGAGGGCACTTTAGAATCAGCCATCTATGTGCGTAGATTGTGTAAATATCTAGTTTTTTATTGTAGATTATTATAGATTCTTAGCCTTCAAACGGCTTTCCTTCTGCATCGTTTGTTTGCGCATATTTCAAAACAAGCTTAGTGTTATCACGTTATAGTCACGTGTAACATTGTTACTAGCTATGGTTAGTTCGTTTGTTGTTATACAAACACATGTTTATGTGCGATTGTTGCCTACTAACTGTTTCATAATGATTTTGTAACTTTTTGTATTAGACTGTTAGGGGCTTTGATTAAATGAAAATAGGAAGATAGGTGGAGTATTTATTTGAGACGCGCAATCTAGATTTTCTGAGCTATTTTTCCATATATAAAACATTACTTTTATTAATACCGCCTACGAGTGTTCTGCGACAAAGTTTTGTATGAAATTGACAACTTTGCAACCACCTTAGTTAATTATAATTATGCTTTCATTCGGACGACGTTACATTAATGATCTAGTCTGTTTACGATTCTGTACGTTCTCATCATTGTCTCTCTGAGCATTGTTATCGCCTCCCTTCCTCTTACGCACGTGTTTGACGTTTTTACACACGGTGAAATTGATATCAATAGCATCCTTTTAAACTAAGAGTCTACCCATCAAACTGAACAACTTTTACTGTGGGAGCAAACAAATCGGAGCAAAATCTGCTGTCCCATACTAAACTGCATCGCCTACTCGACTCAAATGTATGCAACAGCTGATTTTTATTTTGCTCCAATCGGTTTGCACCCATAGTAAAAGTTGTTCGGTTTGATGGGTAGACTCTTAGTTTAAAAGGATGCTAATGATATCAATTTCACCCTGTATACACAACTGTTTTGTTACACCCTGTAATATACCATTATTACCCAAGAAAATCACTTTATAAGTAAAGTTTAGGTTTAGTGTTCCAAGTAGAAATGGGTTTCAATTCTTACTATAATTTTTATTATATCTATCACAATATGACGAGTTGTTTTAAAACTATAAAAATGACTGAGCTATACAAAATAAACTTTTAAATCAGCCAGACCAAGCAGATATTACTGGAGAAAGCCATTGATTTCCTGTCATCATCATCACAGGCCTTATCATCTGTTATAGGTAACTCCGCGAGAGTTGAGGAGAACAATAATATTAAAGGATGTTTAATTTCGTTCATTGTGAAGTTAGTAGCAAAAAGAAGGTAGTTGGGAAGGTTGTAAGGAAAAGTATCATTAACCTTCAAGGCCTCCGCACATTGCAGCGTTATTATCGAGCGATTTTATCGAGCGATATTATCGACAGCGATATCGCGACACCTTACACACTGCAGCGATTCCGCGATTCGCGTCACGCATGCGCGCCACCACTGAATGTAGTCGAAAGAGTTGCGATAATATCGCGGCAGTGTGTGGGATCGAGCGCGTCCCCATACAAAATGTACTGGAAACAATTATCGCAAAATCGCAGCGATATTATCGCTCGATAAAATCGCTGCAATGAGCGGAGGCCTTTATACCGCATACTCTACCCATCAAACTGAACAACTTTTACTATGGGAGAAAACCGATCAGAGCAAAAAAAAAGTCAGCTGTTCCATACTAAACTGCAATACCTACTCGACGCAATCGTATGGAACAGCAGATTTTTTTTTTGCTCTGATCGGTTTGCTCCCATAGTAAAAGTTGGTTAGGTTGATGGGTAGAGTGTGTGGTTTAAAGGTTAATGATACTTTTCCTTACACCCTGTAAAAGAAGTAGCTAGATACAACCGCGGAGTTCCCTATACAGGAGACCAATCGCGCTAAATAAATCACCACTGAACCGTGACTGGACCGCGTGCGAACTACAACTTTTGACACATTCAGTAACGCGCTAAACATTTGACAGCCGTTAGAGCCGTTTCTACAGATCACTTAGACGTACAAGGTTGTCATCCAATTACTATTCAAATATGCTGAATATTGTATCGCGCTAAACTTGTCTTATTTACTATGTAATTGACAGCTGAAACGTATGAGCGATCGGTCAAACGGCTGTCAAATGATTAGCGCGATACCGAATGTGTAAAAAGCTGTGGTTCGCACGCGGTCCATTCGCGGTTCAGTGTAGATTTATTTACCGCGATCGGTCTCCAGATGATTCCAGCAGTTTTGTAGGATATACTATAAACATACATAACATATTATAAACGCTGTACAATCATTAATCACGCCAATCTGCTTAATCTGGCCATTGAGTCTCCAAAAAAACCAAAGCATAAAACCTCCTGAACTAAGCACCTGAAATTTAACGGGACTCAAAACGCTGTAGTAGAACGTGGATGCCTCGATGACGTCAATGATGGGTATGAGGACGGCGTGGGGCGCGTCCTTGATGCGCTGCAACAGAGGCCGCAGCCAGTCGGGCTGGGCCTCGCAGTGCGCGTCCAGGAACACGATGACTTCACCGACGGCGTACCGAGCCCCCGCGAGCCGAGCCCGCGTCAATCCCACGCTGGACATGGGGAAACTAGTTATTGCGCCGCCAATGTTGTTCCAGTTACAATAACGTAGCAGTCATTTTCTCACATTGGTATAGACTACTCGGGACCAATCATTCATATTCATCATACAAATATAGGGTCCTTCACAACTTGCTGACACTTTCTTAAGGGGATGATCAGACCGTCAAACTGAACAACTTTCTCTATGGCACCAACATCGAAATAGCCAAAAAAAATTTGCTGTTCCATACAAAACTACGAACTTACTCGAGCCACATGTGTCGATGTTGGTCCCATAGAGAAAGTTTGTTCAGTTTGATAGGATGATCATCCTCTTAAAAAACTGTCAGCATATATTCAAAAGTGGTGAAGCAGGTATTTACTCTCACTTATTCTTAGAACAGCTTTAGTAACGTCCAAGATATGTCAATAATGAATGCAAATTAAATCGTAAAAATACGTATCGCTTATGTTTAACCTTATTTTTTCGAAAACAGGTGATTATAATAAGAAATTGTGTCCATTTGTAACACTATTTTCCATTCAGCTGATTCCTTTATATTTTGTCTTTATTTCCAGATCAGTGTTTTTCTAAGCTTCCAACAGAGCGAGATTATGGGAGCGACAGACCCTTGCCCTCGTTCGCATGCTAGGCCATCTGGGTATTCTTCTGCTGAAACAATAGTTTGATCAATCCTACAACACTGACTATCACATCTCCAGTCTCCCATCTCCTTCTCTCTAACTCAAAGTGACAAAGACAAAAGTGCTTTTACTTTCCACGCGAAGTGCCAAATATTGCAGAAGACAAGAACGAATAGAAGACAATTTTTGTAAATCTACTTAATGAGAAAAAGTGTCCGTCTGTACGACACTCTGAACAAGTATTGATGATCTTGTGCTAGTGATGTACCCCACATAGTGTTGCAGACCTATCGATAGTTTTAATCTTAAAATAGCTACATCGATACCATTAATATCTCGGATCGCTATTATTATTTCAATAATAAATAACTATTGACGGAAGTATTCCGCTCATAAATTATAAACTATCGATATTATATCGATTGTTACCGACCACGCAAAAAGGGAATTACGGACGTGAGTTTATGTATGTATGTATGTATGTATGTATGTCATATCGATAGTGTACATAATTCATCAGCTGTCAATTAGGGTTGAACCTCATCTGGCAACACCGCATCGCATTTTTCCGTCGCCCCATCCTTTTCTGTCACTCAGGAACGTCATTTGCTAGAGCAAATAAGATAGCGGGAACGCCACCGCACGCGGCAGCGCCGGCAGTGTTGCGACCTTTCTCTCTCTAGCAAATGACGTTCCTGAGCGACAGAAAAGGATAGAGCGTGAAAAAATGCGATGCGGTGTTGCCAGATGAGGCTGAACCCTTATTGTCACGATCCGAGATTACGATCCTATCGATTATCGCCTAATAGACCGGCAACACTACGAACTAACTAAGGAAACCACAATCAATCAACCTCAAAATTGTACATCGATTGTCCCGGGTAGTACTCGAGCGTGTCCGAGAGGAGCATGTCGATCAGTGGCGTCACGACGGTGGAGCGGCGTTCCTTGATGTGGTGGAGTAGAGGCCGCATCCAGTCGAGGTTGGCTTCGCAGTGAGAGTCGAGGAAGATGAGGACATCGCCACGGGACTCCCTCGCGCCCGCGGCCCGAGCCTTAGTTAGCCCTCCACTGTGCCAAGGCAGCTATAATGTTGTACTGTTCTAAAGGCCTTTTTTAGAACGGGGCAACACTGTAAGGCATTGCAGCATGCCACAACTCCTTGCTTCATGTGGAAGACTGTCGCAGCTTTTATCCGAACACGATGGATTCCATGCGACATTTTTGGTGCGTCAAAATACTTTCTAGGAAATGCTTTGTTTGAATTTGTTTTGGAAAGTAAAGATTTTGGCGAAATCACAATCACACCAAGAAATTTAATTGAAGTAAAGATTATCGGTCATGGAATGGAGTAATGAAAAATATTTAGACTTCATTGCATCGCTTAGTACTCAATAAGCTGCTGCTAAAGTTTGCTTGATCAGCCATATCCTACGGTGTTTATCCCCTCGATTAATCGAGTAGGTAGACCAAAAACACTCCAAAAGTAGCACGATGCTTTAAAAATTATCTAGGCACGATGTTGCCTCGGGGTAAAATAGACTGCAGCATGTAACATTAGCCGCATGATGTTGGCGATTGTAGCATGCAACAAGGAGACGCATGCCTCAATTTGTAGCATGCCGCACTGTACATTATGTTGCTCTGGTTTAAAATAGTCTTTACTACACTCCTATACATATTATGAGTGGAGTCACGACGGTGGAACGGCGTTCCTTGATGTGGTGGAGGGACCGCAGCCAATCGAGGAGGGCTTCGCAGTGGGAGTCAAGCCTTCATTAGCCCTCCATTGTGGAGCAGTATCACTATAGATTTCTTTCGCCCGCACTATAAAACTAGTTATTTGTTACCGTTAACCAGAAGGAATTTTGTTACTTTATATCGGTAACTAAGAGTAATTTTGTAAATTTGAGGAATAATGATGATTTTTACCGGCAACAAATGGGAATATTGATACTTTTACCGGTAACAAATAGGAATTTCGTTACCGGTACAAAGAGGAATTTTGTCGCTGACCTTATTATGATTATGATTCAAGAAGCTTCTCCTTTCTTTTAGATATTAACGAATACATGACAAAATCACAATTTACTCAACTCCAAGGATGCCGATTGACGCGGAGATAAGAGAGGAGAAACGGAGAAATATTAACCAATAAGATTGCATATAATCTCGGAGTTGAGATTCCGCTCCGCCGCCTATCTCCGCGTCAATGGACAGGCACCCTAAATCTTCCTAAAAACAAATAAAACTGCCTATCTAAAATCGCCAACAAAGGTAAATCTATCACTTGATTGTCCTGCAACGAAACATAGCTCCTATCCCTAAAGTTTCAAATCTACATGTTTAAAGGGACAGTGACTTACCGATCAGGCAGCCTCAGAATCCTGATGAGATCAGGGGGGAGTCTGGTGCGGATGTAGTGGCTCAGCTTCCCCTTCAACTCGGGCAGAGTGGAGTTGTCATCCACGAGGATTATCTCCTTCAGGTAGACGAGAGGGGAGTTAGGGTCCTGGCCCGGGTAACCTGCAAGGGCAAGTCGAGCTAGAACTGGGTCTTATTAGATACAGAAAAAAATACTTTCTAGAAGCAAGAACCAAATATGTTTCGACCATAGACTTAAACTCTAGCGATAGACTTGCCCTTTCAGAGAAGCAACATGTTCCACTTGAATGAGGTGTACGCACCTGATTGATGTTCCCGAGTTCACTTCGTCACTATGGCAATGACAGACCGCTATGCGTCATTTTGTGTTGTTTTGTGTGACATGTTGTTTGTTTGAACGAGCTTGTCTATCGCTAGAGTAATATGTCTATGGTTTCGAATGATATTTCTTAATCTCAAATATATTATCTATACAGGGTACTTCTTAATATGCTGACACTTTTTAAGGGGATGATGTTCAGACCTTCAAACTGAACAACTTCCTGTATGGGGCATATTACACACATCAATATTATCGTGATCCAAGGATCGCGCGTATCACAAGTATTGATATGCCTATTACACGTATCAATATTATCATGATCCACACTCGTAGCATGCACGTCTTTTGTCTCGTTCGCTCGCGTGCAAATAGATAGAGAGCGAAGGTGTGATACAGCCGAATACTGATGGATCGTATCACGAAGCGCTTACACTTCAATATTACTGATGGGATCCCGCGGATCACAGGATTTCTGGACATTCTGTGATATTATCACGATCCTGCGATACGGCATATTACACTATCAGTATTATCACATGATCACGATAATACTGATAATGTAATATGCCCCTATAGGACAAACATCGAAATCGCGAAAAGAAAATCATCAGTCCCATCATCCCATGCATTTGGCTCCAGTAGGTTTGCAGTTTTGTACGACTGCGGACTTTTTTTTCGCGATTTCGAAGTTGGTTCCATAGAGAAAGACGTTCAGTTTGCTGGTCTGAAACACCCCCATAATTACTAGGGTGTTTTGTTACACCCTGTATAGTTATTGGGCCAGGGTTGCCCCCTGCGCACGCTGTTGATAGGGTTGCCACCACGTAGTAAATAAGTCTCACCTAGTGTCATAGTCTTGCCTGTCTATGTAGTGGACGTTCTTGTGCCACGGCTGCCCCTTGCACACGCTATGATAGGGTTGCCATCACGTAGTTAATAAGTCTTACCTAGTGTCTAACTCTTGCCGGTCTGCCTGTCTATGTAGTTGGCGTTCTTATGCCAGGGCTGCCCCCTGCTGTTGATAGGGTTGCCACCACGTAGTTAATAAGTCTCACCTAGTGTCATAGTCTTGCCGGTCTGCCTGTCTATGTAGTTCGCGTTCTTATGCCAGGGCTGCCCCCTGCTGTTGATAGGGTTGCCACCACGTAGTTAATAAGTCTCACCTAGTGTCATAGTCTTGCCGGTCTGCCTGTCTATGTAGTTGGCGTTCTTATGCCAGGGCTGCCCCCTGCGTACGCTGTTGACCACGCTCCACAGGGTGCGCACCACCACGGAGTACGGCTCGTTGTGGAAGATGATGATGACGCTGGCGGAGGGAAGCTCCGCGTCGTACGTGACGCGCTCGCATGCCGGGTGCCGGTAGTCTGGTGGGAAATGAGGATTTGAAATTATCAAGTAAATCATTTTACAGCATATGCTCACGACTACATTCCCCGAGGGGTACCTAGTCAGAGATATTCTGACACCTCAGAACATCCACGTTTCACCAGTAGTACCGAAACTCTGTCCAGTGTGACGGGGGGTGAGCCCGTCGCCACTTGTAATGGACAGTGGGTACAATACATGCCTCGACATTGAATCATGCAGGTTTCCTCACAATGTTTTCCTTCACCGAAAAGCCAGTGGTAAATTCCGAAAACCTCATTGGTACGAGTCGGCCTGGACGGGGATCGAACCATCGCCTCTTACACGGCAGGCAAGGTTACTCGCCACTGGACCACCACGGCTGCATAAGGCCTCTTAAGTAATAGGATTCACAGAAACGGACCTATATATAACGCAAGCCATCACTAATCTCTGATTAACTAATATTACGGTGCTACGCTCGCTCCGTTCTGTAAGCGACAGTGCACACCTAGCGGAGAACTGTTCAAGCAGTTTTCATTCATCAATTGATAATGAACTCGATGACTACTTTCAACTCTATTTCAATCAGGGTTCGAAGTGAAAATTATTATTGATAATCATCACGATAATTATCTTGATAAGAGACTACTCTATTTTCGTCGTTATATCCAGAAGTTGTAACAGGATACAGACGCGTACAGATGTATAGTTTATATTCCTTTATTGTAATCCTTTCGTCCCTCCAGGGTTGTGAGAGAGTGTTTCTTGGATTTTACTGCATTTTTGCCTCAAAAGCCCATTAATTGGCCGCTTCCGTTGTAATTTTCCTAATTTCATAAATAGAATGCTAACTTCCGCTTGTCATTTTCCCGCCATTCGCCAGCGTGCTGAATTGGCTCTGACGCCATTTTGTTCATTGTGTTTCCGGATTTTGACGAGTGCAGTTCTGCCTCAAAATACGCGAGTGAAAAAGTTCGAAATTTCCATTATCGATATTATAGTGAAATAATTTCGTTAAGTCACTCGTATAGTTTAGTTTTGTTCAAATTTGAAGCCCGTTTAGTGAATTCGGTTCGTCGTGGCTCACGAAAGTCATTATATCGTCGAATCGAGGGTATGTCGCCGCTCGCGTCGCGCCGCCGTGTCCCGCGCCACGTGGCTCGCGTCCAGCTCCCGCGCCCCGCTCCGCCCGCGCGGCGCCAGCTCCAGGTGCAAGCTGCAGGTGCAGCGCCGACGCGCTCCGCCGCCACGTGTCAACAGTCTACAGTCGTTGCGAGTTGAGGTTTGATAACTCGCGGGCCAGGTTTGTGTTTTGACTTTGTACAACGCTTGGGTGCTCGGCCGCGCCGGCCCTCCATTTTCGAGGGAATTCTTCAAACCCCGTGCGCGGCATCCGGCCAAATTAAAACTACTTTGAGGCTAGGGTATTTTATTGCCTTAAGGTTTAAAGATGTTATACGACTAGCCTATTTTAATTTAACTAATGTCATGATAAATCTGAAAATTTGATAAATTTCCGATGATAAGCTGACATTATTGTTCGTTTTAGACGAATTACCGTTTTGACCGAGGTTAGACCGATATCGAATTTGACCGATGTCTTATACCCGTTAGAACGATATTTTCGAATGTCAGATCTGTTAGCAGGAGCAGGGGCGGTGGGATTGCGATGATTTCCAATCTATTTAATTTTCATACACACATAATTATGTACATTGACGACCGTACTTCGATTTCGGAAAAGTTATCGCTACAAGTACCTACCATCTTCTGAGGTTGCAGATTGCGAGTGAGTGAATCGATAATTTAAAGAAAAGGGGGCGTCAGTAAAATGTTTGTCTAAAGTGATTAAAACCGAATAAGAATGGTTTCAATTATCTTGTATAACATTAGGTAACTTTTATTTTAACGGCTCAAAGAGCTGATTTACCTATGTTTTTCTTGTTACTAGCCGACTTATCGGAATGTTTAGCGAATGACCGCCATCGATCAGTTTGAGCCAAAATGATTTGAATATTGTTTTCGGTCTGTAACTTGATATTTTACTAAAAGTTTTGGTTAAATTCTGAAATATTATGAACTCTTCGAGATTCTTCCGTGCGTCGCGTCGCGTCGTCGTATTTGCCACAGTAAATGACGGTTTGTTCTACATATATGTGAGCAAGTGTTCTTTTCATCAATCTTTTGATTTTATTAATTTTTTTTTTTTTAAAAGGAGGTGGAAACTCCCGTCCATCGAACCCCATAAAACCTGAGAAAACATGTCAAAATATATTTATTCAGGTGGGTGTCGAATCACAAGAATATTAATCCTACTTCGACACATACATTTTCTACAGCGATTGTTTAGCCAAAGAAGGTAGAAATTGGACGTAATTTTATAGCAATTCTAGCTCATCGTTCAATTCTTAGGTAAAACCAAGTCTTTTCCAAAAGACATTGTGAGTACATGTCATTTGGCGTCGCTTCGGCCGAACCCTCTTCAGAAAGCTTCGCTGCATCGAACGAATTATCGTGTTCTTCAATTGATTATAAATGCTATGAAATGCATTGGACAGATATTTAATTACAAACGTCAGAAATTTTTCTAATATTGATAGATCATTTCTTGGTGCCTGTCTGCTGTAACATGACCTTGAACAAGAATTCTTCACGAAAAGCGGACGAAAGAAGGAAGGAGTGGAATATTACAATAGATCGTGCACAACTACAGTAGGGTAAGGACCCTCTTTTGAAGTCAAAACTTTACTATCTTCGCTTGCACTCTTCCAGTTGGGTAAAGCGATCAAAGTCCCTCTCGTCGATTATCAGATCTTCGCAAGCTACGTCGTCGACACTTCCAGTTGGGCAGAGTCCCTTGTCGGAAGTATAATATTTACGAGCTTCGTAGTGCACACTACGACTTGGGTAAAATTCCTTGACAGAAATCAAATTTTATCAATTTACGAGCTTTGTCGTGCACATTACCAGTCGGGTAAAGTCCCTTGTAGAAAGCAGATATTTACGAGCCTCGTCGTGAAAACTTCTAGTTGGGTAAAGTGTCTCAGAAGTCAGAACTTTGAGTTTCATCGTGCACACAGCAGGTGGATGAAATTCCTCCTCTGAAGACAGACCTTTGAGAGCTTCGTCTTGCATACTTCCAGGTGGGTAAAGTCCCTCCTTGGGGGACAAATTTTTGCGAGCGTCGTCATTCACACGTCCGGTTGGGTTAAGTCCTCTCTCGGAAGACAGATCTTTGCGAGCTTCGTCGTGCACACTTCCAGTTGGGTAAAGTCCCCACTCTGAAGTCAGATCTTTACGCGCTTCGTTGTGCACACTTCCAGGTGAGTAAAGTCCTCACTATGAAGTCATCTCTTTACGAGCTCCGTTGTTCACACTTCCAGGTGGGTAAAGTCCCCAAACTCTGAAGTCAGATCTTTGCGAGCTTCGTTGTGAACATTTTCAGTTGGGTAGAGTCCCCACTCTGAAGTCAGATCTTTACGAGCTTCGTTGTGCACATTTCCAGGTGAGTGAAGTCTTCACTATGAAGTTATATCTTTACGAGCTTCGTTATGCACACTTCCAGGTGGGTAAAGTCCCCAAACTCTGAAGTCAGATCTTTGCGAGCTTATTTGTGCATACTTCTAGGTGATTAAAGTCTCTCATCTGAAGATAAATCTTTGCGAGTATCGTTGTGCACACTTCCAGGCGGGTAAAGTCCCTCTTTGGAAGTAAAATCCTTTCCAGGTGGGTGTAGTCCCTCCTTGGAACCTAAGACTGAGCTCTGCGGGCTTCGTCGTGTCATCTGGGCCGCCTATACTGTCGCAGAGCTTAGATATTGAGTCGTGAGTTCCAGCGGTCAAGTCCCTGGAGTCTCCGACAGCTTCCAGCGGTCATCATAGACGATTATAAATAAGAACGTGAGCAGCTGTAAAATTTTATACGAGTTTTGACAGCTTTGACTATAGTCCGACAATTGTTCGGCCGTGGCTAATATGTATAATAAAAGTGGAGATCTGGGCCTTCTGTCTGTTTATGACTGATAACAAAACATATTAGCGGGTTTATCGGAGTACAATTCAATGAGAAGTCAATTTGAATTTTGTACATAGTATGACTATAAATTGCTTTAATTGGTCAGACTTACTGGTATTTAAATTCTATCAATAGAAAGTTTGACGTCAGTAATGTCATCAATACAACCAAATAGCTCTTACAGAGTGGACACAGAATAGTAGCATCACCGCTGAACGCGGACGGGGTAACCTAGTCCAATTTTGGAAGATCTGAAACTGGAAGCATGGTTCCCCAAAAGCAGCCTGAGTGTATAAGAAGACATTTTAAAATCGTCGTTAGCTCACATTATTTTCCTATCGAACTCCATGAATAAGATGGATAAAGTGGTGCTTTCATAAGAACATAAAAAATATAATTTTGTCATTTCCTATCCTTCGGCATCGCCTAGAATTTCCGGCGTAAGGTTGTTCTGATTCTCTTCTTACTCTTGTTCTGTGAAAACTTGCACACCAAAGAGGAACCACGTTTATCGTGTTCTATCAACTTTCATAAATCTGTCGTGTTTACTTTCTGTGACCCTTACCTAGGCTAGGAATAGAGCGACATCCTCGCTTAACACACAAAACACACAGATTGTCAGAACTTCGATTTAGGATCTATCTAGAGAAGATAAGGCCATTATGCCATTCGTTGCATCAGTGCGCCACGTTTTGTGGGCATCGGCTCGGCCTAAATTTAATGTGATTTTGGTAATGATCTTCAAATTACATATTTTCCTTATTACCTTGAAACTAACTTAGCATCATTTCGCGAGTACGGATCGACTGTTCGGTTGATCCGATCAAAGTTTTAGCCACGAAATTAGATTCTGAGAAGTATTTGATTATTACTCGGTATAAATGAGCTAAATCTCAGCTTTGTTTATTTAGGTATCTATCTATTTAAGAGGTCAGGCCTCTTCCCCGGTGGGGAATTATAATTATAGCTTTTCTTTTTGTACTTACAGTTAAAGCGACTTCTCAAGTTGGATCAGTAATTTCTTCCTCGATACTGTATTAAAGGGATCTGTAAAAACTTCCATAATTACCACAGAAAACAAAATAGGTAGATTAAAGACAAAATTTATCATAATCTTTTCAAACATTTAGTTTTTGATAGAAATGGTTCGAATAACTTTGTTAGATTAACAAAGCAACGTTATAATACCTATATATTGAAGAGTATTCAATTAACTATATTATTTTGTTTTTTCTTCTCTTACCATAACAGTACCTACTATGTTTTTGTTTTTAATAACAATATATTCTTTATTCTATTGAATCTGGTACCTATCATAACTTCATCCCCGCCATTCACCAGGTGATAACAGACACGTCTCACAACCCTGGAGGGACGAAAGGATTACAATAGAAAGATTTTACCTTACAATAAAATCAATATTGTGATCCTGAAGTCCCTCCAGGGCCTATTTAAGGCCACCTGGGTGAGTCGCAATGAACAAAATGGCGTCAGAGCCAATTCAGCACGCTGGCGAATGGCGGGAAAATGACAAGCGGAAGTTAGCATTCTATTTATGAAATTAGGAAAATTACAACGGAAGCGGCCAATTAATGGGCTTTTGAGGCAAAAATGCAGTAAAATCCAAGAAACACTCTCTCACAACCCTGGAGGGACTTCAGGATCACAATATTGATTTTATTGTAAGGTAAAATCTTTCTATTATTGAAAATATTTGCAGTGAACGTGCGTCTAGCAGCCATACTTATTCAAAAGTTTACTAAACCCAGTTGCTACTCAGAATGTCACTTTGTAACTGAACCATAAATTCAACTCCGAAATGTACATTCCTATGTAGCTGATATCTATAAACAATAGGTATAGGTTTCCACACTTGCTGACCATCTGTGTGGATGTAAACAAAAGATTAGAAATGTTTGTGAAAGAAAGAAATATTTGTGTCTTTGGCGGCTGACTCTGGTCGCAATAGGAAATAGGAATTTTTTACAAATGATTCATTAAAAACAGTCGCTACACCCGAACTCGGTGTTACATCCAAAGTCGCTATAGCCACATGATTTTTTTTACTAAAGTATGCTTTAAATTCAAGGGACTTAGATTTAACGTCGCTATATGTAAATGGTTGCTACAACCAAGGTTGTAATAGATGAAATCCACTGTATTTATCGGAAACACAAAAAGCTTGCACTAGCAATGTCATTTTTTCTCACTGTTTTACATCGTTATTCTCAATTATTATTCGTTATTCATTGTGATGAGAAACTATTATGCCAAAGACTAGGTGCTGTTTGGTCTGGATAAGAGTGTATTAAAGCAAAACCAGAAATTTTAGAACTTTTGGATAGAAATTTCTGTCAAAACTATGAATCAGCATAGCATATGCTCACGACTATATTCCCCGAGGGGGGTAGTCAGCGATATTCTGAAACCTCAGAGCATCAATGTTTCACTAGTAGTAACAAAACTCTGTCCAGTGTGACCGGGGGTAAGTCCGTAGCGACTTATAATGGACAGTGGGTACAATACTAAGAATCAGATTGAATAATTATCCAAAAATTTTTTTTTTACTTATACTTAAAGTTTATTCATAGTCCTAAGCCACTGTTTTGCTTCTTGAATTCAATGTCATTAGCATATTCAATGAAGCACTGCCTGCAAATGTTCAGGCCATACTTGCGAATAAGACCATGTCTGTTGGAGCAGGCCCGGCATGAACGGGATCCCTGTCCGTCTATTATCTAATAATTTAGTTGTTTGGTATCAAAAACGGACATAAAATCCAGACACATTGGCTAATCCATTGTTTGAAATGTTTATGTCCATTTTTGATACCAATTGAAAACTCAATTATCAAATTTTTATTTATAGTATAAGTTTTGTTTCTCTTTTCTTTATTTTGGTTGTTCTTTAGGTTAAGTGCTATGTAATTATATTTGTATCTCATTATCAAAGAAAATAATTATCTCGATAATTTCGAACCCTGATTACAATTGACATTGAGTTCATTATCAATTGATTAATAAACCGCTCAAACAGTTCTCCGCTAGGTGTGCACTCACCCTAACTGTGCTGCTCATTTCATGCACATGAAATACTAATCTAGTACTCTTTTATTTTATGCCCATTTCATAGCTACCTCTAAAAACTTTTTATAGTAAATTGTGCAATTTTGTATTCAGCAAAATGTTATGCATCTATTATTACCTAGTTTTCTATATCTATATTCTATTCTATTTTTCAAAAAATGGCTGCCATCTTTGGTTAATGATGATTTTGCCAATGTCGAGTTTTTATAGCAAAAGTGCTAGACGTTGTACGGTATTGTAGATATTTTGGTGACTTCAAGGGTTGTTCTTTTAAAAGAACACTATCTTGAGCCACCACTGGAGCCCCGTTGTCGAGCTGGGAGGGGGCAACCAACAAACGTGACTGCCCTATAGCAGATCCACATCGCGACTCTCTATATCTATACTAATATTATAAAGAGAAAAAAATTAGATTTTTTGTTTGTTTGTTTGCTTCTTTGTCAATCAATAGGCTCCGAAACTACTGGACCGATCTGAATAATTCTTTCACCATTAGAATGCTAAATTATCCATGATTAACATAGGCTATAAGACACCAAGTGTGTGTCGGGAAGATTCTAAGGCGGTACGAAGTTCGCCGTGGTCCTCTAGTCTAACAATAAATTCCTGTAACCAACCAACTGACAAACCATTTAAATGTTTTTCTCAAACCACTACGTGTAAATAATTTCATTTATAACTTAAAAAAGCTGACTTTAAACGAGTATTTATAAAAGAAAATCTCTTCTATAACATATCACGAGTACACCAGTACGGTCTAGTAAATTAAATCTAATTAAAACATGAGAAAACAACGAGAATAAATAACTTACCAGTCAAAGATCTATTGTACGCGATTCTATCGCTCAGGTACACGTTAATGGCTAGTTTGGACTCCGATTCCTCTCCTAGCCTCTTGTCCTCTCCCTGGAGGTACGCCGCGGCCCCTCCTTCACCCAGTCCAGGAATTATCTTCTCCTCATCCTCTTGAATTTCAGCTTCCAACTTCATCTCTATAAGGTCCATGTGTTCCGCTCGCGCCGAACGCTTCCCACCACGCCATTGCTCAAACAACGTCAATATAGTCACCACAACTATTAACAACGCTGCTACTTTAGCCAGATAATAGCATTTTCTAACTGGTAAATACACCATTTTAATATTTTTTTACGGGACCGCGGTGCGCGGCGGCTCGCGGCGGACGGAAGTTTGACGTTTCACCGGCCATGTTGTTTTGTTTACAGTTTAACTTTTTTTAAACAGGAAAGTCGAGTGTAAACAAGCCATTCAGCCTAATCTAGGAAGGAAATTGTTATTTTTTTGCATTTTTGGATTAATTCTAGAACGATTCTAGGCTAATTTTAATTTTAGGCTAAAAAGTAAACAAAAATTAGTTTCTAAAAAAAAGACAGACGGCATGTTTATCGGTCCCTCAGAGTAATTATTCCATAGGCCAAGTATTTCGCTTCGAATTATTCTCAGTATGTGTAATGTACTCTTTGGTAATTATTATAATGTACTCTTTTTTTATTTTTATATTTTTTTTTTATTTATAATTAATGGCTTTTTGCTTGTGCGTAGCTTCGATCAAAATAAAATGAATGGATAGGCCTTAGGATAGGCCTTAAGCGAACATTTCAAACCAGAAAAATGAGGCAAAACAAATGAAATTTTTACTTGTCACTTGTATGAAAGTGCCCTAGATTTGACAGATAATGGCGCTAGTTTGTATGTACCAAGTGCACCAGTAGTTTGCTTCAACTTACCGCGCTTTAGGCCTATCCATTCATTTTATTTTGATCGAAGGTGCGTAGCACCGCATTTCCGCCAGTGTCAAGTGTAATTTATGGGAGTATCTATCCCAATCTCAGGGATTGTTACTCTTTGGTAATTATTATACCGGAAATAGAGACATACAGTGCGACATAAAAGAGTAGAAAATAAATGAGGGCGCTGCCTCCACTCAACCGACAGACCTACAATTTGTACTAAAATATTTAGTCCCTGCTGCACAGACCACTTAGTGGTCTGTGTCCTGCTGTCACCGTTTACTCTTTTATGTCGCACTGTACCAATATAAAAAGTATTATGTATACTCTTTGACTGTACCCTGAGAGGATTCCAAACTTCTTGCCTGTACCTATCTTTGTGGTTTTTAGTGGCAATGGCACGTAGCCCTGCCATCTATATCTTACGTTTGTAACGAAAATAGCCTCCGCCTCCGCTAGATGACGGACTTTTCAAATTCTATATGAAATAAATTATCGCTAGATGGCGGGCCTGCGGATGTGTTGCCCGTGCGGATTCGAACCCGGACCTCATGCATGATTGAGAGTTCATACATAATCATACCTCTCCGCAACGCGCCACCGAGCTCTCCAAAAGGTATTGATTTTAGAAAATTTAATAAAAGAGATCTTTTAAAAACAATGGATAATTTCGTTTCATTTATCTATACATATAATAAAATCGTAAACGCAAAAAAGTCTGTACCTACATTGAATATATTCGGAAAAAAACCAACCAGGGCGACTTAAAATCAGTAACTGAACATGTTAGAAAGTATGAAGTCTATGTTTGTTAGTATTATTGAAAATATAACCAGACTACGTTTGTATGCAGCGCGCATTTGCGCTCTCTGAATAAACTTCTCTTAAACAGCAGTCCTGGATCACACAGGCCTTGTCACTGTTACGTAGGTAACACAGGCGTCTGTCTAAAACTATGGGAATCTTAAAGGTGGTATGGGCCGTTTTACCGCCAGGAAGCAATGTAGCAGCGATTATCCCTGAAGATGCTATAGCAAGGGCGATCTCGAGTTAGATCGTCAGCGCCACGCTGTTTACAGATTGTCAGCCAGTGACAACGGATCCATGGTTTACGAACCTGAAGAACTACTCTGGACAAACAAAGAGAGATCAGGGTTCAGATACAACGCTAACATTAAATACAATTCCGATACACATATTAGCTCCAATCCGAAGTGTGTAGCCATTGCGGGGCGTTGAAGAGGAAGGGAGAGCCCAATGAAATGTGCTGCTCTGCCGGCAACGTATGCTTGGAACCATTCACGGAACCACCGCAGCCTTTGAAATCGCTATATGTACGGAGACCACCCCCCGTCCAAAAAATTACTAAATTCAATCAGAGCGTAGGTACAATAGTGCATTTCAAATGACCTCATTTGGTGCCAAATAGGTTATTGAGTGAGTTACAAGCCGACTTTTAAAATACTATGCCAAATTATACCACCTCATCGAATCATTGCTACCTACAGATGTCCCTAAATTACTACAAATTTATTTTGTAGCTAATTGCCAGGAGCAGGCCAATGTCCGACAGTGCATAATCTGTAAATACATTATCAGTATTCTGTAAAATACCTTTACATAATGTGTACCTAAGTGATCTTTAAATAATTACATTATGTTAAAATAACATTATATAAAATCTGTTCATTTTACATAACCAGTTTACCTATTTTTAAGATTAAGTATACCCTATAACAAATGATTAATATTCATTTGGTTTTGTAAGATTTATTTCTAATGTTCAAATGTCCACGCGGACGAAGTCGCGGGCAACAGCTAGTTTACCATAATTTACAAAAAAGGAAATTAAAGAAAATCAAAACAGGAAAAATGATCGGACTTGATACGAAACGAAAATTTCTTTAACACCTTGGAAGGACACCAATATTAGAGTCAATTTCTGGAAAGTCAATAGCGCTAAATCGAAATAAGTCGTCAAAAATATATTTTGGAAAAAAATTTAGGGGTTACAAAATGATAAAAAAAATTTTTTTTTTTAAATCTGATTGCGTATTGTTTTTAGGGTTCCGAACCAAAAAGGCGCCACACAGGACCCTATTACTAAAGCCTACGTTGTCCATCCGTCCGTCTGTCCGTCCGTCCTGTCTACCTGTACTGCCTGTCCTACCTATAAAGGGCTGTATCTTTTGAACCGTAATAGCTAGATGGTTGAAATTTTCAGAGAATATGCGTTATTATGGCAAATTTGTTAAAAAATAATAAGAAAAGCAAAAAGTAAAAAATTAAGGGGGGTCTCCAAATGGTCCTAAGTACCACTGTGCAAAGCGGCTTGCCTTTAACAAAAAGTGCAGTATTGTTTGGCGTACCGCTAGCACTAATGTACATCGCAAAGAAAAAGAATTTACCCAACTACAAACATACCTAATAAAAACAACCGTTATGTATGACGCAATATATTTAACATGAGCGATAACTCCGTGACATTCTTGTTTTTTGGAAATGTTTAATAATTGATAAGAAATTAAAATACTTATACGAATGTGGGCAGCACTTGAGGCTCGGTGCCCGGTATACTATATAGGGTGTGAGGAAAAGTATCATTAACCTTACAACCACATCCCGACCCTTCAAACTGAACAATTTTTACTATGGGAGCAAACCTATCAGAACAACCTATCTGTTGTTCCCATAGACAACATTTTTTTTTCGCTTACGCTGGTAGACGGAACATCAGGGTAACCGCCAGTGTTGCCAGAAGGTTACTTTTGTAACCTTTTAGGTGATTTTTAGCTCTGTCAGGTTACTTTTAGGTTACACGATTCAAAAGGTTACTTTTAGGAGATTTTTCGAAATTTGTATTATCAATCATATTTTTCCATGAAATGGAATGCTTTTTCATATTTTTGCACTGTTTCATAAAGCAAAACGTTCGTAACGTAGTGAGTGCAACTCCTAAAAACACGTTTTTCTCCGTTTTCTCTCTCGCACTAATGTATAGGTACCAAATCACGAATGACTAAAAATGGTATAATATGACGTAGTCTCACTTACTCGCTCGATCAATCAATCGGATGAAAATGCAACTTTAAATGGAAAACACTCCTGAATTTTTTCATTTCTGTAAGTTAATAGAACCAACATCTGTCCATCAACTTTTAATACCTTAATTACTGGAAAAAAATATGAAAGGTTACTTTTCACACCAAAAGGTTACTTTTTAATCTAATTCCGGTTACTTTCGACAAGATTCGGCTGGCAACACTGGTAACCGCGTATGAGATAGCGATAGTCATAAAATCCCATAGGCCAAGTATTTCGCTTAAAATCCTATACAATTTGTATGAAGCTGGATGTCTGACTCCGGAGTCAGACAGCCGTCGTAGAACAAAAAAGTGGTTACGTCGATAAGGACAGCAATAAGTAGCGATCTCCTTTTTTAACTAGAGCGAATTTGCTATGTGCATCTCTTACTGAGTGAATAGGACAAGACACGTGCTTTCCTTCTAGTACCTTCTCTTTCTACGGCTGTTCCATACTAAACTGCAGCGACTAGGTACTCGACTCAAATGAATGAGACAGCCTTAGAAAAAGTATATGTCTAGAATGAGCCTCACGAATATCCCGTATAAAACAAAAGGGGCCAAGTTTCATAGGTTGGTGTGCGTGAGGCCCCATACAAAATATGTATGTGTGCGTGTATATGTATAGGGTATAGGAATTTTTCGACGCTTTCGTATCTTCGACTGTCAATCTTGACATATAACTTTATCAAAGGAGACAGCTGATGTTTTTTTTGTTCTGACAGATTTGCTCCCATAGTAGTTACCTAAAAGTTGTTCAGTTTGATGGGTAGAGTACTTTTCCTTACACCCACCTTGTATACACGGTCCAACTTAAATTGCTGACGGTTTTTAAGGGGATGATAAGACCGTCAAACTGAACAACTTTCTTTATTGCACCAATACCTACCGAAACCGCAAAAAAAATCGGTTGTTCCATACAAAACTGCAAATCTTCTCGAGCCAAATGTATGGGTCAGCTGATTTTTTTTCGCGATTTCTATGGTAACCGTAGAGGAAGTTGTTCAGTTTGGTGGTCTGACTATCCCCTTAAAATAGTTTCACCTAATTTTGTTAGACCTTATACAGGGTTCAGGGTCCTTCTTAATATGCTGATACTTTTTTAAGGGGATGATCAGACCACCAAACTGAACAACTTTTACTACGGGACCAAAATCTAAATCGCGAAAAAAAAAACGCTGTCCCATACAAAACTGCAAACCTTCTCAAAGTCAAAGTCAAAGTCAAAGTGTCTTTATTGCAAAACTATAGGTTGTAACAAGGTCTTACAATTATAATACAAAATACACAGATCACCTCCAATAGATACCGCATACAGGGCCGCTGACGCTCACCACAAATCTATGATTTTGCACTGATATAAGCAACGGGATAGAGCGAGATCGAAATAGTGCGACCTTGAAATGGCCAATCATGTTGCATTATTTCGTGCCCCGCTACCCGCCCGCACCTACCGAAAAAAATGGTGACTCCGGGCCTGTACGAGATTTTCATCATGCGGTATCTATTGGGGGTAATCTGTGACAAAATATGAGCCTCTACAGCTTACCAGAAACGGTGTACAATCTTACATTAAAATATGATAAAGTTCTATAATTATTACTCGAGCGATCGAGAGATTGATTTCGATCAAGGTCCCATAGAGAAAGTTGTTCAGTTTGTTGGTCTGATCATCCCCTTAAAAAACTGTCAGCATATTAAGTTAGACCCTGTACTACCTATACTTGGGATTCCCAAAACGTCCATTGCATGTAATTTCTGTGATGCAGACTTTTTTTAAATATTGCTTCCATTAAAACCCGCGATAATTATTGTTAAGTATCTATGAAGAATTTATAAACAGACAAATTTTCCCTACCCTAGACCCTATACAGGGTGTAAGGGACAGCCCTCCGCAAACTGAAACGGTGAACTCCGACCATAAAACTGAACAACTTTCACTATGGAGCCTACCTCAGGAAACGCGAAAATAAATCAGCTGTCCCATACAAAACTGCCGCACCTACCCGACTCAAATGTATGGGACAGCAGATTTTTTTTCTCGTTTCCTGAGGTAGGCTTCATAGTATAAGTTGTTCAGTTTGATGGTCTGAGTTCACCGTTTCAGTTTGCGGAGGACTGTCCCTTACACCCTGTATTATATACCTACTTTTTACCCATGAAAACCTTTATAATGAACAGGAACAACGTTATTTTAACTTTTCTCCACCCTTATGAACTGGGCCCGCTTATGTGGTCCATTCGCTGCGCTGTCACCCTTATTCATGAGAGGACGCCTAATGAACAACCGAAACATAAAGAAAAGGGGAAGCAGCGACTAAAAAGTCGAAACGCATAGTTAAAATAAGATCCACCATTTTTTCCGGCTTCTTCTATTGGTTTACACACATCAACCGGTGAAGTACAACATCGTGAGGATCCAGGTTGCATTTGGTGGAGAAGAAATTCTGATTGAAGTCTACCAATCCGCATGGGGCCACGTGTGGTGAACAGAACTTGCGAACAATCCTATACACCGTAACTAAGGATAGGCCCTGTACTGTACTCTGCCGTGAGATGTAGGTATGAAGGCTGATGATAATGATGGATGATAGGCATAATCTTTCCATAATTTATCTTTTTCGAGAGATACTTTGGGAGCTTGCTTTGGATTATGAAAACAGAAAGGTTTATTTATTATTAATGGAGTTAGAATGCATTGCATTCTCTTCTATAATATTTAGTAAAATATTATAGAAGAGAATGAATGATTAATAAAACAGATGAAAACTATCAAGAAAAGTTAACTGAAAGCACGGAGATACTCAAATTGTCAAAAGAAGAAAACGAGAACCGAAAAGATGTCTTTTCGGTGGTCCATATTTTATTATATTTTTATGGTAAAAATTAGTTAAGTAGTACCTAACCATTCTCCCATTTCTGACAAAGTAGGTATAATAAAAATTTCAGTGTGGCTACATTTAGCGGGACCCCATGGCCACGCGTGTCCTAGAACGATGCGAGTATGTCTGGGATTTAGTTCCGAATTTGTTCTATCGAATCCAATCAGAATTAAAATTTGTTCCGTTAAAATGGAAGAATGGCATTGGTTTGAAAAAACCTCCAGCCAGCGGGACACTTTTTATTTATAAGTCACAGGAACTCCAAATGGGTGTCCAGATTTAGTTCTACGTTCCTTTATTACGTTTTAAGTGAAAACAGCGTTCTAGCGTATATCATTTAAAAAATAACAGGGTTTGAAAAAACCCTTACTCAGCGGGACCCTTCTTTACTAAGGTACTTAGCCCAGTCTTTTTACGGAGTTTTGTTAGAAGGGGTGGGGAGTAATTAAGAATGGTACTTTTAATCTGTAACCGGTATCATTCCCGCTGAGTGTAGCCACACAGAGAAATTTAAATTGAGATTAATGTGTGATGAATTCGGTTTTGTTATTAA
This sequence comes from Agonopterix heracliana, assembly GCA_963693445.1. Lineage (NCBI taxonomy): Eukaryota > Metazoa > Arthropoda > Insecta > Lepidoptera > Depressariidae > Agonopterix > Agonopterix heracliana. The sequence goes on from OY856334.1 coordinate 9,429,022, forward strand.
TAAAACGCAGTGGAGGTCTTTATGGTAGTCAACGGCACCTTTTCGGTGGTCAGAAAATAGTTTTTTGGTAATTATTTCATTTTATTATTTCGGTAGGTACTGCTGGTGAAACGTGGATGTTCTGAGGTTTCAGAGGTTCACCCTGTTGTCGCATAACTTTTTTTCGCATAATTTTGTACTATAATAGTGATCATACTTTACAAAATTATGCGAAAAAAAGTTATGCGACAACAGGGTGAACCTCTGAAACCTCAGAACATCCACGTTTCACCAGCAGTACCTACCGAAATAAAGTTATGCCATTAGTCATGTATGCCTATAATAGGCATACATGACTAATGGCATAACTTCACTTGGCATACTTTTTTTATCATCCATTCATAACGCATAGTCTTCTATGGCAGATCAGTCGTATTGCATAACGTTTATATTCAGAAGTATCGTATGGCATTATGGCCTTTTCGCAGAGTATTGTTACGGTTCTCACCATTGTCGCATAATTTTGTAATGCATATGATCACTATAGGCATAAATGACTAATGGCATAAACAAATACCAGTAGTACTACCAGGATATTAGTGGATTACACACCGCGTGCAGGAAAGTAAGAAAGGGCTCAGATCTCATGTGACACCGTAATCTCAGGCTTTCTTATTTAGGTACTGTCCGAGGTTAGTATACCTACTATTTTTCACCTCGACGGAGGTGGAAAACGACAACTTTGTTTAGCGCAGCGGGACGAAAATTGACGCTTTCCGTTCGGAGGGGAGAAAATTTATCGAATAATAACTGATTATACATACCACGTTGTTTTATTTTGTTACTTTTCATAATGATACAAACTAAAATCTACCATCTAGCTTAACCTAACCAGTTTTGAAGCTACCTTTCTGCGCCCTAAGCAACAAGCATGCAGAATGCAAGCAAGTATGTTGATGCATGCATGATACATGTTCTAACCTAACCTAGAATTTTAAAACCACAGATTTGTTCCACCAAGTTTTTCTCAGCCCCCTACATGCAGACAAGCAAGCAAGCAATCATGCAGCAAGCAAGCAAGCATGCAAGCATGCACCAAGCAAGCAAACATGCAGCAAGCATGTTGATGCTCCGCTCGCTTCGCTCGCTCCGCTTAGTGTCTTACATGTTCTAACCTAACCTAACCTACAATTTTATAAACACCAGTTTGTTTTTCTCAGGCAGGGGGCTTCCGCCCCCCGCACCCCCCAACATGCAGACAAGCAAGCAAGCAATCATGCAGCAAGCAAGCAAGCATGCAAAAAGCATGCAACAAGCAAGCAAGCATGCACCAAGCAAGCAAACATGCAGCAAGCATGTTGATGCTCCGCTCGCTTCGCTCGCTCCGCTAAGTGTCTTACATGTTCTAACCTAACCTAACCTACAATTTTAAAAACACCAGTTTGTTTTTCTCAGGCAGGGGGCTTCCGCCCCCCGCACCCCCCTCGCGGGGGGCGCGGCCCCCCTCCACCACCCAACATGCAGACATGCAAGCAAGCAATCGTGCACACAAGCAAACATGCATGCACGCATCCAGCAAGCAGGCAAGCATGCAGCATGCAAGCAAGCATATGCAGCATGCAAGCAAGCATGTAGATGTTCCGCTAGCTTCGCTCGCTCCGCTAAGCGTTATACATGTTCTAACCTAACCTAACCTAGAATTTTACAAGCACGATTTTGTTTTTCTCAGGCAGGGGGCTTCCGCCCCCCCGCACCCCCCAACATGCAGACAAGCAAGGAAACATGCATGCACGCAAACTAAACGCCCTAATGCCACTGATCACTATGCTAAGCGAAATTATGCAAAACCGCCCTAATGCCACATGATCATTATGCTATGCAAAATTATTCAATATAACATTCGATTATACTTCATGCTTCGTCCTCGAGATTAGCAAAAAGACACATGTAGTAACGCGTAGCACATACCATTCCACACTCCTTTGAGAATTTTAACATTTATTTTTCTTACGAGGGCATTACTGTCACCTAGCCCCTGCGCTCGCCATCTTGTATCATTCGCTTTTTAGTGCTTCGCCGTTCCACCACGTGCTCGCGTTTATTACAGGAAAAAGGTGTTTTTCAGGTTGAATAGTGTTATTGTGAATATGCCTAAACGTAAAAGGGATGATTGCGACCGTATTAAACATAAAATTAGAAAGCTCGAGAAGAAATTACGACGAAAGGAGGAACGTCGAACTCGTAGTCGGTTTAATTCGGATGATTCTGAATCTTCGCTTGCATCACGTTCATCTCACCGTTTGCCGTTTTTTCAAGGTATCTACTTGAAATTTATGCTGTTCATAATGATTCTACGGTAAATAGATGCAACAACATTTCGTCGGTGCTTTGTTTACATCCCTAAAAGTCTACTCGAGAAATTAGTGTTGCGGACAGTACAATGGGACTGTTTTTTCACTAATACGAGCTAGATAAGATCATAAGTTAGTACCTATTCTAAAGAAAATACCTACACAGTTTGTGGACAGTACTTGCTTTGCATTGAGACTGTTTCATACTGTTAAATTTATAATGAGTAAACATAGTAATGACTAACCTAGATACTTTTCGTTGTTAAATATGAATGCAGTTATATTCCAGCCCGCCGATCAGTACAATGGGACTGTTTCATGGTGCTTGCTTAATTTGTTTGCGGACAGTACGTGTTATCATAACTTGGGACTGTCTCTTACAATATAATATTGAATTGCTTTACCTGGCTTCATGGGACATTGCGTCTCCTTTTCAGGCAACGACGATATGGATTTCATGGAATTAACTGACAACGAAGAGGTCATTTTAAATCTAGAACCACCGTCTCCTGAGTCACAAGGTGATAGGGACCGTGCAGTGCCAGAACCGGATCAGATCGCTAGTACATCACATACTGAGAACGCTGTGCCGATTTCTTCTATTGTGGTAGACACGCCGGAATCTGTTGTTGTGCCACGTACAACCGGAGTTACTATTCCGCAAGTGAAGTTTGTTCCACCGGCAGACCATGATACGCCGGTAGACCCGGTAATAACACCTGTAACAGAAGACTTAGGTCTGGACAGTGAGTTGTTAGATATACTAGGTTCAGATCCTACTACAGAGAAGAAATATGGAAAAGATATACAGAAGGAGTTATCGGTAAGAATTCAGCATTGGGCTACCATGGGCCTAACAAAAGAGCAACAAAAAGAGTTTAAAGAAAAATACTTAACTCCTGGCAATGCAAAGTTGATTGAACCACCTGAAATGAACGCTGAAATTAAAACAGCAGTATCTGATATTGTTGCGAAACGTGACAAGGCCATTGAGTATAAGCAGAAGCAACTGACTTCAGCTATTACAGCCTTAGGAGAGGCCATCACGCTTGTATTATCTGCAAAGGAGAGAAATACGGCTTTGCTCAAACTCTTGATGGATTCGGCTCGAATCATCTGCGACTGTCAACACGCTGACTCCGTTACCAGAAGAAATTTTCTGCTTAATGCGGTAAAGAAAGAAGTCAAAGAACAGTTACAAAGCACAAAAATTGACAAGTTTTTATTCGGCGAAAACCTAGCCGAAGCACTTAAGTCAGCGAAAGCCATCAATAAATCTGGTACTGATCTTAAACCACCGGCACCTAAGGGTCAAAATAAGAAGCCGGCGCAGAATACTGTAAACTTTTCAAGAAATTTAAACTGGAAGAATCCGGGTCCGATTCGCAGGCAGACGGGCCCTTCGCGGATGAAGGAGCCTGCGATGACCTCGACGCGCAGTCGGCCACCCAACTCCTCGAAACAGTTTCAGCATCCGCAGCGATCGGGCTACAATCGTCGATAGAAACGGTAAAGCCGGCTGGTAGATTATCTTTATTTCATAAAGAATGGTCTATGATCACTAGTGACCCATTGATACTTTCATACATACAGGGATACAAAATTCCTTTTTCACGAAAACCAATTCAATCAGTTCCTCCTAGCATTCGAAAATATTCAGTAACAGAAAGAACACATTTTATTGATGCTATCGATAATTTGTTGTCTTTAGGAGCTATTTCAGAATGTGAAGCTCAACCCGACCAATATTTATCAAGTACTTTTCTAATACCTAAGCCAAATGGTAAGATGCGCTTTATATTAAACTTAAAATCTTTAAATAAAAACATTGATACATGTCACTTTAAATTGGAGGATTTGAGAACTGTGCTAAAGCTTATATCTAAAGGAAGTTACATGTGCACATTGGATTTAAAAGATGCATACTTTTTAATAAAGATGCATGAAGATGATAGAAAATATCTTAGGTTTCAGTTTGAAGATTCTATTTATGAATTTAATGTTTTACCCTTCGGCTTGAATACTGCTCCTTTTGTATTCACAAAGGTGATGAAACCAGTAGTTAAATTACTGAGATCATGTGGATACCTTTCTACGATATACTTAGATGACATATGTCTTATTGGCTATGATCATCAAACATGTTCTGAAAACTTGCAAGACACCAAAAAACTACTAACGAGTCTTGGTTTTATAATAAATAATGAAAAAAGTAGCTTTAATCCTTCCCAAACTAGCAGATTTTTAGGTTTCGTTTTAGATACAGAAAGATTCCAGGTTACATTGCCAAAAGAAAAGATAGATCGAATCAAATCGGAAATTACCAAATTTTCAACCACGAAAAGATGCAAAATAAGAGCTTTTGCTAGTTTTGTTGGTCTCCTGGTGTCAGCCTGCCCAGCGGTAGAGTATGGTTGGCTGTACACAAAATTATTTGAGAGATACAAATATCTTAACTTAAAAAGTACAAATAACTATGAAAATTTCATGAACATTCCAAATTCATTAAAATCTGACTTTGAATGGTGGAGTCGTACTATCGAACATCCATTTTGTAATATCAAAATTGATAATTACGACCTGGAGATTTTCTCAGATGCCTCAACTACGGGGTGGGGGATTGCGTGTGGGAATCAGAGAGCCAGCGGCATGTGGAGTGAAGACGAATGTAGTCGACATATAAATTATTTAGAAATTTTGGCTGCGTTCATTGGTCTTAAAATATTTGCTAAAGATCTGTCTAACTCCCAGATCCTTCTTCGTATTGACAATACCACCGCTATTTCCTATGTCAACCGCATGGGAGGCATTCAGTTCCCACATTTGACAGACGTTACAAAGCAACTTTGGCAATGGTGCGAAAATAGACATCTGTATGTATCGCGTCATACATTCGATCTTCGGATAACTTTGACGCCGATCAAGAGTCAAGACGTACGCATCCAGATATTGAGTGGCAACTCGCAGACTATGCCTATCTACAAATAGTAATGAGGTTTGGTTCCCCTTACATAGATTTGTTCGCTAGTCGTATAAATAATAAATGTCCAAGATACGTATCCTGGCATAGAGATCCGGATGCGTACGCTGTAAATGCTTTTACAATTTCATGGTTTAATTTAAGTTTCTACGCGTTTCCTCCGTTTACTATGATTTTAAAATCTTTACGTAAAATTATTTCAGATAGCGCTAAAGGTATAATGGTTGTTCCATATTGGCCTACACAGCCATGGTTCCCATTATTCAAATATCTGTTAGTATCAGAAATGTTAATATTCAAGGCTGACAGCAACTTAATTTTATCAACTAATTACAGCCGCAGCCACATGCGGACCTCCATTACCCTGGTGGCAGGAGTCTTATCCGGGAGGCGATGATAAGAAGAGGTATTCCACTTTCATCTATGGACATCGTACTTAACTCTCTTTCCGAGAACTCCTACAAGCAATATGAAGGGTGCTATAAAAGGTGGTTCATTTATTGTAATGATAACAAGTTGAATTTGTATGATGTATCAGTTCCCGATATTATGACCTTCTTAACTATTGCATATAATGACGGTGCTCAATATGGGACATTAAATTCTTACCGGTCGGCTCTAGCTTTAATTTCAAAAGAAAAGATTGCGGAAAACGAAAATATTAAAAGATTTTTTAGAGGAGTGTTTCGTTCTAGGCCCCTCAGGCCTAAATATGCCGAAACATGGGACACATCTATTGTCTTAAATTATCTAGAAAGATGGTATCCTAATGAAAACCTAGACCTTGAAAAGATGTCCAAAAAGTTAATTACTCTTTTAGCACTCGTTACAGCACAAAGGGTGCAGACTTTATCAAAAATAAAGGTTTCCAACATTGATAGATCTTCATCAGAAATTAAGATTAAAATTCCTGATCTTATTAAGACCTCTAAGGTTAGAGCAAATCAACCCTTGTTAATTATTCCGTTTTTTAGGGAAAAACCAGAGATTTGTCCCGGAAAAGCTCTTACTACTTACCTCGAATTGACAAAGGCTATTCGTATCAATGATGACGCTTTATTTATAAGTTTCAGAAGGCCTCATAGGCCGGTTGGTACACAAACATTATCTAGATGGATAAAAGATACCCTAGGTTTAAGTGGAATTGATACTTCAACGTTCACTGCGCATAGCACCCGGCATGCTGCCACGTCGGCTGCGCAGAGGTTAGGTGTTAATATCGATCAAATAATGAAAACTGCTGGTTGGAGCTCTGGCTCCCACACATTTGCCAAATTCTATAATAGACCAATTAGTAATGCTAATGTATCTAATGATTCTTTAAGTTTGGCTATTATGAATGATTCGGTTAGAAGATAAAACTTTTTTTTTGTTAATTACTTGTTCGGATTAAGTATCTTTTTTGTTTGATTACAACAATAAATAGTATTGTCATTTTTTGCTACTTATATTTTTTTTCATTCAATTATTTCCCTTTTCATATTTTACGAGTCATATCTCTAAATGTCTACATGTGTCTTTTTGCTAATCTCGAGGACGAAGCATGAAGTATAATTAGAGATTAAACGAACTTACCTGTTAGTGAAGTTCTATCCTAATTATACGAAGGCTTCGTCCGAAGAGATTAGCATCCCTCCCACCCACTCGTACACTCTCTACCCATATTCATCGTAAAATATGTCATAAGTAAATATAATTCTAGTCTCTAAACGAAATGATACAAGATGGCGAGCGCAGGGGCTAGGTGACAGTAATGCCCTCGTAAGAAAAATAAATGTTAAAATTCTCAAAGGAGTGTGGAATGGTATGTGCTACGCGTTACTACATGTGTCTTTTTGCTAATCTCTTCGGACGAAGCCTTCGTATAATTAGGATAGAACTTCACTAACAGGTAAGTTCGTTTAATCTCTGATTATGGTAGTAGTATGCCATATTAAATTCTCATAAATTAATATTCTGCCACTTACATGTTATACCAAATAAAGCTTTCTGCATTGTTAATATTCGCCCAAGAACAATTATGCCAAGTATGTTATGCTATATATGTTTCGGACAATGAAAGTTATGCCAGATAGACGTAACCCGGTTTCAGAATATCTCTGACTACCCCCTTGGGGAATACAGTCGTGAGCATATGCTATGCTATTTCATTAAAAATGAGATACGACCGAAATTTTTTTTTTATTTATATGTTAATATTCACTGTTTTACTTCGGTTATTAAAGAAAAAGTGGTAAAAATTCACATCTTTACATATTCCATTCTTTGCACCCCTTATTTGACAATGACCCTTCCATTTAAACCCGCGATAATTGTTATCTATGAAGAATTTATAAACAGACAAATTTTCCCATCTCATTCGAATAACCGATAATAAAGTATAAAAGGCCGTTCTTTCTGGAAGAACACAACACAGTTGCACAAGATGTCTCGACTCGCACTTGCTGTTTTGTTCTCCGGTCTCTTCGTGTGCGTCCTCTCAGCACAAGGTAACCATGCTGTGATATCTTAGTCAGTGTTGCCAGATGATAATCTGGCGTTCTCCCCAAATCTCCCCGAAATCCCCCCAAAATTGTAGTGTTTTGAGAAAAAAACCCCCACTAAATGGAAAAATATTTATTTATTCAAAACAATCAAATAAAATTTGCTTCCATCACTGGATCAGCATCTTCCCTTACGTCGTCAGCAGTTCCATACATTTTCTCTGAGTTAAATTTTGTTTTGACAGTGCCATTCATTATCTTCACCACTATTATCGTGATTCAAATTCAAATTCAATCGTGATTAAAAGTGACAATGATTAAATTTTAATCATTGTCACTTTTAATGACGATTTAATCTCTGTGTTTTATCAACGTTTTACACTTTGGCAAAGACGGTATTGGCGGGCGGTTGGCGTTAAAAACCTGTTTGACCGACTGCGACCGAACGACGCACGGCAACTTTGGGACCACACGGCTATCATCGTCCATTGTCTCGTGTGCCGCAGCATTGTTGTGCTAGTGTGTGTGTGCGTTCCTATGGTGCGTTCAAATTAAGTAGTGAGAGATTCTAATTAAGTGTTGATCGTGTTAAGTTATAAAAACTTTCGTCTAAACGGTTTTCAAAAAATCCTCCAATTCCCTCCAAGCCAATTTTTTTTCCCCCGCAGAACCCCCCAAAGGATTTGTCCCCCCAAAAATCCCCCCTTCGTCTGAAAATACCCCCAAATTTGGGGGGAATCCCCCCCATCTGGCAACACTGATCTTAGTGCAAACGAAGTGGAACGCTGAAAGACAGCTTCCGCCATCTGTCGGTGACGTTGCGAAGCACTAGGAGCGACAGCGCGCTACACCTCACCGCTGCGCTGTAGTAGTTAGAGATTTCGCCCATATCAAACACTGTCTTGTTGGTCTAGTGGTCTAGACAACCGGCTCACGATCCGGGTGCTTATGGTTCGAGCCTCGTGTCGGCGGCCGTCTTTTTCTATTTATTTATCAATGTGGCTCCCCCATCCGCTAATAAAGGGCAACGACAAATTAAGCCGTTCTAAAATCCCAGGCGACTTACCTATCTATACCCAATATACATATTCATATTAATCTATGAAGGTAACTATCTACTTAAAGCCTGACCAGGAATATAAAAAACCTGCGGGGTTAGCATGCACACCCGCGATAGCGACATTTAACACATTCATCTGTCAAATTTAGGTGATACAGCCGCCATTTTGAAATCTTATCACAACAGCGAACATGGCGCACGCTTGTGACGTCACTTTTTTATCATATCGATATCTCGCGAAATAGTATCACAATGCCGAACATGGCCACCATTTGACAGCTACGCGCGCTCAATTTTTTTCACTTTTTGACAGTTTTGCGTGATAGTTTATCAACCACAAAATTGTGCGCGATAAGCATATTTTTTGGCAAAAGACCGTGAAAATCGGTAAAATCAAGGTAAAATTAACTCAATTCTTAAATATAAATAGTGGTTTCGGTGATTTCCGGTGATTCGAGATGTCATTTTCTTTATTATCACTCATCCTATTTTCAGGCACTGAAATTTTTTGAATGAAATCTATATTTCTTAAATATAAATAGTTATTTCGGTGATTTGCGGTGATTCGGGATGTCATTTTCTTCATTATCAATCATCCTATTTTCAGGCACTGAAAATTTTTGAATGAAATCTATATTTCTTAAATATAAATAGTTATTTCGGTGATTTGCGGTGATTCGGGATGTCATTTTCTTCATTATCAATCATCCTATTTTCACGCACTGAACAATTTTTTTTAATCTGTCTTATTCCAAAAAGTTGAAAAGTTTGACATCCTTTTTTTTTTGTAAAACGTCACGACGTGCTTAATTGGAAAGATTTTTGCGTGAAGTTGGCTACTCAACAGAGAGATAATTTCATATCGCTTGCTCTCTCTATGAAATTGTTGCGGATAAGAAGTATGACAAATGAACAAAACGAACGAATGGTGAACGAACGAAGTGATAGTCGTGTTAAGTATACCACAGGATATCACAGAGTCAGCATGTTCGCAAATGTGATACGTTATCATGCGTGGTATGAAAGATAGATTTGATAGATATATCTATCACGGGTATGCATACTACGCCTGCTGGATTGGGGGCGCTGCAATCGACTGTCACCTTAAATGTTATATACAAAAATTAGTTCCAATGATTTTCCGCAACATGGCGAGGTTTTTTATTTTCCTGGTCAGGCATTAATAATTATACTGCTGACACTTTTTTGACGGGATGATCAGGAGAGCGATTTTTGAATCTCATTCGGTGAGCTCGGCAGTTGAAAACATCAAAATTACGATGGATATATGCATCTTTCTACTGCTGATTAGCCTTTCAAAAATCATACCCAAGGAGAGCGATTTTTGAAAGTGAAATCAGCAGTAAAAAGATGCGTATCTCCGTAGTAATTTCGACATTTTCAACAGCTGAGCTCACCGAATGAGATTCAAAAATCGCACTCCAGACCAACAAACATCGAAATAGTGAAAACAAAATCAGCTGTCCCATACATTTGGCTCGAGTAGGTTTGCAGTTTTGTATGGAGGGGCTGTTTTTTATTTCGCAATTTCAATATTGGTGCCATAGAGAAAGTTGTTCAGTTTGATGGTCTGGAGTGCGATTTTTGAATCTCATTCGGTGAGCTCAGCTGTTGAAAATGTCAAAATTACTACGGAGATACGCATCTTTTTACTGCTGATTTCACTTTCAAAAATCGCTCTCCTTGGGTATGATTTTTGAAAGGCTAATCAGCAGTAGAAAGATGCGTATATCCATCGTAATTTTGACGTTTTCAACTGCCGAGCTCACCGAATGAGATTCAAAAATCGCTCTCCTGATCATCCCCTTAAAAAGTGTCAGCATAGAAGGACTCTGTAGGGTATAACAAAATTAGGTGAAACTATTTTAAGAGTCAGACCATTAGGTAAACTGAAAAACTTTCTCTATGGGACCAAAATCGAATTCAATGCAAACCTAACTAACTACCTACTCGACCGGAATGTACGGTTGATTTTTTTTCGCGATTTCGATATTGGTCTCAAAGAGAAAGTTGTTCAGTTTTATGATAGAATCACCTAATTTTGTTAGACCTTTGTAACTATAATGGGTTTAAGGAAAAGTATCTTCCCATCAAACTGAACAACTTATTTCGTCAAACATTTAAGTATTTTGTACAGTCGAGTAAAAAAATATATAATTTTTAATTAATTAATTTTTTTATTAGATTTTAAGTAACGATTTCGTTGTTGTTGCTATAGAGAAAGTTGTTCTGTTTGATGGTCTGATCATCCCCTTAAAAAACTGTCAGCATATTATTAAGATGGACACTGTATTTAAAATGTTGATTCCTCTTAAAATTAAGGTGACACGAGACCCAGCATTTTGTATGACATAAATATTTCACCTTTATTTCGTTGTCATCGGGTTGGTGGCGTGACTGATTTTGAAATTATGTTTCCAGTGTCGGTCAGACCCAACTCCAAGTGTGTTGGCTACACCTTATATAAAGATGCGGGGGGCTATCTCATGTATCACGAGATGCCTGTGACATATGACGATGCAAAGAGGAGATGTGCAAAGGAAGGTAAGTTTTTGTTCACGAAGTATTATTATTATAAGCTCTAAGCATGGACCTGAAAAAAGACGGACGTAATGTGACACTAAAAACTGATGCATCAGTTTTAGGCGCAGGTCCTACAACCAGCCGCCATTATGTACCGAGCGACAGTGCGACAGCATGCACACACACAATACATGGGCGCTTCACTTATGATTAGGAGATTACGTCCATCGTTTTCAGGTCCGTGGCTCTAAGATTGTGAAAATAGCGCAATCTCCATACATCAAGTGAAAACATTTTAAGTTCGATTTTTTAACAACACGCATAATAAATAGGTAACTAGGTACCTACTCTTTTCACCTCACAAGCTCGGAATCACATCTGAGTGAAAAAGTGAATTTTATCCGCTAGCGCGGAAAGAGCTTTTAATATTCAAATCTATCTATTCAATAGTTTTCTTTTCCTACAGGGTCCTTCTTTATTTAAGTTCTTCTTTCTTTATTTTCTTTCTTTTTTAAGGGGATGAGCAGACTGTCAAACTGACCAACTTTCTCTATGAGACTAACATCGAAATCGCAAAATAAAAATCAGCTGTAAAAATAAAAATGTATGGACATTTGGCTCAAGTAGGTTTGCAGTTTTGTATGGAACAGCAGATATTTTTTTTGCTATCTCGATGTTGGTGCCATAGAGAAAGTTGTTCAGTTTGACCATCCCCTTTAAAAGGTGTCAGCATATAAAGAAGGACCCTACAGGGTGTAAGGAAAAGTATCATTAACCTTTTAACCACATACTCTACCCATCAAACTGAACAACTTTTACTATGGGAGCAAACCGATCAAAGCAATAAAAAAGTCAGCTGTCCCATACTAAACTCCAATACCTACTCGACTCAAATATAGGTATGCAACAGCAGATTTTTTTTTTGCTCGTATCGCTTTGCTCCATAGTAAAAGTTGTTCAGACTTCAGTTTGATGGGTAGAGTATGTGGTTTAAAGGTTAATTATACTTTTCCTTACACCCTGTATGTCGCCCCAGTAGGTACACTGAAAATGCATTAAGTAATAATTTTATTTCATGTAATTGCGCCAACCTCATTTTCCGGGTTCCGTAGTCAAACAAGGAACCCTTATACTTTCGTCCATTCTGTCTGTCTGTATGCCCCTCATCAATAACTCGCTCATTTTTGCACCTATTGAATCGAACACTGGCCAAAAATGTATGGTAACGTCACAGACTTAATGCTTGATATATATATCTCTATAAAATTACTTCTTTCTTAAATGTTTGCTTAAATGTGGGCTGTATTAGTGCGTTCACACACGATTACGCACTGACGGAGCAGCAAACGTCAGTCCGTCATTTGTGAAGCAAGGAGTTGTATGAAACCGCTCGTGGAAGCACACACTGTGACGCATTGACGCAGCGGGTGTGGTTCTATGAACTGACATCTGCCACTACGTCAGTGCGTCATCGTGTGTGAACGCACTTAACTGTGAAACAACACAAAAATTTACAGGTGGAGTTTTGGCATCGCCAATAAGCGACGGAATCAAGGCGGCTATGATGAACGTCTTACTAAAATCAAGCAACGTCACAAAAAATGTGTTCACTGGTTTTTTTTCGGAACCACACAACGGTGGGATATTCTCTTCTATTGAAGGTAAATACTTTAATGAGCTGATACTTGTTAGAAGATCCCAGACTATCGGAAGCGTACCACTGAGTTTTAGGCCGAGATTCAGAGACGATTTGTAAGTCATAGTTCGAACTCCCGTATGTCAAAATCCATACATTTCAACCCTACTTAGCTCGAGCTAAGACGGAAAAAATCGTCTCTGAATCTCGGCCTTAGTCACTATATCTAAGTGACTCGACCAGCTTGCAAACAGGAGATGGAAACTCCTCTTAGAAATTTTGCAGCATAGTGGTTCGGGTTGTGGTCAGTCATTTTATGGATTATCCTTGCAAAAATAGATATTTAGAGCGAGCAAAGCGAGCTCGACTTTTCTCCTCAATATGAATCGGTTTGGAGCCCGAGCTTTTTACGTACCACAAAGTATGAGCAATGTAACTTTTATAAGTAAATGCTGTAGACCGAGCGAAGCAAACTAGAAATTGTTAGCACTACGTCTTAACTGTGGTTAGAACTCTTTAGGATTATGTGTAAGTATAATAATGAAAACAGAAACTTAGAGCGAGCGGAGCGAGCTCGATTTTTCTCTGCTCCACGAATTGTTATAAACAGAGCTCAATTAATCTATAAGGTTATTTAGTACGAGTCGGTAACTCATTGGTACGAGTCGGCCTGGACGGGGATCGAACCATCGCCCCCTGCACGGCAGGCAAGGTTACTCGCCACTGGACCACCTCGGCTTAAGAAGTTATTGTTTCGCAATTATAGTCTGTCTCGTTTAGTGATAAGATATAAAATTGTATGTAAATTGTAAATGCACATGATCAATTGATCTTGTACCGTGGCAGAGCTGAAATACTACCGCAAGGCTGGTCCCTATACAGGGTAAATTTTATATCGCTGCGGATAACTTCAGCATGCATTCTACTCATCAAATTGATCAACTTTCATTGTAGAGCCAAATTCGAAATCGCGAGAAAAAAATCAGCTGTCCCATACAGAGCTGCAGTTACAATTCGACTCAATGGAGCAGCTGTTTTTTTTTCGCGATTTCGAAGCTGGTTCCATAGTGAAAGTGAGATGAGTAGTATACATGCGGAAGTTATCCGCAGTGATATCATTTACCCTGTCAAAGTTCCGGATCCTCCAGCAATCATCGTTTAGTATTTTATTAATTACTAGTGTTTTCCCGCGACTTCGTCCGCACAAATTATATACCAGATTTTAAGTCAGATCATAAGCTATCAAACAAAAAAAGAGATAGAGAAAGTTGTTCAGTTTGACCATCCCCTTTAAAAGGTGTCAGCATATAAAGAAGGACCCTACAGGGTGTAAGGAAAAGTATCATTAACCTTTTAACCACATACTCTACCCATCAAACTGAACAACTTTTACTATGGGAGCAAACCGATCAAAGCAATAAAAAAGTCAGCTGTCCCATACTAAACTCCAATACCTACTCGACTCAAATATAGGTATGCAACAGCAGATTTTTTTTTTGCTCGTATCGCTTTGCTCCATAGTAAAAGTTGTTCAGACTTCAGTTTGATGGGTAGAGTATGTGGTTTAAAGGTTAATTATACTTTTCCTTACACCCTGTATGTCGCCCCAGTAGGTACACTGAAAATGCATTAAGTAATAATTTTATTTCATGTAATTGCGCCAACCTCATTTTCCGGGTTCCGTAGTCAAACAAGGAACCCTTATACTTTCGTCCATTCTGTCTGTCTGTATGCCCCTCATCAATAACTCGCTCATTTTTGCACCTATTGAATCGAACACTGGCCAAAAATGTATGGTAACGTCACAGACTTAATGCTTGATATATATATCTCTATAAAATTACTTCTTTCTTAAATGTTTGCTTAAATGTGGGCTGTATTAGTGCGTTCACACACGATTACGCACTGACGGAGCAGCAAACGTCAGTCCGTCATTTGTGAAGCAAGGAGTTGTATGAAACCGCTCGTGGAAGCACACACTGTGACGCATTGACGCAGCGGGTGTGGTTCTATGAACTGACATCTGCCACTACGTCAGTGCGTCATCGTGTGTGAACGCACTTAACTGTGAAACAACACAAAAATTTACAGGTGGAGTTTTGGCATCGCCAATAAGCGACGGAATCAAGGCGGCTATGATGAACGTCTTACTAAAATCAAGCAACGTCACAAAAAATGTGTTCACTGGTTTTTTTTCGGAACCACACAACGGTGGGATATTCTCTTCTATTGAAGGTAAATACTTTAATGAGCTGATACTTGTTAGAAGATCCCAGACTATCGGAAGCGTACCACTGAGTTTTAGGCCGAGATTCAGAGACGATTTGTAAGTCATAGTTCGAACTCCCGTATGTCAAAATCCATACATTTCAACCCTACTTAGCTCGAGCTAAGACGGAAAAAATCGTCTCTGAATCTCGGCCTTAGTCACTATATCTAAGTGACTCGACCAGCTTGCAAACAGGAGATGGAAACTCCTCTTAGAAATTTTGCAGCATAGTGGTTCGGGTTGTGGTCAGTCATTTTATGGATTATCCTTGCAAAAATAGATATTTAGAGCGAGCAAAGCGAGCTCGACTTTTCTCCTCAATATGAATCGGTTTGGAGCCCGAGCTTTTTACGTACCACAAAGTATGAGCAATGTAACTTTTATAAGTAAATGCTGTAGACCGAGCGAAGCAAACTAGAAATTGTTAGCACTACGTCTTAACTGTGGTTAGAACTCTTTAGGATTATGTGTAAGTATAATAATGAAAACAGAAACTTAGAGCGAGCGGAGCGAGCTCGATTTTTCTCTGCTCCACGAATTGTTATAAACAGAGCTCAATTAATCTATAAGGTTATTTAGTACGAGTCGGTAACTCATTGGTACGAGTCGGCCTGGACGGGGATCGAACCATCGCCCCCTGCACGGCAGGCAAGGTTACTCGCCACTGGACCACCTCGGCTTAAGAAGTTATTGTTTCGCAATTATAGTCTGTCTCGTTTAGTGATAAGATATAAAATTGTATGTAAATTGTAAATGCACATGATCAATTGATCTTGTACCGTGGCAGAGCTGAAATACTACCGCAAGGCTGGTCCCTATACAGGGTAAATTTTATATCGCTGCGGATAACTTCAGCATGCATTCTACTCATCAAATTGATCAACTTTCATTGTAGAGCCAAATTCGAAATCGCGAGAAAAAAATCAGCTGTCCCATACAGAGCTGCAGTTACAATTCGACTCAATGGAGCAGCTGTTTTTTTTTCGCGATTTCGAAGCTGGTTCCATAGTGAAAGTGAGATGAGTAGTATACATGCGGAAGTTATCCGCAGTGATATCATTTACCCTGTCAAAGTTCCGGATCCTCCAGCAATCATCGTTTAGTATTTTATTAATTACTAGTGTTTTCCCGCGACTTCGTCCGCACAAATTATATACCAGATTTTAAGTCAGATCATAAGCTATCAAACAAAAAAAGTTTCATCAAAATCGGTTCCGTAGTTTTTGCGTGATGCGCGAACAAACAAACAAACTAACAATTTTGTCAATAGATGGCGCTGCACGTTTTTAAATCGCGCTATCGAATGTTATTTTAATTTATATGAACTGAACCGCAACTTTTTTATTCCTCATGATTTTACGGTTTTATAATAGTTAAGATTAGTAAGTAACTATATACACTTAGTAATTTCCTCTCGGCAAACAGTAATTTGTGCTCTTCTTTCAGTGAACAAAATTGAACAAGAAAAACTCAAAATAAGAATGTTATTTTATAGAAGGAAGTTCAGTGATGCCAACTTAGCAACTTTGTAGCTAGATCTAGCAATTTTCGGAGGTCTGGCAGCTACAAATTTGTAAAACTTGTAGCTAAACTTTTTGGCTACTTTTTCTAGCAACTTTTGGGACTGAGAGTTTTTGTAGCCAGAGCCATAAAAATTAACGAATATGGAGCGATAAATAATGCCAAAATATGAAAATAGCTACATATACTTGCTCAAGTAGGTACCTAGAATATTTCACTCCGGTTCTTAAATTTTTTGTTGTAATGAAAGCAGTTGGAAACACTGTCTAATTTTGTCTTTACAACCGTTCACTGTTTCAATTATGTTTTTTAACCATTAATATTTTGAGAAATTGAAGAAATTTTAAAGTGTTAGCGTTGTTTTAATCTATTTTGATGTTTAGCTACTTCTAGCTACTTTTATGGGATAGAAAATTGAGCAATCTAGCAACTTTTTGTGAACTACTTAGCTACAGCCCTGAGGTAGCAGTTGGCAACACTGAGGAAGTTATCCGCAAAATTAGAATTCTTTGTATGCACTCAGAAATGTATCTTAACTTCATCTAAAAATGTAACATGAAATAGCGAACGCCAGGCATCGGTTAACCAGCAGAACAAATACTATTTTCAGGTGTCCGGCTGTCCAGCATCGAGCACACCTGGGCTCTGGATGACCCAAACAACGTTGACGGAAGTGAAAACTGCATAGCGCTGTCTCCGAGCGGCATTATGTCTGACGTTAATTGCAACGCTGTATACCCGTACGTCTGCCTCTTGAGAGAAGGGAGACTTGAAAGAATGGACGTATGTAGTGGAGGTAAATTATTATTATATTGTGGAACAATTCTTTGAGACTGCCGTTAGTGGGACATAGACCAATATGACCATAATGTGAGGATGGCAGACGTTTTAAAGTTCTAGAGTTTTGTTGTAGTAGATAAGGTACCTAAGTACAAAGAGTGTTAGGAAGTTAAGGGGATCTTCTGGCCGCATCTTCTCTACAGCGGAACATCTTCCGACGCGGTGGTAGAGTAAAAAATGACGTCAGAAAGATATCCATGTGATATTAATTTGAATAAACATTTTGATTTGATCGATTTGATTTGAGACCTAGCCTCATGAGATTTTGGATGCCTTAGGGCACTATTTTAGCACTATTTTATGAATGTAAAATCATTGCTGTAATGTACGCCGTTTTAGCCACAGAAAATGTGTACGCTACCTTGACGTCAAGCCAGCGTACCAGGTAAAAAATCGATATCTCGTAAAGTACAGATAAGAGCCACTATTTTATTTGAGCATAAGCATATGCTCACGACTATATTCCCCGAGGGGGTCGTCAGAGATATTCTGAAACCTCAGAACATCCACGTTTCACCAGTAGTACCGAAACTCAGTCCAGTGTGTGTATTTATTTGACCTAGGTACTAATTAGGCACTATTTATTGGCACTGATCCTAGCCGTATCCCTTTTATGTGTACGCTAGCTATACGGACACAAGTTTTTATTTAATTGAAACACTTGTGCAGGCAGCACTTGAATTATTAAAACAAAATAATTAATATATTGTATCTTAAACTTTTTTCCAGGCTACGCAGCACTGGACAATACTACAGGAAGCTGTTACAAATTACACAGTAACAAGTTAGGTTTCGATGAGGCTGCCAAGGTTTGCGAACAAGAAGGAGGGCATCTGGCCATTATTAACGGAGACGCTGAAGCACAAGCAGTAAAGAGTTTGCTAGTCAAGCATAATACAAAATATGCTATCCTCGGCTTCCAACTTATTAAGAATTCAAGAAAGTGGATGACACTTCAAGGAGAAACAATAGAAGACGCTGGTTACGCAACATGGCCTGAAGGGAAGAACTCTGCTGCTTCTGAAGCACTAAAAAAGGCCTTTGGTTTGATAGACACAGATGGATTACTTCGTTACTCCACCAATCCTTCAGAGACGCGGCCATTCATATGTGAGAAAGACCCTGAAATAGTTGTTTGTGAATAAAATATTACATTAATTATACGATCGTTTTTCTTCGTTTTATAATTATTCTAATAAAATGAGTCGATTCCTTTAGTTTAGAGGCAAATTTTCATTATAAATTAAAATAAAAGACAGTTTCGGCGTTTCATACATTTTTGGTCACAAAACAAAATCTAATGCTATTAACTATAGTTACTCCTTTCAGGAATTAGAGCGACAAAATGTAAACAAAGAAACGTCACTGTCAAAGTGACACACGTGGTCAGAAACCATTGGTACATTTTTTAAGAATAACATAACATTTGACTGAACATCAAAAGTCCGGCCTCAAGATCTGCCAAAGAGCGATGGAGCGCAGTATTTTAGGTGTAAGACTAACCGATCGTGTTAGAAACACTGAACTGCGCTCCAGAACTGGCATAGCGGACGTGGGGCGCAAGACAGCTCAGCTGAAGTGGGACTGGGCCGGACATGTCTGTCGCATGCAGCCCGAAAGATGGGCCAAAATCACCACAGACTGGGTTCCCCAGGATGGTCACCGGCGTCGAGGTAGACCGAGAAAAAGGTGGAGAGATAACATGGATGCCTTCTTGGAGAGTTGGCCAGAAGTTGCACACAACAGAGAGGATTGGAGAGTAAAAGGGGAGGCCTTTGCCCAGCAGTGGGACATTGAAGAGGCTACGTAAAAAAAAAAAAAAAAAAAAAAAAAAAAAAAAAAAAAACATAACATTTAGAATTAAGGTTGGTATGTATGTCGGCACGGTATTTAATAAATGGCGTTGACATTAAACATTTACTGTTCATCCATAAATAATAAAAACAATCATGACAATTTGAATGAAATTTTAAAATTATGTAATGTAGCCCGCTACTCTGTCTGTGTGGGCTTTTTGTGCTATGCGGCGTAGCATCCACGCATAGCGTACGGCAATGATATTGTTACGAGCGACGGGTTCAGGGATTGGAGTGAAACGCCAAGTCCAAATTTACAGAGTTTATTGGGTTTATCTTACACACGGTCCTCCTCGCAGGGTCCTCTTCGCGGAGTCCTCGACGCAGAGATTTCCCCTTGCACAGTCCTTGTCACAGGGTCCTCAGACGGGGGTTCTCCTTTACACCACTGTAGCACTGTTCACTACGTCACTTCTATGACGTCACGACACGTCACCACTACGACGTCACGACACACGTCACAATTATGACGACACGGCACTACACTCACTTGACTACACACTAGTTACTTTTCACTTATTCTCTTCTGCCTTTTGGTTTCGCACTTATCACTGTTAAACTCAGTACTGCCCTGTGGCCGCAAACTCGCCGGCTTATATAGCCCTATAGAATCTTCCAGAATATTGAATTTCGATCTTCATTTCGTTATTTCTTTGTTTCCTTCCAAACGTTTCTAATTATCTCTAGCTCCTCCCCCTTTCTCAAATATTCCTAGACACGGT
Source organism: Agonopterix heracliana (assembly GCA_963693445.1). Lineage (NCBI taxonomy): Eukaryota > Metazoa > Arthropoda > Insecta > Lepidoptera > Depressariidae > Agonopterix > Agonopterix heracliana. Next base: position 9,449,263 of record OY856334.1, read on the forward strand.
TATTTTGTCTCTTTCCAAATATTCTTTCCAATTTTCCTTCTCACTCTTTCCTCTGGAACATTCCTGAACAATAGAAATATTTTCGTCGGGGTGAGGTCTCGAACCCAGGACTTCTCGAACTTTCGGGATCGCACGTCCGACCGCTGAGCCACAAAGCTAATTGACAAACCCTCTGAATTTGTGAATGCCTTTTTACGATTAACGTTTGGCAGCATCCGTGACACTGCCCCTCCCTTAGTTCTGCTCGTCCCGAGCATCATTACTGCCGAAATATCGAGCTAACCGGTCAACGTGCACTATCTTCAAAGGGCTCCTTGGCGATCGTCGGATTCGGTATGTGACGTCGTTTATTTTAGTCACTACCTCATACGGTCCTTCCCAACTTGCTTGTAACTTCGGGCACTTCCCTTTCTTCCGGACTGGATTATGCAGCCAAACCGATGTTCCTTCCTCGAACCCCGTATAGTTCGCCTTTCGGTCATATCGTGTCTTCGAACGGTCACTGGAGTTTTGACCTGCTTCTCGAAGTTGTTCATAGATGTCGACCATTTTCTCTCGCAGTTCGCTTACATAATCACTGATACTTTTAGGAGTGCCTGGTGCGCATCCTGATAATAAATCCGCTGGAAGCTTCAATTCTCTCCCGAAGTTTGCTATGGCTGGAGTTGCTGAAGTACTCTCATGAACAGCGGTTCGATAAGCTAACAGGAAAAGAGGTATGTACTCATCCCAGTTATCCTGATGACTATCGACGACCTTCGCAAGATGTCGTTCCAAAGTTTGATTGAACCGCTCTACCATGCCGTCGGACTGAGGGTGATAAGGAGTAGTCCGAGTCTTGTGGATTCCGAAAATCTTGCAAACTTCCTGGAACAACTGTGACTCAAAGTTCCTGCCCTGATCACTGTGCATTTCTAGCGGAACCCCAAACCGGCAGAAAACTTCATTTACTAACTTGGTGGCCACAGTTATCGCTTCCTGATTCGGGATGGCAAATACTTCTGGCCACTTTGTGAAGTAATCCATTACCACAAGTATATACCGGTTTCCTGATTTAGTGACTGGAAATGGTCCCGCGACGTCTAGTGCGATTCGTTCCCAAGGCGCCCCAACATTATAAATTTTCATTGCTGCCCTGCTCCTCGTATGAGGTCCCTTGACAGCTGCACAGACTGTGCACTTGCGGCACCAATCTTCCACATCGTCTTTACAATGCAACCAGTAAAATCTTTCCTTTACCTTTTCCAAGCTTTTCTTTACACCCAGATGCCCTCCGGAAGTTCCATCATGAAAAACTCGTAGAATTTCTTTCACCTTAGCTCGTGGGACCACCAACTGTAGATACAAGTCTTTGCCATTCGGTGTCTCACATTTTCTACAGAGTAATCCATTATGTATGACGAGGCTCTTCCACTGTGCCCAAAGTCCCTTCGTAACTGCTCCGTACCTTGCCACCTCACTCCACTGAGGCTTAGAATCATCATTCCTTAACCAGTTCAGGATTGGCCCGACTCCTGAGTCCTTTTCCTGTTCAAGGCGCATCGCCTCGTTTCCCCACTCATCATTGATGGCATCAGTTCTGATAACCCTGAGTGAAACTGTGTCCTTCCCTTCCTGCTTGCTGCAGTGCTTACAATCTTCTGGACATGGTCTTCTTGATAATGCATCTGCATTGGAATGAACTCTTCCGCTTCGATGTTCCACTTCAAAATTGAATTCCTGTAGTTGCTCCAACCATCTTGCTACTTGACCCTCCGGGTTCTTAAATTGAAGTAACCATTTCAATGCAGCGTGGTCTGTCCTGACTAAAAATTTACGTCCCAGCAGATACTTCTTGAAGTGTTGTACAGTCTTCACTACCGCCAATAATTCTCGTCTAGTTACACAATAGTTTCTCTCTGGTCTAGACAATGACTTACTGAAGTAGGCTATTACAGTTTCCTGCTCACCATGTCGCTGTGAGAGCACACCTCCAATCCCGATGTTACTAGCGTCCGCATCTACAACAAATTCCCCTTGAACGTCGGGATATCCAAGAATTGGTGCCTCACTTAGACGTTCCTTTAACTCCATAAAAGCCTTTTCACACTCTGAATCCCATGTGAACGTCCTCTTCTCTTCCGTAAGTCGATGTAGTGGCTTCGCGATGTCCGAAAACCCTTTCACAAACCGACGATAGTAAGAACAGAGCCCAAGGAAAGCTCTAACTTGTGTCTTATCTCTCGGGGTCGGCCACTCCCTTACAGCAGCAGTTTTGGCAGGATCGGTCTCGACTCCTCTCTCCGAGATTACATGTCCAAGGTAGTTGACTTGCCGTTTAAAGAAAGAACATTTGCTTGGACTCAACTTGAGATTAGCCCCACGCAGCCTTTCGAATACTTTCTCCAACTTTTTCAGATGATCATCGAAGTCTCGACCAACAATAATGATGTCGTCCAGGTAAACCAGACACGTGTCACCCAGAATTCCAGCAAGGACACGTTCCATCAATCTCTCGAAAGTCGCAGGGGCGTTACACAATCCAAACGGCATCACCTTGAACTGCCACAGTCCTTTCCCTGTAGAAAACGCAGTTTTCTCTTTGTCTTTGGGGTCTACGTCCACTTGCCAGTACCCACTTTTCAGATCGAGCGTCGAAAACCATTTCATTCCATTCAAAGTGTCTAAGGTGTCGTCGATTCTTGGCAAAGGGTAGCTGTCTTTCTTCGTTACTTCATTAAGCTGCCGATAATCCACACAAAATCTTGTTGAGCCATCCTTTTTCTTGACGAGAACTACTGGTGAACACCAGGGACTTGATGAAGGTTCGATGACATTACTCGTCCTCATGTCCTCTATCATTTCCTCCACTTCCCTCTCACGAGCAAACGGAATGCGCCTAGGTCGTTGCTTGATTGGCACTACATCTCCTGTATTAATCGTGTGCTTCACCAAGTCTGTTCTGCCAATATCTGCGCCGTTCTTAGAGAACAAGTCTGAAAAACGCAGCAGCAAGTTCTTCGCTTTCAAAGCCTGTAGCTTAGTCAGGTCCTTGCCGGAGTCTTCCATAACTTTCGATACTACATCCCCCTCAGCCTTATGTTTCTTAGGAGGATTTTCCACACATTGTCGTAACCATAAAACTTCCTCACAGTGACCAACAATCTCTCCCTTCTCAATCGTCAGCTCCACATCACCAACGTTAAGTATAGGGATTGAAGTAGATGAAACTGATCCAACAACTGTTCTCGCCGGAATCCAAGAAGTTTCAGCTTTAACTTTTTCTATGACAGCACATCTTCGTGGTAATTTCCCATCGTTATTCTTGGGCAAAACAACAGGTACCAAGGTCTGTGATCTAGGCTTGAGAACTGTTCTTCTTACACAGTAGACCTTTCCCGATGATCCACCTTTCATCGGAACCTCCTCTGTGCTACACCGTAGAACTCCGTTTTTCATGTCTATATTGCACTGATGATTTTGTAAGAAATCTAAGCCAATGATGCAATCGTCCACTATTTCAGCTACAATCACCTCATGTTTGAAAGGAGTTTCCCCGATCTTAATCGAAACTCCTAACTCTCCCTTAACAGGTATGCGCTGGCCGGTAGCTGTTGTTAACTGTAGGTTGGTTTGCTGCAAAAGTCGTTTTTCCTGATAACTCTTCATTTTGCTTAGCAGTCGAGTATTGATCACGGTCCTCGAAGCTCCGGTATCCAAAGTTAGTTGACAGATTCTACCATTGATCTCTCCTTCAACTAATAGACTATTTCCGTCCGATGTTTGTTTGACTCTAATGGTTGGGGTTGCAACATAACCGGCCAGCGCCCACCCCGCAGCCCTGGCTGGTTCTAGTTTTCCTGCTGCTCATCAGTCGAGACTCCTATATCCCGACGGCCTGCGCGCTTCGGGCAGGAACTGCGAAAATGCCCACGTTCACCACACTCGTAGCACACATAATTGACGTTTCGATTTCTTGGCACTGATGCTCTAGTCACCACAATCTCCCTGAGGCGAGCGGAACGTGAATCCTGACGTACGGCTTCCACCTCCAATGCATGGGCAACAGCGTCTCTGAGTGTAACATGGTGTCCGAGTCGCACTGCAGCTCGCACCTCCGGATCCCGTATCCCATCCGTAAAGGCCTGCAGGAGCATGTCCTCGATGGCTGCTGGTGATGACTGGAAAGCCTTTCGCACGAGCTTCTCCACTTCCACGGACCATTGCTGCAGACTCTCGTTAGCATGTTGGTTACGTTCCTTCAATCGCGCCCGATACATGTGTTCGAGATGTCCATCGCCGAATCGAGCCTCCAGAGCTCCGAAGAGTTTGTCGAACGTCAGATTTTCGCCAGCTCCTACGGCTTCCAGCACGGTGAGAGCCTGTCCCTGGAGTGCTAATGTCAACGCAGACTGCGCCTCCTCTTTGCCCCAACCATTAACCTTCATTGCTGTCTCAAATTGTAGCTTGAAGGCGGGCCATGACGTCAGTCCATCGTAAACCGGAGTCTTGACACCTTTTGGCTGTATGGGTGAGTCAAAAACAGCAGCGACACGCCTATGAGATTTGCTCTGCTCAACATCTCGTCGGATTTTGGCAAACTCACCCTCCACACGATCAAACCTCTCCTCAAACTCACCCTTCACATGATCTAACCTCCCTTCAAACTCACCCTCAAAGAGTAATATAAGTATGTTAGAAAAGAGAACCCACTCGTGGCAACATTATGCATCCACCTTATGTCAAATTGAAAGCTACCTAACTCCATCTATGTTCCCGTTCTGTTATTAAACCTATACTATACATACCTACATATATCTACTCATACGTATACATATTATTGTTTTGAATGCTAGTTTTCGTTCAATCCCGCACCGATCCTGTTAAATTTCAGTCTCCCTACTATTTCTGTAATCTGTATATTGGTTAGAGAACAACAGAAACTCCAGAACATCACTAAATCGCCACGAAATTGAACTAAAACTACAAACAACACGCACATAACACAAATAGGCAGCCATCTTGTGAATTTGGCAATTTGACATTGACATAGACCATAAAATCTTTTTTTTTTCGTAGTTTGCAGAACGTAATACTAGATGGCTGCACTTTCTATGCAAACTACATTGAAGATACCAGCCAAAAGGCAAATGTCCTCCCACTGCTCACCCTTCACACGATCCAACCTCCCTTCGACGGCTTCGACTCTCTCTACTGCCTGCTGCAAGCCTTTCGTTATATCTTTATGAAGCGTCTCCTGCATCGTGCGCATTTGTTCTTCCTGACGGTGAGCCTGCTCTTCCTGACGGCGAACCTGCTCTTCCTGACGGCGAGCCTGCTCTTCCTGACGGCGAGCCTGTCCTTCTTTTATTGCGCGCAGTTGTTCCTCCTGCCTGCGAGCCTGTTCCTCCTGGCGGCGAGCCTGTTTTTCCATCATGCGAGCCTGTTCCTCTTGACGGCGAGCTTGTTCTTCCATCATGCGCTGGATTTGATAGAGGAAGTTCCCTGGGTTCTGCTCCGGAGTGCGCTGCACTTCACCTCCTTCAGGTCTTCTCTCTGGGGTTCGCTGCACCTCAGTGGTAAGGGCCGCACCTTCCTGCCGCGCTTCTGACATGGCCCGAGTGGTGACTCCCTTTAACTCCTTGGGCACCAGCGGCATCCTACTCCAATCCCACTTCTGACACCAAATGTTACGAGCGACGGGTTCAGGGATTGGAGTGAAACGCCAAGTCCAAATTTACAGAGTTTATTGGGTTTATCTTACACACGGTCCTCCTCGCAGAATCCTCTTCGCGGAGTCCTCGACGCAGAGATTTCCCCTTGCACAGTCCTTGTCACAGGGTCCTCAGACGGGGGTTCTCCTTTACACCACTGTAGCACTGTTCACTACGTCACTTCTATGACGTCACGACACGTCACCACTACGACGTCACGACACACGTCACAATTATGACGACACGGCACTACACTCACTTGACTACACACTAGTTACTTTTCACTTATTCTCTTCTGCCTTTTGGTTTCGCACTTATCACTGTTAAACTCAGTACTGCCCTGTGGCCGCAAACTCGCCGGCTTATATAGCCCTATAGAATCTTCCAGAATATTGAATTTCGATCTTCATTTCGTTATTTCTTTGTTTCCTTCCAAACGTTTCTAATTATCTCTAGCTCCTCCCCCTTTCTCGAATATTCCTAGACACGGTTATTTTGTCTCTTTCCAAATATTCTTTCCAATTTTCCTTCTCACTCTTTCCTCTGGAACATTCCTGAACAATAGAAATATTTTCGTCGGGGTGAGGTCTCGAACCCAGGACTTCTCGAACTTTCGGGATCGCACGTCCGACCGCTGAGCCACAAAGCTAATTGACAAACCCTCTGAATTTGTGAATGCCTTTTTACGATTAACGTTTGGCAGCATCCGTGACAATATTAATGTTACTACCGTAACTAGATAAGTAGTATAGGGCACCAAAGCGTTGCCACTTCGCAGATGTCCGCAGACTCCTTTGACTTCAGTTCATTCGCTTATCTATGGTGAGTACGGACATATCCGTGACGTTTAAATTAAGCTACCAAAATGGGGAAATGCGTCGTAAAAAATTGTAAATCTCGATCGGAAAACAATAATTAACGAAGTGGTGTTACTTTTCACAAGTAAGTTCACTATATTTTGTTAAGATTATTCAAAATAACATTAAAAAACTAAATAAATTTTTCACGCATTGTTTTTGCCATCAGTGTTGCGAGTAAATACGATTTTGATTTTCCCACACTGTGGGGAGTTTCGGTACCCTCTTCATTATTTCATCAGAATGTGTAGGTAATCATAAAAAATAGTCAGTAGGATAGTAGGAGCAGTAGTAGTATAATTAGATATGATTTGTCTTCAAGGATACCCAAAGATTACAAGCGTAGGGAGCAGTGGATCAAACCCTCTTCATTATTTCATCAGAATGTGTAGGTAATCATAAAAAATAGTCAGTAGGATAGTAGGAGCAGTAGTAGTATAATTAGATATGATTTGTCTTCAAGGATACCCAAAGATTACAAGCGTAGGGAGCAGTGGATCAAAAATAGATAAGGCTCCTACGGAAAGAAACCGACTGGTTACCATCTGCAGTAACAGTCATATTATGTTCGAAGCATTTTAAAGACAAAGATAGGATTCCGCCTAACAATGAAAAAGGTCACTTTCGATTGTCAGACAAAGCAGTTCCAATGCTCATTGTAACTATTTCATTATTGTACTCAATTTAGCGTGTATGCGTCAGCCAGCACTGCAACAAAAAAGTTGCCGCCATCTTGAACTTCTTAGTTTCTGGACCGATTGCTTCCAAAATCGATATCTGAAGGTCCGCGTGGACTCTAAACTAGAATCCGACCGATGTCAGATTTAAGAAAAGTGGTTGCCATCTTAAACTTTTTAGTTTCATTAGGTACCTACCGATTGCTTCCAAAATGCAAAATGAAAATTTCAAATAAATAATTAATAAATGTACCTATTATAACTATTGTTATAATGATTTAATTGCTAAATGTTATGAATGAAAACATTATTAAAATTTTCAAATTTGATTATAAATTCGTTTGTCTTTGTTATAGATGTAATGCTATAATAATATTTTGATAATTATGTTATTACTGACTACATATTTATTGCATGTAATACCTACTTTAAGTTTTTATCTATATTGTTATGCCCTGACGGGGTGCTACATTGTAATAATTAATAAGATCTCACGTACAATTAGGTACTTTAATTGGTTACTATTGAAAATATCACCATACTTCGTTTGTATGGAGCGCGCTCTGAATGAGGTATATTCTCTTAAGTTATCTAAACTAAGTCAGGATAACCTTTTCATAAAATGACTACGGAACCTTATCATGAGCAAGTCCGACACGCTCTTGACCGGTTTTTTTACTACCTATTTTATTTCTATACCGAATTCCTTTTTGAGATTTCAGGTTTGCTTTCGTAGTAAAATTTGTTCAGTTTGATTGTCTGAAACGCCCCTCAAACTTAAATTAAACAGACACAGCAAATAAACTCGTCCGGTATATTTAACAGCAAGGTTGCATAACCATCTCGTTCAACGCTATCTATCGAGCCATTTGCAACAATTTTTTTCTTTTTTAATGGCTTTCAGAAAATACCCATAGAAATTTATTTTGTTGGAAATGATTGTCACAAACATAAAATGTGTACATATGTATATTATTCCATTTAAAATAATAATTATTATTTTAAGTCTTGAAATAAAATATATGCGATTATACAAATATATTTTTTTTCTTCTTATCTATCTTCCTTGTCGATTTATTTCAATATACGGGTTAAGTTTTAATCAGTCCGGATAACTTCACCATTCATTCCCCTAATCAAACTGAACAACTTTCAGTATAGAGCCAACATCGAAATCGTAAAAACAAAATCAGCTGTTTCATACAAAACTGCAGTATCAACTCGACTCAAACGTATGGGACAGCTGATTTCTTTATTCGCGATTTCGAAGTTGGCACCATAGTAATAAATAAAATAAATAAATCTTAACTATTAGGTATACCTAAAACCGTAAAATCATGAGGAATAAAAAGTAGCGGTTCACTTCATATAAACTCAAATGACAGTCGATAGCGCGATTTAAATGACGTGCAGCGCAATCTATTGACAAAATTGTGTGTTTGGTTGTTTGTTCGCGCATCACGCAAAAACTACTGAACCGATTTTGATGAAACTTTTTTGTTTTTTAGCTTATGATCTGACTTAAAATCTGGTATATGATTTGTGCGGATGAAGTCGCGGGAAAACACTAGTAAATAATACACAAATCTTTATTTGCATAGTGAAAGTGAAGAGAATACATGGTGACGTTATCCGATCTGGAGTGCGATTTTTGAATCTCATTCGGTGAGCTTGAGCAGTTAAAAATGTCAAAATAACTATGGAGATATGCATCTTTCTACTGCTGAGTTGACCTTCAAAAATCATACTACAGGAGAGCGATTTTTTAAAGTCAAATCAGCAGTGAAAAGATGCGTATCTCCGTAGTTATTTTGAAATTTTTAACAGCTGAGCTCACCGAATGAGATTCAAAAATCGCACTCCTGGGCTGATTAAACATCAACCCTGTATAATATTTTATATTTAAAGTTTACTTATAAATCTGTTCAGAACACACATATTCAAGTTTAGAATTCAGGTAATAAATTAATTAAATTCAGTAATTAATTCTGGGGAAATTATTTCTAACCACTGGCAACAGTGGCCGTTTGTACTGACGTTTTTAAAATAATAACGTCTTTCTCATTTCATCGTAATTTTTTTGACGGCAGAAGAAACGAGACAAACATAGTTTACTTTGGCGTATGTATCGATTTCCAAGCTACGTCTTTGAAACTCGGAAGTGGTTACGCATTTTTGAGAATTGTTTGTAAGAAGCTATCCCTCTAGTTGTATAAGCTCATTGGCGTACGGACTCAGACGACGGTATTTAACAATCAACATACGCGTTTACGTTATTGTATGCAAAAAAAAATCTTTTTCACTGCACTTTGTTAAAACGAACCAAAGGTTTAAAATATCTGATTGTTGCGCCAGACCACGAAATAAAATATTTACAGTCACGCTTTCTTTTAATCTAAAATAAATTATAGCTTGCGTATTATTTTATTATTATCCATACGAAATTAACATATCACTTGTCGTAATCCTTTGCGAGTAAAATATATAATTTACTGTTATTCATTCCGGAGAAAAGTTTTCTACAGTCTCGAGATGGTATTTTCTAGTAGTGTGAGCGCATGTCTGTATGGTCCCCCTGGATAGGGGTCCGCGGTGTCGCCACTCACCGTCAGCTCGCCACAAGCTGCCCCCGCGGGGATATAATTATTATTATTATGTGTCTTACGATCCGTAATCACGGGCAATTAAGTCCCGGACCTTTGGAAGGCGTGAATGGAGCCGAAGCCAACATGTAGAGGCCCGTTCAAGAGACAAGTTAATCTATGTAAGGAATACACATGGCGGATACCATCTCCGAGCGCACGACATGATACACACGGGGATGGTCCCCGCCAGGTGCATAGACTATTGGAGTGCGGCTCTATGGCTCTATACTGTGTGTCGAAGTGTATGTACTTACATGCGTGAGCCTTTATGCTTCATTCAAGAGTTCGCTGCACATCGACTCGTCTGTAAAGTGATTGTTACTATTTAACTTTAAATACAGGGTGAAATTGATATCATTAGCATTCTTTTAAACTAAGAGTCTACCCATCAAACTGAACAACTTTTACTATGGGAGCAAACCAATCAGAGCAAAAAAAAATCAGCTGTCCCATACTAAACTGCACCCTCCGCCGCTGCCTACATGACTCAAATGTATGGGACCGCAGATTTTTTTTTTGCTCCGATTCTTTTGCTTCCATAGTAAAAGTTGTTCAGTTTGATGGGTAGACTCTTAGTCTAAAAGGATGCTAATGATATCAATTTCACCCTGTAGGAGCGTCAATGTACAGCGAACTTGCCAAAGCTTGCGCAAGTGTGCGAATGAAGCATTAGAACAGTATTCGGGTGTCGGGTGAAATCGGATATGTTCGTAAAATAGATCTCGGCAAATGACAATCTTTAAGACATGCCACTGCAACACACATAGGTACCTACGGAATTGCGATCCGGAATTCCGAATGAAAGCAGGTTTTCGTATGGAGGTTCCCCCTCCAGATTTGCGAACGAAATTTGAAACCTATACGAAAAACCTGTTTTCATTCTGAATTCCGAATCGGAATATCAAAAGATGGCCCATTTAGTCAAGATTTCAAAATGGTGCAACACTTGCCACTATTATTGCCATTAATGGTGATATTTTGTACTTTATGTAAATGGACCTCGTTTCGAACAACTCAACCATAGCATTTTTTTATAATTATGGACATAATGGGAAGAAACAAAATTATTATTATTATGTGTCTTACGACCCGTAATCACGGGCAATTAAGTCCCGGACCTTTGGAAGGCGTGCATGGAGCCGAAGCCAACATGTAGAGGCCCGTTCAAAAGACAAGTTAATTTAAATGTAGGGATACACATGGCGGATACCATCTCCGAGCCCACAACATGATACACACGGGGATGGTCCCCGCCAGGTGCAAAGACTATTGGAGTGCGGCGCTATGGCCGCGATGGAAAAATAAGGTCTTGGGCTATAGAGATGAAAGTTGGATGGATGGATACTGGGCTATCGGAGGAGACTAACGGACGCCTGCCATGACAACTAGACTCAAAATTGTAAATAGGGCAGGCGGTGACTCGCCGACTCGTCGGGTGGGCCCCATAAAACGGCCGCACGCACAAAGTGCGACAATGGGGCAACATCCCTTTTATTATTATTATTGTATCTCTTACGGTATTTCACGGGCCGTAGCCCGGACCTTTGGGGGCTTGCGTGGGGACACAGGTCCAACACGTAGAGGCCTCTTCTAGACACTTTTATCTAATTGCGATGGGATGCACCAACCGTGGTCTATCTCTAAATGCATTATGCAAATGCACCAGAAGACATACCACGTTCGATGCAGAGACTATTGTAGAAAGGACAAAAACTACTCGGGTTATGGGGGTGAACTGGGTGGGCTGAAAAATCTAGGTTATTGCGGAGAGACTCGGGACGCCTGCCGTAACAAATGTCTCTAAGTTTGTCAAAAATGGCAGACGGTGACTCGCCAACTCATTTGATGGGCCCCCCAAAATGGCCGCTCGCAAGGAGCGACAAGGCGGCAACATCTAGTGAGCGGCTAAGGTTGTAGAGAGGTGAGTCTGCGGGCGCCAGTTCCCGGTGCTAAGCGCACCAGTCAGCAGGTCCCGGCGTTATGACATTTTACACTTCCAACCTGGAGCATACCTAGGTTCCGCTCTTGCGAATCCACTCCTGGCCGGCCGATTAAGGCAAAACAGGAGGTGAGGTCAATCCGGGCCCTCTGGAGAATCGGGTCCGTGGTGTCGCCAATCACCAACAGCTCGCCACAATCTGCCCTGCGGGCTTATTATTATTATGTCTTACGTTCCGTAATCACGGGCAATTAAGTCCCGGACCTTTGGAAGGCGTGCATGGAGCCGAAGCCAACATGTAGAGGCCCGTTCAAAAGACAAGTTAAAATGTAAGGGATACACATGGCGGATACCATCTCCGAGCGCACAACATGATACACACGGGGATGGTCCCCGCCAGGTGCAAAGACTATTGGAGTGCGGCGCTATGGCCGTGATGGAAAAATAAGGTCTTGGGCTATGAAGGTGAAAGTTGGATGGATGGATACTGGGCTATGGGAGGAGACTAACGGACGCCTGCCATGACAACTAGTCTCAAAATTGTAAATAGGGCAGGCGGTGACTCGCCGACTCGTCGAGTGGGCCCCATAAAACGGCCGCACGCACAAAGTGCGACAATGGGGCAACATCCCATTGAGCGGCTAAATATTGTCGAGAGGTGCGGCACCGGTTTCACCATCGCGGGGTTTACGCCCGTGAGCGGGTTTCCCCGTTATTACGCCATTACGTGCAATACACTTCCAACCTGGAGCATAGGTTCTGCTCTTGCGATTCCACTCTGGACGGCCAATGAAGGCAAGCTAGAGGTAGGGGGGTGTGTTACTGTCTGTGTGGGTGTGTGTGTGTGTGTGAGCGCATGTCTGTATGGTCCCCCTGGATAGGGGTCCGCGGTGTCGCCACTCACCGTCAGCTCGCCACAGCTCGCCATTATTAGCAAAGCGGTTAGTTGTCAAATTAATAACTAATTCTGTTGTGGATAACATATTAAAATAATAAACAATTCTTTTATCGTAACACTTACTCGTATGTAAGCATAATAAGTTAGACCCTGTACCTATACTTGGGATTCCCAAAATGTCCATTGCATGTAATTTCTGTGATTCAGACTTTTTTTTTATTGCTTCCATTAAAACCCGCGATAATTGTTATCTATGAAGAATTTATAAACAGACAAATTTTCCCATCTTATTGGAATACCCTATTATTAAGTACAAAAAGATACGGGTCGAATTGATAACCTCCTCCTTTTTCGTCGGTTAAAAGGCCGTTCTTTCTGGAAGAACACATCACAGTTCCACAAGATGTCTCGACTCACACTTGCCGTTTTGTTCTCCGGTCTCTTCGTGTGCGTCCTCTCAGCACAAGGTAACTATTACTTATAATTATACAGGGTCCAACTTAATATGCTGACACTTTTTTAAGGGGATGATCAGACCATCAAACTGAACAACAACTTTCTGTATGGGACTAACGTCGAAATAGCGAAAAAAAAATCAGCTGTCCCATACATTTGGCTATGGCTCGAGTAGTTTTGCAGTTTTGTATGGATGGGCTGATTTTTTATTCGCGATTTCAATGTTGGTGCCATAGAGAAAGTTGTTCAGTTTGATGGTCTGATCATCCCCTTAAAAAGAGTCAGCATAATTAAGACCCTGTATAAGGTCTAACAAAATTAGGTGAAACTATTTTATGGGGATGATCAGACCATCAAACAGAACAACTTTCTCTATGGGACCATACAAACCTATTTGACCGGAATGTACGGGACCGTAGATTTTTTTTCGCGATTTCGATATTGGTCCCTTTGAGAAAGTTGTTCAGTTTTATGGTCTGATCATCCCCTTAAAATAGAATCACCTAATTGTGTTAGACCTTTGTAACTATAATGTGTGTAAGGAAAAGTATCATTAACCTTTAAACTACATAAGTACTCTACCCATCTATCTGAACAACTTGGTGTACCTACCTATTAAATAAATAAACTTATACTAAGGAAACAAACATGGCAGAGGAACAAAAAATCTGCTGTTCCATACTAAACGGCAATATAGACTCAAATGTATTAGACAGCTGTTTTTTTGGTTCGGTCATTTTTGCTGTTATAGTAAAAGGTGGTTTGTTTGATTGGTAGAGTAACTATGTGGTTTATAAAGGTTAATGATTTCTTTTCTTTAAATCCTGTTAGCCTGTATACTTCATAAAATCTAGGTATCTCTGCACATATTTTAATCGCGGTGTTACGGTTAAGAATGTAATTTTCCTATCTTTAACGCCGAGTGAAGGATAGGACAAATTTCCTGACCTTTACACTGGTGTGGCAGCGCAGTATTGCAGAAACGCTCATTAATGTTAATCCTCCATTAAATCTCTAGCTGTCACTTTTTGTCCTGTTGGCGTCGTAAAAGCTAGGAAGATATTTAATGTAAGATTAACTTTAATGAGCGTTTCTGCAACTGAGTGTTAGGCAGTCGTCGATTTAATTTGCGCACGAGAACACAAATGAGCCTAACAGTCAGTTGCAGAAACGCTCATTTAAGTGGATCCTCCATTAAATCTTTTACTAGCTTTCAATACGTCAACAATACAAAAAGTGAAAGCAAGTTATTTAATGGAAGATTAACTTAAATGAGCGTTTATGCAGCCGAGTGCAGCTATGGAATGCTATGGACGACCTAGTAGCACTTGGTCCAATACTTACGCATTTCGTCCGAATATAATATTGACGAACTGCGTTAATACGCCTTTTGTCAAGCAAGCATTTCGTCAAACATTTATGTATTTTGTACAGTCAATTAAAAAAATATATAGGGTCCTTCTTAATATGCTGACACTTTTTTAAGGGGATGATCAGACCGTCAAACTGAACAACTTTCTCTATGGGACCAACATCGAAATCGCTAAAATAAAATCTGCTGTTCCATACTAAACTGCAAACATACTCGAGCCAAATGTATGGGAAAGCATTCTTTTTTTCGCGATTTCGATGTTGGTCCCATAGAGAAAGTTGTTCAGTTTGATGGTCTCATCATCCCCTTAAAAAAGTGTCAGCATATTAAGTTGGACCCTGTATATTTTTTAATCAATTATTTTTTTTATTCGATTTTACCTAAGTAACGATTTCGTTGTTGTTGCCCTAGAGAAAGTTGTTCAGTTTGACGGTCTGATTATCCCTGTAAAAAACTGTTAGCATATTAAGTTAGACACTGTATTTAAAATGTGGATTCCTCATAAAATGAAGGAGATACTAGGCCCAACATTTTGTATAACAAAAATATTTCAACTTTACTTCGTTGTCATCGGGTTGGTGGCGTGACTTATTTTGAAATATTTTTTCCAGTGTCGGTCAGACCCAACTCCAAGTGTAGTGGCTACACCTTATATAAAGATGCGGGGGGCTATCTCATGTATCACGAGATGCCTGTGACATTTGACGATGCAAAGTGGAGATGTGCCGTGGAAGGTATGTTTTTGTTCACGAAGTATTATTATTATAAGCTCGTAAGTAAGGACCTGAAAAAAGATGGACGTAATGTGACACTAAAAAGATGTGCAGCATGCAAAGAAGTTCTAGGCGCAGGTCCTACAATACAACCAGCCGCCATTATGTACCGCGCGACAGTGCGACAGCACGCACACACATAATACATGGGTGCTTCACTTATGATTAAAGGAGATTACGTCCGTCTTTTTTTCAGGTCCGTGGCTCTAAGATTGAATATAGCGCAATCTTCAATCTTAGGCCGAGATTCAGAGACGATTCTTAAGTCATAGTTCGAACTCCCGTATGTCAAAATCCATACATTTCGACCCTACTTAGCTCGAGCTAAGACGGAAAATCGTCTCTGAATCTCAGCCTCAGAGCCACGGACCTGACCTGATCTCCATACATCAAGTGATAATATTTTGAGTTCGATTTTTTAAAAACACTCAAAAAACTCTTTTCACCTCAGGAGTGCCATTTTTGAATCTCATTCGGTGAGCTCAGCTGTTGAAAATGTCAAAATTACTATGGACCTACGTATCTTTCTACTGCTGATTTGACTCTCAAAAATCGCTCTTCTGTAGTATGATTTTTTAAAGTCAACTCAGCAGTAGAAAGATGCATAATCTCCATAGTTATTTTGACATTTTCAACTGCTGAGCTCACCGAATGAGATTCAAAAATCGCACTCCAGAAGCTCGGAATCACAATTCTGAGTGCAAAAGTGATTTTATCCGCTAGCGTGGAAAGAGCTTTTAAAATTAAAATCTATAGTTACCTATAGGTATTCAATAATTTCCTTTTTCTGCAGGGTCCTTCTTTATGATTATGCTGACACTTTTTAAGGGGATGATCAGACTGTCAAACTGACCAACTTTCTCTATGGGACCAATATCTAAATCACAAACTAAAAATCAGCTGTCCCATACATTTGGCTCAGCAGATTTTTTTTTGATGCCATAGAGAAAGTTGTTCAGTTTGACGGTCTGATCATCCCATTTAAAAAGTGTCAGCATATAAAGAAGGACCTTAAGTATCGCCAGTACACGGAAAATGCATTTTCCATTTATTTCTTGTATTGCGCCAACCTCAGTCAAACAAGGAACCCTTTAAATACTTTCGTCCATTCTCTGTCTGTATGCCCCGCCTCATAACTCGCTCATTTTTGCACTGGTCTATTGAATCGAACACTAGCCAAAAATTTATGGTAACGTCACCGACTAACTTAATGCTTGATAGAAGATCTCTACAAAATTACTTCTTACTTAAATTTTTGCTTAAATCTGGGCTGTATTAACATTGAAACAACAACAAAATTTACAGGTGGAGTTTTGGCATCTCCAATAAACGACGGAATCAAAGCCGCTATGATGAACATCTTACTAAAAACAAGGAACGTCATAAAATATGTGTTCACAGGCTTTTCTGCGGAACCAGAAAATGGAGGAATATTTTCTTCTGTTGAAGGTAAATACTTCAGTGAGCTGATTACTTTGACTACTTATATTTGTGGACTAGTTACGCGTGTAATTCTACCAACAAACATTTCTGCCACGTTTTGCGGAGGGCGAGGTAACATGAAATCCGCGGCTTTGGGTTTTATTCCCCATAACTTTAGATTCTAGTTTTGAATGTTAAAAATCATGAAAAGTAGTCTCGTGTGAACCCCAAACGTTCTAAGTTCGAAGTTATTGTTTCGCAATTATAGGCTGTCTCGTTTAGTAATAAGGTATGAAATTGAATTTAAATGCACATGATCAATTTTATTGATCTTGTACCGTGGCACAGGTGAAATACAACTGCAAGGCTGGTCCCTAAATAGTTAGTCAATGTTCCGGATCCTCCAGCAGTCATCCATGTTTATTATCTTAATAATTACTTTTAAGTAGGTATAGGTAACTATATGCTTAGTTCTTTCCTCACGGCAAACAGTAATTTGTGCTCTTCTTTAAGTGAACAACATAGAACAAGAAAAAATCAAAATTAGACTGTTATTTTATAGAAGGATCCGCTATATTAGAATTCTTTGTATGCACTCAGAAATGTATCTTAACTTAATCAGCATGAAATAGCGAACGCCAGCCATCGGCTAACCAGCAGAACAAACACTGTTTCCAGGTGTCCGGCTGTCCAGCATCGAGCACACCTGGGCTCTGGATGACCCAAACAACGGTGACGGAAGTGAAAACTGCATAGCGCTGTCTCCGAGCGGCATTATGTCTGATGTTAATTGCAACGCTCGATACCCGTACGTCTGCCTCTTGAGAGAAGGGAGACTTGAAAGAATGGACGTATGTAGTGGAGGTAAATTATTATTATAATGTGGAACAATTCTTTGAGACTGCCGTTAGTGGGACATAGACGAATATGACCATAATGTGAGGATGGTAGACGTTTTAAAGTTCTAGAGTTTTGTTTTAGTAGATAAGGTACCTAAGTACAAAGAGTGTTAGGAGGTTAAGGGGATCTTCTGGCCGCATCTTCTCTACAACTGAACACCTTCCGATGCGGTGGTAGAGTAAAAAATGACGTCAGAAAGATATCTATGTGACATTAATTTGAATAAACATTTTGATTTGATTGATTTGATTTGAGACCTAGCCTCATGAGATTTTGGATGCCTTAGGGCACTATTTTAGCACTATTTTATGAATGTAAAATCATTGCTGTAATGTACGCCGTTTTAGCCACAGAAAATGTGTACGCTACCTTGACGTCAAGCCAGCGTACCAGGTAAAAAATCGATATCTCGTAAAGTACAGAGGCACTATTTATTTGACCTAGGTACTAATTAGGCACTATTTATTGGCACTGATCCTAGCCGAATCCCTTTCATGTGTACGCTAGCTATACGGACACAAGTTTTTAATTAATTGAAACACTTGTGCAGGCAGCACTTGAATTATTAAAACAAACATAATTATATATTGTATCTTAAACTTTCTTCCAGGCTACGCAGCACTGGACAATACAACAGGAAGCTGTTACAAATTGCACAGTAACGAGTTAGGTTTCGATGAGGCTGCCAAGGTTTGCGAACAAGAAGGAGCGCATCTGGCCATTATTAACGGAGACGCTGAAGCACAAGCAGTAAAGAATTTGCTCGTCAAGAATAGTAAAAATTATGCTATCCTCGGCTTCCAACTTATTAAGAATTCAGGAAAGTGGATGACACTTCAAGGAAAAACAATAGAAGAAGCTGGTTACGCAAAATGGGTTCCAGGAGAAAACTCTTCTTATCTTGCTTCTGAAGCACCAAAAATGGCCTTTGGTGTATTAGCAAACGATGGATTCCTTCGTTACTCCAGCAATCCTTCAGAGACGCGGCCATTCATATGTGAGAAAGACCCTGAAATAGTAGTTTGTGAATAAAATATTACATTAATTATACGATCGTTTTTCTTCGTTTTATAATTATTCTAATAAAATGAGTCGATTCCTTTAGTTTAGAGGCAAATTTTCATTATAAATTAAAATAAAAGACAGTTTCGGCGTTTCATACATTTTTGGTCACAAAACAAAATCTAATGCTATTAACTATAGTTACTCCTTTCAGGAATTAGAGCGACAAAATGTAAAACAAAGAAACGTCACTGTCAAAGTAACATTACGTGGTCAGAAACCATTGGTACATTTTTTAAGTATAACATAACATTTAGAATTAAGGTTGGTATCTATGTATGTCGGCACGGTATTTAATAAATGGCGTTGACATTAAACATTTACTGTTCATCCATAAATAATAAAAACAATCATGACAATTTGAATGAAATTTTAAAATTATGTAATGTAGCCCGCTACTCTGTCTGTGTGGGCTTTTTGTGCTATGCGGCGTAGCATCCATGCATAGCGTACGGACTCAGACGACGGTATTTAACAATCAACAGACGCGTTTACGTTATTGTATGCAATAAAAAATCTTTTTCTTTAAGCACTTTGTTAAAACGAACCAAAGGTTTAAAATATCTGATTGTTGCGCCAGACCAGACCACGAAATAAAATATTTACAGTCACGTTTTCTTTTAATCTAAAATAAATTATAGCTTGCGTATTTTTTTATTATTATCCATACGAAATTAACATATCACTTGTCGTAATCCTTTGCGAGTAAAATAGATAATTTACTGTTATTCATTCCGGAGATAAGTTTTCTACAGTCTCGAGATGGTATTTTCTACACTGGTATCACCGTTGTTTACATTTTGTCGCTCTAATTCCTGAATGGAGTATATATCCTACTGTGTGTCGAAGTTTATGTACCTACCTATGAACAAAATTTTACAGATCAATACCCGTGAATTACTTTATTTATAAGCATAAGCATATGCTCTCGATCTCGACTATATTCCCCTATACTACCCGTCAGAGATATTCTGAAACCTCAGAACATCCATGACTACCACATCCATTACTTTATTTACGTTAATTAATAGATATAATAATCATCATCATCATCATCACAGCCTATATATACGTCCCACTGCTGGGCACAGGCCTATCCTCATGGAGGTTGAATGGGCGTTAGTCCACCACGCGTGCACAATGCGGATTGGTAGACTTCACATACACATCGGAATTGATATTATAATGACACCCCCTAGGGTCTATAGTACTCGTACCTACCATTGATTTGTACCATCACTGGTACAAGTGATACCTACTATATTTTATTTCAGTTTAGTACCATTGATGGTACTAAGGACACATAGTACGTGTTGCTAGAACCATTGCATCGAAAACATACCAAAAATATATACATAATAATATGAAATAAAATATAGGTACTAAGTAGTATCACTTGTACCAGTGATGGTACATATCAATGGTAGGTATGGTAGGTACTGTTCAGGAAAGAACATAAAAACACATTTAAATGATTTAAATGAATTTATTTAACGGAGCACAATGTTACTCGGTAGGAACAAAATGAGAGAGAAAGGCAGTGTTGCCAACACATAAAATATAAAAAATGTAGAATGTAACACTAGTGTGTTTATGTTGCAAACATATTCCCGGGGCGGGTTATACAGAGCAATTTTTTAGAATTACATAAGTATGATTTATATTTAAACAATAAAGCAAACAGGGAATGTAGCCCAGTCACTTTTTATCAAAGTGTAAGTTGAACAATTTCATTACATACTACTACTTAATATTACTTTTGGGATATCTTAATCTAAGGGCAAGATACACAACTTATTTATAGCAATTCGCTTTGTGCCATTTTTGGTTTTAATTTCAGCAACTCTTACTTTATCATCGGAACCTGTATACAATTTTATTACTCTAGCCAGAGGCCACTGTAAAGGGGGTGAATTTTCATTTTTCACCAAAACTAAACTTCCTTCTTCAATGTTAGGTAACGACTTGTGCCATTTAGGACGATTATTTAATTGTGTCAGATACTGCTTATGCCAAACATTCCAAAAGCTTTGAACAATTTGTGTGTATCGTTTCCAAAATTGTAGCCTATTGATAGGCGTGGACGTATAGTCAGGCTCTGGGATGGCTGTTAGATGTCTCCCAGTTAGGAAGTGGCCCGGGGTAAGACACGACATATCGGATGGGTCTCTAGAAAATTGCGTTAGAGGCCTAGAATTTAAAATGCCTTCCACACATACAATAACAGTATTGAACTGTTCATAAGTGAAAATGTTTGGGCCTATTATTCTCTTAAAGTGGAATTTCGCGCTTTTAACTGCGGCTTCCCAGAGGCCACCAAAGGTGGGAGAATAGGCTGGTATATAGTTAAATTGGATGCCTTTTGAAGCCGCGAAGTCTACGACCGCTGATTGGTGATCTTTAGAAAAATGAACTTTATAAAAATCTTTAATGACTGCGTCTGCACCTTTAAATGTTTTAGCGTTATCGCAGTGTATTACATTCGGCAGACCACGCCTTGCAATGAACCTTTTGAGTGATGAAATGAAGCCTAGAGTGGTCATGTCTGATACTAACTCTAAATGTACACATTTTGTAACGAAACACACAAACACAACCACATAACCTTTTGAGATCATGCTTCTACGAACAGTAGATTGCTTTATTTGAAAGGGCCCACAATAATCAATACCTAAAACACTGAAGGTTTTTGCTTCATTGACTCGATCCGAGGGCAATGAACCCATCAGCTGAGATGCAGCTTCCGCTTTAAAACGATAACATTTAATACATCTGTTTATTACGTTTTTGACTTCTCTATTGCAATTTATAATCCAGTATTTTAATGATAAATTATTCATAGTTAACTTTAAACCAGCGTGCAGTAAGGCGTGATGCTCATTATTAATTATAAGGTAAGTTATATGACATTTTTTAGGTAATATAATAGGAAATTTCTGAGAATAAGGAATGTGCGCATTTTGTAATCTGCCACTTACTCTTAACAAATTATTTCCATCTATAAATGGTACCAAAGATTTTAAATTTGATTTTACAGGCTGATTTGTTTTAATACAATTAATTTCTTTGGCAAAGTATACACTTTGAATTTGACAAATTATTTTGTTTTGAGCATTTCTCATTTCAGGTGCAGATAGACTGCCCAGATTTTTATTATTTTTGTTTTTACAATTATATGTAAATCTTAACATATATGATACAATTCTTAGCAACTTAGGCCATGAACAATATCTTTTAAATAATAATGGTTCTTCGACAACTGTTAAACAAACAGGCTGCTCCTCTCGGACTGGCTCTGCTTTACATGCCAGATGATTGCATGTCTCTGATGAATCTGGTGCGTAATCTGGGGACATAAGTTCAGGCGGCCCATTCCACCACAAAGAGTTGTTGGGAAGCTCAGCAGGATCACAGCCACGAGATAAGCAGTCTGCTGGGTTAACAGCACCATTAATGTGAAACCATTTACAATCTTGAATTATTGAGTTTATAATGTTGACTCTATTTTTAACATAAGCAGGTAAGCCAGTTTTGTTATTTTTTATCCAACACAGCGCTATTTGTGAGTCGGAAAACAAGTATTTAGCATTAAATTTAATTTTACAGTAAATCGAACAAACTTTTTCGCATAACTTGGCTAACAACAAGGCAGCGTTAAGCTCTAGCTTTGGTATCGTGCATTTGCTTTTAATACTAACAATTCTTGATTTGGAACAAAGTAAAGTGATTTTTACATGACTATTGTGCATTGCTCTTATATAAATACAAGCTCCATAGGCTATGTTAGATGCATCACAGTACCCAAGCATTTCAATCTTTTGTGCGTCACACACACTTATATTTCTATTTATTGATATAACAGGCATTGATACCAAGCTTGAATAGAATTTGGTCCAAGACCGTAGCAGTTGCTCAGGCATTGGTGAATCCCATTGAAGGTTTTCCTTCCAAACTGTTTGTAAAAATTCTTTTGCCCGGACCATCACGGGTCCTGCCAGACCAAGTGGATCAAAAAATGAGCCTATTATGCTAAGCACCGTTCGTTTGTCCCAGCTAGCTACATGTTTCGCAGGGCAAGCCACATTAAAAACATCCTTTTTAACTTCAAATGTAACACCCAGTGCTTTAATTGATAAATTTTCATTGTGAAGCTCATGCTCATTGAAATATTGTTTGCTGGATGGAATACCTTCCAGCACTCGTTGATCATTAGCAGCCCACTTGTGGAGGTTGAAGTCAGCTTTACCCAGAAGAGAAATCAATTCATCTCTTACCTGTATCAAATCCTGAAGCGTATTGGCCCCAAAAAGAGCGTCGTCTACGTACATAGAGTTGTGGATCACCTCAGCCGCCTTGGGGAACTCAGGATACCGCTCTGCTAGCTCCTTCAAGCATCTTATGGCCAGGTAGCTAGAGCTTTTCAGCCCGTAGGTGACGGTCTGCAATTCCAAAATAATTTTGTTATTCATATCGTCCTTCCATAAAATATTTTGTAGATGCTTGTGAGACGGATCAATGCTTATGGCCCTATACATATGACGGACATCAGTCATCAGTACATACCTGTACGATCTGAATAAGATTAATATGTCAAATAAGTCCTTTTGGCACTTAGGTCCATTTGAAAGAACATCATTTAGACTATTATGCTTTGAACTAGCTCTCGTATTGCCATTGAAGACAACCCTTAATTTGGTTGTTTTTCGGTCATTCTTTATTACAGGTAAGTGCTGCATGAAATATCGTTTTTCTGCTTCTTTCTTACTATAAGGAATTATTTTAGCATGACCTAATTCAACGTATTCATTAATGAAGTCATTATATTGTTGCTTTAATTTGTCATTTTTTGCCAACCTATTTTCAATAGATTGCAACGTTTTCGTTGCAATGGGACATGTGTTACCTAACTTAAGGCGATCAAGTGGTTGCTGAAGAGGCAAGGAGACCTGAAATTTATTATTTATTAACTGTACCGATTGTTTAAATTCGGCTTCGCAGGTATCCTGCTTTGCTATAACCTCCGGATTTGTTTCAGGGACCATTTCAGTCTCAAAAAACGTTTGTAGGAGGTGATCGACCTTTACCATTTCCTCGCCGGTGACCATGTGTAAATTTATTGCACTGTCGGAGGCTTGGTGACTTTGGATTTCCCCTGATACTATGGATCCAAACTCAGTGTCTATTAAATACAAATCACTATTTTGGAGTTTGGTTTTTGTGGGCAAAATCATTTTGAAAAATATATCGGAAGACAATAAAAATGAAATTTCTCCAGGAGTGCTAAATTGATCATCTGCTAATGATACACCCTCTGGTATTGTTATTTTATTTATATCAATAGCTTGCTGAGGTAGATTGGTGGTTATGTTGTCCACAATTGAGCAAGATACAGAGCAGCTAAAATTGTTATGTAAAGACATAAAATTAACACAGACAGCTTTTGAGGTAGATTTTGTTTGTTGACCTAGTGCTGTTATTTTCAGATTATTGTTAACCTGTTTTAATTTCAAAGTTTTAGCAAGATCTGCTTTAATAAAAGATACTTGACTACCACTGTCTACTAAACCTCGGGCTATGATATGAGACTTGCCGTCTTCACTCGATATCCTTGCCTTAATTGTGGGCAATAGAACAGTACTAGTGCTGATGTTACAATGAAATGTGATCGCTTTTAGCTCATCATGATGCAGTAGGGTATTGTGATCTTTGCTACCACATTGAGCACATTTAAAATGAAATTTACATTTATTTGTATGCATATTTAAGCAAATATTACATAAGTTATTTTTCGATGCAAATTCAATTCGTTGTTGGCTTGCCATGGCCTCGAAATCTGGACATTTGAACAACCTGTGTGCCTTAGAATTGCAATGCCTACACGAGCCATTGGACACATTGTTTGCCAGATTTGACACAAAATTTTTTACAAATGGAGGGGTCTTACCTTCACTTTTTTGGCTCTCTTCGAAGCTGCAGGCTCTTTTTTCCAAAAAGGTAAAGAAGTCTTCCAGCTTTGGCGGCTCCTTGTCGTTCCGCTCCGTGTGATAAGCTCTACATGAAAACTGATCAATTTTCCTTAAAAGAATGGTTAGTATGAGAATATCCCAAGTGTTTGTGGCTTGCCCTGCGTTTTGTAACGCTCCTAGATGCTGTCGAGCATGTGACACAATTTCCCTCAAGTTACTGGCAGTACCTTTGTTGATTGTGGGGAAATCAAGTAGCGCTTGTATGTGGTTGGTTATGACAATAAACTTATTATCATAACGGTTCTTGAGCAGCTCTAATGCTTTTTCATAGGAGTCACTAGATAAGGGCAAACCTTCAATGAGAGACAGCGGCTCATTTTTGAGAAACTTCCTAAGATAGAATAGCTTCTGTATTCTTTCAAGCTTGCTATTATTTCCAATTATTGCCATAAAGAGCTCAATGAATGTTTGATATTTTGTGAAGTCATTGCCGTCATAAACTGGAATATCAATCACTGGTAGTTTCACATTGGAAGCACTCGCGCAATCCATCTGCATGCCGCTAGCACCATCGGGCTTACGAGTAGATAGTAACTTTTCGAACTTCGCGATCACAAGTAGGGATTTATCTTCAAAATCGTCCTCGGCGAAATCTTCTTCAGATATTGTATCCGTGCTTAAGCTGATTTCCAATGATAAACTGTTGTAGACCTTTATGTTTTCTAATAATTGTCTAATTCGCAGCGATATAACTTCCTTGTCCATAGGATCGGCTCGTAAAAATGTTTCCGCTTTCGTTAGCTTTCCTTTGCACTGTGCCATCTGGGCTTTAATTCTTCTTATGGATGCTTGTTGATTAGCGCCTTCGTCATCAATCGGCATGCTTGCTTTTATAATGTAAACAGAGTCGAGACGTTGAGGTAATGAGGTTATCTTTCAGTTCTGTCACTTTGACAGTTGTGAATGAGTGAACCGAACGAATGAACGGTTGTTCTACTTCGGCGTCGTTAGGTTGGCAGGACTGCGTGCGCGCTGGCTGCGCCCTCTGGCAGCTAGTGGGGAATTTACTGCAACACGATGTACTGGAACCGTTTAAAAAATGATTAAGCTCTGATATTCGGCATAGGTGTTCCTTAGGTAGCCTTGAGTCAAAATTCACCGGGACCCATCGAGACCCACCCCTCAGATAGTCATGGGAGGGGGGGGAAGTTTGATTCTACCACGCTCCACTCTTATGCCTATATCTCCCTAACTATTAGTAGTGGGGCAAGTTTGGTATCGTTTACGGATAACAGAAGGATGGCAAATTCATTTCTGGAACAAACTTTTTTACTTCCCATACAAAAAATTGAAAATATTGAGTAAAGTTCGTAAAACTGAATAATTTTTTTTCGAATTAACTTAAATATTTTTTTAATTTCAAAAGTAATGAGATTTAAAAAAATATGTGTTAAAAGCCACATTCACCTGCATTCTAAAAATGTATAATTTGTTACAGTGCTACTACAAAAAATAGGTAAAAAAAAATATTTGTCAAGCAACTCAGAGTGGGGTAATATGTTTTATATCAAAATCTTGTAAAAGTTGAGCTTCTATGTAGAATGTAAGTGGAATGATATTTTATTAAAAAAATAAAGCGGCCAAGTGCGAGTCGGACCCGCCCATGTAGGGTTACATAGCAGCAAGTAGGTTTTTTTTATCATAAAATAAAATAACTTGGTTTTTCATAGCGTTAAAGTTGTAATTGCGTTTTTCGAAAATGAACTATTTCTTAAAAACTAATAATGATATCTTGTTCAAACCAATTTTCGTTGTTAGTTTATATTAAAATCTAAAGCATATGTATTACATAGATTTCTGACTCCCATACTTACTTTAAAAGTTAGAGGTGGGGGGGATACACATTTTTCTATTTTAGAAGCTTCTATCTCTCAAACAATTGATTTTGGCGAAAAATAGTTTTAGAGACCTTAATGTCATTTTTCAAGACCTATCTATAGACACCCAACACGTATAGGTTTGACGAAAAAAATATTTTTAAGTTTCAGTTTCGTGTATGGTGTGCCCATACATTTATTTATTTATTAAAATATTTTATTACTTATTAAATTTAATTTATTAAAATATAAAATTTAAAAATAAATCCCAATCCATTTCTCTTTCTTCATCGTCTTTTTTAGCATGCCTGTGTGGTAGCACTTGCTACCAAAATAAATAAAAAATGCTACATCGATTTCACGTTTTTTATTTAAAAATATTCGTTTTTGTCTCTGTTCTTCCTTCAATATTTAAGCCGGTCACAGACTATGAAGATACTAAGTATCTTCATAGTCTGTGACGCCCTTTAGATTTTAATTAGTTTTCAAACTGTTCGAGTATAACATGTTGCACAGAACAATAAATATTGCCTAGAAATTGAAAGATAACAAGTAAAAGGATGATTGATTCGTACAACACGCTTGATGACTTTCTCACTTGCTTTACAAATATTTTTTTTTTACCTATTTTTTGTAGTAGCACTGTAACAAATTATACATTTTTAGAATGCAGGTGAATGTGGCTTTTAACACATATTTTTTTTAATCTCATTACTTTCGAAATTAAAAAAATATTTAAGTTAATTCGAAAAAAAATTATTCAGTTTTACGAACTTTACTCATTATTTTCAACTTTTTGTATGGAAAGTCAAAAAGTTTGTTCCATAAATGAAGTCGTCATCCTTCTGTTATCCGAAAACGATACCAAACTTGCCCCACTACTAATAGTTAGGGAGATATAGGTATAAGAGTGGAGCGTGGTAGAATCAAACTTCCCCCCCCTCCCATGACTACCTGAGGGGTGGGTCTCGATGGGTCCCGGTGAATTTTGACTCAAGGCCACCTAAGGAACGCCTGTGCCGAATATCAGAGCTTAATCATTTTTCAAACGGTTAAAAGCACTAAATTCCCCACTAAGCGGCGGTGCGGCGGAAGGAACGACTTTGCGACGAAGAACGCAAAATGCCAACCAATATGGCGACGGTTACCTCTTTGAAATGTCTTGCGATTCCTATGCAATCTTCAATTTTGCTAGCCAGTAGGTGATGATTGTACACAGCGTAGCACTCGCAAGGATTATCGCACTGCTTTGCTTGATTAACAAGATATTTCACTTCCCGCCGGCAAATTAGACTCGCCCGGCAGCCGCGTGGTTACTTTTCAGAAAACTGTTTTTATTGACGAAACTCGCGGATTCACTTTTGATTAATGTTTATTGTGGTTTCGGCACCATTTTATGTTCAGGAAAGAACATAAAAACACATTTAAATGATTTAAATGAATTTATTTAACGGAGCACAATGTTACTCGGTAGGAACAAAATGAGAGAGAAAGGCAGTGTTGCCAACACATAAAATATAAAAAATGTAGAATGTAACACTAGTGTGTTTATGTTGCAAACAGGTACAATCAATAGTATTAAGGACACACATAGTACATGTTGCTAGTAGGTACCATTGCATTGAAAACATACAAAAAATATATAGTTACATAATAATATGAAAGGCGTTTAATAGTAGTAAATAATTCTAACAATTAATTGAGGAAGAAATACAAGTAAATACACAATACCTACAAACTAGTATTTTAACGACAAGGAAATGATTTTGACATTTTTTTACTACTATAACGCTCAGATGCAGAAACGCTCATTAGTGTTAATCCTCGTTGACGTAATATAAGCTTGCAACGATTTAATGGAGGTTTAACTCTAAAAGCAAAGCAAAGCAGGAAAGACGAATTAACCACTTCCACATGCGATGTGTTCGAAGTATTCTTGGCATAACCTGGAGGGATCGAGTGACAAACGAGAAAGTGCTAGAAATGGCACAGTTGCCCAGCGTAACCGCAATTCTCAAACAGAGGCGCCTGCGGTGGCTGGGGCATGTGCATCGCATGGATCACTCTCGTTTGCCGCGTCAAGTCCTTCTAGGTCAAGTAGCGCATGCCAAGAGAAGCGTCGGGAGACCACGTCTTCGCTTTAAGGACTGCGTAAAGCGAGACATGTCCACTTTTTCAATCGACACCAGCAACTGGGAGTATCTCGCTGAGAACCGCGACTTGTGGAGGAAACATTTAGCGGAAGGAAGAGCTGAGCACGATAGGGCGTGGTTCGCTTCCTTGGCTGAAAAGCGGGAAAGGAGGCATGATCGACTTGCAAACCCAACTGACACAGCAAACTTTAATTTTACTTGCCGGACATGTGGCCGTACCTGTCGCTCTCGTATCGGGCTTTTTAGTCACGAGCGTAAGTGCCGCCAAAACGCTGCTTAAATCATCTTATATAAAGATGGAAAGGCCAATGATGGAAATGTAAATTGTTTTTGTATGTTTTCGATGCAATGGTACCAGCGACTCGTACTATATGTACGTACCATTGATGGTACTAAGGATACATAGTAGTATCACTTGTACCATTGATGGTACAAATTAATGGTAGGTACTATAGACACTAACTAGGGGTTTTTTATTTAAAAAGGGGGCTTCCTATAAATGGGCAATCAAAGTGAATAAAGACCATTTAACTCCAACACCCGGAAGCAAAATATTATGTTAAATTAGTTAACAACACAATATTTCAGTCTATCCCAATTTAACTAAACCTAAAATATTATTATAGGTAAGTATGACATTATTTTGAAACAAACAAGATAACAAACAATACTCAATAGATGAAATAGTAACTGAACATGGCCATTCTGTTCTCCGTTTGCCGCCATACCACCCACATTTTAATACCTATTGACATGACATGACATGAAAACTATACAGGGTGTTTCATAAGTAAGAATAAATTTTTAAAACTCTTAAGGGGGTTGTTTAGACCGTCAAATTGAACAACTTTCTCTATGGGACCAACATAGAAATAGCGAAAAAAAAATTTGGGCTATGGAGGTGAAAGTGGGATGGATGGGTACTGGGCTATGGGAGGAGACTAACGGACGCCTGCCATGACAACTAGTCTCAAAACTGTAAATAGGGCAGGCGGTGACTCGCCGACTCTTCGAGTGGGCCCCATAAAACGGCCGCACGCACAAAGTGCGACAATGGGGCAACATCCCATTGAGCGGCTAAAGGTTGTCGAGAGGTGCGGCACCGGTTTCACCATCGCGGGGTTTACCCCCGTGAGTGGGTTTCCCCGTTATTACGCCATTACGTGCAATACACTTCCAACCTGGAGCATAGGTTCTCTGCTCTTGCGATTCCACTCTGGACGGCCAATGAAGGCAAGCCAGAGGTAGGGGGGTGTGTTACTGTCTGTGTGGGTGAGGGTGTGTGAGCGCATGTCTGTATGGTCCCCCTGGATAGGGGTCCGCGGTGTCGCCACTCACCGTCAGCTCGCCACAAGCTGCCCCCGCGGGGTTATTAATATTCTTCTCTCATTTTATTTGTTTTAAGATTTTTGGGTTAGTTAAGTATTTCGAATAAGATTATAATTAACCGATGTTATATTTGTGAACCTGAACGAACGGCTAGCATGACAGTTTGTTACAATATTGAACCACTGGTATTTAAATTGTACCACTCACGAATAGTACATTATGATACAAGTTCGGTGAGTTGATAATTACAGCCGAGGCGTTATTGCTAGCCCGAGCCGTAGGCGAGGTCTACAAGAAAGCTGAGGCTATAATTATCAAAGCGCACGTGTGTCATACGACGTTTTATAACATATTTGCGAGGAAACAAGGAAATAAATACACTAAAAAATCTAAAAAAAATAGCGATAAAAAAGCGCGCGGAATAATTTTTACTTGTTCACAAATTAGCGATGCGCGCGCATCAGCGCTTTCTTTTTCTTATTTCTTAAGGCAAAGGCACAAAATCAGCCAGTATTACTAATAAAGTAAATTAATATTGTGTGTTTTGGTTTCACATAAATGGTTGTAATTTATTTTCAAAATTAATTAAATTAATTGTTTATTTAATTATATTTTATCTCCCAGAGTTAATTTTATTCATAAAATGTTGACCACTTTTCTGACATAAAAACTCTTTGCTAAGATTTAAAAAAGTACCGTTCGTTGTAGACGCAACCGTCCGTTTTACTTTACATTACCGGACTTGGTCGTAATGAGATACATTACGTTACTGAAATTGGTCAACTAAGAGACCCTTTACGAGCAAATGTGTTATAAATATCTTTAATTTAAAGGACATTTAATTACAAATAGGTACCTACCTAGTTAACATCGTAGTAATTGAAACAAAAACAGGACAAACTTACCTAATATTATTGCCAACAGTTTTCAAGGTTATTAAGAATAGGTTAAATTAGGATATCAAACCACAACTTTTATCAAACAAAACCAACAAAACCATTACAAGGAAAAAATACCACTTAATACGAGTATTATTCAAATTTGTGGGCTGAAACAGCTCTTCGGAGGTCATCGGGAGGAGGAGGGAAGGAGGAGGGTTTTGGGGGCATTGATAACGTTTAATTTTCAAACCGTAAAAATGCCAAATTATATATTTGTTCATAACAACTGAAATACACATATATATATATAAATAGTGTTAGGAAAAGTATCATTTACCTTCAAACCACATACTCTACCCATGAAACTGAACTACTTTTACTATGGGAGCAAAACGATCAGAGCAAAAAAAAATCTGCTGTCCCATACGATTGCGTCGAGTAGGAGGTATTGCAGTTTAGTATGGGATTGCTGACTTTTTTTCTCTGATCGTTTTGCTCCCACAGTAAAAGTTGTTCAGTTTGATGGGTAGAGTATGTGGTTAAAAGATTAATGATACTTTTCCTAACACCCTGTATAGGTCGACCAGCATAGCTAGCATGCCGCAGTGATACAGCGCTTTCACACCTTAGCTCTCTTTCTATTTGCGTGCGAAAGAACGAGATAAAAGACGTGATACAGCCGTATCACGTGTAGCATACTACGAGTGCAGAAGCCGTAGCTGTGATACGGCCGTATCACTTCTTTTATCTCGTTCGTTCGCGCGCAAATAGAAAGAGAGCGAAAGTGTAATAACGCTGCATCACGGTGTCATGCTACCTATGCAGAATCTCACGGCAGAAAAAAATAAAAAATATTGAGATTTTCACATGCTAGTGTCCCCGTCATCGTCTCTGTACAGACTGCGTTGTTTTGCAGCGATAAAAGTTTTGTCGTTTGTCAATCGAGTGACTTTATCGCTACACGTTTGCAACGATTCAAACGCATGATTGTAGCGATGCACACACATGTTTGTATCGATGCACACGCGCGTGTGCATTGTATAAAGGCTGTCGACGGATAACTGATTAAATATTATGAAAGTTTTGCATCGATGCTGCATCGCGACTCAATTGCGCTGCAAAAAGACGACGAAATGTGTAAAGGGCCCTTATCTAATTACCTCAGTGTTGCTTACTCTAAAATTTGATTTCCCTATTTGCCCTCAGAATCTGGTCCACCTATACGTGCGCATGCCACTTGCAATAAGACGAACGT
Source organism: Agonopterix heracliana (assembly GCA_963693445.1). Classification (NCBI taxonomy): domain Eukaryota; kingdom Metazoa; phylum Arthropoda; class Insecta; order Lepidoptera; family Depressariidae; genus Agonopterix; species Agonopterix heracliana. The sequence continues at coordinate 9,481,418 of OY856334.1, forward strand.
GGTACGAATAAAACGGCGATCCAATATGTGTAGCAGGTTTGAGGTGCCCTCTCTAACGATTTGTTGCCGAACTAGATGGCGTTCTAAATCGCGCTATCGTTAGGTTGCAAATTTTCATACTGCTGCTTTCTCACCGATCCCCGCTACCCAGTCCGCCGCGTAGCCCCAGCAATGTCCTATGCCGAGGTCAGTACCCCTCTGGGTGCCCCTAGGTCGGTTGCTTAAGTTCATTCATTTGGATCGGTGGACCCTTCGTGGTCCCTCCCATAGTCCGCAGTAAAAAGCAGTAAATGCTCCCTGAGTATCGCTGTATTAGAGTCATTAGCAAAAAAAAAAAATACTGCTATTTTATTTTCTTATGCAATGGCTACAGAACCCTATCATGGGCTAGATCGACACGCTTTTGGCCAGTTTATTTATTACTGCATCCGTTAAAAACCGCAATAACAGTCATTAAAGGCTTCCGCACATTGCAGCGATATTATCGAGCGATATTATCGACAGCGATATCGCGACACCTTACACACTGCAGCGATTCCGCGATTCGCGTCACGCATGCGCCCTTCAAAGAGATTGCGTCAGGTTGCGATAATATCGCGGCAGTGGGTGGGATCGAGCGCGTCCACCTACAAAATGTACTGAGAACAATTATCGCAAAATCGCAGCGATATTATCGCTCGATAATATCACGGCAATGTGTAGGATCGAGCGCGTCCCCATACAAAATGTACTGCGAACAATTATCGCAAAATCGCAGCGATAATATCGCTCGATAATATCGCTGCAATGAGCGGAGGCCTTAAAGGAACAACAATATTTTATAAAACGTAAACATTTTCGCATGTTATCGCTTACCTAATTATTATAAAAGCCGTTCGTTCTGACAGAACACAACACAGTTACACAAGATGTCTCGACTCACACTTGCTGTTTTGTTCTCCGGTCTCTTCGTGTGCGTCCTCTCAAGACATGGTAACTATTATATATAGGTACCTACAGGGTGCAAGTGACAGCCTAGCAAATACTGAAACGGTGAACTCAGACCATCAAACTGAACAACTATCACTATAGACTTTCCTCAGGAAACGCAAAAAAAAATCAGCTGTCCCATACATTTGAGTCGGGTAGGTACAGCAGTTTTGTATGGGACAGCTGATTTTTTTCGCGTTTCCTGAAGAAAGTATATAGTGATAGTTGTTCAATTTGATGGTCTGAGTTCACCGTTTCAGTATTTGCTAGGCTGTCACTTACACCCTGTATAATGGGTGTAAGGAAAAATCTGCTGTTCCATACTAAACTGCAATACCTATCTACACGACTCAAATGGATGAGACGTCAGATTTTTTTTGCTCCGCGAGTTTTGCTCACATAGTATATTATGTTGTTCAGTTTGATGGGTGATGGAATAATTATGTGGTTTAAAGGTTAATGATACTTTTCTTTACAGCTTACAGCTTTACAGCTTCATACCTACTTCATAAATTTCATCTTAACTATTATAAAACTGTAACTGAACTGTGTCTGTACATTGAAGATATTTACAAAAAAAAGATTACGATATGGTTTTTAAATATCCCCGACTCGAAATCAACCTTTTTTAGAAATTTTGTCTGTCTGTTTGTCTGTTTGTTTGTGTGTTTGTTTGTGTGTTTGTTTGTTTGTTTGTTTGTTTGTTTGATCGCGCATCACGCAAAAACTACTGAACCGATTTTGATGAAACTTTTTTTGTTTGATAGCTTATGATCTGACTTAAAATCTGGTATATAATTTGTGCGGACGAAGTCGCGGGAAAACACTAGTTACATATATCTATAGTCGGGGAAAAATACGGTTCGAGAGTGAATTATTTGTTCGTAGGTTTGAACGTATAATTATCTGTATTAGTTTATAACACTTTTTTCGAGATTTGGTGATTTTACAGGCTCAGGTACCTAAAAATCTATATAAATATACAAACGGCAAGCTTATTTCTAAAGATATTTCTCCCAGCAAAAGAGACAGTGCCGAAAGGTGCCGGTTAACAGCCGACCGCATACAGCAGCAGCATACGACGTGTCGCTCCGACACTACTGGTTTGTATGTAGTTCTATGAAATACCCTGCGAAGCATCCGACACGAAGCATGCGACATGAAGTATGCGGTCGAGCCTCGACCGCACACCAGTAGTGTCGTCGAGTGCTGCCAGGCATGCGATAATTATCCTAAATTCACGAATTTATTTTGTGACATGCGATAGAAAATAAAAGTCGGGTAAAGCACGATAATTCAAACAAATTCCACTATAATATTTAATTTAATGAAATCACTATTTTCAACCACATTTTCCGTTAAATTCCAACGATACCTAGGTACATCATACGGGCGTTCGGTATTGGGTAAAACAGTGTTCAAATATTATATAGGGTCCTTCTTAATATGCAAACACTTTTTTAAGGGAATGATCAGACCATCAAACTGAACAACTTTCTCTATAGCACTAACATTGAAATCACGAAAAATAATAAACAGCTGTCCCATACAAAAGTGCTAACCTACTCGAGCCAAATGTATGGGACAGCAGATTTTTTTTCGCGATTTCTATTTTGGTCCCATAGAGAAAGGTGTTCAGTTTGATGGTCCGATCATCCCCTTAAAAAAGTGTCAGCATATTAAGTTTGACCCTGTATAAACACGATAGTTTCGCATTAAAGAAGATCTTATAAACAGCTATTTTTGAGTTTAAGATGATATTCCTGCCAGCGCGCACGAGCGCGATGCATACAAACGAAGTTTCATCCTAATTTCAATGAATTAAATCGATCGAAGATCATATAAACAGCTATTTTTGAGTTTAAGATGATATTCCTGCTAGCGCGCCCGAGCGCGCTGCATACAAACGAAGTTTAATCCTATTTTCAATGAATGAAATTGATCGAAGATCTTATAAACAGCTATTTTTGAGTTTAAGATGATATTCCTGCCAGCGCGCCCGAGCGTTTAATCCTATAAAAATAGTAGTAATGTCGATTCTCTTACCTAAAAGAAAATTTTGTTATTAGAAAATATATTTATGTTACAGGTGTTTTCAGAAACCGAAATCTATATTTTCTCCCCTCCGGACGGAAAGCGTCAATTTTCGTCCCGTTGCGCTAAACGAAGTTGCCTCTTTCCACCTCCGTCGAAGAGAAAAATATTATACTACCCTCGGGCAGTAAATAAGAAAGCCTCAGATCATATGTTTGTTTGTTCAAAAGTTACAGCCCTAAATAGGTAGGCCGGACGGACGGACGGACAAAGTAAAAGGGTCCTGATTTCACCCTTTCAACACGGAACCCTAAAAAGGTGAAAATAAACCAGGCTTCTATGATCACGGATGTTTGTAACAAGGATTCTGAGTATCCCAAAGGGGAGCACGTTAGTAATTTATGTGTGACTTTACCCCAAAAAAGACCCTAAGTCGGCAACACTGTTTGCAGCTGCTGTATGCTGCTGCTGCGTGCGGTCGGGTTCTAATTCATACCCCTCCGACGTGTCGGAGCGACGCGTCGCTCCGACGTGTCGGATCCGACACGTCGTATGCTGCTGCTGCATGCGGTCGGCTGCCAATTTACTCCTTTAATTATCACAAGGCAAAGGGGTATGGGTCATTTTTTTAAAACTTTGAAATTAAATATCTCTGAAACGTTACACCGTAGGACATTTTTTTTTTTATAAAAATGTATTGTTTTGTTATAATAGCCCTAAAATACCCTCAACATTTGGTAACTGGCCGCTTAAAAAAAAAGACGCCCCCCTTCATACAAAAATTACCCATAGGCCTTTATATACAACACTACATAATTTACAGAATGCATTGTGGAAATTTAAAATGTAATATAAGCGCCATTTTGTCGTAAGTCCACTGAATTTACCATTGAACTCAGCATTTTTTCTCTAGGTATAGATCTGTAGGTGTATAGGGTCCTTCTTCTTAATATGCTGACACTTTTTAAGGGAATGATCAGACCGTCAAACTAAACAACTTTCTCTATGGCACCAACAACGAAATCGCGAAAACAAAATCACCTGTTCCATACATCATCCCCTTAAAAACTGTCAGCATATTATGGACACTGTATTTAAAATGTTGATTCCTCTTAAAATGAAGGAGACACGAGACCCAGCATTTTGTATGGCATAAATATTTCACCTTTATTTCGTTGTCATCGGTTCGGTGGCGTGACTGATTTTGAAATATTTTTTTCAGTGTCGGTCAGACCCAACTCCAAGTGTAGTGGCTACACCTTATATAAAGATGCGGGGGGCTATCTCATGTATCACGAGATGCCTGTGACATTTGATTATGCAAAGAAGAGATGTGCCGTGGAAGGTATGTTTTTGTTCACGAAGTATTATTATTATAAGCTCTAAGCATGGACCTGAAAAAAGACGGACGTAATGTGACACTAAAAACTGATGCACCAGTTTTAGGCGCAGGTCCTACAACCAGCCGCCATTATGTACCGAGCGACACAGTGCGACAGCATGCACACACACAATACATGGGCGCTTCACTTATGATTAAAGGAGATTACGCGGCGTCCATCGTTTTCAGGTCCGTGGCTCTAAGATTGTGAAGATAGCGCAATCTCCATACATCAAGTGAAAACATTTTAAGTTCGATTTTTTAACAACACGCATAATAAATAGGTAACTATAATATATAGGTACTCTTTTCACCTCACGAGCTCGGAATCGGTTACCTATCGTACTTTCGAAAAAAAGTTTTCCGAATTTTAGTTCTCCGAAATCGTTACACTTTTTATTGTTTTCCTTTTTTTTGGTTTCCCCGAAATATTATTCGCCATATTTTTTATTGTCCTTTTTTTCTTCTAACCAATGAATCAAAATTCTGTAACACAGTTTTCCGAAGTAATGTAAGTCAGATAATTTACTTTTTCGAATATTTGTTTTTCCGTACAGTCACTTTTCCGCAGAAATATTTAACCTTTCCTATCCTAGAATTTTAAAAACACCAGATTGTTTTTCTCAGGCAGGGGGCGTCCACCCCCCTGCACCTTCAACATACATATTATAAGCAATCAAGCAAGCATGCAGCAAGCATTTTGTAAGTGTTTTACATGTTCTAACCTAACCTAACCTACAATTTTAAAACCACCAGTTTGTTTTTCTCAGGCAGGGGGCTTCCGCCCCCCGCACCCCTCAACATGCATACAAGCTAGCAAGCAACAAGCAAGCAAGCATGTTGGTGCTATAATCCTGGTATCATGTATCTACTATATAATTATTACAGAAAACTTTACTGTGTTGTTGTGTCCACGGACCTGAAAGAAATACGGACCGAGTATTGCACTAAAAAGATGTGAAGCATGCAAGGTAATACAATCTCGTTTGTTCTACAAGGGACCTACACTCACACAGATGCACTAGCTCTAGGCGCCTTATGGACCGCGTGACAGCACGCACACAAAAGAAATGGGTGCTTCACCTCATGATTAGATGACATTCCGTCCGTTCTTCTTTTAAGTCTGTGGTTGTGTCCTTGTCATACTATGGAAGAAGTTGCTTCTACATTTTAAAAGCCTCCGCTCATTGCAGCGATTTTATCGAGCAATAATATGTCATCATCATCATCAGCCTATCATCGTCCACTGCTGGACATAGGCCTCTCCCAAGGGGCACCACAAAACTCTGTCCTCGGCCTTCCTCATCCAGTCGCTCCCCGCTACTTTGTTTAGGTCGTCTGTCCAGCGGGCAGCAGGGCGTCCCACACTACGCCTACCAGTTGGCGGTCTCCACTCTAGAACTCTGACACCCCATCGGTTGTCAGTTCTTCGGCAGATATGACCAGCCCATTGCCACTTCAGCTTGCTAATTTTCTGAGCTATGTCAGCCACTTTAGTTCTGTGACGAATCACTTCATTTCTGATGTGGTCCCTCAGAGAAACACCGAGCATAGCTCTCTCCATAGCTCGCTGAGCGACCTTGAATTGATGAACTAGTCCTATCGTCAGGGTCCACGTTTCCGCACCATAGGTCATCACTGGCAGAACGCACTGATTGAACACCTTCGTTTTGAGGCATTGTGGTAGTGGTAGGGCCGAGGAGAATATGTACTCGACTCAAATGTATGCAACAGTTGTTTTTTTTTTGCTCGTATCGCTTTGCTTCAATAGTAAAAGTTGTTCAGACTTCAGTTTGCATCGAGTAGGTACCTATAGCAGTATAGTATGGGACAACAGACAGATTCTGTTCTAGTAAAAATTGTTTAGTTTGATGAGTATGTGGCTTAAAGGTTAATGATACTTTTCCTTACACCCTGTATGTCGCCCCAGTAGGTACACTGAAAATGCATTAATAATTTTATTTCATGTAATTGCGCCAACCTCATTTTCAGGGTTCCGTAGTCGAACAAGGAACCCTTATACTGTCGTCCATTCTGTCTGTCTGTATGCCCCACATCAATAACTCGCTCATTTTTGCACCTATTAAATCGAACACTGGCCAAAAAGTGTATGGTAACGTCACAGTCCTAATGCTTGATATAGATCTCTATAAAATTACTTCTTTCTTAAATGTTTGCTTAAATGTGGGCTGTATTAACTTTGAAACAACACAAAAACTTACAGGTGGAGTTTTGGCATCTCCAATAAACGACGGAATCAGGGCCGCTATGATGAACATCTTATTAAAAACGAGGAACGTCAAAAAAAATGTGTTCACAGGATTTTCTGCGGAACCAGAAAGTGGAGGAATATTTTCTTCTATTGAAGGTAAATACTTTAGTGAGCTGATTACTTTGACTACTTATATGTGGACTAGTTACGCGTGTAATTCTACCAACAAACATTTCTGCCACGTTTTGCGGAGGGCGAGGTAACATGAAATCCGCGGCTTTGGGTTGTATTCCCCATAACTTTAGATTCTAGTTTTGAATGTTAAAAATCATGAAAAGTAGTAATAAGGTATGAAATTGAATTTAAATGCACATGATCAATTTTATTGATCTTGTACCGTGGCACAGGTGAAATACTACTGCAAGGCTGGTCCCTATATAGATAGTCAAAGTTCCGGATCCTCCAGCAGTCATCCATGTTTATTATCTTAATAATTACTTTTAAGTAGGTATAGGTAACTATATGCTTAGTTCTTTCCTCACGGCAAACAGTAATTTGTGCTCCTCTTTAAGTGAACAACAAAGAACAAGAAAAACTCAAAATTAGACTGTTATTTTATAGAAGGATCCGCTATATTAGAATTCTTTGTATGCACTCAGAAATGTATCTTAACTTAATCAGCATGAAATAGCGAACGCCAGCCATCGGCTAACCAGCAGAACAAACACTGTTTCCAGGTGTCCGGCTGTCCAGCATCGAGCACACCTGGGCTCTGGATGACCCAAACAACGGTGACGGAAGTGAAAACTGCATAGCGCTGTCTCCGAGCGGCATTATGTCTGACGTTAATTGCAACGCTGTATACCCGTACGTCTGCCTCTTGAGAGAAGGGAGACTTGAAAGAATGGACGTATGTAGTGGAGGTAAATTATTATTATAATGTGGAACAATTCTTTGAGACTGCCGTTAGTGGGACATAGACCAATATGACCATAATGTGAGGATGGCAGACGTTTTAAAGTTCTAGAGTTTTGTTGTAGTAGATAAGGTACCTAAGTACAAAGAGTGTTAGGAAGTTAAGGGGATCTTCTGGCCGCATCTTCTCTACAACGGAACATCTTCCGACGCGGTGGTAGAGTAAAAAATGACGTCAGAAAGATATCCATGTGATATTAATTTGAATAAACATTTTGATTTGATCGATTTGATTTGAGACCTAGCCTAATGAGATTTTGGATGCCCTAGGGCACTATTTTAGCACTATTTTATGAATGCAAAATCATTGCTGTAATGTACGCCGTTTTAGCCACAGAAAATGTGTACGCTACCTTGACGTCAAGCCAGCGTACCAGGTAAAAAATCGATATCTCGTAAAGTACAGAGGCACTATTTATTTGACCTAGGTACTAATTATTGGCACTGATCCTAGCCGAATCCCTTTTATGTGTACGCTAGCTATACGGACACAAGTTTTTAATTAATTGAAACACTTGTGCAGGCAGCACTTGAATTATTAAAACAAACATATAATAATGTTGTATCTTAAACTTTCTTCCAGGCTACGCAGCACTGGACAATACTACAGGAAGCTGTTACAAATTACACAGTAACGAGTTAGGTTTCGATGAGGCTGCCAAGGTTTGCGAACAAGAAGGAGGGCATCTGGCCATTATTAACGGAGACAATGAAGCACAAGCAGCAAAGAATTTGCTCGTCAAGAATGGTATAAATTATGCTATCCTCGGCTTCCAACTTATTAAGAATTCAAGAAAGTGGATGACACTTCAAGGAGAAACAATAGAAGACGCTGGTTACGCAACATGGCCTGAAGGGAACAACTCTTCTTATGCTGCTTCTGAAGCACTAAAAAAGGCCTTTGGTTTGATAGACACAGATGGATTACTTCGTTACTCCAGCAATCCTTCAGAGACGCGGCCATTCATATGTGAGAAAGACCCTGAAATAGTAGTTTGTGAATAAAATATTACATTAATTATACGATCGTTTTTCTTCGTTCCATTATTTATATTAAGATAATGTCGATTCCTTTAGTTTCGAGGCAAATTTTCATTATAAATTAAAATAAAAGACATCATCGGCGTTTCATACATTTTTGGTCATAAAACAACGTCTAATCCTATCTTATGCACCTACCTACCTGCAGTAGGTACCTACGCTTGCGCAAGCTTAGGCAAGTTCTCTGTACATCGACTCGTCTGTAAAGTGATTGTTATTATTTAACTTTATAGAAGCGTCAATGTACAGCGAGCTTGCCCAAGCTTGTGCATGTGTGCAATATATTCTATTCAATTTAATGCTATTCGCATTAGAATAGGATTCGGGTGTAGGGTAAAATAGTTTTGTTCGTAAAATAGATCAAGGCAAATGACAATCTTTTAGAAACAAGTAACAATTAAACTCTCGAGAAACGCAGTTGAAGTATACAGGGTCCTCCATAATTGTAAGTATGGCAGATAGATGTCTACCCTTTGTGGTAACAGTGTTTCCAATCCTATAATACTTTTTGGCGAAGGCTTTTGACACAGTCTCTGTACCCATCCTCGTTAAAAAACTTGAAGGCCTGGGTATAAGAGGACTGCAGCTGCGACTTTTCGAGGATTATCTTTCAAATAGGTCACAGTGTGTTAAGATAGATACTTTCCTTAGTTCTGATCTTCCAGTTAGATACGGTGTGCCCCAGGGAAGCATATTGGGGCCCACTCTATTTCTCGTTTACATTGACGATCTTTGTAAACTTAAATTACGTAACGGTAAGATCATAACCTTCGCTGACGATACGGCTCTCCTCTTTAGTGGACATACTTGGAGTGAGGTCTACTCTTTTGCCCAGCTAGGCTTTAACACAGTCACTGAATGGCTACAAGAAAATATTCTCACCTTAAATGTTAGCAAAACCAAGTTGATGTCTTTTTCAATGCGAAACTCAAACATAAACCATTTAGCCTACTCCGTAGTAGCTCATACGTGTAAAAACCGACTCGACTGTAACTCAACGTGTGCCGTGATCGAAAGATGTGATACGATAAAGTATCTTGGCGTCATAATAGATAAAAACCTAAATTTCAAGTCTCATTTAGATATGATCACAGGTAGGATACGTAGATTAATCTTTATTTTTAAAAACCTACGGCAAGTTGCAGATATAGAAGTAATCAAAACGGTCTACTACGCGCTATGCCAGTCCATCCTTGTATATTGTATAACCCCCTGGGGTGGTGCTGCTAAACAAGATATTTTAAAACTTGAAAGAGCCCAGCGCTCAATTTTAAAAGTTTGTCTTTTCCTACCTTTCCGAACACCTACCAAACAACTATATCAAATTAGTAAAGTCCTGACCGTTCGTCAGCTCTATGTTCTTCAAATCTTATTAAAGCAGCACAAACAGTTGGTATATGAACCAGCGTTCATAGAAACCCGTCGTAGGAAAGATCTAGTTTCCCCTCAGCAACATTTCTCCACAAGTTTCGCACAAAAAATTTTCGGCTTCCTCGGAGGTTTTGTCTATGACAAATTGAACAAGATTCTCTCCCTTTATTCTAATACCAAAACAAATTGCAAAAAATTCATACAACAGTACCTACTAGAACTTGATTATCACCAAACGGAACTTCTCCTTATTTCTCCTCGTTAAGACCAGGTTATCCGCAGTTTAATCATGACATTTGAAAAACATACCTAACAAAAGGGCTGACTTCGGGATGTTTTTCTATCTAGTAAACTTAATCTAATCGTGTTCAAAAAACTAGTAAGCACGGCTTCATCCGCATCATGCCGCCTCAGCTTTTAAATTTCATCAAATTGAATGACCCGTCTAATAATACCACCCTACTAAAAAGTATTTTTAGAATTACTTGGACCAAGGCCTCCAGTTAATTAGCAAGAACCTACGATAGTAATGCTATCTTGGTTGCGCAAATACAACATAACGTGTGAAAAAACAAGATGGCAGTATTTTTATCAACATGTCGATTCCAAGCAGCGTACAGCCCCTATCTGTCAAACCTCTGTCAAACGCTGTCGAATGATATAACCTCAAAATCTAATTGGTTCCATTTTCGTGCTTTATTTAAGTCCAAAATCTAAAAAACTATCTTATTGTTATTAATTAAGCCATGGGAAAATCGGACTTTACACTTTCTGGTTTATTTACTCGAGAAAATGTTACCTATGTACTCACTTGTGGAATCTGATATTTTCGCCCGAGTTTTCCTTGTTTCCTGAATGCGATCTGCACCCGCGCACAATACAGGACATTCTCTTTATATTAAAGTCACCACCACTTCACTAATTTCTTCAGATTTATTTTTTAAATGACTATTCTTGCCAATGAACCGCGACGGTACTTTCGAGCAATGATACGCGACCAAATTGAAAAGGGTTCCCAATTTTGCCATCGTAGATAGATAAAAGTGACTTTCTTATTTGGCAGTATGGATAGAGGTCTTTAGGAGTCAGTTTGACGTTTTGGGTAGTACGGTGTGACGTCATCAAGAAGTTATCTACTTGTATTAATTGATCTGAGACTTGGACTTACTAATGCTCCACCTTGCTTACAGAAAAAGTAATCGCAATTAAAACTTGCCTATGATTTCTGTAAATCGTGTATCTAACTATTTTGTAGATCGATGTAAAAACTATTTTGCTAACCGTGCATCTTACTCTTTTGTTGATCGATGTTTAACATCAGTCGTTCACTCACACAAACAACTACATACATATACTCGTTCACTAACACTTTAACACGCACCACACATCCACACCACACAAACACACTCACATTTCATTGTTATTGTCTGCTCCTATAATGCGGAATAGCAAAGTTTTAGTTGTATACCCTCAAGTTGATTTCTTAATATCTTGTTGTTATTCTCATAACGTCTCAAATTATACCTAAGCCTAAAATGTCTGAGGGGTGGAGGCCTGGTATCCAGAATAACAAGATCAACTTGATTCAGGAGCCAGTCTCACACTACACTACCCTAATCTCATATGTTGATGTACCTATAATGTTAACCAAAATGTGAGAAAAATAAATTTTTTATTATTATTATTATTTATTACTATTCATAGTCTTATTTTTTGCGAAAAAAGGTTAAAGTGTCCATCACTGGTGCATTGTCCATTACCGGTGCCACCACACGTTATGTTTTGTAATTTTTCTTTGTTGCCGTTTGCGATACCTACCTACCTAATAAGTAATAACATTCAAATTGTATTAATTTGTTAAATTGATTAAAGGAGCTTGTTTTTATCTTTTCAGTTATTAGTTTTTGACGTAGTCGGGTTTTTTGTTTTTCTTAATAATTTAGTTTTTTTTAAAAGTAAAACTTCTTTACGCACGCTTGACTTTGGGAGTAGGTACCTAAGCTGGTGAATGCGCGACGAGAGCGTTACGAAGTTTGATCGGACGAGGCGAACGGTTGAGAGGGAGATTTAAGTTAGTGAAGAAAGAAAGAGCTACGTTTCCTATTTACTGTAGCCCTTTACACCCGAGAAATAGTTATTTGTTATGCTAGGCTGCAAAGTTGCTTTTTGGCGCGAGTACTTTTATTGAAACCTGAGCAAGCGAAGGATTCTAGGATTCAAATAATAGAATCCTGAGCGTTTAGCGAAGGTTTCAAAGGTACGAGACGCAGAATAACTTTGCAGCCGAGCGAAACACACAATTTTTCACCTCACAACAGTGAGGAAAAAAAGTGAATTGCTAAAAAGAACATTTCAAAAAGTTTTTATTTTCGTGCTGGCCAGTGTCAGTCAGTGTAGTTATTAAGCATTTTCAGTGCATTGGCGGTATACAAAAATATCGAATAGACAAATTCGAATTTCAAAAACTCTTTGCACGCTAGCGGATAAAATACACTTTTGCACTCAGATTTCGAACGATAAACAGAATCATTCCGAGCTTGTGAGGTGAAAAATAGTTTTGACATATCAATGAATTGTTTGAGCTTTTCTTGTCTTATTAGGAAGCCACAAAAAATATAAAAAAAATTCCTGAAATTACAGTTTTCCTGAAAAGCTGCCCTCACGATCGTGAGACTTAGGAACAACTTGCAACTCGCACGATCGTGAGTGTGCCATTTTTTTAGTACAAAAATAGATTAATTACGTTTGGAGTTTCTTTGGAGTTTATTAATTTTAGGTACACTGTGTAAAATCAGTTTTATCTTAAAAAACTGTTAAAAACGTATCAATAACAAAATAATTCTATTTTTCCTCCTTCCTTCTAGATTCTTACAGGTAGGTATTCATAACTCTGCTTATCTAGATTGCACTTTTTTTAGTATATTGGCTTTCTTTAGTTCAGTTGGCGTATGATTATCGATGACATGAGCGTTTCGTACCAGAATTTAGTCATTTCGCGTAATTTTGTCACAAACAAACCCTAACTTTGTACCAGCTTGCCAATATTCTCCATTCAGCATCCCATTATGATGCAAATACTGTCTAAATTAGCAATCTCAGCCTTCCATATATTCAATTCTTTGCCTATTATTCGCATAAATATCCACGCAAGACTTCATAAGTCGTCAGAAAAATAAACAGAAAATACTTAATTTGATCTGGATATTCACTTGATACATCAACAAATGGAATCTCTTTCCATATTACGAGTATATATATCACTATTGATATGAACCTCCTTCGCAACATATTAGAAGAAAAGACAAGATGAATCTTGTCAGTGTCAATACTAATAATTCGCTTGTTTCCTTGTTTCCTATATCTGAGTTCTTTGCCGAATAAAGCATAATTCTCAGTCATTGTTCCTTTCTTAGTATGTAACAATTTATTCGGCAAACGAAAATTATTTCGAAGAAACCAAATATGTCTGAAGAACAATCTAAACCCACGGTCCCACTGTCGTTGGGACTGGCTCGCTACTTACGACCTGAACGATTCGATGTGGAGCCATCTACCTCTGGATCGGATCTGAAATGGACACACTGGCGGTATTCTTTCGAAAACTTTCTGTCTGAAGAGGCAACTCCTGCTACTGAAACTGTAAAGTACAAACTTCTCGTAAATCATATCTCACCGAATATATTTAACTTCGTTAGAGAATGTACCGAATACAACGAAGCCATAAAGTTACTTGATAGTGCCTACCAAAAAAGGCGGAACATTACTCTCGCTCGGCATCATCTAACGTCAAGAAAACAGCAGCCAGGAGAATCGATATCAGAATATTCACGAACTCTCACTTTACTTTCTCACGACTGTCACTTTCAAGCAGTAACAGCTGACCAATACCAAAACGAAGCAATTCGTGGGGCGCTCATCGCCGGGCTGTCCTCAAACAAAATAAGAGAACGATTGCTGGAGAAATGCACTATGTCACTAGAAGAAACCTTGAACTTGGCTATTTCTCTCGAATGTGCCGAAAACACGTCTCACTTAATACAATCAGATACTCCTGCCTCTTTCAATGCGGTTACAGAACCGATTACGCAAGAACAACAACAACAACAGAATCTCGGAGCCGTAAATTCTATGAACAGTCCTCGAAACTGCTTCTTCTGTGGTGGCAAAATCCACCAGAGGATAAAGTGCCCAGCGTACCATACAGAATGCCAACTCTGCTCAAAGAAAGGCCATTTCGCAAATGTTTGTCGTAGCTCTAGTTTAACGCAACGTAACGCTAATGCTGCTATCCCATTGAACGATAACTCTCAATCCGAAGATCGCAATCTGTCAGCTATATCAGCCGCTTCGCCTTCAAGTCTACGCAAGGCTACTATACCTATAACTGTGAACGATTACAGAGCCGACGCCTTAGTCGACACAGGCAGCTCTATCAGCTTTATTGACAAAAGCCTCGCGCAAACGATGAACTTAAAAAGAAAACCTTGCAGACAAGCTGTAACCCTTGCTTCAGTCGACCATGTCTCATATGTCGATGGCTTATGCTATGCTACAATACAAATCGATCGCCACATATACAAACATCAACCGCTACTTATCGTGAACGGTCTTTGTGCGGACGTTATAATCGGCCATGACCTTCTGAAGAACCATTCGTCTTTGGAATTCCAGTTCGGTGGTGACAAGGAACCATTGAAGATCTGTAACGTACTTGAAGCTTCTGTCCCGCCAGCATCTGTTTTCACTAACCTTTCGCCTGATATCAAACCAATTGCGATCCGCTCAAGACGCCACAAAGAGGAAGACCAGGCATTCATAGCAAATGAGATATCTAACCTTTTACAAGATAAGGTGATCGAGCCTAGCGTCTCTCCGTGGCGAGCTCAAGTTCTAGTCGCTGGTGGAGGCAGTCACAGGAAACGCTTGGTGATTGACTATTCTCAAACTATTAATCGCTACACCGACTTAGATGCTTACCCCTTGCCTAGTATCGATTCTATTGTCTCGCAAGTCGCCAAATATAACTATTTTAGTCAAATTGATCTGAAAAGTGCCTATCACCAAGTTCCTATCCTTCCTAAAGAGAAAATCTATACAGCTTTCGAAGCTTGTGGTAACCTTTACCAGTTCACACGTATTCCTTTTGGTGTTACTAACGGAGTTGCCGCATTCCAGAGAACACTACATTTTATAATAGGCACAGAAAAATTGAAAGGAACCTTTGCATACCTAGACGATGTCACTATCTGTGGGAAGGACCAACAAGACCACGACGAGAATCTACGCAGATTCACGGAAGCTGCCGAAAAATACAAACTCACCTTGAACATGAACAAATGCATCTTTGGTACTGAATCTATCAATCTACTTGGCTATACGATTCACCATAACACAATTATACCCGACAAATCTCGTCTCGAACCTCTGATTAACTTGCCCGTTCCGTCGTACGCGGCCACTTTAAAACGAGCCCTTGGCTTATTCGCACATTACTCTAAGTGGATTGACAATTTCTCCGCGAAGATCAAACCACTAACGCAAACCGTTTTTCCGCTCTCTGAAAACGCGGTAAATACCTTTAACAATCTGAAGGCTGACGTCGCTAAATCTGCGCTAGTTGCTATTGACGAGAAAGAAACACTCACCGTCGAAACGGACGCTTCAGAGTTTGCCATCGCTGCCACTCTATCGCAAAAGGGGCGGGCAGTAGCTTTCTTTTCACGCTCGCTCAACGACTCTGAACGCCGGCAACCCTTTATAGAAAAAGAGGCTAGTGCTATAGTCGAAGCTCTACGCAAATGGCGCCACTATTTAATCGGAAGACATTTCTTACTCGTCACAGACCAACAATCCGTCTCATACATGTTTAACCAGACCCACTCAAGCAAAATAAAAAATGAAAAAATTGAAAGATGGCGCTTAGAATTATCTTGTTACCGATACGACATAAGCTACAGACCCGGAAAGCAGAATCTTGCTGCTGATGCTCTTTCACGAGTGTGTGCTCACCTTAATGCCTCATCAGGCAAACTTTTAGAATTACACAATTCCCTGTGCCATCCGGGGATAGCGAGAATGGTACATTGGATCCGTACGAAGAACTTACCTTATTCTGTTGAAGAAGTAAAGAAGATGACAGCAGCGTGCCCGGTATGCGCGGAAATAAAACCGCGGTATGTAAAGAACGAAGGGAAGCTGATCAAGGCTACAACGCCATTTGAGAGATTGAACATGGATTTTAAAGGGCCCCTCCCGTCTAACAGCCAGAACCGTTACATATTAACCATAATAGATGAGTACAGCAGATTTCCGTTCGCATTCCCTTGCAGGGACATGACTTCGGGAACTGTAATTAAATGTCTTAAAGAATTATTTTCCCTATTTGGCACGCCAGCATACGTTCACTCCGATAGGGGGGCCTCATTCCTATCAGACGAATTAAGATGTTTCCTCACAGACTTGGGAGTAGCATGCAGCCGAACTACCCCCTACAATCCACGAGGGAATGGATTGGTGGAGCGACTCAATGGGAACCATACAGCTGTATCTTCGCGCCAACAACCAGGACATCGCAAACTGGGAATCAGCCGTACCTGTGGCGCTCCACTCTATAAGATCATTGTTGTGCACAGGGACAAACGCGACACCACACGAAAGGATGTTTAACCATCCCAGACGTTCAGCAAATGGCCAATCTATGCCAACGTGGTTGCTCTCCCAGGGACCGGTCCTCATGAAAAGACATGTAAAAAGGTCCAAATATGACCCCGCCGTCGAAGAAGTTCAGCTGCTGCAGAGCAATCCAGATTACTCTTTCGTGAGGTTACCGGATGGACGCGAAACAGCGGTCTCGAATAGATCGCTAGCACCCTGTCCAGTCGCGGAAGAAATTAGTTCTGATGACGAGTATTTGACCCCAGATACTGAGGAGTCACCTCCGGATCATAGAAGCCCGTCCTCAGAACCAGTAGTTGAAACCTCTCAGCCTCGCCGCTCAGGTCGGGAGCGTAAACCCCCATCGTATCTCCACGACTATGAAACATCCTAAAAAGGGGGGGGGGGGGGGGGTGAATGATATGAACCTCCTTCGCAACATATTAGAAGAAAAGACAAGATGAATCTTGTCAGTGTCAATACTAATAATTCGCTTGTTTCCTTGTTTCCTATATCTGAGTTCTTTGCCGAATAAAGCATAATTCTCAGTCATTGTTCCTTTCTTAGTATGTAACAACTATACGATTGCATACTTTCTAGCGAAGACCTTTATTAGAGATTCTGGCTCGTTGTACGTCCACTGGAAGATATCTCGCCCATATACACGTCCTCATGGCGAAACCTGACTGGAAGATGCCTAAGCTCTTTGCAAGATGCGTCCTTAATGGGAAGATCTTGATGTAGATAGTTCTTTTACATATTCAGGATCCTCCTTATCATCTGAGGAGTCCTCCTCAGACCCACTGTCTTCCCCAGCAAGCTCAAAGAGAACTTGTGGCTCGATTTCTGCGTTTTGTCATGAAAATCAAACATCAGACTCGATTCTATCGCCCAGTTTATCTAAAATTTATGATCATCCTTCAGTGGGACATCTAAAACTTAATAAAAAACTAAATTAAACAATCTAGTTAACCTAATAATCGGAGACAGAAACTGACAACAATAATTATTTTTTTCTGGCTATAACCGAGGTGTCACGATCGTGCGACTTTAATTTTAGGCATTCATTTTTCCGAAATTTTGTAAGTAACCGTTAATTATTGACCAGTGTCGTGTTGTTCAATATCCTACCAATAAAACTAAACAAAAATAATCTGAAGTATAGAACATTATACACAAAAATTTAAATATTTCGTAGAGCGCCTTCTAGGGTCTATTCTATTCTATTTTTAAAAAAATCAAAATGGCTGCCATCTTGGGTATTTGATGATTTTGCCAATGTCTAGTTTATGTAGCAAAAGTGCTTGACGTTGTACGGTAATTTATGTATTTGGTGACTTCAAGGATTGTTTTTCGAAAAGAACACTATCTTGAGCCACCACTGGAGCCCCGTTGTAGACCTGGGAGGGGGCAACCAATGATCGACAGGCGACGCGACCGCCCAATAGCAGATCAACAACGTGACTCCTAGGGTCAAGAAATGCAGTCAACTTGTCAGTCTAGTCACCGGCTATTGGAACATCAAAACTGATGCAAAGTGCTGTGGAAGGCGCGGGAGTAGTACCTACTCGCACGAGCGATCAGTGCCGGTTGCGTTCGCTAAAATGAATTTGCGCGGTCGCCAGAATTTTTCAAATGCTACTCGCAATGGGTGGACAAGTGTAAAGGGGTAGTGTAGGGGCAAGAGAGAGCAGTGCGCACGCACATTTTCTTTCTCTCTTCCTCTCATAGCCAGTGCATTAAATATACAGGGTGTTACAAAAATGTGTATAGGTACAGACATTGTGGAGATGAGCCATGTCAGCCTCATGTGTATACAGCACGATGTAGATGAGCCGATTTAGCCCTCAGTGTATACAGATATTGTGGAGATAAGCTAAAAGAGCCCTTACTGTATACAGCTTTTGTGAAGATTTGCCAGGCGAGCCCTTAGCGTATACAGCCTGTTTGTAGATGAGCTGACCGAGCCCTTAGTGTATACAGACATTGTGGAGATGAGCCGTGTCAGCCCTTAGAAAGCGTATACAGTATGTTTGGAGATGAGCTAGCTGAGCCCTTAGTGTATACAATACAGCTTTTGTGGAGATTCGCCTGGTGAGCCCTAAGCGTAAACAGCAATTGCAGAGATGAGCTCAAAGCTCTAACTTCTTGATGACGTCACACCGTACTACCCAAAACGTCAAACTGACTCCTAAAGACCTCTATCCATACTGCCAAATAAGAAAGTCACTTTTATCTATCTACTATGGCAACATTGGGAACCCTTTTCAATTTGGTCGCGTATCATTGCTCGAAAGTACCGTCGCGGTTCATTGGCAAGAATTGTCATTTAAAAAAGAAATCTGAAGAAATTAGTGAAGTGGTGGTGACTTTAATATAAAGAGAATGTCCTGTATTGTGCGCGGGTGCAGATCGCATTGAGGAAACAAGGAAAACTCGGACGAAAATATCAGATTCCACAAGTGAGTACATAGGTAACATTTTCTCGAGTAAATAAACCAGAAAGTGTAAAGTCCGATTTTCCCATGGCTTAATTAATAACAATAAGATTTTGGGGTGATTGGGGATCTACCTCCTAGCGGTCCACCCCGGGCAACGGCATCACAAGCTACCAAGTTTGTGGTGGCGGCTGAACGATCCCCACAGCGGTGTGGTAGGCTCCGCAAGGAGCCGCCTGGCTCGCGACCACCCTCCTGCCGGAGTCTGGCGCCAAGCAGCTTGCTGCGTTCCGTCAGTGTGCAGGAGTGCCAGTGCACTTCTGGGTAAGCTCGCTACATCTTCGACCCCATCTTTGTCCTGAGGACTAGATAGAGGTCAAGAGCAAACCCATCAATAATAAAAAAAAAAAAAAAAAAAGATAGTTTTGTAGATTTTGGACTCAAATAAAGCACGAAAATGGAACCAATTAGATTTTGAGGTTATAGCATTTGACAGCGTTTCCGTTTGACAGATAGGGGCTGTAGGCTGCTTGGAATCGACATGTTGATATTGCCATCTTGTTTTTTCACTCGTGATGTTGTATTTGCGCAACCAAGATAGCATTACTATCGTAGGTTCTTGCTAATTAACTGGAGGCCTTGGCTCAAAGAGCCCTTATACTCCATTCAGGAATTAGAGCGACAAAATGTAAACAACGGTGATACCGGTGTAGAAAATACCATCTTGAGACGGTAGAAAACTTATCTCTGGAATGAATAACAGTAAATTATCTATTCTACTCGCAAAGGATTACGACAAATGATATGTTAATTTTGTATGGAAAATAATCAAAAAATACGCAAGTTATAATTTATTTTAGATTAAATGAAAGCGTGACTGTAAATATTATTTTTCGTGGTCCGGCAACAATCAGATATTTTAGACCTTTGGTTCGTTTTAACAAAGTTCTTAAAGAAAAATAAGTTTTATTGTACACATTAACGTAAACGCGTCTCTTGTTTGTTTGATGCCTTCGTCTGAGTCCGTACGCTATGCGCGGATGCTACGCATAGCACAAAAAGCCTACACAGCCAGAGTAGCGGGCTACATAACATAATTTAAAAATGTCTCTCAAATTGTCACGTTTGTTTTTATTATTTATAGACAGACAGTAATTTATTCATGTTTACGCAATTTATTTAAATGCCGTGCCGACATAATTATATTCTTAAAAAATGTAACAAAGGTTTCTGACCACGTAATGTCACTTTGACAGTGACGTTTCTTTGTTTACATTTTGTCGCTCTAATTCCTGAACGGAGTTTAGTGTATACAGCTTTTGTGGAGATTAGCCAGCACTGGTAGCATGCAGCACGTGATACGGCTGTATCACGTCTTTTATCTCGTTCGTTCGCACGCAAATAGAAAGAGAGCGAAGGTGTGATAGCGCTGTATCACTGCGGCATGCTAGCTATGCAGGTGAGCTTAAAGCGTATACAGCATGTTTGTAGATGAGCTAGCCGAGCCCTCAGTGTATACACTATACAGCCATTGTGTAGATGAGCCATTTCAGCCTCATGTCGTCGTATCCTAAGAATAAAGGCGCAACTGCAAACTGACAACTTTTCAGGAGGAAGTTTTTTGTATTTTATTTCAATACTAACAGATATTTTTGAGATGTTAGCTTTTAAAACAATGTTAAACTACTCTGGGATTCTAACGAAACTGTAACTAAGACTATTATTTCATGATTTCTGGTAAATTTGTCCCTTATGTCCTTATTCGCTGGAGTAAAATGTGTTCTCTTAGACATAAGTAACGTTATGCCTTTTTTGTCCGGAATATGCGAGGTCGTAAGAGCATTAGGGGCTATTTATCGTTCACTTATGTAGGTAATTACTACAACAAATGTAAAAACAAATCCATAATCATATTCAGAATTACCCTTGACCGATATAATTTTAAATAGAAATCATTGTTCATCTATTATCGGCAGAACTAAAAATTTCTTAACCGATCATTTTTATATAGACAGCACGGTTCGCCGAAAGATCTTTAGAAATTGTACCTACATACTTGACCGATACTATTATGTATAGATAATTTAGTTCGCCGAAAGTTTGGTTCATCAAATTAGCCTTTCAGCGAAAGGTGGTATCGCAGATAAGGGTGCGTGCACAACTCATATGACAAGGAAGATAAAATAAATTTCCGCTAGACTACAGTTGCGAAATTAGGCTATGTAGGCTTGTACTATCTTGGTAAACATAAAAATACTAACTACCTACCTCATGAGTCATGATACAAACTTCATTTTATACTTTGAAAATTTATCTGCTATACCTACATATAATAATAGTAAAAATAAAAATAATGAAAGACGCTGATTTATAGTTGCAGGAGTTTTAAGTCGTTAATGAAGGCAAGCAGCTTGCTTCTAAAAACCTTTATTTTTGTAATGTTGTAATGATATCTTAATAAGATAATACCTAAACACTTCGAGAGTCAATACAATTTTGTTGATTTTCTAATAAAAAGATTGGTTTTCTAATAAAAGAAAATAACATGACATTTTTGACAGACTACAAAAATCAACAAAAAACATAAAAAAGAACAATCATTTTGGTTTCCCAATTACAAAATAAGAATTGTATGAAACCCACTCAATGAAAAAAAATACAACAATCAACAAATATTATATTATGAGGTAGGTACATAAATTGTTAGTGCGTTTTTTATTTAAAAAAAAAACAACAAAATCCCTTTGCTGGGTAACAAAATAAACAACCAAAGTGATTGTTCTTTTTTATGTTTTTTGTAGATTTTTGTAGTCTGTCAAAAATGTTAAATGTGTATGAAATCAAACAGAACGTTTGTTTATGTTCCTATTCTGTTTATTTTGTAACCCAGCAAAGGCAACAAAATTGTATTGACTCTCGAACTGTTTAGGTATTATCTTGTTAAGATATCATTACAAAAGTAAAAGTTTTTTAGAAGCAAGCTGCTTGCCTTCATTAACGACTTAAAACTCCTGCAACTATAAATCAGCGTCTTTCATCATTTTTATTTTTACTATTATTATACAGGGTGTAAGTGACAGCCTAGCAAATACTGAAACGGTGAACTGAGACCATCAAACTGAACGACTTCCACTATGGGCTTTCCTCACGCTTCCTGAGGTAGGCTCCATAGTGAAAGTTGTTCAGTTTGATGGTCTGAGTTCACCGTTTCAGTATTTGCTAGGCTGTCACATACACCCTGTATGTATAGCAGATATTTTCAAATTATAAAATGAATGTTGTTTCATGACTCATGAGGTAGGTAGTTAGTATTTTTATGTTTACCAAGATAGTACAGCCTAATTTCGCAACTGTAGTCTAGCGGTAAGTTATTTTAGCTTCTTTGTAATATGAGTTGTGCACGCACACCTATCTGTGATACCACCTTTCGCTGAAAGGCTAATTTGATTAACCAAACTTTCGGCGAACTAAATTATCTATACATAATAGTATCGGTCAAGTATGTACAATTTCTAAAGATCTTTCGGCGAACCGTGCTGTCTATATAAAAATGTATCGGTTAAGAAATTTTTAGTTCTACCGATAATAGATGATCAATGATTTCTATTTAAAATTATTCGGTCAAGGGTAATTCTGAATATGATTATGGACCGAACCGATTATACCTTTGGTACCGGGGACTTTTTTTGTATCTAAAATCCAAAAAAATGCATTCGAATCTGTTAGTAAAGCTAAAAGAAAAATATGCAGCACACACAATTCCTAATGGTAAAAAGCCCCAACAACCACAAAGGCTTCTCAAAAAAATCATTAACAAAGCTATACAATATGTATTATCTTGTATTTTACATTATTTTCAATTGTAAAATGTTAGTTAAACTAGTAATTTCATACATACAAACTGCATAATGTGCAAAAAACATACAAAATAAAATTAGTACGTAGAATAAGGCCACAAAAGCGATTAGGGCTGAAAACTCTTCATACTAATTATTTTACCACTTTATTAGACAATTCCGTGGAATAAAACCACTGATGCAATAGCGCCTTTTTTCTACGGAGTTCCTAAAATTACATTGAAAACGATGAATACATTTCTTAACATCAAATGAGCTCAAAATAAATCACTATACAACCTAAGACCCTTAAAATGTTTCGGTTATCATTTAGGTATCGCGAAGTAATTATTGTTACAAAACAACAGCGACGACAACGCATTACGCGCGGGAAACCAGCCAGGGAGTGAGTGCGCGGAGAAATGGCAGAGTGGCACGTGCGTCCGCCCCGCCCCCCGCACGTCGTCATGCTCCCGGGAAGAAAAAAGTCACTAGCACAGTTGTGGCCATTTTCGTCGGATAATTCCAGAGATAGCAATAGTGGCTTTTTTTAAACCTTGATTTTCTTGTTGATAAATTTGATTTTGAGGTGATTTATTGAATGAAGTTGATATAAAAAGGGTAGCTGATTTTAAATAAGCAATAAAAATAAAAAGGCACAACGGCAAGAGTGCCTTTATACGTAGGATACGACGATGTGTATACAGCATGATTGTAAATGAGCCAATCTAGCCCTCAGTGTATACAGCTATTTTGGAGATTTATCAACACCGTCTACGCGTGTTCTACGTCAAAGTTTTGTATGGACTGAAACCACCTTAAGGGGCCCATTCACAGTAGTCCGTCTTGCAGTCCTACAAGACGTCCGCCGTCCTTGAGTAAAATGTATGAGTAGTCCTACTTGCAGTATGGGTAGCATGCCACCGTGATACAGCACTATCACACCTTCGCTCTGTTTCTATTTGCACGTGAACGAACGAGATAAAAGACGTGATACAGCCTTATTACGTGTATCATGCTACGAGTGCTGCTGTCACCTTTTTCTACTCTTCTATGTCGCACTGTACTGTCTGTCTATAAAGTCTTGGCAAAAAAATGAGGGCGCTGTCTTCACGCAAGAACGTCAAAATCAAGAATAACCTGGCAACACCACCATACTAAAATGATTTTTGTTCCTCAAACATTCATGCCACGACTTTATAGACTAAAGGTGTTATTACACTTGGCTAAATTTAGATACTAACAAGAGGGACAGAGCTATAGGTTAGAACGGGACGTTGTAAGTACCTCCCGTTCTAACCTATAGCTCTGTCTCTCTTGTTAGTATCTAAATTTAGCCAAGTGTAATAACACCTTAACTGAAGACAACGGCTGTAAAGGCTAGATCCCAATCCCATTGCCTTTTCGAGAGGAAGTAGAAATTAAAAAAAAAATTAAAAAACTTTCTTTTTCATCTGTCATTTTCCGTGACTCGTGTGTGATATCGTAAGTTTTGTTACGTTTTTGTAATTTTATTGAGATATTTGTCGCTTCAGTGCTTCTAATTAGTGCTAAATATCTTATTTCAGCCAAACAATTCAACATGCAGAACGACGCTGGTGAATTCGTTGACCTGTACTGCCCCAGGAAATGGTGAGCGCTTTTGTTTTGAGGTTATGTCTGTTTAGACCACATTTTATGTTTTTAAAATTCAACATTTCCGTCGTAAATACGTGTTTGTTTGCATAAGCATAGCATATGCTCACATATTCCCTGAGGGGGACCTCCACGTTTCACCAGTAGTACCGAAACTCTGTCCATAGTGACGGGGGGTGAGCCCGTCGCCACTTATAACGGACAGTGGGTACAATACATGCCTCGAAATTGAAGCATGCAGGTTTCCTCACGATGTTTTCCTTCACCGAAAAGCCAGTGGTGTTACAAATCGTACATAAATTCCGAAAACTCATTGGTACGAGTCGGCCTGGACGGGGATCGAACCATCGCCTCCTGCATGGCAGGCAAGGTTACTCGCCACTGGACCACCACGGCTATAGATGGCTGTGTGCATTAATAGCAGTTTCAAATGATTTTGTTATTGTTTGAAGTGTGATTGTTTCGTGCGTATCGAATGAATTTCTGAAAATTAATGGGGTGGATATTGCATATCCATCCATGGCAGCCGTGTTAGAATACATATAGTCAGGCTATTGTAGTATTGGGCCAGGCAGTCTTTCCCCCATTTTCTTAGTGGTCTCTATAAACATTATTTTCACTTACCCTGGCAAAACACAGCCGATTTTCCATCCGTTTGTTTGATCCGATAGTATACAAGTTGTTACAAAAATACAAATAAACATTTAACCTGGTGAGCTCTCAATATAAAAAAAGCTCACGGCGAGGCGCAACTGTTTTCGTTCAGAAAAAACGTTCCTGTTCCTTTATTTGTTTATCAATATGAATACGTAAAATCTCGAGATGAAAAAATAGTAGCACTTTTGCATACAAAAATGCTTTTTCAAAATGGATTCCTACGAGCCGGGCATTCATTCTCTCCCATTGGTTCATATATCATTGGAAATGGAATTTTATAAGGTCTTATATCCGTAGAACATTCCAAAGTTAAATAAACCATAGTTTCGAGCACAAAAGATTAAATTTAAGATGGCACCTACCTAGTACGTCTGCATACCAGTAACGTTCCAGAGAGGCTAAGGGGGTGGTTTAGACCATCAAACTGAACAACTTTCACTATGGGACCAACATCAAACTCACGAAAAAGAAATCTGATGTTTCATACTAAACTAGAAAACCACTCGAGCTAAATGTATGGGACAGCAGATTTAGCGACTTTGTTCAGAATTTGAAGTTGACACAATAAGAAGATGAAGAAGCAGTTATTTTTTTTCATCCCATAGTGAAAGTTGTTCAGTTTGATGGTCTAAATAACACCCTTAAAAGTTTTAAATGTTTATTTTTACTTTTGTTACAACCTGTATAAGTCCCTCTCTCTTCCTTCCTTCTTCCTTACATGTGTATTGTTTGTACTGTCAGTGTAAGTTGTTGAGATTGTTGTAAAAGAGAACCTCCGAACTTGTGGTATTTTCTTTTCATTCTCGGGCATGTAGGTTTCCTCACAATGTTTTCCTTCACCGCCGAGCTAGTAAATGATAAATATAATTGTTCATAATTTCCGAAGAACTTAGTGGTACGAGCCAGGAATCGATCCGCCGCAAGCTCTCTTCCGTATGGGCTATCATCACTATCCATAAGCTTGCTAAACTGCCTCCGTGGTCTAATGGTTAAGAGCATTGGGCTCTTGACATGGAGGTCTTGGGTTCGATTCCCACTGGGGGCACCTAGTGAAATGTCACTTTGTGCGTTTTTCCCCAGTTGGTTAGGACATTGCAGGCCGAGTCACCTGATTGTCTGAAAAGAAAGAAGATTCCGTGCTTCGGATGGCACGTTAAGCCGTCGGTCCCGGCTACTATCTCTGGTGGTAGTAGTCGTTACATAAAAACCACGTCAGAGGCCGTAAGGCGGTTCGAATAAAGTCTAACACCAGGGCTTGCAGCCCACTCTATAAGAAGATAAGCTCGCTTTGCTTGCTCGAATTTTTTGTGAACATTCCACTACCCCGTCAGCTCTGCGAGCAACCGGCTGATCCACGCGAAGGACCACGCGTCGGTGCAGCTCGTGATCGCGGACGTGGACCCCGCCACCGGCCGCGCCGCCGACACCAGCAAGATCTACGTCGTGTGCGGCGCCATCAGGCGCATGGGCGAGTCCGACGACTGCATCGTGCGGCTCACCAAGAAGGACGGCATACTTACCAAGTGAGTGACTCATCTTATCGTGTGGGGACCACCGAGCCAGCAAGATACAGGCTCCTTCTATACCGACACTTTTTTAAGGAGATGATCAGACCATCAAACTGAACAACTTTCTGTATGGCAACATCGCAATCGCGAAAAAGAAATCATTTGAATTTAAGATGATTGGAAAATTGTATGAAATGGCATGCAAAGCATATGCTCTCGACTATATTCCCCGATTGCACGCGTGCGTTCCGTCTATCTTATATGCTCTAGCAAATGACGTTCCTGAGTGTCAGAAAAGGATGGAGCGACGGAAAAGTGTGATCGCGTGCGGCCATGTGTAGTTCAACCCTTAAAGATTCCTTCGTTGGTCCTATAGAGAAAGTTGTTCAGTCTGATGGTCTGATCATCCTATTAAAAAAAACTGTCAACATGTTCAGACCCCTATTCACATAAATTACAAACTTTATACAGGTGTAACAAAACACCACAGTACTCGTAGGTCTGATCATTCTCTTAAGACGTAATAGTAGGTGGAAATACCTCGGAGGCATCTTTTATTTTTCATTTTACGACTAGATTTATACCATTTACCGAAACTAAAGTCATACCTCAGTATTTTTGGATAGTTCATCTAGTGCAATCATCAACTGAATACACGATTGGAATTACTTCACTCGATAGAAAATCGTCACAAAGATGACGTATTTTCATGCATTTTTAAACATTTTTCTCGTTTTAGAAGAACTTAAAATAGTTTCCGATTGTTGGTATTTATACTCACATATTCACCATTAGTTTAACTGGTGCAATCATAAAAAAAATCTAGAAAAAGTACTTTGGTTAGTTGTTTTTAATCGAAAATACGGCTCACGCACACACTTTTCGGAGCGCTCGGCAATCGCGTTTCTCATAGAAAATATTCGTCGGGACCTATGGGGGCCATTAAACAAAAAACGTCAGTGTTAACGAATTTATTCACTAACCAATGTTCTTTTTGTTTCAGGAACTACTGAACATAGTCATGTAAGGCGAGGTTTACTAAAAAAATAAAAAAAAATACAAAACAATTGTCCAGTTTATTTTATTACTTCTATCATTGATATACACTCAATTGCATAAATGCTCATTAAAGCTAATCCTCCATTAAATCTCTTGCTTTACAAGACGGCAAGAGATTTAGTGGAGGATTAACTTTAATGAGCGTTTCTGCAACGGAGTCATAGAGAGCAACCCACTACTGTTCACAATGGTTGGCTGACGTGGCGGTGTGTTGACATTAGGCCGCGGTCACCGCGTAGCGCCCGGCTTTGTCGAGCGTTGCCTCGTCGACTGCGTGACGTGATTGTAGACAGATCTGTGACATAGATACAATCATTATTAAGGTGTACGCACATTTATCAGAGGCGAACGAGCCGAATCAGATCAATCAAAAG
Source organism: Agonopterix heracliana (assembly GCA_963693445.1). Taxonomy (NCBI): domain Eukaryota; kingdom Metazoa; phylum Arthropoda; class Insecta; order Lepidoptera; family Depressariidae; genus Agonopterix; species Agonopterix heracliana. The sequence goes on from OY856334.1 coordinate 9,509,562, forward strand.
AATCTAATTTCCTCCGCACATTGCAGCGATTTTATCGAGCGATAATATCGCTGCGATTTTGCGATTTTTTTCTCACAAAACAAAGTATATTACACAATACATCATAATATGCCAAACTGCATAACAGTTTGTCGGCACATTGAGCTCTCAATCGATGTTTATTTCTAGTACATTTTGTATGGGGACGCGCGCGATCCTACACACTGCCGCGATATTATCGCAGCCTGACGCAATCTCTTTCGACTACATTCAGTACTGGGGCGCATGCGTGACGCGAATCGCGGAATCGCTTACACACTGTAAGGTGTCGCGCTATCGCTCTCGATAATATCGCTGCAATGTGCGAAGGCTTTAATTCTTCTGACGATTCGCCGCGGGTAAGTGTGCGAGGTGTCATAGAATTTCATACAAAGAATTCTAAAATACGATTCTTTCGCCTCCTTCGCCGCGGATAGATGCGACCACCCTTAAACACAAAGAGATGTTTTTGCTGTCATGCTGGCCAAGGGCGTCGCCATGGAGGGGCAGCTGCCTCCCTAGAGATTAATAGTAAATAACACACCGAGGGCAGGAAAGTAAGAAAAGTCGCCTCGCCAACAAACATGTGATCTGAGACTTTATTTATTGCCCGAGGTTAGTATACTTACTTACTATTTTTCTGTAGAGTCACTTACCAGGCCGCTACTAGGTTCAGAGGCGCGGGGTCGGCTGAACGGGACGGGGGGCGGCAGATTGTCTTCTAGCGTCCACACTACAGCTCGTAGAGTCACTCGGCATTCCGCTGCTGGGGTCGGCTAGCGCATGCCACAGCCGGGACCGGGGGCGGCAGATTATCTTCTAGCGCCCACACTACAGCCCGTAGTCACTCACCAGGCCGCCGCTCGGTTCGGCGCGGGGGCGGCTACTTCCTGCCGCGCCCCCCGCAGCCGGGGCGGCCGCCGGGCGGGGGGCGGCGGATTGTCTTCTAGCGCCCACACTACAGCCCGTAGAGTCACTCACCGCCGCTCGGCTACTTCCTGCCGCGCCCCCCGCAGCCGGGGCGGCCGCCGGGCGGGGGGCGGCGGATTGTCTTCTAGCGCCCACACTACAGCCCGTAGAGTCACTCACCGCCGCTCGGCTACTTCCTGCCGCGCCCCCCGCAGCCGGGGCGGCCGCCGGGCGGGGGGCGGCGGATTGTCTTCTAGCGCCCACACTACAGCCCGTAGAGTCACTCACCGCCGCTCGGCTACTTCCTGCCGCGCCCCCCGCAGCCGGGGCGGCCGCCGGGCGGGGGGCGGCGGATTGTCTTCTAGCGCCCACACTACAGCCCGTAGAGTCACTCACCGCCGCTCGGCTACTTCCTGCCGCGCCCCCCGCAGCCGGGGCGGCCGCCGGGCGGGGGGCGGCAGATGGTCTTCTTCTTGCAGGCGCGCGCGCCCGCGCACAGCGACAGCACCAGCACCAGCCAGCGATCCACCCAGCTCCACGCCGACGTCTGACCGAACGTGTCAGAAATCACAAACATTTATTCGTCATTACAGGTAAAAAGTACAATAGGCAAATTATAAAATAGTGTCGTTTTATAGGACCACTGTGATGCACCATGAGGCATACGAATATAGGGTCCTTCTTAATATGCTGACACTTTTTTAAGGGGACGATCAGACCGTCAAACTGAACAACTTTCTCTATGGGACCAACATCGAAATCGCGAAAAAAATATCTTCTGTTCCATACAAAACTGCCAACCTACTCGTGCCAAATGTCGATTTCAATTTTGGTCCCATAGAGAAAGTTGTTCAGTTTGATGCTCTGAACATCCCCTTAAAAAAGTGTCAGCATATTAGGTTGGACCCTGTATATACAGGGTGAAATTGATATCATTATTTAAACTAAGAGTCTACCTATCAAACTGAACAATTGTTACTATGGGAGCAAACCGATCGGAGCAAAAATTAAATCTGCTGTTGCATACATTTGAGTACAGTAACTACCTAGGCAATTTAGTACCTATGGAACGGCAGATTTTTTTCGCTCCGATTTATTTGCTCCCATAGTAAAAGTTATTTGATGGGTAGACTCTTAGTTTAAAATGATGCTAATAATGATATCAATTTCACCCTGTACTGTAGTTATGATGTGCTTTTATTTTAAACTGATAGTACGTTAGCACCACCAACACGCACTGGGCCCGCGTGGTGGAGTATGGCCCACTCCCTCTCACCCGTATTCGTGAGAAGAGGCCTTTGCCCTGCAGTGCGATTCCATAGGCTATAACTTTTTTTAGTACGTTAGCACGACACGAGTAGGTACTACAGGCGAAACTAGTAAAAACAGTTACTCACAAACATCAGCGACGGTGTCGAGGCGGTGTCCGCTCAGCCCACCAGCGCGTGCGCTCGGCGGCTACTCGGCACTACCAGTACTTCGGCTTGCAACCCCCGGGGCAGCGCGGCGGCTTACACTTGCCCTTTTTGCCGCTGCCGCCGCAAGCTAGCGTACTCACTACCTGAACAAATGTCACACAAGTAATATTTGATTAAATTAAAATTGCTAAAGATAGGTAAGATAGCGCGTGGACCGCATAAATTGAGCCCCCGCGTCGCCTAATTTACTTAGTCGCAATACGAACGGCATTGCGTACTTAATTGAAATACTTTTTTGATTTTAGGCAGAATAATGGTACCTAATTACTTACCACAATGCCTTCGTGTACCTACTTTTACTCGTTGTACAATAGTTAAGTAAGTACATTCAAAAAGAAAAAACAAATCACCATTACTTTTCACTCGGATTTCAGCCAGCCAGCTCAGCATTTAGTGCTAGTTTGGGATCATTACAATGTATGTGCCTGTGAGCGTTATTTATTCATGAACAGCTGGTCCATTTTTCGAGTACCTACGTAATGCAAGTATGTCTCCTATCTGCCGCTTTTTAATTTAATCAAAGCAAGTTATAGTATATTGATCAAACAATAAAAGAACAGATGAAAGGAGTTCTTCCACTATCACTTAAGAGGGCTCTCGGAGTCCAGTGGCGCCCTCATCACATTAAAAAAGATTTCTCAATAAAGAAAGCCTAAATTAAAAAAGTGCTCAACGAAAACGCTACAAAAGCCTTCAAGCTATTTTCATAGAATACTTTTATAGGTTTTTTAAAGGTCTCTAAACATACAGATTTTGAAAAACGAAAAAAAGCGGCCGTTTTTTTTTCTTTTTTCAAAATTTGTATGTTCAAACGGCCGCTTTTTTTCGTTTTTCAAAATTTGTATGTTTAGACCTAAATTTAGGCTTTCTTTATTGAGAAATCTTTTTTAATGTGATGAGGGCGCCACTGGACTCCGAGAGCCCTCCATGAACATGCGCATTCTTCCGATTCTCACGTACGGTGCTCAAACGTGGTCTTTGACGAACGATCAGAAGTCTCAAGCCTCAAGGTTTGTCGGAGAGCTATGGAGCGCAGCATCCTAGGCTTAGAACTGACCGAGCCAGAAACGAAGTCTTCGCACCAGAACCCAAGTGACAGACGTAGCCACCACTGCCAATCTAAAGTGGGATTGGACTTGTCATGTCTGCCGCATGTTAGATGACCTATGGGCCAAACTACCACCAACTGGTCCCCAACGAATCGAAATCGGCGTCGAGGCAGACCTAGACGAAGGTGGCGGGAAGAAATTGATGGTTTCCTACACGGACTTGAAAGAAATACGGACCGAATATTGCACTAAAAAGGTGTGAAGCATGCAAGATAATACAATCTCGTTTGTTCTACAAGGGGCCTACACCCACACAGATGCACTAGCTCCAGGCGCAGGTGCTACAACCCGTCACCTTATGTACCGCGTGACGGCACGCGCACATAAAAAATGGGTGCTTCACTCATGATTAGACGAGATTACGTCTAGTTCTTCTTTTAAGTCTGTGGTTTCCTATTGTAATGGAAGACTCGGAAGCCACGGGAACGAACCTGTATCAATAAAATCAGCAGCCACCAGAGCTGGAATCCGGATCTCTTCATATTTTTGGGTTACAATCGGGGGTGAGATTGCACAGTCGTCTGGTCCATTACGTCTTGCTATTTTTAAGAAACATTATTTAGTTTACACTTAATTTTGTAGCGACATTTTCCTAATTATCTTTTGTTCTGTCAATTATTAACGTTTTTTGAATGAGAAGAAAACTGCCAGTTTTCTGTCAACTGCAAGGAGAATATTATTCTTCTACACAAACAATCTTCTTGCACTGCCTCCGTGGTCTAACGGTTAAGAGCATTGGGCTCTTGACACGGAGGACGTGGGTTCGATTCCCACGGGGGCCTACTTAGTGATATGTCACTTTGTGCGTTTTTCCCCAGTTGGTTAGGACATTGCAGGCTTAACTACCTGATTGTCTGAAAAGAAAGGTGATACCGTGCTTCGGATGGCATTTAAAGCCGTTGGTCCCGGCTACTGTCTCTGGTGGTAGTAGTCGTTGCGTAAAAACCACGTCAGAGGCCGTAAGGCTGTCTGAAAAAACTCTGACACCCGGGGCTTGCCCACACGGTAAGAATGAAGAATATTCTTATGAAGCTAATTCTGTCTGTTCTTTTCTCTTACTTCGTGATCACGATCGAGTTTTAACTTTATTACAGTTCCAAACGGAATTCGATTTGGTACAAGTTCCTTAAGAGAATATTATTCCGAGAGCGAAAATGCGCGCTGCATACAAACGTACTATGGTGATATTTTCAATACTAACCAATTAAAGTCAATGAAATTTTGCAGAAACAATCTAGAAACAAATTTCTATGCTTCTATAGAGTCAGATATTCGTTAAAATATACAGATTCAATGCTAGAATTAATTTAAGATTTGTATGGAAATCTTTGAGGCACTGTAACTTGAAAACTATACATTTTAACGAAAATTTGACTCCATACAAGCATAGAAATTTGTTTGTAGATTGTTTCTGCAAAATTTCATTGACTTTAATTGTTTAGTATTGAAAATATCACCATAGTACGTTTGTATGGAGCGCGCTCCGAATAATATACCCTTAAGTATCTTACTATTTTAATATTATCTAGCCTGGACTTGTATTATGATGACTAGACAAATAGAATACATATTATACAAGGTGTTACATAAGGAAGAATAAATTTTTAATACTCTTAAGGGGGTTGTTTAGACCGTCAAACTGAACAACTTTCTCTATGGGACCGACATCGAAATCGCGAAAAAATAAATCTGATATTCCATACCCTTAAATGTTTATTTGTATTTTTGTAACACCTTGTATAGATACAAACATCCATGACTCTGGTACAAATATTCATATTAATCATACAAATATTTGTCTCTTACGGGATTCGAACCCGCGTCTCTCGCACAGCAGGCAGGTTCATTACCAACTGTGCTATCGGGCCGTCAATACGAAATATACGAAGAGAAATAAGAGAAAAGACTCAACAAAATCGTAAAAAAATCTCCTCGGACTGTTTCAAACATAGAAGCTACCTACGTCAGTTGGCAGTGACAGCAGGTGACGTTGTCACCAGTTGTCACGTCGATCAGATCAGGAGTGGAGTCATGCCGCGCGCCCTGGAGTTCACAGCGAGGGATCCACGTACCACTACCACCCAGTGAGTGATGATCAGGTAGGTACGAACTTGCCGATGTCGACAAAGGCGACTGTTTATTCAGAAAAGGATTAGGTACCTACGCAGGATATTACTACATACTCTCTAGTCCTCACCATCCTGTAGGTACCTGATGGAACTGGGAACCGCTAAGATCAGGGATGTGGTAGGTAGGATGCAGTGATTAATCTAGCGGTGACTTTAAAGCGCGTCATTCTCATCGAGAGCAGACGAGAAAGGCCAAGAACGAGAGTGTGAATGCCCTTCATTGTTCTCGCGGGGTCGTGAGCTGTGTAATCTTCCTTTGGAAGTTCTTGCGAGAGTGTATTGCCTGCTTCAGAAAATTACTACGGCTCACGACGGACGCCGCGAGAACAATGAAGGGCGTCCACACTCTCGTTCTCGGTCTTTCTCGTCAGTTCTCGGCGACCTTATAACCGATAAGCAGGCGCTTCATTCTTGCCGAGAACAGACAAAAAAAGCAAGAGAACGAGAGTGTGGATGCACGCGCCCTTCATTGCTTTCGCCGTGTCGTAATTTTCCTTTGGAAGTTCTTGCCGAGAAGTTCTGCCTGCTTAAGAAACAGTATCTAGTAGGTACTTCAGACAACTGCCTACTTTATACTGTGCCCTGACGCTCATATCTTGTCTCTTCAACATTTTGATCAGGTTCATGTAGCAGGCACCTATTATTGTCGCAGCGTGGCGACAGCGAGGGTGTTGTGACGCGCGAGATGTCCCCGCGCTCGTCTTCTGGCTCGTGGTCTGGCGCCGCGCGCGGGGGTGGAGGGGGAGCGGCAGGGGGAGGGGGAGGCAGGGCGCCCGACATCATCGACCTGGACCGGTATATGCGCGGCGCGGTGCGGCCCGGCGCGAGGAGGCACGATGACAAGTGGTGAGTCGACGTTAGACTAAGGACACGCAAATTCTCGCGTCAGGCTGCGTTTTCACCAGAGATGTGCGAGGTAGCGAGGCGGTGAGCGAGGAAACAATAGGCCAATTAAGACTTATAAACCTGGTACTACAGTACCTACGTAAATGTTGTATGTAACAGTGAGAGGCTGGTGGTGGACGCCGGTGGCATAGGAAGGAAGCTGGCGGCTGCGGTGAGCGAGCGGAGCAGCAGTAGCGAGGATAGCGCGCCGCGGGAGAGAGAGCGGGACAAGAGGTACTCGCACGACTCCGGCCTCTCGGACGGCAGCTACGTGCGCAGGCGGCAGCGCGAACACAGGTGAAGTAATACCTAAATAGTACTGTAGCCCCGGGACTTTTTAATTACCAATTAGATTACAAATTGTGGTAAGCTTAGACAATATAACTAGGGACCATGGCATCCAGGTGTGTCTGTTTGAGAAGCCGGTCACAAGTTTTTTTGCATGCTTCATTCCTGGTGTCTCTGGCCCATTCCTTTAGCACACGCCTAGAGGTGTTGCGAGAGATTCCGCATTAAGGCTCGGGGCAAATGGCGTCCTCTTCCGCTCCTCTTCGTGCCAGCTCATCAGCAGCCTCGTTTCCATCAATTCCGCAGTGTCCAGGCACATAGCCTAGGGTGACAGAGTTTGTCGGTCCTATAGCCGATTATGTGCTTGGACACATTCCAGTGTTAGTTTTAACTCTATTTCGTCAGTTCCTAGCGCTGTCAGAGCAGCCTGGCTGTCCGATAATATAACGATATGTTTCCCTTTCGGGTATCTTTGTAAATTTTCATGGACGAAATCTTAGATAGCGTACATTTCTGTCTGGAATACTGTGGCATGCTGGCCAAGATGAATCACCCTTTTAATCTTGGGATTGCCGCCATATAGTCCAGCTCCAGCGCGGTTGTCCTTCCTGGAGCCACCTGTAAACCAGACGATGTCACCAGTGTTGAAGGATTGTGGAGTATTCCCGTTCCAGTCCTCCCGGGATATCCACAGGATATAACTTAACTGTAATATCTTATGATGCATTGCTTCTTGTAGACGCAGCGCGGGGACGGCCCTGCGAGTGACGCGGGAACGTGAAGTCGGATCCAGTAGCTCTATGCGGAACTTCAGGTCTGCCTGCGAGCGAGCCCTCAAGGAGCAACAGGTAGGTACCTACTACGTTTCACGTTGCACGAACGCACGCTCAAACCATAGTGTTCTGGCAGAATTAACAGCACTGCAGCTTTTGCTTCAGCATAAATGTTGAGGCAGAACCTTTTTCATCGGCGCAATACAGGTCGCATGGTGTCATATTCTAACGACTATACCTGCAATATCGTGTTTGTTATTGACTGGTCGTCGCGGGAGCTACCTGTTGCTGCTGCAGCTTTGCATGGACCTCCTTATACGGACTCCATAGTGTTACCTTCTGTCTTTGTCTGTCACTGTTTATCCTGTATTGTTCTGATGAAATAAATGAGTCTATCTACTATTGTCTCATGAAGTACCTGCTGCTTGGTCATGTCTAAAGTATTCTGAGGTAGTTTTTGGCCGAGATTCAGAGACGATTTTTTTTGTCTTAGTTCGAGCTAAGTAGGGTAGAAATGTATGGATTTTGACATACGGGAGGTCGAACCTATGACTTACAAATCGTCTCTGAATCTCATGCTTTATCTCAGCTTGAGTTTACGGAAATATGCGCTACATTGTCATAAACATTGACTGCGTCAAGAGAAGACCCAGCGCTAAAATCAGAAAAAAATACTGAGCTTAAAAGTTTGGTGGTAGACTCTTTGGAACCAGGTCTGCAATCGCGGTAAATATTCGGTGATTGATCCGTTATTGGACTACGTACGAATCATAACTTTTGACACATTTGGTATTGCGCTAATCGCGGTAGGTACTGCTCTTGACAGCCGTTAGAGCCGTTTTCACAGATCGCTCAGATGTTAAGGGCTGTCAGTTAAATAGAGTTTAGCGCATAAAGTTATTATACCTTACAGGAATAGAGTCAGTGACATGAGTTGTCAAATGACACAGTTTTTGGATGTTTTTTGGAGACTATTCGCAGGCAAAAATTCTAATACTGTCTATAATTCTGAGTCTAACGTAAAATCGTGGATAAATTAATTAAATAGTGTCAGTATATTTCACAAAATTATCTACGATTTCACTTTAGATTCCCAATTATTCACGAAAACCGAATTGTAAAAATTGATTAGTGACTAAATAACGGTTCTATTGATTCGCGTCACGTATCTCTTTCTATTATAAGTACAGTGGTGCCGCTAGGTACATCTCGCTCTCTCAGCTGTATGTTCCCCTATTCCTACCTCTATGGTTTAGCGGCCATGCGGAATTCATTACAATGTGATTAGAACTGAAATTGGATAAGAATAGAACTTCGATGTTTTAAATTAGCGCAATCGAACTCCAGGCTTTCTAAATCTACTAGTCTTTATGGCTCAAAAGGAATTAGAGCAAGCGACGATTTAAAATTATACCCCAGCTTTAATGACGTGTGTGTGAGAGCTACAAATGAGATTCTGGTCGACCGATAGCTACCATGGAGTCCGTCTGCCGCCCACAGGAGCAGATAGCGCGCGTGGCGCAGATCTGCGAGCGGCTGGCCGTGCACCGCGCGCCCCCCGCCCCCGCGCCCCCCGCGCCCCCCGCCCCCGCGCCCCCCGCGCCCCCCACTCCCCCCTCGGCGGACTCCACCGAGCTGTCCTCCTCCAGCCGCAGCACGACCACGAGGGACCAGCGACACAGGGACAAGCGACGGGTTAATCTTTACTATTTACTAGTTTACCCGCGACTTCGTCCGCACAAATTATAAAGGGTGTAAGTGACAGCCTAGCAAATACTGAAACGGTTAACTCAGACCATCAAAGTGAACATCTATTACTATAGGATTTCCTCAGGAAACGCGAAAAAAAAATCATCTGTCCCATACATTTGAGTCCTGTAGTCCGTCCGTTTCCTGAGGTAGGCTCCATAGTGAAAGTTGTTCAGTTTGATGGTCTGAGTTCACCGTTTCAGTATTTGCTATGTTGTCACTTACACCTTGCGTACCAGATTTTAAGTCAGATCATAATATTATTATAGTTCAGCTATCAAACAAAAAAAAGTTTCATCAAAAATGGCAGAAAAGTTTGTTAGTAGGTAGAATTACACGCGTAACTCGTCCATCCACAGTTAAATTTTCTAAAAGGCTTATTTACACCTTCCTAAATTCAGATTGTAATTAAAGGACAAAGCTATAAGTTAGAACGGGACGTTGTAAGTACGTCCTTTTTAGCCTATAGCTCTGTCTCTCAATTAGAATCTGAATTTAGGAAGGTGTTAACGTGTAATAAGCCTTTAAGCCTGTATACGAAGTACTTATAACTACTATGGCCACCGTCGTAGCGTGGGTTTCTGCACAGGCCGATTTTGCCGCCCCTATATCCTTATAAGAAGATCTACACAAAAAATAACGGAGCGAGCGAAGCGAGTTCGAAATTTTTTGCACATCTATTCGGTTGATGGTCAGACATCTTTTGGTTTTGTAGCAACTTGCCAACAGATGGCGCTAGCAGTCCCCTAGCAAAAAGTACGACATAAGACAATTGACGATGGCACATTAGAAACCCGTAAGCTGCTGCACTAAGGTTCACAATCGCTGGCAAGACACAAATCGCGCAAGGAGAATTATCACACAGACTCAGTATATATACAAGGATCCGACAAACATCATTAGGACCACGGCCGGTCCCCAGGCATCACACCTAGCCTGGCGGAAGTACTTCCCTTTTCTATGGAGGAACCTTCCACCTTAGTTCCTCTATAGTTTTATTCATGCAAAATTAGACCACTTTTTAGCACCACGCCGTAGCTGTGGTCAGAACTCTGTGGTCTACACCATAATCCTAAAGAGTTCTGACACGCTCGACTTTTCTCTACTCTACGAATTGGTTATAGACAGAGCTCAATCAATCGATATCTTTTCCCAATTTGCCGCCCCTATTGAAGTGCCGCCCGAGGCATTTGCCCCCTCTCCTCCCCCTCGCTACGCTACACCAAATGTTAACAATAATATCTGTAACGATCAACGTCTTCTCCAGTCAACGGAGTGCAAGACGTACAAGATAATAATGAGCAAGCTGGATGAGCTGAACCGAATTTTCGTGGCGCGGGGCCGCGCGCCCCCCGCACCCCCCGCGCGGCGCCGGCCCGCGCCCCCCGCACCCCCCGCGCCCCCCTCGTCCGCGTCGGTCTCCGTCAGCGACAAGCTCGTCGCGACGGAGCCCGTGCCGAAGCCCGCCACCACCGACATGCGAACTTCATACAGATCGGTAGGTATGGCCAAGCTATTTCAAGTCTTTGATCATGCTACGTTATCTTAAAACAAACTAAGTGGAACCCTGATTTTCCAATGACGGCTTCTGACATCAATCAGTGACGTATTGAAGCATTTTGTGTTGTTTGGGTTCGTATACAGGGTGTTTCAGAAGTAAAAATAAAATTTTAAACTCTTAAGGGGGTGGTTTAGACCGTCAAACTGAACAACTTTCTCTATGGGACTAACATTGAAATCGCGAAAAAAAACCGGATATTTTAGCTCTATACCTACAAAATTTAGCTCTAGTCGATTTGTAGAGTATGGAACATCATTTTTTTTTCGCGATTTCGATATTGGTCCCATAGTGAAAGTTGTTCAGTTTGATGGTCTAAACCACCCCCTTAAATGTTTATTTGTATTTTTGTAACACCTTGTATAAACGGGTGCGATAGCGCTCTACACCTCACCTCCTTTACGGGGTACTTCAGACCATCAAACTGAACAACTTTCACTATGGAGCCAACATCGAAATCTCGAAAATTAAACATGTCACCGTGATAAGAAGCTATCACACCTTCGCTCTCTTTCTATTTGCACGTGAACGAACGAGATAAAAGACGTGATACAGCCGTATCAGTTTCATACAAAACTGCAGTAGGTAGTTATAGTTACTAACTCTACTCAAATGTACAGGACAGCTGCTTTTTTCGCGATTTCAAAGTTGGCTTCATAGTTAATGTGGTTCAGTTTGATTGCCACACTGCTTCCGTGGTCTCTTGACACGGAGGTCGTGGGTTCGATTCCCACGGGGGGCACCTAGTGAAATGTCACTTTGTGCGTTTTTCCCCAGTTGGTTAGGACATAGCAGGCTGAGTCACCTGATTGTCTGAAAAGAAAGATGATTCCGTGCTTCGGATGGCACGTTAAGCTGTTGGTCCAGGCTACTATCTCTGGTGGCAGTAGTCGTTACATAAAAACCACGTCAGAGGCCGTAAGGCGGTTTGAATAAACTCTGACACCAGGGCTTGCAGCCCACTCGATAAGATGAAGTTTGATTGTCTGAAGGCTCCAACAGGGTTTTTTTACACCTGTAGAATAGAATCTTTATTATAGTCTGTCTATAAAGTCGTGGCATGAATGTTTGAGGAACTAATCATTTTAGTATGGTGGTGTTGCCAGGTTTGGAGGAAAAAGGAAGATCTTCCACGGGTTAGTTGGAATGCACGGGACCGCGGTCCAACAGTTCTTAGTTGGATGTTGTATATATGCAAAGTCTCTTTATAACTTCGATAGTGCGATTCAGGACTCGCCATATGATTGGTTGTTATTCGTTATGAGCTGTGATGCGTTGGACAGATCCATATTGTGATTGGCCGTCTTCTGTGTGACGTGCTAGGTCGCATGCGCTGACCTAGATAGATCTCTGTTTGTTTACATCGACTCGATCGATGTGTTCGGCATTGTTGCTTAGTCAGCTCTCTCGTAGCTCCGCTACACCAGGTTATTCTTGATTTTGACGTTCTTGCGTGGAGACAGCGCCCTCATTTTTTGCCAAGACTTTATAGACAGACTGTCAGTGCGATTTTTGAAAATCACACGAGCGGTTCGACAGTAGAAAGATGCAGAATTTCCATAGTAATTTTGACATTTTCTACTGCTGAACCGCTCGTATGTTTTTCAAAAATCTCACTTTGTAACTTTTGACTAAGTTATGTGTTCCCCGAAGCCGCGCCTAGTGTCGCGGGGCGCCAGTGCGACAGGGACGGGTCGAGGCGCGGTCGCGGGGGGCGAGAGCGAGAGGCGACAGCGCTACAACCACGCGCCCCCCTCAGCCGGGCGCCTGCCGCGCCTCAACTTCGCCACAGAGAGGTACGACCTCAGAAGATTTAAGTAATTCAGGCTGTAAGCTACAGAACAACTTTTATTATGGTAGCAAACCGATCAGAGCAAAAAAAATCTGCTGTTCCATGCTAGAGTAGGTAACTACTTACTTACAATACCTACCTACTCGACTCAAATGTATGAGACAGCAGATTTTTTATTTGTTCTTATAGGTTTGCTCCCATAGTAACTGTAAAAGTTGTTCAGTTTGATGGGGTAGAGAACCTAACTACCTATATAAAGATTCACGATATTTTTCCTTACACCCAGGGGTGTATTTACAAATATTGCGCCCCTGGGCGTTTATATGTTTGAGAATTTTCGAATTTTCTGTTATATACGACTTATTGGCTGTGCTAGATATGTATGCATATTTATGCAATAAGAAGAAAAGACACCAGAAAATCGAAATTTTTCAACACTATAACTTGGCTATAATTAGAACTCTATCTTAGCATTTGTAGTCTGTACCTACGCTTGGCTGTGATTGTAACTCCGTCGCTCTATGCATGTAGTATTATAATAACACGAAAAACCAGAGCGAGCGGAGCGAGCTCGATATTTTTTCACAAAATATCAGGGCTGTAGCCAGAAAAAAGTTGGTCTGTAGGCTTAGCGTGTGAGTTACAATTTCCTTCCCATGTGTGTGGCCCTTTGTGTTGGCCGCTCTTAGCACTTGCCCATTTTGCCCTTAGGAGAATACGCCCCTGTCTGTCCAGTGTGACGGGGGGTGAGCCCGTCCACTTAGGTATAATGGACAGTGGGTACAATACATGCCTCGACATTGAAGCATGCAGGTTTCCTCACGATGTTTTCCTTCACCGTTAAGCCAGTGGTGTTACAAATCGTACATAAATTCCGAAAAACTCATGGATAAGAGTCGGCGTGGACGGGGATCGAACCATCGCCTCCTGCACGTCAGGCAAGGTTACCCGCCACTGGACCACCACAGCATTCCACGGCGGTGTGTCGGGAAGATTCTAAGGCGGTGTGCACGTGTTCCAGCGTGGTGCAGTACTCGTCCAGCACTCTGCGCTCGGCGGCGCGCTCGGGCGCGAGCAGCGCGCGCGACGGCTCCACGTTCCACCTGCACGACCCCGTGCGTGTGAGTACCTACGAGTACCTACGAACTTACATCATCGTGAAACTATACAGTATCTAACTTAATATGCTGTCACTTTTTAAAGGGGATGATCAGACCATCTATTAAAAGTCAAGATTGCGAGGATAAAAGGCTTTAATTACTTGGTTCGTATTGTATGCGTGTGTGCAGGCCGGCAGGCAAGGTTAGAAGAGAACCAAGTAATTAAAGCCTTTTATCCTCGCAATCTTGACTTTTAATACCATCAAACTAAAAAACTTTCCATATGGGACCAACCAACATAGAAATCGCGAAAAAAAAACTGAAAACCGACTCTAGCGCATTCACTGCCTCACCCGTAAGCCGAAATAACCCAGGTGCCACTTCGAAACATAGAAAGCTGTGTACCCCGAACATTTATAGTTGTTCAAAAAAATTGAATGCTTAGTGCCCTTGAACACTTATGCTTGTCCATATAATCCTTACGCTGGGTGCCTCTCGACACGCAGGATTGTCCGGTTTATTCCACTGAGTACCAACCAGTTAGTATGTTAGAGTGTCTTTTGTGGGACAAACCATGAAGTGCTAATAGGACTTGTATTTCCAATAAAAAATGGGCACGCAGAGTGGTCGAGAGGCACTGGGAGTATGATAGGTGTTACCCATTGTTCCACTATATGTGTCGGGGGCATCCGATAAAAGCTAAAGAAACCACTAGAGATGACAGTGGCAGTGAATGTTCCTAGCCATGTATGGGACAGCCTTGGGACAGCAGATTTTTTTCGCGATTTCGATGTTGGTCCCATAGAGAAAGTTGTTCAATTAGATGGTCTGATCATCCCCTTAAAAAAAGTGTCAGCATACGAGTAGATTACACACCGAGGGCAGGAAAGTAAGAAAGGTCTCAGATCTCATGAAAGTAATTCGTTCAATAAAACGATTCGTTCTAGATGTAATTGTAAGCAACAACATCAGAGGCTTTCTTATTTACTGCTTGAGGTTAGTATACTATTTTTCTCCTCGACGGAGGTGGAAAGCGGCGGACTTCGTTTAGCGCAGTGGGACGAAAATTGACGCTTTCCGTCCGGAGGGGAGAAAAACTATTAACTACTAGTGTTTACCCGCGACTTCGTCCGCAAAAATTATATACCAGATTTTAAGTCAGATCATAAGCTATCAAACAAAAAAAGTTTCATCAAAAAGCGGTACAGTAGTTTTTGCGTGATGCGCGAACAAACAAACAAACAAACACACAAACAAACAGACAGACAAAATTTCTAAAAAAGGTTTATTTCGAGTCAGGGATACCTAAAAACCATATCGTAAGTTTTTTTTTGTAAATATCTTCAATGTACAGACACACTTCAGTTACAGTTTTATAATAGTTTAGATTAGATAGGTAACCACGCAAGAAGGGTCCGTTGTCGGCATTTTAACCCACCTTTTTTATTAGATATTCCATATGATCATGCTCAGAGCCTCGGTGACGCGTTGCGGAGAGCTATGGAAACTCAATCTTGAGGTCCGGGTTCGAATCCGCACGGACCACATGCCATGTACCAATGAGTTTTTCTAACTTATGTACGTAATACCGACTGCTCTCAAACGGTGAAGGAAAACATCGTGAGCAAACCTGCATACGCTGAAGAAGAAGTTCTGATGCGTATGTGAAGTCTACCAATACGCATTGTGCACGCGTGGTGGACCCTCCATGAGGGTAGGCCTGTGCCCTGCAGTGGGACGTATAACCGCTCGCTTGCCCCGTAAACTACCACTTTACATGGATTTTGTACTCCAAATTGCCCCGTCGAGTACCACTTGACATGGGGCCTTCGCTCCCATCCTTAATGTTATTGAAATATGCCTGTCTCTGTTTGTTTAAGGTCTATTTGTATTATCTATCTCTCTTCTTTGTAAAATTTACTCCAAATTGCACGTGTCAAGTACCACTTGACATGTAGGCACAATCACAAAACCGAGCCGCGGCGCGGCGCGGTGGGTGGCAGGTAAAACAAATGACGGGGCAATGTAGGGTGTTCGTCAAGAGCCCGTCCGGGCAATTTAGCGGATATAGGATGTGATGATAATGTGTCTGATCTAAAGATATTTCGTGTATAAAGGCCGAATCCACCCTTAACTCAAAACCCGACCACTGGACCCTTTTTGCGTGGATATCCACAATGTTATAATGCCCCGGCAGCTGTACGCGCAGGCGAAGCGGCTGCACACACACACGCACGCGCGCGGCTCGCTGTGCGCGCTGTGCCGCGGCTACTGGCGCGCGCTCACGAGCTGCCTCGCGAGCCAACTGTTCACCAAGGAGAACGCCTGCTGATTCATTTGTATTACTATTATTGTTGTTTATTTATTGTTATTGTCTTGTTCATGTGTTGTTTTATTTGTAGATTAGCTTTTGAAAGCGACTTCGTCCGAGTGAAGTTTAATCCATTCGTAGCCACAAAAGAAACAACAACAAAATTTCACAGAAGCCACCGTGATTTATTGTAAACATGTATTTTTTATAGGGTAGACCCGGGTTAATTGTAACACGGGTTAATAGTAACATTGACAATATTTCGGTAACTAAACAAGCCAAGGATGTGTGTGTGGAAAGAGGTGATGGCTCTTGTATGTCCGGACCTACTCTCCAATTGCCGTGTGTGCAACGTGGAGGTGTCTTGTGTTACAGAGGAATCAATTTTATGTGCGGTCATTTCAATCATTTTCGATCAATTCATTACGTTGTAACTTCTGAAATAATCCATGTTTTTAACAGATATTACGATCATACGTTGTAATAGGAACTAGAGAATGCTACAGATGATGAGTAGTTCATTATTTTCGTTGGTATCATGGTTTTTTAATGTTTTTATCTAAAATTGACACCAAGGGATAATTGTAACACTTTTGATGGGGTTGATTGTAACGTTACAATTAACACTGTGTTACAATTGACCCATGATCAAATTTTTATTATTAAGATGGTTTAAAAATACTCTGACATCAAGTTGACCACTAACTTGCCTCCACCAACCCGCACCAACCTCAGCGTTGGATTGAGAACGGCCGCTCATCTAACTCTAATTTAGATTGATTTTTTATAGTATGTTAGGTGGAATATTATTGGGTAGGCTTGCTTTCTAATTTACCTTCCAATTTAAATAGTACACAACGAAATCGCAGTCGTGATTTTGACAGAATTATATGATTTTTGATTGCACTTTAAACGTAAATAAATCCACGTGGCCAGGTATAATAGTAACATTTGGTTAATTGTAACAGCTTCGTTTGTATGAAAACTTTTATGGTTGATTTACATATGCGAAAGATAAGTTTTTTAGTTTATTACAATGCTATTATATATAGTTAACTAAAGTGATTAATAATATATAGCAATTATTTCAAATTTTTACTTTAAAGCAATAAAACGCTAAGTTGTTTTTCCGTTAAATTTTATAAAAACTGTTGATAATATTCCAATGCGATAAAAATATTACTAATAAAGAAGAGGTAAGTTACTTGATGGTAAATAAATAAGACCGATTTATTGATTATTTTGGGTTTTATTTAGATTTAAAAAACTGTTACAAATGACCCGGGGTAAGGGTTAATTGTAACACTGGTCACTGCTCACAACAAGAACGAATTACGAAAGGTTCTATAAGACTTCTGAACACTTTAAATGAAAAATCCAGTACGTTAAGAAACTGCCTTTCATAATGTGTATGTAACGTTTCTTAGATATGAATAGTTTCCCCGCAATCGAGGTAGAAGTAAAAACTGTTACTATTAATCCGGGTCTACCCTAGAGTTGGTGTCGGCTATAGCCGTCAATGGCTCTTAAACCCCAAATAATATGTGCGGCTAGGCTAGTGCCGTTCGTTAGTGGCTGCGAATGGATAGGTATATCGCAAACTTAGTGCACCCGTACATCAAAGATACTGGCCGTAAGGATCACTAAGGGTCTTAGATTATCAAGATAGACAGTCAAAGCTACGAAAGCGTCGAAAAAAATAGGAACCAGCATAGCTAGCATGCCGCAGTGATACAGCGCTATCACATCTTAGCTCTCTTTCTATTTGCGTGCGACCGAACGAGATAAAAGACGTGATACAGCCGTATCACGTGTAGCATACTACGAGTGCTGTACTGGTTCCAAAACCCTATACATATACACGCACACATACATAATTTGTATGGCGCCTCACGCACACCAACTTAAGAAAGTTTGCCCCTTTTGTTTTATATGGAACAAGTGTGAGGCTCATTCTAGACATATACTTTTTCTAAGCTAAGGGTTGACCCCGACTGACCCAAATAATACGTATCTGTCGGCAGTAAATCGCATTTTTTCATGCTCTATCCCTTTCTGTCGTTCAGGAACGTCATTTGCTATAGCATGAAAGATCGCGGCTTCGCCTGCACCATAGCACTCACGTTTTCATTCTCGCTCTAGCAAATTACGTTCCTGAACGACAGAAAACGCTAGATTCCGTGCTTAAGGCTCAATAGTAGGACGAAATACCTTGGAGGCATGTTTTATTATTAATTTTTCGCTAGGATTTATAAAGGCCATTGAACCTCTTTGTATGGGAGGCTGGCATAGTGATGACCATAAATTTTCAGGAATTTCAAAAACGCGGCGCACCCTGAAACCTATGTATATCGATAGAGGATCTATAGACGAACATAAAATGTCAAATAACATATAGTCCTAAAGTGCAACGTTTTCGAGATAATCCATGTTAAGTATCTTGTATAGATAAAAATCCTAACACATTTTCCTCCAATACCAATCTCCGTGGTCCAATGGTTATAAGACTTGGGATCTTGACACGGAGGTCGTAGGTTCGATTCCCATGGGGGACACCTAGTGATATGTCACTTTATGCGTTTTTCCCCAGTTGGTTAGGGTAATGCAGGCTGAATCACCTGATTGTCTGAAAAGAAAGATGATTCCGTGTTTCAGATGGCACGATAAGCCGTTTGTCCCAGTTACTATCTCTGGTGGTTATTATTCGTTATATAAAAACAACGTCAGAGACCGTAAGGCGGTCTGAAAAAACTCTGACACCAGGGTTTGCCCACACGATAAGAAGAAGAAGATGTATATGGAATAGAAAATGTTTTTGGCATAAACAAGTTCTATGACACCTTTATGTAATACCCAGTATGAGAAATATACCGAGGAAGGTAGGTACTTATTGATGATAATTTATTTCGAAAAAAGTTATTGTATTAATGGCAAACATTTATTTCATCTGTGCAGGTATACACGTACACACGGTGACACATCAACCTATAGAAACCAAAATAATAAGCTGGCCGCGCGACGACTCATACGTCATGCAACCTAAACCTGCTCGCGGCCAGCTTATTTTGGTTTTGAACAGCTTGATGTGTCGCTGTGTGTAAGTACAAATAGGCCTCACGACGCGCTGCATACTTCGCGGTCAACTTATACGGCAGTGTAAGAGGCAAAAAAAAAAAAAAAAAAAAAATATTGGCAGTGTGTAGTGCGTCGTCGTGCAGGTTGTATTTGCTATTGTACCTCAACAGATGAAATATATGTTTGTCTGGGCTATGTCGACATGGAATATATTTTAATCATGTCCTAGTCTATGTTTTTCTTAATTGCAATTACAATTTAATTGAAATAACAAAAAATCGAATGAGAACTTTTTTCGAAATAAAGTACCTACCGCTGTATTTTTTCACCAAAAAGAGAAAGGTGTAATAGAAAACGTTTATACCTAAGCACGGACTTGACAAAAAAGGCGGACGTAATGTGACACTAAAAAGATGTGAAGCATGAGCATGCACATTCCACGCAAGGTCCTACATATTCGTTTGTTCTACAAGGGACCTACACTCACACAGATGCACCAGTTCTAGGCTTAGGTCCTACAACCCGCCACCATTTTGTACCGCGTCAGCACGCACACAAAAATAAATGGGTGCTTCACTCGCGATTAGACGAGATTACGTCAGGTTTTTTTTTCAGGATCGTGTACCTAGGTACACAGGTAGGTAGGTAGGTAGGGGCACAGCAAGGAGACCCTTTGGGTCCGCTGATTTTCGGCCTTGCCATACATAATATTGTAACATCTCTGGAGTCGTCTCTGAATGTGTGGTACCTTGATGACGGAATGATTGGGGGCAATCCGGACAGCGTTTTAAGGGACATTCAGGCTCTCATTCCTAGTCTTAAAGCAGTGGGGCTGGAGGTCAACTCAGAGAAATGCGAAGTTTTTGAATGTGGACCCAGTTCTTCAAGTCTTTTGGCGCGCTTCAGGGGTGTCTTGACAGGTCTTAAAGTTATTAATAGGTCTAACTTTAATTTGCAAGGCGCGCCTATATACCCCGAGGCGTTGCCGGACGTGCTTCGTGGAAAAAACATCGCTCTCGGTTCAGTTCGGGAACATTTCGGGCGCTTATCAGCCTCAGTGTCTTTGGTTTTGTTGAGGAGCTGTTTTTCCATGCCAAGACTTACGTATACGGTCAGAACAGCTCCAACTTGGCTTTGTCCAAGTGAAGTGGATGCCCTGGACAGCACTTTGAAGGATATAACGGAGGACGTGCTCAATGTGAAACTCAATGAGGAGCAGTGGTGTCAGGCGTCCCTTCCTGTGCGACATGGTGGCCTTGGGATTCGCCGTGTATTGGACACAGGCCTTGCAGCTTTTCTTGCGTCTGCGCATGGTGTGGTGGAGTTAGTCACTCGGATACTTTCAGTCAATGGTGACAACTTTGCTTTACCGTTCGTGGATGAGGCGCTGTCTAGATGGTTTCTGTCCTGTCCAAATCAAGCTGCTCCTGATAAACCTGGAGTGCAGAGGGATTGGGATGAGATTGTTTGTAGAGGGGCTTTGGCGGAGCTTTTGAATAACGCGTCCGGGGCCGATATGGCACGTCTTAGGGCTGTTTCCAAGCCAGAGTCAGGGGCGTGGCTGCATGCTTTACCTTCGCCGCAGCTGGGTACTCACTTGGACAACGACTCGTTGCGTATTGCAGTCGCCTTAAGGTTGGGTTCGTGCGTTGGTGGAGGCGAATGGTCACCACGCTCTGAGCTGTGGAAGTTGCGTCGGAAGGTTGCCACGCCACCATGCGCTTAATGACGTTGTTCGTAGGTCCCTTGTCGCCGCCAATGTTCCATGTGTGCTGGAGCCGCCTGGTTTAAGCCGCACGGACGGGAAGAGGCCTGATGGGCTCACTCTGATACCGTGGCAGAGAGGCCGTTGTCTTTTATGGGACGCTACGTGCGTGAGTACTTACGCGGCATCACATATAGCGGGTACAATGCGCGAGGCTGGGTCAGCGGCTGAAAAGGCGGCTTCGCTCAAGCATGTCAGGTACTCAGAGTTAGAGTCCCTTTACATCTTTGTGCCGTTAGCAGTAGAAACGTCTGGTGTTTGGGGATGTGAGGCCAAGGCTTTTGTGCGACAGCTGGGCAGGAGGTTTGTTGAGAGCGGGAACGATCCCCGCTCGGGTTCGTATCTGGTCCAAAGGATTTCTCTAACTATTCAACGCGGGAATGCTGCTAGTGTGATGAATTCCTTTGAGCCGGGTTCGTTCCGTGTTGCGGAGGGCATTTAAGTAGGTTTTTGTTTTGTTGTTGACGAAGCGTGGGGTGGATTATAGTTTGGTAAGTTGACGAAGCATGTTGCTGATTACCGGCTGTTATATTATAATAAGATTGACGAAGCTTGTGCTGACTGCTTATTTTGTGTTTTATAAATGGTATAATTATATGTTGTCATATCCAAGGTAGGTATCATAAACATCAACCAAGAAGGGGTGGTATCCCGCGGTGCGTCTGGAAGTCGAAAGGGGATAGTAGAAAGGGGAAGGTGGGATGAGCTCATGCAGCTCTGGTGCACACTCACCGAAGTACAATCTGTAGAAGACCGACAAGCAGGCTACTCTGCGGCGGCTAGGCTATGAAGCTTGGTTTCCACCAACCAGATTACTGTCGCCAATGAGCCTCTAGTTGATACTTAGCTGAGCCATCCCACATGTGGCAGCAATACTTCATACACGATCGGACCTGAGCTTTATACAACATTAAGAGCTGTCCAGGAGTGAAGTACCGCTTCACCTTGTTTAAGATGCCCAACTTTTTGGCTGCACTTTGAGCCTTAGACTCGATGTCAGCGCCGAAATTGAGTTTCGTAGTCAACCCATGCTCAGAAGCTCATGACTGTCGGAAACAGGAACAGATTTACCTACCCCGGAAAGTAGGAGCCAGAATAAACGAACTCCTTTTGGCGGTGAACAGACAAGCCTGTGTTTTGGTGGCGTTGAAGTTGACTAGATTATTGTCACCCCACTGGGAGACAAGACTTAAAGTCAAGTTTGTCCGCTCCACCATGGCTTCTGCGAACGTATTTCATCCCCGCTGGCCCCCGGATAGATATCTCTCTGTGACAGTACTGTCATCTGCATACCCAACAATACCTGACACAAAGAGGTCAGTGATGTGTAGCAGGAAAAGTCTCGCAGAGAGAACAGACCCCTGAAGAACCCCAGCATCAATTGCCATGAGGTCTTCCGACCTCTGAGCAGCTGTCAATGACAACTCTAATCGACCGTTCACTCAAGAAATCAGATATCCAGCTGCAGAGATCAGCAGGGATGCCATAAGCAGGAAGCTTGCTCAGCAATCTAGCGTGCCATACCCTGTCAAAGGCCTTCGAGATGTCAAGTTACACAACTAGTGCTTCGCTGTGTTTCTCGATGGCCTCGCCCCACCAGTGCGTGACATCCATCAATTATTAATTTAATTAAATAGACTATGTATTACTGTTTAAATAACCTTAGCGTAAGAATTTATATTGTAATAGTATTAAGTCGTGTTATTCTGTAGAGTTCCTGGCCGCATCTTCTCTACAGCGACAACACGTTCCGAAGCGGTGGTAACTTAAAAAAGAATTGACGTTTAATAAGTGTGCTTCAGGCTCCTATATTGAATAAATTATTTTGAGTTTGAGTTTGACATAAGAAGATCCCCAGTCGATCGCCCCCGGCGAAAGCCAAGGGACCAGAACTGTTTACTACCAGAAGGGTAGGATGCCAGTATGTGCAAAGACCGATACTGAGTGCTTGTCTGGATCTGATGTCAGCAGAAGGTCCAAACAATTGGGCGTATGGCCATCGACATCCGTTACCCGCGTTGCTTGATTCACCAACTGGGTGATATCTAGCGATAACGCAAACTTGCGCGTCTCTCTGCCAGCATGGTTAGTTTTCTGGAATAGGAACAGCCACTCGCTGTGGTGGGCATTTAAGTCCCCCAGAAAAATAAGCTCCGCTCCGCCGAGACACGCTCCTCAGATACCCAGATGGACCTCTTGGGCTCGACTGACTGATGGGAAACTCACTTGTAGACTGCAGGGACGTCCGAACCCCCCTGCAATGGCCACCGGGTCCTCCTTGGGGCAGCCTTTCACACGTGGCGAGCGCACTACTTGGGCCCCCTACTAACTGCGGTCGGCCCACGACTGTCACCGTGCTTCGGATCCCGCTACCCTCCAGAATGAGTTTCCCGGTACAGTGTTGCTCAGAGGCCAAGACCGGTTCCGAACAGCACAGCTGACTTCCTCCCATTCCCCAATGGCACTGGCACTCCTGCAAACCGACGGAATGCAGCAAGCTGCTCGGCACAAGACTCCAGCAGGAGGGTGGGCGCGAGCCAGGCGGCTCCTTGCGGAGCCTAGTACCGCTGTGGGGGATCGTTCAGCCGTCACCACAAACTTGGTAGTCTGTGGTGGCGGCGTTGTCCGGGGTGGACCGCTAGGAGGTAGATCCTTAACCACCCCAAACGTCCACCCCCTACGTCCCACTGCAGGGCACAGGCCTACCCTCATGGAGGGTGTATGTACGTTAGTCCACCACGCGTGCACAATGCGGTGCGGTAGACCTCATATACGCATCGGAATTTCTTTTTCATCGTATGCAGGTTTCCTCAAAATGTTTTCCTTTGCCGTTTGAGAGCCGTTGGTGTTACGTAGGTACATAAGTCAAAAAAACTCATTGGTAGGTAGTGCGAATTCAGACCTGGACCTCAAGATTGAATTCCATAGCTCTCTGCAACTCGCTACCGACGGAGCGTTGCGACTCTATTGATATATGATTGCATCTTATAGGTAATTGGGGGGGATGTGTTAGGATTTTATACAGGATGTAAGTGACAGCCTAGCAAATACTGAAACGGTAAACTCAGACCATCAAACTGAACAACTTTCACTATGGAGGCTACCTCAGGAAACGCAAAAAAAAAATCTGGTGTCCCATACATTTTAGTCAGGTAGGTATAACAGTTTTGTATGGGACCGCTGATTTTTTTTCGCGTATAGTATAGGTACAAGGTGTTACAAAAATACAAATAAACATTCAAGGGTGTGGTTTAGACCATCAAACTGAACAACTTTCACTATAAGACCAATATCGAAAGCACGAAAAAAAAAATGTATGTTCCATACTCTACAAATCGACTCTAGCTAAAATATGTATGGGATATCAGTTTTTTTTTTTCGCGATTTCGTGTTGGTCCTATAGTGAAAGTTGTTCAGTTTCATGGTCTAAACAACCCCCTTAAGAGTTTTAAATATTTATTTTTACCTGTATACACAAGATCTTTAACATGCATTATTTCGAAAACGTTGCACTTTAGGACTATATGTTATAGGACATTTTATGTTCGTCTATAGATCCTCTATCGATATACATAGGTTTCAGGGATCGCCGCATTTTTGAAAAATTTCCGAAATTCCTGCAAAATTATGGTTACCACTATGCCAAAATGTTCAAAGCCCTTTACCGTTTAGTTTATCTAGTGAAATCATAAATTGAATACACGATTGGAATTACTTCACTCCATAGAAAATTGTCACAAAGATAACGTATTTTCATGTACTTTTAAACATTTTTCTCGTTTCAGAAGAACTTAAAATAGTTTCAGATTTTTGGTATTTATAATCACTTATTCGCTGAACGTTCGGTTCGGTTGAATACGCGTCTACAAGAGAAAAAGGGGCGTAGGCTACGAGCATATACCCCTATAGAGACGTAATACATGCGAATTTAAAAGAAAACAATTCTGTCAACTAGCTGCGGTGCGGGGGGGACGGAAATGCTCCGAAGTACTACGAAGTCTATTCGAAACAATGGCGGAAAACAAAGGCGTTGCGAAATATTTCAGTGAAAAGTCACTGATGAGTTGACAGAGTTGGGTCGCCTTATATTACATCTCTATAGGGGTATATGCTCGTAGGGCGTAGGTATGTACGTCGCCGGTATAGGGAAAAGCGTTGCGCGCGTATTCAACCGAAAGTTCGGCGCCGAACCACAGTCCTCTGTGGCCGAACGTTCCGCAGCGCAGGTGTGCCCCTACACTTACGTAGCATCTAAAACCGTTTAGACGAAACATGAATATTGAGGGTAAAATAAAAAACGGTATTATAATTACGGCAAGTTAATATAATTATACAATTCCATCACATCGTCATGTTGCATTAAATGTACTGTCATTAACTCATTACATTTCATCATGTAATGTATGTAAGTAACTATGTCACGTTATGTACTGGCGTATAGATCGGAACGACAGATTCTGGAAATGTCAGATTCTATGAACGACAGATTCTGGAAATGTCAGATTCTATGAACGACAGATTCTGGAAATGTCAGATTCTATGAACGACAGATTCTGGAAATGTCAGATTCTATAAACGACAGATTCTGGAAATGTCAGATTCTATAAACGACAGATTCTGGAAATGTCAGATTCTATGAACGACAGATTCTGGAAATGTCAGATTCTATAAACGACAGATTCTGGAAATGTCAGATTCTATGAACGACAGATTCTGGAAATGTCAGATTCTATAAAAGACAGATTCTGGAAATGTCAGATTCTATGAACGACAGATTCTGGAAATGTCAGATTCTATAAACGACAGATTCTGGAAATGTCAGATTCTATAAACGACAGATTCTGTAAATGTCAGATTCTATAAATGTCAGATTCTGTCCAGACAGGGCCGTAAATGTCCGGCTAATTAGCCGGACGCCCGGCAGTCCTAACGCGCGGCCGGATAGGCATTCATACAATTTCATAGAGCGCCCGACACGCAGCGCCTCGGGCGCTTTCTATAACAAGTCCCTTACTAATTATAAGAGAATGAACGAATGATATTGATTGCCATAAATGACAAAAAACGAACGAAATCACAAACATTCAATCACACGATGTATACGTCAGTACATAATAATATTAATTCTATGGTGTCATATACACTGAGAGACTACAGTGATTCTAAGTGTACAGTTAACAGCAAAAGTAGATGATGTCTTACATAATTATTAAAATGTTTTTTTTTCCTAGTCTGTTACCTATTGTTAGCTTAGAAAATATAAAGCTGCCACTGTAGATCTAACTCTCGGTCGGTTAGGTTAGCGAGCAGCATCATGTTACGTTTTTTGCGACCACAGTGCACGAGCCGAGCGAGCACAGCGAGCGTGCCGCGGCAGAACCGAATTGCTACTGTTTACTCGAAAATATAATTATGACTAAGGGCATCGGTCAAAACCACTTTTGCCTGATTTTTGCAGTCAAAGTGGTTTTGACCGGTTATGAGTTTTGACTATAACATCTATGACTTTATTCCACCATATATCTAGACAACAGGATGTAGCAGAAAGGTGTGGTTTTATTTTATGGTTAGTCTAAACTTTAGATCGTCAAACTGAACAACTTTACACTGGTAATGGGGGAAAATATCTGCTGTTCTTTTGATAAAAAAAAATAAGTATAAAAGCTAATGGCTAAAACTGGTGCCTTTTTTATTCGCCTTTTTTTTGACGCGACCCTTAAGCAAACTTGGTTATTGGCGAGTTAGTTCAAAGTAAACTAACAGTGTGGGTAGCCCCAGACAGAGTATTTTGTTCTGGAGTGCGATTTTTGAATGTCATACGTCGAACTCAGCAGTAGCAAATGTCAAAATTACTCTGGAGATACGCATCATTCTACTGCTGATTTGACCCTCAAAAATCAAACTTCAGGAGTGCGATTTTTTGAAGTCAAATCAGCAGTAGAAAGATGCGGATCTCCATAGTAGTTTTGACATTTTCAACTGCTGAGCTCAGCGAATGAGATTCAAAAATCGCGCTTCTGCACTAAAATGTTAAAGTTCAGTTGATGGCCACGCCAAAAAAGGCGCTATTTTTAGGCATTGGCTTTTATCTAATGTTCATCGACTTCTGCTGTTGACCGTACTCCGTCCAATAGTCTCTATATATTCAAATAACCGACACGTGCCGCGCGAAACTGGACACTACAACATTTATCATTAAAGCTCATTATACTATACAATATTCCATGGATTTGATCCTTCCACGATGTCCCGTGAGACAAATAATTGTCGTACTTATGTCTAAGACAATAAGGGTCATGTTGTTTGACTTGTTTCATTTGTACAGTACTTGTCGAGGTGAGAGTTGGCGCCGAAACTTCACTCTACGCTTAGGAATCTATTTGTATCAGTGTTTCTGAACTCCCCTCAAGGGATAATGGTCGTGAGATTATACAGGGTCCTTCTTAATATGCTGACACTTTTTTAAGGGGATGATCAGACCATCAAACTGAACAACTTTTCTTCCATACAAAACTGCAAACTGAAAACTGCAAACCATACTACTGTAAACTGCAAACTACTCGAGCCAAATGTATGGGACAGCAGATTTTTCTTTCGCGATTTCGATATTGTCCCACAGAGAAAGTGTCAGCATATTACGTTGGACCCTGTATACAGGGTATAAGGTAAAGTATCATTAACCTTTAAACCATATACTCTACCCATCAAACTGAACAACTTTTACTATGGGAGCAAACCTACTAGAACAAAAAAAATTTGCTGTCTCATACATTTGAGTCGAGTAGGAGCTGCAGTTTAGTATGGAACAGCTGATTTATTTTTCCTACACCCTGTATAGGGTCCTTTTTAATATGCTGAGGGCTTTTTAAGGGGATGATCAGACCTTTAAACTGAAAAACTTTCTCTATGGGACCAAAATCGAAATCGCGAAAAAAAAAATTGCTGGACCATATATTTGGCAGTTGTTAATCCAATAGAGAAAGTTGTTCAGTTTGATGGTCTGATGATCCCCTTAAAATACCGTCAGCATACGAGTACTTAATAATAATTCCAATGTTTGTTTGTGTGATACAGCGAATGTGATCATAATAATAATTAGTCAACAATAAATAATATAAAAATAAAAAAACATTAACAATAATTTCATTAGTAGACATTTTGAATTATTTAATAATTTACAAGAAAAATATTTTTAGGGCCTTTTTCCATTAATGGAGGCGGTATTTTTTGTTGGTTTACATTACATGTTTTGTATAATGTTATCTTTTGACAGATATAATAAAGCCACCTTAGTAAAAGCTATAAATCGAGCGAAGCAAGCTCGAAATTTAGCTGTGGTCAGAACTCTTTATGATTACCAGACAGTCGGTTATTAAAACAGAATCATCAACAGACTTTTTTCCATATATTTATTCAGAATTTGCCGCCCCCCTCGCTACGCTACCGACATACTTAGCGCCCCACGGGCGCCAACTCTCTACCGCGCGTAGTATCAGGCGAGTTGCCAACCAGAACGTTGCGTACAACGTACTGTAATGTGAGCCCTGTCCCTTGCGCATAGGGTTCACTTCACTCTACTCAGCGGAGGTGTAGGGAGAGGGACAGAGTCTCAGTACAGCGCACTGTAATGTGAGCCCTGTCTCCGGCGCGTAGGGTGCACTTCACTATACACCGGCGCCTACAGGCGAGGCGGGGCGGGACAGAGTCACAGCGCATTGTGAGCCCTATCTCCAGCGCGTAGGGTGCACTTCACTATACACCGGCGCCTACAGGCGAGGCGGGGCGGGACAGAGTCACAGCGCATTGTGAGCCCTATCTCCAGCGCGTAGGGTGCACTTCACTCCGCGCTCGGACCCGCAGGCTCGGCGGAGGCGGAGGCGGAGGGTCACTGACTGTTCGCCAGCTCGTCCATGCGACATCTGCCGATAATACACACATCAGTTATAGTACATTACACACCGAGGACAGGAAAGTAAGAAAGGTCTCAGATCTCGTGATCAACAAAACATATGATCTGAGGGTTTCTTATTTACGGCCCGAGGTTATAGGCTTCCGCACATTGATGCGATATTATCGACCTATATTATCGCTGCGATTTTGCGATATTTATTTCCAGTACATTTTGTATGGGGACGCGCGCGATCCTACACACTGCCGCGATATTATCGACCAATAATATCGCTGCGATTTTGTTCCGACACAATCTCTTTAGACCACATTTAGTGGTGGGGCGCATTCGTGACATATCGCTCGATAATATCGGTCGATAATATCGCAGCAATGTGCGGAAGCCTTATTTCTCCTCGACGGAGGCGGAAAGTCGCAACTTCGTTTAGCGCAGCGGGACGAAAGTTGACGCTTTCCGCCCGGATGGGTGACAACAAATTTATTGAATCGGGCGTTACTTTGCGGAAATCCATGAATAACAGGTAGATGACACGATTGTGTCGAGACCTCCGCTTCTAAATACCTAGTAGACAAAGTTGTATTACGTTATGCAATACAACCTGCCCACCAGATAATTTCTACTCTACACGTGTTTCGCTCCACCGAGGAGCATCCTCAGGAGTTAGACCGACGAACGTTCGAAACAGATACTCCAATCATTTTAGGGTTCGACCCTAACAATAATTCATCTATCGCTGAAACTTTGCAGTGTGATAAAGTAAAGTATATAGAGGGCCTACCATACCATGAGTTTTCCCTGTATTTTACTACTGAGTTACGTCGCCAATTCGGTATGTCAAGTTTTTTTTGGTTTTCATTTTTATATTTTTTACGGATAGAAGACATAATTTTAAGACACCTATTTCATTCTTATTGCGATTCATCGAGTTTATCAATATAAATTTAATTTTTAAATTATTTTGATCTGTAATGTCTAAGTGCAAAAATGGCTGAGAGAAAATAATTCGAACTCCATGGAGAAAAACTACCTACTGCGATATTTAAAAAAATTAAAACCTGCCTTCTCTTTCTAACTCTATGCTGGAAACAGATACGGCAACATCAAAAGTCAAATTCTGACATTGTGAATGTATTTTTTTTTTCTTAATGGCTGGTTATATAAAGTTGATTTTATGTTTACCAAGGAGTTCAGAGGTATGCCAGTGACGTCACTGAACGGACCGAAAAACGACGTTATTTTATTAAAAATATCTGTAATCCTTTCATTTTGAAATTTCTGACATAGAAAATATGATTATTGAGACAATTATCTCGAAATGGTTTTCGATTCAGCCTTCCAAAAAAAAACTTGACATACCGAATTCGTATGAAAGAAATTAGTTCTCAACGTAACCACTAGGAGCGCTGTAAGAAATTCAATACAAAATTGGTGACGTAACTACAGTAGTAAAGAACGGTGAAAACTCATAGTAGACCCACAGATTACGGTTGACA
Source organism: Agonopterix heracliana (assembly GCA_963693445.1). Classification (NCBI taxonomy): domain Eukaryota; kingdom Metazoa; phylum Arthropoda; class Insecta; order Lepidoptera; family Depressariidae; genus Agonopterix; species Agonopterix heracliana. The sequence goes on from OY856334.1 coordinate 9,539,903, forward strand.
AATAATCTAGGTTTAATTTTTTCCGGTCCTAGATTACCTATTTGTCAACCGTAGTCTGTATACTTAACTTTATCGCACTGCAAAGTTTCAGCTATAGAGGAATTATTGTCGGGGTGTCCATACAAGGAAACTCTAAAATGACCGGACTAAGAGTTGAAACTCCGTCGTGAGTCCGACACCGAGGAAACACGTGTGGAGTAGAAATTATTTGGTGGGCAGGTTGTATTGCATAACGTAGGTAATACAACTTTGTCTACTAGGTATTTAGAAGCGGAGGTCTCGACACTATCGTATATAGTAAGTAAGTAAGTAAGTAAATTATTTATTCAGAATAACAACAACAAACATATTATTACATATAAGCAACATTGCGACAAAAAATGAAGTTATACAAGGAAAATGTCGCCGCCTGAACTTGGAAAAGGATACGATGAAATCGTTCCTGAGCCCAAGCCTCAGCGAACTTCCATTTGACACTATGAGATGCGACAAAAGACGTAAAAGGAACATAATGCTTAGTTTATACATTTAGTAGGTAAAAATTAAAAGTGCAGATTCATTCAACTAGTTAGATGATAGAAAGGATATAATTATACAGGGTCCTTCTTAATATGCTGATACTTTTTTAAGGGGATGTTGAGACCATCAAACTGAACAACTTTCTCTATGGGACCAACATCGAAATCGCGAAAAAAAAAACTGCTGTCCCATACATTTGGCTCGAGTAGGTTTGCAGTTTTGTATGGAGCAGTAGATTTTTTTTTTCGCGATTTCGATGTTGGTCCCATAGAGAAATTTGTTCAGTTTGATGGTCTGATCATCCTCTTAAAAAAGTGTCAGCATATTAAGTTGGACCCTATATAAGACTCTGCGTCTAATCATAGCCTTGAACAATTAAATTTCTTTGCATTAGCGGTTAAGATATAGTACCTACATATATCAATACAGGAACAAACACTATCCTGTCATTTAGAACTTCAAATATTATTTAATTAATTATATAAACTAAAGAATGGTAGATTATGAACATTATGTGGTGTGAGTATGTGTGAACGTGTAATGTGTGTGTGTGTGTGTGTGTGTGGGGGAGGGGGGGGGGGGGGGGGGGGGTTTAATTTATACCTATATCTCAAGTACAATTATTGTATTGTACACGCCAATTAACATGCCATATATATAATATATTGGCATGACAATCCATCGTATTCCACATTGATATAGCAATTATTAAATCAAGCCTTCACGTACATAACATACCAAAGAAATGTATTGAAATTACACAACACTGAAGCGAAACATGGTAGATCCTACATCACCCAGATGTGACCAGCCTTGACCAGTGCTCGTAACTCTAGGCACATTGCTATTGATACGCATAAGACCACGAGACGATGAGAGTGCATCAATCTCGCCCTGCGACCAAAGTCTTGGGATCGGTATATTTTACATCATTATCGGTAAAATACCAATACCATATCGATAAAATACGGTATCACTTTCTGCCTCTCGACTTGCGACGAAAAGTAAATGACATCTGTTTTCTTGTCAAGGTCGCTAATAGTTCCATCGATTGTTCCGAGATCTTGTCAAACATCTCAATCAGGACCAACATTATGGGATTGAGGCAACGTCCGATTTTAAGCGTTCCTTTTGCTGGCACTAATTATGGGCAAAACGCGTTCCTACCACGAAGCTGCAAAGCTTTTAACGACGCATCGACTGTTTACAACATCGATTTATTTTGTTCTAGTGCAAAATCCATAAAAACTAGTATAGCGAATGACTATTTTAAATAGCAAGCTGTTTCCCCGACTGCGACTGCATTATTTGTTCTTTTATTTGTTTTTCACATTGTTAATTTTATTATCTATTAACACAATTTTGTTTTATATACCTACCTACATACACATACCACCAAGTACGTTTATTGCAAAAGAAAAGTGAAATTTATAGGTGGAGATTTGTAATTAGCGTACAGTTATTTAAGGATGTGTTTACTCTTTAATAATTGCTGTAAATCTTCCTAAGAATAATAAAATAAAATAAAAATTACGTAAATTTACATTTTGCCCGGTTTTTTGTGTGATAGAGGCACACAGAGTGCGCGCGAGGTCTCCGGGACAGCGACGCGCTGCCGCCGGCCATGGGCGTAGCAATGATTTTTTCCCAGGGTGGGCCAGGCCCGGGCGAGATGGATGCTTAGGATGGATGTAATAAAAATTAAAACCTAGAGCGAGCGAAGCGAGCTCGAGATTTCACTGAATTCTGGAGCGAGCGAAGCTAGGTGAGCTCGAGATTTTAATGCAATGCATCTAGGTCTTTGTGATACAATCGTAGCCAGGAGCGAGCTCGACATTTCACCGAATTCTGGAGCGAGCGAAGTGAGCTCGAGATTTTACTGCAATATGTCTAGCCAGAAGCGAGCGAAGCGAGCTCGAGATTTTACTGCAATATAGTGAGATCAGTCTAATACGATTTAAATCCTGGAGCGAGCGAAGCGAGCTCGAGTTTTTACGACCCAAAAACTGGAACGAGCAAAGCAAACTTAAGATTTAACTACTCTATGAAAAGATACGATACCAAAACCTAAGGCGAGCGAAGCGAGCTCGACATTTCACCCAATTCTGGAGCGAGCGAAGTGAGATCGGGATTTTACTGCAATGTGTCTATCCAGGAGCGAGCGAAGCAAGCTCGAGATTTTACAGCAATATAAATAAGATCAGAGCAGTATGTTCTAAAAACAGGAGCGAGCGAAGCGAGCTCAAGATTTTGCTTCAAGATTTGCAACATTTTGCGAAAGTAGGTACATTCTGACCACATTGACTTTTCAAGAAAGTGGACATGAGAAACGAAACACAAGAAAATAATATTGTGTTTATTTATTATTACCTATTGATATGTCTTATTTTTAGTAAGTGATTCATTTTATTTCTGGGGTGGGCCAGAAGGATTCTGGGATGGGCCGGGCCCACCCGGCCCCCCCCCTTGCTACGCCTATGCCGCCGGCGCCGGCGCCGCTAAATTTTCGGTAAAAAAAACAAATTTCTTAGGTCATTTTCGGTAAAAAAAAACAAATATTTTACGAAAGTGACCGTAATTTATCCGTATTTTACGGGCCTTTTCGGTAATATTACGTAATTTTGCATCCCTACTATGGAACTTTTGGAGAACTTGGGAATGTTCTTCCATTGAAAAGGGAAGATCTTCCACCAGGCTTAGTGTGAAGCCTGGGGACCGGCCGTGGTCCAACAGTTCTTAGTGGGACCTTGTATACAAGGTGTTTCATAAGTAAGAATAAATTTTTAAAACTCTTAAGGGGGTTGTTTAGACCGTCAAACTGAACAACTTTCTATATGGGACCAACATCGAAATCGCGAAAAAAAAAAATTGTTATCCCATACATATTTTAGCTCTAGTCGATTTGTAGAGTATGGAACATAATTTTTTTTTTCGCGATTTCGATTTTGGTCCCATAGTGAAAGTTGTTCAGTTTGATGGTCTACACCACCCCCTTAAAGGTTTATTTGTCTTTTTGTAACACCTTGTATAAGGTCTAACAAAATTAGGGGAAACTATTTTAAGGAGATGATCAGACCATCAAACTGAACAACTTTCTCTATGAGACCAATATGGAAATCACGACATTGGTCCCATAGAGAAAAATTTTCAGTTTGATGGTCTGATCATCCCCTTAAAATAGTTTCAGCTAATTTTGTTAGACCTTATATATATCGAATCTCTGTGATTATTTCTCTTGCGCGATTTATGTCTCGCATTCGATTGTGAACCTTATTTGTAGTAGGTTACGAGTTACGTATTTACGGTGAACGTTGTCTTTGTATGGAGCATATTTCTGAGAGCGACGGTATCGCCATCTGTTAGCTTCTTTGCTATAAACTTGTAAGTCCCCACAGAACTGTTGTATAGTGCGACTACATTAAGGGCCTGTTTCCTCACTTCTGAGTAAGTTCTTGTTAGCTTATCCGACAGATAATTTGACATATTTTGTATGAAAGATATATCAACATATTTGTCGGATAAGCTAACAAGAACTTACTAAGAAGTGGTGAAACAGGCTCTAAATATAGTTGATGTGGATAACGCCCGGGAGCGCCATCTATCGGTAGGTGCAGTTGGTGTTCCATATCTATAGGGTCCAACTTAATATGCTGACACTTTTTTAAGAGGATGATCAGACCGTCAAACTGAACCACTTTCTCTATGGGACCACTATCGAAATCGCGAAAAAAAAATCAGGTCTTCCATACAAAACTGCAAACCTACTCGAGCCAAATGTATGGGACGGCTGATTTTTTTTTCGTTATTTCGATGTTGGTCCCATAGAGAAAGTTGTTCAGTTTGATGGTCTGAACATCCCCTTAAAAAAGTGTCAGCATATTAAGAAGGACCCTGTATGTGGCTAGATGCATACCTGACGGCCATCTCGGCGACCTCTAGGCTCGGGTAGTCGAGCTCCTTCACCAGGCACAGCACCGCCGACAGCAGGTTCGAGTTCTGTAACATACATACACACATACTGACTATTTACAAAAAATATTTTAACAATCTGACCATGAAATTCGAACTAAAGTGAATTTATACAGGGTGTAAGGGACAGCCCTCCGCAGACTGAAACGGTGAACTCACGACTATCAAAATGAACAACTTTCACTATGGAGCCTACCTCAGGAAACGCGAAAAAAAATCAGCTGTCCCATACAAAACTGCTGTACCTACCCGACTCAAATGTATGGGACAGCTGATTTTTTTTCGCGTTTCCTGAGGTAGGCTCCATAGTGAAAGTTGTTCAGTTTGATGGTCTGAGTTCACCGTTTCAGTCTGCGGAGGGCTGTCCCTTACACCCTGTATAAAGTTAAATTTAATTAGTTGGCGAAACTGAAGAAACGCATTTGGTATCTGTTACTGACTACAAATAAGAATGTATAGAAGTGTAAATGAAGCCCAAAAAGTGGCACCAAGAAAGTGTACCGTGTTCTAAATTAATTCTTTAAAAACTGTACCTAGCCGCCAAAACTCATACATGTCATTTTTCGTTGGGTGTCAAAAATTATTTCGATTTTGTTTAGAGTTACTCTTCTATAGTTATTCTTATTCGTAGGTTACTGAGTACAATTGCGTGGTAATGACCCCCCGCCCGATCATATGATTCTGAGGTCAATGTCCGCCCGCGCGCGTACTGTACGCACTGCGCGTGCCTTACGCACGATAATAATAACTTTGTTAATCATCAATACCAATTGTAAACATTGATAATGCTATCTGTTATCATTAACAAGTGCCCTGGTTGAGTTTCACCAACTAGTTTAAAGAGCATCTTAATATGCAGACGCATCCAACATCGAAATCGCTGAAAAAATACAGCTGTCCCATACAGTCGGTACTGTAGTTTTTTATATCTATGGGACAGCAGATTTTTTTCACGATTGCGATGTTGATGCCATATAGTGAGTTGTTCAGTTTGATGGTCTGATCATCCCCTTAAAATAGTTTCAGCTAATTTATTATAATTAATTAATTATGTATTTATTTTTTTTAACTTTTATTTTTATTTTTTTAGACCTTATAGATGTGCACAGACAGACAGACGGACAGACGTACCCGTGTGACAGGTCTCCTCGTGAAGCCCCTATGCTCCGCCATGACGGCGGAGGGGTACTCCCTGTCCCGCTCGCGCGCGGGCTCCGCCCCCCTCGTGCCGTCCCACTCGCGCTCCCAGCGCGCCGACCCCGCCGCCGGGGTAGACTCCGGTCTGAAACGTACACGATCATCATACACTCGTCTGGTCCTTCGAGACGGATCCGAACGCCTGGCTGGCTAACAAAACAATAGTAGATTACACACCGAGGGCAGGAAAGTAAGAAATGTCTCAGATCACGTAGAATTAGGAGGGGAGAAATAGTTATTTTCATCCCTCCGAACGGAAAGCACCAACTTTCGTTCCGCTGCGCTAAACGAAGTCGCCGCTTTCCACATCCGTCGAGGAGAAAAATAGTAGACTAACCTCGAGCAGTAAATAAGAAAGCCTCAGATCACATGTTTCGCTTCGCCTCGGTCAACAATTACATGAGATCTGAGACCTTTCTTACTTTCCTGCCTTCGGTGTTTGCAATATGATCACGAACCTGTCGGTCCTCTCGTAGTAGCCGTCGTGGTAGTGCGGCGGGGACACGACCGTCCTCTCAGAGACACTCCCCCCGCCTCCCCCTCCCCCCGGTCCTCCCCCTCCCCCTCCGCCGTACCTACAGTCGCCGTTAGACGAGTAGGAGTACTCCTGCAATATCATTGAACATTATCATTATTACGTGCGTGGGGCGTGGTGGTCCAGTGGCGAGTAACCTTGCCTGCCGTGCAGGAGGCGATGGTTCGATCCCCGTCCAAGCCGACTCGTACCAATGAGTTTTTCTAAATTTATGTACGATTTGTAACACCAGTGGCTTTTCGGTGAAGGAAAACATCGTGAGGAAACCTGCATGCTTCAATTTCGAGGCATGTATTGTACCCACTGTCCATTATAAGTGACGACGGGCTCACCCCCCGTCACACTGGACAGAGTTTCGGTACTACTGGTGAAACGTGGATGTTCTGAGGTTTCAGAATATCTCTGACTACCCCCTCGGGGAATATAGTCAAAAAAAAACAATGACTACAATGTGACATTCTTGTTTTTTGGAAATGATGTTTAATTGTAATAAATACGACTGAGGGCAGCACAATAGGCACCACGGTGCCCCCTTCGATTGCAGCACCCCCAACCAAGTTTTTTATATTTCTAGTCAGATTTGTATAAACTAGGTATATATAAGGCTCTGTTCAGACGAAACAAACACAACAAAATTCGCTGTTTCTTCAATAAATTATACTTTGGTTTCAGTAAATTGTATCTAGTCGAAAAATTAAAAATAAAAGATGCCTCCAAGGTATTTCGTCCTACTATTGTACCTTAAATTATAAAGCCTTCTTTTTGTATAATTCGCTTAGCCAGCTAGTTCTTCGCATTACAAGCGAATGAAGCTAATTAAACGTGATGTGAGCGAAATTGTTAGAATGAAGTGTTTTATATGAAAAAGGTTTTCGAATCTCTCTAGTGAGCGTGACAATCTTTGTATGGTTTTATGAGCTAAGTTGTTCATTGCTGCCGAGGTTGGATTACAAGCTCGAGCCGAAGGCGAGAGCGGTAAACAGCCGAGACTGTAATGACCAAAGCGTTTCATACGCCGTCTTTCAACACACTTGCTAGGATAAAATAAATAAAATTTCACACATCGGTTTAGATAACAATGATTCGTGAAAAATGGCGGGCGGATTTCTTTTTGCTTGTGTTTGATATCACAGATATTTAGTGCGGTAATGTTAAGTAGTTAAAAAGCACGTGTTTTTATAAGCTGAATTATGGACCTAAAAGCAGTGCAATAAGATACACTTTACGAGCAAGTGTGTCGAAAAATGTACAGGGTGTAAGTGACAGCCTGGCAAATACTGAAACTGTGAATTCAGACCATCAAACTGAACAACTTTCACTATGGAGCCACCCTCAGGAAACGTGAAAAAAATCAGCTGTTTCATACATTTGAGTTGAGTAGGCTGTGTACAGCTGTTTTGTATGGAATACTGGAATATACTGGCATTATATAGGCAAATACTGATATTTGCTAGACTGTCACACCCTGTATTATTCAATTAAATTAATTACTTAGGGTCCGTTTCATAGCGTGTGAAAATCACTCAAAATGTCAAGACGAAAGAGAAAAAGCACACGAAGATATGAATGAGCCAATAACGGCAAGGGATTGAAGGTGACCGATCAAAATTGTCTTTTTCTTCTGGTCTAATAGCTTTGTATGATAGAGTGAGATAAATAGACTCCTCGAATCATTTTTATACGTATGGAAACAGACTCTTACACCCGTATTCTTAGTCTTTTCCTTGAGGCCTCCTCACTCGAGTCGAGGAAGTTTTTGACATTTTTGTCATACAAATTATGTCAATAAACGTCCTCCACTCGAGTGAGGAAATGTCAAGAAAACAACTGAGAATACGGGTGTTAAAGTCGGGCCTATTTAATAGGTCACATTTGACATTTGTCAGTTTTAGCTTCGTAGTGAGGTGACCTGCTTAAAAACATCGATTAAAGTGAATGAATCGATACGGATTTATATGTGAATATCGCGGTTTGTTGGAACTACGTTTTACTTCGATTTTTTTGGGTTACATACAGCCCTAGTATTAAAAAAGAAAAAGGGTTCACTGACGCAACATTGTAACGTCGCTCAGTTCTTTAGACCAGAAACTGTTTATTATGTTAAGGATGGTTTATTGGTGAAAGTAAATCGTAAAATCACCTTTTTTGGTCATTATTACAATAAATGTGTAATCGTAATTTAAAAAAGTAAAGCAATTGTGCATAACTTCGATAAAATTAACAATATGCTATGCCCGCCGTTACAAGGTTAAGTTTGACGAAGTATCAATAGATGTCAAATGTGACCTATTAAATTGGCCCGATTTTTCGTATGTATGTAAGTATGTACCTTGACGCACTGCGCGGAGAGTGAGTGAGGCAGCGTGCCGGCCGGCGCGCGCGGCTGCAAGTTGTTACACGTTGTATAGTTCAATACACGAACCATACACACATACATACACCTCGCTCTGTGTTCTAATCGTATACCACAGCGTATCGTTTACCCTGGTATCCTACCAGAAAAACAGCTTTATACAATCTCGCGGAGATCATTATAAGGATGCCCTGGTGATAAAAGGAATATTTAGTCTTCCACGGAAGGTCGAATGAGGTCAACGGCCCGCGGAAACTATGACAGATAGGGTTATGGACCTCAAACGAATGTCATAGAGGACCCTGGCCAGATTTGGTTGGCGGTAAAAAAAGTAGAAAAATCGAAATTCAAGATGGCTGCCATGGACATTTCAAACGCCAAAGCAGCATTTAATGGTTCACCAATCCGTCTGAACATTTGTGTCCAGGGGTTTTAGGGGTCGCTTATTAATAATACGAAATTATTTTCTTATTAACTTCAATTTTCATGAGGGTCGCCATAAAAATTTACTAACTACTTAAAATACTGTTACTTTCTCGGCCCTGTAGAGATCTCAAAGGTTAAGTCCCATGACAAAAGTCCATATAACATGTTTTGCAGGTAATTTTGTCAGGTTTAATTGGTAACTAAAAAACTTTTCGATACGACTTATAGATTCCGAGCAATAAGTGAAAAGCTGAAAAAAGTCATCTTTTCTGCCCGAGGATAGTATACTATTTTCCTCCCCTCCAGACGGTAAGCGTCAATTGTCGTCCCACTGCGCCAGGCCTGTGTCACTCCGCGTGTAGATATTAAAAACATACCTACAGTTGCCTACAGGCGGCGGCCATTGCGCAAGGGCCAATCTAGTAGGCTGCCGCAATAAACTCTTTCAATACGTATAACCACGTATAACTTATTATGAACCGTAGTCCAGTGAATTAAGGCCCATATTCCCTTCAAAAAATTTGGTAGGTATGTAAATGAACACGTGCTCGGCTGGAACGCGAGCTAAATTAAATCATATTGTTTATCAGATTGAGTACATATTTCTTTGAAAACCATTGCGAAGTAAAGCTTCTGTAACGCTAGTTACTAGTTATTATTCTGTGACTGCGCTAAACGAAATATCCGCTTTCCACCTCAGTCGAGGAGAAAAATAGTATACTAACCTCGGACAGTAAATAATAAAACCTCGGCTTCTCCTCGGTCAACAATTACATGAGATCTGAGACCTTTCTTACTTTCCTGTCCTCGGTGTGTAATCTACTATTTCTCTACGACACAGGTGGAAAGCGGCAACGTCGTTCAGCGCAGCGGGACGACAATTGACGCTTTCCGTCCGGAGGGGAGAAATAGTAGATATTTATATCTCGAATTTGAAATGAAACAGCAATGTTTAAAATACAATGACGCGTCTAATGATAGTGGAATGCGAACTACGGAGCGAAGCGCAAGTCATTGTATGAACCATTATTTTTATAAGGGGGCGTTCGTCCATTAATAACGTGAGCTGATTTTGACGATTTTTCGATCATTTCCTATTAAAACCCCCCCCCCCCCCCCCCCTTAACACCTCACGTAATAAATGGACGCCCCCTAAGTCTCTTAATGCCAATAATTTTAATTTTATGTTAGGTTGCCAATAAGTTAGGTTGTTAATACGTTAGGTGGCCAATACGATAGGTTTCCAATACTTTAGGTTGCCAATACCTTAGGTTGCTAATGAGTAGAGATCAGATAATCGGATGTATATTTACCAAAAGTTGAGGTGTTGGCTATTATAGAGTGCACTTTTGTATTGTTTTTTAATTTATTAATTTTTAAGAAGTGGCTTTCTTACTATGCATCCGAGTAGTTATGCATTCCCGGACTTCCTGACATACCGGGATTTATTTTACCGAAAAACATTATTTCTTTTTTTAATTAAATCGTTCGCACACTATGCATCCGGTTAGTTATGCATTCCCGAGTTTAATGGCATTCATCCCGGGATTTATTTAAAAAGATAATTTTAAGCTTTCATAGCCAAAAATGAAGTTCAGGTTATAATATAATATACATCCGAATATCCAATCTCTACTGACAAGTTAGGTTGAGAATACCTTAGGTTGCTAATAAGTTAGGTTGCCAATACGTTAGGTTGACATTAAGACCAAATATAAACATACCTCGTACTGTGACCTGGTCATGGCGGGGTGTTCGTATCGCTCGTCGCACTCGGGGGACCCTCCCCCTCCCCCTCCCCCTCCCCCCGGCGCCGAGGGGGGGACGCGCCGCGTGGGGGACAGGGGACACTGTGGGGGGAGATAATATTAGGTACCTACTGTAGGAGGTTGTATATCGCGGAGTTCCGTACTGGCCGCTTTAGTTTAGATTTGGAAGGCATATCAAAAGAAACAGATTAAAAGCGATTGTTTTAAGTCTTAGATACGGGGGCGAGGGGAATGCGCGTGTTTTCGAATAAAAGTCTTTTACAAATAATTTTAAAGTAATAGTTTTAATTAGCCTACCACCACTGAACTACACCGCGTTACAGTACACAATCAGGTTGGTTAACTAAAGCTGGCACGTTCACAGACACACACAAATGCGTTTTCCCTGTCACTACGTCCGTGCTTGATAGAGATAGAGAAACTTTTCATTATGCGTGCAGTGAGACAAAGGCATTGCGTAAGTGTGCGGCACGCGCCAGCTTTAGTTAACCGACCTTGTACACTGGTGATCGATATTAAAGTTTGTTCTAGTTTGGTGTGCTAGTGAATATTGTGTTACCTGTGTCAATAATAATTGATTATACAGGGTGTTAGGGTAAACAGTTTGTACACATGATACTGAACAACTTTCACTAAGGAGCAAAGGCAAATTCTAAAAAAAAATCGTTATACAAGGTCCAACTTAACATGCTGACACTTTTAATGGGATGATTAGATCATCAATCATAACAAAACTTACGGGTTGTTCTGATCGTGCGTCCTGCTCTCTCTCGGCGCCCTCCGAACTGTCGCTGCTCTGTTCACACACACACATGCCACGTTAGTTACATTATATGTTAGTACATGATATTATATATTAAAATATATTGCATTAATAAGACCACGCATTATTATTTATTATATAAAATTTTATTTAAAAACATTCATTAAAGGTGATCGCACACCCGACCGTGCCAAGAGAATATAATTTTAGAATTAGCTGTATGAAATCTCGTACACTTACCCGCCTCAAATCGGTAGATTCTCTGGAAGAATTAAATCCTTGACGAAATCGGATCACGACATCATATTCCGTCACAATATAGCAAAATATAAAACGTTGGTAATTCTTCAGGATATTCGTCCGTTTCTGTGCGGATAGGTGTGCGAGGCGTAAAGAAACTTCGCTTCGTTCGGCGCGGACAAATGTGCGATCACCTTAATCAACACTTCAGAAACATATCACTTTAACATAGCTTAAAGCAAAGCCAAATATTCACACACTAAATTATATTTTAAAATAATTAATTAATAAATTTATAATTTAAAATAATTAAATTATAAATTTAAAATAATTAATTAATTAGTTAAGTTCAGACGGTCACATTTGCAAGATTGCAACTTCGTTTAAAATCGGTTAAAACCAAGCATTCTTGCACAATAATATAAATAAATAGGTAATAAATAATAATAGATCACTTTATGTTTATGAATTTTAAGAATTGCATGCTTGCCAATGAAATGATATATGAGCATGAACTGTATTATTATATTGCTTAATTTCATGTCGACTTTGATTTCTATGTTATCGAAAATTCAATAGGTACATTGAAAAGTCTTAACACAAAGTACCTACGAATTATCTCCCATTTCACTTAACCTTATTCATGAGAGAAGGCTTTCCAGCAGTCTAGGTTCGCGCTCGAGCTCGACCGACTTGTGCTCGTATTAGTGCGGCTCGTGCTCGTGATCTTGCTCGAGCACAGTACGCACGGGTACAGGCAGGTATACGTACGGGGTGCTCCCTGGCGGGCGGCCGCTCGGGCGCAGGCTCGCTCGGCTCGTGCTCGAGCACAGTACGCACGGGTACAGGCAGGTATACGTACGGGGTGCTCCCTGGCGGGCGGCCGCTCGGGCGCAGGCTCGCTCGGCTCGTGCTCGAGCACAGTACGCACGGGTACAGGCAGGTATACGTACGGGGTGCTCCCTGGCGGGCGGCCGCTCGGGCGCAGGCTCGCTCGGCTCGTGCTCGAGCACAGTACGCACGGGTACAGGCAGGTATACGTACGGGGTGCTCCCTGGCGGGCGGCCGCTCGGGCGCAGGCTCGCTCGGCTCGTGCTCGAGCACAGTACGCACGGGTACAGGCAGGTATACGTACGGGGTGCTCCCTGGCGGGCGGCCGCTCGGGCGCAGGCTCGCTCGGCTCGTGCTCGAGCACAGTACGCACGGGTACAGGCAGGTATACGTACGGGGTGCTCCCTGGCGGGCGGCCGCTCGGGCGCAGGCTCGCTCGGCTCGTGCTCGAGCACAGTACGCACGGGTACAGGCAGGTATACGTACGGGGTGCTCCCTGGCGGGCGGCCGCTCGGGCGCAGGCTCGCTCGGCTCGTGCTCGAGCACAGTACGCACGGGTACAGGCAGGTATACGTACGGGGTGCTCCCTGGCGGGCGGCCGCTCGGGCGCAGGCTCGCTCGGCTCGTGCTCGAGCACAGTACGCACGGGTACAGGCAGGTATACGTACGGGGTGCTCCCTGGCGGGCGGCCGCTCGGGCGCAGGCTCGCTCGGCTCGTGCTCGAGCACAGTACGCACGGGTACAGGCAGGTATACGTACGGGGTGCTCCCTGGCGGGCGGCCGCTCGGGCGCAGGCTCGCTCGGCTCGTGCTCGAGCACAGTACGCACGGGTACAGGCAGGTATACGTACGGGGTGCTCCCTGGCGGGCGGCCGCTCGGGCGCAGGCTCGCTCGGCTCGTGCTCGAGCACAGTACGCACGGGTACAGGCAGGTATACGTACGGGGTGCTCCCTGGCGGGCGGCCGCTCGGGCGCAGGCTCGCTCGGCTCGTGGTCGCTGCTGGCGCTAGACCGCCGCCGTCTGTACGCCGCGTACGTCTCCTGCTGCCGACAGTATGTACAGAACCACAGATTACTTAATAGTTACTACCGTAACAGATACTGAACTCAACCCGATTTCGCTCCCTTTTTTGAATTTAGAACTATGCGCTTCAGGAACGAACTAAAATAAGCCTTATTTCAATGAGTGACAGCCAATATCTTGCAAGATCGACGTTACGTCACGACTTCATCGCAGCTGTCAAACGTGAGTGAAGGTGCACTGACAGAACGCGTTAATTTACATAAAGGCGATAAGGAAACATTTTTAATTAAGTCTCGCAAATGACAATTTCTTTCTGTAGGCACATGGACTGACAAACTAATGGACGCCGGATCTAATACAAAATGATTATCGCAAAAGGTGTCCCAGACTAACTCCCATAAACGTGTTAAGTACGTGTTAATAGTATTTTCTCCACTCCGGACGGAAAGCGTCAATTTACGTCCCACTGCGCTAAACGATATTGCCGCTTTCCACCTCCGTCAAAAAAAATTGTATACTAACCTCGGACAGTAAATAAGAAAGCCTCAGACAGATCTCATGTAATTGTTGACCGAGGCGAAGCCGAGGCCTTTCTTACTTTCATGTCCTCGGTGTGTAATCTACTAATGTATCTCACCTGAACGTATCCCTCGTCGTCCGAGTCCGGTATATGAGATCCTCTCCGCTGAGCCTCCGCCACCTGCAATACACGAACATACAGATCATTCTCCACAACTCTCAACTTGCCATCGCAACAGGTCCGGCACTTCTAACAACGTTTTTGACATGATGGCGTTCGCACATGGCGCACTTGGTGCAAATTGTCCATGATATGTTTATAGGGTTGACTTACCACGCATCATATAAACATCATCTACATTTCATAACTATTTATTGTTCGTTCTGTTTTTTAAAATAGTATTTGAGCTAAAGAATTAATGAAAATGTTAATTTAGGGTAATTTTTTCACGTTTTTATGTACTGAAAAGACTCAATTTTATCGAGTTCCCTCAAGTTTCCCTCAAGTCTATGGAGCACAGGCGCGTCGCGCACGTGTAGAGAAACCATACTAGACGTGCTGCTCGCTGATCGTCGAAAATCTTCCGCACCCCGTCACCGTTTGACACAACCGCGGCGCCGCCTCGTTTGGCGTTTGTGCAATTTCTTGGCACAATAATGTAAGATAAGACATGATCGTTTACCTCGTCCTGGTGCACGGGCACGTTGTCCAGCTTCTCCAGGTTCGGCAGGTTGCGCAGCACCGTCATGCGGTACCTGAAGACGACAGACCAACGTATAATATTAGATTCTTGCTTACTAATAAACTACAAGATCTACAACTGATTCTCGAACTGTCGAGTAAAACAAACTCATATGCTCTCCCTGTGGCAATAACGGACATAAGCCCACTACACTTTTATAAACACTAGACAATGAAATCCAGCGAGCGAGTGACTCTAATCTGTAGCGGAACCAGCAATCAAATTATCATAAAAGACAGTACGGTAGAAAGACATTGCTTCATAGGATAATTTCTATGATAAGCTCTTCAATACACTTTCTCCGTAGCGATAGGCAGACATGTTAAATAAGTATATGATATTCAGAATATCCACAATGCTAGTGTACTAGCGATGCGTAAACACAGTCAAGTGTGACTGGTAGTGAACCCGTCGCACTTTTGATAATACAATAGACAAACTCGTCGAAATTGAAGGACGCAGGTTTCCTCACGATGTTTTCCTTCACCAAAAAGCCAGTGGTGTCACAAAGTGTACATAAGTTGCTAAAACCTCAAAGGCTGCTATGGGAACGAGTAGACTAGCTGGCAGAGTATCGAACCGTCGGTCGCCCCTTCGCCGTCGCCTACACGGAAGGCGAAGCTGTGGGCCAGTACACAAGATGACTTCAGTTTCCAGAATCATATTTGACCTTCTCTCTTATTCTGAAGAGGATACCACTAGTCTGAAGTGAGACGAATAATTATGATGATGGCAGACACGGCATTGTGGACTCACTCGGGGTGCTGAGTGCATGGGTTCTCGTCGAGCCACAGGCTGGTGAGGAGCGGCGGGATCTCACTATGTACGTAAGTGATAGACACTATGTGGACTCACTCGGGGTGCTGAGTGCACGGGTTCTCGTCGAGCCACAGGCTGGTGAGGAGCGGCGGGATCTCACTATGTACGTAAGTGATAGACACTATGTGGACTCACTCGGGGTGCTGAGTGCACGGGTTCTCGTCGAGCCACAGGCTGGTGAGGAGCGGCGGGATCTCACTATGTACGTAAGTGATAGACACTATGTGGACTCACTCGGGGTGCTGAGTGCACGGGTTCTCGTCGAGCCACAGGCTGGTGAGGAGCGGCGGGATCTCACTATGTACGTAAGTGATAGACACTATGTGGACTCACTCGGGGTGCTGAGTGCACGGGTTCTCGTCGAGCCACAGGCTGGTGAGGAGCGGCGGGATCTCACTATGTGCGTAAGTGATAGACACTATGCGGACTCACTCGGGGTGCTGAGTGCACGGGTTCTCGTCGAGCCACAGGCTGGTGAGGAGCGGCGGGATCTCACTATGTACGTAAGTGATAGACACTATGTGGACTCACTCGGGGTGCTGAGTGCACGGGTTCTCGTCGAGCCACAGGCTGGTGAGGAGCGGCGGGATCTCACTATGTACGTAAGTGATAGACACTATGTGGACTCACTCGGGGTGCTGAGTGCACGGGTTCTCGTCGAGCCACAGGCTGGTGAGGAGCGGCGGGATCTCACTATGTACGTAAGTGATAGACACTATGTGGACTCACTCGGGGTGCTGAGTGCACGGGTTCTCGTCGAGCCACAGGCTGGTGAGGAGCGGCGGGATCTCACTATGTGCGTAAGTGATAGACACTATGTGGACTCACTCGGGGTGCTGAGTGCACGGGTTCTCGTCGAGCCACAGGCTGGTGAGGAGCGGCGGGATCTCACTATGTACGTAAGTGATAGACACTATGTGGACTCACTCGGGGTGCTGAGTGCACGGGTTCTCGTCGAGCCACAGGCTGGTGAGGAGCGGCGGGATCTCACTATGTACGTAAGTGATAGACACTATGTGGACTCACTCGGGGTGCTGAGTGCACGGGTTCTCGTCGAGCCACAGGCTGGTGAGGAGCGGCGGGATCTCACTATGTACGTAAGTGATAGACACTATGTGGACTCACTCGGGGTGCTGAGTGCACGGGTTCTCGTCGAGCCACAGGCTGGTGAGGAGCGGCGGGATCTCACTATGTACGTAAGTGATAGACACTATGTGGACTCACTCGGGGTGCTGAGTGCACGGGTTCTCGTCGAGCCACAGGCTGGTGAGGAGCGGCGGGATCTCACTCTGTACGTAAGTGACAGACACTATGTGGACTCACTCGGGGTGCTGAGTGCACGGGTTCTCGTCGAGCCACAGGCTGGTGAGGAGCGGCAGGCGGCGCAGGTGTCTGATCTCGCGCAGGTCTCGGATCTCGTTCTTGCGCACGTACAGCTCGCGCAGGCGTCGGCACGCCGCGAAGTCGCATAGTGACCGGATCTTGTTTATACTGCAACGTACAACAGAGTTACATGAAAGAGAGATGAATTAATTATTACAGCTGATTTAGACTCCAGCGGCAGCGTACGTAGGATATTGTTAAGTGGAGAAGTGTCTGCTGTATCTTGTGGATGGCTGTAGGTAGAAGGAGAGGAAGAGAGAAGAAAACTTGGATGGGTTGTGAAAAGGATGATCTTCTTCCATCTTTGTCCTGATGACTAGATAGAGGTCAAGAGCAAACCCATCAATAATAATAAAAAAATAAAAAATATATGTATATATCACTACATAGTATAAAACTAAGTCGCTTCCCGCTGTCTGTCTGTCCCTATGTATGCTTAATTGCTTAGATCTTTAAAACTACGCAACTGATATTAACGCGATTTTTTTTTAATAGATAGAATATTCAAGAGGAAGGTTTATATGTGTATTTTACCCGTGCGAAGCCGGCTCGGGTCGCTAGTATAATATATACGGTGAAATTGAATCAAATCATTGGCATCCTTTGAACTAAGGGCAAACCGATCGTAGCAAAATATCTGCTGTTGCACACATTTGAGAAGAGTAGGCATTGCAGTTTAGTATGGAAAGGATGCCAATGATATCAATTTCACCCTGTATGTGAGTGCTGAAATGACGGCTATGAGCCGACTCCAAGTAATGAGATAAGGGCAAGAGAATGAGATGATGTAGTCATATATTGTTAGCTACATCTTCTCAGCCGATGGACGTCCAGTCGTCCACTGCTGGACATAATAAGAATTTATATTGTACCGGATAATACCGCCTTAAAGGAGTTATTCCACGCGGAGGAAATCTCGGGCAAAAGCTCGTCAGTTTATGTAAGAACAGTTGTACCTGACATCATAACACAACAGTCCATGGAAGAAACATTGAAATAACCGGCTGGTCAATGATTGGTCAACCGGTGACCAGCCGGCGTGTGATTGGGCAACTCGAGCCACGCTCTGATTGGTCGCGGCCTTGCACCCGTCGGTGCGGTGTTCAACGTATGTACTCAGAAATTATAATATGAAATAATATTTCATATAACCTAATTATTTATGTTGTATTCTGTCAGCTTCAAAATTATCCTAAAAGCGAAAAAAAAAACGTTCGAATCAGTCACAGATACTGCCTTGCTTTTCAAGATTGCAGAACGTAGCGTTTGCATACATATTATGTTTCCGGACACTACTGGACAGAGTTTCGGTACTACTGGTGAAACGTGGATGTTCTGAGGTTTCAGAATATCTCTGACTACCCCCTCGGGGAATATAGTAGTGAGCCTACTATGCATGCATGCATGCATGTATCCGACATCCTTGTGATGAGCTCTAATATTAAACTTTTATTCTTTTTGCACATCACAACGATTCCGAAAAAATACGTGGCTTAAGTTTGCCAATATTGATAAGCACGGCAGAATATTAACAGAACATAACATTATAGCATATGCTCACGACTATATTCCCCGAGGGGATAGTCAGAGATATTCTGAAACCTCAGAACAGATCATATTATCTCCCGCATTATTATCTTTTCCGCGTATCGATGCAACGCAGCACTGACCGCTTCCCAGTATTGAACTGTGTCACCACAATGTACACTATAGAGTGGTCGGTCATTACATTACCTTAACAATGGCGTAACATTTCTCATTGTTCCAACTAACGGTCGTCAGCTCATCATTCATCAACGGACATTGCTTCCTCATTGTAATTACTTTTTGCTTGCGGCTCTATCTTTTACGACACCCACGGGAGGAAATGGGATGGTGCTACTCTTAGCCGACACCACACGGACCGGATCCTAACCTAACCTAAGGGACCTACCTAAGGGACCTAAGGGGTCTACCGGGGGATGGGCAGCAGCATCCTCTGAGTACACACATTCAATCCAACTGCGATCGCCAACCCGCCTGCCAAGCGTGGCGATTATGGCAAATCCCCCCATTTTTGGGGAGGCCTATGTCCAGCAGTGGACGTTTATCGGCTGATATGATGATGTGTCTCTATCAATGGTACGAGCGGCTAATCACCTCAGCCGATGGACTTCCACTGCTGGACATAGGTCTCCCCCGCAGATCGCCACAACGACCGGTCCTCGCTGCCCTCATCCAAAGTGTTCCCGCCGCCTTCACCAGGTCGTCGGTCCACCTTGTGGGGGCTCACTGCCTACCCACGCTGCGCGCCCCGGTAAGCTCATCAAACTGAATAACTTTCTCTATGGCACCAACATCTAAATCGCGAAATAACGATCAGCTGTCCCATACATTAAGCTCCAGTAGATTTGTAGTTTAGTATGGAATAGCAGATTGTTTTTCCCGCGATTTCGATGTTGGTGCCATAGAGAAAGTTGTTCTGTTTGATGGTCTGATCATCCCCTTAAAACAGTGTCAACATATTAAGAATAGGTGCCATCTGAAAATCTGAAGGAGACCGATGCGAAGAACTGAAAAAATTAGGAATGCCACCTCTCAGTCTGCCGCAACTCTAGTGTTGCCAGGTTCAAAGAAGTCATTTGTAACCCTAGAGTTGCGGGCGTTGCAGATTGAGAAGTGGCAACCCTAGTTTTTCCAGTTCTTTCAAACTCAAACTCAAAATAATTTATTCAATATAAGCACTGAACATGAGCTCAATATGAGCCTGAAGCACACTTATTAAAAGTCAATTCTTTTTTAAGCTACCACCGCGTCGGAACATGTTCTCGCTGTAGAGAAGATGCGGCCAGAATCTTTGTATTGGTGTCCTTCAGATGGCATTTCATTTACTTCCCTAGAACCCTGTATATCGATTCGGACTCTGGATAAAGGACCCTGTATACCGATTCGTCAACACAATGAATGTCTGGCACGTCGTCTCGGATTGGAACCCTCATGGTTGTCGCGTCCGCAACGCGCCACCGACGCGACGCTGTGCTGCAGTGTATTAGTATTCAGTGTGCAACGACAATGTTGGTGATGAATGTAAGCGATATGTCGCGTCACGCGTGCGTGCGTCGCGCGTGACGTGACGCGAGTGAGTGATGAGTGTCATTAGCGTGCGCAGCGCGCGTCGGAGCTGTCACGCGTGGCTGCCAGAGGGTTACACGCATTGGGGGGGAGGTATGCAGATGACATGAGTTGGAATAACACACGGTTACATTGTATTCTGTTAATTTCTACCGCCTACCAATCTTCTTACCGTGTAAACCGCGAGAACGCTGCTAGTATGATGGGTTCCTTTGAGCAAGGTGCGTTCCGTGTTGCGGAGGACGTTTATAGTAGATAACACACCGAGGGCAGGCAAGTAACAAAGGTCTCAGATCTCATGTAATTGTTGACTGTGGCGAAGCCGAGGTCAACAAACATGTGATCTGAGGCTTTCTTATTTACTGCCCGAGGTTAGTATACTATTTTTCTCCTGGACCGACGTGGAAATAGGTAACTTCGTTTAGCGCAGCGGGACGAAAATTGACGCTTTCCGTCCAGAGTGGAGAAAAGTTACTTTTTATTTTGTTACTGACGAAGCGTGTGGTGGATTTTATTTTGGTAAATTGACTAAGCATGTTGCGGATCTCTTGCTGTTTATCTAAGGTTTGACGAAGCATGTTGCTTGATTAGTGGCTGTTTATGCTTGACGGAGCTTGTGCTGACTGCTTGTTTTTTGTAGACTTAAATAATAATAATAATAAATAACGCTCACAGGCACATACATTGTAATGATCCCAAACTAGCACTAAAGGCTTTTATTATGGAAACCATACAACAACGGCACGAACATATAACATTCATGACCGAACCGAGATTCGAACCCAGGACCCAGGTTTGGCAGTCCGGCGTGGTAACCATTACACCAACAGGGTCGTCAAATGATTATTTTTTCTTTCTTACCGTCTACCAATCTTCTTTTACCATTTCTTCTACCCCTATTATTATTTGGTTGTAAGGGCTTGATCAAAGACCAATAGCTACCGCGACGTAGACAGATCTATTGTAACTGTCACCCTTGACGTACAGGTCCTTTCCTAGGCCCACGGACTTCATGAACCGTGTTATGCTATTGGAGGGGAGGTCCCTAATGTCAGTGGGTGTTACCACGTACCCACCCAGATGGCGACTCAGCTGCTATGAGCACTTCGCATTCGCAGAGGTGTATGGGCGTTTCCTCTGCTTCACAGCAGAATTAGCAAGTGGGTGAATCTCCAATTCTTCTACCCCTAGGTCGTCTGGAAGAAATCGCTTTTTAGCGATAGCCTAGCCTAGCCTAGCCTAGATAGATAGATTGATAGCCTATTTGTGTACCTTCTGTATTTCCTGTCAAACTCAACTCGAACACATTGGAACGTAATTTTTTGTATCTATCATCACGTACAGTTGTAGAGAAGATGCGGCCACTCTACAACACACATCTTTAAAACCAAATACACAATGTCTGTTTACTGTCTGTATAGTGTCTCCACTTTTTCTCATCGTGTGGGCAGCAAGCCCTCTGGTGTGTCAGTCACATAGTAAAAGATGTTTTGCGCGATGCGGAATTCAGCACAGTTGAATAGTAATTGGGTTGCAATGTGATTAGAACTGAAATTGGATTGGGATTGAACTTCGATGTTGTCAGAGCTTGGTCGTCCAGGTACTTTAGATATGACCCCACTAAGAACGCAATCTTCATAATGCAGAGCAAACTGTCACATAAACTCGAGGCGACGTCTCAGTTATTTTACTACCTCTATAATATCTAGGTACAGGCTGTGCTATAGGATATGTAGGTGAGGAGCTTGGGTAGGTAGCTTGGGCGAGGTCGTGACCCGTCTGCTGTCTGGACGATCCTTTAATGCTATTTGTTATAAAACTACGGGGTGAAATTGATAACATTTTGCATCCTTTTAAACTAAGAGTCTACCCATCAAACTGAACAACTTTAACTATGGGAGCAAACGATCGGAACAAAAAATAATCAGCTGTTACATACATTTGAGTCGGGTAGGGATTGCAGTTTAGTATGGAACAGCATATTTTTTTTGCTCCATTCCCAAAAAGGGATATTCGCAAAAAAAAACGTAACGACGAACGACTTCCCGCATAACTAATCATCAACATCTCAGCTGATGGATGATATCAGCATTGGACCCGTGCGGCGGGGCGGGGCGGGGCGACGCGGGCCGCTAGTAGTAGATAAGTATGTTCTCACCTGAGCGCTAGAACCTCCACGTTGGGCATCCTGCGCAGGAGACTGACGTCACCGAGCTCCGCGCCCCTGAAACAATACGACAATCATAGTTAAACACTTTGCATGAAGAGAGGACGACCAAGGAAAAGATGGACGGATTGTGTGAAAGATGACATGTGTAATAAACAGTGATCGGAATGTCGGGGCATTTTTGAGCATTGTCATTAACATGGACATGCCTCGGGATTCCCGGAAACGCGGGATTTTGGTTAATAGTCCCGGGATTATTTAAATGTAGAATGAGTCTGACAAACACTTTTTGTTATTAGCATCAAAATAATCTATGAAAAATCACGAGAATTTTTTTTTTTTTTTTTTATCATTAAAAAGGGCTTAGATATTGAACACCAAAGTGCTCATTCTCGCTAAAAAAAACTCCTCTTGACATTATAAAAATAATATGAGGTAAAAAACACGTCTTGCAAGACCCCATTTATTGAAAAGACAAAATGTCATCATAAAAACTAAACATTCCTTCAGAATTTCTAAAGAGGTTACTACAAACATCACAGACATCTAAAATAGGTAATCCCAGTAATCCCGTGAAATTTTTATCCATATTTATTAAATCCCGGGAATTTCAAGGCGTATCCATACTTTTGACTATGTTTGCCCCCGTCATTCCGATCATTGGTAATAAAGCCGGTGAAGTGCGAGTAGGGCTTCTCGCGCACCGAGGGTTCCGTACCATACCACCACACAACACAACATATTAAATTACAACAACAATTTTTTGTCCGGGACCAATAGCGCAAGACCTACTCACACTTGGCCAGTTTTTATTATTTGTTGTTATACTGTAGAGTTTGCTCTATGACCACACTAAGTTTGACGCTTGTATGTATTAACGTTTTTACAATAGAGCGAGAAGAAAAAACGTCGATGAAAACTAGTTTCTTGTTAACAAATCCGCCGTAATAACGCATTTCTGTGAATATTTCAACTATCTAGCTATTACGGTTCAAAAGTTACAGCTCTAAATAGGTAGGACGGACGGACGGACGGACGGACAACGTAGGCTTAGTAATAGGGTCCCGTTTTCACCCTTTGGGTACGGAATCCTAAAAAGGTGTGTGCGCTGAAATAATAATAATAATACTCATTTATTTCAGACCATAGTGAATCCATTTGTGTTAGTAGGTCTTATCAACTATGTTAGTAACATCAAATTACAATTTAAATTACAAAATTACAAAAACAAATCTTCTTCTTCTTCTTCTTCCTGCCCTTATCCCATTATTTGGGGCCGGCGCAATATGTCGTCTTCCTCCATTCATCTCTTTTAGCCGTCAATTCAGCTGACACACCTTTTTTACACATGTCATCCTTCACACAATCCATCCATCTTTTCTTTGGTCGTCCTCTCTTCATGCAGCCATCCACATTCATATTTAACATTCGTCTTGTAATATGACACTCATCTCTTCTCATAACATGTCCATACCACGATAATCGATTACCGCGCAGCTTTTCATTCACAGGAGCCACTTTCAAACTTCCAAATTTAAATTTAATTTAAATTTAATTTTCCAAACTTTCAAATTACAAAAACAAATATAATAACATAAAATACATTCAAAAATCGTTCATTCATTCATTCATTAAAATTACTTTGAACTGTGCGCCACGTGAAGCATGCAACAGTGGTTCACGTAGCGACAGTCCAACCTGTCAGCTATCATGGACAGGATGCCATGGCGGCTAAAAGAGATGAATAGAGGAAGACGACATATTGCGCCAACCCCGAAGAAGAAGAGTTAAACACTTTGCTTTGATACGACCTTCTTCTTATCGTGTGGGCAGCAAGCCCTGGCGTTCGTTTTTTTTCAGACCACCTTACGGCCACTGACGTGGCTTTTAGGCGTATAGCATACAGAAGGAGTCTAGGCGGCGTCGAGGCGCGGGCGTGCCTTGGCGACCTTGACATACGATAGTAATTGTATATCATACAAAACCGAGCAATCCGAGCGTTGGTATACAATTATCGACCGTATATCAAGGTCGCCAAGGCGCGCCCTTCTTCTGTATGCGATACGCTTTATGTAACGACTACTACCACCAGAGATAGTAGCCGGGTCCAACGGCTTAACGTGCCATCCGTTGCACGGAATCATATTTCTTTGTCAGACAGTCAGGTGATTCAGCCTGCAATGTCCTTCCCAACTGGAGAAACACGCACAAAGAGACAAATCACTAGGTGTCCCCCGTGGGAATCGAACCCACGACCTCCGTGTCAAGAGCCCAATGATCTTAACCATTAGACCACGGAGGTAATTGTTTGATTCGATGAAAGTTGGATGTTGAAGAGAGCTGATACATATTCATCATCGATCGGTTAGAAAACCTCTATTTCTCCCCTCCGGACGGAAAGCGTCAATTTTCGTCCCGCTCGCGCTGCGCTAATCGAAGCTGCCTCTTTCCACCTCTGCCGAGAAGAAAAATAGTATACTAACCTCGGGCAGTAGGTAAATAAAAAAGCCTCAGATCAGATGTTTCGCTTCGCCTCGGTCAACAATTACATGAGATCTGTGACCTTTCTTACTTTCCTGTACTCGGTGTGTAATCGAATCTACTATAAAATAGGTAGATAACCATATTGTTAAGAGACCGCCGCTTCTAGAAAGTGGCATTACGTATTAGAAGGTACTTAGAAGCGGAGGTCTCGATACAATCTTGTCATCTACCTATTATAGTCATGGATTTCCGCAAAGTAATGCCTCATTCAATTAATGAAACCTCTATAAAACAAAAGATTATAAACAAGTAACTGATATACGGTTAACATAATGGTATGTACACGAAAACAAATAGTAGGTAAGTAAATAAAATAATAATAAATAATTCATATCGCGTACCTGAAGGTCGACCGGCGCGGGCGCCTTATAAGTGAAGTGACACAGAGCAATGAAACAACGATAACTCTAAACTAGAGGCACTGAGGTCTGACGCTGTCGTTTTTGTCCGCGAGCAAAAAGTCCGTCGTCTGCTCAACGTCTTACAAATGTACATATCATCATTAGCCTAGTACACAGAGGTTAGTATACTATTTTTCTCCTCGACACAGGCGGAAAGCGGCAGCTTCGTTTAGCGCAGCGGGACGAAAGTGGACGCTTTCCGCCCGGAGGGGTGAAGAAGATTTTTAGCAAAGTATGGTATGTCGTGTCAATCAAGCGTTTATTGTATTATTTTGATAGTGATTGGATGCGCGTGCGCGGCGCGGTTAGACACAGAACCAACATAACACGCGGCACCCGAGTAATTGTTGTGAACACGACACGGTATGCATCGTGCCCGCGGAGAATTGCTTTTATTTTGTTTTTATTACACGGCTGTTAGTTATACTTTGATTGGCTGTAAAGTATGTAGCTACAGCCATCAGTTTAGACCATCAAACTGAACAGCTTCCATTAGGGAAACGTAGAATAACCAAATAACAGAATTTTTTTTTATATCGTCTGTCCAGGCGGGCAGCAGGGCGTCCCACACTACGCCTACCAGTTCGCGGTCTCCACTCTAGAACTCTGACACCCCATCGGTTGTCAGTTCTTCGGCAGATATGACCAGCCCATTGCCACTTCAGCTTGCTAATTTTCTGAGCTATGTCAGCCAATTTAGTTCTGTGACGAATCACTTCATTTCTGATGTGATCCCTCAGAGAAACACCGAGCATAGCTCTCTCCATAGCTCGCTGAGCGACCTTGAATTGATGAACTAGTCCTATCGTCAGGGTCCACGTTTCCGCACCATAGGTCATCACTGGCAGAATGCACTGATTGAACACCTTCGTTTTGAGGCATTGTGGTAGGGCCGAGGAGAATATATGACGTAGTTTCCCGAAAGCAGCCTATCCTAGGTGGATACGCCTAGCGGCCTCCTTGTCGAAGTTGTTTCTACCTAGTCTTATAGTCTGTCCAAGGTAGACATAGTCTTGTACTATTTCTATCGCCGCCTCACCGACGAAAATCCGTGGTGGTCCAGTGGCGAGTAACCTTGCCTGCTGTGCAGAAGGTGATGGTTCGATCCCCGTCCAAGCCGACTCGTACCAATGAGTTTTTCGGAATTTATGTACGATTTGTTACACCACTGGCTTTTCGGTGAAGGAAAACATCGTGAGGAAACCTGCATGCTTCAATTTCGAGGCGTGTATTGTACCCACTGTCCATTATAAGTGGCGACGGGCTCACCCCCAGTCACACTGGACAGAGTTTCGGTACTACTGGTGAAACGTGGATGTTCTGAGGTTTCAGAATATCTCTGACTACCCCCTCGGGGAATATAGTCGTGAGCATATGCTAATGCTAATGCTAATGCCTCACCGACGTATACCGCCTCTGGCTCGACATGAGAATTAAGCATGACTTTCGTCTTGTCTAAGTTCATGCCGAGACCGACCCGTCGGGAAGCGGCATTAAGGTCGCTAAGCATCCCACTGAGGTCATGCAGCGATTCCGCCATGACGACAATGTCATCGCAGGTGTGAGATGTACTCGCCGTCCTTTCCAATTGAGCATCTTGACAGACGGATAAGAAGAACCGCCCCTTTTAATATTAAAAGGGTATGGGTGTTTTGTAACGCCGCAGGGCACAAGCCTACCCTCAGGGCGTTGGTTCACCACGCGTGCACAATGCGGATCGGTAGACTTCACATACGCATCGGAATATCTTCTTCAGCGTATGCAGGCTTCCTCACGATGTTTTCCTTCACCGTTTGAGAGCAGTCGGTAATACGTACATAAGTTAGAAAAACTCATTGGTACGTGGCATGTCGTCCGTGCGGATTCGAACCCGGACCTCAAGATTGAGTGTCAATAAGGGTTGAACTACATCACATAGCACCGCATCGCATTTTTCCGTCACTCAGGAAAGTCATGGCCGTGCTGTCGCGCGCGGTCGCGTTCCGTCTATCTTATATGCTCTAGCAAATGACGTTCCTGAGTGACAGAAAAGGATGGAGCGACGGAAAAATGCGGTTCCGTGCTATCTGGTGTAGTTCAACCGTAACACTCCTCAACGCGTCATCGAACGCTCTTCTTCGTCTAAATTATATTATAGCACATTCAGAAGAATGTGCAATAATATAATTTAGACGATGAACTCCCTAGGGGAACATAGTCGTGAGCATATTATATGCTATACACATAGGTAGCGACAGTGAATCAATCATACGACAGACGGACGCACAGACAGCGCCAAGTCCGCCGCGGGTGACTGCACCCACTTGACACTTAGATATAAATACATCAAGCGACTGTCCACAGTTCACTATACTACACTAGATCTAGATCCAGCGGCGCGCATGCGCCCTGCCAGCCAGGTCATGTACCCCATACCTTCATCTGTCCGTCAACTACTTGCCACTAGTGGGTTTTAGATCTATCTGTTCGTGAGAAACTGAGAAGTACATGACGAAAATGTATTTTATCTCAAACTAGATGACCACAGCGAACTGCGTATACCGCCTAAGAATTTTCCCGACACACACTTGGCCGTTATTTTTTAACCTATGTTAATCACGGAAACTTGTTTATGGAACTTGTTTTCCGAAATAAATATATATTGAATTGAATTGAATTGATACCAAAAAAAATATATGGGTCGGTAATACCTACATACAAGCGTCAAACTTGGTGTGATTATAGAGCAAACTCTACGTACTTGACCGGAAAACATAGTGAGGAAACCAGCATGCTTCAATTTCGAGGCATGTATTGTACCCACTGTCCAATACAAGTGGCGACGGGCTCACCCCCCGTCAGACTGGTCACACGTTGAGTGACTGACTGATGTCATGGCGGCCGGCACCATTAGTTTTCACTTTCATGCGCCCGCGCAGTCGACGACCTGCCTCAACCCGAGCACACCTCGTATCGGCCCTCGAGTCCACACGTCGCGTTTCATTTAGAACCGTATGACCTTTACTTTAAGATTCGAATGTGAATAACGTAAACGAACATCAATCTAATCAACCGCGGATCCAAATCTTGGAAAAGGGCATGGTTAAACATCGTACCTAAAAACCTATAGAAAATGACTGGAACAGTAGAGCACGCCCCGCAAATATGGCTTTCATGGACTTAGTATTGATGAAAACAAAAAAACAAGGCATAAAACTAAAAAAATGGGGTGCGTCCCGTTTCGTATAATAACATTTGGTATAATAAAAATTTTATAACGTTCAAATGATATAATGCTCGTAAGAAATACTAACTACGAGCATAATATTGAAAAAACATAACATACATTTAATCGAATACTTATATCCTATAATTTTAATATATCTAATGTTGATTATTACTAAAGATTACTTAATATAAAACTTTTTTGATATATCAATCATTTGATGTTATTTTATTAGACATAACGATCCCTTGAAGTATTGCTCCAAAGACATACAATTAAATATTTTTTTATAACTAGTAAATTGCCTTCTAAACTATAGGTTAGGTTAATTTAGGTAGTGTGACCACGTATAGAGCAAGTGGAGTCAAGCGAAACGTGTGTCACATGCATGCTGCAATTGTGCGTGCATGCATGCTTGTGTGCTGGCATGCTTGCGTGCATGCTTGCTTGCATGTGTGCTTGCTTGCAAGCTTGCTTGCATGTTTGCTTGAATGCATGTTGGGGGGTGCAGGGGGGCTGCGCCCCCCGCGAGGGGGGTGCGGGGGGCGGATGCCCCCTGCCTGAGAAAAACAAACAGGTGTTTTAAAAATTCTAGGTTAGGTTAGGTTAGAACATGTTGCACTCTTAGCGGAGCGAGCGAAGCGAGCGGAGCATCAACATGCTTGCCTGCATGCTGCATGCTTGCTTGCTTGCTGCATGTTTGTTTGCTCCCTGCATGATTGTTTGCTCGTTGCATGCTTGCTTGCTTGTTGCTTGGGGGGCAGAAAGGTAGGTAGCTTCAAAACTATAGGTTAGGTTAGGTTAGGTATTTAGTGTAACCACTTAGAGAGCGGTCATATTTTAGACATCGACATGCGGTTTTTAAATATTATATTATGAGCATGGATTATTAAACATTCTAAAACTAGATGACATCAATGCTATATTTATTAAATGTTATGCTTTATAGATTGTATAACATGTGATGGTTATACTTAAGGTTCATTATATCCGATGCGTTTTATACTTTATCAAATTATAGGTCTTAAATTTATATCTAACGTTTATTATAGCAAGTGTCCTGTATTTCAAACAAAATTATATCAAAAGAAGTTATATTTTCTAAACTATATATTCTTTGTATTTATATCGAATATTACTTACCCAAAAAAATGATATACGAAGGAAATGTTTCAATTGCTGATAATATGCTGTCGACTTTGAGGAGTTGTTTTGTGTATATAGCTCCGAAGCGCATCATCGCAGATCTTCACCAAATTAAAATGGGACAACCTCGGGACTAAACCCTTTCAAACAAGCAATGTTTTTTTTTAATTGGTCCGCAATTGACGAAAATATCGGTGAAAATACATTTAAAAAAAGCACAGCAAAAAGCACGGCGACAGATCAACCTACCCATAGTTGAACTCTATGTTCATGGACATAAGGTCCAACTAATGGGTCCCTTATTTTGAAGTCAGTCAGAAATGTAGAAAAAATTACTAAAAAAGGGACGTCGGCCTAAAAGAGAGCTCCTGTCACCCTTGACCCCACCCTTAATCCTCGCCTGCTTCCAACACTAATCTACTAACTAATCTACTTAATACCAATAGCGGTCAACTGCGAATACACTTTTCGATCTTTGATTTTAAACAGACAATCTGCGACACAAACGTTGGAATTTCAGCATGTGATAAGCTTAGAATAAAAAGTATCTCTAACCTGTAGTTGTTGACATCCATGGCAGATACTTTGGTCTATTCTACTCGTAAGCCATGAAATATACTCTTCTAAAACAGTTCCGTTACTGCACAGACTTTCAGGTCCGTGCGTTACTGACTGACTGACAATGCCAACCTAAACAGCTGAAGATAGAATCATGAGAATTGGAATATAATATCCTACAGAGTTTGTAGGGGTGCACCGAGACAGAATTTTAGAAACTAAACCACACCAAGCACGTATCCGGAACAGTGATTACAGCTATAACTTTTTCATCATTCTTCAAAGATTATCCCCAAGAAAATGAATGTCCCCCCGAACCCAAAGTCTGGATACGTGCTTGAACCACAACGTGAATTTTTCCGAAATTCTTCACGGACGAAGTCACAGGCAAAACCTACATAAGGTAGACACATAAGGTGCAACGGGCTACAGATGTGCCCGAAATCCACGCGGACCAAGTGGCGTGCAAAAGCTAGTAGATACATAAATAAACCAAGTAGGACAACAACAAGTATATTCCAATATAAAAACTTTCGTTTTTTCTATCGATAGCGTCCCACTTCCGTAACAGACCGGTCCGTTATCTAATCCATACACACACCCACACATACATGTCTGTTTATATTTTGTCATATCATCTTATACACTTTTACTTTCTGATTTAATTTTGTAAAGATTAATTTGAACATCAAAAACTTATGTGCTGGTCAGAGTTGTATGATGGCGTGTATGTCAGATGTATGTGTGATGTCAGACGTGTATGTGACGCTCCAAATACAAAACATTTATTTGCTAATAAATAGGGTAAGTACAGTAAATGTTAGATGCTTAGAAAAAGTATGTGTCTAGAGTGAGCCTCACACTTGTTCCGTATAAAACAAAAGGGGCTAACTTTCTTAGGTTGGTGTGCGTGAGGCGCCATACTAAATATGTATGTGTGCGTGTATATGTATAGGGTTTTGGAACCAGTACTGGTTCCTATTTTTTTCGACGCTTTCGTAGCTTTGACTGTCTATCTTGATAATCTAAGGTTAGATGTTAATATGGTGTAATGATTGAGAACTCATATCTATAAGCCGTGCCGTGGTGGTCCAGTGGCGAGTAACCTTGCCTGCCGTGCAGGAGGCGATGGTTCGATACCCGTCCAGGCCGACTCGTACCAATGAGTTTTTCGGAATTAATGTACGATTTGGTGACACCACTGGATTTTCGGTGAAGGAAAACATCGTGAGGAAACCTGCAAGCTTCAATTTCGAGGCGTGTATTATACCCACTGTCCATTATAAGTGGCGACGGGCTCACTCCCCGTCATACTGGACAGAGTTTCGGTACTACTGGTGAAACGTGGATGTTCTTAGGTTTCAGAATATCTCTGACTACCCCCTCGGGGAATATAGTCGTGAGCATATGCTATTAAATTTGTGAAAGTTTAGTCAGGTTTTAAGTTTAAGTTTGGTTAGTTTTGATATTAAAGTAATCACAGTCATTTCCTATTTATCACGATTACGTAAAAGCTTACATTTAAATGAAAAAAAAAAAATACAAATAACTAAGTTAACCACTCTACAGTCCAGCGTCCGAACTTTTACTGCTCTCAACAGTCCAGGGGTCGAACTTTTACTGCCCTCAACAGTCCAGGGGTCAAAGTTCATAAAAAAAAATGAAAAAAAAAAATAGCCGATCCACTTTCCAATTCTAGAAAAACATTTGTATCTCGTAAACTAATACTTCTACTATAAAACAAAAAATATTACTTTAAAGCTAGTTAAATTATCTTTCAGTAAATAAATATGCCAAATGTTTCCAAATAGATTAAGTATAAGCAAAAACAATGTTATTATACTCACAGTTGTCGCTGCTCACAAAACCATTCGCTGCCTTGCCATACATTCTCGAGTTAAATTTTTCAAAAATATGTTACCCAGCATCCAATCCTTTGCAAATATGAAACTTTGTTATATTAGTCTGTGTTTTATAGAAATACCTCGATTAAGTAAAAGATATTTTGTAAGCAGCGACTGGATGAGGAAGGAAGAGGACATCGTTTTGTGATGAGCCTCGTGAGAGGCCTGTATTCAGCAGTGAACGGTGACAGGCAGCCCTGGGATCTTGTACCAATATCCCTAGTTCTTGACTTCCATGTGGGAGTCGCGTGGCTAAGGGGGTACGGAGTAGTCGCGGCGCGGCTTGCAATTTAATTGGCTGCGTGGCTCCGCCGTTTTATCGCGGTTTCGAGTGTGTGTTTTTGTTTAAAAACGGGGCTTTGAGGTCGCCATATCCTATTACCGTACAATATCTAATAAATATATCTTCAACACTTGACCAGTGTCAAAAACAGTGTCAGTGGTGAAATCTAACAAGGAAACGCCATTAAATAAACATAGAATAGAATATACTTCCATGTGGTAACGCGGCCATCGCAGTGTAATTTGTAAGATGATTGGTACCATCTCTTTTGCATGATTCACCACTATAAAAGGAAATGCACAAACACGGCAACGCAATAATGTAAATGAAATTCAAGCGAAGCACGACCACGCGCGGCGCAGGGGAGGTGGGCAGATAGCATCGTTTGCATATGGATACTCTGTTGTGTAATGTATGTATGTAAGAAGTACGAGTGTATGTAGATGTAGACTAAGGCGTTAGCTGCTAAGTGACACTGGATTTGCCTATGTATCTCCCATAGATTGTCCGCTAGCGCAATTGTGTCGAAGCTTTCGCGCTGTGGCTTACTCATGTGACACTCAAAACATCGTGAGGAAACCTGCATGCTTCAATTTCGAGGCATGTATTGTACCCACTCTCCATTGTAAGTGGCGTCGTTCTCACCCCCCGTCACACTGGACAGTATCGGTACTGGTGAAACGTGGATGATTTGTGGTTTCAGAATATCTACTCTCTACCCCTTCGGGGAATTCAGTCGTGAGCATAATGTGACACTATTAGCGGGGTTACTAGGGTCGATGTCCGCCGCACGGCGCGAAAATCGGCCAAGTAAATCCCCCATTTCAGGTGGATAGGTCCCAGGGTTCGTCGCCCCGACCACGCCTTGCGTGCCGCGGTGATATCACGGACACACCCTCACACAATCACCTACCTGCCTGAACACACCCTTTACAAAAACATTACATTGCCAACCCTATTACACAGGGTCCAATTTAATATGCTGACGGTGTTTTAAAAGTATGATCATCAAACTGAACAACTCGATTCGTCTAACTGAGTTGTCTCTCACCTTTCTCGTAACTAACATACATAGTTTTAAGTATACGGGTATTTCCACTGGCATATATACTCTAGCGATAGACAAGCTCGTTCAAACAAACAACACAAAATGACACATTGCGGTCTGTCATTGCCATAGTGACGAAGTGAACTCGGAACATCAATCAGGTGCGGGCACCGGATTGGAACATGTTGCTTCTATGAAAGAGACTGTCTATCGCTAGAGTATACGTCACAAACACATACCTACAAACAACTCAACAAACAGGAGCATACGGTCGGATCTTGGGCTGGGCTATTATTATGTGAGTGGTTACCGTCAGCTACACTGGGTCGGTATTATGAGGAACTATTGATTTATCGGAGCATGACGTCGTGAACTTATATAATATTCACCGATTTGTAAGCATTTTGCCCTTCGATGCTTATAGAACGGTCTTGATACTTGAATTGTTGATCGATTTTATTTATGAATGTCTTCGAATACGTAATATACAGGGTGCTAGGGTAGACGTTGAATGATTGTATGCATGATACTGAATAACTTTCCCAAAGAAGAAAAGGGAAATTCGCAACAACAACAAAATCTACTTTTCAAACATAACATTACATAGAAAAACGAGTAAATGTTTTGGACCCCCCCCCCCCCCCCCATAGAAAATCGAACGGCTGATCCGCACTTTTTAATGGGATGTCCAAAAATGTTCCCGTTTTTCGACCTGGAAGTCGTTAATCCGACTTCGGACCTCGGTCACAGTAAGGACAACATGTTTAGGTGGGGATTCTCGGATGCGCAAAATGTGAGTTGCTCGTGTGGAGCTCCACAAACGATGGCCCATCTCACATCGTGCCCTGCGTGCCCTAACACCTGTACGCAGGAGGAGCTCGTGAGCTCGTGACCGCTAGCGACGGTGCAGTATCGGTTGCCCACTTCTGGCAAGGTACTTTTTAGCGACTTTGTTCAAAATTTGAAGTCGACACGATAAGAGGAAGAAGACCCATACTCCTCAGGAAAAGTTGTTTAGTTTCATTGTCTGAATACACCCTTTGTTAGTAAGTAAAAAAAACTAGTAGTGTATATGATCTAAGTCTAGAATAGCTAAGCTAAGTAAGCACTGTCGCTAGAATCCTTCTATTTGTATGACGAATATGAATATTTGTACCCGAGTCATGGATGTTTGTATCTATATATGTATTCTGTATCGTTGTCTAGTTATCATAATACAAGTTCAGGCTAGATTCTGGAACTTTAAATGTGACTAGATAATTTGTGTGACACTGTCCAAGATATTTATATTTATATTTATATATATATTTATATCTTCAACTATTATTGATTATAAACATGTTACAGCCATGTTGTGCTATTTCGAATCAAATTAAAGATTGAAAAATTTGTCTCGGGCGGGAAAATTTCGTTCTCTGGGCAGGGGGCTCGGTAGCGTAACTGGTTAGCGCGTTTCCCCGGTTTGGATGAGTGCGGGTTCAAGTCCCGCCCGAGACAAATTTTTCAATCTTTAATTTGTTTCCTTCTATCTTAGTCAGCAATCTGTCGAAACAAGCAATTTGCCGAACAAAGTAAAAGAGCAGTAAAATGGCCTCACTACACTACGTCTAACTAATAATAAAATAACATATAATATCAGTAAATCTAACTGTTTGGCGCAGCGCCAACTTCTTTGCTTCCACTCCGCCTGGGCTGGGCACTGATAACTAAGTTAGTTAGTTATACTTACTATAGTCAGGGTTGACACATGCGGACTGTGCTAGGGTAAACAGTTGCATTACTTTAAGGTGTGATTGTACCTACCCATGATACTGAACAACTTTCACTGAGGAGCAAAGAGAAATTCGGTATGTCAAGTTTTTTTTTGGAGGGCTGAATCGAAAACCATTTCGAGATAATTGTCTCAATAATCATATTTTCTATGTCAGAGATTTTAAAATGAAAGGATTACAGATATTTTTAATAAAATAACGTCGTTTTTCGGTCCGTGCAGTGACGTCACTGGCATACCTGTGAACTCCTTGGTAAACATAAAATCATCTTAAAATAACCGGCCTTTAAGAAAAAAAAATACTATCACAATGTCAGAATTTGACATTTGATGTTGCCGTATCTTTTTCCAGCATAGAGTTAGAAAGAGGAGGCAGGTTTTAATTTTTTTAAATACAGCTGTAGGTAGTTTTTCTCCATGGAGTTCAAATTATTTTCTCTCCACCATTTTTGCACTTAGAGATTACAGATCAAAATAATTTAAAAATTAAATTTATATTGATAAACTCGATGAATCGCAATAAGAATGAAATAGGTGTCTTAAAATTATGTCTTCTGTCCGTAAAAAATATAAAAATGAAGACAAAAAAAAACTTGACATACCGAATCAGCAAAAAAAATTTCAAATTTTCATACTACGTTTGATCAGCACTGTTTAGTACCATAAATACGTCCAAACAAACCAAACTCTTGGAAGTAATAGAGGAAGTCTATGTTTTGATTCGGTTTTCTCTATGGATCGTTCTTCTTACCAAAATGGACAAGGGTTGTTGTTTTTTTTTACCTTTGCTTAATTAAATAAATAAAATAGGAATTTAATTCCGTAGTTTCTCTGTGTTTATCTAACCAGCGCAATAGAATAAACGTGGTGAACAAGTAGATTGCAATTTGCATTTAGTATGGAATATGGAACAAAATTTTTTTTACTAATTTCCTATAGGTCTCTTATGGAAATTTGTTCAGTTAACTTAACGTAATGCAACTGTTTACTCCAACACCCTGTATAACGCCTTTAGCACACTGCTACGAGTGCAAAACGGAAGCGAAACGAAACATTAGCGAAACGAAACGAAACATTAGCGAAACGCTGTCTAGTATGATTTTGATCAGCGCGTCTCACACAGCAAGCGGACCGAACGCGAAACGAATTGCGATGCTCATTGCAATTCATAGGTTATCTATCTATCACAAATATTACAATCACAAATTAAAAAAAAAAAAAAAAAACCCCCAACACCAAAAACAAACATTTAAGAAGTAAAAAGTAATCACTTGCGGTCCCCGACATATTAATTGACATAAAATATCTTAAAGAGAGTTAAGAAGTAAAACATACATTTGCTTGACATTAAAAATAATAGGGGACCGAATTATTTTTCACTTTTTAACTGTTTGTTTTTGGTGTTGGGGGTTTTCTCAATTTTAAATTTAATTTTATTTCAAAAATTTTTATGTTCCATGAAAACTACTGAACCGATTTTCATGAAACAAAGCTGAGAACACTCTCGCAAACATTTGCTTTCTATTTTTTTTAAAACGCGTTGAAATCGGTCGACACGTTTGGGAGCTACGATGCCACAGACAGACAGACCGACAGACAGACAGACAGACCGACATAGGCGTCAAACTTAAAACACCCCTCTTTTTGCGTCGGGGGTTAAAAAACAATAATTTTCGGCAACCCTATACGCGTGGGACAGTCTGACCTAGTAGAAGCTACTGAAGTCTTCTCACGTAACTCCTATATCTAACGTCATAAGTGTGAAAATGTGTAGATTAGTGTGACTTCATACGACATTGACCTACATGAGTCAGTTACCAATGCGGTAATGCGGACATAGTTAACTTCTAGTTTTAAAACTAAATGATACATCAACGATGAGGTGGTATTACCATCTATCTAGCAAAAACTAAATTGGTGAGGGGATAACAAATGAGTAAAGGTATTAACATTTTTTTATCAGTCGCGGCCAGCAATAAAAGTATTGTATAATTGTAGTACTATGAAAAACAAATAATATATTGTAATAAACACTTATTAAATATCTCAAGTCTCATAGAGTAAAATTTCAGTCGTCGGTCGTGGTCCACCTGCTTAGTTCACCCGGGTGGACCACGGGCACTTTTTCTTGCCGATGATCCACCTCAGTACACCTAGGTGAACAATTTTGACTCTAAACGTTCATGAAAAAGTTACCAAAACCTTTAAGAATCAACTCATTTCGCTCGGGGATACCTCTTAAGAGAATGTTATTCCGAGAGCGAAAATGCGCGCTGCATACAAACGTACTATGGTGATATTTACAATACTAACCAATTAAAGTCAATGAAATTTTGCAGAAACAATCTAGAAACAAATTTCTATGCTTCTATAGAGTCAGATTTTCTTTAAAATATACAGTTTCAATGCTAGGATTAATTTAAGATTTGTATGGAAATCTTTGAGGCACTGTAACTTGAAAACTATACATTTTATCGAAAATTTGACTCCATACAAGCATAGAAATTTGTTTCTAGGTTGTTTCTGCAAAATTTCATTGACTTTAATTGGTTAGTATTGAAAATATCACCATAGTACGTTTGTATGGAGCGCGCTCCGAATAATATACCCTTAACGATATTATCGGAAAGGAATTAGCAGAGGGTTGATTTGCTTTAGTGTGCGAAAGTCTAGCTTCCTATAACCGCTAAAGTAAAAAAGGCACATGTAGATTTTTCTCGTTTTGTCGGCATGCTAGGCCCACTGGTCAAGTGGTCAGGGTCCCGCGGGATGGGATCGACGGAGGAAGGTCGCCGCGTCGCCTACCGCAGTGCGAACTTTACTGGTTCTACATCTTTCTTTAGTACCTACACTACTGCGAGATAAACACCACTAGAATTTATTATACAGGATGAAATTGATATCATTAGCATCCTTTTAAACTAAGAGTCTATCCATCAAACTGAACAACTCTTCCTATGGGAGTAAACCGATCGGATCAAAAGAAAAATCGACTCAAATGTATGCAACAGTTGATTTCTTTTTTGCTCCGATCGGTTTGCTCCCATAGCAAAAGTTGTTCAGTTTGATGGGTAGACTCTTCTAATTCTAAACTATTATAAAACTGTAACTGAAGTGTGTCTGTACATTGAAGATATTTACAAAAAAAAATATTACAATATTCCCTGACTCCAAATCAACCTTTCTTAGTGTCTGTCTGTTCGTTTGTGTGTTTGTTTGTTTGTTCGCGCATCACGTAAAAACTACTGTACCGATTTTGATTAAACTTTTTTTGTTTGATAGCTTATGATCTGACTTAAAATCTGGTATATAATTTGTGCGGACGAAGTCACGGGAAAACACTAGTAGTCTATAAGGATGCTAATGATATCAATTTAACCCTGTAGATCCAATCCGTATCTCTTCATGTAGACCGAATTCTACTTATCAATAGCTAAGCTCGTGCATATAATTAGCTAAAACGTCATGTCATGATACGTACAATACGTATCTATGGAAACCGCTAGCCATTCATTGCAATCAATCAATACCCGAATACTTTGAGTAAACAGATCAATAAAAACGCTATGCAAACATACCTACCTAGCAACATTTACAACATTATACATACATTAAGAGAATATTATTCCGAGAGCGAAAATGCGCGCTGCATACAAACGTACTATGGTGATATTTTCAATACTAACCAATTAAAGTCAATGAAATTTTGCAGAAACAATCTAGAAACATATCTCTATGCTTCTATAAGGTCTATCAAAATTAGCTGAAACTATTTTAAGGGGATAATCAGACCATTAAACTGAACAACTTTCTCTATGGGACCAATATCAAAAACGCGAAAAAAAATCAGCTGTTCCATACAAACCTATTCGACCTAAATGTATGGGACCGGAGATATTTTTTTCGCGATTTCAATATTGGAGAGAAAGTTGTTCAGTTTGATGGTCTGATCATCCCCTTAAAATTGTTTCACCTAATTTTGTTAGACCTTATATAGAGTCTGACTCCATACAAACATAGAAATTTGTTTCTAGATTGTTTCTGCAAAATTTCATTGACTTTAATTGGTTAGTATTGAAAATATCACCATAGTACGTTTGTATGGAGCGCTCTCCGAATAATATACCCTTAACCATACAGTACACGCGGTAAGAACCCGTTAAAGTGTTTAATTCTACATTAACCATAGTTATAAAAGAGAATGATGTGATAAATAATTTAAACTGATGATGAGTTAGGTATGACCAACCCATCATCATCATCATCAGCGTATATACGTCCCACTGCAGGGCACAGGCCTACCCTCGGGGAGTATGTACGTTAGTGTAGTACCACGCGTGCACAATGCTGATTGGTAGACTTCACATACGCATCGGAATTTATTCTTCAGCGTATGGAGCGGCCGTAGCATAGCAGCTTGATCAGCACTGTCGCGCCTTAGTTCTCTTTCTATTTGCGCGCGAATGAACGAGGTAAAAGGCGAGACGCGCGCATCATGCTACGCAGGGTTCCTTTACCTTTTTCTAGTTATGGACCCCAAAATTTAAATCAAAATTTAAAAGACCCCACGAACCCTTTCCAAAAAAAAAAAAACGATGTTTAACTTCAATCAGCTTTTATTGCTTGCAATTAAACTTTACATGTAAATAATAAGTTAGTGTAGCGGTTACTGCTGCTTATGTTGGATTAGAACGTCAACGTGGAGCCGTTTTTTGGTAACGCAAATCGCAGGCGCATGTCATGTTTAACTTCTAATGGCTCGAGTGTAAGGCCTGTAAGGCCGGTTTACTGTATAGTATCAATTATTTAATTAAATAGACTATGTATTACTGTATACATAACCTTAGCATAAGAATTTATATTGTAATAGTCATTAAGTCGTGTTATGCTGTAGAGTTTCTGGCCGCATCTTCTCTACAGCGACAACACGTTCCGACGCGGTGGTAGCTTAAAAAAGAATTGACGTTTAATAAGTGTGTTTCAGGCTCCTATATTGAATAAATGATTTTGAATTGAATTGAATATCGCTGTCGATAATATAGCTCGATAAAATCGCTCGATAATATCGCTGCAATGTGCGGAAGCCTTTATTCAGTTTGCCGGTCTGATCATCCCCTTAAAAAGTTTCAGCTTATTAAGAAGGACCCAAGATTGACTCAGCTATGAGTCGACTGACTGACTGTCTCTGTCACGCCACGCGAGCGGGGAAAGTTCCTAATTTGTGCAAGTGTTTGTCTTACGCTGTTACCGCATCTAAACGCTTCTATGTTCCGATCGGACAATCACTGGGGTCAATCTTGGGTCGGTTGATTCATTGATTGAATCTGTTTGAAAATCTTTCTGAATGTATGTTTCGTAATAATCATTTCCTCGTCTAGCCTCCCATAGACTCGTCTACGGTACAGAAAGCGACTGGTCGAATCGTATAACATTATTTTTGGACAATTTAAAAATCGATCGGCTGAACTGCAACTTTGTATGGGAGGTCAAAAAAAAATTGTCTGAAATCGTATTGATCAGTTCCATACTAAACTGCAATGCCTACACGGCGCAAATGTATGAAACATAGCTTTTTTGTTCTGACATTAGTGATAAGATCGCCATTTGTACCCTACGTTCTTTTTACCCGACTGCGCGACGCAAAGGAAGGGTAATGTGTTTTTATTGCTTTTGTTGCTGTATGTTTTTGGTGTACAAATAAAGAATATTTATGTTATTGTATGTTGTTGTAATGAAGAACAACATACCGGGCACCGAGGTCAGGAGGTAGACCTTCACACGATGAGGTCACATTATTCACCGCAACAGAGAACGCCCGCGCCCGCGCCGGCAGCGCCGTGCCCTTCCATCTGATGTCATCTTATAAAATGACTTCAAATTATAACTTATTGTCAATTGTTATTGAATTTGGGAACGATTTGTACCTACATGATTTTATAAGCCTACTAAATTATATTACAGGTCCCACAGAAATCAGTGGTGGATCTTACAAAACTCCCAGAATTAAATTCGATCCACTGGTGGAGCCTATTAATACATTCAAGTATCATAGGATCCACTGAGCCTAATGGTGGATCACAGTGAACTTCAGCGTCCTATTCAATCCACTGGTGGATCGAGATAGTGGAGCCTACAGGACAGAGGGACATGTTGACATTGGCGGCCCGATATCGGACTCTGCAGATCCTTTACCCAACCTTTACCTTTACTGCGATTCCGATACGAGATTTTTTTCTTGCGACGAAAAATTGTCTAGGTACATCTGGCAACCCTGGTAATCAGGTGTTAGTAAACCGGCCTGCTGAGCGAGGGTTACGGGTTCGAATAGAAATATTGACCCTTTTGTCCTCTCCGGGGTTGTAATAGTCCCCGAATGGACTCTAGTATCACAATATTGATTTTATTATTAAGGCGTATCAGCCGTGGACCACTCTCCTCTCACTCACACTCCATACTAATCGATGAGAAAGAGCGCGTGGCTCCGGTCAGAATTTTGCTGTTTTCTTTGAAAAATTCTATGATTTTTTATTAATTTCGAAAAAGTAAAAAAACCACATCATTC
This sequence comes from Agonopterix heracliana, assembly GCA_963693445.1. NCBI lineage: Eukaryota > Metazoa > Arthropoda > Insecta > Lepidoptera > Depressariidae > Agonopterix > Agonopterix heracliana. The sequence continues at coordinate 9,581,692 of OY856334.1, forward strand.
TAAATTGTATTGTGAACAATATAGTAAATTTTCATTTTGTTCCGATTAAAAATGTAAGAGTAAAATGGTTACAACTGGAAAAAAGGGGTGACTTTAGAGTCCCTTTTCTTCGGTTTTATTCATTAAAATCGATTTCTAGAAAAACCACATCACTTCTCATATCCTGTAGATGGTTCAGTTTAAATTTCAGCTCAAAAAGTGTCATAGTTAATGAATAAAATGGTTACAAAATTACCCAAAACCGGCAGGTAGCCCCTTAATATTTAAATGACGAAACAAATATTTGTATGACGAATATGAATATTTGTACCCGAGTCATGGATGTTTGTATCTATAGGTATATGTATTCTATATCGTTGTCTAGTTATCATAATACAAGTCCAGGCTAGATTCTGGAACTTTAAAAGGTGACTAGATAATTTGTGTGACACTGTCCAAGATATTTATTTATTATTATTGTGAGGTAAAATCTTTCTATTGTAGTCAGCTGTGATGTAATTGATACGTTCATTCGTTTGCACCGTTTGCACCATGCATTCCCACCGCTGTAACTCCTGTGAACCAGGATCAACGGCGGCGACCATTCACAACACTAGACGATGAAGTCCATTGTTTATATTTATTTTATTTATATATATATTTATTTACTACTCATTTAAAATATTCAAATGTACCAGGAGAGCAGACGTGTATAAGAGGTCGAACTTCCTTGGAGCCTATATTATATAAATTATATTACAGGTCCCACAGAAATCAGTGGTGGATCTTACAAAACTCCCAGAATTAAATTCGATCCACTGGTGGAGCCTATTAATACATTCAAGTATCATAGGATCCACTGAGCCTAATGGTGGATCACAGTGAACTTCAGCGTCCTATTCAATCCACTGGTGGATCGAGATAGTGGAGCCTACAGGACAGAGGGAGCCCGGGGGATGAAACTATCTGTAGCGGAACCCGCAATGAATTAATCAAAGAAGATAGGAGGAGTAAGAATATCCTACTTCCCTCCATTGCAAAAGGGAGACAGCAATAAGAAATAAAATCAGTCATCGAGGGTACCGTACCACACCACCACAGAACACAACATATTAACTTAGAAAAAAACTTTTTTTCTCCGGGACCTTATTCATGAGACCGACTCACACTTGGCCGGTTTTTATTATTTGTTGTTATTCTGTAGAGTTTGTTCTATAATCACACCAAGTTTGACGCTTGTATGTATTACCGTTTTTACTGTAGAACGAGAAGAAAAAACGTCGATAAAAACCAGTTTCTTGTTGAGAACCCCCCTTAATTTTAAACTTTTTGAAATTTTTATTATTTGATATCAAATCCGCCGTAGTAACGCATATTCTGTGAAAATTACAACTATCTAGTTATTACGGTTCAAAAGTTACAGCTCTAAATAGGTAGGACGGACGGACGGATGGACAACGTAGGCTTAGTAATAGGGTCACGTTTTTACCCTTTGGGTACGGAACCCTAAAAAAGCATGGCTATTAGAGAGCCAATTCCAGAGATCATTTATGATAGACTTGAAGACCCTACCGCAAAAGCGCCAAAAAATTTACAATATATTACACACCGAGGGCAGGAAAGTAACTAGCTTTCTTATTTACTGCCCGAGGTTAGTATACTATTTTTCTCCTCGGCGGTGGTGGAAAGCGGCTACTTCGTTTAGCGCAGCGGGACAATTTACGCTTTCCTTCCGGAGGGGAGAAAAAAATATAACATTACAAAAAAAAAACATTAACAAAAGAGGAACCTAACATTTTACTGAAACTATGACTTATTTTGCGCTCATTGGTTTGACATTAACTACATGGTTAACCGGCACCTCACGTTATAGCCCAGTCATTTTACGGTTTGAGCCGGGACTAATTAAGAATTGATATTTTTTTCGGTATATCATTTAAGAGCCAATTTGAGCATAGAAAAATGCAAAAATAAAAAAAATATCGCGTCAGCAACAACCCAAAATTTAAAAATTTGTGTTTATCTCGGTCTAAAAAAAATGACGGTAAATTTTTTTATCACATTATAAAGGCTTTACCATTATACACACTTAAAACACCGTATAAATATTTTCGTCTACTTGGAAAGTTTTGAAAAATGCATTTGTATTTTCTAAGGAATAACTAGTTTTTTATTATTAAATGACTTTTTTATTGCTCAAAACTCATTTACATTGTTGAGTCTCATTAAAATGAGTGCATCGGTATTAATGTTATTAAATTAAAAGCCTTCTGGGAGGTACAATTTGGATTTCTATGTTGCGTAGTGAATTTTTTTAAATAAGATTTCAGATAGTCTTTTTGTCATTAAATGGTACCGGTTACAGATTAAAAGTACCATTCTTAATTACTCCCTACCCCTTCTAACAAAACTGCGTAAAATGACTGGGCTTTTAACTAACCTCAGCTTATTAGTAACCGAGCTTAACTTGTACGTGCTGGCAGTAGATAACGATTGGTTTTAATCACGTATTAACTAGGTAACTGATGCTATCAGTCAGTACGTGACGTGACTAAGATACATAATAACAAGGAGTAGTTTAATATTTGTGTATAGTGAATAATACCTATAACTAATATAGATATATAATAATAATAAGATAATGTATACAGGGTGTTTCATAAGTAAGAATACATTTTTAAAACTCTTAAGGGGGTTGTTTAGACTGTCAATTCAGACCAGCTTGACAGCTGCTGGCTTGCTCTGAGGCGACTTTGGACCCCCTAAGACTACCTATCAAACTGAACAACTTTTACTATGGGAAAGTAAAAATAAATTTTTAAAACTCTTAAGGGGGTTGTTTAGACCGTGAAACTGAACAACTTTCTCTATGGGACCATCATCGAAATCGCGAAAAAAAAAATTTGATATCCCATACATATTTTAGCTCTAGAGTATGGAACATCAATTTCTTTTTTTCGCGATTTCGATATTGGTCCCATAGTGAAAGTGGTTCAGTTTGATAGTCTACACCACCCCCTTAAAGGTTTATTTGTATTTTTGTAACACCTTGTATAACTAATATAGATTGTATCTTTGCTAGCTTGTTTTTATCTACACTACATTCATAATCACCATCAGCCTATATACGACCCACTGCAGGGCACAGGCTTACCCTCAGGGAGGGTGTATACATACACCCTCCCTGAGGGTAAGCGTACGTTAGTCCACCACGTCACCACGCGTCTTCTTATCGAGTGGGCTGCAAGCCCTGGTGTCAGAGTTTATTCAAACCGCCTTACGGCCTCTGACGTGGTTTTTATGTAACGACTACTACCACCAGTGATAGTAGCCGGGACCAACAGCTTAACGTGCCATCCGAAGCACGGAATCATCTTTCTTTTCAGACAATCAGGTGACTCAGCCTGCAATGTCCTAACCAACTGGGGAAGAACGCACAAAGTGACATTTCACTAGGTTTCATTCATACGTTTCATTTCACTATTCCCCCGTGGGAATCGAACCCACGACCTCCGTGTCAAGAGCCCAATGCTCTTAACCATTAGACCACGGAGGCGATGCCAACCACGCGTGCCCAATGTGGATTGGTAGACTTCACATACGCATCGGAATTTTTTGTTCAGCGTATGCAGGTTTCCTTACGATGTTGTCCTTCACCGTTTGAGAGCAGTCTAAGTTAGAAAAACTCATCGGTACATGGCATGTGGATTGTGGTTGCAGTGTAGTATGGAACAACAGTTTTTTTTTGCTCCGATCGGTTTGCTCACTACTAACTGTTTAAATTGTCATGCAATTGAAACAGAATACAGTCAATTGATAATGAACTCAATAGTAATTGAAATAGATTTGAAAATAGCGTGCAAGAGGTCCCTGTCCCTGTGACGTGTTCGCTATTTTTTCTTGTGTGCGTTCTAGGTGTGCGTTTACTTGACCCTTAGTTTGTTATCGGAGTTGACCTACAGCTTGTGTAATCTGTCTGTCTGAACACAAGATGCATACCGTTGCATCAAACACTGTTGCAGTAAACAAAACTTATTACCATGCAATACAGTACATAATTGCATGACAATTTTAACACTTAATGTCGTTTTTTCTGATGAAATGTTTACTGATTAACTAAGTTATTGTGTTATTAAAATGTTAACTTTCCCTAACATGGTGATAAGTGATAAAGAGTTTTGAAATCTCTGATCATCATCAGCCTCTACAGAGTGAATTGAAATTATTAGCATCCTTTTAAACTAAGACTACCTATCAAACTGAACAACTTTTACTATGGGAAAGTTAAAAATAAATTTTTAAAACTTTAACTCTCTCTTTAATTGTTTAGACCGTGAAACTGAACAACTTTCTCTATGGGACCAACATCGAAATCGCGAAAATAAAAAACCGATATCCCATACATATTCTAGCTCTAGTCGATTTGGAGAGTATAGAACATCATTTTTTTTTATCGCGATTTCGATATTGGTCCCATAGTGAAAGTTGTTCAGTTTGATGGTCTAAACAACCCCCATTAAATGTTTATTTGTACTATAACACCTTGTATAGTATGTAGGTATGTAAAAGTTGTGATCAACTGAATTAATCACTAACAGTTGTTGTAAAAAATCGTACGAGTGGGAGTAGGACAACGAACTATGACTCAATTTGACTCAAAACCGTCATATTACTCGAAAAATTTCCAAACAAAGTAAAAGAACACAATTTCATACAATTACGTTCGCTTGAATAATGCAAATTCAACTGTCCATAGCCGACTGGAACTACCTACGCGCCTGACCTTACGCGTGTTGTAATAGAGTTCATTTTAGCTCAGAATCGTTGTTATGTGTGTGGGTAGATGCGGCACCATATAAGGCGTCACACACACGAGTCGTAAGTAGTAGGTAGGTGCTAGGGTTGTAAACTGACGTATCCGTTACATTGGATTGTTGCGTCATCTTAATATCCGAATAAGATGCGTTTATATATTTCAGGAGGTGCTTCAGATTCAAGCCATCAAACTGAACAACTTTCACTCAATTTCAAAGTCAACATAATTTATGACAAAATTGCGATCCCAGTTGGTCGAAAAATAAAGTTTCTATTCTATTCTATTCTATGTCAATATAGGAGATTTGCTTTGATAAAGTTATATGTCAAGATTGACTGTCGAAGGGTAACCTATCTTACTTTCGAAATTTCACTGACCGAATTTCAGTTGTTCGAAAACGGTTTATAGAAGTTTCTAGTGACAGATATTTTGTTACACATACATTTGTTACTCCTTATAAAGACTTGACAGAAGTATCATTTTCCAGAAAATTTAAAATCAGAATTTCATAATCATTTTTTTTCTTTTGACAACGGTCTTCTGGGTTCGAAGTTTTCAAATGTAGAAGCAACTTCTTCCATAGTATGACTAGGACACAACACAGTAAAGTTTTCTGTAATAATTACCTAGTAATAGATACATGATACCAGGATTATAGCACCAACATGCTTGCTAGCATGCTGCTTGCTTGCTTGCCTGCTGCATGCTTGCTTGCTTGTTGCTTGCTAGCTTGTATGCATGTTGGGGGGTGCAGGGGGCGGAAACCCCCTGCCTGAGAAATACAAACTGGTGGTTTTAAAATTGTAGTTTAGGTTAGGTTAGAACATGTAAAACACTTAGCGGGCGAAGCGAGTGGAACATCAAAATGCTTGCTGCATGCTTACTTGCTTGCTGCATGCTTGCTGCATGTTTGCTTGCATGCTGCTTGCTTGCTTGTATGCATGTTGGGGGGTGCAGGGGGGCTGCGCCCCCCGCGAGGGGGGTTCGGGGGGCGGAAGCCCCCTGACTGAGAAAAACAAACTGGTGGTTTTAAAATTGTAGGTTAGGTTAGGTTAGAACATGTAAGACACTTAGCGGAGCGAGCGAAGCGAGCGGAGCATCAAAATGCTTGCTGCATGCTTGCTTGCTTGCTGCATGTTTGCTTGTTCGCTGCATGCTAGCTTGCTTGCTGCATGCGTGCTTGTTTGCTTATATGTATGTTGAAGGTGCAGTGGGGTGGACGCCCCCTGCCTGAGAAAAACAATCTGGTTTTTTTAAAATTCTAGGTTTCTATTTTAAAAGGTTAGGATAAATATTTCTGCGGAAAAGTGACTGTACGGAAAAACAAATATTCGAATAAGTAAATTATCTGACTTACATTACTTTGGAAAACTGTGTTACAGAATTTTGATTCATTGGTTAAAAGAAAAAAATATGTCAAAATATGGCGAATAATATTTCGGGGAAACAAAAAAAAAGGGAAACAATAAAAAGTGTAACGATTTCGGAGAACTAAAATTCGGAAAACTCTTTTTCGAAAGTACGATAGGTAACCCTGTCGAAGATACGAAAGCGTCGAAAAAAATTGGAACCAGTACTGGCCCATATACACGCACACAAATACATAATTTGTATGGCGCCTCACGTACACCAAACTATGAAACTTGGCCCCTTTTGTTTTATTCGGTATATTCATAGATATCTAAATAAGGGTATATTTGTGAGGCTCATTCTAGACATATACTTTTTTTAAGGAGATTTGTTTAAAAATATCGGGCATAGGCCCACCCCACCACACATTCCCACCGCTGTAACTCCTGTAAACCAGGATCAAAATAAAGGAGCTTGAAGGCCTTGAAGCCCACTTATTAAACGTCAAATCTTTTCTCGAAGAACCTCTTCTTGGCTATGGTAGGAGAGGAAGCCTAGAGGAAAATGGATGGATTGAAGGATGATATGTGTAAGAAAGGAGTGAGTACTGAAACGACGGCTAAGAGAGATGAATGGAAGAGGATGACATATTACAGGTGGACTCCCTAAACGACTAAACCGATTTTGATGGTTGAAGTATCATTAGAAAGGAATTTAAGTGCAGTTGGATCGATACATACCTACACCAACTATTATGTTTTAGTAGTGTTCGGTCTCAAAATAACGCATTTTCCGATATGAGCACAGGATTTGACCTCTAACCAGTCTCAGAGGTCAAATATGACTTCCCTCCTCATCTCAAAATAAACCTGGTATGTACTAACCATGGTGAAAATTTCATGCTTCTATCACAAAGCGCACAATTTTTCCATGTAGCGGATGGCATCCCTCTCGATCCTACGCCCTCTCTATCCATTTCATGGGAAATGGGCAAGAGAATGATGATCCATATCCACAGATCACCCCCAATAGATACCGCATACAGGGCCGCCGACGCGCGCCACACATATATGATAAACTAGTGTTTTTCCGCGACTTCGTCCGCAGAAATTATATACCAGATTTTAAGTCAGATCATAAGCTATCAAACAAAAAAAGTTTCATCAAAATCGGTTCAGTAGTTTTTGCGTGATGCGCGAACAAACAACAAACTAACAATTTTGTCAACAGATGGCGCTGCACGTCATTTAAATCTCGCTATCGAGTGTTATTTGAGTTTATATGAAGTGAACCGCAACTTTTTTGTTCATCATGATTTTACGGTTTTATATCGTTAAGAAGATAATATAGTGCGACCTTGAAATGGCTAATCACGTTGCATTGTTTCGTGCCCCGCTACCCGCACCTACCACCAAAAATGGTCACTTCGGGCCTGTACGAAATTATCATCATGCGGTATCTAAATAAATAATAAATATCTTGGACAGTGTCACACAAATTATCTAGTCACATTTAAAGTTCCAGAATCTAGCCTGGACTTGTATTATGATAACTTGACAACGATATAGGATACATATATAGATACAAACATCCATGACTCGGGTACAAATATTCATATTCGTCATACAAATATTTGTCCCTTACGGGATTCGAACCCGCGACCCCCGGCACAGCAGGCAGGTTCACTACAGACTGTGCTGTCGGGCCGTCATCTATTGGGGGTCTTCTTCTTATCGTGTGGGCAAGCCCTGGTGTCAGAGTTTTTTCAGACCGCCTTACGGCCTCTGACGTGGTTTTTATGTAACGGCTACTACCATCAGCGATAGTAATAGCCGGGACCAACAGCTTGACGTGCCATCCGAAGCACGGAATCATCTTTCTTTTCAGACAATCAGGTGATTCAGCCTGCAATGTCCTAACCAACTGGGGAAAAACGCACAAAGTGACATATCACATCACTAGGTGTCCCCCGTGGGAATCGAACCCACGACCTCCGTGTCAAGAGCCCAATGCTCTTAACCATTAGACCACGGAGGCAGGCTTGGGTATTGGGGGTAATCTGTGTCCATATCCGAACAGTGCCCAGACATAATATCTCTATTAAGTGCGGTTTGCGACGCGACTTGTGCCCTTGCACATAAAAGCGCACAATAAATAATAGTAGCTAACATATAAGGGGCATGTGTCTTGTATTTACATAATTATAAGATAGATATAAATGTACATGTGTTCACAATAATTATGTAAATGTAAGTACCTACACCTATTCCAAGGTGGTCGTGTCTTCTGTATTAATGCTTACCTACTGTTCAAAATGCTCATCTGTGTTTCTTAACAGCCTATAAAACGTACCACTGCAGGACACAGGGTGGCACAGGCCTACCCTCAAGGAAGTATGAGCGTTAGTCCACCACGCGTGCCCAATGCGGATTGGTAGACTTCACATACGCATCGGAATTTCTTCTTCAGCGTATGCAACGATATCAATGTAGCGTATGCAGGTTTACTCACGATGTTTTCCTTCACCGTTTGAGCGCAGTCAGTAAAGAGCAAAACTACAGTAGGTACTGGACCGATTTTGATTAATCTTTTTTTTTCAAAACCTTATAATTCTTTTTTTTAATAGGTAATGGACTTCTTGCTTGTGCGTTAGCACCGCATTTCTGCCAATGTCAAGTGGTTTGAGGGAGTATCTATCCAATCTCGAGGATTGTTTTTGAGTAAGAACAACTGAGAAGGATTGCGGTGCCTCGTGGCAGGCTGAAACGCGAACCGCGCGAACACCACGCGAAATACAAGTGTTCGGGCAAACCCTGCAACGTGACTTAATCTTTGATTAATTATATGTAATGTCGTGACATTTAATAAAGGGTTTTATAACGGATGCCGTCAGTGCGACCGAAGTCGCGGACAAAACAAGTGAATTTATGAAACTAGCAATTTTGTTAGTCATTTCCTTCAGTTCAACAGTTCAGTTCGTTCGCGTGTCATACCGCATCGCGTGGGAGATGTGACTCATCGCCGACCCCGTGGCGGTCTCACAGTACAACGCATTATCACACTTATTGCACCGAAAGAAGAGCTCTCCGACGGGACTTGTTGCGAAAAATGAGAAGAACAATCCCGACTTCATGCTCGAGTCTCATGGTTCAACGTATTATCACACTTATTGCATCGACAGAAGAGCTCTCTGCTGGGACTTGGTGCGAACAATGACTAGTACTGTGACGACGTCATACAAGAGTCTCACGGTGCGACGCATTATCACACTTATTTCATCGACAGAAGAGTCATCAGTCGGGACTTGTGTGATGACAGTAGGTAAGCTACTGTCTTCCGTGTGACATTGTTGTTGTGAATGATTGGGACACGCTTCCGTTCAGAAAAATTCTTTAATTATGTTACAATGAACTGCAAGATCACGCTTTTGAGAAAAAAAAGACATCATCGGCGATTCATACATTTTTGGTCCAAACACGAAAGTGCCGGCCAACAAAAACGAATGCTGTACTCTGTTAGAACTTGATCGTCTTAACATTTATTGCTATGGCATGAAAGCTGCAGCTGTAAGTTTTATTTCATCAAAAAAAAAGGCAGGTTTTTCAGCACCCTCTTAATCTTAAGAGGATAGTCGGTCTGAAATGCTAATTTGGAGAATAGGTAACTTTTCCGACTGTTTACATATTTGTCCGATCCGCCCCACCCATACACCCCACCGACTAGAGTGCGAAAGAAACAACTGCAGCTCGAACCGATTTTATCTACATAAAAACGACGAAAACAGCATTTCGTATTCCCCTGTTTTCTCCTCCAAAACTAAACCGATTTTAATAATTCTTTCAAGAATAATATGAGAAAGACTTTGGCCAAGTCTGTACGTTTTGCTTTTTTTGTTAATATTCGTCAAATTTGTTTGCTGGATGTCTGAAAACGGGCCGTAATATTGGTCATTTTCGAAGGTCCCTAGTTCATACAGTAATTAATTAATGCAAAAAAGCAAAACATAGGGACATAGCAGAGGCAACGTAGATTGTATGATAAAAAAATTTGTTGGACTAGTGTCATTATCCAGACAGAAAACAGGGGAATACGTTTGTATGGAAAAAACCATGCTCGTCTATCCTCTTAATATATTATTAAGAGAAGTTTATTCCGAGATCGTAAATGCGCGCTGCATACAAACGTAGTCTGGTGATATTTTCAATACAATCCAATTAAAGTAAATGAAATTTTTCAGAAACAATCTAGAAACTAATCTGTATGTTCCTATGAAATCAGATTTTCGTTAAAATATACACTTTTAATGCTAGGATTAATTTAAGATTTGTATGGAAATCTTTGAGGCACTGTAACTTTAAAACTATACATTTTAACGAAAATCTGACTTCTTCTTCTTCTCGCGTGGAATTGTCACGTCTTCTTCAAATCGTCAATCTCCAGTATCTTGCCACCTCTGTCGCACTGGCTGATGCTCTCATTAGATCCCCCTCTCCACACTGTGGTCCACCTGTACAGACTGTTAGGTGCGGGGTGGTTTGTTGTAGTCCGCATTGACATAAAGGGTTGCTGTTTTGGGGGATAATTCCCCATTTTATAAGTTTGTCCTTGGTCCTGCCCACTCCCACCCGCAGACGGTTTAAAGATTTCCACACAGTCCATTCCTCCTTCCCAATGGTAACTTCTGGGGGGTAATGTTTCAGCTGGTTTGACGAAATTGGAAATTTGACTTCATACAAACATAGAGATTAGTTACTAGAAAAATGTCATTGACTATTGAAAATATAACCAAACTACGTTTGTATGGAGCGCGCCAACGGTAATATAGGGTATATTACTTATCATGTAGACATTGTAGAAAAATTTCCCCGAAAAGAGATTACAGTAGCAGGTCAGGTTTTGTCAACATTACATATTACATTGTAGGTACAATCTACATAATATTGTAGAACTTAACAAATAACTTGTAGAGATAACAAGTTAAGACAAATGGCGTGGAATTAATGAAGTTACATCACGTCTCGCCTGTGACTGTGAGACGGACAGACACTAATTACACTAGGTTCTATTTAATTTAATATTAAATTCATCTTGAGTCATGCTAGTTCTCAAACTTTAATGCCAACTTATTCACATTGCATGCTAAATATATTAATATATGATTATGTTCTGCAAATGGAAGAATTCGAAACAAAGTCGGAACCGGAGGAAAGATCCTCTAGGCTTCTTTTTCTATACTCCATTCCAAATTCCTGCCTGCCGTGCAGGAGGCGATGGTTCGATCCCCGTCCAGGCCGACTCGTACCAATGAGTTTTTCGGAATTTATGTACGATTTGTAACACCACTGGCTTTTCCGTGAAGGAAAACATCGTGAGGAAACCTGCATGCTTCAATTTCGAGGCATGCATTGTACCCACTGTCCATTACAAGTGGCGACGGGCTCACCCCCCGTCACACTGGACAGAGTTTCGGTACTACTGGTGAAACGTGGATGTTCTGAGGTTTCAGAATATTTCTGACTACCCCCTCGGGGAATATAGTCGTGAGCATATGCAATGCCATTCCAAACAGTAGCAAAAATTTATGGCTATTTTGCTTAGAGTATTTATTCTGTAATAAATACTTTATTTTTAAAACAGAAACAGATTTGAAACACTTACTCTCACTCATTCTTAGAACAGCTTTAGTAACGTTCAAGATATGTCGTTCTTTCTGATAATTAAATTATACAGGGTGTCCCGTAAATCGACGTCAAGCCGGAATCGGGTGATAGGCCAAATCATAATAGTTACCAGAAAAATAAAAAATAAAATCAATGTCATGAATTTTTTAAATTATAGGCATTTTTAATATACGTCCTGTGATGGTTTTTAGCTCCTACTGCTACAAATCTTTACTTTTTTTTCAGTCTTATTTTTCTTATTTAATCCTGAATAGTGCTAACCTAACCTGTTGCTTTGAATTCACAGGGTGTATAATTTCACGAAAAAAAAATGCCTGTAATTAAAAAAATATATTTATGACTTAGAATATTTTTTTTATTTTTCTGGTAACCAGTATGATTTGGCCTATCACCCGATTCCGGCTTGACGTCGACTTACGGGACACCCTTTATTTAGCATAAGCAAAAGCATAAGCATATGCAAACGACTATATTCCCCGAGGGGGTAGTCAGAGATATTCTGAAACCTCAGAACATCCATGTAAATTACATTATTTGCTTATCAGAATTGGCCAGAAAGCTAAACAGGATAGGAATCGGGGAATCTTGACGTCCTTATTTGGAATGAAGTGTAAGTTTATACAAAACTGCAATCCTACATTATTCAAATCTATGGGAGAGAAGATTTTTTTCATGATTTCGATGTCAGTTCCATAGAGAAAGTGTTTCAGTTTGATGGTCTGATATTCCCTTTAAAAAACCGTCAGCATATTAAACTGAACCATGTATAATTAAACACTTACATCTAAATTATAATTCCATAAGTTTGAGATCCATTGGCTCAAAGATGATATCAACTTTTACTTTTACATTTCTAAAGTTATGAAGCATTTCTCTAGATAATAAACATTGTACACTATAGTATAGTATAGTGTGTAATTAATGATCGTAAGACTTCGCTCAACTTGCAAGTAAAGAGGGTAATGTTCTGTCGGTGCTCATTTTACATTCATTTCTATTTAATGGACTTGGTACTAGGTCAATGGGGTAGGTTTAGGTGGAAGGGTTGCCAACTTGGACAAATGAAAAAACATAAGAGGTTTCCCTGACCGAACGACCTTGTCTCTTTCAGAGCCACCTCACCTCTACTAAACTACGTTATTTTAGTAGATATACCTATTTATGAATGGCTTGTACTTCATTATGTCACTGTGGTGCCTTCTAATCCAAGGAAATAACATTCCAAAAACATAAGAATTCGCACCAAATTTAACAATTATCTAATTAACTCCTTAAATATTGGTCTTAAAAAAATTTTGCTTTATAGCAATTTTAGATCTTAATATTGTCTGCACATAGGTGTGTGTCTCAAGTAAAAGTGACTTTAACTTAAAAAGTAGATGCACATAATACAGATTTTTTCCAATATTTAGGCTTTTCTTTGAACACAGGTTTCATATGTATTTTATAGAAAAATAAGAAATATGATCTATAGCAAATAAAGCCGAGATGTTGAAGATCATTGCTACACTTTTCAATAATTTGTGTGTCTTTCAAATAACGAGAAGATAGCTTCTAAAAACCAACAAAATATGACCCGGCCTACCTGTTACCTATGGGGAGCCTCTTAAGAGAAAACCACACGTCATCTGACGAACACGCCGCGAATGCGCAGCTCGCGAGCGATTCGCGAACGGCTCGCGAGCTGCACATTAGTGACGCACGAGCATAAAATGCAACCGCGCGCCGTTCGCGAGCCGCTCGCGAGCATTCGCGGGGCGTTCGTCAGACGTGGACGCACTCTAAAATGCCTGTTCTATTGTATTTCACAGCGACAAACAAAATAAGTTTATTAAAGACTTATCTTGAATTAATCCACTATGATCACCTACAGTCCAAACATTTTCATCTATCACTGAAACTTTGCAGTGTGATAAAGTAAATTATACCGATTACGGTTGACAAATAATCTAGGACCGGAAACATTAAAACCTTGATTAATTGTCAACTGTAATCTGTATACTTTACTCACGACTTTACTTCATCACACTGCAAAGTTTCAGCGATAGATGAATTATTGTTAGGGTCAAAACCTAAAATGATTGGACTAGTAGGTGATATCACCTGTACAGTTATTGATAGTGTACTCTTTTAGGTATTGAGAGTTACATGGCTATTATAAATAAAAAAAAACTCAAAATAATTTATTCAATATAGGAGCTTGAAGCACACTTATTAAACGTCAATTCTTTTTTTAAGCTACCACCGCGTCGGAACGTGTTGTCGCTGTAGAGAAGATGCGGCCAGAAACTCTACAGCATAATGTTATGATAGTTTATTTAATTAATATTGAAACTATACAGTAAACTATAAGTTAGTGACACTCAGACCCAAGCATTTTGATCATTTAAATAAAATGTAATATATTTATTACATAATCTCATACTTAATCTCTGTGCAGTTAGATTATAAAATATTATGATGTCATGTAGGTAACTCACATTTCAGAGCACCTTAATAAGAATGATTCACACATTAACATGTAAGTGCAACCGTCCATCTGTTACCTACTGGAATCTTATTAGACTCATTATGTACAGTGGAACTCAACCATGTGTAGGACGTTGTGATAGGACATTTTGCTTATAGGTCATTCCGATACGAACCGGTCTAGAATACTACAGGGTATTGTTAGCATCCTTTTAAACTAAGAGTCTACCCATCAAACTGAACAACTTTTACTATGGGAGCAAAACTGTAAGAGCAAAAAAAAATCTGCTGTCTCATACATTTTATTATAGTATGGAACAGCTGAATTGGTAATCATTTATTAGACAATTAAAAAATAATAATAATAAATTACAAAAAATAGCGGTCAGCACAAGCGTCGTCAATAACAATGATACACAAACAGACAAAAATCAGCAACATGCTTCGTCAATACAAAGAGATACAAGCTCAGTCAAATAATCCGCCCCTTGTCGATCCTGGCGCAACAGCTGAATTTATTTTTGCTCTAATTGGTTTGCTCCCATAGTAAAAGTTGTTCAGTTTGATGGGTAGAGTATGTGGTTTAAAGGTTAATGATACTTTTTCTTACACCCTGTAGAATAAGATGATTATGCACCCAACTAAATTATGATTCAATCATCTGTTGGTTTCAACAATCTATTAAGTACCAAATATTTTATTAAAATTTTTTAAGCATTTAATAAGCTGTGTGTACACGCTTTGGGATCCATTCTAGTTACTATTTTGTATTAGCTATGAACTTAGCACTGTAATGAATCTATTCTGTTGCCTTTGTAGGTATAGGAATGACCTAAAAGCAAAATGTCCTATTATCAAATTGACCTAAAAGCAAAACGTCCTATTATCAAATTGACCTAAAAGCAAAATGATCTATTATCAAAATGGACTGAAAGCAAATGTGTATGCCATAATAAATAATTTTTTTTGGTGAATTTTTTTAGATCACTTCTTATCGAGTGGGCTGCAAGCCCAGGTGTCAGAGTTTATTCAAACCGCCTTACGGCCTCTGACGTGGTTTTAATGTAACAACTACTACCACCAGAGATAGTAGCCGGGACCAACAGCTTAACGTGCCATCCGAAGCACGGAATCATCTTTCTTTTCAGACAATCAGGTGACTCGGCCTGCAATGTCCTAACCAACTGGGGAAAAACGCACAAAGTGACATTTCACTAGGTGCCCCCTGTGGGAATAGAACCCACGACCTCCGTGTCAAGAGCCCAATGCTCTTAACCATTACACCACGGAGGCAGTTAAATAATTGATACTATATATTTCATTTCATTCAGATCACTGATTTATGCTTTATGTTTGCCAAAATACCTATAAAATGTTTAAAACATCATAAATTGTATGGAAGAGACCAGGACCTTGTTAAACACCTGATCATACACAACACCACCCACTGTTATATTATAATCGCTTCATTGTTCTCAATTTAACACAAAATCTTGACAAACATAATCTAAACTATTATAAAACTGTAACTGAAGTGTGTCTGTACCATAGAGAAATTACACGCTCCCCTTGGTAGAGATGGTGTAACAAAGTTGCACTGTAGCCACCAATTGTGCACTAGTTTGTACTGCGACCATAGAGAAATGACACGCTCCCCTAAGCTTTTTGTCTCCCCTCGCCCGTCCCTCACCCCCTTACTCCATGGTCTGTACATTGAAGATATTTACAAAAAAAAGATTATGATATGGTTTTTAGGTATCCCTGACTCGAAATCAACCTTTTTTAGAAATGTTGTCTGTTTGTTTGTGTGTGTGTTTGTTTGTTTGTTTGTTCGTTTGTTTGTTGACGCAAAAACTACTGAACCGATTTTAATGAAACTTTTTTTGTTTGATAGCTTATGATCTGACTTAAAATCTGGTATATAATTTGTGCGGACGATGTCGCGGGAAAACAATAGTTTATTATAAAAATTCGATACCTATGGTAACTAATACCTACATGAAATGTCGACCAATATGTATCTAGGGAAGGGAAAGGTGAGTTTTATACCTCCCCGAAATCCGAACATTTATTATATGGAACAGATATAACTTTTTCATCGTTTTTTCAATGAACATCGCGCCCCGAAAATCTGGATCAAAGTCTGGATACGTGCTTGCCCAAGAACAAAGGTTTCCACGATCAAAAGGCTTGCAGTAGAAGATACAGTACTTACCAGCAGTTTAACTTCTTAATAGCTGATAAATCCGATTGTTTGGAGCGAGCTATCACCATCTCCTCAGTTAACCGAGCCATGGTCACTTCACTACACTGGCGATTTAACATACGACGCGATAAGATATAGCGCACAGGAATGGTCTACGGAGCGAGGTGGACGCACATCGCGTTGAGTTCACGCGATACTGGGGCAGCGAGCGTGAAGAAAAACTGCAAAACAATGTGTGAAATCGAGCCCCTTCTCTTCGACGATTCGACGATTTCGACGTCACGGAAACGTCATTTTCCGGAGTTTCGTTCGGAAAATTTGAAGTTTTGATGGCTGTCGAGGAAACTCTGCGTTTGGATACACGCAGTTACACATAATACAATTTTCAGCTAAGGGCTCTTACAGACGAGTGACACTTTGCAGTCGCCGTGGGTCCCGTTCATAGACTTTACGGCGTCTGCGACCGCAAAGTGTCGCTCGTCTGTAAAAGCGCCTAAGCGCTTTGCGCGCGTTTGCTCTAAAGCAAACTTTTGTTTTTAATCTTTGAATAAGCGTTTTTCTTTTGATTTTCTAGGGGATCGATAAATGGCGCTACGACGGTCGGCGCGAATAAAGGTCAACATTTCAAAGTGTTTCTTTCATAAATAGCAGCTGAGGGCTGAGAGAGCGAGATGTACCTAGCGGCACCACTGTATAATAGAAAGAGATACGTGACGCGAGGCAATAGAACCATTGTTGTAACTGTTTGACAGCTTGTCAGCTTGTCAGGTGAAAATTCGAGCTCTGTGAATATTTTTTGGGAGTCGCGTGGCTGAGGGGGTTACAAGTAGACGTGTCGTCGGCTTGTAATTTTGACAGCCACTAGGCTCCGCCGTTTTATGGCGGTTTCGAGTGTGATTTTGTTTGAAAACGGGGCTTTGAGATCGCCATATCCTATAACCGTACAATATCTAATGAGTAAATCCTCAACACTTGACACTGGCGAAATTTAACAAAGAAACGCCATTAATTAAGAATATAATATTTTTTGTCAATCCAACGTGAAATCGTGGATATTTTTTTGAAATTATATTAAACATTATCACAAAATTATCCACGATTTCACGTTAGATTATATTACACGAACTACCTTTTCTTTTTTAATGGCTTTCTAAAAACCCTTCATTACTAGACAACACGTATCCGAATCAAAATTTCGTTCGGAAAGGCAAATTCAAATGTCAAATCAAATTTGACATTAACACATGACATTGACATTGCAGTCGCGTTGTCGATCTGATCTGAGTATAGGGCAGTCACGTTTGTTGGTTGCCCCCTCCCAGCTCGACAGCGGGGCTCCAGTGGTGGCTCAAGATAGTGTTCTTTTATAAGAACAACCCTTGAAGTCACCAAAATATCAAATATAACCGTACAACGTCAAGCACTTTTGCTATAAAAACTCGACATTGGCAAAATCATCATCAACCAAAGATGGCAGCCATTTTTTTTAAAAATAGTTTAGAATAGACATTGACATTGACAGTTCCACAACAACGTCAACATGTCGAAGTCGATGAGAATCGCACTGTTTTGTTTATCCTAGTGAAATTAAACAAAACAATGGATCCAGCAGATGTTCTGGACGACAAGGACAGTGGTCCCGACGTGCAGATAAACTTCCCGAGCTCCGTGACGAGCCGTATCGAGGAACTGCTGGGCGGGACCGAGGAGTTCGACAGTCCTGATGTAAGTCGTGTTTTGTTGGTTTAGGGACGATTCAGAGCTACCGGCTTGCATCGGGCTGGCGCGGACGGCATTTTGTAATGCGGCAAAGGATATTGAAATGTGTAAACAGGGATTACAGTTCATGTTTGCATGCAACTTATGCATATTGAAACCCGGTCGTCTCCGTTCGCATTCCACCATCCATCCGAGATTAGCGAGTTGAGTCACCTTTGAATTACCGAATGCATACTGACTATCGGCTGTTAGGGCACGCGTACGGCTCTGACGAACGCGGACAACCTCTTCGGCATGCATGCAAATCCGTTTCGATGCAGCGTAATGTGAGCTGGTCTGAATCGTCCCTTATTCCTCAGTTAAGTCACATGACACACAAGGGAGGATCTTATCGCTATTAAAGCTACTAATACAACAAACTTATTTTCCAAAAGTTGTGGTGGTCCAGTGGCAAGTTACCTTGCCTGCCGTGCAGGAGGCCCCTGCAGGAATCCCCGTCCAGGCCGACTCGTACCAATGAGTTTTTCGGAATTTATGTACAATTTGTAACACCACTGGTCTTTCGGTGAAGGAAAACATCGTGAGGAAACCTGCATGCTTCAATTTTGAAGCATGTATTGTACCCACTGTCCATTATAAATTGTGATGGGCTCACACCTCGTAACACTGGACTGAGTTTTGCTACTACTGGTGAAACATGGATGTTCGTATACAAGGTGTTATAAAAATACAAATAAACCTTTAACACTTTCGCTGCTGAGCTCAAAACAATGACATTCGCGCAGTGCTAACACTGAGGAATGCTATACGATTCTGACTCAACGTTTGAGTCGTGAGCACTGGCGGCCCATATGTCGCTGACCTACCAGGTAGGTCATCAGCAGTTAAAGTGTTAAGAGGGTGGTGTAGACCATCAAACTGAACAACTTTCACTATGGGACCAAAATCGAAATTGCAAAAAAAAAATTAATGTTCCATAACAAATCGACTAGAGCTAAAATATGTATGGGATATCAGATTTTTATGTTGGTCCCATAGAGAAAGTTGTTCAGTTTGACGGTCTAAACAACCCCCTTAAGAGTTTTAAATATTTATTGTTACTTATGAAACACCCTGTATAGAGTCTTTAATATGCCGACAATTTTTTAAGAGGATGATCAGATAATCAAACTGAAGAAGTTTCTCTATCGAATCATAGTAAAAATCGCGAAAAAAAAATCTACTGTAGGGTGGCTGAGTGAAAGAGGATGATGGTTTAACTATTTATTGATGAGCATACAATATTGGTACATCATACACATACAAACATTCCTAGCTATGCATCAGAGTGGACTGCGTGGCTATCTCACTCTTCTGCTTAGAAGACTTAGGTTTTGGAACGGACTGCGTGGCTATCTCGATCCTCGACCTGGCAAGCACCTGAGGACTGCAGTGGCTATCTCTCAGGCGAAGCCGCCTAGCTAAGTGACATTCGCTGGCCGCGTCGGGTCTTATATACGATCCTCGAAGCTCGTGCCGCGTGCAATACGATGGAGAGGGCGCGTGACAAGGGCAGCTAGATGTGTGCGAGCGAGAAAGCACTCGGGTCCGTGCGCCTCTCGCTACACTGTTCCATACTAAACTCGACGCAAATGTATCGTCAGCTGATTATTTTTTCGCGATTTCGACTTTGGTCCAATAGGGAAAGTTGTTCAGTTCGATAGTCTGATCATCCTCTTAAACAACTGTCAGCATATTAAGTTGGACCCTGTATGCTTATGTTTATGCCTGACATTGCAGTTCGATGCGGTGTCGTACATAAACCGAGTGTTCCCGACGGAGCAGTCGCTCTCCGGCGTCGAGACACTCGCCGCGCGCTGTGAGTACCGCCTCGCGAGCCTCGACCACCACCTGCGAGCGCTCGTGCGCGCTCAGCCCGAGCAGCGCGAGGCAGCCAGGGCCGCGCTGAGCGAGGCACAGGGCTGCATCCACGAGCTGGCTCTACAGGTGTGTGTGTGTACACTAGACTACAGCCTCGCCTCGTGCGCGCTCAGCCCGAGCAGCGCGAGGCAGCCAGGGCCGCGCTGAGCGAGGCACAGGGCTGCATCCACGAGCTGGCTCTACAGGTGTGTGTGTGTGTACACTAGACTACAGCCTCGCCTCGTGCGCGCTCAGCCCGAGCAGCGCGAGGCAGCCAGGGCCGCGCTGAGCGAGGCACAGGGCTGCATCCACGAGCTGGCTCTACAGGTGTGTGTGTGTACACTAGACTACAGCCTCGCCTCGTGCGCGCTCAGCCCGAGCAGCGCGAGGCAGCCAGGGCCGCGCTGAGCGAGGCACAGGGCTGCATCCACGAGCTGGCTCTACAGGTGTGTGTGTGTACACTAGACTACAGCCTCGCCTCGTGCGCGCTCAGCCCGAGCAGCGCGAGGCAGCCAGGGCCGCGCTGAGCGAGGCACAGGGCTGCATCCACGAGCTGGCTCTACAGGTGTGTGTGTGTACACTAGACTACAGCCTCGCCTCGTGCGCGCTCAGCCCGAGCAGCGCGAGGCAGCCAGGGCCGCGCTGAGCGAGGCACAGGGCTGCATCCACGAGCTGGCTCTACAGGTGTGTGTGTGTACACTAGACTACAGCCTCGCCTCGTGCGCGCTCAGCCCGAGCAGCGCGAGGCAGCCAGGGCCGCGCTGAGCGAGGCACAGGGCTGCATCCACGAGCTGGCTCTACAGGTGTGTGTGTGTACACTAGACTACAGCCTCGCCTCGTGCGCGCTCAGCCCGAGCAGCGCGAGGCAGCCAGGGCCGCGCTGAGCGAGGCACAGGGCTGCATCCACGAGCTGGCTCTACAGGTGTGTGTGTGTACACTAGACTACAGCCTCGCCTCGTGCGCGCTCAGCCCGAGCAGCGCGAGGCAGCCAGGGCCGCGCTGAGCGAGGCACAGGGCTGCATCCACGAGCTGGCTCTACAGGTGTGTGTGTGTACACTAGACTACAGCCTCGCCTCGTGCGCGCTCAGCCCGAGCAGCGCGAGGCAGCCAGGGCCGCGCTGAGCGAGGCACAGGGCTGCATCCACGAGCTGGCTCTACAGGTGTGTGTGTGTACACTAGACTACAGCCTCGCCTCGTGCGCGCTCAGCCCGAGCAGCGCGAGGCAGCCAGGGCCGCGCTGAGCGAGGCACAGGGCTGCATCCACGAGCTGGCTCTACAGGTGTGTGTGTGTACACTAGACTACAGCCTCGCCTCGTGCGCGCTCAGCCCGAGCAGCGCGAGGCAGCCAGGGCCGCGCTGAGCGAGGCACAGGGCTGCATCCACGAGCTGGCTCTACAGGTGTGTGTGTGTACACTAGACTACAGCCTCGCCTCGTGCGCGCTCAGCCCGAGCAGCGCGAGGCAGCCAGGGCCGCGCTGAGCGAGGCACAGGGCTGCATCCACGAGCTGGCTCTACAGGTATTGTATAGGGAAGATGAGTGGATACGGAAGACATTTGACCAACAATACGAGTAGGACTTCGTTCAGGCCACGTTGAAACATTACCTACCTTTCTTGGACTACAGGATATTACTCTGGCTTTAATTGAATTTAGTTCAGTAATTTGGAAGACAAACACATACAATTTTCTCAAACTTTTGTCATACTTGCATTAATACAACTTCTACCACTCCAGAAAACCTTCAACGAAACGAAACTCACCTCATCATATCATCTCACAGGTGACAGACATAAACAAGAAAGCGGAACGGAGCGAGTCGATGGTGCGCGAGATAACGTCGGAGATAAAGCAGCTGGACTGCGCCAAGACGAACCTCACGGCCGCCATCACCACCCTCAACCACTTCCACATGCTGGTGGGCGGCGTGGACTCGCTGAGGGCCATGACGCAGAGCCGACAGTACAAGGAGATCGTGCTGCCGCTGCAGGCCATCATGGAGGTATGTTGATGATGGTGGTTATGAGTTGCTAGATATGGAAGTATGAGTTGTTAATCATGGAAGTGTGAGTTGTTAATCATGGAAGTACAAGTTATTAATGGAAGCATGAGTTGTTCATCGTGGAAGTATGAGTTGCCAATCCTGGAGGTATGAGTTGCTAATTATAGAAGTAGGAGATTTATTGTATTTTATTTATTTAGCACGCAATACAGGAAACAATCAGTGAAATAATAACAAAATAGCTTAAATCTAGATTGCAACCCTAAATAAGAATGCACAGTAACATTAACAATTTAAATTGTGACTTAAAATTCAATCAACCAATCATGGAGGAAGGAGGAGGTTGCTAATTAGACAGGGTCCTTCTTAATATGCTGACATTTTTTTAAGGCGATAACCAGACCATCAAACTGAACAACTTTCTCTATGGGACGAACATCGAACTCGCGAAAAAAAAATCTACTGCCCATACATTTGGCTCGACTAGGTTTGCAGTTTTGGATGGAACAGCTGTTTTTTTTTTAGCGATTTCGATGTTGGTCCTATAGATAGACAAAGTTGTTCAGTTTGACGCTGACGGTCTGATCATCCCCATAAAAAAGTGTCAGCATATTGAGAAGGACCCTGTAGATGTAGGAGTTGCCAATCATTGAAGCAATACTCCCGCCGTCCCGCTACGATTGGGAATCTCGGAGAGATGAATAAAACTACACAGCTAGTTTAAATATCCCTTACTTATAAATCAGAAACTGACTGAGTAACCATTTTATACGGTAGGTACTGCAGCACTTTGAATGCTACCGCGAGATCCGCGAGATAAACGCGCTGCGCGACGAGGTCCACGCGACAAGGAACATGCTAGCCTCACAGATACTAGCAGACTTCAAGGTACACACACTTAACAGAGTTTTGAAATTATGGCTTCAGTCTTAGCATGTCTTTACATCTAGAGCTAGCGTAGAGAGTTCGAAATTTTGCACTGGCTTTCTAATGTGGGCCGCGCTTTGTCCCCCTCCCCTAGTTAGGCCCAGTACAAGTACAAGATTACGTAGTTCTTGTACATACTCTAAAGTTTTCACCCTTCAAAATGTTATCTCCTCTAAGATATAGATTAAACGCTCAGTCTCACGTCAGTCTGGTCCATCAGTCTTCTGGTGAAGGGAAACTGCTTGACTCGAATGACAAGACCTTTTTGGTCTGCCACACCTGCCCCTCTTTTTGACTTGTGTAGGCTGTTAGGTATGTGACTTAGGCCGGATTCGACCAAACTTAGATTTACAGAAGAGTAACTATACAACACGGACTCGAAAGAAATACAATGAACAATTTGACTCTTGGTGTTTACTCCGAAATAACTTCATTTGTCTTCAACCTTGTTTATTGCGGCTATGACGGACCGGCCGCTTACGACAGTTTGACTTGACATTTATGAACGACGTTGACGGGACTGATGGGCCAGACTGACGCGAGGCTGAGCGTGTAACCTTAGTCTAAAGTAGAGCTAATGATGTTCGGTGTGGGTTATACTGTACACTGTGCAGGAGTCGTTCAGCGGCGGCAGGTCGGGGCCCCCGCCGCGGACCCTCGCGGAGGCCTGCGCCGTGGTGGAGGTGCTGGAGCCGCGCGTGCAGAGAGATCTGCTGCAGTGGTTCATCACGCTACAGCTGCAGGTATCAGTATACACTACAGCTGCAGGTATCAGTATACACTACAGCTGCAGGTATCAGTATACACGCTGGCGCCGTGGTGGAGGTGCTGGAGCCGCGCGTGCAGAGAGATCTGCTGCAGTGGTTCATCACGCAACAGCTGCAGGTATCAGTATACACTACAGCTGCAGGTATCAGTATACACTACAGCTGCAGGTATCAGTATACACTACAGCTGCAGGTATCAGTATACACGCTGGCGCCGTGGTGGAGGTGCTGGAGCCGCGCGTGCAGAGAGATCTGCTGCAGTGGTTCATCACGCTACAGCTGCAGGTATCAGTATACACTACAGCTGCAGGTATCAGTATACACTACAGCTGCAGGTATCAGTATACACGCTGGCGCCGTGGTGGAGGTGCTGGAGCCGCGCGTGCAGAGAGATCTGCTGCAGTGGTTCATCACGCAACAGCTGCAGGTATCAGTATACACTACAGCTGCAGGTATCAGTATACACTACAGCTGCAGGTATCAGTATACACTACAGCTGCAGGTATCAGTATACACGCTGGCGCCGTGGTGGAGGTGCTGGAGCCGCGCGTGCAGAGAGATCTGCTGCAGTGGTTCATCACGCTACAGCTGCAGGTATCAGTATACACTACAGCTGCAGGTATCAGTATACACTACAGCTGCAGGTATCAGTATACACGCTGGCGCCGTGGTGGAGGTGCTGGAGCCGCGCGTGCAGAGAGATCTGCTGCAGTGGTTCATCACGCAACAGCTGCAGGTATCAGTATACACTACAGCTGCAGGTATCAGTATACACTACAGCTGCAGGTATCAGTATACACTACAGCTGCAGGTATCAGTATACACGCTGGCGCCGTGGTGGAGGTGCTGGAGCCGCGCGTGCAGAGAGATCTGCTGCAGTGGTTCATCACGCTACAGCTGCAGGTATGTACTCGTACATGCCTCCGTGGTCTAATTGACTAGAATGGAACACTTTATTTTCTACCGAGATCACAATTTTGTTAGTAACACACTTAGCCTATTGTTAGTTTATACACAACAACATATAGTCGTATAGTAGTGTGTGTGTCGCAGGAGTACTGCCACCTGTTCAGCGCTGAGCAGGAGAGCGCGTGGCTGTCGCACGTGGAGCGGCGATACAGCTGGCTCAAGAAGCACCTGCTGGCGCTGGAGGAGGGGCTCGGGAGGGTGTTCCCGGTCGGCTGGAGGCTCAGCGAGCGACTCGCGCATCACTTCTGTAAGGTCAGTGTCTCGCTTGTCATCAGAGGATATTCTAAACTTGACTGACAAAAAGTTGGAAGTCCCATGCTTTGATTAAATTCAAAATGGCGGAAGATAGGTGACTAAGTAAGTAAGTAATCTTTATTTGCTCTTGATTAGGGTATACAGTATTACAGATGATAGGTACAATCATTGAGGCTCTCCTAGATGAGCCTTAACAACAGCATGCAAATATTAGTTAGTTTAGCTTAGATATAACGCATGGACCGCATAAATTGAGCCCCCGTCGCCTAATTTACTCAATCTCAATTCCAGCGGCATTGCTTGATTAAAATACTTTTTTGATTTTAAGCTGAATAAAGGTACCACAATACCTTTGTGTGCTTTTACTTATTGTACAAATCATTCAAAAAGAAAAACAAATCACACGGCATTACTGTTAACTCGTAAGTAAAGCAAATCCATTGTTCGAGTACGTAATGCAAGAACGTCACCTATCTTCCGCTACTTTAATTGAATCAAAGGTCCCATGTAAAAACAAGTCCTCAGTAAAACAGGTTGCTATACACTAAATGATTATTTGAAAGACCAAAATGTCTGGTATTGAAAATGTTAATACTATGTAATTTAACTACTTTTTTAAATTGTACTTTGTATATTTTGTTTTGTTTAAAAGATATGTGTTTTAGAGTTTCTGGCCGAATCTTCTCTAGAACTGAATTCTCTATAACTTAACGACGCAGATTAAAAATGACGTCACAAAGTTATCTATGTGATATTATTCTTAATAACTAATTTTGATTTAAGGGTCGGCACTACCTACGGCCCGTTTGACATATCTGTCAAAAGAAATAGACCGGTGGCCGACAACACTCAACCCTATCTTATAAGATTAATGAACAAATAAATTTTATAGCTGAATTTGGCAATAAGTTACTTGCAAAAAACTTGGTCGGCCGCGGCGCAGCTTTGCTGGCATGGCACGTTTACTGGTGTGAAGGAAAAAGTGAACCCTGGTGACACAACATTTTACCTCGTTGAATTTAAGGACGGATCTAGTCTGTTGGTCTAGAGGCCAATTAGTAAGGCCTAAAAAGTCTGGTAGGTCGCACCCTATCCTGACAGGTTCATAGGTCCGGCCGAATTCAGGGTACCTACCTACTACCCGGAAGGCAGATTTTACCTCATTAAATTAATGTTGAATGTTTGGTCGTACGTGGCAATACTCCTGCACCTGCAGCATCTGGATTTGAGGGCCGTAGGTCGAAATTGACATTTACAGTAACAGTACAGTACCGTGATGGACCCAAAATGTGACTGATCAAAGATCACCCCTGGTACCCCAACCATATATACAAAATTACTAAGGCTTAAAAACAACTTAAAATTATTATAACAGAGCAAACTAAAACTTATAACAGAGCAAACTAAAACTTATAACAGAGCAAACTAAAACTTATAACAGAATAATTTTATTATTATAAGGCCGGATTCGACCAAACTTAGATTTATAGAAGAGTAACTATACAAGGAACAATTTTACTTTTGGTGTTTACACACCCAGTACTAAAAGAACGAATGTATAATTCACCTAAAGAAAGAGGTCGTTGTATCCGTACTTATTGCAATGTGAGGTTATACAGTTTTAATTTGTTAGGTTTCTTTTTATTATTCTATTCTATTTTTATTTAACGGCGTTTCCTTGTTAGATTACGCCAGTGTCAAGTAGTTTGAGGGAGTGCCTATCCAATCTCGAGGATTGTTTTTGAGTAAGAACAACTGAGAAGGATTTTGGAGCCTCGTGGCAGGCTGAGACGCGAACCGCGCGAACACCACGCGAGAGACAAGTGTTCGAGGCAAACCCTGCAACGTGACTCTTCTTTTTATTATATTTTTTTTTAATTATGTGACATTGACATTTTCATTTAGATTAGGGTTGGCAAAACGCAAAATCAGTTTACTTACTCTATTGTAACAAGGGACTTAATCTAAGAATTAAATTTACTCGCGTTTGGTCGAATCAAAGTTGTCTTGCAAGTTCAAGGAAGGAAGGGGGGGGGGGGGGGCCTCTAAAGGTGACTTTTTCAGTTTTTCGCGTATTTCTCGGAATTTATAAGTTTTATCGACAAGTTCTGTGCACTTTTGTCATAGGACTTTGAGGGCTACAGGGCCGAGAAAGTAATGACATTTCAAAAATTATGGTCTGAGATCTGTGGATCGTAATAAGGATGCCCGGGTGGTAGAAAGAATATTTGGACTTCCTCAGAAGATCGACTCCTGACGGATTCAACGGCCCGCGTAAACTATGACAGAATATGGTTATGGCACCTCAAACAAAATAACATAGAGGACCCTAGTCAGATTTGGTTGGTGGTAATGATGGATGGCTGCCATGGAAATTTCAAACGCCAAAGCAGCTTTTAATGGTTCACCGAACCGACAAAAAAATTAGTATCCGGCGGTTTTAGGGGTCGCTGATTAAGAATATGAAATTATTTTGTTTTGATTTTCAATATTCATACATACAAATTTCATAATTTTTGAAATGCTGTTACTTTCTCGGCCCTGTAGCCCTCAAAGGTCAAGTCCTATGACAAAAGTGTAAAGAACTTGTTTTGTTGAAAATGTTATCCGATATAATTTGTCTCTACAAAATTTTTCGATAAAACGTAAAAAACTGAAAAAAGTCACCTTTAGAGCCCCCCCCCCCCCCTCTCCCCCCTCCTCTTCCTCGAGCTTGCAAATTCGGGAGTGCCAACATCGAAATTCGTACAAAATGCCGCTAAAATGATTGAAATAGCACTTTTAGAGAAAAGTGAACCAGACTAACACAGAAAACAGTAGGTACTAAATGTAAACTTGCATAGGGACAACCCAATTTAATATTTATTCAGGTTTATTTGAAAATTAATAATAAATTATTAAATATTTAAATATCTTGGACAGTGTCACACAAATTATCTAGTCACATTTAAAGTTCCAGAATCTAGCCTGGACTTGTATTATGATAACTAGACAACGATATAGAATACATATATAGATACAAACATCCATGACTCGGGTACAAATATTCATAATATTCGTCATACAAATATTTGTCCCTTACAGGATTCGAACCCGCGACCCCCGGCACAGCAGGCAGGTTCACTACAGGCTGTGCTGTCGGGCCGTCAAAATTGAAGCATCCATGTTACAAAGTGATGAGAACTAATAAAAATTATACAAAACTGCGAAAATAACATGATGAGCGATCAATAAAATTTATAATATTATGTTGTTCAAAAACGTGTTTAATATAAAATTTTAACCACCTGGAACGACATAAATATTATTTGGTAGAATTTGAAACAGGACTTGGTAGATTTTGGTAGATTCTCTGAAAAAAGTGGTCAAGCTGAAGGACATTGCGCGACAAAAGAACACACAAAAGAATTGCACAATATTATTATAAAAACTAAAAAGTTACTTACAAAGGACACTGTTTGGTAGTTTTTGGTTCATATTCATATTAATTTATTCGCATTCATGTACAGTTACAGCATAGGTGTTACTCAGTAGCTAAAGTCATGCACCCATGAACCCTGAAAGGGCACAGCAATATTAACAAGAAGTATTTAAAGATAAGAAAATAATTATTACAATGTCAATAGTTAGGTTCTTTTAGTAGTTTTTGGTTTTTTTGGTAGGTTTTGGTGCTATTGGTAGTTTTTGGTAGAGTTCAGTATTATTCATAATTTTTGATTATTTTGGTAGTTTTTCATTGTTTCTGGTTATTTAAGTAGTTTTTGGTAGATTTTCTTAGTTTTTCGTTGTTTTTGGTTATTTTGGTAGATTTTTATACTTTTTGGTAGTATTTGATAGAAGTATGAAAATGACCAAAACTACAATAATGAACAAAAGAGTTCTTTACGGCTTGGCTACGGGGTGAGTCTGTTGACATAAAATATAAAATATTTGTTTTGCAAAAGAGGTGCATTCGAATCGTAAGCGGAATTCAGTCCAACAGGGTATATGCCGATCCATGTTCACCGACTTTAAATTGTTCACAGCTTTGTATATCCTCGAGCTGTGCAAAATCATGAAACGATACCCCGACAAATTCCCAAGTAAACCCCCATTCCGTAGCAAAAGACTAAATTTAACTCGCAAAAATGAGCTACAGGTACCAAATTACCGACTAGCATCGATGCAAAGAACAACAAAGTCGAATGCTGTTTTTGTGTATAATAAAATACCAGATGACATTAAAGCCCTACCCGACAAGAGATTTCTGAAGAAGGAATAATTAATCGAACAGTGTTTTAATAACATTTAACTGATTTTATGCGACATTTACTTTGATTGTAGTAGTGAAAGGTGGTAGTTATTTTCTGGCACCTATTGTTTAAATCTGTATTTTTTTCGTTATGTTTAATAATTATATTGTAGTGTGTACTTACCATCTGTAACTTTATGTACCTACAATTTAAGGTAAGTAAGTGCATTGGGGCTATTCCGAATTTGGTTATATTCCGAACAACCGAAAAATCTACCAAACGAAATAATATTTTTGTGTTGGCAACATTTACCTTGGCGCCATGATGATTTGGCTATCGGTCTCCGGTTGACGCTCGTCGCTAGCTGCTTTCGGAGGAGTGCAGTGACAGTTTTTGTGCCAACGGACGATTTCGCGCCATTTTTGGCAAATCGGAATAACCCCAACTTGGACTGTGTCTAAACTAGGTAAGTAAATGAATTTATTGTTAGTTTTTATGGTAAATTGTCGTTTTTTAAGGACAATTCAATGTGCCAGGACTTTTTATCTCTAAATTTTAGTTTTATTCGGAATAAACCCGACGGGGATATTCCGAAATGTTTTGTGTTCGGAATAAACCCATTTTGTTTTCTCATGGTAATTTGCAGAGGTTCTCAACCTATCAAAATAGTAGTGAAAAGGTACAGAGACAAAGCTTCATACAACCGCGCCGTCGTAGGTACACTAGTACAAGCATACGGCGCATGTGTGCGTGATCACTAGCTACCGCGTCGCGTACGCGCTGCAACTGGATGAAACTGGTTTACGCTCGCTTAGCTAGTGGTCAAACGGAAAAGACAACCGCATGCACGTACATACTATTTGTGAACATAATGATGAAATTAGAGCAAGGAAGCGGACAGTGACGAAAAAATAACAACATTATTTTTGTAAAATCACCCATTTCTCACTAATATGGATGTAATTATGCAGTAAAAATACTAAAAAAAATTATTTCAAAAAAGTATTTCTCATTTTAAAATTCGGAAGTCAGCATAAATTAATTTCCGAGTGTTAGTAGGTATATTGTCAAGTGCACACAAACTTTTACACTTTTGTTACAATATCACCTTTAAACTAATGGAGCACGGTGCCCCACTGTAAAGCTCCATGTGCACTTGACGTGCACTTGACCCAGGACAGTGTAACTACATACAATTCATAAGTTTCAGATAACCACTGAAAAATAAAAACGTGATAAAAAGCTCATAAAAGTTTATTTTATTTTTTCTCTTTTGCCAACCTTACTAAAATAAGTAAGAATTTCGCACGCACCTTAGAAGCTTTGTCTATGTTCCGTTTCTTACTCATGTGGTTATATTTGTACAGTTATAAAAAGCCATAATTAAACAATAAAACTACTTACTTATTATATATAAAATAACATACTTAACAAAAAAAATTCCCCAAGAATGTTGTTTAGTTACATAGACTAATCACGCCTGCATATATTTCGGTACACCGTTCTTTACACTCTATATAATTAGTAGGAATCTAACTATCTTGATCTATCTTGCTTGATAGAGAAACAAAAATAAAGTTTGGTATAAATTTCATGTCTTTAATTTCAAAATTTACAACACTCATCAAGTATAGCCAAAATGTTGAGGACCTCTGTCACTGAATGGGGTAATCCCGAATTTCAAATCTATGAAAATTCGGTTGAGCGATATACTTGACACATATGTAAATATTTTTGTCACCGGGGGTTTTCCGAACGAAAAAGAAATATGCACTTTAAATACTAGGTCTTAAAACACACTTTTGAATGAGTTCGGAATAACCCCGACATGGTTCGGAATATCCCCAAGAGAAGAAAAAAAAAAGTGCGTTTTTTAAATAAGTTTAATTCATTAACTAAAATACATATCATGACTCTATAAGTGTACGCTAATAGATAATTTCCTTGACTAAACAGAGGTAAAATCAGTTTTAAAAAAACAATTACAGATCTTTTACAAATAAATAAAAACTAACACTACCTATCAACTCAACAAAAATCGTATCGGAATAGCCCCAATGCACCTTAAATGAAATGAAATGAACCAAAACAAAAAGTACCAAAATAACCATAAACTACCAAAAAGTAAGAAAAAGTACCAAAATAACCATAAACTACCAAAAAGTACGAAAAATTACCGAAATAACAATAATCTACCAAAAAATACGAAAATCTACCAAAATAACCAAAAACTACGTAAATTTACGAAAAAATTACTGAAAGAACCAAAAACTACCATTAATTACTAAAACTACCAAAATAACCAAAAACTACCAAAAAGTGCCCGGAAAGTAACTTTTGTGAAATTCCTTTGTGTTGTCTTGTGTCGCGCAATGTCCTTTCGCGCAAAATTCTGTCGCGCAAAATGTCTTTTGAAGGCAATCGTTTGAGTTACTACTACGGCACAGAATTCACTCTTATTCCATACCTACTCATGTACAGGGTGAAATTGTATTGTATTGTATTGTATTATTAGCATCCTTTTCAACTAAAAGTCTACTCATCAAACTGAACAACTTTTACTACGGGAGCAAAGAGATCGGATCAAAAAAAATCTGCTGTTGCATACATTTGAATCGAGTAGGCACTGCAGTTTAAAATGGAACAGCATTTTGTTATTGCTCCGATGGGTTTGCTCCCATAGTAAAAGTTGTTCAGTTTGATGGGTAGACTCTTAGTTTAAAATGATGCTAATGATATCAAATTCACCCTGTATAACATAGCTGCCGATGATGATGATGATAACAGATTATCAATCGTAAGTTTGCTAGTACCTACCAATAATAATAAACTTATAATTATTCTGTTTTAATAATTGGGACAAAAATTATCGAGTAATAGTCGACCAATTTATAAAATGTACTTCTAAGTCCACATATTATCGTGACGGGCAACTACGGAACCTTACACTGCGTGTAGCCCGACACCCACTTGCCCGGTTTTTTATAAGTTACTTTGCTTCAAAATGGATATGTTCATTAATCTTCTAAGACAGGGTTGGGTGTTGCCGGTCACCGGTCTATTCGCGATGATTTCGAACGATTGACGGCCCATAGTAATTTGTATGAAGAAAACGTCCAAAAAAATATGTGATTTTTGGAAACAAATTGCAAAAAAACTAGAAGTCATATCGAAAAACTGATTTGTTTATAGTGTTCTTTGATACTTTGCCATTGATTTGAAATATATTTGGTTGTTTTATTTTGTTTAACTAAATCACAGGACTCGGAACGCGGCAGTGCTATTCTAGAGTTTTTCATGAAATTCTCGATTACTTTCTGATGTAACTATAATATTTTACTGAATTTTTTTTTGTTCATCTTGTACTTAATCTTTTAAAGAAGCGATAGTATTAATTTTGTTTCGAAATATAGCTATTTACTATCCTCAAAAGTCGGAACGCCGAACCCTGTTTGGCCCGATCAGGGTAGTGCCGACCCTTAATTGATCAAAGCCGAATTAACTGCATCGGGGCCATAATATCATCAGCAAATAACACTATGTTCGACATATTCTGTTCCATGTTTATATAAACTAGAAACAGAAATGGGTCCAATATATAGCCCTGAGGAACGTCCATTTACTTGTGAGCCAGACGAATTTCCATTGATAGACACCCTTTGAATTCTCTTTTCCAAGTAACCAAGTAAGATTCTGCCAGATCCATAGCCCTGGCTTGAATATCGTAATGGTTTAATTTGAAATTATAACATTGTTTTAT
Organism: Agonopterix heracliana; assembly: GCA_963693445.1. NCBI lineage: Eukaryota > Metazoa > Arthropoda > Insecta > Lepidoptera > Depressariidae > Agonopterix > Agonopterix heracliana. The sequence goes on from OY856334.1 coordinate 9,614,720, forward strand.
GATCAACACAGTCAAACGCTTTGGATAAGTCACTAATGACTCCTATTGCATTTCGGTGCTCCTCCCAAGCGCTAAAGATATGCTGAACCAGCTTAATTCCGTCGTCGGTTTTTAAGCAACCCTTGGTGAATCCAAACTACAGGTGGACCAGAATCTGATGGCAAATAGGGAAATCTAATTTTAGAGTAAGCAGCACTGGGATATTTAGCCTCAGCCCCACCCCCTTAAATGTTTATTTGTATTTTTGTAACACCTTTATGCAGTCAACTCCCCAATTCTTGTTTACCTGTTGTATTCCGTTCGAGTGGTTTCCAAGAGTAGTAGGGTGATGATGATGATGATGGTGCAGATAACGCGGGAGCAGCTCGCGGCGCAGATGTCCTCGCGGCGCGGCGAGCTGGACGTCAAGCTGCTGCTGTACGCCATACAGAAGACTTACAGCCTGGAGCTGTTGCTGCACAAGCGGTTTGTCTGTACGTGTGTCTGTCTAGTGATTGTAATAGGGTATTTGACATTCTAGTCAAACCGACAACTATTTATCGAACGTTGAAACGCGCGCTTTGTATGAAATTTGTACTAAAATAAGTAATGACTTTATGACATAACGTAAAATAATAAGTAAAATTATATATTACTCAATATTCTTTTCACTCATAAAAAGGGTGAAAGTCACCCACCCTAAGGGCATTGAAGAGGGCTATAATATAAACTATTATAAAACTGTAACTGAAGTGTGTCTGTACATTGAAGATATTTAAGTACAAAAAAAAGATTACGATATGGTTTTTAGGTATCCCTGACTAGAAATCAACCTTTTTTAGAAATTTTGTCTGTCTGTTTGTCTGTTTGTTTGTGTGTTTGTTTGTTTGTTTGTTTGTTTGTTGGCGCATCACGCAAAAACTACTGAACCGATTTTCATAAAACTTTTTTTGTTTGATATCTTATGATCTGACTTAAAATCTGGTATATAATTTGTACGGACGAAGTCGCGGGAAAACACTAGTAAATAAATAAAGGTGATTCGGTTTGACGGTCTGCTCATCCCTTTAAAAAAGTGTCAGCATATTAAGAAGGACCCTGTATACTTCATCTGAGTGAAAAATATGTACAATTTCAGTAGTGATTGCAAGTAGTATAACTATGTGATGATATGTTAGGCACGGAGCTGCCGGAGGGGGCGGAACTGCGTGCGACGGACACACAGGCGGACTTCGACGAGCTCATGAAACAGGTCTGAACACTACTTTCATTACATTACTACACTTATGTACTCTCTCTGTGCATGTCGACCTGTTTATTTGTGTCTGTGGTTATAAGATCCAACAAAATTAGCTAAAACCATATCAGACAACTGAACAACTTTCTGTAAAGGAACGATGTCGACATCGCGAAAAAAATCACCTTTTCAACATACTTGCTCGTAAAGTGGCTCTTATTGCACCGCTTTTAGGTACATAATGCAGCTCATAGAACACGCGTGCGAAAATGATTATATTACCGCACTACTAGTGCGGTAAGGTAATATAACTTTTTTTTTCTATTGTTTGTTTTTAAATCTCAGCAAACAGTTTTTATATTAAAAAAATTTTTTTTTTACTGAATTAATTAATCGATTTTAGTTAAAATATTATAAAAAAACGCTTCATTTCATCAAACAATTAATTTTAGCTACAAATTAACATTAATTTGTGTTATAAATACATTAATATTAAGTTTGCAACGTTTTCAATATCAGGTTGTTTGCAACAAAATGTCCTTGGTTGAATGGCGGTTACAGTCATCGATATCAGGTTGTTTGCAACAAAATGTCCTTGGTTGAATGGCGGTTACAGTCATCGCCTCTGTTTAAAAAAATTATTCTAGCTCTATTTTCAAGTATAATTTTTTCTATGGCCATTTTCCTCAAATATTTGTCTAAAATTGTTGTATTTTACGATATTTTGTACTTTTTCCTCGCAAGTATGTTGAAAAACGTCGTATGAAACGCGTGAGCATTGGTCATTACAGACTCGGCTCTTATATTGCAGCACTCGTCTGCGACTCTTTGCGAACTTTGCTCACTTGTATCATAATGTAGGTACTATTTCCATACAAAACTGCAAACTCGACCCGAATATTTATGGGACATCACATTTTTTTCCCGCGACTTCGTCATTGGTCCCATAGAGAAAGTTGTTCAGTTCGATGGTATGATCATCCCCTTAAAATAGCTTCACCTAAATTTGTTAGACCTTATACACTTTTTTGTTTAATGGTGGAACCTTCTATATTTATTTTAACACTTTATCTTACATTTACCGTATGATATTTTTAAAGGTCAGGAGTTCGATTTTTGAATCTCATTCGGTGAGCTCAGCGGTTGAAAATGTCAAAATTACCATGGAGATATGCATCTTTCTACTACTGATTTGACTATAAAAAATCGCACTCCTGAAGTATGATTTTTGAGAGTCAAATCAGCAGAAGAAAGATGCAGATCTCCATAGTAATATTGACATATTCAACTGCTGAGCTCACCGAATGAGATTCAAAAATCGCACTCCAGATCTTCTTCTTCCTGCCCTTATCCCATTATTTGGTGTCGGCGCAATATGTCGTCTTCCTCCATTCATCTCTTTTAGCCGTCAATTCAGCTGACACACCTTTTTTACACCATGTCATCCTTCACACAATCCATCCATCTTTTCTTTGGTCGTCCTCTCTTCATGCAGCCATCCACATTCATATTTAACATTCGACTTGTAATAATCGCACTCCAGATCATCGCCTTTAAATAGTTTCAGCAAATTTTGTTAGACCTTATATACTTTTTTGTTTAATGATGGAAATAAGATAATTTGGTATATTTTATTCCTCGGGGAAAGTTGTTTAGTTTCAGTATAGGAGTCACCGAACTTGTAATCTAATAGTTTCTTTTGACCTATCCGTTAGTACGAGTCGTCGCAGGCCACGCGTGGTCCCACGTCGCCGGCCACGTCGCCGTGGGTGGGTCAGATCGGGGCGTGCTTCGAGCCCTACCTCTCTCTCTACATCAACAGCCTCGACGCCAACCTGAGCGAGCTCATGGAACGCTTCATACAGGTAACTTCTTCTTATCGTGTGGGCAAGCCCTGGTGTCACAGCTTGTTCAGACCTTAGATCAAAATAAAACTAATGGATAGGCCTTACGCGAACATTTCAAACCAGAAAAATGAGGCAAAACAAATGACAGGTTTACTTCAAATTTATATAGGGTCCAACTTAATATGCTGACACATTTTTAAGAGGATGATCGGATCGTCAAACTGAACAACTTTCTCTATGGGACCAACATCGATCTCGCGAAAAAAAAATCATCTCTTCCATACAAAACTGCAAACCTACTCGAGCCAAATCTATGGGACAGCTGATTTTTTTTTCGCGATTTCGATGTTGGTCCCATAGAGAAAGTTGTTCAGTTTGATGGTCTGAACATCCCCTTAAAAAAGTGTCAGCATATTAAGAAGGACCCTGTATGCAAGTGCCCTAGATTTGACAGATAATGGCGCTAGTTTGTATGGACCAAGTGCACCAGTAGTGTGCTTCCACTTACCGCGCTTTAGGCCTATCCATTGATTTTATTTTGATCTAAGGTTCAGACCGCCCGCGCCTTACGGCCTCTGACGTGGTTTTTATGTAACGAATACTACCATCAGTGATAGTAGCCGAAACTAAACGGCTTAACGTGCCATCCGGAGCACGGAATAATTTTTCTTTTCAGACAATCCGGTGATTCAGCCTGCACACACCTAGCCTTGACAGGTAACTGTGAGAACCACATCAAAAACGCTCTAGTAGTTTTTGTGTGTCAATCGAAGAATTTAATTGAAATGAAATGGATTCATTTGTCTAGACATTAAGTTACAAGAAAAAAGTACGTTGTTGTAATCATTTCACATAAAGTTTTAATTAGCTGAGAAATGTATCGCTTGCAAGACATAATGTTTGTTCATTTGGAATTAGGCTACTTAGTTCATATATATGTGTGTTATAAATAAAATCGGACCCAACACACTACCTTGTGGCACTCCAATCTTGATACCTTGCGATTAACCACGGGAGCTCCCGCTTCGAACGGATTGTGTTCGATGTGCAAATAATTTACAAATCAATACAAATATCCTATCCATATATCTACCATCAAATCCATATATTTGTCTTTTCTAATTAATATTTTAAGCTAGATATTATCAAAAGTCTTCGATGAGTCAAACAAATTTTAATTTAATAAAAAATTATCGTGCTTAGCGATTGTTACGCGCGGATTCGCCACCTTTACGATCCAGTGTTCTTTTGATAAGTTATATATCTAGATATACCTCACACACACCAGCCTAAGAAACTTAGCCACTTTTGTTTTATACGGTAGAAGCGTGAGGCTCAATTTAGACATATACTTTATCTAAGTGTAATGTATATAGCGGTTAAGGGTAGAACTAAGTTTATTAATATTTATTATGTAGGTACTTTTGTATTCCTTTGTCTGCGATTAGAAGGTTAACCAAGCAAGACGTGTTTCATTCCATCTCCCCGAATTGAGTATATTTGTCAGTGGCGACGAAAAATAACGGATCTACGTGTGTTACAATGTCGATAGGAAGAATGGAGCAATTTAAAATACATGAAGATGACTGGAAATTGTATATTGACCGGTTGGAACAGTACTTCATTGTGAACAGCATAGATGAAAAAATGTACGTACCTACGCTAATAACGGTCATAGGATCAGAGGGTTACGAGCTGTTGGTCAATTTATGTACGCCTAAAGAGCCGAAAAATCAAAGTTTTAGTGAGCTGAAGACGGTGATGCAGAAACACCTTCAACCAAAACCCAGTATATTGGCAGAAAGATACAAGTTCCGTCATCGAAAACAAAATGCGGGGGAGACGGTAGCTGATTACATCGCAGTGCTTAAGAGGATGTCAAAGTCATGTGAGTTCGGTGCCTGGTTAGAAGATAGTCTACGGGACCAACTAGTGTGTGGCATCACGAGTGACGTCATAAGGCAACGGTTATTTAGTGAGGACAAGCTAGATTTTACGAAGGCTTATCGCTTAGCTAGCGGTATGGAGGCCGCGGAGAAGGATGCAGCAGTAGTGAACGATCGGGCAGTAGTGACAGTCGCGAAATTTGATGTGCATTCTACCAAAAATCAGTCTGCTACGCGTATGTGGCAGAACAGTGAAAAAAACGGTAGCCGGCCGGTAGTTAGTAACAGCGGGAGGGGCGCGCGGGGCGGGCAAGGAGCCAGTGCGCAGCCGAACGCTGGCGCCGGGCCGCGAGCGAGTCGCGCGCCGGCGCATCAACAAGGGTACCGGCAGCAACCATGCAGTGCATGCGGCGGCGGCGGGCATGATCGTGCGACGTGTAAATTTGCACGTTACGTCTGCCGCGTATGCAACCGTCAAGGTCATTTACGTCGGATGTGCCCGTACACGGCGGAGCATCACAGCGTGTCGTGGTTGACAGGAGGCGGCGGCGACGGTAGTGAGGCGGAAAACGCAGATAGTGACGAGGTAATTGTGAACATTAATCAGTTGTCCATATCACAGTGTAAACCGATATTAATAACATTAGATGTGCAAGGAAATCAATTGGTTATGGAGTGCGACACTGGCAGTGCCATTTCCTGTGTCAGCCAGGAGATGTATGAGAAACTATTCAAAACATTGCCAATTAAACCATGTAAATTAATGTTAAGATATTATACCGGCGAACTAGTGCGACCAGTAGGGGTGATTAGACCGTTAGTCAAATATAAGAAACGTACACAATATTTAGATTTGTACATTATTGAAAACGGTAAAACGGTTTTGTTAGGTAGACAGTGGATAGCGGGGTTGAATATAGAAATACCTACCTATGAGAGTAGTGACATGTACAATCTAGAATGTAAACAATCGTTTAACCTATCGGAATTCAGTTCCAGATACTGTGATGTGTTCGCGGACGGCCTGGGGCGATTCACCGGCGGCACGGTGCGCATCCACCTGCGTGAGGGAGCGCGACCTGTGTTCATGCGCGCGCGCCCGCTGGCGTACGCGCTGCGGGAGCCTGTGGAGCGCGCGCTGGACCAGCTCGTGCGGGATGGCGTCCTCACTCCAGTCGACCGCTCCGACTGGGCCACACCCATCGTGCCAGTAGTAAAAAAAGACGGTAACATTAGGATATGTGCTGACGATAAAATAACGTTAAACAAAGTGTTAGAGGTCGATCGTTATCCTTTACCTAAGGTCGAAGACTTATTGGTACGACTAAACGGGGGCGAACGGTTTAGTAAAATTGATCTGTCGCAGGCGTATTCTCAGTTTGAATTAGATGATACTAGGAAGTACACAGTGATCAATACACATAAGGGTTTATTTATGTACAACCGCTTAGTCTTCGGTCTGTCGTCCAGTCCGGGAATTTTTCAAAAACATTTAGAACAACTTTTTGTAGATATGCCACAGGTAGGAGTATTCATTGATGACGTAATAATTACGGGGATTGACGATAAGGAACATTTAGCTAATTTAAATAAAGTTTTTGAGCGATTACAATCGGTCGGTCTCAGGGTTCAGAAAGAAAAGTGTAAGTTTTTTGCAGAATCAGTTAACTACTTGGGGCACGTTATCAGTAAGCGAGGCGTACACACGTGCCCAGACAAAATAAAAGCCATAACCGAGGCTCCGGCTCCTACAAATGTTTCAGAGCTAAGATCTTTTATAGGAATGGTGATGTACTACTCGAAGTTTGTTAAAAACACTAGTACTATCCTTGCGCCATTGTATGAGTTGCTGAAAACAGGAATAAAATTTGTATGGAGTGTCGAGTGTGACTTAGCGTTCACAAAAATTAAAGAGTTGTTGTCAGGCAGTACCGTGCTGGCACACTATTCGCCGGAGCGGCCGCTGGTGTTGACCGTGGACGCGAGCAGCGTGGGCATAGGCGCCGTGTTGTCGCACCACACGCCAGCGGGCGACCGACCCGTGGCTTATGCCTCGCGCACACTTTCCTCAGCGGAGAGAGCATACTCACAGATAGATAAAGAAGCGTTAGCTATAGTTTACGGTGTAAGAAAGTATCATCAGTACCTATACGGTAGGAAATTTTTGTTACGCACGGATCACAAGCCTTTAACACATATTTTTGGTAGTAAAGCAGGCATACCGGTGATGGCCGCATCCCGAGTCCAGCGGTGGGCGGTGTTGCTATCAGGTTACAATTATGACATAGAGTATGTAACGTCTAAAAACAACTGCGCCGACGCGCTGTCAAGACTTCCACAGGCGGGGAAGACATCAGAGGGGTCGGGGGAAGTTAGCTACATACATTTTGTAGAAGATTTTCTACCAATCACGAACAGAGAGGTTAAAATTGCTACAGCCAAGGATGCCGTGCTAAGCAAGGTAGTATTATATCTGCAGTCGGGCTGGACATCGGAATGTAGGTCAGATGATCAATTAAAGTCGTATTATAATAGACGTAATGAACTATACCTAGAGAATGGGTGTATTATGTGGGGTTACAGGATGGTGATACCATCCCTTCTTCAGATACAAATATTAAAACAACTTCACAGTGGTCATATGGGAATAGTAAAAACAAAATCAATAGCTCGTAGCTATGTTTATTGGCCAAACATCGACGCTGACGTGGAACTAATGTGTCGGCAGTGTCAAACTTGTGCAGCGGAAGCACCAGCACCGGCGCGAGCACCACCGAAACCCTGGCCATATACGTCACGACCTTGGTCTCGAGTCCATGTCGATTTTATGAGTTCTCATCAAGGTAAAACCTTCTTAGTTTTAATCGATGCCAGCACGAAGTGGTTAGAGGTACAGGAGATGTCACGGACAAATGCATCTAGTGTTATCAAGGTACTCAGGTCTATATTTGCGAGATTCGGTTTACCAGTCGAGTTAGTGTCCGACCAGGGACCCCCGTTTACAAGTACGGAATTTAAAGAGTTCTTACAGAAAAACGGCATACACCAAATGTTTTCACCAACATATCACCCGGCGTCCAATGGGGCGGCCGAAAATGCCGTCAAATTATGTAAACGGGCAATAAAAAAGGCGGTAAGAGATTGCGTAGATATAGATGCAGCTCTACAGACATATTTACTTGCGTATAGAAATACCGAACAAAGTACCACGGGGGAAAGCCCAGCTATGTTGCTACAGAGGCGTACGCTGCGATCACGGTTAGACTTGTTACGTAACGATAGGACGGTAGAGGAGCGCGTGCGGGGGGCACAAGATAGACAAGTAAAGTACGCAGGCGGGGTGCAGCGAGAGTTTCAGGAGGGTGAAACAGTGTGGTCGAGAACTTATTCCGGTCCAGACAAGTGGGTAAAGGGGACGATAAGGAATAGGGATAGTGCGCGTAGTTATATAATAGATAATGGAGACGGTCGACCTATTACAAAACACATTGATCATTTGAGACGGAGGTCAGTGTTAGCACATACTCCTATTAGTCCCGGGCACACCGGTAACGAGGCGTTGGCCGGGTCGGAACAGAGAGAGGATATGATCCCAGCGCAAAGGGTGGTATCGGATGACAGGTTACCGGTTAATGAGACAGACTCTAATAATGAGCAAAATGTAGTAGTGGTTCAGCCGCCACATCCGACACCACCTCCGCCAAGCCCGCAGCCGCTGTTGAATCGCCTTCAGCGAAGTCGTAAAGGCGTATCGAGATACGGTTTCGAGATAGATTAAGTTATTAGTATTGTAACCTTAAGAATGAACCAAATTTTATATATTGATAGATGTAGGCCTAATTAAGTGGTGAGGTGTAATGTATATAGCGGTTAAGGGTAGAACTAAGTTTATTAATATTTATTATGTAGGTACTTTTGTATTCCTTTGTCTGCGATTAGAAGGTTAACCAAGCAAGACGTGTTTCATTCCATCTCCCCGAATTGAGTATATTTGTCACTAAGCAGTGTTCATACCTCTCCGCGACGCGACACCGTCGTTTCTTTTCCTATTTCCTACACACTTAGGCTGCGTTTCCACCAGAGATGTGCGAGGTAGCGAGGCGGTGAGCGAGGATGAATCCGCTAATAACGCGCTCGCTCGATCACGTCATTGGGAAATTGTAGCACTCTCATTAGCCGATTCTTTCCTCGCTCACCGCCTCGCTACCTCGCACACCTCTGGTGGAAAAGCAGGCTTATGGTACCGTTTATGGTCGCCTGCAGGACGCCAAGGCCTCCAGCACGTCGACGGCGGCCGTGGAGACCCTCAGCGGCGCCGTGATGTCGTCCTGCGCCGACCTGTTCCTGTTCTACAAGAAGTGCCTCGTGCAGTGCGCGCGGCTCAGCACCGGCGAGCCCATGATAGGTACGTACATACGTACCGTGTATATGTACTAGCTACTGTATATTATATTCTAACAAATAATAACTCTTTGCGTGGTCTCTACGTAGAGCTGGCGGGCGTGTTCCAGAAGTACCTGCGCTCGTACGGGCGGCACGTGCTCGCGGGGGCCCTGCCGCGGGGGGCGGGGGGCGCGGGGGGTCCTGCAGGCGCGGGGGGCGCGGGGGGCCTCGTCACCAACCTGCACACGCTGCTGCGCGACGACACCGCCACCAGGTAACTAACTATACCTACTGCTGGCCGGTTATAGTACATTACACACCGAGGGCAGAAAAGTAAGAAAGGTCTCAGATCTTGTGTAATAAACATGTGATCTGAGGCTTTCTTATTTACTGCCCGAGGTTATTATAAAATTTTTCTCCACGACGAAGGTGAAAAGCGGCAACTTCGTTTAACGCAGCGGGACGAAAATTGACGCTTTCCGTCCGAAGGGGAGAAAAAATAATATGTTGTTTCATAATCTTTTTTTTGGTAGTGTGGTACGGAATCTTGAACTCGCACTTGACTAGTTTTATTGCGTATCTACCCCCTCCACAGATACACAAAAGCGGAGATAAGCAAGATAACGAGCGTCATAACAACGGCCGAGTACTGTCTCGAGACGTCGGTCCATCTCGAGCAGAAGCTCAAGGAGAAGGTCTCCGCTCGTCTGCTCGCCAGGGTCGACCTCTCCGCGGAGCAGGACCTCTTCCACGCCATCATAGCCAACTGCATACAGCTGCTGGTGCAGGTGGGTCCTCTTCTCATAGCAGGACCTCTTCAATCATTAAAGGAAAAATCATTAACCAACAACGAAAAACAATATTTTTTACCGCGTTGAAGTGCTAATTTGTAATTTTTTTTAATAACAAGCTTTCTATTTGCCAGCCAGTTTGAAATTTAAATAAAACCATTTTTGGAGTAAATAATATTTTTTTCACCTCACAAGCTCGGAAAGATTCTGTTTATCATTCGAAATCTGAGTGCAAAAGCGTATTTTATCCGCTAGCGTGGAAAGAGTTTTTGAAATTCGAATCTGTCTATTCAATATACCTATTCCTTTACCGCCAATCCATCAATCAATTTCATGTCACTGGCCAGCACGAAATAAAAACATTTTAAAATGTTCTTTTTAGCAATTCCCTTTTTTTCCTCGCTGTTGTGAGGTGAAAAGTTGTGTGTTGCGCTCGGCAGCAAAGTTATTGTGCGTCTCGTACCTTTGAAACCTTCGATGCGCTCAGGATTCTACATTTGAACCCACTCGCTTCGCTCGTGGTTCAATCTTAGAATCCTTCGCTTGCTCAGGTTTCAATACAAGTACTCGCGCCAAAAAACAATTTTGCAGCCTAGCATAACAAATAACTATTGATGTTCTTAGGATCTAGAGCTAGGTTGCGAGCCGGCGCTGTTGGCCATGACGAAGTTGCCCTGGCAGCACATAGAGGCGGTGGGCGACCAGAGCTCGTACGTGTCCAGCGTCGTGGCGCAGCTCCGCGCCGCGGTGCCGAGCCTGCGGGACTGCCTCGCCGGCTCCAGGAAGTACTTCACGCAGTTCTGCATCAGATTCGCCAACTCCTTCATACCCAAGTTCATACAGAACGTCTACAGGTCAGTGGTGGATATGGGGTTGCCGGCTCACATTTTATGTTTTAAAGGATTTAATAAGATTAAATAAAGGACATAGGATGAAAATAAAGGATATTATTCATTATAAAATGATGTTATGGTATCGGTAGCGACATGTAACGTTGTTTGGCGTCAATCGAAACCGAGTAGGTAGTACGACCTAGTTAATCTTTTTGGTATATTTTTTTGTAAATCACTCCCCGTCACACTGGACAGAGTTTCGGTATTAGTGAAACGTGGATGTTCTGAGGTTTCAGAAAATATCTGACCACCCCCTCGGGGAATATAGTCGTGAGCATATGCATGCTGTATTTATAAGTAGGTAAACTTGCTATTACTTTTGGCTGCTCTAAGAGCTTCTTCCGTTTTCTATAATGCAATGTAAAATTGTTTGCATTGCACACCTATTCATTTTATGCTGATGCAACTACGCATACATTCTTTTCCCCAAAATAAAGGAGGACATGGAAATATTGAGCATATGCTCACGACTATATTCCCCGAGGGAGTAGTCAGAGATATTCTGAAACCTCAGAACATCCACATTTCACTAGTAGTACCGAAACTCTGTCCAGTGTGACGGGGGGTGAGCCCGTCGCTACTTATAATGGACAGTGGGTACAATACATGCCTCGAAATTGCAGCATGCAGGTTTCCTCACGATGTTTTCCTTCACCGAAAAGCCAGTGGTGTTACAAATCGTACATGAATTCCGAAAAACTCATTGGTACGAGTCGGCCTGGACGCGGATCGAACCATCGCCTCCTGCACGACAGGCAAGGTTACCACCACGGTCTATTGAACATTTCAAAATATGGGACAAAATCAATTTTAGGGTCTGAAATAGAGGACGTCCTTTAAAATAAAGGACGTCTGGCAACCCTAGGTGGATAGATCTTCGATCGAAGTAAATTGAATGAGTCTGACCGACACTTTTTGTTCTTCGCATCAATAGAATCTATGAAAAATCCCGAGGAAAACTGTGTTTTTTTTTTCTATCTTTAAAAATGAATCTACATGGAAATCTACATGTTGGCTTCGGCTCCATGCACGCCTTCCAAAGGTCCTGGATTTAATTGCCCGTGATGACGGAACGTAAGACACATAATAATAATAAAACTAAAAATATGAAAACCTAAAAGCATATCTAGTCAAAAATGCATTTTTTGAATTAAACGATTTCTTTATTGACAACAATACACACAAATTTACATAAATTCAATAAAATAAGTATATAAAATTGACACTTTATTGACTGACTCTAAAAACTTGACATGTGTATTTCTAGTGTTTATTATAGGTAGTAATAATTATGACATGTATCTTACGTTTCTAAAGGACTATAATAGTGTATTTAGATCTAAGACATCCTTGTGGCTATGCAATAAATTAATATGAATAATGAAAATTGGCAAAAAATCTAAAAAAAAAATCGATTTTTTTTATCTTATACCTAATTATGGAACGAAGAAATATTATCGTATAATATTTGTTATATTTTATTCACAAATAACTATTTTAGGGTCTTTCTCACATATGTATGACAACGGGAATGAACGCAAGATGAAGCCTAATAACCCATCTTTTCCCAACACACCAGTGGACCATTCCGGTGCTGCTTTATCAGGTGTCTGCCCTGGCTGCCATTTTGCGTAACCAGCGTCTTCTATTGTTTCGCCTTGAATTGTCACCCACTTTCTTGGATTCTTGTTAAGTTGGAAGCCGATGTGGGCGTAATCTTCATTATTCTTGACGACCAAATTCTTTACTGCTTGTGCTTCATTGTCTCCGTTAATAATGAGAAGATGCCCTCTTTCTTGTTCGCAAACCTTGACAGACTCATCGAAATCTAATTTGTCACTGTGCCATTTGTAACAGCTTCCTGTAGTATTGTCCAGTGATGCGTAGCCTAGAAAAAAGTTTAAGATACAATATAGGGTCCAACTTAATACGCTGACAGTTTTTAGGAGTATGATCAGGAGAGCGATTTTTGAATCTCATTCGGTGAGCTCAGCAGTTAGTTGAAAATGTCAAAATTACTATGGAGATAAGCATCTTTCTACTGCTGATTTAACTTCAAAAAATCCCACTCCTGAACTATGATTTTTGAGAAACAAATCCGCAGTAGAAAGATGCGTATGTCCATAGTAATTTTGACATTTATATCAGCTGAGCTCACCGAATGAGATTCAAAAATCGCACTCCAGACCATCAAACTGAAAAATATCCTCTATGCTTTATGCTATACATTTGGCTTGAGTAAGATTGCAGTTTAGTATGGAACACCTGATTTTTTTCGCGATTTTGATATTGGTCCCATAGATAATGTTGTTCAGTTTGACTGATCATCGTCTTAAAAAAAGTGTAATTTATTTTTGGACAAAAAATCAAATAAGATAACTAAAGCATTTCTCAAAATAGTAAATTACAGATAAAAGATAAGACTATTGCAAAAGATTGAAGGATAAATGTTACCATCTGAATACATTTTGTGTTTTTGTCTTAAGGCTAGGTTATCCCAGTGCAAGCGTCTCTTTCTTGCAAGCATAAGGTTACAATTAGCCATCCCGCTCCAATTGAAAGCAGGATCGCAAAAAAACGTGTTTTTCGTCAATATCTTTGCTCATGGGAGTTTCTAAGCTAAAAATTCTTCTGAGTTCACTAGAAATATTTAATGTATTTAGTTAAGTACAAGAATAAAAAGTTTAATATCAGCAGTTTAATCATAGTATTGAAAAAACATAACAAAAAGGGGTAACTTTGGGATGTTTTTCTATCTAGTAAACTTAATCTAATCCTTAAATAAGACATAATTTAATTTCAGACTTTAAAGTCTGAAACACAAAAAACACAGTTTAAAACACTTTCGTTCGTGTTCAAAAAACGGCCTCGACGAGATAACAGCGTCTTAATATCAGCGTGGTGTGTGCACGAAAGTGACCCTCAACGCGGGCAACGTAAATATAGGTTTCATCATTCGCAATTAAGTACCTACCTAAACGTAAAATTTTGTGTTTTTTCCCTAAAAAAACACCATGAGACTTTTTTATAAGACGTAGGTATGTCTCTAAATGGTCAAAATGGCATGGGCTATAATCTATCATCCTATTATATTCCTATCACTCTTCATATTAATTATTTGTATAGTACTCTGTGATACAAATAAAAATACTAGAACTTTAAACTTTAACAGTTGCGCGCGCGCCACCGTCGCGTGTGGTCGAAAACGTGAATTGCACTAACGCATCAGTGCATCCTTACGTATACGATTTTAAATGTTTAAATGTTAATTGCGTTGGATTTAAATGTGCCAATATGACGAATCAGAGCAATCTGATAATAAATGAATTGTTGTGCTTTGTGCAGTGTAAATCGGAGGTTATGGACGAACAAAGTTTATTACAAATATGTGAACTTAACTTTCTGGAAAAAGACGTGGATGTAGCCAGGGACATTCTCGTTCAAGCTTCACTTTTGCGTAATTTGAGAAAAGGTGAGGGAAAAAAGAAAAGAATCCTGCAAGACATCATCAACGTCATCAAAGAAACCGACTCGACCCTGCTGCCCGTGTTCGTCGCGAAAGATCTGCATCGCCTGCCTCCAGTCACTTTCGACCATATCGACGCTGTAACGCTATTGAAAGACATAATTGCCCTCAAACAGGACGTTCTGAAAATTCAGTGCGACTACGTGAAGACGGCGGAAATAGCAAACCTTCAAGAGGAAGTTCTTAACATCCAAACGAACTCATTACAGCAACGACGACCTCTTAATACAAGTGCTGCTGCGAACAAATCCAAAAATTGCAGCAGGAAAAGAGATTTTTTGCATGAAGGCAGTTCAAGATTGAGAAACCAAGAAGAGGGTAGTGTCAGTGAGTCCCTAACGGTCATCGCTGCGGCGACCGCGGCGCCACCACCGGATCGGCGAGTTGAGCGGCCGCGGCCGAGTCAAGGTGCAATTACATTACTCAATTTGCAGGGAGCCAACATCTAGTGTAGGGTAGTGTAAATGCGTGTTGGCGCTCTCTCCCTACATGTAGGGAGGTCGGGCCGTCCCGACCGCCCTGCGTGCGATTTTTTGGTTGTGTCGGGCAATGTAAATGCATTTAGGGCGGTTAGGGTGCGATTTCTGGCTAACAGTCCGCGCGCGGCAAGCGTCGCGAGCGGACGTGTGTCTCGAGTAAACTCGAGTTTAACGTATGACATAGCGTAAACAAAGTAACATACGATTATTATTTGTAATGTAGTAGTAAATAGTCGTTCTCTGCTTTATTAACTAAGTCAAAAAAGTAGGTTATGTATGTTACTTTACTTAGGTGATTGATTAAAAAAAATACTCTATCGATTATAGTGATTCTCGAAATAACATTTAAGTACTTATGTTTTAAAAATGAATAATCTTATTTTGTCATTAAATTTAACTATAAAATTTTTATAATATTTTGAAATTACGTTTATAAGTACTTCAGAGATTATTCTTATCATTTTTAAGGTTAGTAGACTAAACAATACTTAAAATTATAAGATTGACATAATTATTTCATTCATAAATGCTCTAGAATCAATAAAACTGGAGATGTTTCCTCGGCAACGTCCAAACGTGGACTGGCGGCTGCCGCCGCAGGGCCCTACAAATTGGGTAATGTAAATGGTAGACCCTGCACCCTACATATTGGCTTCCCTTGATGTTGGTCCCTGCAAATTGGGCAATGTAATTGATGCTTCAAGCCGGTGGCGCCACTGTGCGCGGTCCCCACACCGCTGCGTCAACTCCGCCAGCGCCGCAACCGCCGCCGCCGCCGAAGCAACCGACGCACTCCCCCAGTGTGACGCAGGCGCCGCTTAGGCCGCCTACCCGATTCGGCCCTGAAAATAAAAGAAAAACGCGCGCAACTAGTAGTCCAATAAGAAAATTTGACCAGAATACATTTAACGATACAATCCTTGACGAAAGTTTCAAAACTGTTGTGTACAGGAAGACTAAATACAGGGAAATAAAATGGAGGAAAAATTACAATAAACAAGGCAAAGCTACACTCACGTCGAACAAAATCAAAGTAGTGCCTAGATTTTCCTATATCTACGCATCTAGATTCCAACCGGACACGTCTGAAAAAGACATTCAAGAATTTATACAGGAAAGTGGCCAAGCTGCACTGAAAGTTGAAAAACTGACTTCCTACAAAAAGACTGATTTTTCGTCATTTAGAGTAACGATTGACCAGGCTCAGACAAATCGATTTTTGAGCGCAGAATTTTGGCCTAAAGGGGTTGTGTACAGACGTTATAAAAACAAACGTCAATCAACGTCAACGGCATCCCCCGCTAAGAACAATAGCGCGAAATGAGGAAATCAACCCTAGCCTCCTTCAATTTTAAAGGCATAAAACGAAATATACTACAAGTCCGTGACTTATGTAAAACAAATGACATAGTTGTTCTACAAGAACACTGGCTTATTCCTGACGATGTGGATTTTCTACAGAATATTCATCCTGACTTCAGTTACCACGGTGTATCCGCAGTAGATACGTCTGTGGGCGTGTTGAAGGGCCGCCCTTATGGAGGAGTCGCCGTGATGTGGAGGACATCGTTGTTTCCTTGCGTAACGCCGATCGACACGGGGTCGACTCGCGTGGCTGCCGTGCGCGTGCAACTAGCGACCGACCGGAGCTTCATTCTCATGACAGTATACATGCCTACTAGCTGTGAAGATAACGTACCACTGTTTACTGAGTGCCTAGCTATCATTAGTGCGGTGATTGAAAGCAATAGTGAAGAAAATGTGATATGTGTGGGTGACTTTAACGCTGATATTTTGAAAGCGCATCATATATTTGGACGAGAGCTAACTGCATACTGTGAGGACCAGGACTGGGTATGTGTTGACATTTCTATCTTAGGAGCGGCTTCTAATACATATACGTATCGCAGTGACGCACATCATACGACTAGCTGGATAGACCATTGTGTCGTAACACAAGCAGCGTGTCGCATGTTTACGGGTGCTCGCGTTTTGAATGATGTTTACGGTTCCGATCACTTTCCTATTGTTCTTGACTTTTATATAGATGTAGTTATGCCGAAAATTGTAAATCCGAGTGAACAAAGTGTGAACAGGATAATATGGGGCAATAGATCATCAGACCAGATACGTCGTTACGCTGAGCTATGTGATAAATATATCAGATCACACACATGGCCCATGTTATCATGTTCACAAGGTGACTGCACAAACTCTGATCATAAAGAAGCAATAGATCAGCTGTACACTCAGATGATTGAATGTATAACCAAGGCCGCCATTCGGTCCTATGTGGGTAAGGATAAGAAATGTAAAAGGTATGTTACAGGCTGGAATTACCATGTAAGGGACTGCCATGTAGCTGCTAGGCAGGCCTACCAGACCTGGCTCCTATATGGTAGCCCCTCGCAGGGTACATTGTTTGATGAAATGTGTAAAACAAGAAAAGACTTCAAAAATAAACTTAAATGGTGTCAATCCAATGAGAATAAGATTAAAATGAATATAATAGCTATGTACAGATATCGAAAAGATTTTACTAATTTCTGGAAAGAGACTAACAAACTTAACTATAAAACAAAAATACCTGTATCAATAAACGGTAGTCAGAATCATTTCGATATTGCTAACATGTTTTCCAGTCAATTTAAATCTGTAAATCGGCTAGATAAGCCTAGCGGTAGTGATAAGACGAGTGTGGAGCCGCCGCGGCCGGGAGAAGCAGCCGCCGCCCCCGCCGCGCACCCCCCCTCCGCCGGCGCACTGCACCTGCACGTGACCGCGGATCAGCTGTTCAAGTGTGTAAAGAGCATGAAGCGCGGCAAGTCTCCCGGCCACGACGGCCTCAGTGTTGAACACATATTGTATGGCAGCCGTTTACTCTATGAGAAATGTACTCTTCTTTTCAACTCATGTATAGATCATGGTTACTTACCCGGTGAACTTATGAAAACGATTGTAGTTCCGATCATAAAGAATAGGACTGGTGATGCTTCTAGTATGTCTAACTATAGGCCTATATCGTTGGCAACAATAATTTCAAAAATATTTGAAAGAATTTTAAATGAACACCTAGACGAAGACAATATTCCTTTGCATTCCGCTCAGTTTGGCTTTCGTAAATGTCATTCTACTGACATGGCAATCTTTAGTCTGAAAAACGCAGTTCAATATTATGTGTCAAAAAACACAACAGTATACGCATGTTTTTTAGACCTAAGTCGCGCGTTTGACACTATAGACTACAACTTGTTGTGGAGTAAACTTAGTCTAAAAACGAAGGTTCCGCAGAAAGTTGTTGATCTACTAAAATATTGGTATGATAACCAGGCAAATCAGGTTAGGTGGGGAACTTCGCTTTCACACACATACACGCTTAATTGCGGCGTAAGACAGGGTGGACTTACGTCACCAGTCCTGTTCAACCTTTACATGGACGAACTGATCAAGGAGCTCAGCAGCACCAGGGTCGGATGCCACGTGGGTGGCGAGTGCGTCAATAACTTGAGCTACGCGGACGACATGGTGCTGCTGAGTCCCTCTATCTCAGGTCTCCAAAAACTCCTGTCAATATGCGAAAAATATGCGTGTGTACACGGCCTAACTTACAACGTTAAGAAAACCGAAGTTATGATTTTTAAATCCGGGAACGGACCTATAAGTACCGTACCGCTTAAACTCTGTGGTAGCAAGCTAGCAGTAGTCGATAAATTTAAATATTTAGGTCACATTCTAACGAGTAACCTCAAAGATGACGATGACTTGGAAAGGCAGCGGCGTGCCCTAGTCATCAGAAGCAACATGTTGGCGAGGCGGTTTACACACTGCTCCACTCAAGTAAAGGTGACCCTATTCAAGGCGTACTGCCAGGCGTTCTACACCAGCCAGCTGTGGAGTACCTACACGAGGGGAACCTTCAGTACCCTTCGTGTACAGTACAACAACTCCCTCAGAGCTATGCTCGGTCTATCATGGCGGTGTAGTGCGTCTGGCATGTTCACTGAGAATGGGGTCGCGGACATTAACGTATTATTAAAAAGGATAAGATCCTCCTTTCATAAACGGCTGTACTCCTCGACAAACTCAATTATACAAATTGTGTATAGACATGTATATCAGTTTGAGACAGGTTATGCTGCTTATGTACCATAGCAGGTCTCAAATTGATGTATATAACCATTGAATAGAATTAACATAGAACTATGTTAATATAAGTCTATTGTACCTACTTAATTATTTATTTAACGATTTGCACTGCAATGAAATGTATGGGTCGCCTGTATTGGTTTCTGTGCCTGAAATAAACAGTTTTTATTTTATTTATTTATTTATTTTTTAAAGATTTGGGTCCACCATCCTCACTTGGTCATAATTATTACCCCTTATTGTTGGCCTTCTGTTACTTATATAATACTGTTTAATGTATTGCATTGTGCTGTTGGTCTTCCAAAAACAATAAAATTAATATTATTGGTTTTAATAGTGGGAACTATTAACGATTGGGTGTAATCTTCGATTAAAGTAAAATTACTGGATAGGCCCAAAGCGCGTTAAGTTGATTCCGTTGATTGCGTTGAAGCACACTACTGGTGCACTTGGTCCATACAAACTGGCACACTTGTCTGTCATCTCGGTACATATTTGAAGTATATACTCCAGTAAAGTTACGGGTCGCTTGTGTGGCGAATGTAAATAATTTATAATAGCCGGTTTTTTTCTTTCATATTTTTGATTATAATTCTAGTTATCATTTAGATTGAAAATCCCCCTAAAAATTTTATTAAATAATTAAACAAAGTGAAAAAAAATCATGTAAAATTGGAAAAAAATAGTATATGCAATTTTTTTATGCCATTTGTTAAATTTATTTGTATTCTTTTATATTAGAAGTAAATCCAACGAAAAATCACCACGGAACCTTCGTTTTTAAATAAGTAGAAATTTTGAAAAAATCAATTTTTGTACAAAATTTACACAGTGTATGTAAACTCATAACCTAAACAAACAATAAAAATGAAAAAAGTAAGAAATCTATAACTATAAATAAAAAATTACATTTTAGTAATAAAAAATAAAAATTCGAAATTTAGTGGGATTCCTTAATAAAGTATCTTAATATCATTTGTATAAACGATCTAGCAAAAAAAATTGCTTTTTATAAATTATTTCCTTTCGACACGTATTTTTACTGGACTAATACCTGTCATTTGTTTTCCCTTATTTTTCTGGTTCGAAATGTTCGCGTAAGGCCTCTCGGGATATCCATTAATTTTACTTTGATCGAAGGGTGTAATTGTACAGCTTGGCCAAAAAGAGTAGAAATTAAATGAGGGCGCTGCCTTCACGCAAGAACGTCAAAATCACGCATAACCTGGCAACACCACCATACTCAAATTTTAGTTCCACCTATCACCACGATCTTGACTTTATGGCCAAGCTATAATTGACGGCAGTCTCAAAGAAATTTTCCACATTATAATAATAATTTACCTCGAAAATTGCTACTACAGACGCCCATCGTTTCAACTTCTACTTCGCTCAAGAAGCAAAAGTATGGGTTTCGATTGTTGCAATTAACGTCGGACATAGTGCCGAGCGGTGACAGCACTATGCAGTGTTCATTGTTCTTGTAGTTGTTAGGTTCGCCGGGAGCCCAGGTGTGTTCGATGTTTGACAGCTGGGTACCTGGAAATAGTATTTGTTGTAAGCTGGTAAACCGATGCCTGGCGTTTGTAATTCCTTTTTACATTTTAGACGATACTAAGATACATTAGTATTTTTATATATTTTTTATGGATAGAACACGTCATCATTTTATGATACGAATTTAATTTTCTCTCATCATGGAGTTTATCAATATTAAAGTTAATCATTATAAAGGGTTCTTAACGCGTTTATATTAAAAAAAAAAAATCAACAATCATCATCATTTCCCAAAAATTGTGTTTATCAATACTCATTTATCTGTTATCTGTAAATGGCAAAAGTGGTAGCGGAAAAACCATTGGAACTCCATGGAACGATTCATCATCATCATCATCATCAGCCTATCATCGTCCACTGCTGGACATAGGCCTCTCCCAAGGCGCGCCACAAAACTCTGTCCTCGGCCTTCCTCATCCAGTCGCTCCCCGCTACTTGTCTCAGGTCGTCTGTCCAGCGGGCAGCAGGGCGTCCCACACTACGCCTACCAGTTCGCGGTCTCCACTCTAGAACTCTGACACCCCATCGGTTGTCAGTTCTTCGACAGATATGACCAGCCCACTGCCACTTCAGCTTGCTAATTTTCTGAGCTATGTCAGCCACTTTAGTTCTGTGACGAATCACTTCATTTCTGATGTGGTCCCTCAGAGAAACACCGAGCATAGCTCTCTCCATAGCTCGCTGAGCGACCTTGAATTTATGAACTAGCCCTATCGTCAGGGTCCACGTTTCCGCACCATAGGTCATCACTGGCAGAACGCACTGATTGAACACCTTCGTTTTGAGGCATTGTGGTAGGGCCGAGGAGAATATATGACGTAGTTTCCCGAAAGCAGCCCATCCTAGCTGGATACGCCTAGCGGCCTCCTTGTCGAAGTTGTTTCTACCTAGTCTTATAGTCTGTCCAAGGTAGACATAGTCTTGCACAATTTCTATTGCTGCCTCACCGACGTATACCGCCTCTGGCTCGACATGAGAATTAAGCATGACTTTCGTCTTGTCTAAGTTCATGCCGAGACCGACCCGTCGGGAAGCGGCATTAAGGTCGCTAAGCATCCCACTGAGGTCATGCAGCAATTCCGCCATGACGACAATGTCGTCGGCAAAACGCAGGTGTGAGATGTACTCGCCGTTCACACATATGCCTCGTCCTTTCCAATTGAGCATCTTGAAGACGTCTTCCATCGCATTAGTGAACAGTTTCGGGGAAATAACATCCCCCTGTCTCACTCCTCTTAGCAGTTGGATCGGCTTCGTCTGCTGATCTTGTACTTGTACGGACATAGTGGCGGCGTCATACAGACATCTAAGCACCTCAATGTATCGCCAGTC
This sequence comes from Agonopterix heracliana, assembly GCA_963693445.1. Lineage (NCBI taxonomy): Eukaryota > Metazoa > Arthropoda > Insecta > Lepidoptera > Depressariidae > Agonopterix > Agonopterix heracliana. The sequence goes on from OY856334.1 coordinate 9,636,776, forward strand.
GATCTGGCATCGCTGCAAGGACTCCAGAACAGCCCAGGTCTCGATCGAGTCGAAGGCTTTCTCATAGTCCACAAAGGCTAGACACAAAGGTTGATTATACTCCTCGGTTTTCTGTATAATCTGCCTTACCGTGTGGATGTGGTCTATGGTACTGTAGCCTTTTCGAAACCCGGCCTGCTCCGGGGGTTGAAACTCGTCGAATTTTCGAGCGAGACGGTTCGTAATGACCCTCGAGAACAACTTATAGACGTGGCTCAGAAGTGAGATCGGTCTGTAGTTCTTGATGGGGGTTTTATCTCCTTTCTTGAAGAACAGGACCACAACACTTCCGCTCCATGCCTCCGGTGTTATGCCATTGTGAATGACGGAATTGAAGAGCTTTCCTAGGGCCTTCAAAACAGGAGTACCTCCAGCCTTCAGAAGCTCTGTTGTTATTCCGTCTTCACCCGGAGCTTTGTTATTTTTAAGTTGTTTGAGGGCTTTTCTAATCTCGCTCGAGTCAACGTCCGGGATATCGTCCGTGTAGTGGCGTACTAGTGGGGCTCTGGGGTCGGTGTTGCGAGCTACAGGCTTTGGGGCGTGTGTTGCATACAAAAACTTCCATAGAACTTCTCAACTTCAGTGAGGAGGTCCGGCTTAGAGGCAACGATCTTCCCATCCGCGGTTTTGAGTTTTGACAGGTGGCTTCTCCCGAGCTGCTGAGCGAATACTTTCGACCCCCGGTTCTGCTCAATCGCCTCCTCTATGGAGCGCGTGTTGAAGCGTCGGAGGTCGCGCCGTATCAGCTTTTTTATTTTTTTGTTGAGAACCCGATGTTCTGCCGAAAACTCTTGCGCAGATAGAATTTCACGTCTATGCCTCATGAGCTCCAGAGTCTCGCTTGAGAGCTTGGATTCTTTTGCCACACGCTGCGTGCGGAAATGCCTGTAGCCCACTTCACGGAGAGCTTTTACTAGTTGGTTTGTAGCCTCGCCAACGTCCTCGGTGGTTTCCAACGAATCAAATCGATGGAACGATTGCTTAACTTTAAAAAATACCTGCCTTCTCTTTATAACACTATGCTGGAAACAGAAACGGCAACATCAAATGCCTGTCGAATTCTGACACATTGAATATTTTTTTTTCTTAAATGGTAAATATTAGTTTACCAAGGAGATTACAAGCCCAGCGAGTGACATCACTCGTTGGACCGAAAAACGACGTTATTTTATTAAAACTATCTGTAATCCTTTAAAAACATTGTTATTGAGATTATCACGAAATGTTTTTCGGATAAACAGTGACAGACAAAGGCAGTAGGGAACACTGTGGAGTCGGTAGAAGGAGGTCCGTGCAAAGCTGCAACAGCAACAGGGAGCTCCCGCGACGGACCGGTCAATAACAAACACGATATTGCAGGTATAGTCGTTAGAATATGACACCGAGCGACCTGTATTACGCCGATGAAAAAGGTTCTAACTCAGCATTTATGCTGAAGCAAAAGCTGCAGCGCTGTTAATTCTTCAAGAACACTATGGTTTGAGCGTGCGTTCGTTCGTGCAACGTGAAACACACTGTTTCAGGAGGGTTTGTATCTCATCTGGCGCTAATACCTGTTTACATAGATGGATACTTCGTTTTTACATCAATAGCAGGCCACCATTTACAAAGAAGATGCAAAGGAGTTTCCATCTCCTCTTTGCAAAACCTGCAGCTGTTTGAGTAAAGCCTGACCAGAAATATAAAAAACCTCGCCATGTTGCGGAAAATCATTGGAACTAATTTTTGTACTTGGAACACTAACATTAAAGGTGACAGTCGATTGCAGCGCCCCCAAACCAGGTTTTTTATTTTCCTGGTCAGGCTTTAATTTAGATAGTTATTAAAACTCATTGGTACCTATCGAGTCTTCGCCTCCTTCACGGGAAGGCTAAGGCTTATACTAACCAGTAGATCATAATCAGCTTACTAAAGTATTTACCACTGAGCAAGTAACCACTACGTTTTTGTATTTACCTTTAATAGAAGAGAATATCCCTCCATTATTTATTTCCGCAGAAAAGCCCGTGTAGACATTTTTTCTTACATTCCTTGTTTTCAATATGTCCACCATTGCGGCCTTGATTCCGTTATTTATTGGCGATGCCAGAACTCCTCCTGTAAACGTTTGTGTTGTTTCTTAAAACATTTGAGCATCTAGTCATTTTATAGAGATCCATTGATAGCATTAGGTCGGTGACGGTACCATCTTTGTTCAGTGTTATAGAAAATAAACACGCCGTTTTTTTTTCTTGTTTGGACGTGTTAAGAGGTTGCTAGGTTGTAAATCTTCACAATCTTAGAGCTTATAATAATAAACTTCGTGGACACAAACTTACCTTCGACGTCACATCTCTTCTTTGCGTCATCAAATGTCACAGGCATCTCGTGATACATGAGATAGCCCCCCGCATCTTTGTATTTGGTGTAGCCACTACACTTGGAGTTGGGTGTAACCGCTTCTGGAAAAATTAAGTAGGTATTTCAAAATCAGTCACTCCACCAGCCCGATGGCAATAATAAAATTGCCGCAGTCTTATGGTTTTGACTATATTTTAGTCCGTGGAACAATTATTGTACTTCCTTCCTTATCTTAGAACTGCCATTTTGGCTCATATCATAACTGTATTCTTGTTCGCAAATTAACTACATATTTAACTATTTACGACATCACATTAGAAACCTCTAAAATTATCAGTGTTTCTCTAATATATTATGCATGTTATATACATATAAACCTTCCCCTTGAACTACTCTATCTATTAAAAATAAAATCCGCATCAAAATCCGCTGCGCAGTTTTAAAGATCTAAGCATACATAGGGACGGAAAGACAGACAGACAGACAGCGGGAAGCGACTTTGTTTTATACTATGTAGTGATTGCCTAAAAATTATTTTCATGAAAAAATTTACATATTATTTTGTAGTCACTAGGTACATTTCGGCGCAGGGTGGCGATTTTCACAATGTTTCAAAAAATCTCAAAATTTCGAAAACTAGCAAACTTAGATTTTTTTTTTGTGTATTTGTCTCTGAACAGTTATAAACTTAACAATCTCCTGTTTTGGCTTGACGTTGCATTTTGGGACATATGTATACAGGGTGAAATTGATATCATTAGCATCCTTTTAAACTAAGAGTCTACCCATCAAACTGAACAACTTTTGCTATGGGAGCAAACCGATCGGAGCAAAAAAAAATCAGCAGTGCGATTTTTGAAAATCATACGAGCGGTTCGGCAGTAGAAAATGTCAGAATTACTATGGAGATTATGCATCTTTCTACTGCCGAGCCGCTCGTATGATTTTCAAAAATCGCACTGACACTCTGTCCCACACTAAACTGCACCCGCCGCCGCTGCCTACACGACTCAAATGTATGGGACAGCTGATTTTTGTTTTGCTCCGATTGGTTTGCTCCCATAGTAAAAGATGTTCAGTTTGATGGGTAGACTCTTAGTTTAAAAGGATGCTAATGATATCAATTTCACCCTGCATATAAATATAAGTACGTATAATAGTTACCTTGAGTTGAAAAGACGCACACGAACAAACCCGGGACCAAAACAGCAAGTGCGAGTCGAGACATCTTGTGCAACTGTGTTGTGTTCTTTCAGAAGGCAAGGCTTTTTATAACTTAATACTAAGGTATTCCAATAAGAAAGGACAATTTGTTTCTAGAATGATAAAGATAACAATTACCACGGGTTTTGAAGGATTAAAAATGAAATAAAGCTGAACCACAGCGAAATTACACGCTTACTCCATGGGCTGAATAAAGGAATTGAAATGGACGCATTAGTAGATATGTTGGGAATAAATAGGTAGGTTGGTTGGTAGATAGGTGTTATATAATTGGAAATCCCAAGTATACCTTAGGTATAAACTAGGTATAAACATTTTACTATCAGTGCTTAGTTAGTTATTATTTATTATAAATTGTATAGTCAACGTCAAAATTAAATGATACATTTTATTCGAGTCGGTACAGCAGTTTTGTATGGGTCAGCAGATTTTTTTTCGCGGTTTCTAATTTGGCTCCATAGTGAAAGTTGTTCAGTTTCATGGTATGAAGAACCCCTTAATTATAACTAGTGTGTTTTGTAGATAATTGTAGTTTTTAATTACTAACATACCTTTAAGGGTGAATTCAGACGGTGAAACTAAACAACTTTCCCTAAACATGGGTCGAAAAACGAGATTTTTATTGGAACTTCCATACAAAAGTGCGGATTTTTCGACCCATATTCCTTAGGGAAAAAAGTTATGTTAGTAGGTACCTAACTAAACTAAACTAGTGTTGTTGTTATGGTCTAAGCTTTTATCATATTATTAGGTATTATCTTATGAACTCTAACATTCCAAGAAACGGACGGACTCAATAATAACATATTTATAATTATTATTTTATCTATTTTTATACAGGATGTAATGTAAGGGTAAACAGTAGCATTACTTTAAGGCGTGATACATGATACATGCGCCCATGATACTGAACAACTTTCCCTATATACCTAAAATTAGCAAATACCTACATTTTAGCGACTCAAATGTGGCCGATTTATATAAAGTGACATTGAGTAAGGCACAAAAAAGTGGTAACGTCGATAAGGACAGCAATAAGGTAGCGATCTCCTTTTTTACCCGACTGCGCGACGCAAAGGAAGGGTAATGTGTTTAACAGCCTATGTATGTATGTAAGTTTGTACCTTTGTGGCACACTAGAGACCAAACGCGTGGGCCGATTTTGATGGTTCTTACGTCAATCGATTCGTCTTAATCTTGCGAGTGTCACTAAAGACATGACAGTAATCAAAATTCAAAATGGCGACTACCAGACGCCATATTGTGAAAAATAAAAAAATAAAAGTTGACGAACTATGTCGAGTGGGGTATCATTGAATAGGTATTTGAAAATTATATTTAGGTTTCTCTTATCGTTTTTCATTCCGAAGGACCATTTAGGATCTATAATGATTTAAAGTTGAAAAAACTAAAAAGTGAAAAATAAAAAATTAAATTTAAGAAATCAAAAAACCCGTCTGCGTAAAAAGTTATCTTTAAATAAAAACAGAAAAGAAAAAAAACAAGTTCAGTAGTCTAGAATTCTGTTATGTAATATAAAAAAAAAAAAAAAAATCATTTATTTCAGGATACAAGGTCCCATATACACAAGATTTCAATACAATGTTAATATAAATTATATATAGAAGCGACTTTAACAGTCGAGACCCATTAAAAATTCTAGACCGATTTAAATTTTCCGAATAATGGGTCCCGACTGTGAAAGTCGCTTCTATATTACATAACAGAATTCTAGAACTTGTTTTTTTTCTTTTCAGTTTTTATTTAAAGATAACTTTTTAACTAGAGCGAATTTGCTATGTGCATCTCTTATTGAGTGAATATGACAAAATAATGTCAAAACAAGTTCCGACCTCTATTACTTCTCCCTCTACGTTCTAACCTATCTTATAATGTTCTGTGATGTCAAAACTGACAACTAGCGAAGCTCGTTTGTACCATAGAACCTATTTGTAGTACGTAGTAGGTACTTTTACTTATTTATTTTATTCTTTTACACAGATGTAAGCCGATCTCGACGGTGGGCTCCGAGCAACTGTTACTGGACACGCACATGCTGAAGACTGCGTTACTAGAGCTGCCCTCTATCGGCTCCGAGGTGAAGAGACCCGCACCGGCCACCTACACTAAGGTATATAATACAATACATATATAAGCAGCGGCTACTGTACACCGACATGCTGAAGACTGCATTACTAGAGCTGCCCCTTATCGGCTTCGAGGTGAAGAGACCCGCACCGGCCACCTACACTAAGGTATATAATACAATACACATATAAGCAGCGGCTACTGTACACCGACATGCTGAAGACTGCATTACTAGAGCTGCCCCTTATCGGCTTCGAGGTGAAGAGACCCGCACCGGCCACCTACACTAAGGTATACTATACAATACACACAGATGTAAGAAAATAAAATGGCTGGCCCATACATATCAGTCAAGTAGGATTACAGTTTTGTAAGGAACAACAGATTTTTTTCGATTTCGGCGTTGATCCCATAAAGAAAGTTGTTCAGTTTCATGATCTGATTATAATCATCATCACAGCCTATATACGTCCCACTGCAGGGCACAGGTCTACCCTCTAGGGGGGTGTTAGTCCACCACGTGTGCCCAATGCGCAGTTGGTAGACTTCACATACGCATCGGAATTTCTTCTTCAGCGTATGCAGGTTTCCTCACGATGTTTTAACTCATTGGCACATGGCATGTGATCCGTGCGGATTCGAACCCGGGCCTCAAGATTGAGTTTCCATAGCTCTCCGCAACGCGCCACCGACGCTCTCCGATGATCTGATCATCCTATTTAAAGCCGTCATATATTAAGTCACAAGGTATAACTTAATGTGCTGACAGTTTTTAAGAGGTCCTACCTAATCTACTCCTAATCGTGCAAATGGTTCTCGACGTGTCCTATAACGCTGACAGATCTGACTACATTAGATGTGTCTCCGGCAGGTTGTAATAAAGCAGATGACGAAGGCGGAGATGATCCTGAAGCTGGTGATGTCCCCGCTGGAGGCGGAGGGGGGCGCGGCGCGGTTCGTGGCGCAGTTCTCCGCCGCGCTGCCCGAGTGCTCCCTGCAGGAGTTCCACAAGCTGCTCGACATGAAGGCGCTGCCGCGGCACCAGCGCAACAACCTCGACCAGCTGTTCCGCGCCCAGCAGCAGCAGCAGCAGCAGTAGTGCTCCCTGCAGGAGTTCCACAAGCTGCTCGACATGAAGGCGCTGCCGCGGCACCAGCGCAACAACCTCGACCAGCTGTTCCGCGCCCAGCAGCAGCAGCAGCAGCAGTAGTGCTCCCTGCAGGAGTTCCACAAGCTGCTCGACATGAAGGCGCTGCCGCGGCACCAGCGCAACAACCTCGACCAGCTGTTCCGCGCCCAGCAGCAGCAGCAGCAGCAGTAGTGCTCCCTGCAGGAGTTCCACAAGCTGCTCGACATGAAGGCGCTGCCGCGGCACCAGCGCAACAACCTCGACCAGCTGTTCCGCGCCCAGCAGCAGCAGCAGTAGTATTATTATTACTTGTACGATAATAAATTATTTTATGTGTTAATGCATCTGGTTTTTCATTGAAACCTTACCTTCCATACAGGGTGTAAGTGACAGCCTAGCAAATGCTGAAACGGTGAACTCAGACCATCAAACTGAACAACTATCACTATAGACTTTCATCAGGAAACGCGAAAAAAAATCAGCTGTCCCATACAAAACTGCTTTACCTACCCGACTCAAATGTATGGGACACTGGTTCCTGTGGTAGGCTCCATAGTGATAGTGGTTCAGTTTGATGGTCTGAGTTCACCGTTTCAGTATTTGCTAGGCCATCACTTACACCCTGTACTTATAGAGTAAAGGCTTCCGCACATTGCAGCGATTTTATCGAGCGATAATATCGCTGCAATTATGCGATAATTGTTTCCAGTACATTTTGTATGGGGACGCGCGCTATCCTACACACTGCCGCGATATTATCGAGCGATAATATCGCTGCGATTTTGCGATAATTGTTCTCAGTACATTTTGTATGAGAACGCGCTCGATCCCACACACTGCCGCGATATTATCGCAACCTGACGCAATCTCTTTCGACTACATTCAGTGGTGGGCGCATGCGTGATGCGAATCGCGGAATCGCTGCTCGATAAAATCGCTCGATAATATCGCTGCACTGCAATGTGCGGAGGCCTTAAAGGAGATAACAAAGATTGCTATTATCAAATAGTGGCGAATAAGCTCAAAACCCCGTCTCCTAGATGGTGCTGACTCCTTGCCCGCGAGTAGAAGAATTGCCAATTTAGGTACGCTAAGCAATTTTGATTTATCTTCCAATATTATGAATCAAAACCAACTACGTAAGAGAAGTAGCTTAGGTAACTAAGCAGATTAGTAGATCCGAAATGAGGCGTTTTCCAAGACTAGTAAATCGAAAAATCACTAAATGGCAACCTTAAAATTACTCATAAACCCATAGGCGAAGTATTTTTCGCTTCTCTTTCTACGCATAAACCTGTCATATTGACGGTAAAAAGCTAGGAACAATAACTTACATGGAAGCCGGACTAAAATAAGAATGGAAATGCATATCATTTCTTTGTTTTACTTACGACGTTCATAGTGCGCAAGAAAGATACATATAATACCATCCCGTTTCGTTATCCCGCAGGTTGTCACAAGTTGTAATATTGTTTCTTACCATCTCATCTATCACTTTTATATATCCAAAAATGAAAAATATATCTCTAAACTTACCGATGAAATGATAACGATTCGTTTTCATTTTCTTTTCTCGAACTATGGGCTGTACACCCTTCAACAACACAAGACATATTGTTTAGAGCACTGTACACCTTACGGAGTTTTAGCCACGCACGTTTTCCAACAGAAATGACATGTGCATAGTTTTGAGATATTGAGGTTTTAAGTTTAAAACGTCATAACAACGTCAAATTTTGATATATTAAATTTTTTGTAAGTACAAATTAATCGTTGAATTAATCCCCATTTTTACCCGCGACGGAACGGAGAACGTGTATGCGTTTAGGGTGAGAGGTTGTTTGTTTGTTTGTTTGTTTGTTTGTGTGTTTGTTTGTGCAAATCCAATGTTCCCATTTATCTCCAAAACGGCTAGACCGATTTAGATACGGTTTTCTGTTAAAGGGTTCGTAATTAATTAGCGATGGTTCTTAGATAGGTGATACGATATTAACTCGCCAGGGGGCGCTGCAGTAACCATTTTTCTAACGTCAAAATGAGTTTTTGCGCATTTACGCCGAAACGGCTTAACCGATTTAGATGCGGTTTTTTTTAAAGTGCTTGAGGTTTATTTGCAATTATTCTTATATAAGTTTGATTGTGACAAACCACCAGGGGGCGCTGATCCGGTTTTTTATCGAGTGCATGCTAGTAGACCGTGTTTGGGCTCTTTTAATAGCGTTTGGTGAGTAGCTTCTGTACATGAAGGTCTGAGGGTCTGATGATAGTAGCAGGACAACTTTGATGGGAACTCTGTGAAGGCACGTAGCTAGTAGAGCGTGTTTGGGCTCTTTTGATAGCGTTTGGTGAGAAGCTTCTGTACATGAACTGCTGAGGGTCTGGTGATGGAGCAGAAAAGCATCGTGGGGAACTCTGTGAAGGCACATAGCTAAGAGACTGTGTTTGGGGTCTTTTGATAGCGTTTGGTGAGTAGCTTCTGTACATGAACATCTCAGGGTCTGATAATGTAGCAGAACAACAACGTGGGGAACTCTGTGAAGGCACATCACTAGGAGACCGTGTTTGATGTCTTTTGATAGCGTTTGGTGAGTAGCTTCTGGACGTAAATGTCAGAGGGTCTTATGATGCAGCAGAAGAACAACGTGGGGAACTCTGTGAAGGCACATAGCTAGGAGACCATGTTTGGGGTCTTTTGATAGCGTTTGATGAGTAGCTTCTGGACATGAACGTCTGAGGGTCTTACGATGTAGCAGGACAACATCGTGGGGAACTCTGTGAAGGCACATAGCTAGTATACAGTATTTGGGCTGTTTTGATACAGTTTGGTGAGTAGCTTCAGTACATGAACGTCTTAGAGTCTGGTGATGCAGCAGAACAACATTTTGGGGAACTCTGCGAAGGCACACAGCTAGTAGACCGTGTTTGGGCTCTTTTAATAGCGTTTAGTGAGTAGCTTCTGTACATAAAGTTCTGAGAGTGTGATGCAGCAGAACAACATCGTGCAGAACTCTGTGAAGGCGAATAGCTAGGAGACCATATTTGGGCTCGTTTGATAGCATTTGGTGAGTAGCTTCTGAACATAAACTGCTGATGGTCTGACGATGGACCAGAAGAACATCGTCGGAAACTATGTGGAGGCACGTAGTAAGTAGGTAAACCATATTTAGGCTCTTTTTTAACCTCGACTGGATGGAGAAATTATATGCGTTTAGGGTGAGAGGTTGTTTGTTTGTGTGTTTGCAGACGGTTATGTAGGAATTCTCTAAAAAGTTTAAAATAAAAAGCAAAATTAAAAATTTTGAAAAAACCCGCGACGGTAATCGAAAAAGGATTAAATAATTTTTTTGCAAATCCCTCGACTAAAAGAAAATAGGTAAGTAACGAAAGATAATAAACCAAACCCTAGAAAATCCGTCGAGGGCTGCCATTGCCATCTGTTCCCAATTTCAATTAGACACAAACTCATAAAACTGATTTACGTTACTACTGGTGAAACGTGGATGTTCTTAGGTGTCAGAATATCTCTGACTACCCCCTCGGGGAATGTAGTCGTGAGCATAATATGCTTATAGTCATAAAACTGAAAAAATTTAGTTCATGAATCAAATCAAAAATGAAATAGGCATGAAATGGCAGCCCCGACGGATTTTCTAGGGTTTGTCTTTCGTTACTTACCTATTTTCTTTTAGTCGAGGGATTTGCAAAAAAATTATTTAATCCTTTTTCGATTACCGTCGCGGGTTTTTTCAAAATTTTTAATTTTGCTTTTATAAAGTAAAGTGTAGATCTCTAATTATCACACGAAAGACGAAAAATAGGATAGTTAGTTTTCCATCCAACACATTTTTGCCAAATAAATCGTTAGTGACTTTTGTCACGTTGTTGGTGTCAAAGTCAAAGTCAAAGTCAATATAATTTATTCAATATAGGAGCTTGAAGCACACTTATTAAACGTCAAATCTTTTTTAAGCTACCACCGCGTCGGAACGTGTTGTCGCTGTAGAGAAGATGCGGCCAGAAACTCTACAACATAACACGACTTAAAACTATTACAATATAAATTCTTAAGCTACTGTTATGTATACAATAATACATAGTCTATCTAATAAAATAGTTGATACTTTACAGTAATGTAAATAAACTATAAGTTAGTGACCTCAGACCCAAGCATTTTGATCATTTAAATAATCATCCAGTTTATAATACGCTTTCTTACAGATAACATTTTTGATCTTAGTTTTAAACATGTTTTCGGAAAGATTCAAAATGGTCTCGGGGATTTTATTATAACAACGTATACAGTGACCCATGAAAGACGTGTTGACCCTACTAAGCCGAAAGTGCGGAGATATCAGTTTATTTTTGTTTCGAGTGTTGTAATTTTGGACATCACAATTTTTTGGAAACAAAGACAAATTTTTTCTTACATATAAAATGTTTTCATAAATAAACTGTCCATAAACTGTTAAAATATTAATTTCCTTAAAAAGGTCGCGAAGCGAATCACGACAGCGCAAACCATATATTGCTCGAATTGCCCGTTTCTGTAGGATAAAGATTGTCTCAATGTCTGCAGCACGACCCCACAATAAAATACCATAGGACATGATACTATGAAAGTAACTGAAATATACGAGTCTGGCAGTTTTAATATCAGTTAGTTGTTTAATTTTTCTGACTGCATATGCTGCAGAACTTAGCCTACCAGCCAGAGTTTCAATGTGGGAACCCCATTGCAGCCTAGAGTCAATCGTTATTCCCAAAAACACTGTATTATCAACAAAATCTAGACTATTCCTGTTTAAAATTACTTGATTATCTACAAATGGTACGTTCGGCAAAACAAATTTTATACATTTCGTTTTTTTTGCATTAAGTGCGAGATTATTTGCGTTAAACCAGTTCAAAACTTGTTGAAGGGTATCATTTACGTCGTCAAGTTCTTGGTCCTTCCTATTTACTTTAAAAATCAGAGAAGTATCGTCAGCAAATAATACTATGTTCGACAAGTTTTGTACCATATGTGGCAAATCATTTATGTAGACCAAAAAAAGGAACGGGCCCAAGATTGAACCCTGTGGCACGCCTGTTTGCACATGTGATCCAGATGATTTAGATCCATTCACTAGCACTTTTGGACTCTGTTTTTTAAGTAGGAGTCCATCAAATCAAGAGCTCTACCACTAATTCCGTAATGTTTTAGTTTTAACAGCAAAGTTTTATGATCAACGCAATCAAATGCTTTGGAAAGATCGCAAAAGACGCCTATCGCATTTTGGTGCTCCTCCCAAGCGTTGAATATGTGCTGAATCAGAGTAACACCTGCGTCTGTAGTCGAGCGTCCTTTGGTAAACCCGAACTGCTGATCATGCAGCAGTTTATTTAGATTGAAATGAGACAGCATTTGATTGAGAATAATCTTTTCAAAAACCTTGCTGAGAACTGGTAAAATTGAGACAGGTCTATAATTGTTGGGATCATGTCTATTGCCTGATTTAAAGAGAGGTACGACTTTACTATGTTTCATAAGATCGGGAAAAGTACCTTGATCGATGCAGATGTTAAATATTGATGCCAAGTAAGGTGACAGGACACCAATGACAGATCCAAACAACTTAACCGACATACCCCATATATCTTCAGAGTTTTTGAGATTAAACTTTTTATAAATTTTAACAATTGTATCAGGGTCAACATGCGTAAATCTGAATTCGGAAGTACAGGCATTTACATTCTCTTGTAGTATTGTCTCGGCCACAGCAGACGAGGAACCTAGTGACTCTGTAATCTTTACTGGAATGTTAGTAAAGAATGTTTCAAATTCCTGAGCTACTCCCGCCTCGGAACTGATAATACCGTGATCAGTTTGAATAGTTATGTCTGGATCACGAGGTTTTGTTTTGCCTGTTTCATGATTAATTACTTTCCAAACGGCTTTGATTTTGTTATCTGAACTCTTAATTTTTCTGCTAATATGTAGTGATTTTGCTGTGATACAGACTTTCTTGAAAGTTTTTGAATAAAGTTTTACAAATTCAAGAAACTCGTCATTATGAGTATAGGTCTTTTTATCATATAGACCAAAAAGGGTTTCTCTACTTTTACGGATTCCTTTTGTTGCCCAATCGCTGAATTTAAATTTAATTGATTTTACAATATTCCGAACCGTGAAAACCTTGTCATATTCATTTTGTAAAATATTAAAAAACTCATTGTAGCATGTATTTGGGTCATTCTGCTGATAATATGGTAATGGCAATTTAAGTTGCAGTGTTTCTTTATATTTTTCTATTTTGTTAACAGTGGCAGGCCTGATTCGTATAGGTGACTTTATGCAATTTGGAAATGCAGGTTTATGAGTGTCCAATTTAACTAACACTATTATTTTGTGTCTTTAATATTACTAAAAGTTATCTAAGCATAGCATAAGCATATGCTCATGACTGTATTCCCCGAAGGGATAGTCAGAGATATTCTATAACCTCAGAACATTCACCAGTTGTACCGAAACTCTGTCCAGTGTGACGGGGGATGAGCCCGCCGCCACTTATAATGGACAGTGGTTACAGCACATGCCTCGAAATTGAAGCACGCAGGTTTCCTCACGATGTTTTCCTTCACCGAAAAGCCAGTGGTGTTACAAATCGTACATAAATTCCGAAAAACTCATTGGTACGAATCGGCCTAGACGGGGATTGAACCATCGCCTCCTGCACGGCAGGCAAGGTTACTCGCCACTAGAAAAACAAAAATTCATGTGAAGATCACCTTCAGTAAGGTATCAGGAACTTTTGTGTGAAGGTCAGGAATTTTTGTTCCTGTTGTGACAGCGCAGTGTGAAGGTTAGGTTCAAGGCTTAACTTCCTCTTGTTCATCAAAATCTCTTTAAATAATGATGTCACATGAAATAATGTATAAATCACGCTAAAACACAACGCAACTGTGTTCATCGACCGGCTAGCTCGATCGATCTGACTGAAGTGGGGGCAGTGTTGCCAACAGTTAAATTAGCTCTCCACCAGATTCAAAACTACAGGAAAACTGCTAACAGAAGGCCCTACTCTCATAATCACAAAATTTTGCACTAAACAAGAAAACATTGGGTAGTAATATTGGTAATTTGCTACCTTTATTATACATATTGTGCAACATTTACTTGTAAGTGCCGTAAGTGCCGTGTCGTGGTGGTCCAGTGGCGAGTAACCTTGCCTGCCATGTAGTAAGAGATGGTTCGATCCTTGTCCAGGCCGACTCGTACCAATGACTTTTTCTGAATTTATGTTCGATTGTAACACCACTGGCTTTTCGGTGAAGGAAAACACCGTGAGGAAACCTGCATGCTTCAATATCGAGGCATGTATTGTACCCACTGTCCATAACAAGTGGCGACGGGCTCACCCCCGTCACACGGGAGAGAATTTCGGGTCTATAATAGTGAAACATGGATGTTCTGAGGTTTTAGAATATCTCTCTGTACCCCCTCGGGAAATAGGTGTGAGCCCTTTTTCTTACGATTTATTTGTAAGTCCAAAAATATAACTAAATCAAACAAAGTATTATAATAATAATAATAAATAATATATCGTTTATTTTCTCTACACAAAGGTTCTTCTTATTCTAATTAAAATAGACACAATTTTACGAGTTGTATGTACTCATTTGTTACCTTTGTGAGAGACTGGTGTCCGTATTAGGTAACGAGACCCATCTGACAGATCACCAGGCCCTCTTACAACATGATTAATTTTAGGATTTTAAAACTCGTACAAAGTTAATTTTTTATTCCAATTGATGTGCCCAGAAAAGTAGCAATGACTCAGAAATAAAATGGTGCTTGCTTACAGGGTAAACATGCATAAGTAACAATAACTAACGACTAACGACCATAATCCCCTACAGGGTGGCCAGAAAAGACACGGTAAATATAATTATGAATGAATATTAGGAGTGTGTATGTGTGGGATTGTATGGGTGTACAAAGTGGGAGATGCATTCTTAGGGATGGAAAGAAAAAGATAGAAATGGTTGTGTGTAGTATGGGTAGGTATAAATGGATTGAGAACTCGTTACGTTGGTGGGATCAAGAATGTTTCGGTTGAATCATAGTCCATATCCAAAAGCCACTCTGTTACTTTTCTCTTACAGGCTGATTTAGGCAATGAATATAATGAGAGAATTTTATTAGCCTTATTGTACATGTAGTTTCCTAAAAAGCAGAAGTATTTTTGGGCAAAGCTCGTGGAGAAGCGTACACTGGGACAGACTTCGTGCTTACGACGTTTGTCAGTGAACGTAGTGGGGTCATAACTAAGAGACGAATGTTTCTTGAGTATGGTTTGCCGAATAAACAATTTACGAACTGTCAGGACCTTGCACTGACTATAGAGCTCATTTGTTGGAAACAAGAATGGGAGGAACGAACTTACCTTTAGAATAGCTCTTTGTGCTACCTCTAACTTTTTAATAACCGTTTTGGGGGCACCACCCCATGACGTGACACAGTATGTTAGAAGCGACTGGCAAATAGCGTAGTATACTGATTTGATTACTTTAGTGTCCGCTACGTGTCGCAGGTTACTAAAAATGTATATAAGTTTACGCAATCTAGAGGTAAGAACATCAATATGGGGTTGAAAACTTAGTCTATTGTCTATAATAATTCCTAAATATTTTAGTTGTGTAGATTTTTGAAGGGTGGGACACGAACAGTTTAGAATTTGATTGTGAGGAGTGCAGCAATGCACTTTTAGCGAAAATTTGTCAGGTGGAGGTTGGTCTTGGTTTCTAATGGCGAAAGTTATGTACTTCGTTTTGTCTACATTAAGTGTAAGTATACTATTTTTTAACCAATTTGTCACCAAGTTTAATCCATTTTGGGCTTGGTGGTAGACGTCTTCCCATGAACTAGCACTAAACAACAACGCCGTATCGTCGGCAAAAGTGATAATTTTCCCATTGTGGATATTAAGCTGACACAGGTCATTTATATATGCCAAGAACAGGGTGGGGCCGAGGATACTGCCCTGAGGAACTCCATAGGAGATCGGGATCTCATCACTGACCCAACCATCTATTTTTACACACTGCGTTCTGTCATTGAGATAGTCAGTGAATAGTTTCAGCTGCAGTCCTCTCACACCCAGCGCCTCTAACTTCCCAACCAAGATGGGAACAGAAACTGTGTCAAAGGCCTTAGCCAGATCCAGAAAGATGACCATAGTTTTATTTTTAGATTCTAAGTTAGTCGCAATAAAATTAGTCAACTCGTGGACAGCATCATCAGTTGATTTTCCTGTTCGGAAGCCAAATTGATGAGGTGAAAGGAGGTCGTTTATTTCAAGAAATTTTGTAAGTCTGCTATTCATGAGTCGTTCTAATATTTTTGATAAAGAGGGGAGAATGGATATAGGTCTGTAATTGTTGACACAGCTTCGGTCCCCAGTCTTGTGGATAGGGTGAATCACCGACCTCTTGAATGCTAGGGGAAAGACGCCGGTGGAGAAGGACAGATTACAAATATATGTAATGGGAGTCAAGAGAAGGTCTTTGTAGGTTTTGACAAATTTAGTAGATATACCGTCCAATCCCACCGCACAATCATTTTTTAAGTTCAGTATAAGGGCTGAAATTTCCATTTCAGTTACGGGCAAAAAAGCTAGGGAATGCGGGTGGGAATAAATGGGCTTGTTACAAAGGGTGTCGGCTTTTTCACACATTATCCTTTCCGCCAGTGATTTACCTATGCTAGTGAAAAAGGAATTCGCAAGATTCACAGACTCCTTGGGATTTACAGACGAGAGTAGGCCACTAGCGGACTCCTTTATTTTTTTAGTATTAGTAATATCCTTTATTACGTTCCATAATCTCTTATTGTTGTTTTTAGCTTTCTCAATTTCATTAATTTCATAATCTTTCTTTAGCTTTCTAATTAGACCCGTACAAAAATTCCTATATCTTTTATATGTTAGTTTTACGACCTCATTATCTGGACTTTTCTTGAGTTTTTTATATAATCTATCTCTATTCCTCATACACTTTAGGAGACCTGGTGTTATCCAGGGTTTATTCAGTCTTTTACGGCTTGATATGTGAATCTCCTTAGTACAAGACTCTATGGCCTTGGACAGAGAATCAACCAGGTAATCAGTAGCAGCATTACAGTCAGATATGCTGTATAAGGGTTGAAAATCAATTTCAGATACGACGCTATTTAATTCATCCTGGTTGAGACGCTTTATTACTTTAGGTGGATGAACTAGCTGTTGTTTGAGATCCAGTAAAAGAATGACTGCATCATGGTCTGTGACAGAAGATGGAACTACATGACAGTGAGCAGAGTTTTTTGTTTTGAGTATCATATGATCAAGACAGGTGTGGGTATGAGTTGGTAGAGAGTGTGCAGGAAGCATTCCGTGAAAAGCGAGCATATTGAGATAGTTCTGGGTTCGATTGCTTACTTCTAGTATGTCTACATTTATGTCCCCAGTAAGTATTATATTTTTAAAAGAAGAATAACTATACAGACATGCATTAAGAGATTCAAAAAAAATGTCTATACTATAGCCAGGAGGGCGGTAAATAGCTAGAACTATGGTATCCTCATTCACCGTCAATACCAGGCTATTTGACCCCTGAATACGGACTTCTTCAATCTTTATCCTAAGATTGGACTTATGGTAAACAACAACCCCTTCATTTTGAGTATTATTATTATTTGTGGCGAAAGAAGCATACCCATCCAGGACAGGTAAGTTTGGGCAGGATTTCAGCCAGCACTCTGTTAATACAATTATATCCCATTCCATATTACTTCTTATCACAAAAGTTATAAAGCTGTGAATATTCCTCTTAATACTACGAATATTTTGATGTACAATTTTTAGTGGATGTTTGAATTTTGTAATTAAACTAGAACAATTATCTACGTCTAACAATGAAGAATAGGCAACTGAAACAATATCCAGTTCATTATTAATGTTTTGTATATTATCGAATTTAAATAAAACAAGGATTAAGTACATGCGTGAATTATCATAAAATACAAGCAGAATATAAACAACATTAGGTAAGTTTACTTATAGAATCAATATCCTTTATCAACATATGTTCAGATGTGTCATTTTTTCGCACGAAGACACGACCATTTCGCACCCAAACATATTTGTAGTTCTTCTCTTTGGCCTGCAGTCTAGCCGCCGCGTGCAGAGCCTTATTAGCCGGAGAGAGGTGTTCGACAATATAAATAGGTGACTTGGTGTTATTACGCGCCAAACCAATATGAGAGGTGTTGAGTTTATCTTCTGGATTCGACTTGTTGAATGTCGCAGTTGAACTTAAAAATCTGTCCCGTACCTTCGGAGAGTCAAACTGTACAATGATGGCGCGTGGGCGGGTGCTATTACGATTTTTCGCAATACGAGTGCAGTTCACAATGTTGTTTTCCGATAAGTTGCATTCGACGGTTTTATCAATCTGCATGACAATGCTGGTAACATTTTCATTTATGTCCTCTGGGACACATTGGATCTCCACATTACTAGCCCGACTTTGTTGCTCCATTTGATTAATTCTGTAATTTAAATCTCGGACATTTGTTTGCAAGTTTGAATTTTCAGTTTGAAGATTTTTTAGTATTTCAGATGAGGTAGTCTGATGCTTCATCACCTCTTCATATTGCTCACTAATAAATGACATGGAAGTTTGCAGGTCCTGGATTTCCTTCCTAATAGGAGACAGTTCAATTGCGAGAATGTTCCTCATTTTTTCACCCAACCTCAAGAAAAAGTCATCCATTTCCTTCTTCATCACATCCTGTACCACTTCCCGAACTTCCTCACGCGACATCGCTGAATCCAAGTTCGCACCAGGCGGGGAGCTTAGGGCTGTCCTTTTAATGGGTCGTTTCGGGGGGTTGCGCAGGTGAGTATTATCGTTATTACCTCCCTTAGGTTTTTTACCGAAGCAAGCAGGGCACGTCCAGTCTTTAGGTAACGGTGTAGTAGATAATATGCACGTTAAATGGTACGCTTTTTCACACGTAATGCACACTACACATTTATCTCCCTCCGATACTGATTTACAGCAACCCCAAACAATCTTCGAATTGGACATAACTTATGTTATTAATGTGATCCGACGATAACTTCAAAATAATAAATTGATGTAGGTAAACAACACTCAGCAGGCAGCGAACATGTATTTAACCGGTGAATCGTTACGAGTATTAGAAGCGAGGTCGCGGGAAAAAGGTCGAAAGCGCCATGCACTTCACGTCGCTTGCGCGTTTTCTTCAAATGTTGCTATGTTAGCTTAACCGAGATGTTTTATCGGAGATACTTTGCTTATACAGTACCAGGTTGGACACTAATAGCTGTGATTTTCACTTATTTAGGTTTAATAACGTTATAGTTTTAATTTGCACTAAGAAAATATGTCCTAGAACTCACTATCACTCAGATATAATTTAATTTTTAGGAGCACTTTATAAAAGATGTTACTCGTACGGTGGGTAGTTAGACGGGGCAATTGCAATTGAAATTGAAATTACACAAAGAAAGACGTATTTGTTTCTGACCGTCCTTACACGTATAGACCAAAAGTGACAATTATACTGGTGGCATTTCTCCGCTGCACAGCTAAGGACAGAGGAGGTCACAACCTTTATCCTATCTTTATCGTTAAGGACATCCCAGGTCCCTAAAGAAAGGTTTGGCTTCGAATCCCCATGGCCTTGGTGTCTCGACAGCGAACAGTTGTGTGACAAAATATTTTTTTAGTTATGTAAATAATCAGTAAATCAGCTTAGTGGTTGAGTAATCGTCTGTCTACTCATTGGAATGCTGTTTTTAAATCGGATAATTTCAAAAACATGATCGAATAATGCATTTATAAACTTAAATAAAAGTTTAAGACATTTTTGAGAACGAATGAAGCCTTACGAATTTCAAAAATAGCTCTCTTGTAACTCAATTTTAGTCTATTGAACCACTCGCATAACCACTTATTAAAAGCAACATTTCTACGCTAAAAGGGGGTCAAAACCATAATTTTTAGTAGAAAATCCACTAAGTTTGCAACACTGAGCGGTGGGCGCACGCAGGGTGCAGATGAAGTGGGCGGCGGGCGCGGGAGGTGTGTTTCAGTACAATGCTTTCAACGGTTTCTCAGGAGAAATATTCACTAACGGCCCTTACGGAAATAGGGCTTAGGTAAAAAGTCACTAAATGCGGTTAGTTCATTTTTAAAATGAAATAAAGTTCCGTAGAAAAAATAACTAATTGCACTTAGTTATTATTTTTGTCAGGGAAAAGTCACCTAGTACCGTTAGTGATTTTTATTCGCGTTGGAAAAGTCACTAACTGCTCGTAGCTATATTGAATGATAATGCAGCTGGAGTTAGTTATTATTTCCTGTTTGAATTCACACAAAAGCTGTACTTAGTGACTTTTCCACCTTTTTATCTTGGAAAGTATGGCAGATATCGAAACGTGAGTGAGACGGGAACGTAGAACAGGTTATTCTGAGTACGGTGGTGTTAATAACTCATTTTGGCCAAATGTGTCAGTTGGTGACTTTTCCCTCTAAGGGGACGATATCTTGCTGTTTTCATTCTATATACGTATTCATCAAACTACCGATCCGTATCAACAAACTATGAAACTACAAAACGGAGTTGATAGGCAACTTAAGTATTTTGACGTCTTGTATAGTACTTTTTAATTTGGTAAAGTTTTATGATTACCAATGGTGAACATTTGACATTTGCAATTTATTTTCTTGTGACGCGTTCCGAAATAATAAAAACAGACAGTGATGATTTGTGTCATTCGCACTTATGATATGCGAATTGAAATTAATGAATAAACGATAGGGTACTCGGTTTTTACTTTAGCCCGGCTTCCATGTAAGTTATTGTTCCGAGGTAAAAAGTGCTGTTTGTCTAAGGTTTGCATCATTTTTTTTTTTCAATGTATTTACTAGCCTGGTAACTAGACCTTTTGGCTAAATCTTATTTTAATTTCTAATTTTCTTCTGCTTTCACATTAAAACGTTGGTATTCGACGTTTTGATGGTTCTTTGGAGTTTTTGGAGACAATCGAAAGACGCAGGAAAAGCAGAGAAGTCCACAGGAAAGAGGTGAACCGACCGCTTTGCCGCGCTAAAATCACGGAACACTTTTCCTGTTTACGACCCATGCACCATCATATTTCACTGAACTATATATTGTTCACTTGCACGACACTTTGTTACGCAAAACAACACCAATTTTACGAACCAAAACTCACTATAAACAATAAAAATTCGATGAAATATGAGGACTCCAAACGTCAGCTACCAAAGCCCGCCAAAAACTCTCGGTTTGCATCATGTCTGACAGGTTGTGTTGCCAATGGATAAATTGTTCACTACCAATAACGAATATATAATATTCTTGCGAAAATGTTAGTTTGTTCTAACTATGTAAAATGAACATTAACTGCATAATAAAAAAAAGTCTTTTGCATTCGAATCTATAAGAACATTAATTTGTCTTATCGGACTCGGTGTCAAGCCGGTACGATTCGCAACTGGGCTTGCAGTAATTTTTTGGCTTGGCTTGGCTTGACACTGACTCCAATAAAACAAATTAATGTTCTTATAGATTCGAATGCAAAAGTCAACGACTGCAATATTATTATTTTTACCTTTTTAGTTTTGAAGTCGGTTGTGCGGATTCGAACCCGGACCTCATGATTCGCAACGCGCCACCGCGCTCTTTGATTCATTAGAAATCAGAAATCATTGCCCATTTATTCGTCATCATCTCATCGTCGGTAAAAAGTGCAATAGGCAAATTATACAATAGTTGGAGTGTAGTAACTAGTAAGCTCTCTTTTTAAATGTGTCATAAAACCCACAGATAACCCTCTTATCTGTGGGAAAGTCAAATCAAATCAAAATTTTTTATTCTAAATAATATTGATATTATTTTGAATAAAAAATTTTGATTTGATTTTGATAACCCTCTTATCTGTGGGAAAGTCAAATCAAATCAAAATTTTTTATTCAAAATAATATTGATATTATTTTGAATAAAAAATTTTGATTTGATTTGACTTTCCCACAGATAAGAGGGTTATCTGTGGGTTTTATGACACATTTAAAAAGAGAGCTTACTAGTTACTACACTCCATTATCCATGTGATCACATGGATAACTTTCTGACGTCATTTTTGATTCTACCACCGCTTCGGAAAGTGTTCCGTTGTAGAGAAGATGCGGCCAGTTCGCTGTACATTGACGACAGTAACAATCACTTTACAGACGAGTCGATGTACAGCGAACTTGCCTAAGCTTGCGCATGCGTGTGAATGAAGCGTAAGGGCTCACGTACTGTACATAATATAACATTACATATTGTTTTGTGATTAAAAATGTATGAAACGCCGATGATGTGTTATCTAATCTAAACTATTATAAAACTGTAAGTAACTGAAGCGTGCCTGTACATTGAAGATATTTACAAAAAAAGATTACGATATGGTTTTTAGGTATCCCCGACTCGAAATCAACCTTTTTTAGAAATTTTGTCTGTCTGTTTGTTTGTGTGTTTGTTTGTTTGTTTTATTTGTTTGTGTTGTAATACTATTAAATTGAGAAGAAAATAAACTTGGATTGTTAAGACGTGAAAATTTTATTTTAGAGTGATGTTCCTATTGACATAGAATTAGAACGAAACAAAGTTTAAATAAATATAATTAAAGAGTTTAAATTGACTAAAAAGGTTATAATACAACATCCCCCCTCAATTAAAACTCTCCAAAACACATTAGGAACAATAAAAAGACATAAAAAATACTCAACTATACACAAGAAAAGCCTAGTCCAGCAGTGCACTTTATATGTGCAACTGTTCCTAAAGGTTTCGTCAATATATCGGCATAGTTGCATATAGATGAAACAAACTGAATATCAACTGTCCCATCTATCACTTTGTCTCTGATAAAGTGATAACGTGTATCTATATGTTTCGTCCTTTCGTGATGGACTGGGTTGTGGACTAAACTCTGTGCACTCTGACTGTCGTTATATACTACAACTGTATCTACCATACCTATTATTTCAAACAGAAATCTTCGGAGATAACATGCTTCCTTAGCAGCAGCAGTAAGTGCCATGTACTCTGCTTCGGTTGACGACAATGCCACAGTTGGCTGCTTCTTTGCCTGCCACGCAACAGGACTTCCAGCCATTGTGAAATAGTATCCAGTATACGATCTTCTGTCCATACTACAATTCGCCCAATCGGCATCGGTATAACCCTTTAGGTATTCTCCACATTCACTGTAACTAAGAGCATAATCAATAGTACCTTTCAAATACTGTAGTACTCTCTTCGCTGCAATCCAATGTTCTTTACTGTACTTTGTATTGAACTGACTTAAATAGCTTGTAACAAAAGCTATATCAGGACGGGTGTTTACTGATAAGAACATAAGACACCCGATAAGATTTTGGTATGGGAAAGATTCATCTTGACCAGTTCCATCGGTCAACTTTTTTAGACTTGATGGAGTATTAACAGTCTTGCAATTTTCCATACCAAATCGTTTTAAGAGGTTTAGGATAAATGTTCGTTGATTTACCTTGATTTCGCCGTCTTTTCTGGTAATATTTAAACCTAAATAATATTTCAATTCCCCAAGATCTTTCAACGAAAACATTTTTTCCAAATCACATTTCACCTTTTGAAATGTCATGTCACAGCTATGAAAAACAATAATGTCATCTACATAGACAGCTATAATGACCAGTTCATTACCAAAAAGTTTTTTATAGACGCATGGTTCTGAAGGAGTTTTTATAAAACCCAACTCTACCAATGTTTTGTCTAACATTGTATTCCAGGCTCGAGGCGCCTGTTTCAATCCATATAAGGATTTCTGTAACAGACAAACTTGATTTTCGTGACCCTTCTTAACAAAACCTTGAGGTTGATGCATGTATACTTCCTCTTCGAGGTTTCCGTTTAGGAAAGCTGTGTCAACGTCCAAGTGTCTCATCTTCAGATTCAATTCCGCTGCCAAAGCAAACAATGTACGGAGTGAAGAATGCCGAATAACAGGAGCAAAGGTCTCATTGTAGTCTACACCTTCTACTTGCTTAAAACCCTTCACAACTAGTCTAGCCTTATACTTCATAATATTTCCGTCTGCATCTCTCTTTATTTTGTAGACCCATTTACAAGGTATAACCTTTTTCTTTGTATCAGGCCTATCAACAAGCTTCCAAGTATTCAACTTGATCAGCGAATCGTACTCCTTTTGCATTGCTGTTTGCCATTCATCAGCATCATCAGCATTTACTGCCTCTGTATAAGATTTTGGCTCATCCATGTCTTCAACAGATACCATATTGGTATAAAAATCTGGCTGTCTACGAGTCCTAGTAGGGTATCTTCTTATTTGTTCTACAACTGACTCTTCTTGCTCTGGACTTGCAACATCTTCTGATTCTGCTGAATTATAATCAAGTTCTTCATCATCACTGCACCCAGAATTTTCTTGAAGCACATTTTCGTCTTTCCTCTGCTCAACATCATCCATAAAAATAATGGCTTCTGGTTTTGCATTTTCAACGATATTACCTTTTAACTGTGTAAAACAATCTTCAAAAAATGTCACATCTCTTGACTTCTGCAAATGCCTTGGATTTGAAGAATCTCGGAAAAAATATCCATTAGGATCTTCTGAATATCCTACAAATATCACTTCTTTTGCCTTTACATCCAGCTTCTTCCTATGACAAGCAGGAATTTGTATCAACACACGACACCCAAACACACGCAAATGGCTCAGATCTTCCTTTTGTCCGTTCCATCTTTCTATTGGTGTCTGACGTATTAACGCTCGATGCGGAGATCGATTCTTCAAGTACACCGCTGTCTTGAATGCATCCTGCCAATATGCCTTCGATAGTGAGCTCTCAGCTAGCATAGAGCGTGCTTTCTCCACTATGGAGCGATTGGTGCGCTCTGCCACGCCGTTGGACTGTGGACTGTATCCAACAGTCGTTTCATGTATCACTCCTTTCGATGTTAAATAATCGGTAAACTCTTTATTAACATATTCCTTACCACAATCTGTTCGCAGCGTTTTTATTTTAATACCAGTCTGCGTTTCCATCAATGCTTCGAAAGCACAAAACTTTTCCTTCACCTGCGACTTTGATGCAATGAAATACGCATAAACTTTTCCGATATCCGCCAAGTCTTGAGCAGTACTCATTACAGCATTTATGTACATTTCAATGCTTTGAAAATCGCTTAACGAAAGTCTATATAACTTTCTCTCTAGTGCTAATCTCCTGCCCATACCTTTATCTTCATAGGCTTCTTGAAGAGCTGTCCAAGCCTCTCGAGCAGTATTGGCACTTCTTATATGTGTAATCGCCGAGCCATCGACTGCCAAGCATATTTTCGCTAAAGCTCGCTGATCGTTTCTAATTACTGTGGCGGCCGGTTCAGTGTCTAAACCTGTACCCTCTATTAATGCCCACAAATCCTCATGGATGAGATAATTCCTCATTTTAAATTTCCAAATGGGGTACCCTTCTCGGGAAGATAGCAGCGGTATCTGTCCAGATCCAGATAGACATCTATTAACCGTGCCGTCTCCAAAGCTCATCATAAATTTCAGAAACGATTTTTTCTCCGACTCACAAAATAAAATATCTAGGTATTCTCACGTGATCCTTGTATTTAATTTTCTCCTACTCGTGCTGATAACGTGTTGTAATACTATTAAATTGAGAAGAAAATAAACTTGGATTGTTAAGACGTGAAAATTTTATTTTAGAGTGATGTTCCTATTGACATATTAGAATTAGAACGAAACAAAGTTTAAATAAATATAATTAAAGAGTTTAAATTGACTAAAAAGGTTATAATACAACAGTTTGTTTCTTTGTTCGCGCATAACGCAAAAACTACTGAACCAATTTTGATGAAACTTTTTTGTTTGATAGCTTATGAGCTGACTTAAAATCTGGTGTATAATTTATGCGGACGAAGTCGCGGGAAAACACTAGTCTTATTATAATTATAGAAAAAACTATCGTATAATTTGTGATAATATTTTATTCACAAACAACTATTTCAGGGTCTTTCTCACATATGAATGGAAACTTGAATGAAAGCTCGGTGTAGTGTAGTAATCCATCGTTCGTTATCACACCACTGTAAGTTCCTGTTTCTGAATCCTGTCCCGCCTCTGGATCCCATTTTGCGTAACCAGCGTCTTCTATTGTTTCGCCTTGAAGTGTCATCCACTTTCCTGAATTCTTGTTACGTTGGAAGCCGACGAGGGCATAATGTAAATTATTCTTGACAATCAAATTCTTTGCTGCTTGTGCTTCATCGTCTCCGTTAATAATGAGCAGATGCCCTCCTTCTTGTTCGCAAACCTTGACAGCCTCATCGAATACTAACTTATTACTGTGCCATTTGTAACAGCTTCCTGTAGTATTGTCCAGTGCTGCGTAGCCTGGAAAAAAGTTAAAAAAACAATATTTAATAATATTTGTTCAAAAACTTCAAATACCTACCTAAGGCGCTGCCTGCACGTCAAGTATTTTAGTTTAATAAAAACCTTTATTATTCAAATTATTAAATTAACAGAAAGAAGTAGTTACGTTAAGTAGATTACAATACAAGTTACAAGTTACAATAATAGTTACAATAATAGTAGATTACACACCGAGGACAGGAAAGTAAGAAAGGTCTCAGATCTCATGTAATTGTTGACCGAGGAGAAGCCGAGGTCAACAAACATGTGACCTGAGGCTTTCTCATTTACTGTCCGAGGTTAGTATACTATTTTTCTTCTCGACGGAGGTGGAAAGCGACAACTTCGTTTAGCGCAGCGCGAGCGGGACGAGAATTGACGCTTCCCGTCCGGAGGGAAGAAAAACCAGTTACAATACTAAAGCCTGACCAGGAATTTAAAAAACCTAGAGTGCGATTTTTGAATCTCATTCGGTTAGCTCAGCAGTTCAATATGTCAAAATTATTATGGAGATGTGCATCTTTATGATGCTGATTTGACTTTAACTGTAGTCTTTGGATTTGACTTTCAAAAATCACACTTCTATTCTATTTTTATTTTTATTTAATGGCGTTTCCTTGTTATATTTCGCCAGTGTCAAGTTATTTGAGGGAGTGTCTATCCAATCTCGAGGATTGTTTTTGAGTAAGAACAACTGAGAAGGATTTAAGAGCCTCGTGGCAGGCTGAGACGCGAACCGCGCGAACACCACGCGAGAGACAAGTGTTCGAGGCAAACCCTGCAACGTGACTCAAAAATCACACTTATGATTTTTGAAAGTCAAATCAGCAGTAGAAAGATGCATATATCTCCATAGCAATTTTGACATTTGCAACTGCTGAGCTCAGTGGAGGCCTCCGCTCATTGCAGCGATAATATCGAGCGATATTATCGCTGCGATTTTGCATCTCGATTTTGCGATAATTGTTCTCAGTACATTTTGTATGGGGACGCGCTCGATCCCACACACTGCCGCGATATTATCGCAACCTGGCGCAATCTCTTTCTACTACATTCAGTGAAGGGCGCATGCGTGACGCGAATCGCGGAATCGCTGCAGTGTGTAAGGTGTCGCGATATCGCTGTCGATAATATCGCTCGATAATATCGCTGCAATGTGCGGAAGCCTTCAATGAGATTCAAAAATCGCACTCCAGGTTTGGAGACGCTGCAATCGACTGTCACCTTTACAACAATTAGTTCCAATGATTTTCCGCAACATGGCGAGGTATACTTGTGGACAACAAAGACTATTTTATTTATAATTTTTTTTAATGCCATTATTAAAACAGTTTTCTTTATAGGTTCCTAACACTCTCTTCGGAAAAAATCTAAAAAGAACATTATAAGAATAATAATTTAAAGCCTGACCAGGAAAATAAAAAACCTCGCCATGTTGCGGAAAATCATTGGAACTAATTTTTGTACTGGGAACACTAACATTAAAGGTGACAGTCGATTGCAGCGCCCCCAAACCAGGTTTTTTATATTCCTGGTCAGGCTTTACCTGCGATATTGCCACTACAGATGTCCATTGTTTTAACTTTTACTTCGCTCAAGAAGCATACGTATGGGTATTGATGGTAGCACATCACGTCTGACAAAGTGCCGTGTGGTGACAGCGCTATGCAGTTTTCATTGTTCTTGTAGTTGTTGGGTTCGCCGCGAGCCGTGGGCTCGATGTTTGACAGCCGGGTACCTGGAAATAGTATAATTGATGTGAGCTGGTAAACCGATGCCTGGCGTTTTCCTTTTTACATGTTAGTTTAGATTATGATGTTAAGAGGATATAATTCGGAACGCGCTCCATACAAACGAAGTCTGGAAAGCCAGTGATATATTTCACAGTTTCGGTTCAATCTTATTCACTCATTAAGATATCATCATCAGCTCGGTAAACCCTACTGCTGGGTATAAGCCCCACGCCAACCAGCATAGTTAGCATGGCACCGTGATATAGCGCTATCACACCTTCGCTCTCTTTCTATTTTCACGCGAATGAACGAGGTAAAAGACGTGAAACAGCCTTATCACGTGTAGCATGCTACCCATGCAGAACGGTCTCCCGCTAGTCTCATCCACTGTTTGTCGGATTTTTTTTCGTCTGTGTAAAAATCTTATTTAGGCATTTAATCTTCTTGGTTAAATGTATATCTAGTATTTTAACCTTAGATTAAAAACTTTGAACAAAAATCTGAAACATTATATACCAAGCATAGAGATTAGTTTCTAGATTAAAAGTAAGTTATAGCCTGTAGAATTCCACTGCAGGGCAAAGGCCTCCTCTCACGAATAAGGGTGAGAGGGAGTGGGCCATACTCCACCACGCGGGCCCAGTGCATGTTGGTGGAGGCAAGTTAGTGGTCAACTTGCTATAAAGCTGCCTTAATAGGCCTCTGACCTGGCTTAACGAATAGTTACAACGCCACCTGACGGAACTATCCGAGACCGACTGCCTAGCGTGCCTTCCGAAGTACGGAAACGAGATGAAATACCACTAACGGTTACCCATCCTACAGCGGATGTCTTCCTCACGGATATTCTCAGATTACAGTGACTAAAACTAATTGATACGAGTCGGATATTCTGGGATCGAATCTTTGCCTCCTTCACAGGAATGCTCCTTACACTAACCAGTAGATCACAATCAGTTCACTAATCTTATCTTATCTTGTTGTGGGGGCGGCAAGCCAGCAACAAGTAATGTACACAAAACCGTAGGATCTTTTGTGTTAGTCCCAATACTTTTTTTACCCCCGACGCAAAAAGTGTTAGAAGTTTGACGCCTATGTCGGTCTGTCTGTCTGTCGGTCTGTCTGTCTATGGCATCGTAGCTCCCAAACGGCTGGACCGATTTCGAAGCGGTTTTTTAATAGAAAGCGAATTTTTGCGAGAGTATTCAGAGCTTTGTTTCATGAAAATCGGTTCAGCAGTTTTCAATTAACTTTAAAAATTGCGACAGAATAAAGAAGGGTGTTCTTCTTCTTATCGTGTGGGCAAGCCCTTGGTGTCAGAGGGGTGTTAAATAAGTTTCTGTCTGTCAGTGGCGTCGTAGCTCCCAAACGGGTGGATTTCGATGTGGTTTTTTTTATTAGAAAGCTTATTTTTGCGAGAGTGTTCTTAGCTTCGTTTCATGAAAATCGGTTTGGTAGTTTTCTTCTAATTTTAAAATATTACGCAACAAATTTAAATTTAAAAAACCTCTACGCTAAAAACAAACGTTTAAAAAGTGAAAAATAATTCGGCCACCTATTATTTTTATGCATGTTTTACCTTTTAACTATATTTAAGATTTTTAGGTCAATTAATGTGTCGGGGACCGCAAGTGATAGTTGAATAAAAAATCTATGGTCATTTCATAGCGGTCAAATCTTAAAGATAGTTAAAAGGTAAAACTTACCTGCATAAAATAGTAGATGACCGAATTATTTTTCACCTTTTAAATGTTTGTTTTTAGCGTAGGGGGTATTTATTTTCATCACCCTTCAAATACATGGTCGATGAACGAGGCCATTCAGGAGAAGAAACCTAAGATCTCCCGGTTTCGGGTTCCTAATCCTTCTCCGAGGAGGCACATGCGTTAAGTCGCCAAGACACCGCAGTCACAAACGATTTGTTCCATGGTCTCGTCCCTCACTAAAGTATTACCTTCAACAGAAGAAAAGCCTGTGAAGACTTTTTCTACGTTCCTTGTTTTCAATATGTCCATCAGTGCGGCCTTGATTCCGTCGTTTAATGGCGATGCCAAAACTCCACCTGGAAATTGTCAATGTAATAAGTAATTTTTACACAGATTTATAGATATTATTAGGTCGGTGACGGTACCAATTCAATCTATGTTCTGTATTACAGAAAATAAACCTGCCTAAGACGCACGACGTTTCTTCTTATTTGGGCGTGTTAAGATGATTGTGAACCTAGCAATCTACAATATAAAAAGTAAAAACTTGTTTACCCTTCTATACCAATTAGGTTAAATTGTAGGCATCTGTAGGTAAACTATGCTTAAACTTACATACATACGAGTACCATTCGGTGTTTGTATACCATTTTCAACGCTATGCGTCAATGGGAATGCTCAATCAAAATTTATTATGAAAATAAAAAAATAAAAATACTTCAAACCATGTAATTCATCGTACCTAGGTCATACCAGTGACATAAGAAGCTTACAAGGTATTGAGTTATTAACAAATAAAGTATTAAAAATAATAGTAAAGAGGAGAGTTATAATAAAGAGTATAAATTATGTGGCGACGGGCTCACCCCCCGTCACACTAAGTCTCGGTACTACTATACTCGTGAAACGTGGATGTTCTGAGGTTTCAGAATATCTCTGACTACCCCCTCGGGGAATATAGTCGTGAGCATATGCTATGCTTATGCTTATAAATTATGTTATTAAAAAATCTAGCTTAAAAACATTTTAACTTTTAGTAGGTATGGAGATTGTTCACAATCTTTGCAGCTTATAGGTACTTATAATATTCTTCGTGGACATAAACTTACCTTCCACGTCACATCTCCTCTTTGCATCATCAAATGTCACAGGCATCTCGTGATACATGAGATAGCCCCCCGCATCTTTATATAAGGTGTAGCCACTGCACTTGGGACCGACAGCCTCTGGAAACATTATTTCAAATTCAGTTACTCCACCAACCCGATGACAACAGACACAAAAATGAAACAGACATAAATAAAAATGTATTTAAAAACGAGAGGTAGCTCCAGCATCAGACCCTGGTTACCATATAGGATCAAAGTACTAGTCAATAAGAATCAAACGAGCCCAAACTCGATGGGGTTGTGACGTTTTATTGCGGAGTTCCTATGTCCAGCTCCAGCATCAGATCAGCTCCTGTGTCCCGTGTCACGCGATATACCTACATATGCGTGCAAAATTTGAGCTCAATCGGAAACCGGGAAGTTGGTCAAACGTAACTTGCAACACCGGGACAGGTGAGAGTAGTTAAATTAGGTAAATAAAAGCTTGTAAAAGTAAAATCTTATTCAATGATCTGGTAAACAAATGCAACGAGCCATTTATGTCTTGTTTATATGTTAAAGCCCGACCAGAAATAATATAAAAAACCTCGCCATGTGGCGGAAAATCATTGGAACTAATTTTTGTACTTGGAACACTAACATTAAAGGTGACAGTCGATTGCAGCGCCCCCAAACCAGGTTTTTTTATATTCCTGCAGTGCTAGCATGATTAGTCGCATGACGCGCGCCTGCGGGTTTGAAATTCATACCCGCGCCTGTCATTAATCCCGCGATGGTGAGCATGATTTGACAGCTCGTCAGCCACTCTACCAAGAGAAAGCAAAGTCGCGGCCCGGGTTCGCTGGGTTACAATACGGTTAAATCGATCAATTTGAATAGGGTATCACCGAATCGGTGATTAGAGCTGCCCCAAAATCATTCGTTCTTTTACTTATTTCGTTGCGTAAACGTAGAGCCACAAACTATACCGAACGGTGATCACGCTCGCATAAATTTGTAGACTAGAGTCTACGAATGACAGTTGAGAGCTCGCGTCATCGTAAGTCGCGGTCATCATGTTAGCTACTGTAGAGACAGAGGCGAAGACGCGCTGAAATAGAGATATGGTATAGAGAGACTCGAAGTCGCGGGGTATCATGCTAGCACTGCTGGTCAGGCTTTAATTTAAAATTGCCGCCTTCTTATGTTTTGACGTACCTATTTTAGTCTGTGGAACATTTGCACTTCCTTCCTAGTCTATTTGAACTGCCATTTTGGCACACGACTGACTAACCTTCACACTGCGCTGCCACACCAGTGTGAAGGCCAGGAAATTGTTTTTCTCCCCTCCGGGTGGAAAGCGCCAACTTTCGTCCCGCTGCATTAAAAAACGAAGTTGCCGCTTTCCGCCTTCGTCGAGGAGAAAAATAATATACTGACCTCGGGCAGCAAATAAGAAAGCCTCAGATCACATGTTTGTTTACCTCGGACATGAGATCTCAGACCTTTCTTACTTTCCTGTCCTCGGTGTGTAATCTACTATTTCTCCTCGAAGGATGCGAAAAGCGGCAACTTCGTTAAGCGCAGCGGGACGAAAATTGACGCTTTCCGTCTGGAGGGGAGAAAAACAGTATAGGTACTATCCTAGGGCAGTAATTAAGAAAGCCTCAGACTCAGATCACATTACACAACTACGTGATATCTGAGACCTTTCTTACTTTCCTGCCCGCGGTGTGTAATCTACTATTTCTATTCTTCACACGGTGTTAAGGATGGGAATTTTACATTCCTAACCGTAACACCGCGATTAGTTAAATACGTCAAACGGAACAACTTTCTCTATGGGACTAATATCGAAATCGCGAACAGCTGTTCCTCGAGCCAAATGTAAGGGACAGCAGATTTTTTTGCGATTTCCATATTAGTCCTATCGAGAAAGTTGTTCAGTTTCGCGGTCTGATGATCCCCTTAAAAAGTGTCAGCATATTAAGAACGACCCTGTATACCTACAGGGTGTTACAAAAGTAAAAATAAACATTTAAAACTTTTAAGGGGATTGTTTATACCATCAAACTGAACAACTTTCACTATGGGACCAACATCGAAATCGCGAAAAAAAAAACTGCTATCCCATACATTTAGCTCGAGTTGATTTGTTTAGTTTAGTATGGAACTACAGATTTTTTTCGCGGTTTCGATATTGGTCCCATAGAAAAAGTTGTTCAGTTTTTATTTTTTTATTTATTTTATATAAAGGAAAATACAGTCACAATAATACTTGGTGTCATTAAAACGTTACAATGTTTGTATTGACACTGCACACTCGTTACAAAAAATAATAAAATACATCATAAAGTAGTTGATACACTTATTCTACAGTTACACCGTAATACATAGTAGTTTGATGGTCTAAACCACCCCCTTTAATGTTTATTTGTATTTTTGTAACACCTTGTATAGATAGATATAACTAAGTAAGTAGGTAGGTACCTATGTGCGTTCACACACGATGACGCACTGACGGAGCGGCAGATGTCAGTCCATAGAACAACACCCGTTGCGTCAATGCGTCACCGTGTGTGCTTCTACGTGCGGTTTCATACAACTCCTTGCTTCACAAATAACGGACTGACGTTTGCTGCTCCGTCAGTGCGTCATCGTGTGTGAACGCACTATATAATAATAGTTACCTTGTGCTGAGAGGACGCACACGAAGAGACCGGAGAACAAAACAGCAAGTGCGAGTCGAGACATCTTGTGCAACTGTGTTGTGTTCTGTCAGAACAACGGCTTTTTAACCGACAAAAAAGGAGGACTTTATCAATTCGACCCGTATGTTTTTATTCCAATCAAATGGGAAAAAAATTCTGTTGTATAAAAATATTACTGTTTCTTCATAGATAACAGTTATCGTGGGTTTTAACGGATGAAAACTAAGGCTAAATCACATAGAAATTACGCGCTCCATGGATAAATGAAGTGATATGGACGATTTGGGAATCCCAAGTATATCTACTTTGATACGTACAACTATCTGTGCTTACGTACTCTATTCTATTCTATTCTATTTTTAAAATATGGCTGCCATCTTGGTTTGTGATGATTTTGCCAATGACGAGTTTTTGTAGCAAAAGTGCTTGACGTTGTACTGTTATGAAGATATTTTGGTGACTTCAAGGGTTGTTCTTACAAAAGAACACTATCTTGAGCCACCACTGGAGCCCCGCTGTCGAGCTGGGAGGGGGCAACCGACGAGCGACACGCGACACGCGACCACCCACTAGCAGATCCACAACGCGACTCCTTACGTACTCTAAAGTAATTGATTCATTAATACACACTTTATTATATTATAGTGCTGCCTACATTAGTTTTTTTTTTCAATGATGAATTATCTCCAAAATTAATACAAACTGACTATGGTCATATTTTCAATACTAACCAATTAAAGTCAATGAAATTTTGCAGAAACAATCTAGAAACAAATCTCTATGCTGGTATGGAGTCATATTTATGTTAAAGTCGTAGAAAGAGAAGGAACTAGAAGGAAGCACGTTTCTTGTCATATCACTCAGTAAGAGATGCACATAGCAAATTCACTCTAGTTAAAAAAGGAGATCGCTACTTATTGCTGTCCTTATCGACGTAGCCACTTTTTGTTCTACGACGGATGTCTGACTCCGGAGTCATCATACAAATTGTATAGGATTTTATGACTATCGCTGTCTCATACGCGGTTACACTGATGTTCCGTCTATCAGCGTAAGCGAAAAATACTTCGCCTATGGTTAAAGTATACGGTTTCAATGCTAGGATTAATTTAAGATTTGTATGGAAGTCTTTGAGGCACTGTAACTTTAAAACTATACATTTTAACGAAAATCTGACTCTATACAAGCATAGAAATTTGTTTTTGATTCTGAAAAATGTCATTGAGTTTAATTGGTTAGTATTGAAAATATCACCATAGTACGTTTGTATGCAGCGCGCTCCGAATTATATTTTCTTAAAGCAGATTTTTAATTTATCGAGTCATTATACGAGTTAGTTTTTATTATGTTTGTAGTTAGGTCATCACTGTAAAGTAAAGTAAAGTAAAGTAAAGTAAAGTAAAGTAAAGTAAAGTAAAGTAAAAGTAAAGTAAATCTTTATTGTGTATAAATTTAGGTTTTACAATTTGCAGGTGTTAGTACAGTAAGAGGTATTCCGCCAAATCTTGCCCTTTCGGACGTACACACAAAATTGATAATATTCGTTTAAAATGTCTACAAAATTAAAGTCAACAACATACAATAAATAAAATAGAAAAAGTTACAATTAATGAATATGAAAACGAAAATAACTACAATGTCAAAACAATTATAACAAGAAATATATAAGAAAAAATAATAAGCTAGGTCAGGTACATGTCAGGTATTAAATTATTTACAAACACAAGAAACTAAATTATCAATCACAAGGTGAGTCATAGTTGGTCATATCTACAATCTATAATCTAGGAATTCCTTCGTATTGTAGAAACATCTTTCAACTAACCATTCTTTCAATGTTTTTTTAAATATGTTCTGCCTAAGTTGCTTAAAGGAATCTGGAAGTTGATTGTATAATTTTATACACATTATGAAACTACTCTTTGAAGTAACAGCTAGTCTGTAGGGCATTGCAGCATTTTTAAGGTGATGACCAGACCAGACCCATCAACCTTAGCCACTTTATTCAAGAGCAATGATAGCCCATACGAAAGAGAGCTTGTGTTGTTAACCAATTTAACATATTTTGTTTCCGGGTGTTGTGAGGGTAGGCCTGTGCCCTGCAGTGGCACGTGTATACGTAGTGATGATGATTATTATTATAATATCAATTAGTTAACGTAAATAAAGTAATTCCCGGGTATTATCTGTTCTATGTACCTATATACTTCCAAAGCGATGAGCACAACTGCATTTCTCGAGAATTTAATTGTTACTGATTTCTAAAAGATTGTCATTTGCCGCGATCTATTTTACGAACATAACCGATTTTACCCGACACCCGAATACTATTCTAATGCTTCATTCGCATACTGGCGCAGGTTTAGGCAAGTTCGCTGTACATTGACGCTTCTATAAAGTTAAACAGTGACAATCACTTTACAGACAAGTCGATGTACAGCGAACTTGCCTAAGCGTGCGCAAGCGTGTGAATGAAGCGTAAGGGCTCACGTACTGTACAGTCAGCAGCAAAAAGATGAATACACTTTTACTTTACGCGTAGTACTAAAGTATATACATCTTTATACTACGACGTAGTAAAAGTGCATACATCTTTTTGCTGCTGACTGTACATAATATAACATTAGATTTGGTTTTGTGACTAAAAATGTATGAAACGCTGATGATATTTTATCTTAACTATTATAAAACTGTAACTGAAGTGTGTCTGTACATTGAAGATTTTTACAAAAAAAAATATTACGATAATTATGGTTTTTAGGTGTCCCCGACTTCAAATCAACCTTTTTTAGAAATGTTGTCTGTCTGTTTGTTTGTTTGTTTGTTTGTGTGAGCATCACGCACAAACTACTGAACCGATTTTGATGAAACTTTTTTTGTTTGGTAGCTTTATGATCTGACTTAAAATCTGGTATTCCTGCGGACGAAGTGGCAGGATAACTCTAGTTTTAATTTATAATTAAAATTGGCCACGAAACTAAAGAAATCGACTTAACTTATTATAATTATGGAACGAAGAAAAACTATCGAATTATTTATGTTAACACTTATTTTATTCACAAACAACTATTTCAGTGTCTTTCTCACATATGAATGGCCTTGACTCTAAAGGCGAGGAGTAGGTAAGTAATCCATAGATTGTTAACACACCACTGTACGTTCCTTGTGCTGACTTTTGGCTCGCCGCCACGAATGGATACCATTTAGCGTAACCAGCGTCTTCTATTGTTTCGCCTTGAATTGTCATCCACTTTCTTGGATTCTCGTTAAGTTGGAAGCCGAGGTGGGCAAGAAGTACATTATTCTTTTTGATCAAACTCGCTGCTGCTTGTGCTTCATTGTCTCCGTTAATAATGAGCAGTTGCCCTCCTTCTTGTTCGCAAACCTTGACAGCCTCATCGAAACCTAACTGGTTACTGTGCAATTTGTAACAGCTTCCTGTAGTATCGTCCAGTGCTGCGTAGCCTGGAAAAAAGTGTGAGATATAATACAGGGTGTTACAAAAGTAACAATAAATATGTGTTAGTTAGAACATCAAACTGAACAACATACACTATGGGACCAACATCGAAATGTCAGTCCATAGAACCACACCCGGTGCGTCAATGCGTCACCGTGAGTGCTTCTACGTGCGGTGTCATACAACTCCTTGCTTCACAAATGACGGACTGGCGTCTGCCGCTCCGTCAATGCGTCATCGTGTGTGGACGTACTTAGGTAAACCACCCCCTTAAATGTTTATTTGTATTTTTGTAACACCTTGTGTATTAATAATGTTTGAACAAATAAGTCAAATGCCTGAGGTGCTGCCTGCACGTTTCAATTCAATTACATTTAGGCCTGTCACATGCAGGCCTTAAAAAAAGAAGTACAATAAGACCAGCAAATGTAGGTATCTTAAAAGTATCTTTTGCATTTATTCTCAAAAAAATGATGGCTAGAGAAGACGGCTCGAGCTTTTAAAATAAGAATCGCGGTCATAATTATTTTCAACAGTAAAGTTAAATTATACAGGGTGTAACAAAATACCCTTGTAATAGTTAAGAGGGTGCTGAATACCATCAAACTGAACAACTTTCTCTGTGGAGTCAACTTCAAAAACGCGAAATAAAAAAAAAAACAGAATTTTCATACAAAATCAGCTGTTCCATACTAAACCTGCAATGCCTACTCGACTCAAATGTATGC
Organism: Agonopterix heracliana; assembly: GCA_963693445.1. Lineage (NCBI taxonomy): Eukaryota > Metazoa > Arthropoda > Insecta > Lepidoptera > Depressariidae > Agonopterix > Agonopterix heracliana. Next base: position 9,674,566 of record OY856334.1, read on the forward strand.
AACCGCAGATTTTTTTTTTGCTTCAATCAGTTTGCTCCTACAGTAAAAGTTGTTCAGTTTGACGGTTTGATAACATGGGCAACAATGGGCTCGGTGGTGTAATTGGTTAGCACGTTTCCCCGGTTTGGAAGAGCGTGGGTTCGAGTCCCGCCCGAGACAAATTTATCAATCTTTAATTTAATAGGGCTTGTTTTTTTTTTTAGTTTTTTCTCCCCTCCGGACGGAAAGCGTCAATAATTGTCGTCCCGCTGTTCGTCGAAACGAAGTTGTCGCTTTCCACCTCCGTCGAGAATAAAAATAGTATACTAACCTCGGACAGTAAATAAGAAAGCCTCAGATCACATGTTTTGCTCAATTACATGAGATCTGAGACCTTTCTTACTTTCCTGCCCTCGGTGTGTAATCTAGTTACTTACTATAAATGTTTTATTACACGGATGCTTAAAAAATGTCTTTTAAAATATTGACATACCTATCAAATTAAACTTAACACCAGTTAGTTTAGGTTGATACCTATGTCAATGTTTTTTATTTTATTCGCAATAAATTAGCAATTATTCTTAATATGAGTTTTTCCCTAAAAAAAACACTGAGACTTTTTATAAGATGTTTGGCTCAAGATAGTATTATGGATAATCTATTATTCCCTTACCTTCCTAACATCATCTCTTTATCTAATCTAATCTAAACTATTATAAAACTGTAACTGAAGTGTGTCTGTACATTGAAGATATTTACAAAAAAAAGATTACGATATGGTTTTTGGTTGGATGAGACAGTGGATGAGACTAGCGGGGGACCGTTCTGGTTGGCGTGAAAATGAAGAGGCCTATACCCAGCAGTGGGGTTGACCGGGCTGATGATGATATGGTTTTTAGGTATCCCTGACTCGAAATCAACCTTTTTTAGAAATTTTGTCTGTCTGTTTGTCTGTTTGTTTGTTTGTTCGCGCATCACGCAAAAACTACTGAACCGATTTTGATGAACCTTTTTTTGTTTGATAGATTATGATCTGACTTAAAATCTGGTATATAATTTGTGCGGACGAAGTCGCGGGAAAACACTAGTAAGTACATAGATAAAACTAAAAAAAGTTAGATGTTTAAAGCTTTGCGTCCACCATCCTCACATGCCCATATTGGTGCATGTCCCACTAACGACTGTCTCAAAGAATTGTTCCACATTATAACAATAATTTACCTTCACCACAGACTCTTCCTTCCTTCACGAAGCAGAAGTATGGGTTTCGATTGTCGCACTGCACATCAGACATAATGCCGTGCGGTGACAGCATTATGCAGTTTTCCCGGCCGTCGACGTTGTTGGGTTCATCGCGCGCCCAGGTGTGTTCGACGTCTGACAGCTGGGTACCTGGAAATAAAAGTATTATATTTGTTGTGAGCTCGCGAACCGATACACAGTAGATTTTAGAAGCCAAAAAAGGGTCATTGACATGTTGCGTTAAAAATCTGATAGTTCTTGTCAAAAATACGTAGTTTTTAGTAGTAGTGTTCCGTAGTCCAACAAGGAACCCTTATACTTTCGTCCATTCTGTCTGTCTGTATGTGTATGCCCCGCCTCAATTACTCCTTCATTTTTGAACCTATAGAATCAATATTCTGCTTTCTCTAGTAATCATTATTGGTAGTCCTACTTGCAGCATTGAGTAAGTAATTCATACATTGATGGTTTTATTGTGACCATTTTTTTTTTAATATTCGAATAAAAAATTTTTTGAAACATCATTTTTTTAGCGGATTATTCACGTAACTAACTTTGGAAGCAGATTCCAGCGTAAAATGACCTATTAAGAACCACTTTTTGTTTCTTATTTGGTAAGTTAAATACTCACTGAAGTTTTTAATAATTCGTTTCAACCTATGGAACACCCATTTGAATATTTTACTTTTTCTTCGTCCAACTCAAACAAAAAATTTTCACTTTCGACCCTTTTTTCGGTAACGTGTATGGATGTTGTGTTGCTGATTATTTTAATATGGAAGAGTATTTCCAGACGATCATGTTGCAAAAATTTCTCACTATGAAAAAAGTTATGACATTTCTATGCCGCTCCGGTAGAAAATTCTCAAATACTCCTATTTAAAATCAAAGCTTCTAAACTAAAAAAAACGCGGAAGAGACATGTGATATTTTCGTATACACCTATATAGGTGTGAGGAATCTAAAAAAAATCGGACGTCTCCGTTTGGACCACCCTGTACAAAAGGAAGGTAAGTCGCTGAAGCCAGTGGTTTGACAAATAGTGACTATTATTATGTGTCTTACGATCCGTAATCACGGGCAATTAAGTCCCGGACCTTTGGAAGGCGTGCATGGAGCCGAAGCCAACATGTAGAGGCCCGTTCAAAAGACAAGTTAATCTAAATGTAAGGGATACACATGGCGGATACCATCTCCGAGCGCACAACATTATACACACGGGGATGGTCCCCGCCAGGTGCAAAGACTATTGGAGTGCGGCGCTATGGCCGCGATGGAAAAATAAGGTCTTGGGCTATAGAGGTGAAAGTTGGATGGATGGATACTGGGCTATGGGAGGAGACTAACGGACGCCTGCCATGACAACTAGTCTCAAAATTGTAAATAGGGCAGGCGGTGACTCGCCAACTCGTCGAGTGGGCCCCATAAAACGGCCGCACGCACAAAGTGCGACAATGGGGCAACATCCCATTGAGCGGCTAAAGGTTGTCGAGAGGTGCGGCACCGGTTTCACCATCGCGGGGTTTACCCCCGTGAGCGGGTTTCCCCGTTATTACGCCATTACGTGCAATACACTTCCAACCTGGAGCATAGGTTCTTTGCTCTTGCGATTCCACTCTGGCCGGCCAATGAAGGCAAGCCAGAGGTAGGGGGGTGTGTTACTGTCTGTATGTGCGTGTGTGAGCGCATGTCTGTATGGTCCCCCTGGATAGGGGTCCGCGGTGTCGCCACTCACTGTCAGCTCGCCACAAGCTGCCCCCGCGGGGCTATTATTATTATTATTGAGAGTTGAGGGCCTTAACAGATATACGCCTGTGCCACTGCGACCATCGCTGGTCTTTTTGTGAACGCCCATTTCACAGTTCCCTACTGATCCCCACTGCAGTCAGGAACCGCAGTAGGTTTCTAACAGGAGGGATTGTGTCTCATTTCATCAAATATCTATCTACCTAGATGGATGGATTTCCATCTATTAGGCAAAATCTGCAGCTGGTCGAGTCATTTAGTCTAACGTCACACTTGCGGAGCGTTTCGCGGCGGAACCTCCGCAGCTGAACTAACACACTTTGGTATGACACACTTGGCGTCGCGTTACGCGGCGGAAGGTTACGTCGCGTAATGTTCAGTCGGCTAGTGTGTCATAGGGTACTTGAAAAGCGTTGCGCGCGTGTCGACCGAACGTTCCGCCGCGGAGCGCTCCGCAAGTGTGACGTTAGACTTAGTTACCTACATAGTGACTAAAACGCATTGGTACGAGCATGGATTTAGAACCATAACTATTTCCAGCTTCCTGGGTACGAGTGACAGTCTGTGATCGAATCTTCGCCTCCTTCACAAGCTAAGTTATACTAACCAGTAGATCATTATCAGCTCACTAAAGTATTTACCTTCAACAGAAGAGAACACTCCTCCATTGTGTGGTTCCGCATAAAAGCCAGTGAACACATTTTTTTTTCCGTTTGTTTTCAATAATATGTGCATCATCGCGGCCTTGATTCCGCTGTTTATCGGCGATGCCAGAACTCCACCTGTAAATTGTGTTGTTTCAAAGGTAAAACATTTAATTAGTAATTTGGTAGAGATCTATAGAAAGCATTTATTCGGTGACGGTACCAATCAATCTTTGTCTAGTGTTACACTGCCCGCCGAAGTTTTTTTCTAGTGTGGGCGTGTAAAGATGATCCTATCAAAAACATTATATGGAAAAAAAATTCCAAGATTGACAACTTTGCTCATCAATAGTTTAGATATCAAATTTTAAGCCAAGTCTTGAGTAAGTGTTCATCTCGGTTTTACGTTAGTATTATATTCTTTGTCTCGGTCAAATAAAGATGTAAGGCCTAAAAGTCAGGTCTACATCTTGCTCTTTATTTTGTCATTTAGATTGGCTCTACATGGGAGGACGATTTCATCGAGATGAACACTTATTCAAGACTTGGCTTTAAATTGTATCTCAAAACTTTTTAATAGTTGAGAGTCTTGGTTATTTTTTGTTACATGAAATGTTTTTGATGAGATCTCAAATCGTTTTGTAGATTGCTCTGCAGATCTCCAAGTCTTACGGGTCACGTACCCCTGCAACACCAGGACTGAAGTGTAAGAACCCGGATTTGAATGACAAAGTCTTTGCTTGATATCCACAATACTAATTTATTATCAGCAGATCCTCAAACCGCTTTGTTTAAGTTGGCATTACCCCTGCAGCATCAGGATTTGAGGATCGAAGGTTGAAATTGACTATTTGCTGTAGTACTGTAGGGATAACACTACTAGGAGGAATACGTCTACAAAGTTTCATTAGAATCGGTTAATTAAAACTAGTACAGCGAGTTCCAGAACCTTTTGACCTATCCATTTTTTGTACCCCTCAGTTTAAGAGGTTGGAGAGGGAAAATTCCAAATGTTTTAGTGTTTTATTTAGTTATATGATAAACCCACTCTACCGTGATTTGTGAAAATAGCAATGAACATACGAAAAGTGATAACGTTTGTACCCTTTTAACACTATACCCCAATTAGCTTAAATTGTAGGTACAATAACTGTAGGTTAAGACGTATGCCTAATACAACAAATGTAGTAGTTACCATAATCTTCCTATACTGTGCCTATTAGAACCCACAGTAGTCTATGGTTTTGGTCGCATTAGTCTACCATATTCTAGGTTTATATGAAGTACTTATCATTGTATATCAGAAAAAAATTAAAAATTCTACAGCTTCGTTATACTAGTGACACAACTAGGTAATAATACTAATAACGCAAAAAAAATAGAGTGTACCTAATAAAAAAGAAGTGTAATAAAGTTTTAATAAAGAAGAGTTACCTTTTCTAATCTGTGTTATTAAAAATTCTTGCTATAAATTAAACTTATTCACTTTTTAATGGAGATCAAAATAATACGTAGAGAGTAAATAAGCGAAAAATATTTCGTCTGTGCTATAAATAGATACTTCGAGGACATAAACTTACCTTCCACGGCACATCTCTTCTTTGCATCGTCAAATGTCACCGGGATCTCGTGGTACATGAGAGAGCCCCCCGCATCTTTATATAAAGTGTAGCCGCCATACTTGCAGTTGGGTCTGACAGCCGCTGGAAAAGATATTTCAAAATCAGTCACGCCACCAACCCGATGACAAGACAACATATCGTCGGTCGGATTCATTACCGGTACAATTCAAAATATGCTGTTTTGAGAAAATAGACGAAATATACTTTTAATAGTCCGTTTTCTATTGGGATCCGTTGTATGGAGAGGTTTACAATTTGGAGTAGAGCAATGCCACTTGGTACAGGTGTAATACACGTCAAACTAAGCCAAAAGAGCCTGGTAGGCAGATATAACTCCGTGTCTGGTAGGGGAAGGAGGGGTTAAAGTACCGGACTGCCAGTACTCAAAACAAAAATTTTAGCGGATGTATTTGAACTCTTGGGTCAAGTTTGGTATCGTTTTCGGGTAAATCGATGATGGCCAGTTCATTCCTCATACCAGATTTTTAGCAAAAAATTTAGTAATCCCTAAAATTAAAAATTTTCAGTACAAAAATTTTGCACATAAACCCTGATATTTTCAGATTTTTGTATGAAACTTAATATCAAAAATTCATTTTCAGAAAGCCCATTTAATGTAAATTATAAAAAAAAAACAATTAGTATCAATTTTTTAATTTTTTCAGTAAAAAAAATATTGAACGTACTGCTGCATTTGGCTGTGGTTTGAAAAAAGACCTTAAAAACTCAATGTAGCCAGTGTGGTGCGATTAAGATTAACAAAAAAAAACATACTTGTAGCTTTTATAGCTATAATTTTTAATGTACTTCTTTATTTAATGTTTCGTCATCATCATCATCATCATCAGCCCCATACATGCCTACCCTTAAGAAGTGTGTATAAGCGATAGTGCGTGCACAATGCGGATTGGTTAATTTTTAAAACCCCTAATGCGGGGTCTACGGCGTGCATTACAGAAATCTCTCGCAACCCGAATGCGAGCTAGAACGACAAATGAATGAGCCCTAGGCACGCTTGAGCAGCCATCAGAATTCGGGTCCATAGTGGCACCCGAGTGTCTTCGTCTTTCTGCCAGCCCCATTCAGACGGGCAAGGAAGATTTTGCGTTCTAGTTAGGCATTACACCCAAACAAGAACGCCCTGAAAAACAGCTCTCAGAGTAGTGTGTTGTTTAAGGGCAGCTTCAGTAGGAGGTAAATTTTCGATTTGACTGTCTTTTATTTGTAAAAAGGTGTTTGCGAATCATTTACCGTTTCTCATGGGCATGATCTGAAAAACAAGGAAGTTTTTAAAATTGTACATGGCAATCTCGATTTTTTTTTTATATCAGGATCCGCTGTCACTATCCCCTTCATAGAGTGACTTAAAACCCTCGTGTTCGGATAGGCCTTCCATGCCTCAATCGCGGTTTTTTGCCCCTTCATTTAAACGGAGATGTGGTATCACTTCCGGTAAATGAATGAAATAAGGACAAAACCTGTGTTCTTTCAGGGCCTGAAATAAAAACGTTCAGAATTAAATTAGTTTGTAAACATTGTGTACATATTGATTTAGGTATTACACGTGATTTACCTAAACATGAAGCTATAGTACGACACGACAGATATTGGTGATTTCTTCCAGTTCCGATGTGAACATGTGACTGCTGCACCTAGCTGATGCTGCTTCTAAAGGACACTCAAAAATAATGCTGAGAACTGTAGACACAGATGTTGTTGTATTAGCCATATCTTGTGTTCCCAAACTACGAGGTCTAGAAGAACTGTGGGTGCACATCGGAACTGGAAGAAATCACCAATATCTGTTGTGTCATACTATAGCTTCAAGTTTAGGTAACTCACGTGTAATACCTAAATCAATTTGTACACAATGTTTACAAACAAATTTAATTCTGAACGTTTTTATTTCAGGCCCTGAAAGAACACAGGTTTTGTCCTTATTTCACTCATTTACCGGATGTGATACTGCATCTTCGTTTAATTGAAGGGGCTAAAAAAACGCGTTTGAGGTTTGGAATGCCTATCCGAACACGAGGGTTTAAATCACTCCATGAAGGATAATGACAGAGCGGATCCAGATATTATAAAAATCGAGATTGCCATGTGTACAAATACTTCCTTGTTTTTCAGATCATGCCCGTCAGAAGCGGTAAATGAGTGTCACAAACACCTTTTTACAAAAAAAGACAGACAAATCTAAAATTTACCTCCTACTGAAGCTGCCCTTAAACAACACACTACTCTGAGAGCTGTTTTTCAGGGCGTTCTTGTTTGGGTGTAATGCCTAACTAGAACGCAAAATCTTCCTTGCCCGTCTGAATGGGGCTGGCAGAAAGACGAAAACATTCGGGTGCCACTATGGACCCGAATTCCGATGGCTGCTCAAGCGTGCCTAGGGCTCATTCATTGGTCGTTCTAGCTCGCATTCGGGTTGCGAGAGATTTCTGTAATAGTCGCTTAAATAAGATTCTGGCACAAGTCATCTCTTTTATAGTGTTATCTGGTATCAATGGCTTCAGTATGACCTCCTGATTACAAATATATGAGATGACAAGCGCTCAGACTGTGGGGGTAGAAACTGTGTCGTCATAAAGATGGCCATACAAAGTAAAAAAAATTTTTTGTTTATTCATGCCGTGTGGGGTATCAAATAAAAGGGCTCTATGAGTACATTACAAATATATAGCATAGTATATCATTTTCACTACTTGGTTGAACAAATTATTCGAAAAAGTAAAAAATTTCCACAGTTCTGAGTTGACTTTAAACTGCTGTAGATCATAAACGACTCAATGGATTTTTGTATAATATGTATCAAATGACTCAAGATATCCTCTATACTGCGTCAAAAAATAATTAACCAGATAAATAACAAAATAAAGAATGTACATCAATTTGAATAACATTGAAATATTTTGGATTCTTTCTAATAATTTCTTAGACCTTGTTGTAAAAATGTCATATTATGCTATATATTTGTAACGTACTCATAAAGCCCTTTCATTTGATACCCCACATGATAAGTTTAATTTAAATAGAAAATATGACGTCATGAAGATGGTAATACAAGGTAAAAAAAATCCTTTGAATCATGCCATGTAGGGTATCAAATGAAAGAACTTTATGAGTAGGTTACAAATATATAGCATAATATAACATTTTTACAACAAGGTCTAAGAAATTATTAGAAAGAATCCAAAATATTTCAATGTTATTCAAATTGATGTACATTCTTTATTTTGTAATTTATTTGGTTAATTATTTTTTGACGCAGTATGCACCCTGAGTCATTTGATACATAGTATATAAAAATCCATTGAGTCGTTTAAGATCTACAGCAGTTTAAAGTCAACTCAGAACTGTGGAAATTTTTTACTTTTTCGAACAATTTGTTCAACCAAGTAGTGATAATGATATATTATGCTATATATTTGTAATGTACTCATAGAGCCCTTTCATTTGATACCCCACACGGCATGAATAAACAAAAATTTTTTTTTACTTTGTATGGCCATCTTTATGACGTCACAGTTTCTACCCCCACAGTCTGAGCGCTTGTCATCTCATATATTTGTAATCAGGAGGTCATACTGAAGCCATAGATACCAGATAACACTATAAAAGAGATGACTTGAACGGAAAGTTCCGAAACAGCCTTTTGCCAACCTTCTATAACGCATGCCGTAGACCCCGCATTAGGGGAACTGTTTTCACTGGTCGATAAAGCCTGCATTCGGGATGCGAGAGATTTTCGTAACGCATGCCATAAGGCACGCATGCGGGGAACCGTTTTCACTGGTCTATAGGGAACGACCGCAGGGTGCAAAAGAACATGGTTGGTAGTTGCTTCGAGCTAGTGTTTCTGAATCCGGCGAGTACCCGCACTCTTTAGAAAGACTGACTAATTTCTTCATTGGTCGATATACAGCATGCGGGGAATACCCGTAGGTGGCGTAACGACCACTGTATAGACTTGTTGATTTTCATTGGTCGTTAGCCCGCATGCTGTATAACTTTGACTACTTAGTATAAGGACTCGCCTTGCGGTAGCATTTCCCCTCTGCCACGGTATAAGAACAATTGATCCTATGCATTTACATTTTTAATGTTATACCTTATCACTAAAAGAGACAGCCTATAATTGCGAAACAATAATTTCGAACTTAGAACGTTTGGGGTTCACACGAGACTACTTTTCATGATTTTAAACAATCAAAATTATAATCTAAAGTTATGGGGAATAAAATCCAAAGTTGCGGATTTCATGTTACCTCGCCCTCCGCAAAAAGTGGCAGAAATGTTAGTTAGTAGAATTACACGCGTTACTAGTCCTCATATAAGTAGTCAAAGCTGTATAACGACCGAGTTATCATTATCAACCAATGCGGATTGCATTGTGCACGCACTATCGCCCATACACTCTTCTTAAGGGTAGGCCTGTGTACTGCAATGGGGATGATGATGATGATGATGACGAAACATTAAATAAATAAGTAAGTACATTTAAATTTATTGCTATAAAAGCTACAAACACGTTTTTTTTTTGTTAATCTTAATCGCATCACACTGGCTACATTGAGTTTTTCAGGTCTTTTTTCAAACCACAGCCAAATGCAGCAGTACGTTCAATATTTTTTTTACTGAAAAAATAAAAAAATTGATACTAATTGTTTATGTTTTTATAATTTACATTCAATGGGCTTTCTGAAAATGAATTTTTGATATTAAGTTTCATACAAAAATCTGAAAATATCAGGGTTTATGTGCAAAATTTTTGTACCTACTGAAAATTTTTTATTTTAGGGATTACTAAATTTTTTGCTACGGGACCCTAAAAGACTGGTATGAGGAATGAACTGGCCATCATCGATTTACCCGAAAACGATACCAAACTTGACCCAAGAGTTCAAATACATCCGCTAGAATTTTTGTTTTGAGTACTGGCAGTCCGGTACTTTAACCCCCCTCCCCCCTACAAGACACGGAGCTATATCTGCTGGTCTCTTTGGGCTTAGTTTGACGTGTATTACACCTGTACCAAGTGTCATTGCTCTACTCAAAATTGTAACACTTTTGCCCAATAGAAAACGGACTATAATGACTTAGGCCACTATACTAATGCTCGCCAGTGCAAGTCGATTCTTCTTGTTAAATAAACAGATATGACTTGTTCCAATAGTGATTCGGATATAGCTTTCGATTTTCTATCATTCTGCGTAACTTGGTCCAAAACATATAATTTTGGAGATGTTCCGGTAATGACTCCGACCGACGATATACGAAAAATATAATCTTATTAAGAGGTTTCCCTGACTGAACGACCTTGACTCTTTCAGAGCCACCTCACCTCTACTAAACTACGTTATTTTAGTAGATATACCTATTTATGAATAGCCGTCGTGGTCCAGTGGCGAGTAACCTTGCCTGCCGTGCAGGAGGCGATGGTTCGATCCCCGTCCAGGCCGACTCGTACCAATGAGTTTTTCGGAATTTATGTACGATTTGTAACACCACTGGCTTTTCGGTGAAGGAAAACATCGTGAGGAAACCTGCATGCTTCAATTTCGAGGCATGTATTGTACCCACTGTCCATTATAAGTGGCGACGGGCTCACCCCCCGTCACACTGGACAGAGTTTCGGTACTACTGGTGAAATGTGGATGTTCTGAGGTTTCAGAATATCTCTGACTACTCCCTCGGGGAATATAGTCGTGAGCATATGCTATGCTATGCTATGAATGGCTTGTCCTTCATTATGTCACTGTGGTGCCTTCTAATCCAAGGAAATCACATTCCAAAAACATAAGAATTCACACCAAATTTAACAATTATCTAATTAACTCATTAAATATTGGTCTTAAAAAAGTTTTGCTTTGTAGCAATTTTAGATCTTAACATTGTCTACACATAAGTGTGTGTCTCAAGTAAAAGTGACTTTAACTTAAAAAGTAGATGCACATAATACAGATTTTTTCCAACGTTTAGGCTTTTCTTTGAACACAGGTTTCATATGTATTTTATAGAAAAATAAGATATATGATCTATAGCAAATAAAGCCGAGATGTTGAAGATCATTGCTACACTTTTCAATAATTTGTGTGTCTTTCAAATAACGAGAAAATAGCTTCTAAAAACCAACAAAATATGGCCCGGCCTGCGTTCACATATGGGGAGCCTCTTAAGGGGCTACTGCCCGGTTTTACAGTGAAATTGTATTGTAAACAGTATTTTTCAAATAACTCGATAATTTATAATCGGATAATTGTTTGTAAAGGCTTTGAATCACGTAATCTCCGAATGAGTTTCGAATTTTGGTACCATTTTGGGAAAAAGAAATGTTGTCTTTTCGCGTAAAATTGTTTCACAAAATAAGATTTGCGCAAGTATTCTGGAGAGCAATACGGCTAAATCAACCTCAACTGGAGTGCGATTTTTGAATCTCATTCGGTTTTGAAGCTCAGCATTTGAAAATGTCAAGATTACTAAGGACATATGCATCTTTCTATAGTTGATTTGACTTTAAAAAATCGCACTCCTAAAGCATGATTTTTGAGAGTCAAATCACCAGTAGAAAGATGCGTATCTCCGTAGTAATTTTGACATTTTCAACTGCTGAGCTCACCGAATGAGATTCAAAAATCGCACTCCTGAACCATGATTGGACCGAGCCCGAGCCACAACTTTTAACTCATTCGGTATAGCGCTATTCAGCACAGTTGAATAGTAATTGAATTGCAATGTGATTAGAACTGAAATTGGATTAGGATTGAACTTGAATGTTTTAAATTAGCGCGATCACCCTCCTGATACCGTCCCATGTGAACGTTGTTCAGATTGATGGTCGGTAGCACCCCGTAAATTATAATTTAACGTCACAGATTATTTAATATTTACTAAGTATTCCGTATTAGGTATTAATACAATATGAATAAACGCAAAACTAGAAAAAAGTTTGTTTAGAATCGAGAACAGAATCGATCTATGACGGTATCAACATCAATTATTCAAATATTTTTCATACATCAAATATTTTTTTCAAAATAAGTATTAAATAAATAATTTGTTTGTATAAAATTGAACTCGATGTGAACCCACCGCCGCACTGGTACCTACAGTCACCCTACTTACTACGAGTGAGTACAAAAACAAGTAAAATGTATAACGACGACGTGAGCATTGAGGTACTGAACGTGAGCACGCTAGCGCTTTTATTCATTGTTGAAATAATAAAAAATTATGTTTGCATGAAATCTGAAAATGTGAATAACGTTTAAATTATGTAAATGATTAAAATTATTAAGATATTTTATCAATGAAATTAGTTAATTATACCTACCTAGATTAATTGGGGTGTATGAGAGTTTGCGCTTATTTATCAACACGTTAGTGGAAGAAAGGATCCGATCACCCGACCTTAACTATTATCTTCATAATCATCAGCATAGGAAATGGGAACATGAGTAGGTGCTTGAAAATCCAGTTGGATATAGTGGTACCTATAGGTACTAAGCAGTGGGACCAACAGTCCGTAATGTGTCCGTAACGTGAGCCTAAATACGTCCCACTGCAGGGCACAGATTAAATAGTCCACCACGCGTGCCAAATGCGGATTGGTAGACTTCACATACGCATCATAATTTCTTTTTCAGCGTATGCTGGTTTCCTCACGATGTTTGAGAGCAGTCGTTAATTTAGTACCTACATAAGTTAGAAAAACTCATTGGTACGTGGCATGTTGTCCGTGCGGATTCGAACCCGGACCTCATGATTAAACCACCAACCTCTCAACCTCAACCTTTCAACCTCAACCTTTTGACCTCTTTTTTATTGTCCATAGCAAAGCGCCACCGACGGTCGAAAAAATCAGTCGTTTCATACAAAAACTTTTATCTTAAATTTAGAAAGTAAGCAATAGCTACCTTGTGCGGAGAGGACGCACACGAAGAGACCGGGGAACAAAACAGCAAGTGCGAGGCGAGACATCTTGTGGAACTGTGATATGTTCTTCCAGAATGAACGGCTTTTTATACTTAATACTGAGGCACCTATTCCGATAAAATGGGCAAATTTATCTGTTTAAGAAAAAAAATGTTATTGTTTTTCTACAGATAACGATTAAATAAATTGGAAATCTCAAGTGCCTATATTGGCACGAATGAACATTTTCAACTATCAGTGCTCAGTTAGGTATAGTCCAGTAAAAATACGGGTCGAAAGGAAATAATTTATAATAAGCAATTTTTTTTTGCTAGATCGTTTATACAAATGACATAAAGATACTTTATTAACGAATCCCACTAAATTTCGTATTTTGAGTTTTTAGTAGGTACTTATATGTAAATTTTCTATTTATAGTGTCAGATTTCTTTCTTTTTTAATTTTAATCGTTTGTTTTTAGGTTATGAGTTTTAATACACTGTGTAAATTTTGTACTAAAATTGAGTTTTTAGTAAGTTCTACTTATTTGAAAACAAAGGTATCGTGGTGATTTTTCTTTGGATTTACTTCTAATATAAAATCTTTATAGGTACTATTTTTTTCCAATTTTACATATATTTTTTTACTTTGTTTAATTATTTAAGAAAATTTGTAGGTGAATTTTCAATCCAAATGATAACTAGAATTATAATCTAAATTTTAGATTATAATTCTACTTATGAAAATTCACCTACAAATTTTCTAAAATATAAAAGAAAAAAACCGGCTATTATAAATTATTTACTTTCGCCATACAAGCGACCTGTAACTTTACTGGAGTATTATTTTACCTACATTGTACCTACTACCTACCTACAGTCAACATCAAAAGTAAATGATATAAAGCCTGACCAGGAATATAAAAAACCTGGTTTGGGGGCGCTGCAATCGACTGTCACCTTTAATGTTAGTGTTCCAAGTACAAAAATTAGTTCCAATGATTTTCCGCAACATGGCGAGGTTTTTTATATTTCTGGTCGGGCTTTACCTAGTTACATAAAACAGGATCCTTGCGGGTTTATCATGTTTCATCAAGTAGTTCATTCATGGTTCATCAAGGAGTATTATCATGTTTCACCGCTGTTAGGCAGTCTGTCCTCCACATTGGAGTGCAGACTGCCTAACAAGACGTGAAACATGATAATACTCCTTGGTGGTCGGTAAGGATCGTTCTTCTCCGTAGTTGTTTTTAGTGACGTTAACTTTGTCCCAGCTCTGTCCCTTTCTAATCCAACGTCAAAAATTGTGCTTCTGTCATACATGACGACTGTAGGGTGACCATGATGTATGTATAGGCCATAATCTAATTTTGGTACAGAACCAGGTACGGTTCTGTTAACGATTTAAAATACGTTCTTAATCCGTAATCCCTTTCGGGGTGGTCATAAACATAATTATAGGGTCCTTCTTAATATGCTGATAATTGTTAAGGAGATGATCAGACCGTCAAACTCAACAACTTGGCACCAACATCGAAACTGCGAAAAAAAATCAGCTGTTCCATACAAAACTGCAAACCTACTTGATCCAAATGTATGGGTTTTTTTCTTGGTCTCATACAGAAAATTTTCAGTTTTATAGTCTGATTATCCCCTTAAAAAGGTTCAACATATTAAGAACCCTGTACATACATACAAACATACTCGACTCGGGAACATACATTCTTATTCATCAAACAACATTTTTGCCCCATACGGGATTCGAACCTGCGACCTTGGGCATAGCAAGAAGGTTCACTACCGACTGAGCTTTGAATCGAGTAAAATGTACAAATAAAACAAATAATTTAGATTTGGCAAACTTAAGTACTTATTTCATTTATTATAGACAATAAGACAGGTAACAAGTAGGTAACAACAAAACATTAAAATAAATTAGTGATTAAATAATTGGAAATAAATCATATTAACGAAATAAATGTGTATCGATTAGTAGTATGTTGTCTACGAACAATTATTACATTATTATATTTAATTATTTGTTTATATGTTATACTGTTTTTTTTTTAATTCAAATTTATTTTTATTTCAACATGCATAACATAGAACAATACAATTAGAATTGATAATGTGGCAAGGTTTCAACCATAGAGAAATTACACGCTCCCCTTGGTAGAGATGGTGTAACAAAGTGTGCACAGTAACCACCAATTGTGCACTAGTTTGTACTGCGACCATAGAGAAATGACACGCTCCCCTAAGCTTTTTGTCTCCCCTCGCCCGTCCCTCACCCCCTTTGTCGGCGACATAATTTTCTATAGAAACAAGCCGATATGCCATCTCCTCTTACTCCATGGTTTCAACTATGCATGTTGGCATGATATATTTACATTGAAATGAGCGTTTTTCTTTTCTTTTTTAAATTTAGTTCCTAAAAAACTCGACAAATGGCATGTTTATCGCTTCATAGAGCCGTTCGCGAGATCCTGTCAAAATCTTGTCAAGACTGTGCCTGTTTTTTTTTGGAACGCCAAGGGATCGAGCCCATACAACCATGTCAGGCACAAAATTTTCGAATTTTCGATTAAAATAATAAGTAAATAATGAAATATGCCATCAAAAGATGCGTTGGCATCTTCTTGATCATCTTTTCCCTCTTTGTTATTTTAAAGCAGCACTTTTTGAAATTTTGACGTTTATTCGCACAGGCCGTAGCGCCAACTATCGATCCCCTAGAAAACCAAAATAAAAACGCTCATTCAAGACGCGGAATCTTTCTGTTTTAGTTGCTATTCGACAAATTATGTAAAATAAAATTGTTAAATATTTATGATCAATAGGGGTGATAAAATTCAGATCAGTAAAGTTAGAACCACGGACCTGAAAAAAAGACGGACGTAATGTGACACTAAAAAGATGTGAAGCATGCAAGGTCCTACATTTTTGTTTGTTCTACAAGGCACCTACACTCACACAGATGCACAAGCTCTAAGCGCAGGTCCTACAACCCGCCACCGTTATGTACCGCGTGACAGTTCGTCACCACGCACACAAATGAAAATGGGTGCTTCACTCGTGATTAGACGAGATGAGGTCGGTCTTTTTTTCAGGTCCGTGGTTAGAACGTTCTTTTTATTTTGTTTTTTTGGTGTGTTTTTGATGTGCAAATAAAGAATATTTATGTTATGATCGTTACATATTTTGTCACTTGGGCAAAATGCTTTTCTGAGTGGCATGATAGTTAGCCATTTTGTTCTCATTCTAAGATCGGATGGGAATCTGAAAGATGAATGTAGATAGAATATTTATAACTAATATTGCATGCCAATTAAAGAACAATGGGCAGACTGGGCCAAGCACTGTAGCACTTTCTTACCTACTTTAAATTAAAGACCTGAATAATGCCAACATTTTATTATAAGGCAGCATAACTGTGACGCGTTAAATGAAAAAGTTACAGCCATTTAAAAATTTAATTAATTACCTATGTCGGCTTATCGAGCTGGCCATTATCACATAGGGGTGCTACAGAACGCAAGCATCACACCTGCGACTAGCTTCGTGGTGCTTCGACAGAGTCTCGGTGCAACGGAACATGCACTCAGAGTTGAGAGCAAGCCCGTAATAGACGCGCCTTGGAACTGTCTTACGTTTTGCTAGTGTCCCTTTAACTTCGTAGTTTAATTTGCATTCTATTGTATAGTGATAAATAAAGACAATGAGACATTTTATGAGAAAATATAGTGTAATAAGAATAACTTTTGTGAAGAACAATTAAATAGACTAAGTGATTGTATTTGTTGACTTTTAATTGAAATTCTAATAGTGATAATTATAAAGAATGTCGGATCCTGATCACATTCGGCCTCCTGGACCGACACCTATATTAATTATTATATTTTTGACCTAATAATGCCCATAAAGTAGAAGAAAGAGTATGGTACTGTGGGAGCTTGCCACAGGTGGCTTATGGTGGTGGTGGGTGTCGGGTGGTGGGTGTTGGGTGGTAGGTGTTGGGTGGTGGGTGTTTGGAGGTGGGTGGTGGGTGGTGGTTGGTGGGTGTCGGGTGGTGGTTGTCGGGTGGTGGGTGTCGGGTGGTGGGTGTTTGGTGGTGGGTGTTGGGTGTCGGGTGTTGGGTGGTGGGTGTTGAATTATGGGGTTGGGGTCATCTGTTACAAGCTCCTACAACACCACCCAACCAATACCCACCACGCAACATCCACCACCGCCACAGGGCCCTTTGTGGCAAGCTCTTACAATACCATACTCTTCTACTTTATGGGCATTATTAGGTCAAAAACATAATCATTAATATAGGTAATTAATCGAATTTTTAAATGGCTGTAATTTTTTTATTTAACGCGTCACAGTTATGCTGCCTTATAATAAAAGGTTGGCATTATTCAGGTCTTTAATTTAAAGTAGATAAGAAAGTGCTAGAGTGCTAAGCTCAGGGTCCATACAAAATTGCCCATTGTTCTTTATTTTACCTACCTAATCAACATGAAAATTTCATCATCATCATCATCATCAGCCCATCACCGTCCACTGCTGAACATAGGCCTCTATTATTAAAAAATTTGCGGGGAGCGACTGAATGAGGAAGACCGAGGACAGTTTTGTGGCGCGCCTTGGGAGAGGCCTATGCTCATGATAATTTAATAAAATGAAATGCATAGACCGACGAAATAGAGAGTATAATAAAGAGCATCAAAGGTTTGTTCAATCTAACGTATACGAGGAACGTTAAATAAAGTCTTCTTTGAGATGGTCTTCTTTAAATAAAGTCTTTGTACGGTCTTCAACCGTCCAGCTATTGCTTACGCCGCACCCCGGCGCCCTACTTTTAGTTGACTTACGTTATTTCAATATTCATATACTTAGTGTTAAATCAGCATTCACCCAATCAACTTGTAACTTTTATAATATACTTTTACGTGTTTACGTATCGACTTATAACTTCTAACTTCATCCTAAACTAACTAACACAACTTCAACAACTTACAACTTTAACTACAAGGATAACCATACATCCTTTTTGGTCCTTCGAACCTACGGAAGGATACTGAGTGTTTTTTGACGTCTTAACACGACGCGATCGGTCACTGGCCTCCCACCAGCGGGAATCACCAGTGTATTGAGAAGGCGCGCGCCAGGTCGTGGAGAGGCTCAAGGAGCACGAAGTGTCACTGAACCATCAACTTCAATTGGAACTATCCACTTCAACTAAACAACCAACGATGTCTATCAACTTCGAAGCAACTATCAACTCCCAAGCGGAAAGCTATGAACACATCAAACAGATCTGCACTAACTACAAGAAAGACAGCAGCTCAAGGAAAACTTTGGACTATCTGGAGAAAAGACTCTTGGCTTTGGACACCCACTGGCAGGAGTTTGAATCTAACCACCAGGTACTCCTTCAACTTGAAATCAAAGATACTGAATACTTCAATGACAACATCTACGAGATAACTAAAACTATGTACGACGAAACTAAGCAGAATATGAGTGAACTTAAACAAGAACTATCTTCAAAGGCGCCACCTCCATCTGCAACGCCGGCTCGCTTAAAGTTCAACATCCCGTCAACGGATGCTGCAGCTAGCAACTCTAAAAAGACTCCGGTTGTCTCAGGTGATACATTTGCAGATAACAAGCTTCAAGAACTCTTAAGCATTCAAAGGTATAACTTCAAAGCCTTTCAACGTGTCACATCTAAAATAAACTTGCAATCATTACGCGAAAAGTGGGAACTAGAAGATTGTCTCAACACCCTTAAATCCAAGTGGGATACTATCGAAAAACTTCACGGCGAAATTGAGGTCAAATCTCAAGGTAAGCTGCAATATTATATCAATGAATTTATGGCACTGGAGGATGAATACGATTACATGAAAAAAGAAATTAGCAGAAAATTGTGGAACAGCGCTCACTATGAGAAATCCACCCCACGGATGGAAATTCCAGACTTCAACGGGAACTACAACCAGTGGGTATCCTTTAAGGACATTTTCATGGAGATCGTTCACAACAACCCACTACTATCTCAAACTCAGAAGATGCAACATCTTAAATCTAAAGTGAAGGGGGAGGCTGAGCGTCTCATACATCATCTCACTATCAGGGCGGACAACTATGACGCTAGCTGGGACATTCTAACGCATCGCTATGACAACTCACGACTTCTATTTACATCCTACATCAATACTTTACTTGGGCAACCCGTAATTCAACAAGCAAACGCACAAAATATTAAGAAACTGCATGACATCTCAACTGAATGTTTTAACGGCTTATCTAACATCGGAATCGATACTACTACCTGGGATCCGATTGTAGTTCATTTACTAGCACAAAAGCTGGATAGCGCAACTTATGGTGAATATATCAAAGACCTGAAAGCACCGAGAGAACTACCGGACCTGAACGAGTTCATGAACTTCCTAGAATCAAAGTTTATGGCTTACGAGACTTTGAAAACTGGACAGAGCCAAAAAACTCATCTCGCCCCACAGTCATCATATAAACAGAAAAATAATTATAACAATTATCAGAGGTCAACGTACTTTAAGCCGCCAGAAAGGTCGGTAAAAACCTACTACACTTCAACGAAAACCTGCCCGTCTTGCAAAACAGGCGATCATGTTCTGATGAATTGCGACAAATTTATTAACATGAATTATGATGAACGGAAAGGCATTGTTACGAAACTACAACTTTGCGAAAATTGCTTGTTTAGCCACGGTACTAAACAATGTTTCTCAACGAAAAAATGTAAAATGTGTAATAAAGCGCACCGTACACTTTTACATCAACCTGAACTAACTTCAAGTGGAACTGTTAACAATATCACCAACAACGAGAAGGAAGTTCTTCTTACCACGGTTCAGCTGCAAGTAAAAGCCGTGGACAACTCTTACTTAACTTTGAGAGCGCTGCTCGATCAGGGATCGCAGGTTAGCCTAATAACTGAGAGCGCAGCGCAACGACTCCGATTACCTAGACGAAAACTGAGCGCAGTCGTATCGGGCGTCGGATCTGTAACTGGCAACTGTAAAGGCATGATACAACTTAACTGTAAGTCTATACACTCTAACTACTCATTTAAAGTGGAGACTTTGATCATGAACAAGCTGATGAATAACTTACCAACTACATCCTTTTCTACTCAACAATGGAACTACATAAACAACATTAAACTTGCTGATCCAGAATTTAACAAGTCGGCCCCTATAGACATGCTACTGGGAGCTGATGTCTACGCGGAACTTATCTTAGACGGAGTGTTGAAGGGTGACAACAACTGCCCTATCGCTCAACAAACTAACTTAGGCTGGATTCTCTGCGGAAATGTCAAGACTTACAACTGTATGGTAACCCTGAACGAACTTGAAGCTATAACAAAATTTTGGGAAACTGAAGACTTGGCCGTAGAAGAGAAAGACTTAAGCGAACGAGATTACTGCGAAAAATACTATTCGGGAACTACAAAACGACAAACGGATGGAAAGTACACTGTTAAAATGCCCATGTTACCCGACTATGAAATAAAAATGGGTAAAACTAAGCGGCAAGCCATTTCGCAATTTTATCAACTTGAGAA
The DNA here is from genome assembly GCA_963693445.1 of Agonopterix heracliana. Taxonomy (NCBI): domain Eukaryota; kingdom Metazoa; phylum Arthropoda; class Insecta; order Lepidoptera; family Depressariidae; genus Agonopterix; species Agonopterix heracliana. Next base: position 9,695,321 of record OY856334.1, read on the forward strand.
AAAAATGAAAAACAACAGCCAGTTTCATTCACAATACACAAACTTCATCAATGAATACATCGACATGGGACATATGAAACCATCTTCAACTTCAATCTCTGATCAGCTACAAGTTTACCTACCTCATCATGGGGTAATAAAAGAGGATTCTACTACTACTAAGCTCAGAGTAGTGTTCAACGCATCTCAGAAAAGCGATACGAAACTAAGCTTAAACGATCTCATGTATACAGGGCCTAATCTTCAGAAAGATATGATCACACTAATGATTCACTGGAGAGCCTATAGATATGTATTAACAGCAGATGTGGAGAAGATGTTTAGGAATATTATTCTCCACGCAGACCAACAACACTTACAGAAGATCATTTGGCGAGAACGTCCAGACCAACCTCTACAAGAACTTCAATTGTGTACCGTTACTTATGGCACACGAGCTGCTCCATACCTGGCAATGCGTACCCTACTACAACTCGCCGAAGACGACGGTCATCTGTACCCAGAAGCAGCACACGTGCTCAAGAACTACCTGTACATGGACGATCTGGTCCATGGGACCGATAACTATGAGTCTGCAAAGAAGATAGTACACGATCTTATCGCTATCATGAACAGAGGTGGCTTTAACTTGCGAAAGTGGGTCAGTAATGAGCCTACGATCTTAGAAGACATTCAGAAACACCAATTAGGTCAACAGAAAATGGTCAACTTCACTCAACAAGGTGACCAAAAGACTCTAGGGTTGAAATGGGACCCAACAGAAGACGCATTCATACTTGGATGGGAACTATCAGACACGAAAAAACGTCTAACTAAACGCTCGCTACTTTCCGAAATTAGTGGTCTGTACGACCCTTTGGGGTGGCTTTCACCTGTTGTTATCAAAGCCAAACTATTATTCCAGCAGCTCTGGATCGACAACATTGGCTGGGATGAAATTTTACCCAGCAACATAGTAAACGAGTGGGAAAAACTGCGATGTGACCTACATAACATTAAACAACACAAATTAAGAAGATGGCTGTCCTGTCCGAACGATGAGATTGAATTACACGGCTTTTGCGACGCGAGTGAAAAGGCCTACGCCGCTGTCGTCTACAGTCGAACTACCACAAGCGACGGTCAAACATACGTAAACCTTGTAGCGGCCAAAACACGTGTCGCACCGCTAAAGAAAGTACCTACCATGCCGCGAATGGAACTTTGCGCGGCAGTACTACTAAGTAAACTTATAGAAAAAGTAAAAACCGCTCTCATACACAAACAACATCGCATCCTATGCTGGTCCGACTCAAAGGTGGCCTTAGCTTGGATTCAAAGAGATTTCCATAAGTCAGAGAGGTACATCGCAAACAGAGTACAAGAAATAACTAAAACAGTACCATCTGATAACTGGTATTATGTGAAATCAGAGGAAAACGCGGCAGACTGCGCTACGCGTGGTCTATTCCCATCCCAACTTCTGAACTTTCCTTTATGGTGGAATGGACCCCTATGGCTGAAAACTTTCAACTTGGAAAACGAAACAAAATTACAAGAAACATTCAAAACTGAAACTGGAATAAAAACAAACTATTGCTTAACAACTACTACAGAGTGCATATCAAGTACAATTAGCCTACTGCTAAACAAATGTAGTAATCTGACACGCGCAACACGAGTCGTCTGTTGGATATTACGATTTATATCGGCGCTTCGGAGCAAACAGAGAACTAATTACAACAAATATTTATCTATAAACGAAATGCACGCCGCGACTGAACTTATCATGAAAGATGTTCAACAACAACACTTCGATGAAGATATTAAACATATTATGAAAACTGGAACGGTGTCTTCGAAGAGCAAACTATTAAATCTTACTCCATTTCTTGATAAAAAGGGCCTCCTTCGAGTTAGAGGTCGACTACAAAACACTACATTGACGTATGAAGCCAAACATCCATTAATTATCCCACAAGCTTCCCCACTAACTTCACTCATTATCAATGACGTCCACAAACGTACACTTCATGGTGGAGCCCGCCTTACGTTGGGACAGATTCGTCAAAAATTTTGGATTATTGGAGGCAACAAAACAATCAAAAAGCAGTTACGTCAATGCGTCACATGTCATCGGTTCAAAACTCATAAAAGCGAGCAACTTATGGCGGATTTACCAAAAGAAAGGATCACTCCTAGTCGATCTTTTACTAGTACGGGAATTGACTTCACTGGGTTCGTCGAACTGAAGATAAATAAAGGAAGAGGGGTTAAGACCTGCAAGGGATACGTGGCGATCTTTATATGTATGGTGACAAAGGCCGTGCATCTTGAGCTAGTCTCTGACCTGAGCACCGAAACTTTCATTGCTGCCTTTAAACGAATGTGCTCACGTCGAGGGAAACCAAAACATGTATTTACGGACAATGGAACGAACTTTGTTGGAGCTGCCAAAAAACTATCAGAAGAATTTGAACAATACAAGAACTTTTACACAACTGAATTCCACGATGAGATGAGTAATCAACAGATCGAGTGGCATTTTAATGCGCCGTTGTGGCCGACGGCAGGAGGCCTATGGGAAGCTGCCGTCAAGTCTATGAAATATCATCTACGCCGGGTCATCGGGGAGCAGAAATTAACGTACGAGCAATTCAGTACGCTACTAACTGAAATAGAGGCATGTTTAAACTCACGACCCCTCTGTGCTCTAACTGAAGACACCGATGACCTAGACTACCTAACACCCGGGCATTTCTTAATCAACGGACCGCTACTTTCACTACCCCACGGAGAAACTGACACACAACTAAGTACCAGAAACAGATGGAAGCTCGTGGAACAAATGCACCTGCATATATGGAAACGTTGGTCTGACGAGTACCTACACCATTTGCAAGTCCGAAGCAAGTGGCAGAAACCATATAGAAACCTACAAAAGGGGGACGTCGTCCTTGTCAAAGACGTCCACTTACCACCTGGAAAATGGCTACTTGGAAGGGTGGAGGACGTGCATCCGGGACCGGATGGATGCGTTCGCGTGGCAACTATCAAAACGAAAACTAACTTACTTAAACGCCCTATTACGAAACTAGCTCCCTTACCGATACAAGAACAAACAACTGAAACTCAACAGGCTACAACGAAATCGTCCAGAAATATAAGCGTCTCGTAAACATACAGTACCTACAACGATACCTAATTATTTACATAAGAAACAAACATCGATCATTTACGCAGAGAATAACATATAAAACAAAGCGAACACTTTATGGATAATCAGTTTACTACATACATAGTACAATCATATGAATGCGACTGGAGCTGAATTGCAGAAAATTGATACCGCGGTGAAAACGCTCGTAACAATGAATGACGTCAACTCAATGTCACTGACCGCGGGTCTGATTATTGCATACCTACAGCGGACTCAAGATATGTTTCTAAACAACTGCGGGAAAGATTAAGGAGGAGATTATAGAAATGCAAGTTCTAGACAACACAGTACCATCGGAAACGTTTTAACTAAGCTCTCTAATATTATTGTTCGTTTACTTGCAATGTTCTGGATGCTTATTTAACTGTGCTTCTTCCTCTTCCCTCGGGAGCATGTACGGTCTTCAACCGTCCAGCTATTGCTTACGCCGCACCCCGGCGCCCTACTTTTAGTTGACTTACGTTATTTCAATATTCATATACTTAGTGTTAAATCAGCATTCACCCAATCAACTTGTAACTTTTATAATATACTTTTACGTGTTTACGTATCGACTTATAACTTCTAACTTCATCCTAAACTAACTAACACAACTTCAACAACTTACAACTTTAACTACAAGGATAAACAGTCTTCTTACTCCTGATTTTAGTACTACTATTACTTCTACTATTTTCTTCAAAACTATCGCAGCTGTCAAAACATACATCGCAACTGTCAATACGGCACTCTCCCTATTTAAATTTTGAACTTCCGCCGTCAGATCCATTTCCCTCACGGCATACGAGTCGGCTTTACTGCCAAGGCGCGCCAATTGATGTTTCACATTAAAAATATAATGTTATTCAATTTCGAATATTATTTATTTGAAACATGTTACAGCCATGTTGTGCTATTCGATTCGATTGTTGTGTTATGTTATATAAATACAACAAACTCAAACTCTTAAAGAGTGACCATTTGTGGCAGATTTCCTCCAATCTAGAATGATGTTTCTCTAAAATTACATGCTAATTAGAATATGAAAGTGATGAAATACATCATTCTTATTAGGATTCAATACGAAATAATTTATGCAACTTTCAAAAATATCATTCCATAATGGCAGAAATCTGCCACAAATGGTCACTATATAAATGGGCCCCTTAGGAAGCGATTTCGTAGCGACATGCCTACTATCGCACTTAGCCAATTTATTCAATATTTTCATAGTGGGTCAAGATTAGGTACAATTCTGTACCTATGCATAGCAATGTGTGGTCACCCGAGGGAAACGAATCTCTAAATAACACGTCTGACGCCATCGAGTTATTATCGTAAATAATAGTTCAATGTCTGACGCGCACTTCCAGAAACACTCGAGCGTATGTCAATGATAACACGAAATAAAATATTAGTTATAGTACCTATTATGAAAGAAGCTTACATAGACAAAAAACGGCATGTTTCAAATACATACGGTGGGTGTACCTTTGCAATGTGACGAATCTAAATGAATATACAAATCGAGATATATTATTATACACGGTACGGTACTAATGATAATTCATAGCATATGTAATTTGAATACTTACGAATGAAATATTTTATTGCAGCCTGGGTAGTATTCACTCCCACAACCTTAAAATTAACTATTTAAATACGAAGATGCATGAAATGAGCATGCAATAGGTACATTAATTTATTTGTACTATTGAATACGATCTTTTTTGTATCGAAACTTTTTTTAAGAACAAAGCAACTCAACCAATAAAAAAAACAAAAACAGACTTGGCTGCATGGGCTATGTACCCTTTGCCTTTCCGTAAGGAAAAATGGTCACAAGTCACAAAAAGTCACAGTTTGATTATAGGTGTCATTATGTGCCTTATTGCGGTGAGGTATTAGAGCCATTTTATGAGCAAGTGTGTTGAAAAAATATAAATTGGAGTCACGTTGCAGGTTCTGACACGAGCACGTGTCTCGCATGGTGTTCGCGCGTCATGTTTTTGCCTGTCACGAGACACCGCAATCCGCGATCTTTTTTTGTTCTTGATCAAAAACAATCCCTGAGATCTCCCACAAACTACTTGACACTATGTGGAAATGCATTGCTAACGCACGCGAAGTCCATTAATCATAAATACAGGGTGAAATTGATATCATGAGCATCCTTTTAAACAAAGAGTCTACCAATCAAACTGAACAACTTTTACTATTGGAGCAAACCAATCGGAGCAAAAAAAAATCTGCTTGCCCATACCACAGATTATATAATACTATACAGTACAGATGCCCAACGTCAAACAATGGAACGCGACTGCCGTAACTCGGGCAGTTTTAACTCAACTCATGAGATTTTTTTGTAGTCAGATCATGTATTTTTAGTAACAATTTACACTTTTACGTAAACATTAATTACAAATCGATACCATAACGCCATATATTGCAATTTTTTTAACAAAAATTTCATTTGTATGGGATAGGACACCATGACCATACTAAACTGCACCCGCCGTCGCTGCCTTCACGACTCAGATGTATGGGACAGCAGATTTTTTTTTTCTCTGATTGGTTTGCTCCCATAGTAAAAGTTGTTCAGTTTGATGGGTAGACTCTTAGTTTAAAAGGATGCTAATGATATCAATTTCACCCTGTACTTATAATAGAAAGTTATAAATTGTGGTGAAAAATTTCCCAATAACGTATTTATTGTAACTAAGGGTTTTTCGGATTTACCTCTCCTCCTGTTTGGTTACGGCACCTGAAAAAGGGCTCTTTTCGTGCTGAGCTATTTATTTAATCATAATTTTAATAAACGCTATAGCCTAACATTTTATAAAAAAATATTATTGTTTTGGGGTATTTTTGTTTGGCGAATGGCATCCTTAAGGCATCACTCGCTGAAAATGAATTTGTAATAAAAGAGTTTTTATTTACTTTTTATTCTAGGCATGACGTCACTCAATTTTCATTGTGACGTCATTGGATAGAAAGGGACACACGTAAAATTGGAAATATCGACGACGGATTCGAACGTTAATTTTCTTGTATCAATGCTTGTAAGGAGGAGTGGGATCCTTTCTTGGTCCTCCATTATAGGTATTCCAATCTTCTTGGTCTAGGGCTCCAACAACTTTAGCTGCTTTTTTTTTTTTTTTTTTTTAAGTTTATCCTTTCGGATAGGCTATGGGAACTAGCCCTTACTGCCTGTTCATTAGTGTCTTTTTTTCTTTGTACTTAAACCTAACCTAACCTAACCTTAATACCTAACTCTTGAAATGCGAGGGTGGTACACACATTCCAATGGTCAGGGGAGTTTCACGCGAGAATCAATCCGAATCAAACGGGAGCGCCTTCTTTATTTCTCACTCTTACTATATTGCTCTCCATTAATGGCACATTATCAAACTAATTCCACCACATTAACACAATAATAGCCACGAAAAACGAATTTAGAAAATTAAGAAACATAGCCCGTCTGTTTCTTCACAATTCCTGTGCAAAACTCTCCTGATGACGATGGGATGATAGATGAACGATGAGGATGAAATTTTGGTCAATTTTGTAAGCACGCGCGTTGCCGCCAAAATCACCAGTACGATTTAACTTGCACCAAAACTTTTGTTCTTTCTTCGTATGTATTTGAGATTCCTGTTATGTTGGTCGATTTACGCAACTTTTTGGCACACAATCCGCACGAAATTATGTCACAAATATCACTAAAACCAATTTTTTACGAATATCAAATACAACTTTGACCGAACAAATATAATGGCGGGAAGCCAATCCCAACTTTAGCTGCGTGCGGTACATGACTTTCGTAAATAAAACTCATTGACACCCGTCTATTCAAAAATAGTTTTTATCCTTCAACTTGAGATAATATACTCTTTGTTTCAAAAACATACATTGTAGCGTGTCAATTGTGGTGTCAGTCTAGACCATACTTTATGGTCTAGACTACATGTAACTGCCGGAGGTAGCCAGATGGTAAAAGAGGGGGTGAGGTAAAAGTTGGCGGGAGGAAGGGAGGGTCCATACTAGTTCCGTCTGTAGTCCGTAATAGTTTAAATAGTTTAAAAAGGATCCTAGTGGTATCAATTTCACCCTGTATAAAAAGCAAAATTTAAAATTTTTTTTTTTTTTAATGATAAATAAACCAACCTGTCCATATTAACCTGTCTATATTTGGTGTTTTTATAACTGTAATCTGTTTTATGTGCCTAATAAATAAATAAACCAAAGTAGCTTCTAAGGAGCGTCGATTTTATTAGCCTATTCTTGTAGGGCTGTCTTAAAGGAAATAAAATTGTAAAATGTTTTTGTTTGTTTTGTTAATTATTATTTGTTATAAATTTTAGGCATGAAAATATTAAAACCGTTAGTTGGTAGTTCTTAGACATATTTAGTTGTAGTTAAAACTATGTAGGTATTTCATTAAAATAAACCGACTCCGGTACAGTTGCTCTATCCACTGGCTGGCATAGCGCCCCCAGATGTCCGCAGGGCTGTGGCAGGTTCCTCAGAGAGAGCCAAAATGATGGACGACACACGACATCCCATGCACGGCTTCATTCCTGCGCCGCAAAGGTTGCCAAGCCGACGCAGCTTTATGAAGTGTGTCGACCCACTGAATACTGGCCCAGCGCAAGCGAGGTGTACTCTTTGGCGACAAAAAGTGTCCCTCCCAACTCCATTTGTGCCACCGTCTGAGAGCCTCCCGCCTGGACATGACTTGCCTTGGGCGACCTGGAAGTCGTTAAACCGACTTCGAACCCAGGTCGGTCGCAGTAAGGACAACATGTTCAGGTGGGGATTCTCGGATGCGCAAAATGTGAGTTGCTTGTGTGGAGCTCCACAAACGATGGCCCATCTCACATCGTGCCCTGTGTGCCTTAACACCTGTACGCAGGAGGAGCTCATGACCGCTAGCGACGGTGCAGTATCGGTTGCCCACTTCTGGCAAGGTACTATTTAGCGACTTTGTTCAAAATTTGAAGTCGACACGATAAGAAGAAGATTAAAATAAAAATTTAAGAGAAGTAAAAGATTTTTAAACTGATGGAAAGTTTTATTTTCAATTTCAGTCAATTTAAAAAAAGTACGAAACTTATTCTTTCTTTTTTTCTTCTGGTACTAATCAGACATGCAAATAGTTTGTTGAAAGCAAAAGCCTTTCAGATTTTAGGTATAACATCGACATAGTGTCTCGAAACACACTCACACACATGTCTATTAAAATTATTTCGTTATTTTGTTACTGCATTAAATGCAAACTCTTCAGAATAGTAGATTACACACCGAGGACAGGAAAGTAAGAACAAACATGAGATCGGAGTCTATTTACTGTCCGAGGTTAGTATACTATTTTTCTCCTCGACCGAGGTGGAAAGCGGCAATTTCGTTTAGCGCAGCGGGACCACAATTGACGCTTTCCGTCCGGAGGGGAGAAATTATTAATTATTTTATTCATAAAAACAATTACATGAATCACCACTTATGTCAACCACTTTTGCACAGCGCTTTAAATCCTTTATTTTCCCTTTTATATATAATAAAATTGTTAAAGAATGTGAAATCAAACACCTGAACATTCGCGAAGCTACAGCTAGAATTAAAAACACTCTATTTACCTGGTCTTACGATGAAACGGAGATGTTTTTGAGAGTACCCGTATGAAGCGTTTTTGAAGGCAAGGCTATAACAAAGCCAGGTAGTACATGATCATTACCCAAACCATACTTAAACTACTTAGATGTAAAGACATGACTATATATTATAAATAACTGCCGCTCATTTTGTATCTAAATGTTAATACTAATGCTGATCCTCTCCAACCAGGCCCTGAGTCTAGTGTGGGATCACAGCTTAAAACTTTTATTGTATTATCTATACAATGTGCTAGGTATAGGTAATCTAAGGTTGTTAATCATAATCATTACGAGTCCTGAAAACCTGTATCACACGTTGGTTCAATAAATATTTTGTATTTTTTGTATTTTGTACAAAAAATAAAACGTTCAGCACAAGCGTCGTCAATAACAAAGATACACTAACAGATATTAATCAGTAATATTGCTTCGTCAAAACAATGAAATACAAACTCAGTCAAATAACCAGCCCCATGTCGATCCCGGCACAAAGGAGCCCACCAGAGATGTGCGAGGTAGCGAGGTGGCGAGGCGGTGAGCGAGGAAACAATCAGCCAATCCGCCTCGCGACCTCACACATCTCTGGTGGAAACGCAGACTTCTGCCAGCAGCGTTGCCACGTTTGAATTGCTACGGCTAGCCTCTGCACCAGAAACGACCCGGAACGGGGGTCACAATTTCGCTCCCTCAGTCGACGGCCAATCTCCTCAACGAAGGGTTTTGTCTCGGCACCCCAAACCCCCGTGGTCTCAACGGCGACAGGTACAAAAAGATAATCGGTTACCAGGGCCGAGTACGTAGGTTAGGTTAGGTTAGGTTAGGTTAGGTTAGGTTAGGTTAGGTTAGGTTAGGTTAGGTTCCCCCCCGAGGGTTGCCCGCCTTGTCGGGGCGGGGGGGCTTAGTAACCGTGGGCGGGAACACACGGTGAAGCTAAGAGGCAACCAGGGCCGGCCTATCTTGGCTGTCGGCTGGCCAGAGGAGGGCGCTCGCAGCGGGCTGAACTAGTCCGCTGCGGACGCGTTGGAGGTGGGACGCAGAAGAAGAGGAGTGCCGGTATTACGGTGCGCCGTTCTCCCTATCTTCTGCGGCCGAGGTGTGGTCGGTGGTAGAACCGGCACTGGTGGGGCCGCAGGGGAAGAGGCATGTCGGTGATAAGGTGCGCCGCTTGCCCTATCCTCTGCGGCCGAGGTGTGGTCGGTGGCAGAGCTACGGACCCGATCTGCCACCGGGTGCCAGTTATCTGGTACCCATGGCCTCCTAGTAGCAGGCTCGGGGGGCGTCTGCTACGGTACGGGTGGAGGCCGAGGAGGGAGGCGCACCATACCATCTGGTGCGCCCATCGCGGAGGGCCTTCGGGCTTTGGCGATGGAGCCGCTTGTGGGCGGCTGCCGCCGGCCGGGTCGCGGTTGATTGCGAAAGCGTTCCCGTTACCCCGCCACAAGGCGGAGCGGAGAGAGATGGGGGGGGTTTTTAGTGGGTATACCGTGGGTCTCATTAGCCTATACGGGAGTCCCACATAACCACTCGGGTGCCCCCTGCGCCCGGGTGGTATGCGTAATGCATTTTCCCCTCCGGAAAAAAAAAAAAAAAAAAAAAGGTTAGGTTAGGTTCCCCCCCGAGGGTTGCCCGCCTTGTCGGGGCGGGGGGGCTTAGTAACCGTGGGCGGGAACACACGGTGAAGCTAAGAGGCAACCAGGGCCGGCCTATTTGGGGTGTCGGCTGGCCAGAGGAGGGCGCTCCCAGCGGGCTAAACAAGTCCGCTGCGGACACGTTGGAGGTGGGACGCAGAAGAAGAGGAGTGCCGGTATTACGGTGCGCCGTTCTCCCTATCTTCTGCGGCCGAGGTGTGGCCGGTGGCAGAACCGGCACTGGTGGGGCCGCAGGGGAAGAGGCATGTCGGTGATAAGGTGCGCCGCTTGCCCTGTCCTCTGCGGCCGAGGAGTGGTCGGTGGCAGAGCCACGGACCCGATCTGCCACCGGGTGCCAGTTATCTGGTACCCATGGCCTCCTAGTAGCAGACTCGGGGGGCGTCTGCTACGGTAAGGGTGGAGGCCGAGTAGGGAGGCGCACCATACCATCTGGTGCGCACATCGCGGACGGCCTTCGGGCTTTGGCGATGGAGCCGCTTGTGGGCGGCTGACGCCGGCGGGGTCGCGGAAGATTGCGAAAGCGTTCCCGTTACCCCGCCACAAGGCGGAGCGGAGGAAGATGGGGGGGTTTTTAGTGGGTATACCGTGGGTCTCATTAGCCTATACGGGAGTCCCACATAACCAC